>CM077130.1:80000-10080000 GCA_039645545.1 Dendrolimus houi
CTATTAATTTGTAAGCCATTGGGCCATAATGTTTTTTTTTTTTTTTGTCACTTGATGAGTCGAAGAAATTGAGCCATACCGAATGTCTCTAAAATTTAAGACGTAAAAATTTACGAGGAGAAACATTTTCAAGCATAAGTACAACATGTATTTACTTTCACACATAAATATTATATAATAAATGCTGCATTGTTTTTCTTGATTAATATTAAACAATGACGATATATTGAGTTGCACATAGTATCCTGTTGCAATAAATACTATGAGTGAAATAAAGCAAACTCTGGATAAGTTGATTAATTGCACACGTGTAAGAACCGATGACAATATAACGATTTCCTCGTTTTGTCCGCGGGTGGTGCGAGGCCTCTAAGGACGACTACGACTAAAACAGGTTACAGTAACCTATAGTAGTAGGTTAACCACATTATACATTTATGGTCACTCATAATAATATTAGGTCGGGGAAAAAGTTTCTTCGCATTTTATATAAAAATTCAAAAGGTTTTTTTATAAAGTTTATTTACATTTCATTAAAGTATGTAGGTGCTATTTTGTTGGATAACTTTTTGCCTTCTTGTAGGTAGGGACGTGATCCCATTGCTAAAAAAATTTTGGGGCTTCTGATCTAAAAACTGCGACAAGTGGTTTTGGCAGTCCTCTCGTGATGTTAACCTGACACGGCCTAAGGAATTCTGCAGAGACCGAAACAGGTGAAAATCTGAAGGTGCAAGGTCAGGACTATACGGCGGATGCATTAACACATCCCAGCCAAACTCTCGTAATTTTTGCTGAGTGGCTAAAGATGTGTGAGGTCTAGCGTTATCATGGTGAAAAACCACACCCCTTCTGTTGATTAATTTCGGCCGGTTTCTCTCTACTTTTTGCTTTAATCTCATCAGTTGTTCAAAGTACAGTACAGCTCATCATGAATAATGCCCTTCCAATCCCACCATACACACAGCATCACCTTGTTGCGAGTTAACCCGGGTTTCGCCACAGTCTGTGAAGCCTGATCGGCCTTTGACCACGATCTTTTTCGCACGTTCTTGTCGTACGTGATCCACTTTTCATCACCAGTTATCAGCTTCTTCAAAAATGGTTCGGTTTCATTACGTCGTAATAAAGAATCACAAATGAGTACACGGTTCATTAGATTTCTTTCAGTGAGCTCATGAGGCACGCAAATATCGAGCTTTTTGTGTACCCAGCTTTTTTCAAATGCGCCAAAGCCGTTTTGTGGTCAATTCCCAGTTCTTCAGCTACATCGTAACTACTAATATGCCGATCTTGCTCCACTTTTTCAAAAATGGCATCAATTTTGTCCGTAACAGGGCGACCAGAGCGTCGTGCATCTTTGATATCAAAATTTCCGGATTGAAAACGCTTAAACCAAATTTGCGCTACTCTCACAGATACTGCATAAGGTCCATAAACATCACAAATTTTTTTTCGCGGCTTGTTTTGCATTTTACCTTTTTTGTAGTAAAATTTTAAAATGTATCGAATTTCTTCATTAGATTCACTCATTTTAACAATAAGAAAAACAAATGAAAATCACACATTTTCCTCATTTGAATTTGGAATTGTCTTCTTTAAAATGAAAACTTTTTAATGATACCAAAACCAGCCAGATACAAATGATATAGTCAAAGAGATCTTATTACAAGTTCATACATACTATATGCGAAAAGACTTTTTCCCCAACCTATTATGATATGGGTACTACGAGTTGAATATCTTGATTATAATTCCTGACAGTTTCAGAAAAAAAAAAGGTTTCTTCTTCGTCTTTTTTACTATAAAGAAAGAAAGAAAAAACCGATATAAAATTTAGAAATAATTGTTATGGACCTACCTCTGGCATAATAACTATAACTGTTTGAGCTCATACGCCGCGCGCATTTCCATTTCCCAAACCAAACGGTTTTTTATACTCTTGATTAGCCTTAATAACCTCGGCGACCATAAGCTAGTTAGCTAGATTTGTTCTTATGCCAAGAGAGCACTGTTCTGGCAACAAGTTCAAGAGAGGCCTCTTCAAAGTAAAGGAAATACTCAATATTACCTTCTATTTTCAAAGCAGCGTATACTACACTATTCTTATCTCATTGCATTAAAGTTCAAAATTGTATACGAATATATAGCGGTCATCATTTTTCATTTCGGTTACACTTGTTTCTTCTAGCGTCCATCCGCCATGTAAGGTGCGATAAGGAACTTCGTTCCAATAAAATGCTTAAATGATTTTTGGTAATTTAATTCAATAGGTGGAGAGACATGCGCTTTCAAAGTAGTGAAAGGCTCTCACATAGCAAGTATGCCCTCTCTCGATCTGAGCAGTGAAAGTGTCGTGTAGTACAGTGATAATGTGTGGCGCGCTAAGCGAGGGGCGCGGGGGCGGGCGCGGGACGCGCGGCGCCCGGTGAGAGCGCGGATCGGCGGCGAAGATGGGGTGGCGGGCGTTGGCAGCGCTGGCACTGGCGCTGGTGTGCACGGTGCGGTCGGCGGCCGGCGGGTGCGGCGTGGCCGAGTTTGCGTGCCGCAGCGGCGCGTGCGTGCGCCTAGACGCGTACTGTGACGCGCGCGCGCACTGCGCCGACGGCAGCGACGAGCCGCCGCAATGCACGCCCTGTAACCGCACCTACTACGGACGCGCGGGCGTCGCGTACGCGGTGGCCGTGCGCGACGCGCCGCGCGCGCCCTTCCTCTGCCACTTGACCTTCACGGCCGGCGGGGGCGCGCACGGGGATCTCGTGCAGCTGGCCTTCGACGAGTTCCGCGTCGGCCGCTACGAGCCCGGCGCGCTCGACGGCTGCCCCGACGGGTACATGCAGCTCTCGGAGCTCGGCCGTCCGTTCACCGGCGGCTCCTGGTGCGGCGAGGCGGACGGCGCCGCCCTCTACTACAGCGAGACCGCGACGGTCACCGTCTCCGTGAAGCTGTTCCGGGCGCGCCTCGGCGAGCCCTTCGGCTTCCGGCTGCGGTACAAGTTCCTCGCCCGACGCGACGCGGTCGTCAGGTGGGTGACTTCGCGGTCCGCTCCGTGTCCGGTCTGCGGTCTGTCCGTTAACGAGAGCTCCGATCGCAGGTTCGGCGCGATGGAGGCGCCCCTGGAGCGCGGGTCGGTCTCCCCCGGCACGTACTGCACGCGCACCTACGAGGAATGTCACCGCAAGCCTTGCCGATTGCAGAGCCCCAACTATCCTGGCATGTATCCAAGGTAATTCATCGAACCTTCCTCTGTACGATTTAAGAAATACAATAATTGGAGAGCAGTCCGTCCGCACTGATCGCTCTGTTGCTAGAAACGTGACGTGCTACTGGAGCCTCCGGCAGAAGGTCGTCCCGACGTGCAAGCACGCGATGATCTCCGTCCGGCAGGAGTACTCTCATAAGATGCAAATCAAACGTTCGATATCGATGGCCAGGTGAGATATACCAGTCGGCAGTAGAAGTGTACATGAGCGAATAGAGCGAGGGATTTTAATCACCATGATCGCGCGTGGTCAGCTTGAACAAGACGGGGCGCGCGGTGCGCGCTTGGCGCGAGTGCACCGGGGAGCGGGACCGATTGATCTTCTACGACGGCGCCTCCACCGACGACCCGGTGCTGGTGGAGTACTGCGGCGGCGACTGGCTGCCGAGGGTGACGTCGCGCGGCCCAGAGATGCTGGTGGCCTTCCACTCGTCCCCGTTCAGCGCGCCGCTGCGCCCCGCGGCGCCCGCTGCGCCTCTCAGGGGCTTCGAACTGGACGTCGACGTCGTGTTCGCCGACTCCGACTCCCTGGACTATGCGAGGTGATGCCGGTTTCTGTTCGCCTGACATTTCCCGTTCGCGATCGAAGCCTGGCTTTGAACCGTGCTCTCGCTCGCAGGGAAGCGCGCCGGTGCGAGTTCCACGTGAAGGCCTCCTCCTCGGAGGAGGAATCGAACGCGACTTCGGCTGGCGGGGGCCGAGGCCGCCGCGGGCGCCTGCGCGCGCCGGCGCACACTCTGCCCCCCAACACGACGTGCACTTGGACTTTCCACGGGCGGCCCGGTCGGTATCATTTATTGTTACATTTCATTTTGCCATCAAATCAGAGAACTTTTAACAATAATTCATGAAACCATCAATTCTCCACAGGAGATCTGGTGTGGATATATTTCTCCAGTTTCATTCAGTATTCTCTGGTGGAGCCTCGTCGCGTGGAGAGCGGCGAGCGAGACGAGGAGGCCGGCACTGGTGCCCCCGCCCCTCGCGCCGCGCCCTCCCCGGGGGCGCCTGCGCCGTAGAGTTACGGATCTGGGACGGCGGGGGGGCCGGTGAGGCCTCTGCTCGCCCCCTCGGACGCTACTGCGACGTAGCGCCGGCGCTCTGCGCGCGCGCCTCTCTCGCAAACGCCACGCGCTCGCCGCGCCCGTGTGCGCCCCCTGACGGTTACGTGTCCGCGGCGCCGCTGCTCTCGCTGGCCGCCACCTCGCTGCCGGGCACCGCGACGCACCCTTTGGCGTTCTCCATGCACTACGAATTCATCGACGCCCGGCTCGAGGGCGACCCCCTCCCCGCCGACGGGCGGCGGGGTCGCGCCTCCCCGCTGGAGTGCGCGCGATTACTTTCGACGCCGGGTCCGTTCACGTCCCCGAGGAACGCGCTGTGGTTCGGCCGAGGCGGCGCTCGGCGGCTGCGCTGCGTGTATCGAATCCAGGCGGAGGGCGGCCGCGTCGCCCTGGACTTACAAGCGGCCACGTTCGGCCGGGAACCGCGTTGCTCCACTCGGCAAGACCCCGTCACCGGACGCCCCACGTGCGTCCCGGATCCGGTCGAGCCGAGGCCCGACGACGAGAACGACGAGGAGGCTTCTCCGCCAGATTTCGACGGCGACGACGAAGCTCCTCTGCGAGTGACGCATCTCAAGATATACGAGTCCCCGTGGCCTGGATACAGGGTACTCGCTATAAGTCTGATCAACCGATACTCGTCGTTAGGAGAACAGTGGTCGAAATATATTCTGGATTGCGGCAGGTCCCCGTCGCGTGCATCTGCGACAACGCCAGTGTCCCGTTGCACTTGGAGAGCGGCGGGCCGGCGCTCGAGCTGGAGTTGGTGGCGCGCTCGCTGCTACCGGCCGAGGACCACCGCCACGTGTTGTTCCAGGGCACGTGGGGGCGGATGGCCACACCTGCGCCCTCCTGCGCCCTCCGTCGCCGTCTGCCGCCACCGGGAGCGCGTGTCCACCTCGTCTACCCGTACAGGTTCGAAACTTTTCTTCTAAACGCAATTTTACAATTAATTTGTAATTATTTCGTAGTGCATAACGTATGTATATTTCCGTGTAAAGTGGGAGCCGGACTTCAGAGTGCGGTGAGACGCCGTTCTTGCTGGTCGCGCGTGGGAATCGCTCGGTTTTTCTGCGCGTGTGGGGCGAGGAGCTGCCGGGGCCCGTCGTGCAGGGCGCCTCCGACCCGCCGCCCTGCGCCACGCTCAACCGCGTGTTGGTCTACGACGCTCAATCTTCGAGGTACCGACCTCGAGCGCATGTGGCGCAAATCGATTGTCCCTCAGGACGAGCGTACGGTGATCTGTACTATTGTGCATATAGGTTGGTCCGCGCCATATGCCCCGGGGGCGAGTCCGCGGGCCGCACCGTGCACATATTCACGGAGGAGTGGTGGGGGCGCGGCGGGCGGCCCGGGGCGCTGCTGGTGGTGTGGGCGGGGCGCGAGGCGGGCCACGCACACTTCGCCTGGATGGAGGTGTGGCGGGCGGCCGGCGCGGGCGCCGCGCTGTCCGCCGACGCGTGGGCGAACGCGTCGGCGGCGTGCGCGCACCCCTGCCCGGCGCTCGGCGCGTGCATGGCGGGCGCGCTCTGGTGCGACGGCGAGGCCGACTGCCCCGGGGCGACGAGGCGGGCGGCTGCGGCGCCGGCGCCCGCCTGCTGGCCGCGCTCGCCGCGCCGGCGGCCGCGGGCGCCGCGGCGGGCGTCGCGTGCGCCGCGGCCGCGCTGGCTCTGCTCGTGGCGGCGGCGCTGCGGCGGCGGAAGCGCGCCGGCGGCGGCGGCGGCGGCGGCGGCGGCGGCGGCGGCGGCGGCGGCGACAAGCGGCTGCTGGGGCGCTGGCGGCGGGGCGCCGCCTCACCGAGGAGCTGCTGTACGACGCGTCGCGCGCCTCCTCGGCGGCCTCCTCCTGACGCCGCGAGCGCTCCGTCGAGTACATCCACGTGGACCGCGAGACCACCGTGTGACGGAGCGCTGCCCCCCAACCCGCCCTCCTCTGTACATATAGCGCGAGGGGGTCCTTGTGATATCTATAAATATGTATAAAATCCCTTGTCGTTGTATAGAAACACACCACGAGTATGTGAACTGATTTTTCCTTAAAGGTACAATGATTAAATAGGATAGATTAGCACCATCGACATTGTATGAACGGTACGACGATTACTCGACTGACTCGCGTCGGTCGCAGGTCGCAGGTCGCAGGTCGCAGGTCGCAGGTCGCAGGTCGCAGGTCGCAGGTCGCAGGTCGCATGTGACCTGCTATGTATGACCACTTGAAATCAATTAAATTTTAAACGATATTTAAACGCGTTGTGGTCTGACGGTTTTGTTTTGGTTCCGCTGTGTGGCAGAGCGTGCACTGTGCGTTGGCACCACTTAGGGGCAGCTTCGGTCACTGCGCCCCTCACCGTTGCGCCCCTCGTCATGTATATGTTTCTTTCATCGTGCGCAATCGTAACAATACATAATTGTATATATCATGATGTCGTCGACGAACTGTCCCGTCCCTCATCTTCATATAAGTTTTGATTGTTTTGTTTAAATAAAACACGATAGTTCTTTACGAACAAATATACACCAAAATGTGGTTTTGTTATTGATCCTCCCGACCCTCCTCCGCCTGAAGTGGCAACGTTACACCTAAGTGTAACTATAGGCCCAACTCCCAAGGGACATCACCAACTACATCAGGATTAATAAAATGGTCAATTTTATGGTTTTACGAAATTACGCCGTGAGATACCTTTCAATGAAAACGTTTGAAGCCGCTGCTAACGTTGTAACGTAATGCGGGTTTCCAATCCAATGCTGTCCAGAAGATCACAAGTCTTGTTAGAAGTTAGAAGTTAGAAGTTAGACGCACAAGTGATTCACAGCTGGTTTTATTTCATTCATTTTAGTTTATATAGTTTCAAACAACCTAGAACGCAGAAAATATGGTTGCATATATAGACGAACTATATATAATGCGTTGTTACGTTGTGCACACAGCACTATGTGCTCAGATGTGGTCGCGCCATGCTCAAAGCTTCCAGTACCTCGGCCTCAGTGACATTTGACAGACTCATCAGTCATAAGGACACCAGGTGAACACCGTGCCGCTACACGCGAAGGGACACTACGAGGCTGCGGGTCACCCGCACTTCAAAGCAAACCCAATTAGAAAGGAGCTCCCCAAAAGACAGTTTGGGGAGCAATGTACTCAAATATTAGGAATTATATTTTATTATTTAACCCCGCTGGATGCGACGATGTCCCATCTGTGTTTGAGTTCGATTTCTGTGCCATGAAGCCTGAATTCCGTGGCACCCTCGGGCGGCGTCCGAGTTCTCATCACATACGAGTACTATGAAGAGCTGTAAGGGCTTTCGGTAGGAGCCGATGGCGATTCAACACCAGTCGTTTATTGGACTTACTTGATAGAGCTCGTTGGCTACCTCGGCCACTACTTTGCTAGCTCGACTCTACACTTAACACTTCGCATACTGCTCACACTGATTCTATTTGGTAGGTCACTCAATATTTGTAGGAAGTTTACCAGGATCACCCCAGACTAGATCCAACCCTTGTGGGAAGTTACGACCCTTGTCTAAAAACTGATAAATTGTTTCCACACCAAATTGAGACAAAACATGCAGCAAAATTACGAAACCATTTTCAAAAATATGTACGATGGCAATGGCAGACGTCGGGGTCATCTTTCTTTGACTCAAATGGTCTAAAGAACCAATGTCTTCCATTGTTTATTACGGGGACGTCTGCATGGCTTTCGTGGGAAACAACTGTCTAAAAACTATCCAAATCTATTTTGCCATCGTTAACGAGTACGATACATATTGTTACGAGTGCGGGACTCCAATTAAAATGCCGTTGGAATTACTATAAAATTTATTAGACCTATACAAACACGTATAACAACGGTACAAATATAACCGTTGAAATTTAAACCGTTAGCGTCGTTTAAAAGTTGCTCCGCATAAAAAAATCCCTAAAAATGGGATTTCTGGCGCATATAGTCAAGTGTTGCATATCAACATGTGCGTAATAGCCAGGCGCGTGTGTTCCTGGTAGTTACAGTGAAATCGGACACGTTTTGAGTGAGATATTAACAAAACAGCTGTTCTAAACAAACTTTGTGAAGTTTAAAAGTGAATTTCGAGCAACCGATATTATTTCCACTGCACTTCGAAGCGCTTCGAAGCGCTTCGGCGGTGTCTATATCTGGATGATTTTGTTTTGGCTGTAGCTGCAAAGACCTAAAAGATATAAAGGAAAAACTGCGAAAACTATGTCTGTTTCTCAACCGTTTTCTATAACTCTTAAGGATTTCGCCGTGAGATGTATCGAGCCCTTCGGAATTTTAATAACCATCAACATCAAAAACTCTGGAGATTTTGGACATAACAAAAAGGACAGTCAAAGAAAACCAATTTCTTACTACTTTCGCCTAACGGAGATTAATCGCAATTGCCTCAACAACACTGCCAGAAAGGACTTACACAATATTATATTTTAAGTTAAAAGTTTAGTTTGGTACGCAAAAAAAAACAAAAAAATGTTCCTATTATATAGTCATATGTATTAATCTAGACTAGAATTGCCCATAGAAGTGCGATGGAGCACAAATTATTTTTATTTTATTTTATTTTATTCGGAAAACAAACAGTTTATAACTAAGTAGATACTACTAAATATCTGTAACCATTTAATTGTTTCCACATATAGATAGCTATAATGCTTGCTAATAAATACTTTATATTCTATTAATTAAATTAAAAAGAGGAAATTGAAAAAGAAAATAAATTATTTTAAAACTGACCTATTGAATGCAACTTGTTAATATTCAGACCAATGCTTCACTAGGTCCGTCTTAAGATTTTGTGGATTACTAATAAATAAATCTATATCATGGACAACAGCTAAAAGATTATAGTCAATTGACACACGATTAAAATAAGAATTTGCTCTATAATTACTCGATACCCGAGGAACAAACAATTGTACTGGATTCCGGAATAGTCTTGTTGGCACTTTTAAACATATTTTAGATAATAAATAAGGCGAGTCTATTTTAGACTGCAATTTTACTTAACGTCACTATATCAAAATATGATGTCTGAGACATCTGGCTTCGTAGTGATTATCGCTAACCTTGCATTTAAATTCTAAAAATCTTAAAAATCTACGTTGTATGGATTCGATTCTATTAACATACACATCATACATTGGATTCCATACCTGTGAAGCGTACTCTAGAAGACTACGCACCAAAGAACAATACAAAATCTTTAAGACCTTGTCTATGTGTTTATCATACAGTAATTTCGAATCATGTAGTACTCCGAGATCACGTATCTCATCAACTTCGGTAAGAATTATATTATTAATAGTGTAGAAATACTGGATGAAATTTGGTTTACGTGCAAAGGTACACTTATAGCACTTAGATATGTTGAGATCTAGTTTGTTTGATGTGCAATATTGTTCAAATTGATGAAGGTCATGCTGTAAAAGATAGCAATCATTAATGGTGTTGATAAATTTAAATATTCAATATTTTCATGTTCATATTATGTAAGAATCCAAATGGCGGCGACGTAGTTCGCAACTCGTCACGTCTCGTTTCTCACGGGCGCGAAACGCGGGCTATGGAGAGCCGCTTTGCCACGACGAATGTTAGGGGGGGGATGGATAGTAAATTAGACGAGGTATGTCAGACGATGAATGAAAGACAAATAGATTTATTATGTGTGAGCGACACGAAGCGGAAAGGATGTGAGACTACTAAATACGGTTCATATACAGCTTATTGGTCAGGAGTGCAAGCTACGGACAGAGGAATTCAAGGCGTAGGCCTTATCCTCTCAGAGAGAATGGAAGAATGTCTCAGCCGAAGACTTGCATGGGTAAGATTGAAAATTGGTTTGACTCGACTTTTCGTGGTAGGGGTGTATGCACCAACAGACACGCGTTCAAATGACCCCTCACGAAAAATTTGTGAAGAAGAGAAAGACAGCTTTTGGGCCTGTCTGCGAGATGTCCTGCTTACGTGTAAACAAAACCAAAGAATAATTGTGTTGGGTGATTTTAATGGCTGGGTAGGATTGAAACGCGATGGAGATGAAAGAATAAATATGAATGGGAAAAATTTGCATGAGATATGTTTAGAATGTAACTTGTGTGTGACTAATATAATGTTTTGTCACAAGAATATACATATGCATACATGGGAAAATACGAAAGGGAAAAGTATGATCGATTTAGTAATAGTGGATGAAAGATTGAGAAAAGATGTTTTAGACACTAGATCATTTCGAGGTGCAGGAATCGATTCAGATCACTTTTTGGTAGTATGTCGAATAAAGAATCTTTACAAATTCTGGAGGCACCAAAATTTGAGTAAATCTGAATCTAGTTCACTACAAAGAATAAAAGTTGAAAAGTTGCGAGGAGAAGAGGTGAAAATAGAATACAATGCTAAACTAGAAGAAAATAATATTGGAATCAATGATATATGCAAGTTAGAAGACTTATGGATGGCTTTTAAAACTAAAGTTGTGAGTGTCGCTACTGAAGTATGTGGTACAGCTAAAAAAAAAAACGGGCAAATGCGTGAAGAATATTTGGTGGGATAAGGAAATATAGAGCGTAGTGAATGATAAAAAGAAAGCATGGAAAGATTAGTTAGCTTTAAGAGCTGATCTAAGATTGAAGAATGCAAGAAAAGAAGATGTAGATGAAGCTAGAAATCTGTATAAGAAAATGTATGTGATAGTGAAAGAAATGGTAAAAAGGAAAAAGAATGAACAGAAAGACGAGTTTGATGAAAGAATTTCCGAAGATTTCCAGAGTAATATTAAATACTTTTGGAAGTCCATAAAAAAAGCCAGAGGAAAGACTCTAAATTTTGAGCTCAATGTAATTAGAGATAAGAATGTATGCATTGTGAAAGAAGAAGAATGTATACTAAGCCGATGGAAAGAATATTTTGAGGGATTATTTGAAAAAGGTATATCCGGTGTAAACAGTATGACTGATGTAAGGGAGGAAAGAGAGGATAATAGCGATAGTATAGATATTAATGAAATAGTGAAAGCTTTAAACAGTGTGAAATTAGGAAAGGCTGCGGGGTGTGATAACATTACTGTAGAAATGTTGAGAGCTGGACAAGGCCTGGTCGCAAGCCAATTGTACCGCCTTTTCAACATGTGCTGGATGAGAGGCTCTGTACCAAAAGATTGGTGTAAAGCCGTAATTGTTCCACTATATAAAGGAAAAGGGTCACAACAGGACTGCAAAAAATATCGGGGCATTAGCCTTCTCAGCGTTGTCGGAAAGTTGTATGCTAAAGTATTGATTGAACGGGTTTTCAAAATAACAGATGAGAAAGTATGGGATGTACAAGCGGGTTTTCTTCAAGTCTTCACCTTACGGTGCATAACTGAAAAGTTTTTGGCCAAGGGCCAAAATGTCTATTGTGCATTCATAGATCTGGAGAAAGCCTACGACAGAGTGATAAGAACTGAACTCTGGTCAGCGTTATCTAAGTGTGGGGTAACAGACAACCTGATACAATCACTAAAGTCTCTCTATGACGATCCCAGTGCTTGTGTTAGGATCAACGGGGCCTACTCGAATCGTTTAATATCGAAAAAGGTGTTAGACAGGGTTGCGTAGCATCGCCGTGGCTATTTAACCTTTTTATGAACAGTTGCTTGGATGGTTTGAAAGAAAGTGGAAGTGGTTTAAGAATGAATGGGTTACTCATCAAATGTCTACTCTATGCCGATGATCAGATTATACTTGCATCGTCGGAAAAAGAGTTACAGGACATGGTAACAATTATGGACGAATCTTTTAAGAATAAGGGTATGAAAATTAATGTAGAGAAGACGAAAGTTATGGTGTTTGAAAGAGATGAAAGGATGACAATGTGTAACGTACAGATAGGAAATGAAAGACTAGAGCAAGTTAAAGAGTTTGTTTACCTAGGGTGCATGTTTACCAGAGACGGAAAGCATGAAAGTGATATCGAAAGGAGAGTAATGGCAGGTAATAAGTTGAATGGAGCGCTGAACTCTTTTATAAACAGAACAAATTGAAGATATTTTGAAGAAAGGTCAGATAAAAAGTAGTTTAAAGAAGCGTGTATGTATGAAAAGATTAATGAAAGTTGATGAAGCGAAAAGTGTTTGTCAGGATCGTAGCAGGTGGAGATCCATCGTCTCTGCCTACCCCAATGGGAAACAGGCGTGACAATATGTATGTATGTATGTATGTACAAATATAACCGGACGCAATAAGTCCTTATATAATGCACAATTAAATAACACGCGCAAAGTCCGTCACTATATCGCTTATCGAATGTACACGTCTTGCTCGTATCGTAATCCTCGCTTGACTGCCGATCTTTCCGTTCGGGCATCCCTTTATATTCAGCGTACAATACGTCACGATTGTGTAAACAATAGATTCTTAGAATAATAACACCTGGCCACTGCCTACGGGAAAAGGATTACAATGCACAATAGGCGGTTTTTATAATTAAAAATATTGAACACAAAGAAAACAAAAGAAGTGCAAATGCGGGCAGGTAATAAACTTGGACTTTATTGGCCGGCAGGTGCGCATTCACATTGGTCGGCTTGCTTCGTGGAATTTTGGCTAAGTCGTAACAATATGTAGGTGCGACGTCCGCCATCGTCGAGTCCCATATTTAGTTTCCAGAAGCGTTGTCGAATGTGCCAACGCCGACTCTGATGTGACCTCGTATATTAATACGTTATAATCGAACATACAATAACGAGTGAAGGGGAAAGAGAGTGGAAGAGGGTTGTGGGAAGAGAGAGTCCCAGCATCACTCCGGCTATATGCTAATTACCCGGAACCGGTGCTCGGTACAGATTGGCTCACAGTACTCGATAAAACAGAAGAGTGACCAGTGGTGCAGGTCGGCAAGAGACTGTTCAACACAAATTCATAAGATAATCGAACTCACGTCGTCTCCATGCAACATTTCCACGGTTCGTGGAAAAACCAAGTGATTATATTATGCGAATCAACCTTGGGAGGATTCCTCTATAAACTATAATACCCGTACTAAAAATCTTATTTGCTCAATTTTAGTAAAACTATTATGTTTGGAAACAAATTGGCTACTACAGTTTAAGGTGGTATGATTAACAACGTGGCAATTTCACAGGAAATCATCCAATTTATTACGATCCTATGTAATATGTATGAATACTTTTTAACCGACTTTAAAAATGGAGTAGGTTCTCAATTCGTTGTGTAAATATTTTTTTTGTGTATGTTATAACTTGATGATTCTTTTTGCGTTCGATTTAGCAAAACTCCGAAATATTCTCATATCAATTTAATTGCAAGAAGCAGACTTTGGATACCGAAGATATAGCAGAAAAACACTTGAAATCAGGCTGAAATGTGAAATTTTTGCGGTTTTTCAGCTATAACTTATTAGTTTCAGAACCGATTTTTGTTATTCTATTTGCGTTCGATTCAATATAGTTTCAGAATGATCACATATAAATTTTATTGGTAATAGATCTTGAGTTCCGAAGATATAGCAATAGATCCATAAAATCAAGTAGAAAACGTTGTAGTGATTGACGTCAGTAACGTTTTTTCTTCGAAACAATTTTGATGATTTGTTTTGTTTTCGATTTAGAGTATCTTCGTAACAGTCTGGTATAGATTTCATTGTTATCGCACTTTGACTTTCGAAGACGTAGCAAAGAATTCGTTAAAATGGGGTAAAAATGTAAAAAAAATTTCTGAACTGATTTCGACCGTTCTTTTTGCATTGGATTTAGTATAGTTCCAGAGTAGTACTGTACTTTCATTGTTATTAGAGCCTGGTTCCCGAAGATATAGCAGGAAATGATTTGAAATCAAACAGAAAGGTGATTTGTATGGTGGTGTAGTTATGAAATGTTGGCATGTGTTACACCGCTGCGTCGGGGACTTTACTGTGGCAGCCGGAACGTTCGTATTCGGTGCGCGGTCCTAATGGCACGATCAACAAGCAGACGAGCTCGTCCGCGAACAGCTACGAGGGGTTCAAATACGAATGCTGCCCACACAGGCAGGTTAATGTAAAAACAACAACAGAGTGAATTTTTGAAATGGGCCTTCAGGGGGGAGGGGAGAGGGGGTCGGGGTGGTCGTTTGGAGTCCGTCTGCTCCTGACACCAGGAGCAGGGGACCAACAACCACTTTGTGCGTTCGTCTGCTCGCAGATGCGAACATTAGCGAAAGGGAACGTGTTTGTAAAAATCGCCAGCAGCTTAGATTACGTGTACAACATTTGCCACGCTCGCGGTTCTGAACGGCGCAAAGGTGTGGCGCGTCCTTAACAGCCCTCGTGGCTCGAATTAAGTTTGGCATTAGCCATCTCGGCGTGGCTCGCACCACACCACCGGGGCCCGTTGCCCCGTTGCTTTGACACCCGGCGCGAATTCAGACGTAAACAATTTAAAAGCTCTCGAATAAATGTGGGAATTGGAATGACTTTGCTAACCGTTTGATGATGTCTCTAAGTTGCCCCGAAAGACACTCCCAGAGGCGTCTGCCTCCGCCTCCGCGTCCTCCGCACCGGCGTCACGCCTGCGCTGATGTCGTCACGTTTTCAGTTCTATGGCGAGGACATTTGCATGATTGCAAAATTATATTTGCTTGATTGCTTTGTCTGTTTTTTACATTTTTTTCATAATTTTCATCTGATTCACTCATCGAGTGAATCAGTTCGAAATTATATATTCCGGGAAGACGAAGCACCCGTAACACAAGGAGAGCAAATCTCTTAGTACTCCGTAAATTCCTTTGAAAAATGATGCAGTTAAAAGTGTATTACTGCAGGCAGACTCGAAATCGGGCCACCCCACGGCCCACGGCGATGGGTGGCCGCATTTGTCAGAATGAAATGTTTGGAAGGGAGGATGCATCGCAGGCCTAATTTATCACGTTTTGCTTCTATCGTCTTCAATCCACCAATCAGGTGTTCCCATGCAGTATGTATCATGTACTGTGCTTTCATGTAGATGACGACGGCTGATATATATGAATGCAAGAGGCTAATTTATTACACCCCTATATCCTTACTTCACTCGATTTCATTTTAATCGTATTTATAGAGAGATACAAAGTCGCAGACGGACCCAGGAGGCAATGTGAGCATATTATACATAAAATCAAATTGTGTGTGTTAGATAAATACAGCGAAGACGAGATGGGAGCGGCGCCAACCGTCGTTCGGTCGGACGACACGCAAATGTGCGGAGGAGGTGATAATAATAATAATTCATGCAATTTAAAAGCTTCGCTGATTTCGCCACCGGATTAATCGCGTCTGTTTCTGGAATGCGTTTACAGCGCACAGCCGCCTTGTCATGTGCTTTGTCGTCTCCCACGGGAACACCGCGAGGTGGCACACGCGCGCAGACTCATCTTCTTCGGTATAAATATTTAGACTAGTTGTGCCCGTGCGCTTCGTCTAATTATGGTAGCATAAGTGTCTCCTTATAACATCAACTATCTGCCAGAGATAGTGCCAAGTCAAAGTGGTCAAAATCGGTCCAGCCTTTTCAAGGATTAGCCGGAACGTCCAGACAAACAGATTTTTCCACATATGTACCGATATACTATCATATGCGTTTAGTAAAAAGTTGTTGTTTTGAATGGCATACAAACAAATAGACACTTCAATTTTATTTATCTGTGTAGATGATGCAAGCAGTGTCTTATTAAACGACGCCATGGCTTTTAAGCAGCCTGTTTTTAATTTCATCCGATAAAATTCATTTATAGTATGTCATAGTTCCTTGCTTTTCCGCAAAGTGGTCTTGGGTATAAGAAATGAATCATTTTGAATGATGTGTGACCTTTGTTTTTAAGGGTCAGCTTGCATTCGGCCGCGTCCTGCCGCCACGAGACGGTTTCTCTCACACCGGCACGAATGAATGCCACTGGGGTTGCTTGATGTGATCTATATACATTGCGGGTAGTCGTATATGCAACGGCTTCCTTAAACATGTCTGGAAATTCGACTTAATTACCCCCACGGCGCCGGGAGCTGCCTCGCGATGGAGGCCGCCGCCCCGCGCGAGTCCTCCGCCGGGCGACGCGGCCCTTTCGCCCTTTGTGCTCTAGCGCAGGTCCAGCGAATAGGCGGGATCGCGTCTCGTCGCTTCGCAACGCAGACCCAAATAAATCTACAATAGGTCGAAGATGCTGACCTTTTGTAGGAAGGTAGCTGCATTTTCCGTCTCCGCCTGACGCCGCTCTCGAAATACGTGCCTTTCGGCTATTGCCGTCCTTTTTCGTTCCAAATGATCGCGTACTAATTGAACCAACTCCTCGAAATTCTGACTCTGGCGAACACAAACCACACATAGCCCGGTACGTCGCCGCTCCAACATGTGCGCAACCCACTTTTAATGTCGTTTAGCAAAATGAATCGAATTGCTCAACGAGTGTAAGACCCGCGTCCCAATTAGCGCGACCTTGTATGTCGAATTCGTGTGGCTTTCCGAAAGGCATTTGCCTGAATACGTATTTGAAATTAACATTCTCGTCGCCAGCTGAGGTGACTCTAACAAAACAATATGGCAGCGGCGTTGAGGATGTTTATTAGCCTTGTATAAAATATACAACTACCCGCAATTTATATACACTACACTTAAAATGACACAATTTAAATAAGTTAATGTAAATTAATTTCTAAAAAACACATTCATATCATCCGTCACCATCATCATCATCATCATATTCGTGCAGGAACGGAGCAAGAGTACAATGTCCTGCGTTGGGGCGACCTGTCGTACAAGGCGACAAAGCAACCCACAGCCAGGTGGTAGGGTATTTGCCCGACTGGATGGCTACCACCCCTGGTCTAGAGTATGCCGCCATAACAACCTTCAGATGTGTTCCGGCATTAGTGACCAGGTTCCAGTCTCCCTTACGAGAGCAACAGCGCATTTGTTGCAAATGTCCATAGGCGATGGTAATCGCTTTCCATCAAGTGGGCCGTCTGTCTGTCTACTGAACTCATGCAATTAAAAAGAACATTGCTAATTTCGGAAAACACAAAAGTAACTAAAAGTAAGCAACAATTTATCTAATGTTGGTTTTTTGTATAATTTTGGAGTTGGCTCTAATGGTGAGGCTTCATCTGCGATAATTTTAAAGATTTACCATTAAATTGTGGCCGAATATTTTTTATGTAAAGCGTTAAAAATTAACGCCGTCAACGAATAGCCACTTTAGTGCGTAAGTAATCTGACAATATTTAACTTCACTAACAATGTCGCATCTCTAATAACGCATTAAACCCATCGCCATCTCTGCGTGGAACGACCCATTGCTGTAACATTGTCGCAGATGAAGCCGCACCTTAGGTGAGATGTAAATTTGAACGTCTTCCATCTTTTAATACGCCGCCATATTGGCCAACAGGGTAGACAGAAAAAAATCTGCCTACTAGAAGTATGGTGTAAGTATTCTTTAGCTATGTGCTGAGCGAACACTACTACAAGCGCAAAGACGTCTCGGAGCTAACTTACCTGTACCTAGTTGCAATATTGTCTTCTTCACCCAAGCTTCTATGCGCTTCTTTATCTGTTAGTTGTCAGTATCTCCTTGTGCTGTCAGATGTATTTAGTTGACAGTCTGTAGAGAAGCGGTAAATTAAAATGTAATTGTCCTTTAGCTCGATACCCCCGGTTGCGCCGCCACCGCGTCAGGCCGCATCAGCCCGTGTCTCGGAGTGGCCTCCCCACCACGCCTGTCCTGTCTCTGAGATCGATAGGCATGCCCTTTATAACAATGTCTCCGTTGTCTTTCTTTCTCAGACATCGGTTTCTACTAAATCGGTTCAAACAATTTCTCAGTTGTGTTGTAGTTCATCTGCCACTCACTACATTTTATTGTGTAGTGTGCGTTTATTTGATTTTGTAGTGTAAGTGGATATTTCGTAGGCCCTCACGGCTATTATACATAAGCTTCGGTACCGACTACCACCTCGAAAATACATTTGAGGAGATGAAGGCTTGCATCAATAAAGGTAAAAGCTCTTGTGAAGATAAAGTAGGCAAAGGTAAGGGCGTCGGGAGACGGCCCTCGTCGCGGCAGCTGCGCCAACATCAATATTAGCTTTGTCACGAGGACCACTGATTGGACCCTCGCTGCGACATACGGCGCTATCCAGCAATTTATTACCAAACAGATAGTATACGAAGCAAAAGAACAGTATTTGATAAAACATAACAAGGATCATTGTATCGAGACAGATTACATTAGATAAGCAAAATTATATTCTGTATTTATATCAAGCTGTATAATAACAAAACGTCATAAAGCAAAGATTGTTAGCGGGCCTGGCTGACGCTGTTGTGTCCGGAAACAATAAAAACACAGAAACCCGATTGCAACGCCACCTACTGCGTCTAACTGTAACTCTAAACTATTCTCCAATCCACTTGAACACACACAAACAAATTCATCAAGATCGGTCCAATCGGATCGGCTTCGGGACCTACAAGAATATCTTACATCCATTACATGTTACATGTGAAGTGCTTACATAAAATTATATTCAAATATAAAACGTTACATTGAACTTGTATCTTTTGACTCCTAGTCATATATCATTTTTCGCATCTTTTGTACTTTTGACATGTTTCACAGTTCAGGTGACAGTTGTCATGTGATATGAAGGAGCTGCGGCTAAATGAGGGTCTGGTCGCTGGTCGCTGGTTGCGAAGCAGATCGGCGATCAGGGCGAGGCGCTTGGCCGTACATCACCCGCCCAGGGAAGGGGCTTCTGGGCGAAGGTGTCATCACCCAAACGACGAGGATTGCGCGCGCACCCATAAAATATGATTAGTTCGTCATCCCTCCAATCGATACTGGGTGCGGTCTGGATATCGCTTAGCACTGGGAGGGAATGTTGGGAAATGCGTTGAAGCCACCTCAACGTGTGGCTACGTGGCTACGTGGCTACGTGGCTACGTGGCTACGTGGCTACGTGGCTACGTTGGAGTGCACGAGGCGGTTGCATGGAACGCGAAGGCAACGCGGGGGCGTCGTCGTTGGCTGCCACCCAAAGGGGAGCGGAGCACTCGGTGCGGTCCAATTCCGCGACCAGTGTTGCCCTGTTTCTCGGCTTTTGCTCTTCAGACAATTTTCGGGAGTCAGCCATGCATCCCTTTGACTTCTTGGTATTTGACAGGGTTCATATATATGTATATCTATTCACCTATAGTTGCGTCTATGTACTAGTATGAATCAAATTTAGTCAATATACGCTTACGTTCATTTGAGGCGAAATAAAATATAGATCTTCCGGGAAAGATGCCGCGGAACGTAGGCCTGATTTAGACAAAGCCTCGAAAACTATCCTGGGTCTGAAATAGCCGTGGCACATTACATGAGTATGAGTAAAATTTTCGTTTTTAAATTTTGACAACTAACATGGGCATCATTATGAAGACGCCGATTTGCATCGTTTGTAATAGAACGGCGTCAGCGACCTTTCATATAGTATTCTTTCAATGTGAGCATTACCGCGTTGCCGCCGCCGCCCCGTCCAAGTGCAGCGGCCACTCCGTGCGAGCGGCTCCTTTCAGTTTCACTCAATACCCTCAAAATGTTTTCAAGTAAACGAAACTGCAACTCACCAAATGCTACGGCCTTTGAAAAGCTCATTTCTACTGGAATTCCATTTTGCTGACTTTTGATGCGGCAAGTAATTTCTCGGCGACTTCGAAATAGGTTACTGAGAACTATTTCGAGCAACATTTACATCGATTTCATCATGTTCATGATGGCTACAGGGAGCTCTAACATGATGCTATTACTGGCCATACTTTTTTCGCGAATAAAGCAACAAGTGACGAGAGGTTAATGATAACGTAAATACTTGTAGCAGATAGATAATAGATCAATTTCCGCACCAAGTTTGAGTGTCTGCCGTTCCATACCACCACGCCACCACGCCACCACGCCACCACACCACCACACCACCACACCACCACACCATCCATCTCATTTTCCTCTCAGACAGTTAATCCTAGATTTCGACGCTTCATTGTTATGTACTAGATGTATATGCCGATAAATAACTACTAAGCTAGAAATTAATTTAAAAAAAATGTACTATAAAGATATTATATACCTAGCTGTGCCCGTGGCTTCATCCGAACCCTAAGAAAAAAAATAGCCTATGTTAGTACTTATAACATCAGCTATCTGCCCTTCAAAGTTCCTTCAAAATCGGTCCAGCCGTTACGGAAATTAGCCAGAACATTCAGACAGACAGACAGACGAAATTCTAAAATTTGCGTTTTCGCAATCTCCTGGTCTGAATTTCCTGATTTTTTTTAACATTACAAACAGATACTTCAATTCTATTTATCTGTATAGGTTGTACGTACTGTTGTGAATAAGAATAAGCGAATAAGAAATACAGCAGAAGCACGATCCAGGTCAGGGGGCCCCTTTGAGACGATCGACGCTTTGTTGTTATTTCATTGCAATCGATCAACGAAACGTATGCTGCAATGAAATCTAATATGTTTGCTTATAAAAGGAAGGACAGGCGTTAAAATAACATCTCACTTTTAGAATCTCTCTTTTCTTCCACCATATCCCAATTATTTGGGGTCGGCACAATATGTCTTTTCCTTCCACACTCCTCTACTCTGACATACATCTTCTGTCACACCTCATATCACCATATCATCCTTCATTTTTTGGTCTACCCTCCCATTTTACCCATCTATCTTGAAGTTTAACATTCTTTTTGTCACGTGACTTTCATCCCTCCTCGTTATATGCCCATACCAACTTAAACCTCTTCCTCTCAATTTTTCACTCACGAGTGCAACTTTCAAAGATTCCCTCCCTTATGTACTCATTTCTCACCTCATCCATTCTTGTGACACCACACATCCATCTCAGCCGAGTGGAGACGCTTGTGGCCTATCATTTTAGTGGCCCAACATTCCGACCCATATGCCATGACTGGTCGTATATTTGACCTTTTAGTTTCAGTGGCATTTGTTTGTCGCACGTCACACCGGTCACCTGTCTCCACTTTAGCCATGCTACATTTATTCTTCTCCTCCCATCCCTCTCTATATCACAATTACTCTGCAGTAGTGAACCAAGGTATCTGAATTCGGGGGTACACGGTAGTGTGGCTGGTTGTAGTTTAAGAGGCCCAGCACTAGAGGTCCGGCCAAAATCACAAAACAGGTATTCGGTTTTGGTTCTGCTGATTTTTAATCCAACGCCCTCTGGCGCTTGCCGCCACCTGTCTAGTTTGTGTTGAAGTGCCACCCCATCTTCATCCACCAGGACAATATCATCTGCGAAGAGCATGCTCCAGGGGGCCTCATCCTGTAGCTCTGCGGTCAGTGCATCCATGACCAGCAGAAACAGGTAAAGACTTAAAGCGGATCCCTGGTGCAAACCTACCCTCACAGGGAACTTGTTCGTGGTTCCTACTGCAGTGCGGACTTGTGTACTAACATTCTCATACATGCTTTCTATCAGTCTTACGTACTTCTCTGGCACTCCTTTCGCTCTGAGGACCCACCACAGAACTTCTCGGGGAACGCGATCGTATGCTTTCTCTAGGTCTATGAACACCATATGGAGATTTTTATGTACCTGTCTGTATTTTTCCATTAGTTGGCGTATTGAAAATATGGCGTCTGTTGTGCTGCGACCCGGCATAAACCCGAACTGGGATAGCGTCACCTCCGTTTCCTTCCGTAGTCGGCCCTCAATCACTTTCTCCCATGCTTTCATAGTATGTGACAGCAGCTTTATTCCTCTATAGTTATTGCAGTCTTCGTCCAAGAGGATGTCACCTTTTTGCTCGAATATGGGCACTAGATATGATTGGTGCCACTCCTCGGGTACAGTCTCTTTGATCATCAACTTATTAAAGAATAAAGCCAGCCACATCCTTTCATCCTCACCTAACACCTTCCATACTTCGATAGGGATACCATCTGGTCCCACCGCTTTACCATTCTTCATCTTTCGCAATACATCTTGCACTTCATCCACACTTATTGCATTCACCAGCCCCATATTTCCTCTCAAGTCTTCTAGTTCAAGTGGCACACATTTTCTTCATTCAGCGACTTATCAAAATATTTCGTCCATCTCGCTTTTAGACTGCAGTCATCCGTCAAAACCTTTCCATCTTCGTCTTTTATACACCTGCTGTGAGTCATTAATGATAGTCACTTTTATAATATCATTATAGAAATAATACTAATTACTTTTCATACCTATTTGACTTGCACTTATTTATGACGTCAACTCGTACACAATTGTAAATTTATAAAAAGTACCTATCTCACTTGATTGTATTGTCTGCTTCCCTATTGGAATGGATTGAAAGGACCGAATGAACGCGAGCGAAGCCGCGAGCAAACACTACTCATTACAGTAAACACGTGCTTACAATAAAGAAAGGCAAATATTGTGAGGTAACTTGCATGCCGATGAGATGAATGTGTGAGACCCGTCAATCACGGTGTCGATTGCCCCCCCCCGCACATGAGATCAATCACAGACGCGCTGGCTGGCAGCCGCCACGTTGTTCCTCTCCCGCAAATCCATGTCGAACGGGATAAGCCCCACTTAACCACAAATATTTATTTATTTAGAATCACAATACCTGCCTCTCTGCTTTGAATATTAAATAATTTGTACACAAACAGTAAATCTATATTTATTTGATAGCCAATAAAGAGTGTTATTGCGCCATAACAACATGATGGTTGCGCCATAACAACGATCGTTATTGCGATCAGGTTGTGCTTATTGAAAAACAATACCGTTGTATCGTATTGCCGTGGGGAGTTGAGAGTGGGGGGAGGGGGGAGGGGGGAGGGGGCACTCTTCACGATTGCGCTTAGCATTCACTCGAACCACATTTCAATAGGAACAGAGATTTCTTGGCATCATCGCTGGAGGCGGCACAACAAATCGTTCATGTCCATTTGCGACTGTCTGTGGCCATATTTTAGAAGGGAGATCACTTTTAACTCGAAAACACAGATGTCGCACTTTTGTGTCGAGCCTCATACTTGTGTTTTGAATCTAATTTAAGAGATAACTGCAGATATAACACACAACGTTGAACACGAATGAAACCAACTAAGCATGACCTATTTAAAATATTCTAATTTAGCCAATAAAAATACACACCCGACGAATTGAGGACGTCCTCCTCTTTAGAAGTCCGTTCATAAGTACTGTACAGTTTGCACCTTGTACTTGGTGACGTTGGAGTGCTGGTGCTTTCTTGTAGTAGGGACCTTGTTTCTTACAGGGCTTTATTCTCGGACTAACTTGGATGCTGAGCCGTGGGTTCAATTTAGTTGACAGTAACTCGTAGCGATGCAATAGCAACTTGATAGCAACCCGATCAGAAAGTGCTTGTGAGCATTATTTATACTAATATTAAAGTAGGTCGCAGCGTCAGCAAAACGCGCTACATTCAACCGTACAAATACATTTTATGTATAGAGCATATCAATTTTATATAATTTCTATCAGAGTTTTTGTAGAGTATAAATAAATGAAATAAAAATGAATAAATGTATAGACAGTAATAAAATATGATAATTGAAACCCTCATTGACGTTGTGAATGTGCAACAGCAGTCCGCGGGGGCGCGGGGGCGCGGCGGCGTCACGCCACCTGCAATTGCGAGTACAACGCCGCCGCCACATTCCATTCCACAATACTATATCTGATATATGTTATAACTTATGGGATATATTTATTATTAAAATGCAAGTAATCGTACGATAATTATGTATACCACTGTTGTCTGTTGTCTGTTGTCTGGAAGAGATCGCTTTTTCACCGAAAGCCGCCCTTTGTAATGTAACGGTGTGCATTAAAGTGTTATCTATCTATCTAGTTTATTGTGAATAAAATAAAGTAGTATAAAACAAATGTGAGTGTGCAGTTCACACGCAGTGGAAGTGAAACTTCAGAGAATAAGAGTTTTCGCAATTGTATTCCACTAGTGGTCGCCCGTGGTCGAAGTTCGACCATAATAATTAGTTTAAATTCTTCTTCTTCTTAAAAACTTTTATAATCACAGATATCGCCAAGGGTATACTGTTATTTTTAACTTTAAACAATCAACAAATACATGGTAGTGTGTGTGTAATGTTTTTTATTGATTTAATGTATTTTTTATGTATAATTTGAAAAAATATTATCATTCGTCGCTTCTTCTCTATATAAAGTATAAGTGTGCGAAATTTCATACTCCTCCGTATGCGCCATTTTCGTAAAAAGGGGCACAAAGTTTTTATTATAGACGTATTTATTCTTTGGTATTTTGACCCTTATTCCTAATAATTTTATCTAAATTATACTTTAAAACACTAGAATAAAGTTCAAAATTCAATGCACAGTTTTCTTTAATTTACGTGTAAAACAATATCTGCTTTAAATGTATACAGATAGAGCTAAAATTCATTTGAAATCTTTTAAGTTTCATTTAAATTGAAAATTAATACCAACGGGTAAAGAGAAATGTGTTTTATTTTAAAATAAATAAAGTTGAATTTTATTTGTTTATCTCTTTTTAGATTCATCAAATTTCAAATCCCAACGATTCTAAAGAAGTTTCACTTCAAAAACCAAATTATTTCTATCCCATTAATAAAGATGTAGAATATTCTTCATCCTGTTTTGATAAAAATTGAAAAATTGAAAAATTGAAAAATTGAAAAATTGAAAAATTGAACGAGTAAAATGATTTCAAGTCAATAATTTAGAGGTGATTTGGTGTTTTTTTTTTACTTTAAATGACACATATCGTGAAGATTAATGATATTTCTTTTGGTAAATAATTATTCAGTAAACACCAACGAAAAGTTGTTTCACCATTTGCGGGAACTGTGGTTCTAAAATGTTGACGATGAAAGGATCAACCAAATTGAATCAATTCGATTGAGAGGCACACAACCGAGAGAACGCAAGTGGATTCTGAATCATTCAAGTATATATATATATATATATATATATATATATATATATATATATATATATATATACTTTGGTTGATTCATCCATATTTATATACAGAAATGAACCATTGAATAAATTTAAATCAATTTCAATTCTGTTGTGATGAACAAATTTTTACGAGGGTCCATTATTAGTCTTTGATATATATATATACCTAATTCGTTTGTAGCCGTTTAATAGGTTACCGCGAGAATCGAACAGACGTATGAAACACAAAGGTACTGTGACGTATAATGGAAATATGTGAGAGAGAGTCAGACGCCGCGGCCGTTGCACTACAATATAATTGCGCACAAGTCCGTTGATCTGTCCTTTGAACTCGAGCTTTGACGACGACGATTACAATCATCAGATGAGACTAAACGATTTTTGTATTATATCCTTACGACGGACATATTCGGAGTCTATAATTCGTGTTTATTGCCCTTGGAGTTTAAATTATCCGTAAATCTTTTAATGGCTGTCTTAATTATTCACTGTCATTTGTTTTCGCTAACTTTCTAAATATTGAAATTATTGTTAATCATTAATTAATTTATGGCCCACTTTCGCGTAACACATTATGACCCGTTACAGGTTCTTAGAAGTCATGTTGTTTTGCATTAAAAGTTTACAAAGGAAATTCCAATAGACAGTCTATGCATTGTTTATTTTTCGAAAATATAGGTCGGTCCGATGAGTGAGAGTCAGTTATGTTTCAATCGCAATCGAGGTGTTATTAAAGCCCGGTTCCTCTATCTTACTGACCGTTGATTTGTCTTTGACATAAGCTCCATACGAGTAATGTCAAAATTGAGCCGATGGTAAGACAAGCGAATGAATAGCAAAATACCGGCCATAAGTGTACATTTCAAATGGGAATTTTACATTGCCAGACTTTTCTTGACAATTGATTGTCTCTTAATAAGGTTTGTGATCTGTGCAACGACCTTCCACTCGGGCACATTTAGAATTAAGAAGACCGAGCGAAACTTGGAGAGTGCTCCACGCCGCGAGTTCGTGGCGACCCGCATTCGCTTTGCCCACGGGTGCGGCAACACGTTGCACACACGTTGCACACTAACTCGGTTACAGCTTAATATCGTTGCAGGATGTTGTTTGTTTCTTACTTGGGAATGCTGCTCACATTTCTGCTTGCCGTAGTACCATTTCAATTTCACAACGAAACCACTGCACCGTGCACTTACTATAATAGTTAGAGAATTGAATTTAAAGTACTGCAGCCATTTATAGCACCGTCATCTCCATTCATTCGTTCTCTATGCTTACTTATTATATATGCTTGAAGATACATATTGTTTTTAGTACGAGTATAATCAAATTATTAGTTACTTACACATACAATCGAATACAATGCAAGAAGACTTAACTTATTCGTATTATATTCTACTCATAGTCCCTCAAGACTATAAGTAGAATACTGAGCCCACATCACCGTCTTCTATGGGTAAGGTGCCCAGAAGGCTGGCTACGTTTCCTCGCTGGATCGCCATACTGATCCGTTGGCCGAGGTAAGCACCAGCCCTCTGATCACCTGAAGAGACAATGAGTTTTGGTAGAGGCTCGTGGCCTCAGGACCCCACGGTCCAAGCGTCTCGACAGCAAACGGCACACACATAACTCTCAATGAGGGTTGCATATTTGCGCTGCTTGAGTGATTCAGCTGTTTCCGCCGCCGAACCGGCTGATCTAGACGTGCTTGGTAAATCGGATGCGGCCAAGTGTCTGCGCAAGTCGCGTCCCACACCAAAGGCTTGCGACGCTGCCGGGGAATTAGTCATTCCATTTAGTATAATTATATTTAAAACAAAAAATATATGTTTCTTATAAAGGTCAATAATAGGTGGCGATAAAATCGCTTCAAAAGCATTTTTAGTACAAAAGAAAGACTTTGTCTTTGTTCAAAATTTTAATAAAACATCTAGTGAAGGTATAACAAACATTCGCCATGTTTAAAACACACTCAACGTCCCTGGGAGGAACTCTCTCAACAATTTCGCATATTAATGAGCGCAACCCGCGGAGAGTGCTCGTGTTATCGTGTTATCGTGTTATCGTGTTATCCTGTTGTAATTACCCTCATTAAGTCGCAAATGAACTTTCTACACGTGGAGATAAGCCGGATCGCGGGTCACGCCTCCGCCGAGCCTGGAGGCCGAGCAACGCTTCCATCGGCTGAGTTCTGGTTGAGTTTTAAACAGAAATCACGAACCTCATTCATGTATAATATTTCCTTAACTTGTCGCGACTTGTATACACAATAAAACTACGTTTTCACGGTTTTAAGCGTGGTAATTTGTTTCATTTTTGTTATTCTGACGTTTCACGGATCACGGATGACAAAGGTGTCAAGTGTCAACGAGTATTGTCAAAATTTTTATCTAGCCTACCGCCAACTTATTTAGTTTTTATTTTGTTTATGGTTATTATTTACTCTATGGGAGCCTAATCTGATTTATTATCGCTTCGCAACATGTTGTGACTTGAAGAGAAGAAGCGGCGCAAGAAACTCTTCAGCAAACATGCCTAATAATATTATATAATATTAAAATATGCACGCAGAAAGAGCTCACAGTGTCTTGAGGTCTGGCAGTTGGTTTTTGCTGGGTTTGGGTCTTGATAGTTCTGATGATGGGATCCCAAACAGGTGGTACTTGCCAACCATCTTCTCTATTGAATTCGGGTGTTTTTTGATTTCAATAGCCTCACGCACCATTCTAGATATGAAACGATTCTTTCGCGAGGATTTGTGGGTTATCGAATCTGATGTAGTGGTTGGGTTTGTCCAGCGTGGCGTGTGTTCACTGATCGCAGACTTCGTAGACCTTGTGCGTTTCATGTCAGCAATGCGTTCTTGTACCCGTGTTTTATGCTCCTCTTTGTTTGCCAATGTATGGTAATCCACACTCACAATCGAGCTTGTGAGTTCATACCATATCAAAGAGGACGAGTGTTAAAACACATTTCATTTTAAAATTCACCATATAAATAATTCTATTCGCTGTTTAAACATAAATAGTACAGTATTTGACTCGTTAAAATCGTTATGTTAAAACTATACTCATACAAAATCCATGGGATTTCTGCATTTTGTGAGAAGATTAAACACCAACAATAGGGGGAGTATATTCACTAGGGCAATGTTCAGAATTAAACTGTATAAGATGTATTTCCTGTTAATAGTCCATAATATTGTTACAACTTGGGCTTTGACAAATTCCACGTACAGTCTGTAAAAGCACATTTTGTTACCTGTCGGCATTTGAATTAATTGTAATCCTTTTATGATCGTCTTCTTTTGTTTACTTATTTATTGGCATACGTTTCTAGTATTGTGAAGAACAGCCTATTGTTCTCGTTTACGGCCGCTTGCAGGCCATTAGCCAGGTGTTACGGATTATAAGGTACAAGTTGATTCTAGAAAATTCAGTCCACGTTGCCGGGCGGGCATATTTGCATTTGTGCAGTATAAAACGATGGCCTGATGGACAGAGGGAGCAGTCGAGCGATAACAACGATATAATCGTGACGTGTGTACATTCGGAAATCTAATAATGACGGACTTTTGCGCGTTTTATTGAATTACGACCTTCTGCATTATGTTTGGATTTGTTGTGTTCAGTTATATTTGTACCTGTATTATACGTGTTCGTATAAATCTAATAAAGTCTATAATAATTCCAACGACATTTTAATTCGAGTCCCGCAGTCGTAACAATATTATAAAAGTGTATCTTTTCTTTTTTGATTTCTTGTATTTGTCTGTTTGTTCGCGATTCACGTAAAAACTACTGGGCCATTTTTGATGCGGTTTTCACTTATCGATAGCAAATTCTCTGTTATAAAATCGTTAATATTTTGTATCCCGGGAATTCCGCAGGAATTTTCCCGGGAGCAGTTTGTAGTGGTTCGGGTGCATAAAAATTGGCTTGTTGCAACACAGTTTTCACTACGATGGTTGCGGTAATTTGTGTCCCGGGAATCCCGCGGGAGCGTCAAGTCAACGCTTGACTAAGTGATAAATATTGCAATTGACTTTAGTTTTGTTCTGTTATTAAATGTCAGAAAGTCGACCTCCAATATAAGTGGTCGTCACACACTTGGCCAGTTTATTATATAACATGTTTGCTCTTAGGCGTTGCAATTAAACGCATTTTGTATTTTATAGTTGTGGCGGAAGATAAAGAGAACAGATAAACCAATTTATGGCACCATATTTCCGTTTTGAGTCCATTTGGTTTTTTGTGCTTTATTATGGACGCCGCCTCTCGGCCTTTCGCACTCGCAGCGCGAAATGACATAAAGTCAATTTACAATTTCCATTATCAATTTAGTGTTATTACCATAACGCTCATTTTAGCAGGCAATAAAACAACAAATAAATAATTTCGTATTTTTTACAATTACAATTCAATCTTTTACGGTTCCGTAGCGAATTGAGTCAAAATTTAATAATGAAAACGGGACAACGACGCGGCCCCAAACATGTCCACAGAATGTTCATTTTGTTAACCAAATAAATGTATTTCTTTGTTTCTTCCAACTTCTTAATGGAAACGAGCATTCGTTTCATTTCAGGGAAGAGATGAAATCTCCAAACCAGGAGCCACCATGTGGATGAAAGGGGCCCTCCGAGGCCGTGATTAACATCGCAACGAGATAAAAGCGGAGTGTGGTGACGTCACCGCCGTAATCTGACGGAGCGGCCATAAAAATGTGACATGAGGGACGCGTCACTTATTATATTAAAAAGCTCGGGACGATGGGAGGGGATGGAGGGGATGGAGGGGATGCCAGCTGCGGCATTCAATTATCCTCACAACAGCGAGGCGATAGTCAGTTATGCCATTTAGGACAAAGTATATATTTGTGAATTAACAAATTTATAAATAATAATATATAGAAACTAGGATATGCCCGCGACTTCGTTCACGTTTGACTTGAAGTTCCCGCGGGATTCCCAGGATAAAAAGTATCACACATTTTATTACATACAATCTGCTATCGATCCGTGAAAAAATCGCTTGGAATTTCAAATTTTTTAAATTATTCTCAGAAAAATTCTCGCTGTATTCCCAGGATAAAAAGTAGCGCAGATTTTAAGCCTAAGAAATTGCTGTCGATCAGTGGAAACCGCATCGAAATCGGCCGAGTAATTTTTACGAGAATCCCGAATAAACACACAAACAGATAAGGAATATAAAAAAAATGCATCGCGTCCTCCATCCATATATCCATATAATGTATTCCAATTGTTTTTTTTTTAATAGCTTCAATGTACAGATACACAGCATGTTTAGAATTTTATAATAATATAGATAGATTTGGGAAAAATATTTTTGAGCAATAATTTTTTTTGTTTCTTCTGAGATCTTGCAAATACAATACAAATTATAAAGTGGTTAATACCAAATGATATTTTTTTTGGATTGGTCGCTTTCATGTCTTTGCTTCTAAAAATGATACAACACTGATTCAAATTACTTTTTATATACTCTTGTACAACTAGTAAAAACATCAATCGTTACGTTTATTTATACCAGGTCACTCAGAAGGCAATCCTAAAAAAAGTTTTTATGTATGAGAAACTGGCCAGTTATAATCTATTTTGAAAGTATGATTATTTATAACTAAAAATAGGTACGTTCCAATTTCAAAATTTCCCTCCACGTTGTTTGCGAGCTAATTTAAATTATCGTGTCTCATTGCAAAATGGATCTGCGCCGAGAACATTTCGCGCTATGATCTTTTACGATTTCAGGGGTCGCCTGAAACTGGACGAATCGTACGATAGACTTCAAATGGCATTCATGGGTGAAAGCCCTTCTAAGGCAACCGTGTATCGTCGGTACGACGAATTCTTTGGCGGATGAAGAAAGAAGTGGTCGCCCTTTGACGGCTGTTACGGAAGCCGCACAACCTCATCACCGATGCTCAGAAGCAGGCCCGGGTGGAATGGTGCCGTGATATGATAAACAAATTTGAAGCAGGCTCGTCTCGGCGTGTTTACGACATCATTACAGGTGATAAGTCCTGGAAAGAAGCGCCAGTCGACGGTTTGGGTGTTTCAAAACGAAGCAACGTTTACCAAAGTGAAGCGACCTAGAAGCGGGGGGAGCATTTTGATCGCTAGTTTTTCAATTTGACTGGCTACTTGGTGTCAATTCCTTTAGGCAACCAAAGAAGCATCAACGCCAAATGATATACTACCAAATTCTTGGCAGAAGTTTCCTCTGTTGTGAGCAACAAACGACCAAACACAGGGCTTCGCGGGCTATTGCAGTACTGCTCCACCACGACAACGCGCCCATACCGCGCTCAAAACGAGAGACTTCCTGGACAGCACGAAGGTGAAACTCCTGGGTCCTTACAGCCCTAACCTAGCACCGTATGACTTCTTTTGATTCCCGAAAATAAAAAATCAGCTCAAAGGGATACAATTTTCACCGGAAGATGCGCTGTCAGCGTTCGAGCAAGCTGTAAACGAAGTGTTTGCGGCGGACTGGAAAAAGAGTTTCGAGAACTGGTTCAGAGGCATCAAACTTTGTATAGGGGCTGGTGGAGAGTACTTTGAAAAGATTTAACAAAAAAGTATTTACCTATAGAAGATTTTGTTTATTTTCGCAAAACTTCCTGAGTGTCCCACATATATTGCTACGTCAATAAGATTCACAGATCATATTTTTGAATATTCGAATACTTCATAATATTGACAAAAATAATAAAGATTTGTGACGATCAGTGCCTGGCAACACACTAAAGACGAAGCCAAGCGCCCCCGCCTTTTATTAAAGCTGAGACCGCTCGCATTGAACCACCTAAGTCCTAATTGATGTTTATCAGGCATGCAGTTGAAATAGGGGGGGTCTTACAGTAACCTCGAAGCGAAAGCCAACAGCTGTTATAATGAAATATTTAATATTAGATAATAGTATCCTTTACGCTGGAGTTATAGCAAAAGGAAATAGTTCATCCGTGCAGGAACGGAGAAAGAATACAATTTCCTGCGTCGGGGCGACCTGTCGTAAGAGGCGACTACACAACCCACAGCCAGGTGGTAGAGTATTTGCTCGACTGGATGGCGACCACCCTGGTCTAACCTTGTGTTGTGTTCCGGCATCAGGGACCAGGTTCCAGTCTACTTTAAGAGAGCAGCAGCGCATTTGTAGCGCCTTTGGTGTTGCAAATGTCCACTTTCCATCAAGTGGGCCGTCTGCCTGTCTGCTGAACTCCTGCAATAAAAATAAAAAAAAAGGAAAGGTTTACCAGATTATGTTTTATAAGAAATAATGTAAAGCGAAATATTGTGTATTAAAAGTATAACAAGAGGCGAGGCATGTTGCTGTTTCGTTATAAAAGTTGCACTCTCAATTGGCAAGTGCATCGTAAGTGCGTTGCCGTAATAGTCTGCTTTAGCAGTTCCCGGAAGCGACCACTAATTCAAGGCAACACTCGTCAGCTTACTGGCCACTGATTTGGAAATACATCCAATTAATAGTAGATTGTTACACGAGGGATGAAAGTGACCTATTTCGGCACGAGATGGTTTGGTGCATGAGCGCAACGAAGGTGCTGATAGTTGAATAGTTAAATGTCTAAATAAGTGTTATATCCCGAATCGATTGAACGATAAAAAACGTCGTTTACTTGGAATAGGCGGATTAGCAAAATAGATGGCGCTGCAATCGCGTTTCGACTCACCCTTACATTTTGCTAGGCAGCTGTTTAGACTATATGGACTCAGTTTCTTTGTTATTGTAGTGAATTGAACAAGAAACCGTAAAGTTTTAGGTAATTCAGTTTTTATGTGTGTGAGATACGTTTCACTGGGCGCTGCCGCGGGGAAAGCCTAGTCCGTATCTAAATCTGGTGAACTCATTTAATACATCGCACGTGACACGTCGTTTCCCGTGGCATTCCACCAGCCACTGTTTTTTGTCATTGATGATGGTAAATATCAAATCGAGCGCACTTTCCGAGCATGAGAAATCAAAAAGTATTCCATAAGACGTCACTAGACGACGAGCAGACGGTGAAATCAACTGAGACACCTTTATTCAGCTTACAAATCATTTGTGCACGTTCGTTCGAGTCAATCGCGTGAGTTCAACAGACAGCCAGACGGCCCACCTGATGGAAAGCGGTTACCATCGACTATGGATGTGCTGCCGCTCTCTAAAGGGAGACTGGATCCTGGCCACTGATGCCGGAACACAACTCAAGGTTGTTATGGCTGTATACTCTAAATCACGGGCTTATTATTGTTTAAACAGTAATTAAATTGTTTCTATGATGAAATTTTGAAAGTAAGACAAAGATATTACTGTAACGATTTGGGCCACCTGCATATTTGTAAACAAAGCACATTTATTACCCGCCGGCGTTTGAGCTAATAACATTGAAGCTCTTTTATGACTGTCTTCTTTTGTTTACTTTGTGTTTAAAATTTGTAATTGGAAAAACAGTCCATTGTGTATTGTAATCTTTATGGCAGTCAGTAGCCAGGTGTGATTCTTGGAAAATTCAGTCCACGCGGTCGAGCAGACATATTGTATTTGTACAGTATAAAGCAATGCCCCAACGGAGGAGTGAGGCAGTCGAGCGATAAGCACAAGCGAAGCAAGATGTACTACATTCGGTAATCTATTTAGTGACGGACTTTGCGCGTGTTGTATTATATCTTGTACCTGTGTTATACGTGTGTGTATAGTTCTAGTAAATTTTATAATAATTCCAACGGCATTTTAATTAGAGTCCTGCAACCCGTAATATTATTTTAATTTCTTTTCGTTAATATGTGAATAATACTATAAATTGTCATAAAGTGCTTTCACATTCCTGGTGCTAGTTTTCGTGTAAGTCTTCTTTCGGAATAGGAGCAAACTCTAAATTGATGTGCTGCATATTATAATTATTGTAAGCGTTTACTCCCAACACTCTCTCACACTGTAAACTCCTTCAGGAGACGAAAGCGAGACATCCTGACTTCTTCGTGTAGCGGAAGCGACCGGCGTGAGCAGGAAGCAGGACCGCCAACTAATCAATAAAAATTGGAAGAAGGCTAGTATATTAAGTAAGATTTGCTAGACTAGTTACATGATAACATTTGATAAGGCATACTTAAAGTAATAATGTGGCAGCAGTTGAACTCGACGTAATAAGGACCGGAAAACCCTGTGAAGCGAATCGATCGGCGTCAAAGACAAATTATAAAACCGAAGTGATTATCCAGAAGCGAATGTTCATGAACAGACCTAAATCTCTGTCGTTGATAAATAATAATAATAAACATTACCCCTCGTCGCACTTTGATAGCCCAATCACAGGATAAATAATAATACAGTGAGTACACTTCTTCAATATTCATAAAATGTCAACAGCAACAAAATATTAATTGCACTGTGAGATTTTTAGAATGTTTTAATTTAATCGTCTCTTCAGTGACATCTATCATCATCATATATCAATCAATTACACATTCATACTGGCATGACAGTGTGTGACAGTCACAATTGTCATACTTCATTGTTCCACACGCAATAGTGCCGTTCTGTGAGTCATCTAATGCATAGACTATAAAGTATTGTCATCATATCGAAATTTAATAGTAAATGTTTGAAATAAATATGTTTTAATAAAAAAATATGGCATTTATTTAAATTTAAACAGTCATAGCTACTCTTGTTGTTATTTCATTTTTAAGTATAACATATGGATTATGTGTGTTATTTATTATGCAAATATAGGTAAACTGGTTTTTAGCAAATGATATGGGTGTAACAAATCGATTAAAATGTATTGATAAAAAAATGCTTTGGAGCATCGACCTGTCCAAAGAGTAAAATAAACCGTCGAACAAGGTATAACAATACATCTTTAATTTTAACCATTCAACAATATGAAAGTAAAAGTAGCATTATTTATTTCTACAAATAAATCTAGTTTTGCAGGTGTATGTTTAATGTGCATGGTAACAGGTTTCTGGAATAGGAACCATTGAATTATTACTGAGAATACTACACGAAATCTGTTGTGCAATTTCAAAACCTAGCAAATGCATCTTAGAACATTTTAAACGACACCACAAGAAATTACATTATCTTATATCTTCAACGATATTCCATTTGAATGAAATAAAATTCAAGAGATATCATATTTTGATACAGTCTTCTCATTATAGTAAGCACGATACATCAGGAAACGCCTAGCAAAACCATAAATGCACAAATATTCATTTAAAAACCAATGTCAGTCAACGGTTAGACAATTCGCAGGTACCACTACTGTTCACATGCATTTATACTGTGCGGATCGCTGTTAACGAGCCCGCCGTCGGCGAATGGGCTCCGGGGGCGCGCGGAGGCTGACGCCCTTTGATCTGCCTACTCCACGCCATCATTGTTCCTCCGAATCGATATTGAATTTCCAACTTCAAGTAGTCACATCACTATTAAGCCAACTTTTATGTTTGATACAATATTGTGTCCTCTTATACATGTTTGATAAGGACGTGGCAGGCACACGACAATTACCTTGTTCATTGAAATTTCGCTTACATTGCAACAATATAAGGATTGTTGCTAGTAGCGCCACCTGCTTGCTCAGTTTGGTATTAGAGGCTCCATCCATTGTTAAACATTTAGACTAGTAATTGCTTTATTAACATCTGTTCATTTGTGTAGTGACTAAATCATAATATATTGTAGTACAGATAAATTAGCTTCGAGATGTTTTTGCGTTTGTAGTAGTGTACTGTCAGCACATAAATAAATAAACTAATACTTTATAGGCAGGTACTTAACGTGAAACTAATAATATTAAACGTAATTTTTAATACTAGATTTGAAGGAAATTTAAATTTCTAGTTTAGAAGTCCTGTAAATATACAAATACTACTACAAACGTAAAAAAACGTCTCGAAGCTAATTTTATTACATTTCTTCTGTTTGTCGGTTTCTTCGGGATTCACGTAAAAACTACTGGGCCGATTTCGATACGGTTTTCGCTGATTGACAGCAAATATTTAGACTTAAAATCTGCGCTACTTTTTACCCTGGGAATCCCGCGAGAATTCTTCCGGGAGCAGTTTAGTTGTTCGGGTACATAAAAATTAGCTTATTTCGACATAATTTTCACTAAAACGATAGCTTGAATTCTTTTATTTAAAAAGCTGCGGTACTTTGTGTTCCGGGAATCCCGCGGGAATTTTAAGTCAAGCGTGGACGAAGTCGCGGGCATGTCGTAGTACTTCCATAATGTTGTTTTTCTGTCTTTACAGGTACTCTAACGAGCATCACGTGGTCATTACTGAACAGATTTAGGTGAAACTCAACACAGAGCTAGCATATATTCCGAGCCAACATTTGGGATACTTTTTATCCCGACAAATGACGCCATCTCTGTGGCTTGGACGAATATGGCGAATAGCACGGCTGCGGTCGCGTCTTTCAGTGCTAACTCACTAAAAATAGGTTGCAATCCTGAAACGCGAACGAAGTTTCACTGGCTTTACATGAATTCTGAGTATCAGATTGGCACTCATAGTTCTCAACTAATGTAAAACTTATCATTCCAGAAGATTCGCCAGTAGATAGAACTGCATCTGTTCTGATGAAATGAAGGAGACGAGCATAAGAGGCGCCTTGCGCGACTATTGCCCCCCGGTTCTGCTCATAAAAGAGACGGTAAGAGATATTGTAAGTGTGCGCTTATAAAGCTAACATTTAATCTTAAAATGAAATATTTGTACATTCAATTTAGTGCATTCGTCGAGTAAATAGTTTTATAGTAGTAGGCTCCATTGGAATTCACTAAAGTAAGATTATTTCTATAAAGGAGGATACGAGAGTGGAGGGGGGGTTCTTCAAAACCAAGCAAAACAAAGTGACATTTGTAAAGGAACTTGACAAATTCTCCCCTCGTCAGTTAACGGTTGTCAAATGTTCACTACTTGCATTATTAAGCACTCTTAACATATCTCCAACGGCAGTTGAGTGGTTTCGCAATTACCTGTTTGGTCGCCAGCAACGTATACGCGCTGAGGATGCATTCTCCACTTGGTGCAATACGTCTGCTGGTGTACCACCACTTCACAGGCGTCTTATCTCCATTGCTCTTCGCCATTTTTATCAATTCTATCTCTCATAATCTTCAAAGCTCCTACCACCTTTATGCAGATGACCTTCAAATTTATACTCATGCTTCGATTGACAACGTAGGTGAAGCTGTTGACCTTACAAACGAAGATTTACGGCATATATTATTATAGATTGGAGTAAGGCATTTGGACTGACTGTAAATCCATCTAAGACTCAGACCATTGTTGTGGGTAGCTCCAGGATGATTTCTAAAGTTGAGCTCCCTAGTTGCACCATTCCTTTCTACGAAAAAGTGAAGAACCTGGCAATTTACATTGACAACTTTCTATCCTGGGGTCTCCAACTAAGAGGTCAGTCGAAAGTTGTTTGCGTCAGCGGCCTCACTAAGGAGGTTGCGAAACTTCTTACCTCACACCACTAAAATTGAACTTGTACAAGCCCTCCTACTCCCCATCTTAGATTACGCCGATATCAGCTATCTTGACCTCACCGAAAGCCAACTTAATAAGCTTGAGCGACTCCATAACTTTTGTATCCGATTCATATTTGGGTTGCGTAAATATGATCATGTCTCAGAATTTCGTGTTAAACTCAAGTGGCTTCCTGTCCGTCTTCGTCGGAATGCTCATATTCTGTCCCTTCTATATAATGTACTATTTAATCCAAAAGCTCCTCCATATCTCAAGGAGCGTTTTAGATATCTACACCTTAGCCACACTCGTCGCCTCAGATCATCGGAAAACATACGCCTGGAAACAGCTGTAAATCATTCGCGATTTTACAACAAATCTTTCACAGTCCATGCAGGGTGCCTGTGGAATGCGCTACCTGTGAACATCAGGCGTCCAACGGACTCGTGAAGGATTATTACCTCGGTCTCTAAAGTCAATCATCTCTCCCATATTTACGTACCTAAGTCTATACATTATTACTATGATTATTTATTTATTTATATATATGCCTTTAACTCTGTCGACAGGTCCGTCATGTTAAACGAAGTAATATTTAATATTCCAGAAATATCAAATTATCTTTGTGAAAGCTATTCAAAACCCACAAATTTTATGTATAAAAGCAACCTTATTCTATCATCTGTGGGCTGTCAACAGGGGGACCCGCTAGGACCGGCCATCTTCAGCTTGGCGATCCATCCGGTCATCGAATCCCTCAAGTCGAAATTCAATGTGTGGTACCTAGACGATGGAACTTTAGGCGGCGATGCAGGAACTGTACTCCAAGACTTATTTAATCTGATTTCAAAATTTAATTCAACAGGATTAGAGTTAAATTTCTCAAAATGCGAAATTTTCTTGTCCGATAATCTGTCTAAAAACGAAAGCGACAATATTAGCAATATGTTCAATGTCGTCGCACCCGGTATTAAGGTCCTGGAGAAGGATTCTCTTCGCCTGCTTGGAGCCCCTATTCTAGATGAGACCATTCCAAATTATCTGTCTGAGCAATCGGCCAAATTTGATGTATCATGCTCTAAACTTTTCGATATTCACTCTCAAATTGCATATCACAATATACGACATTGTCTGTTTGTACCAAAATTAACATATGTCTTACGACGCGCACCGGTTTGGAAATTTTCTAATCTTATAAAATCACTAGATGACCGCATTAAAGATGTACTTACAAAAATTTTAAATTCTGAACTTTCAGACAGCTGCTGGATCCAAGCTTCCCTACCCATTAGGTATGGGGGTTTGGGCATCCGCAAAATCTCTAGCGTCGCTCTACCGGCTTTTCTTTCATCCGCATATAGCACTAGCCTATTATTTAAAAAAAAAAAAATGCAACACTGGAATAATGCCAATACATCATTCTTAAATGAAGCTCTAAACGCCTGGAAAACGGTCTGCCCTGGTGAAGACATTCCCACGATCCCGAATTCGCAACGATGCTGGGATGAACCTATTTGTAGAGGATTAAATACAAAACTTTTAAATTCCACTAACTCTACAGGACGTGCTCGCATCTTTGCCGTTTCCCGCATAGAGTCTGGTTTCTGGCTCCAAGCTATCCCCTCCCCAAACATAGGTATATTAATGGATAATACCTCCTTTTCTTTGGCTATAAATCTGCGATTGGGTTCTCGCATATGTGCACCAGACACGTGCGTCTGTGGACCAGAGATAATCGGCCCGGGATACCATGGTCTTTGTTGCCGCCGCAGTGCCGGCAGATGGTCACGCCACGCTGCCTCGAATGATGTCTTACGGAGGGCGCTTGCCACCGAACGGTATTGCACGTGACGATGGTAGGCATCCCGACGGAATGACTCTAATTCCCCGGCAGCGTCGCAAGCCTTTGGTGTGGGACGCGACTTGCGCAGACACTTGGCCGCATCCGATTTACCAAACACGTCTAGATCAGCCGGTTCGGCGGCGGAAACAGCTGAATCACTCAAGCAGCGCAAATATGCAACCCTCATTGAGAGTCATGTGTGTGCCGTTTGCTGTCGAGACGCTTGGACCGTGGGGTCCTGAGGCCACGAGCCTCTACCAACACTCATTGTCTCTTCAGGTGATCAGAGGGCTGGTGCTTACCTCGGCCAACGGATCAGTATGGCGATCCAGCGAGGCACCTTACCCATAGAAGACGGTGATCTGGGCTCAGTATTCTACTTATAGTCTTGAGGGACTATGAGCAGAATACAATACAAATAAGTTAAGTCTTCTTGCATTGTATTGTCCATTGATATATAATGAAATAAACTTTATAAAAATATATATATATATATATATATATCAATATATGTATATCTTTGTCTTATACTTACCACTTCAAAATTTTATATATATACTTTTTTATTGTAGTTATATTGCAAAACCCACATGTTACACAATTTTTCTCTAATCCATCCGAAGGTTGTCTGGAAGTAATTGCTTTTAGTGATAAGCCCGTCTATTGTCTTCTGTACTTAAACTTCTTGAATTGTATCTTAATGTTATGCAATAAAGTATATTCTATTCTATTCTATTCTATTCTATATTCTAAGTAAAGAATATACTTATTAATATAGTAGTGTATTTGGAAACTCCCAAATTTCATGGATTTAGAACTATTTACTTAATAGTCTTGGAGGAAAATAAATATTTAGTTTATAAATTAAATCTAATTTGAGAAGTGGTTTTAAGTATATATTTGGAGTAGGCAATACTTGATTTCGGGACGCTCTATTTTCTTAGCGTTGAACTCTGTTTACGGGTTAGATGAAAAACAAGGGATTAAACGCAAACAGTATTAAAATGTAAGATAATGTTGCTGCAAGTTGTAAAAGGTAATAGAGTTTGCGGAGGAACGGCGTGGCGGGGGGGGGAGAGAGGGGAGGGGTGAGCGGGAGACCCTTTCATACAGGCAGCGACTTTCTTCATTTTAAAGACTACTTTCTGCTAACACGTTATATTAAACGGACGTAAAGTATATCTAGATTTGAATCAAATTCTTGTAGTTCTCACAAATGTTTTGCATCGAGCGGGAGTCAAATTAAAAGACCCCATGCAAGGGGACTACTGTAATGATGGAATTATATTTATCTCCATTTTTTGAAGAATGTCTAAGATTATTTACATCAAAATTTATTGATAAAGGAAAAAAACAAACATTTGAAAAGAGTAACAAGGACAATGAAGAAAATGTAATCCATTTTAAGCAATTAGTTTGGTACACTAATTATAATAAAATGCTTATGTCACCTGTGTATATTATGAAGTTTCACTTCTAGTTGTTATTTAATCACTCTTTGGTTGGCAGGAGACAGACAGCAAAATCAAAAACAGCAAGTCACAGAATACACAGACATTTCACTCAATACAAAATCCATGCTTATGCATTTATACTCTTTCAGTCCAATTCGTGTGACACGGAACTTTGACGTTTTTCAGATGAAGATTTGTAAGTTTTGAGACAATATCGAAGGTATCGATCTGGGCTAGGGCCGCCTCGGGCGCCGGGGTGCCAAATTCAGATTGCGACTACCCCCCCTATAATAAAAGAAATTTTACAACGGAGGAGACGTGCACTGTGTAGTACGTAAAAGCGAGCGGATAAAGTAAACAACTCACTTCACACACTATCCAAAATTGCCAGCCTACCTCCTTTATAAACATTTAAGATGAATATGTCGAGTACTGCAAACTGTTTTTCCCCGAACTTTTTAGATATACTATGCTACTTTTTCCCTGCAAGCGATGTTGCAAACGTCAAGAATTTTAAGATTAATTCGTGTTTTAGCCTGTTCGATGTATTATCGTACAGTACCGGATATTAGCTACAAAATCTAATTCACAGATTAGTTTTGAAGAAGAAGTGACAAGTGTGTCTTTTTCCCTGGAGTCTATAAAATATGGCGCCTACATATTGGTGTAGTACATTCACCTGACAATTGAACATGGCACCCTCGGGTAAGGACGGCCCTGGTATCAAGTATAGCCGCGACTGCGCTCCCATCAAGGATGCATAATGCTCTTGCAGGTCAGGTGGAGTGGTGCTTCTTCCACGTTCTGTGGCGCGGCGCGCATGAGCCGTGGCGGGGAGCAGTTGGACACGTCACCCCAAGGGCTCGTTCCACACGTTGACTTCATTATAACTACTCACATGATGTGATAGTCTCTTTATATGGATCTTCATTCGTGGTATTTATGAAACGTCTCGGAATTGGAATAATTACTTCTTGTACCTCTACAACATATACAACTTAATAAATGAATTTATCACGTCCCGTTATCATATTAACTGCTCTAAAACAAGTTTTAAATGCTCCGACGAGTGCAGTTCTTGTGGCTAGACTGGGGAAGCAATACTAGTGTTCTGAATTAAAGCGAACCATGTTGATTTCAGAACGCCCGTTCTTCTACATTAACATTTATTACGATATAAACTTTACAATTACATTCGTTTGACATAATACAGTAAACACATGCAATAATGTAATTTTACACAGGACACAAAGGAAAAATAGCTCACACACTCGCTTCAATTCGTAGCATTGGCTACGAATCGTAGCATTGGCTACGAATCGTAGCATTGGCTACGTATCGTAGCGGTCCACGTTGTTTGAAGCTTGTTTTGAATGGCTTCTGATGTGACACGAGTCGGAGGTCTTGAATACAATGGGTCTGAGGCATTTTCAGGATCGTTAATTGTTAAAGGAGCCGAATGTGGCGGCTAGACGTGGCGCACCATCAATCTCCGCCGATAGGCCCCGAGAGGCGAGAGGCGTCTGGCCGCGGCTCCTTCGGCCACCGCCATCCTTCGAGTGTGTGATAAAACATTTCAATGCCACCCCTTCAGGGCGCACGATAAATCACTTCTCGTGCACTCACTTCTTTCAATATTGTCCTGTGCTCTCTATATAGCCTTATTTGTATACATACATAATTATTAATCTCAATTTTTGCAAAAAGCGTAATTTATAAAAAGTTACTCAACAGTGAAGGGAAACCGAGAGAAAAATTATAGGTGCGATAGAGATTTAACCGAAAGGAAAAATCTAGCATGTATCTGTGCACGCACTTGCGAAGTAAAGCTCCTTTGTGACATATAATTTTGAAATTATGTTTAAAATAAGTAAGTTAACAATCTTTAAAGAGAAATCATTACGCTCAAATACACTATATATAAGTATACACTATAGTCTGAAGAAATCCTTTTTATTATATCATCTTATTTTCAAAATTTAATTTTTATGGCTTTTTCAATTATAAATGAAAAGCTAACTCTCACATAGCAGTGGTAGTAATGCAGCCGTGACGGTAAAATGTTGCAAGAAAACGTGATTCTGTTTTTTAATATGGTATCAATTTTTTAAAAGTTTGGGGAGAAGAGGTCTTTGTTAAGAAATCTTCAACAGAAATGGTTATTTTAGTTATTTGAGTGCCGTTGTCTCATAATTCAACGAATGAGTTGAACTGACGAAGAGGGCCAGGTGTCGGCTGCAAACCCCATTGGGGTCTCACAGGATTATCACCGCCCCTTTAAATTAAGGCGCACCCAAAGCTCCAAGGTTCGGTTCTCGGTAGTTAATTAGAGAAAAATCTTTTGTATATTTAGTTCTCGTTCCGAGTTTCAATAGAATCCATCACATTGTTGCTAAATATTATAAGTAACCCATTACACAAGTTTTATTAAAATTCCATACTTATGTTCTTTCAAATACTTAGTACTACCTATTTGATGTAATTTTTTATGTTCTTCACGAGAACGGTGGACAAAAGTTTAAAATGTTTCAGAATTAATTAAGTTAATATTATAAGACGTCACAAAGCTCGAGAAGAATAAGCTGCACTTGCAAATGTCAGAACTAATGCTTTTCACGCAGCTTCGCTCGCGTAAACCGTCACATGTGGTAAGAGGTATGCTGTGTTTCATTGCAGTCCCTAAAGCACCACAAAACCCAGTCATTATTACTAGATACATCATATACTTTTTTTATGCAAGTCGATTCCTAACTTTTGAACGAAGTGAAAAATTCTGCAAAATTCAAAATGATAGGTAAGACTTGAAAAATACATTCAACGAAAGTGAAGTAGTTTCTGAAATATGGGAACAAGAGTTTCGTAGTAAAACGACAAAAGCAGCGAGCAAAGAAGGCTCTACGAACCCTTCGATTTATAACACTGGACACGCTCTTGAGTGTCTAGCTGTGCTATTTCAAAACCTAGCAAGTGTATTTTAAGAAATTTTACACCTCGGTACAAAAAAATGACATCAATTTCAATGATAAAAATTATTTTATAAGCTTATTGGCGATATCATATTTTGATATAATGTTTTGTGAATAATTAGTTTAAAATTTGCTCAAGTAAAAGATTAAGACAATAAATGCACAAACATTAATTTGCAAAACAATGTCAGTTGCTACGTTCTAAAATTGCACAGCTGATGTTATGTTATGTGTCTAGAACCCCCGAATGTCAAAAGATGTCCTTGAAATAATAGTTGCCTCCCAAGTTCATATCACGACAACGAACACGTCACAGTGCAAAGACATCTTCGAGTAAAAGTTCGACATGAAACGGATTCCATTTGTCACTATCCCATTGCCGAGTTAGCACCAGTGTTGCCAGATTAGTGAACATTTTCTTATAAAAAATATCCTTTAAATTATTAGGCATTTGTTGGGAAGGTTGTTAAGTTCAATAAATAATGTTTTATATATATTTTTTTTTAATCAGCAGACAAACACACTTATTGTATATTCCCAAATTAAGCAAGTTACGCTTGTGTTATGGGTAATATACAAACATACCAACCCTAGGGCCGATCCCAGACACTCAGACCATTGTAAATAACGGAGAAAATACGTTTCCGAAATTTACTATAACCAGGAATCGAACCCGGAGCCTCTGCGTTGCAGTGAGGTAAGCCGGCAACAGCTTAGCGCGCTCAAGCACAGAGGCCGTCAGAATATACAATAGATTTAGCAGCTGTATGGTTTGTGTTCAATCAATTCAATCATTAAATAAAAAAACGCATCATTTTACTTTTTTGAAATCATTCAAACAAATCGAGATTTTGATACTAGTTAAAGAACAGTGTTGTATAACGCATCTCATACCCTGTAGCCTCTTTAATTAGCAACGTGACTTGCTACGCAATAGATACTTAAAAGTCATACCTGCACATCATTAGTGGTAACTCTTAAGTGGAGTTTCGCTAAAGTATAAAAGTTTGTCGAATGGGACAACATTGGGGAGGCGTATTCACGCGGAGTGGAGCGATGTAGTGCGGCGCGGTGCGGCGCGATGCGGACTGCCGCGGGCAAAGTTATAACGACTTGTGACTTTCGCGACGGCGTACAACTATAATAATATAATTCGGTGTTTGTGGGGCCGACAACTTAACAAACCTCGTCTTATCTCATAAAGAAAAATATATTTCGTATTTCCTCCATCGCGTCGAGAGCACGGAAAAATAGGGACGAGACGAGTGGGGAGGGGGGACGGAGGGGGGACGGAGGGAGTGAATGAAATAACTCATTTGAGATGTGGAGGAGACCCGTATTAAGGGGCCTTCACTTATATTCAATTTATTTCACGACGACGATGTTTATTGCGAAGCCTTTATGCTTCTCGTTGAAGCGTGGAGTTATGGAGGGGGGATCAAGGTGATTTTTATGAACAAAACATCACTATTGATCACGTGATGCCAAGAGTGAGTAGTTCGGTTCAGCTTGTTTGAATTGAGACATCTATACTAATATTATAAAGAGGAAAGATTTGATTGTTTGTGTGTTTGCATTGAATAGGCTGAGAAGGCGCCAACACTTCATTATTTACAAAAAGTGTCGTGACAGCATATGTCTATCTATTATTCAATTCGGACATTCCATTCGAAAGATATCACGAGTTTAAAAATGTAAGTATTAGAAAAAAGTTGCGTGGTCGCCGCGCACCCTGCTCGGCTGGCTAGGCAGCACCTTATGTGATGTAGGCGTCACTGGGGTACGGGCCGTACGGGAGAGGAAATATTTTGAATTCGCTTAGTAGGTAATTAAACTCAACAAAAATGTTCTTTTTAGATACCCGTGCGAAGCCGGGGCGGATCGCTAGTAAAATAATAAGAAGACGATTTTATTTAGTGGTTGTCTCTTCGAATATTTGTTCATTGCAAATTGTTTGGTCCAATGTTTTGCCATGTGAACCGATTTTGGTGACTACGTTATTTAGGTATCGAATATGTATGATGACAGGATATTATTTATTCTGAATAAATAAACATGAATAGGTAAAATCCTAAATCGAGGCTTTCGTAGTTTACGCGAAAGCTGCTGTGAGTAACCGCTGAATATTAATTCGAGTTGATATAGAAATATAATTATATCCTTGTTCGTTCCTTTATTGAAGCTGATTATTTATCAGTGACATTTGTTCAGACGACAAGTGACAGCTCGATGATGATGACGATAAACGATGAACATAATAATAAAATAATACGCAACGAAAACCACGCGAATAGCTCTAGTAGGCGATGAGGAATTACTCGGAGAAAATAACGAAGATCCGTGAATAAAGGTCACACATTTTGATAGTTAAACTTTCAAATAGCCAATGGCTTATCAAGAAATAGCATTGGCCTTTTGCTTTTCTCGCATTAAATAGGGATAAAATGTGTTATGAAGTAGGCACGTTATATAAAATATCGCCCATTAATTTTAAATTGAAACACCCGTAACGCCGCCTAGCGAAGATGGAACTAACCAGCTACGAGAGCAACACATTAAAATTGGCGCCGACATCATCGTTGCCATGACGTTCGACGATCGATAACGAGGGATAGATCGTTGCCATCTATCCCTCGGGAACTGTACTTTTTGCTGTATAAAAGGTACCCTAGTCCTGTATCCTTAACATGTCTGTAAAAAAAATTTCGTGCCGATCTGTTGCCTAGTTAAGGCATGAAAACGCCACAAACATATAAACAACCTATAATAACATTGGCGCAAACCGAGGCGGCGCCCCAGTATGACCAACGTCCGGCCTCTTCCTGCAAGAAAGAGATTCGGATGGACAACAGCGGGTGTATCTAAGTTATCCTCCCACAAATTAGTGCGGCATACGCAATACTCAAGAAGATCAAACTAACCCCAACGATGGTGCAAGTGTTGACAGGACAAAGCGGGTTTCAGTTTTAAATGTAAAAGCTCCGCAACATGTTCATGTGAGACGGTAGCGGATGAGACCTTACAGCACCTCCTCCTCGAATGTCCGAAGTATTTAGCTCCAGGAGCGCTTAGAAACTGCCACAGAAATGGAAATATCGGTGAAGACTCGAAGTCTAATGTTAAAGGATAAACAGGCTAGACCACTCCTGGAACGGTACTGCTTGAAAATAGCGAATGATGCTATTAAGAGGAATAAAACAAGATAAATTCAGGCTCACATAACAACATAATTACACTATACTATATTTACAAGAAGTCTTAAGGAAGTAGATATGTACATATAATAAATAAATAATATAAAGTTATACTAAATAAATAACCCTTGACTAAGTCAAGGGAAATAGCGCGGCTAACTAGGCCCTATTAAGTAAATTAAAAAAATATTAGTTAGGTTGAGAGTTTCTAAACGCCATGTGGAATTTTCAAGACTGATATGATCCGTTTCAGGAGCAGCCCAAGTTAGGTTGTCACGCTGCGCCGAATAAAGGCCATCGGACCAAAGTTCAGCGAGGGGATGCTTTCTGGGGGTGAGGGATGCGTCTCGAGATTAATGGCCACGCAGATTAAAACTTAATGTCAGGTTGAACCCGCGTTCCGGTGACAATGAACGTTCAACTATAAAAAAAAAAAATGTATGTCTGGCCGACACCAAACGACGGCGTCTGCTAGGTTCAAAATATATGTTCAAACTAAAAGCCATTACAGAATATTTCTCAAGGTAATGCAAATAGTTATTATAAGTTAAAAAGTAAGTTTACTTTTTATTCTATATGACTAAATGATCCAATGTGTCCGCCTTTACGTCGCACCGTTGTTGGCGCAGCTTCAATTCTCCCATACCTAGACTATGTAAACTAATAAACAAAATCACGTTAAAAATTTCCTCGAATTATTGTATCTCACATTATTATTTAACTTCTCTTTTTTTAATTTCTTTATATTTGTGAATTTGAAACTTAACAGCTATTCAAGCCTTAATTGTTTTCTTCTTTAAATTATAATTTTTCAAACTACAAAATATCAAATTGCATGTAGTGTTTGCCTATAAGTAATCTTTATATCTTTGGTATTAGCGCAAGTAATTGTTGGTAAACCAAATAAATAAAATAAATAAATATTTAAGATTTTCTACACTACTGTGGTACAATTAGTTAAAAGCAATTAATATCTTACAAATAACGTAATATTTTTTGTAATATTTTTTGACACAAGACATGTTATATTAAAATATAATACTTTTACACATAAAAGAACAAATGTTAAAAAACGTTTTATCATCTTACTTTTAAAATACTGTTACATGCCGTGAAAGATAAGCGCACTTTATTGTCCTTCCCGGATTGTTGAATTCCTTTGTGTTTTGAATTTGTAACATGCTATTGTTTTTCTACTTGTTTTATAACCATCATTAGCGTCGAACTAATCCCTATTGTTATTGTTTTCGACTTTATGGATGTTTGCAGGTGTGCAAATTAATATTTCTTTGAAACTCAGTGTGCGCCTCCAATTCCTTTGTACTGTGTAGTTAGTATAAGACGATGCCCGAATGGAGGGGCGGGGCAGTCAAGCGACGACTACGAAGCGAGTAAGACGTTTTCTAGTACTCTCCATTAGCGATATAAACGACGGACTTTGCGCGTGTCGAATTGCATTGAATCGTGCAGTGTGAACTGGTTGCATCCAGTTTTATTTGTATTTGTTTTATAAGTGTTTGAACAGTTCTAATACATTCTATAGTAGTTCCAACGGCATTTTTAATTCGAGTCCTGTAGCTCGTAACAATACACAATGATACCTTTTGTTAAAGTATAAAAAGTACCTTTCAAGTTGTCAAAATGAGTAAAACTGCGCAGCTGTGTATGTTCTTTTATCACTGCGATCCTGGCACATTATAAACTCGACTGTCGGCATCATGCATACCGAAATTTGTAAGAAATTCCGAAATACTATAATTCATAAATACTTCCTTTATCACTAAGATGCCTCAATATCGCAAGATATGAACAAAATGAGTAAAAAAATGCAAGAAAATTACTGGTTCTCTCCATTTAACGACAACTCTCTATAACGCCATAAAATGCACAGACCCTTCAGTGTCGTTATATAGAGTTTACACTGTACTTCGTAACTTGTTTGGTAAACCGAAAACTAACAGTGTCATTAAAGAGACCTGCCTGCTTGTGCTTACTCCGTATAGAAGTTGGGGGCAATCTTTATGGGGACGAAATGATTTGATTGCTCCTGGCTTGAAGGCGAGGCGGCGATGCCAAATGCGGCGCCGCTGCGCAACCATTCTCGTTTGGCAGCTATCGTCACTACTTCGTAATCATGTTGTTGTCCGCAGTCCTGAATAGCACTCACACTGATCAAGTTTTTATTAAGTCTGAGCTTTATTGGTTTTATTTATATTATGTTTATTAAGCTCTACTGAACTGACAACAGTGAAATACTAGGGATTAAAGTTTAAGTCTATTGTTACGAGCTACAGGACTCGAGTTAAAAATGCCGTTGGAACTACTATAGAATGTATTAGAACTGTACAAAGACGTATAAAACAAATACAAATAAAACTGGATGCAACCAGTTCACACTGCACGATTCGATGCAATTCAACACCCGTAAAGTCCGACGTCTATATCGCTAATCTAGAGTACTACAAACGTCTTACTCGTATCGAAGTCGTCGCTTGACTGCCCCACTCGTCCATTCGGGCATTGTTTTATACTAACTATACAGTACAAAAAAAATCAGCCGCGCGCACTGAATTTCCGAGAAATAGTAATTTGCACACCTGGTTATCTATTCCTGCGAATGGCCAACAAAGTCGAAACCAATAACAATAGGCTATTGTCTAATTGCAAATTTTAAATAGGAAGTAATAAAAAGAACTCCGAATGCGGGAGGGGCAATAAGCAAGATACGCAGCATTTCTTCGTCGGTGACAATAGGTATGCCGGTGGCCCAACTCGTAACACTATAAACGATTTTTGTTTAAAAAAATGAACACACTACTGTACCGTACACGGCGGGACTGCATTATCAAGTCGACAGATGATTTTTGCTTATGGTACTGAACTGTGAAGGGGGTGCTTCGGTGGTGGCAGGACAGTGACTGCAGAAGAATATTTCGTATTTCTCAGTAAGGTACCCCTTACTGAGAAATAATAAATACCGTTGAGAGGATATACTATATATCGTACTCAGTGAATCCTACAGGATAAAAACGATTTCCGTCTAAGCTGAATGTGCGCCTCGTCTTTGTCTATACTAATATTATAAAGAGCTAAGATATGTATTTTTTAACCGACTCCAAAAAGGGAGGTTCTCAATTCATCTGTATGTTGTTTTTTTTGTATGTTTGTTATTCAATTTCTCCGTCAATTGTGAACCGATTTTCAAATATTTTTTTTAAATTGAAAGGTTATATGGTCGCAATGTCACCATGTCAGGATCTGATGAGTGGATTACAAGGAATTAGAGAAATCTACGAAAATTTATGACAGCCTTCTTCGTAACACCATATCTCCGTCAATTCTAAACCTATTTTAATTTTTTTTTCTCTACTCGTATGTCTATACTTCCGAGGTATTACCATGGTCACCAAGTCAGAATCTGGTGAGTGGATTCCAGAGAAATCGAGAGTAACCAATACTTATTCAAGAAAGCCGTGCGCCTAAATTCTGGGAATAAAGCTTGTACACGGTGTAGGTATTATATTTTCTACAGGCGGTTAATATTTTTACATGCATGTAATGCGATTTCTCCGTCTATTGTGGACCGATTTTCAATTTTTTTTTTATGTATGCCTGTAACGAAATAACTCCAAAACTACTAGACCGATTTCAAAAATTCTTTCACCATTAGAATGCTACATTATCCCTGAATAATATAGGCTATATTTATTACTAGAAAAAATTAGGGATCCCTATTATAATTTTAATAATGTAACCCATCAATCTAAACAAAATACTTGGCGTTGGAATCGGGTTCTAGGATTTTGGCGAAATTTTATGTTGTGCTTGAGTGGGTCCCGGGGTGGTTTAGATCCTCAATTAGACCCGGTAGGTGGCGTTGGAATCGGGTTCTAGAATTTAATTTTTTTCAGAGCAGGATAACGTCTGCCGAGACCGTTACTATTGAATGAAATCACTATTGTACAAACAAATTCCCGCCTCTCGTCCGGTAGATATCTCAAAAATTAATTGACGCGCGAACACAAAGAGTTAACGAATCGAATATTTTACGTGGATAATCATTTCTATGACGGAAAATTTAAATGATGGAATGAAATAAAGCTATAAATAGTATATTGAATGAAACTAGGTTCTAAGGAGTCGGCTGAAACCTTTCAAATTGAAAAGAAATGCTTTTAGCTGAAAGTGCGGTCAGAGGGCGCTTTGCGATTTAAACACTTCCCCTGTGCAGGCAGCGGTGCAGCGGTGCAGCGGTGCAGCGGCGCGGCGATAAGCGATAAGCAAGGCGCGCGGGAAACAACCTTGATTTAGTATTTAAAGATATTTGCAGCCTGGGCTTAGCTGGTAACGAGTTTATCTAATAGCGTGTTGTGTGGACGAGGGTAAATACACATATTATGCGTATTGCTAAATAATATATAAAATAAAATTAAATTTTGGTGGCAGTGTTCCGACTAAATAAATTCCACGAAAGCGGTCGTGGCGGTCTTGGCGTCGCCGCTGCTGCGGGCGCCTGTATCTGATGGGCAACCGCCCCCCCCCCCCCTCCCCCACGCACTCACGGGGCCTCCTCACAAATACAATTCTCAGCACAACAAATTGCAAGTTGAATCGCTATTGCACTAAATGCTCTTTTGGCAGATGGCATTGTGTTTGTTCATGTTGTAGTTTGACCACAATAGTTTCACAACAACAAATTAAATTCAAACAGTTTATTTGTATACTTACCAATTGCTACCTTAGGAAATATACACGACTGATAAATGCCCAGACTTCCAACCAATAAATATTGTATCTTTTTAAAATTAATAGACATCGAACGATTTAGGCCATTGTCATGTAGCCTGAATAGTACTGTTACGAGTTGCAGGACTCGAATTAAAATGCTGCTGGAATTATTATAGAGTGTATTAAAACTATAGAAACACGTATAACACATGTACAAATATAACTGAATACAACCAGTCCAAACGTAATGCACGATTCAATAACACGCGCAAAGTCCGCCACTAAATAGATTACCGAATGTACACAAGTCTTGCTTCGTTTGTGGTTATCGCTCGACTGCCTCATCTCTCAACTGGGGCATTGCTTTATATTGTACAAATACAATATGTCTGCTCAGGCGCGTGGACCGAATTTCCTAGAATCACATTTGGCTAGTGACTGCCATAAAAGATTACAATACACAATGGGCGGTTTTTCTAATCACAAATTTTAAACACAAAGTAAACAAAAGAAGTCCAAATGCCGAAAGGTAATAAAATGTGCTAAACAGGTATGCAGGTGTGAATTTGTCTTTGTCGGTCGTAATAATACTAATTCAGCGGTTCGATATTCCATTATTAGAACTTGATTGCATAGGTAAAAGACATGCAATACTGGAGTATTATTTCTAGTCTAATATTAATTTAGCACATGTTTACAGCGAACACAGACTCCCCGAGACCACCAGCACGTGGAAGGCAACCCCTAATCCGATTCGGACAGTCACAAATACCTAGCAATGGAGCCTAGCCTTCCTTGTATGGCCGTAAATATAATATGGCACTAAGGCAATAAATATGTGGAATGGACGTGTATCAGCTGTCGGCTGTAAATGTGCGTGAATTTATGTTGTTTGGCCGCTAATGTGTTTGCGTTTGCGAAATCGGAGAGCGGCCGCGCCACGTCCGCCCGCTGACGTCACTCGCCGCCAACATTATATCACATGGAAAACATTTGTTTTGTAACCATTTAACATCAAAATGGCAGCCGAGGAATCAATCAGGTAACACACATAATCCAATAAACTTATTTTTCATCATTCAATTTCATGTATGAAATGCCACCCTTATTTTTGTTGAGATTGTGGGAATAAAAACCTTTATTCAGATATACCTTTTAATTACTTTAAACAATTAATTATGATATTAGGCTGCGGAAGAACGAGTGGTAGGAACGACGGCGTCAAAAGGAGGCAAAGGTTTCGTGTCTATAATGCCATCGGAGATTTCATTGGTCCAATGCCAAAATATATTTAAAAATATTTATGAACTTCATGTGAGCACGTTCTTGCCAAGTGCATCAGCGCATTTCCTGCTGGACTGACTAAGCTACAAAAATGCAAAATATCGGCTCAAATAACAACTGGCACGCCACCAAAGAGGTTTGTTCACATACGAGATTACAATAACACAGATGAATGAAATATATACAAAAGGGATGAGTAAATAAAACTTGCAGAAATGAAATACAGTATTAAATACATTTAAATCCAACTAAAAGGATCTTAGTAGAACAAAGCGTAAGTAATCGTACACTTATCCATTCGCCCGACTCAGACACGGCCGGGCCTCTTCAAAGTTTCATAACAACGTGCACAACCCACTCTACCAGCTGCATCGCCTCTATTGCAATCGCGGAAGGTTCAAGTTCGATTGTGTGAGTGGACACGTAAGGTTGCGCCAGAGCTATATGGATCGTGTATTTAGGAATAAGGCGGCGCGACAATTAATTATGTATTGTTTCACCGTAAACACGGTCGGGTGCACAAGTTTTAAGTTTGCGGGCGTTTGTTGGCGAACAACCGTCGAGGCCGAACCAGAAGCTGTCCTCACATTATCGAAATCAACACTTCGGCCTATTCGCCACTTGAACTCTTCGTGTCTCCATCATAATTAGTTTCTCTAGTGAAAGCATTGAGTTATATGTACTGCGTACTAGATATGCTATTGAAAACAAAAAGTTCGTACATGATGAAAGCGACATACGCAGATCGAGCGTACCGTACACTGACTCATGTATTTGCTGCAGCACTAAATGTCGTCTAACCAAACTATTAAAACATGCAGCGCTAAGTCGTATCGCAGTGTAACAAGACGTCGTCCCTATCAATTAAATACCACAGAAGTGACGTGTCATAGCTTTTGTACCTACACAACCTCATTAGAATTCATACTTTAATTCAAATGTATTAACAGGTAGTTAAATAAACAAACAAATTATAAAGTATAAAAGAAAAAGAAAATTAATTGCTTATGCGTTTATTTACGCTTAAATACATTGACAGTAATGCTAATCAAAATAAATAAATTGGTACATTTAAAGAACTAAGTGCACGAGTGCCACTTGAGTAAAACTATAATGATTAATGAATATCTCAGTTTCCTTCAAATATTTACAATTTTCTTGGATGACAGCTTTTCATGGCCCAGCCGAACAAACCTTAAAATCAAAATACATCATAATAAAGTAATGCGTCATTACAAAAAGACCCGATCGTTCGCTTTGTTTAGTCAGTCGCGTTGTTTGTACACAAATTATGCATTTTATAAAACAACTCGTAGGAATTAAAACAATTTCATTCTGCAAATATTAGGAATACATCAATACCGTAGTTTGTCTTATCTGCGTAGGCATAAACTGTTACTCTATGAAATCCGCCTGAACATGGCCGCAGCGATGACGCGTCGAGACGAGTCATGGTCCTTGGACCATAACGAGTGCTCCAATTACCTAGTTACGGATGGCTTCTCTAGGACGTTATACCTCATTGACTGAAAGTGATCAAACCTGGACATATGAAACATGCTAATCCGAATTGGACAAGCGTGGTGTGTCTACCGTTCTTACTCTAAAAATGTAAAAAATAAATACAAATACGTCTGCTAAAAATCCATATAGTTATATGGCAGGTACTTTATAAGAACTTAGTGTTAGTCTGTAATGGAAATTGGCTATAGAATCGAATTGGAATCGTAACTTTGGACGGTTTTGGTGGTCCGTAAACCATCTCTGCTCAATAGTAAATCAATCTTGATTTAATTTAAATTTTGAAGACTACGGGTATTTGACCATCGTCAGTCGAATGAATCTTGTCTCGCACTGGCATGGTTTTTTTGCGAAAGTTACACACTTGGGGCAGGGTGATCTATTTGAAACACGTATCATGTTTGCTCTCTCAGTAGACGCCAGTTCGAAATGCCCCTTTGCTGCGCAACTGGCACACGCTCAAATTCTATTGTAGGACAACTTAAAAGCAGCTCTTTATGGTCCGCAAGAGTAACTTTATGAAACGAAAGTCTGCTTTTCTTTTTAAAGTATGGTTTCTTAGTATACAAATATTTTCGTATCGTCTTGTGTGTTATATGTATTATTATAATTGACAAAACAGTACAGCTGTATGTAGTTTGCCCAAACTGTCATGTAAGGCCATCGGCATGCAACTCTGAGAATAGGCCGTGTTTTCGTCCAGTTGCCAATCGCCGATAGCACTCGGGTCACTGACGTTTGGAAATCTCAGAGCAATACGCTTAAAGCTAACGGAGGAAAGCACTGGGGGTATTTGTAGCGAAATTATTCAGTGACCTGCCCGAGTCACAGTATTAAGCATATATCCAGTAGGGCAACATTACACAATCAAAACTTTTGACCAGTAAAAGAAGAAAAATGAAAAGGCAATAACACGTAAGTATACGTTTTTACATATTTTACATTTTTAAAATAATAGTGAATATAAAGATATGGTCATGTGCGAGTTAGGCTCGAGCATGAAGGCTTCCTCGATACAAATATAATATGTAAATTAATATTTTTATATAATCCAACTTAAACAAGAACTTTGATTACCACTGCTTGAGGATTCAGATACGGGCAACAGTTACGAGCCACACTTGAGTCGAGCCATTTTAAACAATCCACACTAAATAAATGTGCAAATGACTTTCTTTCAATGCTTATTGTTAAGTAAGTTAAGTAAGGGACCGATTACTATAAAATTTAGTACATGTGTCTTTTTAATGGGTTAGTCTTATCCCATAAAATACAAACTACAAGTTGCGGCGTAGAACCAGCGTGAAAATCTGCATCGTAGGCTAGTCATATCGAGACCATTAATGTATGTCAATTTTCAGACACGTCTAATAATTTATGTCTACTTGCAATCACTCCTCAATAAAAGAGCTTTATGATGAATGAAATGGTAGATCTGCCTTTCACTAAATTTAAAACCAAATTAATATCTTGCTAAAAAAGAGATACTCCACTATTGAAGAATACTTAATGACAAAACTTAATTTACATAGCAGCTCGCTCCAACCTCTTATACTATATTTTGTATAACATTTTTATTGCCAAGCTTGTAAGGAATTTATGGAGATATGTTGCAGTAAATTTATAAATTTTCTTTCTTTTATTGTGTCTGTCTTACTGAGTATGCACTGTTTGCTATAACTCCATTAATTCTTCGAAAAGTGATTGTGTAACACATTTCTTTATAAAATTTATTTTAAATGAGTTAAGAATGCAGTGAGTCATCAGTACAACTGCAGGGTAAAGGTGTATTCACAGTGGTGTTATAATTCAAACAAATTATATTTTTAAAGACTAAGTTTAATGAATATAAAAATACACTTAAAAGTTAAAAATAAAAAATTAAGTCATTAATATTTGAATCACTATCACTAGCATCCTCGTTAGTATTTATAATAAAATAATTTTGTGCAGCGAGTTCCATGACGTCATCTAAATCCTACATGGCATTTTCTTCTTGTAAGACGTGGTCGCAGCATTTCTTCCATCGATCAGTGTCAAATAATCGAATTGCGTCATAAAATATTTTTTTGTATTTTGCTGTCCACAGTCACATTTAAATCAAACTGTTTAAAATACTTAAAAACATTGTAAATTACTTTTCTCTCTCCACTATGAATTACCGAACCATTTTTATTTTTACGAATCGGTGAGGTATTCATTTTTTTAAATATAAATCAGTTAACACAATTACACAGGATACAACCGTCGCGTTCGAAGCTATGCCTTCAACTGGTCACTGTGAACTTGACCTTGTAATTTGAAAAGAATTGATTGGTTAGGGGGCGGGGCTAGGCCGGCGAACAATGATGACTCACTGCATTCTTAACGCGAACGAACTATAGACGTGTCGCTGGGGAATTTCTTGGCGCTTCTACTCGTTAACAGCCATAACATGTTGCGAAGGGGTGTACATAGAATAGGAAACAAAATAAAATTTTAACTTATATGTATGACCTTCAAAAAATGTTCTCCGGTGAAACTTATTTTGAATTTGAATTTGATGTTAAAAACAATTATTATTGAGAAAATTTCTGTAATTGAGGTGTTTAAATCAAATGCCCGCTCAAGCACAGAGGCCGTCATGAATGAATCAGAATGGTGTTACGTCGTTTAAGGATACTTCGGAGATAACATTCGTCACCAGCAGTGGCTTTAACAAAGTATAAGTGCCTTTAAGACGAGAAGTACCGTTCAAAAGTTTCAGATGAATCGACCATTACGCATAAATTAGTGGAGTCCCGCTCTTCCCGTGGGAACACCCCCCCCCCTCTCTTCGTGCTGATCTCGATGCATATTTTAGCGTGTAATCAATGTCCGATTGTCTGTCTTAAGGCGAAGGATGACACACATCCTGTGTACCATTCCGTCGAACACAATGGCTTTGCAAAAGCACCCTGAACATTCATCTCCAAATTAATGTAATACTTAATAATTGAATTATATGCATTACGGCGAAACGCCGACATCAACAGAATATTAATCAGATTTGAAACATTGTAATCAAAGTTACTTCGTCCTAGTTATGTGTAGGTATACACTGAAATGATTTAAATGAAGCTATTCGTTCAATTTGTTTAGATGTTTTATATCCATGGTTTGAAAGTACAAGTAATACTTGAGACATCTTAAAGTCGTTTACAGTTTCCAGTATAACTTCACAAACAGTTACTTTAGCTATTTTTATTATTTCATTGTTTTGTTATAAGTTGTGGTAGCGTAATGGGTAACGCACGCGTCTCAAACTCAAAGGACGCGGGTTCGATCCTGGCCAGAACGCATGCACCACTTAGGCATTTTTCTGACCTAATGTGCATATTGTTACAATTGCCACGTCCTAACAACAGTGAAGGAAAACATCGTGATGCAACCTGCACATCGAGATAACCGATTTGTCAAAGCTGCCAAGCCGCCTTGGACAAGCGTGGCGGGTATACTGTCCGTTCCCCTATAGTGGGAGGCCCGAGCCCAGCAGTGGGGCATTTATGGGCTGTTATTTATATTACATTATATTGTTTTGTTAGGGTATATTATTGTAATATATATATTTTTTATTAATGTAATAGTTCAAGGTTGCCCACATACTTGGGGTCTTAGGACATATGAGACTTTGAAGATGGGCCCTGAAAAGCAGCGCTGCGTCGGAACATGTTTCGGCACAGCAAAAGAGCGGGCGCCGACTTTCTTTCTAGATGTACATCACGACGAACCACAAAACGAAACTAATTAAGTTTACAAGTATTTTATTGTACAAATTTAATTACAGTCAATAATAGTCCCAAGCCCATGGCTGCTAATCAATTTCTTAAATCCATTTGCTCAGAGCGAATTCCCTGTGTCATTGCAACAACGAAATTGGTGTTGAAAGCAGTTGTATCAGTATGGCCACTTAAGAGGGCGCCTTCTAAATATTCAAAGACGGTCATTAAGAGGCAAACTTTATCTTCGGTCGGTGATTACAACGCCCCCCCCTCCTCTTCCCCGCCTCGGCTGCACCCCTCAAACACCCGAAGCCAGTAAAAAGTTTAAGTTCTCGAGTATTTCTTTGATTGTCGATTCACGCCATGGAGGAGTGGGAACTTGTTATAAATAATTAATTTTTAGTCACTACTTTCCATCCATTTTATATATAACATACAGTGATAATAAAACTGATCTTGGTAAAGAGACGTGCCAGTTGAAGTACCCAGGGTGGAGGACCGCCAACCCGCTTTGGATAAGCGGGACCAAGGTTGTTACTTTCTATGCACTTGCTTATATACATCGTGTCATAATGAATACGTCTAATAGTCGAATATAGGTTGGTATAGCTACTATCAGAGAATAAAGAAGGGTATTTTTTTAACTGAATCTAGCTGAATAACGCTGGTTAAGTCAGCTATACTGGGCTCGGTAGGCTTCCCGACTTCGTGTGCGACATTGTCATCAAGGCAGCACGATCAAGGAAAGGAGTAAGCCTGTGCTTGTGGAGTATTATTCCATTTTTTTTATTATTTTTATTGCATGATTTCAGCAGACAGGCAAACGGCCCATTTGATGGAAAGCGGTTACCATCGCCTATGGACATTTGCAACACCAAAGCTGCTACAAATGCGCTGCTGCTCTCTTAAGGTTGTTATGGCGGCATACTCTAGACCAGGGGTGGTAGCCATCCAGTCGGGCAAATGCCCTAGCACCTGGCTGTGGGTTGTAACGACATCAGAGCGGGCAAGAACGAGGTGTACTCGATGCCATGACACGAAAGAAAAGCAAGATACAAGTGTTACTTCCATGGCGATTGCAACAAGAATGCGCTTCTGGTGTCACAATAGTGACATTTTAATTATACCTAAGTATTCAGTGAGACAACAAACCAAATAAATACTCGCCAGTGGCAGCCCATAGGCGACGGCACGTCGCGGGCACCATCCGGGCCAAAAGAAAAATTGAGAGGCAACTTTTGTTTGTTTGTTTACTGTTCATTGTGGATTTGTGAGGAGGCCGCAAGAAGTTAACCTATAGAAGGAGTTTGCTGTTTCCTCACGGCGTCTTGTTTATTTAACACGACTCTGTTCCGGGGTGAGAATCCTTTGTCTAAAGGTTTCGCGCACCTTGCCTTGTCGGATATGAGGGGATTCAACACCTCGCTGTGGGATACTGACTCATCAGATTTAAATAGAGAGTGGAGATACTCGTACCAGGCAAGCCGCGTCATACCTTTTATTGAATTTGGTGTCGAGTAAAAACATTCAGCACATATCCCTATTAATATTATAAATGCGAAAGTAATTCTGTCTGTCTGTCTGTTCCGTTTTCACAGAAAAACTACTGGACCGATTTCGCTGAAACTCAGTATATATATATTTTTCGATGCCGAGAATAATCATATGATACTTTTTATCCCAAAAAATGGTATAGTTTTCGGGATAAAAGTATATGTGTCTTTCTCTTTGTTATGCTTTTACAGAGAAATTAATGCACCGATTTGGCTGAAATTCAGTATATATGTAAATTTTATACAGAGGGTGAACAAGGGTACTTTTCATCCCGGATTATAGGATAGATTTATGTAAAGGTTATCCCAGAAAATATGATAAGTTTTTTATTTGTGATTTGCCATTTTGTTTATCTTGGTCAAATTGATAATTTTGGTCAATTTAGTCGTTTTGGTCGTTTAGGTAGTTTCAGTTAGTTTTGGTTGTTTTGGTAGTCGTGTAGTTTTGGAAGTTTTGGTAGTTTTAGTTGTTTTAGTAGTTGTGGTAGTTTTTTTATTTTTGGTCGTTTATGTAGTTGACAGAGAGATAGACGGGAGATATATAAATAAAACTAGAACAGGTTGAAATAGGGGAAAAAAGGTTATATAGGAGATCAATTATATCTCAAGTTTATAGATATAAAAATTCACAATCTGTAATAAAAAATGCGAGAGTAACTCGATCTGTCTGTCTGAATACCGAGAATGGACGTAGATAGATAGTTTGCGATATAAAATGAAGTAAATCTGTCGAGGGCAAACAGCACCAACATGAAAATACAATACAATGTAACCTGCTCTTTAAACAAGAGGCACGCACCAGAGGTCGAGAAGCGGCGCAGCCGCGGGGTAAACGCTAGTTTGTCAATATTTTCATTCTTGCAAATAACAACTGTCATATAAAAGTGACACCTTATTGCAAAGTTACTATAAATGAGATAATTTTACTAACTTCATGGGCATCTACATATTAGTGGACAGATTTCTTTAATTTGGTGTGTCCTTGTTACATTTTTATAAAAGATTACATTTAATTAGTTCCCAAATCGATGGTTGCGGTCGGAATACGGGGCCTCTGTACTTGACCGGGCTAAGCCTTTGCCGGCCGAACTCACTGCAACGCTGAGGCTCCGGGTTCAATTCCTGGTATGGTAAATTTCATAGACGAACTTTTCGTTATTTACTATGGTATAGGTGTTTGGGATTGCTCCCAGAGTGGCCCATTGTGTTACTCATAACACAAGCGTAACTTGCTTAGTTTAGGGACATACGATGTGTGTTTGTTAAAAGTAAATTAGAGACGGCGTCGACAAAACAAGGTGATTCTTCAAACCATGAATTTTACTACCATTCATACAATAAATGTAAATATATCACGACAGCCCCACGACGAAGCAGTAGTGCCGCAATATGGGCAAACACAAAAATAGGTACTTTTGTATTTCGTTACTTACAACAAAACTGCTTATAGTACTTTTAATTTTTACTGTTACTTATTAGAAAATCTAGAAAAATCCTAATATTTGATATATTTTAAAGTAACCTCTTGTATAAAATACCACTATGTCTAAATAGGTTTAGTTATTTACAAGTTATGGTGAAATAGATGAATTAAGGAATTAAAAAAAACTGAAGCATAAATGAGACGGCAGCTCCCCGGAGGCACGCCAACTGGGTCGGACTCCTGACAACACTTGCTCCAGCTGTCACACGAATAACATGGAAAAGGGGGCGCTACAGTCGGTTCATTGCATTGCCCTCCCCACAAAACAGCCGAGAGAACGCTTTTTCTTAATAACATATAAGGATTTGTTCATTTATTCAGGGCCTTACAAGTTAATAATATTTAGTCAAACAGTTCTCTTAATATATTAGACGATTCATTTCTGTTTTTCAATTTGGACGAATCAACCAAAGTGACACCTACATACTATACCTGTGCTTTTTAGCCGAATTGATTCAGTTTGGTCGTTCCGTGTGATATCAGCATTATGGGCGTTCACGCGGTCATAGTCCATACAAGTACATGTTAATGCATCGTGCCGGTTGGAACTTCTGCAGCAGTTCTGCGCGTGGGTCGAAGCAGGGTGCCATCGTTGCCGCTCCACAATTGCATTGCAGGCGTCGCGTAGTTGAGCGTGGGAGCTCAAGGAAATGGGGGTGAACATCCCGTCGCTGGCGAGCGGTGCGGTTGTAAAAGTGAGGTGTTGGCACCAGATCAAACAGTTCCTCGGAACACTCCCCGTCATACGGGCGGTAAATACGCAGAGGGACGCAAAGTCTCTCCGAAGGCTAAGCGATTCTAAACCGCCTGTTAGTATGGGATCGTCGAATATACGGATGGAGTCGAGGGGGTCAGTCTGATGAGAGGGCGCTCCGGCCTATAGATGTGAGCAGTACTTCGCATGCGGTCTGATTTGCGTTTTGTACACCGCAAGACGTTGCCGCGGGGTGAAGTACTACTTTATAGGGGTTTTCACTCACCCGCAGATGCCGTCGAGATGATGCCTCTCTTCCCGTGGGGCGCGTTACAGACCGCTCCACGCACGGATTAGACCTAGTTGTGGTCGGGGGCTTATCCCCTGGCATAGGAAGAGGCCTGGTGAGCGAGGCCCACGCCTGCCAGGGTACGCGGAGTTGGGAATCCCGCAGTCCCGTAGCCCTGGCATAAGGCGCAGGACGGAACACCCAGGGGTTTTAGTGGGTATCCCTAACTGGGGAGTGGCAATAGCGTGGCACCGGTTCTAAACGGGCACGCTAGTGCCACCCTCGATCTGGCGAATCCCACACTCTCACATCGGGTCGCGAACATCCCCCCAGGCTTCTGTGCCTGTCGCGGCTTAGTGCTCAAATGGATTTCCCCTGTCCAAAAAAAAAGGGTGAAGTACTACTTGGACCGGTTTAGCACACCAAGCTTTTTAGAGACAAGTTTAGCTTTGCCTTCCATATGACCCCGGAATTGTACGTCGTATAATATAAAGATGAAAAATTAAGTTACTAACAACTTATGTGTTTACTTAATATACAGGATGTTTCAGCAAACGGAACACCTACTTAAATGGGTGAAAGGGCATAACACTAGCGTACAGTTACAAAAGGAATAAATTCTTAAAAATTTAATTTTAAAGTTATGACCGTTTAAACTTTCACTTCTTAATACCATAAATTCGCATAAAACCAGGTGGAACATGTACAGTAAAAGATTTTAAATCGAACATATTGTTTTCTTTTCCGGTATTGAAAAAATCGTATGAAAACTAATTTCAGCAGCGACGTACTTTTGATAGGATCCCCTTAACAATGTTTACAAATCGTTGAGGTCACGAACTGTCAGCTGAACTTTATAAAAAAAACCGCCGACCATCGTAAGCCGGATGCGCGGTTGCTTTGTTCTAATTCAATTTAAAATAAGAAAGAAGACAAGAAACGGAAAGAAAACAAAACTTTATGTGCAGGTATTAAAGTTCCTTTTGCGAAAATACGTAAATATTAAATTGACATCAATATTTTAGCAATCGGCAGTACTAGGCTTGCGGCATTTTTAAAAGGAACAACTAAATTGTCTGTGTTTGGCGGCATTATTAAGGGACAACAAACTTACCAAATGTTTTAAGCAAAGTTCAATCATTCTTAGTGTAAAATAAGGAGAAGCACAACCAAAATATTTTTTTCTTCCTGGGTCTTTGTTATTATTAAATAATAAAATTATAGTGCATCTTAATTAACATATATTCCCGGTATACTATATGGGTTTCAAGCAGGTGTTCCGTTAGCTGAAACATTCTGTATAATAGTTTTAATGATATTCTGGAAAATTACTTGAAAACATAGTTATGATTGTACATATCTGTCTGACAAAAACACAACTTTTTGTACTGTGCCTCTCGATTCGTAGCTCCGTAGCGGCGTAGCAGCGTAGCAGCGTAGTCGTAGCTTAGACAATGCTCCCGTAGCTCTTTTAAGTTATTCATTTATTCATGTCAATATTACAGTTGAGTGATTAATTTCCATCGAGCGAAGGCTATCCTGGCTTGTTGCGAGGCTTCTCCGTGGGGCGCTTGTGCCTTGTTTATGTTGTTATTCAAGCAAATAGACATAATCGAGGTCGTTTATCAAGAGCAGAAAAGGAGAGGACTTGCTTAAATCTACTCTTTGTATTCATGCCTCTTTGTACAGTTACCAGTTATTGCCTGTGGCTTCGCTCGCTTTTTTGTAGATTTTGTACACAGAGTGGAGAAACGGCCGTTGGGAGTAACTTCCCGCGCTCGGAAGTGGTGCGCAAATATATTCCCCTGATGTAATTTTTAGAGATGTCGAATTGATAATACCTGTAACGCCATCTGGCTATGGTGGAAATTACTATAAGAGCAACACATTAATATTGCAGCCATCATTTTCGTCGCCATGATTTGTTTCTGTTATGCGATCGCAGAGCCATCTTTTCGGCTCCGTTCATCTATTTTTCGGAAACAATACTTTTTATATCCCTGACAACGCGCGTGACGATGCGTCACATACAAACTCACATTTACATAGTTAGGTTTAAGACAACAATAATAATACAATTAATTAATGTTGCTGGAATGAATTTTCTTGTATTCTTACTCTGTGTTTGTGAGAACTGGGCAATGCCCCTTTAATGGTATCTGTGCACGCGATCCACAGATTATCACTTGATGCGCACTCTTCCATGAATCACTCCTTCGTACAGTTACACAGTAATGCTGGATCTAAAAGTTTGCTTGTACAGTACAAATATGCTTTTAATTTCTATTTGGCAAACTCATAACGATGATTCCTGGTGGAATCTTTAATTCGGCCAATAGGTGTGGAGAATTCACTTCAAAGGTAGTAGTCATTGTACTCTCCACTTTTTTAACTTTTCTAATATTATATAGGGCAGAATATTTACGATGACACAGTCTGAATTACTTTTAAAAAGTTGGTTTAATAAAAGTAATCAAAAAAGCATCGTTATAAAATTGTGAGAACTAACCTGACTAATAATATCCACTAATTACGTACGTTGAAGAGTTTTTGGCGGGAACTGAAAGGAGATGTTGTTCTGTGCAGTTTCATTTTCTAAAAATGTGTAAATTTACTCTAAAATGAACAATAGTTGTAGGATATTGAACTGTATAGTCAAATGTGGCCTTTTGAGTTGTCACAAGAACTCCGTTGAATGGCACCAGCTGATAACCTACAGTTCAGCTGTGTTGCACATAGGCTTAAGAAAACGAAGAAACTACATTATAATCTAAGATCTGGCTTAAAGGTCTAGCTGCCAAGCTATAAACCTAAATAAATAACGTACGTTGAAAAAATATATTGTGGAACACCTGTCTCTTATTTTCGTTATTTTCCCGATTTACCTGCACCGTTGTGTTGAGGCTCGTAGTCTACCTCTCTTCACCTAATTGTATTCACATACAACCTATGGTTTATGGAAAAAGTGACATGCGTACATGGAGGGACACACGGACGAACATGAAGCCCGTATAAAACTCTATGCTATTTTTGCCGAGAAAAGTAACTTTTCCTGAATAACAACGGTATGAAGTCGTGCTAGCGTAATGGCTAGCGCACGCGTCCCGAACTCAAAGGGCGCGGGTTCGATCCTGGCCGGAACGCATGCACCGCTTAGGCAGTTTTCTGACCTAATGTGCATATTGTTACAATGCCACGTGCGAACGACGATGAAGGAAAACATCGTGATGAAACCTGCATAACGATAACCGATGTGTCAAACCTGCCAAGCCGCCTTGGACAAGTGGGCTTCCGTTCCCCTATAGTAGGAGGCCCGAGCCCAACAGTGGAGCATTTATGGGCTGTTATTATATATTATATACTAACTATTCCCGCAACTTCGTCCGCGTAGAATATTTTTTGCGGACCCTAAAAAAATAGCCTAAGTTACTCCTTATAACATCAGCTATCTACCAGTGAAATTCCCGTCAAAATTGGTCTAGCCCTTTCAGAGATTAGACGGAACATCCAGACAGATAAACAGGCAAACTTCAAAAAAATTGCATTCTCGGAATCTTGTGGTCCGAATTATCCCCCTGTGTTTTTTTCACATTTTTATTTTGACATTACAAACAGACGCTTCATTTTATTTATCTGTATATACTATAAATAATAACGGTGTGCAATGTTGGATCGCGGGTCCGTTACTGGTTCGAAGTAAATATATTTGTGGAATTATTGGAATGAGAAGTACATTTATCCTAAATCCTGTAAAACACCACTAACCTTGGACTCCACCTTCAACGGGGCAGCTGTGTCAGCTCTTAAGAGTGCACGGCACTTGTATGTCTTCGGGTGGTAGTTATAGGCTCTGATTATTGGCAAACTCGCACACACCAGAGCAAACACGGTTTGTGTTTTCAGTTCAATGCCGATGTAAAAATATGCTGTGAAACGTTTTGTGTGGAGGTGGAGTGCTCGGCACGTCAGGACTGACCTCACGTGCGTTGGAGACTGATTCGGCCACCGCGCAACGGGGGCGAACAGAAAGGCGGCGGCACTTACAAAACTACCCCCATTAATACAAAATGTAAGTATTCAACAAACAGTTGACCTTATAACAAAAACTACAGGCATCAATACGTACTCGTCTCAATAATCAAATCGATGTTATTCTATCTATCTATCCATTTGGCACACAACAGTAACAAGTTAAAATCGAAGCTCATCTTGCAATAATTGTTGAAAACTTGTTCCTACTCCGCACAGAAATTAAAATTATATTCCGTTCGCAGATAATGAGATATGAAAAAACCAGAGCGGTCCAAAGTTGTTCATTAATAAAATGTGCGGAGAGAAGGGGGACGCGGGGAGGGGGGAATGGAATTGTAAAAATCTGTTAATCCCTTTGAGCCGATCAGATGGGATATTTAACGGGTGAGAGCTGGCAATCTTGTCGCATTACAAATTAATGCGCGATTAGTCTATTAACATTGATGGCGGTGAATGTGTCTTGTGACTATACGCATTTTGTATTATACGTTATCTTTTTTTCTCTGTTACTGTACAATAGTTTTTTTTTAATTGGTCTGCAAAATTGAATATAGATTATAAACATGTTTTTATTTTATATATTGACTAAACCATTTCATAGCTTAACACTATATTCTGTTTATGCAAACACTGAATGCGTAATATCATTGATTATCAACGGACTATGTATGTATGATGTTAGAGTGGTAGAAACAAAATACAAGTATGTATGACAAAGTTAAGGGGATTTGAACAAAGCCTTGAGTCGTTTCTTAATAGAAGGAGCAGAGTCGGCGAATATGTCAACCTTTGTACGTATGTATAGTATAATTATACTAATTGTACGCCTTTAAACGTATATAAGGTATAGTGCTCCCAACTTATCTGTGAAATGATAAAAAATAGAACTACAGCCGCCATGTTGAATTTTCATACGAATTAGGGATGCCAGTTCTAAAAAAACTTGTTTATGAAACGGCAATATTTTTAACGCCAGAAATAGAAGTCATTTGGCCTCAGTCAATAACTATAACATTATCCCAAATGGAGCTCGAACATTATAGTATAATATGATTGTCTTAGATTAATGTGATATATTCAAATGTCTTTGATGATTATTCATGGATTGGTAATATCGGACCAAATCCGCGACGCACTTCATGTCCCAGATGAGTTGGGAGCAGGTGACTGTGAAATCAAGGAGATATTTTTTACCATCTTACAAAACATCGAAGCTACCTAGATTTCGCACGGGCGTTGCAAATTATCGAATAATTCCTATAATTAAAAAATAGCGTATTAATTATTATAGTTAAAACTATTTGTGGTACTGTGTGATGCATAATTGTTGTACTTAGTCTGGCCATAAATACTGTTACAATTAAAAAGAAACAAAATATTACATTTGAATTTGGAATCTGTCATTTTGATATGATTGTTCATTGTGTTTCCTCATTTTGGCGCCAATACATTGTACAACATTTTGCGATATTAAAACGGAGTGGGGCGATAAAGAGAACCGAATCGCTGTGATTGTATTACACAAAGTAGGTATGGAGCCAAATGCAATTTTTAAAACTCTCCATACGCTTGGTATTAGTCAAATGTTTGTGTACCGGGCTATTAATAGGTACAATAAGACCTCCTCTGATTGTGACAGAAAAGGATCTGGCCATCTACGTAGTGTTCATACGAAAAAGGTGGTCAAAGTAGTAAGGGAAAGTATTCGAAGAAATCCTGTCCGAAAGCTATCACCTAGAACCATGTCGCGTATTTTAAAAGGTGACTTAGGACTTGCAGCCTATAAGAGACGCACTGGTCATTTCTTAACTCATAATTTAAAAAAGAATAGGGCGGTAAAATCGAAACAACCACTGAAGCGGTAAGCAAAGAGAGGTCACAGAAATATTTTGTTTACGGATGAGAAAATTTTACAATTGAGCAACGTTTTAACAAACAAAATGACCGTATTTATGCTCCAAGCTCTAAGGAAGCTTCTCAATTAGTCGACAGAGTGCAACGTGGGCATTATCTGTCTTCAGTGATGGTTTGGTGAGGTGTTAGCTATGAAGGAGTGACTGAGCCATATTTTTGTGAAAAAGGTATCAAAACTTCGGCACAAGTGTATCAAGATACGATTCTTGAAAAGGTAGTTAAGCCCCTTAACAACACCATGTTCAATAACCAAGAATGGTCCTTCTAGCAAGACTCGGCGCCGGGTCATAGAGCTCGGTCCACACAGTCTTGGTTGGGAAACGAACGTTTCGGACTTCATCAGAGCTGAAGACTGGCCGTCGTCTAGTCCCGATCTTAATCCGCTGGATTATGATTCATGGTCAGTTTTAGAGAGTACGGCTTGCTCTAAACGCGATGATAATTTGGAGTCCCTAAAACAATCCATACGATTGGCAGTGAAGAATTTTCCCGTGGAAAGAGTGCGTGCTTCTATTGATAACTGGCCTCAACGTTTAAAGGACTGTATTGCAGCCAATGGAGGCCACTTCGAATAAGCTTTTTACATTTTAAATTGTTTTATATTTATGTATTAAACTAACACACTGTAAAACTTATAAATGTTATTTGCAATAGAAAAAAAAATCTTTGTTACAATATTTATGGCAAGACTCGGTATGGTATATCCTGTCCACATACCTGAAATTGCCGGCTAAAAATGTTTTATTAGATTTGAATGTCAAGTACCTTTATACAATACGCGATTAAATACAAAAGCTATTCTACAGAGTCTGAACTTAGAATGTTTTATTCAGGTACCGAAGAAAATGAATACGGAGGTCACGTGTATGCCCTTTCAGAATAACAAGTGTATTTCTTACAGAGAAAATGCGAGATTTTTCCTTACATACGCACAATAATACAAAAGTTAGACAATAAATCGGAACGCCTCAAAAGATATTCCATATAACGACAGCATAAAAGATTGATCTCAGCTCTCAGTGTGGCGTTCATTTGAATACGCTGAATGCGAGGGGCCATGCGGGGGAGGGGGAGCATGTGGGGAACTACAAAGCTCCCATTTGCGGCGATGCTATCAATTGTAACAAATGGCCGGATTGCATCGGTCGCAGCGCGTGTACCGCGCGAATGTGTGTTGCCACACTCACAATAGTTTAAGCATATTTGGATAACAACTAATAGTTGAGGAATAATGATGTTAGTCAAAGTGAGAAGGTCCAAACAAAGTTCTTTTATGATTCTTTAGTATGCATCAAAAATCTATATATTAATACGTGAAGCAAAAACAAAACAAAAACTTTGTACCGCTTTTTACGAAAATTGTGTGGACGCAAGAGTATGAAATTTCCCACACTTACAGTTTATATAGAGAAGGAATGCCGAATGCTATTTTTTTTTAAAATTATGCATAAAAATACATTAAATTATTTAAAAAATATTACACACACTATAATATATTTGACACACACTCACGCAAATATACTCTTTAGTTTATTGTTCCCTTGGCGAAATCTGTGATTACAGAAGTATAGTCTTTGACATTAGTTATTATGGTCGAATCTCGACCAATGGGCGACCACTAGTAATTATAATTAGGGATGCTAATGTGACCAGCCGTGTAAGGCAAAATTTTATAATACCATCTTAAACAATAAGGGCCTTACTTAAATCCATATCTTAGCCGTTGCTTAAACTAAATTTCAGGGTTGATTAATTATTGTAAAGCTGGCAAACAGGCAGACGGCTTAGCTCATGGAAGGTGGCTATGGCCTGTAGATGTTGCCACACCAGGGGCGAGGGGATAAAGAGGGGACAAGAAAGAGGTGTTTGACAAGATAATTGGGTTAGAAGGGGTGGGATATGAGATTGGAATAGTGGCATGGGATAGGTAAGATTAAGAAACTGCTAAAATTTAAGAGGCGTTTATAGGTTAGACCATAGTTATTGAAGCGTTTTTGAAAATCTAGTCGCAGAATATAGTTATATAATTAATGTTACGGTATAAAATTACATATGATTAAATAAGTATATTAACATTATAAACGGGTATCGAAGTATTTAGTGACGGCCTCTGTGGTTGAGCGGGTTAAGCTTTTGCCGGCTTACCTCACTGCAACGCAGAGGCTCCGGGTTCGATTCCTGGTATAATAAATTTCGGAAACGTATTTTCTCCGTGATTTACTTTGGTCTGGGTGTCTGGGAGCGGCCCCAGAGTGGTCCGTTGTATATTACCCATAACACAAGCGTAACTTGCTTAATTTGGGGTTATACAGTGTGTGTGCTTGTCTGCCGATTTATTTATTTATTTTATTTATTTAAATGCGCGAGACTTCGAATCAAGGAACCAATGGAATTATTTGACATTCGTTTAGTTTTGATTTCTTTATAGATTCTTAAATGTCAAAATTTGGTAAGCATGCTCTTAAATCATAATTAATCTGCTATAAAATAACGCATTTATATTAATATTTAATATAAATTGAAACTTAAATATAAATAATGGTCTTAGATGTCAAGTATGTAACATAAATAGCGTAGAACCGTCGAAGCTGGCAACATTAAAAACGACTCGAGACAAACGCTGGCAGGACCTTCTCTGGCCGTGACGCGGCGCCCCAGATAACGTCACGCGCGAGTACGGCGCACTCGAGCATTACTCTGCAACATACTCGCCATATATTTTGGAGTTATTTTATACAAGGCTAGTTTTAGCTACATACATTTTTAAATATCTCTTTTAGATCCTAAAGGAATCTTTCCAGAAATATTTGAATCTACGCTGACCAGAAGGTTATGAATGAATGAATGAATGAAAACACTTTATTATTCACTAAAAATTTAGACCGACGTTCTTAAAACCTAAGTTCAATAAATGTTGGTCAAAGGGCGGCCTTATCGGTTTAAGCGATCTTTACCTGGCAACCCCCTGAACTAAAGAAAATATTAAAACGCGACAGTGGCGGTGAAGTCAATAAATAAATAGCAGCTATGATTGAATTGAAAGTACTTAATAGTTGTAATTTTTTTATCGTAATCTCGTTGGCGCAAGTATTTGTGGGCAATGGCATTCGATAACATTGTTAGTTGAAGCCGTTCTATTCTCTCGACTGAAACTAATTTTAACGTCGAATTTGGAAATGCTTTTAAACGATTCGATTTCCTTGTTATTAGTGTATTTCTATTAAGCAATGCGTAAATTAAATCTTGAATTTTGGACGACGTCAAACAAAAATCAGATCAGATCTGCAGTTAGGTAACTATGAATATGAACACGTTTATCATATACTTAGATTTTTAAAAATACATTGATATTTTATTAAATGCCTATAGACACATTGGAAGTTAAAAATAGAGTTGCCAGGTAAAAATATACAAATTCCCGAGTAAACTTCGGGCTTTTGAAATACATTACGGACTTTCTTGTATAGTGTTAATATAATGCGTCTAAACACGTATTTCCTGTCTACTTCACAAGTGCCAACGGTCCTTATCAACTTGTTTCACAGTTTTTAATGGGAAAACTAAAAATATTCTCTACTAGCGTTCGCTGGCTCTGGTAATAACTAAACCGGCAGACGAATACGCACGTTGTATATATATCTCGAAGCAACTTTTGTGTTATGGGTGACATATAACAGACAACTATACAATATTGTTACGAGCTACAGGACTCGAATTAAAAATGCCGTTGGAACTACTATAGAATTTATTAGAACTGTACAAACACGTATAAAACATATACAAATAAGACTGGATGCAACCAGTTCACACTGCACGATTCAATGCAATTCGACACGCGTAAAGTCCGTCGTCTATATCGTTAATCGAGAGTACTACAAACGTCTTATTCGTCTCGTAGTCGTCGCTTGACTGCCAGCCCCTCCATTCGGGCATCGTCTTATACTAACTACACAGTACAAAAAAATAGATTGACCGCGCGCACTGAGTTTCCGAGAAATAGTAATTTGCACACCTGCGAACAGCCATAAAGTCGAAAACAATAACAATAAGGATTAGTTCGACGCTAAGGATGGTTATAAAATAAGTAGAAAAACAATAGCATGTTTTTCTTAATTACAAATTCAAAACACAAAAGAATTCCTAAATCCGGGAAGACAATAAGCTGCGCTTATCTTTGACGGCATGTAACAATATTTTACAAGTGTCCACTCGATTGTGGGCTTTTGTTGTGTTTTTTTAATATTTTTCCATAGCACTTCCGTTCGGTGTTGTCAATGGACGGTTCCATTATGAATGTGTTCCGGTTGTCCCGACGTCGGCTCCGCTGGTCCCCTCCGCCCCCTCAGCTGATCGGCCCACAATCGACTGTCAATAAATTACATACAATAGTACATTGAAATGTCTGTCTGTCGTACCAAAAGAAATGCTAACAATGAAACGGATACCTACTGCCATTAATTGACATTTTTAGAACCGATCGACGGTTGTCATCGAAAATGGCATCTACGCAAACAGGAATTTAATTCATTTACATTCATATTCCATTTAGTTGACTTGCAGAATTCAGAGGAGAGGAGGAGAGTAATAATGTGAGGACCAATCCCCGTGGGATTTGGCGTCTATATTCACAAGTGGAGAAGCTAATTGTAAATATATTTTCACCTAATTCGAACAGATTCAACTCATTATACTTGCATTTAATTAGAGTTATCAAGTTAGTTTAGTCAAAAATAGCCTCTGGTAGTTAGTTTTACCATTAACTAAACTAACAATGTATCTATTATAATATTCTATTTTTATATGCAAACTAATAAATATATTTGTTTAGATTATTTCGTATATACGTATATATTGGTATTCTATAAATGTGTCTGGACTTATCTATGTATTAAATTTATAAATTACTGTAAGTAGTATATTTAAATTGTATACTCCTATCTTGTTTCTGTTCCACCTGCATCGCCAGATCAGTTAAGAATTTCTTTTAAGCTAGGTTGCCTGGAAGAGATCGCTTTTAGCGATGAGGCCGCCTGTTGTTTTGCCAAAAAGTAATAGGTTGGGGAAAAAGTCTTTTCGCATATAGTGTGTATGAACTTGTAATAAGATCTCTTTGGCTATACCATTTGTATCTGGCTGGTTTTGGTATCATTAAAAAGTTTTAATTTTAAAGAAGACAATTCCAAATTCAAATTAGGAAAATGTGTGATTTTCATTTGTTTTTCTTATTGTTAAAATGAGTGAGTCTAATGAAGAAATTCGATACATTTTAAAATTTTACTACAAAAAAAAAGGTAATAATACAAGACAAGCCGCGAAAAAAAAATGTGATGTTTATGGACCTTATGCAGTATCTGTGAGAGTAGCGCAAATTTGGTTTAAGCGTTTTCAATCCGGAAATTTTGATATCAAAGATGCACGTCGCTCTGGTCCCCCTGTTACGGACAAAATTGATGCCATTTTTGAAAAAGTGGAGCAAGATCGGCATATCAGTAGTTACGATGTAGCTGGAGAACTGGGAATTCACCACAAAACGGTTTTGGCGCATTTGAAAAAAGTAGGGTACACAAAAAAGCTCGATATTTGGGTGCCTCATGAGCTCACTGAAAGAAACCTAATGAACCGTGTACTCATTTGTGATTTTTTATTACGACGTAACGAAACCGAACCATTTTTGAAGAAGCTGATAACTGGTGATGAAAAGTGGATCACGTAAGACAAGAACGTATGGAAAAGATCGTGGTCAAAGGCCGGTCAGGCTTCACAGACTGTGGCGAAACCCGGGTTAACTCGCAACATGGTGATGCTGTGTGTGTGGTGGCATTGGAAGGGCATTATTCATTATGAGCTGTTACCGCCAGGCAGGACCATCGATTCTGAACTGTACTGCGAACAACTGATGAGATTAAAGCAAAACGTTGAGAGAAAGCGGCCGGAATTAATCAACAGAAGGGGTGTGGTTTTTCACCATGATAACGCTAGACCTCACACATGTTTAGCCACTCAGCAAAAATTACGAGAGTTTGGCTGGGAGGTGTTAATGCATCCGCCGTATAGTCCTGAGCTTGCACCTTCAGATTTTCACCTGTTTCGGATTCTGCAGAATTCCTTAGGCCGTGTCAGGTTAACATCACGAGAGGACTGCCAAAATCACTTGTCGCAGTTTTTTGATCAGAAGCCCCAAAATTTTTATAGCAACGGGATCACGTCCCTACCTACAAGATGGCAAAAAGTTATTCAACAAAACGGCACCTACATACTTTAGTCAAATATAAATAAACTTTATAAAAAATCTTTTGAATTTTTATATAAAATGCGAAGAAACTTTTTCCCCAACGTAATATTATAATTATGCTTTTTGATTTTTGTGTTTGTTTATTTTGATATTTAAATAAAGTTTTATCTATCTATCTATACATATTATAATTCTTCTGTACGTGTGTATGTCACTGAACTTATTCTACACAGCTGGACCGATTTTGATGTCATTTTTGTGTTTGATTGGCTCTCAGTATGGTTTAGATTCACAATTATAACACTAGGGGCACACACCAAATACACACACACACACGCACACACACACACACACACACACACACACACACACACACACAAACACGCACACGCACGCACGCACTCGTAGGTTAATTAATGAATAATTCTACTATATTTAAGTTCTTATAATAAAATTGTGTTGGGTGCCGCGATACAGACCTAGAGTCTAGTGCAGCAACCGCCGCCAAAAAATTGTAGCCTTAATTTTAATTGAAAATGTGTTATTATCATGAGTTGTAGATATAATTATATAAGGCCTAGAAATAAGTTTATATAAATAAATGAATTTGAATTTGAATTGGCTGTGGTAAAGGGTGTGGGAATCGACTTCCGGAATTTTGGCAGTATGCGTTGGTCCTTGAATGATTTATTTTCACAATTAAACTTAGTAGATGGCACTCCAAAATCGGGTTCTAGATTTTTATTTTTTCAGGTCAGAGGCAACGTCTGCCGGGTCCGTAATGTTAATAATATACATATTAGGAGATTTGAATTATGTAAATTCAAACTAATTTGAGAATAATATTTACACAATGCATCATTTACAGCTACAAAAGGGCTGTTTCAAAAATGGTTTCAAATAAACCCTCGTTTTATGCAAGGAGTGCTAATTTCCGTAAAAAGCAAAGCGTGGCGCAACAACCGGTGGCCGAAGGAGCGGCTCGTTCCCACATTCCGTGCACTCGGAGCGTTCTTTACAATCCCACTTTCCGGTTCGTTACCGAGAGAACATTCGAGTTGCGATTCGAACGAATTCACTCGCTCTGATTATTATCAAAGGCTGCTCGGGTTTAAGCGAAACTGTTCTAATTGTACTGCTAACTGGTGACGTTTACCTTATATTACTTATACACTTACACGTTATGATTTAAACATATTAAATATTGTCACGCCTGTTTTCTATTGGAATTTGGAATAACTGATAAACACTTTTCACTTCGTCAATATGATTAAAAAATATAGTAACATATTTTGAAAATTTGTAAGCCACGTTCTCAGCAAATAGGGTTATTTTTCTTTTGCGAGCGGGCGCGGTTTCCGCAACTCGACGACATAACGCCTATTTTGCGTTCGAGGGTGGATGAGGAGTTACTCCATCCAACCCCACTCCTCCAGGAAGTCCACCAGTTACTTGACGTCGCTGAAGACTTCTCGGAGGCTACCTGGGGCGTCCAGATACTTTGTCCTGTAGTGGGCCACCTTCACGCATTCAAGCAGGACGTGGGCGGCTGTTTCATCTGCCTCCAGGCAAGCTCTGCACAGGGGGCTGTCGGTGACACCTATATCTGTAGCAAACAGGGTTTATTACACTCAGCTTCATGGTGCAAACAGGTTTTAGTCCTCTGCGAGGCCGGCAGCATATTGCACCTTTAGTGTTTACTATTGCAAATGTCCATAAGCGACGGTAACCACTTTCCATCAGATAGATCGTCCGCCTGTCTGCTGTACTCCAGCAATAAAGATAAATAGATTTACAAGTGTTAGGGTGGACCATCTGTCCTATGTTGGGTTTATTTGCGTACACTAGTAACATGAACAAAGATGGCGGCCGACAGTGCGTAACCAAATTTCATATCCTACACACGTTCACGTAGCAAGAGTAAGGCCAGGTTTACGAACACAGCGATGCGACATGAACGCAGTTCACCATGGACTGAGGGTGCACGTCGACGGGGACTTGTTATAAATGTGTGCGTTATACCTAATTGTCCCCTGGATATAATAGACCCCAAATTTCGGAGACTAACCCGCGATACTTCATACACTCGCCCAGATAAGGTTGTGTTCCATAAAGTCTTGCGAACTGTTAAGCTATGTCCAGTACACTATATACCCCAAATATTGATAATCAACCTCTCGGTACCTCATACACAAGCCCGTAGAAACTGATGATTAAGCTCGCGAAGTAAGAGATTTCACAAAGCTGCAGAAGACCAACCGTCACTATAAATGACCGACGTAAAGCTCACGATTCGGCCTCCACCTTCGGCGGGTAGCTTCCCATCAAGTTGAAGCTAGGGTAATGGGGGCCAACTTCAAGACTCCTTCAATAAACACAACATTCGAAAGTAGAAGAGTTGCAACCCTAACCACCCAGACTACTGCCGCATGCAGTTGTCACATCACTACACTTGTGATAAAATATCATTATATATCCACTTGTCCATAAAAAGTTTCAGCGAATAAATCCTCTCGCCAAAACAACATATTTGCATTCAGTAAACAACACAATGTATTTAATTAAAGTTAGTTAAAAAGCCGAAGCATGTTAGCAGGATTTACACCTGTGCTCCTGGTGCTGTGAAAACCAAATGGAAAAGTTGCCCGAATCCAATTAGGCAACTATCAGACGAGATGTAAATTAGTTGCCGGCGACGAAATCCAGTTAGTCTTTTCTGCACCCTTGTTTTTTTAGATATTATAGGTACCCTAGCTTGAGCAATGCTATGTATAGGCCTACTATATTTCATTCACGGTGGCAAAATAACCACAAGGACCTTGGTGTTGGTGGACCAATTATCTAATATTTTGGAAGAAAAAAAATACACGTTTTTGAAGATACTGTGCATGTAGGTACGTATGTGTTGGAATCGAGCACTAGGGGTGCAGCGGGAACTTATCAGGAGCAAACCGAAATAATAATAGTCCTGCCTGGTCTGGTCATTCTTGCGCCCCCCAGAGTCTACGCCCTGTGCCTGGGCACCAGTGGCACCGCCCTATTTACGGCACTGATGGAAACTAGATAATCGGAATCATTTATTGTCACTGAGAAAATTTTTCAGATGCCCATTCCACGGTAGGAAGCAGGAAAGTGGCAAAGTTCAAATTAGTTGCGTTAACATGATTATTCTCTATTTACCTCTTCTCTTTCTTGGTTGCTGCCATAAAAGTGGGCATCATATAAACAAGACATTCGACTAAACTTTTCGACAAGGCTTCTTATTCTTTGCGTTTGTATCCAACCATTTTTTTTTCTTTTGTTCAAAAGTTATTCTATAGAATAAAACACAACATGGGAAAATTCAAAATGACAGTTGCATGAATAAAATAGTTGAAATATTTAGACTGTAATCTGGCCACTAACGCCAGAACACAACTCAAGGTTGTTATGACGACATACTTTAGACCAGGGGTGGTAGGCATCCAGCCGGGCAAATGCCCTACCACCTGGCTCTGGGTATTGTCGCCTCTTACGACAGGCCGCCCGACCGCAGGAAATTGTATTCTTTCTCCGTTCCTGCACGGATAAAAATGTTTTTAAATGTATAATTTATTCGACTGATAACTTGTATCTGATGATTGAAAACTAAACTTTAGGAACATAGTAGGCACTGCTATGTACATACAATACGAAAAACAACTCAAGGGTTCAATTTCGTGTGGACTGCCAGCCGTCCTTAGAATGTTAACATTTTCAATGGTAGATAAGTAGGGTATTAATGCGAGTGGAGGACGAAGGGCCTAATTCCTAAATAAAGTTTACCTTCTTTTATATTTAATCCTATGATCATTTGCAAAAGGAAGACCTTTGCCTTAACAAGGGTGTAATTGCTTCGTTTGTTTTCCGGTGACTTCATCCCGCCCCTGCGCCCCTGTTGCCGCGCTCCCCGCTGCCTCGCCCCCTCTCCGGCCCCACGCGTTATAATTTAATTTGCAAGTTTAATTAATTTTAACCTTTTGAGCGTCGCGCCCCCACCGCGTACATTATTCATGTACAAACACTAGCCCCCGGCCCCGGGGGCGCCTGCTGAAGCCGCCACGCACTTTAAAGAGCATGTAGCACTCGCATCTCTCGGCACATCGTCCTAATTTATCTTCTCTTCTGTTTGATCATCGGGTCCTAAACAGGTGGAAATTACCAACTATCTCTATTGAAACGTTTGTGATTTTGGGTCAAACGCTTCGCGCAAAAGAGAGGTGGCTCATACCCAGAATGATGCGCGAAACTATTGAAATCAAAAAGCACCCAAAATTATTTTCTGTTTGTTCCTTTGTAACTATTTGACATCAAACTATTTAGGTTCTTCGTTATTTTTATGAAAAGCCCAAATACGAATTTACATAACCTTAAATTCAAGAATTACGGGTTGTGAAAAAAATGACTTTTTCAAAAATCTAATGATACCACTTCAGTTTTGCCTCAAAATCGTCCTCGAGACTCCTTTAAGTCTTTTTGCTATTTAGCATAGTTTAGGATTTCGCCCTGAAGGCCCACTTGAAAAATTAATTCTGTACAGTCTTAAGTATTGTTTTTCGTATAGAATCCGCCCACTTCTGGGCTATGCTCGTGGGAATTGGCTAATTGGATAACACGGGGGTGTGAATATGATCGGGCGCGCGGCTGTTTGAATAAGCCATCTGCGACGACCCTAATTAGCGTCTCTGCGTGTCGCAATATTAAATCGCACGTGAATTAACTTAGTACACACTGTATTGGGGTCGCTGAATGGGGATTATGGAAATCTACTCGTATAAGCTGCGGGTGTACCATTTAGTTTTCATTTTACCAATTAATTTGTACACTGCTTTTTCATATGTTAACAACAGTACTTTAAGTGTCAGATGAAGGCACTGTAAAGATAAAATTACAAACTGCTCTTATATTTTTAATTATTACAAAATTGTCTATTACCATCTATACTCTAGCAAAACAACCCATTTCCGAGGGAGTTGAGTTGAATTATATACAGAACTAGGTGCGCCCGCGACGTCGTCCGCGTGGAATTTGTTTTCAAAATCCTCCGATTTTGAAACATTCTTCATTGGCGCTCCGCTCCTATTGGTCTTAGCGTGATGATATATAGCCTATAGCCTTCCTCGATAAATGGGCTATCTAACACTGAAAGAATTTTTCAAATCAGACCAATCAAACAAACAAACTCTTCAGGTTTGTATATTAGCATAAGATTACACTAATTACATACCAACAATTAAGAATCTTTGCTATAACATGTGGAAGGTATATTTTGACAAAAGATCTCAGGAAAAAGGCATTTGGTATAAAACGATCCAACCATATCCTTTGCGGTCAACTTGGGTTAATAATCAAGTACTGAATAGAGATGTTACTCTAATATCTTTAAGATTACGATCTGGACACATTCTACGGAACAAGTTTTTGCACATGAAGAGATTAGCATCTACACCAGATTGGTGGAATGTGTCCAAACTAAAAGCCTTAGAAATGGTACTTTATTGAATATAGGCTGGTGCAACAGCATTTTAGCAAAGCCCTTATCGACTCTGCCAAAAGAAATACGGCCACGAAATGCTGGAACGATATTCCTCCAACCATCAGAGACCTAAAATCAATTTTCACATTCAAATTTCATTTAAAAAATATTTACTACAATCACAGAAAGAGGACCTTAGAAATGTTTAACATTTCTAGATATTGTGTTTTGACTTCCTTATAAAGAATTAGTAACTTCTATTTGAAACTCACCTGTAAGACGTGCAACTCAAACTTCCCAGGGATTTGAAGGCTTTTACATTGAATTGATTATTTGTTTTTGTTTTTATTTTGTTTATTTGTTTCAATTAATAGTAACAAGATTATTGATTACCGTACTGGTTGGTATTTAGTTATTATAATAGGTTGGGGAAAAAGTCTTTTCGCATATAGTATGTATGAACTTTTAATAAGATCTCTTTGATATACCATTTGTATCTGGCTGGTTTTGGTATCATTAAAAAGTTTTCATTTTAAAGAAGACAATTCCAAATTCAAATTAGGAAAATGTGTGATTTTCATTTGTTTTTCTTATTGTTAAAATGAGTGAATCTAATTAAAAAATTCGATACATTTTAAAATTTTACTACAAAAAAGGTAAAAATGCAACACAAACCGCGAAACAAAATTGTGATGTTTATGGACCTAATGCAGTATCTGTGAGAGTAGCGCAAATTTGGTTTAAGCGTTTTCAATCCGGAAATTTTGATATCAAAGATGCACGTCGCTCTGGTCCCCCTGTTACGGACAAAATTGATGCCATTTTTGAAAAAGTGGAGCAAGATCGGCATATTAGTAGTTACGATGTAGCTGGAGAACTGGGAATTGACCACAAAACGCTTTTGGCGCATTTGAAAAAAGTAGGGTACACAAAAAAGCTCGATATTTGGGTGCCTTATGAGCTCACTGAAAGAAACCTAATGAACCGTGTACTCATTTGTGATTCTTTATTACGACATAATGAAACCGAACCATTTTTGAAGAAGCTGATAACTGGTGATGGAAAGTGGATCACGTACGGCAAGAACGTGCGAAAAAGATCGTGATCAAAGGCCGGTCAGGCTTCACAGACTGTGACGAAACCCGGGTTAACTCGCGACAAGGTGATGCTCTGTGTATGGTGAGATTGGAAAGGCATTATTCATTATGAGTTGTTACCGCCAGGCAGGATCATAGATTTTGAACTGTATTGCGAACAGTTGATGAGATTAAAGCAAAAAGTTAGAGAAAGCGACCGGAATTATTCAAGAGAAAGGGTGCGGTTTTTCACCACGATAACACTAGACCGCACACATCTTTAGCCACTCAGCAAAAATTACGAGAGTTTGGCTGGGAGGTGTTAATGCATCCGCCGTATGGTCCTGACCTTGCACCTTCAAATTTTCACCTGTTTCGGATTCTGCAGAATTCCTTAGGCAGTGTCAGGTTAACATCACGAGAGGACTGCCAGAACCACTTGTCGCAGATTTTTGATCAGAAGCCCCAAAATTTTTATAGCAATGGGATCACGTCCCTACTTACAAGATGGCAAAAAGTTATCCAACAAAATGGCACCTACATACTTTAGTCAAATGTAAATAAACTTTATAAAAAAACCTTTTGAATTTTTATATAAAATGCGAAGAAACTTTTTCCCCAACCTAATAGTTCTATTTTTTTTCTTATATTCTTTTTGTTACTATTTAGGATAATGATTCTTTTTATTTTCTGTGCTCGTGTTTGTCATATCTGTTTTATGTTTCATATACTGTGTTACTTTGTATGGGTGATGGGTCATATATTAATCAATGAGACAGGGTCGGCGCTGAGAATCAGCGCTGTGCTGGAGGAAACTCCAACACAGCTTTATGCTGAGTTTCCGACCTCATTTGTAGGAAATGCGGTGTACAATATATCGAATTTAACCATAAAAATGTATGTATAAATTATTTCTACATCCTTGTATTGTCGCTTTCCTAGCAAATAAATTATTCCTTTCTTTCTTTCTCCTTTTAAATATCTTGTACACGCCACCTAATTTAAATATATTGTTACACGCCATCAAAGATAAGCGCACAGCTGCCTGTTGTAAGCGCAGTCTATTGTCTTCCCGGACGGATTAAAGAATTCTTTTGTGTTTTGAATTTGTAATTATGAAAAATATGCTATTGTCTTTCTACTTGTTTTATAACCATCATTAGCGTCGAACTAATCTTTATTGTTATTGTTTTCGACTTTGTTAGTCGTTCGCAGGTGTGCAAATTACTATTTCTCGGAAACTCAGTGCGCGCGGTCTATCTTTTTTTTTGTACTGTGTAGTTAGTATAAGACGATGCCCGAATGGAGGGGCTGGCAGTCAAGCGACGACTACGAGACGAGTAAGACGTTTGTAGTACTCTCGATTAGCGATATAGACGACGGACTTTACGCGTGTCGAATTGCATTGAATCGTGCAGTGTGAACTGGTTGCATCCAGTTTTATTTGTATTTGTTTTATACGTGTTTGTACAGTTCTAATAAATTCTATAGTAATTCCAATGGCATTTTTAATTCAAGTCCTGTAGTTCGTAACAATATGTTGATTGTTAATTATTAAGGTGACATAGCCAAGTTGTGGCTAAGCCTTTAGGAAGAATAAAATAAGAATTGGCTATCGTATTTAAAGTTAAATGAGGTGCTGAGTGTCTTTAACTTTGCTCACTATTTTTCCAGTTTCTCTTGTAAGAGTTCAACTATAGGTATAATATAAATAAAATAGACCACGTGTTATCATTATTAGATCAACTTCGCACAAAATGCCATGTACAAATGTTGAATAAGTATCTTATATAGTAGAATAAGAATAGAGGAATATTTCTGTTTAGTTCTGTTGCGCTTTCATTTCATTTATAAATTTAAAAAAGCGGATAACTAGTGTCTAGATATATTGGTAGGTGTAAGGCATGGTATTATGTTCCACTTTATTTTGATACTTATCATATTCGTAATACGAATCTGATAAAGCGGCCGCTTTAGGCCCCCGAGTACCATTATTTATGTAATTTACATTTGATTACATTTTTCATTTAAAAATTACATTTATATAATGCTTTGAATCAGCGGTTGATATAAAATTGAATTAGTAAGTCAACTAGAAATTGAATTACATATAAATCGTGCAGTTGGATGGCGTCCTGACGAGAGGCGAGAAATAAAATAAACAAAACACAGAATAAAGATAAAGTTTATATTAGCGGAATAAATCCTTGAAGGGATTTAAATAACAAGCTCATTTATGAGGAAACAAGTGCGGGCTGAGGCGGCCCAACGTCGCGCCTCGCAGCCGCAGCGAGCGCCCTGTTCGCACACATCTACCCACTCAACGGGAATACAACCCTAGACGTCCCGCTGGTGGGCTTGGGCCTGCTCTTCTTCGAGGAAACTGTCGGTAAAGTCTACGTGCAGGTCTCTTCACGATGTCGTCACGTCACGTCGTCACATAACCAGCAGAACAAATCAGAAGGGCTAAACGCAGGGGCAGAATGCGAATTGTGCTTAATTTGCTGCTGTAAATACTGTTTTGCACTAGTGTATTGAGATAAGTTATAAATACTCAATTTCCATGTGAATAGCTGAATGCGAGCATGCCCAACGCGGGAATAACACTCTACTCCGACCTTTGGATGGCTTTTATGACCTGGAACAGGCGCGGAGGGGAAGGGTGGGGAGCGGGGGAGGGGCCTCGTGCAGCCTGAACAGGCTCTTTACACTATTCTTAGAATATAGAACTAGTCTTAATTCCAATTAATTTTTATTCGCACACAAGCCGTGAAGAAATTATATTGTTGCAACTTAACCAAAATTCCACGCGAATGAACACCTGCAGCCATAAACCCCAAGTTTTATTACCGCCCCCATTTGCACTTCTTTTGTTTTCTTTGTATTTAATATTTTGCAATTAGAAAAGCCACCTATTGTGTATTGTAATCTGTTCCGGTAGACAGTGGCCAGGCGTGATTCTGGGAAATCGGATGCACGCGATGAGGTAGACATATTGCACCGTGGAAGGGTGGGGCAGTCAAGCGAGGATTACGATATGAGCAAGACGTACATTCGATAAGCGATATAGTGACGGATTTTAAGCGTGTTATTGAATTGTGCAGTTTGTAGTAGTAGTGTTTTCTAGTTACATTTATACTTGTTTCGTACGTGTTTGTATAGTTCTAATAAATTCTATAGTAATTCCAACGGCATTTTAATTCGAGTCCTGTAGCTCGTAACAACATATAATTATTTATAGTACTGAAATATGTTGTATAGCTTTAAAATATTCTAATTTAGTATTTTATTAAGAATTAGCGACTAGTACACATAATTAAAACTACGTTTTAACGGTTTTAAGCGGGCATATTGTTTGATTTTTATTTATTTCGACCTTTCAGCCACTTTTCAGTAGGCGTGTTCACAAAAACAAAGATGTCAAGTGTCAATGAGTAACTTTAAAGTTAATATTCAGCATCCCAAGCACACGAAACGCTGTTTTTTATTGTGCGTACTGCTGAGGAGTGGAACTCTTTGCCGACTTCTCTTCTTCCTGAAACACATAATACAATTTAGGTGTGTTTAAGTCTGGCGTGAACTGGTATCTTCTAGGTAAGCGTGCTCCATCTTAGATTGTATTTTTACCTGAGATCAGATGCCATGTCGGTCAAACGCGAACATATGTATAATACAATATAATAAAATAATTGATAAACTATTCGTAAAAGCAGCTAGAAATTTTTTTAGTAGTTTCAAGGATCCATGCAGTAGGCGTTATGCTCGTCATTTATATGTATGCAGCAGCCACTCCAGTAGTAATAATAGAGGTCACCGAGGGCGGCTCTAGCTTGAAACCAATAAAGGTTCGGTTCCGTTCAGATAGTGGAAGTAGTACATATGGGCTTCGTATCGACCGGTTAGGCCGAGCCCCAGTGGCGAAACACTGGCCTCATACTTTATTCAGGGCGACTGGATTCGAAACAAACGCGATTAAAGTTTAAAGAGAGCTGCCTAAAGGCCGCGCCGCCATCAATAAAATATTGCGCCCAGCTTCGATTGCCAAGTCGCACCACGGCGATACATGCGCCAAGGGACGCGGAAGAAGCAGGAGAAAGAAGAACTTACCTCGCCATTAGCCTACAGCCACACTCTACTTTGCCCCGGGGCAATTCAATCATTTTGATTTGCTTTATTGCATGATAGAACCATATTTTTCGGTGACACTGACGCCCAACGTTAGTTTTCTTGTTATCGCATTCTTCATTTGAAAGTCTATTCTTTTTTGATGGCGAGGATGGGGAGGTAGAATTAACAAGGTGTTACTCAGCGCAATCAACAACACTCCCTGCACTTTAAATAATCGATCCGGAGCTCTGTTTCGGATGACTGAGTGATACCAGATTCCCGTATCTGGCTCTATCCAGTCAGACGGTTACCGGTGGGACTGTGTCGAAGTTGGAATACCTCCCTGACGAGCCACACCCAAGACTGCTGGGTGTCCGGTCATTTCTATTGGAAAGCATGCATAGATACGTCTCGGCGAAATACCTTGGCTCAACACCAGACGCGGAGAAACGCCGACAGGTTTACTGGGTAGGTTGGTGGTCCGGTATTATACAAATCCTGTCGCAAGGATCTTTTTGTTGTTGTTGTTATACAGTTATGCAGATAAACAGACTGCCCACCTGATGGAAAGCAATCGCCTATGGACATTTGTAACACCCAAGGTGCTATTAATATGCTGCCGCTCTCTAAAGTGAGTTTGGAGCCTGGCCTCTAATGCTGGAACGCAACTCAAGATTGTAATGGCGGCATACTCTAGACTAAGGTAGCCATCCAGACGGACAAATACTTTACAATCTGGCTGTGGGTTGTCTTGGCGCGTCTTATGACAGGTCGCCGGCCGTTCCTACATATTCCTCATAAAGAAATTTGAAATTGTGAAATGAAGTCCCTACAATTAATGTAATGTTGATTGACGGCCTCTGTCTGTGGTTGAGGAGCTAAGCCGTTGCCGACCTACCTCACTGCAACGCAGAGGCTCTGGGTTCGATTCCTGGTATAGTAAATTTCGGAAACGTATTTTCTCCGTTATTTACTATGGCCCAGAGAGTGGTGTGCGCTTAATCCATAGGTCGCTAGTTCATATCCGGCTCGAAGGACCAACATTTGCGCAGCTCGTCGCACATATAATAAATATTTGTTTGCACGCTGATGGTGGTGGGCCTAGGATACCCAGGTCGATGTAGTGGTGGAGGTTCAAACACTGTTAGTTGGTGAAAACTTGTAATAAAATCACTTTTTATAAAAGGCGTCTGCCTTCGGCTACAACCCAACCGGAAGAAGACAAAAATGCAACTACAATGTTCCAAGCTTAAAAATAAAAATAATTCTATGTTGGTGTTACCATACAATCGTAACTTGCTTAATTTGGGGATATACAATATGTGTGTTTGTCTGCCTTCTATTGAATGACTTCTGTTGTTGATTTCTCCACAAATTTTTGGAGAACGTTGGCACGTGAATATTTTTCTATAAGTAACAGCCGTTGTAGGAACGTGTCGTGCAGTATCTTTAATTTAGTGGTCGTGTCTATGAATTTGTTGAGACTGGAATGGTGCTGCATACGGTGGGGAATGTAACCACCGCGCGAGTGGCTCTGAGGGGTCGCGGTCGGCGCGCAATTATCGGGCGCGGCCCCTCGCCGGGCCAATGCACCGGTCGGCGGCTCATCAGGCCCCACGGAGCCGCGCTCCGACCTTTATTTCACATCGAATCATTATTACTATATCTTTACTAGCTGTACCCGGCAGACGTTGGCCTGCCTTTAAAAATCTAGAACCCGATTACAGCGTCATCTACCGCGACCAAATGTTAATCTAAACTCGAATCAACTTTAACAAACAGACTAGAAAATTATTAAATTACTTATATCGCTATTACAAAATAGGGGTTAGTGATAGAAGGGTGAAAATTTAGGGTTGTATGGATTTGTTAATGCAACATTATAAAAAAAAACATAGGGGTGGACAACCCTTATCACTTAGGGGTATGAAAAATGGATAGTAGCCGATTCTCAGACCTACTGAATATGGATATCAAATTTCATGAAAATCAACAATACACTGTGACACGACAATTTTATATATTAGGTTTAATATGGTAAATACACTTCTTACCCTGTAGTCATGTACGCTAAAAATTTTATTTCGATAAATTATGTCAAATTTTATTATTAAAATGTTATAATATAATTTTGATAATTATCATGAAACACGATACCAACAAAACTGGGCTCTGTAATATGAAAACGTTTGCAATTCATTTATTTATAATAACAGCTCATAAATGACCTACTAGTGGGCTCGGGCCTCCCACTATAGGGGGCACGGACAGTATACCTCCGCCATGTTCGTCCAAGACGAATTGGCAGGTTTGGCACATCAGATATCTCGATGTGCGGATTTCATCACGTTGTTTTCATTCACCGTTGTTAGCACGTGGTAATTGTAACAATATGCAATTAGGTCAGAAAACTGCCCAAGTGCATGTGTTCCGGCCAGGATCGAACCCGCGCCCTTTGAGTTCGGGACGCGTGCGCTAGCCATTACTCGACCACGACTTCTTTTATTTACCTACAAAAAGATTCCTGAGATTATTTAGTCCTTTAAAGTTTTGGTTTTGTGTACCTATTTCTGCTGATGCAATATGAAACTTTTTGTGAAAAGCATATAAAAAACGGCGTTATATACAATTGTCGATCAACAACCGTCAACGAACATTGAAACCGCAACTAAAAATAATAAAATTACTGCTATTCCGAGTTTGGGAAAATACCGCAAGTGGGGAAACCTGTAGAATTGTTGGCACCCATCCCTATATGATTAGCATCCTATCAAACTATCAAGATATTAAGATATTTTAATTTTATAGTTTTATAGCCCTACAACGATATTTATTACTGTATGGCGATACAAGTTATTATTGTAACCTTTTTGTTGGTGGAGTACATCAGACAGACCCACCTGATGAACTGGAACCTAGCCACTAAAGCCAAGGGCCTCAAGTGGTCGATTTTGGAGAAATGCTGTACGAAATTGACACGTGTCTAGATATGCTGCTACATGTAAGACATAACATAAAGTTCCACATTACTTTGATACTTGTCATATTCGTAATACAAATGTATGAAAGCGGCCCTTTAGGCCCTCATGATGGTTATTTATCGCCTCTTACGACAAATCACTTAATTGGTTGTAGGAATATCTTGAATAAATTGACAGGGCTCCAATTATATGCATATGTTTACTTTTTTAACTGCTGCTCTCTTAACGGAGTCTGGAACCTGGCCACTAATGCCCGAACACAACTCAAGTTATTATCTCGGCATACTCTAGACCAGGGGTGGTAGCCATCCAGAGGAGTAAATACCCTACCACCTGGCTGTGAGTTGTTTTGTCGCTTCTTACGACAGGCCGCTCGGAAATTGTATTCTTTCTCCGTTCCTGCACGGATAGTGTGATAGATGTGCCAGGAATGATATACTTTACCCTACATACTTGGAAATGTGTTGTCGGAAGCCAAGTCTGTCGTAATAGTAAGCGCAGATATATCCTAAATCGGGGGCCCATTCCATTCCTCTTTAACATTTTCTGAATACTCCATTGTAGAACAATGAGGACGTAAACAAGACGGGCCCGTCTGTCCGTCCATTTCGTCTGAAACATGGGTATTGTTATTGCTTTAATACAAGTGACTTTATTTAATAGAATATGCTGACGACTCTGTTTTGTCTTGGAATCAACTTTATTTTGTATCAAAAGAGACGATCTCAGAAATTTATTAGGAACCCCTTAACTTTATTAGTTCGTGTCAATTAAATTCAAAAATCTTCATGTTAGATAACATTTCAAATTCTTAGTCAATGCATTGTCACAACAATTTAAACAATAAATTGTAACATCACACAAAGTCACAAACACACAACTAACAACAAAATTTATACACATACCCACACCAACGCGCACAATGAGCCTAAAAATTAATAACCCGGACACAGAAAGGAAAAGACAACACACATGGCACTAGTTAGGATAATATATATAGGTATAGACATAAGGCACACACTGCACATGCACTTCTTCACAACACCAGCATCTAACAGATGCACTCTACATTAGTATAAGTTTAGTATTAAAATTAGAATAAATTAATATAATAAGTTATTACTAAGGTACACCACAACACAAACATACATTCACTAAATGTCACACACAATAACAAAGTAACAAATAAGCGTGTACAACTTCTTAACTTCTTCTTAAATTTAGTTGCAAAAAAAGGGTACGGAACTAGTATCCGTAGAGTTATAAATAAAAAAACATTTCAAATTCAAGAAATTACATTTTTAACCTACTTAAAAAAGGAGGTTTTCAATTTATCGTATAACATTTTTTTTGTGTATGTTCAGTAATAACTTTTTTGTCTATAAACCGATTTATATGATACTTGTTGCTTTGGATTCAGAACAGCTTAAGAACAGTTTCATATAAAAAATTCTAGCAAAAAAGAAACCAACTTCAAAAGTAAATAAAAAGCAAACATCTTACAAAATATAGGATAGATACTATTATAAACAAAAATGTAGTATTATGTTCGCGTTATTTTGGTACGACGTTACAATTCACTAATAAATACGTCGTCGCCACGGCAACGCGAACGAAGTTTCGCTGGCACATGCTGGTAAAAAATAAAATGATTGATAACAATATTGTATTTGCAATTGTACGCCTCATTTAGCTTTTGAAATATACTTCACGGGTGCCTGGGAGAGAGCAGGCGTGGGCGTGCGGCGGTGCGGCGGCGGTGCGGTCGCGGTGCGGTCGGTGGTCGCTCGACGCGCGTCATCCGCATGCAGCCGCATGCGGTCTGTTTTTAAACGACACCCAGCGCTAGGATTTATTAACAAGCTTTCACTACCTTCACTTGTATGTATGTCACAGAATCTTTCCACGTCATTTCCCCACCTTCCAGACATCAAATTAACTTGAAAACGTTAAGGAATGATCACAACAAAATAATTATTTCACAATATTTTTTTTAGTTTTTTTATTACCTGAAGCACGCAAACAAGCAAATGGCCCACCTGAAGGAAAGTGGTTACCGACGCCTATGGACAATCGCAACACCAGGGTGTTATCACCAAAAAAATATACCTTCTCACTAGTGGCGAAAAATGAAGAAAATACTAGGTTAAAAATTTATTGAAATATTTTGTATTTGAGCAAAAATATACCTACATAAATGAGCATAATGTAGACTTTTGCACCTGGCAACACGAAACGGGGACTCGGCTGAACAAACAATGCTGCTGCTCATACTAATCAGAAGCTGCGTACACTGGCACCCTGATCACCCAGCGTATAGCCACCATCGGATACATACCTATCCATTGCTGGTAAACTGAACAAACACAAGGCAATCGACGAGACAAAAGCAGCAATATGCACACGAAGTGACGATATTGTGCAAGTTATGAAAGATGTCGTCAAAATCGTAGTAAAGGGCGCAGTAACGAGCTAGCGCAGGGTATTATTAATTTTATTTGTTTGTTTGTTTGTCACATGCTTATATTCATATACGTAATCATATTCTATTTTAATAATTCCCTTTATAATATTGTTACATGCCGACAAAAAGTAAATGCACATCTGCCTGCCATAAGCCCGGTTTATTACCTGCCCGCATTTGCACTTCTTTTGTTTACTTTGTGTTTAGAATTAGTAATTAAGAAAAACATTCTATTGTTATTGTACTTGTTTTATAGTCGTCATTAGGCAGGTGTGTCGAAATAATTCTTCTTGTTGTTGTTTTGCGTCGAGGAATATTGTATTTATACAAAATAAAAGGGATGCCAGAATGTAGAGGTGAGGCAGTCAAGCGACGATTACGATACGAACAAGACGTGTGCACATTCAATTAACTATATAGTGTCGGACTTTGCGCGTGTTATTAAATCGTGCATCACATTTGGACTTATTGTGTCCGGGTATATTTGTACCTGTGTTATACGTGTCCATTTCGATAGTAATTCCAACGGCATTTTAATTCGAGTCCCGCACTCGTAACAATATAATTTGGCTTTCTACGTGGATCGCATGAATTATTCTAAATTTCAATATAAAATGCTACCATGTATTTATATTCGATATTTTGTAGAATTCAAAACTGACCAACAAGAGAAACGAATTCTCAATACAAACATAGAAAATAATATTGTTACGAGCTACAGGACTCGAATTAAAAATGCCGTTGGAACTACTATAGAATTTATTAGAACTGTATAAACACATATAAAACAAATACAAATAAAACTGGATGCAACCAGTTCACACTGCACGATTCAGTGCAATTCGACACGCGTAAAGTCCGTCATCTATATCGCTAATCAAGAGTATTACAAACGTCTTACTCGTCTCGTAGTCGTCGCTTGAATGCCAGCCCCTCCATTCGGGCATCGTCTTATACTAACTACACAGTACAAAAAAAAAGATTGACCGCGCGCACTGAGTTTCCGAGAAATAGTAATTTGCACACCTGCGAACGACTAACAAAGTCGAAAACAATAAAAATAAGGATTAGTTCGACGCTAATGATGGTTATAAAACAAATGGAAAAACAGTAGTATGTCTTTCTTAATTACAAATTCAAAACAAAAGAATTCCTAAATCCGGGAACAATATGTATTGTGTCAGTGTCTCTATTTGGGTATTTATACCTACCAGAGATATCCTCCTCCTTCTAGTGGGAATTAAATTCGAAACCTTTGGGCACTGGCGAAACAATTTTTAATGTCGATATCACGTTGGCCATCGTACGGTAGTGTTGTACCCATATCGATATGTTCATTCGCCGCACTAGGGCCATGGCGCAAGGGGCGCAAAGGGGCGCCACAACATCGCGCGGCCCATTTCCGCCCCGCTGCACGTGGACACGCTTCATGGCTAATGGCTCGGGGAGAGTGGACACGGAGCACTAATCCACACATACCCATGTCATGTTATTATCCCTTTATACACGATAATATTACCTTAATAATAACCTTTTCTATTCTATTTCATTAAGCTTGATTCTAACCTGATCTGACCCTTCTCACGCTCTGTATCCTCCATCTCCTTGAATTAGAATGAAGTTACAAATATAGGAAAACAGCTTTACTAAGGAAGGTTTTTAATATGACAATTTAAAGTGATTTCCTAACGAGTTGACTGTCTTTTCTAAAATGAACTATCCACAAATACGTCACAACAACTAATTTCATGATTTTTGACCTTTCCCCCTCCCTCGTGTGACGTCACATATTTGCTATTTTACATCAAGAAATTATTAAATCAAAACAGCAGTTCCATAATTAATTTTATTTAAATTTAAATTCTTTTTTAATCATTTAAACACAATGCTCATACAGATACGAGTTGGAAATATTTTGAAGTTTGTAGTTAATAGTTCAAATTTCGTGTTATAAAGCTTAAATATATTATATTCTGAAATGTGACGTCACAAAGTTTAAGACCCCTCCCAACCCCTAACATATGACGTAATTTATGGAAAAATATTATTGCTAAGCTGGCAAACAAGCTGACACGACCCACCTGATGGAAAGTAGGTACCGTCGCCTATAGACGTTTACAACATGAGGGCTGAAGCCAACGCGTGCCAGGGACATAAGATAAGGGACAAAGAAAATGTAAAAGAATCAAAGAGGAAGAATGGAATGGATAGAAGATGAGCGACAGAGAAGTGTCTCATCGGAACTCTCACTCATAGGACGATTACGCTAAAGGAGGGATTGCAATCCGGAAAACCGGATCCGGTAATCCGGCCGGCGGATCCGGTAACAATCCGCAACGCGCGATTAGTTGGCAAAATAACCGTGCGTTGCACGTATGGGTACTTTAAACGCGTGGTGCTTGTGCGTGCGAGTCGTTTGAAGTTGATAATGCATTTACTATGCCCAAGAAAAATGACATGCGACTAGAAATGAAAAAAAATCTTGAAAAAATTAACCAAGATAATAGCTCTAACGATAATGTGGAACTCATGGAAGAAATAGTAGAGAAGGACTTAGATTCACAATCACTGAAGAAAGACTTGACATTAGAGGCAGAATTACAATTACAGACAGAGTCAGCTAGAAGTAGCGTCTTATACAATACAAACTGTACAAATAAGTTTTTTGATAAAATACTAAAGACGGAAATGACGGTATTTGCTGACAATGAAGCCGATAAGTCTAGAAGCTGCGAGAGCCTTCTCGGACGCAGGCTATATTTGTAGCTCTATTAGAAGTCGATTGGCAGATGAGACATTCAACACAATTTGTTTTAAAATTAGTCATTACATTTCATTAACGCCCATGTTGGAACGAATAAGCAAAGTTAAGTTATCCAGGTGAAATCAATCCGGCCGGATTGAAAATGATACCGGACTGCAATCCCCACGCTAAAGCCAACCGTTCCATGCCGATATCTTGTGCGAGCCTGGTATCACTCTGATCGAGCCGGGCCTTGACAGCTGTAATCAAGGTAATGGTGACCATCATGACTCTATCACGTTAAAATTATATGTTCGTTTGAATTACTATTGCAAATGATAGTTGTGCCTGGAGAAATACTGGTAGGTACCGAGTGCCGTGGTTTTATAAATAGGTACTAGGAGGAAACTTCGGATTTTACAACTCAGCAATATATATTTTAGGTAAATTTTAGTACACATTTTTACAAACGTATTATATAGAACACATTTTCATCATAGAAAATACTATATATATAAAAAAATTTCATAATGTACCAAACATATGTCAAAATGCACATGTTCTTTATCTCGCCATTGTAGGCGAGGTTGTATACGAGTATAACAGTGCATGCCATAGTAAAATGAGCTGATCTTCCACCAGATGGTAGCAGTGCCAGTCTCTATAGATACCTGCAAATGCATCTGCATTAGACCTCTGATTAATTCTTATTAACTCACTTCAAAAAAGGAGGAGCTAGAACTTTTTCTTTCTGAACCGATTTTGATTATCCTTTTTGCGTTGGATTCAGTAGAGTTTCGGGATAGTTTCATTATTATTGGATACCAGTTGATACCACAGACGTAACTTAAAAGTAAAAAAAAAAAATGTAGCAGAAAAAAAACCAGAAGAGTAACTGAGAAGCAAAAAATTAATATTTTCTACAATATCTTGAAGTCGGTTTTCTTTTGCTAGAATTTCTTATTTCTAGTCTAAGTTTACTGCAGACAACTCAGAATTTACGAAGCTCATCGAACGTACCTCGACAAGATTGTTGCCCCGTCGGGACAGTTCGGTGACCGGTAGAGCACTCGAAGTTACAGACGGCGAGGGAGGGGAGTGGAGGGGGCACTCCCGCGGGCCTCATCTAACTTAAGCTACCTTCCATTATACGAGGGTTGTTTTAGAAATTTCCAATTGCGGTGTTCTAATGAGTTTTATTAGTTTTTTTTTATTGTATTAAAAAGTTTCAAATTTGGACATTATGCCGAATAAAACCTTGCTATAATTTACTTTGCCACTGGAAGAAGTCGCAAGTGTTTTACTTAACTTCTTATTTACATTCCAACAAAAAGTTTTTGAAGGGGTCATACATCTGTATGGAGTTCGCGCTGCTTTAATTTGACAATGATATCTCTCGAAGATGTAGTTTTTCTCAGGAGTTATCTTGTAGCAGCGTTAGGTAAAGGTTCAATGATACTTTAGATGGCAGAGAGTAGTATTCACTGTCGAGTGCTGATGTGAACTGAAGAGAACTCATTTATTTTGGAAACGGTACCATTAAGTACAAATATTAACAAGTACAGCTAGCACAATGTGTGATAGGGGCAGATGATGTACGAGTGAGATTGAGCAACTATTAATATGTGCGCTTCCGCGTTACGCTGGCCGGAAATGGGGGATAGAGGTGAACCCGGAGAAAAGCGCAGCAATGTTCTTTTTCCCGGGCACGCTTCGCTCCCCCAAACGCGCTTGCCTTGCCGAAAAGCCATCTCGCTCTACGACCAACAAATCCCCTGGGCAAAGTACCCCAAATACCTAAGTGTCACCCTAGACTAGAATTTGCGCTTCGACGAGCATATCACTATAGTCCGAAATAGAGCGCGATTTGTGATGGGTCGTCTAGCACTCATGATAGATAAACGAAGCAAAATGTCCCTCAGACACAAGCTTACTTTATATAAAACATGCATCCGCCTGATCATGACGTACGCGAGTGTGGCATTCGGCCATGGCCTGCTCTTTTAGATAAACTGCAAATCGTGCAGAATAAATTCATGCGCAGAGCCGTCGGTGCTCCCTTCTATATGCATAACGTCGACCTCCACTGCGATCTAGAGCTTCCCTCCATCAAAAACTACATTACGTTGCTCTCGCGCCGCACCATCGACATCCGCCCGCCCGCGGTCGTGACGGCAGGCTGGCAGGCACCGACAGACAGACACAGACGGCACCAATCACGATCTCTCCACGTCCCCGCGAGGGACGCCAGGAGACACAGCCCCCCCATAGGATAGACTAGGCGTGTTGCTGGGAAGTTTCTTTCGCTGTTTCTTCTCTCCCACCAATAACACGTTGCGAAACGGCAGTAAGATAGTATAGGCCACCGCGAACCGCCGATCCCGGTCCGCGCGGGATCCTTCCTCTCGGGCCTTATATCACCCATCGCCCGCTCTCAGTTAGTGCATTGTGTCGCCCTATGGTGGGCATCATTAGATTCATTCCCCTCTCATGGCAACAGTCCAGCCGAGGTAAAGTCCTCCTAAGGAGCTCTCTCGAGCAAGTTGCCCCCCGGGCGCTCGCCCCGAAAACCCCGGTAAAGTTGTGAGGTCTTCGGACCAACAGCATAAAGTTAAGTCCAATAAAAAAAAGCGCTGGCCAGTAGTTCGTTGTCCACTGCGATGACTAGACGTATGCAGTTCTCATAATTTATTTGTTTTATTGTATATTTAGCCTTGAAGTCTGAATCATTTCCACAATACACCAAATGTCTTTCTTTATACATGGATTATATTAAATTGCATCAATACCAAAAAACTAGGTTATGTGTCACTGTCAAAATAAAACAGGGTTCTGTTAGCATCTGCTGTGATGGCAATTTGGTCGAAAGGCACAGAAGTGCACGGCCAGTGCATTTCCATGATTATATTCGCAAATTGTGTGCTGGAAATTATAAAAAGCAGACATATCTAGGGTAACAATTATTTTGGTTGGTCTGTGTAATTTACAGAAGCCCATATTAATAATCCATACATCAAAAGTACTTTTAAACTATCTTAAACATATACCACCAGGTAGAAAACTTCGCGAGCCCTCCAAAGCACCTCTTTTTGCTAGTCTATATTATTTCCATTAAAAGTTGATGGCTAACACACTTCGCAATGCACCGCCATGTTTCCTAGTTAATATTTGAAATGGCCTAATGGTGGCCGTAGCGTGCATATTTCACAGTAACAGTGGAAAAGGATCCTGTATTCGGGACGAGTAGTGGGGGCCGTTTCGTGTGGGCGCCATACATCACCACCACCTCGCGCCATAATACACTATGGCGCGGATAGGCCCGTCGCACAAATCTGCCGATGAAGATATACAAGGGATATATTACGCTAAACGGTATGCATATTTATTTATTTTAATATGTAACAAATCTGAAGGAGGTTAGAAAACATTCGTTATACCAAGGAATTTGTTAGAATCTTATACTAATACTAGCTGATGCCCGTGACTTCGCCCGCGTGGTGCGGTTTTTTAACTATCCCACGGGAACTCTTTAATTTTTCAGGATCAAAAGTATCTTATATGTTGACCAGGGATATAAGCTACCACCATACAAAATTTCATTTAAATCAGTCCAGTAGTTTCGGAGATTAGTCGGTACAAACAAAAAAGTCTAAATTACTTCTATATTACTTCTCACATCCCCCTGGCTCGGTTTTTAGTATTTTTTTTTAATGTACAGAAATTCGACCTTTACAGTTTTATTATATGTATAGATATAAAGCTGAAGAGTTTGATTGATTGTTTGTTTGCTTGAACGCGCTAATCTCGGAAACTATTGGTCTGATTTGAAAAATTATTTCAGTGTTAAATAGCCCATTTATCGAGGAAGGCTATAGGCTATATATCATCACGCTAAGACCAATAGGAGCGGAGCACCAATGAAGAATGTTTCAAAATCGGGGGTTTTTTAAACTTATTTTTTTTAACTATTCCAAAGCGAGTGAGTTATATGAAGGTTAGTTAGTCCTAAGACACCTTTTACCGAGGTCAAGGGAAACTTACAATAAAAAGCAGAACACATCGTGATGAACGCACTTTAATATTTACTAGTGGTCGCCCAATGGTCGAAATTCGACCATAATTCATTTAAATCATAAGCTTGAACGTGATTAAGCTTCTGTTGTCAAATGTTATAACTTCTACAATCACAGATTTCGTCAAGGCTACTGTTAAATTGACTTTAACAATAAACAAGAGTATATATGCGTGTGTGTGTCTTTTTATTGTTTAATGTATTATTTAAGCATAATTTTAAAAAATATTAACATTCTGCACTTCTTCTCTACTTATATATAAGGTTGGGGAAAAAGTTTCTTCACATTTTATATAAAAACTCAAAAGGTTCTTTTATAAATTTTATTTACATTTGACTAAAGTATGTAGGTGCCATTTTGTTGGATAACTTTTTGCCATCTTGTAGGTATGGACGTGATCCCATTGCTATAAAAATTTTAAAATGTATCGAATTTCTTCATTAGATTCAGTCATTTCAACAATAAGAAAAACAAATGAAAATCAATCATTTTCCTAATTTGAATTTGGAATTGTCTTCTTTAAAAGTAAAACTTTTTAATGATACCAAAACCAGCCAGATACAAATGGTATAGCCAAAGAGATCTTATCACAAGTTCATACATACTATATGCGAAAAGACTTTTCCCCAACCTATTATTATAAACTATAAGTGTGCGAAATTTCATACTCCTTCGTCCGCGCAATTTTCGTAAAAAGGGGTACGATGTTTTTTTGCTTCATTTTTGCTTCACGTATTAATAGTGTTACGACCTACACGCCTACAAAAGTAGCTTCACACCTGCATACCATAAAAGCACACTTTATTACCTTTCCGCATTTGGACTTCTTTTGTTTACTTTGTGTTTAAAATTTGTAATTAGAAAACAGCCCATTGTGTATTGTAATCTTTTATGGTAGTCATTAGCCAGATGTCTCGAACTGATTCTAAGAAATTCGGTCTACGCGGTCGGGCAGCCATATTGTATCGGTGCAGTATCAAGCAATGGCCCAATGGAGAGATCGGCAGTCGAGCGATAACCACAAGCGGAGCAAGACTTGTGTACATTCGGTAATCTATTTAGTGACGGACTTTGCGCGTGTTATTGAATCGTGCTTTACGTTTAGACTGGTTGTGTTCAGTTATATTTGTACCTGTGTTATACGTGTTTGTATGGTTCTAATAAATTCTATAATATTTCCAACGGCATTTTAATTCCAGTCCTGCGACTCGTAACAATATATAGATCTACCTTACAACACTAAACACATTTAAACCTGTCGAGACTTGAATTGTCGTTAGATGGATTGGTAATAGTAATTTATGATACTAGTGCGGTAAGTAACTTAACTGCTCACTTTGGTAAGCCCTCGAATTCGCCTTCGGCTTACAATCATCTGCTCGTTGGAAAAACTGATAACCGCACGTGTGCCATAGAACGTTTTTCAATACATTCGCAAATAAAATAGTAATTACAACAGGTAATTAAACAAACATAAATATCGGTTGGTATATCGCAAAAAAATTGACGTTTCTAATATGAAAATGGCGCCACGTGCGCGTGGCGAAAATTAGAATAACATCTTTCGTTTCATTTTAATATTAAAGTGAGATAAATGTGTTGATCAAAAGCACTCCCGAGGAGGTTCGATTATTCAGCTTATTTATTCTCATGATGTGCATCTCCTTGTTGGATTTCTTTTTTCTTTCACCTAAGTATCTATTTTACACCGCACGTTCCATTATGTGGTGCGTAATTTTTAACTTTCGAACAATGTATACAGGCTTCGTAAATGATTTTTTTTTAACAAATGTGCTGAATAGGTATATTTTGTATAAACTCTTACGGCGGCCGGTTCTAGGGGATGTCTAAGAATCTGTTAAATCGAGAAAATCGATATGTTGAGGTTCGTTACAATAAACTTTCGCTGTATTTATTTAATTAATGAGACGACTTTAATTTTTCAATTATTTTAATAATAAATAATTGCCCATTCACTCATTTGTTTATTCGATACTCTAGACTACTCTAGAGGCGTCGAATGCTTCAATATTATAACCGGTTAGAGACGTGTGTCGAGGACCTCGGCATTAGGCCGATTACGAGTTCTCAAAAATGTCCGAGTATAGCGATTATTAAGTAATAAATCGGGAACTCGGCGTATCTCTAGTATCTAAATCTTATTACCCTAATACCTTCATTTGCTACTGGTTACAATTTCATATAAACTCCATCCAAGTAATATCAATTTTCTATCAATGGTAAAGTAAGTATGGATATTAAGATATGGGAACCGGCTGTTAGTCGCATCTCTAACGATAGTTCCAGAATAGTTGTCGAGAGTGGTCCCACACGTGACCACGCGTAGCGGGCAGGGGGCAGGAATTTGTGCACGTGCACCCCCGTCGCTTCGTTGCCCTATTTCCCATTGCCCCCTAATAGCTATTTGATCGCAGTTTAAGTCATCTGTGCACGGTTTACATTGGAACTTGTTACACTTCTGAACATTCTGTACTAATAACACTATAACACTAAGTAATTATGTTAGTAAGATTACTTGAAACTATTACGTGAGACTGAATACTTTCACGTAGTTGTTGTAGCATGGTATTAAAAATCGTTATCTATAAACGGATTATCAATAATTACGCCCATGTTAAAAAGACACGACAAGAGCTAGATTTACGCTTCAAAAAATGTGCTGGCTTCTCGGCAAACATTCTGTTCTGTCTGTTTAAACAAATACCAATGCCAGTATGGAGCTATGGTGTACAACTATAGAGCTGCAACAAGTCAATTGTTAGCGCTGACCTATTTGCTGACCGCCTCTTTTGTTTCTATTTATACGTCTTCGGACTCATAACTATGATTCTTGCTACATCTCCGATTTGTTCGGGTAAAATACAGAATAAAAACTTGACCAGAAATATTTTAAGAAAAAAATCAACTGAACACAAGTAAAACAATGTACTGACGAACTAATTAAATGTAATAGTTCAAAATCAGCTCGCAAAAATAATAATTTAAGTAAGTTAAAATTAACTATTGGCATAAATATTTTTTTAGAACGTGAATAGAAAATACTCGATTAAATATTAATAGAAAATTGTTAAGTTTTAATTCAATGAACAAATATAAAATTCAATCAAAGCACCGCCCGCGCTGTCGGAGACGAGGCGACGCGGCGTGGGTGCGTTCCCGTCGCCCCAACACCACAACGCCCCCTGCCGACTAATTATAACCACCGATGAAAAGTTCAATGAGTAATTTGATACTGAGCTTAATTTTAATATCTTTGAACGTTCTTAGATCAATTTGATGATACTTCACAGATTGTAAGAAGAAATTAATCAAAGTTCAGAAATATATTTTTAACTTGTATCCTTTGCTTTAATGTGCGTGGCATAAATGTGAATACAAAAACATTAGGTGTGAATAAATTCTGCTATGTGCTTGTCAGACTGGGCGGGTTTCGAGGAGGCGGCGAAAACCAACTGACTTTTATACCGTGGTAGCAGCACTCGCGTTTCATATGCCATGGGTTTTAATATTAGCCGGGAAAATTATATGGTTTTCTGATAGTGTACATATTGTTACAATTATCACTTACTGACGGACTGACATTGTGATGACACCTGCTTATCGAAACAAACGATCTGTCAAACCCAGGAGTCCTTGGGTAAGTGTGGAGGGTATAGTGTCGGTCAAGCCCTACAGTGTAATGTTTATGTGCAGAGATTTTGAACACGTATTTATTTAACATAATTTTAAAACAGTTTTGTTAGAAATGAGAATAGATAGATAGGTAAAACTTTATTGTACACCATTACATAAAACATAGAAAAACTTATAGCCTAAAAATATTCTAAATGTGCACAATGGGCGGTATTATCGCTAAGAAGCGATCTCTTCCAGACAACCCGAGAATATGACCCAACAAATATTATTCATGTGAAAAAGTTATTGATATTAAAAAGTAAGAGCATCATTTCCTTCTTTTAGCATCCAGTAACCTTAGTTCGGGGGTCTCATATGTCTGCCCTTCACTGTGCCTTCGCGAGTAATAAGCCTGCATATTCTACAACATTGTAACCTTGGCTGTGGTCAATAAAGATTCACGTAAACCTTCTTTCGGCCTATTCATAGTTTTCTTCTAACATATTAAAATCGTCATTTAATCATCGTCATGTCATCAAATAAAATAAAATCGCCCCGCTTTGTAAATAAAATAACATAATTTTACACAAAATATATAAACATATACAATATGGAATTCAGTTAATACGTACGTTGTAAATATAAGAAGAAATAATTATTTTTATTTATTTATTGCATGAATTCAGTAGTCAGGCAGACGGCCCACTTGATGGACAGCGGTTACCATCGCCTATGGACATTTGCAACACCAAAGGTGCTACAAATGCGCTGCTGCTCTCTTAGGGGAGACTGGAACCTGGTCACTAATGCCGGAACACAACTCAAGGTTGTTATGGCGGCATACTCTAGAGCAGGGGTGGTAGCCATCCAGTCGGGCAAACACCCTACTGCCCGGCCGCAGAAAGTTGTATTCTTTCTCCGTTCCTGCACGGGTAAAAATTCGCCGTGTGACACAAATATACTGTCATACAACTACAATTACCTCTGCTCCGCAATATCATCCAAATATAATAAAAATAAATACATACATAAAATTAAATACTATAAACATATTATAAGAACTGAACTGAAGTGTAGAAGAAGTGAAAGTGAGGAGCAGCTGCATTTAATGCCCATTATTAGGTACGTGCGTGCTCAATCTCACATTTCCATCTAAATTGCCCTACACTTCTTTTCTTACAAAATTGACATAGTCCATTGTTATCCTAAACTCAGCGCCGCCGCAACACACAGAACGTGTTGTTTCATTTAATCTTACCAATTAATATACATATATATATATTTTTATATATATATATATATAGTTATATAGACTCGAATATAAAATATATATTGGAATTATTATAGAGTTTATTAGAACTATAAAACACACGTATAACACAGGTAAAAATATAACCAAACACAACAAATCCAAACGCAGAAGGTCGTAATTCAATAAAACGCGCAAAGTCCGTCACTAATAGAATCCCGATTGTACACACGTCACGTCCGTATCGTAGTTGTAGCCCAACTGCCTCCTCTCTCAATCAGGCCATCGTTTTATACTGCACAAATGCAAATATGCCCGTCGACATAATTTCCTAGAATTAACTTGTATTTATAATCCGTAACACCTGGCTAATTATGCAGCCTGCAAGCGGTCGTAGACAAATACAATAGAACAATAGGCTGTTCTTCAAAATAACTAGAAACGTATGCCCAAAAAAGTAAACAAAGAAGACGATCATAAAAGGATTACAATTAGTTCAAATGCCGACAGGTAATAAAATCTGTTTTTACAGATTAGGAGTGGAATTTGTTTTTGTAGGAACCTAAGTTGTAACAATATTAACATGTGTCATCTATCTTATAGTCTCTAAACACTACGAGTCGGTTTCGGGTGTGACCGCGTGGCTTCACCCGAGCAGCCTCCACACAAGCGCACTTGTTTTCGAGATAAACCCACCCTAAAAGCCAACTCGCTTCGTCAACCTTAAAGATAACATTAATTATGTTTTCGCCTTGTTTTTATATTAGTGCCACTCGTTTTGTTTACTACGAAAAGGCGGAAATATAAAGATTTTCTTGTGACAGTTTTATCCCAGACAACAAAGAATTTTTTTTTCTATTACAAATATCATTTATAAGTTTTGCAGTGTGTTAGTTTAATATATAAATATAAAACAATTTAAAATATAAAAACCTTATTCGAAGTGGTCTCCATTGGCTGCAATACAGTCCTTTAAACGTTGAGGCCAGTTATCAATAGAAGCACGCACTCTTTCCACGGGAAAATTCTTCACTGCAAATCGTATGGATTGTTTTAGGGACTTATTATCATGGCGTTTAGAGCAAGCCGTACTCTCTAAAACTGACCATAAATCACAATCCAGCGGATTAAGATCGGGACTAGACGACGGCCAGTCTTCAGCTCTGGTGGAGTCCGAAACGTTCGTTTCCAACCAAGACTGTGTGGACCGGGCTTTATGACTCGGCGCCGAGTCTTGCTGGAAGGACCATTCTTGGTTATTGAACATGGTGTTGTTAAGGGGCTTAACTACCTTTCCAAGAATGGTATCTTGATACACTTGTGCCGATGTTTTGATACCTTTTTCACAAAAATACTCAGTCACTCTTTCATAGCTAACACCCGACCAAACCATCACTGAAGACAGATACTGCCCACGTTGCACTCTGTCGACTAATTGAGAAGCTTCCTCAGAGCTTTGAGCATAAATACGGTCATTTTGTTTGTTAAAATGTTGCTCAATTGTAAAAATTTTCTTATCCGTAAACAAAATTTTTCTGTGACCTCCCTTTGCGTACCGCTTCAATAGTTGTTTCGATTTGCTGCAAGTCCTAAGTCATCTTTTAAAATACGCGACATGGTTCTAGGTGATATCTTTATTTCCCGAGATAAAATCTTTTGCTTTCGGACAGGATTTCTTCGAATACTTTCCCTTACTACTTTGACCACCTTTTTCGTACGAACACTACGTGAACGGCCAGATCTTTTTCTGTCACAAACAGAGGAGGTCTTATTGTACCTCTTAATAGCCCGGTGCACAAACATTTGACTAATACCAAGCGTATGGAGAGTTTTAAAAATTGCATTTGGCTCCATACCTACTTTGTGTAGTGCAATCACAGCGATTCGGTTCTCTTTATCGCCCCACTCCGTTTTAATATCGCAAAATGTTGTAAAATTTATTGGCGCCAAAATGAGAAAACACAATGAACAATCATATCAAAATGACAGATTCCAAATTCAAATGTAATATTTTGTTTCTTTTTAATTGTAACAGTATTTATGGCCAGACTAAGTATTATTTACCACTCTCTACACTCACTTAAAACAATAAATTTTTTGTCAAACATTAATAAAAAATCTGTGAAAATAAAACAAACCACTATTAATCAAACAACGGGATCTTCCCGCCGAGATTTTATCCTCCGCTCTGCGACTTGGGGATTGTTACAAGCTTTCTTAGAAGCCGACAAAGCATTGGTAATGGTGTTTCAAACGTCCATAAGCGACGATAACCACTTTCCATCAGGTGGGCCATCCGTCTGTTTCTTTTAGGCAATAAAAACATATGATAGCAAAGTTATATATTAGACCGCTGTATCCCCACTATAAGAGGTGACACTAGACGTAATAGATTTTTTATAATATAAGGAAGAAAAAAAGAAATTATTTATCTCCAATTGCGACACACACACAATACAAACAGATTAGAAAATATTAACAATTGAGTGTGACATGGTGCGACATAGTACTGGGTTTCAGTGCGCCCACCTCCAAAATCACGTCTCATAAGACCCCAAGTATGTAGGTGACCTTAAACTATTACATGGATAAAAAATAAAATACAATAATATACTACAAAACAAGTTTTATTTTAATAATAATAAATCTTTATTGCCAAAAAAATCTAATACAATAACTTACGGAAGTCCCTGACTCTCGAGCTAGGCGTAAGCCTGTGTTTCGGGAATCAGTGCCCTCTCACAGTAGTATATAGTTTTAAACAGACAATAAATACAATTCGTTAACAGGGTGTTTTTATGTGTAGTGGGTAAGCGCGTGGATGTGTGAGTGCGTGTGTGTGTTGTGTATGAGTGTGTGTTGTGTATATGTGTGTAATTATGTATGTAATGTACAGTTTCTATTAAAATAACAATGTTATAAGAAGAAAAGAATAAAGAAATAAAAAATACTTATCCTATAAAAGCACACTTTATGTTAATGGCCCTGGACGCAGCCGCGGGTCAACCTCTAGTGCGTGCCTCTTGTTTAAACAGCAGGCCTTAATACAGGTTACATTGTATTGTATTTTCATGTTGGTGCTGTTTGCCCTCGGAAGATTTACTTCATTTTATATCGCAAACTATCTATCTACGTCCATTCTCGGTATTCAGACAGACAGATCGAGTTACTCTCGCATTTTTTATTACAGATTGTGAATTTTCATATCTATAAACTTGAGATATAATTGATCTCCCATATAAGCTTTTTCCCCTATTTCAGCCCGCTCTAGTTTTATTTATATATCCCCCGTCCATATCTCTGTATACTACATAAATGACCAAAACTACCACAACTAAAAAAACTACCACGATTATCAAAACTACCAAAACTATCAAAACTACTAACCAAAACTACCAACTAAAACCAGGCACTAAAACTACCGAAACGACCAACTTGATGAAAAAAAAACAAAATGACGGAAATAAAAATCCTATTATATTTTCTGGGCTAAACTTTACATAAATCTATTCCAAAATCTATCCTATAATCTGGGTTGAAAAGTATTACTTGTCCACCCTTGGTATTAAATTTACATATATATATACCGAATTTCAGCCAAATCGGTCCATTACTTTTTCCGTAAAAGCATAACAAACAGAAAGACAAATATATTTTTATCCCGGAAACTATCCCAATTTTTGGGTAAAAAGTATCCTATGTTCATCCTAGGCATCGAAAAAAAGTAGGTATACTGAGTTTCATCCAAATCGGTGCACTAGTTTTTCCGTGCAGACAGACTGACTTACTTTCGCATTTATAATATTAATAGGGATTATCATATTTAAAGTATGGCTCTGAATTTAAATATTTAATGAATGTTTTAACGAAATCTTGTCCTTAAAGTTTTAAAAGCTCTTATCTAAATTTTAAAAACACATTATTTAAATTGCATTATTATCAATTTGAAATCTGCACAAACCCAATTTGCATTTGGAGAGGATTGTAGTTATTCGAGTGCTTTATATACCTTCAAAAGTCCTTTTAAATCCCGTTCAATTTAATATATTCAAATTACTTTTGAGTTGTTTTAAGTTCATATTGAAGTTTTATTATTCTACAAGCTCGAAGTCATTGAAATTTTCACGCTACAATTTTTCAGTATTAAAATCAAATAAAAAAACTACATTATTAATTCTGAAATATATTGTATACTTAAGCCCCTTATCCCGTAGCTTAGAGTATATAAGTACCCAATACTGTAAACACCAATTTAGTTGTGTGTGTGATTTCAAAACCTAGCAACTGACATTGTTTTGGACAATAATGTTTGTACATTTATTGTTATGCTAAGCTTTTGCGGGCGGGCGTATTGTGCTAGGCAAAACATGTAACAACTTCTTTAAAATTTAATATCGTTTATAATAAGCTTAATAAATAAGTTTGAAATGGCATATCTTTGTAGTTCTTGACAATTTTTTGTGATATCTTGTAAAGTTTCTCGGGAAGCACTTGCTAGGTTTTAAAATTGCATAGCTGCTCTATGTAGATACTTATTTCATGAAAGTCAGTTCACAATAAGAATTATTGAATAGAATTGATTGACAATTTGTTAAATCTAGTATAACGTAGTTCAAAATACATTAAAAAAGGACAACGAACAAAGAACAACAAATAATTAAATGAAGTAAAGATAAGTTTCGTCGCTCCTTCTCCTTAAACAATATCTGAAATTGCTTTGGAATCGGCGGTAGATTCATAGCTTTCAATAAGAGATCTTTTAGATTCCATTTTGAAGTAAATACATCCATTTTCTATTAAACAAAAATAGCTATATTTAGAGTATTTAATGTTGATATAGTAGCGGGCCCGGGCCATTGTCCTCCTCTGACAAACAAAAGTCCAGGGTGCCACCTACCCGCTCCAATTTTAAATCCAAACTATTGTTACGAGTTCGGGACTCGAATTAAATTGCCGTTGGAATTATTATAGAATTTATTAGAACTATACAAACACGTAGAACACAGGTACAAATATAACCGAACACAACAAGTCCAAACGTAATGCAGAAGGTCGTAATTCAATAACACGTGCAAAGTCCGTCACTTATCACATTTCCGATTGTAGTATACGCGTCTCGTTTCGCTCGTGATTCTCGCTCGACTGACTCTTCCTCAATCGGACCATTGCTTTATACTGCACAAATTCAATATGTCCGCCCGGTAGCGTGGACCGAATTTCCTAGAATTGTAATCCGCACACCTGGCTAATTATGTCTGCAAGCGGCCATAAACGAGTACAATAGGCTGTTCTCCACAATAACCAATAAATAAGTGAACAAAAGAAGAAAATCATAAAAGGATTACAATTAGTTCAAACGCCGACGGGTAATAAAATGTGTTTTTATAGATATGCAGGTGGATTTTAGTTTCGTCGGAACTTAACTTGTAACACTATTCTCTAATCCATTTGAATACACACAAAAATTTCATCAAAATCGGTCCAGTCGTTTAGGGTTCAGTGAGATACACATAAACATAAGAATTATATATATATGTATAAAGATGATAATACAATTTCGTTACTATCTCATCAACGAATTTATACTATTTACGTGTGGATAACCTATTAATTATAATATATTTTGCCCTTGCAAGGTGTTTCGCGTGACTGAAGGAAGCATCGCAAATATACGAAAGGATGTTTGTGGTCATTGCGAGCAGGTATAGCTACTTATAGCAATGAGGCGGGTGCGTCCGAGCACTCGTTTCCACCCGCAAGCTTTTTCCCATCGTAGCGACGTAATTAATCTCGTGTGGGGCGTATAGCGGCCACAGAGCAGGGAGCCCAGTGTGGAAGGTCATTGTATGTGTTGACGACGACAACATCGATGTGCGAAACTCACCGACCTGGCTACAGGCTACGTAGACAGGCGATAAAAACATTACTATAATTTGCTAAGCCTCGTAGATAATGTAGAAGCGGCCGTTGGGCGCAGGAAAGAGACGGGTATAGCTTATGTATGAAGTTATGTATTATTATTTAAATTTGTTTTATTAGTGTTAAAAACGTAATTATTTTTAATATCCTTGGGTTGCTAGGAAATAAATGTTATAGCGTGGTGCCTTTCATTAAAAGTAGGACCCCAATAGATCCCGGTGAGTGAGACCGGGCTACGGGCGTAGAGAACGCAGCCTGAAGCCCGGGATCCGTGAGGTATGCCTGCACTACTGCCTACTCCACAAGCGAGTAGGCCATAATGATAGTGCAGGCAGAGGTCCGCGCACGGCGGCGCATGGGTTTACAATACGGTAAATAACCAAGCGCTCGACGCTTTGAATTTATACTAGTGAAGCGAGGGGCGAGGAAAATGCCCGTAACAACGTCTCATGTGCGGAAACCATGGGACATAATAATGTAAGGACCCTCAGGATAGACCGGGATCTATGGGGTACTGAAATTTGTAGTAGTAATAAGATAGAATAAGGTTTGTTTTATGTAAAACCGTAGGAAATAAATTGAAGGGGGTGTTACAACGGAGCAGGGGCCCGGCGGAGGCGGCTTCTATAAATATAGGACGCCTTGTAAGGCGCATCGTAGCGACCAGCAGTACTTCGCGGTTAGCAGCCAAGAAAGGAAAGAAGCTCCCTTCCGCCGACGCCTACGAAGTTGAAGCCTCTCGGAGTATCATTTTTCGTTGTTTCATTTCGGAAGCTCCAGAATATTTGAACCAGCGACTTAAATCAACGGTCCACTGCATCTCCAACAATTTATGCACTATGCTTATACAGATAGAGCTGGAAATGTTCTGAAGTGTTTCGTTAATACTTTAAATTTCATGTTTTAAAGCTAAAATATATTACGATATAATACACTGTTACGAGTCGCGAGACCCGAATTAAAATGCCGTTAGAATTACTATAGAGTTTATTAGAACTATACAAACACGTCTAAGACAGGTACAAATATAATTGAACACAACAAGTCTAAACGTAATGCAAAAAGTCGTAATTCAATAACACGCGCAAAGTCCGTCACTTAATAGAACACCAAATGTACACAAGTCTTGCTTCGCTCGTGGTTGTCGCCCGAATGCACGTCCCTTAATCGGGGCATTACTTTATACTGCACAGATGCAATATGTCTGCCCGCCCGCGTAGATCGAATTTCCTAGAATCAGTTTGTACTTTGAATCCGACAAACCTGGCTAATGACTGCCATAAAAGATTACAATACACAATGGGCTGTTTTCTAATCACAAATTTTAAACACAAAGTAAACAAAAGAAGTCCAAATGCCGAAAGGTAATAAAATGTGTTTTTATAGGTACGCAGGTGTGAATTTGTTTTTGTCAGCGTCTAGGTCGTAACACTATGAAATGTGACGTCACGAAATTTAGAATCCCTCCCACCCCTTGTCACACTTTGTTGAACTTCTACTTCGTGTGAAATGCACACACGCAAAAAGTATTTGTCAGGTTCACTGCAGGTGGAGATCCATTGTCATCGCCTACCCTAATGGGAAACAGACGTGACAATATGTTTGTATGTATGTAAAATATTTGTTTTACGTATTTCTTACACCATATGCTAAATATTAAGAATTTTTCATCGGGTATTGGGGTGTTAGTAACAATTTCCACTTAATTTATCTTAGCGTTTATGGTTACATATGCTATTAGAATCAAATCAAAATCAATTTATTATCAAAAATTTGACAAAAATAATGCTTACATAGGTTCCGCAGTAGGACTAGCCTGTATCGCGGGACACCAAGTACGTGTGTGACTGACTTAACAACTTTTACCTCTAAAATGAAATTACTTTTAAAAATACTTGTTTGTGTGTGTGTGTATGTATTTGTTTGTTTGTTTGTCTGTGTGTATGTGTGTGTGCGTGCAAGTGATGGATAACAATATTTTGATATATATATAATAAGGTTAAATTATATGATATTATATAATAAGTTTTCAGTTTTTGTTGGTAATCAAGTTGCATAGGCCACTTTTGTGTCAAAAAAAACAAAAGCCAATTACAACAAATATTATACTAAATATTTGTTGTAATTATAATAGCATCATAATCTAGAACATAATCTATACTAATATTATAAAGAGGTAAAGTTTGTGAGTTTGTGACGTTGTAGGGGTAATCTCTGAAACTACTGAACCGATTTAAAAAAATCTTTCCTTTTATATTACTTTTTGAATTATTCAATTCGGACATTCCATTCGAAAGATATCACGAGTTTAAAAATGTAAGTATTAGAAAAAAAGTTGCGCGGTCGTCGCTCACCCTGCTCGGCTAACTAGGCAGCACCTTATGCGATGTAGACGTCACTGGGGTACGGGCAGTACAGAAGAGGAAATATTTTGAATTCGCTTAGTAGGTAATTAAACTCAACAAAAATAAAGAGGTAAAGTTTGCGAGTTTCTGAGATTGTAGGGGGTAATCTCTGGATCTACTAAACTGATTTTGAAAATTATTTCACCAGTGGAAAGCCACATTATTCCTGAGTGACATAGGGTATATTTGATTGTGATTAATAATAAGTACTTTTTATTTTTTTTCTGATGCCCAACGAAGTGGGCACGGGTCAGCTAGTTAGTAATATAATCATAATATCTACATGTAGTCATAAGGACAACAATTGGCTTATAACCAAAACTAAAAATAAATTGTATGCCTGTCAAGGCAACTTTTATCACTTAGCACAACATCTGCAAAAATGTCCATGTTTCAAACAAATGAATCACTTTGACTTTGTCTACATGTTTGTTCTGAACTTCCCCACTACACTGGTTGCCTGTGGCAGCTAGCACGCCTCGTCGTGAGGCGGCAAAACAAATATCGCTAACATTCGCCTTCGCCGGGGAACATGCACCTGCTACCCTTATAATTATATTTATCAACTGTATATACCACATTCGCGTGGGCTTAATTGCGGCTTCGCGAGAACGACCGCCGGCGAAGGGCCCTCTCGTTTTCACGGAGAGTTTCATTCGCTTTCAGGTGCCGGTAATTTATTTATAAATAGACTATACAAAGAAGAAAAAATACTATATTTAAGATGATTAATCTAAAATGAAAACATCAAAGCCGTGGCTCTGATCTGCTCTTTATTTATTAATAATCTGGCGTACATTTTCAGACTTGTTTTCTGAATTTTGATACTTATACGTGAATGTTTAAATATATGGTAACTTATTTGTATAATAATTCTTACAATCTTTGCTTATGTAAACATCATACAGAAATTTTATGTACGAATTAAGGTAATACATAGTAGGTATAAGTTAAAAATAAGTCTAATTCGCAAAATGTTATCGCTGCTTAAAGACAACAAGTGGCCCTCAGCAACATGTTTAGCTGAACATTCTTTTTCTTCATAATTTTCTATCTCAGGCTCTTCTTTTTAAGTACGAAAATATATTAAACTACAATTATTTTATGAAGAATTGAGAAAGCAATAAGTTATGAATCGATATTAGCTATTAATGTATTATGAATACGGAATGAACCAAATAAGAGTCAGGAAGAGTCGGGTCACGTGCCAGTGTGGGCGCGCGCCCTCTGCCGGCGAGTGGTCGTAACTCATCCCCGGCAGAGCTACGGCGACTCGTTCCCGAAGATATGGATACGACTCACAACGATCGAATCCGTTTTCGAGTGGCTCAAGTGCGAACTATGAATACATTGTGTTTTATCGGAGAACGATGCTAAACGGCTAACGAGCCCTTAAAGGTGGATACCACAACTCATACAATAATAAAAGTATCTATCTTTGTATAAAACATGCGCAAACTAACACGCAAAAAGATGTTTTTGTTTATATTACAAAATAAAAGCTTATAATAGTATACATTTATATATATATACTAGCCGTCCCCGCCCGCTTCGCTGGGCGAATTTTCAAAGGAAATAAATTAAATTTTATTCATAATTTTTGTTTTTTTTTATTCATATTTTTTTTGCTTTTTTTGTTAAATTTAATTTTTTTTTCTGAAATTTAAAATATTTTTCAAAGAAGAGTCAAATTCACTTAAAATAAAATTTATTGATATTATTATTATAATAAAATTAAATGTTGATGAACAACAAAACAAAGAGTAAATGGAGAAATTAGTGAATAGAAATGGTCCGATTCATGGAGAAATGAGTATTAACCTTCCTCCATCTCACATTCGACGACTCGTCGCTCGTAAGTTGAGTTTGCCGGGACCTAAAACATACTCGTTAATATACTAAATGTTTATTTGCTTATTTTTTTTTAATAGCAAAAAACAATGAACCTAGTAACCATTCAATATTTTTTTTGTTTATTTATTAACTTCATGTTTATCGTTGCAACGAACATTATAAACGTATAACTAAGTATTAGTAAACGTTATTTCTTCTTTATCAACATGTAATGTACATATTCACTCTATCTCATCGAATTGTGAAACGGATTAGTTTGCCAGGCGAATGACATAGATTTATTTAACCTTTTTTTAATTATTAATATTCTTTGTTCTGAAACGGTTCCTTCCGGATGTTGTTGGGAAAAAAGTTGATGTAATTGTTGCCTATATGTGGTCATGTCGGTCTCTAATTTGGTTATGTGAAGATAAGTACGCATGATAAATGTATTCACATCTTTGCTCCATTTCATGCGTACTCGTGATTTTCCAGCCTTGGTGGACACGGATAAGAAGGAACTTGCTTCCCGTGCAACATTCAAGACTGGTATGGGTGGATCTGGGTTAAAAGAGAGTGTTTGGGGTGACGATGATACGGAAGGTGAAGATGATCTGGAGGGTGTGTACGATACAGTACTTGGGCTATATGGTTCTATTGGAGTGTTTGTTCTGACTGTTAAACTATCACCATCGTCACGGATTTCGGCTGTAGCATCTTTGTCGGTGGGAGCCCGCCTGTTCAACTCCTCACCGCTGACAATTCGCATGCTGAGACACCCAGCGTCAGCTCCAGGTGTGTCCCGGCGATCGCCCCCGGGCAGCGGTCCTATACGTTTACGTTTAGATCGTAGCTCCATTTTTGATGGGTTTCCAGAGCCACGTTAGCCACGCCACTAATTTCTCATTCGTGTGTCCGCCTCCCACGTGATTAGGTTTTCAATCAGGACGTGTGGTTGTATTAGGGGGCTTATTATTATTATTATTATCAATATCATTATTATCTTCATTATTAATATCGTTGTCGTTGACAATATTTTCGTCAATCGCTTCATCGACAAATTGTTGTGAACGTACTATTCTTTGTCTCTTCGTTGTGCGCGTCGGCCTCGATCGGCCAATTTGAGTTTTTCATTTTTTCGCCATAATTTTACTATTTTTACATAATTTATAAATATTTAATATTCGATTTATAAATACACTTATTATCACAAATGATAAATTAATATATATCTTATTAAAAGATAAATAAATATTATAACTAAAAATATAATGAATATACGTATCTTCTTTATGAACTGATTATAAACTTCTTCATTCAACTAACCTTAAAATTATATTATGTTATTTTTGTTTTTAAAAAAAGACGATCGATTAAATAACAGACTAACATAACCAAAGAAAACAAATGATAAAACAAAAGACTATCTATTAAATGACAGATTGATATAACCTGTGAAAGTTGAATAACCATGATAACGTCGTAAACTTAATCAGGGACTCATTTATTATTATTCATCCAAATGACGGATACTTTTATAGAAGAAATAACAGGTATAAAAATAATTAAATAGATAACGATAGACACATTACGTAAATTTACATTTATCGATTCAGTTTTCGTGGTTATGTAGAAGAAATATATGGTTTTCAAACTTATGGAGGAAGAAATTAGTACGTTTTTATTTTAACGGGAATGCGTTCATATAATTATCTGTTTGCAGTTGAAAATGCTCCACTTCGTCATTGTTTAAGAATAAACAAAAATCAAGTAATGTCTAAGCAAAGTTCTACCGTCATTTAAATTATTTTTTTCTTCTCAATTTAATCGCATCCATTTTGAATTTATATAAAAAAATTGATCATTAATATAGATTGTGACGATCTCAAATGCTGCGGATTTTGTTTGTCACTGCCCAACTATCAATGATCAATTTCTATCCGACTCAAAATTTACAATATTCTTCGATCAAATCACTTTCTCGAACGAATTCGTAGTTGAAGAGTTACCAATTCTTGCAATCCATAAGATGAAGATGAAGATTAAATATTATGTGTTAATATATTAATAAACTTTTTTTTATAAATTAATTACGGTATTAATTATTTATCAATGACAAACCAAATTTATTTAATTATTTGTATGTATATATATTTTGCGGCTGTGGACCGACATGTGCTTTATTGTACCGTATCTATCCTGTGTCCCATTACTCGGCGGAACACAGTGACATGAGGAAACCACAGAGAAAACTCACGCCAGTACAATCGGTGATAGGCAAATTTTCATTGATCACTAAAATTCTGCATTGTAGTGATCAATGAGCCTTTAACTTATACCTAACAACAATGATGTTCATGCAGGCCAATCGTATTCTTAAGAAGATCACCCATCAAAGTACTAACCACTCTAAAAGCTGCATAGATTAGGTGATCAACCGAATCATACGCCAGCTGCATAGCTGTCACTGCCGCACTTATATTAAATAATCTTATTACAATTACAATAATAAACATTAATATTTCGAAATTTAGAGCTAAATGTACGTCAATGTAGATCAATAATATTATTTTCTGGACATTTTCTAACTTCCTTCTTTATTTTTTTAATCGTTTTTCTTCATTTATTTTTTCAATCTTCTCCTTTTTTCCCTTGTTCCTTCGTTCTTCTCTTTATCCACTTCTTCACCTACTCTTCCTTCTATGACTTCTTCATCTTCTATCTCAGTTGATTCCGTCGCGATGTCTTTTTCATCTGATGGGGTTGTATTAAAATTGAATTTATTTATTATGTTTTATATAAGTATCTCAATCAACAAATATAAAATTACTTTTTAATTTCCACTCCTGCTGTTGTTTAGCCTGTTTAACCAAACGCATCATTCGTTCTTGTTCTTTTCTCTCAAAGTAAGTTCGTATTTCTTGAAAGTATAATAAAGCGTTGTAAATTCCGTCAATTAACGATTTCTAGATAAATTTAAATAATTTTTATTACATTTATAATTAACTCTTAAACTTTATCATCACTTTATTTTATTTTTTTATGGACATTCACCTCTCTAATCTCTGCAAAGGAAAATTCACTTATATTATCGTACTCTTCAAAGCAACCAATCCCTTCATGGAATCTTCTGTCACTTAAAGTGATTCGGACTGTTGTGAAACATCCAATATAAGACTTTCTTGATTCTTTTGATAGTTAATGTCGAATTATTAATAAAAAATTGTAATTTACAATTTAATTATATATCAATATATTTTACAAATCGTTACTTACCTAAAGCTTGAGCTTTTATCTCATGAGACCAGTTTTTAGAACCAAACACATAGTCAGCACACGAACATAAACTTTCAATACTTTCTCTGTCTGACATTTTTATTTCACTTCTCAACCGCTTATGAACTGACGTTTTATCATAAGATTAATTAGGTTATATAAAAACAAATGAAATTAATTAAATAAAATAAAAAAACAATTGACTTTAACCTTTTCTATTTGAACAGTAAAAAATAATCATTTGGAGTCTGTAGAAGTTACAGTTTGGAAACATAAATTTCACATTCTCACACCCACCCCCGCAATCCCTACTGGAAATAGAATTTCGTAAAATCCTATTTGAGATGATTTCTGCATGACAAATAAAAGGTTACTACCAAATTTAGAGTCTCTAGAGGTTACAGTTTGGAAATAGAAATTTCACATTTTAACACCCACTACCGCAATCTTTTTCGGCGGTGGGTTGTTGTCAAATCCGCTCTTAAATCATTTCTGCATCACATATAGACGACTCTAGCTAAATTTGGAATCTGTAGGAGCTACGGCTTAAAAAATAAAAATTTTCATTGTTAAATCACCCCCGCAACCCCCTGTGGGGTGAGCTACCGTAAAATTCGTTCATAGACTATTTCTACACCTCTTACAGAAGATTCCTACCAAATTTGGAATTTATAGGAGCTATAGTTTAAAAACGGGAATTGTTCATTGTTAACGTCCCCGCAATCCCCTTTTGGGGATGAATTTCTTAAAATCCGTTTTTAGTTGACCTCTACAAAACGAAAGTAATATTCCTACTAAGTTTCACATTTCTAAGTCCTATAGTTCCCGAGATTTCGTGATGAGTAACTATAGAAATTGGAATATTTCGATTATCATCGAAATTTTTAACGTTTTAGCAGACTTTTTTAAAATTTTCCTACATATAAACCTTCTCCTAACAATTCTGAAGACGACAAAAAAAAATTAACCCAATCGGTCCAGCCGTTCTCAAGTGATACTCGATCATAGATACGGCATTTTATTTTTATCAAAAAATGAGAGTGGGTGTGCAGGGGTGCGTGGGAGTTGGTGGGTGGATGCGTGGAAGTTTGTAAGTAGATTCTTAGCTGAATGTAAAAGAACATAATCCGTTTAGTAAACTCCGTTGAAATCCATGAAAACAAAAGAATCAAGAGAAAACGCTTGTCTTTTGTTCTTATTAGCGGGATAAATGTTCATGAAAGTAAAACAGCAATAAAAAAATGAAGGAACGTCAGAATTCAAAAAATAAATAGCAATAAACCATCTAGGAAAAATTTCCCATCGAATGGTGGTAGTTTCATGTCGATACGATCAGTGGTTTAGGCGTGATTGAGCCTCAAAGGAAGGCCATTTTCATTATATATATATAGATATATATATATTAATATATATATATATATATATATATATATATATATATATATATATACATTTGTAAATATAAAACTGTTTTTATTTGATATAAAAAAATATATAAGTTATTGACACTGCCTTGCTTATATATAAAACAGATAGCAATTTATATGATATACAAAACCCAGGACTCTTTAAAAGAAATCAAGTTTAACGTGAGAGGAAACTGCGGAATCAAACAAACAGCAGAGTGGTAGTACCATAGATAAAACTTCGTAGTACCTCTATGCAATCTATCTTTACAAAAATGGACATTATATGACGCTATTAATATATAATAACCTTCCTGAGACATTAAAAGATTTATCAATTTTATTTAAAACTAAATTACACAATTGGTTATTTAACAAATATTATTATACTGTTACAAGTTGGGCCAAATACAAGGGATGCACATCTGCCTGCCATAAAACCTGGTTCTTTTGTTTTGCCTATTGTTATTGTACTTGTTTATGGCCGTTTGCAGACATAATCCTGCAGGTGTGCAGAATTATGTTTTCTGGGAATAGCGTCGATGGTGGCGCAGGTGTGATTCGTGGAGATCATTGTTTACACAGTCCTAAGCTGAGTATAAAGGGGTGTCCGAACGGAGAGATGGGCAGTCAAGCGACGACTACGATATGAGTAAGACGTTTGTAGTACTCTCGATTAGCGATATAGACGATGGACTTTGCGCATGTTGAATTACATTGAATCGTGCAGTGTGAACTGGTTGCATCCAGTTTTATTTGTATTTGTTTTATACGTGTTTGCACACTTCTAATAAACTCTATAGTAATTCCAATGGCATTTATTTTATTTCGAGTCCTGTAGCTCATAACAATACAATAAATGATTTTTTAAATTACAATAATAAAATGAAATACAAATGACAGAAAAATTATAATTTAATCAATACAATCTAATAATCTTTAACATACTTGATATTAATTTTAGTATTTTTGAATTTGTACGCCTAATAGGTAAATAACCTTAATGTGTATATGTTTTTAAGCAAATAAATAAATTAATTGATTGATTGGATGTTTTTGTTCATTCCTTTTTTTAATGGAAAGAGAAGAAGAAAAAGAAAGAGAACAATCTTATTTGAATAAATTAAAGAAAAAAAGAAAGACTTTATTTGATGAAATAGCGACATAATTACATTCCCTAGACATTATTATACACAGAGCATATCATGTCCGACACAACGCTGATTTTCAGTGCACACCTTCCTTTTGGCGTAAGACCAAAATGGCCGACGACGAAATGTCAATGAACCCCTCATTAAATACGATGTAGTGGTTGTTATATATAAATGACATGTAGTATGTGTTATGTATATATAAATAACATGTTTTTTTCTGCAAAATGCAACTTCAAATTAACATTACAATAATTATGGATTATAAGACAATCATGATAATGGTCAAAGTATATTACCTGCTTATTGTAATGCAATTAATGGTATGCGGAACATACTTGGTTTTTTTTTTTTTGATAAGCACTGATGTTACTAAGGAATTTTTAGTCACTGGCATACTGCACATTATACTCACTGAATTTATACATGTATTAAAAAATCTCATAATTATTTTCTACACACTCGCAGGACAATCACTTAATATCTAATTACATATTTGAATTGTACAGAAAAAAATATAATACAAGAAAAAAGAATTTTTGGAAAAGGTTGGTTTATGACGGAGTTGGGATTGGGAATGGTTGGGTTTTGTTGGATTAGGTTGGAAGCTTCGAATCTAACCTTTTCGACTAACCTTTTTGCGACTGGTATTCTATGTGGTTTTCTTGTGTCCTTTATCGACAACTAGGCTCGTACAAAGGATATTTGGGATTTTCGCTAACTTAATCACCTGGCTTCGCTCACTGGACTGTTTCTTCTAAACTCGACTTTTTGGCTTGTTTTTGGACTGGATTCTGCTTAACTTGATTACTTGGCTTGTTTACTGGACTCTTAGGTTGCCCCCTAAAGGGGCCCCCTGAAGATGGCGGACTCGGATACGAGCGCCATCCAAGGGGCTGTCTCAGGAGTGATCGCGGGAAAGATCGCGGCCCGTAAGAGGCTCAGCGTTCACTCCCGGGAGGGTTCCGACTCCGATGAGTCGGCCCGTAAGGTTACGGGCTACGAGGGGACCGAGGATGCTGACACGGACTTTAGCGTGACAGCATCCAGGGGAGGTGCTGCCCGGCGCGTCTTAAAGTGCCGCAGCGTCACTACGCGCGGCAGTGGTGGTGGACGTGGGACATCCCTGCGGTTTCCCAGGAAGGAGACCACGGAGCAGCTGGTGGCTCGCGGGGAGGCCCTCTGCGAGGAAATCGAGCGCAGCCACCAGCTCCGTAAAGGGTGGTCGCCTAAACACGGGGAAGGGGGTGGCTCCCCGAAAAAAGGGGGAAAGACCCATAAGGAGGGGTCGCAGTCCTTCCGTAAAGGGAGGTCTGACGAGTCCTCCGAGGTGTTTGAGTTCGGGGATGAGGTTGACCCGAGGGAGACCGACATTGGTAGGCTGGGTGCCGAGGAGCTCCTCTCCTTGGCCAAAAACCATGTCGCGTCCATCTATAGGGTAGCCCAAACCTCGGGCAACCTCAAAGGGGGATATATCCGCAAGTTAAAACTCGCGGCCGGGACTCTCGCAGACGTGGTTGAGAACCTGTCTGCGAGGTCCCTTGATGCGGAAAACCGGAGGTTGTCGGTTGAGAACCTCCGGTTGAAACGGGAGATCGACTCCCTGCGGTCGGAACTTAAGGCCCACCGCAGGGAGTTTAGTGACATGAGGCGGCGTCCAAAAGAAGGACATGGCCGCCCCCCTGCGGATATATCCCCCCCCCAGATGGACCTGGAGGCCCTGCAAAGGGCAATCATCGTCTCTGTGGGGAGGTTGGTTGACGCCCGCCTAGCGGTATTTGAGGAACGTCTTCCTCCGGCGAAGGTCGTCCGCCCACCGCTGGCGGGTGATAAGAAGAAGAAAAAGGGGGGTTCTTACCCCCCCTCAGTTGTTACTTCTGCCCCCGTCCCCACGGAGGCGATGATTGTTGAGGAGGTTAGGGAGATGGCTCCGCCCCCACCCCCACCACCAAAGGCCGGGCCACCGCGCCCGCCACCCAAGAAGGTGGGGTCAGCGGGCCCCTCAGGATCTGGGAACAAGGAGTTCCCCTCACTGAGGGCTCCGAGGTCCCAGATCAAGGGTTTCTCCGCACCAGGAGAGAGCGCACCCACCACGGACAACGAGTGGACCGTGGTGGAGGGAAGGCGTAAAGGGAAGGGCAAGGGGAAGGGAGGGGACAGGGGACCGAAACCTTCGGCCCCCCTCCAGTCCGCCCAACCCCAAACCCAACACCGTACCTCCCGCCGAGAGGAGCGTCGGGAGGAACGACGGGAGACCCGGCGAGAGCGCCGACGTGGCCCCAGGAAAATTAACCCTGCACGGCTAAGGAGGAGAAGGCTCCGGTAATAAGGGTAAGCTTATTACCGGAGTCCGTGAAGAAGGGGATGACGTACACGGACGTCTTCGCCAAGGCTAGGGGTGCCGTGGACGTCGTCGCCCTTGGACTCAAGCGGGGGCTCAGGGTCATCCGGTCCGCGAATGACTCTCGGTTACTGGCGTTCCCCGCTGGCGCCGAGAGTGCGGCGTTGGCGGACCGGGTGGCCGGGCTCCTTGAAGGGGCATTGACCGGAGTGGCCGAGGTCTCCAGACCCGTGAAAAAGGGAGAAATTCGGCTCACGGGTCTGGATGACTCGATCACCCCGGATATGATAGAAGAAGAGGTGGCACGCGTCGGGAACTGCCCCCGCTCCCATATAAGAGCGGCGGGCATCGGCGTTGGAGCGGGGGGACTGGGCTCGTCGTGGGTGATGTGCCCGATCCCAGTGGCGAAACACCTGGCGGAGACCGGATACCTTCTCATAGGTTTCACCGCTGTCACCGTGGAAGCCTCGCGAGAAGCGTCAGGTAAGGTGCTACAGGTGTCTCGCCGCTGGGCACTCGTCGACGACGTGCCCAGACGGCCGGGGGGACAGGTCCGACCTGTGCTATCGGTGTGGCAAGAGCGGCCACAGACTGATAGAGTGCAGGTCGGACAAGGCGCACTGCGTGGTGTGCGCCGAAGAGGGTAAGAAGGCAGATCACGTGACGTTGTCGAGGCGCTGCCACCCCGGCACCGTCCGTGCAAAGTTTGCCCCCCCGGCCATTAGGGTCGGTGGTGTCGTGGTTAGGGACGGGGGAATCTCACATGTCTAACTGATGCCTGGTCAGCATGTGAGATTCCTTCAAGAAATTTAAACCACTCCGCCGGGGCTCAGGACTTGTTCCTGCAGTCGCTGGCGGAGTGGAGGATTGGTCCAGCTGTGGTGTCAGAGCCTTACTGCATCCCTCCTCAGGATAACTGGGTAGGGGACCTCGACAGCTCGGTGGCGGTGGTCGCTAGATCAGGCACTAGCCCCCTCTCATTTCCATCGAGAAGGGACGGGGTTACGCGGCGGCAGGTTGGGAGAGCACACCATCATCGGTGTGTACTTCTCCCCAAACCGATCCCTGGCGGAGTTCGAGACGTTCTTGGATTCCGTCAGGGCCGCCGTGGCGAGACAATCGCCGAGGGCGACGTTCGTCCTCGGCGATTTCAACGCAAAATCCGTTCCTGGGGAACACCGTCACCGACGCGCGGGGTAGGCTCGTGGAAGCGTGGGCATTGCAAAATGGTCTGTCGATCCTCAACAGAGGATCAGTCCACACCTGCGTGCGATCGCAGGGAGGATCTATTGTGGATTTGTCTTTCGCTACCCATGCGATCGCACGCAGGGTGGTAAACTGGAAGGTTGAGGAGGAGGTGGAGACGCTCTCGGACCACCTGTACATCAGGTTCGAGGTCTCCCCTCCTCCGAATAGGATGACAGACCCCCCACGCAGCCACGGGCAATTCCCGCGTTGGGCCGTCAGCCGGCTCGATCCCGAGCTGGCCGCGGAGACGGCTGCTGTCGAGGGTTGGACCAATCCGGCGGTTGATGGTACTCCGGAGGAACTGGCGGAGCGCATGCGCAGAACCCTGGGAAGAGTCTGCGATGCCTCCATGCCACGGTCGCGTCGACGTTTGCAGCGGCCAGGCGTCCACTGGTGGACGGCGGAGATCGGTGCCCTGCGAGAGGCAGCTCAAAGGTTGCACCGATCCCTGAAGCGCTGTAGGCGTCGACTTCCTCCGGAGCTGGAGGAGGAGCTTAGGTTGGCGGAGGAGTACCGGGCTGCCAAAAAAGCACTTCAACTGGCAATCAGCCAGTCGAAGGCCCGGGCTCGGGAAGAGTTACTGGTATCACTCGATAGGGACCCCTGGGGACGTCCGTATCGGGCGGCGCGCAAAAAGCTCCGCGCCTTTGCCGCCCCAATAACGGAGTCCCTACCGGACGGGGTCCTTGACAGGGTTATAGGTGGTCTCTTCTCTGACCCGGGAGCCCATACTCCTCCGACCATGGATCCTCCTCCAGGAATAGTAGCCTCTGAGACGGAACCTCCCCCCGTCTCAGAGGAGGAGCTGGCGACGGCCCTGGACCGCCTTCGGGGCCGTCGCACGGCACCGGGACCTGATGGGGTCCCAGGCCGGGCCCTCTTCCTGGCCGCCAAACATCTCGGCGGTCAGCTTCGGGGACTATATGATGCCTGCATCAGATCAGGTGAGTTCCCGAAGCCGTGGAAAGAGGGCCGGCTTTGCCTGCTCCCTAAGGAAGGTCGCCCCCCAGGAGATCCCTCTGCTTACAGGCCCATCGTGTTGCTTGACGAGGTGGCCAAAGTCTTCGAAAAGATTTTGGCTAGTCGCCTCGTCAGGCACCTTAATGACGTAGGGCCTGGCCTCTCTGAGGCACAGTTCGGGTTCCGCGCAGGGCGCTCCACGTTGGACGCCCTGAGCGCGTTGAAGTGCCTCACGAGAGAGCAGAGGGGATCGAGGAGTCTGTCCTGGTGGTATCGCTTGACATCGCGAACGCCTTCAACAGTCTCCCGTTTGAGACCATCATCGAGGCGCTCCGGTTCCAAGGAGTGCCTCGGTACCTCATGAGGCTGTTGGAGGCATACCTCCGGGACAGGTTCGTCCTCTGGGAGGGGGGCGACTCTGGTCAGATTGCTGGACGTCGGCGTGTCGCGTGCGGTGTTCCACAGGGATCGGTTCTGGGTCCGATCCTGTGGAACATCGGATACGACTGGCTCCTCCGAGAGCCAGTCCTGCCCGGGATGGGGGTGATCTGTTACGCAGACGACACCCTCATCACGGCCCGGGGCCACCTACGAGGAGTCCGTGGAGCTGGCCAACGACGCTGTTTCACTAGTCGTTGGCAGGGTGGAACAACTAGGCCTCAGGGTCTCCGCGGATAAGTCGGAGGCCCTGATGTTCCACGGGCGTCGTAGGCCACCGCCCCGGGACACGCGCGTCGTCGTCCAGGGAGTGGCAGTGGCGGTCGGGGCCCAGATGAAATATCTGGGCCTCACGTTGACGGGAAGTGGAACTTCGGGGCCCACTTCACCCAGATGGCCCCGAAGTTGATTAGGACCGCCGCTGCCCTGGCCAGACTCCTGCCGAATGTGGGAGGCCAGGCGCGGCATGTGGGAGGTTATACTCGGGTATTCTGCGGAGCATGGCACTGTACGGTGCCCCGTGTGAGTCAAGCCCTCCACCGCAAGAACAGGACGCTGCTACGGCGCTGTCAGCGCGTCCTTGCGGTGAGGGCCATTCGAGGGTACCGTACGGTGTCCTGGACAGCGGCAACGCTCCTGGCGGGCGATCCGCCTTGGGAGCTCCAAGCGGAGACGCTCGCCAGGGTGTACCAATTCCGTCAGGATGCCCGGGAAAGAGGCCTTAGGCCGTGCCTGGCAGAAGTAAAGAAGATCAGAGCCGAGGCGACCGCGGCTCTGATCGTCAAATGGGAAGAGGACCTGAGGTCCCCAGTGGCTGGAGTCGAGACGGTGGAGGCAGTTCGCCCCCACCTGTCTCGTTGGGTCTCTCGAAATAGAGGGACCCTAACGTACAGGATGGTGCAGATACTTACCGGGCACGGCTGCTTCGGTAAGTATCTGCATCGTGTTGCGGGACGGGAGCCTTCACCGGACTGTAAGCAGTGCGGCGCACCCTTGGACACAGCGGTCCATACGCTGATGGAGTGCGCCGCCTGGGGACCTCAGCGTCACTCGCTAATAAACGTGGTTGGGCCAGTCGACTCGCTCCAAGGCATGGTAGCTGCCATGCTGCGGAGCGAGGACTGTTGGGCTGCAGTGGCCTCCTTCTGTGAAGCGGTAATGCTCCAGAAGGAGGTCGCCGAAAGGGAGAGGGAGGAGGATGCGCAAGCGGACCCGATCCGCCGGCGGCGCACAGGCCGCCGTCTGCGCATGTACGCTCACCTCCTCCCACCCTAGGATTCCATCGTAGTGGCCCGCGGGGACCGGGGGAACCCGCGGGACTTCCCCTACTGATGAAGAGGGTGGCCTTCCCGAGGGCCACCTTGGGGTTTAGCCAGGCGTTGGGGCGTCACAGTTGTGTACCTATGGTCTATATCCTGTGACGCCCCGTAAAAGCGCGAGGATAGGGGCGCAGGTTAGGTTTAGTGGGTAGTCTGGCGGACGGAATCTCGCGACTACTAGTCGTTACTAGTCATGCGTGGAGATTCCGACCGCTGGGAGTCTCACACACCCCTCGGTCAACCCCCCCCCCGGGCCCGAGGCAGTGTCACAAGAAAAGACATTCCCCCTGCGTTATCAAAAAAAAAAAAAAAAAAAGGTTGGAAGCTTCGGGGGACGTCCAAAAGAGATGGGGAGGGGGACATACTTCAGGTTGTACGATCTGAATGCTAGAATTAGGACTCATATTTTTATGGAAATGAAAGATCTATCTGTTCCAATGTTTGTACAACGTGGATTGACAGGTTTCAGATAAATAATCTTTTTTTATTGCGCAACTTCCAAACAGGCCCATAACCCACCTGATGGTAAGCGGTTACTGTTGTCTATAGACGTATGCAACACCAGGGTATAGCCAATGCGATAGCTGCTTGTAGGACGGTTTAGAGGAGATGAAATCTGGGGCGGAGAAAGTGGCTATTGGAATCCTCATTCATCATATAAAACAAGATTAGCTGAAGGCTACGTTTCACATCAATATTCTGTGCTGTGCTGTAACCAAAACAATGATGGCAGCATGGCCCTACTATGTCATAAAATTAGAAGTAAATATTGCTTTTTATATTGCAGGAGTTCAGCAGAGAGACAGCCGGCCCACTTGATGGAAAGCGGTTACCATCGCCTATGGACATTTGCAACATCAAAGGCGCTACAAATGCGCCGCTGCTCTCTTAAGAGACACTGGAACCTGGTCATTAATGCCGGAACACACTTCACGGTTGTTATGTCGGCATACTCTAGACCAGGGGTGGTAGCCATCCAGTCGGGTAAATACCCTACCACCTTCTGTTTTCTTTAATCATGAGCACGTAATAAAAAATAAAATATAATAAAATACTTATTGGTTCAATACAATAAAGTTTTAGTTTTGATTTGCAAACATTTGAAGGGTAGTTCTGAAAATTGATTGTGTTCAGGCACCCGTGAAGTGGAAGGTAATAAGTTCACAGCGCCCGGGGCGGGGAAGGTTGCGAGGGGAGCGGGGGGAGCGGGGTATCGGATAGCGATCAAAAACTTGCCAAATAGGTATGAGGGCGAACACCTGAATATTTCATGGCGCGAGCAAACGAGCTCACGTATTCCCCGGGCGCCGCACCGCCCGCCCCTGGAATATCAATTCAGATTTATCAGCTAGACAATACCGCGGCTGAAGTGGATGCACCGGGGCCGACAGTAACTCACTAACAGTCAAAGCACTTTTTATTACCTTCCAAAACGACTCAGAAGGGTTTATGATAATAAAAGAACAGCAACTGGTCACAATACTTATAATCAGAGAACTTTTTTAGAACACCTCGCCATCGCTCCAACAATTTTACAGTATAAGAAACTTAGCAGATTGGCACAACCGATAGCGGACTGAAGTCACTGATAAACCGTTTTAATCAAATAGACAAGAATTTATTACATCATTGTTTGGAAATTTTAGATAATATTTTGTATTAAATATTATATTTAAAGTTTTACATGTAATAAAATAACTCGCGTCTGCCAACATGGAAATAAAATGTAGTGAATACCGTCTATATACAATTGAGAAATTTTGAATTGTAACCTACACAATTACCACATCATATTAGGAATAAATATTGTTACAAAAAATTATGGTAAATCATAGAGACTTACTCTACACAAAACAGGTGCTAATCACAGAATAAATAAAAATATAACATTATTTATTCAATTAAGGAAATAACCGATTGTATCTTAAAAATAAGAGGGTACATAAAATTATTATTAACATTAAAAAGAAACATGACTACAACTGTAAATAAATGTAACACTTGGCAATTAGGCCTTTAAGCCAGGGGCAGTTGTATTGCAGGCTACAATCGACGCCATTCAACGAGTTCTTTTTTTTATTGCAGAAGTTCAGCAGATAGGCAGATGGCCTACTTGATGGAAAGCGGTTACCATCTTCAAACTCGAAAGGCCGCATTTGACTATACAGTTCACATTTCTCACAAAACACATAATTACTACTCAAAAACTATCAATATCCTACAACCATTGTTCATTTAAGAGTAATCTTACACATTGCGATTACACAAGAGGCGACGAATGCTAATATGTGTTATATTGGTATAAGGTATATTGCCTTGCGAACATTGAACAAGATATGTCAAGAAATTGTCAGTTTTATCTGCACTGTGACTGAATTCACAAGAACGACTGAATATGTATATATATTTATCTATAATGTATTATGTGTACCACGCTATCGTATTGGTGACAACTGTAATGATAGCGATGTTTGTAAGTTAATAAGTAAATAAATAAATAAATAATTAGAAAACAAAACCGCACAGCACGAGTTCTCCTTTCAGTTCCCGCCAAAAACTCCAAAACTTAATCGGAGTTATCTATATGTTGCAAGGAAAAGACACAAACCGGGTTTTGAACAAATCCCTAAGTGAGATGATGAATTCACGCGAGATGTTATGATCATAATACTGTGGGTGTGGTGATTTCTCTGAAGAAGGTGGTCTCCCTTAGGGATTTGATCAAATCCCGGTTTTCGTAATTCCCAGCCACATGTATAATTACTTGACCTCACTGACTGACTGAATGACATATCAACGCACAACCCAAACTACTGGAGCTACGATAGTGAAAATTTGCATGCAAATTCTTTCTATACTATATATATATATATATAGGTGCGCACTAGGAAAGTAATTCAACCCCCAGGGGTGTGAAAGTTTGGTACAAAAATCCGGCATTTTCAAAGTAAGAAATGTTACCTGCCTCTGGTTAGAAATTAATGCATATGTATACCGAAGTTACTGGAAATTCTACCCCTGAAGTGTTGAAAATACCAAAGTAAAATGTGAATGTTTATTTAAACAGGAAATTCAATTTCACATACAGATACGAAGCCTGAAGCCTTTCTCCATCAGAATGCAAGTGCAAGGTGTGATCACGCACTGTGTAGTTTAATAAACAACAAGAACAGCCCATTGTACACCTCCGCCGTGTGCTTTGTGCGAACAAAACATACGCAAACTTACTTACACGTATCTAAACACCTTTAATCCCTTGCAATAAGGCCTAATTTTGTAATCTTCTTTCTATTATAAGTTTTGCATTCAATACGTATGAACAAAGTTATCATGTACAGTAAGAAGCAACCTTATTGTACAAGAATAAGGTCTGTTATGATAGCAATCAGGTGCAGAGTGATGGTTATCTATAGAAATGGAAGCGGCTCGGTGTTCCGCGCAACTTTTAATTAATCCCCACAAAAAGCGGGTGACAAGTGATCGGTCTGTTGGGTTTGTTTTGATAGATTTCGCTTGCGATCGTCGCTAATGGCGCAACACAGGACGGATCTCGGCTATATTTGGACTGGTATATTATTTATGATTGGCCTATTTACTAGTCGGCTTTTGACGTCGCATTGTCTCATAAATTTCGATTCTGAATCCTACGAAAAATTATTTATTTTTCGTGATTACAATTACTTTGACCTTAGACTCACTAAGATAATTCTGTAATTTTTTTTAAAGATTTACTCATACCTAAAATCGTGAGGAAGGTAAGAACAAAACAAAGACTCGTGTACATAGTACATGTAGATAGTATTATATGTATATATTGCTATGAGTTGAAACGCATTCTGTCACCACTTCTACTTCATGGTCTCCGCGGTGTAGTTATTTAAGTGTCGTTCCTAGTCTACTGTAATGTAGAGAGAGGTCCCGGGTCCAATTACTTGGATGGTAGTTTACGTAAATGAACTTTCCGTTCCTTGCTATGGTCTGGGTGTCTGAGATTGATTACAACTCTATTATACTCATAATACTGTTACGAATTTTTGGGGTGTGATTTCAAAACATGCAGTCGAAATTAACACAAAGTTTATTAGAGGTACACACGCGTAATTCACAGTTCTTACAAATACAACCGAATACAACAAGTCCAAAGCGAAAAGAAGAAAATCCTAATCACATAAATCGTGCAAAGTCCGTCCGTCGTTATAAGATACTCGCTCCGAAAGTACACTATGTAACGCTTCGTTTGCAGTCAGAACACGACTGACTCGTTCCTCGACGGACTGACCCTGTCATGTAAATTAGACATGGCCACCCAGCAAAATGTCCACCATTCTTTTGAATTTTTAATTTATGAGTTTTATGGCTTCTATGAATTTGCATGAAATACAAACAGAAGTCGTGGTAGCGTAATGGGTAACGCACGCGTCCCAAACTCAAAGGGCGCGGGTTCGATCCTGGCCGGAACGCATGGAACACTCAGGCAGTTTTCTGACCTAATGTGCATATTGTTACAATTACCACGTGCTAACAACGGTGAAGGAAAACATCGTGATGCAACCTGCACATCGAGATAACCGGTGTGTAAAACCTGCCAAGCCGCCTTGGACAAGCGTGGCGGGTATACTGTCCATTCCCCTATAGTGGGAGACCCGAGCCCAGAAGTGGGACATTTATGGGCTGCTATTATTATATATATTATAAAAACAGAAGAAAGACGGTTTTATGACGTTATACGGCGGCGCAAATAAAGAGATTAGCGCGAACAATAGATTACTCAAATTCAAAGGGGTATTAAAACACCTGCAAAGGACCAGTTCATATCAATACACACGTAACTTGTAAAGCTTGGAAATATACAATGTATTTGTTTGTTTACCGAATTATCTATATTTTGGCAAATGTCTATAAACGACGGCAATCACTTTCCATCAGGTACGTTGTTTGTTGTTCTTCAACAATAAAATAATCCACAAAAGCCCATAATCAATTATTGGTTCGTAATCCCTTTTATTAGTGACGTTAAAGCCATCGAAATAAATTGCCTCTCGAAACCATTTTGACCCCTTTTTACGGTTTACTTACCGCTATGTGGGGGAAGATTGACCAATGTTGGTTGATAAAAAATATGTTACTAAAAATGTATTAATTTAAATTAAAAACATATTGAAATAATACTAAAACCAAACTAGTTAATATAATAATATCATACACAGAATTTTATTTGTGTAAAATATACAAATAAAAGTTATTTATAACTACACGATAATTCACCTGTGAAAGTACAATTTTAATTCCAAATTATTGATGGTCTAATGATTATATTACTATTATATATAGGCTATACATGTGATATTACGCTACGGTCTAAAGCAGTGGTGGACAAACTTTTTTAATGGGGGGCCAGAATTATAGAAAAAACCCATTATGTGTTAAAGCTTTTAATCATAATATTATAAAAACATTACAGCATTACACACAAATGTTACAAATTATTTTTACCTTAAACAATATTGAGTATTTTTTTAATCTTAATGGTATTAAATATTTAAAAATTATGTTCATATTGACGCACTATTGTAGATATATTTAAAAAACACAAAGTTTTTAGGTTATTTTTCTATATGAAAATGTTTTGCTACAACTGTGAGACAATGATAATTCAAAAAATTCCCTCTTTTCATTGTTTGATAATTAAATTATGATAAAAAGTGTCTTCGTAACATAAAATATATTAGGGAGACACTTTTTACTCTTATTGGGGTATAATAGGGTTGCAGTAGAAGAAGTCGAAGAAAGATCAGTACACATTCAAATCGCGTGTAAGCAATAAGCGAATTGTCAGTTAGCCTCTCAGGATGACAGAATGACATGTCAGATTCGATTCAGTGTTGCCACTATCAAGGAAAAATAAAAGTCGATTATTCTTTACCTAATTAAGTATTATTATTATATTTCTTTCTTTTAACAGTACGCGTTAGTTGTATGTTTCGTTTTGGTTGTTTTGTAATAAAAACCACATAAAAGTCCCGCAAGTAAGCCGTTGATGTTAATGCATATTTTGTGTATAGATCGATTTCGGTCGATCAATTAATCATAATACCAATATAAGGGCAATTTTTTGCCACACCTTCCTAGTTTTTTATTAAACTTACTTTTTTTTATCGAGTTGTGATCTATTGTAGTAGCGCCGATTTCAATGTAGGTAAATACATATTTTGTAATAACAAAAATTATACATGTAATATTTTTCTCTAGTCAATTGTTCATTGAGGGCCTCATATGGACTTCCCCTTTTCAACTATAACAGATGGGGCTAGGCTTGCGAGGAACAACATTAGCCTCGCTGGAAGATCTTCCTCTAAGATGGAAGATCATTCTATGTCGTTCCTCCACCCTGTACGGGTTACTCTTCAATTGAAACTTTTATTCGAAGGCGCTGACATGTTAGACGTGTGAGACATGGAATTGTTTTTGATTTTCCATAATATTTTCGAAAGCAGGTTTCAGCTGTGACGAAGCAACTTCCAGCAGTGCGAAAAGGTGTTCATCAGTTAGTCGGTTTGTGATTGAGTTATTCTGCAATTTCACACAAATAAGACGACGCAAACATTGGCATAATTTTCTGGGCGTAAGCAATCATCTTTGGGAATTCAGCTTTCGTCAGTGCTCTATAAAAATCAAGTTTTGTGGAATTCAAGAACAATTGCTGTAAATGGGTACTACACTGCATTTCAACAATTTCCAACTGCAATTCTGGAAACACGTTTTCTGGGTCTACATAGAACGGCATCGAGAAAACATCTAGCGATCATTGAATGTTCTTAAAATCTTGAAACCTAGTTTCAAATTCTACTTGAAGTTTTTCAACGCCTGACTGGAATCTTTTACTTTATTCTCACTCAAATGTGACATGGATTTTAAACGCGTAAAGTGAGTTAAATCCTTCTTCGCCATGCAGTTATAAAATAGAAAAAGCTGAGTTTTAAATGATTTCAGACAACCCCAAGTCTCATCTATAAATTGGTTCTTTCCTTGCAATTTTTTGTTTAATTTGTTATAGTGTTCGAGTAAATGCAAAATCGGTACGCCAATATTTGTCTTAAAAAATTTGGAAATCAGACCATTTGTCTGATTTATTCTTTAAGAAATCTTGTATCTCCTCTTTTAAATTCCAAACCCGTTCAAATGCATATCCACAACTTAACCATCTTACTTTCGTATGGTAAAGAAGGTCAGAATAATCTGCGTCGACTTCAATCAGAAATTCTTGGAATTGTGGGTGTACCGAGCCCCGAGATCGAACCGTATTAATTAGTTTTGAAACCACAATGGGTTGCATGGGTAATATCTATTGCAGCTTTATAAAGGACGTCCTGGTGAATTATATAATGTAAAAATACAATATCGTGATTAGGATTCTGGTTCCGAAAAATACCTGAAAATCCCGAGTTTTTTCTAACCATATTTGGGGCTCCATCTGTAGATTTAAATGCCATTTCAAAATTATGCAATATAACTTATTGCATAATTTTGAAATGGCATTTAAATCTTGAAGGCCTTCGGAAAATTCGTTATAAATTATTTTCCCCGTCGTTTTTCCTTTTATCTGTTCCTTTAGACTCTAAAGGAACGGGCGAGTATTATAACACGATAAAAAATTTTGGTACCTTTAATTACTACAAATAAATGTAGGTTAAATTACCTATCGGAAGGTCTATTTTCTGGAATCTACTAATCTGTCTTGTCGTTAATATATAATATAGCATATTTTGTGCCAAATTTAATGATGATCATGAAGAAGGAACAACAAACATATAAATATGAAAACACATTTAAATATTAGTACGTATTTAATTTTAGTAAGTATTTATCAACGAGGGTTCAATTTACCCCGCGGTCCCTCCGTCCGGTGTGGCGTTGAAAATTGAATATTATTTTTGATTGCGCGTGGCCCCCGACAAAGGCCTTGGGGTTGTTTATCCCTGTTGTGACGTCAGACCGTACACGACCCTCTCGTGACGTGCTACGGCCCTTCCCGTCCCCCGAGATGGGGCGTTAATGTTAACTTAATTGGGAATTAGGTTTGAACCTGATTGCTGTAGTCATTATTCTTATTAACCCTTTAAAAAAAAATTCATAGTGCTATTTAGAAGATAAGAAAGTAGCAGTTTAACAAAAGCCAAAGCTTAACTAACTTACTCAGGCCCTTACTCAGCAAATGCTGGTTGACAACAACCAACGCTGGTCTTCCGCTAGTGCCCGGCAGTGACGTCACCTTCGCAGAAGAAAAAATAACTAATGAACATTTAATACTATTTATAATTAGAACAACATCAAACAAAGAACAGACAAAAGATATATATTTTGAACAATTTAATATAAGTACATCATATGTTAAGAAATGTGAAAATAATAATAGGTACGTCACGTACAAAAAGAAATGAAATTAATTAGAACTATAACTATGAAAAAGACACAACCAGGCTTACTAAAGGCGTTTATTTATAATTTAACCTAAATGAAACCACTTTTCCTTTATAGTATAATCTGTTTATATAGTATATAAATAGTAATATAGATAGATAGATAGATAACACTTTATTGTACACCATTACATAAAACATAGAAAAACTTATAGCCTAAAATTATTCTAAATGTGCACAATGGGCGGTATTATCGCTAAGAAGCGATCTCTTCCAGACAACCTGTCTATATATAGATATATATATATATATATATATATATATATATATATATATATATATATATATATAACGACCATATGGTCTATGGGCCGGAGCACCCGCTTACCAGACTGACCCCCTCGACCCCATCCGTATATTCGACGATCCCATACTAACAGGCGGTTTAGAATCGCTTAGCCTTCGAAGACACTTGCGTCCCTCTGCGTATTTTACCGCCTGTATGACGGGGAGTGTTCCGAGGAACTGTTTGATCTGGTGCCAACACCTCACTTTTACAACCGCACCGCTCGCCAGCTACGAGATATTCACCCCCATTTCCTTGAGCTCCCACGCTCAACTACGCGACGGTTCTCCAGAACAATTATTCCGCGTACAACAGTGATCTGGAGGGAACTTCCCGCCGTGGTTTTCCCTTTGCGCTCTGACATGGGGTTTTTAAGAAGGCGACACTCCTTGTGTTGCAAATGTCCATAAAAGACGGTAACCACTTTCCATCGGGTGGGCCGTCTGCCTGTTTGCCAGCTTCAAGGCTATAAAATATATATATTTACGTATTTTATGAAAGAAAACTTGGTGTGTTATTTAATTATTCATGAATGAATAAAAAATCTCACCCAAGTTCATTTTGCCTGTATTTTTTCAATTTCGCAAAATCCCTACAGGGTGTTAATCCTTATAACTATTAGGAAGGTTCGCTTGGGTTTTATGTTGGGGACATGAGAATGTCTGCCTCCGATGCCATTGGCAAGCAATGAGCAATGAGCAATGAACAGAAGCAATGGGAGGCGACTGGCGATGGCCTCGACGCCAGCACGTACCGCTCATTACAGGCCTGGCTCACGTTTCACTGCCCAATAATTACTTAAATCAAACCAAACTGGGCCCTATCTATAACCTCATAAAGTTGATATTACCCCGTTTTATTGTACCATCTTTCGACAAATTTGCTGTGTACTTTCATTGAAACATAGACCATATTTGAGGGCTATAAGGTTGAATTTCAAATAATAGTTATTGTAAGTTCTTGTGCCAAAACTAAAGCAAGATTACAAAGCTTCATGCGATGTAAGAGATTCCGATAACGGCCCGGCGGCTGCCAGATATCCCCGATACTAGTCTCTTATGCTTTGATTTATATTCGAAAATTTGGTTCGCATTACGTATAACATTTCATATATTTCACGGATTAGTCAAGAAACTTTACGTCCTCACTTTATTACTTTGATGAAATTTTGTGTGTGCGTGTGTTTGTGTGAATCCCTGGATGGTTTAGATCCACAATTGAAGCCGGTAGGTGGAACTGCATCAGGTTCAAGAGTATAATTTTATCATGGCAGGACAATGCCTGCTGGGATTACTGGTATAAAATAAAAACTAATTTGTATGCTAATTTCACAACTAAGTAATCTAGTTGACTATACTCCAAAATCTTAGATAACTTACCTTACGTATCTGCTTATGTTGTAATCAAAAACTTGTCACAGGAGGGTAGTTGCCCGCTGAGTCGAAGCCGGGGCAAAGACGAACATCGTGAGACCACCTCCATGAAAATATAATATACACGCGGAGGAATACAACCCGATGATGATTACAATCTATTTTCTTAGGATCAGAAACTTTATCTAAGTTAGTGTTATTTTAAAACACTAAAAGATAGACTATAGGAAAAGTTCAAAGCAAACGAGTTTGAAGACTGACTTTTTTACAAAATTACAACATTAGAAAGTAATTTTTCTAAGCGGGTATGAGAGCCGTTTATTCTGGAGGCAATCTATATATCAATACGTGAAGCAAAAACACAGCAAAAACTTTGGTAAACGTTTTTACGAAAATTGCGCGGACGAAGGAGTATGAAATTTCGCACACTTATAGTTTATATAGAGGAGTGCAGAATGTTAATAATTTTTTTGAATTATGCGTAAAAAGTCCATTAAATCAATAAAAAAAAACATTACACACAACTACACTACCATGTATTTGGCACACACACGCATATATACTCTTTTGTTTATTGTTACAGTCAAATTAACAATGTAGCCTTGGCGAAATCTTTGATTATAGAAGTATAGTCTTTGACAACAGAACCTTAATAATGTTCAAATTTATAATTTAAATTAATTATTATGGTCGAATTTCGACCACAGGCGACCACTAGTATACATAATTTTGTCACCCTTTATTGCAAAATAAATGAAAGTACTTATGCCATATCATCAATGAGAACGTAATATTTTATCTTTAGATTTTGATATCTCATACAATATGACAACAAATTCTTGTATACATTTTTGTTAACGCTGCTTCAAAAAAGTGATATTTCGCTAAAATAATGATTTGATGAAGGCCAACTGTCATCGATCTGATGGAAATGGCGTACCGCCGTCCAATTTATTCCATTAGCGCGGGCTGCCGGCGAACATGTGCGCTCAATTGAACTAGTTTTTATACCTATCTCCGCTTCCCCAATATTATGTTGTCCGAATAATATATAAATTGAGTATGCGGGGGATGAGGTGCGCAGATTGGGAAAGCTAGAGTCACGGTGCAGGGAAGGACAGTAGCACTACCTGTATTATGTTCAATTTGCTTTTATTTTGACGACCTCTGTGGTTGAGCGGGCTAAGTCTTTGCCGGTTTACCTCATTGCAACGCAGAGGCTCCGGGTTCGATTCCTGGTATAGTAAATTTCGGAAACGTATTTTCTCCGTTATTTACTATGGTCTGGGTGTCTGGGATCGGCCCCAGAATGGTCCGTTGTATATTATCCATAACACAAGCGTAACTTGCTTAATTTGGGGATATACAGTGTGCGTGTTTGTCTCCCGATTTATTTATTTATTTTTCGGCCTTAATGGCACTTGTGTCAACGTTTCTAGGCGAGTTCATTTCTAACATGAAAATCTATTATTTCCAATGGAAATGTGAAGACGCTGCTTGATTAGCGTTTTATATCGAATGTGATGTGGTGCGTCCCAAGCACCAGTCGTCCTTCGTCACGCGAGTTTTTTAAATTAAACTTTATCACGTGTCACGTGCATAGAAATATTTTTATCTAACAATGCCATGAAAACCAAAAATATCTTACAATTTTCGGTTAATAATATATAATGATAGTAGGCCATTGAAAAGGTACATAAATGTAATTTAACTTTTTCAGAGGACGCAATTTTATTTTTTTGATGTGTAGAGGGGGGCTAGTATAAGCTTAAGTGCAAGTTCGTGGGGTCGCCACCCTTGTCCCCCATCTTGGAAAAAGGGGTAAAGAGTTTTCGTGCTGTATCTCGTAAACTAGCAACCCTACAGTAAATTTTATGAAATATTATTTGTAGCAAATCAAATTGTCTGCAACTTTATTAAAAAATAAAATTGCGTCCTCTGAAAAACGCACACTAAGGCCTAAAAAATGTAACATTTCAATGGACTTGTTCTGTACATCTGTTCATGAGGTGGTCCGCGTAAATGTGACAGTACATTAAAATATGTGTTTTTAAATACTTCTAAAGTCACATATAATTGAATTAATCGTTGGCTTTTTTTCCATTAAGGTACGTTAAATTATCTGTAAGTATATTATGGAAACTTTAATCATTTATCGGATTAATTCACATTTTTACCGATTTTGTAATTAACTTACTGTTTTTCTCACCCCTCCTGGCGTTGTCGTGAACGTATTGCGGTCACGTCGCTAACTTCGAAGGGCCAGCCGGGGGTGGGGACAGGGTCAGCGGCGGGGGGAGGGGAGGGTTTGTTTAAGCCTTCCCGCCGGGGCTGAACGAAGATGAGATGATAATCGATGGATATGCACTAATTGGTAGGACGCAAATGGCTATTGGGCCTTTTACACGTCCACTGCGGGTCTCTCGAAGGCGGTTATGGTCACTTTGATTGTCGAAGCGTCGTGGGGATTATGTTTACAGATGTAGACTAACTCTGGCGTATTTTCCCAGAAATAATAAACACAAAGGAAACGTTGGAATCGAAAGAAAATGTGCTGGCAATAGTTGAAAATGCAATGTTATGCATGGTTTGGGCAAGTAGAGAGGACGGATGACAGTAGAATCTCAAAACAGATGTATGGTATTGTGAATAGTAGCCTTAATGCCGGTAGGTACTGTAACGAGTAACCTCCTTAGTAGTTGTAATATATTAAGAAATATAATATTGTTACGAGTTGCAGGACTCGAATTAAAATGCCGTTGGAATTATTATAGAATTTATTAGAACTTTATTCTAGGAAACTCAATCAAAGCAATGCCCCAATTGAGATGTAAGGCAGTCGAGCGATAACCACAAGCGAAGCAATGCTTGTGTATATTCTGTAATCTATTTAGTGACGGACTTTGCGCGTGTATTTGAATTATGATCTTTTGTATTACGTTTGGATTTATTACGTTCGGTTATATTTGTACCTATATTATACGTGTTTGTGTAGTTCTAATAAACTGCAACTCGTAACAATATTATAGATTTGTATAACAATAGTCGTTTTAAGTATTTATAAGAAAATCTGATTTACCATGTTATTAACACAATAAAACTGAAAATACGTGAAAGTTTTCAGGCGTTTCCATTTAGCGCCAGGACTCAAAGCGGTGCGGTAGTAAATGAACGCGCGGAAACCGCGCAAGTAGATTTATTTCACGATGTTTTGTTACTTTTCAAACAATGCATCATGAGCCTGACGTTATTCGGACTCGTACATACATTTTCTACCAAGACATCTACAAAACACACACGAAAAATCATCAAAATCGGTTTAGGAGGTTAAGAGGATCCTATAACCCGATCCCAGCGACACTTACCGGATCCAATTGTGAGTCTAAATAATCCAAGGATCCACTTAAACACACATAAAAAAGTTCAGCAAAATTGGTAAAGTCGTTCTTAAGTTATGCATATACATACATTTTTATGGTTAATTTTTATATTTGTAGATAGATAGATTAATCCCACGTAAGTGCCTTTAAAAATCACATTTAATTATTAAATTGCAGTATGTTTCATTAAAACACACACAATATGTATAATATTATAAAATTCTAAAAATGCAGTGTCTGTACATTGAAGCTATTTAAAAAAGAAAACAACAACTGGAATACACTATAAAAACGATGGAAAACATGCTGCAATTTTTTTAAGATTTCTTGTCTGTTTGTTCGAGATTCACGTAAAAATTACTGGGTCAATTTCGATGCAGTGTTCGCTGATCGACAGCAAATTCTTAGACTTAAAATCTACGCTACTTTTTGTCCTGGGAATCCCGCGGGAATTTTTCTGGGATTGATTTAAAATGACCAGATTAAAAAAATCGAATTCTAATGTGATTTCTTCACTGATCGACAGCAAATTTAATTTAATTCAATGTGCGATATTTTTTATACCGGGAATCCCGCGGGAATTTTCCCGATAACGGTTGGTTTGCAGTTGTTCGCGTCCATAAAAATTACCTTATTTCGACACAATTTTCTGTAAAACGATAGTTTACATTTTTAAATGCTGCGGTACTTTGTGTTCCGAGAATCCTGCGGGAATTTCAAGCCAGGCGTGGACAAAGTCGCGGGCATATCCTAATACATCGTATTTGTCGATTGTTTTTGTGTAAATATTATACGATATAATTAATTAAATACGTTGACAGCGTCTAAACATTATAAATATTCATAAATTCCGCGGGCGAATCCGCCGGCGTGCAGCTGTTTAATTATAAATGAAGTTCATCGCATGTAATTTATTGTGCAAACAGAGCGCGGATAAATCAGGGGAATATATTTATGTTGCAATCCCCCCATCTGTAATGAGGGAGGGCGCCCCAAGCCAGAGGGGGAGGGGGGAGATGACGTCATAATGTTATCGCGACCCACTTTCATAACATTGACTTACATTCCACATCCGGTGGGATCTACATAAACGCCCCCTATTTTGAATTGAATCAATTCAATTTCATGCTCTGCCCCGTCTTTCGTTCTTACGCGAGTAATCTGCTGACAAGGGGCGCATAAAGATGCGTTTATTGCACATCTCTCTCTCGATTTTTGCAGAAATTTTGGCAAAACAGAATTCTTAAGGTGTATGATAGATTGCGAACAAGTTCCGGTACTTATAACTCGACGACCATTTTCGACCTGTGTGTTACTGTTGGTACGCGAACTTTTCCTCATCATCATCATCATCGTCAGCTATTTGCAGTCCACTGCTGGACATACGCCTCCCCAAGACGTCGCCACTCATCCCTGTCCTCTGGCTTCCTCATCCAGCGCCTACCGGTGACCTTGCACAGGTCGTCTGCTCCATCGGCCATCGGTCCTGCGGCAGACGTGACCGGCCCACTGCCACTTCAACTTGCTAATATTGCGAGCTTATCTTATGGAGCTTAATATCCATAAGAGAAACACCCAACATAGCTCGCTCCATAGCCCGTTGAGCGACTTGGAACTTGTGAACCAATCCTGCCATCAGTGTCCATGTCTCGGCTCCGTAGGTTAGGACGCGAACTTTTACAGGAGTAAAAAATAGGTCGTCGAGCAATACGCGACCCCGCTCGCATGTATATCATCCATTTTACATTTTCGTCATGTTTTCCCGCCTTCTTTTTACAAGGGGAATCCGATTGAAGACCATAGGCCGTGTGAGGGGGAAAAGTCGCAGCCTGTGTCTGGGATTCGCCTCGTCGGGGTGGCACCAGCATCCCCGCAGGAATGCTATTGCCATGCCACGGTTTGGGATATCCACTAAAACCTCTGGGTGATCCTCGAACAACGGACGACGGCCGGCCTCTTTACGAGTGGGTCTCTCCGGCTACCTTGACTCTCACCTCGAGATGAGAGGGGATATTTTTCCACCTGTCTCTGTATCCCACACTCTTTTCCTCCGAAAATACTTGGTCTCGCTACAAAGAAAAATAATGCTCGCCAAAGAGGATTGAATTTTTTTCAATCTAGACTGTTGCCTGGATTCACGTTAGACGCATTTTAAAATTCACCTTCAAGATGAGTCAATTTAGATGCGGTTTTCGCTAATAGATGGCAATTTTTAATCTGAAAGAAAGAAAAGAAAAAAACATTTATTTAGAACTACAACACAAATGAGAATACATTTGTGTCAAAAAATTACACTAGCATAAATAAATAAATTGACAATGTAAGACGTAGTAAAAAAAATCTGCAGTATTTATGGTTTTTTCTAAGGCGCGGTTGGTGCTGACGAGAGAATTTTCTTGTTCATCATTTGCCCGTTAAAAATACGGTACAGTCTCAGTCTTTACTATTAGACGACTGAATATACTACCTGTATATAACAAAAAATACTACCTGTCGTTGGAATATGGTATTTAAATTCCTTTATAAACATTTATATATTTTGTAGATATGTATTTGTATGGTATGTATATTAAGTATATATCTATGTAATATATAAAATTTCTGCATATATATCGTTGGAACTACTATAGAATTTATTAGAACTGTATAAAGACGTATAAAACTGGATGTAACCAGTTCACACTGCACCATTTAATACAATTCGACACGCGCAAAGTCCGTCGTCTATATCGCTAATCGAGAGTACTAGAAAACGTCTTACTCGTTTCGTAGTTGTCGCTTGACTGCCCACCCCTCCATTCGGGCATTGTCTTGTACTAACTACACAGTACAAAAAAATTGGCCGCGCGCACTGAGTTTCCGAGAAATAGTAATTTGCACACCTGCGAACGGCCACAAAGTCGAAAACACTAACAATAAGGATTAGTTCGACGCTAATGAAATCCGGGAAGACAATGAACTGCGCTTACGACAGGCAGCTGTGCGTTTATCTTTGACGGCATGTAATAATATATATTATTTATGTAGTTATTATTAAAATGTAAGTAGTTCGTACTATATATTACGTCGCCATTATCATCTCAATCCATACCTGGGGTTGTCTGGAAGAGATCGCTTTGTACCGATAAGACTGCCCTTTGTACATTACTAGTTATAATTTTAGTCTTTAAGGTCATGTTTGTATCGGTGTATAATAAAGTGTTATCTATCTATCTATCTATACTGTAATAATAATACAATTAAGTATTTCCGTTAATTAATTCTCCAAGTCTTTAATAATTAGCAACAGCATCCGTTTAACGTGAACGACGACGCGTTCAAACACTAGTAATTAATGAAATCTTTATTACAAATTTCTACTATAGAATAGAATACTTCAGACACAAGCATGTTAGTGTGGTGGTCTTCTTCCTCTTGGCCATTTGAGGCGGCGAGGGGGTCGGGCCTCGAGGAAAACCTCTTTGCCCCGGCTTCTACTCGAAGGACAACTACCCGTCGGTGGCGGGGCTTGGAGCCATCGGAGCCTTCCTAACGGTGGTCTCTCAGTCTGCGGTATCCGATGGCCTTCGCGGGCTTTGCGTTGGTTTCGTCTGCGGCTTAGGTGGACCTCGTAACATCACCCTGATCAAGCGAGCGCGCGAGATCTCGGGGGGTCGGCAGCCACGTGCGTTGATGGTCCGGTGGCCGCGCGTGTAGGGGAGCGATCCCGCGGAGCGACGTGTGGCCGCCGTTGTGGGCACGGTCAACTACACACACTCGCAGGGCAATGTTTTGTCGCGCTTGGAATTTAGATTTTCATGTGGTCGAGCACAGTAGCTCGTTAGAAAGTACCTTCGTTTTCGTACCGCGTACATCTTTTCTTTTAAAGTTGTTTTCACAAATCATAAATTACAAACTTAACTAATCGGGTAGTTTTACATATAACCGACTTTGCTATTTAACAAGTACATAACCCAAAAATATGTGATGTAACTGCACCTACAAGCAATAAACTTCCCAAGTTGGTTAGCGTCGGTACACAGCCACCAGCAAATTGAATCCCGGGCGGCGAGTTTTAAAGCAAACAACTCAACGCAATCGAATTCTGTCCGAAGCGCAGCTCGCTTCGTGGACGAGTACTATCAGCACTCAGCACAAACAGCAACTTACGCGTTTGAGGTTCTTCGTCCGCTCTTTTTATCAATATGTTTTGAAGTAGCAAAGTCATGTTTAATAAAAATATTACCTGAAACAACCAAACATTCAAACGGCTCACCTGATGGAAAGTGGTTACCGTCGCCTATGGACGTTTGCAACACCAGGGGTGTCGCCAACGCATTGCCCACTTCTAAGAAATTTTATAACGCTCTTAAAGAACCACATGTTGTAGCACAAAAGGAAAACCGTTGCGTAGTTGAGTGTGGGAGCTCATGGAAATGGGGGTGAATAAGCGTGGCGGTTGTATAAGTGAGGCGTTGGCACCAGATCAAACAGTTTCTCGGAACAGTCCCTGTTGTACAGGCGGTAAAATACACAGAAGGACGCAAAGTCTCTTCGAAGGCTAAGCGATTCTAAACCGCCTGTTAGTATAGGATCGTCGAGGATACGAATGGCGCTACGCTGGATGGAGTCGAGGGGGTCAGTCTGGTAAACGGGTGCTCCGGCCCATAGATGTGAGCAGTACTCCATATGCGGTCTGATTTGCGCTTTGTACAGCGCAAGTCGATGCCGCGGGGTGAAGTGCTGCTTGGACCGGTTTAGCACACCAAGCTCTTTAGAGGCAAGTGTAGCCTTGCCTTCCAGATGACCCCGAAACTGCACGTCCTTCGTTATGTCGACGCCAAGGATCCCGATGCTCTTGAAGATAGTAAGATGTGTTTCGTGGAATTGTGGCGCAGGGACATGTTGGAATCATTATCTCGATTACACCTGTTAGTGCCGACCCGATCTTTGCGATACCACGCAAATACAGGATATCGGTGTGAAACGGTTAGCCTAGAACTGCTCGTGTTTCAGACGATTAGTGAGAGGTCTGATAGCTTATTTCCCCCTCCCCCTATACCTTCCACATTGTTCCATCCCTCCTATCCCAGCCTAAAGGCTGGCAACATGTTCACAAATGTTCATAGGCGACGGTAGTCGCTTTCCATCAGTTGGGCCGTCTACCAGTTTCGCAATTAAAAAAGCCTATTAAACTTTATTCAACACGTTGTATGAGGGATCGGTAACCATCCAGTTCCTTGGGGCTACGTCGCTAAAACAATATTTTTGCTTATAGGGAAGTAAACGTAGTATCGATATTTCAAAACATCGATGTTGAAATCAGATTAACTATCGATACATAGTCTTCGTGACTAATTAATTGTTAAAATTGTATAGTCTATTTCAGTTTATGTCTATTTTTTCGGGAAAGTGAAATATTTGCTAATTGTTGCAAACTTTGGTATTCAGTGACTTGTTGTCCTGTACTGTAAAATGAGAAAGGGAATCATTTACTAAGATGCAAATTTTCAACATTGACGTTCTTGAATTCAATACCTCAAAATAAATAAAAAATCAATTACTCAATATACTTTGTAAAACATCTTTTGAATATAAACTTATATAAAACAACGAATAAATATAAATATACCTATATAAAAAATGCACAAACGCACAAATCTCACTATACATCACTGTAACAGCAACATTCCACACTGGAATAAGTATTATATTAATATAAGTTAGAAATACGTTTGAGGTACAACTCAATACACATACAAACACTCATAATATGTCACAAATGAAAACAAAAACAATAATCAAAGCGTGTAATTTTCAATACTTTCCAAATTAAAATTAAACTTAAAAAAAGGTACGGAACAGGAGTCCATAGAATCTGTTGATAAAAAAGTCTCTAAACATCGATACTGTTATATCGATATGAACGATGTCTCATCCCTACTTGCGTATAAGAACCACGCACATTGTGTCGTTGCCTACTTCCGCAGTGGATTTTCATCAAAAAACGCCGTTTGCTAATAAACCAAAAAAGTTTTAATAAGTATTTCACTTGTAATTAAAACTGGGAGACTGAATAAAAAACGTCGTTCTCAAATGAGACGAATTTAAATTGTGCAAAGAGGAAACATTATAAAAGTATGAAGTAACAATTGTAATGAAAACGCTGACAAATTTAAATAAATGTTAGGTTTGCTGACCTTGTTCATTCTTGTCAAGTGGTTCTACTAAGTGAATTATGTACAGCGCCAGATTTGGTGGGTGCTGCCCCAGAAAATTATTACAGGTCTTCCCCGACACTGCCTTCTAGCCACTGCTGTCAGTCCCGATTATTTTGATTATATATTTTTTGTTTCCAGATAGTCTAAGAGACCCTGAAGACCGACCTTCACCCACCTGATAACCAGATGAGACATATATTTTTTTATCAAATTATATTGATTTGTAAACACGTTTTACAAGATGTCCACCACAGTAGTCATGAGAACCACAGTGTATATTAATATGACATAGACAATTGTCATAGATAATACTTTTAGTCGATTTATCAGATGATTCGATTTATAACTAAATTACCATTTTCTACCGGTTAGTTAATTTATAAGCCCACTAAATTATCATCTAGATAATTTAGTGCATCAGTAACTAATTATATAATTGTTTTTATGATCCTGGCAACACTATGATGAGGCGTAGTGGCGTGTCGTCTACATGTTCATTGCTTACTGTGCTGTGTGAATATTCCCATCAAAGGCTAAACAATAAAGGGGAAACCCTGCCCAAATAGTTAATATTTGGTATATTTGGTACTTTCTTACCCAAATCTCTCCTTGCATTTTACACACGCAATAATATTTTATTTAAATTAGTTTTAATAATTGTAAAGTGGTCTGGAAGATATCGCCGGCGGCGAAAAGACCTACCTCGTATGTGTAATTGTAACTTACGTATGCAACAAAGACCATGCATTAATTCATTCACGCCTATGACAGATTGCCAATGGAAAAGTGTTCATGGCTATTTTTGAAGTCTTCAAAGCATGGCATGAAAGGTATTTTGCAGGCAAGCCTTTGTAATTAAATTATCTTTTTCATGATACCAATTATTATTGGTTGACAGAACGGTGTAGTACCTATATTGACTTACCTGTTCATACCTGCTTGCCAGGTAGCCATGAACAGAAATCCAGGCAAGCTGAAACTAAATTTGTTCGGTTGATGATGAACACTTTTCAATTGGCAAGCTATCATAGGCGTATTTATAAATCAATATAATTTGATAAGAAATATGTCTCATCTGGTTATTAGGTGGGTGAAGGTCAATCTTCAACGTCTCCTCTATTAAGAGTAAAACAGACAGGTTGACGACTTGTTGCATGGAGAGTGGTTAACGTCGGCTATGGACATTTGCCACACAATAAAATCTACCAATGTGCTGTCCGTCTGTAATTCTCCGTTCCTGCGGATTAGTCATAGGAGGCCTATTTAGTTATAGTACAGCTGCAGTCCGCCTTTGAACTGGCCCGTTTAAGTAACCCTTTTTCTGCGGCACTGCACACGACAGTGACAGACGCGTCTTACTGTCACAGGATTCCTCTTAATTGATTTTATCTGTACTCATATTCGTGTCGTTGTAATTGTAAAAAACAGACGAACAACTCTAGTCTTCCCCCACTAACTTCCATAACTCTATTATTCTTTTACTCTCAGGAGATGAAAGGTCAGTAAGGGCCACGAATATTTGAACAGTTATTCTTGGTACTTTAAATATTACTTGCCTCAGAATTTACTGAATACAACATCCATACGCATAGGAAACAACAGACAAAATGCGTACAGAATGTGAAGAGCTCTTCGTCTCTGACAGCGCTCAATAAGGCGCACAGCAATGTCGGTATATAGTAATTTAGCCGCATTGGTATAATAGTGCGCAATAGGACGGGTCGCCATCCTCGGGGAAATATGTGGACGGAAAGAGAAATGGCCGACGGAAGGCCAACTACACGACCGTGGCTAATCTGAGGAGAGATGTTTTGTAAGTCAACATGGCGAGATTGTGCGGAGAAATAATCTTGCCCGAAACCTAAGCACATTCATTCTGTTGTTACGGTACATACCTTTTATTTAATTTTGTTGCATATGAACAAAATAGCTTTGCTAGCTAAGCAATGGCTTCATGTGTTATTGGATTTCTTTAATGGGATGAAAATATATTTATAAGCAACGGAAACAGTATACTGAGACTGCTCCAAGAAAGAATATTATGATTATATGGTATAGAAGTTTCCAAGCGAAACGTGCCGTATTTTTTATTGCTGAAGTACAGAAGGTAAGCTAAAGGTCCGTCTCATGGAAGGTATTTTTTTTATGAAGTATTTAAGAAAAAATCTAAAAAGACTAATAAATCATTTAAATATAACCTAAATTAACTAACAATATAATTACTAAGGAAGTATCTATCAACACTTTTCTTATTGTCTCTATTAAGGTGAAAACATGTACATGTATTGTTGGGGGGTGGAAACCTATAAATTAAGATGCAAACCGCGAGAATCAGACGAGTGTATAAAATAACAATATCATCCTGGTGATCCTGATCAGGATATAATTAACAAAGTTATGAAATTATTGTACTGTCATCGGACGTTATTGCAAGTCCAAAATTTCAAATCAGTTAGAAGTCTGGAAGTGGATGACGATGACGTTGAAAGATTCCCTTACATGCATTCATACAAACAGACGGAACGAGCTTCAAATGAAGAAAAGGACTCGGATTATCTATAATTGTTTATGGTCTATGACGTGTGCAGAGGTTAGTAAAAATCTATGATAAGAATTAAATTAGGTTTTTGGATTTGTGAGTACAAGAAGGGAGGAAATGTTGAATTTATTCAAACTACTTAAAGAAACACCTTTTGGAAATTTAACTTTGTACATAAAACCCGGAAAGGTGTATTGAGGTTGTGAGGGTCTCGGTTTAATCAAATGCGATTATTCCCAAAATTTGGTGGGATTTTACTTGGTGAACTTATTTTGGATATTTTTATTTTCCACGCAGTGTTTGTTCCCAAGGTAGTTTTAATAACAAGCATAAATACATATTTCCGCCTATTTCCCATAGGGGTAGACAGACGATGGACCCCGACTTGCTACGACCCTGACAAACACGTTTTGCTTCATCTACTTTCATGAATCATCCATACACGTTTATTTCAGGTGTTTCTACCTGACCTTTATTCAAAATATCTTCAATTTCATCATGGTGAGTACGCCGGGGTCTACCGGTATTAACTCTAATATTTACACTAAGTACTGTGACGACTAACCTCAGTAGTCATTATAATATAATAAGAAATATAATGTATTTAATTTTTAAAATCAAGTTGTGTCCGTCCGCGAGCAGAATACATCTCCTTAGTCTCTCATTTGAAGATTAGGTTAGATTCCGGTCAGCTCCAAATCCGTTAGCCATCACATTACCGTTGTCCACTTCTTTTGTGATTCTCTTTGAATCCATTCTCTGTACATGCCCAAACCCCTTTAAAATCCCTTGAGGTTTATTCGGGCCAGAAGATTTCAAAAATACAACTTTTAGAATTGTTGTCTGTCTGTCTGATAGAGCATCACGAGAAAACTACTGAAAAGGTTTAAATGAAATTAAACACAGCTAGCTTGTATTCCGGGTTAACACTTACGATACGACGGCCTCTGTGGTTGAGCAGGCTAACCTTTGCCGGCTTACCTCACTGCAATGCAAAGGCTCCTGGTCCGATTCCTGGTATAGTAAATTCCAGAAACGTATTTTCTTCGTTATTTGGTCTGGGTGTCTGGGAACGGCCCCAGAGTGGTCTGTTGTATATTACCCATAAACACAAGCGTAACTTGCTTAATTTGGGGATATAGAGTGTGTGTGTTTGCCTGCAGATTTATTATTATTTACTTATTATCTCGATAAATGATATCGTTTCCATACAGACAAATAAAACTAAATAGATGACGCTGTGGTCATGTTTTATTGCAATATTAATATATATGCAATTGTGTCAAAGTGGTCGTGATGGCAACGCGAACGAAGTATCGTTGGCACAACTAGTAGATAATAAAGTCAATATATTCAGTTTGCATTCTGCATGGATTTTCCAAAGCGACGCAGCGGAGCATGCATCACTGCGTGTGGGCTATATTTGGTGAATCCCAACCCGTTGGCGGCTTATTCACTATAAAATCACGGCTGCTTCCCAATTTATTCACGAAATAGAGTAGCACGTAAACATCAAATGCACGAACTTATTTACTTATGACCGACCCAGGTTTTAAAAATTTAAATTTTGTTCGAAATACAAAATATGACATCGAATTAGAACATACGCCGGTTTCCGATTGTTCCGCGATTCATACGAGGGCACTTTTTTTATTGCGTCGAAAAGACGGTATGCCGCGGAAGACGCACGGCTTGATTGCTCTCGCATAATATAATTTAATATTTGATTATTTATTGAGAATTTTACATATTTGCCAGTGAATGGAACATTATAATACTGATAATAACGTAATATACTCAGGGAGCAAGTGGTTGTGTCGGAAAAGGACGAGGCGCGGGTGTATTTGGACAGACATTTTATCCATGCCCCGCAGTGTTTCCCTTGTGGTAGTTAGTAGTTTAGTAGAATATTTGATACTGACGGATTAGTGTTCCCCCTTGTTCCTGTTCCCACCACCGCCAGCTGGAGTACTTACCTGTGTTACAAGATGTCCACCACAGTAGTCATGAGAACCATGGTGTATATTAATTTGACATAGACAATCGTCCTACATAATACTTTTAGTCGATTTATCAGATGATTCGATTTATAATTAAATTACCATTTTCTATCGGGTAGTTAATTTTATAAGCGCACTAAATTATCGTCTAGATAATTTAGGGCATCAGTAAATAATTATAATTGTTTTTATGATGCTGGCAACACTATGTTTTAATTGCTATTTTTAGCAATGATGCAGTGTTATTGTTTTGTAGGGTAGCATTTTCGTATAAAGGCGTAGTGGCGTGTAGACGGTGTTCATTGCTTACTGTGCTGTGTGAATATTCACATCAAAGGCTGAACAATAAAGGGGAAACCCTGTCCAAATAGTTAATATTTGGTATATTTGGTACTTTCTTACCCAAATCTCTCCTTGCATTTTACACCTGGTAAGTACCAAAATTACCTTGTGGGTTCGTGCCGTCGTATTACCGATCCCGCTGTGTACAAATTTATTTAAGAGCAGTCTTTTAATAGGTTATTGAAGAAATGTTTTAATTCGGTGGATTATTATTTTAAACGGAACAAGATATAAATGAGGCTGTCCATGTTATATTAAATTTAATTATTTGAGTTTTTATATCTTTTAATATAAAATAATACTATAACATTTTCTATTTATGTGGTCATGTCAACAGTGCTTAAACTCTGCATTATATTTTTTTTTGTGTACGGCAATATAGTATTTGCACTCCCTATAGATGGCATGGGGACTTACGTAAAGACCTTATAAATATTATGTGGCACGATGTGACGACCGGCAGAAGGCAAAGGAACTCAGAGGAAGAAACAGGATGATGAACTTACCTCGCCCCCCGTCTTCACTTCATTTTTCCCCCGAGAACTTCACACACCAGTAAGATTACCAGGTGTCATTAAATTATTTAGATATATGTGGATTTATATTAATGTACTCTCTGTCGTAGATTTTCTTCTTTATTTGTATGTTCCAACAATATTAGGACCACATTGACGCAAGCGATTTGTTTAGCGCATTCTTTGATTGAATTGTTTTTTTTGAGGAAGAGAATTTAACAAGGAGGTGTTTCTTGGCCAACTACCATGTCATATATGTATACAAAAAGTATTTTTAAGCGTAACTGTTTATTATTTAAGCGGGAATACCAAGCATGGTTGCCAGACTACACTTTCATACATTACATAGTATACTCTTCTCTCTCTACTATAGTAATGTGTATATATGTCTATCTCCCTCCCCCCAACACCGAGTACGCGCGAAATGCAGCGGCGACGGCGCGGCTGCAACACTTCTCTTCGAAATTCGAACCCTGGGCCATTAAACTTCGCAACAAATATATATGTATACATATTTATTACTTTTTGAATACACAACAACGGACGCGCAAAGTTGAGCTATTTGCTAACCAGCAATTTTATTCGGATGCCCGGATACATTCCTTAAGTATTCTTTGGAAATCCGGGCATATACAGTAACGCTTAAGTATTCCTCCTCAAACAAGCATACTATCCAGTTGATGATTATTTTTGTTCTTAATTGTTGATATGATTATATAAAAATGCCTTCTCATTGACATAATATTTTGTAAATGAATAATTTTTATTGTAAATTGACATTTCTTATAATGGTAATTATGGACTTTCTAATGGCGCGTTTCCATGCTTGCCAAGGCTCGGCGAGCGTCCACAAGCACAAGCGTGTAAAGAGGGTGTTCGGCTTGGCTTGCGTGAGCTTGTGGACGCTTGTATTCGATCCGGTCTAGTGTCGGTTTTTGGACACAGATCAAAGGGCGCTTGCGACGCGTTCATACGTTGGCATCACAAGCGCTTTTTTGTCCGCTTTAAAATGTGGCTTAGGCAGCGTGTATTAATTTAAAATCTTCCTTCGTTATATCGCGTATTGTTCATACGATACAAAGACATTCGTCCGTCACCTGCAGAAACGAATACTTTCTCATCCATGAAATACAAGTTCGGTATCCGCCGTGCTTGGATGTACGTAGCACCATGACGCATTCAAAAGCGTGTAAACGACTTTCAAATGCTAAGCGAGATTTGTGGACGCTTGGGGCTTGTGGATGCATGTCGAGCCTTGGCAAGCATGGAAACGCACCATAAAATAATTATTTGAGATTTATGTACTTCGTATTTGTATTCAGACACAAAATATTTTTGTTATTGAATTAATATAAATAAAATAATTCATTGACTACATTGAATTACTATAAATTTATAGAAACAGCAGGTCACGTAAAAGCATTATTATATCGTAACGCTGATTTGTTGCTGGAATTAATTCCAAGTGTCATAGAGAAAAAGGCGGTGTGGGTTTTGGAATGCACAACTCGCCAATTGAACAGATTATCTGCTAATCTGACTTCATACAAGAGGACGTGCTTATGCTGATTTTATACACCTTACTTGAAATTTTATGATACATAGGGGTGTGCGAATAATTCGTACTTACGAATTATTCGATCCGAATCGAATATTAATATTCGAATCGAATAATTCGAAAAATTTCGGATAATTCGATTTTTTCCGAATGATTCCTGAATTATTATATTATTAGCAAATTTTCAAGCTTTTCAAATCATTGCATGTGTAACCTTTTCCTTATAGATTTTTTTCAAACGGAAATTAATAATTATAAAAACCAAAATAAATTGAAAAGATCTCTTGTCAATAGTATCTAGATTTTTTTATGTTACTGACTGAAATAAACATATTGTTACGAGCTACACAGGAATCGAATTAAAAATGCCGTTGGAACTCCTATAGAATTTATTAGAACTGTACAAACGCGTATAAAACAAATACAAATAAAACTGGATGCAACCAGTTCACACTGCACGATCAATATAATTCGACACGCGCAAAGTCCGTTGTCTACATCGCTAATCTACTAATCGCTAACTACACAGTACAAAAAAAGATTGACCGCGCACACTGAGTTTCCGAGAAATAGTAATTTGCACACCTGCGAACGGCTAACAAAGTTGAAAACAATAACAATAAGGATTAGTTCGACGCTAATGATGATTATAAAACAAGTAGAAAAACAATAGCATGTTTTTCTTAATTACAAATTCAAAACACAAACTAATTCTTTAATCCGTCCGGGAAGACAATAGACTGCGCTTACAACAGGCAGCTATGCGCTTATCTTTGACGGCATGTAACAATATAATAAAATTGAGCAAATGTTTTCTCCGGGTAATTGATTTTTAATCAAAAAGATACACGATGTAATGGAATTCAAATTGGCAACATTAAAAAAATCTAGCCATATTTCGATAATTCGCGAATTATTCGATTCGAACAATGTTCGCACACCCCTAATTGTACAGTCATATTGTGTGTGGAGGAAAATAAAATGTTAAATAATCATGTAACTGTTTATATTCATAATATGTGATATCTCTTTAAAATTATAAATTCCACTACCATCTTACGAAACGTGGGATGATATCATGATAAGAATAACCGCGTCCGGGGGAATCAATATGAGTGCAGGTCAACACGGAAAATGAGTTGCTGGTTAATAAAACGCATATTACTGTTAAACTAGTGGGAGCAACATTTTTTAACAAATGTACTTTTTTAACATACTGTATATATATATGTTTAACCATATAGGTGTTGGAATACCTTTGATTGACTCAAAACACAGGCCTTGTTCCTAGTTTGAGAGTCGAAGGTATACCTACTTGTCTTAAATTGTAAAACTGTAAAATAAAGATTTATTATTATTAGTATTGTTTTTATATTGCTTTAATTTTGAAATTAACTGTATACTCGATATCTTCTCCCCCGTTATATTTAAATTACAATACTAACTTGTAAAAGTGTCTTTAAATATTCCAATATTTTTATTCAAACTAATTTCACCTGATGAATTCCTCTAAACCTACTTCCTACTTGTACTTGCATTGGTGTTTTAAAACAAGAAGCAGCAACAAACTCCCCAACACTTCTAGGTGAGATTCTACTATTGATGAGTCACGAGCTAAAAGGAATGTTAAATTGCAACACTAGTGCGTACTATAGTCGACGCATTTTAAACTGAGTCGTCGGGCAATAAATGTCCCTGACAGTAGGAATGTGCACGCAATGCAACCCGTTATCGATACTTAGCTACATGCGCACGCGGGGTCGATGCGTCATCGTGACCTTCATTAGCACTCTGACTCCTGATTGGTTGTTGTTTTTCTATAAATATTATTTTTTGTTTATGACACTCATTACATTACTTACACTTCGTTACGCAATACACACAAAGGAGAATTTATTTTCTAACGTGGCTTTGAAGAAATTAAATGGTGACATCAACGCTCAAGCTCGAGCTGTAATTCACAACGTGTTCCTGTGTTTTTAAAAGAATTGAAAATGACCTCGAGAAAAAAGCTTGCCTCAATTTCAATAATCCGCTATCGATATGCACCTCTACAGTTCTCACGCACATCACTACATCTCTCCATAAGACCTGTAAGTGCGAGCGAGACAGACAGATAAATATGATTTATGACCCGAAGCCTCAGTTCATAATGCGTCGACTATAATATAAAAGTGGACCACAAAAGAGATGGATGGATTGTGTGAAGGACATGTGACAGAGGACGTATGTCAGAATAGAGGACTGTGGAAGGATAAGACATATTGCGCCGAACCCAAATAATTGGGAGAAGATGAAAGAAAAAGAAAGAGACGCAATATCATAATTGTAGTGGAACACTTACAAGCCAATAGATGTCGCTGTGCAATAATTGAGGTCGCAAACGATTACCTACACGTACAAACAATAGCCTAGCTGGAAGGTCTCCCTTTGAGACAAGGAAGCATTCCATCCCGCTCCTCCAGCCTCCACCTGTGCTGTCGTAAGAGGCGACACTATAATATAACCCACGACCAGGTGGTAGGGAACTTGGCCGTCGAAATGACCACCACCACTGGTATAAAGCATGGTGTCAACACGGCGTGGTAGAGCCATGCTGGAACTGTTGTCTTGATTCCAGCGCTTGGGGCAAGCTCGATCAGTATGATACCACGCTTTCACAGAATATCGGCGTTAACGGTTAGCCTTGTTCTAATTGGTTACGTACAATAAGTGAGGGTTCCGATGGACCGTTTCCCCCTCCCCTTATCCGGTTTTCCCCATCCGAGCCTCCTATTCCTATCCCGTATTCTATTCCCTCTATCCCTTTCCTCCTGTCTGATCCCATGCCGTTTATCTTATCCAAGAGGTTGTCAATGCCCGAGCTGTGTTTCGGGATCAGGGGCCAGGTCCTATTTCCAAATTCGATACGGGCTGCACATTGCCAGCGCCTTTGGTATTAAAACTATCCATAGAAGACGATAAAACTTGGTATGCTAAACCTGTCCCAGTAGTATTTCACCCCGCAGCAGAGACTTACGCTATAAAAAGAGCAAATTAGGCCGCATAGGGAATACTGCTCACATCTATGGGCCGGATAATATATATATATATATATTTCGCCTATCCACTGCCCATAATTTGCGCCATGATTCGTACCGAAAACTTATGACGCCTGCACACACTCCATCCTGTTATGATAATTCTTTTACGGCGCAGGCTGTCAAACTTTGGAGTATTCTGTCTCTTACTGCCAGAGAGGCCAAATCATTACCAATATTTAGAAATTAGCTCAGAAAACACTATTTGTCCACAAATAGCTGTCTGATTAAAACAATATAATCATGCTAATACATTTATTATAATAACTTATGTATTATTGTATATTCATTTCTTAAACTAATTTGAGTATTTATGTATCTATTGCATTTTCATACACCACCTATATCGCCTGATTCAATTTTTTTTTCATTTAGGTTGCCTGGAAGATATCGCTTTGAGGGATAAGGCCGCCTGTTGTATTACCTAGAAAATATTGTAAATATGGTCTGTTTTTTGTAATTGTATATTTTGGTGTGCAATAAAGTGTTATCTCTCTCTCTCTATATATATATATATATATATTCAGTCCTGTGTGTCCCGTTCTTTATGTAAGCCCACATTTTCGATCCGCTCTCGACAAATCAATTAGGGGTTAAAACGAACCAATTTCCGCTCGTGTCCATCTTTTTTCGATCCTTCAATCACCACATTCGGGGTTAGCTAGAATTAATTGCCACTCGGAGTATAACTTTTCAGATTATTTACGTATCTGTCAAAGTGAATAGAATTTATTTCTTGATAAGCAATAATCTTTATGGACGTTTTGACGGCTTTAGTGGTGAGCGTTAGATGATTCATTTAGTGTTTGGAGATCTGATTAAAGTGACAGTGGTTTGGGGCCAATATTTTGTCTATAATTATACCCTCTTTTTTATTTAATTCTAGTATTTCATTTTACGTTTCATTTTTATAATGTAGTTTAATGAATTAGGAACAATAAAGAAATTAATATACTGCAAGAGTACAACAGAAAAATCTTATTAAAGAAGAGAGAGAGTGGTAATGAAAGGGGTGAAGCTTTAGATTTTGTTTAATGAAACTTTAAAGAGTTTGAAATGGAAAACAAATATAATTATCCTTATGGTACAATACTGTACTCCTATATTTGGCATCAGTGTTGCCATCCCTAGTTTAACAGGTAGCGAGCAAAACCAGCTGCGAATAAAGTTTAAGAAAAAATATAATTCAAGTGGAGTATACAAGAATGGCTGTTGCCCACGGTTTCGCTCGCATACAATGTTTTTCATTGTATGCGAGCACTGTTGTCTCTAACAAGGGGATGCTCATAGTCACTTGCACTATACTTTCCAACTCACTGATTTTATACAATATACAAAAATAATTCCTTATAATTACTACACATTACTGAAACTATTACAATTTTTTTCATGTTTTCGGTAGAGTTACAATAAATATCTTATTAAAATTTAATTCTACATGAAAATACAGGAGTCTAGGAAAGGATGTTTTTTTTAAGGAAGTTGGTGTTGGTTGGGAATAGTTGGTTCGAGTTGGAAGTTGCGTGTGAGGTAGAAGGTGAATGCGCGAGCGAGCCCTCAGCCCGGACAAAGGACGCTCGGGATCGGACAGGGGTTTTAGTGGGTATCCCTAAACGCGGTGTGGCAATAGCATCTCACACCGAAGTGGGGTGCTAGTGCCACCCCGACCTGGCGAATCCCACACACGGGCCACGACCTTTCCCCCTCGCGCGGCTCACGGTCCTCAAACGGATTTCCCCTGTATAAAAAAAAGAGTTGGAAGTTTCGCGGGGCTGATTTTGCGGAGGGGAGGGGGGGAAGTGCTCGAATAGATTTAATCTATGTGAGAAATCTAATATTATAATAATGTATCCATAAATAGTCATAGTTTGAATAATCAAAAAAAGTTAAAAGCGAGCCCCTTTTTCATCTCCTTAGGGGTAGAATTGAAAAAACGGCGATATACTTATACATTTATTTCTCACCAGACGTAGGTATATAAATTTTCTTCTTACTTTGAAAATGACGAATTTTCTTAACAGCTTTAATCCCCGTTTTCCACTATTAAGGTTTTATTTTCAAAATATCCTTTTTAATTTGCACGGTCCTAGCCCTAGTAGTTTGGGCTGCGCGTTGATATTTCAGTCAGTGAGGTCAAGTAATTGAATATGTATATTTACATTATTTTTTAAATGCTGCGATACATTGTGTCCCGGGAATCCCACGGTAATTTTCCCGGGAATGGTATAAATTAGATAGATTGCATAAACATTACCTAAGTTCGAGATGATGACACTAGAACAATAGCTTAAGTCCTTTTTTAAGTGATTCGACACTTTATATTCCGGGAATCCCGCGGGAATATTCCCGGGAGTATTTTAAATTGGGTAGATACATAATAATTAGCTGATTCTGATCCGATTGATACTAAAACAATATATTCCGGGACTTTTATATTTTCCGGGATTTCCTAACTTCGAAACCACGTGAAGTTAGAACTTGTTTAATATGACAGTTTCTATATTTATTAGACATCTTTAGTAGAATACATGTAGTTAAGTATGCCTTTAGTAACATTACTTATTCCGGGTTTTTAGAGGAATCTTCGGAATTCATGTTTCCATACTAAAACATTCTCTGCCCTGCTGAAAATACCCTTTGATATTAAATTCTGACAAAATACACGTGATCTACATTATCGTCAAGCGTGGACGAAGTCGCGGGCAAATTCTAGTAATGAATTATAAGTCATATCGAGTTTTTTTGTAGTATTAAAACATGGTAAACATTTAATGTGAGGCGTAAACAGATCGAGTTTTTTACACTATTAAAACATCGTAAACATTTAATGTGAGGCGCAAACAGATCGAGTTTTTTACACTATTAAAACATCGCAAACATTTAATGTGAGGCGTAAACAGATCGAGTTTTTTATACTATTAAAACATGGTAAACATTTAATGTGAGGCGTAAACAGATCGAGTTTTTTACACTATTAAAACATCGCAAACATTTAATGTGAGGCGTAAACAGATCGAGTTTTTTACACTATTAAAACATCGTAAACATTTAATGTGAGGCGTAAACAGATCGAGTTTTTTACACTATTAGAACATCGCAAACATTTAATGTGAGGCGTAAACAGATCGAGTTTTTTATACTATTAAAACATGGTAAACATTTAATGTGAGGTGTAAACAGATCGAGTTTTTTTGTACTATTAAAACATCGTAAACATTTAATGTGAGGCGTAAACAGATCGAGTTTTTTACACTATTAAAACATCGCAAACATTCAATGTGAGGCGTAAAAAGATCGAGTTTTTTATACTATTAAAACATGGTAAACATTTAATGTGAGGCGTAAACAGATCGAGTTTTTTACACTATTAAAACATCGCAAACATTTAATGTGAGGCGTAAACAGATCGAGTTTTTTACACTATTAAAACATCGTAAACATTTAATGTGTGGCGTAAACAGATCGAGTTTTTTACACTATTAAAACATCGTAAACATTTAATGTGAGGCGTAAACAGATGAAGTTTTTTACACTATTAAAACATCGTAAACATTTAATGTGAGGCGTAAACAGATCGAGTTTTTTGCACTATTAAAACATCGTAAACATTTAATGTGAGGCGTAAACAGATCGAGTTTTTTACACTATTAAAACATCGTAAACATTTAATGTGAGGCGTAAACAGATCGAGTTTTTTACACTATTAAAACATCACAAACATTCAATGTGAGGCGTAAACAGATCGAGTTTTTTATACTATTAAAACATCGTAAACATTTAGTATGAGGCGTAAACAGATCGAGTTTTTTTATACTATTAAAACATGGTAAACATTTAATGTGAGGTGTAAACAGATCGAGTTTTTTTGTACTATTAAAACATCGTAAACATTTAATGTGAGGCGTAAACAGATCGAGTTTTTTACACTATTAAAACATCGTAAATATTTAATGTGAGGCGTAAACAGATCGAGTTTTTTTCACTATTAAAACATCGCAAACATTCAATGTGAGGCGTAAACAGATCGAGTTTTTTATACTATTAAAACATCGCAAACATTTAATGTGAGGCGTAAACAGATCGAGTTTTTATACTATTAAAACATCGTAAACATTTAATGAGAGGCGTAAACAGATCGAGTTTTTATACTATTAAAACATCGTAAACATTTAATGTGAGGTGTAAACAGATCGAGTTTTTACACTATTAAAACATCGCAAACATTTAATGTGAGGCGTAAACAGATCGAGTTTTTATACTATTAAAACATCGCAAACATTTAATGTGAGGCGTAAACAGATCGAGTTTTTATACTATTAAAACATCGCAAACATTTAATGTGAGCCGTAAACAGATCGAGTTTTTTGCAACTATTAAAACATCGCAAACATTTAATGTGAGGCGTAAACAGATCGAGTTTTTTATACTATTAAAACATCGCAAACATTTAATGTGAGGCGTAAACAGATCGAGTTTTTTACACTATTAAAACATCGCAAACATTTAATGTGAGGTGTAAACAGATCGAGTTTTTTACACTATTAAAACATCGCAAACATTCAATGTGAGGCGTAAAAAGATCGAGTTTTTTATACTATTAAAACATGGTAAACATTTAATGTGAGGCGTAAACAGATCGAGTTTTTTACACTATTAAAACATCGCAAACATTTAATGTGAGGCGTAAACAGATCGAGTTTTTTACACTATTAAAACATCGTAAACATTTAATGTGAGGCGTAAACAGATCGAGTTTTTTACACTATTAAAACATCGCAAACATTCAATGTGAGGCGTAAACAGATGAAGTTTTTTACACTATTAAAACATCGTAAACATTTAATGTGAGGCGTAAACAGATCGAGTTTTTTGCACTATTAAAACATCGTAAACATTTAATGTGAGGCGTAAACAGATCGAGTTTTTTACACTATTAAAACATCGTAAACATTTAATGTGAGGCGTAAACAGATCGAGTTTTTTACACTATTAAAACATCGCAAACATTCAATGTGAGGCGTAAACAGATCGAGTTTTTTATACTATTAAAACATCGTAAACATTTAGTATGAGGCGTAAACAGATCGAGTTTTTTTATACTATTAAAACATGGTAAACATTTAATGTGAGGTGTAAACAGATCGAGTTTTTTTGTACTATTAAAACATCGTAAACATTTAATGTGAGGCGTAAACAGATCGAGTTTTTTACACTATTAAAACATCGTAAATATTTAATGTGAGGCGTAAACAGATCGAGTTTTTTACACTATTAAAACATCGCAAACATTCAATGTGAGGCGTAAACAGATCGAGTTTTTTATACTATTAAAACATCGCAAACATTTAATGTGAGGCGTAAACAGATCGAGTTTTTTATACTATTAAAACATCGCAAACATTTAATGAGAGGCGTAAACAGATCGAGTTTTTTATACTATTAAAACATGGTAAACATTTAATGTGAGGTGTAAACAGATCGAGTTTTTTACACTATTAAAACATCGCAAACATTCAATGTGAGGCGTAAACAGATCGAGTTTTTTTATACTATTAAAACATCGCAAACATTTAATGTGAGGCGTAAACAGATCGAGTTTTTTATACTATTAAAACATCGCAAACATACAATGTGAGCCGTAAACAGATCGAGTTTTTTAAACTATTAAAACATCGCAAACATTCAATGTGAGGCGTAAACAGATTGAGTTTTTTATACTATTAAAACATCGCAAACATTTAATGTGAGGCGTAAACAGATCGAGTTTTTTATACTATTAAAACATCGCAAACATTTAATGTGAGCCGTAAACAGATCGAGTTTTTTACACTATTAAAACACCACAAACATTCAATGTGAGGCGTAAACAGATCGAGTTTATTACACTATTAAAACATCGTAAACATTCAATGTGAGGCGTAAACAGATCGAGTTTTTTACACTATTAAAACATCGCAAACATTCAATGTGAGGCGTAAACAGATCGAGTTTTTTATACTATTAAAACATCGTAAACATTTAGTATGAGGCGTAAACAGATCGAGTTTTTTATACTATTAAAACATCGTAAACATTTAATATGAGGCGTGAATAGATCGAGTTTTTTTATACTATTAAAACATCGCAAACATTTAATGTGAGGCGTAAACAGATCGAGTTTTTTGTACTATTAAAACATCGTAAACATTTAGTGTGAGGCGTAAACAGATCGAGTTTTTCATACTATTTTAAAACATCGTAAACATTTAATGTGAGGCGTAAACAGATCGAGTTTTTACACTATTAAAACATCGTAAACATTTAATGTGAGGCGTAAACAGATCCGAGTTTTTTGTACTATTAAAACATCGTAAACATTTAATACGAGGCGTAAACAGATCGAGTTTTTTGTACTATTAAAACATCGTAAACATTTAATACGAGGCGTAAACAGATCGAGTTTTTTGTACTATTAAAACATCGTAAACATTTAATACGAGGCGTAAACAGATCGAGTTTTTTTTATACTATTAAAACGTCGTAAACATTTAGTGTGAGGCGTTAACAGATCGAGTTTTTCATACTATTAAAACATCGTAAACATTTAGTATGAGGCGTAAACGGATCGAGTTTTTTATACTATTAAAACATCGCAAACATTTAATATGAGGCGTAAACAGATCGAGATTTTATACTATTAAAACATCGCAAACATTTAATGTGAGGCGTAAACAGATCGAGTTTTTTATTCTATTAAAACATCGTAAACATTTAGTGGGAGGGGTAAACAGATTACTGTGATTAGTGTAAATGTCGTTCCGCTTAGCGCAGGCATATGATAATTAGTGTTGCGGCCCCGCGCCCACACGCCGCCATCATTAACCGCATGTTGCGAAACTGTTTGCTCATGGTTGTTATTTAAAGCGTGTAGTGGAGGGTTAAAAGGGTGCGGCCCCTTATTGTAGTGATCGGTCAAAGGGAAGACGGTTTCCTGTCACACTTATTACAGCCTTAGAGCTCTCCACGAAAATGGGTGTGCTCTTCTGTCTACGTCTTGCAATTTAGGCGGTAATATTTAATGTATGGCATGTTAGAGCCGTGTTAGAATCATCATTCTAATTGCAGCTCTTAGGGTTCGCTTTCAGCTAAACGTGTTTCGTGCGATGAATCACTCACTATCTGCCACCACTTCATCATATTATATTTTTTTTTTTTCATTTTTTTTGGCATCAAACAGATATATATATACATTTTACAACTTAAATTAGAGTTACATTGAATTTGTTCTTATAATCTAACAGTGCCTAAAAATTGTTCTTAATAAAAATATTTTTTAAAAGTGAGACAGAAAAACAGTGAAAATGTACGTTACACAACTTTAAGTAGTGAAAATTGAAAAATAAAATACATTTTTAAGGTTAATTACTGTAATATTTCATTTAGTTTAATTTTAAGTCTATTTAAAGGTATGTTAAATATGTCTATGTCGATAAAGTTGAAGTTATATGTATTGGTGCAACGAAAAAAGAAGCAATTGCGAGTATAGTTTTTGTTATAACGAGGGGGAGTAAAAAGAGGTAGTTGACGACTGGGGCGCACGGGTAGTCGAACATTAACTGATTGAATAATTTTTTGACAAAAGTTCAGGAGAGTCAACTAATGAATTTAGAATTCTATATAAAAATAATGTATCAAACATTTTACGCCTGTTACAGAGACTTAATAATTTGTATCTATTCAAAGATGTTTCATATAACTCATTATCAATACGGTTAAGGAAATTTAGTGATTTAAGGATTTTTTCTGAACTTTCTCAATTCTATTTACGTGTACAGAATAACAAGGATTCCACACCGTACTACAGAAATCTAGAATGGACCGTACAAACGAAAAATATAAAATTTTGTGAGTGACTGGTTTTGTAAACGGTTTGCTTATTCTAAGGATAAATCCTAATCTTCGGAAAGCGCTGTTTACTATGTGGTCAACATGCATATTAAAAGATAAACTCGAATCCATAATTATACCAAGGTCACGAATATGTGTGACTCTCTTTAGCATTGTACTATCTAAGGTGTAATTATAAGTTATAGGATTTGTTTTACGCGTATAAGTTATAACATGATATTTATCAAGATTTAAAAATAATTGATTATCTTTGCAAAAATTTAATAATTTGAATAAATCTGTTTGAAGTTTCACACAATCATCAATGGACTTTATGACTTTGTATATTTTAGTGTCATCAGCGTATAATAAGTGACTGCTATGCATAAAGGCGTTGCCGATGTCATTTATATAGATATTAAATAATAAGGGCCCTAGATGCGAGCCTTGTGGCACACCAGAGGACGCATGTAGAAATTGAGAACAATACCCCTTTACACAAACAGCCTGACTTCTATTTTTAATGTATGACTGGATCCATCTTAGGAGAAAAACGTGCACACCAGCCCTCGCAAGTTTCTCAATAAGCCATTCATGGTTTATTTTATCGAAGGCCTTAGAAAAGTCAGTGTACACTACATCTATCTGCAACTTACTATCCATTGCATGAGCTAAATGATCGGTAAAAGTAATCATGTTTGTATCCACACTACGATTTTTAAAGAAACCATGCTGGTGAGGTGAGATATAATTGCGGACAGTTTCCGTAATTTGTGATTTTACAATTTTTTCTAAAATTTTACCAAAAGCACATAGTTTTGAGATTGGCCTATATTCTGTAATAATATTTTTATTTTTGTTTTTTGGGATGGGGGTTATTAGAGATGTTTTCCATCTACTCGGAAATACTCCTATGCGCAGTGAAGTGCAAAAAATTATAGTTATCGGTAGAACAAGTTCTTTAGCACACTTGGAGATTATTATTGGGTGAATATTATCGGATCCTGCACCTTTATTTATATTAATATTTTTTAATTCATCAAAGACAGTATCGGAGTCTAGATTTGTAGAATTTATGTCGAGAATGTCAGGAATATTAAAATTAGTGCTTAAGTTTGAATCTGGACAATGATTATCGGGACTAATAAATACAGAGTGAAAGTAATGATTAAATGAATTACATATATCTTCCCCATTAGAAATAATTCTACCTTTATAGAGCATTTTTTCTGGGATATTACAAGTGGTAGTTTTTGATTTGACAAAAGACCAAAATAATTTAGGGTTATATTTAATATTATCTTCAGAGATATCTATAAAAAATTTGTAACATGTTTTTGACTCTTTGTTAAACCGTTTTCTTAATAATGAAAATTTATTGTAATCTTCTAAATTGCCGTATTTTTTCCACTTGCTATGATACTTACGTTTTTCATTAGATATTTTTATAAGAGGTCTTGTATACCATGGCGGATATTTCTGTTTTGTTCTAATATTAATAGTCGGAACATGTTTAGTGATTAAATGATTAAGTTCACCATAAAAAACATCTAACATAGAATCAATGTCGGGGTCAAGCTTGAGGACCGTATTCCAGTCAACGGATCTAAGACCTGATTTAATCGATTAAAAGTCTGCTCTGTGGAATTTTTTTTCAGAACATTTGGTGTTCTTAAAAAGGGCATGATATTTAAATTCAAATTAATTTCTAAGGATTTGTGGTGTGGATCTAAAGGTACAAAAGGATTCTCGCAGGAAGTAACGTAACAATACTCACTGCTAAAAATTAAGTCTAAAAGTCTACCATTTACATTGTACTGATTATTGTATTGGGATAGCATATTAAAGTTCATAAAATTGGCGGTAAGACAGGCTAAATTATTGTCATTAGTTACTATATCTATAGAGCTGGTGGTTGTGTTACAAGTCCACAATGTGTGTGTGAGATTAAAGTCACCCAGCACCAAGTAAATGTCGTTAGAATTATTAGTTATGAATTCACTAACTGTGTCATAAAAAGATGTGATTTGCGATTCATGATTACTACCGTGAGCTATATATGTACATATAATATGTAAAAAGTCACTGAAACCCACACTTCCTTTCTTTTTTTTTTGGCCAGGGGAAATCCGTTTGAGGACTAAGCCGCGACAGGCACAGAAGCCTGGGGGGATGTTCGCGTCCCGATGTGAGAGTGTGGGATTCGCCAGATCGGGGGTGGCACTAGCGTGCCCGGTCAGAACCGGTGCCACGCTATTGCCACTCCCCAGTTAGGGATACCCACTAAAACCCCTGGGTGTTCCGTCCTACGCCTTATGCCAGGGCTACGGGTAATTGGGATTCCCGGCTCCGCATGCCCTGGCAGGCGTGGGCCTCACTCACTAGGCCTCTTCGTTGCCAGGGGTCTATGCCCCCGGCATTTTCTTGGTCTTTTCCGGGTGAGTGAGAACCCCCACCCGCGCCGCCCGCTTACGGTGGCCGAAGGTCGAGTTCCGACCTCCGGCGTTGGCGCGTCCTCCTTTGGCGGGAGCTGAGCAAGGACGTACGCTCTCGCTCCCGCTCCGCCTCCTCCTTTGCAAACATAACGTGCTCGCAGAAGGAGGAGACGGCGTCCCATCCGGTGCGGCTCCCGACCATGGTGCGAACCACGGCCGGGAGCGAAAGGTCCAGTCCGGTGTGGGCGACGAGGTCTCGGCGCTGCTCCGTCCATGCAGGGCATTCCTGTAGGGTATGCAGCGCCGTATCCTCGTCGCCTGTGTCGCAATGATGGCACCCTGACGTTGCCTCGCGGCCGAGGCGACACAGGTACCTCCCGAAGCAGCCGTGCCCCGAGAGGACCTGCGTCAGCCTGAACGTCAGGGTGCCGTGTGTTCGTCCAATCCATGCCGGCAGGACGGGCCTCACCGCCTCGATGGTGGCGGGGCCCGCGCTGGGGCGTCTGAGGCGATCTTCCCAGACTCCCACGGCGACCTGGCGGAGCTCCGACCTGCACGCCTCGTAGCATATGATGCTGACGCCGGGGAGGACCCTACTGCGTAACGTCCAGTCGTATGCGATGTTCCACAGGAGGGGACCAAGAACCGACCCCTGTGGAACACCGCACACCATGGCTCGTCGATTCCATCCCTCGTGGACCGGGTAAATGACGGCTCGATCATTTAAATAGTCCCCGACTATGCGGCGGAGGTAGAACGGCACCCCGAAGTACTGGAGTGCCTCCATGATTCAAGGCCAGGGCAAGGAATTGAAGACGTTGACGATGTCTAGGGACACCGCCAACAGGACCTCGCCCCGGGAGACTGCTTCCTCCGCCAGGCCTCTCAGGCGCATGACGGCGTCGATTGTGGAGCGCCCTGTGCGGAAACCGAACTGGTTGTCCGCCAGGTCCGGCCCCGTCGTCGATAGGTGCTGGACGAGGCGGTCGACGATGATACGCTCAAAGCGCTTGCCAATCTCGTCCAGCAACACAATGGGCCGGTAGGCGGACGGTGAGTCCGCAGGGCGCCCTCCTTACGCAGCAGGACCAGTTTTCCGGTCTTCCACCGTTGCGGGAACTGGCCCTGCTCCAAACATGCGCCGAAAAGCCTCATCAGTCGGGGCTCCAGGGCGTCGTAGAACAGAACCCACGCACGCCCTGGTATGCCGTCAAGGCCGGGGGCGGTATTCTTAGCCTTTAGCCGTAGCATAGTCACCCCCAGCTCTACCCGGTCCACGGTGGGCACAGGGTCTCTGCCCGCGCTGGGCTCCGCCTCTGGCGGTGCCATTGCAGGAGGCATGTGCTCAGCCGGTGAAGGGAACAGAGCGCCAACCACGTCATGTACAGCGTCCCTGGGGAGAGACTCGGTGAGTGGGGGCACCCAGGCGCGGAGCTTGTTCCACGCAATTTTGAATGGACGCCCCCAAGGGTCTTGATTTAAACTCTCCAAGAGCTCCCCCCAGGCCGCGTTTTTCGCGTAAACCCACACTTCCTCAGTCAGCGGCGACGAACGCATGTCGTGGCGGTGCGACGGACACAGTTCGCGCCGCATTGCTATCATCACCCCTCCACCCCGCTCAAAGCCACTCGAAGATGACTGGCGATCGCATCTATATAGTTCGTAACGACTGTCTAAAAACTCGGAATCATAAAAATGATCATTTAACCATGTTTCGGTTATACAAATAACGTCAGTCATGATTTAAAACACTTTCCAAAAATGCATGCGACTTTGTTCGTAAGCCCCTCACGTTTTGATAGTAAATAGAGAGATTGTGGTTATCGAATGTTAAATTGGTCGTAGTATATTGTAATTGATTGTGTTGCACCAACATACATAATTATACATAAATAAGAACGGTAACAAAAAGGAATAATAAGTAACAGTGTAACCCGGGGCCGCTCGGAGCTGTATTCAACACAAAAGAACAATTTTGTAATACCGACATTTTGCGATAGAATATTTAATTTTGTCTTTTTGAACATTAATAGATTAAAACTTATTGAAATATTTAACTAAAATTTTACACTCTGAAAGCCAAATGTATTTATAATTGTTATCTTTAACCGCTTGACGAGGAGTAAGATGGTCGCTGATGAAAATGGGCTTGGCGGGCCCGTCCAACCCTGCGTCGGCCGTGGTTAAACCGCGTCGCGCGCGCAATGCTGCCAGCATATCCTTCTTTCGGTTTCTTTGCGTCAATCTCACAATGATATTCGGGAACAAGGACGAGTCCTGGGAGGCACTACCATTGACAGATGAGGCGTTGTTACGGAAACGACGCACACGATGTATATAATCGATATCTGTTGGTACGAACGGAAATCCAATTTTCCTGGATATATCATTTAGTATGTTATTTAAGTTTTCTCCTTTTAAAACCGGTATTCCGCAAATTTCAATATTATTAAATCTGGCCTGTTGATCTTTTATACAAAGTTCTTTGGATAAAGTATTGACGGTCGATTTTAATTCAATAACTTCCTTCGACATTGATTCGACCTTATGGTTATTTGTTTCTACAGAACATTTCAAATTAGAGATATCTTTCCTTTGAGATATTTGTTCTAGAGATAAATTTTGAAAGTTTAACTTCATATCACACAAATCTTGTCTCACAATTCCTAGGTCATCATGTAGTGAGTCTAGAGTACTTTTCAGAAATTCGCTTTGATTATCAAGCGTAAGTTTAATTGATTCAGATATTTGTTTTTGAAAGTCCTGCATTACCTGTAGGAAATGTTGATTGTATTGTTTTCCTTTTCTGTATGTATTGTTGGATGAAATATCGTCATCAAACACTGATAAATCCGGCTGAGAGCCAGATCCTTGGCTCTTTGTAGAGGTACTATATTCTTCCATGGCGGAAGGAGCGCTATTGGGTATTGACTTGTAGTACAGCTACACTGGAATTATCGTGTGATACACACAAACGTTCTATAGTTAAAATTTGAAATCAACACAATAAGAACAAAAAGTTAGTGTTGTTGACTCGCGTGAATTAACTTGATTTGCTTTTTAGAATGAGATAGGTACTTAATAACAATCAAAATACACTAATTGTTTGATGTAGGTACTAATAAAACAAAAGTAAAGAAGTGCACGTCCAACACTGTTCGAGCTCACGGACGAAAATGATTATATTATTATGATAATTCTTTTACAGGACAGGCTGCCAAACTTTGGAATATGCTGCCTCTTACTGTCAGAGAGGCGAGATCCTTACCAACATTTAGAAATTTAATATTAGGTTGGGGAAAAAGTTTCTTCGCATTTTACATAAAAATTCAAAAGGTTTTTTTATAAAGTTTATTTACATTTGACTAAAGTATGTAGGTGCCATTTAGTTGGATAACTTTTTGCCATCTTGTAGGTAGGGACGTGATACCATTGCTATAAAAATTTTGGGGCTTCTGATAAAAAAACTTCGACAAGTGGTTTTGGCAGTCCTCTCGTGATGTTAACCTGACACTGCCTAAGGAATTCTGCAGAGTCCGAAACAGGTGAAAATCTGAAGGTGCAAGGTCAGGATTATACGGCGGATGCATTAACACCTCCCAGCCAAACTCTCGTAATTTTTGCTGAGTGGCTAAACATGTGTGAGGTCTAGCGTTATCATGGTGAAAAACCACACCCCTTCTGTTGATTAATTCCGGCCGCTTTCTCTCAACTTTTTGCTTTAATCTCATCAGTTGTTCAAAGTACAGTTCAGAATCGATGGTCCTGCCTGGCGGTAACAGCTCATAATGAATAATGCCCTTCCAATCCCACCATACACACAGCATCACCATGTTGCGAGTTAACCCGGGTTTCGCCACAGTCTGTGAAGCCTGACCGGTCTTTGACCACGATCTTTTCCACACGTTCTTGTCTTACGTGATCCACTTTTCATCACCAGTTATCAGCTTCTTCAAAAATGGTTCGGTTTCGTTACGTCGTAATAAAAAATCACAAATGAGTACACGGTTCATTAGGTTTCTTTCAGTGAGCTCATGAGGCACCCAAATATCGAGCTTTTTTGTGTACCCAGCTTTTTCAAATGCGCCAAAACCGTTTTGTGGTCAATTTCCAGTTCTCCAGCTATATCGTAACTACTAATATGCCGATCTTGCTCCACTTTTTCAAAAATAGTATCAATTTTGTCCGTAACAGGGCGACCAGAGCGACATGCAACTTTGATATCAAAATTTCCGGATTGAAAACGCTTAAACCAAAATTGCGCGACTCTCACGGATACTGCATTAGGTCCATAAACATCACAATTTTTTTCGCGGCTTGTGTTGCATTTTTACCTTTTTTGTAGTAAAATTTTAAAATGTATCGAATTTCTTCATTAGATTCACTCATTTTAACAATAAGAAAAACAAATGAAAATCACACATTTTCCTAATTTGAATTAGGAATTGTCTTCTTTAAAAGTAAAACTTTTTAATGATACCAAAACCAGCCAGATACGAATGGTATAGCCAAAGAGATCTTATTACAAGTTCATACATACTATATGCGAAAAGACTTTTTCCCCAACCTATTATTTTCTTAAGTTTTCGCGACTTGTATACATAATAAAACTACGTGGTGGTAAATTAGATTAGGCTCCCATAGAGTAAATAATAACCATAAAAATTAAAACTAAACAATTAAAAGGAACAAGTTGGAGGTAGGCTAAATAAAACTTTAACAATACTCGTTGACACTTGACATCTTTATCTTCAGCGATCACGGCCACTGGAAAGTGGCCGAAACGTCGGAATAACAAAAATTAAATAAATTATCGCGCGATTGAAACAGTTAAAACGTAGTTTTATTATTTAGAAATTTGCTCAGAGAACACTATTTGTCCACAAATAGCTATTATTTTGAAATGTATTATTGTATATATATATGACTATGTATATATGTATGTATTTGTATATTTATTTCTTAAATTACTTTGAGTATTTATGTATCTATTGCCTTTTTCCTGCACCACCTACATCGTCTGATTCAAATGTCTTTCATTTAGATTGCCTGGAAGAGATCGCTTTGAGCAATAAGGCCGCCTATTGTATTGCCTAGAAAATATTGTAAATATGGTGTTTTTTAATTGTATATTTTAGTGTGCAATAAAGTGTTATCTCTCTCTCTCTCTCTCTCTCTCTCTCTCTCTCTCTCTCTCTCTCTCTCTCACTATCCCATGCTTCTTTCCAATCCCATTCCCAACTCTTCAATCCCGTCCTCTTTATCCCATTCTAAAAGCTGGCAACGGTGTTGCAAACGCTATAGGCGACGGTAACCACTTTCCATGAGCTGAACCGTCTGCCTGTTCGCCTGCTTCAGGCAATAGAGAAGAATGTGGTAGGTGTACTGGAAGTGCGCCTTTGTGGCTAAATCCGGAACTATAAGAAATTGCGAAAAATACTCAAAATCTTCCCCGATTGTGACGAATACTAAAGTGGTATTAGGAGCCATCCACAAATTTCGTCACTCTTCTTGTCACAGCTGGTCACATTCGTGCGACCCCTCCCTCCCTCCTCCCTAGCGTGACGTCACATATGCATGCAATTTTATATGAAGAAATTATGACATTAAAACAAGCAGTTCCGTAATTAGATTTTAGTTAAGCGCCTTATATTCGTACCTCTCCTCTCCTCTCCTATGCGCAAATCCGCACGCTGGATAGAGACAGGCGGTGCCACCTGTCGGCTAACCACGATTCGTGCCGGCGGGCGGCCCAGTACGTCAACGGCCACGCGAGCATCGCACGCGCATCGAGTGCAAATATAGAACGCCTTTTTACTTATAAACCCGCTCCTGTTGGTGTGAACATACGCAAACTTGAAGACGTGCTGAGGAGTCTAAGGAACGAGGACTGGAGATCCGCAGGTGAGTGCCGCTTCGTTCTACCCGGCTGTGAATTTTGCCCTCCTTCTATCAGCAACATTTTTTTACCTTTGTCACCCGCACTACCAGTTTTATTTCCATTTAAATTAATTTTACAAACAAACAAACAATAGGTTGACACAGATAGAGTTCGAAATATTTGAAGTTTTTCGAATTTGGTGTTTTAAAGCTGAAATGTATTCGATTTTGAAATGTGACGTCACGAAATTTAGGACCGCTCCCACCCCTTGTCACACTTCATCGACCTAAAACAATCAACGTGTGACGTAATGTATGAAAGACCCCTTAGGAATGGTTACATTAAACCCGTTGAAACGTTGATTCAATTAAATGTATGTAATAAAAAAAATTATACTTAAGACGTCTTCAAAATGATTGAATGTACTTTGTTGTGATACGCGGAGCATGGTGCGGCCGCCCAGTAATTGGATCCCCCCCACCTCGGGATTAAATCGTATTACAAACCTAACTACAAGAGACACGGTAGATCGAAAACTTAATGTAGAAATTTTCTAACATACAGGGGTTTGGGGTAACTTTGTATGGACTAGTGGCGTCATTTTTGCTTTCAGCGGCCACTAATTATTTAATTTTAGTGTAATTTCATAGTGCTATTTTTATTATACATATAACTAACGGGTTTAATTTTTGCCCTAAGTAATATTAGAGCTGAGATATTTGCATTTGAAGATTCGAAAAATATCGTCAATTCAAAAGCATATTAATTACATTTTCATGTCGAAATATCGTTGTCAGAGACGTTCGCATCGAAGTAGGAGAGACTATAGAAGTATCTATAGGATTAATCCTCGATAGTCGTAGGAATTTTTCGGCACATTTTCAGCAGCTAGCCTCCAGGCTCATGACGGTAGCAGAATAACTTCCACGCCTGCTGCCCAATATTGGGGGACCCAGTGTCATGTGCATCAAGCCATAATCTGATCAAAAACATCGAACGGTTGATAGCCCTTTACGGAGTCTCTGTTAGGTCAGATCGCCTGACGGCTCTGTGAGCAGACACTGCACTGCGAAGGAAGGCGCAGTGAACGTCGGCCATCAGAGCGATAAACGGATACCGTACGATATCCTTTGAAGATGCCTTACTACTTACCGAATCCCCATCATCTTGAGACTAAGGGCCTCGAATCGCTGTTGCAGTGGCGCAAAGATGTTTGCCACAGGTTTGAGATCGGTGCCATTGAAAATTAAGGTGTGTCGTTCAGAGATTTGCGAAATTGCCCTGATAAAATCCGTCCTGCATGAGTAGCTCGATAGATGCCACGACATTCCGGCTGAGGCAGATCCTCTCGGGGCACAGTTGTTTCGACAGGTGCCTATGCCAAATAGACCGTAAGTAGTCTTTATGAAACATAATCACCTTTCGTTCTAGGCTGTGTTTCGGTTCATGGTCCGGGTTGATGGACCGAAACTAGGAAAGGAAACCGTCTTATCCTTTTATGAACACGTCAATCTTACTAAGGAGGGGGCAGAGCGAAAGCGTGAACTGATGTCCTTGGTCTACTTCCACTAAAATTGTTGTCAGACTCCGGGCCACCGTAAGCGAGCGGCTGCGGATGAGTCCTCCAGGAGGAGCTCCCACTAGCTCTTTCTACCATCAAATTCAAGTCATGTCAATATTCATCGAAGATGTATGACGTCGTCTTGGTTCCCCCGGTTCACGAGGAGACCATCGAGATATTGCTTACCAGGATTTGCAGTCTTGGCCGTCACGTTTTCTCGTGACCCTGGCAAAGGGCAGCAAAGAAAGAGAAGCACCAAGATTTTTTAGTTCGCTGTCGAAGTCCATACTCTTCCACCGCAAACCATGAGCGGTGGGTAGGTTGTAAGTAGATTTCTGCTAATCAAAAACCATTTATTTTGCTTACAATTATAGTAATATGGCAATAAACCGACATAATGCAATAAATCTTATATCTATATATATATAATGAAAATGGCCTTCCTTTGAGGCTCAATCACGCCTAAACCACTGATCGTATCGACATGAAACTACCACCATTCGATGGGAAATTTTTCCTAGATGGTTTATGGCTATTTATTTTTCGAATTCTGACGTTCCTTCATTTTTTTATTGCTGTTTTACTTTCATGAACATTTATCCCGCTAATAAGAACAAAAGACAAGCGTTTTCTAGTGATTCTTTTCTTTTCATGGATTTCAACGGAGTTTACTAAACGGATTATGTTCTTTTACATTCAGCTAAGAATCTACTTACAAACTTCCACGCATCCACCCACCAACTCCCACGCACCCCTGCACACCCATTCTCATTTTTTGATAAAAATAAAATGCCGTATCTATGATCGAGTATCACTTGAGAACGGCTGGACCGATTAGGTTAATTTTTTTTGTTGTCTTTAGAATTGTCAGGAGAAGGTTTATATGTAAGAAAATTTTAAAAAGGTCTGCTAAAACGTTAAAAATTTCGATGATAATCGAAGTATTCCAATTTCTATAGTTACTCATCACGAAATCTCGGGAACTATAGGACTTAGAAATGTGAAACTTGGTAGGAATATTACTTTCGTTATGTAGAGGTCAACTGAAAACGGATTTTAAGAAATTCATCCCCAAAAGGAGATTGCGGGGCGTTAACAATGAACAATTCCTGTTTTTAAACTATAGCTCCTATAAATTCCAAATTTGGTAGGAATCTTCTGTAAGAGATGTAGAAATAGTCTATGAACGAATTTTACGGTAGCTCACCCCACAGGGGTTGCGGGGGTGGTTTAACAATGAAATTTTTATTTTTAAGCCGTAGCTCCTACAGACTCCAAATTTAGCTAGAGTCGTCTATATGTGATGCAGAAATGATTTAAGAGCGGATTTTACAACAACCCACCGCCGAAAAAGATTGCGGTAGTGGGTGTTAAAATGTGAAATTTCTATTTCCAAACTGTAACCTCTATAGACTCTAAATTTGGTAGTAACCTTTTATTTGTCATGCAGAAATCATCTCAAATAGGATTTTACGGAATTCTATTTCCAATAGGGACTGCGGGGGTGGGTGTGAGAATGTGAAATTTATGTTTCCAAACTGTAACTTCTACAGACTCCAAATGATTATTTTTTTACTGTTCAAATAGAAAAGGTTAAAGTATTTTTTTTTTATTTAATTAATTTCATTTGTTTTTATATAACCTAATAATAATCTTATGATAAAACGTCAGTTCATAAGCGGTTGAGAAGTGAAATAAAAATGTCAGACAGAGAAAGTATTGAAAGTTTATGTTTGTGTGCTGACTATGTGTTTGGTTCTAAAAACTGGTCTCATGAGATAAAAGCTCAAACTTTAGGTAAGTAATGATTTGTAAAATATATTGATATATAATTAAATTGTAAATTACAATTTTTTATTAATAATTCGACATTAACTATCAAAAGAATGAAGAAAGTCTTATATTGGATGTTTCACAACAGTCCGAATCACTTTAAGTGACAGAAGACTCCATGAAGGGATTGGTTGCTTTGAAGAGTACGATAATATAAGTGAATTTTCCTTTGCAGAGATTAGAGAGGTGAATGTCCATAAAAAATAAAATAAAGTGATGATAAAGTTTAAGAGTTAATTATAAATGTAATAAAAATTATTTAAATTTATCTAGAAATCGTTAATTGACGGAATTTACAACGCTTTATTATACTTTCAAGAAATACGAACTTACTTTGAGAGAAAAGAACAAGAACGAATGATGCGTTTGGTTAAACAGGCTAAACAACAGCAGGAGTGGAAATTAAAAAGTAATTTTATATTTGTTGATTGAGATACTTATATAAAACATAATAAATAAATTTAATTTTAATACAACCCCATCAGATGAAAAAAACATCGCGACGGAATCAACTGAGATAGAAGACGAAGAAGTCAGAGAAGGAAGAGTAGGTGAAGAAGTGGATAAGGAGAAGAACGAGGGAACAAGGGAAAAAAGGAGAAGATTGAAAAAATGAAGGAAGAAAAACGATTAAAAAAATAAAGAAAGAAGTTAGAAAATGTCCAGAAAATAATATTATTGATCTACATTGACGTACATTTAGCTCTAAATTTCGGTTCATTTTCAAGCTACCTTCTTTATTTTTAAAAAAATATTAATATTTATTATTGTAATTGTAATAAGATTATTTAATATAAGTGCGGCAGTGACAGCTATGCAGCTGGCGTATGATTCGGTTGATCACCTAATCTATGCAGCTTTAGAGTGGTTAGTACTTTGATGGGTGATCTTCTTAAGAATACGATTGGCCTGCATGAACATCATTGTTGTTTGGTATAAGTTAAAGGCTCATTGATCACTACAATGCAGAATTTTAGTGATTAATGAAAATTTGCCTATCACCGATTGTACTGGCGTGAGTTTTCTCTGTGGTTTCCTCATGTCACTGTGTTCCGCCGAGTAATGGGACACAGGATAGATACGGTACAATAAAGCACATGTCGGTCCACAGCCGCAAAATATATATACATACAAATAATTAAATACATTTTGTTTGTCATTGATAAATAATTAATACCGTAATTAATTTATAAAAAAAAAAATTATTAATATATTAACACATAATATTTAATCTTCATCTTCATCTTCAATAATCATCTTATGGATTGCAAGAATTGGTAACTCTTCAACTATGAATTCGTTCGAGAAAGTGATTTGATCGAAGAATATTCTAAATTTTGAGTCGGATAGAAATTGATCATTGATAGTTGGGAAGTGACAAACAAAATCCGCAGCATTTGAGATCGTCACAATCTATATTAATGATCAATTTTTTTAATATAAATTCAAAATGGATGCGATTAAATTGAGAAGAAAAAATAATTTAAATGACGGTAGAACTTTGGAGTGGAGCATTTTCAACTGCAAACAGATAATTATATGAACTCATTCCATATATTTCTTCTACATAACCACGAAAACTGAATCGATAAATGTAAATTTACGTAATGTGTCTATCGTTATCTATTTAATTATTTTTATACCTGTTATTTCTTCTATAAAAGTATCCGTCATTTGGATGAATAATAATAAATGAGTCCCTGATTAAGTTTACGACGTTATCATGGTTATTCATCTTTCATAGGTTATATCAATCTGTCATTTAATAGATAGTCTTTTGTTTTGTCATTTGTTTTCTTTGGTTATGTTAGTCTGTTATTTAATCGATCGTCTTTTTTAAAAACAAAATAACATAATATAATTTTAAGGTTAGTTGAATGAAGAAGAAGTTTATAATCAGTTCATAAAGAAGATACGTATATTCATTACATTTTTAGTTATAATATTTATTTATCTTTTAATAAGATATATATTAATTTATCATTTGTGATAATAAGTGTATTTATAAATCGAATGTTAAATATTTATAAATTGTGTAAAAATAGTAAAATTATGGCGAAAAAAAGAAAAGCTCAAATTGGCCGATCGACACGTACAACGAAGAGACAAAGAATAGTACGTTCACAACAATTTGTCGATGAAGCAATTGACGAAAATATTGTCAACGACAACGATATTAATAATGAAGATAATAATGATATTGATAATAATAATAATAATAATAATAAAAAAAAAAAAAAAAAAAAAAAAATTGCTGCTGTCACCTAATCGTCTGTCCCGTATTTTTTGTAATAAATTTAAATAAAACAGTGATTCTTAGTCATAAAATAGTCTTCCAAATTCACAAAAACAGTTTACCAGTATTTGAAGATTATTTACAAGAAATCTCCTTCTATTAATATCCAACAGAAAGAAATTTATTACTTTATGACATGTGTACTGTCAATCATCCGGACGAAAATGAAAAATTCTATACAAATTATTTAGAAAAGTACAAAATTGTGGATAACACTAAACAATAAGGAGACAAACGAAATTGCAGCACGACAAAGATGCGCACACCCACTATCAGCTGCGCCCGCCTCGCCGGGTTCTACGTCTCGGTCATCAGCGTCGTATGAAGACATCGTGACGGCAACGACCACTGGGATATCGAGCGAAGACGAGGAGGAGCCAGCGCCGCCCGCCCCGCCGCTAAGACCTGTGCGGGGCCGTGGGCGGCCACCGTCGGCACGCTTGGGGCCTGCGGGACGTATCCGCGCGCGGCCCTCGCTACCGGTGGTGCAGTGCGCCGCATGAGATGGACTCAAGAGTTGAATGAGTGCGTCATGCGCGCGTACTATGAGGCGACAGAGCGAGGAACTAACCTCACTTCGTATCGTGGCCGTTTGCTGTCTTTGTTTCAGACCCTTCAACCAGCATCCGCCGTGACGGCGCAACGACTATCGGATCAAGTGCGCGCTATCCAGCGATTACACCTGCTGGACGAGTCGACACTTGATCGTCTACGCAATGCTGTACGGATCAACCGCGAAAGTACTGACACGCCGCAGCCTACGTCATCGGCAACACCTGCGGACTCGCAGAGGCCGGTGAACTTTACCATGGACGACGTGTCAGATGGCCTAGCGGTAGGTAATGTAAGTATCCAGATTAATGAGCAGTTGAGAAGGACTTTGGAACATTCGATTCAAGAATTCCGAGATCAGCCTGTCTTAAATAGGCCACGCGTTCCGAAATTGCCCTGCATAGAAATAATTTGTTGCTTATGGGAGCTCTGGAGAAAGTTTGAATCACCGAATTTGCAACTTTCAGAGAACATGTTTCAAATCCCTCTCCGAGACCGAGACGTTTGGGTATGTCAGATCCTTATAGCTTCGCGGACGTTAAACAGACGGTATACCGATTTTTTTGCCGCCTGAGGAAGGTTTTAACCAGCCTTCTCTCAGGTGGAAATAAAGTCAGAGCCTTCAACAGCTGGGTTATGCCCGTGTTGGCATACCGACATACTCAAACGGAGCTGGACGCCCTAATCGAAAGTCTTATACAAAACATAATATATATGTATTTTTTTAAAAAAATGTCTATATATTTTTAAAAAAATGTAAAATTTTTGAGAATAAATGAATACATAAATAATAATAATAATACAAAATTAACAAAATCACTTACCTTATTGACATTGCTGTTCCTAACACACAATATACAAAAACAATAACTGAAAAAAATAAGCAAGTACGCAGAACTCAAAGATGAAGTGAGCAGAATTTGGCGACAGGAAAAGTATACATAGTACCCATAGTTCTCTCCACAACAGGCATTATTCCCAACCATCTTCTCCATAGCCTAAAACTATTGGACCTCAAAGAAACCCTCTACATAACTCTCCAAAAAGCCGCAATCTTGAATACATGTAGAATAGTTAGAAAATTCTTGCAGATAGACGAAAACGAAATTGCCCCTCATAATAACATACCGTCAACATAAATTTTCCTCACTACACGCTGCATTCACTTGGTTTAGGCCCGTGGATGTAGTTCAAACTAGCCAAAGTGCTAAGAAAAGATTACCTTTCCAAAATAATAATAATAATAATTAAAAAAAGGTTAAATAAATCTATGTCATTCGCCTGGCAAAGTAATCCGTTTCATAATTCGATGAGATAGAGTGAATATGTACATTACATGTTCATAAAGAAGAAATAACGTTTACTAATACTTAGTTATACGTTTATAATGTTCGTTGCAACGATAAACATGAAGTTAATAAATAAACGAAAAAAAAAAGAATGGTTACTAGGTTCATTGTTTTTTGCTATTAAAAAAAAATAAACAAATAAACATTTAGACCATACATCTGTCATCAACGCTACTATCAACATCAACTTCATGAATTTCCAACGGCCACCATTTTTCCGGCAAGGGCGTCGTTATGAGTATGTCTTTTTTATAATTTTTAATTGAATTTAAAATCTTTTTTGTTTATTTTATAAATTATTGATTATTGTTTTTTCAGATTCACTGGGTACGTTCAGGAGCTTTTCGGGTACCGTGAATTACTCTTTACCGATAATTTTTCATTTGATATCCGTGATCGGTCTGGGGATCATGTTATAATGATTGTCGATAATCAACATGAGCTTGAGTCGATTATCGAAATAAATCAGGTAAAAAAAAAGGTTGTGGTTAAACGTACTCTCTGCTCACCGTATTGGTCCGCAGTGGTTATACGTTTAACCATTTCCATTAAAACATTTTATGATATTTCTTTTTCAAATATCATATCGCGTTACAGATGCCATCTGGAACTTAATATAATAATATTTTTTTTTTACTTTTTGAAGGTGCTGATGGTTCGCGTGGTCTGCCAGTATGGGCGGAGCTTTGATGTCGGTCAAAATGACTCGCCGTTTGAATTTCGACTTTTTAGTTTCAACTTCGTTATATTAACGAGTATGTCTTACGTCCCGGCAAACTCAAGTTGCGAGCGACGAGTCGTCGAATGTGAGACGGAGGAAGATTAATACTCATTTCTCCATGAATCGGACCATTTCTATTGACTAATTTCTCCATTTATTCTTTGTTTTGTTGTTCATCAACATTTATTTTTATTATAATAATAATTATAATAATAATATCAATAAATTTTATTTTAAGTGAATTTGATTCTTCTCTTGAAAAAAAGCAAAAAAAAATGAAAAAATCGTAGAAATGTATGTACGCGCATAACTTGAGAACGACTTTACCGATTTTGATGATATTTGTTTTGTGTTTGAATGGGTCCCCGGTTGGCTTAGATTCACAATTGGAACCGGTAGGTGGCGCTGAGATCGGGGTCTAGAATCCTCCTAATCACCTGGACCGATTTTGGTGATTTTGTTTTTGTGTCATGAAACAAAGTGTTTTAGGAATTCAGAAAATATGGCGGTACGAAGTTCGCCGGGTCAACTAGTATATTGTTACGAGCTACAGGACTCGAATTAAAAATGCCGTTGGAACTACTATAGAATTTATTAGAACTGTACAAAAACATATAAAACATATACAAATAAAACTGGATGCAACCAGTTCACACTGCACGTTTCAATACAATTCGACACGCGCAAACTCCATCGTCTATATCGCTAATCGAGAGTACTAGAGAACGTCTTACTCGTTTCGTACTCGTCGCTTGACTGCCCGCCCCTCCATTCGGGCATCGTCTTATATTAACTACACAGTACAAAGAAATTGACAGCGCACACTGAGTTTCTAAGAAATATTAATTTGCACACCTGCGAACGTCCACAAAGTCGAAAACAATAACAATAAGAATTAGTTCGACGCTAATGATGGTTATAAAACAAGTAGAAAGACAATAGCATGTTTTACTTAATTACAAATTCAAAACACAAAAGAATAACTAAATCCGGGAAGACAATAAGCGGCGCTTACAATAGGCAGCTGTGTGCTTATCTTTGACGGCATGTAACAATATTATAATAATTACTTCGATTTTTAAAGGTCCACATATACTCAAATATCTCCGCTCCGATATGGTTTAGAGAAGTATGCCCATAGTAACCATTGATGGCTTAATGCCATTCTTTCATAATATACAAGTTTCATTAGTGGCCGCGGAATATCAAAACGGTGCCAATTTTATCCAAACCCCTCTGGGTGTTTGACGACAGTCATCTTCCCTATCCCATCTCCCTGCTATTCCATTGCCCTACCCCATTCCTCCTGTCCGATGTCTATCCTATTCTTAAAGGCGGGTAACATGTTGCCTCCGCCATTGGTGTTGCAAAAGCCTCCAGGTGATGGTGACCACTTTCCATGACATCCCTCTGCCGTCTGCATGTTTCGTAGCTGCGCAATAAAAATTTATTTTTCACAAAAACTGACACTTGAACAATTAATTGAGTTAAGCAATATACTAGCCGTCTAACTTCAGACATTGCCATGACTCGTGACGAGTCGTCGAATGTGCATACGTGGTCAAGCGAAACGTCCCGTCGGGTGGCGAGTTGTTATGTTTCCTCCTTAAATCTTTTCGTGTCCACTGTGTATATAATATACGAAAATCCCTAAACTAATCAAATATCGGCTTATGATAGGAGACGTAACAGTAAAATTGAGTTTGTTCGTAAAATATCTCCGGCGGGCAGGGCTTATTACGCTCATCCTGTCCGAAATGGTTAGATCGCAGCCTGGCTGCACGGTGTACACCTCCTCCCGGAGGATTACATAAATCTTTGCTATTTTCCGCTCCATTTGCAGCCCTGGATCATATCAGTGCGGCGTTGTTTGTCTGCGAACCCGTGCGGACTAACGCGGTTGAGCGTTATCAGCCCTATTATGCTTACACATTCGATACCGTGAAATCTGGCAACTTAACCATTGGTTGTCAATTTTGCCATTATACGTTTTCGTTTGTAATATTACTATTACCTTTCACAATTGTATTGTGACATGTCGTCAAAGATAATCGCACAGCTGCCTATTGTAAGCGCAGTCTATTGTTTTCCTCCCATATTAAAGAATTCTTTGTGTTTTGAATTTGCAATTAAGAAAAACATGCTATTGTTTTTCTACTTGTTTTATAACCATCATTAGCGTCGAACTAATACTTATTGTTATTGTTTTCGACTTTGTGGCCGTTCGCAGGTGTACAAATTACTATTTCTCAGAAACTCAGTGTACGCAGCCAATTTCTTTGTACTGTGTAGGGAGTATAAGACAATGCCCGAATCGCCAGGTGGTAGAGCATTTGCCCGACTGCATGGCTACCACCCCTGGTCTAAAGTATGTCGCCATAACAACCTTGAGTTGTGTTCTGGCATTAGTGGCCAGGTTCCAGTCTCCCCTAAGAGAGCAGCAGCGCATTTGTAGCACCTTTGGTGTTGCCACGTCTGCCTGTCTGCTGAACTACTGCAATAAAAAAATAAAAAAGAGGGGCGGGCAGTCAAGCGACGACTACGAGACGAGTAAGGCGTTTTTAGTACTCTCGATTAGCGATATAGACGACGGACTTTGCGCGTGTCGAATTGCATTGAATCGTACAGTGTGAACTGGTTGCATCCAGTTTTATTTGTATTTGTTTTATACGTGTTTGTACAGTTCTAATAAATTCTATAGTAGTTCCAACGGCATTTTTAATTCGAGTCCTGTATCTCGTAACAATATACTCAAAAAAGTAATTTTGTTAGAGGTAATCTCGTAAACGAAAGTCAAAGACCTATAATGGCAAAATTGTCAACTGTTGGTTAAGTTGCCATATATCACGGTGTCGTATTACTTACCACGCCCCATATGTTATAACTTATCGCACAGATGCTTCCAGACGTCGTGGATTTACAACCTGACTATTATGTTGATAATCTTTATATACAGAGTGAATTTTTAGAAAAGGTCACTGTGGCTAAAACTAAAAGTGTTAAATATATGGAAAAATACACAAAGGAGGCCCAACGTCGACTTTGCAGGTAAAAATTAAGGCCGACCGTTTTCTGACCCCGAAATTCCCGGGACTGTACTTGGCTAATCTCGGGATTTTCGGGTTTGCCAAAAACAGGCGAGTTGCGAGTTGACAATGACCTTGCCTAGATTATATTAATAGCATTTATTACATATCGACAAATAAACAAACCTTTGATACGCGTACGATACGTACTTCATAGGTACAGCTCTAATAAAATGTTTGTCGTAGAACTTAGAAGGGATTTCCCCGCTCGGGATACTTCAATACAATACTCTTAATAAAATTCCCCAACGGGCCAATAGGGGAATCACCCGGTCACCTCATATCACAAAAATCGTCCAACCAGTGTAGAACCTGAATGAGCGTTTTCAGCTGCTGCTTATGTTGGCAATAAACCACGAAGCAGGCTTGGAAGTCAAACCTTGGATGCATTGATATTTCTACGACTGTATTTTCGAAGTTCTAAATAAGTCTTTTGGTCTCGTTATTTCTTACTTACAAAGTATAGTGTCTTTGTTTTGTCTTTTTTATTTTCTTCGCAGATTGTGATTTGTGTTGTGCACTCGTGGAATAAAATTATAAAACATTTTTCTAGAAATTACGCATCAAGAATCCTTTAATCCCGGGATCGAAAAATATGCTCGGGATTGTATTCTCGGATGATTTTGAAAAAATATAACTGTTGTATTAAACCAAATTATAGGAACTAGTGGTCGCCCATTGGTCGAAATTCGACCATAATAATTAATGTCAAAGACTTATACTTCTATAATCACAGATTTCGCCAAGGCAACAATAAACTAAAGAGTATATATGCGTGTTTGTGTCAAATACATGATAGTGTGTGTAATGTTTTTTTAATTGATTTAATGTAATTTTTTATAATTGAAAAAAAATATATAATTCGTCACTTCTTCTCTATATATAAACTATAAGTGTGTGAAATTGCATACTCCACAGGTATGTCATTTCGTACACTTCAGGTACAAATTTTTTGCTTCACGTATCAATATATAGAGATGTCAATTGTCAACTAAAATCGTATCTGGGGAAGATACGATTTTAGGGTAGGGATGATCTTGAACAAAATGTTAACATGTTTCTTCTGTACGTGAACACTATGTCACTGAAATCGTCCTAAATATGCTGCACACGCTGATATGTCTTTTTGCCGCGCTTTTTCAGTCTACTTTCATTAGCCAACCTATATCAGTAACTCTAGCGCTGCCGAGGTCATCATGCATAGGAACACTGGCTATGTATAAAAAAAATCGGCACCTGTGTGCCGATTTTTGTGTCTGTACACAATGCATATCCCGAAATTAAGCAAGTTACGCTTGTGTATGTAAGCATTATTTCTGTAACAATTTTTTAACAATAAATCGATTTTGATTTGTGTTATGAATAATATAAAACAGACCACGGCCAATCCCAGACACTCGGACCATAGTAAATAACAGAAAGTTCGTTAATGAAATTACCGTGACCAGGAATCCATATATATATATATATATATATATATATATATATATATATATATATATATATATATATAATATAATCAGAAGAAATAAGTAAGTAATAAAAAAAAATAAAGAATTTATTAGTCAGAGAAAAAGAGAAAACAAAAAAAAATCTATACGGTCCATACGAGAAGACAAAGGGACGTGGAAGAAGAACCTCGCCACCAGTCCACCGCCACTGCAATCGTCCCCCGGGGGTTCACAAACTCACTTCATTTAAAAGTTTATTCTTTTCTTGATGGCGAGGATGGGGAGGAAGAATTTATAAGGTTCCTCGGTGCAACCAAAAAAGCTCTTTGAAGAATAACAATGATTTACACCATTCCCATAGGCAGTAAATCCATGGGGCTCGTGTGCCAATCGCGATGTCAGAGGGCCTTGACATGGGGCGGACGTGATCTGAAACCGGACCACACGTGACTCGCGCCGGTCATTTCGCAAAACCAAGGCACGCCATTCAAATCTTACCCATGTCATTGTGTGACCGCCGTTTTGCAGTTGATGAAGGTATGTCCGTCGTGGCTCCTCTGTGGGAATAAAAGTTGGAACCTCCGGCGATAAGTCTACTGTCTTTGACGTGGATCCGTGTTGGCCGTAGACTAACATTATTCGGAATGCTGGCCGTAAATCTTATTCTAAGTATCAGTACATTCCTTATCCATTTTTACTCTCATAATGCATTTCAAATGAACGCACGAAACAGTAAAGGAAAGTAGATGAGACAAAGGTTCTTTGTCAGGATCGTCTCGTCGCAAGTGGAGATCCATTGTCTCTGACTACCCCCATGAGAAACAGGCGTGCTATTAAGTATGTAAGAAAAAATATTCTCTTACCAAAACTATATTGTCCTACAGAAGTACATTTTGTAATTCATAATATTTCTGTTCACGCCATGTCACAGATGATGGCGACAAAGTTTCCCTGTACGGCCGATTTTTTTTTTAAGAACAATAGAAGAGCGGGGGGGGGGATCCGACGCCACCCCAAGACGGCGTGAGCACACCACCTCATTCATCATTCCTTGATTCTTCTTTCAACAATCAACATATACACACAAGCCAAGTCGCGTTATTTATATCAAAACTAATTGTTATTGGAAAAATAAAGTATAATTAAATATTGTAAAATAATAATTAGGGGTTGCCAGCATACGGTGACTGAGAATGAAAACGTTTTTCTGTATTCTAAGTGTGACGAGTAGTACACGTGCGAGGTAGTACATTTGTCCTGTACAAAATAGATTTGTACTGATACAGCTCAAAATTTAAATTTGTACTACTTCAAAAAAATTTTCCCGCTGCTACTCACACGTCAAATGTAAGAGGAAGGACGAAAAGAGGACAACAGTACAATAAAGCCTCTACGGATATTCACATGACATTTCCAAACTAGAAGTTTTGTACAGGACAAATGAGGGAAAGACGCTCACCGCCTCACCGGCCTCATCGCTTCAAATTTACTGCCGCGGTACAAACCATACAAATCTCCTCGCCTCATTTGAAGTGGTACATTGTACTAGTTCAGTACAAAATATCATGTTACTCTTACAAACTCATTCGAAAATCATGTCCTACCCAACAACCCAACTCTACTCCTCCGTCTCAAAGGAAGATCTTCCAGTGAGGCTGTTGTTGTACTTCGCAGGCCTACGCCCTTTTATTATTGTTGAATTTTTTTTATATATTCTTTGTACGTTTTGGGAATCGTTTGCGTTCTCAATTATTGCCCAACGCCATCTATCGGCTTGTAAGTGTTCCACTACAAAGTTTTCAGTAAAGTCAATAATTTATTCAATGGATAACTTTTATCTCATGGTTGACAACTCGGCCCTTAGTCGTGTGTATAGGTAGAGAGACATTAGTTTCCAAAGTGGTACAAATAAATCTTTCCCCCTATATCTTTATAATTATGAAGTACAAAAATTTAGTTCATTTAGGGCTGATTTTACAATCACCAGATAAAAGTTATTCGTAGAATAATATACAATATGGAACAATTAAAAAAGACAGTTACGTGAATAACAACTTGAACACATTTCGAAATTCAGTCAGGTTATAATTTACCCTAACGCTCTTTAGACCTTTAGCTCTACCGTGACGTCGCTAAACGTTTAGTGGACGTCACACGCGACCAGAAGGCTGGCGTCTATTTTGCTCAAAGATGGCTTTTTGGGAACGTTCCCGCTCAGTGACAGAGGTTTGGGACCAATATTTTATCTTTAGGTATTTTTCCCTTTTTTATTTAATTTATAAAAATAAATTAAAATAGACAATAACACATATTAATATTATATATATATCCAAATATATACATTATTGATATGTGTTAGCCATAACACGATATATCAATATTATGTATATTAGTATAATATATACAATATTAATAAATATACCTTTGCCATAAATAATGTAACAAAGATTTTTTTTTCTATTGCAAATAACATTTATAAGTTTTACAGTGTGTTAGTTTAATACATAAATATAAAACAATTTAAAATGTAAAAAGCTTATTCGAAGTGGTCTCCATTGGCTGCAATACAGTCCTTTAAACGTTGAGGCCAGTTATCAATAGAAGCACGCACTCTTTCCATGGGAAAATTCTTCACTGCCAATCGTATGGATTGTTTTAGGGACTCCAAATTATCATGGCGTTTAGAGCAAGCCGTACTCTCTAAAACTGACCATAAATCATAAGCCAGCGGATTAAGATCGGGACTAGACGACGGCCAGTCTTCAGCTATGGTGAAGTCCGAAACGTTCGTTTCCAACCAAGACTGCGTGGACCGAGCTTTATGACCCGGCGTCGAGTCTTGCTGGAAGGACCATTCTTGGTTATTGAACATGGTGTTGTTAAGGGGCTTAACTACCTTTCCAAGAATCGTATCTTGATACACTTGTGCCGATGTTTTGATACCTTTTTCACAAAAATACTCAGTCACTCTTTCATAGCTAACCCCCGACCAAACCATCACTGAAGACAGATACTGCCCACGTTGCACTCTGTCGACTAATTGAGAAGCTTCCTTAGAGCTTTGAGCATAAATGCGGTTATTTTGTTTGTTAAAATGTTGCTCAATTGTAAAAAAAATCTCATCCGTAAACTAAATTTTTCTATGACCTCCCTTTGCGTACCGCTTCAGTAGCTGTTTCGATTTTACCACCCTATTCTTTTTTAAATTATGAGTTAAGAAATGACCAGTGCGTCTCTTATAGGCTGCAAGTCCTAAGTCATCCTTTAAAATACGCGACATGGTTCTAGGTGATATCTTCATCTCCCGAGATAAAATCTTTTGCTTTCGGACAGGATTTCTTCGAATTCTTCCCCTTGCTGCTTAGACCACCTTTTTCGTACGAACACTACGTGGACGGCCAGATCTTTTTCTGTCATAAGCTGAGGAGGTCTCATTATACCTATTAATAGCCTGGTACACAAACATTTGACTAATACCAAGCGTATGGAGAGTTTTAAAAATTGTATTTGGCTCCATGCCTACTTTGTGTAATGCAATCACAGCGATTCGGTTCTCTTTATCGCCCCACTCCGTTTTAATATCGCAAAATGTTGTACAATGTATTGGCGCCAAAATGAGAAAACACAATGAACAATCATATAAAAATGACAGAATCCAAATTCAAATGTAATATTTTGTTTCTTTTTAACTTTAACAGTATTTATGGCCAGACTAAGTATTACCAAATTAATATACATACAATTTGATATGCGAGGAAACGTAGCCAGCCTTCTGGGCACCTTACCCATAGAAGACGGTGATCTGGGCTCAGTATTCTACTTATAGTCTTGAGGGACTATGGGTAGAATACAATGTAAAATACAAATAAGTTTTCTTTTATTGTATTCCATTTGATATTAAATGTTTATTAAAGAGAGAGATAATATTCTCTTACCAGTTTTTTGAAAGTGGGGAGTGATTTTGCCTGTCTATGTTTTCGGGCAATTAGTTCCCCAGTCGGACAGCCAGCACAGCGAAGGAGTTGATGTAGAATGGCAGGTATGTATAAACATGTGGTATGTATTCAACACTGAACTGAATACTGAATCCACTCTCTAATTGTAAACATTTGTCATATAATAAAATAAAATACATAATCCGTTTTCTTAAACGTTTGACGGAAATCGGTAAATTGATCGGCCATTACTGGAGTTACCGGACATGACAGAGGTCAAACGACGCTGTTTGTTATGTCGTACCAGCGGGATCAAACACGCGCCTATTCATCGGAAAATATGTAGTCAAAGCTTTTAGTACACATAGGGTCACGGTTGGACCGAAAATAACTACTTATTTTGAATACAAAGCGTTCGGGTAAATCTTTCATTACGTGCATATGTTTTTTCTTTATGGCATGAGTTCAGCACCATCGCCCATGGGCACTTGTAACACCAAAGGTGCTGACCTGGCCACTAAGACCGAAACACAACTCAAGCTAGTCATGGCGGCATACTCTAGACTACGGGTGGTAACCATCCAAACAGGCAAATACCTGTTGTTGTTTTTTGTGTGTGTGTGTCAAATTGTAATAATTTTAAACGATTACTAAATAAAAATATATGATGTTATAATCTGATTAAATATAGCTTTTTGTAACATTGTTTCTTTTTGTATTGTTACAACTATTTAAATTAGAAGTAGTTAGAAATACCTTAAAAATAAATAAACTAAACTATACCTACTATAAATAAAGCTATACTTACAAAATAACAAATCTGTAAATAAAAAATTGACTCCAAATCGCTGTCGGCGGGGAGCTTGCCCAAAATGCTGGCCGCATTTCCGCGTTGGATGGCAACGCTGATGCGTTGCCCTAGGTGTAAGCCAGCCTTTTGGTCACGCGAGACCTCAATTAGACGCGTTGAGAGCTCTCGATAGAGGTGATAAGCTCCAAGCCCCTACGGCCCCAGGGTCGACCAATGGACACATATTTGCGATATTTCAGGGCCTCCTGGTGTGCAGCAGCAGCCCCGGCTGTCACGGCTGTGTCTGGAAGATGGGACGCCGCCAAAGTATCGTTCAAGTTGCGTCCCATCTTCCATGGCACCAACGACATCCCATCTGGTCTCTTATGCTGTTTATAAACCATATTAGTTTTTAAGGAAATGTGTATGCCAGTAAATGGCGAAACATGTTCTCACCATATCATAAGGCCTTGTTATCCATGTTTCATACAAATAAATATTTAATTTCATTTGCCTTGCCCCCTGGCTGTGGGTTATTTTGTCGCCTTTTACAAGTGGCCGCCCAGCAGCAAGAAATTATATTATTTCTCCGTTCCAGCACGATTAAAGTTAGAAAACAATTGTCTGTGAGTATATTCTCTGAAATTGGACTTCTATTGCGTGTGAACTGCACACGCGCACAATATTCTTCATACATTACTTACATGCATATGACTTGAAGGTAATGTTGAGCTCTTAACTTCTCTATATATGAGTAATTACTTAGACCTTGGAAGAAGAGTACTATTTTAAATGCTAATAATAAAGATATCAAAGGAGACGTATACGGTTTCATACATTATTGGGCCCAAAGAGAGTTATTTGAAGATTTCTTTTTATTATGTTGTTGTTTTTTTTTATATAATTGTAATGGGTGTAGTTATTTTGAATAAATTAATCCTATGGAGTGTTTTCATCTCATTAGTTGTTGAAATTCATTTACATAAATCTATTATGGTATTTGACATCCTATTTTATTTATGACGTTAATTGAAAGATTTCTTGTCGTCTAGATAGAATTGAGAGCTGATGTTTCCCATTTTGTAACAGATTTTTTTTATAACGCTTTTTAAACCATACTTAAAGAAGAAAGAAAGAAAAACTTTACTTGAAGAAATGGCGTCGTAATTACATTCTTTATACATTATTATACTAATACTACTAATATATTTTGAGATTTTTATGCCGCATTTTTAGCAAACAAGGTTTGCACTCCGCATATTGCTGTGCCGGAATTATATCCGGCACAACGCTGATTTTCGTGCAAACCTTCCTTTTGGCGTGAGACCAAAACGACCCAGTTTTGTTTATTAAATAGTAAATAATAATAATAATAAAACTTATGTAATATTTAATTAGTAAAACAAAGAAATATTTTTTAATGAAACCAAATAAAATACTTTGTTACTTTAAAGTTAAAATAAATACTCGTATTTATTCCCAAAAGTCCCCGTCTCCTATGACATAAATGTTTTTTGTTTAAGTGTAATGCAAAGTTTACGAGAATATATCATAGTATGTATGTAATGTGTGCAAAAGTCAATGAGAGAAAAGTCTATGACACGCGAAGGATGCCACGAAATTGGGATGAAACATTCAACTGCAGCGAGTGGGCCCAATTCAATAATCCCGTCGAAGTTGGGACCAAATCTTTGAATACATTATCCCGTTAGTTTACAGGGACGGATTCAACATATTGCTCAGAAATAGAATATACATTTTTGTACGCCATGTCAATCTAATCTTGGAGTCTTGCATTTCCATGTTTCCCGCAAAAAAGCAATTTGAATTAGCAAGCTAAAACACAACGGCATCTTTATCTTAGTGACCGAAACGTCGAAATGAAAACCAAATACATAAAATACCGCGCTTAAAACTGCTAAAACGTAGATTTAACTATGAGTACTAGCCGCGAAAACTTAGGAATTTGATTTTGAATTTTTTATTTGTTTGTTGATCTTAGATGTAGATATGGATCGATCGTATTGAAAATTCGTATAAAATTATAAACCGGAGGTAGCCTATAAAGATTTAACTGTAAACACCTAGGCATAAAGAAAGGGTGGCGCGTAGTGGTTACAAAAGTGAACACATCATTTTTCTAAATAGGTTATGTGTAAGTCGTTTTAATTGTTTTTTAGTTTTATATGCATTCATTTTCAACAGTAGATATTTTTATTTTTTTCTTCAAAAAATCGGAAACACGCACAGATATTTCAATAAAAGAAACACCAAAATTTATATCCTACAATGTTTATACATATAATTATAGGCTATAAAAGCATACAAGACCTATTTTTTTAATATAAAATTATTAAGAAAATGCGCAATATTAAAAATGCAACCCTTATGTTGCAATTATAAAACAACAAATCGGCTATTAGTACAACGAGCTTAGCAGGCGTTCGACTCGCTCGGATGTCAAACAAGAAGTGAAGATACACCGCATTATAGACCTGTAATAGAGATCTACCTAGATCAACAATTGGCTGATTGACACATTTTACAATAAATTCTAAAACTATTTACAAATATGTAAAATAATGGACGTTAAAATACCATGTTATAATTATACTTTTAAAATATCATGTGAAAAGAACTTAATAGATAGATAGATTATTGCTCACCAAATATATACAATTTCAAAAATACACATTTACAATATTGTCATGGTAGAAACAATAGGCGGCCTTATTGCTTAAAGCAATCTCTTCCAGACAACCTAACTTAAGGAATAGTTTAACCTAATCTGGCGATATAGGTGGTGCAGATTATGAGGTATATCATAATTAAACATACTAAAACTATATATTTTATAAATTAAATACGCATACTTAAACTAATTTATAAATTAAATATATACAATAAATCATAGTATAAGAATTAGGTATAATTATTTAAGGAAAAGTAGTGTTTTCTGAGTGCGTTCTTAAATGTAGGCGATGTTTTGGCCTCTGTGACAGTAAGAGGCAGCGCATTCCAAAGTTTGACAGCCTCCACTGTAAAAGAGTTATCATAAGAGTATGAAGTGTGTGCAGGTGTAGTGAGTTTACGATACGTATGAGTGCGCAAATTGTGGGAAGTAGAAAGGCGAAGGAATTCAAAACGTTCCTTAAGGTAAAGAGGACTACTAGGAATAAATAATATGTTATAAAGTAGTGTGAGAATGTGAGTATTCATGTAATAATATAATAATACAATTAATGTTTAAGTTTAGTAATTATTAACTATGGTTTGGGAGTCCACCATAGTTAATAATAAAATAAATAAAATAATAACCCACACAAGCGTAACTTGCTTAACTGAAGGATGTATAATGCGCGTGTTTGTCAATTACTACTATTATTCTAATTATTTATTTTGTTAAAAATACATTTCGGAGTTCGTCCCTGCATTCAGCCGGTTCAGCGGCAATCATGCGGTCGGTCCGTTCTTTGCCCGCATTATTCTCGAATGTTCCGAGCGGTGTTTGTTGGCGGGATCTCAATTGGCAGCTGTTACAATACGCATGCGTGTACCACGTACGACATTTCCCCATTTCTACAAAGCTTTCATGTAGTACTGGCGTTTTATTTTTTAATTTATTTCGGACAATGAATAATTACGCCTCTAGTCAGCATAAAAGTTAATTATGTTACTTGAATTTATTATTCTACTGGTTGACGTAAACAGCGGCTTTACTGACAATTATACTGGTGTTACAAGATGTCAACCACAGTAGTCATGAGAACCATAGTTAATATGACATAGACAATCGTCACACATAATATTTTTAGTCTATTTATCAGATGATTCGATTTATAATTAAATTACCATTTTCTATCGGTTAGTTAATTTTATAAGCCCACTAGATAATTTAGTGCATCAGTAACTAATTGTTATAATTGTTTTTATGATCCTGGCAACACTATGATGTAATTACTACTTTTAGCAATGATGTAATGTTATTGTTTTGTAGGGTAGCATTTTCGTATAAAAGGCGTAGTGGCGTGTAGACGGTGTTCATTGCTTACTGTGCTGTGTGAATATTCACATCAAAGGCTGAACAATAAAGGGGAAACCCTGTCCAAATAGTTAATATTTGGTACTTTCTTACCCAAATCTCTCCTTGCATTTTACACTGGGTATGGTTGCCTGTAAACATATTTTGGTATAATCATATATTTTACCACACTATGATGCGGTTCGCGGTTCAATCTCGCTTCGGTCTCGGGCCGATCAAATTGCGTTGTGTTTACACTACTAACTAGTCTGGAGTTGAAACAAAGGCGTATTCACACTGTCAGTACAAGTCATGACAAAATCTCAATTCACTCATTTTTTTTTGCGCCAATAGCGAAACAGAACTAGAGCGATACAATAGCGAGAATTTTCTGATTCTTTTTTAAATATTTGACCAGACAGGCAGCAGACGGAACCATGAACGGTATCATAGTCTGAATCGAGCCTTATATTGTAATTCATCCACTGACATATCTGTTTTTTTTAACTAACCTATGTTAACTTACATTGCAACAACACTAATATGCAGTAACATTGATTAGAATATCACCTCTAAAATGTGAACGTATTATCTTTATAGCCTCATATTATTATTAACATTGTTTTGAGAATGTCAGTTATATATTTCTGAAAACGACACAGCAAAGTTGATTGAATCTGTCAAGTAAGCTGTTATATCATACTAGCTTCTGCCCGCGACTTCATCCGCATGGAATAGTTTAAAAAAAGTAAGTTAAAAAAACCCCCAATTTTGAAATATACTGCATTGGTGCTCCACTCCTATTGGTCTTGGCGGGATGATATATAGCCTATAGCCTTCCTCGATAAATGGGCTACCTAACACTGAAAGAATTTTTCAAATCAGACCAGTAGTTCCTGAGCTTAGCGCGTTCAAGCAAACAAACAAACTCTTCAGCTTTATATATTAGTATAAGTAGAATAACATACGTGTTTTTTAAAAGTTTTATAACAGTCTGCTTAGAAACAGTGTTTCAATACCTATAACACTCGTATAACTTATGAATAAGGAGATATATATTCAGCAATTTGTACAAACATTCCGAGTAAATACAATATCCATGCATGAACACGACTGAAATAAATTCATGAAATTTGTACCAATGTATGTTTGAATAATGCCGACTCGTGGAGGATGGGGAATATAGAACCGTTGCGACCGCACGGCCGCGGAACCGCACGGCCATTCCACCGCGCGTTTCCGATTCACACCAATTGCATACCATAAAATATACCGAATCAGGCATTTCCAGATAAAACCAAAAGATTGTTAATTTTCGTTATTTTACTCGATGTTAATTCCGTTCGGGTTTTAATAAAGATGCAAGCCTGTTGCAATGTTAAACTTTTAATAGTTTCTTTCATTTTATTACAATGTGACAAACAGATAGACTAGACTAGATTATCATCCGTGCAGGAACGGAGAAAGAATACAGTTTCCTGCGGCCTGTCGTAAGAGGCGACAAAACAATTCACAGCCAGGTGGTAGGGGTAGGGTATTTTCCCGACGGATGGCTACCACCCCTGGTCTAGAGTACGCCGTCATAATAACATTGAGTTGTGTTCCGGCATTAATGACCAGGTTCCAGTCTCCCGTAAGAGAGCAGCAGCGCATTTGTAGCCTTTGATGTTGCAAATGTCCATAGGCGATGGTAACCGCTTTCCATAAAGGGGGCCGTCTGCCTGTCTGCTGAACTCATGTAATAAAAAATAAAAAAAGACACCCCACCTGATGGACAGCGATTACCATCACCTATGGTCGTTTGCAAAACCACGGGTGATGCCTTTTATGGTAAGACGGAGTCGAGGAGATTAGATTAGGGGAGTGATATAGAAGGAGTAGGATAAGAGGTAACGGATAGTAAGGAAATGAGATAGCATTAGGGGAAAGTGGGCCGTTTCTGACCTTTAATAAAAGGTCCAGAAATGAGAAGCAGCATTTTAACCCATAAATTACTTTAAGTATTACTCTTCCGATTTACACAGAACACTCGCACAGAACTTATCGTCCTCACACTTGGCTGTCACAGAATTACACTGACTCTTGTGCGCCACTCTCGCCAGGTTTTATACTTTAAGACCGAGAAAAAAACAAGTAATGGAGGTAGTTCTGCACACACCAGTACTTCTATAATTAAATTATTTACATTATTTGTAAGTCTCACACAATATTATTACTATCAATTACATTTGTAACATCAGTAAATTATTTGTTAAGAATTTAATTGACATTTATCTATGTTTAAAGCGTTACTTAGTGAATAGTTCCTACATTAGTAGTAGTGAGAATAATGCAACATACCTCTGTTCTTATCAAACTTCTTGTCCATCCAAGGGTTGTCTGGAAGAAATCGCTAATAGCGATAAGACCGCCTATTGTGTTGTTACGAGCTACAGGACTCGAATTAAAAATGCCGTTGGAACTACTATAGAATTTATTAGAACTGTACAAACACATATAAAACAAATACAAATAAAACTGGATGCAACCAGTTCACACTGCACGATTCAATGCAATTCGACACGCGCAAAGTCTGTCGTTTATATCGCTAATCGAGAGTACTAGAAAACGTCTTACTCGCTTCGTGGTCGTCGCTTGACTGCCCCGCCCCTCCATTCGGGCATCGTCTTATACTAACTACATAGTACAAAGAAATTGGAGGCGCACACTGAGTTTCTAAGAAATATTAATTTGCACACCTGCGAACGTCCACAAAGTCGAAAACAATAACAATAGGTATTAGTTCGACGCTAACGACGGTTATAAAACAAGTAGAAAAACAATAGCATGTTACAAATACAAAAGACAAAAGAGTTCCTTAATCCGGGAGGACAAAAAGCTGCCCTTACAATAGTCTGTGCGGCTTATCTTTGAAGGCATATAATAGTATTGTAAAATCTTATTTCTATTAACTGTATCTTTTAAAACACAATAAAGCATATTCATTCATTCATTCATTCATTCATTCATTCATTCATTAGTAAAAATGCCTCAAAGTTACTGGACGACATGGAACTTGAAGTTTAAATTATTAACCGCATCGGTCGTTACGGGAGTTCCCCACTTCTCATAAATTCAGTGCTCAACACAATAACTTTGTTCAGACTTTTTCATTGCTTTTTCAAATGCTAGTCAAAGAGTGTCTTCATCACTTTCATGGGCTATCGGTACTCTCATTTAGCAGTTTAGCGAGCTGTGACCAAGATTGTGATCCCAATGGTTCTATCACATTGTTTTTATTGTTATATTAAATTTTCGATAAAACATTTTACACGTAATATAGATTCCTTTATTTTACACATCGGTAATCTCGGTATGTCAAATTCCTCCAGACAGACCTGTCATAGGCAAGCGTGCAAGGCATGCACAGGGTTGCTAACACTACTCCAAAATAGAATACTGTTCTCTAACGTGTTTATAATCAATAAGAATAATAGGCGTACCCTATTAGTCTTAAGTCTAAAATACTCTTATTTACATAATGTTTACTTTACTAGTGCCAGTGAATATACTAGTGCAAAGCCATTGTGATAAACCAAACAGCCGTATGTATGTAAGTACGAAAAAAATATCTATTAAAAATTTAAAATAAATGATGATACTCTTTTTTATCAGTCGGTACTCTTATTTTACCTTCTTTGAAATCAGGTATATTGTTCTAAAAACAAGTTGGCAACCCTAGGCATGCACTCACCATGTACGCGCGGCGCAACCAACAACCGTTAAATGGGGCAATCGATCACATAATATTCAAAGTCATTGTTGGAAGGTTTTATTGAAAGTTAAAAATTCTAAAGCATCTTTTTCACACCTCTATGAGGTAACACTAGTCGCTTAGCTACCATGATGTTTGTGAGACATGTATAGTTTGAACATATGTACATACATATACAATACGTGTTTGTCTGGGGTGCAATACTGGCTGTGGGAGGACTGTTTCCATCTCATAACTCGCTGACAAAACAACAGTCCCGTGGCGTTGTTGTCATTATAGTACTCGTATCAAGTCGCCGCATCTTGTGTGCGGCGCGCCGCTGCCTGTACACTCTTCCTCTTGCATCGCACAGGGCCGGAGTTAGGCTGACCGACGCAAAAAAGCGAATAAGTTGCGCTGTCTCTCATATAATCATCAATTTTATTACATATATTCGGAATCATAGGAAAATTACGTCGAATAGTTGGTCTCGCGGCTTTACTATTTGATGCGTAACGGGCGAATAAAAGTAAAACTGCACGATTCATAACGTACTCATGTATTCGTTTGACAACATGGTGGCCACTTACTATAGCTACTTACGTATGTACATATATATATGCAACACTATTGAATTTGTTGGGGTCGGGTATAAAGATTTCCGCTTTTTGTCGTCAATAATTGTATATGTAAATGTTAAAGTGATTGTGAAATTGGTAAATGACGTCTATGATATACTTTAGATAGCGAGCATGCGTGAACGAGTGGCGGGTATTCCGCCGGCCCATACAAATTGCGGCGGCCGCGCTTAGTCATAGAACGTACGTACATATTGTTACATGCCGTCAAAGATAAGCGCACAGCCTATTGTAAGCGAAGCTTATTATCCTTTAACCGGATTAGGGAATCCTTTGTGTTTTAAATTTGTAACATGCTATTGTTTTTCTACCTGTTTTATAACCATCATTAGCGTCGAACTATAATCCCTATTGTTATTGTATTCGACTTTGTGGACGTTCGCAGGTGTACAAATTAAATTTCTGAGAAACCTTGTGTGGGCCTCCAATGTCTTTGTACTGCGTAGTTGGTATAAGACGAGGCTCGAATGGAAGCGAGGGCAGTTAAGCGACGGCTACGAAGCGAGTAAGACGTTTTCTAGTACTCTCGATTAGCGATATAAACGACAGACTTCACGCGTGTCGAATTGCATTGAATCGTGCAGTGTGAACTGGTTGCATCCAGTTTTATTTGTATTTGTTTTATACGTGTTTGTACAGTTCTAATAAATTCTATAGTAGTTCCAACGGCATTTTTAATTCGAGTCCTGTAGCTCGTAACAATATTATTATCTTTTGTAATATTCCGATAAACATGAAATATGGTACATACGTAATTTAAATAAAATAAGGAAAACTTAGATTGGCAAATGCTAGCTAGTTCTGGTACGCGGTTGCAGTCTCGAGGAAATATCTTGTTACACTCATTTACGTGGTAGAACCAAGCTAGAATCATTATCTGAATTACAGCTCTTAGGGCCGGCTCGATGTTCCTATCCTATTCTATAGAGAATGAATCAAATGAATAAAAAACTCAGGACAGAGATGATGAGATATAAGCTTGGAATAGTCCAAGCTTATATCTCATCATCTCTGTCCTGTTCCTCCTGCCGGATCCCTGTATCTCATTCTCATCATTCTAAAGACTAGCGACGCGATGGATTCGCCCCTGGTGTTGCAAAAGTCTATAGGCGACGGTAACTACTTTCCATCGGTTGGGCCAACGAAGCAAAATGTCCCTTAGACACAAGCTTACTCTAATAAAACATGCATCCGCCCGATCATGACGTACGTGAGTGTGGTATTCGGCCATGGCCTGCCCTTTTAGATAAACTGCAAATCGTGCAGAATAAATTCACGCACAGAGCCGTCGGTGCTTCCCTCTATATGCATAACGTTGACCTCCACCGCGATCTGGAGCTTCCCCCCATCAAAAACTACATTACGTCCCTCCCGTATCCGCGTCCGATTATAAGCCTCGACGAAAGGCTCTCGTGCGATGACCGCGTAACGTCCTCACGGATAGGGTCGACGTTATTATAAAACAACTGGCCCGGATCAGCCTGCCCGCGGTTAGGACGGCTGGCTGGCAGGCACCGACAGACTGAAACACGTCTGCAGACGGTGTCTGAGACGCCGCCATCAATCACGACCTCTCCGCGTCTCCGCGAGGGACGCCAGGAGAAATAGCCCTCCCGTAGGATAGACTAGGCGTGTTGCTAGGAAGTTTCTTTCGCCGTTTCTTCTCTTCCACCCATAACACGTTGCGAAACGGCAGTAAGATAGCGTAGGCCGTCACGAACCGTCGATTCCGGTCCGCCGGGATTCTTCCCCTCGGATTTTATATTACCCGTCACCTGTTCTCAATTCGTACATTGTGTCGCCCTCTAATCGGCATCGTTAAATTCATCCCCCTCTCATGGCAACAGTTCAGCCGAGGTAAAGCCCCCTAGGGAGCTCTCTCAAGTAAGTTGCCCCCCGGGTACTCGCTCAGAAAACCCCGGTAAAGTTGTGAGGTCTTAGGAACAACAACATAAAGTCAAGTCCAATAAAAAAAAACAGCTGGGCCGTCTGACTATTTAGCAACTTCACAATAAATACAAAATATAGGTAAAGTATATTTTGTTTTAACAATTTATACAACAAAAATATAAAGTGTAGAAAATTTTGAAACCAAACACAACAATCTATACTTCATTATAAAAAGGTAAAGTTTGTTTGTTTGTTTTTACGAAGTAATATCTTGATCTACTGCATTGATTCTGAAACTTCTTCACCATTAGAAAGGTACATTACTTTTGAGTGACACAGGCTATATTTGATTGTGATTATTTCTTAATGATACCCAACGGAGTGGGCACAAATATTTGTAGGAATAATCTCTTGAACTACTGAACTAATTTTGAAAATTCTTTTACCAATAGAAAGCTACATTATTCCTCAATAACATAGGCTATATTTGATAGCGATTAATAATATGTTTTTAAAATTTTTGTATTGTGAAATATCAATTCCGAGAAAAACGGGCTGATGCGTTAATTTATTGGCGTGCGCTGTAGTTGAACACTTACAAGCCAATATATGGCGCTGTGCAATAATTGAGATGGCAAACGATTCCCAAAACATACAAAGAATATATACAAATTTCCAACAATAATAGTTGGGCCTCGGCCTGCGAGGAACAACAATAGCCTCGCTGGAAGATCTTCCTTTGCGACGAAGGAGCATTCCATCTCTGCTCGTCCACCATATACGGGTCACCCTAAAGTGCTGACTAAACATTAAGTAAATTCCAGGTTCAAATAGTCACTCTGGTGGGTGACGTTGACTTGCGAAAGGAGTGTTTTCCCATGGGCAATTATATGTTGGCTTATCTCCAGTGGCGCCTAACGAAGTTGACACTGGTCAGCTAGTGATTAATATAATTTTACGAAATTCGGCTTCAGCGTGAGCAACACATTGTCTTGCATCCCAAGTGCCGCCCTGGTGGTGGGCCTCCGGCGACACCTGCCTCCACACGCGACGCTCCTGATAATGCGCCCACTCCATTGTTACACACCTCTCGCAACTTGCTCTGCTAGTTTAAACTGTTGTTGCACATTGTTTGTTATAATGGAACGTGGAATTAAATCACTAATAATATATAATACTTAATACCCAATTACATGTACGTTTACTTATTAGTGTATTTGTATATTAATAATGTATAGCTATTGCTGTTGCTATACCCATATTAATGATGTATATGTAAATGAAGTTACTCTTTATTTGATTTGAATTTGGCGCGCATAGTGGTATTATCATAGTATATGTCAAGTGTCAATATAAAGTCACTTGTACATCACACTTGTCAGAGTTGTTTGTCAATTAGAATAATAGAACAAATTAACTAGTGTTATTTTAAAATTCGTACACGTATTAGATTAATTGAAATTGTGAATTAATTAGCTTCAAATGTTGTTTCTCTTTTCAGGTGTGTTGCGTAATTATAAATCCACATACATATATATATATATATATATATATCCTATTTATATGTGTATTTAATTTGCACACCACTGTTATACACTTGCGAATCCCCCGTTCATAAAATCCATAGTCCGGGTTATTTGGAAGAGATGGTTCTAAAGCGATAAGGCCGTCCATTGTTCCTACTTCTAGTGTTTATATGACTACTGTAAATTGTTTACTTCATGTGTATGTGGTGAACAATAAAGTGTATACTATTCTAGGAGGATTCGAATATCTTTATTATAATCCTTCTGCTTTACCCGCATTACCGGTAGTGACTGTGGCCTAATACGATTTAGTCATAGCGTTGAAAAATAACGCATTAAACCCTTGGCCACATCTGGGTGCCATGGTCACCAACACTAAAATTATCCTATGTAGCATGGGCATTAATTAAAAAAAGGCTGAATAATAAACTACAATAGCGGAGTGGACAGTCAGTTAACTGAGATACTGTAAAATCGTCGCAGCCTGTCTTGTTTCGTTTCTTAATATTAAAACCACCAATTATAATCTTCTTATTCCTTATTTTTATGTATTTTACAATAACTCCTATTATTATTACAATCAAATATATTTTTGGATAAATGCTTATGTCCGTGTTCAGTTCAACCATTAGAAGGGGGCGAGGATCTCTATGGTCTGTCTCTTGTCATGATTCATTGACATCAACGACAATGACGTTTGAATTTTACAGATTAAATAGAATAGCACTGTTAGTACAGCCTAAATTACTGTAGAAGCGTACCTTAGATAGGATTCAAACAGCGCGCTAAGTATTGTTTAAACAGTAAAAATATTATTTTTATGATGATGTTTTAAAAGTAAGATGACAAGATGCTATTTTAACGGATTTCTTTCCACACACACTCTTCGGTCCACATTCTTGTTTAAAACTTACCTTTTTGATTATTCTAAAAAGTGTAACTCATTGCATCATTATAAAAAGTGTAACTCATTGCATTATTCTAAAAAGTGTAAGTCATTGGATTATTCTAAAAAGAGTAACTTATTGTATTATTTTAAAAAGTGTAAGTCATTGGATTATTCTAAAAAGTGTAACTCGTTGCACCATTATAAAAAGTGTAACTCATTGCATCATTATAAAAAGTGTAACTCATTGCATTATTCTCAAAAGTGTAAGTCATTGGATTATTCTAAAAAGTGTAACTCATTGCATCATTATAAAAAGTGTAACTCATTGCACTATTCTAAAAAGAGTAACTCATTGTATTATTTTAAAAAGTGTAAGTCATTGGATTATTTTAAATAAAGTGTAACTCGTTGCACCATTATAAAAAGTGTAACTCATTGCATCATTATAAAAAGTGTAACTCATTGCACTATTCTAAAAAGAGTAACTCATTGTATTATTTTAAAAAGTGTAAGTCATTGGATTATTTTAAATAAAGTGTAACTCGTTGCACCATTATAAAAAGTGTAACTCATTGCATCATTATAAAAAGTGTAACTCATTGCATTATTCTCAAAAGTGTAAGTCATTGCATTATTCTCAAAAGTGTAAGTCATTGGATTATTCTAAAAAGTGTAAGTCATTGGATTATTCTAAAAAGAGTAACTTATTGCAATATTCTAAAAAGCGTAACTTATTGGATTTACACACATTTACATTGGTGGATTAAATGAGTAATCTTTGTCATAATATATTTATCACATTAAACTTAGCCGTTCCAGACGCACAGGTAATGTCTACACTCCAGCCAAAAAGGAAGTCCTTACTGTTATTTTTCAATCTGCTACAGATTGTATAAATGATTCGTTTATATACGTAATAATCCTTTTAATATTATCGTCAGCTATTGAATGAAACGGACAGCATAGTAGAGCTCTTGAGGAAGCGCTGAATGCCAATTTCATCGATTCGCTCATAAATACGCAACGATCACTCATTTGGCTCAATGCGAGCGGACAGGCGAGCCTTGCTCAAAAGAACATCTTTTCATCCACTCGCCAAATTATTTCCAACTTTACTACCTTGCTATAGAGTTCCTTTTTCTAACTAACCAATATTCCAAAGAAACACGCTATAAAAGAAGCAGTAATGAATTTTAAATTTTAATGCCTGGAAATAAAGTTGATTCTTTTTTCAAAATTGTGTAATATCGCTCACGACCGTAGTGTGGTGTTAGAGTAAGCAATTTACATTATAACGTAAAGCCATAAGGTTGATTTCTGTTTGAATGACGGCCCGTTTGAAGCCAAGTACGAGGTAGAGGATACATTGATACGCGAGCGATCTACACTTTATACGAGTACCGAGTACACACAGCTACGCTGTGGTCGCGATACCCAGATAATGCTCAATCATTACATCTCTTTCACTCTCGCACAAACATGTTGCCGTCACATTCGCACAAAACATAAAAAGAGCAATACACATGTGCCCAACTAAAGGATTAATAATTCATCGGCCCACAAAAAAGTGGTCTATACTTTTTAACGGCTCCCAGGAAAATTCCCGCGGGGTTCCCAGGATAAAACGTAGCGCAGATTTTAAGTCTAATAATTTGCTACCGATCAGCGAAAACCGCATCGAAATCGGCGCCATAGTTTTTACGTGAATTCCGAACGAACAGACAAGAATTCTAAAAAAAATTGCATCCTGCTCTCCATCGTTTATATTTTATAGTGTATTCCAGTTGTTTTGTTTTAAATAGCTTCAATGTACAGACACGGCATTTTTAGAATCTTATAATATTATAGATATGGCTCTCCAGAAATCTAAAGTGAAATTGATGTTCTAGTTGTTTAACTTTATATTACTGGACATCTCTAGCATTCACCTCTGCTTCCATTAAGTGAAGTCTAGCTCTCGCGTAGTGAGATGCTTCTGATGCTGTACAAAGCACAAATACGAGCATGTATGGAGTACTGTTCTCACCTTTGGGATGGTTCAGTCAAATACTATAGCTTGAGGCACTAGAGTCGATTGAGCGAAGAGCCAGGAAGCTGACAGGCAATGAGCAGCCATTCAATGACAAAATTCAAAGTCTCGAACATCGACGCAGGGCTGCCAGCTTATCAGTTTTCTATCGGATACATTTTGGAGAGTGTGCATTGAAGCTTTTTAATCTTATCCCATCTGACAACCAGACGCACTGGCAAGCGGGGCCGTTATATGGTGGACATACCACCTACACGAACAAAGCGCTTTGAGTCCACCTTAATTATGCGCACCGCAAAGGAGTGGAACTCACTGCCGGAATCTGTTTTCCCGAACCTACAACCTGGGTGTCTTCAAGTCCCGTGTGAATAGATACTTTCTAGATAAGAGTGCTGCATCTTAGACCACATCTCCGCTCGAAATCGTGCGAGATAATGGTTAAACGTGAATCTATGATGTATTTTTTTTTTTAAAGATACGCCTCTTTCCGCTGCTTTCCGTGTAATGTGAACTGGGTGCAAACGCTCATACATAATGCAGGGGCAGCTATTGCCTGCCGGATCGGGTGCTCGCTGGATGAGGCTCAAATCTTAAGTGGTGATATTTATTTAAGTACGCCCCGTGGGAAGGCTACACACCCTTCCACCTAGTTGCATTTCCACCAGCACGAGCGCTTTTTCTTTGAATTATTTCGCCCTGTGTCAAATATAAAAGCTTTTTAGGGATCGAGTGCCTCATAATAAATTATAGGGAAGCGGGTTACAACATTTCAATTTGTGCTTAATAAAGGTGTACATGAAATTTTTATTGGGAGTCAAAAATAGGATTCAGCAGGCAATTAGAGTATAAACGTTTCACTTGTACTAGGAGTTTTTGGTGGGAATTTGAATTTTGAAACATGTGGCCTTGTGCAAGTCGGACAAGAAGATAAAGGGATCTGCCATAATCATAATGCGGATATGGTTTTTAGACGGCCTCTGTTGTTGAGCGGGCTAAGCCTTTGCCGGCCTACCTCACTGCAATGCAGACAGAGGCTCCGGGTTCGATTCCTGGTATAGTAAATTTCGGAAACGTATTTTCTCCGTTATTTCCTATGGTCTGGGTGTCTGGGATCGGCCCCAGAATGGTCCGTTGTATATTACCCATAACACAAGCGTAACTTGCATAATTTCGGGATATACAGTGTGTATGTTTGTCTGCCGATTTATTTATTTATTTATAGTTTGTCTCATCATCAGCCATTTGCAGCCCACTGTTGGACGTAGGCCTCTCCAAGTCGCCGCCACTCATCCCTGTCCTCTGACTTCGTCATCGGTCCATCGGGCTGGAGGGCGTCCGACAGTACATTTACCAAGACGCGGTGTCCATTCCAGGACTCGTCTGCTCCATCGATCATCGGTCCTGCGGCAGATGTGACCGGCCTACTGCCACTTCAACTTCTTAATTTTGCGACCTATGTCGGTTACCTTGGTTCTCTTACGGCTATCCTCATTTTTATCCCCTTGGTCAGGACGAGGAGGACGCACTGCTAGAAGACTTTCGTCTTCAAGCATTGCGGGATGGTCGACGAGAAAATGTCGTATCTGTACATTGAAGCTATTTACAAAAACAACTGGACTAGACTATACAAACGACGGAGAACCACGATGCAATTTTTTCAATTTCTTGTCTCTTTCCGGGATTCACGTAAAACTACTGGGCCGATTTCGATGCGATTTTCGCTGCTCGAAAGCAAATTTTTAGAATTAAAAACTGTGCTGCTTTTTGTTCTGGGAATCTCGCGGGAAATTGTCTGTTTGTTTGACCTTGTGTCCCGGGAATCCCGCAGAAAATTCCTGGGTATAGTACAAATTATTTAGGCTACATAAAAATTTGCTGATTCCGATACGATTTCACTAGAACGATAGCCAAGTCCTTTTTCAAGTGATGCGGTACTTTATATGGAATTTTCCCGGGAGTGTTTTAAAGTGGGTAGTATACATAAATAAATAATACCCGATTCGTATCCGATTGGTACTAAAACAATATAATACAATTTGCACCTTTTAAGGTTGCGTAGCTGTTTTGGTTAAGAAGCCTTTCTGTTTCCTTCATATGGGGTTGACAATTTATTATCAACGCCCCTGTTCTTACTAAACGTCCATAGACGACGTTAACCGCTACAAATCAGGGACCCAATTCTGTTATCACTATCTCATCAAAATCACCGAACACTGTCTCAGTCATAGATTTGTTTGACTTCGTTATTCTGTTAATTCCGTTAATTTCTATCTTTATAATATTAATACGTGAAGCAGAAACACAGTAAAAACGTTGTACCCCTTTTTACGAAAATGGCGCATACGGAGGAGTATGAAATTTCGCACACTTATAGTTTATATAGAGAAGAAGTGACGAATGATAATATTTTTTGAAATTATGCGTAAAAAATACATTAAATCAAACCATGTATTTGACACACACACGCATATATATATACTCTTTTGTTTATTGTTACAGTCAAATTAGCAGTGTAGCTTTGGCGAAATCTGTGATTATAGAAGTATAGTGTTTGACAACAGAACCTTAATAATGTTCAAACTTATAATTTAAATGAATTATTTTGGTCGAATTTCGACCACGGGCGACCACTAGTTTTTCAAAATATTTATAAGCGAAAACTGGCGAAAGAAATGTTTAAAATATTAGTAGCTTTTCAATATTTATTTCGGCTGACGCCATTTCTACTGATGGTAGTATATATTTTTTTGTACTATTATTCTGCCGCAACGATATCAAGAAGATAATATTATGCATTACGTAGAATGCGATTTTTTTACAGTATCGCAATGGAATCGTACTTTAAATATTTTCGCAACGCCAAGGTAAATATAACAGAATTGTTCCCCAGGTCTGTGTGCTCGCTTCTGGTAATAAATGAAACGCCCTAAAGCTTCTATGTTGTAACTGGACTGAACTTTAATTTGTAGGTTAGGCTATTGACGTGGCAAACATCGAGTGATGTTATTTATTTAGGTTTATGGCTTGGCAGCTAGGCTTTTGAAGCCAGATCTTAGATAATGTAGTTTCTTCATTTTCTTAAGCCTATGTGTAGCACAGCTGAACTGCAGGTTATCAGCTGGTGCCCTTCAACGGAGTTGTTGTGACAACTCAAAAGGCCACATTTGACTATACAGTTCAATATCCTACAACTATTGTTCATTTTAGAGTAAATTTACACATTTTTAGAAAATAAAACTGCACAACTCAACATCTTTCAGTTCCCGCCAAAAGCTCCCATCGAGCGATGTGTCAACTGGCACCATAAATAAAACCTATGTCTAGCATCACGTGTATTGTTTTCAGTAACGCCACAATGACAGGAAAAGGAACAAAATCCATACAACCACATCTTTCACATGTAACATGTGTATATAATAAGTGCTTTATTTAGGTTTTGTATTGGCCATACGTTAAAGAATTGGATCACGTAATAATAAGAGTGCCTTCTATGTGCTTCTCCTTCACACCTTCACAGCTCCTAATAACCCTCTCCTTATCCCATAATTCGCCAATTAAAAATGCCGCGGCACCTAGCGGACGGGGCCAGTCGTCGATCTGTTACGGCGGAACAATTACGTGCGCGTGCGCCACCCTATTGCTTCCCTTAGTAAAGTGCTGTGCAATTGTTAATAGACCAAAATCAAACTGTGTTGTGCTTCCTGGCGTCCGTCATCAGCATCGAGATAAATAATCGGTGAGTCCTCTCTTGTTTCCTATCCTCTGTCAATGCGACGAGACTATTCAAAAAACCAGCGCGTAAATAGGTTTATTTATTTATTAGGTACTTATCTTTAAAAAAAATATTATGCTGTCATTGTTTTCTGTTTTTTTTTTCTTTGTTATTATTCGTTTCACGTATACGTTGACTATAAATGAAATAATATTTGGCTTGTTTCCACCGTGTGTCGCATTGCATTTGCGATTAAGGAGGTTGTTGGAGATGCGAATGGACTGTACGTTTTGGTCGCTGGTTCAATATCTGGAGCTTCCGAAATGAAACCACGAAAAATGATACTAAGGGAGGCTTCAACTTCGTAGGCGTCGCTTCTTTGTTTTCTTAGCTGCTAACCGCGAACTACTGTTTGTCACCAACTACGGCTTGTCACGAATTACTGCTTGTCACGAACTACTGCTTAATTGTTATTGTTATTACAAATTTCAGTACACCATAGATCCTGGCCTATCCTGAGGGTCCTTACATTATTATGACCCATGGTTTAAGCATACGAGATGTGGTAATGGGCACTTTCCTCGCCCCCCGCTTCATTACTGTAAATATAAAGCGTTGGTCTCTAGTCCGTTTACCTTCTTCTCCTCCAGCTATAACACGTTGCGAAGCGGTAGTAACGATAGACTAGGATCGGCTCCGCCGGCGGAGTCGATAACGGGTCCCCAAATAATCACTTCAGCCTGTTGGCTTAGCTCGTTCAGCCTTTCACGGCTAAATCCGATATAGAGTCAATCTCCAGCAGCGGTCGAGCCGAGGTCGTAACCTCACAGAAGGTGCCTCCTCGAGCGCGCTGCTTCTGGGCTGAACGCCTCCGCTCCCACGGAGTCGAGAAACCCCCAAAGTCCGGTATCGCTGAAACAGCCATCTGCGGCTATTCAGCTGGGTCCAGCTCCAAAAAAAAATAGTCCGTTTACCTCATTGCAAAACCATTTAACAACCAACAGATTTTTAGCTGCACTATCATTATGGCCTACTCGCTGGTGGAGTAGGCAGTAGTGCAGCTATACTGTAATACTTGCAACAACTCAGAAGGGTTTATGGTAGTAAAAGAAGAACAACTGGTCATAATACTTTATATTGGACCTTACGGTTTTAACACATTTCAATACGTAGTATCCATAGTAGTTTGTGATATTTCATACACTGACTATTCAAACTCGACAAGCATTCTTAGAACACCTCGCCATCCCTCCAACAATTTTACAGTACATCAAACTTAGCATATTGGCACAACCGATAGCGGATTTAAGTCATTCATAAACTATTTTAATTAAAGTATTATGCATGACAAGAATTTAATACATTATTGTTGTTTGGATATTTCAGATAATATTTTATATAAGATATTGTATAAAATATTATACTTAAAGTTTTATATACAATAAAATAAGTCGAACATAGTATAAATCCATCGCGTCTGCCAACATGAAAATAAAATGTAGTGAATACCGTCTATATATACAATTGAGAGGTTTGAATTATAATCTACACAGTTACGACGTCATATAAAAGATAAATATTGTTATATAGAATTATGGTAAATTATAGACAACTACTCTATACAAAACAAACGCTAATTACAGAATAAATAAAAATGTAACATTATTATTCAATTAAGGAAATGGCCGATTGTATCGTTCGGAAATAAGAGGGTACATAACAAAATAAATTATTAACTTTATAAAAGAAACACGACAAGAACAATTATGTTACTCAGTAACTGTAACAATACCTCGCGGGTCCCGGGCTTCATGTTGCATTATGCATCGCTGTAGCCCGGTTTCCGCTGCCTTTTGAGTCCCGGGCTCCATCCCGGTCTCACTTACCGGGATCTATTGGGATCCTACTTTTAATGAAAGACAAACGGTATAACATTTATTTCCTAGCAACCTAAGGCTATTACAAGTAATTAAGTTCTAAACAGTAATAAATTAAATTTAAAATAATAATACATAACTTCATACATAATGTATACCGGTCTCAGTCCGATCCGTCTCTTTCCTGCGCCCAACGGTCGCTTCTACATTATCTACAAGGCTTAGCAAATTATACTAATGTGTTTATCGCCTGTCTACGTAGCCTGTAGCCGGGTCGGTGAGTTTCGCACATCGATGTTGTCGTCGTCAACAGAGGTGAGCACTGAAAATCAGTGCTGTGTCGGCCTATGTTTCGGCACAGCAAAATACTGAGTGCCAACCGCATTTCGCAAATTGCGGCATGCATTTTCATTATTATTGTTATTTTTCATACATATATATTTTTTCAAGTTTAAAAAAAATCTTATAAAATAATATTGTTGTTATTATTTTCTTTCTTTCTTCTGCACATTGGATAACTCACTTTATTTATTAATAGCTATGCCCGCGAGTTCATCCGCGTGGAATTATTTTTCGCGGAACCCTTAAAAAGTAGCCCAAGTTACTCCTTATAACAACAGCTATCTGCCAGTGAAAGTCCCGTCAAAATCGGTCCAACCGTTTCAGAGATTAGCTGGAATATCTAGACAGACAGGCAAAACTTTTGAAAATTGTTTTTTTTTTATATAAATACCGTACTTTCGTATGGATTTAGTAAAAAGCTGTTATTTTACATTACAAACCAGAAACTTCAATTTTATTTATTTATAGATAAATGTAAACAAATTATATATACAAATTAATATTAAACATTAAAAATAAATATAATATATAAATAAATATAAATGAAAATTAAAGTAGAAAATCTAGTGCCAGAACGCTATCAGGTGGAAACTTCTTCGTTGAATCGCAACGATAAATCCAGCTACCGAGTTCAAACGAAGCCAGTGCAGGTGCCGAGAATTACCGAGTAATTAACTTTTATGTTGTTTACACGAAGTCAGCGGAGGACCACTGGACCTGTACACCCTAAATAAATAACCAGATTATTTATTTAGGTTGTACACACGTTACTAAAGTTTCGAAAACTGCAGAATTTGATAGAATTAAATTAATTGATTTCGAAATTTCCTTATTTGATGTTAGAAACGGACAGACGATAGAATTGAAACTGAAGCTTGTGCTTTGTTGTTAAAACAATTGACATTTTAGAATCCTGCTAATCGCAATTATTTTAACAACGAAGCAGATTCTCAAATTTCACCTGGTTTGAATTTCCGATGCGACGCGACCCTACAAAATAAAGTCAGCGAATGGCTTGCTATTGAATTTGTCGTTTACACGAGTCCAGTATCGTTGGCGCATGTCGAGAGAGCACTGACTTAGAAATTTTCAGTCGGGAATTTTGAAGTCAGCACTGACTTCAAAATTTACACGGTGTCAGTATGAATCTAACACTAGCTTCCTTTGAATTTGAAATCAGTAACTAGGTAAATGTAAATCAGCTTGAATGCGTCGCCGAGGTATAGGCCAGTCTTGTGGTCATTTGAGACGCCTACCATACTTTTGACTATGTCTCGATAAAGCTTGTTCGCCTCAAGACCCCATGGTCCCGGGCTTTCGAGCCCAGGGACGACTATATATTTTGTTTAAAATTTTGTGTTTTGTTTTTCGAATTTCTGCTACAATATAGAAATTCTAAACATGTCACTACAAACCGATCTCCCGCTGAGATTTTATTCGGCCGCAATCTAAGATGTAGACTAGATCTATTAAAGCCTACCATCCTTAAACCACCTGACACACAACTCGACAAAACAAAATTTGTTAAAGTCAAATAGTCCTCTGTAATGGTTGTTCCAGCTTTCATCTTACCATCAGCCGATGGTTCTGGCACCTGTGAGCTGACTGGCGAAGGCCTACACATTAGTTCACCGGTTCGCATGAACATATCTCCTACCAAAGTCATTTCACCCGCCATGTGTCAACCACAAACCGAAGAGACGGAGTTGGCTGGTGGATCAAGCTTAAATCGTGGAGATGAATCACCTCTTCATTTAGATGAGGCCCTAACTATGCATTCTACTGGTACAGCAACTAATACACCTCAGAAGGAGACTTCAACTGTATTGAAGATACAGAGGAAGAAAGTTAAATATAAAAAATATTATTTTCTTAAGTTTTCGCGACTTGTATACATAAATAATAAAACTACGTTTTAACAGTTTTGAGCGCGGTAATTTATTTGATTTTTGTTATTCCGACGTTTCGGCCACTTTTCAGTGGACGTGATCACGGAAGACAAAGATGTCAAGTGTCAACGAGTATTGTTAAAGTTTTATATAGCATACCTCCAACTTGTTCATTTTAATTATTTAGTTTCAATTTTTAAGTGGCCGAAATGTCGGAATAACAAAAATCAAATAAATTACCGCGCTTAAAACCGTTATAACCGTTAACGTAGTTTTATTATGTACAAAAACTATTTTTAGACCTGGAGGGATGTTGTGTGTATTAATTAAGTGCAAAGAACAGAGGGTAGTTACGGAACTTGCGAGATTGGTGTCACTGGCTGCGCCAGTCTAATATACGAGTTATATCATACCGGGTGTTTCACTCTTTAAAAGATACTACATAAAACTAGCAAAAAGCGGTGTTTTAGGAGGGCTAGCGAAGTCTTCTACCTAATAATAATTAATTACCTAATATCGATATTAGTTCTTTAATTTTCGAACAGATGGCGTTAGTAATAATAATAATAATAAATAAATAAATCGGCAGACAAGAACATACACTGTATATCCCCAAATTAAGCAAGTTACGCTTGTGTTATGGGTAATATACAACGGACCATTCTGGGGCCGATCCCAGACACCCAGACCATAATAAATAACGGAGAAAATACGTTTCCGAAATTTACTATACCAGGAATCGAACCCGGAGCCTCTGCGTTGCAGTGAGGTAAGCCGGCAAAGGCTTAGCCCGCTCAAGCGCAGAGGCCGTCAAGTAACAGTGCAGTTGATATTACACATGTTTTATTGGTTTTATAATTTGTATAAAATAATATTTTTATGACAGATAACACATCTAGAAATAAATAGAAATTACTATGTCAAAGCCCAAATCTGAAAGTGTGATAGTTCCTCAGTAAAGTGTACCACAACTCGCCCTGATGTTATTTTCTTTGTAATTACTATTGGGATTACCTGTTTATGAATTTTAAATTTCGCACAGTATTTTATAATGAACACAAAACCGTACGTGTTTCATGTGTCCACTACATGAGTGCGTCGTCGTGATGCGGTTTTTAATGTGTCGGAATAATTCATGTGGCGCCCCCTGCCGCATGAATATGGAACGCGTCTCGCCGCATTCGCCTTTAGTCGCCTCGCAGCGCGGCGTAGCTTTACACCTCACACCGTATTTTAATGTTCACCAAAAGTTTGCGACGAAAAGAGATCTCAAAGTATGTCCTACTACTCTTCGCAAATGAAGTCGCGGACAATCGTGTCAGCGACACTTCATTTGTGTTGCCATGGCGACTTGTTTGGTAAGGTGGGATGACTTCTTATTACACTTAGGCGTCGGCCTCACCGCAAGTGGCACGCTTAGCGGCAAGAGGGTAGTTGATCGCTTATATGACTCATTCTAGGGAACCAACATATTGCGTGTAATGCGCGCGGCCCCACTGCTCGCTCAGTAGGACGCTGGCGCCTCGATAGTAACCTAGCGGTTAGCTACGCGAACGGACGCGTTGGTTATTTGTTTGGATCACTGGGATGCAATTCAAATTCTGCTTCAGTTAACCTCAACATATATCATGTACCAACATGTTCGATAAATTTGGTTAAGTAGTGGTACTTTCTGTAACAAGTAATTTTTTAGACAACTTTGAGACAATCTTTACCACAACCAAATATACGTCTACAAACACACTTTAGATCACCAGATATGACAGCATGGCAACCATCAGTGTGGCCACTATGTAAAGTACTTCGACAATTCAGCTTGCCTCCTAGCTAATCTTTAAGCGTGCGACTTGCGGTGAGGCCGAAGTCTTAACTATATCTGGGATAATGTTAAGGATTGAAGCCATTTCACTATGGCTATGGGCTTAATAGGTTATTTGAGATGCAACATTGTTAATGAGGTTAAATATTGACAGATAGCGTATGTCTCATCAACTACTCATGCAGACGTATCAAGCGCTTTGTGGTTGCTTAATGAGATATTGCATGTGTGCATTGGGTAATGTGGCTAAATCGCATATGATTGTACCCGAACGAGCTCAAAGAGCTTTGCTAAAAGTGATGATGCACTTACCATACCAACATCCAACAGTGGATGTTGGTATGGTAAGAAGGCGAAAGTCCTATGTATCAGGAAATATTTTATATATAAAACGCTTAGATTATGTCACAGGAAATCTGTACCTAAGTTACAAATTAAGCATAAACGTATTGATAAATGCTAAATACCACAAATAAGGACTAGTATTGCCCAAGGATATGTCAACTTTACACCTCCTTTCATGTACAATAAATTACCCGAAATAAAAACATAAAAAAAAATTAAAAGTTTTATATTGAAATAGCTTATAAAATTAAATTATGATCATGTAGTAAATTTTCTAAAAATAGGTCTATAACATAATATTATACAAGATACTAATAAAACTCACTCACAAACACACATTCACCCTCAAACATTTACACGCTCACACACACACATGCACAAACTGTTTTAGAAATTTCGTTGAATGTATTTGATGTTATTGTGTTTAAATTAAGGGAGAGGACACTAGCCCCTATAATACAGTGCAAACTAGTTTAGGGGGTAGTAGAATCAAAAAAATACTGTCTGACAAATGAATAAAAGTATATACACACTAATTCACGCTTTAAATAAGACGCACGGGCACAGCCTAAATCTTTAGCACTAACGCAAATGAAGCCGCACCAATAGAGAATTGCAACGACGCCATTGGAAGAACCAGGACCAGGCTCCATGGTTTTGAATTGTCCCACAAAAACAACGTCATTTATCGGGATAAAAAATCTGTCTTACTATTCATATTAAATGATGTACTCAGTCAATATTATAAAAATATAGGTGTACCAAGCATAAATTAAATATGTTTGCATTTAAGTTTCTTTTAAGAATAATTTTTGAGATTTTCTTGTTACTAAACGCAACGGCACAATAGGTGTTCAAATATTTTTTCATTAACTTTGAGAAACTGGCGACTTGACACCTGTAGTATACAGGTCTTTTGATTGTGGACTCTCGTTTGAAGTCCTAGATGTTACAGAGCTTTATTGTATCTACGACACAGACCACTCAAGAGAGTGTTATATCTCTTTCTAAATCATTAAGTAACTCATTAATCTTGGCAGCTTTTCTGCGAAGAATGTCCCCGATTGTAATCCCTTATTTGGCGGCTGCTCGTCACCCCCTCCCCATAAACAGAGGGGAGGGTGGTCCCGTGATGAATATTAAATAAACCTGCATGCATTAATGTTTGACGTGTGCCACCATTAGAACGGGCCGTTGAGAGCACTCGACGAATTCCCATTTTAGCTTACTCATGTATTAACAATTTTTTGTTAAATAGGAACAGAAAAATGATTGAGAATTGTTACAACTCGTCCCGACAAACACAAAATCTCCCTGCATATCTGAAACAAAGCACATTTATTACCCATCGGCATTTGAACTAATAACATTGAACTTCTTTTACGGTCGTCTTCTTTTGTTTACTCATTGGTATACGGCCTATTGTTGTATTGTAATCATTAGCCAGGTGTACGATTTGTACGACTATCATCGCACATCGTTATTAGGTTGGGGAAAAAGTTTCTTCGCATTTTATATAAAAAATCAAAGGGTTTTTTTATAAAGTTTATTTACATTTGACTAAAGTATGTAGGTGCCATTTTGTTGGATAACTTTTTGCCATTTTGTAGATAGGGACGTGATCCCATTGCTATAAAAATTTTGGGGCTTCTGATCAAAAAACTGCGACAAGTGGTTTTGGCAGTCCTCTCGTGATGTTAACCTGACACCGCCTAAGGAATTCTGCAGAGACCGAAACAGGTGAAAATCTGAAGGTGCAAGGTCAGGACTATACGGCGGATGCATTAACAGCTCCCAGCCAAACTCTCGTAATTTTTGCTGAGTGGCTAAAGATGTGTGAGGTCTAGCGTTATCATGGTGAAAAACCACACCCCTTCTGTTGATTAATTCGGGCCGCTTTCTCTCAACTTTTTGCTTTAATCTCATCAGTTGTTCGCAGTACAGTTCAGAATCGATGGTCCTGCCTGGCGGTAACAGCTCATAATGAATAATGCCCTTCCAATCCCACCATACACACAGCATCATCTTGTCGCGAGTTAACCCGGGTTTCGCCACAGTCTGTGAAGCCTGACCGGCCTTTGACCACGATCTTTTTCGCACGTTCTTGTCGTACGTGATCCACTTTTCATCACCAGTTATCAGCTTCTTCAAAAACGGTTCGGTTTCATTACGTCGTAATAAAGAATCACAAATGAGTACACGGTTCATTAGGTTTCTTTCAGTGAGCTCATGAGGCACCCATATATCGAGCTTTTTTGTGTACCCATCTTTTTTCAAATGCGCCAAAACCGTTTTGTGGTCAATTCCCAGTTCTCCAGTTACATGGTACTGTACTACCTACTAAGATACCGATTTTGCTTCACTTTTTCAAAAATGGCATCAATTTTGTCCATAACAAGGCGACCAGAGCGACATGCATCTTTGATATCAAAATTTCCGGATTGAAAACGCTTAAACCAAATTTGCGCGACTCTCACGGATACTGCATTAGGTCCATAAACATCACAAATTTTTTTCGCGGTTTGTGTTGCATTTTTACCTTTTTTGTAGTAAAATTTTAAAATGTATCGAATTTCTTCATTAGACTTACTCATTTTAACAATAAGAAAAACAAATGAAAATAACACATTTTCCTAATTTGAATTTGGAATTGTCTTCTTTAAAATGAAAACTTTTTAATGTTACCAAAACCAGCCAGATACAAATGGTATAGCCAAAGAGATCTTATTACAAGTTCATACATACTATATGCGAAAAGACTTTTTCCCCTATCTATTATAATGCCATAAGTATGTATTGTATAAGAGTCTAATAGTGCATTAATTATTGTTTAAACAATCGTTATTATTGGTGGCAGTTGCTTCTTCCAAATAAAACTCAATGTGGACTGTATGACTTATTCACAATTAAATTAAAACTATGCATAAACGAGTTACAGAGAGAAATACTTTTCAAATTGGACCCAGTCTCAGCATACACTAGCGTTGTTCTTCCGCCTGGGACCAGCAAGTGAAGTCACGAAGTACAATGCAATAAAAATAATAATATATAATGTACAATGCAGTTAAATATAGTATAATACAGTATTTAAAACAACATAACACAAAATAATATAATATGAACATTGCGACGAGCAGATGCCATAGTCCCCATAGACCCAGTTCCCGAGTTCCACCAGCAGTTCATCCCAATAGCCCGGTACTTTTTGTTCTCATTTCCTACAATAGTCCTACACTGGCCGGGGCTTGTCCTTGGGTGCATTTTTATATGGTGTATACAGGAATAATCGCCGGTCAGTATCACGCCACATTTAGATTAAATTTATCAAAGGGGCCGCCTCTAGGTGTCGGCCTTCCCATGGCCCCACGCAAACCCTCCAAAAGTCCGGGCCATTTTTGTGGCCCGTGGTCTGCAGACACATACATGCATAATATACATAATCATTAATAATAATTTAAAAAAAGGTATAATTAATTGCACCGGCCACGTGCACAGCAAAACAAAGTGAGATCAATATATTATATATGAAATAGCGGTTCGCCCCGGCTTCGCACGGGTATCTAAAAAGAACTTTTTTGTTGAATTTAATTACCTACTAAGCGAATTCAAAATATTTCCCCTCCCGTAGGGCCCGTACCCCAGTGCCGCCTACATCGCATAAGGTGCTGCCTAACTAGCCGAGCAGGGTGAGCGGCGACCACGCAACTTTTTTCTAATAAACTCGTGATATCTTTCGAATGCAATGTCCGAATTGAATAATTCAAAAAGTTATATAAAGGTATTGAAGCAGTCTTGAATATGAAGTAATTTATTTTGATAAGGATGAATACCAAGATATAAATAAACAGCCTTTTCTAGCGACGGCATTTCAATTAAATTTTTAAAACAAAGGAACACTTATTGTGGCATAGCTATAATAGTTAGACATATGCTGTCGCGACACTTTTTGTAAACAATGATGTGTTCTGCAAAGTCGTAGAACATTATTTTGTTCTATCGACTATATGCGATTTTAGATATTTTTTTACACCTTGGGTTATTGGAGGTTTAGTAAGGATCCCTAATTTTTTTGAAAATATAATATAGCCTATGTTAATCGCGAATAGTGTAGCTTCCAACAGTGCAAGAATTTTTCAAATCGGTTCAGTAGTTACCGAGCCTATTCAATGCAAACAAACAATCAAATCTTTCCTCTTTATAATATTAGTATATATAGGTATATAGATAAACAAATTATAATATAATTTGACAATTAAATCTTGATCCAGAGTGAATGGGGCGAACAGAACATGTTGTCTATACGTTTAAACTTCCGTTGGTGGCGGCGAAGGTTGTATGTCTATACTCCTATCAGCTTTCATTAAGTAAACCATCGTACGCTTCACGAGTTTTTAAAGGTGACTGAAAGATAATAATAAATATGGAAGATAAATATAAGAACTATTTAACAAGGAAACTTACACGGACAAAATATAAAAGGTTTCACGATACGACAAGTGGCATTATAACTTTCGCTCCATTGAACCCATCACCTTACATATAGCGTCTTCCATATAATTTGCTCCGCGATCATACATTTCATTTAAAGACTTCTCATATGATGAGCCTCAAATACATTTTGATTGCTGACGTTATAAAAACGTTCATTTTATTACAAGTATACAAAAGAGAATAGTAGCTTAGTGGTTAGTGTACTCACGTCTCAAACGGCACAGGTTTGAATCCTGACCAGAAAGTTTGCACCACTTAGATAGTTTATATAGACGCTGAAGGAAAAGATTACCGATGTGTCAAATCCGCTAAGTCGCTTTAGACAAGCGTTGTTATTTAAAAAAATATCGTGGTTGTGATTTATATGTAAATGGGGTTATTATATTGTTACATGCCGTCAAAGATAAGCTGCACAGCCTATTGTAAGCGCAGCTTATTGTCCTTCAGCCGGATTAGAGAATCCTTTGTGCTTTAAATTTGTAACATGATATTGTTTTTCTACTTGTTTTATAACCATCATTAGCGTCGAACTAATCCCTATTGTTATTGATCTCGACTTTGTGGACGTTCGCAGGTGTGCAAATTAATATTTTTAGAAACTCAGTTTGCGCCTCCAATTTCTTTGTATTGTGTAGTTAGTATAAGACGATGCCCGAATGGAGGGAAGTGGCCGTCAAGCGACGACTACGAAACGAGTAAGACGTTCTCCAGTACTCTCGATTAGCGATATAGACGATAGACTTTGCGCGTTCGAATTGTATTGAATCGTGCAGTGTGAACTGGTTGCCTCCAGTTTTATTTGTATTTGTTTTATACGTGTTTGTACAGTTCTAATAAATTCTATAGTAGTTCCAACGGCATTTTTGATTCGAGTCCTGTAGCTCAACAATATAAATGTTATTTATATCGAATAGTGCTTATTAACAAAGAATTGTTGAGTAATAAAATGGGAGTAAAGTTAAACAATTTGATCACTATTGGAAAAGGATGAGATGAATATAAAATTAATACATTTAATTACAACGTAGGTTATGGACTGATTTTGATGAAATTTTAGGGGTGGTGATTCGGCTAGCTGGGTAGGTAAAAATTATACAATTTATTGTTACTCTTTTAGGTCATTTATTGTGCTTAGAAATTCAGCTGCCATGTAGTTACAAGTTTCCTCAAAATTGGCAATTCTTTAGCCGAGGATAAATCCTTTAGCACATAATAAACGTTTATTACCTCAATCGATAGAGAAAGACATTTAATTATTTAACGCCCTCTGTGGTTGAGCGGGCTAAGCCTTTGCCGGCTTACCTCACTGCAACGCAGATGCTCCGGGTTCGATTCCTGGTATAGTAAATTTCGGAAACGTGTTTTCTCCGTTATTTACACGTCTGGGTGTCTGGGATCGGCCCCAGAATGGTCCGTTGTATATTACCCATAACACAAGCGTAACTTGCTTAATTACGGGAATACAGTGTGTGTGTTTGTCTGCCGATTTATTATTATTTATCTGTATTTATTTGTTCTCAAAAATTTTACATTTTTTTAAAAGATATATAAAGACATTTTTTTTATAAAAAATAGATAACATTATTCTTTTATAAAAAGACATCAAAAATAAATTACATATTCAATAAAAAAAATATAAAATCTTGCAGCTCACCGCCAGCGGGGCCTGGGGTCCAAAGTACCGGTTTTTAGGGCTCCAGAGACAGGAACCTCCTCACAATTGTGCTGTGTCCAAGAGTGCTGCCTTCTGTATGTGATGCTTCCTAGCGAGAGCCCGTCTAGGTGACGGTCGAGGCTCTTCGCTATAAGACCATTGACGGTGACAACTATCGGCACAATGCTCGTTGACTCCAGACGCCACATAGCGGTAAGCTCGTGAGCAAGATCTAAGTATTTACTTAGTTTTTCTTTTTCTTTCTTCACGACGTTATCGTCATGCGGGATACTGATGTCAACGAGTATTGCTCGTCACGCAGATCGATCTATTGTTACGATATCAGGCTTATTGGCTACAATAGTCCTGTCCGTGATAACTGATCGATCCCAGTAGAGCGTGGCACGACTGTTTTCAAGAACTGGCTCCGGTGAGTACTGGTAATAAGGCATTATTACCAGTACTCACCGGATAATATATAATAATTAATAATAACAAATTATTATTATTAATTATGTAATTAAAAACTTTTAGGGTAACGTGGGATGGAAAAGGCTAGACTAATAAAAAAAACGAGTTGTCACGTTTGGAAGTAAAAACAATAAAAACAGAGGTGGGGAAGCCACTTAATGCAATATTCCAAAGTTCCATTAAAGAAATCAGATTGAACTAATAATTTGAAGATTCCCAGAAGGTTCTAGCTCACTGCGGCCTCGGTCTACGGTACGAAAATCGTCCTCTCCCGGCGCCGGGCGCTTAGGGGATGATGGTATTAGATTACTCCTTAGGGAAGTTCCTTCAACCCTTATACTCGGTAGCGTATATCGGTCTCCAATCCCCGAATATATAAAAAAAATTCACTGGTTTGTAGGTTTATATATTCGGTTGTAATTATCCTGGCTTATTACATATAGGCTTAATCATGGGGAACGCCTGGACTCTCTTGCGGCGTCTATGGGTTGGGTGCACAATTAGGCAAAGCCAACGCTTCCTGGTCTAGGTATTACGAGTGCACTATACACAATTTAAAAATACGGCTTCTCGCCTGTTTGCGCATTGAAGGCGCGTGGACGTGGAACAACGAGAACGTCCGCAAGTGGCCGCTCGGACCACGACGAAAAACGAGCGCACCCGAGGTGTGCCGAATTTCAGCGACATTTGACGTTTTAAAATGGCGTGTAGTAAGCTAATTCGCGCCAATAATTTAAATGAATTACTTTGAAAGTAATAATGTTACAACCATAATGACAAGGATAATTAACCTCATTTTGATGACGTCACAGCGTGACGATATACCGTCCGGTCCACTAAAACTCGAACATTTAGACTCCTATCATAAAAAACGCACATCCTATCCTACTAATATTATAAACGCGAAAGTTTGTAAGAATGTATGTTTGTTACTCGTTCACGCAAAAACTACTGAATGGATTTTGATGAAACTTTAGAATAATATAGCTTAGACATCAGAATAACACATAAGCTATAATTTATAAAGATATAGTGTGAATTATCCAAAATACAACACACTCAGACCAGGTTGCGTAAAACGGCCACTTTCACAGATTCGTATTACTAATATGACAAATCAAAATGAAGTGGAAGAAGTGTCAAATTTACTAAACGGTTCCCCAAGACGGCCACTCTAGGGGCCTCAAGATGACTCCTTTTCGAGAATTATTGTCCTTCATGAGATCGAATTTGTGACCGCTGGATTCTAGCTCTACAAGTACTAATACTTAGGTAAATTTTTCAATTATTCTTTTATGACTAGAACAGTGGACTACTTTTGGCTCCAACTTACAAAGAATCTCTTGATAGGGTTTCTTAAGATATCTACTTCTCATTTAACATAGAGATTCAGGTAAAAATTAGTATTCAGAGAAATCGCTGTTAGTGTAGAGCTCGTTTCAAACAAGAAACATCCATTTATGCAGAAATGCCAATGTACCCGTAGTATGGAAACTTGTTGGAGAAATCGAGCTAGCTGAAACAAACACAACATAGTAAATGTACATTCACAGCACTGATACCCAAATTTATCTATATCGACCCCCAGGGGCCAATATCAATAACTAAAATATATTAGTATAAAAACAACATATGGGAGGCTAATGTAAAAACCAGCAACAAAAATAAAGTAACAAAGATGTGTATAATTTTATGACACTAACACCAGTAAAGCCATAAATAGATAAATAAGTATAATATAAGCTAGTAAATTACCTAAGATGGATCAGACCGAAATGGTCCTTGTTTCTTGCACAAAGCAATGTAAACCCAATAGATTAGACTAGCAATCCAAATGTAGCCAAGACAGTAAATACAAATGTAACTAAGATAGTATAATGAGGGATTATATAAATATATACTAGTAACATAGGAACATAAAAACGAACATTGATAAAATAGTGTTACAACCTGAACGCCGACAAAGGACAAATTCACACCTACATACCTGTAGACATTTTATTGCCTTTTCGGCATTTGGACTACTTTTGTTTACTTTGTGTTTAAAATTTGTGATTAGAAAAACAGCCTATTGTGTATTGTAATCTTTTATGGTAGACATTAGCCAGGTGTGATTCTGGGGAAATCAGTCCACGCGGCCGAGCAGACATATTGTATTTGTACAGTATAAAGCAACGCCCCAATTGAGAGATGACGCAGTCAAGCGATAACCACGAGCGAAGCAAAACTTGTGTAAATTCGGTAATCTATTCAGTGACGGACTTTGAGCGTGTTATTGAACCGTGCATTACGTTTGGAATGGTTGTGTTCAGTTATATTTGTACCTGTGTTATACGTGTTTGTATAGTTCTAATAAATTCTAATAATTCCAATGGCATTTTAATTCGAGTCCTGCAACTGGTAACAATAGTAAGGATAAGAACATTGAAGAATTAATTAAGTTAAAATTGTAAAAAAAATTGAAAACGAAATAAATAAATGCAAACGACTAGGGTAACCTCGTTCAACAGGGGTAAAACAGCTTTAAAAAAATCTATCAATAACTACAGTGAAAAAATTGGGAGTTTAAAGTAGTAAAGTAAGGGAAAAATGTCTAGCCATGTCATCCCCATCCGGTCCCGGTAGAAGAAGATCCAAGAGACACTGACTTGACGTTGGGAAGGATGACATGCGTAATGGTCTCAAAACAAAGGATACTGAAAACCGCTCAAAGTGGAAAAGAAAAAGTAAAAAGCGGACCCAGGGGTCCGAAGCGACGGCGAACGCTCCAAACACAACAGGGATTTAACACTTGACTGATAATAATGAATGGATTCATCTTTGCTCGCCTTAAATAAATTTTAGGTGGTCCACGATACAAAAAAGTTTAAGAGACGTCTGGTTCGGAGCTTTAAATAACCACTTTTCTGCGTAGTACGGCAGTCATTCGAAGGAAGTTGAAGTTGGCAGGTATTTAACTTTTACTAGTTAGTTATATTCGAAGCCCGGGAGTAATTACTGCAGTGCAGCGCAAGAATTGCAGTTAGATCTACTTTTAATTAGTATTCAAATTAAGACTTTAAATGTAAACATGGGTTGGATTTAGGGTTGCCAGATAGTAACTTATCAAATCCGGGACAATTCTAGAAAAACATGTCGGGTCGTGGCCATAGTAGAAAATATCATAGGTTGGGGAAAAAGTCTTTTCGCATATAGTATGTATAAACTTGTAATAAGATCTCTTTGGCTATACCATTTGTATCTGGCTGGTTTTGGTATCATTAAAAAATTTTAATTTTAAAGAAGACAATTCTAAATTCAAATTAGGAAAATGTGCGATTTTCATTTGTTTTTCTTATTGTTAAAATGAGTGAATCTAATGAAGAAATTCGATACATTTTAAAATTTTACTACAAAAAAGATAAAAATGCAACACAAGCCGCGAAAAAAATTGTGATGTTTATGGACCTAATGCAGTATCTGTGAGAGTAGCGCAAATTTGGTTTAAGCATTTTCAATCCAGAAATTTTGATATCAAAGATGCACGTCGCTCTGGTCGCCTTGTTATGGACAAAATTGATGTCATTTTTGAAAAAGTGAAGCAAAATCGGTATATTAGTAGTTAAGATGTAACTGGAGAACTCGGAATTGACCACAAAACGGTTTTGGCGCATTTGAAAAAAGATGGGTACACAAAAAAGCTCGATATTTGGGTGCCTCATGAGCTCACTGAAAGAAACCTAATGAACCGTGTACTCATTTGTGATTCTTTATTACGACGTAATGAAACCGAACTATTTTTGAAGAAGCTGATAACTGGTGATGAAAAGTGGATCACGTACGACAAGAACCTGCGAAAAAGATCGTGGTCAAAGGCCGGTCAGGCTTCACAGACTGTGGCGAAACCCGGGCAAACTCGCAACAAGGTGATGCTGTGTATATGGTGGGATTGGAAGGGCATTATTCATTGTGAGCTGTTACCGCCAGGCAGGACCATCGATTCTGAACTGTACTGCGAACAACTGATGAGATTAAACCAAAAAGTTGAGAGAAAGCGGCCGGAATTAATCAACAAAAGGGGTGTGGTTTTTCACCATGATAACGCTAGACCTCACACATCTTTAGCCACTCAGCAAAAATTACGCGAGTTTGGCTGGGAGGTGTTAATACATCCGCCGTATAGTCCTGACCTTGCACCTTCAGATTTTCACCTGTTTCGATCTCTGCAGAATTCCTTAGGCAGTGTCAGGTTAACATCACGAGAGGACTGCCAAAACCACTTGTCGCATTTTTTTGATCAGAAGCCCCAAAATTTTTATAGCAATGGGATCACGTCCCTATCTACAGAATGGCAAAAAGTTATCCAACAAAATGGTACCCACATACTTTAGTCAAATGTAAATAAACTTTATAAAAAAACCTTTTGAATTTTTATATAAAATGCGAAGAAACTTTTTCCTAACCGTAACCTAATATATTTTTTATTTTTTTTGTTTTCAAAGGATTCATATTTGTATTTGAAAAGAAAAATGCCATTTATTTTCAAATACATACTTTTATTAGATAGGTATGTACTCTGTACTTAGTAGGTAATTAACGCCAGTTATAGTTCTAAGATGAAGCACTGTGGTAGTAAATCAACACGTTAAACTGTCACAGAATTGAGCACTTAGCTTAAATTAGCAAATTTAAACTTTGGTAGACAATGAATACTAAATTACAAATTAAATAGTAATAAACTGAAGAAAAACAACAATAATAAGATACTACCATAAAAAATGTTAAAAGAATAAATTCCAAACTTAAAAAACAATCAGTAAGTGTTTAGAAATAGAAATTGTTTTGGTACATTTTGTTAAAAAATAGTAAGTTTTCAGAATCCGGGACAATAAGCGCTAATTACTGGACACGGGACAAGAGGCAAAATTCCGGGGCAATCCCGGATTTCCCGGCGGTCTGGCAAGCCTAGTTGGATTGCAGTACTTATATGATTTTTTTGTAAAATTTGATATACATTAATCATAACATACATAAATCTTTTGATACACAGCGCAAAACTAAGGTAACTGTCATATTCTTTATGGTAATGTAGCCAGTTAATAAAAATGAAACAAAAGACCGCGTCGCCGCCGCCCACGTTATGAGAGGGAGGACAACGTTCGCACATATATAGACAATAACAGAATAGCAGCGCAGTGAGTACCTGTATGTCGGCGGTTCTACACAAGTACGACGTAAGTAGCGTACAATGTATGGACGCCGCAGAAAGCGTCTGACAGACATATGTGTCGGTCGCGTCACGCCGTACGCAGCTTACAGCATTTATAACAGACCGCCGCCATATTTAGAATGTTCGTAGGAATGATTAAACTAAAACTATTAACTAACTCTGCTATTACTATGTAATCAAAATCGCCGATACTATCGTCTCAATCGCAAATTTGCCGGCTCTAGGTATTCTGTTAACTCCAATGGCGTGCCTGTGACACGCCAATCTATTTTAATAAATATTTATAAAACCATAAACCACGCTATAAATGTTTAAAATTTTTGATAGTTCAGCAATAGACATTTCAGTCATTTCTGCAAACTAGTGGTCGCCCGTGGTCGAAATTCGACCATAATAAGTTGTTGTCAAAGACTATACTTCTATAATCACAGATTTCGCCAAGGCTACAGTAATCAAATGAGTATTAAGTATATGCGTGGTGTTATAGGTGTATTACATAACACACATACACTTTCAAGCACAAACTCACCCATATATCACATATATATTGTTGCGGACAGAGAGCACCCCCCTGACCCACCCGCCGGAGCACACCTACTCTCCGCGCCCCGCATACCGTTGACGCCCATAGCTAGCACAATTAGCAACTAGGCGTCAGACGGGATGCGGGATATAGGGAGAGCCTTGGAGGCAAAAAAGGACACAACTTGTTACATCTTGTCACATCTTGTTACATCGTGACACATCTTCACAACGGCACATGTGTACTTCTCTCATCACAACTCAAAGACTCTCTTGCAAAATGTGTACCTATTTTATTCGTGTAAAAAGTTAAATAATAATCATACAGTCCATTACTCCCGAGTTTTACTTCTCCAAACAAGAAGCAACTGCCACCAATAGTTTTTTGGTACTTCGCCGCCGGATAGAAGAATTGCAAAGAAGAAACGAGCAGTGTCTTTTGCTCTATCGAAACCACAAGAAAGAAGAAAGACCAACTCTATACGGTCTCGTAACGGTACCCCAAAGAAGAAAGAAGATTATTATAGAAGATCATCGTGGGCAACGCGGACTACGTACTAGGAGACCAAGAGTTCCTGCCGGACTACGTACCAGGAGACCAAGAGTTCCTGCCCCGGACGCCGAGGCTACGCGTCTGCAGGATCAAGACCGGAAAAAAGAATAACGTTACTTCGTACCGTGACCGAGTGACTGTCCACCTAACGGTACCAAACGGTCAGTTCACAAAGTCGTAGACGGTGCGCTGTTTCCAGTTAGGTCGGTCAAAGGTCTCAGTGTTTAGTGTTTAGTGTAGTGAATTAGGATCGTCGGTCATACACACACATATACACACTGGTCAGGGTAGTCGGTCATACGTGTTAGGCTTAGGCAAGGACCGAAGATGCCGAACACTAGGAGCAAGACCGCCGAAGACAGAGTGCAGAGAGCGTATCAAGAACCCCCCGCGTCGCCATCCGTACACATATCCGCGTCCGCGTCCGCGCCGAACGTATCGCGACCCGCGTCGCCCGGAGTGCAACAGACGACGACCGCACAAGTACACGCCGCAAGTCGTACTGAACGCCGATCGCGATCACCGTCCATCCGATCACACCGCTCGCAGCTCAGCGCCGCCACTTTGGTAAGGCAAGTGGAACTGGAAGCAGAGGAACAAATCGCCGCAATCTGTCGAGAAGAGCTCCGGTTACAAGTGTCGCTGATTAAGAAGAGGGTCGCTGCGAACATAGCCGCCCTCAAGGAGCAGACAGACGGGAACAGCGTGTGCGAAGACGATGGGGTGGAAACAGAGAGAAATATCACAGAGTGGTTGAAGAATACCCGCATACGGGGGGAGTCACCGAGCGCAGGCGACAGGACCGAGCTCGGAACGAGAGGAGCCGGACCGCGACCGCCGTTAGACGCCGCGGGAAGAGCAAGAGAAGTGTATCCAATGGCGCGCGACCGGTCTGCGGAAACGAACGACCAGACCGCTCGCGTGACGTTCAGAACGCCGCGCAATGCAAGATAGCCGACGCCGACCAGATCCAGGGATCGAGGAATCGACCGCCTAGCCGAAGTGCTGGAGCGCATGACACGCAACAGGCCAACACCGCGACAGTGTCAGGAGCTGCCTACCTTTAGCGGGGCCCCGGGAGAGTGGCTACCATTTAAAGCTGCAATGCGCGAGTCGACGAGCTTACACGGATTTTCACCTGCGGAGAATTTAGGCCGTCTACGTACTTGCCTTAAAGGCGAAGCAAGGGAGTGCGTAACAGCCCTGCTGTATACCGCCGTGGATCCTGCGATCATCATGAAGACGTTGGAGCGCTGCTATGGACGTCCAGAGATAATAATCAGTCGCGCATTGGAAGACATCAAGAAGTTGCCACGATCGGGTTCGTCTGCCAGCGAACTCAACAGCCTAGCCACCAAACTACAGAATATAGTGACGGTCATCTCGTGTGTCGACAACAAGGGGTATCTACTTAACCCTATGTTGACGGGACAAGTCGTCGAGAAGCTCAGCCCGCATCTGCGAACGAAATGGTGCGACTTTGCAGATGAATTCTCGAGCCGAGACGAGCCGGAGATTATGACACTATCGAAGTTTCTAACGGGCGAAGCAGACAGAGCAATGAAGTATTCCTTCGTGACGTCATCACTACCTACGATGAGTGTAAACGTCACTAAAGAAAATAAAGTGAAGCCGCCGAGGTTGAACGAGCGTCGTCGCGTGTACGCTACAACGGAAGCCAAGATCGTGTGCTACTGTTGCGGAGCTGACCACCAGACAACGCAGTGCGGCAAGCTGGCTTCGATGTCGTTGCCAACCAGATGGGAGTGGGCCAAGGAGACGAGAATATGTTTTTGTGCCTACTAAGTAAACACAGGCGGTTCCGTTGTAAGGCGAGGAAGTGCGGTGTTAACGAATGCCGCGAGCCGCATCACGCACTTCTACACCAGCGGAGGGAAACTGAAGCCGTCAGTGGACCGATCGACCGAGCGGAGTCGGTCAATCAACTGGCCGACAGAGAGGAGTCGGTCATGACGGCATCGGCTCACAATTCTAACACCGGGAGCAGAGTGTTATTGAAGGTGTGTCCGATTACCGTCAAGGGGCTTAACGGAGAGGAAGTGAGTACGTACGCGCTGCTGGATGAAGGGTCCACGATCACGCTCGTCGACGAGGAGATAGCCGGGATGCTAGGGGCAGATGGCCCGAGACGGCCATTGAACATCCACGGCATCACGTCGAGCCAGCGGGAAGCGGAAAGTAGGGTGGTGAGCGTTGCGGTGCGCGGAAGAGCGCAACCGCACTACCATCCTATCAAGGCGCGCACTGTGAAGAAACTCACACTGGGAACTCACTCCGTTAAGTCTGAGGTCGTACGACAGTTACGTCATTTGAAGACGCTTCATACAGACGATGTGTGTTTTATGAACGCTAAACCGCGCGTATTGATTGGAGCTGACAACTGGCATCTGATCGTGATTAGAAAACTGTTGGCAGGAAAGAAGAGCCAACCAGCCACTTCCCTAACCCTCTTGGGGTGGACCATACATGGGAGTGCAACCAGAAGCATAGTAACGCAGGGAAACGACACAGTATTACACGTCCGAACGTGGCAAGACAAAGAGCCGCGGGAAAAGGACAAATTATTCGAAATAGTGAAGTCTCATTTCGATATCGACGCACTCGGCATATCGAACAAAGTGAAACCTGTAGCTGAAGAACAACGGGCGCTGAAGATATTTTCAGAAACCGTGAAGAGAGAGAACGGCCGCTTCGAAGTCGGACTGCCCTGGCGAAACGATGACGTCACCATGCCACCGAGCTATGACATGGCAGTGCGTCGTCCACGCGGGATCGAGCGCAAAATGGACAAATCGCCGCAGTTCAAACAGGCATACACAGCTCAGGTCAACAGGCTATTAGAAAAAGGATACGCCGAGCCTTGCGAACGAAGCCACGAAGGAAATCAACGCATGTGGTACATGCCTCACTTCGCCGTTACGAACTCGAATAAGTCTGACAAAGTGAGACTGGTATTTGACGCCGCCGCCCGTTCGAACGGGGTGTGCATGAACGATACGTTACTGGATGGGCCAGACTTGCTATGCGCCTTATACGGAATCCTGTTCAGATTCCGGGAAGGGAAGATCGCCGTAACAGCCGACATACGTGACATGTTCCTTCAAGTGAAGATAAGGAAAGAAGACAGAGCTGTGCAGCACTTTTTATGGCGCGGTGACGACCGCCATAACCCGCTTCGGCGCTACATTATGACGTCTATGATATTCGGAGCACGAAGCTCGCCATTCCTCGCACATAGCGTGAGAGACAGGAATGCGAGTGATCATAAGGAACATAGTTTCAAGCCTTATGACGTCATCTACTGGAGCGACTCGAAGACTGTTCTTCATTGGATAAGAAACGACTTGGCACGATATACCCCATACGTTGCACATAGACTGAGCGAAATCGGCGAAATAACCGAGTCCGAGCAATGGCGATGGGTGCCGACGAGTTACAACGTCGCCGACGACGCAACCAGGATTAACGTCCCGAATATGAAATCGGACGACCGCTGGTTTAAAGGCCCGGAATTTCTCCGTGAACCCCCGACGAAATGGCCGAAGGAAGAACCGACGGAAACCGAAGATGACGAAGTCGTGGTAAATTACACGACCGATGAAAAGCCACTTGTTGACGTCACAAGATTTTCGTCATACGGAAAATTGTTACGAGCGACCGCCTACGCGCTCGCCTTTATGGACAAGTGCAGAAAAAGGACTCGCACTATGGAAACGCGACATATAGAGCAAGCTGAACGTTTACTCATTCGTCAAGCGCAACAGGAAAGCTTCCCGAAGGATTATGAGCGATTAAAGAAAGGGGAACGCGTGTCACGTGACAGCCGGCTTTATAAGCTCGACCCCGAATATGGGGGGGACGGGTAATAAGACTAAACGGTAGGATCAATGCAGCCACCCTGCGCGAGCTTACCGGAAACCCACCGATCTTAGACGGGTCACATCACCTCACTCGGCTGATGATAAGAGGTGAACATGAACAGCATCATCACATAGGAAGAGAACACGTCGTAAACAACGTCTGGCAAAAGTACTGGGTGCTACGAGTGCGGCCTACTGTACGAAACATCCTGCGGCAGTGTACAGTCTGTCGATTGAAAAAAACCGCGCCGACAGTACCTGTGAAAGGAAACCTTCCAAAGGATCGTCTAGCTGCCTACGCACGGCCCTTTACCAATTGCGGAATCGACTGTTTTGGCCCCATGTGGGTGACCATAGGACGTCGTAAAGAAAAACGATGGGGAATGCTGTTCACATGTATGGTGACTCGTGCCATTCATATGGAACTTATAGCGAGCCTTAGCACAGACTCGGCTATCATGGCCCTAAGAAGGATGGGAGCACGACGCGGCTGGCCACAAGTGATATGGTCTGATAATGCAACGAATTTCCATGGAGCGAACGCGGAGTTACTAACGGCGTACACGAGATGGAAGAAAGAGATGCCAGATCACGTGAAAGGGAGACGCCTAGCGTGGCGTTTCATCGATCCCGGCGCACCAAACCAGGGGGGAGCTTGGGAGCGACTAATTCGGACGGTGAAAACGGCACTCCACGCAACATTGGCGGAACAAGCTTCCAGAGAAGAAACACTTACGACTGTCATCACGGAAATAGAGCACACCGTAAACTCGCGCCCGCTGACTCACGTGTCGGTGAGCCCTGAAGACGACGAGGCGCTTACCCCGAACCATTTTCTAATCGGGTCGGCGACGGGCCTACCAATCACGGGAACGAACGAGTTGGCAGGCAAGAAGACATGGATCGCCACTCAAGCTTTAGCGGACATGTTCTGGACTCGTTGGCTACGCGAGTATTTACCTACATTGACACCGAGGGACGACGTACGACGAAATGAGGAAAACGTACGCGTTGGAGACGTCGTTATCATTGCGGACAGTCTGTTGCCACGTAACGTATGGCCCCGGGTTCAAATCGAGCGCACTTATCGCGGACCGGACAACGTAATACGGAGCGCGGACGTGCGAACGCGGGGAGGCATCTTCAGGAGACCAGTAAGGAGGCTCATCGTCCTGACGAGAAGAAATGGCTTCGAGGATCTGCGCCGGGGGGAGGATGTTGCGGACAGAGAGCACCCCCCTGACCCACCCGCCGGAGCACACCTACTCTCCGCGCCCCGCATACCGTTGACGCCCATAGCTAGCACAATTAGCAACTAGGCGTCAGACGGGATGCGGGATATAGGGAGAGCCTTGGAGGCAAAAAAGGACACAACTTGTTACATCTTGTCACATCTTGTTACATCGTGACACATCTTCACAACGGCACATGTGTACTTCTCTCATCACAACTCAAAGACTCTCTTGCAAAATGTGTACCTATTTTATTCGTGTAAAAAGTTAAATAATAATCATACAGTCCATTACTCCCGAGTTTTACTTCTCCAAACAAGAAGCAACTGCCACCAATATATATAGTATTATATTTATTATACATTATTCACATACACACAATTATATAATATATGTAAGTCCATAAAACACGACCCAACCTTACGATCAAACATCGTTGGTCGTAAGGCATCATCGGTCGTGTCGTATAAAGGGGGCAACAACCTCTCCTCGCGCTTGCCCAGGCGCACCAGCGCCGCGAGTGGCTCAACCGCAAAACAAAATATAACAACGAAGTTAGCAGTTTTTTCCGAGGTGACAGAGAGAAAACAAAAAACCACCGACCATCTACCAAAAATTTTACTCGCTTTCATTTAAATTATAAATATTATACTTTTATAAACTATTTAATATTGTAATTAAGTGTAATACAAGAGTGGTTACAAACTGTTGTTTCCTTTTGGTTGTGCATCAGACAAGACGGCGAACTAATAAATGTGAGGTGGGTACCTAATATGTCTATATCCCCCACAGTGTCAAATACATGGTAATGTGTGTAATGCTTTTTTTATTGATTCAATGTATTTTCAGGCAAAATTAAAAAAAAATTAGCATTCGTCGCTTCTTCTCTATATAAACTACAAGAAATTTCATACTCCTACGTCCGCGCAATTCTAGTAAAAAAGGGGTACAAAGTTTTTGCTTCACGTATATAGGTCATATATCACGTAATATATAGATGGTAATACCATTTTTTTTTCTATTATTATTCTGTCGCCACGAATATCGAAGAATAGAGAAGATGTCGTAAATTTAGTAGAATACGAAATTTGTACAGTATCGCAATGTAATTGTACTTTGAATATCTTCGGAACCCCAAGGTGTTGAAATAACAGAATTGGTCTCTGTATATGTTACTTCATCAGTTGCGCTAATATTGACATGAATTCTCTTTTGCGCATTTTGTGTATTTGTGTGGGTATTTTAGCTGTATCGGGAACCCGTAATAAAGACCTGAATGAAACCGGCACACGGCTTCGTGACCGAATTGCAATACCGCTTTATGGCCAGTGCTCGTTGCCCTTTTGCCAGCTTTGTAACTATTCAGCAGGGCTGTTCGTTTATAGGAGAGGCAACGAATTACACAAGTGATTATAATCGATAAAATAATTATGTTTTATGCTCGTATATTTGTTTGTTTGTCACAGCTTTGGAACGTTATCCGTTATTTATTTATAGTCAACAATATAAGTTTAATTTCATTACGGCCTTTGTGGTTGAGCGGGCTAAACCTTTGCCAGCCGACCTCACTACAACGCAGAGACTCCCTGGGGCCCCCTAGCATCTAGGGAGCAAAGGAGTCTTCACCCCTGTTGACGAAGTGAGTTTGCCTCTCCCGGGGCACTCTCAAGCACTTGTGCGCTAGGATCGGTGTGGGCGTAACTACGTTCTGTATCTCATGCCTTTCCTACTCATAAGCGCGGGGCACATGGGAGGAGGGTGGTTTTAGTGGGGTATTAGCCCATGGGCATCCATGGGTTCGAGTCTCGACACAAGCCGGTCGATTATTGTTTGGATTGCCTCAGTGGAAAGCCTCCATGATCGACAACAATCTAATCCCTAACAAAGGACCCGGTATGTGCGAAATGCATTTCCCCGTCTGAAAAAAAACGCAGAGACTCCAAGCTCGATTAGTCTGGGTGTCTGGGATCGGCCCCAGAGTAGTGCATTGTATATCACCAATAACACAAACGTAACTTCCTTAATTTTGGGATATACAATATATGTGTTTGTCTGCCGATTATTATTATTATCTATTATTTAATTTCCAAAATTTTTATTATACATTTGTCTTGTTCAGATGACAAAAAAACACAAACAAATCTGAAAATAGACTTGTGGTATGTGGGGCAGCCCTGTCGCCGTTTGTTTTGGCAGGTGGGCCACCGTGTCAGCCGTAAACCTCACCTCTACGCATAAAGGTGCCCTTTGAGTGTTATCGAGGCCACCGACCGACCCACTTCTCCTTTACCACTGCACCGCAACCCTCATAATACATGCCACTGCACTGATATTGCATTTACTGACTAGACGCTTGATATATGTCGAGCCTTCAGGGCCCAAGTCAGTCACTTTCTCAAAAAAAAAATCCATGCCAATACGAGTTAGCTAGGAACAAAAATAAAGTTACATGCCGTCAAAGATAAGCGCACAGCTGCCTATTGTAAGTCCAGCTTATTGTCTTCCCGGATTTAGTTATTCTTTTGTGCTTTGAATTTGTAATTAAGAAAAACATGCTATTGTCTTTCTACTTGTTTTATAACCATTATTAGCGTCGAACTAATCCTCATTGTTCGTGTTTTCGACTTTGTGGACGTTCGCAGGTGTGCAAATTAATGTTTCTTAGAAACTCACTGTGCGCCTCCAACTTCTTTGTATTGTGTAGTTAGTATAAGACGATGCCCGAATGGAGGGAAGTGGCAGTCAAGCGACGACTACAAAACGAGTAAGACGTTCTCCAGTACTCTCGATTAGCGATTTAGACGACGGACTTTACGCGTGTCGAATTGCATCGAATCGTGCAGTGTGAACTGGTTGCATCCAGTTTTATTTGTATTTGTTTTGTACGTGTTTGTACAGTTCTAATAAATTCTATAGTAGTTCCAACGGCATTTTTAATTGAGTTCTGTAGCTTGTAACAATAAATCAGAAACTCCCACATGTAGACTCCGTAAAGTTTACAATAGTTTCGTGGGGCAAAGTATAATATGCAGAGTACGACTGGGAGGATTGATTGCACTGCACTCAGATTTCTGTACAAGGACTTGTACCCATATCAAGGTAAGTTACTAACTCAAATCTACTTTAATTATTCAAAGGCTTATCAATGAGTATGTAGCATCTTACCCTTGTAATGTAAGTAAATTTCTTTTATAATGAAACTTAATCGAATTTATCGATTTCAGATCTCTGATGGGTGGAGGAATATTATTCCAGCAATGAGTGGCAGCATATTTAAAGCAGCCTCTGATAGCAGCTTGTGCTTCGCTGTTATTAGAGGTTTTGTAACAGGTCGCGGGGTACCGTATTGTGTCCTATCCTCCTCGAGTCTATTTTATTGTAGATAGATATAATACTTTATTACACATAATACAAAAATCAACTTAAAGCGGTCTTATCGCAAGAAAGCAGTCTCTTTCAGACATCCCCAAGAATAAATTATGATTATAATAGTATACGTAACATATAGTACGAACTACTTACTTTTTAATAATAAATACATAAATGATATAATATTATTATAGAATTTTTATATATTAAATAGATACTAAACTAGCTAACCCGGCGAACTTCGTACCGCCATATTTTCTGAATTCCTAAAAGACTTTGTTTTATGACACAAAAATAAAATCACCAAAATCGCTCCAGGTGATTAGGAGGATTCTAGAACCCTTGCTTTTCAGCATTTATGTTGATGCTTTGATGCGGACGATATGGTGCTGCTGGCTCCATCGGTTGCAGCATTATCTAAGATGCTTGCAGTTTGTGAGACATATACCTCATCTCACGGTTTGGTATATAATGTCAAAAAGACCAAATACATGGTGTTTAAAGCTGGAGCCAAATGTCCATTATTTGTGTAACGGGGCTTCAGGACGATAATGTGGACATGGATAGGGACATAGGGCATTGTCAGTTCTGGCAAACATGTTGTCCCGCAGATTTGCTCGGTGTACAGAGATGGTTTAAATAACGTTGTTTAAGGCTTACTGTACAGAGGTAGTACTGTACTCAGCAAGTCTGTGGGTCAAATATACCCAAGCATACAATGCCCTACTAGTCGAATACAATAATTTTAATATTAGTCTATGTTCGCCATAGCACACGTAAAAAAACTGCTTCGTTACTAAGCAGATTACGTAGTGGTAGAAACAGCATCCTGAAGGGAATTGTTGCGGACAGAGAGCATCCCCTGACCCGCCCGCCGGAGCACACCTACTCTCCGCGCCCCGCATACCGCCGACGCCCATAGCTCGCGCAATTAGCAACTAGGCGTCGGACGGGATGCGGGATATAGGGCCGGCCTTGGAGGCAAAATCGAACACTCTTGCTCATTCATTCGTAATTCTTCATAATTTACAATTCTCAACGACGACTCTCTTGCATAATTTGTACTTATTCTATGTATATTTCGATTCATGTAGAAAGTTCAATAATAATAATTACACAGTCCATGAGATCGAGTTTTAATTTCCAAACGAGAAGCAACCGCCACCAATAGGAATATTTGATAAATCTGACTGCCCACTGATTTCGTCCTTCATTAAGAGGACTAAATCAGTGCTAGTCATAATAAGGAACATAACATAAGGTATTACTAATAACATTATTGTGTGTGTTTTGTAAATGTGTATTGGGCTGTGTAGTATTGTAATTGATAATGTTTGCGGTTATATACTTCTCTCTAGACTCCAATTGTGGCGTGTCGAACAGCGGGAAATAAATGAAATTCTGTATGCACTAATTGTCTTTACTTATTACTCGAAATAAATCCCACACAATACAAACGTAATACACGACTCACTCGAGGGCTGACGGGGGGCGACTAGCGACAGTGGTTCAATATTCGAACCTTACAATTGTTGCTGAATTGCAACTGTCGCCGGCCGCCACACTTATAAAATCCCAGAATAGTTCGAACTTTCAACGAACAAATAAAAAAAAAAAACTACGTTTGTCCGAGAAAGCTTATTAAACGACAAAATATTTTTTTTGACGAGCGCGCCGAATTGGAATATGCTATGACCACCAAGTTCTTGTAATCATTCATATAAATTACTTTGTTAAATCTTGTATTAGTATAAACTACATAAACAAAGAAAAATGATTATTATGAAGTAAAGATATTGCTGAGAAGTTTGTTCCACCGCTTCTTCTCTTTGAACAGTAACTAAAATTGCTTTGGAAGCGGTGGTAGACTCATGACTTTCAATAAGTAATCTGTAAGATTTCGTTTTGAAGCAAATAGAGGAGTGTGGAAGGAAAAGACATATTGTGCCGACCCCAATTAATTGGGACATGGTGGAAGAAAAGAGAAAGAGTGAGTTTTGAAACAAATACATTCATTTTCATTTTTTCATTTTCATTCAGCATCCATTCGATTGACGATTGTAAAATATCAGTAGTCTGTAAAATTCATATTAAATCGGTCAGTTTACAGACTACTAAAGCCGTCAAAAGTCTACCAATTTGATAAGATTGGTAATTTGAGTTAATAGCCCGGGGCCCAGTTTGCTGCAAATTTTATTTTAAACTAGCAATGTGCGTGAAACTTCGTACGCGTTGTCATGACGCCATGTTTTTAGTGAATTGCAAAGGCGGCACCAAAAAAATACGCGACCACAACTGCATTTTCGTCTATATTTATATACCAACGAAAACTACGTCATTTATCGAAATAAAAAGTATCTTACATGCTGACTTAGGATAGAAACTAGCTCTGTGTGGAGTTTCATTTAAATCCATTCAGTAGTTTTCACGTGGTGCTCTCATAGAGATACCACTGGTATTAATGTTTGTAACATGCATTAAGTATAAAGAAAGTACCTTGATGAAAACTTGCAGGTCTAGATTATTGTAGTAAGGTAAGCCCACGCCCAACAGTGGGAACTAGTATACTCGTTGTAACGGATAATACGTTCAATGGTGCAAAGGAGAATGTATATATAACTCCATGTAACGTCACTCGATTTAACGACAAACACTCTTAAGCTTCGAAATCACTTGGCTATGGTTGGTTTGGCTTGTCTTCCATACAATGGTACGCTCCATATAGCATTACACCCACTCTCAATAACGAAAACAATTAAGTAATAAAAAGTACCTTTTAAATTGCCAAAATTAGTAAAACTGCGCAGCTGTATATGTTCTTTTATCGCTTTGTTATCCTAACCCGTAATAAACTCTACTGTTGATATATTATATACCGAAATTTCTAATAAATTCCGAAATGACGAAATTTCTAAGCAATTCCTTTATCACCAAGATGCCTCAATATCGCAAGATATGAATAAAATAAGTAAAAAATACAATAAAATTATTGGTGCACCAAAAAACGTCAAACCAAAATAATAGACTTCTCTCCATTTAACGATAACTCTCTATAACGCCATAAAATGCACAGTCCTTTCCATGTCGTTATATAGAGTTTACACTGTATTTTCAATTTCATTAATTTTGGTATCTATTCATAATTCCATACTTCCAAATCTATAAGTTTAAACTCAATGAAATGGTTATTAGTAACCAAAGTTGTTGAATTTGTTTTTATTTATATTATTATTTTGTTTTTTTTTAATATAATGATTTTTATATTTAACATGTGTCACGATTTTTTTTATGACTTAAAATTATATAGATAAATAGACATATTGTGTAGTTTTTATTTTGTGTGGTCTTGTATAATTTAATTCCTTTTTTAAATCTAATTTTCCAATATTACATCAAATATATTATAATTTTGTTATAGTTGTATGAGTCAAATGCATAACATAAATTATTTTTTTAGTGAAAGCTTAGCTGATATGTGTTAAATTAATTTATGTGTTTTATATAGTAAGAATTATAATTATAGTATATTTCCCAAATAAATAAAAGGTTTTGAATGAATGATTTTCAAAATGCAGCCATGTGGTACAGCAACATTTCAGTTGCAAACACACATATGACCAGACAGTTGGAATGAGAAAGTAATTCTTGCGGAATAACCCGGTTAATGCAGGTTAATATAACTCTCTTTTAAGGTTCTCGGCTCCCGCGCTGGGCTCTTACCAAGCTCGACGCGGATCCAGCCGAGTGAGGGCGTTTATCGAATGCTGGACCTATCCGACCTGGGGAATCTGGAGGCGCAGGCTGAGTACATGCGCGAATCCCTAACAAGGATTTGCGACGCTGCTATGCCTCGAGCCAAACGACCACCGCCGCGTACATCGGGCCACTGGTGGACCGAGGAGCTGGGTGAACTGCGGAAGGCAGCTCGCAGAATCAGCCATAGGCTCAAACGCAGGAGGGCGCGTCGTCCTCCAGACTATGTTGAGGAGACTGGACTCGTGGGAGAGTTCAGAGAGGCCAGAAAGGCGATCGCAATTCTGCGAGCGAAAGCTCGGGCTCGGGGGGAGCTCCTCGAGACACTCGACCAGGACCCTTGGGGGCGTTCGTACCGTGCGGCAGGCAATACGTTGCGGCCTGGCACTTCCACGGTCACGGAAACGCTCGAACCCGAGGTCCTCCGGTCGGTTATCGATGGGCTCTTCCCGGATCCGGGGATCTTTACTCCCCCGACATGGGTCCAATCATTCCCGACACCTCGGACGTGGAGCCTCACTCCATCACCGAGGAAGAGTTAGACGTCGCCCTGGATCGGCTCCGGGGCAGGAAGACGGCTCCGGGACCCGACAGGGTTCCGGGTTGGCTCCTCTTCCTGACTGCTAAGCATCTACGCAGCCAGCTGCGGGATCTGTTCGATGCCTGTATTCGCGCAGGTCAGTTTCCGTCGCAACGGAAGGAGGGGCCGATTATGCCTAATTCCCAAGGGAGGTCGACCTCCCAACGATCTGTCCGCCTATAGGCCCATAGTGTTGCTTAACGAGGTCGCCAAGGTCTTCGAGAAGATCTTAGCGGAACGCCTCGTTAAGCATCTCGATACTGTGGAGCCCGTTAGTATGCGAGTTCGGGTTTCCGCTCTACGCCCTTCGAACACTGCGAACTGTAAATAAAACTCTTTTTAAAGGTGTGGTGTCGCTCGATATAGCGAACATCTCAGGAGGGGCTCCGGACGGATTTCCCCGTACCTCACGAGGCTATTGGGCGCGTACTTCCAGAAAGAAACGAGCCAACCGCTGCTGACTTCGAGTCTTCACACAAGCCGGCGATTTGACTGGTGCGCCATGAGTCTTAGTATGCGAAATGCATTTCCCGCCTGCTTCTCTAACATCTGGGCATTCTCAAGCACTGATGTGCAGGATCAACACTGATGCGCAGGATCAGCGTGGGCGTAACTACATTCCAAGTCTCGCGCTCTTCCTACTATTAGCGCAGGACACATGGGAGGAAGGTAGTTTTAGTGGGGTATTAGCACATGGGTTACCTCTCCACATAGAGAGAGGTACCTTGCTGAGTCCCCACACATCCCGGCAATCGACTCTGTTATAGCCACACATGTCTAGCTGAGGCGTGTTGCTGGAGAGTTTCTTCCGCCGCATCTTCTGTACCAGCTATAACACGTTGCGAAGCGGTATTACTACCGGTATCCTAGTCTATCTTTACAGATAGACTAGGATCGGCGCTGCGGGCGGAGTCGATAACGTGTCCCCATTTATATCACTTTAGCTCGTTGGCTTAGCTCATTCAGTCTTTCACGGCTTAATCTGATAGAGTCATTAGGCAGACTCGCCTCACCGGTCTGCACACCCAGTTGTATACCGGACATGGGGGGTTCTCCGCGTATCTGAACCGCTTCGGGTGCAAGGAGGGCCCCACGTGCATTTGCGACCCCGACAAGCAGGAGGATGTTCCACACATCATATTCCGATGTCCTGTTCATTCCCGGAAAAGGTCGAACCTGGAAATAAAACTGAAGCTTGAAATAAAATACTGTTACGAGTTACGGGACTCGAATTAAAATGCCGTTGGAATGATTATAGAGTTTATTAAAACTATATAAACACGTATATAACACAGGTACAAATATAACCGACCACAACAAGTCCAAACGTAATGCAGAAGTTCGTAATTCAATAAAAGTCCGTCACTATTAGATTTCTGATTGTAGTACACACGTCCTGCTTCTATCGTGGTTCTCGCTCGACTGCCTCCTCTGTCTATCAGGCCATCGTTTCATACTGCACAAATACAAATATGCCCGCTCGTCAAGCGCCGACGTAATTTCCTAGAAATCGTAATCCGCACACCTGGCTAATGATGCCTGCAAGTGGCCATAAATGAGTACAATAGTCTGTTCTCCACAATAACCAATAAATAAGTAAACAAAAGAAGACGATCATAAAAGAATTAGAATTAGTTCAAATGACGACGGGTAATAAATGTGTTTCTACAAATCTGTACGTGGAATTTGTCTTTGTCGACGCTTAGGTTGTAACAATACAGTAATATTGAGGAGTTAATGTCTAAAACGAATGTGGAAGAATTCATAAGCCTCTGCTTGGATGTTGTTAAAAAAGTAAACATACGCAATAAAACAAATTAGATACATAAGTTTACATTTAAGCATATATTTAAGTAAATATAGGGAAAATGTAAAAACAAATAGAATAAAAAGCATTAGTCGAGTAACATGAAACAGGAATATAAATAGAAACAAAATGTAGCAACAGACATAATAAACAAAAAGTGAAACTAAGTTCATAATAAAGAAGTTATAATAGAAAATAAGGACTCTATTTTAATAAGCTGTACTTTTTAAAATAAAGAATAAAAAAGAAAGAAAGAAAAAAGAGAAAATTAAAAAAGAATAATACAAGAATAAAATATTAGGTTGGGGAAAAAGTTTTTTCGCATTTTATATAAAAATTCAAAAGGTTTTTTTATAAAGTTTATTTACATTTGACTAAAGTATGTAGGTGCCATTTTGTTGGATAACTTTTTGCCAGCTTGTAGGTAGACACGTGATCCCATTGCTATAAAAATTTTGTTATCAAAAACTGTGGTTTTGGCAAGTGATGTTAACCTGACATTGCTAATTCTGCAACCGAAACAGGTGAAAATCTGAAGGTGCAAGGTCAGGACTTACGGCGGATGCATCAAAGCCAAACTCTCGTAATTTTTGCTGGTGGTTAAAGGCAGTCTAGCGTTATCATGGTGAAAACCTGACCCTTCTGTTGATTGATTCCGGACTAACTTTTTGTTTTAATCTCATCAGTTGTTCGCAGTACAGTTCAGAATCGATGGTCCTGCCTGGCGGTAATAGCTCATAATGAATAATGCCCTTCCAATCCCACCATACACACAGCATCACCTTGTTGCGAGTTAACCCGGGCTTCGCCACAGTCTGTGAAGCCTGACCGGTCTTTGACCACTGTCTTTTTCGCACGTTCTTGTCGTACGTGATCCACTTTTCATCACCAGTTAGAAGCTTCTTCAAAAATGGTTCGGTTTCATTACGTCGTAATAAAGAATCACAAATGAGTATACGGTTCATTAGATTTCTTTCAGTGAGCTCATGAGGCACCCAAATATCGAGCTTTTTGTGTACCCAGCTTTTTTGAAATGCGCCAAAACCGTTTTGTATTAAATTCCCAGTTCTTCAGCTACATCGTAAATACTAATATGCCGATCTTGCTCCACTTTTTCAAAAATGGCGTTAACTTTGTCCATAACAGGGCGACCAGAGCGACGTGTATCTCTGATATCAAAATTTCCGGATTGAAAACGCTTAAACCAAATTTGCGCTACTCTCACAGATACTGCATTAGGTCCATAAACATCACAATTTTGTTTCGCGTTTTGTGTTGCTTTTTTACCTTTTTTGTAGTAAAATTTTAAAAATGTATAGAATTTTTTAATTAGATTCACTCATTTTAACAATAACAAAAACAAATGAAAATCACACATTTTCCTAATTTAAATTTGGAATTGTCTTCTTTAAAATTAAAACTTTTTAATTATACCAAAACCAGCCAGATGCAAATGGTATAGCCAAAGAGATCTTATTACAAGTTCATACATACTATATGCGAAAAGACTTTTTCCCCAACCTATTATATAAAAAATAAATATAAAAACTTAATAAAGCTGGAGAATAACCTTGAGAATAAAAACAACGCGTGCGTCTCGGGATGCCCGACAGAAGTGAAATTTAAACTAATCTAAGTTGACCTATTTAATATTGAAATTGTTTAACTTGAGAAAAGCTTAGGTTATTTAAATTGTATGTATATAACGCGTGGGTCAGAGTGAGAGGAGGAGCCTGCCTACCGATGCCGTACGCCTGAAAGAAAGGGAAGCCAGACAAATTGGCGCCGTAACACGTTACGTAACGAAGCTGTTTACCCCCATAAGAAGTTATCACTTCAAAAATCTGGTAGTGTAATTCCCCCCGTAACGCTCAAGCCTAGGTCGAACCTCACAGGAGGTGCCTCCTCGAGCGCGCTGCTTCCGGGCTGAACGCCTCTGCTCCCACAGAGTTGGGAAACCCACCAAGCCCGGTATTGCTGAAACAGCCATCTGCGGCTATTCAGCTGGACCCTGCACAAAAAAAGTACTTGGGTATTATTACGAGCTACAGGACTCGAATTAAAAATGCCGTTGGAACTACTATAGAATTTATTAGAACTGTACAAACACGTATAAAACAAATACAAATAAAACTGGATGCAACCAGTTCACACTGCACGATTCAATATAATTCGACACGCGCAAAGTCCATTATCTATATCGCTAATCGAGAGTACTACAAACGTCTTACTCGTCTCGTAGTCGTCGCTTGACTGCTACAGTCCTCCATTCGGGCTTTGTCTTATACTAACTACACAGTACAAAAAAAATCGGCCGCGCGTACTGAGTTTCCGAGAAATAGTAATTTGCACACCTGGTTATCTATTCCTGCAAACGGCCAACAAGTCGAAAACAATAACAATAAGGATTAGTTCGACGCTAATGATGGTCATAAAACAAGTAGGAAAACAATAACATTGTTTTCTTAATTACAAATTCTAAACATAAAAGAATTCCTAAATCCAGGAAGATAATAAACTGCGCTTACGATAGGCTGCTGTGCGTTTATCTTTGACGGCATGTAACAGTATTATACCTATATTGTAGTGAACATGTTCCAAAATGTAAAACCGCCAAAAAGCTTGTCATTTCACAGTTGCAACAGCTAAATCGACCGTAACTTCGTTTATTCAAATGTACATTGGCTAAAACTACATATCTCGTATCACTCGTAACGGACCAGTCAACGCCTCTTACTAAATATTTTACGCAGACAGTGTTGCCACAAAATACACTAAAATATTGTCTTATTCAAGTAAAAGGATTACTGATTCCGTTTGTTGAGAACACTCATGGCAGTAGGGATAGAAAGAAGGTTTTGGAATAATTTTAGCAATTATTAAACATCTTGTATTACAAGTTATTTGAATTAGAGTCAGTACTTTCCGTTGCGTCTAATCAAGTCTAAATAAGTACTCTATCATCTGCTGTCTAAGCAATTTTAAATACTTTAAATTTTTTGAATGGGTCTATTAACTAAATTTCTCTCGTGACTTCTCATTAATATCTGACACTATAGAAAACTTATTCAAGTAATCCAAGAAAAGCCAGCCGGTATTTAGGTTGAAATGAAAGTTCTTAGGCCGAAGGAATCCCTAGGCTCAGCGATATTAGGAAGACTTGATACGTTAAGGCATGTTGATTTACTACCACCACGGTTAAGCTCCTGCAGCGAATTCACCAACTAATACAATTTCTTTACCAAACATAGCATGTAACGTAATTTATATAGACTATATAGTAGTACTAGCTAGAAACTAGCAAGAGAAAGTGTCAACAAATATCATTTGAATAGGTCGACCGACTACTGAAAACTGTTACAGGTAAATAATTACTTTATATTATTTACCTTAACCTTCTAATATATCTTCCATTTGATACGTTTTTACCAATTAGAATTGAATATGACATGATCATAAAGTTACAATTTTATTGACAAAAAAAATAAACGAAATAATATATAAATTAAACTACAAAATCTACTACCAGACCGCTGTCAGAGGGAAATGTTCCCAAAAAACTGTGGCCACATTGCCTCGCTGAATTGCCCGAGGTACAGGCTAGTCTTTTGGTCACGTCAGACATCCACCAGACGTTTGGCTATGTCTCGATAAAGCATGTGCGCCTCAGGCCCCCATGGTCCCAGGGTCTCGACCGCAAAACCCGCAAACATGTAGCCATTTCCGATGGCTGAGTATTCGCGGCGTTTCAGGGCCTGCTGTTGTCCAACTGTACCGACTGGAAGATGGGACGTTGCCAAAGTGTCGACGCAAGATGCGTCCCATACTAAAGGACGACCCATCCTCCAGGTCACCAGAGACATTCCATCGGGTCTCTTGCCATCGTCGAGGCGCAAACCGTTCGGTTCTAGAACGGCAGGTACCCCGGCGGTGACAAGAGCCCGACGGATTATGTCATTAAGTGTTGCATGGCGTGGAATTCTGCCGGCACTTCTGATACACGATAAACCATGGTGACCGTATCTCTACACTGACAGTGATGTGGGACAACACAGACCGCCCTTACACGAATGAAGGCACTTATTCTAAACGTGTTATCGTTTACAGCATCGTTTCCCAAAATGGGCGATAACGCCCCCTTGTGGGCGCTGCAGGCCTAAAGGGGGGCAGTAAGACACTTGAGACCTCATCGCCGTTGTGTACTACCTACTGCGCTTAGGTCTCAAGTTAACTCTTGCGGGCTATAGTAAAAGTCTCGTTTAGAATGAATGTTTAATCTCCGCTAATATAGCTCACAATAATCAATTTATTTATTTTGACGTTATAGTGGTTTTTAAGCAGGTGAAAAAATGGGGGCGCTAAAAAATAATTTATTCTCAAAGTGGGCAGTATAGAAAATAAGTTTGGCAACCACTGGTCTACAGTCTAAACAATCATTAATTTTTATCTTAGAACTATTTTATCAGTCAAATGACAAATTCTAATCGGGTAGGTAAGTCAAGCACATATTTAAGAATTAACTTTTACGTAAATATATTATTATAAAAAATATGTATTTACTAGGTTATGCCCGCGACTTCGTCCACGCTTGACTTGAAATTCCCGTGGGATTCCCGGGACAAAAATACAGCAGCATTGAAAAAAATGCAAGCTATCGTTTTTGTGAAAACTGTGTCGGCATAAGCTAATTTTTATGCGCCCAAACAACTGCAAACTGCTCCCGGGAAAATTCCCTCGGGATTCCCGGGATATAAAATCACACATTTTATTACATAAAATTTGCTATCAATCAGTGAAAAATCACATTGAAATTCCATTTTTTTTCAATCTGGCCTTTTTAAATCATGCCCAGAAAAATTCCCGAGGGATTCCCAGGATGAAAAGTAGCGTAAATTTTAAGCCTAACAATTTGCTGTCGATCAGCGAAAACCGCATCAAAATCGGCCCCGTAGTTGTTATGTGAATCCCGAACAGACAAGAAAACTAAAAAAAATTGCATCCTGTTATCCATCGTTTATATAGTCTATTTCAGTTGTTTTTTTAATAGCTTTAATGTACAGACACGGCATGCTTAAAATTTTAAATAATATTGTTACGAGCGCGGGACTCGAATTAAAATGCCGTTGGAATTACTATAGAATTTATTAGAACTATACAAACACGCATAACACAGGTACAAGTATAACTGGAAACAACTAGTACAAACGTAATACACGATTCAATAACACGCGCAAAGTCCGTCACTATATAACTTATCGAATGTACACACGTCTTGTCTCCTGGTGACCATCGCTATACTGCCGATCCCTCCATTGGGGCATTACTTTATCCAACACCGATACAACATGGCTGCCCGCCCGCACAGATCGAATTTCTTAGAAATTGCAATCCGCACACCGGCGTAATTATGCCTGCGAACGGCCGAAACGAGTACAATACAAAATAGGCTGTTTTATCGCAGGCAGGTGTGCATCCACTTTTGTCGACTTGTAACAATATTATAGATAAAGAACTAAAGTGCTGAAAATGTTATTGTTGTACTATGTACAACTTATGATTACTGAGATGCTGATAAAGAGTTTTATGCAGTTTATCGACGCCTCGGCTAATAAAAAATGGTTCTATCATGGAACATGGACGAAAGGTGAACCAAAGAAGTATACTATGCTAACCTTAAAGACATAATATAGCAACAAAAGAAAAGTGTTAATAAATAAGCAATAAAAATAAGTGTGTGTAATTCGTTATAAAATAGACTAAATTTAATAGAAATAAGAAATAAAATATAAATTTATTAATAACGGAAAATAGACTATGAGTAATAAATAGACTTAAATAATGTATTTGTTGCGGACAGAGAGCACCCCCCTGACCCGCCCGCCGGAGCACACCTACTCTCCGCGCCCCGCATACCACCGACGCCCATAGCTGGCGCAATTAGCAACTAGGCGTTGGACGGGATACGGGATATAGGAGCGGCCTTGGAGGCAAAATCGTGCAATTCTGTACTTCTCTCATCACAACTCAACAATCTGTCTTGCTTTAACGACGACTCTCTTGCATAATTTGTACTTATTTTATTTCTTGTAAAAGTTCAATAATAATAATCATACAGTCGATTACATCGAGTATTTAATTTCCCAAGAAGAAGCAACTGCCACCAATAGTATTAATAGTCAGAAAAAATGTAATAGTTTTTAAGATTTTTGAAAAGAAAAAAGAGATAGTAACCAAAATAAAAGAAGAGAGATATCTTTATTATCCCAAAGAAAGAAAAAAATATGAAAGAGAAGAAAAAAAAATAATAATCTCCATTCTACCGAATAAAGTTATTTTACGTACTAAAGTTTAAATATCATGTAATTCGATTTTGAATCGATCTGTTTCAAATTGAATGTTTGACAATGGCAACACTTGTCCGGGCTCAGGCGAGCGAGGCCGCGTCGCCCGTCGCCCCATTCCCGTGTCTTTTTTACCGTTGAATAAATTACTGCGTGCGCACCAGCGTGATGTCAAACGGGATTTTTCGCGTTCTGTTTGCACAAAGCACTGCTCCGAGCGTTCCCTCTGATTGATAGACGTTGCGATATTGAATGTTTCCCCGCTCTCGTTGTGCCAATGTTTTGCTAAAAGCTAATAAAACAGTTGCTTCTTTTTCTTTCAACTGTTACTATCATTTATTATGATTTGAAAGAAGAAATAAAAATGTGCGAATTTCGTGATGAGACATAGGCAGCCACCAATGTTCATAGTACCATACGGCAGGACCAATTTACTTATGCTAATAAGGTGCCGATCACACACGCCTTGCGATCATTGAGCAAGATATGTCAACAAATTGACTGTTTTATCTGTACTGTGACTGAATTCACAAGAACGTATTATATCGTTACGAGTTGCAGTTTATTAGAACTATACAAACACGTATAAAACAGGTACAAATATAACTAAACACAATCAGTCCAAACGTAATGCACGATTAAATAACACGCGCAAAGTCTGTCATTAAATAAATTATCGAATGTACACAAGTCTTGCCTCGCGGCTGGTTATCGCCCGACTTGCCTTTCTCAATCGGGCCATTGCTTTATATGGCACAAATGCAAATATGTCTGCCCGCCAAGCGTCGACGCAATTTCGCAGAAATCGTAATCCGCGCACCTGCCCAATTATGCCCGCAAACGGTCATAAACGAGTACAATAGGCTGCTCTCCACAATAACCAATAAATAAGTAAAGAATAGAAGACAATCATAAAAGAACTACAAGTAATTCAAAATCCGACAGGTAATAAAGTGTCTACAGGTATGCAGGTGTGAATTTGTCTTTTGTCGGCACTAGGTCGTAACAATATTATATGTTATGATGATTGAATATGTATATATAGTGTATTACGAGTACCACGCTATCGTATTGGTGACATGTGTAATGATAGCGATGTTTGTAAGTTAATAAATAAATAAACAAATGTTTCTTTTAGACAAGATAATAGACATTACAATTAATTATGGTGTTTGGAAAAGACCTTTGCTCAGCATAATGCCAATTTCAAAACCAGTGTTGATCTTCTGCAAGTACCTATAAGCACAAACTACTATGGATACTACGTATCCAATAAGTAATGCCACGGCTTAACTCCACAAAGCAAATTAATTTAGAAGTAACATATTTATTCTTGGTTTTATTCAAATATGTTTATTTATTTTTACTAATTAAATATTATATAAGTAGAATTAGTTTTATAAATTATTATTATTATTAGTTATTTAATTAATAAATTTGGGTCGTTTTGGTTTTACGCTTAAAGGAAGGTTTGCACTGAAAATCAGCGTTGTGTCGGATATAATTCCGGCACAGCAATATGCTGAGTGCAAACCTTGTTCGTTGAAAACGCGGCGTACAAATTCTCAAAATATGCTCTGTGTATAATAATGTGTAATGAATGTAATTACGTCCCTATTTCTTCGAATAAAGTTTTTCTTTCCTTCTTCTTCTTTCTTTCTAATGAATGATACACATCATTTAAATAGTGTTATTTGAAGAGGCTACACGGTCTGCACTTGAATGATACAAGCAAGAATGGAAAAACGGAGATAAATATACTGCGGTGGATGTATGAAATCATGCGGAAGGATCGCGTCAGGTACTCCCCAGCATCCACGGCAGTCTTTATGTCAGTGACATAGCAAACAAAATGCAAGAGAGTCGCTTACACTGGTATGTGGGGAACAAATATCTAGTCATGCCGCCTCCACCAAATCTCGGTAGAACTAGAAAGGGTAGGACCAAGGAATGCTGGGTTAATGTCGTGTAGGATGACAGGCATTCCAATGGTCTCACAACTAGAGATGCCGATGACCGCGCGAAGTGGAGAAGAAAAAGTAGAAAAACGAACCCAGGGCTTGAAGCAAGCGCTCCGAATACTACCGGGATTTAACACTCGGATGATGATTAATTATTTGAAAAGGCTTCGATGAATAATCTATCCTAAAATATTCTTACCTAATAACATGTGAGAAACAGAATTACACAAAAACAAAGTCAAAGTAGATTTCGTAATTAACTAAATTACATTAAGGAGATGCCCCAGTTCTTTAAATACAATGTGAAGCAACGATTGTTTAAATGGTGCGGCGTTGTAATTGCGGCAAGTAAACCGCTACGACTGGACGACTGTTCGCCCGTATGTGGCAACCCTTATGCGGTCACAAGGGATTTACTGTACCGCTATTTAGCGTTTAAACTTTGAATAGTAATTTTCAAGTTTGTATTGAAAACATTTAAAAGCATAGTAAAGCTAGTTACGAGTATTGGTAAGCTCTGGAATGAAAAACAGTTGATCGAATATTTTTCCGACTTCAGTTTTGATTTCAAATACACGTATTTCGGTAACATTTAATTCCAGCTAAGCCGTACCCCTCCATTAAGTACAAGTAGGAATGCATTATTTCATATTGTTAATAGAAATAAATTAAGTTTGTTAATAGAAAATTCATGTATAATTTAATTGAAGCCTAGGTTATGTCGACTAGACACTGGTTAATTCCATAAACCGTTCAAACTCATACTAAAAAAAGAAAAACCAAACTACAGGTACAACTCTTTCGTTTCTGTTTCTAACCAAGACTTGACACAGTTTGTGAATCGATCCAGGGTTAAATATTTGGACAAAATAGGAATCTTACCTAAGTAACCGAATCAACGAAATTTAATCTTTATTGCAAGAATGTAGTTTGTGCAAATGTTATACAATTGTAGAGGTACAGTACATTCTACTACATAGTGGTATACAAAATAAGTTAAATACTAAAATTAAATTTACATAAATATTTTAATTCAGAAACATGTCAAATAAGCTTTAATAATAAATAAAAAATGAAGATATTTACAATGAATGCTACATTTGACTTGATTCACTGACGCCAAACAATTGATTTTGTTTATTATTTAATGTTGAGCAATGAATTTTGATTGTCATGGTACCGCCATCTCTTGTTCAAACTTCACACACACATTCTTGATACATACACGTTTCCTTCTCTTTTTATATACGTATGTATGTATATCTACTCTGTCCCCCAATATCTCTTTGGGTCATGGAAGATGCCGCCATTTTGCGGTCGGATTCGTTTGCGGTGTTAAGACGACAGACATGTAAAGAAATAATGGATTTCTGGCAAGTGCAGCGAGTTGATGAACTTATATTAAGTGGCGGCCGCCCTGAAAAGTACTGAATTTGGTGAGAGTAATTGATTGGGCCGGTTTCAAGATATGTGCAAGATACATACTTCTGAAGTCAAAGGCCGACATTGGTATCGCCATGTAAGCCTTTCAACCTATTCCTAATTTTCTTCTAACATATTTAAATTCTTCATTTAGATCTGGCGGCGTGTTCCCTTTCCTCGCACCCATGTCCACTCATTCTTTTGTCATGTCAATAAATTAAATTACATCGCCCCGCAAATTGTACATTTTTGATAAAATAACATAAAATATACCGCGATTGCAACACATAAATATGTATATTAAGTAAATAACCCGCTCCGCGTCACAATTATAAAATATTATAAACACATATAATATAAAATACAATAAATACATACACATCAAATAAAATACTATAAATATAAAACTACAACAACTGAAGTGTACTAAGGAGCAGAGGAGCAGCTGCATTTCATGCCCATTAAATAGATACGTGCGTGCTCAATCTCACATTCTCACCTAAATTGCACAACATTTCCTTTTCTAGAAAATTTACATAGTCCATTGTTATCACTAAATCCAGCGCCGCCGCAACAGACAATAGTGTTTGGACATGAGTTTGGTGTGCCTATCTAATTTCTGTACTTATTTATTATCATGCAATAAACGTTTACTCACCAAGTAAAGGCAACAAAATTATACTATTATCTTCAGCGGTTTCGTGTGTACGGAATATCCGGGGTTATATTTTACCTGCAGATTTCGGGCACACACATTTCTTACGGCAACGCAGCCACAAAGTCAAAGTAATTTATTTTGTGCATACAAGTTTGAATATGATGTTCATAATAATGTTACACGTTGGGCCACCTGCATACCTATTGTCACATACTGACAAAGAAATGCTGTTTATTGCCCCTCCCGCATTCGGAGTTCTTTTTATTACTTCATATTTAAAATTTGCAAATAGACAATAGCCTATTGTTATTGTTTTCGACTTTGTTGGCCGTTCGCAGGAATAGATAACCAGGTGTGCAAATTACTATTTCTCGGAAACTCAGTGCGCGCGGCCGATTTTTGTACTATATAGTTAGTATAAAACAATGCTCGAATGGAGGGGTGGGGCAATAAAGCGACGATTACGATATGAGTAAGACGTTTGTAGTACTCTCGATTAGCGATATAGACGACGAACTTTGCGCGTGTCGAATTGCATTGAATCATGCAGTGTGAACTGGTTGCATCCAGTTTTATTTGTATTTGTTTTATACGTGTTTGTACAATTCCAACGGCATTTTTAATTCGAGTCCTGTGTCTCGTAACAATAATAACAATTTAGGTATCACTGTATCCTGCCACATATGTAGCTTACAAAATAATTGAATTTAAAACTACTAATGTTTAGAAACAAATTAATATACAATTTATAATAATAATTAGGATTCCTCATGTCATAAAATCAGACTCCTGTATAAGTGTTTGGGTCAGTAAGATTGAACGACTCCCAGGTTACTTTGAAGGTACTGTGGGGTGAACAAAAAACCTAGTGACCCGTACATTGGAGTCTTCATTCTGTTTTTTTTTGGAGCTGGATCCAGCTGTATAACCGCAGATGGCTGTTTCAGCGATACCGGACTTTGGGGGCTTCCCGACTCCGTGGGAGCGGAGGCGTTCAGCCCGGAAGCACCTCCTGTGAGGTTCGACCTAGGCTCGATCGCTGCTGGGGATTGACTCTATATAGGAGTTAGCCGTAGAAAGCTGAATGAGCTAAGCCAACAGGCTGAAGTGATTATTTGGGGAGTCGTTATTGGTCTATCGTTACTACCGCTTCGCAACGTGTTATAGCTGGAGGAGAAGAAGCGGCGGAAGAAACTCTCCAGCAACACGCCTAAGTTAATCTTTTATGGCAAAATAAGCCTTTGGTACAATACATAAAATAAAACAATTAAAAGATTATCGCTTTTCATTAAAGAACAGCGACATCTAGTGAGCGATCAAATGTAACAATTTACACTGAGCCGATGTGGAGCGTTTACCAAAGATACTCAAGTATTGTCTAATATGCTTTATTTATTAATAATTATCGTAATTTTATGTTAAAGCTTTTGATATTGAGTTGCTTAATTTCACACTTCATTAAACAGTTTAAACTTTCCACACATATACATAATTCTACCATTTAAACAAAATAAAACTTCACACCGCACCAGAAACTCGGAGCTCTTACCGTAAGAATAGAAACAGTGACAGAACACTATCGGTACATTTTCTATTAGTACAGACTACATAAATCTCTCGAGTGCTCACTTGAATGTACATTGTACATCTATGTACAATTATACATTGTACATGTACGAGTGTACACAATACGGCACGTTACATGGCGATGTTCGAATAGCTTAGGTATCACGAGTACCTTTTCGTTTATTTATTATACATCCTGAACGGAAATGGAATTTTTATGGATACAGGTAGTACGCGACTGGCTTTTGTTTGCGGATTCACTTGTACATATTTTAAGATTAATATTATACTAGTGGTCGAAATTCGACCATCTTCTATAATTACAGATTTCTCCAAGGCTACACTGTTAATTTGACTTTTACAATAAACAAAAGAGTATATATGCGTGTGTGTGTCAATTACATGGTAGTGTGTGTAATGTTTTTTTTATTGATTTAATGTATTTTTTATTTATTAAAAAAAATGTTAGCATTATGCACTCCTCTAAATAAACTATAAGTGTGCGAACTTTCATACTCCTCCGTCCGCGCAATTTTCGTAAAAAGGGGTACAAAGTTTTCGCTGTGTTTTTGCTTCACGTATTAATATATAGATACTAAGAAGTTTGTGAGGATGTATATTTGTCCCTTTTTCACGCAAAAACTGCTGAACAGATTTTGATAAAAATACAGTAAGGATCAATTGCTGTAAAGCAATGTTCAACGGCATACTTTACCAAATATTCTATTGTTTTTCTTACATTTAGAAACGGAGAAATAATACAATTTCCTGCGGTTGGACGGCCTGTCGTAAGAGGAGAGAAAACAACCCACAGCCAGGTGGTAGGGTATTTACCCGTTTGGATGGCTACCACCCCTAGTCTTCAGTATGCTGTCATAACAACCTTGCATTGTCTTCAGGCATTAGTGGCCAGGTCTCAGTCTCCCTTAAGAGAGCAACGGCCCATTGGTAACACCTTTGGTGTTGCAAATATCCATAGGCGATGGTAACCGCTTTCCATCATGGGCCGTCTGTCTTTCTGCTGAACTCATGTAATCAAAAATAAACATTAAATTGCGCTGGTTATCGTTTTGATACCATAATCGGTCATTTTCGTTATTATTTATTTATTTAATTTGTTTGGGAATCATAATTAATATTCTAATATATAAAACATAAAATTAATACACATATCAATCAAGTTTCCACTAAAAATAATTTATATAAAAATAAAAAAAATGGCTCAAATAGTTAATTACAAAAAAAATACAATTATACGAAAATTACATAAAATGTCTATTTAATTAGAAATTACAAAACCTTATCCAGTATACTTTTTATCCAGACAATCCAGGGAGGTTATCTACACACAACACCAAATACGAAGCATGAGTTGTAATTAGTGTGCAGGAGAAACACCCGCAGGAGATCCTGCTTTATAGGTAATCAAATGAATGAATACAAACATAAAAATGCATTTATTTAATTTATATCCTTTAATTAAATTAAAAAAGGTACGTAGGTATACAATCCAGAGGGCAGCTGACCTCCCCTCAAACAACATTGAATGCTTCAAGTTTATGTTCATACCAATAACTTTAATTTATTCATCCAAAGTGAATAATAGAAATTAATCGATTAATACAGACTTTAAGAGTTTAATGAACCAGGGTTATTGACTAGGGTTGGACGCACGGAGAAGCCACGGGGAAATCACTAGTAATGTATAATTGTGTCTATTGCGGACAGAGAGCACCCCCTGATCCGCCCGCCGGAGCACACCTCTCCGCGCCCTGCATACCGCCGACGCCCATATTTCGCACAGCTAGCAGCTAGGCGTCGAACGGAACATGCGATATAAGGAGCGGCCTTGGAGCCCGGAGCACACTTGCATATTGCACAAGCACTTGCACTTAATCGCACTGCTCTCTCTCACCGCCATTCAGCATTATATTCTCTGTTACTCATCAATGTATAGTTTTAAATTAATTGTAAATATCAAAATAATAAGTTGTACCGTTCACGTCGAGTTTTATTTGGAAGAAGCAACTGCTACCAATAGTGTCTTGAGTATTTGTTTTAGTTGTCTCAAGTAATCTTTGTTGTAAAAACTTTCGTAGACCCTTTCGACTGACTAATGCCGTCAAATGTCGCATGTGACGCTGAAAGGTCTACCAATCCCACATGACTTATATGAATAAACTAATTAACTAATTCCTTTGCACCTAGACTCGTCTAAATGACTTACAGCGATTGTAACTTCTTACTTAGTATTTAACTTGTAAGGTTTAAGGCGCATTACAGAATCAGTCATCGATCAATCATTTTAGTCAAACTATGAAGTTTTGAGTGATTGATTAAGTAGTCCAATTCCCTAGGTAATCAACTGATTACCGATTCCTCGTTAAGTAAATTTTGAGGTTGATTTTACAATAATTATAGCATGAACTAGTTGTGGGCCGCTACTTTTTTGCACTGCACTTGATGTTTATAGTCATGTCTATTGAACCCTATGAGATATTGAAAATACATATGTAAGAAAATTAAAAAGTGCTGTTTATTGTTTAAAAGATTTTCATTGAAACATGTTCATCCGTTTCTGAGCCTATTATAAACAAACTACATTTCAATGAAAACTTTAATTATTAAAATATAAATTTATCTTAAATCGTGTATCGCGCAGGAACGAATTCAAATATATTTAGTTTTAAAATACGTATAAACACCTGAAGCCTAAAACTTCAATTAAAATTATTTTAAGAATTATGGGGGGAAACATTACGGGGGTAGTAAAAATGGATAGAGAGGGTGGAAAAACCTATAAATCAGGATGCGCATGGCGAAGATCAGACAAGTACAAAAATTCCAATATCATCCTGTTTATCCTAGTCAGAATATAAGGTCATATACTCTAATTTTTAATTACATAGACTGAAATGACAGCTGCGATCGACCTTTTTTTTATTTATTTATTAGAAAAGCAAGCAAATAATATATGTATTTTATTAAGAATGTTAACTATTTTCTATATGTTATTAATATGGTATCCAACAGCAGTTTTCACGTTTTATTTTGGGATATGCTATAATATTTTTATTACCGTCTGTCACGTTGCGATTCACACGCTCTCACGCCCCACGTTGGGCGCCACTGTTATAATGTATAAAAATCGCGCACTGTTATGCGATAAAAATGGTGGCTGTTATACGATGCAAAGTCGCGCGGCCAACGAGTCCGTGGTCGCTTAGGCACCGGCTATTACTATGGGAATTCAAAGCTGGGTATAGACCTTCAATTCCCATAAGAGGGGATAATAAAAACAAGATGTATTCAGAGCTTGAGACTTTTATTCAGTATACTCTTCCATTCAGGGTAGGGGGTCACCAATTACAATACAAACATTAATATAATGAAATCAATAAAAATAATCAAAGAGGGAGACCACGGGTCCTCCACTCTCACGGCAGAATCAAACGATCCCGATGACTCGCTCTGAAAGCACCAGTACCTGAAGCTAGGAGAATTGTATCAAGGCGTGGGGAACCTGGATGATTCCATGAACTATACTGATATTATTTATGATAGAAGAATCTTTATTAAATGGTGAAGATGATAAAATAGGTTATTTAAGTTGCTTGGGCGCCACTCACGATCACGTGTCGCGAGAAAGTAGGTTGCTCCGACGCTCCCGCGGTCCGGCTTCAGCTGCCAAGACCGTTGTCGGCTTGCTGCCAAGGCTTCGGAAGCACGTGGGAGTGATGTATGATGCAGGAAGTTGATGTTGGATGGTTATAAAAATTGGGTAGCAGGCCCACCGCGTGACGATGACACGCGGAGTAAAAAGATGGGAGATGCTCCCGTACAAACACCCTGGAATGCGATAGGGATTCCAGTAAGCAAGATGTGTAAACTATTGTGCAGCTTGTTATGGAGGGTATGAGAATTATTCGTTACGTGAAAGTGAGTTCGGCTACTTGTCATTCCTACATGGCAGGGAATCGAGGTAAGCTGAAAGGTAGAGACGACTAGCGCCGATCTCCAAATAGAGTGAAAAGAAGAAGACCCTACGACAACCTATTTCTAAATTCTATTCACAATAATCTAAATTGTCTGATAACGAACTCACCTGAAAAAGGAGTATTACGAAGAGTAGTTCAATGCGAAAGCTATGTCAGTGCCTCATCAGGCGGCCGACTGCCAGCGTGGGGGTATGGCAAAATTGCCATATCTGGAAGGTAAGCAAGACCTTACCACCATGGAAAAGAGGGGAAACAGATCTACAGAATATACATACCTGTTAATTTCCCAGCACACTACACTTAAATTTTCGGTTACTAAAAATGTTTATAATAACGCGACTAGACGCAACGGCGCTTACGATTGAATGTGCCACGCTCAGAGGCCCGTTTGGGTGAAATACTCTGGGGAGGGGATTGTGTCTGGGCGTGGCATTTTAGAGCCTTCTTTTTTCAGGCGGGGGAAATGCATTTCGCACATACCGGGTGGTCCTTTGCTTAGACCGTTGTCGATCATGGAGGTATTCCACTGAGGGCAATCCAAACAGTAACCGACCGGCTTGTGTGGAGACTCGAACCAATGAACAAATGCCCAAGGGCTAATACCCCACTAAAACCACCCTCTTCTCATGTGCCCCGCGCTTATGGTAGGAAAGGCATGAGACTTAGAACGTAGTTACGCCCAAGCCGATCCTAGCGCAAAAGTGCCTGAGAGTGTCCCGGGAATCAGAGCAAACTCACTTCGTCAACAGGGGTGAAGACTCCTCTGCTCCCTAGATGCTAGAGGGCCCCTGCAGCGGTATTTCAGGGAGGGAGGTCATGCGCATATCTGCGCCTCCGGGCCCCCGACTGACGTCGGCGCCCGCGAGACGCATGCGCACTTGTACCTCTCTCCCTATCTCGTTCCGCGGCCTCTGAGGCGGTTTTTGAGACATAACAGTCTCACAGAAATTGGCCGCACCCACCCAATGATCATTGCTATGCAGCATGGCTTGCACCAAACTGCCCAGCGAATCGATCGGACATATTATTATCTCGAGTTTAAACCTCTGGGGTGCCCATGCTGCGCACTCGACTAGCATATGAAACGCCGTGTCTTGTGCGCCACTCTGGCGGCATTGGGCTGAAGGCAAGCAGCCCGCAATCTGGCACAGATATTTATCGAAGCAACCGTGCCCGGTAAGTACCTGCGTTATTCTGAAGGTCAGAGTCCCGCGTTTCCGCGAGAGCCATCGCAACAGCTGCAGTCGAACCGCTTCCACCGTATCAAAGGCATTTTAGAGCCTTCGACCAATACTGGATGAGCAGCGTTTTGGACGCGAAGATGACCATATATGGTCCGAAAATTAACATTGTATAGAACAATGCAATAGAATGGACAGATAGGAAAAATAGCGTTAGACACAGAGCGTGTGAATCAAATATAGAATTGAGGCGGAGGACGTACTTAAAAGGTTGTTTAGTACATAATTGAATTTGCCAATGGCCATAGAAAGTGTGTCAATTTCATTGAAGTGTTTATTGTACGAATGTACCATTCGACCAAGAGGTGCCCGTAATCCAGTACTAGTACGACAATTGCCCAAAGCAAATAAGTGACATTTGCGCACCTCCCGTTGTATTACAGTTATAGGTACAGCATAAAATACGTGTCTCACAAGATCTATAAAATATAAGTTGTTATTGACTATCTTATAGAGTTATAACTTCTAAATACCGTCGTATAGATTCGAGGGTTAGTATTTTATATTTATCAAGTAGTAAAGTGTATGTTAAATATCTTTTGTTACACCTATAGTGTACAGAACGTAGGATATTTTTTATGTCACAAGTTTAGAGCAACTCACCACTGTGAGTTATTGATTCAACTCACACGACTACTTATGAATAAAAAAAGGTCGATAGAAGCTGTCATTTTAGTCCAGGTAATTAAAAATCAGAATATAGTTACCAAATTATTATATTATCATCGGTCCTTACTACATGTGTAAAATTTCAAATTAATGACGCGACGGCAAATGAGTGCTAATAACGTTGAAAGATACCGTTATATACAAACATATATGTAGATGAGTAGGTGAAGCTAATAACGCAGGTTACAACGAACTTCATAATTATATGCGGTAGAGGTATTGATTACAGCTCTGTACCGACTCGTTAGTGTGATGCCACGGAAATACAGAATATCAACGTGAACCGTCGAGCTAGTCATATTTCGTTCGATGAGTAAGATTTCCGATAACTCACTTCCCGCTTCACCACTCCACTCTTTTCCATTCCTTCTGTCTCGTCCCCTTATCCCATACTCTTTATGCAATCCTTAAGGCTTTCAACGTGTTGGCATCACCTGGGTGTGCCAAACGTGCATATGTGACGGTTACCACTTTCCATGAGCCTAGACGCTCCAATCTACATGTTTTCTAGCTTCGCACAAAAATAAAACAATTCAATTTAGCCCATGAAGTCCTACAAAACTATTTATTTTATTACTAATGAAACTGAGTGACGCAGTAGAACCGGTACAGAGGTATTCACCGGTGAACCGCGTAGTCGAAGGTCGAGAATTGAGACTGCCGTTGGCGGTTCAATGCATTCTAAATGAATTGAATTTCGAATGGTGTTACCAGAACTATCAATATTAAATACTTATTCACGCGGAATTGATTTGATATTGGGTATGTTTGTTCTGACTACAATACCTTTTCAGTAATCTTATAAATCTATACTACATCTGTGGATCATTTTAACCTTATAGTGCGCGCAAGATAAGTCTGCGCACGGCTGAAATCGGAATTACTCCATGTGCCGCCATCTTGTCGTTTACGTCAGGTGATATGTGAGTGTGTTATGTTCCGTGTTTTTATTCATTATCAAAGTTAATACTCGCTGTCACCATGCCGAAAGTGATTAAAAGTGCTGGCCGTGACATTATCTTGAAGGTAAAAAGTGCTTGTGAAGAAGAACGAGACAATAACGGGCCTACAATTCCGTTTTACAAAGTCAGAGCCTGCGTGGCATATTTGACAGGTTAGTTTTAGGGCTGCCATAACATCAAAACTATCTTTATTTTCTGGTTTTGCTATTAGCTTTTTACGACATCTGTGCAAATACAGTGTAAAGTACATAATTAAGCTCTATTTAACGAAAAACTTTGTAAAACATAAATATTGTTAAGGTTTGCCTGATTAACATCGTTTTATATATATTGAAACAACATAACATAAAGATTATTGTGATTATCTAGTACGTATTTACTTACTGTATTTCCCTATTATCGTCCTAATACTATGCTATTCTATAAAAAAAAATCCCTATTGTATTCCAACAGACAAAACTGCCCGTAAGAGGATTCTAAATACTAACTGATTACCTGTAACACTGTTTATATTATTATTATTACTTTGTTATAGGTGTTTCCGAACGTACTGTCACCCAAATAACTCAAGAGGGTGTTGCTGCAGCAGCTTCATGTTCAAAAATTGTGACACCCGGAAAAAAAGAAACCGGAAAAAAGCAATTGATGATTTAGACGATTTTGATAAGTGCGCTATAAGGCATCAAATTGAATCCTTTTATGTCGTAAAGAAAGAAATTCCTACCATAAATAAACTTTGGTTGGCTCTGAAAGCTAATATTGATTTCAAATATGGAAGAAGCTCGTTGAGGAGTATTTTGAAAACTATGGGCTATAAATACAAAAAGTGCCAGTCTAAGCGAAAGGTATTGATAGAACGCAGTGATATAGCAGCTTGGAGAGCAAGATATATTCTGAGGCTACGCAAGAATCGCCAGGAGGATAATCGGCCTGTCATTTATCTTGATGAAACATACATACATGCTTCGTACCACTTACAAAAATGTTGGCAATCCAAGGAACAGCCTGGTATTCTTGCTTCTGATAGTGTTGGCGCAAGATGGATTATAGCCCATGCTGGAGGCAAAACTGGTTTTATTGAAAAAGGACTGCTGCTGTTCAAGTCCAAATCCAAATCAAGTGACTATCATGACGACATGAATTCCGCGAATTTCATGCGATGGATAACAGAAAAGATAGTGCCAAATCTACCATCGAATTGCATTGTAGTGATGGTTAATGCATGATACCACTGCACACAGGTAAACAAGACCCCTACAATGGGGAATATAAGAGCAGAGCTCCAACAGTGGCTTACGAGAAATAAAATTGAATTCGACGATTGTTGGACAAAACCGCAATTATTCGAATTAATCAAAAGGCACAAGGGAGACCCACAGTACGAAATAGAACAACTGTTAAATGAACATGGGCACGAGGTTTTGCGTTTACCGCCTTACCATTGTGATTTCAATCCAATCGAAAACATTTGGGCAATTGTGAAGAGGCGCATTGCAGAAAAAAATGTCACTCAAGCTCCTAGTAACATAGAAGCATTTACAGAGGCAGCTTTCCAAACAATAACCACAGAAGAGTGGCTCAATGTATGTCTACATGTAGAAAAAATTGAGGACAAGTATTTTGAATCAGACAGACTAATGGATATGGAAATGGATAAATTTATAATTAATGTCACAGACGACACATCCGACTCTTCTGATGAATAATCTAGCATGTGTTCTGATGAAGATGTTCAAATGGAAGGTATTGACCCTTTTTTTTTTTTTTTACATGGGGAAATGCGTTGCTGCACCGTCAGCCGCGAGGGGGATGTCGCGGCCGGTGTGTGGGGCTCCCCCGACGCCGGGTATACCCACTAAAACCCCATGGGAGCCTTCTTCCGCATGAGTGCCGGGGTCACGGTATGTAGCGTGAGCCTTGATCCACGACCCCGGCGAGCGGTGGGCCGCCTCATAACCAGAGGCGGCCTCTCCTGTGTGCGGGCCGGGGAGGTGTTCCCCGGCCCTGAGAGGGTCGCGCGGCTACCTCTCGCGCCCTCTCGCGGCATAGTGCGGGCGGAGGCCTGACTGGGTCCCCCGTGGCCTCGACGCCCGCTGCCGCTCGCCCGTGGCCTTACCGCCACGGGCATTACTCCTTGCCGCTCCCCGCGGCGGCTGATGTTGTTGCCGCCGCGGCCGCGGCCTTATCCGGCGCCTTGTTACGGCTGGCCTTTTTACTCCTGGTGGGCTTCCGGGATCCGCAGGATCCCCCACCCAGCTGGTGACCGGCAGGCCTGCCCGCGGCCTCGCACACGGAGCAGTGCGGTTTCGCGGTGCAGGGGCCGGTCACCAGGTGTCCGGCTTTTCCGCAGCGATAACAGAAATCGCTGCGGTCCACCTCAGAGGCGCATCCCGCCGCCACATGCCCGAGCTCATGGCAGCGGAAGCACCTCTGTGCACGATGGGGGAGAGCCTCGACTGTGGCTGAGGCCCAGCCCACCAGGAGTTTCGTCTCCTTCTTCACCAGTGTTTTGGCAGCTGCCACCGGGCAGGCCACCACTGTCGAGCCCGCCCCGTCTGGTCCGGGGCGGACTTTGGATGTCTTGACGCTCTCGAGTGAGCATCCGGTGGTCCGCGCGATGGCAGCGGCCACGTCTTCGCCCTCGGTGGTGTCGTCCAGGCCCGAGACGCGGATATACACCGTCTTCTCAAGCCTGGACACACGCACGTCCTCGGCGTTGAGGACGGTGCGTAGGCTCGCGGCAAGGGCGTCAGCCTGGGGGGCGCTAGCGGCGCCAGGCACCACCAGCATCCGTGCCCCAGTGCGCGCTCGCTTAAGCCGGAGCCTGCCCTCAATGCTGAGGTCGGCCAGCCGTATATTCGCTTTGGCCCGGGACAGGAGGTTCGCGTACGTCACGCCTCTCTCCTCCGCGCCTGACTGCATGGTCAGTATGACAGCGGAGGACTTCGGCGGACGCAAGCGCGGCACCTTCCTGCCCCTGGCCCTTTTCTCCTTTTTCGGTGGAGGGGGAGGAGGAGAAGGGGGGGCTGCGAGGCCGGAGCCTGCGCCACATTCCCCTTCCCTTTTCCCCCACGCCCTCTCCCTCTTTGCCGCCTCGCGCGGGTGGTCGGCGCGTTGGCGGCAGCCGCGGCCGGTTGGATGCCGGGCGGCGGCAGGGCGGCCTTCTTTGCGGCCTTCCTTCTGCTGACCGTCGTCCAGCCCTTCTCGGCGACGGCCAAGGGGGAGGGGGCGCCGGACAGGCGGGCGGTGGCGGGATGGGCTCCGTCACCACCGTCTCCGTGCTTGCCCTCCTAGAGGGCAGCGGAGGGAAATCCTCTGCCGAGGGCCCCAGCATGCTGGGCGAGCTCGGCAGGGATACTCTTCTACTTTGAGGAGCGGGGCTCGGCGCAGGGGCCGGGCCCGGCGACGGGGCCGGCTGCGCCGAGCGCAGCCGCTCCTCCATGGCCGCGAACCTACTCTCAAAGAGGAGCGTCACACGCTCTAGGTTCGCGGCCGTCACCGACTCCGCGTTCGGCGGGGGTTCGACCGGCGGCGGCGCGGCTACACGCGGCCGCGTGAGCTCGGTCTGGAGCTTCTGCAGTTCGTTCCGGAGGTCTGCGATCTCTGACTCCATGCGGACGTTTGCCGCACGGAGCAGGGCGACCTCCTCACTACTGGTGCTACTGAGAAGCTCCTCCGAAGCTTCTTGTATAGCTGCGACCGCCTCCTTGAGGGCCTTCTGCAAGGTCCCCTTTAGGCCTTTGGAGACCTTGGCCACTCCTGAAACCACCGCCAGGGAGTCGGTGATTTGTTTCTTGAGGCCCTGCGCGTGCTCCGCGCTGGCCTCCGGAGAGGGCTGGCTTGCGAGGGTGGGTGCCGCTCGAGATCGCGTCACCCTCGTTGCAGCCATTGAAGAAGCCCTCTCCACAATCTCCTTCTCGGTTTCCAGCGCGAAAGCTGCGCGCTGGGCCTCTACGTACTTTTGCTTGGCCTCGGCCAAGCCTACGTATTCCCCCGTGGTGGGGGGACGACCTCTGCCCCGCTTAGCGTCTGGCGCTTTGGCGGCTGCCGACGCTTTGGGCGGGGGGATGAGTCGGGGTACAATCCCCTCCTCATCGGACGACGACGTGGGTGTGAGGTCGTCCAGAGCCAGGTACTGCCTCAGCCGTTCGTTGCGGGGGGCAGCCTGGCTCTTGCCCTTCCCCACCGGTGCTTTGGGCACCGGGGCCTTTGGTGGGGCCTTGTCAGGGGGGGCTGTCCGCTTCTCGCCCTCAGATGAGCAGGACGAGAAGTCATCTTTGTCAGGCGGCTGCGACCGCGTGCTGCAGGAGCCGGCCTGACTGCTCTTCGGTTCCTCTGCCGGCAGTGATATTGCCGAGAGGAACCGAGAGTAAAACGATTTGTCACCGCCCTTCGCGGGCCCTTTCGTGTTGGGGGGGTTGGTTGGGCCCTTCTCGGACCCCTCTCCTACGTCGACTACGCCCTTCGCGGGCACGGCGTCGGTGGTTTTAAAATTTTGAGCTTCCATTTTTGTTCCCATGAGTAGTAAAACATTCTATCATCAAAAACGGGGGTGGTTCGCAGTAGCGACCGGGTTTGCCCCCCCGGCCATTCACCTCTCGCCCTGCGCCGCAGCTTAGGTTAGGGGGATTTTTTATTGAGGTTGTCATCCTCTTGGGCCGGCCAATTAAGGCAGGCCCCGCGGTCCCGTGTGGCCGCGAGACGTGACCACGGCACCACACGGGATAACGCTCGGTGGTAGTGCCCATCTCTGGGCCCGCCGCCACTGTCCTCGTCCTACGGGCGCGCGGGGCAGAACCGCGCCGCCCTCTCCTCGACAGCCAGCGGAGCGGAGCTCAACGCTGACGGTCGCCTCGGATGGGAGGGGTGTTTGAAGAGGAGCAAGTTTGGAAGGAAGGGAGGGAATACAAGGATTTAGAGTGGATAGGTGGGACACCACTGTCACGGAGTGAAGGGGGGAATGTGACAGTGGCGGCTAAGGGCCCCGGGGACGCATCCCCTTGTACCGCTTCCTGGACGGAGACGTGTCCAGGGCGGCACCCCCTGGGGAGCACCCCCTGGGGGAAAGGTATTGACCCATTACAAGACCATTCTTACTCCAAGTTTAAAATATCTATTATATATTCAATAAAAGACTTACAAGGTTACTGTGGACTTTTAATTTTCTTTTTTTTATTTATAGATTGAATAATAAAAGATGAAACATTAATTATAATAAATAAATTTCATCGTTGGAAAATAATTCATATTTATGTAACTTAATTATTCATAACTGTTTTAAGTATTTAAACTGTTTAAAATAGAAATAATGATTTATGAATGTAAGTTTTAGTTTAAAAATATTCACTCATTATCGGCATTTTCCGCTACATGTGGTCTTTGGACGCGTGAGAGGTTAAACTGGTAACATTAAATACGCCACCCGTCGCGCGCAGAGTTATCTTGCGCGCACTATACCAATTCAAAGACAGCCTGGTCGCCGTACAATCCCACATTCCTATTTCGTTAATATTTTTTTTTTTTGCATATTATAACATTAACATGGCAAAGCCTTCGTCGTCTTTTAAAAATTAAGCTATATGTAAGCTGTAGTATTTAAGAAACCTTGTCAAATTTAATCTATTCATTTTTTTTTGTTGAATCTCAGTGCATAATAAAATATTTTGTATACCATCCTCTGGTCTTTTCATTTGTATCATCACCGGAGTACCAGGTAAAAATTTGTTTTGAATTTTAGACATCAATCTCTACCTCATCTAGGTCTTCGACTGAATTGAACGGGTGATTAAATTGTTGTTGTAAATTAAAAATTCACGTTTCACTTAATAGTTTAAGTTTTCACAAACACAATGTTGGATTATAGGCAATAAATGCCTTATACATTTTTAATGAAACTGCTTAGTGAAAAAACACTTTACAAGATGTTACTCAAATAGTTCTACAGCCTACAAAGTTCTGTATTTTTTTATATTCAACATCGTGGCTACTATTCAATATTTTATTGTCAGTTTTGATTTAAAGAAGAAAAAGTAAGAAAATTACATGAAGCCGATGCTTCGAATGCAATCGGAATAAAACACAGAGATATTAAACACTATAAATTGCGTTTGCATATTTTGATTTTTTCATTTTAACCCATCCTTTCCATTATTTAAATTTTAATGGCAAACAAATAATTTATCAATAATTAAAAGTTACTTAATAAAGTCTTTTCAAAATTTCAATGTAAAAATTATAACGCATAATGTATTTACTACTACTAATGTACATCATACCTATTAAGAGTTTGCAATTTTTGTAATTAAAGAATATATAGTATAATAATCGACAGACAAACACACATTGTATATCCTCAAATTAAGCAGGTTACGCTTGTGTTATGGGTACACAATGGATTTACTCTGGAGCTGTTCCTTGACATCCAGACTATAGTAAATAAGGGAGAAAATTCGTTTCCGAAACTTACCATACTAGGAATGGAACCCGAAGCCTCCTCATTGCACTGAGGTAGGCCGGCAAAAGCTTAGCCAGCTCAACTACAGAGGCCGTCTAAGAAATCTTGAATAGCTTTAAATTATCAGTGTACTGGCAACCCCGATTGGGAAGGACGCCAAAGGTGAGTTGCTCCTAACTGTATAATACAATAGCGACCTCTGCTCTAAAAAAACTTGCAGCTTTTAAGTTTTTAATTCTTTTTATTTTGATGCCGTACCCATTTCATGTTCTCCATCTCCGCTGAATAATTTAAAATATGCATATAAACATGAATATGCAGTTTTTTATCGAACCTATATGAACTCGTCATGTCCGTTCATCCATTTTTCTGGTTGTCTTGTTATGTTTTTATAATTCCGTGGCCAAGTGGCGAAAACAGGTTTGCGAAACCCTTTATTGTGTGTAGTCTGCCACGCAGTTGCCAGATTTTGACTCTGCTAATCTAAAAGAATGAGAAGACACAAGTAGTGTTGGTGCCTAACCGATTCTGCTCTACGAGAACAGCCGTCAACGCACCGATTACACACCAATCCGCCTTAGATCGTCCTGTAAGTGAGTGAGATTCAAATCACAATGATTCTAAAGAAATTACACTTCAAAATATACGTGATAATAAAAAACTAAAAAGCAAATCTAAATACAGCATGTCATATATGTATTTATCGATTTTTTATTTAAAGGAAGATTTGGTTGCCGACCACTGTTATCAAAAATATATTTGATTCCCGACGCTGATAGCGTTGCGATGCAACACCGAGGTGGTTTAGTTGATAAGCCCAAGCATGCCATCGGCAGTCCAACACTACCTCACTATCCCTGGGTGGCAGGACGTCTATGACGAAATACACCTCACAAAGAAAATATCACGTCAAACATACCTTCAAGGGAGGAGTGAAAGACACAAAGATAAAACGTTACACGGTGACAGTCTAGCAATATCCTAAATCAGCCAACGCCTAAGTCGCAAAGCTCACGCTCGTAACTCACCACTTTGCCGCACTTTACCTGACTTCGGCTCACGTTACCACACTTTACCACTTTGGCCGACTTTACCGCGTACAGACCAACTTCGCGAATTACTTGCGGTGCGCCCTCACAAATCTTGTGAAACAATTTACGTGCCATCTACCTAAGGTGCTCTCGGGTCTTTACAATTAGATGGGCCCTATTTTGGGAAAAATATGGCACTTAAATTTTTGAAGTGAACATTTCTTTAAGCACTTTTGCGATACAAAGTTTTCACTTCTGTCGTGCAATCCTACGACTGACAATTGTTTTGGCATTATTGTCATCATTTAAACTTTTCTTGGACATTGTGTCGGATATAGCGCCATACTTAGTCCAATAGTTCAGTCCGTGCAAAACTAGATGGCGCTGTCTTCTAATTAAACACACTATTGTTTGTAATATATATCTTGTCAACCTCTTTTGTACTTTACTAGTATATTGCTAGAAAGTTTCTTCCGCCGCTTCTTCTCCTCCAACTATAACACGTTACGAAGGGGTAGTAATGATCGACTAGGATCGACTCCCCAAATAATCACTTCAGCCTGTTGGCTTAGCTCGTTCAGCCTTTTACGGCTAAATCCTATATAGAGTCAATCCCCAGCAGCGGTTGAGCCGAGGTCGAACCTCACAGGAGGTGCCTCCTCGAGCGCGCTTCTTCCGGGCTGAACGCCTCCGCTCCCGCGGAGTCGAGAAGCCCCCAAAGTCCTATAGCGCTGAAACAGCCATTTGCGGCTATTCAGCTGGGTCCAGCTCTAAAAAAAAAGATAGTTGAGTCTCAGTTGTTCAATTAACCAATGCAAACAAGTGTATTATTTAATAGTGTAACTTAATCCATCTAGGACGCATTGTTTGCGTAAAAGTCCATTTTTTTAATACTATAGAGTATAGAGGATCAGATAGTCGAATCAACCGACATACTTTGTATATTTTAACAGAATGTCATAACCTCATAGATTTTATACGACCATGGCTACGTTCGGCCTGGTGCTCATAACGACCACGCTCACGAATACGGTTTTTTTTGTTCCACTTGTTTGCGGCGTAACAATCTTAAACTCAAGTGGAACGGATTATGAAGCGTAGATGCCATTAACGGCGAAAAACAGAAATATCAATGGTTGCTGCATGTTTGATTTGAAAATCGCGCCCTCGTTAACGTGTCTATAGAGAGAATTAATGCTCTGTGGTCAACACCCATTCGACCCAGCTCTTAAAATGAGTCTGTGAGCACTGCGTGATCGAAAATTATGACGTCAATAGAGACATTGTCACGCCGACCATAACGACCGTGGACTCTATATGGGACGACCGAAGTAGCATTTTGAGCGTTGTGAGCTACAAGAGGAACGCGCCCTATATTTACGACGCCATAAAAATATACAAAGTAAAGAAGTTCTATTATGGTATTATAAAAGTTAGATGATAGTAATTTTACAATTAATTAATTTTATTTTACTTTTAGAAATCTTATATAAACTAAGCAAAGGCTTTATTATATTACCAAATTAGACACTGAAATGTGACTAAAAAAGTTATGAGGTAGGTCAAAAATGTAACGATGCTGAAAACACGTCGGCGGGTGGCATTTTAAAAACGTGTAGCGCCATCTAGTTTTATTTCACGCAACTAATCAACAATATGAAATGTTCTTAAAGGTTATAATCGATTTAATCAACTATTTCTTTCTTAAACAGAATATTATTTAAGCCTCCACTAACCGGTTTATTTATTTATTATATTCTATATGACCACTATTTCTAATATAAATAGTTATGTGTATGTGCGCGACTGAAACCTTCCACATGTGCAGCAAAAATCTTTCTAAAGCGATTTCAACAACAAAACCTATTTAACAATATTTTGTATTTTAAAAACGGTTCGGTTTCTTATGGTTTACGGTATTCATATTGAGTTGGAGTAGGTTTGTAGGCTTCTTTAACTTAAGGCTATACTAACTATAACCGTTCGGTTATAATCGGTTCAACTTTTTTCCAAACTCTGGTGTTTTGATTGAACATAGGCGATTTTCGTAAATGATATTTCGTAGAGCGTTTATTGGTAGCAGTGCTGCCAAGTGGAAGAAACAATTTCTTATTATCTCATAGGAAACAGTAAACAGGGTGAAGCAATAAACAGGCTGTGTAAGTGAGTGGGTGTAATATTGTGGGGCGAGTTTATTGTCGCCACTTACGTCCGCCAGAGCGCGCCACAGCAGCAAATAGATTTATGGACAATCTCTTAGTGGCTCTACCCTATATAGCTTTGGCTTATAGAATAGAGCGAGAGAGATTTTAGTGTTACTAAAGTACAGGTGTGGGCGTGCCTATAATATATCTAACAGTCGCCGCTGACCGCCGTTCTTTAATATTATAAATACGAAAGTTGTTGGTAACACCAACATAGAATAATTTTTATTTTTAAACTTGCAACATTGTAGTTGCATTTTTGCTCTTCTTCCGGTCGGGTTGTAGCCGAAGGCAGACAGACGTCTTCGTATAAAAAGTGATTTTATTACAAGTTTCCACCAACTAACAGTGTTTGAATTTCCACTACTACATCGACCTGGGTATCCTAGGCCCATCACCATCAGCGTGCAAACAAATATTTATTATATGTGCGATGAGTTGCGCACAAAAGTATCTCTGTCTTTCTACGACAATGTCACTGAAAAGCTAACTAACTATTTTGCTGAAATTTGGTATATATGATGTATTAATATTAACAATGGACAAAAGATACTTTTTATCCAGGAAAATGTCACAGTGTCCGGGATAAAATTAAGTAAATATTCCGACAGCGAACAGCGGTTAAATAAAAATTTTATGCAAAGTTTAATTTAACGTTTCTTCTTAAAATATACTAGAGTTAAAGTCAGATTTCAATCTTAATAATCTGTGATTTCAAAAGAAATACATAAATAAACAATTGTCTTAGAATTTTAGTTTATCTTCCCGTATTAAAGTCAAAAACCAGGCTCTTAAACAAAGATCAAAACAGGAATTTTAGCATAAAACGTGTGCTATATGTGTTTATGTTCAATATCTTGCGGAGTTCAGAAAATATGACCTTACACCTTACAGTGAGGGGCGCAGATACTCTTGAATAATTTTTATTGCCCTCGTGAGGTTAAAATGTTGAGATTCCATCTTATTTTTGTAAGGACCCTTTTATGAGGTAGTTTATAATGGGAAGTGGCCCCGGCAGACAACTTGCGTACGAGTCTCAAAGACAGACAATTTGCATAATATGCTTTACATAATACCGCCTCTAGACCATCCGAGGAGTATTTAAAGGTGGTCTTAATATTCTTGCGGGTTAAATACCAATATTAAAGATTGAAGAACACGTTTAGAGGCTACTTTGCAATTATTTTCTATCGAGAAAACTGATCAAAAATGCGTTTTGACCACAACGGATCCCTCAGAAATATGATCAAGATTGACATATTTTCTTTTATAGCTGGAGTACAGTAAACAGGCAGACGGCACACCTGATGGAAAGCGGTTACCGTCGCCTATGGACGTTTGCAACACCAGAGATGTAACCACCGCAACGCCCAGCCGATGGCGTGCGGTGCGGTGGTAAAAGGATGACGAATGCACCATTCTTAACAGTTTCTCGGAGCACGCTATATTGTACAGTCGGTGGAATACGCAGAGAGACGCGAAGTCTCACCGAAGGTCAAGCGCACCTAAGACGTCTGAGTATAGGATCGTTGACGATGCGACCGGTTCGATGTTGAATTCTGTCCAGGGGATTTAGCTGGTAGGCGGGTGCCCCGGCCGACAGGTGTGAGCAGTACTCCATATGCGGCCTCACCTGGGCTGTATAAAGATGGCCTCTGTACTGCACATCCTTCCACATCGTTCGCGATGTCGACACCAAGGATCCCAATACTCTGGGAGGTGGTAAGGGGAGTTCCTTGGAACTGAAGTGTGAGTTTTCTTTCTTTCTTATTTCTTCATATATTAAATGTTTGACATGCATGAGTTTATCAAGTAGAAATTTTATTTGCAAATGTGTCAAACCTATTATCATTTTTCAGACGTATAATAGCGATAATAAACAGTTCAACCAAATTTAGTGAAATGCACAGAACTGAGAGACGACGACACATACGACGTTATTCAATGACATTGAATGAGTCGAGTTTATATTTACATGGATCACTTTAGTTGATTCATCTAAATTGAATGAGACGAATGGCCCGTCTAACATCAGATTAAGTTCGCATTTGAACACTATCTCACCTGATGTTGGGTTATTTCACGGTCTAACATGAAGCACATGTACTTAAAGATACGATTTTACTCTTTAAGTATTTCCCAGATTATATTTCTCAACAAAAATAGACTCTGGATTCCATTATTCCGCAATGTGCTCCAGAAAAGTTGGAGCGAAACGCTCTGTCCTGACTCATGATGTTCCCACCGGGTAACAATGGCACAAATCTTGTTTGATAGTAAGAAAACGGAAATCTTTGCGTTGAAATGCTATCCTCTTTATATTGTATGGCGCAAATACTATGTGAGAGGCGTATCCTCTCATTTTGATTTCCCTATGTATGAAAATATTTCAGTTATATTCGAATACAACAATTTTAATAATATTCCAAAAGTATTTTTTTTTCTTTATTGCAGGAGTTCAGCAGACAGGCAGACGGCCCACTTGATGGAAAGCGGTTACCATCGCCTATGGACATTTGTAACACCAAAGGTGCTACAAATGCGCTGCTGCTCTCTCAAAGGAGACTGGAACCTGATCACTAATGCCGGAACACAACTCAAGGTTGTTATGGCGACATACTAGACTAGGGCTGGTAGCCATCCAGTAAATTCTTAATTGAATCGTTTAGAGATTTAACTAAAGACGGGACTGTATCTATTGTATTCTCTACAAAAACTTTCTTTACTAGCATTTGGAAAGACGATTTCAATTTATATCAGCGAAGATAAAATCCGTTTAAGAAGGTCGATCCAATCAGGGCGTTTCGTGCCCTTTCGCCGTGAATAGTGGCCTAATCCATTGTTATTAGCATCACAAAAGCAAATCGAAAGGCCCGAGGACCCTCAGACAATGCCCTATAATAATCGGGAATATCTCCTCAACGGATATAACTGTCTAATATATTTCTTGCCCTTTATTGCTTGGCCATAAAATAAACCGATATTTAGAGTATTGAAATAAAAAGAGAAATTTGAAAATGTTTACTCCACTTTTGCCTACTTCCACGGCAGCAAGCATGGAAGTGGTCAGCGCGAGTATCTCATGTTCGATATACTCGAGTTTCCATATTCGCGCTGTCCACTTCCCGGCTTGCTGCCGTGGAGGTCCACATAATGTAAACGAGAGGGATTTGGTCAAAAACAAGACGCTAATTTATGGCCCGTCCCTATATCTTACAATCATTCATTTGTCTTATTATCGGTTAAAACTTGACTTAATCTCCATACATGTAATGTTAAAATTCAACAGACGGTAAAGTAAGTGGATATTGTATAAGAACCGGCTATTAATAGAGGTAATGTCTGAAAAAAATTCTTTGATATACTTTGTTAAATTATATATAGAGCAGACTAGTTCAAAAATGGTGGATAGTAGAAGTACCTCTTTATATATACAATGTACTCTGTGGAGATACCATAGATTAATCAAACATCAAATGTCTTTAGGTCTTTGGTATAGAGTGCTTAACAATACTTGTGCCACAAAGTCGGAAACATTATGCATGTGCCTCCTAACTTGTGAACTATGAAGTGAACAATTTTGGAAAAAATAAAAACATAAATGGTGCCATGGAAGATGGCACGCCCCTTAGTATGGGACGCAACTTGTGTTGATACTTTGGCGGCTTCCCATCTCCCAGTCACAGCCGTGACAGCCGGGGCTGCTGCCGCACACCAGGAGGCCCTGGAACGCCGCAAATATGTGTCCATTGGTAATGGGTACATATTTGTGGCTTTCGGGGTTGAAACCCTGAGGCCGTGGGGGCCTGGAGCTCATCACCTCTATCGAGACCTCTCAACGCGTCTAATTGAGGTCTCGCGTGAACAAAGGGCTGGCTTGCACCTAGGACAACGCATCAGCGTTGCCATCCAACGTGGAAATGCGGCCAGCATTTTGGGCACGCTCCCCGCCGACAGCGATCTATTTTTTACTTATAGATTGTTATTTTGTATGTATAATTATATTTATAAAATAATTTAATTTTAGAGATAAATAAAAACCTTTAAATCTGTAAATATGTTTATAATAGTGTGTAATTTTTAGTTTATAATAGTTTCAAAAATAAAATATAAAATTGCGCTTTGAAATCTATGATCCCGTACTATTTGCCATAAACCCTATAACACGTTATGGGCTCAAGGCGTTTGTAGTGCGTCAACTTTACTGTGTTTTGACTAAACGCACTTGGCCAATTTGATTTTATACCCAATAGCTTACTGTACCTGCAAGCTCATAAGATTTAAAAGATTTTCCAGTTTATTGACCCATAAGCGAACTAGTTAACCGTTTAAACAAAGTAAAGAGAGGAGACGGGTACTCAGCACCCCTGGAGCTTATGTCGCTTGGACCCACTTTAGTAGGAGTGTTTGAACTTCGCTTAAAGTACACTAAATACAGTTCACATATATCTCACGAGTTCAAGTGTTCCACAATTTAGCGCTTGAAACAGGTTACATGTATCTTATATACGTTTTAATAAAGTCTGAAAATTGCTTCGTTTACGTCTGATAAAATTACTCTTAGACTTAGGTTAAAATATAATATTTTTTTAAACATCTATTCATACCAGCCTAATTAATACACTTTATAACAAATTATGACTAGACTTTTTTAATTCTGTCTTTGTTATTATTTCTAAATGTAAAACTGATTTTCTAAACTATAGTTAAAAGTTCATATTGAAATGCTAGGAAATATAGAATAGAATAGAAAACACTGTTGTTCACCAAATAAACAATTACAGAATGAGTAATTGTAATAATTTAACGGCAAAACAAAAGGCGGCTTTATCGCTAAAAGCCATCTCTTCCAGGCAACCTGATTTTAACAACATATCTAGGTATAATTGAATTTAAAAAAGTAAAATAAAAAAGAAAGAACAATACAATGTGGACAGTAAACAGCTAAGTTAAGAAGAATAGAAAAATATATATTTTATTATAAACTAAGGTAATGGTTTTTGACAGATTTTTTTAAATATGGCAAGTGATTTAACTTTTCTGACATCTACGGGTAAAGGGTTCCAAAGGCAAACAGCCTGCATAGCGAATGATTTGTAGTAAACTTGAAGTATCTGCAGGTGCCTTTAACAGGAGGTTATATATTATATAAATAATATGTATGTCGGGTTCACGGCGTGCGAACGACACAACACCGAGTATAACACAATAGTAATCTGAAATATTATAATCAAAGTTTATTACACTAGAATTATTACAATTACAATATTAAATACAGCACAATAATACACAGAAATATTAGGACAACTCCAAGAGTTGCATCCACGCTTGTCAGGCGTCGAGCAGCAATTTGCCCTCCAGGAATACTGCGATTAAATTATCGACTCCAAGACGACTTGGTTGTAGACTGGTCGGTTGAAGACTGCCCCCCTCTGCCCGAACACCGCGTATTTAAGGTCCTCGTAGCGCGCCGTAGCGACAATATCCGGTAATGCTTTGGCGCCACTTCAGTTTCGCTTTCTTAATAAAACCACCTTCCGCCATCCATATTAACTTCCAACTTCCGGTTACTCCATTTCCGATATTCGTCGCTCGATAATAAATGCCTCTACGTTGACATCGGTTATACGACGGTTATGACTACTTCCGTCATATGGTTAATTTATAATAAAAAATACGATTCCTACATATATATATATATATATATATATATATATATATATACACACATATATATACACACATATATATATATATATATATATATATATATATGTATATATCGAAAATATGACCATGTTTCCGAATTTCGTAAAAGACTCAAGTGGCTTCCTATTCATTTTCGCCGGAATACTCACATTCTCACTCTCCTTTATAACATATTATTTACTCCTAATAGTCCCCAGTACCTTAAGGGACGTTTTAAATTCCTTCGCCTATCCACTGCCCATAATTTGCGCCATGATTCTTACCGAAAACTTATGACGCCTGCACACACTTCAACTTGTTATGATAATTCTTTTACGGTGCAGGCTGTCAAACTTTGGAGTATGCTGCCTCTTACTGTCAGAGAGGCCAAATCATTACCAATATTTAGAAATTTGTCCACAAATAGCCATGTCTGATTAACAGAATATAATCATGCTAATACATTATTATTATAATAACTTATCTATTATTGTATATATATGTATGTATTTGTATATTCATTTCTTAAACTAGTTTGAGTATTCATGTATCTATTGCCTTTTTCCTGCACCACCTATCGCCTGATTCATTTATTTTTTCATTTAGGTTGCCTGGAAGAGTTCGTTTTGAGCGATAAAGCCGCCTATTGTATTGCCTAGAAAATATTGTAAATATGGTCTGTTTTTGTAATTGTATATTTTGGTGTGCAATAAAGTGTTATCTCTCTCTCTCTCTCTCTCTCTCTCTATATATATATATATATATATATATATATATATATATATATAAATATATATAAATTATAATTAAAATATCCAAAAAGCTACAAGCAATTAACTAATTCAAATATCCTTCGACGATTCCACGTTTAATGAAACTTGAAAGTCTTCCAAAAGTATAAACAAGTATTTTTAGGATACAAATGTAATCGAATGAATGCACGTTAAGAAGAATAAACGAGTGAATGAATGAATACTTTTTATTCTTCACCATAAATTTAAATCTAGACAGTTATAAATAAATACTGTAATGTGCAGCCTTCTGCAACTGATCTAGACAGGTCATGAACTTTAGACCAGACTGTGGATGGCGGTACCTACGATACGAACATGCTTTTAAAGGTATATAGATAGACACGACATGAAGTGACGCGCCGCGTATAACGAAATAGCGATCCGGCGCGATGCAAATTCAATTTGGGTGTGACAGGTACCATTTCACCTGCCTTTTTACTCTTTGCTGGGTGTATCGTTTTATGAAACGTTTTAGGGCAATGCAACTGGAACATTGGAGCGATACGACGCGCGTCGTGGATGGAAATTCAACAATGTCCCGTCTACCTTGTGAAGGCGCTACGTCTGTTCACACCTTTTACGAAGTACAATTTGAGAAAGACAAACACTAAGTAAATATAAACAGAAATAGAAACAAGATAAGTCCTAAATTGGAGCCAGTCTCAGCATAATGCTAGTGTTACAAGATGTCCACCACAGTAGTCATGAGAACCGTAGTGTATATTAATATGATATAGACAATCGTCATAGATAATTTCTACCGATTAGTTAATTTTATAAGCCCACTAAATTATCATCGAGATAATTTAGTGCATCAGTAACTAATTATTATAATTGTTTTTATGATCCTGGCAACACTATGATGTAATTCCTACTTTTAGCAATGATGTAATGTTATTGTTTTGTAGGGTAGTATTTTCGTATAAAAGGCGTAGTGGCGTGTATAGACGGTGTTCATTGCTTACTGTGCTGTGTGAATATTCACATCAAAGGCTGAACAATAAAGGGGAAACCCTGCCCAAATAGTTAATATTTGGTATATTTGGTACTTTCTTACCCAAATCTCCCCTTGCATTTTACACTAGCCAACAAGGACTAGCGCTGTTCTTCCGTCTGGGACCATAAAGTGAAGTCACGCTGGACAAAATACAACACACATAACAACAACAATATATACAGTATAATGCAGTTTGATAAAGGTAAATGAATTGCAGACTAAAAAAATCTATACGCATAATAAAACTATAGAGGGCGAATTTCTGTACAATAAAAAATGCTAAAAACCGCGTCAGGGGATTTAAGAAGTTAAATAAATAAATCGACAGACAAACACACACACTGTATATCCCCAAATTAAGCAAGTTAGGCTTGTGTTATGGGTAATATACAACGGACCATTCTGGGACCGATCCCAGACACCCAGACCATAGTAAATAACGAAGAAAATAAGTTTCCGAAATTTACTATACCAGGAATCGAACCCGGTTCCTCTGCGTTGCAGTGAGGTAAGCCGGCAAAGGCTTAGCCCGCTCAACCACAGGCCGTCGAAGAAGTGAAATAGAACTATTTTGATTTTTTTTCAATTTTTTCTATGTTTGTACCGGCTAATCTCCGAAACGACTGGACCGATTTAAATGAAATTTTGTATGGTAGAAGCTTATATCTCTGGTCAACATATAGGATAACTTTGATTTCGAAAAAGTAAAGAGTTCCCGTGGGATAGTTAAAAAACTTTCCACGCGGACGAAGTCGCTGGCAGAAGCTAATATATAATAAAAAGCAAAAATTTAAATAACACATGCAAATATATAATAATTGTAGCAACACACACAACGAAACAAATAACATATATCTATAAATTAACCAAATTTAGTAGACGGCCCACTTGATGGAAGGTGGTTGCCATCGCCTATGGATGTGGCCAACGCGTTGCCGGCCTCTAAGAAATTTTATGACTTATTTCTTAAACAACCCCATGTGGTACCGCAGAGAGAAAAAATACCTCCGCTGGAAGTTCCCTCCATATCATTGTCGTACGCAGAATAAACGTCCTAGAGAACCATTGCGTGGTTGAACGTAGGAGCTCAAGGAAATGAGGGTGAACATCCCTTCGATGGTGAGCGGTTCGACTGCAAAAATGATTTGTTGGCTTCAGATCACACAATCTTTGGAACACTCCCTGTTGTACAGGCGGTAGAATACGCAGACAAAGTCTCTTCCAGGTTTTTTGTAGTCACAATGGCTAAAACACATAACATTCATATAAGTTGTTCTAATGGAAAACTATCTAGAAGCCATAATGATGTTCAAATTGTCAAATTCAAAGTTTTTATTCAAAATAAGTTCCACTGGAGAACACTTTTTGAAGGTCATTTATATAAGTTAAAATGTAATTTTTTCTTCCTATTCTATGTACACCGCTTCGCAACGTGTTATTGCTGTTAAGAAGAAGCGGCAAGAAACTCCCCAGCAACACGTCTAGCTAAATATTGTTTTTCTTTAAGTTTCTTATTCTATTTATATCTCAAGTTGTCTTTTTTAATAAGTTTTATACAGAAGTATGTTACAGAATTACTTTTTGTCAAAAATAATCATAGATTAAGTAATTCTATTTAAGTCGCATTATCTATAAAACTTGGTTAAACAATCGAAAAATTATAACAAATTCACATACTTATAATATTGTTACTACTTAGGCTCCGACAAACGTAAATTCCACGTACAGATCTGTAAAAGCACATTTTATTACCTGTCGGCATTTGAAGTAATTGTAATCCTTTTATGATCGTCTTCTTTTGTTCACTTTGTTTATTGGCATACGTTTCTAGTTATTGTGGAGAACAGCGCATTGTCCTATTGTACTCGTTTACAGCCGCTCAGGAGCATCGTTAGCTACGTGTTGTGGATTATAAATACAAGCTAATTCTAGGAAATTAGGTCGACGTTGCCGGGCCTGATGGTGAGAGAGCGTCAGTTGAGCTACAACTACGATCAAAGCGTGACGTATTTACATTCGGGAATCTAATATTGACGGACTTTGCGTGTTTTATTGAATAACGACCTTCTGCATTACGTTTAGATTTGTTGTGTTCGGTTATATAAGTATTTTTGCCTATGTTATACGTGTTTTTATAGTTCAAGTCCCGCAAACTCGTAACAATATTATACATATGAATGTAACTATGTCTGTCTGTTCAGCTTTCAAGAAAAACTACATGACAATTTTGACTGAAAGCTATTAATAAAGTATCAATACCCAGAATGGATATAAAATACTTTTCATCTCGGAAAATGGGGTAGTATCCGGGATAAAAATGAATAAATATTCCGGGAGTGAATAGCGCGTAGATAAAAATTTAATCCAACGTAACCTATATTTGAAGTGGTTCCTATAAATAAATAAATTAGGGTAATCGCTATTATAATTCAGGGAATTAGCGCAAATAAAGCTTCCGGGAAGACTGTTATTTATGTATTGACCAGCTGTACCCGGCAGAAATCGTCTTGCTCTTAATAAGTAAAAATCTAGAAACCGATTTCAGCGCCATCAATCCGGGACCAATTGTTAATCTAACATTCTAAACCATTCTCAAATCTACTTGAAAAACACAAAAAATCATCAGAATCGGTCCCACCGATAGAGGGTTTAGCGGCGCCACCTACCGGGTCCAATCGCGAATCTAAACCCTCCCGGGACCCACTTTAACGCACACAAAAATAATTCACATAAATCAGACAAATGAAAATGAGTTTAAATGCAGTCGCCATTGCCGAAAACGGCCTCAAAAGATCATAACAAATGAATGGCCAGACTGATGTTTTTTAAATGATAATATTTTTGATTAATGAACATCTTATTTTAATACTTATTATCCTATTCCGTACGAAGATAATTCCAAAAACATAAAAATCATAAAAAATTGCTCCAGCCGTTCTTGAGTTGTAAATGTTGTAAATGTTGTAAATAACACGACTTTGTTTTATATATACAGGGTGGAATTGTTTACTGCCACCTGGAGGGAAAGTACACTAAATAATAGAGATATCAAATTTTACTCCAAAGAAACATTTCTTTATTTTTGAAAAGAAATAAAACTGTATTCAAAGATTTTTCGAAAATTCTCTTGCTTCACCCGGGAATCGAACCGACTAAAATCTGTAAAAATTACATCCTGTAATTTTATTGCATCGATCGTTAGGGCCAATCACAAGGATGAAATCTCTCTAACATACTTGGTAAATTTAATTAAAGGAAAATTCCACCTTGAATAGATATTGACCAATATACCAGAAGATTAAAAGAATTTCAAGAAATACTAATGACTCTTTTTCAACATCAACCTCCAAGAAACCAACAACATCAACGTCTTGTGACAGTCTATTAATTTGCTATACATTATTGGCCATAAAGCGAATCCATAACGACGCTGACATCAAGTGCTGTTGTGAAACACTTTCCCATAGAAGCGACATAAAGTTTATCTTCACATAAACCCCGTTTAGCAACCAGGTTAATACAAGTTTTATGTGAAACAACACGATATCTGGCAATTTCAGCTTACAATAATCAATATTTTTGACTCTTGCCAGTCTACAATAGGTTTAAATTCGTATACAGTGGAAGTTTTCTCAAGTTCTGTTAATAATATGTAAAATATTCAAATCCCGGGTATCAAAAGCACCTTTATAATACAAGTAACAGAAACGATTCCAATAAACTCATTTACACATCTCCTTCTCTTGCGGCCGCAGGATTTACTATTCCTTCTGTATCCCTGCACAAATTTCTATATTAATATCACATTATAAAATAGCACTTAATAATTTCGCTTATTGCTGACACACGTTGTCCAGCAGATGTTACTAGTATCTCAACATCAGCTCAAAGACGATGAAATTTTAATAATTACAACAAATGCTCTTTATCTATACTATAGATAAGTCTGTGACCAGGGTCAGGTTCGTACAATGAATTAAGAAATATATATTTACACCCTGAATTGAGTATCTCGTCCTCTTTTTAGAGTCGGTCAAATTCCGCAAATGCAACATTTAGAATTTTTGTCTGTCTATGTGTTACAGCATCACATGAAAACTACTCAACGGATTTAAATGAAACATGAAACAGACTTGGTTTGTATCCCGGCCAACACATAGGATACTGTTTATCCCGATAAATAACGTCATTCGTGGGATAGACGAATATAGCCAAAACGATGGCGTTGCAGCTGCGTTTTTTTTTAGTGTCACCGTTGCAATTCACTAACAAAAACTTCGTCATGGCAACGCGAAGAAAGTTTAGCTGGTACTGCTACTTCCTAATACTAACCTGTCAGTTACAGACGCACTACACATGTGTATAGTAACGCTTTCTTAAGGCTATAACAATAAAACTGGTTCAAATAAAATCGCAATAAAATAAATGTTTTTACTATATTTACTGCTGCTTGCTTTTTATTGCGTAAATTGTATAAATGTCGACATAACTGGGTATGTAACTTTTGAATTGAAAATATCTGACCTTGATAATTCCAGTGGCAATGTATATCAGAATAGGGCTGGAGGTAATGAGAGAAAACCAGAGGATGGATTCAGTTTAAAGGCAAGCGATAAATATTCTTCCCCTGTCTTCTACGAAATAATTCTTAATGACGAATTTATTTTAAAAATTGTTACAGCCAAAGAAAACAAGGCCGAAAACGGAAAAGATAACGGCTGCGCCTTTAGTCGAATGCCTCTACCAATACCCGGAGAAGGAACAAGTCAACGCGATGCTCAGCAATATGATGAATGAGTTGACTAAGGTCTCATTATAATTCTTAGGATCATATTCTAGAAACTCGCAGCTAAGGTTGACATTTTTCATAAATTTTAACGACTCGTCATGACATTCATGCCATCGTGTTCTAGAACATCAATTGTGTGCAAACAAACCAATGTGATTAAAAACTGCAAAGTTGAGCGTGTCGGAAATTTGAGGAGTTGTTGGATTTAAGAGCGTTAAGTTCCAATTCTGTCAATAATATAACACTATAAACTTTTATCTACGTCTTTGTTATCAATTTGGTCCTAGCGTCTAAAAGCTACAAGCGAGTTAGTATTTTGCATCTACTTCAAATCATCTTTTCATTTCTCATATTCTGAAAGTACGCTTGGAACTCCAAACCTGATGACAGGGATGAAAAGAGTACTTTTGTCCCTGTGAAATGATTTTCCCTGCTGTCAAAATTTTTATTTTATTTTATTTAGGTTTATGCCTTGGCAGCTAGGCTTTTAAGCCAGATCTTAGATTACAATGTAGTTTCTTCATTTTCTTATGCCTATGTGTAGCATAGCTGAACTGTAGGTTATCAGCTAGTGCCATTCAACGGAGTTCTTGTGACAACTCAAAAGGCTACATTTGACTATACAGTTCACATTTCTCACAAAACATAATTACTACCCAAAAACTATCAATATCCTACAACTATTGTTCATTTTAGAGTAATTTTACACATTTTTAGAAAATAAAACTGCACAGCACATCTCCTTTCAGTTCCCGCCAAAAACGCTCAAAAAATTTAAAAAACTATGCGAACCATAGATAATACATTTGACTCGCGTACCAACTTTTTTTACAACCACTATTAAATCGCGGCATAAATTGTAACAAAAAAATAATCAACGAATTTTTAACTTCATTTTATACTTACCAATTACTTTTCATTAAGTTATTATTTATTTTACATAAATTTGAGCTGAATATTTTCACTATCATCAGTGACAAAAATATACTGGCTGGTAGAATGCCACAGAAAAATAAATTTAGTTGACGTTTCATATGTGACTTTCATTAGATTTAGATATGGATTTGCCGCTTAATTTCATTAGAGAAGTAGTTGTTTGTTTGACAATCAGTTTTTATTTACTTTCCTCATATTCGAAATGAAAAGCCGAGTGTTAACCTCGGGTGAAAAGCCTATTTACGCACTCGAAGGATTGGCGCCTTCGCTACTCTCATGTGCCAAACCATGACATGCCTAAATAAATCACTTTCACCTCTAGTGTAACAATCTACTATTACACTTTAAGATGACCAATTAAGTAATTTTGAATTTAAAATCAATATTATTTATTGTTATGGGGCTCTGTGGCTCATTGATAAACTGATAGTTAACAACAGACTACATAGAAAAGATCTAAACCTAATCCTTCCTTTAGAGCTTAGAACATTAGAAACTCCAGTAATCTAGAGATAAGATAATTTCTTCGCAAATCTTTGGTGCAGGTATTCGTCAGAGCTCACGAAGTTATGGGAAGCGATCCACTGAGTCGTCGCAAGCTCGAGACACGTTTCAAAGTTGTTAATAAAACCAATACAGAATTCTTTGAATCTATATACAACAATATGACCAATGAGTACAGGTATAGAATCTTACACAACATAATTATGTGTAGTCGTTTGGCCGATTTCGTGCCTTTATCTACTTTAAACCAACAAAATTTTCTAGAATATATCAAAGTTTTTCTAATTTTTGAACCGCGAAGCAAAAAAGCACTTATAATTTCTTATATTTAATTTCTGTATATATAACATTTGTGTATTTATTACTAAAATATAAGTAATCGTACTATAGTTGTGTGTGTACCACTATCACCATTATCATCTCAATTCATTTCTGTGGTTGTCTGGAAAAGATCGCTTTTTAGCGATAAGACCGCCCTTTGTGCATAATTAGGTATAGTCTTAGTCTATAACTTCATTTTTGTATTGGTGTACAATAGAGTGTCATCTATCTATCTATCTAATTTCATATTTTGGAATGACACCTAAGTACTTGGACGATTTTCTTCATTTAGATGCCTAGTTTATGAGCAATCACTGGGGCATCACTTCTGTTTCTTATTCCGGTTTCGGCCTCATCCTGGTCCTATATTTACTACCATCCCGATGGCATCAATCTTTTAGAAAAAATGTATTTAGTTGTTAAAAAGTAAGGTTAGGGACCTCCTTTGCAATTTGCTTTCAATAACCTCAATAAATATTATTTTGATACTCGTATATCCTCGAACTTTTAACTTCCAGACAGTTTTATAATGACACCGCACTGCGAGTAGATCGTTCAGGCCTGGACCCCTGCCAGCATCAAGAAGAAATAAAGCAGATGTGGAAAGATCTTCTTGAGAAATCCTTGGCAGGTCTTCGTCGCGCGTCAGAAAAATGCGTTGAAGAATTCGTCAGAGTTCAGAATAGGTATACTACTAGCATATTTCAAAAATGATGCCATAATACTAGTTGTTTTTGGAACAAATCCACACAATAAAAGGTTTGGCCACCTTAAGTAGGATATGAGAGCTAACAGACTGACAGTTGAGCATGTTAAGACTAACAATACTAAGGATATAAAGACTAAGACGACTGGTGTTACAGACATGGCAGGTAATTTATAAAAAGTTTGTAAAGTGCTGCTAAGTAGTACACGTATTTTACGGAAAGAAACCAACATTCTCTGAACTAAAAGGAGATGATTAATCTTATATGTTTACAGGAGTAGTGACACCAGAACCGTGAACAAATTAACGCAATTCTTGACCAGGGAATTAGGGAAGATCAAATCAAACCAGCTCGATGTGCTATGTAACAACTTTCAGCTGTGTTACAACGATCTTTTGTAAATTAATAAATACCATTAAAATAAATGTTTATTGTTATTCTAGACTTTGTTAAACTAATACAGTAGCTTATCAATGCTTTATAATTTTAAGCTCAGTCGAATTTTTGGTCTGACATGAACTTTTATTTCGGAGGTTGCAAAATTCTCACCACGTCACGAAAACTTTGTACCAATCTCCATGAATCTTTCCAAAGTTTCAAAATCAACCGTGTGCACATAATAACTAATTTTCTTCTGCCGTAAATATTGGGCCTTTTAATTAGGTTTCTAAAACAGGAATCATGTTAAAGAGTAGCTTTCACTTTCTTTACTTTATTAGGATTTCATAAAGTGTATTGAAATCACATTTTTTCATCTATAGTATAAAATTCTAAAACTGCCATATCTGTATATTGGAGCTATTTAAAAAAAACAGTTGGAATAGACTATATAAACGATGGAAAACACGATGCAATTTTTTATAGATTTCTTGCCTGTTTGTCGGTTTGTCTGTTTGCTCGAAATTCACGTAAAAACCACTGGGTTGATTTTGATACGGTTTTCGCTGATCGACAACAAATTCTTAGACTTAAAATCAACGCTACTTTTTGTCCCGGAAATTATTTAAAACGGCCAGATAAAAAAATCGAATTCCATTGTGATTTTACTAACGAAGGATTGCAAATTTTATGTCATCAAATGTGTGATATTTTTATTCCGGCAACCCCGCGGGAATTATCCTGAAAGAGTCGTAAAGTGGGTAGTATACATAAAAATTAGCTGATTCTAATCCGATTGATACTTAAACAATATAATCCGGGACTTTTTATGTTCCCCGGGATTTCCTAATTTCGAAACCACGTGGTATTAGAACTTGCTCAATATGACAGTTTCTATATTTATTAGACATCTTTAGTAGAAAAGATGTAGTTTAGTAAAATTATGTATTCCGGGTTTTTACGGGAGTTTTCGGAATTCATGTATTTTCAAGATAAAAAATCTGTTGTCCTGTTGAAAATATCCTTTGAATTTAAATACTTGCAAAATAACTGTAATATACGTTATTTGTCAAGCGTGGACGAAGTCGTGGACATATCCTAGTACCAAATAATATGAAATTTTTTATCTTAATAAGTTTTTATCTACTTAATTCTTTTAATCGATTTTTTCGAATAAAAATTCAAAAAGAGCCTGAGACGAATAAACACGTTGCGTCATTTAGTTATCTAGAATTAGGTTAGGAAGCTTTTAAGCTTTTTTATTGGGTTGCCATGGAAAAAGATCTGCCATGTGTCATTTATTTTTTTATTTTATTTTAGGAAGGCTTACAGTCTAATACAAAATATAGTAACAATAATATTTTAAAAAAGATGCTGATAATAAGCCTCCACTTATTGGTAAGGAACAAAAACATACATACACGATAACAAGGGATATTAATACCAAAATTTTTAACTGTTCTATCAAAAAATTCTTGAGCCAAATTGTGCTTAACAGATTTTTTTAACTACTCTACGGACTCGAGTTCCGTACCCTTTTTTACAACTTAATTTCTATGAAAGTTTTTAGATGTGATTTTTATGTTGTAGTGTACCTTAAGAATAACTTATAATATTATTATTTTCTATTTTTAATACTAAACTTATACTAATGTAGAGTGTATCTGTTACATGCTGGTGTTGTGAGGAAGTGCATGTGCAGTGTGTGCCTTATGTCTATACCTATATATATTATCCTAACTAGTGCCATGTGTGTTGTTTTTCCTTTCTGTGCCTAGGTTATTAATTTTGAGGCTCTTTGTGTGTCTTGGTTTGTTTGTGACTTGTGTTGTTTTGTGCTTAACAGAATTTATAGTTGTGCAATACAAATCTAGATTTAAGTCTACTACTATTTTATTGAAAGAATTTGAGCTTCGTATGATAAACTCGTTTTGTCTGTAGTTGCTATTGACGACAGATGTACTCTCTGCCTAAGGCCAAGTTGATTAGTCTAGTTAGACATTCTTAGCATACTTCTTTTATGATACTTATAAACGAAATTCTTATGACCGGGTCTTGGTGTCAAAATAATACGCCATCAAGGTTTTTTTTATGGAAGTACAGGTTTGCGTTTGACCACTGTCTCGCCTGATGTTGAGTGATGACGCAGTCTAGGATGGAGCACGCTTACCTGGAAGATACCTATTCACTCGACTTGAAGACCGAGATTGTATTTGTCAGGAAAAACAGGCTCCGGCAAATTATTCCACTCTTCGGCAGTGCGCACCAGAAAAGATGAAGCGAAACGCTTGGTTCTGACTGGTGGTGTTTCCACCATGTAACCATGGATGAATGAACCAACTCGTGATATTCTAAAGAACACTCCCCGAAATGGATCCGATGGAAGACAGTCAGCCCCGCGACCTTGCGTCTATGCTCTAGACTCTGAAGTCGAGCATAAAAAAGACGATCGTTGCCGACCAGCTTCCTGGCTCTTTTCTCAATTGATACCAACGCCTCGCTGGTATTTGGCTGACCCGTCCCAAAGATGAGAACAGTACTCCATGGTTTGCAGATTTAATATTAGAAACTCCCCTAATATGATGAATTTATTATACCACAAGTAACAAGATATCCAGTCTGTCGTCATTACTCTATGCATTTTAGCATTTGGTTCGAATTTGAATCTATCTCAGATTTTTTGACACCAACTAAAAAATTTTGGGCTTAAATTTCCAATTCTGAACACTATAATAAATATTAAAATCAAATACTCACTCACTTTCAAACTCAACTTTAATAAATTTAATTTTTCAAGACGATATTTTTTCATTTATGACAAATCAATTAAAACAAAAATAATTTCATATTATAAAACGACTCCAACAATAAACAAACAAGCAAATTAATCAAAAACAACTAATATATACTTTATAGACAATTAAATACAATAAAATATTTTAAAAATGTATATCACAGCTTCCACTACTTGTAATTACGAATAGCGTTTTATGAAGGTAACGTGAAATCTCCTTATGGATGCCATCATGTGGTCGAACTCCTGCCTGGGGTGCAAAATGGTGGTGCGAAAGTGGAAGGAGCCCGGGAGCTGACCAAACCCTGTGCCAGGAACCACGCAAACTCCTACAAAATAACATGGAAATAAATTAGCAGACAATTTCCAGGATGCTTAATTATTTTTATTGCATGTTCAGCAGACAGGCAGATGATGGAAAGCAGTTACCATCACCTATGGACATGGACATTTGCAACACCAAAGGTGCTACAAATGTGCTGATGCTCTCTTAAGGGAGACTGGAACCTGGTCACTAATGCCGGAACACAACTCTAGACCAGGGATGGTAGCCATCCAGTCGGGCAAATACTCTACCACCTGACTGTGGGTTGTTTTGTCGCCTTTTACGACAGGCTGCCCGGCAGCAGGAAATTGTATTTTTGCTCCTTTCCTGCACGGATGAAAATAAATAGTATTTTAAGTTTAATTAATAATAAATAAATATACGGCAGACAAACACACATATTGTATATCCCCAAATTAAGCAAATTACGCTTGTGTTATGGGTAATATACAACGGGCTACTATGGGGCCGATTCCAGGCACCCAGACCATCGTAAATAACGAAGAAAATTCGTTTCCAAAATTACCATACCAGGAATCAAACCCCAGCGTTGCAATGAGCTAGGCCGGTAAAGGTTTTAAAAAAGAAGCGATAAAAGATTATCAATCATTGGCAGCCCAATTCTGCTATTACTGTCTTCTCAAAATCCCCGGACACTATCATCTTAATCGTAGGTTTGCTTGATTGCGGTATTCTGTTAGTTCCAATGGCGTGGCAATTTATATTATAAACGAAAACTCGCGAATTTTGTGAATTTAGTAGAATACGAATTTCTGACACTATCGCAATTGAATCGTACTTGGAATATGTTTGCATCGCGATTTGCTATACGTGTAACGCGAGTCAGTCTTGTGCACGGCCTATATAGTATATAGAGTGGGAAAATAAAATGTATTAAACATTTCATATCTTTACAGTAAAATAACACATTCAATAATTTATTATAGGTTATGAAGTAAAATGTCATTTGTTGCCTCATGTCAGTGACGTGGCACACAGAATTTGGTAATACTCGGCAGGTACACTAGCGAATTGTATTCGAATAAATGATTCGAATATTTATTTTAATTTAGAAGTAACGTATTTATTGTTGGTTTTATTCAAATGTATTTATTTATTTTTATTAATTAAATATTATATAAGTAGAATTAGTTCCATAAATTATTATTATTAGTCATTATTTAATTAACAAATTTGGGTTGTTTTGGTCTTACGCTTAAAGGAAGGTTTGCATCGAAAATCAGCGTTGTGTCGGATATAATTCCGGCACAGCAATATGCTGAGTGCAAACCTTGTTTGCTGAAAATGAGGTATACAAATTCTCAAAATATACTTTGTGTATAATAATGTATAACGAATGTAATTACGTCGCTATTTCATCAAATAAAGTTTTTCTTTCTTTCTTGAGATATTAAGCCCCAGATCAAAGCAAGGTCTAATTAAATGTAGGCTATGGATGTCTTATAATAATAATTCTAGAACAAGCCAGTCTCCTTAAAGAGCTTAACTAATTAAAGCTTTTTAGGACGGGTCGTTACGACTTGTACTATGCTCCAATAGATCGGCTGTAAATGGTCTTGAGCTAACTATTTTGGTAGACCTTTTATTAATCTCCTATATCTAATGAATTTTGAAACATGTTATTCTGTACATACATACATACATATTATTACGCCTCTTTCCCATGGGGTTAGGTAGATTATAGATCTCCACTTGCGACGATCCTGACAAACAACTTTCGTACGTTTGTTTGAGATGCTTTTTACCTGACTTCGTTTTAACACTTCTGCTATTTGATCATGGTGTGTACGTCGTGGTCTACCGGTGCCAACTCTACCATTCACAATACTGTCATACTCTTGTTTTGTAATTCTATTTTCATCCATCCTCTCTACATCCCCAAACCACCTTAACATTCCTTTTTCAACTCTTGTTATTACATCTTCTTTCAATCCACCACCTTCCCTTAGTATTATTATTGTATATGTGTATATAGAAAACTATTGTATATATTTGTATGTTTATTTCTTGAATTACTTTGAGTATTTATGTATCTATTGCCTTTTTCCTGCACCACCTACATCGCCTGATTGAAATTTCTTCCATTTTGGTTTCCTGGAAGAGATCGCTTTGAGCGATAAGGCCGCCTGTTGTGTTGCCTAGAAAATATTGTAAATATGGTCTGTTTTGTAATTGTATATTTTGGTGTGCAATAAAATGTTATCTCTTTTTCTCTCTCTCTCTAATGAATAACCTATTTTTTTGCTAGAATTCAACAAACAGGCTCACAGCTGACCAGATGGAAAGTGACTCCAGTCGCCTATGTATATTTACAGAAAGGTGTTATGGCATTTGCCCGTCTGGATGGCTATCTTGGTATTAGCGGTTAAGTTCAAGTCACCAGGACATTGGTGTAACATATTTCCATGGGCGATGATAACCACTTTCCATAAAGAGGAGCGTTTGCCCGTCTGCTGTACTCCAATAATAAAAAAAGATGCAATTAAAGTGCAAAATATCATTGAACCTATTTTATGTTTTTTCTAAAATTATAACAACTATTATATTTGTTTTATGCCAATTTACTTCTTTTGAGAAGGTTGAAAGAATGAATGAATAAAAACACTTTATTGTTCACCAAAATTAAAACTACATTCTTAAAAACTAGATACAATAAATGTTGAACAAAGGGCGACCTTATCGCTTAAAGCGATTTCTTCCAGGACACCCCCTAAATTAAGGAAAATATTAAAACATGCCAGTGGCGGTTGTAGACAATAAGTAATAGAAAACATTAAAAATATATGAAATCAAAATCTTTATATATACTATATAAACATGTATGTTATACCTGAGAGGTTTTAAAAGGGGATATTGACTTAGCTTGTCTGATGTTAAGTGGCAGTGAGGTTGCCAGCACACTACAGTAATACTAGCAGCACATAAAACATTTTAAGAATGAGAATAATTTAAATTTTTTAGTTACTTTATCATGAAGTTAACTAGCAAGACTGTTAAATATGAAGGAAAATATATTATAGTAAGAAAATTTATGATAATAAAGAAAGTTTTACCAGTTTCTTCCAACAACCGTAAGCAGTAGAACTCGTCTGGAGTCATCCCGTTGTCGGCGGCGCTTTGTTGTGCCTTCGCAGGAATTTCTACTCGAGGGTACGCGAAGATCGCGCCCTTAAATCAAAACCAAAGATATAAATTATTACTCACAATATAAACAAACCATCAACAGACAAACACACTTATTATATATCGCGAAGCTCAGTAACCTACGCTTGTCTCATGAACGATATATAACCGACCACTCTGGGGGCAATCCCAGATATAAATAGTAAAAAGAGGTTCTTTTACGCAATTTTCCATGCCAAGAATCGAACATGTAGCCTCTGCGTTTTAGAGAGCTAGCTCGAAAAAGGCTTAGCCCACTCAATGATAGGAACCGCCATCTTGCATTCCTTACTTTCTGAAAAGGCTAATTTTCGAAAACTTAATTATTTTTGGTAACTTTGTCCAAAAGGTCATGCATGAACATCTGTCAGTCCAATTTGAACCGCCACTCCTATACCTATTCTAATATATTTTGTATATATAGTAAATATGTGTTGTATATATATTATAGTTATATATTATTATTAAAATGCAAGTAATCGTACGATAATTATGTACACCACCATCGCCACTCCTAATCAGCAATATTCCTGCCACGGGTTGTCTGGAAGAGATCGCTTTTTCACCGAAAACCGCCCTTTGTACACAATTAGAATAATATATGTATATATATATATATATATATATATAATTCTTCTGTACGTGTGTTGACAGTGAACTCCTCCTAAACGGCTGGACCGATTTTGATGATATTTGTTTTGTGTGTTTGAATGGGTCCCCTGATGGTTTAGATTCATAATTGGAACCGGTACGTGGCGCTGCGATCGGGTTCTATTATCCTCCTAATCACCTGGAGCGATTTTGGTGATTTTGTTTTTATATCATGAAACAGGCTTTTAGGAATTCAGAAAATATGGCGGTACGAAGTTCGCCGGGTCAGCTAGTATATATATATATTAGATTGGGGAAAAAGTTTCTTCGCATTTTATATAAAAATTCAAAAGGTTTTTTTATAAAGTTTATTTACATTTGACTAAAGTATGTAGGTGCCATTTTGTTGGATAACTTTTTACCATCTTGTGGGTAGGGACGTGATCCCATTGCTATAAAAATTTTGGGGCTTCTGATCAAAAAACTGCGACAAGTGGTTTTGGCAGTCCTCTCGTGATGTTAACCTGACACTGCCTAAGGAATTTTGTAGAGATCGAAACAGGTGAAAATCTGAAGGTGCAAGGTCAGGACTATACGGCGGATGCATTAACACCTCCCAGCCAAACTCTCGTAATTTTTGCTGAGTGGCTAAAGATGTGTGAGGTCTAGCGTTATCATGGTGAAAAACCACACCCCTTCTGTTGATGAATTCCGGCCGCTTTCTCTCAACGTTTTGCTTTAATCTCATCAGTTGTTCGCAGTACAGTTCAGAATCGATGGTCCTGCTTGGCGGTAACAGCTCATAATGAATAATGCCCTTCCAATCCCACCATACACACAGCATCACCTTATTGCGAGTTAACCCGGATTTCGCCACAGTCTATGAAGCCTGACCGGCCTTTGACCACGATCTTTTTCGCACGTTCTAGTTGTACGTGATCCACTTTTCATCACCAGTTATCAGCTTCTTCAAAAATGGTTCGGTTTTCATTACGTCGTAATAAAGAATCACAAATGAGTACACGGTTCATTAGGTTTCTTTCAGTGAGCTCACGAGGCACCCAAATATCGAGCTTTTTTCTGTACCCAGCTTTTTTCAAATGCGCCAAAACCGTTTTGTGGTCAATTCCCAGTTCTCCAGCTACATCGTAACTACTAATATGCCGATCTTGCTTCACTTTTTCAAAAATGGCATCAATTTTATCCGTAACAGAGCGACCAGAGCGACGTGCATTTTTGATATTAAAATTTCCGGATTGAAAACGCTTAAACCAAATTTGCGCTACTCTCACAGATACTGCATTAGGTCCATAAACATCACAAATTTTTTTCGCGGCTTGTGTTGCATTTTTACCTTTTTTGTAGTAAAATTTTAAAATGTATCGAATTTCTTCATTAGATTCACTCATTTTAACAATAAGAAAAACAAATGAAAATCACACATTTTCCTAATTTAAATTTGGAATTGTCTTCTTTAAAATTAAAACTTTTTAATGATACCAAAACCAGCCAGATACAAATGGTATAGCCAAAGAGATCTTATTACAAGTTCATACATACTATATGCGAAAAGACTTTTTCCCCAACCTATTATATATATATATATATATATATATTTTTTTTCTTAGTCTTTTAGAGCAATTTAACATTCTTTATTTCTTTGAATTCTTAATGAGAACAGATACATAATGTAAAAATCGTAACTCACATCGATAGGATTGCAGAAGTATCCAGGAATGGAGTTGAAAGTCTCGTACGCTGTTTTGGTCCTCTCCGTTAGCACTCTGTGGATGTGATTTACTTCTTTGATGAAGAGGTCGTAAGAAGGTTCGCCTGGTAGAGGTGGCTTCATCTGGAATACATTCAGAAACAAGACTTTACTTGATGATCTCTTAAGTGGACTCAAGTGTTGACGGCTACCATATAATGGTTACGCAGCTCCGTATCGCACAGAAAAAACCATAAATAAAGACAGCATCGAGCTGCTGTAATAACAAATTCGCAGTCCTCCTGATAATTATAGGTATTGTTACGAATTTATAGGATGTAAATTCGAAAATCCCGTTGGAATTATCAAGTTTATTAGAAGTACACACAACGTAACTCACAGTTCTTAAAAGTATAGCCGAATACAACATAGGGCGGAAACTCCCTCCGAAAGTGCTCTAGGTAACGCTTCGTTCGCAGCCAGAACACGACTGGCACATTTCCAGACTGACCAACCCTCATTCTATTGTAGATTAGACATGGCCTCCTAGCAACATACCGCCCACTGGTTCTTGAAATCGTTAAATGGTCAGCTTAATGGCTTCCAAGAATTCGCATTAAATACCAACAGAGGAAAGAAGGTTTTGACGCCTTACGTCGGCGTAAACAAAGAGATTAGCGCGAACATTATACCACTCAAAGTCAAAGGGGTAATAAGACACCTGCAAAGGATTAGAGTCGGCTTGCAGCACCGTCATCCGCCTTGAGTGTTAATTAAACGACTCTAAGTTGGCAGTATTGTTGATCTTTGTTAAATAAGAAACTTCTAGCACAGAACAAATCACTGCATTTAAAAATTATCCAAGAGTAAAAGTATTAAAGTACAGCGAAAAACCTTAAGCGTTCAGAGTCAGCCAGATATCAAACGATAAATTAACAAAAGAAGGATCTTAATTCTTTTTTTTATGGATTCAACGCAAGCGGCATCCATTTAGCCAATGCCGAGTTTTACAATGAAAAGGCAGGTGAAAAAGAATGAAATTCGGCCATTTTTTATCTGCAAACCCTAAGATATATATAATATGTATAACAATAATATATAGTAATTAATTAATTAATTATATATACAAATGTAGATGATTTGAGGCCGATTAAATATTTGAATATATAGTACTTATAACACAATAAAATTTATAGAATATACGTATATTATATATACGAGCTATTTACTTATACAAGGAATAAATTATGTACAACAATTATACAAACTAACTACGGAACTATAGAACAAAGTATCTTACATAACAATTATGTTCACAGCTAAAAATAGACATCCCTATTAATATTATAAATGCGAAAGTAACTCTGTCTGTCTGTCTGTTCCGTTTTCACGGGAAAACTACTGGAGCGATTTGGCTGAAACTCAGTATATATATATTTTTTCGATGTCGGGAATGAACATAGTATACTTTAATGGGATACTTTCCGGATAAAAATATATTTGTCTGTTTGTTTGTTATGCTTTTACGGAAAAACTACTGAACCGATTTGGCTGAAAATCGGTATATATGTAATTTTAATACCGAGGGTCGACAAGGGATACTTTTCATCCCGGATAATGGGATAAGTTTTGGGATAGATGTATGTAAACGTTATCCCAAAAAGTAGGATAGGTTTTTTGGTCTTTTTGGTCGAACTGGTCGATTACGTAGATTTGGTCGAATACGTCGATTTGGTCTTTTTGACCATTTTGGTATACATATGTAGTTTGAATACATAGAAAAGGGCATAGATACTTTTCATCCGGGGATGGGAGAGTTTGCGATATAAAATGAAGTGAATCTTTCGGGGCAAATAGCACTAACATAAAAATTTAATACAATATAACCTCTTTAAACAAGAAGCATGCACTAGAGGTTGACCCGGGGCGCAGCCGCGGGGTAAACTCTAGTAAAATAAGTATATACAGAGAATTTGTGAGATAAAGATGGAAGATAGAAAATATTGTTACAACTTACGCTTCGACAAAAACATATGCCACCTGCATATCTGTAAAAACACATTTTATTACCTGTCGGCATTTGAACTAATTATAATTCTTTTATGAACGTCTTCATTTTTGTACTTATTTATTGGTATACGTTTCTAGTTATTGTGGAGAACAGCCTATTGTACTCGTTTATGGCCGCATGCAGGTATCATCAGCCAGGTGTTACAGATTAAGTACAAGCTGATTCTAATAAACTATGTCGACGATACGATACGGGCATATTTGCATTTGTACAGTATAAAATAATGATGGGGAGAGGGTGGCAATCGAGCGATAACAACGATCTAAGCGTGACGTGTGTACATTCCGAAATCTAATAGTGACGGACTTTGCGCGTTTTATTGAATTACGACCTTCTGCATTATATTTGGATCTGTTGTGTTCGGTTATATTTGTACCTGTGTTATACGTGATTGTATAGTTCTAATAAACTCTATAATAATTCCAACGGCATTTTAATTCAAGGCCCGCACTCGTAACAATATTAATAGACCGAGGGTAGTCAAGAGAAAGGATTTCATACAAAGGAGTAGTAAATCTTAATTCCTTACTGTATTCTCCTTTTCACGACATTAAGCACGTCAAGGGTAAACGTCAATTTACGATTAAAAAATCATTTTTTACTGAATTCTAGTAGACACTGCAATAATCATAATTTCTCGGAGCTGTATAGGATTGTGATTAGTGTTGCCAGGTCCAGAATGGGGCATTAGGCTCTTAGGTCGGGACAAAGAAAAAAAAACAAGTTTTTTAAAAATTAAAACTTAATTATTTAAATTTCTAATATTTTTATTCTGATTTACCGCAATAGACATACACCTGAAAATCGGAATACCTGGCTAATTGTTACTCATGTATAATCAAATACATAAAGCTCAAAATAATTTATTTTGCGGTAATCAACTGTGTATCACTGTATGGGGCTATGTTTATAGCTTTCAAAATTTAAAATCATACTGTAAAAAAATAAAGGTTTCATTAAAATAACGAACACTCACCACACAATCCAAAATACACTGTCCTAATACAGTGGGGCACTGCATCACAGCTCTGGCAGTATTGAAGGCCTGCTGGACCCTGGGATGCAGCCCCACCAGCTCCACGTACCCCGACCGCATCCCACATTCAGCCGCCCACCCCTTGGAGCAGGCGGAGAAACTGGCCAGCTCCATGTCGCAGTACGGTGGACCCATTTCATGCATCACCTGTATAATTTCAAATATTCTTCTTTTAACAAAATCAAACTCACTAAAAACCAAAAAAACACCGACTTCTTCCAACAACATTTCGAAGTCGGTGCCAAGTAAAGCATAAAAAAAAACAAATTTGCAAAATACAGTAATTTTTATGTTTTACTTCGCACTATAATTAAGCGCCTGTTGAAATCGTATTACTGGCACGCGTTACAAGTTTTACTGTTCGAAGAGTATGGAAATGATTTTCCTCCCCACTCATCAGCTCCTCACATGGTGACAATGGGACCACCTCAGGAGCATACTCTTTCGAATAGTGAAAATTGGTCCACAACTGACGGAGAAATGGCGTACCAAACATGAAAAATTAAAGTCGAATTAAGAATCTCCTCCTTTTGCAAGTGGGTTAACAAGATGAGATACGCTTTAAATCGTGTGCACAATTTTAGGCAAGTAATTTATTCCAGGCATTATCAATCATAGATATGACGTATTACAAAACTACCCCAGAAAATGTGTGAAGGTTATTTATAACAACGCCAATGTTTTTTTTTATCTGCCTGTTTACACTCAATATATTGTTACGAGCTACAGGACTCGAATTAAAAATGCCATTGGAACTACTATAGAATTTATTAGAACTGTACAAACATGTATAAAACAAATACAAATAAAACTGGATGCAACCAGTTCACACTGCCCGATTCTATGCAATTCGACACGCGCAAAGACTGTCGTCTATATTGTTAATAGAGAGAGTACTACAAATGTCTTACTCGTATCGTAGTCGTCGCTTGACTGCCCACCCCTCCATTCGGGCATTGTCTTATATCAACTACACAGTACAAAAAAAATTGCCGCGCGCACTAAATTTCCGAGAAATAGTAACTTGCATACCTGCGAACGGCTAACAGAGTCGACAACAATAACAATAAGGATTAGTTGGACACTAATGATGGTTATAAAACAAGTAGAAAAACAATAGCATGTTTTTCTTAATTATAAATTCAAAACACAAAAGAATTCCTAAATCCGTGAAGACAATAAGTTGCGCTTACGACAGACAGCTGTGCGCTTATCTTTGACGGCATGTAACACTATTATTTGGAGCCTAGATTAAAATTATTTTCAAAATCTGTACTTCTCTACCCATTTTGTTATTAACTCTCTATTTAGTTTTACATTTCATTTACGTTCCCATACGTCAATCTTGTCTCATATACTTTATATTAATGTGTATGTGTTGTTTTAATGAGTCTGTGTGTGATTATATGTGTCCTAAACATATTTATTATACAAATTGTACTCTTATAATTTAGTCATTACATTACACAGCCTTTTGCGCAATTGTTTGATTTTCTATATATTAGATTACAGTTTGGTTTACCTTCTTAAATGAGTGGAACGGCTTACACACGATGTTCTCCTGGTACACTTCGTCCGCCAGTATGAACAAGTTGTGCACATGTGCGAACTTTATTATTTGTTCTGTGTTCTCCCGGGTTAGCACCTGAAGCCCGATAAACAAACAGACGTGGTTATTAATTATTACTACATAACATTATGGTTTGAATTTGATGTTCTGGCAAGATATTTGTATATATGTAGACATCTACTAAAGGTTAGGTGAAGTTAGAAGTTTAAGACATTTTTGTCCATAACACGCGGACTAATCTCAAATTAAATCTATATTATCTACATACGTATATATATATATATATATATATATATATATATATATATATATATATATATATATATATATATATATATATATATATATATATATATATATATATATATATATATATATATCATCAGTGTTAGGAATTATTATATACAATAGAGAAGTAATGCTTCTGCACTAGATTTTTAAAAAACTAAGGATTTGGCTTGTCTTGGATATTACACTAACTGTCGAAAGGTAAACTGGTTGCTGGTAGATTAGGGTATAAATGTAGGTCGATCAATCAGAAACATTAGTCCTATTTAAAAGTAACACCTGTAGGTATGTATGTATATATATTCCTTCATACTTCACATACACTCAATTTGCGATCTACTAATAATCTCCTATTAATGGCACCTGCACACTGTTCAACATTTTATTCCAACTCTTTCGCCATGCAGGCTGTCTTACTTTGGAACTCTTTGCCCACTGACGTCAGAAAAGCTAAATCTTTTGCCATATTCAAAAATTCACTTAAGAATCATTATGTAAGTCTTACGCAATGATGTATGTGCTAGTTTACAATAGACTGTAATCTGCTGTCCATGTATGTCTTTTTTTATTTTTAAATTTTCTCTTTTCTGTGTTGCGTAATAATTATAGATAATGTAAGAATTTCATTTGAGTCAGGTTGCCTGGAAGAGATCGCTTTTAGCGATAAGGCCGCCTTTTGTTTTACCAAGTAATTATTGTCTTGTGCATTTTTTGTAATTTTTGATTTGGTGAACAATATATCCAACTGCAGGTCAGTTTTTCAGGTGCACTTGATGATTGCACAGATTTGTATTACAGATTAATTGACGTCAAAAACGCGACGTCTTTGTGTAGAAGGATAGCATACCAACGCCACTTCAAGCGCTTGAGAGAGATTCTTCTAGTACATTTTCATAATAAGTCGGGCACGTATAGTGCAGGGGTGTGGCTACCGCTGTATCAGCCGTATCTATGACACGGGGCCCCCAGGCTACAGGGGCCCCGAAAGTGTCTAAGCAAAAATTCCTAAAATGTTATCTACAATCTTTTATAGATTAATAACATATTTGAGAATAACTGCTGGGCCAAAACTGAAATCGTCTTCAGCTATACATGATTTGATAAATTAGCTTGCCGAAATTGATTGATTTAAATTGTTTGCCTAATTTAGCTCCTAGGAGTATTAAGTGTAAGTAATAACTTACAACCAATATCTAATTCATCATCTTCAGCTATTTGCAGTCCACTGATGGACGTAGGCCTCCCCAAGACGGCGCCACTCATCCCTGTCCTCTGGCTTCCTCATCCAGCGCCTACCGGCGACCTTGCACAGGTCGTCTGCTCCATCGGCCGTCGGTCCTGCTGCAGACGTGACCGGCCTACCTCCACTTCAACTTGCTAATTTTGCGAGCTATGTCGGTTACCTTGGTTCTCTTACGGATATCTTCTTCTAATTTTATCCATAAGAGAAACACCCAACATAGCTCGCTCCATAGCCCGTTGAGCGACTTGGGACTTGTGGACCAATCCTGCCGTCAGTGTCCATGTCTCGGCTCCTTAGGTCAGGACGGGGAGGACGCAATATATAATTATTTTACCCTAACTTTAACTTTACCCTTCGTTTGGGCCCCTCAACACATTTTGATACACGGCCCGTCTAAGGCAAGCTACACCATTGGTATAATGTCACACTTTATGCGACATACGGCGTTTATAACATCATCTATTATTATAGTTGGGAGTGCAGAACGAAGCTAGTCCAGAATAAAGTCATCAACACAAACCTGTCCAGTAGGATTCCCTGGGTTAATCACTACGATGGCTCTGACGTGGCTGTCCACGCTGGCTTCTCTCCAGCACCGTTCCAACTCAGCAACTTGCAACGCCCAACCGTTCTCCTCGTCGAGGTAGTAGTTGGCCTGACGAAGACCAAGCTCCGAGAAGGTCCCGGAGAACAGGGGATATTGGGGGACGGATAACATTATAGCTGTAGAAGAGAAGAGAAAAATAATTATTTAGGTTTATGGCTTGGCAGCTAGGCCTTTAAGCCAGATTTTAGATTACAATATAGTTTCTTCTTTTTCTTAAGTCTATGTATAGCTCAGCTGAACTGTAGGTTATCAATTGACGCCATTCAACAGAGTTCTTGTGACAACTCGAAAGGCCACATTCGACTATACAGTTCACATTTCTCACAAAACACATAATCACTACTCAAAAACTATCAATATCCAACAACTACTGTTCATTTTAGAGTAATTTTACACATTTTTATAAAATGAAACAAATACATCCAGAACTAGAGATATAATTTTAGTCTTTAAATTCATTTTTGTATTGGTGTATATATGATAAAGTGTAATCTACATTGAACTGCACAGCACAACATATTATAGTTCCCGCCAAAAACTCCAAGAAAATTATTTATTAATTGACCACCTCAGACGAAATTAAAGTATAGACGGAGCCCACGAAAACAAAATCGTCAAATGAAGTGAAGCAATTTTTTTATAAATCTTGTTTGCGTAAACTTATGTATACCTTGTTTTTGCTTAGAACGTAATTTTCGTTCATTACAAACAAGATTTTTGCAATGAATGACACTGTTTTATGACGTTTAAATGGATTATTTGTATAGTATAGTAGTAGTATATGTTTTATGTTAATCGTCTAAAACATCCTTTCCCAAAGTGGGCGATAACGCCTCCTTGTGGGCGCTGTAGCCCTAAATGGGGGGCGGTAAGAGACCCAGAAAAAAAATGGGGGCGTTGTGTAGAGGCTTGAGGAGCGATTTGTAATTTCATCTAGCTAGATGACTCTTAGACACCGACTGAACTCTCAACTCTCGACTACAACTTGTGAACATCAACTAATATTAATTAAGAGATTGCTCAAACTCTGTCTGAATACTATAAAGTTGCGTTTCAATAATCATTCTCATTGGCAGGTGTAGCCCGTAAAAGTTAACTTGAGACCTCAGCGCTGTTGTGTACTACTACCTACTGTGCTTAGGTCTCAAGTTAACTCTTGCGGGCTATAGTAAAAGTCTCGTTTAGAATGAATGTTTAATCTCCGCTAATATAGCTCACAATAATCAATTAACTTAATTTGACTTTATAGTTTTTTTAAGTAGGTGAAAAATGGGGGCGCTAAAAAATTATTTATTCTCAAAGTGGGCAGTATATAAAATAAGTTTGGGAACCACTGATCTAAAAAAACAAGCTAATTAGTATACACGTGGTTTCCATCTGTATGGTTAATAGTAATATGTCCACTGGAAATCATTCCACCTTTACCCGTACTAATTCGATTTAGTACTAATTTTCCTTAATGCACTGCGGCGCGATCGGCATCCTATTTTAAGGTCAGCATCCTTTAGCCGGCCTCACTTCGAGAGTCGGAGACTCCATCCATTATTAGTACCTAAAATATTCTATTTGGCGTCGAATCAAAATATACGTAAATCACGTAAATAACGCAATAAAAATACGTAACAAATATAAGTAAAATAATATTGATTATCTTTAGGCAAGTCCTTTTGATGTTTGGATACTTTTGGAACTACTCCAAACTTATGTAGTGTTGTAGAGAACTTATCTCTAGCACCTGATAACAATATGTTAACAAGTTTGTTTTACTCTCAAGAACTCTTCTTTTACGAGTACCAAACACATGATCGTACATTTCTATCTTTTGCGAATGTCTATTTATTTATATAAAATTGGATCTATCCATCTCATCATCATCCGAGCGTTAAATCCTCCTCCTCCGTGCAGGAACGGAGAAAGAATACAATTTCCTGCGTTGGGGCGGCCTGTAGTAAGAGGCGACAAAACAACCCACAGCCAGGTGGTAGGGCATTTGCCCGACTGGATGGCTACCACCCCTGGTCTAAAGTATGTCGCCATAGCAACTTTGAGTTGTGTTCCGGCACAGTGGCCGGGTTCCAGTTTCTCCTTTACAGCCTGGTATTGGTAATGTCCATAGGCGACGGTAACCGCTTTCCATCACAGTTGGGCCGTAAGCCTGTCTGCTGTGCTTCAGCAATATATAATAATAATAATAATAATAATAATAAATCTTTATTAGCCTTTACTGTTTTACAATTTAACAAAAAAGAGACACATAGAAAGATAAGTAGGTATACCTTCGACTCTCAAACTAGGAACAAGGCCTGTGTTTTGAGTCAATCAAAGGTATTCCATCACCTATATGGTTAAACAACATAATTATAGATCTTAGGTAAGTAATTGTATATGCTTACGTGCGCGTGTATGTGTGTGGCTGTGAGTGTGTGAATGCGTACAGTGATTAGGCGTGAGGCATATTTATGCTAACAGTTAATAATAGCAGATGTGCACAGACAACAGTTAACATTTGTTATTTCTAGAACACAATACCTGTTCTCCCGACAACAGGCACATAACAAATCAAATATAAACATTAGCTACCTAACCGTTCTGTTGATTATTATTTTTCTCTCGTTCTATCTAAGCAAATCATAATTAAGACAAAAGAGATGCACCTATTATTCATATCAGTGTCTCCTTTACACTTAAAGGACTTATACAGGCTAGAACGAGACGCACCTATTTATAAGGTAACACAGAATGTAAACAATTTAAGACGCGCACACATTACGGGACGTGTCTGGAAACAATGTGCACGCCCAGAATCGGACGCGGCATTTGTGTTGCCAACTTTCCTTAGAGAAAACATGCTATGTGAACTCTTAATAAGCGCTAAATTGGCAAGGATTTGGAAAAAGTGCTGAAAATAAAGTAATAAGACTAGATACATTTTTGGTTTACTTTTTTATAAACACTTGGTCTTTTGACGATAATATTGCAATACACGTCGATATTTCAGTAAAGAGTTACATAATTAAAAAAAGCGCGAAATAAGATGCCAAGCGCTGAAAAATAACTTTGTGTGTACATAGAGATAAAAATCTAACACTGAGATCGCTAAGTTGGCAAAAGTAGGTATGCACTGCAAGCCGCTTAAAGGAACTTCGTTGCAATAACAAGTAAATAACAATATGTTATTTAATAACAGTTAATGAAGGCTGTTATATTTGGATAACAGTAACAGGGGTAACAGATATTTAAATTGACCTGTTATAACTCATCTCGTGATCTGTGTGAAATAAAGTGATTGAATGTGGGTATATCACGAGTGCAGAAATTAACGAAAATAATATAAAGTATAAAACAGAATATATAGTGACAAATAGTGATAAATATTAGTATAGAAGTGCTTCGGACGCGTCGTATTCCAAGGATTTTAGCCAATTTATGACTTTATGCTTGGTATCTCGTCTAGTTAAAGGATATATTTTTAAGTCCTTGTTCGCTCTATTATATAGGTGGCTTTTGATTGAATATGAGTGTTTCCACGCCAGGGTAGTTCTTGTGCGGACAATATGGCAAACCTTGTCGTATCTCCTTTTCGAAGAAGAAAAGGTAAAATCAAACTTTAATTCAGTATGTGTTTTGAGAATAAGCTGTAAAATGAAAAGTTTCCTAACAGATAACACTGACATATCTTTATATAACTGGGTAGTAGAGTAGCGGAACGGTTTTTTCGCCAAAATTTTCAAATGCTAAGTTACAATAGACGAATAATGATTCACACAAGGAAAGGTAACACACACACACAATTATACCATTCTTAATGTATGAAAGTCAGCAACGGGTCTCAAATTTTTAAAGACATAAATAATTTTTCTAAGACGCGAAGAAAGGTAATTTATATGATGGTCCCATCGAAGGTTATGATCTATGAAGATTCCTAAATATTTTACTTTAGAAGCTCTTTTAATATGTGGACAGGAGCAACTGCTAGTGGGATTTTGACAGTTATGTGCCTTAATTACTGTTATATCTAATACCGAATGGAACAAAAAGAGTTTCTGATAAATTGGAGGTAAGCCAGTTCATAATTTGCGTAAGTGCGAACTCTGCATTCGTTTGAGTCAATAGAGCAATAAAAATATAATCCCAGTTGCGATCGGAGCGTTCACTTCGCGACACCCAAGGTCCGCTTTCCTACTTTATCTTCGCTACATCGCGCGGTTTTCAAGAATCCCCCGTTCTGAGACCATCAGTACGTATGTCTGTCTGTCTCTTAACAACGTTAAACCAGCATTTCTTAGGCCTTCTCCTTCGACCTGGAGGAGGCGGCATGGCTATACATTTGTTCCCCACATAATTAGCCAGTCTCCGTAAAACGTGGCTGTACCAGCGCAAGTAACTCTCCTGCAGTTCGTCTGTTATATCACGGACATGAAGACTGCTGCGGATGCGCGAGTTCCATCCAGCTTTATCTCTATCATTAAGGTGTTTCGTTGGTGGAGCCTCCTCCTTTACTTAATTTGATTAGTGAATTGTCGCTTTAGCCTTCCATTACAGACCTGGTGGTTTTCCATTCACTTCCTGCACGAACATGGTGAGCACTGCCTTAATGACATCAGAAGCTCCGGAACCCAAGTAAATGTCTTCGGGAGAGGCTGGTACTCCATCCCTGCCCTCGATGTACTGGGCCACGCGAGATCGGACGATATTGAGGCCATTCGATGGAGAGTAGGCACCAACTGAACCCTTGCTGTGAGGTAAATAATACTCCAATTAATATTTATAGTGTATAAAAATTCAGATTCCATATTATATTTGTGTTCATAAAACTCAAAAATTAATATGTTCTATTCGGTACACAAAGTATTTATTACAAACACACGCACATGCATCATACATTGGAAAATTCGTTTCTGAAATTTATCATGCCAGGAATCTCCTACTTCAGGGCTCCATTCCTGCTTCCTCCTCTGCGTTGCAGTGAGATAAACCAGCAAAGCCTTTTCCCACTCGATTGCAGAGGCCGCCATACCCATTAGTTCATAGATTTAACTAAAATTTACACAAGACCCTAAGTCTTAAATCGAAAAACTTCGAAATGAAGATTTCGAGCGCATCTTAGTCTTAGTTCTAAAGTTTTACAAAACCAATAGATGATATTTTGGAATGACCCCTTTATATAATAAAACTACGTTTTAACGGTTTTAAGCGCGGTAATTTATTTGATTTTTGTTATTCCGACGTTTCATGGATCACGGAACACAAAGATGTCAAGTGTCAACGAGTATTGTTAAATTTTTATTTAGCCTACCACCAACTTATTTAGTTTTAATTTTGTTTATGGTTATTATTTACTCTATGGGAGCCTAATCTGATTTACCACCGCTTCGCAACATGTTATGGCTTGAAGAGAAGAAGCGGCGCAAGGAACTCGTCAGCAAACATGCCAGCTCTAATAATTTTATATAATATTAAAATATGCACGCTGAAAGAGCTCACAGTGTCTTGAGGTCTGGCAGTTGGTTTTTGCTGGGTTTGGGTCTTGATAGTTCTGATGATCGGATCCCAAACAGGTGGTATTTGCCAACCATCTTCTTTTTTGAAATTTGGGTGTTTTTTTATTTCAATAGCCTCACGCATCATTCTAGGTATGAAACGATCCTCTTTCGCGAACAACAAAAATATCAAATTTTATTATGTATACAAGTAGCGAAAACTTAAGAAAATATTATGAAACCTTCATGTCATGAGTCATAGAGTTTTATAAGTTGGCATTTGTAATTTGTCGTTGGACTTAAAATATAAAAATGTAGCATGGATCTTATTTTTTCTAAATGTAATTAAATCTTATTAAAAAGAGCTTCTAAAGGTATAATAACCAATTTTTTAACAGCTGTCTATAGATACATTATGTATATATTAAACGCAAACATATATCCCGTATAAAATTACAGATTAGCCTGCTGGTAATGCCGCCGTAATTACGTCACAGCCGCCCCTGCACTCGGCGGCGCGTACGTGAATCAATTACCGGCGGCAGCGGCCAGGTTGATCGATTGGCCTCCTCGGCTGATACGAGTCATTTCACCGGCATTCCTGCCACGTAATTACGTGTAAGCCAACTCTTAATGTAGCGGAGCAAGTATTTATTCCAAATGGAAAGGCACTCAAAACCCATTACTCAAGCTTTACCACTGAAAAGGAGGGAAATGAATTCATCAGATTGTCTCTTCTTTAATCTATCGTAATATTATAAATGCGAAGGTGAGTTTGTGACGTTTTCAAGAATTAACAACGAAATAGTTCGTCGCATAAATCTTACATACACGTTTTCGTGGCTATAGACAAAGATATAGGGTACTTTTCAGCCAGAAAAAGTACTGTACCGAAGCGACGCATAGACACATATAGAGGAAAAATGGCGCTGAAATCGAGTTGTATTGACACCACCGTTGTAATTCTCTAATGACAATAATAGCGCATTTTAATGTGTTGCTCTCATGGCGAGTTCCACCATCGCTTGATAGCGCTATATATTAAAAATTAAGTTGACATTTCTATGAATTATAAACATGACCACATCGTAAGATAAACATCCTTTTCTTAGGTTGAGAGAATGCACTTGCGCACTATGGGCGTAGTAGTTCCCCGGCAGTGGATGAGGCCGATGGGCCACCACCTGCCAGGGCCAACGGAGGGGCTAGGCCATTAACCCGTGGCCCTGGCGTTAGGTGTTAGTGGGTATCCTTAACCGTGGTGTGGCAATAGCATTTTTAGTTCTGGCTAGAGATGCTAGTGCCATCCCGACCTGGCGAATCCCACACACCGGCCGCGATTTTCCCTTAGGGGGTTCTTCAAAAGGGTTTCCCCTCAGTAAAAAAGGGCGTTTTTATTTTTTATTGCATGACTTCAGCAGGCAGGTAGATGGCACATTTGATGAACTATGAACATTTGTAACACGCTCTCTAAACGGAGACTGGGAATTGGCCATTAATGCCGTCCAGAACATAACTCAAGGTTGTTATGGCGGCATACTAGACCAGGATTGGTAGCCATTCAGACGAGTTAATTTCTAATTACTAAGTTTAAATAATCGCTCGCGTTAATTAACACCAATCCGCAGGCAAAAGTCAGTAATATAATGATAATATTGTTACGAGCTACAGAACTCGAATTAAAAATGCCGTTGGAACAACTATAGAATTTATTAGAACTGTACAAACACGTATAAAACAAATACAAATAAAACTGGATGCAACCAGTTTTCACTGCACGATTTCATACAATTCCACACTCGTAAAGTCCGTCGTCTATATCGCTATTCGAGAGTACTACAAACGTCTTACTCGTCTCGTAGTCGTCGCTTGACTGCTCGCCCCCCCCATTCAGGCATCGTCTTACACTAACTACACAGTATAAAGAAAATGGCCGCGCGCACTGAGTTTCTGAGAAATATTAATTTGCACACCTGCGAACGGCCACAAAGTCGAAAACAATAACAATAAGGATTAGTTAGACGCTAATGATGGTTATAAAACAAGTAAAAAGACAATAGCATGTTTTTCTTAATTACAAATTCAAAAGACAAAGAGAATTCCTAATCCGGGAAGACAATGGACTGCGCTTACAACAGGCATCTGTGCGCTTATCTTTGACGGCATGTAACAATATATAATCTGTTGGGGGTGTCGAGCTTGTACAATGAGTTTAAAAAGTAAAAAAATCAGGGGGCCTAATTCGGACCAGTAGATTACGTAATGTAACTTTTAAGAATTTTTTTATCTGTTTGTTAGCGCATCAAGTGGATAAATCACATTGTTTCCGTAGGATAAAGACATACATAAATATAAAAAAAGAGTTGCGCTGCATTCGTAATTTTTTTTGATGCCGTCAAACGACGCATGGCAACACTAAAGAAATATCGCGGGCAGTTATTACTTCAAACAGATCATTTATTTTTCGTTTGTCACACTCTGAAAGTACGCTTGAAGTTACTTGATCAGAGAGATGAAAACAGTAATTTTCGTCCCTGGGAAACGATTCTCCGTGCTGTCAAAAAACTATGCGAGCCATAGATAACACATGCGACTCATGTCTCAACTTTTTTCCAGCCACTGTTAAATCGCGACATAAATCGTAATAAAACATATCAACAATTTTATAACATGATTTTATACTTATAAATTACTTTTCAGGAAATTATTATTTGATTTAAACAAACATGAGCTAAATATTTACTATCATCAGTGACAAAAAAAAATGGCCGGTAGAATGCCACAGAAAAAGCATTTTACTTGACGCTATACATGTGACGTATTAAAAGACTTCATCGGGTTTAGATATGGATTAACTGTTTATGCTGTCTTGTCCTCAGGTTTCTGGAAAAAGCGACTATTAACACCTGCCTCTTTTACTATGACATTGTCAAAATCAACGCCAAAGGCGTAGGAGCCAACAACAACAAAGATAGATAGATAGTAACGCCTGATCTCATTAGAGAAGTAGTTGTTTACTTAACTAATCAGTTTTTATTTACTTTCCTCATATTCGAAATGAAAAGCAGACTGTTAACCTCGGATGAAAGACCTACTTAAGCACTCGAACTATTAGCGCACTCGGTACGCTCGTGCGCCAAACCATCGCATGCCTAATTAGATCACTCTAACCCCTCATGTAACGATCTACTATTAGACAACGACTTTGAGATTAAACTATTTGCGTACTTCGTCCTTATCAAAAGTACACATGCCCGCGACGCTTAAAACGCCGTAATTTTTTTGCAACAAATAGAACGCGCGATCCAAATATATTGTTACGTGCGAGCGGGGGTACGCATTTAGGTTTAGTAGTAAACACCAGTTTTTTTAATTAATTGATTTTATTCACTTACACGGCCGTACGTGATTCTGCTCTGCAGGGTTGCCCCTACACACACAACGAAAGACGCACTGTACCGACGATAAGATGTCTCACTCACAATACCGTCACCGAAATTGCGTAGACCATCTCCTGCTGCTGCGGTGTTCATCTCCGAATATACCGCGCGTAGCTCGCCTCTGGTCCTCCTTTTAACTTTGCTAAACTCCTCCTTCACTTAACTGTCCACTAAACTTTTCACTAAATTTATCACTAAACTCGTCACTGTCTTCTATTAAACATCTCTTCTAACTCTTTCGTATCGAACTTGTCGCTTCGCTGTCTTGAACTGAACTCAACTCTAAACTGCTCTAAACGCCCGGTAGGCGCGCCTTACGCTGCTTATATAACCGGAAGCATCTTCTGGAAACCATAATTTCGATCTTTTTTATTTACTATCTATCCCTTTCTAAACATCTATCTATCTCTGTCTTTTCCTTCTCGGACCTTCTATTCTAGAATTTTTGTTCATCATCTATCGCTATCTAAAATGTATCTGTCCTTGTCTTTTTCTTCCAGAATCTTCTACATTTTTCTGAAACTTCTTAAACCAACTAGATCGTTCCACCATCACCCGCCACAATACTGATAAGGCACTCCCCATCCCGTTCGAATCAATGCATGTAATCGTAATAAGTCCTAAAATAGCTTTCTAAATTTTTTAATTCAAATATTACCTATAGAGTATCTAATCGGTTATTTTTTAACACCCTCAAGAAGAAACAAACATCTAAGATAATGTTTTTGTGTTGCATTCTTCTTATTCCACCATATTCCAATATCTTCTTAATCTTCCTAAGTTTCACTATTAAAATAAGTGACAACTCTGCGTGAGGAAGAAAGGGTGGTGAGGAAGGAAAGAAAAAAGAAAGAAAGAAATAATTTATTTGCTAGGAAAGCGACAATACAAGGATGTAGAAATAATTTATACATACATTTTTATGGTTAAATTCGATATGTTGTACACCGCATTTCTTACAAATGAGGTCGGAAACTCAGCATAAAGCTGTGTTGGAGTTTCCTCCAGCACAGCGCTGATTCTCAGCGCCGACCCTGTCTCATTGATTAATATATGACCCATCACCCATACAAAGTAACACAGTATATGAAACATAAAACAGATATGACAAACACGAGCACAGAAAATAAAAAGAATCATTACTCTATATAATAAAATAAAATAGAAAGTACATACGTAAACAGAACTTTAATATATATTTTATTGCTGGAGTTCAGCAGACAGGTAGACGGCCCACTTGATGGAAAGCGGTTACCATCGCCTATGGACATTTGCAACACCAAAGATACTACAAATGTGCTGCTGCTCTCTTAAGGGAGACTGGAACCTGGTCGCTAATGCCGGAACACAACTCAAGGTTGTTATGGCGACATACTTTAGACCAGGGGTGACAGCCATCCAGTCGGGCAAATACCCTACCACCTGACTGCAGGCCGACCGGCCGCAGGAAATTGTATTCTTTCTCCGTTCCTGCACGGATAAAAATAATAACTAAACACCAACCAGTACGGTAATCAATAATCTTATTACTATTAATTGAATCAAATAAATAAAATAAAAACATAAAGAAACAATCAATTCAATGGACAAGCCTTCAAATCCCTGTATGTAAGAAGGTAACAGAATACTAATTTCTACGGCCAGGCGACCTGGTGGCAATGCATCAGCCCTTGGGCCCAATTCTGCTATTTCAATATCTTGGTGTCGCGTTGCACAGATATTCAAAGTACGATTCCAATTGGATAATGGTAAAAATTCGTATTCTACTAATCCAGAATATCTTCTCAATATCGTCGCAGCGGAATAATAGATGAAAAAAATTGGTTTTACCATCAGCAACAATGGCGTTCAGCTGACATAAAAGAGAATTCGCGACGAGAACTAAACTCAATTCCGGGAAAAGCGTTTTAAAAAATCTTTTCATGATTGGATTATTCGTTGACGTAAGTGTATCGTTTCTGAAGGAATATACTTTGAAGGTGATAATTTGAATGAATAACTAACATTTTGTCTATTATTGACCTTTCCCGGTACTTTTTTGACAAAGTAGTAATTTATGTATAATAAAAATTAGAACTATGCAAACATGTATCACACAGGTAAAAATATAACTGGACACACCCAGTACAAATGTGATACACGATTCAATAACACGCGCAAAGTCCGTCACTATATAGCTTATCGAATGTACGCACGTCTTGTCTCGCTTGTGACCATTGCTTTATTTACTGCACGACGCAATATGTCTACCTGGCAAGCGTCGACGCAATTTCCCAGAAATGATAATCCGCACACCTGCCTAATTATGCCTGCGAACGGCCATAAACGAGTACAATACACAATAGGCTGTTTTCAATATACAAATTTTAAACATAAGGTAAACAAAAGAAGTTCAAATGCCGAAAAGTAATAAATTGCACGTGTGCATTGGTTTTTGTCGGTCATAACAATATAATAAAGATAGAAATAATGCAAACATACTATTGAGACGATAATGTCCGGCGATTTTGACGAGATAGTATTAGCAGAATTGGACCCCTGGTCTCGAGCACGCCGCCATAACAACCTGGGGTTGTGTTCCGGCATTAGTGGCCAGGTTCCATTGGTACCTGCAGTGTTGCAAATGTTCACAACCACTTTCCATCAGATGGGCCGGCAGCCTGTCTGCGGTACTCCAGGAATTAAAATATTCTAAAACATTGTTTAAGGTCCTACTTACGTGCAATCGCTTAATATCTCGGCAACTCGTTCTTTTACGTCTTCTGGGATATTTGGCGAAGACATCAGTTGCGGACATGCTGCCAAACCTAACACCTGTAAATCCATACTGTAATATTATAAATGCGAAAGTAACTCTCTCTGTTACGCTTTCACGGAAAAACCACGGCACCGATTTTGGTGCGATTTTTGGTGGATTTAGCATAGTTTATTTATTGGGATAGTTAAAATTTTCTGGGGGCAAATATACATCACAATAATACCTAATCCGTGTGATCCAGAGAATGGGATAACTTTCGCGGGATACGTTTTGGAATTTTCCGTCAACTAATAAAGTGCTTCCCGATTAGAAAAATATGTATGACTGACTATTTAAATCACTTCGTGAGGTACCTTTTTCATTTAGTAGTGTTGGATTATTGTACTATTTTAACAAGTTTATTTATTGACAGCATAACAATAGAATGAATCAATGAAAACTCTTTATTGTTCACCATAATCCTAGATAATTAATATAGATACATTTGCAATGGGCGAACTTTTGCTTATAGCGGTCATATATAAAATATAATAGAGGATAGTTTGTATTCATTACTCCACTACTCGGCTCGTTCCGTCGTCGAATATTCGCACTCGGACTTTGTATATTACAAAGTATCACTCCGGCTTTAGTCCGATGCACATGTCGTAGTAGCGCTCTATGGTGGCTAACTATTGTGCAGCTTAATTAAATAGGCTATTACTAGCGAAAACGAAATATTTAAATTGAAAAATAGTGACCTGTCTGATGAAGGTGATAGGCTGCTGGCCAAGTGCGTGACAGTCGCCAATATTGGCCCTGACCACTCGCTCGAATGGCTTCGGGACACCCTGCAAGCGAAATAAAATAAATACTTACTACAAAATAAACATTTAACATAACAATCAGGGCACAAACAGCTAAAGTCAAAACAATGGAAAGTTATGCCTAAGCTGACATCAGTGTTCCTTTCTTGTTGTCAAAATTTAAAAAAAAAATTCATTTTACAATAAAAACCTAGTGAGGAATGTGGCAATTAGCTGCTTGGTAGTTACGTTTTCACATCTCTACTGCTTTAACCGATCGTCAAATTTTGTATACACATCGTCAGAGTTATTAAAAGGGCGCTACATAATTGTCAAGGTTAAAACTGAGTAGTCTTGTCAAAACAGAAAACATTCGTAAATGCATCCACAAACACGTTTAGGTTTTACTGTGCTATGCTAATGCTATGTGAAAACATTCACAAAGCATTTAAGATTTCTGTGTCTGTCTGTCTGTCTTTCATATTCTTGAGGGACTATGGATAGAATACGATACAAATAAGTTTTCTTTTATTGTATTCGATTATATGTAATTTTATAATTGTAAATTATGTAAATATACGTAAAAGTCTTAAGTTTAATGTTAAATTAATTAGCAATAATTACATCTAGAGTACAAGACTCATCGCCTTATTTTGTATTCCTATCACGAGCGATCGAGCCTAGCTCCCGCATGGCGATAGAGAGCCATAGACTGTCGTCTAGTGGTGAGTCAACGTCATCCCATCCAACGGGGTAGCTATCATCGACGCACCACACAACTTGTTTCAATTTCAACCCCTTCCATCCACAAAAGATATTGTTCCCGAGGGAAAGACGAAAAATGGAGCTGCAATCGCGTTATGTAACTAACAAATACACCGTCATGGCATCGATAGTGACAATATAAGTTTAATTTCATTACGACCTTTGTGGTTGAGCGGGCTAAGCCTTTGCCAGCCGACCTCACTACAACGCAGAGGCTCCAAGCTCGATTACTGGCATGGTAGATTTCGTAAACAAACTTTCCGGTATTTTCTGTGGTCTGGAATCGGCCTCAGAGTGGTCCGTTGTGTATACGTAATATACATATAAGTTGTACATAACACAAGCGAAACTTATTTAATTTCGGAATGTATAATGTCTGCTGATTTTAAAAAAAAATACAATATTCTCTCTTTACTTTTGAATGTGTTGCACTCATAGTTAATTTCACCTTAGCTAGATAGCGTTACAGATTTCAGTCATCGAGGTATATACAGTGTAAACTCCATATAACGTTACTCGATTTAACGACAAACTCCCTTAAGCGTCGAAATCACTTGGTTTTGGTTGGTAGCTTGTCTTTCATACAATGATACACTCTATATAGCATTACACTTCCCTCTCAATAACGACAACAAATAAGTAATCCTAACACGTAATAAACTCGACTGTCGGCACATGCACACCGAAATTTCTAAGAAATTCCAAAATTTCTAAGTACTTCCTTTATCACCAAGATGCCACAATATCGCAAGATATGAATAAACTAAGTAAAAAAATACAACAAAATTACTGGTGCAGCAAAAGACGTCAGACGAAAATAACAGGCTTCTCTCCATTTAACGACATCTCTCTATAACGCTATAAAATGCACAGTCCCTTCATTGTCGTTATATAGAGTTTACACTGTATATGATCTAAAGTTGCAGTATTTCTGAGGGTTAGAAAGAAATAAATGGATTGACAAAATGTACATTAAAGCGAGCGAGAGAAAATATGTTTTATATTTTAGTGTTGTAAAATGCCCGGCCGGTTGCATCCCAATTTACAAATGCAATGAGCCGTAAAAGTTGTCTTCGTGGAGCCATGCAGCCGACCGACGCTACGCTCGCTACAGCAAAATCCCTGTTGCATTATAAAACTCCGATTGCCTTCGAGCTAAGATGGAGTTGTCCATTTCTACTCTCCTATTTATTTTTGAACGAAGATGAAAACATTTTATGATGAATGTAACACTATCTTAACATTTACAATTGAATTAGATAAGCAGTTATTGCTTGCCAAACGGACGAGTCATTCTTTATTGTTGGAATCTCCTGCAAAGTCTTCAAAACATATTTGATATGGCTAAGTAACATAGCTTACTGGCCACAAATCCGGCTGGCCACAAAAGCTTACTGGCCACATAATAAAATTTATTTATTTACTGAAGACCTACAGCTAGATAGTTTTGATTAGATAACTATAATTAATAGGGATGGGCCGAATGTGGTTTGAACCGAATACGAACTTCGGCCGAACATTCGGTTGAAACAAAAGATTCGGCCGAACTTCGGTTTGATTTCGCCACGCTTTCTCAAGAGCAACACGTCGTGACTTGATAACGCCGTAAATTTTAAGTATGAGTAGGTGGATAAAAGAATAGATTTGTAAACCTTTGATTGAAAAAAAATCACCATTACCTAATTCTAAATTCATAATGTTTACTTCGTAAAAAGTGATTTCAATCAAAATTAAAGTTGTAATTGCTGATGTCCCTTAGACGTGTTTTTTTTTAAAGTTTTATTCAAGTTACGCTTTATAATTAAGCATTTGCTCTATTTACTGATGTTTCTAAGAGGAATAATAAGTTTATTTTATTTTTGTTTTAATTTGATGTCTATTTAATTAGGCAAAGACTTAATCAAGAACTAATTTTATTTATTCTTTGCCACATTGCACGTTAAAGATTAAACTAAATTAACAAAAGAAAGCCAATGACAGGTTTCCACAAATAAGCTATTAGTTAAAAGTAACATGCAGACGGAAAAAGATACAGAGATGCTTAGTCACTATTGAAAAATTTAAGCCTTAAACGCCGCTTGGCTCCTGAAATACTGATTACAAACGAGTGGATGTTATCGTATTTACCTACATAATTTAAATAATTACTTGCTCGCTCTAGAAATGAGTTTTGTCTGTAATGGGTAAAACGTAAAGGTACATTAATGGGTTGATTAAATCGTATAGACTTCGCTGGAATATTAAAGTGGACCTTATTTAGAAGATCTGGACAGTCAATATCGGTGGAGATAATTTTTAGAAGAAGTAAAAAGTCAGTAATATCTCTTCGGTCTTTAAGTGGTAAAAGTTGATACTTTTTGCAAAGATCAAAATATGAATCACTAGAGTATTGGATCTTTTTGCTAGAGCATAAAACGCTTTTGCATACTTTCAATGCAGTCAAATATTGCTACTTATGATAGCGAGGGTTCCATATATGAGATGCATATTCTGAATGATGACAGATTCAGCATTTTGTAATTTGAGCAATATACAGATTAGATCGAATTTTTTTAAAGTGATATGCTTCCCGGTGAATGTTTGAATTTACGTCGTTGGAATGAGACATATACGCAACAGCCACTAGGCTATCACGTCTGTCTTCAATTTTTGTTATTATTTATAATTTGTAGGACTATGTAATAAAGTTCAGAACAATCTGAGCGGCATTAATCAATATGTCGCTATTATTTCAAATATTGCTTTCTTTCTTCAAAGTAATTTAAAGATATTACATTTAAATCAATAGTATAAGAATATTTAACACCATATAATAATAAACAAATGGTTAAATATATTCAAATACCTATAACATACTTTTTTATATATCAAAAGTAGTTAGTAATAATATATTAATGATTGATAATAATATTAAAACGCTCATATGTACTTAGGTACATTATTTATAGATACTATGATAGATAGATAAAAAAAAACATTAGACGGACTTACGGGTAAAACACATCGCAACATAACTGAAAGAATTTGTTAACTAATTTTACGATAGGTGGAACAGAAAATGACATGTGATCATATTATTATGCATTCAAATCAATTGTTACATTCATACATATTAATAAAATAACTATACTTCAATAAAATTAAACATAAATACAGATGTTACACCATGCTATTGGTTCAGTTCAGTTAGTATTAATTGAACAGCGCTGAAGCCGTACCCAGCCATTTTCTATGCATTTTCACATTAAAAAAATGGTGGATATTTTTCCGGTAAAATATATTGAAGCTCGAAAAATTGAACTGTTAGCAACAATGTCCGCCATAAAGTCCCCAATAGCTTTATTTACGAAGCTATAAAGAGAATATAGGTGATATTTTGTCAGGCAGCTAAAATTGGGTTAAACGTCGCCTCAATGTGTCTTCTTAAAGAGCTACAATAGTAACACTATTACGGAACCTATACCCGCCCGAGGCCCAATAAATGTGACACATTGTCATCCCCTCCCCTTCCCACCTACGGCTACATCAACTTATTGGGGGTGGATGTACTTGGGACATTAATTTTAGGGCGCCTCTTTAATATGCGTCATTAACGGAGGGTCATCTTAGTTGACAGGATAAAAAAAGATAAACTTGTCACACAAACACCGCACAAAGGTCAAATATATTTTTATAATCAAGATTAGGAATTTGGTCTGTTTTGATTCATCTGTTCTCGCTATATGTGCAAATCATCTTTTTTAGTACTCCTTATCGTATTTTATATTGTTTTCAACAACATCATGTTTATATTTTAGCTTATGATCAATTGATCATTAAGATAATTGAAGGCGCCATTTACTGTCGCACTCAGAATTATATAAACAGAGCATTCTGTTTGTCTCTAAAGAGTAATTTTTTAGCTTTATTATTTCACGTTATTCGCCTCTGATAATAGCAAGCAAAGGAAATGTGTTTTGATTTTTACGTATTTATTATAATAATATATTTTTTTACTTTTTACTTTACTTACTTATACTAGCGTTGCCATACAGCGAGGTAACGTAGCCAGTCTTGTGGGCATGTCTCCAACTGACAGCGGTCTGGCACTACATTTTGTAGTTTAATTTGTATATATAGTTTTATTTAATTTAATTGCATAACTAATTGTGTTTTCAAAATTAAAATGTTTTAATATTGGTGTATCTTAATTTTTTACTGATTTTATTATTTGTATTTATTTAAAAAATGATAGTATCGTAAACGGATAGGAAATTTCATTGCATAAAATTCGCCGCCATCTTAATTTATTTAAGCTATTTGCGTAATTCTCATAAACAATGCGAAAAATGGTTAAACTATATATATATATATATATATATATGTGTGTGTGTATCACGTTTGCAGATTCTTATTTGGGTTTAAAAATCGGTATCTATTAATAAATGTTAAATAGTAAGTATTTTGTTAATAGAAAACTTAAGAACGGTTAACTGAGCAAACGTGAAGCCTTTTGTCGTTAAATTCGCCCCCATATGCGGTGGGCGCTGTAAAACGTAGACCTCTGGGCCCCGATCAGGCCAACTCCGGTCCTGTCCTTGTAAGAGTAACAAGCAACAAACAGCGCAATAAATCACCCTTATTGCGTCGATGCTAACATAACTTACAGTGCCAAGGGTGTATGTCGAAAATATGTTTTTATTAGTTGTGTTTCTACGGAGGCCAACGGTGATGGCAAAAAGCCCTAACAGTAATATATTTGAATACGCCGTTCGTTTTTAGATCTAGAAATGTTTTTATTTGAGATTTATGTGAAACTATCTGCAGGCATGGAAGAAGAATAAGTAATGAGTCACAATCGCTGAGTAAAAAAATAACTTATAACATTCTGCAATCATAGTTAGCGCCACTAGACTATCCTTGCTTTTTAACAGGCTTCAAAGAGGAGGTTCTCAAGTAGTCTGTATGTTTGCTACTCGATTTCTTCGTCAATTGTGGACCGATTTTCAAATTGTTTTTTATTCGAAAGAGTATACTCCCGACATAGTCTCATAGTCACCAAGTCACGCTCTGATTTCTTCGTCAATTCTTAACTGTTACTCGACTCGATTTTTTCAAATTGTTTTTTATTCGAAATAGTATACACCCGAAGTAGTCCCATTGTCACGAAGTCAGGATCAGATGAATGGATCGTGGGGAAATCGAGAAAACCCTTGGTGACGAGCGCCCACACCAAAGAGTGAGATAGCAACCTTGTATGCGTGTACCAGTAGTACAATTTCTACACGCGCTTATAATATATTATTTTTCAAAGCTATGCAAGTATTAGCGCAACTAAAAAGTATTCTATTTATTTATTTGATAAAAATAAAACCGACTTCATACTAATTTACTGACTTCTTTCTACAACATCTTGAAACCGGTGCGAAGTAATACCTATAAATTGCTAAATTTTATCTAATATATTAACACCAAAAAATATTCTTGACCATATAGAAAAATTATATAATTTATAATGTATTGTATTTTGAACAAAAGTAAAGAAAGTTATTATTTTTACGTCGTTCCAAGGAGGTATGTGTTTTGAGTTAAGAATCAAAAATTTTATTTTTTTGACACTGTTCCACCACTTCAAAAAGATTGAAAAAATTCATGAGCAGAAAGAATTGGGAAACACATATTCTGAAAAAAATTGGTGATAGATATATTTCAAAAACTCGAGATAAAAAATATTTTAGTTTTATTTTATTTTTAAAAATGAGTTTTCATCTGGGAATTACAACAAAAAATATTTTTATGCCTTTTGCTTCTAAGTCTTGGTTTGAAATTCGCCAAGAGTTCATTTGTAATGTTACTAATGAAAAAAAAACAGAAAAATAGGTTTTTCAAAAAACTCGAAAAATACTTAAGGTAAAAAGCTGAAAATTTGGGTGAATTATTTTTATTTGATAACAAAACGCCGTGGGGTTTTTACTTAGATACCCTTTGTTATTGTTTTTTATATTTTACTTGGCACCGACTTCAGATAATAAAAAGAGTCGGTTAAATATTTATTTTGACTTTTTAATTTGAATCGGTTTTGTTTTCAAAGAAAATCGCAATTAAAACGTTGAATCAGACTTTTATATCTTCTTTAAAGTTCTTGAAGAAGCTTACGGAATCAATATGAATAAGAGCGTACGCTTAGTAGTATATATCCTTAGAATACTTGAACTTGAATTCTTCTAGCGCCTGAAGAAATATTAATTGCACTGATTTTATGATAGGTTCTAGCTCGAAGATAATTATCATATAAAAGTAAGGATTGAAGTTAAACTATCGATTTTCATTCCATTTCGTGCAGCGTTTTGGTGACGGTGTGGCCTACTTTAGGCTACTTTAATATGATGGTATTATTATGAATAATGCTCACAAATACTTTGTGATTGAGGTGCTATCAAGATGCTATTACATCGCTACGCGGTCATCAACTAAGTTGAACCCAGGGATCAGCATCCAAGCTCAACTAGTACGAGAATAAATCCTCGAAAGCAGAAAGGTGTATTTTCTTCACCCTACTACAAAAAATCACCAGCATCCACCACTAAAAGCAAGAGCAAGTGTGACAACTGTACACTACTATTAGTTAGTTAGTCTTACCTTCTGAATCTCTCGTTCGATCTGTTGAGCCCTTTGCACAATATGTCCTCTGACAGCGTACTGTATACCTAACAGCTTCTGGTTGATATTTTCTGAATTAAGACTGTCCATCTTCATTTTTATTACAAGTGTTAATATTACCAAACAAATTGAACTATAATTTTTTTTTTAATAAATAATAATTAAAGATATTCGATATATTAATATTGTATGTGAAATTGTTTTATTTATTATTTTAAATAATTATTTATTGGTACGTTTATGTTGCGTGCACGTGCGATTGTATCGCAAACAAATATGTGTGTTCTATGATCAAGCGCAACTTATTTACACATACGCACTTAAGGAAACTTATATACCTATCTAAATATGTTTTTATTCAATCTTTTTTATTCAACGACCTAAGCTTTAGTTCGTCTTGTTCACTAGAATGCAGAGGTCTCGGTTTCGATTCCCGGCAAGATAGTTCCCTTGATTTTATCACATCTAGGAGCTTTTTTTTAAAATTTGCTTACTTCTCAGAAATGATTTTCCATTTTTCACGTACGCAAATAACTTCTATACAAGTAATACTAGAAATAGTGAGCGTCTCGTATTAAATATGGTGTCAAAGACAACTCTTTTTTATGAAAAACTTACTATAGCATGTGCATTAAGGTTTATAATACAATTCCGAATCAAGTAAAAGAGTTCCAGATTAGGGTGGCGATCTAAAATCGATTAATCAAGGAATCGATTTTTGGGGCCAAAAGAATACCATTTTTTAGATCGATATGTAACACTAAATCGATTCAGTGAATCGATATTTCACCATATAAGATCAACATTCGACTAATCATAAGATGAATTCAAACGAAAGCTAGCCTTGCATGCCTCTATGGAACTCATCACGACGAGTTAATACCAAGTACTCCGTTGGTGTCGTTAGTTGTTATGGTATCTTTCATGTTTTTCATAAAATGGATTTATATTTACATTGTAAATGTGTGACTTGAAAAAAAAAGATTTATTAGAAATCGATCTTTTAGATCTCGATGTTTTGGAAATCGATTTATAAGGTTACGATTCGAATCGATTTAAAATTCGATCTTTTTCGAAAAGAATGGCCATCTCTATTCCAGATAAATAAACTTAAAACTGAATTAATAGTAGGGGAGGCCAAGCGGGGATTTTGGGATTTACTTGAGCGTGGCAGAAAAACGTAAGGGGAGAAACCTTGCACCCTATTATGTACCCCCACCATATATTAACCCTTCATATAGGTTGGGGGTATTTTTTATTCTTTAAAATGTTTTTCAAACCGTCAGATTAAGGAAATTCCTCCATATTATTGTCAGATTATGCGTCAGCACGACAAAGACATCAAGCTGAACCGTCTATATATTAATCTGACGCGCTCGAGTATTTCAATGTTATGTTTCTTTTGCATTTTCAAAAATCGGTCATGACTTGGTCGCGTCCAAATCGTCAGTTGTTGAATAGGAGTTCATTTAGGGTTTACTTAACATCCCTTTTGAATATCTGACGCGCCGGAGTATTTCTGTGCGACTCTTTTTTTTCAAACCAGTATACGCTCCCCCCACCAGTGAAAGGGCGAGCATACATCATATAACCTCTTTCTTTTTAGCATCTAATCTTCACAATCTAAAAGGCCCCCGCGACGCTCTAGTAACTCCACGTTTAGCATTTTGGGCTCCCCTACTATAATAGAATGTTCCCATACTCCTAAATAGAATGTTTTACTCGGTGGAAGAATTTCTCAATTATAAATAGATACTTTGACATTATTGTATATTAATAATCAATTTTCCTTTTGACATGTGTACACTACAACATATAACTACCACTGTATAACCATGTTTTAAACATATATATTTGATTTAATATGATTTGGAGCAGTCCCAGAGTTGTCTTTTGAATATCAAAGTGTAACATAATTGAGAGTATGCAAGGTATGTTTTTCTGACGATTTATTTTTTTGTTTTAATCATGTCCTTTTGTCTATATGTTTCTTATAGCTGGAGTACAGCAGGCAGGCTGTCGGTCCGCCCGATGGAAAGTGGTTACCGTCACGGCATCTTCTATGGATCATTAAATAAATAAACAAATAAATCGGTAGACAAACACACACACTGTATATCCCCAAATTAAGCAAGTTACTAGTTAACGTGTTGCTAACCTCTAAGGGACTGAAGCCTAGCCATTGGTGCCGGAACACAACACAAGGTTGTTAGGATGCCAGGGTAGTATTTTTTTTAAAAAGGGAAATCTATTTGCGGAGCCCCCGCCGGGGAGACTTCGGCGGGGGAGTGTGGGACTAAAACCCCTTGGTGCCACCTGACGCCATGTGCCGGTGTCAGGGAATTTGCGCGAGCTTTTCTTCCGCGACCCCGGCTGGCGTGGGACCGCCCTTGCGGGCAGGCCTCTCCGTACTTAAGGATTGGGAGGGGCGCGCGCGGGCACTGACGCGCCCGCTACTCGGCGGCTTTAGATGCGGGTGACGGCCTTGAAGCCCTAACCCTGACCGTCACCAGGGGGCAGATGACCTGCCACCGGGCCGTAGGCAGTTTTATCGTGTCTTCCAATAGGTCGCTATTTTGGGAAACTTTCATAAAACTTAGTTTAAATAAAATTTATTAAGTACTTACTTGTTGAGATATGGGATAATTTTGCATAGATTCTTTTAGGAGTTTTCAACAAAATGAAAAAGATTTAGATGCTCTACAGAACTCTACTGTCGTCCCTGCATTGTACATAATGCGACACGCACTTGACCATTTAATTTATTGACCTTTACTCCATTTTCATATAAGGTCCCCAGTGCGGCAATTTTATGAGGAGTGAAATATTATATAATACTAACTGACCCAGCAAACTTTGTACCGCATCAGAATCAGTTTTTTTCATATTTACTCACCTTTTAAACCTTCCCTGGACTTCCACAAATAATTCAAAACCAAAATTAGCAAAATCAGTCCATGTTCTCCAGTTTTAGCGAGACTAACGAACAGCAATTTATTTTATATATTGTTTTTATTAAATAAAATCTTTATATTTTTTTATATGAAAAGTTGGCATGTCCCGTGTGACCGAGGCCGATTGGCAAGAGTTTCACACATCAGTTACCTCGTGATGCAGGTATCCCCACGATGTTTTCCCTAACCATCAGCTATCTACAAATTATGCCACGTGGATTTCATGATTTTTGAGACCTTCCCCGTCCTTGTCACAGTAATATCTTATAATATATACTATATATATATATATGTATTAAACTGCTATTTATTGAGATAAGAAACATGAAACGAACAGTTTATATTGTTAATATACAGTGACCATATAAAAAAAACGTGTGCCGGTGATTCCCTAACAATCCCCGCCTGACTCTGATAAACTCCTGACTCCGCAATACATTTACTTAATTATCAGTTCGTGATCCGCTTAAGATTTTACAAGGAAAATTGTGTTTGATAACAATTGCTTGATGGAGGCCAGGCAATATTTGCGTAACGCCATTATTGCAGGTGATTACCCGTTGCCAGCTTCATTGGAAATAACATAATTATCGTCTAGCCTGATCACATTAAGACATAAATCAAAAAGAAAAAACCCTAAGAAATTAAATAGTCAGGAGGAGAAATATTAAAAAAAAAAACGCCATAACTTTTTGTCTCAGCAAAATTCTCCGATTCAGCAAAGCTTCGACACAATTTGGTATGAATGTTCTTGTTATTGGTAACTTAAAAATGAAAACATAAAAGTGTTCGACCAAAAAAGAGACTGACTTCAAGAATAACCAACTAAAAAGCATAAAATAAATATATTTTCTACAAAATCTTGAAGTCGGTGCTGAGATGTAGAAAATATTTTGTGTTTTTTAGTTACTCTTGAAATCAGTTTCTTATTTGTTAGAAAAAAAAGTGTGTCAACTGCTAGTGACTAGCCAACCGCTGATGGCTGTGGTCAGTGGCCAAGCCTTAGAACCACTTCTTTTAGACTTGGGACTATGCAATTTTTCACGCTTGTTCAGTTCTGATTACACGAAAATGAAAAAAAAACAAAAAAACTATTTTTTTTTTAGTTTTACAGCAAAAAACTAATAGGTAATACATGTTAGCGAAAAAGTATAAATAACTAATAAATACATCATTTTGTTACTTTATACAATTTTATATACTACTTGCATGTGCCCGCGACTACCTGTCCAACGTTAGCGATGACGTTTGACAGGTAACAAAGAATAGTTATTTTGCGAATATTTAAAATCAAAGGTATCCAGCAGGGCAATGATTCTTTTAGTATGGAAATAAACGCCGGAAGTTCCTATAAAAATCCGCAATAACTAATGTCATTAAACGCATACATTACACAATTACAAGTGTTTTACAAAAGATGTTATGTAAAATTTGGACCTTCCTTGACAACTTTTATTATGGCTACGTTCCATTAGGGACTCAAAACAACGCACCATGGTCGAGAGCAAGCCCAGATGGGGACGCCTTCTCCTCCTGCGAGCATGTCATGTTTGCGAAGGAAGAGGCGGAGCGGGAGTGTGAGCGGACTTCCTTGCTCCGTTCCCACCAAAAGAGGACGCGCTGGCGCCGGAGGGTGAGCATCGACCTTCGGCCGCCGTCAGCTGCCCCTTGGTGTATAGTGGATCTCACTGACCTGCACATGTTCCGCGCGCACTCATGTCTCTTCCCGTGGGGCGCGTTACGAACCGCTCCACGTCTGGACTAGACCTAGACGATGCCGGGGGGCAATAAGCAGGCATCCCATTTACCCGTAGCCCTGGCATTAGGCGCAGGGCGGAACACCCAGGGGTTTTAGTGGGTATCCCTAACTGGGGAGTGGCAACATGGCAACAGTTCTGACTGGGCGTGCTAGTGCCACCCCCGATCTGGCGGCCTGGCTAGTCCTCAAACGGTTTTCTCCTGGCTAATAAAAAAAGGGACTCACAGCGACCACGTACAGGTCCGCGATTTTTCCCGCTCCACTCGCTTGCCGGCGTTACAATCGTAAACCCAAGTGGAACGGCTATTCGACCCAACTCTTGACATGGGCCATTGTGAGCGCTGTATGATCGAAAATGATGACACGTCTTTAGTGACGTTTTCGCCACGACCACAACGACTGCGGTCGCCTTGTGGAATGGCTAACGGAGCATTTTGGACGTTGTGGGCTACTAGCGGAACGCGTCCTGAGAAGTTCCAAATCTTTTATAACTAGATGGCGCTACATTTCATTTGTTTCATGTTTTTGACATTTTGATACATAAAACATTTTTAAACCTAACCTGTCAAAAAAGTAATCTGTTAGTAACTGTATTTTCAATTTTTAACTGATTTTAAACCACAAATATATATAAAATAATATTAAAATGCCAAAAAGCGAGAGTAGAATAACACACAGCGCCATCTAGTCATGTATTTTGTCCATATAATAATACATAGAATTTATTATCAAAACACTCATCATGTTCCGAACAACCCATAGAAAAAGAATTTCATCGTCGGGCACGTAATACTTTGGAACCCAAAGGTACTTAAAGCTAGATACCACCAAAATAACTATATTTACGTGTTTCGAAAATAGATGGCATCGTTTTTGACAGTAATATAAAGCGTCAAACATACAGTCGGATGCGTCCATAGGCGCAGATAAAAGCCGCGAAATGAGTGTGCATAATTGTTTCAGACGACGCTTCAAAGTTACAAACTTTTGTTAGAGAAAATGCACTTTTTCTCTGAAATACCGACGTGTAATAGAATATTGTCATCATATTAGAATGTTGTCATCAAAAACCAAATATTTTTAATAATATTTTTTTTGATGTTTAAAGCTGTGTTTTAAAATACATACTAATTTAGCTAGACTTGGCAACACTTATAACATCCAGATTTCTATCAAACATCCCAAAAATCAAGTATGACCCAAGATTACATCTGCGATTTACATCCGATAACTTGGACAGTTGGGTGTAACATTTGTAGCAGCGAGAGATAGTTAAATAAATTAAATAATACTTGAGATGGCAGAGAGTATCTTCACTGTCGAGTGCTGATATGAACTGAAGTGAACTCATTTTATTTTGGAACTGTAATCGGTATATACAAATATTAACAAGTGGTGTAGCTCCCGCGATACATAACAAGTAAATGTGAGCAGATCGGAAGACATATGAGCGAGACAAAGCAATTATTAGAAAGTGCGATCTCGTATTGCGCACTTGCATAGTGACCAGTGAACTAGGAACTAGCCAGTTATCCATTGTACCCTACGATGACTAGATGCATCAGAGTACTAGTGTTCTGTGAGATGCACATCTCATTATCCAGATAACTCGAATCTGTGAGTGGCGCGTTCGGTAATTTGTATGGAGCTTATTACTATTACTACTGTTATGTCAGTTTAATTGAACAGCTGTCCAGATGACAGATTTTGATTTTGTTACGATTGAATAGCATTGTATTCAATCGTAACAAATTTATCTTGTGTATCATTATACACAAGATAAAAACAGTTTATTTATTTTATGATATGGTATTATTTCAAAATTAGATTTTCATGTACACATAGTTTTAAATCGCAATTTGTGAATATATTAGATTTGATTACCCGTTATTATATTTCAAAATTATTGTTATTTACGTTGTACATATTTATGTTAAAGTACAAACATGGGAATATTATAAATTTAATAAATTGAACAGTTTTCATAAGTAATTATTTATCACATAAATTGCCGTGTAGAGTTAACATATTCCGAATATTGTGAGTGGAATGTCACAAATATCCTTTACAAAGCTGGTTAATATATTCACGTTCTTGCTGGCGCAATGGGTCCTTTAGAACCGAAGTTTTGTTTTACATGGAATAAATTAATCACTCGCACTGCATCCAAAAAGGCAGTTACATTGGATAATTTAAATCCAAATATGGTGAAGCTTGAATATGCAGTCCGTGGCCCTCTGGTAATCCGTGCAGCAGCCATTGCAAAGGAACTTGAGCAGGTATTGGATAAATCTGCCTTTAAAGATATTCTTCATACCGGAAAGTTTGCTTTTATAACACAGTAATCAGTAAAATTTTAGCCCAGAAGAAAATAAGGCTGTGCTTTTACACAGAGTGGCATGAGATTAATGGTTATTTGAGTTTAGGGGTAACATACGCCTCATATATAGCGACTAGACCTGTCATTTGGGTTAGGAAATAAGGATTTAAGGTCCACAAACAAGTTTTGAATAAATAATGGCAAAACAAAAATATGTTTAATAAACAAGGTTATGCTACTTTTTTTGATAACAAAGTGTGATTTGTATTTAGGAATACACTTATGCTTAATATATAAACACTAAAACTGTGTTTAAGCTTGTAAACAATTATTGAATTAGTTTATTGATTTTTAAATAAAAAAAATATATAATTATATATTGCAATGATGGTTTTTAATTGGTTGTGACACTCACTGGATGCTGCCATAGCATGCTCGCTTCGCTTGTGGGCTTTAGTCGAAAGTTGCAACCAGTGACTAGAATGGTGATTTAGGTTAGACTTTAATCCTCTAGCCGAGTAGGCAAAGCGAGTGTGCCCCGGTAGTGGCTGTTGAGTGCCAGAACAGACTAGTCACCATTGTTGCAATATAACAAAACTAATGAATGATAAAAAATAATATCTAAAGAACTACATGTCCCCTAGACATGGGAGTTGCAGAAGGGAGAAGTACTCCTCCCCCTAACCCCTTCGCCCTCCCCACTAATTAAAATTCAGTGACCACTAATCTAAAGTTTAACCGAAAATATCATATAAAATGCTATATCCTGAAAGTTCATTGCCATTTATTCTCTTTGTTTATGTGTTTGTAAAAGGGTGTCAAGAAACCCTTCAAGAGGGTGATAGGTGCCAATATAGGAGATGCACATGCTATGGGACAGAAGCCCATAACATTCATTAGGCAGGTAATTATTACATATTCATTAGATAGGTAATTAAGTAAATATTATCTTATGAAGGACATCGGATCAAAGGAAAGTTTAAACAAAACTGACAAGCAACTAAGCCTTCATTGTTGTTTAACAAAATTAAGAAAATCTGCAAGAATATGAATTTTAAATACTTTTTTATTTTTATAAATGAAGTATTTATGAAGTTTAAAGTATAGTTTACAATTATTTAACTCCTTGAAATTGTATTATATTTGGTTCTAGCTTGTGTCACCCTACCAGAGCTGATTGACCAAGGTGGCTACCCTGAAGATGTCAAACAGCGGGCCACAGTTATCTTGGCGGGTTGTGGGTGAGTGTATATGTGTGTCTATCTAATTTTTAAAATACAGAGTGGTAAATGTTCATAAATTAAAGATAGTAAAATTTCAAATAAAAAGGTTTATACATGATCCCTAGTGCATTAATTTATTCAGAGATGGCATATTTTTATTTACAGGCGATGCTTTAATGTGCATGTGTGTGAAACTATCCACTTGACTATTTTATATATATATTTTTAATCATTATTTTGAAAAGATGTGTGTGATTATTCACTAATGAGTAAGATTTATGTAGTAGTATGGGCATGCAATGATGGGGGAAGAGAATACATTTTAAAAAATATATATAAAAACTAGAAGAAAAAGAAAATTAAGTTGATTTGATATCTGTGTTACAAGGCACATCCCTTATTGTGTATCAACATTACTACTCTCTCATACAAAATGGTTTCCTGGTTGTGCTGTGTTCACAATGTAAAGTTTAACATCACTATTAATTCAAGAATCCACAATTAATGGATAAACACAAAATATAGAAAGTGATATATGAATAACATAATGTAAAATATTAAAACTTTAAAGAACCTAAAAAAGTACATGTATCATTTAAATGTTTTTGTACACATTTTCTGCATTTTTCTACTCGGATACAATTAACGATTATTCAGTTACTGTCTATATTTGAAGCCCCAACAAATGCAAGTTTTATCTGTAATTAACAGTTGCCTAATTAATTATTTTATATAATAAATATTTCATATTAAACTACTTGCACCATTTTGTGTATATTCAAAGCACCCAAGCTGCTACTTACCTATTGATATCTGTAATTTGTGATGTTATAAATAAAGTTCTCAAAGGGATTGCTTAAAGGTCAGTAAAATAATTCTGATTTCAATCAATTTAATATATTAGAGTATTTGGTTGAAGTTCAACTCACATATCACAAGCACTATACATTTTGACTATAGTACATTATAGAAATTAACCATACTTATCAAAGTTATCTATTGTCAAAATATTTTTTTGAGTTGTACCAGAGCTTCTTCTTAAGCTACATCTTAATGTAATAATGCAATAATACAGTTGCTATAGAGTGTATAGATGGTTGACTGGTGTATATTAATTTAGATTGTAGAATGTCATGTCAACATTTACTTTCATTTGCCACTCCACATACCACTTTACCCAGATATATACATACATATATTCTAATACTATCAAATTTATTTTCTTATTAAGTTTTCCTACATTTTTTGAGACTCCTGGCCCATTTTCAAGACATCATAAAAGAGAACATACAAATTCATTATGATATTTATATGCTAGTATAGGTTGATGAGATTCTTAATATGTATGTGTATATATTGTAAGGCTTATTCTGGTTGTTTTAATAAAACATATTTATTGTTGCAGGTGATGAGCAGTGCAGAAAAATGGCAAGTTTTGTTTACAAAATAAAAATCAATCCAAATGTAAATGATGATCAAATCAAATCTATAATAAATAAAAATTATCACAACTGAGCTTATTTGTAAATAAACATATTTTTTTAATGGTTATTACCAGTAATATTATAATCTCTAGGTCACTTATATTAGATATGGGATATTACATTTTTATAATATTGTTATAAGAGGGTACTTCGTTTAGGTACCATTCGTGGGAGGCTGGTTGCGGCAGTCTAATACATGACTTATATCGTACTTATTATATATATTCCTTGCAAAATATATATATTAAGATGATTTTTTTTGAAACAGGGGTAGATCCATAGGTGCATACACACAATCATTTGGGATAGAGCTGATCCGAAAACACGTAGCGGAGTACATCGAGAGGAGGGACGGGTTTAAGGCCAACTGGCAGGATATCTGCATAACGGCTGGTGCCTCCACAGCCGTCAAGTATTGCCTGCAAATGTTCTGCAACCGCATCGGCGGCACAACGTCCGGTAAGTCAAATAGCAGCTAGCCTCTGTGAAAGAAAACATTTAATTTTGGTTTTACAACACTGCTTGAGCGGTCTATGGCCTCGTATTCACTGTGCGGGTAGCCGCAGTATGCGGTTGAATATGTGATCCGCCGGATTGTGGAGACCAGAATGACAACTAGTCCTGGCCGCACCCTGAATCACGTAGTGCTATCATATATGTATATTTGTATATAAATTATAGTTATATATTTACTAGAGTTTACCCCGCGGGTCAACCTCTAGTGCGTATCTCTTGTATAGAATATAACCTGTACCGCCTGCTCTTTAAAGATTCACTTCATTTTGTACCGGAAAGTATACCATTCCCCATCTATCTGTAAACTATGTTATCTGTCTAAGACAAAACTGACTAAAATGTGAACCAAGTGGACCAAGGCGACCAACGGGGACCGAGAGGACCAACGGGACTAACGGGACCAAGTGGATGAAATGGACAAAATCACAAAAAACCTATCCCACTTTTTGGGTTAACCTTTACATAAATCTATCCCAAAATCTATCCCATTATCCGGGATAAAAAGTATCCCTTGGCCACCCTCGGTATTAAAATTACATATATACCCATTTTCAGCCAAATCGGTTCAGTAGTTTTTCCGTAAAAGCCTAAGAAACAAACAGATAAATATATTTTTATCTTGGAAACTATCCAATTTTTCGGGGATAAAAAGTATCCTATGTTCATCTTCGGTATCGAAAAAATATATATATACTGAGTTTCAGCGAAATCGGTCCAGTAGATTTTCCGTGAAAACGGAACAGACAGACAGAGTTACTTTCACATTTATAATATTAATAGGGATTATTAAAATGTAAGTAATCGTACAATAATTATGTATACCACCATCGCCACTCCTAATCAGCAACATTCCTGCCACGGGTTGTCTGGAAGAGATCGCTTTTTCACCGAAAACCGCACTTTGTACACAATCAGAATAATACTAGTTCGTGAGTTGTCTGCAATGGTGTACATTAAAGTATTATCTATCTATAGTGATATAGCAACTATCCGACTGACCACGACCTGGTACTACTATACAGGGTGGCCAGAACAATGATGTTCAAAAGAAATTTTTTGTTAGTTTTCAATAGTTTACATAAAGGGGTACCCGAATAATCCCCACATATGGTTTATCAAAATTTTTAGTATTTGGAAAATTTTGATGGCAATATGGCTGTAAATATTTTTATTTTACTTTTGGTATGAACCTTTTTCAATGAACACGATGACTCAAAATATAGTGCTGTCTCCCTTACACACGCACGGTTATTGTGCCCTGGAATAGTGTCTGTGACTTAGTTTTTTCTCATTAAATAAATTAAAACATGTTGATTGTGTAATAAACATTTTTTTAACAAAACACTCTCACTGTTCTGTCCATTCTGTATTCAAATTCAATTTCAAATTTGAAAGAAAACGAAACTTATAGCAAAGTCTTAATATATGATAGTTTTCAATAAAAATGATTCAAGTAGAATATTGTAGATGTCGCAAATTACTATTAAGGTGCGTCTACATGTATCTACATGTAGTGCATTTTTATATTCATCTTGCGTTTTCCTTTGATACATACCTGTGACGTCATAGCGCGTGTATTAAAACAGTTAGTGTTCAGCTGAATCTTAAGCAATATAGCACATGCTCAATGCAAGACGAATTGGAAGCTGAAGATGCAAGATGCACCAAGAAGCCAGTTATGGTGATCTAGAGACTTTATAGGTCATAAGTCTTTTATGTAGTACAATTATCATAAAAAATATATACACGTCATTTCATTACATAACAATTGGCATAAAAAAATTACATACATTAATATAACTAAAAGAATATCTAAATTAAAAAATTCCTCTATTGAATAGGGTGTCTGCTCGATAACTTTTTAATCTTTTCTAGAAAAAACCGACTTCGGATTCTTTTATTTTATTTGGCAGTCTATTGTAAAAGGCCCGTTACATACATGCTCATTTTACACATACTAGGTGTGATGGTGCCCATCCCCCAATATCCCCTATATTCATCATCGTTAGCGGAATTTGGTCTCAGCAAAGTGGACTATTTCCTCGATGAAGATCACGACTGGGCCCTCGATGTTTCTGAGCTGGAGCGATCCATCGAGGAAGGCCTAAAGCACTGCTACCCCAGAGCCATCGTGGTCATAAACCCTGGGAACCCTACTGGACAGGTATTGACTTCTAAATCACTGTTATACCCCTTTTATCCTATGGGAGCTGCATACATCTAGTCATCGCAGCGGACAACGAACTACTGACTAGCGCAACGCGGGAGCGCACATATTAATAGTCGCTCTATCTCGATCGCACATCATCCGTCCCGCTCACACACTGTGCTCTATATTATACTAGCTGTACGACTTGTTAATATTTATACTTAAGGTTACCGTTTCCAAAATAAATGAGTTCTCTTCAGTTCACATCAGCACTCGACAGTGAATACTACTCTCTGCCATCTGAAGTATCATTTAAACTCTACCTTTCGCTGCTACAATCCCATTCTTCTTGTCAGATCCCTCTATATCATCCCCATATCTCCTATCCTAAATATTGGCAAGGTGTTGGCATCGCTATTGGTGTTGCCACGTTCCATGAGCGGGGCTGAATTGCCAGCTTCGCAATAAAACATGTGTGCATTTATTTCTAATCCGAAGCAGGTGTAGTAACACAGGTCCCTCTGTCAGCAATTTTCGCGTTCGGGCAACTACGACGCGCGTTCGACAGTCTTACCCGAATATTGCGACAGAACGGTCTTATGTCGCGGAGCACATCAGTCCACACGTTGTAACTTGGCATGTGTAGAATTATATATATTAGGTTGGTGAAAAAGTTTCTTCGCATTTTATATAAAAATTCAAAAGGTTTTTTTATAAAGTTTATTTACATTTCACTAAAGTATGTAGGTGCCACTTTGTTGGATAACTTTTTGCCAGCTTGTAGGTAGACACGTGATCCCATTGCTATAAAAATTTTGGGGCCACTGATCAAAAAACTGCGACAAGTGGTTTTGGCAGTTCTTTCGTGATGTTAACCTGACACTGCCTAAGGAATTCTGCAGAGACCGAAACAGGTGAAAATCAGAAGGTGCAAGGTCAGGACTATACGGCGGATGCATTAACACCTCTTAACCAAACCCTCGTAATTTTTGCTGAGTGGCTAAATATGTGAGGTCTAGCACAAGTCTACAAGATGGCAAAAAGTTATCCAACAAAATGGCACCTACATACTTTAGTCAAATGTAAATAAACTTTATAAAAAAGCCTTTTGAATTTTTATATAAAATGCGGAAGAAACTTTTTCCCCAACCTAATATATATATATATATATATATATATATATATATATACTTATATAATAATATTAAACATATAATATGCAACATTTTTAAAAATATTGTGCAGCAAACCCTGCCCTAGCTTTTGCGCCATATTTCTCTCTCCATTCCAAGGTTCTGGAAGAGATCGCTGTAAGCGATAAGACCGCCATTTGTACCTAATTCTAAGTTGTTTTTGTGTATTGTTTTATTAATATTATTGAACAATAAAGTATATTTTATTCTATTCTATTATCCTAGTTAAGAATTTAATTTATTGATTTTGAAAAAAAACAACACCTGTATTAATAATCCATTGTGTAGCTTGTAAGGGTCTATTTCTGTAAAGGAACTCTTTTGTTGGGAATCAAACCTAAGACATGATACAGCATCATTTGGACTTTAAGGGCATTTTCAAAGTGGTTAATGAATCCAGGTACTAACGCGGGAGAACATCGAGGGGATCATCAGGTTCGCGCACAAGCACAGGCTGTTCATCTTCGCCGACGAAGTGTATCAGGACAACGTCTACGCCGAAGGCGGCGAGTTCTTCTCCTTCAAGAAGGTCTGTTGAATCATCACCATTTATTTAAAATTAATCTCATTTTTTTTTAATTTTTCCTCCCTCCCATTTTAACATGATATAAATGATTAGAGCTAGGCATGTTTGCTGAAGAGTTTCTTGCGCCGCTTCTTCTCTGCAAGCCATAACATGTTGCGAAGCCGTGGTAAATTAGATTAGTTCGATTCCTGGTATAGTAAATTTCGGAAGCATTACTTCTCCGTTATTTAGTATGGTCTGGGTGTCTGAGATCGGCCCCAGAATAGTCCGTTGTATATTACCCATAACACAAGCGTAACTTGCTTAAAGTGGGGATATACAGTGTGTGTGTTTGTTTATAATAATAGCAGCCCATAAATGTCCCACTCCTGGGCTCGGGCCTCCCACTATAGGGGAACGGACAGTACACCCGCCACGCTTGTCCAAGGCGGCTTGGCAGGTTTGACACATCGGTTATCTCGATGTGCAGGTTGCATCACGATGTTTCCTTCACCGTTATTAGTACGTGGTAATTGTAACAATATGCACATTAGGTCAGAAAACTGCCAAGTGGTGCATGCGTTCCGGCCAGGATCGAACCCGCGCCCTTTGAGTTTGGGACGCGTGCGCTAGCCATTACGCTGCCACTGCTTTCAATTTCGCAAGTTGGCGATAGGCTAAATAAAACTTTAACAATACTTATTGACACTTGACATGTTTGTGTTCCGTGATCACGGCTACTGAAAAGTGGCCGTAACGTCGGAATAATAAAAATCAAACCGTATAAACGTAGTTTTATTATCTATAATAGTTGCGAAAACTTAAGAAAATATTATATCATTTAAACTTAACCAGTCACAGATTGAAAGTTCTAGTTAACTCATTTTCAATTTCAAGAAATTACAAAATTGTAAATTATTTTAAATTTACGTTGTATCTCACTCCTATCAGTGTGTAGATACATCTCTATTTCACTAATAGTAAATATTTCTCCAAAAGTGGCCGTTTTAAGGCCCCTAATGGTTCTTTTAAATTTGTTTGAGTAAACAAAAAAATGTCAGTCAAGTGTCAGAATTGACATTCGCGTCGTTGCCATGACGGTGACGTTTTATTTTTTCACTTTTTTCGTTATAATCGTGTATTCCGCAGAAACACCATCATTTGTGAAGATAACAAATATTCTAAGTAAAGACCCGGGATATATACTAGCTCTGTACCGGTTGAAATCCGTTCAATTAGTTCTCACGTGACGTTCTAACAGACAAACAGACAAAAAAATTCAAGTTGTATTTTCGTAACTTGCTGGTCCTAATTAGTCCCTCTGATTTTTCTCTCATAACTAAATTCATTGTATAAACTTGAAATCTGGACATATTTATTATATTACTAGAGTTTACCCCCAACCTCTAGTGCGTGCCTCTTGTTTAAAGAGGTTACGACACAGGTTACATTTTTATATTACTGATATTTGCCCCGGAAGATTCACTTCATTTTATGACGCAAACTATCCCATCTCCGGGATGAAAAGTGTCTATGCCAATTTTCGGTATTAAAATTACACGTGTACACCAAAATAACCACATCGAAGATTATCATCGTCATGTTGGTCGGTGTGACCAACATGACGATGATAATCTTTACATAAATCTATCCCATTATCCGGGATGAAAAATATCCCTTGTCCACTCTCGGTACAAAATTTACATACATACCGAATTTCAGCCAAATCGGTCCATTAGTTTTTCCGTAAAAGCATAACAAACACAAAGACAAATATATTTTTATCCCGGAAACTATCCCATTTTTCGGGATAAACAGTATCCTATGTTCATTCTCGGCATCGAATATATATATATATACTGAGTTTCAGCCAAATCGGTCCCGTAGTTTTTCCGTGAAAACGGAACAGACGGACGGACAGACAGTTACTTTCGCATTTTTAATATTAATAGGGTTTATCAGCTAACCCTTCCTACTTCGCTGGGTTTCATTCAAATACACACGCACGCATATCAAGGTTTAATTAAACTTTGTAACCTTTAATCCTTATCCCGATTAATAGTATAAATGTGAAAGTAACTCTGTCTGTCTGTTGCGCTTTCACGAAAAAACTACGGGACCGATTTGGCTGAAACTCAGTATATATATATATATTTTCGATGTCGAGGATGAATATAGGATAGTATTTATCTCGAAAAATGGGGTAGTTTTCGAGATAAAAATATATTTGTCTCTCTATTTGTTATGCTTTGACGGAAGAACCATTGAACCGGTTTGACTGAAATTCGGTATATATGTAATTTTAATACCGGAGGTGGACAAGGGATACATTTTCGACCCGAAGAATGGGATAGATTTGTGTAAAGGTCATCCCGGGAGATGGGATAGTTTGCGATGTAAAACGAAGTGAATCTTCTGAGGGCAAATAGCACTAATATAAAATATTAATACAATGTAACCTGTATAATTGCTCTTTAAACAAGAGGCACGCACTTTTCCTCCATTTTTCCTGTACCAAACTAGAAAATTCAAAAACGCAGAAAGGTCTCGAAGTGCCTCATACAAGAATGTGCGTAATTTTTGTGTGCAACGTTATTACTACAACATATTTGACAGGCATTTTCATGATTTTTACTTTTTTGGTTCATTGATCCTTAACCACAATCAAATATAGCTTATGTCATTCGGGAATAATGTAGCTTTGTATTGGTGAAAGAATTTTCAAAATTGGTTGAGTAGTTCACGAGATTTCTTACTATAAATAAACAAACTCAGAAATTTTGCTGCTTTATAATATTAATAATAATAATAAATCGGCAGACAAACACACACACTGTATATCCCCACTTTAAGCAAGTTACGCTTGTGTTATGGGTAATATACAGCGGACCATTCTGGGGCCGATCCCAGACACCCAGACCATAATAAATAACGGAGAAAATACGTTTCCGAAATTTACTATACCAGGAATCGAACCCAGAGCCTCTGCATTGCAGTGAGGTAGGCCGGCAAGGGCTTAGCCCGCTCAACCACAGAGGCAGTATTATATATTAATATAGACAGATAAACTTTGATGGTGTTAAGGTGTTGATGGAGATGGGCTCCCCGTACGTGGAAGGAGTGGAGGTGGCCTCGTTCATGTCGGCCAGCAAGGGCTACGCGGGCGAGTGCGGGCTGCGCGGTGCCTGGCTGGAGCTGCTCAACCTGGACCCCGGGGTCCAGGCCCACCTCTACAAGTGCATCAGCGCCATGCTCTGCCCCACCACCGTGGGGCAGATCACCATGGACTGTATCGTCAGTATATTTCTTTTTATAGCAAAACTAGCAAACAGGCAGACGGCTGTTCTGATGGAAAGTTGTCACCTATGGACATTTTTAATACTGCTACACGTTGACAAAAATGGATGCACACCTGCCTGCCATAAAACACACACTTTTATTACCCGCCGGGCGTGTGAGCTAATAACATTGAAACTGTTTTATGACTATCTTGTTTTGTTTACTTTGTGTTTAAAATTTGTAATTAGAAAACAGTCTATTGTGTATTGTACTCGTTTATGGCCGTTCGCGGGCATAATTAGGCAGTGCGGATTACGTTTTCTGGGAAATTGCGTCGACGCTTGCCAGGTAGACATTGCATCGGTGCATTATAAAGCAATGGCCCAATTGAGAGATCGGCAGTCAAGCGATAACCACAAGCGTGGCAAGACGTGTGTACATTTGATAATCTATATAGTCACAGACTTTGCGCTTGTTATTGAATCGCGCATTACGTTTGGACTGATTGTGTTCAGTTATATTTGTACCTGTGTTATACGTGTTTGTATAGTTCTAATAAATTCTATAGTAATTCCAACAGCATTTTAATTCGAGTCCTGTAACTCGTAACAATACCAAAGGTGACACAAATGTACTGCTGCCTTCGAAATGGGGGACTCGAGCCAGGCCACTGATGCCAACGCAACTCGAGGCTCTTATCCCTCTCCCACCACCCTGGTTATGATTTATTTAAAAATAACATGTGTTTTGAATAATTTCCCTTTACGGAAGCCTTTCATCGAGTAAGGGTTGTCAAGTATTTACCAAATTTGTTTACATTTATCACTATCTCAATGATAAGTTTCAATTGCACTCTAAACTTTCACTTCGAGACCATATATCCACTTTCCCTCTTTTTCATTCTCGTTTTAGTAAACATCCGCATCCTTCTTTAGATCCATTTCCATACATTACCATGACCAAAATAAGATAAACATTTAAAAAAAAAACTTGTGTTTTCTTTCAAATAGAAATACATAAAGTTGAAAAGAGTACGCCAAACAGAGGGAATTGTCTAGACCAGGGGTCGACAACCTGTGGCTCTATGGATGTAAAGCTGTGGCTCTTTAGTTATATACGCAAAAAAGACGTGGCTTTCATTGAATTTTCTTGCTAAATTGTTTGTCATTGAAGCACAAATTAGTGTTGTGTTTTCATTTTGTAATATTTTAATATAATAATAAGTAATTATCTAATAACGTCACATAAATATTATCTTTTTTATTGTGAGAAACACTAATTATACATGAATAAATAGATTTGTTTGTTTTTATCAAAACACTTAATTTTCAAGTTTTTTTTTTATTTTTATTGCAGGTGTTCAGCAGACAGGCAGACGGCCCACTTGATGGAAAGTGGTTACCGTCGCCTATAGACATTTGCAACACCAAAAGTGCAACAAATGCGCTGCTGCTCTCTTAAAGGAGACTGGAATCTGGTCACTGATGCCGGAACACAACACAAGGTTGTTATGGCGGCATACTCTAGACCAGAGGTGGTCGCCATCCAGTCGAGCAAATACCCTACCACCTGGCTGTGGGTTGTTTAGTCGCCTCTTACGACAGGCCGCCCCAACGTAGGAAATTGTATTCTTTCTCCGTTCCTGCACGGATGAAAAGTAATATTTATTGTTGGCAGGAAAAAAATTGTGGCTCTTTAAAAACTTTGAAATTTCGTAAATTATAATTTTTGACTCGTCCGACTCAAAAGGTTGCCGACCCCTGGACAAGGCTCCTTCTTTGGTGGTATAGGATTTATGTAGTACTCAGTCCACTGTTATAATGACATGAGTTCTATTTCGACCACGATCGATATGTGGCTTAATGTGTACGTAATCGTCGCTGGGCTGGTGGGTGATCCCCCTCGTTGTCCCCACTTGTCGGGTGATCTCCCTCGTTGTCCCCACTTGTCGGGTGATCCCCTTCATTGTCCCCACTTGTCGGGTGATCTCCCTCGTTGTCCCCACCTGGCGGGTGATCTCCCTCGTTGTCCCCACTTGTCGGGTGATCCCCTTCATTGTCCCCACTTGTCGGGTGATCTCCCTCGTTGTCCCCACTTGGCGGGTGATCTCCCTCGTTGTCCCCACTTCTCGGGTGATCCCCTTCATTGTCCCCACTTGTCGGGTGATCTCCCCCGTTGTCCCCACTTGTCGGGTGATCTCCCTCGTTGTCCCCACTTGTCGGGTGATCCCCTTCATTGTCCCCACTTGTCGGGTGATCCCCTTCATTGTCCCCACTTGTCGGGTGATCTCCCTCGTTGTCCCCACTTGTCGGGTGATCCCCTTCATTGTCCCCACTTGTCGGGTGATCTCCCTCGTTGTCCCCACTTGGCGGGTGATCTCCCTCGTTGTCCCCACTTGTCGGGTGATCCCCCTCGTTGTCCCCACTTGTCGGGTGATCTCCCTCGTTGTCCCTACTTGTCGTGTGATCTCCCTCGTTGTCCCTACCTGTCGTGTGATCTCCCTCGTAGTCCCCACTTGTCGGGTGATCTCCCTCGTGGTCCCCACTTGTCGGGTGATCTCCCTCGTTGTCCCCACCTGCCGGGTGATCTCCCCCGTTGTCCCCATTTGTCGGGTTATCTCCCCCGTTGTCCCCATTTGTCGGGTGATCTCCCTCGTTGGCCCCACTTGTCGGGTATCTGCGGTGGAGAGTAGCTCTGTCCTATTAACTGTACTTGCAGTAATCGACGGTTTCGGCTTTTTCATTATTTTGTAGAAATGGTATCCCGAGACGCTATTCTATGTTGTTATAGTCAAACATCAAAACTCTGGCGCTCTCAGATTTTTAACGACATAAAGTCATAGTCAAAGTCCAAATAAATGACATATTCTGACTTTGACCAACTTGTCTGTCTAAACTAGAAGAGACTATTTTTTTTTGTCAGCATTCGTATTCCCAAGCGAACATGACATGCTCGGACGTACATACATAGATCACTTATATACAACAGGAAAGAATATTTAATTAAAACTATCCCTTTATCCCAAGTTTAATTTGAAAAAGTACTTGCTATTGGTCCCAGGCGAAACCCCCCGAGCCGGGGCAGCCGTCGTACGAGCTCTGGCTGAAAGAGAAGACCGCCATCTTGGACTCGCTGAAGAAACGAGCCAAGATGGTCGCAGACACCTTCAACACGATGAAGGGGTTCAAGTGTAACGACGTGCAGGTGAGATTTTTTTATAGTTTTTTCAAAGCATTGTCGCTGGGACCCTTGAAGTACTGCTGGCAGTTAGACATAATTATAGTCGTTATGTAGTCGAAGTATATCGTATCGTCAACTTGTTGTCACTGGCCCTCAGTGGAGGCTTATTAATGGTTAGACTTTAATATGAAATTCTTGCCAGTATATTTTATATTATCTCTCATATAATATTATCAATAATAATAATTAAATAAAATAATTTGATATTATTGCTACTAAGGGTGTGCGAATAATTCTAACTTACGAATTATTCGTTCCGAATCGAATATTAATATTCGATTCGAAACTCGAATCGAATAATTCGAAAATTCGAATTATTCTGGAACTTTCGAATAATTCGAATTATATGGGATGCATTTGGACTTCTTTTGTTTACTTTGTGTTTAAAATTGGTGATTAGAAAACAGCCCATTGTGTATTGGAATCTTTTAAGGCAGTCATTAGCCAGGTGTGCGGGTTACGATTTCTAAAAACTTTCGTCGACGCTTGCCGGGCATACATATTTGCATTTGTGCAATATAAAGCAATGGTCCGATTGAGGAAGGGGCAGTCGAGCGATAACCACAAACGAAGCAAGACTTGTGTACATTGGGTAATCTATTTAGTGACGGACTTGAATTACGATCTCTTGCATTACGTTTGGATTTGTTGCGTTCGGTTATATTTGTATCTGTGTTATATATACGTGTGTGTATGGTTCTAATAAACTCTATAATAATTCCAACGGCATTTTAATTCGAGTCCTGCAACTCGTAACAATATATTGAAATTGAGCAATTGTTTTCTCCGGGTAATTGATTTTTAATCAAAAATATTCTATATAGTATATTCAATCAAATCAAAATGTTGTACTTACGAACCGTAAGTAGAATATTTTGATACACGATGTAATGGAATTCAAATTGGAAACAATAGAAAAAATCCAGTGATATTTCGAAAATTCGCGAATTGTTCGAATTATTCGCGAATCACTCGAAAATTTTCGAATTATTCGTCGAATTTCGAATCGATTATTAATATTCGATAATAACGATATTCGCACACCTCTAATCGCTACCGATGTTTAAAACCATGATCAAAAAATTCTACCTGTCGTTGGAATATGATATTTAAATTCATTTATAAACATTTATATATTTTGTAGATATATATTTGTATGTTATGTTAATTCTATATCTATATCTAATATATAAAATTCTCGTGTCACAGTGTTAGTTACCATACTCCTCCGAAACGGCTTGACCGATTTTTATGAAATTTTATATGCATATTCAGTAGGTCTGAGAATCGGCTACTATCCATTTTTCATACCCCTAAGTGATAAGGGTTGTCCACCCCTATGTTTTTTTTATAATGTTGCATTAAAAAATACATACAACCCTAAATTTTCACCCTTCTATCACCAACCCCTATTTTTTAATAGCGATATAAGTACTTTAATAATTTTCTACTCTGTTTGTTAAAGTTGATTCGAGCTTAGATTAACATTTGGGCCCGGTAGATGACGCTGTAATCGGGTTCTAGATTTTTATTTTTTAAAGGCAGGACAACGTCTGCCGAGTACAGCTAGTAGTTATATGAAATGTAAGTAGTTCGTACTATATGTTACGCATACCACCATCGCCATTATCATCTCAATTCGTTCCTGGGGTTGTCTGGAAGAGATCGCTTTTTAGCGACAAGACCGCCCTTTGTACACAACTAGATATAATTTTAGTCTTTAACTTCATTTTTGTATTGGTGTATAATAAAGTGTTATCTATCTATAATATATTTTAATATAAGTAAGAAATATTGCTTCACTTATTTGAAATTTTATAAATATTAAATGTTTGCAACATAATGCGGTTAATTTTAGGGCTCGATGTCGCGTTCCCCCGGTTCGAGTTGCCCCCAAAGGCGATCGCGGCCGCCCAAAAAGAGGGGAAAACTCCTGACACCTTCTACGCGTTCAAACTGCTCGAGGAAACGGGTATTTGTTACACTTTTACGTCATATTTTTCAAAAACAATGAAATATAGTCTATATATAATATAACCCTACTCAATAACTTAGTAAAACCACGAAATCTTTTGACTTGGATTGAGTTAGAAAGAAAGAAAATATTTATTGTCACGAATAAATGCACATAAAACTAAAAATATATTAAATTAAAAGAATATACGTACTCATAAAACATAAAGCCATTAGAACTTTATAAAATCACAACTACAGTCTACTCATGATAATTTGAATTTTTTTCCGGTCCCTTGAGAAATATTCGATAAATTGAATAAAATTGATGTTAATTAGTGCCTTCGGTAATTTGAAGTTGAAGGAATATTATCTTGCTCGCAAACATGCGTTAATTTGAAATCCGGGCTTTCCTACTCTCTACAATTTGAAGCGTTTATCATGCACATACCTGTCGTTGGTTTACATAAATGAGATATGAGTAAGTTTGCATTCCAGTCTTCTTTCAAATGTTAATGTTTGATTTGTGCTATTAAAATGAATCCAAGAAAGAACGAATGTCTTTCCATAAGTTCCATAAGTAAACGCTTGTTATTTTGAACTCTTGACAATTTGAAATTTATCTCTAGTCCCTTGAGTTTCAAATTATCGAGATCGACTGTATTTAAAAAGTTTACAATCACAAACATTGTCACAGATACATTAAATTTCGTGTAAATTTTATGGTACTTTAATGTAAGCTATAATAAATTAGAAAAGATAACAATGGAGCTGACGTAGCTAAAAAGGTTCAAAACCCCAATGAGTTCAGCCGACAGGCAGACGGTACACCTGAAGGAAAGCGGTTACCATCGCCTATAGATATTTGCAACACCCAGGTGCTACAAATGCGCTGCTGCTCTCTCAAGGGGGACTGGAACCTGGCCACTAATGCCGGAACACGACTGGCGGTTGCTATGGCGACATACTTTAGACCTGGGGTGGTCGCCATCCAGTCGGGCAAATGCCCTACCACCTGGCTGTGGGTTGTTTTGTCGCCTCTTACGACAGGCCGCAGGAAACTGTATTCTTTCTCCGTTCCTGCACGGATAGAAGTATATCATATTATAAGTATTTGCAACTATATTTTTATAGGATTTATTATTTTATGTATTGACGACATTCTGCTCTGTGTTGGTAATTGAGGCATTGAGCTATTTTCATTATCATTGAGCGAGCCTTTACAGTCATTTTATCGTAAGCGACATTTGGTCATAAGTATATTTTTTTTGTTCCAAAAGGTACTTGTAACTATTATTTTATTGTAAAACATTCAATTTTAGTTAGATTGGACCTTACTGATTCTAAGTCTATATATACATCTTAAAACAAAATAATAGTTTAAAATACCTTTTGCAACAATAAAAAATTGTCGCTTACGATAAAATGGCTGTAAAGGCTCGATATTACTACTATCACTAATTGAGTGAATGAGAGATAAGATTTAATAAACGTTTTTTCTTAACATGGAGCTCGTCTTCCTTGTGACTCTTTAAGTCTCTCGTTGACATGTAGGCATCTGCGTGATTTCGGGCAGCGGCTTCGGCCAAAGGCCAGGCACATACCACTTCCGCACCACCATCCTGCCGAAGCCGGACCTTCTTCAGGAGATGCTGGACATCTTCCAGAAGTTCCACGCCAAATTCACTAAAGACTACTCCTAAATATCAGCTTGAATTATTTCATGGAAACCGTGCAAATTCACTCAAATCGGTTTATCTATCTGGTAAATTTTAACCTATAGTAAGGCAATTGACCGGCAGTAAGGATATAGATTTTAATATCTGTGATGTTTTTGAACGATAATTACAACCATATCGAAAGATGGAAAGCTATTTGTTTCAAGCGACATTTTGAAAGTGTGTCAAAACGTATAATTATAAAAAAATACCATATTTGAAAATTAAAATTGTCTATAGGTTTCAATTGGAAACCAGGTTCTTTAGACATTAGGATGAAAACAAACAAAGGTTTATAGGACTCCACGAAATGTCATTAGAAACTAATACGGTCTCATCAATAGAGTAAGTTTTGATACTTTTTATGGTTCTTAAAAAAGCGTTCAAACTTACTCTAACTCTCTATGAATAAGAGAGTCTTTAACTCCTCGATATATTTTAATAAATTAAAAGTTTTGCAACATGAGTTTATATTTTCAACTCTACATACCTTTATTCAAGAAGTGCAATGAACAAAGATTGCAAGAAATGACTAATTCTGTAAATGACTGATAATTTATTGTTATTATTTTTTTAAATATGTATTTACTAATAAAACTACAAATTAAATTAAACCCTTTGAGTTTTATTTATATCTCGTAATTTCAGCGTTACAAGGGTGAATAACTCAAAATGAAAGTCAGTTTTATATAGCGCTTATTACGAGTAATCAAAAATAATCAGCACGTTTTATAATATCAGTGTCCAGAAGTTTCCATAAAAAAACCTTACACAAATCTAGAAAACAGACATATTAACATAGTTTCTCATTTTCTGTTATTTCTGATGTCTGACGACTTCTTTTTTGGAGGATTATGGCTCCAACGCAATTAGCATTTTGCCAGTGTCACAGCAGTTTATAAAATGTCAGGTGCATATGAGATAAAAGAAAGAGAAAAATTTGACCGGTAAATTCAAATTCTGTGATCCTGTGGACAAAACAGACATAGAATGTTAAAGTAACTACACTATAAATATATGTTTACATGTTTCTTATCAACTAGGGTTAAAAGAAAGTTCACATTGACAGGGCGAGGAAAGTGATTAGGTAAAATGCTGTAAAGGGGTCTAACAATTTTGGGACATTCAAAAAAAATATGGTGAACTGAACCTTCAGCTAAGGATGTCTGACGACATTAGCACTCTTAGCCATACACATTTTCTGAGTCGGCTTTGTCAAACTGTACGTCCGATGTCAATGCCATCTCGAGAGAAGTCTGGTATGTGAGTTTGTGCAGATCTTGTGGTGTTTTATGGACACTCCACATTCTTGCGAGAATGTGGAGTGCCCTTTAAAATTTATTCCATCTGACATTGTATAGCATGAAAGAAATGACATGAGAGTCCGGATTGCAGCCGAGCGAGAGAACAATATAATTGCCTCGGCATACGCGTACTTTTATTACTATTATGCTAATAAATTTGGAATAATTTTATAGGTTTAATGTAGCGGTGTGCGATTATGAGATATACTAATGAAATCATTCGATTATGACAGATAAGTAGTTACTAATTTAGTTGTGAGTACTTGTGAGTCGCCTCTTGCTTGTTGCGAGTTAACAACGCTATAGGAGCGAGCGAGACGCATTGGTCGGATCGGACGATCTCACGGCGGGCGGGCGAGGATTGCCCGCACCCCCGCACGTTGGCTGCGTCCTAGCTACGCCTCGCTCGCCACCACCTCGGCTCACACATGTACTAGTACCCACAGAGCAAGTAACGTTACGCTTTACTAGTACCTACTAAAACTGCGCTTACGCACACTATCGTTTTGAATAATACTATATGATGATGTCTTTATCTGTATTTTTTAAAGTTTATATTTATAGCAATGTGTGATACTACACTGATGTAATAAAAATTAGTAGTACTAATATTAGTAACATCATTCGATTATGAAAACAAATTAGTAACTAATTTCATAATCGATTATCAAGATTAATAATTCAAAGTAATTCGATTAGATAAACAAGTATAATCGCCCATCTTTAGTTTAATGTATATTTGTGATGCGATATTGTTATTAATTATTTACAGATAAACAGTGATGTAGCTATTCGTTAACAGCGTTATTTTTAACGCTATTGTGGCGAGGCAAATACAGCCGATGTGCGTTCGGGAATGTCCGTTTGTTTTCGCGATATCGAACTCCGACGCACCGCAGAACCTCGCCCGTAGCCAAATCCTGGAGGAGCGAGGCAGTCCTTGTCGTACCGATAAGTTGTAAGGCCGCGCGCATTCGCTCCCACGGCACGCGCCGGGGATGTTTTAATGCACACTAAAACGACGCGACATATGTCTAAGTGTGTAACGTTAATCAATAGTATTTAAGGAATATTTTAGACATTGATTTATAATATAGACATTTCATACAATATATGGTGGTTTCATTTTACCTACCCCCATGCTATAAATAAGAAGCATTTGGCTAACTACATTATCACAGGTGAAGTGAAGCTCGAGTGTTATAATCGGTAATAAGAGATATTGTGATTTTATCTAGAAATATCCTGCTTTTTGTGTTATTTAATGTAATAAACACAACAATGGATAATTGAGACGTGTATTTCTCTCTATATTCTCACTCGACAAAAAACAGTTTGACATAGAATACATCAATAATATTTAAATACTAAAATACCAAACTACGCAACGGCTCTCTAGAACGTTTATTCCGCGTACAATAATGACGAGGGAACTTCTCCCTGCGCTACGATATGGAGTCATTTAAGAAGGGCGTCATAAAACTTCTTCCGAGGCCAGCAACGCGTTGACAACGTCCATAGGCGGCGGTGACCACTTTCCATCAGGTAGGCCGTCTGCCTGTTCGCTAGCTAATACTCTTCTTTCCTTTTATTATGTCTTTGTCTTACTGAGTATGCAGTGTTTGCTACAACTCAATTAATTCTTCGAAAAGTAATTGTGTAACACATTTGTGTTACACAATTACTGTGTGTAAAATTTATTTAAAAAAAAGAGGGTAAATGTATAGCAATCTAATACAGGAATTTTAAGTAGTGGGGTGATGAAGTGGGGAGTGGGGGGAGGTATACTTACCTTTACTACAACTCCTAAGGTACGGAGATCTTGAAATATATATTTTTTAATAAACATAAACTCACTTATTTTCACTGACTTTTTCGCTAATATTGCACTTCTATCATAGATTCAAAGTTGAAAAATCCTTTCAAAGTTCAAAAAAAGCCAGTGATCAACATAAAAAGAGCCAAAATAACCAAAACCCAGCTTAATTGGATAAAAATGAAGAAAAAAGACAATAGAACACATTCATATACACTACATGAGTAACCATTCAAAATGGCGACCAATAAATACAATGTTTTTTTTACGTAATCGCATTAATTTATATTTAACCTATATTTAAAAAAAATGTTCAGGAATGTATTTAAAAATTGATATTATTAATATATTGATTCATTGTTATATTTAAAACCAACTTGCTAGTCGTCAACTAAATTGACAAGTAAAACAAATGTTTCACACGAGACTTTTAAGGCATCGTACTGTTTGTGTGTATAAAATAAATAGTAAATGATAGTCGGTTCTGGCACTCGCCGGCCGCTACCACGGCACGCTCGCTTCGCTCGCTCGGCTCGTGCGCTTTGATCTGCATTTAACCTAACCTAACCGACTGTTCTTGTGTATAAAATAAATAGTAAGTGGTTACAAGTCAGTCCTAGCATTCGCCGGCCACTGCTGCGGTACGCTCGCTTCGCTCGCTCGGCTCTGTTATCAGGTAAGGGATCTCTTTAAATGAAATATAGTGCCTATATAATTTAATTAACTTCAAAAGCACATTCACTTAACTGAAAAGGAATAAAATGGCGGCAAGAAGAATTGCAAAATATTTGTCAATATTTTCTTTTTATAGAAATATGTCGATTTCCGAAAATGATATGAAACAATATATTAATTAAAACTCAAGATTTAGAATTTCGTAATTAAAGATCGATAAGTATTATTGACAAATCGATTAATTTATTTTTATCGTCACACCTTGTTAGCCAAGCCATTAAAAACAAAAGTGACAGTAAAAACTGTCACTTTTTTAATCAATCGATTATGATATCGATATGCCTAGCATGAATTTTGTAGTTATGCCTCAATTAAATTTAAAACTTTATTTCTACATTAAAAACAGTTTGTGTTACAAAAAGTTCTGGCAGTTATATGTAATTCATGAGTACATTCATAAACTCAAATCACGGTTTGTTATTATCAAAAGTGACACAATTTTACAACAAAAATAAGTGAGGTTATGTTTATAAAATAAAAAAAAATTAAGACCTCCGGACCTTAGGGGTTGTAGTAGGGGTAAGTATACCTCCCCCTACCCACTACTTAAAATTTGTGTATCAGATTGTTACCAAAAAGTTTGAGTTTGATATATAAGAAAAACAATTTTTAGCTAGACGTTGCTGGGCAGTTTCTTGCCGCTTCTTCTCCTTTACGGAGAGAGAGTAAAATTTAATTTTAACTTATATGTATGACCTTCAGTGTTCTCCAGTGGAACTTATTTTGAATAAAAACTTTTGAATTGGCAAAAAATGAGGTAAACTAATAAGACTGCAATCTTGAGCAGTACTGTTGGATGCGTTGTTAATTGTTGTTTAAATTCTAATGCCTCGTTTACATAACGACCGATTCTGGGATAGCAAGCAACGAAGGCAGGCGGACAGCACATGTATGCTATATTCAACATTTACATTGAATTTGTAACAATTCATGCTACTTTCCTGGCGCGGAATTGTGATATCAACGTAAAGGAGCAGTTAAAATGAAATGTGACACAGGTTGTTTCATTGTTATCATTTTAAAAATAAAACCATATAATAATAATATCAAATTTATTCAGTTTAACAATGTAAATAACATGTGATGCTAAAAACAATACATATACAGAATGTAATTGCTTAATTCAAATAAAACAAAAACCATCTTAAAGACGAAAAAAATGCAAATTAATTAACAAATTAGTAAAACAGTAGATAACAGAAGAAAAAATAAAGTTAGTATTATGATGATACAATTGGACTGGCATATATTATATAAATGGCTTACAAGCACAGACTAGAAAGAAGTATAAGTAGAAAAATGACGTAATCTCTTTGCCAATTGAATGCATGGAACTTAAAAATACTTTGCATTCTTATACAATTAATGATTTAAATCAGTTAATAAAAAATTTAGGCGTTATCACTCATTAAAGTAATATTAATATATACAAAAATGTACCTAAAATTAATTAATAGTTAAAATTATTAAAACTTGCAAAAATAATATCATACAATATTGCTGCGTTTCATAAAAACAAACCTTGTGATTATTTTTGGTAAGTTATACTGTATTATCGCAGTCATTGTCTTTTTTAAATAATTGAAAGGCTTCAATTCGCTCCTCGCGAGCTTATGGCCACTCTGCTTATTCCTGTAGTTTTTATATTAAAATAAAAATCACTTTACTTAAACCACTGATACCCAAAGTGGTTCATAACAACCCCCGGCGTACCCTAATATTTGTATGACCATATGTGGGTCACATACAGTGAAACCACATTGAATGGACTCAATATTCAAGTCATCGCATAAAATAGGAGTTACATGTTTAATCCCGGCTTCATTTGCAAAAAATTATTATTAATATTAATTTTTTTAAATGAGACTAAATTCAATATTTAAAAGAATTTCGTGTTTCATTGTTAGTTATAACTTATATGGAGTTACAATAAATTTTAACCGGTGATTAGGCAAATGAACAATTGATAAAATATAGAAACCTTTGTAACGGAATAATGACTGCCACGTACCAACAAACAGAAATCCATACCCGCATCTATTCAAAACATAACAAAACTAAGTCCATACTCCCCAATTACTCTCAACTCGCTGAAACCTTCGAATATTGGGCCTTTAGGAGAATTCTTTGGTGAACTTGGCGTGGAACTTCTGGAAGATGTCCAGCATTTCCTGGAGCAGCTCCGGCTGCGGCAGGATGGTGGTGCGGAAGTGGTGGGTGCCAGGTCTCTGGCCGAAGCCGCTGCCAGGCACCACACAAATACCTGTCATCAAAACATTTAAGAACATAAAAGTTGCCACTTTCGAAAGTTTCTAATATTATAGAAGTTTCAAAATGTCGCGTCTGTACATTGAAGCTAATTTAAAAAAAAAAAGAACTGGAATACACTATATAAGCCATGGAGAACGCGATGCATCTTAAATTTGTTTTTGTCCGTTTTGGTTTCTCTATTTGTTCGGATTTCATGTAAAAACCAGTAGGCCGATTTCGATGCGGTTTTTGCAGATCCGCACTACTGTTTATCCTGGAATTAATATATTTTTTCATTGATCGATAGCAAAATTTATATAACATTTTTATGCTAAATTTCAAGTCAAGCGTGGACGAAGTCGCGGGCATATACTAGTATAAGATATAAATTGACAGAATTTGCTTCTATATTTTACAGTCCTCAACAATAATATTGGAAATGTTTTTTTTTTAAATTCAAACTAATTTTCATATATATGTTTATTTTGTCAGAAGAATTGTTTTTTATGCATAGAAACGCATATGAACTTGAGATAAAATTTCTCTGAAACATTCGTAATGTTAATATTGTAAGTGTACAAACCAGTTTCCTCGAGCAGTTTGAACGCGTAGAAGGTGTCGGGAGTTTTCCCCTCTTTCTGGGCGGCCGCGATCGCCTTCGGGGGCAACTCGAACCGGGGGAACGCGTACATGGCACCCTGGAAACATCCACATGAACATATTTATTTCGAAATTTCCGTCAAAATCGGCCATTTCAGAAATCAGCCGAAACAAACAAGCAGATGGACAAAAATTTTAAAAATAGTTTTTTTTTAAATATAAGTACCGTATATACTTTCATGTGCATTTAGTAAAAAGCTATTACTTTGACATTACAAACAGACACTTCGATTTCATTTATCTGAATATAGTATAGATTGACTTTTTATTGGAAGCTTAAAGAGTAAATTGTACATCAATTACACTTGTAGTGAATATATTTAAAAAAAAAAATTTGTACCAGTTGACCAAAAACCTAAGTATACTTTTTTTGCAAACATGCAGCTAAAGGACTGGCAGCCCTTAGGGCAACAGAATAGGGAGATATTCCAATTCAACATTTTTATTCATAATATGTTTCAGTTGAGAACATTTGCAGGTCATTCATTCATTGTATTCATTAATTAGTTGAAATCAGGTTGGCTTCGACTTGTTTGTATATTTCGCCAGGCAGTTGTCCAAGACTATGTGGACTAGTTTCATCGTTATTATTATATGTAAAAAAACTGAATTAAGTGTTTGTGTAGGTGATATTAAGCTACTGCCTAGGGTGTGATATCTTCATAAATCCTTTAAAAACGTTATACAGAGGATATTGTAAGTGGCTCGAGCGAGTGGCTGGAGCGAGTTGCCATGCAAGCCATCTGAATTCTCACCGTACTAAATACTTGTTACTCTGTCTACTGCCAATTGTTACATATGAATGTCAGACTTGGTTGCTCATGGAAAAAGGACTTGGTGAACTCACAATGAGTGTGATATGAATAAAATTAAAAGACAGAATTAACCTATCCCCCTGATTCTTTCACATTTTTAAACGCATTGTATAAACTGGAACCATTTACAGATTTATTATAGTATAGACTGAGTTTAGTCAAAGAACTATTTAACGTGGCAATGAAATGGAGTTCTTTTCTAACCTGCACTACGTTGCAGTGGAAGCCTTCCATCTTGTTGAAGGTGTCCGCTATCATCTTGGCCCTCTTCTTCAGCGAGGCCAGGACCGCGGTCTTCTCCTTCAGCCAGAGGTCATAGGACGGTTCGCCGGGTAAGGGAGGTCTTGCCTGAAATTATAACAACATTCTTCTTATTGCTGGAGTACGACGAACACATAAGTACGACTTATTCGATGGCAAATGGTATTTTTGATACTTTAGATGTAAAAAAACATAACGTCCTACTTTACGTTTTTTATTGCAAAACTAACAAACAGGCAGACAGCCCACCTATAGAGCCATCCACAAATTACGCCACAAGAATTTCATGTTTTTTGACCCCTCCCCGTCCTCACACTTGTGACACTCTCTCCCTAGTGTGAGATTAATAATTTTATCATCAACATTCAACATTAGTTAGTTAATTACAATTAACTTCAATATATTAAACTTTGAAATGTAACGTCACAAAATTTAGGATGCTCCCACCCCTTGTCACACTTCGTCAACCCTCTTCCCCGTAACGTGTGACATGACTTAAAGATGGCCCCTAATAAAAAGTGATTCATTTTGCCTACAGATATTTGTAGTATCAGAGGCAAAGGCAATGCATTCCCAGTCTTCAGAATGGGACAGGAGTGATAAGAAGAGTGAGATAGAGATTAGAGAAGAGGAACGGTTTAAGCAGATATGATAGAGGTTTCCTTCGTTTTCTGGATATTAATCCTCACAAATTACATTATGGATTGGTGTAATAATGCTGATTTTGTATTTTTTTATCAAAATAAACCAATTCCATTCTTGACTAGGGTAATTGATCTTTCAAAAATGTAACGATACTGTGTTAGTTTACTTTGACTAGAATACAGGCAACTTTTTATCCCAACATATGTTCACGCAAGCGAAGTCGGCGGTTCAACTAGTGACGAATAACTCACCACGCAATCCACCGCTGTCTGCCCCAACGTGGTGGGGCACAGCATGGCACTGATGCACTTGTACATGTTGGCCTGGACCCCGGGGTCCATGTTCACCAGCTCCATCCAGCCGCCCCTCAGCCCGCACTCCCCCATGTACCCCTTACTGACAGTCATGAACGAAGCCAGTTCCACTTCCTTGACGTAGGGGGCGCCCATCTCCGTCAGCACCTGGCACGAGAAATAAGGATTTGGTCCAATAATGTTCAGTTAATTTGATAGATAACCTGTGGTTAAGCAGGCACAGTAGATTTCTTTATTCTTTATTGTATACTTAAAGTTACTACAAAATTATACTATAGCGGTGATGTACAAAGGCGAGCTTAACCCTAAAAGAGTTTTCTTCCAGCAAACTAATGAGTCTAGTGGGAAAGAGAGAAGCAAAAGGCAGAGTTGTGTAAACTAAAATATTTTATGATTTAACTATGTAATATATAATATAAACAGATAAACAAAAATAAATTATATACAAGATATACTTAAAATACATACATATATAATGTAAAATATTAACATATAAGGATAATTTAAGATAGATAGTGCTCTTTGAGTGCTATTTCATAGACAAACTTTCTGTTACTCAGTCTGGGTGTCTGGGACCGGCCTCAGAGTAGTCCGTTGTATATTACCCAGAACACAAGCGTAACTTGCTTAATTTGAGGATATCTGTATATACTCAAATTTACAACCTAAATCTTTCGCTTATACATATTTGCTGTTGCATTAAAAATAGTCGATTTAAGTAATTTTCTCATATTCAAAAGCTAAAATGTTCAGACCAATGTTTTGACATTTAGCAGCAAGTGCTGTAGACTAAAAAACCGTAGCAACATATTTTTATCTATGCGATATAATATTCATATTAGATCAAAAATTCTAATAATAAAAGAAATTAAAATATATAGGTACTATTAATTAAATTTAATTTGTTAAGTTAAAAAAAACTGCTAAAGTGGTGCATGTGTTCCGGTCAGATTCCTAACCTGCGTCATTCAAAACGCGAGTACTTTTACCTTGGATTCACCCCTAATACAACTAAATTACCTGCTGAAAAAAGACCTAAAGACACACTCATATAGCTGATCTAATGGTATTAGAGAATGTTTAATAGCTATTACTCTAAATCAGGGATTCTCAAAGTGATCGATATCGACACCCTGGGGTCCAAATCCGTTTCCCAGGAGTCGACATAAACGAAAACTGATTTTTGGGATCAAAAAGGTCTAAAAATCGACCCCTAGTAACTAACACAAACTCTTATTTGAAGATTTCAAGATACTATATAAGTTGTGTTACTTGTTATAAGAATGACTAATATTTTAGTAGAAAGTATAATTGTTGTACTTTTAAAAAACTTAACAAATCGATAAGTATTTTGAAAAAAACTAGAGATAGTATTTTTAAAGTAATTTGGGTTTGAGGTATCGGTTAATTTTGCAAAAAGGGGTCTCTTGGCCAAAACAGTTTGAGAATCCCTGCTCTAAATAATGGGTTTATTATGAACCGACCTTCTTGAAGGAGAAGAACTTGCTGCCTTCGGCGTAGACGTTGTCCTGATACACTTCGTCGGCGAAGATGAACAGCCTGTGCTTGTGCGCGAACCTGATGATCCCCTCGATGTTCTCCCGCGTTAATACCTGAAAGTTTCATTTCATTCATTTTGTTGTTAAGTTTGTAGTTTTAATTGTATTTTATACTGTCATATTAATAATTTACCTTTGCAATTTTATTTAACAACATTATAATATTATAAAATTCTAATCTGTACATTAAAGCTATTTAAAAAAAAAAACAACTGGAATAGACTATATAAACGAAGGAGAACACGATGCAATTTTTTTTAGATTTCTTATCTGTTTTTTCGGGAATCACGCAAGAACTACTGGGCCGATTTCGATGCGGTTTTCGCTGATCGACAGCAAATTCTTAAGACTTAAAATGTGCGCTACTTTTTATTCTGGGAATCCCGCGGATTTTTTTCTGGGAATATTCAAAATGGCCAGATTAAAATAAATTTCGATTTCCAAAATGATTTTTCACTGATCGATAACAATTTTTTTTATTAAATTGTGTGATATTTTTTCCCGGGAATAGCGGGAATTTTCCCGGGAGCGGTATAAAGTTTTTCGGATGCACAAAAATTAGCGTATTCCGACACAGTTTCCACTAAAACGATAGCTTACATTATTTTTTTAAATTCTGCGATGCTTTGTATCCCGGGAATCCCGCGGGAATTTCAAATCAAGCGAGCAAATCCTAATAATATAATAAAACGAATTGTATTTCATCACTGTATCAATCTATCATACCTGTCCAGTAGGATTGCCGGGGTTGATGATGACGATAGCCCTGGTGTTGCAGTGCTTTCGACTCTCCTCGAGAGATCGCTCCAGCTCCGCCAGGTCTAGACCCCAATTCTTGTCCTCGTCCAGGAAGTAGTCCACTTTGGTGAGACCGTATTCCGCTAAGGACGCCGAGTATAGGGGATATTGGGGAATGGGCACCATCACACCTGGAGTAAGACAATTCCTAATGCAAATTCACCCTAAAAAAATTACACGACAAATTGAGAACCTCCTCATTTTTTAAAGTCGGTTAAAGTTTCGAAAAAAATGAAGTTGGCTAAAAGAAGCCGATTTTAAAATAGGAAGCCGGCTTAGATGTTGCCACCGTAACTTAAGATTCGGTAGTGAATATTTCTCGACAAATTTTTCGTAATTAGTCAAAAAGTATAAAAAGTAATAATAATTATGCCAATATCCCTATTAATGAATGAATTAATGAATTAATGAATTAATGAATATGCTTTATTGTATTTTAAAAGATACAGTTAACAGAAATAGAAGTTTACAATACAATAGGCGGTCTTATCGCTGTTAGCGATTTCTTCCAGACAACCTTTGGATGGAGAAAAATTTGATAGGAACAGAGGTATGTTGCAATATTCTCTCCATCGAATCAGTATCTTATAAATATATACATAATGATATTATGTACATACATTAATAAAAATTATAATACGATATATGTAAATAAAATATTATAAAATACACTTACATAAATAAATATAAAACTAGAAAAAGCTAACAATAACTACTGCTGCATCCTTAATTTGATATAATAATTCTTGACAAGTCTATTAAAAATAGACAGTGACTTGGCTAGCTTGATATTAACAGGCAGCGAGTTCCAAAGACGAACTGCTTGGACTGTGAAGGATTTGCCATAAAAGCTAGTTGTATGCAGAGGAGTTTTAAGTAACAAATTTTCCGAGGATCTGAGAGACTTTAAGTTACCGGAATAAAGGTAATGAAATTGTTCCTTGAGGTATGCAGGGGTTTGATATTTGCATTTATTAATATTATAAATGCGAAAGTAACTCTGTCAGTCTGTATGTCTGTCTGTTCCGTTTTCACGGAAAAACTACTGGATCGATTTGGCTGAAACTCAGTATATATATATATATTTTCGATGTCGAGGATGAACATAGGATACTTTTTATCCCGAAAAATGGGATAGTTTCCGAGATAAAAATACATTTGTCTCTCTGTTTGTTATCCTTTTATGGAAAGACTATTGGACCGATTTAGCCGAAACTCGGTACATATGTAGTTTTAATACCGAGGGTGGACAAGGGATACTTTTCGTCCCGGGTAATGGGATAGATTTATGTAAAGGTTATCCCGGAAACTAGGATAGGTTTTGTGATTTTGTCCATTTCGCCCACTCGGTTCACTCGGGGTCCACTCGGTCCACTTAGTCCATGTTGTTTATGTCGCGTATTTTGTCAAGTTTTGTCATTTATGTAGTTTACAGATAGACGGGGGATTGTATAGTTTGAGATATAAAATGAAGCAAATAGAAACCTGTACCGCCTGCTCTTTAAACAAGAGATGCGTACTAGAGGTTGACCCGCGGCGCAGCCAAGGGGTAAACTCTAGTAATATATAGTTTTGTTTTTGTTTTTATATTATACTAGCGGTTTCGGCAGACCTTGCCTTGCCCTGAAAAAATGATAATCTAGAACCCGATTCCAGCGGCACCTACCGGGTCTAATCGTGAATCTAAACCATCACCGGACCCACTCAAACACAACCTTTTTACACTTTGGGTTACATTAAATTTTAGTAGGGATCCCTACTTTTTTCTAGTAATTAATATTGTCTATATTAATCTGGGATAGTGTAGCATTCGAATGGTGAAAGAATTTTTGAAACCGGTCCCGTAGTATTTGAGTTTATTCGTTACACACATACAAATCTTTCCTCTTTATAATATTAGTATTGTTACGAATTTGTAGGGGACTTGTATGATGTAAATTCGAAAATGCCGTTGGAATTATTACAGAGTTTATTAGAATTAGAACACACACGTAATTCACAGTTCTTACAAGTATAGCTGAATACAACAAAACCAAATCGTAGGGCAGAAAATCGATATCAGATAAATCGCGCAAAGTTTGTTATTATAAGACACTCGCTCTGTAGAAGAGAATAGAATAGAATATTCTTTATTGCACACAAGAAAATAATACACATGAGTTTACAATCACATAACTAGTACAATCGGCGGTCTTATCGCTAACATCGATTTCTTCCAGACAACCTTCTGGAGATAATTTCACATTTCTAATAATGGGTCGGTATTCAGTGCGCATAGTTTAAAATATATACTGTTACGAGTTGCGAGACTCGAATTAATATGCTGTTGGAATTATTATAGAGTTATTGGAACTATACAAACACGTATAACACAGGTACAAATATAAGCGAACACAACAAGTCCAAACGTAACGCAGAAGGTCGTAATTCAATAAAACGCGCAAACTCCGTCACTATTAGATTCCCGAATGTACACACATCACGCCCGTATCGTAGTTGTAGCTCAACTGCTCCCCTCTCTCAATCAGGCAATCGTTTTATACTGCATAAATGCAAATGTGACCCGCCCGTATCGTCGACATAATTTCCTAGAATTAGCTTGTACTTAATCCATAATACCTGGCTAATGGTGCAGCCTGCAGCGGCCGTAAACAAGTACAATAGAACAATAGGCTGTTCTCCACAATACTAGAAACGTATGCCAATAAATAAGTAAACAAAAAGAAGATGATCATAAAAGGATTACAATTAGTTCAAATGCCGACAGGTAATAAAATGTGCTTTTATAGACTGTACGTGGAATTTACCTTTGTCGAAGCCCAAGTTGTAACAATATATTCAATCATATATACATATATATATAGTAAATAAAAATACACATAGATATTTACATACAAATATATGTACATAGAGTTACATACACATACATAAATTACTGTTTACAAATTTAGATAGTGATCTTTGAGGAGTTTATTAAAAGATGTAAGTGACTTTGCACTTGTGGTGCTCATTGGTAATGCATTCCACAACCTTACAGCCTGCACAGGAAAAGATTTCTAACAAGATTACGTTTAATGTATTGGCGTCATTAGTCGCAGATTTGCTACTTTCTTGAAAGAACTCAAAGCGTTTCTTCCAATAGAAGGGTGTTTTTGGGCTAAAGAGTACATTATACAAAAGGGATGAGATATTAGCATTCCGGCGAAGGCGGATAGGAAGCCATTTGAGCTCTGTAATATAACATTAGTCACATTAGTAATATTATTGTTACTATTCATAGAACACTTTGTCGTCAATTGATATCTTCCAAAGTGTAATAATGCGCGGGCGCAGATATCAAACGAACTCCATTGAGGTATGTATACGTATATGTCACATACTGCATATTATTGTTACATGCTGTCAAAGATAAGCCGCACAGCCTATTGTAAGCGCAGCTTATTGTCCTCCCGGATTAGGGAATCCTTTGTGTTTTGAATTTGTAACATGATATTGTTTTTCTACTTGTTTTATAACCATCATTAGCGTCGAACTAATCCCTATGTTATTGTTTTCGACTTTGTGGACGTTCGCAGGTGTGCAAATTAATATTTCTTAGAAACTCAGTGTGCGCCTCCAATTTCTTTGTACTGTGTAGTTAGTATAAAACGATGCCCGAATGGAGGGGCGGGAAGTAAAGCGACGACTACGAAGCGAGTAAGACGTTTTCCAGTACTCTCGATTAACGATATAAACGACGGACTTTGCGCGGTCAAATTGTATTGAATCGTGCAGTGTGAACTGTTTACGTCCAGTTTTATACGTGTTTGTACAGTTCTAATAAATTCTATAGTAGTTCCAACGGCATTTTTAATTCGAGTCCTGTAGCTCGTAACATTATGTATATTCATGTAAAAAAGTTGTATGTACTTCTAACTATAAAGTGTACACGTGAGTGCACACGTGAATGTCGCCCAAGGTCACATATGAATGGAGCCGCTAATGATGGTTTGTTTAATGTATCGTGACAGATGCGAGCCGGCGATTGGTCAGCGCGGTTGCCAATACAGAAGCCGCTGTTAATAATGCTAATGGAAATTGTAATTATAGTAAGATTAAATTTAACTACGCTCTCACTTATCGCGATGAAAGCCATTAAAGGCTGATGGAGAATTTTAGTTAACTTAGAAAAAAATATTTTCATGTGTTACGTGTGCAAGCTGTGAAATGGACTCTCCTGTCCGTCCCCTTTATCCGTTATTCCTATCCCATCCCAAGACGGGCAACGCGTTGGTATCAGTCCTGAGGGCCAATTCTGCTATTACTATCTCGTCAAAATTGCCGAATATTATCGTCTCAATCGTAGGTTTGTCTAACTTCGGTATTCTGTTAATTCCAATGGCGTACCCGTGGCACACCACTATCTTTCCAAATATTTATAAGCTCTGTCTATCTACATATACTCTGACCAATCATTTATATTATTTTTGACGTTGGAGTTTTTGGCGGGAACGGAAAAGAGATGTTGTGCTGTGCAGTGTTAAGTTCTAAAAATGTGTAAAATTACTCTAAAATGAACAATAGTTGTAAGATATTGATAGTTCTAGTGATTGAACTGTATAGTCAAATGTGGCCTTTTGAGTTGTCACAAGAACTCCGTTGAATGGCACCAGCTGATAATCTACAGTTCAGCTGTGCTACACATAGGCTTAAGAAAATGAAGAAACTACATTATAATCTAAGATCTAGCTTAAAGGCCTAGCTGCCAAGCCATAAACCTAAATAATTAATAAAACTTTCGACGTTCGCGCGCCTATCAAGGCTACGTTCCATTAGAGACTCACAGCGACCACGTACAGGTCCGCGATTTTTCCCGTTCCACATGCTCGCCGGCATTCCAATCGTAAACCCAAGTGGAACGGTTATTCCATCCACCTCTTGACATGGTCGCTGTAAGCGTTGTGTGATCGAAAACGATGACGTCACTAGTGACGTTTTCGCCACGACCACAACGACCGCGGTCGGCGTTGTGAGCTACTAATGGAACGCGCTGATGTTATACATTTTTTAACATTAAAATATATCATATGCTATAAATGACATAAATCCAAGCAACGTAATAGTGACGTTGTGCGAGTTGTCTAATGCACAGACTATAAACTATCGTCACAATTCAAAGATTAATCGTTTTGATATGAAAATATTTTAATCAAAAGAAGTTAACAAAGTATTTTATATGGCTATATTTTATATTATATGGCTTACATAATACATGTTTTAGTAAATGATATAGGTGCACTAAATTGATTAAAATTTATTCAGAAAAAGGCGTTTTTTATATAAAACCAATACGGTGATGATTCAGGGCACTACCAATTGGTCAATGGTCGGCCTGTCAAAGTAGAATAAACGCTTGGACGGAGTATAATTACAAATAAAATACATTTACTCGTTGGACGAATTCCTCAATTGTAAATGAATACTTCCTTGACTTATGAATGTTATTATTACTATCAACTTATTAGTAAAAAAAATTATATGTTTCATTTAACATTATATAATGTAATAAAATTTATTATAAATATTTGTATGCTCCTATGTGAGCAAAACATGAGTACAATATAACATATATACCAACTGTGTAACCATGTATTGAACAAATAAATTTGATTTGATTTGAATAAAATATATTTACTCCTATCGATAAATGTTGCTTAATAAGTTAAAATAAATAGCTTTATTGTATAAATTAAATGACAAATAACTTATAGTAGTTATAGTACTGATAATTCTAATGATAAAGGACTAAATAATTTTATTAATTACTGATATATAAAAATTATCTGATAAACATCAAATATAACCGCAGTATGATAGAGAGTGACTCGCCAAATATTGAAATACCTGATTATGCAAAAAGACTTGTTACTACACTTAACAAAACTACGGTTAACTTGGAACTTGTTTTCACCAGTCGTGAGTCGAAACCGGTTTTATGTCTAAAGTACACCTTTTGAGTGCAATGCTCTAGGTACTACAGTCAAATTTAAAGTACCTAATTGAATATTTTTGCCAAAACTAAAAATATTTTATCTGTTCTTGTCACTGACAAACATTTGATTTTCAAGGTACTGAGTATACTTAGTCTGGCCATAAATACTGTTACAATTAATATGATTGTTCATTGTGTTTTCTCATTTTGGCGCCAATACATTGTACAACATTTTGCGATATTAAAACGGAGTGGGGCGATAAAGAGAACCGAATCGCTGTGATTGTATTACACAAAGTAGGTATGGAGCCAAATGCAACTTTTAAAACTCTCCATATGCTTGGTATTAGTCAAATATTTGTGTACCAGGCTATTAATAGGTACAATAAGACCTCTGTTTGTGACAGAAAAAGATCTGGCCGTCCACGTAGTGTTCGTACGAAAAAGGTGGTCAAAGCAGTAAGAGGAAGAATTCGAAGAAATCCTGCCCGAAAGGAAAAGATTTTATCTCGGGAGATGAAGATATCACCTAGAACCATGTCGCGTATTTTAAAGGATGACTTAGGACTTGCAGCCTATAAGAGACGCACTGGTCATTTCTTAACTCATAATTTAAAAAAGAATAGGGTGGTAAAATCGAAACAACTACTGAAGCGGTACGCAAAGGGAGGTCACAGAAATATTTTGTTTACGGATGAATTTTTTTTTTTACAATTGGCAACATTTTAACAAACAAAATGACCGTATTTATGCTCAAAGCTCTAAGGAAGCTTCTCAATTAGTCGATAGAGTGCAACGTGGGAATTTTTGGTGGGGAGTTAGCTATGAAGGAATGACTGAGCCATATTTTTATGAAAAAGGTATCAAAACATCGGCACAAGTGTATCAAGATACCATTCTTGAGAAGGTAGTTAAGCCCCTTAACAACGCCATGTCCAATAATAACCAAGAATGGTCCTTCCAGCAAGACGGCGCCGGGTCATAAAGCTCGGTCCACGCACTCTTGGTTGGAAACGAACGTTTCTGACTTCAACAGAGCTGAAGACTGGCCGTCGTCTAGTCCCGATCTTAATCCGCTGGCTTATGATTTATGGTCAGTTTTAGAGAGTACGGCTTGCTCTAAACGCCATGATAATTTGGAGTCCCTAAAACAATCCATACGATTGGCAGTGAAGAATTTTCCCATGGAAAGAGTGCGTGCTTCTATTGATAACTGGCCTCAACGTTTAAAGGACTGTATTGGAGCCAATGGAGGCCACTTCGAATAAGCTTTTCATATTTTAAATTGTTTTATATTTATGTATTAAACTAACACACTGTAAAACTTATAAATGTTAATTGCAATAGAAAAAAAAATCTTTGTTACAATATTTATGGCAAGACTAGGTATATATGTATACTAGCTGTACCAACCTGTGAAAATCTAGAAACCGATTGCAGAGCCATCAACCGGGACCAATTGTTAATCTAAGCCGTGCTCGAATCCACTAGGAAAACACAAAAAATGTCATCAAAATCGGTCCGACTATTAAGGAGGTGTTCAGCGGCGCCACCTACCGGGCCCAATCGTGAATCTAAACCATCCCGGGACCCACTTGAGCACACACAATAATAATGCATCTAAATCAGACAAATGAAAATGAGTTTAAATGCAGTAACCATGGCCGAAATCAAAGAAAGGTCATCATTCATAACATATGAATGGCTAGACTGACGTTTTTTAATTCTATTTTTTTTATTGTTGAATATTATATTTCAATGCTTATTATCTATCCTATTCCGAACGAATACAATTCCAAAAACAAACAAAAAAACATTAAAATGTATCCAGCCGTTCTTGAGTTGTAAATGGTGTAAGTAACATGACTTTGTTTTAGATATATAGATTATATTCACGATTCCATTTACTATACAAACCAATATCTAATATTTTCCAAGTTTTCGCGAGTAGTATACATAATAAAACTACGTATTAACGGGTTTTAAGCGCGATAATTTATTTGATTTTTATTATTATTCCGATGTTTCGGCCACTTTTCACTAGGCGTGATCACGTAAAACAAAGATGTCAAGTGTCAATGAGTATTGTTAGTTTTAATCAACCTCCTGCCTACTTGTTCGTTTTAATTTTGTTTATGGTTATTATTTACTTTATAGGAGTCTAATCTAATTTACCACCGCTTCGCAACATGTTGCGGCTTGAAGAGAAGAACACACACACAAGAAACTCTTCAGCAAACATGCCTAGCTCTAATAATTTTAAATTATATTAAAATGGGTGGGAGGAAAAATAAAAAGAAATTATCAACCAAGTTGATTTGTGTTCTAGTGCACGCAGAAAGAGCTCAATGTCTTGAGGTCTGGCAGTTGGTTTACGCTGGGTTTGGGTCTTAATAGTTTTGATAATCGGATCCCAAACTGTAGTACTTGCCAACCATCGAAGAAAAGAAAAGAAATAAATAATTATTAAATCAATACCTTCACACTAGTATATTAAATTACCTGAATAAGTACATTTTAGATTTTGAAAAATAGTAACTCAATACCAACTTCAAATCACGTTATTTAACTTTCAAGTAAATTTCAAGTATTTACTTGAATATTGTATGAAATATGCATTAGTCATTGCATAAACATAATTAAAATAAACTATTTAAATTACATAAGTCAATGAACCTGCTTTAAATAATGTCACACATGACGTGTAAGACATAATTATCCAACTATAGCAACAGATTGCATACGACTCATACATAGTGCGCGTTCCATTAGTAGCTCACAACGCCCAAAATGCTCCGTTAGACGTTCCACAACGTGACAGCGGTCGTTGTGGTCGTGGCGAAAACGTCACTAACGACGTCATCATTTTCGATCACACAACGCTCACAACGACCTACGTCAAGAGGTGGGTCGAATGAACGTTCCACTTGGGTTTACGATTGGAACGCCGGCAAGCAAGTGGAACGGGACAAATCGCGGTCGTTGTGAGTCTCTAATGGAACGTAGCCATGGAATTAAAGCGTAATAGCATTACACTTTCTACATATCCTAGCATGTGGCGATCAGATGCAACTTATTGGCGGAATTTTTATTTTTTTTCGCACGCCATGCGTAAAATGGGTACTTGTGTATAAGAGTAGGTGCCCATTTTACCGCACGTTCCGTTGTATGGTGCGTAATTTTTAACTTTCGAACAATGTTTCGCAAAGGAATTTTTCGAGCAAATTTGTTGAAAAATTATATTTTTATAAATAAAATTATTACATTTCTTTCCGTTCTCTTACTTACGCAATCTTTACCCATTCTAATTTATAATCTATGCAAATATATAAAATTGAAGTGTCTATTTGTAATGTCAAAATAAAAATGTGAAATAAATCACGGGGAATAATTCAGACCAGGAGATTTGCAGAATGCAATTTTTAGAATTTTTGTTTGTCTGGATGTTCCGGCTAAACTTTGAAACGGCTGAACCGATTTTGACGGGACTGTCGCTGGCAGATAGCTGCTGTTATAGGGAGTAACTTAGGCTACTTTTAAAATTAGGGTTCCGCGAAAAAAATCCACGCGGATGAAGTCGCGGGCACAGCTAGTAATCAATAAAATAAAATAACTATTGTAAAAATTTGTGTATCATTCACAGCATGCTCTAAAGCTGCTTACCCGATGGTTTTCCGTTCAAGTCATTGCAGAACAGCTGTAGGCAGTTCTTGATAGCATTCGAGGCACCCGAAGATATGCAAATGTCTTCCCAATTGGCTTTATAACCGTCCCTCCTCTCAATATATTCTGCTATGTGCCGCCGGATGAGTTCTATCCCGTGTGACTGTGTGTATGAGCCGACCGAATTACCCCTGTAAGTAACGACTTTGGGATTTTTGCGAAAACCAGATCATATTTAAAAACGTAAAATTTGTATCAAAAGTACATATAATTAAAACTACAGTTTTAACGGTTTTAGGCGCGGCATTTTATTTAATTTTTATTATACACATTTTTTATTCTATTCGTTTAGCGCTAATGCCACTCGTCTATGGCCTGTTTGTCTAAAATTATGTAGGTACTTCAAAATAATTTTAGGTAAGAGCTTAAGCCACTAGAATATTTGGAGCAATTTCTTTTTTTATGGCACAAGTTCAGCAGACAGACAGACGGTCCACCTGATGGAAAGCGGTAACCATCACCAATGTGCCGGAACACAAGTCAAGGTTGTTATGGCGGCATACCCTAGAAGGGCAAATAACCTACCTCCTGGCTGTGGGTTGTTTTGTAGCCTCTTATAACAAGCCGCTCGGCCACAGGAAATTGTATTCATTCTCCGTTCCTGCACCGATAAGTCTCCAATAGAGGAGTCGCACTTTCTTCGAACAACATTCAAGATCCCGCTGATACTAATAATATCTAAATAAATATCCGCAATCTATTGTTTATTTAGTTTTGCTACTTTAGCTAGTATTTTTTAGAAGAAATGTTTAACTTGCACTGTTGGATTATCAACATTCACATTATTTACTTTACTTGCAACACTTATTCTGTATAAGCAACATTAAAAACCCTGTCCATTGTTGCACTCCCAATCCATAGGTCGCTGGTTCATATCCGTCTCGAAGGACCATGTTAAATTTGACTGTATTTTAATTTAATTAAACTTAAATTAAGGGCTGGGTGAACTGTAAAGAACGTGTATTGCTTTCAACGGTTGGAGGCAGAAGAGAGGGTGAGATTGGAATACAATGGAGGTGGAAGTAAACTAAATAATGTGAATGTTGGGTAATCCAACAGCACTATGATGCATGACTCACAATACGAGCCATCGGTACATAGGAACCATTGTTCTTCAGTCTTACAAAAGCATCAAAGATTGTTCAAGCATCAAGAACAACTTCGGAACTGGTTTTTGAAGTTGAACTGGAAATTTGACATTAAACTAGGATTTTATAAAACTATTTCTCTCACCCGCAAGCTGCCAATATATCCCTCGCTCGCTGCTTCACGTCTTCTGGGTAATCACCCTTGTCGATTATTTCGGGTAGGGCCACGCATGCTATCACCTAAATATAGAACAGTTAAATGGGATTTAGCCATAAAATCTATAATTATAGTGAACTATAGGGTTTTTTCCATTTACCTGTCGAATGAAAGTGATAGGTGTCTGTCCCATAGCGTGTGCATCTCCGATGTTCGCCTTTATGACTTTCTTAAATGGTTTCTGAGCGCCCTGTCGACAAAACAATATATACTAAAGAACAAATAGCGTGTTAATTCCACTGAAACGCTTCTATCTATCGCGTTACGTATTGTTTATTTAAAAAAACCTAGCAATGGTGAAGGTAAGGCTGTGTCAAACCTGCGAAGTCGCCTTGGACAAGCGTGGCGGGTATACTATTCGTTCCCCTATAGTTGTGAGACCCGAGCCCAGCAGTGGGACATTTATGGGCTTATTAATTAACCGCGTTCCGTAATAACGCTAATTCAAATCCAATCCTATTCGTATTGTTGTAGTGTGGGTAGGCAGTCCGCATGTAGCGCTGAACGCAGCTAAACCGCACTGAATGCTGTCGTGAGCGCGCGCATGATAAAAAACACACTCGTCTTCATTTTATGTTCTGATTGCCGCGAAATATGAACGGATGCGAACTATTACAACCCTATTCGGTAAGCACTTATTGCTGAGTCCACCAATTCATTGACATAGATTTCCAAAATGTCGATCAGCAGTAATTGCCTATAAACATCAAATCTTTTTCAAAATTCACAGAGTTCTCTTGGTTATTAGCCACAGCTCTACAGCTACGGACCTGGTTTATGCCTGCCGGCTGGATTGCTTAAACTAATACCATATCGGTCCGGTAGACCTTTGAGGTCCTGTATATTGAGACTCCAAGTCACTTATTATAGTGAAATAAAAGGGTCCTAATAACTAAAAGTGTTTTTTTTTTTAAACATATAAGTGCTCGAGACTAACAGAACGTATCATACAAAACTGCTGTTTTCTACAGACAAAGGCTGAATTGAGCCGATAAGTGTAGTAAGTCCCTAAGGGGTTTCATATTGAGGGGTAAAAAGCTATTTGTTTTGCGACAGAAAAGACGGCATGGTTTTTTCATCACATCTCATAATTAAGTATATACAATAAATCTGATTTGCAATTAAAATCTATAGATATTTTTCTTGTAAAATAGTAAGTTTTAGCTTCTAGGGTTTACAGTGGAAATTATAGGCGCTAATTGAGCTCAAAACTACTAATTTATTTATTTTTAGATTAGAAGTACTCTGTTGATGCCGTTGATGTAATAATTTAAGTCGTTATTGGAACACATATACGATTTCTGGCTTGTTTAGAGCCACAGGAAAACTATCTTTGGTACAATCAATGATAAGCATAAGATAGATGGCCGTTACTGTAAAACACATGAAGTACATAGTTTATTAATGATGTCTTTTTTTGGCTCATTCGAAACTTTAAACAAATTTTCGAAATGTCGCTAAAAACAACATTTCACTCCTCGATATAATCGTCAATGTTTCGTTCATGCTTTGAAGATTTTACAGTAGTTTACGAAGGAACTGTACCATGCAATCTCAGTGACATGTTTTTGATCGTGAAGATCTTATCTGGAATAGAGCTCCAAGATGCTATGAAAACTACACCTTGTGTCTGTTTGCTGTTTCATGGGCGATAGTCACGATCGTCCAACAGGGGACCAATTCTGCTATTACTAGCTAGTCAAAATCGCCGGACACTACCGTCTCAATCATAGGTTTACCTGATTTTGGTATACTGTTAAATGTTCTACCGCGACAATATCGAAAAGATATTGTAGATTTAGTAAAACACGAATTTTTGACACCGTCGCAATGTAATCGCACTTTGAATATCTTGGCAACGTCAAAATATTGAAAGTCCTTAGCTTTGGTGGGTCTGCTTCATAAAGATCCTAAGAGGCCCACACGGAGCAGGCAATAGCCGTTTGCCACGGCCCTGGCTATAGACGAATGGAAGGAACACGGGGAGTTTATAGTGGGTATTCCAGCAGTGGAAACCTACTTCCACTAAAGTATGAACAGGCCGGTGAGTTGGCACACCCACCCTCGTTGTGATCCCCACACGATGAGAAATAGGTAAGCAAATTTCTTCTCGTCAAAAAGCTTCGCAAAGATGTATAACTAATCGATCCTCTATCATGGCCGGTTTGTGTATTCGGTTGAAATTCGACATTGATTATATAAAGAAAGAAAGAAAAACTTTATTCGAAGAAATAGCGACTTAATTACATTCGTTATACATTATTATACACAGAGCATATTTTGAGAATTTCTACGCCGCATTTTCAACGAACAAGGTTTGCACTCAGCATATTGCTGTGCCGGAATTATATCCGACACAACGCTGATTTTCAGTGCAAACCTTCCTTTAAGCGTAAAACCAAAACGACCCAAATTTGTTAATTAAATAACTAATAATATAGGAGCTTGTGTCAAATTTTCACCGATAGTACGGCAAATAAACGGTTGTTAACACAGGTCTAGGGACCAATAAAGTTCTGCTATATTAATCAGCTCCGTTGGTTTGCATAGCAGTCTAAAACGCGGCCTATAGTTCATAGGAAACAATACAGCAATTTATACATCACAGTGTGATTTATATTTGAACACGTACAGCAGTGTGGGTATTAGAGCCAAATTACAGTCACGAGGGAGTCTTCAACGCTAAATTGCATGCAATATGTTTTATTGTGCCTATTAAGTGTATATTTCACAATCTATTATTTCCTATTTGGAATATTGCAACGACGATAAAAAGATAAAAACCATAGAGAAAAGGAGAGGAAGAATGTTTGGGCATTTGCTAAGACACAACTGACGTCTCTGTAAGATATAATCTAACGCAAAGTGGAAGGTAAAAGAGGGAGGGAAGATCTAGAAGAACGCTTGTCGACCAAATGCAGGAAAATATTGGTGTTATGTCGTACAAAGTGAGATAGCTGGCCGAGAATAGAGAGGATTGGAGGAGGCTCCACCAACAAGAGCTAATCTTTTAAATATTATGATTATAATGATGTTGACGACAGAGAAAGGAAGAGAGAGACAATCGTATTTCTCTTGACAAGTAATACGAATACGCCAAATATTGAGCCAAATTCTACTAAAGTGATTCACTATAGCGCCATTACTTTTGAAGCTAGCACTCTGTGCGAATATGTCCTATGTAGACTTGTTAATAGCTCATGAGTAATCAACAGGATCCAATATCATTGTAGTAGGACATAAACCTATGAACAATACTTACATAATCATGACCGAATAAAGCCTTAAACATAGTAGTAAAGACTGCTAAAGTCCTGAGCGAAATAAACATCTCAATTGAACCAAATAACAATGCATTTAGCAGTAATGAAGTTATTTTTCTCAGATATATGTAGTAGCATATAATTTCCACAAAACAACCTCGCCCTTGCCACTTGACTTTAACCACAAGCTCCGTTCGTAGTAAGCTATGTCACTTGACCGCAGAAACCTCAATAAATCATGTATGTATTAGCAACAATCAATTGCCTGTCCACTGAGTCTGCTCAATAAACAAACAGTTGAATGCAAATAATTACTGCAGACATGTGTTTATTAGTGATAAATAAAAAGTGTGTATCAATTTGGACTTGCAAAAGAAGTGAAACACCATTTCAAGTAACATTAAAAACACCACATTAGTCGCTGTGATACAGACCAATTGTCTAGTGTAGTCGAATTAACGATACATAGCTACAGTAGAAGAGACGCTATTAACCAGATGAGACATATTTTTTATCAAATTATATTAATTTATAAACACGCCTATGATAGCTTGCCAATAGAAAAGTGTTCATGACTATTTATAATTATATTATATTTTTTTTCATAACCTTCACTAAAGGTCGCTCCTCAGCGTCTCTTAGACTACTATAAGCTCTACACCGAGGTTAGTTTTAATCCCTTCAGTAGTTTATGTCCTAACAGTCAAACCATAATTCTTAAAAGTTGCCTTTTTGGAATCTGCTGTTTGTAATTAGCGTCAATGATTATTTTTTTCTAATTTTGCATACGGACTGTGTGTCTGTCTGTCGATTATTAGTATACATTTTATCCCATAAAATGTAGGAGTAGTATGGATTTGTTTTTTTTATTGCATGAGTTCAGCAGACAGGCAGACGGCCCACTTGATGGAAAGCGGTTACCATCGCCTATGGACATTTGCAACACCAAAGGTGCTACAAATGCGCTGCTGCTCTCTTAAGGGAGACTGGAACCTGGTCACTAATGCCGAAACACAACTCAAGGTTGTTATGGCGACATACTCTAGACCAGGGGTGGTAGCCATCCAGTAGGGCAAATGCCCTACCACCTGGCTGTGGATTGTTTAGTCGCCTCTTAGGACAGGCCGCCCCAACGCAGGAAATTATATTCTTTCTCCGTTCCTGCACGGATAAAATTTGTTCCCAACTTTAGCCAAATAATTATTGTACAAAAATATTTTTCATTAGTAATTCTGGCGATGTGGTGAATTATTATTATGTAAATATTAGGGATAAGCCGAATGTGGTTTGAACCGAATATGAACTTCGGCCGAACATTCGGTTAAAATAAAAAATTCGGCGAACTTCGGTTTAATATCACCGCGTTTCTTTGAAAGCAACACGTCGTGATTTGACAATGCCGAATCTTTGGCGTTTTTCTAAGTCTCTATTAATAAGACGTTATTGTGTAGTCTGTAAAAAAAGTGATTTCAATCAAAATTAAACTTGTTATTGCTGATGTCCGTTAGAATTTTTTTTAATTCAAGTTGCGCATTATATAATTAAGCAGTTACACTACTTACAGATGAGATTTTCAGAAGAATTAGAAGGATACTATGTTTATTTCATTTTTGTTTTAATTTGATGTCTATTTAATTAGGCAAAAATTTATAAGGCTCCTCCATTAAGAACAACTCATTTAATTTTTATTACATTGCAAGTTAAGTTGTTTGTTACATATTCCCAACTAAAATAAATGACCATGAATATATAATGGCCTAATTTTATTTTACGTTTATGATAAATATGATTTCTATTAATTTCAGTCAAAATAGTGCAAGTAGGTATTTTACTTTTTCTTACACCGAATGGTCGGCGTTTAAACCGATTTTCGGCCGAATTCCGAAGTTCAACTTCGGCTCAAGCTGCCGAAATTCGGCCAAAATGAATTTCGGCCCATCCCTGATAAATATTATTTTCGTTGAATCAACTTAGTGCGTAGAATTTCATTGTTGCAAGTTTTCCTGGTAATAACAACATCGTGATAAAATATTATGACGCCTTTTGTGAAGGAAGATGTTTGTAAACATTTAATTGGAGATATAAGTATATACCCGATAATTTAATGAGATGAGACATTTGATAACAACACTGTGTTGCTTACTAAATATGTTTAAGTATACATATAACAAAATAAGGTTCTAATTTAAAGAACGTTTATTCTTGTCTATTTGTCGTTTGACTACGAAACTCAGCCAGAAGCATTAAGTAATTAAAAATGCCTTTTCTTACTTGTTTATTTGCTTAATCTTATAAGGCCCTCCTCATGGAGTGTAGTTACCATAACATAGGGACTTTTTGTCAACTTCACAGTTGTTACTAATGTGCCGCCGGCCTTAAACGGAGTAATGGAATCAGGCCAATTCTTATCAACTTTTAAAATATCATTATAGAAATAATTATAATTACTTTTCAAGAAAAAAATAATGCGCTATTTGACTCCTTTTACTTGTACCTAGTTGTGACGTCATAAGTAGGTTCGCATGTACAAGAACCATGAAGCGTCCATTTAGTAAGTTGTGTTTTAGGATTTAAATAGTCAAGTCGCGCCCTTATTCTAGATTACTTACTACTCCCCATTGAGTTGTATGTACATGTAGTACATCTTCAGTGCTTCTCCCACACTATATATCTATATTCTATCCGTGCAGGAACGGAGAAAGAATACAATTTCCTGCGTTGGGGCGGCCTGTCGTAAGAGGCGACTAAACAACCAACAGCCAGGTGGTTGGACATTTGCCCTACTGGATGGCTACCACCCCTGGTCTAGAGTATGTCGCCATAACAACCTTGAGTGTTGTGTTTCGGCATTAGTAACCAGGTTCCAGTCTCCCTTAAGAGAGCAGCAGCGCATTTGTAGCACCTTTGGTGTTGCAAATGTCCATAGGCGATGGTAACCGCTTTTCATCAAGTGGGCCATCTGCCTGTCTGCTTAACTTATAATATATATATATATATATATATATATTATACTCCGACTTACGCGGTTATCGCTCATACCAATCGCGAAGTTTGGGGTATCCTGTACTGATTGTGAGATGTAAATCACCTATATCTGTTAAAGTTACTTATTTGAACCACCATACTACACATCAATTTAGTAGCTAAGAAACAAACAAATATAACAAAGACTTTTCTAAACAGCTCATAGCAGGAAGTAACAAACAAAATGTAACTAAATTACACACATTCCTTACATAATTAACAAAACAATAATAAAATCCTCTTATCAGTAAGAGGAAAGAGGACTTAAATAATTCACCTTAACATTGAGCTAAAGGACACAATAGATAAGACAGTCTATGGTGTGGAAATATTCGAACAAACAAAGTTATCTGACGAACTAACTACACAAAAACACGTTTTTATACCGCACTTGTCAGTAATACAATGCACTATTTACAAGTATTGATCCTTTCATAGGTAACTTATATCAATTTAAAACCTAAATTAGAAAATGTTGTAATTTAGAATGATCCAATTACTTACAATTTTTTGAATAATGACAAACATTTTTAAAAAAAATTTCATACTTTCTTTTTATCTCCATTTTCTTAGTAATTATTGTGATTTTTTTTTTCGATTTTTTTCAATACTAACCTAACCTAATGTGAATTAAATAGACAATTTATGTAATTTTCGTATAATTGTATTTTTTTTTTTGGAATTAATTATTTGAGCCAATTTTTTTTTTTATATAAATTATTTTTTAGTGGAAACTTGATTGATATATATATATTAATTTTGTGTTTTATATTTAAGAATATTAATTATTGTATGTTTCCCAAACAAATTAAATAAATAAATAAATCTAATGCGGTTATTACGCGTAATAACCGAAGACCTCGTGATGATATGAGCTCCTTTTAGGTGGAGTTGATTGAGGTGTCAACTCGCAGGGCAACGACCCTCCAGTGACGTAGTCTTGGAACCGGTGGAGGCTTACCAACTGGTCCCTATACAGTAGCTCTCGATGGCCGATCTGTCTTTTTTATGTTTGCTTGTAGGCAAACGGACCACCTAGTAATAGGTGGCTACCGTTGCCTACCTCGTTGAGACTTTAGGTATCTGTTCACGCCCTTTTTGAAGAGCCCCATATTGTTGCACTCTGAGAAAACCACGGGAGGGAGTTCATTCCATAAATTGGACACATATGGCATGAAGGAGCTTCCGCCACGTGCCGTGGAGGACTTCCAAGTGCTTAGGAAGTGTGGATGAACTCCCAATCGCCGGCGAGTGGTGCGATGATAGACTCCATAGCACTCCCCGTTGTACAGAAGGTAGAACACGCTGTGTCTTCCGGTGGGCTTCGCGTAGGCTGCATCAGCGGATTAGTCGGCCAGTCTGTGGCGTCCGATGGCCATCTCGGGCGCTATGCTGTTATTACTCTGTGCGATATACAGAGATCATTTCTCTAATCAAGGTGGTCTAATACCATGAAACAATTAAGGAATGACAATCGCCTAATAAAAAAACATAACTCGTAACACATTCTGCAATCAGAGTTGGTGCCACCAGTCCCTATTTGTTTTTATAGGAAATCTCAACTAAAACTTTCAATCGACGTTTTACTATTTAAAACAAGTTTAAAAAATATTTTTTAATAAGAATAATAAGACGTCGTCGATTGAAAATTTAATTTGTGATTTTCTGTAAAAACGAAAACTCTAGAACTCTAACTAGACTCATTCATTAGTATTGTTACGAGCTACATGAGTCAAACTAAAAATGCCGTTGGAACTACTATATAATTTATCAGAACTGTACCAACACGTATAAAACAAATACAAATAAAACTGGATGCAACCAGTTCACACTGCACGATTCGATACAATTTGACACGCCGTCGTATATATCGCTAATCGAGATTACTACAAACGTCTTACTAGTTTCGTAGTCGTCGCTTGACTGCCTCACCCCTCCATTCCGGCATTGTCTTATACTCGCTACACAGTACAAATAAATTGGCCGCGCGCACTGAGTTTCCGAGAAATAGTAATTTGCACACCTGCGAACGGCTAACAAAGTCGAAAACAATAACAATAAGGATTAGTTCGACGCTAATGGTGGTTATAAAACAAGTAGAAAAACAATAGCAAGTTTTTCTTAATTACAAATTCAAAACACAAAAGAATTCCTTAATCCGGTAAGACAATAAACTGCGCTTACAATAGGCAGCTGTGCGGCATCTTTGACGGTATGTAAAAGTATTCTTCTTCTATGCCTACAGTTAATAATAAATTATAAATAATAAGTAGATAAATATACTAAAGCAATCTATAGGACGATTGTAGCGCATTGCGGCAGTCAATTTCAAACACTAAACTGAAAATAGGTACACTTACTCGGCAAAACCTTTCAATGTCGAAGGATTCAAAAGCTTTCATAGTTTTATTAGTCAAAACCGCGCGAACGATGAGAGGTTTTATACCTTTAAGACGAACAATTAGCAATTATCCAAATATATGACCAGCTTGAAACTACCAAATAATTAATACTAGAAAATCACATGCTAACAGTGAGCAAAAAACTTGAAACATACACATTGTATATCTCAAAGCTAAGGAAGTTACTCTTGTGTTGATCTCAAACACCCTGACGACATTAAATAACTGAAAGATCGTTTACCATTCTAGGAATCGAACCTGGAGCCTCTGTGCTGCAGTGAAGTAAGCCGGCCAAGGCGTAACCCACTCAACCACAGAGGCCGTTAAGTAAAGGATAAAACCAAAACTGAAATAATAATTGTAATATACCTACCTAATTATGCGATACATGACGCTTGGTGGTTGCAGCTCTGTCAATTTTCGTAATATTAAAGTCATCACGAAATTATACAAGTTGTTGCATTATTTAGACGTCATATCGCAGTATCACAATCTGTTGGCAGTGTCTGATAAGGTTATCTTCAACAATTTCTGTTGTATGCAATCTTTATATGGCCCACCATAATTATGGTTGTATGAAGTTTGTATTATTATTTTATGGCTATATTATTTTATTTGTATTTTATATAGAAATAAACTTCATTATACCTGGAGGATTGCAGGCAAGCCAAACTGGCAATGCCTCAAGCAAATCTGCGTTATTCCAGGAGTATCTTAAGGCCCAGTTGATCCCGGCTGAGACTAGTTATTAGTGCAGCCACAGGACATGGCAATATTAACAGACATCTTTTTTATACACTATTTCACTGACAGCCCCCTATGCAGAGTCTGCCTGGAGCCAGACGAAGCAGCCGCCCATATCCTGCTTGAACGCGGAGAGGTGGTCCAATACAGGGCGAAGTATCTGGACGTCCCAGGTAGCCTTCGAGAAGTCTTCAGCGACGTCAAGAAACTGGTGGACTTCCTGGAGGAGCTGGGCTGGATGGAGTAGCCCCTCATCCATCTTCGCACGCAAAATAGGCGCATGACGTCGAGTTGCGGAAACCGCCCGCTCGCAGAAGGAAAAACCTTACTCATAACACTAATAGGAAGTTTATAGAATTGACTTGTTAAAAAAAGTTTTATTCACAATCATATTGATATGGTATGAAAATCTATTTTTTTAAACTCACTTTTAAGGAGCCTATAAAATTCATATAATTCTAAAGCTGGCGACTGACATGAGCGTTTGGCCGTAACGTACATTCGAGGCGAGCTTGTTACGTTACGGCATTACCTGACTGACCTGTTCCCCTAGCTCGTGGCGAGCACTATGCTCGACTGCGCTCCGTCTTTTGGTAATCAAAATATCGGATAACGAAGACGTGTTTCTGAGATCTGTGATTTTACTAAATTATTCCTTACTCCGGATGAAGAAAAAAAAGAAACCTTATTGGATTTCAAACTTGTACAAAAACAGAAATATAACGGGTGGTTCATCGTTAATGGAAACACTGAAGAATCAGATGTACTGACCTAAAATTAAGGCGTAACGCAACACTCAAAGGGATTCGCGAAAATACCGACAATCGGGTGGAGCACGCGGCGCTCGCAGCGAGCGGATCTGTTCGCTGTACTGACCTGTTACGACGAAATGTTACAGGTCAGTCGCCACCTTAATGAATTACCGCTCCAAGCAAGTTGGTTATCATAGTAGGTACCCAATATATATATTTGTTTAATGTCAATAGATGTTACCATACACTCACGTGATACAGAAACATAACAGTCACCAGAAAAATAAAATATACTATTTTAAACACGTGTTAAATTTCATGTCAAACATTAACTAAAACAATATAATTGCAAGCATCTGAGGGGTTTTAGCATTTAAAAACTTCAAACGCGTCCTTAAAGTCTGTCTTTAAGATCTTCCTAAAGGGCTAGCGTTTATTTTGTTGAAAGAATATGTGCTGCAATAACAACATGGTTATGATGAAACAACATGCAAACAGTTCAATTAAACTGTTTGATCAAGTACAAATATGAACATTCATATTTCTTCATGACATTTGACAACTCATTAGATTTGACCTCGAACGGCAATTGGATAACACTGCAGCAGTCTGTTTGAACAAATTATTTCATCTACGGCCACCATTAGCACAGTCATTTCATACCTATCATTGAAAAGCTATGTAGGAAAACCCTTACCATATTTTTACTTAGCGTAAGAGATTTAAGCAAGATCAACTTAGGTGTAAGGCTTGGCTTAGACTACTATATAACTATTTGTATGTATATGGCAAACAGCTGTGAGTACAATTAATCTACATTGTTGAACTCAGGATGGTTTTGTCAACAGTTGTGCTCATTTCAGTTAGTCATATTACTCATACTTCAACAACTGTAACCAGTGCATATTATTTTATTTATTTTAAACTAGCTGTTTCCTGGGACAGAATTTGATTTTATACATATCTTCAGAACCCTGAAACATAACTATGTTGTACTACTAACTATTAGTGTTCAATATTGTAGTAAAGAATAAGCAATACTGATATCATTAAATAAAAAGATGTCTGCAGTTGGTAATAAATAAATAAGTAATTGGCAGACATTCAGAGACATAATATATCCCCTAAGCAGCATTGCCAGATGTCCAGATTATTAAATAAAAATTAAATGTCCCGTGCGGAACAGGCTCAGTTCCGTTTTCGGAGATATCTCGATGGTACGAGCAGCATGCTGAGGAAGCAGAATTACTCATCCAGTTTAATCTACATCTGCCCTGTGAAGAGTTCCTCGTCTTAATTGAAGAGAAAAAGGATACCTTAAAAGAAGTTAAATCTTCACAGAAATATCATAGATAAGTAATTCATAAAAATATAATTATCCTGTTATTGTAAGTTGCAATTTGTAACACTCACTCCTCAGACTATTGTTTGAAATGCCATATTTTTCCAATGAATAAAACTTATTTGATTTTGATTTCTGTTCTTTTTTTTTATACAGAAGATGAGTAAGACTCAACTATTAAGGATAGGGTAAATCTGATTTATAATATCATATTTCTATTAAAATAAATTTTCAATGCCTATTTTTGCTATCTATTCTCACATAAACATAATTTGAACTCAAATAAAAAGATAAATATTCAAACTTTCGACTAAAGAATCCCACTTTTTTTACTCAAAAAGTTCCAAAATCCCATCATATCAAAAAATCTGGAAACGCTGCCCCTAAGCTAAGCAAGTTATGCTTGTGTTATCGGTAATATACAATAGATCACTCTTGGGCGAAGGCCAGATACCCAGAAAATATTAAATAATGGAAAGTTTGTTTATGACAGCAAAAGCTTTCAGCCACAGAGGCCGTCAAGGAAAGATACTTAATTATTAAGCACCTTTAGGCTCGTACTACTATAAAATAAATAAAACTCAACTACGAAGTAATTTTGCTTTAGTTATCATAGTGTTAATAAAACATCTATTCCACTAGGTAAAGGTATAGGATTTCTTTAAAAAGTGACAAGAAAAGAAATATTCAACAAAAGTTGGCAAGGCAAAATGCCAGATGGTTTGCAGTGATGAAAAATTGTGGTCAATATACGCTGTAAAAGTTGACAGACTGATTTCTAAATATATATGTATATATAAACATGTAAATATAAGAACACACAACGCATTGGAGTGCTTTAAGTTATTTTATAATATTTTATTTTAGGTTTATCAATATAGCATTGTCGACATTAGCAATCTATATGCATCCTGTGGATTTTCTAGGACAAAGTTCATGTTTAATCTGTAAAGTCTATATTCCAGTTATACTCTGGAATATAGATTGAAAAGATATAGTGTACATAGGAGTAGCATGTCAACTTAATTTTTTAATAGTATGACCTTAAAAAAAATGTACAAAGAAACTTGGTGTGAATAAATACTTTAGAATTTGAATAAAAATGGTTTTTTATCAAAGGCTCTTTGGAAAACACACACAAAACATTGAAACATAATAAAAAAAAAATGGAAACAGTGAACATAGTCACTACACACTTATATTAGAATAGATAAAGTTAAGTAAGGCTCATTTAAATAATAGTAATAATAAATCTATCATTATAATAAATGCTAAAAAAGTAATACACAAAAGTTATATGAGAAAATTCAACTTTGTTGCTATTATTGTTTATAAAATATACCTAGCAACTAAAAGTATAATTCATAGCATAATGTAGTGTAAATAATCTGTATAATTGTAATATGGTACTTTTACATTGGACTAAAATGTACACACTCTAAATTTGGCACAATATTCTACAAAAAAAGGATTACACTTCAACTAAATAAATATATGTATGCAACTCATACATATAAAATTGCTTTGTAATACAAGAACCCAGCAGTAATCATTCAAATTAAAAGGTATATATAATATTACTGGTGAAGGTAGGCAAAAACATTATTTCAAATTGGCCTTGTATGTTGCTACAGTATTAACGCATTGCTTTCATTTCACTGCATAAATTATAACTGTAATCAATACTTCTTATGCAACAATGAATTTATTATGAGAAATACATCAATTTTGCTTTTGGTTGTGTTTATATCCGACTTTAAATACTGCTATTTGCCACAACACCTACCAAAACTGATAATTACATCCTCTTCATAACTAAAAAAATCAATAATCATAACAATACATCAAATGATTTCAGTAGAGTTTTTAAGGTTGGTTTTATTGTGTTTACATTTGTCAGGTAGTTGAATTAGAGATATATAATTAGTAGTAGAAGGAACAGTTCGAAATTCAAATTAAAACCTACCTTTTCAAGTTCTTTTTCAATCTCTGTCGCGCGAATGACGAGGGGTCCTCTGACTGCATATTCGAGCTTCAATATATTCGGATTAATGTTTTCTACAGTAACAGCCTTTGATGCCATCGTACGGATGTTTAATTTATTCCACGTCAAACAAAACTCAAGCTCCGAACGTCCCGCGGCGCTGGCCAAAACGCGACTGGCGCGCCTTATCAAGCCGAAATGTGACATTCTAATCAATCACTACCCTAAATACGTCACCGGTGTTACGTTAACCCCACACTGCCCGTTAATCTTGTGATAATTAGTTATAACAATAAAGAAAGCCGTTTAATTTACCAAGTTCAATGTTTAACACAGTCACGGTCGCGAGCTCGTCGGCTCAAAACCGGTCGCGTACTGTCCGTTTGCAGAAACGATCGATAAAATATGTAGCACGGTTTGCAAATACTTTGTAAATACTGCCACGACGAATGTTTGAATCAATTGTCTTAATAAGACTGATTAAATGATTAAATTACAAATACATAACAATGACGTAATGATAATAATAACCAACAAAGGTTATCTTGGTCTTTATCACTTATATACAGTAGAAACAAAATTAAAAACTTACAAAGAATATAAAAAATAAAATCTTAATCACGTATTTTTATACGTATTTATCATATTTAATACTATTTATTAATTTATTATGCACTGGGTTATTACGTAAAAGTAAACTAATATTATTGTTTATTTTGACTTTTTTTATTGACAATGACATTGACGGCTATTTTTAAAATGGCGTCTCTTGCTTTGCTGCCAACATTAGTGTATTAAAAAGTTCCTAAAGCAGCCACTACACTAGTTACAAAATTAGTGTCATGCTTCTGTACTTTACTAATCATTTATTTACTTTAATATTTTACTCGTTAAAATTTTACATAAACTCCATTTAAGTAATCACAAATTTCTACCAAGGCAAAAGGCAAGCAAAAGAGTTACAAAATACCGGATCCAGCCATAAAACGTAATCCGAAGTAAATACGTAATGTGAGCACAGACTGAATAAAGCTCAATATTTATTTCATTTTTTTATGTTTCATTAGTTACAATCATTAGAAACTTGAGTTATGTTAATAGGACAGACGTGACAGACACAACGCACAAATAATAAATATTATTGCACGTTTCCCTCGACACTAAATACTATCGGTCTTATTATTGTTACAACTTAAGTTCCGACAAAAACAAAATTCACCTGCATATCTATAAAAACATATTTTATTACCTGTCGGCATTTGAACTAATTGTAATTCTGTTATGATTGTCTTCTTTTGTTTATTTATTTATTGGTTATTGTGGAGAACAGCCTATTGTACTCGTTTATGGCCGTTTGCAGGCATAATTAGCCAGGTGTGCGGATTACGATTTCTAGGAAATTACGTCCACGCTTGCGGGGAGGCATATTTGCATTTGTACAGTATAAAACGATGGCTTAATGGAGAGAGGCGGCAGTGTGCTACAATCGGGAATCTAGTAAGTGACGGACTTTGCGCTTTTTATAGAGTTACTAGCTTCTGCATTACGTTTGGACTTGTTGTGTTCGGTTATATTTGTACCTGTGTTATACGTGTTTGTATAGTTATAACCATAAACTCTATAATAATTCCAACGGCATTTTAATTCGAGTCCCGTAACTCGTAACATTATAGAGTGTAAGAGTAAGTTCGAACGCTTCTTTAAGGATCATAAAAGCGTTCAAACTTACTCTAACTCTTTAAGAATAAGGCTTTATATATTCACCCTTGAAAGAACACTAAGTCACCCGAAGCCATTATTTTACTCTAATGTTCTGATGAATATATTCACAATTTATTCAGTAGGTACATGTAAATTATAAATATTATGATATCATGGTTTTTGTGTTCTCGTCGCTTTCTGGTCAGTAATAAACTACTATTTTATTCGTAGAATGTTTTAATTTTTATTGATAAACTTACAGAATACATATTAATATAACTAACAATATCATACATTATTTAATTAAAAATAATTTAGAAATATTTCTAATAAAATGAACACTATTCAAAACTCATTAGTCAAAAACATGTATTCTACGGACTTTCGAATGATTCCGGTTTATAAGCTTTTTTGTTTGGCGGCAAATGGCGATTACAAATTACGATTTGGCGGGAATAGACATTTCATCCTACCAAAAGTTTTCGATAGATTATCACTTAAAAGAAAAGTTCAACAATAATATCATTTTATAAAATCCCAATTAGGTTTGAATCGGAATTTATGTTTGTCAAAATACAAAAATTCAAAGTATTGATTTACTTTAATTACGTTTTATTATCATTTATCGATACGAATTCAAAAATTTTGATAATTCGAATTGTCTTAGTAATTTATTTGTCTTATTTTTCAAGACACACAAATCCCGCCAATTTCAAAGTCTATTGGCATTAGTGGCAGTTGGTGTTTGGTGCTTGCTACGAAATTAACTAGAAAAGGTAATAAAACCCTTATATTCCCATTCAATAAATTATTGTATTTATCGGTGTTTGTTTGTAGTTGTTGTATTGTTTAGTTTAGGAGAGTTTTGGTTACAAAAGAACAGAAAAGTTTGGAAAATCAATCTTATAATGGTTTTGTGTTGACTAAAGTGACTTTTTGTTAGGGTCATTTAGGCAAAAACTGAACCCTAAAATATTGTTCACGTCATTTTCTAAGAAACTTCTGGATCCATATGGATTTTTCCATTGGATTTATAGATGAACTACATCCATAATAGTGCATTAAAACTGCGAAACAACTAGAAATTATTGATGGGCCTCATATATGTGTCTATTGGATTTTTTTTCAATGTACATCGTGGTCTTGGGTACCGACAGTCAGATCTTTTACAATAATAAAAGCATAATGTTTCTTACTAGGTAGCGTTTTACTAAATAAATAGCGAGATGCTTGCTATTAAAGGCGTAAAAATTATATTTAACTCTCTTGCAACTTTTGAAATAGGTATAATTATGAAAATTTGAAGTTTTAGAACTTTATTCAAACCAGTTTTGTTATGGACAAGAATGATTAGATATTTTTAGAATATGGAGTTATTCAATTAAATACTTTTTAGGACTTCATTACCAAATGACAAAAACAGTGGAGTTTTGTCCAAAAAGTCGACTGCTTTTGTCGCCTATACAAAGGCTCACATAGTGCACGTTCCTACACACATTTGTAAATTACGTACACTAAAAAGTTATGTATGTACCTTAGTATGTACGTATATATAATATAACTTTTTGGGTATGGACTAGGCACAGTCTAAGTTTTCCTGTATCTGTTATAGGAAATGAGAAAAATGAATTTGCGGCAACAGCCGCGTATAAGCTACTACGAACCGGAAGAACCAAGTTGGGATGCGTACATATGTAAGTAGTTCTTGCCTGCACTGATATAATAAATGGAAAAATAACTCTGTATGTTACGAATTCACAGCAAAGACTTGAAAGAATTGCATGAAATTCGATAGATATGTAAAATTGTATGTTGTATATATAGTGAAAGAAGAAGGAATGGGAATTACCTAGTAAAAATGTAATTAAGAACCTAAATCTTACGTGACTAGATGGCGCTGCGGGTTTCGATTTTAAGCGTTTTGTGGATTTAAATGAAAATAAAAATATTTATTTTAAAAAAACGTATGTACTATTTATCTTATATATATTTAAGATCCTGAAGATAGACAATCTTTAGGATCTTCTTTCATGCAAAATTCACTTATTAAGTAACAGACGATCCTGCTCATCCAATTCTTCCATAAGTTGAATATTATTACATTGTATTGTATTCTTTCCAAGTATTTCCATTAAGAACAAGAGAATAATAATAAAATATTCAATTATACCTATATATGTAAAAATAGTTAATATACTTAGAATATTTTGATTAAGTTCAAAACATAATAATCATAACGAAATATTTAAATATTTCATTAGCTTAAATATGTAAAAAGTTATAAAAACCTCTTTCTACTGTCATCCAAGATAATCCTGTCTGCAAATAGATGCCACCACATCGATTTTATAGCCCATGCCCAAAAGGCTATTTACATTCAGTGCCGTAAATAGCCTTTTTCTGCGCCCTATGCGAGCTATGATCTATGATAAAATAACGCACAAGGGCCTTGGTGTTGGTGGACCAATTATCTAATATTTTGGAAGAAAAATCTATTTTGTTATAAGTTTTTAAACTTTTAAAATTTAACATACGCATTTGATGACACTGGCATGTAGGTACGTATGTGTTGGAATCGAGCACTAGGGGCGCAGCGGGAACTTATCAGGAGCAAACCGAAATAATAATAGTCCTGCCTGGTGTGGCCATTCTTGCACCCCCCAAAGTCTACGCCCTATGCCTGGGCACCGGTAGCACTGCCCTATTTACGGCACTGCTCCTATTGTCCAATTTACATTGTAGCCTGCCCAATTTCATTATTTTTTTCATCTCTTATTATTTATTCGTATTTAATTCGTCATTTCTGTTCTGTGCTTTCAACCAAATTTATCCGTCCAATATATTAGTGGTCAATTTTTTTTGGGTTTGTTTCTGTAGTTTGCGACAAATGCGGTGACTATGCATACGAGTACTGTTCAGTGCATGGCCCACTTCTCGTGATCCCCGATGACATGGTGAGTTATTTACGGTTCCTTTGCTATTTTGGCAATCCATGTATGTATATCACAACCATTTTAACAGAGAAACATAAGAATAACATATGTTGTACATAACACGATGTAGTAGAACCACGAAAAACTTGGGATTTTTGACGATTTCTGAAGTCGAGTGGACTACGCCTCTGTTGGCTTTTTTCATTACAGCGTAGAAGCTCTGGGTTCGCTTCCTGATATGGTTTGTCGACGAACTTACCGTTAACACTGTGGTTTAGGTGTCTAGGATCGGTCCCAGAGTGGTCCGTTGTATATGCTTGGTTTGGAGATATACAATATGTGTGTGTGTGTGTGTGTTTGTCCGCCGGAAATTAATTTATTATTTTTCTTTAGTGTACATAGGAAAATAGCTAGAGTAACGTGAGTTAATATTTAAAAATCACTATGATGTGCTGTAATGATTTTTTAATCCAGCATATGGTGAAATATTCCCTTGTTAAGCCGTGAAAATTGTGTCCCTCATATCAATAACTAAAGTTAATTATTATTGTTTTGGAATCCTTCAATCTCATGTGACGCAAGTCTTAAATCGTAAAAAGATCAAGTTTAATTCTTTAAGACTTTGAACAATAATGAAATTTTCTTGATAGACGGTGACGACTTTTTATAAACACAGCCTCTGCCTCGTGTGTAGCGGCCCTAAAACATATTTTATGGTTGTGATCAGGTCCCCGCCAAATCTCCTTATCCCCCCTACGTCCCGAGTGCAGCACTCACCATCCCACACGTGTTCCTGCATATCGCACCATCCATCATACCAGGTTTGTGTCCCTCCATTTCCTGTCTTCCTAGGTAGGCCTATATTCTAAAATATTCGGGAGAGAAACCAAATTTATTTAGAATGGCTAGGTACATGATTAACATACAGTCACATTGTTAAGTCCAATCTGAATTAGTTAAGCATTTCCTTACCTGGAAGAAATAGTGGTTTTTCCAGAGCGCTACAACATGGGGGTTTTTTTAAAAAGGGTGTCATAAAATTTCTTCGAGACCGGCAGCGCGTTGGTGATATCTCTGGTGTTGCAAACGTCCATAAGCGACGGGTACAGCTTCCCATCAAGTGAGCCACCAGCCTGTCTGCAGCTCTCCAACTATAAAAAAAATAGAAGAACTTTGAATGCCAACTATTGTTTTGTAGAGAATATATTTTAAAATCACGTATAAATTTTTTGATCATTGTTTATTTTGTTAAAAAATAAAGACTTTTATCTATTATTAAAATAATTATGTAAAAATAAATTAAATACTAAAAGAAACTTACCCTAAAATAGTCTAGTCAACGAGTTCAAAAACGTGAAAAATAGAAATAAAGGTCCTAAAAATATGAGCGGATAGCTCATTGGATTCGGAATCACTGTTAGAAAAATGTTTTTGAAGGATTTTGGTGCAGGTAAAAAATAGCAATTGTTATTAACAAAATAAGATGAAGAAAATGGTATTTAGTTTTTCGTTAATAACTCGAAAAATATTAATATTTAAGCAACTTTCATTTGATTTTGCAATAGTTATAAAAATTCATAATTAACAAATTAATAAAGTTTTATGAACATTTATCGCAGGATCTTATGAAGTATATATCAAAAGGGCTTCACGAAGTTTGAAATTTATAGGCCAATTATTTATACCTTTAATCCTATTATTTATGCCAACGGAGATTAGGAAAAAAATTGTTAGTTAAATATTGAATAACTTTTAAAAAAATGGTGATAAAACTTTTTTTCCAACGGGGTCGATTCTTTCAAGTGTTAAGAAGTTACTAGAATTTTTTCTAATTTTTAAAATGAAATTTTATATTATAATAAATTATTTTATCTGATGAACTCTCTTTAGCGGTGGTGCGCGCATGCCGTAACAGCCGCGCGGAGCCCTATATTCAACTTCAAATTAAAATTATAAATAATGGAAATAGAGTTCCGGGAGCTGGGACATTTTTATCGGAAATTTTCTCCTCTTTAACGAGCTTTTTTCAAAATTGCTTAGATATTAATATTTTTCAACTTATTAACGAAAAACTAAATACCATTTTTATTTCATCTTATTTTGTTAATAACAATTTCAATTTTTTACCTACACCAATATCCTTCAAAAACATTTTTCTAAAGGTGATTCCGAATCCAATGAGCTATCGCTCATATTTTTAGGACCTTTATCTCTATTTTTCACGTTTTTGAACTTGTTGACTAGATTAAAAAGGGCGCATCAATTTCAGCATAATTCTGACCAATCGATAAGACCGAACTTCTGCTATTATGAGCACATAATAATCGTTACGTACGATATTATTTATACTCCTAAATCATATCAATGTTTAAAGTTATATCATATAACATTGTCTACTTTTATGATTACACTATTACACTGGATAATAAACAGTAGTCTTGTAAAAAATAATATTATAAAAGGCTGACAAAGTATATTTGATTTGATTAAAGGGAATAAAATTTCATACGCCACTTTTTGGTTTAGTGGGATTCTTGCTTTCAGCGCCAAAATAGTGCTAAGAAAACACAATGAAAGCACCCTGTCCAATGGTTATAATGGTCATGGTCAGTGCTAGAATATCAGGAATATATTATATACTTAGTTATAAGACTGCTATGATATTATAATAAAATTGAACAATGAAAATAAATAAAAAAACACAGGTGCTGGCTTGGGTATATTCTCCACGCTTACTTTGCCACGTGGAGTGCGCTTCGGCCCTTATAAGGGCACGAAGACGACGGACATAAACTCCATGTACTGTTGGCAGGTAAGTTGAACTTGAACCATGTAAGGTTGCGTACCAACCAGGGCCAATGAAGGTATGGACTTAAAGACCGTAGTGTTAAAAAACAGGAAATAAGAGTTCAAGAATCGACCAGAACGACGCTGGTGTAGGCAAAGAGTACGATATGAACTTAGAAATTATTGACGGACTGAAGTGTGCCGAGTTGAAATATTTAATAATGGAGTTTGTCGCCAAGTAGTTTTATTTTACATAAATAAAAACTTAAGTCAGTTTTTCACTTTAAAAAAGTGGAGCTTTTAGCACCAACTTCAAAATTTTGTAAAAAATATTAAATAAATAATTATTGCTTGCTTTTTAGTTGACTTGTATTTTTATTATTAAATTAGGTCATTTCTCTATCTAAAAAATGTTATTAAAAGGATTTCATTGTATTTTTTTAATAATAATCTATAGTTATCTTATATACTGTTATAAAACTTTTTCAAATATTGGAACCATAATAGGGGAAAAAACTGATGAAGATGAGATGAATGATCGATAATAAGGCTTAGAATACTTTGATAAGAATGATGGCTGTACCCACAGAGCTAAAAAAAATCGTCGTGCGTCTGTGGGGGATTCTCTGCTCTGTGGGTATACCATTTGTAACTGTTTCTCATTTTATGAGCGATCAAAATTTAAGAAATACTAATAGAAAAACCTAATTAAATGACATAAAAAAATAAATATTTACTCGCAAAAAAAATGTTACTTACGACATTTGAATTACCACCGATATACATATCGATATACATATTTGAGGCCGGCTCCTCTATCTGTCTATTCTTTCTATATTTACCTAATCGTTTATAGATAATTGTCATTACAATGCATATTAAAATATAGAGGTTCGGCAATAATAATGTTCGCAATAGATATACGACAACGACCACAAGCCTAGTCACGTGACAGACGCAGCGGATCCCAACAAATCTAACTGGATGCGATATGTCAACTGCGCACGCCACTGGAGCGAACAAAACCTAGTCGCTTACCAGTACAACGGCGAGTTATATTATAGGTAAGTTTTATTGTATGGAACAATTTTCCTTCTGTTTCACGTCGTATCCCTTCCATTCCATCCGAGAGGCTGGTGACGCGTTGGAGTCGCCCTTGGTGATACGAGTGGGCTGTCTGTCTGTTTACCCAGTTTAAGCAATTAAAAATAAAACAATAATTCTGTAGCTATTTAGGCGAAAACAGAAAGTATAATTACCATAATAATCACAAAATAAAAAGAATGATTTGACACTTAAAAATGTCTATATAACGTAACTTTGAATGAAATCAACAAAACTGAAAGCCAATTACAATTAATTTATTTAATTGATAATATACAAAACAAAAAAATATAGGTGCATTATGTAATGTTATAAAACATAGTTCAATTATTATTTTCCTCCAAATAACGAAATAACATTAAATTTTTATTAATTTTCTTATGTCGTATTAATCTATAACAAAGTGCCAAAAACAGTTACGATCTAAGGCATCTTATTTTTAATTTTAGTGCTGCTACCATAGTAAATATTGTTACAATTTGTGCCACCTGCATATTTGTAAACAAGGCACATTTATTACCCGCCGGCGTTTAAGCTAATAACATTGAAGCTCTTTTATGACTGTCTTCTTTTGTTTACTTTGTGTTTAAAATTTGTGATTGGAAAAACAGACCATTGTGTATTGTAATCTTTATGGTAGTCATTAGCCAGGTGTGATTCTTGGAAAATTCAGTCCACGCGGTCGAGCAGACATACTGTATTTGTACAGTATAAAGCAATGCTCCAACGGAGGGTTAAGGCAGTCAAGCGATAAGCACAAGCGTAGCAAGACGTGTGTACTACATTCGGTAATCTATTTAGTGACGGACTTTACGCGTGTTTTTGAATCGTGCATTACGTTTGGACTGGTTGTATTCAGTTATATTTGTACGTGTGTTATACGTGTTTGTATAGTTCTAATAAATTCTGTAATAATTCCAACGGCATTTTAATTCGAGTCGTGCAAATCGTAACAATATGTATACATTATATATGAATTAGGTATGCCCATGTGTTATTCTGTAATACAAGCTTTATTATTGTAAAGCTTCATCAAATACCATTCAGTAATTTTTGCGTTGAAGAGTAACGAAAACTCATCAAAATACCTGCATAGAATTTCCAGTTTATTATACTTGTTGTATGATGTCGGTCCGTCTAGATATATCACAGTGGGACACAAGTAATGTCACAATTTGAATGTATTATAATTTTTACAAATGGCGTAAATGCAATTGCACTTTGTAACTTACGTTGTACACAGATGGTTATTTGATAACAAACAATATACCAACAGTTTAATAATTCTCTATTTTGTGGTCCATAACGACCAAGTATCCTAAGTTACAAACCAGTAAGCCAGTGACGTAAATGTATAAGTAATTAGGTATATATCTCCTTGAGTATGAAGTGTGTATAACATTTTCGGGTGCGAAATGACTTCACAATTTATCGACGATAATCGGTAAATTCTAAACTCTCGTTTCTAATACTAAGAGTATTTCTTTGACCGTGACATTACTTTTGCGGCTTGCCCCGCCTGTTGTATTCCTTAATTCCGTATTGTTTATTCTGGGGGAGCTGTAAAGTTTTATCTGTGTACTTAAAGTCTTATCAGTATATTTATTTTTGTTATAACACTTTTAGAACTGTAAAGTTGATACCTCGATTTACGGAACTCATGGTATTCTATGGAAGCGAGTTCGCTTCTATGATGGGCATCAATTTATCTACGTACAATTCGCCGTTAAGCTACAATAAGTCCGGTAAGGCATTTCAGCCACATTAATCTCTCTCGATCTCTCTCTTATCACTGTCGCGAAAATACTGTAGAAACGCAACAACAGGGAACTGGTTCTCAATGTTGTTCTCGCCAGGCTCTCGCAATTCTATAATCTGTTCTAACCCAAGATCTCAGTCACATTGCAAATCTTGACGTCATCATTCACGCATTAATTCACGTGATAATTAAACAAAAGTATAAAATATTAAAAACAAAAGATTAAAATCAGAGTTGCTCATAAAATTAACAGGCTGAAGTGGCAGTTGGTTGGCTACATCTGTCGCAGCATCGATGGCCGATGGAACAGATGCGTCATAGAGTGGAGAATACAACTCAGTAAACGTAGTGTAAGGTCAGCCTTCACCCCGATAAACCGACGATTTGCGCAAAGTTGGCGGTTGGGGCTGAATGAAGAAGGCGGAGGACCGGGATAAATGGCGCAAAAACAGTGGGTATAGGATAGGATTATGTCATATATTTCTTCCGTCCGTCTTTGTATAACAGAAACCGAGTATCTATATCTCATTAATTCAGAAGGTCCTCCTTTTGGGAAGTCGGTTAAAAATACTCCGTATCTCAAGAACTAGGTAGTCCACAAATATTCAAGCCAATTTCCATTTTTTGTAAATCCTCAAAATTCAACATTTTTAGAATTTTCCACTTCATAAGCCATATTTATGACTTTGGAATCTTCGATATATAGATCCGATATAAAGCCACAATAAATTTAATTAAAAATATTCATTACTTTACGTTGTCATTATTTCTAGGTACACGAGGGCAAAAACGCAAATCAACCGATGTATCGCAAAACGCACAGCAAATTGAAGTTAACGAAACGACGAAGAAAACAAAACTATCAAATAATACTAATGTGTCTAAAAATAAACCGACTATAAGTAATGGTAATAACTTAACTCCTGAATCAAATCTGCAATTTTGTAACAGCGTCATAACTGTGAATTCTGTAGTTAATTCCAATCAAGTAAATAACATACCGGCAGAACTTAAGATTCTACCAAATGATAAGAAACACATGAAACATGTTATCCTACAAAACAATAAGCTACCAATTTCGAAGGTTTGTTATAATAGTCCTGAAAATGAAACCTCCAAGCAATGTCTTCCGAAGAGTGCAAGTAATTTAACAGAAGACATAAGTAATAAAGGAAATAAATCAATTGTAGGTAATATGAACGTACCAGAAAATTACAACTTTTCTTGCCATAAATTTCAATACAAATGTGTTGAAAATAACAATTTAATTAATACTGAGGAGAAACTATACATATGTGATGTATGTGATTATAGATGTTCAGTAATAGGAAGATTAAAGAGCCATAAAAAGCACAAACACATAAAGGAAAAAAACTTCTCATGTCATATATGTCAATATAAATGTGTTCAAAAGAGTAAATTAAATATTCACCTTCGTAAACTCACTGGGGAGAAATCGTACATATGTGATTTATGTGAATATAGATGTTCCCAAAAAGGTCATTTAAAGAGCCATAAAAAGCACAAACACACAAAGGAAAAAAACTTTTCCTGTGATATATGCCAGTACAAATGTGTTACAAAGAGCAATTTAAATATTCACCTTCGTAAACACACTGGGGAGAAACCGTACATATGTGATTTATGTGAATATAGATGTTCCCGAAAAGATTATTTAAACTACCATATAAAGTCTAAACACACAAAGGAAATAAACTTTTCATGTAATATATGCCAGTACAAATGTGTTACAAAGAGCAATTTAAATATTCACCTTCGTAAACACACTGGGGAGAAACCGTACATATGTGATTTATGTGAATATAGATGTTCTCAAAAAGGTAATTTAAACGACCATATAAAGTATAAACACACAAAGGAAAAAATCTTCTCATGTCATATATGCCAGTACAAATGTGTTACAAAGAGCAATTTAAATATTCACCTTCGTAAACACACTGGGGAGAAACCGTACATATGTGATTTATGTGAATTTAGATGTTCCCGAAAAGATTATTTAAACTACCATATAAAGTCTAAACACACAAAGGAAATAAACTTTTCATGTAATATATGCCAGTACAAATGTGTTAAAAAGAGCAATTTAAATATTCACCTTCGTAAACACACTGGGGAGAAACCGTACATATGTGATTTATGTGAATTTAGATGTTCCCGAAAAGATTATTTAAACTACCATATAAAGTCTAAACACACAAAGGAAATAAACTTTTCATGTGATATATGCCAGCACAAATGTGTTACAAAGAGCAATTTAAATATTCACCTTCGTAAACACACTGGGGAGAAACCGTACATATGTGATTTATGTGAATTTAGATGTTCTCAAAAAGGTAATTTAAAGAGGCATATAAAGCACAAACACACAAAGGAAATAAACTTTTAATGTCATATATGCCAGTACAATTGTGTTCAAAAGAGCCGTTTAAATTCACATCTTCGTATACACGCCAGGGACAAATCGGACATTCCCCGAAAAACAAATTAAGAAAACCGTATAACTTTTTTTCACCAATTATTTGTGTGTTTATAACTATATATACACAAACAAATACAGTCGGTACAGTGAGTAACAAAAAGCTAATAAAAGTACACCTTCGTTAAAGCATTGAGAAGAAAACTTTTTATTGTACGTGTTCAGCAGACGGGCAAACGGCCCACCTGATGGAAAGCGGTTACCATCGACTATGGATGTGCTGCCGCTCTCTAAAGGGAGACTGGAACCTGGCCACTAAGGCCGGAACACAACTCAAGGTTGTTATGACGGGCAAATACCCTACTACACCTGGCTATGGGTTGTTTTGTCGCCTCTTACAACAGGCCAGCAGGAAATTGTATTCTTTCTCCGTTTCTGCAGGGATTATATGTGAGAACTGTAATTATAAATATATATTCAATCTCTTTCTAATTTGAATTTACATTATATCAAAACATGCAAATTAAACAATAAGCATATCTAGCAGAGTAAAAGTCTATAAAGATTTTTTATAGACTCTGGCATTGTCAAAAAAATCGGTCAAGTGCGTGTTATTCCACGTTCACGATAACTTGATACACATTTTATCAACTTTCTAAAAGTTAACATTACTTAGATAATTATTAAATCTATATATAAAGAGGAAAGATTTGTACTTTTTAATTTTTGTATGTTTGTAACGGATAAACTCCAAAACTACTGGACCAATTTCAAGAATTCTTACACCATTAGAATTCTACATTATCCTAGATTAATATAATTTATATTTATTTATAACTAGAAAAAATTAGATATCCCTACTAAAACTTCAATAATGTAACCCATATTTTATTTAATAGTAGGTACCTACTTATATATACTTTATTGTTTCTATTCTATTGTATAAATATAACAAATTGTTGAGTAAATTTTCAGTAATTACTATTATGTCTCTGCCCCACCTGCGTTACTCTTACTGACTGTAACCAAATGCGACTTATAGCGTCAATAATTAACGCGTTAACGATTAGCTACATTAATTTCTATAGTATATATAATTTCATTAGATTTAGGGTAATGTATATTATACGCTGATGTATAAACACTGGTCAATAATAATTTTGTTGCTCTTGGTATTAAATGGTTTAATAACAGTAAATAGCTAACAAAGAAATATAACAATTAAGATATACATACATTCCCGTCACTGGCCCAAGTGCTGTCCCTGTTCCACACTAACATCTCCCAGATTTTCAGGAAATCTAAATTAGTGAATTGTGGTAAAATGTAACTTTATGATCGTCTTCATTTTAAAATTACAAAAACCTAAGCCAATTCAGTACTCTCGTGAATATATTCGCATACGGTGCACTTGGAATTAAAAAAAACTGCATAAATACGAGGCAACATTTTTTTTGGAGTTTTTAACAGCTTTTGGTATCGTTTATATTTTAAACGTTCTTCATAAATACTTGTCAGTTTCTTAGGTTTAATATTGAATAATTATTAATAAAATACTTCCTTTTTTAGCTTTGTTTTATTTATAACAAGAAACATTGTGCAAATTGTAAATCTTTATGGCGCCAATTGAATTGCTCTTGTTGTCCCTATTAATATTATAAATGTGAAAGTAACTCTGTCTGTCTGTCTGTCTGTCTGTCCGTCTGTTCGTCTGTCTGTTCCATTTTCACGGAAAGCTTCTGAACCCATTTAGCTGAAACTCAGTATATATATATTTTTCGATGCCGAGAATGAACATAGGATACTTTTTATCCCGAAAAATGGGATAGATTCTGGGATAAAAATATATTTGTTTGTTTGTTACGTTTTTACGGAAAAACTACTGAACCGATTTGGCTGAAAATCGGTATATATGTAATTTTAATACCGAAGGTCGACAAGGGATACTTTTCATCCCGGATAATGGGATAAGTTTTGGGATAGATGTATGTAAACGTTATCCCAAAAAGTAGGATAGGTTTTTTTGGTCGATTTCGTAGATTTGGTCAATTTCGTCGAACTGGTCGACATGGTCTTTTTGATCATTTCATAGAAAATGGTCATAGATACTTTTCATCCGGGAGATGGGATAGTTTGCGATTTAGAATGAAGTGAATCTTTCGGGGCAAATAGCACTAACTAGCCCGCAACGTTGTCCCATCGGAGCCTCACGGTGCCCCGGCGCCTGGCACGGGTGGTACGGTCACCCCCTCCTCTATCCCGCATCTTTGTAGGAACCGCCGGCCGTCCCGTCGTTTAGTCCATTAAGAATGTCTATGAGCAATGCCTGTGCGCGCTGCCGCGTTTCCTATGTAAAGTATGACGAAAGTAAATGGTTTCAGTTATATTCTCTTTTTTCAATTATGCACACCAAAATACCTCTCTACAACTAACATAAATATTTAATACAATGTAACCTGTGATGTAACCTCTTTAAACAAGAAGGTTAAACGCTAGTACTCTATATTTCACGGCAGATAGTAGCAAAGTAAACTATGTGTTGCTGTTTTGCTAACGGTATACTTGATGTAATTCAAATTATTATTTTTTAATTACCTAATTAGGTGCGATTTAATATATTAGAGACACTAGCAACAATTATTATAGAACGAGCAAAACTTAAATGCCTATTTGAAGTTCGTACGCTATATTGCGCAGTATACAATGATATGGTTCACAGATAAAGCTGAGAGGGTAGTATTGCGTCCTCGTTCAGCCTTTATCCGAACTCGCATGCCATCTCTATCGCACAACACACTGTAAAGTGTAACAAACGTCAATTCAATTGGATCTGCTTAAGTGTTGTGAACACTACAACACGGTTTATTTCATTATATTAGGTAGATACTTAAATGTAAATTTCTATTTTAATTTGTAAGTAAGGATTATGTAGAAAATGATGATTTTTAGTAAAATTAAATTTTCCGAGCTGCCACAAGAACTTCACACTATAATAACAGCCCATAACTGTCGGAGGCATGCTTGTCATGCTTGTCAGGATTGACACATCGGCTATTTCGATGTACCGGTTTCATCACGATGTTTTCCTTCAACGTTGTTAGCACGTGGTAATTATTGTAGCAGTAACATCACACTGTTTGGAACCAATCGCCGGCCTACAATCTCCGAGTGAAGGTGCTTCAAAAGGTATATCTATCTATAATCCTACATTCTCCATTAATGCATGTTTATTTATTCTGTTTTGTCTATATCCGCAATACTCAACCTGCGGGCTGCTAAGCGTTCAAGTCTCTCACTGGGCATACTACATAGTTGTATAATTGATTTAGATTGGTACAGATAATAATAATAATAATAAGAGCTAAGACTCAAGCTCCAGGGGTGGAAGTGATAAATGGCATCACGTCAGAAGTAGCTTCGGTGAACCTGCAGCCCACCTCTCTACACATCTTAGCCACTCACACTCACGTTGCCCCTGTCATGTTGGCATTTTTTGGGGCTCATGCAGGGAGTGGCGAGTCACCGTCTGCCCATTTTTTCATGTTCCCCGAATCTTGCGAGGGGCAGACGCCATAGTCCCCATATTCCCAGACCCCTAGTACCACTAGAAGTTCACCCCAATAGCCCGGTACTTTTTGTCCTCATTTCCCACAATAGTCCTACACTGGCCGGGGCTGTCCTTGGGTGGATTATTATATGGTGTAGACAGGGATAATCGCCGGTCAGTGTCACGCCACATTTACATTAAATTTTTCAAGGGGCCTCTACGTGTTGGCCTTCCCATGGCCCCACGCAAGCCCTCCAAAAGTCCGGGCCATTTTTATGGCCCGTGGTCTTCAAAGACATACAGTATAATAATAATAATTGGCAGACGAACACACACACATTGTATATCTCCAAGCTAAGCAAGTTACGCTTGTGTTATGTGTGATATACAACGGACCACTCTGGAGCCGATCCCAGACACGCAGACCATAGTAAATAACAGAAAGTTTGTTTCTGAAATTTATCATGCCGGGAATCGAACCCAGAGCCTCTGCGTTCCAACGAGTTCGGCAGGCTATGACTTAGCCCGCTCAACCCCAGGGGCCGCCAAAGGTGTTACAAATCTCCATAGACGATGGTATCTAGATAGGTATTTTCCTTCACATGGGCCATAAGCCTATTTGCTGTACTCTAGCTATCAAAGAGAAGCTAAAAAACTAATATGGCGGCACAATACGTCTATGAGGCCTATTACAAAAAGGTTGAGTATGGTTGGTCTATCATTGTGTAGCGGCATATTAAATACACCTAACCAATCAAATGTATCTTCTATAATTGCAAAAAATCTGACAAGTGTAATAGATGGACTCTCAAATTAAAACCAAACAATTAATTATTATTTAATTTATTTTTTACACAATCTTCTCAACTAATGTCTGACTAATAACTAATATAATCCCATTACAAAAATATTTCATCTCCTTATTTAGTAAACATTCATATTTTGACAGAAACTTTTTACATTTTTTAATTATTCCTCTTGTCATATCATTTTGTGATGATATATGTATTCACAGTATTTCTATTTTACATATTTATATATTTCGATTTAACAACATTCATATACAAATAAATTTCGACTAAAATGTACATTTTGAGTCTGAACGCAAATATTTACATTTATAATATTGAACCAACAAAACTGAATCATTTAAAAATTAGACAACAGAAAAATTATCTCATACTCTTATGGCAAAACGTCAATGAAGCCCCAAGAAAAATATTTTACCATAGACATTATAAAACTCAACATGAAACCCGACACACATGGGTTTGTCTATGACTTATTGCAAGGACTTGGGATATTTTATCTGTTTAAGGAGGTTTCACGTGTTTTTTTGCTGCAGACCAACATTTACAACGCCAAAGCTATTCTCAAAGTGCCCCAGTCAGGAAACTGAAACATTTCCTTAAAACACTATATTACTTATAGAAGTAAGTAAGTTAGGAACCATTGGTATAGACCAATGGTCCCCAAATTGATGAATGTAAAAATTCAATAGACAGGGGTCTTCTGAATACAGTAAAAATTCGTAAGGGGTCTACGAGACAAAAAAAAGTCTGGGAGCCATTGATACAGAGTATGGACATTAGAAAAAGCAGACCGATGCAAATCTCAGTGAAAACCAAGTGCCTAGGATCTTCTGTGAGATTAGGTAATTGACAATGAGACTTTGGATGGAGGTAAGTTTAGTTTAAGGTTTAGTCGATTTTTGCTTGTCACAAAAGAGTATTGTTTGGCATTATCAGAAGATTGTTTGTTGGCTAAGGCGCTTCTTGTCGGGTTTGGCTTCCATTTCATAAATTGCTTGATAATGTTTGGCTATCACAACAAACCATGCGAAACCACACTTAGTAGTATTTTACAAATGATACTCTATACAAAAATAAAGATCTAATTAAAATTAAGCTAAAATAATGTTTTGCTTTTACAATCGCCAGTCATTGACAAACTCATGAATATCAGGTTATAAATTTATTTTACGTAGTCTTAACCGAAATAAATAAATTATCTAGATTATTGCTTATTGTCAAATCAATTAAAACCACTTTCGCTACGCCCGGTTCAGAATCGGGCGATAACTAACAATTCCTATCGTTTATGTACTAAATCAATTCATATATTACTAATTTCTATTATTTTTACACAAAGTAGAGGAATGTGGTTATTAATTTTAAGTCAAAAATACTATTAGTATTTGTTAGTGTTAAAATAGCACTGCCCCTAAATGTTCGACATTTAGTAAAATTGCTCTGTTAACGGTATACTTGATGTAATTCAAATGGTCAGATTATAATTTTTAATTAATAGCAATTATAGTATAAGCAAAACTTAAATGCGTATTTGAAGTTCGTATGCTTTATTGCGCAGTACACAATTATAAGGTTCACAGACAGAGCTGAGAGAAGAGTATTGGGCTCTCGCTCAGCCTTTATGTGAATTAGCATGCCATCTCTATCGCACAACACACCGTAAAGTGTAACAAACGTTAACATTTAACTGGACCTTCACGAAACTAACTTCACTCGAAGCGCATTTAAGTTTTGCGTGTACTGTAAGTCATAAACGTTCAATAGTATTTCAGGTCAAATGCGGAATGTACAAGTTCTAACACTAAGAATTATAGAAATCTCTTCATACAATACATAACAAATATTTATATCACGCTATGATATGGTTCAAGATTTACAGTATATTAGAAATATCGAAGAAAAACAAGACGAATACTGACACGATAATAATAAGTACACCCAAAGTTAGCTGCGAGAACAAAAAGTCAAAATAGCAACGCTAAACACTGCACATTAAACTCTTTGTTCATGATAATTCAAATACGAGATTTTGTGAAGAGTCTTTAACCTCGTATAATGTTATGAATAACCAGGTTAGTGTTCAGTATACCGAAATAAAACCGGTAAATATATAAAACAACAATCGAAGAGCATATGAATAAAATAAATGATTAAAAGCTATTTAACAGGACGGATAGAGAATTAGAAAACGAGCAGAAGTTATAAATATAATATCTGTAATAGTTTAGATTTTAATTAAGACTAATTTTTTTTAGATTTTAAAGAGCTTTACCATTAGCTCTAAATAACTACGTTTTTGGAAACATTTAATGCTTGACATTAAGAGCATGCCTTACAGGGGGAAATACAATTCTAAATCGATACTTGTTAAAATTATTTTCAAGTCCATTTGAAAGTTATCTGTTCGATTTCAAAGACCGTTGCTACCATGCGGATTCTGAATTTAGTAAGAGAATAATTTTATAATTACAAAAATATTATAATTACTAAATTTCTTGTCATTCTACAGATTACACTAATAAAATTGCTGCAAGTCCACAAACACGTCCCTCGACATTAAATAATTAACAAACAAAAAAAATGATATTACCCTTCTCCCTCTCGCTAAGCAAATATAAGTGAGACAGGTAGATATTTTACCTATACATTGCTAATCTAATTAAACGTAGTAATTGGATAGTACCACGTATATTTGAACCTTAAGGCGATGCAAAAAAGGCTTAAAAATAAAAAGGGGTACCAAAGAATTCGTTTTGTTGTATTTCAACTACACGACTATTATATTTAGTTTGGTAAACAATTACTACGTTTTATTCACAAGTTGTATTGGACGCTGGAGAGTTGCTTGACTGTTTTGAGTAGGTACTGGTGACATTGTGAAAACTTGTACAATACTAATTCTTTTATCACATCTGAATACAAAAGGCAGTAATGGCTAATTAGAAGAACTTGACCTTGACCCTTAATATTTTAAGGTAGTCAACATTTTTTGCGAAATATTTTCACTGCTTTAAACATTTAAAGATGCCTTTTAACCGGGTCTGTGTTGTATTCATAATCATAAAAGAAGCATTGTATAAGTTTTCACGATGCCCGAGTACAGTTATACAAATAATTCCTCCCGATGTATCTGCGCCGTAGACCAATTTTAGAAACGCGCGATAGTGTATGAATCGTGTAAGCGGAATAGAGCTAAGGATGCATAGCAACACTTTTATTTACATGTCGGAAATCGGTCTGCACTTTTCCGCGCAAACAAGAACTGCCGATCGGAATTATGAGTCGTGTAAAACTGTAAGTACCTACTGTATATCTCAAATACTACGGTACGGCTAACACATCCTATAGAACGTAACTTACAGCAATATTTTATATTTGATTTATGAAATATAATTATATAGCGATAAATTAATACTTATTGCTTAAAAGTGATGTTATAATTAAATTCCGTTTGTTATTTACCTGACGCTTTGAAGTTAGTTTTCACTAAATGCCTTATTGCTGCAAGTGACGTTCTGTGGGGTCGTCGTATTTGAAACGTGCAGCGGTTCAATCGGCTGCGGTCCGAATGGGCCTGTAGTGGTTGTGCGCTAACGTGAGCGGCGTGAGGACGAGGGGCGTGCGCCGCCGCGGACGCCGCGCGGCCGACTGCTAGCAGTGGCTGTGCTTGTCCTCGCTGACGAGCTGCGCGGTGTCGGCGCCCGTGTCGGCGGCGGGGTCCAGCGCGCGCGCCGCCCCCGCGCCCACCCCCGCCCCCGCGCCCCGCTTGGCGGTCGCGGCCACCGTCTCGGTGGACGACGGCGATATCACCGCGGACACCACCTTCTCTTTCAGCTCATCTGGGACTTCGTATATGCCGGCTGTAACAAATGTCAACGACATTACTGTTACGAGTGACTCCAATTAAAATGCCGTTTGGAATTACTATACAAACACGTATAACACAGGTACAAATATAACTGGGCACAACCGGTACAAACGTAATACACGATTCAATAACAATCGCAAAGTCCGTCACTATATAGCTTATCGAATGTACACGTCTTGCTCGTATCGTAATCGTCGTTTGACTGCCGACCTGTCCGTTCAGGCATTCGTTTATACTCAGTTATACAATATGTCTCGACCGTATAATGATTTCCAAGAATCATACCTGGCCCCTGCCTACCATAAAGGATTACAATACACAATAGGCGGCTTTTCTAATTACAAATATTAAACACAAAGTAAACTGTGCTTTATGGCAGGTAGGTGTGCATTCACTTTTGTCGGCATGTAACATTACTATCAATTTGTACGATGCAACGTACCGCGTTTTGCTGACTTTAATATTATGCATGCATATTACTATAAATATTGTGATCGAGTTGCTATTAAGTTAAACCCAGGGATGAGCATCCAAGGTAATCTACTACGGAGAATAAATCCCTGTAAGCAACAAAGTGTATTTTCTTCAAAGTACTTCCAACTACTACCAGCACATCCTCCACTATAGTAGGGGAGCCCAAGATGCTAAATGTGGAGTTACTCGAGCGTCGCGGGGACCTTTTGGATTGTGAAGATTAGATGCTAAAAAGAAAAAAAGGCTATATGATGTATGTATGCCCTTTCATTTTTAATAAATTGTCAAACGATTTAAAAACGACTAAAAATATTAGGTTTTCAAAAAAAAAGTGTTGCACAGAAATACTCAAGCGCGTCATATATTCAAAGGGGATGTTAAGTAAACCTTATAATAAATAATAGGGTGCAAAGTTTCTCCCTTTATGTTATTCTGCCACGCTCGAGTAACTCCAAAAATGCCCGCTTGGCCTCCCCTACTACTACAAGCAAGAGCAAGTATACAAAGTGAACACAACTTTCCACAAATTAAAAATTAACTAGAGAGCTTAAATGTTATTTTAGAGAGTTATATCATTCCACTTTGGTATTCACAATTTTGTACAAATATTCCCAGTGTAATATTGTTGAAATTAACATGGCATCATTCTTTTGTCTGTTGACAATCAGGCCACTCAAGGACATTTCTTAAAAAAATCCTTCACAAATGTAGGTAGAATCTAAATGTTACAAGGAAACCTGTATAGAATACTAAGTTTAATACAACATCAATACAATATGGCGTGTCTGCCCATAAGATGTTGCGCTAGCGTACAATTAATTAAAACTGCTCTGGTGGTTGTGTAGCAACTGATGATTTCTCTACTTTCATCTGCTTTTTATATAGTAGAAATTATACGCACATATATTACAATAATTTCCTAATAGAGCTTTCAATATAGCTTCCGTTGGGTAAATTTTGGATTTGTATTTTGCAAAAACTATCAATCTTATTATACTACATACGAATGTTATATGGAAAGGCTTCATAAGCAAGTGCACTCACGTAAGGGCGGTTCTGGCTCTCCAGCTGCGACCGCTCTCGTGACTGCCTCGTACATGGGGTTGCTGAAGTCTCTGCCCTTCCTCGCGCCCGTGTCTTCGAGGGTGTACGTGGACTCCCCGCCGGGGGTGCCCACCCCCCCGAACTCCACGTTCGAGCCCTGTCTGAACGACACGCTCTGCGACGACGCCAGGCTGCTCAACCCGCCGCCTTTGCCACTATAGTGATACGTTCAAACATTTGTAAAGCATTTTATAAATAAAAATAGACACGTGCATCGTTAATATACGTGTTCAAAAACGATTAAATCTAATAATTTTTGCTGAAATTTTATAAGTGATGTATGTTTTTGGAGTTTTTAAAAGTTAGAATAACATATTTCATGATTTTTTTTTATTAACTACTCTACGGACTCGAGTTCCGTACCCTTTTTTACAACTTAATTTCTATGAAAGTTTTTAGATGTGATTTTTATGTTGTAGTGTACCTTATGAATAACTTATAATATTATTTTTTTCTATTTTTAATACTGAACTTATACTAATATAGAGTGTATCTGTTACATGCTGGTGTTGTGAGGAAGTGCATGTGCAGTGTGTGCCTTATCTCTATACCTATATATATCTTAACTAGTGCCATTTGTGTTGCTTTTCCTTTCTGTGCCTAGGTTATTAATTTTGAGGCTCTTTGTATGTCTTGGTTTGTTTGTGAAGTGTGCGTGTAATGCAATGCGGTTTGTGCGCGTTGGTGTGAGTTTTGTTGTTGGTTGTGTGTTTTTGTGACTTTGTGTGGTGTTATAAATTATTGTTCAATTGTTGTGACATGAAATTTTTTCAGTTGCATGTTTCATAATTAGAAATGCATATTTTACTTTTCGTTACGACTATTCAAAATTTTTAAAAAATATGCACCAAATAATAATAATATTAAGCAATCATTATTTGAATTTTGATAATAATTATTTTTGTGAGAGTTGATTAAGCAGACCATATGCCATTTTTTCTGATTATGCACCGTTTGTTACAACTCTATTAATTCTTCGAAAAGTAATTGTAATATAACGTGCTTCTGTATTTATTAAAAAAAAGACTTTCGACTTGTGCTTCCCGCTTCTTCTCCTTAAACAGTAATAACATAGGAAGTAAAATTAATTTTAAATTAAAATGCAAGACCTTGAAAGATTTTCTCCAGTGGAAATTGGTTTGAGTGAAAACCTTTAATTGGATACTAACAAGGGCCTCTTCCTGACGACGAACCAGGCGGCAGCCCCGCCGAGCGCGACGAGCAGCAGCAGCAGCACGGGCACGAGCACGGCGGCGGTGGTGGCCGCGCGCGCCGCCGTCGACGCTTCTGCGGAGGCGCACAGCGGCGGCTGCAGTGGCGCCCGGCACGCGCACTCCAGCACGCCGCCCTCGCCCTCCACGCACGTGCCGCCGTTCTCGCACGGGCACACGCGCGGCAGTGGCCTCGCCGGCTCCACCGCTGCACACCGACACATGAATGCACTCAACGAATACTATACATTGTGCCTATCTTATAATACACACTATTAGCGCTAGTACGACATGTGCATCGGACCAAAGCCGGAGTTACACTGCACTCGACCAGTCGGAGTGGGAATGTTGTCTCGTCGTTCCGTCCGCAACTTTTTATATTCGAGCGATGACGGAACGAGCCGAGTAGTGGAGTAATAGATACAAACTACCCTCTATTATTATTCTATCAGTAAATAAACTCGTTAAAATAGAACAATAATCTAACACTGACAAATTATCCAAGGGGGTAAACACAGTTTCCACAGGACAGTCAATGGGAGGATTCAGTTAAGTCGGACGGAATCCAACAACCTTCGTTGGATCTTCACGTCGACCATCCTGCAATGCTTGAAGATGAAAGTCTTCGAACAATGCATTCTGCCCGTTATGACGTATGGTGCCGAGACATGGGCACTGGGAGTGGGGTTGGTTCACAAACTGAAGGTTGCTCAGCGGGCTATGGAGTGAGCTATATTAGGAGTGCCTCTTATAGATAAAATAAAAAATGAGGATATACGTAAGAGAACCACAGTTCATGACATAGCTGGCAAAATGAACAAGTTGAAGTTGCAGCGGGCCTGCCACATCTATCGCAGAACTCGAGACCGCATCTCGGCAGACGTAATGTAGGAACGTAACGAGGGACCAACGACCTGCACAAGGTCGTCAGTAGAGAATGGAGATGAACAGCGGAGGACCGAGATAGGTGGCTTGGGGAAGCCTACGTCCAGAAGTGGACAACAGTTGGCTGACGATGGCCAATAAAGACATTACGCAGATGTAGCTAAATGTTTTGTGGGTTATTTGGGATGCAAGATTATTAGTGACATTAAACATTAACTGACAACTCATATACAGGGTGTACAAATAATATTACTGAACCACTTCTAATCAAGTCCAAAACTAACTAAACTAAACACAACGAACAAACAAATATATTGTGGACACTGGGAAGTAGCATTTCGCTGTAAAACTGCTATAAGCTCCAATCATATTGCAGTAAAAAGAGAATCTTTCTCTTTTTACTGCAATATCATGCAAGTAATTTTTCCCAATAGTTACACGAATTGTTGTTTCAAATTTGGCATTTGAAAGTTAATTATGCATTTTATGAGACATCTATTATACATAAAATACCTTGAACAATCAAGTCATCACCAGTCCATTGGTTTTTAACGCCTGCTTCAGGATACGAAAGCCATAATAATCTTGAATCAGCAGAAGGTCTCAATTCTGCTTATCTGGCTCTCACTGTTTATCCAAAATTGTCTATATGTTTTTAGTTTCCTTCTTAATTTGCCTATAGTTGAATTTTAGAAATAATAGTAATATGAAGGTACTGACGTGCGTCGCAGGCGAGCTCCTGGGTGATCCTCTTGGGAGGCGCCTGCTGGTCGGGGCACGCGCACCTCCGCCCGCCCGGCACGCTCAGGCACAGGTGCGAGCACGCCGAGCGCGCGCACGACGAACGCACCGTCGTGTTGTAGCGACGAGGGTGGTACACTGGAATACGAAGTTAAGTCATTCCAAAAGTTAATCAAACACATTTCAAGGTCTTTCATCATTAAAGTCGAAGGCAATATAGTTTTAAACTCAGACCAAAGCAAGTATCTACCCTACCTCATCGAAAACGGAATACACAAATCCCACCAAAAGAGGGATAAAAGACAAATCTTAGATGTGCTGCTGAGGGTTCTTCCCTTCCTTCTTAGGTGAAGCGTTATATGATTTAAAGAGTAGAAGAAAAAGACTTTGCTTCTTCTCTTTAAATCATACAACACATTATGAAGTGGTGTTTATAGATTAGGAAGTAAAACAATCTATTGAATTATAAGAAAGTATGACTGTCAAATAATGTTTTTCAGTGAAATTTAAACTACTGTTACAACCTAAGCGCCGACAAAGACAAATTCCACGTACAGATTTGTAGAAGCACATTTATTACCCGTCAGCATTTGAACTAATAATTAATAACATTGAAACTATTGTAATTCTTTTATGATCGTCTTCGTTGGTTTGCTTATTTATTGGCATACGTTTCTAGAGAATAGCCTATTGTAATCATTTGCCAGGTGTTGTGGATTTTAAAGTACAAGCTGATTCTATGAAATTCGGTCCACGTGGCCGGGCGGGCACATTGCACTTGTGCAGGATAAAACGACGGCCTGATCGAGGGAGTGGGACAGTCGAGCGAGAACCACGATCAAAGCGAGACGTGTGTACTACAATCGGGAATCTAATAGTGACGGACTTTGCGCGTTTTATTCAATTACGACCCTCTGCATTATGTTTGGATTTGTTGTGTTCAGTTATACTTGTACCTGTGTTATACGTGTTTGTATAGTTCTAATAAACTCTATAATAATTCCAACGGCACTTTAATTCGAGTCTCGCAACTCGTAATATTATTAAAAACTTTCTTATTTGTATTTGAACCAAACTGGGAACCCCTTAATTCTAGCAAATTAAGGGATAGTGAATTCGTTGAGTGAATTTATACGTATGCATTTGTTTGTTCCTCCTTCATATGCTATAAACGACGGTGATGAACACGGAATTCTTTCTAGCCTAGAATATAGAATAGTCTACGCAACAAACGGAACCAGAGTTTACACAAGTGAAGCCAATAACTAACTGCATCATTAGTTCTAGTTTAAATACTATCTACTTACCTAACTATCGATTATTTTTAGAAATAAAATCTTTTGTGCAGATCAATACTCAGGGAAACATGATATCGAGCTGCCTCAAGTTTCTTAATTGAGACACATTTAACATTAACAGACAAAATGATCTGAAACAAGAATTACCTTTCACAGCCGACGGGTTGACTAGATCCTTTGATATGACAAATGGAACACCTCTTCCAAACTTATCCTGCCTCACCAGCTCGCCTGTCTCTCTCGTCACCCAATACAACGAGGATTCAAACACATCCAAAGACAGCGGATGTCTCAGATGATCGCCCTTCAAAATAATTTTTCTATTCGATCCGTCGTGTCTCATCATTTCTATGGTATTTAATTTTGTGTCTGCCCAAAATATTGAATGGTCCATGGCGTAATCGATAGCCAATCCGGTAGGATGTCTAATATTCTCAGTCACGATGGGTCTGCGTTTCGAACCGTCCATCCAGGCAATTTCAATTTTAGGAGCAGATCCAGCATCAGCCCAGAACATTCTACCCATTTGCGGATCTAGCACTAACGAAGTAGGGCTCTCAATGCCCGCTGATACAAGGGCCCGCCTGTATCTGCCATCGGTCCTGGCGACCATGACTCTTCCTCTCGGTTTCGAGCCTGTTCTATCGGTTTCGGTCCAATACAAATTATCCCCAACGTAATCCACTGCTAAAGCTGTAGGTTTGGAGTTGCCTTTCATGTTCAAGTCTTGCGCGAATCCACTCTTGACTTCTCCATTCCGTGCGTTAACCATATAAGATCGTTTTATGGTCTTATCATATGAATCGGCCCAGAAGATCATTTCCGTCTTAGGGTCGTAGTCAATAGCCTCGATTCTCTTCTCTGAACTGATGACGTCGAACTGTTCGTTCTTCTCTTGGGCAAACGCCCGTATTTCTGGACCGTTCGAATATATTAACACAACATAGTCATCCATGGCTTTGCACACTCCCGATAAGGTATCTGCGAGTCTGGGAAACAATAGGTAATAATTAATATTGTGGAATTGTAAATGTTTACAAATATTGCATTTACGAAATTAGTATACGCACTCGAATCCTTCTCGGCAATTACAACTAAAGGTGCCGTTCAGGTTGGTGCAGAGCTGAGAGCAGTGGTGGGTTCCGGCGGAGCACTCGTCCAGGTCGACGCACTTCTTCTTGTCTGCGGGGGATATGATCCATCCTTGGAAGCACGTGCAGATATAGCCACCCCCGGAGGCTGATGAGGTCAGATTCGTGCAGAAGTGTTCACAACCACCTAAAAGATAATGTATCATTGATAAAATACTACTACCAGTGTCGTGTAGGACCGTAATTAATTCCGGATAAAAGCAACAACATTATGTTTGGTTAAGTAGTGTCGATAAGTAACAACTGTAATGTGACTGAGATGAAATATCTTGTGTTGAAGACGAACCTTTATCGAGGTGCGAGCAGGTGTGCGTGTGGTGGCAGCCCAATTCGTCGGAGGAGTCCCCGCAGTCGTCAGCCAAGTCGCACAGCTGCGGCCGGTCGACGCAGTGCTTGTTGGCGCACTGGAACTGCGTGTAGGGGTCGCAGGGCTTCACGCGCGACGAGCACAGCGTCATGTTGTTCTCGTCAGACCCGTCGCCGCAATTGTCCACGCCGTCACACACTTGGTATCTGATGGGAGTTAAATCAGCTTCCAGATCAGAAATAAACATCTCACCTAAACCTAATAATGCTATGTTACATCTCGTCAATCTCCTTCAATGTTCAATTGTTACTTGTGCCTACTCACCTTGGGACACATCGGTGGTTGTCGCAATGGAACCGTCTGAGTGTATCGCAGTTGAAATTGGTGCAAATGGAAGCCGCCTCGTCGGACCCGTCGCCACAGTCATCGGTGCCATCGCAAAGGTCTGATTGCGAGACGCACAAATTGTTCGAGCATTGGAATCTGTGATCGACATAATAACAATTTTAAACTAAGATGGCTTTAGAGATGAATAGACAGTTTTATAAAAGTCATATTGAAGCAAAGTTACCTACCTGCTCTCGGGACAATATCGGCCGTTTGGATAACGCGGTGGACATCCGATTTCATCAGATAAATCTCTACAATCCCTATCGCCATCGCATCTGAAGTGCGCTGCAATACAATGACCGGATTTGCACTGGAATGTTCCATTTTTACATTGGAATCCACCACAATCTGCCTCATCGGTGTTATCCCCGCAATCGTCTTCGTGATCACAGCGCCATCTCGATGAAATGCACTTGCCACTGCCGCATTTGAATTCGGATTCCGAGCATTCCCTATATTTATGCTGGCAGACAGTTTCAGCCTCATCGCTGCCATCTCCACAGTCGTCGGTGAAGTCGCACAGCCATTGACGAGGTATACAACGCTTATTCTCACAAGTAAAATCGGTATCTGCATTGCAAGTCGGACAGTTTTCTGGGAGTTCATCAGATCCGTCTCTACAATCATCTTTGCCGTCGCAGAAAAGCCATTTCGGTATGCATCTGTAATTAGCCTGTCCGGGACATCTCCTCCAGCCTGTGGTGCAATTCTTATGCCTACACATGTATGCAGGTTCATCAGAGTCATCACCGCAGTCGTTATCGAAATCGCACATCCACAATTTAGGTATGCAGCGGCCGTTTTTGCATGAGAACTCTGTGTCAGGATTACAAGGCCTGTTATGGCACATCACTGGATCTTCGTCGCTGTTGTCCTTACAATCAGTGTCGCCGTCACACTTCCAACTATCTAGAATACACCTGCCGCTTCCCTTACACTTGAACTCTAGCAGAGGACATTCGTGAGCGCATTCAGCTTCGTCACTACCATCTCCACAGTCATCAGTACCATCACAAATTGTAGCTGCCGGTGTGCAATTGGTGTTCTTACACTGGAACGATCCTGCCCTACAATGTCTTACTGGGCATGTATCGGGCTCATCCGATCCATCCATACAGTCTTTCTCGCCATCACATTTCCAGAACCAGGGTATACATTTCTCGTCCTTACCACTGCATCTGTGTTGACCGTCAGTACAATTAGCTACGCAAGTTTTCATGTCCCTAGCTAAGTAGAATTGGTTTGGACAAGCGCATTTGTAAGTTGTCGCACCTTCTTCACCATAACTTTCTATATTAAGGTAGCTGGATGCATGAGGAGGAGCGATCAGACAGAGGTGAGAACATCCACCGTTATTATCGCCACAAGGGTTGGGGTAAGGTAATTGTCTCAGCGGGTGCACGACATGGATATCGTAAGGTCTATGAGTCGTATTACGTAACACCATCAAGTTCTCACCGGAATGTTTGTTAGCTTTGCTAATAGCTTTTAAGTTCCAGTCTGTCCAATAAATTTCGTCATCGAAAAGGCTCAACGCGAAAACGTGAGGCACCTTAGTTCCGGAAAGTACGACATGTCTATGACGTCCCTCTAAGTCCGCCGAGCCAATATAATCTAAATGAGCATCTGCCCAGTATATCCTATCGGTAAAATAGTCAATAGTCAGAGCATTCGGCCATGCTATGTCATCTTCCCAATTAAGAATGGCGGTGAAGTTGGACCCATCCATACCCAATTTTCCGATGTAGGCTTGCAGGTGCCAAGATGTGTAGTACAGATAACCAGTTCCCGGATGAACTACTATAGCCCTGGGATCGGCTATACCCGTCTTTAATGTTTTTCTTCTGGTGCCATCCAATTCAGAAACGTCTAAGTTCTTTGAATGCCTATCGAGCCAGTACAGTTTTCTTCCGATCCAGTCAATAGCTATACCTTCGAGACCATGAGAGTCGTGTCTCACGACAACTTCCTTGGTAGGATTTGGATCAGTGTAATTGGATCTATAAATGGTCTTAGCTGATACATCAGCAAAGTACATTTGTTCTTCCTTAATATCAAAATCGATAGCTACCACGTTCATTAAATCTTGATGGACTAAGTTATAGAGTGTAGCATCCGTGGACATATTTCTGACATAATACTTATTTGTGAAGATGATCCATGCCGAAATGTTGTCTTTACGTTTACAAGTGTGTTCGTCTGCTGCTCTTTCATAGTACTGTTCATTGCACTTGCAGTAATAGGAGCCAGGAGTGTTAGAGCAATATTGGGAGCAGACTCCGGGGGTTTCTATACATTCATCTACATCTGCACAGGCTTTGCCATCAGCGAGGAGCTTGTATCCCTGGTTACAATCGCAGTAATAACCTGAAAACGAAAATTGATTATAAAAGGTTAAGTGTACATATGAAGACTGAATACAGTAGATAATAAAATTAAAGTGTAAGTTAAAAACAAATAGAATTATGGCAAACTCTATATCTAATCATGCAAATTCATTTAAAGATGATTATGGTTCTGTATAATTTTTAACAATAGTAATAAAAGCTAAATAACTTTTTATAAATGTTTGCTTTTTTTCCATTTTCATGATTACGAGAATAAACAGTTCATCATAGTTTGGTACATACGTAATTATATGACAAATTGGGTTAGTTTCTGAGAGCTTCGAAGTTTACGCCAAATGAAGCTAAACCAAACTAATATTATGACATCTGGTATATATATTATATGTCATTTCAATGAATGAAACGATCGGAACGGAATATTAATTTGCATCGGGATATTAGAAAGACCGTAACTTTATTCTAATCAGTCGCTAAATTATTAACCTCAGTGGCATATACATTGAACAAGCATAGGTCACATACCAGTCACTGTATCAACACATTTATGTCCACATTGATTGATCTCGAGTTTTGCACATTCGTCGATGTTGCAATGCGCCGGTTCGTCTGAGTCGTCACTGCAGTCTGATACTTTGTTACAGACGAGTCGATTGTCGATGCACTGGTCATTATTGCACTTGAACTGCCCATTTGGACAGGTTTTGTTTTGTTTGACACATTCTACTTCATCTGACCGATCGCCACAATCGTCTTCACCATCGCATCGGAAGTGATTTCTGAAATATTATCGATTTTTATTATTATGTACAATACAGCTTCTCAATTTAATATCTTATGTTAATGAATCTCACCTTATGCACTTAAAGTTCTGGCATTTGAATTCCTGATCTGAACACTGTTTATATTGTGTATTACAATTCTTTCCCTCATCGGAGCCATCACCGCAATCGTTATCATGATCACACACCCAACCTTCATTGATACATCTTCCGTTGTTACATTGGAATTGATCATCAGAACAAGGCGCCGGCGTTGAACAATGATGAATAGTGGAATTCTCATCTGCCCCGTCTATGCAGTCTGGGTCTCCGTCACAAAGCCACTTCTTTGGTATGCACTGAGCTCTGTTCCAGAACTTATTCGCTTCGCATGTGTATTCCGTATCTGCATCACATTTCCTTTCGTTGCATTGGTGCCTGTTATCTTCGTCGCTGTTGTCCAAACAGTCATTATCACCGTCACAAATATAAATTCTCGGTATGCAGTTCCCGTTATCACAAGTAAACAGGTCGCCGAAGCATGTTCGTCCTTCCGATCGACAGTATTCAGGTGGCTCATCAGCTCCATCCCCACAATCATCATCTCCATCACAATACCAAGTGGCTGGTATGCATCGGTGGTTGGGACAACGGAAACTGTTCTGTGGACATGTTCTTTCTGCGCAATGTAATGGGTTTTCATCAGAGTTATCACCGCAGTCATTATCACCGTCACATAGCCAATACGGTTCTACGCAAATGTTCGTTTTTTCACACTTCAGGTGGTTAGCTGGACAAGTCGTATTCATTGGGCAGCGTTCGTGTGTTTCATCGCTCGTGACATTGTCTTTGCAATCATTGAAGCCATTGCATACTTGAGACATCGGAATGCATCTTGAGTTAAGGCAAGTGAATTCTCCTTCAGAACAAGGAGGATATACGCAGCCTTCTTCATCTGACCCATCTTTACAATCGTTTTCATGGTCACATTTCCAAGACTTGAATATGCATCGACCGTTGTTGCAACGGAACTCATTGGGGGAGCAAGAATGATACGAGCAATAGTTTTCATTTTCGTCAGAGTTATCACCACAGTCATCGTCGCCATCGCATGACCACATGCGACTTATACACTTGCCATTAGCACAGAAGAATTTACTTGAATCACAGGTAATATTTTTGGCAACACACATTCTGCCTTCGTTGACCAATTTAGTTTTCGTCTCGTCACATTTGCATTCGACGGTGTTGTTTGGCGCTGGGTGGCAACTGTAAGCACAGCCGCCGTTTGCAATTTTGCAAGGGCTAACACTACACTTTTGCCTGCTTTGGCTGTAAATGTGTATGTCACGAGGCGAGTCTTCGAGACGTTTTACCATTTCGATCATGTTAGCCCCAGTGTGTTTTTCAGCTCTGTACACACCTCTAAGCTGCAAATCTGTCCAATAAATATAATTTCTAAAAACTGTAATTGCAAATGGATAAATAGTAGCTGAAATCAAAACTTCTCTTTCAGTTCCATCTAATTTAGATCTTTCTATTTTTTCCCTTACGGCATCAGTCCAATATAACATACTGTCATCAAAGTCTATCGTTAAACCACTCGGTTGAGACAAATCCTTATCTATGATTGCTTTTTTCAAAGACCCAGCCATGGTAGTCCTGTATATTTTACCAGATGTACCAAATCGGCCCCAATCGGTGTAATACAAAGTTCCATTACATGGATCTACTACAATAGCTCTTGGTCTTTCTACTCTTGCTATCATTACTAACTCTGTTCCATCCAAATTCATTGCGTAGATAGAGTTGTTTGAACTATCAGTCCAGTACACTTTCTTTTGAGTCCAGTCGTAAGAAATTCCTTCAGGATTAATTCCTTTACTGATGATGTTCTGAATATTAGCGGCATCCGGATTTTTCGCTGACATCCAAGCAATCCTAGCCCATGGCCTTATTTGGGTAAAGAACAATTTGTTATCAGCATAATCAAATTCCACGCCTACGACATTTGTCAAGTTAACTATAGGTTTGAATGGTACTACTGTAGATTTCGGGTCAAGGTTAATTGCTCTTATTTCAGTTCTGGTAGTGAAAACAAGGTACTCATCGACAACTTCGCATTTCTTTGGGTTATTTTCAGATATTTTTCCAGTGGCACAGTCACATCTTTGGGTCATAGCGTTATTAGCGTCCGGTGGATAACTAAAACAGAGCTGATCACATCCACCATTGCCAAGTTTTCTACACGGATTGTTTTCATCTTGAGGTTGATTATTTACATCAAAGATTACTATATCACGTAACTTCGGAAGATTTGTCCTTAACTTTTCTGGCATAGACATGTTACCAGGTAATTTGGATGCTTTATAAATAGTTTGTAAATTTCTGTCTACCCAATAAACGTTTCCTGTATGTATTGCAATACCCATAGGATTTGGTAAGTTTGATCTGATTAGCTGCCTGTTTCCGCCGTTGTAAGAGATCTTTTGAATTTGGTCTAATTTCGAATCGACCCAATAAACATCGTGTGTTAACATGTCAATAGTCAAGTCTCTTGGATTAGAAATTCCGGAACTAACTACCGTCTGCCAGTTAGTTCCGTCAAGGTAGGCTTTACCTATTCTAGGATACTGTCCATAATCAATCCAATATAACAATCGCTTCAAAGGATTAACTGCTAACTCTCTTGGAGCGTCCATTGTAGTCTTAACTAGCACTTTCCTATTAGTGCCATCCAGCCAACACATCTCCACATAATTCTCATGGGGGAATACGTTGGTAAAGTACAAGTTACCAGCTACCCAGTCTACAGCTAGGCCTCGAATACCATTGCTACCTATACCATCTTTGACAATATGTTGAATCTCTGTACCATTAGGTCTGATTTTGAAAATTCCATTCCATTGACCTCTGTTAAATTCGACCCAGTAGATATAGTTCTCTGCAAAGTGAACATCTACGTGTAGTATATGGTGGCCTTGTCCAGTTACTGGTACCATGGCTTCAGAGCTGGAATCTAAGCTGTAACCACGAATTAAATCCAGCTGAGACACCACTGCAAATGTTTTAAATGGAACACAATTGACCTCATTTTCCTTTCTATAACCAACCGAACAGGCGCATATCCTTGATCCGCCTTCACTCGGAATACAAATCTGTTCGCAACCTCCATTACTTTGAGAGCAAGGGTGATGTATCATCTTTCTCTTTTGGAAGATTGTTAGTGACTTGAGATCACTTTCGTTATCCATTATAGGTTTTATATTATCACCGTTGGGTAAATCTGCTTTAATAATTTTCTCATGGCGTGGATCCAAGACGAATAATCTAGAATCTAGTACAGCGATGACTTTTGGATATGAAATCGCATTTTCCTCACTTAAAATAGTCTTTCGATCATTCCCGTCGGTGTTAACGCTGATGACGCTGGGAGGGAATTGGCTGCTGAAGTAGACGATTTTGCGTTCTACATCAATGGTGATAGCTTCTGGTCTTTCAATTGTGTCCGCGAGAATTATTGAATTTGTTCCGTCCATGTTGGCTTTACCGATTTTCGCGGGCACGCCGAAGCCACCTTCATCCGACCAGTACATTTTTCTGTAAACGAAATATCGTTTTTAATTATTGTAATATCTTATTTGCTCACATCTCCTCGCAGTAAAGCAGTAACGTTATGCGGCGGGGATAATAAAAGTACCAACGATAAATACAACTTAAATTTTATTGTGTTGTTTTTACTTAAGAATTATGGAAATTGTGTTGTAGTTTTGAATTACAATTGTATGATAAAAACGTTAAATATACTCACCCATCAGTAGGATCCAAACAAATGCCCTTCGGTTTAGCGACAGAGTATTGACTTCCATCATTGGCCATGACGATGGTCCGGTACTTAACTTTACCATCTACCCTCACCAGCTCAATGTTACTTGCGAACCTATTCACCATGTACAAATTTCTACCGAGCCAATCGAAAGCGATAGCGGATGGTGATCCCACTACGCCAGTATCCGCACCTAAGAATTCAACCTTATTGCCACCACCATAAGGCATGGTGTAGATAGTACAGTTTTCGTCTTCCTCACTGTCACCAGTGATCGATTGAAGCCAATACAGCATGTGGCCTTGACGGTCGTAGTCTAGTTGGACACCACCTAAAACCAATTCAATGTTTAAGACGGATACGGAATATTGATATTTTGGGAGAAAACAATGACATATTTAGATATTTTAGATTTTAAAAGTGAGATATTTTAAGCATTTGCACAGCGTATAGCGAAATAGCATTACCTGTTATTCCAACGACTGGAGCGAGCTGACCAGCCCTACCAGATCCGTCAGGTGATAAGTCTATTACTTGAGATCCTTTCAGTATCATCAGGTACGCAGATTCCTCTGAAAACCATATTCAATTAACATATTTTTTGTGTAGATATCCAATTTTAACTAAGGCAAAACTGTTTTTTTAGAATTTAGAATTTTGATGATATTTCATAATTAAATTTAATTCAAAGACTTTAATAGTTTATGTTAATCGGCTTTGACTAATTTAAAACATTTTTCGTTCAAAAATAATTCATAATTTAATCTAATTTGTGCAGAAATTTATTTCCAAAAGCAGAGTATCCTTAAGATTTATGTAAATAGTGTCTTCTAGCGGTGATAATGTTTTATATTTGACTATTATTTCTAAGTGAGGTCGTATTCAAGAGCGTAAGAAAGAAAAAAGAGTACCTTCGACACATTTCCCATCCGGTAACAGTTTGAACCCAGGTTTGCATCTACACGTGTACCCGATTGTCCTGTTCGGACTCAACAGGCAAAGATGTTGGCAAGTGTCTCTCTTACACGGCGATGTATATTGTGGTTGCAACGAAGGGTGGTGGACGTGGATCGAGAGAGGCTGAGAGATCAGATGAGATACTACTGTCTGATTCGACCCTTTAAACTTGTGCGCCGATAGCACTCTATTCAGTTGCCTATCCGTCCAGTACAAGGTATCTTCGAAGAGAGTTAACGAATGGGGGTGAAGAAGATAGTGACTCCCGGCCAACACTTGCTGCCTTCCGGTACCATTATAATAGCAGAAATCAATAAAATCCAGTTTAGAGTCAGCGAAGTAGACCCTCTGAGTTGCCGTGTCGAGAGTTAATCCATTGGGCCAGTAAATCTTCGTGGTTATGATCGCACTACGTTGAGTCCCGTCCATTCCGACTCTCTCGATACGAGGATTTTCCCCCCAATCAGTCCAGAACAACCACCTGGCGTCCGGCGCGGGGTCCAAACACATTCCTCTCGGTTGGGTTATATTTGCACTTATCAAGGCGGTTCTCGCCGATCCGTCTTCTTTGGCTACTTCTATAGTGTTCAATTTGCTGTCCAGCCAGTAAATGTTGCCTCCGACCCAATCATAGGCTAAGCCTTCGACTAAATCCAGGCCTGTCGATATTAGTACTTGTGGTTCGCTTCCTCTGTCCAGCCTGGAGATTTTCTTCAGTTTCATGTCGGACCAGAAGATAGTTCCCGTGTGCATGTTCGAGGCGGTGGCCACTACGTTTTCTACGTTGATGGGGACGCGCTCGAGACCCTGCTCGTTGAGGTCGGCCACGAGGATAGAGTGCCGATTCGAAATGATGAGGAAGGCGCTAGAGTGGTTATTCGCTTTGCACGAATGGTTATTGTTAGAAAGGAGGTAGCCTTCGACACAGCTGCAGGCGTAAGAACCTTTGGTGTTCGTACAAGTTTGAGAGCAAAGGCCTGGTGGATTGCATTCATCGATGTCTTTGCAAGTGAAACCGTCGGGTTCGAGTTCTTCGCCGGGCGGGCAAAGGCAGAGGGGACCGTTGGGAGTTTGCTTGCAGCCGTTCGAGCAGAGCCCGGATTGGTGCTCACATTCTGCGAAGTCGCAGCTTGCACCTGCATATGGGACATAAACAGTCATTGCTATAGGACTCAATATTGTAATAATTATAAGTCACTGTTTAAATTCATCAAATAACATACCTTCATCGGCGCCATTGGGGCAATCGACGTTGTTGTCGCACACTTGAGTGATGTTGACGCATCTGCCGGTGATCTCGGGACACTGCCATTGGCCTGAAGGACATCTGCAACATTCGAGTAGAAACCAGTCTAATTACTTGTTGTAGTTTTTAGAACTGTAAAATCAGTTTTAAATAATCTCATCTCAACTGAGCGGAAATGTTTTTGGTCTACTCGGACTTGTGTAAGATGACTTCGAATAGACTCTTAAAAAGTAGGAAAGTGAGGAGTTAGTTGGAGTACCTGAACGGCGGGGGCTTGCAGGCGTGCTGCAGGCCCTCGTCGGAGCCGTCGCCGCAGTCGTCGCTGCCGTCGCAGACGTACGCCTTGAAGACGCAGCGGCCGTTGTCGCAGCGGAAGTGGTTCGCGGCGCACTGCACCGTCCCGCACGTCGGCGGCTCGTCCGACAGGTCGTCGCAGTCCGGCGTGCCTGCGACGCCACACACCAGAAATCAAACGGAGATCGACAAGCGCACGTTCTCCGTAATAGGGGTTCTTCAGAAACATTGCTACGACGCCCAAGGACCACATTGCTAAAACTAATCACGGAGTATCCGACTTTAAAGGTTTTGATGACTTTTAAAATGTAATCAATAGTATGTCTTTTTCTAGGTAAATGTAGAATGTAAACTCATTGTACAAAGTCGGAGCCTTCAAAGGTGGATATATTACAGACTTGAGTGAATATTTAATTTTTAAAAGTAACATTCTTACCATCACAATGCCATGTGCTGGGTATGCAAATGCCAGTGGATTTGCACTGGAACTGCTTGTCAGGCTGACATTGGTGCGGCGCAAGAGACGGACAACCAGCCTCGTCGCTGCCGTCGTTGCAGTCCGGGATTCCGTCACACTTGTAAGCTTCCTAAGGCAACAATAGTACTTATAAATTCGCCAACTAATTGTTATGAATATACTATTATTTCATAAGGATTTTTGAGATCACATCCAGCACCAGTGGGTGCAGAATCTCCTTCAGAGTGAATATTATTATATTGTGTACCTTATTTAAATATATACGTTATAATCAAACATCGAAGCTCTAGCGCTCCTAGGTTTGGCTATTCGAACTTCAGGTCTGAGATAAAGTCAGCCAAAGTACAAATAAATGAAGTTTTTCTGCCTTTGACTAACGAATTTTTGTCTAACCTAGAAGAGACTAATTTATACAGTGATTAAACATGTAAGAAGTGCAGTACGCATCGACGTCTGACCGAGTCTGCTTAAGTCGCTTCTAGGATCGACTAGGCAAAGCCCGAAACAGATTATTTTACGTTCGTCGTTTGACTAAAAAGTTAGGTACTTCTAGGTTTGACTAAAAATACTTTAGTCAAAGGCCGAAATTGGAATTTATTTCGGGTTTTGTTGAAAGGCCTTGGTTAAACCTAGGATAAACCAGTAATTCCGAGAAGAGACTGCATATCGACTTTTGACTATAACATATATACTACTTTGCAGTATCTCTTTCAAAACCATAGTTCGAGCAAAACTTAAATGCGTCCGTGAAGTTCGTACATAACGTTTTTGAAAAATCGGCAGACAACAGCGCACACTGTATATCTCCAAATTCAGCAAATTATGGTTATACTGGGGGTAACATACAACGGACAACTATGGGGCTGATCTTAGACATCGAGTCCATACAAAATAATCATCCTTGGGATTATGTCATCTGTGTATTTGTCTGATGATTATTAACAAAAACATTCAAGAGAATTAATGTAGAAATGGAGAGTGAGATAGATCGATAGAGTGGTGGGTTACCTGAACGCACTGCTTGAGGTCGGCGCACTTGAACTGGTTGTGGAGGCAGGAGACGGGCGGGCAGTCGGCCTCGTCCTGCTTGTCGAAGCAGTCGTCGTCGCCGTCGCAGACCCACGACGCCGGGATGCAGTGCCCGGTGCGAGGGCACGTGAACTGCAAGCGGAACCCACATGCTCCATTGCTCGTGTCCAATCAAAGTATTTAATGCGTAAAGGGGAATGAGAGTTGGTTAGTATAGTTAAAGTTTATATGAGAAGGAGGACAAGAAGAACAGAAAACTAATATATATGATGTGTTATAAAATAAATATATTAAGTAATTTCTCCGCGGCTTCACAACAGTTATTCTAGTAGAGTCAGGTTTATATTGATAGCAAGTAAACAACATAAGTTACATTCGACTAAGTAACTAAAAACTAATTTACATCAATTCCCGGTATTGAGACCACATATACAACAAAATGCTGTCTAGCTTTATTTGATTTTAATTTTATATTAATCAAACGGCAAATTACTATAACCTATTTGAGACAAAAATCCCGAATTTGTGCCAAAGAGATTTCTCCAGCTTAAAAAGTTCAAGAATGAGATTCTCCGCAAAACAAACGCATTTACTATCATTTCTGCATTGTGTTTCTTTCATAACTACACATAATCTTTATTTTAGATTATAAATCATATCATCTACATTAATATGGATACTGATGTAAAATGTTGTGGATTCATCAATTGTTTATTACCTAATATGATTTACAGTGTAAACTCTATATAACGACACTGAAGGGACTGTGCAGTTTATGGCGTTATAGAGAATTGTCGTTAAATGGAGAGAAGTTTGTTATTTTTGTCTGACGCCTTTTGCTGCCCCAGTAATTTTGTTGTATATTTTTTACTTATTTTTTTTCATACCTTGCGATATCGAGGCAACTTAGTGATAAAGAAAGTACTTAGAAATTCCGGCATGCATGATGCCGACAGTCAAGTTTATTATGGTGTAGGATAGTAAAGCGATAAAAGAACGCACACAGCTGCGCAGCTACTGCTACTAATTCTGGCAATTTAAAAGATATTTTTTATTACTTAATTGTTGTCGTTATTGAAAGTGGATGTAAAGCTATATAGGGTGTATCATTATATGAAAGACAAGCTTTTTTTTTCGGCTATGGGAAATCCGTTTGAGGACTAAGCCGCGACAGGCACAGAAGCCTGGGGGGATGTTCGTGACTCATGTGAGAGTGTGAGATTCGGCAGATCGGGAGTGGCACTAGCGTGCCCAGTTAGAACTGGTGCCACATGAAAGACAAGCTAAACCAACCAAAGCAAAGTGATTTGGACGCTTAAGGGAGTTTGTCATTAAATCGAGTGACGTTACATGGAGTTTACACTGTATATGTCACACACTACAGATATAGTGACTTTCTGTCATTTAATATGAGTAAAAGAATCGAACTTACCTGGAAGTAAGCACAGGTTTTCTCAGCACAATGCGACCCCTCGTCGGAGCCGTCGCCACAGTCGTTCTCCGAGTCGCACTTCCAGGTGTTGGGCACGCAGCGGCCGTTGTCGCACTGGAACTGCGAGGAGCTGCAGGTCACGTTGACGCAGCCCGACTCGTCCGAGAAGTCCCCACAGTCGTTCTCGGAGTCGCACTTGAACGTGGCCGGAATACAACGCCCGGACTTACACATAAACTCTGATGCACTGCATGTTGTCTCTGAAAGTGAACGAATCAAAATTCAAATTCCGACGTGGTAGAGTCATACTGGAATCGTAGTCTTAATTGCAGCTCTTAGGGGCGACGGGTTCGATATGAAGACTTCCGATAGTCCCCTTCAAGGGCCCGTTATTCCATCTTCTCTACCCTATCCCTACAACCACTAGCCCATTTCTCCTATCAGAACTCTCTATCCCATCTTTATTGCCTTCACTCCTGATGTTGCAAACGTCTATAGACGACGGTAACCGCTTTCCGTTTGGTGGACATTTGCCATACAGCGCTGGTTTGTCAACGATAACTCTAGAATCTAGAATAAGAAAAACGACACTTACTTGTACAATTTTGTTCTTCATCACTGTTATCCAGGCAATCATCATCTCCATCACACACCCAACTCTTCGGGATACATCTTTGGTTGTTGCAAGTGAAGTCCCAAGAGTGCGGACAAGCCTGCACTGGCGGTTCGGAGTTCGGGTCTGAAATACAGCTTGTGCCATCTGACGCTAACTTCTCTCCGTACGGACAACCACACTTCACCGTTAGTAATTCGGTATTATTCCGTGGTATCGCGAAGCAGAGTTTCTGGCAATTCCCATTGTTTCTAGAGCATGGCTGCATTGGATCAATTTTTTGAATCTGTTCACTGTAAACTTTAACTCCATAGAGCCTGTTGGTTTGGGGCTCCCTGATCATGATATCTTCTTGTTCTCCAGTCAACTTATGCAACCTCACAATTGCATCTAATCTCCAGTCTGTTATATACATGAACTCTTTATGAATCACAATGGAAAATGGATGTCTTATTAATTTAGAGCTAACAGTCTTTATATCTGTACCGTCTAATCGAGCATGTTGAACATGGTCCAGTAAAGCATCACACCAGTACACTCTATCGGCCTCAAAATCAATCGAAAGACCATTAGGCCAGCCTAAAGTGGCATTTTCGAATACTAAAAGCCCACTCCCATCGGTGTTAGCTCTGCTGATATTAGCAGGACGATCCCATTCCGAGAAGAATATGTAACCTTTATTTGGATGTACGACGATAGCTCTCGGTCTTTTCAGGTCTTTTAATAGAGTTCTTTTGTAAGCTACATTTCTCGTTGAAAGTACATTAAGAGTTCCTTTTCTAGAGTCAATGTAATATAAGTTCTTTGACGCCCAGTCAACTGCTAAGCCTTCGACACCTTCGTTTTGTGATGCTAAAACGATTTCCCTGGTAGTCCCATTTCGATGGACCCTGTAGATAACATCTTGGAGCACGTCGGAATAATAGATATATTCATCACGAGCATCAAAATCGAGACCAACAAATCTTGCTCGTCTTGACACAACTGGCAAAATCGCGTCACTGAATCCTTCGATGACAGGATTCAGTACCTTTCCTTTGATGAATCTTTGTTGAGAATACATAAGGAACTCATTGACTAGATCGCAATTTCTTAGGTCCGTGAGTAACCTATAACCTATGTTGCAAGCACATCGATAACCTAAGCCACCGTTCTGTATAGCAGTTACGATACACATCTGAGAGCATCCACCATTATTCGTTCCACAAGGATTATTAATTGAAGTTTGCTTTAGAGAATGCACTACCGTAATCGCTTTTGGTTCTCGGATATCTTTCATTTTGTATATCGCCTGGATACTGGTGGAACCTTCATATTTGTTGACAGAACTAATCCCCTGCTTCGTGCTGTCTGACCAGTACACGCGATCTTCGAACAAAGCTAATCTGGAAGGACTCGGTACTTGCTGACCTCTAAGTACTAAGAATCTATCGTTTCCATCATAGTCGACAGTTTCGATGTAGTCAAGCAAAGAGTCACACCAGAAGACGCGACGCGCTATTATATCCACGGCGATACCTGATGCCTTGTAGGCTGCTTCTGATACAATTGATTTGGTGTGTGTGCCGTCCATATTCGCCCTGATTATCTGCAAATATATTCTAATTGAAATTTTCTGTATAATATTTCTAACGGTCTGAGAAACAGTTGATGGAATGAGAATTCTAAGGGTAGCTATAATCACGATTTCATATTACATGCGTTGCAAATACTCAATGTGATAGTCAATCATAGAACCATCTTCCAAAACCTGTTATACAAGCGATCGGGACAAATGACTGAAATAAACAAAGACTGAATGTAACTTGAGGCTGTATTAATGTAGATGAATATACCTATATGTATGTATTTTCGAAATACAACCGAAACACAAGAACCTAATACATTTTATTAATAAAATAAGCTGCTTATTACACCCTTGATTTGTGTCTTTCAACGTGGATGTATCAACCAAAGTGATTCATATTCAAATTCAAAAGGTTTTATTCAAAATAAGTTCCACTGCAGAACACTTTTTGAAGGTCATACTTATAAGTTCAAAGAGTACATACAGCAGAGTATCTAAGTAACAACTGCCTTCGTGACGTTTTCTACTTTTACTATGGAGATGGTTTTGTTATCAAATGAAACTAATTCACCCAAATTTTCAGCTCTTTATCTTAAGTATTTTTCGAGGTTTTTTGAAAAACATATTTTCCGTTTTTAATTTTTTACAATAGTAACTCATGGAGAATCTTTTACCAATATTTGGGAGAAGAAGACATAAATCAACATTTTTGTTGTTATTTCCCAGATGAAAACCGATTTTTTTAAATAAAATAAAACTCAAATATTTTTTATCTCGAGTATTATCATTTTTTTTTCACAGTATGTGTTTTACAATTATTTCTATTCATGAATTTATTCAATATTTTTTTATTTAGTGGAACAGAGTCAAAAATATAAAAAGTTTTTTTTTCACAGCCTTGTGTTCTATCGAACAGATATTCTTTTGAATTTTAACTCAAAACACATACCTCTTTGAAACAACGTTAAAATAATAACTTTCATTACTTTTGTTAAAAAAATAATAAATACATTATAAATTATATTTCTTTTTATATGGTTAAGAATATTTTTTGGTGTTAATATATTACTTAGAAATGACCGATTCTAAAATCAATTATCAATTCTGTTAATATTGTGTAGTGACTTAATATGAACTAACTAACTGCTGCGGCTCAGCGACCCAAAATGAGTCCTGTCCTCCGAAATGAGAGTACTTCACTCTCTTGCCAGTCATAGGCATGAAGCTCGCACAGATCAGCCTCTAGTGACATCTGGGCCGACTAACTGGTCGCCGTCTCGTGGGTCTGCCCAGATAGGCTCTTTTCACCGCGTGGTCCTCCCCCATTCTATCTAGGTGGCCAAGCCAGCGCAAGCGATTCCATTATCTATGTGTCGAGTTGCATCTAAATAGTTTTAGTAGTTACAACGTGATGTTCTAACAGATAGACGGACAGAAATTCTGAAAATAGCAATTTCCCAATTTGATGGTCCAAACTAGCCCATAGTTTTTTAAATTCCAATAGAATGATTATTATTTCATAATAAGGGCGTTACATGATTAAAACTTAAGTACAACAATCTCACCTGACTGCTGTCAGCGACAAACATGTATCCCAAGGTGGGGTCCAGGGCGAGGTCCGCCGGGTTCGTGAGGTTGGAGCCCAGGACCACGGCGTGCCACCTCCCGTCCAGCTCGAACACGTCGATCTTCTGCCCGATGGCGTCGGCCACGTACAGTTTGTCCCCCACCCAGTCCACGGCGATGGCCACCGGGGCCCAGGACCCCGCCACTGTTATGTCGTGGCCGGCGTAGTTGCTCAGCCCGGCTGGAGCGCTCAGCTGCTGTGAGTGGATCTGTGCCAAGTACGATGAGAATACAGTCCACACTAATATTATAAACAGGAAACATTTGTATTATGGGAGCTGCATACGTCTAGTCATCGCAGCGGACAACGAACTACTGACTAGCGCAGCGCAGGAGTGCACATATTAATAGTTGCTCTATCTCGCTCTCACATCATCCGTCCAGCTCACACACTGCGCTATATATTGTACTAGCTGTACGACTTGTTAATATTTGTACTTAAGATTACCGTTTCCAAAATAAATCAGTTCACTTCAGTACTCGACAGTGAATAGTACTACTCTCTGCCATCTGAAGTATCATTTAACCTGCACCTTTCGCTGCTACAGTATTTTTTTATGTTTGTAAGAAATAAACTCAAAAACTAATGGACTGACTTTAAAAATTCTTTCACCATTCGAATGCTCCACTATCCCTGATTAATAGATAGATAGATAACACTTTAATGTACATCATTACAGAAAACTTACGAACAAGTATTATTCTAATTGTGTACAAAGGGCTTTATTTATTACTAGCTTCTTCATTCATTCATTCTCATGACCTTGCACATCATAAAAGCGCGCGCAGTACTTAATCATTATTTTGCTGCGATATTATTTTAAAACTACGATATCTCCTAAGATATTCATTAAAATCGAATGATGTAAATGGCAATTTTGTTTTAAATTAAATACTTGTGATGAATAACGTATTTATTTGGATAAGGATTAATATCATGTTTATAAAAACACCTTCGCAAATAATGCATTATTTTTGAACAAATTTGGTTAGCATAAAAAAGGTTATAGTGAGCCAACCTTAAAAGATAGACATATGCTGTCGTGGACTTTTTTTTAGAACTTTTAAAGGGGAACAATTCTGTCACACATGATTTTTGTGAAACTTTAATCGTTTACGTAGCGCATGCAGCGAAAGTTCTAAAAAGGAAAAAAACGCCCGATTTTGAAACATTCTTCATTGGTGCTCCGCTCCTATTGATCTTAGCGTGATGATATATAGCCTATAGCCTTCCTCGATAAATGGGCTATCTAACACTGAAATAATTTTTCAAATCAGACCAGTGGTTCCTGAGATTAGCGCGTTCAAGCAAACAAACTCTTCAGCTTTATAATAGATTATTTATTTATAAATGTGCGTCTTTAAAGACCACGGGCCATAAAAATGTCTCGGATTTTTGGAGGGCTTGCTTGCTTTTGGGGCCATGGGGAAGCCAGCACGTAGAGGCCCCTTGACAAAAATGTAAATGTGGCGTGACACTGCCCGGCGATTATACCTGTCTGCACCATATAACAATGCACCCGAGGACAAGCCCCGGCCAGTGTAGGGACTATTGTGAGAAATGAGAACTAAAAATACCGGGCTATTGGGGTGAACTGCTATTGGAGTGAACTGCTATTGGGGTGAACTGCTATTGGGGTGAACTGCTACTAGGGTTGTCTGGGAACATGGAAAACTGTGCAGATGGTGACTCGCCACTCTTTGCATGGACCCCAAAACATGCCATAGAAGGCAGGAGCAACATGGGTTATTTATTAATTAATACAGGTATAAAAATTAGGAATCCCTACTAAAACTTCCATAACGTAACTCATCAATCTATACGAAATACTTGGCGCTGGAATCGGGTTCTAAATTTTTATATTTTCAGGGTAGGAGAACGTGCAACACTCACGGATTTGCACATTAGTCGCCAGTAAGATAAATTCTGCCCCAATTATCAATTGAATGTTTTAACCGACTTCCAAAAGGAGGAGATTTTCAATTCGACTGTATTTCTTTTGTATGTTCGTTACGCTCATTCATTGTCAATTGTAAGCTGATTTTCTTTTTTTTTATTCGAAAGCGTATACTCCTGAGGTGTTCCCATTGTCAAGTCTGGATTTAATAAGCTGTTTTCAGGGAAATCGAGAGGAATCCTCGAATATACATGTACAACGTGTTTTATATTTTTTTCTAAAACTATTCAAGTATTTGCGTAAGTAAAAAAGAAAAACTTTTTAATACAAAACAAAGCCGAGTTCAAAATAATTAAAAATAAAAATTATTTACAACTTGAACGTGGTGCTCACTAAAAAATATTAAAAAAAACAACAAATTTATAAAATATAATTTTTATGTTTTGCTTCGCTGTAGACAATATTAATTTGTTTATTTTTATTTACTCTTGAAGTTGGTTTCTTTTTGATAGGAAATGTTTGCAAAAAAATTATTTAATGAAAATAGAAAAGTAAGAATTGAGCAAAACCTTATTGAACAATATGAAAACGGACCTTCCTCGTTTTAAGATCCGACCAGAAGAGCAGGTTCCTCCTGTAGTGGTAGTCGAGGCCGGCCGCGGCGGTGGCGTTGGCCAAGTGGTGCGGCGCGCGGCCGTGCAGGTCCATGCGCAGCACGGCGCCCGCGTGCGCCAGCACCAGCGACGGCGCCGCCGCCGCGCCCGCCATGCACCGCTTGCCCTCCACCAACGAGTAGCCCGGCGCGCACGCGCACTTGTATGCTGCAATTATACATACATCACGTCTACCATACCATCCACAGTGTTATCGTACACTTGCTTTGTCAGTCTATTTTCATCTATAGTGGAACACTTACAAGCCAATAGACGGCGCTGTACAATAATTGAGGTCGCAAACGTTTCCCGACACGTACAAAGATTATATACAAATTTCCAACGTTAATCCTAGGGGAGAACACTAGCCTCGCTGGAAAGATCTTACTTTGAGACGGAGGAGCATTCTATCTCGCTCCTCCACCCTATACGGGGCACCATTCTCTCTAAATGTCCAAACCACTTTAACAATACTTTTTCAATTCTTATTATTACATCTTCTTTCAATTGACAACGTAAAAAATAAATATCATTATAATAAAGTTAAGAAAGAGTTACTTATGAATTAATATGTTCTACAGGTAGATTCTGATCATGGAAGAAGAAAATCCTCACTTCACGCCGAATGTAGAAGGAAGCAGCAGAAAGAGAGGAGGAGGCTGAAGGTCGGCGGACCCCCGCAGACCAAACCCCTTATAAGTGATGAAAGGTAGTCCATAATTTAAGTCCAAGTTATGATATGTTGTTTTTTTTTAAAGGGGGTGTCATAAATGTTTTTCGTGACCGGCGTCGCATTGGCTACATCTCTGCTGGTAACCGCTTTCCATCAGATGGACCGGTACCCTGTCTGCTGGAGTTCAGCTATATAAAAAATGGTATGTGCTTAAGGCCACACGACAGAAATGAAAAACTTGATCAAGGCGAGTAACGCTCGCCGAGCCAGTATAGCAGTCGACTTGATCCGAATGAGAAGGTTACATATTCGAGCGTGACGGTTCAGTCACACTCAATGATGAGTGCACTCACATCCGGGGGTGTTGACACACAGCTGGTGGCAGTAGCCCCACTCCTTGCACTCGTTGCGGTCGACGCAGGTGCGGTTGTCGGCGGCCAGCGCGAGCCCGGCGGCGCACGCGCACGCACCGCCCGTCGGCGACGCCACGCACTTGTACTCGCAGCCCAGCGTCTCGCACCACGCCGTCGCTGAAATTATTCACGTTGAGTCACAGACGAACGAATACAAGTATAGATTAGTGGTAATTAATTATCGTATATTTTATGTAATTTATTTCCATTCCTTTAAACCTTCCCGCCCGTCCTTATTTTCGTCGCATCAAAAGTGACGATTTTCAAAACTTATTGTTACGAGTTACGGGACTCGAAATAACATACCGTTGGAATTACTATAGAATTTATTAGAACTATACAAACACGTATAACACAGGTACAAATATAACTGAACACAAACAGTCCAAACGTAATGTGCGATTCAATAACACGCGCAAAGTCCGAAAGACTCATGCAATATATTTTTCTACTGGAAAATGTGGACTTCGAATATTCCATACATAGAGGGCAGTACAGTTGTACATAACGAATAATTCGTCTCGATGTACCTGCGCAGTAGACCAACTTTAGTAGCGCGGAACAGTGTACGAATCGTGTAAGCGGAAGAGTTCAATATACCTTATTCTCGTGTCGCGAATCTGTCTGCAATTTCCTGCGCAACCAAAAACTGACAAGTAATATACACGTCTCAATATCAATACATACAACAAAAGGTCTCTTCATCAGCATTATCCTCGCAGTCCCTCTTTCCGTCGCACAGCTGCGATCTCAAGATGCACTTGTGGGCCCCCCCTGGGCCTCCCTTCGGGCACAGAAACTTGTTATCCGGGCACGCGATTGTCGTGCAATTGCCCTCGTCAGAACCATCAGAGCAGTCCTTGTAGCCGTCGCAGCGGTACGTCGCCGGTATACAGAGCGCGTTGCTGCAGCGGAACTGGCCGATGTGGCATGGGAGGAAACCTGGTAAAAAACACAGCACATATTTACAATGTTGATACGTATGAAGCCACCTGAATATGATTTTGAAATATAATTTTAACTTCACAGGCACTCCCCTCGGCGATTTTGGGCATTTTTCTAGACGAGTTTAGAATAAGTGCCTTCATTCGCGTAGGGACGGCCTGTGTTGTCCCACACCGCTGTCAGTGTAGAGATAAGGTGGAGCGCCTCGGTCACCATGGTTTATCTTGTGTCAGAAGTGCCGGCAGAATTCCGCGTCATGCAGCACTTAACGACATAATCCGTCGGACTCTTGTCACCGCCGGGGTACCTGCCGTTCTAGAACCGAACGGCTTGTGCCGCGACGATGGCAAGAGGCCCGATGGAATGTCTCTGGTGCCCTGGAGGATGGGTCGCCCTTTAGTATGGGACGCGTCTTGCGTCTATACTCTGGCAGCGTCCCATCTTTCAGCCACTAGCATGTCTTCTGGTACAGCTGCTGCACAGCAGGAGGCCCTAAAATGCCGCAAATGTTCCGCCAACATATTTGCGGCTTTTGGGCTCGAGACCCTGGGACCATGGGGGCCTGAGGCGCACAAACTTTATCGAGACATAGCGAAACGCCTGGTAGAAGTCTCACGTGACCAAAAGACTGGTCTGTACCTCGGACAACGCATTAGCGTTGCGATACAGCGAGGTACTGTGGCCAGTCTTTTGGGCACGTTTCCACCTGACAGCGGTCTGGGACTAGATTTTATAGTTTAATTTTAATTTGTATATATAGTTTTATTTAGTTTAATTGTATAATTAAATTTCGAATATAAATAATATTATTAAATTTATTATACAATTTCTGTACCTGTATAATTTTATATATACTTTGTTATCTTAGTACTATTTTGTGTTGTGTGTCGCTATTGGGAATAAATATTTTTCTTTGTTTATTATTAAAAAAATATTGGCAGGCGCCCTTCATTTTAATCCTACTAATATTATAAACGCGAAAGTTCTGAGGAATTTATGGATGTAAGTTTGTTCCTCTTTCACGCACACATCAGAATAACACACAGGCTATAATTTATAAAGGTATAGTGTGAATTATCCAAAATATAACGATTTTGCATCACCACCCGGGTGAAACCGCGGGGCGCAGCTAGTTTCATAAAAATTCTTTATCTTCTGCAATTGTGGGCGGTTTCCGAAACTCGACTAAGTAGCGCCTATTTTGAATGCGAGAGTGAGTGAGGGTCACTGCATCCAGCCCAGCTCATCCAGGAAGTTTAAATTCAAATTCAGTTTTTATTCAAAATAAGTTCCACTGGAGAACATTTTTTGAAGGTCATATATATAAATTAAAATTTAATTTTCTTAATTTTAATTATATTTTTTTCTTAATTTTCTTAATTCGTATTCAAGCAGGTTATGACGGCCTTTATGGATGAGTGGGCTAAGCCTTTGCCGGCCTACCTCACTGCAACGTAGAGGCCCCAAGTTCGATTCCTGGTATGGTTAATTTCGGAAAAGAATTTTCTCCGTTATTTACTATGGTCTGGGTGTTTAGGTTCGGCCCCAGAGAAGTCCGTTATATACTATCCATAACACAAGCGTAACTTGTTTAATTTGGAGATATACAATAGGTGTTTGGATGCCAATTATTAAAAAAAAGTGTGCATCTCGGGACGCCCGACAGAAGTGATAACTTAATCTAATTTAAGTTGAACTATTTAATATTGAAAATGATTAACTTGAGAAAAGCTTAGGTTATTACTTAAATTTTATGTATATAGCGCGTGGGTTAGATTGATAGAGGAGGAACCTGCCTACCGCTGCCGTATGCGTTTGAGAAATGGACGCCAGACAGACTGGCGCTGTAACGCGTTACGTAACGAAGCGGATTACCCTCCCATAAGAAGTTATCAATTCAAAAATCGTAAAGGAACGGAGAAAGAATACAAATTCCTGGTGCCGAGAGCTCTGTCATAAAACAACCGACCGAGGTTGGTTAGGACATTTGCCCTGGATGGCTACCACCCCTAGTCTTAAAGTATGCCACCATAACAACCTTGAGTTGCGTTCCGGCATCAGTAGCCAGGTTACAGTCCCACCTTCGAGGCCAGCAGCACCGTTGATGTCGTAAATGTCGCCTATGGATATTACAGCAACCACTTTCCATCAGATGGATCATCCTGTCTACATTATTCCAGCAATAAGAAAGACACTCACTGCAATGTGCTTCATCTGAGTTGTCTCCGCAGTCATCTTTATGATCGCACTTGACCGATGTGTCCACGCATTTGTTACCAGACGCACAGCGAAACTGGTCCAGCCGGCACGCCGTCGTCTCTCCAGGGCAATCCTGTTCATCTTTACCTGTTCTACAATCTAAATACCTGCGGACAAAAAGGTGATTAAAATAGTTATAAAACACATTAGACCAAATTGTAAAAAATTGATAGAACTAGGACACAATGAAACTAATATTAATATATTTTGTATGTACAGGGGAATTTTTCAAGTGGACCTTGATGACCATATTCAAAACTAAGATTGCAGCGAAAAATACTCAAAAGAGTATCGGAGCCAAGTATAAACTAAAGCAGACAAACAAACACATACTGTATTATATATATTATTACACCAACCCACAGGGTCGCTTATTTCTATCAATTTCTATGAAGGAATCTCAAATGAAACCCGTATAGGGTGGAGGAGCGAGGTGGAATGCTCCTCCGTCTTAAAGGAAGATCTTCCAGCGAGGCTAGTGTTGTTCCTCGCAGGCCTAGGCCCCTCTGTTATGGTTGAAAATTTGTATATAATCTTTGTATGTTTCGGGAAAAGTTTGTGACATCTATTATTGTACAGTGACATCTATTATTGTACAGCGCCATCTATTGGCTTGTAAGTGTTCCACTACAAAGGTAAAGTTTGGTTTTTGCATGGTTCAAGGTATAAAATATTACATTAATGTAACCTATTTTCATTAATAAAAGTCAAATCAAATAATCTTTATTGCAAGCATTACGATATTGGCAATTTAAAAATACAGATGGCGCTGTAAAACAGCAACATCTCATCGATATAATTCACATTCACAATTAGTTCAGAATAATAAAAAGAGATAGAGATAATATAGATAGAGACAATAAGAGAATAATTAAAGTATAATTATACCCGTCACATCTCTTCTCCTTTGGTATACAGGGCCCCTGCTGCGACATCTTGCCAGGACCGACTCCCTCCACCCCGCATTGGAAGTCGTCCGGCTGACACTTGCGATATGCTGAAACATAGATAACACTTAGTAAATATTGGAAAATTAATTTCACAATAAAATAGCACTTTTCACTGTACTTTTGACATTCATCACTATGGCTATAGAGGGTAGATCATTCCAGGATCTCCTCTACATAATCGAAAATTTAAAAATGATTTTTTTGTATTGCATGAATTTAACAGACAGGCAGACGGTCCCACTTAATGGTATTACAACACCAAATGTACAGAAACTAGCGCCATCAAGTGGTCCAGGAACATCAAAAATTACAATTAGTTTCCATTAAGTCCACTTCACGTCACTTAAGATGGCGCTGTGCAATATCGTTGAATAAATACATGGTGCTGACGAGATCTTAAGAGCATAAATGAAACCACAAGTTATGGTCATATTTGGTGAATCTTACACACGTTGACATGAAGTTTTTTTGGCATAAATTATAGTGTTATGTATATTTTTAAATTAATTTTATTCTGTCTTTCCCTTTATTCCAATTTAGAACAAGTTATAACTTATTATAGTACCATCTAGTGGAATTTATAGAATTATCGATTGTAGCGCCATTTAGTGGTATATATAGGAATATAATATCGATGGTGGCGCCATCTATCGGACAGGGTAAATGATATTTTATTCCAGAGAGGCTCATCTATTTTATATATAATTATCTACGGAGTACCAACTCTGTCTTGAAAAGTGTCCGTCGGATAATAAGGGTGGCGTTGCGGTAGTAATTAGAGTGAGATAGAAAAATAAACAAGGACCGAAAGAATTCCGCTTTGCTTTTCATTATGAAAATTTCACAATAATTAAATCACTCTACGAGTTTTCTTCTTATTTTGGACTTCGTAAATATTTGAGGTTTTAATCATTTTATGGCATTTCAAAAATTTTTAATTCATGTGGTAGGTATTTGATCCTCTATTTGCAGCATACTGCTGGACACTTTACAACTTCCCCTCCATATATAATGGTACTACTTACTTCTACCCTCCATAAATAACTATGGCTTTCGTTTTGACACTCATGAACATGACTTTTGACATATGAACATGACATAAAATCACAGACAGTGGGGTCCCGACGCATTAAAACTTTACCGAGAGATCGCCAAACGCCTGGTAGAACTAACAACTGACTGGCCTTTATTTTTAGCCCAATCGGTAACGCCACCGGCCTTTTGGGGAACTTTCCTAACGAGCAACAGTGGCTTGGGACTTTATACTTTATAATAATCACAGCCAATAACTGTCTCACTGCGACTAATGCCTTCCTATTTTTAGGCAGTAAGGGATGGTTTACCCCGCCACAGTTGTGCAAGGTCAAAATGATTTCCTTCACCACCAGCTTGTAGTAATTGTATAAATATTAAGCACATTAAATCAGAAAACTGTATCGTTGACGGTTAGATATTAACTATTAAGCTACCGCGGCTTCTTGTAGTTCATGATTCTATCATGCCTTCTTATAGTTCTACTGTTATGTCCCTGCTATACCTGGGATAATGTTAGCGACTGTATCACGCAGATGTAGCGAAGAGATTAATGCGTTATTTTAGAAGCGGCATTGTTCCCGACGTTAATAAACATTGACAGATAACTCATGTATATTGTACACCAACGTAACTACTCTTTGACGGTGTTATTTTTTAACGCTATTAGTAAAGCACGTTTGGTCACAGTCACTAATACTAACGCAGTCGAAGCAGAGTCATCAGTATTATAAATTTTTATGTATTGGTATGAAACTTTCTCCGTTATAGAATACCCACAGTAACAATGTTCTACGCGCATAAACGCACGGTCATTTGGCAGAAAGAAAGTGTAATCATCATCAGGAACACCCCATTTGTGGGGAAAGGGTAGCCCATTCCCACGGCCCACTACACGGCTGCAACAATTCAATTACCGCTTTCCACATGGATTGTCCATTACACACATTCGATTCTCTCTCACCAGTAATTTTATTGTATTGTTAAGACCGACAAAGAATGCACACCTGCAGTTTATTACCCTATCGGCATTTGGACTTCTTTTGTTTAAAATTTGTAATTAGAAAACAGCCTATTGTATATTGTACTTATTTATGGCCGTTCGCAGATATAATTAGGCAGGTGTGCAGATTACAAATTCTAAGAAAGTCGATCTATGCGGGCGGGCAGCCATATTGTATCGGTGCAGTATACAGCAATGGCCCAATGGGAGATCGGCAGTCTAGCGATGGTCACAAGCGAAACAAGATGTGTGTACATTCGATAAGCTATATAGTGACGGACTTTGCGCGTGTTATTGAATCGTGTATTACGTTTGTACTGGTTGTGTCTAGTTATATTTGTACCTATGTTATACGCGTTTTTATAATTCTAATAAATTGTATAGTAATTCCAAAGGCATTTTAATTCGAGTCCCGCACTCGTAACAGTATTTACTGCAAATTATTGTCACTGCTCTTTTGTAGTAAAATTTTGCGCTGAGCACTTTATTTGTGTGTATTGAATGAGACTGAGCAGTCACGCTCGGTTACGTAACGCCGTCACGCTCGGCTATGTAACGCTCATTCGAGTAAAGTCGGCTCGAGTCGACTGAGGAAGCGAGAGAGATATAGTCAACGCGTCACTGCTTTACTGGCTCAGCGAGCGTTACTAGTCTTGATTATTTTTTTCCTTTCGTTGTGTTTTTGTATGGTTTGCGCATTAAATTCAAATTTAAAACTTTTTCTTCAAATTAAGTTCCACTGAAGAACATTTTGTGAAGGTCATACATATAAGTCAAAAATTAAGTCTACCTACTATTCTATGTAGATCGCTTCAACGTATTATCGCTGTTTAAGGAGAAGAAGCGGCAAGAAACTCCCCAGCAACACGTCTAGCTAAAAATTATTTTATATACTATGCATTTATCTATCTCATGCTTTTTTTTAAATAGGACTTATCGAAGAATTAATGGAGTTGCAGCAAACTGTGTACAATAAGAGAAAGAAAGTGTCGTCGTAATAATGACAAGATAGGCATGGAAGGCCGCCATAACAACCTTGAGTTATGTTAGCTTCCAGACCTTCCTTCAAGGCCGGCAGCACATTGGTAACACATTTGGTGTTGGAAATATCCATAGGCGCTGGTAACCATTTTCCATCAAGTGAGCCGTCATCAGCCTGCCTTACGTACTCGAGCTATAAAAAATTCGAGGATAAATATTGATTACAATTAGGTAATTAAACATTTACTAAAATTTTAGTTTAATGAAATAAGTATGTTTTTATAGGGCTTGGAAAAAAACACAAAGGCCTCCCCATGTCTAAAGCAGCCTCCATTTTTATTTGAAACAAAATTCACAAAGAGCTTTTTATAAAACGTGTATCGGCTAAGGCACGCAGCCAAGGGCGCTCGTGTTTTACATAACCTAGTAAAGATATTAAAATAGACAGTCTAAGCCGTATTTTATATTTTAAAACCCCGCTTATGTAGTAGTCGAAGCTTGAGATTCCATCAAAATATAATACTTATAAATATTTTCTAGCGAAAAATAATCCGACTTAAGAGTAACTCAAAAGCTAAAACAAAAGGCCTTAATTATAATCGTTTCTTAAATTTTAAGAAGCTGCTCAGCAATTGATTAGTGAAATTCTTACCCATAAACTCCTCTTAAGGATAAGAGGTGATAAAGTAATAAATCTTTTCTACAAAATCTTGAAGTCGATGCGAAGTAAAACATGCTTTATCACTATATATATTTTTTATGGTTTACTCGGCACCGACTTTAAGATGTTGTAGGAAATATTAATTTTTTGCTTTTTAGCTTGAAGTTGGTTTTGTTTTTGTTATTTTTTGAAGTGAAACTTCTTTAGAGTCGCTGTGATTTGAAACTCCATGACACTAGAAAGAGATGAGCACATAAATCTCGAGATACGAGCTTTACATAGTGCAGCACAGATTAGAGTCAATAAGACCGATAACTAAACATAGGTCTAATTTGGACCGAATAATATTTTTTAGACTAAAACAGTGAAAAATTGAAAGTGATACTTAAGAAGTTTATTTTGAACTATAATATATTGACGGGTGTAGGCTAAAGGTTATATTAATATTGTTACGAGTTGCAGGGACTCGAATTAAAGTGCCTTTGGAATTATTATAGAATTTATTAGAACTATACAAACACGTATAACACAGGTACAAATATAACTCAACACCACCAGTCCAAACGTAATGCACGATTCAATAACACGCCCAAAGTCCGTCACCATATAGATTACCGAATGTACACACGTTTTGCCTCGCTTGTGGTTATCGCTTGATAGCCTCACCCCTCCTTTGGGGCATTCCTTTATACAGTACAAATACAATATGTCTGCTCGGCCGCGTGGACTGACGTTCTAAGAATCACACCTGAGTAATGACTACTATAGAGATTACAATACACAATGGGCTGTTTTTTCAATCACAAATTTTAAACACAAAGTAAACAGAAGAAGACGGCCATAAAAGCGTTTCAATGCTATTAGCTCAAACACCGACGGGTAATAAATGTGCTTTCTTTACAGATATGTAGGTGGCCCAAATTGTAACAATATTAATAAAAATTATCTGTGAGTATATTCTCTGAAGTTTCACTTCTACTGCGTGTGAACTGCACACACACACAATTTATAAATCATTTATGCATAGAATTAGAAATGAGGAGAGCATATCCAAGATTATTTGAACTCTGGAGCGCCTCGTCCACAACACAGCGGTGACGGCAAAGTTTTAATAGACTGCAATTATTCCTATAACATTCTTTCGTTCCGTGCAAGTTGGTACACTGCTACGTGAGTTATTGTGGCCATTATTAACTTGCCTTGGAAGTTATCTTGTTTTAGGATACCTTAGTCAAATGACAAGCACGAAAATATAAATATGCGTCTTTTACATGTATCCCAAAATTTTATATAAAAATTTCCTAAAATTTAAAATAGTATTTCGTAGCCTGTTTTCTAGACAAAATTTCAGCCAAATGGAAAACTATTTTTCCTTATTATACGAAATTACATGTCATTTGGTTGTATAATAGTGTCTAACTCACCTTTGAATAAACGTATTTTATTTTCTCAAGCAAGTCGTGACCTTTTTTTTTAACCAGGGGAAATCCGTTTGAGGCCTAAGCCGCGACAAGGGCAGAACCTTGGGGGGATAGTTCGCGACCTAGTGTCGGATTCGCCAGATCGGAGGTGGCACTAGCATACCTAGTCAGAACTGGAGCCACGCTATTGCCACTCCCCAGTTAGGGATAACCAATAAAACCCCTGGGTGTTCGTCCTGCGCCTTATACCAGGGCTACGGGTATATGAAGCAAATCGTGACCTTAGTGCAACCTACTTTACTACACAGATTTGGAGTAAAATTTTTAATAATCCATAATATTATAAAATTCTAAACATGCCGTGTCTGTACATTGAAGCTATTTAAAAAAACTGAAATTGACTATATAAATGACGGCGAAAACGATGCAATTTCTTTTATATTTCTTGTCTCGTTGTTCGGGTTTCACGTTAAAACTACTGGGTCGATTTCGATGCGGTTTTTGCTCATCGACAGTAAATTCTTAGAACTCTACGCTACTTTTTATCTTGGCCACCCTGCTAGAGTTTCCCTGGGAGCGGTTTGAAGTTGTTCGGATGCATAAAAATTAGCTTATTCCGGCACAGTTTCCATGGGCATATCTTAGTAATAAATAATAACAGCACAGCAGGGGAACTGACAGTATACCCGCTACGCTTCTCCAAGGCGGATTGGTAGGTTTGACACATCGCTTACCTCGATGTGCAGGTAATAATAAGAACATGCACATTAGGTAAGACGTCTGAGCAAGTCGTGCATGCTTTTCGACCAGGATTCGAACGTGCGAACTTTAAAGGGACGCGTGCGCTAACCACTACTCTATCACAACTTTTTACGACTTCAAAAACTCTACATATATTTAAATTCAAAAGTTTTTATTCAAAATAAGTTCCCCTAGAGAACACTTTTTCAAAGTCATATATATAAATTCAAATTTAGATTTAGGTACTGCCTATGTACACCACTTCATAACGTGTTATTGCTGTTAAGGAGAAGAAGCGACAAGAAACGCCCCAGCAACACGTCTAGCTAAAAAATTGTCTTTTTTCTTCTCTCTTTTCTTTTTAAATACATCTCTTTTTTAGAGCTCATCGTGTAACTTATAATTACGCATCATACAATTAGCAGTTTTCAATTAAATACTGCCATTCTGCGAGAAACTATAGAAATACACTTTTAATTTTATAAAATATATTTGAATAGGTAACTTTGATAGAGTTTGAGCTGGCTAAACTTCTAACCCCGAATGGAGTTCCCATGAGATAGTCGCAAGTATTTCTGCTAGGCAAAACTGCTTACGAAACCCTAGTCTTGTACAATTCTCTCGTATATTTCAATTAAATGTAATTATTCTCAAAGGAATTTTATTCGGAACGTCTCAGTACATTCTAATTTGAACCTGAGAATCCTCGTCTTAGGTCCATTTACTTGCTAATGAACTAAGTTGTTTTGTGTGACTCAGTACTTTTGTACCTATATAATAATAAATATAAAAAAGCTAAACGAGTGAGGTTGTCTATGTATTTTAATCTATTAATCAGTGGAACTATCAGCTTATTTTGAAAAAGGTGTGGTTAGTAGTTACTGTGAAAAGTTATTGATAGTGTAACATTAAACTTAGACGTGAAACAATTTAGAAAGACCAATGATGCCGCGATAACTGTTGGCGAGTGTCAGGACCATTAATCACTCATTGCAAATATTCTTTATATCACAATCTATCGACAGTTTACAATCTCACTAGATTTTATTATAAACTAATGGTTTTTATAATTGTACAGTGATATAATACAGGAGTCATTTATGTAACAAAAGTACCACTCCTAGCACATTTGATGCTCCCTTCTACAGCAGTCGAGGTCGTTTCCTGCGGTTATTAAGCCATAGGTTTTCGTCAAGGGTTCTTTACCTATACAAAGGGGACCAACGAAAAACCACTAACTTAAAACACTCGGACCATGTGATCGTAAACCCTTAAGCCTCTACAAAGATCTATCAAAACGAGTCATTGACTCTTCGTGTGTCCAGAGGGCTGGTTCGTACCTCGGATAACGAATAAGTATGGCGATCCAGCGATGTAACTCAGTCAGCCTTCTGGGAATCTTACCCATTAACTTTGATGACCTAGACTCAATATTCTACTTATAGTTTTAAGTGTGATATATACATGGAATACAACAACTCAGAGAGGTAATCCCGATAACAATTATGTGCACTATTTGCGCTGGTAATCCTGAATGAGCACCCAAAGCCGTGTAGCTGACTCCGCGTACGGGATCCAGATGATCCCTAATATGGTTCCGCACGCACGGGTGAATACCTTATGGAACATATCGAGGGATTCAAATTCAATTCGGCATAATAAGGACGTATAGTATCTGTTGGTTTTGTCATTCAGCATTATCCGAGGATATGTGTGAATAATTGTACCCTTATAGGTGAAACGAAATAAGAATTGATAAGATTTTTCCCAGCCCAGCTCACAGCAAGTTTTTTTTTTTTATTGGACTTGACTTTATGTTGTTGGTCCGAAGACCTCACAACTTTACCGGGGTTTTCGGGGCGAGTGCCTTTGCGAAGCGAAGGCGCTCGAGCCAGGGGAACTTGCTCGAGGGGCTCCCTAGGAGTTTCACCTCGGCTGGACTGTTGCCATGAGAGGGGGATGAATCTAATGATGCCCACCATAGGGCGACACAATGCACTAATTGAGAGCGGGCGACGGGCAATATAAAGCCCGAGAGGAAGGATCCCGGCGGACCGGGATCGGCGGTTCGTGGTGGCCTATACTATCTTACTGCCGTTTCGCAACGTGTTATGGTTGGGAGAGAAGAAACGGCGAAAGAAACTTCCCAGCAACACGTCTAGTCTATCCTATGGGGGGGCTGTGTCTCCTGGCGTCCCTCGCGGGGACGTGGAGAGATCGTGATTGGCGGCGTCGACGCCGCCATCTGTGTCTGTCTGTCGGTGCCTGCCAGCCTGCCGTCCTAACCGCGGGCGGGCTGATCCGAGCCAGCCGTTTTGTGATATCGTCGACCTTGTCCGTGAGGATGTTACGCGGTCGTCGCACGAGAGCCTTTTGTCGAGGCTTATAATCGGACGCGGACACGACGAAGGGATTTCGATGGTGCGGCGCTAAATCGAAATACTTACGCGAGAGCGACGTAATGTAGTTTTTGATGGAGGGAAGTTCCAGATCGCGGTGGATGTCGACGTTACGCATATAGAGAGGAGCACCGACGGCTCTGCGCATGAATTTATTCTGAACGATTTGCAGTTTCTTTAAAAGGGAAGGCTTGGCATGGCCGAATACCACACTCGCGTATGTCATGATCGGGCGGATGCATGTTTTATATAGAGTAAGCTTGTGTCTGAGGGACATTTTGCTTCGTTTATCTATCATGGGTGCTAGACGACCCATCACAAATCGCGCTCTATTCTCACAGCAAGTAGTTACCGTCGCGTATACACGTTTGCGACACCAGGGGCGAAGCCATCGCGTCCCAACGCTTAGGACGGGATCATGAGAATGAGATAGATAGGTGAGTACCTATTCAAATTCAAATTCAAATTCAAATTCAAAGTTTTTTATTCAAAATAAGTTCCACTGGAGAACACTTTTTGAAGGTCATATAAATATATAAGTTAAAATTTAATTTTTCTTCCTATTCTATGTATACCGCTTCACAACGTGTTATTGCTGTTAAGGAGAAGAAGCGGCAAGAAACTCCCCAGCAACACGTCTAGCTAAATAATGTTTTTCTTTAAGTTTCTTATTCTATTTATATCTCAAGTTGTTTTTTTTTTTAATAAGTTTTATACAGAAGTATGTTACAGAATTACTTTTTGAAGAATTAATGGAGTTGTAGCAAACAGTGCATACTCAATAAGACCAAGACACAATAAGAGGAAACAAAAATATTATGAAAGTTATAATAATGATATGACGTACTAAAATGTTATGCTGCAATATATCTCCATAAATCCCTTACAAGCTTGGCAAGATAACATTAAACAAAATATAGTATAAGATGTTAGAGTGAGCTGCTATGTAAATGAATTTTTGTCATTTAAGTATTCTTCAATAGTGTAGTATCCTTTTTAGCAAGATACTTTTTAATTTGGTTTTGAATTTAGTGAAAGGCAGATCTAACATTTCACTCGGAATCTTATTGAAGAAGCGTATACCAACCCCAAGAAAGAGGACAGTACTTTTTGTAATCTAAAAGATGGCAATATCAGTCTATTACAATGCCTGGTGTTGAAATTGTGAATATCCTTATACTGCTTGTAGGCACTCAAATTATTACGAATATAAATTATATTATTAAAGATATATTGGCAGGCGACCGTCATAATATTGATTTCCTTGAAGCATTCTCTAAGAGACTCCCGAGGGCCGAGGTTGTAAATTGATCTTACGGCTCTTTTTTGTAAAACAAATATGGTCTCTAAGTCAACAGCGTTGCCCCAAAGTAAGATACCATAGGACATGACACTATGAAAATAACTAAAATAAACTAGTTTAGCAGTCTCTTCGTCAGTGAACTGCCTAACTCTTCTGACCGCATATGCAGCAGAACTAAGTTTTCCTGAGAGACTAGATACATGAGCGCCCCAGTGGAGCTTCTGATCAAGGTTAATGCCTAAGAATACAGTTGAATCTACTAGATTAAGTCTAGTGTCGTTAAGAGAGATATTAATATCGTATTCTTTTACATTGGGCATAACAAACTTAACACATTTAGTTTTGCTCGGATTGAGTAATAAGTTATTTACAGTAAACCACTTAGATATTTGGGATAAGGCGTTGTTTACGTCGTCAAAGTTCAGTTTATTTCTATCAACTTTAAATATAAGTGATGTGTCATCAGCAAACAACACTACCTCACACATATCATTAATAAAATATGGCAAATCATTAATATATATCAAAAATAAGAAGGGACCTAGAATAGAGCCCTGGGGCACACCCATAGATATGCCAGTCTCACAAGATTTGACATTGTTAATTTCAACGCTTTGGGATCTGTTATTTAAGTAAGACGATAATAGGTTGAGAGAATCGCCATGAATACCGTAATAATTGAGCTTTTTAGGAGGGTCACGTGTTCAACGCAATCGAATGCCTTGGACAGGTCACAGAATACACCAATGGCATTCTGTGATCCTTCCCAAGCATCATAAATGTGTTTTAGGAGCTCAACACCTGCATCGGTAGTGGATCGACCTTTGGTGAACCCGAACTGTTTAGTATGAAATAATTTATTAATATTAAAATGTGAGAGCAGTTGATTCAAAATTATTTTTTCAAAGATCTTGCTTAGGGTTGGTAAAATAGAAATTGGCCTAAAGTTGGAGGGGTCGTTTTGTTTCCACTTTTAAATATAGGGATAACTTTGCTAACTTTCATTAAGTCGGAAATACCCCTTTATCTACACATCGATTAAATATTTCTACTAGTGATAGTGCAATAGTGTCTATTATGTCATTTAATACTTTTAAAGATATACCCCAAAAATCAGCTGTGTTTTTAATGTTTAATGATTTAAACGTTTTTACAATATCACTTGTATCTATATGATTAAATTTGAATGAAATATTACATTCATCAACACACTGTGTCATTAGCAGCTCAGCTTCCAGTGGTGATGATGACAAAGAGCTAGTTGTTAAGGTTGGTATATCCCTAAAGTATTCATTAAATGTTTGTGCAATTTCAAAGTTATTACTAATGGTGTTATTGTTAATTACAAGCTCAATTCCATCATCTCGACGTGAAGTTTTGCCAGAAGCGTCATTTATGACACTCCAAGTTGTCTTAATGATATTTGATGATTTTTAATTCTGTTACTATAATATAAAGATTTGGCAGCGATGCACACTCTTTTAAAGGTCTTAGAGTACTTTTTAATATAGTCAAGAAAGTCTGGATTTTGATTAAATTGTTTTTCACTGTATAATTCATACAGTTTTATTCGACTTTTATATATACCTTTGTAGCCCAATCGCTAAACTTAAGTTTATTACTTTTGTTAATTGTTTTAGTTTTAAATGTGTTTTCAAATTCAGCTTGTATAACGTCGAAGAAACTACCATACAAGTTGTTTGGATCTTCGCTGTTGAGATCCAAGGTAGGAATTTTTTTGGCTAGATTATCTTTAAAGGTTCTTAAGCGATGATAATTCACCGGTCTACAGGTTATTTTAGAAGTGAATTTAATACTGTCAAAAGGTATTGATATAAACTGGCCACAATGATCCGACCGTAGTACATCTATGAGTGATTTATCGATTATTTTGCAACTACAAAATATATTGTCTAAACAGGTAGCTGTAGTAGCAGTTATACGCGTAGGTTCATTAAAGACATGTATAAGATTAAAGGATTTGAAAAGATTAATGATCTTAGTACGAGTTGATGACATTTCCAACAAATTAACATTAAAATCCCCACAAACTATAGGCAATTTATCAGTTTTATTTAATTTTATTAATAATTCCTCCATTGTGCTTTCAAATACACTATAATACCCTGTGGGGGGTCGGTAGACGCAGACAATTATATAGCGCTCAAGCTCAATACAGGAAACCTCCACAGTACGTTCAACAGAAAGGGACATAATGTCTTTACGCTCTTTACATTTTACATCATTTGCTACAAGGATAAGTGATCCGCCATGTATAGCGGACTTCCTTACAAATGCACTTATCACTGTATAATGCTCTATGAAGTTTATGACTTCAAAAGTTTTAAGCCAATGTTCTGTAATACATAGAACATGAACCTTACATTCTTTTAAAAAAAGTTCAATTTGTAAGTCTTTACCTGCTAAACCCTGTATATTTTGGTGAACTATATTTAAATTAGAAGTAAGTTTAGCTTTGGTCATTTCTAGCAGTTTAAAGGACTAGGACTCATAGTAGAGTTAATATTAAAAACATTATTGTTTTTATTTAAATTGATGTCAGGTTTTTCAGTTATATCATACATAACTTTGTCATGATTTTGTATATTAAATGCTAATAAAGTAGCTATACGTCTTCGTAACTTAAAAGGCAGATACATAGTATCTTTGTTTAGCCTAAATTTGCCATTAGTAAATTTATTCAGGTCAAAATAAAAATGTCACTATGACGATGGGTCAAGTTATAAATTAATAAATTTAAGTCATATATGTGCCTGTTTTGTTTATTTGTTAGATTAGATGCATAAGGCAGGGCACATAGGATGAATCTACATCCATATTTACTGTTAAGGTCCAATAACCTATTTATGCTGTTCACAATGTCTTTCTTTTTGACAGATAAGCTATCCCCATAATAAATTACAATTGTTGAATTTTTGTCTACATTAGTTGTGCTTAAACTGTCAATTAAATAGTTATAACTGGCCCCGGGTGAACATAAGTTAGACACCTGATGATGTGGCAAGTCATATCGCAGCAATGAACCAAGTCCTTGTCCAATTTTATCCGAGTAAACAAAAATTGAATTATTTACTAATTTATTTAAAGAAGAATGACATGGTTGACATGGTTTACTATTAGTCACATTGTCTGACATGACAGGTTTGACTAAGTTGCAATTACTGTTAACCAGAGGTGGTGAAGTTACTGTATTTTTAGTCATATTTAACTGTTTGCACATTTCATCATATTTTAGATTAATTGAATTTAATTGAAACTGAAGATTCAATATTTCAGTTTCTAATTTTTTGTTTCTTTTTATATGTGCAGAGATTGTCAGATAATTGTGAATTTAATCCATTAATTACTGTATTATACTTATCTTTTTCAAAGAATATAATTTTTTCCTTAATACTTGTACTTTTAAGAGTTTTCTGGTTTTCTTAATTATGTTATTTAATTTTAGATACTTTTAATCTGTTTATGACTATTCATTTTCTTACAGTATCCTATAGGTTCAAGGTCCATCACCGAGGAGATCCCTGCATCCTCATCAGGACTATCAGTTAATAATTCAGAGTAAAGACTTTGGGTCGCATTCATCTCCCGAGAAACTTTACTCTCTTCAAGGCTATTAATGGATTTGTGAGCCTCATGAGACTCATCTCAAGTTCTGAAATGCGACTCAATGCCCTCTCATGTGTATCACTACATTCATTAAAACTGGTGACTATATTTTGAAGATTGTCACGCTGGTCAACTAAGTCCATGAATTGACTATGAAGATTTGATAATTCACTTTTTAAACTAGTATTTTTGTCAATAATTATCTTTATTTCCTCTTCACTCTCATCTCTTTCCTTCAGGAGTTGAGTACAGATTTCCTTAGAGGTCTTAAGCTCTTGAAGGGCATGCTTCAATTGAATTTCCATGTCCTTAGCTTGAGTCTTGCGAGTTTGCATCATATTAGGTAACAAGTAGAAACTGGAATGTAAACAAAAAGAAACCAAGGGCAGAATCAAAAGTGCCTAGGCAAACAGGGTAACAGCTACTCTTGACTTAATAATTATTATATATTACAGTCGGTATAGTTCAAAAGTGGGTAGGCAAAGAGTGTAATGCTTTCTATTGAGAAATTTAATATATTAAAGCTTAAGGGATAAACCTGATTCGGCATATAATGAAAAACAAATTAAACAATGTGTAATTGACTAGTGTAAGCGTAAGATCTGTGTGTGACTATGTTGTTTTATCTTATACCTTGCTTCCAAATAATCAAGCAAAGAAAGATGATAACGGCGCCAACTGTATTTGGAGGGATGTTATTCACAAGTGTGAACAGTGAATAGTGTATTGTAATGTGTGTAATGTATGTTTATTGTTTAATTTAAAACGTTATACTATAGCAAAATTACTCGCCTTGACTATTGCTGTAACGATGACGTTGGCCGGTAGAATATAAGACCGAAATCACAGACAATCCGTGGACTAATTACTTATTTTAGACAATATATAGATTAGTTCAAGTTATTAACACGTAATTATATGAATTTAAACCAGAAAAAATATTTAAAATCAATAAATAAAAGGAACATATGATTTTGACGTTTCACCCAGGCCGAGTTCGTTCGGAAAAAATTATTATATGTAGGTATATATTATTATTTACAAATTAAATAGTTTTTAAATTAAATTCACAAAATATTCGGGTCGTTTTGGTAACAGCGTTGTGTTGGATATTATGCCGGCACAGCAATAAGCTGAGTGCAAACCTTGTTTGCTTTCGGTGTATAAATTCTCAAATATGCTTTATTTTTTGAGATACATGTAAGCAATGTAAGTACGTCGCTATTTCTTGAAATGTAGCGGCCAGCAGGCTGCCTAAATAATCTGAACGTGGCAAGCCGCCTTCGCGGTACTCGCCGCACGCTTCACCCCTCTGGGTGCTTCGATAAGTATCTGAATCATATCGCGGGCAGCCTGCCTTCCCCTCAGTGTTGCCAATGTGGCGCATTAGACAATGCGTTTCATACGCTGGTCGAGTGCGCAGCATGTGCACCGCAGAGATATGAACACGAGACCCACGTAGGTCCGATCGATTCGCTAGGCAGTTTGGTGCAAGCCATGCTGCATAGCGACGATCATTGGGTGGGTGCGGCTAATCTGCGAGGCTGTCATGTCTCAAAAGGAGGTCGCGGAACGAGAAAGGGAGAGAGGTGCGCATGCATCTCGCGGGTACCGACATCAGTCGGGGTCCCGGAGGCGCAGATATGCGCAAATCTCCCTCCGTAATACTGCTGCTGGAGGCCCTCTAGCATTTAGGGAGCAGAGGATTCTTCACCCCTTTTGACGAAGTGAGTTTGCCTGTCCCGGGGCATCCTCAAGCACTGATGCGCTAGAATCAGCGTGGGCGTAACTACGTTCTAAGTCTCACACTCTTCCTATCACAGCGCGGGGCACATGGGAGGAGGGTGGTTTTAGTGGAGTATTGAGTTTTTGAGTTTCCACACAAGCCGGCGATTTGACTCTGGCGCCCATTCGTGGTGACACCTCTCGTCGCTTTGGTCTAATCCCTAGTAAAGGACCCGGTAGTGTGCGAAATGCACTTCCCCGCCTCAAAAATAAGAAAACGCTTCGCCCCTTCAGCGCACCTCCTTTACCAACAGCTAAACGCTGCCACACAGTCTGTTTCGGTCAACGCGGGAGTGCAGTCCTGCTGCGGTTATCAAGTAACACTCAAAAACATTTACTCAAATTTTGGCAAAAAAATAAGATTTCTTAATACTTGGAATAATGGGGTACCAATCATTGATGGGAGTATCAATAACGGTATAGTGTTGTTACAAAAAAACGTGTGTGTGTGTGCAGTGCAGTTCACACGCACTAGAAATGGAACTTCAGAGAATATACTCACAGATAATTCTTCTCTAACTTTTATTAATGTAAATATAATCCCTTTAGCCAACATCCATAAACATATTATAATTCAAAATGAACTTTTTAGGTATCACTTTTTATTTTTCACTGTTTTAGTCCAAACAATATTATTATCAGTTTTATTTCGGTCCACATTGGACCTATGTTTAATAATAGGTCTTATTGACTCTCTAATCTGGGCTGTACAATGCAAAACTCGTATCTCATTCTCTCTGTGTTTATCTCTTATTAGTGTCGCTTTTTCGTTTCATCGAGTTTCAACAACGATTCTAAAGAAGTTTCACTTCAAAGGTCTAAAAAAAGAGAACAGATAAATAGATCCTCTTTCCTGCCATAAGAAAGAAGAGAGACGATTTAAAAAAAAACAATGTTATTGTTACGACCTACACGCCGACAAAAGTAGATTCACACATGCACACCATAAAAGCACACTTTATTACCTTTCCGCATTTAGACTTCTTTTGTTTACTTTGTGTTTAAAATTTGTAATTATAAAACAGCCCATTGTATATTGTAATCTTTTATGGCAGTCGTTAGCCAGGTGTGTCCAACTGATTCTAAGAAATTCGGACTACGCGATCGGGCAGCCATATTGTATCGGTGCAGTATAAAGCAATGGCCCAATGGAGAGATCGGCAGTCTAGCGATAACCACGAGCGAAGCAAGACGTGTGTACCCCATGTGGTAATCTATTTAATGATGGACTTTGCGCGTTTTTATGGAATTACGATCTCGCGCATTACGTTTGGACTGGTTGTGTTCAGTTATATTTGTATATGTTATATGTGTTTGTATAGTTCTAATAAAATAAACTCTATAATAATTCCAACGGCATTTTAATTCGAGTCCCGCAACTCGTAACAATATGTTATAGTTTTACCCTGATATATGATAATAAAAATGTATAATTTTCGACACGAAAATGATGTATCTTCTATATATTAATACGTGACGCAAAAACTTTGTACCCCTTTTTATAAGAATTGCGCATACGGAGGAGTATGAAATTTCGCACACTTATACTTTATATAGAGAAGAAGCGACGAATACTAATATTTTTTTTAATTTTTAAATCAATAACATCACACTCTACCATGTATTTGACACACTCACGCATATATACTCTTTTGTTTATTGTTGCCTTGGCGAAATCTGTGATTATAGAAGTATAGTCTTTGACATTAGTTGTTATGGTCGAATTTCGAGCACAGGTGACCACTAGTTTTTATTGATACACGTAACGGATCTCAACAGTGATAAAGATCATTCAGACAGAACAACACTATTATGCATGCGACTTAAAAGGAATGTAGAAACTATACGTTCACAGTAAATTTTCATTTCATAACCTCCACTCTTTGGCGCAGTTCTTTTCAGCTGATGCAAATCCAAGCCAAACAACGCTTCGACTGACGCTATAAAGTCGGCAGCCACAAAGGAAACACCACGTTCAAAAAGTAATATTAAAATTTTCGATTTTCAATACTGCACTATTTAAAATCCCTTCAACGAGAGTCGACAAAGTGGGAACCAAGTAATGGTATTTAAAATTCACTTTCGTGGTAACTTTTATTATAATGAATAAAAAACAAAACGACGTTCACAGTAACTTGATTTATTTCTATGTACTAGATTTGTTAAAACTAAATACTGTTACGATTGCGGGACTCGAATTAAAATGCCGTTGGAATTACTATAGAATTTATTAGAACTGTACAAGCACGTATAAAACAGGTACAAATATAACTGGATACAACCAGTACAAACTGCACGATTAAATAACACGCGCAAAGTCCGTCACTATATCGCTTATCGAATGTACGGCTTGCTCGTATCGTAATCTTCGCTTGACTGCTCCACCCCTCCGTTCGGGCAGTTTTATACTGCATGGTGCAATATGTCCACCTCATCGCGTGCACCCGATTTCCCGGAATCACACCTGGCCACTGCCTACCGGAACAGATTACAATACACAATAGGCGGCTTTTCTAATTACAAATATTAAATATAAAGAAAACAAAAGAAGTGCAAATGCGGGCGGGCGGTCATAAACTTGGGGTTTATGACCGCAGGCAGGTGTTCATTCGCATTTGTTCTTGTGCTTCGTGGAATTTTAGCTAAGTCGTAACAATACTATTACATCATAAAAATACAAATTAAAATTATTAAGAGAAATAATAATAATAACCGATAATAGCTATTGCAATAAAAGAAGACAGTTGAAAAAAAATTAATAAATAATTAGTGAAAATTAAGATCTAATTCAAATTCAAAAGTTTTTATTCAAAATAAGTTCCAGTGGAGAACACTTTTTGAAAGTCATACATATAAGTCAAAATTTAAATCTACTTCCTATTCGCTAAAAAAATAAAATTTCATAACTACTATTCTAAACCAGGTAAAGCATGTTCTATATATATATATATATATATATATATATATATATATATATATATATATATATATATATACGGTATGTCGTAAGAAGCGTCAAAACAATTCCCAACTAGGTGGATGCCTACCACCCCTGGTCTAGAGTATGCTGCCATAACAACCTTGAGTTGTGTTCCGGCATTAGTGACCAGGTTCCAGTCTCCCTTAAGAGAGTAGCAGCGTATTAGTAGCACCTCTGGTGTTGCAAATGTCCATAGGCGATGGTAGCCGCTTTCCATCAAGTGGACCGTCTGCCTGTCTGCCGATTTCTTGCAATAAAAAAAATAAAAAAGGGTGTTAGTTCGAAGGATTGGTAGAAGATAAAATATTATAAGCATGCAAGAACATTCAGGACTATCGTTGAATGGGCTAAGCCTTTAGCAGCCTGCTATTGAAATGCAAAGTCTTCGGCTTCGATCCCTGGCATATTAAATTTTATAAACGCACTTTCCGTTATTTACTATGGTCTGGGTGTCTGAGATCAGTCGCAGAGCGGTCCTTTGTATATTACCCATAACAAATAACCCGTAAATTATTTACCTTGGAGAAATGTGATGTCTGTGTTGGTTCAGAATTATAAAAGAAAATATGTAAATGAAACTTTTTCTATGATTTGAAGTAAATAATAAGACGCATGCATTTTTAAATTATTATTATTTCACCGATAAATATAAAATTCACTATTTAAATACGTTATTATACCTAATCTTGATCTCCGCAACTTACTCATAGTTTTCAGTTTTTGTATTGATTTCTTTATATAAAAATCTAGATAATTCATATTCAACATGAAATCGAGCAATGTTTTTGATAGATATTTGGCTATGTGTTGATCGAATTCCACTACAGAATCGTCCTCTGCTGACCGCAAAGTCGGTCTGTGTGATGAAAACTACGCTATCAATCCGTCGTCACGCGTGCAGTGAAACGTAACAATTCACAAATGGTCTTGAAAATAATTTAAGACAGCCCACCGTCCGGTGTTGCCAGAGCTCATTTATAAAAGCTAACCAACACCAATTAATTATTCTGTAATCCAGTCAAAAAGAACATGTATTTACCTGACCATGTGTTACCTAAACGCATAGAATGAGATAAAACCTTGATGTTATAATGGACAGTTTTTAATCTTGGCTGCATTATAAGTGGCGTCAATTAACATAGGCTAAGCAATTAATAAGTAGTTTTCTTTGTAATAAAGAATAAAAAAGAAAAAAGAGAAAATGAAAAAAATACATAAAAGAAATGGACATAAAGAAAAAGATAAATACAAGAATAAAACATATAAAAACTTAAAAAAGAAAAATAAGGTCAGATAACCTTGTCCGTCCGGCGGAAGAGAATTAAAAAAATAAAAATAAACAGGTTAAGAATAAAAATGGACACACGCATACCATCTTCATTTGTCAACAAATGTCGCACTGGCAAAATATTAAGTGTGTGAGAGATGAATTTCTTTCTTCAGTGCTACATAGTCGTGAAGGTAATGTTAGTTGTTTTACATACCAATAATGTTAATAACTTTTGAATGAAATCAAGGGGGAGACGTATTCTTTTTTTATGATAAATAGGTTCGCGTTTGACTACGATCATGCCAAATGTTAGAAGATGATGCGGTTCAAGACGGAGTACGCTTACCTAGAAAATACCTATTCACGCGAGACTTGAAGACACCCGGATCGTACATTCGAGAAACACGGACTCTGGTAGTGCATTCCACAGCCGTGCCGTTTAATTCGTCATTACTTTGTGAAAAGTGTAGTTTTCAAAAAACAGATAAATAATCTGAAATATTTGAATCTTTTAAAATATGTAAACATTGCTGAAAGAAAAATTGGCTTGGATAAGATCCGTTGAGTAGTTTTTGGGATTTTGTATAGGGTATTTTCGACTTAATCCGTTTTTTATGATTCTGTAGCCTAAATATGACATAAATAGTGGATGTTAGTCACGTTTACTCTTCGAGTGCTTGCCCTATTTTATGTCATGTATCAGATATTTAATAATTGGATCTGGCAACAGTGTGGAAATTGTGATATCTTTACGAGATTCAGCCCATACGTACTAGCTGGACCGTAATAAATAATAGCAGGTCTCTCCGGTCTGTTCGGCTTGCTCATTTTTAGACAACGTATCTATGGATCGCCCGCCATTTTGGAATGGCAATAATTATATCACTGATTTATAATAACTAGTGGTCGCCCATGTTCGAAATTCGAACATAATAATTAATCTCAAAGCTATATACTTCTATAACCACAGATTTCGCCAAGGATACACTGTTAATTTGACTTTAACAATAAACAAAAGAGTATATATGCGTGTGTGTGTCAAATACATGGTAGTGCGTGTAATGTTTTTTTTTATTGATTTAATGTATTTTTTATGCATAATTTAAAAATATTAGCATTCGTCGCTTCTTCTCTATATAAACTATAAGTGTGCGAAATTTCATAGTCCTCCGCCCGCGTAATTTTCGTAAAAAGGAGTGCAAAGTTTTTGCTTCACGTATTAATGTTTATAGATATAACTTTGTTCGTAATTACATCTAAAATATGAATAGGCCTTTCATGATCGCAATATAAAAAGTAATTCAATAAAAAAAGTACCTATTTAATTCTTAGTTTAATCATGATCACTACTAAATATCTTAAGCCTGTGTTAAATGTATATATCTTGTAATTTAGTAGAATAAGGGTGTGTTAGACTGTAAGCATTTTTTTAGAAAATGTAAACTCAGTGAGTATGACAATAAGTGTATTGATCTGCCTCTGGCCAAACCCTTGTCTGAGACACCAGTTTTGACTATAAAAAAATCTTAAGCCACGTAGAGAGAATAAAGAAATATAGACTAACAAAACAAGTGTATTATAACAGTGTGAACAGTAAAGTTACTGTCAAATAGATCATGGCCTACGCTCACCGTGATCAAATTGAACATATTTTGAAGAAATTTGATCTAAAAAGCACCTCAAATAAACGTGTATGTGTGAAGAGATTAATTAAAGTAGATCAAGCGAAGTGTTTGTCAGGATCGTGGCAAGTGGAGATCCACTGTCTCTGCCTACCCCTATGAGAAACAGGCGTCACAATTGTATGATTTCCATTTGCATTAGTTAAAAAGCAAGTTGCGAAACGGTTGAGTTAAGGGCTAAGGCCATGTTATCGTTTGGACAGTTTTCAGTTAAGTAATATGTTGTCGATTGAGATATATAGATAGATACTTCTTTATTGTACACCAATATATAAACAGAAGTAGAAAAAGATAAAAGATAGTACAACGGGCGGCCTTTTCGCTAAGAAGCGATCTCTTTCAGGCAACCCTTGACAGGGAGATTTTTAATACTGTTACGAGCTACAGGACTCGAATGAAAAATGCCGTTGGAACTACTATAGAATTTATTAGAACTGCACAAACACGTGTAAAACAAATACAAATAACACTAGATGCAACCAGTTCACACTGCACGATTCAATACAATTCGAACGCACAAAGTCCGTCGTTTATATCGCTAATCGAGAGTACTAGAAAACGTCTTACTCACTTCGTAGTCCTCGCTTAACTGCCCGCCCCTCCATTCGAGCATCGTCTTATACTAACTACACATTACAAAGAAATTGAAGGCGCACACTAAGCTTCTAAGAAATACTAATTTGCACACCTGCGAACGTCCACAAAGTCGAATACAATAACAATAGGGATTATAGTTCGACGCTAATGATGGTTATAAAACAAGTAAATTGACAATAGCATGATTTTCTTAACTACAAATTCAAAAGATAAAGGATTCGTCGATTACTAGAAAAGGACAATAAGCTGCGCTTACAATAGGCTGTGCGGCTTATCTTTGACGGTATGTAACAATACTGACGGTGGTGCAGTTAATAATCAAATAATCACGAATGATAAATAAAAACAAACAAGAAACATAGTACATTAAAGTACAAAAATAATATAGATATATATACATACTAGAGTTTACCCCGCGGCTGCGCCGCCGGTCAACCTCTAGTACGTGTCTCTTGTATAGAATATAACCTGTACCGCCTGCTCTTTAAAGATTCACTTCATTTTGTATCGCAAACTATACCATTCCCCATCTATCTGTAAACTACGTTATCTGTCTAAGTGAGAAAACTTGACAAAAATGACAAAAGTGAACCAAGTGAACCACGGGCCCAACGGGACCAACGGAACCAACGGGACCAAGTGGATGAAATGGACAAAATCACAAAAAACCTATCCCACTTTTTGGGATAACCTTTACATAAATCTATCACATTATCCGGGATAAAAAGTATCCCTTGGCCACCCTCAATATTAAAACTACATATATACCGAATTCCAGCCAAATCTATCAGTTTTTCCGTAAAAGCATAACAAACAGAAAGACAAATATATTTTTATCCCGAAAACTATCTCATTTTTCGGGATGAAAAGTATCCTATGTTCATCCTCGGCATCGAAAATATATATATATACTGAGTTTCAGCGAAATCGGTCCAGTAGTTTTTCCGTGAAAACGGAACAGACAGACGGACAGACAGACAGACAGATAGACAGTTACTTTCACATTTATAATCTTAATAGGGATACATACACGGATATATATACACATGACAATAAGATATCTGCTCAACCTATAATAAGGGCTTATTCCTATGTTAACCAAGTAAGTACTTAACTAATATAAATCAGATTTGTCTGGAACTATGTTAAATTAAATTCATATTCAGTAGAATCGGAACCAAATTTCTTTTTGAAATATGGTTTCGCAATTAACTTAAAGCCCGTTTTTAGCGTGGAATCACCTGTTTTATAGGGAATGCGGGCCTATATTTGCATAAGAACCGGCACATCTCAGATAGGGACCGCAAACAAAAAACGCAATTTCCACACCATTAAAACTTGCCCACTTGTTCATACTATGCTGCCGTTTTATTTAGATCCCTCAAATTCTTACCGCTACCGGTTTCGTGGCAGTAAATGTTGAATACGGGGAAGGTGTATGGGTCAAGTTACGCTGGTGGCACTTACTTAGTTTACAAGTAGGGTTCTTTAAAGAAATAGGGCGGTTTATTTTCGCGCGATGTTGTTTTAACAGGTAACGTGTGGTGAAAAGAAACTGGTTGATCAAAGAATATTGTGCTAATGATTACCGAATTAAAATTATTGTAATAGTATCGAAGCAACTGAGATACTTTTTATTATGTTACAAAACGTTGTAGCCTCGTAGATTTTGTACGAGAGTACTTATGACGTCATAAGTTTGTACAAGTAAAAGGAGTCAAATAGCACATTAATTATTGTTTGAACAGTAATAAAAATTACTTCTATCATGATAAAGAACTTATAGTGACGTGTCCACATCCGGCTCGAAGGACCAATATCCCGGACGCCACTTGGTGGCTTGGTGAGATATTGGTGGGAATGTAAACACAATTATTTTTGGCTACGTAATTATTTCCCGATAAGTTATGCTATATGGTGAATGAGGGCGAGTTGTGGCGTCCGCAGGTGGGCACAAGGTTGCGGAAGTCGATTCCCGCGACCAGGTCAAGTAAACGCACATCAGCATAAATAGATTAGATAACATTTTATTGCTCACCAAAATAAACAAATACAAAAACAACTAATCTGGCGATGCAGGTGGAACAGAAAAAAGATAGGAGTCTACAGTTTAAATATACTACTTTCTAAATATACGAAATAATCTAAATAAATATATTTATTAACATTAATATATTAGACATATATTTATAGACAGATAGTATTTTCTAAGTGAGTTCCGAAAAGTAGGTAATGTTTTGGCCTCTCTGACAACTAAGAGGAGACTAAGAGGCAACGCATTCCAAAGTTTGACAGCCTGCACTGCAAAAGAGTCATCATAAAAGGATGAAGTGTGTGCAGGTGTCAGAAGTCTACAATATGTATCTGAGTGCAAATTGTGAGAAGTGGAGAGGCGAAGGAATTCAAAACGTTCCTTAAGGACGAGGTAAGGAGGACTATTAGGATTCGGTATGCATCGAAGACTATTTCAGATATAACTTTTGGCTCTACTATGCATTCATACTAATATGTAAATGTCTAAGGTTTTCAGAATTTTGACGTGGTAGAGCAATGCTGGAATCTTTATCTTGATTACAGACAGCTCTTAGGGCTGGCGCTACCGGTGTGATACAACACTTTCGCAAAAAATCGACGTGTTTTTTTATTGTTGGAGTACAGAAGGCAGGCTAACGGCCAAAGTGTGATGAAAAATGGTTACCGTCGCCTATAAGCATTTGCAACACTAAAGGTGCTACCAATGTGCTGCCGGACCCGTAGATGGGACTGGAACCTGGCCACTGATGCTGGAACACAACTCAAGGTTGTCATAGTACTCTACACCACGGGTGGTAGCCATTTTGTATGCAAGTCAGAGTTCCAATGGCTCTCTTCGCCCTTCCACAATCCATCCCTCCTAGCCCAATACCGATTTTAACATTTTAAAGGGTGGCAACGCGTTGGCTTCCCCTGGTGTATCAAACGTCTACGGGCAATGCAACGGTAATCACTTTCCATGAACTGAGCGAACTCCCTATTTGCCAGCTTTGCAATTTTTTTTTGCTTTTTCCTTCTAAACTCCGCTATTCTGGCACATGTCCTATGTATTTAGATTTGGCATACATTTCTGTTTTCGTTAAGAAAATTACCTATGAATGAATATTTACGTATAGGAGAAAAGATCTATCTCACACTTGCTGCTTCTATGGCTTCGCTCGCAAAAATAAAGAATTTATAGTTTGAGTAGTGAACGATAGTTAAAAGATAACTTGTTCACCACCTCAGGGGTAAGATTTTCCAAAAACGCCGATAAACGTTTATTTCTAAGCAGAAGCAGGTACATAAAATTTCGTACTTATTACTTTGTATGATAGATATTTATACAAATTTTCATGCTCTTTTTCACTCCCTTAGGGGTTCCATTTTCAAAAATCCTTAATGTGCAACTACGGTATATAAAGAACCCGCATGCAAATTTTCAAGTTTCTAGCTGCAGTAGTTTAGGCTGCCCGTTGATATAAAGACAAGGTGGCGAAATCAGTCAATAGAGTAAGTTCATACATCGCTCGTTTTTTAACTTTTTTAAATGGAATTTCACGCCAACTACAATTTGAAGACAGAATTTGACGGTGTCTTAGCTTCACTGACTGATTTGTTGTCGTCGTAACTATTCAAACGCGGAAATAATGCGAGGTGTGTGGAATTCCCCCACTGACGGAATTCGCCACCTTGACTATATGTCAAGCAGTTAGTGAATCTAGTAATTATTTCATCATCATCATCATCCGAGCGTTAAATCCCAGTTGCGTTCGGGGCCTTCACTCCGACGCCCAGGGTCCGCTTTCCTACTTTTTCTACTCCACTTCGCGCGGTCTTCTGCATCCCCCGTTTTGAGACCATTGGTACGCATGTCATCCTTCACAACGTCAAGCCAACATTTCTTGGGCCTTCCCCTTCGACCGGGACCTGGCGGAGGCGGCATGGCTAGACATTTGTTCCCCACATAGTTAGCCGGTCTCCGTAAAACGTGGCCGTACCAGCGTAAGCGGCACTCTTGCGGTTTATCTGCTGTGTCACGGACATGAAGACTAGTAATTATTTATGTATAGATAACCCGCTAAGTGCGGACATATCTGTATTAATATAGGCTACCCTATTACTAGGATTACGTGGATGAACTCCGCAGCGAAGGTACGGCACGCGTTGCTGACTCCATTATTCCCTGATAATAACAAGGCATTCTACAGTTCTATACCAATAACATAATACGACATAATCTGACAACAATACGTGAAATTTCATTCGCTTTCCTGCACACGTATAGAGGCCGGCGCACATTGTGAGATTTAACGCGATTGTTAAATCTATTAATTTACTATTGAAAAAGTTTCTTGCTAATCAATGCTCTTATTAGTGATGAGTAGTACACGTGTGAGGCAGTACATTTGTCCCGTACAAAATAGATTTGTACTGATACGGCTCAAAATTTAAATTTGTACTACTTCAAAATTTTTATCCCGCTACTATTCATGCGTCAAATGTAAGAGGAAGGACGGAACGAGGACAACAGTACAATAACGCCTCTACGGATATTCACATGACATGTACGACTGCTAGTACAATGAGGTGACCGAGGCCGATCACATCCGATTCTTAACGAACATTTCCGAACTAGAAGTTTTATACGGGACAAATGAGGAAATGACGCTCACCGCCTCACTGGCCTCATCGCTTCAAATGTACTGCCGCGGTACAAACCATACAAATCTCTTTGCCTCATTTGAAGTGGTACACTGTACTGGTTCAGTACAAAATGTCATTACTTGTATTTTAAAATCATGTCACAACTGTCATAGTATAAATGAATACATAAATAATAAACTATAATTCATACCTAATAATCATAGACACTTTACAATTATTTATTCTTGAAAAATGTATCCAAAATAAATATATATATAGATATATAGATTTTTTAAATTCTTTAATTTTTTACAAAGATATAACCTAAACACCAAATGATTTCTTACAATATTATTTGTATAATGTCACAAGTGTCATGTTCACAAGTCATAGACATAAGTATAACTGTACATTGTTTCAAGAATTTTTTTTTGATGCCTTTTCAGAGCCTTGAAAGTAATTTGTTATAGGTACTTTAGAGACTACAAATGATAATAGAAAATTTTGCAGAAAACACAAATATCTTACCTGTACTCCTAATATAAAACTCTAGACTAATTGAATATCGTTGCTTTGTTTATAACAAATGATTATAGAAAATTTTGCAGAAAACACAAATATCTTACCTGTACTCCACATAACTCTAGTTTCTCAAAATAAATAGGTGAAAAGTTCTAATATAAAATTTTATTTTCATATTATATTTTTGTAAATAACTAACTAATATAAAACATTCCCCGTTTTAATATTCAAAATTTTAATGACTAATTGAATATCGTTGCTTTGTTTATATAAAGGCATAAAGAAGTATACTCACTGCACTCTGCCTCGTCGGTACCATCGACGCAGTCGACGTGCATGTCGCAGCGATAATGCGGCGGGATGCAATACGTCTTGTTCCACACATATTGCCCACAAGTCAACTGACCGGCTTCACACTCTGGCGGCGCTGTGGAGGAGAAGCCAATATTTAGTTTAAAAAATTAAATATTATATATACTATTAAAACTATTATATAAATGAACGCTGGGACAAATACCAAAAAAATTTAAAAATATATTCAATAATTTAAATAGTAATATGGCGATCCAGTGAGGTAAAAAAGCCAAATGTCGGACACCTTTTCTGTAGAAGAATATATCCTATGCTTAGTATTTTATTTAGTAGTCTTAATGGATTATAGATAAAATACAAAAACTAATCTTAGTTAAGTAGGGTTTAGTTAGGGTTAAGTTTTATATAATTATAAGTAGAAAGTTAGTACCTGACAACACAGAATCAGAAGACGAAGTTTAATACCGATTCTATAGTAAAGTAGGTATTCAAAAAGAAGAGACGGTGTAACATACTAAATAAATGATTTGCTTTATTCATTGTGACGAATATTTAGAACAACCTAAAAATATTTAATCCAATCAAATAGTAGTTAAAGTTAAAACAAATGTTTTCAACACGATACAAAATCATTGCAAGCCTCATCAATAAGCGATTTAGGGAATACAAATGCCACAATCACAACGAAATTCACGTTCCGGTCGTTAGCAACTCGCGTACACTGAAAGTGCTTTGTAATGAATGGTCATCAATCAAATAACTGTAAGTGCTTGGCGATTTTGACGACAAGTATGCAATCCCCTTAACATTAAATAGGTTTAATGATAATATTTTTTCCAAAATCAGTTAGGTATTAGGGAGAAAATTTATTAGTTTTTTAGTAATGAAAATTATGTTGTTGGGGAAAGTCTTCCAGTCTGTGTGTTGTTGCTGCGACTTGATCATTCATAGAGGATACGACTTTAACTTTGAAGGGATAGTTTTTACAATACACGCCACGAAGGCTAGACTTTACTTGTGGTAAACACCTATCTATATGTGCGTGAGGAAGCGGATATGATTGAACGGCAAGCTCACAACTGATTGTTCCTTCAGGCATACACACTTGGCTGGTTCCTATATCAAACTATTCATTTACTTGCCATACCAGCGGTTGAATTTTGATATTAGTTGTAAGGAGCTCAAATTATAACCGATAGTAAGGCAAGTGAACGGAATTGTGCATATAACACTTTCAATTATGAGTAAAGCCCGATGGCGTTCGTGTATTGCAAGAACAATACTTATAGTTGCTTTGTGATTTTCGACGGGAACTAGTAATGTTATATTTTGCTTGTTATTGTAACTTTTTACGTGATTTTACATGCACAAATTGCATATTAATTTTCACTCGGAAAACTACTGAACGCATTTTAATGTAACTTTACGGTAATACAGCTTATACATCAGGAAAACACGTATGTTATAATTTACGAAGGTATTGTTCAAATTTTAAGCTTAAATTGCTATCAATTGCAATAGAACAGCCCAGGCTTTTTAAGCTACAATACCTATGTGAAATTTGCCCTAGAATCCAATCAAAGCTATTGTAATGGCGGTTGATGCTTTGTGCATCACCAATAATATTAATTACATGACGTACTGAAGCTTTTGTGCTTGAACCATTTAATATAGCTACATGTACATAGGTAATACTGTACTAATATATATATTAATACGTGAAGCAAAAACTTTGTACCCCTTTTTACGAAAATTGCGCGGACGGATGGAGTATGAAATTTCGCACACTTATAGTTCATATAGAGAAGAAGCGACGAATACTAATATTTTTTTAAAATTATACATAAAAAATATGTAGGAATCATATTTGTTATTATAAAGTAAGAATATAATAATAATAATAATAATCGGCAGACAAACACACATATTATATATCCCCAAATTAAGCAAGTTACGCTTGTGTTATGGGTAATATACAACGTACTACTCTGGGGCCGATCCCAGACACCCAGACCATAGTAACTAACGGAGAAAATACGTTTCCGAAATTTACCATACCAGGAATCGAACCCGGAGCCTCTGCGTTGCACTGAGGTAGGCCGGCAAAGGCTTAGCCCGCTCAACCACAGAGGCCGTCATATGGTGGAAGTAGTCAATAACCGGAAAGAGTATTCTTTCATGTAGTAATCGGAAGTCGTATAACCGGATGCCAACGTAGAGGCATTTATTATCGAACGACGAATATCGGAAATGTAGTAACCGGAAGTTGGAAGTTAATATGGATGGCGGAAGTTGGTTTTATGAAGAAAGCGAAAATGAAGTGGCGACAAAGCATTACCGGATATTGTCACTACGGCGCGCTACGAGGACCTTAAATACGCGGTGTTCGGGCAGAGGGGGGCAGTCTTCAACCGACCAGTCTACAACCAAGTCGTCTTGTGGTCGATAATTACTGCTTCATAATCGCAGTATTGTTGAGGGCAAATTGCTGCTCGACGCCTGACAAGTGTGGATGAAACTGTTGGAGTTGTCCAAATATTTCTGTGTATTATTGTGCTGTATTTAATATTGTAATTATAATAATTCTAGTGTATAATAATAAAAAATAAACTTTGGTTATAATATTTCAGATTATTATTGTGTTATACTCGGTGTCGTATCGTTCGCACACCGTGAACCCGACAAATACATTAAATCAATAAAGAAAACATCACACACACTACCATGTATTTGACACACACACGCATATATACTCTTTTGTTTATTGTTAAAGTGAAATCAACAGTGTAATGTAGCCTTGGCGAAATATGTGATTATAGAAGTTAGTCTTTGACAATAGAATCTTGGTAATGTTCAAACTAATCATTTAAAATTAATTATGGTCTGTTTTCGACCACTACGCGACTACTAGTATGTTTTAATTATAAGTATAAAAGGACTTATTCCAGTATTACCTAATTCCAGTAGTGAGAAAGGATTGATTATGATGAAATGTATTATTGTTTAACATCAAGTAAACGTGATGTCATTTTAGGTCGTAACGGAAAATCAGCTGGAAGTTTAAACCTTGCGTTAAATTAAATAATATTCTAAATAATCTGTATGTAGGTAATTTGTGTAGACCAAGATATCAGTGCTGCGGCGAAGTATCTTTCGACACAGCCATATTCTCTGAGTGCACAACTCATTTGTCCAATTGCGGCATAGAACTCCAAAAAGGTTTGTTTCGTTTATTTATTTAATTTGTTTGGGAAACATACAATAATTAATAATAAGCGAACCTTATTACGTACCCCCAGCCAGGAACTGGGTGGGGGATCTCGATGATGTGGTAGCCGTGGTCGCCATAGCCGGATCTGGCACACCGCTCACCAATCTCGAAAGAGGAAAGGGCTACGCGGTGGCGGAAAGCGGGAGTTACGTCGTCATAGGCGTGTACCTCTCGCGGAGCCGCCCTCTGGCGGAGTTCGAGCTCGTCTTGGACTCCGTGAGGGCAGCCGTCGGCAGACTAGCGCCGAAGACTATCTTCGTCCTAGACGACTTCAATGCCAAGCACCAATCCTGGGGGAACGCGATCACCGATATTAGGGGACGGGAGGTTGAAGACTGGGCGCTTCAATCTAACCTGTCCATCCTGAACCAGGGATCGGTCCAGACCTGCGCGCGTGCGCGGGGTGGATCGGTCATCGACCTGTCATTCGCCACACATGCGGCCGCCCGCAGTGTGGTAGGATGGAGGGTGCTGGAGGAGGTGGAGACTCTGTCTGATCAATCTGTACATCAGATTCGAGCTCTCCCCTTTGCCTAGCGCTAACCCTGTTCATGGCCCCACCCGGCTCCCGCGCTGGTCTCTTACCAAGCTCGACGCGGAGCAAGCCGAGGAGAGGGCAATCATCGAATGCTGGACCTATCCAGCCGACCTGGGGAATCTGGAGGCGCAGGCTGAGCACATGCGCAAATCCCTGAAAAGGATTTGCGACGCTGCTATGCCTCGAGCCAAACGACCGTCGTCGCGTACATCGGTCCACTGGTGGACCGAGGAGCTGACTGAACTGCGGAAGGCAGTCCGCAGAATCAGCCATAAGCTCAAACGCAGCAGGGCGCGCCGTCCTCCAGACTATGTTGAGGAGAATGGACTCGTGGGAGAGTTCAGAGAGGCCAGGAAGGCCCTTTCGATCGTAATCCTGCGAGCGAAAGCGCGGGCTCGGGGGGAGCTCCTCGAGACACTCAATACTGTGCGGCACGCAACACGTTGCGGCCTTGCACCTCCACGGTCACGGAAACGCTCGAACCCGAGGTCTTCCGGTCGGTTATCGACGGGCTCTTCCCAGATCCTGGAATCTTTACTCCCCCCGACATGGGTCCAATCATTTCCGACACCTCGGAGGTGGAGCCTCACCCCATCACCGAGGAAGAGTTAGAAGTCGCCCTAGACCGGCTCCGGGGCAGGAAGACGGCTCCGGGACCCGACGGGGTTCCGGGTCGGCCCCTCTTCCTGGCAGCTAAACACCTACGCGGCCAGCTGCGGGAACTGTTCGATGCCTGTATTCGCGCAGGTTAGTTCCCGTCGCAATGGAAGGAGGGCCGATTATGCCTGATTCCCAAGGGAGGTCGGCCTCCCAACAATCCGTCCGCCTACAGGCCCATAGTGTTGCTCAACGAGGTCGCCAAGGTCTTCGAAAGATCTTGGCGGAACGACTCGTTAAGCATCTCGATACTGTGGAGCCCGGGCTAGCACAGACGCAGTTCGGGTTTCGGCGGAGGCGCTCCACGTTGGACGCCTTCGAGATACTGCGAGCTGTAACGGACGAAGCCGTCCAAGCGAAGGATACTGTCCTGGCCGTATCGCTTGACATAGCGAACGCCTTTAACAGCCTCCCTCACGAGACGATCAGGGAGGGGCTCCGTGCACACGGAGTTCCCCGTACCTCACAAGGCTGTTGGGCGCGTACCTCCAGGACAGGTACATCCTTTGGGAGGACGAGTCCGAGAATCGCGCGTTAGGTCGGCGACGCGTCCCGTGCGGCTTTCGTTTCTCGGGCGATTCTTTGGAACGTCGGTTAAGACTGGATCCTTCGGGTTCCGGTCCTGCCTGGAATAGGGTTAATCTGCTTCGCGGATGACACCCTACTCACGGCACGCGCTGCGTCAATCGCGGAATTCGTGGACCTCGCCAACGCCGGGTTGGCGATCGTGGTCCGGAGAATAGGTAGGCTGGGCTTGAAGGTCTCCCCGCGAAAACGGAGGCCATCATGTTCCATAGGCGGTTTCGTAATTCCCCTACGGACTTGACCGTTACAGTCCAAGGGGTGGATATTCGCGTAGGTCCCCAGATGAAATATCTGGGGCTGATTATCGATGGGAAATGGGTGTTTAAAGCGCACTTTGAACAGCTAGTTCCGAAACTCGTGAAATCCGCAGGCGCCCTCTCTCGGCTCTTTCCCAACGTGGGGGGACGGGACTAGGAAGCTCTACATGGGCATCCTTAGAAGTATGACCCTGTACGGTGCACCCGTATGGTCCACTGCACTTCACCGCCACTGTAGGACCTTGTTGTGCCGCGTACAACAGATCCTGGTGGTGAGGACCATCCGAGGATACCGTACAGTGTCGTGGCGGGCGTCGACACTCTTGGCGGGCGATCCGCCCTGGCCCCTCCAGGCGGACGTGATTGCCTAAGTTCGGCGCTCCTGACAGGATGCCCTCGCCCGTGGCCTGGTCTATGGCCAGGCCGAGCTGCAGGTGATCAGGACGCGGGAAACCGCGGCTATGATCCAATCTTGATCGGTAGAGTTGGAAAACCCTGTCGCTGGCATTGATACGGTGGAAGCGGTTCGACCGCAGCTGTTACGATGGCTCTCACGTAAACGCGGGACCGTGACCTTCAGAATAACACAGATACTTACCGGGCACGGTTGCTTCGATAAGTATCTGTGTCCAGATTGCGGGCTGCTTGCCTTCACCCCAATGTCGCCAGTGTGGCGCACTGAACACGGCGTTTCATATGCTAGTCGAGTGCGCAGCATGGGCACCCCAGAGGTTTTTTTTTTATTAACTACTCTACGGACTCGAGTTCTGTACCCTTTTTTAAAACTTAATTTCTATGAAAGATTTTAGGTTCATACACGCTTATTATTTATTTTGTTATTGTGTGTGACATTAATTTAGTGATTTTTATGTTGTAGTGTACCTTAAGAATAACTAATAATATTTTTTTTTCTATTTTTAATACTCAACTTGTACTAATGTAGAGTGTATCTGTTACATGCTGGTGTTGTGAGGAAGTGCATGTGCAGTGTGTGCCTTATGTCTATACCTATATATATCTTAACTAGTGCCATTTGTGTTGCTTTTCCTTTCTGTGCCTAGGTTATTAATTTTTAGGCTCTTTGTATGTCTTGGTTTGTTTGTGAAGTGTGCGTGTAATGCAATGCGGTGGTAGTGCGCGTTGGTGTGAGTATGTGTATGAGTTTTGTTGTTAGTTGTGTGCTTGTGACTTTGTGTGGTGTTATAATTTATTGTTTAATTGTTGTGACATGAAAATTTATAATAGTAATATCATGATATTAAAGTAGCCTAAAGTAGGCCGCAGCGTCAGCAAAACGCTGAACCGTACAATGATCATTATTTATGTAGATCTGAGTCCTATTTTAAAATAGTCCTTTTGTATAATTACGACCAAGAGACTGAATTTCTAAAGAACAAGCATATTAAGTTTATTAGTGAAATTACAAGCACCGCAAAACGTCCAATTTAAGTAACTGCCAGCGTCTTCTTACTGCTCAAAACATTCAGAATGAAAACGTTTAGGTCTTGACTTTCAAAGTGGTGATATTATTTAATATCCATACTTTGAGTAACTCGAAACTGTGGAAACTTAACTGAGTGCTTGTTTAATTGAAACGCTAAGAGCTACTTGACGATTCTCAAAATGTACCCATCGAAATCCATTATCGTCAAAATGAATTATACAGATTTTATTTCAATGTGATTTTTTGTCGTGTAGTGGGTTCAATATTATTAATATAGTACTAGGTAGTAGCTCCATATTATGTACTTACATACAAATTTTATTAGGTGTTTCATATATGTAAACCTTCAACAATATAGTGTCTTGTTCAATTCACTACAATTACAAAGAAAGTAAGTCAATATAGTGTAGACAGCACAGAAAACATAAATAAAAGTCGCAGCCAACATGATTTGAAGTACCTAATACGTAAATGACATGTGGGCAACATGACAACGTATTTGTTATGGACTTACAGCGATGTCTGCATCACAATTACGACGTCATTTTTTTTACTAATCCATCTATTCCACGGAAACGACGTGATTTATTGGGATAAAAAATCCTACGCTATCCTATAATTACGCCCCGGGATATAAGCTAGCTCTATGTAGAGTTTAATTTAAATCCGTTCAGTGGTTTTCACGTGATACTCTAACAAACAGATAGACGGACAAAAATTCTAAAAATTGCATTTTCGGAATCTTCTGATCCGAATTATCCCCCTGATTTTTTTCATTTTTTTAAACGCATTATATACAAATTCGAACCATTTATTATAAATATTACGACCTAGTGCCGACAAAAGTAGATTCAAACCTGCATAGCATAAAAACAGTTTATTATCTTTCCGCATTGTCTTCTTTTGTTTACTTATTTATTGGTTATTGTGGAGAGCAGCCTATTGTACTCGTTTATGGCCGTTTGCAGGCATAATTAGGCAGGAAATTGCATCCACGCTTGGCGGGCAGACATATTTGCATTTGTGCCATATAAAGCAAGGGCCCGATTGAGGAAGGCCAGTTAAGCGATAACCACAAGCGAGGCTAGACGTGTGTACATTCGGTAATCTATATGGAGACGGACTTTGCGCGTGTTATTGAACCGGGCATTACGTTTGGACTGGTGGTGTTCAGTTATAATTGTACCTGTGTTATATGTGTTTGTATGGTTCTAATAAATTTTATAGTAATCCTAACGGCATTTTAATTCGAGTCCTGCAACTCGTAACAATAGTAAAGATGTATAATGTACAATTAAATACATTAATTATTAAATTAATTTATTTAATTATATTAGCTAAACCTGTTAAAATTAGGGAAATAAATAAAATATTCTAGCGGAATTGAGTCGAACAATTCCGCTAGAATTTGAAACACTGCGACCCCATCCGGTGGCGAGTTACGTTTAAATAAACGTCCGGAAAATATTGTCAGCGTTTAAATGTATTTGGTTGTGCGATTCGTAACTAATATGAAATATGCATATTTTTTTAAATATATTTTTAAATCATTATCTCTCAGGTTTAAAAAATAATAAATACAGAAGTATTTTATACAATTATTTTTCGTAGAATTAAAGGAGGATTAGTGACATTGATCAATGACGTTTCAAGCGCTGGAAAGTAGTTTTTAATTTGGATGGTTTGGTTTGTCTTCGCGTCATGCCATACATTTAATCTGCAGTTAAGTAAAAACTAAACTCGGAATCTAAAAAAGCTTCTGAAGATAGGTAGACTCCCCTTGTTTACTTGCAATTTGGGGCCGATGGGATTTCCGATCCAGGATCGTATTCCGAGACAACAAAAGTAACATGTCCGCGGCCTTTGTCACGTTTTACCCACGGGACTGTCTATTTTAGTTTTAGAGTTACATGGGGCGAATCTCTAGTGATTTCGCTATAAATGCCTCTTTATTGTTTCCTTCTGCCGTCGTCCGTTCCGACACATGCTTGAACCATATAACACATTAATATTGTTACAACTGAGCCAAAATTCCACGAAGCACGCCGACAAATGTGAATGCACACCTGCCGGCCATAAAGCACGGTTTATTACCTGCCCGCATTTGGACTTCTTTTGTTTACTTTGTGTTTAATATTTGTAATTAGAAAAGCCGCCTATTGTGTATTGTAATCCTTTATGATAGGCAGTGGCCATGTGTGATTCTTGGAAACTATTGTTTACCCAGTCGTGACATATTGTAAGCTGAGTATAAAGGAATGCCCGAACGGAGAGACCGGCAGTCAAGCGACGATTACGAATCGAGCAAGACGTGTACATTCGATAAGCTATATAGGGACGGACTTTGCGCGTGTTAATGTGTGTGAATTATGCAGTTTGTACTGGTTGTGTCCAGTTATTGTACCTGTGTTATACGTGTTTGTATAGTTCTAATAAATTCTATAGTAATTCCAACGGCATTTTAATTGGAGTCTCTTTTTTACGCGTTTACGCGACTAGCGATTTTTTTATTTTATTTATTGCATGAGTTCAGCAGACAGGCAGATGACCCACCCCCCTTATGGAAAGCGGTTGCCATCGCCTATGAACATTTGCAACACGAAAAGAGAGCAACAAATGCGCTGCTGCTCGCTGGCCACAAATGACAGGAACACAACTCAAGGCTGTTATGACGGCATACTCTACACCAGAGGTGGTAGTCATTCAGACGGGCAAATACCCTACCACCTGGCTGTGGATTGATTACACGAGTGGTAATAAACATAATAAAACTGCGTTTTAATGGTTTTTATTGACTTTTATCTAGTTACTTATTTAGGCCTTCATATAAGTTAAAATTTAATTTTACCTTCTAGACTACGTACACCGCTTCGCAACGTGTTATTGCTGTTAAGGAGAAGAAGAGGCAACAAACTCCCAGCAACACGTCTAGCTAAAAATTGTTTTTCTTTATATTTCTTATTCTATTTGTATCTCAAGTTCTCTTTTTTTTACGTTTTATACAGATGTATGTAAACAGTGCATATTCAATGAGACAGAGACACAATAAGAGTAAAGAAAAATATTATTACGGTAATAATAAAGATACGACGTACTAATTTTTATTTTCTTTTTTGCTGCAAGTTAGTGTTATCATGCTCTCTTAGAATATAGGTGTGAAATGTTTACCCTTGAGCTTGTCGTATTCCTTACAGTGAGAGTTCCGGTGAGCCCCTACCTCTCTCCTTATTGCACTCCCCTATCTCATTCTCCTCCTATCCAGTCCCTTTATCACATATACAAATCATTCCCTCTATCCAATCATAAATTTTGGCAACGTATTAGCATCGCTCTTGATGTTGCAAACGGTCATGGGTGACGGCAGTCACTTTATATCAGATCAACGGTATGTGTTTGCCCTTTTCCGGTAATAAAAAAAGGCAAACTGATGTAATACTTGCAGCAACTTAGAAGGGTTTATGATAATAGAAGAACAGCAACTGGTCTCTATATTTATCAGAGAACCTTACGGCTTAAATGTATTTCATACACTGACTTGACACACCCAAAAGACATTTTTAGAATACCTCGATATCCCTTCAACAATTTAACAGTATAAGAAATTTAGCAAATTGGCACAATCGATAGCGGATTGAAGTCATTGATAAACTATTTTAACTAAAAAGGTTATGAATTACAAGAATTTGCTACATTATAGTTTGGAAATTTTAGATAATATTGTTACAAGTTGGGCCACCTGTGTACCTATTGTCACATACCGACAAATAAATGCTGCGCATCTCATTTATTGTCCCTCCCGCATTCGGAGTTCTTCTTATTACTTCGTATTTAAATTTGCAATTAGACAATAGCCTATTGTTATTGTTTTCAGCTTTGTTGGCCGTTCGCAGGAATAGATAACCAGGTGTGCAAATTACTATTTCTCGGAAACTCAGTGCGCACGGCCGATTTTTTTAACTATATAGTTAGTATAAGACAATGTCCGAATGGAGGGGTGGGGCAGTCAAGCGACGACTACGAGACGAGTAAGACGTTTGTAGTACTCTCGATTAGCGATATAGACGACGGACTTTGCGCGTGTCGAATTGTATTGAATCGTGCAGTGTGAACTGGTTGCATCCAGTTTTATTTGTATTTGTTTTATACGTGTTTGTACAGTTCTAATAAATTCAATAGTAGTTCATACGGCATTTTTAATTCGAGTCCTGTAGCTTGTAACAATATTTTATATATTATATTATATAAAATTATATTTAAAGTTCTACATGTAATAAAATAAAATGTAGTGAATACCGTCTATATACAATTGAAAGATTTTGAATTAGAATCCACACAATTACCACATTATATTAGAGTTAAATATTGTTACATATAATTATGGTAAATTATAGAAAACTACTCCATACAAAACAGGCGCTAACCACAGAATAAATAAAAATATAACAAAACTATTATTCAATTAAGGAAATTGTATCGTTTAGAAATAAGAGGGTACTTCACAACATTAATTATTAACCTTAAAAGGAACAGACAAGAACTAACATACAAGTAACTAAATATAACAACACTACACGCTTTCACACTGGTTAAGCGGGCCATAGATTAAGATCCATAATCAAGAGAATGCTTCCATCATGGCTCTACCATGTCACCTTCTCTTTCAAGTTAATTGATTCGACAAATATAATATACGGAATTTTAGATCAAGAGAACAGCTCCAACATGTCATGTCGCATGCAGCAGTTGCATGGCAATATATTTGTCGCACAACGCCGCAGCGTTCCGATGCAATTAATTGTGTTACTGCTCTTGCCAGTTGTTTTACGAAAGTACTCAAATTTAACAAAACACTTTAGGTATGGTCAAATAAGTAGACATCCCATCTGATGGAAAATGGTCGCCATCGCCTATAAACACTTGCAACACTAGGTGTGCCCTTAAATTATTTGCTGCCCAGAATACATCTTAAAAGGACCTGGCCTCATAAAATGTTATAATGTAGCAGCACATAGGGAGAGAGTGCTTAAATCAGATACATGTACCTGTTTTGTTTTACGACAGCATTTAGTTGCGTATCAACACAACTTTTGTATTAGTGTTTTATATGTATTGTTACATGCCGTCAAAGATAAGCGCACAGCTGCCTGTTGTAAGCGCAGTCTATTGTCTTCCCGGACGGATTAAGAAATTCTTTTGTGTTTTGAATTTGTAATTAAGAAAAACATACTATTGTTTTTCTACTTGTTTTATAACCATCATTAGCGTCGAAATAATCCTTATTCTTATTGTTTTCGACTTTATTAGCCGTTCGCAGGTGTGCAAATTACTATTTCTCGGAAACTCAGTGCGCGCGGTCAATATTTTTGTACTGTGTAGTTAGTATAAGACGATGCCCGAATGGAAGGGCGGGCAGTCAAGCGACGACTACGAGACCAGTAAGACGTTTGTAGTACTCTCGATTAGCGATATAGACGACGGACTTTACGCGTGTCGAATTGCATTGAATCGTGCAGTGTGAACTGGTTGCATCCAGTTTTATTTGTATTTGTTTTATACGTGTTTGTACAGTTCTAATAAATTCAATAGTAGTTCATACGGCATTTTTAATTCGATTCCTGTAGCTCGTAACAGTATTAAGAGCATTCCCAATTGACAGCTATTTAGGATTACGACTCATAATATAATTCATGTAATTTTTATAATATTTTATGTTAAGTTGTATATTTTTGATTAGTTTATTTTATTAGTACTATTATGTATTATATACATTAGCTGTGGAATTTCAAAATCTAGCAAGTGGTTCTCAAGAAGTTTTACTAAATACCACAATATCTTGTCAAAAAACTCTTCAATGATATACCATTTAAAAAGTATAATTTATTAAATTTGGAAATTAAATTATTTGATGTAGTTAATCCAGTTTTCACATATTTTAGCTTCTATAATGCATCGACAAAAGCCTGAGATGATAATAAATCCACAAACATTCATTTAAAAAACAATGTCAGTTGCAAGTTTATAAGTTAGGTTTGCTTTAAGTAATGTCTAAATGCCGCTCTGTAGAAAGGTACTAAATGTTAACTAATGGTTGAGTGTACAAGCGTAAGTCAGGTAGTGTTGAAGTAAAACATTTCTGGTGTCCCCTCAACAAAATTTACAAAGTAGGATGGTCACGTAGTGGCTTCCACGTGCCCGCTGCCAGTCAGGGGCCCTCCCAAGAGAGGCTCTTGACGAGACAAGTAACATGTGATTCTGAATTAGTTTTGTTAGAGAACGTGCAGGAACTATATGCGGCAGAACTGTAGCTGAAAGAGACTCCATGCGGATTAAAATGCACTTTCCAGAATTTTCGTTGTAATCCGTATACACTTTTAGACCAACAAAAACAGAAGGTCTAAAAAAGGTTATTTATTATTAGGCGTCTGATAGAAATCGGTTTTCATTTTATTTTTAGGTACTTGTTTTGAAATCACTGTCAAAGGTTTCTTTCTGTTTCATTTTTGTGTTTGCTTGTAGGCGAATTGGCAAACGAGACTATGGAGAACATAAATATGGCAATTTGGAAGCTGAGGGGTTTGCAATAGATTCTAAAACAAAGATCATATAAAAGAGCGGGCTTTAAAATACCTTATTATCACCCTACTTTTGAAGCATCACGATAAAAACACTTTAATTGTTACTTAACATATATAACAACACATTTATTATAACTTATATATTTTGAAATATATTATTTTATATTTGTATACATATCACTATGTATGTATTTGTTGTATACTTCTTTCTTAAATTAGTTTGAGTATGAATGTGTCTATTGCCTTGTTCCTGCATCACCTACATCTCCTGATTGAAACTTTGATTTAGGTTGCCTGGAAGAGATCGCTTTGAGCGATAAGGCTGCCTATTCGTATTGCCTAGAAAATATTGTAAATATGGTCTGTTTTTGTAAATGTATATTTTGGTGTGCAATACGAGTAAAGTGTTATCTCTCTCTATCTCTATTAACGAATACTAAATACGCTATTTGTCTCGTTAAAGTTATAACGTCATACCTTGCTACACTCGTACAAAATCTCAAAAAGAGCGTCTCGGTTCATATCAGTGTTCACTGGTTTTAGCTGTGCAATTGATAACCTAACAGGTATATTCCAAGAAATTTTACATTTCAAAGCTGTTTTATTGAGCTCAAAGGGGGCCAATGTCCATATTTTTATAGTCTTTACAAAGCATTAGCAAATGCATAGTAAGACAATAAATGCACTAGCATTCATTTAAAAACCAATGCCAGTTGCTAGGTCTTAAAATTGTACAGCTGATTTGTCCGTAATAAAATCATTCCTCTTTTATAATATTTTTGTTATTCTAAATATATTTGAAACAGCATACAGATAGAAAGCAATCTTTAAAAAGTCTTTTACCTGTTTATTCTCGAAACGTTTGCAATCGTCCTCTAAGAGATTTAGGCACACGTGGATGGACAAAGTGGCCTCTTGTGCACGCTCCAGTCCCACTACGATGCCCACAATGGGTGTTTAGAGAGAGCATTGCTCCATTTTGAGGTAACTCTTCTTGAAAAGTGGATTTCGTATGAAATTTTGAATATACGTGATTTTGCCGATTGCATTGATACATAAGATTATGTTATACATAATGGTTAATGAGTAAACTGGAGTTTGCAATGAAAATCAGCGCTATGCTGGAAAATATTTCAGTATAGCTTTACGCTCAGCTCTCAACGTCGTTTGTGGGAAATGTTGTGTGCAATATCTCAAATTTAACTTTGTACAAAATTGGGACAATTCTATCTTCATGACATTTTTTTTTATTGAATAGGTTCGCGTTTGACTGATATTGCGCTTGATGTCAGGTGGAAATGCACTCTAAGGTGGAGCACGCTTACCTAGAAGACACCTGTTCAAGTAAGACTTGAAGACACCTAGATTTTATTTCTCTTCAGCGGTACGTATGATAAAAGTGGAAGCATAGCGTTTCGTCCGCTTTGTTGGATTTCCAGCAGGTATCGGTGGAGTGAGCTCGTAGGTCTGCTTGTCCGGTGGTGAAATGGCGAGGGAGGACTTTACGTCGATGACTTAGGCTCTGAAGCTTCGGTTGTTGCCTATCAGCTTCCTAGCTCTTTTCTCTATTGACTCAAGTGTCTCGAACTGGTATTTGGCCATCCTAAAGATGAGAGCAGTACATTCCATGCAATACCGCACTTGTGCTCGAAAAGATTCAGCAACTGAAGTGGTGTGAAGTATGCCATGCCTCACCTTTGATAGAACCCCTAGCTTTTTGCCAGCCAGCTGAGCAACTGCCTTTGTATTGTCAATCTCTTGATTGCTTTTGATATGGCAGCCTAATGTAGACCAGGGGTAATGGCTATTCAGGCGGAGATGTCTGACATATATGTTTATGAAAATTGTGTTGCGTTGACACGTCGCAACGCGTATTTCAAACCAGTTATTTAACCACCGTAATCCGTACTACTGCAAAAATACAGCTGCTTCTGTATAAATTAAAATCATTTTACAAGGGTTTAACGAATTAAGGGTTTTATTGTGGAGCAAATTTTGTAAACATTGAAAACTGCTGCAGCAACACCGATTGTATTGTTATGAGTTGCGAGACTCGAATTAAAATGCGGTTGGAATTATTATAGAGTTTATTAGAACTATACAAACAAATATAACCCAACACAACAAATCCAAACTTAATGCAGAAGGTCGTAATTCAATAAAACGCGCAAAGTCCGTCACTACTAGATTCTCAATTGTACACACGTCACGCCTTGAGCGTGGTTCTCGCTTGACTGCCCCCTCTCCCCATCAGGCCGTCGTTTTATATCTCACGAATACAATGTGCCCGTATCGTAGTCGACGTAATCCACAACACCTGGCTAATGATTCGGCCGCAAGCTGTCATAAATGAGTACAATAAATGGGCTGTTCTCTAGACAGACAGAAACAAAAAAGACAATCATAAAATAATTACAATTACTTCAAATGCCGATAGGTAAAAAATTTTTTTTTAGATATGCAGGTGTCAATTGTCTTTGTCGGAGCCTAAGTTGTAACAATATAAATAATTATTATTGTCCTTGTTGTAGTAATAATAAATACCCATAAATGTCCCATTGCTGCGCTCGGGCCTCTCATTTAGGGGGGAAGGGATAATATACCCCCGCCACGCTTGTCCAGGATGGATTGGCGGGTTTGATACATCTTTTATCTCGATGTGTGTATGTTTCATCACGATATATTCCTTCACCGTTAGCACGTGGTATTTGTAACAATATGCATCTTTCAATATCCTCTACTGCCTCCCCTCACCTTCCCAAACCCCTCCCCCCAAGATGCTCCTAAACCCTATTATTTCCAACACAGACCAACCAAAACCAACCCCCTTAAATATTGACCTTTTAAAAAAAATATCGGCTAATAGATTGTAATGTATAGAATAGGAAAATGATATTATAATGTTAGAATCTAAGTTATATAAACTAGTAGTTAATTATTTGAAATTTTATATATAAGAACCGCATAATGTAAACCTATAAAACATATTGTAAAAAGTGCTAAAGTGACAGTGATATAAGTGTAGTGATCTCCCTCTGACCTAACCCTTGTCGGAGTCACCAGTCTGACTATAAAAGAAATAAAAACAATATGCACTTTAGGTCAGAAAACTGCTTAAGTGGTGCATGTTTTCCAGCCAAGATCCGAACCCGTGCCTTTGAATGAACCAATAAGCTATCATGGCTTATTTGTCTTAAGTTAATTTTAAAAATCGCATAGATCTAAGTCTTATGCCAGACCGCTATCAGTAGAGAAGGCTCCCAAAAAGCTGGCTACATTTTGTTCCTAAGTCCCAAGTATGCAGTGTTTTCGTTCTATTGATAATTATAGATATGTGTAATTCTTACTCGCTTTAAAATAATTTCAATCTACCTTTTAAATTATTATCTTTGTTTTCGAATACTTAACTTACTTATTAAAATTGTTACACACTCACTTCGTAGTTCTTAAGTCGCTGGAAGGGACCAACACCTAAGAGACAGGCTTGGCCTAGTTTAGGTGCTAGTACCCAAACAGTCTTAATTTTAAGACAACATGTAAATTTAATTTTGGTGTCAATAAAAAACTTATTATTATATTATTTCCTCGTCACCTAAAGAAAACTGTGTTGGACATCTGTATCTTGCTTACTCTTACATATGGATGCCAAACGTGGACATACAACACTAGAATAAAAACTAAACTAGTAGTGTGCCAGAAAGCAATGGAGAGAAGCGTACTGAAATTAAGAAGAATACAAACAGTAAAAAGCGAAAGAATAAGACAAAAAACGGAAGTTATAAACGCCTTAAAATATACCCTAAAACAGAAGTGGCAGTGGGCAGGCCATATAGCAAGATACACATTCAAAAGATGGACACTAGAGACAACTATATGGAAAGGACCAAGAGGAAAAAGGAAAAGAGGGCGCCCTAGAGAGAGATGGATAGAAGATATAAAAAGTATAGCAGGAAATGAATGGAGAAAGAAAGCTATGGATAGAGAGGTCTGGAAGAAGCTGGAGGAGGCCTTTACCCGAGAAGGGGTTCCGATCAATGGTACTGAAGAAAGTAACGATAGCGAGTAAAAGAAAAAAGAAAACTTTATATATATATATATATATATATAGACTTATATTTAAAACTTATTACTACACGTTATATTTGTAACATACTATTTTAGAAGAAGCATGCAATAACAATTGTAGATTGGAAAAAAATAAACGGGCTTTATTATTATTATTATTTCCTCGTTAGATCGTAAAGCTGATGCGTTGCCCGAGGTACAGAACTAGAGACCAGCCTTTTAATCGTATAAGTGTGTAAGGTACTTACGACACGATTGGAACTCATCCTCGCCCTTGTCGCAGTCGCGCTGGTAGTTGCACACCCACAGCGCCGGGATGCACTTCCCCTCCGGGCACTTGAACATGCCGCTCGGGCATACTGTGTCCCCTGTTGACAAAGAACATTATCGTCACTTTTACTGTAGGAAACAGTTTTAAATCTAGAAATTTGATTAAGGTTCGATTTCTCATTCGTCGGATAAAATTTACCTAGACATTCGTAATGTTACAACTTAAATTCCAAACAAAACAATACTCACCTGCATATCTATAAAAAAACATATTTTATTACCTGTCGGCATTTGAACTAATTGTAATTTTTTATGATTATCTTATTTTGTTTACTTATTTATTGGTTATTGTGGAGAACAGCCTATTGTACTCGTTTATGGCCGTTTGCAGGCATAATTACCCAGGTGTGCGGATTCCGATTCTAGGAAATTCGGTCCACGCTGCCGGGTGGACATGTTGCATTTGTGCGATATAAAGCAATGGCCCGATTGAGGAAGGGCAGTCGAGCGATAACCACAGGCGAAGTAAGACTTGTGTATATTCGGTAATCTATTTAGTGACGGACTTTGCGCATGTTATTGAATCGTGCATTACGTTTGGACTGGTTGTATTTAGTTATATTTGTACCTGCGTTATACGTGTTTGTATAGTTCTAATAAGCTCTATAATAATTTCAACGCCATTTTAATTCGGGTCCTACAACTTGTAACAGTAATATTATTGTAGAGATTCATAGAATACAGATTTCTAAGTAAATTGGGTTTTTGAATCTTTTCACAGATCAACAAAAATAAAATTGCTGCCCTAGATATGTCTGCTGCTTTTTATAATTTCCAGTACACAATTTGCGAATATATTCATGGAAGTACTGAATTGGCTTTGGTTCTTGTGAGTTTTAGAGTGAATACCAGCATAAAGTTACACTTTCTCCACAGTTATGTGGTTTAGATTTCCTGATATTCTTGAGAATTTGAGTGTGGAACTGGGTGAGCACTTCTGCCAACACCTAATAGTGACGGTGGAAAGGTGCCAGGGTAGTCGGGACCGTTACATGATGGCAGATTACTGTTGGTCTTTACAAATGCAATTTTCCCCAAAAATAATATAGATGAAAATCTTATAGAAGGTGTCTCTCTGAAGTAAAAGATAGATTTCACCAGATTTTCTCTCTTTTTACGTCTATATACATTAATTTAATATAAAACAAAACAATTTGTAGTAGTCCTACTAATATTATAAACGCGAAAGTTTGTAAGAATGTATGGATATATGTTTGTTACTCTTTCACGTAAAAACTACTGAATGGATTTTGATGAAACTTTACAATAATATAGCTTACACATCAGAATAACACATAGTCTATAATTTATATAGATATAGTGTGAATTATTCAAAATATAACGACTTTTCTATCACGACGCGAGTAAAACCGCGGGGCGTAGCTAGTTCTTAATAAATGTAAGATATCACGGTATATAATTGTTATGTTATTTCATACTTACTGCTTTTTAGGGTCACATGAAAATGAAAATTTTATTTAAAAAGAAACTATTGCCAACATAAAAAAATAATTTACATTATCAATAATTATTGGGATAAAATTATTCGAAACTATTATAATATCCAGGGCAACCAAACCACTGTTGACCAGTGTCTTTTTTTTAATAAATGGAAAGACCATGAATGAATGAATGAATTAATACACTTTATTGTTCACCAAAAATTAAAACTACGTTCTTAAAAATAAATACAGTAAATGATGAACAAAGGGCGGCCTTATCGCTTAAAGCGATCTCTTCCAGGCAACCCCTAAACTAAGGACAATATTACGACAACAGTGGCGGTGAAACATTCCAAGAATAAGTAAAAAAAAAATATATACCTTATATACTATACAAAAATAAGATATATCATACTATATACAGAATCAGCAGCATGTTTTAGACTTGCGAGGACCAAAGATATTTAGTAACCATCAGTTTAAAAGACAATATGGATTTAGCTTGTCTGGTGTTGAGTGGCAGTGAATTCCATAAACGGACAGTCTGTACCGTGAAAGAGTTATCAACAAAGGAAGAAACACTGTACAGGCGTTATTAAGGAGAGATTATTATTAGACCATGACCATATATATTATAACAAATCATTTTTTTTTGCTATAATTAAAAACTTATATCAAATTAAAAATAAATTTTTGAACCCGGTACTTAAAACAGCCGGCAGTTCCGCAACAAAACCAAGCGCGCGTTCGACGTCACTATGATAAATTCTATTCATCCTAACTTCGTAGCACACAGCTGATCAGTTGTGCGTGAAATACGTGCTAATTATAACTTCTTAATTACAGCGAGTAAAAATTTAGTCTATCTATCCATCTATAGAAATAACAAGCAAATATTAGGTCCATGGGGTCCAACCGCAAAGTGACTCTTCGACGCCACTCGTGATCAGAAAGCTAACTCGTATTCCGCCCAACAAATAAGCATCGCAATACAGCGCGGCATGCAGCCGTATGGACACGCTCCCGTCTGGCAAGGATTTGTTACACGGTCTAATCGCTTGTACTATTTATAACTTGGTTTATTTTTCGTTTTTAATTGTAATTTTTAAGGTAACGGGTTATATTATTTATACTTTCTTCCATTCTATTAATATATCTAGAAATTTCTGTGAAAGTTGTCTGTGAAGTACGCGCATAACTTGAGAAGGACTTTAGCAATTTTGATAGGTAGAGCGTGTGCTGGGTCCGCTAGTTAGTTATAAAACTTTTGTAGGTATACAATTGTGATCTTTCCATTTAACACAAAAAAATTAATCTAAAACCCAACTCGTGCCTATTTATATAAATAAGAAATAGCGCACTTGATACAGCCCCTAAGTAAGTTGGAATTCATGGACTCATGGACCAATTTTTCTGGGAACGATTTAAAATGGCCAGATTAAAAAAGAATGTGTGTGCGCAGTTCATACGCAGTAGAAGTGAAACTTGAGAGAATATACTCAGATATAATTCTTCTCTAACTTTTATTAATATAAACTAGCTTCTGTCCGCGACTTCGTCCGCGTGGAATAGTTTAAAAAAAAGTAAGTGAAAAAACCCTCCCGATTTTAAAACATTCTTCATTGGTGCTCCGCTCCTATTGGTCTTAGCGTGATGATATATAGCCTAATTGTTTTTTTATTTAATTAAAGTTTTTTAACTATCCCACGGGAACTCTTTAATTTTTCGGGATCAAAAGTATCCTATATGTTGATCAGGGATATAAGCTACCACCATACAAAATTTCATTTAAATCGATCCAGTCGTTTCGGAGATTAGCCGGTGCAAACAGACAGACAAACAGATAAACAAAAATTTGAAAAAAATCTAAATTAGTTCTATTTCACTTCTTATATCCACCCGACTCGGTTTTTAACATTTTTTTCATTGTACAGAAATTTGACCTCTACAATTTTATTATATGTATGTATAGATAATTCAAAGAATTCAGTCTAAATTACTCTTTAAATCACTAGTGTAATGTTCAAAATTCAATGCACTGTTACGCACAATTTCCTTTGATCTACGTATAAGAGAATATCTGCCTTAACATTATACAGATATAGCTAAAATTCATTTGAAATCTTTAAAGTTTTATTTAAATTGAAAATTAATACTAACGGATAAAGAGAAATGTGTTTTAGTTCGACTTAAATAAGGTTGCATTTAAAAAAAGTTTAAAGATCTTCATAGCGTCACTGAACGAAAAGCTAGTTAAGCCTTATTTAAATTCTCTGTCACCTGTTTATTTAATTTAATTTTATATATTAAGTTTCGTTGTACTTCTTTCTTCGTTGATCTCTCTTTCTAGATTACGTTTTCTGTCATTTGTGGGGGCTTATAAATAACTTTACTTTATTATTGAGTTATGAAGATTGTGGCTGTCAGTGGAGTACTTTGCCTTAGACGGGCCCTGCATCAAAATGTGTTGGGGGTAAGGGTAAAGTTTTTTTATAAAAGAAACAAAAAACTTTGTTGTTGTTGTTACTCATACTTAATGCTCCTAGGAGCGAAGTTATACAAACAATTCAAGTCAAAGATACACTTTTGTCGCCTTTTTTTCAGCAAAATTATTTATCAAATCATTCATAGCTAAAGACGATTTCAGTTTTTCTAGATGATCTGCTTCTATAGACAATAATGACAAGCCGCTCCTGTTGGCCCAGCACTTATTCTCAAAAATGTTATTAATCTATAAAAGATTGTGGATAACATTTTAGGAGTTTTTGCTAACACATTTTTGGGGCCCCGTGTCATTGATACGACTGATAGATACGGCGGTAACTAAGCCCCTGGTAGCTGTTAACCTCCGAAATAAAATAACAATTTGAAAGGTCGAAAATTGTACCTTATATTCTGATCTATATTGCATGCCAATGGTCCCTCGTTAGTCCCGGTAAACCGAACCGCGCGCTAATTAATGCGGCTATGGCGAAACGCAAATCTGACCGACGCGTTACCAAATTAAGGGATAATGAGGGTAGATTTAACCATTATAATCTACTAACGGTCGTCCGCGACTTCTGCGTTTGAACTAAACATTCCCAATACAGCGTCTGCCCGTTGGTGATCTGCCGATGAAGTGTTTTATGCGTTTCAGCATGTAACCGCCCAACGCCATGTCATGACTCGTAGCGATGAGGTCTCTATTTGATATTTATCATTAAAAGACCAATTTAAAGATTGTATTTCTAAATTAAAATTTATGTGTTATTCGCCGAACTTCGCCAAGCTGGCTTAACACCCAGTCCTTCTAGACTTCTAGTTAATACGAGTGTACTCAAGGCGCTAGTAGGCGATAAGCTTCAAAGCAAGTTTTCACTTAAACTAATGTCAGCCGCCGGTCGTATATTCTTAAGATAGCAAGTGGAGGGCGTTTCTTAATTAATCACGGTTATTGGACCCGAGCTAATAATGGTAAACACTTTTCCAATAGTTCCGATCAGCCGGGAACTTCGAGATGCCGCGGCTAATGAACAATATCCTTATAATTAAGTGCACTTCATAAGGTGGGTTGTGTTTTAAAGTTTTCCACTATTGGAATTAATTGATATTCTCATAAGCCCTCACGGCCGAGCCGAGAGTAGAAAGCATATTTGGGACGACCGGTGTATCGCTGGAAGGATAGAGTGGAAAATGACCTGACCGCAATACAAGCCCACAACTGGCAAGACTCTGCGCAGGACAGAGGAAAGTGCAAAGCACTTCGGGTTATATAGTGGATAGTGGTCTCTTTCAGACGCTTAACGCGGCGTGTATACGTCACATATCGCGTCTGGTGTCTTTGTAGAGCATTCCAGACATCGTGTTTTTGACGTCATTAATGGCGAGTTCCTTCATCTTACTATTAATTCACTTACCTTACCATCGGTAAAAAATTAACATTACTGCTATGAAACTTATGCGAATTTTTGACTGATACTAAAGTAAATGAATGGTCGGTAAGATACATGAGAAGCGGTCACATATTATTATGTGTCAGACAAATCTGTTCAATCAAAGAGTGCAGAGCAAATACTGACACTCGTTTAAACGTTTCCAGAGATATCATCCATCGCCTGTCAAAGTTGTAACTGTACACAAGTAACTGAAAAGTTGAGAGGAAGAAGCCGGTGTAAGAATAGACCTAATAAAAGATGCAGCAGAGGGATGAATTGTTTAAAGGATGACATTATGATTTATGAAATGACAGAGGACATATGCCAGACTAGAGGAGTATGTAAGGACTGGGAGATGATGAAAGAAAAGAGAGGTAAGTTTTGTTAAAAGCAAATCTACGAACTCAAACAAATGAATAATCACCGCCTTACATTATTAAAACAAATGATTTCAATTAAGTCAATTTTGAGTTGAAATATTGGATTAAAACTCGTCCGCGTTTTAGGGGGGAGGCAGAAATGTAATTAAAGCCACTTCTTAAACGTCGTGACAGTTATTGTAACAAACAGACAGCGTCCGCGCTCATATTTTTGATTTAATTAATTCTAAATGGCAGTCGCTTAGGCATCCGCGAGGTGCGGAGGGTAAGGTGTGGCACTAGTCTGTTACCGCGGTATCTCTTATTGGTTATATACATAACTAGCTTCTGCCCGCGACTTCATCCGCGTGGAATCGTTACTTTGGGCTAACGCTAACTTTAACCCGCGACTTTGTTTACGTAGAAGGTGCCCCACAGCCCTTCCCCCTCATGACTGCATGACTTAATCTGACTTAGACTGGCGAAATCTGTGATTATAGAAGTATAGTCTTTGAAATTAATTATTATGGTCGAATTTCGACCACGCGCGACCGCTAGTATAGTTTAATTTACAATTAATAAAATAATAATAATATCAGCCCATAAATGTCCCACTACTGGGCTCGGGCCATAGGGAGAAAGGACAGAATATCTGCCACGCTTGTCCAAGGCGGCTTGGCAGGTTTGACACATCTGTTATCTCGATGTGCAGGTTGCATCACGATGTTTTCCTTCACCGTTGTTAGCACGTGGTAATTGTAACAATATGCACATTAGGTTACAAAACTGCCTTAAGTGGTGCATGCGTTCCGGCCAGGATTGAACCCGCGCCCTTTGAATCTGGGACGCCTGCGCTAGCCATTACGCTACCACGACTTGATTTACAATTATATTGAATAAAAAGAGAGTAAAGAGTAATATTAGTCAATAGTAAGTAATATTTTTTTTTTTTTAAATACACAAAAGCCCGATTTGGAAGCCTCTTGAACAGGATCTTCGAGAAACATAATACTGTTGGGCTTCTAAAAATAATATATACCACAAACAACCAGGAATCGTTACCGTAAACTTATGTTCTAAGAAAATATAACTTTATTTAAGTAAACCTTTCCTTTGAAATTTGGTACTTATTCGCTTTTGAAATGAAACTTCTTTAGAATGTGATGTGATTTGAAACTCGATGAAACTAAAAGGCGACACTAAATAGAGGTAAACATAGAGGGAATGAGATACGAGTTTTACATTGTGCAGCACAGATTAGAGAGTCAATAAGACCGATGAGTAAACATAGGTCCAATTTGGACCCAAATAAAACTGATAATAATATTTTTTAGACTAAAACAGTGAAAAATTGAAAGTGATATTTAAGAAGTTTATTTTGACTTATAATATGTCGATGGATGTAGGCTAAAGGAATTATATTTATATTAATAAAAGTTAGTGAAGAATTATCTGTGAGTATATTCTCTGAAGTTTCACTTCTACTGTGTATGAAATGCACATAGCACACACACACACAATTTTTTCTTACTAAGTGTTATAATAAGACAACACATATAAAAATAAGTTTGTTCTATTGTTTTTGAATCTATATAAATAATTATGAATGAAATGAGGCTCATTAATAAATCTAATATATTGTTACATGCCGTCAAAGATAAGTGCACAGCTGTAATTAAGAAAAACATGCTATTGTTTTTCTACTTGTTTTATAACCATCATTAGCGTCGAACTAATCCTTATTGTTATTGTTTTCGACTTTGTGGCCGTTTGCAGGTGTGCAAATTACTATTTCTCGGAAACTCAGTGCGCGCGGCCAATTTCTTTGTACTGTGTAGTGAGTATAAGACAATGCCCGAATGGAGGGGTGGGCAGTCAAGCGACGACTACGAGATGAGTAAGACGTTTGTAGTACTCTCGATTAGCGATATAGACGACGGACTTTACGCGTGTCGAATTGCATTGAATCGTGTAATGTGAACTGGTTGCATCCAGTTTTATTTGTATTTGTTTTATACGTGTTTGTACAGTTCTAATAAATTCTATAGTAGTTCCAACGCCATTTTTAATTCGAGTCCTGTAGCTCGTAACAATATAGTTATTTACTTCTACACTTCAAATTCAAAAGTTTTTATTAAAACTAAGCTCCATCTTCTTCCATCTGGAGAATTTTTTTTGAAGGCGATACATTCATGGTCTTATTCATGGAGAGTTAGAGGAAGTTTGAACGCTTGTTTAAGAACCATAAAGAAGCGTTCAACCTCGTAACTCTCTGTGAATAAGACCGTTAGTCAATACAATACAACAGGAATAATATAGGATACATTTTATATCCTGGAACATGGATTAGTTTAAAAATATACGTGAGCAGGACTGTATGAAAAGCTCTATTTACTCCAATGAGGTTTAATGTATACTACGTACAAGAGAAAGCGTCCATAACTAGCTTATTTGAACAGTCGTTATGGTCCATGGACAAGAACTCGCTTAGTCTGCGCCGGGCTGTTGTTCATACTTTACGTGTTTGAGTGAAAATTAAAAAAATGTCTTCATGTGTAATAAAATACTGTTCAAATCACTCAAGAAACTCAAAAGTCAAGGGGTGACTTTTCACCGGTAAGTTTGTTGTATTCTCGATAAAAAATCTCATTTCAGATAAATTTTATTCATTTTAACTTGTCTCGACGCGTCATAGCTGCGGCCATGTCCAATTTTCGGTTTCGATAAAACTATACTCTCTAACCTTTTTTTTGTTTCTTTCTTATTGTAGGAGTTCAGCAGACAGGCAGACTGCCCACTTGATGGAAAGCGGTTACCATCGCCTATGGACATTTGCAACACCAAAGGTGCTACAAATACACTGCTGCTCTCTTAAGGGAGACTGGAACCTGGTCACTAATGCCGGAACACAACTCAAGGTTGTTATGGCGACATACTTTAGACCAGGGGTGGTAGCCATCCAGTCGGGCAAATGCCCTACCACCTGGCAATAGCTATCTAGCGCTGCATGTTTTAATAGTTTGGTTATATGGCATTTAGCGCTGCAGCAAATACATGAGTCAGTCCACAGCAGGCTCGCTTTCATCAAGTTCGACCTCTTTTGTTTTTAATAGCTTCTTAGTACGTAGAGAGAGAGAGAGATAACACTTTATTGCATAACAAAATATACATTTACAAAAACAGACCATATTTACAATATTTTCTAGGCAATACAAGAGGCGGCCTTATCACCCAAAGCGATCTCTTCCAGGCAACCTAAATGAAATAAAAAATTTGACTCAGGCGATATAGGTTGTGCAGGAAAAAAGCAATAGATACATACATACTCAAACTAGTTTAAGAAATGAATATACAAATACATACATAAGTTGTTATAATAAATCTATTAGCATGATTATATTGTGCTAATCAGACATAGCTGTTTGCGGACAAATAGTGCACCGTAAAAGAATTATCATAACAAGATGAAGTGTGTGCAGGCGTCATAAGTTTGCGGTACGAATCATGGCGCAAATTATGGGCAGTGGATAGGCGAAGGAATTTAAAACGTCCCTTAAGGTACCGGGGTCTATTAGGAGTAAATAATACGTTATAAAGGACTTATAACGCAATGATTTGCTCTTAAAAGCACAAAAATATTTAAATCCGATAACCGTGTTATGAATTAAATTCCGTTACACTCGTATATCTTTAAAGAGAAGAAAAAACTAGATTTAGTATTCAATCTAGTCGTAAATCAATCTTTTTTCGTTCGAAATTCAAACCGAAGCTGTGCACGGCGTCTGCAGATTGACGCCATTTTTCAACTGAAACGAGTGCTGACTTGGGTTCTTCTAAATCGATATATTCTTATATCCCTGCTCCATCTGGGATATTGTTAGTGTTGGTAATTAAATGCGTCTTGTTTATTGCTTTAAAAATAACACCATTAATGATTAACCACTATTGTTCGAAATACACATAACGACTTAGAACATACGCCGGTTTCCGATTGTTCCGGGATTCATACGAGGGCACTTTTTTATCGCGTCGAAAAGACGGTATGCCGCGGAAGACGCACGGCTTGATTGCTCTCCCGTATACTCAAAAATTAAATTTCATTCAAAATGAGACTTCTACTATGTAACGCAATGGTAGACTCCATAGTATCATATGGGCTAAGCAGTTACGGAAGGACATTCAAAACATACATAAATAATATTTACGCTCTTCAACTCCGAATACTAAAAGTCATCGTGCCACATAACATCAAAGTTCGATATCGAAACCCAGAGAGTTTGCTATTCCGACACGAATATATGATACTCAAAGAATATATGATACAAATAAGAAAACAACATAAAACAACACAAGATCAATCTCAAAACAGACATTAATCATCCCACTTTAAAAACCAAGTATACTACTAACTACATAATACCAAAATTAATCAATCAATTGCCCACTACACTAACGAAATCTTTAAATTACAAAAATATAAAACAAAATCTGAAAAACTATTATTTAGAAAAATTGCAATGACAGCCCGTGTGTATGAGCGTTTGTGACTATATATTGCGAGGGTGTGTTGCACCACACGCAAACCTCATAGGTTTAAGTGTTGCCTTACCTCTATTTGTAACCTAAATATAAATATTATATATATATATATATATATATATATATATATATATATATATTTTTTATATTTGATTATTTATTGAGAATTTTACATATTTGCCAGTGAATAGAATATTATAATACCGATAATAACGTAATATACTCAGGGAGCATGTGGTTGTATCGGAAAAGGACGAGGCGCGGGTGCATTTGGACAGACATTTTATCTATCCCCCGTAGTTTACCTTTGTAGTAGTAGTTTAGTAGGATATTTTATATATTTCCACTCAAGGGGCGCCCCTCTCTTAAAATACTGACGGATTAGTGTTCCCCCTTGTTCCCTTTCGCACCGCCCGCTGGAGTACCACCAGGTGAGTACCAAAACTTACCTTGTGGGTTTGTGCCGTCGGGTTACCGATCCCGCCGTGTACGGTACAACTATATTGTATATACATACAATATCGTTAACGTAAACGGTCACTAATATTAACTTCATCATCATGTGAACGTCGAGGCGACCCAGCTCCACGACAACACGGACACAACGAGAAGGCTCAAAAATACAAAACCATTTGAACTTTTTTTTTTTACCTGGACTCTTCTGTCATTGTCCAAGACAGAGATTCTACTTTCTTTTATTTATTCTTATCTTTTACTTTTTACTGTACTAAAAAATGTTGGTTTTTACGACTACTTATTATCAGGGTAAATAATTGCTTAGGTACATTGGATAGAGGATGGATGAAAGGATGAATGTGTGGTACGATAGGTAAGGGGAAGGGGAGATAGGAGAGATATTGTGGGTAGGTGCGATTCAAACCATTTGAACTAGTGATATAAACAAAACAAAAGTGTAGTGTAATATGCTATTAATAAAGAACAGATGAACAAAGTGTCTTCGCCTTAATAGGGACAATAAGAAACGTTTTAATGGACACTGCCTTAGCATGAGTACTTTTAGTTATTTTAGGTTCTTAGATTAGTTGGTAATATTAATGAGGTAATTTTTCTTAAATTCTTCATTTATATAAAAAAAATCCTAATAATAACATCGCCACCAGTCCCGAAGGAACGGAGAAATAATACAATTTCCTGTGTTGAGGCGGCCAGTCGTAAGAGGCGACAAAACAACCCGCAGCCAAGTGGTAGTTTATTTGTCCGACTGGATGGTTACCGTTAGTCGATAGCATTGGTTCTTAACCGGTGGTCCCTGGAGGCATTTCAAGTGGTACGCGAAGCCATCGTAATAAACAAGTGTCCTGACGTGTTGTGTCGAGACAAGGCAAATCGCGCAAAGAGAATGCAATATAAAAATCTCATTAAATTTAAAATCTAGTTCTAAAATTATACGTGCTTTATTAGATAGAGACAAATACATAGAATCTATACATATACATAACCGACTGGGTGGTCCCTGGGAAGACAGAAATTTGGTAAAATGGCCCCTCATGACTTAAAGGTCACATACCACTGGTCTAGAGTGTGCCGCCATGATGAGCTTGAGTTGTGTTCCAGCATTAGTGGCCAGGTTCCAGTCTCCGTTTAGAGAGCGGCAGCGCATTGTAGCAGCTTTGGTGTTGCAAATGTCCATAGGCGATGGTAACCACTTTTTCATCAGCTGGAGTACTGTCTGTCTGCTGAACTCATGCAATAAAATAAATAACGTTGAGATTTCACCGTTCAGCGCCAACCTCTACCAACGTTTGTGAATACAATAGGTAATGTTCACATCAAGAGAGACAGAATTTGCCTGTAGACCAGGGTTGGTAGCCATCCAGCAAATACCCTATCACCTGGCTGTGGGTTGTTTTGTCGCCACTTACGCAGGAAATTGTATGCTTTCTCCGTTCCTGCACGGATAAATCGTTACATAATGTATGATCATTTTCGGATTAAAAAAGTAGATAAAGGATAGCTGCAAATAGTAACCTGTTAGCTATAAAATAGAGCAAATAAAGAAGATTGCATTAGAAATGGCAATCAGGTGAACTGCACAATCAATTTTATTATCATTTTATTTCTTAAAGAACTATTGTGAAAGTGATCTCGCCTGTTCAGTCAGCGCTATAAACATGAATAAACTTAATCTTTCACTTCTCAACGCTCAAGTCGCTGAAAGAACGAAGATCCTACACTTGCAAAAAGAACTCTATGCGTAAAATATTAAAGTTCGATATACATTGAAATAGATCATTGAATAGAGCGAATTTTACTCGATTCGAAAATTTAAAGAAACTCATTCGATGTAAACTGAATTTCAGCTGCTATTTAAATGTAATAAATTTATTTTCACGATTTTCCACCTGTGGAAGTAGTAGAATTTATTTAAATACTAGATGATGCCCGCGACTTCGTCCGCGTGGTGCGGTTTTTTAACTATCCCACGGGAACTCTTTAATTTTTCGGGATCAAAAGTATCCTATATGTTGACCAGGGATATAAGCTACCACCATACAAAATTTCATTTAAATCAGTCCAATCGTTTTGGAGATTAGCAGGTACAAACAGACAGTCAGAGTAACAAAAATTTATTATTTATTTAATTGTACAGAAATTTCAGCTCTACAATTTTATTATATTGTTACATGCCGTCAAAGATAAGCGTACAGCTGCCTGTCGTAAGCGCAGTTCATTGTCTTCCAACGATTTAGGAATTCTTTTGTGTTTTAAATTTGTAATTAAGAAAAACATGCTATTGTTTTTCTACTTGTTTTATAACCATCATTAGCGTCGAACTAATCCTTATTGTTATTGTTTTCGACTTTGTGGCCGTTCGCAGGCTGTGCAAATTACTATTTCTCGGAAACTCAGTGCGCGCGGCCAATTTCTTTGTACTGTGTAGTGAGTATAAGACAATGCTCCGAATGGAGGGGTGGGCAGTCAAGCGACGACTACGAGACGAGTAAGACGTTTGTAGTACTCTCGATTAGCGATATAGACGCGTGTCGAAGTGCATTGAATCGTGCAGTGTGAACTGGTTGCATCCAGTTTTATTTGTATTTTTTTAAACGTGTTTGTACAGTTCTAATAAATTCTATAGTAGTTCCAACGGCAGTTTTAATTCGAGTCCTGTAGCTCGTAACAATATGTATAGATATCTAAAATCGATTTAAATGTTTCCGTACCGATTATTTCGATTAATTTCCTTCTAACGCTTAGAAGAATAATAGCTATTATAATATTTATTAACTAGTAGTGCACTCGTAACTTCATCCGCATTGCTATTATGATGTGTTTGTTAGTACATTACAATGGCACCAAAAACGCGACCGCAGTGCTGCCTTCTTATCTTTAATCGTCTATCCCACTAAAACGACTTTATTTGTTGGGATAAAACGTATCCTAAGTGTTGACCCGGGATGTAAGTCAGCTCTATGTCGAGTTTTATTTAAATCCCTTCACCAGTTTTCACGTGATGTTCTAAGAAACAGACAAAAAATCTGAAAGTTGCATATTCGTTATTCGTCGTTTCTCCTTTATTTACTATGGTCTGGGTGTCTGGGATCGGCCCCAGAGTGGTACGCTGTATATTACCCATAACACAAGCGTAATTTGCTTAATTTGGGGATATACAATGTGTGTTTGTCTGCCGGATTTTCTTTTTTTATTTCTCATCCGCCAGACGAACAGTATTTGTCCGGCTTTTTTCATTACAAAAGGTCCTTATTTATTATATTTTTCTTATTTATGCTACTTTTGTTTATTATAGAGATCTTATTATGATAGAATAAAATCAGGTAATATTATTAACTGATCTTATTGTAAATGTAAATGTATTCAAAATTCTTTATGTCACATGATGTGTCATCACTCTTCATTACATATAGTTACGAGTTAGAGGACTCGAATTAAAAATGCCGTTGAAATTACTATAGAATTTATTAGAACTATACAAACATGTATAAACACAGGTACAAATATAACTGGACGCAACCAGTACAAACTGCACGATTCAATAACACGCACTAAGTCCGTCACTATATAGCTCATCGAATGTAGACGTCTTGCTTGTATCGTAATCGTCGCTTGACTGCCGATCTCTCCGTTCACGCATTCCTGTATACTCAGCTTACAATATGTCTCGACCGTGTAAACAATGATTTCACACCTGGCCACTGCCTACCATAAAGGATTACAATACACAATAGGCGGCTTTTCTAATTACAAATTTCAAACACAAAGTAAACAAAAGAAATTCAAATGTGGGCAGGTAATAAACTGCGCTTTAAGGCAGGCAGGTGTGCATTCACATTTGTCGGCGTGCTTCGTGGAATTTTGGCTAAGTTGTAAGAATATTATACATACATTAAATAGTAACTATGAAATTGAAATGGTATGTATGTCAGTTTTCAATGTAACAAAACCGCTCCACTCTACTAAAACAATAACGCCGGTCTGTAGTCGTCAGTCTGTTCATTCACTCGTTCATAGTCGAATGAATAAAACATGGCCGCCGGTCCCAGGGGCGGCTAACGAGTCTGCAAAATGGCAGGTATTAAAGTACTTACTTGTTTAGTCTATATTTCTGTTTCTAATCATAGAAAGATTTCATTTCATTGCGCTTTATCCTCAGACGAACGAATAAAACATAAACGGAGGACCTTAAGTGATCAAAAGCGTCAAATGAAGTGGGCTTTGGCAATATATAATAATAAAACAGACGAACTGCAGGTTTTTCTGTTTAGTAAATGAAATTAAACTTATATAATTGTTATTGAAAGGTAAAAAAATCCGTCAGCTTTTTTACTTTATAGCTTGGCAAACAAGATTAGACCTGTCATTGTGATAAATGTCAACGAATCGATATATCAATAATTTAGATTTTGAAATACGAAACTACAATACAAAACATTTCCATCGTAATATAAAAAATATTTTTGGTATTACTTTGAGAAACCTTTACGAGAGCAAAGGTTTATTTTATTATCTGTTTTCGCTGTTGTCCGTTTAGTGTTGACAGTGGGTTTGAAGACCTCCCCGAGGCTTTACGAGCAATAATAAGCACAGCTGGAAATATTACTCGCAGTCTTCGGGCGTGACTGGAATTCTTCGGTACGTGATGCAGTTAGGTCGACACAAATGGCTGGTTGTAGTCTAATATTGAGACTACATTTTATATCTTATAGAGTGCTGGTACATTCTCCACTCGATCGATTTGGTCAGGATCTGTGACTTTGTTGTGTAAGAGATTTCACCACACTGACTGACCTCTAAGAAATTTTGTAACGCCCTTCTTATACAGCCCCATGTCATAGCACAATAAATGTTCTACAGAGCCTTTGCGTAGTTGAGCATTGGAGCTCAAGGAAATGGGGTGAACATCCCGTCGCTGGCGAGTGGTACGGTTATAAAGGTGAGACGTTGGCACCAGATCAAACAGCTCCTCGGAACACTCTCCGTTATACAGGTGGTTAAATACGCAGAGGGACGTAAAGTCTCTCCGAAGGCTAAGCGGATCTAAACCACCTGTTAGTATGGGATAGTCGACGATACGAACGGCGCGACGCTGGGTGGAGTCAATGGGGTCAGTCTGGTAAGCGGGTATGCCGGCCCATAGATGTGAGCAGTACTTCACATGCGGTCTGATTTGCGCTTTGTACAGCGCAAGTTGATGCCGCGGGGTCAAGTACTGCTTGGACCGGTTTAGCACATTAAGCTAACATTTGCCTTAGTATGTAAAATATTAAAAACACGAAATTAAACGTCGTTCGTTATGTCAACCCCAAGGACCCCATCAGTAACCCCATCTCTTGTTCAAACTTCAGTACACATTCTTGAGACACACATATTTCCTTCTCCTTCTCTTTTTGTATACTGGTATGTATGTATATCTATCTCTGTCTCTGTCTCTCCCCCCCATGATTGGTTAAAGGGGCTTCAGTTTCAATGTATGTGTGATATCTACTTATGAAGCCAAGGTGGACGGGGTTTTGGTGAGTTTATATAATAGTCTATTGTATTTATTTTTGTTATTAGACAAACATTTACACAACGAATGAAGGCAACAAAATTATACTAGTATCTTCAGCGTTTTCGTGTGTACGGAATATCCGGGGTGTTTTTTTACTTTGGATCCGCTCCGACACCAATAATAATAGAGACCGTGAGGGGAGTTCTATGGAATTGTGGCAAATTGACGAATGGGGTTTTTTTGTTTTGTCGCCTCTTACGAGAGAGCGCCTGGCCGCAGGAGTAAATATTCTTTCTCCATTTTTGCATGGAGAAACCACTTCATATGCTTCACGAAGAACTTCAAGAAAGCGTTATCGATCTTATTGTTAACTTCTTCCCAAATCTTCATTTTACCTAAAATAGACGTTCTTGAGAACTTTTGCGTAGTTGAACACAATATCTCAATGTCCAACACTATTTTAAAAGACCTCCCCGTTGTATAGACGATAAAACGAGCACAAAGACGCCAACCCATTTCGATGGCTAAGCTATTCTGAGCCGTCTGTTAGCAGCACAAGGCTGGATGGAGTGTAATTGCAGGTCTTTGACTGACTCGAGCCAGTTCTTATGGCCACTAGAAAAGTCACATTGCTATAAAAACACAATTTTCTTTAAAACTAATTAATATCCCTATTTCTGTCTAATATCACTATTTTTGTAAATAAAGTTATTATACATATTTCACATAAATCCGTGGGATTGTATGGGATGTTAGACGTGCATGTCTGTAATACCACACCTTGGCAGGACGTCGTATTACATCTAATGGGCGTAATTAGTGCAGCAGACCGTCTTAGCGTCTCATAAAGCGTCGTCTCATAAGGGGGTTATTTTTGTAATTCAAGCTATATCATTGAAGAAGAATACTTCTTCAATGCTTTTATTATAACAGTCGTCTTAGAGCTCACTATAGGGTAGTGGAAACACCATGGCTTGCCATACTATAATTGTTCTTATCCTCACTTAAATTTTTAGTCATGTGTGAACGAACTTTTGCAATAAACTAAAAGTAATTCCCACATCGAACAATCCATGGTTACAATGTCTCCTTAGCTGTGATATATAAATATTCACAGACTATACTTATTTAGCGTGTCCAACAGTAATCTTGAGTTAAGTACGTTTTTGATAATACAATACATATTAAGGTAAACAAAAGTTCTTCTGGTTTCCATCGAATTTTTTTTATAAAAAATAGTTTATATTTGCCACATACACAATAATAATAAAATGCGTAGCCCGAAATATTGTTAGGAGTTGAAGGACTCGAATTAAAATGCCGTTAGAATTACTATAGAATTTATTAGAACCATATAAACACGTATAACAAAGGTACAAATATAACTGAACACCTCCAGTCCAAACGTAATGCACGATTCAATAACACGCGCAAAGTCCGTCACCATATAGATTACCGAATGTACACACGTCTAGTCTCGCTTGTGATTATCGCTTGACTGCCTCACCCCTCCATTGGGCATTGCTTTTTTCTGTACAAATACAATATGTCTGCTCGACTGCGTGGACTGAATTTTCCAAGAATCACACCTGGCTAATGACAATCATAAAGATTACAATATACAACCAGCTGTTTTTCCAATCACAAATTTTAAACATAAAACACACAAAAGAAGTCAGTCATAAAAGAGCTTCAATGTTGTTAGCTCAAACGCCGGCAGGTAATAAATGTACTTTGTTTACAAATATGCAGGTGGCCCCAATTGTAACAATATTATAATTTTATACATTGTATTTACCATTCAGTTAAAAAAGAAATCAAATAAAATCTACATGAAAATAAATCAACTCAAAACCGTTCCAGGCTCTATTGTGACCATATAAATATTGTTCAATTTTGAACTGTTATTTACGCATACCTACCTTCAAGCAATAAATCACTTTGCTTTTGCTTTCGCTGCACGGTGCGAAAGCCTATTTTCAAATGATAATATTATGCTAGAATGACCTACTAACATAACAAAGGCGACGGGTCACTAAAGTGTTCACTTTGTTTAAGACAAGTGTCCTTTGTTTCGGAGTTTCTATAAAATTCTGATATGATAATATTGTTAGCACGTAAAGTTGATTTCATATAACTGACTGAACGGGAAAATCTACTCCTGAGATAGATTAATATGAATACATATTGTTATGTATTTTTTTTCAATCAATCAGATGCCAACTGAAGTATTACAAACTCTATTCACAGTACTAACAAAAAGCCCGAAATATAACAAGTCGAAATCGTTAGCAAACAATCGAGTCGCGTAGTAATAAAATTATTACTCAAAATTCACTTGATGATGTGTCTATCGCAACTGAAATACAGCTGGCCCCCACACACTCTTCAAATCGGCCCTAATTATTCCCATAATATCTAAATAGAAACACCTACCTTATAAAGCTTTAAGGACAGCAACGAGAATTCTCCGAATGCCATCAACACGCACTAACAATATGGTTACTTAATCGACATGGTGGCATTGTAAAGAAATTTCTTAGAATTCCAATACATTGGATTAACATTATGTAATCTGAACAACGGAATCGCAATGGACGAAAGAAGTAACATATATATATATATACAATGTTCCTACTTCATAGCACGTCAAAATTGTACGTATACCTATTTATATTATACAATAACTTGAGTTTTTCCTCAACACCTAGTAAGTAGTTCTATTTTACTTACATAAAAACTTAATTAGGTTTTTATATACCGCGAGCGAAGCCGCACCTTCCTTGAAAATTACTTAGCTGATGGTGAAAACCGTTTAAAAATCCGTTGCATTGTTTAGGAGGAGTTAGCGGATATCCAGACAGATAGACGGACATACACGGAAAGCGATTTTGTCTTATACTATGTAAAGATAATTAGAACAACTGGGGATGACCAGCCAAAAATTTATTCAAGCTATAGGTTTACTCAAGATTTCTTGGATGTTGTTAACATCCCCGGATATGACTTTGTATACAAATACATATGACGGGTTGTTTTCTTAAAAAACTAATAAAAAAACCTGTACATATAAATTCTAATAAGTAAAGCTAGGAAAACTTTGCAATAAATAGTAATGAAAACGAGTTAAGTAGTGTCTCGGGTATCGTATTAAGGACTATATAGTCCTTTATGGAACAACTTCAATAACAATAATAACTCACGGATTATATGACAAGGTGTTTTAAAATATAGAGCTTGCAATAAATCATGCAGTAAACCTTGCGAAATGGAGGAGTAAAAGTAGGAAAGAAACCGGGATTAACAGGATAATGATGATGAGTAGTAAATCCCATGAAAATACAATGTATTTAATTTTTTGTGAGATCTTACTAACAAATAAATAAATACATTTAGTAAATCGATTTCATTTATGTTTTTCCAGACACAAGTATAATATACACATATATGTACCTATGTATTTATGATCAATTCTTTAAAGATAGCTCTTCAGGTGTTTATCTATTGGACCGGGGAAGTAGGTAGATGCACTTTAACAAATGAGTTCTCGATACGTCAGTCCCCAGTGTCTCATACTCCCAACGTAGAACATTCAAAATAAATGTAAACATACTACATAAGTACATATATGTCGTATGTTAAGATCTACTGTATATTTCTTTAGGTTCGCATTTGACCACAATCATGCCTAATATTAGACGATGATGCGGTCGAATATGGAGCACGTTTATCTAAAAAATAACAAGACTTAAAACAAATGAAATGTACTTTTCTGGAAAAATACTTCGTTCGGGTGTTTCTGTGAAACGATGGCTTACAACAGAGCACCTTTTTCTCCGAAGATGGAATGGTGTAGGGAGAGTCAGGTCGAACAGTTCAACCGCACCGTCTCCGAAGTGAATCCCATAGAATACCGATAGACTAGCAACTCGAAGTTGACGCCCTAGGCTTGCAACTGGATCTGTTACCCTTTCATAGAAAAACAACGGTACCGGCTTTGCTGAAATTTGGTATATGTGTAGTCTTAATACCACGAATGAACACAGGATACTACTTTCTATTTCGTAAAATGGGATAGATTTCACTGGAATATTCGGAATTATTGGAGGCGAATACTGCCCTACTAATTGCAATTGCAGTAATCGTCATTTTTTACAAAAATGATATTCCAAGGCGTTAATCTAATAAAGCTTGAAATTTTTATTGCTTTTTAGATAAACTAAAAAGTTTCATTACATGGGCGTGTTGTTGAAATATCTAAAAACATGTTTACCATGTTTTTCTCGAAACCGCCATTTGTAAGTACTGCGTTTGCTATAAGGAGGGCAGAATATTGTCTAGATACGAATTTAATTGTATGAACCTGTGTACACGCTTACTCTTAAGATAGAATGAAACCGATCCGTCTTAAATATGGGATAACATTGTGCAGCATGCACTTGGGCAATTTTTGATAGTTATGGGCCATATCATTGCAGTTACCACACCACCAATTGGAAATTAGAATAACTCATGTCTGAGGCTCAGCAATCCGCTTTGACAAGGTTTCACGTATACCGTCTATTCCCATAAGAATGGATAGACCCGAGCCCAGCAGTGGTACGCTACTGGGCTAATATTATTGTGGCGACCGAGGGTACAAATTTCTGGCAGCGTAAGCCAGGGACAGATACATTTTAGAAAGGGATAGATCATGAACGAAAGTTCTAGAATAGAAGTTTCGGGAAGGAAAAGACAGAGATAGATAGATGTTTAGAAAGGGATAGATAGTAAACAAAAGAATAACGAAAAGAAGATCGGAATTATGGGTTCCAAAAGATTCTTCCGGGTATATAAGCAGCGTAAGGCGCGCCTACCGGGCAGTTTAGAGTTGAATTCAGTTCAAGACAGCGAAGCGACAAGTGCGATACGAAAGAGTTGGAAAAGAAGTTTAATAGAAGACAGTGACGAGCTTAGTGGTGAATTTAGTGAAAAGTTTAGTGGATAGTTCAGTGAAGGAGTGTAGCGTAGTTTAAGACAAGATCCAGAAGCGAGCTACATGCGGTTTTCGAAGGTGAGCACTGCAGTAGCAGGAGGTGGTCTACGCAATATCAGCGACGGTATTGTGAGTGAGATATCTTATAGTTAAAAACTGGTGTTTTCTTCCAATTCTAAGTGCGTATGCTAATGTTACATGCGAGCGGGGGCACGTAACATTATTTTGCATGTAATACAGAATACCCTATTCGAAAACGTATGTAAGTTATAAAAAACTATCATTAAAATCAAAATTACTGCTGTTCCACATGAAATGAATATAATGGGAGCAGATTCTCATATTCATTGAATTCCAGAAAATAATTCCAATCAAGAATAAGAACATTTAAGAAGTAGAAACAATATCGTATTGGAATCCCATTACCAAGCGATCTAATTGTTTAAAGCGGGCATAAATTATGATTTCAATAGAGATCGTGTCGAGAACCACGAAGCGTTAGGGGTTGCCAGCATAAAGATACGATACGAACAGTCAGTTAATGTGGCTTTTAAATAGCAACAACTAAATTTTTCATGCTCAAATAAGTTTGTATTTTCCAAGTAAGAAGAAAAGACTATCGTTAAATATTTTACGACGCCGGCAACGCATCAGCAACGCCCCTGATGTTGCAAACATTAATTGGCGATGATAGCCACTTACTAACAGATGGGATTTATTTGTCCGCTTGACGCAATAAAAATTAATAAAATTATTAATACTGAAGTAAAATTGTAAAGAATAGAAACTCATAGTAATGTTTCTGTTGATGTTGATGGTCCATCATTTTCTACATTTAGGTTAGGCACAGAAACCAGAAATTCCAAACTGTTTTTCGTTAAAAGTGTATTTTATTTAGCCTTTAGCAGTTTGATTTTCATCGGATTTTATTAACCTATACATGGATTAAAAGTTATAGAAGAAACTTCCCTTCAAGAGTATAAATCAAGGGTATAGATGTTTATGAGATAAACGAATACAGCGAAAAAAAGTGGCACTTCACTAACAAAATTGCTGGCACGTTCTACTTTTCTATAAAATGGACGACCGTTTATTGTTCTATACAGTTTCCAAGAGTTTATTTAACTTTTGAGCTTTGCACGTCTATCAAGTGACATATTTCTTGACAGTAAAGCCCACATGAAACAAGTGATATAATTGTCGTACTTTATTGTTGTAGGTGACGTAATAGTGATGTTCTGTGAGTTATGTAAAGCACAGACTATCAAACCATTGACACTACACGTAAATAAATCGAAAGTATTCGATTTGGTAATAAAAAATATTTTACTTTATATTTTGTTTAATTTATTACAAAAATGGCTTATTTAATATGTGTAAAATATGTTCGTTGTGTAGGTATATTTATTACACGATATAGTATTTTTAGCAAAAATATATAGATAGATAAGATAAATTGATTAAAACTTATTTCTAATTGAAATCGATTTTTATAACAAATCGAGTCGGTAACGCATTAGGATATTACTAATAGATCCGTCATCGAGCTGTCAAAAGTAAAATAAATGCGTGGAAAGGGTATAAAGCAAAAATTCCGGAACTTTTCGAATTTCATACATTTTTACTAAATAATTTAGACACATGGCAACCCATGGTCAATGGTTATTATATTCAGCTGGTAATTAAATAAGGACCTCAGAATGATTTCTGTGTTCTGAAGCGATTATTGAATTAAGATGCACTCAATGAAGCGAAGATATTGTTCTTCGATAGACCTAATGGGCCAGAAAGTGGGGTTTCAATGGAGTAACGAAATTAGGGAAGTCATTTTGGGGCTAATTACTGTATTTCTTTTTTAATTAGACCGTATAATTCATGGCTTTAATATGGAACATTTTTCCAATAACAATTTTATATATTAAACTAAAGATCCTAGCAGGCTTCGCAAACTGATGAGTAGTATATATATGTGAAAACTGGACCTGGATCATATTGCACTACGCCGCGCAATTGCGCTAATTCATTACACTGAGCCAGTGTACCAACACACTTGTTCCGAGTGTATATTAAATAATAGCCCATAAACTTCCTACTGCTGGGTTCTGGGGAAACTAGATTTTAGATTTATACTGGAACGAAGAGTATACCCGCCACTCTTGTCCAATGTAGGCGGGTTTGTCACATCACTTATCTCGATGTGCAGGTTTACATTATGTTTTTTTTCCCTGACCGCTAGCACGTGCTAATTATCATAATATGTCAGAAACTACCTAAGTAGTCCTTGCTTGCTTTCCGACCTGGATTCGATTATGCACCCTTCAAGTTTACAAAATAAGCTTAACCACAGCTGCCAAACGTGTTGGTAGATAACTCACTTGAGCGCAGAATGCTGCATGCACTGGTGCGTTGCTTGAGTTTCTTATGCGCTACTGCGCTAAAAGCCAGTGAGCTCGACTACGGGTGGAGCTTTTATGAGACTTATTCGGCACTTATAATTCGAAGATGACGCAATTTTGAGTTAACTGAATGCACTAGCGCAGTAGGTTCCGATTAAGTTACTCAGATGTAATCAAATTGTCTACAGTTGGTTTATGGCATTATACATGTGTAACTACGTCATATATACATTGCAGCAAATCTCATTTAAAAAAAAAATATTTGCAAAGTAATAAAGAAAAATAATTTAAATGTAACTCATTTATCATTCAAACCTACACAGTTTATTTTTAATGCATTTTGCATTCAAGTGGCGTGCCAAAATAAAAACAAGCAAAATAAAAAGGGCTATAATTTACGCAAGCCCGTCCGGTGCGAACGGCTGTTTGCGCAAGACTGAGCACTTCCCTCCTCTTTCGCGGCCATGTTGGCGGAAGTACCGAGCCGCGGGTAGCGTTGTTGGTTTCCGTGGCACGCACTTCCGGTTGCACTCGTCGACACAATCCCGCGTCACAAGATATTGTCGGTTTGCTCTACAAAACACTTGCTAGTAATAAGCTAGTTGGTTTTGAGTATATTAATAAAGAACTGTGTACATTGACTTTTCTGCTCTTTTCTGAGTATAGGGTCCATGAATAGTATTTATTTTTACGATTTTACTAAAATTATATTTTTTTACACCATTTTTTTCGTCAAAATATTGTGATATATGCATATATTATGTAACAATTTTGACGTAAAAAATAATATAAAATGTAGTTACAAAAATGGGCAGCGTGAGTATGCGAACACGGCTTACTCGCGCTGTTTACTTCCCTAGTCATTTTAGTTGTTGTCATCATCATGGAAGTGTGCATAATGTAAAGAAGGAATTATAAAATGCAAAGGCATTTCTGCTAATTCATTATAGGAATAAAGTTATACGAATAATAAAACTTTTGCCTATGAACTTGAGATATAGATTTTGAAATAATATTCCCAAAGACAACAAACAATACACAATTCTATGAATTATTATCTCGCTCGTAATAAAATAGACGATTTCATTCAGCCCGTTAACTTTTCTTTGAAACAATCTTTCATTTTGAATGTAAATTTAGTGAAAATCCCGACTTTATTTCGAAACATTTGTTTGTTCGTTTAACAGCATTAATCCAAATTGCACACGCGGGGGTCTTGAAGCGATTCGCTCAAGTATGTTTTGTCTCGCTCACACGGCCAAGCCATGTGAGAAATTGCTACGTAGTACGTAGCCATTTCTCACGTAGGGAGTCGTAGTGTAGCGTAGCATCAGTACCGTGAGCGTACCATCGTAACATTTTTATCTAACAATACTCATTGACACCTGACATCTTTGTCTTCGTGATCACGGCTACTGAGAAGTGGTTGAAACGTCGGAATAATAAAAATCAAATAAATTACCGCGCTTAAAACCGTTAAAACGTAGTTTTATTATAAACGCAATTACACCAAAGAGGCATTTTATACTTCTAATATCTTTCTTGTCACAAACAAACCCAATTAATTTGGCATTATTCTTACGAATAATGCTTCAAATGTCTTGATTTTATTGTTTATGACTAACATAAACAATAAATTCTACATTTATGTGTCGACTTTCTCAATTTTCTATATGCACCGTATGGTTACTTTTGCTTGTATCTTGGAACATTGAGCGATACAGAGCCCACAGTACACGTAACGAAATTTAAAAACAATCCCCACGAGATCCGAGCGACAATTTATTTCGTTGTCTACGAGATTGTTTCACCGCTCTATTTGTGATGCAGCGGATTCACTGGGTGTCGCGAAAAAATAGTTTTTAGTCATAATAAAATAAATAAGTTCAGGTATCAAGCTTTGTAAACTTTTTATTGCATGAGTTCAACAGACAGACAGACGGCCCACCTAATGAAAAGCGGTTACCATCGCCTATGAACATTTGCAACAAAGGCGTAAAATGCACTGATGCTCTCATGAGTGGAGTTTGGAATCTGGCCACTAATGCTGGAACGCAACTCAAGGTTCTTATGGCGGCATACTCTAGACCAGGGGTAGCAGCCATCTAGACGGGCAGATACCCACCCTACCACCTGGCAAAGTATTTATAATAAATTTAAAAATTTGTCACTTGTTTTTGAGAGGCATTCTTCGATTTGAATTTAAAATCATTATATCTTATACTAATATATAAAGCTGAAGAGTTTGTTTGTTTCATTGATTGAACGCGCTAATCTCAGCAACTACAGGTCTGATTTGAAAAATTCTTTCAGTGTTAGATAGCCCATTTATCGAGGAAGGCTATAGGCTATATATCATCACGCTAAGACCAATAGGAACGGAGCCCCAATGAAGAATGTTTCAAAATCGTGGTTTTTTTAAAACAAATTTCATGCGGACGACGTCGCGGGCACAGCTAGTTTTTTAATATATATGATGACTAAGTAGGTTAGTCGTTACAGTACCAAGCTGTGTAACGGCAAGCAAATCTTTGCAAGCGTTTGCAAGTCCTTCTTTCCGCCCTTGACTTGCTTCGACTGCACGTAATCATGGATGATTATCATACTAAATCCTCTTGGAGAGGTATCATGCGCATCGCAAACTTCCAGGGGCCCAAATTCTGCTGTAGTGGAACACTTACAAGCCAATAGATGGCGCTGTGCAATAATTGATGTCACAAACGTTTCCCGAAACATACAAAGAATACCTATATATACAAATTTTCAACTATAACAGACGGGCCTAGGACTAGGCCTGCGAGGAACAACACTAGCCTCCCTGGAAGATCTTCCTTTGAGACGGAGGAGCATTCCATCTCGCTCCTCCACTCTAATTGGGGCACCCTCTTCACTGCTATTTCATTCTCCTTGTGTTGCGAAGATATTTACAGTAGAATTCCATTGCGATAGTGTCCAAAATTCGTATTCCACTAAATCCACAATATCTTCTCGATATCGCCGCGACAGATTAATAGCACAAAAATATGATATTAACGTTAGCAGAGGTGTTAGCAGAAAGGCTACTAACATTTTAAATAGTTATTTCACGATTTTTTGCTTATAAATATTTATAAGGATAGAGTGGTTTGCCACGGGCACGCCATTGGAATTAACAGAATACCGAAAGCAGGCAAACTTACTACTGAGACGATTACATGATCTAATTATTAACATCTGGTATATCCATGTTTCCTGCGAATAAATGAATTAATAAAAATTGTGTATGTTAGCAATTCACACGCAGTAGAAGTGAAACTTATAATAATAATAATAAATGGGCAGACAAACACACACACTGTATATCCCCAAATTAAGCAAGCTACGCTTGTGTTATGGGTAATATACAATGTACTATTCTGGGGCCGATCCCAGACACCCAGACCATAGTCAATAACGGAGAAAATTCATTTCCGAAATTTACCATACCAGGAATCCAACCCAGAGACTGCGTTGCAGTGAGACTTCAGAGAATATACTCACAGACAATCCTTCTCTAACTTTTATTAGTATAAATATAACTGCTTTAGCCTACATCCGTCAAAATATTATAATTTTTAGTCAAAAAAATATTATTATCAGTTTTATTTCGGTCCAAATTGGACCTATGTTTAATATTGTTCTTATTGACTCTCTAATCTGTGCTACACAATGTAAAATTCGTATCCCATTCTCTCGCAGGCTTAGTCCTATAGATTTATGTGTTTAGCTCTTTTTAGTGTCGCTTTTTCGTTTCATCGAGTTTCAAATCAGAAAGATTCTAATTAAGTTTCACATCATAATTTTGTTACAAGTAAAAGGTAAAAAAAAAAATAGAATTTACGAAAGCAATGCAAGCTGTGAAGTCAGTTGGTTGCCAAGATCCCGTACTAGGAACAAACCTGTGTTACAGCAGAATTGGCGGTTGCCAACAGCCAATAGCCGGATGGCTATCCGGCTACAAGAAAATACTTATAGTTAAAGGCTGATTTGTTACATCAAAAGAAAATTCCGAATCGTAACCTAGTAAAACTGAATTTATAAGATAATTATATTAATAGTAATCGATATATAACTTCTTTAAATTAAATAACATAGCAATACTATATATAGACAATACAATGCAAGAAAACTTAACTTATTCGTTTTATATTCTACTCATAGTCCCTCAATACTATAAGTAGAATACTGAGCCCAGATCACCGTCTTCTATGGGTAAGGTGCCTCGCTGGATCGCCATACTGATCCGTTGGCCGAGGTAAGCACCAGCTCTCTGATCACCTGAAGAGTCGATGAGTCGTTTCGATAAATTTTGGTAGAGGCTCATGGCCTCAGGACCCCACGTTCCAAGCGTCTCGACAGCAAACGGTAAAATAATTAGAATAGCAAATTCCAAAAGATCATCTATACTGTTTCACAAACAAACTTCGACTGCTAAGCATTAAGGGCTTCGGCTAGTCGATTCGCCCATTTATGAACAGTCACGTAAAGCACTTAGGGCTTACTTCAGGAACGCAGTGAGTAAATTCGCCCTGAATTGGTTCTCAAGTAGTAAGAGAACGAGGTACTTATACATACTGACAAATATTTGCAGCGTCATGACGACACACATATCGTCTTTTTGCTTCGAGAAATGTGATATTTGAAAATTAAAATTTTATGAGTTTATGTAACTATTAAAAAAATTAATGATATCGAAACGAATAGTATGGTATCTTTTTTGAAGTGAAAACTTCTTTATCCGCGTTGCGCACTTTTTGGTAGGGGAAAATCTTTTGGGTTCGCGTCACCAACATGGTCATGATTAGTGCATGCGCCGCGGCCGCGTGCTGTGTGCGTTAGACGCTTTTTGGATGGGTGAAATCTCGTGCGTTCGCGTCACCGACATGCTTATCGCAGTATATCTATAGCTATACAGCTGACGCATTGTGTAACATTAGTGCTGTGTATATCTTATAAGTGAAATTGAATGGATTTAGTGAAAAGTTCAATGTGTATATACTGTGAATTGTTGCAATAATGTTTTAATTCAAACATTATGAAATTTAAAATTTGAATACTGTTACAACTTAGGCTCCAACAAAAACAAATTCCACGTACAGTCTGTAAAAACACATTTAACTACTTGTCGGCATTTGAACTAATTATAATCCTTTTATGATCGTCTACTTTTGTTCGCTTATTTACTGGCATACGTTTCTAAGTTATTATGGAGACCAATCAATTATTCTATTGTTCTCGCTCATTAGCATCATTAGCCAGGTGTTACGGAATATAATTAAAAGCTAATTCGAGGAAACTGTGTCGATCTTGTCGGGCGGGCACATTTTGCATTTGTGAAATATAAAACGACGGCCTGAGGGAGAGAGGGGTCCGTTGTGCAAGAACCACGATCAAGGCGTAACGTGTCTACATTCAGGAATCTAATAGTGACGGACTTTGCGCGTTTTATTGAATTACGACCTTCTGCATTATTTTTGGATTTGTTGTATTCGGTTATATTTGTACCTGTGTTATACGTGTTTGTATAGTTCTAATAAACTCTATAATCATTCTAACGGCATTTTAATTCGAGTCCCGCTAACTCGTAACAATACTAAAATTCCTAAGTTTTCACTTCTATCGGCAGTCTCTATAACTGCAAATGTTTTATTGAATTTTTATTTATGTGTTTACAAGTTTTTTGAAACAAAATAACTATAATAAATAAACTTAAAAATAAACTCCAAACTATACTATATAAAAAGTAAAGCTAAATAAAACAGGGAAAAATACCTAAAGCTAAGATATTGGGACCACTTTCACTTACCGGGAACGTTCCCAAAAGGCTGGCGGCGTTGCCACGTTGCATAGGTATATTTTAAAATACATGGTAGTTTAAAGAAAAAAGTTATTTGTGTCAATGCAATTATTTTTTGAAGGTTAAAAAATTCCTCTTTAAAATTTCAATATTGAAGCAAAGAGAGGGGAGGGGGTGTGTGTATCTCCTTTATTGAAATGAAAAATGTTACAATCAATAGCTTTTTACTAAATGCATATGCGTATGTATATGCGGTACTTATATCAAATGAAATTTTTGTCCGTTTGTCTGGATTTACCGAGTAATCTCTAAAACGGGTAGATCGATTTTGACGGGACTTTCACCAGCAGATAGCTGATGTTATAAGGAGTGTTTTAGGCTACGTTTCTTCTTTTTTTACGGTTCCGCGAAGAAAATTTCCACGCGGACGAAGTTACAATCTATCTATATTATAAAAATGAATCGCAAAATGTGTTGGTAAGCGCATAACTTGAGAACGACTTAACCGATTTTGATGAAATTTTGATGGTTGTTGGGTGGATGGTTTAAATTCACAATTGGAACCGGTAGGTGGCGCTGAGATCGGGTTCTAGAATCCTCGCAATCACGTGGACCGATTTTGGTGATTTTGTTTTTGTGTGTTTGAGTGGGTTCCCGGATGGTTTAGATTCACAATTGAAACCGGTAGGTAACGCTGAGATCGGGTGCTAGATTTTTATCTTTTCAGGGCAGGACAATGTCTGCCGGGACCGCTAGCTAGCTACAAGGCATTACAGTAGAATATAAGAATAAATTTAAGAGTAGTATTTATTTACAATAATTGAGTAAATAAGTGTGCGAAATTATTCATAAAATTCATTTAATTTATTGACAAATAAATGTATTCCAATATTTGTCAATAAACAAAATAATATGATGAATATATACAGTCGTATTATTTTATTTTAACTTTATTTCAATATATGGTCCTATTGAAAACAGGAGCTATTGTTTATTATTTTAATTTTGTCATAAAACAAAGTGTTTTAGGAATTCAGAAAATATGGCGGTACGAAGTTCGCCGGGTCAGCTAGCAATATAATAAATCTGTTAAGGGGTCGAGTGTACATAATGCGTTTAAGAATTATTAAATATCAAGGGAGCGAATTCGAACCAACAGAATTCTAAAATTCAACTTTTAGAATTTTATCTATTCGTCTGTTCGAGCATCACGTGAGAACTACTGAACGGATTTCAGTGAAATTCGACACAGAGCTAGCTTATATCCCGGATCGTAACTTAGGATACTTTTGTCCCGATAAATAATGTTAGTTGGCGTGGAATAGACGAAAATCGCGCTGAGATTGCGGTTTTTATTGTGCCACCACGCGGGTGCGATAGCAACGCGAACAAAGTTCTCCCTGGCACATGCTTGTACTTAATATGAATTTACACACTACAAAATATTATTCACATTAAAACTAATAATTTATAAATAGTAATTTAACTTTTTCCAAATTATTTAAAATGAAACCTTTTTGTTGTTTCGAAAATGAAAATAAAATTTGTACAGCCCGTTGTTTCTTACAAGACAAATTATCTTATTGGTTTTAGTTAAACTTTGTAGTCGTACTTTGACATTGTTACAATTTGGGCCACCTGCATATCTGTAAATAAAGCACATTTATTACCCGACGGTGTTTGAGCTAATAATATTGAAACCCTTTTATGACCGTCTTCTTTTGTTTACTTTGTGTTTAAAAATTGTGATTGGGAAAACAGCCCATTGTGTATTGTAATCTTTATGGTAGCCATTAGCCAGGTGTGATTCTTAAAAATTCAGTCCACGCGGTCGAGCAGATATATTGTATTTGTACAGTATAAAGCAATGCCCCAAGGGAGGGGTGAGGCAGTCAAGCACTAACCACAAGCGAGGCAAAACGTGTGTACATTCGATAATCTATATAGTGACGGACTTTGCGCGTGTTATTGAATTACGACCTTCTGCATTACGTTTGCACTGGTTGTATTCAGTTATATTTGTACCTGTGTTATACGTGTTTGTATAGTTCTAATAAATTCTATAGTAATTCCAACGGTATTTTAATTCGAGTCCTGCAACTCGTAATAATATCTAATTTAGATGATTCTTAAGGTCAGGAAGACATTTAAACATGATTAAACAGTGCATAGGTATTTAAAATTACCTTAGAAGCGAAATTAACAACCACTGAATTTTGCAAAACTGTCTGAAAATGCCAGCTAAGGAGATCTTTGCGACAATAAAGGGAATTAAATAAGGTTGTATTAGGCAAATGAGGCTTTAACTTCAAAAGTTTATTCGTCACCTAACCTAAATTATTTTAGTAAGTTTCTAAGTGCTATATTTATGTTAATATTATTTCATGATAGAGAATTTTCATAGACTACTATTGTTGCGGACAGAGAGCACCCCCCTGACCCTCCCGCCGGATCACACCTCTCCACGCTCCCCACACCGCCGATGTCCATAGCTCGCCCAGTTAGCAGCTAGGCGTCGGACTGGACGGGGATATAAGAAGCGGCCTTGGAGGCCGGAATTATTATTGCTCACTTGCTTACATACATATGGCACGAACACGCACTACTCTACTCTCTACCATTCATCATTATATTCTTTGTAATTCGTCTATGCATAGCTTTAATTGTAAATAACGCCAATAATAAGTCATACAGTCCACATCGAGTTTATTTGGAAGAAGCAACTGCCACCAATAATTATTTCTAAGATTATCAATGTTGTATATAGATTATGACGGCTTCTGTGGTTGAGCGGGCTAAGCCTTTACTAGCTTACCTCACTGCAACACAGAGGTTCAATTCCTGGCATGGTAAATTACAGATACGAATTTTCTTCGTTATTCACTATGGTCTGGGTGTCTGGGATCGGCCTCAGCGTAGTCCGTTGTATATTACCCATAAACACAAGCGTAACTTTTAATTTGGGTATATACAATAGCTGTGTTTATCTGCCGATAATAATTAATGCTTGCGAAACTTCGTTCGCGTTGCCATGACGACATTAGTTTGTGAATTGTAGTGGCGGCACAAAAACAAAGCGATCGCAGCGCCGTCTTTTGGGATATATTCCTTTTTAATGGAACGCTGGCAAACAGGTAGACGATCCAGCTCATGGAAAGTGGTTACCGTCTTCTATAGACGCTTGTTGTTTCACCAAAGCTGAAACCATCGCGTTGCGTCTTTAGGAGAAGATAAGGTAGAAAGATCAGACAGGAGGAATGGGATAGAGGATATTCTTTTATCCCGCGCTTCTACCGGAAAAAACGTCTTTTACCGGGATAAAAATAGAGATGTCAAGAATAGTGATCTGGCCGATTACCGAATATTCGGCTACCAGTTGTTTTCAGTGTAAGATTTATTTATTTATTACATATCCAACAGCTTACAATATTTATAACTTAGACAATAAACTCTGTGTAATATGATTTTTGCCAATTACTGGATACTTTACACTTTACAAGCTTTATGACAAGCTCTGATATAAATGTAAATGTATTTAATAAAATAATGCATGCTGAAGTGCCCCCTATATAGTATATATTATATATAAGTAATTAATAAATAATAATATACAGATATATATATATATATATATATATATATATATATATATATATATATATATATATTATTTATTTATTTATTTATATATTCATATTTAATATGCACAAATACATATTATACAGACATAAAAAAATAAACAAAACTATAGAGGCGTTTCAAAGGCGTGATATTTATGGTGCCTGATAAACAGTTAAAATATCATTCTTTTTTTTTTTAATATCTTTGATTTGTAAATTAATTTTGCAATATATTGCAGATACGTGCAATTCCGTAGCAGGTTAGTATTTAAGTAATCATTTGTAAACTATTTCCTTGCGTTCTCGCGAATGATAGGTACACATTAATAAAACCATGTTTTAACGGTTTTAAGGGATTTTTATTTGATTCTGACCTACCTGCCATCCCTGCACTTGTTTTCATCCTTTCTTCATGTCCAAACCACTTTAGCATTCCTGACACGTTGCCTTCATTCATTCCTCGAAGGTTGCAAAATAAGTGTCAAGAGTGTAATACCAACGGTAATGTGCAATCTAACTTTGGTCATTAAGTGAAATGTATCGAGGGATTGATATAAGTAAATAAAAGTTGAGAAGCGACATTACGATCAGGGCTATTGGCAAACTTATACGATTGGTCGCAATGGACTACGAATTTCGTTCATTGGGGCTGTATATTATTTCTGCAAGGTTACATTACAGACTCCCCGCAGACGTTGTATACTGGCAAAAAAATCTAGATCCCGATTCCAGCGCCATGTATTTTGTTTAGATTGACATTTTTAAATTCTTATATCTTTAGAATGGAATGTCCGATTTGAATAATTCAAAAAGTAATCTACATGTATTAAAACAGTCTTAAATACGAAATGATTTCTTTGCACAAGGATTAATACAAAGGTATAGATAACATGGTTTGAATTTGGTCGGCGTTTCTATCAACTTGTAAAATGTAAAAAGTAGTTATAGTGACATAACTGCAATAGTTGGACATATGGTGTTGTGAAGTTTTTTGTTCTATCATATGTTTTCGCAGCGCATGCGATCAAAGACATTTCATGGCTATTTTTTTTACACCTTGGGTTAAATTATTGAAGTTTTAGTAGGGATATCTAATTTTTTCTAGTGACAAACATAGCCTATATTACTTAAGGATAATGTATCATTCGAATGGCGAAAGAATTTTTGAAATCGGTCCAGTAATTTTTGAGTTTATTCGTTACAAACATGCAAAGATACAAATCTTTCCTTTTTTAATATTCGTATAGAAGTATAGATACAAAAAATCAAGATGTGTGCTGGGACACACAGTAGAAGAGAAACTTCAACGGACAAGTGGAAAAACGAATGGCAACAAAATTAAGCGATGAATAATTAACTGATGAACCGATGAACGCAACTACAAACAAGTTTTTTTAACAAAAACAAAACCGACTTCAAAATAAAAAGTTCTACAACATCTAGAAGTCGATGCCAAGTAAAACATAAAAAAACAACAACCAAATTGCAAAATGCACCGACATGAAGATGTTGTAGAAAATGATTATTTTTGGTTTTTAGTAGTTTGTTTGTTAAAAAAGATTATTCATTGTATATACAGACTCCTAAAACATAGCAACGTGCATGTGAAGTGCGGTGCGGGCAATACAAATATTGGCCGTTAATTGGCCCCTCGATGTGTAAACAGACGACACTTTAATAGGTTGATTGCTTTTACGGTAAATTTGGACAAGCATATAGCGCACTTTTATATTCTAGAGTTTAGTAAATAATCATTCATTCTTAATTTTTTTTATTGCATATATTCAACAGACAGGTAGACGGCCCACCTGATGGAAAGCGGTTACCGTCGCGTATGGACATTTGTTACACCAAATGTGCTGTTGCTCTCTTAAAGGAGACTGGAATCTGGCCACTAATACCGGAACACACAAGGTAGTTGATATATTTTATTAGAGCCTGAATATGCCCGCTTTATTCGAGCGTGCAGCGTTCGTTTCAAACACATGGAAACGCTAGCGGGTGTGTCTCTAGTGGCGGCTCCAGCGGGCATGTTTGCGTCGAGCGATGCGTCGTGTATAGGAACGCTGCACGCTCGGTTCGGGCGTGCACTGAGACCGTAGATCAGTGGTTCCCAAACTTATTTTGTACACTGCCCACTTTGAGAATTAATTATTGTGAGCTATATTAGCGGAGATTAAACATTCATTCTAAACGAGAATTTTACTATAGCCCGCAAGAGCTAACTTGAGACCTAAGCGCAGTAGGTAGTACACAACGGCGCTGAGGTCTCAAGTTAACTCTTATGGGCTACACCTGCCAATGAGAATGATTATTGAAACGCAACTTTATAGTATTCAGACAGAGTTTGAGCAATCTTTTAATTAATATTAGTTGATGTTCACAAGTTGTAGTCGAGAGTCGAGAGTTCAATCGGTGTGTAAGAGTCTTCCTAGCTAGATGAAATTACGAATCGTTTCCCAAGGCTCTACACAACGCCCCCATTTTTTTCTGTGTGTCTCTTACCGCCCCCTTTAGGGCTGCAGCGCCCACAAGGGGGCGTTATCGCCCACTTTGGGAAAGGATGCCGTAGATGAACTAATTTAAATGTATCTAAACGCTAACGAGTGTCCCTAGTGCCAGCCCAGATGTGCGTCGAGCGGGGCGTCGCGTGCAGGTTTAAACCAGTTTCTGAACGATGGAAGCCGAGCGTGCACTCCGATCACTCAGTAGGACGCTTCACTGCCCGAAGCCCGCCCCGCCGGTAGCTTTGCCACTTGGGCCGCACACTAACTGTGACCTCCACTTCGTTCACTTATCTTATGAACCTCGCAAGATATCGAAATTAAATTGTAATCCGTATTGAATGGTTTCGGAGCCTAACCTACGAAGATTGAAAGATAAAAATTGTTCAAGTTTCAACGTAAGCACCTAAATATGCACATTACACTAAAATATACAAAGTGACAGTCCTAATTACCTACTATTTTCAATTCTAAAATATTTGCGACATTGAAAAGGAGCTAACTGGAACTTAAATTTATTATTGACTTAATTTTAAATTCTATTTTGAACTAGCTGATGCCCGCGACTTCGTCCGCGTGGTGCGGTTTTTTAACTATACCATGGGAACTTATTAATTTTTCGGGATCAAAAGTATCCTATATGTTGACCAGGGGTATAAGCTACCACCGTATAAAATTTCATTTAAATCGGTCCAGTCGTTTCGGAGATTAGCCGGTACAAACAGAGAAATAAAAAATTTGAAAAAAAATCTAAATTAGTTCTATTTCACTTTTTGCATGGCCCTGACTCGGTTTTTAGCATTTTTTTTTCATTGTACAGAAATTCGACCTCTACAATTTTATTATATAAATAGATAATAAAACGTTTTGATTGATTTTTTTTATTGTGTTTTTGTACAATATCAAAACGGGCTGGTGGAGTAGTGTCACCAACTTTAATTGCAGAGTGTGTTACGAGGTTAAGTTTTTTATTTAATTTGATTTACTCGATTAAAATGAACAACTTGGGCATAGGCTAAATAATAACATTACTCATTGACACTTGACCTCATTGTCTTCCGTGATTATGGCTACTGGAAAGTGACTGAAACGTCGAAATAAAATACTGCATAAGCGCAGTATTTTATTTCGACGTTTCAGATAAAACCATTAAAACGCAGTTTTAATTATGTATACTAGTCACGAAAACTTAAGAAAATACTAGAAGATATATGGCTTGAAAACTCTTAGATAGTGTATTTGTCAGGAAAAATTTGCTCGTGCAAATTTTTAAAAATTTCAAAATCGAAGCGCTTGGTCCTCTCTGTTAGTGTTTCCACCAGGTTACGGTGGTGCAAACCGGTGTTAGTGTTCGACAAAGCAAGAGAAAGACACAGGTACCTACTTTACGAACCAATACACCAGTAATTGATGGAAGCCTTCAACGTAATATATCGGGCCAATTCAATTTTACACCGGTCTGGGTTCCCCGGGGCAGACGCCGACGGTTCCGTATTTCGGGGGACGCGAAAAAAGGAATTGGCCCACATAAATCATTTTAGATCTCCAAATAAATGGTTTAAAAGGGAAACGAGAGAGATATTTCGCATTTTTCGGAAAGAAATAAGGAATGCCTCTCTGTTTATGAAAATTAAATACTCGTTAGGGTTACATTTGAATAAAGTTTCTGAAGTCATAAATCATCAACTGAAAGAATGAAAATAATGTTTATTTACAGTTATCTAAAATGGACATTATACATAAGCAGTTTAACAAAAGCCAAAGGTTAACTAACTGTAAACAGGCCCTAACTCAGCAAATGCTGGTTGACAACAACTGGCAGTAACGTCACCTTCGCAGAAGAAAAAATAACTAATGAACATTTAATACTATTTATAATTAGAAAAACATCAAACAAAGAACAGACAAAAGATATATATTTTGAACAATTTAATATAAGTACATCATATGTTAAGAAATGTGAAAATAATAATAGGTACGTCACGTACAAAAAGAAATGAAATTAATTAGAACTATAACTATGAAAAAGACATAACCAGGCTTACTAAAAGGCGCTTGTATCAAGTGCGAGATCTGCTTTCTGCCTTTGATGTATTACAGGAAAGTTTTCAGTTTAATTTTAAGTTCAAGTTCTTATTGGTGACGAATTATTGTTCCAGCACCTGGAAGCCGAACACCCAAAGCTGCCTTTAAAAAAACTGAATTTATCTATTAATAATGGTAATGTAAATTTTAGACAGAGTGGAGGGCCGGCCGCAGGGAGTCCCAAACGCATTCCGGTAATTTCCTCCCGGGCCCCAGCGTTATAAAAAAAATGATATGTACGTCATGAAATGGGTGAGCTAGAGTGATGATTCTTAGGGCCGAATTTCCAATCACCAAATAAAAGTTATTCATAGAATAAAAGAAAACACGGGAAAACACTTTACAATTTATTCCACTGATAATTTTTATCTGATTGATCAATCGGCCCTCAGAAATGTCAAACTTAATTTTTAATTCAAAATACCCGTAACGCCATCTAGCGAAGGTGGAAATAACCATGAGCGCGATACATCAAAATTACGGCGTTGCCATGACGATGTACTGTGCTGTGAGTATTGTTAAAATGTCCTATATAAAACAATTCTTTTCCTTCTTTCGACATTATTAATTTAAGGACAACCTTCGAAGGATATCTCAAATATAACTGAAAGTATTACTTTGGAACTGCTCTTAAATAACGTTCGGAAGGTGTTAACCCCGATGACGATTATGGGCCACTAGAGGAGCGTTGTTGAAGACGGCACCCAGCCGGGGCGCGCATAAATTAACATAAGGGCCATCGTAAATTATTAAAAAAGATATCTCGTATGAAAATATTATTTTTGGGGTAGTGAAAATTATTGGGGATGGATATTTATGTGATAAGGGTTAACGTTTAAATAATGGATATTTTCATACAGGGTGAACTAAACCATTAATGGCACCCTATAGATTTGTTTTCATTTTAATATTTTTTATTTTGTAGTTAAAAGTAAAATAAAAATAATATAAAAATTTCTTAATATAACTAATAATTGCTTATTTATTTACAGTAAATGGCCGTGTGTGAGTCGGATTCACGGATTGAAGGTTGCGCATGGAATAATAAAGTTTTTTGTATGATTACTTGATAACGACACTCGCCCACCGCTATTACACGTATGCACGGCATTTGCCTGCACAGCGCTTAGCACCTAATTTTAATTAAACAAATGCAAGTGAATGCAGTTTCCATCACTAACAGTTCAAATAAGTACCCAATACCACGGTGCAAATACATTACGTTTGAAAAATCAAAAATACACACACAACCAAACAAGATCCCTAATAAATCAAATTTAAATTTATAACATATAGTTGCAATATAGTCGACAAAATGCTGTGCTGATAATATAACTAACTTGGCTACGATTCCAAGAAAACAATATTATTCACAACTATCTCTAAATACATATAAACTTCAAAATATAATAATAGTAAGCAAGAAAATGAAAATAAAAAATCAAATGCTAAATATTAAATGGCCAAGTGTGATTCAAAGAAAAATTCAGCAACTAAAGAACTACTTTAGAATGAAAACACGAACACACTTGCTAAGAGCACCCACTACGACGTACCTTTGAATTTTAACTTTTTATAGTATTGCTTTGACAGGCGAGGCTTCATGCGCCCCGCGCGGCCTGCAAACATTTCAACAAATTATTACAGCTGCAGATATGTTGACGCTTATGTATCTATCACGGCATTACAAACGCTCATTTAACATTTAAAATAGCTTTAGGTAGGATCCTCGAATGAAACTACACACTTTGTATCGTTACGACTGACAAAGACAAATTCACACCTGCATACCTGTTTTGCACATTTTGTTAGCATTCGGCATTTGGACTTCTTTTGTTTACATTGTGTTTAAAATTTATTATTAGAAAAGCAGCCCATTGTGTATTGTAATCTTTTATGGTAGTCATTAGCCAGGTGTGATTCTAGGAAATTCGGTCCACGCGATCAGGCAGACATATTGCATCTAGGCAGTATAAAGCAATGCCCCAATGGCGAGATGGGCAGTCAAGCGATAACCACGAACGAAGAAAGACTTGTGTACATTCGGTAATCTATTTACGGACTTTGTGCGTATTATTGAATCGTGCATTACGTTTGGACTGGTTGTATTCAGTTATATTTGTATCTGAGTTATACGTGTTTGTATAGTTCTAATAAATTCTATGATAATTTTAAGGGCATTTTAATTGGAGTCCCGTAACTCGTAACAGTATACTTGATTTACTTCATTCCTCGATATGGATAGAGATGCCTTGATGAGCGACGTTCGTGATGATGGTCAAAGCAATCATCGGGCGTTGTCACCTAAAATGCTGAATCGAGAAAACGTACGTACTCGCTAAGTACACTTTAAAACTACTTAATTTTACATGACTAAAAGGCGCTACATTTAGACATCCATACTCTATATTAATATTATTAATACGAAGGTATGGATGGATGTTTGTTGCTCAATAACGCTAGAACGGCCTAACCGATCTAGATGAAATTTGACACAAAGATAGATTAGTCTGGAATATCACATAGGATACTTTTTATCCCAGAAAAATGTACGGTCCGTGGAATAGCTCGTCTATAAAATACATATTAACGCCAGCGAAGCCGCGGGCAAAATCTAGTAACATTATAAATGTGATAGTGACGTTGTCTGTTACACTTTCACACAAAAACCACAGCTCCCATTTTGCTGAAATAGTATATGTAGGCCGAACACCGAGAATGGACACAAATACTTTTTATCCCGGAAAATGGGTAATTTCTAGGATAAACACAAGTAAATTTTCCCGGGGCGAATAGCGCCTAGATAAAAATATAATGCAATGTAACCTGTGCTGCTTGCTTGCTATAAAAATAAGCTAGGGCTAGCAAGCCGCTATTTATATAGAAATAATATTTCTTTACCCAATCCTATTATTGTTATACAACAAAAAAGCAAGGAACTGATTGTGCCAACTGTGATTGGAGTTTGATTGTCATTTTCTTATATTCTATATATATAGATGTTTACTTGTCTATACTATAAAAACTTAAAGATTAAAAAGTACTATGTACTATGTACAGGTTACCAAAATGTTGGCCGCATTTCCACTTATGGCAGCCCTGATCCCTTGTCCTAAATACAAGGCCAGCTGCGTTGGTCACGCGAAGCCTCTTTCAATTGCCCTTAACAGCGTGACAACAGACAAAAAGCGTTTTTTGATCGATTTCTCAGCCCTTGTTACAGTAATTATATATACTTTATTGTGGTGAAAAAAATATATGTCAATCTTGATCATATTTCTGAGGTGAACTACTAACGTCGCTCTGCTCGAGCGTGCTATTCGAAATTAAATTTTAAATAAATGAAGGAGAATTAATAACCACAATTTCGAGTCGTTCGAGTTATAGTTATTTGGCGTATACGGTATAGGACTAGTCTAAATCATAGGCTGTGTGGGTTCGAATCTTACTAGCTTTACTTGGTCTAGTTGAATTTTTTATTTTTATATCAAAGTTGATAAAATGGTCTTTTTCTCTTCTTAAATAATTTTATAAAATGCAATAAAAATACTTTTCTATTAGGTTGGGGAAAAAGTTTCTTCGCATTTTATATAAAAATTCAAGAGGTTTTTTTATAAAGTTTATTTATATTTGACTAAAGTATGTAGGTGCCATTTTGTTGAATAACTTTTTGCCATCTTGTAGGTAGGGACGTGATCCCATTGCAATAACAATTTTTGGGCTTCTGATCAAAAAACTGCGACAAATGGTTTTGGCAGTCCTCTCGTGATGTTAACCTGACACTGCCTAAGAATTCTGCAGAGACCGAAACAGGTGAAAATCTGAAGGTATAGTCCTGACCTTGCAGGACTATACGGCGGATGCATTAACACCTCCCAGCCAAACTCTCGTAATTTTTGCTGAGTGGCTAAAGATGTGTGAGGTCTAGCGTTATCATGGTGAAAAACCACACCCCTTCTGTTGATTAATTCCGGCCGCTTTCTCTCAACTTTTTGCTTTAATCTCATCAGTTGTTCAAAGTACAGTTCAGAATCGATGGTCCTGCCTGGGGGTCATAATGAATAATGCCCTTCCAATCCCACCATACACACAGCATCATCTTGTTGCGAGTTAACCCGGGTTTCGCCACAGTCTGTGAAGCCTGACCGGCCTTTGACTACGATCTTTTTCACACGTTCTTGTCGTACGTGATCCACTTTTCATCACCACTTATCAGCTTCTTCAAAAATAGTTCGGTTTCATTACGTCTTAATAAAGAATCACAAATGAGTACACGGTTCATTAGGTTTCTTTCAGTGAGCTCATGAGGCACCCAAATATCGAGCTCTTTTGTGTACCCAGCTTTTTCAAATGCGCCAAAACCGTTTTGTGGTCAATTCCCAGTTCTCCAGCTACATCGTAACTACTAATATGCCGATCTTGCTCCACTTTTTTTATCCTTTTATGGAAAGACTATTGAACCGATTTGGATGAAACTGGGTACATATGTAATTTTAATACCGAGGGTGGCCAAGAGATACTTTTCATCCCAAAAAATGAGATAGTTTCCGGGATGAAAATATATGTGGCCGAACGGGCCTAAATGATAAAATGAAATGACCGAAATGACTGAAAAAAAAACCAGTTCTACTTTCTGAGATAAACTTTACATACATCTATCCCATTATCCGGGATAAAATGAATCCTATGTTCATTCTCGGCATCGAAAATATATATGTATATATATATATATATATATATATGTATGTATATATATATTTACTGAGTTTCAGCCAAATCGGTCCAGTAGTTTTCCGTGAAAAGGGAACAGACATAAAAAGAAACGTATATCCTGAGGAGGAACGAACCCTGTACCTCTTCGTTACTATTGCGCTCGGTGAACCGTCGAGCTAAAGACGCTTGGGAAACCACGCCAAAATTTCAATATAAGCTTAATAGGCTTATAAACGATCTGTCTCACTTTATGATATTTTGTCTCGCTCTCGTGCTCGTCAGCCTTAGAATGAAATAAATTGAATCAAGTTGGTATGGAAACGGTGCGCGTAGGTATGTTCAGTTGCAATATTTCGCCACGCTCGAACTTTTATTACGCGCTGTTTCAACGAAGTAAATATCGGCCGTGCGGGGTTGATTTTCTGAAACACCGATTTGAATCAGGTCTACATAGCCTCTTAAAGGTCTCGATAGAGTTGATAATCCTCATGTCCATATGGCTACAAAGTTACAACCCAGAAAGTCACAAGTAGGTATCCATCACCGATGGATGTATATTTGCAGCGTTTCAGGTGTTCTTGGTGTGTGGGAGCTCCTCCGATAGTGTGTGGAAGATGGGGAGCCGCTAAAGTATCGACACACGTTGCGTCCCATCTTCCAAGGTACCACAAACATTCCGTGTGGTCGCTTGCTATCGTCGCGTGTATAGTTCTTGTCAAAATATTTTAGGTATACAAAAACTTTTATTGATGTCTCTATTTCACTTTAAGTATATGATATAACTGATTGTTTCGTGATATTGTTACGTGCGAGCGGGGGTACGTACTTGGGATTGGAAGGAAACACCAGTATGTTTTAACTAAATGCTTTTATTAACTTACACAGCCATATGTGATTCTTTACCGCAGGGTTACCCCTACACACACAACTAACGACGACCTGTGCCAACGATAAGATGTCTCACTGACAATACCGTCGCTCATATGGCGTAGACCACCTCCTGCTGCTGCGCTGCTTACCCCCGAATATACCGCGCGTAGCTCGTTTCTGGATCTCTTTTCAAACTATGCTAAACTCCTCCTTCACTCAACTCCCAGTAAACTCGTCACTGTCTTCCACTAAACTTTTCTTCCAACTCTCTAAGCTTGTCACTATCTTCTATTAAACTTCTCTTCCAACTCTCTCGTATCACACTCGTCGCTTCGCTGTCTTCCATCGAACTAGCCTATAGTGTTCTTTTTTTTAGCAGGATCCAGCTGAATAGCCGCAGATGGCTGTTTTAGCAATACTGGACTTTGGGGGCTTCGCGACTCCGTGGAAGCGGAGGCGTTCAGCCCGGAAGCAGCGCGCTCGAGGAGGCACCTCCTCTGAGGTTCGACCTCGGCTTGACCGCTGCGGGGGATTGACTCTATATAGGAATTAGCCGTAGAAGGCTGAATGAGCTAAGCCAACATGGCTGAAGTGATTATTTGGGGACTCGTTACCGACTCCGCCGGCGGAGCCGATCCTAGTCTATCATTACTACCGCTTCGCAACGTGTTATAGCTGGAGGAGAAGAAGCGGCCGAAGAAACTCTCCAGCAACACGCCTAAGCTAATAGTGTATAGCTACTTGTGTCTATAATGAAGGACTACTCTATAGGCGCACCTTATGCTGCTTATACACCCGGAAGAATCTTCTGGAACCCATAATTTCGATCTAAATTTCGTTATTCTTTTGTTCATCATCTATCCCTTTCTAAAATGTATCTGCCCTTGTCTTTTTCTTCTGGAAACTTCTACGTTTTTCTGACACTCCTTAAACCATTCCGATCGTTCCACCATCGCCCGCCACGATATTATCAAAGGCCACTTATCATTGAAATATCAAATTTAATAACAAGAAATATTATATTACTAATTTGGAGATATAAATCAAGATTTTATATTCAAAGGCAGATTTAAACGACACTAAATCTTTCGATGAGTTTCGCTTTTAATTAATAAACAAATTATATTTGAGATACAAATCAGTTTCATTAAATTTTATCTTCGCAGAGAGTTCTGCTAATTACTTGTGTATACGTTTCTGAGAACTCGTACAAGCTTCTTAAGGAATCACTTTTACACGACTGTATAAATTATGAAGTACTAAAGCTTTCCCGTGGCATTGCTCTTACATTACGGTGTCCCGGGGAAATATCCAAATTTATAGATTATAAATAATATTAAAACATTAAAAGATCTTAACTGAGTCGCTCAGCGGAAAAGTGGCCTTATTCACAAAACAGAAACAGAGTATTTCTTTATTTGTTTAGATATTTGAATCTATGTAATAAATGTAATAATAGCCCATAAATGTCCCACTGCTGGGCTGGGTCCCCTCATTATAGGGGAACGGACAGTATATCCGCCACGCTTGTCCAAGGCGGCTTGGCAGGTTTGACACATCGGTTGTATCGATGTGCAGATTGCATCACGATATTTTCCTTTACCGTTGTTAGCAGGTGGTATTTGTAACAATATGCACATTAGGTCAGAAAACTGCCTAAGCGTCCCGGCCAGGATCGAACCCACGACCTTTGAGTTAGGGACGCGTGCGCTAGCCATTACGCTACCACGACTGTTGAATCTATACTGACCTAAATATAGTTTCGATTTATTTTTAACAGATGCCGCATTAATAACTGACACAAAAGACCAATGTGGTTTAAAATTTTGACACATTTTGGTTAGATGTGAATTTAAAATAAAAGTAGTACAGGGTGATACACTTGATAATCATATAAAAATACGATTGAGAAATATTTTTATTTTAAACGGACGGATAATAAGAACGTAATATCATAATAAACTGACCAAATTATATACAATTGTTAATGACATTGCCTTAAGTTAACTACTTTATACATAATACATAATCGATAAATTGAATACTAAGTACTTATTGGAAATATAATTACATCATTTTTTTATGGATGTATAGGTTTACGTTTGACCACTGTCTCGCCTGATGTTGAGTGATGACGTAGTCTAGGATGGAGCACGCTTACCTGGAAGATACATATTCACTCGTGACTTGAACACTTCGAGATTGTATTTGTCAGGAAAAACAGGCTCCGGCAAATTATTCCACTCTTCGGAGTGCGCACCAGAAAAGATGAAGCGAAACGCTTGCTTCTGACTGGTGGTGTTTCCACCATGTAACCATGGATGAATGAACCAACTCGTGATATTCTAAAGAACACTCCCCGAAATGTATCCGATGGAAGACAGTCAGCCCCGCGACCTTGCGTCTATGCTCTAGACCATCCATTCCCAAAGTGGGCGATAACGCCCCCTTGTGGCGCTGCTGCAGGCCTAAAGGGGGGCGGTAAGAGACTTGAGACCTCATCGCCGTTGTGTACTACCTACTGCGCTTAGGTCTCAAGTTAACTCTTGCGGGCTATAGTAAAAGTCTCGTTTAGAATGAATGTTTAATCTCCGCTAATATAGCTCACAATAATCAATTAATTTATTTTGACGTTATATTGATTTTTAAGTAGGTGAAAAAATGGGGCGCTAAAAAAGAATTTATTCTCAAAGTGGGCAGTATACAAATAAGTTTGGGACCCACTGCTCTAGACTCTGTAGTCGAGTATAAAAACGACGGTCATTACCGACCAGCTTCCTAGCTTCCTGGCTCTTTTCTCATATAATCATAATCAAAATACGTATATGTAATCATAAGGACTACAAATGACTTGTAACCAAAACTACAAAAAAAATTGTTTGCCTGTCAAAGGCGAAACATGTAACTTGTACCAATTACCATAAATAACATTGATATCTTCAAAACGTACAAGTTTCAAAGAAATAAATTACAAAGGTTGCCTGGAAGAGATTGCTTTAAGCAATAAGGCCGCCCATTGTACTATTGTCTCCTAATTTTAAGATATCAAAATGTGTTACTGTTTTTAGGTCGGTGTACAATAAAGAGTATTGTTGTTTATGTACTGATTCTTAGCATGTACTTGGCCAGTTTTAATTATAGATACAATTTTACTATGTTAACTGTTTAACGTGGAAGAGTCGTAAGCACTTCCATAGTACATTAAAATTACTCGACTCTGATTGCGAAGAATAGAGATGCAAAGTTAAAATTTGCACATTACTAACACGTAGTAATTAGCATATTTTCGTGAACACATTTCAAAAGTTTCACATATTTTAACATAAAAGGTGTTGGTATGGTAACCACTTATTTGCCATAAGTCGGATATCTACAAATATATTCTAGTATATATCTTTAAATTTTTGAAGTGAAACATCTCTAGTATCGTTGTGATTTGAAACTCGATGAAACAAAAAAGCGACACTAAAAAGAGATAAACACATAAATATGAGTTTTACATTGTGCAGCACAGATTAGAGACCAATACGACCAATTTGGACCGAAATAAAACTAACAATAATATTTTTTGACTAAAACAGTGAAAAATTGAAAGTGATATTTAAGATGTTTATTTTGAATTATAATATGTTGACGGATGCAGGCTAAAAGAATTATATTTGTATTAATAAAAGTTGAAGAATTATCTGTGAGTATATTCTCAGGTTTCACTTCTACTGCGTGTGAACTGCACACACTTTTTTTTTTGGAAGCTAGAAACAGGTAGATGACCCGTCTAATGAAAAATAGTTGTCGTGTTAGACGTTTTCAACACCAGGGCATAGCCACCTCATTTCCAGCGCTTAGGACGGAATTGAGGACATTGTAATAATGGATAGAATAGGGACGATAGGATCGCAGGAGGGGAAAGTGGACCAACGAAACTTACTTGTTTCCGTGCAGGAACGGAGAAAGAATACAATTTCCTGCGTTGGGGCGGCCTGTCGTAAGAGGAGACAAAACATCCCATAACCAGGTGGTAGGGCATTTTCCCGACTGGATGGCTACCTCCCCTGGTCTAAAGTATGTCGCCATAACAACCTTGAGTTGTGTTCCGGCATTAGTAACCAGGTTCCAGTCTCTCTTAAGAGAGCAGCAGCGCATTTGTAGCACCTTTGGTTGTTGAAAATGTCCATAGGCGATGGTACCCGCTTTCCTAAAGTGGGCCGTCTGCCTGTCTGCTGAACTATTGAAAAAAAAAAAAAAAAAATCTTACAATTGCTAGAAAATTTACTTTACTTGTACTGGGTTCACGTCATATTTTAGCCAGTAGTCAGGCAAACGTCTGAAGAGTAAAATTACAAATTGGTTGCTAATCTAGTGTTGTCCTAAGCCTTATTACAATAGTAACCTGAAGTTAATTTCTTTGAAAAGATAAACATCAAAAGTTACTGTTAGGCTTTTTTAACATTTCCTAAAAATATAATGAAAAAAGGATTTTAGTTGAAACGTATAAATTGGTAGAAAAGGCTTTGTTTAAATTTCTACCCTTTCATTAAACTTACAAAATTCATTATTAAATGTAAAAAACTATTCTTTTGTCAATGACAACAAGAAAATTATATTATTTAAACTCTCAGAGGAACAAAACAATAACAAAACCTCCTTAAAAATATAAATAATTCGTTGCGGGTTAAAATTTGTTAAAAAGAAAAAAAAATGGTACATTTTATATTAATGTTGTTGTTGTACCTATCTCTGAAATGCTTTGCCTAATGGTGACCCTACTTTACCCAAATGTTGGGTCCCAAACGTGCAAAATATAAACAACATGAATATTTAACAAGTAAGGTATTTTGCATGTTTGTGGGCAACGATGGCAGTGTAAATGAATACCTTCGTCGGATCAAGACGATTTATATTGACAGCTACATTGACAGGTGTACCATCTGTCAACGTCAAAGTTTGGCGGGAATTGATTATCTGCGGGAAATATCGATACTCAAAGTTAGTGAAGCTGTTTCACACATATAACGTAGTGAAAATTTACTTATTTTGTGGTTTTAGCAAAAACATGAATGAGTGAATGTTCTTTATTGCATATAGAAATAAAATCAAATATTTTATATTAGTATATCTATATATCTTTCATTATTATATGGGTATATTACATAAACACAAATACCCATTACTCATACAAACACGCTAACACTCATACACACATTTTCACGCAAAAAAACTCACGCATACATGGGCATTTAAACAGTTAACCTAATTTATTAATTATCTGATATATCTAAAGAATAAGTTAGGACAATACTAATGATTATTCTTCGTTACAAATAATTTGAAAATTGGTTAAGAGCGTGACAGTTCGCTGCTAAAATTACTACGTAACCAAAAGATTACATGCTTCCAATACAAACTTTAATAACGATTTTTAAAATGTTAATTATCTAAGTTATTTATATATATTATAGTCAAAGGTCGATATACAGTGTCTTCCCAGAATGACTGGTTTGTTCTAGGTTTGAGCAAGGCCTTTCGACAGAATCCGAAATAAATTCCAATTTCGGCCTTTGACTAAATTATTTTTAGTCAAACCTAGAAGTACCTAACTTTTTAGTCAAACGACGAACGTAAAATAATCTGTTTCGGGCTTTGCCTAGTCGATCCTAGAAGCGACTTAAACAGACTCGGTCAAACGTCGATGCGTACTGCACTTCTTACATGTTTAATCACTGTATAAATTAATCTCTTCTAGATTAGACAAAAATTCGTTAGTCAAAGGCAGAAAAACTTCATTTATTTGTACTTTGGCTGACTTTATCTCAGACCTGAAGTTCGAATAGCCAAACCTAGGAGCGCCAGAGCTTCCATGTTTGACTATAACATATGCACAACCAGAGGTGTCTGTACACGGTATAGATCTATATCAGTAGAGGGGCTAAGGGAGCCGCTTTTGCAGATTTCTATGGCAAATAAGAAAAGTATCAGAACAAAGGGGCACTTTATGTTATGACTTCAACTACCAGTATATTTAGACACGTGTTAATTTCACTAAGCGATTTTATAAAGGCGACCGTTCTAGGCCCTCTATCTATTCGCTGTTAGAATGAAATTATCAAATTATAAAAGCGCTTAACACACAGTAAGCTTCTGAAAATTTCTATATGGTTTTTTTAACGTATATGATGAAATAAACTAAATTTTGAGTTGTTACCTGGAAATTACATGAATACAGTGGTAACTTACGCCATTGAATGAGGCATATAAAGCTATGAGTCCAGTATCGAAGTATACTATCATCCCGGGATGTATTTACCTGAAAAGAAGGGAAAAATAAATTAAAAGCAGTCCAAATGCTTAGACTAACCGAAAATACACAAAGGTTAATATCACAGAGAAACTATTAAAGAAACCAGCTCCATAATCTACGTATATAAAAATAACTCCGACTGCTAAGCCTCGGCTGATATTAAATTTGCGTCTAAAATACATCATTTTCATGACAAAATATTAAAATATTCCTCCTAAACGATATAATAAATTAGTTTATCCCTAAACTTGTTGACAAAACCTTCGTTCAGCGAAAAATTCGACATTCCCCATAAAAGCGGAGGGTTCTCTAAAAGGCAATGTGGTATTATAGTAAATGTAGTGTACAGTGGGTGAAGTATCATATTGTTCCGAATTACGGGGCTCGAATTAAAATGCCGCTTGGAATTACTATAGAATTTATTAGAACTATACAAACACGTATAACACAGGTACAAATATAAATGGACACAACCAGTACAAACGTAATACACGATTCAACAACACGGGCAAAGTTCGTCGCTATATAGCTTATCGAATGTACACACATCTTGTCTCGCTTGTGACCATCGCTAGACTGCCGCACCCCTCCGTTGCGGCATTGCTTTATTTACTGCACGACGCAATATGTCTACCTGGCAAGCGTCGACGAAATTTCCCAGAAATCATAATCCGCACACCTGCCTAATTATGCCTGCGAACGGCCATAAACGGGTACAATACACAATGGGCTGTTTTCTAATAACAAATTTTAAATATAAGGTAAACAAAAGAATTCCAAATGTCGAAAAGGTAATAAACTACAGGTGTGCATTGTCGGTCGTAACAATATTTTTATAAACTCTTACTACACTGATTTAGGCCTAGCTAATAAAGAATCTGAGTCTTATTATACCACTCTGATTTAGGTAAGGAATCCCTGTATATCGTATGGTGTACACGTGCAATAACATTAACAAGTAATTAATGGAGCGTTGTAAGTGTTATACGCGTAGTATCAACAATTGTTTCTCTTATTTAGTACTGTAGAGTTCAATATACAGACTAAAGCTTTCACGCCGCTTATTTTGGCATATTTTTGACTCAATAACCTATGACAAATTTTATGTACCGTTACCAAAAACGTGTGAACCAAACATGCCCAAGATTGTGGGGAAAGCATAGACAAATAAACGCACTCAAGTTTAGATATTGGTAAAGACTTGCATGTATTTTAGGTTCATTTCTTATGATTACTTGCTTGGTTCTACATGTTATATATAAGAATTTTGTATGATTATTGATTCAATACATCCGTATTTACAATCTCATTTATTTATTTGTATATAATTTCTAATTTATGCGACACTATGTTAAAGTGCTTTGCGAGTGGACTTTCCCCGCTGTAGATGAAGCACTATAACGATAGGCCCCACGGGTTACATCCATTGCGTAATTATATTATGCAGATTGGACTCGGCTCGCATTGGAAGGGTTAATATGACCTATTTCAATCAATGTGCGTATCGCAATTGTCGAGACGATTAAGGTTAAAACGTTCTTACATTTAACCGGCTAACTTAACCCAGAGCATTGTATAACACTTCTTCACAGTTTTGGAAATCAACTGACATTAATACAATTTGAGTAATGTTTTTTTCATTTACGATAATGAACATAGGTTGTTTTATACAGCGAAATGTGTAGTATCATGCTTCAGAGGGATTTAAAGTCTAAGTACGCCGCTTCTCTGAATGAATCAAATATTATGAAAGGAGGAATATGGATTTTAAGATATGAGAGCGTGAGAATACTTTTGTCGTCAAAAATTAGAGAAGTCCCTCGAGATATCGACTCAAAATCGGCCTCTATAATTGAATTGCCTATACCTTTGCCGGCCTTGTACACTGTAACCCATAAGTCCAGAGTTCGATTCCTGGCATAGTAGATTTTGTTAACGAACTTTCCTTCTGCACTCTGGTCTGGATGTTTATGATCGGTCCCAAAGTTGGTCATTTTTATGTTATACATAACACAAGCATAACTTACTTAGCTTGGAGATATACAAATATGAGTATGTCTGGCGATTAAAAAAAATCCACACACAATGCCCCGATATAAGTTCTTTTATGTAGCCCACTGGCGAATATGGTATATAAAAGATTCATTTTGCTTGTATTATCTGGTTCGATAGTACACTAGAGGCGGAATAACTTTACGTAACTCATCTCATAAAAGAGTTATTTTATTTATTACTTTCTCTAATACGTTCTGTGTATTTTTATATATTTGTAGAAGGTTCATTGAGACGTCACTGTCACACTGTCAAGAGTGACATGTTGTCAATGTCACTCTCGCCGAGCATCGTGGCGAAGGAAGCGAGGTGGCCGTAAGAAAGAAGGTATATAATCTCTTATAAAGAATGAGATCCATTGCCTCAAAGTGAATTATAACGTAATCAGTGTTAATATCAAGAGAGACGATTGTTATTTAAGCAATAGAAACATTATCTTGAAGTTTATAGAAAAACCATTGAAGAGCACAAAAGATATTAATTTCATAAATATACCCACAACTTCGTGTCATGTCATGATGAATACTGATGAATAAAGCCTTCCTGCGCTTATACGGCTCTGACGTTTTTACTGTAAATCTTATAAACGTCGTTGGCGTCAATATTATTTTTATTTACTACACTTTGTTATGAAAGTTTAGAAACTAACTCAAATGGTTTTGTCTTCTTGAGTCGTCTTAATAATGATTAAGTCTGTATTATATAATATGATATTGTTACAACTTAGGCATCGACAAAGACAAATTCCACGTACAGTCTGTAAAAGCACATTTTATTACCTGTCGGCCTTTGAACTAATTGTAATCCTTTTATGATCGTCTTCTTTTTGTTTATTTATTTATTGGCATACCTTCCTAAGTTGTTGTGGAGAACAGTCTATTGTTCTATTGTACTCGCTTATTAGCATCATTAGCCAGGTGTTACGAATTACGATTACAAGCTAATTCTAGGAAACTGTGTCGGTCTTGTCGGGCGGGCACATTTTGCATTTGTGAAGTATAAAACGACGGCCTGATGGACAGAGGTATCAGTTGAGCGAGAACCACGATCAAGGGTTGACGTATGTACATTCGGGAATCTAATAGTGACGGACTTTGCGCGTTTTATTGAATTACGACCTTCTGCATTACGTTTAGATTTTGTTGTGTTCGGTTATATTTGTGCCTGTGTTATACGTGTTTGTATAGTTCTAATAAACTCTATAATAATTCTAACGGCATTTTAATTCGAGTCCCACTAACTCGTAACAATATAATCGGCAAGTAGAAGTGAAACGCGTTAGTGATTGTACATAGGTGGATATAATATTTTAATTTATTAGAAAGCAGTCCAGGCAAACACAGTCAGATCTAAAAACACAATTCTATATTCAATAGAAACCACCCTGTGCTGAACTAAAAAGTCCTTAACAGGGTGGCTTCGGCGGTTACAGGGTGAAGCGATGTTGGTGGGATTCACCTTTTTGAAGTGAAACTTCTTTAGGATCGTTGTGATTTGAAACTCGATGAAATGAAAAAGAGACACTAAAAAGAGATAAACACATGAATCTATAGGACTAAGCCTGCGAGAGAATGAGTTTTTTTTATAGATAGGCAGACGGCCCACCTAATTGGTAAGCGGTTACCATAGCCTATGGACATTTGCAACACCAAAGGTGCTACAAATGCGCAGCTACTCTCTTGAGGAAGTCTGGAACCTGGCCACAAATGCCGGAACACAACTCAAGACTGTTATGGCGACATACTCTAGACCAGGGATGGCAGCCATCCAGACGGGCAGATGCCACCTGGCTGTGGGTTGTTTTGTCGCCTGTTACGACAGGCCGCCCGGCCGCAGGAAATTGTATTCTTTCTCAGTTCCTGCACGAAACGATATAATGCATTTTGTGCGGTGCTTCGTAGCCTCCTCACTCTTGTCTACTAAGCGTTGTAGATATAATTATGTTAGATATAATAAGATAATATAAAAAGATATAATGTTTGAGCCTGGTAAAAATAATAATAAACCGCCATATTGTTGTGGTCTTGAACGAGAGATAATTATTTTTAATAAGAAATATCCTGCCTTTTGTGTTATTTCAATAGTTTAATTGTAATAAACAATAATGGATAGTTAATACGTATGTATCTCTCAATAATATACACTCGACAAAAACCAGTTTGACATAAAAAATAAAAAACAAACTTTCAAACTTCTATTTTATAAGAAAAATAGGTTTTTTTTAAATGGCCCATGAGGCCATGTGTCCCCCTTACGTAATCAGGGTCTTTTTTTTTATCTAGTTTTATTATTATAATAAATGAGGTAATTATTATAATTATTATTATGAAGTCAGACCTTGGCTATTACCTTATTCTAACTTAAAACTAATATCTTACTTAGAATATTATATATATATTTTCAAGTGCGGTGTTCTCCAGCAGGGACGATCATAGTACCCATCAATTCGTCTTATTGCGTTCTATGGCTTCTTCGACCAGCCCCATGCAGAACCTCTCCAGGTACGACCTCGAGTCCTTGCCCGAGATCAAATCAAAAATAGTCTCCTCGTTGATCTTAATACGCGTAAGAAAAATAGGGTTTACACTAATGAGACTGCAACATCCTCCACACGGCAATTACGAGCAATTTCGATCATAAATCTTCTAATTATCCTAATACTCCTGATACTCTATTTATCTCATTCTCTCGTAGGCTGCTTTTCTGAAATTTCACTTCGGCCCACACACACACTTTTTTATGTTCACTTGTAGGCAAACCGGCACACGACCCACTTGGTGGTAGGTACCTTTGCCCATGGACATCCACAACACTAAGGAGGCCGATGCGTTGCCTACCTCGTTTACGCCCTCTGAAGAGTCCCATATTGTAGCGCTCTGGGAAAGACGCGGGAGGCAGTTTGTTCCGTAGCTTGCACACAGATGGCATGAAAGAGCGTATGGTTGTGCACCAGGCAGCCCCCATTTAATCATGATCATATCATATCATTCTCCATAGCAACAAACCGAAGGCGGCCATGTGGCGAGTACGGTCCTGTGGAACGATGACTCACCTGCACGGGCCACCTGCGTCTTCAATAACAAGCTAAGCAATATATAAAGGCGCACACGGCATGCAGGAAGAGACGCAGCAAGATCACTATCGAGTAATAAATATTGTATTCAATTAATCCACGTATATGATTGAACCTGGTATTGTTGAATAAGAAGACGCTTGCTACAACCACGATACAACTAAGTGTATCATCACGCTGGCAGACATACGTGTGGGTGTGATCAGAGGTTCCATACATGATAACTATGGTCACCCCTACAAGCGTGCACCACGTGCAATGGAACTCTCAATCACCGGCGAGTGATGCGATTGATGGAGTCAAATAGCAATAAATAGCTCATCATCAAAGTCAATTTACACATTCAAATTTCATTTAAAAAATATTGACTACAAACACAGAAAGAGGACTTTAGAAATGTTTAACATTTCTAGATCCTTCCTTATGAAGAATGAGTATACTTTTATTTGAAACTCACCTGTAAGACGTGCAACTGAAACTTCCTAAGGATTTGAACGCTTTTCCATTTATTTGGTTGTTTCTTTTTGTATTTATTTTATTTATTTGTTTCAATTAATAGTAATAAGATTATTGATTACCGAACTGGTTGGTATTTAGTTGTTATAGTTCTATTTACGTATATATTTTCTATTCTTTTTATTACTATATAGGATAATGATTCTTTTTATTTTCTGTGCTCGTGTTTGTCATATCTGTTTTATGTTTCATATACTGTGTTACTGACTTATTACATTTACTGTGGTGATGGGTCTAATATAAATCAATGAGGCGGGGTCGGCATTGAAAATCAGCGCTGTGCTGGAGGAAACTCCAACACAGCATGAAGCTGAGTTGCCGACCTCATTTGTAGGAAATGCGGTGGACAACGTATCAAATTTTATCAAAAAAAAATGTATGTATAAATATTTCTGCATCCATGTATTGTCGCTTACCTAACAAATAAATTCTTTCTTCTTTCTTTCTTTCTTTCATCAGAGCACTCCGCGTTTTACAGACGGTAGAACACGCTTAGAGCGCCAACATCCCTTCTAAGGCTTAAACATTACTCTTTAATTACACCAGCAAGGAGGTTCACATATCGAGGGCTTCATAACAAATGGGCGTACAGACAAAAGTGCAGTTTTACACAAGGGACAAAATTGTGAATAAAACAAAACTAGTTGATTGTATAAGGCTGAAATTTGGAATACCCTTCTTTATTGTAACATGCATAGTTTTTAGTAAACAGCAAAAAATGGCATCATTGCGTATACGCCTATATGTTATGAAGCCCTCGATATAGTCCGTTGTTCCTTTAATACATAAGATAATAAGTTGACTTATTTCAAAACACAACAACCAAACATACAAGAAAATCGCTCGAGGGTTTATGTTGTTCACGTACAAAGAAAATAGGAGCTCATTTGCTTATTTTCGTTGTCTTTTACTATTTGTTTCATACATATTGCGAAGCTAATTCGCGTGGCGTTGCATTCTCATAAAAATGCAAATTGCCTGCATAAGGAGCTACATGCAAAATCCTACGATAATTTACAGAAAAACTCAAGGTTTTGAAAACAAAGTTGTATATGTACTAACAATTGTGGATCTACATACATAAACACTAGTTGTTGCCAGCGACTTTGCTCGGGTTAATGTACATTTTGTCAATCAATTCAGGTTTCTCTCATGAACCTCAGTAACACTATATTTTCCGGATGAAAGGTAGTTTACCTATGTCACCATAAACAAACGCGTTGTCACGGCAACATGGCGTTTTTGATGGAAAGCAGTTACCATCGTCTGTGGACATTTGTAACACCAAAGGCGATAACAAAGTGCTGCCGTTCTCTAAAGGGAGAGTCGAACCTGGCCATTAATGCCGGAACACAACTAAAGGTTGTTATGGCAACACACTTTAGACCAGGGGTGGTAGCCATCCAGTCGGGCAAATGCCCTACCTACCTGTGGGTTGTTTTCTCGACTCTTATGACAGGCCGCCCCAACGAAGGAAATTGTATGATGATAATTGTATTGATGTGGAATGAACTTAACTAGAAAATTACAACGGCGCCACCAAAAAAAAAACACGACCGCAGGCCATCTTTTTGCTTATATTCGTCTATCCCACAAGAAACCACGTCATTTATCGGGATAAGAAGTATACTAAGTGTTGATTCGGGATATAAGCTTACTTTGTGTCAAGTTTCATTTAAATCGGTTCAGTAGTTTGCATGTTATGCTCTAATAGATACTAACAAACATACATAAATTTCAATTTCCGTATTAGCCGCTCTGAATTTTTTCGCACTTTTAAACGCATTGTAGAAGCTCAAGCCCTCTAAGGATTTATTATATTACGTATTTTATCTATATAAATTAAAATGAATCGTAGAAATGTACGCACATAACTTGACAACGAATTTATCAATTTTGATGAAATTTTTGTGTGTGTTTGAGTGGGTCCCCGGATTAATTAGATGCACAATTGAAATCGGTAGGTGGCGCTGTGATCGGGTTCTAGGATCCTCCTAATTTCCACACATTTTTTTACATTAATATTGCTATCGAGCAGTGAAAATGTCGCATTGGAAGTCGATTTTGTTTAATCTGGCCATTTTAAATCATTCCCAGAAAAAATCTCGCAAGATTCCCAGGATAAAAACTAGCGCAGATTTTAAGTCTAAGAATTAGCTGTCGATCAGCGAAAACCGCATCGAAATCGACCCAGTAGTTTTACGTAAATCCCGAACAGACAGACAAGAAATCTAAAAAAAATTGCATCATGTTCTCCATCGTTTATATAGTGTATTCCAGTTGTTTTTTTAAATAGCGTTACAGACACAGCAAGTTTAGAATTTTATATTATTATAAACTTCACTTAGAAATGTCTATCAACCTGGTAATACTCTCAGAACGTTTTCCAAACTCATTTCTTTACAGCACGTAGTCAAATGAAATACACGATCTAAACTGAATATATCTCGAGTAACATATCCTTTTCAAGGCAAGAAATTGCTTTTTTCAACTAAAAATCCTTAAGACTTGGAGGCAATAAGAAAATTACACTAGGTAAAGTATTAAATTGTACATCGGAAAATCCTCTCAGTACCAGGAGGTATAATTTTGAATGAAATGGGAGACGGCTTATTTCTGATACTCTATTGTACTATTGTTGAGGAGTCTTATGAGTGCGCTGGTATTGCTGTATTTCTTGAGACGAAAGAAACTTTTTGTGCTTTGTAGTGTTCATACTTTAGCGTGTAATATTCTAGTCTCATGAAAATGTACGGAGTATGTTTCTTTATACGAAATCGTTCTTATTATTTTATCTTTTAATAATCCTAACTTACTTATAAATGCGAAAGTAATTCTGTCTGTCTGTTATGCTTTCACAAAAAAAGGAGGTTATTTTTTTTATTGCAGGAGTTCAGTAGACAGGCAGAAGGCCCACTTGATGGAAAGTGGTTACCGTCGCCTATGGACATTTGCAACACCAAAGGTGCACAAATGCACCGCTGCTCTCTTAAGACACAAGGTTGTTATGGCGGCATACTCTAGAGCAGGGGTGGTAGCCATCCAGAGGGGCAAACACTCTACCACCTGGTTGTGGGTTGTTTTGTCGCCTTTTACGACAGGCCGCCCGGCCGCAGGAAATTGTATTCTTTCTCCGTTCCTGCACAGATATAGGATGAGGATGAACATAGGATACTTTATAGTTATAGTCACTCGATTTGTCTGTCTGTTAAGCCTTCACGGAAAGACTACTAGGAGTATTGGATCGGTTTTGCTGTCATTTTGTTTAAATGTAGTTTTAATACTGAAAATGGTCATAAATACTTTTCAAGCCAATGACAGGTTTTCACAAATAAGTTATTGATTAAAAGTAACATGCAGACGGAAAAAAGGCACCGAGTTGCTTTAGTCACTTGAAACAATTAAGGCTTAGACACCGCTTGGCTCCTGAAATGCTGATCACAAACGGGTGGATGTCATCGTATTTACTTACATTATTTAAATAATTACTTGGTCGCACTAGAAATGAGTTTTGTCTGTAATAAGTAAAACTTAAAGGTACATTAATGGGTAGATTATATCATACAGACTTCGGTGAAATATTAAAGTGGACCTTACTTAGAAGATCTGGACAATCAATGAAGATGGGATAGTTTGCGATATAAAATGAAGTGAATCTTTCGGGGGCAAATAGCACTAACATAAAAATTTAGTACAATGTAACCTGTATTAACGCCTGCTCTTTAAACAAGAGGCACGCACTAGAGGTAAATGTGACTATGTTGGGTTCGATCTCAACTGGAAGATGCTGTATCAATTTGGAATCCTTATATATATATTAATACTTGAAGCAAAAACTTTGTACCCCTTTGTACGAAAATTGCGCGGACGTGGGAGAACGAAATTTCGCAGACTTGTAGTTTATATAGAGAAGGAGTGCAGAATGCTAAAAAAATTTTAATTATGCAAATAAAATACATTAAATCAATAAAAAGAATATTACACAGACTACCGTGTATTTGAAACACACACGCATATATACTCTTTTGTTTATTTTTAGTCAAATTAGCAGTGTAGCCTTGGCGAAATCTGTGATTATAGAAGTATAGTGTTTGACAACAGAACCTTAATAATGTTCAAACTTATAATTTAAATTAATTCTTATGGTCGAATTTCAACCACGGGCGACCACTAGTTATCATAAATATAGAGAGAGAGCATTGAGAATGTTCATAAAAATTTCTACGTGCTATGCACTACAGGTGTAACAAAAGATAATAGTACTAATAATTAATTGGCGTACCTCTTGGTCGAATGGTAGATTCGGACAATAAACACTTCAATGAAAATGACGTACTTTCTATGGCCATTGGCAAATTCAAATATAATGTACTAAACAAACTTTTAAGTACGTCGTCTCCGCCTTAATTCTATATTTATTTCGTATTTTATTATTATTTCTTTTACTACATGTAACCTGCATCGTTAGCGGTAAAAATATTATATTATAGCATGTCCTACAATAAAATGCGAAAAGTGCTGTTGGAGACCATATTAATAACATATAGAATATAACATTATTTATAATATATATATTAATATTAAATATTAATATTAATATTAAAGGTAAAATCCACAATTAATAAATTCGATATGTGCAATTGTGGTAATAGAATAAGTAAACCTTCGCCTCATTTTGAATTAAAATTACGTCACTTGAGTGCATGACGTGTAATTGTCCATCCCTTTCTTTCCTACATAATTCCCTAAACTTGACTTTAAGATGTTTGGTTACGCCATCTAGCGATGTTGGGTAGTTTACAGATAACTTCACTTCATACGTCACTGCGGCTGCCCACTCGCCAGTAGATGGTTCCTGGACTTTAGAAATTTTCATACGTTACTTTCCTATACGCGTCTTCGTTGGTCGTTGCTGTTCTCGTTGAGCAGGCGCACGTCAATGAATAATAATATTTTAAAAACTGATCGAATAAATTCTATCTGGTGATTAAGAAATCGGTCTTTAATCAAATACGCAAAGACTAATAAGTGTTGCATCAAGTGGAAGGACTGGGAATAGATATATGCCGGCCGGCTTCCCCATGTGTCTGGTGTTGTGGCGAAGAAGGCGGTGAAGAAGGTGTGGTGAACTTCTGGTGATCACTGATCTGACAACGTACTGTGATAAGGTGAGTGGGCATATTTTCTTAGCCGCTCCAGTGGTTGTCGTATGAGTTTATCTTGATTGCCTGGCATCGCGTACCTTAGGTTTATATCACCGTAATTAAATTTAGGGCTCGAACGCTGGTTCATCATAGCCCGTATACTACGTATTATTTACACGCCTTAACAATGTTTTAGAAAATAATATATTAAAAATAAGATATTATAATTATAAATAGCTTTAGAAATAAGATATTTTTATACTTTTTAGTTTTTGAACGGAGTTTTTTTTATTCATTACTTTTTACTTTTTACTGATACAGTCAGATGCCCAATCTTCTACTTCTAGACTCTAACAGCGATATCATATATCTGTATTTACATAGCATAACGTTCATGTATTAACCATAGTATTTAGCCGTGCTAAATTATACATCAATAAATGGTAGATGAAACGTGACACAAAACGTACTTTCAATTATGTGTAGGTACTAATCGTTAAAACACTATTCAAAATGATAACTTCAAAACGGTAGGTACATCGAATATTTAACAAGTCGTCCGTAAGTACGAGTAACTGAATTATACAGTCCACTCCCTCCCCCTCCCTGCACGGGTTACCGTCAGTACCACCTCATCTCCCCTATAAATATCCATAAATATCCAATGTCGACATCATTCCCAATAAATATCCCGCTGAGATTTCCCTCGCGTTTCTCCGCACAGTTTTTCACTCAATTAGTTGCCAAAGCGACTTTGAGACTTCCCTCTGGCACACATTCTGTTTGCTTTATCTACTATTTACTTTTCTATATACAATTATATTCTAGCAATACACTTTTAAGGAGCTACTTGTACTACTTTGTAAGAACGGATTTATTTGTTGGAAAAATCATTTAATCAAAAGATTTTTTTATTTCATGTTCAGCAGACAGACAGATGGCCCACTTCATGGAAAGCGGTTACCATCGCCTATGGAAATTTGTGACACCAAAGGTGCTAACGCGACCTAAAAGGAAGGAAGTAGGAACTTTCTTGTAAGGAATTTATGGAGATATGTTGCAGCATAAAATTTTAGTACATCATGTCATTATGTATTATAACTATAATAATTTTTTTCTTTCCTTCTATTGTGTCTTTGTTTTATTGAGTATGCACTGTTTGCTACAACTCCATTAATTCTTCTAAAAGTAATTCTGTAACATACTTCTGTATAAAACTTATAAAAAAAAGAACTTGAGATATAAATAGAATACCGTTGGCCGCATCCCATTTACCAAACACGTCTAGATCAGCCGGTACAGCGGCGGAAAGAGTCGAATCACTCAAGCGGCGCAAGTATGCAACCCTCAGTGAGAGTTATATATTTGTGCCGTTTGCTGTCGAGACGCTTGGACCGTGGGGTCCTGAGGCCTCTACCAAAATTTATCGAAACGACTCATTGACTCTTCAGGTGATCAGAGGGCTGGTGCTTACCTCGGCCAACGGATCAGTATGGCGATCCAGCGAGGCACCTTACCCATAGAAGACGGTGATCTGGGCTCAGTATTCTATTTATAGTATTGAGGGACTATGAGTAGAACATAATACGAATAAGTTAAGTTTTCTTGCATTGTATTCGGTTATATGTACTTTATTGTAATAGATATTATCTCTAAGTTTATGTAAGATTATAAAATAATAGAATAAGAAATATAAAGAAAAACAATTTTTAGCTAGATGAGTTGCTGGGGAGTTTCTTGCCGCTTCTTCTCCTTAACAGCAATAACACGTTGCGATGCGATGTACATAGAATAGTAAGTAAAATTGAATTTTAACTTATATGTATGACCTTCAAAAAGTTTTCTCCAGTGGAACTTATTTCGAATAAAAACTTTTGAATTTGAATAAAACATGATACAAGTTGTATGTAATTTAATTTTTTGTTGCGTAAGTCACAAACAGGCAGTCGGCCCATCTGATGGAGAGTGGTACAGTCACGGTAGACGTTTGCAAAATCAAGGGCGAAACCAACGCGTTGACAGGTTTAAGGGTGGGATAGAGCGGATGGGACAACTTTAAATAAATGAGAATGGAATAGAGGGACCAGATGGGAGGAATGGGTTAGAGGGACGGGATATCCGTATCTGGGGGTATTCGGTCCAGTTAGCGGTTCCAAAACTGCAGCGCTGAATAAGAATTAAAAGAGGTAAGTTTTTAGAGTTCTGAAGCCATGTTAACAAACACGGAACTCTTGTGTTTGTCGTATCTGTCCGTCCGTTTAATATTGTATATCACCCATAGAAGGTCCCAGACAACTTACCCGCGCAGGAACGGAGATAGCATACAATTTCCTGCGGCCGGGCCATCTGTCGTAAGAGCTAACAAAACAACCCACAGCCAGGTGGTTATTTTAAAAGATTATTTGCCAAGGGGTGACATGTTCTACTAGATAAAACCCCCTTAAATAAACAATTATATAAAAAAGTATGTGCCGTTCACACGCAGTAGAAGTGAAACAAAGTGTGACAAGGTGTGGGAGGGAATCTAAATTTCGTGACGGCACATTTCATATTGTTACGAGCTACAGGACTCGAATTAAAACAATGCCGTTGGAACTACTATAGGATTTATTAGAACTGTACAAACACGTATAACACAGGTACAAATAAAACCGGATGCAACCAGTTCACACTACACAATTCAATACAATTCGAACGCACAAAGTCCGTCGTTTATATCGCTAATCGAGACTACTAGAAAACGTCTTACTCGCTTCGTGGTCGTCGCTTCACTCCCCTCCCCTTCATTCGGGCCTCGTCTTATACTAACTACACAGTACAAAGGAAGAGGCGCACACAAGGTTTCTAAAAAATTTAATTTGCACACCTGCGAACGTCCACAAAGTTGAATACAATAACAATAGGGATTATAGTTCGACGCTAATGATGGTTATAAAACAAGTAAAAAGACAATAGCATGTTTTTCTTAACTACAAATTCAAAAGACAAAGGATTCTCTAATCCGAGAAAGGACAATAAGCTGCGCTTACAATAGGCTGTGCGGCTTATCTTTGACAGTATGTAACAATATGACTATAATATATTTAAATATAAAAATTTGAAGTGTAAATGAAAAACTTCAAAACATTTCCAACTTTTATCTGTAGGAGTATAATGTTTAAATTGTTTAATATATGGTATTCTATCTCATTCTCTCGCAGGCTTAGTCCTAAAGATTTATGTGTTTATCTCTTTTTAGTGTCGCTTTTTCATTTCATCGAGTTTCAAATCATAAAGATTCTCAAGAAGTTTCACTTCAAAAAATATTTGCCCGTCTGGATGGCTATCACCCCCGGTCTAAGTTAAGGTTTTTTTTTGTTAAAGCAGAGGGAATACATTTTGTACACTATCACCCTCCTTTGCTGGCGAATTAGACCAAAGCGGTCGCGATTGACACCACTGAAGACTGGAAAAATCGTCCGCCGGCATGTGTAAAGACTCTCCCCATGAGCCACTACTCCACTAAACCTACCTGCCTCCCATGTGCCCTGCGCTTATGGTAGGAAACGCGTGAGACTTAGAACGTAGTTACGCCCACGCTAATCCTGCGCATCAGTGCCTGAGAGTTCCCCAGGAAGCAGAGTAAACTCACTGCCTTAACAGAGGTTAGTTCCCCCGACTCCCCAGATGCTGGAGGAGCCCTGTAGCGGAGCGGTCCTCCATCTCCCGTTTAGTGGCCTCCTTTTGAGACATTACTGCCTCGCATGGACGCTCCCTTCAAATGATCGTCGCTATGCAGCATAGCCTGGACCAGACTACCCATAAGACTTACGACGGCCTCGAGTTCAAATCTCTGCGGTACCCATGTTGCGCACACGACCAGCGTATGGAACGCAGTCTTGTGCGCCACATTGGCGGCACTGAGAGGAAGGTAAACATCCTACAATCTGATACAGATACCTATCGAAGCAACCATGCCCGGTAAATATTTGCGTCATCCTGAAGGTCAGGGTGGTGGTCTAGGTTAGGGCTATTCCAGCATCAGTGGCCAGGTTCCAGTTTCCCCGTCGAGGCCGACAGCACATTAGCAGCTCCTCTGATGTTGTTAATGTCCATAGGCGACGGTAGTCCCTTTCCATCACAGTTGGGCCCTCAGGCTGTCTACTGTGCTTTAGCATTGAAAAAACATAACAGATATGATACGCGAATTCTTCAATATTTTTTTTCCATGGCAATAGTGAACAAGTAAATAATCACAGCAAAACTCGTAATAAGAATCTCCGTTCAGTGTGTAGTTTTTCACTCAATTAGCTTCCAAAGCGACTCCTCATTTTGTTTCTGTTTGGCACACCCCTTTCGCTCGCTCCTTGTATTGGAACTGTGTTGGCCTTGTTCCCTCCCCCCCGCTTACATTGAAATGAAAATGTTTTAATGTCGACAGCGGGTCGGGAATGCTGCGAGTGCCTTTAAGAATGAAATGTGAAGGAAAACCGAGGAAACGAAAAGGAAAACAATTGAATGTACGAAGAAATTTATTTTCTTTTAAGTACTTCACGACTGTTCTTCAATAAAACTGTATCAAAAGCAAAGTTATTTTTGAAGTAGCAAAAAATTGAAATGCCTCCGTTAAATATTTACATGCTTCACTTATGTGTTTCCACATTATGTAGTCATCACTTGAGGTGATAATGCAGGAACTGGTAAAGTTTAATTATATTATGAGTAAGCTCGAATATAACTATAAGAATACAAAAGTTGACAGTCAAATCTTCTTACAAAACGCCGAAACAGCCTAGATTTTATACGACAGCAGCAAGCTCTCTTTTCCTTTCTTCTTCTTCCTTCCTACCTTCTCCCAATTATTTGGAGTCAGCACAATATATCTTATCCTTCCACACTCCTCTATTATGATATACATCCTCTGTCACACTACAAATCACCAAATCATCCTTCACACGATTAATCTATCCTTTTTTTGGTCTATCATTACATTGGTATCCATCAATCTTGCGGTTTAACATTCTTTTGTCACGTGACTTTCATCATCATTAAATGCTCATACCACCTGTCTTCTTCCTCTCAATTTTTCAGTCACGGTTTCAATGTCCAAAGATCCCCTTATGTACTCATTTCTCACTTTATCCATTCTTGTAACACCACACATCCATCTCAACATTCTCATCTCAAGACGTTTGTGGTCTATCACTTTAGTGACCCAACCTTCAGACCCGTATAACATTATCGGTCGTATGGCAGATATACAGACGAGTATAACAAGATATGACGTCATTTAACTAGTCAAATATCGTATTGGTTAATGTTTAAAGTAGCAATTAAAATTTCTATCATAACATTTTAAATTTCGTAACTATCACAAGAAAATAACTCTTAAATCTCGTATCAAAGTTTTGAATTCGAGAAACGAGCATATGGTAGTTGCTATTGCTAGTCTTCCGCCTTGTTCTTCCCTTCTCTGACTCTAACATCTCCAGGGTGAGCCTCTTCAAAGAAAAAACAGTACTTCGTGTATGGTCATCGAAAATAGCCCAAATTTGAGCTGAATTTCTTAACTATGAAAACAAGACAACATCTTAAAATTTATCAATTATATAAGAAAAAATTTAAACATGAGTATTTGTCTTTCATGTATTTAGATGAAATAAATGACTTTGTGTAATAAATAGAGACAAGCAATAAAATGGAGTGCAGAAGGGATTGCGGACGTATCAGAGGAGGCAAATAAGTAACGACTGCGTCCATACGTCTCGTTTTGCACGGGAATGTCTTAGGCCATAACTCAGGGCTCAGATATACCGTTGTTACTTTAGTTTTGGAGCCAATAGGGCTACCACTATTTAAATATATTGTAACTGTTTAACTCTTAAACAACTAATTCGTATAGTTCGAATATTTAGAGGAAGAAGACAGACGAGGTATTTTTATTTTATTTTATTTTATTCGGAAAACAAACAGTTTATACTACACACTACATAGTACGTAGTCTATACTACATAGTTAAGTACATACTACTAAATATCAATATTAATTATAATTATAAATATCTATAACCATTTAATTGTTTCCACATGTAGATAGCTATGATGCTTGCTAGTAAATACTTTACATTCTATTAATTAAATTAAAAAGAGGGAATTGAAAAAGAAAATAAATTATTTTAAAACTGACCTATTTATTGAATGCAACTTGTTAATATTCAAACCAATGCTTCACTAGGTCCGTCTTAAGATTTTGTGGATTACTAATAAATAAATCTATATCATGGACAACAGCTAAAAGATTATAGTCAATTGACACACGATTAAAATAAGAATTTGCCCTATAATTACTAGATACCCGAGGAACAAACAATTGTACTGGATTCCGGAATAGTCTTGTTGGCACTTTTAAACATATTTTAGATAATAAATAAGGAGAGTCTATTTTAGATTGTGCAATTTTACTTAACTTATCTAGTTTGTTTGATGTGCAATATTGTTCCAATTGATGAAGGTCATGCTGTAAAAGATAGCAATCATTAATGGTGTTGATAAATCTAAATATTTTCATGTCGTCAGCATATAAAAGAAAATTCGAAAATTTAAAACAGGTATTTATATCGTTAATAAAAATCGTGAATAAAAGTGGTCCTAGCAGAGAACCCTGGGGTACTCCGGAAGGAATATTTACCCATCTTGAGGAATATCCGTTCACAACAACGGCCTGTGACCTTTTATCTATTATATATAAGAGGATAACCATCTGAACAAGTTTCCATGAATTCCAGCTTTTATGGGCATGTATGTATATATATGGGCAAGTAATGAGGAGGGATGACAGTCACGTGACAAAAAGAATGTTAAACTTCAAGATTGATGCGTACAAATGTAAAGGTAGACCAAAAAAGAGATGGATGGATTGTATGAAGGATGATATGATGATTTGTGGTTTGACAGAGGACGTATATCAGGATAAAGCTATAGAATCATTATCCACGCTCTTACAGGAAATCGGCGTGATGCAATTAGGCTTGAGCTAACCGTGTTCCGTATAATGCCGATGGCCCACTGCACTATCTCCCTATCCATCCCCTCTATCTCGTCGTAAACGTTGGCAAACGCGTTTGCTTGACCCCTGATGTTGCAGTTGTATTTACATTATTTCACAAAAAACTAAATCGTGTACAATAAAATATCATGTTACATATTAGTTATGTTGTTACAATTTCACCTTTGTCAAAAACTTAGTTATAAAATATGTAGTTATTATTATAACTTACTTATGTAAGTATACAATGTATATCAATAAAATAAAAGTTGTCTTCATGATTTTTAAAAATGACATCCCTTTTTGTCTACAAAGTATTTAATAAAATATTTAAATAAAACCTATAGGTATTATGTTCCTATGGCCAACCTCAGTTTGGTAAGGCAGTGTAAACAATATTATTTGTGTTTTATATTTACATTATCTAAATATACAAAAAAAATAGTAAACTATTTTTATTTCTTCCAGACTTTCTCCATATTAATATTATTGGAGATGAGTGTGCCCCTTCATTTTATAAAAAAGAAAGAAATAAAAAACACTATTTGAAGAAATAGCTACGTAATTACATTCCTTACACATTATTATATACATAGCATATTGCTGTGCCGGAATTATATCCGACACAACACTGATTTTCAGTGCAAACCCCTTTTGGTGCGAGACCAAATTGAACCATTTTTTTTTATAATTTAACTTATGAAATATTTAATTAATAAACCAAATAAAATCATTTCGATTTCGATATTGCATAAAATAAGGTGAGGTTTAATTAATACATAATAATGCAGCCAGCCTTCTGGGCACACTTCCCTCTGGCAACGATTTGTTACATACTTTATATTAATTTATTTATATCCATACATATCTATACACGCCTCTTTCCCCTGGGGGTAGTCAGATATATAGATATAGATATAGATCCCCACTTGCGATGATCCTGACAAACAACTTTCGCTTCATCTACTTTCATTAACATCTTCATACATGCACGTTTGATCAATATATGGATAATAGAACAATTCGTTCAAAAACAACCCTTTCCCTTGGTTTGCGGTGTGACATTCCTTCACAGATATCGATCCTTATAAGATACACCATGATTTGGTATAATAATACAGGTGTGTTTATTTTTCAAAATCAGCCGATGCGATTTCTAACACGGGTAGTTGATTTTTCAAAAATCTAATTATACCACTTTTGTTTCCGTCAAAATATGCCTCTAAACTCGTTTGAGTGTTTTTCGCTATTTTAAAAATTCACCTGTATACAATTTTCTGAAGAGGAAGAAAAAAAGATTTAATGACTTAAAAAAGACGACGCTATACATTAAACCCCTAATACATTCACTATAAATTTGACATATAAAAACAAAAATAACCTGATTCACAAAAACATATACAATAAATAAATAAGGCTTGTATATCGAGTTTTTCAGTCAACGAGGTTGGTAACTCAGGATTGTATGCGTCGGTATTAAAAAAAAAATCCTGACGTACATTCTGTTCGTGTGTGTGACACTGAACGGTTGGGTCAACTTTGATGTTTGTAGTGTGTGTTCAAGTGGGTCCCGGGTTCAGATTCACAATTGGACTCGGTAGGTGGCGCTACAATCGGATTCTAAATTTTTTTAGGGCATGGCAATGTCTGCTGGGCCGCTATTAAAATTATATAAAAAAATTTAACTTCAATATTAGCATAAATCTAGAATAGAGTTAATTTATTCTAATATTTTTGTCAAATTTTCCAGAGAACATGGCAACCCTACAAAGCAGAGTGGAAAATAAATTGTTATAGCCATCAGAGAGCTGGTGTGTGTCGAGTCGGAATCTGCAAGTGGGTTTTGAAGGCGTACTTTATATCACTGAAATATTACACGACTTTCCTTCATGTAATAACAGTTCTCCGTCGCCACTCTTCAAATGTATAACCTGTTTTTATTTAGACGATTATTTTGAATCCATTTTCTACTTTAATGTCTAACTTAAGACATTCTCCAAGTTGACCAAGGTCGCGGGGCTAACTGTCTTCTATCAGATACATTTCGGGGAGTGTTCCTTAGAATTGCACGAGCTGATTCATTCATCCATGGTTACATGGTGGAAACACCACCAGTCAGAACCAAGCGTGTCGCTTCATCTTTTCTGGTGCGCACTGCCAAAGAGTGGAATAATTTGCCGGAGTATGTTTTTCCTGACAAATACAATCTCGGTCTTCAAGTCGAGTGAATAGGTATCTTCCAGGTAAGCGTGCTCCATCCTAGACTGCGTCATCACTCAACATCAGGTGAGACAGTGGTCAAACGCAAACCTATACATCCATAAAAATAAAAAAAACTAATATATTTAATAGTGTTATTAATTCCAAAGATCGTGTGTCTCTTGTTCAAACAAACAAAATTGGTAGACTTTCCCGAGCTTTCAGAGTGAAGCCGGCTAAAGAAAGCCGATCGTGCCGCAGTACCATAAGAGAACTTAGTATGAGATAATCGAATTAGTACAGATAAAGTTGGAATATTTTTCAGTATAGCTATAATTGCTATTAACCACACACCACCACACAGACGCAACCACGTGTATACTACATAAGTCTACACATACTAGTGTAAGAACTTCTTTAAATAAAAGTAAATTAAACAATTTACGTCTGTAATTTAAGAATGAAGAATGAAACACATTTTAGAGGCTAAAAACACTATACAAGACGTTAAGTTGACTCTGACTCTCAAACTAGGTATAATTTACCTGTAATATGAGTCAATCAGGGGTTCCTCACGCCAATTGCCAGTGTTAAAATTTAAGAACTCCATGCAGTGTGTATGCGGTCATGTTCATGTACATATATATTAGAAAGTGTGCGTGCGTGTGTGTTTCTGTAGAGAAGGAGATAAAGAAGGAAGAAAGTAGGATAAAAGTTTAAAAGATTTAAGTTTATTAAGTTACATGACAAGCACTTCAGTAGCATCATAGTTAAGCGAGAGTAAATATTTATAGACCTTGTTCTTTACTTTATATTTTGTGAGTGGATAAATTTCTAAATCTTTATTGATTTTATTATACAAGCGAATACCTAGTGAAAAAGCGTAGCTATTTGCTACTGTTCATTACAATGTTCACAATTATTGTTCATTTTTACAAGTAAATAATTTAAATAATGAAATAGTGATGTGTGCGGTACTTCCGTTCCACCAGTTTCCTCGTCAGTTCCGTTGATAAAATCAAATGATGAGAACCGTTTACTAAAATGCTGATGTAAGCGATATTTTCGGCTAACTACCTTTATTGCTTGTTTTTTTTTTAAATCGATTGTATAGTATAAAACCTGGCGGGATTGGCGCCTGCGCCACGTGTCAGTGTAATTTTTGTGAGAGTCCGTGCAAGTTAATAAATTAACAAAGTGCATAATACAATATAGTGATGTATGTACTGTAATGCTGCTTCTCATTTCTGGACTTTTTACTAGTCTGTAAAACAATGCTCCGTTTCATTGACGCTTTTGCTTACGTAGGCTCCGTCTACACTTTCATTCGTCTGAGGTCTATTGTACCAAAGTGATCTTTTAAAACTAACAGTGTATTAAGATCATCCCAGAAGATCTCCCCTACGTAATCGAAAAATAAAAAAAGTACGAAAACAAGCGCCATCAAGTGGTTCAAGAACATCAAAAATTATAATTAGTTTTCATTTAGTCCACTTAACTTCACTTAAGATGGCGCTGTGCAATATCGTTGAATAAATACATCGCGCTGACCGAGATCTTAAGAGCATAAATGAAACTACAAGTTATGGTCATATTTTGTGAATCTCGCACTCTTTTGTATGAAGTTTTATGTGAACCATTTTTTACTTTTGGCATAAATTAGTGTTATATATAAGTTTTTAAACTAATTTTATTCTGTCTTTCCCTTTATTCCAATTTAGAAAATGTTATAACTTATTAGTACTGTTACGAGCTACCGAACTCGAATTATAAATGCCATTGGAACTACTATAGAATTTATTAGAACTGTACAAACATGTATAAAACAAATACAAATAAAACTGGATGCAACCTGTTCACACTGCACTATTCAGTACAATTCTAACGCACAAATGCCGTCGTTTAAATCGCTAATCGAGAGTACTAGAAAACGTCTTACTCGCTTCGTAGTCCTCGCTTAACTGCCCTCCCCTTCATCCGGGCCTCGTCTTATACTAACTACATAGTACAAAGGAAAGAAAGGAAGTTTCTAAGAAATTTAATTTGCACACCTGCGAACGTCCACAAAGTCGAATACAATTACAATAGGGATTATAGTTCGACGCTAATGATGGTTATAAAACAAGTAAAAAGACAATAGCATGTTTTTCTTAACTACAAATTCAAAAGACAAAGGATTCTCTAATCCGAGAAAGGATAATAAGCTGCGCTTATAATAGGCTGTGCGGCTTGTCTTTGACGGTATGTAACAGTACCATCTAGTGGAATTTATAAAATTATCGATTGTAGCGCCATCTATCGGACAGGGTAAATGGTATTTTGATATTTTATTCCCGAGGCTCATCTACTTTATATATAGTGTTTTATTTATTATCTATGGTATAGATTGTTTAAGTTATTAGAAATCAGATTTTTTTTATTCATAATAAAGTTACATGTCATTTCATACGTTATTATTATTTATTATTGTATGTATGGTCACAATAAAATTAAAATTAGGTCGTACATAGGATATAAATTCCTCATGACTATAAAAGCTGCGTTCGACTAACCATTTCCTGAGCCGTGTTTTAAATGAGCTGACGGATGGTGACTCTGTTATCCTATTAGGTAGTTTATTATATATTAATGGTCCCATGCCATGCGTCGATCTCCCCGATTTCTCAAGACTGTGTTTTATATGTTTCATGTCATTCCTGTGCCGGGTGAAGTGCGTACGCACGTCACTATGCTTGGCATAGGTATGAATGTTCAGTCGCACATACACTGTAACTTGATATATAAGTATTATTTAAATATGTGCATTTGCGTGTTTCTATTTACCATTATATATTTATGAGCTTGCAATGTTGAGCGGAGTGGCCGGCGCGCCGGCATGTGCTGGACGGGCCACCGGCGGAATTCCAATGGGCACCTTGTAATGCGGCCGCGTTGTTACGTGTCCTGACCACCACTTTCGTGCTACAGCAATCTTACATGTTCACACAATCACGCGTGTTATGAACAAGTTTATTAAAAACCTTATACTTTGCTAGTTACAGCCTTGCAATTTTATTGACCTATCGTCTGATATTGTGTTATAAATTAATATTTGTGCACCCACTGTCCTGCTAGGCATTTACTGTTTTGTGATCAAAATATGGTATTGCTCCCAACAAGCATAAAATCTATACATATATATATATAGCGGGCCTGATAGACGTTGTCATGCCCTAAAAAAATAAAAATGTAGACTTCAGCGCCACCTACCGGGTCTAATTGTGAATTTAAACCATCCCCGCCAATCACTCAAACGCTATTTTTTCTGGAAATAAATATAGCCAGTCTGGTAAATCGGTCGAGTAGTTTTTTATTCGTTGCAAACATTCAAAAATACAAATCTTTACTCTTTGTAATATTAGTATAGATTACTTCACATCGCTGATTGATTGCTTAACATATCAACGCATAGCCCAAATTACTAGAGCTAGGACCGTGAAAATTTCTATGCTGTAATTTTGAAAATTCAGCCCCTAAAAAAGGGGTAAAAAAGGGGGTAAAAAAGGTGTAGAAAGTTTGCTCAAACTGTGATTATTTTGTTGTCTCAAATGTCTATCGAGCGGCGCCGTGAACAACAACTAGTAATAAAATAAACATCGTTAAGGTACATGGCACAAACGTAATCTTTGACGTCTGTGCAACTCAAGCCTTCGCCGGCCTAGCTCACTGCTGTTTGATCTCAAATTTTCGTAAACAAACATGATTTACTACGTCAGTCATCGAAATGGGCCCGGTGCGGACCATTGATTCCGTTGTATATTACCCATAATACAAACGTAACTTAATATGTTCTTAAGTTTTTGCGACTAGTATACATAATAAAACGTTTTAAGCGCGGTAATTTATTTAAATTTTATTATTATGTAGACGTTTCGGCGACTTTTCAGTAGCCGTGATCACTTAAGTCAAAGATGTCAAATGTCAATGAGTATGTTAAAAATCTGAATAATAATAAAAATCAAATAAATTACCGCGCTTAAAATCGTTAAAACGTAGTTTTATTACAAACGTAACTTGTTTGGCTTGGAATGTATAGTGTGTTTGTCTACCGATTATTTATTTATTATTTATACATTGTCATAATATGTATAATTATTTCCTTTACGTTTTAGATCTATTTTTTAACAGCCCATAAATATCCCACTGCTGGGCTCGGGACTCCCATTATAGGGGGGAACGGACAATATACCCGCCACTCTTGTCCAAGACGGCTTGACAGGTTTGACACATCGGTTATCTCGATGTGCAGGTTGCATCACGATGTTTTCCTTCACCGTTGTTAGCACGTGGTAATTGTAACAATATGCACATTAGGTCAGAAAACTGCCTAATTAGTGCATGCGTTCCGGCCAGGATCGAACCCGCGCCCTTTTAGTTTGGGACGCGTGCGCTAGCCATTACGCTGCCACTACTTTTTTATACCTATATATATCATATTAATTAAATTGGGTAATAAATGGCCCAGCATCATTACAAATTGCCTGTATTTTACGACCGAAAGGACAAACTGTCATTCCGACGAAGAACTCGACACCTTCTTTATAATACGCTTGTGACAGTTTATACAATAAATAGTATTCTATTGTATTAAATATGAAATTACAATAAAGGGTGAAACCGTCTTTGCCTCGACCTTGGCCCACATCTCCTGTGTGGCTTGCGTCTCCCCCCAACCGGACAAGCCCAACACGCACTGGGGCTGCGGCCGGCGAATCCTAATGAAACTGCCTTTTGTTGTTAAACGATAAACGGGTATCGCCTTAACGTATAGGAAGGTTAACGAAAAGATTTATTGCTTCGGGAAACATGTTATACAAAGAACATTGTTCTTATATTTATATATTGTTTTTTCTAAGAAAATTGCTTTGGTACAAAACATAAACGATATTTACATTTTTTTTTTTAAATCAGCACATAGACATCCCTCTGTTGGGCTCGTTCCTCCCATTATAGGGGAACAGACAGTGTACCCGCCAAACTTGCCCAGGGTGGATGGACAGGTTTGGCACATTGTGCAGGTTTCATTACGACGTTTTCCTTCACCGATAGCAAGTGGTAATTGTAACAATATGCATATTAAGTCAGAAAACTACCTAAATGCCATCTTTTTAGGATTCTAACGCGCGCCCTTTGAGTTTGAGACGCATGCGCTAACCAGAAAGCTACCACGCCTTTTTTTTACATTATTTAATCATGTTTAAATATTTTAAGAAACATTTAAAGTGAGATATTAAAATAGATTTTTTTAAATTATCTATATAAACACACAATGTAAACATTTTATTCTCATAAGAAGAAACAAGGTTTATATAATTTTCTTCAGTAAACAGTTGGAATTGGTGTACTAAAAATATTTTAACTCTTAACAAAAACTTACTAAACTTGATCAAGAACAATGCAGGTGTGCATTTCAAAACCTAGCAACTGACATTGTTTTTTAATTAATGTTTGTGCGATTATTGTCTTACTAGTCAGACCGATGTATTGTGCTTGCCAAAATATTTAAACACTGGTTCATATAATATTTTCTTAAGTTTTCGCAAGTTGTATACATAATAAAACTACGTTTTAACGGTTTTAAGCGCAGTAATTTATTTTGTTATTCGCGGTAAGTTATTAATCAAATAAATTACCGCGTTTAAAACCGTTAAAACGTAGTTTTATTATTTAAATACTGTATCAAATTATGGTACTGTTCTCTATAAGCTTAATAAATTGTTATGAAATAGGGTGTCATTCAAGTTCATGACTATATATATGACACTTATTATTGTACTATTGTCATATTTGCGGGTAGTTATGATTAGTACTGGAATATAAAAACAAACGCGTGTAGCGACGCAAGAGTTCTCAATTCGACTTTGGTCGGATCCATAGATAATACACTATATATAAAATAGAAGGGCCTCTCTGAAATAAAATATCATTTACTCTGTCCGATAGATAGCGCTACAATCATTCCTATATACACCACTAGATGGCGCTACAATCGATAATTCTATAAATTCCATTAGATGGTACTAATAAGTTATAACTTGATCTAAATTGGAATAAAAAGAAAGACAGAATAAAATTAGTTTAATAACTTATATATAACACTATAATTTATGCCAAAAGTAAAAAATAGTTCACATAAAACTTCATATAAAAGAGTGCGAGATTCACAAAATATGACCATAACTTGTGGTTTCATTTATGCTCTTAAGATCTCGGTCAGCGCGATGTATTTATTCAACGATATTGCACAGCGCCATCTTAAGTGAAGTTAAGTGGACTAAATGGAAACTAATTATAATTCTTGATGTTCCTGGACCACTTGATGGCGCTAGTTGCTGTACATTTTTTATTTTTCGATTATGTAGGGCAGATCAACTGGGATGGTCGTATCCACACGTGTTATAGTAGCTCTCCAGGGTAGCTAGTTATTGTACGAGTATCATAACTTAGATTGTCATTCTTCGTTTGGAAGTCGAAATAAACAGTTCTTCAAGTTCTATGTACTTTGCTGTACAAATACCCGACTATAACTACGTTGTAAAGTTTCTCTGGAAGCACTTGCCAGATTTTGAAACTATATAGCTGAATGGTTTGAGTACCGGTGATAAAGTAAACCGTGGTACAATCCCACCCGAGGGTATTCGGGCCTGTTACGTGACGATTTATACACGCAATGGACAAACGAAACAACCAGCCGAAAACGGTGTTTACCTCACCTACAGCATATTTATACGGCTCTATTTGGAGTAACGATAAATAAGTATTCGTTTAAAGATATTTTAAATATATATTGTTATTTTTTTTTATTTACCGATGGAAAGCGTTTACCATCGGCTATGTACTACATTTGAAACACCAAAGATACTACCAATGTGCTGCCACTCTCTAAAGGAAGACTGGATCCTGGCCACTAATGCACGCAAACCACTCAAGGTTGTTAAAGCGGCGTATTCTAGACTAGGGGTGGGAACCATCCAGACGGGTAAATACCCTACCACCTGGCTGTGGGCTGTTTTGCCCACTGCCAGGTGGCCAGCCTACGACAGGCCGCCCGGCCGCAGGAAATTGTATTCTTTCTGCGTTCCTATACGGATAAGTTGGTTGGGACCTTCTATTAAGTTCTAAAGAGTTTGATATGCAAAATTAAATGGACGGACGGATATGATAAATGATAAAGTAAGCCTAAGTCTTTTAGTCAGCCTGGTGAGTCTTTTTCATAGTTATAGTTCTATTTAATTTAATTTCTTTTTGTACGTGACGTACCTATTATTATTTTTCAAAATCATTATTTTCACATTTCAATAATCATTTCATAACATATTGTTACGTGCGAGCGGGGTACGCACTTAGGATTGGAAGAAAACACCAGTTTTTAACTAACGCTTTTATTGACTTACAAAGCCGTGCGTGATTCCACTCTGCAGGGTTGCCAGCGGTAAGATGTCTCACTCACTATAACGTCGCCGATATTGCGTAGACACACCTTCTGCTGCTGCAGTGTTCACCACAGAATTTACCGCGCGTAGCTCGCCTCTGGACCTCCTTTTAAACTACGCGAAACTCCTCCTTCACTAAACTGTCCACTACACTTTTCACTATCTTCTATTAAACTCTTCTGCCAACTCTTTCGTATCGCATTTGTCGCTTCACTGTCTGGAACTGAACTCAACTCTAAACTGCCCGGTAGGCGCGCCTTACGCTGCTTATATACCCGGAAGACTTTTCTGGAACCCATAATTTCGTTATTCTTTTATTTACTATCTGTCCCTTTCTAAACATCTATCTATCTCTGTCTTTTCCTTCCCGAACCTTCTATTCGAAAACTTTCGTTTATACATCTATCCCTTTCTAACATCTATCTATCTCTGTCTTTTCCTTCCCGAACTGTCTATTCTAGAACTTTCGTTCATCGTCTATTCCTTTCTAAAAGATATCCGTCCGTGTCTTTTCTTTCCAGAATCCTCTACCTTTTTTCTAAAAGTCTTGAGACCGGCTTACGCTGGCGGAAAGTTCTACCCTCGGTCTCCACAATATTATGTACTTATATCAAATTGTTCAAAATATATATCTTTTGTCTGTTCTTTGTTTGATGTTGTTCTAATTATAAATAGTATTAAATGTTCATTGGTTTTTTTTTTCTGCGAAGGTGACGTTACTGCCTGGCACTAGCGGAAGACCAGCGTTGGTTGTTGTCAACCAGCATTTGCTGAGTTAGGGCCTGAGTAAGTTAGTTAAGCTTTGGCTTTTGTTAAACTGCTTATGTATAATGTCCATTTTAAATAACTCTAAATGAACATTATTTTCATTCTTTCTATAAACACAAAAATTCCCTGTCTGCTAAAATGGCTCTAGAATTTAAAACTTACCTCTTTTAATTATTATTCAACGCTGCACCTCTGAAGCCGCTAATCCTTTGTTTACCAACTCCTGAACTTATTCTTGTGAATTTTTCAGATGCAGCCACGGAATTAACTAGTTTAGCGCTTTGTTGTTGTAGAAACTTTGATTTTGTTTTTAGAAAAGTTTGGTACTTATTTCTATGTTCGCTTGGTGGTTTGTTTGTTAATAACGCCGTAGTAGCTTAATGGTTAACGCACCCGTCCCATACACCAAAGGCGCGGGTTTGAATCCTAGCTGGAAGCAATCAGCACTTTTAAAATAACTGAATGACCTGTTCTATTTTATATATGTATCTATACTATACGTACATGTGTGTATATGTGTGATGTATGTATACGCATAGTTATTATTATAACCACCTTATGTATATGTATTTATGTATTTTATAAACATGTAGGTGACGTACATACCAACCGAGACCAATGCTAAAAGTCTCTGTCAAAGGCATCTTAGCACCCACAACACAGAATTTTATTTTCCAGTGTGGGTGCCATAGTTGGTGCCAATGTTAATAATTATGTCAAAAATACTACTAATAATTTAAATGTATAACTTTTAAAGCTTCGTATTAACGAGTGATAATTATAAAGGGCCGAATGAACATTACCGTAAAATGTCGAAGTTGAAATATTGGTCGCTGGTGTGGAATTACGCGCGATTCCATGCGATTGTGGGCGATTGGAGGCGATTGCTACGATCCTATGTAAATGCCGTAATGGCGGGAACTTGTTCATAGTCCAGTACATTCATTGTAAATAATTCTAAAATGTTTGTAGCGTTTCGGAACACACCAATAAAAGTTTAGAAAATGCCATTGGCATGGTTTTGTATGTTTGTAATATTATTAACATTGTTCTTTTTAAAATTAGAATAAGGCAAGTATTAATAGGTTATACTGCTAAGTATCTTATTTGGTTTATATCAAAAGTTATTTCAACAAAAGATACACCCAGTTTTGGACGGCTTGATTCTGAGCCCAACTCACGAGGCACACTCGTCATATATTCAAAAGGGTTTCGTAGATACACCGACTAATACGCTTTGTTTATAGAAAAATTGTGGAGGGAATAGTCTCTGATTGTATTTTCGATCTTAATTGTTCTATATTCCTCTCGAGTATCTCACATACTTATTTATTCATATATTATTTACAAGAAAAACCTTTTCTTTCTTGTTTTTATTGTCTGTTTTATATTTTTGCTGTATTATGTACGTATTATGTCATATTTGCATTTATGTAAATTACTTTGGGACTTTTTAATAAATAAAAAATGACAATCATTAGAACTTTACTTTGTTACGACTGTTATTACTTAATCTTTTCATAATGTCCGTCCGTCTGTCAGTTTTAGTGATTGATAATTGTCTTAAAACCACCGAGTCCATATGGATAACCCTCAATACTGTAACCGATACGATGTTTAGTTGTGCGAAGGAGTAAAAACACCAAGATTTTTGGTTTGAAAGTTAGCCGTTGAGTGCTAGAGAAAAAACGAATGTAGGGGCACGTTTATTGCTTTCGGTTGTCGCGGGCAAATGACTCGGGTCGATCCCGAGTGACATTCGTGCGCTCGGTTGCTTTCTATGCACTCAAATATGCTTTTATTTATTATTAACAAACACACTGGTGAGTTTATTCGTTAACTAAATTATACATGTTTAACAAATTTGTTTTATTTCGCAGGTAACACCGAGCGGGCCGTTCATCCATGGAATTATTTAATTCTGCATAAAGTACAGACTATGAATACGTGCCCGACGTGGAGACGGGTATATAAAATGTCTGCCGAGTGATTGTAACGTGAGCACTTTGAGCAATTTGCGTTGTTACAGGCCCGGACGCGAGCACAGGTAAGGATGGATGTATGGATGGATCAAAGGATTGGGAAACCAAATTATTCCTAATAAAATCCTCATGAGAGGATGTTATGAAATCAATCAGTAATATTGTGACGATTGTATTATCAAAGGTGTTTGTAGACCAATCGCGGCGCCAACATTGATAAATGTATTATTTGGTGAACAATAAACTGTTTCTATTGTCTATTCTATTGTTTTTGTGTTTAACTGAAAACCATTATGTAAAAATTAATCATAATCAAAACTACGTTTTAACGGTTTTAAGCGCGACATAAACCGACCGCTATAAATTTTTAGCAAACCAAAAATAATGCAAACATAATTTTGGCCAAGAAATTAGTATTTTTGAATAAAATTTACAATTGTGCGACACAATTTATAGTAAATCTAAAAGTACGTTAACATTAACAGAGGCCCTTAAATTACTTGATTATAAAAAATACGTTATTTGACTCCTGAATGTTTAGAGGTCACAATTTGTGATCCTCATACAAAATCTAGGAGGCTAGAGCGTTTTGTAAGATGTTAAAAATGTATTTATTAATTTGATTGACAATTACCCTATTGAATGTAAGACAAGATAATGTTATACAAATATAGAATTAAATTCAACACAATTACTAGCAGCTTTGCATCAATATCGCATGCTAAACCAATCCAAAAAATCCAAATCGCCTTTTTTAATGTCATCTATCGTAAAACATGGAATACGTGTAGTAGCGCTAATACTGGTTGAAAAGTAACACAAATATCCACTAGGAATTCATTGTAAAAATGCATCTAATAATAGTGTATTCAAGCTTAAAAACGTTTTTTGGCCCTCTTGCAAAATTCGTTTTTTGAATAGTTTCAGTAATAGATTAAGGCTTCTATTGCCGCAAAAGGTCAAAAGTGAGGTACTAAACGAAACAAATTTACCAAACAAATATCATTAATCTGCACTATAGGAGATCTAACTTGGATTTTTCTGTTGTTTTTTCAAGTTAAGAAAATAATTCACCAAATCACCTATAAATTATTGACATGAAACCATTTTACTCCTTCAATTTCCTTTATAAAAGAGCGACAAATAAGTTGGTTTTATTATTATTTAAAATACTACTTTGTTTTATTCACAATAAAATAATAATGCATCTAAAAAACGACAACGTCTATGGATCTCTGCTATCGCCCGAAAAATTTGCACCGAAACATATTCAAGGACGTTGGCGTTGATACAGGCCTTAAGTGTGCGATGGATTAATGACAAGACTCCATCTTTCAAACCACGATACACAAATATTGTCTATATTCGTCGTGTAGCCGGCGCGTAGCGATAACAGCTCGTAGCGCTACGAAGCATGCAATGTGCGTAGCCGATAAGCACTCGCGCGGCGTGTTAATATTACGCACTTATGCCCGAGTGATTATTTAATATGAGCGTTTATGGAGTGTTGGGCTTGTCGTTATGCCGTTTAAATAGGATTATGAAGGCACCTTAATTTGAAAATTATTTAATATAATATCACAAATGTCCCACTACTGGGCTTGGGCATATACATTTTAAAGGCTATTGTTCAAAGCGGATTGGCGGGTTTCATCGGGATGAAATCACCACGACACGCACACGTATATAAATACACAATTTTTTTAATTCAAACTAAGTAACGTATTATAAAAGCGACAAATAACTGCCCAGCAACAGTATTTCGAAAAAACAAAACTAAATGTTGGTCGCTTGTATAGAACTCTTGTCATTATCATGATACAAATTAATTTTAGACAATTTTTTCTCGAATACTTAATAAATAAAGCTATAAATACCACATAAAAGAATCTTTGAACGTTATAAATGCACTAAGAACATGTCAAACCCATTACAAATGGATTTAACTCGAAATACCGAGTGAGGTTTAACACGCATCAATAGCCCTCCGATGCGTCTGGACTTTTTAAAACCTTATTATTAAAAGAATCACGTTTTGAGGCTAACTTTTAGTTTAGAAATCTCTGCATACTATTATGGTTGAAGATAGGATTTTCTAACGCGAATAAAATCACGCCACTAAGCTCTTTAGTTTGTATGATTAATTATTAAACTTTGTGTCAGTGGACTTGAATTTATGTTATATTTATTCTCAGTCGTAAATTAGTAATTCAAGTAGCCCTATACGTCAGTGTCAGTGAGTCGATATATGCAAAGCATAGCGACATACATTCATATCGGACTTGAAACAGAGATGGGATTGCACCGTTGTCGAGGCGATTGGAAAAATCTAACACGCTAATGCCACGTTATGGGACCGAATATATATAATAAATTACCGAACAAAATCACACTATCCGGCAGTTGAAATAGCTAAAGAAGTAGCTAATCGAGCACACCTATAGCTTAAAGGAATTCATGTATTATAAAGATTGATGACAAATACTATGAATGTTAATAACTGAAAATTTTGTGATAATACATATATAACCCTGACGTCTCACATAGTTACGAATAAATGAGTTTAGTAAAGGTCTGGAAGGGCTTTTACTATCACACTTACAGTCGTACAATGACCTGTTAAATTTAAAATCTTGATAATATTTTTTTATTTTTGTTATGCGGTTTCTCTGTCAATTGCCGACCGATTTTCATTTTTTTTATAATTGAAAGACCATACTCCCGAGGTGATCCCATTGTCACGAAGTCAGGATCTGATGAGTGGATCCCAGATAAATCGAGAGCAACCCCTGTTGAAGAGCGCCTACACTCTTCGAAAGAAAATATTGTAAACGCGTGCCAGTAGTACAATTTCTACAGGCGCTTAATATATTATTTCTAAAGCTATTCATGCAACTAAGAAGTGGTTTTTTTTTAATAAAAACAGAAGACTCTTTCTGATAAGAACAGTGCTAAGTAAAACATAAAAATAACTATATTTTGCAAATTTGTTGGTTTTTATGTTTTACTTGGCACCGACTTTAAGATAGAAAATATATTTCTGCTCTTCAGTCTGAAGTCGATTTTAATTTGATTTTTTTTATATTTTTTTATTGCAGTAGTTCAGCAGACAGGCAGACTGTATACCGGTTTCCACCACCTATGGACATTTGCAACACCAAAGGTGCTACAAATGCGCTGCTGCTCTTTTAAGGGAGTGCTGGAACCTGGTCACTAATGCCGGAACACAACTCAAAGTTGTTATGGCGGCATACTCTAAACCAGGGGTGGTAGCCATCCAGTAGGGCAAATGCCCTACCACCTGGGAAATAATAATACATTGATGCAGTGTATTTATTAGTCGCTAGGAAAGGTAACGCTCGTGTAGACGGCATTGCTGTCACGCCGCATTGTATTTATGCATGTACAATATTTAACAAACAATATCATTAGCAAGGCGTGAATGTCCTGAAAGCGAACGCGTGATGCTGTCACGGCATCACTCCACTCGCCAATAACTGCCCAATTACGCGACGTGTGACGCTATGTATTTATTTCGAGTATATTCGCGTGAGCTCAGTACTGCTAAGATTATAGTTCCTAGTACTTCCACTGATTTTGTAAATATCGTTAATTATATGATATTGAAAATAAGCTAACTAGGACTTATTTATGATTGATTTAATTTTTTTTAAAGTTTAGAATAATAATACAATTTTGTATTGCTAGATTTATAGCTTAAAATACATATAACATTGAGAACTGTTTAATTCCACTTCTGGACGAACAATGCCGATCTCAAGCACACACAATAAATTATAAGTTATGATTCTGGCATAATAATTACCCGCCCTTGAGAGCTACTATGATATGTGAATCCGACGAAAGTCGAAATGAGAATGATTTTTCGTCACTACGCCCGCTCGCTTTTATATCCATTTACTAAACACAACTAACCGCATATTTGCGGGTAGTTGTGTTAGGCCATGTTAGTTGTTATCTGATTTCCATCATATGGGCCTTCTGCCTATCTACTGAACTCGTGCAACAAAAAAGTTACAATTTTATATTGTTACGAGGGCGAGGCTCGAATTAAAATGCCGTTGGAATTACTATAGAATTTATTAAAACTATACAAACACGTATACACAAGTACAAATATAACTGGACGCAATAAGTCCAAATTTAATGCAAAATTCAATAACACGTCTAAAAGTCCGTCACTATATCGCTTATCGAATGTACGTCTTGCTCGTATCGTAATCCTCGCTTGAATGCCTAACCCCTCCGTTCGGGCATTGTTTTATAGTGCACCGATGCCCTATGTCTGGCAAGCTTCGGCGCAATTCCCAGAAAACATAATCTGCACACCAGCTTAATTATTCCTGCAAACGGCCATAAACTAGTACAATACACAATAGCCTGTTTTTCTAATTAAACAAAAGAATTCCAAATGCGGGAAGGTAATAACCCGGGTTTATGGCAGGCAGAGGTCCATTTACTTTGTCGGTGTGCTTCGTGGAATTTTGGCAAAGTTGTAACAATATCAATAGGTGGCACTACTTGGGACGAATATTATTAACACTATACAAAACAGAACGGACTGATGTCGCCAACTGTGATTTCAGAGTGTGTTACCAGCTTTTTTTACTGGGTGAAGTCTTGGTGAGGTTGCGTCTTATCCAGACCGGCAAGTTATGTATGTGGAGACTCGACATACCGCCTTCGCCAGGTCCCGGTAAAAGATATAGCTCCAACAATTGCTTGGCTTGACATGCTAGGCATACGTGCGAGTAGTCTCGCTATGATTGATATAAAGAACACGCGAAGTGGAGAACGAATAGCAGGAAAGCTGACCTCGGGCTTTGAAGCGGATCTTTCAAACGCAACCGGGATTTAACGCTCGTATGATAATGTAACTTACCAATTTTATGTATAGTATCTTTCTCTTATGTAGTGTGCAATAGTACCTGAAAATAAACAAAAACTTTTAAGTAACAAGCTGAGAGATTTTCACAATGATATTTTACTATAGAGAATTTAAAACAATTTTGACTCGCAACCAACCACTTTTGGAAATTTAGTACCTAGCAGCGAAAAGATTTTATCATAATTTGGTTATTCTATTATTATCTGTAGTATAATAAATCTGTTGCGAGATATCTAGTTAATTGAGTGAATTAAAAAATGATAAAAATATCAGGAATTCTGCGTAATTCGGACCAACAGATAACGAAATTTTTGTCTGTCTGTTGAAACATTAAGTATTTAAGATTCCTTAAAATGAAAACTATTATGAATTATTACATAAAATTAATTTGTATCTATAGTTATGGATATTACTGTATGGGCTCGGTCGGTTTGATACGACGCTCTTATAGAATATAGACGTGAAACGGTTGGCCTGGAACTAATTGTGTTTTGTACGATCATTGAGAGTTCTGTTGGTGCAAATCACTCTCCCATATTCCATACATCCAAACCCATGGCTCTATTTCATTCCGCTATCCCATCCTCTCTATCTCTTCTTAAAGACTGCCACTGCGATAGCTTCGCCCCTGATAACCACTTCCATTACGAGGACTGCCTACCAATTTGCTAGCTTTACAATAAAAAAAAATGTGTGTGTGTGTGCAGTTCACACGCAGTAGAAGTGAAACTTCACCTGCATATTTGTAAACAAAGCACATTTATTACCCGCCGTCGGTGTTTGAGCTAATAACATTGAAGCGCTGTTATGACCGTCTTCTTTTGTTTACTTATTTATTGGTTGTTGTGGAGAGCAGCCTATTGTACTTGTTTATGGCCGTTCTCAGGCATAATTAGGCAGGTGTGCGGATTACAATTTTTGAGAAATTGTGTCGACGCTTGCCAGATAGACGTATTGCATTGTGCATTATAAAGCAATGCCCCAATGGAGAGATTGGCAGTCAAGCGATTGATTCGATAATCTATATAGTGACGGACTTTGCGCGTGTTATTGAATCGCGCATTACGTTTGGACTGATGGTGTTCAGTTATATTTGTACCTGTGTTATACGTGTTTGTATAGTTCTAATACATTCTATAGTCATTCCAACGGCATTTTAATTCGAGTCCTGCAACTCGTAACAACATTAACAACTGATGAATTATTTGTCATATGAATCGTTTTCTTCGATTACTATTTTCCAGGCATCCACAGAGACTGGTATAACTTTGAAAAGTACAATAATGTTCAATCTTCTCGCGGAGCTAACTTATGTTTCGTAATAGATTTCTCCCGGTTGCCGTTGTCACGTGATCAAAGTTGCCGACGGATATAATAACAGTTGGCTTGTCCCCGAACTAATGCAATTCGCTGAGGTGGACGAGAACGAGGCAGGGGGCCCTGTATTATTACTTCAGTCTCTGTTTTGTGTTACCTCAGTAGGTATTTATCCGTGCAGGAACGGAGAAAGATTACAATTTCCTGCGGCCGGGCGGCCTGCCGTAAGAGGCGATTAAACAACTCACAGCCAGGTGATATTTGCCCGTCTGGATGGCTACCACCCTTTTTGATGACGCAGGGGAATGTCTTTCCTTGGGACACAATCTTCGGGCCTGGGGAAGGCTTTACACCGGGGGCTGTGTGGGAGTCCTGATCGGCCGGATCCCCATCGTGGCCTCCGAGCGAAGGGACGGGGGATGGTCGACCGTGAGACTACCCCCTAAACTTAACCTTTGCAAGCATTCATATAGGTTACATTGAATTAAATCTTTATCTAGGCGCTATTCGGAAAATTCTGATTCAACCTATGACAAAAAATTCCATTTTCCGGGATGAAAAGTACGATAAGAACTGGTTGATAGTCTACTACATAGACTATTGCAAATTAAAATCTATGTTTGTGTGTGTAGAGCTTTATGTGTGCAACCCAAACAGCTGTTCGTTTGATCTGATTGATGTGCTCTAAGCTTTATGGGGCGAGTATCTTTGATGTTTCAACGCGAAAGGATATGTTTTCCGTCTCAATTCTTGTAAAGAAGTGGGTCAGGTTTTCAAATCAACAATTATATAAAGCTCTTTTAACTTTACTCTTACAAAATCCGATAGTGTATTAAATATACCTATATGTTCTAAACTGTAATGAATTTGTTGGGAGGTTAGAGTTCGTGGAATCCATATTAATATTATAAATGCGAAAGTAACTCTGTCTGTCTGTTTGTCTGTCCGTCTGTCTGTTCCGTTTTCAAGGGGAAAACTACTGGACCGATTTGGCTGAAACTCGGTACATATGTAATTTTAATAACGAGGGTGGCCAAGGGATGCTTTTCATCCCGGATAATGGGATAGATTTATGTAAAGGTTATCCCAAAAATTGGGATAAGTTTTTTGTGATTTTATCAATTTCATCCACTTGGTTCCGTTGGTCCCATTGGTCCCGTAGGTCCTGTAGGTCCCGTAGGTCTTGTAGGTCCTGTAGGTCCCGTAGGTCCCGTAGGTCGGAATCTGGGATGTGGATTCCAGATAAATCGAGAGTAACCATTACTTATTAAAGAACGCCGTGCGCCTAAATTCTTGGAAAAAATCTTGTATACGTGTGTAGGTATTACATTTTCTACAGGCGCTTATTTTTTTTTGTATACATGTAATGCGATTTCTCCGTCTATTGTGGACCGATTTTCATATTTTTTCTTTATTCTAAGTATGTACACCCGAGATGTTCTCATGATTACTAAGTCAGAATCTGACTTGTGGATTGTAGGGATATCTAGAACAACTCTTGTTGACGAGCGTCAGCTCCGAAGAGTGAGATAGTAACCTTGTATACGCCTGCCAGTAGTATAATTTCTACAGGCGCTTAATATATTATTTCTAAAGCTATTAAAGTACTTGCGAAACTAAAAAGTTTTTTTTTTTCATTTAAACAAAACAAAGCCATCTTCAAACTAAAAAGCAAAAAATAAGTATTTAATCGCCTTCTTTCTATAACATCTTGAACTCGGAGCGAAGTAAAAATATTTTGCACATTTGTTGTTGTTTCCTATGTTTAGTTTGAAGTTGGTTTTGTTTTTGAATAAAACCTTTTGAGTATGAATTTAAAAATGTGATAATGCGCGAGCGAGGTATTTAGGTACATCGAATCCTCGATTCGAGTTGTAAGCCGTTAACAGAGGCATTGAGCCGCAGGGTATTAACCGGCCAGTTTATATTGCAGTTTCGCCTGGAATGGGGTGAAAATGGGATATTACAGCGCTTATGTAATTATAGTGGCCGGAAAAGCGTTGGCGTAACCGTTAAGGGAATTTTCTTTGTGAAAGTCCTTTAACGGTGATTTACATTTAAATGAAGAAAGAATTATATACAAAAATTCGGCTTCCATATGTTCGCCGCCGTTAAATTCAAAAAATAGTCGATGGATTAATTTGAATTTTTTACATAATGTTACAACCTAAGCGCCGACAAAGACAAATTCCACGTACAGATTTGTAGAAGTACATTTATTATCCGTCGGCATTTGAACTGATAACTACTATTACTAACTAACTAACATTGAAACTATTGTAATTATCTTATGATCGTCTTCTTTAGTTTACTTATTTATTAGAATACGTTTCTAGAGAACAGCCTATTGTTGTATTGTAAACATTATTCAAGTGTTACGGATTTTAAAATACAAGCTGATTCTAGGAAATTCAGTCCACGTGGCCGGGCGGGCACATTGCACTTGCATTGCACAGGAAGGCAGTCGAGCGAGAACCACGATCAAAGCGAGACGTGTGTACTACAATCGGGAATCTACTAGTGACGGACTTTGCGCGTTTTATTGCGCGTTACGTTTGGACTTGTTGTGTTCGGTTATATTTATACCTCTGTTATATGTGTTTGTATAGTTCTAATAAACTCTATAATAATTCCAATATATATTTATTATATTATTTTATGTGTTTGTACAATATGTAAAGTATATTATTTACTTTATATACGTCCTCTATGTGTTATATTATATATTACCTACTGCTATAACATGCTATATTATTTTTACTCAATCAAGGAGGTTGCCTGGAAGAGATCCTAATTGTAACCTAGTTTTTAAGAACCTAGTTTTAATTTATAGTAACTAATAAAGTGTTTTTATATACTAGATATTACCCACGACTTCAATTGCTATTCATTTTTATACTTCCATGATAATTAATATCGGACTAATCAGCAAAATGTATAATATAATAACAAGCCATAAATATCTCATTGCTGGGTTCAGTCCTCCCACCACGCTTGTTCAAGACGGATTGGTGGGTTTGACTCATCGGTTATATAGGTATGCAGGTCGTTATGTTCAACTTCACCGTTAGCACGTGGTAATCGCAACAATACACACATTAGGTCAGAAAATTATCTAAGTGGTGCGTGTTTTCCAACCAAGATTCGAATCCGCGCCCTTTGAGTTCAGGACGCGAGCGTGTTAACTGCTAAGCTATCACGACTTACAGGAAAAAAGCTTAAACATAGAAAAGGCAATGCATATTTATAACTAGTGTTTTATTAACATAGACTACACCATTAGGTACCTTAACATAAAGTTATTAAGTTAGGAACAAGTTAGTTTCTATTGTGAATTTACTGACTAATTACTCCCTCAGACTTGTGGATATGGTTTGTCTTAGTACTTTAGCGGGGAGGTTCTGGTTTTAGTGCATGTCGGAATACAAACTGCGACTCTCATAGTAGAATAATGGATCATTAACCTTGAATAATCTATACTAATATTGTAAAGAGGATAGATTTGTATTTTAAGTGTTTGTAACGAACAAACTAAAAAACTACTCGACCAATTTCAAAAATTCTATCACCATTAGAATGATACATTACCCCAGATTAATATAGGCCATATTTATTGCTAAAAAAATTATGGATCCCTACTAAAACTTCAATAATTTTACCCAAGGTGTAAAAAAATTGTGATTGAGTGGTCCGGGGATGGTTTGGATTCACAATTCACAAAGACCCGATAGGTGGCACTGGAATCGGGTTCTAGACTTTTATTTTTCCAGGGCAGGACAATGTCTGCCGGACCTGCTAATATAATATATAATTAAAATTATTGCTTTAATAACTTATATCTTTCAGTGTGTTTCATATTACTTGTTATCTTGTACTATAATATATAAAGCTGAAGTTTGTTTGTTTGTTTGATTGAACACGCTAATCTCGGGAACTATACTGGTCCGATTTGAAAAATTCTTTCAGTGTTAGATAGCCCATTTATCGAGGAAGGCTATAGGCTACATATCATCACGCTAAGACCAATAGGAGCGGAGTACCATGAAGAATGTTTAAAAATCGTGGGGTTTTGAAAACAAATTCCACGCGGACGACGTCGCGGGCACAGCTAGTAATAATATAAGTGCCGTAAAACTCTCTAATTGCGGCCATTGGTATTATTATATAAATTACTAGGGCACTTTATTCGGCTTTGTTTCGAATATCCCACATTCTTTGTGACAAAAATTATTGTGTGTCTATCTCGACTTTTGAATATATATGCTACGTATCATTGATTCCCAAAGTGTTTTTACGCCCGCCGGGGGTCAACTTAATATTTTAAATGGGGGTACTATCCACGATACTGGATCTCAATTAATTTTGGTTTCCATTATTACAATAATTCCAATTAGTTTTCGCCGGAATACTCACATTCTTTCATTGCTTTATAGTATTTTATTCATCCCTACTACTCCACAGTATCTTAAAGAACGCTTCGAATTTATTTCCGGCTCTCACAATTTACGCCCTTCCAGTCAACATAGACTTATTTACTCCTATTCATAATACAACGTTTTTCAATAATTCTTTCACGGTTAACGCTGTCCAACTTTGGAATCCATTGCCTGTTGCTGTCAGACAAGCAAAATCTTTAATAACATTTAAGAACATGGTCAGGAAATACTATCTGCAATATATTTTTATATAATTAGTATTATATTGCATATAGCGATATGTTTATTATGATTAAATAGTTGCATTTTATCACTATATCTTGTATATGTAATATAACTTATGTGTATATTTGTATATATAGTATAGTTATATATTTATTATTAAAATGTAAGTAATCGTACGATTATTATATATACCACCATCGCCACTCCTAATCAGCAATATTCCTGCCACGGGTTGTCTGGAAGAGATCGCTTTTTAGCGACAACACCACCCTTTGTACACAATTAGAATAATACTACTTCCTAAGTTTTTTGTAATGGTGTACATTAAAGTGTTATCTATCTATCTATAATTTCTGAATTTTGAAAAATCTTTATCTGTACACCGTAATGATGATGTAAATACTACAATTGGAGCCAAAAAAATATATATGTTTCTAGTTGAGCACGCGTTGTCCGCGTGGAATTTGTTTTCAAACCCCCCGATTTTGAAACATTCTTCATTAGTGATCCGCTCCTATTGGTCTTAGCGTGATAATATATAGCCTATAGCCTTCCTCGATAAATGGGCTATCTAACAATGAAAGAATTTTTAAAATCAGACCAGTAGTTCCTGAGATTAGCGCGTTCAAACAAACAAACACACTCTTCAGCTTTATATATTAGTAAAGATGTTCAAGATATTCATCGTTAAGCTAATGTAACTACTTCCATGTACAAATAAATATACGACGTTATAACCAAGAAATCTTCAACTCGCGCGAAGTGGAGAAGAATAAGTAAGAAAACGGACCTCGGGTTCCAAAGCCCAAGCTCCTAATTCAACTGGACCCTAACGCTCGGATGACGATGTACACTCTGTAGCGGGTAGTATAATAAAAGATACGACTATCACTGCATACATGTATTATATTACTAAAATAATAATTATGAGAGAGCGAGGTGAGTTATATTGCCTTGGCAGTCGTTTTATTTTTTATCAGTCCACAGGCCCAGGGGTGGTGTCGACGGTGCTAAGCTCGGTATGTCTGACAGCCGGGGATGACCTCACAGGCGCACTTTTCAACGAGTCCCCTGGATCTTCTTCCCACAAAACTCCAGAAGAATAATTATAAAACCCAAAACGTGTGTTATAAAACACTAAACATAATTTAAATTTAAATCTTGATCAATGTTAAGTAAAACATTTTAGGAAAGTTGACGTGTTGGTTGTTTCAATTGTCACATCGAATGACAATCGCGGCCTCCGCGACCGGTTCTTTGGATCACTATAAAACACTAGGTCTTTACTCGGCGACGCTTGCTTTTATTATTTTTAAAATATATGTACTATTACGTTACAACTCATACCAAAAAGCGTCGTAGTACAAAATTAAAATTCATTTTTAACACAGCTCATTGCAGAAACCAATTTCAGGCCACTTATTGTCGGCCATTGGCAATTAATACAAAATACAAACTCCCTCTGCAGCTGGAATTAAATGCAAATGCAGGGGAGAATATGGGGTCTTCGCAACGACCGGGGACAGTCGTACACAACATTGCGAGATTGAGCTATAACTAAACCGTATTGGTATTTTATAGTTGATATTCACCTGAGTGTGCAACCCGCAAGGACCTACGGGGCGCAAGTAGATCGGCACACTTACATACACATACGTCTAGACACATAAAAATTTAACTTATAAATTTTGTCAAGTTTCTAAAATTTAATATTTATGTAACTTTATTAGTACAAATTACATAAATATTTTTGGAGTTCAAAAAGTATGAAAATTGTATGAGAAGTGAAATAATGCAAGTGTCAATTCGAACGCGTTACTTTTGTATTATAGAACAAGGGTACACCAGCGGCTTCGTCCACTCTTGACTTGAAATTCCCGCGGGATTCCCGGGATACTAAGTACATTTAAAAAATAATGTAAACTATCGTTTTAGTGAAAATTGTGACGGAGTAAGCTAATTTTTATGCACACGAATAACAACAAATCGCTTCCGGGAAAATTCCCACGGGAATACCGGGATAAAATTATCACATATTTTATTACATGAAATTTGCTATCAATCAGTGAAAAAATCGCATTTGAAGTCGATTTTCCTTTTCAATCTGGCCATTTTAAATCATTCCCAGAAAAATTCCCACAGGATCCCCAGAATAAAAAGTAACGCATTTTGATTTTCATTCTAGGGATTTGCTGTCGACCAGCGAAAACCGCATCAAAATCGGCCCAGCAGTTTTTACGTGAATCCCAAACAAACAGACAAGAAATCTAAGAAAATTGCATCGTGTTCTCCATGATTTAATAGTCTATTCCAGTTGTTTTTTTTTATTTAGCTTCAATGTATAGACACGGCATGTTAAGACTTTTATAATATTGTTACGAGTTGCAGGACTCGAATTAAAATGCCGTTGGAATTATTATAAAGTTTATTAGAACTATACAAACACGTATAACACAGGTACAAATATAACCGAACACATCAAGTTCAAACGTAATGCAGGTCGTAATTCAATAACACGCGCAAATTCCGTCACCAAATAGATTACAGAATGTACACAAGTCTTGCTTCGCTCGTGGTTATCGCTCGACTGCCACTCCCCTCAATCGGGGTATTGCTTTATACTGCACAGATGCAATGTCTGCCCGGTCACACGTGGACCGAATTTCCTAGAACCAGTTTGTACTTTAAATCCGACACACCTGGTTAGATTACAATACACAATAGGCTGTTTTCTAATCACAAATTTTAAACACAAAGTAAACAAAAGAAGTCCGAATGCCGAAAGGTAGTAAAATGTGTTTTTACAGGTATGGAGATGTGAATTTGTTTTGTCGGCGTCTAGGTCGTAACAATATTAAAGACATCCAACCCATAAACGTGCAAGTAACATAACAATAACTTGCAGTTAAAACTAATACTGCTCTAAAACAAGAAATTAACTTTAATTAAAGTATTTACTACGCTATTTCAGTTGAACATCTAAATTACTGTTTAAAAAATGATGAAACCCTACTTCGTGATTAGTTTTTCGTAGTAAGCAATTTTGTGTTTTTCTTATATACAATTCCAACATTGCTTAGGTAGAACTTTTTAACCATGTTGAAGTTTAATTGTGTTTTATTAACATTTATAAAGTTGTTATAAAGAAACCTACATAAAGCTATAGACTTGCGCTTTATATTTGTATCTTCCGATTACTCAAAAATATCGAAGTGGTACATACAGACAAATCTATACTAATATTATCTATACATATAATAAAATTGTAGGAGTCGAATTTCTGTACAGTGAAAAAAAATGCTAAAAACCGAGTCAGGGGGATGTAAGTGAAATGGAACTAATTTAGATATTTCAAATTTTTTTGTTTAACTGTTTGTCTGTCTGTTTGTACCGGCTAATCTCCGAAACGACTGGACCGATTTAAATGAAATTTTATATGGTGGTAGCTTATATCCCTGGCCAACATATAGGATACTTTTGATCCTGAAAAATTAAAGAGTTCCCGTGGGATAGTTAAAAAACCGCACCACGCGGACATGAGCTAGTTATATGATTATAATATAATAAAATTAGGTTTTAATGTAAATGCCACTTGACACTTTTGTCTTCCGTGATCACAGTAATTGTTCTGTTAGGCTATGTTAACAAAATGCGCTCATCGTAACTAAAGCAACTTGATACTTGCACGATGTTTGATGTCGTACTGAAAACCACTAGTAAGTATCGAAATTACTCTTGAGTTCATATTGGAGTTGCTTGAGTTTGATTTTGCGGCGTACCTATTATTTTCTATTTTATTTAGCCACCCTGTATGAGCTTTGTACTGATATGGTATGGCTCAAATAATGAAAATGTAATACTTCAAAATTGTTGTCGCGCTGCTACTCACACCTGAAACGTAAGAGAAGGACGGAACGAGGCTTATGCTAGATCAGTACAATAACGCCTCAAATCCCAAATCAATCAACGTTTATGAATAACGCTTTTAATGTTTTCTCCAAAGAAGTTTACAAAAGTGTTGACTGAGTTAAATTATTCATCATTTACACTCTGTAATACATAGGTACAATATGTGACAAACGGCACAAACGAGGGAATGACGACCATCGCTTCAAATGTACTGCTGCGCTACAAATTTACACAGTACAAAATGCCACAACTCATTTGAAGTGGTTTTTTTTTATTGCTTGAGTTCAGCAGACAGGCAGACGGCCCACTTGATGGAAAGCGGTTACCATCGCCTATGGACATTAGGAACACCAAAGGTACAACAAATGCGCTGCAACCTGGCGACTAATGCCCGAACACAACTCAGAGTTGTTTTGTGGTACATTGTACTACCTTATTTTATAATTGTGTCCTACTTAACAATACACCTAAGTCGCTGAACATAAGACAGCTAAGAAAAGTATATCTACTTTGCAAAGCTTTCCTTACAAAAATTTGACAGAGAACGTCTCATGTCCGAACAACTCCGCGATAGTCACTTTACCTCTATGCCCTGGTGTTAGTAAATAAGAGACCATACCGCAATACGGAACTACTACAGCGGCATCTGTGTTTTCACTCTTAAACGTACAAAATATACTTACTCGTTTATTTCGAGATAAATTTTTGGACAAAATTTTACTTTAATTGTGTGTATTGTTTATTCATTTAATACTTTCTACTTACATGTTTAAGTGTTGTATGTATGTATGCTGAAAATAGAATGTTCATATATGTCTCCAAATGTTGACAGAAATGACGCCTTGTCAACTTTTATAAATTAATAGTAAATAACATTTTTAAAAACAATATTTTATAAAAGGAACTAAAAAAATAAACTACTTTATTACATTTTTGTTCCTGTGTTCACTTATTTATTGTATTCTTGTTTATCAACACAAGCAAATCTCTCGACAAGCTTTTATATCATATAAATTGCATAATGTAACAAATTGATTGATTTGAATTAAATTAAAGTTGCCTTACAACGTGGGAATGCGGCCAGCATTTTGGAAACGCTCCCCATCGAGAGCGATCTGTGCTACATCTTTTACTTGTAAATATGTTATTAATAGTATATTTTTTTGTAGTTTAAGACGGCTTAGTTTATAATTTCGTTTTATTTTGTAAAAATTTAAAATAAAAAGCATGTTATTAAATTACTATTTTTACTATAAATTTATTTAAAAAATATAAATTAATATTTTTTTATATAACCAAAAGTAACCCCCTTTCTGTCTGTTTTTTATAAATTACGGTCAGTAATATAGACTCAGAAAAGTAACGGTACAATTCCGAGTCTACTTTACAAAAATTCAAAACTGTGATAAACATCGCGCACTTCACTCACTGCACTTATCATCACTTCACTTAACTGAAGCACGGAACGAGATCCCGACCAACTTCAAATGTACTGAAGGGAAAACCATATCGCGATTCAGAACTACGGTAGCGCCCTCTGTGTTTTACTCTTTAACGTATACAAAGTGCTAACGCAGTGAGCATATTCTAGTAACACAACTATTAGATAGTACCATCTCGGATATTGCCAAAATTAGGTGATGTACATTGTAAAAATAGTAGGAAAATACTTTACATTATTTTCATGGAGCAAATAATAATGCTCTTCAAAAAAATCCCAGTACATGTTAAGAGGTTTAAGTAAACAAGTTTATAAAATTAGTAAAGCAACGTCTGTGCAAAAAGGCTTATTAAACGACGAAAGATTTTCTAGACGACCACACCGAATAGTAATGCGATCGCTACCAACCTCTTTCACTAATCTATATATATATATAAAACAAAGTCGTGTTAGTTACACCATTTATAAATCAAGAACGGCTCGACAAATTTTTATGATTTTTGTGTTTTTGGAATTGTCTTCGTCCGGTATAGGATAATAAGTATTAAAATATGATATTTATCAATAAAAAAATTATTATTAAAAAGCATCAGTCCAGCCATTCATTTGTCATGATCTTTGCCAGCCGATTCCGGCAATGGCGACTTTAAACTCATTTGTCTGATTTGGGTGAATTATTTTTGTGTGTTCAAGTGGGTCCCGGGATGGTTTAGATTCACCACTTTAACGGTCGGACCGATTTTGATGTAATTTATTGTGTTTTTTTTTTTCAAGCAGATTCGAGAATGATTAAGATTAACAATCGGATCCGGTTGGTGGCGCTGCAATCCTTTTCTAGGTTTTGATTTTTTAAGGGCAAGACAACGTCTGCCGAATACAGCTAGTTATCCATATTAATTACTTTGTTAAACCGTGTATTAGTTTAAAATATTTTTTAAAAAAGAGACCACAAATGTATATACATATAATGTGGTTTTCTTTTTATTTGTAAATTACAAAAGTAACGGTTGCTCTGAAAAGAGAGTTTTGTTTATTATTAAATACAATATGATACATACTATTTTCGTATGTTAATTTATTGCGCAACTCACCTGAAAACAGAGACATCATTTGAAGCTAATTAATTCAGAATTTCAATTAATCTAACACCTGTACGAATTTTAAAATAACACTTTCTTAATTTGTTTTGTTCTAACTGACAATAAAAACGTGTGCGTCTCGGGACAACTTAAACTAATCTAAGTTGAACTATTTAATATTGAAATTGTTTAACTTGAGAAAAGCTTAGGTTATTTAAATTTTATGTATATAGCGCGTGGGTCAGAGTGAGAGGAGGAGCCTGCCTACCGATGCCGTATGCATGAGAGAAAGGAAAGCCAGACAGATTGGCGCCGTAACACGTTACGTAACGAAGCGGTTTACCCTCCCATAAGAAGTTATCACTTCAAGTGTGATGTACTAGTAGTACAAGTGACATTACATTGACACTGGACATACATTCAAAGCGAATGAAGTTACTCTTCATTTACATACATAACAATAATGAAGTAAAGATTAGAGCTGGTGGGGAGTTTGTTCTAGTTTAAAGTGGGAAAGTTGAAAACATCAATCAATATCAAATTCTGTGTCATAAAATCTGTGATATTAATCCTGGGCAGTACTTATCGCGGGTTTTTACAGGAATCTTCAGGATTCGTTTATTTTCATCGTCATCCATTGTCCTGCTGGAAATACCCTTTGATTTTGAATATTTGCAAAAAATCTGTTATCTTTATTACCTGTCCAATGTGGACGAAGTCGCGGGCAAAATTAGTAAGTGAATAAATATTTAGCATTTGAGGAATAAGGAATAATTGCAGAGAGAGTAATCACCCTGCGCCGGTGGCCAAGCTCCACGGGGCTCAGCTAATCCACCCCCATTACGCCCCTATTTGCATATTAATTCACTTCAGACATTATTGCTGTTTATTTCCACCTTCTCTGGCCGCTCGAGAACGTAAATAATATTTGTAACAATTACAGCGTTGGAACAGCCGATGTCAGCACTCATACAGAGGACCAAATTAATATTTATAAGCACTGCTAACAACATTTGGAAGAGGTCGGCCGTTCTATAAAGCCACATTTGGCATCTATCAAACTGATTTTACTAGTTACGTGGACTATCGATGATGTTATAATTAAGAATTGCAATCGATATAGGAACCTACACATTACCAAATCGATTAAAATAAAACGATCTATTGTTTATTTTACGTCTCGTTGTCTTTTTATCTTTAAAATGTAGAAAATAATTGGTTAGAAAAGAGGGTGGACTGTATAGGGGGCTGAAATTTTATGAGATATGTTGTGTGTGACTCACTTGTTTTTCTTCGGCGATCTTTGGGCCGGCCAGTCTGATAGCTTCCTTCTTGCTGTGACACTTTTACACTGTGTTTGCGGTGTTGCTAATGCAGAATAAGCCACCTTATATGTTAAATATGAATTATGTTGGTATTCGAAAAGGGAAAACTTGCGGGACCAGAGAGCGGGGCGCGAAGCGAACCTACACTACAGCGCGGGAAATCGAATAAACAATGTCACTGTCAATGACAACTTCTTTGACATTAAGTTTTTTTTTACGCGGTAACAAGGCTTTAGCCTTTACAATAGGTATAACTTAATAACGATTTGTTTAAACTCTTCAATTATACAATAATCTCCATCCAGGTCACGTTACTAATATTTAAGAAAAAAGTGTTGACCAACATAACGTTGTTATGTGGCACATTTCTAAAGAAATGGGCTAATTATGATGTTTTAATGTGATATAAATTATTTTGATACTATTACAAAGTTAGTTCGTTAGTATTTATAGAAAACTTCAAATGGGACTTTATGGTATGGATTGTTTGTATATTTAAACAAATAAAATAATTGGATGACTCCAACCAAAGTGGTCCACGTAAACATATTTTTTAATGCCTAAGGCAAGCAAACAGGCAGACGGCCTACTCGATAGAAGGTGGTTACCGTCACCTACGGACACTTGCAACACCAAGTGCGTTGCTAACGTGTTACCGGCCTGTAAGAAATTTTATAACGCTCTTCTCAAACAATCCCGTGTCATAGCGAAGAAGGAAAACCTCGGTGGGAATTTCCCTCCAGATCATTGTCGTACGTGTAACGAACGTTCTAGAGAACCGTCGTGTAATTGAGCGTGAGGGAGCGCAAGGACGCAAGGGTGAACATCCCAACAATAAAATTAAATCTTCTGCGATTGAGTGGGCTAAGCTCTTGCTACGTTCGATTCTTGGCATGGTAAAACTCATAAATCAACCTTCCGTTATTTACTACAGTCTGGGTGTCTAGGATCTGCCCTAGACCGATCCGTTGTATATTACCCATAACACAAGCGAAACTTCTTTAGCTTGCGTATAACCAGATTAAAACCTTTGAAAATACATAAGTGCCTTTTACAATTCGATTAAATTAAATTTGAGTTTATTTTCAATGAATCAAATCCGTTGAGCACAGGCAGGCATATAGTGAAAGCGGACGCGCTTAATCCGTCCGTCCGTCAGTGTCATTCACTCACTGACAAAACCACGAGACGGATTAAGCCCCGGTCAATCTGCGATTGGGTCACTTCAGCTGTAAGTCCATATACTTTATACCGGAGGCTGGCGCAACACGCTCCTCGCCTACCGGTAATTGGATTTAAAAATAAAAACAAATCTCGAGATAAATTTTATGAAATTATATTGTAAAAACTAGTGGTCGCCCGTGGTCGAAATTCAACCATAATAATTAATGTCAAAGACTATAGTTCTATAATCTACACTGTTACTTTCACTTGAACAGTAAACAAAAGAGTATATATACGTGTGTGTGTCAAATACATTTTATGTATTATTACGAGCTACAGGACTCGAATTAAAAATGCCGTTGGAACTACTATAGAATTTATTAGAACTGTACAAACACGTATAAAACAAATACAAATAAAACTGGATGCAACCAGTTCACACTGCACGATTCAATATAATTCGACACGCGCAAAGTCCATTATCTATATCGAGAGTACTACGAACGTCTTACTCGTCTCGTAGTCGTCGCTTGACTACCCACCCCTCCATTCGGGCATCGTCTTATACGAACTACACAGTACAAAAAAAGATTGGCCGCGCGCACTGAGTTTCAGAGAAATAGTAATTTGCACACTCGCGAACGGCTAACAAAGTCGAAAACAACAACAATAAGGATTAGTTCGACGCTAATGATGGTTATAAAACAAGTAGAAAAACAATAGCATGTTTTTCTTAATTAAAAATTCAGAACACAAAAGAATTCCTTAATCCGGGAAGACAATAAACTGCGCTTACAACAGGCAGCTGTGCGCTTATATTTGACGGCATGTAACAGTATTTTTTATTCATAATTTAAAAAAATATCGGCAGTCTGCTCTCCTTCTCTATATAAACTATAAGTGTGCGAAATTTCATACTCCTCCGTCCGCGCAATTTTCGTAAAAAGGGGCACAAAGTTTTTGCTTCACGTATTAATATATAGATATGTGTGTATGCTGTCTAACAAGATAAACTGCACCGCTTATGCTTAGATATATAAAATAACAAGGCACAGAATAATGAGGTCAACCATTATGTTTTCGATCATAACTTCTTGGAGGAATCGAACTTTGTTACCTGAGGAAGCAAATCGTAAAATTTTAAGAGCGTCCCTCGACCCCGTGATCTCATTTCAGAATTTTTCTCCCACAAAAATTCCTAGCTTATAAAAGTTTGGTGATAGTACTGACTCCCGAAATGGTATTTTTATCTTTTAAGGGATAGGGAGCAGTGGATTGGGTAGACTCCTTTATTGGGCGGTTGTTATATTTTACCGACCGTTCATTTGCCTCAGTATCGGTTAAAATTTGACATAAGCTCCGTACACCTCAGCCTTCGGAGAGACATCGCATCTCTGTGCGTATTCTATCGACTATATAACGGGGAGTGTTCCGAGGAACTGTTTGGAATGGTGCCTTCGTCTACGTTCATCGAGCCACTTCGCTCATGTATAGTCCCCGGCATGATTCTTGGTCGGTCACCTTGGCCGACACACAGTGATACTTCTGTTCTTTTTCGAGTTATGAAGTATTGTAACTTACAAATAAAGGAATAAACACAATATTATCGATATGTGGATAAATCTCGACACATTAGCTACTCTCATTACGTAAAGCAATTTCTACTATTCCGCCGATCGCTCAAGATCCGTGCCTAAAACTATATACAATGTTTGCGTACCATGGGGATTTGGAATGAGCTCCTAAGGTTTCCCACAGCGCTACGACATGGAGTTTTTAAAAAGGGTGTCATAGAATTTCTTCGAGGCCGGCAGCGCATTGGTGACACACTGGTGTTGCAAACGTCTATAGGCGACGATAACCGCTTTCCATCAGGTGGGCCGTCAGCGTGTCTAAGATATAAGAACCGCGATATATGTGCAATCACTCTTAGACTAGAACTTTAAGTGTCTTGCTTCTGTATTTAATAAAATAAGTGGTCGCCCGTGGTCAAAATTCGATCATGATAATTTGTTGTTAAAGATTATCTTCTATAATCACAGATTTCGCCAAGGCAACAATAAACTAAAGAGTATATATGCGTGTGTGTGTCAAGTACATGGTAATGTGGGCAATGTTTTTTTTTAATGATTTAATATATTTGTTATGCATAATTAAAAAAATTTGCATTCGTCGCTTCCTCTCTATATAATCTACAAGTGTGCGAAATGTCATACTCCTCTGTCCGCGCAATTTTCGTAAAAAGGGTACAATATTTGCTTCACCTAGTAATATATAGATATAAGAAGTTCCCTCGATTATGTAAATTTTATGTTATAACAAAAACAAAACCAACTTCAAACTAAACAGCGAAATCTAATTATTTTGTTCAAAATCTTGAAGTCGGTGCATTTTGCAATTTCGTTGTTGTTGTTTATTTTACTTGGCACCGACTTCAAGATGTTGTCGAAAATATATTTATTTTTGCTTTTTATTTTGAAGAAGGTTTTGTTGTTGTTAAAAAAATGTATAGTTTTTGATTGCTTAAATAGCTCTAGAAATAATTTAAGTATCCCTTTCATAGAGTGCAGGCGCTCGGCGCTCTTCAACCAAGGTTGCCATCGATTTCCCTGGGATCCACTAATAAAGTCTTGACTTGGTGACAATGGGACCAATTCAGAGGCATAGACTTCCGAATAAAGAAAAAAACTGAAAGTCGGTCCACAAGTAACGGAGAAATCATAGTCGAATTGTTAACTTCCTCCTTTTAGAAGTCGGTTAAAAATTTGCCTTTTGTCCACGAACAACAATAAAAATTTTGTTGATTGTTGATCTTGAATATTTGTCTTATCTACATACGGTCTTTGAAAAACATAAAGAAGGTTCAAACTTACTCTAACTCTCTATGAATAAGACTGATAATATATAAAATGTCTTATACAGCAACACTAATAGTTTAATTAAAGTAAGACATTATATACTAATACTATTCTATCTATAATCCTTTAAGTCTATAAGCATAATACTGGGTCTAGATTACTCTCTTCTGATGTAAGGTGTATAAAATAATGTTAACCTCAAAAATACCCGTTTTGCCGCGGGCTCTGAACCTAAGTCTATAAGATCAAAAATGGTATTCAAAAGGGTTTGAACTTAAATTAATAAAAACTTAATAAAAGACAGATTAAGTACGCCACAGAAATAAAGCGAAACAAAAGCTTAGTCAGCGTTAGAACAAAGGTTTGTTTTTCATAATTTCACTTTAATCTTCGGGGTTTGGTGAAACGAGCATTAAGAGCTTTAGAATCTCTTTTGTGAAGTCGATTGCATTAGAGTGCATTGTTCGCGGTGGGCGGCATAAATGGACCTTGGATTTAGCCAAAGGTTGTATTGTATTTCGAGTTTACGCCTTTGTTTTGTGTATATGTTATAGTCAAAGGTCGATATGCAGTCTCTTCCCGGAATCACTGGTTTATCCCAGGTGTGACCAAGGCCTTACGATAAAACCCGAAATAAATTCCAGTTTCTGGCTTTGCCTAGTCGATCCTAGAAACGACGAAGGCAGACTCGGTCAAACGTTGATTCGTACTGCAATTGTTACATTTTTAATGACTGTATCGTCTTTCCTATGTTTGTTATTTTTTTTTATATATTTTTATATAGCAGGCAAACAGGCAGACGGCCCACCCGATGGAAAGTGGTTACCGTCTTTTATGGACATTTGCAACACAAGGAGTGTCGCCTTCTTAAAAACCCCATGTCATAGCGCAAAGGGAAAACCACGGCGAGAAGCTCCCTCGAGATCACTGTTGTACGCGGAATAATTGTTCTAGAGAACCGTCGCGTACTTGAGCGTGGGAGCTCAAGGAAATGGGGGTGAACATCCCGTCGCTGGCGAGCGGTGCGTTGTAAAAGTGAGGGGTAGGCACCAGATCAAACAGTTCCTCGGAACACTCCCCGTTATACAGGCGGTAAAATACGCAGAGGGACGCAAGTGTCTTCGAAGGCTAAGCGATTCTAAACCGCCTGTTAGTATGGGATCGTCGAATATACGGATGTAGTCGAGGGGGTCAGTCTGGTAAGCGGGTGCTCCGGCCCATAGATGTGAGCAGTACTCCATATGCGGTCTGATTTGCGCTTTGTAGGTTAGACAAAAATTCGTTAGTCAAAGGTAGAAAAACGTCATTTATTATGTGTTCAGCATAAACGTGTTTATTTATTATATACTTTATTGTACACAGCTTAGAAATAAAACTATAGTAACAATGTAACAAAAAGAGAACAATTGGTGATCTTATCGCTATGAGCGTATATATGTCACGCTTGTGTTTTTTTTTAATTCCTCTCTCCGGACGAACGCGATTGTCTAGGGTTCAGAGCTTTATATTTCGTTTCCTATTTCTGTCTCTCATGGTTACAGAGGGTATTTGTATTAGTTAGTAAGTACTAACTAATACAAACTTCCTATTTTCCTGTTTTACATAATTCTTATTACTGATTTACATGTTTTCTTATCTATTGTTAATTTCAGAATGCTATTGTTTTTTACATAGTACATCTTAATTTTCTTTTTACATCTTTCTATATTAATTCTTTGGCTCATTTACTAATTTTGTTTTTGTTACAATTTTGTGTTTTTTTTTTAAATATTTATTTATTATTTTATGCTACTTTATTTATATGTAGACGGTTCACTGAAACGTCACTGTACACTATACCAGAATAGAGATAGAAGACAATACACATATTGTGTCGATCACAAATAATTAGAAAGCGAATTAAGCACAAAATCGTCTAAACTTTAGACTTAGTATTAAAGTTACAGACACAATTACAATTCGGTTCTTTCGAGTAACCATGATACGAGGTAACAGGTCGAGTGCGCCGCGCAAGTAGTGCCAAACTTTAAATTGGATAAGATTGGGGCTGAGCACAACTTGCCAGAAGGTTATGTACTCTGTACGATAATCTAGCGGAATTGTACTTAGAATTTATAAATTGTATTGCAGTATTTTAATAAGAAGGTATACTATGCGACTTATAAGTAGAATTTAGTGGCTTCAAACCTATTTGCCAAGGAGTATTTCTTTCCAGAAGACTTCAATCTCAACAATCTTTTTAACGCCCAGTGACATAAATATGGGTGAAGAAAATGACGAATGAGTTCATGTTTACGAAATAAAAAAGAACTAATTAGGATTTTAAATCTCGTAACACATTTGTGTTTAAAAAATACTTTCCCAAACAAGAAGAAGTTGATTGAAAGCTTTGACATTTTCTATAATGAAGTCAGTTAAAAACAAGAACACTTGGTGGCGCTAACTGTGATTGTAGAATGTATTTTATTTTATTTTTATTTCATTTATTTAGGATAATAAACTTTATACATTACACTTACATTTAAAAAAACAAAATCAGTGCTTATCCAACTACATTATCCACGAACCAAAACACACACACACACACACACAGATGCACGCACGCACCCATGCAAACAAACACACACAACAACACAACATCGTGTATTTCGAGTTATTTTTTTTATAGGGCGATTGTTAATCGTTATTATTCTTCTCCCATGATGCGGATGAAGTTGCGGATAAGATTTAGTATATAAAATCACTATTTTATTAAAATGCAATATTATTTAGAATTCTCTATTCAATTCAGCGACAATTTTTGAGTTTCGCATACACAAACTTGCAGGTAAATTAAACTCTAAGACGTTTTTGTGTTTGTAGAAGTGTACGGTTAGCACATAAATAAAGTAAGTAATATTTTTTACATAATTTTATAAGTAGGTACTTAATTTGAAACTATAACTATAATATTAAACGATATTAAAATAATAAATATTTATTTTAAACATAATTTTTAATATTAAATTTCTTCGACTCCACGCTTTTCGTAATCACCTCATCCTCACTTTGATCCTTGGCTAATGTCACTATGTCACATGTTCAATGTGACATTTTTTTGCGACGTTAGTTTTCACTATCCCCCATATATTTTCAATTAGATAAAACTAATGCGACGCGACGATGCTGTCGTAATAATGTTTCGTCTACCTCACAGTCTACAAATCTCGCCTTATTTTTCAGAATCAATTAATTCATTAATTATCAAACTAGAACCAAATAGTCAACCCTCAAAACAATTAGCAATGTAAATAATAATTATTTATTTGTCTTTCACCATTGACTTTGGATTGTTAATATATTTTTTTTTATTGAAAATGTAACGAACCTCTTTTTGCTGATCGTACAAGGAAATTTAAATTTCAAGTTTGGAGTTTTTGGCGGGAACTGAAAGGAGAAGTTGTGCTGTGCAGTTTTATTTTCTAAAAATGTATAAAATTACTCTAAAATGAACAATAGTTGTAGGATATTGATAGTTTTTGAGTAGTGATTATGTGTTTTGTGAGAAATGTGAACTGTATAGTCAAATGTGGCCTTTTGAGTTGTCACAAGAACTCCGTTGAATGGCACCAGCTGATAACCTACAGTTCAGCTGTGCTATACATAGGCTTAAGAAAATGAAGAAACTACATTATCTAAGATCTGGCTTAAAGGCCTAGCTGCCAAGCCATAAACCTAAATAAATAAATTTCAAGTTTGGAATTCCTGCAAATATACAAATAGGTACTACTACAAAATCAAAAACTTCTCGAAGCTAATTTATCTATAAAGGAGCTGATTTTTTATATGCATATAAATATTACGCAAAGAAGCGTGGCAGTACGAGGGAAATTACAAGAAACATGAAATATATAAATTATATATTTTTTTAATTGCATGAGTTCAGCAGACAGGCAGACGGCCCACTTGATGGCAAGCGGTTACCATCGCCTATGGACATTTACAACACCAAAGATGCTACAGATGCGCTGCTGCTCTCTTAGGGGAGACTGGAACCTGGTCACTAATGCCGGAACACAACTTAAGGTTGTTATGGCGACATACTTTAGACCAGGGGTGGTAGCCATCCAGTCGGGCAAATGCCCTACCACCTGGCTGTGGGTTGTTCTGTCGCCTTTTACGACAGGCCGCCCCAATGCAGGAAATTGTATTCTTTCTCCGTTCCTGCACGGATAAAATTCCGGATTATATAGGAAGTAACTGCTCAGTGCTCAGCCTAAAAATACCTAAAACAAATTCTACCTTTAAATTATATAAAAATTGTTGTGATTACTCTCAACAAAGATAACAATTTCGTGTTAATAATATGCATTGTATGAAATGAAAATGGTGGGCATTATCGATGATTAATATCGCGTATAGCTTCCGGCCGCGAGTGTTGCTTTTAAATCACTGCTTCCTGTTTATACAAAGAGCCATCGTGATATTGAAAATTCGGTTAAGTGCGTGTCTGTCCACGCAGGAGGAATATTTCCACAGGAGAGGAGCACTACTGTAGTGAATACACTTACCACGTTCAGTGGTGCATATTTTTATATTCTCTACTTGGCTTAATATACCATGATCCTGGTTACCACGCACTCGGCTTTCCAACTCAATTATTCGTTTATACATTCTCACATAAACAAGAGTAGTTCAAGTTGAACGTCAATATTTTTTGCATTTGGCTTTTGACGTTTGACAAGGACTACCTTGTGTAACGGATCCACCATGCTTATGAATTTTATTTTGAACTATAACTTACTAAACATGTACTTATGTAATAAAAACTTTTGTACTTTAAAGGAAACAAGTAAGAAATATTAAAGTTTAAAACCAAAACTAATAATGCGTATGATTCTATTGAAATTTAATTTACAATTGTACATACTTTAAAACATAGTCAGGGCGTAAAGAAATGACGATAGGAATCTACTGGTTCTAAGGAATTGATCATTATTGAGTGTTAGTTGATCTGAATCTTATAGTAACACAATTAAGACACATATTTGCATTTGCAGTATAGATCGATTGATCGATAATTTCTCAATCATATTTAATTAACTAACACTCTTAAACTAAGGCCAAATAGGTCTAATTTACAAATAACGCTTAAACAATCAAGGATCGCTGAAGGGGGCGGTCCAAATAATGAAAGAACACCCCTTTATTGGAAGTGGTGGTGGCAGGATTTTTGAGAATAAAAGCCTGCGACACAGTCGATGAAGGAGGATATTATTATTCGAATCGGAGTAAATCGCGAGGTAGATCTGGAAAGAAGGATTATTAATCGAATCGGAGGAAATCGCGAAGTAGGTCGAAAAGGGAGACTTTCAACAAGGATTCACGGAGGTTCCTGTATAGACTTTTACACAGACTTTTGGGGTAACTCTGACAGATTTTCAGACAGACTTACACAGGGACTCTCGTGAAGAATTCTAAACAGTCTTTCGTAGCGTGAATTCGCGAGTTTTACTTGAAGATTTGACAGTTGTGTAGTCCGTCGTTCAGAGGTCGAAGCCTCGCTGTCAAGTCTGAGATCCATCGGGTTATTATTATTGGATCACGCGGTCGAAATATAGCTCCGGGTACGCCGTTGAGCTACGCGAACGAAGTTGTAGTGTTGTTATTTATTATTTAAATAGTAATAGTTAAAGATAGATTCTTTTAATAATTAATATCCTTTAGTTTTAGTTTGATTTTTGAATTTCTAATTCAAGCGTAGACAAAAAGGGGGCGGAATTAAATGAGAATAGACGTCTTTAATTGGTAAAATATACTAGTGGGGTTCTAGAACAAAAGTAGTAGTAATGTATTGTTAGAGTTTCATCGTTACATTTGTGGGTTGATTTTAACTTTCACATAAAATCATATGATTACGTGATTTAAAGATTTTGGGGTTCATTTAATTCATTATTTAATTCTTAACTAGCACTAGATTAGTAGCATTTTGATTCAATTCGACAAATTAATTAATAATCTCGTGATAAATCATTCTCTATAATAAAATTACATAGGCGTCGAAGTTTTAGAAATGAGTGGTCCGTATTGTTAGTCCGATCTGTGCGGAGGTCGATAGATCAAAAGTGGTTCCAGTTAGGCGCATTCCAGTCATCAAGATCCTGAAATAATAGTAGCGGTTACGTGAGTAATAGAGTCCCCGTTTAATGACGAGGACTAGCATGGTAGTCATATTGCTAATGGTTGTTTGCTTTTATATAGGCGGTTGAATAGAGTTAGTCTGGGATCCACGGAGTTATGTATAAGCAGGATTTTTCAATTGAATTTCAGGTGGAGTAATGTACGTAATTTTATACTAATTCAAAATAGCCGAGGATCTCTTTATTAGATGTATTAAAATATATTCTATAATGATTTATTTAAGCTGAGCAATCCTACGTTTAAGCTATATGAATGAATATATTATTCAAAATTATTACTAATTCATTATATGATAGTTGTACATCGTAATGTTATAAATAACGTTGACTATTTATTCAAAACACTATGATCTGATATACGTATTTCTAACATCTTTGACCGAACTATATCTTTAAGGTTGAATTCAAACTCTATGTTTATAATATTGGTTCTCTTACTTTAAATAAGTCTAAGGGGCGTCATTAATAAAACGATAAATACGGAGTTACTGGTCTTTGTTTCCTGTCGAAATCATTTGATATCATAAAAATTATAGTAGCGTTTATATAATACTTATTCTGATAGCGAGTCCCTGGCTTTAAGACAAAGATTGCTAATACAACTGGGATTAACGCTTAATTGAAGTCGTTTAATACATCATTTTATAACACTAAACATTATATAAATTTTTAATATTTATTATATCAACGATTATATAAATGAAGTTCACGTTATAATCCTTGTACTTTACACTGATATCTTTTGCTCTATACGAGATATTATATACATGTATATGTCAAGGTAAAGTAGCTGTAACTTATCATTTATAATAAGTTTCAGCGAGGTAATGTGTTTTCGTTTGTGGTAAATCCATGCCAGTTTAAATTGGATCAGGGTTAAAAGCCCTATACATATTTATTCTATTCTTGACTTACAAGTTCTTGTTTAGTCATTTCTACCTTATAAATGCAGTGCTTGGTAAAATGGACAGATATCTCGATTAGTTCTTGAGAATTGTACATCGTAGCTATAGTACATGATTCTTGCCTACCTGGGTACGATATTTATTATCGTGACATTCTCATTCGACAGTTTGTGTTTTACACATAGGTCGTTCGCAAACGTCGTTTAGACAAATGCGGCGGAATGGTTTGTTATCAGGAAGTGACTCGAGTCAGTGCTCTAACTGTCTTGTCTGCTTAAGTAAACGGCTCTTGTTGTCTGGTCTAGTTTGACTTGGACTGTGTTGAGGTAAAAATGACTCACCAATGAACTGTTAAATTCAGTTCGGCATTGAATGCCTGCCTTCCTGTGTTGATTATTAGTGGGATTAACTCTGATTCAAATGATTGTTTCAATTGATAGTTATTTGCCCTAAAGTAAAACACTTAAAAGGTAAGGTTATGTCAAAGGTATCATATTATACCCTTCCTATCCTCATACTGGGGAATGAGCCAATATTTTATATTGTAACTAAATTATATAATACTTGTGTTCGTCAGCGGTGTATCTGCTTGAGCGCTGATACAGCTTACTTGTCTAACTATGGTCGATGATTCTTTAATAGATAGTTGGCCTAGGCATAGTAACTCGCAGTGCACGTTCGTAATATTCGAACCGTCTGACATGTTCACAATGTATTTTTGAAAGTTGCGTATTGGCACTTTCAATAAATTATGTTAGTCATTTAAATGCTGATATGAAATGTTTGGTAAAACGCTCGTCTTCGTGGCCTATATCTCAAACCAATACATGCGTGACTAGTAAGTGCTTCCCACCTGAGTGCTATATCACTAATTACACGGCGTCTAAATTCTATTTACAGAAAGACAGCCTATTTATTCTAGATAGCCTCATAGGGCAGTATTACGATACTAAGTACCGAAAGGACGCTATGTATTTTTGTGAGTTGCTTCGGCACTCTCAAAACCCAATTCTGGCCTTACACACACACATTAACCGAACTGGATTATCGGTCTAAATGACTCACATAATATTTAAAGGATATATTTTTGGGATTGGTTCATCGACTAGTTCCTTTCTTATCCAGAAGGTATAATAAAAAGTGATTGTGAGGGATCACTTCTTGACCCGGGTGGAAGGAATTTTGGGTTTATTATACCTTTTTATTAAATCTTCATTAATTAAATCCTTCCCAATCCCCATAATTTTATATTCTATTTATATACTCACTAAATTCTTAGTTCATAACCACTAAAATCATACAAACGTCTATATAATACCTATATCAAATTTGTATAAATCATACTTTTACTTCGTTTCTTAATATCATAAGTAAAATTACCCACCATATTATACATGCATATTACATACTTACATATATACTTTACATACACTACACTTTATGTATTACAAAATACATAGATACGCATCTCTACATACATATTATATACACATATTATTCTAATATTAAAATCTACTCAATCAAATTCTTATTAATAACGTATTATATTTATAGGTTTAGGAAGGTATTCGGAAGTAGATTATTCCGTTCACCCTAGTTTCGTTATAGGTAACTAAAATAGGCAAGTAGTTCGGTAAATCTAATAGTTAATCACAATCCGTCATTAATACTGGGTATGATATTTCAACTTCTGAACTTTTAAATGATTTCCTTGTTTGGACAAATTTCCATAGAACTGAGTTATTACAATATTTATATACACAACGTAGGATACCTATCACTAGACATATTATCACAGCCAATCAAACCAAAAAGAAATTCTATAATAGATTTCTTTATAATTACAATTCTAAGGGCGGAAAATTTTTAGAGTATCCATATACTCTTTGCTCTTATATGTATATTTTTTTTATATACATCCTTCTGGATCCGTATGGGGTAAAAAGAGGTCAGCCAATCTCTGTTTTACCCAATTTTTACAGGGGGGGTTGTTACAATTGTAACAATTTTGATCTACGCTATGTCTATTATTTATTCATGTTTAATGATAATTTCTAATCATAAAATAAATTATCCATTTCAAATTTCTTGTTTATTTATTTAAATTTATTTTATCAATTACATAATGATCTATTTTTGTTATTATTAATCAAGGCCTATATAGCTGTGTTAGCCAGGACGTAACGATTCGATTAACCAATGGGAGGTGCATATAAAACTCGCTCTCATTGGTGAGAATTCAAAAATGTAAAAAAGACACAGATTTTGAATTCAGTTAGAAAGGACACTTTTGTACTACTGTAAGATACTTACTAGAGTGAAAATAAAAACCAGTTTAAAATCGATGTTATATTTATTGAAGAGTCTTACATCACGTCCAATATCATAGCACGCGCTTCACTATTACTGTAAATTTAACGAAAAAAAAAAAAATGTTCGGGAGAAAAATATTTTTTAAGGAATTATTATACAAATATAATAATAGCAGCCTATAAATGTCCCACTGCTGGGCTCGAGCCTCCCACTATAGGGGAACGGACAGTATACCCGCCACGCTTGTCCAAGGCGGCTTAGCAGGTTTGACACATCGGTTATCTCGATGTGCAGGTTGCATCACGATGTTTTCCTTCACCGTTATTAGCACGTGGTAATTGTAACAATATGCACATTAGGTCAGAAAACTGCCTAAGTGGTGCATGCGTTCCGGCCAGGATCGAACCCGCGCCCTTTGAGTGTGGGACGCGTGCGCTAGCCATTACGCTACCACGACTTACTTAAGGAATTATTATTGTTCAAAAAATAATTATACATCTTGTATTAAGCGCTCCCGTCATAGTTGGGGCCACCAGATTTCGTTTATAGAAAATATCAATTAACATATTATTAAAAATATATTGTTACATTTAAATTATTTTAAATGAGTCCTCGTCTGCACGGCAAAGGAGGCGCCTTTTGTACAATCGCGGAATGAAAATTTTTGTTACCTTAAAGTCGACTTTTGCTAGCACGAGTACAAGAAAGAACACTGCTAACATTTTATCAACTGTTACGTTTATAAAATACATAAACGTGAAAAAGAAAATTCCAATGTTGACAATGACAGACGCTGAGATTAACAATAAGAAACAAAGAGAATATAATTAATACGCTTAACACAAATATGAAAACCAATAAAAAGGTTGTACGTGTCTAAAAAATCTTCTTAGACATGTTAAACACTTGTTTAAATATTAATTTGTTGTGGACTGTAAATATTTTAAGTATAAAAGAAAACTGCACATGCGTAATATAATGACGATTTTAATAAAGGGAAGAACATATACAGATCTAGAATATCCATGTTATAAATATAAAATTGTAGTATATTTGGTGGCCAGTATGTCGTCGCACCAAATGAATAAAACCTATTTGTAGGAAATTCCAACAGACAAGATAGAAAAACAACTTTGATCTAAGTAATCTAAAACTGTATTGTCAAATAGTTATTTCTGTTCTGAAGTTCTGACTTAGTTTGAAAAGCTAACACGTGCTCGCGGAACGTTAAATGAATCAATTTGAAAACTGGCGAACATTTTCATACCGTGACTGTACAAACTAGACATCCCCCAACATAAGAATAGATATAGATTATAAACTAATTATGATTTATTCTTTTTATGTTTAAATTTCCTGTGCATATCCAAAATAATTCAGAGGATAATAATATATGAATATAAAATGCAATAATCGCGCGAGTGATATCGACGGCATATTTAGTATATCAACACGTTGTATAGTAATCATGACACGTGCGTCTGAAGCCAATCAAATATTCCATTAATTAACTCTGAGTACGGCGGTAAAGTACAGTGCTGTTAAATCACGTTGTTAATGCGCTATGATTATACATCTAATGCATGGTGTATGAGCAAGGTCATGGGCTAAATGGTAATTCATCAAATCATCACACTATTGTATACAGACAACAAAACCGCAAGCAATCAAATACATTTCATATTATTATTTACATCTTATACTATACACAAAGCTGAATAGTTTGTTTGTTTGTTTGATTGAACGCGCTATTCTCAGGGACCACTGGTCTGATTTGAAAAATTCTTTCAGTGTTCGATAGCCCATTTATCGACGAAGGCTATAGGCTATATATCATCACGCTAAGACCAATAGGAGCGGAGCACCCATGAAGAATGTTTCAAAATCGGGGGGGCTTTTTTGTTGCATTAAATGATAAGTTTGTATTGGAACACTTACAAGCCAATAGATGGCGCTGTGCAATAATTGAGGTCGCAAACGATTCCCGTCACGTACAAATAACATATACTAACATCCAACAATAACAGATGGGCCTAGGCCTGCGAGGCATAGCAATAGCTTCGCTGGAAGATCTTCCTTTGAGTCGGAGGAGCATTCCATCTCGCTCCTCCACCTAGTCGGGACATCCCTAAAAGAAAAATTGTATTTAAATACGTCTTCAAAAAAATTGGAAATAACTAGCGGGCGCGGCAGACGTTGTCCTGCTCTGAAAAAAAATGGAAATCCTGGAACCCGACACCAGCGCCACCTACCGAATCCAATTGTGCATATAAACCACCCCGGGATACGAACTTAAAAAGTTGTGTGTTCACAAGCAGTAAGAGTGAAATAAAGTATGACAAGGGGTGGGAGGGATTCTAAATTTCGTGACGTCACATTTCGTATATTATATCGTTATAATATATTTGAGTTTTATTAAAATATTTGAAGTATTATCGAAAAACTTCAAAACATTTCCAACTCATATCTGTATGACCATAGTGTTTAAATGATTAAATATAATGTATTCTTTTTTATTTTATTATATGAGTTCGGCAGACAGGCAGAAGGCCCACTTGATGGAAAGCGGTTACCATCGCCTATGGACATTTGCAACGCCAAAGGTGCTGGTACAAATGCGCTGCTGTTCTCTTAAGGAAGACTGGAACCTGGAAACTAATGCTGGAACAGAACTCAAGGTTGTTATGATGGCATACTCTAGACCTGGGGTGGTAGCCATTCAGTCGGACAAATACCCTACCATCTGGTTGTGGGTTGTTTTGTCGCGTCTTTCGACAGGCCGCCCAGTCGCAAGAAATTGTATTCTTTCTTTGTTCTTAGATGGATAATTGGTTCTCCGCTCCTGCACGGATAATTCTTTCTCCGTTCCTGCACCGATAATTATTTCTCTGTTCTTGCACGGATAATTGTTTGTCCGTTCCTGCACGGATAATTTTTTCTCCATTCCGGCACGGATAATTCTTTCTTCGTTCCTGTACGGATAATTGTTTCTCCGTTCCTACACAGATAATTGTTTCTCCGTTCCTGCACCGATAATTGTTTCTCCGTTCCTGCACGGAGATCTCTCGCAGGCTTAGTCATATGACTAAGAAATACACATAAATCTATATAGATTTATGTGTTTATTTCTTTTTAGTGTCGTTTTTTTCGGTTCATCGAGTTTCAAATCACAACGATTCTAAAGAAGTATTAATTCAAAAATCATCAAAATCAGTCAGGCGTTTAGCGGGAGTTCAATAACTCCCCACGAACAGAAGAACTATACATACAGGGGAATTTGTCAAGTGGGCCTTCAGGGCCAAATCTTAAACTATGCTAAACAGCGAAAAACACTGAAAGGAGTCACGAGGCCGATTTTGAAAACAAAAAGTGGTATAATTAGATTTTTGAAAAATGAATTATCCTTGTCAGGATTCGGAAACCTTTCCTATAGTTCGTCAAACGATTGTTTTTGAAAATGTTTCAATACATCAAAACTGAATTATCCTTGCAATAGCATAGTTACTCGAATTACTAAGACTTACAACACCAAATTTAGTGATATTGACTTGTTTGGTTACTGTACATATGTACTGTGTGTAGTGCCTGTATTCAAGTTTAATCTTAAAATCAATTATTGGAACAGATACTACATGATATATAAAAAATAAGAATATATTAAAGACTTATATAAGAAACTCTTTGATACTACCCGTGATCAGAAGGCTGGTTCATATTTCGCACAACAAATAAGTATTGCCATACAGCGTGGCAATGCAGCCAGGCTTCTGGGCACGCTCCCCGTTGGCAATGATCTGCTACATAATGTATTTTAGTTTCAATGTCTTATTTTTTTTACTTTTTATTTTGAAACACCAGAATATATGTAAGCAATATTTTTTATTGATATCAATATCTTTTTTATTATATGTAAACGTTATTGTATATTATGTATATTTTTACATGTCTATCAACTATCTGATGCCCGCGACTTCGTCTGCGTGGTGCGGTTTTTTAACTATCCCATGGGAACTGTTTAATTTTTCGGGATCAAAAGTATCCTATATGTTGGCCAGGGATATAAGCTACCACCATACAAAATTTCAATAAATTTAAATCAGTCCACTCGTTTCGGAGATTAGCCGGTACAAACAGAGAAACAAAAAAATTGAAAAAGTCTAAATTAATTCTATTTCACTTCTTACATCCCCCTGACTCTCTCTCTGCATGTATGTGTATTTTTTATTATGTATGTATGTGTGTAAGTATATACTTGTTTCATTTATTAACTTATGTATATATTTATTGCATTTTTACACAAATTTAGTTTGCTTGTTTGCTCACAATTTAACTTGATAGAAAAGCTGTTAGCCCTATATTTTAAGTACTTTTTATTTGTTTGTATTATTAATATGCACTGTTGATTTTTTTAAATAAATAAATAAACATCCACTTGCAATGATTATATCTACAACGCTTAGTGGACAAGAGTGAGGAGGCTTCGAAGCACCGCACAAAAAGGAGATCGAGTAGTATAATAATAATAATAATAATCGGCAGACAAACACACATATTGTATATCCCCAAATTAAGCAATTTACGCTTGTGTTATGGGTAATATACAACATACCACTCTGGGGCCAAACCCAGACGCCCAGACCATAGTAAAAATAATGGAGAAAATATGTTTCCGAAATTTACTATACCAGGAATCGAACCCGGAGCCTCTGTGTTGCAGTGAGGTAGACTGGCAATGGCTTAACCCGCTCAACCACAGAGGCCTTCAACAGTATGAAACACTGTATAATGTATTCTGTATCATTTTCTCGCAGGCTTAGTCCTATAGATTTATGTGTTTATCTTTACATTTCATCGAGTTTTAAATCACAACGATTCTAAGAATTTATGGCCATTTGACCACACCTCATTCGATGCAATCAATGTTACCCATTGACAGATTTGATTGATTGGGGTAAAACGACGTGCGTTTCGAATATTATTAGTTTATAGATGGCTATTAAAAATAGAATAATTTTCATCATCTCCATATTGAATAAAATGAGATGAGGTTTAATTAATTTATGGAAAATAGAACATTTTCCTCAAAAACAACCATTTCCCTTGGACTGTCGTTTGATATTTCTTCAGAGAAATTGATCCTTATAAACTTAACTATGATTTGGTATAATAAAACAGGTTGTGTGTTTTGAAAGTATAGAAAAATCCTAATACGGGGTGGTACCTTATTAGGATTTTTTCTGTCACGGCCGCGTGGAGGGGCGGCATAAGTTTAGAGTAGACATAGATGTTTTTTTTGGTTCCGGATCGAATTCAGATTTTTTATTTGATAATACAAAATATTGTGACGAGTTACGGGACTCTAATTAAAATGCCGTTTGGAATTACTATAGAATTTATTAAAACTATACAAACACGTATAACACCGGTACAAATATAACTGGACACAACCAGTACAAACGTAATACACGACTCAATAACACACACAAAGTTCATCATTTTCTTCATCACATCAATTTCTTAGAATTCGTAATATGCACACCTGCCTAATTATACCTGCGAACGGCCATAAACGAGTACAATACACAATAGGCTATTTTCTAATTACAAATTTTAAACATAAGGTAAACAAAAGAAGTCCAAATGCCGAAAAGGTAATAAGCTGCATGTGTGCATTGGTCTTTGTCGGTCGTAACAATATGTGTAAATAAAAAAATGCATTAATTACAATGTACCTAAACTAACCAAATCATAATTTACAGTAAGCCTGCGAAAAATCGAAATGTGTGCTGGGACACATAGTAGAAGTGAAACTTCAACGGACATATGGAAAAACGAATGGCAACAAAATTTTAACTCGAAGTTTTACAGGCAGATTGTTAATGTACTTGTCCAATTTGAGATCTTGCCCGTAAAACTTCAAGTTAAAATTTTGTTGTGTATTCGTTTTGCTATTTGTCCGCTGCCATTTGTTTTTCCATTTGTCCGTTGCGATTTGTTTTCCCATTTATCCGTTGAAATTTTACTTTTATTATGTGTCCCAGCACACATTTCGATTTTTTCTTACAAAACCAGCCGATTCGATTCCTGACAAGAATAATTGATTTTTCAAAAATCTAATGATACCACTTTAGTGTTTTTCGCTATTTAGCATAGTTTAAGATTTGGCCTTGAAGGCCCACTTGAAAAATTTACCATGTATAAAGATGAAAAGAAGATGAAAAACGAATTTTTAGAACACAAGCAAAAGAAGAAGTCACTGGCAGCCGCTGGTAATATATTGTGACGGATATGCGTAGCGGAATTTCTTCCCCTTAAGAAAATGGCGCGTAGTCTTCGCCTTAACAAGAACAAAATACAATGTTGCAATACAAGGACACGAAAGAGCAGGATAGAAATATAGGTTCAGACAATTGTTAAAACGAGATGGATGTACTCGAGAATTCTCTGGAATAAACTCGTAGTAAATAACAAGAACGGGAATATTTGTTGGACAAGGATGGACTTAGTGTCAACCGGATATATATATATAAGCGCGACAATCAGCGCACGGTGGCAGACTCGCACGGGCTAGCGAAGCGAAAGCAAAAAGTCTCGGAAGGAGTACCGGAGCGAGAAGAAGACGAAGAGGACGGCCTAGCTGGGTGTGGAAGGGGAACCTCGGAGGCTGCAGCGGGTAGTCGGCGGTGCGACGGGCAGATGAAGAGGACCCTGGTACGAGTTTCGGCGAGTACCGGTGAGTGCGCTGAAGCTGCGGTAGGGTCGGTGAAGGTGGCGCTGTGCGTGTTACGGCGTGGTGTTGCAGATGGGCGTTGTGGGCAGTCTGCGAGCGTCGTATTGGGAAGCGCCGGAGGTGACACGCGTGTGGGTCGAGTCACGAGGAAGGAAGGACGGTTGGATCCTGGATCGAGTCTTGGGGCCGAGCACCATGGGTGCGCCAAGGCTACGCATGGGGTCGTCGGGAGCGGCGCAGAAGGCGATGCGGCAGGAATACTCGTTGGACAGCATAGGGCATCCTCCGAGTGTCGCATCGGTGAGGGAGCGCTGGAGTGGCCATGCGCGAAGGCGGAGTCGCGCACACCAAGGAAGAAGACTTGTCGTCGTGTGAGCATTGTAGGAGTCATGCTTGAGAGTTAAGTGACGTACACCGGATAAGGATGAAGAAGTCTATGAGCTGGTTTGTGTTATCTATGGATTCGTGACTGTCGTCGAGTGTAGTTTTATCCCGGACTTGGACAACGATCGGACTGATTTCAGTGTGAGTTATACTTGCATTGGCTTAAATAAAGACATATTCTTTTAGATCGGTGTTTCCTTCCGTACCCGGTACCCATAGCACGTAACAATATAATTCAGCTAAATAAATTAATGCCACACAGACGGGTTTGTACCGCTATAAAAAAATGCAAAGCTTCGTTAATAAATCTGTTGATTAGCGGCAATATAAAACCGTGATAAAAACGACAGAGGTCACGTGACCCGGTCCCCGAAGGATGTCCGGGATGCGAAGTGCGTTCCAGGGCAGGGCATAAATAAACCGAGCGTCCATCAATCAATGTCCCGGTATTTAAATACTCTTTCACAGTTATCTGTTGATTTTGCCCAACTCACCGGCCACAATACGCTTTGTTTTGATTGCACTCGAAGTTAACCGTCCATAATCAATACTGTAATAAATCATGAACTAAATTAATCACCCTTGGTCCAGAGTATGCCGTCATAACAACCTTGTGTTGTGTTCCGGAATTAGTGGCCAGATTTCAGTCTCTCTTTAGAGTGTTAAAAATGTCCATACGCGGTGGGCCATGTGCCTGACTGCTGAACGTATGCAATAAAAAAAAATCAGAAGTCTAATTGGGACCAGCAGATTCCGAAAATGCTACTTTTAGAGTTATTGTCTATCTATCATCACATAAAAACTACTGAACGAATTTTAATAAAATTGCACAGACCTAGCTTATTATATCCGGGTTCAACCCTTAGGATTTTTTATCCTGATAAAGATAACTTCGTTCCCGTGGGATAGACAAAAACAGCGGAAAAGTTACACTGCGGTGGTTTTTCGCGTCCGCTGGCGCCGTTACAATTCACTAACAAACACGTCGTCATGGTAACGCGAACGAAGTTTCGATAGCACATATTAGTATGGAATATATTTATCACGTGAAAAAAGCAGTGTGAAAACCATTAATTTCATGCAATTATAAATACTGTAAAAATGGTTACGAGAGCTTTTGGTTGAAAATTTTCAATCAATTTTATATCTGACGTTGTCGAGCTCCGATTAACTAGTACACATGCACTGCAGTTAAAACGGAATATTCAATGCGGTGCAATTAATTGTAAAACTGATTGAAGCTATCTGCAACTGATTTATTGAGTTTCATACCGTAAAACTAGGACTTGACATGAGACTCCGTTGAGAGATACTTGTTTCCCATGGAAACTCCTGCATTTTCCGGTATATTTGTGGAGACGCAATCAGGTAAAATATATGGCCATCCCTTATCCCCAATTAAGAACTGGTGCCCGGAGAATATAGAATCTTGCACTTACCTCGCCGTCAGTCACCAGCCCACGACAGCGCTGGTTCAGGCGATCTGCCGCTGCTTATCATGTGGCGATACACAAAGGTGGCGAGGTCCTTCTACACGAGCCCCGGGACGCAAGGGACACAGATACACTGACCACTTAAATTTGTATATTGCTTGAGGCGAATGTCCTAGTAACTAACTGGACGCGGAACTCTTCGATAGCTTATTATTAGGTTGGGGAAAAAGTTCCTTCGCATTTTATATAAAAATTCAAAAGGTTTTTTAATAAAGTTTATTTACATTTGACTAAAAGTATGTAGGTGACATTTTGTTGGATAACTTTTTGCCATCTTGTAGGTAGGGACGTGATCCGATTGCTATAAAAATTTTGGGGCTTCTGATCAAAAAACTGCGATAAGTGGTTTTGGCAGTCCTCTCGAGATGTTAACCTGACACTGCCTAAGGAATTTTGCAGAGACCGAAACAGGTGAAAATCTGAAGGTGCAAGGTCAGGACTATACGGCGGATGCATTAACACCTCCCAGCCAAACTCTCGTAATTTTTGCTGAGTGGCTAAAGATGTGTGAGGTTTAGCGTTATCATGGTGAAAAACCACACCCCTTCTGTTGATTAATTCCGGCCGCTTTCTCTCAACTTTTTGCTTTAATCTCATCAGTTGTTCGCAGTACAGTACAGCTCATCATGAATAATGCCCTTCCAATCCCACCATACACACAGCATCACCTTGTTGCGAGTTAACCCGGGTTTCGCCACAGTCTGTGAAGCCTGACCGGCCTTTGACCACGATCTTTTTCGCACGTTCTTGTGGTACGTGATATACTTTTCATCACCAGTTATCAGCTTCTTCAAAAATGGTTCGGTTTCATTAGGTCGTAATAAAGAATCACAAATGAGTACACGGTTCATTAGGTTTCTTTCAGTGAGCTCATGAGGCACGCAAATATCGAGTTTTTTTGTGTACCCAGCTTTTTTCAAATGCGCCAAAACCGTTTTGTGGTCAATTCCCAGTTCTCCAGCTACATCGTAACTACTAATATGCCGATTATGCTCCACTTTTTCAATAATGGCATCAATTTTGTCCGAAACAGGGCGACCAGAACGACGTGCATCTTTGATATCAAAATTTCCGTATTGAAAACGCTTAAACCAAATTTGCGCTACTCTCACAGATACTGCATTAGGTCTATAAACATTGCATTTTTACCTTTTTTTGTAGTAAAATTTTAAAATGTATCGAATTTCGTCATTATATTCACTCATTTTAACAATAAGAAAAACAAATGAAAATCACGCATTTTCCTAATTTGAATTTGGAATTGTCTTCTTTAAAATTAAAACTTTTTAATGATACCAAAACCAGCCAGATACAAATGGTATAGCCAAAGAGATCAAAAAAATCGTGATAGTGAGCTATCAACAAATCACCACAAGTAGAACTGTATTAAAAAATATCAACTTAAATTATGTACAACGAACATTATACGCAAATAAAACATTTTTGGTGTAAACAGTAGCACATGCAAAGCCCAAGTCCGTGCCACCTGAAAAGTTATCGTCCCCTGACTAGGCAGATGGCAGTTATAGAGTTTCCGACGAATGTAACCTTGTTTATTTGTTTTCTGATAAATGTACGGAGTTAACACTTGTTGAATATATAGAATTAGATCCAAGGAGGGTTACCATTGGAACAAATAGGTATTTTCGTTCTTTTAGCTATTACTCCTACATTATATTAGTTATAGTTAGTAGTTATATCAGTTATAGTTAGTAATTCTATTAGTTATAGTTAGTAGAAGACTAATAATAATGACGATCGGCTATAAGATTGTTTCTTAACGAATTTTATGTCGCGACCCACGAAATAATCAAGAAGTAAAAGGTCTTGCGACCCCTTCACTGCAAGGTTATAATATTTTAATTAGTAGTTTATTTATACGTTCGAATTGTGTATAGGACTTATTTTTGAATTGAAACTTCTTTAGAATCGTTGTAATTTCAAACTCGATGAAACGAAAAGCGACACTAAAAATAGATAAAAGCATAAAATTCATCCTTATTTAATTCAAAATAAAACACATTTCTCTTTACCCGTTGGTATTAATTTTCAATTTAAATAAAACTTGAAAGATTTCAATAGAATTTTAGCTCTATCTGTATGTACTTAAGGCAGATATTCTTTTATACGTAGATCAAAGGAATTTTTTCGTAAAAGTGCACTGAATTTTGAACTGTATGATAGTGTTTTAAAGTGTAATTTAGTTTGAATTATTACGAATAAGGGTCAAAATACCTAAAAATAATTTCGTCTATAAGAGAATAGAAATGCGAAAATTCTTCCAATAAATAGATAGATAGATAGATAACACTTTATTACACACCAATACAAATATGAACTTAGAGTCTGCAACTATATCTAATTATGCACGAAGGGCGGTCCTATCGCTAAAAAGTAATCTCTTCCAGACAATCCCAGGAATGAGTTGAGATGATAATGGTGATGGTGATATAATACGTAACATATAGTACGAACCATGTTAAATAGGTTAGTGAAACGTGCTAGTTTCACTTCTAGTGCATGTGAACTGCATACACATCGAAATTACTCTTGACCTAATATTATAGTTGCTAGAGTTTGGATACATTTGCGAAAGTGGCCCCCCTATTATTTTCTACTTTATTTTACCATCCTGTACATCTTTTTTTATTAAACGTATGAAATATGTGAATTCTATTTTTAATGGCTTGGTATTTTCATTCTGAATATTTTCTAAGTTTTCGCGACTTGTATACATAATAAAACTACATTTTAATGGTTTTAAGCGCGGTAATTTTTAAAGTGGCCGAAACGTCGGAATAACAAAAATCAAATAAATTACCGCGCTTAAAACCGTTAAAACGTAGTTTTATTATTTTCACTCTTTCCAATCTTTCCAAACAAATAAATTCTTTGCGATATGTAAGTGCAAGCAAGTTTTTAGCTCCGTTTTATTTTATAGAACTATATGGTTTTAATTAAAGATACAGACGGACTAAATAAACAATTCCTTATTGCATTCCACTTCCCTTTGAGAATAATAATCACATTAATTATTTATTCCTTTCCACAACATTTTCAGCAAAAATACATTTCTTTTGCAAAAGCCAAGATCACTTTGTGTAAAAAAAATCCCCTTTATCAAATTATCGTGGATTCCACTTTGTTCGTAATCCTTTCTGAGTTTGTTAGGATTAAAACAAAGCGATTTAGGTTTTAATGAAGTACGATGAACTTTTGTGAGCTTTTTTCATAACGACAAACTGTGACTAATTCAAGTTGTAATGTTCTAGAAAAGATGATATAAACTGCCCCTATTTAGCCCTGGCCCTTAAACGGCTTAAACAATTCAAGGTATTTCTGAAGGGGTCCTGTGTATACAAAGAAGCAAAACAAATACAGTAGTTTACTGACAAAGGAGATGGATACGCTTTCATATATTCTTGGGCCCAGATTATAAAATAATAAAGAGTCGTGAACGATACATTAATTCAATTAAAAAAACATTACACACACTACCATCTATTTGACACACACACGCATATATACTCTTTTGTTTATTGTTGCCTTGGCGAAATCTGTGATCATAGAAGTATAGTCTTTGACATTAATTATTATGGTCGAATCTCGACCAATGGGCGACCACTAGTATTATTAATTGTTGAAAATCATTCACATAAATCGATTACAATTATTTATAACTTATTTTATTTCAAACTTATTTGCTATATGTAAATTGTTTATTGCTAACGTTATGCTAATGATATTGTCACGAGTACGGGACTCGAATTAAAATGCCGTTGGAATTATTATAGAGTTTATTAGAATTATACAAACACGTATAACACAGGTACAAATATAACCGAACACAACAAGTCCAAACGTAATGCAGAAGGTCGTAATTCAATAAAACGCACAAATTCCGTCACTATTAGGTTCCTGATTGTACGCACGCCTTGATCGTGGTTCTCGCTCAAATCACCCCCTCTCTCCATCAGGCCATCGTTTTATCCTGCACAAATTGTGCCCGCCCGACAAGATCGACACAGTTTCCTCGAATTAGCTTGTAATCGTAATCCGTAACACCTGGCTAATGATGCTAATGAGCGAGAACAATAGACTGTTCTCCACAATAACTTAGAAACGTATACCAATAAATAAGTAAATCAAAGAAGAGGATCATAAAAGGATTACAATTAGTTCAAATTCCGACAGGTAATAAAATGTGCTTTTAGAGACTGTACATGGAATTTGTTCTTGTCGGAGCCGAAGTTGTAACAATATGTTGAAATGCACGTGTCGGCGTAAACTGCTGACATGGCAATGTACGGCTGTTGATAGCCCGAACATTATTTTCAAGATTTCCCGCAGGTACAATTTGGGGCTGATGGTTACCATTTTTAATAGAAAAATATACCGCTTTTTTCAAAGCCGTACCTCAACTCATTATATTTCTTTGGCCCCAAAAGTCCCCGTCTCCTTTCGTGTGGTCCCAATGACATGATATTATTTCAATTTCCTAAACAAATATCTGATATGTACTTGTAATCTTTATTAAATATAAATGATAATATTGAAAGAAGGAATACATATTACAAAGGGACTTGTAATTGAGTATTTAATTAAGTTACGTATTAAGGACACCATCTGTATCGGGTAATAACGCACAGCTGCCAATGATTTATATTTATAACATTACGTAAAACTGGCTAATCTGATCAAGTTGTGGCTATAGAAATAAATGTACAAACAGAGGCTCCGTTTCAAAGTTAATTTCAAACTAGGATATGCCCGCGACGTCATCCACGCTTAACTTGAAATCCCTGCGGGATTCCCGAGACACAAACTACCATAGCTATCGTTTTAATGCACTCGAACAACTACAAACCGCTCACGGGAAAATTAAAAAAAATCACGCATAAAATAAGAAAAATCAGTCAAAATCACATTGGAATGCAATTTGTTTCTAATTTGGCCATTTTAAATAATTCCCAGAAAAACTCCCGCGGGATTCTCGGGTAAAAGTGCATACCTCAAATTTTATAAAGTACGTGTTTTTGAAGCCTCTGCAAAATACCTACATCATAAACCATTTCGCTTCTTCTCCTTAAACTTCAACTACTCATTACGAAGAGAGCAGCAGCGCATTTGTAGCACCCTTGGTGTTGCAAATTCAATAGGCGATGGTAACCGCTTTCCATCAAGTGGGCCGTCTGCCTGTCTGCTGAACTCATGCAATATAAAAATAAGCATCATAAACCATTTTCTGTTTACAGCTATTAGTTGGAATCTAAAACAATAAGACAGGTATAGACTATTCCCAAATTCCAACCACAATACTTTTTCCGCACAAATATTATGTTCCCCACAAAACTTTAAAATATATTATACTTCAAGTAGTGGGTGGTGTGACGAAGATTTATGAAATTGCAATGCCTCGACACCCGTCTCTGCCTGGCGTCATTCATTTCGCAGACATCTCCGACGAATGGCTTTTAATATTCTTGCATTGCACTTTTTAGGCTGAGAACACATTAGTAAGAAAGTAATTTTTCATATATAATATTTTCAAAACGTGGTAGCCTGATGACCAAAGGACCCGGAGAGTGAACCCGGAGTAAGGAGAGTTCGAATCCGGGCCCAAAAGAACGCACCACTTAGACAGTTGTCTGGCTTAATGTGCAAATTGTTATAATTACAACGTGCTAACGGTGAAGGAAAACATTGAGATAACTGATGTGTCCAACATGCCAATCCGCCCTGGACAAGTGTCGCAGGTACACTGTCCGTTCCTTTTAAAAATGGAGAGGCCTAAGCTCAAAATTTTGCCCATTATATTCAAGCCCAATATATTCTTTGATTAACAATTAAAAATATGCATAGTATATTTTATATACTCTTAAGACCTCTTTCATAATTTTCCTTCACAATGTTCACAGCCTTAATACTGGCAAAGCATAGCCTTATTCAGTGTTCGGCTCGTAGCACAGCGTAGCTCGTCGTAGCCCACCGCGTAGCAACGTAACATCGGGGAATCTTTTGTCGTAGCCCCTATAGAGCAGCGCTCGCTACAAGAATATGTAATGAGCATTCCACTGTTTCCAGCACTTTAAGCATATTTTCAGCTGGATAAGCACAATATGCGTATTGATTTTTTTTCGTCCAAAGAACTAAAGATAGCTTACATTATATCAGCTGTGTAATTTCAAAACTTAGCAACTACTTCCCAAGAATTGTCACTACATATCACAACAACATGCCATTTCATAATGATGTGGCTTCAAAACGAGGTATGTTGAAGATCGCATGAAAGAAAAAGTAGGAAAGCAGACTGGACAGCAGGAAAAAAGGCTGGGAAGCGAACGCTCCGGTAGCAACTGGGATTTAACGCTCAAATGATGGTGACGATCATCACTATCAACTAAAGAAACTTTTTTTGTTCACAGACTGCTAAGCACTTACATAATTTATCGAAGTAGACTTGCGTTTAAGATTGAAAAGAAAACAGAATTAACTCTATAATTAGATTTTTAATTACATATAAATAATTATATATCATAATTATTTTGAGATTAAAATAATTAGACAGTGCTGAGACACTAGCAAAAACAATTAATTTGTAAAAATAAAAGTAAATTTTATTTTATAACGTTGCGTAAGTAGAAATCACTTTCAATGTCTTGTTTGACTTTTTTTCAGTAACGAAAGAAATAAGTAATAGTGTTTTGTGTAGAATAAATAAATTGTAATTAGGTTTGAGACTAAGAGACCGAGTTAAAAAATCCATAACTAGAATCAAAATTAAAGCTAGAAAATATGCTGAAACTAACTCAAACTAACCCAAAACTAAAGGTGGACAAAAGATATCAGAAACTGACACCCCGAGAACAAGAAAAGAAGTCAAGAACCCCAAGGGATAGAAAAAATAGATATTTCTGAAGGAGATTTAGGACGGTTCTTACACTGCCACCACACTAGTGTTTAAGCAATAAATAACAATCTAGCATAGAATAACTTGGTTTGCTGATTAAATATTTCATAAGTAAAATTAGATTATCAAAATTGGGTAATTTTGGTCTCACGCCAAAAGGAATATTTGGACTGAAAATCAACGTTGTGTCGGATATAATTCCGGCACAACAATATGCTGAATGCAAACCTTGTTTGTCGAAAATGCGGCAAACAAATTCTCAAAATATGCTATTGTTACGAGTTGCAGGACTCGAATTAAAATGCCGTTGGAATTATTATAGAGTTTATTAGCACTATACAAACACGTATAGCACAAGTACAGATATAACTGAACACAACCAGTCCAAACGTAATGCACAATTCAATAACACGCGCAAAGTCCGTCACTAAATAGATTACCGAATGTACACAGGTCTTTCTTCGCTTGTGATTATCGCTCGACTGTTCATCTCTCCATTGCGGCATTGCTTTATACGGCACATATGCAATATGTCTGCATGACCACGTGAACCGAATTTCTTAGAATCACACCTGGTTAATGACTATCATAAAATATTACAATACACAATGGGCTGTTTTTTAATCACAAAGTAAACAAAGGAAGTGCATATGCCGAAAAGATAATAAAATGTCTACAGGTGTGAATTTGTCTTTTGTCGGCGTCAGGTCGTAACACTATGAATATAAGAATAACATGTAAGTAATGGAATTAAGTCGTAATTTCTTCAAACAAAGTATATTTCTTTACTTTTAATAAGAGAACTAATACTAACAAACTAACACTTTGAAATGTCATTTAAGTATAGGTTAGGTAAGGATATAAAAGTCTCTGAAGACCACGGGCCATAAAAATGACCGGGACTTTTGGAGGGCTTGCCTAGGGTCATGGGAAGGCCAATACGTAGAGGCCACTTGACAAATTTAATCTAAATGTGGCGTAACACTGCCCGGCGATTATCCCTGTCTTCACCGTATAAAAATGCGATTGAAAACTTAAACAAACAAAAAATTAAATTAACATGACAAGCGTAAGTCAATCTGATACTAATCTAAGTATTATAACAACTAATACCGCTTTGAGTTCAAAAGCGGGACATAAGGTTATAATTCATTGAAACCCCTAAACCACACGGCTCTCTCATAATGAGAAAAGCAGGTACAATCACGGTCGTCCATTTACGACCCCAAGTGATCTATCCTGGACAGGTCATTACCCCATAAATTGGGGTGCACTTGTTGACCCTTGAAGGTACAAATGATACCCATAAAGAATTCTAGATGTATTGCCACCCATTACTTTGGGGTCTGGAATCTAAGCTTTATGGTCAAAGGTTGATAGGAGGGAGGAAAACAAATTTATTTTTCCTTGAGAAATCTGTTTCACAGATATATAAAGGTTAGAGTAATTGGCAGTGTGAAATATTACAAAATCAGTAAAAAACAAAAATACAGTTCAGTTGTACAATTTTAAAATCTAGCAAGTGCTACCTAAGAAATACAAATTCAAAAATTCATATTCAAATGTTTTTATTCAAAATAAATTCCACTGGAGAACACTTTTTGAAGGTCATACAAGTTAAAATTTAATTTTACTTCCTATTCTATGTACACCGAACGTGTTATTGCTGTTAAAGAGAAGAAGCGGTAAGAAACTCCCAAGCAACACGTCTAGCTAAAAATTGTTTTTCTTTATATTTCTTATTATTATTTATACAGAAGTACTTCCCGAAGAATTAATGGAGTTGGAGCAAACAGTGCACGCTCAGTAAGAGGAAAGAAGAATATTATATTATTGTTTATTAATGACTAGACGTACTAAAAGTTTGTACTGGAACATATCTCCATAAATTCCTTACACGTTTGGCAAAATTAAAACGTTATACGGTCAAATAAATGAAAATGGAATGTATTTATTTCAAAATGGAAACTTGCAAATTACTTATTACAAGTCATGTCTACCAGTCTACCACCGCTCCTAAAGCGTTTTTAGTTTTTTAGTCAAGTGTGCCTCCAGGGCTAAATCCTAAATTATACGACATAGCGAAAAACACTCGAAGGAATCTCAAGGCCGATTTCAACGATTAATGCAAGTGAAAAATCTTACATCCAAGTTAAGTAACTGCTTAACTAACACAAGTTTATTTCAGAGTTGACATTCAGAAACTAGGTGTAAATATGCGCTATACAGATGTATATTTCAAAGGGCCTTCTTCTAAAAAAACTAAAGAGGTATCACTAGATTTTTGAAAAACCAGTTACCCTTGTCAGAAATCGAATCGACTGATTTCGAAAAAAATAATCTTTTTTTTATTACATCAGTAGATAGAGTAGCTTGTAAAGATAAATTTCTGTGAAGTAATGTAAACGGCAAAGTAATGGCAAGGGGTGGTTCTTTTAATAAACCGATTCATATTTTTGATATTCATAACCTGTGCCTTAACTTATGAAATTATTCGAAACAACGCTCAGTTTTGTTAAACCGTTTTTTAACATACATCCACGGAAGATAAAACACGTGTTGCACAGTCCCTTTTGCTGCTCATTTTAGATTACTCTGACGCGGTTTTTTCCCTTTTTTTTTTTTGATAACGCAGCGGGATGTGTTTGGACACCATCCTCGGGTCCTTCGGGGGAAGGGCCAAAAAAGCAAGCATAAGGCCTGCATCGAGGCTGTGTGGGACTCTCAGCGACCAGTTCTCCACGCTTGCTTCTAGAACGAAGCTGTCGCACGAAACGGCCGCCGAACTACCCACTAAACCTAAACCTGCGCCCCATTTATAGCGCTTTTACGGGACGTCACGGGATCTCGTACAGAGTAACTGCACCATGACGCCCCTACGCTCTGTAACTGAGCCACCCCGGGGAGTAGAGTGACGCCTGCTATCTTGACTTAACCATAGAACAACAGAATTTTTGTATTAGGCTCGCGAAAATATGACCATGTTTCTGAATTTCGTGATAAACTCAAGTGGTTCCCTATTCGCTTTCGTCGGAATACTCACATTCTCACACTACTTTATAACAAATTATTTATTCCTAGTAGTCCTTCTATCTTAAGGAACGTTTTGAATTCCTTCGCCTTTCTACTTCCCACGACTTGCGCATTCCCAAAGGATGAAGTGTGTGCAGGTGTCAGTCTACGATATGTATCTGAGAGCAAATTGTGAGGAGTGGAGAGGCGAAAGAATTCAAAAAACTCCTTAAGGTAAGGTTAGGATTAAATAGTATGTTATTAAGGAGAGTTAGAATGTGAGTAGCCCGGCGAAACCGAATAGGTTTATTAGAATTAGTATTATTTCTTATTTTGCATAGTACACAAGTCTCTGTTTGACCATTATCTCGCCTGATTTGGATCGGAGATGTGGTCTAAGATAAAGCACGCGTATCTAGGAGCTACCTATTTACATGGGAATAGAAGACACCCAGGTTATTCGGGAAAAACAGTTCTGTTCTTGCAAGGACGAAATGGCTAGGAAATAAAGACTCGTCACAAGAGTTTCAATGCTAGCAAATTTTCAAATTATTCAGCTTAGGTATTCGAAAGGTCAGCCATTAGCCGATTTTTCGGAGACAAATTACACGGCAGTCACGGAAACTACGGCAGTGAAAGCCAAGGTTACCTAAAAAATCATTAAATAGGTATTTTCCTACTACGAGAATTACAATCTAAATTAGAATTATTTAGGCACGTTTAAACGCTTATCTTTTTACCCCTAGACCGATAATCCTTCGAAGTTAAAAAGTATGTTACATACATAACAGTGTTCACACCTGAAATACTTTTAGAAGAGTTTCTTGCGCCGCTTCTTCTCTTTAAGCCACAACATGTTACGAAGTGGTGGTGATTAATTAGCTTCCGCTGCCATAAAATAAATAATAATCATAAACAAAAATTAAATAATTAAAATGAACCAGTTGGGGGTAGGTTAATTAATAGCTTTAACATTTGACTTGACTTGTTTTCTGCGATCATAGTGGCCGAAATGGCGAAATAAAAATCAAATAAAATGCCGCACTGAAAACCGTTAAAACGTAGTTTTAAATCTCAAATATTTTCAAAAACAAATCTTAATATTGTTACGAGCTTCAGGACTCAAATTAAAAATGCCGTTGGAACTACTATAGAATTTATTAGAACTGTACAAACACGTATAAAACAAATACAAATAAAACTGGATGCAACCAGTTCACACTGCTCGATTCAATGCAATTCGACACGCATAAAGCCCGTCGTCTATATCGCTAATCGAGAGTACTACAAACGTCTTACTCGTCTCGTAGTCCTCGCTTGACTGCCCCACCCCTCCATTCGGGCATTGTCTTATACTAACTATACAGTACAAAAAAAATCGGCCGTGCGCACCGAGTTTCCGAGAAATAGTAATTTGCACACCTGGTTATCTATTCCTGCGAACGGCCAACAAAGCCGAACTCAATAACAATAGGCTATTGTCTAATTGCAAATAAAAAAATACGAAGTAATAAAAAGAACTCCAAATGCAGGAGGGGCAATAAACGAGATGCGCAGCAGACAATTTCTTTGTCGGTATGTGACAATAGGGCTGCAGGTGGCCCAACTTGTTACAATATCAACCCTAAGAAGGAAAATCGGTGAAAGAAAAAAAGAGTTTCCACATGGCTGTAGTATTGTAACATTTTGCATTATAAACTCGAGCGGGTAAATTAATTTTTAGTTAACATGCCTTTTCTCGCGATTTCATTCGCATCCAATCCAGACTCGTATATTTTTCGGAATCTTAAGTGTACTATATTAATTTTCTAATGGTATTAAAATTTCATTTCAACTACTAATGAAATCCAAAATGTTTTTCTTCCCTCCCGACTTCTGAAGGTTTTTCATTGAAATTCATATTCAATGTACCTGAAACAATAAGAACAGTATTTAATAAATAATCAACAGAAATGTTATAATAGCGTCTGTAGACAGGAAAAGATTAACGAAATGGAAAAAGTTTATTTGAATTGGAGATTTACCCACTTCATTCGCAGAAATGACAATCTGAAGTATTACGAGAATACCTTCGATAAAATGCCGCGTTTAAAACCGTTCGAACGCAGTTTTAATAATGAATGTATGAATTAATAAATGTTCTTTATGCATATACAAGTTACACACAAGTTACAACAATACAACGGCCCCAGAATGGTCCGTTGTATATTACCCGTAACACAAGCGTAACTTGCTTAATTTGGGGATATACAGTGTGTGTGCTTGTCTGCCGATTTATTTATTTTTTATTTTACATATATATACAATAAGAGGTATTATTTCCGCCGGTGATATCTTCCAGACCACCTTTATAATGATTATAACTAATTTTAAAAAAATATACTTAACATAGATTATAAAGAAGGAAAAAATAAATGTCAAAAAATTCTAATATTGATACGCATGTGTTTATTGTTATACCTAAATATTTTGATGTTAGTGTGTTTATTTATCTTTAGTCTTAGCGTGATGATATATAGCCTATAGCCTTCCTCGATAAATGGGCTGTCTAACACTGAAAGAATTTTTCAAATCGGACCAGTAGTTCCCGAGATTAGCGCGTTCAATCAAACAAACAAACTCTTCAGCTTTCTATATTAGTATAGAATTTTAATCATTTATTATTATTGTCCAAGAATTCCTGTATCGAATAAAATGTTTTGTCCGTAAGGTATGTAAATAGCTTGTATTTATTTATATGTCTCAAATTCGCAGCACGTATATCTAAAGATAATTGTAATAATAATATTGTATATTTTGATGGACATCATAAATGTGCTATATTATGTGAAGCTAGTACACGTGTAAATTTAAGAAAAAGTCATATTGTGCCGCGACCCCAAATAACTGGGAGATGGTGACTAAAAAGAGAGAGGATATCTTGAAAGACTACAATGCGTAAGAAATATCAATGAATACGAACAGTTACATAGAAGAGTTGGGAGTTAACACACGTTCATATCTTGTTGAAATAAATAGGTGAGTAATTAAGCAGTCCCTTAAAATTAAACAAACAAACGACACTTTCCCTCTTTACAATATTTGTATAATTAGCAACGTTTGTGAGGGCTTCCATTGGCATAATTAGGGCATTCTTGCCACCGGCGGTGTCTAATGAAATTCCTTTACCCGACTACGTCACAGTCTAATATAGTTTAGTGAGGCAACTCTGAACATACTATTTCTTAGAACACTATGGTACTTTAGTAGCAATAAAAAGAAACAATTAATCATAATTTTCTATTTATATAATGTAATAAGAGTAGTTTGGACAACTTTACAATAAATATATTTTATAAAAAAAATATTTATGTAATACATTCGCAACTATAACACGAATTCAAAAAATTCATGTGAATATTAGCACTATGGACACTATTCTTAGCTAAACACTGAAATACATTACACAAAACTTCGAAATTTAATCGTATGAATGTTTAGTGTATTTCTAGGTTTGTTGGATATTTTTTTCTAAGTCTGTCATTATGAAAATAAATATCTTCTTCTACATTATTTCTGTAATTTAGGAGTTTAGAAACACATTGTTCATAAATTATATAACATTTTAATCGATATGGATAAAATCTTAAATAATGCTTAATTGAAAATTTATATCATGTTTCTATTTGTACAAAATGTACAGAGTTGTTATCATTATTGTTAAATTAAAACATCATCAATTTGGAATGTATCAATCGTAATTGATAGATTTCAAATATTGGTTTGTTTTGATTGATTTTTGAGTTTGATTGGTGCAGTTTGTATACTACGTAAGTATACAAATGCAAACATAATACACAAGGCCACTTATTTCACTATCTATGTTTTTTTGTTTGTATATACACTTTGGTATATAATACTCTCTATCAAGATACGTAGCATAGGTGAATGTCTAATTTAGTTTACTAACATGCCCATACTGTGGTTAAACGGAATTGACAGGTGGAGCTCGTTAAGGTTAGTAACACGATATCGGCATACATTAGGCGAATGTTAACGACACGTGACTTTGGAAAGGGAGAAAAGCATTTATAATAATAATAAGGTCAAACTTGAATCATACCTTAACGACGACAATCGATCCAAAAACATTTTTCAATACTTTTAATTTGTTTTACGATTCATAGTTTTTTTAAATAAAGTTTTAATATATATTGTTACATGCCGTCAAAGATAAATACACAGCTGCCTGTCGTAAGCGCAGTTTATTGTCTTCCCGGATTTCGGAATTCTTTTGTGTTTTGAATTGTAATTAAGAAAAACATGCTATTGTTTTTCTACTTGTTTTATGACCATCATTAGTGTCGAACTAATCCTTATTGTTATTGTTTTCGACTTTGTTTGCCGTTCGCAAGTGTGCAAATTATTATTTCTCGGAAACCCAGTGCGCGCGGCCAATTTTTTGTACTATAAGACAATGCCCGAATGGAGGGGTGGGTAGTCAAGCGAAGACTACGAGACGAGTAAGACGTTTGTAGTACTCTCGATTAGCGATATAGACGCCCGTGTCGAATTACATTGAATCGTGCAGTGTGAACTGGTTGCATGCAGTTTTATTTGTATTTGTTTTATACGTGTTTGTACAGTTCTAATAAATTCTATAGTAGTTCCACCGGTATTTTTAATTCGAGTCCTGTAGCTCATAACAATATGTTTTATTTTAATGCTCAGACGAAATAAAAGTATAGACGGAGCCTGAATGAACAAAAGCGTCAAATGAAGTGAAGTGCAGTTGTATACAGGTGGTTTGCGTCTGTGTGGTTAATAGCAATGTATCCACTGGAGAAATAACCCAATTATGGGTTATTTCCAATTCAACCCACGAAAACTCAACCCAGTTAAAAAATTCCCAACTCAACCCACGACTTGTTTTTAATAAATTTTCCTATCTCAACCCAAATGTTATTCCCGATTCAACCCAAAGCCAAAACAACGACAATCAAGTATGGATACCATACAAATGAAATTCTGTATTTAATATTTTATAAATTCAATTAGCATTTGCCAGCGACTTCGTCCACGTTGAACAGGTAACAAAGATTACAGTACTTTTGCCAATATTTAAAATCAAGCGTTATTTCCAGCGGAATAATGGATTTTTTACTGCGAAAATACATGAAATAAAACACGGTCACTTGAAACCATTCCCAGGAAAATTTATTCCCGATATAAATATGTAATATCTGTGTTAAGATTCTTCAACTATGACTTTTGGTAAGGCTTTACACACAATCTCTCGTTTTTTAAACTCGTTTTAAAATGGGTTGAGTTGGGAATGAAAAATTAAAATATTGTCGTGGGTTGAAACCAGTAAAGAAACGGGTTGGTTTGGCAAAATATATTCGTGGGTTGTGACGTCATGGGTTGAAATGGGAATAACCCGAAGTGAAATTATTCCATCTTTATCCCTACTAATTTGATTATTTAATACTAATTGTAAGATCTCGTAACGCACTGCGGGGCGATTGGCTTCCTTTAGCGGGTTTCACTCTGAGAGCTCGGGGCACGCTCTAACTATTATGTTCGTCTGAAGTCTGAGTGTACAATCTAATAATTTAGGTTTCAAAGCACGAAATAATTTTTAAAAACAAGAGTCTATATAATTTTTACGAAGATGTTTTTAAATTATACATTACTTGTCGAGATTTTTAAATACAACTCCAGAATAAATTAATCTAAATAGAATTGTTTTATCTTTATATTTCATTTTTATCTGTACTAATTCGATTAATTTAACTCGATTAAAACATTGAGTGCTCGCGATCGGCATCCTTTAGCCGGCTTCACTTTGACAGTCCGAGACTCCGTCTTTCTATTGATGGTCTAAGAATTACATCTATATTTTTTTTCAAGATAAACAATAAAAGCTATATATGACATGTAATAACGCCATACACATTATGATATAAATTTGCATTTGGCGACGTCGGCATAGCTCGTTATCGCAAGTTAATTGACGCCGGTCGGAATATCCATAAATTATAATATTCGGTTTAATATCTGCGAAACGTAATCGACATATCGAGCCCCCTGGACCCTCCAGGGGTCCGCATACATTAACAATCAGACCTCTTGATTAAATTTACGCATCTGCTCCTCAAATATACAACCATAGGGCTATTCGCGCGCATTTCCAAGGGTAAACTTCGGATCTATGTCATATGGGAAATCTTGCATTTTTTTATAGCTGGAGTACAGCTGACAGGTAGACGGCCCACCTAATGGAAAGCGGTTACCGTCGCCTATGGACGTTTGCGACACCAGAGATGTCACCAACTCCAAGAGACCCTTTAAAAATTCTATATCTTGGGAAACTCTCAGCTGTTCTGTTAAAACTTTTTAAAGAACCGTTGCGTACAAAAGCGAAGCGGCTCAAGAAAGTGGGGATGAATACCCAACCAATGGCGTACAGTAATTTACAGAATTTAGTATTGTGAATCTTTTATATAAGTAGTTGTACTTAATATAATACAACACCAACATCATTTGCCACATATTGAGTAATTGAAATTATACTAGCTACCGTAAGTAAAAACAAAACTGAGAAAAAAAAACAATGTTTGGTATACAATATCTAAAAAGAAGAAGAAAGGGAGACCTCACCAGAACACATAGCTGGAGCCAAGATCACATCAAAGGCCTGCGACCAGCCGCAAGGAGGACGCTAATTGTTAGAAATACTTGATATAATGGTTTACTTGCTTTTCAAACATTCAAGAATCATTTGTTTATAAGTGCTGGGCCTTTTTGCCGCTATATCTATTAAGTAGAAATTGTGATTATATGAGTGCACTAGTTGGTAAAGGCGAGATCGTTTGCCGGCGTTTGTTCGGCAACGCGTAGTCGCAAACAATCGGCAAGGGCCCCGGCAATGTGTCCTGGTAGGAACCCTGTGACCCAATTTATTGATTATAGATGTGACTGTACATCTATAATATCTATTATGACACAAATCATATAGAAACATCGCAGCAAGCTGCAATCTTCTGTACTCAAGGTTATAAAATTATATTTATCAAACAGATTTTCGTAGGACAAGCGATTATGGAAAACATTTATATTGTACACAACGTAGAAATTTTCTTTGAACTTGCTCTAATGTATTGTTATATTTATTATAAAAGGGGTTCCATATGGACACAGCATAATCTAATTGCGAGCGAATCAGTGTAACATAGAGGTAAATATATGTTGAGGGTCGAGTGAAATTTGTACTGGAACGCATAACGAGGCCATACATTTTAAAAGATTTATTAATTATGGTATCTATATGCAGATCCAAGTGCAATTTATTATCAAGTATTTCACCTAAGTCTCTAATATAATTGACATATTCAATGGTAGTGTTACACAGCTTATATTGGAAATTACTAATATGTTTCTTTTTGCTAAAGGTAATGACTTTACACTTACTAATATTAAGGTCAAGTTTATTGTTTAAACAGTAGGTTGATAGGTTACTAAGATCTTCTTGAAGTTTATAATGGTCGTCTGAGTTTTCTATAATGAGGTAGATTTTTAGATCATCAGCATATAACAAAAATTCACAATTTTTTGAGCTACTAATTATATCATTTATAAAAATGATAAAAAGCAATGGGCCAAGAATTGAGCCCTGTGGCACGCCGGACGTGATAGGTACGAAGTCAGATTCACAGCCATTAAATGCGATTTTCTATGTACGATTTGTTATGTAAGATTTAAACCAGCGCCACAGGTTACCTCTAATACCATTATACGGAAGTTTATCAAGAAGAATTTTGTGATCTACACTATCAAATGCTTTACGAAAATCAGTATATAGACTATCTATTTGTTTGTTAGCGTCGATACCTTTAAAAAGAAGTGATGTGTATACCAATAGATTAGTAGTAGTGGAACGACGTTTTACAAATCCGTGTTGTTGTGGTTTGTGCAATTTATGTCTTCTTAGAGTGGCAGCACTAAAAGGTTGTGTAATTTATGTATTCTCAGAATGGTAACACTAAAAGATCGTGCGATTTAATATGTCTTGAGAGTGGTAACACCAAATAAAAAGTCTTCTTGAAAACGCATATGTTTTGACATTTTTCTAACAAACTAAAAATCCACGTGTATCAATTTAATCGCCGAACCAAGCTTCCTAACTAATAAAGCCAACAATATTTATGTGTGTTCAAGTAGATGGTTTAGATTTACAATTGGACCCGGTAGGTGGCACAGCAATCGGGACCTAGATTTTTATTTTCCGGAGCAAGACAACGTCTGCCGGGTGCGCTAGTTATCCTATAATTAATTAATATTAATATAACATTGAAATAATCTATCATTAAGTGGGTGCCGCCAGTTCTTAATCGGTCAACTTATTAAAGTATAATATTATATTAATCGCCAACCAGTTTGTACCGTACCACTTTCACTTTTTTTTGAATCTCCGATAAAATTCGTTTTACTTTTTTACATTGATTAAATACAACAATGACATATACGATATATTTAATCAATTCTTTGAGCTATACATTATATACCTTACTAGCTTTTGACCGCGGCTTCGCTTGCCTTAAACAGTATGTGTATGTCATGAAGTGGGCATGTAATTCAATAATTTTAATTAATTAGAAATGTCAAAATTGACGTTTAGTTCGAAATATGTGATGATATTTTTTTTTACAGCCAGTAGCAGGCAAACAGGCAGACGGCCCACCCGATGGAAAGTGGTTACCGTCTTTTATGGACATCTGCAACACAAGGAGTGTCGCCTTCTTAAAAACCCCATGTCATAGCGCAAAGGGAAAACCACGGCGGGAAGTTCCCTCCAGATCACTGTTGTACGCGGAATAATTGTTCTGGAGAACCGTCGCGTACTTGAGCGTGGGAGCTCAAGGAAATGGGGGTGAACATCCCGTAGCTGGCGAGCGGTGCGTTGTAAAAGTGAGGTGTTGGCACCAGATCAAACAGTTCCTCGGAACACTCCCCGTTATACAGGCGGTAAAATACGCAGAGGGACGCAAGTGTCTTCGAAGGCTAAGCGATTCTAAACCGCCTGTTAGTATGGGATCGTCGAATATACGGATGGAGTCGAGGGGGTCAGTCTGGTAAGCGGGTGCTCCGGCCCATAGATGTGAGCAGTACTCCATGTGCGGTCTGATTTGCGCTTTGTATAGAGCAAGTCGCAAATAAATACCCATAATGCCATATAGCAATACACAATGCATTCATATTCTCAATCTGGGCCTCTGTATTTATGTTTTTTACTGTATTACCCTTTTTTATTCAGTACTAGCGGTTCCGGCGGATATTGTCCTGGCCTGAAACAATAAAAATATAGAACCCGATTCCAGCGCCATCTACCGGGTCTAATTCTGAAACTAAACCATCCCCGAACCCACTCAAACACTATTTTTTTTACACCTTAGGTTACATTATTAAAGTTTTAGTACGGATCCCTAAATTTTCTTTCCTCTCTATAATATTAGTATAGATTATTTAAGTTATATGTAGATTTAAGTGTAGTATAAGTAGTCGCAATGCTTTTTCATCTGTCGCTAAATTATTGCCGCTGTATATTTTTCCGTCTTTGTGTTGTAGTGGAACACTTACAAGCCAATAGATGGCGCTGTGCAATAAAAGAGGTCGCAAACATACAAAGAATATATACAAATTTCCAACAGTAATATAATGACTAGGCCTGCGAGGAACAACACTAGCTTCGCTGGGAGCAGCATCCATCTCGCTCCTCCACACTATACGGACGGGGCACCCCCCTTAAGTGTACACTTTTTTTTCTTTTTTTTATCGCAGTAGTTCAGTAGACAGGCAGACGGCCCAGTTGATGGAAAGCGGTTATCATCGCCTATGGACATTTGCAACACCAAAGGTGCTACAAATGCGCTGCTGCTCTCTGAAGGGAGACTGGAACCTAGTCACTTAATGCCGGAACACAACTCAAGGTTGTTATGGCGACATACTTTAGACCAGAGGTGGTAGTCATCCAATCGGGCAAAATTTTGTTATTAGGTATTCAATTCTACCTCTGTATGTCACTGAAATGGCCCTAGAGGAAGATCAGCGCTGGTTAACCACCAACAATTTGCTGAGCTAGAGCTAATTTACAACTTCATCTTCTTGCTTTTCAATGTTATTTATGTATTCTTGACACATGAAAGTGACATTGAAAGAAGAGTAATTCCAGGTAATAAGGTGAATGGAGCGCTAAACTCTTTTATAAAAAGCCAAAAAGTAAAAAGCACGCACGGCTGTCCATTAAGGGGTGTTGGTGCCAACACTGATGTACGGCAGTGAAAGTTGGATGTGGCAGAAGAAGCATGAAAGTGGAATAAATGCAGTTGAAATGAGAGCTTTGAGAAATATATGTGAAGTAAGCATGAACGATATGATACGGAATGGAACGTTGTGGATTGAAAGAAGATGTAATAACAAGAGTTGAAAGAGGAATATTGGGCATGTAGAGAGGATGGATGAAAATAGACTCACAAAACAAGTTGGTACCGGTAGACCGCGACGTACACATCATGATTAAATAGCAGAAGTGTTAAAACGAGGTCAGGTAAAAAGCCTATCAAATAAACGTGCAAGTATGAAGAAGTTAATGAAAGTGGATGAAGCGAAAGTTGTTGGTCAGGATCGTCGCAAGTGGGGATCTATAGTCTCTGCCTACCCCTGTGGGAAACAGGCGTGATTACATGTACGTATGTATTCTTGTATTGTACTTGTGGAGTTCTAAATAAATGCCTTTTCTTTCTTTCTTTCTATGTTCTATTCTACATCCCTGACAACTTCTTGACGGTCTGTTGCGTAGTTAAGGCGTGAAAACGTGACAAAGAAACAAACTCAATTCGTATTTATTATATTAGAATAAACTCAATGACAATATCATACAAAAAGCAAACAATGCTGATGATTAATATTCTGGAAAATTCTTTGCATATCAAGTTTAGCATGTGTTTTAAAACAAAATTTATTAACTTAATTAAAATACAATGAACATGTATACAAGTGTTAAAATATTTTGTGAATATAAAATTAATATTCAGTTACCAAAGTATTTTTATAGGTTTCTTTAATATCGATTTAGAAAAATATAATCATGTTAAAATGGTCTTCTACTTGAGACGATCGGGACTAGGCTTGACATATGGTATCCAAATGGATACCATATGTCAAGGAGGACATATCCTCCTTTTCGTCAAATTGCCCTTCCGTCCGCCCTCATTCCCGAATTCAAATTCAAATTACGCGCGTAGATCTCTTAAACTTTGACCCACACTCTCACACACTCAACTCAACGCATAATGCATTGCAAGTTGCAATAAATAAAACATAAATATATTCGCAATTTCATTTATTTATTTATGTCCTCCTTTGTTTTTATAAGTCTTCCATTTTATGCAAAATATCACTCGTCAGCTCTTATTTTTCATTTTTCTATCTAGCAACCCTAATCGGAAGAAGTCGTGGTAGTGTAATGGCTAGCGAACACGCCTCAAACTCAAAGGGCGTGGGTTGGATCCTGGCCATAACGCATGCACCACTAGGCAGTTTTCTGACCATATTGTAATATGCATATTGTTACAATTACCACGTCCTAACAGCGGTGAAGGAAAACATCGTGATGAAACCAGCACATCGAGATAAATTTGACCGATCTTGTCACAGAGGGGATAAACGCTCTATTATAATAATAAAGCGCTTTTTTATGTTACTGCTCCATCTGGGATAATGTTATACAGTTAGTGTCTGTATCACGCAGTTGTAGCGATGGCTTTACTGCGTTATTTCTGATGCTGCATTGTTATTAATTGACGTTAAACATTGATAGATAACTTATGTATACATACACTAATGTAGGTACTGATTAACGGCGTTATTTTTAACGCTAACACCAAGACGCAATCGGCTACAGCCGTTAACGCTACTTTTTCCATTTTGTAGCTTATAAAACACAACAACACAATTAGCACAAATCAAAATATCACCATGACCTTTTGTAAACCTATTGAACCACTAACAAAAAGCTCGGCCATCAATCTGTAACCGTGTCGTGTCACAAACGTAAACTCTTGCGCACCGCCACACAAGCATCCTCATTACTCACACATCACTACTAACACACCTGGTTTTATAATCAAATAAAAACTGTCTCTATTGTCTACAAAATAAAATTCAATTTTCAATGCCAACTGTTTTTGTATTTAAATTATTTATAAAACATTCACGTTTAAATTTGAATCATAACTTCATTTAATTACAGTTCTTTATCCCTTATTTTCAGCAGTGTTGGTAAGTATAATACCTGTTCTGGTATAGAGAAGCTTTGCCATTGCATTGTGATCTCTATACCATGTATATTTAAGTCTTAATTGGCTTGTGTAAGCTGTACAAGTTATTTAGTAACTCGTACCATTCAGTGCCAGGCGTCACAAGAATGCGCCTGAGTACAGTTAGCTATACAGAGTTGTTATGTCTGTTTGTACGTTTGCTAAATGAGTTTTTGGTCGATTTTTTTGGTCCCACCTTGACCTTGGTTTATGGTATTTTCCTATATATCTTTCGAGGAACTTGTTTATCAGGTTTTGCGAGGGTATAATGATTGTCCTCTTATCTTTCTTATGTATCTTTTTTGTCAAGTTATCCCAATGTTATTGTTCAACTTGTATCTTAAGATTGCGTTTCATTTCTGTCTTTCAATTTGCGTGAATCAACCAACTTGATTCATATATACGTAAACTTGAACCCTTGTATATCATTGAAGAGTGGAAGACAGTCGTGGTTGGTTGACTCGTCTTATATTGTAGAGGAACAGAGGATATCCAAAATTATAGATTTTTTCGTATTAATTCGTATAATTCGTTTTTCTTCACAATAATAGTTACGCTGGTATATTTGAACGTATGTAATGAAGTTCTTCTTCTTTTTTGGAGGATTATGGCTCCAACAATAAAGTTCGTAAAGTGACATTTTAATTGTCTCTGTTAATGTGACGTTTACGTATGTTGAAAGTTGTTGTTGTCGATGGCAACTATCTACTAAGCCAAAGGTGTTGGAGCCAGAACTAAAATACGCGTATTGTGTCTGAATATATATCATCATTATAGATTTGTGCATTTTAACCAAATTGGTTCATCCGTTTAACGTTACAGAGTTATTGATATTAGGTATGTTTTCTTTTACAATCCAAAATTATTATTTTTAACGTGACTTCAATGCAAATGGCATTGTTTATGTTGTATGAAGAGTGAGGCAGATGAAATGAGAAAAAAAGATGCAAAATATTGAAGTTTAAAGTATACTTAGGTATTTACAGCCGTTGTAGTATTATGGCTAGCACACTCGCGTCCTAGACTCAAAAGGCGCAGGTTCGAACCTGAGCGGGTAAGCTTGCAACACTTAGGCAGTTTTCTGACCTAATGTGCATATTGTTACAATTATAGTGTGCTAACAACGGTGAAAGAAAACAACGTAATGAAATCTGCACATCGAGATAACCGATGTGTCAAACCTGCCAAGCTGCCTTGGTCAAGCGTGACGAGTATACTGTCCGTTCCCCTTATAAGAAGATAGCGAAGATATTCAAAGCGCGATTCCATTGCGATAGTGTTTAGAACTCGTATTTTACTAAATCCACAATATTATCTCGATATCGTCGCGGCAGAACAATAGTCGAATACAAATTGGTAGAAAAGGCGTTGACCGGAATGAATATTTAAAATCTGCCAAAAATTGAAATTTATTTCGCGAGTTTTCGCTTGTAAACATTTACAACGACAGAGCGAGCGGCCACGGACACGCCATTGCAATGAGCAGAATACCGAAATCAGGTAATCCTACTGTTGAGACAGTAGTGCGATTTTGACGCGATAGTAATAGCAGAATTGGGCCCGTGGAGGCCCGAGCCCAAACGTGGGACGTTTATGGGCTGTTATTAATATATATTAGAAAGAAAGAAAACAGGTTTGTTTTTAGGACGAACATATACAAGTGAAACAAACACATTTAAAGTAATAAATAAAGCACAAAAAATAAGAAAAAACATTATTAGATATTTGAATTAAGTCTAGTTTAAACAATACAATGTATGTATGAAGAGGTTAATGAAAGTAGATGAAGCGAAAGTTGTTTGTCAGGATCGTCGCAAGTCGAGGTCCATAGTCTCTGCCTACCCCTATGGAAAACAGGCGTGATATAATGTATATATGTAAATGATACAAATAAGTATAAAGGTTCTTCTTTAAAAAAATCTACATTCAATCTATTAGTAACTATGCTCCAATAAAATGTAATCATATATATTTTTATAAACTCTTGCGTTAGTCAAATTAAACAACAAAACAAATTAAAATCGATGCTAAAAACCAGTTGGTAAATATCGTTGTATAAACCGACATACATACTTAATTAATAACATGAATTCCTTGACTGTTTTTGTTCCACCTGCAATAGGTATAAGAAAAAATAGCAAATTAATAACAGAATTTACTCAATACTAATAGCAATAGGACAAGTAATTTCCATATATGTATATTTATTATGATGGTATCTCCAGTTATGGTAAAATATCCCATAAAAACCGCGGTGTCGAGGCCGGTGGACCTTGGAGTGGAAACCAGTCTTAGCTTGACTGACCCTCGCGATTCATTTTAGAAAAGCAGATTATAATAGAAAGGCTGCATATGGTACAAAACGATACAGTCTCAACCCCCCCAAATTCCATGGTTTTCTGTAGGAAAATTCAACAGGTCATAATAGGTTGAGGAAAAAGTCTTTTCGGATATAGTATGTATGAACTTGTAATAAGATCTCTTTGGCTATACCATTTGTATCTGGCTGGTTTTGGTATCATTAAAAAGTTTTAATTTTAAAGAAGACAATTCCAAATTCAAATTAGGAAAATGTGTGATTTTCATTTGTTTTTCTTATTGTTAAAACGAGTGAATCTAATGAAGAAATTCGATACATTTTAAAATTTTACTACAAAAAAGGTAAAAATGCAACACAAGCCGCGAAAAAAATTTATGATGTTTATGGACCTAATGCAGCATCTGTGAGAGTAGCGCAAATTTGATTTAAGCGTTTTCAATCCGGAAATTTTAATATCAAAGATGCACGTCGCTCTGGTCGCTCTGTTACGGACAAAATTGATGCCATTTTTGAAAAAGTGGAGCAAGATCAGCATATTAGTAGTTACGATGTAGCTGGAGAACTGGGAATTGACCACAAAACGGTTTTGGCGCATTTGAAAAAAGCTGGGTAAACAAAAAAGCTCGATATTTGGGTGCCTCATGAGCTCACTGAAAGAAACCTAATGAACCGTGTACTCATTTGTGATTCTTTATTACGACGTAATGAAACCGAACCATTTTTGAAGAAGCTGATAACTGGTGATGAAAAATGGATCACGTACGACAAGAACGTGCGAAAAAGATCGAGGTCAAAGGCCGGTCAGGCTTCACAGACTGGCGAAACCCGGGTTAACTTGCAACAAGGTGATACTGTGTGTATGGTGGGATTGGAAGGGCATTATTCATTATGAACTGTTACCGCCAGGCAGCACTATCGATCCTGAACTGTACTGCGAACAACTGATGAGATTAAAGCAAAAAGTTGAGAGAAAGCGGCTGGAATTAATCAACAGAAGGGGCGTGGTTTTTCACCATGATAACGCTAGACCTCACACATCTTTAGCCACTCAGCAAAAATAATGAGAGTTTGACTGGGAGGTGTTAATGCATCCACCGTATAGTCCTGACCTTGCACCTTCAGATTTTCACCTGCTTCGGTCTCTGCAGAATTCCTTAGGCGGTGTCAGGTTAACATCACGAGAGAACTGCCAAAACCACTTGTCGCAGTTTTTTGATCAGAAGACCCAAAATTTTTATAGCAATGGGATCATGTCCCTACCTACAAGATGGGAAAAAGTTATCCAACAAAATGTCACCTACATACTTTAGTCAAATGTAAATAAACTTTATAAAAAACTTTTGAATTTTTACATAAAATGCGAGGAAACTTTTTCTCCAACATAATATATAAAGCTCTTAAATAGAATTCGAACAGGTCATTTCCCGACGAGAAGTTTTGGCTACCTCATGGGAAAAGTTGATTCTCCCAACTGCCTACTGTGTGGAACTCGTGAGGATGTTCAACATCTGTTAATGGAATGCAGCAAAAACAAAGATGGCAGAGTACAACTGTTGAGGGAGATGGGACTGAATCGTTTTGATGTAGGTATTTTTATAGAAATATTGGCAGAGCCAGCCTCAAAGAAGACCAGTTTGTTAGCCAGCTCATTATTTAAAATTTAATATATAAGTCATTGTATTGTTACGACCGACAAAGACAAATGCACATCTGCATACTGTTTTGCGCATTTTATTACTTTTCGGCATTTGGACTACTTTTGTTTTCTTTGTGTTTAAAATTTGTGATTAGAAAAACAGCCCATTGTGTATTGTAATCTTTTATGGTAGTCATTAGCCGGGTGTGCGGTTTACGATTCTTAGCAAATTGCGTCGACGCTTGCCGGGCAGACATATTTGCATTTGTGCAATATAAAGCAATGGTCTGACTGAGGAAGAGGCAGTCGAGCGATAACCACGAGCGAAGCAAGACTTGTGTACATTCGGTAATCTATTTAGTGACGGACTTTGCGCGTGTATTTAAATTACGATCTTCTGCATTACGTTTGGACTTATTACGTTCGTTTATATTTGTACCTGTGTTATACGTGTTTGTATAGTTCTAATAAACTCTATAATAATTCCAACGGAATTTCAATTCGAGTCCTGCAACTCGTAACAATATTATGATAATTGTACTAATTAAATGACTTATGACTTATGCTAAGTCTTTTTCGCCTATATTCTCTGATTGCGTAACCCAAGCCGGTCCTAGCTACGCTCTAATTGAGTATATGAGAAACCTGTTAAAATTAACCCTCCAGCTTTAACAATGTTGTCATCAAGTACAATCTAATGTCATTCGTAGGGTTGCCGTGTCGTCGACGCGACGCTCCCGTCGTCCTGTCGCAAACACGCCACACTAATTCCTCATAATTCGGCTATAGAGATGTTTCCTTTAGTGTAACCCGAATTTTCGATACACATCCGAGCATTTTTTTTAAATATACAAATAAGTAACATAGAAAATTGCAAAATAAACATATCTGAGGATTCGGAAAGCGTTCTCTGTACAGAATTCATGTTGTTATAATATCGTAGAGAAGTACCGCAGAAAAAGACATTACAACAACCCCAAATGATTGGAAGAAAGTGAAAGAAAATAGAGAGGGGCTGGCATGGTGACGTCGTCACTAAAAGCCAGGTTTTGCCAGGTGGTAGGGTATTTGTCCGACTGGATGGCTACCACCCCTGGTCTAGAGTATGCCGCTATAACAACCTTGAGTTGTCTTCCGGCATTAATGACCAGGTTCCAGTCTCCCTTAAGAGAGCAGCAGCGCACTTGTAGCACCTTTGGTGTTGCAAATGTCCATAGGCGATGGTAACCGCTTTCCATCAAGTGGGCCGTCTGCTTGTCTGCTGAACTCCTGCAATACAAAAAAAGGCCATATATAAGTAATTTTAATTAGTAATTACTAGGCCGTTTTACTCGCTAAAGATATGACGCTATAACTTGTCAGACTAAAGGCGAATTTATATTTATATGGTCTGGGTGTCCTGGATCGGCCCCAGAGTAGTCCGTTTTATATTACCTATAACACAAACGTAACTTGCTTAATTTGATGATATACTTATATAATATGTGTGTTTGTCTGCCGATTATTATTATACTTGTATGTCTCTCAAGACCACGGGTCATAAAAATGGCGGTGAGATTGATATTAGCTTGACGCAATATGTTATGATGACTTGTGTTGTGTCGCATCGGAAGTGAACCCGATGTCTGTCGAGTGCCAGGCATGGAAAAGGTGAGGGAGTGAGGTGGAGGAGCGGCCGCATCAGAGAAGTATGATCGCGCCTGTAGTTATGTTGTGACGCTTCAGAGTACCTGTGTTATTTCTAAATAATAATGTTACTAGCTACAGAACTCGAATTACAATAAATGCCGTTGGAATTACTAAAGAGTTTATTAGAACTGTACAAAGACGTATAAAACAAATACAAATAAAACTGGATGCAACCAGTTCTCACTGCATGATTCAATACAATTTGACATGCGAAAAGTCCGTCGTCTATATCGCTAATCGAGAGTACTACAAACGTCTTACTCGCATCGTAGTCGTCGCTTGACTGCCCCACCCCTCCATTCGGGCATTATACTAACTATACAGTACAAAAAAAATCGGCCGCGCGCACTGAGTTTCCGAGAAATAGTACTTTGCACACCTGGTTATCTATTCCTGCGAACGACCAATAAAGTCGAAAACAATAACAATAGGCTATTGTCTAATTGCAAATTTTAAATACGAAGTAATAAAAAGAACTCCGAATGCGGGAGGGGCAATAACAAGATGCGCAGCATTTCTTTGTCGGTATGTGACAATAAATATGCAGGTGGCCCAACTTGTAACAACAATAATATAAATGTGACCGCTACCCATCTCGTCAGAGCCCATCACAACACGTCACGTCAGAAAAATATAAATCCGCCTTTATACAAAATCTAGGCGTTTTCGGCATTTTGTAGGATGATAGAAGTTATAACACCTGATTTGACTATCAATTAACCGTATTACAATAAGACAGTATTTGTCGTATTGTAAAGGTCAAAAGATGAGAAACTACAGATTTATCAAGGTAAACGGATTCCTGTTATACAGAACGGTAATTTATAAAGTTTTTGAATGACGGAAATTTTTTATTGCAAAATAATCACCAAGTCAAGGATAATGTTCGAATATTTAATTTTACAATCAATGCTAGAAATAAAACATACAAAGTTGCAAGTTTGAGGTAAACACATTTGAATCATCTTCAAGTTGTAATACACGTACAAGTTGTATGTCACAATAATTACACCCACTAAACGATTACTGAATAAGATAAAACTGTAAAATAGTTTTCAAAACACATAATTGATTTTCATTCAGGGGCGTGATTTTCATTGATATGGCTGATACCGCCGTATCAGCCATATCAATGATACAGGGGCTCGGAAAGCCCCCCAGGCTACAGGGGCCCCGAAAGTTTGTAAGCAAATATTCCTAAAATGTAATCCACAATATTTTAAAATAACATTTTTGAGAATAACTACTAGGCCAACAGAAACAGCTATCAGACTTGTCATTAATCTCTATAAAGACAGAAAATCTACAGAAACTGAAATCGTCTTCAGCTATGAATGATTTGACAAATAACTTTCCCGATAACAATGCGAGAAAAGTGTATCTCTGATTTGAATTGTTTGTCTAACTTAGCATTAAGTATAAGTAATAACTTATAATCCATATATAATTATTTTAATTCAATTCGAGTATTTTATAAAAATAACTTTCCCCTTCCCTTGGGGGGGTCCAAGGGAAGGGCAAAGTTATTTTTATAAAATACTTTTTACAACACATTTTGATCAGGGCCCGTCTAAGGCAAGCTACGCCATTGTTTTAATTATATTATTTATTAGAAAGCTCCGTTGGGTCTCTCGTCGACCATTCCACAATGCTTGATGACGAAGGACTTCGAGCAGTGCGTCCTACCCGTCATCCTACACTGACAGTGGATTTGGTTCACAGATTGAAAATCGCCCAGCGGGCTATGGAGCGAGCTATGTTTGGAGTATCTCTTATGGGTAAAATCAGAAATGAGGATATCCTTAAGAGAACCCAGGTTACCGACTTACCGACATAGCTCGGAAAATAAGCAAGCTAAAGTGGCAGTGGGCCGGCCACGTCTGTCGCAGGACTGATGGCCGATGGAGCAGACAAGTCCCAGAGTGGAGACCACGTCTCGGCAAACGTAGTGTAGGACGCCCTCCAGCCTGATGGACCGACGATCTGCGAAAGGTCGCTAGTGGAGGCTGGATGAGAACAGCGGAGGACCGAGATAGGTGGTGCAAACTTGGGGAAGCCTACGTCCAGCAGTGGACAACGGTAGGCTGGCCGATATTATTTGGCTCATGTCTCGGACAATCGATCAGTATGGCGAGGTAAGGTAGCCAGTCTTCAGGCACCTTACCCAAAGAAAACGCTAAACCTAGGCCCAATATTCTACTTAGACTGTTAAGAATTATTGATAGAATACAATATAACTATTTATATAAATAAACAAAATTTTACAAGTAAACATTAATATTGTTACATGCCGTCAAAGATAAGCCGCACAGCCTATTGTAAGCGCAGCCATTGTCCTCCCGGATTAGGGAATTCTTTGTTTTGAATTTGCAATTAAGAAAAACATGCTATTGTTCTTCTACTTGTTTTATAACCATTATTAGCGTCGAACTAATCTCTATTGTTATTGTTTTCGACTTTGTGGTCGTTCGCGAGTGTGCAAATTAATATTTCTTAGAAACTCAGTGTGCGCCTCCAATTTCTTTGTACTGTGTAGTTAGTATAAGACGATGTCCGAATGGAGGGGCGGGGCAGTCAAGCGACGACGACGAAACGAGTAAGACGTTCTCTAGTACTCTCGATTAACGATATAGACGACGGACTTTGCGCGTTCGAATTGTATTGAATCGTGCAGTGTGAACTGGTAGCATCCAGTTTTATTTGTATTTCTTTTATACGTGTTTGTACAGTTCTAATAAATTCTATAGTAGTTCCAACGGCATTTTTAATTTGAGTCCTGTAGCTCTTAACAATATATTCCCTAAAGAGCATTCGTGACGAGTTAACCCGAAAATTCGTCTTATATGAACACACCACTTATAATGAACATAATGAATACATTCCGGACACACGACACAGACGACATAAATCCATTTATGTTAATATTCACACAGAAATGTCTTACTAACTTATTAATATCATTTAGTGACATGCGTGGTCGCCCCGTTTTCTTTTTTTCATTTAATATTTGTTTATTTATCAGGGTGTGTACGGCGTGGTCTACCAGTACCAACTCTACCATTCACAATTCATACACTTGTTTTGTAATAGGTTTTTTTTATAAAGTTTATTTACATTTGACTAAAGTATGTAGGTGCCATTTTGTTGGATAACTGTTTGCCATCTTGTAGGTAGGGACATGATCCCAATGCTATAAAAATTTTGGGGCTTCTGATCAAAACACTGCGACAAGTGGTTTTGGCAGTCCTCTCGTGACGTTAACCTGACACTGCCTAAGGAATTCTGCAGAGACCGAAATAGGTGAAAATCTGAAGGTGCAAGGTCAGGACTATACGGCGGATGCATTAACACCGCCCAGCCAAACTCTCGTAATTTTTGCTGAGTGGCTAAAGATGTGTGAGGTCTAGCGTTATCATAGTAAAAAACCACACCCCTTCTGTTGATTAATTCCGGCTGCTTTCTCTCAACTTTTTGCTTTAATCTCATCAGTTGTTCGCAGTACAGTTCAGAATCGATGGTTCTGCCTGGCGGTAACAGCTCATAATAAATAATGCCCTTCCAATCCCAACATACACACAGCATCACCTTGTTGCGAGTTAACCCGGGTTTCGCCACAGTCTGTGAAGCCTGACCGGCCTTTGACCACGATCTTTTTCGCACGTTCTTGTCGTACGTGATCCACTTTTCATCACCAGTTATCAGCTTCTTCAAAAATGGTTCGGTTTCATTACGTCGTAATAAAGAATCACAAATGAGTACACGGTTCATTAATTAGGTTTCTTTCAGTGAGCTCATGAGGCACCCAAATATCGAGCTTTTTTCTGTACCCAGCTTTTTTCAAATGCGCCAAAACCGTTTTGTGGTCAATTCCCAGTTCTCCAGCTACATCGTAACTACTAATATGCCGATCTTGCTCCACTTTTTCAAAAATAGCATCAATTTTGTTCGTAACAGGGCGACCAGAGCGTCGTGCATCTTTGATATCAAAATTTCCGGATTGAAAACGCTTAAACCAAATTTGCGCTACTCTCACAGATGCTGCATTAGGTCCATAAACATCACAATTTTTTTTTCGCGGCTTGTGTTGCATTTTTACCTTTTTTGTAGTAAAATTTTAAAATGTATCGAACTTCTTCATTAGATTCACTTATTTTAACAATAAGAAAAACAAATGAAAGTCACACATTTTCTTAATTTGAATTTGGAATTGTCTTCTTTAAAAGTAAAACTTTTAATGTTACCAAAAATTCAAATTCAAATTCAAATTCAAAGTTTTTTATTCAAAATAAGTTCCACTGGAGAACAGCCAGATACAAATGGTATAGCCAAAGAGATCTTATTACAAGTTCATACATACTATATGCGAAAAGACTTTTTCCCCAACCTATTATACATAAATATACGTAAAAATATCAAACATCACTATGTTGCAGGTAGTGCTTTTTTGTCATGTTCTTAAATATTGTTAGTGATTTAGCTTGTCTAACAGTAACAGGTAGCTCATTCCAGTGTCGAATTGCCTGTACAGTAAAAGAATTATTGTAAACAGATGAATAATGTTAAATCTATATCAGCACAGAGTGTCAGGTTATAGAAGATGTATATCACATTTTGGTGGAGTGCGTACGTAACGAGATTGAAAGAAACTTGTTAGGATGTGACTTGCACAAAATTGGTGCGTGTAATATTATCCTGGCATATCCCCTATCGGATGATGCCAGGATGCTATACAATCTAGTTAAAGTAGGTATTAAGCGGCGATAAATTAAGTGCGTTTTTCCTATGAGGCATGGTCAATACTGACCAAACCCTTTTATAAATAAGAAGGAAAAAAAATCTATATCAACCTATAAATATATTTGTAATATAATTTATTTTTAGGTTTTATTTATTTTTAACTAGCTGACCAGCCGGCTTCGCTGGGCGTCAAAATAAAACTATTAATCAAATCAAATTTGGCTTATGCCACTCAGGAATAATGTAGCTTTCTACTGATGAAAGAATTTTGAAAATCGGTTAAGTAGTTCACGAGATTACTTCCTACAAACAAACACACACACAAACTTTACCTCTCTATAATATTAGTAGTTACTATTAATTAAAATATATTCTTAGTCGTTTTCCACGTTTATGCGAATAAAAATAACGAGCCTTTACTGCCATTTTGTCGTAAGCGACATTTGGACCTAAGTACACTTCATGTTGCAAAAGCATATTATGAACTATTATTTTGTTTTAAGATTTTCAGTTTTTAAATCAGTAGAGTCTAAACTAACGTCTTAAAACAAAATAATAGTTTAAAATACCTTTTGCAACAAAAAATGTACTTAGGTCCAAATGTCGCTTACGATAAGGCTTGATATGATTACCCATAAATGTAATATTCAAGTCGGACTTGTCGTTGTAGGCATATTTTGGATATTATTCTCCATATAACAAGGCTTGAGAAAAGTTCTTATCACCCATCTTTAAAAAAAATCGTGATTTTATACTTTAAAATACTATAAAACAAAGGTTGTAGGCGAAATATCACATTATTCCCACGCGGCCGATGTTGCGTATACGCAGGGTCAACGACATCAGATCCTCTTTCTAGCTACGGAAGCTAAACCTTCACCTGCAATCCATTTTTGAAAGTGAACTTTACCCATAGACATTTAGTGTTCATTTTGGCTTGCAGTGTTAATTTCATCACAAAATTGTTGATGCAGTTTCATAGGACTTTACCAGCAAAGAAATACGAGTGATTTTATTGTTACTCGTTGGCATTTTCTGTTCGAAAGGTAAGAGTGGTGACGTATCTGTCGGTTTGTACATTAATGAGTTGTAAATATTTCAAATAGAAATATAATGAAACTAGTTGTGCCAGCGAAACTTCGTTCGCGTTGCGATAACGACGACGTATCTGTTAGTGTATTATATCTTTGTCTGTTTATCTCTAGCTCTGTTTGGATAGAAAGTAGCGCAGATTTTAAATCTAAGAATTAGCTGTCGACCAACGAAAACCGTATCACAATCGGCGCAATAGCTTTTACGTGAATCCCGAACAAATTGATAAACAGACAAGATATCTAAAAAATATTGCATCGTATTCTCGTATCGTGTAATGTACAGACACAGCATGTTTAAAATTTTACATTATAGATTGTGGATTTAACACGTCTTCAAAGACTACAAGGGAAATATACTACCATTTTTAACACGTCAGAAAGTCAACTACTTTATTGAATATACAAAGCACCTAATAAAATTTCCATACCACCCCACAGTGCCCTCCAAAAGGTGTGAAAACAATTCGACCCATATTCAAACAAGATCATTAAGGCGGATGCCGGGAACGTGTAATTTATTTCCGCGACTGGTAGAGGGCGCTTCACGTTGACAGCGAGCTACAAAAAGGGCTGGAAAGGGGCCGCTGGGGTGTGGCCGAAGGAAGAAGCTTTTAGCTACTCTGCTTGTTGCTATTTCTTCAACGTCGGCGGCGTCAGTGCAGAACCTCGTAACTACATTTTTTTAAATTGTGTTATCTATACTAAGATTATAAAGAGGAAAGATTTATATTTTCGTATGTTTGTAACGGATATACTCAAAAACTACTGGACCGATTTCAAAAATTCTTTCACCATTCGAATGCTACATTATCTTTGATTAATATAGACTATATACAAATTAGGGGTCCCTACTAAAACTTCAATAATGTAACCCATCAATCTAAACGAAATTCTACGATTTTAATAAAAATTTATGTGTATGTTGTGAGTGGGTCCCGAGGTGATTAATATTCACAATTAGACCCTGTAGGTGGTGCTGGAATCGGGTTGTAGATTTTTATTTTTTCAGGGCAGGACAACGTCTCGCGAGACCGCTAGACCGCTATACATACATATATAATACGTCACAATTTTGACGAAATAAATAATGTCACCAAAAATTGTAAGGTCCAACACTGACGCCGACGATATATCAAAGCTTGTCGAACTTAGGTTATTGGATAGTAAGTCGTATAGGTAAATGCTGATGTTATTAGGGCTTATACTTACTTATAAATATAGTATTACAAGTAATAAGAATTAATTAATGATAAAATGAAAATTATTTATTATCCCAGCATTAAATCCCAGATTGGGGTGTTCGCTTCGAAATCGGAGGTCCATTTTCCTACTTTTTACTTTTTCGCTTAGTACGGTTTATATAGAACATTATTCACGAACTCAAGGAAGCATTTTTTGGCAATGCATACATACTAAAGCTGGTTCTGGCCGCAGCCTGGTAAGAAAACAGTGGCTGGGCATTATACCCTCCCCTATAACTAGCCGGTTTTCGTAAGATGTGACAGTACAGGCAGTCATGGATGCGGGATTCAAAAGCGCAACATAGCAGACTCGTCACAAAATAAAAACTCATTAAAGTCCACTATGACAACATAGACGCTATTCAAACAAAAACGGCCTTATATCCCATAGTTATCTGCTAGACTATCTAGACAAATCCAGCTACACATTTGATAGATCATCTGATGACAATTAGTTACTCCGGAACACTGATATTTAGGTTTTGGTCTCGGAAAAATGTTAAAATGCAATTAAAATACAAAAAAATATCTCGGCAAAATAAATAAATATTATATTATAAATACACAGATATATTCTAAATTACTTAAGCATCACAAGGCCACGTTAACAAGAACCACTTGTTCTTATATAACTATATGGTACAGATATACGTTATCATTTTGTCATTGTTTCCCATTCTGAAACAAAACAATGGCATGTTAGCCACGAAACGTGTCTAATTGCAGAATAACATTTCGTTATTTAAAATACCTACCTTCGTTTTCAACTGCTGTTGAGTATATTTATACGCAGATATTTTTTTAACTGATAACTAATTTTAAATACCAATGGTTTAGACGTATAGTCCTGACCTACGGAGCCGAGACATGGACACTGACGGCGGGATTGGTCCACAAGTTCCAAGTCGCTCAACGGGCTATGGAGCGAGCTATGTTGGGTGTTTCTCTTATGGATATTAAGCTCCATAAGATAAGCTCGCAAAATTAGCAAGTTGAAGTGGCAGTGGGCCGGTCACGTCTGCCGCAGGACCGATGGCCGATGGAGCAGACGAGTCCAGGAGTGGAGACCGCGTCTCGGTAAACGTAGTGTCGGACGCCCTCCAGCCCGATGGACCGACGACGAAGTCAGAGGACGAGTGACGCCGTCTTGGGGAGGCCTACGTCCAACAGTTGACTGCAAATGCTGACGATGATGATGATGACGACGATGAGACGTATAGTAAAAACACGAAAACTTAAGATCTTAAAAAGATGTATAAGAGATTAAAATATGGTTATCGAAAATTTAAAACACACCTAGACTAGTAAATTAAATGATATTCGTGAAATTGAACTGATTTCTTACAAGGTCTATTTATTTTAATTTATCATATAGAACTCAGTTTCCGGTCTGGGTCTACGTGTCACATCATTTATACCTTTGTAACACGGATGAGATTAAAGTTATAACTTTATAACATAAATACGAAAAAAGCAAAAACAACGTTGTTAGGGACTGTATGAATTTAGAGGAAATATTAAAATAATGCGCTTGATTTGATGGAAAATCAACTTTTCTCGTAACTCTCTAAAACCAAGTAAACAAATGTCATTGTCTTAAATTTGTTGTCCTGGGAAGCCGAGGAAGCCACCCCCACCCTGCAGACCGACAGACGACACAGACGGGCTCCAATCGTGGCAGCATCTCGTCAGATCATCGTAATCATTCATTATAAGTAATTATTGTAATAATTGACTTAATTAAAGTTTAACTATTATATTTAGTTTTTTTTAAACATCCTCTGACAGCCATCTGGCATAACTAATTTAAAAACAAATTACGAAAGAGTTCGTAGCAAACATATTTGACAATAACGATGAAAAAGAGAATAGAATAATTAATTTTAAAACGAATTTTAACTCTAAATATATTATCTATTATAAAATTCTAAACATGACGTGTCTGCACATTGAAGCTATTAAAAAAAACCAACTGGAATAGGCTATGTAAACAATGGAAAAGACGATGATTGTTGTTTTGTCTGTTTGTTCGGGATTCACGTAAAAACTACTGGGCCGATTTCGATGGGGTTTTCGCTGATCGACAGCTAATTCTTAGACTTAAACTTTGTGCTATTTTTTATCCTGGGAATCTAGTGGAATTTTTTTTGAAAATGATTTAAAATGACCAGATTAAAATACATCGAATTCCAATGTGATTTTTTTACCGGTAGATAGCAAAAATGTTATAAAATGTGTGATATTTTTTCCCGGGAATCATGCGGGAATTTTCCCGAGAGTGGTTTGAAGTTGTTCGGATGCTTAAAAATAGCTTATTCCGAAACAGTTTCCACTAAAACGATAACCTACATTCTTTTTTAAATGCTGCGATACTTTGTATCCCGGGAGCCTGTGGGAATTTCAGGTCAAGCGTGGACGAAGTCGCGGGCATATATATGGGCATGGATTAAATAATTTAAAATAGATAACTTATCAAGAAAATCAAGAAATGCTACGTATCGCGTTCTTCTATGAATTGCGTCGTGCACAAAAACCGCCGGAACACTAGTCTCCATTGAGGGCTTTTCCCTTTAGAGGCTCCCAACTGAATAAGCCTGCATGGTATTATGTGCAACACTTTTAACCCTTGATTAAATTATGATACACTCTGGGTATAAATTAACATTTGAAAGTAAGCAACTTTTACAAATCTTACAAAAACGTGGATTCTTTGCTACTAGTACAATCGATGTTGGATCAACATCTAAACTCTAGCCAATAATGAAACTGATTAATAGGATTAGTTAGAGGAAGTGCTATCACTTCTTCTAAAGATGCAGACCGACGACTTGATATATATGATATATTGATATATAATATTGATATATATAATATAATATACAATAGACCACCCCGGGGCTGATCGCAGACATCCAGACAGAGTATATAATGGACAATTAGTTAGAGGTGCGCTCATCGATATGGAAATATTATGAAGTGTGAAATTATACAATTGTAAGTCATAATGGTATGGATTATTTTTTCTTTCTTTTAAACCACTGCTGTATTAAAGCGAACAAAACAAAAATCTAAATAAGTCAAGCCATTTCCGTCAATAAAAGTAATTTAAGTGTTAATCTCATGTTATGTTAATGTTCCCCTCTCCTACATTAAGCTAGCTTTCCAAGATAAGTTTAAGCAAAACGACTATTAAGTTTCTGTCTGGCACTCTGATATGTGTATTTTCTACTGGCTAAATAGTTATCGTGTGTCTGTATGTTTTTTCTTTTCTTCTAGCCGCCGTTATTTGACGGCACTGGGCCGCTGTTGCCGTGCAAATGCGCATTTTTAACCAAAAAGGAGGAAGTTCTCAATTCTTCTGAGTAAAACATACAAATTACTATACTTTGTAAATTTGTTGTTGTTCCATTGTGTTTTATTTGGCACCGACTTCAAGATGTTGTAGAAAGAAATCAGGTAAACTTATTTTTTGGTTTCAAGTGTGAAACCGGTTTTGATGTTGTTAAAAAAAAAATATGTATGACTAAACTTCAGTTTTTTATCCCAACAAATGAGGTCGCTTCCTTGGGATAGACGAATATAACCAAAAATTTGACGCTGTGATCGCCTTTCTGGTGCTGCATTTCCCTAAACAACGTGTCATCATGGCAACGTGAATAAAACTTGGCTGACACGTGCGCTAGCAATAATTAAAATAAAACAATCTCAAATAAGTGCCATAATTTGTTAAGTAAATATTCAAATTCAAATTCAACTTTTTATTCAAAATAAGTTCCACTGGAGAACACTTTTTGAGGGTCATACATATAAGTTAAAATTTAATTTTACTTCCTATTCTATGTACACCGCTTCGCAAGGTGTTACTGCTGTTAAGGAGAAGATGCGGCAAGAAACTCCCCAGCAACACGTCTAGCTAAATATTGTTCTTCTTTACATTTCTTATTCTATTTATATCTCAAGTTCTCTTTTTTTAATAAGTTTTATACAGAAGTATGTTACAGAATTACTTTTTGAAGAATTACTGGAGTTATAGCAAACAGTGCATTTTCAAAATAATCATAATAATCCAAATGATTCAACAAATCAAGGGCAGATCTAAGGCTTTAAGAAACGCATTGATTGTTCGGTCATATGGCTTTTGCTGTGACCTAATAACCCAAGTATACTGAGTCACATGCAACAACGTGGCGACTCAGTTGGTGTTTCATTGTCAATCAAAAGCAACATTTAAATTAGACAGATTGTTGTCTTGATATATGTGATAGGGAAAACCATATGGAGGAAATATGCGACCGCATAACAAGTTTCACAGCAAAGCTTCTATAGAATGCGTACAGGAAAAAATGTATATAATACACGAAACTATATTTTAAAAACATGTCAAGAAAATAAAACCAACAAGCGAGAAGGAAAAATTGATTCTTTAGGTAGTTAAGCCATTCGGAATCAAACTTAGTAAAACTTATCATTTAGTTTTAAAATATGCATACGAAATTATCTATTTATGTATGTACTAGCGATCTCGGTAAACGTTGTCCTGCCTTGAAAACAATTTAGAACCCGATTATTTATATTTAATATATCCCATGTTGTGTATGTAAGAAGTCGTGGTAGCGTAATGGCTAGCGCACGCGTCCCAAACTCAAAGGGCGCGGGTTCGATCCTGGCCGGAACGCATGCACCACTTAGGCAGTTTTCTGACCTAATGTGCATATTGTTACAATTACCACGTGCTAATAACGGTGAAGAAAAAAAAACATCGTGATGCAACCTGCACATCGAGATAACCGATGTGTCAAACCTGCCAAGCCGCCTTGGACAAGCGTGGCGGGTATACTGTCCGTTCCCCTATAGTGGGAGGCCCGAGCCCCAGCAGTGGGACATTTATGGGCTGCTATTATTATTATTATATATTGTATGTTACTCATGTAGCATTCTCACGGTGAAAGAATTTTTGAAATCGGTCCAGTAGCTTTTGAGTTTCTTGGTTACAAACATACAAAAATGCAAATCGTTTCTCTTTATAATATTAGTATAGATGTATAATAAAGAAGACTGAGAACTGCACTATTGATGGGTACAAATGTAAAGGTAGACCAAAAAGAGATGGATGGATTGTGTGACGTGTGTTAGAATAGAGAAGTGTGGAAGAAAAAGTATCTTGCTAAAAAAGGGATACTACACTATTGAAGAATACTTAAATGACAAAAATTCATTTACATGGCAGCTCGCTCTAACATCTTATACTGTATTTTGTATAACGTTATCTTGCGAAGCTTGTAAGGGATTTATGGAGATATATTGCAGCATAACATTTTAGTACGTATGTCATTATTATAACTTTAATAATATTTTTCTTTCCTTTTATTGTGTCTTGGTCTTACTGAGTATGCACTGTTTGCTAGAATTCCATTAATTCTTCAAAAAGTAATTCTGTAACATACTTCTGTATAAAACTTATTAAAAAAAAGAGAACTTGAGATATAAATAGAATAAGAAACTTAAAGAAAAACAATATTTAGCTAGACGTGTTGCTGGGGAGTTTCTTGCCGCTTCTTCTCCTTAACAGCAATAACACGTTGCGAAGCGGTGTACATAGAATAGGAAGTAAAATTAAATTTTAACTTATATGTATGACCCTCAAAAAGTGTTCTCCGGTGGAACTTATTCTGAATAAAAAACTTTGAATTTGAAAGACATATTGTGCCGACCCCAAATAGTTGGGAGAAGGTCAAAGAAAAAAAAAGATATATCTTTTCTTTAGAGAGAGAGAGAATATTTAGAAGAGTCTAATTTGTACAGTGAATTTAAAAATGAGAAAAAGTCAGGGCTTATTCGATCCAGCAAATTCTGAAAATTTATCTTTTAGATTTTGTGTCTCGTCTGCTTGTTAGAGCACCACGTCCAAACTACTAAACAAATTTAACTAAATGCTGTTCAAACGATAATAAGAACTTATTCGCAAATTAATTAGATCTTAACTATAAATGCGTCTGGATTTATGTATGTATTAAATTTATGAATTAGTGTAAGTATGTATATTTAAATTGTACGGTCCTGACTTGTTTCTGTTCCACCTACATCGCCAGATTAGTTAAGAATTTCTTTAAGCTAGGTTGCCTGGAAGAGATTGCTTTGAGCGATAAGGCCGCCTATTGTTTTTACCATTACAATATTGTAATCATAACATACATTTTGTATGTACATGTTTGGAGAGCAATAATAGATATAATGAATGTAAACCAGGCTTTAGACATATCTTAACAATCGACTTACGTATGAAATGTTGTTTCAACTATAGGCCCAATATTAAAGTTGAACTACACTCAGCCACTTTTCTAAGAATAATTTAATATATTGTTACAATATATTAAAGTAAAACGGGCGGACATATTGCATCTGTGCAGTATAAAGCAATGGCCCGATTGAGGGTGCGAGGGAGTCGAGCGAAGCAAGACGTGTGTACTTAAATCGGGAATCCAATAAGTGACGAACTTTGCGCGTTTTATTGAATTACGACCTTCTGCATTGCGTTTGGACTTGTTGTGTTCGGTTATATTTATCCCTGTGTTATACGTGTTTGTATAGTTCTAGTAAACTCTATAGTCATTCTAACGGCAATGTAATTCGAGTCTCGCGACTCGCAACAGTATTATACATAAAAATATAAACAAGTTCAATGAAAAATCTTAACTTATATTGTACTAACTGTAACCGTGACTTCGTGCGCGTGGAATTCTTTTTCGCGGGACCCTAAAAAAAGTAGTCTAAGTTACTCCTTAAACATCAGCATCTGCGATTAAAAGTCCCGTCGAAAGCGGTCCAGCCGTTTCAGAGATTAACCAGAACATCCAGACAGACAAACATTTTTTTTATATAAGTACCGTATATACTTTCATATGCATTTAGCAAAAAGCTGTTATTTTGACATTACAAACAGATATTTCAATTTTATTTATCAGTATAGTTGCTATCTATAGTCTCTTAACAAAATAACTAGAATACTGAGCCTAGGTCATCGAAGTCCACGGGTAAGGTTCCCAGAAGGTTGGCTACGTTGGATTGCCATACTGATCCGTTGTCCGAAGTAGGAACCAGCCCCCTCTGAAGATTCAATTAGGGGCCTTGAAAGCTCTTCGTAGAGGCAGATTTGTGAATTCCTTTAATGAGAAGAATTTCCTATAGGTATACATACATAGGTCGCTGATTCAAATCCGGCTCGAAGGACCAGAAAAGTATGTAGGATCCGTGATTAAAACTACACACTTTATTTACTTGTTTTATTTCAATTCCCTTGATGTGGATGGAGATGCCTTGATGAGCGACGTTCGTACTGATGGTAAATTCGCGCGTGTTCACCTAAATGCTGAGTCGGGAAAATGTACTTACTTGCTTCGTACATTTCTATTACATGCTGTTTACACACACAGCGACACATAGCTCTGAAAAGAAGTTGAAAGTCATGGCCCTCTTTATAACATCACATACGTATATGTATACACATAAATGTAGACAATATTACATAGAATCAAAGCTTCCAAAGACCATTTGGGCCCGAATGAAAGGGACATAAGACGCATTTGTACACTATTGCTAGTGATAAAACTCCCAACTCATTTCAACGCGGATTGATCCTTTCACTATACATACAATCTTTGGGAATGTCAGATATATATACTATACTATATCTAGTACGGTTTTTTTTAATTATTATAAATAGTGATAAATTATTTAAAATTCATTAATTTTCTTAAGGCCCCAATTACACTATCATATATTTATCACATAAATATATTCTCATATCTGTCAAATTTTTTGATCGTATTTATATGATGTCATTTTTACATATTACACATTACGATCATAATAGGTTGGGGAAAAAGTCTTTTCGAATATAGTATGTATGAACTTGTAATAAGATCTCTTTGGCTATACCATTTGTATCTGGCTGGTTTTGGTATCATTAAAAAGTTTTAATTTTAAAGAAGACAATTCCAAATTTAAATTAGGAAAATGTGTGATTTTCATTTGTTTTTCTTATTGTTAAAACGAGTTAATCTAATGAAGAAATTCGATACATTTTAAAAAGGTAAAAATGCAACACAAGCCGCGAAAAAAAATTTGTGATGTTTATGGACTTAATGCGGTATCTGTGAGAGTAGCGCAAATTTGGTTTAAGCGTTTTCAATCCGGAAATTTTGATATCAAAGATGCACGTCGCTTTGGTCGCTCTGTTACGGACAAAATTGATGCCATTTTTGAAAAAGTGGAGCAAGATCGGCATATTAGTAGTTACGAAGTAGCTGGAGAACTGGGAATTGACCACAAAACGGTTTTGGCGCATTTGAAAAAAGCTGGGTACAGAAAAAGCTTATAAAAATATTTGGGTGCCTCATGAGCTCACTGAAAGAAACCTAATGAACCGTGTACTCATTTGTGATTCTTTATTACGACGTAATGAAACCGAACTATTTTTGAAGAAGCTGATAACTGGTGATGAAAAGTGGATCACGCACGACAAGTACGTGCGAAAAAGATCGTGGTCAAAGGCCGGTCAGGCTTTACAGACTGTGGCGAAACCCGGGTTAACTCGCAACAAGGTGATGTTGTGTGTATGGTGGGATGAGAAGGGCATTATTTATTATGAGCTGTTACCGCCAGGCAGAACCATCGATTCTGAACTGTACTGCGAACAACTGATGAGATTAAAGCAAAAAGTTGAGAGAAAGCGACCGGAATTAATCAACAGAAGGGGGTGTGGTTTTTCAGCATGATAACGCTAGACCTCACACATCTTTAGCCACTCAGCAAAAATTACGAGATTTTGGCTGGGAGGTGTTAATGCATCCGCCGTATAGTCCTGACCTTGCGCCTTCAGATTTTCACCTGTATCGGTCTCTGCAGAATACCTTAGGCAGTGTCACGTTAACATCACGAGAGGACTGCCAAAACCATTTGTCGCAGTTTTTTGATCAGAAGCCCCAAATTTTTATAGCAATGGGATCACGTCCCTACTTACAAGATGGCAAAAAGTTATCCAACAAAATGGCACCTACATACTTTAGTCAAATGTAAATATACTTTATAAAAAAACCTTTTGAATTTTTATATAAAATGCGAAGAATCTTTTTCCCCAACCTAATATTAACATCTTACTTTATCAAGATCTACTATTGAGGAGATACTATCAAGATGGATAATAATTTAGCCGTATTTTCCGTTGCTATTAGTGCAATTTTGTTAATTGCATTAAAAAAAAGATAAAAACGATCAAGAAAACAACAAAAACTAAATTAAGTATTTGTGTTAGGTCATAGGTAGCAAGGTGATCAAAGAGAGGGGTTCATTGCACCTTACTCCAGGAACTTAGAATGGAAGATAAAAAGTCTTACAAGATATTCCAGTCGAAATTCTTGCATTTGTAGGCTTGCTGTCAAATAGGATCCCTTAAATAGTTAAGTTAATGATCTTAGGATCATAGAAAATGTGAATCATATGTAGTTATTAGTTTTTTCTGTTTGTTTGGGATTCACGTGAAAACTACAGGGCCGATTTCGATGCGGCTTTCGCTGATCGATAACAAATAACCGGACTTAAAATCTGCGGTACTCTATATCCCGGGAATCCCGCGGGATTTTTCTTGAAAGTGGTTTAAAATAGTCAGGGTGCATAAAAATTGGCTTATTCAAATATGATTTGCTACCAGTCTAACGTGGACGAAGTCACGGACTAATCGTAGTTTATTATACAATAGAATAGTTCAAAAACACTAATAGCACGAGTAATAAATACAGAATTCATTCAATTAACCGCAATACATACATTTATTTATCATTAAAAATAACCAGCAAGCAACCCTTAACAGCTCGCCGCATCAGTGCATTTCATTGGTAATAAAAAATAATAATGCTAGAGAGAGATAGCGAGCATCTTTTACTTCGAAATAGGGTTTTCATAACATTAATATAAATGCGATTTAATTTTTCGTCTGCTGGTAAAAAGAGGCAAAATGAATGTAAACGGTAGTTCGTCATCTCACAAGTATAAAGTTCTAAAGCCATATTGGAGAAAATTATATTAAATTCTGGAAAAAGATAGATACACAGATAACACTACTGGTCACCAAATAAACAAATGCAAAAGTGCAGTGGCAGTGATCTGGCATAGTCTATAAGTATACCATGCACCTATTTTTAATTTAGTTTATTTTGATTACTTTGTTAATTTCAATATAACACATCCGTAGTACAGAACATATTTTAGAAATTCAGTGACAATATTTGGTACCGCCATATAAACCTCCTTTCGACCTATTCAAACTTTCTTCTAACATATTTAAATTCCCTCTTCAAATCTGACGCCGCGTTCCCCTTTCGCACGCACAGCAGTCATTCATTACCATGTCATCAAATAAAATAAATTAAATGTCGCTCCGCTTTGTAAACAAAATAACAATATAACATAAAATATATCGCGCCCGCAATACACTATAAATATATATAATTTATAAATAACCCGCTCCACACCATGAATATAAAATAAACATAAACTTAAATACCATAAACATTACTACAAGTGAACTGAAGTGAAGAGGAAGTGAAAGTGAGGAGCAACTGCATTTCATCCCCATTAATCAGTTACGTGCGTGCTCAGTCTCACATTCCCATCCAACACTTCTTTTCCTACAAAATTGATATAGTCTATTGTTATCATCAAATCGCGCTGCAACAATATTTTCGTGGTGAAACAAAAGATCGTCCAGGCAATGAAAGAATCTGGGCCTAAAGTGGCTGCCTTTGCAGAATCGTTTAGTGAAATTTATACGTGTCTAGGTATGCTGGTAGATGTAAGACAGTAAAAAGGTCTTCTTTATTTGACCCTCAGAACTTACATATCGTAATATTATATGTTACAAAATGTCCACCACAGTAGTCATGAGAGTCATAGTGTATATTAATATGACATAGACAATCGTCATAGATAATATTTTTAGTCGATTTATTAGACGATTCGATTTATAATTAAATTACCATTTTCTACCGGTTAGTTAATTTTATAAGCCCACTAAATTATCGTCTAGATAATTTAGTGCATCAGTAACTAATTGTTATAATTGTTTTTATGATCCTGGCAACACTATGATGTAATTACTATTTTTAGCAATGATGCAATGTTATCGTTTTGTAGGGTAGCATTTTCGTATAAAAGGCGTAGTGGCGTGTAGACGGTGTTCATTGCTTACCGTGCTGTGTGAATATTCACATCAAAGGCTGAACAATAAGGGGGAAACCCTGTCCAAATAGTTAATATTTGGTATATTTGGTACTTTCTTACCCAAATCTCTCCTTGCATTTTACATATGTTATTCATTATAATTATTCTACTATATTAGCCTTTACTTTCTGATGTGTAAGTGCCATCATCGTCATCTGTACTACGAAAATTCACATTCATAAGCATGTGAAAACGAGAGGAATATCAAATTCATTCTGTGGGTAGAATATAGCTTGTATTTCGCAACGCGAGACCTTTCAAGGCGATTTAAAGAAGTCCCGCGTGTCCAAAGGGCTAACCTGTATTTAGAGCAACGGATCAGCGTTGCCATACGTGTAACTCCGGCGAGCATTGTGGGGACGTTTCCCATCAATATCGATCTAATCTACATAGGTAACTTAAGTTTTAATTTAGTTTTATTTTGCATTGTTTGAAAAATCTCTCTTTTCTTTCACCATATTCCAATTATTTGGGGTCGGCACAATGTCTTTTCCTTCCACACTCCTTTATTCTGACATACATCTTCTGTCACACCACATATCATCATATCATACTTCACACAATCCATCCATCTTTTTTTTTTTTGGTCTACCTTTGCATTTGTACCCATCCATCTTGTAGTTTAACATTCTTTTTGTCACGTGACTTTCAACCCTCCTCATTATATGCCCATACCACCTTAATCTTCTTCCTCTCAAATTTCCATTCACGGGTGCAACTTTCAAAGATTCCGTTATGTACTCAATGCGGTTTATCACCTTAGTGGCCCAACATTCGGACCCGTATAGCATGACTTGTCGTATGACAGATTTATATGTCTGATCTTTTAGTTTAGTGGCATCAGTTTGTCACACCGGTTACCTGCCTCCACTTTAGCCCTGCTACATTTATTCTTCTCTTTACATCCTTCTCCATATCACAACTATTTATTCTACAGTAGTAACTACTCTGCATTGTTTGAAAAATATGGTGAATTAAATAATTCATACAAATTGCGTTGCGTTAGTAACCTTATAGAGCCAACCCTAATAGGTGTAAGAAGGAGAGGAAGTGTGGAAGAGCGTGGAAGCGAAGTAGCGGTGCCCCATCCGCACCCGAGTCATCGGTTTTTATTTAATGAAAATTAGCTTGTTTTCAACAAATTTACAAGTTCGTAATTTTATTTACGGTTTTTGCTCCGCGTTTTTAGAGATATTTTGAGTTTATTATTCAAATTACCTTCTTTATAGCAGCTTGAAAGGGAGTAATTTCGGTTACCAATTCAGAAAGCAAGATTAGACTCTTTTCACAGCTAATGAAGCTATACGAAATGGTGAAAAGCTTAAGAAATTTCTGAAATATTTAGATAACTAATTTTGCACGCTTCGTACACTGTTGTTCAAGTAGTGTTTATTTTAAAGCAAATTCTATGTAGGTATTATAATAGCGATGTTATCGATCGAGGGTGACTTTTATTGTATTACAAGCTGTTATATTAATATGTAATCTATACTAATATTATAAAGAGGAAAGATTTAATTGTTTGTTTGTTTGCATTGAATAAGCTCCGAAACTACTGAATTATAGTTATGCCACAAGTGTTCTTTACTTTGAAAGTTTAATTGAAATGCCGTCGCTAGAAAAGGCTGTTTATTTGTATCTTGGTATTCATCCTTATCAAAATAAATTACTTCATATTCAATACCTTTATATAACTTTTTGAATTATTCAATTCGGACATTGCATTCGAAAGACATCACGAGTTTAAAAATGTAAATATTAGAAAAAAGTTGCGTGGTCGCCGCTCACCCTGCTCGGCTAGCTAGGCAAGCACCTTTATGCGATGTAGGCGTCACTAGGGTACGGGCCGTACGGGAGGAGAAATATTTTGAATTCGCTTAGTAGGTAATTAAACTCAACAAAAATGTTCTTTTTAGATACCCGTGCGAAGCCGGGGCGGACCGCTAGTACTATATCCATTGAGGTAGGCCGGTAAAGTCTTACCGCGCTCAACCACCGAGGCTGCAAGTACTGTGCTTGTCAAAAGTGTATCAAAATATTGCTACCAATAAGCTTAATAAATAATTATGAAACCGCATTTCGTAGGTTTTTTTTGTGATATGTAGTGAAATTTCTTGAGAAGGACCTGCTAGGATTTGAAATTGTACAGCTGACTGAACATATTAATCAGCGTAATAGAGATAACAGAGCAGTGACCGTAAACAAATAGTTTTAAATTGCAAATGCAATTATATGCACAGACCGCACGAACGGTGGAGCCGGAGCAACGCCGATGCAAGTTTTAATCACCCGCTTGCATAATTGCCAGAGGAATTGAAATGAAGTGGTCGCCGCCGTTGTGGTGGATCGACGTAACCTTGCAACGGCGGCTGACGCATAGTAACTTCAGGAAACGGACATGTTATTCCGAAATTCGAATATTAATTGCAGAATACATTTAATTTTATTAATAGCACTAATTCCAAGTGCGTGCGTAGTTTAGAGAAATATGCAGAATTTTTACAATGTTTAATTTTTGAATGAATGAATGAAAACACTTTATTGTTCACCAAAAATTAAGACTATGTACAGTAAATGTTGAACAAAGGGCGGCCTTATCGCTTAAAGCGATCTCTTCCAGGCAAGCCCCTAAACTATGGACAATATTCAGACAACACTGGCGGTGAAGACAATAAACAATATTACATGCCGTCAAAGATAAGCCGCACAGCCTATTGTAAGCGCAGCTTATTGTCCTCCCGGATTAGGGAATCCTTTGTGTTTTGAATACATAATACAATAGCATGTTACGGCTATTGTATTTCTACTTGTTTTATAACCATCATTAGCGTCGACCTAATTCCTATTGTTATTGTTTTTAGATTTTGTGGACGTGCGCAGGTGTGCAAATTAATATTTCTTAGAAACTCAGTGTGCGCCTCCAATTCCTTTGTACTGTGTAGTTAGTATAAGATGATGCCCGAATGGGGGGGCGGGCAGTCAAGCGACGACTACGAAACGAGTAAGACGTTTTCTAGTACTCTCGATATAGACGACGGACTTTGCGCGTTCGAATTGTTTCGAATCGTGCAGTGTGAACTGGTTGCATCCAGTTTTATTTGTATTTGTTTTATACGAGTTTGTACAGTTCTAATAAATGCTATAGTAGTTCCAACGGAATTTTTAATTCGAGTCCTGTAGCTCGTAACAATAATAGGAAAGAAGAAGAAAAGAACAAGTAAAAAATTAATAATAATATACTTTATATACTATTCAAAAATAAGATATATCATAATATATATAGAATCAGCAGCATGTTTTAGATTTGCGAGGATCAAAGATATTTAGTAACCATCAGTTTAAAAGACAATATGAATTTAGCTTGTCTGGTGTTGAGTGGCAGTGAATTCCATAAACGGACAGCATGTACCGTGAAAGAGTTGTCAACGAAGGAAGAAGTGTGTACAGGTGCCATTAAGGAGAGATTATTACTAGAGAGCAAATAACGGGAATGTGAAAGATGTAGGAAATCAAAACGTTCCTTTAAATAAGGACTACGAGGATCAAAAAGGATGTTGTACAAAAGAGAGAGCAAGTGAACATCCCGGCGAAGGCGAATAGGTAACCATTTAAGCTTCTTACGATATTCGGAAACGTGGTCATATTTGCGCAACCCAAATATGAACAGAATACAGACATTTTGAAGTCGATGGAGTGTGTGTCGATTCTTGTGTTACGTCGATATAACTGGCATCAGCATAATCAAGTCTGAGTAATAACAGAGATTGAGCAAGCATTACTTTAGTAGCAGTAGAGAGGAAATTTTTAAGTCTTCTAAGCGAAGCTGCCGACGCAAAGGTTCTTCAGTTGAGATTAGTCAGGTGAGGCCTCCAAGACAGAGAGCTGTCTCGGAGGCCAAATTACCAAAACCGATTACGTAAAAACAAGTTGTCTCTGAAAATTTCCTACTCCAGTCGGCTTTGAAATACATTAGGGGCGAGTAGAGTTAAATCGCCTGAGATACATTTTAACATATTACAAAATGTCGCAGTCTCATAGATTTTGCATGAGCATAGAAAGTTATGACATCCTAAGTTGTTTTCGTTGTTACAAGTTATTGTTTTCGACTTTGTTAGCCGTTCGTAGGTGTGCAAATGACTATTTCTCGGAAACTCAGTGCGCGCGACCCCTTTTTTTCTATCCTGTGTAGTTAGTATAAAACGATGCCCGAATTGAGGGGTAGGCAGTCAAGCAACGACTACAAGACGAGTTAGACGTTTGGAGTACTCTCGATTAGCGATATAGACGACGGACTTACGCGTGTCGAATTGCATTGAATCGTTCAATGTGAACTGGTTGCATCCAGTTTTATTTGTATTTGTTTTATACGTGTTTGTACAATTCTAATAAATACTATAGTAGTTCCAACGGCATTTTTATTTCGAGTCCTGTAGCTCGTAACAATAGTGATTATGAGAGCTCATACCATATGGGAATATCATAGTACTGGAATAGTTTCTTAATGTATCAAGGGCCACAATATGACGCAAAGCAAAGACTACTTCAAACACTATAAACAAAACAATAGGATAAAAACCTTTGAATACATTCAATTTATTTCAATCAACTCACGATGACGCGTGACGTCAGAAGCTGGCAAAACAAAAGGTACGGTCAGCAAAAAGTCTAAAACTACAGAAACCGACAATTAAACGCGCCATTATGTTTTTGCGGACCATACTGACGCACACTTGTTTTTGCCGACCCTACTGAAACTGTAATTAGTAAGTCGTGTGTAGTAAATGGGTTTATTTACTTAACTACATATTTTACACTAAGTTTACGTGTCTTTTATATAATCTATACCTACTAATAAAATTGAAGTGTATGTCTGTGATTTTAAAATAAGTGCCAACATCTAACATTAACCGTGTCTTCTTGTTTCGCACTCTTCCTGAAGGTTTTTCTTGTCTTTTGTTTTTTAATTTAGCCGATTTAAATAATACCTTTATAAATTACAGAATGTTCTTTCTGATATAAAATATAAAGTATATTACAATAGTTTCATCAAAATCCATTCAGTAGTTTCTGCGTCAAAGAATGATACACAGGCAGCCTTACAGTTTCTGTTTTATAATTTTAATAATAGATTTTATTTAGATTTATTCGAAGCCAACAGCACGTTGGTGGCTTGGAAACAGTTTTGGTGTTGCAAATATCCATTAGCAACATTAATTACTTTCCATCAAGTCGGCCGTCAGCCTGTCTCCTATACTCTAGTAATAAAAAGCCTAATAACTAGGACAAATATTTCTATTTGAAAGAAAGTAGAGACTTTATTTGAACAAATAGCGACACACTTACAGTGCTTATATATTTTATAATAATACAGTCAAACCTCTGTAAATCGATCTTGAAGGAAGACGCCAAAAAATTCGAGTTATTAAGTTTTCAACTTGGAAGATTTCGACTCAAGCTAATTTTGTAAGTAAACATTCGACTTGTAGAGGTTAAGATTTATATAATATTTATATTTATAGAGGTTGTAATATCAAATATTGCTATGTTCGAGAACAGAGGTCCAATTTATTTTTTTCGAGTTGAGCGAAAATAAGTACTGAATTTGCTTATAGGGACTCACTAATTATTTCGTCTTATAGAGGGTTCAGATTTCGAACAACGTAGGTTTTAGGGGTTGAAGGGCAGGGAACGTCTTAACGAGGTGCGGCTTAAAGAGGTTCTACTGTAATAACAAAAAAAACGAAGTTTTAAAATTTTTTACGTCGCATTTTTAGCAAACAAGGTTTGCACTCAGCTTCCTGCTGTGCCGGAATAATATCCGACACAACGCAGATTTTCAGTGAAATCTTTAATTTTGCTGTGATTCCATTACTACCCGGATAAAATCAATCTAAATGTACACCTCTTTAACTGGTAAACGATAGCATAACTTAGTCTATTTATTTCACAATTAGTAGAGGATAAACTACAAAAGTATACCCAAACGGCATTACAGTACGTATCATCAATTATATCTGGTTCCAGAATAATTTACTATGAACAATAGCTGTTAAAATCGGAACCGAGTCCCGGCCTAAGCTAATTTGTCATCACCTGAGCCAATGGGACTATTTGTCATGAATTATCATGTTAAATGTATAGCTACGATATTTCTATAACAATACCTTAAAGCTCAAGTCGTATAGCGAGCGTTTTCTTAAGCGATGGCGGCAAACGAACACAGGTGACCCTAAAACGCCGCAAATATGCAGCCATCGCAAATGGTTATATGTTTGTGGCTTTTAGGGTCGGAACCCTGGGACCATGCATGGCCTGAAGGGCTGAGGCGCACAAATTTTAATTTCTTAGTACTGTATAATGTAAATTGAATTCAATAAAATTACATTTTAACGGTTTTATGCGCGGTATTTTGATTTTTTCCACTCAAAAAGGTAAACGTGAAATATACTTTTTTAATGTTAACTTATATGCTGATTTGTACACATAATTTATTTTTAACCGATTTGCAAAAAAAGGAGGTTCTCAATCCGACTGGAATTATTTTAAATATTTGTTACGCGATTTCTACGTCAATTGTGGTCAAATTTTCAAATTTTATTATTCGAAAGAACAAATCCTGGGGGTCCAATTGTCACCAAATCAAAATCGAGAGCAACCCTTGTTGAAGAGCGCCAAGCGCCTACACTCTTCCAAAAGGTAAACTGTAAAGTTTCTACAGAACCTTTATACATTATTTCTAAAGCTATTCAAGCAACTAAAAAGTAGAAAATATTTTTTTTAACAAAAACAAGACCGAATTCGTGCAATTTGTAATTTTGTTGTTGTTTTACTTGGCACCGACTTCAAGATGTTTTAGAAAATATTTATTGCTTCTTAGTTAGAAGTCTGTTTTGTTTTTGTAAAAAAAATACTGAATAGACTAAAAAAAATACGAAAACGCTCTCAGTGTGACAAAAGCCTCTTATTACATAGGGGAACTCAGAATCCGGTAATTAGTTTAACAAATTACCACTATGTTAGTGTTCTTGGGGGGTGTAGAGGGAGGTATCATTTGTCACCGCCTTCCCTGAGATATGATAAATCATCTATTATAGTAAGAAGTTATTCTATTACGTAAATAAAGATCGCTTTTCTTGGTGAATTTATGAGAATTTCCAAGAACCCTTCTAAGCGTCATATTTGCAACAGTAGAAGAGCACCTTTAGCTTGGTTGTAAATAAGTGAGTTACTGTGCTATTTTGACAGGCTTTTTTTCATTGATTTGTTCTTGTTCAACATCTTCCTCCGGCCGTGCTGTCTTGGTCCACAAGTCGCGCAATGGGCTATGGAGCACGCTATGTTGGGTGTTTCTCTTATGGTTAGAATCAGAAATGAGGATATCCGTCAGAGAACCAAGGTAACCGACATAGCTCGCAAAATAAGCAAGTTGAAGTGACAGTGGGCTTGTCACGTACGTCGCAGGACCGATGGCTGATAGAGCAGAGGTGTCATGGAGTGGAGACCGTGTCTCGGTAACCCTCCAGCCCGATGGACTGACGACCTGCGCAAGGTCGCCGGTAGGCGCTAGTGGCGACGACTTGGGGAGGCTTACGTCCAGCAGTGGAGTGTAATAACATCTTCCGCGGCATGCCCAGACGGATAGAAGTTGTAGTCAGAGTACAGGGAGGAAACTCGCGATACCAAACTTTCATGTATTTACACTTATGTAAGGTTTTATTGTTAAAATTCTGCCATTTTTTATCTTTTCTAAATTAACACGAAATCTGGAAAAATGCTATTGGCTATATTTCAGTTATTTTGAACAAACTTAATTTTATACTTTAGACTCTATAAATACCACATTAAGACATGTTAATTTAGTTGTAACTTAGTTTACTTAACTAACTTATTCAGTAATATAAGTACCGCTTTCTTAATTATTTCTCTGTTCTGCAATTGTGTCAGTGTGTGTATTTACGCTCATGGAGTCCGTTTACTATTCACATAAAAACTGTCTTATCAATTTTAGTAGGGGAAACAGGGGTAATGACGCCATCACTGTGTAATGCTGATCACAAGTATAATAAATACTATAACTTGGCAAACTCAATGCGTTGGATTACGGGATACTGTATACCATGGGGGTATAATGTGAGAGCAAACAGAAATTAGTTTTACAAATCCAATAGCAGCAAGAGAAAGAGAAGTCCGTCTGTTTGTTTTCGGTTGCGCTAACAAAATTGTTAGCTGAATGTTTTTACTGGTAACTTCATTATTTGATTATTGTTTTCTTGTAATTACTATTCATTTAGATATGACTATTTGTTGTATTTAGCAATAATTCATCAATACCTTACTCTATATTTCATTAGTTATTATAATACACATAGCTTTTGGCGGAAATATGCTTTCATATGAGCGGTATTACTCATAGTGAGTTAAGCCAAGGATAATACCAAGGAAAATTTCATACGTTTCGTGTTAAAATAGTGGTTACTAAATAAATTAACAAATTTACAACTATTTTATTTTATTATTAACTTTTATTATATAATAAACATAAAATGTTTTTTTTTTAAGTGAACGGTATTCCCCCTGCTTCCCCTACGTCTTATTTAAAATATAATACAATATTGCTCATTGCACGAAATATTATAAAATACGTACATTAATTATCGTAGTTTACTGGCGTTAGCTATTCAGAACTGTCAAAAGCAATTCACTTAACAACAAACTTGGTGCATTAGTATTGTGCTCCACATTGGGAACTTAAACCGGTAATTAGCCCAGTTATGGAGTACCCTCCATGGTGAAGCATTGTTCCAAATAATACACATCTTATCCCCTGTTTACTTGGGCTTAGTATGTTTTGGTAACTTTTTGTATAATAGGGTAGTTGACAGACAAACTAACTAAAGCAATTTTTATTATTTTACAAATCATCTAATCTTCTTAGATTTTGTAAAATAGCAAATTATGCCGTCATTAAACGAATCAAATAAAGTATTAAAATTATTGTTTAAACAGGTATTGTAATTATTTATATAATAATGTTAAGAGTTGCAGGACTCGAATTAAAATGCCGTTGGAATTATTATAGAGTTTATTAGAACTATACAAACATGTATAGCACAGGTACAAATATAACTGAACATAACCAGTCCAAACGTTAAGCACGATTCAATAACACGCGCAAAGTCAGTCACTAAATAGATTACCGAATGTACACAAGTCTTGCTTCGCTTGTGGTTATCGCTCGACTGCCTCATCTCTCCATTGGGGCATTGCTTTATACTGTACAAATACATTATGTTTACTCGGCCGCGTGGACTGAATTTCCTAGAATCGCAGCTGGCTAATAACTACCATAAAAGATTACAATAGACGAAGGGCTGTTTTTCTAATCACAAATTTTAAACACAAAGTAAAAAAATAAAGTCTAAATGCCGAAAAGGTAATAAAATGTCTAGAGGTATGCAAGTGTGAATTTGTTTTTTATCGGCGTTCAGGTTGTAACAATAATATTTCAAAGTAAAGACAGTATTTAGTATGGTAGATATTTCAGCGCACAATCTTTATCTATAACAACCATTTCGCTGGGCGTTATTAAAAAATACGCACGCACCCACGCACACACGCACGCATATCAAGGTTTAAATTAAGCTTTGTAGCCTTTAATTGATTTATAAGCCCACAAAATACTCGCAGTGCCTCGTACGAGGATGTGCGCAATGCTTGCGTGAAACGTTATTGCTGTTACATATTTGACAGGCGTTTCCGTGCCCACTTCATTGGGCATAAAACATTTTTACTTTTTTAATTTAATCACAATCAATTATAGCATATGTCACTCGGGAATAATTTAGCATTCTACTGGTGAAATAATTTTCAAAATCGGATCAGTAATACCGGAGATGACCCCGAACATCCAAACTCACAAAATTTACCTCTTTATAATATTAGTATAGATAATATATTAAATTTGTAGAGAGTTTCGAGTTTATACAATGCGTTTGAAGAATAAAATCAGGGGGGCTAATTCTAGTTCTAACATTTTTGTCTTTATCTTACACAACGTACACACACTACGTGACCCAATTTAAAAAATGCCTCAGTGGAACACTCGTAATATATGCCCAAGCTAAGCAAGTTATGATTCTGTTATGGGTAATTACGTACGTTCAACAAACCACTCTTTTGCCCATGCTAGTCACCTAGACCATAGTAAATAACAGAAAATTCGTTTCCGAAATTGACCATACTGGAAATCGAACCCGCAGCCTCTGCGTTATTGTTAGGTCGGCCGGCAAAGGCTTAGCCCGCTCAACCATAGAAGGCCGTCCGCCTGACAAAGAGGATAATTTGATCACTCTTATTAATGTCTTGTTGAATATTTTAAACCCTTACGAAAATCCAATAAGTTGACGATTACCGTTGAACATGAGCTGTCACGTTAAAAATTACATTCTCCATATACGTGGGTGTTAAGGTGATGTTAGGGGGCTTGCACGCGGCGGGGCTAAATGAAAAACCTGCCACCCGCACTGATTTATAGTGGAGCTAATTTCCAATTTCCATCTTGGATATGAAAGAGTTTCACGGCCCGTTACGCTTTTTGCAAGGAAACGACCGATTACAATCTACTAGCGGTCTTCCGCGACTTTGCCTACATTTCTGTATTCACCTCGTCCCGCACTACGAACAGCCGCTGTTTGTTACACTTTAACTACTCAACCGATTACCATGTAATCTTGTATACACGTGGTCATGGGTACAGAACATAGGACATAGGATACCTTTCGTCTAGAAAAACAGTACTGTTCCCAAGGGATATTACAAGGCTAAGCGTACTGTATTTGTAGGAATTTTATGCGAATCTATGCGAAAAACGGTGAGTTGGCCAGTGAGAGCAAATGTTACAACGAGTAGACAGACAACTTAACTTGCGAAGAGCGGGTTTCAAGTCCAATGGTCGGCGCCGACTGCTCCCCCTGTGGATATAGTTTTAATTCAAAACCGAGCACAGTTTTCACAGCACTCGCGGCGAGGATGCAGCACTGACACACTAGATCGCGCAGGTTGCGAATATTTACATACGAAATGCGTCTCTTTTTATGCGAATTCAACGAACTTTGCGAACGTCTGTACTTGCATGCGCGACAAAAAAACACATACTAATCTAATCCGAACGAAAACTGTCGCTAATTAAACGAATATGAACAAATTTAAACTAATGAATTTATTAAATCAAACAATAAACTACTAATAAAAGGCGACGGTTTGTACAACCTGACTTGATTCACAAAATCCACATTAACACGAGCGCAGCCGCGGGCGAAAACTAGCTAGATATAAAGTACAAGAACTGTTTGATTTTTGGCTGTTGTGGGCTATCAGGCAGATGGGCCGCTTTGATGAAAAGTGGTCAGAGCCAGCTATGGACCTTCGCAACACCAAAGGCGAAACCAATGTGTTGCCAACCTTTAAAATGGCATAGAGGAGCTGGCATAGGAATGTGACGGAGGGGATGAGATAGTACAGGAGAGGGAGAGGAGGGGAACGTGTACCATCAGAACTCTCACTAATCGTACAAAACATGATTAGTTCAAGATTAACCATTTGATTGCGATATCTAAGCAAGATAATAATTACAGCCTTTTTTTATTGCATGAGATCAGCAGACAGGTAGACGGCCCACCTGATGGTAAGCGATTACCATCGCCTATAGACATCTGTACACCAAAGGTGTTACCAATGTGCTGCCGCGCTTTAAAGGAGGCTGAAAGCCGTCCAAACGGACAAATACTCCACCTCGCTGTGGGTTGTTTTGTCGCCTCTTAAGACAGGCCGCCCGGCACGGAAAGTTCAAGATTAACCTAAGACTCCAATATACTAATCAAAATAATGATCCCAGTGAAGGAGAGAGCTATGATGCTGGACGTCGTGTAAGGCTCTTGAATAAATATAACTTCGATCTTAAAACTGGCTTTTATTTTAACTCTAGTAAACTATCTGTCAGTCGTACGAAGTCCTTCGTAACAGCATTCAAAAATCCACGACTATTTCACATTTTAAATTCCAGCCAATGGGGGCGAGTTTTATACACGACTCTCATTGGTTAGTCGTATCCTTACGCCCTGGGTAACACAGCTATATAAGCAATGATTAACTTTTACAACCTGAACGCCGACAAAAGACAAATTCATATGTAGACATTTTATTACCTTTTCGGCATTTAGACTTTATTTTTTTACTTTGTGTTTAAAATTTGTGATTAGAAAAACAGCCCTTCGTCTATTGTAATCTTTTATGGTAGTCATTAGCCAGCTGCGATTCTAGGAAATTCAGTCCACGCGGCCGAGCAGACATATTGTATTTGTACAGTATAAAGCAATGCCCCAATGGAGAGATGAGGCAGTCGAGCGATAACTACAAGCGAAGCAAGACTTGTGTACATTCGGTAATCTATTTAGTGACGGCCTTTGCGCGTGCGTGTATTTGAATTACGATCTTCTGCATCACGTTCGGTTATATTTGTACCTGTGTTATACGGGTTTGTATAGTTCTAATAAACTCTATATTAATTCCAACGGCATTTTAATTCGAGTCCTGCACCTCGTAACATAACAATAACAAAAGTAGATCATTCAGTATTTGACAAATTAAATTTAAATAAATAAATAAGGACTTTAAAGGGGATATTTATATATTTCATTTATTTTATGATTAGAAATTATTATTATATACGAATTATAAACATAGCAGATCAAAAGATGTTGCTATGTTTGTCTTACAGTACCTAGCACTTGTCAAACGTCAAAAGTCAAATGCCAAAAGATTGACCTTGAACTTGATTTACTTTTGTTTATGAGAGAATTACATTTAATTACCAGTTTTATTGCGAAAGATTCTAGTAAACATGTATAAGCGAATATTTGAGCTGGAAACCCGAACGCGTGGTATCCAGGATTATGGCATATTAAGCAAAGTAAAGAATACAAAAATTCTTAACTTTATTCTAATTATTCTATCACGTTAAAAATGATGTTTTTCCCAAGTTTCACAACGTCGCACATAGATCAATTGTCTTGGGTGGTGTGGCAGTGTGAATGTGTCAGTACCCACGGGCCGGCGGATGTCCAATCAATCCAATTGTGGCCAACGCCCCTGCTCCTGGTCTTAGGAGCGGCAATGCGGTCATTGACAACCCGAGATCGAGAAAACCGAGACGTTTCTGGATCGATTTAGTTATTGAAGTGAGTAATTATTAACTCCCGGTGAACCATAAGGAGATCCTGACAGTAAACAAAAATTGTGTGTGCGTGCAGTTCATACACAGTAGAAGTGAAACTTTTTTAGGTTCATGGCTTGGCAGCTAGGCCTTTAAGCTAGATCTTAGATTACAATGTAGTTTTTTCATTTTCATTATCCTATGTGTAGCACAGTTGAACTGTAGGTTATCAGCTGGTGCCATTCAACGGAGTTCTTGTGACAACTCGAAAGGCCACATTTGACTACACAGTTCACATTTCTCACAAAAACATATAATTACTACTCAAAAACTATCAATCCTACAACTACTGCTCATTTTAGAGTAATTTTACATATTTTTAGAAAATAAAACTGCACAGCACTACATTTCCTTTCAGTTCCCGATAAAACTCCTAGAAGTGAAGAAACTTCAGAGAATATACTCACAGATAATTCTTCTCTAACTTTTATTAATGTAAATATAATTCCTTTAGCCTATAGCCGTCAACATATTATTTCAGTTTTATTTTTGTCCAAATTGGACCTATGTTTAATCATCGGTCTTATTGACTCTCTGATCTGTGCTGCACAATGTAAAACTCGTATTTCATTCTCTCGCAGTTTAATCCTATAGATTTATGTGTTTATCTCTTTTTAGTGTCGTTTTTTCGTTTCACATGTAAAAAACACACAATCTTAATTCGACTGTTTATTCCTTTTTTATACTTTTTTATATTTTTAGTTGATGACGAAATCTAATGAAAATATTTTGCAAATGAGAAAGGCTTTAATTAATAGGACTTTTAATTTATGACAGGTTTAAATTTGAAAAAATCCCTATATAATATATATATATGTATATATATATATATATATATATATATATATATATATATATATATATATATATAGATTAACAAAATTGAAGTGTCTGTTTGTAATGTCAAATAACATCTTTTTACTAAATGCATATAATGGTACATACGGCACTTATATCAAAAAACAATTTTTAAATTTTGGTCTGTCCGTCTGGATGTTCTAGCCAATCTCTGAAACGGCTGAACCGATTTTGACAGGACTGTCACTGGCAGATAGCTGATGTTCTAAGTAGTAGCGTAGGCTACTTTTAAAACTAACCACGAATGACGAAGCCGCGGGCACAGCTAGTTCAATAATAGCGCACTGGTGGCGCCAACTGTGATTGCGGAGTGTTACGAGTGACATTATTTACATGGCTATTGTCGTTCTTTATTATTCTTCTTCCATGATAATTATCATCATGATAAATAATGAGATCGCTTCTTAGCGATAAGACCTTCCATTGTGCACATTTAGAAATTTTTTTAGTCTATAAGGTTTTCTGTAATGGTGTACAATAAAGTGTTATCTATCTATCTATACTAATGAAATATCAAATGGATATTAGAAATAGATGCATTGAATTAAATTCACATTCAACAGTTTTTATTCAAAAAAGTTCTACTGGAGAATACTCTTTGAATATCATACATATAAGTTAAAATTTAATTTCACTTCCTATTCTATGTACACCGCGAGAAGAAGCGACAAGAAACTCCCCAGCAACACGTCTAGCAGAAAATTATTTTTCTTTATATTTCTTATTTTATTTATATCTCAAGTTCTTTATTTATAAGTTTTATACAGAAGTGTGTAACAGAATTACTTTTTGAAGAATTAATGGAGTTGTAGCAAAAAGTGCATACTCTGTAAGACAGAGACATAATAAGAGGAAATAAGAAGCAAAACAAAGAAATAATTTATTTGCTAGGAACGCGACAATACAAGGATGTAGAAATAATTTATAAATACATTTCTATGGTTAAACTCGATATGTTGTACATACACCACATTTCGTACAAATGAGGTCGGAAACTCAGCATAAAGCTGTGTTGGAGTTTCCTCCAGCACAGCGCTGATTTTCAGCGCCGACCCTGTCTCATTGATTAATATATGACCCATCACCCATACAAAGTAACACAGTATATGAAACATGAAACAGATATGACAAACACACGCACAGAAAATAAAAAGAATCATTATCCTATATAGATAGATAGATAGATAACACTTTATTGTACACCATTACAGAAAACTTACGAACTAGTATTATTCTAATTATGTACAAAGGGCGGTCTTATCGGTAAAAGGCATCTCTTCCAGACAACCCGTGGCAGGAATATTGCTGATTAGTAGTGGCGATGGTAGTATACATAATTATTATACGATTACTTACATTTTAATAATAAATATATAACTATACATTATATACAAATATACACATAAGTTATATACTAAAGATAACTAATAAAAGAAGAGAAAATATATACGTAAACAGAATATTATTATTGTTATAATAATGAAGAGACGTACTAAAAGTTTGTACTGCAACATATCTCCATAAATTCCTTACATGTTTGACAAAATTAAAACGTTATACAGACGACTGTGTAAGTGGCTGGAGCGAGTTGCTATGTAAATGAAATTTTATCATTGAAATATTCTTGAATTAATTGCTTAGATTACAAACAAAAAACAACTGGGAAGTTTGTTGCCGCTTATTTTCCTCAAACAACGATAACACGTTGCGAAACAGAGTAAATAGAACAAGGAGTATGTTTAATTTCTAACTCATGTGTACGAAACCTTCAAAACATGACCTCCAGTGGAACTTGTTTGAACAAAAACAAATCAAATTAATTTATTTCCTTAAAACATGGTACATAAATTTGAGTTCACGTAAGGATAAAAGATTCATTCAAATTTACTTTAAAATTATAAAAAAATAGACTATTATTACATAAATATCAAAAGAGAATACATTCATGTCAATTATATGAAACTAGAGTTTACCCCGCGGCTGCGCCTCCGGTCAGTCTCTAGTGCGTGCCTCTTGTTTAAAGAGCAGGCGTTAATACAGGTTACATTGTACTAAATTTTTATGTTAGTGCTATTTGCCCCCAGAAGGTTCACTTCATTTTATATCGCAAACTATCCCATCTCCCGGACGAAAAGTATCTATGCCCATTTTCGGTATTAAAACTACATATGTACACCAAAATGACCACTTCGACCAAAATAACCAATTAACCAAAATGACGAAAATGGCAAATCACAAAAAAAACCTATCCTACTTTCTGGGATACGTTTACATAAATCTATCCCATTATTCTGGATGAAAGTATCCCTTGTCCACCCTCGGTATTCAAATTACATATATACAGAATTTCATCCAAATCGGTCAAGTAGTTTTTCCGTAAAAGCATAACAAACAGAGAGACAAATATATTTTTATCTCGGAAACTATCGCATTTTTCGGGATAAAAAGTATCCTATGTTCATCCGCGGCATCGAATTTATATATATATATATATATATATATATATATATATATATATATATATATATATATAACAAACACACATATTGCGCATCCCCAAATTAAGCAAGTTACGCTTGTGTTATGGGTAATATACAACGGACTACTCTAGGGCCGATCCCAGACACCCAGACGGCCCAGACCATATTAAATAAGGGAGAAAATACGTTTCCGAAATTTACTATACCAGGAATGGAACCCGGAGCCTCTGCGTTGCAGTGAGCTAGGCCGGCAAAAGCTTAACCCGCTCAACCACAGAGGCCGTATATTAAATATATTTTGTCAAAAATGACCCAATAAATTCGTTTACGGTGTAGAAACATTTATTCAACAGCCATTTGTGTAGTCTATGTTTGAATAAGTAAGTATACTTGTGGACATATATTTAGTCTTCGGGAAGTTTGTTAAATTGTATATACTTATATATATGTTACGGCCATATATTTTGAATCTGAATAATGAGACAGTACTTTTCATCATTTCGTCGTTTCATTTGGGGGTTAATTATCGTCGTTACACGTTCTCTAAGACATTTTATTACAGTAAGTATCCAAGATTTCTTTATGATTTTCTTTAACTTAAGTACCTCATTATTTTTGAGCGCACCTCACTTATGATTCCTTAAAGAGGAGGAACAATCCTCTTAAGTGGGAATTTTATATAAACAATTAATATTATAAGTCTATAAAATACGTCGACGAAGTGTGACACGTCGCGATAAGGGGTCCTAAATTTCGTGACGTCACATTTTGAACTATTAACGAAAACTCCAAAATATTTCCAACTCCATCCTAACAGTTTTTAAATGATTAAAAAATGATTTAAATGGGAATAAATCTAATTATGGAACTGCTTAACTAATTTAAGTGTATTTCAGACTTGACATACAGACACTAGGTACATATGCCCTAAATATAATGAATCATCGTGGAAAGAGCTAGATCTTCATCAATATCCTCGGTCCCCAGAGGACTTGTCGGCGGAGCGAGATTGGCGGCAGCAGGAAGACAGATGGCATGCGTCTGGGCTATGATTGATTTAATTTCCGCCAACCGTCTGCTACTTTATGATAACTTAATTCAATCCACACTATTTGGACTCACTGTGGCTTCAATTGTCAAAGACGTTGATTTGGATAGATAGATAGTAAACTCTTTATTGTTCACCACATTACATGAACATAGATTAATTATAATTAAAAATAAGAACAATGGGCGGTCTGAGCTTATAAGCAATCTCTTCCAGACAACCCAGGTTAAGTGTCAAAAAATGACGGCAATGTGAAAATTTAATAAAAAATAAAATAAACATACGATTGATGATATACAGACACATATAAAAAGCACAACTTTTACAAGTAAAGAAGATTAAACTTACAAAAACGGGACACAAGAACTTATGTTTTTCTAAGAAATATTGCCCTAGAAAAATGTAAAATTTCACTTAAGCCTCGTTGAGGAATTTAAATGTTTTTAATTAATTTTCTACAAAATAGTGACAAAATCATAATGACTTGTGCAATTTTAGATGAATCCCAAACTCTCCTAACAAAATGGGCAATGTTCTTTGGTGTAGAATTTACAAGTGTGGTTACTATTTATGCCTTCCTAATACCCCCGCAGAAAGGCTAACTACATTTTACGCATTTATTTTCTAATATATAATAGTACATTTTACAAAAAATTAACAGCATACCCGCCATGTGTAATAAAAGCTTAACATTATCAAGACAATATTTCCCTTCTCCTGTCAGAACGTCTCAGTCAGTATACGAACCCGTAGCAGTCGGTGGAATCGTCACCTAGATTTTAAATTAAAAAAATGATGTGGTAGAGCCGTGCTGGAATCAATATCTTGATTACAGTTATAAGGGCATGCTCGATCAGTGTAATACAACGCTCCCACAGAATAGCGGAGTGAAACGGGTAGCCTTGAGCAAATCGTATTTCGTGCGATGAGTGGAAGTTCCGAAGCCCACTTCCCCGACCTTCTATCTCACCCCCTCATACCATCCTTGGACAGAGAGGGATATAAGCCCATGCAACCTTCCCTATCTCATCTTTCTATTACATTCCTACTGTCTGCTCTCTCTGCCTATCTTATCTCGTCCTTATCTCATCCTCTGTATCCCATCGTAAAGGTCGGCAACTCGTTGGTTTCGCCCCTGGTGTTGCAGACGACTATACGCGACAGTAACCACTTATCAAGAACTTAACTGAAAGAATACCGCAATGCTATGTAGAACTAATATCTGTGGCGTATATCATGAGAGGATAACTTCGATGTCACGTTTCTCGGATGGCGGAACAAAGAGTAGCAAAACGAATATCTTACTCAGAACTTGCAAATGGCAAACGCAAGCAAGGTGGGGCAATTGCTACGACACAAAGACGTACTTAAGCGTCAGATGGTGAAGTACAAGATTGATCCCAATCGATGGGAAATATTAGCGAAGAAGCGGTGTGACTGGAGATTCCAAGTGAAGTCTAGAGTGCGAGAATTTGGTTCCCGTCGACGCACCGAGTTATATACAAAGCGCGACTGTACTGTGTTCTCACGTGTTCGAAAAGCAAACGCGTAGTCGTATATAAAGTTGGCTACGCAAGTCACCTGCGCGCGCATGAGCGTCGAACAGCCTCATCGCCGTAACCGAAATCGGTTAGGAAGAGATATATACATACAGACATCATACATATATATATATATATATATATATATATATATATATACTAGCTTCTACCCGCGACTTCATCCGCGTGGAAAGTTTTTTAACTATCCTACGACAACTCTTTAATTTTTCGGGATCAAAAGTATCCTATATGTTGACCAGGGATATAAGCTACCATCATACAAAATTTCATTTAAATCGGTCCAGTCGTTTCGGTGATCAGCCGGTACAAACAGACAGACAAACAGAGAAACAAAAAATTAAAAAAACATCTAAATTAGTTCTATTTCACTTCTTACATCCCCCTGACTCGGTTTTTAGCATTTTTTTTCATTATACAGAAATTTGACCTCTCAGTTTTATTATATGTATAGATATTATGAACTAGGCCGTCGGTCTACAGGTCCGCAAAAAATACGTGAACCAAATATTTCGTATAACGCAGAACACACAAATTACACAACAATCAACAGGTTTTTAACACGAACTTCTAGTGCCAACAATATGAACACCGAAAACGGAATATAATATTCTTACAACCTAAGCGCCGACAAAGCTAAATTCCCCGTACAGATTTGTAGAAGCACATTTATTACCCGTCGGCATTTGAACTAATAACTAATAATAGTGAAACTATTGTAATTATTTTATGATCGTCTTTTTTGTTTAATTTATTGGCTATTGAGCCTATTGTTGTATTATTTTATGATCGTATCTTTTGCATTGTTCATCGACTTATCAATTGATTAGGGCATCCTCGACAGTTTGATGCAGCTGTACTATTGTGACATCTATATTAGTGTTAAGAAGCAAACACTACAGTAATCATTAGCCAGGTGTTACGGATTTTAAAAGTACAAGTTGATTCTAGGAAATTCAGTCCACGTGGACGAGCGGGCACATTGCACTTGTGCAGGATAAAACGATGGCCTGATGGAGAGAGCAGGTTAGTAGAGCGAGAACCACGATCAAAGCGAGACGTGTGTACTACAATCCGGAATCTAATAGTGACGGACTTTGAGCGTTTTATTGATATACGACCTTCTGCATTACGTTTGGACTTGTTGTGTTCGGCTATATTTGTACCTGTGTTATACGTGTTTGTATAGTTCTAATAAACTCTATAATAATTCCAACGGCATTTTAATTCCAGTCGCGCAAATCGTAACAATATATTTAACAAATAATCTCAATTTCTATGATGAGTTAATGCGATACGTCGATGGAAGATGTGCCGTAATTTTTTTCCCAGAAACGTATTCATACAAGAACCCCAGGCATATAATAAAGCGTCGAGAAAAACCCATTGAGACGGCCTCCTTTGAATTCCTACACAAATTACAATATTATACAAGAGTACAAAAATGCTTATTCCCAACTCACTACTGGGTACTAACTACCTACGTCGCCTTCATTTTGTTGCCGCAACTTAACAATACTATGTATACATTGTCGTTCCCTAGATAATTTTGGTATAATGCCCACATCTACGATTTTTACAATACATTAGAATGAAATAGGAATAAAATAAAAGTACTAAAATAGGAACAGAACAGGAACGGAATAGGAATGGAATTGGAATAAAATAGAACAGAATGGAATATTTTTTATTGCACACAAAAGCGTAGTTTACATCAGTAATAATATTGTTACGAGTGCGGGACTCGAATTAAAAATACCGTTGTAATTACTATGGAATTTATTAGAACTATACAAATACGTATAACATAGGTACAAATATAACCAGACGCAATTAGTCCTTATGTAATGCACAATTAAATAACACGCGCAAAGTCCGTCACCATATCGCTTATCGAATGTACACGTCTTGCTTTGATCGTAATCGTCGCTTGACTGCCGATTTCTCCGTTCGGGCATCCCTTTATACTCAGCTTACAATATATCACGATTGTGTAAACAATCGTTTCTTAAAATAACACCTGGCCACTGCCTACTAGAGAGGATTACAATACACAATAGGCAACTTTTCTGATTACAAATATTAAACACAAAGACAACAAAAGTGCAAATGCACGCAGGTAATAAACTCGAGCTTTATGGCCGGCAGGCGCGCATTCACATTTATCGGCTTGTTTCGTGGAGTTTTGACTAAGTCGTAACAAACTTTTAAATAGTACAATCAGTGGACTTGTTACTTATTTAATAATGTCCACTTAAGGAGCCTCTAAAGTAAGATATTAAATTAGAAAATGTTTTTAAATTAACCTCAGGGAAAGCGAAAGAACATGACGATCAAAGGCATTGAATGATTCAAGTTTAATTTTTAAACGGATCACTTTGGTTGATTCATCCAAATCGAAATAAAGAAATGAACAATCTTTTGTAACATCGACTTTATTTTAATTACATAAAAATTATTCAGTTTTTTCATATAATAACAAAAAAACTAAGTCCATATAGTCTTCACAACTGTCCAGCAAAATCTAATCCTAATAAAGTCTCATTTTCGGAATCTCCTTGTCCGAACGATCCCCCTGATTTTTTCACGTTTTTAAACGCATTTTACAAACTCGAACCATTTACAGATTTGTTATAGTAATAGATAGCTAGCTTGCAGATAAATAGACACAATTTAACTAAAAAAGAAACAAAAATTATGTTATCATAAATGACAGATTATAAATAAAATATCATATTGTGGCGAATGATGGTGGAACCATCTGTTTAGTTTAAGAACTTTTAGAAAAAGCTAGATAATTCTGGAAGGAAAAGACAAGGACGGATATATTTTCGAAAGGGATAGACGATGAACGAAAGTTCTAGAATAGAAAGTTCGGGAAGGAAAAGACAGAGATAGATAGATGTTAGAAAAGGATAGGTGTATAAACGAAAGTTCTCGAATAGAAGGTTCGGGAAGGAAAAGACAGAGATAGATAAATGTTTAGAACGGGACAGATAGTAAATAAATAAATAACGAAATTATGGGTTCCAGAAATTTCTTCCGGGTATATAAGCAGCGTAACGCGCGCCTACCGGGCAGTTTAGAGTTGAGTTCAATTCAAGACAGCGAAGCGACAAGTGCGATACGGAAGAGTTTAATAGAAGACAGTGATGAGTTTAGTGGTGAATTTAATGAAAAGTGTAGTGGACAGTTTAGTGAAGGAGGAGTTTCGCGTAGTTTAAAAGGAGGTCCAGAGGCGAGCTACGCGCGGTAAATTCTGTGGTGAACACTGCAGCAGCAGGTGTGTCTACGCAATATCGGCTACAGTATTGTGAGTGAGACATCTTATCGTTGGCAATCCTGCAGAGTGGAATCACGCACGGCTGTGTAAGTCAATAAAGGCGTTAGTTAAAAACTGGTGTTTTCTTCCAATGCTAAGTGCGTACCCCGCTCGCACGTAACAATATCATAAATGACAGAATATTAATGGCAAGCCAAGGAATGTAACGTTTATTTGGATTGTATATTTCTCTGTTAGCTTGTAGGAAAGTAGGCAGGCGGTTTACCTAATGGTAAGTGGCCACCGTCGCCCATGCGCATATGCAAGGGATCAGGTGTGTTGCCTACCCCAAGTCTTCAAATATCCGTTTACGTCATTTTTGCCTCATACTACCATCCTATATAATAACAGTCCATAATTGTCCCACAACTGGGCTCGGATCTCCCAATTGTAAAGGGAACAGATAGTATACCGGCCACGCTTGTCCAAGGCGGTTTGGCGGGTTTGACACATCGGTTATCTCGATGTGCAGGTTTTATCACGAAATAATAATAGTAGTAACATAATAAAACTGGGTTGTAACGGTTTTAAGCGCGGTAATTTATTTGTTTTAATATTCCGACGTTTCGGCCACTTCTCAGTGGCCGTAATCACGGAAGACAAAAATGTCAAGTATCAACGAGTATTGTTAAAGTTTTATTTAGCCTACCGCCAACTTGTTCATTTTTATTATTTAGTTTTAATTTTGTTTATGGTTATTATTTACTCTATGGGAGCCTAATCTAATTTACTACCGCGAAAACTTAAAATAATATTAGTAGTAACCCAGCCCATTATATTTCCCATTGCTGGGCTCGGACCATATTTCGCTTCACCGTCAGCACATGGCAATTGTAACAATATGCGCATTAGGTTAGAAAACTGTTCAAGTGGTACATGCTTTTTCCGGTCAGTATTCGAACCCACGTCATGACTTTGTTAATTGATTATTCTGTCCATCTTTCTTGACGTTCCTGGTTTCTCGTTGTTGATTAAATAGGAAATGTAATAAAGACTATCATTCATGAACCCTTCCGTGTCTGTGACGATATACTTTGCTCATCGAGCTATTGGCAAGCAAACACAAGGTCGGTGATTGACAGGTAAACGACGGCTGTAGGTTACTAATGATAACATCGATTACATTGTAATCTTGTTGATTGTTATGCCTTATTTACGTTATGTCTCCTACAGCAGAACGCTGAAAGATGACGAGGAAACAGCCCTTCATTACCGAGGCGATGGTCATTTTCCATAGGTCGCTAGTGTAATACTTGCAACAACTCAGAACGGTCTATGGTAGTAAAATAACAGCAACTGGTCACATATTTATAATCAGAGGACCTTTAGTTTTAACACTGACTATTCAAACTCGACAAACATTTTTAGAACACCTCGCCATCCCTTCAACAATTTCACAGTATATGAAACTTAGCATATTGGCACAACCGATAGCGGATTTAAGTCATTCATAAACTATTTTAATTAAAGGGTTATGCATGACAAGAATTTAATACATTATTATTTGGAAATTACAGATAGTATTTTATACATGATATTGTATAAAATATTATACTTAAAGTTTTATATGCAATAAAATAAGCTGAACACAGTATAAATCTATCGCGTCTGCCAACATGAAAACAAAATGTAGTGAATACCGTCTATATACAATTGAGAGGTTTGAATTATAATCTGTACACAATTATCAAATTATACAAAGGATAAATATTGTAACAAAATTATTGCAAATTATAGATAACTACTCTATACAAAACAGGCGCTAATTACCGAGTAAATAAAAATATAACATTACTCTTCAATTACGGAAATGGCGATCGTATCGTTTAGAAATAAGAGGATAGTAACAAAATCAATTATTAACTTTAATAAGAAACACGACAAGAACAATTATGCTACTCAATAACTGTAACACTAGTTCATATAAGACTCGAAGGATCAAAAAACTGCAAGTCTGTACACAATTTTAGTATATAAGGAAAGAGTATAAGAAATACCAAATTACTACATTCATGTACGCGCCAATTATTCCATTCATTCGCTCCTTGCCACTCCTTACTCAAAATCCCCGCTCTACCGCTTCCTTTTTCAAAACGAGACATTTCGCAACCAGCCCCGCATCTTGAATTTTTTTGACGAGAGGCAAAATCTGAAAAATTAATCACCATCATCATTTCAGTCATCAGACGCTTACTGATGGAGACGCGTGCGTCTGTGGTTTTTAACCTATGGGCACCGTGCCCCGCGAAAACTAATTTATATTGTTACATGCCGTCAAAGATAAGCGCACAGCTGCCTGTCGTAAGCGCAGTTTACTGTCTTCCCGGATTTAGGAATTCTTTTGTGTTTTGAATTTGTAATTAAGAAAAACATGCTGTTGTTTTTCTACTTCTTTTAGAACCATCATTAACCTCGAACTAATCCTTATTGTTATTGTTTTCGACTTTGTTAGCCGTTCGCAGGTGTGCAAATTACTATTTCTCGAAAACTCAGTGCGCGCGGCCAATTTTTTTGTACTATAAGACAATGCCCGAATGGAAGGGTGGGCAGTCAAACGACGACTACGAAATGAGTAAAACGTTTTGGAGTACTCTCGATTAGCGATATAGACGACGGACTTTGCGAGTGTCGAATTGCATCGAAACGTACAGTATGAACTGGTTTCATCCAGTTTTATTTGTATTTGTTTTATACGTTTTTGTACAGTTCTAATCAATTCTATAGTAGTTCCAACGACATTTTTAATTCGAGTCCTGTAGCTCGTAACAATATGCTTAAAGTACTAGACGTCTCAGTCAAAGTTGCGTTAATGATGAGTGTTGTATTTGTCCTCAGTAAGCGTGTTTAAAAAGGGCTCAAATAAAGCCATTGAAGTATAAACAGAAAATTATGCAAGGTGCATACCCGTGCAGGGACGGAGAAAGAATACAATTTCCAATGGTCAGGCGGCCTGTTGTACGAGGCGACAAAACATATGGCTACCACTTCTAGTCCAGAGTATGCCGCCATAACAGCCTTGAGTTATTCCATCAGGTGAGCTGTCTGCCTGTCTATTGAACTTATCAATATAAAAAATACTCTTTTATCTCACTGATGATTAACACTGAACAACAATACGATGTATTAGAGCAATTTGTCGATTAAATGACAGGGAGAGCTGTCAACCATACTTTAAAAGTCTAAAATTTTTGACAGTTACTTCAATTTATACATACGAAATCATAATTTTCCTTCGAAACAATATAAATTTATTTAATACTTTTAAAAGCGAACGCCAAGCACATAAAACAATATGTCCTAAGAGTCGAACAACTCTGCTGTAGTAGCGTGTTGTGTATGGCTCCTAGGCTCTATAGTCATTTACCAAAATGTATTATTTACATCCAAAACACTAATAATTTTAAGTATAGATTTAAGACATTTCTGATTGACAAATCATATTACAGTTTTAATGATAGACTTTAAATTACTGAGGTAGTATACAATGTTTTACTATATAGACTAGTTGATTAATTTTAATTTTTGTGACATTTATTTTAAAGAATGACTGATTTTAAAGATTATATTATATTATTATTCTGAATTAATTTGTTCTTTTAAATATTAACATTTTGCACGCCCTAGAGGCAAAAACATGTGAAGCTATGGAACAATCCCACCATCTTTTTTATATACCATGTTGTAGCCGGTTCTTGCTTTTAGGTAATGTTTTGAGTCTCTACGAAGCGAAATGGTGATTTTTTTGTGTGAGAAGAAACGACACCATTGAATGTTAAAACTGAAGAGGATTTTATTTTACTTTTTTTTATGTAATTGACATGACATTGTTCAGTAAAGAAACAGATACACTTTTGAGTAATTTAAGGTGGCGCCAGATATTCGCGTCGGTAACATATGTTTTATGCAATAAATGATGATTTGATTTGATTTAACTGTTTCGCGCGAATAACAAAAGATTTCATAAAACCGTTGCCGACACTGAGTTGCGCAAATACAGCGCGAACATTGAAGCAAATCCGTCCGGGATATGTGTAAATATTTGATGTGTGACGCCGCCTACCGGGACAACTCAAACACTAGAATGAAATTGCGGCGGAAGTTATAAGAGAAAGCGTATTTTACTGCTGGAATATAGCAGACAGCTTATGGCCCACCTGTTGGAAAGTGGTTACCGTCGCCTGTCGACATGTGCAATATCAAAGACGCTATAAATGTACTTCTGGTCTCGAAAGGCTGATTAGAACTTGGTCACTAACACAATTCAAGGTTGTTATGGCGGCATATTTTAGACCAGGTTCTAACCATCCAAATGGATTTGGGAATGATCCGTTATCGTCATAATATTTGTGACATTCTATAGCGGAGGCGAATGTAGGAACTTTTTATTACAAAAAGTGTTTTTTCCTAAGTTTTATGGATAAGTCTAGAGAAGGCCGTCATAAAAACCTTGAGTTGTATTCCGGCACCAGGAGCCTTGTTCCAGTCCTGCCACAAAACACATTGGTAGAACTTTTCGCGTTGCAAATGTATATAGACAGTAACCACTTTCCATCAGATAGGTCGTCAGCTTGTCTGCTGTACTCCAGCAATGAAAAAAGCCATAAAGAAGGAAGTTACAAACATGAAAACAAAGTAATTTACAGATTTATTAGTACTAGTGGTCGCCCGTGCTCGAAATTCAACCATAATAATTAATGTCAAAGACATTTTTTGGATTTTATGGCTTGGTTTCTAGACCTTTAAGCCAAGTCTGTTTTGGATATTCGGCACTTCACAGGTTTTTCAAATGTAGTTTCTTCATTTTCTTAAGCCTAAGTGTAGCACAGCTGAACTGTAGGTTATCAGCTGGTGCCATTAAATGGAGTTCTTGTGACAAGTCAAAAGGCCACATTTAACTATACAGTTCACATTTCTCACAAAACACATAATTAATACTCAAAAACTCAATATCCTACAACTATTGTTCATTTTAGAGTAATTTTAGACATTTTTAGAAAATAAAACTGCACAACACAGCCTCGCCTTTCAGTTCCCGCCAAAAACTCTATCAAAGACTATATACTTCTATAACCACAGATTACGCCAAGGCTACACTGTTAATTTGACTTGAACAATAAACAAAAGAGTATATGTGCGTGTGTGTGTCAAATACATGGTAGTGTGTGTAATATTCTTTTTTATTGATTTAATGTATTTTTGCATAAAAAATTAAAAAACATATTAACACTCGTCGCTTCTTCTCTATATAAACTACTAGCTGCGCCCGCGGTTTCACCCGCGTGGTGATGGAAAATCGTTATATTTTGGATAATTCACACTATATCTTTATAAATTATAGTCTATGTGTTATTTTGATGTTTAAGCTATATTACTGTAAAATTGTATCAAAATCCATTCTAATTTAAGTTGTAAAATTTATATATATAGTCTATTAAATAAAAGAGGTAAGTACTTAATGTATTTGAGAGATAGATAGCCGTTTTGTCAAAAACGAAATACTCATGAAATTTCGTTTTTGACAAAACGGCTATATATATATATATATATATATATATATATATATATATATATATATATGATTGATGCCAAAATAAATGAAAAAAAAATCATACTTCTCCGTCCGCGCAATTCTCGTAAAAATGAGTACAAAGTTTTTGCTTCACGTATTAATATATAGAGATATTCCGGTCTCATGGATAAATAATTCCCTGCCAACAGCTCAAGTCCCAAAATTTATATTTCCCCGTTATCTCTTGTGCCTTGTAAGTCATTAGCGTAAGCGGTAAGCGACAAACATGCTAATTGCTGGGCCAAATGTGAAGCGCGCTTCGACCGCATCCCATGCGAGCCCTTTTGCGACTTTATTTGACTTTTTAGCTCATGTTTACTCGCTATATTGTCTAATGAGGCAATATTGGACGTACACATATACATACTGCGGGCGCGGTGCGATGGCCGGGAGAAGGCAAAGGGACGTGGAAGAAGAAGCAAGGAAGGACTTTCCTCGCCAACAGTCCGCCGCTATACTACACTCGTCCCCCGGAGGTTCACACACTCACTAGGATGTTAGGATATGCTTATGATCATTAAATTGAGTTATAAGTTTATTTTCTTTATTGTGTTCCAACAATTTCTTGATACGTATTTTTATATATATCGTGATGACAGCAGTGACACTCCGTTGAAACGTCTTGTATTGCGCATTTTTCATTTAAAAGTTTATTCTTTTCTTGATGGCGAGTATAGGGAGGAAGAATTTATAAGGAGGTGTTCCTCGGCGCAACCACATACATACATACATATTATCACGCCTGTTTCCCATGAGGGTAGGCAGAGACTATAGATTTCCTCTTGCGACGATCCTGATAAACAACTTTCGCTTCATCCACTTTCATTAACCTCTTCATACATGCATGTTTATGTGATATGCTTTTTACCTAACCTCCTTTTAACACTTCTGTTATTTGATCATGGTGTGTACGTCGTGGTCTACCGGTACCATCTCTACCATTCACAATACTGTCATACACTTGTTTTGTGATTCTATTTTCATTCATCTTCTCTACATTCCCAAACCACCTTAACATTTCTTTTTCAACTCTTGTTATTACATCTTCTTTCAATCCCCAACGTTCCCTTATAACACTTTTTCTTATCATATCACTTACATTAAGCTCACATATACTTCTCAAAGCTCTCATTTCAACTGCATTTATTCTACTTTCATGCTTGTTCTGCCACACCCAACTTTCACTGCCATACATTAGTGTTGTCACCAACATCCCTTGATGGACAGCCAAGCGTACCTTTACAGACACTTTTAGGCTTCTCATAAAAGAGTTTTATCGCTCCATTCACCTTATTACATGCAATTACTCTTCTTTCCAAGATTTCTAATATTATTCAGTAGAAAGACTCGGATTCTAGAACCATATGCATAGGATACCTCTAAATTGTCACAGTGCGTCTAAATGCTACAGTCAATTTTGCCGATTTATCAAGCAGGGCAGGGCAGTTGGACCTGATAAAAGAATATAATAATTAACAAGAAAAAGTAAATACCCTAAAGAATATAGGGGAAAATAAATGAAGTGAAAAAATTATTGACCTCTAACAAAAGGATTATAATATTAAACTGACTTTTGCCATTAAGGATGCGGAAATAAGGCGCATCGCAATAAAACCATGCAAATGTATGCAAATCCGACTTAGGGGGGACACTTTCGTTAATTCGCCAACAGACAAGGTCTTTGGCTTTTAAATAATTCATAAATTATTATTCATGCAGATTGTTACTGGGAAATTTCGCCAGCTATAGGAAAAAATGGCGATAAGTGCGATGGTAGCACATGGATCTAGGGGTCTGAACCTAGTTCACGTTACTTACCATACCGCAAATTTTAACTACAAGCGGCATATCTTCTGACGTGGTAGAGCCATGCTTTATCATCGCCATGATTACAGGGGCCCAATTCTGCTACTACTATCTCGTCAAAAGCGCCGGAAACTATCGTCTCAATTATAGGTTTGCCTGATTTCGGTATTCTCAAAATTCCCAGGCAATGTTAACGGTAATACCAATTTTTTCTACTACTATTCCGCCGCGACAATATCGAGAAGATATTGTGGATTTAGTAGAATACGAATTTCTGACACTATAAAAAAATACAGCCCAGACAGCGCCCCACGGGTGATCCCTGGTATTGCAATCGTCTATAGCCGATGGAAACCACTATCCATGAGCTCGTCCAGCTGCCAGTTTGCCAGTTTCGCAATAAAAACAATTATGTGTGTGCAGTTCACACGCAGTAGAAGTGAAACGAAGTGTGACAAGGGGTGACGGGATTCTAAAATTCGTGACGTCACATTTCAGATATTATATCGTTATAATATATTTAAGTTTTAAAACACAAAATTTGAAGTATTAACGAAAAACTTCAAAACACTTTCAACTCTATCTGTATGAGAATAGCGTTTAAATTATTAAATATAATGTATTCTATTTCATTCTCTCGCAGGCTTAGTCAATACTTACAAAATAGTTAAAGTATATAAACAAAACGATAAACGTGCAAACTGATTTGAGCAAAATTGTACCTCATTCTTTAGAACGTTATTTGCTCGAGTTATTTTTAACGCCGTGAAGTAACGTAGAGAGTTGATCGTATTATTTTATTTCACAGTTCCAATAATCATTTACAATTATAGTCGTTACCGTGACACGTCGCGATACTATTATTATATCGTTACTTCTAAAATATCGTGTCGTGATTTTTCACCGGTGAAATAGCAGTGACAAAATGAAATAACTTCACGTCAGTGATCGATATATTATGTAATTTCATCATGTTATAAAAATATTTCACTTCATTCGATGCGTAAGTTATTTCGTCTGAGTTTTGTTCATTATTGTCGAAGTGCTGATTCACGACCAAATATAACTTCAAAATGAAAGCCTATTTATGCTTCAAGTTTATGTACTGGGACCCCACGGAGCTCTAAAATGTCGCCTTCATTTTTCCATTTCCCTCCTACCTTAGTGGATACTTCAATATGCAAATGGTCTCGAAAGTTTACCTGAAAAGATAAAAATAGTCACTTAGTCATAATAATGTAGTTATGAAAAAAGAATGTTATCTTATAAAACTAAAAATAAATATTAAGAAAATGGTTGTTAGGGGAAACTAAACGATTGTTCAGTCGTGGTAGGGTATTAGGCTAGCGCACGCGTCCCAAACTCAAAGGGCGTGGGTTTGATCCTGGCCGGAACGCGTGCACCACTTAGGCAGTTTTCTGGCCTAATGTGCATATTGTTACAATTACCACGTGCTAACAGCGGTGCAAGAAAACATCGTGATGAAACCTGCACATCGAGATAATCGTTGTGTCAAACCTGCGAAGCCGCCTTGGACAAGCGTGACGGGTTTACTGTCCGTTCCCCTATAGTGGGAGGCCCCAGCCCAGCAGTGGGAAGTTTTTGGACTGTTATTACTATATATATATATACGATTATTGGCATCCTATTATTTTATTCAAAACATTTATGAAGTCTCAATATTTTGAAGTAAAACTTCTTTATAATGTGAATTATTAAACGAAAAAGCGAAACTAAACAGAGGTAAACACATCAAACTATAACACTAAGGCTGCGAGAGAATGAGATATAATACATTAGAGCTAAATTGAGACCTTAATACATCAGAGAGAGCTGTACGGACTGTTCCTTTACCTGCTATTGAGGCGAATAAAATGACAACATAAATTCTATAATTTATATTGTCTTTGAAAAAACGAATGAAAAGTTAAATTAGCAAGAAACCGTTATCGAATCAATTGATTTGATTTAAAAAGGATGTATTATAAATAATATGCGATTGCCAACATCATTAACATACAAATTGTAGCTATTATAGTCACATGGCCACAGGCATTAGTAAATATATTCAAATAAATGCTTTTTACGATTCCGTAACCAAAATAATAATTCTAAAACTGTTAAATTTCCAGTTCCAGACTTATTAAGGAGTCTGATACGCTTTTATACATTCTTGGATTCAGATTGTAAAAAGATGAGAGTAAACTTAAGACTTCTTTCTATAACATCGACTTTTATTTTTGTAAATAGTATGTTTAGTTATTTTGAACGAATTAATCGTGTGGTGTGTTTTCATATTACTAACTAACTGTACCTGGCAGACGTTGTCTTGCCCTTAAAAAATAAAAACCTAGACACCGATTGCAGCGCCATCAACCGGGACCAATTGTTAATCTAAACCATTCTCGAATCTACTTGAAAAAACATAAAAACAAATCATCAAAATCGGTCCCACCGTTAGAGGTGTTCAGCGACGCCACCTACCGGGTCCTATCGTGAATCTAAGCCATCCCGGGATCCACTTGAACACATACAAAAATAATTTCACCTAAATTAGACAAATGAAAATGAGTTTGAATGCAGTCAGCTCGGCCGATTTCGGCAATGGCCGAAATCGGCCGAGAAAGATCACAAAACAAATGAATGGCTGGACTGATGTTTTTTTAATAATATTTTTTTATTGATGAATATCATATTTTAATACTTATTATCCTATTCCAGACGAAGACAATTCTAACATAAAAATCATAAAAATGGTCCAGCCGTTCTTGATTTTTTAAGATTTCTCGTCTTCCAGATAGAATTTAGGGCTGACTGTTTTCTATTTCTTAGTAGAAAAATACAACGAAGCCATTTCTTTAGCCCAAAAGTTTTCGTCCCTTTGACGAGATACCTTTCATCATTATAGACAAAAACAGGACGCGAGGCAAAGCTGTTTGATGATAACAATTAGAAAATTTCTGAAGATCCCCCTGTATAACGGGGAGTGTTCCGAGGAACTGTTTGATCTGGTGCCTACCCCTCACTTTTACAACGCACCGCTCGCCAGCGACGGGATATTCACCCCCATTTCCTCGAGCTCCCACGCTCATCTACGCGACGGTTCTCTAGAACAATTATTCCGCGTACAACAATGATCTGGAGTGAACTTCCCGCCGCGGTTTTCCCTTTGCGCTATGACATGGGGTTTTTAAGAAGGCGACACTCCTTATGTTGCAAATTTCCATAGGTGACGGTAACCACTTTCCATCAGGTGGGCCGTCTGCCTGTTTGCCTGCTTCTGGCAATAAAAAAACTTTTTTAGATTTCCCAGAAACTTTCTAGTTGTTATACCGTTTAACGAAAATTGGTTTGCACAAGATGTTGTGTTTTTGAGATATGTAGTCATTCCAAGTAGATTTTTTTAGTTCCATAGCTAAGTGACCTCGGGCTGTGCAGTTTTGTTTGCTAAAAATATTGTTACGACCGACAAAGACAAATTCACACCTGCATATCTGTTTTGCACATTTCGTCATATGGACTTCTTTTGTTTACTTTTCGTTTAAAATTTGTGATTAGAAAAACGGCCCATTGTGTATTGTAATCTTTTATGGTAGTCATTAGTCAGGTGTGATTCTAAGAAATTCAGTCCGCGCGGTCGGGTAGACATATTGCATTTGGGCAGCATAAAGAAATGCCCCAATGGAGAGATCGTCAGTCTAGCGATAACCACGAGCGAAGCAAGACGTGGGTACCCCATGCGATAATCTATTTAATGACGTAGTTTGCGCGTTTTATGGAATTACGATCTCGCGCATTACGTTTGGACTGATTGTGTTCAGTTAAATTTGTACCTGTGTTATACGTGTTTGTATAGTTCTAATAAAATAAACTCTATAATAATTCCAACGGCATTTTATTTCCAGTCCTGCAACTCGTAACAATATGTAAAAATTACATTAAACGAAACAATAGTTGTAAGACATAGATAGTTTTTAAGTAGTAGTGTTTTTGTTTTTAAAACGAACGGCATTCTACATTAACATGTCCTGGAGTAAAGACAACGCCTCCACACACGTAGCGTAGAACGTCCTCCAGCCCGGTGGACTGACGACCTGCGGTCGCCGGTAGAGGCTAGATGAGGAAGACGGGAGACCGGGATATTGAGGCACAAACTTAAGGAGGCCTACGTCTAGCAGTGGACAGGGTTTGGCTGAAGAAACAGAAGTGTTTTTGTGACAAATGTAAACTGTGTAGTCAAAAAATATTGGCATCAGTCGAAATCCTGCTATACAAAGACTTCATCATCAGAAGAGGCTGTATGGAAGAAATTCATTGTAGCCGAAGCCTTCCTTCGACACGTACTTCACCGGTTTTTTATATTATTATAACTTTAATACAAACTAATCGCTCTAAACAAAAAAAGATTAAAACTAAAAAGGACCAATTAAAACGAACAATATCTACTGTACTAATTTGGTATCAAAACAGATAACCACATGACAATGGAAAATGCAAATTAATTTACATCAATTTACCGCCTATTATTTTTGAGGCAAAATAAAATGTCATTACTAACCGCGGTACCAGGCCGTGCCTTGCGCTCGATGCGTCATCCCCCTCACACGTTAACGAAACGTATATATTTTATCTCTCTTAAACCACGCGATGAGAAAACAAAGCGAGTAACCTTGATTCGTGGAACGTATTCAAAAGTTTTTGTTTGGCTGTGCAACTAATTTTTCTAGAAACATCCGCGATTGCATTTAACAAATCGATTAGTCAAAATAAAACGGCATCCTATTGTAGTGTCATCGTAAAAAAGTCTGTTCTACATTTAACGATAATATTATAAAAATCTACTTATCTGAAATTTAATTAGTCAAGGATTAATTAAAAATCATACTATAGGATAGGCTATTTTATATTTTTCTGCAACAGAACAATATAAACTTACGTATCTTTCAGTTCTTTTCTTTCGCAAAAAGGCTCAAAACCTTTCCTATAGTCGACGCGACGTATGTTCAAGCAGTTGGGAATCTGTAAATTCGATTTCAGCTTGAATAATAATTCGTCTGATTTGGGTGTACATTGTAAAGAGGTGGGTGCAGTAAAATAAAATAAGGTACTATTTAAAAGACGCCATAGTTTCCTAGAATTGAATTGTAGCAAGACGTGACGTCTAAAGTTCAACGAGTCATATGTTCTTTAAACGAACATTATTTCAAAATTTATTAAGAAACATGTCACCTAACCTATTGGATACATGACACGTCCGTATTCCATATTAATATTATAAATGCGAAAGTAACTTTGTCTGTTACTTTCAAGGAAATAGCACGGTACCGATATTACTCAAATTTGGTAGGTAAGTATTTAAATTAAATAAAAATAAATAAATTTAAATTTAGGTAAGGTATACCGAGAATAAAGATTTAGTAGAGCCTAGATAAAAATTTAATGCAGTATAAACCGTGTTGCTTGCTCTCCGGAATAAACTACATCTTAAACAGTTCTTTTAACCGTGCAGGAACGGAAAAAGAATACAATTTCCTGCTTCCGGGTGGCCTGTCGTAAGAGGCGACAAAACAACCCACAGCCAGGTGGGAGGGTATTTGCCCGACTGGATGGCTACCACCCCTGGTCTAGAGCAAGCCGCCATAACAACCTTGAGTTGTGTTCCGGCATCAGTGGTCAGGTTTCAATCTACCTTAAGAGAGCAGCATGGCATTGCAAATGTCCATAGGCGATGGCAACCGCTTTCCATCAAGTGGGCCGTCTGCCTGTCTACAGAACTCACGCAATAAAAATAAAATGAAAAATAAAACAATTTTGAGATCATACACAACCGAATCAACCAATGCAGCAACTAAAAGTCGCTAATAAAATGATTTTGTTTCCAATAAATGTAAAAATTCCATATCCCGCCTCGTTTCAAATATTTACTTCTGATAAATTATTTCACTAAGATATGTCCCTTTCACCATTAGCAGTCGTGTTATTTCTGAAAGGGCTGGTTTTGACGTTTCCATTTAAATATGTCCTCACTGCCTTGCATTATCCCGATGAACGCGGTCTTTTATACGTCATTTTATAACAACGAACGGCTTTACTTCTCGATGTTAATTTGTTTTCGAATGAGAATTGTAAGAACGAATGTTCTGTATTTGCAGTTTTACTTAGAATGGAGGTCAGTGGGTCCTTTAAATAAATTCATGCCTTTGTACAAAACTGACAAGAGTTATTGACTGTATTACAGGAGTTATTAATTGTGTTAAAGGAGTAATCCTCCTGCCCTTTGGTCACGCGAGACTTCTTTCAATCGCCTTGAAAGGTCTCGATAAAGTTGATAAGCGTCACCTCCCCATGGCCCCAAAGTCTCAACCCCGAAAGCCACAAATATGTATCCGTCACCGGTGGATGCATATTTGGAGCGTTTCAAGGTTTCTTGAAGTGTTTCAGCTCCTCCGGCAGTGATGGCTGTATTTGGAAGACGGGAAGCCGCTAACGTATCGACACACAGTTATTTATTATATTGTTACATGCCGTCAAAGATAAGCGCACAGCTGCCCGTTGTAAGCGCAATCCATTGACTTCCCGGATTAGGAATTCTTTTGTCTTTTGAATTTGTAATTCAGAAAAACATGCTATTGTCTTTTTACTTGTTTTTTAACTATCATTAGCGTCGAACTAATCCTTAATTGTTTGTTATTGTTTTCGACTTTGTGGCCGTTCGCAGGTGTACAAATTACTATTTCTTAGAAACCCGATGTGTGCGGCCAATTTCTTTGTACCGTGTAGTTAGTATAAGATGATGCCCGAATAGAGAGGCGGGCAGTCAAGCCATGACTACGAAGCGAGTAAGACGTTTTCTAGTACTCTCGATTAGCGATATAAACGACAGACATTGCGCGTTTGAATTGCTTTGAATCGTGCAGTGAAAACTGGTTGCATCTAGTTATATTCGTATTTGTTTTATACGTGTTTGTACAGTTCTAATAAATTCTATAGTAGTTCCAACAGCATTTTTAATTCGGGTCCTATAGGTCGTAACAATATTAAACGAGTTATTGATTATACTAAAGAAGTTATAAGAGGAGACAGAATACAAAAATTATTTCTAAACTCACTACTACGAATAAAACGCAGTGGGTAGTTATATTGTGAGATGGACACCGAAACATACCATAAACAAAATACTATATACCATAGTGTACACATCAGATCAAGAGTTTTTAATCGATGAAATAATCAATCAAAAATATAATGTCATCTATATTTCATGTCGCATTTTAACACCTGCGTAATTTATACTTAGGGATAGTTAAGCTTAGACTTCACTGCTGATTAGCTTAAGAAAGAATATATAACTTTCAAGAGCACAATTTAAACGTAAAATTGGTAAAATCAGAAAGTTGCACTAGTTGATGCTCTTTAAGTGTGTAATTTTTTTAATGTGAATGGTGTCATTTAAAGCATCAATTAATTCTCTAGAAATATGGTCCGTATTATATATAACACAGTATTCTTAACAGACAGGAGGGATTTAGAACTTGTTTTTCATTTCTTTGGTTACCTTATAGAAAAAATCATGTTTATGAAATCTCAAATATAATCAAAAAAGCTCAACGGTGGAATAGAGGCAATCGTTTAGACATTTTTATAGAAGGAAGTACTAAACTTGGCGCGCACATTTTTTACACTTTGAAACGTTATCGTTTCATAAACCCAGTGAAGATTATACTGGGGTTACCATATTCAAATTATTTATATATTTTTTTCCCGTTTTAGAAACAATAATTTTTATTGTATTTATAACAAGTGTACATTTCTAATTTTATACTCTACACGAAACATCTCTGTCGTAAACATGTCTGAGATTCTATATCCCATGAGATTCGTTTCTTTCGCGGTATGAAAATTTATTGTATTATGTCCTTATTTAAGACATATAAATAAATTCAACGAATTCTATGAAGATCGATCCAAGGCCGGAACGAGGAAATAAATAATCATAAGCATACATTTATATATCCAAACTCACTTTCAAGTTTATGTATAAGTCAAGGTATGCGTATGTTAATGTTTCTATATCTTTCAGCAAATTATATATTTTTAGGTTTGTTTATATAATAATATTATAAATGGAAATTCGTAGAGAAGATAAATTAATCTAATGTATTTACTTCCTTATTTCTGACTTCCGTTAAAGCAGCAGTGTCTTATTTTCCCGTTCTATGACCTCTTAAATATCTCTTCTAGACTTCCCGTCTAGACTAAATTGATTGCTATGTTAGTTTATCAATGTTGGAGCAATGGAGCTTACCAAAATAACTGATACAGCCCAGGATATTAGGTACTGGACCGCTCAAGGAAGTTCTGGTGATCCTATTTTTCAATAGATCCGAATCTGGTTATTTTGCAAGTAAAGTTTTGAACGAGGAGATAGAAAACCGGAGTACTCCGTTATATCTTTAGACAGTCATTTGCTTAAATCTACCTTTTTTTTTGATCATGCAGGGAAATGTCTTTCCTTGCGACAAGCACACGGATCTGGATATGGGGGGAGACCAAATGCAGCGCCTAGTGCTTCCTGCTTCGTGTGTGTGTGGGACTCTTGTGCCAAACGGCCAACAGATTCTCCTCCGGTGAGAGAAGGTCGAACAAACTGCCCATTAAGCCTACCTGCGTCCCTGGTAAGAGCACTTAATCAGAACGACACAGGATTTACGCCTATTGGCAGTCGACTGTCTCGATCGGGTGTTCCAACTTGGTACTAAGCCCCGGGAAGCAAAGCCGTATCAATTCGTACAGTAGAGGTGATTAGCTTAAATGTACCTTACTCCATCTTCGGCTAATCGATGTCCATTGCTGGACATAAGCTGCCTACTTTTGCTCTACGTGTACAAATACTCCACTGTCGCCATCCATCTTCTACCTGCGACCAGTCTCCACTCCAGGGGGCGTACTGCGACGGACGTCATCAGCCTTTTTTAATAGAGGTGAAATCCGTTCGGGGACACCCCACTGTTGGGACATAGCAGTTGGGTAGTGTGGGGGTCATCAGCTAGTTGCCAAAATACCCACTGAAACACCCCTGTGCCGTCTCACCAGAAATCAGGGGCACGGGACTGAGGCAGTACCGACGCTGTGACCCTGGCTAGTCTAGGACCACCACTGTTTGTAGGCGGGCCTCTCCTTGGGACAGGGATAAATAGTCTCGACGTGACCAGCCTAGCACTAGCACTTCTTTTAAGAGTAGTGCCACTTCCAAGTAATGAGTGTTACTATTTACACTTGTGGGGAGCTGTAGCCCACGGGTAGTTTTCTGGTTCTATTGTTATGGACTGTATGCGAGAGATATGACCCAGATCCTCGCACTAGAAAAGCAGAAGCTCCACCAACCTTGAGATCAGCCCTCCCTGGCTCGGTTCAGGTTGCACTCGGGATCAGCGCACGGCACTATGGTTTCACTTGAGAGCTATCACTTTGTACACAGTTTAGTTCTTAATAAAAGTTATTGGTACGACCAGTAATTACAATGATTTGATTTATAAAAAATAGATGAGCGCACAGCGCGATGTCGTTGAACTTTAACTACGAATAACGTGTCAAATATGCTGCCTATACCCCTCCTGCGTTAACCGTCATTTCACACAGAAAGAAGGTAGACAGCAAAATTGACGGAGTTATGGTTCACCTACCTTATACTAGGCAAGGACGGAACAACACTGCCTGTAAAAGGTAACCTGATTTGTTGAAAGAGCTAATATAGCGTTATACAAGAAATAGGGATAGATTAATTTTCGATTTTGGCCCAGGAACAACCCTTCTCTTTAAAAACTGTTACGCGATGTGCATACGAATATTTAATAAATTGCCATCGTCCATCGAAGATGCCATACAATTAAAAAAAAGCTAAAAACTTACATACTGAAAACAGTATACACCCAATTACAACTAGTTCTTCTATATGTAAATACATAATATTATAATTTGTTAATAGACGATCAAACTTGATAGGAATTAATTAAGTAAATGATTATTATATTTATATTTTTGCCTTTGACATCTGGTTTATTTTATTTTCTTGACATTACTTTATTTTTGTATCTATACTAATATTATAAAAAGAAATGATTTGTATTTTTGTATGTTTGTAACGAATAAACTCAAAAACTGACTGCTTTCAAAAATTCTTTCACCATTCGAACACTACATTATCCTTGATTAACGTAGGCTATATAAAAATTAGGGATCCCTACTAAAACTTCAATAATGTAACCCATCAATGTAAACAAAATACTTAGCGCTGGAATCAGGTTCTAGATTTTTATTTTCTCAGGACAGGACAACGTCTATCGAGACCGCTTGTTATAATATAATTATAATTAATCGAATTGTGTTTATAAACTTAGAATGATTGTGATGTTTTTTAGATTCACATGTACCCAATATTTGTACGACCAGGGAGACTATTTTACTTTGTTACCAACTTATGTACAACTATAACCTGTATTTTTAGAAATAAAGATTCATTCATATATTCATTCAACATTGTTGCAGACAGAGAGCACCCCCGTGACCCGCCCAGCACAGCTTCTCTCCACGCCCCGCATACCGCTGACGCCCCTAGCTCGCACAGTTAGCAGCTAGGCGTAGGACGGAACGAGGAATAAAAGAAGCGGCCTTGGAGGCCGAAAATTGTTCACATTGTTCATATGGCACCAATACGCACTACTTTACTCTCTGCCATTGATCATTCGCTCTGTAACTCGTCTATGTATAGTTTTAATTTCATTGTAAATAACGCCAGTAATAACTAATACAGTCCACATTGAGTTTTATTTGGAAGAAGCAACTGCCACCAATAAACATATTAATTTAACAACTACCTAACAAGACAGACAAAATTGAATCAATTCTTGGAGTTATAACTACATATATTTTTTAGGCAGCAACCCAGTAAAATCTCGACATCGCATCCCTTTTAAAATTACGACTTGCCTAAACTTTGATTTACGAGGTATCGCGCAGATTGTCCGCCGCATTGGGACTGTTTTAGGCACTTCAAGAGGTGCCAAAATAAACGGCACTTGGGACTCCCGTTTTGCCTAACTACACTTTAAAAGCTTTTTGTTGGAATACGTAATGGGGATTCTGTTTAATATTTTCTCACTTCAGAATATCTTTTTTCAAACTGTACTGCGAATGACGAATTATAATGTTAGGCATCAGAATTTGTTGTAATTATGAAAGTTAATGGATGGAGATTGTTATAATTCGTGCTGCTGACAGTGGAGGACGACTTGAGAAAACATGCGTTTCGTAATTAATGGGACCAGCGTAAACCCTCTGTCAACGCGGCAGCCCAGTATTAGGTACAGAACGCGTATCCAAAATGACGGTGGTAGGATTGCTGGTATGTATAGAAGGAAGCCTACCCTGCGTGCCTCTGGGCTGCACTAACCATGCGTGCTGGTCACCAAGTCGTGAGCCTTGCAGCAAATCTTCTGGCTTGTCTCCTTCTTCCGGCCTTCGATATTATTTGTACATACGCAGCGCGGTATAACTGCACATATAAGCAATTGGTGGAGGAAAATATGTGCGGGTTGTCGTACGAGGGTCGACAGCAGACTGACTCGTGAAGACGAGCAGTATTAGTAAAGCGGTAAGCACCACAAGGATAGTCGTATGGAATGGAAGATGGGGGCTTGGAAAAGGTGATTGGATATCGCGGTTATGAAAAGCGGGTAGTTGTGGAAATAATTTGACATGACAGGATTTTCTTCATTCCCCCAAGATTATGGGGTGCGAGCAAAGGGTCATAACTAGGCGGAAGTTATAATATCGAAGTTGTAATAAAGTATATATAATTAGATATTAATAAAACAAGAATTTAGTTTATATAACACTAGCTATGCCAGCGACTTCGCCTGCGTGGATTTTTTTTTCGCGTATACCTAAAATAAAAGTATAAAAAGTAGCTTAAGTTACTCCGTATAACATCAGCAATCTACCAGTGAAAGTCAAAATCGGTCCAGCGTTTCAAAGATTAGCCAATGTAGACAGACAGACAAAACTTATAAAATTTGTTTTTTTTTTAAAGAAGCCGCATTAAATTACTTACGATAGTCTGGGTGCTTGAAATCGGTCCTAGAGCTGTATATTGTATACGACCCATAACACAAGCATGACTTGCTTAGCATGGAATTTTTTTATGGATGTATAGATTTGCGTTTGACCACTGTCTCACCTGATGGTGAGTGATGACGCAGTCTTTGATCGAGCACGCTTACCAAGAAGATCCTTATTCACTCGTGACTTGAAGACTTCAAGATTGTATTTGTCAGGAAAAACAGACCCCCGGCAATACGCACCTGAAAGGATGAAGCGAAACGCTTGGTTCTGGTTGTCCGATGATAAAATGGGGTTGAAGGAATCAGCTCGTGCAATTCTAAGGAATACTCCCCGAAATGAACTCTATAGAAGACAATTAGCCCCGCGACCTTGCGTCTATGCTCTAGACTCTGAAGTCGAGCATAAAAAAGATAATATACTCAGTACAGCAATACAATGAATGTATTTATCTGCCGAGTATTATGAGAGAGTTTTTCATCACCAGAGATGTACAAGATACCCTATACAAAGTATCTGAATACAAAATATAAGATACTATTAAAATAAGTATTTGAGATACCAGATACAAGATATTTTTGAAAATGGTATTTGAAATACAAATTAAGAAACGCCCATACCACATGGTGAGGAGCAAACTTCGCCCATGGTACCCCCGCTGATCCAGCAATTGGCTATTGACAACCATAGCAAATGTCTCTATCTCCTTGCAGACTTTGAATACCTTCTGCTATTGATTTTGAAGAATTCACATATTAGAAAGTGTATATCATTTTTCTTCAACGTAAGTACTTTCTACATTTTCATGGTTTCACTAAGAAGCAACAAGATCTTTTAGCAGTGCTTCCTTTAGCAGTGCAGGAAGCACTGCTAAAAGATCTTGTTGATGTCTTTTGATAGGTGGTTTTTTTTTATCTTAATTTATAAAGGGCTTTGCCTCTTAGCGGTCAAATCCTATATACATTTCTAATCGAATCTCTAATTGATTTAAACTAAAAATAAATTCATATAATTTACAAAACATCTTGGTATCTCTTGATAACGGATATGCCAGAATGCTATTGCATTCTCCTACAGCAGATAAATTTCGCTCTTGAAGTAACTCTTTTAAATTTAAAAGGTCCGTTCAGTTTATCTACATTATAAAGTGGTGTAGTAAATGTAAAAAATGCAAAAGTAATTATAACTAAAATTATTTTCGCAAACAAAGTATTTACAAAATACTAAGATACTTAACAAATGGTATCTAAATACAAGATACAAAATATGTATTTTGTACCCTGTATCTGTATTTCAAATACTTGTATCTTAGAAAAGTCACATCTCTGTTCATCACCAGCACATCTTTTGAAGTCTTTTTTGCTTATATAAATACATATAAAAGTATATGACCTAGCTATGAATGAAACACTTTAAATATCAACTTTCAATGCCAGCGGATTGCTCAAACATGGTCGCAGAAGCGCTGCAAGCGGTCGTCGACCCGTTCACCATTGCTATATCTAAATGTCGTGTGAACTTTTACTAAATAGTGGGACTTATTGTAATATTAATTCAAACTACTTGATATTTATACTATCAGCAATTTATTTATACTAAAATTACATTTCTAACACGTTGGCATCGACCTTGATGTTCCAAACGTTAAAATAGACTTTTACGTATCTCACGAGCGTGGCTTTTTAGGATGTTGATGGGGCTGCCCCGGTTAAGTAAACAAGTAAAGGGCATTAGTGCTAAACGAATAGAATGAAAATGTATGGGAATGACACAATACTTATTTTTTTATTATCTATCTAGCGGGCAGGTCTGTTTGCAATAACACGAGTAGACGGTTATTACGCAATTGATAGAAAAAGAGTTGCCTCGTTTCTCTGCTGGTCTCGGGCAAGCTCTAACAATATCCTGAAAGTCCTGGCTGGCAGATTTGACGTGCCAGCATTCAATTGTTATGCTAGCAAATGCAAAGCTAGCACACCAATTGTAACAAATCTTTAGGATAGATTTAACCAACACTAGTTTTTAAGCATTTTGTGTAATTTGACTAACCAACATTTGAATTGTATAACATGATTCGAAATAAATAATAATAAATAATTATAAACAGTTCAATTCGAACTGTACGGTAAAAACCTTGAAGTTTTAGTTTCGGGAGATCCTTTATAATAAATAAATATGTTTATAAAATGCATTTGTATCTCGAAGATTCTAGTGTTCAGTAACGGAAATATATGAGGGAAACCGCCTCAAAGGCCCTAGTTCAAAATAAAATGAAAGTGTTCCCACGATGTCAGCCAACACGTGATCTTCACGGTTTAAGTTATAAACGAATTTTTAACATTGATATCGATATGTATATAAATAAAATTGTATGTTTGTTTGTTTCTAAATCGATTGTGACGAAACTTTGGTGGTTGTCCAGTGTACGCCCCCAAAGGTTCTTGACCAATATATATATATATATATATATTGTACATACTATGAAATCTATGATTAGATTATGATTAGACGGTTTTACTGTGGAACTCTGTTCATAGACGCCAAAAAAGCTAAATCTTTTGCCCTATTCAAAAATTCTTTACGCAATAATGTATGTGCTATTTTACTCTGCCTAATGGGTCCCCTAGACGATCAAGTGGACTTGACAAGTCTACGTGATTGAAGCGAATATTGATCATTTATCGCGTTCACTTAACGCTACCGTCAAGCGGTCTACGACGGCACTTGATGAACTTACGTTTGACGCAACTTGGCGGGACTTGACAAGCTTTTTTCATTTGCGGCCGCAACATCAAAGATGGCGGACGACGAACGTGACCTAGACGTGGCGTTGGCAAGAAACGCTGACATAATTACCAAGCGTGATTTTAATATCTCTCTCTGAGTAGCTAATATCTCTCTCTGTGCAGGGATTTTCCTGTACTGTGGAAAGTTAAAAGTAAGGAGTACGTTGACAAAAATTCCTTATACTATCGTCTGTTATTTTCTTTTCTTTTTAAATAGATATCGCAATGTCATATCTGTCTTTCTTGGGTGTAAATCGGCAGGTGAGTGGCGTGATCGGACTTAACACCTTCAATGGGCGTCAAGTCCCCATCAAGTGAAACCGTCAATCAAGTCAGACTTGTCAAGTGCAATTGATCGTCTCGGGGACTCGTTAGATTCTAATCTACAGTCCATGTATGTCAATTTCATTCTCCTATTTATTTTTTCTTTCGTCGTGACAATATAATAGTAATGACAGATAAGAATTTCCTTTGAGCTTGTTTACCTGGTAGAGATGGGTTTTAGTGATAAAGTCGTCTTTTGTTTTATCAAGTAACTACGTACCTACGCATTTTTGTAATTGTTTGTTTTGATGAGCAATAGAGTGTCATATATTTTTAGTAGACCTCTGTATGTGGCTTGCTCACGTATCAGGAAACCGTCAAAATTGTTTGTGTAAAAATATCGTTTGTTTTTTAATCGCTGGAATTCAGCAGACAGGCAGACGGCCCAGTTGTAGTTGTTGGAAAGCGGTTACCATCGCCTATGGACATTTGCAACACCAAAGGTGCTACAAATGCTGCTAACTTAAGGGAGATGGAACCTAGTCACTAATGCCGGAACACAACTCCAGGTTTTTATGGTGACATACTTTAAACCAGGCGTGGTAGCCATCCAGTCGGGCAAATGCCCTACCACCTGGCTGTGGGTTGTTTAGTCGCCTCTTACGACAGGCCGCCCCAACGCAGGAAATTGTATTCTTTCTCCGTTCCTGCACGGATAAAAATCGTATTGCAAGATTTGTCATCGATCACTTTTGTTTGACCTTTGGTCTGCTATTATAATGTACATTAAAACATAATTTATTATACAATAATATATATAATAAACGTAGCTTTGCGTCTAGGATCTAAGTGATTCAAGGCCTACATTCAAATTGAAACACGTTGGAAATAATAGAGAAATCTATTCAGTTCCGTCTGGATAATTAAATCGGAACTGGTCTATTGGGGATTCTTGCTAAACCGAACCTTCTTGTACTAGTTAATTGAAACTATATTTTGTTAATAGATAGCTTTGTTACATAACAATTCATTAAAGTTTTGTTTTTCTACTTGTATAATTTATTGCAACAAAGAGATATTTCAATAATTTGAAAGCAATCTAATTTTAACAATATAACAATAATTCGTATTTACTTGCTTGACACACACATCATAAACATCAAAGCTTGACTCCTTACCTCCTTACCTGGAATAAAACGGAAGATGGAATGCCCACTGAGAAGGCTTAACGTATTTCGACGAAAACTTTGGGGATTAAAAAGGAATTTTATTATTTTTCCTATGTGTTTCATTTCATGTTGAGGAGATGTGTATATAAATTACACATCCCGAGCAAACGCAATGAGAGCACAGATAGTGTGATGATCAATGCCTGCTTAAAGAAGGACTGTACTCGCTATAGGGTCTTCCGTCAAAATAATTTAGGACTACATCGAATAACCTAAACGAGAGTCTAAACGTACCGCGTACAAAATAAACGAGGACATTGACAGACCGAACCGCATAAGTATTGGGGAGTCCCCGAAAGAAAAAGAAACCTGATGCACACCAACGTATACAACGGATTTTAATCCGCGTTGAGCGCTCAAGACTGACTATGCACGACGACGAACAGTTGAAATCGATTGAAAATTTATAATAGACCAAGTTAAACATATTATATAATACTTTTGGAAAAAGGTACACGATCGATAGTAATAATAATTTTTAAAAAATGAGTATGATAAATGTGAAGATTAATTATGCACGCTTTAAAAATACAATAATATTAAATAATGAGTGTCGAAGAGAGGAAAATCTTAATGAAAGTTAATTTTTGATTTTAATTCAATATATTTTTCAATAAATTCAAGCAAAAATTTAATAAAATCCGAAATAAATGGAGGTCCAAAATTCTTTTTGGAAACGCCTTTTTTGAAGCTTCACATAAATAACAATAAATAACCTTAGAATAGAATAAGAGCTCCTTCACAGTCAGTCGCAGGCAACGCGACAGTCGCGCTGCTCAGAAGCAGCAGACTTCTAACACTAGAAAGAGCACGGCGACAGCCGTACGACACGTGATTGACATAGTAGATAGCAGCGCGGCAGCCGTCATGCGATCAGTCGGCTTCGAGTATCGAGCCAGTGTTGCAAGCGCACGTACATACAATTCGAATTAATTAAAGAACTTTTATTATTACATATTTTCAACACTGTTACATATTTATCATTCACACACCAATTTCGAAACAAAGGATCAGTCCAGTATTGTCTTTTTTTGATTATGAACGCGACGTCGATGTCGCCGAAGGAGTACGAAAAGCGACAAGAACAACAATGATGTTTCTTAGTTGTAGTTGGAATCCATTATTGGAATGAAGTGCGCCACCCTAATCTAAACATTGTTCGGCTGTATATGTAATAAGAAGGCAAGTACTGCTGTCGCGCTGCTGCTGCACTGCCTGCGACTTAATGTTTAGGCGCTCTAAAATATTAGCTTCCAAAACATGCGCTTCACTAAATTTCCAAGCGAAAAATTTATCACACTTTAAATGTGTTTATTTTCCGTGTCTGTAGATTCTCGGAGAACATTCTTTTTATTCTTTAGGAATTTTAGTCTTCGCAAACAAAAGTTCCTCGTCTGCGTAGGACTTAAGTATAAAACGTGTCTGCTTGGTTTTGTTTTTAATCACTCGGCTGTCATTTCAAGTTCAGCAACTTCGCACTTCCTCTCACTGGACGCATAGGTTTGCTAGAAGAAAACTCTTTTACGGATAAGCTCGCCTTTGTACATCACCACTGTTTTATAGTTTTATATCAACCGCATCAGTACAGGACCTTGTAACTATATATTTTGATGAAATTATTTTTTTCGTTATTTTTGAAGTGATACTTCTTTAGAGTCGTTGTGATTTGAATCTCGATGAAACGAAAAAGCGACGCCAAAAAGAGATAAATACGTAAATTTACAGGACTAAACCTGGGAGATAATGAGATACGAGTTTTACATTGTGCAGCACAGATTAAAGAATCAATAAGACCGATGATTAATTAATAATAATAATAATAATAAATCGGCAGACAAACACACACACTGTACATCCCCAAATTAAGCAAGTTACGCTTGTGTTATGGGTAATATACAACGGACCACTCTGGGGCCGATCCCAGACACCCAGACCATAGTAAAGAACGGAGAAAATACGTTTCCGAAATTTACTATACCAGGAATCGAACCAGGAGCCTCTGCGTTGCAGTGAGGTAAGCCGGCAAAGACTTACCCCGTTCGACCACAGAGACCGTCGATTAAACACAGGTCCAATTTGGACCGAAATAAAACTGATCATAATATATTATCTGTGAGTATATTCTCTGAAGTTTCACTTCCACTGCGTGTGAACTACACACACAATTTTTTCCAAAGAAAAAGAATTAGCCAAAGGTTTATTTAACACGATATAGAAATATTGATATTGTTACGAGTTACAGGACTCGAATTAAAATGCCGTTGGAATTATTATAGAACTTATTAGAACTATACAAACACGTATAACACAGGTACAAATATAACTGAACACAATCAGTCCAAACGTAATGCACGATTCAATAACACGCGGAAAGTTCGTCACTATATAGATTATAGAATGTACGTCTTGTCTCGCTAGTGGTTATCGCTTGACTAACCATCTCTACATTGGGGCATTGCTTTATACAGCACGATGTAATATTCTACCTGGCAAGCGTCGACGCAATTTCCCAGAAGTCGTAATCCGCACACCTGCGTAATTATGCCTGCGAACGGCCATAAACGGGTACAATAGGCTGCTCTTCACAACAACCAATAAATAAGTAAACAAAATGAGGCGGTCATAAATGTTATTAGTTCAAACGATATGCAGGTGGCCCAAATTGTAACAATATTACTACCGATACGTATTCCTCGTTACATCCCTATGTACACCTTGCAATTGAATATTCATGAGTCAACAAATGAATACGATATTATTCACAAACATTAGTATTACGAAAAATATAATTTCACCAAAAATTCTAATTATACTGTGCTGCACTGATGCCGACGATATGTAACTATTTTGTGTACAGTAAAGAATAGGGTACGCTTTAGTCACGAGGCAACATACATTGCAAATTGCGCTTTCTTGTCGTAGGAATCAACAAACCTTTGTACAAACTTCACGCAAAGAAAACATAAAGCTTAAAATCCCCAATCACCTAACGAGATGTGGAGTGGTAACTCCTCTGCACGTGTTCCATGCACGCATGCTTATTTATGCATGACGAATGCATGTGAATAGTGTAGGAAACCTACGGAAAGCCAGCGCGGGCGTTTAAACTACAAAGTTAAGCAGTCTGTAAGTTTGTATACATGTGTTACCCAATGAAAATTGTAAATGTGAGCCATATCTTTTTTCATACGTAACTTTCATTACTTATTTATTACATGTTCAATTATATTCTGTTTCTTGTTCGTTGTATTTATTCTTTATTTTTTCTTGTATTTAGCAAGGATCGCATCACATAAGACCGTCGGCCATGGTGAACACTTCGATTTTTTTAAACTACATATAAATTTTCTATAATGGTGTACAATAAAAAAATATCTTTCTATCTAACATAATTATGTGATTTAGGAGTTGGGCACTGAAAACCAACGCTGTGCCGGACTACGTTTGGGCACAGAAAAATGCTGAGTGCCAACCTCATTTCCAAATTGCGGCATAGTTTCTGTATATTTTATATTGTTACTAATTGTCTTGTGTGTGTCGCTTTTAGAAATAAACGCTTTACTTACTTCCTTCTTTCTTATAATTTTAGAATAGAATATTCTTTGTTGCACACAAGAAAATAATACACATGAGTTAACAATCATATAACTAGTACAATCGACGGTCTTATCACTAATAGTGATTTCTTCCAAACAACATCCTGGAGATAAATTCACATTTTTAATACTGGGTCTGTATTCAGTGCACATAGTTTAAAATATATACAATCATATACAGTCGATTCTCGATAATTTGAAACTCAAGGGACCAGAGATAAATTTCAAATTGTCAAGAGTTCAAAATAACAAGCGTTTACTTATGGAACTTATGGAAAGACATTTGTTCTTTCTTGGATTAATTTTAATAGCACAAATCAAACATTAACATGACTCATTAACGTTTGAAAGAAGACTGGAATGCGAACTTACTCATATCTCATTTATGTAAACAATTGACAGGTTTGTGCATGATAAACGCTTCAAATTATAGAGAGTAGGAAATCCCGGACTTCAATCTATCGTATGTTTGTGGGCAAGATAATATTCCTTCAACTTCAAATTACCGAAGGGACAAATTAACATTGATTTTAGTCAATTTATCGAGTATTTTTCAAGGGACCGGAATTTTTTTTTAATTATCGAGAGATTCAAATTAACGAGTGTCAAATTATCGAGAGTAGACTGTATGCGTATTTTATTAATAGTAAATAAAAATACACATACATATAATTTTTAGTTAGGATAGTTCAAATTAAGTTACACTGGAGAATATTTTTTTGAAGGTTCTATATATAACTTAAAAATTAACTATCCTTCCTATTCTATGTACACCGCTTCACAACGTGTTATCGCTTTTTAAGAAGAAGAAGCGATAAGAAACTCCCTCGCAAAACGTCCAGCTAAAAATTCTTATAGTTTATATTTCTCCATCGCTAGCTCTTTTTTTAAAGTGCCGGAGATTATAATACTAGAAGAATTAATAGAGCTATTCACTTCTTAGATCTTTTTTCTAGTAAGCACTAATTAAAATATATACTGCTTTTCATCAAGTGGGCCGTCTGCCTGTCTGCTGAACTCATGCATGCCCATGCATTAGCAATATTTTTATATTATAGATTACATAATTAATTTACATGACTGTTTGTTTATAAGCCTTGCAGAAAATACACGAATCTCAAAAACAATTAAACGGATTTTTTTCAAAATTTTCACCTGAAATATGTTGACATACTAAAATATATGGCAGCTAATATGCGCTTATAGGAGATGTGATGAAACCATAGTTGTAGTAGTTGCTCACATAAAATAACTAGCTGATACCCGCCCGCTTCGCGTGCCGTAAATTGCGTTCTTAGCTGACCTCTACTTGGCGAAAGGAAGGTCCTTGCCAAATTTCAAGTCTATAGGTATTATAGTTCCTGAGATATCGTGATGAGTCACTATATACGTGGATTTCAATTATATATTTTAGATAATAGCACATAAATGTCCCATTGCTGGGCTCGGGCCTATAACGGAACGGACAGTATACCCGCAACGCTTGTCCAAGGCGGTTTGGCAGGTTTGACACATCAGATATCGCGATGTGCAGGTTGTATCACGATGTTTTCCTTCATCGTTATTGAACGTGGTAATTGTAACAATTACACATATAATAAATAATGTACAATGTATAACTGACAGTTGTGAAAATAAGTAGTTGTATTGACATGAAAACTTTTTTCAAGCAAACTTTCGCGGTTTAAAGATGGCGTCACTTGAGAAACTGTTCGCTGTTTTTTTTAGCCCTAAGCAGGCAAACAGACAGGCGACCCACCTGATGGAAAGTGGTTACCGTCTCCTATGGTCACTTGCAACACCAGGAGTGTCGCCAACGCATTGCCGACTTCTAAGAAATTTTATAACGCTCTTCTTAAAAAACCCCTTTTCATGGCGCAAAGGGAAAGCCGCGGCGGGAAGTTTCCTCCATATCATTGGTGTACACGGAATGAATGTTCTAGAGAACCGTGGCGTAGTTGAGTGTGGGAGCTCAAGGAAATGGGGGTGGATATCTCGTCGCTGGCGAGCAATGCGGTTGTAAAAGTGAGGCGTTGGCACCAGATCAAACAGTTGCTGGAAACACTACCTTTCTTGCTTACGGCAAATGAGTTCTGGGCATAAAAATATAAAAACGGCTAGTGCCTTTTGGGAATGATTATTCGATCGCAATTTATATATTATGTATGTACTAGTAAAGCTTATTGTGAAGTGTAAAGACGATGATTGGAATTGTATTTAGGGGTTGAAAGTGAAATAAAAGTGCTGATATCGCGCAACGTATTTTCCAGTTCTCATATTCAGAAAGTACGCTTGGAGATGCCTGATCACAGGGATGAAAACCGTACTTTTCGTCGCTGGGAAACGATTTTCACTGCTGTCAAATTTTTAAAACTATGCGAACAATAGATAATACTTGCGACTCATTTTTTTTTTCAGGCGTGGGAGATGCATACTAATGTACCAACTTTTTACAGCCACTGTTAAATAGCGGCAAACAATTAAATAAATAAAATCAACAATTTTGTAACACTATTTTATACTTAAAAATTACTTTTCACTAAATTATTATTTAATTTACATAAATTTGAGCTAAATATTTGCTATTATGAGTAACAAAAAAAATAATGGCTGGGAGAATGCCACTTAAAAAAATTTACTTGACGTTTCATCAGATTTAGATGCGTATTTAACGTCTGATTTTTTTTTTTTTACTGTAAGAGTTCAGCAGACAGGCAGACAGCTTACTTGATGGAAAGCGGTTACCGTCGTCTATGGACATTTGCAACACCAAAGGTGCCACAAATGCGCTGCTGCTCTGTTAAGGGCGACTGGAACCTGGTCACTGATGCTGGAACACAACACAAGGTTGTTATGGCGGCATACTATAGACCAGGGGTGATCGCCATCCAGTCGAGCAAATACCCTACCACCTGGCTGTGGGTTGTTTAGTCGCCTCTTACGACAGGCCGCCCCAACGCAGAAAATTGTATTCTTTCTCCGTTCCTGAACGGATTTTATCAGAGAAGTAGTTATTTGTTTAACTAATCAGTTTTTATATACTTTCCTTATATTCGAAATGAAAAGTAGAGTGTTAACCTCGGGTTAGGCAATCGAACTATTAACGCTCTCACTACGCTCGTGCGCCAAGTCATCTCGTGCCTAAATAGGTCACTATCATCTCTCGTGCAACAATCGACTATTCTGAACTTCGGCGTCCTACGAATATATTTTTTGCTGCTTCTGTTAACTTAGTAGGTACACGATATTGATCAATCTAAAAGCTACATTCCGGAATGGCTTTTGTGTTTTCCGAACAATGCGTACAGACATATATCGGCACTCGTGTTGTAGTGGCGATCATAACGCAATCCTCGCTACGTGTCCGCCGATTCGTCCGTCGGAATGAAAAGCGCCGATAATTGGCCGATACAAGTGAACCGTGCCGCAATTTTGGTCCGCGCTGGACTCGTATCCAATTGTTGCCAGTAGAGTGGCCATACACATTGTTTGATATGAGACTAACTTTTTACAACTATATTTTGTGTTTCAAAAATTTTAAAATGCTGCAGTTATTTTGGCATCAAACAAACTTTCAAATTGAAACGTATTTATTCTTTTTTTAATTTATAATAATAAATAAATAAATCGGCAGACAAACACACACACTGTATATTCCCAGATTAAGCAAGTTACGCTTGTGTTATGGGTAATATACAACGGACCATTCTGGGGCCGATCCCAGACCATAGTAAATAACGGAGAAAATACGTTTCCAAAATTTACTATACCAGGGATCGAACCCGGAGCCTCTGCATTGCAGTGAGGTAAGCCGGCAAAGGCTTAGCCCGCTCAACCACAGAGGCCGTCAAACAACGTTGCAACGGTTTTTTAGGGTTTAAAAACCTTGTTTCATTCTCCTTTGCACAATTGAACGTTATATCCATTACAATATCTATAACTACTGCTTTTTTACAATTTATGTATAAATGAATGAATAAATATGCTTTATCTATCTACATAATATTATATCTATATACATGAAGCAAAAACTTTGTGCCCCTTTTTACGAAAATGGCGCGGACGGAGGAGTATGAAATTTCGCACACTTATAGTTTATATAGAGAAGAAGCGACGAATGATAATATTTTTTGAAATTATGCATAAAAAAAACATTACGCACACTACCATGTATTTGACACACACACGCACTCTTGTTTATTGTTAAAGTGAAATTAGCAGTGTAGCCTTGGCGAAATCTGTGATTATAGAAGTATAGTCTTTGACAACAGAACCTTAATAATGTTCAAACTTATAATTTAAATTAATTATTATGGTCAAATTTCGACTACAGGCGACCACTAGTTGTCTTTTAAAGGATAAAGTTAACAGATATGTACTTAATATTCACTTAAATTATTCGCTTGGTATTTTTTCATTGTGTTATACAGAATTTATCACCGATATCTAAAATGCATATATACCAAACCTTGTGAAAACTCGTTCAAATGTTAGATCGGGTGACCTCCGTCGGGACCTGACAGTAGAGTTTGTCACCAGCATTAATAGGAAACACGCGGAAGCCCACGAGTGTTGACTTCATCATCATGTGAATGTCGAGGCAATCCAGCTCCTCAACAACACGGACATAACGAGAAGGCTCAAAACGACAAAACCATTTGAACTAATGCTATAAAAAAATAAATAAATGTGCAAGCCACGAATAAAGAATACATGAACAAAGTGTCTTCGCCTTAATAGAGACAATAAGAAAAATTTTAATGAAAACTTTCTTAGTAAGAATACTTTTAGATAATTTAGGTTATATTTTAATGATTTTTTAGTCTTTTTAGATTAGATCGTAATATTATTGAGGTACCTTTCCTAAATATTTCATTTTTAAAAAGAAAAAAAGCGTAAGAAATTTAAATTTCATGGGCTGTCATTAGTAGTGGGTACATATTTGTGGCTTTCGGGGTTGAGACCCTGCGGCCGTGGGGGCCTGGAGCTCATCACCTCTATCAAGACCTCTCAACGTGTCTAATTGAGGTCTCGCGTGACCAGAAGGCTGGCTTGCACCTAAGGGCAACGCACCAGCGTTACCATCCAACGCGGAAATGCGGCCAGCATTTTGAGCACGCTCCTCGCCGACAGCGACTTGGGAGTCAACTTTTTACTTATAGATTTGTTATTTTTGTAAGTATAGTTTATATTTAGTTTTTAATACAATTTATATTGTTACATGCCGTCAAAGATAAACTCACAGCTGCCTGTCGTAAGCGCAGTTTATTGTCTTTCCGGATTTAAGAATTCTTTTATGTTTAGAATTTGTAATTAAGAAAAACAGGCTATTGTTTTCCTACTTGTTTTATGACCATCATTAGCGTCGAACTAATCCTTATTATTATTGTTTTCGACTTGTTGGCCGTTCGCAGGAATAGATAACCAGGTGCGCAAATTACTATTTTACGGAGCCGATTTTTTTTGTACTGTGTAGTTAGTATAAGACAATGTCCGAATGGAGCAATGGGCAGTGAAGCGACGACTACGAGATGAGTAAATCGTTTATAGTACTCTCGATTAGCGATATAGACGACGGACTTTGCGCGTGTCGAATTGCATTGAATCGTGCAGTGTTAACTGGTTGCATCCAGTTTTATTTGTATTTGTTTTATCGTGTTTGTACAGTTCTAATAAATTCTATAGTAGTTCCAACGGCATTTTCAATTCGAGTCCTGTAGCTCGTAACAATATTAATTAAAAAAAAATGTATGTACCTACCTAGCATTTTTGAAAATCATACAATTAAAATGAAGTCTACTTTCTATTCTGAGTACACCGCTTTGCAACATGTCATTGATGTTTCAAGGAGACGAAGCGACAAGAAACTCAACAACAACAGGTCTAGCTAAAAATAAAAATACTTCACATATATATCTTGTCACATTTTTTTTTATAATTACATAAATCAATTTTATTCCCTCTCGTTACAACAATAACTATAGATACCCGTAACTGCTTCTTTTCTATTACACCAATGTATATAATCTCAACTTTATTGACATAGACTTATTTAACACATCTTTAAGGCGGCTAAAAAATAAATGAACATTGAGTAATATAGATTTAATTGAATTATAATATCTTACACACACACGAACACGTGCGCGCGCGCACTTGTGTTTTAATGAAACAGAAAATATTATACACCACGAATAAAAACAGGACTTTCAAAACAAAATTCGAAAACCTCGCCACCCTACTGACGATGGAAAGTACCTGCTCTTCCATTGGAAAATTAAATACTGAATGAAATTGGAAACGACGATTTCGTTAATTGTTATTGAAAGATTTAAGATTATTTGAAAGCAATTAAGGTCCTGTATTCCAACCACTGTTTATAATGCATTAGGTATTTATTTACTGAAATTGGTATATGTATTTCGTTTATATTTATTTTATCAAAACGATTCATTGACTCTTCAGGTGATCAGAGGGCTGGTGCTTACCTCGGCCAACGGATCAGTATGGCGATCCAGCGAGGAAACTAGAAGGCGGTGATCTAGGCTCAGTATTCTACTTATAGTCTTGAGGGACTATGGATAGAATGCAATAGAAATAAGTTAAATTATTATATTTGATTATTTATAAATTTCATTGAACTAGCTTATAATTTATGTATGTAGATTAAAGTCAATTGTTTTTTTATTTTTTATTTAGGCGTATAAAACAGAAGATGATTGTTAAATTAAACATCAAAGACAAAATGGTAACCGTTAACTACGACCTCCCAAGAGCTGTATTTGTAATATTTTTTAATTTAGACTTTCGGTTGCTAAGTTGCAATCATCAACAGTGTGAAAAACTAACCTCCAGTAAAGTACATTTTGCAATCACAGAGTTTTTCTTTCTAGTATTAAAGAAAAACTCTGTGATTGAAATTTGAAAATCTCTATTTTATATATATATATATATATATATATATATATATATATATTTTTTTCTGTACGTGTGTTCCTCCTAAACGACATTTTGATGATATTTGTTTTGTGTTTGAATGGGTCCTGGTTTACATTCACAATCAGGTGGCGCTGAGATCGGATTGTAGAATTTTCACCTGGAGCGATTTTGTTTTTGTGTGTTTGAGTGGGTTCCCGGATGGTTTAGAGTCACAATTAGAACCAGTAGGTGGCGCTGAGGTCGGGTTCTAGAACTCTCCAAATCACCTGGACCGATTTTGGTGATTTTGTTTTTATGTCATGAAACAGTCTTTTAGGAATTCAGAAAATATGGCGGTACGAAGTTCGCCGGGTCAGCTAGTAAAATATAAAATACAGTCCGCTCAGCCTTTTTCAGTAACTTGCTAGTCTTTACTTTTTCTTACTTCATAAAGAACAGAATTTAGGTATGAAACGCGCCACTGAAAGTGAGAACGGAAGAGAGTTTTTATTTTCTTAAACATTGACATACTTTTTGACATTGATATATGTGTGGGTCGAGAATGACACTCGCTTATAAAGGCGCCAGACGTTTGCGTCGATAACGGTTATTTATTATGTTCATCATTGATGGCTTCTGTGGTTGAGCGGGCTAAATACTAGCCTTCGATTCCTGGCATGGTAAATTTCGGAAACGAATTTCCTGTTATTTACTATGGTCTGGGTGTCCGGGATCAGCCCCTGAGTGGTCCGTGGTATATCACCCATAACACAAGCCTTTTTTTTTGATAACGCAGGGGGCATGTCTTTGGACACCATCCTCGGGTTCTTCGGGGGAAGGGCCAAAATGCAGAAATAAGGCCTGCATCGAGGGTGTGTGGGACTCTCAGCGACCGATTCTCCACGCTCGCTTCTGCAACGAAGCTGTCGCGAGAAACGGCCGCCAAACTACCCACTAAACCTAAACCTGCGCCCCATTTATAGCGCTTTTACGGGACGTCGCGGGATCTCGTACAGAGTAACTGCACCATGACGCCCCTACGCTCTGTAACTGGGCCACCCCGGGGAGCAGAGTGACCCACTTCGTACAGCAGGGGGGGGAAGTCCGCTGTCACCCCCCCTGACAGCGGCCCCCGTGAGGGTAACTATGGGAGGAGACGATGCGCGTAGCGGCGCCTGCGACCGCCGGTCCAGCTCCTGTGGACGGGTCCGCGTACGAGTCCTCCTCCCTCGCTCTTTCAGCGGCCTCCTTCTGTGACATGATGGATTCGCAGGAGGAAACCGCAAGCCAGGAATGTTGACCCCGGAGCATCGCTTCTACCATGCTACGAAGCGAGCTCACAGGGCCAACGACGTTCTCTAGGAGGGCCCTCTGGGGCCCCCAAGCGGCGCACTCCACGAGCGTGGAAACATACCACAAGCCTACCTAACTTAGCTTGAGTATATACAATGTGTATTTTTATGCCGATTATTATTATTATATTATTATCAAATGAATCTGCGAAAGCGACCTTTTTAGGCCCTCAGATTTGTGTAACTCTCACTCATCGTAGAAACACGATTCAATGCTAATCGTATCACACCGATATTCTGTGAGAGCACGGTATGATTACAGGATTACTTTAAAGAGCCATATGATATTTTTTTGACACTTGACTTCTTTATCTTCTGTGATCACGGCCACTGAAAAGTGGCCGAAACGTCGTAATAATAAATATCAAATAAATTACCGCGCTTAAAACCGTTAAAACGTAGTTTTATCATGCCATATGCTTTCCAAATAAACGGGGTAAGTTACCTAGGTAATATAAGATGAAGTAGCGGTTAACAGCTAATTCGTATATAGATAAACACAGCAAATATACACACACACATAAATATGGGTTTGTGTTTACTGTATGAAAGTCCTCTGAGGGTAATGTTCGGTCCTTGCCTAGTATAAGGTAGGTAGAATATCGCTTCATCATTTTTGCTGTCTACCCTCTTTCTGTGTGAGGCGACGGCCAAGGCACAGCAGGGTAGGAGCAGCCATTTTGGACACTTACTGTTGACTTTTTAACGAGACCACAACGCGCCATGCGCTCATCATTTTTTGATAAACTTCACTATACTATATGTACTTAGATCCCGAGTGCAACCTGAACCGAGCCAGGAGAGGTCCGATCTCAAGGTTGGTGGAGCTTCTACTTTTCTAGTGCAAGGATCTAGATCATATCTCTCTCATACAGTCCATTACAAATTAAACCAGCATTTTATCCGTGGGCTACAGCGTCCCACAGGTAACATTTTCTAGTTTAATGTGCATTCATTCTAGACAATAAATATTCTCTCTCTTTCTTTCTTCAAATAAAATCTGAAACAAAAGTAGCATTGAACGTCAACCGCAACGCCTAGAGCGAACATTGAAGTAGCATTACTAGCGAAATGTCAGAGAAATAGAAATACATTTTGTACTTTTCAACGAGAAAAGGATACATTCAGTTTCGGAGGAGAAATATATTGAACAGATATAAATTATTTGGACTGCTTCTGAATCGTTATGTATAAGGAAAAAAAGAAGGAGTATTGTTAGCAGCAATATTACATCTATTAGGTTGGGGAAAAAGTTTCTTCGCATTTCATATAAAAATTCAAAAGGTTTTTTTACAAAGTTTATTTACATTTGACTAAACTATATAGGTGCCATTTTGTTGGATAACATTTTACCATCTTGTAGGTAGGGACGTGATCCGATTGCTATAAAAATTTTGGGGCTTCTGATCAAAAAACTGCGACAAGTGGTTTTGGCAGTCCTCTCGTAATGTTAACGTGACACTGTCTAAAGAATTCTGCAGAGAACGAAACAGATGAAAATCTGAAGGTGCAAGGTCAGGACTATACGGCGGTTGCATTAACACCTCCCAGCCAAACTCTCGTAATTTTTGCTGAGTGGGCTAAACATGTGTGAGGTCTAGCGTTATCATGGTGAAAAACCACACCCCTTGTGTTGATTAATTCCGGCCGCTTTCTCTCAACTTTTTGCTTTAATCTCATCAGTTGTTCGCAGTACAGTTCAGAATCGATGGTCCTGCCTGGCAGTAACAGCTCATAATGAATAATGCCTTGCCAATCCCACCATACACACAGCATCACCTTGTTGCGAGTTAACCCGGGTTTCGCCATAGTCTGTGAAGCCTGACCGGCCTTTGACCACGATCCTTTTCGCACATTCTTGTAGTACGTGATCCACTTTTCATCACCAGTTATCAGCTTCTTCAAAAATGGTTCGATTTCATTACGTCGTAATAAAGAATCACAAATGAGTACACGGTTCATTAGGTTTCTTTCATTGAGCTCATAAGGCACCCAAATATCGAGCTTTTTTGTGTACCCAGCTTTTTTCAAATGCGCCAAAACCGTTTTGTGGTCAATTCTCAGTTCTTCAGCTACATCGTAACTACTAATATGCCGATCCTGCTCCACTTTTTAAAAATGGCATCAATTTTGTCCGTGACAGGGCGACCAGAGCGACGTGCATCTTTGATATTAAAATTTCCGAATTGAAAACGCTTAAACAAATTTGCGTTACTCTCACAGATACTGCATTAGGTCCATAAACATCACAATTTTTTTTTGCGGCTTGTGTTGCATTTTTACCTTTTTTGTAGTAAAATTTTAAAATGTATCGAACTTCTTCATTAGATTCACTCATTTTAACAATAAGAAAAACAAATGAAAATCACACATTTTCTTAATTTGAATTTGGAATTGTCTTCTTTAAAAGTAAAACTTTTTAATGATACCAAAACCAGCCAGATACAAATGGTATAGCCAGAGATCTTATTACAAGTTCATACATACTATATGCGAAAAGACTTTTTCCCCAACCTATTATTACCTACCAGTGGCGTGGACTTCATTCAACGCGATTCCCCATAGTCTACCTTTAAGAAACTAGCGACCAAGAGGCCGAAAGCGCCATGAATTTATTGGTGCTTACGATTTTTATTCGTGCATATATTATACTATATTACATTTGATTCAAAATACGTGGCAAGACTCCAAAATAAGAAATAAAATGAATGAGAAGGCTGATATGTTGGCAAAAAGCGCGTGTCTCGAGGGCTCCGAAATTGTGCCTAATTTTACAGAATTTTTTGGTAAATATAAAGAAAAGTGCTATGCTGAATGGAAAGAGTATTTTGACAGAAGATCGTTGGAAAAAGGACTCTGGTACAAGGTAATTGTATATGAGCCTCCTCGGGTTCCATGGTACATGCACAACACAGTAAGCAGGCAACAAATTAAAGTTGCACATAGGTTACGTTCCGGACACATTCCATTGAGAAAGTTTGGGTTCTTAATGAAAAAGTCCGATTCCGAAAATTGTTTAACTTGCAATATGGTTGAAGATGCAATCCACATTCTCATGGAATGTGTAAGGAATGAGGCAGCCAGAATTAAGTTATGCGTGGAATTAAGTCTGCAGAGATTGGACTTGTGTACAATATTTAATATTTTGGCTTCCCCTGCTTCTCGAGAAGCTCGAACCGTGTACAAGTTTGTGATGAGCTCCTTGTCTACGAGGAACTGATCACAAACTTTGGCACACGCACTTAGGATTCAAATTAATTTTATGTTAGTTGAATGTAAGCCATAATAATTTAAGAAAAGGTACGATGGGGCTGACATAATCTGAACGGTTCAAAGCCCCTTTAAAATAAAATAATAAAAAAAAAAAAATTGCAATAAGGCGCTTGCATCATACGCTAAGGTATGTTCTTTCACCCGAGTTGCCCTGGCCGAATTTCCACCTCGCGCCACTGTTACCGATTTTGTAAAATTACTTTAAATTTAAAAAAAATATGAGTGTGGTTACTTTAGAACAGGTGAGACACAGCTTTTTATATTGTATGAGTTCAGCAGACAGGCAGATGGCACACCTGATGGAAAGCGGTTACATCGCCCATGGATATTTGTAACACCAATATGCTACTGTTCTCTAAACGGAGATTGGAACCTAACCACTAATGGCGGAACCCAGCTCAAAGTTGTTATGGCAGCATGCTCTAGACCAGGGCTGGAAGCCATTCAGAAAGGCAAATACTCTACCACCTGGCTGTGGGTTGTTTTGTCGCCTTTAAGACCGGCAGCCGCAACGCAAGTAATTGTATTCTTTATCCGTTCCTGCAAGGATAGAAGAAGCAGCAGCAGGAAGAGAAACAGATTTAAAAATGCAACTTTTAGAATTTTCATCTGCCTGTACATCACGTGAAAAGTACTAAACGGTTTGAAACGTAACTAGACAAAAAACTAGTTTATATCCCGGATCAACACTTAGTATAGTTTTTATCCCGATGACGTCATTATTAGATACATTTCAGTGCTTGACTTGAATTTTTATATCCCAAAGACACGCCGAAATTGTTTGATCGCAAACAAAAAATTTGGCATTACAATTCGTTGATACCATAAAGCCTCTATTTCACCTACTGCCTCCAAATTTCGGTCAAACTACGAGGCCTTTATTATAAAAATATAAATGTAGAGTACACACAATGCTGTGTGACTTCCTGCTCTTTGTTTTTGTTACTTTTTCTATAATCTCTGTGCAAAATTTTCATTTTTTACAAAACACAATCCCGAATGCGCAAATGGAATTTAGACGCGTCCATTGTTATAAACCGGGTTAATTGAAAAGCGCATTGGACAACGTCACATAGACCGCTGCGAGTTGTATTTTTATTTGAACGGATCCGAATTAAAGAAGCACCACACTTAAAGAATATTAGATTAAAATGAAAGAAAGACTTTATTTGAAGAAATAGCGACGTAATTACATTCCTTATGCATTATTATACACAGAGGATATTTTGAGATTATGTACGCCGCATTTTCAGCAAACAAGGTTTGCACTCAGCATAATGCAGTGCCGGAATTATAACCGACACAACGCTGATTTTCAGTGCAAACCTTCATTTTGGCATAAGACCAAAACAATTTTGTTAAACTAATTCTACTTGTTTAATATTTAATTCAATCAAATCAAACGAATAAATAAATTTAAATAAAACCAATAATAAAGTACTTTGTTACTTCATAACCATATAATAGATGTAAAATTTTAATTAACAACACTCACGAAATGATCGTAATAAAAAAATACTAATTTAAACTATTTTAAAAATAAAACTATGGATAAGAAATTGGTCCCAAACCATTGCCACTTGTTAGGAACGTTCCCTAAAGGCTGGCACGTCTATCAGGCGCTAGGCGACCGACGATTTCCCGATAAAGTTTTAGAGTGCCGTGTCCATAGACCCAGATATTATTTCACGTTATTTCTAAGTAATTATAAATAATCTATCAACATTTCATTACTACTATGCCCCATCTTTTAAGACTATAATGTGATATTACAGCTTTTTATTCTTCGTGATAAAAGAACTATCTATCATAACAATATTATAATATTTTATTTCTAACAAGTCATCCCTGATATTGACAAGCATAAATACAGACAACAACCTACCCGTTTAGAATCAATTAATATATTTTTTTTATAATACAAGACCAGACGACTCAACTAATCTTAGGTGATTATTGACCCTGTTCAAATTAGAACAAAATACAATCACCTCAACTCTGAGAACTCCTGTCCATTTTACTGTGACTCAACGCAAAACTTTAGTATGGCTTTACACTCTAATTTTGTAAATAATATTACATGCCGTCAAAGATAAACGCACAGCTGTCTGTCGTAAGCGCAGTTTATTGTCTTCCCGGGTTTAGGAATTCTTTTGTGTTTTGAATTTGTAATTAAGAAAAACATGCTATTGTTTTTCTACTTGTTTTATGACCATCATTAGCGTCGAACTAATCTTTATTGTTATTGTTTTCGACTTTGTTGGCCGTTCGCAGGCGTGCAAATTACTATTTCTCGGAAACCGATTTTTTTTGTACTGTATAGTTAGTATAAGACAATGCCCGAATGGACGGTTGGGGCAGTCAAGCGACGACTACGAAACGAGTAAGACGTTTTCTAGTACTCTCGATTAGCGATATAGACAACGAAATTTGCGCGTGTCGAATTGTATCCAATCGTGCAGTGTGAACTGGTTGCATCCAGTTTTATTTGTATTTGTTTTATACGTGTTTGTACAGTTCTAATAAATTCTATAGTAGTTCCGACGGCATTTTTTTTATTCGAGTCCTGTAGCTCGTAACAATAAGATAACACTCACTAAAAGTATCCTTATGTGATGTTTTCATAGTTTAATAGAAAATGTTCCATCATTGAACATATGTTTTATCGTTCTGAATAGAAACAATACGGAACGATTAAATATGACAGCTCTTTAATCAAGTTTATTTTGCCGTATCACCTTTGAGACACAGGAGTGACCGTTGGTGAAGGGATTATTGGAAAAACTACTAGACGTCGATTTTAATTGAAAGTTAAAAGGGCGGGAAACAGAGATATTAAATTCCTTTGTTATTTGTAACGTGTATGTATAATGAGGGTTTGGTATCAAGATCTCATTTATAGCGAGTAAATACTGAAACATTGATGCAATATCTCGTATTCTGTAAGTATGTTTGGAGTTGCCAGTGATGAAAAGTACTTTTCCTCCCTGAGAAACGATATTCCTTGCTGTCAAAAAAAATTAAAAAGCTAAACGAACCATCATGTCCCGACCTTTTCTACAGACAGCCACTGTTATCGCGGCATAAATTGTAATAAAAGAAATCAATATTTTTGTAATATTATTTTATACTTATAAATTACTTTTAACTAAATTATTAGTATTTAATTTACACTTCTTTTATTGCATCAGTTCAGTAGATAGACAGACGGCCCACATGACGGAAAGCGGTTACCATCGCCTTTGCCCATTTGCAACACCAAAGGTGCTACAAATGCGCTGTTGCTCTCTTAAGGGAGACTGGAACCTGGTCACTAATGCCGGAACACAACTCAAGGTTGTTATGGCAGCATACTCTAGACCAAGGGTGGTAGCCACCCAGTCTAGCAATTGCCCTACCACCTGGCTGTGGGTTGTTTTGTCACCTCTTACGACAGGCCGCCCCAGCGCAGGAATGAGTATTCTGTCTCCTGTACGGATATTACACAAATTTGAGCTAAGTAATTATCATCAATGACAAATAAATACTAGCCAGTAAAATACTACAGAAATAGAAATTTACTTGACATTTCATATTGACGTAGTAAATGACTTCATCGGATTTAGATATGGAATTAACCCTTAATTTCATTAGAGAAGTAGTTGTTCATTTAACTAATCAGTTTTTATTTACTTTCCTCATATTCGAAATGAAAAGCAGAGTGTTAATCTCGGGTGAAAAACCTGTTTAGGCACTCGAACTATTAGCGCCCTCTCTACGCTCGTACGCCAAGCTACCTCATGCCTAAATAGGTCACTTTCACGTCTCGTGTAACAATCTACTATTATGTCCCTGCACCATCTGGGATAATGTTAGTAACTGTGCCTAAATGCGCCTGATTTATAGTGTATATATATATATATATATATATATATATATATATACGTTATCTGTCAATGTTTAACGTCATTTATAATTAATAACAATGTCGCATCACAGATAACGCATTAAATCCATCGCTCATCTGGGTGACACAGTCCATTAACACTATGATTATCCCAGATGAAGCAGAGGCATTAGGGGAGCGGTGCACCGGCCACGCTTCTCCAAGGCGGCTTGGGCTTGTCAGGTTTGACACATCGGTTAGCTCGATGTGTAGTTTTCATCACGATGTTTTCCTTTACCATCAGCACGTGGTAATTGTAACACTATGCATATTAGTACCTTTAAACCATCAATAGAAAGACGGGAGTCTTAGACCCTCAAATTGAAGCCGGCTGAAGAATGCTGAGCACGTTCCGAGAACTCAATATTAAATAATCGATTTAGTACGCAATAAGGTGGAACTTTCCAGTAGATATAATGCTGTATTTTTTATTCTCCTCCTGACAAACAACACCAGTCAGATTGTTATCTTTCTATGTATATTTTTTATATTTTCTTCTCTTTTACTTTTTATTTTTCTTTCTTTTTTTGAAGTGATTCTCTAGAATCGTTGTGATTTGAAACTCTTAGAAACGAGAAAGCGACACTAAAAACAGATAAACACATAAATCTATAGGACTAAGCGTGCGAGAGAATGAGATAGAATACATTATATTTAATCATTTAAACACTATGCTCATACAGACAGAGTTGGAAATGTTTTGAAGTTTTTCGTTAATATATGAAATGTGACGTCACGAAATGTATCCCTCCCCCCACCCCTTATCACACTTTGTTTCCAAAAAATTATCTACATTACTGTTAACCATAAAGACGCAAATCACGTGTATACTACACAAGTGTTAACGACGACCTCCTTAGGATTTATATATTGTAATGTTTTTAAATTTTAAGAACACTAACGGTTGCCAAGTTGCAATCATCAACAACGTGTGTGTGAAAAAATAGCCTCGAGTAAAGTGCATATCGTTATCATTTATACTATCATTTGTACTGGTATTCATTTATACTAGTGATCTCCCGTGGTCGAAATTCGACCATAATAATTTGTAGTCAAAGACTATAAAGACTATATACTTCTATAATCACAGACTTCACCAAGGCTACGCTGTTGATTTGACTTTAAGAATAGATAAAAGAGTATAACTATATATGCGTGTGCGTGTCATATACACGGTAGTGTGTGTAATGTTTTTTTTATTGAATTCGTGTATTTTTATGCATAATTTAAAAAATATATTACCATTCAGCACTCCTTCTCTGTATAAACTATTAGTGTGCGAAATTTCATACTCCTCCATCCGCGCAATTTTCGTAAAAAGGAGTACAAAGTTTTTGCTGTGTTTTTGCTTCACGTATTAATATATAGATACCTATAACAATAGTCCGCTGAGCCGTTTTCAATAAGTTTACGCACACAACATTTAAAAAAATACTTCGCTTCATTTGATGCTTTTGTTCACGCAGACTCCGTCTACACATTTGTTTCGTCTACTACTTTCTGGCCTGTATTAGGACTACATATCCAATAAGTTATATAAAATCTGGAACTTATAATATCCAAGTTCAAAGACTTCTCAGGGGTAGCGTAAATCCAAACTCCATGCAAGTGCGAACAAATCCCAAGTCGAGATCTAATATGCAAATCAAGTCTTTGACAACACCCTGGACTTGTGAGTTGCAAGTTTGTGAAGCAAGCATTGTTAGTATTTGTACACTGAAAACTTCGACTTGACATATTGTAACTTAAAGTACAGCTTGACAATTTAGGCTTGTGAGAATAACAGCATTTGCAATAAGAACTTAGATCTGTCTAGATATGTATTATTTTTGATCTAGAGTCTTGACACACACACACAAATATATTTATATAAATATATATTATAATTCAAAAGTTTTCATTAAAAATAAGTTCCACTGGAGAACACTTTTTAAAGGTCAAACATATAAGTTAAAATTAAATTTTACTTGCTAGTGTATGTACACCGCTTCGGAGCGTGTTATTGCTGTTACGGAGAAGAAGCGGCAACAAACTCCCCAGCAACAACACACACACATATATATATATATATATATATATATATATATATATATATATATATATATATATATAGAGAGAGAGAGAGAGAGAGAGAGAGAGAGAGAGAGAAAGAGAAATTATTCACATATATTAGGTTGGGGAAAAAGTTTCTTCGCATTTTATATAAAAATTCAAAAGGTTTTTTATAAAGTTTATTTACATTTGACTAAAGTATGTAGGTGCCATTTTGTTGGATAACTTTTTGCCATCTTGTAAGTAGGGACGTGATCCCATTGCTATAAAAATTTTGGGGCTTCTGATAAAAAAAACTGCGACAAGTGGTTTTGGCAGTCCTCTCGTGATGTTAACCTGACACCGCCTAAAGAATTCTGCAGAGACCGAAACAGGTGAAAATCTGAACCTCCCAGCCAAACTCTCGTATTTTTTGCTGAGTGGCTAAAGATGTGTGAGGTCTAGCGTTATCACGGTGAAAAACCACACCCCTTCTGTTGATTCCGGCCGCTTTCTCTCAACTTTTTGCTTTAATGTCATCAGTTATTCGCAGTACAGTTCAGAATCGATGGTCTTGCCTGGCAGTAACAGCTCATAATGAATAATGCCCTTTCAATCCCACCATACACACAGTATCACCTTGTTGCGAGTTAACCCGGCTTTCGCCACAGTCTGTGAAGCCTGACCGGCCCTTGACCACGATCTTTTTCGCACGTTCTTGTCGTACGTGATCCACTTTTCATCACCAGTTATCAGCTTCTTCAAAAATGGTTCGGTTTCATTACGTCGTAATAAAGAATCACAAATGAGTACACGGTTCATTAGGTTTCTTTCAGTGAGCTCACGAGGCACCCAAATATCGAGCTTTTTCGTGTACCCAGCTTTTTTCAAATGCGCCAAAACCGTTTTGTGGTCAATTTCCAGTTCTCCAGCTACTTCGTAACTACTAATATGCCGATCTTGCTCCACTTTTTCAAAAATGGCATCAATTTTGCCCGTAACAGGGCGACCAGAGCGACGTGCATCTTTGATATCAAAATTTCCGGATTTAATGAAAACACTTAAACCAAATTTGCGCTACACTCACAGATAGTGCATTAGGTCCATAAACATCACAAATTTTTCTCGCGGCTTGTGTTGCATTTTTACCTTTTTTGTAGTAAAATTTTAAAATGTATCGATTTTCTTCATTAGACTTACTCATTTTAACAATAAGAAAAACAAATGAAAATAACACATTTTCCTAATTTGAATTTAGAATTGTCTTCTTTAAAATGAAAACTTTTTAATGTTACCAAAACCAGCCAGATACAAATGGTATAGCCAAAGAGATCTTATTACAAGTTCATACATACTATATGCGAAAAGACTTTTTCCCCAACCTATTATAATAATAACAGCCCATAAAGGTCCCACTACTAAGGTCAGGCCTCCCACTATAGGGGAACGGACATTATACCCGCCACGCTTGTCCAAGGCAGCTTGTCGGGTTTGACACATCGGTTATCTCGATGTGCAGGTTTCATCACGATGGTTATCCTTCACCGATGTTGCCCCGTGGTAATTGTAATAACATGCACATTAGGTCAGAAAACTGCCTAAGTGATGCATGCGTTCCATTCAGCCACTACGCTACTACGACATTTATTAGATTATTCACGTTTATTCTTAATTGAGATCTTCTACTCTATTTCATTTTAACTCTTCTTATTCTCTAATTATCTTCAATTATTCTTCAATCTTCTTCAATCCTTCAACAGTACAGGCATGCTGGAATGATAATCATGATTACTCCGCTTAGAGCCGGCTCAGTGTGATACCACGCTTTCACAGAATATTGGCGTGAAACGATTACCCTTGTGCTAACAGTGTTTCGTGCATCGAGTGAGAATTCCGATAATCCACTTTCCCCTCCCCCTATCCATCTATCCCTATCTCACCCCCTATTCCAATCCTAAAGGTTGACAATGCCTTGACTTCGCCCCTGGTGTTGCGAATGTCTACAGGCGGTAACCACTTTCCATGAGCTGTAAGCTGGGCTGTTTGCCTACTTGCCAGCTTTGCAATCAAAGAAAGGAGCATCTTGAAAACAAATAAACCGTTTAATCCATGTATAGGGAACCGATTTCAAAATGACTACCAGCGGAATAGGTATTTCTCGTTTAATGCCAGTGAAGATATTTTCAGCCTTATTCCAGAAAACATTGAGTTCATTCTTCAGTGACATTTATTGAAGCGAATAAATTTAATAGCGTCTAGTACGAAGCGAAGTATGTACTAGAAATCTGGATATGGATTTTATATTTAAACAAAGTACTGAATGTGTAGTATGACAATTAAGGTGTAAGTAGTAGTAATACGTGAAGCAAAAACTTTGTATCCCTTTTTACGAAAATTGCGCGGACGGAGAAGTATGAAATTTCGCACACTTATAGTTTATATAGAGGAGTATGCAGTATGCTAATATATTTTTTTATTATGCATAAAAAATACATTAATCAATAAAAAAAACATTACACACACTACCGTGTATTTGACACACACACACATATATTACTCTTTTGTTTATTGTTGATTTGGCGAAATCTGTGATTATAGAAGTATAGTGTTTGACAATAATTAATTATGTTCGCATGTTAACAGACAGTTACTAGTAGTACAGCTTTAATATTTTTTAAAATAAACTTTTAGATCAAACTATTGTCTTCGCAGTTGCCAGGAAAAGTCTATAAACTATGTATTGTGAAACACATAAACATGGATATGTATTTTTAAATTCATAACGTTTTTTCCGATCAGTGGAAAACAAAACAGCGAAGCAATTTTAAAATAAAAATAATATTTTTATCCATTTGTAACTTGAATTCTGTGAAGCCAAATGTCAGTTGACAACCCACTAATGAACAAGTTGCAAAGCCGTTTACAAAACAGCAGAATGCCCTTTAATATCCGATACGAAACTATTTAACAATCGCTATCTGCCAAAAACTAATCTATACATAGGCAGAATAGAGATGGGTGTAATAGTTCGTTATCAAATAACCGTGCTAGGGTCAGGTGAGTTAAAATAGCGCCACTTCCGCAGACGCGTATTATGGGATTTAAAACACGAAAAACTTCAAAGTAATTTCAACTCCATTTATGAGCAGTGTATAAATGATGAAAAGATAATTTAAATGGAAATAAAACGAATTACGGAACTAAGTTGCAAAATATGTGATGTCACACTAGGGAGGGAGAAGTCTTTTTATCCGAGCAGGAACCGAGAAAGAAAACCATTTCCTGCCGCCGGACAGCCTGTCGTAAGAGGCGACAAAACAACCTACAGCCAGGTGGTAAGGTATTTGCCCGACTGGATGGCTACCACGCCTGGTCTAGGGTATGCCGCCATAACAACCTTGAGTTGTGTTCCGGCATTAGTGACCAGGTTCCAGTCTCCCTTAGGAGAGCAGCAGCGATTTGTAGCACCTTTGGTGTTGCAAATGTCCATAGGCGATGGTAACCGCTTTCCATTAGATCCATTTTCTCGTTTCAACGAGTTTCAAATCGCAACAATTCTGAAGAAGTTTCACTTCAAAAAACATGTCTTACTAAAATGTTTAATTACTTATTGAATTGAGAATTATTGGGCATTTTTTTGTTTTCACATACTATGAAATTCTCATATACTCTTAGGTATTTCGCTCTTAATTTAGGTGGCAACAAGCTAGCAGCACTTTGTGCCTCGCTAAGTATTTCGGGAGGTGTTAATTCTATATTTACTTTGTGGAGTTAAACCGTGGCATCACTTAGAAGTACTCGCGGAAGATCAGCGCTGGTTGTGAAACTAGCATTATGCTAAGCAAGAGCCTTTTTAGGACACCACAATTAATTGTTAGATCTATTATCATGTTAGACTGTTTGTATCTCGAACTTGACATTTTTTTAAATAATCACACCACCAGAGCCGCTAGAAATCGAGCAATTTTTGTACAATATGGTGCAGAGATTTTGTTTTTCGCGGTCCTTACCTTGGTAGAACTAAAGCGGACTTATCGTACATAGCAATCTCTCCGAGACAGCCCGGTGTCTAAGGAGATTTTAAAGAAAAATTATACAATTTTTCGTGGTATACTAAACTCAAACAAAACTAATATAAATATAATATGTCATATCACGCACTACAGCATATCTAGAAATGTGTCAATTTCACGACGCGGTTCTCCGACTGTTTAAGGTTCTTAATCACCAGCTCACCCTTCTAACTCAAATAATTTTAACTAAACAAATAAATCGATATCTAAAAGAACATATTACTTGTAGACATGTCAATATTATAAATTTAGAGTATAAACGTACTTGTTACGTTAATTAGGTTGCTGTAAATAAATTAAGTGTGTTTTGAATTTCTTGAACATAATAATGTGTAAGCTTATACGGTAATGTAAAAATAATTTGCTTATACGACGTAAAGAAATACGTTCAATAATTTATCTTAATTAACGTACGAAAGTATAGCTAATTATTGTACTAATTATATTAAACAATGAACTCAGTTACTCGTCAGCTGTTGAGAACAGTAAGGAAACCTTTTATTTGATATACATATTTAAAAGGGTAAATACGTAGAATTTTCTAGAGGCGAAATAAGTCAAGGAGAAGCCATTTTGGAATAAATGGATATCAGTGTTGCCATGAACATAATTAAGTGTTGCTAATTAATAATTCGTAATAATAAGTCGTGGTAGCGTAATGGCTAGCGTACGCGTCCCAAACTCAAAGGGCGCGGGTTCGAGCCTAGCCGGAACGCATGCACCACTTAGGCAGTTTTCTTACCTAATGTGCATATTGTTACAATTACCACGTGCTAATAACGGTGAAGGAAAACATCGTGATGCAACCTGCACATCGAGATAACCGATGTGTCAAACCTGCCAAGCCGCCTTGGACAGGCGTGGCGGGTATACTGTCCGTTCCCCGGTAGTGGGAGGCCCGTGCCCAGCAGTGGGACATTTATGGGCTGCTATTATTAATTAATAATTGGCATTGGCAACACTAAAAAATCCTAACTAATATTATAAATGCTAATGTGAGTTTATTTGTTATTCCTGTTCTTGAAAGATAGATTAAAAAATTGTTTGACAAAATCTACATCAACATGTGTGAAACCGGCGGCAAACATCAGTAACTCATCTAGTATTTGAATACCAAACCTTAGGTTATAGACGTATCCATTACAATTCCAAAAAAACAGTAAGTGTTATTTTCTGCAAGAACAATACGTTCTACTGGAACTTTAGAAAGATATAGTTCATTAACTAAAATGAGCCGATTCACTCACCCGAACTATTCAACTCTAGATAATTGGATTCCCTAATTGTTCTAAACTTTCAGGTCAAGTGGTCACGAGTTCGGGGGGCTTTGGGTGAGTTGTGGGCACCTGCGTACAGAGGCCTGGCCAGATGGCGCTCGCTTCGGTACTGTTTGAAATACCCAGGGGAGCGGTATTGGAAGAGGTCGATTAGGGTATTTAGGAAGTTTTGGAGCTGTTAGTAATTTAGCATTACGTAATCTATCTGTTATTGGCTACTAATAGAATACGTACATTAAAACAGTCTTATCTAGTAATTTAATATCAAATAGTTCTAATCCATGCTGCTATGATACATGCTAAAGTAACTCTATCTGTGACGGTTTCATGGAAGAACCGCTATACCGATTCTGCTGAAAGTTGGTACGTATAGTCTGAATACCGAGAATGGACATAGAATACTTTTTATCCCGCAAAGTGAGACAATCTCTGAGATAAAAGTTGAGTAAATTATGGAGGCGAATAGCGCCTACATAAAGATTTGATGCAATTTAATATGTAGTTATGAATGCTTGCTCTCAAAATAAAGTACAATCTGCTAGAGATTTTACTGCGGCGAAGCTACGCAGAAACCCTAGTCAATAATATAAAGGTACATTTATGTTTGTAGATTTGTTTGTTTATCACATCTTCTTAATCTCAGATATGAAAAGATATTATCATTGACTTTAACATGTAATATATACTTAATATTATAAAGGGGTAAAGATTGTGAGATTGTGAGTTTGTGACGTTGTAGGGGGTAAACTCCCGAAACTACTGAAACGATTTAAAAAATTCTTTTATTGTTGGCAAGCTACTCTATCCCCGGTTGACTTAGGCTATATAATATTTTCAAAAAAAATTAGGGATCCTTACTAAAACTCCAATAGTGTAACCCAAGGTGTAAAAAAATACCTAAAATCGCGTACGCTGCGAAAACTATTGATGATAGAATAAAATAATGTACTACGACTTTGCAGAACACATCATTATTTACAAAAAGTGTCACAACAGCGTATGTCTACCTATTATAGTTATGCCACAATAAGTGTTCATTTATTTTAAAAATTTAATTATAACGCCACCACTAGAAAAGGCTCTTTATTTGTATCTTGGTATTCATCCTTATCAAAATAAATTACTTCATATGCAAGACTGCTTCAATACCTTTATATAACTTTTTGAATTATTCAATTCGGACATTCCATTCGGAAGATATCACGAGTTTAAAAACATAAGTATTAGAAAGAAGTCGCGTGGTCGCCGCGCACCCTAATTGGCTAGATAGGCTTATGCGATGTAGGCGTCACTGGGGTACGGGCAGTACGGGAGGGGCAATATTTTGAATTCGCTTAGTAGGTAATTAAACTCAACAAAAAATAAAGAGGTAAAGTTTGTGAGTTTGTGACGTTGTGCGGGGGGGTTTAATCTCTGGATCTACTAAACCAAATTTGAAAATTCTTTCACCAGTGGAAAGCTATATTATTCCTGAGTGACATAGGGTATATTTCATTGTGATTAATAATAAGTATTTTTTATTTTTTCTGATGCCCAGCGAAGCGGGCACGGGTCAGCTAGTATGTTATATGTACGGTAGAGACCAGATTAGAATATATTATTTTGTAGCTTATTTCAACACATCACAACCAATATTGTCGAATGATCTGGCTTTTAACGCCTAGCTCATGAGAACGCAGAGGTATCAGGTTCGATTCTTGTCAAGGTAAATGTTGTACTAGCCATATACACATTGTACGTGTTTGTTAGCCGATTTATTTAATTATTTTAAAAAATAAGAATATATCGTAACTTAAGGTTTACGGAACCAAATGAATATAAGAAAGAGTCCTTCTTGAGACGCACTTGGCCAATTTTTTAATTATTGGAGAGATAAAATTAATCCATTCAAATGTATTTTTAACAATAACTTAAAAGTTGAAAACTTTCATATCCAAAGCTTAGTCGAGGAAAAACGAAGCAAAATACTATAGAATACAGTAAACTTAAGAGAGCGTACAACGCTCAGTCGGACCGCAGGCAAAAACCCTCGAAATTCCAACTTAAAGATACTCGAAGGGGCAACTTGTAACTTTGTAGCGACCGCACTTGATCTAAGTTGAAAAGCAAAAACTTGGCTGGACAAGTCGACTTCAGGATGAATGTCTTAAGGCAAGGACTTCCAAGTTTATTTGGATGTAAGCAAAATTTGACATGTAAATTATTGTCGTGTATATCTATTGATATATATAAAGTTAAAGGGATTAATGAAATTAGAGGAAAATAAATACATACAGAGAGGAAGAAGATTAAGGTGGTATAGGTGGGATGAAAGTCACGTGACAAAAAAATGGGTGCAACTTTCAAAAATCCCCTTATGTACTCATTTCTTACCTTATCCATTCTTGTAACACCAGAAATCCATCGCAATATTCACATTTTGTGGTCTATCACTTTAGTGGCCCAACATTCGGACCCGTAATACATGGGCGGTTGTATGGCAGATTTATATATCTGACCTAATAGTTTCAATGGCATTAGTTTGTCACACGTCACACCGGTTGCCTGTCTCCACTTTAGCCAAGCTACATTTATTCTCCTTCTTATATCCTTCTCTATTTCTTGACGATAAAAGAAACAGTTACGATCAAACCCGTATATCGATATTACCGACAGTTTAAGAGTCTATTTTGAAGTGAAACTTCTGTAGAATTGTTGTGGTTTGAAACTCGATGAAACGGAAAAAGCGACACTAAAAAGAGATATTTAATCATTTAAACACTATGCTCATAAAGGTAGAGTTGGAAATATTTTGAAGTTTTGACGTTCATAAATCAAATTGAAACTAGAGCATTTGTTTCCTATTTTAGTTGTCATAAGCCTCTCGTGTCATTTGTTCAAGGTGAAAACATGGAATCTCTATACGTGTTATAAATACACTCTGTCAAAAAAGTATCGAGAATGGATGATTTGGTTATGGTTCCAAATTCAAACATTTTTTTTTGTTAGATTGGCACAACTGTTTTTCATTTTGGCGCGAAATTTGAGTTGCATCGGTCACTTAGATTAAATACAGTGCTGTATTTAGTTAGATTATATCTAGTGTGGCTTGTGAATTTCATAATGGACAAAAATATCGAACAAAGAGTTTGTCTTAAATTTTGAATCGGCAATGGAATTTCATCCAAATTAATCATTTCGTATTCAAGACTGTTTCAATGCCTGTTGATTATTTTTTGAATTATTCAAATCAGAAAATCCATTCAAAAGATATCACGAATTTAAAAATGTAAATCTAAACAAAATACTTGGCGCTGGAATAGGGATCTAGATTTTGATTTTTTCAAGGCAAGACAACGTCTGCCGGACTGCTAATCTTATATAGATCTAGTAACAGAATAAAAACCTTACACATCCATTAGTATTGGATAGTCCCTCGGTCAGTTATAAACTAGTTAGACCGCGCGCAGGCCAAGTTAATTGCCACGAAAGGGCAGAATTATACGCTCACAAACGAACTTGTGGCCGACATTTGGCTAATTTAACAACGCCGCAGTGAGTTAGGGACGCGTGAACTTACGACATCGCAAGCACAATGTGTTCAACCTTGCTTAATTTAAACTTAACAAAATTATAAATCTGCTTCTGAGCTGATCGTTACTTAAAAGAAACTTTACAAAGTTTATATTAAAGTAACCAATACAAAGAAAACTTAATCATAACTAAATATAATTAATGAATATTATGTATATTAAAAACTAAAAATAAACCAAGTTATAAATAGTACAAGCGACTAGACTGTTTAACAAATCGCTGCCAGATGGAAGCGTGCCTAGAACGCTGGCTGCATTGCCGTGCTGTATGACGATACTTACGTTGGGTGAAATATGAGCCAGCCTTCTGATCACGACTGGCATCGAAGAGTTTCTTACAAATTTCTTTGGAGAAACTCTTTGCCAATGAACCCCACTGACCTTATGTTTCAACTCCAAACGACACAAATATGTAACCCCTTCCTAAGGTTCCATGAGTTTCAGCTTTTGTAGCAGCGTTGCCAGCCTCTGACACAGTCATTGGAAGATGTGACAGCGCTAGAGTGTCTACACATGTCGCGTCCCAACCAAGCGGCCGTCCCATCTTCCAAGGAATAAGTGACATACCGTCCGGCCTCTTGCCATCGTCGCGCACCAAGCCATTTGATTCTAATACGGCCGGTACGCCGACGCTGACAAAAACCCGGCGGATGATGTCATTGAGGTTGGCAGGGCGAGATCTTCGACCAACACTACGTAATCATGATAATCCGTGATGTCCATAATGGTCCACCGTACTCCCACACTGGCATGGAACCTCCAAACGAAAGCTCGCAGCTAACCGAAAAGTAGAATGATCTAGGATTGTATCTGTATTGAAGGATGGGTGTGCCTAATATTATGTATATAATATTTTATTTATAATCTGTTTAGACTGTAAGTAAAATATGGAGCCTAGGTCATCGTTATCTATGTGCTCAGAAGACTGGCTACATTATGATACTGATCCGTTGTCGGAGGTAGGTACGACCCAGCTCACTGGTCACCTTAAATATCGATTAAGCGTATTGAGAGCTTCTAGTAGAATACTTGTAATCTCCGGACCCCACGGTTTAAGCATCTCAACAGCAAACGGCCCTAACAAATAATTCTCATTGAGGGTTGCATAGTTACGCCGATTGATTCATTGAGCTATTTCTGTCGTCAAACCATCTGATTTATCTATAAAGGAAAATGATAAATGTAATTATCAGGTACTAGTAAACGGTAAAAACATCTGTAATAAAGCTTCTCCGTCTGCTAAATTGTGACTTTTTCAATAAAAAGGGAAAGACAGTGGACAGCGAAAACGAGGACTCTGCTGATACTAACAGGATATGGCTAGATACAATCTTGAAGTAAGACAGTTCTGCGTTAGCCCCTGAGTGTCAGAGGCGATGATATAAAAATATAAACCTAGAGCCTACAATAGGCGAAGCAATGTTCCATGAACAATTCAATATATGCAGAATTTCTTGTTTCTTCGATACGGAACTAACGTAGTTACTGGGTTAAAGGGCTAGCTGCCAAGCCATAAATTCGAAAAAACTTGGATTATTCCAATTATAACGTAATAGTCAGTAGCGGCGGTCACACGAACTCCAAGACTGTTGCGGATGTCAGTAACTCTGGAGGTGATCAAAACATAATCACCATTTGGGAAAGTTGTCAACGCTTGTTTTATAGAAGAGGTTATGTCAGAGTTCCATTCTTTTTAAGAAGTTTTTGCAGGCATAGCATAATCATCCCAAAAATATTTAAATTTAACACTTAACACAATTTTAAGATTAAAAATGAAAAATCTACCTGCAGTTTTATCTCTTGAAAACTTCGGTTTCCCAACTTGCACTGCAGATGCCTAACTGCGCTTGTAGCAGTTTTAATAAAGAAATTTTAATTTAATTGCTTTCAGCTTTTCAAGCGGACATTTTAGTTTGCAACGGTTTTTCATATACTACTGAAGTTTGATATTAAAACAGCTCAGCATTTCAAAATAAGGATTCTATTAATTTTGTTCAAAACTTTCAAAAACAAGTTTAGGTATGAATTGTCAAGGATTTCGTTTTATAGATTTTAAGATATTGACATTTCTTTGTTTGTATATTTTTGAAATAGTCATGTTAATAATAACAACCCAACATTATTTGAAAATGATAGAAAAGCCAGACATATTAATGAGAATAAAATTTGTATGCCTCCACATACCACTGCATTATATGACAAAAGCGTGTTTGGGATGACACCAAGAATATAATGCAAGGAAATAAAATTATTCGAGTGGTTGGTCGATAAGTCCTATTATAATGTCGAAGAATATCTAAGAGGTGAATAAGAAGACATTGTGTTGTATTAAATAAAATATGTGGCTGAACTTTTGCAAAGAGTGGCATGAGATTTAAGGGAAATTAAGTTTAGGGGTATACATACGCTTTATATATAGACACTAGACGTGTTATTTGGGCTAGGAAACACGTTTTTTGTGTCCAACGACAAGTTTTAAATGAATAATGGTGAAAACAAAAATACGTTTGATGAACAAGGTTATGGTCACTTTTATTGATAAAAAAGTTTGATTTGTGTTTAGGAATACACTTACACCTAATATATAAACACTAAAACTGATTTTTAGTTAAGTAAACGAGTTTTGAATTAGTTATTATAATTTTAAAATTCATAATAATAAATTACAGTACTGTCATTTTTTTTTACTTTACGACGATAAATCTTAACAATTCGATGTGTCAATAACATCGATTTTTAAATAAGAAAACTGTTTTGTTTTTGTTTTTGCTTAAATATTGGGGTGAATTAGCAGTATGTTTTTATCGATTTATTTTTATTAAAAAAATCGATGTATAATTTGCTATACTCTATTTGCCGCCTTTTTATTCCATTTCTCTTTTAGTTATATGAATGTACTTTGTGTTTTGTTTTGGATTTTTCGACGACTTGCGCTGTTTTGGTTATATTGATTAATTTTACGTTGACTGGCTTTCTCACTGGACTTTGGTTGCATTGCTTAACATTGGATTTTGGCGAAATCCTCTATCTGAATTTTTGGGTGTGATATCTATATCAACGAGATGTAAATTAATGGTGATTTGAGTTAGGGACCTCCTTACGGTTTATTTATAGCTACTAAAGTTGTGAGGGGTGATCGAAAGTCACGACTAGTGAATAATACGGTAAGTTGGTTAGGTTAGGTTAGTCTTTAGACAAAAGTTCCATAACCGACTGGTCACCATTTATTCATTGATAACTATTTAAATAATGGTTACAAATCGGCTGTGAAATTTGCTGACCGCTGTCGTGGCACACTCGCTTCGCTCGCTCGACTTGTGGGCTTTAGTCTGCGTTTTTAGACTGTTTTGAATGCTTTTTACATTGACCACTACTTAATTTAATGACGTTAAACATTGACAAATAACGTATGTAAATCCACCAAAACCAAACGCTAATCATTAATAGCTTTATTTGTAACGCTATTAACAAAACGCATTTGGGCAAATGGGGTTTTGTAAAGAGAATAAGAAAAGAAATACCAAAAAATCCCTAAAAAGAACAAAAATATATAAAAAAGAAAAGAAAAATTCCGATATTATCCGAAAAACAATGTTATTAATTACTAGCATTTGTCCGCGACTTAGTTCACATTGGACAGATTATAAAGATTTCAGTTGTCATTATTTAAAATCAAAGCGTACTTCCAGCAGAGCAATAGAGTTTTAGTATACTTGAATCCTAGAAATTGCCATAAAAACCCGGGATAAGTAATGTTAGTGAAGACTTACACAACTACAACTCTTATATTAAAGATATCTAATAAATATAGAACCTGTCACAGCTAGCAACTCCTAAAATCACGTGATTTCGAAGCTACGAAATCTCGGGAAATATAAAAACACCCAAACTACGTCACGGTGAATTTTCATGTCATTCTTAGTCCTGTGATCGATTCTCAGAAAAAAAACCAGGATTCTCTGAATACAATGTATCAAAGCATTTAAAAAGAACGTAAGCTATCGTTAAAGTAAAAAATGTATCAGAATCTGCCAGTTGGCATCTTGACTTTTGCTTCTATCTACAAATAGCGCCATCTAACTTTGAAGGTTCTATAAAAATTAAGATTCCTCTTAAACCTAGTTAAAGGATTTAATAATTTTTTTGTGCACTTTTATATGAGTCCCATCTCTCCAAACAAATAGAGAAATCTTGTTTCTTATCAAAAAGCCTTATAATATGCTTTACATATTTTCCGTTTGGTCAACTCTCTAACGCGCTGGTCAACCTATAGAACCAATGCGCTAAAACGCCGGCTCCAACCAACCTATGACATCGGTGCTATGTCTTCACGGTTGACCGCCGTCCATTATGACCGCCCGAGTGTGCAGGTGCAACCGATATATTGCTATGTGCACCCTGCTTTATTGGGAACCCTGTGGACGGGTTTTATGTGCCATAAAACCCCTGTAAGATATCAACTCTGATTTGGAATATTTTGAATCGTGTTACAAAATTCAACGTTAATAAATAGCTGTTATAATTATTGTCTGTTGTCAATCAGTAAACCTCGCGTGGTAACAAGTTAATGTCGCGTAATAAAAGAATTGCCGAGTAGTCTGTAAGCGATTGGTATTAATATCTGTACGTGACCTTCTCCACTACCACGGTTGTCACAGAGTGGTTCACTGACCATCTGGTGCTGATCGGATGCTGAGTGGCTCAAATGACTTTCTTCGTCAGCCAATGAATATCCACTGCTAGACGTAGGCCTCCTCGAGCCAGCGCCACATATCCCGGTCTCCCGCCTTCCTCAACGAGCCATTGCCGGCGACCTTTCGCAGGTCGCACCTACTTTTACCGAGATGTGGTCTCTATTTCAAGATACGTTCGCTCCATCGGCCGTCGGTCCTGAGACAGACGTGACAGGCCCACTGCCACTTCAACTTGCTAATTTTCTATGACGGTTACCGCCTGTTCTCTTAGAAATATCCTCATTTCTGATTCTCCCCATACAGGAAACACCTAAATAGCTCGCTCCATAGACCGCTGAGCGATGTTAAATTTCTGGACTAGTCCCAGCGTCAGTGTCCGCGTCTCGGTACCATATGTATAACGGGTAGGACACATTGCTTTAAGACTTTCGTCTTCAGGCATTGCGGAATGGACATGAAGACTTGTCGAAGGTTACCGAATGCTGCTCGGCCCAACTGGATCCTCCTTCCTTCCTCCATCGATGTTTACCTGTCCCGGTACAACATGTTCTTTGAACATGACTTTCGTCTTATTCAAATTCATGTCGAGACGGACTCGCCGGAGGGTTAATTTAGACTGTTCAGCATGTCGGCAAATTCCTCTAATGTAAAATGATCTTAAAATTTTAATAACACAATAATATTTTAAAAGAAAACGAGCCACTTTAATTTATAAGACAGATACATCTCTTACTAATATCAGAACTAGACACACCTCTTAACAGATATGTCAAATAGGTTAAAGTAAAGCCGAAGTAATTAGGTTTTCAGTAGTAAAACAATAATGTTCTATCAACATGAACAAAGACCTAAGTTTACTTTCAGATAACTAACATCTAGTACGAAATTACAGTCTGATATTCAAGTGTATATAGCATTAAAATCTATAGAGCTAAGGTGCAAATTTCTATGAATATTTAAAAGTTTTGTTTGCAAAGCAAACTGTTGATACGAAGGAGTAAACCGTAAACGAACACAAGAGAATGGCTTCGAGAAATGATTTTAAAGTTTTAATACTTTATTTTATTGGTTATGCTGGCCTAGTTAGCAGGGCAATGCTTTCAATGCAAATGGTATGGTGTTCCCACTATTTATGTATGATACTGCCATGAAAGTTTCCCATGGGAGTAGGCAGAGACTATATATCTCCATTTGCGACGATCCTAACAAACAAATTTCGCTTCATTTACTTTCATTAACCTCTTCATACATGCACGTTTTATTAGAGATGCATTTTACATGACCTCGTTTTAACACTTCTGCTATTTAATCATGATGTGTACGTCGCGGTCTACCGGTACCAACTTGTTTTGTGATTCTATTTTCATCCATCCTCTCTACATGCCCAACATTTCTTTTTCAACTCTTGTTATTACATCTTCTTTCAATCCACATTATACTCACATACACTTCTCAAAGCTCTCATTTCGACTGCATTTATTCTACTTTTATGCTTCTTCTGCCACACCCAACTTTCACTGCCGTACATGAGTGTTGGCACCAACACCCGTTGATGGACAGCCTATACTTTTTTTTTTATTAAAATACTACACACTATTTCAAAAAGGACGGTATGGGAGAAATTACGTAAATAGAGAAATAAACAACATGTTTAGATGGTAACAGGATGAAATATATTTTTATACTACCTTTTTCTTTTAATTTCACGTGGTTTTTTTTTCGCGGAACTCTAAAAAATATATCTTAAGTTACTCCTTATAACATCAGCTATCTGCCAGTGAACATCACGTCAAAATCGGTCCAGCCGTTTCAGAGATTAGCCGCAACATCCAGATAGGCATACAAAAATTCAAAACTCACCTTTTTTGGAATCTCTTAATCCGAATCTCCTTATTTATTCACATTTTTATTTTTTCATTACAAACAGACACTTCAATTTTATTTATCTGCATAGATTAAAATTAATATTTATTTCGTAAGAAAGTTTAGGACACAAGTTACGTTTTATGGATTAAAATATTTTTTAAAGTTAAATCATTCATACATAGAATACTCTGATTACCTCCTTTAACAAGTTTCGTAAAATTGAAGGTTAATAATAGCAATAATTTATTTTTAACCTATGGAAGACCATAGGTTAAATATAAATAAGCAAAACGGGTTAGGGCACAGCCCTGTCAGCTAATATTTTATATCCTCAACATCATGTGCCAACTGCCCTAGCAATAAAATACAATATCTAATTTTTATTCCTTACAATATTTCTTTATAAAAATCTGGAGCAAACTCTCAATTAAGGTCTTCAAAGTTTGGTTTTTAAACAAGCTTATCTATGAATGAATGAATGAATGAATGAAAACACTTTATTGTTCACCAAAATTAAAACTACGTTCTTAAAAACTAAATACAATAAATGTTGAACAAAGGGCGGCCTTATCGCTTAAAGCGACCTCTTCCAAGCAACCCCTTAAACTAAGGAAAATATTAAAACATGACAGTGGCGGTGTAGACAATAAATAATATAAAAAATATATGAAATAAGTAAATAAATAAAAAATAAAATAAAATCTTTATTATATACTATATAAACACAGTACATATCATAATACACACACCTGAGAGAACCAAAAATAATTAAAAACCATAATTTTACTTGTCTGATGTTGAGTGGCAGTTAGTTCCATAAACGGACAGCCTGTACTGTGAAGGAGTTGTCAACGAAGGAAGAAGTGTGTACAGGTGTCATTAAGGAGAGATTATTACTAGAGCGCAAATAACGGGAATGAGAAAGATGTAGGGAATCAACACGTTCCTTTAAATAAGGAGGAGTACGAGGATCAAGATCGAGTATGTTGTACGCGTAAGGAAAAGCAAATGTTTGAAAATAAAATGTATTTCTACCATCAATTTATAATAGACCTTACACTTGACGGCTACTGAAAAATGGTCCAGAGCTCGACTATAAACTGGACATGAGCGAGTCGGATTCGCGCATGAAATGTTCCTATATGGCTTGTACTGTACGTTTCAACGTACAGCGTGTTGCTGACGCTGCGGCCTACTTTAATATTAATATAATAATGCTCACAAATACTTTGTGATTGAGTCGCTTCGAGTTGCTATTATTAGTCGTAACATACGACTTCAACTACCACTAAGTTGAACCCAGGGAAGAGCATCCAAGATCTACTAGTCCCAGAATAAATCCCTGTAAGCAACAAGGTCTATTTTCTTCACGCTACTACAAGAAAGCACCAGCACTCCACCAACTGCTGCCAGCATCCATCACTACAAGCAAGAGCAAGTGTACAAACTGTATATGTACATTTTAATTAAAAAAATATTTTTTGTTAACATCAGGGAAGATCAAAAAAATATTCAATGTTTTTATCTATAATATTATAAAATTTTAAACATGTCGTATCTGTACATTGAAGCTATTTAAAAAAAATGGAATAGACTATATAAACGATGGAGAACACGATGCAATTTTTTTAGATTTCTTGTCTGTTTGTTCGGGATTCACATAAAGACTACTAAGCCGATTTCGATGCAGTTTTCGCTGAACGACAACAAATTCATAAATTTAAAATCTGCGCTACTTTTTATCCTGTAAATCCCGCGAGATTTTTTCTGGTAATGATTTTTAAAAAATCTAATTCCAATGTGTTTTTTTTCATTGATCGATGTAATAATATGTATGATATTTTTTATCCCAGGAATCCCGCGAGAATTTTTCCGGGAGCCGTTCGAAGTTGTTCGCATGCATAAAAATTAGCTTATTCCGACACAGTTTTCACTAAAACTAGCTTACATTATTTTTTAAAACGCCGCGATACTTTGTGGCCCGGGAATTCCGCAGAGATTTCAAATCAAGCTTGAAAGAAGTCGCGGGCACGTCTTAGTGAATTATAAAATTCGGTGAAACGATTTCAGTTGCAAAACTCGACGCCCGGCTGCTGTAACGTTTAAATGCTTACATAAAGAAAATTGCGATAACTTTTCAAATTTAGATACTAATTGAAAGTAATAGCTGACAAGAAACCACCCTAGTTAATTGCAGCAATTAGTGCAAACGTGCAAAATGTGTAACCTAGAAAAGAAAATGTAGTAAATCTTAATTTTCAAGCGCACAGGATATTAGAGAAAAATTATATTCTACTAGGGTTTTCCACAATTTCCGATTCACCGCATGTATAACCCTAGTTTATTTTAACCCCTTAGTTTTAACCCTAGTTTATTTTAACCCCTTAGTTTTAACCCTAGTTTATTTTAAGAACAAAAAATCATAGTGATTTATCTAGTTCCTTTTCATCCCCAGAAACGATCCATTAAGCGAAAAAAAATATCCTATTTCCATTCCCGGTATTGGCGCTACATATACATGTGCATTTTCAAGTGGACCTCTATGACCAAATCCGTAATTATTTGCTATAGCAAAAATACTTAAAAATGTGTCAGGGTCGTTTTTAATGAAAATTAAAGTGGTACCATTAGCTTTTTGAAAAATGAATTACCCTAGACAGGAATCAAACATATGTTTTATTATGACACCAAATCATAGTGTAGCTTGTAGGGATCAATTTCTGTGAAAGAATTTCTACATATATAGATACATACTGTCACGCTTGTTTCCCATTGGGGTAGAAGTAGGCAGAGATAGTGGATTTCCACCTGCTTTGATCCTGACAAACATTTTTCGCTTCATCAACTTTCATTAATCTCTAAATACATAGACGCTTATTTAAAGTGCTTGTCACATGACCTTTCTTTAAAATATTGTTACGAGTTGCGAGTACTCGATTTAAAATGCCGTTGGAATTATTATAGACTTTATTAGAACTATACAAACACGTATAACACAGGCACAAATATAACCGAACTCAACAAATCCAAACATAATGCGGAGGGTCGTAATTCAATAAAACGCGCAAAGTCCGTTACTACTCGATCTCCGATTGTACACATGTCGCGCTTAGATCATTGTTATCGCTAGACTGCCCTCCCTCAATCAGGTCATCGTTTTATACTGCACAAATACAATGTGCCCGTATCGTAGTAGACATAATCCAAAACACCTGGCTAATGAGTCGGCCGCAAGTGGCCATAAACGAGTACAATAAACAATGGACTGTTCTCTAGAAACGTATGCCAATAAATGAGTAAACAAAAGAAGACGATCATAAAAGAATTACAATTAGTTCAAATGCCGACGGGTAATAAAATATGTTTTTAGAGATATGCAGGTGGATTTTGTTTTTTTTTTGTCGAAACTTAAGTTGTAACAATATCTTCAATTTTATCATGGTAAGTACGTCGCGGTCGACCGGCTCTGACTCCACCACTCACATTACTGGAGTACATACACTTGTTTTGTAATTCTGCTTTCATTCATTCTCTCTAAATGCCCAAAGAATTTCCGTTGCGGGTAAAACCCGGAAGCGTACGTAGTCTAGTATAGTACATTGAACTTAAAATCAATATTATAGCCAGCATTTGATAGCGGTAACGCTTAGTAAGTAACGGATCATAAACCTCAAAACACATGTTTAGTGTCATAAATCTCTAAAAAGAATTTTAATTCTTCGCGAATTTGCTTGGAACGTATTTGCATTCTTACTATGTTGCGGATAAAGAACAACCAGAGCACACCTACTCTCGGCGCCCCGCATACCGCCTACGCCCATAGCTCGCGCAATTAGCAGCTAGGCGTCGGACGGAATGCGGGATATAGGAGCGGCTTTGGAGGCCGAAAAACTCACTTGCAACTTGTTACTTACTTGCTACTTGCGACTACACCATTCTCACTCGACTCGCTCGCGCACTTACTTATACTATGTGTAATTCAATTTATATAAATAGTTCAGTAATAATAATCATACAGACTATTATATCGAGTTTATTTTTTTTTTAATAAGCAAATGCCACCAATATACTACATATGTATAATTTTGCAAACGATTAAAAAAGTTTGAAGAAATCTAGGTTAAACAATGTAATAGTCTGGATCTAGGTTAAGCAACAGACTGGGCTACGTTTCAGTATAATTTTCAGCTATTTGGTTTTGAATATCATTAGGTAGGTTCTTGTAATTGACGAAGGCCGCGGGCTTTACTTGTGGTTGAACGTGTACATGCACATTGCGTCAGTGTGCGTGGCTGACGAAACCATCAGATGCCTTACTCTCAAACGCCTTTCCAAGTTCGTTTTCGTCTGATCAACTCTAAAGAGACAGTGAAATTTAAAATAGAAGAAAGAACGAATAATTATTTCTTTAAAACTACAATAATATAGTCTAAACTAGGATATGCCGGCGACTTCGTCCACGCTTGACTTAAAAGTCCCGCCAGATTCCCGGGACACAGTGTCGTAGCATTTAAAAAATAATGTAAGCTATCGTCTTAGTAGAAACTGTTTCGGAATAAGGTATTTTTTATGTACCCGAACAAATATAAACCGCTTCTGAGAATTTTCCGCGGGATTCCCGGGATACAAATATCACACATCTTACTACATAAAATTTGCTATCGATCAGTGAAAAAATCACATTGGAATTCGATTTATTTAAATATTATTTTACATTATTCCCAGAAAAATTCCCGCGGTATTCCCAGGATAAACAATAGCGCAGATTTTAAGTCTAGGCATTTGCTGTCGACCTTCAACAACCGCATCAAAATCGGCCGCGTAATTTTCAAGTGACTCCCGAACAAACAGACAAGAAATCCAAAAAAATGCATCGTGTTCTCCATCGTTTATATAGTGCATTGCAGTTGGGTTTTTTCTAATAGCTTCAATATACAGACACGGCATGTTTAGCATTTTACTAGGTTATATATAAAAATTCAAGAGGTTTTTTTATAAAGTTTATTTACATTTGACTAAAGTATGTAGGTGCCATTTTGTTGGATAAGTTTTTGCCATCTTGTAGGTAGGGACGTGATCCCATTGCTATAAAAATTTTGGGGCTTCTGATCAAAAAACTGCGACAAGTGGTTTTGGCAGTCCTCTCGTGATGTTAACCTGACACTGCCTAAGGAATTCTGCAGAGACCGAAACAGGTGAAAATCTGAAGGTGCAAGGTCAGGACTATACGGCGGATGCATTAAAACCTCCCAGCCAAACTCTCGTAAATTTACTGAGTGGCTAAAGATGTGTGAGGTCTAGCGTTATCATGGTGAAAAACCACACCCCTTCTGTTGATTAATTCCGGCCGCTTTCTCTCAACTTTTTGCTTTAATCTCATCAGTTATTCGTAGTACAGTTCAGCATCGATGGTCCTGCCTGGCGGTAACAGCTCATAATGAATAATGCCCTTCCAATCCCACCATACACACAGCATCACCTTGTTGCGAGTTAACCCGGGTTTCGCCACAGTCTGTGAAGCCTGACCGGCCTTTGACCACGATCTTTTTCGCACGTTCTTGTCGTATGTGATCCACTTTTCATTACCAGTTATCAGCTTCTTCAAAAATGGTTCGGTTTCATTACGTCGTAATAAAGAATCACAAATGAGTACACGGTTCATTAGGTTTCTTTCAGTGAGCTCATGAGGCACCCAAATATCGAGCATTTTGTGTACCCAACTTTTTTCAAATGCGTCAAAACCGTTTTGTGGTCAATTCCCAGTTCTCCGGCTACATCGTAACTACTAATATGCCGATCTTGCTCCACTTTTTCAAAAATGGCATCAATTTTGTCCACAACAGGGCGACCAGAGCGACATGCATCTTTGATATTAAAATTTCCGGATTGAAAATGCTTAAACCAAATTTGCGCTACTCTCACAGATACTGCATTAGGTCCATAAACATCACATTTTTTTTCGCGGCTTGTGTTGCATTTTTACCTTTTTTGTAGTAACATTTTAAAATGTATCGAATTTCTTCATTAGATTCACTCATTTTAACAATAAGAAAAACAAATGAAAATCACACATTTTCCTAATTTGAATTTGGAATTGTCGTCTTTAAAAGTGAAACTTTTTAATGATACCCAAACCAGCCAGATACAGATATAGCCAAAGAGATCTTATTACAAGTTCATACATACTATATGCGAAAAGACTTTTTCCCCAACCTATTATAATATTATGAATTTCGTGTACAATAAAGAATATTTTCAAATTTCATTCTTAAGGGCAAGTCTTCAAAAAAAAATGGAATATGCAAGTGTATAGAAAGACGATGAGACGGATTGAAATGACAAAATTATAACTGTTTATTTTTGCAAGGCATCAGTCATGTTCTCAAACAAATGACAAATTGTATTATACACGTGTTAACAATGTTTACAGTACAAGTTGATTGCCCGTCAAGTCCCACATTTCATATTGTTTACTGATTCAAATAGCTTTTAAATTGATACTAAACATTTATTTTTTTGAAACAGTATTTACATAATTTACAATTATAAAATTACATATAATTGAATATAATAAAAGAAAACTTATTTGTAATGTATTCTACCCATAGTCCCTCAAGACTATCAGTAGAATACTGAGCCTAGATCACCGCCTTCTATGGGTAAGGTGCCCGCCCAGAAGGCTGGCTACGTTTCCTCGCTGGATCGCCATACTGATTCGTTGCCCGAGGTAAGCACCAGCCCTCTGATCACCTGAAGAATCAATGAGTCGTTTTGATAAATTTTGGTAGAGACTTATGGTCTCAGGAGCAAACGGCACAAACATATAGCAGGGTTGCATATTTGCGCCGCTTGAGTGATTCAGCTTTTTGCGCGGCCGAACCGGCTGATCTAGACGTGTTTGGTAAACGGGATGCGGCCAACGTGTCTACGCAAGTCGCATCGCACACTAAAGGCTTGCCACGCCGCCAGGGAATTAGAGTAATTCGGTCAGGACGCCTACCATCGTCACGTGCAATACCGTTCGGCTCCAATAAAGCCGGCACGTTAGCGGTGGCAAGCGCCCTCTGTAAGACATCATTTAAGGCGGCGTGGCGTGACCATCTGCCGGCACTGCGGTGGCAAGAAAGACCGTGGTATCCCGGGTTGATTACCTCTGTTATCATAACATTTATTGACTTCTATGTTAAAGATGGCAGAGAACAACTAATGGGGGAGCTGGGACTGAATCGTTTTGATGTAGGTATGTTTATAGAAATCCTGGCAGAGCCAGCCTCAAAGAAGGCTAGTTTGTTCGCCATCTCATTATTCAAAATTTGATATATAAATTATTGTATGTTTAGGAGATGATGGCGCTGACATGCCTATGTGGTAAAAAAAATATGACTTTTATGTCATGTTAATGTTATTTACACTTATTATAATGCTGTCTATATGTGAAGGTTCTGTTGAGTACATCTTTTTTTGTTGTTCCAAAATCATTACTCCTTTGTATGATATCCTTCCTCCTGCTCATCCTCGCCCTGTTAATGTCAAATATTTCCTAACTTTATCTAACCAGCTCTCTGTATATATTTTATGTAAATTTTAAGATTTTAATAAAATCGTTTTGTAAGATAGTTTCTTTTAATTATAGCTTTTTAGCTTGTATAATATTTGTAATATTTAATAATATGTTTCGTCCGACTAATAGTTTGTATTGACATGTACAGATATTATATTGTTACATGCCGTCAAAGATAAGCCGCACAGCCTATTATTTAATTAAGGAACTTTTTTGTCTTTTGAATTTGTAGTTAAGAAAAACATGCTATTGCCTTTTTACTTGTTTTATAACCATCATTAGCGTCGAACTAATACCTATTGTTATTGTTTTCGACTTTGTGGACGTTCGCAGGTGTGCAAATTAATATTTCCTAGAAACTCAGTGTGGGTCTCCAATTTCTTTGTACTGTGTAGTTAATATAAGACGATGCCGGAATGGAGGGGCGGGGCAGTCAAGCGACGACTACGAAACGAGTAAGACGTTCTCTAGTACTCTCGATTAGCGATAAAGACAACGGACTTTGCGCGTTCGAATTGTATTGAATCGTGCAGTGTGAACTGGTTCCATCCAGTTTTATTTGTATTTGTTTTATACGTGTTTGTACAGTTCTAATAAATTCTATAGTAGTTCCAACGGCATTTTTAATTCGAGTCCTGTAGCTCGTAACAATATACTGTATTATAAATCCTATATATTGTATTTATTTAACTACAGGTTTGCAGAAAACTTGTATACTACTGGCCAAATTTTAAGATTTATATTTTTTTCTTTTCCACCTGCCTCTTCATACTCTGACATTGGCAAAATCAGTATCATAATTAAAATAATTATATGTAATTTCTTGATTCACGAAGGACGGGGAGGGGTCAAAAATCACGAAATTCGTATGACGATTTTCTATTATAGTGGAACACTTACAAGCCAATAGATGGCACTGTGCAATAATTGAGGTCGCAAACGTTTTCTGAAAAGTACAAAGAATATACACAAATTTCCAACAATAATATAAGGGCCTCGGCCTGGGAGTAGTAACAGTAGCCTCGCCGGAAGATCTTCCTTTGGGACGGAGGAGTATTCCATCTCGCTCCTACCCCTATACGGAATACTAGAACGGACTTGTGGAGCCAACCATAATTCGAGCGTGTGTTATCAGTTACGTTTTTACTGGGCAATTGTGAGTCCATATTATTCCATAATATTACTAAAATCTTGATACGGTACAAACAATTAGAACACGATGACGACTACGTGTCACCGAACTGTCAGTGACTTGTAGCATCAAAGCGTGCAAAATGGCACATCTTTTTTAAATGGATCTCGGTATAATTTTGCTCAATATTACGATATCACATTCTAATCAGTTTCCTGTTAAAAAAATAAAAGTAATTATAAATAAACTAAACCAACTTAAAAATTAAATACTATAATAAACATATTTACAAGTAAAAAATGTAATCCGATCCGCTGTCGTTGGGGAGCGTTCCCAAAATGCTAGCTGCATTGCCACGTTGTATATTTAGGGCAACGCTAATCCGTTGCCCTAAATATAGGCCAGCCCGTTGGTCACGCGAGACTTCTTTCAGTCGCCTTGAAAGGTATGTCTTTTTGAATTAACAAAAAAAAACCCAATAGGCTGACTTGATTACATCACTGAATCGCCATACTGATACATTATTTGAGGTAGGAACCAGTCCTGTGATCACCTGAAGAGAGAGAGTTCATTATACACAGTGCCGTAAATAGCCTTTTATGCGCCCTATGCGAGCTTCTATAACTGCACCCTGTTTTTTTTAGATATCATAGGTACCCTAACTAGAGCAATGCTATGTATAGACCTATTTTACTTCTTTCAGGGTGATAAAATAACGCACAAGGACCTTGGTGTTGGTGGACCTAATATTTTGGAAGAAAATTATATATTTTTAAAGAACTAGAACACAAACACGCTCGTGCGCTGCCAAAAAATGTGCTCGATGTTTTGTCTAATTTAACAGACGTTTTTGATGACACTGGCATGTAGGTACGTACGGGTTGGAATCGAGCACTAGGGGAGCAACGGGAACTTATTATAAACAAACCGGAATAATAATAGTCTTGTCTGGTGTGGCCATTCTTGCGCCCCCCCTGAGTCTACGCCCTGTGCCTACGTATCGGTGGCACCGCCCTATTTACGGCACCGATTATACAGGCTCATAACTGCATGACCTAAGTCCAAGTATCTAATTAAAATTTATACAGCTTTGTCATCGAACCCATGTCTAGAATGTAACGTAGGCTCCCAGTCACTAAGTTCTAACTAATGATACTCAAATAGTACACTTGGCGGAAGTTACCTAATTTACCTTCTACCCGTTATAATAGTGAAGACATTAGGAAAATGAAAACGTATATAAACCCGCTCACAAAGCCTTATTGAGGTCTGTAATAGCTCACTTAGACAATGAATTATTTTCGCCGAGTAATAGCCGTGAGAACATCACCCTATGTATTTAGATCTTAATACATAAGGAGTTCAACTCATACAATAAGGTCTCAGTTACAATGATTAAGTTACTATTTTAGTAAGGCTTTGTAATATCAATCACCCTAATCCTTGTGGGCAGAGTGACTTCTAGTAATATATATATATATATGTATATATATATATATATATATATATATATATACACTCGTATGTTAGACATTTATGAATAATTAAGCTTGATGCGGACAGAAGCACTCCCTGACCTCGCCCCCGGGAATCCCGTATCCCACGCCCCGCTTACCGCGATTATGTAGCTCGCTCCATTAGCTGCTAAGTATCTGCATTTTTGTAGTACCTTAGTAAGCACAGTGCGAGCCGCGGGAGATCGTAGTCGATCAAATAAAGTTTCCGAACGAGTAATACATACAAGGAAGACTAAGACCAGGAAGAACAGGAAACCTTCGGAAGGCTGTACAGAAATTGTTGACCGCCAGGGTATTGTGATTACAATTAGTGTTATCTATGTTCAGTGTAACATCCGGGGCTAGTGCTGAGTTGTGTTGCTTAACCTCGAACGTGCCGTTTGATACAGCAGTGTTGATCATACCTGATGCTGTTGTAGCACCGATATAAATAAATACAGTCCACTGCTAAGGGGTATTTTATTCAGGGCGACCCCTGCACCGCCACACCCAACGATACAAAGCTTGTGTTATATGTCAACGCTAGTGACGGCAATAGCCGCTCAATTAAATAGCACTCAGAGATGATGGATTCGATTGTATGTAGCGTAAATCGCAAAAAAACATTCCTATCTAAGTATTGCTGGAATCCATTGGTATTAGTTTTTTAAACATGTAAACAACACACAACATAAACTTGATTTCTTTGTAAAATATAGTGGATGGTATTAAACAAATATTAAATATCATAACACGTCATTTTCTTATTTCATTGAAGCACTCCATTTTTTTTATGACTATTAATGTTGTCAAAAACACCTCTTAATGTTATAATTATTATTGAACTAGGGTTTCTGTAAGGATAAGCCCTGGTGAATAACCTTAGTTTATTTAGAAAGCAAGCATTCACACTGGTGACATCGCATAAAATTTTTATCTGGGCGCTATTCGTCCCGGAAATATTCAGGAAATAATTACATTTCCTGTATAAAAAATATCATATTGTTACGACCGACAAAGACAATTTCACACCTGCATACCTGTTTTGCACATTGTATTACTTATCGGCATTTGGACTTCTTTTGTTTACTTTGTGTTTAAAATTTGTGATTAGAAAAACAGCCCTTTGCGTAATGTAATCTTTTATGATAGTCATTAGCCAGGTGTGATTATAAGAAATTCGGTCCGCGCGGTCAGGTGGACATATTGTATTTGGACAGCATAAAGCAATGCCCCAGTGGAGGGACCGTCAGTCTAGCAATAGCCACAAGCGAAGCAAGACGTTAGTGATGGAATTCGCGCGTGTAATTGGATCGTGCATTACATTTAGACTGGTTGTGTACAGTTATATTTGTACCTGTGTTATATGTGTTTGTATAGTTCTAATAAGATAAACTATATAATAATTCCAACGGCATTTTAATTCGAGTCCTGCAGCTCGTAACAATATGTCCACTATCGGTATTGCGACCACGTGTATATCAAATTCTATCAAAACCGGCAACGTGGTTTTTCCGTAAAATAACATCATTTTTCCAAATCATTTTTAGTTATACTCGTTTATAAATAGCGAACATATACGAAAATACTTACCTAAAGTAAGATATCATTCTTATTTAAGACCAAAAGCCATATACATCTTTACTAATATTATAAAGAGATAAAGTTTGTGAGGTTGTGACGTTGTAGGGGGTAATATCTGGACCTGCTGAAACGATTTTAAAAATTCTTTTTTTGTTGGAAAGCTACGTTAACAGGGAGTGTCATAGGCTATATAACATGACGCTATATACCACGGGAGCGGGACAGAGCGCGGGTGAAACCGCGCCGGGCCGCTAGTATGCTAATAATTTTTAAGATCCATGAAAGATCTTTTTGTACTAAAGATATCTTACCAACAGTAAAATAATAACCGCATCAATCTCAAACATAATTTACATTCGTCTCGCAAAATTAATATCAAATCAAGCATTACAATTCGGCTGTTTATTAAAATTCTACCAAGAAACTTACTTAGATAGAAACAGTTCGTTTTGCGTTATACATTGCTTGTTGTTTTCGCAATTCGATATATTAGACGCGAGTTGGAACGGTAATGTATGAAAAAATCGAAGATGTGTTTGTTGCATTTCTAAATTGGATTCGTAACGTGGTGTAATTTATAGTTATGTGTTAGTATAGTAGGTTTAGTATGGCTGGATTAATTAATACTTTACAACACCACAACCATCCCTTTTAAGTTTCAAAGCATATAATAGCTATTTTCATGGTGTTGATTTATTTGTTAGACTAAATCAGAAGCTGGTTTTATTTATAATTATGTAAATAAATACCTAAGATTTGCTCGGATCGTTTTGGTATCAAAACAAAAGGAAGATTTACACTGAAAATCAGCGATCTGTCGGACATAATTCTGGCACAGCAATAAGCTTAGTTCAAACTCGGCTTATTAATAACAGCACATAAACGTCCCACGGCTGGGATCCAACCTCCCATTTCGGGCAACGGACCGTATGTTCGCCACGTTTCACCAACATGAATTAGCAGCTGTTACAAGATGTCCACCACAGTAGTCATGAGAACCATAGTGTATATTAATATGACATAGACAATCGTCATACATAATATTTTTAGTCTATTTATCAGATGATTCGATTTATAATTAAATTACCATTTTCTACCGGTTAGTTAATTTTATAAGCCCACTAGATAATTTAGTGCATCAGTAACTAATTATTATAATTGTTTTTATGATCCTGGCAACACTATGATGTAATTGCTATTTTTAGCAATGTTATTGTTTTGTAGGGTAGCATTTTCGTATAAAAGGCGTAGTGGCGTGTAGACGGTGTTCATTGCTTACTGTGCTGTGTGAATATTCACATCAAAGGCTGAACAATAAAGGGGAAACCTTGACCAAATAGTTAATATTTGGTATATTTGGTACTTTCTTACCCAAATCTCTCCTTGCATTTTACACAGATTTGACACATCAGTTATTTCGATGTTTCAAATCTAAGCAACTGCCACTAATAATAATAATATGATCATGATTAAAGGGGGGCAGTCTGGTGCACCACCATGAGTTTAAAAAACCGCGGACATGATGCGTTCAAGAGCAAGAAGCTGTCAGCAAGAAGGTTACTCGGTCGTAGGCAAGGCTCGGTGCAGCTCGCTGCTCAGCAGTATTGTTCGGCTGCCTTCAGGGGGAGTTTTCGTTACGCTACATCGAAGTGTTGGAACAACATACCTCCGCCGATAAGGAACCTGCAGTCTGTCTTTGGGTTACGAACTAACTTAAAAAAAATCTTATTTGACCACCAAATTCGCCAGAGAGACCTTAAATACGACACAAGTATTTTATAGTATTATAATATGTTGATTAGTACGCTATAACAAACCATTATGAATTTATTATTTCTGTCGTATACGTCACTTCTATCCATTTTTTTTATATCAATATTTATATACACTACTAACTGCATAATTTTATAAGTAATATTTATTGGTTTTTTAATTTGCTTTGTGGAGCTAAGCCGTGGCATCACCTAGAGGTACTTGCGGAAGATCAGCGCTGGTTGTGAAACTAGCATTATGCTGAGCAAGAGCCTTTTTAGGACACCATATTTAATTGTTAGACATATTATCATGTAAGACTTTTGTATATTGTCCTAAATAAATATTTTTTCTTTCTTTCTTTCTTAAGAGATTCGTCCGACTGTGGTAGAAAAGCTGACAGACGAACGAAGCCAGATACGAACGTGATGATTTACGAGAGTACTTATCGTTTTAGCGAAATTTGGCTATGGAACCATAAAAATCTAATAATGAAGTGCCTTAAAGAAAGGAACCATGCCCAGTTGTGGGACGTTAATATTATTACAACCATTGGCAAAATCACTGTAATTAACATACAGTACGTTATCTACAGACACGAGAGCACAGAACCACACAAAGGAGAGAAATGTAACGAAACGCTATCTGAGTAATATTTGCTCAAAATATTTCAACATTGTGTTATCTTTTTGTTAACAATTCCTTAAGAAAATATGGTAATAAAACAATATGAAGTTGTTCTTCTTAGTAATTACTCGTATAATGAGACATGCAACGTCTACTATGTCATCTAAGTGGAAGTTTAACAATAATATATTTTTTAAGTTTCATTGTGTATCAACTCCACACTTTCTAGAAATCTCAAATTCCAGAGCTAAGAAAATCACTTCGCATGTCTGACCCGGGGGGGGCGCGCGCTTCTGGTCTGTGTCTCAGACGAAAGCATAGCATTATAAGCGGAGGCTACGTGAGCAAAAGCATTTTTAAAAACTTGTGCGTAAAGGAGTCGGATACGCTTTCGTATATTCTTGGGCCCAGATTGTAAAAAGATAAGATTTCTTTTTATTATGATGTTCTTTTTTAATTGTAGTGAGTTTAGTTATTTTGAATGACTTAATCGTGTTATGAAAGTTTCATATTATTAATTATTAAAATTCATTCACATAACTCTATTATTGCAATCGATAACTTATTTCATTTCCACTTTATATACCTTGTTTTTAAGATTTCTAGACTTCCAGCTAGAATTTAGTTTATTTTAGTATTCAATTTGTAACAGAAAAATATAATATATAATATGTAAAAGTTAATATAATAGATAGCTATTATAATAACTTTTACATACTAACATTTCCCCTTTTTTTACATGAGAAATTAACATTTCAACCTCTTATAGTAGGAATCTCTGTAATCAAGACAACTGTCATGTTAACTTACCTATTTGGGAAACCGGGTAAATACTAGTTATGGCACATTTCACTGATCAAAAATAAATAGTGTAATAATAGTGACTCATTAAACTTAGTTATTAATAATTATGTCTCCATTATGGAATCATTACGAAAAAATCTCAGAAAAACAAATATTGTATATTATGCTCATAACTTAGCCCAAATGAACCTATAAAAAGCAAAAAACAAAACGCTCAAATTATTAATATCAAAAAGCAGATTAAGTTGATTCAATGCACTTTTAAATTTATCAATGAAAACTAAACATGACAGTCCCAAGCCTGATGAAGCACGAGGGAAAGTTCATTTGAAAAAACTTATCGACAAAAATCAATGCTAATAAACCCTCTCGAGTCACTATTTCACTACTTGTAATAACTTGTTGATTACTTTCACGACTTGTAACGGGCGGAAACAAATATAGCTCCTGTGAAAATATCGGACGGTGATTTTTCACCGGTGATTTCACAGTGCCAATAATAATTTCACTGCTATTTCGATATGTTTAGCGATAAAGTAGCGATATTTTCCATATTTCCATTTTCCTATAAGTGATAAAAAAATTATAGGTCCCTTTAGATCCCGGTTATACAAGTTTCATTGGACATTTTGCAGATGTCAAAACATATGAAACGTCCAAGTCCAGTGCAAATATACTGGCGGGCATTGCTACTTTATAGAAAACAGATAAATAAAACAATTAAGAGTTCAACGACATTTGCAAATAATTTTTGATTAAAACGTGAAATAAATATAGCAATAATTAACATATTCAAAGTAACTGGCTTTTGTAACTGTAGCACTACTAAATTCATGCGCATTCAAATTAATAGCGGAAAGCAATACTGTTATAAATATTATATGTAGTTTTTAATAGTAAATAATCGACAGACAAACACACATATTATATATCCCCACATTAAGCAGATTACGCTTGTGTTACGGGTGATAAAGTGCACTAGGTAATGCTTCGTTCGCAGTCAGAACACGACTGGCCGACCCTCATCTATTTGTAAATTAGACATGGCCTCCTAGCAACATGCCGCCCACTGGTCCTTGAAATATTTAACTGGTCGACTTAATGGCTTCTAAGAATTCGCATGAAATACCAATAGACGAAAGAAGGTTTTATGACGTCTTACGGCGGTGTGAACAAAGAGTTAGCACGAACAATAGATCACTCAAATGAAAAGTGGTAATAAGACACCTGCAAAGGATTAGTATCGGCTCGCACCAATACAAAAGACTACTTACTCTCGAGCCGATCCCAGACACCCAGATAACGGAGAAATTTCGTTTCCGTAATTTACCATACCAGTAATCGAACCCGGTGCCTCTGCGTTGCAGTGACGTAGGCCGGCAAACACTTAGCCCACTTAACCACAGACGCCATAACCGTTTTGGAAAACATATTAAAATCTATGCAGGAACGGAGAAATTCCTAAACCTAGGCGGGCTGTCGTAGGATACGACAAACCAACTCTCAGCCAGGTGGTGAGGTACTTGCCCATCTTGATGGCTACCATCCTTGGTCTACACTACTCTAGAGTACACCTCTTTAGCGACCTTGAGATGTGTTCTGGCATTGATAGTCTTGTACCTCTAGTATTGCAAGTGTCCATAGACGACGGTAACCACTTTCTACCAAGTGAGTCGGCAGCCTGGCTGCCGTTCTCCACCAATTAAATAAAAACAGTACAGAACTGGTGTTTCAAAAAGGGCGTGAACAGATATCTAAAGCCTCAACAAGGTAGACTACCTTGGCAACGCATCTGCTACCTTGGTGTTACAAATGTCCATGGGCGACGGTAATCACTTACCACCAGTTACTCTACAATCAAACACAAAAAAGAATTCGTAATAGCTTATGGTCAGTTCATATTCATTCACTTGCCTTAACATCGGTTGAATTTTGACATCACGTGTATGAAGCTTATGTCAAAGTTTAACTGATAATAAGGCAAAACGGTTAGTAAGATATAGGAACGGGCTATTAGTGACTTAACACACAGTTAAGTTATCTATATTAGTTTATAGGCTTTCGAATTTAATATCAAACTTTGAAAAATGCATTCACCTTACATTACAATACAATAATATCATGGCTACAATTAGAATGTACGAGTAATACCCAGACTGGCTGTCTCCCACAGATTTCAATGGCAATTGTTCTTCCTTCTCACTTTTCCTAATGTATATTCCAAGTGAATGACAGAGACGGGTATAATGTAGTGAATCACTGCGCACGAGCATCGAACCGTTAAGCTAGTTATGCAAGTGAAAAGATCATAGCGTTGTTATAATTAATATTTTATACAGTAAAAGTTATAAGTTACAAAAAATGCTGATTATAAGTGTAAGTGAGAATATTTATACTAGTTTCGTTTTTAAAATTAACTTTCATAGAACTTTTGGTGTATTTGAATTGTATTATATAAATATACTAGCTGTGCCCGCGACGTCGTCCGCGTGGAATTGGTTTTGAAAATCCCCCGATTTTGAAACATTCTTCATTGGTGCTCCGCTCCTATTGGTCCTTAGCGTGATGATATATATAGCCTTTCTCGATAAATGAGCTATTTAACACTGAAAGAATTTTTCAAATCAGACTAGTAGTTCCTGAGATTAGCGCGTTCGAGCAAACAAACTCTTCAGCTTTATATATTAGCATAAGATTAGTTCTATTAATTATGAATTTTTAATAAGAACAATATGGCGGTCTGTGAAGTTTAGTACTCTGTGTGTTGGTTTGATTATTTTCATAGAACATTCAATACACGAGTTCAGTTTGCTTTAGGAAGACTTGCTCAGGTCTGAATGTTACTAAACATGGCATACAATTAAATTGCTTACTTAGGGAATATACAACATATATGTTCGTCTCCATATGTAGTGGAAATAAATAAAAGATATTTTTAAAATAAATAATTATATTTTAATAGCGTTTCCTAGATATATAATAACAATAAATCAGCAGCCAAAAATACACATCGTATATTCCCTAGGTACGCAAGTTACGCTTCTATGGGTAGTATATAACAGGTTACTCTGGGGCCGATCCCAAACACCCAGACCATAGTAAATAACGGAAAGCTAGTTAATGAAATTCACCATGCCAGTAATCGAATCTGGAGCTTCTGCGTTCTAGTGACCTCGGTCGCCAATGGCTTAGAAAATTCAATATAAAATAATTGAAAATTACAAATCGGCAAAATGCATGTCTATACACAATTTAAGGTTCTGTAGATGATGTACATAGCAGAGATTCAGTAGTTTACTTTTTGTTAGTTGACTACAAAACCTAAACTAAATAAGTATTTAATGAAACTTGAAAAATTAAGTTTAAAACTTGATTTGTATGTAATCTATATTATAATTATTATCAAGTGCTTTAAAGAAATTTATAAATAATCGAATACAATAAAAAAAATTATCTTATTATACTAAACGTATTCCACCCATAGTCCCCTCAAAGCTATAAGTAGAATACTGAGCCCAGGTCAACGTCTTCTATGGGTAAGGTGCCCAGAAGGCTGGCTACGTTTCCTCGCTGGATCGCCGTACTGATCCGTTGGCCGAGCACCAGCCTTCTGATCACCTGAAGAGTCAATGAGTCGTTTCGATAAATTTTGATAGAGGCTCATGGCCTCAGGACCCCACGATCCAAGCGTTTCGACAGCAAACGGCACAAACATATTATAATAAATCTGTAAATGATTCCAGTTTGGACAATGAATTTAAAAATGGGAAAAAAAATCAGGTAGGCCAATTCGGAAAATACAATTATTAGAATTTTGAAGTGTAACTTCTTTAGAATCGTTGTGATTTGAAACTTGATGAAACGAAAAAGCGACACTAAAAAGAGATAAACAAACAAAATTCAACCATATTTAATTCAAAATAAAACACATTTGTCTACCCGTTAATATTAATATTCACTTTAAATAAAACTTAAGATTTCAAATTTATTTCAGTTCTATCTGTATATACTTAAGGCAGATATTAATTAGATTATTATAGGTCAACAGATATGTAGATACAAATTTGTAACAATTTAAAGTGTAATTTAGATTGAATTATTATGAATAAGGGTCAAATACCTAAGAATAAAGACGTATATAATATAATAGAAATGTGAAAGGTGTATGCAGTTCACACTTGTCTACTAAGCGTTGTAGATATAATTATGTTCGCCTGTATATTCTCTGAAATTTTACTTCTACTGCGTGTGAACTGCACACACACATTTGTTTTATCTGTCTTTCTGTTAAACTACTAAACGGATTTAAATGAAATTAAACGTTAAACTAGCTTATATTCCAGGGCGTAATTTAGGATATTTTTTATCTCGGTAAATGACGTTGTTTCCTTAGAATAGACGGATTAGCAAAATAGATAAAGTTGTAGTCGCGTTTTGACGCCATCGCTGTAATTCTTTCACAAATACATTGTCATGTTGCCCACATGTTAATCAGGTTGGCTTCGACGTTTATCTGTGTTTTGCTGTGTGTACACATGTGGACAGTTTCTTTATTATTACAGTACTAAAAAATTACAGAATAAGACCTCCTGTTGCCGCCTACAAAATGATTATATTTAAAATGCGTTAATACAGCGTTTATTGCAACTCACAGTGACGGGCGTTTTTCAAGTTCTTCTAATATTGTATACTAACCAGATTTTTAAGACGTCTTAATTTGCTCAGGTTATTCGTAATTCTTTATCTTCTTTGCATAGTATGAAATAAAGTAGCTTAACGCGTCTGTCAGTTTGTCTGTATATTCGTTAACTCTTAAACCACGCCACGGTTTTACATGCCGTTTTGACCATCAATTAAGATATTTTTGTTACTGAAGGTTCATATATATATAAAACCTAATTAACTTTTTAGGCAAGTAATATAGAGCTACCTTCTGGGATTTGAACCGCGGAGCAGCCGCGTGGAAAACTCTTCTAACTTAATAAGTTTATAACTTGGACTTCGTAATATAACCGTTATGGACGTCCGACATTTCGCTATGCTTTTATTTGTTAGTGAAACGGGTCAACTCTTAAACATGTAGGTTACTTGGCAGTTATCATATTGCTCGCAGATTTATAACGAATCTAGTTAAAAAACACATCCACATATATTTCACAAATCGTTTACACATGGTTTTTCCTTAGATTATATATTATATTTATTTTATAACACGGACGATTTTTGAAATCAATTACGCTATTTAATGATGTTTAACTGATTTAGTCAAGTTAATGAACATCTAAAGCTAGATATTAAAGTAGAATATACTTTATATCAACCATCAAAGTCATAGATCCCCAAAGTGGTCGAATACGAATTTCAAGGGGTCCACGTCAGCGAAAACATAATCTGGGGGACCGCGAGCTGTAAATTAAGTTCCACAATAGTGAGTTCCATTAAAGGAAGTCGTGAAGGAATTTTAACTATCTATAAATATAATAATAAAATATCATAGCGTGCGTTTGTACTTACAAGCTATAAAATTTATATGGGACCAACTAGATACAATGTAATAGTGAATTCAACGCAAAAAAGAGTTGTCGAAATCGATTCAGAAAAAGATATAGAACTAGAATTAAGAACATCCTCCTTTTCTTAATTTCAGTTAAAAAGATAGGTCTAAGTTCACAAAATGCAGTAAAAATTAGTAAGGGGACTACGAGAGAAAACAGTTTAGGGACCATTGATCTAAACAAATAAATTTATTTATCTTCCTTCGAATTTCTAAATACGAAAGAAAAAAATCAACTCTTAATGAGAGTTGATGGCAACACATTTTCTTTTTCACAATTTTACTACGATATAGTGCAGCGGCATATAGATTATACATTCCTATTAAATACCATCATTGTATGCGCAAGTAATTTTGGAAAAAAGTCATTATAACATACAAAGACAAACTGACGGACATGAGCAGAACATAAGCGCTTGTATAGATAGCACCACGGACAGGCTGCCACCGCACTACCCCCGCTCCGTTATCACGTCGCCACCGCGCTGCGTTCCTGTGAATTTCTGTGTATATGCGAACGTTGTCCGCTTGCCTTTTGTTTGTTGACACCTTTTTGACAGCAAAAGTCGTGTACACGAGCTCTAAGAGTTTCCTTTTTGCCTAAATAGCTACGGAACCCTAAGAATTCTCCGTGAAGGAACGGAAAAAGTACATCAATTCCTGCTGTTACGAGTTAGCGGGACTCGAATTAAAATGCCGTTAGAAAGATTATAGAGTTTATTAGAACTGTACAAACACGTATAACACAGGTACAAATATAACCGAACACAAAAAATCCAAACGTAATGCAGAAGGTCGTAATTCAATAAAACGCGCAAAGTCCGTCACTATTAGATTCCCGAATGTACACATATCACGTCCGTATCGTAGTTGTAGCTCAACTGACCCCCCTCTCTCAATCAGGACATCGGTCTATACTGCACAAATGCAAATGTGCCCGTATCGTCGACATAATTTCCTAGAATCAGCTTGTACTTAATCCGTAACACCTGGATAATGACGTCTGCAAGCGGCCGTAAACGAGTACAATAGAACAATAGGCTGTTCTCCACAATACTAAAACGTATGCCAATAAATAAGTAAACGAAAAGATTATCATAAAAGGATTATAATTAGTTCTAACGCGGACAGGTAATAAAATGTGCTTTTACAGATTGTACGTGGAATTTGTCTTAGTCGAAGCCTAAGTTGTAACACTGCGTTGAGGTGGCCTGTCGTAAGAGGCGATAAAACAACCCACAGCCAGGTGGTACGGCATTTTCCCGATTGAATAGCTACCACCCCTGGTCTAGGGTATGGAGTCATAACAACTTTTAGTTGTGTTCCGGCATCAGTAACCAGGTTCCAGTTTCTACTTTATGACCGGCAGCATATTGACACACCTGTGGTATTGCTTATTTCCATAGGCGGGGGTAATCACTTTCCACCACAGTTGGACCGTCAGCCTGTCTGCTGTGCTTCAGCAATAAGAAAAAAGAAAAAAAATGGATTTCACTTTCCAAATAAGTGAAAACCTACCCAATTTCCGGTTAACAATAATCCCGGTTTTAAAAAGCCATATTCACAATACTTTGGGTACAAATTTTTATAATATACGTCCGGTGAGATTGGCCGAATGCCAGATCCAGAATGCAGATGGTACCCCATGTACAACCGAGTGGAAAATGGGATGGACCGTAATGTGAATCTGTTAATTTCTATATCAATTGAATTTTAATCTAATACAACAGTCATTTTTAAAATTTGTTTTACACCTACACGTAATGTCACGCTTGTTTCCCGATAAGCAAACATAGTGTATCTCCACTTACTAAAATCCTGATAAATACTTCGCTTCATCTACTTTCATTAATCTCTTCATATTGTTACGAGTTAGCGGGACTCGAATTAAAATGCCGTTAGAATTGTTATAGAGTTTATTAGAACTATACAAACACGTATAACACAGGTACAAATATAACCGAACACAACAAATCCAAACGTAATGCAGAAGGTCGTAATTCAATAAAACGCGCAAAGTCCGTCACTTTTAGATTCCCGAATGTACACACGTCACGCCCGTATCGTTGTTGTAGGTCAACTGACTCCTCTCTCAGTCAGGCCGTCGTTTTATACTTCACAAATGCTAAAGTGTCCGCCCGGCAACGATGACACAATTTCATAGAATTAGCTTGTAATCGTAAACCGCAACACTTGGCTAATGATGCAGCCGGCAAGCGGCCGTAAACGAGTACAATAGAACAATAGGCTTTACTCCACAATAACTAGAAACGTATGCCAATAATTAAGTGAACAAAAGAAGGTGATCATAAAAGGATTACAATTACTTCAAATGCCGACAGGTAATAAAATGTGCTTTTACAGATTGTACGTGGAATTTGTCTTTATCGAAGCCTAAGTTGTAACACTACATACACGTCTATTTGTGACGCTTTTTACCTGAGCTTTTTCAAAACACCTTCACGTTGATCATCGCGGTCTGACGGCATCAACTTTCTTATACACTACTGTCATACAGTATATATTGTGATGCTGCTTTCATCCATTCTGTATACATGGCCAACCTACTTTAAGACTCCTTTTTCAAATCTAGTCCCTACCTACAACTTTCAATACACAATAATCACTTATAACCTGTTTCTATCACATCGCATTTTGTACTTCTTAAAGCTCTCATTTCATCTGCGTTTATTCTACATTCATGTTTCTTCTATTTCCTATCTCAGATTATCTCCTCTCCTATAAACAAAAGCTTTCACGCACTCACATTTCAGTAGTATCTTGTACAACTATTTTTTACACAAACTAGGCTCTTTGTAAGTCAAATCAAACAATCAATGTGTGTAAATGCTTATTGCAACTGCATTATGCAAATAAATTATTATAGTGTATGTCTTTGAAGACCACGGGCCATAAGAATAGCCCGGACTTTTACGAGGGCTTGCGAGGGGCCATGGGAAGGCCAACACGTAGAGGCCCCTTAACAAATGTAATCTTAATGTGGCGTGACGCTGACCGGCGACTGTCCCTGTCTACAACATAAAATAATGCACCCGCCAGCTCCGGCCAGTGTAGGACTATTGTGGGAAATGAGAACAAAAAGTACCGGGCTATTGGGGTGAACTGCTAGTGGTACTAGGGTTCTGGGAATATGGGGACTATGACGTCTGCCGGTCGCAATCTTCGGAGAATATGAAAAAATGGGCAAACGGTGACTCGCCACTCCCTGCATGGGCCCCTAAAATTCCATAGAAGACAGGGGCCCCATTATTTTTTTTTTATTATCAAGATTCCCAAATGCCATGTGGACCCGACAGTACCTGTGGTGCATTACATTTTTGCAAAATACCCAAGAGTGCAGAAATAATATTAACTTTAAAATGGAAATTTCAAAGATTATTTTATTTCGGTGGACAACACAATAAATTGTGAATGTTTTCTGGTTTTGAATGCACATTTGATTTGGTTTAGGTACGTTATTTGCATATAAATCAAGGTTAACCAACGATGCAAGAATTTGTATGGCTCTAAGGTAGTAAGATTTAATGTATGACGTGTTAAAACTGAATTAGTAAATTTTATACTAACAAATAAAATAACTAAGGACTAACTACGGAACTAAGTTTTTTATTTCTGGAGTACCACCTGATGGAAAGAGAAGACAGGAATCTGGCCATTGATATCAGAAAACAACGCAGGGTTATACTCTAGACCGGGTGGCCTAAAGCGGCCGCTTTCGCAAATTCGCAATAACATGACAAGTATAAAAATAAAACGGAACTTTATGCAATGTCTTACAACCACCAGTGTATCTGGACAGGTGTCCATTTCACTGAACGATTCTCCAAAAAGGACTGCAAATATTGTGGCCATCAGTGAAAGTGCCCTACAACCTAGCAAACTAATTTCTATTAAAAAAAAATAAACACTGCGCTAAAATAACCTATTTAAATGGCTGCAGAAAGGTACCAGTAACCGCTTTCCATCAGGTGGGCCGTGTGCCTGCCTGCTGAATTTATGCAATTAAAAAAAAACCATGTTTAATTTAAATTTCGAATACTGGCCAGAAATATCTGAACTTTTGAATTTTGAGTAAGCAATTTCTACGCCATTTTGATATAAAAATGATTTTCATTTTGTTAACATTCATTACAATAATGCAGGTATACCTATATGTTGCCTGCTATTAAAACACCAAGCGGAGCATGAAAAAATTACCCATAAGTGTGTATTGTACATCTTAATAAACGTAGGACATTCAACCCACCTATGCAAATACGAATGTCACATTGTTTTGGGTCAATCACTCGAAACGAAGGATGAATGCTAATCAGACCGTATATGCCAATATACCGAACAATACTCTGTTATTATTTGCCTCTTCTACTCCTTACATTGCATTCGATTCGCCATCCGTTCTTCTTGCTTCACATACTTCAAAAACTAATCTTCTAAGCAGCGTGATAGTATAAATTATAAAGCACTAGCTGCGCCCCGCGGTTTTACCCGCGTAGTGATGGAAAATCTTTAAATTTTGGATAATTCACACTATATTTTTTTAAATTACAGCCCAAGTATTTTTCTGGCGTGTAAGTTATATTATTGTAAAGTTTCATCAAAATCCATTCAGTAGTTTTTGTGTGAGAGAGTAACAAACATACGCGTGTCCGCGTGGTGCGGTTTTTTTAACTATCCCACGAGAACTCTTTAATTTTTCAGGATCAAAAGTATCCCATATGTTGGCCAGGGATATAAGCTACCACCATACAAAATTTCATTTAAATCAGTCCAGTCGTTTCGGAGATTAGCCGGTACAAACAGACAGACAAAGAGAGAAACATAAAATTTAAAAAAAATCTAAATTAGTTCTATTACACTACTTACATCGCCCTGACTCGGTTTTTAGCATTTTTTTTTCATTTTACAGAAATTCGATCTCTACAGTTTTATTATATGTATAGATAGTAGGATATATGTAACTTTTTTCTATAAAGAAACTATATGTAAGTATGTACAGTTTTACACACACTAGTGGTCGCCTAGTGGTCGAAATTTGATCACAATTAATTTAAATTATAAGTTCGAACATTATTAAGGTTCTGTTGTGAAAGACTATACTTCTATAATCACAGATTTCCCCAAGGCTACACTGCTAATTTGACTTTAACAATAAACAAAAGAGTATATATACGTGTGTGTGTCAAATACATGGTAGTGTGTGTAATGTTTTTTTTAGTGATTTAATGTATTTTTTATGCATAATATTAAAAAATGTATTCTGCACTTCTCTATATAAACTGTAAGTGTGCGAAAGTTCCTACTCCTCCGTCCGCGCAATTTTCGTAAAAAGGGCTACAAAGTTTTTGCTTCACGTATTCATATATAGATTATAAAACTGGTCGGCAGTTTTCGGCTGCGCAGATAAGACTGATCAGTTTCCGACATGTAAATAATCTACATATATTGAAATTTCTGATGATGGTCTTCTCGTCGATCATCCCGCAATACTTGTAGATGATAGTCTGCGAGCAGTCCGTCCTCCCTGTTCTGACCTACGGGGCCGAGACGTGGACACTGACGGCAGGATTGATCCACGAGTTCAAAGTCGCTCAACGGGCTATGGACGACCTGCACAATGTCGTCGGTAGACGCTGGATGAGGAAGTCGGAGGACACGGATGAGTGGCGCCGACTTGGAGAGGCCTACATCCAGCAGTGGACTGCGATTGGCTGATGACGAATATAGGACTTTATTCAGAATGTTGCTTGCTATGAATTTTGAGCTCTGTCCCGCTTACACGATTCGTACTGTGTTGCGCTATTAAAATTGGTCTACTGCGCAGGTACATTGGGAGGAATTATTAGTTGTGTAAAACTGTAACTCAAAAATCATTGTAGCAATTGCATTATTACTATCCATTGATGGCGTATTGAAAATCTTTCGTCGTATAATAAGCCTTCTCGCACATACGAAATTCTGTTGAAATTTGCTGGGATTTTGTTGATGGGCATTATCCCTTGTCCCACGAAACTATTGTACGCACGTCGGGGCTTCTAATTTATTTTTGTTCCTACTATTCTTATAATATACATCAAGATAATCTGGGAAAACCCGAGATATTTTTAATATATATTAATATTAAACGAGACCATTAGTAGATACGTATATCATCTTTCTTCTTCTTGGGTCTTTCCTCTCTATTAGGACTCGGCGAGCCTACAATCACCATTTCCTTTTAAAGCTATTGAATGAATGAATTAATGAAAACATTTTATTGTTCACCAAAAATGAAATCTACGATTCTTAGTAACTAGGTTCAGGAGTATTAAGAAAATGTAATAAATACAGAAGTTATAAAATAAGAATGTATATAATAGATTTACGAATTTTGATAAACGAGAGAAAAAGAAATAAAAGAGGTACTCAATTAATTTTTCTGAGCTAAATAAATAAAGCAAAAGAAAGAAATTCAAGACCCTCTAAAACAGAGGAGGCAGGCAGTAATAAAAAAAATGTGGTAGAAGTGAAACTTCAGAAAATATACAGGCGAACATAATTATATCCACAACGCTTAGTAGACAAGAGCGAGGAGGCTACGAAGCACCGCATGAAAAGGAGACCGAGTAGTATGAAACAATGTATAATGTATTCTATCTCTTTCTCTCGCAGGTTTAGTCTTATAGATTTATTTGCTTATCTCTTTTTAGTGTACCTTTTTTTACATTGAATAGGTTCGCGTTTGACTGACATTACGCCTGATATCAGGTGGAAATGCAGTCTAAGGTGGAGCACGCTTACCTAGAAGACACCTGTTCACGCGAGGCTTGAAGACACCTAGATTGTATTCTTGAGGAAGAACAGACGACGGTAAAGAGTTCCTCTCTTCAGCGGTACGTATGATAAAAGTGGAAGCATAGCGTTTCGTCCGCTTTGTTGGATTTCCAGCATGTATCGGTGGAGTGAGCTCGTAGGTCTGCTTGTCCGGTGGTGAAATGGCGAGGGAGGACTTTACGTCGATGACTTAGGCTCAGAAGCCTCGGTTGTTGCCTTCAGCTTCCTAGCTCTTTTCTCTATTGACTCAAGTGTCTCGAACTGGTATTTGGCCATCCCAAAGATGAGAGCAGTACATTCCATGCAATACCGCACTTGTGCTTGAAAAGATTCAGCAATTGAAGTGGTGTAAAGTATTGCCTCACCTTTGATAGAACCCCTAGCTATTTGACAGCCAGCTGAGCTCTATATAGGAGCCAAAATTTAGAGTTTCAAATAACTACGAATAAACTAGTTACAATAAATATTGAACTATAGAGCCTTATCGCTTAAAGCGATTTCTTCCAGACAAGTCCCTAAAGTAAGGAAAACATTAACCGAAGAGGATCTCAGGCCGATCCATACGCGGTATAACATGGTACTAAAATATCGCCGTTTAAGCCATTAATATTGCGGCTAATCGCTATATATAGTGGGAACTAGTTTGTCCGTGGGTCGTTGTCCGCGATATCTGCGAGCCACTGAGTAAACTAACATGAAATTTAAATAATCGCCAGCGGAAATAATCGTCAGGTTATTCTAATAGTTTTTTGAATTGTATTCGAAGTACAGTAGAATTTTCAGTTATACACTAAACAGTGAAATGATACTTTTCATCCGTGCAGGAACGGAGAAAGAATACAATTTCCTGCGGCCAGGCGGCCTGTCGTAAGAGGCGACTAAACAACCCACAGCCAGGTGGTAACCGCTTTACATCAAGTGGGCCATCTGCCTGTGTGCTGAAATCCTGCAATAAAATAAATAAAATATTAGCAGTTACAGAGACTGCCGATAGAAGTGAAAACTTAGAACTTTTAGTATTGAAATTTCATAATGTTTGAATTAAAACATTACTTCAACAATGCACAGTATATATACACATTGAACTTTTCACTTATAAGATACACAGTACTAATGTTGCACAATACGTCAGCTGTATGTCTACAGATATATTGCTATAAGCATGTCGGTGACGTGAATGCACGAGATTTCACCCATCCAAAGAGCGTCTAACGCGCACAGCACAGGGCCGCTGCGCATTGTGCCAATCATGAGCATGTTGGTGACGCGAACCCATAAGATTTTCCCCTACCAAAAAGTGCCCAACGCGTCTAAACAAGTTTTCACTTCAAAAATAATAAGACTTCTCGGAGAAATCTTCTTTCATAAATATGGCGTGCAGGATCCTCTAGATGTGCAGGAATAGAGAAAGAAAGCTAATTCCTGACATAACAAGTGTAACACGAAACAACGAAGTTCTAGAGAATTCTCGAAAAGTAGATTTTTCTAAACATAATAAAACTAAGTTTTAACGGTTAAGCCCGGTATTTGATTTGTTTTTTATTATTCCGACGTTTCGGCCTCATTTCAGTAGCCGCAATCGCGGAAGACAAATGAGGTGTCAATGAGTATTGTTAAAGTTTAGTTATAAAACATCCAAATGAATACAAACATTGAATTTTATTTAAATACTAAAACTGAAATAATTACGTAGCTTACCTTCTTTAAAGTTGTTTTGTTTATCCACAATGCCCTTCAAGTTACTGTAGAAGATAATTAATTACCTGCAAAGAAAAAGGAACCATATTAAACAGACAATTAATAATAAATTACATAAGCTTCATAGAACAAATTCGAAAATACAAGACCAGTTCAACCTTGTGAATGTCTTCTTAACATTTAAAGATACATTTAGAAATACAGTATTAGAATCAAATAGAACCTTTGTAACCAAATTATAAGGACAAATATCACATTACGATTGTCTTTGAACCCGTACCACTTTGTACCAACTCAAGTGATGATATAAGCGCTGTAGCAAAGTCCATTTTTAATTGCAAACATATCGTTTGCGTGATCGTGCACCTGTTTATTTTGGATGTTATTTAATAAGTATTAAGTTTTATCCGTGCAGGAACGGAGAAAGAATACAATTTCCTGCGGCCGAGCGGCCTGTTGTAAGCGTCAAAACAACTCACAACTAGGTGGATGGCTACCACCCCTGGTCTAGAGTATGCTGCCATAACAACCTTGAGTTGTGTTCCAGCATTAGTGGCCAAGTTCCAGTCTCCCTTAAGAGAGCAGCAGCGCATTTGTAGCACCTTTGGTGTTGCAAATCTCCACAGGCGATGGTAACCACTTTCGATCAGGTGGGCCGTCTGCCTGTATGCTGAACTCAAGCAATAAAAAAAAAAAAATTAAGACTTCCTAAAAGATATTACACTTTATGCAAATGGTTAGGCAGATCATATGTAGATAGAATATACAGGTGAATTTTTCAAGAGCATAGCGGAAACCACTCAAAGGATTCTCGGGCACGGGACCGATTTGGATGAACACTGAAGTAACATAATTGTGTAATGAGATTTCTCCCAGAGAATCTAATGAGATTTTTTAAAAATAAAATAATTATCCTAGGCAGAACTATAATATGTAGATTTTGAAAAAAAAAACCACACCCCTGTATTTATTATAACTACACTCATCCTTAAAAAGTTTATGTGAAGGAATAGCCAAACAGAAAACTAGAAAATAGCGTTAATAAATAAAATATCTGGATGTAAGATATAATATCTTAAGTAGGATTAGTTTATCTTAAGTTTTGTTTTTCATTTTAAATAAATACATTTAAATTCTCACAATATACATAGGTTCAAATATATTATATTGTTGGCACATGTTTTATCCCTGTAGTAACAGAGAAAGAATAAAAATCCTTACGGCCGGGCAGCCTCTTAAAAAGAGGCAACTAAACAACTCACAGCTTGATGGTAGGGCATTTGCTCCTCTGGATGGCCTCCACCCGTGGTATAGGGCATGGCACCATAAAAACCTTAAATTGGTACAATTCCAAACCAGTTTTGTATAATACTATTATTTAGACAGAGTAAACTCCTTGTTGCGGACAGAATTACACCCTGACCTCTTATACCCCCACGCCCCGCTTACCGCGAATATATAGCTCGCTCGATTAGTAGCTAAGCGTCTGCTTTAAAGTAGTACCTTAGCGAGTGCGGTGCGAGCCACCGGCATGGTCAATGGTCGTTTGTCAAGTATACAATCAGTTTTCGAATCAAGTTATACACACAAGAGAAGAAAAGGAAGACCAGGAATATCAGGAATATCAGGAATCATTCGGAAGACTCTACAGCCATTTGGACTCTCAGCATGACTTTCGTTGATCTTGTGAATACCACTGTGTGTGCTAACTTGTGTTGATTGACTTGAACGTGCCATTTAGTACAGTAGTGCTCCTACCTACTGCTGTTGTATGCGTCTATAATAAACACAGTCCATATTTAAGGGGTGTTTCATTGACTGCACTACCTGCACCGTACACTCCTAATGCTGTAACAAAGGTCCTTTCAATTGTCCGCCATTGTCAGGATTTATGTCCGTAACATTTTAACCATATTCAACTATATACATATATAATATATATCAAAGCCTTTTGTTTCTTGTTATAAAGTGTAATAAACATCATGCTGAAATGAAATTAATGTAAATACATAGTCACATTAAGCTCACGCCGTATGTGTCACGCCGTGAAGTTAACGTGGTATTTTTTTTTCTTTTTCATTGTCGCATAATAATTACAGATAATTTAAGAATTTTCTTTGAGTTAGTTTGCCTGGAAGAGATCGCTTTTAGCGATAAGGCCGCCTTTTGTTTTACCAAGTAACTATTGTCTTGTTGTGCATTATTGTAATTTTTGTTTTGGTGAACAATAAAAGCCTAGTACCGCGTAAGAAAAAAAAACTTAAATTGTCCTTGACAGTGACATTTTTGTGATGGATAGTTTTTCGTCTCCCGCCCCTTCTTACCCGCTCCCGCGCTGATATATCCTTTTTTCAATTCACATCCGCTGACGGCCCCCGCAAGTTTAATAATATAATAATAATTTTAAAGTGCCTTGTCCGTGTTCTGGACTACCAATCCCAAATCCAGTGTGTGTGTGTGTGTTCAGTTATTCAGAAAGAAGCCAGAACACGGGCTGGCCTAAAGAAGATCGCATCATCGCAAAACAAGTAAGTCAGACACAAAGCTTTTGTAAAAACCAAAACCAGCACCCACTTCTAAACCAGCGTGTAAACTGTATTTAAAAGTCTTAAGTTGAGCCTTCAAATGACTACAGAAAACAATAATAAGGTAAATTAATAAAAAAAAATAATCGTTACAAAGACATCACAGAGCGTGTTTAAGTAGTTAAAGTTATCAATTTAACTGTTGTACGTGACACTTTTGACGCTTATAAATAATAGTTAGTGTCAACAAAAGACAATAAATCGTTATATAAAAATGGTTTATCTTGAAAACCTTGATACATGAATGTAGAACAAGGGTTTTTTATTTTATAATCACATTGAATAAGGAAATATATAAGACTAGCACTCCCGGGAGACGTTGTCCTACCCTGAAATAATAAACATCTAGAAACCGATTCCAGCGCCATCTACCGGGTCTAATTGTGAATCTAAACCATCCCGGGACCCACTCAAACACACATAAAATTTCATCACAATTCTATAACCCGATTCCAGCGCCAAATTTTGTTTAGGTTGACATTTTTAAATTCGTTATATCTTTTGAACGGCATGTCCGATTTGAATAATTCAAAAAGTAATCTACAGGTATTGAATACAAAGATTTTTTTTTTTTTGAAGGTTCCTATATTACTTTATTTACATAATTAAACTAAATTATAAATAAATTAAAGTAAAAATAAACTATATCTACAAACTAAAATTAAACTATAAAATCTAGTACCAGAACGCTGTCAGTCGGAAACGTGCCCAAAAGACTGGCCACGTATAAACCAATCTTTTGGTCACGTGAGACATCCACCAGACGTTTGGCTATGTCTCGATAAAGCTTGGGCGGCTCAGGCCCCCATGGTCCCAGGGTCTCGACCCCAAAAGCCGCAAATATATAGCCATTTCCGATGGCTGAGTATTTGCGGCGTTTTAGTTATTTAGGTTATTTATTTGGATAAGGATTAATACAAAGGTATGCATAACATCGTCTGATTATGGTCGGCATTTCTGTCAACTTTTAAAATGTAAAAAGTAGTTGTGACATAACTACAATAGATGGCCATATGGTGTTGCGAAGTTTTTTTTAGATATTGTATATGTTCTTTAGTATTTTAGAACATTTTTTGAAGTGACCTTTAGAATCGTCATTTGAAAATCGATGAAACGAAAAAGTGACACTAAAAAGAGATAAACACATGAAATTCAACCTTATTTAATTCGAAATAAAAATGTTTCTCTTTACCCGTTATTATTAATTTTCTATTTGAATAAAACTTAAAAGATTTCAAAAATTTTAGCTCCTATCTGTATATACTTAAGGCAGATATTCTTTTATACGTAAATGAAAGAAAATTGTGCATAAAAGTGCATTGAATTATGAACTTTATGCTAATGATTTAAAATGTAATTTAAATTGAATTTTTGACTTATAATATGTCGATGGATGTAGGCTAAAGGAATTATATTTATATTAATAAAAGTTAGAGAAGAATTATCTGTGAGTATATTCTCTAAAGTTTCACTTCTACTGCGTGTGAACTGCACACACACACACAATTTTTTGTTATATCAACAATAGTTTATTTGTTTGTATTATTTTTTATTTATCCGTGGAGGAACGGAGAAAGAATACAATTTCCTGCGTTGGGGCAGCCTGTCGTAAGAGGCGACTAAACAATCCACAGCCAGGTGGTAGGGCATTTGCCCGACTGGATGGCTACCACCCCAGGTCTAAAGTATGTCGCCATAACAACCTTGAGTTGTGTTCCGGCATTAGTGAACAGGTTCCAGTCTCCCTTAAGAGAGCAGAAGTGCATTTGTAGCACCTTTGTTGTTGCAAATGTCCATAGGCGATGGTAACCACTTTCCATCAAGCGGGCCGTCTGCCAGTCTGCTGAACTCGTGCAATAAAAAAAAGTTTCTGTAGCGCATGCGATGAAAGACATTTTATGGCTAGTTTGCTAACACCTTGGGTTACATTATTGACGTTTTAGTAGAGATCTGTATTTTTTAGTAATAAATATAGCCTATATTACTCGGGGATAATATAGCATTCTAATGGTGAAAGAATTTTTGAAATCGGTCCAGTAGCTTTTGAGTTTATTAGTTACAAACATACAAAAATACCAATCTTTCCTGTTTATAATGTTAGTATTGTTACAAATTTGTAGGATGTAAATTCGAAAATATTAGTATAGAAATACATTTTTACATTTCCTAAACATCAAACATGGAGGTTATGTTTAAATATCTGCGGGCTACGCTGGATAATTTGAAATTGCAGAAGAATTAGCGCTCGTGTACAAGGCACGGCTACCGTGTCGCGCGCCACCGCATTACATTCAACACTTGCAAATGGGCGTCAGTGCAGTATGGGGCCCTAACAACCTGACAAGGTTTGAATATGCTGTTTTTATTGCCAAAAGCTGATAAACAGACAAACCGCCCACTTGATGGAAAGTGGTCATCGCCGCCACTGTTTGCAAAATCAGGGGCGAAGCCAACGCATTGTCAACCTTTGAAATGAGACGGAGGACATTGAGGGATCAAACTGGAGGAATGGGATGGGATATAGGATTGGAATAAGGGGCATATTTGCCTCGCATTAAAAAAAATGTATGTGCAATTCACACGCAATAGAAGTGAAACAAATACATATAAGTTATAATATATTTAAGCTTTAAAACACGAAATTTGAAGTATTAACGAAAAACTTCAAAATATTTCCAACTCTATGTGTATGAGAATATTGTTTAAATTATTAAATATAATGTATTTTATCTCATTCTTTCGCAAACTTAGTCTTACAGATTTATGTGCTCATCTCTTTTTAGTGCGCTTTTTCGTTTCGTCCAGTTTCAAATCCCAACGATTCTAAAGAAGGTTCCCTTCGAAAACTATGATTTTCGCCAACCAAAGCCTGGGTAACGGCGAATATTATCGTAATAACAGTGGTTATAATCGATTGCTATGTTCGTGTACCACAAACGCATATATGGCGTGCGCACGCGCAGGAAGTCGGCTCTTCCGCGGTACGCTTCCGGCGCCGATCGACCGCACTATTACGTATTAACTTTCAATAATCGATTGGATAAATGCTCTCGTAAGAGTCGCATGACTTTATGTTATTATGACAACCACTAACGGCTTAATAGCTTCGTGAAAACTAGCCTTAAATACAGTGCACGCAAAACTTAAGCGCACTCCGACTGACTGGTTCCATGAGATTATGCAGATTCAGTCAAATTCCGCCCCGGATGGCGGCAAGAGGGTCGGTTCTAACTCTCCCCGGGTTGAGTGGCACCATATACTCGCCGTCCTCACCACCAATTGTATAAGACATTCCCGACTGCGCTGACCTCAATCGGAGGTTACTGTGCCACAGAAAGGACCACATGATCGGAAGGCTGTGACTCGCTCCCGGTCGCTTCAATCGCGGCCCGGAGATGCTACCACCACGACCGAGGCACACGACACACATTTTTCCATAAAAACTACGCTTACGTTTCTGAGACGAGTGACGAGTGATTAGAGGATAGCCCTGACTAGGTGTCCAGGTGTGCACTACTCTGGTTGAGTTGTATCCAGACGGTGACACCTTGAACAAGAGTGGGAGCGGTTCTCTCTGCAACGCTCTTTGTGCTACATATCAGCGACTTGCTTAAACCCGGTATCTATGGGTATGCAGACGATAGCACCGTTGTAGAGAGATACACAACCACCGCGCGAGCTGACGGAGTCAAAATCCATACACTTAGGGAGGCAATGGTAGAGCGATTGAATGTAACTTTAAAGGCAGTCTCCGACTGGGGAAAAGCTAACTTAGTTACGTTCAATGCCTCTAAGACCCAAGCGTGTCTTTTTACTGCGAAAAGGAGTTCTTTTGAACTGACTCCTACTTTCCGAGGAGTACCCGTTCCGATAACCGATGAACTCCAGCTTCTTGGCGTTTCCTTGACATCAACTCGACATCGATTTAACTTTAGCTCCTACATCGAGCGTATAGCACAAACTACGGCAAAAAAGCTGGGCATACTCTTGAATGTGAAGCGGTATTTCACATCTGAACAGCTGCTAGTGTTGTACAAAACATAAGTACGAGCATGTATGGAATACTGCTCTCACCTTTGGGACGGCTCAGCCTAATATCAACTCGAAGCACTAGAGTCGATTAAGCGGAGAGCTAGGAAGGCTGGTTGACAACGACCAGCTTAACGACGACAAAACTCAAAGTCTCGAACATCGACTTAGGGTTGCCAGTTTATCGGTTTTCTATCGAATTCACTTTGGAGTGTGCAGCTGAGCTCTTCGGTCTGACCCCGCCATCTCCCTTCCATCATCGGACAACTGGACGCACCGGCATGCGGCACCGATATATGGGGGATATTCCACCTATAAGAACGAAGCGCTTTGCATCCAGCTTTATCATACGGACCGCAAAGGAGTGGAACTCATTGCCGGAGTATGTCTTTCCCGATACTTTTCACCTGGGTGTCTTCAAGTACCGTGTGAATAGGTACCTTCTAGTTAAGCGTGCTCCATCCTAGGCCACATCTTCGCTCCACATAGGGCGAGATTGTGGTCAAACGCGAAAGGCTACTGAAAGGTGATCCCTACACGGTGAGATGTCCGTTAGTGGATTTCTCCTTGTTAGAAAAAAGGTCCAGTCAAACGTTAATGTTTATTCCTCCTCAAGGTGTGTTGTGCAAAAAAGGTGGCATGCGATTCCACATAACGGCCGAGCAAAAGCGCAACACTCCCCTCTCAGTTCTGTTTTTGAACCTTATAAATGCGTTCTGCCCAATGATGTGTGCGAACTTCAATGTCGCATTTAAGTTTTGCTCGTACTGAACGCTACTGAAGGTGGGTACCGATTCTTTTTCTTATTACACATCCTGATTTAGAGTGTCCGAAAATTAGGGTAGTGCAATAACCGCTCTATAGTGCTATCACTAAAGCACAAAATGAATATGGAAACCAGCCTAATGGCAATGATGGCGTGAATAATCCCTTTCTATAAAAAACACAACCGAGCCCAGCTGTGAGATTTTGTGCAAGTAACGAATATTCTATAGCTTTTATCCCAAAACACTAGTGGGTTCCCATAAATCAAAGTGCCTAGAAGTCTTATTGATAAACAAATCTATACTATAATTTTGTTGGAGGTGTCAAGTTTCTACGATGAATTTGAAAATGAGAAAAAAAAACCAGAGGGACTATTCAGACCGACAGATTTTTTGTATCTGCCTGTTAGAGCATATAGCAAAAACTACTGAATAGATGTAATTGTAGAGTAACTTCATTCGCTTTGAATTTGGCGCGCATAGTGGTGGTATTATCTATGTGTGTCAAGTGTCAATGTAATGTCACTTGTAAATCACACTTGTCAGAGTTTTTTGTCACTTAGAACAATAGAACAAATGAACAAAGTGTTATTTTAAAATTCGTATTAAATTAATTAATATTGTGAATTAATTCGCTTCAAATGTTGTTTCTCTTTCAGGTGTGTTGCGTAATTATAAAATTACATACAAAAACAGTGTGTATCGTATTGTATTTAATGTTACAACCTAAGCGCCGACAAAGACAAATTCCACGTACAGATTTGTAGAAGCACATTTGTTACACAATTGTAATCCTTTTATGATCGTCTTCTTTTGTTCACTTATTTATTGGCATATGAATCTAATTATTGTGGAGAAGGAGAGATTAAGTACAAGCTGATTCTAGGAAACTATGTTGACGATACGATACGGGCATATTTGCATTTGTGCAGTATAAAACGATGGTTTGTTGGAGAGAGGAGTCAGTCGAGCGAGAACCACGATCGAAGCGAGACGTGTGTATTACAAACGAGAATCTAATAGTGACGGACTTTGCGCGTTTTATTGAATTACAACCTTCTGCATTACGTTTGGACTTGTTGTGTTCGGTTATATTTGTACCTGTGTTATACGTGTTTGTATAGTTCTAATAAACTCTATAATAATTCCAACTGCATTTTAATTCGAGTCTTGCAACTCGTAACATTAATAATAAAATCTCTCTTTACAAATAAAAAGAAAACTACATTACATTTTACACATTACATAGATTTAAATTAAACTCGAATATCTATACCTAAACATTCTAAAGAGACACCAAAGAAATATTTCAAAACCTAATTCTCTACCGAAGCATTAAACCTTTAAAAGACCCTTCTATATATATCGTGTTCACTAAGGACAGAAAATTACCGTCTCGAAGAAAAGAATTTCTCATTCAGCTGCCAAAGGTCAGTGGATATTAAAACGATTGTGTGCATCCAGAATTAATATCGGAGGCTGGAAGACGGTCAAAGGATAAACGTTGGGCGCCATTTACAGCGATTACACTTGCGTACTGAAGTTAGTATTCCCGCCCTGATACGTACCTTTCAAAGAATATTAAAACTAATTTTTAAATTAAACTAAAAGGCTGATCTATACCTCGGGCAACGCCTTGACGTTGCCACTCAAAGAGGGAGGGAATGCGGCCAGTATTTTGGGAACGTACCCACCCGGTAGCGGTCTGACACTGGACTTTCTATATTAATTTTAATTTGTATATGTATGTTATAATTGTAAACACAACTGGAACGGATTATTTGACCCACCTCTTGAGATGCGTCGCTGCGTGAGCGAAAACTATGACATCATTAGTGACATTTTCGCGGCGACCATAACGACCGTGGTCGCTACGTGGAACGGCTGAAGGAGCATTTTGAGCGTTGTAAGTTACAAGAGGCATGCGCCCAATGTCAGATACATTTTATTATTACAGGAATTTTGGCGGAACTGCCCCTTTCAGTTTTATTTGCCCGTTGTGCTGTGCAGTTTTATTTTCTAAAAAAGGTGTAAAATACACTAAAACGAATGATACTTGTAAAATGTTGATAGTTTTTAAGTAGTAATTGTGTGTTTTTGTGAGAAATGTGAACTGTATAAACAAATGCGGCCTAACGACGTTAAAATTTTTCTTGATGACCAATTCTAAATTAAATTTGACAATACATAATATATACCTTGACATATTAACTATAATTACTGTATAATTCTAGGAAAATAAAGTATTATTAATGTCCGTGGATTGAGTGGGTTACAATCTGTTTTTGCTAATTAGTTGATTTTCAATTTTTGATTAGTATTTGCATGCCTGAAAGGGCAAAGACATGTGAAACAAAATAACATATTGCAATCTAATGTTTTTACTAACCATGTTTTTTTAAGCAAATAAATGTTTTGATTTGATTTTATTTGATTTGATTCGAGTTTTCACAAGACCTCCGTTGAATGGCGTCGGGTGTAGCCTACAATTCAACTGCGCTACCTATACGAAGACTTATACATCGAAATTGGGTGTATGGATTAAGACTCCCTAGCCTGCCTTTGTGGCAAATTCTACTACTACTACTTTTATTATTACATAGATTCAATACAGACTGAATTTTATTTTATTTCAAGGTGCTACCTTAATGGAATTTACTATTGTGGCAAGTGATGATGGAACAATCTAGTTGGTTTAAGAAATTTTAGAAAAAGATAGAAGTTTCTGGAAGGAAAACACAAGGACAGATACATTTTAGAAATGGGATAGATGATGAGCGAAAGTTCTAGAATACAAGGTTCGGGAAGGAAAAGACAGAGATAGATAGATGTTTAGAAAGGGATAGATAGTAAATAAAAAAATAACAAAAAGAAGATCGAAATTATGGGTTCCAGAAGATTCTTCCGGGTATATAAACAGCGTAAGCAGCGCCTACCGAGTAGTTGAAGTTCAGTTCAAGACAGCGAAGCGACAGGTGCGATACGAAAGAGTTAGAAGAGAAGTTTAATAAAAGACAGTGACGAGTTTAGTGGTGAATTTAGTGAAGGAGGGGTGTAGCACAGTTTAAGAGAAGATCCAGAAGCGAGCTATACACGGTAAAATCGGAGGTGAACACCGCAGCGGCAGGTGGTCTACGCAATATCGGCAACCGTATTGTGAGTGAGATATCTTATCGTCGAGACAAGGCGTCTTTAGTTGTGCATGTAGGGGCAACCATGCCGGAGAAGAATCACATACCGCTGTGTAAGTCACTAAAAGCGTTTAGTTAAGAGAACTGGTCTTTCCTTTCAATCCTAAGTGCGCACCCCCGCTCGCACGTAACAATACCTTATGTAAACGTTTTGGCGTACTAAAGCCATGCTGGAATCTTACAGGAGCGCCAGCTAAATCTGTGTAATACCACACTCTTACAGAATATCGACATGAAAGGAATAGTCTTGAGTTAATTGCTTTTATTACGATGAGTGAAAGTTTCGGTGCTCCAATTTTTTCTTACTCTATTCCATCCCATATAATTATTTTCAGGGTGAAGTTATAATGAGGGCAACTTGAAGATGAGTGAGTTTATAGTTCTCGGCATGGATCTTGAGCGGTCGGCGGAATAGTAGGGAATCGCTTTGCGCATTTAGCTTAGTCAATACTTGATATTAATATAATACTACAGTATCCTTCAGTAATATAGGCTATATTTATTCCTAGAAAAAATTAGGGATCCCTACTAAAACTAACAATAATGTAACCAAGGAAGTAAAAATATTAGCCATAAACCACCCGTGCGAAGCCGGGACGGGCCGCTAGTCTATCTATATATATTTAAAAATGAATTGACGTTTATTAGCCTCACAAAAACTCGAGGGCTGAACCGATTTGCCTAATTTTGATTTTGATATATTTTTAGAAGTCCAAGATAGGTTCAAAAGGTATAAAAATAAATCATAGAAACGTATGTACGCGCATAACTTGAGAAGGACTGTATCGATTTTGATGAAATTTTTGTATGTGACTGACTGGTGGTGCTGGGATCGGGTTCTAGTATCTTCTATATCTCCTGGACCGATGTTGATGTTTTTTTTTGTGTGTGTTATAGTGGCTCCGTGGATGGTTTAGATTCACAATTGGAACCGGTAGGTGGCGCTGTGTTCAGGTTCTAGATTTCTATTTTTTCAGGTTAGGACAACGTCTGCCAGGACCGGGTCTTTAATAAAACAATTCTTTCTTTTTGTTTTTTTTTAACCTGGCGCGTTTGTATTGTGAAAATACAGTATAATCTGCAGTCAGGTAGTCGGCAGCCTTCATAACCCACTCAGCAACTCAAACATATATATTTACTACAGATGACTTTTAAAGCATCCCGGATAGGGAAGTCAAACGTGTTGTAGTCGTCATGCATAATTTATGACAAAAAATTATGCAATAAATTATTATAACGCAGTTTCTCAACTACAACATGCGCTGTTGCATGCTATTGGCATATGTCGTTTTTAATAATATAACAAACAATAGGTATAATATGCAGTTCCTGGTATTTGAATCATCTATTTCTCTGTGTAGGTAATTGTTAGCCACCTTCAAATATTCAAAGATTTAAAAAGATAGCGAATTTAAGAAATTATAAAATATAAGCAGGCCTGGAAGACATCCTCTTGTAGAAAAATAAAAATCTATAACCCAATTGCAGCGCCACCTACCGGATCCAATTGTGAATCTAAAACATCCCGGAACCCGCTTGAATACACACAAAATTTCATTAAAATCGGTCCAACCGTTTAGGATGAGTTGAATGACATACATACGAATAGAAGAATTTTATATATAAAAATTGTAACAATATATTTCTATGATATAAAAGAGCATACTAGTAGTATAGTTCCCGGCACGATTCTTGAGCTTACTGAGCTGTTGTCCTTTTCGAGCAAAGGGACTAAAACATACTACAATTTATCAATTATTGACTAAGCTCAATGCGCAAAGCGATCCCTACTATCCCGCCGACCGCTCCAGATCCATGCCCAGAACTATAAACGCACTCGTCTTCAAGTTGCCCTCAATATAACTTCACCCTGAAAAAATGATACGGGATGGAAAATGGAGTAAGAAAAAATTGGAGCACCGAAACTCTCACTCATCGTAATAAAAGCAATTAACTCAAGACTATTCCTTTCACGTCGATATTCTGTAAGAGCGTGGTATCACACAGACTAGCCGGCGCCCCTGTAAGATTCCAGCATGGCTTTACTACGCCAAAACGTTTACATAAGGTATTGTTACGTGCGAGCGGGGGTACGTACTTGGGATTGAAAGGAAACCTCAGTCCTCTTAACTAAACGCATTTAGTGACTTCACAGCCGTACGTGATTCTTCTTCGCGGGGTTGCCCCTACCAACGACGCCTTGTCCCGACGATAAGATGTCTCACTCACAATACGTTTGCCGATATTGCGTAGACCACCTGCCGCTGCGGTGTTCACCTCCAAATTTACCGCATATAGCTCGCTTCTGGATCTTCTCTTAAACTGTGCTACACTCCTCCTTCACTAAATTCACCACTAAACTCGTCACTGTCTTTTATTAAACTTCTCTTCTAACTCTTTCGTATCGCACTTGTCGCTTCTTCGCTGTCTTGAACTGAACTTCAACTGCCCGGTAGGCGCGCCTTACGCTGCTTATATACCCGGAAGAATCTTCTGGAACCCATAATTTCGATCTTCTTTTCGTTATTAATTTATTTACTATCTATCCCTTTCTAAACGTCTATCTATCTCTGTCTTTTCCTTCCAGAATCTTCTATTGAGACCGGCTTAGGCCGCCACAAAGTTCTACCCTTGGTCGCCACAGTATGAAGTTTTAATAATCTATGCTATTACGAGGTGTGGTAGGAATGTAGAGGTCACTTAGGAACACTCCTATCATTAGAGAATAATATTCAAGCGATAATATGTGTAACAGTAGTAATCCATTCTAATGCTCAGTCTAAACACAATACAGATTAAAGCTCAGTTCCTACTAAGCCAGTGCATCCGGCTGTTTAAACATGAATGCGTGTTTGCGCCAAGTCGGCAAAACTTACACAAAGTTAGCTGACTTAATTGTTTTGTTTTGCATATATTGCACATTGATTGTGTCACAGTCGGTTTGTTCTTGAGAACTATATTCAAGCGTGTCAGAAACGCGTTATACATAACTGAAGCTATTTGTAATATTTTACTGAATTAGACATCGTGATTAACAGTTATATTTGTATAAGTTCCAGAGTAGAAAGTACCATAGAAAGAAAGAAAGTACCAAGCCTTTGAAAGCGTCCTGTATTTTCACCATTGGCGATAATTGGCTTTCAATTAGAATTTGAGTACTAGCGAATGGTGCGAACACGTGGACACATAATTGGGCGAGTTCACAAGCTGAAGATCGCGTGCGATGGCGAAGTACCTAGCCTTGCCATAAATATTGTAACAAAGAATTTTTTTTCTATTGCAAATAACATTTATAAGTTTTACAGTGTGTTAGTTTAATACATAAATATAAAACAATTAAAAATATAAAAAGCTTCTTCGAAGTGGTCTCCATTGGCTGCAATACAGTCCTTTAAACGTTGAGGCCAGTTATCAATAGAAGCACGCACTCTTTCCATGGGAAAATTCTTCACTGCAAATCGTATGGATTGTTTTAGGGACTCCAAATTATCGTGTGCGTTTAGAGCAAGCCGTACTCTCTAAAACTGACCATAAATCATAATCCAGCGGATTAAGATCGGGCCTAGACGACGGCCAATCTTCAGCTCTGTTGAAGTCAGAAACGTTCGTTTCCAAGCAAGACTGCGTGGATCGAGCTTTATGACCCGGCGCCGAGTCTTGCTGGAAGGACCATTCTTGGTTATTGAACATGGTATTGTTAAGGGGCTTAACTATCTTCTCAAGAATGGTATCTTGATACACTTGTGCCGATGTTTTGATACCTTTTTCATAAAAATATGGCTCAGTCACTCCTTCATTGCTAACACCCCACCAAACCATCATCGAAAACGGATAATGCCCACGTTGCACTCTGTCGACTAATTGAGAAGCTTTCTTAGAGCTTTGAGCATAAATACAGTCATTTTGTTTGTTAAAATGTTGCTCAATTATAAAAAATTTCTCATCCGTAAACAATTTTTTTCTGTGACCTCCCTTTGCGTATCGCTTCAGTGGTTGTTTCGATTTTACCACCCTATTCTTTTTTTAATTATGAGTTAAGAAATGACCAGTGCGTCTCTTATAGGCTGCAAGTCCTAAGTCATCTTTTAAAATACGCGACATGGTTCTAGGTGATATCTTCATCTCTCGAGATAAAATCTTTTGCTTTCGGACAGGATTTCTTCGAATTCTTTCCCTTACTACTTTGACCACCTTTTTCGTACGAACACTACGTGGAGTGCCAGATCTTTTTCTGTCACAAACAGAGGAGGTCTCATTGTATCTATTAATAGCCCGGTACACAAACATTTGACTAATACCAAGCGTATGGAGAGTTTTATAAATTGCATTTGGCTCCATACCTTCTTTGTGTAATGCAATCACAGCGATTCAGTTCTCTTTATCGCCCCACTCCATTTTAATATCGCAAAATGTTGTACAATGTATTGGCGCCAAAATGAGAAAACACAATGAACAATCATATCAAAATGACAGATTCCAAATTCAAATGTAATATTTTGTTTCTTTTTAATTGTAACAGTATTTATGGTCAGACTAAGTATTTGTATAAGTTCCAGAGTAGAAAGTACCATAGAAGCCTTTGAAAGCGTCCTGTAGTTTCACCATTGGCGATAATTGGCTTTCAATTGGAATTTGAGTACTAGCGAATGGTGCGACCAGGTGGACACATAGTTGGGCTAGTTCACAAGCTGAAGATGGCGTGCGATGGTGAAGTATATTAGGAAATTTAAAATTAGGGATTTATAAGAGAATCAATACTGATGAAGATGAAGAGACTTCGTCACAAATATGCGGGTGTGGGTATTATCTAAATATTATATAGGATATGTCTGTCCGTGCAGGAACGTAGAAAGAATAGAATTTCCAGACTTCCTGTCGTAAGAGGCGACAAAACAACCCACAGCTCCGTCTGGATGGCTACCACCCTTGGTCTAGAGTATGCCGACATAACAACCTTGAGTTGTGTTCCGGCATTAGTGGCTAAATTCCAGTCTCGCTTTAGAGGGCGACAGATCATTGGTAATGCCTTTGGTATTACAAATGTTCATAGGGTAACGGCTTTCCATCATGTTGGCCGTCTGTCTTGCTGAACTTATACAATAGAAAACAATGCATTTTTCTTAAAATCTACGCTTTGTTTTAGTATAAAACATATTGGTGTTTTATAAGACTTTTTTCAAGTTTAATAAAGTACATCTTGACATAGAAACGCTAACTTAAAATGAAATTTAAATATCTTGCTTATATATTGACTCATGATGTGAGTTTTTTCCTCGATAAGATAGAACCTTGGGTCGTGAGCTAAGCTTTTGCCAACTAGACTCACTGCAATGGAGAGGCTTTGGGTTCGAGTCCTCGCAAGATACATTTCGTAAACGAACTTAATTATCAAAAATTATAAAAATATAAAAAGATGACGTGCGTCGGCAGCGGGGCCTAAGGTCCAGGCTACCGGTGGTTAAGGCTCCAGGGACAGGAACTTCCGCACAATACGTGCCGTGCTGAGGAGAACCGCCTTCTATATCTGACCCTTCACCCATTTACCTAGCGAAAGCCTCTATAGGTGTACAGTATGCGTGTGTGCTTACCCATATTATATTGTACTAGCTTCTGCCCGCGACTTCGTCCGCGTGGGATAGTTATTTTAAGCTAACGCTAACTTTAACCCGCTACTTTATTTACGTAGAAGGTGAAAATATTTTTAAATCTTAATGACTGCCTTGCACATCATAAATGCGCGCGCAGTACTTGATCATTATTTTGCTGCGAAGTTATTTTAAAACTGCGATATCTCCTAGGATATTCATTGAAATCGAATGTAAATGGCAATTTTATTTTAAATTAAATACTTGTGATGAATAACGTATTTACTTGGATAAGGATTAATATCATGTTTATAAAAACACCTTCGCAAATAATGCATAATTTTAGAACAAAATTGGTTAGCATAAAAAAGGTTATAGTGAGCCAACGTTAAAAGATAGACATATGCTGTCGCGGACTTATTTTTAGAACTTTTCAAGGGGAACAATTCTGTCACACATGATTTTGCGAAACTTTAACCGTTTACGCAGCGGAAGCTCTCAAAAGGAAAAAAGCCCCGATTTTGAAACATTCTTCATTGGTGCTCTGCTCCTATTGGTCTTAGCGTGATGATATATAGCCTTCCTTGATAAATGGGCTATCTAACACTGAAATAATTTTTCAAATTAAACCAGCAGTTCCTGAGATTAGCGCGTTCAAGCAAACAAACAAACTCTTCAGCTTTATGTAGATATGATATGTATTACCCACAATACTAACGTAACTTGCTTAGGTTGCTGATATACAATGTGTGTGTTTGTCTGCCGATTATTTAAAAAAATAAACAATATATCCTGTATGAAAACATAAGACGGATTGTGCTAAGTTTATATGTTGGAAATGTATGATGAATTCGTTTTAAATAGATCTACCTTTGGACCCTTTAAACCTTGTGAAAGCTCAGTACAGTTCCTCAATAAAAGGCCTATGTAAAGTTGAAAGAATTTTCTAATCAAAATGGAAATTGAAACATATTTGAACCCGCAATATATATTTAGGTATTGGGTAGATAGACATGTTACAATAAATTCTATAACTGCTTCCATATAAAAGGACGGCCGCTAAAGCAACATACTAGAATCTAATTTTTGAAAATATGATAATACTACCTGCGGCCCGCGGTTTCACCCACGTGGTGATGGAAAATCGTTATATTTTGGATAATTCACACTATATCTTTATAAATTATAGCCTATGTGTTATTCTGATGTGTGAGCTATATTATTGTAAAGTTTCATCAAAATACATTCAGTAGTTTTTGCGTGAAAGAGTAACAAACATACATCCATACATACATTCTTACAAACTTTTGCGTTTATAAAATCATTAGGAAATAATATATTAAGAACTGTTTAAACAATAATTAATCCGCTATTTCACTCGTTTAAGATATAACGTCATAACTTACTAATCTCGTACTAAATCTAAGAGGCTTCAGCGTTTTGTAAAATTAGATACAGGGTCTCAGTTGACTTTACTGTCAACTACCTTATTTTAAGTCGTAGTAGCTTTGTAGCTAACGCATGTAGGTATGAACGCTGACCGGGAACATGAACCACTTAGGAAATTTTCCGACCTAATCTGCATACACCGTTACAATAGGGGAATGGGCAGTCATAAACTTACAGAGCCCCGAGTCTGTAACTCAATTGGCAAATCAATCAAATTAGAATCGTAACTTTTAACGGTTTTTGTAGTCTGTAAACCATCTCGGTTCGATATGAAATCAAACTTGATTTGATTCAATGTGAATTTTAGAGACTACGGATTTTTCATACGATACGTTTTTTCATTTCAAACTATTGGGCCAGGAAGTCGCATACTTTTTGTATGAGCGTACCTGATTATGACATTATAAGTAGGTGAAACGAAAAGGAGGCAATTAATTAATTACAATTATTTCTATGATGATATTTTAAAAGTTACATAATAAGACGCTATTTAAACGATGTTCTTTTATACGTACAAATATTATGATACATTGCAACATGTGTCCACATACCTATTATGAAATGCTGCACGGTGAAGCAAAACATCAAAATGAAACCTACAACATGGAGATTATTAGTGTGTCCCTATTCTTAGTTTCGAACAGAGATGGAAAATTCTGAAAAAGTTTAGATTCTACAACTTCACAAATTCTTTCAACTAAAATCAGTTTGAACAACATCTGTTGGGCAGGCTTTTTAAAAGATATCTCTTAGCCAAATAACGAAGCCAGTAGAACTCTACGGAACCTGTAATATTTAGTGAACGAGCACGCAGTTCCTCGCCTTTTTTAAAAAGAGTTTTTATAATCTTATAATAGTAATAGCTGGTGGTCGCCTGTGGTCGAAATTCGACCACAATAATTAATTTAAATTACAAGTTTGAACATAATTAAGGTTCTCTTGTCAAAGACTATACTTCTATAATCACATATTTTGCCAAGGCTACACTGTTGATTTGACTTTAACAATAAACAAAAGAGTATATATGCGTGAGTGTGTCAAATACATGGTAGTGTGTGTAATGTTTTTTTTATTGTTTAATGTATTTTTTATGCATAATTTTAAAATAATATTAGCATTCTGCAGTCCTTCTCTATATAAACTATAAGTGTGCGAAATTTCATACTTCTCCGTCGGCGCAATTTTCGTAAAAAGGGGTACAAAGTTTTTGTTTCACGTATCAATATTTAGATTATAATAACAGCTCATAAATGTCACACTGCTGGGCTCGGACCTCCCAATATAGGGGAACGGACAGTATACCCGCCACGCTTGTCCAAGACGGCTTGGCAGGTTTGACAGATCGGTTATCTCGATGTGCAGGTTGCATCACGATGTTTACCTTCGCCGTTGTTAACACGTGGTAATTGTAACAATATGCCCATTAGGTCAGAAAACTGTCTAAGTGGTGCATGTGTTCCGGCCAGGATCGAACCCGCGCCCTTTGAGTTTGAAACGCGTGCGCTAGCCATTACGCTAACACGACTTTATCGCCTTATAAAATGCAAAATCGTGTGAAATCATGCATAATACGTAACAGAGATATAACCTAGATGCATTTACAATAGTTTCACTTTCTGCAAAAAAGGCACTTAATTTTACAATGTTATATGTTCGTTATATTTCCCATGTAATGTTGTAACAGTGATATTATATTTCATTGTCTGTGGTACTATGATACTTTATTGCAGTTTTTTGAAGTGAAACTTCTTTAGAATCGTTGTGACTTGAAACTCGTTGAAACGAAAAAGCGACACTAAAAAGAGATAAACACATAAATCCATATGGAATAACTCTGCACTTGACATATTATCTATAACTAGCTTCCGCCCGCGACTTCGTCCGCGTGGAATAGTTAAAAAAACGAATTTAACAAAACCCCCGATTTTAAAACATTCTTCATTGGTGCTCCGCTCCTATTGGTCTTAGCGTGATGATATATAGCCTATAGCCTTCCTCGATAAATGGGCTATCTAACACTGAAAGTTTTTTTCAAATCAGACCGGTAGTTCCTGAGATTAGCGCGTTCAAGTAAACAAACAAACTCTTCAGCTTTATGTATATAGTATAGTGGATTACAGTCTGTTTTTGTGAGTTAGTTGATTTTCCACTTTTAATTACTATTTGTATGCCTGAAAGGACAAAAACACGTGAAACATAAAATAACATAGCCATTTAAAGTTTTTACTAACCATGTTTTTAAGCAAATAAATGATTTGATTTATAGGACTAAACCTGCGAGAGAATGAGATATATTAAATTATATTTAATCATTTAAACACTATACTGATACAGATAGAGTTGGAAATGTTTTGAAGTTTTTCGTTAATACTTCAAATTTCGTGTTTTAAAGCTTATACATAAGTATATTATAACGATATAATACATGAAATGTGACGTCACGAAATTTAGAATCCCTCCCACCCCTTGTCATACTTTGTTTACTTTTACTGCGTATAAACTGCACACACACAATTTTTTCTTCTATTATATGAAGGATTCTATTTAGTCTATCATGTAAAATGTAATAGTGTCTGCAGACAAAACTAAATATGTTAGATCCTGAGAAAAATTTTAAGTATCTTTGGTTTTTTAGAAAATAATTAAGAGTACAATAAAAAGAGGAAAAGAAAAGGAAGGAAAAAGGAGTGCAATAGACTGGCTGACAGCCAACCTGGTGGAAAGTGGTTATCGTCGCCTATGGCCATTTTCAACATCAAAAGTGTTACCCGTGTGTTGCAGGCCTCAAAGGAGGAATGGAACCTGGCCACTGATGCCGAAACACAACCCCAGGTTGTAATGGTTACTTCTATTTTTTCTCTTATTCTAGAAGTAGCAGTAGGCCATTCACATTTGTTACAGGACTGACAGACGACAGAGCTGACCTGTCCTCAAGTAGACCAAGTCTCGGTAAAGAGAGGAGATCCTCCAGCCCATTACTCCAACGACTTAAGAAAATGGAGGACTAAACTTGGGGAAGCCCAGTAGTGGGCAATGGTTGGCTGACAACACCTCGTGATCTTGTCACGAGACTGACCTAAAGCACCTAACACAGCAGAAAACTATTTGTGCTGCATGTCCGCGTGTCTGTAACAAAATTTCAAAGTGACCCACATTTGACACGTATTGTCAGCCTGTGACCGTGAGTCGAATGCGCATGCGCAGGCGTTTTTAATTTTAGTGTAAATTAAGCTTATTGTAATATAATGGAAACGTGCTCGATTGTTGCTTTTAGAAAGTGTCTTTATTGTGTTCAAAATGACAGTGTGTTTCAGCTTACATACACATTTAATCATACTATTTACAAACAATTATAATAAATGATAAAAAAAATGTATGCCTTCATAAGGTGAAACATGTTAAATATCTTTGAACATCTTGTATCCAAGTTTCCTGCAAATAAATTAATTGGATTTGATATGAACAAGTTACTATGTGATGTAAGCTAATAAATAGGGTACTTGATAGACAAATGAACTGGAACACTTTTCATCACCTTACAAAACGAGCGAAACTTCTAGGTGTTGTACGAGAATAAAAACTTATGACGTCATTCTTTTTTATTGCGAAGCTGACATATATGCAGACGGCTCAGCTCATGGAACGTGGTTGGTGGTGGTATTTCATGGCTCATGATACATTTGCAGAGCTATCAATATTATGACTTAATTATTTACACAAATGGTTTAATCCTTCTTGTATTGAAGAACATCATAAATAATAAATGTGACCTTAGTTGTACATGTGGTATTAAACAGAACATCATATAAATCATAGATAGAAACTAAAATTTAATATACAAGTATAAAAATAAGTGTAACAGAAAATTTTGTAATAAGAATTAGAAATAATCTCTAAAAGAATTTAAAAAATACATTAGAAAGAAAATTTCCGACACCATGACAATCGGAGGTAGAACAAATAATTAAACAAACTTTTTCGGTCGGAAAAAATTGAGTTTATTGAATAAAATATTTGTTTTCCTGCGCGACCGAAGTCATAAACCCAGCTAGTGAATAATAAATCTGCATTGCAGATATGGCGCCTATTAATTGATCGATGTAGCTAACAGCTAGCATGTAAGCCGAAGGACCTAAGTCTTATTGTATAAACTTGTTCGACGGCGATGCATTTGTGCAGGCCGTGCCACTCGGTGCCAGTCTGCGGCGCGGCGGCCTAGGGCTGTCACGCGCATACTGTCTTTTACGTAAAATTATATACAATCGTGCTTCTAGAATTTGAGATATTAATTCAAACATAAATCAATTATTTAATGTAATACCAAGCGAGAAGAAATTTAAAAACTGCACAAGATATTTAAGAATTTTATCGTATTAATACTATAAATAAATGACCTAATATTTGTTGCTCGGAAATATCAATGTTTATAACATTCGATCTGCTAGGACTTATAATCCTGCAATAATAAATGGATACTTTCATTTTCAAATAAGTCTTCGGTTTATGTTGCAAAATTTTACAAGAATTCATTCCACACATTTTTTGGTATTTTTAACATAAAGTGTTGTTTATATGAAGTGATTCCAGGGGGATATACCTAAATACATTTAAAAATAATAGCTTTTAAGGATGCATTATGATCGGAAATATTTATAGTGTACTGGTAACGCCATCTGTCATCATATTTCGTACTTTTCAATACCTTACGTCCCCTCGCATGCTCCCACGCATACAATTCCGTGTATGTATCAACCCGCTCCCAAGAAGTCACGAGTGTTAAGTGATCAAACCACCAAGTTCCATAACGACTAATGATCTTGTTCATATAATTAGAGTAAATTTTTAGGCTTCGTTAGGTTATTAAATAAGCCTATAAACTTACTTTAACTCAGTATTAATAAGACTGTAACGAGATAGGACCTGCAAGCAATCATCCAGGTAACTTATGTCCAATTCCTTTACATTCGCCGTAAGAATCATTTTATTATTACAGTCGATTACCACCAAGTATCTAGATGTAATAGTAATTTTGACGTTATATATAAAAGATCTAAATTTCCGAACATTTTCGGACTTTCTGAAAAAACCTTTTCAATAGCGTATTACTAAGATTGACTTCAGCCATATTAAGCTTAGGAGTATACAAATTGTCAGTTATATATTACATTACATTATATTTCTGTTACAAAAGAGATCATAGAAGAATTGAAATCGAAGCGTTGCCAAAATCTAGTTTTCCAACAAACTAAATGTATTACAACGTTCGGTATGGTACTAAATCTGTGAAATTTCTCAGTGCAAAACTAATATATAACACCTTAAGTGAAAATTTAGTAACCATAACACGTTATAACTTAAGAAAAGCTCTGAATAGTCTTTTACACCCTCTAATATATTAAAACACTAAAAAATCACAAACATATACACTCATAACACACATATACACACAAGCAAGCTTGCACACACATCATTTATCTATACTCACATTCCCATATACATCTTTAATTTTTACTCATCTAAACACATTATTATTAGTATAGTGTTTATTTATTATTAGTTATTAGTATGATATAAGCAAAGAGGGAAAGTCGCTTATAACCGAAGCGAACTTCATTGGCGGCCCTCCACACAGGGTCTATAGTTAACTTTGAACGCACCTATAACATTGTCCTCGTATTGGTAAACAAACTTCTGTGCCCTGTGCTTGTTATTCAAATAAATTTCATTTTATAGCAAGTATCTAATGACAAAAACTTCCGAGTGGCAACCCTACGCACAAAAGGTTTCGTCACCGCGTCAGCAAGTGTAAACTAATACGTGTTTTATGCGAGCTGTGGTGGTAGTGCATAGTAGTCGTACAAAAATATTGTAGCGTACTGTTCTCTTTAAGTAGGACTCAATACCGTTATCAGAGACATTGGTGTTGTATTACTATGCTACCTTTGGGCTTAGAGTGTACAGGGTACAGGCTTTAGCTTATATGCTAAATGAAAAAGCGGGGACTGTCAAAGCCTATAAAATATTATCTTTTGCCCGCGGCTTCGCTCGCGTTATTGTTAACCGTACGTTTTTCCAGAATAAAAAGTAGCCAATGTGCTTTTCCAGATTATAATCTATCTCATCCGTTCTGCCGTGATTCAATAACAAACATCCATCCAAACTTTCGCATTTATAATATTAGTATGGACTAATATAGATTATAAAGTATATATTTTTTTTTAATAATCGGAGACATACACACGCATTGTATGTGTTTAGGTATAATATATATATTCTGGGGTCGATCCCAGACACCCAGACCATAGTAAATAACCGAAAATTCCTTTACGAAATTTACCATGCCAGAAGTCAAACCCGGAGGCTCGGTCAGCAAAGACCTAAATATGTAAAATAATAATAACAATAATTTATATTATACCATACTAATAAATAAAAAGTGTATATAGCATCTAAAACAATTATTTTTATATATATTAAAATTTCTTTGGAAAATTCTATTGAAGTATGATATGATGACGTGATACTGAGGAATACAATTATTATTGTCCTAGATATTGCAACTACATGTTCATGAGTTATTTTAAAATCATCGTTACCAGAGATTCGTGACCAATGTTATGAATGTTTCCCTACTTTGCATGTGCTGATAACTCCTGGCTCGTAGCTTTAACTATATATATATGTAACTAAAATTTTTATTAATATGAAAAAAAAATCTTTAAAAAACTATATACTTAATTCGCTTAAAACATGTATACTTAATATGTAATTTTGTTCCGCAAAAAGGACTTTGATATAACACCAGTTATATCAAAGACAAAGGTGATTTATTTCTTACACATGAGTGGGGACATACCAGAGAGTGTGGTGTAAAATACATGCATGATGGTGGCGGTACAAAAGTTTATAATTCGTCAAAGATTGTCCAAATATACATAATCGTTGGTTATTCTGTGCAGTAAAATTAAAACAATAATATGAACGTAATGGGCCCCTACTATAAAAATGGTGCTCATTTAATTATAATATGAGAGTCATGACCTTATAGTATCTACCTATGTATTAATACGAATTAAGAGACATGCTCAAATCTATTTACTTCAGTTTTTATTTAATTTTCTATTTTTTAAAGTTAATCGGCACACAAACACACGTATGTATGTATGTATATCCCCCAACTAAGCAAGTTACGCTTGTGTTATGGTTGATTTAATGAACTACTTTGGGGACGATCCCAGACACCCAGACCATAGCAAATAACGGAGAAAATTCGTTTCCGTGATTTACCATGCCAGAAATCGAGCCCGGAGTCTCTGCGTTGCACTGAGGTAGGCCGGCAAAGGCTTAGCCCAATCAACCACAGAGGCCGTTATATTATTAAAGTATTTTTAATTTCGTAAATGTATTTTATTTACTAAAATAAATTACGTATAATAAAATCAGTCAATTTCGATTTTTGCTGCACGAGCATTCTTTTACAGTAAACCACGGCCGGAATTTACGAAAAACTGAAAATGTTGTCAGCACCTGCCCATAATTTTCTATACAAACTTGCGTGTCAGGTAAAGGTCGTGAACTAACTGCATGTAATAAACTTAATGTACTTTAGTGATTTACCCGGTTTCACTCGTGATCATTAGCGTAATGACAGTTTCTACGACATGATTATTCAAATAGTATTTTCTCTTATTAACTATGTTTTAATGCTGTGGAGAAGAAACTACGAAGAAATGTAAAATTGCTGATAAAGTAAATAAGTAAGTAAAAGAAGGTGACATTAAAATTGCAAGTGTTAAGATAAGTCGTTAGACTATCTTTGTGGCCGTAATAACAAAAAAGTACCGCTAACTTTAAAGGTAATGTTTTTGCTCCATCGACATTATGTAATATATTCGAGAAAATAAATTAAGTTAAAAATAAAACAAGAGTTAAGTAGAAAGTCTCAACTGTTCATTGAAATGTACCTTCTCAACACATTTGCTCAAAAATGCATTTATGAAGCCTGTATAAATTGTTCGAAGGTTAAAAATTACGCACCACACAATGGAACGAGCGGTAAAATAGTAGGCACTTAGGTGAAAAAATCACATTTTGAGAATAAATAAGCTGAATAATCGAACCTGCGTGGAAGTGCTTTTGATCAATATATTTCTCTCACTTTAATATTATAGAGAAAATGAGACAAAAGATGTAGTTTTAAATTTCATCACGCGCACGTGACGCCGTTTTCCTATTAGAAACGTCAAAGATATTTGCGACTTTCCGACTGATATTTATGTTTGTTTCGTTGTATGACACACACGCGATTGTTGATTTTTACAAACTCGTGACTATGGTAAACCCTCGACTTCGTTTGCTCGATTGTAAAAACCAACTTTCCGCAAAAGTATCATAAAGAACTATATTTTTAGCTTTTGTCCAATCGGTAATCAATTTTAATTTGCATATAGGTATTTCATAAATATATATATATATATATATATATATATATATATATTTGTTACGAGTTGCGGGACTCGAATTAAAATGCCGTTGGAATTGTTATAGAGTTTATTAGAATTATACAAACACGTATAACACAGGTACAAATATAACCGAACACAACAAGTCCAAACGTAATGCAGAAGGTCGTAATTCAACAAAACGCGCAAAGTCCGTCACTATTTGATTCCCGAATGTACACACGTCACGCCTGTATCGTAGTCGTAGCTCAACTGCCTCCTCTCTCAATCAGCCCGTTGTTTTATACTTCACAAATGCGAGTGTGCCTGCCCGGCAACGTCCACACAATTTCCTAGAAATTGTAATCCGCACACCTGGATAATGATGCAGCCGCAAGCGGTCGTAAACGAGTACAATAGAACAATCGGCTGTTCTCTACAATAACTAGAAACGTATGCCAATAAATAAGTGAAAAAAAGAAGACGATCATAAAAGGATTACAATTAGTTCAAATGCCGACAGGTAACAAAATGTTCTTTTACAGATTTGTACGTGGAATTTATCTTTGTCGGGGCCTAGGTTGTAACAATCAATTTCTATTAATAAAAAAACAACGTTACATTAAGCAAGCTATTTCTATGTTACAATTAACTAACTAATTATGAGTTATTAACTTATTATAAAATAAATATAATGTTACTACAATTATGTGTAATGATTTCAACATGTTTTTCAATGACTGCAATATCCAGTAGATCAATAAATACACTGAGAATACCTATTCTCAGTTCTTATCAGACTATACCTAATTAATAACGTAACGATAAAAAAAGTTAATTGATGAATGTAATCCAATATAATTGTTTATTTTTCTTTTGTCTTACTTAACTTTTCTCAATACTTATAATCATCCCAGTGGATCTCCACTACATAATCGAAAAATAAAAAATGTACGGAAACCAGCGCCATCAAGTGGTCCAGGAACATCAAAAATTATAATAAGTTTCCATTTAGTCCACTTCACGTCACTTAAGATGGCGCTGTGCAATATCGTTGAATAAATACATGGTGCTGACGAGATCTTAAGAGCATAAATGAAACCACAAGTTATGGTCATATTTGGTGAATCTTACACACGTTGACATGAAGTTTTTTTTGACATAAATTATAGTGTTATGTATAATTTTTAAATTAATTTTATTCTCTCTTTCCCTTTATTCCAATTTAAAACAAGTTATAACTTATTAGTACCATCTAGTGGAATTTATAGAATTATCGATTGTAGCGCCATCTATCGGACAGGGTAAATGATATTTTATTCCAGAGTTTGATGTTAACTTAGCTGTTTTTAGAATTGTCGCGTTGTTAGTTTCAACTCAGTATTAAAATACACCTTATGCAATTAACACGTATTTCATTAAGTCCCATAAAAGTGTTTAAGTAAAAACAGGTCTAAACTACCACAACACTAGTACTCTAGCTATATTATAAGCATCAGAACGACTGCTCAACTACCTCTATTTGCAAGACTATAAGTCGTTGGTTTTAAATTACTATTCGCAGGATTTAATGCAGCAGCCGCTTTAGCAGATTACGAATATGACAATTATCAAACGAAAATGGAACTTAATGTCATGTCTTACAATTACCAATATATCTAGACACATGTCGACTTCACTAAACGATTTTATTTTTATTGCGTGAGTTCAGCAGACAGGCAGACGGCCCACCTGACGGAAAGCGGTTACCATCGCCTATAGATATTTGCAACACCAATGGCGTTACAAAGGTGCTGCTGCTCTCTTGAGTCCCTGAAGAAGTTAACTAATGCCGGAACACAACTCAAGGTTGTTTTGGCGGCATACCCTAGAGATGGGTGGTAGCCACCTAGACGGGCGAATACCCACCCTACCACCTGGCAAACGATTCTCAAAAAGTGACCACTTTAGGACCCTAATATATTATCAAAGGGTGAAAGGTTATTTATTTCAATCGACGTTTTTTTTGATGTGTCGCGAGAAACATTTAGTCGCAATTCACCCATGCTTTGCTTTTTCAAAAGCCTATATCTACGAACCTTCCAACTTATGTATATGTTTTCTTTCTCTTATTAGATACAAATATTACGCAATTCTGAAAACTTTTCATCTATTTGTAAAACTTTGCGATATTTCGATAAACTCTGGCCTTGGTTCTCCTCTCACACGTATGGTCGACACCCATAATAAACTCTTTGAACTCATAGAGATATTTGCCAACTCACCTTCTAAATTCAAATTCCTGCTTCACAAAACACTAACACAACAGTATTTTCATTTCTATTTTCTCCTTGATCTTCTTCTTCTTATACTAACTTTACTTTCCTTCCTTATATAAATAAGTAAATATCTAATAATAAGCCTAGGGATTACCAAAATCCCTTTAATAATATATTTATATTTTAACTTGTGGACTGCATTATTGAATAATATTCTATTTAAGTTGTAATTTTGTATTTAATTTTAATAATGTAGCTGTTTGTTGTTCCAATAAAATAAAATAACAATGCGTTATAAAAATCTAATTTCAATCTTAATTTATTACTCAGTCCAACAATGTTTGGGAGCAATATTTTTCCCGTCGCTTAAGCGTGTGGAAGTTAAATTAACCCCCCAACTACTTACAGAACTGTCTAACTCTTTAACTATCGATCGTTCTCGGTTACCCCCAGCACCTACTTTCATATAATTATATTGTGGTTGGTTTTATATTGTTATACCAGCTGTGCCCGCGACTTCGTCCGCGTGGATATTTTTTTCGCGAAAGCCTAATAAAAGTATTCCTCCTTATAACATCAGCTATCTGCCAGTGAAAGTCTCGTCAAAATCGGTCCAGCTGTTTCAGAGATTAGGCTGAACATACAGACAGACAATTTTTTTTTAAAATGATCTTTGATATATATACTGTATATGCATTTAATAAAGAGCTGTTATGACGCCCTCTGTGGTTGAGCGGGCTAAGCCTTTGCCGGCTTACCTCACTGCAACGCACAGGCTCCGGGTTCGATTCCTGGTATAGTAAATTTCGGAAATGTATTTTCTCCGTTATTTACTATGGTCTGGGTGTCTGGGATCGGCCCCAGATTGGTCCGTTGTATATTACCCATAACACAAGCGTAACTTGCTTAATTTGGGGATATACAGTGTGTGTTTGTCTGCCCATTTATTATTATTATTATTATTATTTATTTTGACATTACAAACAGACACTTCACTTTCATTTGTCTGTATAAATTTTAGAGTTTAAAACATTATTAATTACTAGGATTTGCCCGCGACTTCGTCCACGATTAACTTGAAATTCCCGCGACATATAAAGTATCGCAGCATTTAAAAAATAATGTAAGCTAACGTTTTACTGAAAACTGTGTCGGAATAAGCTAATTTTAATGCATCCTAACAACTTCAAACAGTTCCCTGGAAAATTCCCGCGGGATTCCCGGGATAAAAATCACACATTTTATTAGATTAAATTTGCTATCGATCAGATAAAAAATCACCGGAAATCGGTCTAGTAGTTTTTACGTGAATCCCGAACACGCAGACAAAACGACAGACAAGAAATCTAAAAAAATGCATCGTGTTCTCTGTCTTTCATATAGTCTATTCCAGTTGTTTTTTTAAAAATAGCTTCAATGTACAGACACGGCGTGTTTAGAATTTTATAATAGTGTTACGACCTACACGCTGACAAAAGTAGATTCACACCTGCATGCCTTTAAAGCACTCTTTATTACCTTTCCGCATTTGGACTTCTTTTGTTCACTTTGTATTTAAAATTTGTGATTAGAAAAACAGCCCATTGTGTATTGTAATATTTTATGTTAGTCATTAGCCAGGTGTGATTCTAAGAAATACGGTCCACGTGGTCAGGCAGACATATTGCATATTTGCCGTATAAAGCAATGCCCCAATGGAAAGGTGAGCAGTCGAGCGATAATCACAAGCGAAGCAAGACGTGTGGACTTTCGGTAATCTATTTAGTGACGGACTTTGCGTGTGTTATTGAATCATGCATTACGATTGGACTGATTGTATTCAGTTATATTTGTACCTGTGTTATACGTGTTTGTATAGTTCTAATAAATTGCATAATAATGTCAACGGCATTTTAATTCGAGTCCTGCAACTCGTAAAAATATATACGTTTTATCTATAGGTAAATAGACGACCAATAAAAAAAATAATTTAGAAGATATCAATTACGTCAGCGGGTCATCGAATTGTCATTGTCAAGAGTTGTTGTCAATGTCACTCTAGCGGAGCGTCGTGTCGTGTGCAATTTAGGCTACATTCCACATGAGATTCAGAACAATCACGCTCAGAACCGCGATATATCCTGTTCCACTTGTTTGCGGGCGTTACAATCGTAAACTCAAGTGGAACGGATTATTCGGACCATATCTTAACATGGGTCGTCGTGAGTGTTGCGTGAGCGAAAATTATGACGTCATTAGGGACGTTTTCGCGACGTCCATAACGATCGCGGTCGCTATGTAGAAGGACTGAAGGAGCATTTTGATCATTGTGAGCCACTAAAGAACGCGCCATTGATAAGCGCGCAAACGTCAAAAAAACAATAGACATGGTATAGTGAATGTATCCAAATGCGTCTTATTTATGCCTCTGCTACACCTGCGCCGTAATTAACGAACGCATTAATAAAGTAGATGTATGGAAGAGTTTAATACGTTATTTGAGAAACGCCATTGTTGATGATGTCAAACATTGACAGGTGACTATGTACAATGTAAATTAACGTACCTAAAAGTAAGTCGCATTTGTACACCACACACTACATGCAAATAATTAATTTTAACACTGGCAATTGGCGTTAAGAACCTCTGATTGACTCATATTACAGGTAATTATACCTAGTGTGAGATTCAGAGACAACTGGACATTTTGCAGCGTTTTTAGTCCCTAGAATGTTTTTCAATGTTGTGTAATTTGCATGTTATTATTTTTTTCTTAAAAGGCTTGTAAGAGGTTCATTTAAGTGTCATTGTCAAGAGTGATAAGGCCGCCCTTTGTTCAACATTTACTGTACCTAGTTTTAAGAACGTAGTTTTAATTTTTGGTGAACAATAAAATGTTTTCATTCATTTCATTCATTCATTCATTCATAGTCGCCAGCGCACCAAGTATTCTACGTACAGCGATCCATTGCCTTAATCAAAGTGAATTTAACGTAATCAAGTGTTAATTAATATCAAGACTGATAGTTGTCATTTAAGCAATAGAAACATTATGCTGATGGAGTATAAAGTAAAATTATTGAAGATCACAAAAGATGTTAATTTCATAAATATACACACATATTCGTGCCATGCCATGATGAATTCTGATGAATAAAGCCTTACTGAGCTTATACGGCTCTGACGAGTTTACAGGCTTGATAAAGAAAGATAATTTGTATACAGTCAACAACACTGATATTAAACCGGGTGTAGCAAAGGCTAAGACTTGTGATTACCTGACAAAGATATCGGTTACCATGGCACCGATTCTTCTACCGCCCGCCATCCAACTAGGTCATTGGCCTACGAACACACTTTCGCTTATTTCGCCGCCTTTCCATCCATTTTAATAACTATATTTGCTTTAAAACCTTCAATAGTTGTGTACGTACTCATTAGATGGTACCAGTCATTTTATAGCATGGCTTCGCCTATATTTTTTGTTACTACAATCTATAATTATACATTATTATATAATGATCTATAATTTAGATAGATAGATACATACATAACACTTTATTGTACACCATTACAAAACATAGAAAAACTTATAGCCTAAAAATATTCTAAATGTGCACAATGGGCGGTCCTATCGGTAAGAAGCGATCTCTTCCAGACAACCCGTGGCAGCAATAAAACAAATTATATTTGTCAAAGGTGGTATATTATATTTTATTCATTAATAAACATATAAGTATGTAAAATATTATGTTCTATAATTTATACTCTAATAAATCTTTAACTAACTAAAATATTATTCAGCAATTTAGTTCCTAGTAAAAACCAAGATATACCTGTATTTAAATGCTGTTGGTACAATTGTTAGCTTACTTATATTATTTTAGAATACAGGCCCAATTTAAACATCTTGAATTAAACATATATACACAGATCTTTTTACTTTCTTTAAGCTTATTATTTATCAAAGACCATAGTGTCACCCTTGACATAATCCATCTATCTCAGTTGATCTACCTTTACATTTGTATCCGTTTTTCTAGGGGCCCAATTCTGCTGTTACTATCTCGTCAAAATCTCCGAACACTGTCGTCTCAATCGTAGGTTTGCCTGACTTCCGTATTCTGTTAATACCAATGGTGTGACCGTGACACAACCACTGTATCTTTATATAATATATTTATAAGTAAAACTCGTGAAATAGATGTTTAAAACTTCGGTAGCTTTTCAATGTTCATTTCGGCTAACGAAATTTCTGGTGGGGGGAGGTTAAAGAACTGTGACATTGTGTGACAAGGGCCGGGGGGGAAATTTCGTGACGTCACATTTCGAAAAAGTAATATATATAAGCTTTAAATAACGAAATTAAAAACATAAAAATATTTTCAACTCTTATCTTTATGAGTGTGTTATAATTGTTATAGAGTGACACACCACGGCCACGGCATTGCAATTGACAGAGTACCGTAATTAGGCAAACCTACGATTAAGACGAGTGTCCGGCGACTTTGAAGAGATAGTAATAGCAGAATCGGGGCCCTGTCGATGTACAACACTTTGTTCAATTCAATTGACAAATGGCAGGAAGTGGGTGTGCCGGCAAGTTAGTTGGCATTCTTGGCGCAAGCGCTGTCGTCGAGGTGCGCTCGCGCTGAGCTGACATTGACAGTGTAGACTGATCATTATTATGCTATTTACTAACATGGATTAATCATAGTTATTTGAATAATAATTACAGGTTAGAATTGAGTCCTCAAAACAGATATGAAAACTGGTCGCGACGCTTAGACAAATGGCATTAGCGCTAAACAAATAGAATAGAAAATGTATGAGAATGACATATTTGCTAAGTTTAGTGTTATGAGCCGTTCAAATAATTATATTGACAGTTTTGACCACTGCCGGTACTTCCCCGTCTTAACAAAAACTCAATACGCAAAACACGTAATTAGCTATATGAAATTTTTTATTACAAACTAGCTGACCGGCTAGGTCTAGGCGAACTTCGTACCGCCATATTTTCTGAATTCCTAAAAGACTTTGTTTCATGACACAAAAACAAAATCACCAAAATCGCTCCAGGTGATTAGGATTCTAGAACCCGATCTCAGCGCCACCTACCGGTTCCAATTGTGAATCTAAACCATCCGGGGACCCATTCAAACACACAAAACAAATATCATCAAAATCGGTAAAATCGTTCTCAAGTTATGCGCGTACATACATTTCTACGTTTCATTTTTATATATAAGATATTTACCTAAAAAGCCTCCAAATCGCTCTCGGCGGGGAGCGTGCCCAAAATTTTGGGCGCATTTCCACTTTGGATGGCAACGCGGATGCGTTGTCCTAGCCAGCCTTTTGGTCACGCGAGACCTCAATTAGACGCGTTTAGAGGTTTCAATAGAGGTAATGAGCTCCAGGCCCCCACGGCCTGAGGGTCTCAACCCCGAAAGCCACAAATATGTACCCATTACCAATGGACACATATTTGCGGCGATTGAGTGCGTCCTGGTGTGCGGCAACAGTCACGGCTGTCTGGAAGATGGGAAGCCGCCAAAGTGTCAACACAAGTTGCGTTCATACTAAGCCATCCCATCTTCTACGGCACCAACGACATACCGTCTGGTCTCTTGCCGTCGTCGCGGCACAGCCCATTTGGTTCGAGCACAGCTATTGCCCCAGCGGTGACAAGAGTCTGACGGGAGTGTAACGTGCCGTGACATTGCCTAACTAATCAACTTCATCTCCGCACCGACAGCGATGTGGCACTACCACCTGAAAAGTATCTCCATCACATTTAAAAACACATCTTTATAATGCACTCATTTAGCAAATCACTTGGGCCGGTTCCTATATCTTACCGACCGTTCATTTGCCTTATTAACGGTTAAAATTTGATATAAGCTCTATACAAGTAATGTCAAAATTTAACCAATCGTACTGCAAGTGAACCAATATGGAAATTGACACAATTCACTTACGACAAATCCGCATTCTAACACAGTTTAAATATAATGTATGTGTTATATATAGTCAAAGGTCGATACGCAGTCTCTTCCCGCAATCGCTGGTTTATCCTAGGTGTGACCAAGACCTTTCGATAAAACCCGAAATAAATTCCAGTTTCTAGCGTTTGCCTAGTCGATCCTAGAAACGACTAAGGTAGACTCGGTCAAACGTCTATTCGTACTGCACTTGTTACATTTTCAATGACTGTATCGTCTCTCCTAGGTTAGACAAAAATTCGTTAGTCAAAGGTAGAAAAACGTCAGTTATTTGGACTTTGACTAAGACTTTATATAAGACCGGAGGTTTGACTATAAAAAAAAAACTATAGTCTATAGTCAAACCTAGCCAGAACTTCGATGTTTATAATAAATATATAATAACAGGCCATAACTGTCCCACTGCTGGACTCGAGCCTCCCACTGTAGGGGAACGGACAGTTTACCCGCCACGCTTGTCCAAGGCGGCTTGGCAGGTTTGACACATCGGTTATCTCAATGTGCAGGTTGCATCACGATGTTTCCCTTCGCCGTTGTTAGCACGTGGTAATTGTAACAATATGCACATTAGGTCAGAAAACTGCCTAAGTGTTCCAAGTGTCCCGGCCAGGATCGAACCCGCGCCCTTTGAGCTTAGGACGCGTGCGCTAGTCATTACGCTACCACGTATTACCAAGTATACGCTTCGATGTTTGCCTATAACATATACACATATACTTACTAAGAAACAACAAAATAAAAAGTCACACATACTAACAAACAAACAACAAAGCATGTAACACTAGTAAAATTTTATATAATCAAACTGAAACAAAGGATGGAACCAGAAATCGTAGTTGTCGTATTATAAAAAAAAAAACCATGGGACTGTATGGCTACACGGCCAGATAATAGGGCATTTGCCTGACTGAATGCTTACCACCCATAGTGACCATAGACGGTCTAGATACGCTTGGCCTTAGGAGAGACTTCGCATCTCTCTGTGTATTCTACCGACTGTATAACAGGGTTCCGAGGAACTGTTTCAAATGGTGCCTTCAGCTTCTACCATCGCACCGCTCGCTATAGGTTGGCAGTTCATCCCCACATCCTCGAGCCGCTTCGCTCATGTACGCAACAGTTCTGTAGAACGTTTCTCTTGCGTACCGTGGGGATTTGGAATGAGCTCCCAGCCGAGATTTTCTCACAGCGCTACGAGATGGAGTTTTTCAAAAAGGGTGTCATAAGATTTCTTCGAGACTGGCAGCGCATTGGTAACACCTCTGGTGTTGCAAACGTCCCCAGGCGACGGGAACCGCTTTCCATCAGGTGGGCCATCAGCCTGCCTGCTGTACACCGAAATACCGCTACAATAACCTCTGGCATCAGTATGCTAGTTCCATTCCTTTTTTCGACGCCAACAGCATATTGTTAGAACCTCTGGTGTTGTAAATGTCCATTGGCAACAATAAACACTTTCCATCAGGGCTTGAGGCTTAACTTCCACGCTCCATCAATAAAAAAATTAGTTTGTTAACATCCTAAACAAATAAATACTTTTATCTATCACATAATGACTGAGTCAGTCTTATCTAGAAACAGCCTTACATTTTTCGACCTTCCGCCCGCATACAGATAATGACAAAGCCACCTCTATCGCATTGTCAATGTCAATGCGCAAGCGCAACTAACCAGCTTGTTCCGAGAATGTAATACGTCATTCAGAGTATTAAAAGCGGGTTTGAAAATAATCATTTTCATTTCTCATACACTGAAAGTACGCTTGAAGTTACCTGATCAGAGGGATGAAAACAGTTCTTTTCGTCCCTGGGAAACGATTTTCCCTGCTGTCAAAAAATTTAGAAAACTATGCGAGCCATAGATAATACGTGCAAGTCATGTCTCAAGGTTTATTTCAGCCACTGTTAAATAGCGAAATAAATTGTAATAAAAAATATCAACCATTTTGTATTTATAAATTACTTTTCACTAAATTATTGTTTAATTTACATCATTTTGTACTAAATATTTAATATCTTTAATGACAAAAAATATACTTGCTGGTAGAAGGCTACAGACAAAAAAAAATATTTGACGTTTCGTATATGACGTATTAAATGAGTTCATCAGATTTGGATATAGATTTAACGGCTGATTTCATTATAAGAAAAGGAGTTGTTTGTTTAACTAATCAATTTTTATTTACTTTCCTCATATTCGAAATGAAAAGCAGAGTATTGACCTCGGGTGCAAGGCCTATTTAGGCACTTGGACTATTAGCGCCAAACCATCTCATGCCTAAATAGGTCACTTTCACCCCTCATGTAACAATCTACTATTCTTTTGGTTGGAGAGCTTGATTTCATTGATATGTATGTATATATAATATGACGGTCTCTGTGGTTGAGCGGGCTAAGTCTTAGCCGGCCGAACTCTCTGGAACGCAAAGGATCCGGGTACGCTTCCTGGTATGGTAAATTTCGGGAGCGAACGTTCTGTTATTTACTATGGTCTGGGTGTCTGGCATCGACTCCAGAGTGGTCCGTAGTATATTACCCATAACACAAGCGTATCTTGCTTAGCTTGGGGATATACAATGGGTGTGTCTGCCGATTATTATTATATAATATGTATTACACTACAAAAAACCGTGGTAGCTCAGCAGCTAGAGCAGACGTCCCAAACTCAAAGGGCGCGAGTTCGAATCCTGGTAGGAAAGTGTGTACTACTTAGGCAGTTTTCAAACCGAATGTGCATGTTGTTACAATTACCACGTGCTAAAGGTGAAGGAAAACATCGTGATTAAACCTGCAAAACGAGATAACCGATGTGTCAAACTCGCCAATCCGCCTTGCTAACGTAGCGAGTATACTGTCCGTTCCTCTATAAAGGAGAGTCTTGAGTCCAGCAGTGGGATCTTTATGGAATGTTATTATTATACACGATTCAGTAACTGAAGCGCAGTTTTAAACTGCGCAGCACTCGATTTTGGCATGTCATTCGGCAGGTTTCTGTATCATACTTACCTGGCAATATTTACATACAACGGCTGTTGTATTAATTTCTTTATTAATAAACTAAGGTTCTCGTTAGTAATAGGCAATAAATATAAAAATAGGTTAGTCAGCTAGTATTTTGTATCCACGATATCATGTGCCATCTGTCGGAGCAATAAAATACAATATCTAGTTTTTACGACTAGAACGACTGTTGAGAATTGCCTCCTTAGTATTCTTGTTCCATGAGAATGGATAACTAGAATATTCTATTAATAATTCAAAAAATTAAGTTCATAATAATTTCAAAAAATTTAGTCCATATTAATTTTTAAGTTTTTTATTTCAGCGTTTATCTAGTATATATCATAATAAAGTTTTAGTCATTATAATAAAATCAGTATTTAGAAAAACATATATACCAGTATATAAGACTGTATATTACACGGGCTTGAAATATCGATAAAAATGTGGTATCGTTATTTATGCTAATTTCAGATAACGGTAAAAAATAAATATCATTATAAAACTTACCGTTATTTCTAGCCTTTACCGGTAAAAATATAACGTTAATACTATTTTATCGGTAATTTTACCGTTATAACTGTATTTTGTTACCGTCGTCGCTCTCTCTCTCAAAGATTGTCAAACAGCACTGTGCTAAGAGCGCGCGTAATATTTGGAGTTGTGTTTGTCGATTGTTTCGGCAACATACAGTCTTAATAAAGCCAATTCTTTAAATTGCAACGTCGCTTGAAATAACATAAACATTACCGATACGTATAACATTATAAATATGGTTTTTAACGTTATAATATATACTATTAAATCATACAAGTTACCAAGTAACGGTAAAAAATATACCGGTATACCTAGCAGTATCTTTTTCGAAAATACCGGTTATTACGTATATTTTTAAAGGTAATCGATAACGTTTTCAAGCCCTGGTATATTATGTATTTAATTTTGACCTGTATTTACTGTATGTAATATATAATGTAATTTAATAAACTTGTAAGTATGAAGTGATTAATGAATGCAGATGAATGTGTGTTGAGACCGTAACGAGTGGTAATCCATCGTCCCTGCCTACCCCTTGGGAAACAGGCGTGATAATAAATGATATGTATGTAGTAATTGTAGTATGTTTTTTTCAGTCCACAGTTATTAAGGTACTCTTCGCAGCAAATTCCATATTACTTTACTAAACGCTAAAATTCAAAACAACTCGTTATTATTAGTGTCCTGATCTTGGAGCAGTGGAAACAGGTTGACGATACTCGTTTCGCGACATTCGTACGTCCCGTTTACTCCTTCGAGGAGAAAAAGAGATGGAGCAATAAGGCAACTCTTGCTTGCTTTTATTCTGATTGTTATGGTGTTTTAAATAAACAAGTTACGTTAGATGATTTGCATTTAACAATTACTAGTGTCTTTTAAAAATGTTTTTCTACCAAATTATTGTATTTTGCAAATCAGTCTGAGCTCAATATATCTGTCTATATCTAGCCGAATCAAGAACGGTTTTGAATGCAAGATACACTATAAAAGAATTGTATTGTGTGCAGTTCATACGCGGTAGAAGTGAAACTTTTTTTTGTTTGTATACTTGAACGCGCTAATCTTAGGAAATACTGCTTTGATTTGAATTTTTTTTTCCGTGTTAGATAGCCCATTTATCGAGCAAGGCTATAGGCTATATATCATCACGTTAAGATCAATAGGAGCGGAGCACCAATGAAGAATGTTTCGAAATCGGGCGTTTTTTTCCTTTTTAGAACTTTCGCTGCATGCGCTGCGTAAACGATTAAAGTTTCACAAAAATCATGTGTGACAGAATTGTTCCCCTTTAAAAGTTCTAAAAAAAAGTCCGCGACAGCATATGTCTATCTTTTAAGGTTGGCTCACTATAACCTTTTTTATGCTAACCAAATTTGTTCAAAAATAATGCATTATTTGCGAAGGTGTTTTTATAAACATGATATTAATCCTTATCCAAATAAATTCGTTATTCATCACAAGTATTTAATTTAAAACAAAATTGCCATTCACATAATTCATTTTAATGAATATCTTGGGAGATATCGCAGTTTTAAAATAACATCGCAGCAAAATAATGATTAAATACTGCGCGCGCATTTATGATGTGCAAGGCCGGCGGACAGTCATGAGGGGGAGGGAAGGGTTAAAGTTAACGTTAGCCTAAAGTAACTATTCCACGCGGACGAAGTCGCGGGCAGAAGCTAGTATAAATATAATTTCTTTAGCTTACATCCGTCAACGTATTATAATTCGAAATAAACTTCTGAAATATCACTTTCAATTTTTCACTGTTTTAGTCTAAAAATATATTATCAGTTTCATTTCGGTCCAAATTGGACCTATGTTTACTCATCGGTCTTATTAATCTGTGCTGCACAATATAAAAATCGTATCTCATAGATTTGTGTTTATCTCTTTTTCGTTTGATCGAGTTTCAAATCACAACGATTCTAAAGAACTTTCACTTCAAAAAGCGACATTTCTAATTTTATAGATTTAATGATTTTATAGAAGTTATTTACATTTTTATGAACTAACACAATGAAGAGAACGTAACCTTTATATTGTATTATAGCTATAATCCCATGAGACTATAAGCAGAATACTGAATTTAGGTCACCGTCCTCTATAGGTAAGGTTCCCAGAAGGTTGGCTACGCTACCTCTCTGGACCGCCTTTGTAGCTGATTCGTGCTTTTGGGTAATGTTTGGACTCTCTACAAAGCGAAATGGTGATTTAATGCCAGAAATAAAACGACGCCATCGAATGTTAAAAACGGAAGAGGAAAATTTTATTTTCTTGTAAATAAGGTTATAACACTGACATTGACAAAGAACACATACACTCTCGGGTAATGGCGGCGCCAGATATTCGCGTCGGTAACAGCTCTTTGGGATTCGTATTTTTCCTTTATGAAACGGATTCCTAATATTTTCGAATTCAGAATGAGACAACCGTCGTTATTCCTAGAGACGTTATTGCGTAAAAAATATCATATGGTGTGTAAAATATTATTATGTGAGCCATTATCATAGTCTACATTAATATAAGGCCACAATAAACGAGAATAGTAACTTATGTTACGTGTTTCCTTCGTTTGAATGACCCCGAGAACGTGCGAAGCGAGGCTAGCCGCTGGGACCGCTATAATACCAATCAAATGATCATCTGAAGATTCAAATATCCTACTAATATTATAAACGCGAAAGTTTGTAAGAATGTATGGATGTATGTTTGTTACTCTTTCACGCAAAAACTACTGAATGGATTTCGATGAAACTTTACAATAATATAACTTACACATCAGAATAACACATAGGCTGTAATTTATAAAGACAGTGTAAATTATCCGAAATACAACAATTTTCCATCACCACCTGGGTAAAACCACGGGGCGTAGCTAGTCATATATAAATTGAATTTGCGTGAAAGAGTAACAAAGATACATCCATACATTCTTACAAACTTTCGCATTTATAATATTAGTAGGATATTTGAATCTTCAGATGATCATTTGATTGGTACTATAGCGGTCCCAGCGGCTAGCCTCGCCTCGATTAAAATAAAGCAATATAGCTAGACTTATTGATACTGAAGAGTTTCATGCCGCTTCTTCGTCTTCAAACAGCAAATACATAGAGTAGGAACAGCAAATACATACTGTTACAAGTTGGGTCAACAAGGGATGCAAATACATACTTTTGTTTACAAGTTGGGTTTATGGTTGTTCAAATACAACGGTGCAGAATTATGTTTTCTGGGATCGTCGATGGTGGCGCAGGTGCATCTGCCATTGCCATAAAACCTGGAGAAGGGCAGTAAAATTTCATGCGCAGAGCCGTCGGTGCCCCTTCGTAACTCGACATCCACCGCGATCTGGAGCTCCTCCATCAAAAACTACAGTCGCTCTTTTGATCTAGATAATCCCCGTCGTGTCTCCGATTTAAGCCTCGACGAAAGGCTCTCGTGCGACGACCGCGTAACATCCTCATGGACAAGGTCGACGATATCTTGGCTGGCTCGGATCAGCCGCCCGCGGTTAGGACGGCAGGCTGGCAGGCACCGAAAATCCTGGCGGCGTCGACGCCGCCAATCACGATCTCTCCACGTGCGCCAGAATTATGTTGCGGGAAGTTTCTTTCGCTTTCTTCTCTCCAGCCATAACACGTTGCGAAACGGCATAAGATGGCCACCGCGAACCGCCGATCCCGGTCCGCCGATCCTTCCTCTCGGCTTCCCGTCGCCCGCTCTCAATCATTGTGTCGCCCTATGGTGGGCATCATTAGATTCATCCCCTCTCATGGCAGTTGCCGAGGTGAAACTCCCTAGGTGTCTCGAGCAAGTTGCCTCCCGGGCTCGAGCGCCTTCGCTTCGCAAAGGCACTCGCCCCGAAAACCCCGTTAAAGTTGTGAGGTCTTCGGACCAACAACATAAAGTCAAGTCCAATAAAAAAAAAAAGAAGGGCAGTAAAGCGACGACTACGAGACGAGTAAGACGTGTGTAGTACTCTCGATTAGCGATATAGACGACGGACTTTTGCGCGTGTCGAATTGTATTGAATCGTGCAGTGTGAACTGGTTGCATCCAGTTTTATTTGTATTTGTTTTATACGTGTTTGTACAGTTCTTATAAACTCTATAGTAATTCCAACGGCATTTATTTTAATTCATGTCCTGTAGCTCGTAACAACACATTTTGCACGGAATAATCCTACCACCTTTTTTATGTACCATGTTTTCTGCAATAACTGATGATTTGATGTAGATTTAATATTGAATTGACATGTGATCCCCAAAAATGTTCTCCAGCGGAACTTGGCTTCAATAACTTTTGAATTTAAAGATTAAAGTTTCACAATGTATAACAATGTCATGACAAAATATTCAAATATCTCCAATATGACGTGCCAGCAAAAACGCAGTCGTCCATTCACAGTTCTCCGGCGCGGTGAAAGTGTGAATTTCACGTTTTTTTTTCCTATTGTGGTTTTTATTACTAGAAACACCTACTTTTTGCCTCAAAAATCAGAGTTGAGCGCGATAAGGTAAAAGTCGGTGACTATTGCTTGCAAAAGGAAATGATGCAGTATCGTCTTTTTAAGTTCTCGTACCTCGATCACTTTATTTTGTTTTATTTAGAAGATTAACACCTCAGTTGCTCAATTTCAAAACCTAGCAAGTGCATACCAAAAAAATTCACACAACAGCACAAAAACTGTCATAAACTTTAATTAAATATCATTTCAAACCTATTATACTTATTGGGAACGATATCATATTTTGATATAGTCTTTACATATTTTGACAATACGTAAAAATGCCCGAAGTTAATAAATGCACAAACATTCAATTGGAACACAAAGACGGTTGCTAAGTTTTCATAGTGCACAACTGAGTTGTCTTAAAAACTAAATTAAAAAACATTTGTTAGAACCCTGTTGAATCAGACAGATAACACATGTTACAATAAATTATAAATAATCTATAATATTATAAAATTCTAAACATGCCGTGTTTGTACATTAAAGCTATTTAAAAAAAGCAACTGGAATAGATTATATAAACAATGGAGAACATAATGCACTTTTTTTAGATTTTTTGTTTGTTCGGGATTCACGTAAAATCTACTGGGCCGATTGCGATGTGGCTTTCACTGATCGACAGCTAATTCTTAGACTTAAGCTCTGCGCTACTTTTTATCCCGGGAATCCCGCGGGAATTTTCCCGGAAGCAGTTTGAAGTTGTTCGGATGCATAAAAAATTGGCAGTTATAGAGACTGCCGATAGAAGTGAAAACTTCAACTTTTAGTATTAAAATTTGAAATTTCATGTTTGAATTAAAACACTATTTTAAGAATGCGCACTATACACACATTGAACTTTTCACTAAATCCATTCAATTTCACTTATAAGATATACACAGCACTAATGTTGCACAATACGTCAGCTGTATAGCTACAGATATACTGCTATAAGCATGTCGGTGACGCGAACGCACGAGATCTCACCCATCCAAAAAGCGTCTAACGCATACAGCACACGGCCGCGGCGCATGCGCCAATCATGAGCATGTCGGTAAAGCGAACCCATAAGATATTGCCCTACCAAAATGTGCCCAACGCGGCTAAAGAAGTTTTCACTTCAAAATTAGCTTATTCCGACACAGTTTCCACTAAAGATACTTTGTGACCCGGGAATCCCGCGGGAATTGAAGTCAAGCGTGGACCAAGCCGCGGGCATATCCTAGTTCTCATTTAAAATTTCATACGATGGTGTAGAATATGCTGGATTTCGTGGTGACTTAGAATTTTATGAAATAAAAATCAGTATTTATGGCAAAATACCCGTGCGTTTGCGCGTGTAACAAACAAAGTGCATCGTGTGCAGGCGGATGCTACCGGTCAACTAACTGGGGTAGGGGGGTGTACTAAATAATAAATAAATAAATAAATCGGCAGACAAACACACACACTGTATATCCCCAAATTAAGCAAGTTACGCTTGTGTTATGGGTATTATACAACGGACCATTCTGGGGCCGATCCCAGACACCCAGACCATACTAAATAACGGAGAAAATACATTTCCGAAATTTACTATACCAGGAATCGAACCCGGAGCCTCTGCGTTGCAGTGAGGTAAGCCAGCAAAGGCTTAGCCCGCTCAACCACAGAGGCCGTCACTGGTACTAGGTTATATGCACAAGCTGCAGTGCTCCTTTTATTAAATGTAAGTATATATACATATATGTAAGTTAGATAGATAGATAACACTTTATTGTACACCATTACAGAAAACCTTATAGCCTAAAAATATTCTAAATGTGCACAATGGGCGGTCTTATCGCTATTAAGCGATCTCTTCCAGACAACCCGTGTCAGGAATAAAACAGATTATATTGGTCAAAGGTGGTATACATAAATATTAGAAAATAAGCAGTTACTTACATATATTTTGTTCATTTATAAACATATAAGTATGTAAAATATTATATGAGTAAAATTATACTTAATAGACATATATAATTATACCTACTGATATCACATGCATAAATATATACATATATATATATATATATATATATATATATATATATATATATATATATACAGAAATATACATAAAAATATCAAACATCACTATGTTGCAGGTAGTGCTTTTTTGTCATGTTCTTAAATATTGTTAGTGCTTTAGCTAAGTAAGTAAGTAAGTTTATATTTATATATCAATTTGTTTTTAATAATATACTTATATGTTCCAGATCCTGATTGGCACGTATCCTCTACAGTTGGTTTTCCTTATACTGGGGCTAAATCTTTAATTTAGGCTGTAATCGAATGCGTCTTATTTAAAGCGTTAAACAATAACGTCGTTAATGCATAGCCACCTTAGTGTATATACATACTATATCTGTCAATATTTAACGTCATTAACAATGGCGCATCTCAAATAATGCATAAAACCCATCGCCATATGTGCGTGAAACGACTTATATCTGTAACACTATCGCAGATGAAGCCCCAACTTTAGGAGATCAGTTTCGTATAACACACTCGCACGAATAACGTAACAAATTATAAGCAAAGTCTTAATTAACCTAAGGAACATCGTAAGTTAGATATTAAAGTAGAAATTTTTAAATTAACCGTCTAAAAACATTATAACTAAAATTTTATTCAAAACTATATATATACCTACTTATATTAAAGTTTGTCTAGAATATTATGTGGCAGGTCGTATTAAATCCTGTTTTATTAAAAAAAAAATGTAATACTTTACGCGGTATACCGGTTCTACCTTATTAACACGAGATAGAAGTTCATAAAGGATATTTTTTTAGCTTATTAGCATCTTATCTACTACGCAATGGTTTTAAAGATCCGCTAGACCAGTGGTAATCAACCTTTTTCATAGGGGCCACAAACACGTGTCAGTGATGATGTCGCGGGCCGCTAAATAATGATTCCTTTGGTTTTCGTCATTGTTACAAATTGAATTAAACAACTATGAACGGATTCATCACGTGTATTTTAACATTTTTTGTCATTTCCTGACGTTTCAGTCACGTTGCAATGTCCGTGGTCACAAGCAATGTTTAATTCAAATTATTTAGGTGTAATAAAAAACCAAATTCAAAATTGATCAACTATTTACTGTAATAGAAAACTTTTGGATCATGTATTGACCTGGTAAAATAATTTAAAAATAAACAAATTTAAATGTAATAATTTATTACTGGTTAACATTTTATATATTCAAATTTACTACCTAACATTCTTTCTCAATATATAAGTAATAGTAGAAAATTAATTCTATGAGTATTTGCAAGACCTTTTAGCACCTTTATATCTTGTAAATTAAAAAAGAAATTAATAAATTGCCGTATATCACGGCAAATTATCGTACAATAAAATAGTAGGACCTATTTACCCAGCGCGTTCTCAATTTTTCTAATGAGCGCGAAATTCAAAATGGTTTAAAATAAAGTAACACTAGATGAGCCAACCACACAAGCCCTGTGGGTCACGTGCGGTCTGCGGGCCGCAGGTTGAGTATAGCTGCGCTAGACCTAGTTAATAGTTTACAAGGAGCCACACGGACCAGTGAGGGATCCCGTGGACTTCCCCGGTTGGTGAAGTGGGTACCCTTCCCCGGGGGTGCCCTAAGTGAAAGTCAAGCGTGGGGGTACCACAGATGTAATACCTATGGTTCAGTTCCTGTGGCACCCCATAAAAGGGCATAGAAAAGGGGCGCAGGTTAGGTTTAGTGGGTAGTCTGACGGTCGACCATCCCTCGTCCTTCTGGTTGGAGGCCACGGTGGGCATCCGGCCGATCAGGAGTCCCACACATCCCTCGGTGTAAAGCCTTTCCCCAGGCCCGAGGATGGTGTCCCAAGAAAAGACATTTCCCCTGCGTTATCAAACAGAAGACCTAGTTAATAGTGGAAATTTATTTCCAGTAATTTACCTGAATAGGAAGTGATACAGGACCTCTTTATTATAATGCTTACCGTCGTCTGTTTTTCCTCAAGAATACAATCTAGGTGTCTTCAAGTCTCGCGTGAATAGGTATCTTCTAGGTAAGCGTGCAATGTCACACAGACGCGAACCTATTCATTATAAAAATTACAAAAAAATCTGCACGCCTTTGAGTTAATTCTTTTAAATTCGCATCGTTTGTAAGACATACAAATACTGTGACATTGGCCACCGGAAGGTGCGTCTCGGCGTGTTGTACGCTCAATAAGTCACTTCCCGAATACAAAGGTGTTGTACTGAGCCAAATTTAACTTTATTTCTGACATCATAAAGATTAAATAAGTGAGAAAAACATAACACTGCCTGGTCATTTGTTATGGACATTTATTGATACGTTGTAATTGCTTGTATGTAAGTCTTATATATCTAAAATAAGTTTCTAGAGGATCGAATTTTACAATGTATTTATAATAAAAATCTAGCAAAATAGAAATCGTCAGCAAGGATAACCAAAAAACAAAAATATTTTGAGGTAAAACTTCTTTAGAATCGTTGCGATCTAAAACTCGATGAAACGAAAAAGCGACATAATACATTATATTTAATCATTTAAACACTATACCGATACAGATAGAGTTGGAAGTGTTTTGAAGTTTTTCGTTAATACTTCAAATTGCGTATTTTAAAGTTTAAATATATTATAATATAATATATATGAAATGTGGCGTCACGAAATTTGGAATCCCCCCACCCTTGTCACATTTTGTTTCACTTCTACTGCATGTAAACTACACACACACAATTTTTTTAAACAACATCTTGTAGTCTGTGCCAAGTAGAAAATAAAAATTACTATACATTGATACAATAATAAATTATTGAAATATATAGTCAATACATAGAAATATAATCACATACTTTTTATAAATAGTGTAAACCTAGGCGCCCGTTGAAATCTTTTAACCTCTTACGTACTTAATGTATTTGTTATACAAAGTCGGGTTGGATCAGTGAGTAATCCTTCCGCGTCTCATACTATTGTCGTTGGTTCGAATCTTGTAAGAAGAATTGTAACTCTTACACAGTTATTGTGATCTAATATGCGTAACAATTACCACGTGCCACCGAGAAAACCACGAGTTTCGCACGTAGTCTGGACGTGCGGAAATCACGTCCAGACTACGTGCGAAACTCGCTAATCTAACTTGAGTATCCTAAACATAGTAACGTCGCCCAGCAGTTAGCTCACTTAACCAGCGAACACCCAGTATATCAAACCATTAACGGTTATATTTTATAAAAAAAACCGTAGTTGCTTAGTGATCAACTCACTCTCGTCTTAAAATAACACGGGCTCGAATCCTGGCTGGAAATAAAGCGATTTTCTGAACGAAGTATATATTGTTACAATTACCATGTGCTGACGGTAAAGGAAAACATCGTGATGAAAACCATCGGGACACGATAACAATGTGTTAAATGCGTTGAGACGTCTTGGACAAGAGTGGAGGATATACTGACAGTTCCCATCAAAATTGGACGTTCCGAACTTAGCAGTGGCACGTTATATGCTGCTAATATTATTATTTATTTAGGTCCATCGGAGATGTTTAAGAAGTATCTGTCGACATGCGAGAAAACTGAATTTCATGACGAGTTAACAAAAAACAAAACTTCACTGAATTATTTTCAACACCCTAATGGAAAATGTACAGTACGCGCAAAACTTACATGCGCTTCGAGTGAAGTTAGTTCCGTTAGTTGCGCAGGTCAAATATTAACGGTTATTACAACACCTTATGATGTGTTGTGCGAAAGAGATGGCATGCGAGTCCAGATAACGGACGAACGAGAGCGCAACGTTCTCCCCTCTCAGTTGTCTATGAACTTTATCAACTGTGTTCTGCGAAATTATGCATGCGAACTTCAAGAAGGCATTTAAGTTTTGCTCGGACTGTAAGATAGGATTTGAAGAAATTATATTTCCTTTTTTTTATTGCAAAGCTTGCAAATAGGCAGACGACCGTTTAATGGAAAATGGTTACCGTCACTTATGGACGTTTGCAACACCAGGAGAGAAGGCAACACGTTGCCTACGAGATAGGATCAAACAGAAGGAAGGGAATATAGGGGATAAGACAGGAGAATGCAATAGGGGAATAGGATAGAAGGAAGTAAAAGTGGGTCATCAGAACTCTCACGCATCGAGCCGGTTTTGACAGCTATAATCAAGACAATGATTGCCAGAAGAGCTCTTCCATGTGAAAGTCATCACTTCATTCGATATTAACTAAACAAGTCATTACTGTAATGAAATTCTTTAAAGATATTATATTTAATCATTTCCGAGTAATATGGTGTACTTCTTTGAAGACTGTAATTATGAAGTTCGTGTTTCGTGTTTTTAGGGTTCAGTAGCCATTTTGGCAAACAAAAACCTTATGTAACAGTCATGTCCGGCTGTCTGGCTGTCCATCTGTCTGGGTAAATCATAGTCCTTTTTTTCGGAAACTACTGGGTCTACATGGATGAAAATTTACACTGACTCGGGATGCCCGTCATACATGCTGATATTAGATGGATCAACCAAATTGAATCAATTTGGTTGATGCCTTTCAACCAAAGTACAACCAGTACTGAAAGGGCCCGACGGTATTCAATAACATGCTTCAAGTTTATGTTTATATAAATAACTTTGGTTGATTCATCCAAATTGAAATACAGAAATGAACTGTGTAATATCAAGTTAATGGTTGAATTTTTTTTCAATGTAGACAATTGTATGGGATTTAGTCAGATCTTTAACAAAACATAATAATAATATTTTCTAAGTTTTCGCGACTAGTATACATAATAAAACTACGTTTTAACGGTTTTAAGGGTGGTCGTTTATTTGATTTTTATTATTCCGACGTTTCGACCACTTTTCAGTAGTCGTGATCACGGAAGACAAAGATGTCAACTGTCAATGAGTATTGTTTAAGTTTTATTTGTTAAAACGTCATTTTATTCCATATACTTACTAGTCGTGAACGAAATCAAAGTGATAGAGCTTTCAAAATACTTTCAATGAAAATTTATTTTCTGAACAATAAGTTTTAACGGTTTTAAGCGCGGTAATTTATTTGATTTTTGTTATTCCGACGTTTCTTCGTCTTCCGTGATCACGGCCACTGAAAAGTGGCCGAAACGTCGGAATAACAAAAATCAAATAAATTACCGCGCTGAAAACCGTTAAAACATAGTTTTATTAAATATCCATTCAATTTTTGAGATGGCGGTATTTTCGTTTCAACAATTACATGGTTCCGTGACCAAATAAAAAAATACAGGGGACGTTTGGCACGCCGACTGGCTGACAAGAACTGGCCCAACTTATTATGACAGCCAGTAATTCCAGGCTGTCTGGATAATCCAACAAAGTAGGGCCAGTTCCAGTGCCAGCTGGATAGTGTTACCAAAAAAAATTGAATCAGAAATACCTATTAGGGCGGGCCGCGGGTCAAAGCAAATTTTAAAAGAATATCAAACAACATACAGTTATGTCCGTCATTATTTTGATAACATTTATTTATGCATTTTTTTAGGTATTTATAACTTAGTCGCTGCTCACAAACCGAAGCCATTTCCCAACAGGCCGTTGACTTCTGTTTGTGAACGAATTTCTCTGTTCTTCTCGAGTAACTTGGTTTATTATTTATGTAATATGTTTTTAGGAGAGATATTTACTTACTGATGATTCTTAATGACATCCTAATACTTCTAAATTTAGTGTTTGAGAATAATTCAGCAGAACAATAGGGGAGCGGACACATACTACAATAAATTCTAATATTCTTACATATAACGCAGCAGGTGTTAAAATAACATCTTATCGTCTAACGTTTAAAATATCATGACAGAATTAATTTTAATTACTTTTCAAACAAGAATTAATGTGCTATTTGAATACTTTTTCTTGTACCTACTTTTGACGTCATAAGTAGGTACGCTCGTACAAAATCTATGTCGCTGCCATATACCTACTGTCATTTTAGAAAAAGTATCCCAGTTGACAGTCCGCTCCCCTATTTTAAAACCACCGACATTTATGTATTTATTGTCTCGCTAAGCAAAGTAAAAAAGTACCAAAACATGTAGGCTGCATTTTCTTAATTTTTTACGACTAGTACAAGATGTCAAGTGACACTTGTTAAGTGTGAACTGACACTTGACATCTTAGGCTACTTGTACACGCTAAGAAATGTCGTTGGGGGGTCTACGCAAGAATTCGTGTCGTTTCTACACACGAACTGTGTACATTGCTCCGGCGCTGACCACGAAAAATCTTGTCTGTACTGGACACACGACGCGCTCTGTGTTGTTGCAATGAAGAGAGGGGGAAAAGGTGAGAAGTGAGAAGGTGAAACTTGACTAGTAAACCCTACCTATCCTACGCACGACTGCCAGAAAACAATCTCGTCGTTTAGACGTTCCTGTTTATAATATCTTGTCTTGACAAATTTTCGCGGCCAGATCCAATTAAACTAGTCGTGTACACGATGAAATTGGTCCTATCGGCAGCAGACACGGTGAAATTTCTTAGCGTGTACAAAGGCCCTGTGCTTTCCGTGATCACGGATTCTGAAATGTGGCCGAAATGTAGAAATATAAATCAAATAAAATGCCGCGCTTAAAACCGTTAAACTCATGTAAAGACTATCAAAATATGATATCGCTCCCATATATTATAAATAATTTTGAAATGGTACATTGAATGAAATTCATAATTTTTTGATATGCACTTACTACTACTAGGTGTTAAATTTCACAGCTGAAATGATACTAATTACTAGCATTCACTTCGTTATTTTACTTTCGAGATTTTTTCGACCTTTCACTTAACAGCGACCCTGAGACGTTTCATTCAAAACGCTGTACCGGCTAACTGAACTTTAAACACCACGCAAAAAACTACTATGAAGCATAGGTGAAATATGTTAAATAAATTCTAGGTTTTAATAAACCGTTAGTCGGTCTGTATGGCAATCATTTTTCTCGGAAACCAGTTGGTTTTTATAGTGTAGGCTGTATCTGGTTAAACAGTTGAGTAGTGAAATCGCGAATTGAAAAATTAATTTACAATTTGCTTGAACAGATCTCAATCGTACTCCCCTCTTTAAAACTTTTAAATTGTTTGATCGAAACTTTTGAAAAAATTAGAGGTTGTATAATTTTAAAAATATTTTGACCTATGAAAATTATTTAGAATAATATCTCTTGAATTGTTATTGAGATATGGTATTTTTGATTAAACGGTTTTTATGCTTCCGTAACAGTCAAGTACTTAGCTATTTAAAAAAAATCCGTGATCGAAACTATTCTCACATTTAATATAATAAATAAATCAACAGGTTATCATTGTATCAATCGAGATTCGCGAAAATAATGTAAATGAAAGGTATGTTAATTACGCACTATACCTGATAAATGTCTGGTGTCGATTTGAGCTATGTCAAGCTGAGCTGCGGCGAACCCAGCCAGCAGAAGGAGGCAGAACGCCTCACCGGCGCTCCGCATCTTTACAACATAAACCACATCAACACAAAACACTCACAATTAAAACTAAAATATCAATCACACACTTTCAAATTTTGTTCTGGTCGTTTGTGTGGTAAGTTCGAAAGTTATGAGAAAGTTGGTGACGTGTCGAAGTTGTTCGCCCGGCACCAGACCAACGAACAACACAAGCGCGGTTCGACGACTGTGTGACGCCGACGGATTGCCGGCCCGGCAGCTTAACGGGTTGCAAGCGTGTGCGATCGAAAATACATTAAACTTACTGGAAAAATATAATCTACAATTTAATTTTCAATTGTTATTATCTACTTACCCAATCCGCATAAAGTCTAAACGACGCTATCGTGCAATAGAGTTTAAATCAACTCAAGTACTTTTTGTCATCTTATAAAACTACACAGCCTTATACATTTTATACGGGCGTGCATACTTATAACGTTATAAGTATGTAGAAATAAAACGAGTCAATTAACGAAACTATTGCTGTTTAATGAATTAACAATTAAAATTATTGCTATCATAATATTTTCAAAGTGAGTTGATAAGATGTCATTTAAGATAGTTTTCCGGACGGTCTAGTTAATCTAGACATACTTTGCCTCGGAAGCGAGTTCGTGTCTCTCTGCAGTCTCTCCAGTCTCTGCAGTCTGCAATTTTCTCCAGTCTATATTCTGAGGAACTGTTGCAACGTGCCAGCCAATGGTGCCAACTTCCTCCTTGTACCACTGCACTGCTTGCTATCGGTTAGATGTTAATCCCCGCTTCTTTACCAAAAGGTTCATAAGAACGTTTTTTGGATGGTATTTGGAATAAATTCCTATAGTCTTCCCATAGCGCTACGATACAGGGTTTTTAAGGTGCCATAAAATTTCTGCGAAGCCGACATCGTGTTTCTAGTGTAATAAACTAACATATTGAATATTATATTTGCAATACACGATATGATTTACACGTTTACGATTATTTGAAAATATCAAGCAAGAAAAATTGAAACAGAAACAAGTGGCCGACTAAGAATCATGCCCCGAAACAGAGTTCCTCTAAGAATAAAATACACATAAGAAATTTTATTTAACTAACGCTAACTATGCTATATAGCAGGACTATTATAATATTACCCTATATTTGTACGTTATTCAATCTACTTTAAACACTAATGCGTCAGCACGCTTGGATGCCAATCTAGTTCTATCCCTATACATACTATATTATGTTAATGTTTTATTTATTGCTATCTGTTGTGTTGTACAAATAAATAAATAAAAATAACTTTTAATAACAAATAAATGAACTGCAATATAGCCAATTGACGCAACTACAACCAGAATCGATAAAGGATTGACAGCTTTGAATAAAGTTCTTTAATTAAAAAATATAGTTAACATCCCGATAAATTAAAAACTGGCATCCCCACAACTCACACAGGTGGTCGCGAAGTCGCGCACAACGCGTCGCATATCGGCAGGTAGCGAGTAAACACGGCCTGCTCTGTGTTCTTTTATCGTCGTCTCGCTCTCATCTTTTATATTAGAAAAAGATGGACACAATATTTCAGAAGTTTTTCATTCGTTTTTATTCAATTAAGTAGGCCAATTATGATAAAATAAATTGGATAAGTGCATGAAAATACGCGCACAACGCAGGGTTCCATAGAGGTGACTAACCTACATTGGTCTCGTTTGTCATTTTCAGTTAGTTATGAAACCATAAAAAAGCATACATTGATATTGTTCACTTGATTTTTTTCAGAATTTTTGAATTGATTGGAGAGAGGGGGCACAATTTTTCAAAATCTGACTAATAATACCCCAACTAATGATATACGACTATTTACCCAAAAAGAATTGACAAATCAAACGAAAATATCGAACTTAATTTTCAATTCAAAGTATCCAATGATAAATACCCGTACCGCCATCTAACTGCAAACTAACCACGAGAGCAACACATTAAAATTGTCGCTGTTATTGTCGTTGCCATGACGATGCATTTGTTAATGAATTAAAATGGTAACGCTAATAAAACGCGGTCGGAGCGCCAACTTTTAGGCTATATTCGTCTATCCCTCGGGAACAGTACTATTTTTCTGGATGAAATGTACCGTGTCTTCTTCTATACCCTTGACAATCTGTGCGAAAAATTTCGTAAAACGTCAAAAACAAATAAACTCAGTCGCAATTATAATATCAATTAAAATGTAGAGGGGGGCAGAAATTTCACGATTTTGTAAGCTAATATCTGTCTACCTATAGACTTCATTAAAAACTTATATAAATAACATCATAATCCTTTTTCAAAATGTGACTAACGATACATAGTCGTGTGGGGTATAAATTTGAATAAGCGGACGGACGAACATAAAAATTTCATAAGGATTCCCCTTTTACCAAACTGGCAACGGAACTTTGCAAAAGAACGGTCTCTGTGTCACAGCTGATTAGGTATTTCAGATACCACAACCTTAAACTAATATATTGAAGAGTTTTTGGCGGGAACTGAAAGGAGATGTTGTGCTGTGCAGTTTTATTTTCCATACTACATAATAATCTATAATCTGGCTTAAAGGCCCAGCTGCCAAGCCATAAACCTAAATAAATAATAATGATATATAGAACGTGAATTTTTCAAGGCCTTCACAACCAAATCCTAAATTATGTTTAAAATATAGCAAAGAATACTAGAGAAAGAGAAGAGAAATCGGCAGACAAACACACATGCCAAATCTTAAAAATCGAGTTCTCTTTGCATATTTACGTTTACAGTGCATAGATAATAGGGCGGTATTTTTCAAGATGCTCCAGGGCAGCACTTAAGGTAAATCCGGCCCTGCCAATAGTAGATGAGTCCGATGGACCGCCGCCTGATAGTTACTGGAAGTTACTGAGTTGGACGCAGAGGTATCAGTACAGTCATGTTTAGTTATTCCCCTTTGAACATATTTCTAGCAGGCTTTAAGTAAGAGTTCAAAGATGAACATGAATTCTTTATCCTAAAAACTGACTTAATTACTACCTGATTAAAATTTATAACAACAAAATCACATACAATTCGAAAAGAAAATAATTAACAAAGTTAGTTAGTTAGTTTAATCTAAAGTTGATTACGTAAACATAATGCCTTTTTTACACCATATCTCAAGAACATAGGGTTGCCAGATGTGTTCGAAAAAAAACCGGACAAGTTTTCCTTTATTAATATATTTTAATGAAAATTAACTTTTTAGTTACTAAATTTGCATCGAATACTAAGTTAAAATCCAATCTACTTTTCGACCTATTTAGCAGTCAATGCCAATGCTTTTAATAAAGTTTTATCGCCTGAGGTGGCATCTTTGAATTCAGCGGAACTAGCAGTTATATTAAAGAAAACGCGCAATTCACTTTTTATAGTATGTCCGGCGAGATGCGAGAGTTCACCACATAATGAACGAATTCACTTTAAAACCGGACCGGTTTACCCAGATTTTCTTAACTGGACAAACATAAAAATATCCGGACTGCCCGGTCGAAAGCCGAACATCTGGCAACTCTACAGGTACATGAATCTATGTGTGAATTTTACATAGGAAAAACCCAAAGTGGTTAATCTGTAAGACGCTGGTACATCCTGTTACGGGTTATAAGGAAAACGTTAAGAAAATTCAATAGGTATCTACATTAAACTTACTGCATTTGTGCCCTTGGGGTTACTGGTTTGGCAATCGACAGCGTCTACCGTTTCTTTCCTCTATAAATGACCTTTAATAAGTAATGTCAATTGTCTATTGACTCCTAAACATAAAGACCTTATATATTTTTTTTATAGTTCTCCTGACAAACAAGACCTGTCAGTGTATTTTCTTTTTTTGTATATTTCTTATCTTTCTTCTTTTTACTTTTTTAACAGCTTATTTCTATTACACATGTTTACTAATCTACTTGCAAACTTACGTCTATTACAAAAAATATTTGGTTAAATAATTACATATTATTATTGCTTTTTATATACCTTTCTCGTCTCAACATGATTTATCGGCTATTTCTTAAATATTATTTGTATTTTACTTTATTTTTCCTTACCTCTGTGGCCTTCCGTCACATAAAATGATCACACCATCGTCTCAGCGTCGTAGCTACAACCAGCGACGAAGATGCGCAAGCGTAGCTCGCCGCCGGATGCGCCTGCGCGACGCGACGGGTATCGCCCGTGGACACGCAGCCGAGTCGGTCTTCCCAAAATCCCGTCTTTTATTCCCTCCGAAGTATCCATAATTTCCAAGGTTTTCGCGTCGTGGAGTGAAACATCCCGGTTGTGGGATTATTTCTAATGGTGACATTCTAAGAATGGCTCACGAATCGACCTTGTCCGTGCTATTCACTCCACGACGCGACTTTCCGATTCCGAGGAAGATTCCTTCCGTTCCAGGTGGTAGCCATTTCGCGCTTCTCTGTTCAGCAGAGAGGTTCTCAGCGAAGCGGTGGCGGCGGAGTTTCCTGTTCGGCGAAGAACGGCTTCGCGGTTCGTCGGAGAGTAGCCACACAAATCACACAATAATATTATTTTATTTAATTATTTTATTTGGGGGGCTAAAAACTGGATACAAAAGTGGGCAAAGTTAACGGACAACATATAAATTAATATTATCGATATCATTATATGGCTATAAAATGAAATTTCTTGTGTTTGCATAAAATAACAGAGTGCCGATGACAAAAACTAAGTAATCAGTTAACTTTAATTATTTCTAGAGATTCTCTCGTTAAGTGTGAAATGACACGTACTTCACCGATTTTTTAAAATAAAAATACATTGTAAGCACGCTTGCGAATTCCAATTTATTTCTGTATAACATGTAGCGCTAAGTTTTTAGTGTCCATTCATTTTTCTTTCTTCAATACCCCCAATCCCTATCGAGAAGGTCAGTATCGAGTATTTACAAATAAGGAGCAAAGAAAAGAGTTTGTTTATCTATGGTGCATGTTTACCAGTTTACCAGGGATGGAAAGTAGGGATGTGAAAAAATAATCGATTGTTACTTTAATCGATTATTTTTTTCTTATAATTGATGTTTTGTGATCGATTTTATTCATGGTAACAATCGATTTTTATTAAATCGATTATATGAATTTCACGTTTAAAATCAAATTTTGTAAATAATGCCATCTATGTGACGAATGGAAAATCACGTCGTAAGTCTACTAAACGTGAACAAGTCGACTGAAAAACGATATGTATCTATTTATGTAAAATAAATGATTCAAAGAAAGAAATGATACCAATAATTATTTTCAGGTGTGGAAATAATTCTTGGTACTCTTCTTTTTACGGTAAAACACTTTGGCGTTAAGGAGTGATTTGTTTTATATTTTAGTTTTGAGAGCAAACAATTGTCGTTTTATTTCTTATTTTTATTGTTTTGTATTAATTTAACTGTAATAAAATGTTTAATAGTACTGAAAATTTGTATCAATAATTCAAATCTGTATTAATAATCTGAAGGTCATCCTTTTAGTTATTTTTTATGTTTATTATCTTAAATTATTTTCATCCTAGTAAATTGTTTATATTATTCTTTTAGTTCTGTTATTATCTAATCTTCTAAATATATATAATTGAAATCCACGTATATAGTGACTCGTCACGATATCTCAGGATCTATAATACCTATAGACTTAAAATTTGGCATGGACCTTCCTTTCGCCAAGTAGAGGTCAGCTAAGAACAGATTCTACGGCACGCGAAGCGGGCGGGTATCAGCCAGTATTAAATAAATATGCTTTTTATTGTCTAGAAAAAATCGATTTATGAACAAAAATTGATTATTTCCTTAAAATCAATTTTTTACAAATCGATTTATATTGAAACGACAAAAATCGATTATTAAGTAATCAATTTTTTTATTGAATTTCACATTCCCTAACGGAAAGCAGAAAAGTGACAGCGAAAGAGAGTTTTTGGCGAGAACTGAAAGGAGATGTTGGGCTGTGCAGTTTTATTTTCTAAAAATGTGTAAAATTTCTCTAAAATGAACAATAGTTGTAGGATATTATTTTTGAATAGTAATTATGTGTTGTTGTGAGAAATGTGAACGTTATAGCCAAATGTGGCCTTAGGAGTTTTCACAAGAACTCTGTTGGATGGCGTCGATTGTGGCCTACAATACAACTGCACCTGGCTTAAAGGCCTAGTTGTCAAGCCATAACCATAAAAGAAATGACAGCGAAAGAAAAGGTGAATGGAGCACTAACTCTTTTATGAAAACCCGAAATGTGTTAATAAGGACACGCTTGGCTGTCCCTCAGGGGTATTGGTGCCAACACTAATGTATGGCAGTGAAAGTTGAGTATGGCAGAAGAAGCATGAAACTAGGATAAACGCAGTCGAAATGATGTGGTGTACTGTCAAAACTCTTTTGTAACTTTCATAGAGATACTACATTGATGTGTTTAGAAATAACTTCTAAGTAATTCTGATATTGTTATTCATACTGCAAATTTTAATGAAATAAAACCAATAATCTTGGTTTTGTCGTTTATTATATTATGTCAATTTATTTCATTAAATAAAATGCATTAAAAATAAAATGGCTTCATTAGCGCGATTACTTAGACCAGAAAAGTTTGACATGGATCCTGGTACTCCAGCCTCAGATTTAAAATACCGTCACTGGAAAGAGACGTTCGAGAATTATCTTGGTATCGAGACTAAGGATGATCAGGTACCCGGTAGCATTAAACTTAAAATATTGCTTAACAACATATCTCCAAATATATACTTATTCGTAAGACAAAGAGTACTCGAAAGCTATAAAAATATTAGACGATATTTACCTAAAGCCTAAAAATGAAATTCATGCTAGATTCTTGATGACTTCTGCCAAGCAGAAACCCGAAGAGACAGTGGGAGATTTCTTACGAAATTTACAAAATTATCCTTCGACTGTAATTTTAAATCTGTCACTGCCGAAGAATATAGAAACGAATATGTGCGTGACGCTTTTATCGCTGGTATACATTCTCAAAGAATTCGACAAAGGCTGCTGGAAAACCTAGAAATAAGTTTAGAAGAGGCTTATAATCAGGCGATGTCCGTGGAAAGGGCTGAGAAGAATTGGAATGATTTCAATAGCATCCCTACGCATTCTGCTATAGACCTAAATCAGCTCGAAGATATCAGTCTACAGAGCAACAGTCCTAATCTAGCTGCAACGCCATCACGCAAACGCTGCATTTTCTGTGGTGGAAACGTTCACCAGAGAATTAAATGTCCAGCATTCCGTGCCACTTTCCAAATTTGTGAAAAGAAAGGCCATTTTGCAAAAGTTTGTAGAAGCAGCGACACGACAATTAAGCCGGCTAATAATGCCATAGTAGAGTCATGCGATGAAAGCCTGTCAGCAATTTTAGCAGCATCGCCAGCTAATCTGCGAAGGAGTACGGTATCTATTACTGTCAACAACCATAAAGCTGATGCTTTGATAGATAGGGGAAGTTCAACGAGTTTTATCAACAAGGGTTTCGCTCAGTTACTAAGTCTAAAACGCCATCCCTGGAAAGAAACAGTAACTTTGGCTTCAAAGAAAAATTCTACACATGTGGATGGATATTGCACTGTAACTATAAAACTGAATGAATACATCTACAAACATAAGCCTTTATATATCTTAGAGGATCTTTGCGCTGATGTCATTATTGGACACGATATTTTACAGAGTCATTCGTTCGTAGAGATAGAGTTTGGTGGCCCAGCTAAAGCTTTAAAAATTTGTAATATTGCGGCAGCTATAGTGCCCCCGGTTTCTCTTTTTTCCAACCTTTCATCGAACGTGAAACCCGTTGCTATAAAATCAAGAAAATATTCTGAATCTGACAGTCAATTTATAAAAGAGGACGGTGCTAAACTTTTAAAGGATCGCATAGGTAAAGGTAGTAACTCACCTTGGAGAGCTCAAGTCTTGGTCACTGGCGGTACGACACATAGTAAACGTCTCGTCATTGACTATTCGCTAACGATTAACAGATTTACCGAGCTGGATGCATATCCATTGCCTAATATAGAATCAATTGTTTCGATGGTAGCAGAGCATAATTTTTTCAGCCAAATTAATCTAAAAAGTGCTTACCATCAAATACCAATTTTGACGAGTGAAAGGAAATATACAGCCTTTGAAGCATGTGGAAATTTGTACCAATTTACTCGGATACCATTTGGAGTTACTAACGGAGTTGCTGCTTTCCAAAGAACACTACAGCATATTATCTCTAAAGAAAAATTGATGATGCGTACCTCGATGACGTCACAGTAAAACAAAGGATGAACATGACCATAACCTAAAACAATTGAAAGAGGTTGCAACGAAGTATAACCTCACACTAAATGAAGAGAAGTGTGTATATGGACAAGAATCCGTCAAATTGCTCGGCTATAAAATTGCTGACAACTCAATTCAGCTGACGAAGAACGCCTACGCCCCCTAATGAGCTTACCAATTCCTATAGATTCACAGTCTCTTAAACGAGCTCTCAGCATGTTTGCACACTATTCTAAATGGATTAAAAATTTCTCGGAAAAAATCAACCCTCTAACAAGAGTGACCGAGTTCCCTTTGAATGAAACTGCAATTAATTATTTTCAAAAATTAAAGTCAGATATACTGAAATCCGCTTTAACTGTAGAGACTGATGTCTCTGAGCACTCTATCGCGGCTTCTCTCTCACAGAAGGGTTGTCCGGTAGCTTTCTTCTCCCGTTCCCTAAATGACTCAGAACGTCGTCATTCCTCAATTGAAAAGGAAGCGTGCGCTGTGGTAGAATCCCTGAGGAAATGGCGACACTATCTCATCGGGAGACACTTTCTATTAATAACAGACCAACGGTCAGTTTCATTCATGTTTAACCAGTCTCATAGTAGTAAGATTAAAAACGAAAAGATAGAAAGGTGGCGCCTCGAGCTATCAAATTACAAATATGATATAATATATCGTCCGGGTAAGCAAAACGTTACAGCCGATGCTTTATCCCGTGTATGTTCGAGCGCAACCACAAGAAGTCTGAACGAACTACATAATATATTTTTTTTATTTTTTTTATTAACTACTCTACGGACTCGAGTTCCGTACCCTTTTTTACAACTTAATTACTATTAAAGTTTTTAGGTTTATACGCGCTTATTTTATTATTGTGTGTGACATTAATTTAGTTATTTTTGTGTTGTAGTGTATGTTAAGAATAACTTATAATATTATTTTTTTTATTTTTAATATTGAACTTATACTAATGTAGAGTGTATCTGTTTCAAGCTGGTGTTGTGAGGAAGTGCATGTGCAGTGTGTGCCTTATGTCTATACCTATATATATCTTAACTAGTGCCATTTGTGTTACTTTTCCTTTCTGTGCCTAGGTTATTAATTTTTAGGCTCTCTGTATGTCTTGGTTTGTTTGTAAAGTGTGCGTGTAATGCAATGCGGTGGTAGTGCGCGTTGGTGTGAGCATGTGTGAGTTTTGTTGTTGGTTGTGTATTTGTGACTTGTGTGGTGTTATAATTTATTGTTTAATTGTTGTGACATGAAAATTTTTCAATTGGTGTAACTGATGATGGATGGTTTAGGAGGGGGATTATTGGCCCTCCATTAGACGTTGGACCACCGTCTTGTCTCCCATGCGTATCGCCATTTTTATATTGTAATCCCTGATCTCATCGGCTGTGACTTTCTCCGCTTTGAGGACGAAGGTGGCGGTAGCGTCCTCTTCGCACACGGCTGTGTAGTAAATACATTTAAATTGCCACGACCGCATGAAGGATGCTCTTGTACAGGTCCATCTTGTTGGATTTGGACCTCACGATCACCACTATCTCGAAGGTAAGACCCTGAGCCTTGTGTATCGTTTGAACGCATGACCCTTCGCCCTTGCCACAGCCTAGTTTTATTAGGCTCTCTTTCTCTGACTGCGTGTGAGTTAGATAAAGAGTATTGGCAAGTTCTGTGGGTATGCACTCTCGCGAATACCGTTTGAGTTCCAGGGAACGAGCTTGATTTTTGGACGAGTATATGCCTGAGTATATATACATCACTCATGGCATATGCTACGTCTAGTGGATTTCGGTGTGTACAGAGCTGTTCTCGGGTGATTTTAGCCGAGGGTGTAGGGCGGTGATATAGAATGGGGAACAAGTCGTTCCTGTCTATAAAGGGCATTTGGTTTATATCACCCATGAGAGTGAGGTAGGCCGCTCCTGCTAGGCGCGATGCCATGACTATAGAGCCAAAGTGGCTCATGAGTGCTTCATCGACTATGAGGCGTTTGGATCTAAAGTTGGAAGTTAGACCGTTGACTATGAACGATGCCATAGTCCGCACTCTAGCCTTCGCATTGTCGCCTAGGATGGGCTGGAGCTTCTCCCGGATTTCTTCTGCGGATTTTTTTGTGGCTGTGATGACCATGTCTTCATCTTTCTTGAAGGCACGGAGCATCGCTGTTGTTTTTCCGCAGCCGGGGACGCCGTTGATCCATGTGATCTCCATAATATACATAATATTTTAGAACACCCGGGTATAGTGCGGATGATACATTGGGTGCGTTCGAAAAATCTACCATACTCGGTAGATGACATTAAACGAATGACATCAGATTGTCGTATATGTGCCGAAATCAAACCTAGATTCGTTAGAAACTATGGAACTCTTATTAAAGCCACTGCACCTTTTGAACGACTAAATATTGATTTTAAAGGGCCCCTATCTTCTACTACTAGCACGCGCTACATTTTAACGATGATAGATGAGTATTCTAGATTCCCATTCGCCTATCCATGTAAAGATTTGTCAGCGGCCATAGTCATAAAATGCTTAAAGGATTTGTTCCTTACTTTCGGTGCTCCTCAATATATTCATTCGGACCGCGGATCTGCTTTTGTGTCCAATGAATTGCGGTCTTACTTGGTATCAAATGGTATCGCTTGTAGTCGTACCACATCATATAATCCACAAGGAAATGGCCAAGTAGAACGTCTTAACGGTACCTTATGGAAAACAATTAAATTATGCCTGAAGACGAAGAATCTTGACGTCACCTACTGGGAACATGTCTTATCGCGAGCTCTCCATTCTGTCAGATCATTGTTATGTACAGCTACTCCGCATTAAAGATTTTTTAAGCATCCTCGGCGAACGGTCGACGGAGAATCGCTACCAACGTGGCTCTTGCAGCCCGGTCCTGTGTTAATGCGAAACAATCAGAGGCAAACAAAATACGATTCTGAGGTGGAAGAAGTGGAGCTTTTAGAAGCTAACCCTTCTTACTCACATGTGAGATTATCAGATGGACGCGAAACTACAGTGTCAAATAGACAACTTGCTCCTCTTCCGCCAGTAGGAGAGGAACAACTTGAATCTCAGGATCGCTCTGAGGCTACAGAGGAAGATGGAACTTTACCAACATACAACGAAAATGCAACGTCCCCTCCTCAGCGACCCTCGAGGGAAAGGAGAGCCCCAGTTTGGTTTAGAGATTTTGAAACCTGACGGCTGGGTGAATGTGGTGTACTATCAAAACTCTTTTGTAACTTTCATAGAGATACTACATTGATGTGTTTAGAAATAACTTCTAAGTAATTCTGACATTGTTATTCATACTGCAAATTTTAATGAAATAAAACCAATAATCTTGGTTTTGTCGTTTATTATATTATGTCAAATGAGAGCTTTGAGAAGTATATGGAAGGTAAAGATGACTATTATGATAAGGAATAGTGTATTAAGGGAACGTTTTGGATTGAAAGAAGATTTAATGATAAGAGTTGAAAAAGGAATGTTAACTGGTTTGGGCATTTATAAGGAATGGATGCAAATAGAATCTTAAAGTAAGTGTATAACAGCATTGTGAATGGTAGAGTTGGTACCGGTAGCCCGCGACGTACACACCATGTTCAAATAACAGGTGTTTTAAAAAGACGTCAGGTAAAAAGCATCTCAAATAAACGTGCATGTATGAAGTGGTTAATGAAAGTAGATGAAGCGAAAATTGTTTTTGAGGATTATTGTAACTGGAGGTCCATAGTCTCGTAAGAGAGTAATATATTCCTTGGTCTCTAACTACCCTGTGGGAAACAGGCGTGGAAATATATTATGTATGTACGAATAAGGATTTTTTGTTATTTTAACTTCAGACTAAAAAAATGGGCAGATACTGATAATGTTCGTCTAATTATACTTTTTTATCTAGATTTTAAATAATAGTAATAATACTAACAACAATAATTGTCAATGAACTATTTTCAGGTGATTGAATTAAAACTAATTATAAAGCAATAAGCAAATATAATAAAATTATAAACTCACGCATACAGGACTGCGATTATGACTCACAGAGTACATTAATTGAATAGGAGATTATGACTTCTATGACATGGAGTCTCAAGTTCCCTGAATCTAAATAGAAATTCCCGCCGAATCTCAAAGGGACTATTTTCCAAACCATAATGTTTTCAGCTTTTTGCGTTCCGTATTAAAAATTTGAGTAATATTATTCTCATAAAAGTATTTTCTATCTCTTTCTTACTCATAAATTTCCCATAAAGATAAAACGTTCCTTCATTACACGAAAGTACACAAATTACTATTTACCTGCTTTAGAAACTATACCTGTACCACGCAGTGGTTGCTTTTACTAAAACTCCACTTATTATTCAAATTATGTGGAAAACTTAGCAAAACAACATTCAGAATGGCTTCAGATCCTCCAGATTTATTGTTTTTTGATACATTTTCACACGACACAAGCGAGGTAACATAAACGGTTACGTTTAGACTAAGCCGTTCTCTGTCGAATATTCTCATTTTCTCTGGATAATTATGATTTCATTTCCTTTTAGGAGCTGAATTTGGATCTAGTTCAGTTCCCAAAGTCTGTGTATGTGAGGGAAATACGTATTATACCTCTGGGAGCGAGAGTTGAAGGAGATTTCCCAGGAGGTGTCCGTTTGGGTGCCACAAATCCAAGTAAATTTCATATTGATTTCTTTGTGAATGATCTGAGTAAGCCGGGAGCTTCGACCTTTGAGGCTTTGGGAAGTCTAGATTATTGCCAGAATGGGCAGATACATATGGAATGTGGTAATGGGATAGACCAACTGCGGATACCAACTGATGGACTTGTACTACGAGGTTTGTAACAATAGTTAGTTATATAGTATATATGGGTAGTAATAGTTGTCTTTTTCTTTCTATTAAATTGATTCCTTATTTGTTATTTACAGTAGTTTAAAAAAAATGGAATGATATGGCAGGCATTGGCCTGTTTATTTTGTTTTTTGAGTTCAGTGATGACATATAATGTCTAGTTGTCCATTACTTCTTAAACTTGTACTTTTTAAACAGCTCCAATGACAGACATTGGAGCTGTTTAAAAAGAACAATTGAAATAGACTATATAAATGATGGCAAACATGATGCATATTTTTTAGATTTCTTGTCTGTTTGTTCGGGTTTCATATAAAAACTACTGGACTGATTTGATGCGACTTTCACTGATCGACAGCAAATTCTTACACTTAAAATATAGGCTACTTTTTATTCTGGGAATTATTTAAAATTAAAAAAGGAAATTGAATGTAATAAAAATCAATCCAATCCAATTAATCAAACAAATCTTGTAGGAATTTTCCTGGGAGTGGTTTAAAATTGTTATATGATACAAAACATTTCAGAGTTAGTCTCCCTGTATACCATGGACCAATTAAGAGTAAGCTAAGTCACTCCTTAGTTGTTGTCACTCATCATGTGTGTGCTGGACATATGCTGCTCAAGACTGCTTTGCTTTCCTAATGTAAAAGACAAACAGCCCCAATTGGGAGACATGTAACACAAGGGAAAGCATATATCATATTCTTCTAGAATGCACCAAGAACAATAATGAGTGATAGCATCTAAGGGCTTAAACTTGCTGGAGTTTAAGGTTTTTCATTCTTTTTTAGTCGAGCCTTTGTCTATAGGGGTAAAGTTAGTGCTAGACTTCATTGTTACAATAAAATATGTAACTTTGCATGTATGTAAGGTTTTGTATTCACAGGACTGATGTGGATTCGTCCTTAAAATAAATGTTTGGCTTGTATATACAGGTGAATTTTTCAAGTCGGTTTTCAGGGTCTAACCCTAAACTTCGATAGCGAAAAACACTCAAAGAAGTCTCGAGACCGATTTTGACGAAAATTAAAATAGTATAGATTTTTGAAAAATCACTTACCCTTGTCAGGATTTGAATCGGCTGATTTTGAAAAAATAAACACACCTTGTATTACCATACCGAATTTAAAATAGGCTATGTTTCCAAGGATCAATTTCTGTGAAGGCATGATAAACAGCAAATCAAAAGAAAGGGTTGTTTTCGAACATAGTGTTCTATTTTCCATACCTTAATTAAACTTCAAATTGCACAGTCATCGGATCGCACCTCGTTTGAACGTAATCAATGTTTACCCATTGACTGATTTGGTGGATTGGGGTAAAATAACATGTGTTTTGAATGTTAATTTGTAGATGCCTATTAAAAATAGCTCAATTTTCATCATTTTCGTATTGAATAAAATGAGGTAAGGTTTAATTAATATATGTAAAATTGAACATTTTGTTCAAAAACAACCCTTTCCCTTGGTTTGCCATTTGACATTCTTCCATAGAAATTGATCCTTAGGAGCTACACTATGATTTGGTCAGTGGATTCAATTCTATTTTTGGTTGGAATGGCGCCAACGCATAGGCATTGATTTAGCCAATACCACAGTAACGAGTAAAGCAACAGGCGAGGGAATCTAAAAAATATGAACTTTAATTGGTATTCAATTGCAAACACCTTAATCCTGTGGACAAAACAAACATATATTAAGTTAGAGTACCTACACTATAAATATAATAATGCATTAAAAAATTATATGAAATAGGTATATACATGATCATTATCATTTAAACATAGCATAGAATTTACATTGATATGGTGGGGAAAATCTCATGGAAGAAGAATACCATAGAGTGGAGTTGTAATTTTAGGGCATGAAAAAAATGTTCCAATGATCCCTCAGCTAATCCACATTCACAGAGGGAATGTTCTCAAACTCTGATCTAATTCCTGACAAGGGTACTTAATTGATTTTCCAAATATCTAATGATATCATTTTAGTTTTTGCCAAAATTGGGTTTGAGACTCTTATGAGTGTTTTTCGCTATCTAGCAGTTTAGGATTTGACCCTGAAGGTCCACTTATTAAATTCACCTTATATATTAAGGCTCTTATATATATAAAGTATCACTGGTCACTGCCTAACTTAACACTGCTGTGGACAGAAATTATTTAACAAATTGTTTTGCCTCTAAAATGCTGACAAGATACAAAATTAAATTAAATTCATAAAGAACTTTCTTCGTTACTCTATAATTTTTATTATGATATCTATTCAATTACATTGAATGGGAAAAAAAGTATAAAGTTCTTTAAAAATATCATAAGTGTATGTTAAATTTTACCTGTTGACTTTGTAGAGCCATGCTGAAATTACTATCTTGATAACAGCTCTTAGGGCCTGCCTGTGATACCATGCACACACAATATTGCTAATACATAATAAGCTAATTGTGTTTCATGCGATAAGTGATAGTTTCAACAGCTCACTTCCTCTCCTATCCCATCCTCTTTATCTCATTCCTCCTGTCTAATCCCTTCATCCAATCCTAAAGTCTAGCAACGAATTTGCTTCGCAATTCATTATACGAATAGGTGACGGTGACCACTTTTCATGAGCTGGGCCTTAAGCCTGTTTGCTAGCCACATAATTAAAAAAATAAAAATATAGGTATATTTGCATTGCAGGTTGGTACACAACAATCACCTTGGCTGTTTATGGTAATCTTACCCAAATTTTGCCTGAAACACCAATTGGAGCCAACCCTCCCCCTGTTAATCGTCCACCGGTCCCAAGGGAGGTGGCTCCACCACCTGTACAACAGCCACAGGACTGGAACCAAGACAATTCTCAATATCGGAACCAGGAGCCTCCAAACCCTATCCCTTCATACACTGGTAATGTTGCTGCCAGTAATCCTGATTCCTATGGGCCTAATTATCCTGAAAATTATGACAGTCAGATGTACCGTAATGATTATTATGCAAATGAACCCCCCAAAGACCCAAGAACCTACCATCACTTAGAGGAAGATTGGGAAAAGAGAGACTTGAGCTGCGAGAGGGATGGTGACCGCATGAGACTCAGCCCTCGGTCTATCGAGCTTGATAGAGAAAGAGTTGGCAGAAGTCGGAGACACTCTATTGATAGAAGGAGCCGTGAATCTTCACGGCCAAGAAACAGAGATGATCGCATGGATAGACTCCATTCACGATCACGGAGTAGAGACAGAGATTATGTAGTCAAAGGAGACTATCGGCCACTAAGCCGATCAAGATCTCGAAGTTTGGACAGATTAAGAGGTTTGTCTAATGAAAGGGACTGGGATCGCGGTTCCTACAAAAAAGATGACTACAGGCGACATAGAGATACCTCTTATGATAGGTCACGTGGCTGTTCTTATGAGAAAGATTCTGGATCGTATGAGAGGCGATCGCCTTATGATAAAAGAGCAACTTCTTATGAAAGAAAAATTTACGAAAAACGTTTATCGCCCTATGAAAAACGTGGATCTTCGTATGAAAGGCGGGCGCCCTCGTACGAGAAGCAAGGTCCATATGATAGAAAGAGACATTCCCCATACAGCAGAATTAGAAGCTCTAGTTACGGAAGTAGGTCTCCTAGTCGCGATGATCCAAGAAAGAGGCCTAGGACACCCCCGGGTGAGGGTCGACGACCTATGTCTCCAAGAGATGGTGAAGTGTCCAGTCCTATTAATTCTGTCAGATCTGAAGAAGGAGGTGATTATGATAGGACTGGAAAACAGATTCCAAGGGTTGATTTCTACCATCAAAGCTATCGGCACAAGAATCCAATTAGAAGTCCATCACAAGAAGTAGAGAATGCTCCATACATTGAACCACAGCATTCAAGTCTTGTAACAGTTCAAATTATTGACAATGCTGGTGCTAAAATCTTGGAATCACCTAATCGCCACCTTGATGAGGACAGATCTATGGATGCTGAGCCATTTGAACCAATTCTCTCAGATGAAGACATTTGTGATGATCATGAAGATGCATCTTACATGGAAGTCGATTATGATCTAAATGAATATGTAGGGTTTGATGACATCATAAAATACTTTAATCCTTTCAAATCAGACTGGACTAAATACGAAAATATAAATAAAATACATTTTCTTGGAAATAAAGGGGCAAAAGATGTCATGACTGCTAGTTTTGATGAGCTTGGCGATGCGTGTCCCGATTTGTTCAAGATGTTCGAAATTAGCAATAGAAAGGCTGAGCTTAAGTTCTTTTCAGACACATTCGTTGAAAATGATAATGCATCAAAAGAAGAGTGGGTACACAAATGTGAAAGCGATATTTTTATTTCCCTTACAAATATATGCAGGAATACTGATATAATGTTACGCATTTTTCAAAAGCATACCAAAGATGATGAATTTGCAGACATACATAATTTATTGATAAATTTTTGTAAGATTGGCTTAAATTTTGATTGTGCTTTATCCCAACAACAGCCCACTTATAAAATCAGACATATGAAGTGTGGTATTCGTCTAGCGGAAGCATTAATGGCACACAAACATAGTGAAAAAGTAATGCAGAGTTTGTTAAGTGCAGACATTGATATGCCAATGTTACTTTTAGAAATGTACTCAATGGAATACATGGCCCTGAGTATTAGATTAATGATCTTGAAAGTGTTGAATGTTTGCTTATCTTCAAAACTTGCAATCAATCATTTTATGAAAGAAGCTTCATTCCCTAAATTTGATAAAAATGATACTGACTATAAACCGAAAAATGGTTATCAAACACTTATTGCTATAATGCAAACTAACCCACTTGCCAGAATCAAATTTTCAGTAAATGCATTGATAAAAAAGCTAAATATTTATGAGTTGCTGGGTAAACTCTATGACTTGGTGTTAAATTTTAATAAATCGGCTGCAGAAAACAACCAAAACGAAGATGCTGAATTATCAGAAACTGACACAGAATTCATTATAAATTCATTAGAAGAAGTGCTTTACATGTACAAGTCACAATGCTTCCATCTGTCTCAGCCAAAACGCTTTTTACCAGTCTCTGCTCAATTTGATATCAACAGAGAATGTTCTAATGAGATTTTACTAGAATTCTTCAATATTCATCAGACATTAGAAGTTTGTTTATATCTCTTGACATGTCCAACCACTTGCAATAACTTGGTGGTCATCAGTCCCATTCATGACTTCATTTATGAATTAATACATTCCCCCAATGGACTGGAATTCTTATATAAAAATATGGAGATGAGTGAATTATTATTCAAAATTTTAGCACAACCTTATGGTCAGCAAAACACTGAAGAATTTCTATACCCTCATGATCTAAGTAATTACAGTGATTTACAAATATTAGGTTTAGAAATGGCTTACAGATTAAAAGCTGTTTATTATTTACAATCAATCTATGACCTACAAGCTGGAAAAGTTGACGAAAATGAGTTAATAGATCGTTTGCAATCTTTGTATTGCCTCAGTTTTGGTAGTATTGGGAAAACTGCTGTACCGGATGTTATTGTGATAGGAGATAATGCTGATTGTCTTATGGAAGTGTTTGAAAATGACTTAAAAGGTAAAAGTAAGAATGATTCTCCATCCAAACAAAAATCACCTGCTAAAGGCTATGCAATTGAATTGATCGTTTCAGCTGTGCGTTACTCGGCTAATGTACCATTTTTAAAAAAATATGGACAAAGACTAATAAATGTATCAAAAGAGCATGATAGATTTGAGCCTAGTGTATCTAGTGTTCTTCAAGAAGTGGTCCCGTATCTAAAACCTATTGAAAAGACTACTTTAGTCTCAGGAGATGACATGGTTGAATGTGTAGAGATCTTAAAAAATAGTTCTGAGCATGCTGCTGATTTACCAGGAGAATTGACGACTTGCCTAAGAATATTACGCCATTTCTGTATATCAGATTATGAAAAAAATATTGCAATAGCATGTGAATCAGCAACAGACGAGTATGTGGAACTTAAGTACAAATACAATGTTCTACAATTATTCTCGCTTGACGGCGTAGCACATTTAGCTGGAATATTGGATAGACTTGCAATACATTTTGACCAACCTAGCATGCATACTTCATTCTTTGCATCTGTACGTGGCTTACAATTAGGCCAAATGTTGTTACCTTGTTTATGCTTGCTCGACGAAATGTTAGCAAGAGTGGTACGCTGTCGTGGACCGCGATTCAGGGACTTGACTGCCGCTCCAGTGTTACTTAAGACTTATGGCATAGCTAAAGCTTTCCCTGTAGGGTCTGTTGGGTACAGAACAGCAGCGAAAGCAGCCGAAGCTGCTGTGAGAGCTTTACTGGCTTACGCCCAGCCTATTGCTGATGACGCCAATGGTGGTGATTCCATTCGTCGAGGACCGTGGACATCTTTATGCTCTGAGGTGATTAATTATACCATGACAGCGCCATACACATTTGTACCCGGATTATTAATGTTCTCTGAGTTGCTGCCGTTACCTTTACCGATGCAAGCAAAAATAGCACCAACTGAGAGAGAATTAGCTGATGCAGCAAATGAAAGGAGGCTATGGTCAGCACACCTTCATGCCTTATCAAACGATTTAACCGATATGATTCAGATCATCTGTATGTCCACCTATCGACCTGTAGTTCACATGTTGCGACGCGTTTGCGTGCAAATAGCTGACTTAGCTCCTAACACAGCTGCAACTGTCGCACGTGCTGCAGTTGGTGCTGTTATAAGAGAATTAAAACCTGGAGATCCAGCTACTGCAAGTACAGCTAGAGTTCTGGGCTTTCTTGCGTGTCTAGTATCTCACGCGCCAGTCAAATGTGCTGTTTTACATACATTGAATAGCGGCGGGCCTAAATCTACTGATGTGCAAACTGCATTATGTGGAGTACTAAGTTTGTCAAACGCTTCCACAGACCAGTCAGCCGCCCAAGAATTTGCAGCACATGCATTAGCGGCATTCTGTGATGTTGAGATTACATTAACGCCTCTAAGTTCTTATTCAGACATGTTACTGGCAAATTCTTTGCCAAATAAAGAAGCATTGTCTGCATTTCTTGAAGCATCAGCAGATTGTCTAGAATCGACTACAAAGACATGTTCAGTCGCTCAGTCGATCTTGCGGGCATATTTTGTATTAACAGATCATGAGTATGGCTTCCAACAATTCCGAAAATTTGTATCTAAGAAAAGAGAGGCACTTGGAAAATTTTTCAAGTGGGCTTCAGAAGGGCCCGGAGAGGACAAAGCGGAGTGCCTAAGTTTGTACCTGGACTTAATTAGGATTCTGAAAGGGGAAGAAGGCGAAGGCGGTTCGGTCGGAAGGAAGTCTGTGTTAACAGTGAACGAAATGGCTGACATGGTTGGGTACACACCCTCTTGTGATCATCCCGTTTTGTCTCTGGAGAAGGTTCTACGGGTAAGTTAAATTTGTTTCTTGACAAGTTCAATTTCTTGTTTCTTCTTCATGAACTAAATTTACAAATATTGCTTCCAGTATAAAATTTTCTTGTACGGTGTCTTTCACTTCACATTCATAAAAATTTATGCACATTTATGTATGTCAAGTTAGTCTTAACTTGAGGTTAAGATCTATGATTGATTAAGCAAAGTACATATATTATTTCAGTTTCATATAGATTCACAGGTGTAACCATCTGAAAAATTTACTATCCACAGGAGAAAAATGCGGAAGAAGATGCTATAGCAGCACGCTTCTTAGTCTCCCATCTCCAGAAATTATCTGATGCACCATCAACTCCACCTTTGGATGTACCAGATATGCCATTGCCAACTCCAGAGACCTTGGTGGTTCAATTTGCTGCAAGAACCATATATTGCATTGCTGAAGCCAATGATGAACGGTTGACCTCAAGTTATTGGTTGAATGTGCCCTCGGCAAGTGTGGAAGAGGATGTCAATGACAATGAACTTGTGAGTTTTATTGATAATAGATTAAAAAACTTTAATTAGGCTTCTGATATCAAAATGTTAAAAGGAACCTTTATGGTCTCTCTCTGAGATAATTATATCTGTGTCACAGATTATCTCGAGAAATACTAAAGCTCGAGATATGATGTTTGATATTCTAAAAATTTCTGTGCCTATAAAAATGTAGTGTCATTTTTTTTTACATTATGTAGCATACAGACTTGACAAAGAAAACTGAAATTGATGTTAGAAAATCTTGTTTTTAGGGACTAACCTCCTTCAAGGGCCAAATTTAATATTATTTTTCCACAAGCTGCTATCGAAATTGTCGCACTGTCAAAATTTTTTGCCTAGTTCAACAAAAATACAGATAATTCAAATAATATCCAACAAATGTACTTCATTTAAAAAGTAATCGATTCTGTGATAATGTATGCTTATATTGGATACAAATCTAGACTATAGTGTACCTGTGTTTCAAATTCTTATAAGAAAAACACACAAGGAAAAAATTCACACATGTTCACTTGAGCATCATAAAAAAATGTACAAACAAGTTCGAAATAATATGTTATGCCAATTACCAATTACCAATACTAAATAAGTAATTTTACAGGTTTGAATATGTTGTCCATAATTATAACAATTTAGGTATCACTGTATGAAGGGTTATGAACAAAAATAAGTGAGAAAGTTTTGATTTTAACTGATTTATTATACTTTACAAAAATATGAACACAAAGCACAATTTACAGGTCAAAGAGCACGGAATGAGAGAAGTGAGAAAAACAATGTTGCCAGTATGATGACTAAAAAGTGATACCAGTTGTTATGTAATAATTAACAGATATTTTGTTTATTTATTACTAAAATAATATTTACTTTAACACTTGCCACATATGTAGCTTACAAAATAATTGAATTTAAAACTACTAATGTCTAGAAACAAATTAATATACGAATTATAATAATAAGGATTCCTCATGTCACAAAATCAGACTCCTGTATCAGCATTTGGGTCAGAAAGATACTCGTGTATTGTGTAATATGCTTTATTTATTAATAATTGTCGTAATTTTATTTTAAAGCTGTTGATGTTGAGTTCCTTAATTTTTGGTGGTAATTTATTGTAAATTTTAGTCGCCATACAGAATAGACTGTTTTGAAATAAAGTAGTTTTCGAAGGAAGTGAAAGCAGGTAGCTGTTGTGGCAATATCGGGCTGGTTCGGTTGTCAAGCGTAACGTTTATTATATATCAAAACCAAGAGAATTATATCGTCTCTTTTATTCTAATACAAATTTTATGTAGTTAGAGGGAGAAAGCATCAGTTTCAACGTTCATTTCAATTATATGTATTTGACACTTTCTGGGACGTCCCAACGAGCCGTGTGAGCCCGTGTGTGACAGTTCAGCAACAAATTTCTGATAGTTCCGTCATAAAGGTTAACAGTTTATTTCACTTTTTTTTTATAAATAAATAAATAATCGCAGACAAATACACACACACACACTGTATATCCCCAAATTAAGCAAGGTACGCTTGTCTGTGTTATGGGTAATATACAACGGACTACTCTGGGGCTGATCCCAGACACCCAGACCATAGTAAATAACTGAGAAAATACATTTCCGAAATTTACTATACCAGGAATCTAACCTGGAGCCTCTGCAACAACAAATTAACACCTATATTCACTTACAATATACAAATAATAATAATATGTCCTATAGATATTATTTAAATTCGTGTATTATGTATGTGTAATACATATTATTTACATTTTTTTAAACTTTTATATTTCGAGTTGTATGTTCATGACCCTAAAAGTCAAATAGTATTCTCACTTCATCTTTATTTTCATTAAAATTCAGTTAGTATTTTTAGCATGACATACAATATACCAAGATATGCAGACAAACAACAGGTCCAAAATTTTAAGTGATCTGTATCAAATATATTTTAATATTATGTAAAATTATTAGAGCTAGGCATGTTTTCTAAAGAGTTTCTTGCGCCGCTTCTTCTCTTCAAGCCACAAAATGTTGCGAAGCGGTAGTAAATTAGAGTAGGCTCCCATAGAGATAATAATAACCATAAACAAAATTAAAACTTAATAATAAAATGAACAAGTTGGCGGTAGGCTAAATAAAACTTTAACAATACTCATTGACACTTGACATCTTTGTCTTCCGTGATCACGCTACTGAAAAGTGGCCGAAACGTCGGAATAATAAAATTCACACAAATTACCGCGCTTAAAACCGTAGTCGCGAAAATTTAAGAAAATAGTATGGATCAAATAGTGTAGGTAGAAGAAAAGTCTTCTTCTAAGTCATTCCCTCACTGCTGTGGATTGTAACTTTGATGGCAGTGAATAATTGCTCTCCTCCACTGAGATCGGTTTTCAGCATGGTGGAGAGCCGAATGGCTCGACATGACCAGCTGGTCAGAAACCTATACCTAGGTCTTTTAATCTTTCTTTTCTTTGATGGAAAGCGGTTATCATCGCCTATAGACATTTGAAACACCAAAAGTGCTATAAATGCGCTGCTGCTCTCTCAAGGGAGACTGGAACCTGGTCACTAATGCCGGAACACAACCGAAGGTTGTTATGGCGGCATACCCTAGACCAAGGGTGGTAGCCATCCAGTCGGGTAAATGGCCTACCACCTGGTTGTGGGTTCTTTTGTCACTACGACAGGCCGCCCCAACGCAGGAAATTGTATTCTTTCTCCGTTCCTGCACAGATAATAAAATTAATAATTTTTATTATTTCAATAGTCGAGATGAAATTTCGGTGCTTAGACATTTGTTATATTGTGTGTCTGATATTGTAGGTTCCTTGCGATATAATGGAGATCGCGAACGCCCACTTGTCTATGGGCGGGGGCACCCTTGGTTCGGAGGCCATCGCGAGTGCCGTCAGGAGGTTGGCTGGCTGTCTGGACAACAGGGCGGAGGCCAGACCCTGCGATGACAAGAGACCTGCGGGTGAGTAGCAAATGATTATGAGTCAGTTGCCATCTAAACAGCTCGTGTCTTTATAATAATTACTAACTTCTGCCCGCGATTTCGTCCGCGTGGAATTGTAACAAAAAGTAAGTTAAAAAAACCCGATCTTTAAACATTTTTCATTGGTGCTCCGCTCCTATTGGTTTTAGCGTGATGATATATAGCCTATAGCCTTGCTTGATAAATGGGCTATCTAACACTGAAAGAATTTTTCAAATCAGACCAGTAGTTCCTGAGATTAGCGCGTTCAAACAAACAAACAAACTCTTCAGCTTTACATATTAGTACTAGCTTCTGCCCGTGACTTTTTCCACATGCAATTGTTAAAAAAAAACTAAGTTAAAAACCTCCTAATTTTGAAACATTCTTCATTGGTGCTCCATTCCTATTGGTCTTAGCGTGATGAATAGAAGAATAGCATAGAATAGAATATATTTATTGTGTAATGCATGTACAAAGTTGTTACGGCTTTTACAGTATCAATGCATTCGGCCCACAATTGGGCGTGCAAAATTACATATAATATTGATTTATAAAAAAAAATTACAATCAACTAATCAATATAATTAAAATATAATTAATCTAAATAATAAAATGTCAAATTTTTTTTCAATGGTGTACATGGCATCTCTCTAAGAGACTTCGGAAGCTTATCATATACGAAGGGCCCTATGCCATAGACACTTTTGCGCATTAGTGCCGCAATTGAGTCGATGGTGCAGACTCTAAATTCATCGCGTCTGTTACGTGAAAAGACCTCGGAACGCTAAGTAGCTGTGGATCAGTTTTGACAAACATTGATATTTCGAGTATATATAGACAGGGTACAGTCAAAATTTTATATATATATATTTTTTAAAGTTCGCAACTATCTGTCTGTTTGAGTTTGAACACTGTACCAGCTTCAGTGGAATTTCCCCAGAATATTATGCCATACCTAATATTAGACGATATGAGACCATGGTATGCAGCAAGGAGAGCGTCAACATTTACAATTGATGAAATTTTGTAGAGTATATATATCATACTATTAAGTTTTTTTACATAGAACACATATGTGATGTGATGATATATAGCCTATATATAGGCATAGCCTTCCTCGATAAATTAGCTATCTAACACTGAAAGATTTTTTCAAATCAGACCTATATCTTGTACATGACCAATAGTTCCTGAGATTAGCGTGTTTAAGCAAACAAACAAACAAACTCTTCAGCTTTATATATTAGTATAAGATTATTGTTTTTTAATGTTTTGATACTGTGATTGTTTGAAATTGAGGAATGTAGATACATCATTATTATTTAAAAAAAATATATGACATTTTTATTACAAATAAATACATATTTTAATAATAATAATAAATCTTTTTATTAAAATGTTTAAATGCAAATATTATTTGAAAATAATAACTAAACCTAATTACTGCTGTCGTTAGGTAGTGTGCCTAGGAGGCTAGGCAGCATTACCTCGCTAAATACATACACTAACCCCTTGAGAGAGGTAAGCTTCGGCCTTCGGGTCGCCTATGGCCTCGACCAACCGTCGTTTAATAAATAATTTTGATTTCTTTATTAAATATTTTATTTTGACATGTATTTCTTTATAAAAGAAAAATGTGATTATTTAAAAATAAAAATGTCTTTATTTACCTATTTAAATATAGTATCTTTTTTGGAAATTAAAGTATAATAACAGCCCATAAATGTCCCACTATAGGGGAACGGACAGTATAGCTGCCACACTTGTCCAAGGCGATTTGGCAGGTTTGACACATCGGTTATCTCGATGTACAAGGTTCCATCACGATGTTTTCCTTCACCATTATTAGCACGTGGTAATTGTAACAATATGCACATTAGGTCAGAAAACTGCCTAAGTGGTGCATGCGTTCCGGCCAGGATCGAACCCGCCCCTTTGAGTTTGGGACGCGTGCGCTAGCCATTACGCTACCACGACTTTGTCTGTAGTATAATAAGTACTGTATGTAATATTTGATCTTCATTCCAAAGTTAGATACGATTGCGGATGAAGTTCAATATAGATTATTTACATGTCGGAAACCGATGTGCACAAGAACTGCCGATCGGAATTATAGTTAGTGTAAAAGTGTGATACGGTGTCGCAGTGGCGTTGACGCGCGTGCGCGCGGACGGTTGCGCGGACGCGTTCCGCTCGCGGCCGCCGAACACGTCGCGGCCGCCCTCGCTGCACGTCGACGACTTCACAGCGCTGCACCACACGTATAACAACAACCAGATCAACAGGTCAATATTATTTTTTAAATATTTAATCACAATCTTTCCTAGGACTGGTTATAATGAAATCCTCTTTTATTATTATTTATTGACTCCTATTCACCTTATAAAAAAAAAAAAAAAAACTACGTCTATTATTTTTTTATGTAAAGAAGTTATGGGAGCTGCATACGTCTAGTCATCGCAGCGGACGACGAACTACTGGCTGTCGCAGTGCGGGAGCGCACATATTAATAGTTGCTCTATCTCGCTCGCACATCATCCGTTCCGCTAACACATTGTGCTATATTATTGTACTAGCAGTACGACTTGTTTATATTTGTACTTAAGGCTACTGTTTCCAAAATACATTAGTTCACATCAGCACTCGACATTAGAGATGAGTTATAAAAGGTCAATTATTATCAATTATTCAATATTCATAGAAATTAAGTTGTAAAAAAGAGTACGGAACTCGAGTCCGTAGAGTTGTAAAAAAAAATACAGGTCAATTTAAATATCTGTTACTCCTGTTACTGTTATCCAAAAATAACAGCATTGATTATCTGTTATTAAATAACATATTGTTATTTACTTGTTATTGGAACGACGTTCCTTTACGCAGTTTGCAGTGCATACGTACTGTTGCCAACTTAGCGCTTTCAGTGTTAGATTTTTATCTCTATGTACACATAAAGTTATTTTTTAGCGCTTAGCACCTTATTTCGCGCTTTTTTAATTATATAACTCTTCACTGAAATATCGACGTGTATTGCAATATTATCGTCAAAAGACCAAGTGTTTGTAATAAAGTAAACTAAAAGACTAGATACTGTCTTTTTACTTTATTTTCAGCGCTTTTTCCAAATCCTTGCCAATCTAGCGCTTATTAAGAGTTCACATACCATGTTTTCTCTAAGGAAAGTTGGCAACACAAAAGCCGCATCCGATTGTTTCCAGACACGCTTCTTAAATGGTTTTCATTCTGTTACCTTATAAATATTAGGTGCGTCTCGTTCTAGCCCGTATAAGTCCTTGAAGTGTAAATGAGACACCGATATGAATAATAGGTGCATCTCCTTTTAGCTTGCTTAGATAGAATGAGAGAAAAATAATAATTAACAGAACGGTTAGGTAGCTCATGTTTATGTTTGATTTGTTGTGTGCCTGTTATCGGGAGAACAGGTATTGTGTTCCAGAAATAACAAATGTTATCTGTTGTCTGTGAATATCTGTTGTTATTAACTGTTAGCATAAATATGCCTCCCGCCTACTCGACATTGAATACTACTCTCTGCCATATGAAGTATCATTTAATCTCGACCTCTCGCTGCTACAAAGTGTTTATTTGACCCTTGTAAATAATAACAACCTCTTTTCCTCGTTTCTCCTCGTCGTACTCGTGTTAACTTCCAATCGCTCACTCGCCTCTAATAATTTCCGGGATAAAAATATTAATAGTGTATCCATAACATCGTGCTAATAAAATAACAAACAAGCAAATCGATACATTTCTAAGACAAGAGAAATGATCTGGTAATATCGACAATAATAAAGTGTAATTCAAGTTTAGAAATATACTCACATATTGTATAACATTACTAAAACTGTTTTTAACCACTAAATAATCACTAAAATTGATTTTAACTCTAAAAATCACATTTACACTTACTAGTGGTCGCCTGTGGTCGAAATTCAACCAAAATAACTTTTTTAATCACAGATTTCGCCAAGGCTACACTGTTAATTTGACTTGAACAATAAACACAATAATATTATATATGCGTGTGTGTGTCAAATACATGGTAGAGTGTGTAATGTTTTTTTTTATTGATTTAATGTATTTTTTATGCATAATTTAAAATAAATATTAGCATTCGTCGCTTCTTCCCTATATAAATTATAAATGTGCAAAATTTCATATTCCTCCGTCCGCGCAATTTTTCTATAAAGGCGTACAAAGTTTTTGCTTCACGTATTATATATATATATAGATGTTTTGTGAATACATACATACTAGCGTGCCTGTTTCCCATAGGGGTGACAGAAATTATGAATCTCCACTTGCTATGATCTTGACATCTTTTGTGATATAACTACGTTTTAACGGTTTTAAGCGTGTTATTTTACTTGATTTTTAATCCGACGTTTCGGCCACTTTTCAGTAGTCGTGATCACGGAAGACAAAGGTGTCAAGTGTCAATGGGTAATGTTAAAGTTCCGTGTTCACGGCTACTTAAAAATGGACGAAACGTCGCTTACACTCATCTCTTCCTACATATGTACTGCTGATTACCTGTCCATTCTTCAAAACCGATTTGATCATGGTAAGTACGTCGCAGTCTACTGGCACCAGCTCCACCACCCATTCTTTCTATATGCCGAAACCGTCTTAACATACCTATGCAAACGGGCCCTTGCAGGTGTTTTATTAGCCTTTTTTTCACGCCGCCGTAAGACGTCATAAAACCTTCTTTCCTCTGTTGGTATTTCATGCGATTCTTGGAAGTCATTAAGCTAACCATTTAACAATTTCAAGAACCAGTGGGCGGCATGTTGCTAGGAGGCCATGTCTAATTTACAAATGGATGAGGGTCGGTCAGTCGTGTTCTGACTGCAAACGAGGCGTTACCTAGTGCACTTTCGGAGCAAGTATCTTATAACGACGAACTTTGCACGATTTATGTGATAACGATTTTCTGTCCTACGGTTTGTTTTGTTGTATTCGGCTATACTCATTTACATCCTATTAGGTTTACGACTGTTATATTGAAATGAGTCCATGTTAGAATGGCATACAGGGGGACATTTACGTTTATACAGGGGGATGCGTCGCGGCATGCCCGTTTCGGACCGCGGGAGGTTCGCTTCTGCAGCGCCGATGCACGCCCACTACAGGCACATGTGAGTCGAAACAACACTTATTGATACCTTTATTTTCAAGAAATCCTAACATTCTTTCGCATGTAGGTATATATAATTTATATTATTACTAGCTGATGGCCGCGACTTCGTCCGCGTGTTGCGGTTTTTTAACTATCCTTCGAGAACTCTTTAATTTTTCGGGATCAAACGTATCCTATATGTTGACCAGGGATATAAGCTACCACCATACAAAATTTCATTTGAATCGGTCCAGTGGTTTCGGAGATTAGCCGGTACAAACAGACAGACAATTTGAAAAAAAATCTAAATTAGATAGATAGATAACACATTATTGTACACCATTACAGTAAACCTTATAGCCTAAAAATGTTCTAAATGTGCACAATGGTCGGTCTTATCGCTATTAAGCGATCTCTTCCAGACAACCCGTGTCAGGAATAAAACAGATTATATTGGTCAAAGGTGGTATACATAAATATTATAGAATAACCAGTTACTTACATATATTTTGTTCATTTATAAACCTATAAGTATGTAAAATATTATATGAGTAAAATTATACTTAATAGACATATATAAATATACCTACTGATATCACACGCATAAATATATACACACGTAAATTGTGAGAAGAAGAGATGAATTCAAAGCGTTCTTTGAGATAATACGGGGTTGTGGGGATAAACAACACACGGTAAAGGAGTGAAAGAATGTGAGTATTCCGGCGAAAACGAATTGGCAACCACTTGAGTTTTTTACGAAACTCAGAGACGTGGTCATATTTGCGTAACCCAAATATGAACCTTATAGAAAAATTTTGGAGGCGCTCAAGTTTATTAAGTTGCTCTTGAGTCAAATCAATATAGCTGGCGTCAGCATAATCATGAACGGGGAGTTGTAAGGGCTCTGCAAGCTTAACTTTGGTGGCTATGGGCAGGAAGTTTTTCAACTTCCCGAGGGATTTCGAAGAGAGGAAGAGACGTCGACTCAATTCGGTTATGTGGGGTCGCCAAGATAGCTCCCTATCAAATATGACTCCTAGATTTTTTATTTTCTCACTAACCGGGATATGTGTACCATTAAATATGAAATTTGATAAGCAGGTCCAGTCAATTCTACACAGCATTAAATTAGTTCTATTTCGCTTATTAAATTCCCCTGACTCGGTTTTTAGCTTTTTTTTCATTGTACAGAAATTCGACCTCTACAATTTTACTATATTTATATAGATAATCTGTTTAATTGTGTAGTATATCTATAGTAGTTTATTTTTATTATTATAAGTTTACTAGTTGACCAGGCAAACGTTGTTTTGCCATACACATCTATTTTTCAATGCTAAATCATAATAAAATATAAATAAGAAATGTTGTCAAAATAATAAAAAAGTATTTAGGCGAGCCAAATATTTTCTTTACCGTTATCATTTAGGAGTATGAAAAATAGATGTTGGCCGATTCTCAGACCTGTCCGATATGCACACAAAATTTCATACAAATCGGTTCAGCTGTTTCGGAATTTTTAAATTATAATTTTTATTGCTGTAGTTCAGCAAACAGGCAGACGGCCCACTTGATGGAAAGCGGTTACCATCGTCTATGAACATTTGCAACACCAAGGACGTTACAAATGCGCTGCTGCTCTCTCAAGGGAGACTGGAACCTGGTCACTAATGCCGGAAGACAACTCAAGTTTGGTAACAAACACCGCGACGCGAGAATTCTATATATTTTTTTAATTTGTCTGGGAAACGTACAATAATTAATATTCTTAAATATAAAATACAAAATTAATAAACATATCAAATCAAATTACATAAAATGTCTATTTAATTTACATTAGGTCAATATTGACCAAAATCGAAATAAAATGTCACAATAATTACCAATATATATTAGATTATTATATTTTTATAATTATATTTAAGTACGATTGAATTTGTTTTAATTTAGTTAAACCACCAAATATTATTTAATTTTTATTTTTATAAATACGCTGAGATAAGACACTCAGTAGTGCTGATAGCTCACTTTGACGAGGAACACATCAAAAATGGCTCCTGAAATTAAATTTTTCTTGTAATGTCTCTTTGGACACCGGGTTGCCTGGAAGAGATCGCTATAGTATCAGCGATAAGGCCATGCATTTTTCTAATGGAAATTTATTTATTTAATTTGTTTGGGAAACATACAATAATTAATATTCTTAAATATAAAACACAAAATTAATACATATATCAATCAAGTTTCCACTAAAAAATAATTTATATAAAAAAATGGCTCAAATAATTAATTACAAAAAAAAAACAATTATACGAAAGTTGCATAAAATGTCTATTTAATTTACATTAGGTCAATATTCACCAAAATCGAAATAAAATGTCACAATAATTACTAATATATATTAGATTATTATATTTTTGTAATTATATTCAATTACGATTGAATTTGTTTTAATTTAGTAAAACCACCAAATATTATTTAATTTTTCTTATAATGTCTTCTTGGACACCGGGTTGCCTGGAAGAGATCGCTATAAGCGATAAGGCCTTGCATTTTTCTAATGGAAATGTATTCATATTAAATTTTCTACGTTTAAGTTTGGTGAATATGAAGAGTTCTCATTCGTTCATTCATTCTTTAACACTTATGTGCTTATACACTCCTCTTAAATCTTAAGCAATTACCCAGCAAGTGATCAGTCAAAAAATTTAAGTAACCCACGACAAAAAACTCTAAAAAATATAACATTTTGATTCAAGTGTCGTAGTGTCGCGTGTTATTTCAATCTCTAATTTAATTTTTATTTCAAACTTTTTTAATTACTACTTCTCCAGCTCCACCATAGAGCCTCAACAAATAATATTCTGTATATATATTTTTTCATTTTATTTATAGTTTAACAGTGAAAAAGTTTTTTTTGAGGCTATAATCAACATATTCACGAACATTGCCAACTCTTAGCCTCTTCGATGAAGTCTAACAATAAAAACGTTGTAATCGTTTTATTTTGATATTTCCAGCCGAGGTCGTGGTGCCTGGGAAATGGGTGGAACTCACTTCGGTCACTTTCCACCAGCCTCTCAGTATATGATGGGTAAGATGATCGTTTCTAACAGTTTGATACCTCCTACACTTTCCTTTAACTTTTATTCTGAAACTAGCACGTCACTGTCATGTAATTTAAATATGTTCAGTAGTTTTTACGTGATACTATAGATACACAAAAATTCTGAGTCGTATCATCGAAATGTGCTGGTACGTATTAGCCCCCTAGAAAGACTGACAAAAATTTTAAAAATTGAATTTTTTATTTGATTGCCTTAAGTACAAAGCTGTTATTTAGCCATTACAAACAGACACCTCCATGTTATTTATCTGTATAGATTTATCTCTTAAGAAAAAACAGACTCAAATAAAGAGCTATTATTCAGTTTTTATAGCTTTACTAGCTGACCCATGCGCACGCACTGATGCATGCAAATCAAATATAGTCTATGTCACTCGGGAACAATGTAGCTTTCAACTGGTGAAGAAATTTTCAAAATCGATTCATTAGTTTGAGAGATCACTTCCCACAAACTTTACCTCTTTATAATATCAGTATATATAGTAGTTGGTTGCGCCGAGGAACACCTTATAAATTCTTCCTTCCCATCCTCGCCATCAAGAAAGGAATACACTTCTAAATGAAGAATGTGCAAAACAACACGTTCAACTTAAGTGTCAGTGCTGTCACCGCAAGAGAGAGAGGAGAGAGAGAGAGAGAGAGATAACACTTTATTGTAAACCAAAATATTCAATTACAAAAACAGAATACCTTATCGCTCAAAGCGATCTCTTCCAGGCAACCTAAATGAAAGAGATTTGAATCAGACGATGTAGGTGGTGCAGGAAAAAGGCAATAGATACATAAACACTCAAAGTAATTTAAGAAATAAACATACAAATATATACATAGTTATATATATATATATATATATATATATATATATATATACATAATACATTTCAAGATACATAAGTTATTATAGTAAATGTATTAGCATGATTATATTGTGTTAATCAGATATAGAGCTATTTGTGGACAAATAGTGTTTTCTGAGCTTTCTAAATGTTGGTAAGGATTTGGCCTTTCTGGCAGTATCTCTGCAAGCAATATAGTTAGTGAATGAATGAATGAATGAACACAGTAAATGCTAAACCCCTAAACTAAGGACAATATTAAGACAACAATGGCGGTGAAGACAATAAATAATATGAAACATTCCAAGAATAAATACCTATTAATATTATAAATGCGAAAGTAACTCTGTCTGTCTGTCTGTCTGTCCGTCCGTCTGTCTGTTCCATTTTCACGGCAAAACTACTGGATCGATTTGGCTGAAACTCAGTATATATATATATATATATATATATATATATATATATATATATATATATATATATTTATATATTTTCGATGCCGAGGATGAACATAGGATACTTTTTATCCCGAAAAATGGGATAGTTTCCGGGATAAAAATATATTTGTCTCTCTGTTTGTTATCCTTTTATGGAAAGACTATTGGACCGATTTAGCCGAAACTCGGTACATATGTAGTTTTAATACCGAGGGTGGACAAGGGATACTTTTCGTCCCGGGTAATGGGATAGATTTATGTAAAGGTTATCCCGGAAACTAGAATAGGTTTTGTGATTTTGTCCATTTCGCCCACTCGGTTCACTCGGTCCACTTAGTCCATGTTGTCCATGTCGCGTATTTTGTCAAGTTTTGTCATTTATGTAGTTTACAGATAGACGGGGGATTGTATAGTTTGCGATATAAAATGAAGCAAATAGAAACCTGTACCGCCTGCTCTTTAAACAAGAGATGCGCACTAGAGGTTGCCCCGCGGCGCAGCCAAGGGGTAAACTCTAGTGAAAAATAAATAATAATATACTTTTTATACTATACAAAAATAAGATATATCATACTATATATAAAATCAGCAGCATGTTGTAGACTTGCGAGGACCAAAGATATTTAGTAACCATCAGCTTAAAAGACAATATGGATTTAGCTTGTCTGATGTTGAGTGGCAGTGAGTTCAATAAACAGACGGCCTGTACCGTGAAAGAGTGAAATGATTGTTGGAACGCGATATTGGAGTAAAGCATTATAATAACTTAATGTAAAGAATTCTCCTAGAAAATCCTAGTGAGTGTGTGAACCCCCGGGGGATGATTGCAGTGGCGAGCTAAGTCACTCTCACCTTGCTTCTTCTCCCACGTCCCTTTACCTTCTCCCGGACATAGCATCGCGCCGTAGTGTTCTGCGAGTTTGATACGCTAATAATATCACTTTTTTTAAATATATTTCTAGGTGGGATGGGTTGGGGTGGGGGCCGTATGCAACGCGGACCCCGCCACCGCAACTTCATGCGATGATACATCGTCCCCCCGTGGAGCTCTTGGATGCGCCGTTTGTGCACGTTCTCTAGGGTGTTATGCAAATTGAATAACTCGTTGCTCGATAACATATATATTGCGATTTAAGTTTTGCAGCCGATAACCGTTGAACTATAACACAGGTCCACAAAGAAGTCGTGTGTGGTGGATTATTATTTATTCAGGTTTATGGCTTGACAGCTAGCCCTTTAAGCCAGATAACCACTGTTCATTTTAGAGGAATTTTACCGTTTTTAAAAAATAAAATTGCACAGCACAACATCTCCTTTCAGTTCCCGCCAAAAACGACTGTGTGCTGGGTGTCAGATTATGGGCGCGTTCCTTTAGTATCTCACAATGCCCAAAATGCTCCGTCTGCCGTTCCACATGGCGACCACGGTCGTTATGGTCGTGGCGAAAACGTTATTAATGACGTCATCATTTTCGATCACACAGCGCTCACAACGACCCATGACAAGAGCTGGGTCGAAGTGGGCGTTGACCACAGAGCGTTAATTCTCTCTATCGATTGACATTGAAAAAGGCGCGATTTTCAAATCAACCAATGACATTTGTGTATTTCGTTCTTAATTCGTTCCACTAGAGTTCATGATTTTAACGCCCGCAAGCAAGTAGAACGGGAAAAATCGCGGTCGTTGTGAGTGTCTTGTGGAATGTAGCATATGATTTTCTGGCGTATTTTTTCCGTTGAACACGAATTCGAAGTTAGAATTGGGCGTCAATGAGCAAATAATCGAGAAAATCCAAATCCGATCTGTTTTTTATTGCACGAGTTCAGCAAACAGTCAGACGACCCACCTGATGGAAAGCGGTTACCATCGCCTTATGCACATTTGCAACACCAAAGGCGTTACAAATGCGCTGCTGCTCTCTAAATGGAGATTGGAACTTGGTCATTTTTTCCGGAAAACAATTCGAGGTTGTTATGACGGCATACTTTGACCAAGTATGGTAGCCATCCAGACGGGCAATTACCCTACCACCTGGCTATGGGTTGTTCTGTCGCCTCGTACGACCGGCCACCCCAACACAGAAAATTGTATTCTTTCCGTTCCTGCACAGATAAAAATCGATTGCCCAAAAGATCGTGACTTTTACCGGTATTTTGGGGTTTTCTCGGTTATTTGCTCATAGATCCCATTTTTTACTTCAGATTCGTGTTCAACGAGAAAAGTACGTCAAAAAATCATAGTCTTACACCCAGCACACACTTCTTTTTTGAGAACCTGTGTAAAAAAAAAACTATTATTACCGACTTCGTTCGCAGTCAGGTTTAAAACTACAAATTAAGGAAAAAATTTACAATACACTAAAGGAGTATGTTAATATTTTCTAAAGTTTTCGCGACTAGTATACATAATAAAACTACGTTTTAACGATATTAAGCGCGGCATTTTATTTGATTTTTTATTATTCCGACGTTTCGGCCACTGTTAAGTAGCCGTGATCACGGAAGACAAAGATATCAAGTATCAATGAGTATTGCTAAAGTTTTATTTTATTTTATTAGGAATAATAAAAATCAAATAAATTACCGCGCTTAAAACCGTTAAAACGGAGTACATTACATATGAAGTAGTCGCCGCCGTTAACATACAAGTGCAGGTATTTAAAATAAGCTTCAATAAACATATTATTGAATAGTTTTTGTAATATAAAACACCCTAAAGGTGAGTTTAGTATTTCTAACTTGGCAACATTAATCTATAGATAAAATACATTCAGCTGTCAAAAGTACCCAGTTCGTGGTTTCTAAGGCTCTCAATTTAATAAATTTTAGATCGATTCAACTCTTTCGATATAAATAACCGTAATAGATTAATACCCGGTCGTTTTTAATAAATAAGATTAGTCTTAAAGTTTAGCAAGACATTTACTAAATGTAAATCTTGATCAATTACGTATAGACGGAGCCTATGTAAACACTCAAAGGAAGTGAAGCATTTTATCACAAATTTGGGTAGCGTCTGTGTACGAGGAGGGATCAAAAAGTAGTGAGAATGAGATAGAATATAATGACTATTGATAACTTAATAATTTATTTATCTACATAGTCTCCGAGTCCAGTGCTTTTCCAAGGCTTCAACCTTTTCAAAAAAAAAGTTTTGTCTTGTTCCTGCAAAAAGCTCTCCACGGCATCCATCGCCTCGTTATCGTCTTCGTACCTGTTTCCCCTTAAGTATTCTTTCAATTTGGGGAATAGATAAAAATCGCTAGGCGCCAGATCTGGTGAATAAGGGGGGTGATCAACCAATGCGAAGCCAGCTTGCTGAATGGCAGCCATCGCAACTGCCGACCTGTGCGCGGGTGCGTTGTAGTGATGAAACAGCACGCCCCTTCGAAGTTCCCTCTCCTTTTCTCTTTGATGGCATTCCTCAACTTGGGAATTAAAGCTGCATAATATTGGCCTGTAATAGTGGTTCCACGATCCGGGTAATCAATCAACAATATCCCTTCTGAGTCCTAAAATATTTAGGCCATAACCTTGCCAGCCGATGCCACGGCACGAAACTTCTTCGGGGTAGTTGATGATGGGCGTTTCCATTGCGAAGGTGGCTGTTTTGTCTCGGGATCAAAATGATGGACCCATGTTACGTCCATTGTTACGAAACGAGACAAAAAGTTTTCAGAATCTTCTTGAAACTTGTCCAACAATATCTTCGAAATGTCAAGTCGAACATTCTCGGCACCCTGCTTGCGGACTTTTCTCATATTCAAAGATTGTATCAATATGGATTGAATACTTCCATATGAAATGCCCGTTTCTTGAATTAAGTATCGGATGGCAACTCTTCGACCGCTCAATACAATTTTCTCGACTTTCGCAACATTTTCTTGGGCGACTGGCGTCGATGGACGGCCGCAACGATGTTAGTCTTTCGTGCTCGTTCTCCCTACTCGAAATTGAGAAGCGCACCTCGCGACAGTGGAATACGGCGGAGCACTCTCCTAATGTTGCCTCCAAATCGCAATGGATCTCTTGCGTCGTTAACTTTTTAAACAGAGGTATTTAATAACGGCTCGCACTTCGTTTTTCTCCATTTTCGAGAACACGTTCCGGCACGAAGCAAACAAATGACTACATTCAGAAAGCTATGCCTGCCATTATTTTTTTTTTCCTGCCAAGGAGTTTGTCGTTCTCACTACTTTTTGATCCCTCCTCGTACTTGTAACACACTGCAATGAGATTGGTATCCTTTTAGAAACCGAGACTCCGTCTTCCTATTAACGGTCTAAGATGTAAGTTAAACATTTCTTTAAGTACATAACGAAACAATGAGTAACCGTGTAACTTAGAATCTTGAATGTTCCCTGGTAAACGATAATAGTAATATTGTGTAATTTATTCCAGTCTGAAATACAGTTTAATGACTTAATGTGTTGCTACTTTATGAAATAAAGTTAAATTCACCCTAATAAGTGTATTCAATGTGCATTTCATGTGTATACTAAGATAAAAATGTCGTATGCAAAAGCTCTTGATATAAATGTCTTTAATCTGTTTTTGTTTTTAATTTTTCCCCCTAATTAGTCTGTTTCATACATGTTTTGCCACGGGAACTAAAATGTAATTTATTTAATGTGTAAAATAAAACAAGTTCATTCATAAACCAATTTCACATTTTAATCTTAACAAATAGTGAAACCAGATGTAAGCAATCTTCACTTGAGTAACAAAAAATTCTATTTTTTTTGCTAACTACACGAGTATTTGAACAAACAAATCAATCTTAATATTCATTAAATTAATAAACCACTTATCAATAATACGGTAGATCGGAATCAAATGGACTACTACACTTTTAGTATGCGATTCAAATGAGAATAGGATCGACTTTGCGCCATATTGTGACGTCATAGCTGTCGAATTATGACTTCAAATAATTAAATATTATATTAAGACAATTTACTACTAATTTAACTTGTTTATTTAAATTTAATATAAGACTATTATTATTGATATGCAAATAATTTTTTTGCAAACCATACTTTTCAAGTGACATTTGACAGATAGAGGTTATTGACATTTCTATTCTTATTTGGATCACATTATACTCTCTTACAAAAGTTGCAGCCTCCTAGATTATAATATTCTAAAACTGAAACAATGCTATTTTAGTTCCTTAACAAAATCTGAAATTAAGGCAAAATAATATTATGTTATACTAGGATATGCCCGCGACTTCGTCCACGCTAGACTTGAATTTTGAATGAAAATTGTGTCGGAATAAGCTAATCTTTATGCATCTGAACAACAAACAAACCGCTCCCGGGAAAATTCCCGTGGGATTCCCAGGATAAAAAGTAGCGCAGATTTAAAGTCTAAGAATTTGCAGCCGCATCGAAATCGGCCCAGTAGTTTTTACGTGAATCCCGAGCAAACAGATAGAGAAATTTAAAAAATTTGCATTGTGTTCTCCATTGTTTATAAGTCTATTCCAGTTGATTTTTTATTAGGTTCAATGTACAAACACTGCATGTTTGGAATTTTACAATATTATCTATACATATAATAAAACAGTAGAGGTCAAATTTCTGTACAATGAAAAAAAAAATGCTAAAAACCAAGTCAGGGAGATGTAAGAAGTGAAATAGAACCAATTTAGATTTTTTCTTAATTTTATGTTTCTCTGTTTGTCTGTCTGTTTGTACCGGGTAATCTCCCGAACGACTGGACCGATTTAAATGAAATTTTCTATGGTGGTAGCTTATATCCTTGGGTTGGCAATATCCGATACTTTTGATCCCAAAAATTAAAGGGTTCCCGTGGGATAGTTAAAAAACCGCACCACGCGGACGAAGTCGCGGGCAACAGCTAGTAGATAATATAATTAAGCAGAAAACCTTTTAAACAGACTGACAGACAAAAATTCTGTAAACAGCCTTTTATGATTAGGCATCATATAAATAGGAGTTTTCACTTAAATTTGTTTTGGTATTTATTTTGAAATCAGACACTTTAATTAATTTTATTAGTAAAGCATAGCTTATATTAATTACTACACATTTAACAAATATTGAACCATTCAATCTGTTCAGGAACAATAGTATTTTTTGTTACTCAATGCTCACAGAACATAGTTTATACAAAAGTGTCGCCTTAACTCATTTAGATATGAAACCGTCCAATCAAAAAGTCCATTTGAAGCCAATTTAGTTCGGCTTCACGTATTTGTACTAGTTCGGTTTTTTGAAGCCTGCATTGTGGTTGCCCTGGTTCGCTTGGCTGGAGAGGAAGGCCAGATGTCCCTTCGGGCACTTGTTGGCGTAATGGCCTTTGGTGCCGCATTTGAAACAAGTCACTTCCTCGAGCGGTTTGTGCACGAGCCGCTGTGGCCTCTGTGCTGGAGCATCTTCAGCCTCGTTGACAGGCTTTATGTAGCCCAAAGCGCGATACCTCGCTTCCTCTTGGCGCTGAGCTTGCTCGCGTTGCTGAAAGTTAAAATACAAATTTCATGGCTCCTGTGATCGAGCAGGCTAAGCCTTTACAAGCCTTACTACAACATACAGGCTCAGAGTTCGATTTATGGCATAAAAAAATTTCATAAAGAAAGAAAGAAAATATGTTTATTTGGACATCACACAACGAGACACATAATGAATAGTACGGTAATATATACAAAAAAGTCTCGCAATGGTAATAAAACGACTTTTCCGTTATTTACTATGGTCTAAGTATTTGAGAAAAGCCCCAGGTCAGTTGTATATTACTCATAACACAAGCATAACTTGTTTAGCTTGGGCATATATAATGTGTGCATATATTTGTCTGCCTTAAAAAATCTTGTATAACCTAGTATAGTAGTTTTGGAAGCTTAGGGACATATAAACAATGTGGCTTTGAATACTAGCCTAATTTTTCATATTTAATGTGCATATTTTTACAATTAGCACTTGCTACAAGCAAAGGAAAACACTGATGAAACCTCCACAAAGAGATAAGCTATGAGAGCAACCCACCAACTACTTTCTCATTTAATTACTAGCTGTAATGCTTATACATTACTCAAACTGAAAATGAATGTATTTATTTCAAACTTGAATGTTACAGATTACTTAAGAGAAGAAGCAGTGCAACTCCCCAGCAACCCATCTTTTTTTAAATATCTTTATTTCATTACTATTATTATATATACATTTGTGGTCTTTTTTAAAAATTAATCTGATCTAATTACCAAATTACTTCATAATTCATTAAAAGTAAAACATTTTTCTGATATTACAAAGTATAAATTGCTATAAAAATGTCTGCAATTTGATTTTTCAGATGTGGAAATATATAATGAGCACATTTATCTGATAGTAGATAAAAGCTTTTTTTTTATTCCCCCTGTTAAGAAAGGCACTAAAGGAACTTACTAACAAAAAAGACTGGATGACAAGTCTGAAGGACAAAACTGGAAAAATCACAGGGAAAAGGATGGAAATTTTGCAAATTGCCACTGATTATTACAAAAAACTATACTCAAGTTGCAGAAGCCATCAAAAATCCCAATTTATGGAGGAAGCCTGGAGAGAAAGTTCAGAAGAAGATGACGAGGTACCGTTAATATTACTAGAAGAGACAATAAGGGCAATAAAAAGTCAAAAACATGGAAAATCACCTGGGACAGACCTAATAACAAATGAATTATTAAAAGCATTAATGAACGAAATATCCCCAAGACTTAATCAAATATTTAACGAAATATTAAAAAGCGAAGAGATCCTAAAGATTGGACTAAATCAACCATTATACTAATACATAAAAAAAGGAGACAACAGAGATATTGGCAATTATAGACCAATCAGTATAATGTCAAATATATATAAGGTGTTTTCTAAAATACTGCTACTAAGAATGCCTGCCTTTAGAACAAGCAGGATTTAGGCGTAATTTTTCCACTCTGGATCACATTCACGTACTTAAATAGATATTACAAAAATACAGAGAATACAATAAACAAATATATATATTATTCATTGATCACAACAAAGCCTTCAACTCTTTAGAAACCGAAATTATCTGGAAAGCATTAAAAGATCAAGGCATTCACAGTAAATACATAAATATATTGAGGAAAATATATGCAAATAGCACAGCCGAAATTAGATTGGAGAAAAACGGTCCGGAATTCCCAGTAGAAAGGGGAGTTAGACAGGGCAATCCCATCTCACCAAAATTATTTTCAGCGGTTTTAGAATCAATTTTTAGAAATCTAGAATGGGACGAAATGTGAATAAACATAAATGGGGAAAGATTAAATCATCTGAGATTTGCAGATGACATAGTGATATTTTCAGAATGCCCCAAATCATTAAGAAAAATGATCCACGAACTATCAAAAGAAAGTGCAAAAGCAGGCCTTACTATGAACACGAAAAGACAAAGATAATGACCAATTCTGAACATTACCATATTGAAGTAGATGGAGAAGAAATATAATATGTTAAGGAATATGTATATTTAGGACAGTTGTTGTCATTTAAAGACTGCATGACTAAAGAGATAGAACGAAGGGTAGCAAATACTTGGAAAAGATACTGGTCTATGCAAGAAATTATGAAAAACACAGACCTAAATATAACACATAAAAGAAAAGTCTTTAATCTCTGTCTACTTCCAATTTTAACATATGGATGTCAGACTTGGTCATTCACAGAAAAAGAACTTAGTAAAGTTTGTCAGACCAGTATCAAAAGAAGTGTAATAGGAGTCAAGTTGAAAGATAAAATTAACTTATTGTCGATCAATCAATTTAATAAGTTTAAAAATGCATCAAGAATAATAAAACAATTGAAATGGGACTGGGCTGGACATATAATGAGAGAAAATGAAAACAAATGGACACATAAATTAACGGAGTGGTACCCCAGAGATGGTAAAAGGCGATGAGGAAAACAGTACAAGAGGTGGGAGGACAATTTTAAACAAACAGCAGGGACATTGTGGTCCAGAACCTGCAAAGACAGGAAAAATGGGCAGCAAAGAGCTTGAGGGAGGCCTTTGTCAAAGGACAAGCTGAGAAGGAGGCAAAACTAGATACCAATTAGCGGATTAGGTTTTTTTGCTTTTTTTCAGGATTAAAGGCTATTTTTATTTTATTTTATTTTTTAGATAAAAGCTAACCTAACAATCTGCCTTGGACAAGTGTGGTGGGTATACTGTCCATTCCTCAAAAGTGAGAGGTCCAAGCCCAGTAGTGGGACGCTTATAGGCTGCTACTATTCTATACTTTAGACAAAAGCTATGTTAGAGCTAGGATCAAGAATAGATGGTAGATAGAATAAAATTTTACCTCGGGTGGTATTTTATTACAAGTAGAAGCTTTGTGCCCAACTTCAGAGCAGTAATGACATACTGGCAAACGTTTTGCATCCTTTGTCTGTTCAGGTGGAGCAGGCAACTCGAACCGTGGATGCATGTACTTGCAATTAGGACCATCCGGACAGAAACCAGATAAATAGTTTATGCAGAGAACACGGCGGACATGTCTGTGTCTGCAGTGAGGGCCATGGCGACAGAAGCCACGGTCATACCTAGGAATACAATTAATGATATAAGTGAAGGGACACATGTATGTGAGTATGTGCTTGGGAGTGACATACATTTGTTGAATAGTTGGTTGGCTCCTAACTGCAAACTTGTGTTCCCGTGTTGGCACTGCCCAAGTACCCACATGGTATATATTGCTACAGTGTGAATGTCTGGTGTAATTATAGTTTTGGCCTTCAAAAGTTATGCCACCATTTGTACTATTTGAACATGCAAAAAGAAATAGTAATTGGATATTAGTAATATATAATATTAGATGGACAGGAAAGTAATATTGTTTTCTTAGTTAAAAATTCAAACACAAATTTTTAACATTCTTTTATATTTATTGCATGAGTTTAGCGGACGGCCCACCTAATGGAAAGAGGTTACCATGGCCTATGGACATTTGTAACACCAAAGGTGCTACAAATCCTCTACTGCCCTCTAAAGGAGACTGGAACTTGGCTACTAATGCCAGAACAAAAGTCAAGATTGTTATGGCGGCATACTCTAGAGACCAGGGGTAGTAGCCATCCATATGGGCAAAGACCCTACCAACTGGCTGTGGGTTGTTTTATCGCTTCTTATGACAGGCTGGCTGGCCGCAGGAAATTGTATTCTTACTCTGTTCCTGCACAGATATTTTTAATCAATGATATAAGTACACTCATTATCAACAACCTTTTGCCATCTAATATGCATATTTTCAATGCTGGATCGAGAAAAATCAATTGATTTTTAAGCAAAATGTATAAAGATGGCATTTTGGATATCATCTAATTTGCTAATCTTTCGCCACTTAGAAATTGGTGGTCCGTAATAATGTAAATGCGATGGTGCAACATCAGGCGAGTATAGTGGGTGAGGCAGTATCTAAATAATCTAATAATAAATCACATCTTTCCATGGAATAGATGGATTAGTAAAAAATGATGCCGCTATTTCGAAGTACACAACCATCCCTGTAATTCAATATAATAAATATTGAATTACAGGGATGTCATGTTGCTCACATGTTCTTCATAGTCTATGTATTAGGTACTTCAAATCAGGTTGGCTGCGAATTTTCTTTGTATTTTGCTGTATAGTTGTCTACACTATATTGACTTAGTTTCTTTGTAATTGTAGTGAATTGAACAAGAAAATAAACTATTGAAGGTTATATATATAAGAAACACCTAATTCAATTTTTATGTATGTTACATTACTAGCTGCTACCTAGAGTCGTCATGCATTGTAGCCATGCGGAACACTCTAGTAAACTATAATATGTATGCAATTCCTAAACTTACCAAGGACAATCTTTAATCTTGCTTTCGGGGTCAATGTGAAGAAATGGACACTCTTTATTATGACATGCATTAAATCGTGCATAGAAATAGCACTCTGGCATCTTCGTCATGTCATACTCATGCAGGAATTCACATTGGTCTCCTTTCTTGCACAGGCCTCTGAGCCAGTGCTTGCAAACAACTGTCCTGTCTCCCCGCACATGACGGTACGGGCATTGGGGTCCATTTCCACAGCCACCTTGATGGCTAAAGAACTCGCAGACAGCTGCAGTTGATTCTGAATTTTTATATTAGAAATAAATATTTACATTATCTCACTACCTTATAATGCACAGAGCTGTGACAACTAAAAGACAGTCTTCTGATTCAATTAATGTGGATTCCATTCCTAGGTACAGTGCAAAATTCTTCAATTAATTGTATAATGGTCTACTTAAATCTTTAAAAATTAATACCAAGAGCTCAGTTTTATAGAAACCTAAAGATCTAGAACATATAAAACTCATTCATCCATTTGAAATTGAATAAGAGAATCTGTTATAGCTGTGGTAGCATAATGGCTAGTGCATAAGTCCCGAGCTCAAAAAGGGAGCAGGTTTAATCCTGACAGGAATGCATGCACCACTTAGGCTGTTTTCTGACCTAATGTACATATTGTTACAATTACCATGTGCAAGATGAAGGAAAACATGATGGAAACATGTTTATTCCCCTATAATGGGAGATCCGAGCCCAGCAGTGGGACATTTATGGGCAGTTATAATTATTAAGAGAATCTGTTTCCCTAAAATTAAAGAGCCACAATTCCAGCAGTAGTACATTTATACTCATAAAACCAACTCTTTTAGCTCAATGACCTAAAGCGAGTCTTGACCATTAAAATGAGAGTGTTTCACTTTCTCTGTCCTGCACAATTTCTGGCCAATAGCACTCTTGAAGCTCAGTGGATTCATATATTTTAGATAACTGTGTATAAGTAAATTTATGTCATTTTAGTTTCAAAAATATTGAAGGGGCAAATGTCTTTCTATTTTGGGTAGTTGAACTGACATTTAAAAATAAAATCCACCACTAAATAAAGAATAAAGAAAATTGGGTCAGCTATAGATATGCATTGTTTTGTTATTATGAATTTAATGATTGTGTTTAGGAATATGTTTATGACTTATTTATAACAACTAAAACTATATATGAGTCTAGAAAAAAGGTTTTCAATTAATTATGGCAATTAAAGTTTCACAACAACAATCTGGTAATTTTGATAATACCAAAATGATTTGACTTTAGAAATGTACTTACATATTGTATAAAGCTACTAAAACTGTTTTTAACCAACTGATTTTAACTGATTTTCAGTCTAAAAATAATGTTTAATTTTAATTAAACCACAATAAAAAATTATGATAACGAAAATGAAATAGAGATTTTACTTTATAGTTTGCTCGCTCGGCTTGTGGGTTTTAGTCGAAAGTCTAACCAGTGACTAGAATGGTGGGTTAGGTTAGATTTCGACTTTAGACCAAAGGCACAAACCGAGTGTGTGCCACAGCAGCATGGCCGGCAAATGCCAGAACAGACTGATCACCATTTATTCATTAATAACTATTACAAATCTATATTAGTAAAAAACATACGTGAGACTAAATTTACTAAAACATTAATATCTTAGACATAGGGGTTGCTGAAGGGGTAAGTATTCCTCCCTCCTCCGTCTCACTACTCATAGTAAAATGGAAACATATCTATACCGCACCTAGAAAATTACAGCATTCAATAAAAAATGTATAGAACCATAACTGAAAATTTAATATCGAAACTAGACTCACTATCCATTCCAGGGAAAGGTAGAGGAAGAGCGCCATACTGTTCTTCCAATGCATAGTCAATATCAAATTTTATATGATCTACATTTGCCACAATAACTTCCATTTTAATAATCCAATCAAAACAAGAAATATATATAAATTAAAATAACAATAATTTATAAAGTCCAAGTAGTGAAACGAATAAATAAATTCGTAGAACTGACAGTCGTGACAGTTGTTTGTAATGCTGTTGCTGTTAAATCCCTTACACACGATACGATTTCATTGCCATTTCGATTTGCCAACTGAATTAACTACAATCTGATTGTCCATCCACACGTATAAAAGAAGAACGCGAAGTTTAGTTTTATTTTGTTGCCTCTGCTGAACGGACTTGTGTTAAGCAAGTATTGTTTACTAACAAGAAGCTAAAATTTGGATTGATTTTGGCTCTAAGGCCCATATTAGACTATGATATAAATATGATCATAGAGGTATGAGTCATTTTTATATGAAAAACCTATGACAGTGTAATAACTGCATGTGATTCATATTCTTTATAATAGTAAATAGTTAAGCGATCCTATTTGACAGAAGGCGTACAAATATGATATTATCTTCCGTCTAATCTCGAAAATGGCGTCATAATGCAAGAATTTCGACTGGAATATCTTGTAAGATTTTTATCTTCCAATCCAAGTTCTTCGAGTAAGGTGTTATGGGCCCCTCTCTTTGATCGTAAATGGAACATGTAAAAATGAAGAACAGCATCATTTAAATGTCATCATAGAATTTGACAGATATGAGATCATATTTAAATGATAAATATATGATAGTGTAACTGGGGTCTAACTACAAATGTAGATGAGAAAAAAAAACAAGACTATGGACTGACAATGATTGTTAAAAATAAAGCAACTGAGTTACGTAAATATAGTTTGTGGCGGATTGGTGCAATGAAGAAGATAGGCTTTGTTTAAAGACGAAAGATTTTTATTTAATTGTTTAAAGAGTTGGACAATGACGATTTCAGAAATTTTATGAGAATGGTTCACGAATTATTGAATTTAGTAATAATAATTATTAATATAATTTTGCAATTAGTAACCCGCTGTGTAAACCGCTGTGCTGATAACTACGTCAAAAATTTACCAACTAGCATCCACACCACCCGATTTAATTGGACACAATCGAATCGAGCGGTCCCGACCAACTAATGGCTCTGAATTTCATGTTTCTGTCTACACTACATAGTTCGATTGTCAATTTAATCCAATTGGTCGTCAAATTGTAACAAGTGAACGCCACCTTATTGTTAAGTGTCCAAACTGTCAAACGGCTAAATTACTACTACTGCGTTCCTATTGTAGCTCACAATGTCCAAAATACTCCTTCAGCCCTTATACATAACGACCACGGTCGCTGTGGTCTCTCAGGTAAATTTAGTTCTGCTGCGTACGCGGCAAGAAGAGTTCGGCCGTTCACTGATGAAGAGACCGCTAAATTAGTTTATTTTAATTACTTTCATAGTATCATGTCTTATATTTTATTTTGAGGCAACGCTGTTGACTTATAATATTTGTTTTACAAAAAAGAGCCATAAGGTCCGTTTACAACCGCGACTGTCGGGAGTCTCTCAGAGAACGCTTTAAGGTATTCGGAATTATGACGATCGCCTGCCAATATATTTTTAATAATATAATTTAGATTCTTAATAATATAAGTGCCTATAAACAATACAAGGATGTTCACACAATTTCAACACCAAGCCTAGTAATAGACTGATATTGCCATCTTTCAGGTTACTAAAAGTACAGTCTTCTTTCTTGGGGGTTAGTATACGCTTCTTCAATAAAATTTCGAATGAAATATTAGATCTGCCCTGTTGTCTGACTGTTGAAGAATATTTAAATGACAAAACTGCATCTATATAAAAATAGTTGCTTGCTCTAGCCTTTTATACTATCTTCTGTATAATGTTTATATTTTGCAAAACATGTAAGGAATCTATAGAGATTTGTCGCGATATTTTTAGTATGTCATTATTACGACGTTATGAATATTTTTGAAATGAAACTTCTTTAAAATCGTTGTGATTTGAAATTTGATGAAACGGGAAAATTACACTAAAAAGAGATAAACACATAAATCTATAGGACTAAGCCTGCGAGAGAATGATATACGAGTTTTACATTGTGCAGCACATATTAGAGAGTCGATAAGACCCGATGATTAAACATAGGTCCAATCTGGACCGAAATAAAACTGTTAATAATATTTTTATACTAAAACAGTTACAAAATTTAAAGTGATACATAAGAAGTTTATTTTTAATTATAATATTATTGTGTTGACGGTTGTAGGCTAAAGGAATTTTATTTATACTAATAAAAGTTAGAGAAGAATTATCTGTGAGTATATTCTCTCAAATTACACTTCTATTGCGTGTGAACTGTACACACACACATTTTTTCACAACTCCATTCATTCTTTGAAAAGTAATTGTAATGCAACTTCTATACATATTATAAAAAGAGCCTGATCTGAGATAATATACGGAGTTTGACAGGTGTTATAAGTAGAGTCACACGTGTTTGGAGATTTTTTTCGGCTTTTCCATACTTTCTGTGATTCTACAACTTGTGCTGTCTTATTTTATGTTGGTGGTGGTATAGATTAAGTCTTTAATTAGTGGTAAGTTCTATTATTCTAAGTATGTCGTATTCGGTGGGTGAAAAAGTCCCGCCTGACAGGGGGAGGAAATCCCTGGATGCCGCGATGGAAGAATTGTCTGCACTTTCGAATCCTACTACAGAGAAAACGAGACCAAAGCGCTCTGCAAACTGCTTGAATAGTACTCAGAATATTCCAGAAAAAAGACTTGCCCCCTCTTCTACAGCCGCCGCCTCAGTTCAACACACTTACACTCGTCCTGGTTACGAGGATAATTCGGACCTCAAATACACGGAGTCTGACTGTGGCCCTTTCGTAGTTCATGTAGCTCGCTCAGATCTTGATTCTTTACCATCCTCTAATCGCATGCGTACTCTCAAAATTGCTCAAACTATTTACAATGGAAAAGTGTCTGGGGTTGATGAAATTAAAAACATTGGTAGAAACAAAGCAGCCATTATTTTTAAAACCTACTCTGATGCTAATACCTTTATATCTAACCCTATTTTATCATCAAACAAGCTGACCGCAATTATCCCACGCTTCCAGGTTACACGAATGGGTGTAGTAAGACAGATCCCCCTAGACTGGTCTCTTGAAGACCTGGTATCATTTATCGAATGCAGATCAATGTCAACCATAGCAATTAAAGCTAGGAGACTTAATAAGAAAAAGAAAGTGGATGGTGTAACAACTTGGGAGCCTACGGGTACTGTCGTTCTTACATTTCTTGGCCAAACATTACCCACACATATTTACTGCTGTAGTGTTTCCACTCCCGTACAAATCTATACTCTCCCTACAATTCAGTGTTTAAAATGCTGTCGCTTTGGTCACATCCGTGATCAATGTAGATCAAATGCTCGTTGTTCTCGTTGTGCTGGCCCACATGAAGCTACTCTCTGTAATGTCCCGGAAGAAAATATTTCTTGCTTATTTTGTTCAGGAAGACATTCAGCTTCCGATCCGAACTGCCCTGAACATGCCCGGCAAAGAAATATAAAGGCATTAATGTCTCAAGAAAATATTAGTTTTGTTGAGGCTGCTCAAAGAGTCCCCTGTGTTCGTACTTCTTTTGTTGATGTGGTCAATGGTTCCCAACCACAGAAACCGGTTTACCTTAGTAGATCTTTTACAAATCACATTAGCCCTGCCCCAACGTCCCTACCTAGTTCACATCTCTCAAATCCTGCTCCATCCACCTCATCATACAAAAAAACTGTTTTTATCCAAAGAAGTCCTAAATCAGTTCAGGGTAAATCTTATGATAGAGTAGCTCACAATAATATAACTTCTTCTCCTAATTCTTTATTACCAAATGGTTGTGCTCTTAGAGACTCTGCTTCCACTAATGTTTCCCCAATGATAACCTAGCTGAGCTTTTGTCAATGGTTTTATTTAATATGCTCACAAAATTTAATGATGTCCTACCGAACACTGTCCTGGAACAACTCCAGTTAATAATTACTTCTCTCATCAACTCTCTCCCAAAACAAAATGGCCAAGATTCTACAATGGAATTGCCGGAATATTAAAAATAAGATTCAAGATATAATTTTTCTAATTAATAGATACAATCCTATCCTCTTTGCTATCTCGGAGACTTGGTTAAGACCTGGTGCTCTTTTTAGGGTTCCTGGGTTTTCCTGCCTTCGGGATGACAGGGAGGATGGCTGGGCTGGCTGTGCTATTTTAGTCCGTAGAAATATATCATTCTGTCGCTTACCTATTCCTTCTCACTCCCTGGTCTAAATGTTGTTGCTGTTCGTTCTTACAGTACTACTTTTGTCTCTGTCTATATCCCCATCCCAATGATTCACTCATTGAAGAACTTTCTTCTTTACTATCGCACCTTCCTAGTCCCTTTATTGTTCTTGGGGATTTTAATATCCGCCACACAATATGGGGATCACATTTGTGTGACTCTGTCTCATCTGTATTCTTTGATTTCTTGGACAAATTAAATCTCTGTATTCTCAATGATGGAACTCCTACTCGTAGAGTTTCCCTTATCAAAACCCCAGTGTACCAGATCTCTCTCTATCTTCACCTTCTTTAACAAATTCACTGTCCTGGTCTGTCTTACCCACTTCCTATGGTAGTGATCATCTGCCAATCCTAGTCACTTTAAATGATTCCACCCCCTCCAGCTGTTTCTCTCCCCTCTTAAAATATAAATTAGATCAGGCCAATTGGCATAAATTCTCCTCTTTAGTTCAGAATGGACTAGAAACCCTTCCTGATATTAACAATTCAAACTTTATTTCATTATATACGCAATATATTTCTATCCTTTCCACTGCTGCTCAGGAATCCATTCCTCTTAAAAGCTCAGGCTCAAAGTATATACCTTCTCCTGCATGGTGGGATTCTGAATGTACCTTATCAGTTAAAAAGCGTAAGCAAGCAGAGTCTAAATTTGCCTTGTCTTTAACCTTAGAAAATTACCTGAACTTCCAGAAAATCTCAGCTACCACAAAAAGACTTTTACGGAAAAAGAAAACACAGGGTTGGCGAAATTTCTGCGAGTCACTATCCCCTAGAACTTCTGCTTCCATTGTGTGGAAAAAAAATTAAAGCTTTTCGGAAATCACAATTTGACCCCAACATTAACTCTAATGAATTATCCTGGCTTTCTGACTTCGTTTCAAAATTATCCCCTCCTTTCGTCGCCCCAGAACCGTGTCCCCCAGCCTCTTCTCTTAGTTCAACCCCTGACCCCATGGACTCCATATTCTCCTTTACAGAACTTTGCTGTGCTCTCGATCATCTGCGGGATTCAACTCCAGGCATAGATGGCATCTCTTATTCCTTTATCATTAATTTTTCAGATGCCTCAAAATCGCTTCTTCTTAAAATTCTAAATCACATCTTCTTATCAGGTTCTGTCCCAGATTCCTGGAAGACTCAGTTGATTGTTCCAATTCTGAAACCAGGCAAAGACCCTTCTGACCCTAATTCCTATAGACCAATTGCCCTATCCTCTGTACTGTCTAAAATTATGGAACATTTAATAAAAAATCGTCTCGAATGGATAGTAGAAAATAGAAATCTCCTTCCAAGCAGTCAGTATGGTTTTCGTAGAGGTCTAGGTACTTTAGACAGCTTGAGTGTACTTACCTCAACTATTCGCCTCGCTTTCTCACGAAACCATCACGTCGTAGGTGTCTTTTTGGACATTACTTCGGCGTATGACAACATCGACCTTCCTATACTTAGGCAAAAATTGCTTAATCTAAGTATTCCACCGAAGATCGTGAATATTATTTATAATATGCTTATGGAGAGATCTATTTGTGTCCGAGTTTCAGGTAATGTTCTTTCTCCACATACCATTTGGAAAGGTCTTCCTCAAGGTTCAGTTCTTAGTCCTCTTCTTTATAACCTTTATACTGCTGACCTTGACACTACAGTTAATTGCTTCTGTAATATCCTTCAGTATGCCGATGACATTGTTCTATATGCCACATCAGATACTATTTCTGAAGCATCTAACCGTCTAAATTCTGCTTTATTTTACCTCAATTTGTGGCTTTCAGAACACGGCTTGTCCCTTTCTGCCCCTAAAAGTACTGTGGTGATCTTTTCTCGAAAAGAAATATTCCTGAACCAAGTATACGAATTGGTACTCAGCCTATTTCTGTTTGTGATAGAGTTAAATTTTTAGGTATCTTCCTTGACTCTAAACTTTCCGGTGTTCACCATTTGAACTACATCTGTGGAAAGGCAGAAAAGAATATTAATATCATCCGTGCGTTATCTGGAGTTAAATGGGGTTCACATCCATATTGTCAGAAGCTTCTCTACAATGTTATTGTAAGAAGTCATTTTGATTATGGATCCTTCCTTTTAGAACCATGTAATAAAACCTCACTTTCTAAACTAGACCGGATCCAATCCAAATGCCTTAGAATTATTTCAGGTGCCATGAAGTCATCCCCTATCAATGCTCTTCAAGTAGAATGTTTAGAACCTCCACTAACCTTGCGAAGACAGTTTCTGGCAGATAGATTCTTTTACAAAGTAGTTGCTATTTCCTCCCATCCTTTAACAGACATACTTAACCGACTTAATCAACTTACTCAAACTTCTAGGTACTGGCAACACAAAACTTTACCACCTCTTGTTCGGTCTTTCCAAAATTCATTAGAAATTTCTTCAGGCATCTATAAAAACTCTAAAAACCCACTGTTCGAATTTAATTTTAATAGTCTCCTTTTTCGACCTAAAGTTATTTTGGATCTTGGCATATATAAGGGTTCTCCAGGCGCAGACCAATTATTATTTCAAAAAATTGAAGAACAGTGGCCAGATCATCTGCAATGCTACACTGACGCCTCTAAGCTACCACAGACCGATCATGTTGGTGCTGCAGTGTGGATACCTAAATTTAAAATTATTTTAAACTATAAAATTCCCCCTCATTCCTCTGTCTTTACAGGGAAGCCTTAGCCCTCCTGGAAGCTGCTCTTTATATTGAGTCGCATAACATAAAAAAATCGATTATTTTTTCTGACTCATTAAGCAGTCTCCAAGACTTAATTAAACTTCCTTTTCATTCTAAAGATAATTTTCCCGTAACATTAAAAACCAAAGAAGTCCTTTTGAGGTGTGATATTGCCGGCCTTGACATTATCCTCGCCTGGATTCCCAGCCATAGCGGAATTAGCGGTAATGAAATGGCTGATCACTGTGCTAAGGAAGCTGTCTCCTCTGGTGTAAACAAATATGATAAGTTATTTCCTCGGGATCTGAGAGCCCTCGCTAAACCCCGAATGTTAAACTCTTGGAATCTACAGTGGCAAGCTTCTCGACAAAACGTAGGAAGACACTTTGGAAACCTTCAACCTATTCTCCCTTCCAAACCATGGTTTTATCTATACCGCAAGCTTCCTAAAAAAGTGGTTACTGCCATAATTCGTCTCAGACTCGGCCATATCTGCACACCGGTTTTCTTGGCGAAAATTAGAGTCCGTGACCATTCCCTTTGTGAATGCGGCTTAGACGAGGGCACTTTGGAACACATCTTTTCTACTGCCCAAAAGTTATTACCCCACTCTACGATATTTTACCAGGAGATTTCCCTCGCCCTGTCAACATAAATTTCCTTTTAGCACTGGCCAATAAAAATCTGTTAGTGTATTATATAAGTTTATAATTATAAATAACATTTATTTATAAGGTAGTTAGATTAACTCTGTTTATGTTGTGTTGTCCTTAGGTTCACAGAAGTCACAATTGGAAAGAAAACCGACCAACTTTTTTTTTTGAGCTGCTATTGCCAATAACCCACACCTGACATTCTCTGTTACTGTGACATTGGCCGAATCAGCGTCAGTAGCGTTGGAAGCCAAAACGCCAAAATAGAATAGAATAGAGATAATATACAAATAATTATGATGGAAAAATCTTTTTTAGCTAGACGAGTTTCTTGCCGCTTCTTCTCCTCTGAACAGCGATAACACATTGCGAAGCGGTGTACATAGAATAGGAAATAGATTTAAATTTTGATTTACATGTATGACCTTCAAAAAGCGTTCTCCAGTAGAAATTATTTTGAATAAAAACAATTGAATTTAATCACGTTATGATTTTCGCTCACGCAGCGCTCACAACGACCCATGTCAAGAGGTGGGGTCGAATAATCCGTTCCACTTGAGTTTACGATTGTAACGCCCGTAGGCAGGTGGAACGGGAAAAATCGTGGTCGTTGTGAGCCTCAGAAGGAATGTAGCCATAATAAGCCTATGTGTAGTACAGCTGACCTGTAGGTTATCAGCTGGTGCCATTCAAAGGAGTTCTTGTGACAACTCAAAAGGCCACATTCGACTATACAGTTCAAATTTCTCACAAAACACATAATTACTACTCAAAAACTATCAATATCCTACAACTGTTGTTCATTTTAGAGTAATAATACACATTTTTAGAAAATAAAACTGCACAGCACAACATCTCCTTTCAGTTCCCGCCAAAAACTCCTGTAGTCTGTGTCAAAGAGTACAATGAATATATAAAGTTAAAGAGTCTGTGTACTGTGTACAAATCACAGATAACATATCACATAATAGTTAATAGTTTATGTTTATGTAAATCAAGGAAAGAAATTTATTACTCTCTTATGAGGAATGTAAATGTTTTAATCACAGAGAAAACATGTCTTCGTTTGATATTAAACAATTACGTAAATCTGATTTTCCTGCATGTGCCAAAGAAGCTCTATTAAGAATCGGTACGTCAAGGAGCAATGTTTGAAAAATATTTATGAATATTCTATTACATTTTTAAAACAGTGTTGTGATTTTTCAGAGCAACTGCTTATTGGTAGAGCGGGCCCCTCAAACAAGCAACTCGACTTAGCAATAGACATAATATCAGAATTCGTTTTCTGCGAGGTGGATAGACGAAGCGGGCGGCGTGGAGCTGGTGGTCTGAGTCCTCTACAAGAATTACAGCTAACAGATATCATTTGTGACTATCTGTCAGCTTGTACTAATGAGACTACTAAGAATACTATATTTTTGTCACTATTTGGTGGTATGGAGAGCCAGCGAAGGTTGAAGATATTGAGTATATTGGCTAGCATGGCTGTGTCTGCATCTAGCACTCCTGTACGTATTCACTGATCAAGACATACTATAAGCTTCCAGTGCCAAATGCTTATAACTTTATATACAGATGCTAGAATATGCCCGCGACTTTGTCTATGCTTGACTTGAAATTCCCGGGAAACAAAGTAGTACAGCATTAAAAAAATATATAATCTACTGTTTAGTGTAAACTGCGTCAGAATAAGCTAATTTTTATGCACTTGGAACAACTACAAACTGCTTCTGGTAAAATTACCATGGATTCCTGGGATAAAAATTATCACACTTTTTATTACATAAAATTTGCTATGGATCAGTAAAAAATTATTGGAACTCTGTTTCTTTTAATTTGGCCATTTTAAATATTTCCCAGAAAATTCTGTGGTATAAAAAGTAGCACAGATTTTAAGTCTAAAAATTTTCTGTCAATCAGCACAAACTGCATTGAAATTGGCCCTATAGTTTTTATGTGAATCCCGAACAAACAAGAAATCTAAAAAAAACTGCATCATATTCTCCATTGTTTATATAGTCTATTCTATTTTTTTTTAGATAGCTTTAATATATAGACATGGCATGTATAGAATTTTATATTTTAGATTATCATGTCATTCCCACATGGGTCCCACAGTAACTTGATTTTCACTTGTAAGTTATAGTTATATCCATGCAGAAATGGAGACAGAATACAATTACCTGCCAGGTGGTCTGTTGTAAGAGGTGACAAAACAACCTACAGCCAGGTGGTGGGATATTTGCCCATCTGAATGGCTACCACCCCTGGTCTGGAGCATGCTGCTATAACAACCTCGATTTGTGTTCCAGCATTAGTGGCTAGGTTCCAGTCTCCCTTTAAAGACCATCAGAACATTGCTAGTACATCTGGTATTACAAATGTCCATAGGTAATGATAACCACTTTCCATCAGGTGGGCTGTCTACCGCCATCATTATAAAAGAGTTTGAGCTAGATAAATAAGAAGAAAAACAATTTTTAGCTAGACATGTTGCTACGGAGTTTCTTGCTGCTTCTTCTCCTTAACAGCAATAACACATTGCGAAGCGGCGTACTTAGAGTAGGAAGTAAAATTAAATTTTAACTTTTTTTAATACTGTATAGGTCCCATTTCACCATTATCTCACTCGATTTTGAGCAGGGACATGGTCTAAGATCGAGCACGCTTACATAGAAGTTACCTATTCACATGCGATTTGAAGACACCCAGGTTGTAGGTTTCGGGAAAAACAGACTGTCAGTGAGTTCCACTCCTTTGCGGTTCGCATAATGAAGGTGAACTCAAAGTGCTTGGTATGTATAGGTGATATGTCCACCATATAGCGGTGCCGCATGCCAGTGTGTCTGGTTGTCCAATGATGGAAGGGAGATGGAGGGATAAGATTAAAAAACTCCAATGCACACTCTCCAAAATGTATTCGATAGAAAATCGACAAGCTGGCAACCTGCGTCAATGTTCGAGACTTTGTATTTTGTCATTAAATAGCTGGTCGTTGCCTATCTACTTCGCTCTCCGCTCATTGATTCTAGTGCCTTGAGTTGGTATTTAGCTGAGCCATCCCAAAGATGAGAACAGCACTCCATACATGGTCGTATTTGAGCTTTATACAGTGTGAGCAGCTGTTCTGGAGTGAAGTGAAGAAGAAGAACTTATATGTCTAACCTTCGAAAAGTGTTTTTTATTGGAACTTATTTTGAATAAAAAATTTGAATTTTTACAGGTACTGCTAGCTGTAGGTGTGTGGCTTCAGCAAATGGGTTGTTCATCACCACAGTCTTTACAACTAGTTGAAAATGTGATCCGCGACCATTTTTATTTAAACACATCAAATCAAAAAGCACTTCGGTCATTAGCCAACACTGCACCACAGTTTGTATCAAACTTCATAACAGCAGTCACCGAGTTGTACAAGCCTGATGCTCAAGGTGTCAAGAAATTGCCTCCTAGGAATCTTTTGGAAATCATCACATCATGGGTGTGTTAATCTTTACTTAGTATAACCTCCTAACGCCCAGGTTTTGCAACACTTTCAAGAACTAACTTTTTGTATCAGGTGAACTAGGAGAAGGAAAAAAAAAGGACAAAAATAGGTTAGCTTTTGGTAGGCCTTTGGGTCAAAAGCTCTTGACTTAAAGCAACAAACATTAACAACATCAAATTTTTCCAACTACCTTCAAAAATGAAATTAAACTTAAAAACCAATTTAATAACCTTAACAAACAAAAAATCCTTTAAAGTATTAACTTTATAGAAGAAACATTTATTTTATTATTATTTATTTAAAACATTCAAAACAATCATGATAGTCCTTATTAACCCAAAAGTCTTAAATTTAGAATTAAGATAATTTTCACTATATCTCAGATCCATATAAAGTTTTGATGTAAACAGCAAATATAGTACATAAACACCTATTTTTGATAAGCATTCTTAAGCAATCGTAAAGATTTCATGAATAAATTAAGATTTATTTGCATACTGAAAGACAAATTTCTTTTGTTTTTGTTGGCACTGTTGCTTGGTCATACACAAACAAAAACCTTGAACATATGTTCTCCGAGACATCACTTTATAAAAAGGTGGTAATTTGAAATTAGTAGCAATGGTTAAAGTTGGGGTACTTAGAATAGTACCCTGGGCATTCATTTGACGAAATTAGATTTGGTGCTGGGCTTTATTCACTATTTCATTAAAGTACTTTTTTAAGGACCATGGGCACTAGGAGGATAAAATAAAGTTCTTTCTGCATTGGTCTGTATATCTGCTAACTCCTCCTAGACCACACAAAAGATTTTTAAGCATTTAGATCAGTCAGATAATTTTTCAAGAAAGGTTTATACATATACTAGCTTTTGCCCGCATCACTTGCGATACATAAAGACCTAAGTTTTATGCAGAGTTACTATTATAAGGTTTGATGGCCTTGGAAAAATTCATAAATATATATCATTTTTATTATTAACTTTATCAATTGCCTGAAATTAGTTCTATATTAAATACTTTTATTTTCCTTATTACTTTTCTATTACATTAAACAAGTGACATTAGATATAATTTTCTTAATTTTTATTCATACTATATTATAGATAGATAACACAGATCTCTTCCAGACAATCCATGGGAGGAATATTGTTGATTAGGAGTGCCGATGGTGGTATACATAATTATTGTATGATTACTTACATTTTTATAATAAATATATAACTATACATATATACAATTATACACACAAGTTATTATCGACACCTACAATTAAATTTTTAGGTATATTCAAATCCTAGTCTGTGTATGTCGGCCCAATTGAATCCAGCAGCATTACCCAGTGGGTCCATTCCCATGGCGGCTGTGACCCCATTAGCAGGACTCATCCATTGGTGTGCATTGGCGCCACTTTACATCGATGAAGGTATACTTTGGAATACATTTCCAATTCAAAGATATTGACTTGGAAATAAATATTTTCTTTCTTGTATAAACAGTTTAATAGCTTGCTTCTTATTCGGTTGTTAATATGAGTTGTGTCAAGTGTTAAAATTGGAATTTTGACAAGCAATTGTCCAAAGTTGCCGAGGCCTGCTGATAGTAGTTTGGTACTACTAGTTATAATGAAAATGTGTTTGTTAGTTAACTCTATATTTTTAGATATTAATTAATTTTATAATTAAATAATCTTTATTTCAAGCAAGAAATAAAACCCATATTAAAACTAGAATAATTCATATATTAATAGGTTGGGGAAAAAGTCTTTTCGCATATAGTATGCATGAACTTGTAATAAGATCTCTTTGGCTATACCATTTGTATCTGGCTGGTTTTGGTGTCATTAAAAAGTTTTAATTTTAAAGAAGACAATTCCAAATTCAAATTAGGAAAATGTGCGATTTTCGTTTGTTTTTCTTATTGTTAAAATGAGTGAATCTAATGAAGAAATTCGATCCATTTTCAAATTTTACTACAAAAAAGGTAAAAATGCAACACAAGCCGCAAAAAAAATTGTGATGTTTATGGACCTAATGCAGTATCTGTGAGAGTAGCGCAAATTTGGTTTAAGCGTTTTCAATCCGGAAATTTTGATATCAAAGATGCACGTCGCTCTGGTCGCCCTGTTACGGACAAAATTGATGCCATTTTTGAAAAAGTGGAGCAAGATCGGCATATTAGTAGTTACGATGTAGCTGGAGAACTGGGAATTGACCACAAAACGGTTTTGGCGCATTTGAAAAAAGCTGGGTACACAAAAAAGCTCGTTATTTGGGTGCCTCATGAGCTCACTGAAAGAAACCTACTGAACCGTGTACTCATTTGTGATTCTTTATTACGACGTAATGAAACCGAACCATTTTTGAAGAAGCTGATAACTGGTGATGAAAAGTTGATCACGTACGACAAGACCGTGCGAAAAAGATCGTGGTCAAAGGCCGGTCAGGCTTCACAGACTGTGGCGAAACCCGGGTTAACTTGCAACAAGGTGATGCTGTGTGTATGGTGTGATTGGAAGGGCATTATTCATTATGAGCTGTTACCGCCAGACAGGACCATCGATTCTGAACTGTACTGCGAACAATTGATGAGATTAAAGCAAAAAGTTGAGAGAAAGCGGCCGGAATTTGTCAACAGAAGGGGTGTGGTTTTTCACCATGATAATGCTAGACCTCACACATGTTTAGCCCACTCAGCAAAAATTACGAGAGATTGGCTGGGAGGTGTTAATGCATCCGCCGTATATTCCTGACCTTGCACCTTCAGATTTTCACCTGTTTCGGTCTCTGCAGAATTCCTTAGGCAGTGTCAGGTTAACATCACGAGAGGACTGCCAAAACCACTTGTCGCAGTTTTTTGATCAGAAGCCCCAAATTTTTTATAGCAATGGGATCACGTCCCTACCTACAAGATGGCAAAAAGTTATCCAACAAAATGGCACCTACATACTTTAGTCAAATGTAAATAAACTTTATAAAAAAACCTTTTGAATTTTTATATAAAATGCGAAGAAACTTTTTCACCAACCTAATATATAAACATTCTCTGTCATATGTATAGGTAACCTTTTCGCAACGTGAACGCGTACTAAGAACGGATTTTACGAAAATCCTATTCAAAATATTTTTTACCTACTAAGGAGTTTTTATATGTTGGCTTATCTCGAGTAGCGCCCAGCGAAGTGGGCACGAAAAGTAGTGTTTTTCCTATGGGGGCACTTATATATTGGCTTATCACGAGTAGCGCCCAGCGAAGTGGGCACAGAACGGAGTGTTTTTCCCATGGGGGCACTTATATATTAGCTTATCTCGAGTAGCACCCAGTGAAGTGGGCACGGAAAGTAGTGTTTTTCCTATGGGGGCACTTATATATTGGCTTATCACGAGTAGCGCCCAACGAAGTGGGCACGAGTCAGCCAGTTATATTAGATATAGATTGTGTGATTAACTTATACCTTATGAGCATTGCCTCACCTATATCATATCTGTTTGTTACTTTACCCATAATAAAGTGCATAGATGTGACGCAGTATTGTTTTAGGAAAGAATGGACATAAATATAATGTAGCCACTCTTCTCACTTTACAATATTTCTTTCAGTTACAGATATTGAAATGGAAGAGTTGACAGTGCCAGTTAAAAAGATAAAAATTGAGGGAGAAATACCTTCTGTAGTCAAATCAGTGCCTCAGATATCTCTAACAGAGTCAGAGTTATATATTAAATTACACTTAGGCGTTTTACATAGTTTACGAGCCGGACGTAGGACTCATGGGCCCCCTACCGCTGTGAATGCACAACATTTAGCCTCATTGACGCCAATTGTACAAGCGCATGCGCACCAGTTGCTGAAGAAGGGAATTAAATTGCAAAACGATGAGAAATTACAGGTATTTCATTGGACACAGTTTTGTATATCATCTGCAGAGCTACTCTTGGTATATGCGATTTGAGAAACGATATTGTATAGAATGAATAGTACTATCCTATAAGCTGACATTTATGCCACTAATAATTTTGACCGGACTCTATAACAATGATTAGAAACAATGGACACCCTAATTTCTTTAAATTTTGTGGTTTTATTAAAGGCAAGAAGTTTAATGTCAAGTTTGTAGGGCATATAGGGACCAATGTAAATCAGCTTTATTCTTAATTATTTTTTTATTAAAGTTGTCTGCATAGGCCCCACTTTTATCCGTGGAGGAACGGAGAAAGAATACAATTTCCTGCGGCCCGGCGGCCTGTCGTAAGAGGCGACTAAACAACCCACCGCCAGGTGGTAGGGCATTTGCCCGACTGGATGGCTACCACCCCTGGTCTAGAGTATGCCGCTATAACAACCTTGAGTTGTGTTCCGGTATTAGTGGCCTGGTTCCAGTCTCCTTTAAGAGAGAAGCAGAACATTTGTAGCACCTTTGGTGTTGCAAATGTCCATAGGCGATGGTAACCGCCTTTCATCAAGTGGGCCATCTGCCTGTCTGCTTAACTCATGCAATAAAAAAAATAAAAATAAAAACTTTCAATGTCATGTTTCTGAATTTGCTTCGAGTGACAATGTTAAAGTGTGGTAAAATGGGACTACTAAATAAATGTCTTGTAATTTATGACACCTTGCCGTAAGAAAGCTACAGTCCACTGGGTTAACAAGGATAAAATGTTATATGGATATTTCATAAATTGCGTATACTAAGAATCATTTTGTATATTATAAAACTGTTAATATTAAATTGTATAATGTAACAAAATGATCGGTTTTCTGTACTTCAGAGAGAGAGAGATAACACTTGGTGTGCAATAACCAAAATATACAATTATAAAAGCAAACCACATTTAAAATATTTGCTAGGCAATATGATAGGCAGCCTTATTGCTCAAAGCGATCTCTTCTAGGCAACTTAAAGTAATTTGTTAGCTAACCTGGCGATATAGGTGGTGCAGGAAAAAGGCAATAGATACATGAACACTTTAGCTAATTTAAAAATTAAACATACAAATACATACATACATAGTCATGTGTAAACACAAATAGAATAATAAATTTCAAAAAGTTATTATAAATGTATTATTATATTAAAGTTTTTTTTTAACTCTCCGAGTGTTTGATGAATGCTTCTTTTAAAAAAATATTATTAATTTATTCTATTTATTATGTAGCTTAAAATAATGTGATTAAACTAAAAAGAAAATGTTTGCCTGCAGGATTGTCTTGATAGAATTGGCCAAGCAGTGCAAGTGGCTTTAGCAAATGGATGTGTTTATGGCAATATTAATAACTTACTGGCGGCGATGGATGTGTTGCCAGAGAACAGGTTGCTCAGGATCATAATTAAAGCTCATCAGCAGAATATATGACAAATGTTATGATCTCAGATTGACATTATAGACACATAAATTTGAGAAACAGTGCACTTTGAGTATGGTAAAGCTTCTATGAATTGTTTACAATAATAAATCATCAGCTCAGGCATAAAATTCATATACAATAACTATAAATACCTATATACAATACATAATTTAAAAAAATAGATTAGTTTCCATTTTAACTATGAATTTATTCAAATCAAATTGTTTATTATAAACTAACATCTATAGTGTCGCCGACTTTGGGAGGCCTATGTCCACTAGTAGACTGATTGGCTGACGATTACGAAACTACCATCTGCAAACAAACTAACAAAAGTTTGTTTGCATTTCCATTATAAAGACTATATTTGTTAATGAATTCTAAAAGAGCACCTTTTGGGCTATATTCTTCTATACCAGTGGTTCCCAAACTTATTTTGTATACTGCCCACTTTGAGAATAAATTCTTTTTTAGCACCCCCATGTTTTCACCTACTTAAAAACCACTATAACTTCAAATTAAGTTAATTGATTATTGTGAGTTATATTAGCGGAGATTAAACATTCATTCTAAACGAGACTTACTATAGCCTGCAAGAGTTTAACTTGAGACCGAAGCGCAGTAGGTAGTACACAACGGCGCTGTGGTCTCAAGTCTCTTACCGCCCCCCTTTAGGCCTGCAGCGCCCACAAGGGGGCGTTATCGCCTACTTTGGGAACGGATGTTCTATACCATTAAAATAATCTCATTTATCGGGATACAAGCTACCTGTCTAGAGTTTCATTTAAATATGTGGTTAGTTTGAATTTTTTTTACTGCGAAGATGGCAATCAGGCAGACGGCCTAGCTAGCAAAGTTTATTATACAGTAAATTAATATGAGAATGACAAAGACATGACTAATAATATTTTGTAACTAGACATAATTTTATTGCAATATCTTTTTTTAAATGTAATGTAATTTTATAATTCAGACATGTATTCGGACATTGCATGCCTGCGGCAAAATCTATTGAAACAGTTTTATTTTCTAAAAATGTGTAAAATTACTTTAAAATGAACAATAGTTGTAGGATATTGATAGTTTTTGAGTAGTAATTATGTTTTTTGTGAGAAATGAGAACTGTATAGTCAAATGTGGCCTTTTGAGTTGTCACAAGAACTCCGTTGAATGGCACCAGCTGATAACCTACAGTTCAGCTGTGCTACACATAGGCTTAAGAAAATGAAAAACCTACATTATAATCTAAGATCGGGCTTAAAGGCCTAGCTGCCAAGCCATAAACCTAAATAAATAAATAACATATAGATAAATAGAGAAGTATTGTTGGCTGAAGCAAAACAATGTCAAATGCAAGAACTCTACATAATTGTATTTATAATTGGTAAAAACAAGCCATAGTCTTAAGATATTAGACAAAAATTATTGGAGGAAATTTGGTTTTAATGAAAAAAATGTAAATAAACATATTTATATAGTGATGATGATTTTTATTTAAAATGGTTTAAACCTCCGACTTTGTTTTATTTGTGCTATTTTTTTCTTATCCTCTTCAAACTTCTGCCTAAGTGCAACTATGTGTTTCATTTTTGATTCCCTTATTTGGAAAGTGTAAAAATTTTTCAACTGGAGCTTTTCTTTCAAAGCTTTTTGTTCTTTACCCATTATTCTGTTGGATACTTTATCTGTGCGAGCAAAATTTTCCACTTTGCCTCTCCTGGTAACAGTCACCCAACCTTCTTCATCTTCGCCTTCTAGTTTCTTCTCTTTTTTCTCCTTTTGTTTTACTTCCTCATCGTGTTGCTTCATATATGACTCTATACCTTCTTTCAAAATTTTAGCTTGAACAACAGAACTGTTATAGTCTTCTATCCATTTCTTTAAACCAATTTTAGTTTCATGTTTATCATTATTCAATGGCAATAGTTCTGTTAGTTTCAATGCTTTATCAACTTCAACCACTTTACTGAAGACAAGATATGCTACTCTGAAAGCAGGAGAATGGATTTCCTGTATGAAAGATCTTTTCATAGTTTCTGTGGCAGCTGGTTTTAAACAGAATTGAACCGATTTGACATAACCAGCCCCTCGAAAAGCATTTTTCAGTCCTTGCTCATCAACATAAGGTGGTATGTTTACGATAAATAAAGTTTTACCTGAAGGTCTATCACTAGTGTGGTCTCTAACTGAATGCTCTTTGAAGTAAATTGTGTGTGGTAACCGAGAGTCCTCATTTAGTTTTAGTTCCAACGCTGAAATAAATTTATTGTTAGATCATAGTAGTTTATAAATTAGTTTATTTTGTTGGATTCTGTGGTCTAAGTATTTAGTTGGATTCTGTATCCATGCAGGAATGGAGAAAGATTACATCTTCCTGTGGCCTGTCGTAAGAGACGACAAAATAATCCAGTTAGGTGATAGGGTATGTACTTGTCTGGATGGCTACCGCCCTGGTTTAGAGTATGACGCTATAACAACTTTGTAACTTTCCAGTCTCCGCTTAGAGAAGGGTAGCACATTGGTAGCACCTTTGGTGTTACAAGTGTCCATAGGCGATGGTAGCCGCTTTCCATCAGGGCCGTCTGCCTGTTTGCTGAACTCATGTAATATAATAAAAATATAGTTTGTGGAGCATACTGATTTATTTACTTACCTTTAAAATCGTGTATTCGTTTAGACGTCTTCATCTTCATGAAAATTAACCCATATAATCACGTATTTTCTTTTACAAAGTTAATGTTCTAGGATTTGCAGAGATATTATCAATTCCTGCAAAATGTAAAACACAATGATTGTACTACAATTGATCTTGAATCTTGATTCTCAAAACGAAATACAATTATAAGATTAGCTTCTAGGTTATTGCATTGTTTTGAACTTTTGACATGTGATTTCATGTGAAATAATTATCTGTTTCGTGTAAAGTTGGGTACATACAGTACATAAAGATGCCAACACTCGCTTACTCGTTGGCTTAACTCGCCCTTGACTTAATAACTTTCGATGGTACTTTCTTTACGCGGTCTTACAAATGAAATAACTGCGCGCGACTACGGCGCTAACTCAGTTCTCTGCTCTACACCGCAGCCGTGGCACCGTTGTTGATAATACATTCAATATTCTAATGTGTATCTATACGCGTAACTAACTTCCTTTAGTGCTGTTTCACCTGACATCTGATTATCGCAGGTGAAGTCCGAACTTCACCTGCGATAATGTTATAGACATTGAATGCAGCCAATTGCGTCTTATTTATAGCGTTTAAAATAATAATATAACGTCGTTAACGAATAGATACATTAATGTATTGTATTGTGTCATTCACAATTATTAGAATATCGCATTACAAGTAACATATTAAGCCCATCGCTACATTTGCATAAAAGTCTATGACTAAAACATTATCGCAGATGAAGCACTAAGGTAAAACGTAATGGCATACCAAAGTGTGCTGCTGCCTACAGTGAAAGTCGGCAGCCACAAGTTTCACTTTGTTGCTCTGTGGAGCAATTTAGAGCTAACTCTTGTGTTGAATGGGGCACGTATGAGCCAGTACATTCATTCATCTCGTATAAAATACATTTGCACTGATACAGTTCGAAATTTGAAAATGTAAGACTTAAAATTTTTTTAGTGCTACTACTCACTCATCAAACATAAGAGGAAGGACGTAACTACGCTTAAGCTATAACAGTCTGTAGCCGCAGACGTTCGATCACCACGGCGGCCGTTCGCTAATGATCGGCAAACGCGTTGCTCCTAGTCGAGGCCCCCGTGTTCCTCTCCGCGTATACCTTGCCTCACCTCACCGCGACACGTGTAACCGTTCGAATGTGCTTATTATTATTAAATGTTATATTTTGTTTAGCAGCTAAATGTGTGACGTAATATAAACTATTAATCGGTATTTTTACCTAATAAATATGTATTCCTGAACTACAATTCAAACACACAACTGTATTTCATTTCAACCTGGAGACCTCCAAAAGTCCAATAACATTTCTACGGATATTCGCATGACAAAGAGGGACAACATGACGTGTAATAGTACGACTGCTAGTAAAATGAGGTGAACGAGGCCGAACACAACCCATTTTTAAACAACATTTTCGAACTAGACGTGTTGATAAAATATAATTTAAGTAACGAAAAACTAAATTATAAATAAATTAAACTATACTATAAATTAAACTATATCTACAAATTAAAATTAAACTATAAAATCCAGTACCAGACCGCTGTCAGTCGGAAACGTGCCCAAAACACTGGCCACGTTGGCTCGCTGACTGGCAACGCTAATGCGTTGCCCGAGCTATAAACCAGTCTTTTGGTCACGTGAGATATCCACCAGACGTTTGGCTATGTCTCGATAAAGCTTGTGCGCCTCAGGCCCCCATGGTCCCAGGGTCTCGACCCCAAAAGCCGCAAATATATAGCCATTTCCGATGGCTGAGTATTTGCGACGTTTTAGGGCCTCCTGTTGTGCAGCAGCTGTACCGGCAGACATGCTAGTGGCTGGAAGATGGGACGCTGCCAAAGTATCGATGCAAGACGCGTCCCATACTAAGGGGCGACCCATCTTCCAGGGCAACAATGACATACCATCGGGTCTCTTGCCATCGTCGCGGCACAAGCCATTCGGTTTTAGGACGGCAGGTACCCCGGCGGTGACAAGAGCCTGACGGATTATGTCATTAAGGGTTGAATGACGTGAAATTTTGCCGGCACTCCTGATACACGATAACCCATGGTGACCGAGGCCCTTCACCTTATCTCCGCACTGACAGCGGTGTGGGACAACACAGGCCGCCCCTAGACGGATGCAAGCACCTATTCTAAACGTGTTATCGTCTAGAAAAGTGCCCAAGTTCGCCGAGCGGAGTGCCTGTAGCCACAAACCAGACTCCCAACGAGAGACAGCTAGGAGACGAGCACGCTCCGTCTCATTGGCACACGTACCCAAAAGATTTTTATGCACCAATGAGAGAAGCGGGCCGTCCATTAGCTTCTGTGACTTTAGATTTATGGGTAAATTTTGATATGGGCAGGCCACAGACCAAACATTTCTGGCCTCAGTCAAATACAGGACCTCAAAGTCACCAAGTGACGGATTTAATATTTCACCAATGTGTGATTGTATCGCGTAGGTACAAATTGTGAGTAACGGAAAAATGAGGCAACACTTTAAATATACTACCGCGGTACGAACCATACAAAACTCTTCGCCTCATTTAAAGTGGTACATTGTAATGAATCAATACATAAAATGATGTTACTCTTACAAACTCATTTTATAATTGTGTCCTACACTAGTTAACTCAAATTAATGTCAAACTGTTGGCGCAAAAAGTTGTATTTGAGTGAATACAAAGCTTAATTGTATTCGTTCAGAAATAACCAAATCGTTTGACAACTGCTTTATTTTTCAGGGTCTCCAGATTGTGGCCTTTTGTCCACATTTTGGTATTATTTGCTGCTGAGAAAATTTTGGGAACAAGAATTTCTTGTGAAAATAATTAGGGACGACAATTTCAGCGCTGGGGAATTGAGGAAGTGTTTTAACCCCCTAGCCTTACTAAACATAACAGAAAATATTCAACATATCATGAAATTTCTAATAAAATTTAAATCCAAACATCTGTATATACAATAATTCATAACTGTAATGGTTTTTCGGTTTTGTAAAAAATTTATATATAAAATTTTTACATGACGAATTAAGAACCTTCCCCTTTTCGCCAAGTCCGTTAAAGATTTCGAAAATTTGTCAACTCTACGAAATTCTTCAATGTGTGTGATACGACATGCACTTGTTCATTTCTTTTATCAAATTTTTTGAATGAGAATATTTCAAAAATTTTATCACTTTGGGATTTTTCGGCGGATTCGGGAAATTCGTAAAATAAATCTGGAGACCCTGTTATTTTTGTCCATTACACTTATTGACACTTTCTAGTATCTGTTGGCGGATAATGTAGTGTTTTGACTGTGTTTTGTCGTATATTTTACGGCCATGTGTGGTTTTACCTATGTATTAGACAAACTTTCTAGTGATGTTATCCACCAGTTCAAATAATAAAGTCAAAAACCCCAAGGGATCCGAGGGATCAGATATTTTGGACCGCGACGACATCGGACATGAAAACACAACGGATGATAAGGTCAGAGGTTATGTTGGCGGTTATGATGCATCTTCGTCGTTCGGGGGGCCAGCACGGGACGGCCGATATCGTCCCCGAGGTCGAGTTACTGAATTCCGACCATCGCGCGGCGGACGAGGCGGTGGCCGCGGCCGGGGTGGTTTCCCGCCCCGTGGCGATCGAGACCCCCTCGATAATTCTTATAAATATCACGAATCGTTAAATCAATCTCCGAACGAATCATGGTCTCAAGGAAACAGCAGTAACAAGTTTTATGAGAGGCCAGAGCTTGTTGTAAACCTACCTGAAGATCCTCGCATTTCTAAGCTTTTGCGTCGCCTTTGCGCTGAAGTGGACATCGAGAAATCGCTTGTAATATGTAGTAAATTACAGGATGCTGTCATGTTGCCTGAAAACGCACGATATATTCGTCGTTCCTATGACATCTTAGCTGAATCATTGCTAGATGTGTTATATGATGCCCCAGGCCCAGAAACAAAAGAAGGTGCTGCTGTGGTACTTGGCAGAATTGGATTTGTTATGGGCCCAGATTTTCGACGACACCTGGATTGGATTGAAACAACTTATGCTGTTCATAATACATCTATAAAACATCTTCTTACTCTTTCTTTTATTGAAACTTTTCAATTAGATTATCAAACACCAAGCTTAACTGATTTTGCAGAAATGTCCTTAGACAGACTGCAGGTTACAATAGAAAGTACAGATTCAGCAGATGTCTTCATGGCTGCCATAAATGCTATGATAGTTATGTCAAATTCTTATCCTGAACATTTTGGCAATCATTTTGTTGATACTGTGGATATACTGGTGGGTTGGCATGTTGACAATGCTCAGCCGAAGAAGCTTAAAGACTTTGCTCTACAATCCCTCTTTAAACTTAGTAAACACTGGCAAGCAGATATTGCATTCTCTGTTAATCTGTTGAACCAATTTGTTGAAGATATGGTTGCATACTCTAATGACTTAGGCTCGGAACTTAATAAAGATGAGGAGCCAAACTCTCAAGAAGATTGCATGCAAAAAATAACATCTTTTCTCAATGTATTTAACACAGTTGTAAAGAGCTTAGGTAATCTGTTAAATCCTAATGTGTCTCAAGCAGTATCTTGGACTTTTTTGTCTGAAGCTTTTATGAAAATTATCCAAGTTTTGACAAAAACATTAAAAGACAATCCTGATTCAGATTTAATATTGGCTGGAAATGAATGTATATCATTACTTCTTAAATATCTACAAAGCAAATCTGTATCTTGCGCATCTGCCTTGTACACTTTGATATATTTGGAAATGGATAATTTTTTACAAAATGAAGAATGTGTATGCCTCAGTATAATTGATTTAATATCAGCAACTATTAAAGAAATAGCATCAAACCTTCCCATTGAGTTCATCACACAAACTATTGGTCCTGCCTCATTATTGCGTGTCTTACGTTATTCCGAGAGCCCAAATATTATATGTAGTGTGCTGTCAGTTTACAGTAATTTTTTAAATTTGAAAAACATTCCTCTTTTGCAAGAATCTTACAAATATGTTTTGATGGATATACATAATTCATATTGTGTCATAATTCCTGACATAATGATAATAAAACCTGATTACTTTGAAGAAATAAACCTAGATGATGCAGAGAAAAATGTTATATTTTACCTCCAATGTCTGTCAGAGCTTGCCAATGCTAGTAATTCTATTATTGGTATGTGGGCATTACAACCTAGTATTTTGGAGCTTCTGGCTATTAAAATGTGTCCACATGATGAGAAATTAGTGAAACAAAAACCAGCTCTACAATATTCTATTCTATATTTACTATTCTCACACAGTAAGAAAAACAACCACTTTATTGCTTCAAGTGATTTGGTTACTAATACCCAGCAACGAGCCAGTGACATATTTGGCTTGTCTAATCTAAGTTTGGGTGAGGTCTCTACCTCCAGCCCTACTTCTGGGCATCTTGGTGTGATTCTTAACACATTAAGCATGATACTAGATGAAGATATACCAAAAGAGACCTTACTCCTCAGTTTGAATTGGATTGCTGATATTTTCGGTCAACTTGACAAATATTTGCCTATTGTTAGTCTATCAAAAGCCTTTTTGATGCTGGTGACTAATATGTTGACTCTAGCTTACAGTTTTGATGATGACATAGTGCTGTTAGTAATGAGGAACTGTCAGCACTTATTAAAAAACAAAAGCTTGACTTGGAATGTTATGGTATTGAAAACAATAGCTATTCTGTGTATATTGCATTTAGATAATCACAACAAATTAGTTTCAAAGGTCTGCAAAGAAGTTTTATTTGAGTTACCATGGGATATTGTTCAATTGCAATTTGATAAACAAAGGATAAAGATATTCACAAGTAGAAAAATGAGTACTAACATACTTAACAGTGACACAAAAGCTAATTCTTTTAAAGAATATCTAATGCATGGATCTTTTGTAAATTTGTCCAACCAACATTTTAAATTGATTATGAATAACCTTCTGCAATTGGTGTCCGATAGTAAAAATATTTTTGTAGATGCATTTCTTACATGCTGGCCTCTGCAAGCATCAGAAGATGAAAACAATTTGCTTTTTTTTCGACAATGTGTAACAAATTTTTCATCAATAAGTATAGGCTGGGCACTCTCTGAATTAGCTCAAACATGTGTATCATTGAAATTAAGAACAGTTCTAGGGAAGCCTCAAGAAACATTTATGAAAATAGAAGGAGCCTTAAAAGGTATAGCTAGAGAAACATCTTCTTTGGATACAAAATATGTAGGCAATGACCAGCAGAAAATAATTGATATTATAATAGGTGAACAAATACGGTCACGATGGATAACAGAATTCATGATGTTTTTAGAAATATATATTTATAATGCAGCAGAAGGCACTGCAATAGTTTTGCCGGCGGTTTTAAAACCTGTAAGAACATTTTTTCATACAAATTGGTCGACATGTCGCGAATGGTTGACTAGAGTACGCCCAGCCGCACTTGCAGTGAGTTTACATGCTGGTCATTTTGGTGCAGCCATTTATCATGCTACATTGATATTACAAACAGCATCAAATTCCAATACTAATATAGACATAGAGGCTATAACAATGAGTGTAGCACGTGCTTTAATAAAGCTAGAAGAGCCTGAAGTCTTACACGGACTTTATATCTGGATAAAACAAACTTTCGATAAAAAACTGCTATGGTTAAAAGGAGCTGCAGAACAGGCGAATTCTCGTCACGAATTGGCAATCGATTTCTATAAAAAGGTAAATAATGCTAAAGCACAAGAAGAAAAGAAAGAAGGTATAAGTTTAGATACCAAAAGTTTCAGGTTTATAGAAGAACAGATTTTGGAAAGCTATAAACAAATACAAAGCTGGGAAGACATGCAAGAATGGAACTCCAATGATCACGCTAATGCAATTAATTCACAATGGAGTTCATTTAAAGCTTTAAAAATGTTTGAAGATAATGCCGAAATCCCTGATGAACTGAACAACTGGGACACATTGGATCTTGAAAGTAATGAGATATCTAAAAACCTTTGTTCTTATCAAGGTTTAATGAACAAAATTGAATCTACCTTAGTATGTACTGCTGTAAATATTTGCTACAAGGTTTATGACTCTAAATATGATAAAATTTTGAATGATTGTGAGACTATATTAAATTCAGCAGTAGAAGAATTTTCGAGATCAAACTCCATTAATTTTTTAAAAGAATTAGCAGTGCTCCAGTTAGCGAATCATGGGTTAAAAACTGTAATGAAACATGGAAAAATAATTTCAAATCCTTTTAAGCCCTCCACTTTGAAAGAACACAAATATGGGACAGAGTTTAAGAATTTAAGTAGAATACTTTGGTGGAATCAGTACTTTACTAAATTAAATATGACAGAAGAAAACATATTCTATGGTGAGTGTTTACGCCTAGATTTGGTAAAAAGTGCTAGAAAGAATGCTAATATTATGATGGCGAAACGGGAATTATTGAATCATTTCAAAATCAATTCTGCCTTCCAACTCTGTTTAGGAAACATTAATAACTTAGATGACTTAGGCGACGTCTTTCTCATTTCTAATAACATGTATGATTTAGAAATTTGGACTCTTAATAATGCTACTGCACTGTCCGAATTATGCAAATTAACTTATGCTAAAGAAGAAACAAAGAATAGAGCAATAAATTTATGTGCTAGCATAGCTTTAGGGTTTTCTCAAAGATTGGCGATGGGAGAACCGAGCTATGAACTCAGAGAAAAGGGCACAAGAATGTTATTGACTTTATCGAAGTGGGTTCAGGGTGAAAGTGAAAATGTTCTTGAAATGGATTCTCCTTTAGTCAAATTGATTTCAGCTCTTCCTGAAATTGGATTAGTAGATAATAATATATCAGAAAATGTTATTCCAATATCTGATTCAGCTGTTGGTAAATTGCTGCAGTTTGGCGTAAATCAATGTCCAGGACTTGCCAAAGCTTGGGCCAACTTCGCCACATGGTGCTTCAGGTGGGGTCGCAAAATGGTTGAATTCAGTTCAAAGACTCGCGAACAGCTAACAGAAAATGACAAATTACAAATAGAGAGTGTAATGATTGGATGCTCGCCTAAAGATTTCGAAGCAGTATGTGAAATTTTATCGAAAACTAAAGCGACATGTGACGATGAAGATATTGATTGGAATGAAATAAATACTTCAGAAATGATCGAAAGCCAGCTGCGTACTGTACCGTCGCTTAGCACCGCATTTCCCGAGCACCTTGCTCTTTTAGTGGACATTTGGCGACAAGCTCAAAAGAGAGTATTTTCGTATTTTGAATTATCGGCTGACGCATATTTCAAATTTTTGCAACTTATATGTGCTTCGGATTATATTAATCACAGTGGTGAGAATGCAGTTGTCAATGCAACTTTGCGATTGCTTCGTCTTATAGTCAAACATGCAATGGAGTTACAAACAGTTTTAGAATCTGGCCTTGCTAATACACCAACACAACCATGGAAAGTTATTATTCCACAATTATTTTCCAGGTTAAACCATCCTGAAACTTATGTAAGAAAGTGTGTGTCAGATCTCTTATGTCGACTTGCAGAAGATACACCACATCTTATTACGTTTCCTGCAGTAGTAGGTGCTGTAGAAAATGAGCAAAATGATTTAGCCGAGTTACATGTAGGGAGATCTTTTGTATCTAACAGTACTGAAAGTGGCGACGATAATTTAGATTTAGATGAATCAGGAAGTGATAAAATTGTTAATAATGAATTAAACTCTTGTTTTCTCGATATGGTGGAAACTTTAGCTAAGCAGGCACCAAAAACTATTCTTCAAGTTAAGTTACTTGTAAAGGAATTGCAAAGAATAAACTTGTTATGGGATGAATTATGTCTGGGTACATTAGTCCAACACCATTCAGATTTCACTAAACGGCTTACACAACTTGAGGCAGAAGTTACAAAGGTGAAAAATAACCCTAATTTGACTGCAGAGGAAAAAGATAATTTGATAAAAGAAAAGCATCGTATAATATTTGAGCCCATTGTGTTTGTTTTGGAACAACTTAATCACATCACATCGGTGAAACCTGAGACACCACACGAAATAGCCTTTCAAGCTAAGTTCCAGGGGCTTATTGTTGATGTAATAGATAAGCTGAAAAATCCTGCCAATCCAGAGAAGCCACAAGAGTCATGGGCACCATTAAAACAATTACAGATTAAACTACAACAGAAAGTTAACCGGAGGACTTCTTACATTCTTAAAATGTCTGATATTAGTCCAGTACTGGCTGAATTAAGGAATACAGTAATAACAATGCCCGGGGTTCATACTAATCAAAGAACTGTTCGTGTTACTATCAAATCAGTGGAGAATAACGTAGCTATATTGCCAACTAAGACCAGACCTAAAAAGTTGGTATTTTATGGTTCAAATGGGAAAGCATACATTTATCTCTTCAAGGGATTAGAAGATTTGCACCTTGATGAAAGAATAATGCAGCTGTTGTCAATAACCAATACAATGATGGCTCGTGATTCCGAACAAAATGATAATCAAACATACAGAGCGCGACACTATTCTGTAATACCTTTAGGTCCGCGTTCTGGATTAATTAGTTGGGTTGATAATGTGACTCCATTATTTGCTCTTTACAAACGCTGGCAAAATCGTGAAGCAGCTATCTTATCCGCTAAAACGAATAAAACTGTGAATGTTTTACGCCCCTCAGAATTGTTCTACAATAAACTAAATCCGTTGTTGAAAGAGGCTGGTATATCAACAGAAAATAGGAAGGAATGGCCTGTTGCTGTTCTCAAGCAAGTCCTAAAGGAATTATCAAGGGAAACACCGAATGATTTGTTATCCAGAGAATTATGGTGTGGAAGTGCAACTCCTGAACAGTGGTGGCAGATGACTAGACGTTACAGTTACTCAGTGGCTGTAATGAGCACGATAGGGTATATAATAGGACTTGGTGATCGTCATTTGGACAATGTGCTGGTGGATTTAACATCAGGTGAAGTGGTGCATATTGATTATAATGTGTGTTTCGAGAAAGGAAAGACTTTGCGTGTTCCAGAGAAGGTGCCATTCCGAATGACCCCAAATTTGGTGACTGCTTTAGGAGTCACTGGCGTTGAGGTGAGTATTTAATACTTTAAAAACATCAACCATTAATGTAAACTATTCATTTGTATTGCAATGTGTGGAATTTTATAAATTTTTAATCACGTTTTTATCTTTTTACTTTCATGACATCTATTAATGATCACGATTTTAACTGGATTAATGTATGTAACATTTGTCTTTATTTCAAAGTCAGTAAAGTAATTCTGATTCAAAGTTATCAAGACTTTATTACTCAGAGATTATTATTTGGCTTTTTTAGGATTACATAGCTATTTACATAAACACAGAAACCTTAAAACATCTGTGTATTCGTCAGTCTTTGGTGAAATATTAACTTGCGCTATCTTTTAAAGTTTAAACTATGGGTTAGAAGTTATGACAATTCATGATTTTAGAACTAGAAAAATCACATTCAACAAAAATTCTTTTTGATAAAATCCATTTCATCATCACTCATACCTTGTTGTGAATAAATGAATAATTTTATATATAACTAGTATATGCTCGCGATTTCGTCCACGTTTGACTTGAAATTCCCGCGGGATTCCCGGGACACAAAGTATCGTAGCATTTAAAAAAATAATGTAATCTATCGTTTTAATGGAAACTGTTTCGGAATAAGCAAATTTTTATGCATCTGAACAACTTCAAACCGCTCCCGGATAATTTCCCACGGGATTTCCGGAATAAAAAAAAACCATACATTTTATTACATTAATTTTGCTATCGATTAGTAAAAAAATAATATTGGAATTCGATTTTTTTTAAATCTGGCCATTTTAAAATGTTCCCAGAAAAAATTTCGGGGGTTTCCCAGCATAAAAAGTAGCGCAGAGCTTAAGTCCAAGAATTAGCTGTTGATCAACGAAAACCGCATCGAAATCGGCCCAGTAGTTTTTACGTTAATCCCGAACAAACAGACAAGAAATTGCATCATGTTCTCCATTGTTTATATAGTCTATTTCAGTTGTTTTTTTAAATATCTTTAATGTACAGATACGACATGTTTAGAATTTTATAATATTATAATAAAACCCTTTTGCATTAGAGTCTCCTGCTACTTGAAAATTATTTTATTAAAAATTGTAAGTAGATTTGTTTTATTAGTCCCCTTACAGATGTTACTCCTCCATGTTTTAGATTATTTACTTATTGTTATTTCGTTTTCATCAACAAAGAATGCTATTATAACGCCCTCTACTCATTTTTATGGGAAGTTTATTAGTGAGTAATAGATACAAGATGGCGTTATTTACATTTTTTTTCCCTCGAGTTTCTATTTCGTGAATATCTCCTATCACACCACTGTTGAATACGCATATGCTAAAAGTATAGCAATATAATTTACTGCCATCTGTTGAGATTTCCGACACACCTCTTGTTAGATGCTGTAGATGTTGTTGAAGGCTATGGAGAGATGTCGCTAGATTTAAAAATACTGGTATACACAATCTCAGTACGTAAATGTGTTGTTTTAGCGATGTGTTCTCTAGATGTCACTAGTATCGTTTATCGTGATAAATTTATGGTGACTTATTTACTTGTAACACCCGGTTTAAAAATGAAATTGTAAATATTAATATCTTTAAGAGATTTGATTGTTGACTAATTTTGACAAAAAACAAAAGCCATAGTAGTATTTTAATAGTTAACGCACTCGCGTCCCAAACTTAAGACGCGAGTTCGAATCCGGGCCGGTAAAGCATCCATCTTTTAGGCGTGTTTCTGACTTCATGTACAAATTGTAACAATTATCACCTCCTAACGGTGAAGGAAAAACATCGTGATGAAAACTGCACATCGAGATAACCGATGTGTCAAACCCGCCAAGCCTCCTTAGCCAAGCGTGACGGGTATTTGAAACATTTGGGGAAGACCGAGCCCACCAGTGGGACATTTATGGGCTAATATAATATTATAGAATGGTAAAACATCGTTAAGCGAGAGGTGACACTGTGGTGCCATCTATAGTCATTTAGGAATTCTAGTATATTCAGGAGTCTGATGATTGAAAATATTATTGATAAATGTAACCGGGACTAGCACCAAGGGTTATCTTATGCTACACAAAAATACCTTTCCAATGATATATCATGCTTTTCGATAGGTGCCGAGACCAGGCTCCATACATGGGTGCCTATCATCCTTTGACAACTGTCAGTCTATTCAAAATAAATTATAAGGACTTTAGTATCAAATGGCATTAGGAAACTTAGAGGGTTTTAATGAAATGTTCTTATTGTTTCGTTAAATATCTTTAATAGTACATAGAACATCTTTTAATTTTCCTTATTTTATTTAAACATTTTCATTTTTATATAATTTATTTGTTTACTCGACAGAGAACCTCTTAAAACATCTTATGGCTGGGAACTCATTAAAATCTCATAATAAAAAAACAACAATAAAGCTTTTAAAACTTGAGCGTAGATCGAAAGGTACCTATAATATTATAATACGTAGGGGGGTACCTAAATTCACTAACAAATGTTAATACTAGAAGCGTTTCAAGTTTCCCACGAGAACGTCTATTTTCGTTAACACTACACTAGGTCTGGATGGCAGGTGGTTGAGTTCGACCGATGCACGGGGGTAGGTCCTTCAGGGGCATACGAAGGGTTAGTGTCCCCGCGGTCCGAGTCTATATACCCCGCGTTTTCGATAATGCGGCACCTCGCGGTGTCTGTTTCCCTCTCGACGTACAGCAGTCGCGCTGGCCTCCCGCCCAAACTGGACAGGTCACACGGTGCGCTCGACCGCGTGATCGAACCCTCCCGAAGTGCCACCGAGCCGCGTTTCCTCTCTGGCGCTGGCGATCCCCTGTATTCGGAGGTGTCCGGTCGTTTGCACCGCAGCAGCTTAGCGAACGCGGCTCTGAAGCCGGCGTTCTTCCATGCGTAGATGAGAGGGTTGATGCCGGAATTGGACATTGCCAGTGACGAGGTGAGCCGGTAAGCGATGTCGTTGTGTAAAGGCATCACCGGGAAGGTCTGAGCGCACGCGACGACCACGAACGGCATCCAGCATATTGAGAATGAGCCGAGGACCAACAGGACCACCTGGAACCAAATCGAAATAGGCTTGCTTAAACTAAAATCTTCTCCACTTAATAAATAAATAATTTATAAAGGCTTTTGACCAATAACAATAAAGAAAATGTAAGTGGTTACATTTAAACTTTGATATTAATTATGCAATAATTAGTATATTTTATGTATTATAATTATGATAGCAGCTTGTCTACATTATAATCTTATCCCCCCCCTAGTGAAAGAAGGCATTACCTCGACATGACCGTTTTGTACGATATTGTTACATGCCGTCAAAGATAAGCACACAGCTGCCTATTGTAAGCGCAGTCTATTAGCCTCCTCCCGGATTAGGGAGTTCTTTGTGTTTTGAATTTGCAATTAAGAAAAACATGCTATTGTCTTTTTACTTGTTTTATAACCATTATTAGCGTCGAACTAATCCTTATTGTTATTGTTTTCGACTTTATGGACGTTCGCAGGTGTGCAAATTAATATTTCTTAGAAACTCAGTGTGCGCGGTCAATCTTTTTTTGTACTGTGTAGTTAGTATAAGACGATGCCCGAACGGAGTGGCGGGCAGTCAAGCGAGGCTACGAAACGAGTAAGACGTTTTCTAGTACTCTCGATTAACGATATAGACGACGGACTTTACGCGTGTCGAATTGTATTGAATCGTGCAGTGAAAACTGGTTGCATCCAGTTTTATTTGTATTTGTTTTATACATGTTTGTACAGTTCTAATAAATTCTGTAGTAGCTCCAACGGCATTTTTAATTCGAGTCCTGTAGCTCGTAACAATATCATAAATTCTACTATCGATTGTCCTGCTCTCAGTTTGTCTTTAAATATCAACGTACCACAGCGTTACCCTCGCAACTCTTCCTCACTCAAACTGTTTGCTACCTCTGTTTCTAAAACTAACTAGGGACAAAATGAATATGTGCGTCGTTGTACAAATACCTATAACAAATATTTTAGTGACTTAGACATTTTTAATACTTCGAAACAAATATTTCAGTCATCAGTAGTTAGTACACTTATTAATAAGATCCAAAAGGAATGTAATGTTTGTATTTAGACTTAATCATTTAGTTGTGCTTAGTTTTTCCGTCAGAAGTTTCACAGTATTAGATAGATTGAATAAATAATATTAGTATAGTGTAACTTAATATTTGGTTCTGTTTCTTTTCTAGATTAGAAGTATCCAGTTTTGGTTTAGATTTATTGTTATATTTTCTTAAGCCTTAGATTTATGGATATACTGTTGGATACCTTTTAATAATACGTAAATAAATTTAAAAAAAATGATACAGTGACAAATTACGCTATAAACATTTTTCTCCAGACAAATCTTAGAGACTAAATAGGCCATTTATAACTTATTACAACCTACAGGATAGTGATCCTATACTATACAACTTAGAATTGATAATAAATTACTATTACCTTATTATTTTATTAACTTATTGTTTTATAAATTGAGCATTAATTTAAAAAGTAAATGTTATTCATTATATTTATACGAGGATTATAAGCTCGTTAAAAATATTCTTTATTCATAAGCGTATCGTATTAATGCGACTATGAATAACTCTGTAACGAGTCTATAAACCATGTATAACTCTTATAAATAAGGGGTACATGTTTGCACACAATGCTCTACATTACACACGGAAAGATACAATATGGAGCAGCTTTCCATGGTGATTTCTCCAACTCTTATACAGCTGTAGTTTCAATAACTTGGCTGCTAGATGCTGTCGAAGGACGAGCGCTAAGAGTTCATAATCTCTAGTGCAAGCTAGTTAAGTTTCACCCAATGCTACAGTTGTATCTACCTGTATGCTTTTCCAGTCGTTGGCCCCGGTAGGGCAGCACGTGTTGGCTCGCATCCTCCTCGCGTGGCACGTCGCCTCTCTCCATATCCTCCAGTAGAGTATGAACATGACCATCCATATTAGAGAGAACATCGGCGCCAAAATGCTTGTCGTGTACGTTGTTGGGATTACCTGGAATTAAAAAATAAATACATTGTTTAAAAAATTATATCAATCAATAACTCTTTATTGTACACCAATACAAAAAAAGAACTTACAGACTAAAATTATGTCTCATTGCATAATAAGACCGCCCTTTGTGCATACAAAGGGCGGTCTTAACGCTAAAAGGTAATCTCATCCAGACCACCCCTTAATATCTATAAGTTCTATTTACTCTGCAACACCGAACCATTTAATTACTAACATGACGAGTTGAACGACTTTAAAACTCTTAAAACACAATCTATACTAATATAAAGTTTGTTAGTTTGGATGTTCGGAGCAATCTCCGGTACTACTAATACGATTTTGAAAATTATTTCACCAGTAGAATGCTACTTTACTCCCGAGTGACATATGCTATATTTGATTGTGGTTAAATTAAATAAGTAAAAATGTTTTATGTCCAATGAAGTGGGCACGGAAACGCCTGCCAAATATGTTACAGCAATAGCGTTCCACGCAAGAATTGCGCACATCCTCGTACGAGGCGCTGCGAGTGTTTGTTGCGTTCATGAATCAATTAAATGTTACAAAGCCTAATTAAACGTGTGTGCGTGGGTAATGCATGCGTATTTTTTAATGACGCCCAGCGAAGTGGGACGGATCAGCTAGTAAATAAATAATCAGAATAAACATGCGTTTAATCAATTAAGAGATAATTTAAAGAAAGAAAGAATTTATTTGCTAGGAAAGCAACATTACAGGATTTAGAAATAATTTATACATACATTTTTATGGTTAAATTCGATATTTTGTGCACCGCATTTCGTACAAATGAGGTCGGCAACTCAGCATAAAGCTGTGTTGGAGTTTTCTCCAGCACAGCGCTTATATTCAGTGCTGACATCGTCTCATTGATTAATATTTAACCTATCACCACAATAAATGTAACAAGTAATAGGAAGTAACTAAGTAACAGTAAATGTAGTAAGAAAGTAACACAGTATATTGTTACAATTTGAGCCAACTGCATATTTGTAAACAAAGCACATTTATTACCCGCCGGCGTTTGAGCTAATAACATTGAAGATCTTTTATGACTATCTTCTTTTGTTTACTTTGTGTTTAAAATTTGTGATTGGAAAAACAGCCCATTGTGTATTGTAATCTTTATGGTAGTCATTAGCCAGGTGTGATTCTTGGATAATTCAGTCCACGCGGTCGAGCAGACATATTGTATTTGTACAGTATAAAGCAATGCCTCAACGGAGGGGTGAGGCAGTCGAGCGATAAGCGCAAGCGAAGCAAGACGCGTGTACTACATTCGGTAATCTATTTAGTGACGGACTTTGCGCGTGTTATTATATCTTGCACCTGTATTATCCGTGTTTGTGTAGTTCTAATAAATTTTATAATAATTCCAACGGCATTTTAATTCGAGTCCTGCAACTCGTAACAATATGAAACATAAAACTGATGAGACACGCCCACAGAAAGCTTTCAATGATTTTGGTTTATTCATCAAAATAGAAAAATTCCAATGAACCATCTTATATTCGCTTAAGATACTTAGAAATCCATTGCAATAAATATAGCTCTCGGTGTAATAAAACTAAACTTCATGTAGACGACAGTTACGTGTGGACTATTTGCATGTCAATATTGACCTATTCGACCGGGTAAAGTCCCCATTATTTCTAAGACCTGCTATGAAGTATATTGAATATTAATACATAAATATTTGTTGTGTGTATCTGTCTACACAGATTATGTTTGCACGATTCGGACAGTTGTTTACTTTGAATAAAACAATATATCAATGTGAAAATATTTCTTTGATTTGTTATTCAAATATGCACGCATCGCGCAGTCTATTGGGATATATTTTTATATTCCGCTTTAGGGGTATTACTGTGTTTGTTTACGTTATGGATATATTGCGTAATGTGGCCACATTCAGAAATATTAAGTAACGCTTAACTTAATAATAATTAAACATATAAAGCAGTAGAGAAGGTGAGACGTTAGTAAGTATTATTGTTCACAATTTTCTATTCAGCTCCTTCACGAGGGCTTACAGGCTCAGTGGGGCAAAGTCAGCATTTTCTAGATTATAATTTGATTTCAATGTTTTGGATGGTTCAGAAGATATGAATATAATGCCCAAGCGCGAAGGAAGTCGTGGAAACACTCTATAATATAATAAATCTGTAGTAAAAAATAAAATAAATTATGGGATAAATCGGACCAGCAGATTCCAAAAATACAACTCTTGGATTTTTCGTCTGTCTGTCTGTCAGAGTTTTGAAAATCTTTACATAATTAACGAAGAAATGGCGTAACAAAAATACAAAAAAAAATTGAGAAGATTTTGGATGTCGTTTAAAAACTTTCAAATTACTAGAATGCCCTCCGCAAAGTGCTTTATTTCATCAATACTTCGTTGTGTACAACGTCGGTCGTTACGGCTAATGAAGGGCACATTACTCGTAATATGCCCCGGGTATACAAGGCGTAATCAGTGTTAATCTTATCTTGAAACTACTGAAATTCCCATAAATACCTTCACATGTATTACATGTTATATTTTACGTTTAGTGCATGTTTTGTTTGTGACAGAACTGCGTCGAAGACCGTTTTTGACTATTTTTTTTTAAAGACTAAATGACTACGCGTACGAAGTTCCGCAGATACTAGTTATACATAATATTGTCTTACAGTCATTATACAATCTAAACCTTTAAAATCAATATAATTCAGGCGTAGATAACGCTGTTTCACTCATCGTACGAGCACCGGTCGTTGTGAGATTTTTTTTTAGTGACGGCCTCGAAATCAAATTTGTATAGATTAAATAAATACCTTATTCATTTCACAAGCGATGCCTTCTTGCCAGTCGTTCCAGAAGATTGGTATGCAACTGATGCAAAGGGCTACCGACCAGGTCGCGCTCATAAGGACCTTGGTCACCAGCTTCGTCATGTATCTGCTGTAGTGCAATGGATGGACTATCGCTATGTATCTGAAAATTTAGAGAAAACACGTTTTTAGATGTGTATTTTTTTGGTTTTATTTTAGACTAGGATGTGCCCGCGACTTCGTCCACGCTTGGCTTGAAATTCCCGCGGGATTCCCGGGACACAAAATACCGCAGCATTTAAAAAAGAATATAAGTTATCGTTTTAGTGAAAACTGTGTCGGAATTAGCAAATTTTTTAGCACCCGAACAACTACAAACCACTACCGAAAAAGTTCCCGCGGGATTCTCAGGATAAATAATATCGCACATTTTATTACATAATATTTGTTATCGATCACTGAAAAAATCGCATTGGAATTCGATTTTTTTCAATCTGGCCATTTTAAATAAAAAATCGCGGGGATTCCCAGGATAAACAGTAGCGTAGATTTTAAGTCTAAAAATTTGCTGTCGATCAGTGAAAACCGCATCTAAATCGGCTTAGTGGTTTTTACGTGAATCCCGAACAAACACAAAAATCTAAAAAACATCGCATCATGTTCTCCATCGTTTGTATAGATAGTCTATTCCAGGTGTTGTAATAATAATCGGCAGACAAACACACATATTGTATATCCCCAAATTAAGCAAGTTACGCTTGTGTTATGGGTAATATACAACGTGCCACTCTGGGGCCGATCTCAGTCACCCAGACCATAGTAAATAACGGAGAAAATACGTTTCCGAAATTTACTGTACCAGGAATCGAACCCGGAGCCTCTGCGTTGCAATGAGGTAGGCCGGCAACGGCTTAGCCCGCTCAACCACAGAGGCCGTCAAATATCAATAATATCTCAGACTAGCAAAGCTCGGTTTGCGTTGCCATGACCAAGTATTGTTGATAAATTGCAACGGTGGCATCAAAAAACGCGATCACAGCGCCACTTGTTTGTCTGTTTTTGTATATATTTGCGCCAACGTCATCAAAAAGTAGCGTAAGTGTTGTCGCCGTATACTATATGCTAGCGTAATGTTGAGTTTCATTTAAATCCGTTCAGTAGTTTTCACATGATGCTCTCCAACAGACAGACGGACAACATTTTAAGAGTTGCTATTCGGTCTCTGATTTTCCCAATTGTACAAACTTCACACCTCCAACAGATTATGTTATAGATAGATGAAAGATTACCTAGAATTTTCTACGAGACTCAGTTGTGTTTATAAGAACCATATTCCATGTATTCAGAACCATGTCCCATTTTCCGGGATAAAAATAACTTGTTTCTCCCTTTTCTCGAAACTACAGATAAATAATGAACTTAAAGTAACCCCATACTATACGATATAAATATTAAAGAGATTTAGTTTGTATATTCTTTAACTCTCTGCAGGGTGTTATTAATTAACCGATTTTCATGAAAGGTAAAGAACCTGCAAAAATTGATCTAATTTTGTGTTCTTTAATTTGTCATTCAGGCTGTTGATATTGAAATGTGTGAATAGCTGTTTTTAAACTTATCTAATTCTATATTCATAAGCCACGAATGTATCGTGTTGGTGATAGCGTGACAAGACAACCAAAATACATCAGTCTGGTCTGAAAATAGATCTATAAGGATAAATACGAAGGCACGCGATTGGGTAACCCACCTGTCTACAGCTATAGCTATTATGTTGTAAATAGAGGCCAAACACGCCAGTATTATGAGTATAAACCTCATCAGGCACGACCACTTGATCTTGCCGAAGTCGTCGTCCACGTAGAAGACCAAGTGGTAGGGCAAGGTCAAGCCCACCATCAGGTCCGATATGGCGAGGTTGAGCACGAACTGGTTGGAGACGAGCGAGGAGAGCCGCCGGCTGAGCGTGACCGCGAGGATGGTCAGCGTGTTCCCGCTGACGATGAGCAGCATTAGCGAGCCGTCGAGGAAGCTCCATGCCCAGTAGTTGTAGAGATTGCCCGCCGCAAGCGTCCCCTGTTCCGTTCCATTCCACCCCCCTTCGCTCGCATTCCCCAGTTCAAAGTCCATACCATCGCTGGCCGCGGTCGCCAGCGCCCCCCACTCAGAGTCGTTCGACGTCGTGGTCGATCCTCACGCGCACATCATCAACGTATAACGTCACTTAGTGTCCCACTAAAGCGCACTGCCGACTCACAATTCCGTTCGCGTTCACACATTCTCGCACTACTAACCGCGTCCGTCTGGCGTTGAATGCCTGAAATGAAAACTTCGATTATTAAAAGTCTACCGGTGTTGGGAGTTCCTTGTGGATGCAGGGAGGCGTGCATTAATAGTGCAGCGCTGAGCCCTCATTTGGTATGCAGGGGCGCGTCGCCGCAAATAACTCAGCGGGACCCACTCGGCTCGCCCCAGTTCCCCCGTCTCTTTAAACCTCATTAGGAAGTTTTTTAAACCTTCAGAGTGTCCTGGGTCGCCTTTTGTAGATCTCGACGAAGCTTCAGGGCTTATTTGTATACGCTAAGCTAATATAATTAAGGGTAACTGAGGGCAATGCGGGCTCGTTTTCGCGTTCCAGCGGATTATTTTCGAGCATTTTCGCCGAATTGGGTGCACATAATATTTGAAGTTTTCTTGTTTCTCCAGACGGCGTTGAGCCTAGTGCCGACGCTTTGGCCTGATGAATTATTGATATGATACGAAGTTCGTCTACGCCCTAATCGATGCAGTGCCAGATATAAATGAATTATTTCCAGAGGTCGAAGGTTACCTACTCGACCATAAAACTGGAATCCGATGGATTATGAAACATCGTTGCTTTACCAAGGCGGCGTCCTTGGGTTAGTTGGTTTTTATTCTTTGTTTTACTTGTACACACGATCGATAGTTGTAAACTAATTGTAAATATTTTACTGATAGCTTTATTAACTTTGTCACTTCATAAATGTGCTATTGTTAGGCGATTTTAGGAGAATGGACGGTATACTTACCGTGTTTGTCAAAAGTGGATTGAGAAGAATCATTTGAGATAGAACACGCAAATTTGTATTATTAGAATTTGCTGGTTCGAATTACTTCCTTGGAGTTTTTCTCATTTTTAAGTTCATTGGTTAAACTTACCCCTCTACAGATTTATTATATTAATAGTCGCAACTTAAAAATCATAAAGTGGACTGTTTATTCTTTGTACTTCACAGCGCAGACTACAAGAATACATTATAGAATTTATTTAAAACCATTAATTAACATAGTGTACACGAACAATTTGGTATTGCAAACAACTGCTGTAGTATAATACTGTGTTGCAGTTGTTAGCGCCCACTTCCAGACAATTCGTTTGTTATACAATAAAAAAAAAAGAAAATCATTTTAAAGTTTATACATTTGGAAATTATTTCATGTTAATATTTGTAATGTATGTGGAAATGTATAGGTGTGTGAATGTGTTTGTATATATATGTATGTATGTATGTATGTGATGTGTATGTGTGTTATTAGTGTACAAGTGAACGAGTGAGCGTGAATTATTGAATTCTCGATGTTGTCATAAGGAAGTTCTATTAGCCAGTTAATAATTTTAATTTACGTTCGCCATGAGTAAGAGAGTATATATTTAATAACTTACTAACTAAAAAGAAAGAAAGAAAAGAAACGTTTATTTGTCAAAGGCGATACACACACAAAATATATAATGTTAATAAAGAATCACAACGTTTTAAAAGTTGTATACCGCAGTTGGACAAATGAGGTTGACGCCTAATATATTGCTGTGCCGACGCTAATTCGACACAGCACTGACTTTCAGTGCCTACCTCTTACTTAGTATACACACATTACATTAAGATTCGTATAAGAAATGTGGTCTGTTACTAAAATAAGAAGAAAGTTATATATATACATATATAAAACTGGTTGATGCTCGCGACTTCGTCCGCGTGGTGCGGTTTTTTAACTATCCCACGGGAACTCTTTAATTTTTCGGGATACCACCAAACAAAATTTCATTTAAATCGGTCCAGTCGTTTCGGAGATTAGCCGGTACAAACAGACAGACAAACAGAGAAACAAAAAAATTGAAAAAATCTAAATTACTTCTATTTCACTTCTTACCTTCCCCTGACTCCGTTTTTAGCATTTTTTTTCATTGTACAGAAATTTGACCTCTACAATTTTATTATATGTATGTATATAGATATTCAAAAGAATGAATAAGAAAATGGTATATGTAAAATGGTAATAATAAAATAGTCTAGTACACATAGTAGTTGTTATAGATACTTATATCTATACATAAATAATTATAGATAAATATCTACACACACAACATATATGATTATCAGAGATGTGCCGACTAGTCGGACTGTCCAGCCACTACAGTAGTCGGCGACTATTCGGCAAAGAACGCCGACTACCCGGCTTCTTACTTTGTAGTTTATATCTATACTTTACTAATACATTGTAATCCATACACGAGACTTTCTTTTTGACATGATTAAATTTTAATTGAGCTCTTTCACTTTAATGATTAATAACAGTATCTTTAAACAAAATCATTTTTTTATTGTATAACAGTAAAAATCAAGAAACAATGCGAAGTGAACAAAACAGATTTCCGACACGCTCGCATGCGGTGATTTTGCGACATGCGCGAAACACGAAGCGTCACGGAAATTCCCGAAACCGTGATCGGCTTGGCCGACTAGTCTAGTACTAGATTAATCGGCTAGTCGGCCAAAGTCATAATCGGCACATCTCTAATGATTGTAACTTAACTCGGTTGTAAATTTTGGGACTAAGAAAGTATTGCGAAAGATAAGAAAGTACATTGAAAATGTTCACCACTTATGGGCGGTAAGGACAGTTGGATATGTGATGGTTAGACGTAATCGCGTCGAGAGGAAGCCTTCGGGACGCCGGTTTAAAATTTATCTCTCAATTTAAACAGTTCCTACCGATAATGGTTCGTACGATGAACTGGAAAATTTAGTTCGATCGCATTCTGCGAACAAATTATAGACTATAAAGTTTTTGAGAGCAAGTAAAATAATTTAAACTTAGGTAATTACAGTCGGTGTTTCTCATACCAAACCGTATTTGGTCGATAGATTAAAACAAATGCTAGTATTTTCCACAAATTAATACGCACTTTTTTTTACGTTGCGCATTATTATGTAATGTCGCATAGTTTATGTAGAGAAGAAGCGACAAAAACTAATATTTTTAAAATTATGCATAAAAATACATTAAATCAATAAGAAAAAACATTACACACACTACCATGTATTTGACACACACACGCATATATACTCTTTTGTTTATTGTTCAAGCGAAATTAACAGTGTAGCCTTAGCGAAATCTGTGATTATAAGTCTTTGACATTAACTATTATGGTCGAATTTCGACCACGGGCGACCACTAGTTTTAGTAAATATTTAATATTTTAAATTTATTTTATGACATGTTGTCATAATACTAATATTTTACTTAAGTAGTTTGTAGTTGGGCACCACAGTTGGGCACTATTAGCGATACCAGAGGTGCTGCCAATGTGTTGCCGGCTTTGGCGGAGAATCTGGTACTTGGCCACTGATGCCGGAACGCAACTCAAAGTTGTTATGGCGGCATACTCCAGACCAGGGGTGGTAGCCATCCAGTCGGGCAAATACCCTACCACCTGGCTGTGGGTTGTTTTGCCGCCTCTTTCGACAGGCCATCCGGCTGCAGGAATTAGTATTATTTTTCCGTTCCTGCACGGAGAGTGTACTGTATCTCACCAAAAGCGCTAAACTGTGTTGCTAAATATACTGGCGCCATGCTATATATCATTAACCTAGAGACTCGTACCCATTTACCGTACTTTTTACAAAATAAAATATATGTAGTTTTTATATTATGTTGGGAATAATTGTTTTCGAAATAGCGTAAGAATGAAAGAAATTTGATCCTTACAGGATAAAGAAACGAGATCTTAGAGAATTCTCCTTAAATGTTAAATGAAAATAAGCCGAGGCGGATTAATGACAAACAAATGATATAATATAAACGAAAAGAATACATTACTTTGAAATTGTTAAAAATAATGTTTTCATATTTTACGAATATACATATTTTATGTTGGAAATTAAAATAAAACTAACTTAAAAATATATATACTGTTATGAGTTGCAAGACTCGAATTAAAATGCCGTTAGAATTACTACAGAATTTATTAGAACTATACAAACACGTATAACACAGGTAGAAATATAACTGAACACAATCAGTCCAAACGTAATGCATGATTCAATAACACGCGCAAAGTCCGCCACTAAATAGATTATCGAATGTACACAAGTCTTGCCTCGCGGCTGGTTATCGTTCGACTACCTCACCCCTCCGCTGGGGCATTGCTTTATACTGTACAAATACAATATGTCTGCTCGACCGCGTGGACAGAATTTTCCAAGAATCAAACCTGGCTAATGAAAACCATAAAGATTACAATACACAATGGGCTGTTTTTCCAATCACAAATTTTAAACACAAAGTAAACAAAAGAAGACGGTCATAAAAGAGCTTCAATGTTATTACCTCAAACGCCGGCGGGTAATAAATGTGCTTTGTTTACAAATATGCAGGTGGCCCAAGTTGTAACAATACAATAGTAAAAAAATAAAAACCCATACTATAGCTTGTCCAGCACCAACAGACCACTGACGCTGGGCATTGTACCTAGAAGGCTGGCAGCATCACCTCGCTGGATACAGAGGCTAATCCTTTGAGCGAGGTAAGCTCCACCCTTCAGGTCTCCTGTTGTATCGCCCGCACGTTTTTTAATATTTTGGAATAACTTGTGGGCACTTGGCCCCCATGGGCCCAAAGTCTCCTTTTTATATAGTTTTTAAATTCATTTATAAACTCGACCCCTCTATAGATTTATTATATATACTGGCTGTACCCGGCAGACGTTCTTGCCCTTAAAAATAAAAACCGATTGTAGCGCCATCAATCGGGTTCAATTGTTAATCTAAACCATTCTCGAATCTACTGAAAAAAACAACAAATTTCATCAAAATCAGCTCCACCGTTAAAGAAGTGTTCAGCGGCGCCACCTACCGGGTCCAATGAACACTTGAATACACACAAAAATAATTTCACCTAAATTCTGGAACCAGATTGCAACGCCATCTACCTGGTTCAAATTGGAATCTAAACCATCCCGGGACTCACTTGAACACACACAAAAATAATTCACCTAAATTAGACAAATGAAAATGAGTTTAAATGCAGTCGCCATTGCCGAAATCGGCCGGGAAAGATCGTAACAGATGAATGGCCAGACTGATGTTTGTTTAATGATAATTTTTTTATTGATGCACATCATATTTTATTACTTATTATCCTATTCCGGACGAAGACAATTCCAAAAACACAAATATCATAAAAATTTGGTCCAGCCGTTCTCGAGTTATAAATGGTGTGTAACTATATCAGTGGATTATTTTTTGTGAAGTTTGTACCTTCCTTATTGTTTTGTAAAATTAAGTATAGTATATAGTACGTTGGTTGGTACATACATAGATAGTAAAAGGAAAAAGATTTATTACGTATTAAAATACCAGTGCGAGTGAATTTTTCGATAATCGCATAATTAAAAGTAGGTATAGACAGAACCTACGTGAACAGAAGGAATGAAGTGAAGCATTTATTTAAAATTTGTGTGCGTAATCTTATATAGTATCACTTGGCTTGAGTCTGTGTGCATTATTTTAGACTAATGTAAAATGCAAAGAGAGATTTGGGTAAGAAAGTACCAAATATACCAAATATTAACTATTTGGACAGGGTTTCCCCTTTATTGTTCAGCCTTTGATGGGACACAAAGATTAGTTGAATGAACACCGTCTAGCCACTACGCCTTTTATACGAAAATTTCTAACCTACAAAACAATAACATTGCATCAGTAAAAATAAATGGTAAATCGAATCGTCTGATAAATCGACTAAAAATATTATATATGACATCTATCTAGATGATAATTTAGTGGGCTTATAAAATTAACTAACCGGTAGAAAATGGTAATTAAAAGTAAAAATAAATGGTAAATCGAATCGTCTGATAAATCGACTAAAAATATTATATATGACGATTGTCTATGTCATATTAATATACACTATGATTCTCATGACTACTGTGATGGACATCTTGTAATACTAAATTCTCATAACATGGCGCGATCGGCTCCTTTTGCCGGCTTCACTCTGAGAGCTCGGGGCTGGAACGGCCTATTTTGTTCGTCGTGAGTTTCGGAATAAAATGTTTGAGAAAACATAGCTAGTTTATAGATGCAAATAAAGTTGTAACGTGATGTAATAAAATGAGCGATGCAGCTCAAAGCAAAGTAGCGAAATGTATTTTGTAAATCTAGCTAAACAGAGCGATGCGTTCCTATTACACCTAATTCATATAAATGCATTCAGCGACGTGCGGCGGGTGTTGGTGGCCCAGTATTCTGCTCACAAACGCCGCGTGTACCATATAGGGCTTGCAAACAAAACAATGGACTTTTACCTATTTACGCCTATGTTCATTTGGTAAATTACTATCACAGCATGATATCCACGACTTTGACCTCTCAGTTCTGTGATCACGGAAACTTAATTGTACAGTCGCCATATGAAAATGTTCGCCAGTTTTCAAATTGATTCATTTAACGTTCCGCGAGCACGTGTTACCTTTTCTAAGTCACAGAACGGACTTTTCCACAGAAAATTATGTTTAACTTTTTGACAATAAATTTTACAATTACTTAAATCAAAGTTGTTTCATTTTCTATCTTGTCTAAGAAGATTGTTTAGAGATGTAAAACCTTTTTATTCGTTTTAATATCATTATGATAAGCGTATTAATTATATCCTCTATGTTTCTGATGATTAACACCTTTGATAGTCTCAGTATTAGTCATTGTCAAAATTGCAATTTTATTTTTACACGTTTCTATATTTTATAATTGTAACATTTATTAAAATATCGACAGTACCGTTTCTTGTACTCGTCCAAGTAAAAGTCGACTTTAAGGTGACGAACCTTTTCATATCGCGACTGTACATTTTTGGTTTAAAATGCCCATATTAATTATGTTTATCTTCAATTCTTAAATTGCTTCTATACTATCAAATATATTAGGGGTTGGTTCATATTTAAAGTTGTGGTGTGAAGAAAAACAAATTTAAAACGCATTTTGAAAAACTTATCTATCTATACATATAATAAAACTGTAGAGGTTGAATTTCTGTACAATGAAAAGAAATGCTAAAAACCGAGTCAGGGGGATGTAAGAAGTGAAATAGAACTAATTTAGATTGTTTCTCTGTTTGTATGTTTATCTGTTTGTACCGGCTAATCTCCGAAACGCCTGGACCGATTTAAATGAATTTTTGTATGGTGGTAGCTTATATCCCTGACCAACATGTAGGATACTTTTGATCCCGAAAAATTAAAGAGGCGCGGACGAAGTCGCGGGCATCAGCTAGTTAAATAATAAGAAACGACGAAAATCGTTATAAAACTTATGTTCGAAAATGGCTATTGATCACGCAAAAAAATAAAAGCAAACTTACGAAACTCTATTACTTACTAAAGCGCGGCTTGATTGTCAGCCCTATTTGATTGAAGGGAGGGATCTTTCTAAATGCCCTTTGCAGTCCAATGACGAGATATTAATATGCGGGAGACATCTGCTGGCCAGTGTAGAGCACAGAGTGCGCAGATTAGTGGTCGAAATCGGTCAGGACATATAATCCGGTTGCGACAAAGAAAAAAATAATTTATTGTTCCAACTTCCAACTATTTATCCGTGCAGGAACGGCGAAAGAATACAATTTCCTGCGGCCGGGCAGCTTGTCGTAAGAGGCGACTAAACAACCCACAACTAGGTGGTAGGGCATTTGCCCGACTGAATGGCTATCACCCCTGGTCTAAAGTATGTCGCCATAACAACTTTGAGTTGTGTTCCGGCCGGCATTAGTGACCAGATTCCAGTCTCCCCTAAGAGAGCAGCAGCGCATTTGTAGCACCTTTCGTGTTGCAAATGTCCATAAGCGATGGTAACCGCTTTCCATCAAGTGGGCCGTCTGCCTGTCAGCTGAAATCCTGCAATAAAAAAAAATAAAAAAACTTAGCCAAAATTCCACGAAGCACGCCGACAAATGTGAATGCACACCTGCCGGCTGTAAAGCACGGTTTATTACCTGCCCGCATTTTGACTTCTTTTATTTACTTTGTGTTTAATATTTGTAATTTGAAAAGCCACCTATTGCGTATTGTAATCCTTTATGATAGGCAGTGCTCAGGTGTGATTCTAGGAAACCATTGTTTACCCGGTCGTGACATATTGTAAGCTGAGTATAAAGGAATGCCCGAACGGAGAAACCAGCAGTCAAGCGACGATTACGATACGAGCAAGACATTCGATAAGCTATATAGTGACGGACTTTGCGCGTGTTATTTAATCGTGCAGTTTGTACTGGTTGTGTCCAGTTATATTTGTACCTGTGTTATACGTGTTTGTATAGTTCTAATAAATTCTATATTAATTCCAACGGCATTTTAATTCGAGTCTCGCACTCGTAACATTATTATCCCGACTCTTCTAATATCCAGCAACTGTGTTTCGAAAATCATTACTTACAAGTTTCTGAGAAGAAACTGAGTTGTTCACATTCAAATAAATGGAGATACTAAAATTGAAGCGTTAATAGTTCCACTTTGAAATTTCATATTTCCTATCGTTTCGCTCTATTCTTAATTACTAGTGTCTAGGCCAATCCCTATTTAAGCACCCGCCGATGTCAATAAATTAGCAGTCTTATGGCTCTGTAGCCCAACAATAATAAACTTTAAAATCTACAAACAGAAAATTCAACTAATGTATCTTAAGTGATTTTGACTTTTAAATACTAGCATTGTCGTAATTAAAACATTTGTAAGAGCTGTGTATATGTTATAGTCAAACATCGAAGCTCTGGCGCTCCTAGAGTTGACTAGTCAAATCTCAGGTCTGACATAGTTTTAGTCTAAGTCCAAATAAATGACGTTTTTCTACCTTTGTCTAACCTAGGAATTACTAATTTATACAGTCATTAAACATGTAACAAGTGCAGTACGAATGGACGGTTTACCGAGTCTGCCTTAGTCGCTTCTAGCATCGACTAGGCAAAGCCCAAAACATTATTTTACGTTTGACTAAAAAGTTAGGGCTTTGTCGAAAGGCAGTCATTCCGAGAAGAGACTGTATATCCACCTTTGACTATAATATATACAATGATATGAAAAAGTTTCTTCAAATTAGATTTTTTTGTTAGTACACTGTTTTATTTTACACTGTGTCGTAATGTCTTTTGACATTTGTCACTGACCCACGCGAATTGACTACTTAATACTTTTACATGATTAATGAAAGCTAACAGATATGAATGGAAAGAAATCTATTCTCGAAAGAAAGTTGCATATTTATCATAAAGTAACTTCCTTAAATTTAAATTCTTATTTTTATGTAGTTTGGCATAGAATTATAAAAGGTTTTTTAGAGCCGTGTATTAATTAAATTAATGCCTAGTAGCGCACGCGGCTTTCGCGTTATTTTGTGACAAGCTTAAACAATATATATAAGCTATGTTATTTTAAAGTTTAATCAAATTTCATTCAGCAGTTTACGTAATAAAGTAAGAAATATTCGTCCGGATATAATGAAAAAACCCGCTGTTTATTTTTCACTCCCGGAAAATTTTCTAATTTTATCTTGGTAACTATCCCATTTTCCGAGACCAAAAGTATCATATATGCATTATTGCATATTAGTCTGCATATAAGCCTATCAAATTTCAGCATAAACGATTCGGTAGTTTTCCCGTAAAAGCCTAATATGCAGATCGAGTCATTTTCGTATTTACATTATTAGACTAGCTGATGCCCGCGACTTCGTCCGCGTGGTGCGGTTTTTTTAACTATCCCACGGGAACTCTTTAATTTTTCGGGATGAAAGTATCCTATATGTTGACCAGGGATATAAGCTACCACCATACAAAATTTCATTTAAATCAGTCCAGTATATTAGCACAGTATCAAAATCAGGCTATATGTAACCGGTAAACAACGCATGACATGTTATTTAGTTCAACAAAACTTTTAAATATTCCATGGTCTGGTTTCCCTGTCGTATGATATATTACAAGTACCAAGATGTTTTCTTGCAATTAGACCCCGAATTGTGGGATGGTGGGTCATAAAACAAGGGAACGTGTCCAGCGTGGTGGACATGAAACTATCTTGAAAAGGGGTAAACATGTTTATGTAGGAAATAATACGAGAGTTATTCTAAGCCTTTTTTTTAGGTTACAAGGACATAAGAGCGGTTATTTATATTAGTGCTATCGTAAAACGTTGTCTTTTTTACGCGTGTCTGAGCACGGAATGATAGTGCTAGGCATGAATTGGCATTTGTAGTTGCTTCCACAAGACGAGTAAATTTATAGAACTTAATTCCTCGCTCTATATTTGTATGGGTATTTTACAATACATACATACAACATACAACAGCCAATGCTTATGCACTCGAACAACTTCAAACCGCTTCCGGGAAAATTCCCGGGATAAAAAGTATCACACATTTTATTACATAAAATACTCTTTAGAATTCCATTTTTTTTAACAATCTGGTCATTTTATATCATTCTCACAAATCACAAAAATTCCCGCAGGATTCCCATACAAAAAAAAGCGCAAATTTTAAGTCCTAAGAATTTGATGTTCATCAGCGTTCATCGGACTCTCCATCGTTAATATAGTGTATTCTAGTTGTTTTTTCAATAGCTTTAATGTGCAGACATATTATAAAATTCTAAACATGCCGTGTTTAGAATTTTATAATATAGGTAATAAACTACCGAACAAAGTCACACTTTCCGACAATTTAAATGCATTTACTTGACGGCTTAAGAAGTGGCTAATCGGGCACACCTTCTATAGCTTGAAAGGAATGCATAGATTAAAGTTTGGTGACAAATTATACAAATTTGAATAACTGAAAATTTACTAATAATTCATATATAACCCTGACGTGTGACATAGTTTGATTAAATGAGTTTATGAGTTAATAAGCAGTCGATCAAAAATTCATCATAGTGTTATGACCGACAAAGACCAATGCACACCTGCAGTTTATTACCTTTTTGTCAGCCATTTCCTTTGTTTACCTTATGTTTAAAATTTGTATTTAGAAAACAGCCTATTGTGTATTGTAATCATTAGCCAGGTGTTACGGATTTTAAAGTACAAGCTGATTCTAGGATATTCGGTCCACGTGGCCAGGCGGGCACATTAGACTTGTGCAGGATAAAACGATGGCCTGATTGAGGGAGGAGGGCAGTCGAACGAGTACCACGATCAAAACAAAACGTGTGTACTACAATCGGGAATCTAATAGTGACGGACTTTGCGCGTTTTATTAAATTACGACCTTCTTCACTACGTTTGGACTTATTGTGTTCGGTTATATTTGTACCTGTGTTATACGTGTTTATATACTAATAAACTCTATAATTATTCCAACATACATATAGTATAACATAGTTGTTAATTAAGTTGGCTTATATGTATTAAGTATACTCGATGTATTTTACTAGACTTTGATAATGTATTTTTCTCTTTAAGTGAACTGTATTGTTCTTTGAGAAAATAACGATTTAAATCTAAAACTTTATTTTTTAGAAAAAGTACCTCAGTTGCTTTGTCTATCTGTTATGATATCAGCGTCAAAGTTTAAAACGAATAATATCGGAATATTTCCAACGAAACAACATAAAATACGAGCACGAATATACAGGGATGAGTGTTATGTAGGTTACAACAGTTGTAAACTTCAATGGAAATAGCTTTCGCTGTGTTTTCTATTTGTATGGCGACAGATAGACGCTGTGTTAACTGGAATGGACTTTGGAAAATTGAGGTATTTTCGTCCAAGCTACGTTGTAAGATGATTATTGAGAGATCTTGTTTACGACACGAATGATAATGTTTAAATGCATATACTTTGCTCTCTGCGGAACTCACTTAGAAAATACTATCTGTCTTTAAATAAATATGTCTAATATATTACTTGTTTATCTATTGTAATCTATATATTAATACGTGAAGTAAAAACCTTTGTACCCCTTTTTACGAAAATGGCGCGGACGGAGGTGTATGAAATTTCGCACACTTATAGTTTATATAGAGAAGAAGTGACGAATGATAATATTTTTTTGTAATTATGCATAAAAAAAAACATTACACACACTACCATGTATTTGACACACACACGCACTCTTGTTTATTGTTAAAGTCAAATTAGCAATGTAGCCTTGGCGAAATCTGTGATTATAGAAGTCTAAGTCTTTGACATTAATTATTATGGTCGAATTTCGACCACAGGCGACCACTAGTATATGTTAATATAAAATGCTTGTCATATATAATGTTAATAGATATATTTATTTAGATTATTTCGTATATACGTATATATTGGTATTCTGTAAATGTGTCTGGATTTATATATGTATTAATTTTATAAATTAGTGTATGTATATTTAAATTGTACAGTTCTATCTTTTTTCTGTTCCACTTACATCGCCAGATTAGTTAAGAATTTCTTTTAAGCTAGGTTGCCTGGAAGAGATCCCTTTTAGCGATAAGGCCGCCTGTTGTTTTGCCAACAAGTAATGTAATTATGCTTTTTGAATTTTGTGTTTGTTTATTTTGATGAGCAATAAACTGTTATCTAATCTAATCTAACACTGCTTTGTTTACGAGATAACCATGTTTTACCATATGTATCAAGTTTTTAAGCAAATAAATTGATTGATTCATGCCTTTTTGAAAATATTAATTAAATTGTGTGTTTAGATGACTAAGTATGAATCTAAATTTGAATAACAATAAGACTTAAAAATTGTTGTATAGTTCATTGATTACAATAATCGTATATGTATTAAAATGATCTTCTAATGCTTCTGCTACACCTGGGACATTGTTAGTGTTAGTGACTGGTTCACGCATATGTATCCAAGGATCTAATGCGTGCGGCTTCATTTGCGTTAATGTTAAAGAATTAGACTGTGAGCGAATGCGTCTTATTTAAGGCGTTTAAAAAGTAACCCCGTTAACGAATAGCCACATTAGTATATATATACATACATAATCTGTCAATATTTAACATCATTTACAATGTCGCATCTCAAACAATGCATTAAACTCATCGCCATATCTGCGTGAAAGGCCATATATCTGTAACATTATCGCAAGTGAAGCGGCACCATACGGTTATAATCACACTAATGCATGTGTAGCAGGAGCTTACGGAAAACTACAATGTATAAATCGTCAAAGTTTACGTTATAATAAATCTTTATTAGCTTTAACAATTGTACTCGTGATGAGAACATATACTAGTTAATCTTCTGTCATGTCGCCGCGTCTCAATTGAGAAATGTCCCCATGCTGATTGTTTAATGTATAATCGTGTTAAATTTCAAACGACAGTGATCTCATGCTCGCAGTGGGAAATGTATCAATGGGGCGGTGCTTTTGATTTTAGTCGGATTAGTTGATTAGACCTGGTTCTCGTAACTTTTAATTGTCGCTTTCTGAGTCTTGCCGGCTTGAGTTAAATCATCTATTTGCCATGCTTCCTATATCCATATGATGTTTTATGTCATACATAAATTTATTTCATTTCACATGAAGATCACGCATCAGTACCGAATATGAGTGCTACTTCAGATACAAAAGTTTTTACATTTCTTAAAGCTTATTCATACACGTATAAGTTCAAGTTTTAAGTCAAACTTTTAGTACGTCTCATCATTATTATGACAATAATAATATTCTTCTTTCACCTTACTGTGTCTTTGTCTTACTGAGCATGCACTGTTTGCTACAACTCCATTAATTTTTCGAAAAGTAATTCTGGCACATATTTCTGTATAACACTTATAAAAATAAGAACTTGAGATATAAATAGAATAAGAAATATAAAGAAAAACAATTTTTAGCTACACGTGTAGCTGGGGAGTTTCTTGTCGCTTCTTCTCCTTAACAGCAATAACACGTTGCAAAGCGGTGTACATAGAATAGGAAGAATAATTAGGTTTTGGCTTATTTGTGTGACCTTCAAAAAGTATTCTCCAGTGGAACTTATTTTGAATAAAAACTTTTGAATTTGAATTTGAAGAAGGTCGCTTCCTACTCTATTTACAGCTTCGCAATGTGTTATTGTTGTTTATTTACTAACAAATATATAGTCATGGCAACGGAAATGACCGTATGATTTTGATGAGTTGCTTCCATCGTCGCTAGATGGCGTTACGAGTATTTATGAAAAGATATTTTGAATTAAAATTAAGTTAGACTTTTCTAAGAATTATACCATGCCCACTAAATGACACACACATCCTTCTTTTATAACGCTGGGGAATGCATTTGCGCACTGTCTCCTGGCCCGAGAGGTTTCCCTTTTTATTGCATGAGTTCAGTAGACAGGCAGACGGCCCACCTGATAGAAAGCGGTTACCGTCGCTTATGGACATTTGTAACACCGAAGGTGCTACCAATGTGCTACCGCTCTCTAAAGGGAGACTGGATCCTGCCCACTAATGCTGGAACATAACTCAAGGTTGTCATGGCAGCATACTCTAAACCAGGGGTGGTAGCCATCCGGACGGGCAAATACCCTACCACCTGGCTATGGGTTGTTTTAACGCCTCTTACGACAAGCCGCCTGGCCGTAGGAAATTATATTCTTTCTCCGTTCCTGCATGGATGAAGATGCTTCCCGGGACTCTGATAATACGGCGTTGGGATAGAACACTGAGTTGCTTTCGTTGGTAGGTCCGAACATGCCGTCGGGAGTCCAACTGTCTATGATAGGTTACACCCTGTTTAAAAAAAGGGCGTGTGAGACGCGAGCCAAGCCGCGGATAAGGTCTAGTTTTCTTAGAAATTAAACAATGCTCATTATATTAACCCTCAGATCCCTGCATATCTCAAGGAACAATTTCATTACCTTTATTCCGGTAACTTAAAGTCTCAGATCCTCGGAAAATTTGTTACTTAAAACTCCTCTGCATACAACTAGCTTTTATGGCAAATCCTTCACAGTCCAAGCAGTTCGTCTTTGGAACTCGCTGCCTGTTAATATCAAGCTAGCCAAGTCACTGTCTATTTTTAATAGACTTGTCAAGAATTATAATAGCTCAAATAGCTCAATTTAAGGATGCACCAGCAGTTATTGTAAGCTTTTTCTAGTTTTATATTTATTTATATAAGTGTATTTTATAATATTTTATTAATATATGTATATTATATCATGTATGTATGTATGGGACTAATATATTTATAAGATATTGATTCGGTAGTGAGAATAATGCAACATACCCATAACATATTATATATGTATATATATATATTTACATTTATGTATGTATGTATGTGTGTAAGTATATACTTATTTTCACTTATGTATATATTTATTGCATTTTTAAACTTTAGTTCGCTCGTTAGCTTAAAAATGAACTCAGAAAAACCTATTATTTGCCCTACATTATAAGTAATTTTTGTTTTTGTTTGTTGATATGCGCTGTTGGTTTTTTTTTCAATAAATAAATATATACCCTCTGCTCTTATCAAATGTTTTGTCCATCCAAAGGTTGTCTGGAAGATATCGCTAATAGCGATAAGACCGCCTATTGTATTGTAAAATTTTATTTCTGTTAACTGTATCTTTTCAAACACAATAAAGCATATTCATTCATTCATTAACATAACAACGATATTTTGTCTAATGTTCACCAAGATAAATATTTTCAAGTAAAATTAAAATCAGGATAAATACCAATTCCAATGAAACACCAGCAGTAAATTCTTATATGTCAATTCTATTAGGATTCGGTTTATTTGACATCTTATATTTGCGCCGGAGCTGTGGATCGAATATGCCAATTTGGGAATCGCAATGGCGAGAGGCATTTGTCTTGAGGGAGCTCGTCTAAATTGGCTCAACACCCGGCCGGGACCGAGCACCGATTCCCGGCACTTTAGATATCATTCTTATTACTGCATGCAGTGTTTCTCGAGCGGAATAGCGGTAGAATACATTCCAATACATAAATATATCAACGTGATTGTTTTTCATTTGTTCCTTCATCAACGCCAAATACATATAGGGTAAACATAAACCGTCCCCTTAGTTTAGTGTTTGACATTTCAACACAGAAATTAACCTTACAAGGTACACAAGGATTTGGTATAATAATACAGGTTTATTTTTTACCAAAATCAGCCGATTCGATTCCAAATAAGGGTGATTGATTTCTGAAAAATTTAATAATACCACTTTGATGTTTGTCAAAATCGGTCTCGAGATTCCTTTGAGTGTTTGCACGCGAACCTGTACGCCCACTACACTACAGCTTATATTCATCATGTATAAATATCTGCGATTTGCTTTATGCTTGTTTCTTCATCAATGTCAAGTAAATCTATAATATAACAAATCTGTAGAGGGGTCGAGTTTGTAGAGCGAAAGTAAAATGTGAAAATGTTCAGGATAAATTAGGATCAGCAGATTTTGAAATTACAACTTTTTAGAAAATAATGACTGTCTTAGAGCATCACGTGAAAATTGTTTATCTACACTATACATTTATATTATAAAGAGGAATGATTTGTATTTTTCTATGTTTGCAACGAATAAACTCAAAAACTACTGGATCGATTTAAAAAATTCTTTCATCATTCTAATGATACGTTATCCCGGAGTAATATAGGCTATATTTATTACTAGAAAAATTAGATAACCCTAATAAAACTTCAACAATGTAACCCAAGGTGTAAAAATATTAGGTATCAAATGTCTTAAATCGCATGCGCTGCGGATACTATTGATGATAGAACAAATAATATTCTACAGTATTAAATAACATATTAATATCTCCAAAAATTTCGCGACAACATATGTCCAACTATTTTAGTTATGTCATTATAACTATTTTTTTACGTTTTAAAAGTTGATAGAAATGCCGACCGAAATCAGACTATGTTATCCATACCTTTGTATTGTTACGAGCTACAGGACTCGAATTAAAAATGCCGTTGGAACTACTATGGAATTTATTAGAACTGTACAAACACGTATAAAACAAACACAAATAAAACTGGATACAAACAGTTCACACTGCACGATTCAATGCAATTCGACACGCGCAAAGTCCGTCTATATCGCTAATCGAGAGTAATACAAACGTCTTACTCGTCTCGTAGTCGTCGCTTGACTGCCCACCCCTCCATTCGGGCATTGTCTTATAGTACAAAAAAATTGGCCGCGCGCACTGAGTTTCCGAGTAATAGTAATTTGCACACCTGCGAACGGCAAACAAAGTCGAAAACAATAACAATAAGGATTAGTTCGACGCTAATGATGGTCATAAAACAAGTAGAAAAACAATAGCATGTTTTTCTTAATTACAATTCAAAACACAAAAGGATTCCTAAATCCGGTTACGACAGGCAGCTGTGTGTTTATCTTTGACGGCATGTAACAGTATTAATCCTTATCCAAATAAATCATTTCGTATTCAAGACTGTTTCAATACATGTAGATTACTTTTTGAATTATTCAAATCGGACATTCCATTCTAAAGATATAAGAATTTAAAAATGTCAATCTAAACAAAATACATGGCGCTGGAATCGGGTTCTAGATTTTTATTTTTTCAGGGCAGGACAACGTCTGCCCGGATCGCTAGTCTATCATGTAATAAATCTGTAAATGGTTCCGAGTTTGTAGAATTAATGGGAAAATATTCCGTAGTGCTAAATCGGGACACCAGATTTCGAAAACGCTACTTTCAGAAATATTGTCACTTTATCGTTACTTGTAGAAAACACGTGTGAGAATGAATGAATGAATGAAAGAAAACTCTTTATTGTTCACCATAACTTAAACCTAGACATTTCCATTAGAACAATGGGCGGCCTTATCGCTTATAGCGATCTCTTCCAGGCAACCCGGTGTCCAAGGAGACATTACAAGAAAGATTAAATAATATTTGGTGGTTTATCTAAATTCAAAATAATTCAATTAAATATAATTAAAGAAAAAACAAAATGATATTAAACTAATATAGATATACGTAATTAAATAGACTAGTGGTCGCCTGTGGTCGAAATTCGACCAATTTAAATTATAAGTTGGAACATTATTAAGGTTCTGTTGTCAAAGACTATACTTCTATAATCACTGATTTCGCCAAGGCTACACTGCTAATTTGACTTTAACAATAAACAAAAGAGTGTATATATATATATATATATATATATATATATATATATATATATGTGTGTGTGTCAAATACATGGTTTGATTTAATGTATTTTTTATGCATAATTTTAAAATAATAGCATTCTGCACTCCTTCTCTATATAAACTATAAGTGTGCGAAATTTCATACTCCTCCGTCCGCGCAATTTTCTTAAAAAGGGTTACAAAGTTTTTTCTCTGTTTTTGCTTCACGAATTAATAGATTATAATAATATATATTACATATACCTATATAAATATAGAGTGCGTGAGACCAAAAGCGAGTAATATTGGCCGGCACGCCCGCAACTTTGATCGTTCCTTCAGACATGCATACTATCGCAATGTGCATGTACACGTTCAACCACCAGTAAAGACGCTGGCCTTCGTGGATTGCAAGACTTATACCTAACATATATTAAAACCATTTCTTAACCAAACATTATATATATAACTTTACTAGTTTTATCTTTCAATCTTCTAAAAACCGTATACTCTTTACTTACGTCACGTCTATTACTTAATTATTTTCTTCAGTAGAAAGGCTTCGTGGAACCCTTTTTATGTTTCCGCACTTTTATTATGGTGATAAACCTTTTTGCCCTCGGGCCTTGCCCTTGTGTGCGGTATTTAAAGCAATTGGAGCGAATTGTTAGAAAATGTGAGATAAAATTAGTTTTAATATACATAGGTAACTCTTTATTTCAGACCAAAGCATAGCAGAAGTAGAAAAAGATAAGAGATGTTACAATGGGCGGCCTTTTCGCTAAATAGCGATCTTTTTCAGGCAACCCTTGGGAGGGATTGACGCTTATGTAAATTTTATGCTGTTGTCGCAAATTGCTTGATATTTGAACAAAAATTCACAGAAACACTTATTGTCATAGTATACTCCCGTTGTTTTATTGGCGGTAATTTTAATTTTTTTTTATTGCACGTGTTGAACAGACAGGCAGAAGGCCCACTTGATGGAAAGCGGTTACCATCGCCTATGGACATTTGCAACACCAAAGGTGCTACGCATGCGCTGCTGCTCTCTTAAGGGAGCCTGGAAACCTGGTCACTGATGCCGGAACACAACTCAAGGTTGTTATGGCGACATACTATAGACCAGGGGTAGTAGCCAACCAGTCGGGCAAATGCCCTACCACCTGGCTGTGGGTTGTTTTGTCGCCTTTTACGACAAGCCGCCCGGCCGCAGGAAATTGTATTCTTTCTCCGTTCCTGCACGGATGAAATGACGTGCATTTACAGTTCCACTCTTTTGGGTCGTAGTGCAATAAAATTTCCAAATAAATGAACTCGACAGAGTGGAGGACCGGTCGTTGGGGGTCCCACATGCCCTCTGGTAACAAGTTCCGGGCCCGGTGGTACAGCACAAATGCATTTTATAGCTCTTAGAAATGTCAAACTTAAATTTTAATTCAAACTATTTATTAATAATACCAGTGTCGCCATCTAGCGACGGTGGAACTTGTTATCGGAGCAATACATTAAAATTGCGGCGTTGTCATCGTCGTTGCCGTGATGATGTAGGTATGTCTTAGTGTATTGCAACTTTTTGGCTGTATTCGCCTATCCCTCGGGAACAGTACTGTTTTCTGGATTAAAGGGACTTTGTTCTTTTCTATAGCACTGGCAAAGTATGTGCGAAATTTCGCGACGATGTACGTACGTAATGCGTTCTATTCCATTCTAATTTTCCTTTATTATGCCATTGTCTTACTGAGTATGCACTGTTTGCTACAAGCTCCATTAGTTCTTAGACAAGTAATTGTGGAACATACGTCTGTATACAATTTATTTTAAAAAAGAGCTTTATTTAAAGAAGGAAATTAATTTTTTAGCAAGACGTGTTGAGAGTTTCTTTAAATTTTAAATTTAACTTACATGTATGGACCTTCAAAAAGTGGTCTTCAGAGGAACTTATTTTGAATAAAAACTTGAATTTTGAACTTCATTAGTTAGGATCTGTAGAATTTTAATCTTCTTTACATTATTTCAGTGAATATATTGACTAACACTAGAAAACTAATCTAACTCTTTTTCTTTTCAGGTAAGCGTTTTAAAACCTATCGGCTGTCATGGTGAGTGATTCAGAAGTAACTGAAGAATCGTCAGGATCTATAATATCTGCCCATAAATGTCTTACTGCTGGGCTCGGGCCTCTCATTATAGGGGGAATGGACAGTATACCCGCCACGCTTGTCCAAGGCGGCTTGGCAGGTTTGACACATCGGTTATCTCGATGTGCAGGTTGCATCACGATGTTTTCCTTCACCGTTGTTAGCACGTGGTAATTGTAACAACATGCACATTGGGTCAGAAAAATACCTAAGTGGTGCATGCGTTCCGGCCAGGATCGAACCCGCGCCCTTTGAGTCAAAGTGATAATGTAACAAATATTTCTATGAAATTGTGTTACCATAACAACCATTATGAATCAACTCGATTTCCTTGATAATGTTGGCAGCACGCGCCCCATGTCATTGGCCGCACAGAGGGCGATATCTCAAACATTATTTACGTGTAACCCAAAGTAATTACCTCCATCTTACAAAACTAGATTTATATCGTCGGCGTCCATTAATCAAGTGGGGGGAACCTTTGCAGTTCAATATGCGTGAAAATGGGGTCTGATGAGAACGATGTGGAAATTCATCGCGTTATCTCGGCTTGCCTGTTTTCCTTGTGTTTTGAGCATTTTATGTACTAGCTTTACTGGCGTGTGCCGGCGAAACTTCGTTCGCATTGCCATGAAGACGTAGTATTTATTAGCGAATTCCAACGGTGACAACAATAAAACGCGACTGCGGCGCTACCTTTTTTTCTATACAATAATATATTTATAATAAATAAAATTGAATTGTCTATGTGTAATGTCAAAATAAAAATGTGCAAAAAAATTAGGGGGGATAATTCGGACAAGGAGATTCCTAAAATGCAATTTTTAGAAGTTTTTCTGTCGGTCGAGTTACTTACGCTACCTTTTTTTTAGGTTCCGCGAAAAAAAATTCACGCGGACGAAGTCGCGGGCACAGCTAGTTTTAAATAAGTAACGGCAGACAAACACACACATTGTATATCCCCAAGTTACGCTTGTGTTACGGGTAATATACAAGGGACTATTTTGGCGCTGATCCTAGGCACCCAGACCATAGTGAATAACGGAAAGTTCGTTTACGAAAATTACCATGCCGGGAATCGAACACGGAGCCTTTGCGTTTGTTGAAGTCGTCCGGCAAAGGCTTAGCCAACTCAACCATAGAGATCGACGATCTTTTTGTCTATCCCACGGATACGACATCATGTAAAAAAAAAGCCTTTATTTCTACCATTAAGTTTAGTTTTTAAAATATATAAGTATATAATGTACACATTAAATAATGGAAGTCGCCTCTGCGGCGTAGGCCTCCCCCAACTCTTTCCAATTTTCTCTATCTCCAGCTGTTCTCCATTTCATTCCACACATTTTTACAAAAATATCTTCCCATCTCTTTCTAGGTCTTCCTCTTTCTCTTTTTCCATCTCTGAGTAGCCAATCATAGATTTTCTTCGTCCATCTATTGTCTTCTTGCCTACTTGTGTGTCCTGCCCATTTCCATTTCAGAGTCCTTATTCGTTTGATGACGTCTCTTATTCTAGTCTTTTTCTCTTATGATTTTGTTGTGAACTTTATCTTGTAGTTTTATTCCTAATATACTTCTTTCCATTTTCCTTTGGTGTACTGAAAATTTTTCTTTATCCTTTTCTCTTAAAGCCCAACGTCGTGTATCGGGATAAAAATTGTTGTGTTGACCATATAACCTAGCTCTGTGTAGAGTTTTATTTAAATACTTTCAGTAGCTTTTACGTAAAGCTAGAACAGATAGACTGACAGAAAAACAAAATTGTGTGTGTGTGTGCAATTCACACGCAGTAGAAGTGAAACTTCTGAAAATATACTCACAGATAATTCTTGTCTAACTTTAATTAATATAAATATAATTCCTTTAGCTTACATCCGTCAATATAATTCAAACAATTCAATCTAAATTACTCTTTAAATCACTAGCGTAAAGTTCAAAATTCGATGCACTGTTACGCACAATTTCCTTTGATCTACGTATAAGAGAGTATCTGCCTTAACATTATACAGATATAGCTAAAATTCATTTGAAATCTTTAAAGTTTTATTTAAATTGAAAATTAATACTAACGGATAAAGAGAAATGTGTTTTATTTTGAATTAAATAAGGGTAAATTTTATATGTTTACCACTTTTTAGTGGCGCTTTTTCGTTTCTTCGAGTTTCAAGTCACAAAGATTCTAAAGAAGTTTCACTACAAAATTCTAAAAGCTCTATTTTTGGGATCTACTGGTCCGAATTAACATCTGTAATTTTTTGTCTTTTTTAAATTAACTGTAAAAATTCTACAGATTTATTGTATACATATTGAGATTAGAAATGTTGTAACTTAAATAAATGCAGTGAGTGTTTATCTATATATTAATAGTGAAGCAAAAACTTTGTACCCCTTTTTATGAAAATTGCGCGGACGGAGGAGTATGAAATTTCGCACACTTATACTTTATATAGAGAAGAAGCGACGTATGCTATTTTTTTTTTAAATTATGCATAAATATACATTGAATCAATAAAAAAATCATGACACACACGCGCATATATACTCTTTTGTTTATTGTTAAAAGTCAAACAACTGTGTAGCTTTGGCGAAATCTGTGATTATAGAAGTATAGTCTGACAACAGAACCTTAATAATGTTCAAACTTATAATTTAAATTAATAATGGTCGATTTTCGACCACTAGTCTAAATAAAATTGAAACAGATCAAAATCGATTTATATACGTGTAGTGGAAACACATAAGTTTAGGGATGCCCTGACTAGGGTGAAGGAACGAGATGGAATGTTTCTCCATCTCAGAGGAAGATCTTCCAGCGAGGGTATTGTTGTTCCTCGCAGGTTTAGGCTATTACTGTTGGAAATTTGTATATATTCTTTGTACGTTTCGGGAATGTTTGCGACCTCGATTATTGCACAGCGCCATCTATTGGCTTATAAGTGTTTCTTATAAAAGCGATTTATTTTAATACCACGGAAATACTTTGGAATTTTAGACAGTTGTTGAAAATGGAAGCGTTAACCTTTATTAATCTGTGTCAAATAACCTTTTGCGTTAATCAATTGTAGCGTTAAGTTTTAAGTCAAGTTTAAATTTCTTTCAAGGGTCTGCGTTGCGCATTTTCTGCTTTGCACATTACGTTTCGAGGCTTGGAAATTTCAACCACTTAATTTCCAAATAACGTCTTATCTATAATGAATGTACGCGTTTGTTTGAGGCTTTGAAATTGCCTTTTGTGAATTAGAAAACGGCGATATCTTACAAGTACAAAGCGTAAGATAGAAACACGTAACAAAGAGAAATTAAAATATTGTGTATGCGTCTAACATTTTGTGAAATGGTTATTAACTTGAGTGTATGGTCAATATAACGTGGGTTTAGTTATAATTTAGTTAATGTAATTTTTTTTGAAGTGAAACTCCTTTAGAATCGTTGTGATTTGAAAATCGACGAAACGAAAAAGCGACACTAAAAAGAGACAAACACGTAAATCTATAGGACCAAGCCTACGACAAAATGAGATATGAGTTTTACATTGTGCAGCACAGATTAGAGAGTCAGTAAGACCGATTATTAAACATAGGTCCGATTTGGACCGAAATGAAACTGATAACTGGTAATAATGCTTTTCGACAAAGTTATGGGTTGATAGTTTCTATAACTACGTTTATATACATGGTCATTATACGATTATTTATATATTGTTCTACCCCAGTACAATATCTGATATATACAATTTTCATCATCAGCACTGTCGGGAATCGTCTTCGAAGCTTTCGCTGTCCGTCAGTGTGAACTGACCCTAATATTTCGAAGGATCGTGAGATCATATTCCGTGAGTGTGCCCCCGGGTTCTATTGAAACGACCGGTCCCTCTAATGGAATAGATAATTTAGAATTTTCATATTGGGTAGGCGTTGATGAAGCACCCTAAAACTATCTAATATATGTAATGGTTTCACTTTTATTGAGCTGTGATTTATTTTTTCTATCACATAATGAGTCATTTGTCAAGATCGTGACAAGAAATTGGCACTTTTCTCGCAATAATAATAGTTTCGATACTTGTAAGCGATTGTAAAGAAAATGGGTTTTAGCTGTATGGATATGAAGTATGAGATGGTCTTAGTCTTTGTCTTAGCGGCAATTTTATCTATGATTAATCACGTGCCATGGGAACTCCGTTCGCGTTGTCATTACGAAGACGTGCCTGTTAGTGAATCGCAACGACGACAGAAAAACGCGACAGCATGTTTCTCATCCCACGGAATGATGAATCGGGAGATACGCAAGCGCTGTGACGAGTTTCGTTTAAATCCGTTCAGTAGTTTTCAGGTGATGCTCTAAAAGACCGCCTCAATTCCTCAAATGAAATTAACTACCACAAAATGGCTACAGAAACTGGTGTAATTAATCATTTAGTATCTATTCGGCACTGTTAACTTTGCGAACTTTGAGCCTATTGTCCTGTAGGCGGAATCAGATCTGTCAACTTGCAGCCTAAACTCGTTTATCATATGAAAGTTCTGTTTTAAGTCTTTGTTCTTTGTGTAACAGTTGTTATTACCGTGGGAGAAGTAAATTTTAGCCCGAAAACGAATCCAAGTTATTTATTTACTTGAAGTCCCGGCAGACGATGCCCTGTCCTGAAAAACTAAAAATCTAGGACCTGATCCCAGCGCCACCTACCGGTTCCAATCGTAAATCTAAACCATCCCAGGATCCACTTGAACACACACAAAAATAATTTCACCTAAATCCTGAGACCCGATTGCAGCGCCATCTACCTGGTTCAAATTTGAATCTAAACCATCCTGTGACCCACTTGAAGACACACATCATACAAATTAAAATGAGTTTAAATGCAGTCACCATTGTCTAAATCGACCGGGAAAGATCATACATAATAAATGAATGGCTAGACTTATGTATTTTTTAATGATATTTTTTTAATTTTTTACAACGGCCGCCACACATACCTCCACGGGATCGTTCCCCTACACGCGCGACCAGATCACGAGATACCAAGATGGCTACCGACCCCCGTGACCTCATCCGCCGAGATCCGAGATCCGCCGAATGCCACAGAAAGGCCACCAGACGCCGCAGATGGCCATCTAAAGCCCGAGATGGCCACCGAAAGCCGCTGATTGGCCGACGCGAGCCGCCGACATGTCCCTTATTGGCGGCTCCCGTACCTCGTCACCGGGGGGTAGTTGCCCCCTGCGAATTGACCGGGCAAAGAGTCACAACTCGAAGCCCCTTTAGCGGCTCTGCCACCACAAGGCAGAGACGATGACCCTGATGAAAAATTGGTCCAGCCGTTCTTGAGTTATGAATGGTGTAACTAATACGACTTTTTTATGTATAAGTATATAGATTTTGGCGTTAATAAACATATATTATATAAACCGCGGACCATCCATGGATGTAAAGAAAAGGTGAGAAAACTTTATGATTCCATGAATGATACTTTCTGCATTTGACTCGGTCTTTGTGTGTAGACTCCATGGCAATATCTGCAATGGATTTCTAGGTACTTGGTTACAACTGCTTCATAAAAACTAGTCGCTATAGCCGAATTCAATTCATTTTTGTATGCACTCGCTTTGCGTCTACGTGGTTTAATAGTAATGTATCCATTGGAAACCATTCTACTTTTATCCTTACCAATTCGATTGTTTAATTTAAACTTTAACAGCGTTATTCATAAACGTTGATTAGTTTTAAAGTAATACTTTAAACATAACTGAATAATGTTTATAAATACAATTCTCTTTAAATAACTTTAAAGAAAATTGTATGTATAAACATTATTAATATACTTAATAACCCACTGTATAACTCTCTTAAGTAACAAAATGGCGGACAAAACTATTGTTGCTTTTAACAGCTGGTGATTTTGTGAAGATTGAGACAAAAAATGTAATCTTGTTTTCGATGACTACTTGCACATTATTGAGCGAGATGTATTAGATATACACGCGCCCTAGTACTAAGGTTTATAAATGTAGAATGGAGTCCAACCTACATTTATAAACTTGAAATATTTCCAACAATATGAAAATAAAATCACAATGATCGTCAACCTAGCTTCAATAAATAACTTCAAATATAAATAAATTCAAAGTTTTTATTCACTCTTTTTGATGTACTGAGTACATTAGTGGGTCAAGTCGACAAAGACCCTTCTATTTAATTTTTTTTTTTTTTTTTTTTTAATAAATACAGATTGCTCGTACCACTCTTTTATGTCTATACATTTGTACCCAATTCCACTAAAAAGTTGGTAGTGTAAAAAAATTAAGAAGTAGTTGGCAGTGTAAATTTTTTGTTTATGAATAAGAAATTTTTAAATAATGTTTAAGGCTTAATCAGTTGCTTAGTTAACTAATGTTTAGAACGTTAATTAGCAAATTTTTATGAATAACGCTGTAAAATTCTCATAACGTACTGCGGTGCAATCGGCTTCATATTCTGAAATCGTCATCCTTTAGCCGGCTTCATCCTGAGCGCCTGGGGCTCGGCCTGCATATTTTGTTCGTCTGAGGTATACATTACATACATTGGGTGCGTTAAAGAGCAAAGAACACAGATGGCGCTGCCGTAGTTCTGCATCGCGGGATGGTTTTCCTTTCAGTACATTTTAAGTTCCTTTGCCTCTTAAATGCAGCATGAATAATTAATAAATTCACTGTGCATAAGAATTTTTTGCAAAGTAGACGTACGGTTAAAATCGTACTAATACTTCTTTCACGCCCGGTCCCCTATATATTACCGACCGTTCATTTGTCCTACTGTCGGCTAGAATTTGACATAGGTTCCCATACAAATAATGTCGGATATAGGAACCGGCCATCAGTCTTCGTTATTTCTGTTTGTTTACTGACTTCACTGGCGGCCGATTTCGTTGAATTCCGGTTGAATTTTGACACTAGTTGTGTGGAGCTTTTGTCAAATTTTAACCGACAGTAGGACCGATAAACGTTCAGTAAGATATAGGAAACGGCCATTAGAGTGCCAACAAACTTCGTACGCGTTGCCGTGACGACGACATACTTATTAGCGAATTGCAACGGCGGCACCAACCTGTTCGAGTTCATTGTGACGAAAATGTAATAAAATCGATTTCACAATAGTCAGTTTACGCCTGGGACGATATATTCTGAGGTCATACATCATAAGATGCATATTTTACATACATACATACACATATTTATCATGCCTGTTTCCCATGGAGGTAGGCAGATACGGTGTATTATATTATACTCACGACGATTCTGATAAATAATTTTCGCTTCGTTTACTTTCATTAATATCTTCATACATGCACGTTTATTTCAGATGCGTTTATTTCTTTAAACTTCTGCTATTTTTTTTTAAATTTGATCATGGTGTGTACGTCGTGGTCGTAAATCACTAATTTTATGACAATGAATCAACATTGCCGTACAGCGTGTCAATGCAGGCCGCTTTCTGGCCACGCTTCTGCCTGGCAGCGATTTGTTACATACTTTATATTAACTTATTCGTTTATTTTTAGTATTATTATCACATTATTATTTAGTAAATAAATAAAAACCTCTATTTTGTTACACTAAGGCTGCGTTCCACAAGAGACTCGCAACGACCGTGTTCACGACTCCACGTTCTACTTGCTCGCGGACGTTACAATCACAAACTCTAGTGGGACGGATTACGGAGCGTTGATGTCATTGAAATATCATTGGTTGATTTGAAAATCGCCTCTTTTTCAATGTCAATTGATAGAGAGAATTAATGCTCTGTGGTCAACGCTCACGTCCACCCAACCCTTGACATGGGTCGTTGTGAGCGCTCTGTGATCGAAAATGATGACGTCATTAGTGACGTTTTCGCCACGACCATAACGACCGTGGTCGCCATGTGGAACGGCTCTATATGAACGATCAGTATTATCTGCCAGATACCTGGCAACCTTTTCTGCAAAGTCATGACACTAATTCGAGTTTCATTCAAGCGATAGTTCTCACGCCACCATTGGAACCATTGAGTAACTTAACCGAAGACAATGATAACGTGACAGACACCTCAGCGTTGAAATTACATAATATTAATGAGACAAATCTCTAACACAGTGATAACATGCCAACTATTTTTGGAGTTTACTGCTTAAGAATCGATTTTCTTATAAGGCCCCGGGTATGGATAACTGGACATTTTATGAGACGTGAAATAATATATAATCTAATATATAAAATTCTCCTGTCACTGTGTTAGTTACCAAACTCCTCCGAAACGGCTGAACCGATTTCTATGAAATTTTGTGTGCATATCGGGTAGGTCTGAGAACCTCTATTTTTTAATAGCGATATAAGTACTTTAATAATTTTCTACTCTGTTCAAGTTGATTCGAGTTTAGATTAACATTTGGTCCCGGTGGATGACGCTGCAATCGGGTTCTAGATTTTTATTTTTTAAAGGCAGGGCAACGTCTGCCGGGGTACAGCTAGTAATATATAATTATTTTGCGATCAGCGTAAACAACTAAATAAAAACGCTCTGTGTATGCCCGCCCTTAACAGCCAACGTACAGTTAGTTGGCAAACTCGATTACACTCGGCATCTTCATTGATCATGACGTCGGACTACCAAGGGTAGTGCATTAGCTAAGCCATTACCGATTCGCAAATCGAATTGTCAGCCTAATGTCTAGATTACTCTGCGTCGTGGTAGCGTAATGGCTAGCGCACGCGTCCCAAGCTCAAAGGGCGCGGGTTCGATCCTGGCCGGAATGCATGCAACACTTAATCAGTTTTCTGACCTAATTAAGTTTTAAAGCTTAGTAAGTGTAAACCTTCCTTTTGACGTAAGACCAAAACGATCCAATTTTGTTAAACTAATAAACAAACAAAACAACCCATAGCCAGGTGGGAGGGCATTTGCTGGACTGGATGGCGATCACCCCTGGTCTAGAGTATGCCGCCATAACAACCTTATGTTGTGTTCCGGCATCAGTGACCAGGTTCCAGTCTCCTTTAAGAGAGCAGCAGCGCATTTGTAGCACCTTTGGTGTTGCAAATGTCCATAGGCGTCCTGTCTGCTGAAATCCAGCAATAAAAAAATAATAAAAATTTGTAAAATCAAATAAATAAATTTAAATAAAGCCAACAATAAAACATTTTGTTACTTTAAAATTAAAATAAATGCATAACCATATATAATCGTTAAAATATTTTGGCATATCTTTGCGTGTATAGGCCGTGTAACTATTTGTACCGAATCATCTATTCGATATTCGATAGAGTGCTCATGAGACATATTATCTATCAGGTTTTTGGTCTTCAAATAGTCTTAAAATTATTTATGTATTCCCAAAAAAGCAATATTTTATTACTTAAATAATAAATGATTATTAATTGGAATTTGATGAAAATATATTTTGCCGGAGAACAACAGGATTTCATATTAAAATATCTACTGAAATTTCAGCGTCGTACAGGAAAATCGGTTGTATTTTACAAAATATTTAAATTTGACCTCTACAATTTTATTATATGTATCGATATGTATAGATTAATTTACCTCAGAATTTGAACATGCTCGTAACTAGTTTGTTTAGATGAACATCTATTATGAAACATATCCATATTACTAGATTAAATTGGCTACGCGTCCCAAGAGATAAGTACAGTAATTAAACACTGTCGTAACTATGAATGCTACAGCTAGTAAATAATAATGTCTTTTAAATTTTACAGAAAAAAATGTAGTTATATCCTTTCCATTATTATTTGTATGATGCTTTTATCTGTTTCCTGTTTTTTGTTTGTTTGTTTTTGTTTTGTTTGCTGAGCTCCGAATCGGCAAACGAATCGAATTGAAAACGTAACTTTTGATGGTTTTGGTGGTCTGTAAACCATCTCGGTTGAATATTGAATCGATCTTGATTGTACGGATATTTGTCCATCTGTCAGTCGAATGGATTTTGACTTGCACAGGCAGGTTTTTTTTTTGGTTAAGTTACAGACTTGGGGGCTTGATTTTCTTACTCTATACATAAAATATATGGAGTCCTATGCTATTGGCTTGTCTTATTATTTGCTTATTCGCTGATTGTAGGTTATCGTAGACGAAGTCACGGGGAAGGCTTATTTTTAATGTATTTAAGAGGGTCTTCTTTGCTTACAAACAATGTCAGCTTTAACGCCAAATCTACGTCGAAGCCGCACAAAGCGTTTCCATAGCGATGTGGTATTATTTTGTCCGATCAAAACAAAAGCTCAAACAGTTCGATAATCATAAAAGATAACACAGTGAATGGAATTTTATTGTTTTCCTATTTTTATGTCGCTTACCTACGTATTGTATTTCTTGCCGGATTATTATATTTTTGGTTCAATTGCTACCGAAATCGATGAGGGTTATAATATTTAATGAAGAATAATTCTGTCATATAAAGAAAATAGCGGTTGTGTTGCCAATTTTTTATATTTCCATAATTGATTCGGCGATGATAGACGTACGTCGAAATCGGCCAGTTACATAAGCGGGGGCGGGGAACGCTCAGATAGCTTACGTAAGGCCTCGTAGCGAAATATAAAAGACAACGAAATTTGCTAACGTTACTTTGACGCGGCACAGCTAAGCAACAGTAATACTTCCATTTCATACGTTATACATGCAAGATTCCGTGCATTAACCCCACAGAGAATGACAAGTCTAATTTGAATTTAGAATAAAAAAAAAATAGAACACCTATTTTTTACATATGTGGCGGGAAATCCAGTTTTGTGGCCAGTATCATTTGTATAGACGCGTTCGGGAATGCGACATGCGGTTTGCGCGCGAAAGTAATGACTCGGCGTGTTCGATTTTTTCACAATTACCGGCATGGGGGACTTTTTCCGTTGGAAAACTTGGAATCGTCAATATTTACCTCTTGAACCGCTCCGCTATCGGCACTGTTGTACCGACACGACAACTATGCTACTATCACTGTTACATCATACAACAGAGTCAACACTGCACATATATTCTAGGCACTTGAATCGAACTTTTTCGATTTTTTTTAGATAATTATTTTATTATTCGATGCTGGGACGTACGTTCGCTACGGCGGTCGCCACGCAACTAACGCTTCAAGCCGACTCGTGCTTTGGAACTCTAAATTCGAGGTCTCGGAGAACATTAGCGGATTGAATTGTAGCGGAGGTCATGGTTCTCTATTGCTGCGACATACAAGTTCTTCGAATCACCTTTTTAAGAATATGAACGCTGCATACGACTATAAAAGGTGGTTTTAATACTACAACGTAGAGTTTGTGGGGACAATTTTGAAGTATAAGATGGCTGGCTATAAGACAAGCCAAGCCCTTACTAAGCTTTAAAACTCAAATTCAGTAGTATTGATGTATATGTATAGTATAATAAAACTACGCTTTAACTGTTTTAAGAGCGTTAATTTATTTGATTTGATTACTCAAAAGTGGCCGAAAAGTCAGAATAATAAAAATCAAATAAATTACCACGCTTAAAACCGTTAAAACGTAGTTTTATTATATATACTGGTCGCGAAAGCTTAAGAAAATATTATACGTATATTATGTTTTGTATTTGTATATAATAATTGAAATCGCTTTTAGCGATAAGGTTGCCCATTGTATTATGTATATTTATTTTTCTTTTATTTGTAAATATGCTTTGGTCTACAATAAATAGTTATTTAACTATTTAATTAGCTTTCATTTTTCATTCAACACTGACGTTATGCTGATATTAGAGTTATGTTGATATCTCGATTTCTAGACACTGATAACGTCGCAGGTACATACAACCTTTGAATAAGGACACGGGTGATAAATAGCCTAGTAGGTAGTTAGTTTTTAGTAATTGAATTTCCAATTATAAAGAGGAAAAATTTGTAACGAATAAACTCAAAAGCTACAGGACTGATTTCAAAAAGTCTTTCACAATTTGAACGCTTTATTATCTCTGATTGATATAGGTTACACAAAAATTAGGGATTCCTACTAAAACTTCAATAATGTAACCCATCAATCTAAACAAAATACTTGGCGCTGGAATCGGGTTCTAGATTTTTATTTTTTCAGGGCAGGACAACGTTTGCCGAGACTGCTAGTATACTATGTTTGTTTTTTATTGTAATTGTATATGGAAGTGTATTTCTAAAATAATACTAATATATAAAGCTAAAGAGTTTGTTTCTTGTTTCAACGCGCTAATCTCAGGAACTATTGGTCTGATTTGAAAAACTCTTTCAGTGTTAGATAGCCCGTTTATCGAGGAAGGCTATAGGCTATATATTATCACGCTAAGACCAATAGGAGCGGAGCACCAATGAAGAATGTTCCAAAATCGGGGGGTAATTTCTAACTTACTTTTTTTTAAAAATTATTCCAAGTGGCCGACGTAGCGGACAGAATCTAGTTTTTAATATTATTAAACTGTTCAACCAAATTTAAGTCGATTTAGTTGCAAGGCACATGAATGATGTCGGTTTTACTTTTAGTCGGGCAATTTATTTTTGCGTTTGGAACGTTTCACAAGTACAGTACAAAAGCAGATATGATTCACAAACGTAGTCCTTGATAGGTTCGTATTGTTTTTCAAGTTCAGTCCTTGGGCGGTTGTGAATATCTTCGCAGCTAATGGTATCGAGGCTTGATTGGATGTATTTTCCCTGTTTGTTTTTGCGGCCTTGGATCGCGGTTGGCGATAATTGATTGAGCGCTTATGATTATGTATACTGATGTATGAAATTTATTTATATACGCATTCTTGTTCGTCAAGCGGTTACGTGGAATTTGTTATTGAATTTATTAGGATCGCTTTTCTGGTCGAGTGGTCTTAAACCTTGGCTCGCCTAGCTCACTGAAAATCAAGTCCTAGGTTTGATGCCTGATATAGTAATATCGTAAATGAGCTTTCCGTTTTTTACTGTAGTTTGTGTGTCTGGGATCAGTCTCAGGTTTGTTCGTTGTATTATAGATAACACAGGGATTGACTTGCTTAGCTTTGGGATACACATTTGAATTTATTAGGATCGCTTTTCTAGTCGAGTGGTCTTAAGCCTCGGCTCGCCTAGTTCACTGAAAAACAAGTCCTAGGTTTGATGCCTGATATAGTAATATCGTAAATAAGCTTTCCGTTTTTTACTGTAGTTTGTGTGTCTGGGATCCGTCTCAGGTTTGTTCGTTGTATTATAGATAACACAAGAATTGACTTGCTTAGCTTTGGGATACACATTTCAATTTATTAGGATCGCTTTTCTGGTCGAGTGGTCTTAAACCTTGGCTCGCTTAGTTCACTGAAAAACAAGACCTAGGTTTGATGCCTGAAATAGTAATATTGTAAATGAGCTTTCCGTTTTTTACTGTAGTTTGTGGTCTGGGATCAGTCTCAGGTTTGTTCGTTGTATTATAGATAACACAAGGATTGACTTGCTAAGCTTTGGGATACACATTCGAATTTATTAGGATCGCTTTTCTGGTCGAGTGGTCTTAAGACTCGGCTCGCCTAGTTCACTGAAAAACAAGTCGTCAGTTTGATTCTTGATATGGTAATATCGTCAATGAGCTTTCCATTTTTTCTGTAGTTTGTGTCTGGGATCAATCTCAGGTTTGTTCGTTGTATTATATATAACACAAGGATTGACTTGCTGCCTTAACAGAGACAATAAGAAAAGTGTTATTGGATACATTCATAGTATAAATAATTAAATCTAGTATTTCAGGTCAGATTTAAATTACTTCTTAGTCTTGTTTCTTATTAGAGTGTAATTTTAATGTTGTACCTTCTAGCCGCAGCATTTAGTATTAAAAAAAAATTAGATTAGGCGTCCTATATATTTCTAGCACTTTTCACTTGCAATTTTGTCATCTATTTTGAAAATCATAGACAGATAATTATAACGTAATTATTAGTACTAGTGGTCGCCCATTGGTCGAAATTCGACCATAATAATTAATGTCAAAGACTTATACTTCTATAATCACAGATTTCGCCAAGGCAACAATAAACAATAGAGTATATATGCGTGTGTGTGTCAAATAGATGGTCGGTGTAATGTTTTTTTTATTGATTTAATGTATTTTTATGCATAATTTAGAAATAATATTAGTATTCTGCACTCCTCTGTATAAACTGTAAGTGTGCGAAATTTCATACTCCTCCGTCCGCGCCATTTTCGTAAAAAGGGGTACAAAGTTTTTGCTTCACATATTAATATAATGATGATATATATAGATTATACTTTATATGATACATTCGGAAATATTACAATAAATTTAAATATTTTTTAAATACAAAATAACCGCTATTAAAATAACATCTTATATGTACAATATTAGTACTAATAATTACTGTTTAAATGATGATGAATACGCTATTTGAATCTTTTTGCTTGTACAAACCTATGACGTCATAAGTTTGTAAGCTCGTGTAAAATCTATAAGTCTGAGGACGTTATGTAATACGATAACAAGTATCTTAGTTGATTTCAGTGTCCGCTGCTATTGTTTTTGTCAGTTGGTGTACAAATCAAATCAAATCATCATTTATTGCATAAAACATGGTACATGAAAAAGATGGTGGGATTGTTCCATAGCTTCACATGTTTTTGCCTCTAGGGCGTGCGAAATGTTAATATTTAAAAGAACAAATTAATTCAGAATAATAATATAATATAATCTTTAAATTCAGTCATTCTTTAAAATAAATGTCACAAAAATTAAAATTAATCAACTAGTCTATATAGTAAAACATTGTATACTACCTCAGTAATTTAAAGTCTATCATTAAAACTGTAATATGATTTGTCAATCGGAAATGTCTTAAATCTATACTTAAAATTATTAGTGTTTTGGATGTAAATAATACATTTTGGTAAATGACTATAGAGCCTAGGAGCCATACACAACACGCTACTACAGCAGAGTTGTTCGACTCTTAGGACATATTGTTTTATGTGCTTGGCGTTCGTTTTTAAAAGTATTAAATAAATTTATACAACTAGTTTTTCTTTACTTCATTGTATTTCATTATAATAGTCCATTAAAGTGTTAAAAAGCGCAGACCTTTCGCTTCAAGGTCAGGTCTCAGGGTTGCAAAGTGTTTGTCGACACTTAAAAGAATCTTTTAAAGGCTGCATTTGAAACTCTTCTAGAATTTTCCTAAGTAAACATTCTCGCCCGGATCGTTACTGGTCGTTTAGGAAAACGGGAGGGTAGAATGCAAACTATTTGTCTACCCCTATGGAAAGCATACTCGTTGTGTATGTGAAGTTTGTATTTAATGCACAGGTGTTATTGACCGATTTCCAAAAGGAGGAGGTTCTCGATTCGACTGGATGTTTGTTTTTAATTGCATGAGTTCCAGCAGACAGATAGACGGCCCATCTGATGGAAAGCGGTTACCGTCGCCTATGGACATTTGTAACACCAAAGGTGTTACCAATGTGCTGCCGCTCTCTAAAGGGAGATTGGAATCTGGCCTCTAATGCCGGAACACAACTCAAGGTTGTTATCAGGGGTGGTAGCCATCCAGTCGGCCAAATACTCTACCACCTGGTGTGGGTTGTTTTTTCACCTCTTACGAAAGGCTGCCCCAACGCAGGAAATTGTATTCTTTCTCCGTTCGTGTACAGATATTTTTTTATGTTTGTTACGCGACTTCTCTGCCAATTGTGAAACCATTTTTAAAATTAATTCTTCGAAAAAGTATACCTACTTCTGAGGTGGTTCCATTTTCACCAAGTCAGGATCTGATAAGTGGATCCCAAGGAAATCGAAAGCAATCTTTGTCGAAGAGCGCCGAGCGTCTACATTCTTTGAAAGGCAAACTTGTATACGCGTGCCAGTAGTACAATTTCTACAGGCGTTTAATATATTTCTTAAACTATTTAAGAATTTCTGCAACACAAAAGTAAACTTTTTTAAGAAAAAAAAGGACGGTTTGACCAAAACCTATATAGTATATAGCGTGGGAAAATAAAATGTATTAAACATTTCATATCTTTACAGTAAAATAACACATTCAATATTTTATAGGCTACGAAGTAAAATGTCATTTGTTGCCTCATGTCAGTGATGTTACACACAGAATGTGGGAATACTAGGCAAGCATTGAAGCGAATTATATTCGAATAAATGATTCGATACAAGTTGTTATACGAAAATTTATTTTAATTTTGAAGTAACGTATTTATTGCTGGTTTTATTAAAATTTGTTTATTTGTTTTACTAATTAAATATTACATAAGTAGAATTAGTTTCATTAATTATTATTATTATTTAATTAACAAAATTGGGTCGTTGTGGTCTTACGCCAAAAGGAGGGTTTGCACTGAAAATCAGCCTTGTGTCGGACATAATTCCGGCACAGCAATATGCTGAGTGCAACCTTGTTTGCTAAAAATGCGGCATACAAATTCTCAAAATAGGCTCTGTGGTTAAAAATGTATAAGGAATATAATTACGTCGCTATTTCGTCAGATAGAGTTTTTCTTTCTTTCAAAAAAATATATCATTAAAGAATGTAGTTACAAGATCCTGGATTGATGCCGACGAAATGCAGCTAATTAGGACTTTCACTTATAACAGAGTTAAGTTTTTTAATTCTCTGGGATAGAAGCCATTTTGACCCTGATGGTCTTTCCATTGTAACATCAATTCAAGATCTCATTTTTTTAACAACAACAAAATCGACTTGAATCTCAAAACCAACATAAATATTGTTACGAGCTACAGGACTCGAATTAAAAATGCCGTTTGAACTACTATAGAATTTATTAGAACTGTACAAACACGTATAAAATCAATACAAATAAATCTGGATGTAACCAGTTCACACTGCACGATTCAACACAATTCGACACGCGTAAAGTCCATCGTTTATCGCTAATCGAGAATACTCGAAAACGTCTTACTTGTCTCGTAGTCGTCGCTTGACTGCTCGCCCCTCCATTCGGGCATTGTCTTATACCTCGCTACACAGTACAAAGAAATTGGCCGCGCACACTGAGTATCTGAGAAATAGTAATTTGCACACGTGCGAACGGCCACAAAGTCGAAAACAATAACAATAAGGATTAGTTCGACGCTAATGATGGTTATAAAACAAGTAGAAAAACAATAGCATGTTTTTCTTAATTACAAATTCAAAACACAAAAGAATTCCTAAATTCGGGAGGAATACAATAAACTGCGCTTATAACAGGCAGCTGTGCGCTTATCTTTGACGGCATGTAACAATATTTTCTACATCTTGAGGTCAGTGCATTTTGCAATTTTTTTAATTCTCATGAAGAAATTTATAAATAATCTAATAAAATAAAAGAAACCGTAACTTATTTGTATTGTATTCTACTCACAGTCCCTCAAGACTATAAGTAGAATACTGAGTCTAGATCACCGTCTTCTATGGATGGGTAAGGTGCCCAGAAGGCTGGCTACGTTTCCTCGCTGGATCGCCATACTGATCCGATGCCCGAGGTTTTGGTTGTGTTAAAAACAAAAATTTTTGCTAGCCTGAATTGGCTGGTATAATTGAAAGATCATACGGGTATAAAGGGCTACTTAAATTATTAAAGTCCTAAGTAGCTGCATTTCGTCAGCTTCAGTGCAGGATCTTATAATTACATTCTTTAATTCTTTTAATAAGTATATACTGTAATTATATCACAATTTTGACAAAATTAATAACGTTGAAAATGATCTAATTAGAACCTAGGTTAATTTTTTTTTAATCATGGGACGTAGACTGTAATATTTAATTGAGACAAGAACGGCCTGGTGGTGCCAACTGTAATTGGAGCGCGTATTACAAGTTACCTTTCATATTTGAGCCCTTCTTAGAAGTCCCGTTTGAAGTTTCATTTAAATACCGACGAACTAATTTTGTAACAATAGCAAAGTAATTTATATCAAATTAACCATCGCAATCAGCATATTTCTTTAGAAACGTAACACATGATAACTTTATGTTTGTCAAACACTTTTTTTTCTTAAATGTTAGTAACGAGACATGGAGGTTTATGTTAACATAATTAATTTAATTTATAAAGTAATTTAAGTATGTGCATTTAATTTTTAAAATATGTAATTTATGTCTGTATAAGTTCTATCTAATAATCTGCACCACCTGCATCGCCAAATTATGTTAAATTAGGTGGTCTGAAAGAGTCTCTTGTTTCTATCATGACAATATTGTAATCGTGCATTTTTGTAATTGTATATTTGGTGAACAATAAAGTGTTATCTTATTTTGTAAGGTAATGTAATTAAGTTATGCATATTTTCTAAAATTTAAAGGGCAACGATATACATTTGGTTTTTAAAATTTAAATTGTTTTATTTTAATCGATTCGATGATGTGTGACTTCCTGTATCGATTCCCATTTTTAATTGTGTCATCATCGTTGGTTCTAGTAACTATTGAAATCGGTTTGATAGATGCCAAATGTGGCTTTATAAAACGGCTGGACTATAGTAGTTTACTTCCATGTAACTTATTTCATCCCGCATACTATTTATGATTAATACTACTCTAAAAACACGAGAGACTATTAAACAAGTTTAAGTCTCAAACTGGGCTGTAATACTAGAATAATTAAATTAATTGTTGATGGTCTCCGTGGTTGAGTGGGCTAACTCTTTGCTGGCTGAGCTATCTGGAACGTAGAGGCTACAGATTCGATTTACTATATATAATCTGGGTATTTGTAATAATAATAATCGGTTAGACAAACACACACAATGTATATCCGCAAGTTAAGGAAGTTACGCTTGTGTTATGGGTTATATACAACGGACCACTCTAGGGCCGATACCAGACACCCAGGCCATACTAAATAACAGAAAGTTCGTTTCTAAAGTTTACCATGCCAGGAATCGAATCCGGAGCCTCTGCGTTCCCGCGAATTCGGCTAGACTTAGCCCGTTCAACCATATAGGCCGTCAGGTGTTTAGGATAAGCGCTAGAGTGGTGCTCGCTCAACCATAGAGGCCGTCAGGTGTTTAGGATAAGTGCTAGAGTGGAGCTTTGTATATTACTGATGACACAAGCGTAACTTGCTTAGTGCTTATTTATATTTATGGATATGTAAAATATTTGTTTACTTAACTGTCCTAAGTGCATATAGTACAAGTATCTGATAATCTCTGATTGACAAGGGTCCGATTACTAAGTGTTGATATGATGGCCATATTAAATTAATACGTACAGTTAGTACGTATTAATTTAATATGAATCATAGTTAATGATAGATGAATAATTAAAAAGTGATGTGTTATAATGTTTTGCCACACCCCATAAACTTGGAAAGATAATATTCTAGTTTACTCAGATGTACGACAGTGCAATTTGATTTCCTAGTTGTAAGTTACGACATCGTAGTAGATGATGTAACCTAAGCCTAAGATACATTTTTTTGCTTATATATTAACAGTAAACGCTTCTCCTAACATTATGCCTCCAGTTAATAATCTACCTAATAAACGAACAACCCCCGTGACGGTAGCTAAGGGAGGAGATGCGTGTAGCGGCGCCTACGACCTCCGGTCCGCCTCCTGCGTACGGGAACCGCGTACGCGTCTTCCTCCCTCGCTCTTTCAACGGCCTCCTTCTTTGCAGAAGGAGGAAACCGCAGGCCAGGATTTTTTAAATATTTTTATTGCATGAGTCCAGCAGACAGACAGACGGCCCACTTGATGGAAAGCAGTTACCATCGCCTATAGACATTTGCAACACCAAAGTTGCTACAAATGCGCTGCTGCTCTCTTAAGGCAGACTGGAACCTGGTCACTGATGCCGGAACACAACATAAGGTTGTTATGGCGGCATACTGTAGACCAGGGGTGATCGCCATCCAGTCCAGCAAATGCCCTACCACCTGGCTGTGGGTTGTTTAGTCGACTCTTACAAGAGATGAGAATGTTGGTATTTTGTATTCTGCTACAACCGAAAGTTGCCAAAGTGAACTGAAATTTCAATATCCGGGACTTTGGTGCCTGACGGACCTGCGCAAGATTTTCGTTTCTCAATGCCTATGTATTTTGACTATGAATAATTGAATTTTATTTTTATTTTTAGCATTACGTATTAATATTTTAATAATTTCTAATTTTTTTTCCAAAATAAAAGTAGTCTAAGTGACTCTTTATAACATCCGTCCAGCCATTTCAGAGAGTAACCGGAACAAACAGACACACGAAAAAAAATTAAATATTGATTTTTTTGATATAAGTACCGTATATACTTTATATACATTTAGTAAAATACTTTAATATGCTTATTTACTAAATGTAAAAAGCTGTTATTTTGACATTATAAACAGACAAGTCAATTTTATTTATATCTATAGATTATAGATTGTCTTATACTAATATATAAAGCTGAAGAGTTTGTTTGTTTGATTGAACGCGCTAATCTCAGGAACTGCTAGTCTGATTTGAAAAATTCTTTCAGTGCTAGATAGCCCATTTATCGAGGAAGGCTATAGGCTATATATCATCACGCTGAATCCAATAGGAGCGGAGCACCAATGAAGAACGTTTCAAAATCGGGGGGTTTTGAAAACAAATTCCACGCGGACGACGTCGCGGTCACAGCTGGTTATAAGTATAGATTCTTAATAAAATTACGTTTTAACGGTTTTAAACCACGGCCACTTTTCTTTGTCTTCCGTAATCACGGCCACTGAAAAGTGGCCGAAACGTCGGAATAATTAAAATCAAATAAATTACTGCGCTTAAAACCGTCTAGTTCTATTATGTATTCAAGTCGCGAAAACTTAAGAAAATAATACAGACTCTGTACAAAGTTTTTTACGTCTTGTTTCATATAGGTACTTACGTTATTTCCAACCACATAGTTGAGGTGCCCTTGTGTAGTATATCTATTTATCTTGGCCATCTTCAACATCCTTTATTAACTCGTGGGCATAGATATTGCTGTTTACGAGGGTTTCCCTTTAGGTATTTTATACCCTGTCGACATAAATAATACTGTTCATAAGTTTTAAAAAATATTGTGCATCAATTGGGTACATAAAATATCCATATAAAAGAGCAGGCGATAAAATAACATGTTACCATCATAATTTTAAAATCATCATATGAATAATCTATATATTAATACGTGAAGCAAAAACTTTGTACCCCTTTTTACGAAAATGGCGGGGACGGAGGAGTATGAAATTTCGCACACTTACAGTTTATATATAGAAGAAGCGACGAATGCTTATATTTTTTTTAATTATGCATAAAAAATACGTTAAATCAATAAAAAAAAACATTACACACACTACCATATATTTGACACACACACGTATATATACTTTTTGTTTATTGTTTCCTTGGCGAAATCTATGATTATAGAAGTATAGTCTTTGACAACAAATTATTATGGTCGAATTTCGACCACGGGCGACCACTAGTTTTTATTAATATTCAAACAATAATAATATGCTATTTGTCTCGTTAAAGAAATGACGTCATAACTTGCTACGCTTGTGCAGTGGACAACAGGATGAAAAGTACCTCAGTTGATTTGAGTGCCAACTACCCTCGACCACTTAACAACAGTTTTTCCCATAAATGCACTAAAACCTTCGTTCCCGACGGGGTGGGTACTAATAATTATTATTTTTCGTTCAACCCTGTTTGTATTATATGTCTGAGTGGTATAGTTAATCGAGCGAAACCTCGTGAATGAGTGTAATAATTTAAAAAAAAAAAGTTTCGGTGTTTGGCATTCAGTGACGAATTGCCTCTCATTTTTATTGGGCCGTTAAGTCAAGCTTGGAACGGCCTATCGTCAGCATTTATGTAGTTATTGCCACTTATACTGTGGTAATTGAAGCCATTTCAGATTAAAATCTCTTATATATTTAGGGATCTGTATTCTTTCTACTACTTTCATGAGTGACTTGATATGGCTGCTTCTTAAAACTCTGGCGGCCAAGAAAGCGATAGCTAAAGTAGAAGATATAAGGAAATAGAGCACATTAAGGATGTAGGTAAATCATACTGTTACAAGTTGGGCCACCTGCATACCTATTGTCACATACCGACAAAGAAATGCTGCGCATCTTGTTTATTGCCCCTCCCGCATTCGGAGTTCTTTTTATTACGTCGTATTTAAAATTTGCAATTAGACAATAGCCAATTGTTACTGTTTTCGACTTTGTTGGCCGTTCGCAGGAATAGATAACCAGGTGTGCAAATTACTATTTCTCGGAGACTCAGTGCGCGCGGCCGATTTTACGACAAAATAACCCACAGCCAGGTGGTAGGGTATTTGCCTGACTGGATGGCTACCGACCCTGGCTTAGAGTATGCCGCCATAACAATCTTGAGTTGTGTTCTGGCATTTGTGACCAGGTTCCAATAAATAAAATGCTTTATGATATTGTTACGAGTTCCGGGACTCGAATTAAAATGCCGTTGGAATTATTATAGAGCTTATTAGAACTATACAAACACATATAACACAGGTACAAATGTAACCGAACACGACAAATCTAAACGTAATGCAGAAGGTCGTAATTCAATAAAACAAAGTCCGTCACTATTAGATCTCCGATTGTACACACGTCACGCCTTGATCGTGGTTCTCGCTTGACCACCTCCCTCCCTCCATCAGGCCATCGTTTTATCCTGCACAAGTGCCCACGCGTCCACGTGGACCGAATTTCCTAAAATCAGCTTGTACTTTAAAATCCGTAACACCTGGCTAATGATTACAATACAACAATAGACTGTTCTCTAGAAACGTGTGCCAATAAATAAGTAAACAAAAGAAGACGATCATAAAAGGACTACAATTAGTTCAAATGCTGACGGGTAATAAATGTGCTTCTACAAATCTGTACGTGGAATTTGTCCTTGTCGGCGCTTAGATTGTAACAATATCTTACTCGTAGGGCGGCTATGAACACAAAAGGATTAGTGATTATAATTTAGTAATTAAAACATTAGCGCAAGCAAACAAATGACAGTAAATAATTAAGATAACCATAAAAAATACAGATAATTTAAACAGCAAACGTGATAAAACACCTGGTCGCCTACGCACTAAAGCTCTTAAGAATACGCAAATTCCTAGCAGCATGTTTAAATTTCCGAATTTATAACGGAGCAAAGGGCGAGAGATAATTTGAAACGCCCCTATCTCGGCCGAGATAACAATTGAGGGACTTGAGTCTTCAGAAAGCAGTTTATGTTATCACGTTTCAAGGTAAGGTACGGCCGTTATCAGGCCCCTTTCTAATTGTCTTACAAATCAACGTTATTGCATACATTGAAGTTAGCTTCATATATCCGTCATAGATTACAAGAATGCCAATTCGTGTTCGCCGGAATACTCATACTCTTTGTCTTCTGTACGGTATCTTATTTTTCCCGAATTCTCCCATTTATCTTATAGAACGCTTTGACTTTATTTCGTGCTTTCATAGTTTACGCCTTTCTACTAAACTGAAACTAAACATCCCTGCGCATAGTTCAATTTTCTATGACAATTCTTTTACCGTCAAGCTTTGGAACGCGTTGCCAGTTGCTATCAAACAAGCAAAATAGCTACCGATATTTCAAACAATGATCAGAAAATATTACCTGTCCCTGGAATATGATAATGTTACGAGCTACAGGACTCGAATTAAAAATGCCGTTGGAACTACTATAGAATTTATTAGAACTGTATAAACACGTATAAAAACAAATACAAATAAAACTGGATGCAACCAGTTCACACTGCACGATTCAATACAATTCGACCGCGCAAAGTCCGTCGTTTATATCGCTAATCGAGATAATTCGAGCTAATACTCGCTTCGTAGTTGTCGCTCGACTGCCCGCCCTTCCATTCGGGCATCGTCTTATACTAACTACACAGTACAAAGAAATTGGAGGCGCACACTGAGTTTCTAAGAAATATTATTTTTCACACCTGCGAACGTCCATAAAGTCGAAAACAATAACAATAAGGATTAGTTCGACGCTAATGATGGGTATAAAACAAGTAAAAAGACAATAACATGTTTTTCTTAATTGCAAATTCAAAACACAAAGAACTTCCTAATCCGGGAGGACGATGTACTGCGCAGCTGTGCGCTTATCTTTGACGGCATGTAACAATAATATTTAAATGTGTGCACATATATATTTATCTATGAGCATCTATTTTTGTAGATATGTATTTGTATGTTATGTATATCTATACATATAATAAAATTGTAGAGGTCAAATTTCTGTACAATGAAAAAGAATGCTAAAAACCGATTCAGGGGGATGTAAGAAGTGAAATAGAACTAAGTTAGATTTTTTCTAATTTTTCGATTCTCTGTTTGTCTGTCTGTTTGTACCGGCTAATCTTCGAAACGACTGGACCGATTTAAATGAAATTTTGTATGGTGGAAGCTTATATCCCTGGTCAACATATAGCATACTTTTGATCCCGAAAAATTAGAGAGTTCCCGTGGGATAGTATTAAACTTTCCACGCGGACGAAGTCGCGGGCAGAAGCTAGTTAAGTATATATCTATTTAATATATAAAACATGTATATATTTATTACTAGAATATAAGTAATTGTACTATGTATTATGTATATCACCATCGTGGTTATAATCTCAATTCATTCTTGGGGTTGTCTGGAAGAGATAGCTTTTTAGCGATAAGACCGCCATTTGTGTATAATTAGACATAGTTTTAATCTGTAATTTGTGATGTACAATAAAGAGTTGTTGATTAATTGAAGAATGGCTTGTATGAAATTCATTGATAACAGTCCATAAACGTCCCGCTGCTGGGGTCAGGTATATATATATTTTTTTTATTGCATTAGTTCAGCAGACAGGCAGACGGTCCACTTGATGGAAAGCGGTTACCATCGCCTATGGACATTTTCAACATCAAAGGTGCTACAAATGCGCTGCTGCTCTCTTAAGCGAGACTGGAACCTGGTCACTAATGTCGGAACACAACTCAAGGTTGTTATGGCGTTATACTTTAGACCAGGGGTGGTAGCCGTCCAGTCGGGCAAATGCCCTACTGGCATTGTACCGGCATAACCCGGCTGTGGGTTGTTTTTCGCCTCTTACGACAGGACGCCCGGCCGCAGGAAATTTTATTCTTTCTCCGTTCCTGCACGGATAAAATGTACGTACGTACGTACGGGTATACTGTACATAAGTATATGTACAGTATACCCGCCACGCTTGTCCAAGGCGGTTTGGCTGGCTTGACACATCAGTTATCTCGATGTGCAGGTTTCATCACCTTGTTTTCCTTCACCGTTGTTGTGGTAATGGTAACAATATGCAAATTAGATCAGGAAACTGCCAAAGTGGTGTATGCGTTCCAGCTAGGATTCGAACCAGAGCGCCCTTAGAGTTTGAGACGCGTACGCTAGCCATTACGCTACCACGACACGTGTATATCCTTATGGAATTATAAGGGTCTCTTGTCCCTAAATCTCATTCCAACCAAACCACGGTCAGAATAATGATTAGAGTAGGTACGACAATAATTCTCAAAGGGAATAAAATATATGCAAGCAAGCGAGATACAGGATGAATAATAAATAAACCTTTTGTAAGAATAACTTCGTAAAAACACTACATTTCAATTTGGAGTCTTACTAATGTTTTATTCGTTTTTACGTCATTTCTTTCCAAATGCGAGGGCGTTGCCTAGAACTCTAAGAAGTAGTTTTGTCTGAAGTTAATTTTTTTTTTTTTGGTAGGTTTAGGTTCGTTTAATATTTTTTAAATCTTCAATTTGTAATCAATATTAACAACAAAATTTGGTCTATGTTTAATTGTTTTGCTCTGAGGTTTTAACCCCTTAGTAAGTAGCGGTTGTGACGCTGAACGATATTTACTATTGTTATGATATTATAAATTGTATGGCCTTAATCCACAAATTTACTGTGAAGGAACTAAGAAGAAATTCTAATTCCTGCGACCTAGCGGTCTGGCGTAAGAGGTGACAAAAACATCTACAACTAGGTGATAAGGCTTTTGCCCGCCTAATGGCTACCACCTCTGGTCTAGAACATACCGCCATAATAACCTTCAGTTGTAGTTCGGCTTTAGTGGCAAGGTTCCAGGCTACCCTTTCGAGGCGGACAGCACATTGGCTTCACCTCTGGTGTTACATATGTCTGTAGAATAGAATAGAAAACACTTTATTGTTCGCCACATACACATAAAATAAACAATTTACAGTAGTCACATTAAACAGTAAAAGTAGGAGCAATGGGCGGCCTTATCGCTTTAGAGAGATCTCTTCCAGACAACCCGGGCTATGGATTTTATACACGAGAGATTCGCAAGTGTATGACGGTGGTGTGCAAATTAAATACATATTAAATATCACACAATACATATACGTAAAATGAATTTAAAAAAAATAGAGAATAAACAATAATACATATTAATACTAGCTGACCCGGCAAACGTTGTTTTGCCATATACATCTATTTTTCAATGCTAAATCATAATAAAATATAAATAAGAAATTTAGACAAAAAAATAAGAAAAAATATTTCACCCTTATCATTTAGGGCTATGAAAAATAGATGTTGGCCGATTCTCAGACGTACCCGATATGCACACAAAATTTCATCAAAATCGGTCAAGCCGTTTCGGAGGAGTATGGCAACGAAAACTGTGACACGACAATTTTATATATTAGATTATATATACTTATATATATTAATATATACATCATGAATATGTGTATAGCAACAGCCATATGCGACAGTAACCATTTTCCATCATGTGTCATCATTTTTCGTCTCTAATTAATGGAGAACTATAGACAGACTGACGGGTCTCTCTGTAGTTCTCCAGTAATTAGAGAAAAAAAACGAGATGTAGAATATGTCACGTATTTGGCGAATGTCCTAGTGACCTGGGTTTTAATTAAATATACACAAGCGAAAGTTACTTCATCATAGTTCTCGCAGTCTGTTGGTTGATTCAACTCGAATATTCGAAGTATCATACGGTGGCAAACCTTTAGTCCGCCATCACAAAGCAAGCCTGAATAATAAGGTTTTAATATCATTGAATGGGGAACAATGGAGTTTGGAAGCGAAACTTAGGTTCTGTTAAATGTACCTAAAACATTATGAATTTACCACGGTTTGAGCCTGCAAGTCACTTTAAGATTAATTTGTAGAGGGTTATGTTATTTTAATAAAATTGTAGGTACTATTACTGACTGAAACACATGTAGAAATATTTCTTGTCCAATAATTATATTTCCGTATTTCCTACATGCATTCATTAACCCATACACATTGACAGTAGTGGCCCGAGTCTGACATGTTTAAGAACTAATATTATTGTTACATGTCGTCAAAGATAAGCGCACAACTTCCTGTTGTAAGCGCAGTTTATTGTCTTCCTCCCGGATTAAGGAAGTCTTTTGTGTTTTGAATTTGTAATTAAGAAAAACATGCTATTGTTTTTCTACTTGTTTTATAACCATCATTAGCGTCGAACTAATCCTTATTGTTATTGTTTTCGACTTTATGGACGTAGGCAACGCAGGTCTGCAAATTAATATTTCTTAGAAACTCAGTGTGCGCGGTCAATCTTTTTTGTACTGTGTATTTAGTATAAGACGATGCCCGAATGAAGGGGCGGTGAAAGTCAAGCGACGACTACGAGACGAGTAAGACGTTTTCGAGTACTCTATTAGCGATATAGGCGACGGACTTTACGCGTGTCGAATTGTATTGAATCGTGCAGTGTGAACTGGTTGCATCCAGTTTTATTTGTATTTGTTTTATACGTGTTTGTACAGTTCTAATAAATTCTATAGTAGTTCCAACGGCATTTTTAATTCGAGTCCAGTAGCTCGTAACATTATTATAATTTAAGTTATTGTACAGAAGCTTCTATGGCTACGTTCCACAAGAGACTCACAACGACCACGCTCACCACCGCGATTTTTCCCGTCCCACTTGCATGCGGGCGTTACAATCATAAACTAGTGGAACGGATTATGGAGCGTTGATGTCGTCAACGACGAAATACACAAATGTCATTGGATGATTTGAAAATCGCGCCTTTTTCAATGTCAATGAGGTTATAGTTTATACGTTTCACTATAATTGTTGAGTGTGGCGGCTCAGGGGTCGCCCTGAATAACACACCCCTTAGCAGTGGACTGTATTTATTTATATAGGTGCTACAACAGCAACAGGTATGATCAACACAACTATATCAAACGCCACGTTCGAGGTTAGCCAACACAACTGAGTACTAACCCCGGATGTTCCACTAAACACAGATAGCACTAATTGTATAGATTACACCCATCAATACGAGTGGCACTAATCACAATACACTGGCGGTCCACAAGATCCAAGTAGTCACGCTGAGAGTCCAATGGCTGTAGAGTCTTCCGAATGCTGCTTGTTCTTCTTAGTCTTCCTTGTGTGTATATTACTTGTTCGAAAACTTTATTTGATCGACTACCATCTGCCTGCGGCTCGCACCGTGCTTACTAAGGTACTACAAAAATGCAGACGCTTAGCAGCTAATGGAGCGAGCTACATATTCGCGGCAAGCGGGGCGTGGGATACGGGATTTCCGGGGGAGAGGTCAGGGGGGTGATTCTGTCCGCAACAATAATAAACACGCCACGATCACTATAATTTTAAGTTTGCTTGTTTTTACCGTTGGTCGCATGACTTTTGTGATTGAGGAGGTGGGCACTGAAAATCAGTGCTGTGTCGGACTATATTTCGGCACAGCATTATACTGAGTGCCAACCTCATTTCGCTAATTGCGACACAGGTTTTCATTATTATTGTTATGTTCTTAATTATTATTGTTTCATTTTTTTAAATAAATATTTTCTTTCTTTCTTTCTTTCTTTCTCATGAAACTTGTCAAGCCCAGCTTTGACTTAACGTAAATATTCAATTGCTACGTCGAATGTAAAGTTTCGAATCAGGCTATGATTAATAATATTATTCGGTAGCCAACCACACAAAATTTATTCTGCAAGTTAAGGTTGTGTTATGTATGGGTAATGTACAACTGACAATTCTGGGACTGCACCCACACACCCAGAAACTTATCAAAGCAAATCATTATCATTTATTCTATAAAACTTGGCACATAAGAAAGTATTTGCTTCTATGGTGTACATGCTGCCATGTTAGGAATCAAACCCGAGAGAGCTCTGCGTTCCAGTGAACTAGGCAGGCGAAGACTAACCACTCAACCGCAAAGGCTTTCGATATTAACAAATATATGTAAAATGCAAGGAGAGATTTGGGTAAGAAAGTACCAAATATACCAAATATTAACTATTTGGTCAGGGTTTCCCCTTTATTGTTCAGCCTTTGATGTGAATATTCACACAGCACAGTAAGCAATGAACACCGTCTACACGCCAGCCTTTTATACCAAAATGCTACCCTACAAAACAATAACATTGCATCAATGCTAAAAATAGCAATTACATCATAGTGTTGCCAGGATCATAAAAACAATTATAATAATTAGTTACTGATGCACTAAATTATATAATATATAATTTAGTGGGCTTATAAAATTAACTAACCGATAGAAAATGGTAATTTAATTATAAATCGAATCATCTGATAAATAGACTAAAAATATTATGTATGACGATGACATCTTGTAACATATACTTTTATAATCTTAAACAACAATAGTGAAATGCCTTAAACAGCTTTAAACACTTTGCACCAGGTGGGCGGTTATTCTATTTACGTATTTTCAATGTCCTAAATATACATTGTTAATCTATACACCCAAAATGGGAGGCGTATAACATAAAATTAGAATATTTAGCATAAACAAACATTCGTGTTAAATGAAAGCTTGTATCGCAAAAACGCGTTCGCATCTGTGCAAACAACTAACATGTTTTTGAGTTACGTTTGCGGCTCGTTTTGAGCTTTCATTCCACTAATCTGTTTTCAAGCGAATGTATATTCTATATTTCCAATATAATGAATCTGTTGCGGGTGTCGAGTTTGTATAATGAATTTAAATAAGAGGAAAAATTATCTTGTTATCAAAGTTTCATTTTATAAATCATTGAACAATATTTTCTCAATTAGAATTTCAAAATGGCCAGGCAACATTAATACTGCCTGTATTGTACGTCCGGAAGGACAAACTGTCGTTCCTTTAAGAATACAGCATCTTTTCTTTATGCAATTATAATATTGTTACGAGTTGCAAGACTCGAATTAAAATGCCGTTGGGATTATTATAGAGTTTATTAGAACTATACAAACAAGTATAACACAGGTACAAATGTAACCGAACGCAATAAGTCCAAACGTAATGCAGGAAATCGTAATTCAAATACACGCGCAAAGTCCGTCTCTAAATAGATTACCGAATGTACACAAGTCTTGCTTCGCTTGTGGTTATCGTTCGACTGCCGATCTCTCCACGGGGGCATTGCTTTATACGGCACAGATGCAATGCGTCTGCCTGACCACGTGGACCGAATTTCTTAGAAGCACACGTGGCTAATGACTACCATAAAAGATTACAATACACAATGGGCTGTTTTTCTAATCACAAAGTAAACAAAAGAAGTCCAAATGCCGAAAAGGTAATAAAATGTATACAGGTATGCAGGTGTGAATTCGCCTTTTGTCGGCGTTCAAATCGTAACAATATATACGTGACAGTTATTAAAAATAATATTCAATCAAGTTCCACTAGATAACGTGTTTTGAAGATAAATTATTATCTAATAACATTTTCTTAAGTTTTTGCGACTAGTACACATAATAAAACTGTTGCGGAGAGAGAGCACCCCCGTGACCCGCCCGCCGGAGCACACCTACTCTCCGCGCCCCGCATACCGCCGACGCCCATAGCTGGCGCAATTAGCAACTAGGCGTCGGACGGGATACGGGATATAGGGCCGGCCTTGGAGGCAAAATGGAACACTCTTGCTCATTCATTAGTAATTCTTCACAATTTACAATTCTCAACGACGACTCTCTTGCATAATTTGTACTTATTCTAGGTATATTTCGATTCATGTAAAAAGTTCAATAATAATAATCATACAGTTCATTACATTGAGTTTAATTTCCAAACAAGAAGCAACTGCCACCAATAAAAACTACAATTTAACGGTTTTAAGCGTGATATTTTATTTGACTTTTATTCCGACATTTCGGCCACTTTTCAGTGGTCGTGATCATGGAAGACAAAGATGTCAAGTGTCAATGAGTAATGTTATAGTTATTGTTTAGGCTTAAACATAGGAATAACAATCAAATCAAATACCACGCCTAAAAGTATTAAAACGTAAAAATTAACTCAACTTCCTATGCTAAATACACAGAAGAATCGAAAAGAAGCGCCAAGAAACTCTCCCCCAGCAACACGTCTAGAAATATTTTACTTCATGTTTGGCTATCTGAGACTCTTTTGAAGTACAACATGTTATACATATAAATAAAAACCTCACACTATATACCTCACATATAGCAGTAACAATAAACTGTATATCTATCAATTGGTATACTCACACAGCCGTGACAATAAAACGTTGTGATTCTATCATCTACCTCTTTTACCGCAGCGTTCGGTACCTTGAACATCTGCCCGCGTGGCGGCCATTCCAGGTTAGTTCGCTCCGGTCATTAATCTCCTCCGTTCATTATTCAGGCGACCATATAGATTAGTAGTTAGGCTCATTCCTTTTAAGCAATTTATTTTACTCTCCATCAATTTCTATATATCTGGACAATGTTGATGATCGTAAATGATTAATTAAAGTTGGAACCGAGTTAGTGTATTTCATTGTCAGTAACTGGATATGCAGTCTTCTGTAATCAAGTAATCAAGGCACCGGTCGGCCGGTCACGTGAATGTATTGTTACGAGTTAGGGGACTCGAATTAAAACGCCGTTGGAATTATTATAGAGCTTATTAGAACTATACAAACACGGATAACACAGGTACAAATATAACTGAACACGACAAGTCCAAACGTAATGCAGAAGGTCGTAACTCAATAAAACGCGCAAAGTCTGTCACTTATTAGATTCTCGATTGTACTACACACGTCTTGTTTCGCTCGTGGTTCTCGCTTGACTGTCTCCCCCTCTATCAGATCATCGTTTTATCGTTTTATACTGCACAAATGTAATGTCCCCGGCTAATGACTCGGCCGCAAACTGCCATAAAAGAGTACAATAACAATGGACTGTTTTCTAATCACTAATTTTAAACATAAAGTAAACAAAAGAAGGTTTGCAACACCAGAGATGTCACTAACGCGCTGCCGGCCTCAAAGAAATTTTATGACACTCTTTTTAAAAAACCCCATATTGTAGCGCTGTCGGAAAACCACGGCTGGGAGCTCATTCCAATTTCCACGGTGCGCAAGAGTAACGTTCTAGAGAACCGTTGCGTACAAGAACGAAGCGGCTCCAGGAAGTGGGGATTCACGCCCAGCCGATGGCGTGCGGTGCGGTGTTAAAAAGAAGACGAAGGCGCCATTCTGAACAGTTCCTCGGAACACTCCCCATTGTATAGTCGGTAGAATACGCAGAGAGACGCGAAGTATCTCCGAAGGTCAAGCGTATCTAGACAGTCTGTGAGTATGGGATCGTCAACAATGCGAACGGCTCGACGTTGAATACTGTCCAGAGGATTTAGCTGGTAGGCGGCGGGTGCCCGGCCCACAAGTGCGAGCAGTACTCCATATGCGGCCTCACCTGGGCTTTATAAAGCACAAGGCGTTGCCGCGAAGTGAACTACTGCTTCGACCGGTTTAGCACTCCCAGCTTCTTGGAGGCAAGTTTTGCCTTGCCTTCTGGTCCCTGAACTGTACATGGTTTGTAATATCGACAATAAGGATCCCAATATTCTTAGAGATGGGTAGGGTGGGTGGTGGTAAGGGGTATTCCTTGGAACTGAAGCGCATGTACGAATGGGGTTTTAGAAAAACCAAACCAAATAAAATATTACTTAGTATTTAGATTATATTAGTATTTGGATTTGAATAACCGGTTGGAATTCGCGTGAACTAAAGTCAAAATTCAAGATGGATTGCGGAAATGATAAATTCTCTCTATGACGTACGTGAAATTAAAATGGCGCCAAAGCATCACCCGTTTGTAACGCACCCATTTTATGAAATTAATGAAATATACGAAATAGAAAGCGCTAATTTGAACTTTCAATGTATGACTGATTTAAGTTTAAGAAATTTATTTTGAATAGGTCGATTGAAAGTTTTTATTGAGATTTTCTATAAAAATAATAGCGGATTGGTGGTGCCACCTGTGTCGCAAGAATGCGTGACGAATTAGGTCTATTGGACGATGGTCATTCCTTAATATTGTTACCCAGTTGCAGGACTCGAATTAAAATACCGTTGGAATTATTTATAGAATTTATTAGAACTATACAAACATGTATAACACAGGTACAAATATACCTGTACACAACCAGTCCAAACGTAATGCAAGATTCAATCACACGCGCAAAGTCCGTCACTAAATAGATTACCGCATGGGGTACACACGTCTTGCTTCGTTTGTGGTTATCGTTAGACTCACGATCTCTCCATTGGGGCATTCCTTTTTTTTTGCTGCACAAATGCAATATGTCTACCTGACCGCTCGGACCTAATTTCTTAGAATCACACCTGGCTAATGACTACCATAAAAGATTACAATACACAATGGGCTGTTTTTCCAATCACAAATTTTAAATACAAAAGAAGTCCAAATGCCGAAAAGTAATAAAATGCGCAAAACAGGTATGCAGGTGTGAATTTGTCTTTGTCGGTCGTAACAATATAGTTCTTCGTGGTGGTCTACTTCCTGTTGACATTTGAGGCGGCGAGGAGGTTGGGGCCTCGAGGAAAACATCTTTGCCCCGGCATCAACTCGACGGGCGACTACTCGTCGGTGGCGGGGTTTGGAGCCATTGGAGCCTTCCCTCATAACGATGGTCTTTCAACGGCTCTCGTTGGCCAGTCTGCGTCTTAGTTGGCCATTGGTTGGCGTTCGGTGGCCATCTCAGGCTTTGAGTGGCCATCTGCGACTTTGTGGTCTTCTCAACTTCGTAACATCACCTTGATCAGGCGAGCGATCGCGGGGGTTGGCAGCCCAGTGCTATGATGGTCCGGTGGCCACCTGTGTAAGCGGGCGATCCCGTGGGTATAGTTCTTCCATGATTGCTATAATAAAGGTTCATTGGGATAATCGTTTGTTTATTTATTCTTCATGGCCTTGGAAACGAACCATCTGTCATGATATTGAAATATGAAATGGTTTCTGCAAAGTTGTGAACTAGTAGTTATAAATAACTGAAAATTCCATTAAAAGTGAAAGCTTTGTCGGGGTTAGTAGACTGTAACGTTGGCACAGTTGGCACCCAGTATGACCTGAATTGACTGGCATGCCTCCAGCACGACGTCGCTTCCCGTCTTGTGTCAAGAGCAAGTCCTTCAAGTATCAAGGGGTAGTGGTTATTTGATTAATTGATCTGATGTATTTATAATAGATCTGTTATTATTGTACTTGATTAATCGATGCTTGAATGTTAATCTAAGTTTTGTTGCTGTCACAGTCTACAAACGCAATTTAATATTCAAAACATTTAATATCGATTTTCGTACAAGTACGATCGGTTTTTGTTAAATACTAAAATAAACCATAATAATTTTGAGTAATCTGTTATTGTAAATTTTTATACGTAATAATTGGCCCATTTAATATTAAAAACCACGTCACCAGAGTGTTGCAGCGGCGCGGGGTTTAGCGATAAGAGAACTGTGTTAAAATAAGAAAATAGGAGATTCGGATAATTTTGAAGGGTATTGGGAAGAAGGGCACGCACTTACCTGGTTAATGGGCATGAAATGCGGTTGCTCCTCTTCTCCGCAATGCACTTCACTGATCACTATTATATTTGTTTATTTTTATAATGTATTTAATTATTAATAAATCCGTCTCCAAGGAACATTTGTTGCGGCGGCGATGGGTTTAGTGAGAAGCGAACTGTGTCAATTTTACAGGAAAAGAAGTGTGGGACAATTTAGATGGGAATTTGAGAATGAGCACGCACTTACTGGTTAATGGGTATGAGATGCAGCTGCTCCTCTGCTCCTCAGTCCTTTTCACTTCACTTCAGTTTTATATTTATAATGTTTTATTTTTATGTATATATATTTATTTTTATATATTTTATATTTGCGGTGCGGAGCGGGTTATTTATAAGTTATATATATTCATAGTGTTGCGGGCGCGGTATGTTTTAAGTTATATTATGTTATTTTATATATATATTTGCGGAGCGATTTAATTTATTTTATGATATGACAATAAATGAATGATGTGACGTGCGAAAAAGGCATGCGCCGTCAGATTTAAAGGAAGAATTTAAATATGTTAGAAGAAAAGATCATATAGGTCGGAAGAAGGTTTATATGGCGGTACCACAGAGTATAATCAGTTCTGATTATAGTTGTTTGCAGCCTCAGCACATTCTCTTCGCTCGCTCGTCTCAGGCACTCTCGTAAATGAATTAAACACATAAATTACGATGGTAATAGAATAAATTTTATTGCAGATCTCTTAAAGTCACAACTATATATTCATTACATTAATAAAATACTTTTTTGAAAATGTAGTAAATTAGGTCAGCTTAGAATTTTAAATTCATTTATCCGATTTAGTGTCTTCAAGTAGTTTGTACAATTATGCACGATTAAACAATAAAGTAATAAATGCAAGACGGTATTTCATATATTGTTATTTTTTCTTGTTCCAGGTAAGGTGTTAAGCAATCAGAAAAATGATTAGAAAACATGATCTCTGATCAAGGAAAACCTAAGAATAACAACGACGTGAGTACATTTCGACCGCTTTCCACAAAATGAAATTAAAGAAATTACATTACAAACTAAAATACCGCTTAGAAGCTTAAGCTCTAATCATGTTTCACAGCCGCGAAACCGTAAAATATCACCGAATGGATTAGTTGGTACTCATATTGAACGAAGTAATGTAATATTCGTATAGTTCTTGCAATTGATGAACGCGAGCGGGATTTACTTTTAGTAAAGACGTACTCGTATCTGCGTGCGTGAGACCAGAAGCGAGTATGATTAGACGGCACTCTCGCAACTGATCGCCCCGTCAGACACGCACACTATGGCAATATTGTTACAACTTAGGCTCCGACAAAGATAAATTCCACGTGCAGATCTGTAAAATCACATTTTATTACCGGTCGGCATTTGAACTAATTGTAATCCTTTTATGATCGGCTTCTTTTGTTCATTCATTTATTGGCATACGTTTCTAGTTATTGTGGAGGACAGCCCATTGTCCCATTGTACTCGTTTACGCCCGCTCAGGAGCATCATTAGCCACGTGTTGCGGATTATAAGTACGAGCTAATTATAGGAAATTATGTCGACGTTGCAGGGCGGCGGGCACATTTGCATTTGTGAATTATAAAACGATGGCTTGATTGAGAGAGGGAGTCAGTTGAGCTACAACTACGATCTAGGCGTGACGTGTGTACATTCGGGAATCTAATTTTGACGGACTTTGCGCGTTTTATTGAATTACGACCTTCTGTATTAAGTTTGGATTTGTTGCGTTCGGTTATATTTGTACCTGTGTTATACGTGTTTGTATAGTTCTAATAAACTAAATAATAATTTTAACGACATTTTAATTCGAGTCCCGCATATTCGTAACAATATGTATGTAGACCTTCAACCACTAGTAGAGTTGCCTTCATGAATTGCAACTGTACTATAAATCTTACGTATAATAGAGTCATATCAGTATTCCGAATGCGACATGTTTCGATCGGAGACGCTTCCTGCATTTTTCGCTCCCAATATAGCTCTCTTCCGATTGGACAATTTGCAATGGAAATTCACTTGCCGATGCCCTTCGAAATATTTTGCGGTTCAAATGAGACAACTACAATATAGATCGTCAACCTTGAATGCTAATCTGATTTCATTTGAAATGCGAGTTTGAATTTTTTGCGGTATTTATTTCTTACTGGTACAGGTATGGTAAACTATTCCATTGTTGGCACACCTTCGATTTAGTCGAGATATTAAGATTTTAATATTTTTAATTTTGTAACCATATAATAATACTGTTACAACTTAGCCGAAATTCCACGAAGCACGCGGATAAATGTGAATGCACACCTGCCGGCCACAAAGCACAGTATTACACTTTATTTCCTGCCCGCATTTGGAGTTCTTTTGTTTACTTTGTGTTTAAAATTAGTAATTAGAAAAGCCGCCTATTGTGTATTGTAATCCTTTATGATGGTCGTTAGCCAGGTGTAGTTCTTGGAAGATCCAATCCACGCGATCCATTATTGTATCGTATAGTTAGTATAAAACAATGCCCGAACGGAGGGGCGAGCTAGTCAAGCGACGATTACGATACGAGTAAGACGTGTGTACATTAGATAAGCTATATAGTGACGGACTTTGCGCGTGTTATTGAATCGTGCAGTCTGTACTGGTTGCGTCCAGTTATAGTTGTACCTGTGTTATACGTGTTTGTGTAGTTCTAATAAATTCTATAGTAATTTCAACGGCATTTTAATTCGGGTCCCGTAACTCGTAACAATACTATTATTGTCATTATACCGTGTTACTAGCTGACCCGGCAGACCTTGTCCTGTCATGAAATAAATTTAGAACCCTATTATTTAAGTGAAATATAGTCTATGTTACTCAGGGATAATGTAGCCATTCTAATGGTAAAAGAATTTTTGAAATCGGTCCAGTAGTTTTTGAGTTTACTCGGTACAAACATACAAAAATACAAATCTTTCCTCTTTTTAATATTAGTATAGAAGTATAGATGAAAAAAACCTCGGAATAAACTTTTGTTTTGAACCAGCATCAGTAATAGGATACTTTGGTAAAATATTTTTTTTTGTTAAAAGATAATCGATTAAAATCGCACAAGATAATCGCATGCGGCGAATCTTTATTATTAACCGACTTCAAAAGGGAGGAGGTTCTCAATTTGATTGGTATTTTTATTCAATATTTTTTATGTATGTACACCGATTACGCTGAGGTTTATGATCCGATTTACGTGATTCTTCTTTAGTTTGATGCGGAATAGTGGCCATTTGGTTCCCTAAAAATTTAGCATAGTTTGGCGCAGTAGTTTTCATGGGACGCTCCCGTTTCTTGGGACCTATATTTTTTAAGCCGCGCGGCTCCTTTCGTAGGCCAACCCATAGCTGGACACTAAAAGTAACAAATATAAAAAAACTTCGTTTAAAAAAACCGACTTCAAAAACTAACACGTATAAAATAACTTATTTCTAAAGCTATTTTTAATTATAATATCTTAATTTTAATATATATTATCTAAAACATCTTGAAGTCGGTGCGAATTAACGGCCTTTGTGGTTGAGCGGGCTAAGCCGTTGCCGGCTTACCTCATTGCAGCGCAAAGGCTCCGGGTTCGATTCCTGGTATAGTAAATTTCGGAAACGTATTTTCTTTGTTATTTACTATGGTCTGGGTGTCTGGGATAGGCCCCAGAGTGGTACGTTGTATATTACCCATAACACAAACGTAACTTGCTTAATTTCGGGATATACAATATGTGTGTTTGTCTGCCGATTATTATTATTATTAATTAAAACATACAAATTACTATATTTTGAAAATTACTAAGCACCGACTTTAAAATGTTTTAGATAATATGTATTAAAAATAAGATATTATAATTAATAGTAGCTTTAGAAATAAGTTATTTTATACTTTTTAGTTTTTGAAGTCGGTTTTTTTTAAACCAAGTTTTTTTTTAAGGTAAGACCGTCAAAGACGCCTCCGTGCCGCGCGCCGGCTGGCTATAGTTCGCTATTATTGACCTTACTACGCAAAAATGACGTAACAGCTCGGTGAATACAAATAATTTGGTAACAATCTGATGTTTAATAACTTTTATTTCGTCTAACAAGCCTTTTTCTAAGTATGAATATAAGGACCCTAGCACACGGCGTATTTAAAACGCTCAGACGACGCGTGTTTCAGGGACGCACGTCGTCTGCGCCGTAGATGCCGATTTTTGCGTTTTATAGATATAAACACGCGAAAAACGCGATACAAACGCGCGTGTGAAGCGCGATTGCTACACGTTTGAAGCGCGTACGAAGGGGCGCAGGAGGGGTAGAGGAGGGGCGCGCGCTCACGCCGTCGCACTACCCCGACTACCCGCGGCATTGTAATGACCACACAATCTCCTTTCACTCATAAATGGGTCTACCCAATACATTCGCTTATTTTTAAGTTTCTTTCTTTTTAAATGCAGTGCTAAAGCTAGCGTAAGCAGTGTAGTCTCAACCGACGCCATTGTACAACTAAACTGATCTGATCAAAACGTAGAAGCTACGAGCGACTACAACGCGTCTGTATCGCTGTATCTGCGCCTATACGCACAGTAGACGCGTGCTTCACGATCACCGCGTGTGCTTAGGGTTACAAGGTTCGTTCGAATCTCGTTTGAAGCGCGTATACGCGCGTCATCTGCGCGTCGACTGCGCGTTTAAAATACGCCGTGTGCTATGGGCCTAAGTAGATATTATTACATTGTCTTCTTAATGCATGTTTCTGTTGCTTTTAAAGCAGGATTAGCGCTGATGCTATTAAAAAGTCGATTTGGCAGTGTCAGTTTTGGATTAAGAGTGCGACGATATATTGATAGTCGGAACGTGTTCGTTTCGGGAATTAGAATTCTGTTATATATATCTCCGTCAAATTGTAAATATCTTTAGATTATAATCTATCTCGCAAGATTGTAAACTGTCGAAATATTGTGAACTGAATATACTGCTTATGTCATACATGAACATACTTGATGTCACAATTTTTGAAGTGCATTTAGCTTATTTGACTGACACCTGTGTTTTATTATTAACTTTATGGATACAGAACGACCTGTTGTAAGGCCTGTTATAAGCGCGCGAGGTACGTTCCATCGCATGGCATTTAACAATTTAACGATTTTTGCCGATAGATTATAATCTATCGAAAAATAATGCGATAAATTGTGAACAGTATGTTTAATTCACAATATTTCGACAGTTTTCAATCTTGCGAGATAGATTATAATCGGTATTTACAATTTGATCCTGACAGGTATATAATACATAAAGAGGTCGAACAATAGCAACCGCTGAAAACAGAGATCCAATTACCCACCCAGCCAGGCAGCTGTGGGTAGGTTATAAACGGTGTATGGAAGCGGGCATGGCGTTTGGCGCACGCCATTGACATTGGCCGGGAGGCTGTTACATCTGGCGCAGTGCCAAGGGCACGACCGGCCATGGCGGCCTCGGCCGCACTAACCCCCTCGCAATGTTGCCACTCGGCTGCTTCCACGCCGCATTAATTGCAGCGTGCGATATTATGTAACGGTTTGTTGTGTTACCTTATTGCTGGGTGACGTAATGTTCAGCTCAGTTTTGGCCATAATTCAAGGAGAATCTATCCGCGTATTTTGCTTATTTTAATGTCTTTCCGAGGGCCTTTAAGTTTGTACAAATTATTAAAAGTAAAAGTTGGACAAAATCTAGCAATTTACGAACTATGATTAGTATTTGGTTCTTTTGTGGTTTTATTACATCTTGTAACGCTATCTATACATATAATAAAATTGTAGATGTCAAATTTCTGTACAATGAAAAAAAATGCTAAAAACCGAGTCAGGGGGATGTAAGAAGTGAAATAGAATTAATTTACAACTTTTTCAAATTTTTTGTTTCTGTATTTGTTAGAATTTTTAATATTTTTTGTTTCTCCGTCTGTTTGTACCGGCTAATCTCCGAAACGACTGGACCGATTTAAACAAAATTTTGTATGGTGGTAGCTTATATCCCTGGCCAACATATAGGATACTTTTGATCTCGAAAAATTAAAGAGTTCCCGCGGGATAGTTAAAAAATCGCACCACGCGGACGAAGTCGCGTGCATTATATAATATATAATATAATCTTCCTATCAAATTCTATATAGAACGGAAAGTTTCTCAGAATCAGGAATATGACATAATTAGAAAGATAGAACAGACGGGCGGCGGACATGATGGCAAAAAAGTGTTCCGATTTCCCCATTTTGGATACCAAAATCAAAGTTGGTTTAATGTGAGATTATTTTGAATTTTTTCTACTGTAGCTGGTGAATGGCTTACTAAATGGAAAACGGTTATCGTGGTTTATAGACTTTGCAACACCAGGGGCGAAGCCACTGCATTTCTACCCTTTAGGTAGGATAATAGGGATGGATAAAGGGCATGAGATAGGAAGGATCAGAACTCTCATGGTATGAAACACGATTATTCGATCTCTTCACACGATCTCTTCTTCTCAAAGCACCCACACGCTCATCGTATGTAATAGTGGTTCTTTCTCCGTCCACGCAGTTATACTATGGAACGCACTACTGCATACGATCTGAGATAGTTCATCGGAGAGCAGTTTAAAAAAGAAATTCAAAGATCACTATCTGTCTTAAATTATCCTTATATGTTTATATTTACATTATATATAAAATCCTGCTTTTTGCTTCTCCTCTTCTCGCTAGACTCATGTTTGTTTAATACATCACTACTATTGTATAATTTTGTATGTAACTTTTTGTGTACAATAAATAATAAAGATTATTTCAAGACTGTTACATTCCCTGACAGCGTGGTATCACACCAATTAAGCCAGCCCACAGCTCTTAAGCTGTAATCAAGATAATCATTAAAGCATGACTCTACTCTAAGCCACGGTGGTTTTTAACCGGTTTGAAAAACATATCGTACTAGCTGATGCCCGCGACTTCGTCCGCGTGGTGCGGTTTTTTAACTATCCCACGGGAACTCTTTAATTTTTCGGGATCAAAAGTATCCTATATGTTGACCAGGGATATAAGCTACCACCATACAAAATTTCATTTAAATCGGTCCAGTCGTTTCGGAGATTAGCCGGTACAAACAGACAGACAAACAGAGAAACAATAAATTTGAAAAAGTTCTATTTCACTTCTTACATTCCCCTGACGCGGTTTTTAGCATTTTTTTTTCATTGTATAGAAATTCGACCTCTACAATTTTAATATATGTATAGATGATGCAAGCGCCGTTTATAACCGCTGTTGAAAGAAACGTCTAACTCGCGATGTACTTTCTTACTAATATTTGTATTTTTAATTTTGCAATCTTATCGCACATATTCAAACAAAGGCCGCTCCCCATCGGGTTATGAGTTGCTATTTCATTCAATACCCGTGGAAAGCAGTCGAGCGTATGAGATAGTAATAACATGTATTATATATAGTCCAACATCAGGTCTGGCGTAAAGTCTTAGTAGTCAAAGGACGAATAAATGACGTTTTACTTCCTTTGTCATTAAACTTGTAACAAGTGCAGTACGAATGGACGTTTGACCGAGTCAGCGTTAGTCGCTTCTAGGATCGGCTAGGCAAAGCCCGAAACAGATTATTTTACGTTCGACTTTTAAATAAAGAGTTTGGTACTTTTAGGTTTGACTAAAAGTACTTTAGTCAAAATTGGAATTTATTTCGGCTTTTGTCGAAGGGCCTTAGTCACACCAAGGATAAACCAGTCATCCGGGAAGAGACTACATATCGATCTTTGACTATAACATATGCACGAATTAAAAACGTAAGCGCCAATAAATTCATGGCGCTTTCGACCTTTTCGTCGCTAGTTTCTTAAAGGTAGGCTATGGGGAATCGAGTTGTATGAAGTCCACGGCTCCGCTATGTCATCTGCCCAGCATTTATTAAGTACAAAGGTGACTCATAATATTGTTACGTGCGAGCGGGGGTACGCACGTTGGATTGGAAGGAAATACCAATTTTTTAACTAAACGCCTTCTCCGCAGGGTTGTCCCTACATGCACAACTAACGACGCACTGTCCCAACGATAGGATATCGCACTCACAATCTGTCGCCGATATTGCGTAGACCACCTCCTGCTACTGCAGTGCTCACCTCCGAATTAACCTCGTGTAGCTCGCTTCTGGATCTTCTCTTAAACTACGCTACACTCCTTCACTGAACTACCCACTAAACTTTTCACTAAATTCACCACTAAACTCGTCACTGTCTTCTATTAAACTTCTCTTCCAACTCTTTCGTATCGCACTTGTCGCTTCGCTGTCTTGAACTGAACTGTCCTGCAGGCGCGCCTTACGCTGCTCTTATACCCGGAAGAATCTTCTTGAACCCATAATTTCGTTCTTTTCGTTATTCTTCTATTTACTATCTATCCCTTTCTAAAATGTATCTGTCCTTGTCATTTTAAGTCTTGAGACCGGCTTACGCTGCCAGAAGGTTCTACCCTCGGACGCCACAATATAAACTCTCAAGCCTCTCACGTTTTTCTATTATTTTCAGTTTTAATGCGTACAAAATTTTAAAACACTAGTAAAATTTTCCGTACAAACTTAGTGACACGACTTCCAACCATATCATCGTATACGTTATAAGGATGACTGTTGTAATAGTGACATGAAACCGCAATAAGAGCAAAGTGGACAAGTTTTCTATAGTTCCGGCTCATGTAGACATTGAGGAGTACATAGTGTGGGTTTTATGATTACGTATTCCGGAGAGGGATTATCGGGAGCAAACCACTCACTACTTTGTTGTGTTAGGTGCCTTAGAAAACGATGTCCAAGTGTAAAATTTTCTTAGATTTTGAAATAATAGTAGCAAAAATCACGTCACAATCAAACTTTCTACTCAAAATTTTGGTTAATTTGTACGTTTTCATTTGAATGAATGAATGAAAACTCTTTATTGTTCACCATAACTTAAACCTAGACATTTAATATAAAGACTATTAGAACAATGGGCGGCCTTATCGCTTATAGCGATCTCTTCCAGGCAACCCGGTGTCCAAGGAGACATTACAAGAAAGATTAAATAATATATGGTGGTTTATCTAAATTCAAAATAATTCAATTAAATATAAATAAAGAAAAAATAATAATATAGATATACATATACACAATTAAATATAGATTATAATAATATAAATTACATATATTTACATGCGAGGAATAATACAATTCAATTTACTGCAACAATTTTATTTAATGGACAAATAATGGTCAGTGATCAAGTGTTTGAATATAGAAATTGATGTAGCTTGTCTGTTTTTCAAGGGGAGGGAGTTCCACAGGCGAACAGCCTGTACGGCAAAAGAATTTCCTACAAAGGACGAAATGTGTTTAGGAATCGTTAGCAGAAGATTTTCATTTGAGCGCAAATTACAGGAATGAGATTGAGAGAGGAAAGTAAAAAGTTCCGTTAAATATGGGGGAGTACAGGGATTGAAAAGGATATTGTGCAGAAGTGAGAGTAAGTGAACATTCCGGCGAAGGCGAATTGGCAACCATTTAAGCTTATTACGAAATTCGGAGATATGGTCATATTTACGCAACGCATTTGGATATATATTTAGCTATTTAATTAAGTATTTGATTTGTAATTTAGCTTGAATTAACTCCTACGTATCTGAAGACTTACTGTTAAACGTACTTCCTTCTTCGTTTTCGTTTTATTCTCCTTTCAGGACAACTTGAAGCGCAGGGTTACCAAATTCTAAAAATAAACATCACTTAATAGTCATGTTATAAAATAGGTTAGAAATAGAGATTATTATAAATCCTAAATTATTCTTATTTTTTGTTGGAATTTTCTAGTAATTATCCCGGTTTTAGGTGTTTTTGACTAGAGCTTTCGGTGTTAATATTTTTGATTGTTGGTAACACAGCTGAAACATATATTTTTTTATTGCTGTACAGTGGCGCGTTTGACACTGTACAGCAATAAAAGTAATACTATTTGAACCCCTAAAGGGCAATAGTCTGAACAGTTTTTACATTGAAACAATTCGATCGATTGTTGGCTAATTTATTGCTGTTATTTGGATGTACTCTTATGAAATATTAGTGGGGGCGTCAAGGGACAATTTCAACAATACACCTATCAATATCTTTACAACGTTGTAAAAGACGATATCACTCGTTTATGTACCACTCGTGTTCTTTCATACAACTATTATGATTGGAGTATCGATTTTTATCTACTTTTTTTCGGGGAGCAATAAACGGGATGATGTGTTATTCGAGATATGGCAGTAAAGGTCGGCCGCGGTTATTGCTTGGCGAATATTTTTATAAGCTTTTTTTATTATTGGCCGGCCACGAGAGATAGCGACTTACTCTGTAGACTAGTAGATAGCGAAAGTATCGACGTTCGTTCTTTATATATATATATGTTACAGTCATAGTGATTAAATAGCTATTATACATAATGACTGGTCATTATATATAATAGCAAAATTGACTAGATAATATGATAAATTAATCACTTTAATAATAATAATAATTCTTTATTGAAGTTTCTGCATTAACTTTGGATACATTGCTGGTGGGAAAGTTCTTGTAAGTATGAAATACCTGTATCAGAAGATTCCACTCTTCACGTTATGACAAGCAACTGCTATCAGAAATTTATATAACTATTACAAGGAAATCTATTACATGGAAATATATATATATGTTTGCGCGTCGTGTGAGTGGGTGTGTGTGTATATATGTGTGTGTGTGTGAGAGTGAGTGTGTGTTTGATTTTTAAATATGTGCATCGAGTATTAGAGAGGAATCAATCAACATTTCTATTTCATCACATGTTTTAACCATTTTAAAACAGCCATTTTACAATTATAGTAGTTCATGGGATATATATTTAGTTTGTTGTGTATTCTTTTATATATAAGTTTAGATTGTCGTTCGCACTGACTAGAAGCAAATGTAGATTTTGTAATATGAGTTAGGATTCTAAAATTTCTTCTACCTGTAGTGAGAAATTCGTCATCCGTCATCCTTTATCCGGATATTATTCATAATAGCGGGTCAAAGTTAGCCAAAGTAATAAATATGGTCTAACTGGCTTGCTACCCCTCCCGCTGCCGCGTGGCGTGATCACCGCAATCGAGAATGTGCAAAAAAAGAGCCATATCTTGGCGGCCAAAGATTTCAGCATCGCAACTGTACTGGAGAATGCGCTTTTGATATGTGTAAATGTAAAAAGTCAAACCTCATGTGTAACTCAAAATGTCACAAGAGCCTTACTTGTAACAATAAATAATAATTATGACACAGTCAATTCATGTCAGTTCATTTTAAATATTTTATTATTGAGTCTTTAAAGAGTGATACCAAATACTTGTATTGATCTCTGTGGTTTTTTTAAATTTTACTTTATAAATTAAAGTTAAATAACTTTATAACAGTGTTAATTAACGTAGAATTATTATCTATGACAATGTTATTTTAAATTGAAATATAATTTTATAATATTTACCTATACCTACTTGTTTTATTACATTATACATTATCCAAGTCTTGGAAGATATTATATAAAATTGCTAGTCAATGTGATTCATTCTGTGTCAATTATCACTTTATCTAAATTGAGTAGACATTATATATAATGGCTAGATAATATATATAATATCCGGATTTATTACTTTGGCTGTAACATATATACTAGGATTAGCCCGCGATTTCGTCCACGTTTGGCGGGTACCAAAAGCTCACATTTTTTAACCTGGTCACTTTAAACCGCTCCCGAGATGATTCCCGCGCGACTCCCTGTATATAAAGTACCGCGGACTTTAAGTCCGGGATTTTGCTAATAGATCATCGAAATCCGCGCAGTAATTTTTACTTGATCCCGAATAAACAGATAAATAAAAAAAAAACAAAAATCAGAAGACTACACACTTACTACAATTTTATAATATTGTAGATTTCTTCAGTTCATGAACATGTCGCTGAACTCCTAAACGGCAGGACCGATTTTGATGAAATGTTTTATGTATGTTCGTATGGGTCCCGGGATGGTTTAGACTTTAGACTCACAATTGGATCCGGTAGGTGGCGCTGGAATCGGGCTCTAGATTTTCGTTTTTCCCGAGTAGGACACCTTTTGCCTGACCCACACTAGTATTTAATTATACTAATAAATTTTTCAGGTTTGGCTCATTTTTAAGATTGCTTTTGTTTTTTATATATAGCCCATAAATGATCATACTGCTTGTCATGCTTGACCATAACGTATTGAAGTGTTTCACACATGGATAATCTCATATCTATCCTTTACCGTTAGCACATACTAATTTAGACACTAAATAACAATAATTAGCTTGGTGCTGCATGTTCCACTACCATATTTTGAATACGTCGCTGAAATTAGACGCAGGTGTCTTAGCCACTAAGCTACCAAGACTAAATAAACTTTGTGCTCCAAAGTCGTCTGATTCATCGGCTCTTTGTATTATAATTTTAAAATGAAGTCTGAAGTATTTGGCGCGATAGTATGTGTATATAATATAAGAATATTTGGAAATTAGGGAGGCAATAAACTAGTCCCGTAGATCTGATCTGTCTGATTGTATGTGACTTTCGCAGTAGTAGGCTTTAAATGATGAAGACAGTAAATTTTATATTAATAATTCAAAAATGAATAGTTAATAAAATACTACGTTTTAACGGTTTTAAGCGCGGAATTTGATTTTTTTGATTTTTATTTCGATTCGAAATAAATAATATTCGGATCGAATAGACAAAATACTACGCTTAAAACCGTTAACACCTGGTCGCGAAAACTTAAGAAAATACTAGTTATAGATAATTTATTAAACATATCTATACAGCTAAATAAAATTGAAGTGTTTGTTTGTAATGTAAAATTATAGCTTTTTACTAAATGCGAATGAAAGTATATATCCGGTAATTATAACAAAAAACAATTTTTAAAATTTGACTCTGTCTGGATATTCTGGCGAATCTCTGAAACGGCTGTACCGATTTTTACGGGATTTTCACTAGCAGTTAGCTGGTGTTATAAAGAGTAACTTAGGCAATTTTTTTAGGATTCCGCGAAAAAGAAATCCACGCGCACGAAGTCGCGGACACAGCTATAAGTTCGTTCGCGTTAAGAATGCAGTGATTCATCAGTGCAACTGCAGGGTAAAGATGTATTCCCAGTGGTGTTAAAATTCAAACAAATTATATTTTTTAAGATTAAGTTTAATGAATTTAAAAAATACACTTAAAAGTTAAAAATCAATAATAAGTCATTAATATTTTAATCACTATCATTATATCCTCGTTAATATTTATAACATTTACAGTCACATTTAAATCAGACTGTTTAAAATACTTAAAAACATTGTAAATTACTTTTCTCTCTCCACTATGAATTACCGAACCATTTTTATTTTTACGAATTGGTGAGGTATTCATTTTTTTAAATATAAACCAGTTAACACAATTACAGGACACAACCGTCGCGTTCGAAGCTATGCCTTCAACTGGTCACTGTGAATTTGACCTTGTAATTTGAAAAGATTTGATTGGTTAGGGGGCGAGGCTCGGCCGGCGAATAATGATGACTCACAGCATTCTTAACGCGAACGAACTATAATAGCTAATAATTATCTATCCTTCTTTAATAGGTTTTTCAAGCTCCAAAGAAGTAAACAACGAATCGATTCTGTTCTTGTATAATAATATAACTTATCTCAACATACAGAATAGAGATGTAAGTGGAAGAAAAATCTCGGAAATCTCTGGTATTCATTACGTTTAATATCATCGTTGCCTTCTAAGAAATTCACTGGCTTACTTAAAAGCCGTGTCTTCTCTATAATCCAACATAAATTGTGACCATTAAGGGGCGAGATTGAATTCTGTTCCACTTGAATCTGGTCGCTTTGAGGATATTAAATTGTTTACCTCCCAACGACCGGTGGTTCTGTTTACATCATGTTTGATAGGTTGAGGTGGTTTAGGTGTGGTCGTTTACCGAATTAACGATAAAGTGGACCCTCTCTAGTATAATAATTTATACTAGAGAGGGTCCGCTTTATCGATAATTTGGTAATCTATTGTCAACGCCCAGTATTAGGGATTGAGCGCGTATCCAAATGGCGGTGGTAGGATTGCTGGTATGGAAAGAAGGCAGACTAACCTGCGTGCTCCTGGGCGGCACTAACTACGCGTCAAACGCGAACCTATATAGTAAAAAAATATGTGTGTGCAGAAGTGAAACTTCAAAGAATATACAGGCGGACATAATTATATCTATAACGCTTAGTAGACAAGTGTGAACTGCACACACACACATTTTCGCATTTCTATTCTATTATAGATGTCTTTATTCTTAGGTATTTTGATCCTTATTCGTAATAATTCAATCTAAATTACACTTTAAACCGCTAGCATAAAGTTCAAAATTCAATACACTGTTACGCGTGTCTGTTGATTTACGTATAAAAGAATATCTTTCTTAACTATGTATAGATAGGGCTAAAATTCATTTGAAATCTTTGAAGTTTTATTTAAAGTGAAAATTAATACTAACGGGTACAGAGAAGTGTGTTTTATTTTGAATTAAATAAGGTTGAATTTTATGTGTTTATCTCTTTTTAGTATCGCTTTATTTCGTTTCATCGAATTTCAAATCACAACGATTCTAAAGAAGTTTCACTTCAAAAAAAGGAGAAAGGGGAAGTGGGCCATTGGATCTCTTACTCATCATACAAAACACGTTTAGGTCAAGGCTAACCGTTTCACGCTGATATTCTGTGAAAGCGAGGCCCAAAGAGCTGCAATCCAGCGTGGCTCTACCACGTAAAATTTTTGAAAGCACAAACATGTATGTACATAGTCGTCGCCGCGGCTTCGCCGCAGCTCCGGCCCGGTCGGCTAGCTCTATTTTGCCTACGTAAAAACTTAATTAAGGTTTTTGTATATCGCTAGCAATGCCGCGGGACAAAGCTAGATATAAACCTTCTTTGAAAAAGTAGTATAATTTTAAAATTATTTTTGAAATATTTAAAAAAAGAAAATCTATATATTAATATGTGAAGCAAGAACTTTGTACCCCTTTTTACGAAAATGGCGCGGACGGAGGAGTATGAAATTTAGCACACTTACAGTTTACATAGAGAAGAAGCGACGAATGATAATATTTTTTTAAATTATGCATAAAAAATACATTAAATCAATAAAAAAAAACATTACTTACTCTACCATGTATTTGACACACACACGCATATATACTCTTTTGTTTATTGTTGACTTGGCGAAATCTGTGATTATAGAATTATAGTCTTTGACATTAATTATTATGGTCGAATTTCGACCACGGGAACCACTAGTAACCATAATTATGTAGAATTAATAAACATTTGCATAGAATTAAGAGTAAAATGTAAAATAGAAAACATAGTAATAAGAACAATGTAAAAGTAGAAAAATAAGAATGTAATAGATGTTAAGATTGAAAGAAAAGAAAAGAAACAATGCATAAAAAAGAAAATAAAATAAAAGATTCCTCCCGTTTATTTTCCAAAGTAGTCGAGAGTAGCATATTAAAATAGACAAGAGAAAGAATGACTCTGTCTTGCACAATGACGGAGGAGAATGGCGATAAAAAAAAATATAATTATATATCACTTCGAGAATTAAAAATCTATTAATAATCTTCTATCTATATTTAGATCATAAAATTTGCAAAATGTGATCTTTTCCTTTTATAGGATTTTTGTTTGTTCAGGATTTACATAAAAATTACGGGCCGATTTTGAAAACCGTTTCGCTGATTCATAGCAAATTGTCAGACTTAAAATCTGATGTACTTTATATACCGGGAACCTGTAGGATTTTCCCAGGAGCGCTTTAAAATGTTTACGATGATTGTTCTTCAGATTTCGATTAAGTTCTACGTGGACGAAGTCGCCGGCGAATGCTAGTTAAAAATATAATTACGAGTTGATGTTATGTACTTTCTATCTTAAAATATGATTTAAAGTTTTCTTTGTCAGTAAACAATGGATTATTTCGTTGTCTTATGCTCTTGTTAGATTAAACTAGCGTTGTTATTTAAACTAACTGCTATTTCGCTATTATACTGACGTGGAGCTTAGCCAGACGTTATCAAATTCAAAAACAATACAAAGGTTAACCTTATGTTTTTGTTGTTAGCGAAACTTATATAGTATTGTTACGATCTAGTCGCCGACAAAGACAAATTCACACCTGCTTACCTGTAGAAACACATTTTATTACCTTTCGGCATTTGGACTTCTTTTGTTTACTTTGTGTTTAAAATTTGTGATTAGAAAATAGCCCATTCTGTATTGTAATCTATTATGGCAGTCATTAGTCAGGTGTGCGGATTACGATTTCTAGGAAATTGCGTCGACGCTTGCCGGGAAGATTACTTTATACTGCACAAATGCAAATATATTGTTTGAATTTGTGCAGTATAAAGCAATGGCCCGATTGAGGAAGAGTTATTCGAGCGATAACCACGAGCGAAGCAAGACTTGTATACATTCGGTAATCTATTTAGTGACTTTGCGCGTGTTATTGAATTAAGACCTTCTGCATTACATTTGGACTAGTTGTGTTAGGTTATATTTGTACTTGTGTTATACGTGTTTGTATAGTTCTAATAAACTCTATAATAATGCCAACGGCATTTTAATTCGAGTCCTGCAACTCGTAACAATATGAAATCTGTCGGTTTTGTTTACTGAAGCGGTAATTTATTTTGTTTTCTATATATATGTAGCAAATAATGTTTGATATCTGGCCTCTTAAATTGTTGTGTATTTTTTAAACTCAGTCTCATGCTAATGGCAGTTAGGGTCGCTTGTACTATATAAACAATGCGGTGTATGTCTACGTACTTTCCAGTTGATTGTTTCGTTCTTTTTGTTTATTATTGCGAAGCTAGCAAACAAACAAAAAAAGGAAGGAGAGAGGGGCCCCTGAGACGCAGGTATGCGCTAGACCTCCTCCCGTAATTCCGCTGCAGGCGTTCTCCAGCATCTGGGGAGCGGAGAATCAAACCCCTGCTGACGTACCATAAGTGCGGGGCACATGGGAGGAAGGGGTTTTTAGTGGAGTATTAGCCCATAGGTTACCTCTCTAAAAGAGGGATACTTTGCTGAGTCTCCACACAAGCCGGCAATCGACTCTGTTATTTGCGCTATCTTCAGTGGATAGCTGCTTTGGTCTAATCACAGTAAATGACCCGGTAGTATAGGAAATGTATTTCACCTGTCACAAAAAAAGCACTGGATTATGTAACATGTGCTGTCGTCAAACCGAGCCGCTAAATAAGTGTGTTACTTTTAATTTGACGGCCTCTGTGGTTGAGCGGGCTAAGTCTTTGCCGGCTTACCTCACTGCAACACAGAGGCTCCGGGTTCGATTCCTGGAATAATAAATTTCGGAAACGTATTTTCTCCGTTATTTACTATGGTCTGGGTGTCTGGGATCGACCCCAGAATGGTCCGTTGTATATTACCCATAACACAAGCGTAACTTGCTTAATTTGGGGATATACAGTGTATGTGTTTGTCTGCCGATTTATTATAAAAAAAATCTTTTTATTTTACTAACAATTAGTTTTTAGGTTTTTTTTGTCACTAACATAAATTATGGACGTAAGTATGACTGAAACAAAATAATAATTATTATTGAAAGTGGTTTTTTAATTTATTATTAACTACTCTACGGACTCGAGTTCTGTACCCTTTTTTACAACTTAATTTCTATGAAAGTTTTTAGGTTTATACGCTTATTGTTTATTTTGTTATTGTGTGTGACATTAATTTAGTGATTTTTATGTTGTAGTGTACCTTAAGAATAACTTATAATATTATTTTTTTCCATTTTTAATACTGAACTTTATTGAAAGTGGTTCCGTCGATTATATCCGTTTTGAAATGCGGGGGGGTCAGGGTTTAAGCCGACGCGTTGTCAGCCTTTACGATAGGATAACGGAATACAATGGGGAGACTGAATAGGGGGAGAGGCACGTGGGCCCCTCCCTCCGCCACACATCGTACGAAGCAAGACTAGTTGAAGGCTAACTATTTCACGCTGATATTCTGTGAAATATTGGTATCGCACTGATCGAGCCAACCTTAAGGGCTGTCTGTAATCAAGATAATGATTACATGAATTGGTTGCTCCCTCACCATTTTACCACCGGACAAGCAGGCGTACGCACTCACACCACTGAAATGTGGTGAAAATACCAACAAAGCGGACGAAACGCTATGCTTCCACTTTTATCATACGCACCGCTGAAGAGTGGAACTCTTTAACGTCGTCTGTTTTTCCTGAAGAATACAGTCTAGCGGTTTTATTAATAAAAATGTCTTACTCCTAGGATTACTCCGACTTTAGGCTGGACTAGTTACTCTATACATAACCAAGTGTTAAATTCGTTGTAACAATGTTATTAATGTACAAGAAGTATCCTCAGAGTAACAATACCTTCCTTACACCAAGAGTAATGAATAAGTTATGGTAATATTTATAATTTTAAAAGTAAATATACCGATTATTTAGACTAGTTAGAATGACTATTTAGAATGTCAGTAGATACTTTTAAGAAAGTGAAGTGGAACAATAGCTACAAATAAGTTATTGTTCTGAGCCAACTTTGACGTCCGCAAATATGGTTTTTTTTGTTTTCTATTAGGTTTTTATATTTTTTCACTTACTCGCAATTTCGCATATTTAATCATATATTTTTTTTAATTTTCATGAATTGACAATATAATGCAAGAAAACTTAACTTATTCGTATTATATTCTACTCATAGTCCCTCAATACTATAAGTAGAATACTGAGCCCAGATCACCGTCTTCTATGGGTAAGGTGCCCAGAAGGCTGGCTACGTTTGCTCGCTGGATCGCCATACTAATCCGTTGGCCGAGGTAAGCACCAGCCCTCTGATCACCTGAAGAGACAATGAGTCGTTTCGATAAATTTTGGTAGAGGCTCATGGCCTCAGGACCCCACGGTCTCGGTCAAGCGTCTCGACAGCAAACGGCACAAATATATAACTCTCACTGAGGGTATGCATACTTGCGCCGCTTGAGTGATTCGCCTGTTTCCGCCGCTGTACCGGCTGATCTAGACGTCTTTGGTAAATGGGATGCGGCCAACGTGTCTACGCAAGTCGCATCCCACACCAAAGGCTTGCTACGTTGTCAGGGAATTAGAGTTCCGTCGGGACGCCTACCATCGTCACGTGCAATCATATAAAATTAAATAAAACCGTTAATAATTGAACCAAAACTGAAACGATGTTATTGGGTTGGAGAGGGAGAGAGAAGGCAAGTTAAAATTTAGTATCGTGTTATTTTAGTATTAATATTTATAATGTTGCTTTCTGTTTCGGAAACCATATCGATTGCAGGGTTAAATATTATAAAAACTTCATAGAAAACAAATGTTTTAAGACCTACTTATTAAAATAACTTCAGCATAATCCATCCTAGAACTAGCCGATAGCTTGGAGTAACCTTTACTCTGAGAGTGAAGTCGAATTAGTATACTCCAAGTTTACTTCGTGTTTATTAATACGGAAAGTAATTAATACTACCATAAAACTAGGAGTAAAGTTAGTCTAGCTTTAATCTACGTTTATTAATATGACGGTTGGTGTCTTCAAGGCTGGCGTGAATAGGTATCTTCTAGGTAAGCGTGCTCCACCTTAAACTGCGTTTCCACCTGACATCAGGCGCAATGTCAGTCAAACAAGTAAAACTAAGTGAAAGTCTTTAATTCGGTACCCATATCAATAAGAGAATTGCCAAAAAGAAAATTTTAATTAAAATTACATTCATGGCTGATAGAAAAGTGTTTTTATGACATTAGGGATTTTTTTAGGTAAATGATTATATTTATATTTTTAGCTCTGACATCTGATTTATCCTATATTTTTGACATTCTTTTATTTATGTACATAGTATATAATTAATCAAAGTATGTTTATAAATTTAGAAATGTTATAATTATTTAAATTGACATGTATCCAAATATTTGTATCACCATGTTTAGGTCAAATACAGTGAGACCAATTGACTTCGTTTACCATCTTTTGTACAACTATTACCTGTATTTCTACAAATAAAGATTCATTCAGTCATTCATTCAAAGTCAAACCTATTCATAATAAAAAAAAAAAAAAAATTCAGCAAGACTGACAAATTGTCTTGTTTTAACTTTTATAAAAATCTTATTTTACGATTATCATCTTTTTTGTCGTTTGCAAAAAGCTGGTCTCCCCCCACCAGGTGGAGAGTGATTGCCGTCGCCTATGAATATATGCAATACAAGAGTTGCTGCCAATGTGCTGCCTGCCAGCTTTGAATGGCAAACTGTAACCTAGCTACTGATACCGGCGCACAACTCAAGGTTGTTATGGTAGCATACTCAACACCAGGAGTGGTGGGTGGTCAGATAGGCAAGTACCTGTTGTTTTTGTCACTCTTACGATAGACCGCTGGTCCACAGGAACGAATGTTAATAATCTAATCGGTGCTTGCACGGATAAGACTGGCCTCTGTGGTTGAGCGGGCTAAGCCTTTGTCGGCCTAGCTCACTGTAAAAGAGTTAGGGAGGAGGACGAGTACGCGGACCCCATCCGCAGGAGGCGGACCGGCTGTCGAAGGCGCCGCTACGCGCATCTCCTCCCATAATTACCGTCACAGGGGGCCGCTGCTACGGGTAGCAGCGGACTTCCCCCCCTGACTGATGAAGTGGGTCACTGCCACCGGGGTGGCCCAGTATTGCCGACGGTGAGGGCGTCACGGTGCAGTAACTCTGTTCTAAATCCCGTGACGCCCTGTAAAAGCGCGGATACAGGGGCGCAGGTTTAGGTTTAGTGGGTAGTTTGGCGATCGGTTTCTCGCGACTGCTTCGGTTTGAAGCTAGCGTGGAGAACCGGTCGCTGAGAGTCCCACACACCCTCGATGCATGCTTCTGCGCTGCATTTGGCCCTTCCCCCGAAGAGCGCGAGGATGGTGTCCAAAGACATTCCCCCTGCGTTATCAAAAAAAAGCTCACTGTAACGCAGAGGTTTCGGATTTGATTCCTGGCATGGTAAATGTTGGAAACAATTTTTCTCTGTTATTTACTATGGTCTGGATGTCTGGGATCAGACAAGCGTAACTTGCTTAATTTGGGGATAGACAATATATGTATTTGCCTGCTGATTCTTATTTAAAATGCCAAAACGACTACAGAACACTAAAATATAACAATAGCTGTATACAAACAAAAATAATACCACCCTATTAATTCCTCTTCGTTTGTCTTTTATACGACTTGAATGTTGCCAGCGAAAAAACGAAGCTAATTTGCAAACAGTCCTCTATATTGTTTGTGTAGTCGAAAAATACCGGATACAATATTCCCGGATACATTTTTAAGGAGATTTAGCAGATTTTTTTGCGACCTATTAATCTTTGTTGTTTAACTTGACTGGGTTTGTTTTAATATGAAAACTTTTTTATATCGTCGGTTAATTAGTGGGGATACACGTCCGCGTAAGTACACGTACTAGCTACGTACTAACCACGAGAGCAACATATTAAAATCGCGTTGTCACTGCCCGACAACAACAAAAAACTGTTGTCCGGATTCGACCCTGGTGTGGTAAATTTCAGAAACAAATTTTCTACGTTTTTTACTATGGTCTGGGTGTCTGGGATCGGCTCCAGAGTGATCCGTTCTATATTACCCATAACACAAGCGTAACTTGCTTATTTTTTTTTTCTCGTCGATCCTGACAAACACGATATGTCAGGGTATTTGTTTGCACTTTTTGTTATTTTTTTTTTTTTTTATTCTTTTTTATTTACTTTATTCTATTCATTTCTTTTTTTATTCTTATATTCTATGGTTACATTTTCTTATTTATTACTAATTATGTTTACAATATTTTACTACTAATTTCTTCTACACTTTTCTACATTGTTATCGACCCTTCTTGTTACTACTTTTACACTACTATTTTTATTTTTACTATGTATTTACATCTAGTATGGTTTCTGTCGTTAAACTTGCTTAATTAGGGGATATACAATATGTGTGTTTGTCTAACTATTATTATTATTGTTATTACAGTCGTTGCTATGACAATGTATTTGTTAGGGAATTGCGACGGTGGCACGAATATTCGGCTATGTTTCCATATCTATCCCTCGGGACCAGTACTTATTTTCTGGTGGAAAGGTATCCTATGTGCCTTTTTATACCCCTGGTAACGTGTATATAAAATGTCATAACGATTTGTTGCGCAACTTGTTTTTTATTTTTATTGCTCGAGGACAGCAGGCAGGCAGTCATGCAATAAAAAGAATATACTTGCAAGCTGTAACCCTTGCAGTTATTTTAACCAAAAATCATAGTATGGACGAGCCGACAAAGCGAAGATCACCGTCAGCACACGTTACTGTATCCGCTCGGTTACAGTAACGGCTCGCAGATGAGTACGTGGCTCTTTTTTATATTGCTGGAGTACAGCAGACAGGCTGGCGGCTCAACTGTGATGGTAAGTGGTTACCGTCGCCTATAAGCATTTGCAACACTAAAGGTGCTACCAATGTGCTGCCGGACCCGTAGATGGGACTGGAACCTGGCTGCTAATGCCGGAACACAACTCAAGGTTGTCATAGTACTCTACACCACGGGTGGTAGCCATCCAGTCGGGCAAATGCTCTACCACCTGGCTGTGGGTTGTTTTGTCGCCACTTACGACAGGCCGCCTGGCCGGAGGAATTTGTATTACTTCACCGTCCCTGCACGGATAAAACTAAGGTGTGCAAGCGCCATAACCAAAGATGCCTACATTCTCAGTTATAATATTAGCTAGTATCAGAAAATAGAATTAGTATCTCTAACAAACAGATAAAAACATTAAAATGCGGAGGTCTGGAAGCACATACACCAATGCATACCTTGAATAGTCGAAATATAATCGGATAAGTTATAAAAGGTGAGGGTTAGAGCAACCCTTCAGTTCCATACAACCCTAATAAAGATAATGAGTTTCCTTCAAAACAACTGGGTTGCTCATGTTTTTCACGTTTGTAAGGGGAATGCGGATGACGTAGACCCGCGGTTTTATGAGCTCATGTCTCATGAGACCGTTTTTATTATTATACACTGCCAGAGTTTGTGCTCTTTTGAAGTGAAACTTCTTGTGATTTGAAACTAGATGAAACGTAAAAGCGATACTAAAAAGAGATAAACACAAATCTATAGGACTAAATCTGCAAGAGAATGAGATACGAGTTTTACACTGTGTAGCACAGGTTAGAGGGTCAAGTCCAATTTGGACCGAAATAAAACTGATAATAATATTTTTTAAACTACAATTGATGGTGATACTTAAGAAGTTTATTTTGAATTATAATATGTTGACGCATGTAGGCTAAAGGAATTATATTTATACTAGCCCTCTCGGCTGACGTTGCCCTGCCCTGAAGAAATAAAATTTAGAACACGATTGCAGCGCCACATAACGGGTTCAATTGTGAATCTAAACCGTTCTCGAATCCAGCTGAACACACACAAAAATATTCATCGAAGTCGGTCCAGCCGTTTAGGAGTTCAGTCACACACGAACAGAAGAATTTTATATATAAAAATTAATAAAATTTAGAGAAGAATTATCTGTGAGTATATTCTCTGAAGTTTCACTTCTGCTGCGTATGAACTGCACACACTCACTTTTTTTTTGGGTTCGTTACCTAAAGTTAAAAAGGGACTCTTATGATTTTACTACGGTGTGTCACAGCAGTGTGTGTCCACATTGTACGCACCATTCACCAGTTCCTTACTTGAATACTACCCCTACCGTACCTACTCCTTTTTCTTGCGAATATTTAAGCGATAACGGAAATTCTACATATTAACATTAGTACAATCTAACAATTAACTATGTAATTTATGTCTCATAAAATACAAAATTTTAATACAAAGTTTCAAAACACACTTTTTGTTCAACCATATCCTTCTTCTTCTTCAACCAATTAATGTCCACTGCTGGACGTTGGTCTCCCCAAGTCTGCACCACAAATCCCGGTCTCCCGCTTTCCTCATCCAGCCCCTACCAGGTCGTCGGTCCCCCGGACTGGAGGGCGTCCTACGCTATGCATATTAAGACGCGGTTAGACACGTTTGCTCCATCGCCCGATGGTTCTGCGACAGATGCGACCAGCCCACTGACACTTCAACTTGCTAATTTTGTGAGCTATGTCGATTACCTTAGTTTTTTTACGGATATCCTCATTTCTGATTCTATGCACAAGAGAAACTCCCAACATAGCTCGCTCCACACCCCACGAGCGACTTTAAATTTGCGGACCAGTCCCGTCGTCAGTGTCCATATCCCAAGTGTTAAAAAAGTACTTAATCGCGTTTTAAAAACGCCCGTTTATACGCGACTACCGCTTAGTGCGTTCAGACGTGAACAAAGTTGGAATAGAGCGTTCCTCGTACTATTTGTTTTCAAAGCAGCCTAGGATAGAAATCTCATTTTGTATTTAGGTACTAATATTGAGAGGTTTACAGGCAGGTATGAGTGTTATTTTTTATATATTTTATTTAAATTTGACACAAATTCGTTACATTTTAGGTGTGGCTCAAGATAAAAACATGGAACTGGTAAAATTGTAATGTCATGTTTAGGAGTATAGTGCATTGGGAATTACTTGTCAATATGATCGCAGATTCCCTACGTCCAAGTGTTACATTAAAATAAAAATAAAAAAGTATGCGTCTCGGGACGCCCGACAGATGTGATAACTTAAAGTAATCTAAGTTAAACTATTTAATATTGAAATTGTTTAACTTGAGAAAAGTTTAGGTTATTACTTAAGTTTTAAGTATATAGCGCGTGGGTTAGAGTGAGAGAGGAGGAGCCTGCCTACCGCTGCCGTATGCGTGAGAGAAAGGGAAGCCAGACAGACTGGCGCCGTAACGCGTTACGTAACGAAGCGGTTTACCCTCCCATAAGAAGCTATCACTTCAATAAGATCCATACTATTGTTATGATCTGACGCCGACAAAAGACAAATTCACACCTGCATACCTGCATACATTTTATTACCGTTTCGGCATTCGGACTTTTTATGTTTACTTTGTGTTTAAAATTTGTGATTAGAAAAACAGCCCGCTGTGTATTTTAATCTTTTATGGTAGTGATTAGCCAGGTGTGATTCTAAGAAATTTGATCCACGTGGTCAGACAGACATATTGCATCTGTGCCGTATAAACCAATGCCCCAATGGAGAGATGAGCAGTCGAGCGATAATCACAAGCGAAGCAAGACGTGTGTACATGCGGTAATTTATTTAGTGACGGACTTTGCGCGTGTTATTGAATTGTGCATTACGTTTGGACTGGTTGTGTTCAGGTATATTTGTACCTGTGTTATACGTGTTTGTATAGATTTAATAAACTCTTCTTGCAACTCGTAACACTATCATTCGTCTGCCTCCGCAAGTTCTTGAGTATTTCGGACATATAGTCAGAAAACATGACGGCAATAAAAAAAAAGTAGTGATCACTGGAAATACAAAGGAAGTTGAAGTTCTGGCATTGATCCGACAAGATCCTCACCACACTCAACGACTGCGTATACGACGCACTGCATATTGCCGCTGATGGCCACCGATGGCGAAAAATAGTGGAAGAAAAAGTAGCGGGGAAAGGTCACGAGCTTCAGGAATAAGAAATACGACTCAAGGAGGAGGTTATTTTAGAATACAAATCTAAGGCCGCTTTCTGACTTTTCCATGCGGTATATCGAGCGAATCAGGAAACGCTCGTAGGAATATAACTGTACAGTTTACATTTGTTCTTGCTTGTTGTGGTGGATGCTGGCACTAGTTGGTGGAGTGCTGGTGCTTTCTTGTAGTAGGATGAAGAAAATACACCTTGTTGCTTTCAGAGATTTATTCTCGTAGTATTTGGGCTTGGATGCTGATCCCTGGGTTCAACTTAGTGGTAGTTGAAGTCGTATGTTACGACTAATAGCAGCTCGTAGCGACTTGATTGCAACTTGTTAGCAACTCAATCACAATGTATTTGTGAGCATTATTTATACTAATGTTATAATATTAAAGTAGGCCGCAGCGTCAGCAAAACGCTGTACATTAAACCGTACAATAACCGTTCGGTGAGCTTTCGGTACCGTGAGTACCGAGCGTACCGATTTCACACCGCTGCTGCACTGACAAATCAGAAAGTGGCCTAAGCACTATCGCGATTCTATAAGTGGAGATTTAGCAAATTTACAAAGATATAATAATTTCATCATATTTGCAAAACTTTATTAAATAACTAAGATTTGCCCGTGACTTCGTCCGCGCTTGACTTGGAATTCTCGCGGGATTCCCGGGACAACAATGGAAACAGTGTCAGAATGAAATAAGCTAATGTTTATGTATTCGAACAACTTCGAAGCGCTCCCGGGAAAATTACCGCGAGATTCCCGGGATAAAAAATATAACACTTTTTATTATATTAAATTTCCTATCGATTCGTAAAAACATCACAATGGAATTAGATTTTTTAAAATCTGGTCATTTTAAATCATTCCCAGAACAATTCCCGCGGGAATCCCAGGTTAACAAGTAGTGCAGATCTTAAGTCTAAGAATTAGCTGTCGATCAGCGAAAACCGCATCGAAATCGGCCCAGTAGTTTTTACGTGAATCCCGAGCAACAACACGAAATATAAGAAAAATTGCATCGTGTTCAGCATCGCTTATATAGTGTATTCCAGTTTTTTATTTATTAAATAGCTTTAATGTACAGATACGGCATGTTTAGAATTTTATAATATTGTTACATGCCGTCAAAGATCAGCGCACAGCTGCCGGTCGTAAGCGCAGTTCATTGTCTTCCAATGATTTAGGAATTCTTTTGTGTTTTGTATTTGTAATTAAGAAAAAGATGCTATTGTTTTTCTACTTGTTTTATAACCATCATTAGCGTCGAACTAATCCTTATTCTTATTGTTTTCGACTTTGTGGCCTTTCGCAGGTTTGCAAATTACTATTTCTTAGAAACTCAGTGTGCACGGCCAATTTCTTTGTACTGTGTAGTTTGTAGTTAGTATAAACGATGCCCGAATGGAGTTGCATTGAATCGTGCAGTGTGAACTGGTTGCATCCAGTTTTATTTGCATTTGTTTTATACGTGTTTGTACAGTTCAAATAAATTCTATAGTAGTTCCAACGGCATTTTTAATAATCGATTCCTGTAGCTCGTAACAATATTATAGATTTCGAATAATTAATATTTAGATAGTTTAGGAGGAGAAATTTATAATTTTCCTTTATTATTTGTACACCAAAGCTTGTTATTTGTTGATAATTATTAAACTTGACTTGTTTTTCATTAAAAGTTGTGCAGAAAGTTGGAATTTTGTACTATAAATGCAATGCAAATCACAGTGTCTGTTCAAAATAAAATGAAATTCCAAATGCTAAACAGCACAATATTAATTCATTAAAGTAACAATTCAACGGTTTGATTCACATGAAAGCACTTTGTATTAGAACTAAGTTCAAATTACAAAGTTACCACTCGACGTCTGTATTGTACCCGAGTAACAATGAGGATTGCAGTAGCCGTCAGCTACAGACGTGCGCAAGTTTAGACGAGTAACTATTGTTTGATTTACTATTGTTATGATTTTATGTTTAACAAGGTCTTACGACTAGTTTCATTTGCGTAGACGTGAAATAAGTTTCCAGCACAAATGATCCCATTTTCCGTTATCTATAACGTTGTGGCCGCACCTGCCTGTTGTCCGTGCGTGTAGTGCTAAAGATTTAGACTGGCCAAATGCGATTTATTTAAAGTGTAAAATAACAAGACCGTTACCTCATAGCATATTAGTGTATGTACATACGCTATTAACAATATGTCATCTCTAATAACTCATTAAACCTATCGCCATATCTGCGAGAAACGGCCTATACCTGTATCACTATCGCAGATGAAGCAGCACCATAATAAATCTGTAGAGTAGTCTAGCTTGTATAATGTTTCTAAAAATGAGACAAAATCAAGAGGATTAATTCAGACCAGCGGATTCCGATAATGCAATTAATAATTACGGACTATTAGAGTATCACGTGAAACTACTGAGTGGATTTAAATGAGATTCGACACAGAGCGAGTCTATGTCTCGGATTAGCACTTACATTATGTATGAAGAGATTAATGAAAGTAGATGAAGCGAAAACTGTTTGTCAGGATCTTAGAAGGTGAAGGTCCATTGCCTTTACCTACCTCAACGGAAAATAGGCATGGCAATATAGTATGTAATACTTGGTATACTTTAATACGCTGCATCAATACTGGAACAACAATCCTCCTCCAATAAGAAACCTGCAGTCAGTTAAGGAGTGCAGAGTCAAACTCGAGAGGTTTCAGATCTAAGCCACGACACTAGCATATTAAAACTCAAGTATCTTTCTTCTTTACTTTATATACCTTATTCTATACGTATGTTTAATATTGTTCAGAGTTATATAGGAATTAATGTTGTAATTATATATGTATTTAATTGTTCGATAGTATTATCGCAACAATATATTATTATTCATATGCATGTCTCTGCAGACCACGGGCCATAAAATGACCCGGACTTTTGGAGGGCTTGCGTGGGGGCCATGGGAAGGCCAACACGTAGAGGCCCCTTAGACAAATTTATTCTAAATGTGGCGTGACTCTGAACGGCGATTGTCCCTACCTACACCATATAAAATGCACCCAAGGACAAGCCCCGGTAAGTGTAGGACTAGGACTATTGTAGGGAATGAGAACAAAAGGTACCGGGGTACTGGGGTGAACTGCTAGTAGTACTAGGGGTCTGGGAATATGGGGACTATGGCGTCTGCCCGTCGCAATGCTCGGGGAACATGGAAAAGGGGTAGACGGTGACTTGCCACTTACTGCATGGGCTCCTAAAAATGCCAAGATTGGCGAGTGGCAACATGGGTGTGAGTGGCTTAAGCTGGCTAAGGGCGTCGAGAGGTGGGCTGTAAGTTTACCGAAGCTACTTCCGACGCTAGGCCAGTTATCACTTCCACCCCTGGAGCTTGAGTCTTAGCTCTAGCGATCACCACTCCGTGCCGGCTGGCTAAGACAAGCACGGAGGCGGGGGCCAAGGGTCCAAGGTGTCGCTACTCACCTAAGGCTTCGTCACAAACCCCCCTGCGGGTATATATTATAATATTATTATTATTATTCGGGAAATGTAGATCAGCGTTGGTCCAACAGACCAACAATAATGCTGAGCTTGATCCAATTTTTAGGATTTACATTAAAATATTTTTATAGTCTGTGATTGTTTTTACTTTATCTATTTTTATATTGTTACTTTAAACATGCTCATTTTACCTTTATATATTCGTCCTAGAAATTCTTCTTTCTTTCTTTCTTATCCCGCGAGATGAAGTCACTTTCGTGGGATAGACGAATATAGCCAAAGGATGGCGCGCGCTGCGATCGCATGTTTTAGCGCTGCCGTTGAATTTCACCAACACGTCGTCATCATCGCGACGCGTACAAAGTTTTCTTTGCACATGCTAGTATATGATAAATTCCATAACAAATGATATATTACGTAGTCCCTGAAGAAATAATGTATATTTAAAATCTACGTAATATGGAAAATGCGACAAACAAATTCTAAAAATATGCTATGTATATTGTATATAATAATATATATGGAATGTAATTACTTGACTTTTTTTTTGTCACAAAGGTGTCAAACACGTTTCCTCAAAATCAGATAATATCGTTGTAAAGAGTAAATCTATACGAAAATAAACAAAATTAAACTTCCCCCATATATAAGAAGACGCTAATTTAAATTTTAATGCTAATATTTGATTTGAACAGCGGCTTGTGGAAAATTAGATAATTGTTTTACTATCAACATCCCTTAATCCAGTAAAACCGACATGTATTTGAACATGCTGAGCTCAGTATATTTAAATACATGTCGGTTTTATTGAATTTTTATGACATCGTTTAGCTACAAACGCTACAATTAATATCAGGCGTAGCGTCGTAGCCGTGTCTACGACCTCGCGTAGCGTGGCTACGATCTGCGTGGACGGTCGGTTAGTTTTACAGTAAAAATATTTATGACGTAAATACTTAAATGTTAATAATATACAGAATTGTACGAAAATAATAAAACCATTGCACTCTCAATCTTGGCGGTTATATACTTAAAGTGGACGGTATTTCGGTAGCGTTTTAGTACGGTAATAGATTCATGAAAAATTTTGATTGTAAATTTATTCATCTTTGAATGTATATCTTTCATTTTTGTAAGTTTCTTTTGATCGGTTTTATATTAGAGTTCTGTAGTCAAATCCTACAAACAGAACTCTATATAATTGTGCCATGTTCGTTATTCCATCTGTCTGTATTGGTAAATACGTAACATGATCCGTCTGGATGTATACCACCCGTGGCCTATAGGGTCTCCTTTTTTAATGAGATTCACCCCAATCTGGAGAAATAGAATTTTCCAAAAATCTTCTTAGCGTCAAATGTTTTTGAAGTAGGTGTATAATTTTGTTTATCTATATATATAAAAATCAATTGGTGTTCGTTAGTCTCGCTAAAACTCGAAAACTACTGGACTGATTTGGCTAGTTTTGGTTTCGAATTATTTGTGGAAGTCCAGGGAAGGTTTAAAAGGTGAGTAAATATGAAAAAAATGCTTGGAATATAGTAAAAACAACAATTTCGCTTTCTCTTAGAAACTATTCCTACCTGTCAAAGATTTGATGTTCGTCCCGTCGTTCAGAAATCAAATTAAATTTAAAAGTGAAGTTTAGTTGAAGAATTCTGCAATTGTCATTCAGGTTTTTTATTTATTGATTCTGAGGCGGCACGAAGTTTTCTGGGTCAGCTAGTGGGATATAATAATTAGAGTCAAGCTCGCAAATGTATGTCTTAATGACGACGGTCTGGGCGTTATGATATTTCAGATGATAGATTCGTTAAATTGGGGAATTTTACAATATTCAACCTAGAGACTACTGCTCTAGAGAGTAACAACTTTAAGATGCGTATTTTTATTTTTTATTGCATGAGTTCAGCAGATAGGCAGAAATGGCCCACCATAATAGAATGGAACAACCCCTTATGGAAAGGGGCTACCATCGCCTGTGGATATTTTCCAAATTCAAAGGTGCTACAAATGAGCTGCTGCTCTCGAAAGGGAGACTGGAGCTCTAGCCACTAATGCTGGAACACTACTCAAGGTGATTATGGCGGCATACTCTAGACCAGGGGACCATCCCGCCGGGCAAATACCCTACCACTTGGCACCTGTGTTCCGGCACCAGTGGCCAGGTTCCGGTCTCGCCTTCAAAGCCGGCAGGAAATTGGTAGAACCTGTACTGTTGTAAACGCCATAGGCGACGATAGCCACCTTCCATCAGATGGGCCGCTTGTCTGTTTGCCTGATTCAGGTGATAAAAAAATGTCAGTCATTTTTGATCAAGATGAAATAGAAACAGAGTTCGTTGTTGATAAAATGTATCTTTATACAATTTTGTAGTTAAATTGAGTAAAACCTATAAGTTTCTTCCCCTCCATTCCTTTCAGTATTCAAGATCTCTCCCTACGTTTGCCTCTCCTAATTTTCTATTTTTCTCTTTCTTTTTGTTCCATCAATACATCATCTCTTCACATTTTCCTGAGAAATAAACATAAACAATTCATCACTTGAATATTTTGTACAGATTTTTTGCTCTGTTCTGGATACTACTGGCAAGACAGTGGATCGTTCTTACCACTACAGAACCCTTCATAGTTCGTGACCTTCCACGTACTTGTCTATTTAAAGTAAAGCAACATACCAAAACATCATTCCTTAATTTCCCACCGAAAGTCCTAAATTGCATGCTTTTATTGCAAATTAGTGTATGTATTTATTGACTACACGAGGGACTCATTTCATTTAGAGTGTTTTCCAACTTGTAATTGCGCTCTCGCCAGTTAATCTATAGATAATGCCAGCAATTTTATCTTATCTGGCAACAAACGTAATTCACTCACTATTAATATTATTATTTGGGCTCCCCCCTTGTTGTGGTGCTTGATATTAGCTCGCTCGAATTAAAACAAATCTTCTTTGAATAAACACTTTAATCTTCTTTGAACTTTATACACCTTTACTTATTGGTGGCAGTTGCTTCTTTTTTGAAAATTGAACTCTATATAATGGACTGCATGATTATTATTATTAAACTATTACATAAATTACAAATATACATAAAGAAGTACGTATTACAAATTGTGCGCGAGAGTCGAGAGACAGAGTGGTAAGTCGTCAATGAGTATTATATAAGAATTAACAATTTTTGCCTCCAAGGCCGCTCATATATCCCGCGTACCGTCCGACGCCTAGCTGCTAATTGTGCGAGTTATGGGCGTCGGCGGTATGCGTGGCGCGGAGAGTAGGTGTGCTCCGGCGGGCGGGACAGGGGGGTGCTCTTTGTCCGCAACATTTACAATACACCTTAGAAAGACCTTAAACACAGAGACATGCACCCAACCACCCTCCACGCTCTTACCGACGACTGCTTACCGTTCAACCCCAATTCAAATTTTCACTCATAGTTCACTCTACACGAGCGTTACGATGCACATCCCACCCATCTTTAAAATTCCTACACACACATATATGTAGTACATTTCCCGCTTGGATGGCTATCACCCGTGGTCTAGAGCATAGATAGGTCCCCAAAGTGGTCCATATATGTCCACGTCAGCGAAAACAAAATCTAAGTGTCCGCGAGCTAGCTGCAAATTGGGCTCCACAATAGTAAATCCCATTTAAATAAATCGTGACGAAATTTTTGACTTTACTATAAATAGAATAATAAAATATAAAATATTATAGCGTGCGTTTTGTAAGGAACCAATCAAAAACTATGCTGAATCCAACGCAAAAGGAATTGTCAAAATCGGTTTAGAAACAAACAAAAATATGGCTAAACTTTAATTACACGACGAATTGACAATCTCCTTCTTTTTTTGAAGTCCGTTGAAATGATGGTCCACTAAAAGCAATGAAAGTTGGTAAGGGGTCTACGAGACAAAATAGTTGGGCGACCATGGGTCTAGTGTATGTCGTCATAACAACCTTGAATTGTTGTGTTCAGACGTTATTGACCAGGGTTTGATCTTCCTTCCGAGGCCGGCAGCGCATTGGTAGCAACTCTGATGTTGCAAATGTCCTTAGGTGACAGGAACCGCTTTCCATCAGGTGGACCGTCTGCTTGAGTGCTGATCTCATGCATTAAAATAACAGAAATGTGTGCTGAGATACATAATAGAAGTGAAATTTCAACGAACAAATGGAAAAACGAATTCCAACGGACAAGTGGTAAAACGAATCGCAACAAAATTTTGACTTGAAGTTTTATGGGCAGATTGTTAATGTACTTGTTCAATTTGAAAACTTTAAGTTAATATTTTGTTGCAATTCGTTTTTCCACTTGTCCGTTGAAGTTTCACTTCTACTGTGTCCCAGCACACATTTCGATTTTTCGCAGGTTTACTGCAAATTATGATTTGTTTAGGTTAGGTACATTTTAATGAATGCATTTTTTATTTAAACATTTTATTTTATCAAGCAAAAAAACTGAATTCGATCCGGAACCAAAAAACGCATCCATAGTCTACTCTAAAATTATGCCGCCTCTCCATGCGGTCGTAACACTTTATCGTGACAAAACAAATCCTAATACCCCCCGTCTATATAGAAGTTTCACTTCAAAAGAATATAATAACTAGTGTTGGGCAAGATTTTAAAATGAGTTTTGGACATTTTGTACTGAACCAGTACAATGTACCACTTCAAATGAGGCGAGGAAATTTGTACGGTTTGTACTGCGGCAGTACATTTGAAGTGATGAGGCCGGTGAGGCGGTGAGCGCCATTCCCTCATTTGTCCCGGTCAAATTACCTTAGCAATTACAGTAAACTAGGCAGGCTAACTGTTAGACCACTACCTAGGCCTACATCTAAAACAACAATAAATTTTTAGCAGTGATGTGCCGACTAGTCGGTAAAACCGACTATCCGGAAACTACCGTAGTCGGCGACTATACGGCGAATACATTGTAATCCATACACGAGATTTTCTTTTTGACATGACAACATTTTAATTGAGCTCTTTCACTTTAATTAATAATTACAGTATTATTTTTGACCGACTTCAAAAAGGAGGAGGTTCTCAATTTGTTACGCTGAGATTTAGGATCCGATTTACGTGAGTCTTTTTTATTTCGATGCGGAATAGTTGCCATTTGGTTCCCTAAACATTTAATATAGTTTGGTCCAGTAGTTTTAATTTTATGAAATATTTTCCTTTCCTTTCCATATGTACACCGATTACGCTGAGATTTATGATCCGATTTACGTGATTCTTCTTTAGTTTGATACGGAATAGTGGCCATTTGGTTCCCTAAAAATTTAACATAATTTGTCGCAGTAGTTTTCATTTTATGAACATTTTTTTATGATTTTTTTTTCCGTTCCCGTTTCATGGGACCTATGTTTTTTAAGGCGCGCGGCACCTTTCGTAGGCATACCCATTGATTGCTAGACACTAAAATGTAACAAATAAAAAAAACTTATTTTTAAAAAACCGACTTCAAAAACTAAAAGGTATAATATAACTTATTTCTAAAGCTATTTTTAATTATAATATCTTATTTTTAATGTATATTATCTAAAGCATCTTGAAGCCGGTGCGAAGTAAAACACAAATATTAACTATATTTTGTAAATTACTAAGCACCGACTTTATACTTATTAGATTTTGAAGGCGGTTTTTTTAAACGAAGTTTTATTTTTAAACATTTTTTTTTACTTTAACACAACAACAACGCCTTGTGACGCCCTTGACCCGTACAAAAGTAAAAATCAAGACACAATGCGAAGTAAACAAAACAGGTTCCGACACGCTCGTATGCGGTGGTTGCGACTTGCGCGCGAATCAACTATTAACGAAGCGTCACGGAAATGCCCGAAGCCGTGATCGGCTTAGCCGACTATTCGGCTTCTTTACAGCCGACTAATCGGCTAGTGGGCCAAAGTCATAATCGGCACATCAAATTGTCTTTTACTTTTTTGCTTTCCGTAGTCAACTGGTAAAAATTAAACTATCATGTCATATTCGTATGTTATTTTTTTCTTATTTAATTAATTGAGTAATAACAACGCTGCATAAAACAATCCTTCATAAATGGTTAAAGCGCTGAATGGCTGAATACGCCGTTAGGGACCGCCGCTTGGAACAATGCAATTAACACAGTTGCTTTGTTGTGTGCGATCATCAAAAATAGAATGCTATTTTGTTTTGAATTTATGGACAGTACGGAATGAAAAGTGTTGCGGACAGAGAACAACCGGAGCACACCTACTCTCCGCGCCGCGCACACCGCCGACCCCCATAGCTGGCGCAATTAGCAGCTAGGCGTCGGACGCGATGCGGGATATAGGGCCGGCCTTGGAGGCAAAATCGAACACTCTTGCTCATTCATTCGTAATTCTTCACAATTTACAATTCTCAACGACGACTCTCTTGCATAATTTGTACTTATTCTATGTATATTTCGATTCATGTAAAACGTTCAATAATAATAATCATACAGTCCATTACATCGAGTTCAATTTCCAAACAAGAAGCAACTGCCACCAATAAAAAGGTTGTACAATATTAATTAGTCCGAATTTCAAACTATAAGGCTTGATTGACGTTGGTGGTTGAGTCAGTGCTGGCTAAGTACAGGTATTATCTAAATTGATTTGCACTTTGCAGTCCGTACGGCGCTGTCAAGTCAGTAGACATCACACATGATGCCAGTACTAAGCCAGCATTGACTTCCTTTCAATTTTATGTCAGAAGCTGAATCAATCAAAAAGCTCGCATCGTCATATGTATGGAGTTGTGGAGACAGGTAACAGCTGTGACGTGCGACAAACTAATGCCACTGAAACTAAAAGGTCAAATATATAAATCTGCCATACGAACAGTCATGCTATACGGGTCCGAATGTTGGGCCACTAAAGTGATAGACCACAAATGTCTCCACTCAGCTGAGATGAGAATGTTGAGATGGATGTGTGGTGTTACAAGAATCGACAAGGTGAGAAATGAGTACATGAGTGGATCTCTGAAATTTGCACCCGTGACTGAAAAATTGAGAGGAAGAAGACTGAGTTGGTATGGGTATATAATGAAGAGGGATGAAAGTCACGTGACAAAAACAACGTTAAACTACAAGATGGATGGGTACAAATGTAAAGGTAGACCAAAAAAAAGATGGATGGATTGTGTGGAGGATGATATGATGATTTGTGATGTGACAGAAGATGTATGGAAGAAAAAGACATATTGTGCCGACCCCAATTAATTGGGATACGGTGAAAGAAAAGAGATATGTATATATACGTGTGTGTATGTATGTATATATATTTATTTATTTTGTTTTTGTACTTATATGTGCTATGTTTATTTATTATTCATCATTATTTATTATCTGCACCACCGTCAATATTAAAAATCTATCAATCCTTGCCAAGGGTTGCCTGGAAGAGATCGCTTCTTAGCGATAAGGCCGCCCGTTATACAATCTTTTATCTTTTTCTACTTTTGTTTGTTTATGCTTTGGTGTACAATAAAGAATTATCTATCTGTCAATGTAATTCAAAGTAAAGTAAAGCCTTATTTTTGTGCCTCACTGTAAGTGTAAACTATATCATATTGGGTCAGTCCTTTATGACTGACGAACATGTTTTTTTTTAAATCGCCAACTCCTCCGTCATATTTCAAGACAGAGTCTTTTCTTTTTCATGTTTTGTTATTTTTTATCTATTCTAAAACACGGGGATAATCGAACATAATGTTCGCTTGTAGGCAAACGGACGGACGTACTAACTGATGGTAAGCGATTACCTACTTCGGCGAGAGTTTGAATATCGGTATACGTCCTTTTTGAAGAGCACCATATTGTGTTGATCTGGGCAAACCGCGGGGGGGAGCTCACTCCTCAGCTTGCACCCTTATAGCCGCTTACGCATTTTATCCGTTCAGGAACTGTCGTACGAGGAGGAAAAACAACCCATAACCAGGTAGTAGGGCATTTGTCTGTCTGGATAGCTACCCCCCCCTGGTCTAGAGTATGCCGCCATAACAACCTTGACTTGTGTTCCGGCATTAGTGACCAGGTTCTAGTCTCCCTTGAGAGAGCAGCAGCACATTTGTAACGCCTTTGGTGTTGCAAATGTCCATAGGTCATGGTAACCGCTTTCCATCGGGTCTGTCTGTCTGCTCAAAACCGTAGTTTTGTTATGTGTACTGGTCGCGGAAGCCAAGAGAATAATATTGTTATCGTCATATTTAATATTATACGTGTGTTTAGTGTAACACTAAAAACAAATGTTTCTTTTGTTCTCTTAAAGCCCGTTAAAAATTAAGAAGTTTTATAAAATTTGTTATACTTTTTGTTTTCTTAGATGTAAAACTCTCATAGGAACAGCCTAGTAAAAAGCTTTGCAAAAAAAAATCGCATTATCAAAATGGCACTATAATTTTACCTTTTGCACGAGACCCAGAGTCAAGGATAATCGTAAAACCCTGCCTAACGCGTAAAGTTACGACTTTTATTTAATTTGTTGGGGCGCCTGTACAAGGTCGCGCCCAAAGCCAGCAGCCGCGATCCGCAAGGCACGTGGCCCGCCTCACCTGCCATTGGCGAATACAAAAATAGACTCTGCGAACAACACCATTCCATTTTTAACATACAGGACGCTGAGAGTGTTTGCGTGTTCACTGTTGAGCAATAAAATTGTAACGGTGGACCTGATTGTAAAAAAAGTAAAATTCCTACAAGTACAAGCGAGCGAACATTCAAATTAACTTATATACTTTTATCATTTTTTTAAAGTGTAAACTCTATATAACGACACTGAAGGGACTGCATTTTATGACGTTATAGAGAGTTGTCGTTAAATGGAGAGCAGTCTGTTATTTTTGTCTTTTGCTACCCCCGTTATTTTGTTGTATTTTTTACTTGTTTTATTTATATCTTGCGATATTGAGGCATCTTAGTGACGAAGGAAGTACTTAGAAATTTCGGTATGCATGATGCCGACAGTCGAGTTTATTACGGGCTAAAATAATAAAGCGATAAAAGAACGTACACAGCTTCGCGACTTTTGCTTATTTTGGCAACTTAAAAGGTACTTTTTATTACTTAATTGTTGTCGTTATTGAGAATGGGTGTAATACTACATAGAGTGTATCATAGATAGATAGATAGATAACACTTTATTGCTCACCAAATATACAATTTCAAAAATACGCAATTACAATATTGTCATGGTAGAAACAATAGGCGGCCTTATTGCTTAAAGCAATCTCTTCCAGACAACCTAACTTAAGGAATAGTTTAACCTAATCTGGCGATATAGGTGGTGCAGATTATGAGGTATATCATAATTAAACATACTTAAACTACATATTTTATAAATTAAATACACATACTTAAACTAATTTATAAATTAAATATATACAATAAATCATAGTATAAGAATTAGGTATATTTATTTAAGGAAAAGTAGTGTTTTCTGAGTGCGTTCTTAAATGTAGGCGATGTTTTGGCCTCTGTGACAGACAGTAAGAGGCAGCGCATTCCAAAGTTTGACAGCCTCCACTGTAAAAGAGTTATCATAAGAGTAAGAAGTGTGTGCAGGTGTAGTGAGTTTACGATACGTATGAGTGCGCAAATTGTGGGAAGTAGAAAGGCGAAGGAATTCAAAACGTTCCTTAAGGTAAACAGGACTACTAGGAATAAATAATATGTTATAAAGTAGTGTGAGAATGTGAGTATTCCGACGAAAGCGAATAGGGAGCCACTTGAGTTTTACACGAAATTCAGAGCCATGGTCATATTTTCGCAAGCCAAATATGAACCTAATGCAAAAATTCTGAAGTCGCTCAAGTTTATTTAGCTGTTCTACGGTTAAGTCAAGATAGCAGACGTCAGCGTAATCTAAACTGGGTAGCAAAAGAGACTTCCAAGACAGATCACTATCGATCACTACGCCCAAATTTTTGACAGTGTCACTCAATGGGATACAAGTGCCGTCAAAAATAATGTTCGATAAAGTTGCGAAATCTACTTTTGCACGTATTCTGGGGCTACCGATGACCATCCCTTGAGTCTTACGAGGGCTCACTGCAAGACCAAACATTGTACTCCAATGAAGTATGTGGTTTAAGTCTAAATTGATTTGTCTCACGGCACTACTTAAATCATCTGGAGCAGCTTGAGTGTATATCTGCAAATTTGCCGCATAGAGGCGATAGGATGAAGTTAATTTATCGGAGATTGGAATTAATGAAAATCGTAAATAAGGGAGGAGGTAAAACGCCGCCCTGTGGAACATCAGCAGCAAGGTCAGACCACGATGAGTAACTGTCATCAACACGTATTCGCTGTCGGCGTCCATGCAGGTAACTGTGAAACCAACCATTATTGTATGAAAGACAAGCTAAACCAACCAAAACCAAGTGATTTCGATGCTTAAGGGAGTTTGTCGTTAAATCTAGTGATGTTACATGGAGTTAACACGGTATATAGATTTTGTATGTGAGTCACTATAACCTTTGACATCATAGGTTGATTGATAGATAGATAACTCTTTATTGTGCACTACAGGATAGACAAGTAGAAAATTAAAAAAGACAGTACATCGGCCGGCCGGCGTATTAAAGCTCACGGTGGTGGGGTCCATAGATAATGATAAGTATACATAATGGTAAGTCGGGGTAGCGTAATGGCTAGCGCACGCGTCCCAAACTCAAAGGGTGCGGGTTCGATCCTGGCCGGAACGCATGCACCACTTAGTCAGTTTTCTGGTCTAATGTGCATATTCTCACAATAACCACGTGCTAACAACGGTGAAGGAAAACATCGTGATGCAATCTGCCCATCGAGATAACGAATGTGTGAAACCTGCCAAGCCGCCTTGGACAAGCGTGGCGGGTATACTGTCCGTTTCCCCTATAATGGGAGTCCCGAGCCCAACAGTGGGACATTTATGGGCTAAAATTATTACATATACACAGTGGATATAAGTATAAAAACAAAATAAATATATATTTACTAGTGGCGTAGACTTCATACAACTCGATTCCCCGTAGCATAACTTTAAGAAACTAGCGACTAGCGACCGAAAGGTCGAAAGCGCCATGAATTTGTTGTCGCTTACGTTTTTTATTCATGCATATATTATTAAGGTATTACTATTTGTTACGCTCGGCGGCTTTCCACAAAATAGTAACTCGTATCCCGGTCTGGCACTGACTTTTGTTTCAAAATATGCGGGAAGATTGCAAAATTACAAATATCAATTGTTATAATAAAATACATTGCAAGTTTATATTTTTTTTCAACAGCGGTGTAGTTGGCGCTTGCATTATACTATAATTTTTTTTCAACTGGCTTACCCTAGCCGAATTTACACACCGCGCCACTTATATTTAAATATGTATATACACATACGTATACACACACGTATAATTATATAACAGTGTTAGGAATTAATATGCTCTAGAAAAATAATGTTATTTAACCTGATTTTTAAAGCATTGTAAGGATTTAAGTTGGTACAAGTAAAAAATAAATCCTACTAATATTATAAACGCGAAAGTTTGTAAGAATGTATGTATGGATGTATGTATGTTTGTTACTATTTCACGCAAAAACTACTGAATGGATTTTGATGAAACTTTACAATAATATAGCTTACACATCAGAATAACACATAGGCTAATTTATAAAAATATAGTGTGAACTATCCAAAATATAACGATTTTCTATCACCAAGCGGGTGAGGCCGCGGGGCGCAGCTAGTAAATAATAAATCGAAACACAAACCCACAAATGTATAATATCTCCAAGCTAAGCAAGTTATGCTTGTGTTATGGGTAATGTACAATGGTGCAGTCTAGCGCCCATCGCAAACACCCAGACCATGGTGACTAACGGAAAGTTAATTAATAAAATTTACCATGCCAAGAATCGAACCCGGAGCCTCTGCGGCAGTGAGGAAGGACAGCAAAGACTTAGCCCACTCAACCATAGAGGCTGTCAAAAAGGAGTCAAGTAGCGCATTAACTGGCCCACACAAAAATGTAGTTCTTATGTATTTCGATTTTCGATGCGCTGAATCCGAATCTGGGGTCAGTTTGGTCCATAAAACCTCAAAATTTTCACGGCGTATAGACCCCCCAGACGCTAAATGCTATTAACTATTTATGTGAACTTTGGCATATGTACATTGGCTGTTAACTTATTCAAGCCGACCAACTTGACCGTAGTGTATGCAATGTGTAGCGGGAAAGTTTGAATCCAAGTTACTTTGCTCATTCCGAGTTTGTTGTCAAAACATTTCAAAACTTTAGGTCGTTATAAATGATATAGTGTTCTTTACTAAGTTCTAAATTTATTTGAGTTATGTTGCTTTGTGTTCATCTTTATTGTAGTATTCTAAATTAGCTCCATTTAATTAGAGTACATGATTTATACTATACTTTTGGCACTTTGATTAACAAGTGTTTCCGATGAAAAATTATAGTGCAACAAGGAAACTGAAGATATATTGGTTGCCGCGAGGAACACCTCCTTATAAATTCTTCCTCCCGATCCTCGCCATCAAGAAAACAATAAACTTTCAAATGAAGAATGCGCAATACAAGACAAACATCAACAAGACAACAAACTTAGTATCAGTGCTGTCACCGCAATATAGAAAAAGGATTGCTGGAACACAATATAGAAGTAAACCATTATAATTTAATTTAAAGAACTTTAATTCTCCTAGGAAATCCTATTGAGTGTGTGAACCCCCGGGGGACGATTGCAGTGTGGCGGTGCACTGGTGGCGAAGTAAGTCACTTTTCCCTTGCTTCTTCTTCCACGTCCCATTTTCTACTCCCGGCCATCGCATGGCGCTCACATATATTTAGTTTTATTCAGATCTTTGGTGTAAAACACTTAATACATTTTGTTATAATAGGTTGGGGAAAAAGTCTTTTCGCATATAGTATGTATGAAGTTGTAATAAGATCTCTTTGGCTATACCATTTGTATCTGGCTGGTTTTGGTATCATTGAAAAGTTTTAATTTTAAAGAAGACAATTCCAAATTCAAATTAGGAAAATGTGTGATTTTCATTTGTTTTTCTTATTGTTAAAATGAGTGAATCTAATGAAGAATATCGATACATTTTAAAATTTTAATACAAAAAACGTAAAAAAGCAACACAAGCCGCGTAAAAACTTTGTGGTGTTTATGGACCTAATGCAGTATCTGTGAGAGTAGCGCAAATTTGGTTTAAGCGTTTTCAATTCGGAAATTTTGATATCAAAGATGCACGTCGCTCTGGTCGCCCTGTTACTGACAAAATTGATACCATTTTTGAAAAAGTGGAGCAAGATCGGCATATTAGTAGTTACGGTGTAGCTGAAGAACTGGGAATTGACCACAAAACGGTTTTGGCGCATTTGAAAAAAGCTGGGTACACAAAAAAGCTCGATATTTGGGTGCCTTATGAGCTCACTGAAAGAAACCTAATGAACCGTGTACTCATTTGTGATTCTTTATTACGACATAATGAAACCGAACCATTTTTGAAAAAGCTGATAACTGGTGATGAAAAGTGGATCACGTACGACAAGACCTGCGAAAAAGATCGTGGTCAAAGGCCGGTCAGGCTTCACAGACTGTGGCGAAACCCGGGTTAACTTGCAACAAGGTGATGCTGTGTGTATGGTGTGATTGGAAGGGCATTATTCATTATGAGCTGTTACCGCCAGACAGGACCATCGATTCTGAACTGTACTGCGAACAATTGATGAGATTAAAGCAAAAAGTTGAGAGAAAGCGGCCGGAATTTGTCAACAGAAGGGGTGTGGTTTTTCACCATGATAATGCTAGACCTCACACATGTTTAGCCCACTCAGCAAAAAATACGAGAGATTGGCTGGGAGGTGTTAATGCATCCGCCGTATAGTCCTGACCTTGCACCTTCAGATTTTCACCTGTTTCGGTCTCTGCAGAATTCCTTAGGCAGTGTCAGGTTAACATCACGAGAGGACTGCCAAAACCACTTGTCGCAGTTTTTTGTTCAGAAGCCCCAAAATTTTTATAGCAATGGGATCACGTCCCTACCTACAAGATGGCAAAAAGTTATCCAACAAAATGGCACCTACAATCCTTTGGAACTTTTATATAAAATGCGAAGAAACTTTCCCCAACCTAATATAATGGACTGTATATTTTCAAATAATCAAATCCAAAGATTTTAAACCATCTTTATGTACACAGTTTAACAAAAAACTATTTTATTCTATACGTAATTATATGCTACGCATTACTTTTTTTGACATATCCATAAATGTGTTTTGAAACTTAGAAAAATTATATTTCTTTCTTACTTATCGTCCTTGACTGTGGTTCGTCGTATCAGTGAGTAATATCTGCAATCTTTTGCATATAAGAATAAAAAACACTAAGTCTCTGAATATATAAATGTTCAATTTTGTAAGAAATTCAACCAAATGTCTATATCACATGTAGAAAAGAGACGATAAAGAGGCGATATATATCCCATATCGCCTCTTTATTGTAATAATGTGTTATCTTGAAAATTGAAATTTTAAAAGGACAGAGATTTTAACTTTCAAAAAATACTAAAATCGAATCTATACTAATATTACAGATAGGAAAGATTTGTATTTTTGTATGTTTGTAACGAATAAACTCAAAAATTACTTGACCCGATTTCAAAGATTCTTTCACCATTATTGTTGGCAGTTGCTTCTCGTTGGGAAATTAAAAACTCGATGTAATGGATTGTATAATTATTATTATTGAACTTTTACAAGAAATGAAATAATTACAAAATATGCAAGAGAGTCGTCGTTAAAGCAAGAGAGATTGTTGAGTTGTTATGAGAGTTGTGATGAGAGTTGAGAACGATTTTGCCTCCAAGGCTGGCCCTATATCCCGCATCCTATCCGACGCCCAGTTGCTAATTGCGCCAGCTATGGCGTCGGCGGTGTGCGGGGCGCGGAGAGTGTGTGCTCCGGCGGGCGGGTCAGGGGGGTGCTCTCTGTCTGCAACAGCTATATTATCCCAGATTAATATAGGCTATATTAAATACTAGAAAAAACTAGGTATCCCTACTAAAAGTTCAGTAATGTAACCCAAGGTGTAACAAATTAGTGTTCGAGTGATTTAGATTCAAAATTAGACCGGGTAGATGGCGCTGGAATCGGGTTCTAGATTTTTATTGTTTTCTGGGCAGGACAACGTCTCCGGGTACCAGTAGTTTATTATAAAAGAAACCAAGTTTTTCTGGAAAAATAAAATTGGAAACAGCAGTTAATTATCACATGAGTTGTCGGATTTGAAGTAAAGAGGCGATGTATATTCAGTTGAGAAATGAATAATAAAAAATATTAAAGAGAAATAAAAGAATTAAAAGAAAAGTGTGTCTGTGTGCAGCTCACACTTGTAGATAATTTTTTTGTAACTTTTATTAATATAAATATAATTCCTTTAGCCTGCATCCGTCAAAATATTATAATTCAAAATAAATATTATTTAATTTTAATTATCATATTATTGTTACATGCCGTCAAAGATAAGCGTACAGCTGCCTGTTGTAAGCGCAGTCCATTATCTTCCCGGATTAGGAATTCTTTAGTCTTTTGAATTTGTAGTTAAGAAAAACATGCTATTGTCTTTTTACTTGTTTTATAACCATCATTAGTATATATATGTATAGTATATCAATATTGTTTTCGACTTTGTGGCCGTTCGCAGTTGTGCAAATTACTATTTCTTAGAAACTCACTGTGCGCGGCCAATTTCTTTGTACTGTGTAGTTAGTATAAGATGATGCCCGAATGGAGGGGCAGTCAATCAAGCGACGACACGAAACGCGTAAGACGTTTTCTAGTACTCTCGATTAGCGATATAGACGATGGACTTTACGCGTACGCGTATCAAATTGTATTGAATCGTGCAGTGTGAACTTGTTGCATCCAGATTTATTTGTATTTGTTTTATACGTGTTTGTACAGTTGTAATAAATTGTATAGTAGTTCCTACGGCATTTTTTTAATTCGAGTCCTGTAGCTCGTAACATTATAATCAGTTTTATTTCGGTCCAAATATGACCTATGTTTAATCATCAGTTTTATTGACTCTCTCTCTCTAATCTGTGCTGTACAATATAAAACTCGTACCTCATTCTCTCGCAGGCTTAGTCCTATCGATTTATGTGTTTAACTCTTTTTAGCGTCGCATTTTCGTTTCATCGAGTTTCAAATCACAACGATTCTAAATAAGTAAAGGATTAATTACTAAGAAAGAGATGATATTGAATTACTAATAGAGAAAATGAAAGAAGTAACGCACTTAATGTGGGTTATAATTTAAACCATTTGAAATGAAATACGGCCGAATCTTAATTGATACGAAACACGAAATCGACTAATAGAAACATTGCTGCAATTGTGATATCAATAAATGTACCGACGAAATAACACCGGGTATTGTATTCGAATATTGCCTTTGTTCAATTTTAATTTTTATTCATCAAATAAAGCAGAATATTTTTCATATTTGCTCTAATTTGAATGAAAGCAAAATATCAGTGCGTCGTCAGCCATTCGCAGTTCCGTCAGATTCCCGGGGGATTCCCGGAATATAAAATAAACAATCATTTGAAAAAGTACCTATCGTTCTAGTGAAATCGTATCGGAATCAGCCAAATTTTATGCGCCCTAACTACTTTAAACTACTCCTGGAAGATTCCCGGGGGATTCCCGGAATATAAAAAAACACAAGCATTTGAAAAAGTACCTATGGTTCTAGTGAAATCTTATCGGAATCAGCCAAATTTTATGCACCCTAACTACTTTAAACTACTCCTGGAAGATTCCCGGAATATAAAAAACACAAGCATTTGATAAAGTATCTATCATTCTAGTAAAATCGTATCGGAATCAGCCAAATTTTATGCACCCTAACTACTTTAAACTACTCCCGGAAGAATCCCGGGGGATTCCCGGAATATAAAATACACAAGCACTTGAAAAAGAACCTCAGCTATCGTTCTAGTGAAATCGTATCGGGATCAGCCAATTTTTATGCACCCTAAACACTTTAAACTATTTTTTTGAGAAGATTCCCGAGGGATTCCCGGAATATAAAAAACACAAGCATTTGAAAAAGTACCTATCTTTCTAGTGAAATCGTATCGGAATCAGCCAAATTTTATGCACCCTAACTACTTTAAACGACTCCCGGAAGAATCCCGCGGGATTCCCGGAATATAAAATACACAAGCACTTGAAAAAGAACTTCAGCTATCGTTCTAGTGAAATCATACCGGAATCAGATAAATCGTTTTAGTGAAAAATGTGTCGGAATAAACTAATTTTTATGCGCCCTGGTAACTTTAATCCACTCCCGGGAAAATTCCCGCGGGATTCTCGGGATAGAAATGATCACATATTTTGTTTCAGAAAATTTTCTATCGATTAGTGATAAACTTTGTATCTCAGCGTGACTTTTACGAGTGACGGTAACGCGAGTTTTGTATTTTCTTCCCATACAAAAATATACTGCTTTGTAATTTATTATTATTGTCAAAGGAAAAGCGCTAAAAAAACAATTAATAAATTGAGTCATGCAGTTGAACGTAAATAAGACCATTGTACTGAGATTGGTTTTCAACCAAACGACATTAATCTGTGACTAAGGACCCCCAGGCCCCTCTTCAAAGCAACCGTCGCTTACAACGATTTTCGTTGAATTTTATATAAAAAATTGTTTTTCCTTCCTCCGACGACAAAGACGTAATCTTCTAAGGAAATTTTACCAAGGGAACATTGTAAACAATTTTTAAAAGGAAATTTCAACCCTTTCATGTTAAATACGCTGAAAGGTAAATTAGGCAATTGTCGAAATATTTTGGAAGGAGAGTGGGTACAGGGTTTCCAGGTTCGGAGCTTTTGTCCACATTCTAGGGACAAATATATTTGGGGGTAAAAAGGGATGGATGATGTGAAGGGTGATTTGTGGTGTGACAGAAGATGTATGGCAGAATAGAGGAGTGTGGAAGGAAAAGACATATTATGCCGGCCTTAATTGGAATATGGTGAAAGAAAAGAGAGAGATTAGTGACACATACAGAGATAACATTTCAGAGAAAACATTTTCTTAATACGTCCATTATTCATGTAGAAATTAATACTATTGGTGCCAAGGATTTTTCTTAATATCCAGACCAGACTCGAGTTTCAAGTGCGGAGACACGCCATATTAATATCATATATAAACCACCATTGTTCTCGCCTAGGCGGCAGCCATTAGGGCGTCGGAGGCTATTGAAGTACATGAGAAGGCTCGAACATCGCATACCTTAGAAGGTCAGGGTCGGATCTGATCAATAAATGTCAAGGTTTGGGGAACTTATTGGGACACTAAAACTTATGGAAATTTTTGAGGATAAAACACTGACCCTAAGATCAATCACTAAAATACTTTATAAAAAGTGGTTGAAAGTAGCTAATAATGACGATGGTGCTGATTTCATGTAGCTTCTGGCATAATTATTATGGTTGTTTGTTAGTATAACAAAGAGCTCCCGATGTGTTAGAGCTCTTAGGGCCGGCTTGACCGGTGTGATACCACGCTCTCACAGAATATCGGCGTCGAATGGTTTGCTTAGAGCCAATCGTGTTTCGCTCGATGAGCGAGTGTTCGGGTGGCCCACTTCCTCCACCCCATTTCATCGCTCCTGTCCCTTCCATACTAAATCATCCTTCTTCCTCCAATGCCCCTGGTGTTGCAAACGTCCTTAGATAACAGTAATCACTTTTCATCGAGAGAGCTATCTGTTATCTATGTTTTTGCCCCTGTCAGACAATTACAAAAAGTTACTAATAGTGACAATATAATTGTTTAAAAGATTAGATTGGTTTATAATATTTGTGAAAACTTTCCGTGATAGCATCATTTTGGGGCAATTTTTCGTCTATTATGGGTAAATTTCCAAATCGTAATCTGGCTACCTCGAGCGGGTATAATCTGTTCATAGCGAGTCGGTGGCCGGAACAAAGCGGCGCTACAATGCCCGTCCTTGGGAATGTTCGTAGACGTTTTTTAGGATTCGTACTCAGAAGTGTGTCGGAATGACCGTCCCCTTGGATACATCATATAAGATAGGTATTTACAGTTTTCATAGCGCATTAAACCCTCTGCACAATATTATATGTTTTATTAACTTTTTATAACGGCTGTTTATGTACTTACCGTGTTGTGTTGTCAAGAGAATGTTGTTACTATAATGGTAGTGTGTATATGATGGTTACTGTTGTGTTTAGATTGTGGATTAGGGGAGAATAAAAGAGTGCTGCGCGTGATATGAATTTGTCTAGTTACTAGCTATTGCCCGTTGCTTCGCTCGCGCAGATTAATAAATCTCAGCGTAATCGGTGTACATACGGAACGGAACAGAAATTTTTTTCTTAAAAAAAATCATAAAATGAAAGCTACTGGGCCACTATGTTAAATTTTTAGGGGACAGAATGGCAACTGTTCCGCATCAAACTAAAAAAGAATCGCGTAAATCGGATCATAAATCTCAGCGTAATCGATGTACATACATAAAAATAAAATAAAAAAGAAACAATCAAATTGAGAACCTCCTCCTTTTTGAAGTCGGTTAAAAATAGCCATAGTTTGAGTGGTCAAAAAATGAAAAGGTAGCAGCTCCTTTTTCACCGCCTAAGGATAGAATTTCCGAAAACACCGAATTACGTGTGCTTTTATTCTTGATCAGAAGCAGTTATATAAAATTTCTTGCTCATTAGTTTTTGAAAATTTACGGATTTTCCATAAAAAATATCAACCCCCTTTTTACCCCCTTTAAGGTTGAATTTTCAAAAATATTTTCTTAGTGCTCATTGGCAGTACTACATGTGCGCAGAAAGTTTGCCGATAGCCTCATGATGTCACGCGTCGATGGTCAGACAAATCAGTTTTTGGTTGACAAAAAAGGTTACACAAATAGTTGTTGCAATCAATGTATTATTTTAATTTATTATTGTATATACTTATCACAAGTATATACAATAATAGTAAGTAGTCATCGGCAAACCTTCTGCGCGCGGCTTATATAGGAAGAACTCGCAAGTAAATTTTCGCGGTCTTAGTCCTAGTAGTTCGGGCTGTGCGTTGATATCTCTCTCAGTCAGTCAGTCAGTCAGTAAGTCAGTGAGGTCAAATCTTATATTAATATATAAAGCTGAAGAGTTTGTTTGCTTGAACGCGCTAATCTCAGGAACTACTGGTCTGATTTGAAAAATTCTTTCAGTGTTAGATAGCCCATTTATCGAGGAAGGCTATAGTCTATATAGGTTTTTTAACTTACTTTTTTTTTACTATTCCACGCGAACGAAGTCGCGGGCAGAAGCTAGTAATTATATATATATTAACACTCCGTACTGTTTAGAATGCGGAATTTAGAAAATGACAAATGCACAAGCAGTAACCTTGCTTGCTGTGCGGTAATTCATGGATCATAGTATTGGATCATCACAATTTATACTGGTGTGGGTAGTTTTATAAGTGCCGCCGGCTTTCGGTCTCGCCGCCATTGCGTGGTGGCGGAGCTAGTCTTATGCTTAGACCAAGTGAACGTTTCACATCCCATTCTTCAATATCTCATTGAACTTTACATACAAGCCGTCCTTGCCCTTTGGTCTGAGTGTGACATAATTCAAAGACCTAATTGCCACCTGAGGACTTGTTAGTGCCGTGCACTCTCCGGAGCTGTCTTGCTTCCCCGTTGGACGTGAATTTCGATGTTAGTGGTGCTTATTACCCCATTGATTTTTGTGCCGGATTTGATTTGGCATACCTATCACTCCCATATATTCCCTTAAATATAACTCCACAGTCCACTAAACAACTACTCGAACTAGCGAAGCGGTGTGGGATCCGTGATCCAGCATTGCACACATGGATTACAGCACGAGTCACTGGCACCATTATCTCGATTGGCTAGGGGTGATTTTGGAATAACACTTGTAGCAAATTGGTGAAAAACAGGAATGTCGATGCGGCGTGTGTGTGTAGCTAATTGCACTGATTGCAGCATCGCCATTGATAGATAGATAGGGTGACGATGCATATGTTATAATGGAACTTAGGAAATTCGCGGGAAAATTGATTGTGAAACACACATATTTTTATACTTAGTCTGGCCATAAATACTGTTACAATTAAAAAGAAACAAAATATTACATTTGAATTTGGAATCTGACATTTTTATATGACTGTTCATTGTGTTTTCTCATTTTGGCGCCAATACATTCTACAACATTTTGCGATATTAAAATGGAGTGGGGCGATAAAGAGAACTGAATCGCTGTGATTGTATTACACAAAGTAGGTATGGAGCCAAATGCAATTTTTAAAACTCTCCATACGCTTGGTAGTAGTCAAATGTTTGTGTACCGGCCTATTAATAGGTACAATGAGACCTCTGTTTGTGACAGAAAAAGATCTGGCCATCCACGTAGTCTTCGTACGAAAAATGTGGTCAAAGCAGTAAGGGAAAGAATTCGAAGAAATCCTGTCCGAAAGCAAAAAAAGATTTTATCTCGGGAGATGAAGATATCACCTAGAACTATGTCGCGTATTTTAAAAGATGACTTAGGACTTGCAGCCTATAAGAGACGCACTGGCCATTTCTTAACTCATAATTTAAAAAGGAATAGGGTGGTAAAATCGTAACGACTACTGAAGCGGTACGGAAAGGGAGGTCACAGAAAATTTTTGTTTACGGATGAGAATAAGATTTTTTTACAATTGAGCAACATTTTAACAAATAAAATAACCGTATTTATGCTCAAACCTCTAAGGAAGCTTCTCAATTAGTCGACAGAGGGCAACGTGGGCATTATCAGGAGTGGTTGAGCCATATTTTTGTGAAAAATATATCAAAACAATCGGCACAAGTGTATCGAGATATCATTCTTGAGAAGGTAGTTAAGCCCCTTAACAACAAAGTCATAAAGCTTGGTCCACGCAGTCTTGGTTGGAAACGAACGTATCGGACTTCATCAGAGCTGAAGACTGGCCGTTGTCTAGTCCCGATCTTACTCCGCTGGATAACGATTTATGTTCAGTTTTAGAGAGTACGGCTTGCTCTAAACGCCATGATAATTTGGAGTTCCTAAAACAATCTATACGATTGGCAGTGAAGAATTTTCCCATGGAAAGAGTGCGTGCTTCTATTGATAACTGGCCAACGTTTAAAGGACTGTATTGCAGCCAATGGAGACCACTGTGAATAAGCATTTTATATTTTAAATTGTTTTATATTTATGTATTAAACTAACATTGTAAAACTTATAAATGTTATTTGCAACAGAAAAAAAATCTTTGTTTCAATATTTATGGCAAGACTAGGTATTTGACATAAATGTGAAGCATATCTATAGGCTCCGAGTTATGACAGACTTAGGAATTAATCATACTTAATCTCAGAAGCTAAGGCAAGCTTGTATGAACTTTACCATTAAGTTTTAGTTATGTTAATTAAGTTTAGATCATCATGTCGGTGTAGGAATGAAGGATTCCATTTAGGTGACCGAGATCGGTAACAATTTTTTACCTAAAGTATTTTGGTACCAGGGATAGTAGGTACCCAAACGGGCAAATGCCCTAACACCTGGCTGTGGTTGTTGTATTGTGGCTTCTTACGACACGCCGCCGGGCCGCAGGCAGTTGTGTTCTTTCTCCGTTCCTGCACGAAACTTTTTTTTAGAATTTTTAATTGGTTTTTTCAGAGATTTCCAATTTGTGATTTAAAAGGGACAAGGGAACACAAATTTCAAAACTCAGAAAGTTGTACAAGGAACTGACGGACGGCCGGGCATGACGATTTCATAGGATTCTATTTTTGCCAAAATGGGTACAATGACAGTTGTTTGTACAGGTACGGTTTGCGATAATATGTGTAGTGGAATACTTACAAGCCAATAGATGGCGTTGTACAATAATTGAGGTCGCAAACGATTCCCGAAACGTACAATGAATATATACAAATTTCCAACAATAATAGATGGGCCTTGGCCTGCGAGGAACAACAATAGCCTCGCTGGACGATTTTCCTTTGAGACGGAAGAGCATTCCATCTCGCTCCTCCACTTAGTCGGGTCATCCCCAAATATGCAAGAGATTAGAGTTGGGTAGGACATGATTTTAAAATAAGTTTGTTAAAGTAACATGACATTTGTACTGAACCAGTACAATGTACGACTTCAAGTGAGCCGAGGACATTTGTACGGTTTGTACCGCGGCAGTATATTTGAAGCGATGAGGCCGCTGAGGCGGTGAGCGTCATTCCCTCATTTGTCCCGTACAAAACTTCTAGTTCGAAAATGTTCGTTAAGAATCGGATGTGATCGGCCTTGGTCACCTCATTTTATTAGCAGTCGTACATGTCATGTTGTCCCTCTTTGTCATGTATATACCCTTAGAGGCGTTATTGTACTATTGTAGCGTAAGCCTCTTTTCGTCCTTCCTCTTACATTTGAGGCGCACGTAGTACACTGAGTAGTAGCGCGACAAAATATTTGAAGCATTACTCTTTTAGAATTTGTGCCGTAGCAGTACAAATGGGTTTTGTACGGGACAAATGTACTGGCTCGTACGTGTCCGACGCAACTCTACAAGAGATATACTTATCTGTCCGTCTCTCTCATCCCCCTATCCGCTCCTTTTTTATCCTATCCTAAAAACTAGCGATACGTTGACTTCTCCCCTGGTGTTACAAGCGTCTATAACCACGTTCCATGAGGTAGGCTGACAGCCTGTTTGGCAGCTTTGCAATAAAAAGGGAGGATATTTTTTTACGGCATTGTCTTAAGAGGCGACAAAACAACCCACAGCCAGGTGGTAGGGTATTTGCCCGACTAGATGGCTACCACACCTGGTTCTAGACCAGGTGTGGTAGCCATCTAGCATGCTGCCCTAAAAACCTTGAGTTCTGTTCCGGCATTACTGACTAGGTTTCAGTCTCCCTTACGAGAGCAGCAGCGCATTTGTTGCACCTTTGGTGTTACAAATGTCCATAGGCGATGATAACCGCTTTCCATCAAGCGGACCATCTGCCTGTTTGCTGAACTCCTGCAATAAAAATAAAATTGTATAATTTGCGCCGTTTTATCATTTGGCCGCAATACAAGAGCCACTCGGGTCCCACTTCGCCGAAACTCGGCGGCCCTTGTTTGTGTTTAAATAATGTATATGAGAGTTTCTATGTTATTGTTTATTTGTGCTATTGTTACTTTGTAATATAACCAGTACATGTTTGCTTGATGTAAAGCAAATATAGGGTATTATTGTCTTTGCCTTTTATTATTGTTGTTGTTCCCTCCCACACGAGTGTAGTTTATCAATAAAAAATTTACATGAGGAATTGAGAACAGAGACAGACCCCTTTTTTAAGTTAGTCAAAAATCGGCCAAGTGCGTCACACTCCATGAACTACGAAATGCTTCGTAGAGGTGACAACGGCCACTGTTTTCGTCATCATAATTACTTGAGCCCACTGACCGAGTGTCAATGGTAAAGTAATTATTTAGCCTACCCCCAACTTGTTAATTTTAATTGTTTGTTTATTATTAAGTTGGGGGTTTATTAAACCGTCATACGGCCCACCCTGGTGTACGGTTGCGAAGCCTGGACACTTACCATAAAGGAAGAGAACCAGCTGTTAGTGGATGAAAGAAAGGTTCTCCGTAAGACTTTGGGTCCAATTAGGAGAGACGATAGCAGCTGGAGGGTCCGAACCAACGTCAAAATTGAGAATCTCGTGGCCGAGCCTAACATTATAGGTGAGTTAAAATCTCACCGCCTCCGTTGGCTCGGTCACGTGGAACGGATGGGAGAGGATAGAAGTGTGAAGAGGGACTATTTGGGATGATCGGACGGGCGACGCCCGGTCGGTCGCCCCAACTACCGGTGGAGAGACAGAGTGGAGGCTGACCTGTGTGAGCTTCAAGCCCATAACTGGCAAGAAATCGCACAGGACAGAAACATGTGGCATGTTCTCGTCTCAGAGGCCAAGACACATTTTGGGTCGCTGAGCCAACGGAGTTAGTTAGTTAAGTTGGGGGTAGGTGAAATACCGGATGGGACGCCGTCTCCTCCTTCTGCGAGCGCGTTATGCTTGCGAAGGAGGAGGAGGAGCGGGAGCGTGAGCGCACATCACTGCTCCGCTCCCGCCAAAGGAGGACGTGTCGGCCGCGGAGGGCCAATCAGGACCTTCGGCCACCGTAAGCAGGCGGCGTGGGTGGGGTCTCTTGGGGTATAGAGGTTCTCACTCACCTGGACATGCCGTCGAGATGGGGGCGCGGCGTGTTCCGCGCGCGCTCACCTCTCCTCCCGTGGGGCGAGTTAGAGACCACCCCACGCCTAGAGAGCTTGGAAGATGCCGGGAGTAAAAGCAGTCCCCTGGCAGTGGCAGAAGCCTCGTGAGGCCCACACCTGCCAGGGCTGCAGAGAGGCTAGGCCATATCTCCGTAGCCCTGGCATAAGGCGAAGGACGGAACACCCAGGGGTTTTAGTGGGTATCCCTAACTGGGGAATGGTAATAGCATGGCACCGGTTCTGACTGGGCATGCTAGTGCCACCCCCAATCTGGCGAATCCCACACTAGGTCGCGAATTATCCCCTCAAAGTTCTGCCCTTTTCGCGGCTTAGTACTCAAACGGATTTCACCTGATTAAAAAAAAATAAAAAAAATAAAAGGGGTAGGTGAAATAATAACTTTAACATTATTCTTATCATTACTTGATATCTTATCCTTCCGTAATCACGGCTACTGAAAAGTGGCCGAAGCGTGAAAATCAAAATCAAATAAATAGAATGTCGCGCTTAATAATATAATATATGGTTTGCCGTGACGTCGCTCTAGGTTCTCTAGGTTAGGGGTTTTTTAAGAAGAAGAAGAAAGAAGAAATTTCTTAGAGGTCGGCAACGCGTTGGCGAGACCCCTAGTGTTGCAAACGTCTATAGGCGACAGTAACTACTTTCCATCAGGTGGGCCGTCTGCCTGGTCTCCCGCCTCTCGGTTCAAGCGGAAGATGTTGATCCAATTTTTAGGACATACATGTATATCTTTTCCGGATACTTTGTGGTTGTTTTCTCTTTTTTTATTGTGCTTTAATTATTACTTTGAATGTGTTTGTTTCACTTGTATATGTTTGTCCTAAAAATAAACCTGTTCTTCTCTTTCTTTTAAAACCGTTGCACGATTAACCAAGAGTGGTACACACTGGTGCAATCGGGCATGAAAACAATACTCAGCGCCGGTGTGTACGCGCAATATCAGCCTTTTACTATGACAAACGCGTAATAGTCTACGGCCAACCGGCAATATTCGAAATGCACTACGGAACGAAACCGAACCTTTGTACGCGCAACAATTTTTTACTAAAAATTATTGTAAAATTTCAAACATTGAAATACACGCATTATTATAGTAAACGGTGCTTCATTGAAGACTTCCTACGCTTCACCGTTAAAATGTAGTTTTAATTATGTTTACTACTCGCAAAAACTTACTACAATACTATATTTTCCCCGTTCGTACTCTTACAACCCTATTCAGTAAGCACTTATTGCTGAGTCCACCAATTCATATTCACATAGATTTCCAAAATGTCGATCAGCAGTAATTGCCTATAAATACCAAATCTTTTTCAAAATTCACAGAGTTCTCTTGGTTATTAGCCACAGCTCTACAGCTACGTACCTGGTTTATTCCTGCCGGCTGGATTGCTTAAACTAATACCATATCGGTCCGGCAGACCTTTGAGGTCCCGTATATTGAGACTCCAAGACACTTATTATAGTGAAATTTAAAGGGTCCCCATAGCCAAAAGTATTTTTTTTTAAACATATAAGTGCTCGGGACTAACCGTACGTTGTTTGTTCTATTGGAAACGGATTAAAATTTTATTAGTTTAACCACACACGAGAAATGTAGGATAGGATGAAATGCGGTATTTGTGTTGTTCGATTGTGTTTACCTACATGTTGTGTTATCGATCGGCTCTTATCAAGCTGTGCCGGTGTTAGGTAGCAACTGCCCCCGTGTTAGAAGCGTAATTAGATACTGATTGGACACCAGACACTTACTGATAGACGTTTAGAGGTACAGACTGCGAGAGTGACTTGAAATACTAAGCGCATTTAAGTTCACAAACTAGGACGCATTCTGCAGTGATGATGGACATGCGTTTATCTGTTCATGAACGAAGGAAGAATAATAACTTTCTGCGGCCAGGCGGCCTGTCGTAAAGGCAACAAACCGCAGCTCGGTGGTGAGGCTGTTGGCAACTTACTTACTCCGTTGGCTCAGCGACCCAAAGTGGGTGTAACGTTGCACTTGCACCATTAAAAAAAAACATAGACATAACCAATGACAGTACTAATGTCAAACTATGTCACTGTCAAGAGAGTTTGAAAAAAGAACAGGACGGCGGTTGAGTTGAGATTCGCTCGAAATTCAAAAATATCAGCTGATCCAATTGTTTTATAAATATTATTCCAGACTATTCAAAACTTCCTTTAACGTTATTAAAATAATTACGTGTTCCCGCTGGGGTGAGTTCCTATCCATATATGTAAAATGTAACTGTTCTACTACTTAAAACTAAGTATAATTGAGCTGATTAGTTTTCTAACGGAGGACACTGTATCAAACGTAATACCTATTCTTCGTCATCTAATTCCAGGACCAAGGCTACCCTTACTTACCTAGGAAAACCTATACAACTAAGCCAACATATACCAGACGTGGACCAATTACCGGTCGAGCTAATATTAGAGCTGTGGTACAAGTTGACTCGAAGAGCTTTCAAGGCTTCGACAGGCCCGTGTACCTTTTGTGCATAGAAGTCCACCGGTTATCACGGAACAGATTGAATATACTACATAATTATCTTGTATAGTTCATTGTCTCACCTAAACCTATTTTATGGCTAAGGAGGAGAGACCCCCCCCCATCTCTCCCATCCGCTCTACGTGAGCGAGCTAGCGGAGGCGGTGAGCTTTTATCTCTCCTATTATGTTAGGCTCGGCCTCGAGATTCTCAATTTCTGGTTGGTTCAGACCCTCCAGCTACCATACTCTCTCTTTGTTGGACCCAGAATCAGTTGGCAACACAAACATTAAATTGAGATCATTTTGTATTGTTTTTTAATTCTTTGTTGTTTGGTTTCTTTTCATACTTTTGCAATACATGGAAGTCTTTTCACGTTTCTCAGTTTTTAATTTATTATACCCAACAAACCAAAACGATAACTGCACACAGTCCACTGCCCTCCAGAAAGGTAATGGCCAGAAAGCATTTGATGTTTGATGGCCACACCCTTGGTCTAGAGTTCTAGAGCATGCCGCCCGCCATAACAACCGTCACTTGTTTACCGGCATTAGTGGCTAGGCTCCAGTTCTCCCTACGAAGCCGTTTTTTTGGTATTGTATTGTATGGATTGTATTGTGTGTTTATATGGATTATTTGGTTGTGTGCGGTTCAACGTACAACGTTTTGCTGACGCTGCGGCCTATTTTAGGCTACTTTAATATTAGTATAACTACTGCTCACAAATACTTTGTGATCGAGTTGCTATTACATCGCTACGAGTTGCTACCGAGCTGCTACTAAGTTGAACCCAGGGATCAGCATCCAAGCTCAACCAGTACGAGAATAAATCCTTAAAAGCAACAAGGTGTATTGTCTTCAACCTACTACAAGAAAGCACCAGTATTCCACAAACTACTACCAGCTTCTGTCACTACAAGCAAGAGCAAGTGTACATACTGTACAGGTCGATTCAATCAAATTGAAAGACAGAAATGAATAGTCTAATATTGGTTTCAGGTTCTCATAGTTGACGATCCATGTAAATAAATGCGTGGTCTTCCGTTCTTATTGTCAAAGGACGTGACTCGATGGAGTGTGGTCTCTTATATGGAACGATGGAAGTATATGAAGTGTGAATGATAACAAATAATATGAAATGAATTTAACTTTTTGCATACGATTAGGTTTAAATACTTCCTTTCATCATCCTAGATGTGTTCTGTGCTTTGGAACTGGATCCTAGGTTATGTTTTTATTAGTTTTAACTGCGATTTCACATTGTCTTTGTAGTTTTCTACATCTTATGCCTGCCTGGGGTTCGGAATTTGAGTCCCGGTAGAGTAAATCGTGAAAGCCAATGATATAATAAAAATATAAACAACTAATATTTTCTTAAGTTTTCGCGACTTGTATACACAATAAAACTACGTTTTAACGGTTTTAAGTGCGGTTTTTATTATTCCTATTCCTAGGACCACTGAAAAGTGACCGAAACGTCGGAATAATAAAAATAAAGTACCGCGCTTAAAACCGTTAAAACGTAGTTTTATTATATAGACAACTAATTAGCATCGTTTCAGATTTTTGACAAGAATTTTTTTAGTTCTGTTTCAACTTTCAAAACTTTTTCATTGATTTATTATTGTTTATTGTATTGATTTCTACCATTAATCTTGTATTAAGACACAATGTATACTTTGTTGCTCACCATGCTCATTAGTTAATTGTTATTTAATGGGCATATACCTTAAGCAAACTCTGTGCCTTTGCCGAATCCCAACCTTCCAATCGCACTTAATTGAGTAGCCGACACGTCTTACAATAAATTCTAGAACAATCTATACATATAATAAAATTGTAGAGACCAAATTTCTGTACAATGAAAAAAAATGATAAAAACAGAGTCAGGGGGATGCAAGAAGTGAAATAGAACTAATTTAGATTTTTTTCAAATTTTTTGTTTCGCTGTTTGTCTGTTAGTTTGTCTGTTTGTACCGGCTAATCTCCGAAACGACTGGACCGATATAAATGAAATTTTGTATGGTGGTAGCTTATATCCCTGGCCAACTTAACAACAATATAGAATACTTTTGATCCTGAAAAATTAAAGAGTTCCCTTGGGATAGTTAAAAAACCGCACCACGCGGATGAAGTCGCGGGCATCAGCTAGTTTTCCTCTAAAATAATAGACACCAAATACCTATAATAGTGACCATCATAATTTTGAAATATGTTAGAAATACAATTTCCTGCGTTGGGGCGGCCTGTCGTAAAAGGCGACAAAACAACTTCACAGCCAGGAGGTATCTGCCCGACTGGATGGCTACCACCCCTGGTCTAGAGTACGCCGCCATAACAACCTTGAGTTGTGTTCCGGCATCAGTGGCCAGGTTCCAGTCTCCCTTGAGAGAGCAGCAGCGCACTTGTAGCACCTTTGGTGTTGCAAATGATATCGTTATATATTCCGCGTAAACGACGCCATTTATCGGGATAACAACTATCCAAAGTTACGCCCCGGGATATGAGCTAGCTATGTGTCGAGTTTTATTTAAATCGGTTCAGTAATTTTCACGTGATGCTCTAACAGGCAAACAGACAGACAAAAAATCTAAATTTTGCATTTTCATAATTTCCTGGTCCGAATTATCCTCCCCCCCCCCGACTTTTTTTCACATTTTTAAATGCTATGTACAAACTCGAACCATTTACTAATTATAGTATATATAAAATATACATGTAGATATAGATCAGTAAAACTTTATAACCGTTGTCATAAAAAGTACGTAAACTTTTTACCACTGTCATACTTTATTACGCTCGTGTGGTCAGATTTTGTTGCCTAAATTCCGTTTATTCGTCCTAATATATAAATGTGAAAGTAACTCTGTTTGTTTGTTACTTTGTCGCGATTGAACGGATCTTGATAAAGTTTGATAAAGACATTTGAAGAAGAAAGGTATTTTCTCAAAGACTTATACGGGTGGTGTTTGGAAGGAAGGTGTGTTCTGTACGCCACTACCGGATAATATAAAATTATGAAAAACATAAATTATTAGGGATTGTCACCATATATGCACCTACAGTTAGACAATGACACATCTTGTGAGCCCAGACACCCAGACCATAGTGAACAAAGGAAAGTTTGCTTACGAAATTTGCCACCCTAGAAATTGAACCCGGATTTCTTAATTTCTTTTTACTGTGAAACTGACATACAGACACATGGCCTATCTGATGAAAAGGTGTTACCGTCGCCTATAGACGTTTCTAACACCAGGGAGCGAAGCCAGGGATGGGATGAAGGGGGTGGAATAGCTAAGGATCAAGTTAGGGAAGAATTGCAGGGAATAGAATGGAATAACGGGAGAAGGAAGTGTCACGCCGATTATCGGCGAAGGGCGTGGTTTAATCCAATGTTGACGCAATCCAAAAAATTTCAAAATCGACTTTTCCAATGTTGACACTATCCAAACGTTTTCCAAATCGACTTTTTGGTGCTATCTATAGTAGAACATGGAAATACGTGTAATAGCACTAATCCTGTTTAAAAGTAACAGAAATATTCACTACAAGGCATTGCAAAAGTGCATGTAACATGCTGATATTCGGGCTTAAAAAAACCTTTTCAAGTCTCATATTTTGAAAGTAAGCTTGATGTTGCCTGATCACATGGGTGAAAACAGCACTTTTCCGCGTTGTTGCGGACAGAAAACGCCCCCCTGACCCGCTTGCCGGAGCACACCTTTTCCGCGCCCCGCATACCGCCGACGCCCGTAGCTCACGTAGTTAGCAGCTAGGCGATATAAGATGCGGCCTTAGAGGTCGGAGCGATTCATTTAATTGTACTTACTTCATTTCACTTCAAAACGACTACTACTGTGCTATTCAGCATTATATTCTCTGTTACTCGTCTATGTATAGTTTTAAATTACTGTTTGTAAATATCGTAATAATAAGTCATACAGTCCACAACGAGTTTTATTTGGAAGAAGCAACTGCCACCAATAACATTTTAATTACTTTTCACTAAATTATTATTTAATTTCCATAAATTTGAGCTCAATAATAAATATAATCAGTGATGATAAAATACTGGCTGGTAGAATGCCACAGAAAAAGAAATTTACTTGTCGTTCAATATGTGACGTATTAAATGAGTTCATCAAGGCTAGATATGGATTTAACGCCTGATTTCATTAGAGAAGTCGAGTTGTTTATTTAACGATTTTTTTAAATTTACTTTCCTCATTTTCGAAATGAAAAGCACAGCAAGACCTATTTAGGCAAGCAAGAAAGGCCTATTTAGGCACTCGAACCATCTCGTGCCTAAATAGGTCACTTTCACCTCTCGTGTAAGAACCTACTTCAAATTAAAATTTCAAATTCATTTATTTATATAAACTTATTTCTAGGCCTTATATAATTATATCTAAAACTTATGATAATAACACATTTTGAATTAAAATTAAGGCTACAATTTTTTTGGCGGCGGTTGTTGCACTAGACTCTAGGTCTGTATCGCGGCACCCAACACAATTTTATTATAAGAACTTAAATATAGTAGAATTATTCATTAATTAACCAATGAGTGCGTGCGTGCGTGTTTGTGTGGGTGCGTGTGTGTGTATGCGTGTGTGTGTGTGTATGCGTGTGTGTATTTGGTGTGTGCCACCTAGTGTTATAGTCGTTTTGGTAATATGCATTCTGTGTCACTACAATTTAATGTTTTTAACCATTTACTAATTTGGTGTTTAAACTTTGATGCTGACATTTCTTTGACTTATTATTGGCTCTTGTAAAATTCACTTATCTGGATAGTCTCGGTACTGTATTAAGCATGCAATATAGTCGTACATTGTCCTCATATCGTATAGAAATAGGAAAACATACAACAATAGCAACATCGTTGTGATATAGCTTTGCGATGTGGCCTGGTATCGAACCGGCGAGCCGTGATCAGATTGCCAATTAACCCCCACAAAACAACCGACAGTGACACTAATGGCAGCGGGTTGATAATGTATCTACTGCACATGAAAAGCTCGGTTTATATGGTACGCAGGCTGGGCATTAGGTAGCCTGGATGTGGGAACTAGGCTACCTAGTGCGCATATTAATCAGAGTGAACATGGATACTTACATTGAGCGCGACAGCGCGCATTCATACTGCGCTCGGAGCAGGGGAAAGCTTTCGGCCATATCACGCTCGCTCTCTAAGATGAGCAAGACGGTGTATGTAATGGGCCCTTTAATCTACAATACACTACCACTTAAAATAAAAGAATCCGGTAGTCTCGGTTCTTTTAAGAAAAGATTAAAATTTATCTTATCGAGCAGACGCCCTCACTTTCAATAGAGGATTTTTTTCAATTTAAATATGATTAATTACATTGTGTATGTATTTTTTTATGTCAATTGTAATCTAATTGAAATGACGTGTAAATATAATTTTATGTTATTGTACTGAATAAAATACTTATGACTATCTTGCTATTAAGCAACCAATATTTTTAAGACAGGCTGATGGCCAACATGGTGGAAACTGGTTATCGTCACTTAGGGACGTTTGCGATACAAAGGAGCTACCAATGCGCTGGCGGCATCGAACGGGATGTGGTGTGTGGTGATTAAACTGGAACCCAAGGGTTATGCCGGCATACTCTACACCAAGGGTGGTAGCCATCTCGACGAGTAAATTATTTTACTTATAATATACAAGGTACAACAGTAATAATACATTGATTGTAACTATTTATATTACTGTGGTATCTTGTGAACAAATATTTATTCTTGCATAAATGTAGTTGTATACAGGTGTTATTCCTAGAAGTACATGGTTCAGTACATTTTACCAGTTTCACTAGTGTCCAAGTAAGCAGGATCTTAATCGTCATTATTTAGAATAGTTAGTTCCTATTTATTCTGTTAAATACCTTTTATGTAACCTGAATAATATTTATTATCTTTATTTATTAATTATATAGATATCTGTTTTGAATTAAATTGTTATTCCAATCTGTGTATGTCAATTCTTTAATATCTTTAATTAAAATGTTATTATTAATTATGTATTGATATTATTAGTGCAAACTTCATTGTCTTTTATATTCTGTTACTTTTACATGTTTTACTGAATAAATTATTCTATTCTAAAAAATAATAAAAAAAAGTTTCAAATTTGTCATTAAGGAATTCCTTTGTGGAATAATATGATTTGTCTATTAACAATTTCTTTAGTCTGATTTTAAATATATTTAATGGTACTGTTTTTAACGGTTTTGGTAGTTCATTAAATATTGTAGGTGCCATTTCGTAAACAATTATATATAGTTATTCTTTGTTCGATCGTCGCATAAAACAGCCCCTCAAGCTCGCCTTGCAGTTTCGGAGAACAAATATAGAAATAACTTGTTAGTTAAACTCACAAAATTTTAAACAGCTACTGTGGTGTACGTTAAGCCAGCAATGGGATTTCTAAAATGAATAATTTTCTTTTAAACTGTCTTTCAAGTACTACGAGCCATCGGCTGTGGATGGAGTGCTACGCTGCTACGTTAGTTGTATAAAAGTAGTATGCTACGCTTAGTCAGCTCGTAACGGTGCATAATGTTAATATTGTATTATGGATTCACTTTCATAGTTACATGTTTTACTTCCCTTATAATTGAATTTTTAATTTTTTGTTACAAAATATAGACGCTTCTAATACCTAAGAATATCATATCACGCCAGATTTCCTTCCAGACAGAAAGAAGTAAGGATCCTAATTTATTACAGTTCAGACTTTCGTCTCTGTACGATTTTATGTACGGCCTTTTGCTGACGTTGCGGCCTAGTGAGGCTATTTTGATATATATAAATAGCACTCACAATTTTTTTGTGGATGAGTTGCTAATTAGTTGCTAGTAAATTCGTAATATGCGACTTCAGCTATATTTACGTTGAACAGACGACTTACTACGTAAGTACTACTGCCAGTAACCACCATCACCATCAGCTATAAATGTACTATACAAAAATGTAAAATAATTTATATAGTACCTCGGGGAATCAAAAAGTTCTTAGAAGTGCATATATATAAAACCTTTTTGGGAGAGGTTCGATATTCAAATTATAGAGTGTCAATCACGCAACATTTATGCCAACTGTCACTTGTCTTTGTCAGTTCGTTCACACATAATAAATTGTTTTGTGCAACGAGTTGCTAAAAACGCAAAATTATGGATAAAAGTGAGTTACGTGCGGTGGTAAAAATCTCAGGTTGAAAAAAATGTCTACGAAAGAATTTTTTTCGGACTTTCAGCAGACTTTCAGGTGATGATGCTGTACCTTATTCTACGTTTTTGTGGCTACTGGGTGGCTGAATTAAAAAAAAGTAGATCAAGCTGTAAAGATGACCCGCGTTCTGGGCGGCCTTCAACCCCCGTTACGAAAATGTCAAAAAGGTTGAGAATCTGGTTTTGGAAGACATAGGAATAACTATAAAACGCATAGCTGAGATCCTAAAGATATCTTTTGGTAGCGTTCAATCCATTTTAATTGATTCACTGGGGTTCAAAAAGTGTCGGCAAGTTGGGTGCCATGAATATTAATCGACGTAAACAAAAAGCGACATTTGAAAATTTCTAAGCGTATTCTAGAAATGTTCCAGCGTGATTCGGATAATTTTTGCCGTCGCCTTGTCACAATGGATGGAACGTGGGTCCACCATTTCGATCCTGAAACTAAGAGACAAAGCATGTCTTGGAAACGACTATCCTCTTTGTCCATTAAGAAATTTCTAGTTGCTCCTACCGCTGACAAAGTTATGGCCTCAATGTTTCAGGATAGTGAAGGAATCCTTTTTATTGATTACATACCAAAAGGTCAGACGGTTACTGGACCCTATTGTGCAAATTGAATTCCGAAAGTGCGTGTAACGGATATAACGTTCGATGGTGCAAAGGAGAAAATTAAACAATGTTTTAAGGGTTTGAAAGTTAGCCGTTGATGTTTTGAGAGAAGCGAATGCAGGGCACGTATATTACGGTTGGTGGTCGCGGGCAATTAACTCGGGTCGATCCCGAGTGAAGTTCGTGCATTCGCTCACTCTCCAAGCAATCAATTTGCTACTATTTATTATCCAAACACACAGGTAAATACACAAACATTTTACATTTTATCGTTGTTATTTTTATATAATTATGTAAGTATATTTATTATATATATAAAACTTTTTTAACATTTATTTTATTTTACGGGTAACACCGAGCGGGCCGTTCATACAATGAATTCTATCGTCAACAGTGCGTGAAACGGTTAAAGAAAAACGTTGTGGAAAACTGTCGTTGGGCGTGTTGTTTCTTCACGATAACGCTCCCGCGCTTCGATCGGAAGTTGCGCTCAACGCAATCCGTTGTGCCGGCTTCAATTCCTTGACCACCCACCATATTCTCCGGATTTCGCTCCAAGTGATTTTCACTCATTTCCAAAATTAAAAGAGGAAATTCGTCGAACTAACTTTCACGATAATGACGCGGTTATGGCTGCCGTAGAGGAGTTTTTCAAGACTAAAGAAAAACATTTTTTTTTCGCAAGGAATAAGGAAGTTGAAAACGCGTTATTCTAAATGCATTACATTAAAGGGAGATTATGTAGAAAAATAAAATATTTTTGTTAAAATTTTTGCATTTTTTATATTGATTCCAAGAACTTTTTGATTCACCCTCGTAGGTTCTCCGAATACTCCCGTCATAGCAATAATATTACTATTATTATATGACTAGAAATTAAAAATAAAATGTTTTAAATAAATTATTTAATAGGGATCCGAGCATTGAGGGGGGTGTCAACAATTTTATTTTATTGACCTATTCTGTTTGATATAGGTTAAAGTTTTCCTATATCATACAGAAGCCGTGGCAGTGTATTATTAACACACTCGGGTCTCAAATCACATGACGCGAGTTCGAATCCTGGATGCAAATCGTGCACCACTTAGGCAATTTTCCGACATAATTTGCACAATGTTACTACGTGCTGACGGTTAAAGAAAACACCGTGATGAAACCTGCACATCTAGATAATCGATGTATCAAACAAGCCAAGAATTATTTGATTCACCCTCGTATACTGAATCGGAATCTACATATGAAATGTAGCTCGCGTCTTCAATGTACAGTTACGGAGAATAAAGTCAAATAAGGAGAAACACATTGAAGGCCTTGTCGCAATAGGCAGACGTCTCGCTTCTGTTAATATATGAGACAGACGAAATTAGTCGCGGATTGAGCGTAGCATTGTATAACGTCAGGCCTAGATAAAGCGAGTAATTACTCTCCTCCATGCGTTTATTTGATAGCTTGAAATGTAAGAGTGTAATATTTTGTTGTATGATAGTGTTACAACCTAAGCGCCGACAAAGTCAAATTCCCTGTACAGATTTGTAGAAGCACATTTATTACCCGTCGGCATTTAAACTAATAACATTGAAACTATTGTAATTCTTTTATGATCCTCTTATTTTGTTTACTTATTTATTGGCATTCGTTTCTAGAGTCTATTGTTGTATTGTAATCATTAGCCAGGTGTTACGGATTTTAAAAGTACAAGCTGATTCTAGGAAATTCGGTCCACGTGGACAGGCGGGCACATTGCACTTGTGCAGGATAAAACGATGGCCTGATAGAGGGAGGAGGTCAGTCGAGTGAGAACCACGATCGAAGCGAGATGTGTGTACTACAATTGGGAATCGGAGTGTTTGAGTGGGTCCCGAGGTGGTTTAGATTCACAATTAGACCGTATTTTTTCAGGGTAGGACAACGTTTGCCGACACCTCTAGTCTCTAATAAAGTAGGTCTAATTTTCTTCACATAAAAAACACCACAAATGGGCTAACCAATTTTAATGGAGTGACAACAATATAAAGCTGTAGAAATGTTATGAAATGTCTAATGCAAAAGGAGAAATTTAAATTCATATTTTCCATCGTCCAGCGCTCAGTCGGCGGCGATATGGCGTGCCGATTAAAATGCAAATTGGATTATCAACTTGGATTTACTTTAGAGAATAAATGGGGACAATGTCGGGATCTTACATATAACACGTACATACATTTCGCTGTTATTTTCGTAGAACTCGCGATCTATTACAACTCTTGAGTAAATCTTTATGGTAAAGCGTATGAGAAAGAAAGAATTTAGATTGGAAAGCGACAATACAAAGACATAAAAATAGAATTCACACCTTCGTGTAGTTAAAATTAGTATGTCGTATACACACATACCAGTGGCGCCTGAAAAATAAGCTAGAGTAAGCCGATTGAAAAAAGCATACATCTCTATAAGTATTCTTACAACTTAAGGTCCGACAAAAACAAAATCCACCTGTATATCTGTAAAGACACATTTTATTACCCGTCGGCATTTGAACTTATTGTAGTCCTTTTATGATCGTCTTCTTTTGTTCACTTATTTATTGGTTATTGTGGAGAACAGCCTATTGTACTCGTTTATGGCCGCTTGCAGGCATAATTAGCCAGATGTGCGGATTACGATTTCTAGGAAATTACGTCGACACTTGCCGAGCGGGCATATTTGCATTTATGCAGTATAAAACGATGGCTGGATGGAGAGAGAGCGACAGTCGAGCGAGAACCACGAACGAAGCGAGACGTGTGTACTACTATCGGGAATCTAATAGTGATGGACTTTGCGCGTTTTATTGAATTACGACTTTCTGCATTACGTTTGGACTTGTTGTGTTCGGTTATATTTGTACCTGTGTTATAAGAGTTTGTATAATTCTAATAAACTCTATAATAATTCCAACGGCATTTTACTTCGAGTCCCGTAACTCGTAACAATATTATAAACGCGAAAATTTGTAAGAATGTAGGGATATATAGATGTATGGATGTAGGTTTGTTACTCTTTCACGCAAAAACTTCTGAATGGATTTTGATGAAACTTTACAATAATATAGCTTACACATCAGAATAACACGCCCTGCTTGAATGCAGAGAGGTGGCCCAATACAGGGCGAAGTATCTGGACGCCCCAGGTAGCCTCCGAGAAGTCTTCAGCAACGTCAAGAAACTGGTGGACTTCCTGGAGGAGCTGGGCTGGATGGAGTAAACCCTCATCCACCCTCGCACGCAAAATAGGCGCTTTGTCGTCAAGTTGCGGAAACCGCCCGCTCGCAGAAGAAGGAACGCCTTATTCTCGGTCGTAAAAACAAAGTGCCTCACTCTGTGAAAATGAAGACACGAAGTTCTCGTCACGTTTTACATGCCTGCTGTGCGTGTCCTTGGCGCAACAAATGAAATGATTCCGTGTAATGGGCCGGCGAGACGGTGTTGGCTGGAATCGATATTTTTCTCACAATGTTGCCTTCAACAAACACGATTTGTAACGCTTTTAAATGTATTAAATTGATACTGTGTTAACATTGCGAAGATCGTGTTTATTTTGTAATGCGAACAACTGGCAAACAGGCAGGCGGCCCACGTAGGTGCTGGAACCTGGTTACCGTTACCCAGCCGTTAGGAAGGGATAGAGGCGATAGTGTGAGGGAATGGGATGGAAGGATCGGACGGGAAGTATTCCATATCCCAATTCTTTCTGGACATGGATTCTATTGGAATATGTATTGATAGGTGTTTGCTTCATTATTTAGGAAGTTTGTTTCAGCGATTAATTTGATTTATGTGGATTTTTAGATTGTTAGAAAAATGTCAACAACGATGCGTTTTCAAGAAGACTTTATTTTGGTGGTACCACTCTAAGACAATAAAAATTGCACTTCCTTTTAGTGTTACCATTCTAAGAAAACATAAATTGCACAACCTTTTAGTGTTACCATTTGAATAATGGTTTAGTGCCATCTCGCGACACCTTGTCGTAGACAATAGGGATTGCCTAGAGGAACTGTTAGTGGGTCATCGGAGTTCTCAGAAACACTATTAGCTCAAGGCCAACTGTTTCACGCCGATATTCTGTGAGAGTGTGGTATCATACCAATCGGGCCGGCCCAAGGAGCTGTAATCGACTCAATGATGCCAGCATGGCTTTACTACGTAAAAAGCATGTGAACACTATTGCTACCGCTACATATTCGCGCTGCTTTTCCTCGCCACTTTCCTGCGTGCAGCCGTGGAAGTGTATAATATAAACGAAAGGTTAGGTTTAGTAGTATTTAGCTGCGATTTGCAGTTTTCAGAGTGCAAAAACGTGGCACAGATGGCGTGTGCAGTCGAGTATCGGAGCGTGTTAAGAACGCAAGTCGAGCGAAAATCTGATGCACGTGCTGTTGTATTTCGCTTCGTTAGGAATTTAAGATTTGTTCCTATATACATAATATGAATTTTGTTTTAATGACATTTATTTTTTTATTTAATTTATTTGAGAAACATACAATAATTATCATTCTTACAAAATAAAATACGTAATTAATACACATATCAGCTAAGTTTCCACTAAAGAAATAATTCATGTTACGCATTTGGCTTATACAACTATAAGAAAATTATAATATATTTGATACAACATTAGAGATAGAGAGAGAGATAACACTTTATTGCACACCAGAATATACAATTACAAAAACAGACCATATTTTCAATATTTTCTAGGCAATACAATAGGCGGCCTTATCGCTCAAAGCGATCTCTTCCAGGCAACCTAAATCAAAGAAATTTGAATCAGGCGATGTAGGTGGTGCAGGAAAAATGCAATAGATACATAAATACTCAAACTAATTTAAGAAATGAATATACAAACACATACATATATACATAGTCAAATATATACTATGTATATATGTATGTGTTTGTATATAAGTTATTATAATAATAATGTATTAGCATGATTATATTCTGTTAATCAGACATAGCTATTTGTGGACAAATATTAGAATATGGATTAAAAAAAAAGGAATTAAATAATACAAGACAAAAAAAACCTACATAATATGTCTGTTTATCTATATCATTCTTAAGTCATAATTATCATGTCATAAAAAAATCGTGATACATGTTAAATATAAAAGTCATTATATTCAAAACACAAAATAATAAGAATTATTTCTTAGAAATCACAGAGATTGGCCAAGATCATCGCAACAAAGTGAGGCATTGTTTTATTGCTGATATTAAACAAATCAACCAATTGATTAAATTTAGTTGAAAGGCACATAACTGCAAAGACAGGAAGCTATTCAATAACATTGAATAATTCAAGTTTATATTTATACGGATCACTTGCATTTATTCATCCAAATTGAAAGATAGAAATGAGCCGTCTAATATAGGCTTAAAAGAAGGAAAATTAAACTGAGAATGTAGGTGTATTCATAGGAACAACAATGAACTCCTGCTAATAATCCGTGTCGGTGTGCCCATCGAGTCAATCGATAGGTGAAAGTTTACCCAAGGACGCCTGGCTCGCGGCCAACGTGGCCAAGGTCTCCCCAAATATAGCAACCAGACGGCATTCGGCCTGTACTGCGCTTGGATACAAAACTTTCGTTCTCATATCGTCCCCGTTTGCGGAAAATTCAGTGACTGATACTTTCTGCGAAATCGACTTTTTTGCATTTTCTTAAATCTGAAATTGTTACCTACCTCTTTATTCTACTTAACATTTATAATTATTGGGATATTAACAGACTAGAGAGTTACAGTTCAATATCTCAGGAAATATTGATCTAAGCAATTAGGTCTATGAGACTTTTTTGTAGAAACTAAAATAATTATAAATAATTAACACTACAAGGGCTGGCCTATGTTTAGGGCAACGAATAAGCGTTGCCGTACAACGCGGGAATGCGGCCAGAATTTTGGGAACGCTCCCCACCGACTGCGATCTGGACTACATCTTTTACTTGTAAATATGTTTATAGTAGTTTTTAATTTCTAAGTTTTTTTTGTAGAAAATTAAATTCACAACAAATTTGCTATTTACATTTTTTTTGTGAAGTCTATTGCTTCTGAGATCACAGCAAAAATACTAGAATTTTAGGTGAAAAACAACTTCAGTGATATACACTTCCACCGCATTTTAATTCGAGTCCTGCAACTCGTAACAATATATATGTGTGTGTGTTAAATGTTGTCGCCCTTTATTTAAAGATAAAATACAAAAATGTTTTACAGGTTATCTTTAAAGCAATAATAAGCCATGTACGGTTTTTTGCAGGCAAGCATATACGGTTATGTTTGTAGTTAAATTATCTTTCTTATGATACCAATTTTTATTGGTTAACAGAGAGGTGTAGTACCTATATTGACTTACCTGTTCATACCTGCCTGCCAGGTAGTCATGAACAGAAATAAGTAGGCAAGCCTATCAAGGCATGTACTCCATGTTAAAAACTATTAGTTGAAACTAAATTTGTTCAGTTATCAAAAGAGTGAAGGTTACAAAAAAAAATAATAATAATTAAAAGTAGCCATGAACACTTTTCGCATTAGTGAGCTATCATAGGCGTGTTTATAAATCAGTATAATTTGATACAAAATATGTCTCATCTGGCTATCGGATGGATGAAGATTAGGGATGGGCCGAATGTGGTTTGAACCGAATACGAATTTCGGCCGCACATTCGGTTAAAATAAAAAATTCGGCCAAACTTCAGTTGGATTTCGCCACGCTTTCCCAAGATCAACACGTCGTGACCTGTTTGACGTGGTAACTTGATAACTAAATCTTTGACGTTTTAACACCATAACCTACCTCTAGTAAATTTTAAGTACGAGTACATGGATAAAAGAATTGATTTTTAGACCTTTGGTTGTGAAAAAAAAACCATTTCTTAATTCTAAATTCATAATGTTTAATCCGTTAGAAAGTGATTTCAATCAAAATTAAAGTTGTAATTGCTGATGTTCCTTAGAAGTGGTTTATTTTATTCAAGTTACGCGTTATAATTAAGCAGTTACACTACTTACTGGTGTTTGTTAAAGGAATAATAAGTTTATTTCATTTTAGTTTTAATTTGATGTCTATATTCAATTAGGCAAAGACTCAATCAAGAACTAATTTTATTTAATTGTTATCACATTGCAAGTTATGGTTTACATGTTTCTAACTAAAATAAATGACCATGAGTATAGAGAGGCCTATTTATGATATAACTTCAGTCAAAATAGTGCAAGTAGGTATTTTATTTTTTCTTTCACCGAATGCCGAAGTTAGGCTCAAGCTGCCGAAATTCGGTCAAACTGAATGTAAAATGAATTTCGGCCCATCCCTAATGAAGATTGATCTTCGGCGTCTCTTAGACTATAAGGCAAGTGAGTTCTACCAATAGAACCGGCCATAAGTGACCAAAAAAAATAAAAAATAGAACCGTTGCTTGCTCGTTTGCGTTGGGTGGGTCGGTTATTTGTCTACTGTACAGGACTATCGATAATGATATCTAGATTTGCATCAACTAAATCGATTTTATCGGCAGCAAATGTCATGCGGTTATGAAATCGGCTTTTAATTAAAATTCACTGACCCGATATATCCGTGAGTGCTATCGGCTTCGGGCGTTTGTGAGGTCGGATTTGTGAGTAAACAGTCTTGCAGAGGGTCAATTTTGTATTTGACGCTGTTTGCGCTGAACAATCGTTCGTTAGCCATGTTGGCAACACCAACATATATAATTTTATTTTTAAATTGGGAACACTGCCGTTGCTTTTTCTTTCTTCTTCCATTTTGGTTGCAGCCGAGTGCACACGTATTCGTTATGTAAATGTGATTTATTATAAGTTTTCACCAGTAACAGTGTTTAACTTCTTTACCTATAACGACCAGGGTATCGGCCACACCATCAGCGTAGAACAAAATATTTTATATCTGCGACGAGCTGCGCACAAGGCCTACTGTCGGTTAAGATTTGACATATGCTCCATATAAGTAATGTCAAAGGTCAACCGATGGTTAGGCAAGTGAATGAACAGTAAGATCTAGGAACCGCCCATATATCGATTGCCTTATATTTGGCACTAGCTATCCCGCGACTTCGTCCGCGTGGATTTTTTTGTCGCGGTATACAAAAATAGTATCCTAAGTTATTCCTTATAACATCAGCTATCTGCCAGTGAAAGTTCCGTCAAAATCAGTCCAGCCGTTTCAGAGATTAGCCGCGGCATATTCAGACAGACTGACAAAAAAATTTAAAAGATTTTTTGATATAGGTACTGTATGTACTTTCATAATTATGGATTTAGTAAAAAAACTGATATTTTGACATTACAAACAGACACTCAATTTTATGTATCTATATAGATGTGATATTTATTATCTTGTTTTTTTTTATAACGGGGATGATCATAAGACACATTTTGATTGTAAAAAGCTCTGGTATTACGAGTATTATAGTTAGAGGTATACATGAATGAACCTTTCAGTTTATTAAAATACTTCGTTCCTTTCATGAAAAATGTGTGAGGATACAATTTTCACGACTTTTTGGGGTCAATCACTTTTAAAGTATGAAGTGAAAAATCCTGAAAAATCATGGTGATAATATGGCACCTCACTATAATTTTTTAACCAGCTTTTCTTGGGGCTACCCCTTCTAAACTATAGGTAAGTGAATATGATAATTGAGAATTGATTGACAATTTTTAGCTTAAACAGCATCCTGACTCTTCAGTTCTGTACCCTTTGCATTTTTTGTTCTTTGACGCGGATGAGTGCTTCAAAGTCAATACGTGAAAGTTCGAAGAGGGCTTGCGAGCCATTATTGTCAGTGTCAAAAAGGCGGCGCGTCTCTTAATGGAAATGCATTTGGCAAACTCAGACACTTTATTGACATCATGTTTTGACATGACTTTTTCGTTTTTGTATTGGAAGGTGCAAGCTTTATTTTGCTTTAGGACTGGAAGAATTATACTTGAAAAGGAGTGTAGTAGTACTCTAGACCATTGTTTTTAAATATTTTATAGCTACCTTAATCATTTTTTTTATTGCAGGAGTTCAGCAGACAGGCAGACGGCTCACTTGATGGAAAGCGGTTACCATCGCCTATGGACATTTGCAACACCAAAGGCGCTATAAATGCGCTGCTGCTCTCTCACGGGAGACTGGAACCTGGTCACTAATGCCGGAACACAACTCAAGGTTGTTATGGCGACATACTTTGGACCAGGAGTGGTAGCCATCCAGTCGGGCAAATGCCCTACCACCTGGCTGTGGGTTGTTTTGTCGCCTCTTACGACAGGCCGCCCCAACGCAGGAAATTGTATTCTTTCTCCGTACCTGTACGTATAATCAAGTGAAGTGCGTTTGTCATAATGACAACATTTTTTCTTTTCCGATGACCTTTGTGATTGAACAGGCGAAACCTTTGCCGACTGAGCTCACTGCAATACAGAGGTTCCGGGTTCGATTCCTGATTGTGGTAAATTTCGGAAACGAATTCTCTCTGTTATTTATATGTTCTCGGTGTCTGGGATCGGCCCCAGAGTATTCCGTTTTATATCACCAATAACACGAGCGTAACTTGCTTAATTTGGGGATATGCAACATGTATGTGTCTGCCGATTATTAGTAGTATAAGTTTTATATTGTGCTTTGAAATTTAAGTACATGTTGTTACTAAGGAATATTATTTGAAATATATTTACTTTTGATTTTTAACATATTGTTACGAGTGCGGGACTCAAATTAAAATGCCGTTGTAATTACTATAGAATTTATTAGAACTATACAAACACGTATAACACAGGTACAAATATAACTGAACATAATCAGTCCAAACGTAATGCGCGATTCAATAACACGCGCAAAATTCGTCACTATATAGATTATCGAATGTACACACGTCTTGTCTCGCTAGTGGTTATCACTTCACTGACGACCTCTACATTGGGGCATTGCTTTCTGCTGCACAAATGCAATATGTCTACCTGGCCGCACGGGCCGAATTTCTTAGAATCACACCTGGCTAATGACTGCCATAAATGAGTACAATAGGCTGTTCTCCACAATAACCAATAAATAAGTAAACAAAAGAAGTCCAAATGCGGAAATATAATAAAGTGTGCTTTTATGGTATGCAGGTGTGAATTTACTTTTGTCGGCACTAGGTTGTAACAATATAATTAAAAATAAAGAAACTAATTTAAAAAATACAATTAAAAACTAAAAATAAACTTAGGTATAAATACTACAAGCGATTATAGACTGTAACAAATCGCTGCCAGATGGGAGCGTGCCCAGAAGGCTGGCTGCTTTGCCGCGCTGTATGGCGATACTTATTCGTTGGGCGAAATATGAGTCAGCCTGACACGGGTGGCATCGAAGAGTTTCTTGCAAATTTCTTAGAACAAACCCTTTGCCGATGGACCCCACGGACCTAATCTTTCAACTCTAAATGGCACAAAAATGTAACCCCTTCTTAAGGTTCCATGAGTTTCAGCTTGTGTAGCAGCGTTGCCAGCCTCTGACTCAGTCATTGGAAGATGTGATGGCGCCAGAGTGTCTACACATGTCGCGTCCCAAACAAGCGGCCGTCCCATCTTCCAAGGAATAAGTGACATACCGTCCGGCCTCTTGCCATCGTCGCGTACCAAGCCATTCGGTTCTAATACGGCCGGTACGCCGACGCTGACAAGTGCCCGGCGGATGATGTCATTGAGGTTGACATGGCGAGATCTTCGGCCAACATATGTAAACATGATAATCTGTGGTGTCTATACGAGTCCACCATGAAGTGAGTAATGTTCAAGTTGAGAAATATTTCTATTGTAGATCTTAAATAGTTTTACGTTTTAAAATGTTCATTTGCAATATTAGCAATGAAATAAGCTGCACTCTATAGAAAATTTCCTTACTATAGGGACAGTGGCAAAGTGCACCTAGACTGACCTAGACCTAAACATGATTTGGAGTTCTGAGTTTCGTGTAAGAGACGAAGCAAGGCGAGCACATCTTGTTTTTTCTAAAGATATAAATACATTAAGAACCAAATTGTTAGGATTTTAATTAAATGTTGGCCATGAATTATATATTTCAAATGTTTTTAAACCTTTGTAAACATAGGTGTTTCTAAGTAACTAAGACATATAACCAACTAGGTTTTACCCTGCGGCTGCGCCGCGAGTCAACCTTTAATGCGTATCTCTTGTATATAATATAACCTGTACCGCCTGCTCTTTAAGGTTACATTGTATTTAATATTTTATATATTTGCCCTCAGAACATTCACTTCATTTTATATCGCAAACTATACCATTCCCAATCTGTCTATAAACTACTTATCTGTCTAAGTGACAAAACTTGACAAAAAATTACAAAAGTGAACCAAGTGGACCAAGGGAACCTACGGGACCAGCAGGACTAAACGGGACCAAGTGGATGAAATGGACAAAATCACAAAAAACTTATCCCACTTTTTGGGATAACCTTTACATAAATCTATCCCATTATCCGAAATGAAAAGTATCCCTTGGTCACCCTCGGTATTAAAATTACATATGTACAGAGTTTCAGCTAAATCGGTCCAATAAATAGTATTTCCATAAAAGGTTAACAAACAAAGAGATAAATATATTTTATCCCGGAAACTATCCCATTTTTCGGGATAAAAAATATCCTATGTTCATCCTTCGAAAATATTATATATATATATATATATATATATATATATATATATACCGAGTTTCAGCCAAATCGGTCCAGTAGATTTCCCGTGAGAACCGAACAGATAGACGGACAGACAGACAGACAGACAGAGTTACTTTCGCATTTATAATATTAAGAAACAAACAATTAAACATAATTAAATACTGTGATTGAGCACAAAAAGTGAGAAATACCGAAATGATCTTCTAAGTCTAAAGAAAAACATGTACATAAGTATTCTTCATTTCCAGATAGACTACAGCCTAAAAATGTTTCATTCAAAGCTACGAAACTTCCATGGGAAGAGAGTAAAGCTAACTGACAAACATTGCTAGTTAAAACTCATAAACGCCCCTCCCTTTAGGGAGCAGCAGCACATTGGTAGCACCTTTGTTGTTTGTTACTAATGTCCATAGGCGATGGTAACCGCTTACCATCAGGAAAGCCGTCTGCCTGTCTGCTGAACTCAAACTATAAAAAAATTGTGTGTGTGTGTGTGTGTGCAGTTCACACGCAGTAGAAGTGCAACTTCAGAGAGTATACTGATAAAATTCAATCTAAATTACTCTTTAAATCACTAGCGTAAAGTTCAAAATTCAATGCACTATTACGCACAATTTCCTTTCATCTACCTATAAAAGGATATTTACCTTAAGTATATACAGATAGAGCTAAAATTCCTTTGAAATCTTTTAAGTTTTATTTAAATTTGCAAATTAATACCCACGGGTTGAGAGAAATGTGTTTTATTTCGAATTTTATTAGGTTGAATTTGGTGTTTATCTATTTTTAGTGTCACTTTTCGTTCCATAGGTTTTCAAATCACAACGACCGTAAAGAAATTTCACCAAAAAAAAAAAATCGACAAAAGCGAGTAAATAAAATCGAAAGATTTGGAACAAGAAACAAACAAACTCACTTTAACATCAATGCACCGCTTTAAACAGCAAAGTTGTTACGTTACTATCTCTATACCTTTGTCGCTACGCCATAATACTTTAATGATACACAAAGCCTTTACACTGTCTTGCTAGTTTCAGTACAATCTGGAAATCGATTTAAGAAATCATTCGAATATTACGTAAAAGGTCCCAGACGTTACCGAGAGTTGTCTGGAAGTAATTGCTTCTATATTTTCTGCTAATTGTCTCCGGTACACTATTAATAAACGTAATTGAATCGGAAGGAGTGTAATTAGTCTTTTCTTATACTATTAATCGCAGCTTGTATCGCATAGATTATAGAGTAATTAATGACATTTTTGACGAAGTGCGTCTATTATATTGTGTAAAATGCAAGGAGAGATTTGGGTAAGAAAGTACCATACTTACCAAATATTAACTATTTGGGCAGGTTTCCCCTTTATTGTTCAGCCTTTGATGTGAATATTCACACAGCACAGTAAGCAATGAACACCGTCTACACGCCACTACGCCTTTTATACGAAAATGCTACCCTACAAAACAATAACATTGCATCATTGCTAAAAATAGCAATTGCATCATAGTGTTGCCAGGATCATAAGAACAATTATAATAATTAGTTACTGATACACTAAATTATCTATATGATAATTTAGTGGGCTTATAAAATTAACTAACCGGTAGAAAATGGTAATTTAGTTATAAATCGAATGATCTGATAAATCGACTAAAAGTATTATCTATGACGATTGTCTATATCATATTTATATACACTATGGTTATCATGACTACTGTGGTGGACATCTTGTAACAATTGTTACGAGTTGCAGGTATCGAATTGAAGTGCCGTTGCATTATTATAGAGTATTAGAACCATACAAACACGTATAACACGGGTACAAATGCAACCGAACGCAATAAGTCCAAACGTAATACAGCAGATCGTAATCCAAATACACGCGTCGAACTCCGAATGTACACAAGTCTTGCTTCGCTTGTGGTTATCGCTCGACTGCCTCATCTCTCCAATGGAGCCTTGTTTTATACTGCACAAATGCAATATGTCTGCCCGGCAAGCGTCGACGCAATTTCCTAGAAATCGTAATCCGCACACCTGGTTAATGACTGCCATAAAAGATTACAATATACAATGGGCTGTTTTCTAATCACAAATTTTACACACAAAGTAAATAAAAGAAGTCCAAATACCGAAAGGTAATAAAATGTGTTTCTACAGGTATGCAGGTGTGAATTTGTTTTTGTTGGCGTCTAGGTCGTAACAATATTTATTAAGTACATAATAATATATATGTTTATGCCATGTCCATGTTGCCCCTCGCCAATCTTGGCAGTTTTTGGGGCTCATGCAGTGAATGGCGAGTCACCGTCTGCCCATTTTTCCATGTTCCCCGAACATTGCGACGGGCAGACGCCATAGTCACCATATTCCCAGACCTCTAGTACAACTAGCAGTTCACTTCAATAGCCCGGTACTTTATGTTCTCGTTGCCCACAATAGTCCTACACTGGCCGGGGCTTGTCTTTGAGTGCATTATTATAATGGTGTAGACAAGGACAATCGCCGGTCAGTGCCACGCCATATTTAGATTATATTTGTCAAGGGGCCTCTACGTGTTAGGTCTTCCCATGGCCCAACGCAAGCCCTCCAAAATTCTGGGCCATTTCTATGGCCCGTAGTCTGCAAAGACATTCATACATATATACTTACATATTATTACACATATTTCTCATCGAGACACCCCATGGGAAAAAGATACATTATGAATTCCAGCCAATAGAAAGAGTTTTATACACAACTCTCAATGGTTAGTCGTATCCTTACGTCCTGGCTAACACAGCTATATAGGTATTATTAACGATATAAAAGTAGATAATTCGGTATTTGACAATTTAAATTTTAATAAATAAATAAGGAATTAAAAGTGGATTATTATATATGAATAATAAACAGCATAGATCAGCAGATGTTGTTGCTATGTTCCTCTTCATTTCACTTCACTTTTTAAATTTTTTGTCTCCAACGCGCTTGTCATTGATTTTGCCAATATCAGAGTAATGTATATTCTTCTTAAAGTAGCACTTGTCAAACGTCAAAAGTCAAATGTCAAAAGATTGACCTTGACCTTGGTCTGTTTTCGTTTATGAGAGAATTACATAAACTAGTTTTATTGTAAAAGTTTCTAGTAAACATGTATAAGCGAATAATTAAGTCGGGAACCCGAACGTGTTGTAACCAGGATCATGGTATATTAAGCAAAGTAAAGAATACAAAAAATCTACAACTATGAATGTGGTAAGTGTATCCACTACAGCGTCTATATAATGAATGCAATGTTACCTGTGTTATATGCTTGCTTTCAAAATGAACAATAGGGCTACTAGGGGAAAACTCTGTTTCATTAATAAAAGCTAATTTTGTTGCTAAATATAAACCAGTGCTGTGTTCATGTAAAACGCTTTTGCAAGAAAATCCCATTCACACGACACGTTATACAACGATCAACAACACACCTAAGACCAATTTATTACGTGACTACGAACGGACAAACGGGCACTTTTTTATATGTGTTTTGTATTCATTACCGGATGGCGGATTAAAATGCAAATGAAGCAAGAGAGCGATGTGTCGGCGACCGCGCGGCGACGGGTTGCAACCGCGCGTTTTCCACTTTGATTATATTTGACACGGAGTGGGTATAACACCGCAAGTTAGGTTAGGTTACGAGCACTAGGGTTGAGTGTTTTAAGCCTCATTTTGATAACTTGACAGAAGCCGAATTAAGAGGTTAATACATTGGAAAATCTTTTATCGTTACATAGTATAAAACAAAGTCGCTTTCCGCGTTTGTTTGTCTGTAATCCGCTGACTCTTACTAAACCACGCAACGGATTAATAAGCGGCTTTCACCATTTATTACATAATTTTTCAAGAAAGGTATATATGTATATATATACATATATAGTAGCTGATGTCCGCGTGGTGCGGTTGTTTAACTATCCCACGGGAACTCTTTAATTTCTCGGGATCAAATCTTATATATTGACCAGGGATATAAGCTACCACCATACAAAATTTCATTTCGTCGTTTCGGAGATTAGCCGATACACACAGTCACACAAACAGAGAAACATAAAATCTTAATTAGTTCTATTTCACTTCTTACATCCCCCTGACTCGGTTTTTAGCATTTTTTTTCATTGTACAGAAATTTGACCTCTACAATTTTATTATATGTATAGATATATATATGTATTAACTTTTCCCGTGGCTTTGCTCGTGGTATATAAAGAACCTAATTAAGCCTTTGTGTAAGTAGAATAGAACCATATCTTTGGGTTTGACTGAGGAGAACTCTAGTGCTATATATAATATTAGGCTTTCATAATAACATCGAATATAGTACGCGCAAAACTTAAATGCGTCTGTAGAGAAGTTAACCGTGTGTTTACGCAGGTCCAATCAAATGTTAGCGTTTATTATACCTTACGGTGCGTTGTGCGAAAGAGATGGCATGCGAGTCCGATAGCGGCCGAGCGAGAGCGCAATATTCCCCTCTCGACCCTGTAAGTACCATCTCGTGAACTTCAGTATTGTGTTTTGCGCAATAACATATACGAACTTTAAGAACGCATTAAATTTTTGTTCGTACTTATACATTGTATACACTTCTACAGTATCTCATATGGAGCTAACGCAAATAAACTAGTATTAAAAGATTCCTACTTATAATGTGTATTTGTGAAATGAAAATGTGCCAGTCGATCCATACGTTGGGTCGGGACAATTAATACCCCCTCTCCGTCGCTGCAGTTGCCCCGCGTATCCCCATTAACACCGCTTCCATTTTAGTCCCGCGTTTTGCGATACATTTCCGCCTCGTATATGAGCATCTGCCTCGTTTACCCCGTTACCCGTTTGATTGAAAGCCCCCGGGAAAATTTAATGATCATTTTAATGGTGTTTTAGTCTGAAAATGAGTCAAGGTTGAATACTAAGTGCTAACATTTAAAGTTAATGAATGTTTAACTGGAACTTAATCCCTATTAATATTGTTACAAGTTCGGCCACTTGCATACCTATTGTCACATACCGACAAAGAAATGCTGCGCATATTGTTTATTGCCCCTCCCGCATTCGGAGTTCTTTTTATTACTTCGTATTTTCAATTAGACAATAGCCTATTGTTATTGTTTTCGACTTTATTGGCCGTTCGCAGGTATAGATAACCAGGTGTGCAAATTACTATTTCTCGGAAACTCAATGCGCGCGGCCGATATTTTTGGAACTGTATATAGTTAGTATATAACAATGCCCGAATGGAGGCGTGGGGCAGTCAAGCGACGACTACGTAACGAGTAAGGCGTTTTGTAGTACTCTCGATTAGCGATATAGACGACGGACTTTGCGCGTGTCGAATTGTATTGAATCGTCCAGTGTGAACTAGTTGCATCCAGTTTTATTTGTGTTTGTTTTATACGTGTTTGTACAGTTCTAATAAATTCTATAGTAATTCCAACGGCATTTATTTTAATTCGAGTCCTGTAGCTCGTAACAATATTATAAATGCGAAAGTAACTCGTGTCTGTCTGTTCCGTTTTCAAGGAAAAACTACTGGACCGATTTGGCTGAAACTCAATATATATATATATATATATATATATATATATATATATATATATATATATATATATATATATATATATATATATATATATATATATATATATATACATATATATATATATACATATATATATATATATATTTCGATGCCGAGGATGTACATAGGATACTTTTTATCCCGAAAAATGGGATAGTTTCCGGGATAAAAATATATTTGTCTCTCTGTTTGTTATCCTTGAACGGAAAGACTATTGGACCGATTTGGCTGAAACTTTAATACCGAGGGTGGCCAAGGGATACTTTTCATCTCGGATAATAGGATAGATTTATGGAAAGGTTATCCCGGAAACTAAGATAGGTTTTGTGATTTTGTCCATTTCATCCACTTGGTACCGTTGGTCCCGTTAGTCTCGTTGGTCCTGTTGGTCCCGTGGGTCCCCTTGGTCCACTTGGTTCACTTTTGTCATTTTTGTCACTTATGTAAATTACAGAAAGATGGGGGATGGTATAGTTTGCGATATAAAATGAATCTTCTGGGGGCAAACACATAAAAATTAATAGAATGTAGCCTGTACCGCCTGCTCTTTAAACAAAGATACGCATCAGGGGTTGACCCGCGGCGCAGCCGCGGGGTAAACTCTACTAGGATAATAAGTATTAAAATATTCATCAATAAAAATAAATATAATTAAAAAAGCATCAGTCTAGCTGTTTATTTGTTATGATCTTTCTCGGCCGACTTCGGCAATGGTGACTGCATTTAAACTCATTTTCATTTGTCTGATTTAGGTGAATTCTTTTTGTGTGTATTCAAGTGGGTCCCGAGATGGTTCATATTCACGATTGGACCCGGCAGGTGGCGCCGTTGAACATCTCTTTAACGATGAAACCGATTTTGATGAACTTTTTGTGTTTTTCAAGTAGATTCGCGAATAATTTAGATTAACAATTGGTCCCGGTTTTCCGGTTTTTTTAAGGGAAAGACCAACGTCTGCTGGGTACGGCTAGTAAATAATAAAAATAATAATAATCGGCAGACAAACATACATATTGTATATCCCCAAGCTAAGCAAGTTACGCTTGTGTTATGGGTAATAGACAATGGAACACTCTGGGGCCGATCCCAGCCTCTGGGTTCCAGCGAGTTCGGCCTGCTAAGACTTAGCCCGCTCAACCACAGACGCCGTCTAAGTTTGGTAAGTACAAGAGTAAAAGTAGACCAAAAGATGGATATATTGTGTTAGAGATGACTACACTATTTGTCGTGTGACAGAGGACGTATGCCAGAATAGATGATTCGATTCTATGATCATTTGTGTGGTGTGATACCATGTGAAAACGGCTCAGCGGACTGTAGTTCTATAGGTGGATAAGAAAACCAGAAAGAAAAAGTTGTGTAATTGCGAAATGCACTTTACTGGAGGCTATTTTTTTAACACACAGTTGTTATCATTGCAACTAAGCAAACAGTAGTGATCTTAAAATTTAAAAATATTATAAATATAAATACTAAGGCGGCGGCCGTTAACACCAGGCTTTTACACTTTCCCTATCCCGTTTCGCTTGTCTGATTCTCTATCTCATGTCCCTATCCCATCCTAACGCGCAAAGCACACAGTAATGGCGTTTGGCGCTGGCGTGGCAGGGGCATCTTGCCGTTGTATTCAAATTTTATACCAGTCATCTATACTAATATATTGAGCTGAAGAGTTTTTGTTTGCTTGAACGCGCTAATCTCAGCAACTACTGGTCTGATTTGAAAAATTCTTTCAGTGTTAGACAGCCCATTTATTGAGGAAGGTTATAGGCTATATATCATCGCGCTGAGACCAATAAAAGCGGAGCACCAATGAAGAATGATTCTAAATTGGGGTTTTTTTTTTTTTGAGGGCTTCCGCTGCGTGCGCTGCGTAAACGGTTAAAGTTTCGCAAAAATCACGTGACAGAATTGTTCTCCTTTAAAAATTCTAAAAAAGAGTCCACGACAGCATATGTCTATCTTTTAAGGTTGGCTCACTATAACCTTTTTTATGTTAACCAAATTTGTTCTAAAATAATGCATTATTTGTGAAAGTGTTTTTATAAACATGATATTAATCCTTATCCAAATAAATACGTTATTCATCACAAGTATTTAATTTAAAACAAAATTGCCATTTACATCATTCGATTTCATTGAATATCTGAGGAGATATGGCAGTTTTAAAATAACAACGCAGCAAAATAATGATTAAGTACTGCGTGCGCTTTTATGATGTGCAAGGCCGGCGGTCAGTCATGAGGGGGACGAGATTGGCGCGTTCAAGCAAACAATGTTACTCAAGAAGACTGGGCGAAGTGTGTGTGATTTAAGGAAGACTATTTTAAGAGATCAAGCACCACCTCTGATAATTAACCTACAGGAAGATGACACAGATGGGGAAGATACGGATGGGGATTTTTGAAGAACTAAGAAATATTCCTAGAAAAGATAAAAACGGCCCTTTTCAGGCCCACATTACGATCTATACAGTTTCTCTATAATTACGTCGAAACAAACATTTTATCTTACAAATTAAAAACTTTTATTTTCGCGAAAAATTATTCCTATTTACTTAACATAATTTAGCATATCGATCGTACCTATCCCGTTATCGATATGCACCTCTACAATTTTTACGCACATCACTACACCTCTCCATAAGACCTATAAGTGCGAGCGAGACAGACAGATAAATATGATTTATGACCCGAAGCCTCAGTTCATAATGCGTCGACTATACTTTAGGGGCTAGTAGAATAAAAAAAATACTGTCTGATCAATGTATAAGTTTCAAATAAATAAATACGTAACAAAAAAAAACCCCCTCCAAATTGAAAGACAGACATGATCCTTCTAATATCGGGTCAAGTTTCCAATTTGTATCCCACCATAACTCTTCTATATTCTTGATAAAAAAGTAACCTAGTATTTGATCTTGTTTTGAAAGTCTCAATATTAATCTTAGTTCGTAATGGAAATAAAAGTTTACAAAGATACAAGTTGTTACACGAGTATTTTATTTTAATTTTGAAGTAACAAAGTATTTTATTATTGGTTTTATTAAAATTTATTTATTTGATTTACTAATTAAATATTACACAAGTAGAATTAGTTTTATTAATTATTATTTATTATTTCATATAATTAGGTCGTTTTGGTCTTACGCCAAAAGGAAGGTTTGCACTGAAAATCAGCGTTGTGTCGGATATAATTCCGGCACAGCAATATGCGAGTGCAAACCTTGTTTGCTGAAAATACGGCGTACAAATTCTCAAAATATTGTTACAACTTAGGCTTCGACAAAGGCAAATTCCACGTACAGTCTATAAAAGCACATTTTATTACCTGTCGGCATTTGAACTAATTGTAATCCTTTTATGATCGTCTTCTTTTGTTCACTTATTTATTGGTATACGTTTCTACTTATTGTGGAGAACAGCCTATCGTACTCGTTTATGGCCGCATGCAGGTATCATTAGCCAGGTGATACGGATTAAGTACAAGTTGATTCTAGGAAACTATGTCGACGATACGATACGGGCACATTTCCATTGGTGAAGTATAAAACGACGGCCTCATAGAGAGAGGAGGCAGTCGGGCTACGATTACGATATGGGCGTGACGTGTGTACATTTGGAAATCAAATAGTGACGGACTTTGCGCGTTTTATTGAATTACGACCTCCTGCACTATGTTTCTGGCAGCGGCAACAGCTATAATTTTAACGTCAATTTGTTGTGTTCGGTTATATTTGTACCTGTATTATACGTGTTTGTATAGTTCTAATAAACTCTATAATAATTCCAACGGCATTTTAATTCGAGTCCCGCACTCGTAACAATATGCTCTTTGTATAATAATGTATAAGGAATGTAATTACATCGCTATTTCTTGAAATAAAGTTTTTCTTTCTTCTTTATTTCTTTCTATAAATAAACTCCCCTTCATATTTATACCATAGCTCATAACCTCATTTTCATAAGGATTCAGTCGTCTGTACACAAATGTAGTGAAGTTAAAATTAGCTCCTGCCCCGTTTAATTACACGCAAACACAACTGGCTAAACGAAGAAACCAATGGAAACCAATTAACTTTTAATAACTGAAAGCATTTAGTACACGTGCACTCTGAAAACGCTGTGATTATTACAGTAGAGTGCGCGCCACAAAAGAAGTCCCACTGAAAATAAAGGAATTAAAAGTGGCAGTTTCGCAATTTATAGAATTTTGTTCATAAAGTAGCCAGGAAATAAATTTACAGCTTTAGTTATGGATTATTCATCTACATCGATTTACGGATTACCAAATGATATAGTACGGCCATTATAGCGCCGTGTCTGTGGGACTTTTATTGTGGCGCGGACTCATCGCGGCGAGTTTCATTACTTGTTTTACTTTTTAAACATTAACAGGCTAGGACACTGTCGCACTATCTGATATAGAGTAATTTGAGATATCATTAATTCAGAGATATTTATAGAAATAAAGAAAAGTAATAAAGACTTCTTCTGTGGTTTTGTGAGTAAAGTGCTAGCCTACTTATTTCACTGAAACGCAGAAGTCATGGATTAAATTTCGAGCTGGATAAATTTCGCAGACGACCTTTAAGACACCCAGGTTGTATTTATCAGGATAGAAAGACCTACCTAAGCCGTGAAGAATTTCATGTGTATAATAATGTCTAGACACAAGTCTTAATATATTTTGATCCTGTAATTTTCTCTAATTTTAACTACAGTCGAACATCGATAAGTCGAAAACATCTCAAACTCGAAAAAAAATGTGTTCCCTTCCCTTCAACCCCCAAAACCTCCGTTGCTCGAAGTCTCAGCTCTCTATAAGTCGAAATAATTATATATTTTTTTAATTTATTTCTCAAAAAAGTTACAAGATTATACAAACAATTGCATTGCCAAACTGCAGCGCAGTTTGTCGGCAACGTTCTCGCCGATCGTATTGAATTATACCTTTGAATTTCTGTTTTAAATACTTAAGTATATTACATTATTTACCACAGTTATCTAAAGTATATATACACCAAACCTCTTGTGAATTTGTTTAATACGTTTCCATTATATATATATATATATATATATATATATATATATATATATATATATATATAGTAATAGTACATATACGCAATAAGATATGGTACTATCATCAAGGACACAATGCTATATAATAATGCTTACGTAATATACATTTTAAACTCTGGAAATATTTTCCGTTAACATATCTTTGGGTATCACTTATATACCTTAGGACATACCCATCGCCTGGTTTGTAGCTCGTAATAATTATATACTTGTGAGTCCCTACAAACAAATTCAGTCCAGATTTTCCCTCAACTCGAAAAATAATATACACCTCTGTATCTCGAACATAGCAATATTTGATTTTACAAACCGCTATAAATATAAATATAAGAAATCCTCCATAAGTTGAAAACTCTAACTGGAATTTTTGGCGTCTCCCTTCAAGTTCGACTTACAGAGGTTCTACTGTATAATACTTTTAGGATCAAACGATGGTCTAATAGTAACATTTTTATCGTAAATTTACAATGAATGGAGCACCCTTACTTAGTAGATACCTATTCACTAGTTACTTCAAGATCAATAGCTTATATGAATCGGGGAACACAGACTCTGGCAAAGCCTTCCACGCGACAGCGATGCGCAAAAGGTGGAGGCAAAATGGTTAGTTTTAACCAATGGTATGTCCACCGTGTTATGATCTGTTTTGAAAATCTTAGTAAGTTTTACTGTCTAACCTTTATTTTTTTAAGATAACGTATTCTAAATGTTTTCGGAGTATTAGTTATATCTACGACGTATTTGCATATTCATACGTTTCACCGTCTCAACCTATTATTTCCATAAATAGAGCATTGTTATGTGTCTTTATTATGAGTTTTTGTGGAGCACATTTGTATGTATTGTATGTATATGTTCTCATTGTTTAATATCTTACTTATTCGAATTTTCAAATTCAAATTCAAAATAAGTTCCACTGGAGAACACTTCTTGAAGGTCATACATATAGGTTAAAATTTAATTTTACTTTCTAGTCTATGTATACCGCCTCGCAACGTGTTATTGCTGCTAAGGAGAAGAAGCGGCAAGAAACTCCCCAGCAACACGTCTAGCTAAAAATTGTTTTTCTTTATAGTTCTTATTCTATTTACATCTCAAGTTCTTTTTTTATAAGTTTTATACAGAAGTATGTTACAGAATGACTTTTGAAGAATTAATGGAGTTGTAGAAAACAGGGCATATTCAATAAGACAGAGACACAATTAAAGGATAGAAAAATATTATTATAGTTATAAATATAAAGACATGACGTTACTAATTTTTTTTTCCTGCAACATATCTCCATATATTCCTTACAAGTATGGCAAGACAAAAACGTTATACTCGTATAAAATACAGTACAAGAGGTTGGAGCGAGCTGCTATGTAAATGAAGTTTTGTCATTTAAGTATTCTTCAATAGTGTAGTATCCCTTTTTTAGCAAGATACTTTTTAATTTGGTTTTTAATTCAGTGAAAGGCAGATCTAACACTTCACTCGGAATCTTATTGAAGAAGCGTATACCAACCCCCAAGAAAGAGGACAATACTTTTTGTAATCTAAAAGATGGCAACATCAGTCTATTACAATGCCTGGTGTTGAAATTGTGAACATCCTTATACTGCTTGTAGGCACTCAAACTTCCTCATGGAGGACGGGGAAGTGGGCCATCGGAACATCCACTCATCGCACGAAACACGACTAGCTCAAGCCTAACCGTTCCACGCCGATATTCTGCGCGAGCGTGGTATCACACCGATCAAGCCGACCTTAAGAGCTGTAATCAAGATACATAACTATTCATTATCAACTTGTACAATTTGGAAAGTATTATTTAAGTAGAATATCTTTAATATTTTACCAAAGTTAAGCCGCGTACTCATCTGCGAGCCGTAACCTTTGCAGTTACTGTAACCAAAAATCACAGTGTATATCAATGGCGTGGGGTGGAAATTCGGGTAGGGTAAGCCGGTTGAAAAAATAATACCGTATGATGCAGGCGCCGATTACACCGCTGTTCAAAAAACGTCGCAACTCGCGATGCGATATTTTCTTATTACAATTTATATTTTTAATGTTGTAATCTTACCACATATTTTGAAACAAAAGCCGGTGCCCGATCGGGTTATGTGTTTCTATTTAATCCAATACGCGTGGAAAGCCGCCAAGCGTAAGAAATAGTAATACAGTAATAATATATAGAGACATTAGTAATAATATGTTTGAACAAAACGCGTAAATGCCATTAATGCATGACGCTTTCGACCTTTTGGTCGCTAGTCGCTAGTTCTTAAGGGTATGGACTATGGGGAATCGATTTTTATGAAGTCCACGCCACTGGTGTGAACGTGGTTCGCGAGCTCGAGGCGAACGGCATGTTACTGTATCCGCTCAGTTACAATTACGGCTCGCAGATGAGTACGCGGCTTAAGCCCCGCATTTCACGAGGTTTATTAGTGGTCCAAAAATTAAACCCAATGACCAGATAGTAAAAAAGTATGAATGGTGCAATATCGTTATTTTTTATATGTGTGACCGTCGTGTTGTCGGTGACACGTTGGTCGCCAGTATAAATGGTTATTGCCGCCGACTCGGACTCATTTCGGGCGAACGACACGTCATCTTGACGGTCGGTTATTAAAAAAACTCGCGCTTTATGTCTCGAAGAAGCGTCATTTTCACATGTTGGAGACTCACGTGAAACTTTCAATGCTAGTTGTCTATATTTCAACGTATTAAACTAATACGTTGATGGTCAGTAACGCCCTCAGGAGTCAAGATCATGAAAATCATATGACAATCATACGCCTATGGACGTCCAAGCTTTTACCTTTATTTTAAAAGATTTTTTTTTATTTTCCCCTACACAAACTACTGTCGTCTAAAGACGTGTGTAAAATGCAAGGAGAGATTTGAGTAAGAAATTACCAAATATACCAAATATTAACTATTTGGGCAGGGTTTCCCCTTTATTGTACAGCCTTTGATGTGAATATTCACACAGCACAGTAAGCAATGAACACCGTCTACACGCCACTACGCCTTTTATACGAAAATGCTACCCTACAAAACAATAACATTGTATCATTGCTAAAAATAGCAATTACATCATAGTGTTGCTAGGATCATAAAAACAATTATAATAATTAGTTACTAATGCACTAAATTATCTAGATGATAATTTGGTGGGCTTATAAAATTAACTTACCGGTAGAAAATGGTAATTTAATTATAAATCGAATCATCTGATAAATCGACTAAAAATATTATCTATGACGATTGTCTATGTCATATTAATATACACCATGGTTCTCATGACTACTGTGGTGGACATCTTGTAACACGTGTAAGTAAAACGCAGGGCATATCATTATAGACTATATACATAATCCTTTCTATCATACCACATAATTTTATAATTATGCGTTGTAACGCTATGCCTATAAGTAATGTATATAATTTCGTAGTGTCTCAGCCGGCACTGCCACCAAATATATATCTTCATACTTTTCTATGAAAACTGACTCTTTCTTAAATTAATCATACAGTGACACTAGTTAGAGACAAAGTAAGAAAACATTCTATAAATATATATTAAAACAATTAATTGAGTTCAAATTAAACAATAACAAGCCAACAAATAATGAAACTGAGTAGAAAATAAAACGATTTTATTTTTTGTATTTTGGTATAGGTAACAAGGGACCGTCCATAAATTACGTCACAGATTAGGAGGGGGGGCTATATTTCGTGACGTTACATTTTATAATCTAATATTTGCAATATATATATATATATATATATATATATATATATATATATATATATATATATAAGCTCCTCATTGAATTGCTGTTTTAACTTAATAATTTCTTGAAGTAAAATTGCAAATGATGTGTTGTCACAATAGGGAGGGAAGAGTCTCACGAATGTGACCAGCTGTGTGTGACAAGGATGGGAGACGGGTCGAAAAATCATGAAATTCGTGTGACGTAATTTGGTGAATGACCCTCCAATTGGAAACTGGATGTGCTCCTCCTGAAAAATTGCAAATTTCGATTAATAGCGTTTTGATTCGGAACTATTATGGAGTATATTTGTTACGCCGCTTTTTAGGGTATCGATGTGATAAGAATTGCGACCACTACGGAACCTTACACTGTGCGTATGCCAATAAGCTCTTGGCTTATTTTGAATCCTTAACAACCGACTGACAAGAAAATCTTTGCCAGAATATTCTTGATAATACATTATTAAGCTTGCACACGGTCGTGTAACACGGTTTGTTTGTTTGTTCAATGGAGCGTAATTATTTCGCTTTGTATATTCTGTAATAAATGTGTTTAGACATATTTGGATTAGATAATAATCTTGGCTTTGTAAATATGGAATGAGCCTGTTTGCAAAGATGGTTGTGAATAAACGAAGAAACTAAAGTTTAAAAGTAAAAGGCTCAGTACCAATTCCTAACTTATTATAACTGTTTTCCATACCAATCCATCGATTATTTTCGTCTTTTGCTTTGAAATGCACATGGCGTAACAGGGTCGGCGTGTCATTTTACATGAAATATATATATACACACACACACACATATATATATTACAAATTATTACTTATATGTACAGACACAGTTTTTGAGGACCTTCCTGTCTCTTGGCCAACATTTCTATATAACCTACCTTCTGGAATTTTTGTGTAAGACTCCTTAGACTATCCGGCTGATAACATGCCTCAGCATCAGCTATCAGTAAACGAGCTTACATCACGTGGGTTAGTACATCTGCTATCAGTCATTAGAACATAAAATCTTTATACTTACAATATATACTACAAATGATTATTTATATGTACATATACTGTCTTTGAGGACCTTCCTGTCTCTTGACCAGCATTTCTATATGACCTACCTTATGGACATAGGGTTGACGGCATTACGACTAAGGGTTTCCTATTGCCTAGCCCTAGAAAATCACGATTTATGGCCAATATTAAATGTTTTGTTCACACCAATTTCAAAAATGCACAACAAGGTAATAGTTACCATACTTGGTAAATAAAAGGCGGTCATATCGCTAAAAGCGAGCTCTTCCAGGCAAAGGAAGGTTCTCACTCAAAGGAATTTCTTAACTTATCTAAATTAATATAAATTCATGAAAAATAAAATGGAAACAAAATTAATGACTTACATGGACAGCAGATTACAATTTAAGATGGAGTAAACTAGCACATACATTGTTGCGTAAGTTTAACATAATGTTACGAGTGCGGGACTCGAATTAAAATGCCGTTGGAATTAATATAGAATGTATTAGAACTATACAAACACGTATAACAGAGGTACAAATATAACTGGACACAACCAGTACAAACGTAATACACGATTCAATAACACGCGCAAAGTCCGTCACTATATAGCTTATCGAATGTACACATGTCTTGTCTCGCTGGCGACCATCGCTAGACTGCCGATCTCCCCATTGGGCCATTGCTATATATAGCACCGATACAATACGGTTACCCGCCCGCGTGGATCGAATTTCTTAGAATTCGTAATCCGCACACTTGCTTAATTATGCCTGCAAACGGCCAAAACGAGTACAATACACAATAGGCTGTTTTCTAATTACGTGCATTGGTGTGCATTGGTCTTTGACGGTCGTAATAATAATGTTTCCTGAGTGAATTTTTAAATATGGCAAAGGTTTTAGCTTTTCTGACGTCTACGGGCGAAGAGTTCTAAAGGAAGACAGCCTGCGTGGCGAAGGAGTTGGAATGAAATATTGAAGAGTGTGCAGGTGCCATTAACAGGAGATTATTAGTGGAGCGCAAATTGAGTGTGTGTGAAGTATAAAGGATGTCAGTTCGCACATGAGTGTAGATTCATACCACAAATATTTCGGTGCGATTTTTTCCCTGCGTAATCTATAATCCATGAAACTTCATACAAGCGTGCCACCCCATGCCATTAATTCCGCATCGGATATAAATTAAGTCCGTAACAAAAAAATTGTAACCTATAGAAGTGCGCACACCATGGATTTAATTCTGCACCGGTTAGAAAGTCTACTTTGCTACAGATTTGATGCATGCTAGGCCTTAGTGTTCAATTACAAAATTCATGTCATCATCTTGGCGCGTGTGTAAACGACACCGCCACCGTGTCGCGGCTGCGGTGGAGGGCGGACAGCATTCGTATTAGGTTGGGGAAAAAGTTTCTTCGCATTTTATATAAAAATTCAAAAGGTTTTTTTTATAAAGTTTATTTACATTTGACTAAAGTATGTATTTTGCTGGATTACTTTTTGCCATCTTGTAGGTAGGGACGTGATCCCATTGCTATAAAAATTTTGGGGCTTCTAATAAAAAAACTGCGACAAGTGCTTTTGGCAGTCCTCTCGTGATGTTAACCTGACACTGCCTAAGGAATTCTGTAGAGATCGTAACAGGTGAAAATCTGAAGGTGCAAGGTCAGGACTATACGGCGGATGCATTAACACCTCCCAGACAAACTTTCGTAATTTTTGCTGAGTGGCTAAAGATGTGTGAGGTCTAGCGTTATCATGGTGAAAAACCACACCCCTTATGTTGATTAATTCCGGCCGCTTTCTCTCAACTTTTTGCTTTAATCTCATCAGGTGTTCGTAGTACAGTTCAGAATCGATGGTCCTGCCTGGCGGTAACAGCTCATAATGAATAATGCCCTTCCAATCCCACCATACACACAGCATCACCTTGTTGCGAGTTAACCCGGGTTTCACCACAGTCTGTGAAGCCTGACCGGCCTTTGACCACGATCTTTTTCGCACGTTCTTGTCGTACGTGATCCACTTTTATCACCAGTTATCAGCTTCTTCAAAATTGGTTCGGTTTCATTACGTCGTAATAAAGAATCGCAAATGAGTACACGGTTCATTAGGTTTCTTTCAGTGAGCTCATGAGGCACCCAAATATCGAGCTTTTTTGTATACCCAGCTTTTTTCAAATGCGCCAAAACCGTTTTGTGGTCAATTCCCAGTTCTCCAGCTACATCGTAACTACTAATAAGCCGATCTTGCTCCACTTTTTCAAAAATGGCATCAATTTTGTCCGCAACAGGGCGACCAGAGCGACGGCTTGTGTTGCATTTTTACCTTTTTTTTAGTAAAATTTTAAAATGTATCGAATTTCTTCATTAGATTCACTGATTTTAACAATAAGAAAAACAAATGAATATCACACATTTTCCTAATTGGAATTTGGAATTGTCTTCGTTAAAATTAAAACTTTTTAATGATACCAAAACCAGCCAGATACAAATGGTATAGCCAAAGAGATCTTATTACAAGTTCATACATACTATATGCGAAAAGACTTTTCCCCCAACCTATTATATAGATAGAAATTCACAGAATAGCAGCGCCTTGACGGCGCGGTGACGGCATGGTGGCGGCGTGTCAGCAGTGCCGTTTGCAAAAGCACTCGCGCCTTGTCTGTATAGTTTGCGCTTAAAGTTAGCAACAGTCTACACACCATGTTGTTTCTACGTTAATTACGACACGCATGTTAACAAATTCCCATTTAAATAAACCTTGTTTAATGGTATGCTTACGTGTTGTTTGTTCAAATAACTTGTATACATAACATTTTCCATTGTTTTCTAGAACTATAATTAAAGGATTAATTGGTGTGTTAATCCAAACTGGCTTTAATTTGTAGTATGATAAATAACACCGGGACACAAAAATATGATTTGTACATTTGACCAGACCCACCCTCCTACGTGTATTTCAATACGCTGAATCTGAATCTGACGTTACACCTTCAAATATTTGAGTAAATTGCGGAAAAACGCTGGCTAAAAATCGCGAAAAACTGCAGTTTTGAAGATGATAAAAATATATGTTTTTTTTACAACTCTACGGACTCGACTTCCGTACCCTTTTTTACAACTTAATTTCTATGAAAGTTTTTAGAGTTCATACACGCTTATTGTTTATTTTTGTTATTGTGTGTGACATTCATTTTGTGATTTTTATGTTGTAGTGTACCTTAAGAATAACTTATAATATTATTTTTTTCTATTTTTTAACCGACTTCCAAAAAGAGGAGGTTCTCAACTTGATTTAGATAATATATGGTAAAAATAAGATATTATAATTAAAAATAGCTTTAGAAATAAGTTTTTATACTTTTTAGTATTTGAAGTCTGATAAATAGTGAATAGAGCGCACCATTTTGTTATCTATGCAATTTGTCAATGTATTTTTTGTCTGTATCTGTCATTCAATTTCGATTTATTACTTGTCATTCCGTTGTTCTTATGTGTGCCAACATACGTCTCAGTAAAACGTTTATATTTTATTATATCTCTAAAATCACAAATCCACAGCCTTTCATGGTAGCGAAGCGTGATTCGTGGCATAATAAAGGACCGGCGTACCGATATTATTTTTATGATTTAAAATACGCATCCAGCCACATTGTTATCGTACAAGAAAAATGTCCGGAATAATGACAACGTCGTTCCAAATCGAGAAATTACAAGGCAGAAATAATTTTCCGGCTTGGAAATTTGCCGTGAAAACGTATCTACAGCATGAGGACCTATGGCATTGCATTGAACCGACCGCCGACAAGGCAGTGGATACCGCTCAAGATATCAAAGCGAAGTCTAAACTGATACTATTATTGGATCCAGTTAATTATATCCATGTTCAGGATGCCATGACAGCAAAAGAAGTGTGGCAAAACCTGGAAACAGCTTTTGATGCCAATGGGTTGTCAAGGAAAGTGGGCCTTTTAAAGGACCTCATAAATACTACGCTGGATTCTAGCCAAAGTGTAGAAGACTACGTGAATAGAATAATGTCATCGGCACATAAGCTAAGAAATTTACAGTTCAATGTGGAAGATGAATGGCTCGGTACTCTTATGTTGGCCGGCTTACCTGACATGTATAAAGATATGATTATGGGACTGGAGAGCTCAGGCTTGAAAATTAGTGCTGATTTAGTCAAAACAAAGCTATTACAAGAGGTAAAAACAACCTCAGAGACTAATGCATTCTATACTACAAAAAAGAAGATTCGGCAACCATTTCAAGCGAAACCATCAGTTTATCCAAGGGGTCCCAGATGTTACAATTGCAATAAACAGGGTCATATTGCAAAATACTGCAAGGTTAAAAAAGATAAAGAAACTAAAAACACAAGTTTTGTTGCAGCCTTTTCAGCGACTACACAACAAGATGTCAACAAATAGTATATAGATTCAGGTGCATCTATGCACATGACAAGCAGAAGAGCGCCTATGTATAATGTGCATGAGCCACCCATCCAGAACATTACTGTAGCGAACAAGGAACCTTTGTCTGTGAGGGGAATTGGTTGTATTGACATTTATTTAAATAATAATAACAAAATTCAGGTGAGAGACGTTTTATATGTTCCTGGCTTAGCCATCAATTTATTATCAGTAAGTGCTATGGTCAAAAAGGGGTTAAAACTTATATTCAATAGTCAAGGGTGTGTTATTTATAATACTGAGGGAAATTTAATATGTTCAGCAACATTAGTCAACAACTTATATTGTCTTAACTTGGAAAGCAATGACATAGTAGCAAATTTAACATCCAGTGATGAGGCGGTCAATTATTCTATTCTGTGGCACCGACGCATGGGACATTTGAATTTTACAGACCTACAAAAGCTGCCGGAATGTACAGAGGGAGTAAAGCTGTGTCCAATTGCTGACAACATCATCGGAACCTGCACCAGCTGCCTCGAGGGAAAGCAAACCAGGTTACCATTTAATCATATTGGGTCCAGGGCCAGCAGACATCTGCAGCTCATCCATTCAGACCTATGTGGACCGATGGAAAATAAGTCATTTGGAGGTATGAAATATTTCTTAACATTTATTGATGACTGTACCAGAAGAGTTCATGTATACTTCTTAAAAGATAAATTGAATATTATAGAAATTTTAAGACTAAAGTTGAAAATGAATTAAATTATAAAATAAAAGCTATAAGAACTGACAATGGCACAGAGTATTGCAATAATTATTTTAAAAACTATTTGGCAAACCATGGTATATGTCATCAAACCAGCACACCCTATACCCCCCAACAAAATGGAATGGCTGAACGACTATACAGGACTTTAGTTGAGAGAGCTAGGTGTATGATGTTTTATGCTAACCTAGATAAAAAGTTTTGGGCTGAAGCTATAGCTACAGCAGCTTATATTATAAATCGTACCCCTACCAGATCAATAGAGTGGAAAACGCCTATGGAGTTATGGTCGGGAAGAAAACCTAATCTATCACATATGCGTATTTTTGGCTCTGATGTAATGGTGCACATACCAAAAGAACGACGCCAAAAGTGGGATAAGAAAGCTACAAAAATGGTATTTGTAGGCTACTGTGAGACTTCTAAGGGCTACAGGTTGATGGACATAAAAGTCATAAAGTGATAAAAAGTAGGGATGTCACATTTATGGAGAAGTCAAAGACAGGTGATATTAATTTGCAAAAGTCACCTCATGTAATAATTACAGAGAAACAGGAGGATACACCATGTCAGAGTTCACAGCCACTGTGCCAGAGTTCACAGCAGCTGCCGGAGGAGCCTGGTGAAGTCACTGCCGCATCCCAAGAGACAATTGAGAATGACTGTGAGAGTGACACTGATGTCAATGAATCTTACCGACCTTCCAGGTATGTTACAACAGATTGTTTTCAAAACATTGGATTGAGGCCTCGGCAGAGAAGGGGCCATGCAGAATCCACCGATGTAACACAATCAAAGTCTAAGCATAGTTATTATTGTTTATATACAACAATGGATGATCCTCAGACAATAGAGGAGGCTATGGCATCTCACAATGCAGAAATGTGGAGACAGGCCATGAAGGAAGAGTATGACTCTCTTATTAAAAATAACACTTGGAGCTTAGCTGACCTCCCATCCGGCGAAAAAGCCCTGCCTTGCAAATGGGTATTTAAAACGAAGACTGATGTTAGCGGTAAGATTAAATTTAAAGCTAGGCTAGTTATTAAAGGCTATGCCCAAAAAAAAGGAATGGATTATAATGAAACATATTCCCCAGTTGTCAGATATTCATCCATACGTTACTTATTTGCTTTGACAGCAAAATATGATCTCGATGTCGATCAGATGGATGCCGTCTCAGCCTTTTTACAATGTGACATTGATGCGGAGATTTATATGATACAGCCGCCTATGTATGAGCAAAGCAGTCAGATATGTCATCTGCATAAATCTATATATGGACTTAAACAGGCTAGTAGAATATGGAATATTAAATTAGATAGTGTATTAAAAGAAATTAACCTGTTTAGATCAAAACTAGATCCATGTGTGTATTATAATAAGAATGATCTAACATTTATTGCTATTTGGGTTGATGACCTTATGATTTTCACATCTAAAGCTTCTGTAAAAGACAGTTTGAAGGAAAAACTAAAATTTCATTTTCATATGAAGGATTTAGGTAAGGCTCAACAGTGCATTGGACTCAATATCACTAAATTAAATGGAAAAGTGGAAATAGATCAACATAAGTATATTTCAGAAATTTTACAAAGGTTCAATATGGCTGACTGCAAACCGGCAAAGACACCAATAGAAGTTGGAATCAAATTTAGTATATATGAAGAAAGTGAGATTAATTATGATATCCCATACCAAGAAGCACTCTACTCTATGTCGCTCAAGGTACACGACCAGATATTGCTTTTGCCGTCAACACATTGAGCAGATTTAACAAGCAACTTACAACAGAACATGGGACTGCAGTAAAGAGAATTTTTAGATATCTTCAAGGAACAAAGGGCCTAAAGCTTACATTTGAGAGAGGTGTTGATGCAACAATAACAGGATATTGTGATGCTGATTGGGCCAGTGACATTCTTGATCGCAAGTCATGTACTGGATACCTTTCATGTACCAAGGAGAAGCCATATCTTGGTGCTCACGTAAACAACCAACGGTGGCCCTCTCAACTGCTGAAGCAGAGTACATGGCAATGGCCTCTGCAGCCCAAGAAGGTTTATGATTGCGACAACTGCATATTGAGCTTGGTCAAGAGCAAGTAAATCCAATCAACATATTTTGTGATAGTCAAAGTGCTATAAAATTATCTGCTAGTGATTGTTATTTACCTAGATCAAAATATATTGATATCAGATATCATTTTCTTAAAGATCTTGTGAATAGTTCTAAGCTAAAATTTTGTTACTGCAAAGGAAGCGAAATGGTCGCTGATATTTTAACGAAAGGTACTACTATACACAAACATGTATACTGCTTAAAGTCAATGGGTTTGCGCTCTGGTGGGAAGGATGATAAATAGTGAATAGAGCGCACCATTTTGTTATCTATGCAATTTGTCGATGTATTTTTTGTCTGTATTTGTCATTCAATTTCTATTTATTACTTGTCATTCCGTTGTTCTTATGTGTGCCAATATACGTCTCAGTAAAACGTTTATATTTTATTATATCTCTAAAATCACAAATCCACAGCCTTTCAAAGTCTGTGTTTTTAAACGAAGTTTATTTTTTATTTTTAATACTAAACTTATACTGATGTAGAGTGTATCTGTTACATACTGGTGTTGTGAGGAAGTGCATGTGCAGTGTGTGACTTATGTCTAAACCTATATATATCTTAAGTAGTGCGATTTGTGTTGTTTTTCCTTTCTGTGTCTAGGTTATTAATTTTTAGGCTCTTTGTGTGTCTTGGTTTGTTTATGAAGTGTGCGTGTAATGCAATGCGGTAGTAGTGCGCGTTGGTGTGAGTATGTGTATAATATATGGATTTGGATTTTTTTAATGTAATTTGATACGCTTAATCCTACTCCGTTGGCCCGTATATCCTTTGAGTAAATTGCGAAAAGTATTTTTAATGGTCTTTCGCAATTTTCTCGAAATTTTTGTGGGTGTACGAGCAAAATGGGCCTTGGGTCTGGTCAAATGCCTTGACAGTATTCAACGTCGAGCCGTTCGCTTTGTCGACGATCCTATACTCACAGACGGTTTAGATACGCTTGGCCTTTTTTTTTATTGCAGGAGTTCAGCAGACAGGTAGACGGCCCACTTGATGGAAAGTGGTTACCGTCGCCTATGGACATTTGCAAACCAAAGGTGCTACAAATGCGCTGCTGCTCTCTTAAAGGAGACTGGAACCTGGTCACTGCTGCCGGAACACAACACAAGGTTGTTATGGCGGCATACTCTAGACCAGGGGTGGTCGTCATCCAGTCGAGCAAATACCCTACCACCTGGCTGTGGGTTGTTTAGTCGCCTCTTACGACAGGCCGCCCGGCCGCAGGAAATTGTATTCTTTCTCCGTTCCTGCACGGATAAAAAGGGAGGGACGGCCTTCGGAGAGACTTCGCGTCTCTCTGAGTATTCTACCGACTGTACAATGGGTCGTGTTCCGAGGAACTGTTCAGAATGGTGCCTGCGTCTTCCTTTTACCATCGCACCGCACTCCATCGGCTGGGCATTCATCCCCACTTCCTTCGTTTTATTCGTATTCTTCTTGACAAACTCTTTAATTTGAGATACCCATATTATAGGAGTGCGTTAAATTCAAATTCAAAAGTTTTTATTCAAAATAAGTTCCACTGGCGAACACTTTTTGAAGGTCCTACAAATAAGTTAAAGTTTAATTTAACTCCCTAGTTTATATACACCGCTTCGCAACGTGTTATTGCTGTTAAGGAGAAGCGGCAAGAAACTCCCCAGCAACATGTCTAACTAAAAATTGTTTTTCTTTATATTTCTTAATCTACTTATAACTCAAGTTTTTTTTAATAATTTTTATACAGAAGTATGTTACAGAATTACTTTTGAAGTATTAGTGGAGTTGTACCAAGCAGTGCATACTCAATAAGACAAAGACACAATAAAAGGAAAGGAAAATATTGTACAACAACAACAATATTGTACATGATGTACTAAAAATTTTTATACAAAATCTTATACTAATATATAAATCTGAAGAGTTTGTTTGCTTGAACGCGCTAATCTCAGGAACTACTGGTCTGATTTGAAAAATTCTTTCAGTGTTAGATAGCCTATTTATCGAGGAAGGCTATATGCTATATATCATCACGCTAAGAACAATAGGAGCGGAGCACCAATGAAGAATGTTTCAAAATCGAGGGGGTTTTATTTCATTTACTTTTTTTTAACTATTCCACGCGGACGAAGTCGCGAGCTGAAGCTAGTATAGTATAAGAGGTTGTAATAAAATAGGTAAAAATAGCTAGTCTGCCATTTTGGGCGTTCTGCCATATTGGATTTAGAGTGAAGTTATTTTTTTTTTCGTGTACTTCTCAACAAACACCTTAATTTGATACCCATGTCCTGGTAGTACACAAAAAATAACTTGTCGCCATCTTGGGCCGTCCGCCATATTGGATTTAGAATGACGTCACTTAGCTAATCATACATTGTCATCCAAACTAAATGTGTATGTAAGATGTCGTCTCAATCGGTTGAGAATAATTATAAAATTCAGTTGCAAGATTTATCCCGAACATACATACATATAAACACAGCAAGTGAATTAAAAGCATGTAAAAAAAAGTTGTTTTTTTTTTGTTATATCTAAGTGTAAAGAAGACGCTTTAATTTTAAAGTAAAAATTAAAACTTTGCTTGTTCACAAACTAAAGTCCATTTAAATTGCTTAATTTTAGTTGGAATAATTAACTCAGAACAAAATTAGATACTAGTTGCTCTGTGATTTAGATACAATTAAGAGTTTATCTTAATTACTACGGAATAATTAGAAGTCTGTAAGACTTCTTTCATAAGCTTTTGTTGAGGGAAATTAATTATCTATCGGGTTTAAAATATACAAATTACTTTTCAGTGCATTATGTATCTCAGAGGAAATATGATTGTATGGACCTAATATCTACCTATATATTGCTATAGTAAATTTATACTATTACTAGCGGCGACATCAACCGTCAGCGACGGCTGCGTTGAGGTCAGACGTCGCTGACGGTTATGTCCATATTGCGTTACAGAGTAGTGCTCTTACTCTTATGTCTGCTTTCGGGTTGCACACACGTCTATGGCACGTGTTATTCGCCTCGCCCTTCACTGCCCGCCAGTTTCGTAAAATTCATGAAATTTAGAACATTGGAAATGAGCTAATAGGGACGTTGAATTTTAGGCTGATTAAAGCTAAAAAAATATCGTCTAAAATTTAAATAATAAGAAGTTGAATGAGAGTTTAAATTGTTATTTTATATTAAAAAATAGATTGCAGAGTGTATTACGACTTGATTTTTTTACTGGACGATAATAATCATTCCTTAATATTGTTACGAGTCGCGAGACTCGAATTAAAATGCCGTTAGAATTACTATAGAGTTTATTAGAACTATACAAACACGCACAACACAGGTACAAATATAACCGAACACAACAAGTCCAAACGTAATGCAGAAGATCGTAACTCAATAAAACGCGCAAAGTCCGTCACTTATTAGATTCCCGATTATAGTCCACACGTCTTGCTTCGCTCGTGGTTCTCGCTTGACTGTCGCTCCCTCAGTCGAACCATTATTTTATACTGCACAAATGCAATATGTCCGCCAGGCAGCGTGGACCGAACTTCCTAGAATCGTAATCCGCACACCTGGCTAATTATGCCTGCAAGTGGCCATAAACGAGTACAATAGGCTGTTCTCCACAATAACCAATAAACAAGTGAATAAAAGAAGACAATCATAAAAGGATTACAATTAGTTCAAATGCCGACGGGTAATAAAATGTGTTTTTATAGATATGCAGGTGGATTTTGTTTTCGTCGGAACTTAAGTTGTAATAATATTTTTCTTCCATGTACATGTTACGAGCAACTTGAGACATCGGGTCACTGTATATAATGACCGGTCTGTATACATAACACCCGTATCAAGTGGGCAATGTAAGTAAAATTGCATGACTAATCACTTTTTCCGGTCAGTATGAATAATGACTACCCCATCTTAGGCAATATAACAACACAAATGAACTGTACTTCTTTGTTTATTAAATGAAATCAAACTTACTAATTCTTATTAAAAGGGAAAAAATATTTTCTGTCACTTTTTTTTACTTTATGATTTGGTCAACAAAGTGTAGAGATATCATTTTGATAAATATCAATGAATAAATATGTCAATAATGTCGATTATTAAGCGTGAAAGTCGTGAGTAGCGGTCGAAGGTCGCCATCAGAACAGAACAGAGTGAGGTTAACTTCTGACTAAAGCGCACGAGCTGAGCGAGCGAAGCGAGCGTGCCGCCATAGCAGCCGGAAGTGCCAGAACAGATTGATCACCATTTATTAATTACTAACTATTTAAACGATGATTACAATTCGAACGTTGCACGGCATAACCGAAGTTGTCACATTGCCTGGCTAGAAGTAGGGAAGTATCATACTGCCCGGTCCAAGTGATAAATAAAATTTAAGTTTTGAGATAACTATTTCAAACCTTAATTTTTTAAACGGACCATGAACCATCGGGTATTATTAATATGGGCTAGCCAAAGTAATAATTTTATCAATTTGACCGATGCTCTTGGTCATTGTATGTACATAATGACCGGTCCATATTAATACTGCCCGATTAATCAAGTTGCCCGTAACATATGTACATATACCCTATAGATAATATAATATATATAGCTGTAATTCATTCTAGCGTCGCATGCTGTAGTCGATAAATTCTGCTAAGTAATCTTGCCATGTTTGGATCAATATAAAAGGTATGACATACCAAACAATAGGTGCCCGATGGATGGCATAAGGTTCGTTCAATTTGAGAAATGCTTCTGTCGCGATGCACCTCGCAATGCATTTGCGATATTGCATTTCGAGTCTCGCCCACGTATCAAAACATTTTCCAATTCCGCACGAACACGGTTGATGTATGTATTTTCGGGTAAATTGAACTTGAAATTTATGTAAGACTAGCATGTGCCAACTCGACTTCTTTCGCGTTGCCATGACAACGTCATTGTTCTCCGTGCAGGAACGGAAACCTAAAAACCTAAACCTACATGCAGCAGTCAGTCCAGTGGTAATAATAGTTTTTTTTTACACAGGTTCACAAAAAAAAAGCGTGTGCTGGGTGTAAGACTATGATATTTGACGTATTTTTCTCGTTGAACACGAATCTGAAGTAAAAATGGGGATCTATGAGCAAATAATCGAGAAAACCCCAAAAAAAACCGGTAAAGTCACGATCTTTTGGGCAATCGATTTTTATCTGTGGAGGAACGGAAAGAATACAATTTCCTGCGTGGGGGCGGCCTGTCGTAAGAGGCGACAAAACAACCCACAGCCAGGTGGTAGGGCATTTGCCCGACTGGGTGGCTACCACCCCTGGCCTAGAGTATGCCGCCATAACAACCTTGAGTTGTGTTCCGGCATTAGTGGCTAGATTCCAGTTTCTCCTTCAAGGCCGGCAGCACCTTTGGTATTGCTAATGTCCATAGGCGACGGTAACCACTTTCCGTCACACTTGGGCCGCCAGCCTCTCTGCTCTGCTTTAGCAATAAAAAAAATGTTAGTAAATCGCTACAATAGTACCAAAAGAAACCCCGACTATAGTGCACCTTTTTGGCTATCCCATGGGATCGACGTCATTTAGTGGGATAAAAATTATCCTAAGTGTTCACTCGAGATATAAGCTAGCTGTGTTGAGTTTCATTTAATTCCGTTCAGTAGCTTTCATATTTGTATGCTTTGAAAGAAAAACAAAAATTCTAAGTTTCATTCTCACTGCCACTCAACATCAAGCAAGCTAAGTTAGTATCCTCTTTTAAAGTCATAATGTTTTTAATTATTTTTGGTCCTCTCAGGTATAATAGTGCTGCTTTTTCTGTATGTATTATGATATGTACTGTGTTTAAATAGTATATAATAAAAACTTTTATTTATTTATTTAATATTGTTATAACTTAGCCAAAATTCCACGAAGCATGCCTGCCATAAAGCACGGTTTATTACCTGCCCACGGACTTCTTTTGTTTACTTTGTGTTTAAAATTTGTAATTAGAAAAGCCGCCTATTGTATATTGTAATCCTTTATAGTAGGCAATGGCCAGGTGTGATTCTTGGAAATCATTGTTTACACAGTCGAGACATATTGTAAGTTGAGTATGAAGGAATGCCCGAACGGAGAGATCGGCTGTCAAGCGACGATTACGATACGAGCAAGACGTGTACTTTCGATAAAATGTATAGTGACGGACACATAGCCACGTATGTAAGTGCTTATATGTGTTATGTGTTTAGGAACACGTGCTATATATTACAATGTTTAGCTTAGCTATGTGGGAAACGTGACTGAACTTCAGTTTGTTCACACAAATAACGTAACGTACAAAAGAAACCCACATTTTAAAGCTTACCGGTTGGTACATGTGTGCTGAAAAACGCTTTACAAAGTAACGCGGACCTCACCGAACTTTTTGATTTCTTAATGTCGCAAGAGTGCAGAAAGAGTGACAAAGTTTACATTGGGTTCATTGCGGCCATCTGCCGTTGATAATGTGTTTTTAAGCAGAACCAGCTCTGCAGACTGCTTGCTGAATAACAATGCTTTAGTTTCTTTTGTAATTTATGCTCGGAGCGTGGTTGAGAGTTTACTACTTACTTTTAATGTGTCTTCTTTATAGCGCTACTAGCGAGTTCGCAGTCGTTGTCCTGTTCTAGAAAAATAAAAATCTTGGACCGAAATTACGTGCCACCTACCAGATCCAACTGTGAATTTAAACCTTCCCAGGACCCAGTCAAATACGCACAAAAGCCATACAAATATTTAAAAAAAAAGGAAATTGTACACAACCACACTGGAAGAATGACAGTAGCTGGCGACAATAGGTCTGTAATCTAAAGAGGCGATTACCATACAAAATATTCCAACGTTTTTATTGTTATTTTTATATCTAGATAGGAGAAGGTTCGCGCTTGACTGTGATCACGCCCGATGTTGAGCGGAAACATTGTGCAAGATGGAGCACGCTTACTATCAGGTACCTATTCACAGGGGCCTTGATGACACCCAGGTTGTAGATATCGAGAAAGACGGACTCCGGTTATAAATTCTACTCATTTACGGTACACATGATCAAGGTGGATGCAAAGCGCTTTCTTCGTAAAGGTGGAATGTTAACTGTATATAAGTGCCGCATGCTGATGCGGAAGGAGACTGCGAAATCAGATCGAATAAAAGCCCTTGCACGTTGTTCATTAGTGCCGTTGTCAATTAGTGTACCTCACGTAGTCAACGAGTAAACATCTCGTGACCAAATTGCCGAGTTCTCTCAGCGATTGGTACTGGAACAGCGGTTTGTCACCGAGTAGTTCACTAACCGTCCACGCGTGGACAGCTTGCGTTTGGAATTACTATACACGTCTGCCGTGATCAATATAAGTTTTTAAGACTATAATAAATAAAATATATCAATGGCAGATGAGGTCACTTACTTAAAAAAAAATATATATTTTTGAATTTTCAAAATTGTCTGCCACAAAGTAAAATGCACGATAATGGTCTGCCATTCTTATTTTCCGATAATAATAATCGTATATTTTCAAATTTTAAAACGGCACACGTGGTCAAATTGATTTAAAATTCGTCAAAAATCGATACCTGTCTTACCTGAGCGCTCGTCCCGTACACTACATAGAGCTTAGTGAGTCCCCACCCCATGCATGGTAGGTATAGGGGCCTCAATGTACAAAAACTCAGGTTTGGTGAAATACATACAAGTAGCCGTTCACGGGCTCTTAGACCATACGGTGTATTGTATATCAATCTACATCGAACCTGTCAAGGCATAATAATGGTGAAACCTATACACGTCTCTACACGTATTGCTTACCTTAATGGTCGTGTTATCCCATTGATATCGTCGCCAAACAGACGCCTTCGTGACACAGTATAAATAAAGACAGTCGTTTCAGGGCAGAGTAATTTGGATTGCGGGACAAGGCGCGCGTCGTCGAGTTGATCTAGTACTGGCTAAGGTTATTTATGGCTGGTTCTTATATATTACCAACCGTTTATTTACCTTAATATCTGTTAAAATTGGACATAAGCTCGGTACAAGTAATATCTAAATTCAACGATGTGACAAGTGAATCAACAGTACAAATACAGTAACCGGCCATTATTCGTTCAGGATCTACTTGCGTGACTCACCTAACTCTTAAATTATAATACTTATATAATATATATATAAAGTATTTTATAGAAAATGAAGTAATTAGTAGTAGGAAGGATCCAAGGCACCATTTAAACCAGTATTTAATTGGTCTAATTTATAAATTGCGAGGGAACATTTATATGTTCGTTAATTACACATCTGCGTTGGACAAGTATGGTGTGTGTACTGTCTACTTATTTTTAGGAGGACATGCGTAGCAACAGTTTCTGACGTTTAGGGCCGAAAATCTTGTATACCATTTAGTTTTGATTATTCTTTAAGTTAGGTTACCTGGAAGGAATTACTGAAAGTATCCATAGGTATGTATGTAACTACATACAATTATACAAATAATACCATGACCTGAACACATTACATGATAATAAATCCCATTCTGTTACTTATTAATATTGACTTTCTTTTTTTTCATCTTTTCCCAATTGTATGTTATTTTTCCTTTCGTAATTCTCTATTTTGACAATGTCTTCCATCTCACCAGAAATCTTCATATCATACAAGGATGACTTTACACAATCCGCACTTACCGTAGTAAATCAGATCAACACCTTCATACCGAATAGTACTACTGTAACTTTCTTAATACTGTGACAATGATGCTTATAAAGTTCCCTTTGTTTTTAATAGGCGTCAAGTCTCGTGTTCCCTGGCGACCGGTACAGCTTCAGCAAGGACAAAAGATGATTGTCCAAGGATTGTTTTGCCCTTTATTTATATACCGAAAAGAATATAGCCGTTGACCTTGTTGTTACAATGTGAGCTACTTATTTTTTGTGTAGTCGTGTCAAATATCGTATTTACATGCGTATATTCCAGCTTTTGTTAGTTTTTATTTTGTTTTTTTTTCAATTGGTAAAAGTTCTGAGTTATTAGACATGAAGATCTTTTCAATTTTATTTTCATTGGTTTGCTGTTAAATTTGTAAATAATTACATAGAAAAGTAGACAAGGCGCCAGATTTAAATGAAAAACAATTAACAAAATTTAAGGTGCCAAAAAATTTAAAAATATATCTACTAATTATGTACAAAACTTTTGTTAACTAATTGCTTTTGTTGTTTTTTGTTTACTTATTTATTGGTTATTGTGGAGAGCAGCCTATTGTACTCGTTTATGGCCGTTCGCAGGCATAATTAGGCCGGTGTGCTGATTACAATTTCTGGGAAATTGTGTCGACGCTTGCCAGGTAGACGATATTGCATCGTGCATTATAAAGAAAATCCCCAACGGAGACATCGGCAGTCAAGCGATAACCACTAGAGAGACAAGACGTTGTACATTCTATAATATATATAGTGACGGACTTTGCGCGTGTTATAGAATCGCGCATTACATTTGTACTGATTGTATTCAATTATATTTGTATCTGTGTTATACGTCTTTGTATAATAATTCAAACTTTTTTTTAATATAATTTAATTTCTGAAACCCTCTATCTGTCTTCGAGATGTGTAGCGAGTACTGTTACATTCATCATTCATTTCTATAAATATGGGTATCCGTGCAAGAACAGAGAAAGAATACAATTTCCTGCTTTGGGGCGGCCTGTCGTAAGAGGCGACAAAACAACCCACAGCCAGGTGGTAGGGCATTTGCCCCACTGGATGGCTACCACTCCTGGTCCAAAGTATGTCGACATAACAACCTTGAGTTGTGTTCCGGCATTAGTGATCAGGTTCCAGTCTCCCTTAAGAGAGCAGCAGCGCATTTGTAGCACCTTTGGAGTTGCAAGTGTCCATAGGCGATGGTAACCGCTTTCCATCAAGTGGGCCGTATGCCTATCTGCTGAACTCCTGCAATAAAAAAATAAAAATAAAACAAAACATTTTGTGCTGTGATCTAAAATTTCCTATAATGCATTTTACTTGCTAACTTTTGAAATTGCACACCTGTAGTAAGTACTTAACGACACTTATGAAACATATTGTTACGAGTTGCAGGACTCGCATTAAAATGCCGCTGGAATTATTATAGAGTTTATTACAACTATACAAACACGTATAACACAGGTACAAATATAACCGAACGTAATAAGTCCATACGTAATGCTGAAGATCGTAATTCAAATACACGCGCAAAATCCGTCACTAAATACATTACCGAGTGTACACAAGTCTTGCTTCGCTGGTGGTTATTACTCGACTGCTGATCTCGCCATTGGGGCATTGCTTTATACTGCACAGATGCAATATATCTGCCCGACCGCGTGGACCGAATTTTTTTGAATCAGTTTGTACTTTTAAATCCGAGCCACCTGGCAGCTGGCAGAAAGTAAACAAAAGAAGTTCAAACCAAACGCCGAAAAGGTAATAAAATGTGTTTCTACAGGGCTGCAGGTGTGAATTTGTCTTTGTCGGCACCTAGGTTGTAACAATATTGTAAGAATTAACCTTCTTTATTTTTTTAGCCTTCTTCTGCTCATTTCCCATCGAAATTGAAAGGTCGAAATGAACTCGTCTAATTTCGGTTTTATGAAATGTCTGTAGATTTTCAATATCCTTCGCAGTATTTCACTGAACATACTGAATAATACCAGAAAACTAATCGAACCCTTTTCTCTTTTCAGGTAAGCGTTTTAAAACCGATCCGCTCTCACGGTGAGTTATTCAAAAGTAACAATGAAGCGGCCGATTCGGAGGGCTGTGAATGCATGCAATCGTGTGGAAGGGACGATACCCTCTTCATTCACGCGAACCGGAAATCCCATCTGCGAGGATTAACTCTTTTTGTTATTGAAAAATTGGCCAGATTTTTATTAATGTTCAAAATATGTTTTTCTAGGGTAGCGTATCCATTATTGCAAAATTAAAACCTTTATGTAGCTGATTATTCATCTTACAAAAGGTAGTCTCATAGATTTTGTACGTGCGTACATACTTATGACGTCACAAGCAAGCACGAGTATAAGGAGTTGTATTACAGTTTAAAAAAATATATTAACCTTTAAGACGGAACCACCATAAATTTGTGGTCGAACTGTCACACATGCTAATTGGGAAGCACCATAAATTTGTGGTCGAACTGTCACATATGCTAATTGGGAAGCACCACAAATTTGTGGTAAAATACAGATAATTGAAACGAACGTTGAAACTGATGCTTTTTTCCTCTAACTACATAGAATTTGTATTACAATAAAAGAGACTATATAATTCTCATGATTTTGATATATAATAACGTTACGCTTGACAACCGAAAAAGCCCGATTCTGACGGGAAAAATTTCGTCTCCCTGCGGTGGTTTGAAATAAAGTCACTTTTAATCTATAAATTAAATTACAGGAACAAAACTACTAATTCCCCCATAAGGGGAGGCCCGAGGCCAGTAGTGGGACATTTATGGGCTAATATTATATATATAATAAAACTACTTATTTAGTTTTGGGAACTACGTTTTTATAACTATAAAGGGTAAAACATATTATTTCAAACTTGTGTGTACATTTTTTTATGATGCTCTAAGTCATCCTTTCCCAAAGTGGGAGATAACGCCCCCTTGTGGGCGCTGCCCTAAAGGGGGTAAGAGACGCAGAAAAAAAATGGGGGCGTTGTGTAGAAGCTTGAGGAGCGATTTGTAATTTCATCTAGCTAGAAGGACTCTTAGACACCGACTGAACTCTCGACTACAACTTGTGAACATCAACTAATATTAAATAAGAGATTGCTCAAACTCTGTCTGAATACTATAAAGTTGCGTTTCATTAATCATTCTCATTGGCAGGTGTAGCCCGTAAGAGTTAACTTGAGACCTCAGCGCCGTTGTGTACTACCTACTGCGCTTAGGTCTCAAGTTAACTCTTGCGGCCTATAGTAAAAGTCTTGTTAATTAAATTAAGTTGACGTTATAGTGGTTTTTAAGTAGATGAAAAAATAGGGTCGCTAGAAAATAATTTATTCTCAAAGTGTGCAGTATACAAAATAAGTTTGGGAACCACTGCTCTAAGTGAACGTGAGTTTCTTTGACAGCGCGGCAATTTTGATGGCAGCTTGTCGAAAAAAATAATACTAAAATTGGCCCTTGAAGGAGGCTAATATTATTTTTATCATGATACTTAAAAAGTAAAATAATATGTTATTTTAATACACAAGGGCCTAAAGAGGTCGTTGTCGCAGATTCATATAAAGAACAGGACAAGCATCAAAATAAAGTGGTACTTTATGCTATGTCTTACAACTGTCTTCCAGTATATTAAGACGCGTATGTCAATTTCACTAAGCGATTCTCCAAGGGTGACCGCTTTTGACCCTATGTTATTTTATGTATGTCAACTGTCAATATCCCTATTGACATGCATATATGTCCGTTCGTCTGTCCATGTATTGTCGCAGTCGTTTTACTTGGAAACTATTGAATAAGCAGGCGCTAAAAACACCATATTATCGTAGTACCTCCAAAGATCACTATGAGAATAATTTTGACTACTATAAACTATAAACTATAAATAATGCATTACCAAGCTATGTTGCTCGTTAAATTCAGGACGTTATTTATAATATTGTTACGAGTTACAGGACTCGAATTAAAATGCCGTTGGAATTACTACAGAATTTATTAGAACTATACAAACACATATAACACAGGTACATAAATCACTGGACGCCACCAGTACAAATGTAATGCACGATTTAATAACGCGCGCAAAGTCCGTCACTATATAGCTCATCGAATCGTCGCTTGACTGCCTCACCCCTCCGTTCGGGCATTGTTTTATACTAACTATACGATACAACAACCGACCGCGTGGACTGGATCTTCCAAGATTTACACCTGGCTAACGACCATCATAAAGGATTACAATACACAATAGGCGGCTTTTCTAATTATAAATTTTAAACACAAAGTAAACAAAAGAACTCCAAATGCGGGCGGGTAATAAACTGTGTGTGTAAGTTGTTACAATATTGTAAAAGTGTTGTCTTTTATTTTATAGATTTTTATGTTTGTTTTTGTTCGTTCAAGATTCACGCAAAAACTACTGGGCTAACTTCGATGTGGCTTTCGCTGATCGATAGCAAATTCTCGGACTTAAGTCTGCGGTACTTTATATCCCGGGAAACCCCCGGGAATTTTCCTGGGAGCGGTTTAAAGTATCCAGTTTGAAAAAAAAATTGATTCCGATCCAGTAGTTACAGTGATTAATAGCACCGTCCACCGTGGTCGAAGTTACGGGCGTATCCTAGTAACCTATATATATAACTTGCTATGTTGTAAATTGAGCGAATAGCACGCTTCTGCAGGCTAAAGATGGCAATGTTTAAAATGTAAACGACGTTTATAAGTGAGGTCACATACATAATGTGCTCAAGATATATTTGAAAGCTTAGTCCAAAATAGGCTCGAAATAAAATACCCAGTTGCTTGAGAAATACTTCTTATGTAATAATGTTAGTCAAATAGGTTCCGTAGCAAGGGAGAGGGCGTTATTAAAACGCGCCCCCGCACCCTGGGGGCGACCTTGGAGGCCCCCGTCCGTATTAAACCGCTGTATTATTTGACTGACATCTAAACAACTTATTTACTAACTGCTCTGCTCGTATATCGGTTGCAATTTATAACTTTACTCTATACTTTGTCTTCAGCTATTATTTTAACTTTTTTTGAAGTTAAAACTTCCCTTGGGCACGTTGGGCACTTAGGGATGGGGGAAAAAGCACTGTACTCGCGTGACCGGTCACGCTCTGATACAAAATTTTTACTTCGGACATGCAATCTAACGACTGACAGTTTTTATGTTGTTGCGAACCGAGAGTAGGTAGGTCCTTTACAGGTGTTTTACCCCTTAGAATTTAAGTGGTCTATTGTTCGCGTTAATCCCTTTGTATTGCGCCGCAGTAAGATGTTACAAATCCTTTCTTCTCTTATTTGAATTAAGTTGCACATTCCTAGAAGCCATTAAGCTTACGACTTCAAGGATTCCAAAGAATAATGGACATATTGCTGGGGAGCCATGTCTATTCTGCAAATATAAGGTCGGACCGTTAGGGCTGAGTTAGTTTAGTTTCAACTGCGATCGAGGAGTTACTAAGTGTACATTAGAAGTAAAATGAATACACATGGAAATACTAGATTTTTTAAATAGAGAACTAGGAAAGACAAGTAATATATAAATTGTAAATTAGGTTTAGAAATACATGTAAGAAAAGCATAAAAATTAAAAAGTTCCTTACCGGCGTGAGCGTCAGGAGAGGGAGAAAAAAAGTGTACATTCGGAACGAGTGTCTTACAATGACGGAATTTGCGCGATTTATTTCATTACGATTTTCTGCTATACGGTTTGGATTTGTTGCATTCGGTTTTGTTTGTAAGTACCGTGTATTACGTGTGTGTACTTCTAATAAATTTTGTGATAATTGCAACGGCATTTTGAATCCACACCACACAAATCCGTAACAATATTTTTAATTGCGAGTCTGGCAAACAGGTAGACGGCTCAGCTAGTGGAAAGCGGCTACCATCGCCTGTAGAGGTTTGGAACGCCCAGACGAAGCTAACGCGTTGCGTACCTTTCGAATGGGTTAGAAGGCATAGGATAGAGGGATCGAAAAGGAGGAATATTGGATAGGAGGAGAGGGAGTGGGCCATCGGAACTCTTACTCATCGTAAACCGACGAAACTTTTTTTTAATGATCGCGTTCGTATTTGACCACAATCACGCTTAATATTAGACGATTATGCGGTCAAAGATGCAGCACGCTTACCTAGAAAATACCTATTCACACGAGACCAAGACTCCCGGATTGTACTTTTCGGGAAACACACCTCTACTGTACGCAGAAGGAACGTGGGAACAAGAATAAGTATTACTGTAAAACTAGCTCTGAACAATGTATAGATCGTAAGGACTCTGTATGTTTTGAAACAAAAAAAAATAAAGAAAACACAAAAAAGCAATAAGCCCGGACAATCAAGTTCGTCCGGAGAGAGGAGAGATTAAGAAAAAAACGTTGGAGCAAAACGCTTCGTTCGCACTGATGGTGTTTCCACTGTGAAACGAAACCTTGTCTTCCGAAGACTGAAAGGTATAGAGGGAATTAGGTCGAATAATTCAACCACAGCACACTTCGAAATGATACCGTTCTCAATGTAATTGTATTTTGTGTTACTTTTAACAGAAATGTCGACTAAGCCCAATTTTATTCATTTAAAATTAGGTACACTGCCAGCGATAATATTCGCGTTGCCATGACAAAGTATTTGGTATGGCACCATGCCATATCATGTCGAATCATGAGAATTATCACAAATAAGCTCCTTAGCAACAACTAGAATACGGTCCTGATCCGATTCAAGCCTTTCCTTTAGTTTGCGGTTTGAGATTACTTCACAAAAATTTATACTTACAACTACACCACGGGTTGGTGTATACACAGTCTACTTCTTTTATTCAACATCAGCCAGTTCTATTCCTGCCTAAATACATAGATAAATCTCTATTGTATGTACATCATCAAAGAAAACTTACAATCAAATACTATTTCAATTTTTATCGCTAAAAAGCGGTATCTTCCAGACTTAATAATAAATATACAAGGGTTTAATGGATTTTTAAAAATTCTAATTTAACTTTAGTTTACATCAAATCGATCCCGAGACTCTTCATGATTATTTTTCGATATATTTATTTATTAAAGTATATCCGTAAATTTAAGGCATAAGAAAACATAACAATATATATCTAAACCAAAACTGGATACTTCTAATCTAGAAAAGAAACAGGACCAAATATTAAGTTACTAATATCATTTATTCAATCTATCTAATACTGTGAAACTTCTAACGGGAAAACTAAGCACAACTAAATGATTAAGTCTAAATACAAACATTACATTCCTTTTGGATCTTATTAATAAGTTTACTAACTACCGATGACTTAAATATTTGTTTCGAAGTATTAAAAATGTCTAAGTCACTAAAATATTTGTTGTAGGTATTTGTACAACGACGTACATATTCATTTTGTCCGTATTTAGTTTTAGAAACAGGGGTAGCAAACAGTTTGAGTGAGGAAGAGTTGCGAGGGTAACGCTGTGGTACGTTGATATTTAAAGACGAAGTGAGAGTAGGACAATCGATAGTAGTATTTATGATATCATACAAAAAGGTCATTTCGAGGTAATATTCTTCTTTCTTCTTCACTATATATTATATATAGTTTCCGATTTTGCCATTTGGGCCCACTTGAAAAATTCACTCTGTACATTAATGCAATCATTGTTTATTTATTTCATTGCATGATTTCCACAGACAGGCAGACGACTATGAACATTTATAACACCAAAGGTGCTATCAGTATGCTGCCGCCCGCTAAGGGAGACTTTTTGGTGTGAGCTATAAATAGGCACTAGTTAGAAACTAATAGTATTGTTTAAACCTCAATGCCGTGCAGCACTACACCCGGTTGCGAGGGTCGAGGGCGTATCGACTGCCGCTCGGATCGATGCCAGTATTCTGTCGTGGCGACAACGGTTATTTCGGCGTAAAGCAGTTTTCTTTTATATTGGAATCTATTCTATATTTGAAATTTTTTTCATACTGGCCGCAAATAATATTTGAAGAACCATATGTGTCTATTTTATTTAGGCATATGGCTTGGCCGCTAGGCCTTTCAGCCAGATCTTGGATTACAATATAGTTTCTTCATTTTCTTAAACCTATTTATAGCTCAGCTGAATTGTAGGTTATCAATTGACGCCATTCAACGGAGTTCTTGTGACAACTCGAAAGGCCACATTTGACTATACAGTTCACATCTCTCACGAAAACACATAATTACTACTTAAAAACCATCAATATCCTACAACTACTGTTCATTTTAGAGTAGATTTACACATTTTTAGAAAATAAAATTGCACAGCACAACATCTTTCAGTTCCCGCCAAAAACTCAACCATACGTTCCTTTATTTTTTATCTGTCAAATATTTTTCTCTAGAGAAAAACATTTTAAAAATATTTGTGCTTTGTAAGACATATAGTACCTATCTAGGTAATATATGTCTTACAAAGCACGTCTGGTTTTACTTATCAACTGGAGACTGCGCCACGAAAGAAGTCCCAAGGGCAATAATGGAACTAAAAGTGGCAGCTCCGCTATTTGATATAATTATTTTCGTAGGTATAGTAGTCAGGAATATTAGATTGTTACACGAGAGGTGAATGTGACCTATTTAGGCATGTTAGAGTGCCTAAATATGCCTTTCATCCGAGGTTAACACTCGGCTTTTCATTTCGAATATGAGGAAAATCAACAGAAAGTGATTAGTTGAAAAACAACTACTTCTCTAATGGAATAAGGGGCTAAATCCACATCTAAATGTGATTAACTCATTTAATACGTCACATATGAAACGTCAAGTAATTTTTTTGTCTGTAGTATTCTACCAGCAAGTATTTTTTGTCACTGATGACAGTAAATATTTAGCTTAAATTTATGTAAATTAAATAATAATTTAGTGAAAAGTAATTTTTATGTATAAAATAGTGTTACAAAATTATTGATATTTTTTTATTACAATTTATGCAGCGATTAGGCCGCCTTTTGTTTTCCCGAAAAATTTATGTAATTTGTAAAATGCAAGGAGAGATTTGGATAAGAAAGTACCAAACATACCAAATATTAACTATTTGGGCAGGGTTTCCCCTTTATTGTACAGCCTTTGATGTGCATATTCACAATATTTGATGTGAATAGCCCACTAAATTATCTAGACGATAATTTAGTGGGCTTATAAAATTAACTAACCGGTAGAAAATGGTGATTTAATTATAAATCGAATCATCTGATAAATAGACTAAAAATATTATCTATGACGATTGTCTATGTCATATTAATATACACTATGGTTCTCATGACTACTGTGGTGGACATCTTGTAACAAATTACATATTAATTTTGTAATTGTTTATTTTGGTGAACAATAGTGTTTTCTATTCTATGATATATGTAATTACACACATGTTCACAATCGATGTTCCGAATGCTCGATACAAGTCACTCGCGATCCCCGTGTGACAGCTTCGGTTTCGAGCCCCGTGACCGACGGGTGTTGAATCATTAATAAGCAATTTTGAGTTTTCGTTTCAGCCAGATTGATATAAAGTTTGTTCCAAACATTTCTGTCACATGAAGTTCAGGTTTGACACGAATATTTTATGTTTTGCCACATCAGGACATGAGTTTTTACGTTGGCCTGTCACTCGTGTATCTTTGAATACACGAATAGAGCCTGATATCTTTAGTGAAGTCGATATTGGACGGTTCATTTGTATTGGAGTGAAAACTTCCCTAGGCACGTTGGACACTTTTGGGTTGGGGGAAAAAAGCACTACATTCGCGGAAGCGTCACGCTCGGATACAAAGTTTTCACTTCTGACATGCAGTCCTACGACAGACAATTGTTTTTCAACTAGAATATATCAGCGAAACTTCGTTCGCGTTGCTATGGTAACGTGTAATACTCGCAACAACTCAAAAGGATTTATCTATACATAAAACTGTAGAGGTCGAATTTCTGTAAAATGAAAAAAATGCTAAAAACCGAGTCAGGGGGATGTAAGAAGTGAAATAGAAATAATTTAGATTTTTTTACAAATTTTATGTTTCTCTGTTTGTCTGTCTGTTTGTACCGGCTAATCTCCGAAACGACTGGACCGATTTAAATGAAATTTTGTATGGTGGTAGGTTATATCCCTGGCCAACATATGGGATACTTTTGATCCCGAAAAATTAAAGAGTTCCCGTGGGATAGTTAAAAAACCGCACCACGCGGACGAAGTCGCGGGCATCAGCTAGTATAGTAATAAAAGAACAGCAACTGGTCACTGTACTTATAATCAGAGAACCTTTTTTAATACAATTCATACACTGACTCGTACACATACATTTTTAGAACACCTCGCCATCCCTCCAACAATTTTCCAGTATATGAAACTTAGCAAATTGGGACAACCGATAGCGGACTGAAGTCATTGATAAACTATTTTAATTAAAAGGGTTATGAATGATAAGAATGTAATACATTATTGTTTGGAAATTTTAGATAATATTTTATATAAAATATTATATTTAAAGTTTTATGTGTATATATTATCCTAACTAGTGCCATGTGTGTTGTTTTTTCCTTTCTGTGTCTGGGTTATTAATTTTTTGGCTCTTTGTATGTCTTGGTTTGTTTGTGAAGTGTGCGTGTAATGCAATGCGGTGGTAGTGCGCGTTGGTGTGAGTATATGTATAAGTTTTGTTGTTGGTTGTGTGTTTGTGACTTTGTGTGGTGTTATGGTTTATAAATATATAGTGTGAATGATCATCATTATCACAATTCTCCATCACCACGCGGGTGAAACTGCGGCGTGCTGCTAGTTTATTATATTACTAGAGTTTGCCCCGCGGCTACACCACGTGTCAAACCCTGGGCAGCAGCTTTATTTTACTTATAAACATACAATAATAACAAAGAAACTGAGTCCATATAATCTAGATAAATGCCCAGCAAAACATGTACCATAGTCGTCGAAGCCAACCTGATTTGAAGTAATACAATGAATGACATGTTGTTTATGACAACGAAGGTATTTGTCAGGGAATTGAAACTACGCGATTATAGCGCCATCTATTTGGCTAATTCGTCCATTCTAAGTAAACAACGTCATTTATCGGGATAAAAAGTATCCTAAGCTACGACCCGGGATATGAGATAGCTCCACGTCGAGTATCATTTAAATATGTTCAGTAGTTTTCACGTAATGCCTTATCAGACAGACAGAAAGCAAAAAATTCTAAAATTTGCATTTTCGAAATCTGCTGGTCCGTATTAGCCCCTCTGATATTTTTTTCACATTTCTATACGCATTGTACAAACTCGAACCATTTACAAATTTATTATAGTATAGATACACATATATTTGAATGAGCCAATCAATGTTCCGTGTATTGAATCATTCAATATCATTGAATACCATCGTGTCCTTTCACTTCTGTGCTCTGACCTTGTACGCAGTCGACGAATGCTTACTATGACAAATTCTTGAATAGCTTTAGAAAAAAAAATGAAACACGTATGTGCCTATAATATTCGAGGTTTGCTCTCGATTTGGTATCCACTTATGGAACCTGACTTGGTGACAATGAGACTACCTCAGGAGTATATTCTTATGAATAAAGAATTTTTGAAAATCGGTCTACAATTGACGGGGAAATCGCGTAACAAACTTACAAAAAAAAACATTCAATCGACTTGCGAACTTCCCCTTTTTGAAGGAATTTAATAAGCTATAACTCTGACATAAAATACTAATATACAACGCGTATCCTGAAAATTTTTAGTACATTCAAAGTTTTGAAGCAAAGTCAGCTCTGAACTGAGTCATAAACACTGAATTTTCCCGCACCCCATTTCGCCGGTGACAGGGGTAGATGGTGAACTGCACGCGCCACTGTCAGCAGTGTTGCCGTGCGCGTTATCCAAATGTGCCCAAACGCGAAACAAATTGAGTGCCACAGCTTTTGTGTCGGCAAGGCCTTGCTCGCAGCGGAAATTTCGCACTTTATGAGACCTGGATTTTGTCGTGGATTTATTTATTAAAAATGTTGCTTATTATATTCTTAGTATTTCATGTTTGGTAATCATAATTAAAAGGACAAGATAATTAAATTAGTTCTTAGAAACTATTATAATATTATTGTAACTATACAACTATACATACTAATGTAAATATGCTAGGTAATATGCATGTATTCATTACTTTGGACTTTGACGTTTCGACAACAAGTTCTCTGCTTGATGAAAAACATAGTAACAACGTATTTTTATTTATGCTATATTATTAGTAATTAATCATAAAAAAATTAAATATAGAACTACGGTGCCTGTAAATCCCTTAATCTCTTATTTTATCAATTGTTAAATCTACTTTTGTTATCGTTTCAACCAATACCTATTTAGTTGTGGTAGCCAAGACATAAGAATTTGACTACCCAATGGGAACTGTATATGAAACTTGCTCCCATTGGCTGGAATTCAAAATACAAAAAAGGGACAAGCTTTTGAAATCGTTTACGAGAAAGATATTTTTTTTGTATAACTGAAAGATTTTTACTAGAGTTTAAATAAAAACCACTTTTAAGATCGAAGTTGTATCGATTCAAGTGCCCTACATCACGTCCAGCATCATAGCACTCTTTTCATGACTAATGCCAGAATACAGGGTTATTATAGCGGTACGCCGGTAACCAGGAGCGGTGGTCATACGTGGCAGAAATGTCCTATCACCTGGCTTTGGGTTGTTGAGTCCTTCTTACGACAGGTCGCGCCCAGCCACAGGAACTCATATTCCTTCTCCCTTCCTGCACGGATAATTTTAAAAAATATTCCCTGAAAGAGTTGCTTATAAATATTCTCGTTTATATTATTACTACGACATATACCAAAAATATGGATGGATTGTGTGAAGGATGATATTGTGTCGAGCGATGATGGAACGATCTAGTTGGTTTAAGAAGTTTCAAAAGATTCTGGAAGGAAAAGACAAGGACAGATACATTTTAGAAAGGGATAGATGATGAACAAAAGGATAACGAAATGAAGATCGAAATTCTAGAATAGAAGGTTCAGGAAGGAAAAGACAGAGACGGATAGATGTTTAGAAAGACAGACAGAGGCAGACAGTAAATAAAGGAATAACGAAAATAAGATCGAAATTATGGGTTCCAGAAGATTCTTCCGGGTATATAAGAAGCGCAAGGCACGCCTGCGTTATAGTTCAGTTTAAGACAACGAAGAGACAAGTGCGATACAGAAGAGTTGGAAGAGAAGTTTAATAGAAGACAGTGACGAGTTTAGTGAAGATTTCTGTGAAAGAAGAGTTTAGTGTAGTTTAAAAGGAGATCCACAAGCGCTACGCGGTATATTCGGAGGTGAGCACGGCAGTAGCAGGAGGTGGTCTACGCAATATCGGCGACGGTATTGTGAGTGAGAGATCTTATCTATATATTCTATATATGTCTATATATTGAGATGAAAGATGTGGTGTAAAAATATGAAAAATAAAAGGTCAACTGGATATGACGACATTCCTATCACAGTAATTAAAGAACATATTCAGGTTCTAGCTGGACTCCTCGCAAATTTCTGCAATGACTGTCTTAACGTTGGAATTTTTCCTGGCCAGTTAAAAATTATCAAAATCATTCCTATATTTAAAAAAATATAAGTGAAGCAAAAAATTACAGTCCAATATCAGTATTACCATCATTGTCAAAAATATTAGAAACTGTAATAAAAAGTAGACTAGTACGTCATTTAAATGTTAATAGAGTTGTCAATTTAAGACAATTCGGATATCAGAAAGGGGTCGGTACAGCGGACGCAATAAACATTGTAGTTGACGATGTCGTTACTAAGTTAAATAACAGATTGAGAGTTGCTGGATTATTTCTGAACCTAGGCTCAGCATTTGAGTCAATTGACCATGCTTTACTATTTTCTAAGCTAAAACATTATGGCATAAGAGGAACTGCACTCAAAATATTTGAATCTTATTTTAAAAGCCGAAAAATGTACGTACAAGTTAAACACACTGAAAATAATACTGAAATCTCGTATAACTCTTAGCTGCAAAATTGAAGCTCAGGTGTACCGCAAGGTTTTATTATTAATGATAGAATAAAATAATGTACTACGACTTTGCAGAACACATCATTATTTACAAATAGTGTCGCGGCAGCATATGTGTAACTATTATAGTTATGCCACAATAACTGTTCTTTTATTTAAAAAAATAATTTAAACGCCGCCGCTAGAAAAGGCTCTTAATTTGTATCTTAATCTTCATCCTTATCATAATAAGTATTTTTATTTTTTCTGATGCCCAGCGAAGTGGGCACGGGTCAGCTAGTGAATTCATATAAATAAATAAATATCGTCCGTACAGTGCGACGTTAGTTGTGCGTGTAGGGGCAACCATGCGGAGAAGAGTCACGTACGACTGTATGTTAATAAAAGCAATTAGTTCAAAAAAACTGTTACGGGGGTACGCACGTAACAATATGATGATTTGTTGACGATGACATATGTCAAATCGGAGGAGTATGCAAGAAAAGCCATATTGTGCCGACTCCAAATAATTTGGAGGAGATGAAAGAAAATATGTAGATATACATTTTTTACAACCATCCCGCGTAGTACCTATGATATTATTTTTTTATTTCCTACCGCTGGTAGCCCTCGGAAAACAAAGTTTTATTGTACCCGACACACGCTTCCCTTGGCATCGTTTCGAGACCCGTTTTATTTATGTAAGTGCTTTACATGTGACAACTGAGCCAGTAGTTATTAATGATCATATTCTAATTCCAGTACATAGAATATATATCTTTATTGTTTACCAACAACATAAGAGTAACGTAACAGGAAAAGTGGAATAAACTACAGCCTAAAGTAAACAAAGGAAAAATAAATCAAATTATTGAGAACAAACTGAGGGTAGACGTTAAAGTAATTTCTTATTCTTTATAGTTTATTCTGAGGACGATCACTACAAATTGGTCTTAGTTTTCTGATAAAATTGTTAATAATATTTTCTTAAGTTTTCGCGACTTGTATACATAATAAAACTACGTTTTAACGAAGTCTGCGATCAGTGAACACACGCTGGATAAACCCAACCACTACATCAGATTCGATAACCCACAAATTTTCGCGAAATAGAATCGATTAATACCTAGAATGGTGCCTGAGGCTATTGAAATCAAAAAACACCTGAATTTCAATAGAGAAGATGGTTGGCAAGTACCACCTGTTTGGGATCCGATCATCAAAACTATCAAGACCCAAATCCAGCAATAACCAACTGCCAGACCTCAGGACACTGTGAGCTCTTTCGGCGTGTACCGGAACACAAACCAACTTGACTGATAATTTCTTTTATTTTTCCTTCCACCCATTTTAATATTATATAAAATTATTAGAGCTAGGCCTGTTTGCTGGAGAGTTTCTTACACTGCTTTTTCTCTTCAAGCCATAACACGTTGCGAAGCGGTGGTAAATTAGATTAGGCTCCCATAGAGTAAATAATAACCATAAACAAAATTAAAACTAAATAATTAAAATGAACAAGTTGGCGGTAGGCTAAATAAAACTTTAAGAATACTCGTTGACACTTGACACCTTTGTCTTCCGTGACACGGCCACTGAAAAGTGGACGAAACGTCGAAATAACAAAAATCAAATAAATTACCGCGCTTAAAATCGTTAAAACATAGTTTTATTATAAAATTGTTAGTATCAAAGTATACATCCACTTAAAACTGCTTAGAGGGCAAACATTCCCTAGAACTAAGGCCCAGTGAATCGCAAAGAGTATTGTCCATTGTCTTGGAGGTTCGAGCACGCTTCTTCAATAACATTCCGAATTAAAATGTTTGATCTGCTCTTTACTAAATTCAATACTAAATTAAAAAGTATCACTTAAAAAGGGATACTATACTATTGAAAAATATTTCAACAACAAAACCCCAGTTGCTTAGTGTGGTGGTTGTTTAAGTTGATTGGTGCGTCGATGATGGTTACCTCTGTGTATGGGGTGACGCACCGGTGGCGAGAGCCCATGGCTCAATCGCTCGAGAGGGGAGTACAAAATAAGACGACGAGTTGTTGTACTCTTGCAGTATATTAATTTCTTCCTTGTTCCTAATTTAACTTAGACTATATACAGAAACCTTATCGTTTACGTAATGTGCGCACCAGTATTCTAATCAACTATAAATATTATATTTACACGTGTATTAAATTGGACTGATATAAGTAGTTGCGTTGTTATGAAATCCTTGTTCCCGCGTACATTCGTTGTTTAAAGATATCACCACTTGAGATACCGACGCTTTACGGAAGTCGGTGGGTGGTGGTGGTTTTCAGCGCAAAAATATAAAAACTTCGACTGTTTCTTGGAAACGATTATTCGACCGCGATTCATGTACCTGTAAAGTTTAAAGTGAAGTGTGATGTGTGTGTGTTGATAATTGAACTTGTATTCCGAGGTTATGAGTGAAATAAAATGTTGATATCGTGCATTGTATTTTTCTGAAGTTTAGCGTCCCCGCACGTGTTAGAAATTTATCGAAATATATTTATTGCGGACAGAGAGCACCCCCCTGACCCGCCCGTCGGAGCACACCTACTCTCCGCGCCCCGCACACCGCCGACGCCCATAGCTGGCGCAATTAGCAACTAGGCGTCGGACGGGATGCGGGATACAGGAGCGGCCTTGGAGGCAAAAATTGTTCGTTCAGTTATTCATAATTCTTCACAATTGTACTATAATTCTCAACGACGACTCTTTGCATAATTTGTACTTATTCTATGTATATTTCGATTCATGTAAAAAGTTCGATAATAATAATCATACAGTCCATTACATCGAGTTTAATTTCCAAACAAGAAGCAACTGCCACCAATAATATTGTACTGTGGATGCTTAGTATGTCTCGTTTTATGATATTTTTTCCCTTGATTTGCACTGTTTGCTAAATCTTCGTTAACTCTCCGAAAAGTAATTATATAACATACTTCTGATTTAACAACAACAGTCTGTAGACAAATTGAAGTATGAGAATTTTTAGCTAGACATATTGCTGTTAAGCTTCTTGCCGTATTTTGAAAGTCAAAGTAATTTATTTGTTTGAAACACGGACGTTTTTGCAGATGTTTTGCTAATTCTCAAGTTACATGTTTCGCCTTGACAGGCATACAAATTTTTTGTAGTTTTGGTTACAAGCCGTTTGTTGTCCTTATGACTACATATACATTTTATGATTATATTATTGATTATTTTACTGATTATGATGCTATTAGAATTACAACAAATATTTAATAAACAATTACGTCTTTTTCAGTTAATATATTATTTCTAAAGCAATTAAATTAAGATAATGTCATTAACAATTTTGTATAATTTAGTCAATTCATTATATTACGTTCTTATTACTAGTCTGTTTAAAATTAAAATATTCATCAATGGTATAAAACGCCATGCGTATCAGCCACTCTGCTATTTTTATTTTAAAATATTTTAAGGGGAGTGACTTACAATTTTCTGGTAAGTGTTTATAAATATTGTTACGAGTTACAGGACTCGAATTAAAAATGCCGTTGGCACTACTATAGGATTTATTAGAACTATACAAATACGTATAACATAGGTACAAATATAACCGGACGCAATAAGTCCAAATGTAATGCACAATTAAATAACACGCGCAAATTCCGTCACTATATCGCTTATCGAATGTAGACGTCTTGCTCTGATCGTGGTTCTCGCTAGACTGCCTCATACCGATTCGGGCATTGTTTTATACTAAACGGTACAATACAACAATCGACCGCGTGGAGTGAAGTTTTCCAAGAACCACACCTGGCTAAGGACCATCATAAAGGATTACAATACACAATAGCGGCTTTTCTAATTACAACTATTCTAAACACAAAGTAAACAAAAGAAGTGCAAATGCGGGCAGTTAATAAACTGCGCTTTTATGGCCGGCAGGTGTGCATTCACATTTATCGGCGTGCTTCGTGGAATTTTGGCTAAGTTGTAACAATATTAACACACATGGAGTAAGAGCTTCTTTGACATGTTAGTTCTACTATTGGGTAGCATTCTCATTCATTCTTCTTTCTCCATAAACAACGATAACACGTTGCGAAACGATGTAGTAGGAAGATCTAATTTTTAACTTATATATATGGCTTTCTAAAAAGTGTTCTCCAGTGGAATTTAATTTGAATAAATTCGAATTTCAATAAACTAGCAACCTGGAACGATTTTCCCTCAAATGACTAACATAATAAAATGGCATGTCTTTCAACCCTTCGATATTTATCAATATATATGTAAACCGACTCCTGTCACGTCTGTGTCACGTCACTTGGAATGCATTATGTGTGTATTGTTTAGCCAATAGATCCATCACAAGGCATTAGTGTTGTTTTGTTAAGCTCATGTCGGGATCGTGTTGTGATCTTGCTTGATAATGCTTTCTCGTATTTTCTTATCGGACGTTTAATATAAAAGCTTTTGAAGGGTGAACCATTTTAAGGGTTGAATTAAATAAATTTGTTATGTGTTTAATAAAATAGACACTCATAGTTGTTTTATGTTTGCTGTAATGGCGATGGAACACAGCCACAGCTGGGCTTCCTCAATCAATCAATTTATTTATTTGCTTAACAACATGCTACGTATTATAGATGTTAAGACATATACAGTTTCAAATGTTTATTATCTTGTGGCAGCGGAGGTAAGTTCAATAATACTTCAGATGGCAGAGAGTAGTATTCACTGTCGAGTGCTGATGTGAACTGAAGAGAACTCATTTATTTTGGAAACGGTAACCTTAAGTACAAGTATTAACAAGTCGTACAGCTAGTACAATGTATGAGCGGAACGGATGATGTGCGAGCGAGATACAGCAACTATTAATATGGACGCTCCCGTGTTGCGCTAGCTAGTTCTCCGTTGTCCACTCCGATGACTAAATGTATGCAGCTCCCATAACCTATTCCTATTATTATTCGTATTGTAAGAGGTGACAGAACAAGTCACAGCCAGGTCCCGGGGTCCTAAATTTCGTGATGTCACATTTCGAAATCTAATATATTTAAGCTTTAAAACACAAAATTTGAAATATTAACGAAATACTCCAAAATATTTTCAACTCTATCTATATGAGCTTAGTGTTTAAATTGTTATAAATAATTCTAATGGAAATAAAACTAATTACGGAACTGCTGTTTTAATTTAACGATTTCTTGATGTAAAATTGCAAAATGTCTGATGTGACACTAGGGGGAGGAATCTCACGAATGTGACAAGAACTGGGCAGGGGTCAAAACATGACATTCGTTTGACGTAAATTTTAGATAGCGCCTTAATACTTAAAACCGTGAAAGCGTAACTAACAAACTTTTTCTTACCAAATGCTGGGTCTTAAAGATACAACAATAAAATTAAAATCTAATGTAAGAAACAAGACTTAATGAGTACTACTCATGCGCAAAAGGTTGGCCGATAGCCTCATGATGTAACGCGTCGATGGTCAGTAGGATTGACAAAAAAGTTTACATAAATAGTTGTTGCAATAAATTTATTATTGTATATTCTTTGCATAAGTATATACAATAATAGTAAGTAGTCATCGGCAAACCTGCGCGCGGCTTATAATTTAAATTTGACCTAAAATACTAGATTTAATTATTTATACCAAGAATTTGCCGACTAACACTTTTCGTATTGTCTATGTTAAGGAGAAGCCACGTTGTTCGTGTCCTTTATTAATTTTAAGCACGATGCACTTCACTTTACCTTTAGTTACTGTCTTGATAGTTTTACAACACTAACTCAAAAGATTTGGTCCTTTTGATTCTTCAATCACACAAACTCATATTCACAGTTATAATGCTAATTAGGATAAAATTTACATTGCTTAAAATATTTAAAGTTATTTTTGTATATAGATAAAATAAATAGTTACAAATACTTTTTGATTCATAAACTCCATTTCAAAATATTCGTTTGGTATGTTATTTCTAGATTATGAAAATAAATTCATGCAAAGTAATATATTAAAGTTCGTTTGACAGCGTTTCTAATGAGCAAAATGTGAGCTGAAATTTGGGAATTGAAATTTAAATATTCATTAACAAATTAATGATTGTGGGAAAACCGAAACTTTGGTCAGAGGACAACAAAGCTGAATTAGCGGCTGGTCCATTGTTGACGTTATATTTACCTACTACTGTTAACCTAATTAATTTTAAACTAGTGATGAAGACCACTATTGGAAACAAAGGAACGTTTTCAAAATTGCGTTATGTACATTAATTACAATTGTGTCTAGTCTAAGATTTATGATGATTAACCGTATTGATGCAGGAACAAGAGTCTCGAAATCTCAGTTTACATGCAGGCACGATTTGGGGTCCTGAAGCAGTTTTGGAGACTCGCTTATATATAGCATAAAGTACTACTTCATTTTAATACTCGTTATATTCGTAATATGAATGAAATGATAGACGAAAATGGTGAAGAAAATTAATGTGGATATGACGGAAGTTATGATGTTTGGAAGAGATGAAGGAATGACAACGTGTAACGTACAGATAGGAAATGAAAAACTAGGGCAAGTTAAAGAGTTTGTTTACCCAGGGTGCATGTTTGACAGAGACGGAAAGCATGAAACTGATATTGAAAGGAGAGTAATGGCAAGTAGTAAAGGTAAATGGAGCGCTGGACTCTTTTATGAACAGCCGGAAAGCGTCTGTAAAGGCAGGCCTGGCTGTCCATCAAGGGGTATTAGTACCAACGCTAATGTACGGCAGTGAAAGTTGGGTATGGCAGAAGAAGCATGAAAGTAGGATAAATGCAATCGAAATGAGAGCTTTGAGAAGTATGTGTAAAGTTAGGGTAAGAAACAGTGTGACAAGGGAACGTTGTGGATTGAAAGAGCATGCAGTGAAAAGAGTTGAAAAAGGAATGTTAAGATGGTTTGGGCATGTAGAGAGATTGTATGCATTCTTAGCTCTGTTCCGCGTACACGATTTGTACACTGTCCCGCGCTACTAAAATTGGTCTATCGCGCAGGTACAGCGGGAGGAATAATTAGTTGTCTAAAACTGAAACAGCCTATGAATGAATGAATATGATTTATTGTGTTTTTAAAAGATACAGCTAACAGAAATAAAATTGTACAATACAATAGGCGGTCTTATCGTTATTGGCGATGTCTTCCAGACAACATTTGGTTGGACAAATTTTTTTTTAAAAGAACAGAGTTATAATTAATTAAAGAATAATAAATATACATACATTAATAAAATATAAAAATGATTAAGCCTGTTTATAAAACTAACTCGAAACTAGTTTAAAACGTGGCTTTAGAATAGACGAGGCACATATTTTCGCTCTTCATACTATATAAATACAGTTAACTACGCATGATAAATGTGATGCTACGCGGCGAGCATTATTACCTTAAAGTCGTGGATCGCACGCGGCCGCGGCACCGCGCCCAGAAAGACTTGAGTGCAAAGTTGCGACTGGCACTTTGATTGTAGTCATACTCTAAATGATTACATTTTCAACATTATTTTGTACCTAACATCTTTATGAAAACACTCTCTCGTAATAACAGATTATTTCTCATGGCGAAAACGGAGATGTTTAAAGGTATATACATGTTATACTAATTGCTAAACATGGTGACTTTTGTTAATGAATTGCAACAGAGTGGCACCAAAAAAAAATAAAAGAGACAGCAGTGTCATATTATTCGTCTTCCCCAAGACAACGACGTCTTATGATCGGAATAGAAAGAGTCGTGAGTGTTGACCCGGGATATATTCCGGGTAGATCCCGTGGACATACCCCTTCCCCCTATTGGTGTAGAGCAGTGGTTCTTAACCGGTGGTCCGCGGACCACTGGTGGTCCCTGAAGGCATTCCAAGTGGTCCGCGAAGCCATCGTAATAAACAACTAACGTAACATGTTGTGTCGTGTCATCACAACGCAAACTGCGCAAACAAAATGCAATCACAAAAATCTCATTAAATTTAAAATCCGAACTTATGTTTTTAGATTTTTAAAATAATAAATAAATGCACGCTAGTTCTAAAATTATACGTGCTTTATTAGATAGAAACAAATACATATAATCTATACATATACATAACCGACTGGGTGGTCCCTGGAAAGACAGAAATTTGATAAAATGGTCCCTCATGATTTAAAGGTTAAGAACCACTGGTGTAGAGGGGTACTCTTCCCTGGGAGGTGCCCTAAATGAGAGCCAAGCGTTGGGGTGTCACAGATGTAGTTAGTACCTGTGGTTTAGTTCCTGTGGTACCTGTAAAAGCGCAAAGGAGAGGGGCGCAGGATAGGTTTAGTGGGTAGTCTGGCGGTCGACCATCCCCCGTCCCTCCGCTCGGAGGCCACGGTGGGGATACGGCCGATCAGGAGTCCCGCACACCACTGGGTGCGCTTTCCCCCTCAAGCCCGAGGATGGTGTCCCAAGAAAAGACATTCCCCTGCGTAATAAAAAAAAGATATAATTGCAACTCGATACTGTCTCAATAGATTTCACGTGATGCTCTAATAGGTAGATAAACCAAAATACTAACAAATTGCATTTTCGAAATCTGCTGGTCCGAATTGGAAACACACCTGATTTTTTCTGTTTTTAAAATTCATTGTACAAACTCTACCCCCTAACAGCTATATTATAGATTATAGAAAACCACAACAACAAAATCTGATACAAGAGTTTTAATATGGATAACCAAAAACACAGTTCTGCTTTTATCTATATATAAATACGTGAAGCAAAAACTTTGTTGGGTACAAAGTTTTTACAAAAATTGCGCGAACGGAGGAGTATGAAATTTCGCACACTTATAGTTTATATAGAGAAGAAGCGACGGATGCCTATATTTTAAAAAAATTATGCATAAAAAATACATTGAGCCAATAAAAAAGACATGACACACACTCCATGTATTTGACACACACTCATATATACTCTTTTGTTTATTGCTCAAGTCAAATTAACAATGTAGCCTTGGCGAAATCTGTGATTATAGAAATATAGTCTTTGACAACAGAACCTTAATAATGTTCAAACTTATAGTTGAAACTAATTATGGTCGAATTTTGACCACCGAGCGACCACTAGTACATTTCTATTGAACTGAAAAATGTTACACACGGTACTCGTTGTTACAATAATACTTAATTTAAACAAAATATTACAGCATAAAAATAAACTTAAAATAAATATAATGACAATAACAACTATAATATTATAAAATTCTAAAAATACCGTGTCTGTACATTGAAGCTATTTAAAAAAAAACCACTGGAAAACACTAATAAACGATGGAGAATACGGTGCTACTTTTTTTTAATTTCTCGTCTTATTGTTCGGGATTCTCATAAAAACTACTAGGCCGACATCGATGCGGTTCTCGGTGATCGATAGCAAATGTTTAGACTTAAGATCTGCGCTACATATACCCTGGGAATGCCGCGGGAAATTTTCTGGGAAAGATTTAAAATGGCCAGTTTAAAAATAAATCGAATTCCCATGTGACTTTTTTCCATTGTTTTTTTTATTTTATGTAATAAGATGCATGATATTTTTTATCCCGAGAACCCCGCGGAAACTTTCCCAGGAGCGGTTTGTAGTTGTTCGTATTCATAAAAATTAGCTTATAATGGAATAAGACTAGTTCGTAAGTTTTCTGTAATGGTGTACAATAAAGTGTTATCTATCTATCTATCTATCTATCTTATTCCGACACAGTTTTCATTAAAACGATAACTTACATTATTTTTCAAATGCTGCGGTACTCTGTGTCCCGGGAATCCCGCGGGAATTTCAAAGTCAAGCGTGGACAAGGTCGCGGTCATATCCTCGTATTGCTTGAGTTATTCAAAGTGGCGCTGTCTTCCTGGCTAGGTTATAAAATAACCTGTTTTTAAAACCTAATGTCAAATGCAGTTGAATATTTGAGAAAACTTTGTGTGTGTGTGTGCAGTTCACACGCAGTAGAAAAGAAACAAAGTGTGACAAGGGGTGGGAGGGATTCTAAACTTCGTGACGTCACATTTCATATTTTATATCGTTATAATGTATTTAAGCTTTAAAACACGAAATTTTGAAGTGTTAACAAAAAACTTCAAAACTTTTCCAACTGTATCTGTATGGCCATAGTGTTTAAATTATGAAATATATAATGTATTCTGTCTCATTCTCTCGCAGGCTCCTATAGATTTATGTGTTTATCTCTTTGAAAAAGATGCAATAACAACAGTTGAAAAAGGAATGTTAAGGTGGCTTGGGCATGTAGAGAGGATGGATGAAAACAGAATCACAAAACAAGTGTATGACAGTATTGTGAATGGTAGAGTTGCTATCGGTAGACCACGACATACACATCATGATCAAATAGCAGAAGTATTAAAACGAGGTCAGCTAAAAAGCATCTCAAATAAACGTGCATGTGTGGAGAGGTTAATGAACGTAGATGAAGCGATAGTTGTTTGTCAGAACCGTAGCAAGTGGAGATCTATAGTCTCTGTCTACCCCCATGGGAAACAGGCGTGATAATATGTATTTATATACTATATATCTCTTTTTAGTGTCGCTTCTTCATTTCATCGAGTTTCAAACCACAACGATTTTAAAGAAGTGTTACTTCAAAACATTACATACTAAGAATTCACACTGCGATATGTTGATAACTACATTGCAGCCTAAATATAAATTACATTGAAGGAAAATTCCATTTCTCGTAGGGGTGTTCTCATTTACAAATTCCTACCCATAGCAAGTTCGCTGTCGGATGTTTCCGTTCCTTGTTGACTCAGACGCACGTTCACACGTGCCGGGAACGTTTGCCCGAGGGAAGAGAGGCGTTGGGAGAACTTGTTTAATAATTCAGAGGCAAGACGTTGCTTCGTGTAACGAGCCACCCATTGCAATGTTGTTGCATGCGTAAACAAAAGGCGTGAGCTGCAAGTGTTTTTGGGTTGTAAAGTATGTTTTGTATAGGAGTAATAGGACTTTTCTTTTAAAGGGTAACAATATTTTTGATGTTAATTTAAGACGATAGTCTATACTATAATATTATAAACAGGAAATATTTGATTGTTTATTTGTTTGTATTGAATAGACTCCGAAACTACTGAACCCATTTGAAAAATTCTTTCACTGTTGGCAATCTACACTATCCCCGGTTGTCATAGGCTATATCATATTTTCAAAAAAATTAGGGATCCTCACCAAAACTCCAATAGTGTAACCCGAGGTGTAAAAAAATTACCTAAAATCGCGTGCGCTGCGAAAACTATTGATGATAGAATAAAATAATGTACTACGACTTTGTAGAACACATCATTATTTACAAAAAGTGTCGCGACAGCATATGTCTAACTATTATAGTCATGCCACAATAAGTGTTCCTTTATTTTAAAAAATTAATTGAAATGCCGCCGCTCGAAATGAAAGGCTCTTTATTTGTATCTTGGTATTCATCCATATCAAAATAAATTACTTCATATTCAAGACTGCTTCAATACCTTTATATAACTTTTTGAATTATTAAATTCGGACATTGCATTCGAAAGATATCATGAGTTTAAAAATGTAAGTATTAGAAAAAAGTTGCGTGGTCGCCGCTCACCCTAATCGGCTAGATAGGCTTATGCGATGTAGGCGTCACTGGGGTACAGACCGTACGGGAGGGGAAATATTTTGAATTCGCTTAGTAGGTAATTAAACTCAACAAAAAAAGTTCTCTTTAGATACCCCTGCGTAGCCAAAAATGGATCCTAATAGATATTCATGTGACTTTTTATTTCTAACAGTTATAATATATCTGGTAGAAATAAAAAGTTCTGAGAGGGATGCTAGCAATTTTATTATAATATAATAAAATTGCTAGCAGACCTCTCGGAATCGATCACCCGTCATGTAATGCCGTGTTTGTCCTTTGATTCGAGACTCTCGAGGTTTATTGACCTTATATAGAAGTTCTAAATTACTTTTCAGTACTTATTTGTTCCAAATAAAATAATTATTTGGAGTAGTTATTATATAAAGATGAAAATACACGATGTAAAGGTCGACTTTAAGGTATGCGATCTCAGACTTTACACCGTGAAACACGACTTGAGACAAGAGCCCAAGACAGTGTCGCTTAGCTAGCAGACATCTTTTTGGGAAGATTTTTGACACTATTTCTTGCGCATATTTAAGAAACTATTTTTCTATGGTATAAGTGATAAAATTAATTGATAAATTTAGTAACGAACCGCATAGCTATGTATATTTTATTGCAGTGAAACTTCTTTAGAATCGTTGTGATTTGAAATGCAATGAAACGAAAAAGCGACACTAAAAAAGATGAACACATAAATCTATAGGACTAAGCCTGCGAGAGAATGAGATACGAGTTTTACATTGTACAGCACAGATTAGAGAGTCAATAAGACCGATGATGAGACATAAGCGCAATTTAGACTATTTCCGTCTAAATTGCGCTTATGTTTAATCATCGGTCTTATTGACTATATATATATATATATATATATATATATATATATATATATATATATATAAACGGATAAAATATTTTTAGACTAAAACTGAAGAATTGAAAATGATACTTAAGAAGCTTATTTTCAATCAATGTGTTGCGGATGTAGGCTAGAGGGATTTTATATTAATAAAAGTTAGAGAAGAATTATCTGTGAGTATATTCTCTGACGTTTCACTTCTACTGCGTGTGAACTGCATACACACACATTTTTTTTCATTTAATTTATTGTTACACGCCGACAAAAAGTAAATGCACATCTGCCTGCCATAAACCTGGTTTATTACCTTTCCCGCATTTGCACTTTTTTTCTTTACTTTGTGTTTAAAATTTGTAATTAGAAAAGCAGTCTATTGTGTATTGTAATCCTTTATGATGGTCGTTAGCCAGGTGTGGTTCTTGGAAAATTCAGTCCACGTGGTCGATTGTTGTATCGTATAGTTAGTATAAAACAATGCCCGAACGGAGGGGTGAGGCAGTCAAGCGACAATTACGATTCGAGCAAGATGTGTACAGTCGATAAGCTATAGAGTGACGGACTTTGCGCGTGTTATTAAATCGCGCAGTTTGTACTGGTTGTATCCAATTATATTTGTACTTGTGTTATACGTGTTTGTATAGTTCTAATAAATTATATAGTAATTCCAACGGCATTTTAATTCGAGTCTCGCACTCGTAACAATATAATTATTGCAGATTTTAATGTAGTAGACTAACAATGCTTCAATGGAGTCATAATCAAGTTCAAATCATAATGAAGTTTTAAAAGCCACTCAGTGTTTTCTTAAATATACTTACATAATATACTCTAGTGCTATAAAATATAATTGTTTTAAAAATCATGTTCTTGTAACATACGAGGACCTACCTACCTACACATCCAAAAAGTAAATTCTAATAGATGCATTATAGTGGTGATATCAAAAGAAGTGAGGCCATACAAACTTTCCTTCTTGCTAATTTGGATTTTGGAAGTTCTCGTCTTGTTTGGCTTAGTATAACTTCAGCGTGAATCTAATTAATTTAATTAGACTTTGAACAGGAGCACAGTAATAACAGCGTCCACTGGAGTTAACTTGGAAATTGGTTAAGTTAAAACCGAAAGTCACGAGATTTAAGATTACGTTTTGTAATCAAAAGATTTATGTTCTGGTTTATATACTGTGGGATTAATCATGAGAGCAACACATTAAAATTGCTTTGTGGTTCGCGTTACCTTGATGATGTATTTCTAAGGGAATTACAACTGTTGCGGACAGAGAGTACCCCCCTGATTCGCCCACCGGAGCACACCTCTCCGCGCCCCGCATACCGCCGACGCCTATAGCTCACACAATTAGCAGCTAGGCGTCGGACGGAAGGTGGGCCGTATATAAGCGGCCTTGGAGGCCGGAAAAAAGGCATTTCAACCACTCTCACTCGACTCTCTTGCGCACCTACTTGTTCATTCGTAATAGCACCATTACGTACTTTTTGTACTTATTTCTTCTATGTATAGTATTATTGTAAATAACTTTAATAATAATCATACAGTCCAGTCTATATAGAGTTTCATTTTAACTATCACCAATAGCAACAGTGGCGCCATCTTTTCAGCTATATTCGTCGGGAATAATATCTACTTTTCTCTGGATGATAAGTACCGTATGTGCTTTTCTATACACCAGATAGCGTGTATGCAACACTTCATGACGATCTATTGCGTAACGTAATTAGGCTTGAAATCATCACAAACAGACAAACAAACTCCATTCGCATATACAATACTGGCAAAAACCAGTGCTTTAGGAGGGCTCACGAAGTTTTCTACCTAGTAATAATTAATTAATTACTGATTATTTAATATTTTTAACTAAAGAACCTTTTGTTTACATGTTTACATCGACATTAGTTCTTTAGTTTTTGAACAGATGGCGTTAGCAGTAATAGTCTAGTTGATATTACACATGTCTTATTGTCAGTGATGGATTCACACTAGGGGCTAGTGCCCAAGGCGGCGAAATTTTAGAGGGGGCCAAAAATTGGAGTGTTAGCAAAAAAAAATCAACTTTCTTCTATTAACTCGATGATTCTGCTATTAAACTCGATGATTTTGAAAAGCTTAGAAATTATTGTATTCATGCTAAATCTTAAAAATCAAGTTATCATTGAATATTTACGTTCTGAAGTCTAGTTACAGTGCATAGATATAGGGAGTTAGTGTTCACTGTGCCCCAGGGCGGCACTTAAGGTAAATGCGGCCCTGCTTATTGGTTTACATAATTATATGTATGTATATATAATTATATTTTTGTGATAGATAGATAACACATCTCGAAATTACTATATCAAAGCCGAAGTTTAAAAGTGTGATAGTTTCTCAGTAAAGTGTGCCACAAAAATGCATAGATCGTGGGATAGTGTTATTTAGGCGTATACTGAAAATATCGGTGCAAATGACAGCCCGAATTTCACGTTCAAATTTAAAGAACGAAGAATCAAAAATATCAGTGAATCTATTTACTATGCGATTCAAATGAGAATAGGATCGATTTTGCGCCATATTGTGACGTCATAGCTGTCGAATTATGACTTTAAATATTATATTAAGACAATTTACTACTAATATAGACCTTTTTTTTAAATTTGATGTAAGACTTATTATTGATATGCAAATAAGTTTTTTGCAAACCATACTTTTCAAGTGGCATTTATCAGATGAGGTTATTGACATTCATATTCTTATTTGGATCGCATTATACGTTAACAATCTCATTGTGTTACCTGCACATTCTTGTAACTGAATTAAATACTCAAGTTCTTCTGTTTACAAGAAATATGTTTGTGTAAGAAGAGGTCGACGTGAAACTTAAAGATATCAGAACACATCTTAAGCACAATTTCGATATTAATTACTTTTGAGCTTAGCCTAAAACAGGTTAGAAAGTTACAGTGGCAACCATCTAGTTTCCAAACGGCAAGTTTTAATTACTTCGCCTGTTGTTGGTAAATGGTAGATACACGTTCGCGGCACTTCGATACCATTAAACAAATAAAAGTTTGAGATACCAACGAGAACGCTTAATATAAGTACTAAGTCATCTACGCCCCAGAATTACTCGAGTTTTAAAGGCGGTGTCTTAAATTTTAAAGATACTGAGACATTTGTAACAGCCTTTGTTATATTTGTACACGTGTACCCAATATAAATCTGAACATTTTTAACCGTTTTGCGTTTTTAGTATGTTTATGACACATAAAAAGGTTAGACGTATTTCGTGTGCTTGGTGATTGTTACTGTCAACAAGAAAAATGGTTCAAAGAATCTGTGTTAAGTTTTGTTTGAAAAATAAAATTGAGTACTCCAACGTTTTTAATTCTGTATTCTTTATTGTAGACAAAATAGTGGTGATGTACAGAGGCGAGCTTAATCCTAGAAAGAGTTTTCTTCCAGCAAACCTATGGGTCTAGCGGGAGTGGGAAAACAAGATGTACATTAAAGTTTATATGGATAATTAAATAGGTTCTTACACCTAAATTTACTTATTGAAAATAAATTTTACATTACAAACATACATACCTAGTAATACATATATAAAATACATATACGTATATATCAGTTAATTAGGATTTTAAAATGTTGACAGTGGAGTTTGTCGAGTTTACTTTGAGCACAACAAATGTTACACCTGGTAAAAGCTCTTAACAGGTGGTCGAGACTGTGTCAGTGATGATGCTCGCCCCAGCACGTCAACAGCCGATGAAAATGTTGAAGCACTGACGAAAATTTCTAGTACAGAGAATCGTCGAATCACTATTCTAAAAGTTGATGAGTATGTCGGCGTATCTGTTGATTCATGCCATGTAGTTTTTTCGGATGTTTTGGGCATAGAACGGGTGTCAGAGAAATTACTTCCCATATCGCTGTTTGAAGTAAAACTTTTTTAGGATCGTTCTGATTTTAAACTCGATGAAACGAACAAGCGACACTAAAAATAGATAAACACATAAATCTATAGGAGTAAGCCTGCGAGAGAATGAGATATGAGTTTTACATTGTGGAGCACAGATTAGAGTCAACAAGACCGATGGTTAAACATAGGTCCAATTTGGACCGAAATGAAACTGATAATAATATTTTTTAGACTAAAATTGAAAGTGATACTTCAGAAGTTTATTTTGAATTATAATATATTGACGAATGTAGGCTAAATAATTATATTTATATTACTAAAAGTTAGAGAAGAATTATCTGTAAGTATATTCTCTGAAGTTTCACTTCTACTGCGTGTGAACTGCACACATTATTTTTTTCACAAATCGTAGCTTATTCTATGCCTCACTCAGTATTTACCTGACTTGGCCTTCTACGGCTTTTTCCTATTCCCAAAACTAAAAATTATGTTAGGACGGAAATGTGCTATTGAGGAGATAACCGCATCGCTGGAAGAGCTTAGGCTTACATCAAAAAGCGCACATTAGAAATGCTTCGAGGATAGGAAAAGGCGTTGTACACATGTATGATATCTAAGGGGAACTAATTTGAAAGGGACACAATAGATAACGATGAATAAATACATATTTTTCGAGAACAATAAAAGGTCACTTTATTTTTTGAACAAACTGTCTTACTTGTCCTTGCAAATAGGCTGTACGGAGCACATTAGTAGGTCCGATCTCGAGTGACTCAAACAATCGACCAATTACGTTGACCCTACGCAATTCTATTTACACACATGTCCCAACAAAGAAATGGTTCATTACATTTATATCTCTTATTTTGGTTCCTATTTTATATCGAGAAATATTTTCGTCGCTTTGAAGTCAGAATAGTTGGATCATAAGCCTAAAAATGTGTCAATATTACACACGTGGCCTCTGTAGCCTAGGACTACGGCCTCTATTGCTTAAGTCTACGGCCTCTGTGACTTCTGTCTGTTCGGCGTCTATGGCCTAATAGGCTTTGCGTTGACGCGTTCATTTCAATGAAACTGATCGATCACCGATTCGAATCTCGGAAGGGTAAATTTCGTAAATTAGTTTTGTATGTATGTATGAGAGAGGCCCAGAATTATATATCTATTAGTAACTTTGTTGAGTTTGATGATATACAATGCTTATTGTTTATTGTTTCAACTTAGGCTTCGACAAAGACAAATTCCACGTACAGTCTGTAAAGGCACATTTTATTACCTGTCGGCATTTGAACTAATTGTAATCCTTTTATAATCGTCTTCTTTTTGTTTACTTATTTATTGGCATACGTTTCTAGTATTGTGAAGAACAGCCTATTGTTCTCATTTACGGCTGCTTGCAGGCCATTAGCCAGGTGTTACGGATTATAAAGTACAAGCTGATTCTAGGAAATTCGGTACACGTTGCCGGGCATATTTGCATTTGTGCAGTATAAAACGATGGCCTGGTGGAGAGAGAAGTCAGTCCAGCGATAATAACGATCTAAACGTGACGTGTGTACATTCGGGAACCTAATATTGATGGACTTTGCGCGTTTTATTGAATTACGACCCTCTGCATTATGTTTGGATTTGTTGTGTTCGGTTATATTTGTACCTGTGTTATACGTGTTTGTATAGTTCTAATAAACTCTATAATAATTCCAACGGCATTTTAATTCGAGTCCCGCAACTCGTAACATTATCTCTGATGATTAGTTTTTTTATGGCTGCAATGCCGTTTTATCACTGATTTTGCCAACGTCTTGTTGTGAGAAATATAGAGAAATAATTTCTCTAGTGGCTTCAGTGTGTCACATTTTCTGTTTTGTCAAGTTTTCAGTGAGTATCATGACTAATTAATTTAATTTCTACATTCGTCATGTTTGTACAAATAGTTTAAAAAAAAGAAACAGGAGGACTAATTAGGACGAACATATTTCCAAAACGCATTATTTAAGTTTTTTTCTGTCTATCTGTTCGTGCATCACATGAACGGATTTAAATCAAACTCGAAACAGAGTTAGTTTAAATCCCGGGTCAACACTGAAGACACTTTATATCTGGTTAAATAACGTCGTTTCAGTCAAAAAAAGTGGCGGAGGGACCACGTTTTTCGTGCCGCCATTGTAATTTATCAATAAACACGTTGCCATGGCAACGCGAACGAAGTTTTCACTATTAAATAAAAGCGTGTATCACTTGCAACATAACACCACGAGCCACCCAGGGCTTGAAAACGTTATCAATTACCTATAAAAATATAGGTAACTAGCTTCTGCCCGCGACTTCGTCAACGCGGAAGGTTTTTTAACTATCCCACGGGAACTCTTTAATTTTTCGGGATCAAAAGTATCCTATATGTTGACCAGGGATATAAGCTCCCACCATACAAAATTTCATTTAAATCTGTCCAGTCGTTTCGGAGATTAGCCGGTACAAACAGAGAACCAAAAAATTTGAAAAAAATCTAAATTAGTTTTATTTCACTTCTTACATCCCCCTGACTCGGTTTTTAACATTTTTTTTCATTGTACAGAAATTTGACATCTACAATTTTATAATATGTATAGATTACCGGTATTTTCGAAAAAGATACTGCTATTCCGGTATATTTTTTACCGTTACTTGGTGACTTGTATGATTTTAACGTTATAATATAACATTAAATCGTATTTATACATACGATATACGTATCGGTAATTTTTACCTTATTTCAAGTGACGTTGCCATATTTAAGAATTGGCTTTATTACGACTGCATGTTACCGAAACAATCGACAATCACAACTCTAAATATTACGCGAGCCCTTAACACAGTGCTTTGCGAGTGAAAGAGAGCGACGAGGGTAACAAAACATAATTATAACGGTAAAATTTCCGATAAACATAGTATTAACGTTATATTTTTTACCGGTAAAATGGCTACAAATAACGGTTAATTTTATAACGATATTTATTTTTTACCGTTATCTGAAATTAGCATAAATAACGATACTAAATTTTTACCGATGTTTCAAGCCCTGAAGCAACAATTCAACCAGACTACTACTTAATACTTTTCATACCATCTCTCGAGTAAAAATTACACCGTCACCCAGGCAATCTAAACTTATGATTTAAAGAAATATCTAGAATGTCTTCCCCCCCTCATGAATCTTAAACGGATTTCGTTCCGAAGAAATGCTATCTCATAATGAAAGCCAACACAAATATTCAAATATGGGGAGCGAATGGCGCACCTGTACATATTTCGTTTGTCTAAACCATGCCTCTTTTTCTTGCTCTTAAAAGGAGTTCTTCCAACTCCCCAAGGCTTTCTTTGTTTGTAATTGGATTCTTGATCATGTTATTATGATTCTTATATGCGGACGTCCCACAGATTTCATACGTGAAATTAGATCTCTGTATCTCGTGTACGTTTCGAGATGAGTACGTGATAGTTTTCGCATGCTGTAATCTATTTATCTATATATATAAGCCGCGCGCAGAAGGTTTGCCGATGACTACTTGCTATTGTTGTATATAGTTATGTAAAGTATATACGATAGTAATTTAAAATAATACATTTATTACAACAACTATTTATGTAACTTTTTGTCAACCCTACTGACCATCGACGCGCGACATCATGAGGCTATTGGCAAACCTTCTGCGCACGGGTAGTTTTTTAGGATATGCCTGCGCCTTCGTCCACGCTTGACTTGAAATTCCTACGGGATACCTGGGATACAAAGTATCGCAGAATTAAAAAAAATAATGTAAGCTACCGTTTTAGTGATAATTGTGTGGGAATAAGCCAATTCTTATGCACCCGACCAAATTCAAACCGCTCCCAGGAAGATTCCCGCGGGATTCCCAGTATAAAAAGTAGCACAGAGTTTAAGTCTAAAATTAGCTGACGACCGGCGAAAACCGCATCGAAATCAGCCCAATAGTTTTTACGTGAATCCCGAACAAACATACAAACTGACAAGTAATCTAAAAAAAATGCAACGTATTCTCCATCGTATATATCAGGGGTCGCCAAATCCGGACCGCCGATCCATTTTATGCGGACCGCGAAAAAATGTCATTTTTGTCATTGATATGTAAAAAAAATACCTTTGTTATTTCCGTAATTACATTTGTTTAATAAATATTTTTTCTATAAAATGTTGTGCGGAGCGCGATGTTCATTTCATTTCTTAAAACGGACCCCGAACGAAAGTAATTGGTGACCCCTAGTGTATATAGTCTATTCCAGTTGTTTTTTTTTTTATTAGTTTCAATATACAGACACGGCATGTTTAGAATTTTATAAAATTGTAGATTTGTTACCGAGTTACGGGACTCGAATTAAAATGCCGTTGGAATTACTATAGAATTCATTAGAACTATACAAACACGTATAACACAGGTACAAATATAACTGGACACAACCAGTACAAACGAAATACACGATTCAATAACACGCGCAAAGTCCATAGCTTATCGAATGTACACACGTCTTGTCTCGCTTGTGACCATCGCTTGGTTGCCGATCTCCCCATTGGGCATTGCTATATACTGCACCGATACAATTTGGCTGCCCGCCCGCGTAGATCTAATTTCTTAGAAATCGTAATCTGCACACCTGCGAACGGCCATAAACGAGTATAATATACAATAGGCTGTTTTATGGCAGGCAGGTGTGCATCCACTTTTGGCGGCGTGTAACAATATAAAAATCAATAAATTCCGATACGTCTCGCTCAAGCTCAAAAACGGCTTAACCGAATATTCTATATTGTTTCTTTTTTGTTCCCTCTAATACAGTGATAGTTTTAAAGAAAAAAGATGACGATTTTTTAAAAACCATTATTACGTAATGGATTGTTATCACTTTTTGATAATGTCACCCCGTCCAATCTTCAATTACTTCTACTTCCTTAAACTTTTTCTCCGTGCAGGAACGGAAAAACAATGCCAATTCCTGTGGCCGGGTGGCCTGTCGTAAGAGGCGACAAAACAACCCACAGCCAGGTGGTAGGGCATTTCTGGATGGCTACCACCCCTGGTCTAAAGTATGCCGCCATAACAACTAGTTGTGTTCGGGCATCAGTGGCCAGGTTGCAATTTCTCCTTCAAGGCCGACAGCACACTGGCAGTACCTCTCGTATTGCTAATATCCATAGGAGACGGTAACCACTTTCTTTCACAGTTGGGCCGTCAGCCTATCTGCTGTGCTTCAGCAATAAAAAAAAACTATGTACACAGACATAATAACTGAACTAGTACTCTGGAATCCCCAGAAAATGGTGAGACAGAATACTTTTCGCCGCCGCAGCGAGGAAAAACTTGAAAATTGGATTATGTACCTATTGTAGTGTTACGACCGACAAAGACAAATTCACGCCTGCATACCTGTTTTGCGGATTTTTATTACTTTTCGACATTTGGACTTCTTTTGTTTACTTTGTGTTTAATATTTGTGATTAGAAATACAGCCCATTGTGTATTGTAATCTTTTATGGTAGTCATGAACCAGGTGTGATTCTAAGAAATTCGGACCGTGCGTCATGTAGACATATTGCATTTGTGCAGCAAAAAAAAGCAATATCCCAATGGAGAGATCGTCAGTCGAGCGATAACCACAAGCGAAGTAAGACTTATGTACATTCGATAATTTATTTAATGACGGACTTTGCGCGTGTTATTGATTCGTGCATTATGTTTGGACTGGTTGTGTTCAGTTATATTTGTACCTGTGTTATACGTGTTTGTATAGTTCTAATAAATTCTATAGTAATTCTAATGGTATTTTAATTCGAGTCCTGCAACTCGTAACAGTAGAATTGTCTAACAAACAGAATGATCAGCCTTTCCGTACGCTGGTGTAAAATTCATTTTTTCTTAGGAAGATTTTTATGGTTCTTGTGCGTGTTCGAGTGGACCCCGGGATGGCTTATATTCAATTAGATCCGGTAGCTGGCGCTGAAATCGGGTTTTAAATTTTTATTTTTTCAGGCTAGGACAACAACTGCCGGGCCCGATGGTAATATAACATAGGTCAACCAAATTTAAAAAAATAATTGTTGATCTTGATATGTCTGCAGCTTTTTATAATTTCCAGTACACAATTTGCGAATATATTCATGGAAGTACTGAGTTGACTTTGGTTCTTATGACTTTTAGAGTGAATATGAGCATAAAGTTACACTTTCTTCACAGTTACATGATTTAGATTTCCTGATAATTTGAGTGTGGAACAGGGTGAGCACTTCTACCAACACCTCATAGTGATGGTGGAAAGGTACCAGGGTAGTCGGGACCGTTACATGACGTGAGATTACTTTACAACGGCAATTTTCCCCAAAAATAATATAGAAATCTTATAGAAGGTGTCTCTCTGAAGTAAAAGATAAATTGCACCAGATTTTCTCTCTCTTTACGTCTATATATATTAATTAAATATAAAACAAAACGATTATTTGTATTTCTCAATATATATTAGATATTAATGTATATAATTGTATTGTTTTATTTAAATTTTAAAAAAAACTAGCCAGCATTCCAAAATAATTCACAGTTTCATCAATTGTTGAGATAAAATTATTCGAAGCCATTATAATATCTAGGGCAACAAAACCACTGTTGGCCAGTGTAATAAATCTGTAGAAGATTCGAGTTTGTACAATGAATTTGAAAATGAGAAAAAATGAAGTTGATAAATTTTTGTCTGTCTTTATCTATCTGTTAGAGCATCACGTGAAGACTACGTTTTTAAAAAAAAGAGACTCAAAGCTAGTTTATATCTCGAGTCCACGCTTAGGATACTTTTTACCCCGATAAACGACGTATCCTAATGTTTGCCCTTTGACTGTGTATATATAAGTATACGTCAGCAGTTAGTGCACGTTTGTAACAAGTTAATACCTAAGTTAATACCTTTCCAAGTAGTCCTTCCACTCTACCGGATTATCTCAAAAACTAGTTACTTTGGAACTTAATACTCCATTTAATTTTAAGCTTAAAAGGGGACTGCGGAAAATCTCTTTCTGTTATGTTATTTTTATTGCTATATAATATTTAAGAATAATTGGTAAGATGGTAAAGTAAGGTAACTCTTTACTGTACACTGAAGTATAGACAAACAGAAGTAGAAAAATACAAAAGATAGTAGTACAACGGGCGGCCTTATCGCTTCAAAGCGATCTCTTCCAAGCAACCCTTGGCATTGATTAATATATTTTTAAAACTGACCATGGTGCAGTCTATAAATAATGATCATAAGTACATACACAGTGCATATAAGTACAAAAACAATGAACATATATATGTATATACATATACACACACGTGTATATATATATATATATATATATATATATAGACATCCAGACGGGCAAATACCCTACCACCTGGCATACATATTATATGCTGCAGAAACAATAATATTTAAGGCGCTATTTGACTCCTTTTACTTACACAGAATGATATCGTATCTGTTCATGTTTATTACACAACTACGCCATATTGAACACGAATATTAATGAGCCTGTACGGCTAAACAAATTTGTGCTTTAATGAACGTGTTGTCGGTTTTCTATTTCTGTTTTCATATGAATATTATATGTTGAAAGGAACATCGAAGTTTCTGGATAACCGACGTTGAACATCGCCCTGAGAAATTCATAATAAGTTACCCTTATCCGGCTCGAAGGACCAATGTATAAAATAAGCATTGGTGTTTTTTATTGCCTGTGCCAGGCGAACAGTTAGACGGCCCACTTGATGGAAGGTGGTTACCGTCGCATATAGACGTTTGAAACTCCAGGGCCGATGCTGGTAGCCAACGGGTTGCCAGCTTTTAAGATGGGATAGGAGGATGAGAAAAGATTAGACAAGGGGACCGTGATTAGCATAAGGCTAATCCTTTTCCGCCAATATTCTGTAAGAGCGTGGTATCACAGTGATCGAACCGGCCCTAAGAGTAAGTATACGGTATTTGGATTTTTAGTGTCCTATATGAAAAGTTAATCCTTTAAATTTAGTTCTCATTATTTTACTTGTTGACATTTTTTTTTTTGTTTGTAATGATAGTGGACAGAAGATTTTTTTTATAGGGTCCAGGGGAATATTTCATGTCAGGGGAGTGACACTATTGGCGAAGTAATAATAAATTAAAACAGGGAAGTGATAGTCCATTAATTTATTTGTTAGGAAAAGTATGCAGAAATATTTAAAAAAAAAGTATAACTCGAGATAAGTAGGGTAGCGCGGAGAAGTCTTAAAAAAAAACAATTTCCTAAGACAAGTTTATTATACGACATTTCTTACAAGACTAACTTAATTACATTTAAAATTATGTTAACATTATTATAGCTTAATACAATAATTAGTATTAAGCTATAATAATGTTAACATAATTTTAATTGTAATTAAATTATTCTTGTAAGAAATGTCGTATAATAAACTTGTCTTAAGAAATTGTTTTATTTTTAAGACTTCGCTGACAAGATGACTGATCGTTGGGAACAGCACGTTGATGGGCAATGGTGTGTCCACCGATTGCCTAACTCTCGCCATGTTTTAAATAATTTTCATAACTACAATACTAATTGTATTTCACAATTTGTTTTTGTCTTTTTCAAACTCAAACTTAAATAACACAAAACAATATTTTCTTAATTACCTCTCATTTAAATATTCTGGGACGCTATAACAAGATTTTTTTGTCAACCATTCAATTATTTTTTGTTTAAACATATTAATATTATTTTCTTGCATTATATTACATGGTAACTTATTATATATTCTTGGTGCCATCCCAAACACGCTTTTATCATATAATGCAGTGGTATGCGGAGGCATACAAATTTTATTCTTATTAATATGTCGGGCACTTCTATAATTGTCCAATAATGTTGGGTTGTTTTTGATTAACATGATAATTTCAAAAATATACAAACAAGAAAATGTCAATATCTTAAAATCTATAAAAAATGGTTTACATGTATCGGTTTGTTTTAAATGAAATATAGATATAAGGCATTTCTTTTGTGCTTTAAATATTCTCTCTCTGTCTGTGGAATATCCCCAAAATATAATTCCGTATCTTAAAACAGATGTAACATATGCATGATATGCTATTAAAAGGGAATTCACATTTACAACTTTAGACATCATGTAGAGAGCATATGAAAATTTGCTCAACCTTGCACAAACTTCGTCTGTATAGCCTGTTACAAATTCAAAACACAAAGGATTCCCTAATCCGGGAGGACAATAAGCTGCGCTTACAATAGGCTGTGCGGCTTATCTTTGACGGTATGTAACAATATTTTTGTCACTTGACTTTCATCCCTTCTCATCACATGCCCATGCCACCTTCGTGCCCTAATAATTGTATAGGCTAATTAAACAAACTTCATAATGTATCTAGTACAAGTGCTTATGAACTAAAGCCAAAAAAATGTGTCTGTGTGCAGTTCACACGCAGTAGAAGTGAAACAAAGTGTGACAAGGGGTGGGAGGGATTCTAAATTTCGTGACGTCACATTTCATATATTATATCGTTATTTTTTTTATGTTTGCTTTTAGGCTAACTGGCAAACGGACTACCTGGTGATAGGCACGTCGCCCATGGACATCTGCAACACTAAGGGAGCCGATGCGTTGCGTACCTCGTTGAGACTTTAGGAATCTGTTCATGTCCTTTTTGAAGAGACCCATATTGTAGCGTTATAATATATTTAAGCTTTAAAACGTGAAATTTGTAGTATTAACGGAAAACTTTAAAATATTTCCAACTCTATCTGTATCAGCATAGTTTTTAAATCATTAAATATAATGTATTCTATCTCACTCTCTCGCAGGCTTTAGTCCTATAGATTTATGTGTTTATCTCTTTTTAGTGTCGCTTTTTCATTTCATCGAGTTTCACTTCAATAGACGGTTCATTTGTATAGAAATGAAATGGGGGCTTTCTGTCTGCGGTTTGCTAGCTTAGCAATAAAAACATGGTAAATTAGTATGACTTACAAAGAATAACGGATGGACGAAAATGCGCATATAATGGTTCCGTCTTTGCCAGAATTGCCACTGAACTCTAGAAAAGCGTTTAAATCATGGATCACATTGAGATTTATGAAAGTAGCAATCTTCGGAGGCGCCCGATCTTCGAACAATTGCCCTTTGTTACCTCCGACCATCGATCTGGCTTAGGTAAACTTTTCCAGCCTTAATTTATAGTTTCAAGACGAGTAGAAACTTTTGCGTGATCTCTATTTTCAATTTTATTAGATTTAAATTAATTTTGATTTTCCTTTATTGTATAAGTACAGTAAAGTGGTCACCGCCGCCTATGGACATTTGCAACACCGGAGGCGTTGCCAATACGTTGCGGGCTTCGAAGGAATTTTATGAGAGATTTTTTGAAAATCCCATATTATCCATACCACTTAGTTGTTTTTTGATGCGCAGGGGGAATGGAATACATTTCATACTGGGTCTATTCAATGGGGAGAGGATCAATTCGCAACGAAAGCGCAGCACAGCGTGTGCGTGGACTCCGGTAAAGTCGTTCCGAAATATCTCGCTAAACCTAAACCTGCGTCCCATTACCCGCGCTTGTGTTGGAAGAACATGAGGTCTAGAACAAAGTTACTCACATGTTCATCCGTATTCAAAGCTTTGGCCACCCCGGGATGCCAAGTGACCAACTTCACCAGCAGAGGTTAGACCCGCCGCATCCCCAAGTTGCAACGGACCTCTGCGATGCACCATACCACTTAGTGATCCAACATTTGGAACCGTGTAACACGACCGGTCGTATTACAGAGTTATATATCTCTAGGAGGGTGTCCCGATAGGATGGAGGAGCGAGATGGACTGCTCCTCCGTCTCAAAGGAAGATCTTCCAGCGAGGCTAATGTTGCTCCTCGCAGGCCTAGGCCCATCTATTACAGCTGAAAATTTGCATATATTCTTTATATGTTTCGGGAAACGTTTGTGACCTCAATTATTGCACAGCGCCATCTATTAACTTATAAGTGTTCCACTACATATCTGACTCTACTATCTGTGGCATTAGTTTGTCACATGTCACACCGGTTACGTTTCCACTTTAGTCATGCTATATTTATTCTTCTCCTCATGCTATATTTTGTTTTATTGCATGAGTTCAACAGACAGACAGATAGCCCACCTAGTGGGAAACGTCGCCGATGGACATTTGTGACACCGAAGGTGCTAACAATGTGCTGCCGCTCTTTAAAGGATGTTTGGAAAGTAGCCATTTTTTTTTATAACGCAGGGGGAATGTCTTTGGACACCGTCCTCGGGCTCTTCGGGGGAAGGGCCAAATGCAGCGCAGAAGCATGCATCGAGAGTGTGTGGGACTCTCAGCGGCGGGTTCTCCGCGCCGAACTACCAACTAAACCTAAACCTGCGCCCCTGTATCCGCGCTTTTACGGGGCGTCACTGGATTTAGAACAGAGTTACTGCACCGTGACGCCCTGGGAGTCTGCTGCTACGCCTGTAGCAGCGGCCCACTGTGAACAGGAACCTAGCCACTAATGGAACACAACTCTAGGTTGTTATGGCGGCATACTCTAGACCAGGGATTCTAGGTACCCAGACGGGCAAATACCCTACCACCTGGCTGTGGTGTGTTTTTGTCGCTTCTACGACACGCCGCAAGGCCGCAGGCAATTGTGTTCTTTCTCGGTTCCTGCACAGAACTTTTTTTAGAAGTTTTAATTTTTTTGTAGAGATTTCCAATTCGTGATTTAAAAGGGACAAGGGAACACAATTTCTAAAACTCAGAAACTTGTACAAGACACTACCGGACGGTCGGGCATGACGATTTCATTGAATTCTATTTTTGCCAAAATGGGTAGTATACATTTTGTTTGTTTGCGGTATTATGTGTAGTGGAACACTTACAAGCTAATAGATGGCGCTGTGCAATAATCGAGGTCGCAAATGATTCCCGAAACGTACAAATAGTATATATAAATTTCCAACAATAACAGATGAGCCTAGGCATATTTTCGGCAATAGAAACAGAACGCGCCTGTCAACTTCATTAGCGTAGCAAAGTTTGACAGGCGCTAGACTTGTTCTTGCTCGGTTACTGAACGGAGCGATCCGTACTAGTACAATTTGTCAGATGTTCTAATACGGTCATTTAGTACAGTTTAGTACACTGAACGAATAAGAATTATATTTTGGTTTTCCTTCATACTTTGCAGGCTTAGGACTGTCATTCTAATCAATACCCGTTTATTTTTTACATAAGTTATTTAGATATTAAAATATCTGTGATATTTTTTTTCTTAATGCATTATATAAGATATCAAAATTTTATAGGATTAATTTTAGAAACATATATGAAATATTTTTTTATAGATAAAGACAATTTCGCAAAATGTTTATTCATAAATAAAAACTAAAATAAGCAGTAGTTATATGAACATAAAGTTCAAAATAGCTTCATGAATCAGAGTTATCAGAGATCAAAGTTGGCAAATGAATATTATCATGCATCTCATTCTTTCATGCACTGATACCTTATCGTTGCCGCTCGTTCAGTCAGCCGCGTTCCGTGTTGATTGTGCGACAGTTCGTAGTATAGTACCAGTGACAAAGAATACATCGCGAATTCAGACTATTCTATACGATCACGAACGACGAAGTACTAAATGAAAGATGTCCTAAAACGGAGAAGGAATAGTTCGTTCAATTCAGTGTCAGGAATTTATTCCTATTAGTACATAGTACATGTACTACATAAGCCTAACAGGCGCATCAACCGTGACATATTAAAGACACCCTTGGTGGTCGCACGTAAAGTCTCCCCAAGTATATATTAATACTAAGATTGCTAAAATAAGATACCTTTATTGTACTGTAAAATAAAACCACTGACAATTTTAAAAGTATCTTTTATTAAAAGTATTAGTATACTTCTCTATATCATTATAAACTTTTTTTACATATTAGATTAAGGACATTAAAAATTGATCCTACTGCCAAGTAACTGAATATCTGCAAAGATAATAAGGAAGACGATTTTACGACGAGTTGCTCGTTTTGAGATTGCCCGAGTTTATGGGATTTATGGATCATTTCGGCCTTAATAAAATAACTTAATTATGTCAGCGTCTATTCACCTTAAGGGGGGTGATCTAACTTGTTTATGCTGTCTCGTTTTTATTTTTTGCTCACCGGATTATGTAAAACTAATTATACCCATTTGAATGTTTTTTATTTTATTTCATTGGAACAAAAAGGCATTGGCCGGTACAGCTGCTGCACAACAGGAGGCCCTAAAACGCCGCAAATACTCAGCCATCACGCTCAGGCTTTTGGGGTCGAGACCCTGGGACCATGCCCCCATGGTCCCAGAGGCGCACAAGCTTTATCGAGACATAGCCAAACGTCTGGTGGATGTCTCACGTGACCAAAAGACTGGTAGCGTTGCCATTCAGCGAGGCAACGTGGCCAGTGTTTTAAGCACGTTTCCGACTGACAGCGGTCCGGTACTAGATTTTATAGTTTAATTTTAGTTCGTATATATAGTTTAATTTATTTTTAATTAGGTATTTAATTGGTTTAATTATTATCAGACTTTTATTATTGTCAAAAATAATTAAATATAAAAAAAAAAATAGTTATTGGAACAACAAACAGCTACATTATTAAACTTGAATACAAAATTACAACTCAAAATATTAAATAATAATGCAGCCCAAAGCGCTGTCCAGATGTTAAAATAGAAATATATAATTAAAGAGATTTTGTGCTAGGCTTAATCTATATATATATATATATATATATATATATATAATTCTTCTGTACGTGTGTTGACAGTGAACTCCTTCTAAACGGCTGGACCGATTTTGATGATATTTGTTTTATGTGTTTGAATGGGTCCCCGGATGGTTTAGATTCACAATTGCCGGTGGGTGGCGCTGAGATCGGGTTCTGAAATCCTCCTAATCACCTAGACCGATTTTGGTGATTTTGTTTTTATGTCATGAAACAAAGTCTTTTAGGAATTCAGAAAATATGGCGGTACGAAGTTCGCTGGGTCAGCTAGTATATATATATATATATATATATATATATATATATTTCTTCTGTACGTGTGTTGACAGTGTACTCCTCCTAAACGGCTGGACCGATTTGAATGAATTTTTGTGTGTGTGTTCAAGTGGATTCGGGGATGGTTTAAATTCACAATTAGACCCGGTAGTTGACGCTACAATCGGGTTCTAAATTTTATTTCTTCAGGGCAGGACAACGTCTGCCGGTACAGCTGGTATTAAATATATATTTGTAGAAGGAAGGAAAAGAAGTTAGTAAAAAAGGAAGAGCAAGGACAAAATAGAAATATAATTATGATCCTGATAAGTTTGTGAAGCAGGAATTTGAATTTGGAAGGTGAGTTGGCAAATATGTCGTATGTGTCCAAACAGTTTATTATGGGTGTCGACCATACGGGTGACAGGAGATCGAAGGCCAGTTTCTGCGGCAGACACTTATAGCAAACAGTCTACCCGTGCGTACCTCTCTCCTGTGGACAGTTCTTGGAACGGCATAGCACACACTGTTCCTTAGTTCTATACAGTCAAAAATATTATTTACGATATTGTACAACGTAAACAGCTTCTAGATATTTGCGTCTACTCTTTATTGTCAGTAGGTTATATTTGCTGAGCAATTGTTTATAGGTCAGATATTTTCCGAAACATCTAAAATGCATGGCTCACAGGAAAATTTGTTATTTTTTATGGGGATAATCTCAACCATAATTCGGTCACATATATATCGTATTCATATTGTCATATGATATTTTTAGAGAAGTAAGGTAGCCTACATTCATATCTCGCATGTAAAGTCTCTATATACGTTAGTTAGTTAATTGGTTCTAGTTTTTTAAATAGTATACTGTATTAAAAAACATAGAATTGCATGTAAATCTCTTGATATAGAAGAACCTATTACACAAATTTCATTTTGAATAAGATAATGATACATATCATATTCTATCTTAGTTATGTAGATAATATTGTTACAACTTAAGTTCCGACAAAAACAAATTCCACCTGCATGTCTGTAATAACACATTCTTTTGTTTACTTATTTATTGGCATACATTTCTAGACAACAGCCCATTGTTTATTGTACTCGCTTATGGCCACTTGTGGCCGACTTAATTAGCCAGGTGTTTCGGATTATGTCGACTACGATACGAGCACATTGCATTTGTGCAGTATAAAACGATGGCCTGATTGAGGGAGGGGGGCAGTCAAGCGATAACAACGATCTAAGCGTGACGTGTGTACGACGGGAGTGCTATAATTATCTGACGAACTTTGCGCGTTTTATTGAATTACGACCCTCTCCATTATGTTTGGATTTGTTGTGTTCGATTATATTTGTACCTGTGTTATACGTGTTTGTATAGTTCTAATAAAGTATAATAATTCCAACGGCATTTTAATTCGAGTCCTGCAACTCGTAACAATATGATACTTTATTGCCATGGTCAAAACTATTAGAATATACACTATATTCTAGTTACAATAATTTAGGCATAACAATAGGTGTCCTGATCGTTTAAAGCGATCACTTCCAGGCATCCTAACTTATATGACATTCTTAACTAATCTGGCGATGCAATTTTTAATATACATAATATATCTGAAGCTTACATAACTAATATATATTTTATGAATTAACGTACCACAATTGCATATAATTTAGGCACAGTTGTTTTCTTGTTCAAGGTTAGTGTGAATGTATACATATGTTCAGGGGCCCTCTAGCATCTAGGGAGCAGAGGAGTCTTCACCCCTGTTGACGAAGTGAGTTTGCTAGGATCGGCGTGGGCGTAACTACGTTCTAAGTCTCATGCCTTTCCTACCATAAGCGCGGGGCACATGGGAGAAGGGTGGTTTTAGTGGGGTATTAGCCCATGTACGTCCATGGGTTCGAGTCTCCACACAAGCCGGTCGGTTACTGTTTGGATTGCCCTCAGAGGAATGCCTCCATGATCGATAACGGTCTAATCCCTAGCAAAGGACTCGGTATGTGCTAAATGCATTTCGCCCGCCTGAAAAAAAAAATGTATACATATGTAGGTATATAATATTTAATTCATGTATATACATGAGTTTGATCGTTTGTTCTTCCGTATCAGCTGGTAACATACTAGAAACATATGTAGACACGAACTGTATCCGGCAGAAGTTGTCCTGCCTTTACAAAATAAAAATCTAGAACCCGATTACAGCGTCATCTACCGGGACCAAATGTTAATCTAAATTCGAATCAACTTGAACAGAGTAGAAAATTATTAAAGTACTTATATTGCTATTAAAAATAGGGGTTGGTGATAGAAGGGTGAAAATTTAGAGTTGTATGTATTTTTAATGCAACATTATAAAAAATTAAAATATAAAATTTTTGTACAAAAAATTTTAAAAAAATGTTACGGGTGGACAACCCTTATCACTTAGGGGTATGAAAAATGCGTATAAAATTTCATAAAATCGGTCAAGCGGTTTCGTAGGAGTATAGTAACTAACACTGTGACACGAGAATTTTATATATTAGATTACTCTATGTGTAGTAATTTTTGTTATTTTTTTTATATCATTGGTGTTAGTAAATGGAAAGAGTTCCAGAGCGCTACAATACGTGGCTCTTCAAAAAGGGCGTAAACAGATATTTGAAGTTACGCCAAAGTAGGCAACGCATCGGCTCCATGTGTGCAACGATCCAACGGTGCAACATGGGCAACGGTAACCACTAGCCGTCAAGTGGACCCGTTTGCCAGTTTTCCAATTAGCAAATATAAAAAAATAAGGGCTCGACCTCTTAAGGGACGTTTTGTTAGGAACTTGCAAGCGATATTTACGGCGGCGATAAAAAAATTATTTGCTATATAAAACTGTTGTTACTGAAATGTATATTCTGTTATCAGCGTGTTTACGATATTTTTCTGTATTGCTATGTTGATTGTGAAATTCAATGAAAATACATGACTTTTATTACCCAGATAACGTTTGGGTACATGAACGAAATTAAGAAATTGATTTGTTTTCTTTTTAGGGGTAGCTGTGGTAATATATATTGCAGGAACTTAGTAAGAATACAAGTTCCTGTGGCATGTTGTAAGAGGCAACAAAGCAACCAATAGCCATGTGCTAGGGCATTTGCTTGTCTTGGTTGGCTAGCATCCCTGGTCCCTTGCATGTGGCCATAAAACAACAGCAAACCCGAGTTGCATCAACGGCCGTTGGCCGCATTAGCGTTAAAAATAACGCCGTTAACGAATAGCTACATTAGTGTATGCACATACGTTATCTGTCAATGTTTAACATCATTTACATTTAATAAGAATATCGCATCTGAAATTACGCATTAAACTCATCGCCACATCTGCTTGAAACGGTCAATAACTATAACATTATCCCAGATGGAGCCGTAGTATAATTTATACGCTATTTGACTCGTTAAAGTAATGACGCCATAGCTTGCTATGCTTGTGCTAAATCTAAGAGGCTGCAGCGTTTTTGAGGTGTTAAAAACTGGCTGTATTGATTTGACTAATAATAACTCAATTCGTGATGTTAACTTTTGTCCCGGAATTGCTTTTAATGCGGCGTTTAAGGTTTCCTTTATATTTATTGAAAACGTTTCAATATATAAATAGGTAGTGGGGTATCTTTAAATTGAGATCAGCTCTAAATCCCCAGATAGGGTTGCCAGCTGTAATGTAATTTATAAAATCTACTTTTAATGGATTTAATATAACTTTCAATATAGATAACTTATATAATATTGAAGGATTTGAGATGAGACTACACCCACATAAACATTGGTTCCAAATCGCATGGGAAATTTTCGAGATAAAATGTACTTATCTATGTTTAATTTCTCTCTTCAAAGGACAGCTATATAAATTTTATATCAAAATATTTATCCACGTTCATAGCCATGTAGGTGGATCCAATTGATATACAAACATACTTTCATATTATTATTACTAGCTGATGCCCGCGACTTCGTCCGCGTGGGGCGGTTTTTTTAACTATCCCACGGAAACTCTTTAATTTTTCGGGATCAAAACTATCCTATATGTTGACCAGGGATATAAGCTACCACCATACAAAATTTCATTTAAATCGGTCCAGTCGTTTCGGAGATTAGCCGGTACAAACTGAAACATAAAATTTGAAAAAATCTAAATTAGTTCTATTTCACTTCTTACATCCCCTGGCTCGGTTTTTAGCATTTTCTTTCATTGTACAGTTTTATTATATGTATAGATAGTATTAGAATGTACACAGCGGCGCAGCTGCGGCTCAACCTCTACTGCGTACCTCTTGTTTAAAGAGCAGGTGGTACAGGTTACATTGTATTGATTTTTTATGTATTTACCCCCGGGAGATTCCCTTCATTTTATATCGCAAACTATCCCATCCCCCGTCTATCTGTAAAGTGCATAAATGACAAAACTTGACAAAAGTGACAAAATAGACAAAACGGACGAAGTGGACGAAATGGACGACATGGAAGAAGTGGACGACATGGATGAAGAGGACGACATGGACGAAGTGGTCGAAATCGACGACGTGAGAGAAATGGACGACATGGTCGAAATTCACAAAAAATACAAAACCTATCACACATTCCGGGATAACCTTTACATAAATCTATCCCATTATCCGGGATGAAAAGTATCCCTTGGCCACCCTCAGTATTAAAATTACATATGTATGTACGATGCCGCAATATTATTTATTTAATAATATTCACTTTTAAACTTTCTTACTTAATTGTCGTCTATTCTTTTATTTAAAAAATTAATTGATATCAAAAAAATTACTTCATATTCAAGACTGTGTTGTGTAATAAATTATAATCTTGGTGGAGGTAGTTCAAGAATACATTAGTTGTTGTCTCGCGCTCGTTGTTTTAATCATAACATAACATGGTGACAGCGGTTTTTTAAAGTTATTTGGAGTAAATAATAGTTGATAGGCACTAAACTGTGTTTTAAAAGTAGTTAAAATACACAAGTTATATATAAAATTAATAAGTGTGGTACAATACCAAGTTAAAAGTGAGATTTAACAAAAGTGAATTACAAAGCAACATGGAACACGCACGACCGCCATCAGAACTTAATATGGACGGTGCTAGCGGGCTCGTCGGCCGGGTCAAGGCGTGGAACCAATGGAGACAGCAATTCATGCTATTTTTGAAGGCTTCGGGTGTTCATGCGGAGCCTTCGAGCGTACAAGCTAGTCTTTTAATAAATCTAATCGGCTCGGATGGATTCGATATATATCAAACATTTACATTCGAACGTGAAGCCGACCGTGATGACATTACTGTACTTTTAAAAAAGTACGACAGCTATTTTGGAACAAAATCTAACATAACACTAACAAGGTACAAATTTTTCACCCGTAGTCAAGAGGAAGGTGAATCTATATTACAATACGTCACAGCATTACGTCTTTTAAGTAAGAATTGCGAATTTTCTACATTGGAAGATGATATGATCCGGGATCGGATTGTATGTGGCGTTCGTTATGCAACGGTCAGGGATCGGTTGTTGAGATGTGATGACCTCAATTTGGATAAGACTATAAAAATTTGCCAAGCAGAGGAGGCTTCTCAAGAGAGTGAACGTCAAATAGTATGTACGAACAGCAATGCCGCCGGTACATCGCACGTCGATGACGTAAGCGTGCGTCGAGGCGGCCGTGGTGCGTCGCGGAGCCGTGCAACGCGCGCATCCACATCGGCGTCAGCGCTGCGCGGCGCCCGCACAGGGCGTCTGGCGCGTAGCTCCGTCGGTGCGTCGGGGGGTGCTCGGGCGCCCTGTGCGGACTGCGGGTCCGCGCGGTGCTCCGGCGAAGAGAACGAGTGCTTCGCGCGCTACATCAACTGCTACATTTGTGGTAACCGTGGACATTTCGCGCGCATGTGTAAGTCGAATCAATCTTATACTGTTGCTAGCCGTAGTCGGGCTGATCGTGTGTATGAAGTGGAGAGTAATGATATTAATTCCGAATATGAGGACGATACATTCTATATTTCAACTATTTTGAAAGTAGACAGCCGGCCTAGCAATTGGTTTCAAGAACTTTCATGTGAAAACGGGTCGGAAATTTTCAAATTAGATACGGGAGCCGATTGTAATATAATTTCTTATCGTAGATTTACCGAACTAGGTTTTGATGATTCAATAATTATAAAAAAGCAAATACCATTATTATCGTACACCCAAAATGTTATACCGATTAAAGGAATTTGTACTATGCCATGGTCTTACAAAAATGTTACATACCAATTAAAGTTTGTTATAGCAGATATGGAATGCACAAGTGTGCTGGGACAAAAATCATGCGAATATCTAGGTTTAGTCAAACGTATCTACTCATTAAGTCTCACAAATTATAATGATTTATTTAAAAGCTTAGGATGTTTGCCCGGTAAATATCATATAGTCGTTGATCGTACTGTGGCGCCAGTAATTTGTGCGTCGAGAAAATTTCCACATGGAATGCGGGATCGTTTGAAAGAGGAGTTGAAGAAAATGGAACAATTAGGCGTTATTAGGAAAGTATCTCACCCCACTCGGTGGGTTCATCCACTTGTATTAGTCGCAAAAAAGAACAGTGGCATTCGAGTGTGTCTCGATCCTCGTGAATTAAATCGAGCAATACAACGATCTCACTTCCAACTCCCTACGGTCTCCGAATTAACGTCACGGCTGCACGGTGCACGTTTTTACTCAGTCTTAGACGCCAATGCAGGTTTTTGGAATGTGGCTTTAGACGATGAGAGCGCGAACTTATGTACATTTAATACTCCTTACGGCCGGTATCAATTTCTTCGTCTACCTTTCGGGATTAATTGTGCATCGGAAGTATTTCACGGAAAATTGTGCCAACTTCTGAAAGACCTGGAAGGGGTAGAAACGTATGTCGATGACATCATAGTGTGGGGTGAGACAAGAGAGATTCATGATAAACGTTTAAAGGCATTATTAGAGCGCGAGAGACAAATTAATTTAAAGTTTAATAAAGAGAAGTGTAAATTTGCAGTTCAAGAAGTGACATATTTAGGGCACGTGTTCGATGCAAAGGGTATGAAACCCGATTATAATAAGGTAAAAGCTATTAAGGAAATGCAACACCCTAAGGATAGAAAGGATTTAGAACGTTTTTTAGGTGCGGTTAATTATTTATCTAAATTCATTCCCAATTATTCTCAAATTGCAATACCATTGACAAGTCTTCTCAGGAAAGATAATTGCTGGCGTTGGGAAGAAAGTGAGATTGAAGCTTGCAAACAATTGAAAGAGGCTGTTAGTAGGGCTGGGGTTTTAACACTGCATGACGCATCTCAGCCTATAGTCATGTCAGTAGACGCATCCCGTGATGCTCTCGGCGCGGTGCTCATGCAGGCGGGTCACCCGGTTGAATATGCGTCTCGAACCCTTACGGATACTCAAAAACGATACGCGCAAATTGAGAAAGAAATGTTGGCAATAGTGTTCGCTTGTGAACATTTCCACCAATATATTTATGGTCAAAAAGCGGTAACAGTAGAATCCGATCATAAACCATTCGAAAGCATTTTCAAAAAGCCTCTAATGTCTGTCCCGGCACGCTTGCAGCGGATGTTATTAAAAATTCAAGCATATAATTTAGTAGTTACATATGTACCTGGTAAGCATATGTATATTGCTGACATGCTGTCTCGAGCGCCGCTTCCCGATTTATACAGTGAAGAAGTACATACAAATATTGTTTACCAAATTAAGATGATCGTAGAAAATATTCCAATATCAAACGATAAGTTGTCTATGGTAAAGAAAGAAACTAAATGTGATGCGCAGTTTAATATTTTAATTGATTATTTAAATAGGGGGTGGCCTGATCATAAGTGTCAGGTATCAAATGAAATTAAATCTTATTGGTCAGTTAAAGATGATTTATTTGTAGTTGATGGAGTACTCTTCAAGGATAATTTAGTTCTAATTCCTAAGAAAATGCGAAATGAAATGTTAAAGCTTGTACATGAAGGTCACCTAGGTATAGATCGGTGCAAGCGACGCGCAAGACAGGTGATATTTTGGCCTGGAATGACACGTGACATAGAAATGTATGTAAAACGATGCGTTACGTGTAAGGAACATTCTAACTCACCTAGTAAAGAACCCCTTATGCCTATTTACATCCCCGAATTGCCCTGGCATAAAGTAGGTTCAGACATTTTTGAACTTAAAAATAAACATTTTCTTATACTTGTCGACTACTATTCCAATTTTGTTGAAGTATGCAAATTAAAAGATTTGACATCAAATACAGTTATACAGAGAATGAAAGAAATATTTTCCCGTTACGGCATTCCTAGTGAACTCATGACTGATAATGGTACGCAATTTTCTAGTAGGGACTTTAAAAATTTTGCCAAAATTTGGGGGTTTAGCCATATAACGTCTTCGCCAAATTATGCTCAGTCTAATGGCAAAAGTGAGCGTGCTGTACAGACCGTCAAAAAATTACTGAAAAAATCAATACAGAGTAATAGTGATTTTAATTTAGCTCTTCTTAATTATAGAAATACTCCCAAAGATGGTTTAAGCTCGCCAGCACAATTATTAATGGGTCGAACATTGCGATGTCAGTTACCAGTACATCCCAACATACTAAAGCCTAAACTAGTCGACCCAGACGAATATCAGACAATGTTAAAAAGACAAATTAATAGTAAGATAAATTATGATAAACACTGTAAATCTTTGCCAATTTTAAAAGAAGGTGATAATGTTATAATTGTTAATGGCAAAACTAGAAATAAAGGCATAGTAATGGGTCATGCCATAGCTCCTAGGTCATACATTGTCCAGAGTAAATGAGGAAGGCAATACAGGCGCAATCGGCGTCATTTAATTAAATCTGAAAACGATGTCAAATCGCCTTATGACGGCAACAGATACGAGGATGCAGATTGTAATCGTATGAACTTTGAAACTCCTACACAGGAGATGCTAACTGAAAATGAGAAGAGCTTAAAATCTGCATCCCCGCTGCCTCAAGTACGACAAGCTAAAAAGATTGCCAAACGGCGTATTGAATATAATTGAATTAAATATTATCAAACTTATCAACTGAGGAAATGAATTTGTTGTATATTTTTTTTGCTATATATGTAACATTATACTATAAAGGTGTATGTGTTTTTTTTTAAATTGTTTTTTTATATATGTGTGAGGATGGGGCAGCGTGTATTATTAAGGACTATTTGTATTTTTCTATTCAAACATTATTTACTTTTTATACTTTATATCTTAAGGGGGAAATGTTGTGTAATAAATTATAATCTTGGTGGAGGTAGTTGAAGAATACATTAGTTGTTGTCTCGCGCTCGTTGTTTTAATCATAACATAACAGACTGCTTCAATACCTTTATATAAATTATTCAATTCGGACTTTTCATTCGAAAGATATCACGAGATTAAAAATGTAGATATTAGAAAAAAGTTGCGTGGTCGCCGCGCACCCTACTCGGCTAGCTAGGCTTATGCGATGTAGGCGTCACTGGGGTACGGGAGGGGAAATATTTTGAATTCGCTTAGTAAGTAGGTAATTAAACTCAACAAAAAAGTTATTTTTAGATACCCGTGCGAAGCCGGGGCGGACCGCTAATTTTATATAAAGTCGCTGCCAAGAATAAAGAGTTAACTTTTTACTTGGCACCGACATGAAAATTAACTAAAACGAGACGTTAGTGTTGAATTGTTGTAGATTTGTGTTTTTTTTTAATTGACTGTGATTAGTTTCAAAATGTAGTTATTTACAATAATTTTGATTGAGTTGTCCAATTAGTAAAAATATTTTTTCACATCAATTTAAATATCTAGCAACCCTGTTTATATTTCACAACACACAGATGGTACTTCGCGCATCGGGGATACGTAAAAGCCTTTCGTGGCTGTATGTTGCGACAAATGACAGTAGTGGACTGTATTTATGACCTACATTTTACTTTGGACTCGTGTACTTACCACTTTGTACCTAAAAACATTTATCATCTAGGCATCCTTCTAATGTTTATAAGTAAGTTTCATTAAAATAATAATTATTATAATGCGTCTGCCCATTGTAATTATATTATCACACACATCATTGTATCATCCTCAATTTAAGCAAGTTAATCTATAATATTGTTTCGAACTACAGGACTCGAATTAAAATTGCCGTTGGAACTACTATAGAATTTATTAAAACTATACAAACACGTATATAACAAATACAAATAAAACTGGATGCAACCAGTTCACACTGCACGATTCAGTGTAATTCGACACGCGTAAAGTCCGTCGTCTATATCGCTAATCGAGAGTACTACAAACGTCTTACTCGTCTCGTAGTCGTCGCTTGACTGCCCGCCCCTCCATTCGGGCATTGTCTTATACTAACTACACAGTACAAAGAAAATGGCCGCGTACACTGAGTTTCTAAGAAATATTAATTTGCGCACCTGCGAACGTCCACAAAGTCGAAAACAATAACAACAAGGATTTGTTGGACGCTAATGATGGTTATAAAACTAGTAAAAAGACAATAGCATGTTTTTCTTAATTACAAATTCAAAACACAAAAGAATAACTAAATCCGGGAACACAATAAGCTGCACTTACAATAGGCAGCTGTGCGCTTATCTTTGACGGCATGGAACAATATTACAAAATTCTAAAAATACCGTGTTTGTTCATTGAAGCTATTTAAAAAAGACAACTGGAATAAATACACTATATAAGTGATGGAGGACACATTCACGTAAAAACTACTGGGCGGATTTCGATGCGATTTTCGCTGATCGACAGCATATTTTTAGGCTTAAAATCTGTGCTACTTTTTATCTCGGGAATTTTCCCGGGAGCGGTTTGAAGTTGTTTGGCTGTATAAAAATTAGCTTATTCCGACACAGTTGTCACTAAACCGTAGCTTACATTATTTTTTAAATGCTGCTCTACTTTGTTTTCCAGGAATCCCGCTAGAATTTCAAGTCAAGTGTGGGCGAAGCCGCGGGCATATCCTAGTATGTAAATAAAACAGTGTTAGCAGTGTCGTAATCTATATATATAACTTTACGCCCGAAATAACTCCGCGTAGCATCGTAGCACCGTTTCGCTACGAAACCACTCCATAGTCAGCCGTAGCACGCCTACGTAGTACTATTGAGTCAAATATAGCTCACAGTTCTTCAATCATGAGATACGATGAAAGATATTACGATATTTATTCAGTTTAGTTCAAAAATAAAATAGTCATGATTTTAACATTTATTCTAGGTGTATATTAATTAGCTTATTAGGCGCCCCATTTCTCGGGTCGACCTTTCTGGGTTGTCCAAGACGGCTTAGTTTTGAAAAAATTTTTCCAAGTTTTTATATCATAACGAATAAAGTACAGAATAATGTAGTTTGTATTACATTTAATATGGCGAATCCAATGAAAGCTTTGAATAATGTTCGTCAAGAGCAAAGCAAATATCATATACTATTTAGTTGGTACAACTACTTTTTAACATTGAAACTTTAAGTCGAGTGGAAAGTTGTTGTTTGATGAAACCAAAAGTTTAATCTACAATGTAGTTGTTTGAAAATTATAATTGTTATTGTTCGTACTTCATACAGTACACGCATCGCCGATGTTAATGATAGTTTTGGGAGATTCCTTCTTGTTTATTCAAAACTGCCTATTGCAAACGTTAGTCTTGTTTTTAAGGTCCAGTAGCCTGTTAAGGATTCAGCCAGGGGCTACGTAGCATTTAGTTTTATGTGTCATAAATAGTTGTTTAGTCGAGCTCTAGATGGCGCTAGCGTCGATATAACTGGCGCTATAGCTCCACCGCGACAGTTGTATTGTTGACAGCTTAGTTCTCATTAGACCGTTGTCGATAATGGAGGCATTCCACTGAGGGCAATCCAAACAGTAACCGACCGACTTGTGTGGAGACTCGAACCAATGGACAAATGCCCAAGGGCTATTACCCCACTAAAACCACCCCCCCATGTGCCCCGCGCTTGTGGTAGGAAAAGCATGAGACTTAGAACGTAGTTACGCCCACGCCGATCCTAGCGCAAAAGTGCCTGAGAGTGCCCCGGGAATCAGAGCAAACTCACTTCGTCAACAGGGGTGAAGACTCCTCTGCTCCCTAGATACTAGAGGGACCCTGCAGCGGTATTTCAAGGAGGGAGATCATGCGCATATCTGCACCTCCGGGCCCCCAACTGACGTCGGCGCCCGCGAGACGCATGCGCACTTGTACCTCTCTCCCTATCTCGTTCCGCGGCCTCTTTTGAGACATGACAGTCTCGCAGAATTTGGCCGCACCCACCCAGTGATCATCGCTATGCAGCATGGCTTGCACCAGACTGCCCAGCGAATCGATCGGACCTACTATTGTCTCGAGTTCAAACGTCTGGGGTGCCCATGTTGCGCACTCGACTAGCGTATGAAACGCCGTGTCTTGTGCGCCACTCTGGCGGCATTGGGGGGGTGAAGGCAAGCAGCCCGCAATCTGGCACAGATACTTATCGAAGCAACCGTGCCCGGTAAGTATCTGCGTCACTCTGAAGGTCAGACTCCTGCGTTTCCGCGAGAGCCATCCCAACAGCTGCGGTCGACCGTTTTATTTCGGGTACCCCAGGTTCAGGCAAATTATGCGAAAGGTTTACATAGCCTTTTTGGCAAAACGCAACTGTCTCTTCTTCTGTTTTTGTGTGTGACAATCATTTCCTCAAAAACTGCTGGTGTATGAAAGGCGGAAATATATAAGTAAATATATATATATATATATATATATATATATATATATATATATATATATATATATATATATATATATATATATATATATATATATATTCATATAATTTTGTAGATATGTATTTGCCCATTATGTATATTAAGTTATATGTCTATTTAATATATGGTCTAGCAGGGATTTTCAAACTATTTTGAAGAAGAGACCCCCTTTCCAACATGAACTGATGCTGATGATTAAAAATCTTATCTCTAGTTTTATTTGTATTGTTACGAGTTGCAGGACTTAAATTAAAATGTCTTTGGAATTATTATAGAGTTTATTAGGACAATAAAAACACATATAACACAGGTACAAATATAACCGAACGTAATAAGTCCAAACTTAATGCAGAAGATCGGTAATCAAATACCCATCAAATCCCCAAAATCACTTTTCGTTTATGTCGACCCTTGGGAAACCGATCTCGACCCCAGGGGGTCGATATCGACCACTTTGAGAGTCTGTGGTCTAGAATATACCACCATAACAACCTTGAGTTATCCGGCATTAGTGGCCAGGTTCCAGTCAGTACATACATTACGAACTGCTTACATATTGTTACGAGCTACAGGACTCGAATTATAAATGCCGTTGGAACTACTATAGAATTTATTAGAACTGTACAAACACGTATAAAACAAATACAAATAAAACTGGATGCAACCAGTTCATACTGCACGATTCAATGCAATTCGACACACGTAAAGTCCGTCGTCTATATCACTAATTGAGAGTATTACAAACGTCTTACTCGTCTCATAGTCTTCGCTTGACTGTCCGCCCTCCATTCGAGCATTGTCTTATACTCGCTACACAGTACAAAGAAATTGACCGCGCGCACTGAGTTTCCGAGAAATAGCAATTTGCACACCTGCGAACGGCCACAAAGTCGAAAACAATAACAATAAGGATTAGTTCGACGCTAATGATGGTTATAAGACAAGTAGAATCACAATAGCATGTTTTTCTTAATTACAAATTCAAAACACAAAATAATTCCTTAATCTGGGAAGGACAATAGACTGCGCTTACACCAGGCAGCTGTGCGCTTATCTGTGACGGCATGTAACAATATTATATGTGCTTATTAAGACATGGTAAGTACATAGTACGTCAATTACACTGGGCCACAAAAAAGTGGACTGTACTTTTGACCAGACCTATTGTATTCTTATGTATTTCGATGCGCTGAATCCGCATCTACACATCCTAGAAGTTTTAAGGGTGTTCGGTTCAAACTGACCCCAGATTCGTATAGAACAGACCAATTTACTTTTTGTAGGCCAGTGTTATCCATCTGAAATTCCGTTACACAAGATTTTGATTTTATAAATGTGTTTTATCTAAAATATTAGTACTTGAAGCATGAGATTAGTTGATTTCGTGATTGTTCGTAAGGCGACCTATCACCAAATCGCCGATACTTCATTTGGAATCCGGAGCCGATAGCATCTCGCCAGTTGCGAACGATTTTGTACCCGAAGCGCTTTCGCAGAGATTAGGATCCGCTTATTAGGCTTATTTTGATAATGTACTTCGGAAAAATTGGATTTTGTAAGTAAAAATATAATTCAACTCTATGAAAAGCCAGAAAGTGTCTGTAAAAGCATTTTTGGCTGTCCATCAAGGGGTGTTGGTGCCAACACTGATGTACGGCGATGAAAGTTGGGTGGGGTAGAAGAAGCATGAAAGCCGAATAAACGCAGTCGAAATGTGAGAGCTTTGAGAAGTATGTGTGAGGTAAGCATGAACGATATGATGCGGAATAGTGTAATAATGAAACGTTGTGGATTGAAATAAGATGTAATAACAAGAGTTGAAAGAGGAATGTTGGGCATGTAGAGAGGATGGATGAAAATAGGATCACAGAACAAGTGTATGACAGAGCTGTTAATGGTAGAGTTGATACGGGTATACCACGACGTACACATCATGATCTAATAACAGAAGTGTTAGAACGAGGTCAGGTAAAAAGCATCTCAAATAAACGTGCGTGTATGAAGAGGTTAATGAAAGTAGATGAAACGAAAGTTGTTTGTCAAGATCGTCGCAAGTGGAAATCTATAATCTCTGCCTACTCCCATGGGAAACAGGCGTGATAATATATATGTATGTATGTATGTATGTATGTATGTTAAGTATAATTTAACATTACACCCATCACATTGAAAGAAAATAGAATATATTTCGAAACTGTTCTCATCTACGAGTATTTCCTTCTTTTTTCAAAGTAACTACACGATTTAGTTGTGATAAAAGGCCTCAGCACGGCCAGTAATCACAACAAGTTGGTTAATGTAACAAAAAAAAATGAAGAGCGCACGGTGCGGTGTGGTCTCATTAAAACATATACAGTAAGTTCCCAAAATGGCAGCCCGTACCCTGCTCTGCAATTGCCGTCGCCTCACACAGAAAGAGGGTAGACAGCAAAATTAATGGAGCAATGTTTCTTATCCTTGCGTATGCTTATTTGTAAAATATGTGCTTCTATCGATATACTCTCGCTGTTATAAACTTAAAGACAATATAGTGCTTTATTTCAGTTTATCTTATGTTTAATTTCTATCCGTTAGTATATTCTTATAATGTCGGGTCTCCATTTTCTATGACCTTATCTCAATTATTTGGGGTCGCACAATATGATTTTCTTTCCACACTACTCTATTCTGACATACAGCCTCTGTCATACCACAAATCATCATCTCATCCTTCACACAATCCGTCCATTTCTTTTGTGGTCTACCTTTACATTTGTACTCATCAAACTTACAGTTTAACATTCTTTTTCTCACGTGACTTTTAATCCTCCTCATTTTATACCTATAGCACCATCCATCTTCTTCCTCTCATTTTGTCTGTCACGGGTGCAACTTTCAAAGGTCTCCTTATGTACTCGTTTCTCACCATATCCTCTTGTAACACCACACGTCTATCTCAATTTCTCATCTCAGCTGAGTGGAGACGTTTGTGGTCTATCACTTTAGTGGCTTAACATTCGGACCCGTAAAACATGACCCGTCTTATGACAGATTTATATATCTGACCTTTTAGTTTTGAGTGACATTACCTTGTCCCATGTCACATTCTTACAATATCGGATATGAGCTAATAATTGCCCACAGCTCTACTACGTAAAGTTGGTTTAAAATAGAAATCTAATTCTTAAAACGCCACTATTTTAGGAAGTATGAATGTCAGTATACCTTGAGTACTGGAGGTCATACATAAGGCCGCATAAAAGGCATTCCTCCCGTACAATCGATACAGTTATGACCTTAAGCATTGTAACACAAACATAGCTCCCGCCCTTGGCATTCGGCAGGCTGGCCGCGTAAATCACGCATCGCTAACTACCCCACAGGGTTGCCAGGTGGCGTTGTTGATGTTCTACGGTTTTTTGAAGGAAGAGTTCGGCCTAAAATATATAGTCAAATAGTTAGTTATTGGTACTTGTATAAAATTACATACATACATACATATCACGCCTGTTTCCCGTAGGGGTAGGTAGAGACGATGGATTAAATTATATTGCATCCTCCTACGGTGTTTTTAGTTTTGTGGCAGAAATACGTTTTCCGGTTCAGTTAGTAATAAATATAAATTATGTTCCTTCAAAAATTATATGTATCTTACTGATGGTGAAAAACTCATAAAATTCTGTTGCACGATTTAGGAGGAGTTAGCGGATATACAGACAAACAGACGCGGAAAGCAACTTTGTTTTATACTATGTAAAGAAGATGTACAGGTAAATTAGCTTAGTGAAAATTTGCGTTTGTAGTAGTATTTGTATATTTACAAGACTTCTCAGCTTGAAATTTAGTATTAAAAATCATGTTTAATATTATTAGTTTCATATTAAGTATTCTCCTATAAAAATATATAAAAGGTATTAGTTTATTTATTTATGTGCTGACAGTACACCACTACAAACGCAAAAACGTCTCGAAGCTAATTTATCTGTAGTATAGTTAAAAGTGTAAACATGATACAAATTTCTGTTTCATAAATTTTGATGAGGGTAGAGGATTAATAATGATTGCAATTATCTCGTACCACTGCTGGGAATACTATCTGTGGGCTGCGTCTGTCGGGAGTCGGGCGGCCGCGCCGCGTGTGTGCGAAGCCCGCTTTTGAAATGGTAATCTCTTGAAGCCGCAATCGTTACGAAGCGAGCAGAGGCATTTTGAATTTCTAATAAGTGTTTCGAACCGAAATATGAAGCCATGTCTCGGTTCGAAACTGTAATTTATATAAATTGCGGGTAGTTGTATATTTTATACATAGCTATTAAACAGTCTCAATACCGCTGCCATATTGTTTTATTAGAGTCATCTCAACTAGCGACGAGAATATTAATTTAAAATACTTATTCAAAATGCCTTTCGGAAAGCTATACGAATTCGATATACACGGTCGCGCTAATTGGGACGCGTATTATAGACTCGTTGAGCAATTCGTTTTGCTAAACGACATTAAAAGTGAGTTGCGCACATGTTGGAGCGGCGACTTGCCAGGTTACGTGTGATTTGTGTTCGCCCCAGCACCCGGATAATAGGAATTTCGAGGAGTTGGTTAAATTAGTACACGATCATTTGGAACCAAAAAGGTCGGAAATAGCCGAAAGGCACGTATTTCGAGAGCGACGTCAAGCGGAGACGGAAAATGCAGGTACCTTCCTACAAAATCTCAAGCATCTTGCGACCTATTGTAATTTCGGTAACAATCTAGAAGAAAATCTTAGAGATCAGTTTGTGTCTGGGTTGCGAAGCGAAGAGATGCGATCCCGCCTATTCGCTGAACCTGCGCTAGACTATACAAGGGCGGTGGAATTGGCGCCGGCGCTGGAGGCAGGACTCGGGCAGGGCGGTGGCGGTCTCCACCGTGTGGCAGATCCCGGCGGCAGTGGGGCCCAGGCCACGGGCGGAGGGCAGGCGATCCGCTGGAAAGCAGAACCACACACCGAATAAGTGTCGTTTCAAATTATATGTATGCAAAAAGGGCGTTTAGCCCAAATGTGCTCAATTATAAAGGACGTTCAAATATACAAAAATGAGTATCAAAATTACAATATAAGAGACACAGACAGCGATAGTGATGCTAGTGATTATATTGTTACGAGCTACATGACTCGAATTAAAAATGCCGTTGGAACTACTATAGAATTTATTAGAACTGTACAAACACGTATAAAACAAATACAAACAAAACTGGATGCAACCAGTTCACACTGCACTATTCAATGTAATTCGACACGCGTAAAGTCAGTCGTCTATATCGCTAATCGAGAGTACTACAAACGTCTTACTGGTCTCGTAGTCGTCGCTCGACTGCCCACCCCTCCATTCGGGCATCGTCTTAGTATTATTATTACTAACTACACAGTACAAAAAAAGGGCCGCGCGCACTGAGCTTCCGAGAAATAGTGATTTTCACACCTGCGAACGGCTACAAAGTTGAAAACAATAACAATAAGGATTAGTTCGACGCTAATGATGGTTATAAAACAAGTAGAAAGACAATAGCATGTTTTTCTTAATTACAAATTCAAAACACAAAAAGAATTCCTTAATCCGCCCGGGAAGACAATAGACTGCGCTTATATTATAATTTGGTACCGGCGAAAACAACAAGCAAGGACGATCCATATTATATACAGTTAAGAGTAGAAAATATAAATATTCTGTTTGAAATCGATACCGTAAGCAAAATATCGACTGTATCAAAACAATTTTTCGATCAACACTTTTCCGACTTATCCATTATGAGCGATAATACAAAATTTCACTCTTATTCTGGCGGCGCTATCGTCCCACTCGGGCGCACGCTAGTGCGGGTGGAACGAGACGGTCGCCGCTATTAGACAGGCATTGGTTACGCAAATTAAATTTTAAAAATATAAATTTATTTAGTATAATAAATGTAGAAGATAATGTGCGGATAATTAAAGATTTAAGGATCGATTTTCCAGACATATTTAAGGAAGGCATTGGCACTTTCAAAACTGAAATTAAATTATACTTAAAAAATACACAATCTATATTTGCAAAGTACGTCCATTACCACTAGCGTTGCGCATACCCGTCGAACAGGACTTGCAGATAGAACATAATAACTAAAGTAGAAAGTTCAGACTATGGGACACCTATAGTACCCATCATTAAAAGGGATGGCTCGATACGTATTTATGGTGACTATAAGACTACTATTAACAAATTTCTAAAATACTATCATTATCCTTTGCCTCGTATTGAACAGTTATTCGCAACGCTCAGTGGTGGACTACAATATACGAAAATAGATTTTAAAAATGCATATCTGCAGCTTATATTACATATAGACTCGCAACCACTCACTGCAATCACTACACATGTAGGTATATACCTATATATATGTCGCAGCGCACCTTTCAGCTTAGTGTTTGCCGGAAATATTTCAAAAGATAATTGAAGACATTTTGTGTGGAATAGATAATGTAGTTTGTTTTAATGGCGACATCTGTATTACTGGAAAGTCAAGGACCTGCATTTAAAAAGCTTAAAGGCTGTACTGTCGAGATTAAGAAACGCTGGCTTGCGCATTAAATTGGAAAAATGCGATTTTTTTCAGTATGAAGTTAGCTTTTTTGGTTATAAAATAAATATGCACTAGAATGCGTATATATATCCCATATATACGGATTCTAGCAAGATTGCAGCAATTGTAAACCTACCAGAACCTAAGAATATATTGCAGTTACGGGCTGCCGCCCTCGGCTTAATTAACTATTCTTCACGGTTTTTGTGTAACCTAAGCACGTTATTACATCCTTTGTACGCTTTGTTAGCGAAAGGCGCAGCGTGGCGTTGGACATACGAATGTCAACATGCATTTACTAGTATAAAGACTCAGTGAACGGTCCGGCACTAGCACAATACTCTGCGGACCTGCCGCTAGTACTTGCGGTAGACAGCTGTGCTTACGGGCTGGGTGCCGTACATTCGCATACTTACCCCGACGGCTCTGAGCTTATAGTATGCTGCGCGTCAAGGACTCGTAAACACTGCGGAAAAACGATATAGTCAACTCAAGAAGGAGGCTCTCGCAATAGTATATGGAGTAGCAAGACACCACCAATATGTTTTTGGTCGCAAATTTACTTTACGTTCCGATCATAGGGCTCTTTCGTATATTTTCGCTCCTTAACATGGCATACCACAAACAGCAGCTAGTCGACTTCAACGATATGCAATACGACTATCATACGATTTTAATATCGTATTCGTATCGTCAAGTAAAAATAGTAATGCTGACGGACTATCGTGTTTACCTTTAATGTGTTCTGAGGACAAATCATCTGAATATGACGAAGAAGCAACCTATTTAAATTTTGTAGAAGATAGCTTTCCATTGAGTCACAGAGATGTGGCCAGAGAATCAAAAAGACCCCATATTGTGTAAAATCTATTCATATATAGTAAGCGGGATGGTCTAATGACACTGAAATTGAAAATGAAAAGCCATACTTCCATCGTAAGGAAACGCTATATACTACGGTTGTGTCGTTTGGGGATATCGCATTGTAATCCCGCGGAAACTTCGCGAACGTGTCGTCGAAGAAATACATACGGGTCACGTGGGCATAGTGCGAATGAAACAGATCGCTCGCAATTATGTATGGTGGCCACAAATTGACAAGGACATTGAAATTCGGGCTCGCTCGTGTGTTGCATGTAATGGTGTGCGCGATGCACCTCCTCGCGCAACTCCCGTTCCTTACGTCTGGCCGCCTGAGCCATAGGTAAGATTACATGCCGATTTTTTATACCATCACGGCGATTATTAGTTGCTTGTCATAAACGCGTACTATAAATGGGTCAAAGTAATCACAATGCGAACAGGAACTACAGCATCTTTAGTAATCACCAAATTTAGAGAACTATTTTCTAGATTCGGTATTCCTCGGCATTTAGTAACAGACGGGGGCCGTCAGTTTACGTCAGTGGAATTCGAACAGTTTCTAAAGAAGAATGGCATTCAACATGTATTGACGGCACCTTGTCACCCTTCTAGTAATGGAGCGGCAGAAAATAAATCACAACCTTTCAGAAATATTGTCTACAGGGTTCAGGCTTCCCGGTTAGAATTCGAACTCAATAAAAATAATTACGTAAGATGAAATCGCATTATATCTTCAAGGTTTTTATCCAAGTAAATAAGGATTGTAATCATATTCTTTCCCGTTTACTCGCTGACTTCTTTTCGAACTGGGGACCAACTTTTATTGAATGTCAACCGCATGTTGTCAAGTGGAATTCACCCTTCAGACGAGACGTCAGTTTTGAGAACTAACCGGGGAGTTGTCTGGCCGGGTGTTTCAAAACATGTTTGTGAAAATGAATTTGGTTACAGGCTCTGAAATAACTTTTAATAAAAATCTATATTAATACCTACGTGAAGCAAAGACGTTGTACCGTTTTTTACGAAAATTGCTCGGGCGGAGGAGTATGAAATTTCGCACACATAGTTTCTATAGAGGAGAGGCGACGAATGCTATTTTTTTTTAAATTTGCATAAAAAACACCAAAAAATCAATAAAAAACACATTACACACACTATCACGTATTTGACACACACACGCATATATACTCTTTTGTTTATTCTTAAAGTCAAATTAACAGTGTAGCCTTGGCGAAATCTGAATATATAATATAGGCGAGATATGGTCGTATTTATGCTTACGCTTAATATGGCAAAAGAGTGATTGTTGGCGCCAGGCCATAAGAACCATAATTGGCAACCCAGAACCGACGCTACCGGGAACCTGTCACTTCTTCCTAATGTCACATACACTAAGCGCTTTGAAAACTATTAAAATTTTAATTTCTTATTGTATCCATGTAATGAAATGAAATACACAATTACAAATTCTTACCCAGTGAACGCATATATAAATGGTCAATAGAACAGTTTTTGACTATTCAAGTGGAACGCGACTTAAGTACACATAGTTAAATCTGCGAATGACGGTAGATACAAAAATAGTGTTTTGAAAAGTAATTACTTAGTGTTAAATAACAGTTTATAACATTATTTAAATAGGAATTTATGTGAATTGACTTTGAATGTCGTTTCTTTGTGTTTTCGGGTAAGATTAGTGCATATAATGTTAGGTATTTAGCGTACATTTAAGTACCTAAATGTGTGTAGGTACTTGAATAAAACTTTGTCTTTTCAGAGACACACATCGTTTTTATTCCATAAATTCCTGAAGTAGTAAAGATTTATACAGTAATTTAAATATTTTACGCTACAACAGTTAACTGCAAATGATGTTAAAGATAAAATTGGATTTTGTTTAACATCTAGAAAACGTCTTATATTTATCGCAGACATAAGCGAAGTCTGTCAGAAGACGTCACGTGAACATTACTTCTTCGTAGGCGTTGGTAGAGATTGGTGCTGAAGAATGAAACCTCCGTGTTACATTTGTCTTATATCTATATAAAAACGAGTGAAATTTGAATTCTAATTGTAAACAGAGCTCTTTTTATCAATAAATTCTATGTTACCCAACTGTGAGAATCATTTCTTTGAGAGAAGCTATTAAACCCTACAGTGGTTTTAACAATGTTATTGTATCTATATGTATATATTAGGTTGGGGAAAAAGTTTCTTCGCATTTTATATAAAAATTCAAAAGGTTTTTTTATAAAGTTTATTTACGTTTGACTAAAGTATGTAGGTGCCATTTTGTTGGATAACTTTTTGCCATCTTGTAGGTAGGGACGTGATCCCATTGCTATAAAAATGTTGGGGCTTTTGATCAAAAAACTGTGACAAGTGGTTTTGGCAGTCCTCTCGTGATGTTAACCTGACACTGCCTAAGGAATTCTGCAGAGACCGAAACAGGTGAAAATCTGAAGGTGCAAGGTCAAGACTATACGGCGGATGCATTAACACATCCCAGCCAAACTCTCGTAATTTTTGCTGAGTGGCTAAAGATGTGTGAGGTCTAGCGTTATCATGGTGAAAAACCACACCCCTTCTGTTGATTAATTTCGGCCGGTTTCTCTCTACTTTTTGCTTTAATCTCATCAGTTGTTCGCAATACAGTTCAGAATCGATGGTCCTGCCTGGCGGTAACAGCTCATAATGAATAATACCCTTCCAATCCCACCATACACACAGCATCACCTTGTTGCGAGTTAACCCGGGTTTCGCCACAATCTGTGAAGCCTGACCAGCCTTTGACCACGATCTTTTTCGCACGTTCTTGTCGTACGTGATCCACTTTTCATCACCAGTTATCAGCTTCTTCAAAAATGGTTCGGTTTCATTACGTCGTAATAAAGAATCACAAATGAGTACACGGTTCATTAGGTTTCTTTCAGTGAGCTCATGAGGCACCCAAATATCGAGCTTTTTTGTGTACCCAGCTTTTTTCAAACGCGCCAAAACGGTTTTGTGGTCAATTCCCAGTTCTCCAGCTACATCTTAACTACTAATATGCCGATCTTGCTCCACTTTTTCAAAAATGGCATCAATTTTGTCCGTAACAAGGCGACTAGCGCGACGTGCATCTTTGATATCAAAATTTCCGGATTGAAAACGCTTAAACCAAATTTGCGCTACTCTCACAGATACTGCGTTAGGTCCATAAACATCACAAATTTTTTCGCGGCTTGTGTTGCATTTTTACCTTTTTTGTGGAAAATTTTTAAAATGTATCAAATTTCTTCATTAGATTCACTCATTTTAACAATAAGAAAAAGAAATTAAAATAGCACATTTTCCTAATTTGAATTTGGAATTGTCTTCTTTAAAAGTAAAACTTTTTAATGATACCAAAACCAGCCAGATACAAATGGTATAGCCAAAGAGATCTTATTACAAGTTTATACATACTATATACGAAAAGACTTTTTCCCCAACCTATTATATCTGTCTATAGGTGACAGAAACCATTCTCAATCAGCTGGGCATTCTGCCTGTTCGTCAGGTTCGCAATAAGAAAAAGTGTTTTATACACTAGCAGTTTCGTGTGTGTGGGTTTGTGCCGCAAGGTAACCAATACCGCCTTGTACACTTGGTTGTAAGTAAAATGTTGCTACTAATGAAGCTCGTGTTTTTAAGAAAATGAACTTCAACTGTCTTCAATATAATGGATGATACAAAAGTGCAAATGGCTTTGAACCCGTTGGGATTGTTGTAGAAATCTATCTTTTTATCAATATTTATTCGGTGTGTGTGTTGGTGTAACCTTCCTCAGAGTTATCCTCCCCTATGTTACATATAAGACAAGAGTATTTTATTTCAACTTGATTTCTTATTTCTTCTATATTTGTATTTGTCGACAGGAATAAAACGACGGCTCTGTCATCTGGTTTCGCAAATCCGAATCTTTTACACTTTTTTAACTTCAAGTTATAAAATAATCACATTAAAGAAGTGAAAATACATGTAACTAAGTGAATATGTATAATTATTACATTTCTGGATGCTTGAACATTTCAAAGACAAAATAAAAATAAGTTCAAATGGTCTAAAATTCTATTACTTTCTCACAAATACTACTCATTTTCCATGGTTATGTGATAAACGACAAAAGTGGATAAATGCAGCAAATTATGTATTTGGAAAACATTTAGAAATGATTAATATGTGTTACATTTATTTAGTTGCATAGTTGTTTTTTGTCGTGTTTGCTTTTAAGGTTAATAATTAATTTTGTTATATACCCTCTTATTTCTAAATTTTACAATCGGCCATTTCCTTAATTGTATAATAATGTTATATTTTTATTAATTCTGTGATTAGCGCCTGTTTTGTATAGAGTAGGTCTCTATGATTTACCATAATTTTTTGTAACAATATTTATCTCTAATATGATATGGTAATGGTGTAGATTATAATTAAAAATCTCTCAATTGTATATAGACGGTATTCACTACATTTTATTTTCATTTTGGTAGACGCGATAGATTTTTTTACTGTATTCTATTTATTTTATTACATGTAAAACTTTAAATATAATATTTTATATAATATTGTTACGAGCTACAGGACTCGAATTAAAAATGCCGTTGGAACTACTATAGAATTTATTAGAACTGTACAAACACGTATAAAAGAAATACAGATAAAACTGGATGCAACCAGTTCACACTGCACGATTCAATACAATTCGAACGCGCAAAGTCCGTCGTCTATATCGCTAATCGAGAGTACTAGAGAACGTCTTACTCGTTTCGTAGTCGTCGCTTGACTGCCCGCCCGTCCATTTGGGCATCGTCTTATACTAACTACACAGTACAAAGGAATTGGAGGCGCACACTGAGTTTCTAAGAAATATTAATTTGCACACCCGCGAACGTTCACAAAGTAGAAAACAATAACAATAGGGATTAATTAGTTCGACGCTAATGGTGATTATAAAATAAGTAGAAAAACAATAGCCTGTTACAAATTCAAAACACAAAGGATTCCCTAATCCGGGAGGACAATAAGCTGCGCTTACAATAGGCTGTGCTGCTTATCTTTGACGGCGTGTAACAACATCTTATTTAAAATATTATCTAAAATTTCCAAACAATAATATAATGAATTCTTATCATTCGTAACCTATCTAATCAAAATGGTTTATCAATGACTTCAATCCGCTATCTGTTGTCCCAATTTGCTAAGTTTCTTATACCTTAAAATTGTTGAAGGGAGGGATGGCGAGGTGTTCTATAAATGTATGTTGAGTGTGTCAGTTCAGTGTATGAAATACATGCAAACCGTGAGGTTCTCTGATTATAAGAATAGTTGCTGTTCTTTTATTACCAAAAACCCTTCTGAGTTGTTGCAAGTATAATATAATACTATATAATATAATATTACATACTTTCAGTAAACATAAAAAAGTCGTGGTAGCGTAATTTCTACCATATGCGTCCCAAACTCAAAAGGCGCGGGTTCGATCCTGGCCGGAACGCATGCACCACTTAGGCAGTTCTCTAACCTAATGTGCATATTGTTGCAACCTGCACTTGAGATAGCCGATGTGTCCAACCTGCCAAACCGCCTGGGACAAGCGTGGCAGGTATACTGTCTGTTCCCTTATAGTGGGAGGCCCGAGCCCAGCAGTGGGACGCTTATGGGCTGTTATTTATAAACAAAAATAATATACTGATCAATATTTACGTGGAAAACGTATTCAGAAAATACTTAACAGTTAATTTGAATTCATAATCGTCAGAAATTTTCCTATGATTAGGCGCCTCCAAACGTACTTTCAGAATTTGAGAAATGAAAAAATATATTTCGTTTAAAATGCTTTAAAACAAGTATGCATGGAAATTCGACAGTTTAAAATATATATTAATAAAGAAAATCAATTAGGATTGCACTGCAAATGAGATTTCATGTATAACTAGAAATTGTCTGATCAAGTTTTAATCCTTTTCTGAAACGTGTGAGATTCGTAGCCGAATTACCTCAGACAACGTCCATAAAGTCTGTCCACCACGAACATTATATATATATATTCATATTTCACGCTCCAATTTTGGAAAACGCTACGTGTAAATTGACTGTTAAACATAAATTAATTACAGCAAAGAAAAACCACTTAAAACTGGAAATATCTCAAAGCGCTTTTTCTCGAAATTCCTTTGAACTTTATCACGAACCGTCTATTATTGCATTTGAATATATTTAAACGTATTAAGGCTGCTAGACTTTAGCTTTAAGGTCACTAAACCTTATGAATTTGAAATAGCTACGACGTTACGCACAGCTACGCTGCTACGGCCTACGTAGCAAGTTACCATTATTGCTACAGACCTACGAGATATGCCATTTAATATTTTGCTAAAATTATTTACTGGTTTTTTGTTTTCCCATTAATTAGTCTTCATTTGTAGGAAATAAGATTGTAACAAGATTTTGCTGTTTGTATAAGGTTATAAAAGATTGCATAAAGCTTGCGTTTCGGTATTTGCATTAAATTACTAGGGCTGAACCATGGCTTTGTCTTCTTAACTACATAATCTTATAGCGCCGAAATTTATATCTTGATTTCTAGCCTTCTAAATATAATAAATACATTTTTATTACTAAACGACAGCAGATAGTTGATCTGATGGAAAGCAGTTACCGTCGCCTATGGACATTTGTAACAACAGCAAATGTACCAATGTGCTGCCGGCCTTAAACTCTGTACTGAAACACAACTCAAGAGTTGTTACGGCGGTATGCTCTATCAGTGGTCTAGTTCTCAACAAGAACTTTTCACTTTAGGAATTTGGCATGAGCTCAGACCCGGTTTTCCCACATCACTACTATATGACTGTTTTTCTTAAAACTTGTCAGAAATTCCCATCGAAGCCGGCAGCTTATTATTAGCAGCTATGGTGTTACACATGTCCATATTCGACGGTAACCACTTTCCATCAGGTGGGTCATCAACTTGTCTTTTGTACTCCGGTTATAAAAGCCAGCAAAAACTTTACTGGCTTCCGTAGTTAACCTATCATGGATAGTAGCGTTGTGTAGTTCATGAACGATGTACTATAAGGAACTGGTTCCCTACACTGTACTAATAGAAACATTTCATATTAGCAAATTTTGTTTGGTCTATCAGTTCAGTCGAAACGCTCAGCGCGCCAGCCAACGATCCAACAATCTTGTGTCGTTCATGAATAATGAACTACTAAGAACTGTGATAGTCTTGTTCTTTTCTTATTAAAACATGAAATTGTGATCTGCTTGTCGTGTATTTTAATATATTTTGGCATTTAAAAGTATTTTTACTTTATTAATCTTATTTTATTTAAAACTAGCTGTGCCCACGACTTCATCAGCGTGATTTTTTTTCGCGAAACTTAAAAAAAATTGCCTAAGTTACTCCTTATATATAACATCGGCTATCTGCCAGTGAAAGTTCCATCAAAATGAGTTCAGCCGTTTCAAAGATTAGCCGGAACATCCAAACAGATAACCAGACAAAAAAATTTAAAATTGATGTTTGATATAAGTACCGTATATACTTTCATATGAATTTAGTAAAAGTCATACGTTATTTTGGCATTACCAAAAGACATTTTAATTGTATTATCTGTATAGATTATTATCCTTGCTCATGTTCAGTGATTACAAGGGAAGGTTTGACAGATGAGCTACCACTTGTTTACTTGAAATGACAATGACGTGTGTCATTTCATAGATTAACAAACAATGCCACTGTTATAACAATGATTTGTGTGCTAACAAAGAAAATCGAAAAGTTCCAATGACTAAATAGTACTAGAAAGGATCGCTCACTCACTTGGATGAACGAATAAGCACAAGACTAGTAGATGTATGGCTGAGTTGAGCTTACATTGCAAACGCCCCACCCAATTGGGTGAATTCCCCTTCCCCTTAGCCCCCGGTTCCCCTGTGCCCTTGTGCATTGTTTATGATAACGAAGTGAGTGCAAATCCAACCGAAAGCGGAATGCATTGGGGGATGCTGCTTTTAATGGAACATAACAGCCAGAGCCTGTTTGCAATTATTAAACAGTTGGCATTTGAGAATACTCATTCGAATAGTCATCCGTATATTACATATCTTATTTTTAGGAATTTATATATACTAGGTACTTATTATGGTCATATTTCGACCATGGTCGCCCTTGGTCGAAATTTGACCATAATAATTTGTTGTCAAAGTCTATACTACTATAATCACAGATTTCGCCAAGGCAACAATAAACAAAAGAGCATGTATGCTTGTGTGTGTCAAATACATGCTAGGGTGTGTAATGTTTTTTTTTATTGATTTAATGTAGTTTTTATGCATAATTTAAAAAAAAATTGCATTCTTCACTTCTTCTCCATATAAAATACTAAAAAAATTTTTTTTCTTGGATTTAATTACCTACTAAGCGAATTCAAAATATTTCCCCTCTCGTAGGGCCCGTGCTCCAGCAACGCGTACATAAGGTGCCTAGCTAGCAGAGCAGGATGAGCGGCGACCACGCAACTTTTTTTTAATACTTACATTTTTAAATTCGTGATATCTTTCGAATGGAATGTCCGAATTGAATAATTTATATAAAGGTATTGAAGCAGTCTTGAATATGAAGTAATTTATTTTGATAAGGATGAATACCAAGGTACAAATAAAGAGCCTTTTCTAGCGGCGGCGTTTTAATTAAATTTTATAATAAAAGAACACTTATTGTGGCATAACTATAATAGCTAGACATATGCTGTCGCGACACTTTTTGTTAATAATAATGTGTTCTGCAAAGTTGTAGTACATTTTTTTATTCTATCATCAATAGTTTTCGCAGTGTACGCGATTTTAAGTATTTTTTTTACACCTTGGGTTACACTATTGGAGTTTTAGTAAGGATCCCTATTTTTTTTTCAATCATAATATAGCCTATACCACCCGGGGATATAGTAGCTTGCCAACAGTGAAAGAATTTTTCAAATCGGTTCAGTAGTTTCGGAGCCTATTCATTGCAAACAACCAATGAAATCTCTTCATAATATTAGTATAGATTAAATTTTACTTATCTGTTCTACACAGCTTTTTAGGAACATTGTATTTATCTCAAAACTGTCAACGGTTATAGATACATCCTCATCCAATAGAGAAGCGGATTGTGAAATCAACTGAGATACTTTTTATACAATTACAGAACGTAGCAGCCTTGTAGATTTTGTACGAGCGTAAATCCCGGTTGCGTTCGGATCGGAGCGATCACTTCGACCCCTAGGTTCCGCTTTCCTAATTTTTCTTCTCTACTTCGCGCGATCTTCGGCATCCCTCTTATTGAGAGCATTGGTACACATGTCATCCTTCACAACGTCAAGCAAGCATTTCTTGGACCTACCCCTTCAACCGAGACCTGGCGGAGGCGGCTTGGCTAGACATTTGTTGCTCACGTAACTAACCGATTTCCGTAAAACGCGGCCGTTCCAGCGTAAGCGACTCTCCTGCAGTTTGTCTGCTATGTCACGGACATGAAGACTGCCGCGGATGCGGGAGTTCCTAACGCAATGCTTCCGCGTGACTCCACACATCCACCGAAGCATATTCATTTCCGTGACACGCAGCTCACTCGTGCTTGTGTCGCTCAAGTACAGGCCACATTTCGCTACTATATAAAAGGACAAGTCTAATAATGGATTTGTAGACCCGTCCTTTTAACTTAACCGGCATTTTGGGGTCGCAAATGACACCTGTCACCTCACGCCACTTTGCCCAAGCTGCTGATATACAGGCCTTGACGTCATGGTCGATGTCCCCGGACGCGCTAAGTACAAATCCCAGGTACTTAAACTGCTCCGTGCGCTCGGCCGTGTCTTCGCCTATGCGAGCGTACCTAGTTATGACATCATAAGTAGGTACCACTGTACCTACGAGTTGAATAGCGCGTTAATTACAGTTTGAAAATTAATTGAAATTATTTCTATAATAATTATTGATGGCAGTTGCTTCTTCTTTGGAAATTAACTCGATATAAAATTGGACTGTATGATTATTATTAAACTATTTATATAACTTAGAATATACATAAAGAAGTACGTAATGACAAATTTTGCGAGAGAGTCGAGAGAGAGAATGGTAAATCGTCAATGAGAATTGTAATGAAGAATTAATTAATTTTTGCCTCCAAGGCCGCTCCTATATCCCGCGTACCGTCGGACGCCTAGCTGCTAATTGTGCGAGCTATGGGCGTCGGCGGTGTGCGGGGCGCGGAGAGTAGTTGTGCTCCGGCGGGTGGGTCAGGGGGGTGCTCTCTGTCCGCAACAATAATGTAAAAAGGTAAACCAAAAAAAAAATGGATGGATTGTGTGAAGGATCATATGATGATTGATGGTGTGACGGAGGAATGGAGGAGTATGGAAGGAAAAGCCATATTGTGCCGACCCCAAATAATTGGAAGATGGTAAAAGAAAAGAGAGATTTTAAAACTTAGATTATAAGGTGGTACTTTAAGGCCTTCTCTTTTATATGTAAAAATATTAGAATTATAAAATGTGATGTTGCAGCTTATATCGCTTTCTTAATAAATAAATTACTAATTTCTTGTTTATTTCTTTTCTCGTGTGTTACTTGACGCGAATGTTGAAGTTTGCTCTAGAAATGCCAAGGGTAGTTTTGCAGTTGCAAGACATTTGCTGTGTTGTTCACAACTTTATTAATTCGAAGCGTGTCTGGTGTCAACTACTATTTGTTTCAAACTCCGTGTTCAATTTAAGATTATGATTTCCAAAGTTGTACCATTTTATGATTTAATCTATTTTAATAAAACTACGTTTTAACGGTTTTGAACGCGGTAATTTGTTTGATTTTTATTGCCAGATCTCAAGACACTGTTAGCTCTTTCTGCGTGCACCAGGACACAAACTAACTTGATTGATAATTTCTTTTATTTTTCCTTCCACCCATTTTAATATTATATAAAATTTATTAGAGCTAGGCATGTTTGCTGAACAGTTGCTTGCGCCGATTCTTCTTTTCAAGCCACAACATGTTGCGAAGCGGTGGTAAATTAGATTAGGCTCCCATAGAGTAAATAATAACCTTAAAAATAAAACTTTAACAATCCTCAATGACACTTGACATCTTTGTCTTCCGTGATCATGGCTACTGAAAAGTGGCCGAAACGTCGGGATAATAAAAATAATAAAAAGACAAACATACACACTGTATATCCCCAAATTAAGCAAGTTACGTTTGTGTTATGGATAATATACAACGGACCAGTGTGGGGCCGATACCAGACACCTAGACCATAGTAAATAACGGAGAAAATATGTTTCCAAAATTTACTATACCAGTAATCGAACCCGGGGCCTCTGCGTTGCAGTAAGGTATGTCGGCAAAGGCTTATCCCGCTCAACCACAGAGACCATCAAATATACAGACACGGCATGTTTAGAATTTTATAATATTACAGATTTCTAATAAATAATTTAAATACTGTACAAATCTTATATAAATAAAATTAATTATAACGTCATTTGAAATGTTTATAATCTATATTATAGTAAATGAAACTTGTTATGATTTTGCTCCATCTAGGTTAATGTAATAATTAGTGACCGTTCCACGCAGGTATTAGTTATTAATGACTTTAAATACTGACATAACATCATCCCATATGGTGCCTGAGTGTTAGAAATATGTACATAGATAAATGTATTTTGATTAAACACTAGATTTTTAACAGAAAGATTTATATCACCATATACAACATACAAATCCTAACTAAATATTAATATTTCTAAGTTATTTTAAATAAAATTTCATTGATATCCAGATTCGTAGTTCATGCAGACTAAAGAAAATGCAACCAGTGAATGAGTTAATGTTCTTTGTTGCATATACAGATGAAAACAAATCAAATCATATATATATAATATATATTGACGGCCTCTGTGGTTGAGCGGGCTAAGCCTTTGCCGGCTTACCTCACTGCAACGCAGAGGCTTCGGGTTCGATTCCTGGTATAGTAAATTTCGGAAACGTATTTTCTCCGTTATTTACTATGGTCTGGGTGTCTGGGATCGGCCCCGGAATGGTCCGTTGTATATTACCCATAACACAAGCGTAACTTGCTTATAAGGTGTGTCTGCCGATTAAAAAAAAAATATACAATAGGTCTTGTCGCCGCCGGCGATATTTTCCTGACCACCTTCACACTTATTAAAACTAATTTTAACACAAGTATAATATTATTATTATATAATATTATCATAGACAATAAAAAGGACTCAACTTTCTAATTATTATATGCATGTCATTATTGTTGTCCTACATATTTTATATTAATATATATATCTTTAATTATTATATACCTTTTGTTAACTATAATACTTTAGTCATTGAATTATTTATTCTAGTGGTCGCCCGTGGTCGAAATTCGACCATAATAATTAATGTCAAAGAGTATACTTCTATAAGTACAGATTTCGCCAAGGCAACACTGTTAATTTGACTTGAACAATAAACAAAAGAGTATATATGTGTGTGTCAAATACATGGTAGTGTAAGTAATGTTTTTTTTATTTATTTAATGTATTTTTATGCATAATTTTAAAAAGATATTATCATTCGTCGCTTCTTCTCTAAATAAACTATAAGTGTCCGAAATTTCATACTCCTCCGTCCGCGCCATTTTCGTAAAAAGGGGTACATAGTTTTGCTTCACGTATTAATATATAGTTTTTTTATTATTAACTACTCTACGGACTCGAGTTCTGTACCCTTTTTTACAACTTAATCTCTATGAAAGTTTTTAGGTTCATACACGCTTATTGTTTATTTTGTTATTGTGTGTGACATTAATTTTGTGATTTTTATGTTGTAGTGTACCTTAAGAATAACTTATAATATTATTATTTTTTCTATTTCTAACACTGAACTAATGTACATACTAATGTAGAGTGTATCTGCTACATACTGGTGTTGTGAGGAAGTGCATGTGCAGTGTGTGCCTTATTTCTATACCTCAATATATAGATTATTGTCTAAATTCTTGCATCGAATAGAATGTCCGTGTTATAAATGTTCGAGTCGTAAGCGACTTTCCATCGAGTATACTTCCAATAGTAATTTAAACAAGTCCGCAATAAATGCAATAGAATTTTTCAATGGACACAGGGAATATTACTGCTGGTAATGCATGTGCTGCAGACTTCTACACCAGCAATCGTCTGGATGTGAGCGTAGTTAGGATATTTAATTCTTTCCACTGCACTGCTTTCGTTTGTACACTTGTGCTCAACTTTGACATGTAATTTCATTTAATTTGCGAAGTCGAAATTAGACACACGCTTAAATTCATCAAAACGGAAATGTCAAAACAAGAAACGTGTGCATCTCGGGACGTCCGACCAAAGAATACAAAAGAATAAACATTTATTGTATAAACTGTCACAATCATACAATTATAAAGGTGTTGGAGTATTTTTGTTAGAACGACAGTTTGTCCTTTCGGACGTACAATACTGGCGATTGTAATGGTGCCTGGCCATAATTACACTATTTAAACAAATTATTAAATTAATAGAAAACTTTCTCTTTATACAAGCATAAAACAATGTCACATTACTATAAATTATATTTTATCGTCATTTTATCAATTTCAAAATAATACTGTTACTATGTTATTATTATATACATTAAGTAAGTTGTCATTAATTATAACATTGTTATTTATGTCCTAGATATTCGTTTACTGTATAATATGCTTTTTGTATTAGCCTTAGTAAGAAGTGATAACTTAAACTAATGTAAGTTGGAACTATTTAATATTGAAATTGTTTAACTTGAGAAAAGCTCAAGTTATTACTGAAATTTTATGTATATGGCGCGTGGGTTAGAGTGAGAGAGGAGGAGCCTGCCTACCGCTGCCGTATGAGTGAAAGAAAGGGAAGCCCGACATACTGGCGCCGTAACGCGTTGCGTAACGAAGCAGTTTGCCCTCCCATAAGAAGTTATCACTTCAAAAATGATATGATAATTTAGGAGGAGCTTCTTACGGAAATTGGTATCCTCAAACTTCACAATTCAATGTAAATACATTATAGTTTCGCCTTTGTAATCTTAATAGTATAGGAATTTAACATAAAGTCGATAAAAGTCATATTCAGGCAAGTTTCAGATTTGCATTGGCATGAAATAACCAGCGAGACCGCCTTTGGAAACAAGGTCAAAGTGCCCCTCGAACCGAAATAGACGGCGTGCCGGTACACTGTACAACCACTCAAATATTCTATTCGATTCTGTATAGGGCATGTATACTTGTTTATCCAAGGTATAAGCTGAAAGATATCCACTTTGTTTGGTTTTAGAAAATTAAAAAAAGTTTGGTAATCCGGTAGAAAAAACCATTTGACGGAAGCGCCAACTACACCGCTGTTGAAAAATTTAATTGCGATGTATTTTATTATGGCAATTTGTATTTTTAATTTTACAATCTCACCGCACATTTTAAAACCAAAACTGGTGCCCAATCGGGTTATGAGTTGGTATTTCATCCAACACATGTGAAAAGTAGCCAAGCGTAAGAGATAATAATACAGTAATAATATATGCACGAATAAACAACGTAAGCGCCGATAAATTCATGGCGCTTTTGACCTTTTGGTCGCTAGTTAATTTATAAACACCGGTAATAATATGTTTGTACGGGACGCGTAAACGCCAATGAATGCACGGCGCTTTCGACCTGTTGGTCGCTAGTCATTAGTTTCTTGAAGGTAGGCCATGGGGAATCGAGTTGTATGAAGGCCCCTGACACATATGATTTTTATTATCCGCCTGTGAAATAAAGGGTACGCACTTTGCATTCACAATTTGCAGTGTCCTTCAATAGCTTATATGAGCCAGGCACCAGTATCACAGTCTCACATCTTCTAATTTAATTATTATTATTAATTATTATATAATATTTGTAAATCAATTTTTCCATGCATATAATCTGTGGCCAAGTTAACTGATATTTTCGAATAAAATTATTTATTGACTTTATTTCTAATAATACCCAAGATTTATAAAACACTAAATAGACCAAGAGATAACAATTTCAGCTTTAAAAAATGCAACAAATTAAATTTCGCAAATAGTACTAGTTATTTCATTTTGCCGTTACGGTGACGATATGGAGTAAACACGTACAAATAATAAAACTTTCCAAGTAATCCTCCTTTTACACCCTTTTACAAGCACTTTTCTATAGGGGGTCGCAGATAAAATCCACCCGACCATTTGTCTCCATTCAGATGCAGACGGGTCAAGGATGCAGATACAGCGTTTACGATGTTCGGAGAATTAACACTTACTAAAGGTGGTCTTACACGAGCAACTAAAGTTGCTCAAACCCGGTCGATGTCGCTCGTCGACTATGACGTCACGACTATATCAAGCAATCTAGGGCGATGGCAATATGTAGCATGTGGTTTTATGTGGGTTACTACTGTGATGGTATGTATGAGATTCCTCTTCTGACTCCAATTATGGCGTGGAAATAAATGGTTACATTATATACTTTAAATTACTTCGTACGACTCGACTCGAAAGGTGACGTGGTGACGACTAACGACAGTGCCTCGAATATCCACACATTACATTTTTTGTCGCTAGCCGTCACATAGTAAGCTGTTGCTGAGATACAGCCATGTGTAGACGTACCATACCATGCAATATGGAGCGACTTAAAAAATTAGGCACCCCGCGACCCCACCGCCGGCTTGTTCCTCTCACGAAAACGAGACGTAGTTATACGTACAAATGAGATAGAAATAAGATTGCCTAAAAAATCCAAACGGATTGAATATTCGGCAACTCTTGTGGCAACGTTGAGAAATGTTTAATATATGGATTGCATGGGGCCCTTCGTATGTATACAAGCTTCCGAAGTCTCTTAGAGAGCTGCCATGTCCACTATTAATATACATTACTTATTATACACTAGCTGACCCGGCAAACTATACCGCCTCAGAATTATTTTTTTTCATATTTACTTACCTTTTAAACCTTCCCTAGACTTCCACAAATAATTCAAAACCAAAATTAGCCAAATCAGTCCAGCTGTTCTCGAGTTTTAGCGAGACTAACGAACAGCAATTGATTTTTATATTGTTACGAGCTACAGGACTCGAATTAAAAATGCCGTTGGAACTACTATAGAATTTATTAGAACTGTACAAACAGGTGTAAAACAAATACAAATAAAATTGGATGCAACCAGTTCACACTGCATGATTCATTGTAATTCGACACGCGTAAAGTCCGTCGTCTATATCGCTAATCGAGAGTACTACAAACGTCTTACTCGCCTCGTAGTCGTCGTTTGACTATCCGTCCCTCCATTCGGGCATTGTCTTATACTAACTACACAGTACAAAGAAATTGGCCGCGCACACTGAGTTTCTAAGAAATAGTAATTTGCACACCTGCGAACGGCCACAAAGTCGAAAACAACAACAATAAGGATTAGTTCGACGCTAATGATGGTTATAAAACAAGTAAAAAGACAATAGCATGTTTTTCTTAATTACAAATTCAAAAGACAAAAGAATTCCTAATCCGGGAAGACAATGGACTGCGCTTACAACAGGCAGCTGTGCGCTTATCTTTGACGGCATGTAACACTATATAAGATTATATATCAAATTAACTTCTGACCACTAAATGTTACTATAATATAAATATGTTTATGGATGGTAGACATTTTATTATTTAGATGTATTACTTATAGATTATTATTATTTTAACGATTAATGTGATTTGTATGTCTGATTGTATTGATTGGTTGATTGTATGAAATGTTTGTCTATAAGATTGTAATAATAATTAATTTTGCACGCCCAATTATGGGCCGAATGCATTGATACTATAAAAACCGTAACATCTCTGTACATGCATCACGCAAAAAATATATTCTATTCTATGGAGCAATTAGAAGCAATATTCCCGAAATGATTGCCACATTCTATTGCAATTGCTCCAGATTGATCCATTGCTGTTGCCAAGCAATAATTGCACAAAAAATTGCTCGTGTAAGAGCACCTTTACTGATAGGTGTGCCTTTTCAGACTTTCTTGCTTCGTTGGTGGTCTTTAAGGTGTGGCTTTTGTCATCTCGGTGTCGGCTTCTGGTATCCAGGGAGCGGTCAGTCAAATCAACTACGATGATATTTTTTATCATGTTACATAAAGTCTTATAGATTATTTATGAGCGTAAAAACTTATGATGTCATAAGTTGGTACAAGTGACCGCTGTCTAATAGCGCATTCATTGTTGTCTGAACATTTGTAACAATTATTTCTATTATGATATTTTAAAAGCAAGTTAAGATGATAACGTGTTCTTTTGTATTGTTACGACCTAGTGCCGACAAAAATAGATTCACACCTGCATACCATAAAAGCACACTTTATTACCTTTCCGCATTTGGACTTCTTTTGTTTACTTTGTGTTTAATTTTTTAATTAGAAAACAGCCCACTGTGTATTATAATCTTTTATGGCAGTCATTAGCCAGGTGTGTCGGACTGACTCTAAGAAATTCGGTCTACGCGGTCGGGCAGCCGTATTGTATCGGTGCAGCATAGAGCAATGCCCCAATGTAGAGATTGTCAGTCTAGCGATAATCACGAGCGAAGCAAGACGTTTGTACCCCATGCGATAATCTATTTAGTGACGGAGTTTGCGCGTTTTATAGAATTACGATCTCGCGCATTACGTTTGGACCGGTTGTGTTCAGTTATATTTGTACCTGTATTATACGTGTTTGTATAGTTCTAATAAAATAAACTCTATAATAATTCCAACGGCGTTTCAATTCGAGTCCTGCAACTCGTAACAGTATGTAAATGAAATTAAATTTTATTGTAACACTAGCTGTTGCTGTAGCCGACTTGGTCCGCGTGGAATTTAATCTAACTTGCCTCCCGATGCGGCAGCGGCAGCGGCGTGCGCGTGGGTCTATCAATTTTTGTTTCTAAAATATAAGTAGCCTAAGTTACACATTATAACATCAGTTATCTACCAGTAAGGTTCCATCAAAATCGATCCAGCCGTTTCTGACATTAGCAGCATTAGGAACAAACAGACAAAAAAAAAAATGATTTTATGACATAAGTACCGTATGTATATAAATAAAAGCCCATAAACGTCCCACTGCTGGGCTCGGGCCTCCCACTATAGGGGAACAGACAGTATTACCCGCCACGCTTGTCCAAGGCGGCTTGGCAGGTTGGACACATCGGTCATCTCGATGTGCAGGTTGCATCAAGAGGTTTTCCTTCACCGTTGTTAGCACGTGGTAATTGTAATAATGTGCATTAGGCCCAAAAACTGCCTAAGTGGTGCATGCGTTCCGGCCAGGATCGAACCCGCGCCCTTTGAGTTGGGGACGCGTGCGCTAGCCATTACGCTACCACGACTTACTTAGTACCGTATATACTTTCATAAAATATATGTATATATATATATATATATATATATATATATATATATATATATATATATATATATATATATATATATATATATATATATGTATATATATATACATATACAGATATATAACACTATTGTTTACCAAATAAACAAATACCAAAACAAAATGCATAATTACAATATAGTCAAGATCGGGGGAGCGATTTATTAAGTTTATGGATTAAATTTTAATTGTAATTATTATAACTAATGATAGTATATGCTTATTAATAATGAGTCTATGCAGGTCTAATGTACACTGCTAACTAACTTGGCCATGCATCCTCCAGCGGTGACATCATTCCATCCCCGGCCACCTGTGTGGGCTCTATAGACAAAAAGATCCGTTGGACTGGGAACGCGCCGTGTCAGCATTCAGTTTCGCACAATGACGACGCGGCCCGGGGCAGAATGCATAACTATATGTAGGCTCACGCCGTGCGAATGACACGACACCGAGTATATTACTGTTACGAGCTACAGGACTCGAATTAAAAATGCCGTTGAACTACTATAGAATTTATTAGAACTGTACAACCACGTATAAAACAAATACAAATAAAACTGGATGCAACCAGTTCACACTGCACGATTCAATGCAATTCGACACGCGCAAAGTGCGTCGTCTATATCGCTAATCGAGAGTACTACAAACGTCTTACTCGTCTCGTAGTCGTCGCTTGACTGCCCCACCCCTCCATTCGGGCATCGTCTTATACTAACTACACAGTACAAAGAAATTGGCCGCGCGCACTTAGTTTCCGAGAAATAGTAATTTGCACACCTGCGAACGGCCAACAAAGTCAAAAACAATAACAATAAAGATTAGTTCGACGCTAATGATGGTCATAAACCAATTAGAAAAACCATGTTTTTCTTAATTACAAATTCAAAACAAAAGAATTCCTAAAGCCGGGAAGACAATAAACTGCGCTTACGACAGGCAGCTGTGCGTTTATCTTTTGCGGCATGTAACAATACAATAATAATCTGAGATATTGTAATCAAAGTTTATTGTACTAGAATTATTACAATTACAATATTAAATATTCACTAATACACAGAAATATTAGGACAACTCCAAGAGTTGCATCCACGTTTGTCAGGTGTCGAGCAGCAATTTGCTCTCAAAGAAACTGCGATTATCAGAGAGTAATTATCGACCACAATATATTATGTGCTCCTCGTCCAAGACTACCCGTGTAGACTCTCGTTGTAGACTGTCGGTTGAAGACTCATTTCAAGACTGTCCCCTCACTGTCCGAACACCGCGTATTTATGGTCCTCGTAGCGCGCCGTAGTGACAATATCCGGTGATGCTTTGGCGCCACTTCAGTTTCACTTTCTTCATAAAATCAGCTTCCGCTATCCGTATTAGCTTCTGCTTCCGGTTACTCCATTTCCGATATTCGTCGCTCGATAATAAATGCCTCTACGTTGACATCCGGTTATAAGACTTCCGATTACTATATTAAAGTGTACTCTATCCGATTATTGACTACTTCCGTCATATGGTTACTTTATAATACCAAATACGATTCCTACAAATACTTCTTTGCAAAACAACAGGCGGCTTTATCGCTAAAAGCGATCTCTTCCAGGCAACCTAGCTTAAAGAAATTCTTAACTAATCTGGCGATGTAGTTGGAGCAGAAAACAGATAGGAATGTACAATTTAAATATACATACACATATATATATATTTCACATTATAAATAGACACTTCAATTTTATTTATCGGTATAGATTGTTTAATTTTATAATATAAATTAATTATAGTAATCAATAACTTATTTTTAATATTTCTCGTCTTCCAAATAGAATTTAGGGTGATGTTTTCCGTTTTGTAATATTAAAATATAATGCTTTTTAGAAGCCATATCTCAGCTTTTCCTTTCCAAATTTATTTTTTATTTCATTAAAATATCTTAGTTGATGTCTTGTCTTTCCTATTTCAGGGCATATTCCGTCTGGCCTGCGAACACGTACTCCGATCAATGCGTCGAGGAAGAGAGACCTTACTTACGCTGCTGGAGGCCTTCGTGTACGATCCCCTGGTGGAATGGGGGGGTGGAAGCGCTGCCGGAGGGGGAAGGCGCCGGCGCACGCAGCGTGACCTCCGTGCCGCACTCGACATGATGGCCGTCCGAGCCACCGAGCTGAAACACAGGCTTGGCGATATTACGTGAGTAATCCCCAAAAAACTCACCCATCTTCCTCTCACTCACCCTTATATACCTTATGCCTGTTTCCATAGCAAGGAAGTGTCGAGACAATATATACAGGCAACATACGTAATAATATAATTACATATTGCGGGAAATTAATTTAAATGCTGTTTCTGAAGATCACCAACTTTATTACAAATACACACATATAACTTCCAGTTCTTAAAAGCACCACCAAATACAATAAGTTTAAATCATAAGACAGAAGATGATAATTACATAAAACGCGCAACCTCTGCCGATATAAGATTCCCGTTCCGAATTTACCTACACTTAATAACGCGCCGATCGCAGTTGAAACTCAACTAACTCTGTCTCACCGAACCGACCTTATATATTCGCAAAATAAACATGAATATACCATCTATTGACATAGTCAAACCTGTAAAACTTTCATGCAAAAAAACAACAACATGACTTCTAAGGACTTTCAATGAAAATTAACAATAAAACGATTTATAATGTCTTACTTGAAGGTCAGCCATAAACACAAAGCAATTGGCAATTAACAATAAATAATTACATTTCAATACTTAGAAAATTAACGCAAACCAGTGACTTAACAATTAAGGCGACCATTAAAAGATTTGCAGATAATTTAAATATCAAAGGTAATATATCATGTCTTGTGTTCTACAAGTGACAATAAGATTGTAGATTCTCCGAATACGCCCGTCGTAGCAATATGTTGAATTTACATACTGACAGCCTGTATAATATTAAATTGTTAGGAATACTTAAATTCCGGTAAATTAATAATTGCTTAATAAATATGTTATGTTAGTACGGGCCCTCGTCGTGACGCGCCAAGAGAATTTCTCTTTACGACCTGAACGCTCGCTAAACGGGAATTCGGCCAGATTAAACGTCTCTCTGCCGAAAGTAACCTAAATAAGGTTCTCAACGGGATCTAATGAAATTTGCCCAACTTGTTCCTTAAACGTACTTGTTTTTGTTTCCATTAAGAATATACCTTAAATAGGACTTAAACCTGTAAGGCTTCTTAACCATTGAGGTATATTTTAGTAAATGACTCATCGAGTTTATAATTTCAAATTCAAAAACTTTTATTCACGATAAGTTCCACTGAGAACACTTTTGTAGGTCGTACATAAAGTTACAATTTAAATTTACTTCCTATTCTATGTACACCGCTTCGCAAAGTGTCATTGCTGTTAAGAAGAAGAAGCGACAAGTCTTTTCTCTGGTTACTTAAGTATATCACAACTAGAGTTTACTCCGCGACCGCGCCACGGGTCACGCCCTAGTACGTACCTCTTGTATAAAGAGCAGGCAGTTAATATAGGTTACATTGTATTAAATGTTTATGTTAGTGCTATTTGCCCCCGAAAAATTCCATTTTATATCGCAAACTATCCCATCTTCCGGAATGAAAAGTATTTAGGTTCATTTTCGATATTAAAACTACATTTAAACAAAATTATAGCAAAACTGATCCAGTGCTCCTAACAGTTTTTCCGTGAAAGCTTAACAGACAGACAGATCGAGTTACTATCGCATTTTTTATAGATTATAAAGTTTTAATATCTATAAATTTGAGAAATGACGCCCATACAACTTTTATTTTCTATTTCTACCTGTTCTAGTTTTATTTATCTATCCCTCGTCTACCTACCTGTAAACTACATAAATGACCAAAATAACAGAAAGTGAACGAAAATGACCAAAATGAACGAAAATGACCAAAATGATGAAAATCGCATCGCCTATGGACGATTGCAACACCAGGGGCGAAGCCAAAGCGTTGCCAACCTTCAGGATAGGATATGGGCTATCCTTGCCTTATTTTTAAATTCATTTACAAACTCGAACTATCTAGAGATTTTTAATGTCATAGATTGAAACCTAGAACATTGCGATCGAATTAACAACGCTGCTTTGTGTCCCTACAAATACAAAATAAACTTCATTCAAAAGAAACTTGTAATATAATTTTACAGAAGTTCATTTTATTAGAGCACATTTCTCTAGCAAAAGAACTCTTAAAATGTCGCTTTAACGTTATAGCAGCAATGTGATGTTTTCCACTATGAATAATTGAACAACTCAACTTCCGCACTGTTCGTTAACAATTCATTGTAACAGGGTAATCGTTCACAAAACGAAATATTGTTTCAGAGAACAATTTCTTGCCGTCCTACCCGACATAAAGGAGAGCGCCGAGAATTGGCTGAAAGAAAACGATGAATTGAAGCGACTGGAGGCAATATTACAAGATTGTCATCAACAAATGGCCCTCATCAAAGAGATAGAAGCTTATGGACAAAATTTGAACAATCATCCTTTGTTCGCTATATCTCAAAAGTACACCTCATATAAACAAGCGAAAAACGCTGTCGAGGACTCAATGAAAGCCTTAGTGAAAATACTGAATGATTTCGACTTACAAATTGATAATTTCGCAGATACAATAGAAGCGATAAATGGGCCCCAGTTAATGGGGTGGGTTCAAGAATTCTCAGGTCCCGATGAAGAAAGTGAACAACCCATATTCGAACACATTAAAGATTTCCTAACAAATGCAGGCCAGAGCACAATGTTAACTCAATGTGAGCAAGCAGAGGCTGAACTTTTTCAAAGCATAAAGCAAACTCACAATCTTGTCCGGTCTTGCTTAGAACTACTGTCACAATTTGTGGCAGTTTCTCAATATTACCCTCAGAGCCATACGGAATATCACCGTATCGTGATGTTTAGAAAGTTCCTTGCTGCAGCCCTTGAAAGCAAGTCACCAGAGGTCTGCCGGGAAGTATCGAACCAAGTCACCGCTTTAGTGAATGCTGATAATAACAAAAATGAATCCACACAACAAATCGTTGCCTATAATTACAGACTGCAGACTTTAAACACTGAGGCGAATGCTAATCTTACCAAAGCCATCGAGAGATTACAGTTAGAAGGTGGCGCTGACGCCTTAGTACTTGCTCAAGAAGTTTACAGAGAGGCTAAAGCGAACATAAGCAACTGGGTGAGAACAGACGAAGGGGCCGGTGCGGCGCTTGAATGCGTTGTTATCGGTATGCTCTGTAATCTGAATAGACGATACCTTATGTTGGAAAACGGCGCTCAAAGCGCTGAAGATTGCTTGGTAGATTTGACTTCCAGAGAAGGGGAGTGGTTCTTAGACGACATGAGCGCTTTATCAATGCAAGCAGTTGAATTGTTATCTTTGCTGCCTCTTCAGTCTGCATCAGTCGAAGACGCAGCTATGCCGATTGCTGTAGAATGTGTCCGCAACGCAAATCTCCTCTTGGCAGACCTAGTTCAACTGAACTACAATTTTAGCACGATAATATTGCCTGAAGCGTTGAAAAAGGTGCATTCAGAAGATCCCTCGGTATTGCTGATGATAAATGAATTAAATACAGTTATAATGAACACGCCTATGCCGCTGAATGAGCTTTTGTCGCAATTGGAGATGCATTTTAGATATTTAGTCATGGATATGGAGGTGAGCTCTTAAACTTTACATATGCTTTAAAATTCCAAATATAAATTAAATTAAAACATCACCTTATGAAGTTCGCTTTTGTATATGTTGAAATTTATAGTTTTGTTTTTCATAATAATTTCAAGTAATCTATAGCTTATCTCTTATCTTTTCTACTCCCTGACGAGAATATAGAAAAATGTAAGAAATTAAAAAGGCAGATTTGTAGCTCTTACCAAGATCTAGAATACTTGGCAACCCTTAACACTCTAATTGAAATGAATTTGTAATATTAATTTCAGTCTCCAGCAAATAGCTCCCAGATATTAGCAGCTGAGGTTCGGGCTCGTTACGAAGCCCTCCTTTCGTCGTCTGCCGAAGTGGAAGGTCAAGCATCTGGTCGGATGTTGCTCATGGGCTTCAACGGACTCTTCGCTGCTGTGGAATTGCGGGCTAGGGAACTGGCTGACCATCTGGCAATCCCTATTCCGCCAGCTTGGAGGAAGATTGATCATATCAATGATGCTATGCATATGGCGGTAAGTCCAGCGTTCCGTTCCGCTTTAAGTACTACCTGCCTTTTTCATCTCGGTAATAAATTATTATCATGTTTTCTGTGGATTAAAGTAATAGTAAAAATCTTTACTATAACGTCTTTTTTAACCGACTTTATGTTTCTGGACCAATTTTAATGATTCTTTTTTGCGTTGGATTTAGTAAAGCTTCAAAATGTTTCCATATATTATATTTCATTGCTATTGTAGGTTCCGAAGATATTGCAAACTGGACAGAGAAATGTCAATTTCTTGCGGTTTTTCAGGCATCACTTTATTGTCTCTGAACCGATTTTGATACTTCTTTTTGCCTTGGATTCGGTACAAATTTCATTGTTATTGGATAACTTCTACGTAACTTAAAAATATACATGATATATGCGCAGGCTGCGCTCCAGAGCCCCGTCCTCCGCTCGGTGCTGGAGGACATATTCCTGATACGGCGCGTGCAGACGATCGCGGAAGTGTTCGCGATGTGCGCGCAGATGGCGTGCGCCTTCAAGGGCACCGGCCCGTTGGCTCTGTACGACGACGCGGCCCTTTGCAAGCCTGTCCGAAGGTAAATAATAATACAAGCCTTTTATTTCCAAAATCATTTCACGCACTGTTTACATGTTGTCTTCGTGCATTGCAGGAACTACGTCCAGTGTTAATGTTGTTTGTGGTTCAGGTTCACTGCGGAGTACGTGTTGCGCTGCGTGCTCGGCGTGCACTCGAAGGCGTTGGCGTGCGTGCTGTGCTTGCTGCTGAGGCGCGCCCGCCTTGACTTGCACGCCGAAGTCGAGCAGAAGGAGATTGGTGAGAACTCTACACACTATTACCTCTATTATTGGTATAATAACCACTTGACACGACGGTATGGGGTCACCAAAAAATTACGTCACACGTTAAGTGATTGAAGGGGATCGCCGAAGTGTGACATTGTGTGACAAGGGATGAGAGGGATGTCACATTTCAAAATGTAATTAAGCTAATTACAGAATTGCTGGTTTTAATTTAAAAATTTCTCGATGTAAAATTGAAAAATATTTGATGTCATAATAGGGGAGGGAGGAGTCTCACGAATCAGCAAAAATCGTGAAATTTGTGTGACGTACTTTGTGGCTGGTCCTTTATATGGATCACTTAGGTTGTTACATCCAAATTGAAAGACAGAAATGAACGGTCTAATATTGGCTTAAGGGTGTTCAATATGTTTAGAGATCAGTTAATATGTAATATTGTTACGAATTTTGCTTGGTTTAAATTTAAAAGGCCGTTCGAATTATTACAAACTTTACTAAAAGCACACGTAATTTCACAGTTCTTACCAACACAACACAATACAGTAGAGTCTTACTAATCCGGCACTAATAAAAACTACGGGGTGCCGGATTATGGGAAAATTCGGATAATTGGCTTGTATAGAAAAATTAATAACATGTACGTAAAATAACGCATAATGCCGTGTCCTTGACAAATTTAGCTACATTTTTTCCAACTTGAAAACACCATAATAAAACTACGTTTTAACGGTTTCAAGCTCTGTAACTTATTTGATTTTTATTATTCTGACGTTTGATTGAAAACACCAGGTAAATATGTACGTAATAATTTTTGAGGTTATACTGATCCTGTTGCTTCAAGTGCGGAACGAGAGCAGGAGACGTGAGTGGAGGGTGCCGGGTTATTGGACGTACCGGACTAGTGATGAGTAGTACACGTGTGAGGTAGTACATTTGTCCCGTACAAAATAGATTTGTACTGATACGACACAACATTTAAATTTGTACTACTACTTCAAAAAATTTGTCCCGCTACCACTCATGCGTCAAATGTAAGAGGAAGGACGGAACGAGGACAACAGTACAATAACGCCTCTACGGATATTCACATGACATGTACGACTGCTAGTACAATGAGGTGACCGAGGCCGATCACATCCGATTCTTAACGAACATTTCCCAATGTTTACGCCGTTTATAAATTTATAAATATATAAATTTATAACGAATTAAATGAATTTTAAAGGTAAAATCCACAATTAATAAATCCGATATGTGCAATTGTGGTAGTATAATAAATAAACCTTAGCCACATTATTTAATTAAAATAACATCTTTGAGTGCATGACATGTAATTGTCCATCCCTTTCTTTTCTACATAATTCCCTATATTTGAGCCAAATATACCTTATTCACTGGGTGAGAAGAAATCGACAGCAAGGAAGGAGGTAGTCCAATTGTGCTCTGTTCGTGACTCGAAATAAAGTGAAATAATTATTACAACATACTTTAAATAAAATTGTGTAGTACTACAAATACTCTAAATATTTATCAGACTTAATAATAGTGGCCATAGGATATAATAACATAGAACTATGCCGTATAACCATTTAAAGCAGATCCGGTGAGTTCCTTTTGTGTCCTTCCAATTTCTATACACAAACTTTGCTCAAAATTTTTGTCTAATAAAATTGAACCAAAGCGTATACACCCAACTAGAAGTATTGTACGGGACAAATGAGGAAATGACGCTCACCGCCTCATCGGCCTTATCGTTTCAAATGTACTGCCGCGGTACAAACCATACAAATCTCCTCGCCTCATTTGAAGTGGTACATTGTACTGGTTCAGTATAAAATGTCAAGTTACTCTTACAAACGTATCCTCTATCCGTGCAGGAACGGAGAAAGAATACAATTTCTTGCTGGCGGGCGGCCTGTCGTAAGAGGCGACAAAACTACCCACAGCCAGGTGGTAGGGCATTTGCTCGACTGGATGGCTACCACCCCTCGTCTAAAGTATGTCGCCATAACAACCTTGAGTTGTGTTCAGGCATTAGTGACCAGATTCCAGTCTCCCTTAAGAGAGCAGCAACGCATTTGTAGCACCTTTGGAGTTGCTTATGTCCATAGGCGATGGTAACCGCTTTACATCAAGTGGGCCGTCTGTCTGTCTGTTGAACTCCTGCAAAATAAACTTATTTTAAAACGATGTCCCACCTAACTCTACACCGGACTACTGCAGGCGCGTCGTGGAGCGTCTCCCTGGAGTCGTTGTGCGAGAAGGCGGGCGCTGGTGCCGGCGGGGCCGGGGGTGCGCTGCGCGAGCGCGGCGTGCAGCTGGCGCGCAAGGTGCAGGCGGTGAGCGCGCAGGTGCACCGCGCCACCAAGGCGGGCCGCGAGCACACGCGCGCGAGCAGCGCCGCGCACCACGCGCGGCTCAGGGCGGTGGCGCACGCGCACTTGCACGCTGAGGTATGTACTACTACTCGGCTGATATCGCGTCATACTTATATAGCACAGTGTGTGAGCTGGACGGATGAAGTGCGTGCGAGATAGAGCAACTATTAATAGGTGCGCTCCCGCGTTGCGCTAGCCAGTAAGTGCGTTGTCCGCTACGATGAGAAGACGTATGCAACTCCCATAAATACATGGTCTCATGGATTCCCCAGACACTCTTGGAAAAATGTTATTCTCTATTCCAAGCATGGGTAATCGAGTTCAAAATGGAAATACTTTTAGCTTACCTACCTGCAGGACTAACATTGGCCAACATTCCCCCATATATCGCATGACATCTGCTTGTAACATAACCTGCAACAACATAGACATATTTTTGGTTCTGTTGCTTCATTCAAATACAAAATAAGATTATTTTTTAACAAAATTTGTTATATCGCATTTTTCGTTAATTATTATAATAAGATTTTATGCCGAGTGCAGGCGTGCGCACACGCATGTAGGCGTCCACACCGGCTTACTAGGATTTGTATCAGTTTTTATGATTTAGTGCTATAGATACATAATAAGGCAAGCTGTGTGTAAAACTTATTATTTTTATAGCGAACACGACAATGAAACAACCGTGTACGCCATAACTGATTTATTCCGAACTACCTACGTTTACATTATAATGCATACATCTACACTGTGTCAGATCACATTCTACAGAGTGCAAAATATTATATTGTTAATGTATTCAAACATGTTTCTGAATGTGTTCAGTTTTGAAGACCGTAAAAATAATATGGTATATGTTTAACTTGAGCCAAGCAATGTTATATTCAATTAAATCTTTTATCGGTAACTTTAAGTATTATAATCACATAATAAAACGCCCGATTTGACACTTCAAGTCAATAGAACGTAACTTGAATGAAATCAAGAAAACTGAAAGCCAATAAAAATTTATTTATTTAGTTGATAATATATATAATTTTTACTGGTACATTATATAATGTTTTAAAACATATTTAAATTATTATTTTCCTTCAAATTATGAAATAATATGCAATTTGTATTAATTCTGTAACTTCTTATTAATCTATGGCGAAGTCCCAAAAACAGTTACGTTCTAAGGTGTCTTATGTTTTTAATGTTAGTGAACACAATTCGATTCAGTAAAAAATCGATATGCATATTTATTCAAAAACTTTACATTATTTATATATGTATACTAAAACAATAACTGCATAAATTTACATAATATAAATTGAAATCAAAAACGATTGAATAAATATATATTGCATGGTGAAACAATAAAAAATTCAATAGATTTATAGTGATGCCTGATAAATGCATGCGTAAAAGTCGATGCGAGACTCCATATCGATTTTGTGAGGTATTTATGTCACAAAAAAGTAATTAACTTAAGATAAATCAAACGATCACAAATTCGTATAATTTTTAATCGATTTCTCGTAATAATCGCTTAACTTAGTTAACGATTTGGAGATTTCAATGTTTTTAATCTCCAAATCGTTAACCAAGTTAAGCGAATGTGTCCTGGTCTTATTGAGTATGCACTGTTTGCTACAACTCCATTAATTTATCAAAAAGTAATTCTGTAACATACTTGTGTATAAAACTTATTAAAAAAAGGGAACTTGAGATATACATAGAATAAGAAACTTAAACAAAAACCATATTTAGCTAGACGTGTTGCTGGGGAGTTTCCCGCTTCTTCTCCTTAACAGCAATAACACGTTGCGGAACGGTGTACGTAGAATAGGAAGAAAAATTAAATTTTAACTTATATATATGACCTTCAAAAAGTGTTCCCCAGTGGAACTTATATTGAATAAAAAACTTTGAATTTGAATGTAATGAGAACTGTCAAATCAGACCTATTATTGTGTGATTAGTAATTTAGGAACACCCTGACTAGGTGGAGGAGCGAGATGGAATGCTCCTCCGTCTCAAAGGAAGATCTTCCAGTGAGGCTATCGTCCGTCCTCGCAGGCCCCTCTATTATTTTCGAAAATTTGAATATATTCTTTTTATGTTTCGGGAAACGTTTGCGTCCTCAACTATTGCACAGCGCCATCTATTGGCTTGTAAGTGTTCCACTACAGTATTAAGTTCTTACGTCTACATCTTACTTCTAATCAATAGCTTATTCGTGAGAACTTGTCATTTGCTTTCTTTTGTTAATTGTAGTTATCTATTCAAAAGTGTATTTAGCGGTAGGTTTTTCATGAATAAATAAATAAGTAGTGATAAATTCCAGGTGGTCGGCAGCAGTCAGGAGTCGGGGCCGCTGCTGGCGCGCCGGTCCCGTGACCTGGGCGCGGCCCTCGAGCGCCTGAGCGCGGCCATCGCGAAGGCGCACGCGCTGCTCAACGCCGCGCACCAGAGGTAACGCCACCGCCATTTTGTTTTGTTATAACGAAAAGCGGTCCTTCAGGAAGGCTCGCGAAGTTTTATTATTAATACTCATCATCATCATCATCTGAGCCTTAAATCCCGGTTGCGTTCGGAGCGTTCACTCCGACGCCTAAGGTCCGCTTTCCTACTTTTTCTACTCCGTTTCGTGCGGTTTTGAGACCATTGGTACGCATGTCATCCTTCACTACATCAAGCTATTTCTTGGGCCTTCCCTTCGACCGGGACCTGGTGGAGGCGGCATGGCTAGACATTTGTTCCCCACATAATTAGCCGGTCTCCATAAAACGCGGCCGTACCAGCAGTTTGTCTGCTATGTTACGGAGAATCCACGGACGTGACGTAACATGATTTATGTAATGTCGCAGGGTGAAGTGGGGCGTGGGTGCGGGCACGGTCGCCTTAAATGAATCCATGGACGTGACGTAACATGATTTATGTAATGTCGCAGGGTGAAGTGGGGCGTGGGTGCGGGCACGGTCGCCTTAAATGAATCCATGGACGTGACGTAACATGAGTTAAATAATGTCGCAGGGTGAAGTGGGGCGTGGGCGCGAACCCGGCGCTGGCGGGCACGGTGGCGCTGCTGGAGCGCGGGTGGGCGGCAGCGCAGAAACGCGCGCAGCGGCTGAGCGCGTGCGGCGCCGCCGTCGCGCGGCACGCGAAGCACGCCGCCACGCTGCGCACCACCAAGCAGCCGCGCGGACACCGCCTGCCCAGGACGCTCACCACGGCACTGCACCACTGGGAGAAGGTAAACACATACAATAAACAAACACAAATAAAAAACAGAACAAAGTTTTTTATCGCACGTTACTCGACGGATGGGAGCTGGATGAAAAGCACTATTGACCGAAAAGAAAACTAATGATCGCTGTATATTATTATACAATTTCGAACTTTAATGCAATGACATGAGATCTAAAATGAAATTATATCCATCAATGATTACATTGATAATATACAGTGTTTTGAAATCAGAAGGTCTATAATTGCCCTTATTACCATACAATTTCTTCCATGCTCTTCGAAATTTCGATCGAACCGGCTGTCCCAAATACAGCAAAAATTTTTACTTTTCTAAAAAACATGGTGTCTTTTAAAATACATTGTAGATTGAGTAAAAAAATGTTATTCGTTTAGATGCAATTATTTTTTAAAGTTAAAAAAGATCTCTTTTAAAATTTCAATTTTCAAAATAACTCATTATTGAAGCAAAGAGGCGACTTGATATCACTGACTGACTGAATTTAGCACCATAAAAATTTGCGACTTCTTTCTTTCTATAAGTAATTTTTCTATATGGACTGTGGATGCGTACTAAAAATGAGTTTTGAAAATGTAACCCCCAAGAGAGTGCAAAAGGGGATGAAAATTTTTATGAAAGAAAATACGTCGTTGGGCCAGTTTCCCCTCCCCCTATAACATACCCCTTTGCAATCCTCGTAAAATATTGTTCACTTTTACAGGCATGCACCTTAGCACAGAAATATTCCCTGAAAGTGACGCCAGTCGAGGAGTCCCTGATGGAAATGCTGCACCCGGAGGGGAACATCGACGCACAATGGGTAAATATCGATATAAAAAAAATTAAATGTAATTTTTAAGCGGCTTATATGTTTTATGTTCAAAAACAAATGGTTTGTTTCAATGTAATTTTTATTTGCTATATAGTATGCGCAATACTTAAATGCTCTTCGAGTGATGTTAGTTCCTGAAGTTTGTGCAAGCCCAGTAAAATTTTAACACCTTACTGTGTGTTGTGCGAAAGAGATGGCATGTGAGCTCGGTAAGCGAACAGGCGAAAGCGCAACACTCCCCTCTCAGCTCTGTCTGTGAACCTTGTAACTGTTCTGCACAATGACGTGTACGAATTTCAGGGACACATTTAAGTTTTGCTCGTACTATAATTTTGATTGTAGCAAATATTTTCCTGAAACGAATGTATTTTTGTTTTTCAGGTAGAAAACGTGTCAGCACTACTGAGAGACATGATATCACAACTAACTACAGATGTTGCTACTCATAAGGTATTTACATAGATGAGATTGTTGCAGTAATTTATGCATAATGAACTTCCAATTGAGGTTAGGACACAAGTGTCAATCGACTGAACATGAATGACACGTCATCGAATGACAGCTATCATGACGTCATATACATGTCAATCTTTATCTCGATGTGTCATCGTGAAATGCCATGTACTTTGAAATTAGTTTTCTGTTTTTGTAAAAAAGTACGTAACACTCGATTCTGTGTGCTATTTTTAGTTGAGAAACTTTTATTTTATTATAAAAAAGCTTGTGTGGTTTGTCCAGTTACTATCTACGTTTGTTTATACTTAGACTCTAGAGTAGTATTGTCAATGAGACACGACAAGTACCAGGTTTATTTACTTATAACGAGATGGCGTCACAGGCGAGTTACATCGCGGTATGGTTCGCTGATGTCAAACGGTTCGCGTCTTTCCGGGCGCTTTATTCTGTAGCGGCGAAAGGTAGAGATTAAATGATACTTCAGATGGCAGAAGGTAGTATTCACCGTCGAGTGCTGATGCCAACTGAAGTGAAGTAATTTATTTTGGAAACGCTAACCTTAAGTACAAATATTAACAAGTCGTACAGTTAGTACAATATATAGCACAGTGTGTGAGCGGGACGGATGATGTGCGAGCGAGATGGAGCAACTATTAATATATGCGCTCCCACGTTGCATTAGCCAGTAGTTCGCTGTCCGCTGCGGTAGCTAGACGTATGCAGCTACCATAATTTGAAACCCCTTGGCTTTGACACCTTTGAACATGGTTTAAGCTTCTGCCTGTCTAGCTAACTAATACCTAGAAGTCCCGGGTTCGATACTTGGCTTGTTAAATTTTATAAACGTATTTACATTCGTTTACTATGGTCTGTGTGTCTGGTCTCGACCCTAGATTAATCCGTTATATATTTCCCATAACACAGGGTAACTAGATTAGCTTGCGGATATACCATGCGTGTCTGTCTGCCGAATATTTTTATTATTTTTTTACGTTTGCTTGTAGGCAAACTAGCAAACGGGTCCACTTGATGGCAAGTGGTTACAATACTAAGAAAGCCGATGCGTTGCCTACCACGTTGAGACTTTAAATATCTGTTCACGCCCTTTTTGAAGAGCTTCCTATTGCAGCGCTCTCTTATCTATAATATTATAACATTATAAACATGCCGTGTCTGTATATTGGAGCTATTTAAATAAATACGACGATGCAATATATTTTTTTTATTTCTTGTCTGTTTGTTCGGGATTCACGTAAGAACTACTGGGCCGATTTTGATGCGATTTTCGCTGATCGACAACAAAAACTTGGACTTAAATTCTGTGCCACTTTTTTTTTATTTATGCTAACAGCTGTAGTCTTACAAGCTGAACTTATAGAGACAAGTAAAGATTAGCTAATTATAAGGAGGCTTATAATTAGCAAATACTGGGAGGATTAACCTGGGAATCCCGCGGGAATATTCCCGGGAGCGGTTTGAAGTTGTTCGAGTGTATAAAAATTAGCTTTTTCCGACACAGTTTCCACTATAACGATAGCTTACATTCCTTTTTAAACGCTGCGGTATTTTGTGTCGCGGGAATCCCACGGGAATTCCAAGTCAAGCGTGGACAAAGTCGCGTTGTTTATTTATTTTAGTGTCGGGATGCTAATATGTTTTTGTTTCAATAGACTCGCGTGAAGTCTTTGTGCGACGCGTTGCGCACGCGCGCCGAGGGCGTGTTGCAGCCAGAAGCGGCGCGCGCGCTCGTCGCTGCAGACGTCAAGGCTCCGTTGCACACGCTACAACACTACAACGATGTGAGTACTCACAATAATTTCAATCATTTGCAGCTTTGTATGAAAAGTAAAAAAAAGAAACTTGAAAATGGTGAAAATAATTTTGAATAAACTGGTTGAATTTGAAACGGGAATTTCAGGGCAACAATCCGGCGAACGAATACTTGACGTTGGAGAAAGTGGTGACGGAACAAATAAAGGGCATTGTGAACGTGAAGGACGAGGAGGCTTCGGTGGCGGCTGCCAAGGAGGCTGCTGAAGAGCTCCCCAAAAACATACCCAATTTGCACGAGATGCTCTTGGAGTGAGTATATAATATTATCCTATTTCTGAAATCTGATTTCGCAGAGTTTGTTCAGACCAGACGCTGTTGCCTTAGTCTCTATCCGAATCCAATCAGTCCGAGTGACTATCCGATTTCAATTGATCCGATTGACTATATGAGTTCAATCGATCAGCGTTACTATCCGAGTTACTATTCGAGTCCAACCGTTCCGAGTGTCTGTCTAGTTCAATTGCTCCGAGTGACTGTCTGAATTTAATCGGTCCGAGTGACTATCCGAGTTCAATTGATCCGAGTGACTATCTGAGTCCAATCGATCCCATTGACTATATGAGTTCAATCCATCAGCGTTACTATCCGAGTTACTATTCGAGTCCAACCGTTCCGAGTGTCTGTCTAGTTCAATTGCTCCGAGTGACTGTCTGAATTTAATCGGTCCGAGTGACTATCCGAGTTCAATTGATCCGAGTGACTATCTGAGTCCAATCGATCCCATTGACTATATGAGTTCAATCCATCAGCGTTACTATTCGAGTCTAATCGGTCCGAGTGACTGTCTAGTTCAATTGCTCCGAGTGACTATCTAAGTCCAGTCGGTCTGAGTGACTATCCGAGTTCAATTGATCCGAGTGACTATCTGAGTCCAATCGATCCCATTGACTATATGAGTTCAATCCATCAGCGTTACTATCCGAGTTACTATTCGAGTCTAATCGGTCCGAGTGACTGTCTAGTTCAATTGCTCCGAGTGACTATCTAAGTCCAGTCGGTCTGAGTGACTATCCGAGTTCAATTGATCCGAGTGACTATCTGAGTCTAATCGATCCCATTGACTATATGAGTTCAATCCATCAGCGTTACTATCCGAGTTACTATTCGAGTCTAATCGTTCCGAGTGACTGTCTAGTTCAATTGCTCCGAGTGACTATCTAAGTCCAGTCGGTCTGAGTGACTATCCGAGTTCAATTGATCCGAGTGACTATCTGAGTCCAATCGATCCCATTGACTATATGAGTTCAATCCATCAGCGTTACTATCCGAGTTACTATTCGAGTCTAATCGGTCCGAGTGACTGTCTAGTTCAATTGATCCGAGTGACTATCTGAGTCCAATCGGTCCGCGTGACTATTCGAGTTCAATTGATCCGAGTGACTATCTGAGTCCAATCGGTCCGCGTGACTATTCGAGTTCAATTGATCCGAGTGACTATCTGAGTCCAATCGATCCCATTGACTATATGAGTTCAATCGATCAGCGTTACTATCCGAGTCCAATCGTATATCATATACTGTCAACGTAGCTTAACTGATTTAACTTTACTGGCAATCAACTTACATACAAAAATTATGCGCTCGAAACTTGACGACCCGAGATACGAGTTTCTGCAATATTGAAATTCGTTGGCGTGTAATTTTCATTAAATAACATAATATCCATTGTTGTGTATTGGCAGAGTGTCGAAGAAGTGGCCGAGTGAGGGCAACACCCGTAAACTCACTCGCCAAGCGGCGGTCACTGGCCTCCCGAGGAACAACAACAAACATGGTAACATTATCTTTCACATATTAATGTTGCTTGTAATGCGTCTTCTTCATAAAACTTCTTTAATACACCATGAAGCGGTGCAAATTAATAAATTTATAATTTTGATTTGTGTAAGAGTCTAATAAAATAGTGTTTAATCAAAACTTATTTTGAATAGAAACATTGTCACTGATGAAACATAAGAGAGGCATTTTTATTAACTGATAAGCCAAGCTGGACAGCAGCCTCGTTTGTTTAAACTTATTCTCTTATGGACTGATAATTTGAATGTGATTGATTTTTCCTATGACAAAGTCTGTTTTTTGTCGAGTTAAAATTATTGAGAGAAATACACTTTCTAGTTAACCATTATTGTGTATATTACGTACCAGGGATTCCCAAACTATTTTAGGCAAGAGACCCCTTTTCCAAAATGAACTGATGTCTCAGACCGCCATAAACAAATTACTTTAAAATCCTACCTCTAGTTTTTTTCGTATTGATACAAAATACTTACCAATTTAAAAACTTTGCGGTTGGTTAATTCAGTAAAATTGACATCATTGTCTCATCAAAATTTAAACAGACATAAAATTCACTAAATTTCAAGTGTAATTAATAATTGTTAATATAAATTACGTAAAAATACTTTTTTGAACAAAAAAATACATTTTGTTCACGTAACACAACTTATACAGTATCTTGAAAGTTTCAAATAAGAACTTGTGTTCATTACTTGGGGTGATTTTTAGACTTCGTCGACCCCAGAATCAATTGTTGTTTATGTCTGGGGTCACCAAATGGCGGACCCCCGACTCATTTTGTACGGACCGCTAGAACACAGAAACTTGCACTACAGAGTACGTAATTTAACAAAATGAGATGAAGATGAACTTTATTAAGAATAAATTTCGATGTCGACTTACTGATGAACATCTCCAGGATTTAATTTCAATAGCGTGCACCAATTTTACTCCTAACTTCAGGCAGTCCGCAACGAAAAATGCTATTTTTCTCATTGATATGTAAAAAATACCTTTGTAATTTCCGTAATTACATTTGTTTAATGTTTTTTTTTCTATAAATTGTTGTGCGGTCCGCGATGGTCATTTCATTTCTTAAAATGGACCCCGAGCGAAACTAATTGGTCACCCCTGGGGTCGATATCGACCACTTTGGGAATCCCTGGTCTATACCAACAAATAACACGCGACCACGATATTTCTAACTAACAATCACTATATTTTGCTATACCGACCACAACACTGTCACCGTTTAAAGCTTACAAGTTACTTGTTTGTTAAAAATAAGTGTGAAACGTGTGTGTGTTTGTGTGTGTGGCAGGGTGCGAGTCGCGCAACGCGGTCGGCGCGAGCGTGTGGAAGCGGGTGCGGCTGAAGCTGGAGGGGAGGGACCCCGACGCCAACAAGCGGGCCAACCCGCACGAACAGGCTAGTACACGCACAAGTAGTCGCAATAATAATAGTGTCAAAATCAAACATGGCCATCTCCATTATAAACGATGGTTTCCACAACATAGTGTTATAGCTGTCATATGAATGTATTTTCATTTTATATTAATACTAGCTGCGCCCCGCGGTCTCACTCGCGTGGTGATGGAAAATCGTTATATTTTAGATAATTCACACTATATCTTTATAAATTATAGCCTGTGTGTTATTCTGATGTGTAAGCTATATTATTGTAAAGTTTCATCAAAATCCATTCAGTAGTGTTTGTGTGAAAGAGTAACAAACATACATCCATACATTCTTACAAACTTTCGCGTTTATAATATAAGTAGGATATTATATTCTCCTAGCGCCCAGGTTTTGCAACGCTCTCTTGAAGTAAACGCCCGAAGTCCTTCAAAAAGGTTTCCATGGTGAAGTTCCGAGACTTTGAACTTTAAAAATTGTACCTTACAGTAATCGCATAAGTATGATTTTTTTTCATTTATCAAGTAAATGAGGACAAGGAAAAAAGACAAAAAATATATTACCTTTTGGTAGGCCTTTGGGTCAAAATCAAGACTTAAACTACAAACTTCTTACAACATCAATTTTTTTCAACTACCTTCAAAAATATCAAAAATGAAATTAAACTTAAAACCCAATTTAATAACCTTAACAAGCAAAATCCTTTAAAATTAATAGAATCATATATTTATTTAAAACACTCGAAACCACCACGATAGTCCTTATTAACCCAAAGTTCTATTAAAAGGTATTCAATTTTAAATTATGTTATATTTCACTATATCTCAGATACATATAAAGTGTTTATGTAAACAGCAAATATAGAATATGAGCACCTATTTTTGATAAGTATATCAACACAAATCATAAAGATTTCATGAATAAATTAAGATTAATTTTCACACTCGATGACCTTATTTGATGTTAAGTCAAGAAAGTCAAATTTCTTTTGTTTTTGCTGGCACAATTGCCTTGCTCATAGACAAACAAAAACCTCGAACATGTGTTTGGATACACCACTTTATAGAAAGGCGATAAATTTAAACTAGCAGCAATGCTTAATGTTCGCGTACTTAAAATAGTACTCTGGGCGTTTATTTGATAAAATTGGACTTGGTGCTGGGCTTTATTCACTATTTCATTGAAGTACTTCTTTAAGGACCATGGGCGCTGGGAAGATACGAAGCGTAGGAATTCTTCAATGAAGCACCCTTCTATGCTTGCATAATGCGTGTTTAAATTTTTTTGTGCTTATACAATAGGTGGTATTGCCAGGTCGTAGGGCATTTGCCCGACTGGATGGCTACCTCTCTTGGTCTAAAGTATGTCGCCATAACAACCTTGAGTTGTGTTCCGACATTAGTGACCAGGTTCCAGTCTCCCTTAAGAAAGCAGCAGCGCATTTGTAGCACCTTTGGTGTTGCAAATGTCCATAGGCGATGGTAACCGCTTTCCTTCAAATGGGCCGTCTGTTGAACACCTTCAAAAAAAAAACACCGGCGCGAGCGTATTGATTTCATACCCGGCTTGACCGGTGTGTACCTTCTAGGTTAATACCAGTTTTACCTACATATGATGTTTTACAAATATACATGAAAATAAGAAATTAAGTCTGCATATGAAAATATGAAATTTTTGATATCATTTAGCTTTACCGAATTTTCATTCGTTTTGATATTTTTTTCATTTACAACATTAAAAAGGCTCAGATTTATTCATATTAACTTCATTCACAGATGCAGAATAATAAATATCATTTGACATTTACTCGGGGATACCAATGTTTGGTTTAAAAGAGTAAGCAATCAAAACTGAGGAAAACGATATAAAGGATATGGAGACACCACATTTGGTTTTTAATGTCATACACAATCTATCATGACTACTGTAACGACTAACCTCTTTAGACGTTATGATATATGAATTATTATTATATTAATTATTTATTAACAATATAATGTATAGTTTGCCGTGACGTCGCTCTAGGTTCAAGCAGAAGATCAGCGTTGGTCTGACAAATCGACATTTTAGCTAAGCTTGATCCAATTTTTAGTACTTAATAAAAATATATTCTGATACTTTGTGGTTGTGTTCTCTTCTTTAATTGTGCGTTATTTATTATTTCAAATGTGATTGTTTCACTTGTATATATGTCCAAAAAATAAACTTGTTTTTTTTCTTTCTTTCTCTTTCTTTAAGAAACATAATTTATGTAAATAAAATCATAGAGCGCCTCCCAAAACAAGAGAAGACAGAATTGTAACGGCCAGCGGTTTCGGAGCTGACTGAGATCTTCAGTAAGGGACTGGTGCAGAGTACAAGTTTATATTAGCAAAGAAGAGACACTTTTACATAGAAGTGTACAATACTGTCTTGTTTTGTTTTGGGAGGCGTTCTATGATTTTATTTAGACTAGTGATCGCCTACCATAATTAATTTAAATTATAAGTTTGAACATTATTAAGGTTCTGTTGTCAAGAGTATATATGCGTGTGTGTGTCAAATACATGGTAGTGTGTGTAATGTTTTTTTTATTGATTTAATGTATATTTTATGCATTATTTTAAAAAAATATTAGCATTCTGCACTCCTTCTCTATATAAACTGTAAGTGTGCGAAATTTCATACTCCTCAGTCCGCGCAATTCTCGAAAAAAGGGGTACAAAATTGTTTGCTTCACGTATTAATATAATGATGATGAATTATATTATCACGACTAAAGAGGTTACTCGTTACACTAGCTACCATCACAGGGTCATTGGTGAATTCCTGTCAGAGACTTGTTCAGGGGCATCGGCTTTTAGGAAACCTCGTGGGTACTCCTGATCTTTAGGTGCCTATGCCTATATACCTACACATATATTTTAAAGTAGTATTTCTTTTCTTTTGGTGTATTGAAGGTACGCTTCGGCAGGTACTTTATTTAAATGCGTAATTGTGAGCGTGTAAATACCGTATTAATTGAGTTTAACTAAAATATAAAAATTAAGCCATTATGATATCAATGTGTAAACATACTGTTACGAACTACAGAACACGAATTAAAAATGCCGTAGGAACTACTATAGAATTTATTAGAACTGTACAAACACGTATAAAACAAATACAAATAAAACTGGATGCAACCAGTTCACACTGCACGATTCAATATAATTCGACACGCGTAAAGTCCGTCGTCTATATCGCTAATCGAGAGTACTCGAAAACGTCTTACTCGTTTCGTAGTTGTCGCTAGACTGCCCGCCCTTCCATTCGGGCATCGTCTTATACTAACTACACAGTACAAAGAAATTGGCCGCGCACACTGAGTTTCTAAGAAATACTAATTTGCACACCTACGAACGGCTAACAATGTCGAAAACAATAACAATAGGGATTAGTTCGACGCTAATGATGGTTATAAAATAAGTAGAAAAACAATAGCATGTTTTTCTTAATTGCAAATTCAAAACACAGAATTCTCTAATCCGGGAGGACAATAAGCTGCGCTTACAATAGGCACCTGTGCGGCTTATCTTTGACGGCATGTAACAATACTTTTATTAGCAAGAGCTGGAAATACAGTTATTACCTTACCTTTACTTTAAAACTTTACTTTGGCTATAAAAAATAATAAATCCTTTTTACTGGAGGAATATTTTAAAAACTTGATCATCTTTTTTAATCAAAGCTTACGTATTTTGACGTGGGTAGGTAGGGTGGGGGGGGTGGTGGGGTGATAGTGGCACTAGGACTCGCCGCACACCGTCGCCGCACACGGCGCACCGTACACACACGTCCGTCCCGGCTTCGCACGGGTATCAAAAAATAACTTTTTTGATGAGTTTCAATACCTACTGAGCGAATTCAAAATATTTCCCTCCCGTACGGCCCCGTACCCCAGTGACGCCTACATCGCATAAAGTGCTGCCTAGCTAACCGAGCAGGGTGAGCGGCGACCACGCAACTTTTCTAATACTTACATTTTTAAACTCAGGATATCTTTCGAATGGAATGTCGGAATTGAATAATTTATATAAAGGTATTGAACCAGTCTTGAATATTAAGTAATTTATTTTGATAAGGATGAATATCAAGATACAAATAAAGAACCTTTCTTTTCTAACGGCGGCATTTCAATTAAATTTTAAAATAAAAGAACACTTATTGTGACATAACTATAATAGTTAGACATATGCTGTCGCGACACTTTTTGTAAATAATGATGTGTTCTGGAAAGTCGTAGTACATTATTTTATTCTATCATCAATTGTTTTCGCAGCGCACGCGATTTTAGGTAATTTTTTTACACCTTGGATTACATTATTGGAGTTTAGTAAGGTTCCTATTAAAAAAAAAAAAAAATAGCTTATATCGCCCGGGTATAGTGTAGCTTGCCAACAGTGTAAAAAAAATTCAAATCGGTTCAGTAGTAGTTCGGAGCCTATTCAATGCAAACAAACAATCAAATCTTTCCTCTTTATAATGTTACAACTTAGGTTCCGACAAAAAAAACAAATTCCACATACATATCTGTAAAAACACATTTTATTACCTGTCGGCATTTGAACTAATTGTAATTCTTTTATGATCATCTTCTTTTGTTTACTTATTTATTGGCATACGTTTCTAGAGAATAGCCCATTGTTTTATTGTACTCGTTTATGGCCGCTTGCGGCCGAATCATTGGCCAGGTGTTGTGCATTATGTCGACTACGATACGGGCACATTTGTATTTGTGAGATATAAACGAGGGCCTGATAGGGAGAGGGGCCAGTCGATCGAGAACCACGATCAAGGCGAGACGTGTGTACATTCGGGAATCTATTAGTGACGGACTTTTGCGCGTGTTCTGGAATTGTGCATTACGTTTGCACTTGTTGTGTTCAGTTATATTTGTATCTGTGTTATACGTGTTTGAAATAGTTCTAATAAACTCTATAATAATTCCAACGGCATTTTAATTCGAGTCCTGCATCTCGTAACATTAATATTAGTATAGATGATGGTCTTGATCGTCATGGGTGCTCCACACTCACTATTTAGCTCTCATGGGTGCTTGAACCCCCGGGCACCCGTGGAGTCAACGCCCCTGGATTTGTTCGTGTATCCCAAATAACGTGTCCGTATGTCATCAGGTGGAATATATAATAAACGAGGCGATCTGCTCTGAGAATCTGTGCGTGATGTACGAGGGATGGATGGCGTGGGTGTGAGGGGCCGCCGCTGCCCGAGGGGGCCCGCGGACCAGCCCACGGCGCACGGCGCACGGCGCACGCCCGTACGACGCACGCCACACGCCCGTACGACGCACGGCGCACGCCCGTGCTGCGTACGAATCACGACACCCGTCAGGTAACAACACCGCCACACCTCGCCGAGGTCGGTGGCGGGAAGACCAACGTCGGCCGTCATTTAATAGGGACGCCATCGTGCGATCGGAAGCGTCGATCGAAAGTCATACGATTATTGCATCTGATATGCGGATATACTTAGTCGAGTCGAGCCGATATTAGTCCGATAAAACGTCGGATTCGATCGGATCTGGGAAAAGGGAGGTGCGTCAGCGATCGGCGAGTTTCGGGTTCAACCCCCGTCGCGATCGCCGACGTCTATAGCGGCAGAAAGTAACATAAGCTAATTTTACTTTTGTCTTCTATTTTCTTTATAACTATTTTTATTATTTACTGTTAACGCGTATTAACTAGGGCTCGGTGTTAGAATTCAATTTTCTTATTTTACAGTTTATTTTTTAATTGGTCTAAACAGTTTCGTCTTTAATCATTCAAAAAAGTAAATTCATAAAAATAGACAACGCCGAGCCAGTTATGTAATAGCTTAACCTTTTCATACAAAAACATATAAAGAATTCATCATACGCAAATTTGATTTAGACGCATGTCTGGCTAAGATGGATGTAATGACCATTAAGCTTCTATTTATTAAAAGTCATCTGTCAATCAAATAATAAATGTAACATCACTTAATGTAATAGTATGTCATTACTTTAATATATGTAGCTGGTAAACTTATCCAGTAATTGTTTTAGAAATGCTTCAAGATAACAAAAAAACGAATAACTTTGACTATAACTTTATCTGTAGTTAAACAAATAGATGTCCATCGCTTTAGGAAAGTATATGTGTCAAATTTGACAGTTTTAAATGACAGATTAATGTGTCAACTTTGCTATCAAATAATTGACTTTTCCGTAGAATGTTATGAAAAAAAAAACTATGCAATGTAAGCTAATTATTATTGTTATTTTTGCAGTATAAGAATTTTAAACTTACTTTTCCTTTAAAAAAATTCTGTTAATAAAATTTCTTAATGGGGAATATGGTCGAATTAAATTATCGATTTAAACTAGAAAGCTTTTTATTAGTTTTCTAATAAGTTAATTATTTGACAAAAAGTAAATTTATCTGCCCTTATTCTGCATCAAAGCGGGTTATATTCGATGAAGCATATCTTTCGTTATTTTCAATAAAGCTTAGAAGCTTTTAAAAGATAGATCGAAATTACTTTTCACGGATATACGTGCTTTTAAATTAGAATTTAATACTAGTAGTTTAAACTCATTTTCTGTAAAATTCTCGTACATGCATTGTGTTCTTAATCAACTTTTAAGCTTCCATTTTAAATATTCCGTTTGTGTTAATCAATATCAGGTTGTTTTTTTTAATACAAATTAATAATACGTTGTTATTGCGCGTATAATAGTTTCGCGCTCACAATAGTATATAGAGTCCGCGCCACGAAGAGTCCCACATACGCGGCGCTGCAATCGCCGTACTTAAAATCCTGCCAGAGTAATTATTTGCTAATCCGTAAATCGATGTAGGTAATTAATGAATAATAAACACAAAATAACACATAATTAAAACTGTAATTTTGTAAAGCTACCGCTTTTAGTTCCTTTATTTTTTACGGGACTACTTTCGTGGCGCGGCCTCTATTTTTAGATCATATTTGTCAACAGACAAGCTGTCACTGTCAAAGTCGAAGTAGAGGTAATGAGTGTCCAATAGTATGCTCAAAATAGAGGTTAAAAATCGACCACAATAGCGCTGGCGTACGAAAAACTACGATATGAATTAAAAATTGTTGAAGTGCCATAAAATTAATAAAGTGCCAATTAGAAAATCTTTTAGGTGGTCTAAAATAATTTATATAATTATGGCATTTGCCCGGCTGGATGGCTACCACCCCTAGTCTAGAGTACGCCGCCATAACAACCTTGAGTTGTGTTCCGGCATTAGTGACCAGGTTCCAGTCTCCCCTTAAGAAAGCAGCAGCGTATTTGTAGCACCTTTGATGTTGCAAATGTCTATAGGCGATGGTAACCGCTTTCCATCAAGTGGACCGTCTGCCTGTCTGCTGAAATTCTACAATAAAAAAAATAAAGAATAAAAATTTAGTAATTATCATGCTGTAAGAAAACACGCAGTGTTTTAATTTTTAATAATAAAAACAAAGCAGAAATCTTTCGGTACTTATTTATTTTTCTGTCTCACCCTAATTGCTACCGCAGCGCCACCCTTATTATCAGCGCTTTGACGGACACTTTTTCAATACAGAGGTGGTACTCCTTGTCTCTACTCACCATACAGTTATCGAAAGAATGAACTAAATAAATCATCGAAAATCTTAACGTGTAAAGTTTCCATGAAGAATTATTTCAGTGAAGAAACACAAAATTTAAAAATTTTTCAATGCCAAGGTTAAAAGAAGCTCTTATTATAGAAATAAAAATCTTAAATCTATTCTCGTATAGATTAGCGTTTAAAGTGGCTTCCACACGATACAACTTTACTTCCATTTGACTAGATTAACAATCGAATTGTGTAGTGTGGATAAAAATGTAAAATCCAAGGTCATTGGTCGGTCGGGACCGCTCGATTCGATTGTGTTCAATCAAATCGGGTGCTTGGATGCTAGTGTTGGCCAATTTTTTGCATAGTCTTAAATGTGGTTTCAAGATGTATGACAAGGATAACGGCAACGATGATGTATCCATTCATATCGAACAGTAAATAATGGAGGAAAAATTGAAATCTTGAACAACCATTGTTCTGTGTTGCAACAAAATAAAACTAAAATTGGTGATCTTTTTGCACGTGTGGAGGAACAATTAAATCGTGTCGTGTGGAATGGGTTTTACTGTCGTCATACTTAAATGTTTCTTTTGTGTAAGGAATCTCGCATAAGATTTAAAGTTTCCTTTGTCGGGACATTGTACGCGTCGCTTGCGTATTTGAAGATTTTTAAATATTTTCACTACACTACACAAACGAAAATACAACCATATTATTCTAATGGAATTTTAAATGTCAATTCTAATTGGGAAAATAATTAATTTTACAGAAAATGAGCTAAATTTTAATCACTATGATATAATAATATAATATGCATTCATTAATCGCAATTAATCTGTATGTATGGTGAGTGAATGTAGCCCAATATCCGTATAATCTTTGGCACGTGTGTTTGTCGCGGTAAATGCATTTAATACACGCAATAAAATGAGAAATAGTAAGTTATGTTTGTACACAGAGTGGACGCTTACAATAAATTACGTAAAATCAACGAACAATACCGTACTGCAACAAACATAGAAATTTCATCACTGGCAATTAAATGTAACAACACTATATCCATAATTACATAAATGTGACTTCAATAAACGAATGGAAATTGTTCTGTAATAAAAGCATTTTTTTTAATCTGGTAATTAATGGAATTTTAATGTGTTACTTTTTGGTTTTTTAATTTAAATATTTGAAATAATTAAATAAAATAGTTCGTTTGGACTCTTGACAAATATCTTTATAATATTTAATTTTATTAAAATATGTAGTTTTCGCACTTCATTATTGAAAGCATTGTAACCATACCATGCATTTACCGATTGTGTGTTTGTATCGCTTTATTATAATAAATGGTGTAGAGCAAATGGTCTTTCATTTATTACCTTAAGCTCTTAAGATTTTTTATTGCTGGAGTACAGGAGACAGTCTGAAGGTCGACTTATTGCAACGCTAGAGGTGCTGGTGGAGGTAAATTAACGCCTAAGGGCCCTTTCCCACGGCAACATTTTTTGCAGGATCCCGTTTAGTAGTGTACATGTTTCAACACTAATACTAATTGTGTGACTGCTCACACGATGTCCTCTTTGCAGTATCCGGCAACAAACCGTTCCTTTCGAGTTTTAACTTGATGACACTGTCCAGTAAAAAACAAGATCCAGTTAATTAGATGTATACTTTAATAGTTGTGAAAATGTGTTCACGCCAATACTTTTTGCGGGATTCGGTAAGAAACCGTGCCGCAAAACAGGACGGTCGTGAGAAAGGGCTCTAAAGCCGTTTGAAAGTATGACCATAGGAAATCGGTTAAGCTGATATTATACATAAAGTCCAACCAAATTGATTTGTATCAGGAATTTATTTATTATAATTTGGTTAATTTATAAATATATGTTTCGTTGTGTGTGTTTCTACAATGATTTTATATATGTGTTATTTAAATTATTGCTTTACTTATATTGTTTTTAGTCTGAATTTCATTTACCTTTATCAAACTGCATTATCCTTATTAATATTATAAATGCGAAAGTAACCGTCTGTCTGTTCCGTTTTCACGGAAAAACTACTGGAGCGATTTGGCTGAAACTCAGTATATATATATACTCGATGCCGAGAATGAACACAATATATATATATATATATATATATATATACTCGATGCCGAGAATGAACACAGGATACATTTTATCCCGGATAATGGGATACATTTTGGAATAGATTTATGTAAAGGTTATCCCGGAATCTAGGATATGTTTTGTGATTTTGTCCATTTCGTCAACTTGGTCCACTGGGTCCACTTGGTGAACTTGGTCCGCTGGGTCCACTTCGTCCGTGTTATATATTTTGTCAAGTTTTGTCATTTATGTAGTTTACAGAGAGACGGGATGGTATAGTTTGCGATATAAAATGAATTGAATCATCCGGGGGTAAATACATAAAAAAAATATAGAATGTAACCTGTACCGCCTGCTCTTTAAACAAAAGATACGCCGGTACGGTAAACTCTAGTACTGTACATATTGTTGTTATGTGTATTGTATTGTCCACCGTGAGTTCACTTTATGGTCCCAGGCGGAAGAACAGCGCTAGGCCTTGTTGGCTAGCATTATGCTGAGACTGGGTCCAATTTAGAACTTATTTTGTTTCTATTGTCTTTCTATTTCTATTAACTTAGTTTTTATCCTAAATAAAATATTCTTTCTTTCTTTCTTTAATTGAAAGGCAGAAGTGAACCGTGTCATATCAGTTTTACCTTCAAGGCCCGGTTCCTATATCTACCAACCATTCATTTGCCTTAATATCGGTTAAAATTTGACATAAGCTCCATACAAGTAAGGGGCCATGCAAAAATTACGTCATATGTTTTTGGGCTCGACGAAATATGATGTGTGACGAGGGGTGGGAGGGGTCCTAAATTTCGTGGCGTCACATTTCAAAATCTAATATATTTAAGCTTAAAAATATGAAATTTGAACTATTAACGAAAATATTTCCAACTCTGTATGAGCATACATTGAATTAATCATTTTTCGGTGTAAAATTGTGATGTCACACCAGGGAGGGAGGATTCACACAAATGTGACCAACTGTGACAAGTAGGTGGGGTGAGGATCCAAAAATCATGAATAAATAAAATTGTAAATTATAGGAACCAGACACAAATCAATTAATTGGGTAGATCAAATGAAAACAGCTTTAAAACAAAACTCGTCCAATTTATTTACAAGAACATAATATCTGTAAATACAATATTTTGGAGGAACTTATATAACGAATTATAATAATAACTCTGAATGCATAAAACAAAATAATACATTTCATTCAAAATCAAGGTTGGGGGTAGACGAACATTTATTCCACTTGACGTAGCGCCAAATTCACAACATCAATTAATATTTAACGCATGCGCAGTACAGATTTCGATATATCAAATTGTTACATTATCCATACAATAGTATGGAATATTAATATTACTTATTGTCATTTTCAATAATTTAAATAAATATGAATGTTTGTTCATTCTTCCTTTACGGCCTTGGGCACAAGCCCATTGGCGGAACACGGAATGCTTTTCCCACAAACTGGAATAGCTTCCGGTAGAATGTATACATCAGGAAAAAAAGGTAATTTTTTTGGTTTTATATAAAATACTTAAGGCATGTAAACAGTTGTCTAACCCCAACCTAATTTTAAGATAAGCATAATTATAACGTCCAATTAAATAAATATAACATAATTTTACAATATTTATAAATGGCAATTTGTATAACTATACTTATACCATATAATATATAACAATATTCCAAAATAAACAATAAGAACTCGCAAAGCGATGATAATTAGAATTTTCTCGAATTATTTGTGACGGCAACGTCTAGTAGGTAATTATTATATAGTTTGCAACGCATAAGAAACCAACTATCTAAGTAGAGATGCCACTAATAGTGAATTGGCAGAATACCGAATATTCGGCCGCGCTCTCCGCCGAAGCATCTAATTTGCGGCTACCGAATATTCCAAACGTATTTTTAGACAATAAAACTTCGGGGTATAACATCCCTTTTCCCGAAACTCCCCGTTCTATAGAGGCTGTTAGAATTTGGTGGTCAAGTAGTGTTTGCCACAACGGTAGGCAAAGGAACTTAGTTCATACAGCCTTGTCCGACATATTAAGTCCCCCGAGATAGCTTAAGTCCAATTGGTAGTTCTTTGACTGGCCCCAATCAATGGGTTAACAGCTTCTGACAGTTTAAAAATTCACGAGAACTGCGTTTAGTCCCATTCCGCTCATTTCAATTATATTCCCTTTAACCAAACCTATTATTGTATTTTAATAAAACTTCACAATAAAACTTCGTTTGTGTTTCGCCGAGAAATATTGTATGTCTTTTCTTATTTTATATTACGGTGACCAATAGTCTTATCTATCTATTTTGCATTTATTTTCATAATTAATTTAAAATTATTAATTAAGATACAATGATGATAATAATCAACCACTTATCTAGTACCGTCACAAAAATAATTCCCATAGAGGTATTCAATACCCACAAGTCCCCTTCATCACATAAAAAAGCTATTTACAATTCCAATAAAGTCTTAATTTATAAATTCAAATTTAATGAACTACCGAAATAAAGTTTCCCAACTCGCTCGCGCATCACATTTTTGAAAATATAAATTGACAAAATATAGTTACGACAAATCTGTATTCCACGAATATTAATAATATTATTGAGTGTTTTTTTTTTATTGCAGGAGTTCAGCAGACAGGCAGATGGCCCACTTGATGGAAAGTGGTTACCGTCGCCTATGGACATTTGCAACACCAAAGGTGCTACAAATGCGCAGCTGCTCTCTAAGGGAGCAACCTGGTCACTGATGCCGGAACACAACACAAGGTTGTTATGGCGGCATACTCTAGACCAGGGGTGGTCGCCATCCAGTCGAGCAAACACCCTACCACCTGGCTGTGGGTTGTTTAGTCGCCTCTTACGACAGGCCGCCCCAACGCAGGAAATTGTATTCTTTCTCCGTTCCTGCACGGATGGTAGTTTTTTATGTATAAAAATAAATATCTTTATGTATGAAACCTTGGCTATTTTCTGTTAATTTGTGTTATTTATGTGTATTGTATAATATCTATGTATCCTATTATTTATAGTCTTTCCAAGCATTTATTTTACTTTTGACAGCTCGATGACGGATCGATTAGTAACGACCTAGTGCGTTACCGACTCGATTTGTTACAAAAATCGATTTCATTTATAAATAAGTTATAATCAATTTAACTTAATTAGTTACATATTTTAGCCAAAAATACTATATCGTGTAGTATGTATACCCATATTTCAAGGAAAATATTTTAAATCAAGTCATTTTAAAGTAAAAAAACGTAATTAATCAGAACATTTTTTATTTGTAAATCGATTACTTTCGGTTTATTTACATACAGATTTAATAGTCTATGCGTTACATGACTCACAGAACATCACTATTCTATTACCTCACCCACAACAATAAAGTACGACAATTATGTCATTTGATTCATGTGGGCTTTACTATCAAGAAATATGTAACTTGATAGACGTGCAAACGTCAAAATAAACTAAACGTTTGGAAAAATTATATATGGATTTGATTTGCACACCACCGTCATACACTTGTTTCTAAGACACAGCTCTAAAGCGACATGGCCACCCTTTGCTCTTGCCTCGACACGAAATTAAATAATAATAAGTAAATTATTTATTTTATGTGTATGTGGTGAACAAGTAAAAAACTAAGTTACTTTATTTTAATGAAAATATATTTTCTGTCAAACATCTTTATTATAATAGAAGATTCTAAATATGCCGTGTGCCGTGCCATAAAGAGTGAAGCTGTTTAAAAAAACTGGACTAGACTATATAAATGAATTCTTTTTATATTTCTTGTTTGTTGATTCGTCTGTCTGTTGTAAAAACTACTGGGCCGATTTCGATGCGGTTTTCGCTGTTCGACGTTAAATTCTTAGATTTAAAATCTGTGCTAATTTTTATCCCGAGAATTTCGCGAGAATGTCAAGTCAAGCGTGGACGAAGTCGCGGGCATATCGTAATATTATTGACGAACTTCATAGAATACAGATTTATCGTAAGTAAATTTTGTCGATGTATATATATATATATCTTCAAAACTGTAGTAATACGCTATTGTGTAATTATTATGAGATTGGAATATTCATAAAACGCTTCTAGCAATTTAAGCGGTTCGCAAAACGTTTGAAATAATAACCCGTCCAAATTAAAGAGTAGTTACAAACGCGACAGGCGTTGAAAAATACTAGGAATTGCTATCATCCAGTAAAAACGATAAAAGCTCCTAAATTCTACTCTAAGAGATAGCGCAGACCATTCTTCAGAGTTTTGATATAGACTTCTTTAAATTATATCCTATTATAAATAGACCCTTGCTTAATTTATTTCCTTTGAACTAGCATCAGTAATAGAAACCAATTTTGTAAAAGAAAAAAAAACTAATTGGATTGAAAAATAATCAATTAAAATCGCAGCACAATCGGTGAATGTTTATTTTTAAGGTACTAGTGAGAGCCCTTATTGTTGGTCACTACAAGCACCGAACACGTGTCAAAATGTCTTTATTAACCGACTTCCAAAAGGTGGTTCTCAATTCATGTTTTTTTATGGTAGTTACTCGATTTCTCCGTCAATTGTGAACCGATTTCCAAAATTTTTCTTTTAAACGAAACAGTATACTCCCGAATTGGTCCCAGGGACCATGCCAGAATCTTATGAGTGGATCCCAGTGGAAAAGACAGTAACTCCTATTAAGCTTGGATACACATATTCAACTTCTACAGGCGTTTAATTTTTTTGTATGCATGTAACGCAATTGCGCCGTCTATTGTGGACCGATTTTCATTTCTTTTTTTTAATGGAAAGAATATACACCCGATGTGGTCCCATGATTACCCAGTCAGAATCTGATGAGTGGATCGCAGGAAAATCGAGAACAACCATGTTGATTAGTGTCAACATGGAAGAGTGAGATAGAAACCTTGTATACATACACCCGCCAGCAATACAATTTGTACAGGCGCTTAATATATTATTTGTAAAACTATTTAAGTGCTTGCGCAATTAAAAAGTATTTATTTTTTTACAAAAACTAAACCGACTACAAACTATATAACAAAAGATAAATCTTTAACCGATTTCTTTCTACATCTTGACCCCTTCAAGATGTAGAAAGAAGTCGGTTAAATATTTATTGTTTGCTTTTTAGTTTGAAGTACCAACGTATTGGTTAGTTTGAAATGACGGTAACCACTTTCCAGCAATAAAAAAGTCGGTTGTTTTTGTTAAAAAACATTATCACTTCAAAACCTGGTCTTAAATAAGCCAAAGGAGTAATTATAATCATGTATGAAATCTTGTTTGAACCAAAATTACTTTTTTGAAGAACATTCGTAATATCATTGTTAAGATTTGCATAACTTTTAAAGATTTAGGCTGTGGCCGAAATGTGTCTTATTTAAAGCGTTAAAAAATAACGCCGTTAACGCACAGCCCCATTAGTTATCTGCTACCTAGTTAACGCCATTTACAATGTCGCATCTCAAGTGACGCTTTAAACTCATCGCCACTTTGCATGAAATTGCCTAAATCTTTAACAGTGACGCAGATGAAGCCCCACCTTTATAGGGATGTGTCATCAGAAAATTCTGTCATTTTATTTTACCAAAGGCTACGTTCCACACGAGGCTCACAACGACCACGCTCACGATTGCCATTTTTTCCGTTCCACTTGCTTGCGAGCTTTATAATCGTAAACTCTCAAATGGAACGAATAATGGAGCGTTATTAATGTCATTAACAACGAAATATAGCCTTTTTCAACGTCTCGATAGAGAGAATTAATGCTCACTTAGGCTGTTATGAGCACTGTGTGATCGATAATGATGACGTCATTAGTAATGTTTTCCCGGCGACCATAACAACCGGAGTCGCTGTGTGGAATGACTGAAGGAGCATTTTGAGCGTTGCAAGCTACAGGAGGAACGCACCCAAGGTCTGCTTATCTCTCAGTCTTATTAATTTGGTGACCACAACGCCATCTGGTGCAAGCAGCGTGCAACCTGATGGCAGGTGGGGTCGGCTATCGGTGGCTGGCCCTCTTGAGGGCCGCCAGCTCGTCCAGGTGCTGCTTGTAGAGTTGGGTGACGTCCTGCAGGTCCAGCTTCAGCTCGGCCACCTGCTCCTCCTTCTCGCCGTACATCTGCAGCAGCGCGTCGTATTGCTCTTGAACGCTCTGAACAACATTATTAGATTATTATTTATTTAGGTTTATGGCTTGGCAGCTAGGCCTTTAATCCAGATCTTAGATTTTAATTTAGTTTCTTCATTTACTTAAGCCTATGTGTAGCACAGCTGAACTGTAGGTTATCAGCTGGTGCCATTCAACGGAGTTCTTGTGACAACTCAAAAGGCCACATTTGACTATACAGTTCACATTTCTCACAAAACACATAATTACTGCTCAAAAACTATCAATATCCTACAACTATTGTTCATTTTAGAGTAATTTTACACATTTTTAGAAAATAAAACTGCACAGCACAACATCTCCTTTCAGTTCCCGCCAAAAACTCCCATTATTAGATTCAAATTCAAAAGATCTTATTCAAAGTAATTTCCACTTGAGAACCTATTTGAAGGTCGCATCAAGAGATGCCACGAGTATTTCGGCCACATTTTTAACTAATGGGTATTGGGCCGAATAGTACTCGGTACCGCATCGTGAAAAAAAATGTACATATTGCTCAAAAATATTTATATTTCCATCAAAAAAAATATAGTGAAATTACTTTTTAAAAATGTTCAATGTTTAATAAAAACAATCGACCAGTCTTTAAAATGTCAAAATCAAATAAAAAAGTCATTTAAAATCGCGTTTAAAACCTTTAAAACATAGTTTTAATTATGCTCACCTATCATTCGCGAGCACGCGAGCAACAAAATACATCACAAATTATTGCTTCAGCACTACGTGCGAACTGCACATACCTAAGACGCCGATTCGGCGTTAGCGCCGAAAATTCGCTATACGGTATTCGGTCAAACCACTATTCGTGTTATCTCTAACTCGTACCTATATATAAGTTAAAGACTGAGTTTTTGGCGGGAACTGAAAGAAGTTGTGCTGTGCAGTTTTATTTTCTAAAAATGTGTAAAATTACTCTAAAATGAACAATAGTTATAGGATATTCATAGGTATTGATAGTTTTTGAGTAGTGATTATGTGTTTTGTGAGAAATGTGAACTGTATAGTCAAATGTGGCCTTTTGAGTTGTCACAAGAACTCCGTTGAATGGCACCACCTGATAACCTACAGTTCAGCTGTGCTACACATAGGCTTAAGAAAATGAAGAAACTACATTATAATCTAAAATCTGGCTTAAAGGCCTAGCTGCCATGCCATAAACCTAAATAAATAAATAAAGTTAAAGATTGGTTTTTGGCGGGAATTGAAAGGGGGCGTTGTGCTGTGCAGTTTTATTTTCAAAAATTGTGTAAAATTACTCTAAAATGAACAATAGTTGTAGGATATTGATAGTTTTTGAGTAGTAATTATGTGATTTTGTGAGAAATGTGAATTGTATAACCAAATGTGGTCTTTCGAGTTTTCACAAGAACTCCGTTGAGTGGCGTCGATTGTAACCTACAATGCAATTACGCCTGGCTTAAAAACCTAGTTGCCAAGCCATAAACTTTATAAAAAAAGTTAAAGATCAAGTCCACTTCTCATTCTTTGAACACCGCTTTGCAATGTGTTATTGCTGTTTAACTTAGTGGCCGAATGCTCCTGTCCCATAATGAAGACCTGGCATCAGCTTCAGGTGCAAACCTCAAATGACTGCATCATAACGTTTATCATATATCAAAACAAGAGGATTTTTTCTTTCATACAAATCCTATATAAACAGAGTGAGACAACAACAATAAATCGTTTCGATTTAAATTCAAGCACAAATTTTTACTAAAATAAAGCTACCATGTTAACAAACAGCAACAAATTCCCAAGCGATATATTCACTTAAAATTCCTTTTTCTTCATGTTTATATATTTTCAGTGAAGTAGGCATCAGTGGTAGGGCGACGGCGTGGGAGAGTGGACTACGTTTGCATATACATACAGAAATTCATAGAATAGGAGCGTGTCGGCGGCGGGTCGACGACGGGTCGGCGGCGGGTCGACGACGGGTCAGCGGCGTTTCGCCAGTACCATTCTGTTACCTGCTGTTCGTCGAGTGTGGCCTGCAATTTGGCCACGTGCTCCCTGAGGACGCTCCTCTCGGCCATGAGCTGGTCCCGGGTGGCCACCAGCATCCTCAGCTCCCCCTCCCGCCTCGTCAGCTGGGCGAGGGTCTCCTCCACGCACAGAGCCGTCGACGCGGTGGGGGTGGCTGTACCCTCCTCCTGCAAAACCGGCAGACAGACACGCATTGCATAGCGACAGTAAATACTAAATAAGCTCTCAAGCCTTATTTATATTTGCATTAGTTAAAAAAATAACTTGCAAAACTGGAGAGTTGATTCCTTATCACCATTTGGAGAGAAATTCTCCAGTTAAGTAATAAGTCGTTGCTTAACTGAATGGTTGTTCAAACAGTGTGTTGTAGAATGTAACATTAAATACAAAATATTCTTTTATAGTCTTTGATTATTTTATCTACTACACTATGGTATGTTTCATTATTGTCTATGATTATAATAATAACAATCGGCAGACAAACACCCACACACTGTATATCCCCAAATTAAGCAAGTTACGCTTGTTTCATGGGTGACGTACAAAGGACTACTTTGAGGCCGATCCCAAACACCCAGACCATAGTAAATAACGGAGAGTTCATTTCCGAAAATTACATTGTCAGGCATCGAGCCCGAAACCGGCTTATGTGCCGATGTATATTCTTACCTTTCTGAATAAAATGAGTGATGCTTGCCAACTAAAACTAAATAACCAAACTGTATAAAATTAGCGGCAGGCTAAACATAAACTTTAACATTACTCATTGACACATGACATCCTTGTCTTCCTTGGTCATGGCTACTGAAAAGTAGCTGAAACGTCGGAATAAAAATCAAATAAAATACCGCGTTAAAAACCGGTCAAACGGAGTTTTATTGACTTAAACGACTACTTACTAGACAGATAGATAAGATTATACGAAACTTGCAACAACAAACTGTAGAATAGTAAAAACGTATTAACATAAGATTCGGAACATAGTAACATTTTTTTGGAAAAAATATAATAGAGACAGCCCTCATTTCATAGTTGTAAAAAAAAGAAACAGAAAAGATTTCTTTTTTATTAACGTATTACTATTTCGCGCCAAAAATCGGCCATTTTTTTTGCTCCAACACCAATCTACGGACAGTTGGGACTTTAAAACGAATATAACGATGCCTAACTGTCGAAATCCATCAAGCCATTTGGAAGATACGAGGTAATAAAGAAATTAACAAACATACAAGATACGCGCGAAAAACATAACCCTCCCTTGGCAGTTGGGTGAGAACAAGACCCTCTTTCTTGTACCGTGAAAGAGAAGGAAGGCTAAAAAGCCAACAACTTCACAAATGCAAATTTAAATCAGACTTAAGCTAAGTACAGTCGTGGTATGAAAATGTTCGCCGTTTTCAAATTGATTTATTGCACATGTTGTCTCTTCAAATTAAGTCACAGAACAGACTATTCTGTGACTTAATTTGAAGAGTTTGTTTGTTTGATTGAACGCGCTAATCTCAAGAACTACTGGTCTGATTTTAAAAATTATTTCAGTGTTAGATAGCCCATTTATCGAGGAAGGCTATAGTCTATATACCATCGCGCTAGGACCAATAGGAGCGGAGCACCAATGAAGAATGTTTTAAAATTGGGTGTTTTGAAAACAAATTCCATGCGGGCGAAGTCGCGGGCACAGCTAGTTTGACAATAAAATTTAAAATTACTTAGATCAACGTTGTTTGATTTTCTATCTTGTCTAAGAAGATTATCTAGACATGTAAAACCTGTTTATTGGTTTTAATATTTATGTTAAGCGTAGTGATTATATCCTCTTCGTTTCTTATTTTTAATCGCAGCGTCTTTCATTGTCAACATTACAATCTCCTTTTTTCACGTTTCTATATTTTATAAACGTAACATTTATTAAAATTACGGTAGTATCGTTTCTTGCACTAGTGCAAGCAAAAATCGACTTTAATAGAAGACGACGAACTTACTTAATGTACTTTAGATGACGAACATTTTCATTCCACGAGTGTACACAGAAAAAGTGCTCTCCTTACCGAGTGCCACAACGACGCCGATAATGAGTCCGAGGCCAGCGAATGTGGCGGAGACACGTCGCCGCGTCCCGAAACCTGCTCCTGAAATTTAACATCAAAATAATAGGAAATATGAATGTGTTTTTTAAATCATTCCTTAAATCGTTTTATCATATTAAAAAAATATAGAAACACTGTTGGAAATTGTTGTGAATAAAACACAATTTCGACCATGACTCACTTTTATTAGCAACTACCTTCATTATTACAATACATTAATATACTACAGAAATAACCAAATTAATTTAAATACAAATATATAAAATCTCGAATAAATGTGAGCTATTTAAATACCATTATTTTTTCGGGCTTGCACTGAACTCATGAGTGCTGCATGTGTCTAGTCATCGCAGCGGACAACGAACTACTGGCCAGCGCAACGCGACAGCGCACATATTAATAGTCGCCCTATCTCGCTCGCACATCATCCGTCCCGCTCACACACTGTGCTATATATTGTACTAGCTGTACGACTTGTTAATATTTGTACTTAAGGTTACCATTTCCAAAATAAATTAATTCACTTCAGTTCACAATCACATCAGCAGTCGACAGTGAATACTACTATCTGCCATCTGAAGTATCATTTAACCTCTACCTCTCGCTGCTACAAACTTGTAGTTTATTCTTAGGGCGCGTTTCTCTTGTGGCTCAAAACGCTTAAAATGCTCCTTCAGCTATTACACATATCGACCTTGGTCGTTATGGCCGCCTCGCCTATGTCACTAATGACATAATTATTTCCGAACACGAGCGCTCACAACGACCCGTGTCAAGAAGTGGTTCAAAGTGGCCATCAATCACAAAGCATTAATTATCTCTATCGATACATTGATAAAGACGTAATTTTCAAATGCTCCATAATCCGTTTCACTTAAGTTTTTGAGCATTGTGAGCCACAAGAGGAACGTGCCCTTTGTTGATAATGTTTGTGATTTTAAGTATCTCCCGCATTTTTAACACGTTTTCTTAATGAAAATCTGTAAATTATTAAATAAATGATAACATTACACAAGTAATTCTACAGCAATAAAGACATCATGCAAAGAAATTGACTCGTATTTGAATTACATGCATATTCTCCTATTATAGATTAACAAAAATAAATTAAAAAATGCCGAAGATCCGTCAAATGAGGCATAATATCTTAATGAAAAGCTCACCTGCAAGATAGCATTTCTCTTTTTCTCTATCTCGAGTGAGTTTTTTTCCACTGCGAGCTGTTCTTCCATTTCGTTAAGCTGGCCCTCTAAGTCAGAAATACGGCTCTCGTAATCCGTCTTCAACGTTTCCAGTTCACGGCTTGTGCTGAAATAAGAGTTAAAATTAATTAATTTCATTTTAAAAGTTGTTTCTACAATCAATGTTCTTATAATCAACCATTGCCATTACACTAATGCACCATTGCATTGCAGCGGCCCAATTCTGCTATTGCAATATGTTAGCGTTGCAAACCGACCGAGAGACAGACACAGACGCCGCCAATCACGATCCCCACGAGGGACGCCAGCAGACATCCCCACGATAGACCAGACGGATAGATAGACCAGTTCCTTCTCTCTCAGCCATAACACGTTGCGAAACGGGAGTAAGATAGCACAGGCCATTGCGAACCGCCGATCCCGGTCCACCAGGATCCTTTCCCTCGGACTTTATATTACCCGTCACCCGTTCTCAATTAGTACATTGTGTCGCCCTATCATGTGGGCATCATTAGATTCATCCCCCTCTCATGGCAACAGTCCAGCCGAGGTGAAACTCCCTAAGGAGCTCCCTCGAGCAAGTAGCCCACCGGGCTCGAGCCCCTTCGCTTCGCGAAGGCACTCGTCCCGGTAACCCCGGTAAATTTGTAAGGTCTTCGGACCAACAACATAAAGTCAAGTCCAATTTTAAAAAAAAACTCAATCATTATTGCTCGAGCCGCCGAACAGGACGGACCTCTCTGGGACGTCGTAACGCTCTTGAAATATACGACACCGAGCACTCTTGAAATTCTATTTCGAGGACTCAAATATGGGTCGTCGCCAAGAAACCAACAATCGTGACGTCGGCATTGCTGACGTCACACTCTTTCATAACATCATGGAGGTTCTTCCCGCGTCATATATATTAGACCAAAAATATTACTGTTTCTTGGTCAATTCACTACAAAAACAAAGAAAATAAGTCTAAAAAGCTACCCAGCAAAATATAAGTCAACCTGATTTGAATTAATACAATGAATGCCTTGTTTCCTATAACAATGTATTTGTTAGTGAATTGCAGCGCCATCTATTTAGCTAACCTGTCTATCTTATGGAAACGAACATTTATCGGGAGAAAGAGTATCCCAAGTAACGCCCCGGGATACAAGCTAGGCTCTATGTTGAGTTTCATTTAAGTCCGTTCAGTAATTTTCACGTGATGCTCTAACAGACAGACAGACAAAAATTCAAAAAATTGAATTTTCGGAATCTCCTGGTCCGATTTATCCTTCCTGAATTTTTTCACATTTTCAAACGCATTGTAAAAACTCGAAACATTTACAGATTTATTATAGTATTAAATATAGTATAGAAAACTTTAATTTTTTAAGATGAATTAGTACAGTAACACACAACTAATCATTCCTCCCGACGTAGCTGCGCAACAAACGAAGTTTAGTAGCACACGACAGTGTACGACTCGTGTAAGCGGAACAGAACACTCTGCTATTTCCGCTTGCGAATAAAGTTCAATATGGATGATTTTCATGTCGCAAACCGGTCTGCTTTTCTCTGCGCGAAAATTATAAGTTATGTAAAACTATTATATATATTTAATATTCACATTGTAAAACTCAATAGACAGACTCTCCGAATACAATTCAAAATATATTTTTGTTCTAAACTTATATAAAATTTGACTTACTTTTTAAATTGTCTCTCCATATCAGCAGATTTATCAACATACTCTTGACATTGCTCTGTGACTGCCTGAAGGTTCGACTGGGAGTCCCTCAAGAGCCCCTCGGCTGCGGAGAGCCTTTCCATCAGCACCTGGCATTCCTCCCTGGAAACCCTTTCCCTTTCAACCGCTTTCGCTAGGGATCTTTCTAGTTCCGCTGTAACAATAATGTTCTTATTCAAAAGTATTGCCTCAATATAACACTTTATAGCTTAAACAACGTCTGCAGTCTCCTAATTTATATACTATTATTACTAGTTATATTTCAGTATAACTAACTAGTTATGCTAAATTTTGACTTTATAACTATAAAGTCAAAATTATAACAAATTTTATAGTGTTATAATTATTAGAGATGCCACAAATATTTGGCTTCTCTCGGTATTCGGCCACTTTTTTAAGAATTTGGTATTCGGCCAAACCAAATATTCATGGCATCTCTAGTTAAAACATAGTTTAACTATCAATAATTTGTGATACATTTTCGAGTAACATGTACGTTTTTTTCTTTCACGATTTGGTATTCGGTATTATTCCGAATACTACAGAGTATTTGGCTGAATACCGAATAGTTAAAAAATCGGCCAAATATCGAATAGTTTAACAAAAGGCCGAATACCAAATAGTTTAAAAAGTGGCCGAATAACGAATAGTTTAGAAAGTGGCCGAATACCGAATAGTTAAAAAAGTGGACGAATACCTAATAGTTTAAAAAGTGGACGAATATCGAATAGATAAAAAAGTGGCCGAATAACGAATAGTTTATAAAATGGCCGAATACCGAATAGTTTAAGAAGTGGCCGAATACCGAATAGTTTTAAAAATAGTCGAATACCGAATAGTTTAAAAAACGGCCGAATACCGAATAGTTTAAAAAGTGGCCGAATACTGAATAGTTTAAAAAGTGGCTAAATACGAAATAGAAGCTGAATATTCGTGGCATCTTGAATAATTATCATTGTTTAAACAATGATTAGAATTGTTTCTATCGTAATATTATAAAGATAAGGCAATAATAAGTATATCAACATCAACTTTCTCATAAAACATAAAATTATGAGAAATAAAATAAATTCAGTTAATTAATTTTAATTTTTCTTTTATTGCCAAGCTTGCAGACAGACAGCCGGCCCACTGGATGGAAAACGTTTACCATTGCCTATAGAGAAGATGCAATATAAAGTTAACATATAAAATACTAATATTAACTAATAAATAAGTTAGAAAGTCAATCAGAATTAGGATAACAAAATATAGATACACCTATTACCCGGAAAAAGAACCGAGAAACAAATATTTTAAAAATATACATAAGAAAACTAGCTCTGATGATTATGAAGGTAAATCTCAAACGCAAAATTTATTAGTTATAAATTTTTTAGAAAGCAGAAACAGAAACGAAACTCAAAAAGAAAGATTCTGACAGAATTATAGTCGGAGGGAGTAGTTAAGAAAAAAAGAAAAATAAATGACACCTAGCCGATGAAATGATTCTAATAAGATACAGTCCATACCGATGCGGGTGGCCCGCTGCCTGAGCGCGTGCGCGTGCGCATGCTCCCTGTCGACCGCGGCGGCCTGCAGCTGCGCGAGTTGCGCGAGCACGCCCCCCGCGCCGCCTTCCGCCCCCGCTGCCGCCGCGGCCGCCTCCAGCGCGGCGCAGCTCTCGCGGAGCTCCAACACCTCCCGCCTCAGAGACTCCTCGCGCGACACCCAACGCTTCTCCTCTGCGGGGCACACAGAAAACTTCAAGTACTCACATACATGTTAGCACACCACAAATTGCGTCACACGAATTACATGATTTTTGACCCCTAGCCCGTCCTTGTCACAGCTGGTCACATTCGTGAGACTCCTCCCTCCCTATTGTGACAAGACATATTTTAACACTATACCCATTCAGATACAGTTGGAAATATTTTGAAGTTTTACATTAATTCCTATTTTAATATTATAAATACGAAAGTAACTCTGTCTATCTGTCTGTGTGTCCCGTCTGTCTGTTCCGTTTTCACAGAAAAACTATGGGACCGATTTGGCTGAAACTCAGTATATATTTACGATGCCGAGGATGAACTTGATACTTTTTACCCCGAAAAATGGAATAGTTTCCGGGATAAAAATAATTTGTCTATTTGTTTGTTATGCTTTTACGGAAAAACTACTGAACGGATTTGGCTGAAAATCGGTATATATATAGTTTTAATACCGAGGGTCAACATGTAATACTTTTCATCCCGGTTAATGGGATAAGTTTTGGGATAGATTTATCGAAACGTTATTCCAGAAAGTAGGATAGTTTTATTAGTCGATGTGACCGATTTGGTCGATTTGGCCGAATTGGTTGATTTGGCTGATTTGGTCGATTTCTTGGTCGATTTCTGGAATTAATCGATTTCGTCGAATTGGTCGATTTCATCGAATTGGTCGATTTCGTCAATTTTGTCGAACTGGTCAATATGTAGTTTTAATACATAGAAAATGGTCATAGATACTTTTAATCCGGGAGATGGGATAGTTTGCGATTTAGAATGAAGTGAATCTTTCGGGGCAAATAGCACTAACATAAAAATGTAACCTGTGATGTAACCTCTTTAAACAAGAAGCATGCACTAGAGGTTGAAAACTCTAGTTGTTCATATTTCGAGTTTTAAAGCTTAAATATATTAGATTTTAAAATATGGCGTCACGAAATTTGGGACCCCTCCCACCCCTTGTCGCACAATGTCACAATTTGTCGACCAATTCCCCGCCCCCCTCTCCTCCTAACGTGTGACCCCTTATTTAGAATTTAAAAGTTCTCAAAATTATGTTTTAAACTGGGCGATTGTCATTATTTTGTAAAAGTAAAACAGATCTAACAAAAAAACCACAAGCATTTAAGAAACATCTGTATGAAAGCCACTTATGCACGTTAAAACTCACTGTCATGCATATCCGCATGCAAGGCATATAGCTCTGCTCTCAATCTAGCACTCTCCTGTTCAGCGAGTCTCTTCTCTTCCTCTAATTTGGGTTGAGCTCCTCTCAACTTCTGCAATTCACCGCTGTTACGTTGCAACTCATTCAACTCTCTACGAGCAGCGTCCAGGGATGTTCTCATACTCTCCAGTCGATGTGTGGTGTCATCAAGAGAGCTTTTTGTCTGGAATACCATAATATTTAAATCCTATTTTTTGTTTTTTTTCTTTTATTAACTAGTCTACGGACTCGAGTTCCATACCCTTTTTTACAACTTAATTTCTATGAAAGTTTTTAGATGTGATTTTTATGTTGTAGTGTACCTTAAGAATAACTTATAATATTATTATTTTCTATTTTTAATACTAAATTTATTCTAATGTAGAGTGTATCTGTTACATGCTGGTGTTGTGAGGAAGTGCATGTGCAGTGTATGCCTTATGTCTATACCTATATATATCTTAACTAGTGCCATTTGTGTTACTTTTCCTTTCTGTGCCTAGGTTATTAATTTTTAGGCTCTCTGTATGTCTTGGTTTGTTTGTAAAGTGTGCGTGTAATGCAATGTGGTGGTAGTGCGCGTTGGTGTGAGTATGTGTGAGTTTTGTTGTTGGTTGTGTGTTTGTGACTTTGTGTGGTGTTATAATTTATTGTTTAATTGTTAACAAATCCTATTAGTATGGTAACCAAGAGAGTTTGTAAGACTAGACTGTATGTTTGTTACCTTTCAATGAAAAACCATTAAACGGACAATAATGAAGTTTAACAGGAATATACCGATCCACATCCCATCTTGTCTTGGAAGAGATCGCTTTGAGCAATCAGGTCGCCCATTGTATTACCTAGTAGTCCAGGAATATTACCTCGCAATAAGAGATCGTCAGCTATAAACTTGTATTCTATAAACTTTATCCGGCGTGTTTAATCGGGACTACAGGTTGACCTCGAATAATACTCTAAATAGTCAAACACTGCACGCGCTCTGCCCTCTATCTTGGAAATGGTTCAAGATATAAAAAATTGTTAAAACAAAATTAGTAGAAAATTTATTCCTCTACAATATTTATCTATAATATCAAAATGAATCGCAAAATGTGTTGGTAAGCGCAAACTTGAGAACGACTTAACCGATTTTGATGAAATTTGTTTTGTGTGTTTGAACGGGTCCTCGGATGGTTTAAATTCACAATTGGAACCGGTAGGTGGCGCTGAGATCGGGTTCTAGAATCCTCCTAATCACGTGGACCGATTTTGGTGATTTTGTTTTTGTGTGTTTGAGTGGATCCTCGGATGATATAGATTCACAATTGGAACCTGTAGGTGGCACCAGAATCGGGTCCTAATTTTTATTTTTTCAGGGCAGGACAACGTCTGCCGGGACCGCTAGCTAGCTAGCTACAAGGCATTACAGTAGAATATAAGAATAAATTTAAGAGTAGTATTTATTTACAATAATTGAGTAAATAAGTGTGCGAAATTATTCATAAAATTCATTTAATTTATTGACAAATAAATGTATTTCAATATTTGTCAATAAACAAATTAATATGATGAATATATACAGTCATATTATTTTATTTTAACTTTATTTCAATATATGGTCCTATTGAAAACAGGAGCTATTGTTTATTATTTTAATTTTGTAATAAAACAAAGTGTTTTAGGAATTCAGAAAATATGGCGGTACGAAGTTCGCCGGGTCAGCTGGTAGTAAATAAAACCCATAGGAAACGAGATATTTGCAAAGTAAATGTGTTAAAAATCGATTTTTTTAACCTTTGACCTTGGAATATCTGTAGTCGCGGACACCCTACGATAAGTAGGTTTTGAGACAAGTTTTAGGGTACCAAAATAAAGGTCTATACAAGTTTATAGCTGACTATCTCTCATTGCGAGATTCTTGTCCTCATTTCACTAATATTTCTGGATTATAGGAAATATTGTAAATATGGTTTGTTTTTGTAATTGTATATTTTGGTATGCAATAAAGTATATATATATATATATATATATACTAGCTGACCCGGCGAACTTCGTACCGCCATATTTTCTGAATTCCTACAAGACTTTGTTTCATGACACAAAAACAAAATCACCAAAATCGCTCCAGGTGATTAGGAGGATTCTAGAACCCGATCTCAGCGCCACCTATCGGTTTCAATTGTGAATCTACACCACCCGGGGACCCATTCAAACACACAATACAAATATCATTAAAATCAGTCTAGCCGTTTAGGAGCAGTTCACTGTCAACACACATACAGAAGAATTATATATATATATAACAACAAGACTGTGGCCATTTTTCTTAAAATATAACTGCAACTTAAAACATTCCTAGTAAAAATAAAACAAGAATCATTAAACGTGCACAACAGTAGTCATTTGAAATATGTGATAACATTCTCAACTCATAACATTGTACGTATGCATTGTTGAATGAGTAATAACTGCCAGTTGATAAGGCTTAATGGTGATTAATATTTAATGTTGATTAAACAGTTGCTTATAGTTTATATAATACTAGCTGTTACCCGTGACTTCATCCCTATAAGTACAGTAGCCTGAATTACTCCTTATAACATCAGCTATCTGCCAGTGAGTTCCGTCAAAATCGGACAAAAAATTTAAAAATTGTAGTTTGTTATTAGATGCCGTATATACTTTCATATGCATTTAGTAGGATGTATAGGCTATTACTTGACATGTATAACATTTTATGGAAACAAGATCTTTCCCTAAAGAATAGAACAAATGTGAATTATACCCTTATCACACTACCCTGATTTAGGGACCCGGTACAAAGGATGGAGATGGTCTAGCTAAAGATTCCGACTCTTAGTTATTAAACCACCTTAATTTAGAGAAAGTGATGGACAATCAAGGCAATCAGCCAAGAGAAAGAGATCAACAATCAAGGCAATCAGCCAAGAGAAAGAGATCAACAATCAAGGCAATCAGCCACGGGCCAGTGTGGGCCAGTCAGTAGTGTTGGGCCACTAAAGTGATAAACCACAAACATGTCCACGCAGCTGAGATGAGAATGAAGAGATGGATGTGTGGTGTTACAAGAATGGATAAGGTGAGAAATGAGTACATAAGGGGATCTTTAAAGTTGCACCCGTGACTAAAAATTGAGAGTTGGTATGGGCATATAATGAGGAGGGATGAAAGTCACGTGACATAAAGAATGTTAAACTACAAGATGGATGGGTGCAAATGTAAAGGTAGACCAAAAAAAAGATGGATAGATTGTGTGAAGGATGATATGATGATATATATATGTGACAGAAGATGTATGTCAGAGTAAAGGAGTGTGGAAGGAAAAGACATAACAGAGAATCAAGGCAATCAGCATAGTGTAATAACTGCTTCAAATGTGTTAGTTACTAGACATTATAGCACGGCTCTGCCATGTCATAATGTTGCAAATTCTCCTTACCTCAGTGACAGCATTTTGTTGTATCTAATATATAAAAATCTCGTGTCACTGTGTTTGTGGTTGAACTCCTCCAAAACGACTTAAGCGATTTTAATGAATATTTTTTTGTATATTTAGTAGGTATGAGAATGGGTCGTAAAGTATTTTTCATCCTCGTACGTTTTTTTTTTGGCAGAACAACGTTTGCGGGGTCAGCTCGTAATTTATAAATTAAATTGACATTCAACTTATGTTCATTGAAAAACTTTAAACTACCAAGAATTGAACTTGTCTTTCGGTCTGTAAAAGTATTTAAGGAGACACACGGAACGAAAATTACGTCAAGCTATAAGCGTACAAACAAGTACATGCACATGCTTGCACATTTCTCGTGTATTGATACCTCGTTAAGCTCAGTTTCAAGTTTCTTATTGGCTGTGGTCAACCGGTAGACTGCTTCAATCTGATTCACCTCTAACTCTTCCTTTGCAGCCATTGATCTTTTCACTCTGTCCAATTCTGATGTGAGATCTGCTATTTTATCTCTGAAATGGAAAATAATATTTCTTTAGTTGGGTGAAAAAAAATAGTTCTTTAGTTAGGTGAAAAAAATAGTTCTTTAGTTGGATGAAAAAAAAGTTCTTTAGTTGGATGAAATAATAGTTCTGTATTTAGGTAAAACATAGGGTGAAACAAAATAGTTCCTTTGTTGAAAAAAATAGTTGTTTATTAGGGTGACAAAAAATAGTTTAGTTGGGTGAAAAAAGTAGTTCTTTAGTTGGATCAAAAAGATAGTTCTGTAGTTGGGTGAAACAAAATAGTTCTTTAGTTGGGTGAAAAAAATAGTTCTTCAGTTTGGTGAAACAAAATGGTTCTTTAGATGGAAGCTAAATGAAATGAGGTAGGATGGATGAGATAATAAGGGATATGGATCGATGGATGGAAATGGTGTGGGAGATGGTACAGAGGGGAGGGGTAAGTAGGCCACAGGAACTCACTCACTGTACGAAACATGATTAGCTCCAGGCTAACCATAAATTTCGTGAAATCACATTTCAAAATCTAATATATTTAAGGCAATTATGAGGTAATTGTGAAACTGCTGTTTTATTAATTTAATAATTTCTTGATGTAAAATTGCAAAATATGTGATGTCGCACTAGGATGGGAGGAGTCTCACGAATGTGGCAAGGTCAAAAAGTAATTAATTTGTTTGAAACATGGACATTGTTGCAGATGTCATGCTAACTGGTAAAGTTACCAGTTAGCATGTTAGTAGTAGTCCTTATCACTACATATACATATTATGATTATATTATTGGTTATGTTATTGATTATGATGCTAATATAATTACAATAAATATTTAATATTCAATTTAGTATGTCTCTTTCAGTTATATATTATTCATAAAATATTTAAATTAAAGTAATGTTGTTAACAATTTTATATAATTTAGTCAACTTATTATGATATTACATTCTTACTATCCATCTTCTGTTTAAAATTAAAATATTCCTCAATCATATAAAATTGGGGAGGTGTCAAATTAATCATGAAATGCCTTAAAAATAAATCATGAAGTGCCATTTACTTAATGAAAATATTGTCAAATACGTACCTCAAGCTCTTTATAACTTGTTCATTATCCTTCTCCTTGGCCCTCAACTTCTTAATGATATTGGAATGTTGCAGCTGCTGCCGCGCCAACTTCTCACCTTCCTCCTGTAGCTGAGCTATCACTTCATCTTTCTCCTTCAAACTGTTCTCAAATTCTGAAGAGTTCTTTCTTGATGAAGCTTCTGATTTTAGAGTATCTAATTGCTTACGAAGCTGATCCTGAAAGATTTGTTTTATATTATCTGTTAGCAACACCAACAAATTACCTATTTATCTGGTTTTTTTTGGTGGGAACTGAAAGGAGATGTTGTGCTGTGCAGTTTTATTTTCTAAAAATGTGTAAAATTACTCTAAAATGAACAATAGTTGTAGGATATTGATAGTTTTTGAGCAGTAATTATGTGTTTTGTGAGAAATGTGAACTGTATAGTCAAATATGGCCTTTTGAGTTGTCACAAGAACTCCGTTGAATGGCACCAGCTGATAACCTACAGTTCAGCTGTGCTACACATAGCATAAGTTCATTTTAAACATGTTTCCGACTGAAAGACATAGATTCTATGGTCATGAATAAATTAATAATAAAAAAAAACCTAATTTATAAACGTTCTTTAAGTTCTTTAAGCGGTATCTGTGTGTTGCCATTAGAATAATTTTATTTTTTGTTCATCTTTGTTGTTATTATATTTGCAGAGATTAATTTTTATGTTATGTTTCTATATCTTTATTGTTCATATGTTTAACTATATAATTAATTTTATTCTATAAATGTCTCTCAGCAGTGTTCTGTTATCTCAATGTGCAATTTCATTCTTTTTCCTTCACAGACAACAAGATTTCTTTATTAGGATGTAAGTTGCCGCATGAAAATATAATTATAATTTATGGTAACTTATTAGCATCCACGCATCTAACTACACTTAGAATCGCAGATACAGTTTTACAGAACTTATAATTCCGATTGGCAGTTTTCCTTTGCGCAGAAAAGTGCATATTGGGTTCTAATAAGTAAATAATCTATATTGAACTGTATTTGCAAGCATAAATGGCAGAGTGTTGCTTGCTATGCATTCATAACTCTGTCTCGCTTAAACGATTCATACAATGTCAGGCGCTATTAAAATTGGTTGATTGCGCAGGTTCATCAGGATGAATTATTAGTTGTGTAAAACTATAGCATGCAACACTTAGGCAGTTTCTGTTGCTAATACATATTGTTATAATTATTACAAGTTGATGAAGGAAAACATTAAAGAAGAAACTGGCACATTGGCAGAACTGATAATAACATCCCTGGAGGAATAGAGAAAGAATACAATTTCCTGCAGCTGGGCGTCCTGTTGTAAGAGGCAACAAAACAACCCACAGCCAGGTGGTAGGGTATTCGACGGTCTGGATGGCTACCACCCCTGGTTTAGAGTATGCCGCCATAACAATCTCGAGTTTCAGCATTAGTGGTCCGGCTCCAGTCTCCCTTTAGAGAGCAGCAGCACATTTGTAGCACCTTTGGTGTTGCAAATGTCTATAGGCGATGGTAACCGCTTTGGTGGGCCATCCGACTGTCTGCTGAGCATGTGCGATAAAAAATAAAAAACTATCAATCTGCCTTAGACATTTTAAAAGTGGTGAGTATGATGATGAAGTAGGATAGTGTGGTGTAGGTTCAGTTTACATGGGAGGCTCAAATCCAACAGTGTTCCAAACTCTATTCATTTACAAACTACAAGAAGTGTTAAAAGACAAAAGTATGAATATAATACTCAAAAAACATAACATCACATTAGTTTGTAATGTACACACATTACATAAGGTCAAGGCTTGCCAAAAGTCAAGAACAACACAAATATGTAGTCTGTGAAACATTGAGCAAATCTTCAATGAAATATGAGTTATATAATTAGTTTACATAATTATGATAAATACTTTGTTTTGAATAAAGGTATCGGAAGTTTATAGTTAGAATTAATAATAAAATATGGTTTCCACTTTAGATTATACAAGGAAAATTGTTTTGGTAAAAACCTAATCTCACTTTTTCCTAATAGTCAGCCCAGACCAGAATAATACATGAACAACTAGTTTTTGTCTATAGCTTCACTTGTGTTAATGTTATCCCATGGGAATCATATACTTTTTCAGGATAAAAAGTGGCCTACATGCTGTTCCAGAGCATAATCTATCTACTCTGTGCCAAATTTTTGGAGTGATTGAGCAATAAATATCTATTCAAACTTTAGCATCTATATACATATAATATGTAGAGGTCGAATTTCTGTACAATGAAAAAAAAATGCTAAAAACCGAGTCAGGGGGATGTAAGAAGTGAAATAGAATTAATTTACATTCTTTGTTTTCTGTTTGTCTGTCTGTACCAGCTAATCTCCGAAACAACTGGACCGATTTAAATTAAATTTTGATCCTGAAAAATTAAACAGTTCTCGTGGGATAGTTTAAAAACCGCACCACGCAGACGAAATCACAGGCATCAACTAGTTTATAATATTAGTACAGAAGTACAGATATGTATATTATTAATATATATAGTGAGATTTCTATTCATTTTTACTGAATTTCAGTATTTTTCAGCAATACACAAGATGTGTGCATAGAAACTTCATTCAAAACCATTCAACATTGATTAGGTATTACTGCTTTAAGTACCTAGTTTATACAAATGTATAATGTATGTTACCTTCTCTCTAATAGCTTGTTGGAATTTCTTCTCTAAAGCCGACATCCTCTGAGTGTAATCTTCAGTTATTGTATTAATGTCTCCTCCCTCATGCTTAGCCATTAAACACTCCACTTGGTTCTTCAAATCTGCATTATATTCTGCCAATTCTGCATTACTTCTACTCACTTCGATCAGTCTATTCTCTCTTGCTTCTAGAATCTCTGCCATTTCACACAATCGCCTCATTAGCCTTTCATTTTCAGATCCCTGGCTGTCATCACTTGTATTGCTTTGTATAGATGCCTCTGATAGCTCACGGTTATGCCCCCTTATCTTAGTAGCTAAGGATTTCCCTAAAACCAAGTCAACTAAGTTTGGAGATGTCGTACCATCAAATTTGCCCTGCTTAAATCCATACTTTGCTGGGCTACTCCTACAAAAGCCATGCCCATTATCACCATTTGGACTAGGTATTATTTCAATATCAGATGATGTTGCTGTCTCCAACTCATCTCCAGAAGTATGTCCTGATGTTCGATCTGAGCCAATCTTGACTAAATCACTTTTACTATCAGAGCTTATTGGTGAAGTTCTTTCTTTGACACTACCATCTTTTTGTGAAGATCCACTACTGTGTGAGGCACTACATTGCTGCTTCTCTACATTCACAAATGCAGAACTTTCAGATCTTAACATTTCAGCAGTAACATTAACATCATAAAATGAGGATGAATCACTTAACTTCTCTATTAGAATATCCTCATGGTCTACTTCTTTTTTCAATTCTTCCATTGTCTCCAATGAAACACTGTCATTGTCAGCATTCAAAGTTCTGTCTGACCATGAGCCATCATTTGATGAATTTTCACTCATTTGAATGGTTTTTTGCATAATATGTTCTAAATTTATGAATTCCTTTTCTATAATTTTCTTCTGTTCCAATTTCAATTTTGGGAATGGACTAAGAGGTTTCTCGTCTGTGTCTAAAACTGTTGGTGCAGTACACTCAGATATTGAATTGTATGACATAGTATCTTCATCATCGTCTGCTACTAGGCTAACACTATCTGCTGTTTCTGGTTTTTCAGTCCTTTCACCAACTGGAGTTGACTTCTTATCGCTAATTTCACTTGGTGATAAATTTGATGATGTACTGCTATTACGATCACTGGTATAACTATCAAAGCCAAGACATTCTATTGAACTAGGGCTTACTAAGCTATCAGGCAATATTTCTACTGATTCCGAATTATGCTTTTGACCAGCACTACTGCTATTTGATATTGATTGGGCAGATGCTTCAGAATCTGGTGTAGTTTTTAAGCTTTGTGATAATACTTCTACAGAATCGGAACTATTTCTACTAGACACTAAAGACAGTCTATTTGACTTTGATGAACCTCGTCGTTCATCAATCAAGTCTTCTTTTTTACTTTTAAACTCTAAACCTTCACTGTCAGACATAACCAGTTGGCTTTTTGAGAACAAGTCGTCGTGGCTGCCATATTTTGCATCGGCAATAACATTCATAGACTTTGCTTTGGGTGGCTTTACAATAGTATCATCACTTTTAGGTTGCTCAAAAAATGATCCAGCGAAAGAGCCCCAAAGACTTTGTGAATTAGACTTTGAGGGGCTCTCAGTGACTACAGGCTGTTCTTTAATCGGGTCATATTTTTCCGCACTCGTAGTCAATCCCCAAGAAGCCAAAAAGTCGCTATCTTTTTGCGGAGTTCCGACGTTACCTGCGGTTTTATTTTGCTCCGCATGGACGGGACAGTCCTCGTCCTGCTCTTCTCCGCTCTCATCTTGTATATCCAAAGCCTTATCGATGGTTTTCTGCGCCTCCTTCAAGGCAGTCTTCGCCAGGCTCGTCAGGCTCGAAGTATCGAACCAATTCATTTTGCGATCGCATTAGACAAAACACTTAAAACAATCTCCGGTTCAATCACAACACATATTAATAAATTTATCAATAGATTAGATTGTCCCAGTGCGAATATTTTGAGAAATGGAATCCTCATGAATTAATCACAACAATACGGGTGACGTTTCCATTTTGTTTGTATTTTCTTTTGCAATTTTACTAACTGTCAAATGATTGTTAATCATATATTTAACACGATAAATCGGAAACCTTGATCGTTGAGCAATTATTTAAATTGAGAAAGAATTGTGCCATCACAATAGTCCCACGAAATATAAACTTTTTTGACATTTGCTTATCATAAAAGGGATATCATTTGACTACAGTAGTGTTATTACAAATACAATAATATTTTCACCTGTGTCATCATCGCTCCAGTGGCGCAATTGGTTAGCGCACGGTACTTATAAGACAGTGTACGTGTGAGAAATGCCGGGGTTGTGAGTTCGAGCCTCACCTGGAGCATGTTTTTTGCAAAGTTTTTTTATATTAATTTATAAAAGTTAAATAAATTCTCTTCGCAGATTTTACGATAAATGATACTTAATGGACGGAATGTTTTTAAAACTACTAAAAGTCTAGACTATCTGCATATTTAACAATAGCATTGTTGACGATTGAGAGTGACGAGTTTCTAAAAGTTCAGAAATATGAATTACAAAAGGCACAAACGATTCAAATTGGCCCTTTGTACTTGTTAAAGGTATCTTCAGTGCTTCGCTTGGATGAATCTTGAATACCTCCGTAGATATACTACGGAAATTATAATAAAGTATAGGAACAGTTCATGCTCAAGGTCTGTGAGAGGGAAGAAACAAATTTCTCTTTAACATCAATACATTAGTTGAGTGGGTTAAGGCTTTGCCGGCCTACCTCACTACAGCGCTGAGGCTCCGGGTTCGATTCCTGGCATGTTAAATTTTGTAAACGAACTATCCGTGATTTATGGTCTGGGTTACAAAGTACATTCTATTGGTCTAGCTTTCTGGGTCAGCCCACAGGTCAGAGCAGTTCACCTGCATTTTTTTATTTTTTTTATATTCAATAGGTTCGCATTTAACCGACATTGCGTCTGATGTCAGGAGGAATTGCTATCGAAGGCGTAGCACGCTGACCTAGAAGATACATGTGCACGCGAGGCTTGAAGACACCTAGATTGTATGTATCAGGAAAAACAAACAATGCCAAAGAGTGCCACTCTTTAACGGTACCTATGTTAGAGTAATACGTTACGGATACGTTTTGTAAACCACAAGACCAAAGTTACCCTACCTTCAAGATAACACCTGAAATACACATTGTTCACGATATCGACGCCAAGGACCCCTGTAATATAAGAAATGGTAAGAGGTGTCACTTGGAGTTGAAAGGAATACGCAAGCCTGTGCCGTGGTAGGGTTAGAATGGACAAATTTCGTCACTTAGAGAGACTTTCTCTATGGAGTTCTCTACTTCAGATACAGGTCTAAGCCGACTGATCTACAAATGATCAATAACATTTACACGACCAGAGTACTGCGCGTCGCAAGTGCTGTCAACGGCTAATTCGTTAACGACTTTAATGCTACGCGTATTAAGACCCTCGGGTTTCATCCACATGATGGGAGTTTCGACAGAATAGTAATTATCTAGTCTGACTACCACTATATTACCTCTCCTCTTAATGGCTTCAGCCTAAAAATGAGTCAGGTTGCTTTGTTAAGAACTATTTAGTTTAGCACAAGCTGGTTTCTACTGAATTGTCTGTTTATATCTCACTATCTCAATAGACTGCATTGTGAGAATTAAATTTTATAACCATCTCTGTACAAACACCAAGCCGTTTTACTTCCATCTTCCGATTATGGCTACTTTCCAGAAAGGACTCTCAACGACCACGTTCATGACCGCGATTTTTCCCGTCCCACTTGCTTACGGATGTTACAATCATAAACTCTAGTGGTACGAATTATGGACGTTGATGTCATAAACAACGAAATACACAATGTCACTGGTTAATTTGAAAATCGCGTCTTTTTCAATGTCAAGGATAGAAAGAATTTATGCTCTGTGGTCAACGCCCACTTCAACCTACCTCTTGACATGGGTCGTTGTGACCGCTGTGTGATAGAAAATGATGACGTCATTAGTGACGTTTTCGCCATGAGCATAACGACCGCAGTCACTTGTGGAACGGCAGACGGAACATTTTGGGCGTTGTGAGATACTGAAGGATCGCGTCCTATATCATCAAAACGGGTCGTCGTCGTCCTATATCAACAAAAACCCACCTCTACACATGATAGAGCTATGCTGGAATAATTATTTTGATTTCAGCTTTTAGGCCGGCTCATAGATTATCGGCGTGAACCGGTTTTGTTTTCTACTAATCGTATTTCGCACGATTATTGAGAGTTCCGTTGGCCTACTCCCCTCTCTCCCTCTACTTCATTCTGCCTGTCTGAACCTTCTATACCATCCTAAATACTGGCGACAAGATTCATTCATCCCTGATCTTGCAAAAATCCATAAGCGATAGTGACCATTTTCCATTAGAGGGGCCGTTTGCATCTTAACCAGCTTGCAATTAAAATAAAATACAAAATTGTGTGTGTGTGTGTGTAGTTCACACGCAGTAGAAGTGAAACATTAGAGAATATCTTCCCTAATTTCTATTAATATAAATATAATTCCTTTAGCCTACATCCGTCGACATATTATTATAATTCAAAATCAACTTCCTAAGTATCACTTTCAATTTTAGTCTAAAAAATATTATTTCAGTTATTTCGGTCCAAATTGGACCTATATTTAATCATGGGTCTTATTCACTCTCTGATCTGTGCTGCACAACGTAAATCTCGATCTCAGTCTCTCGCAGGCTTAGTCCTATAGATTTGTGTTTATCTCTTTTTAGGGTCGCTTTTCGTTTCATCGAGTTTCAAATCGCAACGATTCTAAAGAAGTTTCACATCAAGAATAGAAAATGTAAACCAAGAGATCTTCAGCTGAGGGATGATGACGGAATGCCAATGCTATGCATCATAATGTAGACAACTTGTCCTCTGTGTGGTTGTTTAATAAAAAACGAAAATAAATTTATTATTATTTATTTGTCTTACTACTATAACACAGTCAAATATATTAAGATGCTAATCTAACTTGATCAGCGAGGCAATGTACATTTAAATTAATCTTACACATATATACATACATAAGTACATACACACGTATATGTGTATATGTGTGTATGTAATAAGTATTTGTAACAAAAAATAAGTTTATGGTTTTGCGGCTAAGCCTTTAAGCCAGAATTTTTGTTAAAACATTGCACACAATATATAGAAGAATACAAAAAGGATCTCAGAATTGGACAAACTAACACAGGAAAGAACTGAAACAACTGAGACGTTACTTCAAAACATGGAGTACAATCTCTGTTTCATACAAATGTCCATCCAAAAGCATTACATTGGGGGCCGCCACTGTAGCTGTAAATAACTCCTCCTTTAGGTGGTTACAAACGGAGTGAAGTTAGTAGATATTCGATACACTAGCGCCACTCTGGTTTATGTTTGAACGATCACACAGTCCGACATAATTTAAGAAAAAAAATATTGCCCTGAAATTGTTTGCAGCTTATTATAATATCTAGTACAAAAGTGAATATATTCATGGAAGTACTGAATTAGCTTAGTTCTAAGATTTTTAGCGAATATAAGAATAAAGTTACACTTTCTCCACGGTCACATGGTTTAGATTTAGGCGAGCACTTCATCCAGGACCTAAGTGATGGTGGAAAGGTATCAGGGTAGACGGGACCATTGCACGATGGCAGATTACTGTTGGTCTTTACAAGGCAATTTTCTCCAAAAATATTATAGATGTTACTCTGAAGTAAAATATAGATTTCACCAGATTAAATCTCTTATTACGTCTATATAACTAATTAAATATCAATCAAAAGACAATAAGGTATAATATAATTGTTGTCTTTTCCATACTTACTATCAGTGACATTTGAAAAAAAAACTAGCAAATATTCCAAAATTATTTATAATTTCATTAATTATTGGGATAAAATTATTAGAAGCCATTATAATATTCAAGGCAACAAAACCACTGTTGACTATAGCTACGATTAGCACTGGACACGTTTAGCCCACCATAATTGCACTCCATGACATCAAGCATTCTTATTTTATACTGATTTAATCATTTACTTTAACGAATAGTGATACTGATACACAAATCGGCTGTGCAGTTTCAAAACCTAACAACTGCCATTGTTTTTAAATGTTTTTTTGTGTATTTATTGTCTTACTAAGCATTTGCTGATATATTGTTTTGCCAAAATATGTAGACTGTATCAACATTTGCACCCAATAAGATTAATAAATAGTGAAATGACATATCATTGAAGCTCATCAATGCACTTGCTAGATTTTTAATTTTACAGCTGAAATATGCTAAACCAAGTGCTGGCATAACTGATGTAGCAATTTATGAATCGTAACAAATAGCTTGCAGACTAAAATCGTTAGTAAATAAAAAAGGTAAGTCTAAAATACATACAGGGCTAATTTTCGACAGCCCAAATACGTCTTTGATAAATTTCAAAGACAATTTGATCAATTGAGCACAATGTTTTGAAACCAAAGCACGTTGTACTGAAGATATTTGTAAACAAAAACATTGGGTGGTCTTGTCGCAAAGTAATCTCTCATATTAAATGAAAACTGCATCTAGTTCAAATGTTGGTAAAGTCCCCTTAATGGCTTGGCTGCAAGTCTTTTGAATAATTTCAGACCCACCGACTTCTTACCTTACCACTGTATTGCTGCAAAACAATGATGAAGATTTAGGCTCTGGCCGAAAGCGTTTTAATTACAGCATTAAAAAAATTACGTCGTTAACGCATAGCCCTATTAGTGGTATATTATATATATGTTATCTGTCAAGATGTTAATATACATAACACCCATTGCCACATCTGCGTGAAACGGCCTATATCTTCAAACTCCCAGATGAAGCCGCACCATTTGAAATGCCTTTTGCAGCCGTTTCTGAAGTCTTACTCTCAATTCTCTCTCGTCTTTTATTTTCGTCCGACCAGCCCGAAAGAGTAATTGATATTTTGAAAAGAAAAAAAGAATGAAGATTTCTTTAAAACTACAATAATAACAAAAACTGTTTAACACAAAAATAAATGAAACATACAATGGAAAATGCAAAGAAAGTTCTTAAACGAACGACGAAAAACGTTTAAGAGTAAGCCCTCAGGAACTACTACTTGACCGAACTAACTAGACAAACGCGTGGTGGTTGTTAAGTTTATCTAGTTGTTTTTTGTTTGTATTTTTTTGTTTTTATCCTATTTTTAACCGACTTCCAAAAGGAGGAGGTTCTAATTTCGACTGTTTTTTTAAAATGTCTGTTACGCAATTTCTCTATCAATTCTGGATCGATTTTCAAATTTATTCGAAAGAGTTACTCCAGAGGTGGTTCCATTGTCACCAAGTCAGGACTTGATGAGTGGATCCCAGAGAAATCGAGAGTAACCCTTGTTGAAGAGAGCGCTTACACTCTTCGACAGGAAGTGTGCATACGCGTGGCAGTAGTAATTCAATTTCTACAGGCGCTTACTATAAAGCTAAAGCTATTCAAACAACTAAAAAGTAGACAATATTGTTTTTAACAAAAACAAAACCACCTTCAAACTAAAAAACAAAAAAATAAATATTTTCTACAGAATGTTGAAAACGATGCCAAGTAAAACATAAAAACAACAAGAAAAATTCAATTGCGCCGACTTGAAATTGTTGTAAGAGATGTTAATTATTTGCTTTTTAGTTAGAAGTCAGTTTTGTTCTTGTTAAAAAAAATACCTTACAAATTAATATATTTGTTTCTTCACATTTAAAATAAAAACCAGTTAATGACTCATAAATTAGTATTACCAGTGAAAAATATAATCAGATGAACAAATTAAAATGAAAGAATAGTCATTAATTTTAATATGTTCATCTAATTATATTATATAATAATCATATAATTAGAATGAAACATGTATGTATTATATCTCACATCTGGCATTCGACTACTTGGCTTGGTCGGATAGTAATAGTAGTACTAACATACATAACTTTTTAGTTCAGTAACAGAGGTCAGTGTTTATACCACGCCAGTGTTGCCTATAGTTCAGAGTGTCTAATTATTTTTAAACAACGCCGGTGTTGCCAGTTGTAGGGGGCGCTGGCTGCGTAAACATGAACGACGATGCGTTTTGAAATATTTGCTTCTTCACGAACTCCGTGGTAACCGATTTAAGGTTCTCTTTGGCACCGAATTTGCATTTTATATAACCGTAGAGATTCGCCCCAGTCAACGTCAAAGCTATAAGGACCAATATCTGGAAAGTAATAAAGATTATAATTACTACGAGTGTTTTGGGCTAAGGATAAGTGCGTTTATTATTTAACTGCTAGAGTACAACAGACAGACTGCCGGCCTCGAGGAGGGCGGACTAGAACCTGCCCACCAATGCCGGAACACAACTCAAGGTCAAGTCCATGAAATTTACGGAATTGAAAAAAGCTAATAGTACGAAGTAAATAAATATATTAAATTTATAACTGATTTAATTAAGACCAGTTAACGTATTGTTAACAAATGGTACATTTATTTGTCGGTTATATAGTCCGTCAAGGCCCAAATAGTACATATATTTCTCGGTTATATAGTCCAACAAAGCCCGAATGGTACATTTATTTGTCGGTTATATAGTCCGTCAAGGCCCAAATAGTACATATATTTGTCGGTTATATAGTCCAACAAGGCCCGAATGGTAAATTTATTTGTCGGTTATATAGTCCGTCAAGGCCCAAATAGTACATATATTTGTCGGTTATATAGTCCAACAAGGCCCGAATGGTACATTTATTTGTCGGTTATATAGTCCGTCAAGGCCCAAATAGTACATATATTTGTCGGTTATATAGTCCAACAAGGCCCGAATTGTATATTTATTTGTCGGTTATATAGTCCGTCAAGGCCCAAATAGTACATATATTTGGCGGTTATATAGTCCAACAAGGCCCGAATGGTACATTTATTTGTCGGTTATATAGTCCGTCAAGGCCCAAATAGTACATATATTTGTCGGTTATATAGTCCAACAAGGCCCGAATGGTACATTTATTTGTCAGTCATATAGTCCGACATAGCCTGAATGGTACATTTATTAATCGGTCATATAGTCCGACATCGCCCGAATGGTACATTTATTAGTCGGTTATATAGTCCGCCAAGGCCCAAATAGTACATATATTTGTCGGTTATATAGTCCAACAAGGCCCGAATGGTACATTTATTTGTCGGTTATATAGTCCGTCAAGGCCCAAATAGTACATATATTTGTCGGTTATATAGTCCAACAAGGCCCGAATGGTACATTTATTTGTCAGTCATATAGTCCGATATAGCCTGAATGGTACATTTATTAATCGGTCATATAGTCCGACATCGCCCGAATGGTACATTTATTAGTCGGTCATATAGACCGACAACGTCATAATGGTACATTTATTTTATGGACATATAACCCGACATGGCAGTTAATGAGCTAAGTTCATAAATATGTTTTCCATGATAAGTAGTTAATTGTCAGTTTGTTTGATATTTTCTATAATAATAAGAACTGACGGACTGATGGCCTCCATTGTAATTGTCGAGTGCATAACGAGTTACGTCTTTTTGGAGACAATTGTCATTCCCAAGTATTCCTCTTCCATGTCATGGCTTAATTCTTATTCTTAAAAATGTTGGAATTTCGCAGCACACAGATACCAAATATACAGTAAAAATATATAATAGTATTCACTCACCATCCACCTAAACTTGAAGCTGAAGAGGCAGAAGATGAAGAAGACGACCCACACGATGGGGCACAGGATCAACCCCATCCAGAACAGCCGGCTCTCGTTCTGGTTGACGCGATTCTGCGAGGACCACTTTGCGGAACAATCATTGACATTACTTACTCTTGTGGCAACCTTTCTGACCCAGAGTACAGTGGAGGACCGAAAAGGAGATTCATTTACATATCTCTCTCTCTTTAATTTCTTTCACTTTCTCCCAATAGAGGGGCGGACAATCAAATCATATGAGAAACTTTTTATAAACTTACGGAACGCTGCAGCCTCATTGATTTAGGTACGAGCGTACCTATTTATGACGTCAAAAGTAGATACAGGTTAGAAGAGTCAAATAGCGCATTAATTATTGTTTGAAAAGTAATTAAAAATTATTTCTAACATGATATTTTAAAATTTAGACGACAAGATGTTATTTTAATGCCTGTTGATTTATTATGTAATTTGTTTAGAATTTATTATAATATATCAAGTCGTGGTAGCGTAATGGCTAGCGCACATATCCCAAACTCAAAAGGGAGCGGGTTCGATACTGGCCGAAATGCATGCACCACTTAGGCAGTTCTGTGATCTAATGTGTATATTGTCACAATTACCACCTGCCAATAACGGTGAAGGAAAACATCGTGATGCAACCTGCACGTCGAGATAACCGATGTGTCAAACCTGCCAAGCCGCCTTGGACTAGCGTGGCGGGTATACTGTCCGTTCCTTTAGGTAGGCCCGAGCCCAGCAGCGGGACATTTATGGGCTGCTATTATTATTTATTTATATATTGTAATATGTTGTGTTATTTGGGGTCGGCATAATATGTCTTTCCCTTCCATACTTCTCTATTCTGACATGCATCCTCTGTGACACACCACAAATCATCATGGCATTCTTCACACAATCCATCCATCTCTTTTTTGGACATCATAGAGATGCATCTATCTATAATATATGAATAAAGATGTGTTACATTATAAATCGGGTTTACTTAATAAATTTTGGTACCTAATTCGAACTATAAGAATAAGATTCCATAAATACACATTTTAGCACTTTTGTCTGTTCGCGCAACACGTGAAAAGCATTAAATAGATTTATGTAAAACTTAGTTCAGGACAGAGGATAATTTTAACCTGATAAATGACATTCCTTTTGAGTTATAAACGAATAGGCTAATATAGATGGCGCTGCGCTCGTGTTATTTTTTGGGGAAGCCCTTGCCTCACCTCAAAAAATTCACAGCTAACTATCATTTCACAACTATACCGTATTCAGGAAACACAAGAGAGAAGTTGTAAACAAACCATAAAAAGATTTTTTATAGGTCACTTAACGTTATAAAAATATTAATTTGAAAAATTAAGAAAAAAATACACTAGTAAAACTGTAAATAACAATTTAGTACTATATACGCCGTACTTATTTAGTTCTTTTAAATTTGAACACCATAAATAACTCTCATATTTTTACATTTTAAACAAATTATAAATTAGAACCATTACATGCTAAAAAACCTAAAAAGATGTGATTCTCAAAATAGGCACGTTTTTTTAATACTACCGAATGTTAGAGTACAGTTAGTGCGAACATTACACATTTTAATGTGTCGTTTTGTCATCGAGCGGGTTACATCCACCATCTTTACTACCGATCAGCTTGTTGATGTGACAATACAGTACCCGTCTTTCCGTTCCGTTCTGTTTTTTTTTTAAACAACTCTACGGACTCTAGTTCCGAACCCTTTTTTACAACTTAGTGTAGAATGAATTTTAGAATTTATATACGCTTATTTTTATTTTGTTATTGTGTGTGACATTTATTGAATGTATGTTTTATGTTGTGGTGTATCTTAAGAATAACTTATTATATTAATTTATTCTAATTTTAATACTAAACTTATACTAATGTACCATTCCGCTTATTTCCTGTTATTTATTCCCTTGTTATTTTTATTAAGTTTCTCCTTGTGTTACGTAATACGTTTTTAGTTCTTTTTTTCTTTTGTTGTAAAACTAACAAGTAAGACATTATAAGGCAGCCTATATTTAATTAAATAAAGTTTGAGAAACGCTGTCTCCTTTGTTTACACTTTGTCTCATGCTAAAATGAATATGGTACACATTTATTGTCAATTAAAGAATTCTGATAGGTTGCGGCTTTTAATGAAAAAGCAAAAGCTCTGTGGTTATAACACGACGCTCAACCTAGGAGATGTGAAGAAGAGAAAACTGAGCCAGCTATTAATCAACCTTCTACTTCGAAAAGAGTTTCAAGACCCAAAATGGGAACAAGTCGCGATTCAATGGCGCAAGTCAGAGATATGAGCGGGGAATTAACATCGACAATTTCTGAAGTATATCATGAAAGAAATATTGGGTTAGGAGTAACTCCTCCCTTAGCGGAGTTACTTCTAACTGAAGAACCTAAAACAGAAATGCGAACATTGTGGTGTATTGTATATGTCGGCGCAAATACAACAATTAACGTATTACAAAAACAATAATCATTTATTTAATTACTATGAGTTTATTGTAATGTGAAATGAACGTAACACGACATGTTTTAATTGTAATTTCAATACTTAACCTAAAAATTTGTGATCACGTGCACGTGCACCTACACGTGCGCCGAGCCCTATAAATACGGCCGCACTGTCGGCATTCGGTCATTCCCCTTTACAAGATTCCATTCGCCCGTTGTCGTTCGTCGCGCGCGCACGTCTCCCGTTCCGCCTCGGCTGTCCGTTATTCGTGTTTGTTGTGTTCGTTCGTTCACCCGGTCGATCTGTGTTTTATCTGTGACAGTGCAGTGAAAAGTGCGTAATCAGGTGGTTTTTCCACCAAATCGTTCGTCCCCCTCAGGGACAATGGACGGCGTGGAGCTTTCCTCATTGCTGTTGGAGGGTTTGCTGTCGTTTTTACGACAGCAATTCCCTCAAGCGCTCGACCAATTTCTGAGGACTCCGGAGTCCCAACCAATGGCGTCCGTTATCTCGGAACTTAATTCCGAGAAACCCGTGTCCCGCAAGTTACACGTGCAAGGGGCCCCCGCAACCGCATCTGCCGCGACCGCCGCACCCCCCGCGACCCCCGCACCCCCCGCGACCCCCGCACCCCCCGCGACCCCCGCCACCACACTTATCGCTGACCACCTGCGCTCTGCCTTAGCGCCCGCGCCCCCCGCATCCGTACCCGCTGTGTTACCGGCGCGCCCGCCGCCCGCACCCCCGCTCAACGATGCCCACCGTGTGGCACCAAAATCACGCGCCTCGTTTTCTCGCGGTTCCGCGTCGGGACAACCGCGATCGAGCTCCGCGAGTTCGACGACATCGCGTTCGCGATCGCCCATACACCGCGTAATCGATTCTCGTCGAGAAATCGAATTATCTCCTGACGGTCCGCAATACCTCAGGGATGCCCCTCTTCCACCGGCCGATGAAATTACCCCCATGGATGTCGCGCCCCCCGCGAACATCCCCTTAAACCACGAAGACGATGACGGTTTCATAACCGTCAATCGTACCAAAAAACGCAAGACCCAGAGGGAGGTCCCCCCTAACCCCGCGCCCACTGCGGGCACAAAACCAACAGCGGCACCTTCCAGCCGCCCTGGGCCACCTTCACAGCGCCCGCCGCCACCCCTGATCATCCGCGAGAAAGCCCATTGGCTTCAACTCGCTAAGGAGCTGCCAGCAAAGGCAATCTCTATAAAAGAAGCCCGTGATACCCAACACGGTATCAAAGTTATGGTCACGTCTTCAAGTGACCACCGCTCCCTAACATCCTTGTTATGTGACCGTAAAATCGGTTACTACACTTATGCCCTTCCGGAAGAAAAACGCCTTCGGGCTGTAATCCGCGGACTCCCACAGGAAATCGAGTGTTCCTACATTCTCGAGGACCTTAAGTCCCAAGCTGTACCGGTGCACGAAGTGCACCGTATGCACAGAGGCGACGCAACAAAGTCTCCCCTAAACCTAGTATTGGTTGTCCTCGACCTCTCCCCAGAGGGGAAAAAGATCTTCGAACTTGAGAAGGTCTGTGGCCTCTCTGGCCTACGTGTGGAACGCCCACACGAAAAACATACACTGCGGCAGTGTCATCGTTGCCAACTTTATGGGCACTCTGCCCTACATTGTCAATCCCGTCCCAGGTGCGTCAAGTGCCTGGGCGACCACGGGACCTCGGGTGCACACGCACCCGGGACTCCCGGAGCCACCGAGCGGCATTCTCTGCGGCCAAGCGGGTCACCCCGCTAACTACAGAGGCTGTCCTGCCGCCCCCGACCCAAACGTAAGGTCGGAAAGGGCAACGCCCAAAAAGGCACTAGAAAAGTGCCGAACAAACCCGCATTCGTGGCGGCCCCCCCTCCAGTGGTAAATCACTGGACGGGTCTTCCCACGACGGAAGCGTTCCCTCCACTAAGGACGCGCGCCCCAATTATGGCCGGCCTACCCCCAGCAACCCCTGCCCCCGCCCCCATTTTAAAAGCACCTTCGCCAAGAACTTGCCTTTCGACCTAGCAGAGGTCCAACTCTTGGCTCGAAAACTGAGACAAGTTGCAGAGTCTGATCAACCCTCCCTCCGGGATCAACTCGTGATCGAAATGGATCACGCGTACCTCCTCCAGGTACTTAGGTCGTTATAACTAAACAACCTAGTTAAATTATTGTTACCGGTAACAAATGGCGCATGTAGGTAGAAATAAACCACGCTCATTGACTCTGGCGACTTATAACGCCAACGGCCTTCGAAACCAGCGCGACTTGGTCCATGACTTCCTGGTTACCAATCAAGTAGATATACTACTAGTGCAGGAGACCTTCCTGAAGCCGAGTGAAAGAGATCCAAAGATCTCTAACTATCGGGTCACTAGACATGACAGGATAGGCCGTGGTGGCGGCACCTGATCTATTTCAGAAGATCTCTACACTGCATGCCTCTAGTCACCCCACCACTAGTAGGTATGGAGGTATCCGCCTGCAGACTAGCAATGACTGGCCACCAACCTCTAGTCATAGTCTCAGCATACCTCGCATGCCAGAAAACCCTTATTAAGAAAGACCTAGAAGCCCTATTCAACTTAGGCCCAGCTGTTATAATAGCCGGAGATCTGAATTGTAAACACGAACAGTGGAATTGCAATACCACTAACCCCAATGGCAGAGCCCTAATAAATATATCAGACAATCTTTTGTTTGATATAATAACTCCCATGACCCCCCACACGATACCCCCAACCGCGACTGGGGACCCCAAACACTCTCGACCTAGCATTACTGAGGGCGTAACTCTTCAGTTCCATTCGATCGAAACGATGGACGATATAGACTCGGACCATCGCCCGGTTATCCTCAAATTAGGACCACAGACGGACCAGACATCTGAAACTAGGACTTCTGTAGACTGGTTGAGACTTGGGGACCTCCTCAAGGCAACCGAATCACAAGACCTGGACCGCATCCCGGACCACATCGAATCCCACCAAGACACGGAGACGGCGATCGAGGCCCTCACTAGCCACCTTCAATCCGCAGTGCGGAACTCGTCCAGACAGGTGCCAGTGGAAGATGACCGCCACTTATGCCTGCCGGATGAAGTGAGGGTGCTGCTGAGGGAAAAGAGAGCCGCCTCCAGAGCTCACGACAGATATCCCACCGAAGACAACAGAGTCCGACTCCGCCAACTAGAGCGCGAGGTTAAACTACGTATCCGGGAAGTCAGGGAACAACGTTGGGACAGAACGTTGAGAGATATCGAACCAACTCACCAGGCGTACTGGAAGCTGGCTAGAGCTCTCAAATCAGATACCCTCACTGTCATACCCGCGCTAAAAAGAGCCGACAACACCGAGGCGTTCGATGAGGAAAAAGCCGAATGCCTTGCTCAGAGTTTAGAGCTTCAATGCTCCCCCACTACACAACACGTCGACCAGTCACACCTGACGGAGGTGGACTCCGAGGTCGAACGTAGATCCTCCTTACCAGCGGAAACCACACTCGACCCAGTCACGGTCGAAGAAGTGCAAGATCTGATCAAGTCCCTCAAACCGCGAAAGGCCCCAGGGATCGATGGTATTAACAATCGCGTCTTAAAACTCCTCCCCGGCCATTTGATTATGATCTTAGTGAGCATCTTCAATGCCGCCATAACAAACTGCTCTTTCCCCGCGATCTGGAAGGAAGCAGACGTCATCGGTATTCACAAGCCTGGAAAACCGGCTAATAAACCGTCCAGCTACCGTCCAATCAGCCTACTGAGCACACTCAGCAAGCTTTACGAGAGGGTCATCCTCTCTAGACTTAGAGATTTTGCCATCAGCAAACATCTACTACCCGATGAGCAGTTTGGATTCCGTGCCAGACACTCATGCGTCCAACAGGTGCACCGCATCACGGAGCACATACTATCCCACTTTGCCCATCGCCCTCGCCCTATAGTAACAGCCACATTGTTCCTTGACGTAGCTAAGGCCTTCGACAAGGTCTGGCATAACGGTTTGATTTACAAGCTGTACCAGTTCGGTGTACCAGACAGACTCGTGTTCATCTTGCGAGACTTCCTCCTAGGCCGTAGCTTCCGTTTTCGAGTGGAGGGAACACGGTCGTCCCCTCACCCACTCACAGCCGGTGTACCACAGGGCTCGGCCCTGTCTCCACTACTCTTCACGCTGTACACCAGCGACATCCCAAAAACTCCAGATGTAGAGTTGGCCCTCTTCGCGGATGACACCGCACTCTATACATCAGATCACAACCGACAAATGGCTTGCGTCCGGCTACAGGTAGCTGTAACAGAGCTAGGCGAATGGTTTCGCAAATGGAGGATAGAGGTAAACCCGGAGAAAAGCGCAGCAATGTTCTTTTCCCCGGGCACGCTTCGCTCTCCCAAACGCGCTTGCCTTCGCTTAAAATCCATCTCGCTCTACGAACAAGAGATCCCTGGGCAAAGTACACCAAATACCTGGGTGTCACCTAGATCAGAACTTGCGCTTCAACGAGCATATCACTATAGTCCGGAATAGAGCGCGATTTGTGATGGGTCGTCTAGCACCCATGATAGATAAACGAAGCAAAATGTCCCTCAGACACAAGCTTACTCTATATAAAACATGCATCCGCCCGATCATGACATACGCGAGTGTGGTATTCGGCCATGCCAAGCCTTCCTTTTAAAGAAACTGCAAATCGTTCAGAATAAATTCATGCGCAGAGCCGTCGGTGCTCCCCTCTATATGCGTAACGCCGACATCCACCGTGATCTGGAGCTTCCCTCCATCAAAAACTACATTACGTCGCTCTCGCGTAAGTATTTCGATCTAGCGCCGCACCATCGAAATCCCTCGTCGTGTCCGCGTCCGATTATAAGCCTCGACGAAAGGCTCTCGTGCGACGACCGCGTAACATCCTCACGGACAAGGTCGACGATATCACAAAACGGCTGGCTCGGATCAGCCCGCCCGCGGTTAGGACGGCAGGCTGGCAGGCACCGACAGACAGACACAGACGGCGGCGTCGATGCCGCCAATCACGATCTCTCCACGTCCCCGCGAGGGACGCCAGGAGACACAGCCCCCCCATAGGATAGACTAGGCGTGTTGTTGGGAAGTTTCTTTCGCCGTTTCTTCTCTCCCAACCATAACACGTTGCGAAACGGCAGTAAGATAGTATAGGCCACCGCGAACCGTTGATCCCGGTCCGCCGGGATCCTTCCTCTCGGGCTTTATATTACCCGTCGCCCGCTCTCAATTAGTGCATTGTGTCGCCCTATGGTGGGCATCATTAGATTCATCCCCCTCTCATGGCAACAGTCCAGCCGAGGTGAAACTCCCTAGGAGCCCCTCGAGCAAGTTGCCCCCTCGGCTCGAGCGCCTTCGCTTCGCAAAGGCACTCGCCCCGAAAACCCCGGTAAAGTTGTGAGGTCTTCGGACCAACAACATAAAGTCAAGTCAATAAAAAAAAAAAAAAATCGGTCATTATTGCTCGAGCCGCCGAACGGGACGGACTTCTCTGGGACGTCGTAACGCTCTTGAAATATACGACACCGAGTACTCTTGAAATTTTATTTCGAGGACTGAAATATAGGTCGTCACCAAGAAACCAACAATTGCTGGTACAGATAGTTGATCAGAATTAAATTCTGCATAAAGTAAACCAAATTAAGGATAAGCTCCACACAAGTAATAATAAATTTCTAGCAATGGTAAGGCAAGTGTATGAATAGAGATATATCGGAACCCACTTTTAATTAGTTTGTGACCTGAGGCATTGTTTTATCTAGACATTTACTTCCATTATGATGTTAAAATTAGATTAAATTAGACCATATCGTAAAAAAACAGGTGTAATACATACCTGTCTCGCTTCAAAGACCCAATGCGACTTGCCACCATCATCAACATAGTTCCACCATCTCAAACCAACTAGGAGACGACCTGAAAATATAATACACAACATGAATATTTATTTTGTATTCTGGGACTCAGGGGAAAGAGTTAGTTGTTAAATCCTAAATGTGCTGCATAAAAAGATAAAACATAAAAAGTTCACTGAATTTGAAATAATCATATTAATATGTATAAACATCCAAACATTCTTCTTTACACATTTATATATTATCTAGCAACAAGCTAACTAGGACAGACATTGTACTGATTTGAATAAATTAAATTGTGATTATTACACCACCTACCAGGTCCAATTATGAATCTAAGTCGTTCCAGCATCCACTTAAACACCCTAAAAAAAAATCAATCAATCTGTCCAGCAGTTTAGATTTCAGTGACATAATCTTTCTAAATATAACTGTACTATATGTGTTTATAATAATTATTATTATTTATTTATTTCAGACACAAAGATCCATAATTATAACAAATACAGATTATTATTATTATACAGTACAGTTATATATATATATATATATAAAGATAGTAAAAAGAATTGGTGTATAAAAACAAACTTGGGTTACAAATGGATTAGTTATAACTATCAGATGATAAAATATTCTAAAAAAAACAAAAAAAGCAAGTGATATTTTTAATTTACCACTAATATTCTTGACAGTCCAAAAGTCAGCTGATAGAAGAAGCACAACTAGCACGAAGCTGGCTATAAATGAGTCGGAGAACCATCCACACAGCATGTAGACCACAATGGCCGAGCACCGGAATACCAAGTGGAAGAACACTATGTAGGGGTGCCTGCAATTTTTTTATTATAAAAACCATTAAGATAATATCTACACTAACATATATTTAATCAGGGCGAGCAAAGTGAGCCCTTACACTATCCCACAATCTATGCATTTTGTTGTACACTTTACTGAGAAACTATCACACACTTTCAGATTTGGGCTTTGACATGGTAATTTCAATTATTTCTAGATGTGTTACCTATAATAAAAATATTATTTTATACACATAGAAAGAACAGAAGATTTATTGTATTCCTAACGCCATCTGTCGAAAATTATAAAACCAATAAGACGTGTGTAATATCACCGGGACTGTTACTACTAACGCCATCTGTTCGAAAACTAAAGAACTAATATCGATGTAAACAGAGTGTTGTTTAGTTAAAAATACACCGGACTTTTTGGTTAAGCACAAATAAATACTAGGTAGAAAACTTCGCCAGCCCTTCTAAAGCACCGCTTTTTGCTAGTAATATTGTAATTGAGAAAGTTTGGATGGATATTTGTTGCTTAATCACACCAGAATGATTGAATGGATCTGGATGAAATTTGGCACAGAGATAGCACACCAGCTACTTTTTATCCTGGAAAAATAAATGGTTCCATAGGATAAGCTAGTAACTATTATGAACTGATGTTCACACTGTTGCAACAAGTCAAAGTAATTTATTTTGTTAGAAACAGAGATTTTTTTGCAGATGTTATGCTAAGTGGTACAGACTACAAAATATTTTTTCTATATAGTTTGTGCTACATGTCATTCTATTACAGTAAGTACTTATTATTCAATTCATTATAAAGAGCATGTAAATGAGCTCGAACAAACAATGACTTCCTTTTTTTAATATTTATTATTAAAAAGTAAAGAGGTTAAATAAATTAATTACCTAAATAAATTTAAACTTAGAAGTGGTTGTTTACTTTCAAGCAAGTGAATGAACAATAAGATAGGAATTGAGCAATAAACTTCAAAAAATGGAAACTTTGGTCTCATTTTCTGGAATAAAAGGGAATTTTCAATTGCATACAAACCAAATTCACAATACTATAAAAAAAAAGCAAATATCCAAAATATCCAAACGAACTTTTGCAGTAATACCTATAATTTTATAGCTGAAGCACAACAGACAGGCTGAGACAGCTTGCCTGATGAAGAATGATATATATATATATACGGCCTTTGTGGTTGAGCGAGCTAAGCCGTTGCCGGCCTACCTCGCTGCAACACAGAGGCTCTGGGTTCGATTCCTGGTATAGTAAATTCCGGAAACGTATTTTCTCCGTTATTTACTATGGTCTGGGTGTCAGGGATCGGCCCCAGAGTGGTACGTTGTATATTACCCATAACACAAGCGTTACTTGCTCAATTTGGGGATATACAATATGTGTGTTTGTCTGCCAATTATTATTATTATATATGTGTGTATATCTATCTATATACATATAATAAAACTGTAGAGGTCGAATTTCTGTACAATGAAAAAATGCTAAAAAACGAGTCAGGGGGATGGAAGAATTGAAATAGAACTAAATTAGATTTTTTTCAAATTTTTTGTTTGTTTGTCTGTCTGTTTGTACCAGCTAATCTCCGAAACGACTGAACCGAATGAAATGAAATTTTGTATGATGGAAGCTTATATCCCTGGTCAACATATAGAATACTTTTGACCCCGAAAAATCGAAAACTTAGAGTTCCCGTGGGATAGTTAAAAAACTTTCCACGAGGACGAAGTCGCGGGCAGAAGCTAGTATATATATATATATATATATATATATATATATATATTCTATATAGGTTATACATTTGAAACACTAGAGGTACCAATGTGCCGTAAGCTTTATTTCTAAGTTCAATTAATATGGAATTAAATGATATCCAAAAAAAGCAGTCTACATTCAAAACTATAACAAGCTAACAAACTTTAAAAGATAACATATTTGACAGCAAAATACATATAAAGTTAAATATGTAGCTATATAATAACAATAATTATCAACAAATAGCACTGCTGATTATATTTTATGTGTATTATTGATTAAACCATACAACATTGATAAGAGGTAATTGAGTATTCATGTACAACAAAACATAAAATTAACACTGTCTGTATTAGGGTAGACTAATTTTAAATTTCTCACCAAAACGGGTTTTAATAAAATTCAACTTGTTATATAAAATGCAAAACATTAAAACAACACATAGGTATTCAATACACCTACACATATTGTTGGCATTTCCATCAAAGTTTTTATTGTGGCTAAAAAAGTTTATTACTGGCCACAATATTTTAAAATTTGGAACATTGATGTTCTTTTCTTATTTTTTATCTATATATGTATAGTTTGTACACTTTCAAAGAAGGGCTTGATTGTCATTAATAACGATGGACCCCGGTTTGAAGGGTATTGCCAAGCCAAACCACATTGAGTTGTTGTATGTTGTTTATTAAGGTTGTTTGATGACCTGAGACACACAACTTGCAGTGCACAAGTGCCACACATGATGGCGATGTTAATGTCTGTTTTTGTATATTGTTTGTTGCATATTTGTATGTAAAAGACGCTGGAGCAATATTGGCTCGTACAGTATATTTTCCCTCCATTAAAACCATCATATATTACGCACATGCAGTTTTATTTATAATTAAATTAATTACAGTCCACACCAAATTGATATTTAGAGAAGTGTTTAACACATAATTATATTACTAATTTCATTCAACTTTGTTACAATAAATATAAGAAAATGTGAAGAATATACTCACACAAACTGTTTATTAGTGTTGTCCTCTTCGCCAAAAGCCACTGTATCATCCTCCAGCAGCGGCACCTGTCGCACAGCCGGCTGTAAGTAGCGTTGTAACAAATCTATGTCAGCAGGCAAGCCGTGCAAAGCGTTCATACACTATAGCTAATGAGTTTATGCATTTATTATTTGACAAAATAATTAGAATATTTATAAAGGAATTCTATAAAATTTTACGAAAGGACACTATTGCAGGATACCATCCTGTACCTATTTGGTGTCAATATCAGAGATACGAAATTTAATTCCTGACAAAACAAATTGGTAAGTAAACATTGAAAGAGCAAAACCGATCATGTAAAATATCAACTACAATTTAAATCCATTATCATCTGCATTTATAGTATCTATCAATGTTCAAATTTAAAAAGTTTTAATAAAACTATACAGTATACTTTTAACAGTTTTAAGCACAGTATTTTATTTGTTTTTTATTATTCTGAAGTATCAGTCATTTTTCAATAGCCATCATCATGGGAGACAAAGATGTCAACTGTCAATGAGTATTGTTAAAATTTTATTTGGCCTACCGCCAACTTGTTCATTTTAAATTTAGTTTATGATTATTATACACTGTATGGGAACCTAATCTAATTTTACACCGCTTTGCAACATGTTGTGGCTAGAAAAGAAGAAGTGGCGCAAGAAACTCTTCAGCAACATGCCTAGGTCTAATAATTTTATATAATATTAAAACAGGTGGGAGGTAAAATAAAATGAGAAATTGTCAATCTAGTTGGTTGGTGTTATGGTACACTCAGAAAGAGATCACACTGTCTTGAGGTCTGGCAGTTGGCTTTGCTAGGTTTGGCTCTTAATAGTTTTGATGATCTAATCCCAAATAGGAGGAACTTGCCAACCATTTTCTCCTTTGAAATTTGGGTATTTTTTTATTTCACTAGCCTCACACATCATTCTAGGTATGAAATGATTCTCTTTTGCAAGGTTTTGTGGTTTATCAAATCTGATGTAGTGGTAGAGTTTGCATAGCATGTGTTTTTTTCATTGCTGAACCCAACTGTGATGAAAAGTGGTTACCTTCACCTATAAACATTCAGTGTGGTCACTGATTGCGGACTTTGTAGACTTTGAGTGTTTCATGTCAGCACTGTGTGTTTTTACCCATGTTTTTATGCTCCTCTTTGTTAAAAGGTATTATTCAAACTAACAATAAGTTCCACTAGTGAATATTTTTTAAGGTCATATATATAAGTTAAAATGAAGTCTACTTCTTATTCTACATATACATAGTTTAGAAGAATAGGATAAAAATAATTAATGTTTACAAATTCATAGGTTTTTTTTTAATACATCAATGACTTTTTATAACTTTTGTTATTTACTCTAGTCTGGAATCAGTCTCAGAGATATATTACCTACTACAAAAGTATAACTGAAATGTTATACTAAGGGTCGCCAAATGGCGGCCTGCAGCCGGCATCCGGACCACCAACCCATTTTGTGTGGACCATAAAAAAATGTCATTTTCTCATTCATATGTAAAAAAATACCTTTGTTATTTCCGTAATTACATTTGTTTAGTAAATATTTTTTTCTATAAAATTTTGTGCGGACTGCGATGGTCATTTCATTACTTAAAATGGACCCTGAGCAAAATGAATTGGTGACCCCTGTGTTATACACCCAATTAATTCTTCTAAAAGTATTCTACTTTGTTTTATAAACAGTATTATTTTGCCATAAATTTACTATATGACTAATTTAGTATAAATGCAGAGATGTAAACTAAACTTAATTCAATGGACAAGAAATCTTTTAAATTCATATACACATGAGGAATATCCAGAAAAGGTTTTTGCATGATAATTTATAAATCAGCAGTAACAGAGTTAAAACTGAACAGTTGTGAAATTATCTTCTAAATCATAAGATGATAAATGAAATACAGTAAAACCTCTGAAGTCGAACTTGAAAGGAGACACCAAAAAATTTGAATTATAGAGTTTACAACTTACATATTTTTTATTTATTGGGGTTAATTGGTGTTTATTGCAGTAGGCACAAACTACTTCAAATTATTTTCTTAGACTCATTTTATTGTATATACTTTACGTTTATTTCCAAGAAACAATGATGTACATTGTTAACATATTCTTAAAGTCGGTTTTCAAATAATCAAGTTGAAAAGGTTGTAAAATCAAATATTGCTATGTTTGAGATACAGAAGTACAATTTATTTTTTTGAGTTATAGAGGGAAAATAGGTACTGGATTTGCTTGTAACAACTCACTAATTATTTCAACTTATAGAGGGTTCAATTGAGAAACAGAGGTTTTGGGGCTTGAAAGGAAGGGAAAATTTATTTTTTTCGAGTTTGGGATGTTTTCGACTTAAAGAGGCTCTACTGTAATAAGTTAATATAAATAATATCATTGTTTTTAACAGCAAAAAGAGTAAGTTAATGCAGCAAATTAAAATAGCAAACTTAATAATTATTCAGATTTATTGCAGCTCATCATGGACACATGACACGGATAATTGCTCTAATATGAAGCATTCAATGCATGGAATAATTAAATGTTTGTTGGTTATAAAGTTTTGTTATGAAGGTTACTTGTAAATTATAAAAATCCACGAAAATAATTAACAATGAAAAGTTGTAAATAAAAAGGGCTATAATTGGTAGTAAATAAATCTCAGAATATACTATAAACTGCTGCAGATTATGTGAATTTATGTGTAATAAATAAACAAACTTACGGTGGCCGAATTCATGCCTGGATTATTCATTTTTATTTGAACACTTATTCTCTAAAGGTTTGGTTTTAGAATATAATTATGAAGGATATTTTATTACTATTTATTATTTAATTTACTTAGTAAATCAAAGAAAAGAAAATTCCTCCACGAAGACAAAACTGACATTTATTTAAGATTTTCAACTTTGACAATCATTTGATAATGACGTTATATGTGACTAAGATTAAATATCGTATTCTGTTTCGTTAAACGCAGTTTTTTTATATTTTTGTAAAGCCGAATTCAAAAGTTTATAATTTAGTGTTATTTCCAAATTTTAATAAATACAACATTATAATAATTTGAACTTCATCAATTGAAATAATAATTTGAACTGAAATTTTTATTTATTCGGTTACTTAAATTTTGTCACAAAAACATATCTTTGAGTAAAAAGAGTTATTAACGTAGCTTAAATCATTTAAAAAAATAAATCTGCTGCACAACAAACTGTCAAAATTTTGCAGAAGGGCACATGCAAGGGCTGTTTACAATTTCGCAACACGAAAGTATTTGTCCAAAGTTTACATTTCCACAAAAACTGTAGTACCGCCGGTAGTGTCGTACGATGTTTCGAGGCGGCACGGGTGCCGCTGATCGCGTGTGCTCGTGATTGTGTTGTGACAGGTGTTTAGTTTTGCGTAACTTGTTCGCGATGGGTGCAAAGCCAAGCACCGCAAACGGAGGACAGAGTCCTAGGGGGAGGACTTTCTCTACTAGCTCCGGGTCTGATGTGACATCAGGAGTTGCGGGATTTAGCCTGTTGCGGGCTATTCCCGGTATACAAATGTCGAATGATAGGCAGCGGGCAAGATCATTGTCGTCAGTGCCTGATCTTCACGCGTCACATGAAGCTATAGCTATCCCGGCGAATTCGCAGAGCTACGAGGCGTCTGCTGCTGCAAGCCCCGACACAGACTCAAGCTCCAACGAGGAAGCAGGCCCGGTAGCCGGTACATCACTCGCGCTCGGTCGTGTTTACGCCGCACAGTCTTTGCCTTCCCATATCTGGTCCATAAACGGTGAGTTTGCCAATTTCGAATAATGTTATTGTTTACCATCATATTGGTCATAATCACTGCTAACAATATGTGTTCAAGATAATGACATCATCTGTCTCAATCAAAGATGTTAGTCATATTAGAATCTAATTAGAAGATTGGATGGTCTGAAATAATTTGATTATTTTGGTGAATTTCTTTAACTGTAACTATTAAATCATAAAATTGATACAGTGATGATAATAGGTTTATGTTGAGAAAACTTTAACACAACTCCAAAATTTGTATGATCATAAATTTTCCACTTTTAATCTTATAGCTTTCAGCTGTGCTCTTATCTGTAACATTGAATATTAAAATATACTGTAAAAACACCATATTATCATTGTTAACAGATAAAATTCACTGTTAGGAAAACCTTTTAACATGACTTAATAAAATGAACCAATATTAACTTTCAATATAATTCAGTAAACAATGTTATTAGGTGTGTATAAGAGAAGAGTATTTTTGATTACTTATAAATATGTAGTATAAAATAATGTGTTATGCAATCTTTAAAAGTCTGTCTCATCAACATTACTCAAAAGCCAAATGATCCAAAAGTTAATAAACATGAATCCACTGTTATTTCTTTGTTTGTTTTTTTTATTTAACAATTCTAGGGACTCGAGTTCTGTATCCTTTTTATAATTTAATTTTGAAGAAAGTTTTAAGTATTTATGGTAATTTTTGTTTTTGTGTGTGGTATTTATTCAATCATAATTATGTGTGTTGTGGTGTACCTTAAAAGTAACTTATTATATTAATATATTCTATTTTAATACTAAACTTATACTAATGTAGAGTGTATCTGTTACATGCTGGTGTTGTGAGGAAGTGCATGTGCAGTGTGTGCCTTATGTCTATACCTATATATGTTATCTTAATTCGTGCTATGTGTGTTGTTTTTTCCTTTCTGTGTCTGGGTTATTAATTTTTAGGCTCTTTGTGTGTCTTGGTTTGTTTGGGAAGTGTGTGTGTAATGCAGTGTTGTGGTAGTGCACGTTGGTCCGAGTATCTGTATAAGTTTTGTTGTTAGTTGTGTGTTTGTGACTTTATGTGGTGTTATAATTTATTATTTAATTGTTTCTTTGTTTGTTGTAATCTTTTACTTTTAATACTTTTATACATAGGTTAAAGCAAGCATAGGTTGTGTTGGCACAGTGAATGGCAATACTAATTTGCTGTGTGAACTATAAACCAGCTTTCTGGTTACCGGTGGCATCAAAGCTACTTGTAAATTTCTGTGTAGAAAGTCTGGATGGACACTATAGACTTAATGTCTCAACCTCGATCAGCACAAATATGTAACCTTTTCCTAAGATTTCATATTTGCACTGTTTGAGAGCTGATGAGGCAGCTTAGCTAAGCCTTGGCTCAGTCAACAAATTATAAATTAATAAATAATATGCTACATACTCTGTTCATCACACTCATTGAAGTTCTGTAAAATTCTTTACTGTTAACTTAACTGTTAATAAATTATGAAGTATTACTTTACAGAGTTTTCTCTAATTCACATACTATTTCTGTACTTAATAGAATACACTCTATCCAATGAATATATGGGTGTATTACATAACACACACACATAGATACTTTCGTGCACAAACTCACCCATATATCACATATATATATATTATTATATTTATTATACATTATTCACATTCACACAATTATATAATATATGTAAGTCCATAAATATTAAATATAAGTATATATCGACACAACCCAACCTTACGATCAAAGATAGTTGATTATAAGGCATCATTGGTCGTGTCATATAAAGGGGGCAACAATCTCCCTTCACTCATGTGCAGGCACACCAACACCGCGACTGGCTCGCCCGCAAACTAAAATATAGGAATGAAGTTTGCAGCTTCTTGTGGTATGACAGTAGAATAAAACAAAAACCAAGGAACTGAGAATACATTTTTAATTTTTTAATATTGTAACTAAGTGCAATATAAAGATGATTATAACCAAACAACAAACTGTTTGTTTCTTTTTGCTGTGCGACAAATAAGACGGTGCATAAATAAATGTGAGGTGGGTACATACTACATCTACATTCCCCACAAATATATTAAATACTAGCTTCTGCCCATGACTTCGTCTGCGTGGAAAGTTTTTTAACTATCCCACGGGAACTCTTTAATTTTTTGGGATCAAAAGTATCCTATATGTTGAAATATGAAGTATAATATATATTGACCACGGATATAAACTACCACCATACAAAATTTCATTTAAATTGGTCTAGTAGTTTCGGAGATTAGCCGGTACAAACAGACAGACAAACGGATAAACAGGCATACAGAGAAACAAAAAATTTGAAAAAATCTACATTTTTTCTATTTCACTTCTTACATCCCCCTGACTCGATTTTTAGCATTTTTTTTTCATTGTACAGAAATTTGACCTCTACATGTAGTTTTAATTGGTATATGTATAGAAGATATATTAATATAGGTCAATTTGGCATGAACAAGGAAATACCTTATTTTACTAACTACTAAGTATTATTTAAGATGGTTATAATATCCAGTACCAAGAGCACAATTGCACAAAAGGATTTTTTTTAAGAATCTTTGTCTATATGAGTGTAGTAGGCGAAAATGGTGAGATAATTCTGTTTATTATTCTCCTAGGTTGAGAATTGCAAGTTAAGTATTTTGTTAATTTATTAACAAAATACTGGGAACTTAACATGGGATTCTCATGTTAAATTATTAGAGATTACTTAGAGATTTATCAATAGTTTGTTTTGTGTTATAATGGCACTCTGCTTTGGTAAAAAAATAAGTAACAAAATTTTCTATCAGCTATGTTGTAAATTAATTAAATATGGACAGTATAACAGTTTTCATAAAGATAAGAATGAAAAACAATTTTTATCAATCAAATGGTGTCATATGACTGCACTGCCATAAAATTCAAAGCCTTTTTCTATCTATCAGATAAATTTCTTGATTTTGGTTCATCCCCTAGACTATTTAAAAAGGCTATGTACACAAAAAGAATATATAAATATTAAAACAGTTTCATGTTACATTTTCATTCATTTTCAAAGGTTACATTTTGTTATTAGTATGAATTCAAATTAAATATAGTTCCAGGCTGAATCTCTACTATTGAAAAATGTTACACAATGACTAGCATCATTTAATTATCCAATAAAAATTATCTATCAGATAATTGTTACAGCTGTATTGTTTGCATTTATTATATTGTGATTTATGAATTTATTATAATATATACTTGGTCATATGCATGGAGAAATAATTAACAACATTGGTCTAATTCTATTTTTAAATATCATACTATTTCTCTCTCTCCCTTGTAAACTATTTATTTTTTATTTTTAGAGGATCGGCTCTGACTACTAGTTGGCTGGCACTAATAGGGCTTGTTCAAGGCGACCATTTCTTATTAAATTTTTTCAACATATTTTCGCCTGAACTATTACCCATTAATGGCAGCTGTATTTACACAGCTTTTGAGAGTGGGGTATATTTGTTAGTGCAGGCATCAAAATAGAGATACACAAGGTTCATATTGGCTCAACTTGTATTATGCTCTGACTGAGTTCTGGTATAATCAATCATAAGATATGGTTCATATCATCTACCAGATGATATAGTTCCACAAAGGCTTTGAATTTTATGGGAATGAAGTCATCTGACACAATTTAATTTAAAAAAATACTTTTTATTCTGATCTTTATGAAAACTGTTAGAGTCCATATTTAATTAACTTACAACATAGCTGTTAGAAAATTTTGTTACTTATTTTTTACCAGTGAGTTATATCACTAATACAACTATTGATAAATGTCTAAATATATTTCAGACAACAAGGTCATATTTATTCAGCTTGTATTATGCTCATAGTTAGTTCTAATATGATCAATAAAACTAATCAAAGGTAACAATATGCTTATTCATTTTCTCCTAAAGTTATCATTATTTTATGCACACCCTTTTGCCCTGAAACCTGAAATATAGAGATAGACTTACTATGGAGGCTTAATGCCCATTAAAACCACACCAATGGACTTGATATTTGCTTAGCCAGGAATCTAGTAGATAGATGCTCATCGTCCTGCAACTATTTACAATGGACAGGCTTCTCCATTGACTAGGAGATGAAAAACACATCCAAGTGAGATGGGTGTGTGTAAAATGCTCCCGGATACCTGTCCTATAGGCATGGTGATATGTATATAGCCCTGGTGTGGTTAATAATGCCTAATGTGTTCTCAAAGAGTAATTTAATCCATGCCACATTTAGTTTTATCATATGCTTATAAAACAAGATTTTTTATTGATTAATTGATAATGTCCTATTTCTTTTGATTCTGACCTTATAGGGCCCATTAATTTATGATTAATAGCTCATAAAGATTTTAAAACAGGATGAAAAACAAGAAATCTATATTATTAAAATAAATCGAACGGTCTTACGTCTATCCGTGTAGCCGTGTAGGCTCCATAATAAACCGCGACTTTTCCGGGTTGCCGCCTGCGCCTACGCAGCTACACTGTGAAAACTTTCAGTCGCTTTCCAACCGCCGTTCGGTTAACGCGCGCGCAAGAATTTCCCATTTCGAAAATTTCGGTTCTGATTTGAAAATGTATCGTCGTCGCTACCGTACCACATTGGGGTTGGGTCTGGGTTCATCTTTCTCTTCGTCGTTTTCCACCACATTGTCATTCAGGACTACGACGACTACGTCATCTGCGGATACTGTGCGGTCCGACGCACGCGCCACTGCCGCCAAACTGAAGTCCAAGTACGAGAGCGCGGGCACTGCGCAAGGTGCGTAACTTTTTTTAAATTTAAGAACTTTACTTATTTTTTTTTCTTTTCTTGCCCTCTATGCGCCTCTTTGATTTCTTTATCAGTTATAACTTGCATTTCCTCTTTATGTCCATCATAAATTGTTGGCCTTCGTGGTTGAGTGGGCTGTCTTGGCCGGCCTACCTCACTGCAGGACAGAGGTTCCGGGTTCGATTTTCGAAATGGTAAGTTTCGTAAAATAACTTTTTGTTATTTACTATGGCCTGGATGTTTTCGTAAAATATATTTTCCATAAGGGGCGTTATTTACTATGGCCTGAAATGTTTAGATTCGGCTTTTCTCAGAGTGTACCGGTGTATATTCCATAAAAGGGACAAAAACTACTGTGTCAGATTTGGCCATATTTTATTCTATCAATAATTATTCACGCAATTTTACACCGTTTTCTGAAAATTTTTTTACGAACTGCCCCCTAAGTGAGATTTCAAAGATTTAGCTTGATTTTCCTCAACTCCCTCCACCTCCCTAATAATTAATTTAACGCCCCCTAACGCAAACGTATATTGTGTTTGTTAGTTGATAAAAAAAGTATAATGTACTATCACAGCGTCGAAATCGTTTTTAATGTCGCTCATTGAAAACTTAATTATGATATTGTTACGAGCTACATGACTCGAGTTTCAAAATTACTTTTATTGAAGACTAGCAAAGACTAGTATTTGTGAACAAAAAAAATCGGCCGTGCGCACTGAGTTTCCGAGAAATAGTAATTTGCACACCTGGTTATCTATTTCTGCGAATAGCCAACAAAGCCGAAAACAATAACAATAGCCAGCTTTTCTTTGTCGGTATGTGACAATAGGTATGCAGGTGGCCCAACTTGTAACAATATTTTTATAAGTAAGGTACAGCTGCACAACAGGGGCCCTAAAACGCCGCAAATACTCGGCCATCGGAAATGGCTACATATTTGCAGCTTTTGGGGTCGAGACCCTGGGACCATGGGGGCCTGAGCCGCACAAGCTTTATCGAGACATAGCAAACGTCTGATTGATGTCTCACGTGACCAAGAGACTGGTCTATACCTCGGGCAACGCATTAGTGTTGCCATTCAGCGAGGCAATGTGGCCAGTCTTTTGAGCACGTTCCGACTGACAGCGGTCTGGTAATAGATTATATAGTTTAATTTTAGCTTGTATATATATTTTATTTTTAGTTTAATTTATTTATAACTGTGTTTATTTTAAAATAAAATTAAATATTATATCTGTAATTTAGTTTTTTTTTATGCATGAGATCAGCATACAGGCAGACAGCCCACTTGATGGAAAGCGGTTACCATCGCCTATGGAAATTTGTAACACCAAAGGTGCTACAAATCGCTGCTGCTCTCTTAAGGGAGACTGGAACCTGGTCACTAATGCCCGAACACAACTCAAGGTTGTTATGTCGGCATAATTTAGACCAGGGGAGGTATTTGTTTTGTCCCCTCTTGCGACAGGCCGCCCGACCGCAGAACATTGTATTCTTTCTCCGTTCCTTCGCGTATAAAAAAGTTAGATAGATAACACTTTATTATACAGCAATACAAAAATGAACTTAAAGACTAAAATGATATCTAGTTGTGTACAAAGGGCGGTCTTATCGCGAAAAAGCGATCTCTTCCAGACAACCCCAGGAATGAATTGAGATGATAATGGCGATGGTGGTATACGTAACATATAGTATGAACTACTTACATTTTAATAATAAATACATAAATGATATATATATGTAGATATTTTGATATATTACATAGATATGTACTTAATATACATACCATACAAATACACATCTACAGAATATATAAATATTTATAAATGAATTTAAGTATCATATTCCAACGACAGGTCGTATTTTTTGATCATGGTTTTAAATATCGCTAGCGATTTTGCTTGTCTGATAGTAACAGGAAGCGTATTCCAAAGCTGTATAGCCTCAACAGTAAAAGAATTGTTGTAAAAAGTTGAGTTATGCGCAGGAGTGTTCAATTTAAGTTCAGTAGAAGGGCGTAAATTATGAGAGCATGAAAAAAATTCAAAACGTTGTTTAAGGTAATTAGGAGTACTTGGGACAAATAAAATACTATAGAGAAAAGAAAGGATGTGAGTATTCCGGCGAAATCGAATTGGCAACTTGAGTTTTTTTCAGAATTCAGAGACATGGTCATACTTGCGTAGGCCAAATATGAACCTCATGCAAAAATTTTGGAGGCGCTTAAGTTTATTAAGTTGTTCTTGGGTTAAATTTAGATAGCTGGCGTCAGAATCAAATAATAACAATATTAATAGATTGAAACAAATTACATGTTGACTAGTATGGCAGTAGTCTGTGTTCTGAATGTGCATGGAACCCACAGATATATCAAGGTAAGACGACTACCGCAGCTATTTATACTAACTGTGCCGTCCAGAACTATCAATATAATTGACTGACCCGAAGAAAAACCTCACGTTTGTGCCATATACTCTGAACTCCATGTTCTTCATTCAGTGACCTTGGTGACTTCAAAACCACCAGTCTGGAGATTGACCGACGTTAAATTTGTCAGATGCGGTTTCCATTATAGCAATTGTAATATTAATTATTATTTTCTAAAGATTACATTTGTCGTTGACTACTTATTAAAAAAGTGTCTCAAGCTCTAATCTCAAAACAAAATGACCAAAGTTTCGTCAGTTACAATGAAAGTGGTTTACTTACAATTGTTGTATATTTGATACTAAGACATGAACATTGGATGATTTTTTAGAGGCAACTAGAATTTTTCGATTCATGTTTTGCATTCTTCCCTTTCTACCATCGCACCACTCACCATCGATTTCGTGTTCAGAGACAGAGTCGAGACACTTAGCTTCACTGTACGTATAGGTTCTAAAGAATATAGGTATCTCTTTCGCACCTTAGGGGGCTGAAACTTTGGAATAAGCTACGATATGGGGTTTTTCAAAAGTTATGTCATAAAATTGCTTCGAGGCCAACACGTTAATAATATCTCTGATGTTGCAAATATCCATAGGCGACAGTAAGGGTCTACATTGGGCGGTTGTTAGCCTGTGTACATACTCATGCAATAAGAAAAAAGATACGTCTAGGGTTGCCACTATATTTTTAAAGAAAATATACTATTTTTATAATATTTTCTTAAGTTACCAAGTTACTTAAACCGTAAACAAAATCAAAACTAAATAATTAAAATGAAAATATAGTACATTATAGTACAGATAAATTAGCTTCGAGACGTTTTTTAACCGAATTCAAAAAGGAGGAGGTTTTCAATTTGCTTGGTATGTTTTTTTTATGTATGTACACCAATTACGCTGAGATTTATGATCCGAAATACGTGATTATTTTCTATTTCGACGTGGAATAGTTTCCATTTGGTCTCCTATAAATTTAACATAGTCTGGTCTAGTAGTTTTAATTTTATAAACATTTTTTATGAAAAAAAAATCCGTACTGTTCCGTATGTACACCGATTACGCTGAGACTTATGATCCGATTTACGTGATTCTTCTTTAGTTTGATGCGGAATAGTTGCCCTTTGGTCCCTTAAAAATTTAACATAGTTTGGCCCAGCAGTTTTCATTTTATGAACATTTTTTATGAAAAATTTCCGATCCTGTTTCTTGGGACCTATATTTTTTAAGGCGCGCGGCATCTTTCGCAGGCCTACCCATAGCTAGACACTTAAAGTATCAAATAAAAAAAAACTTCGTTAATAAAAACCGACTTCAAAAACTAAAATGTATAAAATAACTTATTGCTAAAGCTATTTTTAATTGTAATATCTTATTTTTAATATATATATTATCTAAAACATCAGATATTATAATTAAAAATAGCTTAAGAAATAAGTTATTTTATACTTTTCAGTTTTTAAAGTCGGTTTTTTTTATTACTTTGTAGTGGTGTACTGTCAGCGCATAAATAAATAAACTAATCTTGATATATAAAAATAAATGTTTGTCTGTATGTCCTTTATAGAATCGTAAACAATAGATTTGATCATGCGATGATCTTTAGCAAAGTTGTTGTGCATGAGCCAAAGAAGGTTTCTGAGTTGGTTCACAATTGGACCCGGTAGGTGACGCTGCTGTCGGCATATCGATTGAAGCTTTTGCGGGCAGGACGACGTCTGCCGGGACAGCTAGTACTTTTATATATTATTATAGGCAGGTACTTAATATGAAACTAATATTAAAATAATAAATATTAATTCAAGTTTACAAGTCCTGTAAATATACAAATACTACTATAAACGCAAATACGTCTCGAAGCTAATTTACCTGTACGGTTGGCAACCCTAGATACGGCACTTGTTGTATTGTTGGGAGAAAGTGTTCATATATTTGCCTTCTTTGCTCACATGAATTGTACCAACTTGGGCAATTTTTGCTTCTTTCGATACTCATCTCTGAACTCCTTGACATTGGCCAATTCACCGTTGCTTCATCCTGAGTGGTCGTAAAAGCTAAAAGCTAGACGCGCGTCACACCAATGACGATATTATTAATTTTACTCGTAATACAAAATTTATGACGGTTCCATGGAAATGTTTTAATGTGAGCTGTTAAATGTTCATAGTTTATTATTATTTCCGTTACTACTGTCGGTGATGTTCTTTACGTTTTCTGTTTTAATCTACTCAATACTTAGTCCATCTTACAACGTGAATGCGCAATTAAACGCAGAGCGCTCGCTTTAGTGGCGTTTAAGTCAATCTTTATACCTTACCTGGAGAAAGATTTCAAGTTTGCGCCACATATTGTGACGAAATCTCCAACAAAAAGTTTTTAATATTGTTACGAGCTACAGGACTCGAATTAAAAATGCCGTTGAAACTACTATAGAATTTATTAGAAGTGTACAAACACGTATAAAACAAATACAAATAAAACTGGATGCAACCAGTTGACACTGCACGATTCAATGCGATTCGACACCCGTAAAGTCCGTCGTCTATATCGCTAATCGAGAGTACTACAAACGTGTTACTCGTCTCCTAGTCGTCGCTTGACTGCCCACGCCTCCATTCGGGCATTGTCTTATACTCATTACACAGTACAAAGAAATTGGCCGCGCGCACTGAGTTTCCGAGAAATAGTAATTTGCACACCTGCGAACGGCCACAAAGTCGAAAACAATAATAATAAGGATTATTTCGACGCTAATGATGGTTATAAAAGAAATAGAAAGACAATAGCGTGTTTTTCTTAATTACAAATTCAAAACACAAAAGAATTCCTAAATCGTTGGCAGACAATGAATTGCGCTTACGACAGGCAGCTGTGAGCTTATCTTTGACGGCATGTAACAGTATATTTGATTTGACTTAATACTGGCCACGAAATGTAATTATTAAATTAAGAACATTGATGTTCTTTGTTTTGGAAGTTTTTAGCAGAAACAGAAAGAGGGCGTTATACTGTGCAGTTTTATTTTCTAATAATGTGTAAAATTACTTTAAAAGGAACAAGTTGTAGGATATTAATAGTTTTTGAGTAGTAATTATTTTTATTTTATTGCAGAGTTCAGCAGACAGGCAGACGGCCCACGTGATGGAAAGCGGTTACCATGGCCTATAGACATTTGTAACACCAAAGGTGCTACAAATGCCCTGTTGCTCTCTTGAGGGAGACTGGAACCTGGCCACTGATGCCGGAACACAACTCCACGTTGTTATGACGGTATCCTCTAGACCAGGGGTGGTAGCCATCCAGTCGGGCAAATGCCCTACCATCTGGCTGTGGGTCGTTTTGTCGCCTCTTACGACAGGCCACCCGGCCGCAGGAAATTGTATTCTTTCTCCATTCCTGCACGGATGAATTATGTGTTTTTGTGAAAAATGAAAATTGTGTAGTCAAATGTGGCCTTTCGAGTTGTCACAAGATATCCGTTGACTGGTGTCAGTTGTAACCAAACAATTCAGCTGAGCTATACGAAGACTTATACATCAGAACTGGCTGTATGGACTAAGATCCTTTGCCTACCATTGTAGCGAATACTACTTAAACTAAAAATTGTGATATTACGCATGTGTAGTTATGTTACAACATTTAAATATTTACAGTTCGTATATATAATTAACAGTTTTAAAGAAGTGTTTTGCATATTATGAACCTTCGTTTAATCATTCATTGATCTTAGTCATAAAATCACTGGACTGGAGAGTGACCTAGAATGAGTTTTCCGAGACGCGCTCCTCCATTACAGGACTCGTCTGTTTTATCCAGTCGATCGTTTATATTACACATCTGAGTGATTTCACATATGACTGATGGAGAATCTATAACATTTTGTAATTCTTTATATGTATAAAATCTTAGCGTGTAATTTTAAGATAAATGTTGAATATTTGATTTACTAGCTCCGTCAAGCTAGCATGGTCAAATTAGCAGAGTTCAATTAAACCATAGAGTTTTTGGCGGGAACTGAAAGGAGATGTCGTGCTGTGCAGTTTTATTTTCTAAAAATGTGTAAAATTCCTCTAAAATGGACAATAGTTGTAGGATATTGATAGTTTTTGAGTAGTAATTATGTGTTTTGTGAGAAATGTGAACTGTATAGTCAAATGTGGCCTTTCGAGTTGTCACAAGAAGTCCGTTGAATGGCTCTAGTTGATAACCTACAGTTTAGCTGAGCTATACATAGCCTTAAGAAAATGAAGAAACTATATTTTTATCAAGATTAACAAGATTTGTCGTTGGCTCAACGCTAACCGCGGAAGCCATGACAGAAGAGAAAAAAAAATATACCAACATGAGAATTTGTAGCTAATGTGAGTTGGTAAATTTTCATGATACCTTGGTATGAAGCTAGCAGTAACCGCGATTTCCGATAATCGGCTGCAGCAACATAATCGCGAATGCAGCAACAAAATCTCGAATGCAGCAACAAAATCGCGAATATGGCAATAAATTAGCTACAAATTCTCATGTTAGTTTGATTAATTTCTGCTAATTTGTCCATGCTAGGTTGACGGGACTTAATTTACTTGCCGATATAAAACGTGATTTGCATTTTTATTTGTTGAGAAGTAATCCGTTAATTTGAGAAACTGACGAGCTAAGCCCTTATAGCCCTAGATAAGGACTTATATTGGTATAGCCCTAGATAAGGACTTAAACTCATTAGAATTTTTTCAGTTATGTCTGTCCAAACAATAATAAGGATTTATTTGCAACTTAACTAATGCACATGTATATCGGGCTAATATGACAAGCACACTGCGCCAAAATCCATTCGCGAATATGTATACATTGTTTATCCGTAGAATGTCAGTTTCGTACATTGAAAACAGGATTTTTGCAATTAATTAGACTATTTCTGTTGTTTAAGTGTCTTATGCCCGATTTCTGAGGTACTTTTAACTGTAGTTTATCTGTTCGTTAGCGCTATCGATTCAATAACTTATAAAATTGCGTTTTTGAACACACCATCGTACGATAGTTAAATTAGGTTGAACTTCACTGACCAATATTAGATATTCCTTCTTAAATAGATCCATCTAGTGGCGAGTTTTGGTACTAGTTGTAGGTTAACAGTTAACCTAAGTTTATCCTAGTTTATTTATGACGGCCTCTGTGGTTGAGCGGGCTAAGCCTTTGCCGACTTACCTCACTGCAACGCAGAAGCTCCAGGTTCGATTCCTGGTATAGTAAATTTCGGAAACGTATTTTCTCCGTTATTTACTATGGTCTGGGTGTCTGGGATCGGCCCCAGAATGGTCCGTTGTATATTACCCATAACACAAGCGTAACTTGCTTAATTTGGGGATATACAGTGTGTGTGTTTGTCTGCCGATTTATTATTATTATTATTATTATCTATTACATAACATTATGAAATCAATTGTTATTGAACTCATAACTGGTAACCTCAGAAACCGGGCGTTAGACAGCTTAAGCCACATCTAAATTTAGATACTATAGTAGAAAATGTTTTATATTAATCATCTAAAGACACGATTTGTGCCGACCCCAAATAATTGGGAGAAGACGAAAGAAAAAATACATCTACACACACAATTTAACTAAAATTTTATCCAATAATCTTGTAAAAACAATACTACCTACACGTTATGTAAACCCATACGAAAAGGCTTCATAGTTTGTTAATATAGTCTTCGAGCTAAAGATAAGCGTTTAATTTAATTATACATATCTTTGTACTTCAAACAAGATATTGTTTTAATGTAATCTATAATTTATACTAATATAATAAATATACAAAGTTTGTATTAAAGTTCAAACACGCCAATCTCAAGAATTGCTTTTAATTCGAAACTTGTGTTCTATGATTTGTAAATAAATGTTATATGACATATAACATCACGCTTCTAACTAAAGGAACGGGGCAATGTTCATACATCTCGATAATAATAATTTGAACGTCCTATACATGTATTTAAAAAAAAAATTGCAATATATACTATGTCTGGACAGAAGTAGTTTTGGAAAGGTCTACATATGGTGCGTATATGTGTATTTATATACTACTAGTGATCTCCCGTGGTCGAAATTCGACCATAGTAATTAATGTCAAAGACTATATTATATACTTCAAGGCTACACTGTTAATTTGACTTGAACAATAAACAAAAGAGTATATATACGTGTGTGTCAAATGCATGGTAATGTGTTTTTTATTGATTTAATGTATTTCTTACGCATAATTTAAAAAAGTCTTAGTATTCGTCGCTTCTTCTCTATGTATACTATAAGTTTGCGAAATTTCATACTCCTCCGTCCATTTATATACTATTTATTTTATAATTTATTAAACCATAGATTCTAGGTTCCATACCTTTAAAAAATTAAGCTAGTTGTGGTGTAGCTAGTAATATTGTTGTGGTGTTTTTTCTAAGGACTATGATATTGTGTTTTAGTTTGAATTACAATTCTACAATATGTAGGTATATATTTTGTACTTTTTAATAGGATGTCGATTGATAAAGCCGCGGGTGACAACTAGTTTATCTGAAATAGCATAAACTACAATACAATTATTTATATCAGTTCATTGTTTTATCATCTGGAAATTGATAAAATAAAATATGTTCATTACCTCATATCCGTAAATTCAACACGCTTCTTGAGTTTCTTGACTTGCAATCATAATGCTACCGTAATAGTAATTAAAAGCTTGTGAATAGATGACCTTATCTGCCACTAGGTCATTATCACTCGCTTACATCACTTTGGGTAATTCATACGTTGATTTGTGAGTGTACTTCTAATTGTAGCAGCTCATCACTGCCGGTCGATTTAAACCTGCTAATAAATGGCCGGTCTAATTTAATGCCTGCCGGCAACCGTTGCCACCTGGCCAAAGTGGCGTCAAAGACAAATGGGTGCAGACGAGACATTTGTTTAATAGTAATTTTACAAGCTCTTTTTTCCGAGGTCACCACACTACTCGGAGGCATAACAATAAGATAGTGGCAACAGTATTATTTGTGGCAGTTGCTTCTTCCAAATAAAACTCGATATGGACTGTATGACTTATTATTGGCATTATTTACAATTAAATTAAAACTATACATAGACGAGTTACAGAGAGAATGATGAATGGCAGAGAATAAAGTAATGCGTATTGGTGCCTTGTTTGTGAGCAATGTGAACAATTTTCGGCTTCCAAGGCCGCTTCTTTTATCCCCTGTTCCGTTCGACGCCTAGCTGCTAACTGTGCGAGCTATGGGCGTCGGCGGTATGCGGGGCGTGGAGAGAAACTGTACTCCTGCGGGCGGGTCAGGGGGGTGCTCTCTGTCCGCAACAAGTATCCTACGTGTCCAAACACGCCGCCTGCTTTACTGGAATACCCGCTAAATACTCCGGTGTTTTTCTTGTCGTCATACGCCGAGGCTACCGGAAAGCGGTACCAGTCCGCGACCCTGCCTGACGTAGTCTTACTCTCATCGGCGCACGGGCCTCAGACGGGGGATTGATTTGTACATTCATAGTTTTGATTGACATTTTCTATAAAAACAGGACCATACTGGTGTTGCCAAGCACGATTACGAGTTACGTTTTTTACACCGGGACCCACTTGAACACACTCAAAAATAATTCACCTAAATCAGACAAATGAAAATGCGTTTAAATGCAGTCACCATTGCAGAAATTAGCCGCGAAAGATTATACAAAATGAATGGCTAGACTGATGTTATAACTGATATTTTTTTATTATTGATGAATATCATATTTCAATACTTATTATCCTATTCCGGACGAAGACAAATTCCAAAAACAAAATAATCATAAAAATTGGTCCAGCTGTTCTTGAGTTACAAATTTTGTAACTAACACGACTTTGTTTTATATACATATAGATAGGTAACTATCTCTATAGTTAATGTTGTTATGGTATTTATTTTCTTTCTATTTCTATTTTAATTGCTGTTTGTTCACTTCATATCTTTGTCTAATTTGCCTGTGTTCGTGTATGTCAGTGATGGCCCTAGCTGAAGATCAGTGCTGGTTATCTCAAACGACGATTTTGCTGATCTAGGACCAAATTAGGACATTTACTAATTGTTTTTATTTAAATAGTTTAAGCGGTTTTACATTGTAGTTCTAAATGATTTCCTTTGTTTCTTTCTTTTCTTTAAATTTCGGAAATTCAACTAGCTTAGCGCTACTCGCTTTGATAGCCACTTAGAATATCATCCTGCAATTTTTTTATTTATCAGCCGATTTTCATGACGAAAATATTAATTTGCGGCGTGGGAAAGTATTACACATACACACGTCACTGCATCGAGAAGAAACCCATCCCGGTGTTTCTAATATCCTAAACGCTAGAATACCGCCACTTACTGTCCTACGCCATACATCGCCGTACGCGTTTTACTACGTCTGGTTTTTGTCATTCAAGGTTTCGTAATCCTTCTCATCCTAAAACGTAAACAAAGCTTCTCGATTCTTATTTAAATAGGAAATCCAACAATAACTGAGGATTTTGAAATCTTTTGTTAAAGTAATTTGTTAGTTATTTTCAAGAAATAAACGTTATTTTTTGCAGTGTAAAGAGTACCGTCTACGAATTGTTCTATGGAAACATCGTCGTTTCAGTGTTTGGTCGGTCCTAGTCTGTCCCACTGACTTGGCCTACATTCGGCTTTAAATAGTGCGCACGCGCATCTCGCCCGCACAACGTCATTTATTGGCAGATGTGTCGATCGAGAATTTTTGTGGTGACACGGTTATTAATTTAGTTGAGATATTTGATACAATTAATTTATTGGTAGGTACTGGTTTAGAAAAGTTTGATTAGTAGATGTTTCGAAGCCAAATACAAAATGACCGGAAAGGAAGGAAATCTGACATGAAATATGTCCTGCTTTATTTCTTAGTCTTGTAGAATAATTGCAGCTATGATTGAGCTGTGGAGCATTTGAAAAATAAATAACTCGTTACGGTGTAAATGGTCCTTAATTAATACTTTCTTAAGTTTTCGCGACTAATATTATCTATTTTATTTTTATTTCGACGTTTCGGCCACTTTTTAGTAGCCGTGATCACGGAGGACAAAGATGTCAATAAGTATTGTTAAAGTTATTATTTAACCTGTCACCAATTTGTTCATTTGATTTATTTGATTTTAATTTTAGGTACGGGTCGTTTATATCTCTTTTTCGGTTTCGTAACAGTAGGTTATTCCTCTGAGTGAAGTGCTAACCCTCTGCACCACCCCCAAAATGCTGGAGGACCACAGAACGGATGGGAGAGGATCCCAGCGTGAGGAAAGCATATCTGGGACGGCCGGTAGGTCGGTGTCCGGTCAGCCGACTCAAATATCGCGGGAAAGACAGAGTGGAGGCTGGCCTGTTGGAAATTCGAGCCGATAATTGGCAACAAACTGCGCAGGACAGTGAAAAATGGCATGTTCTCGTTTCGGAGGCCAAGACCCACTTTGGGTCGCTGAGCCAACGGAGTAAGTTAAAAGTAAAATAATATCAGCTCACAAATGTCCCACTGCTGTGCTCGGGCCTCCCATTATATGGGAGACGGATAGTATACCCCGCCACGCTTTTCCAAGGAGGCTTCGCAAGTTTGCCACATCGGTTATCTCGATTTGCAGGTTTCATCGCGATGTTTTCCTTCACCGTTGTTAGCACTTGAGGAATTGTAACGATATGCACATTAGATCAGAAAACTGACTAAGTGGTGCATGCGTTCCGGTGAGGATCGAACCCGCGCCCTTTGAGTTTGGGACGCGTGCGCTAGCTATTACGCTACCACGACTTAAGTAAATATGAATTTAATTTTTGTTTATGGTTATTATTAAAAAACTAAGTGGTTGCCAATTCGTTTTCGCCGGGATACTCACATTCTGTCATTGCTTTATAGTATTTTATTCATCCCTACTACTCCACAGTACCTTAAAGAACGCTTCGAATTTATTTCTTGCTCTCACAATTTACACCCTTCCAGTCAACATAGACTTGTTACTCCTATTCATAATACAACATTTTTCAATAACTCTTTCACGGTCAAGGCTATCCAACTTTGGAATTCATTGCCTGTTGCTGTCAGACAAGCAAAATCTGTAATAACATTTAAGAACATGGTCAGGAAATACTATCTGCAATATAATGGTATCTAATTTTATATAATTAGTATTATATTGCATATAACTATATATTTATTATGTTTAAATAGTTGCATTTTATCACTATATCTTGAATATGTATACAACTTATGTGTATATTTGCATATATAGTATAGTTACATATTCATACAATAAATAATATTTATGTATACCACCATCGCCACTCCTAATCAGCAATATTCCTGCCACGGGTTGTCTGGAAGAGATCGCTTTTTAGCGATAAGACCGCCCTTTGTACACAATTAGGTGTACAATAAAGTGTTATCTATCTATCTATCTATTATTTACTCTCTCGGAGCCTAATCTAATTTATCACCGCTTCGCAACATGTTGTGGCTTGAAGAGAAGAAGCGGCCCAAAAACTCTTCAGCGACAACTTAGTTTTAATCTCCTGTTTCTCCACGCTTTTTGCAAATGACGCACATAAACATCAGTCACAATCACAAATTGCAGTAAAAAGTTTTAGTACGTCATGTCATTATTATAACTATAATAATATTTGTCTTGCCTTTTATTGTCTTTGTCTTGTTTGCTACAACTCCATTAATTCTTCCAAATGTAATTGTGTAACATATTTCTGTATAAATTTTATTTAAAGTAATATTCACCCTAAAGTTGTAGTATATTTGATTTTGGGGGTTTAGTTCTCCCGGAAGTAATAGCCGCGAGACCATTGACCCTGCACTGATACAGCTGAGAACGCTCCACTCCCACGCGCGAAGATCTAAATGCAGAACTTTTTATATCTGCCAAGAGTGCACCGCAACGGGTTCAGAGACCGGCACAATTGGTTTTTATTCAAGTAACCATAGCTGGCCGACATCCAAGGGAAACTAGTCGGTTACAGACAAAACCGCGCTCTGAAGTTTTTGCTTGTCAAGGCTAATTTAGGTAGAGCCAATAAATCGGCGCCAGTATTATTGACATACCTATATGTCAATGTTTCAACATGTGACATAATTGAAGATAATATGACATAACGCATGATTTGACCACATATAATAATAGGGAGTATGTTTATCAGATACATTGATTAAAAGTGAGACGAATGTGGTATGTCCTGGTGATGGTTCATTTTATGTACTACAATTAAAATCAAATATAATTACATAAAAAAATCTAATCAATTTTATTCTATAGAAATATGATAAAATATGATGATGAGAGAGAGAGAGAGAGAGAGATAACACTTTATTGCACACCAAAATATACAATTACAAAACAGACTATATTTACAATATTGTTACGAGTTAGCGGGACTCGAATTAAAATGCAGTTAGAATTATTATAGTGTTTATTAGAACTATACAAACACGTATATATAACACAGATACAAATATAACGGAACACAACAAATCCAAACATAATGCAGAAGGTCGTAATTCAATAAAACGCGCAAAGTCCGTCCGTTTGAATCAGGCGATGTAGGTGGTGCAAGGAAAAGGTAATAGATACATAAATACTCAAACTAATTTAAGAATTAAATATACAAATACATGTATACATAGTCATATATATATACACATTAGGGTGGCGCAAAAACCGATTATTTTTTTAGTCTTGAGTGAAAAAATTTAGTTTTTGATGCTTTAAAACTTTAAAGGACAGATCAAAAAAATTTTTAAGAAGTAGCTCCAAATTTTGTAAGATTTCAAAAATGGTCAAAAACTGTTTTTTTATTCATTTTTTTTTCCCGTTACAGTATAATTTTATAGACCAATAAATAATAACTTTCTGAAAGTTACAGTTCAAAATTTGAATTGTAAAAGTCGCTAATAATTTTTTTTAATATACTAGTGTTTTACTTTAGATTTTTATCGAGCGAGTAATGCACTAGTAAAATTAAAAAAAAATGTGAGCGACCTTTAAGATTCAAATTTTGAAATGAAAAAAATGTCGGTTTTTTTGCGCCACCCTAATACACATACACAATAATATATTTTAAAATATATAAGTTATCATAATAAATGTATTAGCATGATTATATTGTGTTAGTCAGACAGCTATTTGTGGACAAATTGTGTTTTCTGAGTAAATTTCTAAATGTTGGTAAGGATATTATATATGTATGGAATTATTTTTCTATATATTGATTTAATACCTTAAAATATTTGATGCGCACCATAAAATATTGTTACGAGCTATAGGACTCGAATTAAAAATGCCGTTGGCACTACTATAGGATTTATTAGAACTGTACAAATACAAATAAACACACTGCACGATTCAATGCAATTCGACACGCGCAAAGTCCGTCGTCTATATCGTTAATCGAGAGTACTACAAACGTCTCACTCGTCTCGTAGTCGTCGCTTGACTGTCCCACTCCTCAATTCGGGTATTGTTTTATAGTAACTATACAGTACAAAAAAAAATCGGCCGCGCGCGCTGATTTTCCGAGAAATAATAATTTGCACACCTGGTTATCTATTCCTGCGAACGGCCAACAAAATCGAAAACAATAACAATAGGCTATTGTCTAATTGCAAATTTTAAATACGAAGTGATAAAAAGAATTCCAAATGCGGGAGGGGCAATAAACAAGATGCGCAGCATTTCTTTGTCGGTATGTGACAATAGGTATGCAGGTGGCCCAACTTGTAACAATATTATGTTGTCAAGATTACTATAATATATAATATTTCTTGTGTCAATAGCCTCGTGTTTTTCTATAATAAGCAGCGAAAGATATAAAATTTAATGTAATAAACATTGGGTGGTATAATTGTTTAACAATGCTTAGGAAGGATGCCAAATTTTTAATGGACAATAAAAGTAGAGATTAATTTCGGTTTGAATAAATTTGAATAATTGAACTAGTTTTTCATAAGAAATTTCTTTTTACTTAAAGAAGCCGAATTCGTGTTGACATTTTTTTTATCTATACCTGTACAATTGACGTTTCTGTCCGTGACTCCTAAATAAGCTTGAAAAGTACTACGCAATTTTCACGAATTTAGGAGCTAATACTCGCCACCTAATGTTAGGCATTGAGGAATATTTTTATGGTTTGTTTTTTCCAATCTGACTAACCATGGGCATGGTGCAGGCGTGTGTGGGTGTGGTGGTGTGGGGCTACACCATTGAACACTAAACATTTTTTTTAACTCTAATATTTATTTTTTCGCGATATCACTGCGTAACTTTGTAGAGCTAAAGAGAATATACCTTCCTTTCAAGTTTTATCCATATAAATCCAATAGTTTCCGAGAAACTTGTCTATGAAATACATGGACAGGCAGTCCTGGCGATTACATTAGGATCCCGTTTTTGTCAAATGTCCATGGGACTCTAAAACGATTTTCAATTGAACTTAGTTTTTTTTATTGCTGAAGTACAATAGACAAACTGACGGAACGTGGTTACCGTCACCTGTGAACATTTGCTGTGCTTTGTCTGTCTCGAAGGGAGGCACACGACTCAAGGTTATGGCGGAATACTTTAGAACAAGGGCCCAATTCTGCTATTAGTGTCTCGTCAAAATCTCCGGACACTATCGTCTCAATCGTAGGTTTGATTTCAGTATTCTGTTAATTCCAATAGCGTGTTCGCGTGTAGCTTTTCAATATTAATTTTGACTGACGCTATTTCTGCAAATAGTAATACCAATTGTTTAGAAGATGTTGTAGATTTAGTAGAATACGAATTTTTGCTACTACCGCAACGGAATAGTACTTTGAATATCTTCGCAACACCAAGATAATGGGCCCCAGAAGTGCTGGGCACCCAGACAGGCAAACACCTTACCACCTGGCATAAACACTACCAGTGCTCTGAATAAAAAAAACTGATACCAACGGACAACTGGAAAAAGGAATCGCAACGAAATTTTAACTGGAAGTTTCACGGGCAGGTTTTCAAATTGGACAAGTAAATTAACAATCTGCCCGTAAAATTCAAGTCAAAATTTCGTTGCAATTCCTTTTGCCACTTGTCCGTTGCGATTCGTTTTTCCACTTATCCGTTGTGATTCGTTTTTCCACTTATCCGTTGCGATTCGTCTTTCCACTTGTCCGTTGAAGTTTCACTTCTACTGTGTCCCAGCTTTCGATTGTTCGCAGGTTTACTGCAAATTGTGATTTGATTAGGTTAGGTACATTTTAATGAATGCATTTTTTATTTAAATATATTTTATTTTATCAAACAAAAAAACTGAATTCGATCCGGAATCAAAAAACGCATCCATAGTCTACTCTAAAATTATGCCGCCTCTCCATGCGGTCGTAAATACATATATATATATATATATATATACATATATATATATATATATATATATATATATACCCGTCTATATAGAAGTTTCACTTCAAAAACTCTTTAAAGAATTGTAACAACGAGGAAACCGAAAAAGTGTAACGAAACTCTGATGTACACACTAAAGTACATAAAGAGACGGTCGCCTTGGCAGTGACACCGGACGCGCCGCACCGATCTAATACTCTCGTAGTCGTCGTCATTAATTCAGTTTTTAAACATGTGAAACGATATATATAGCGGTGACAAGGTTTCAGCTGTTACAGCAGAACTTGCATTCGAGAATATACTGAAAGATATCTAGGTTGGTGCATCACGCAAACCGCGTTGATGGATGGGGTGGTCAAAAGAAAAATTGCTCTCGATGTAGAGCCAAGTCTGATTTAAAACAAGCTCGTAAATTTTCGGGAACTTTCTAGGATACTGGTAGATTTTAGTTTTGATATATATACATTGTATAGTTCTTCTTTCAGAAATCAGAAATTATTTTATTGATAACAACGTCAATTTCATGTATAATTTGGATATTATGTGATACTCATCATAATGTGATGAAAATAAATGTCGTACTGTTTTCTCTGAAAAATTTGGGTATCTGGTTAGTGTCAAGTACACACACACACACACACATGCACACCTATATACATATATATATATATATATATATATATATATATATATATATATATATATATATATATATATATATATATATATATATATATATATATATACTAGGAATGGGCCGAAATTCGGTTTAAATGCCGAACATTCGGTGCAAGAAAAAAAGTAAAATACCCACTTGCACTATTTTGTCTGAAGTTAATAGAAACCATATCTATCATAACCGTAATATAAAAATTGGCATCTATATACTCATGGTCATGTATTTTTGTTAGGAACATGTAAACTTTAACGTGTAATGTGATAAAAAATAAATAAAATTAGTTCTTGATTAAGTCTTTGCCTAATTAAATAGACATGAAATTACAACTAAAATAAAATAAACTTATTATTCCTCTAAGAAACATCAGTAAATAGTGCAACTGCTTAATTATAATGCTTGAATTTTAAAAAAACACGTCTAAGGGACATCAGCAATTTTGCAGCAAAAACTTGTATTTTTAATCACTTTTTACGAATTAAACATTATGAATTTAGAATTATGAAATGGTTTTTTTTTTCAATTAAAGTTCTAAAAATGTGTTATTTTATAAACCTACTCATTAAAATTAACGGCGTTATCAAGTCTCGACGTCAACAGGTCACAACGCGTTGCTCTTAAGAAAGCGTGGCGAAATAAAACCGAACTTCGGCCGAATCTTTTGTTTTAACCGAATGTTCGGACGAAGTTCGTATTCGGTTCAAACCACATTCGGCCCATCCTTAATATATACACGTGTGTGTGTGTGTGTGTGTGTGTGTGTGTGTGTGTGTGTGTGTGTGTGTGTGTGTGTGTGTGTGTGTGTGTGTGTGTGTATGGACATACATACATTTCGAGTAGTGGTCGAGAAAAACAAGTCAAAAAAGAAACTGAAAGTTATTATTAATATTAATTATAAGTCCATTCCCTGAGTGTGAAAAGATTTTCCATATAAAATACACATAAATCAAGGTTATGCTTTTTCAAATTTATATATCTCAGTCGCATTTTATGCTATCATACCGGGCTTGGTCGCGATTTACTCAGAATTAAACAATTTCCAACAGTTTACACTGCGTCGAAAGTGTAACATACTAGTGAGTTGGTACCCGTCACTGAACTGGATTTTCATATAAAATTCTAGTATTTTTGATGTTATCTTCGAAACAATGGACTTTATAAAAAATGTTAATAGCAAATTTGTTGGAAATTTCATTTTCTACAAAAAAAACTTCGTTTAAAAAACCGACTTCAAAAACTAAAAAGTATAAAATAACTTATTTCTAAAGCTATTTTTAAATATAATACTTTTTAGTTTTTGAAGTCGGTTTTTTTAAACGAAGTTTTTTTATATTTGTTACTTTTAGTGTCCAGCTATGGGTTGGCCTACGAAAGGAGCCGCGCGCCTTAAAAAATATAGGTCCCAAGAAACGGGAGCGTCCCATGAAAACTACTGCGCCAAACTATGCTAAATTTTTAGGGAACCAAATGGCAACTATTCCGCATCAAACTAAAAAAGAATCACGTAAATCGGATCATAAACCTCAGCGTAATCGGTGTACATACATAAAAAAAACATACCAATCAAATTGAGAACCTCCTCCTTTTTAAAGTCGGTTAAAAAGTCTCATAGACCTAATTGCTTAGCGTTGCAACACATTACGTATCAAATTTCCAACAAAAGCTCATGTATAAAAATCTTAATTTTAAATTAACCATTGATTTATTTACACAATGAGGATTCTGGGTATAATAATATCTGTTATTTTAGGTAGTGAATTTGGCTTAAAATTTAATATAGCAACCAACAACATCATCATTACACGGCATTAATTTCGGAAATGTTAAATTTTCTATATTAAACTTTTCATTTCCTTGCTACAATTAATTAGAATTCTAGAGCAATGTTTCTTCTTGAACGAAAACAAACGCAACTTTGTTAATTCCGTAAACAACTTGTTCCACGGAAAGTGGCCGAAAATAGACTCCTGTTAAATGGATACAACACAATTTTATCAACGCCCAATTCCCTGGCAATCAATCTAATCTTTTGGACTGTAAAGAGGAAATTTCTGTGCGTTTGTTCAAGCTAATATCTTGTAAGTATCATATCAATTTTGGATGTTTATTGGAATTTGAGTTTCGGGAAGTGTCGCAACAGGACCAACGGTCAATAAATCTTTAAATCGCCCTCATTTCACAAACACTGTACTTTTACGATGATACTTATTATTTATAGCACCTTGTTTCAATTTTACGGTATAATATTGTTACGTGCGAGCGGGGATTGGAAGGAATCACCAGTTTTTAAATAAACGCTTTTATTGACTTACACAGCCGCACGTAATACTTCTCCGCAGGGTTGCCCCTATACGCACGACTAACGACGCACTGTTCCGACGATAAGATGTCTCACTCACAATACCGTCGCCGATATTGCGTCGACACACCTTCTGCTGCTGCAGTGTTCACCACAGCATTTACCGCGCGTAGCTCGCCTCTGGACCTCTTTTTAAACTACGCGAAACTCCTTCACTAAACTGTCCACTACACTTTACACTAAATACACTACTAAACACGTCACTGTCTTCTATTAAACTCTTTCGTATTGCACTTGTCACTTCACTGTCTTGAACTGAACTCAACTCTAAACTGCCAGGTAGGCGCGCCTTACACTGCTTATATACCCGGAAGAATTTTCTGGAACCCATAATTTCGTTATTCTTTTATTTACTATCTGTCCCTTTTTAAACATCTATCTATCTCAGTCTTTTCCTGCCCGAACTTTCTATTCTAGAACTTTCGTTTATCGTCTAACCCTTTCCAACGAGTATCTGTCCTTGTCTTTCTTTCCAGAATCTTCTACCTTTTTCTAAAAGTCTTGAGACCAACTTACGCTGGCGGAAAGTTCTACCCTCGCTCGCCACAATATATACTGGTCGTTTCTTAGTTGCCTTCTTTTATGGTTCTGTAGTAATTTTGACAGAAACATAAAAAACATAGTCGTCATGTCTCTATCTGGAATGTCACGATAACAAAATGAAATAATATCATTTATATACCGAATGATACCAAAGTTTTTGTGTTGTACAATAAATGCGCATATGCAATTCTAATTCAAAAGTTTTTATTCAAAATAAGTTCCACTACAGATCATTTTTTGAAGGTAAATTACATTTAAGGTAAAAAATAAAATTCATTTTATATTCTGTGCACACCGCTTCGCTACGTATTATCGCTGTTTAAGGAAAAGTGACAAGAAACTCTCCAGAGCAGCAGACCAACAAAAATTGTTTTTTCATATTTATCTATCTCAGGCTCTTTCTTTTAATAAATACAAGTATGTTACACAATTACTTTTCGAAGAATTAATAGTCGTGGCAAACAGTGCATACACAATAAGACAAATATAATAAGAGGAAAGAAAAATATTGTTACCGCCGTAATATGGACAAGACATTAAAAATTCATACTGCAACATCTCACCTAATAATGACAGCCTTTCATCACCCCCAACCTTTTTGTTGAACGTAGTGTGGCGACCGAGGGTAGAACATTCTGGCAGCGTAAGCCGGTCTCAACGCTTTTAGAAAACGGTGGAAGATTCTGGAAGGAAAAGACAAAGATAGATAGATATTTAGAAAAGGATAGACAATAAATAAAAGAACAACGAAAAGAAGACCGAAATTTTCTCTTCGGGGTATATAAGCAGCATAAAGCGCGCCTATGAGGGAGTTCAGTTAAAGACAGCAAAGCGACAAGTGCGATACGAGAGAGTTGGAAGAAGAGTTAAGTAGAAGACAGTGGCGAGTTTAGTGGAAAGCTTATTGGGCAGTTCAGTGAAGGAGTTTAGCGTAGTTTAAGAGGAGATCCAGAAGCGAGCTACGCGCGGTAAATTCAGAGGTGAGCACTGCAGTAGCAGAAGATGGTCTATGCAATATCGGCGACGGTATAGTGAGTGAAACATCTCATCGTTGGGGCAGAGCGTCGTTAGTTGTGCGTGAAGGGGCAACCCTGCAGAGAAGAATCACGTACGATTGCGTGAGTCAATAAAAGCATTTAGTTGAAAAAAACTGGTGTTTAAATCCAATCCCAAGTGCATACCCCCGCTCGCACGTAACAGTAGGAATACTTAGCGCGCAATCATATTTGTTTAAACATTGTCAATGTGTATGTTCCGGATACAGTATGGGTGGCCTTTTAATTTAGAATTCCAAAAACGGATTTAATGTAATATATAACAATCTCACGGTATTTGTGGTCGCACTCCTCCGAAACGGCTTAACCGATTTTAATTTTTTTTTTTGAATATTTGATAGGTATGAGAATAGGTCGTTTTGCACTCCACTATGGTGTTTTTTTTACGGCAGAACAACGTTTACCGGGTCAGCTCGTTATGTATAAAAGAATGTAACACCAAGATTTGCAGAATATGTACGAGTGAACAGGGAAATATTTACTCTCATCCAACCCAACCAAATATTGGTTGATGCGATATTTTAGTACCATCGTCCCTTTATCAATCCGCTCTGGGTTCGGGTAAAACAGTCTGCCAATTTGTTATTTGCCTTCGAAATAAAATTTTTGTTCAGTTGAAAAAGTTTAGCAAATATTCAATAGTTTTTGAGCTTTTAAAGCATTGCGCTTTGTGTGTTAAATTTTAGCTTGAATCTTGTTCGTTTTGTTTTGTGTTCACTGATTGCTGAAAGCCTATTTGCGAGGTTGATTGCAGTTTTTACGGAAGTCTGTCGCTTTTAATTTAACTTGTAATGTCTGTTGGTTTGTTTCGGTCAAATCTTGCAAGCCGAATTAGAACTAGTTTCTTTGTTACGACTTTGGCAATTTTGCATGGTTGTCCACTCCTGGTGAAAATTTAAAAAAGCATTTTTTTTTTCACACACTTAATATAATATTATTAGTATAGTGTACTGTAGTTGTAAGATACCATATTTTTCTTGCTTTTATGCCCCTACTCCATCAGTGTTAGTGACTGTGCCCAAATGCGTCATGTTTATAGCGTTAAAAAATAACGCCGTTTATGATTAGTTACATTAGTGTGTATACATACGATCTGTCAATGTTTAACGTCATTAACAATGTCCTTCCTCAAAATTAAATAAGACATTGAACCCTCAGCTGCATCTTCAGAACACGGTCATTAACACTGACCTTCACATAAAAAGAAATTGTTATGAGGAGTGTTCAAAATTTCATGTTCTGTTCTATGTTACTAGATGACAATTATCATTTCTTTATTTTGATTTTCGCTTACACGAATTCCTTATACTTCAAATTCAAATTATGAGAGGTGTAAAACGCGTTTTGAAGTAGTGAGTTAGATGTAGTTCTTTCCGAATAAGGCTGCTTTTCCACCGGAGATGTGCTATGCCACGTTGTTATGAATGCGTTTAATATCTACCAATCATATTCATTGGTCCACATAGCATAGCACTGGTGAAAATTAATTAAACTAAGCTACGTTTTTTTATATAGAAGTATGCGTGCTATGGATGGTCGCGATTGGTTAGCTTTTACATTCTCGCAGCATAGCTGTATAGCACATCTCTGGTGGAATGGCACCCTAAATATATAAAATTCATGTTAAGAATATTGTTGCGGACAGAGAGCACAGCCCTGACCCGCCCGCCGGAGCAAACCTCTCCGCGCCCCGCATAACGCCGACGCCCATAGCTCACACAATTAGCAGCTAGGCGTCGGACGGTACATGCGATATAAGAAGCGGCCTTGGAGGCTGGACCAGGTGCACATGCACATGCACTTTATTGCACTTACTTCACGTCACTTTGAAAACGACTACTACTCTCTCTCTCTCTGTGTTACTCTTCTATGTATAGTTTTAAATTAATGTTTGTAAATGTCGTAATAATAAGTCATACAGTCCACATCGAGTTTTGTTTGGAAGAAGCAACTGCCACCAATAAATATGTTTAGACTTTAAGCTTTTGTTGGTCGTAAAAAACTTCGATATGCTACTTAGTTACATTAAAAAAGAAGTCAAACTCACTAATATAAAGGCGGGGTTAGTTTTGAAATTTTATCTTTATAAACCTCCATACTTTCTTAGGAAATAATAGTGACCCACAAAGACAGGGCCGTGACGATTTTATACATATTGTTTTTGTCAAAATTACTATAGAACCCTCAAAAGCCACTAGACCAAGTTGGAGTTCTAGGTATTATAAAATTTAAAATTGGCCAAGTAAGTACCACCAATGATTCCATACCAGTAACGAAATACTACATATATTTGCGCCTCTCTTTTAAACATCTGCTTATTATACTACACACATACAGGTGAATTTTTCAAGTGGGCTCCTATGGCCAAATCCTAAACTATAAAATATAGCGAAAAACACTCTAAGGAGTCTCGGGGCCGACTATTATGAAAATTAAGCGGTACCGTTAGATTTGTGAAAAATTTGAAAAAGAAATGGAAAAGGAAATTGTGTGTGTGTGCAATTCACACGTAGTAGAAGTGAAACTTCAGAGAACGTACTTACAGATAATATATTATTATCAGTTTTATTTCGGTCCAATTTGGGCCTATGTTTAATCATTGGTCTTATCGACACTCTAATCTGTGCTGCACAATGTAGAACTTGTATCTCATTCTCTCGCAGGCTTAGTGCTATAGATTTATGTGTTTATCTCTTTTTAGTGGCGCTTTTTCATCTCATTGACTTTCAAATAACGATTCTAAATAAGTTTTAAAAATTTTCGTTGTATTATTACACTAACGTATAGTGTAGCTCGCAAGAATCAACGTCTGTGAAGAAATGTCAACCGATAAACTAAGGCCATAGAGGTACACATGAAAAACTCACAGGTATATACATATATATGTCATATAAGCAACGCAACCTACAGCGTTTGTAACAGCCTAAAACGGTTGTGTCGTACACAAACAGACTTATGGAAGAACAGACGGATATTACAAGGGCCCAGTATTCGCATATTCGTTACCTAACTCTAAATATAAATCACGGAGCGTGATTTTTGTAGTGCTTTTGTAATCTTGTAACCTTAATCAAGTAGTTTAATAGACTTCTAAAGTTCGTGGTAAAATTCAATTTTTCATAAACAACATGATAAGGGACACGTTTTAAGTTTTGGACGTTATGACGTGCCAACAAATGCCTACCGATTGTCGAATAATAAAAAGGTTATAATATCTCAATAAATATTCTGGCCTGTGCCTATAGCACAGGCCAGAGTTTTTAAATTAATACATGTTTTAGTCCTCTTGTGTTGTAAAGAAACAGGTTTTAAAAACTTGTTCATAGCCAGTTTATTAGGAAGTAATTATTATTTTTTTATGTTTATAGATTATAAAGATATACTTAAATAAGCAAAACATCCAACATGCAACAACACCAACCGAAATAAATAAATAAATATATATATATATATATATATATATATATGTGTGTGTGTGTGTATGCGTTCGTGCATGCGTGCGTGCGTGCGTGCGCGCGCGTGTGCGTGCGTGTGTGTGTGTGTGTGTGTTCAATTCCTGGCATGGGAATTCTCCGTTATTTACTATTGAGTTAGGTGTCTGGGAAAGGTCCCAGAGTGGTTTATCCAGAACATATGCGTAACTTGCCGAGTATTAAAAAATAAATTATTAGTAAACTACTTATCTTTCAATTAGACATATATAGTTAACACTGTATTACTAATTGCTATCATGTCCATGACATAGCAGACAAACTGCAAGAGGCTCGGCTAAGCTGGCACGGCCACGTCTAGCAATGTCGATTCCGCTACGTTCTGCTAGAAGAGGTGTGCTCCAAAAATGCTGGCATAACGTCTTGAGGGATGTCTGCCAATGGAGTCATAATAAGGGATGTTAAAGATGTTAAAGTATAGAAGAAAATTGTGGGACAGCGAACCTTGGGCTCTGAAACAGACGCTCCGATGACTGACACTTTAAATTAGGATTGTGATGATGATGTAAATAACTTTTAAACTTTTCGATTCAATGTTGCCAACACTCGTTGGAGCAAAAAAGCACTAGAAGTAGATTGAAATGATTCCGAAAAAACCGCTATAAGTACAGTTATGATTAAATTCCGCGACAGTGGAAATTAATATAATTTAACAAAGCGCTAAATATTTTTTGGACTTACCAGAGACAAAGAAGCAGCGCTAGAATCCGCTAGATCTAGCTTCGAAAGCGCAAAGTCGGCAACAGTCCTTTTCGTTAAATGTTAATACTGATATAACAACGATTAATGCTTTAAACATAACAAATACCACAGAGTGAAATATATTAAAGAGCAAACAACAAACGACAATGCTCTCACATATATAAATAGAAAGCTAAAGATTAAATCAAGCGTTGTCTAGACTATAAATCATACCTCTTTTTATATTAATTCTGTCCAAATCGAAAGTGGGGGGGCTGTGCGTCATATAATAAATTGCAATTTGGCTATCTACCAAAAAACCTCTAGTAACTAAAGCTGTTACTTTTAGGCTGAACACAGATTTATTGGAACGCACGTGTCATGTGGAGTTTGATCTATTTGTCGTTATTATCTATGTACTAACTCTTTTAATACATCAATTCTTGCTTTAGTATAAAATAATTTGTGAAACATTGAGCTTCATTCTAAAATCTGTTTATCTGTAATATTGTTACGGGTTACAGGACTCGAATTAAAATACCGTTTAGAATTACTATAGATTTTATTAGAACTATACAAACACGTATAACACAGTTACAGATATAACTGGACACAACCAGTACAAACTGCACGATTCCGTAAAACGCGCAAAGTCCGTCACTATATAGCTTATCGAATGTACACGTCTTGCTCATATCGTGATCGTCGCTTGACTGCCGATCGAGATCGCCGTTCGGGCATTCCTTTATACTCAGCTTACAATATGTCACAACCGTGTAAACAACAGTTTCTAAGAATCACACCTGGCCACTGCCTACCACAAAGGATTACAATACACAATAGGCGGTTTTTCTAATTACAAATATTAAACACAAAGTAAACAAAAGAAGTCCAAATGCGGGCAGGTAATAAACCGTGCTTTGTGGCTTTCTCACACACATATTTGTTAGCGTGCTTCGTTGGGTTTTGGCTAAGTTGTAACAATATAATAGCTCGCAAGTCTAAAACATGCTGATTCTCTTAATAATATGATATGTCTTATTTTTGTATAGTATATAAAGTATATTATTATTTATTGTTTTCACCGTCACTATTGTCTTAATATTGTCCTTAGTTTAGGGGGATGCCTGGAAGAGATCGTTTTAAGCGATAAGGCCGCCCTTTGTTCAACATTTACTGTACTTAGTTTTAATTTTTGGTGAACAATAAAGTGTTTTCATTCATTCATTCATAATAGATTTGTTGGAGGTGTCGAGTTTAACCTAATTATGATTGCATTTGCCCTCTAAGGGGACTAAAACCTGATTACTAAAGCCGGTACACAACGCGAGGCTGTTGTGGCGGCATGCTCTAGACCAGGGTAACCTATCAAAGCATTAGGGCATTTGCCCGTCTGGAAGGCTGTTGGTCGTTTTCTCGCCTATAACAACAAGTCGCCTGGCAGAGGGGTTTTTTATTTTTTTCCTGTTCCAATACTGCTACATTTTGTAAGATGATAAAATGTCTCTCAATTCATTTGACTGGTCGTCTACCCTATAATCGTTGCTTCCTTTTTTTATTTTATTTTAACGCCATCTCGTCCGTCGTAGTTCAGGGACAGACTTCTTTTTCATATCTTACTTTCCTTTCTTTTTTATACAAATCTTATATACCATTACATATCTTATTTTTTTTTTATTAAAAGATATCCAACATATATCCATAAATTTAAGGCATAAGAAAACATAACAATAAATCTAAACCAAAACTGGATACTTCTAATCTAGATAAAGAACAGAACCAAATATTAAGTTACGCTACACTAATTATTCAATCTATCTAATACTGTGAAACTTCTGACGGGACAACTAAGCACAACTAAATGATTAAGTCTAAATACAAACATTACATTCCTTTTGGATCTTATTAATAAGTGTACTAACTACTGATGACTGAAATATTTGTTTCGAAGTATTAAAAATGTCTAAGTCACTAAAATATTTATTATAGGTATTTGTACAACGACGCACATATTCATTTTGTCCGTAGTTAGTTTTAGAAACAGGGGTAGCAAACAGTTTGAGTGAGGAAGAGTTGCGAGGGTAACGCTGTGGTACGTTGTGTGGTGATATTTAAAGACGAACTGAGAGCAGGACAATCGATAATAGAATTTATGATATCGTACAAAAAGGTCATGTCTAGGTAATTGCCTTCTTTCACTAAGGGGGATAAGATTATAATGTAGACAAGCTGAAGTATAATCATCGAAATGGTTTTTAGACTTCAAATTCAAATTTTTGACAAAAAGTTTTTGGATACGTTCAATTTTAGTTATATATATGTAATAATTAGGACTCCATACAGTACTGCAAAATTCTAAATGACTGTGAATATAGGTGTAATATAACATATTATTCTCTGTTCCAATTTTTGTTTCTGTTTTTGCTCTTTATGTAATTTTTGTGTATTTTATTACAATACTTACTTACTTTTCTTATATTTATTGCTATTTATTATATCTATTGTCTTAATTCTATTTTTATTTACATCATTGTTCCTTACTACGTTAAAGTTCTTACAACCACTTAAGGGTTATTTATATGTTTTATTATCTGTTATTCCTTAACGCTATGTAAATATATACAATCATATATTACTTGTTGACCCGTTTCTATTATTGACTATTTTCGCGATTCTGAGCGCAGTTTCTTACCGAATAAGTCACCGATGTCGACTTTGAGGGTACATCCGACGTTGTACCGGTCCACATCAAAAAAGGGGCAGTCGAAGATTGCATGTAAAGCTAACGCCAGGGGCGTTGCCAACGCGTTGCCAGACTATGAAAGCCTATGGCTCCCTTCTTAAACAACCCCATGTTGTAGCGCAGAGGGAAAACCTCGGCGGGAAGGTGCCTCCAAATCATTGTCGTACACGGAACAAACTTTCTAGAGTACCGTTCCGTGGTCGAGCGTGGGAGCTCCAGGAAATGGAGGTGAACATCCCGTCGATAGCGAGCAGGTGCGGTTGTAAAAATGAGGTGTTGGCACCAAATCAAACTGTTCCTCGAAACACTCACTTGTACAGGCAGTAGGATACGCAGAGAGACGCAGAGTCTCTCCTTGCGCCTTCCTCACAAAGCTTAAAACAGCAGTTTTCGTAAGTATGCAGACGGACCTTTATAACATTTGACCTTGACATTCATTGATCGGATCCGACCCTGACCTTCTAAGGTATGCGATGTTAGAGCCTTCTCATGTACTTTAATAGCCTCCGACGCCCTAATGGCTGCCGCCTAGGCGAGAACAATGGTGGTTTATATATGATATTAATATGGCGTGTCTCCGCACTTGAAACTCGAGTCTGGTCTGGATATTAAGAAAAATCCTTGGTACCAATAGTCTTAATTTCTACATGAATAATGAACGTATTAAGAAAATGTTTTCTCTGAAATGTTATCTCTGTATGTGTCACTAATCTCTCTCTTTTCTTTCACCATATCCCAATTAATTGGGGCCGGCATAATATGTCTATATATATATATATATATATATCTCTTTTTTAGTATACCTTTACATTTGTACCCATCCGTCTTGTAGTTTAACATACTTTTTATCACGTGTCGTCCCTCATTATATGCCCATGCAACCTTAATTTTCTTCCTATCAATTTTTCAGTCACGGGTGCAGCTTTCAAAGATCCCCTTATGTATTCATTGCTCACCTTATCCACACCCATGGTCAATACTATGAATAATGTTACGAGCTACAGGACTCGAATTAAAAATGCCGTTGGAACTATTCTAGAATTTATTAGAACTGTACAAACACGTATAAAACAAATACAAATAAAACTGGATGCAACCAGTTCACACTGCATGATTCGATACAATTTGACACGCCGTCGTATATATCGCTAATCGAGAGTACTACAAACGTCTTACTCGTCTCGTAGTCGTCGCTTGCCTGCCTCACCCCTCCATTCGGGCATTGTCTTATACTAACTATACAGTACAAAAAAAAGTCGGCCGCGCGCACTGAGTTTCCGAGAAATAGTAATTTGCACACCTGATATTCTATTCCTGCGAACGGCCAATAAAGTCGAAAACAATAACAATAAGGATTAGTTCGACGCTAATGATGGTCATAAAACTAGTAGGAAAACAATAGTATGTTTGTCTTAATTATAAATTCTAAACATAAAAGAATTCCTAAATCTGGGAAGACAATAAACTGCGCTTACGACAGGCAGCTGTGCGTTTAGCTTTGATGGCATGTAACAATAATAAATAGTAAGTAAAAAAATTGTGAACTATGTTCTAAAGTTTGTTCAAGATTTTTCTTTATTTGTTAAAAACGTGATATTGATCTAAATGAAATTAATAAGAGGTAAAGCCTTATTTATGCTCTATTAGTCAAGTCGTGGTAGCGTAATGGCTAGCGCACCCGTTCTGAACTCAAAGGGCGCGGGTTCGATCCTGGCCGGAACGCATGCACCACTTAGTCAGTTTTCTGATGTAATGTGCATATTGTTACCACGTGCTAACAACGGTGAAGAAAAACATCGTGATGCAACCTGCACATCGAGATGACCGCTGTGTCAAACCTGCCAAGCCGCCTTGGACAAGCGTGGCGGGGTATACTATCCGTTCACTCTATAATGGGAGGCCCGCGCCCAGCAGTGGGACATTTATGGGCTGATATTATTATATAATAGTCAAGTAGATACTGTCATCGTTTGGACAAACACTCAATCGACAACTTATTACTTAACTAATTATTATTTAATTACAGTGTACATATTATAAATATTTATGTTTAATGTCAGATGCTCTGATCTGAAAAATAGAGAAGAAGAAGACTTAGGCGGAATGTGAATGTAATGGGGAAGATGAAATTCACATGACATAAAGAATGTTAAACTGGAACATTGATGGGTACAAATGTAAAGGTTGACCAAACTAAGAGATGGATGGATTGTGTGAAGGATGACATGATGATTTGTGGTGTGGAAGAGAATAGCGGGATATGGACTTAAAAGACATTTTTTTTCTTCTCTCCGGGCTAACGAGATTATCCGGGCTGTGTACTAATTTTGGGTTTATATATTTTAATTTTAATTTTTTTCATTTCTCTTTTCTTGTAATTCTTTTTTATTCTTTTGCTTTGGTTTATTGCTGTTTTTTTGCTCGTTTCGTTTTTTTTTGTATTATTTTATTTCCAAAAAGTTTTTACAATTTTTCTTAACTCTGGAAAAGACATATTACATAATAGGGTGCATGTTTACCAGGGACGGAAAGCATGAAAGTGACATCGAAAGAAGAGTAATTGCAGGTAATACGGTGGGTGCATGGAGCGCTGAACTCTTTTATGAAAAAGCAAAAAGTGTCTGTAAAGGCACGCTTGGCTGTCCATCAAGGGATATTGGTGCCAACACTAATGTACGGCAGTGAAAGTTGGCTGTGGCAGAAGAAGCGTGAAAGTAGAATAAATGCAGTTGAAACGAGAGCTTTGAGAAGTATATGTGAGGTAAGCATGAACGATATGATACGGAATAGTGTAATAATGGAATGTTGTGGATTTAAAGAAGATGTAATAACAAGAGTTGAAAGAGGAATGTTGGGCATGTAGAGAGGATGGATGAAAATAGAATCACAAAACAAGTGTATGACAGTATTTTGAATGGCAGAGTTGGTACCGGTAGACCGCGATGTACACATCATGATCAAATAGCAGAAGTGTTAAAACGAAGTCAGGTAAAAAGCATCTCAAATAAACGTGCAAAAGTTATTTGTCAGGATCGTCACAAGTGGAGATCTATAGTCTCTGCCTACCCCTACGGGAAACAGGCGTGATAATATGTATATATGTAAGACATTGTGCCGAATTTTCTTTTTATTTAGACAAACAAACATTGTTTATCCCCAAGCCAAGCAAGAGTTACGCTTGTGTTACGGGTAATATACAACGGGTCACTCTGGGGCCAATCCCAAACACTCAGACCATAGTAAATAACACAAAGGTCGTTGCTGAAGTTTACCATGCCTGGAATTAAACCCACTCAAGCACAGAGGCCGTTAGATTGGGATAAGGTGAAAGAAAAGAGAGAGATCTCCAAACTCAGCCAGGATTTACCGCTAGGATTATTTGAAAATTATATCGTGTCCCATTTCTTAGTTGTCATATTAAATCTGAAGTAGTAATAAATCACAGCATATGTTGCAAGTTGTCTACAGTTTAGTTAACGTAATGTTTTGAATAAATATACATTCGGGCGGCCGTTAGTCGGGTGTGTATCAGTTTACGAAACTAAAATAAAGCGCGTTCTCGGCCTTGTGGGAATTGGGCTAACAAGTTATTTTCGCTGCATCGCATTGTTCCGGAGTTTGTGCAGTCGCAACCGGCGGCCACCAGCTACTTTTTGCAGTCGAACGTCTTTCTCCTCCCTGCGCTTGATTCCGTTCCTTAGGGGCCATCCGTAAATCGATGAAGTGTGGCATTTTATGACAAGGGGTGGGAGGGGTCCTAAATTTTGTGACGTCACATTTCAAAATCTAATATATTTAACTAACTAACGGTTCGCCTCTGCTTCGCACGGGTATCTAAAAGGAACTTTTTTGTTGAAATTAATTAGGTAAATAGCTACTAAGCGAATTCAAAATATTTCCCCTTCCGTATGGCCCGTACCCCAGTGACGCCTACATCGCATAAAGTGCTGCCTAGCTAGCCGAGTAGGGTGAGCGGCGACCACAACTTTTTTCTAATACTTACATTTTTAAACTCATGATATCTTTCGAATGGAATGTCCGAATTGAATAATTCAAAAAGCTATATAAATGTATTAAAGCGGTCTTGAATATGAAGTTATTTTGATAAGGATGTATACCAAGATATAAATAAAGAGCTTTTTCTAGCGGCGGCATTTCAATTAAACTTTCAAAATAAAGAACACTTTTGTGGCATAACTATAATAGTTAGACATATGCTGTCGCGACACTTTTAATAAATAAGGATATGTTCTGCAAAGTCGTAGTACATTATTTTATTCCCTATAAGATTGCTCTGATGTCATTTTATTGTAAAATGAGCAAAAAAAAAAAGTTATAACGCCCAAAAGAAAATTTGTTCAAAAAATTTCAGTTATTTTTGTTTATTACTTTTTTATTTTCCATTTTACGATAAAAAGTAATAAGAATAAAGTTGTAGACAATTTAATTTGCTACAAATAATGTCTTATAAAGTTTTCTGTAGGGTTGCTAGTTTGAGATATAGCGCGAAAACCTTTTGTACCCCTTTTTCCAAAATGGCGGCCGGGAGACAAGGGTGGCGACCCAACAAACATGAACTTAAGCTTATAAAAACCCTCTCTACACATCAAAAAAATAAAATTGCGTCCTCTGAAAAACGCACGCTAAGGCTTAAAAAATGTAAGATTTCAATGGCCTATAGTCTATATAATCAATTTATAAATTATAAAAGTTTGTTTTGTTTCTTACATTTTTCTTGTTTGTTTGTTTGGGATTCACGTAAAAACTACTGGGCCGATTTCAATGCGGTTTTCGCTGATCGATAGTAAATTCCCGGATTTAAAATCTGCGGTAATTTATATCCCGAGTGTACTACAGGAGTGTTCTTGGGAAAAGGTTTAATTAGTCGCTACGTCGAAAAAAATGATTCCGATGCGAAAATTTCACTGATCGATAAAATCTTTGGTAAAACGATTGTAGTTATCTATGTGTTTTGTTTAGTAACATTACTTATCCCGAGTTTTTACGGGAATTTCCGGGATTCATTTTGTTTATACAAAAGAATTAATTACCCCGCTATAAATAACCTTTGATTTTATATTTAGCAAAATAACTGTAATAATAATAAAACTAGGTTTTAACGGTTTTAAGCGCGGTAATTTATTTGATTATTGTTATTCCAACGTTTGGGTCACTTTTCAGTGGCCGTGATCACGGAAGACAAATGTCCCGTGTCAACGAGTATTGTTAAAGTTTTATTTCGCCTACCGCCAACTTGTTCATTTTAATTATTTAGTTTTAATTTTGTTTATGGTTATTATTTACTCTATGGGAGCCTGATCTAATTTACCACAGCTTCGCAACATGTTGTGGCTTGAAGAGAAGAAGCGGCGCAAGAAACTCTTCAGCAAATATGCCTAGCTCTAATAATTTCATATAATATTAAAATGGGTCGAAGGAACTGTATGTAATCTTTGTTACCTGTCCAACCTGGACAAAGTCGCGGGCAAATGTTTTTTTTAAAGTAAATGTTTGTATGTTTGTCCTCTATGCGTTCCTAAATCATTGATCAGATTGTGATGAAACTTCGGTAAGGTGTTCTGAGGACGCCTGCGAGGGTGGATTCCTGGCCCAAAAAACAGAATATAGAGAAAAAAAATACGTAAAATAAAAAAAAAATTAAGTGATAACGTCTTATGGGAGGGTAAACCGCTTCGTTACGTAACGCGTTACGGCACCAGTCTGTCTGGCTTCCCTTTCTCTCACGCATACGTTAGCGGTAGGTAGGCTCCTCTCTCACTGTAACCCACGCGCTATATACATAAAATTTAAGTAATAGCCTAAACTTTTCTCATATTAAACAAATTCAATGTTAAATAGTTCAACTTAGATTAATTTAAGTTATCACTTCTGTCAGGCGTTCCGAGACGCTTTTTTTATTTACGTAAGTTTTGATTTACGTTCTGCATTTTTGAGTTTATAAAAATATACTTAATCGTTATTTTTATTTGACAGTTTACACAACGTTACATTGTAAATCAATCAGCGATATCCACTCAGATTTATTTACATATGTAAAACTGTAAAGCAGTCAAAAACTTGAAATAAAGTATGATGAAAACACATTGTTTTGAAACAGAGTTGGGCCACGATCTCATTATTTTTTTACTCGTCCTTCAAACGGTACCAGCCAAATATCTTTTGACCTACTTTATTGAAAGCCGTAATGAAAAACCCACAAAAGTATATACTCGAAAATAATTAAAAATATTTGACTGAAAATATACGAAATGAAAGATGCTCACTTGTGTGGTAACAGAACGTAATGTATTTAGCGTTATAATTAGGGTTGCCACCCGCATTTTATTATAAAGTATTTTACGTTATTTCAGATAATTGTACTCTATACTTTATGAGAACAATAAAGTTCATAACAATACTGTATTTCGCATGATTTGATTTCTTTGAGATTTTTAAAAGTTTAATCGATTATTTTGTTAAATGAAATTTATCGATTGGTGATTTGGTGCCGAATCGATGTCGCCACTCGCCAGCGCCACTCAAGCACTCGTTTTGTACAATTTCTGAACGCAAACTAACCTCAAATGTCAATAATGTCAGTGTGTCAATCATTGTCACAATTTTTTGTTTGTTTTGTGCAAAGCGGGAATTTTTGGCGGGAACTGATAGGTGACGTCGTGCTGTGCAGTTTTATTTTCTAAAAATGTGTAAAATTACTCTAAAATGAACAATAGTTGTAGGATATTGATAGTTTTTGAGTAGTAATTATGTATTTTTGTGAGAAATGTGAACTGTATAGTCAGATGTGGTCTTTCGAGTTTTCACAAGAACTCCATTGAATGGCGTCGGTTGTAGCCTGCAATACAACTGCGCTACTATACGAAGACATATTATTACATCAGAATTGGCTGTATGGACTAAGATTCCTTTGCCTGCCTTGCTAATTTGATACAAATTGCAAAAAGAAATAAAAAATATGTTTTTATACATAATAATAAATAAAAATAAATTATACTTAGTTTTGATACTATGTACTTTTTTTCTTACCTATAATAATCAATGCACTTTAACTGCAAAAAAAAGGTGGCAACTCTAGTTATAATAATAACAGCTCGTAAACGACCCACTGCTGGGCTCGGGCCTCTCAATTCAAATTCGAAATTCAAAAGTTTTTATTCAAAATAAGTTCTACTGGGTAACATTTTATGAAGTTCATACACAAGTACGTTAAAATTTGAATCTACCTTCTACTATATTTACACCGCTTCGCGACTTGCTTAGGAATTGTTAGAGGAGTGGATATTATACCCGCTATGCTTGTCCAAGACGGCTTGGGGGGTTTGATACATAGATTATCTAGATGTGCCGGTTTCGTCACGCTGTTTTCTTTTACCGTCAGCACGTGGTAACAATGTGCCAATGATGTCGGAAAATTGCCTAAGTCATGTGATTTAAAACCCGAGTGTGTTCTTTTACACTACATTACCACGGCTTCTGTATGATATAGGGTAAATTATAACCTATATCACACAGAAAAGGGCAATAACGTTAAAATAGAATTGTTGGCACCCCCCCAATAATTGATTAATTTATTCAGAACATTTAGTAATCTTATTTTTTTTTAATTTTGTTGCGTATTCGGAGAACCTGTATTTCTTTTAAAACACGTGTTTTATTTATTACCTTTGATATTTAAATTATCTCTAGGTAATTTTTTTAATGGTTATCTTAAATGTTTACTAACATTTTTTGCACTAATTTTCTAAGATTATTATCGAAATGTAATAATCTATTGCTAATCGCTAATCCCTTTGTGTTTATGGCAGACCTTCGAGCAACTCGTTCTAAGCCGTTCTATTGTTAATTTTCATTACAAGTTTTTAGAATTCATTATGCATTAAAGCTTTACAACTTTGAAAGTTCCAATAGGTAGTCTATGCATATTTATAGAGGGATCCATGTCTGTTGTGTGTGTGCACAAATATATATAAGGTCGGCCCAGTGAGACAGAGGCACTATTAAGTGTACATTCAGACAGAATCTCGCATCGAAAGATTTGCGTGTTTTATGTGATTACAATTATCTGCCTTACAATTTGGACTTGTTGTATTGGTAAGAACTGTAAATTACGTGTATTTGTACTTTTAATTGAGTTTGTGATCTTCCGAAAGTGCATTTAAATTGGAATCCCGCAATATGTAACATTATTTTAGGCTTCAGAATATATAATATTAAGATTTCTTAATTTCTTGAATACATTAACTGTGTACCAATCACTAGAGTGGTATAGTTTACTCTTATCGTATAATAGATATTATTGAAAATCAGATCACGTCTGCTGAGAACATCTTTCCAAACCAATCACTCAACTTCGTGGTCTTAAAGATACTCCAAACAATGTTCCTGTGAACAATCTTGCAAATTGCAACTTTGATGTTTGGAACTTTCTGGAACATGTAACATCAAGGTCGGGCTTTCGTTTTGTCTCGGACAGTGTAATATCATTAATCTTCGCTTTCAAGTAGTTCGTGGACAAGTGTACAATGTTAGCACGAAATGGTGTTTTGTTCAGTCCTTTGTTTATGTATATTATATTCCTGTGTTAATAAGGAAATAATACCTAATCGGGTCATAAGTTCTGTCGTATTCTTATTTAAATTACGAGAACACTGGCCAGAAATATTTGAACTGATTTTGAATTAGGAACTTTTGCGCCGCCATCTTGAAATTAAAAATTAATAAAAAAAAGCAAAATGGCTACCGATATTTAAAACTATGATCAAAAAATACTATCTGTCGTTGGAATATGATATTCAAATTCATCTATAAACATTTATATATTTTGTAGATATGTATTTGTATGGTACGTATATTAGGTATATATCTATGTAATATAATTATATATTATATCATTTATGTATTTTTCACACGAGTATTTTATTTTAATTTTGAAGTAACAAAGTATTTTATTGTTGGTTTTATAAAAATTTTATTTATTTATATTACTAATAAAATATTATAAAGTAGAATTAGTTTTATTAATTATTATTATTATTTAACAAAATTGGATCGTTTTGGTATTACGCCAAAAGGAAGGTTTGCATTGAAAATCAGCGTTGTGTCGGATATAATTCCGACACAGCAATATGCTGAGTGCAAACCTTGTTTGCTGAAAATCCGGCGTTCAAATTTTCAAAATATACTCTGTGTATAATAATGTATAAGGAATGTAATTACGTCGCTATTTCTTCGAATAAAGTTTTTCTTTCTTTCTTTCTTATTATTAAAAAGTAAGTAATTCGTACTACATGTTACGTATACCACCATCGCCATTATCATCTCAATTCATTCCTGGGGTTTGCTGGAAGAGATCGCTATTTACCGCCCTTTGTACACAACTAGATATCATTTTAGTCTTTAAGTTCATTTTTATTGGTGTATAATAAAGTGTAATCTATCTATTTTAAAAAGATAGTTTTTTTAATGTATGTATAATATGTATTTGTGTACAATATATATGAATATTATAAATATATATATTATGAATGTCTGTATATTATTATTTTTTAGTTACTTATATATTATAGATAGATAGATAGATAACACTTTATTGTACACCATTCCAGAAAACTTATGAACTAGTATTATTCTAATTGTGTACAAAGGGCGGTCTTATCGCTAAAAAGCGGTCTCTTCCAGAGAACCCCTGGGAGGAATATTGCTGGTTAGGAGTGGCGATGGTAGTATACATAATTATTGTACGATTACTTACATTTTAATAATAAATATATAACTAAACTATATATACAAATATACACATAAGTTATATACATATTCAAGATATAGTGATAAAATGCAACTATTTAGACATAAAAAATATATAGTTGTATGCAATATAATACATACTATATAGTATATATTATGGGACACTTCGGCTATATCAGAGCTTGTCATAAACTCTTTATAGCGGTCTTGCTTTTGTACAAAAACATTGTAAAGTGTAAAGTATCCAGTAATTGGCAAAAATCATATTACACAGAGTTTATTGTCTAAGTTATAAATATTGTAAGCTGTTGGATATGTAATAAATAAATAAAAAATAAAAATATTGATATAAAGAAATTGACTACAATATTTGACCCACCCGACTCGCGTAAACTTCGGTTAAAAAATTGTGTTACTGGCATATCTTTCTAATGATGACGTTGAAATCCTGACTGCGAAGCATGTACCGCTTAAACAAATTGTCATGCTCTGATTTACATATTGTAATAATTACCACGTGATAAGATGGACACATCGAGGTAACCGTTGTATGAAACCCTTCAATGCGGCTTAGATAAGAGCGTAAATATACCATCCTCAGTGGTTGAGTGGGCTAAACGTTTGCCGGCCTAGACATTAGTCCGAGGGGATGCGTAAATGCATTCCCCCACCATTATATAAAAGTCACAGGAACTTAGATGTCCCATCGTCGTAGATTTGGTAAATATCCGTTATTTACTCCTCATCCGCCCGGGCTGGAGGCGAATGCGCGAACGAGCCTACAGCCCGGACATAGGACGCTAGAGGATCGGACAGCGGTTTTTGTTCACACGCGAGGTGCAAATGCCACCCCGACCTGGCGAATCCCACATACGGGCCGTGACCTTTCCCCTTCGCGCGGCTTATGATCCTCAAACGGATTTCCCCTGTATAAAAAAAGGGTGTCTAGGATCAGCCCCAGAGAAGCGAATACGAGAGTAACTTGCTTAGCTTGAAGATTATACGAGTCAATATTACTTGTAGTATTTTACATAAAATACGCAACGAACAATATACTAAGACAGAGGTATTAACATCACCATCACGTGCGGAACTTGTGCACTGCGAGTTGTGCGTCTCAGGTTATCATACAACCTTAATAAACAACATACAACAATTCAACGTGGTTTGGCTTGTCAACACCCTTCAAACGGGGTCCATCGTTAACGATGATTAAGCCCAGAAACTTTGGAAGTGTACAAACCGTACATTTAATGGTCCTTCGAGCCGTATACAATGTGTGTGTTTGTCTGTCGATTATTATTACATTTTACTTTCAACTATTATCTTACATACATAATATCGCGCCTGTTTCCCATGGGGGTAGCCAGAGACTATGGATCTCCACTTGTGACGATCCTAACAAACAACTTTCGCTTCACCTACTTTCATTAACCTCTTCATACATGCACGTTTATTTGAAATGCTTTTTACCTGACCTCTCTTTGACACTTCTGATATTTGGTCATGGTGTGTTCGTTTCGGTCTACCGGCAGCAACTCTACCATTCACAATACTGTCATACACCTGTTTTGTGATTCTACTTTTATCCATTCTCTCTACATGTCTTTAACATTCCTTTTTCAACTCTTGTTATTACATCTTCTTTCAATCCACAACGTTCCCTTATCACACTGCTCCTTATCATATCATTCAAGCTAACCGCACACATACTTCTCAAAGCTCTCATTTCGACTGCGTTTATCCTACTTTCATGCTTCTTCTGCCATACCCAACTTTCACTGCCATACATTAGGGTTAGCACCAACACCCCTTTATGGACTATTATCTTACAAAGTTATTCTTTTGACTGCAGTATATTGCAAAGTGTAAACCAGTCTAAGCGAAATTGGAAACATTCCTATATTTAATATGATATTGAAATGTAAACTATTTCGTGCTTTCAATGATACACTGACTTGTATGTCTGCTAAGGCATTTCCCTCGTGTATATCGGTCACCGGCGCAGTTGCTTGGTTTCCTAACGTTTCCCGATATTTCTAAACAATTTCTATGAGTAATATAATCATATGGTTATACTTATAAACGTCTTTTGAATTTTAAGCAATTGCTTAGCAAGTAATTAGTAAAAAATTTACTTATAAACCTGTGTCAAAGATGAAGTGGCTAAGTAATGTTTAAATACTTGTCAAAATTAAACAAGGTCCAGACATAGTTTAAGCAATGGCTAAGAGGCAAGACGGCGGTTCTTATTCGTATGAGCTGATGGTCGCCGACAGGTAGTCATAAATTAGAAATATTGAACGTCGACTGTCAAAATCACGAGATATAGATTAAAAATCGTATTTTTGACAAAACTAAACTGCTCTATTTCATTCTTTAGTCGCTTATGTTGGTGACGACCATGTTTACCATTCAGACTTCATTTTTTTGTACGCCTTTTAAATAAGCAATAGTCTATTTAAGTTAATAAGTATTAACATATATGGACTTTCTTCAATATAAACATAGTTTTCATGTAAGAGCAACATTTATTATTTTAACAATCACACACACCACCGGGTCGTTGACAGTATTGACAATCATTGGTTTTGACACTTGACACTTGTAAAATGCAAGGAGAGATTTGGGTAAGAAAGTACCAAATATTAAATATTAACTATTTGGGCAGAGTTTACCCTTATTGTTCAGCCTTTGATGTGAATATTCACACAGCACAGTAAGCAATGAACACAGTCTAAACGCCACTACGCCTTTTATACCAAAAATGCTACCCTACAAAACAATAACATTGCATCATTGCTAAAAAATAGCAATTACATCATAGTGTTGCCAGGATCATAAAAACAATTATAATAATTAGTTACTGATGCACTAAATTATCTAGATGATAATTTAGTAGGCTTATAAAATTAACTAACTGGTAGAAAATAGTAATTTAATTATAAATCGAATCATCTGATAAATCGACTAAAAGTATTATCTATGACGATTGTTTATGTCATATTAATATACACTATGGTTCTCGTGACTACTGTGATGCACATCTTGTAACACACTTAAACTAAAATGTATTGGATACAATGTACTTTTATCCAAACTATATAAAGCACCTTTTTAATAACTATAATATTTTGTTAATTTCTAAAATAAGCGAAATAAGATAGTCTTGGTGAGGAACTTAACAACTTCTTAATTAAAAGGTGGTTAAACATTGCTTAGCGATATATTGTAAGGTTCAGAAGCCAGGAATATAAAGTCCGGAACTTACGTATTTTTTTCTCTTTATTTACCAACTTAACTGATTCGGAAGCTATGTTAGACTCACGACTTTGAGTAATTTTTAAGATTCTAATTTGAAAGGTAACATTTTCATACAGAAATTAGTTCTCAGGCACAAGTTATCTTCAGATATCGCAATTTTTTCAGGTCGCTTCTTAAGTCTTAGTCGTCCCGAAATAAAAGTTGTTTGGACGGTTTTATAAATAAGTAGCGTTATTCTTGCACATCCTTTAGAAGATTCCTTGCAATTTTAACCTTTCGTTACCTTTCAGTAGCACTAAAAGTATTTCTGCGTTCTGGAATATTCTTAGTTAAATTCGTGCGTATTTTCGTGAAAGTTGTTTTTAAGATTGTTTTATTTGTTTATTCGGTGTTGTTAACGTGTTAAAAATAATTCACTTTTAGGGTACTGTAGTAATTTTTGACTAAACGGGTCTCTTTTACCTTTTTTAATTGCATGAGTTCAGAAAACAGCCTATGGACATTTGCAACACCAAAAGCATTACAAATGCACTGCTACTCTTTTAAGGGAGACTGAAACCTGGCCACTAATGCCGGAACAGAAGTCAAGGTTGTTATGGCGGCATACTCTAGACCAGGGGGTAGCCATCCAGACGGACAAATGCCCTACCACCTGGCTGTGGGTTATTTTGTCGCATCTTACGACAGGCCGCCCCAACGCAGGAAATTGTATTCTGTCTCCCTTCCTGCACGGATTATTTAAAATCAATTCGCTATTTGACTCATTTTCCTCGTATAAAGTTATGACGTTGCAAGTTTGTATGCTTGTATAAAATCTATGAGGCTGAAATGTTTTGTAACCCTTATTTCGTTCAAGGAGTGGTCTCATTTCTTATGAAAATTCCAGTAGCCTCATGTACGCACCACCGAGTTGGCAAAACTTTTATGATTGTTGTGCCGAAGCAATAAAGTAACCCGCCCAGACGCAATATCGTTTGTTTGCCGAACTATTTATAATAAAGGAAAGAACTGGCATCGCTTATTCATAAACGATGGGTGTTATGAAGTTTTGTAAAATATCACACATACTGATCAATAAGGATTTATTTATTCGTGAATCACCAAACACACACACACACACACACACACACACACACACACACACACACACACACACACACACACACACACACACACACACACACACACACACACACACACACACGCACGCGCACGCGCACACACACACACACACACCCTTTCCATGAATTTATTTATGTTTTGACAGCTCGATGACGGGTCAATTAGTAATGTCCTAATATGTTACCGACTTGATATTGTTACGAGCTACAGGACTCGAATTAAAAATGCCGTTGAAACTACTATAGAATTTATTAGAACTGTACAAACACGTATAAAACAAATACAAATAAAACTGGATGCAACCAGTTCACACCGCACGATTCAGTGCAATTCGACACGCGAAAAGTCCGTCGTCCATATCGCTAATCGAGAGTACTGCAAACGTCTTACTCGTCTCGTAGTCGTCGCTTGACTGCCCACCCAATCCATTCGGGCATTGTCTTATACTAACTACACAGTACAAAAGAATCGGCCGCGCGCACTGAGTTTCCGAGAAATAGTAATTAGCACATGAATAGATAACCAGGTGGTTATTTATTCCTGCGCACGGCCAACATGACGAAAACAATAACAATAAGGATTAGTACGATGCTAATGATGGTCATAAAACAAGTAGAAAAACAATACCATGTTTTCTTAATTACAAATTCTAAACATAAAAGAATTCCTAAATCCGGGAAGACAATAAACTGCGCTTACGACAGGCAGCTGTGCGTTTATCTTTGACAACAATATGTTATAACAATCGATTTCATTTATATATAAGTTTTAATCAATTGAACTTATCTATATATTTTTGCTAAAATACTATATTACATTTCAATGAACATATTTTACATATATTAAATAATCTATTTTTGTAATAATGTAAAAAAAATTAATAAAGTAGAATATTTTATATTTTCAAATCGATTACTTTCTATTTATTTGCGTATAGTGCCGATGGTTTAATAGTCTGTGCGTTACATGACCCTAGAACATCACTAGTACGTCAATCACAAAAGTAAAGTGCGACAATTATGTCATTCGTTTCATGTGGGCTTTACTGTCAAGAAATATATAACTATATCGACGTGCAAACGTCAAAAGTAAAATAAACGCTTGGAAACAGTCTAAGGTTAAACATTGCAATGTAAAAACTACTTACAGGTGAACACCTCATGCATTTTGATATCTTCACAGCTTTATTTGATTAAACAGAAATAAAAATTAAAAAAGAAATAACTAAGATATTGAAATCTGTTTGTCCGTCAGTCTAGGTCATATAAATATATTTATGGGCTAAATGAATTATTTTGTAAAATGATTTTTTGGAGTCAAAGTAAATTATTTCTAACTACACTGCTACTATTGAGAAGTCTACACATTCTAGAAATTGGGGAGTTAGCACCTGGTGCTTTTGTTCGTATTGGGGGAAACAAAGTGGATAAAGGTTGTCGCATTGGCTTAACAATTGAGGGGAATGTATTGATCTATAAGAGATGCAGACCCATTTTTAATTTTTTGACTAGGATTTGCTCGCGATTTAGTCCACGCTTTCTTGAAATTCCCGCAGAATTCCCGGGACACAAAGTATAGCATCATTTAAAAATAGAATGTAAGCTATCATTTTAGTGGAAACTGTCGGAATAAGGTAATTTTTATGCATCCGAACAATTTCAAATAATTCCCAGAAAAAGTCCCGCGTGAGTCCCGGGATAAAAAGTAGCACAGAGTTTTAAGTCTAAGAATTAGCTGTCGATCAACGTAAACCGCATCGAAAACGGCCCAGTAGTTTTTACGTGAATCCCGAACAACCAGACAAAACGACAAAGACTAGAAATCTAAAAAAATGCATTGTATTCTCATCGTTTATATAGTCTATTCCAGTTGTTTTTTTTTTTTTTAGCTTCAATGTACAGACACGGCATGTATTTGAATTTTATAATATTATAGAAAGATTTTTATTACATCAGTTCAGCAGACAGGCAGACGGCCTACATAACGGAAAGCGGTTACCATCGCCTATGGATATTTGTAACACAAAAGATGCTATCAAAGTGCATCCGCTCTCTAAAGGGAAACTGGAATCTGGCCACTAATGCCGAAACACAACTCGATGTTGTCATGGCAGCTTACTCCATACCAGGGGTGATAGCTATCCAGACGGGCAAATACCCTACCACCTGGCTGTGTGTTGTTTTGTCGCCTATTACGACAGGCCGCCCGGCTGCAGGAAATTGTATTCTTTCTTCGTTCCTGTACGGATAAATGATAAGTGTTTAAATTGACCTGACTGTCAACTATTGCGTGGGTTCTCAAGTTCTATAACATTTTTTTAAATATTGAAGGTGTTACCTGATAATTAACACTGTTTATTAATTAATTATTGTTTGTATTCTATGCATAATCTTTAAGAAAAGACTGGAAGAGAGAAATATAGAATAGAATACATATAACACCAGAGTTAAAATTGGCACATGAGCCCAATAACTGTGATCTGCCTACACTTTAATATTTCAAAAGGCAAGTCTGTTTGGATGAAATAAATATTACTTTCTAATTGCTTTGAAATCCAACAAAAATATAGCAGCACAAACCCCACCTACATTAAATGCCCGAGTAAATAATATTTATGTTGACAGAACAAAACGACGAAAACTTGTAAAACGTCCAGAACATAAGGGTGTCCATTATAAAAAATGGCGGGACCAATTATTCGACGCCGAATTATACTAAATTTATGTTTATTTCCACGCAAGTTTATTAATCTGTTCAATTCAACCGAATTTCTGTGAGAACTGACCTTGTGTCGCACGATTTGCGTTAAAAATACAGCAAAGGGCTACAAGTAGACTGCCGCGATCATTCGCTGGGTTACGAAATAAATAAAGTGTTATTTCGTCATAATAGACTTTATTAGGGTTTCGTAGCAGCTATGTCTCAGAGCGTCCCCTCGAACTGAGAAAAGAGATTTTCTGAGAACCAAATAATTATATTGTTTCAACTCAGGTCCCGACAAAAAAACAAAATCCACCTGCATGTCTGAAACAAAACACATTTTATTACCTGTCGGCATTTGCACTAATTGTAATTCTTTTATGATCGTCTTCTTTTGTTTGCTTATTTATTGGCATACGTTTCTAGAGAACAGCCCATTATTTTATTGTACACATTTATGGCCGCTTGTGGCCGACTCATTAGCCAGGTGTTTCGGATTATGTTGACTACGATACGGGCACATTGCATTTGTGCAGTATAAAACGATGGTCTGATTGAGGGAGGGCGTAGTCGAGCGAGAACCACGAGCAAGGCGAGACGTGTATACATTCGGGAATCTGTTAGTGACGGACTTTGCGCGTTTTATTGAATTACGACCTTCTGCATTACGTTTGGATTTGTTGTGTTCGGTTATATTTGTACCTGTGTTATACGTGTTTGTATAGTTCTAATAAACTTTATAATAATTCTAACCCCATTTTAATTCGAGTTCCGTAACTCGTAACAATATATATTTTTTTTCATTTATTTTGCCTCGAAGAGATCGCCTTGAGCGATAAGGCCGCCTGTTGTATTGCCTAGAAAATATTGTGAATATGGTCTGTTTTTTGTAATTGTATATTTTGGTGTGCAATAAAGTGTTCTCTCTCTCTCTCTCTCTCTCTCTTTCTAATATTATAAAATTCTAAACATGCTGTGTCTGTAAATCATAACTATAAAAAAAAAAACTGGAATAGACTACATAAACGATGGAGAACACGGTGAATTTTTTTTTAGATTTCTTGTATGTTTGTCTGTTTTCACGTAAAAACAACTGGGCCGATTTTGATGTGGTTTTCGCTGATCGACAGCAAATTCTTAGACTTAAAATCTTCGCTACTTTTTATCCCGAAAATCCCAAGAGAATTTTTCTGGGGATGATTTAAAGGACCAGATGAAAAACATCGAATTCCAATGTAATTTTTTTACTGACAGACATGAAATTTAATGTATAAATTTATAATATGTGAGATATTTTTTTATCCCGGGAGCGGTTTGAAGTTGTACGGATGCATAAAAATTTGTTTATTCCTAAACAGTTGTCAATAAAACGATAGCTTACATTCTTTTTTAAATTCTATGATACTTTGTGTCCCGGGAATCCAGTGGGATTTTTCCCGGGAGTGTTAGTCATTATATTACTTCAAACCAGGTTGCCTTCGACCCACCTCTACGTTGGACAGTTGTCTAGATTATATGGACTTAGTTTCTTTGTTATTATTGCTACGACCTAGTGCCGACAAAGACAAATTCACACTTGCAGCCCTGTAGAAACACATTTATTACCTTTTCAGCATTTGACTTCTTTTGTTTACATTTTTTAAAAATTGGTGATTAGAAAACAGCCCATTGTGTATTGTAATCTTTTATGGCAGTCATTAGCCAGGTGTGCGAGTTACGATTTCTAATAAATTGCGTCGACGCTTGCTGGGCAGATATATTTGCATTTGTGCAATATCTTTATATTGCACAAATGCAAATATATCTTGTAGTTATCGCTCGACTGACCCTACCTCAATCGGGCCATTACTTTTAATGGCCCGATTGAGGTAGGGTCAGTCGAGCGATAACTACAAGCGAAGCAAGACTTGTGTACATTCGATAATCTATTTAATGACGGACTTTGCGCGTGTTATTGAATCGTGCATTACGTTTGGACTGGTTGTATTCAGTTATATTTGTACCTGTGATATACGTGTTTATAAGTTCTAATAAATTCTATAATAAGTCCAACGGCATGTTAATTCGAGTCTGCAACTCGTAACATTATTATATGTAAAAACCCGAATTAAGTTTTTATGAAAGTAAATAAAGCTTCTGCCTAGGGTTTATATACCATGCAGAAACGGAGAAACAATACAACTTCCCGCGGGCGGCCTGTCGTAGGACGCGACAAAACAACCCATAGCCAGGTGGTAGGGCATTTGCCCGACTGGATGGCTACCACCCCAGGTCTAAAGTATGCCGTAATAACAACCTTGAGTTGTGTTCCGGCATCAGTGGCAAGATTTCAGTCTCCCTTTAGTGTGCGGCCACACTGGTAGCACCTTTGGTGTTACAAAATTTCCATAGGCGAACGTAACCGCTTTCCATCCGGTAGGTCTGCTGCTCATCTGCTTCATGCAGTTAAAAAAAACCCGGTTCAAGAAGAGAGAGGCCTACCTGCATACACAATTCCTGCGGCCGGTGGAACCTGTCGTAAGAAGTGATAACATAATCTATAGCCAACTAGTAGGGCATTTGCTCGTTTCATGACCCCATCCCCTGGTCTAGAGTATGCCGCCATAACAACCTTGAGTTGTCTTCTGGCATTAGTAGGCAGGTGCTTGTCCCCATTTCAAGGCCGACAGCACATTAGTAGCACCTCTGGTACTGCAAGTGTCCATAAAAACTTAAACCTTTTTAAAGAAAGGTCAGTAATAAGCACCTTAACCGGAGATGCTTTATGGGAAGCCGTCGGTCTCCCGGCCGTTGTTCGCACCATGATCGCACGGACCACTTAGCGTGAGCGGATATCCATGCTCCGCTCCCATCAAAGGAGGACGCGTCGGCACCGGAGGGCCATTTTGGACCTTCAGCCACTGTGAGCTACCGTAAGGAAAGGGCTCCCCACCCGCAATATGCCGTCGAGCTGGGGTGCGACGTACTCCGCGCGCGCTCACCTCTCTTCCCGTGGGGCGTGTTACAAACCGCCCCACGCATAAGAGAGCATGATGTCGCCGGGGGACAAAAGTAGTTCCCCGGCAGTGGATGAGGCCGAGCGGCCACCGCCTGCCAGGGCCAGCAGAGAGGCTCTGCCAAACGCCCGTGATCCAGGCATTAAGGGCGAAGGGCGGTATGTGCTGTGGCAGTAGTATTACAGATATTTAGTAGCATAGTTGTTCTTGTCATGTTTCTTTTTAAAGTTAATAATTAATGTTGTTATTTACCCTCTTATTTCTCAACGACTCAATCGGCCATTTCCTTAATTGAACTATAATGTTATATTTTTATTTATTCGGTGATTAGTACCTATTTTGCATAGAGTAAGTAGTTCTCTATAATTTAAAATTTATTTTATGTAATAATATTTATCTCTAATATGTGGTAATTGTGCACAGATTATAATTCAAAATCTTTCAATTGTATGTAGACGGTATTCAGTAGATTTTATTTTCATGTTGGCAGACGCGAGAGATTTATACTGTGTTCGGTTTATTTTATTACATGTAAAACTTTAAGTATAATATTTTATATAATATCTTATATAAAATTTCCAAACAATAATGTATTAAATTCTTGTCATTCATAACCCTTTAATTACAATAGTTTATCAATGACTTCAATCCGGTATCGGTTGTGCCATTTTGCTAAGTTTCTTATAGGGGTGGCGAGGCGTTTTAAATATGTTTTTTAAGCGTGTCAGTTCAGTGTATGAAATACACATAAGCCGTAAGGTTCTCTGATTACAAGAATAGTGACCAGTTGCTGTTCTGTTATTACCAAAAACCCCTCCGAGTTGTTGCAAGTATTACAATAGCATCTTTAGTTCTGGCTAGAGGTGCTAGTGCCAAGCTCAGCCTGGCGAATCCCACACACCGGCCGCGATTTTCCCCAGTTCACTGTGCGGCTGGTGATATGAAGTTAAGTTGCAACTCGTTAAAAAAAAATGGAAAGCCGTCGGTCATTGCCCAAACACTATTTTCGAAGAAATCGATATAACCTTAACTCGGGAACCGAACTATGTGGATTTATTTTTGATCGTATGTGTTTATCCACTTGACTGATGTAAAGCAGTATGTTATTTTATACTGTGACGTCAAATACTCGGCCTATTGCAATTTAAAACTAAAGATGCCGTTAAATATTTCCAGCGTGGTGTTAATCGTCGTGTGGCTACAAAATAAAAAAATATTAAGAACTGAATGTTTGGTAATTACTAGAGTGCCAATCGTTAAGGGCGAGAAAGTATAGTTCGCACGACTATGTACACTGAACAATTTTTTTCAACGCCAAGTTACCTGTATAACGACCACCCCCCAATCGTTTTTTTTTCGCGATTTCGCTACGTGATTTTGTAGTGCTATACAGACTATATCTTCCTGTAGAATTTCATCAATATAGATCTAGTAGTTTCTGAGAAAACAACAAACACAAAGGGACTGACATGACTGTTTTGTAAAGAAAGAAAGAAACTATTTATTTCTAAAAATGCGACACTTGCAATAATTTATGATAGTAACTATAATAAATAACAATGGCACTGAAATGGTGTGCCGCAATTTTCGAAATGAGCATGGCACTCAGTTTTTGCTGTGCCGAAACATACTTCAACACAGCACTGATTTTCTGTGCCCACCTCCCTAATCAACAAAATAAAATAAAATTAAAAAACAAATTAAATTATGATCAACGTATACGTGAAAGGAATAAATAATAAAGAAAAAATAATAACAGAAAACAATGACAGCATAATTAAAGATCAGACAAAAAAGAAAGTACCTAAAAAATAAATAAACCTAAATAGAGCACTTATTATATACACATGTTACATGTGAAACATGTGGTTAAGCTGTATGGATTTTGTTCCTTTTCCTCTCATTGTGGAGTTACTGAAAAACAATACACGTGGTGTCAGGCATATATTTTATCTATGGTACCAGTTGCTACATCACTCGATGTTTGCCACGTCCATAGCCTAACCTACAAATTAATGTTCAGTCCAGTCCACAAATACATACATACAAATCTATACTGTGATTATATTAGGAAAAAAAATATATTTATATAAAAAAAATAACATCCTTAATTTAATCTACATTTAAATCCCGGATGATACAAGTTGTTTAAACAAACTTTGATAATAAGCGCCCAGTTGCTAGAAATTTAAACCGCGGCGTTCGCTACATCGTTGCACACGTAACGTAACTAATCTTGTTTATTGTTTAGCAATTCAAATTTCGAACCGAGAATTGTGTTCGCAACGCCACACCACGTGCCAAGTTATATTTGATTAATTCAATTGGAAGTTATTGGGATGATATGGCGTATACAGTTGTACACGTAGTCAATTCTACTAAAAACAGGTTTTTTCTTATTGCTTGAGGTTTTTTTTTTATTGCTGGAGCACAGCAGACAGGCTTAGAGCCCAACTGTGATGGAAAATGGTTACAGTTGCCTATAAACATTTGAGGTATTATCAATGTGCTGCCGTACTCGTAGATGGGACTAGAACTGCCACTAATGCCGAAACACAACTCAAGGTTGTTATGGCGGCATACTCTAGAGCAGGGGTGGTAGCCATCCAGACGGGCAAATACCCCACTGACTGACTGTGGGTTGTGGTCGCATCTTACGACAGGCCGCCTGGCCTTATGGCCTGGCCTGGTTATTGTCGTCTATGAACAAATGTAACATCAAGAGTGTTACTAATGTGTTGCCTGCCTCGAAGGGCTGTCTGAAACCTGGTAATTAATGCCGGATTACAACTCAAGATTGTGTTATCCAAGCCAGGAATGGAATCCGGGACACCTGCGTTCTAATGAGCTGAGCGGGTAACGCTTATGGCCGGGGCTATATGTTACTAACCGTTCATTTGCCTTACTACTGATTTAAATTTGACATTATGGTCCATACCAGTAATGTTAAATTTCTACCGATGGTAAGGCAGGTGATTGAATAGTATCACATAGGAATTGGCCATTAGACCACCCAACTATAGGTCATCATCGTTTGTATAAAAGAAAAAAATAACAAATGTAAAATGCAAGGAGAGATTTGGGTAAGAAAGTACCAAATATTAACTATTTGGGCAGGGTTTCCCCCGTATTGTTCAGCCTTTGATCTGAATATTCACACAGCACGGTAAGCAATGAACACGTCTACACGCCACTACGCCTTTTATACGAAAATGCTACCCTACAAAACAATAACATTGCTAAAAATAGCAATTACATCACAGTGTTGCCAGGATCATAAAAACAATTATAATAATTAGTTACTGATGCACTAAGTTATCTAGATGATAATTTAATGAGCTTATAAAATTAACTAACCGGTAGAGAATGGTAATTATAAAATAATCTGATAAATAGCCTAATAATATTATCTATGACGATTGTCTATGTCATATTAATATACACTATGGTTCTCATGACTACTGTGGTGGACATCTTGTAACACAAATGTAAGACGCCGAACTTCGCCGACTTCCGTAAACAGTCGGTGTTATCAAGTGGCGCCATCTTTAAACAGCGAATGTTCGCGGGAACATGGTTTACGTAACAATACAACTACTTATATGCCATATATTTTAGGATGCCAACACAAAAAACTAAACTGCACAGCTTTAGAAAAAAATATATGAAACACGTTGTACGTGCCTATGATATTCAAGGTTGCTCTAGATTTGCCTGGTATCCCAATCATCGGATCCTTCCTTGGTGACAATGGGGCCACTTCAGGAGTATACTTTTCGGATAAAAAAACAATTGAAAATCGGTCTACAATTGACGGCGAAGTCGCGTAACAAACATGTCGATTAAAAATATAAGTATAAAACACTTCACAACGTAGTAAACGTGTAATTTTCTTCTATGAAATATAATTACATGTAAAAGCGATTAAACAAAGCCGGGTTTCGTACGAAAATAAACACGTGTTGAGGCGCGAGGGCGCGTCGACACCATGTCGCTTCTGCCTTTTATTGGGCCACTGACCAGGGGCCTTGAACGCGTGTATTTTTGGAACAATAAATATAGCAACCAATTGTCGCCATGTTTCGCGTTTGCAGCGTCTTTGTTGCGTTTTAAGATGCGTTTCTGAACATTACATCCCTATAGATAGTATTTGTTTTATATACGACTGGCGGCTCGTCCCGACTTGCCACGGGTAGGGATGCAAACAAAACATCGATGTTTCCAAACATCGATGGATCGTTCATAAAAATCGATGTTTTAACATCGATGTTGAAACCAAAACATCGACGATACATCTATGCTCAAGAACGATGTTTTATCGTACATAGACAAATCGCGCCATCTAGCGCTCTATCTGTGATCTACACAGATTTCCATTATATTGATTTTTTTCATAAATTTTCTTATTGCCAATAATAATTTGTAATGTAAAAGTTGATTGTTATACCTATTATTTCTATTAAAAATGACCATTTTTCTTAGATGTACATTGATTTAATGGTGATAGGGATGTGTTAGCATGTGCCCACGCTGTTGAATAGTAAGTACGGTAGTAAATGTTGGGTAAAGTAAAAGACATATAAATAGAATAAACATAGTATTTAGTAGGAATGGAGAGCATTGGGAAGTGTGTGTGGTATTTCTTTGAATGATGGAGTGACAGTGGTGTAAAAGGATGATGTCAGTGAAAGCAACAATTAAGAAAGTTTTGCTAACGTGGTTTGGGCAGTACATTGATTTAAAAAAAAAACTATGTTTCATTTTCATCGCAGGAACAAGCATCAAAGGTTTATGTGAATGGTGATAAAGGAACATCGATATTTTTAACGATGTTTCACTTTTGAAAATATCGATATCGTAACATCGATGTTTTTTTATGAGCGATTTTGCATCCCTAGCCACGGGTGGTTTATAACTAATTTTTTTCGACCTTGGGTTACATTATTAAAGTTTTAGCAGGGATCTCTAATTTTTTGTAGTAATAAATATATATAGCCTATGTTAGTCGGTGTGTTTCTTTTTTGCCATTTGACATGAACCCTCAAAAGTAGCTACACTCGCTAACAAGGTAGCATAGGTATAATGTCAAAAAACACATTTTCAATTTTAAAAAAATGTATGCGCACGCAGTGGAACTGAAACTTTAGAGTATATACAGGCGCACATAATTCAAATTCAAATTCAAAGTTTTTTTATTCAAAATAAGTTTCACTGGAGAACACTTTTTGAAGGTCGTATATATAAGTTAAAATTTAATTTTTCTTTCTATCCTATGTACACCGCTTCGCAACGTGTTATTGCTGTTAAGGAGAAGAAGCGGCAAGAAACTCCCCAGCAACACGTCTAGCTAAATATTGTTTTTCTTTAAGTTTCTTATTCTATTTATATCTCAAGTTGTCTTTTTTTTAATAAGTTTTATACAGAAGTATGTTACAGAATTACTTTTTGAAGAATTAATGGAGTTGTAGCAAACAGTGCATACTCAATAAGACCAAGACACAATAAGAGGAAAGAAAAATATTATGAAAGTTATAGTAATGATATGACGTACTAAAATGTTATGCTGCACTATATCTCCATAAATCCCTTACAAGCTTGACAAGATAATGTTATACAATATATAGTATAAGATGTTAGAGCGAGCTGCTATATAAATGATTTTTTGTCATTTAAGTATTCTTCAATAGTGTAGTATCCCTTTTTTAGCAAGATACTTTTTAATTTGGTTTAGAATTTAGTGAAAGGCAGATCTAACATTTCACTCGGAATCTTATTGAAGAAGCGTATACCAACCCCCAAGAAAGAGGACAGTACTTTTTGTAATCTAAAAGATGGCAATATCAGTCTATTACAATGCCTGGTGTTGAAATTGTGAACGTCCTTATACTAATTATATCTACAACGCTTAGTAGACAAGAGGGAGGAGGCTACGAAAACTACTCTACAATAAAACTACCAAAATAACCAAAATGACGAAAATGGCAAATCACAAAAAAATAGCTAGGAATTTAGTGTAGCTTTTTCGTTTCACTTCACAAATAAGTTAATGAATTGGTCTACTGAATTAAGTTGAACTTTCAAAAATGAAGTTAACTTAAGCGTAATGTTAACAATTTATTGCTGATCAGGGGTAAACGACCCGCAGTCAAATCAAACAGACGACAAAGTGGTTGTATCCTTATAAAGGTTTTAAAGTTATAATATACGTATCCCGTGTTTGTGTTTTTGTTTGGCCCGATGACTGTGAGAAGAACAAAGAATGTAACCAAGAAGATTAAATGGAGGGAAGTTCTCTTGGCGGCTACAGTTTAGACATTAAAATCACTTAATTACACATATATATATTATGTATGCATAAATCACACACGCACGTTTTTAGCAATTAGTATTATCGATGTTTCAATATCTTAGTCAAGTTACAGAATATCCAAAGCTAGATATTAAAATTAAAAATATAATTTCTTTTTATTTTAACTTCCACCCATTTTAATGTTATATAAAATTACTAGCGGCCCGGCGCGGTTTCACCCGCGCTCTGTCCCGCTCCCGTGGTATATAGCGTCATGTTATATAGCCTATGACACTCCCTGTTAATGTAGCTTTCCAACAGTAAAAGAATTTTTAAAATCGGTTCAGTAGATCCAGAGATTACCCCCTACACAACGTCACAAACTTTACCTCTTTATAATATTAGTATAGATTGGAGCTAGGCATGTTTCCTGAAGAGTTTATTGCGCGACTTCTCTTCAAGCCACAGCATGTCGCGAAGCGGTGGTAAATTAGATTAGGCCCCCATAAAGTAAATAATAACCATAAACAAAATTAAAACTAAATAATTAAAATGAACAAGTTGGCAGTAGGCTAAATAAAACTTTAACAATACTCATTGATACTTGACATCTTTGTCTTCCGTGGTCACGGCAACTGAAAAGTGGCCGAAACGTCGGAAAAATAAAAATAAAATAAATTACCCCGCTTAAAACCGTTAAAACGTAGTTTTGTTATGTATACTAGCCGCGAAAACTCAAGAAAATATTATTAAAATAAATAATCTGTTAAAATAAGATTTTATTAAAACATTTATCTCGTAAGGAAAAACAATTAGATAGTGTTTTAATTGTATTATTAAAAAATATTTTATTAACTCCAGTACTTTAGTTGGAAGGCATTGATGAAATAGCCACGAACTTGCTGGCAGATATTAGTTACTGTATAGATGTCGATAGATGGCAGTATGCGTATATTAAAACGCGGTATGGTTTGCAATTGAAGTAAAATAGACTACTGTGAAGACCACTTATATGTTTGAGTGAATAGGACCTTCTAGGTCAATATTTTTTAGAGTAGCGGATCACATTTGATATGTGTTATCTGCTTTGAAACTTATAATTGATCGGCATTTTGTCATAATTTTCGAGCTTCATCCTAGACATGCGCAAATCATGTCTTGGAAGTCTTGGATTGAAGTGGATTGAACATGGAACAAGTCACTTCCCTATCGGAACCATGTTCGCGGAACTATCCACTACTTCTAGAACCAATTCCACAAGTTCAGATGTTTGGTTTCGGTCCATGTTTTGCAATCAGTGTCCATAATTAAATAGGTCCCTACAGTTCCTCGGTTTAATTGAAATGCATAGCCAAGTAGGCAATTTATACATTCTTAAAACTAAAATCGTCATATGTTTTACCTTCATACTTTTAGATAATTATTTGTACATTCAATTAGGTTTAGATAATTTTTTGTTTTAAACCAAGCTGGGCACTTAGCGGGAGTCAAGGTCGTAAGCGAGCGAGGAACTAAAATCACATATTCACGTTCCAACTATAACTCTTATTATCTTGTTTGCTCGATTCGGGAGGACCGGTCGTTGTCGGTCGGCCATGCGGAACCATTTCATTTGACACCTCGGATTGGACCGACGTCTTTCCAATAGTGGAGATATAAGGTTGGGGAAAACATTTCTTCGCATTTTATATAAAAATTAAAAAGGTTTTTTATAAACTTTATTTACGTTTGACTAAAGTATGTAGGTGCCATTTTGTTGGATAACTTTTTGCCATCTTGTAGGCAGGGACGGGATCCCGTTGCTATAAAAATTTTGGGGCTTCTGATCAAAAAACTGCGACAAGTGGTTTTGGCAGTCCTCTCGTGATGTTAACCTGACACTGCCTAACGAATTCTGCAGAGACCGAAACAGGTGAAAATCTGAAGGTGCAAGGTCAGGACTACGGCGGATGCATTAACACCTCCCAGTCAAACTCGTAATTTTTGCTGAGTGGCTAAAGATGTGTGAGGTCTAGCGTTATCATGGTAAAAAATCACACCCCTTCTGTTGATTAATTCCGGCCGCTTTCCCTCAACTTTTTGCTTTAATCTTGTTGTTCGCAGTACAATTCAGAATCGATGGTCCTGTCTGGCGGTAACAGCTCATAATGAATAATGCCCTTCCAATCCCACCATACACACAGCATCACCTTGTTGCGAGTTAACCCGGGTTTCGCCACAGTCTGTCAAGCCTGACCGGCCTTTGACCACTATCTTTTTCGTACGTTCTTGTCGTACGTGATCCACTTTTCATCACCAGTTATCAGCTTCTTCAAAAATAGTTCGGTTTCATTACGTCGTAATAAACAATCACAAATGAGTACACGGTTCATTAGGTTTCTTTCAGTGAGCTCATGAGGCACCCAAATATCGAGCTTTTTTGTGTACCCAGCTTTTTTCAAATGCGCCAAAACCATTTTGTGGTCAATTCCCAATTCTCCAGCTACATCGTAACTACTAATATGCCGATCTTGCTCCACTTTTTCAAAAATGTCATCAATTTTGTCCGTAACAGGGCGACTAGAGCGACGTGCATCTTTGATATCAAAATTTCCGGATTGAAAACGCTTAAACCAAATTTGCGCTACTCTCACAGATACTGCATTAGGTCCATAAACATCACGAATTTTTTTCGCAGCTTGTGTTGCATTTTTACCTTTTTTGTAGTAAAATTTTAAAATGTATCGAATTTCTTCATTAGATTCACTCATTTTAACAATAAGAAAAACAAATGAAAATCACACATTTTCCTAATTTAAATTTGGAATTGTCTTCTTTAAAATTAAAACTTTTTAATGATACCAAAACCAGCTAGATACAAATGGTATAGCCAAAGAGATCTTATTACAAGTTCATACATACTATATGCGAAAAGACTTTTTCCCTAACCTATTAGTTCCTGGAACTATTACGATCCGGAATTGTACACCTTTACTTCATCTGGAATAATGTTACAGATACGAGTATAGGCCCAGTTTTATCTATGTGTAGGTTGTTTCACGAACATGTTGCGATGGGTGTGATGCGTTATTTGTTACTTTTTAACCGACTTCGAAAAGGAGAGGTTCTCAATTTGTTGGTATGTTTTTTTTTAATGTATGTACTCCGATTACGCTGAGATTAATGATCCGATTTATGTGATTCTTCTTTAGTTTGATACGGAATAGTGGCCATTTGGTCCCCTAAAAATTTAACAAAGTTTGGCCCAGTAGTTTTCATTTTATGAACATTTTTTTATGAAATAATTTCCGTTCTCTTTTCTTGGAACCTATATTTTTTGAGGCCCGCGGCATCTTTCGCAGGCCTACCCATGGCCAGACACTAAAAATTAACAAATAAAAAAACTTCGTTTAAAAAAACCGACTTCAAAAACTAAAATGTACAAAATAACTTATTTATAAAGCTATTTTTAATTATAATATCTTATTTTTAATATATATTATCTAAAACATCTTGAAGTCGGTGCGAAGTAAAACATAAAAATTACTATATTTTGAAAATTACTAAGCACCGACTTTCGGACCGACCGATTCAACTGGTCTGAGATCAAGAGTAGTAGGCTGGGCACTGCTCGGCTCGGCTACACGCGGTGGTCTTTGTTCCGGGCTCCGTGGGCTAGAAGTGGAAACACGCCGCTCTAGACTAGCGGTACTCTGGTTTCATTTTGAACCATTTTCACCACCACTTCCATACCACCTATCTTTAACATTATCGCAGTGTAGTAAGTTCGAGTTTGCACAATCTATACATATTATAATAAAATTGTAGAGGTAAAATTTCTGTACAATGAAAAGAAATGCTAAAAATCGAGTCAGGGGGAAGTAAGAAGTGAAGTAGAACTAATTTAGATGTTTTTTTTAATTTTATGTTTCTCGGTCTGTTTGTACCGGCTATACTCCGAAATGACTGGACCGATTTAAATTAAATTTTGTATGGTGGAAGCTTATATCCCTGGTCAACATATAGGATACTTTTGATCCCGAAAAATTAAAGAGTTCCCGTGGGATAGTTAAAAAATCTTTAATTACTTAAACATTATAATATATAATGTTTAAGTAATTATTGATATGATATTCATCCGTGCAGGAACGGAGAAAGAATACAATTTCCTGCGGCCAGGCGGCCTGTCGTAAAAGGCGACTAAACAACCCACAGCCAGGTGGTAGGGCATTTGCTCGACTGGATGGCTACCACCCCTGGTCTAAAGTATGTCTCCATAACAACCTTGAGTTGTGTTCCGGCATTAGTGACCAGGTTCCAGTCTCCCTTCAGAGAGCAGCAGCGCATTTGTAGCACCTTTGGTGTTGCAAATGTCCATAGGCGATGGTAACCGCTTTCCATCAAGTGGGCTGCCTGCCTGCCTGCTGAACTCCTGCGATAAAAAAAAAAATACTTAAACAGCTTATAACAGACTGAAAGTAACTTCTCTGCAACGTAACAGTAATAGAAGCGGCGATTTTAACAGGGTGTGGTGTCGGTGAGAAAGTTTTATCTTATACTAATATATAAAGCTGAAGAGTTTGTTTGTTTGCTTGAACGTGTTAATCTCAGGAACTACTGGTCTGATTTGAAAAATTATTTCAGTATTAGATAGCCCATTTATCGAGGAAGGCTATAGATTATATATCATCACGCTAAGACCAATAGGAGCGGAACACCAATGAAGAACGTTTCAAAATCGCGGGGTTTTTTTAACTTACTTTTTTTTAAACTATTCCACGCGAACGAAGTCGCGAGCAGAAGCCAGTGCATTTATAAAAGTGAAAAAATCAGGGAAGCTAATTGGGTCCCGCTTTAGCCGTCACTCGCAAATTGCGAATGGTAACTTTTAAATAACTGATAAAGCTGATTTACATTGATCCAGCTAATGACTTGGGGAGCGGTCTGACGTTAAAATATTCAACCGGGAATGTTGAAATCAGTCAGACTTGGTAGCACAGTATCGACTTCGAGTCAATTTACACGATGCCAGTATGAAGTCGTTTCTGTGAGATAGACGAATATGGTTAAAAAGGCGGCGTTGTGATGTTTGTTTGTGCGCTGCCGTTGTAATTCAACGCGAACGAAGTTTCACTGGCACATGCTAGTTTGAAAATAATTTTGGATTTTTTTGTAATATTTTTTTACATATTCTTTGAAAATAAAACTCGATATTAATAGTTAACCCCATAAGTTTCTATCCAAAAATCCTAGTTACGTGCTTATTTGGCGCGTCAATTAAGTGCTAACAAAGACACTTAATTTCTCTGTCTTATTTATTCGTTGTAGAACACCGCTTTTAGACTACACTTTTTGATTTGTTTGTGTTTAAATCTTTGAGACTTACAGCGCCATCTATCTAGTAAGAATAAGAACTATGTAACCTTTAACCATACTAGATGTTAGGGACTGTATGAATTTAAATAGAACTAGTGGTCGCCCGTGGTCCATAATAATTTGCTGTCAAAGACTATACTTCTATAATCACAGATTTCGCCAAGGCAACAATAAACAGAAAAGTATATGCGTGTGTGTGTCCAATACATGTTAGTGTATGTAATGGTTTTTTTTATTAATTTTTATGTATTTTTTATGTATAATTAACAATACCTATAACATTCGTCGCTTCTTCTCTATATATAAACTATAAGTGTGCGAAATTTATACTCCTCTGTTCGCGCAATTTTTGTAAAAAGGGGTACAAAGTTTTTGCTTCACGTATTAATTTATAGATATTGAAATAATACGCTGGACAACGACAGTGAAAATCATGTAAGTACTTTCGTTACTATACATTTCCAGGATCAACAAAAATGTCATTCTCTTATACCTAAAACATTTTTTTTAAATACGACAGAGTTCGTAACACCTTGTATTCGTCGCATTGAGTGCGGCTATCAGGACCTTTGTCTAATCTCCTGATGTTGATCCTTGAATGTTTGAAAAGCAAGTAAACCACTATATCAAGTATTTCTAGCAATTAGCGTCCTCCTTGCGGCTGGTCGCAGGCATTCGATGTGATCTTGGCTCCAGCTATGTGTTCTGGTGAGGTCTCCCTTTCTTCTTCTTTTTAGATATTGTATACCAAACATTGTTTTTTTTTCTCAGTTTTGTTTTTACTTACGGTAGCTAGTATAATCAATTACTCAATATGTGGCAAATGATGTTGGTGTTGTATTATATTAAGTACAACTACTTATCTATAAGATTCATAATACTAAATTCTGTACAATACTGTTTTTTTGTCCAAATAAATGAAAAAAAAAAATCTAAAACGCTCAGTTAGAATTGAAATTATATACGTACTTAAAAGTCTATATTTATAATTTTTTAGTTATACTAGCTGACCGGGCCAACGTTATTTTACCATATTAACTATTTCCAGTGAATATTTTGGTAGTTAAATAAATAATAACTAACTTATTGTTCTCATCCCTACTCCATGCTGTTTGCTGGGTGAGAAGTAACACCGGTAGACACCTGGCGGCGATAACTGATCGATTGATAATTGATCAGTTATCGACCACTGAGAGTTGAACATTATTACAGTACTAATATTGCAATTAAAAAATGGGGGTTGGTGGTAGAAGGGTTAAAATTAAGGATTACATGTATTTTTTATGTAAATCATAAAAAAGTAAGGTGTAGGCCACCCTTATCACTTAGGGGTATAAACAATAGTTTACGACCTATTCTTAGACTATTCTCAAAATTTCATAAGGATCGGTCAATCAGTTTCGGGGGAGTTTTGTTACAAACACTGTGACACGAGAATTTTATATACTAGACTAGCGGTTTCGGCAGACTATGCCTCTGCCCTGAAAAAGTAAAAATCTAAAACCCAATTCCAACGCCACCTACCAGGTCTAATTGTGAAACTAAACTATCCCTGGACCACTCAAACACTATTTTTTTTACATCTTGAGTTACATCATTAAAGTTTTAGTAGGGATCCCTAATTTTTTCTAGTAATAAATACAGCCTATATTAATTTGGGATAATGTAGCATTCTAATGGTGAAATAATTTTTGAAATCTGTCCAGTAGTTTTTGAGTTTATTCGTTACAAAAATACAAATCTTTCTTCTTTATAATATTAGTATATATAGATGTTTTCGCATGGACTTTTGAATATGAATATGATCTAATAACAATGTGTGAAACTTACCGATCCGGATTCAACAAATAAGCCGGGTATGTAGTGGTACGTTCGTAAATGAGAAGGTCTGAACCCAGAAAAATGTTTTTATGTACGCCTGCCATAAATCGTTTAGCAAACTTGTAGAAGATAAACATTGCAGCTATAATATTGCGTTCGTTACTTTTTCTACTGCTACACGGGTTTACTTGACTAGTATCGTTTCAATTGCTAAGAGCTGTCAAACAGGCGACGACTCACTTGATGGAAAGTGGTCACGCCAATCTATGGATGTTTGCAACATCAGGGGCGTAGCGAACGCGTCGAAAGGGTTTGGCAGTTCTCCCAAAATGAAGGGTTCCGAAGAGGTGACGAACCGTCTTCTTGTTTTGTCATTGACTAAGAAACTATAAAAAATGCATTTGTTCGAAAATACCTCAATTCCGTTCTACGTGACCGAGCCAGCGGAGACAGTGAGCCTTTATCTCTCCAGTTATAATGAGATCCGTCATGAGGTTTTCTAGGAGTTAGTTCGGACCCTCCAGCTACCGTCTCCTCTTTTTGATGGGCCGAAGATTTTCCTGTGAACCTTTCTCTCTGTGATTAACAATTGGTTGTCTCTGTACGAGAAGTGTCCAGGCTCCACAGCCGTATATTAAAATTGGTCTCATGACTTAGCTGCTGCTGTCTCCCTTTAGAGAGCAGCAGCACATTTGTAGCACTTTTGGTGTTGCAAGTGGCCATAGGCGATGGTAACCGCTTTCCATCAGGTGGGCCGTCTGCTGAACTCGTGCAATAAAAAAAAGGAGCCTGGACACTAACACGCTTATGTGAGACAGCATTGCACCTGAGGGAATTTTGAACACACTGACTTCACCTATTGACTTTTTTTAACCTTCGTGAGCATCGTCTTTGTGTAATAGTAAGTAATGTTATGTGTAAAAGACCTTGTATGTTTACATTTTTGTATGTTAATATATAGGTATTTCGGCTTCATGATTTCATTCTCGTCGCCTTACGAATAGAGTAAATAATGTCATATCAGGTGTATGAATAACAATTCTTAGAATGGAACTGTTACTTGTGACGTAACATTTGAATGCGACTCGATACTGATTACCACTGACGACATATTCGAATGGAAAGATGCATTGTGTTCAATTTATTTATCTTCATAATTGATACTGTTACATGCCGTCAAAGATAAGCTCACAGCTGGCTATTGTAAGCGCAGTCTATTGTCTTCCTCCCGGATTAGGGAATTCTTTGTGTTTTGAATTTGCAATTAAGAAAAACATGCTATTGTTTTTCTACTTGTTTTATAACCATCATTAGCGTCGAACTAATCCTTATTGTTATTGTTTTCGACTTTGTGGCCGTTCGCAGGTGTGCAAATTGCTATTTCCCAGAAACTCAGTGTACGCGGCCAATTTCTTTGTACTGTGTAGTTAGTATATGACGATGCCCGATTGGAGGGGCGCCCAGTCAAGCGACGACTACGAAACGAGTAAGAAGTTTGTAGTACTCTCGATTAGCGATATAGACGACGGACTTTACGCGTATCCAATTGTATTGAATCGTGCAGTGTGAACTGGTTGCATCCTGTTTTATTTGTATTTGTTTTATACGTATTTGTACAGTTCTAATAAATTCTATAGTAGTTCCAACGGCATTTTTAATTCGAGTCCTGTAGCTCGTAACAATACGAATTTTAGTTAGGTATATGTAGCGGCTACCGCTCGAATTTCTCTACACGTATATTAGGAAACCGGCATTCGGTAAGGTGAGGATTATATTTTTTTATTTTTATTTTTTATTGCAGGAGTTCAGCAGACAGGCAGACGGCCCACTTGATGGTAAGTGGTTACCGTCGCCTATAGACATTTGCAACACCAGAGGTGCTACAAATGCGCTGCTGCTCTCTTAAAGGACTGGAACCTGGTCACTGATGCCGGAACACAACACAAGGTTGTTATGGCGGCATACTCTAGACCAGGGGTGGTCGCCATCCAGTCGAGCAAATACCCTACCACGTGGCTGTGGGTTGTTTAGTCGCCTCTTACGACAGGCCGCCCCAACGCAGGAAATTGTATTCTTTCTCCGTTCCTGCACGGATATGATATGAGTAGAATAAGGATGTAGGTGAGGTATATTGTATAGGGGGAAATCGGGAAATAATAGGCTGACATACTCTCATGGATACGATAAGTAGGGTGCGGTATAGTTATAAGGCGCATTTATTTATTTATTACTTGAGATATAAAGAGAATTTTGAGGTGGTTATAAAAGAAATAATTTATATTAAAAAAGTTATTCTATATATTATATTAACGTTGATATATGTTGTTATTGCTATTATTAATATTGTATAGCTATTGTTGTTACTATACACATATTAATAATGTATATATTTTGATATATATAATATTAATATATGTTATTGTCTATTTTCTTTTTATTTATCTTAATTATATGTATTGTGTAATATCTATGTATCCTATTAATTAAATGTCTTTGATTTGCACACCACCGTCATACACTCTCGATTCCTTTTACACAATCCATAGCAACGGCTGTCTGGAAGAGATCGCTCTAAAGCGATAAGGCCGCCCTTTGTTTCTGCCACGATACGAAATGACTGTAAATGATTTACTTTATGTGTTTGTGGTGAACAATAAAGTATTTTCTATTTCTATCTATCTAAAAAAGTTCGGATCTGTTCATAATAAATAAATGCGCTATATAACTATACCCTACCCCTATAAGTATAAGACAGTGGCAATTAGAGGTCCCGGGGCCGCATACTTAAAGGCCTTGTACAAATATCGAGGAACAGGCTCTAGGGTGATTAGATGATAAAGAGGTTCTTATAAACATATTCTGAATGTCATTATGAGAACAAAGACAAAGATTTTTTTAACGGGCTTATAAAATTATTTTATAACTGTTATGAATAAGGGGATCGATATGAAAATGCGCCAAAAAATTGTTGCAAAGCTCCTTTAAATTAATAGTAGGATTTAGGAGTGTTACTAAATCTATATACGTCTATATACCGTACTATTGTTTTGACAAATATTTTTGTTCAACGGTTGATACTCTGTACTCGAAAATAATTAAATTTTGCAAAACTACTTTGTTAGATAAGTCATATCATCGTGTCCGGCGCCAGATAGTACGGACGGAGCAATGTGAATAATACACGTCATCGTCGGGTGCCCGACCCGACGGCGGGCAGACGTCGTTGACTGTTGTGTACCTACATATTGCGAATTTTCAGGACAAACGCAGACGAAATCACTAGTATCAGATAATAAATAACGTCACTGACCCTTTAGTAGTTCAAGGTTTTGTACACCCACCGCTAAGACCACAAATCAAAGCGCTCGTTACAATGCGGTTGATGTGTGAACTATGTTAAGGGCACCCATCGTCTGGCGACAAGCCTTTGATTTAAAAAGTAATGTTTTCTTAGTTCCATTGGAATTAAGTTGTCCATTTCAGTATTCTTTTATTTTTACTTCGTCAGGTTAGCTAAGGGAACATACCCATACTACGTGAACACCCTCGATGACCACCCTTAATATATGCCAAGACACCCCCCTTGCATCCCTCTCTAGTTTTTTAATTCATTTTTTGGGAACAGTATGTACAAAAAAATTGGCTTATATTTGTCTATAATGCCCGGTTTCTGAGCTTACCAATTATGAGTTCAATAACAATTGATTCTATAAAGTTATGTAATAGATAAACTTAGGTTAACTTTTATTGAGTTTCTGAATACGTATGGAAGGCATTCGATAACTATGAAACTGATAACTTGTACCAAAACTCGCCACTAGATGAAGCTATTTAAGAAGGAATATCTAATATATTGTTACAATTTGGGCCACCTGCATATTTGTAAACAAAGCACATTTATTACCTTCCGACGTTTGAGCTAATAAAATTGTAGTTCTTTTATGATTGTCGTATTTTGTTTACTTATTTATTGGTTATTGTGGAGAGCAGCCTATAGTACTTGTTTATGGCCGTTTGCAGGCATAATTAGGCAGGTGTGCAGATTACATAAGTTCGACAACGTCTATAGTAGAGCCGGCTAAGCCTAGTTCACTGCAACGCAGAGGCTCTGGGTTCGAATCCCGGCATGACATATTTGGTAAACGAAATCTCTGTTATCTTCTATGGTCCGAGATTGATCCAATGCTCCGTTGCATATTACCCATAACGCAAGTGTAAAATGCTTACCTTGAGGATACACAATGTGCGTGTTTGTTTGCCGTTTATTATAAAGAGAAAAAGTTAGGTTTCCTGGTAGTGATATTGGACCGTCTATTGTTTTGCCTAAAAATATTTTAATTTGTATATCGTGTTTGTTATTTTTATGAACAATACATTGTTAGTTATCTATCTAGAGGAGGTAACATATCTTTAAACTTTGTTTATCTAAAGAAAGAAAATATTTGTGTTTAAAAAAGCTTCTAACACTTTGAGTGGATTGATTACATGCTAATAAACGGCAAATTTAATTAAAAATCAAATCTATACATATAATAAAATTGGAGAGGTCAAATTTCTGTACAATGAAAAAAATGCTGAAAACCGTGTCAGGGGATGTAAGAAGTGAAATAGAACTAAATAAATATTTTTCAAATTTTTTGTTTGTCTGTTTGTCTGTCTATTTGTACTGGCTAATCTCCGAAACGACTGGACCGATTGAAATGAAATTTTGTATGGTAGCTTACACCCCTGGTCAACATATATATACTTTTGATCCCGAAAATTAAAGAGTTCCCGGGGATAGTTAAAAAACTGTAATTACTTAAACAGCTTATTATACAACTTATGCACCTAATTAAGTATTGATATTGCCAGTATCATCATCATACAATAAATCAATTTATACATTAAAAAACAATTAGGCTATATATCATCACGCTAAGACCAATAGGAGCGGACCATCAATGAAGAATGTTTTAAAATCGGAAGGGTTTTTTAACTTACTTTTTTTAACTATTTCCACACGGACAAAGTCGCGGGCAGAAGCTAGTTAAACATAAGTGTTTAATTTGATTTTTAATTAAATCCATCTAAACTACTTTTGAAAGAGGAATGTTAAGGTGGTTTGGACATTGACAGAGAATGGATAAAAGTAGAATCACAAAACAGGTGTATGACAGTAATTGTGAATGGTAGAGTTGCTGCCGGTAGACCGAGACGAGGACACCGTGATCAAATATCAGTGTTGAAGAGAGATCAGATAAAAAGCATCTCAAATAAACGTGCATCTATGAAGAGCTTAATGAAAGTAGATGAAGCAAAAGTTGTTTGTCAGGATCGTCACAAGTGGAGATCCAAAGTCTCTGCCTATCCCCATAGGAAAGAGGCGTGATATTATGTATGTAAACTACTTTTTAACGCATCACTTAAGCGTGATGCCTAAAAAGTAGTTTAGATGGACCTTTAAAAAATGTTAGAGAGAGACAGCTGCACATATGACAAGTGCACGCTGAACGGCCACGCTCTGTTTGCGACCGAGAGACGAGTGCGCAACGAATGCAATTTTATAATCAGACCGTAATATTTTGGACCGCCTCTCGGTTATGGCGCAACGCCCGACGGTCACGTCATAATAATCGAGAACAGTTTTTTTTAATTATTTGATCTAAATAAATATGTTATGTTTAAAATAATTTGAAAAGCGAAAGAGACGTTTTGACGTGGTAGAGGCCGTGCTGGAATCGCAACTCTTACGGCCGGCTCGATTGGTCTGATACCACGCTTTCACAGAATATCAGCCTGAAACGGTTAGCCTTAAGCCAATTGTGTTTCGTGTGATGAGTGAGAGTTCGAATGGCCCATTTTAAATTCGTTGTATAAACTCTATCCTCTCCAGATTTATTATAGTATAGATAGATAGCTTAAAACTGTTAAAACGTTGTTTTATTATATGTACTAGTCACGAAAACTTAGAAAATGCTACGAATATGACCTTACATAAGCAAGGGACGTATCTTTATGTTTTTGTGATACATTGTATAACGTATGGAATACACCGGCTAGGCTTCCTAATTGAATCAGCTTCGAATAAAGATGGCAAAGAATACACATGAAGTGCTCTAATGCGCAGTTCTGCATGTGCACCAACCAGCAGTAGCCTGCATCCAGCGAATGTATGTCAGGCGGGGCTTATCGGTCGCGGTGACGCTCTGCGGCCAGTGATGCCAGCGTCCTGTTCGATTTTTCCATTAGTTTGTCTGCGTTTTAGGAGAGATGACGGCATATGTAGAAAGATGAGTGAATTGTAAATAAAATTTACTTTCCTATAAATATAATAAACGTGCGTGCGTGCACCGGAACACAAACCAATTTGACTGATAATTTCTTTTATTTTTTCTTCCACCCATTTTAATAAAATTATTAGAGCTAGGCATATTTGCTGAAGAGTTTATTGCGCGGCTTCTCTCCAAGCCATAACATGTTGCAAAGCGGTGGCGAATTAGATTAGGCTCCCATAGAGTAAATAATAACCATAAACAAAATTAAAACTAAATAATTAAAATGAACAAGTTGGCGGTAGGCTAAATAAAACTTTAACAATACTCGTTGACACTTGACATCTTCGTCTTCCGTGATCACGGCCACTCGAAACGGCGGAATAACAAAAATCAAATAATTTACTGCGCTTAAAACCGTTAAAACGTAGTTTTATTATGTATACAAGTCGCGACAACTTGAGAAAATATTATGTTTCTATAAATAGTTGCGAAGTAGTCGTTTTGTTGGTAAAGTTATTTTGAAAATATTTATTGTTCAATCTTGCGGTAGTCTCTATGTACATGTAATTGTAAATAACTCCGTTGGCTCAGTGACCCAAAGTGAGTCTTGGCCTCCGAAACGAAAGCTAGTCAGTTTCATCTGTCCTGCACAGTGTCTTGCCACCATATAATTAAGCTTATAATATTATCTGGAGAGCTTAGAACTTTCCTGTTTTGAAATAAGATTTTTTTATATCTTTGTTTGTAAGTAAACTGGCAAACGTACCTTCTGGTGGTAGGTGGCTACCGTCGCCCATGGACATCTGCAACACTAAGGGAGTCGATGCGTTGCCTACCTCGTTGAGACTTTAAGTATCTGTTCACGCCCTTTCCGAAGAGCCCCATATTGTATCACTCTGGGAAAACCGCAGGAGGGAGTTCATTCCATAACTTGGACACATGGCATGAAGGAGTGTCTGCCACGTGTCGTGGAGGACTTCCAAGTGTCTAGGAAGTATTTGTACATATTTGTGTTCGATGAATTTCAAAACGCAACGCGACACCTTAATTTATACTTCTCCAGTTTAAAATGTGACTTTCTTAGACGTACAATTTTCTGAAATATTGCTCGCAAACATATATTCTGTATTAATGTTGGTTATTGAAGATTGAAAGGTATAAATGAAAGATAGACAAAAAATGAGATGGATGGATTGTATAAAGAATGACAATGATTTGAGCTGCGACAGGTATGGAGAAGGTGAAAGAAAGAGAGAGAGTTGGTCATTTTGATACTAAACTTATGTACTTTTCAGGCTGTATTTCCAGGAACTCAGATAGTATCGATTAATAAAAGTGTAGTAAGAAAATTGTAAGTACAGTGTAAATTCCATGTAACATCGCTCGATTTAACGACAAACTCTCTTAAGCGTCGAAATTACTTCGATTTGGTTGGTTTAGCTTGTCTTCCATACAATTATACATTCTATATAGCATTACACCCACTCTCAATAACGACAACAATTAAGTAATAAAAAGTACCTTTTAAGTTGCCAACATTAGTAAAAGCTGCGCAACTGTGTACGTTCTTTTATCGCTTTATTATCTTAGCCCGTAATAAACTTGACTGTCCGAATCATGCATATCGAAATTTCTAAGTACTTCCTCTATCACCAAGATGCCTCAATATCGCAAGATAGGAATAAAATAAGTAAAAAAATACAATAAAATTACTGGTGCAGCAAAAGACGTCAGACAAAAATAACAGACTTCTCTCCATTTAATGACAACTCTCTATAACGCCATAAAATGCACAGCCCCTTCAGTGTCGTTATATAGAGTTTACACTGTATTAAATTTTATTGATTTTTTTTAGAGTTTTCAAGTTAAATGTTAATATTAACCAGAATTAAATAAAATATGTACATTCAGAACAAAGGTTTTTAAAATCAAATAGATCTGTGACGCCTTAGTGACTCGGCGCCATTGATCGCGGCACGACCTCGCATATACGACGCGTGTATGGGTAATTTCCATCTCTCTACTGTACAAATAAGTACTTTTCTAAATAATATTTTCTTTGCATAATCAGAGTACAATAAAGTTTATAACTCGTATTATCTATGCATTCAAGGCAAACGGAAACCTCGCAACACCAACCTCGCAAGTGCTACCCAACCACTTTAGTTTGGTACGAGACGTAGTGGGGCGCGCACGTCGCGTAAATCTCGCACATGCGTACAATTACATTTGAGAAGGTCGTAATCATCTGATTGTTTTTTTTTTTAAATTTCAATCTTTCAGTGTGATCTCAGTGCTGTGATATCTTTTTTATTTTATTTCAAAATGGGTCAAGCGTTCGGCACTACGAATTCACACAACGGTGAGCGGCATTACGCCAGGAAAGAAATCGGTTAGTTATTATTGTTTATGTAATTATTTTGCTCGTTTTGGATTAGGGATATTAGTCATTATATATAGCTGCATATCGGTTTTTCTGTGTTTGCGCTGTTAGCTGTCCTCATCCAGCTCTACAGCTATAAGTTCGCTAGGGTCAAGGGCCTATAGATAGTATAATGTGTCATCAAAGTCATCGGCCCTTTATATATGGATATGGATGGATTCAGCGTTATTAGACGGTTCATTTCTCTCTTTCAATTTTGATGGACCGATCAATGTGATCGATATAAACGTAAATTTGGAATAATTCAATGTCATTGAACATAAAATTGATTCAATTTGGTTGATCCGTCTACTATCAATTTTAGCTATATCTGCAACCTATACTCATATCACATATCTAACATTCGTCAATTTGTACATTCTAAATGTTACAATCAATTCTAAAATAATGTTCATATGAAAGAGCGAGCGCTAAAATAACATATCCTTATCTTACTCTTTAAATATGATAGAATAATTATAATAACTGCTTAAACAATAATTATTACGTTATACGTTTAAGTTATAAGTTTAAGTCTAGGAGGCTTCGGCTCTTTATTAAACTCTACAGTATGTTGTTTCTACCCACTAGTCCTCCTTACCTCAAGGAACGCTTCGGATTTATGTATGTATCTAGCTCCCACAATTTACGCCTCTCAACTAAATAAAACATAAACACGCCTGTACATACGTCTTGTTTTTACAATAACTCTTTTAGCGTCCAGGCTGTGCGTCTTTGGAATGACCTACCTATTGCTCGAAGACAATCCGGTTCACAAGCATTACTTCTCTATTGTGTATAATAATTCCCATATATATATATATATATATATATACATAAAAGAGTATAAAATTCAGTTAAAGGAATGGCTCTTAAATAGAATGTTTTACTCGGTGGACGAATTCCTCAATTCTGTATTTTTTTCTTATTATTATTTATCATTATTTAATTTAATAAAATTTATTATAAATATTTGTATGCTCCTATGTGAGCAAAACATGTGTACACTAACATATATTACATCTGCTTAACCATTACTTTTGATTTGACTTTGATATTTGATATTTGTTTATATACTTGTATATATATTTATATTCTTTTTCTACTTATATGTATTGTTTATACTTGTCATTTATCATTATTTATAAACTGCACCACCGTTGGTTAAAATCCATTAATCCCTGCCAAGGGTTGCCTGGAAGAGGTGGCTTTTTAGCGATTAAGCCACCCGTTGTACTACTTCTTGTACTTTTCTATTTCTGTCTATCTATGTTTTTGTGTACAATAAAATGTTGTCTATCTATCTATCTAACATGATAAAGTGTCACAGTTCGATTGACCATCAACTACAGAGTTTTATTTATAAGATATTATTACGTACTTTTGTTGATTTAATTATTTATTATGTAAGAGAAAATAAAATCATACAGCCCCGATAATACGACTATATAATTTATATATAAGTTTAATAAACTAAACAAATCTAGTTTGTCTGAGAAAAGAACTGTTTCTTTAAAAAAATAAATGGAAAGTGGTCCAAATTTCATTATTTTAATGTTGGGTAGTTCGCATATTGGATTAGCTGATTCATTCTAATTTTATAAATGCTAAAGTAACTATGTTTGAAGTTATCTTATTTCACGGACGGACAGAGCTTTATGTTTGCTAAGGCGTATTGTAGTCTAGAGAAAGACACGGTCAGTGAAATAGGAGACGAAAATTATTATGGCCAACCTAGTCTATATTACATACACTACACTAGAACTCAAAACAGCTGGGCAGTAACAAAAACAATAAATCATTTATGTATGAAACTTGGTTATTTGCTGTCTAATTCAAGGTAATAGTTAGTCTGAGTATGCAGCACAGCTGCTTTTTTTTACTTGCTTTCTATAAAAGTAGGTACTAATATTATAAATGCGGAAGCAACTGTTTGCTACGCTTTCACAGAAAGACTACCGTACCGAATTTGCTGAAATTTGGTATATATCTAGTCTCAATACCAAGAATGGACATCGGATACTTTTTATGCCGGAAAAGAGGATAGTCTTTCAAATTTAACGCAATGTTATCTGTGTGAATGCTGGCTAGTAAAGTAAAATAAATTTAGACTTAGGATTTTGGAATATTCTAGTTATTAAATAATAACGGAACAACACTCGATTATTCACAAGCTTTTTACATGGCAATGCTAATACAATGGTCATAGTGATTTCTAAAATAATTTAATCACTCAATTGCTATCATTTTTGCTATTTTAATGTAGGTAATTCTGTTTCAGCATTTACGAACTTAAACCACGATAAAAATATTAAAAGTGAAAAGCGTAAGTTATTATTTTGGATGATTTCCAAATTCGAGAAAAGCAACAGAAGAATGAATGACACTTAAATACAGTATAATAATTTGAAGTTGCCATAGTATGTTTTTTTTGCCGCGCTTTTTCAGTTTTATTTTCATTAGCCAGGTATTTATTTATTTCAAGACAACACAGTCCAATTCAAAACACACACAATACTGTTGTTAGTAATATTTTTTCCTTATGTATATGTTAGTAATTAATGACTAGCGCGGATTTAGTCCTCTTAACGAAGGACCAAATCAAAATGGCAGTCAAATTTTTCAGCTATATTCCCTTCAGAATGCTATTTGCTGCCACCACGCAATCTGCTTAGTAACGAAGCTGTTTTACGCCATAAAGCAGCAAAGCCTATCAATGTGTGCTTCGGCGAACATAGACGACGCACTGCAGGAATGCGGGGTCGCCCCAACAGCACCCTGAGGGAGTTTTGTATTGGACTCATAGGGTGTTGTAAGCTCTTTGGGTACGCAGCAGAGGAGTCTTCACCCCTGTTGACGAAGTGAGTTTGCTAGGATCGGCGTGGGCGTAACTACGTTCTAAGTCTCATGCCTTTCCTACCATAAGCGCGGGGCACATGGGAGGAGGGTGGTTTTAGTGGGGTATTAGCCCTTGGGCATTTGTCGATTTGGTTCGAGCCTCCACACAAGCCGGTCGGTTACTGTTTGGATTGTCCTCAGTGGAATGCCTCCATGATCGACAACGGTCTAATCCCTAGCAAAGGACCCGGTATCTGCGAAATGCATTTCCCCCGCCAGAAAAAATAAATAAATATTTGAACCACAGAGTTGCCGAGTGCAGAGAGGTACATTAAGCCTTAAACAACGTATTTTAACCGTCTCTGTACACCGAGCAAATCTGCGGGACAACATGTTTGCCCGGACTGACAATGCCCTACATTCCTTATTTTTTTTAAAAATAATGAATAGGTTCGCATTTGACTGACATTGCGCCTGATGTCAGGTGGAAATGCAGTCTAAGGTGGAGCACGCTTAAGAGGATACCTGTTCACGCAAAACTGGAACACACCTAGATTGTATTCTTGAGGAAAAACAGACGACGGTAAAGAGTTCCACTCTTCAGCGGTGCGGTCTGATAAAAGTGAAAGCATAGCGTTTCGTCCGCTTTGTTGGTTTTCCACCATATTTCAGTGGTGTGAGCGCGTACGTCTGCTTGTCCGGTGGTAAAAGGGTGAGGGAGCAACCAATTCATGTAATTCCGTGGCACACTCCCCCTATCCATGTCCACATTATCGTCCTGGACGTACTTAAACTCTTTAACTCTATTTAGAGTTCCATTGAGCAAGAGAGGCGGGACAAATAATGGACACTTGGCTCCAGCCTTAATCACCATGTATTCGGTCTTTTTAACATTATATACCAAACCGTGAGATGAGGCGGAAGAGGATGAGAATACCGGCAATAGCAGGCATATCCAATATCCGGCCTTAAATGGATTTGATTCATCTCTGGAACTTGGTCAGTGAAGACTAGATTAATCTCGCAGATATTTCCTTTATGAAGTTGAGTAAATGTGTAATTAATTTCCTTATGGATATTTTTTTTCTAAAATATTATAAAATTGGAAAGGTAATCCTTTTTTTGAAGTGAAACTTCTTTAGAATCGTTGTGTTGGTAGGTAGTTAGTGACTAAGCCTGCGAGAGAATGAAATAAGAGTTTTACATTGTGCAGCACAGATTAGAGAGTCAATAGTACCGATGACTACACATAGGTCCAATTTGGACCGAAATAAAACCGATAACAATATTTTTCAGACTAAAACAGTGAACAATTGAAAGTGACACTGAAGAAGTTTATTTTGAATTATAATAATAGGTTGGTGAAAAAATCTTTTCGCATATAGTATGTATGCACTTGTAATAAGATCTCTTTGGCTATACCATTTCTATCTGGCTGGTTTTGGTATCATTAAAAAGTTTTAAATTTAAAGAAGACAATTCCAAATTCAAATTAGGAAAATGTGTGATTTTCATTTGTTTTTCTTATTGTTAAAATGAGTGAAAATAATGAAGAAATTCGATACATTTTAAAATTTTACTACAAAAAAGGTAAAAATGCAACACAAGCCGCGAAAAAAAATTGTGAAGTTTATGGACCTAATGCAGTATCTGTGAGAGTAGCGCAAATTTGGTTTAAGCGTTTTCAATCCGGAAATTTTGATATCAAAGATGCACGTCACTCTGGTCGCCCTGTTACGGACAAAATTGATTCCATTTTTGAAAAAGTGAAGCAAGATCGGCATATTAGTAGTTATGATACATCAATTCCCAGTTCTCCAGCTACAGCTGGAGAACTGGGAATTGACCACAAAACGGTTTTGGCGCATTTGAAAAAAGCTGGGTACACAAAAAAGCTCGACATTTGGGTGCCTCATGAGCTCACTGAAAGAAACCTAATGAACCGTGTACTCATTTGTGATTCTTTATTACGACGTAATGAAACCGAACCATTTTTGAAGAAGCTGATAACTGGTGATGAAAAGTGGATCACGTACGAGAAGAACGTGCGAAAAATATCGTGGTCAAAGGCCGGTCAGGCTTCACAGATTGTGGCGAAACCCGGGTTAACTCCCAACAAGGTGATGCTGTGTGTATGGTGGGATTGGAAGGGCATTATTCTGTACTTTTTATTTATGAACTGTACTGCTAACAACTGATGAGATTAAAGCAAAAAGTTGAGAGAAAGCGGCCGGAATTAATCAACAGAAGGGGTGTGGTTTTTCACCATGATAACGCCAGACCTCACACACCTTTAGCCACTCAGCAAAAATTACGAGAGTTTGGCTGGGAGGTGTTAATGCATCCACCGTATAGTCCTGACCTTGCACCTTCAGATTTTCACCTGTTTCGGTCTCTGCAGAATTCCTTAGGCAGTGTCAGGTTAACATCACAAGAGGACTGCCAAAACCACTTGTCACAGTTTTTTGATCAGACGCCCCAAAATTTTTATAGCAATGGGATCACGTCCCTACCTACAAGATGGCAAAAAGTTATCCAACAAAATGGCACCTACATACTTTAGTCAAATGTAAATAAACTTTATAAAAAAACCTTTTGATTTTTTATATAAAATGCGAATAAACTTTTTCCCCAACCTAATATGTTGACGAATGTAGGCTAAAGGTAATTATAAATGTTAGAGAAGAATTATCTGTGAGTGTATTCTCTGAAGTTTCACTTCTACTGCGTATAAACTACACACACATACACATATTTTTAGATTTTTTTATGTTAGTCTGTATGTTTGGGATTCACGCAAAAACAACTGTGCCAATTTCGATGCGGTTTTCGCTGTTCGATAGTAAATTCTTGGAATTAAAATCTGCGGTACTTTATATCCCGGGAATCCCACGGGAAATTTCTTGGACGGGTTTTAAAGTGGCCAGGTTGAAAAAATTCTGATTCCGATCCAATATTTACACTGATTCTATCTACCGTGGACGAAGTCGCGGGCGAATCCTAGTTATATATAAATCATCGCTATGAATCATTATTTTATCTTGACTTGATTGATGATTAATAACGAACCAGATGTATTGAGATTGAATGAGTTCATAGGAATATATTACTATGATAAAATCGTAAACATTTGTTTGTTTTAGCGTTTTTGACGCATATCACTTTTTTTTAAACACACTGTATATCCCCAAATTAAGCAAGTTACGCTTGTGTTATGGCTAATATACAACGGACCACTCTGGGGCCGATCCCAGACACCCAGACCATAGTAAATAACGGAGAAAATACGTTTCCGAAATTTACTATACCAGGAATCGAACCCGGAGCCTCTGCGTTGCAGTGAGGTAAGCCGGCAAAGGCTTAGCCCGCTCAAGCACATATGCCGTCAAATCCGTCAATATCTGTCACTGGAATGTATTTTAAGAAATAATTGGGCTTCCATTTATTACCGCACTCAGGGTCAGGTAATGTCCCATTAGCCTTAATAGCGATAGGTTATTTATCGTTTTACCTTTTTTTATTTAAATCTGCTACTTATCTCGAGGTGCAATTTTCATCACGATATATTCCTTCATCTTCTATATGTGGTAATTACAATATGCTTACATTCAAAATAAGTTGCACTGGAGAACACTTTGAAGGTCATAAATATAAGTTAAAATTTATTTTCACTTCCTAGTGTATGTATACCGCTTCGCAACGTGTTATTGCTGTTAAGGAGACGAAGCGGCAAGAAACTCCCCAGCAACACGTATAGCTAAATTGATTAACTCAAACTTTTTTTTATGATATATTTATACAGAAATGTGTTACACAATCACTTTTCGAAGAATTAATAGAGTTCTATCAAATAGTGCATACTCAGTAAGACAAAGCTCACTAGGTCAAAAAACTACCTAAGGGGTGATGTGCTACTCGGCCAGAATTCGAACCATGTCTATTTTGGAACGCGAATTTGTGACTCGAGATTTGTACCCGTTAAGCTACCACGGCTTTTAGAAATACCACTTGTGATTGGGCATTGTATATATTGTTACGAGCTACACGACTCGAATTAAAAATGCCATTGGAACTACTATAGAATTTATTAGAACTGTACAAACACATGTAAAACAAATAAAAATAAAACTGGATGCAACCAGTTCACACTGTACGATTCAATGCAATTGGATACGCGTGAAGTCCGTCGTCTATATCGCTAATCGAGAGTACTACAAACGTCTTACTCATTTCGTAGTCGTCGCTTAACTGCCCGCCTCTCCATTCGGGCATCGTCTTATACTAACTACACAGTACAAAGAAATTGGCCGCGCACACTGAGTTTCTAAGAAATACTAATTTGCACACCTGCGAACGGCTAACAAAGTCGCAAACAATAACAATAAGGATTAGTTCGACGCTAATGATGGTTATAAAACAAGAAGAAAAACAAATAGTATGTTTTTCTTAATTGCAAATTCAAACACAAAGGATTCCCTAATCCGGGAGGACAATAAGCTGCGCTTACAATAGGCAGCTGTGCGGCTTATCTTTGACAGCATGTAACAACATTATAATTAGTTCTCACTAAAATTTCAGCATTCATTTTGATATCACAAATAAACATAATATATATGTATAAAATAATAATAATAATAATATTTATTGACGCCAAAATTACATATAAAACTCACATATACAAGATATAGATCTTTCCTTATTAATAAAGTTATTTCGTTAACTAACACCTAAACTAGGCCGAGCCTTAAAGAGAATGTTTAATGCCAAAGAAAATAATAAAATTTAAACAACAACAACAACAATACTCTTTATTGTACACCAACTTAAAACAGTAACACATTTGCACATCTTAAAATTAGAAGGTAGTAGTACAATGGGCGGCCTTATTGCTTAAAGCAATCTCTTCCAGGCAACCTTTGGATGGACAAGGATCTTAATCACACTAAATTGTTGGCGTGCAGCTTAAGACTATACTAATGATAATATATATAATATAATGTACAATAATATACTTACATATATGTATACCATATTATAACCATACAAAATATATATACATACACACATAAATACACACACACACACACACATATATACATATATCTATATACGTACATGGACATACACAACAAATAATACATATTATGCAGTTAGATAGTGCTCCCTCACAAGTCTGCCGGCAAAGCGTTCCAAAGATGCACGGCACAAACGGAGAACGACCGTGCGTAAATCTCCGTGGCATGTACAGGTGTCCTTAGCCGCAACTTCTCTGATGATCTCAGGGATCTTGAATCACTGTGGAAGAACTGGAAGCGTTCTTTAAGATAGGACGGAGTACGAGAGTCAAACAATACGTCATAAAGAAGAGACAGAACATGTGCATTACGGCGAAGTCGAATTGGTAGCCATTTGAGCTTTTTACGATATTCGGATATGTGATCATATTTTCGTAACCCAAATATGAATCGTATACAGAAATTTTGTAGTCGCTCAAGTTTGTCTAATTGGCTTTGGTTAAGATCGAGATAGCTAACGTTACCATAATCAAGTATTATGCCCCAGGATAGTGATTTGTCTAAATAAATTCCTAGCTTTTTTACTATGTTGCTTATGGGGATCACAGCCCCACCAAACATGATTGGTGGCAACAAAGACCAATGTTAAATGTTATATTTTGTAAAAGTAAGACTCAGACCAAGACTTGTTTTCGTAACTAGCTTGATTAATTAGATAGATAGACAAACACAACATGTGTGTTTGTGTTATCAAAATAAATGCAAAACAGAAATAGCTATTTAGTCTACCATTACACATTACATTGACACAATTTTGTTTATTAGTATACAATATACATTTGTATTTATATATATTTACATATCTGTAGTTGTATAGAACAAAACAAGACACACACACGGACAAACATTCAGTTCACAAAACTGGTCTCCAGCAAGGACGTTCACCTTCGAGGTGAACGCCTCACTTTCCTTCGTAATGTATTTTTAAAGCATTTCAACATAAAACGACACGAGGTATCAATTACTTGCCAAAACCTTGAAAAGTCCGAACGTCTGTAACGAGCAGATCCGCAAAATAATCGGGTAATTAAAGTAAGACACAAGTTATGTATCAACTTATAGAGCGAGAAAAAGACATAAAATATAGTTTTGCAAAATTTGAACGAATCCTTGTCACACGTTGCTCGGACGCTCGGCGGATGGGAGCTATGTAAATGGGTAAGAGTGTAATCGGAAAGAAAAATGCTGACCGTTGTTTATTGTATGCCTTTTTACGCCACCTGTGGATTCTGCGCGATACTACTGTCTGTACTTTTAACAAGATCGATCTACTCTTATGTATTTCGATGCGCTGAATCCGAATCTGGGATCAGTTGGGTCCGTACACCGTCAAGATTTTGAGGGGTTAACCATATATTAGTTCGGGTAACTTGCACGAGATGGCGCAATTTTGATTTCGAGCTTTTACAATAGATAATATATTTTGATAAAATTCGTTTGTTTATGTAGAATGACTTTTTGTACTAAATTTTTTTATATATATATTATATACTGGCGGTCCTAGTAGACGTTGTCCTGCTCTTAAAAAATAAAAATCTAGGACCCGATTCTAGTTTCAATTCTGAAAAAAATCATCAAAATAGGTCCAGGAGATTAGGAGGATCCTATAACCCGATCACAGCGCCATCTACCGGTTCCAATTGTGAATCTAAACTATCCACGGCCCCACTCAATATACACAAAAAATGACAATAAAATCGGTAGTCGTTCTCAAGTTATGCGCGTATATACATTTCTACGATTCATTTTTATTTATATATACATATTAGATTTATATTGATTAAGGTTCACATACTATTAATCAAAGAAAGGGTGGGGCTTAATTTCATGCTTATGTAACTTAGTCGACAGCAGAACTTACACTTACCGAACTCTCGTTTAAAAAAAAACAATAATTAAAATGAAATTTATCCTATGCCCTAATTGGAAAAAATACAGCAAAAAGCATCAAAATCGGTTGAGTACTTTCGGAGTTCATCGCGGTCAAACACTGTGCCAGGGAATTATTATCTTCTATATATTAATATGTGAAGCAAAAACTTTGTACCCCTTTTTACGAGTATTACGCTGACGGAGGAGTATGTATCGCACACTTATAGTTTGTATAGAGAAGAAGCGACGAATACTAATATATTTTTTAAATTATGCATAAAAAATACATTGAATCAATAAAAAATATCACACACACTACCATGTATTTGACACACTCACGCATATATACTCTTGTTTATTAGTGCCTTGGCGAAATCTGTGATTATGGAAGTATAGTCTTTGAGTTTAAACATTATGGTCGAATTTCGAGCACGGGCGACCACTAGTATATATAGGTAGCTATAGGAACCTCGTTCCAACCAATGTTCGAAAGACACGTCACGCGTTTTATTTGTGTCCAAGCGTTGTTATAAAATATCATTATTGCCGGCAAATTCATAGAAAACTTTTTATTTGGACAATTCTCTTCGACACGTGTAGGGACCGAAGTAAAAGTTGTAAAAATACGAGGACCAATTTAAAAAATAAACTTGGTTGACATTTTCAAACGTAGCTGTCAACTTTTTAATTCGGGTTTCGCTAAGGTTGAGTTTTATTTACAGATTTACGTCATAGCAGCCATTTTAAGACAGTATGTATGTCCACTTACACGTATTGTTACAGTTATTTGGTAGCTAGTTCTTCTTGTCATGTTTCCGTTTGAAGTTAATTAATTAGTGAATTAATTTTGTTATGTACCCTCTTATTTATAAACGATACAATCGGCCCTTTCCTTAATTGAATAATGCTATATTTTTATTTATTCGGTGATTAGCGCTTGTTTTTGTATAGGTTAAGGAGTTCTCTATAATTTAACATAATTTTATTTAGGAATGTTTGTCTCTAAAATGTAGTGATATGTACAGATCATAATTCAAAATCTCTCAATTGTATATAGACGGTATTCACTACATTTCGTTTTTATGTTGGCAGACGCGATAGATTTGTACTGTGTTGAGTTTATTTTATTACATGTAAAACTTTAAGTATAATGTTTTATATGACACCTGTATAAAATATTATCTGGAATTTCCAAACAGTAATGTATTAAATTCTTTTCATTCATAACACTTTAATTAGAATAGTTTATCAATGACTTCAATCCGCCATCGGTTGTGCCAATTGCTAAGTTTCATGTACTGTAAAATTATTGGAGGGATGGCGAGGTGTTCTAAAAATGCTTGTCGAGTTTTAATAGTCAGTGTATAATATATGTTAAATCTGCAAGGTTGTCTGATTTTTAAAGTATTGTGACCAGTTGCTGTTCTTTTACTACCACAAGCCCTTCTGAGTTGTTGCAAGTATTACAGTATCAGTATATATTCCGAAAGTAATAATGTAATTATTATACTGAACATATTTACAAATGTTACGGCTTTGGCAACATATATTTCGGCTTAGAATTGTTTTATTTAATGATAAAAATAAGAACATCATGTTTTGCGTGTGAAAATGTTGTAGCGTCTCGAATTCAATTGTTTTTACATGTACTATATTTAAAATTCATACAATTCAAATGCCGCGCGCTGATTGGCTGTCGGGTAGTATCCCAGCGCCCCTAGTGGCCAATATTGCAATGTCGTCGCCTTGTCCGAGTTAATAAGACAAACAAAAATAATTAATTTAAATATGTACGGAGAAAACTTACAAAACTACGTTTATAGGGACTAACCGAAAACTTCATTATATGTAGTTCTTGGAGAGGTAATGAATTATTGAATTAATTAATGGGATGAAGGTTTTCTGTATTACAATTTATTATTTTTGAATGACTTTTTTTAATATGACTTCTTACTATATTTAAAATATTAAATTAAAACTAAAAGCAAATAAAACCGTTTTTGTTGTAAACAGTAGTAAATCGCAATAAACACGTTAAACGGGTTCTTATTAAAACTTATTTCTTCATACAAAAACAAGTTCAAAGTCAAATTTCGTAAATGAAATTAACTTGTTAATTAGGCACACCGTGATGTAACATCAAAATTAATCCATTGTATTCAAATTCAATGGGAGCGATTAAAAATATGTTTACACTGTAATGGAAAAACAGTTACGTGATTTTGTAACAAGGTATAAAATAAAAATATCAAACCGTCAGATATAGTAATAAAACTACGTTTTAACGGTTTTCAGCGCGGCAATTTATTTGATTTGATGATGATGTGATGACATTAAAAGGAGATGGCAGCTGGAGGGTCCGAACCAACTCCAAAATAGAATACCTCATGGCCGAGCCCAACATAATTGGGGAGATAAAATCTCACCGTCTCCGCTGGCTCGGTCATGTGGAGCGGATGGAGGAGGATCGGAGAGTGAAGAAAGCAAAAGCATACTTGGGGCGACCGGTTGGTCTTCCCAACTATCGCTGGAAGGACAGAGTGGACGCTGACCTGACCGCACTCCAAGCCCACAACTGGCAAGACACTGCGTAGGATAGGACAGAGGAAAGTGGCGTGCTCTCATTTCGGAGGCCAGGTTTTAGTTCTTGATGATGATGTCGTCAAGTGCCAATGAGTATTGTTTAAAGTATTATTTAGCCTACCGTCAACTTGTTAATTTTAATTTTGATTATGGTTATTATTTACTCTATGGCATCTTTGTTCACAATTCGCTAGTGCTTGCCGAGTATTAACTCGGCAAGCACTCTAGCGAATCGTTATCGAATAAATGATTCAATACAAGTTTCTTACACAATTATTTATTTTATTTTAATTCAGAATTAACGTATTTATTATTGGTTTTATTAAAATGTATATATTTGTTTTTACTAATTAAATATTATATAAGTAGAATTAGTTTTTATTAATTATTATTATTATTCATTATTTAATTAACAAATTTGGGTCGTTTTGGTCTTACGCTTAAAGGAAGGTTTGCACTGAAAATCAGCGTTGTGTCGGACATAATTCCGGCACAGCAATATGCTGAGTGCAAACCTTGTTTGCTGAAAATGCGACGCACAATATTAAAAAAATCGGGTGTTTTGAAAACAAATTCCACGCGGACGACGTCGCGGCACAGCTAGTGTAATTAATATTTGTATGTGCATAGTATGTATTATCACGTCGTAATAACAAAGCCAAACCTTGGAGGGGCTGCCGCAAACAGTGGTCAGGTACCATAATGTAATTGATGCGTTGGGAGTTACTTGGACTAACCCAGTATTGTTCACGTAGCGTTTAATATTAGCGACCCCTTTTTTGCAATACGATTACTAAAATTCGCTCTAATAATAATTGTTATATGCCACAAAAACTATCCATTTTATTCCAGCGTTGAATTTAATTTCATACTCTACCAACCAATTATGGTGGAGTTTTTTGAGAGTATCGAAGCATCTTCGCTAAAGATTTACTTAGTCTGTCACGTATTCATAAATTCTATAGCTTCTATTCTAAACTAATTTATTCTAAAGCAATACTTACTCATGTGCAAACGGACCCTTATTTAATTAAGGGCCACGGTTCTAGGCTAGACTATTTATTAACTTGAAAAATACAATTAAAATCTAAAAGTAAACTAAGTTATAAATAGTACAAGCGATTATATGCGACTGTGTAACAAATCGCTGCCAGATTGGAGCGTGCCCAGAAGGCAGGCCGCATTGCCGCGCTGTATGGCGATGCTTATTTGTTGGGCGCAATATGAGTCGGCCTTTTCTGATCACGGCTCAGAAGTCATCGAAGAGTTTCTTGCAAATTTCTTTGAAGAAACTCTTTGCCAACGAACCTAATCTTTCAACTCTAAACGACACAAACATGTAACCCCTTCTTAAGGTTCCATGAGTTTCAGCTTGTGTAGCAGCGTTGCCAGCCTCTGACTCAGTCATTGGAAGATGTGATGGCGCCAGAGTGTCTACACATGTCGCATCCCAAACATGCGGCCGTCCCATCTTCCAAGGAATAAGTGACATACCATCCGGCCTCTTGCCATCGTCGCCTACCAAGCCATTCGGTTCTAATACGGCCGGTACGCCGACGCTGACAAGAGCCCGGCGGATGATGTCATTGAGGCTGGCAAGACGAGATCTTCGACCAACACTACTAACATGATAATCCGAGGCCTATTTACATTTTCTAAAATCTAGTACCTTTCAAGACTTATCTATTGATGTCGTACATACCTGTGTAAGAGTTATTTTTCATCTCTTCATTACATGTATGGTGATCACCCCTACTTGTTAGCTTTTTCGGGATTTGATTGTACCATTGTACAGTGATGTTATATAATTATCTTCTTCCCAAACGTCCATATAGAGCCAATAGTATTTGAGAAAGAGGACTGTATGCCATGACTTTGAAAATGCACACAAAACAATTTGATATGTTAAGATATGAGAAAAACCTAAGAAATTATACATGGTTATTTTTTTTAAGTTTCTTCCGTATCACTCCCGATTCTGTTCAGGAACTTTGCTTTGCTATTTAAATACTCTCTATGTATAGTCGTAAACTTAACTAATACTAAAACTAACTTAAATTAACACAAATTGTATTATATAATATTCTACACAAATATGTATCATTAAAACGAGCGATAACGCGGGCTGAGAGAACTCGACGCTATGGTAATCATTGCCTCGACTTGTTTCTCTTCCCGGCGTTCTCCACCACTTTAAGGGCCATTTACACGGAGAGAGTTTCTTGCCTCCAAGATACGATTGTCAAAAGCAAGAAAAAATATCATTTAAACTAAACATACGATATCGTACGTAGAAGGGCGATAATTGCCTGGCCATTGATTACTGACGTCTCTGTGTCAATAAAATACAAAGTACCGACCTCGAAAGGCAAGTCTCGCATTCAAACTGATTTGTACGATGCATGCACTTGAAAAACTGTCATACGAGTTCTAGTTTAGACAAGTCGAGAAATCGTAGGCAAATATCTCTATGCGACTTGTGTCGTAGTGTAAACAAAACTCTTGGTGATAATTACCTTACGATTGTCGTATGACATACTCGTAGCCGAGTTTTTGTTTTTTGTTTGAATGTAAACATACCAATGCGATTATTGTCTAAAGAGTATCGCTTGCGAAAATAGTATACGATTTTCGCCCCCTAACGTGCGATAAACTTTCTCCATGCGCTTTAAGGTAAAATGCTTCCAGCCATGACCTGGGTGCTTTGCCAGCTAACATTTCGTTCAATATTGACTTTGTCAATATTGCAATTTTTCAAATATCTGTCATACGACCAGTCATGCTATATGGGTCAAAATGTTGGGCCACTAAAGCGCTAAACCACAAACGTATCCACTCAGCTGAGATGAGAATGTGGAGATGGATGTGTGGTGTCACAAGAATGGATAAGGTGAGAAATGATATAAGGGGCTCTTTGAAAGTTGCACCCGTGAATGAAAAATTGAGAGGAAGAAGATTAAGTTGGTATGGGCATATAATGACGAGTGATGAAAGTCACGTGACAAAAATAATGTCAAACTTCAAGATAGATGGATACAAATGTAAAGGTAGACCAAAAAAAAGATGGATGGATTGTGTGAGGGATGATATGATGATATGTGGTGTGACAGAAGATGTATGTCAGAGTAGAGGAGTGTGGAAGGAAAAGACATGTTGTGCCGACCCCAAATAATTGGGATATGGTGAAAGAAAAGAGATTGTCTTTGCCAATTTCATGTTGGTTACTGATCCCAGGTCGTAAGTAATTATATTAGGGCTTACATACACGTATATTATTGTCAGCACTATCAGCTAGAAACAATTAAATACAAATAAAACATTTGCACATCAATCGCACGTTGCTACGACGTAATAAAGACACTATTGTTTACCACAGAGGTGATAAGATAAAGTTGTTATTCATTTTCATTGAAAAACAATGCACTTAATCAGTTTGCTAGGTTGCTGAGAGAACAATTCGATGTTAATTATTACATATTTTATAGCTCAAAGAACAGTTGAAGGGACCAATTACTTGTCCAACAATTGGGATAATAATGATAAAGTTGAGATCGATGTGTAGTGTTATAAAAATGGAGAGGGTGAGAAATGAGTATATAAGGAGGTATTTGTCATGTACACGGTGAGTGAAAAATTAAGAGGAAGAAGGCTAAGAAGTCTTTATAAGTTGAAAATGATGTGACAAAAGAATGTTAAACGGCAAGATCGATGTACAGTCGCAGTATAAAAAGGTACTTCACCTTAAAGTCCACTTTTGCTTACGTGAGTACAAGAAACAGGACTGCCAACATTTTAATAAATGTTACGTTTTGCCACGTTTATAAAATATAGAAATGTGAAAAAAGATAATGACAATGTTGACAATGACAGACACTGAGATTAACAATAGTGTTAATCGTCAGACACAAACGAATTTTATACATTTAAGCATAAAGTGTAGAAGATAGATATAATAAAGAGTTGTAAACTCTAATAGACATAGAAGACTGTATTAGATATATAAAGACTCGATTGTAAGATTTTTAGAAAAGAAAATAAAGAAACAAAAGAAAAAGCACAAAAAGAAATAAAACAAACGACAAGAAAAGAAAATAAAATAATTAATACAACCCTAAAAGATATATAAGGCCGGATAACCTTGTACGTCCGGTGGAAGGGATTTTAAAAAAAATCGTCAGACACAAAGAGGATATAATCACTACGCTTATCAAAAATATTAAAACCAATAAAAAAGTTTTACATGTCTAAACAATCTTCTTATACAAGATAGAAAAACAAACAAGTGATCTAAGTAATTTTAAACTTTATTATCAAATGGTTAAATATGATTTTCTATGGAACAGTCTGTTCTGTGACTCGCGGAACGTTATATGAATCAATTTGAAAACTGACAAACATTTTCATACCACGAGTGTACCTCGATGTTGTAGTGCGAGTCTTCGACGTGATTATGAGAAGAATAGCGGATATTTCCGTTATAATGTAGGCCGTTTGTTTAATAATGGCTGTTTCGCATGCATTCGGCGTTGTTGTGCAAAATAACATAACGTCACACGTATTAATTAAGTTAATTAACTCGCTATTATAAGGTCTTAGATGTTTACAAAGAGAAAAATGTAGCGTTAGCTCCTTTCCAATCATTGTAATGGGTAGTCAACTCCATTTTTGTAAATATCAATTCATAAGTCATGACAAATGACACGTGGGTGTATAGAGGTCATGTTTTTCTTTCCATATCAGTACGTATTAATTGTTACTTTTACGAAGTAAGGTATAGTTATTGATATGTCTGTTCCATTTTCACGGAAAAAGTACTGGACCGATTTGGCTAAAACTCAGTATATATATATATATATATATATATATATATTCGATGCCGAGGATGAACATAGGCTACTTTTTATCCCGAAAAATGGGATAGTTTCCGGAATAGAAATATATTTGACCGATTTGGTATATATGTAATTAATACCGAGGGTGGACAAGGGATACTTTTCATCCCGGATAATGGGATTGATTTATGTTATGGTTATCCCAGAAAGTGGCATAGGTTTTGGTTTTTTTGTGATTTGCCATTTTCGTTACTTTGGACATTTTGGTCATTTTGAACATCTAAGTTGCATAAGTTTTTAACAAAATTTCAAGTCTAATAATCTCTTTGTAAAAACCAAGTTAAATATTTTAACAAAAAAATTAGAGCGTGGCTTGAGAAGAGACCTACATAGAATAATTTCGTCAACAATAGTGGGAGCTGACGTCATTGCTAATGTATAAAACAATTAACATTTTCGTATAAAATATTCCTTTGAATTTATCAAAATTGTTGTCATCGCTTAATTAAGAGCGTATCACATCGTAAGAGGCGACGAAACAACCCACAGTCAGGTGGTGGGGTGTTTGCCCGTCTGTATGGCTGCCACCCCTGGTCTAGAGTATGCCGCCATAACAACCTTGTGTTGTGTTCCGGCATCAGTTTCGAATCAGTTTTCAAATTCGACCATAATAATTAATTTAAATTATAAGTTTGAACATTATTAAGGTTCTGTTGTCAAAGACTATACTTCTATAATCACAGATTTCGCCAAGGCTACATTGTTAATTTGACTTGAACAATAAACGAAAGAGTGTATATAGGTATATGCGTTTGTGTGTCATATACATGGTAGTGTGTGTAATGTTCTTTTTATTGATTTAATGTATTTTTTATCCATAATTAAAAAAATATATTAGCATTCGTCGCTTCTTCTATATATAAACTATAAGTGTGCGAAATTTCATACTCCACCATCCGCGCAATTTTCGTAAAAAGGGGTACAAAGTTTTTGCTTCACGTATTAATATTGTTACAATTTGGGCCACCTGCATACCTATTGTCACATACCGACAAAGAAATGCTGCGCATCTTGTTTATTGCCCCTCCCGCATTCGGAGTTATTTTTATTACTTCGTATTTAAAATTTGCAATTAGACAATAGCCTATTGTTATTGTTTTCGACTTTGTTGGCTGTTCGCAGGAATAGATAACCAGGTGTGCAAATTACTATTTCTCGGAAACTCAGTGCGCGCCGCCGATTTTTTTTTGTACTGTATAGTTAGTATAAAACAATGCCCGAATGGAGGGGTGGGGCAGTCAAGCGACGACTACGATACGAGTAAGACGTTTGTGGTACTCTCGATTAGCGATATAGACAACGGATTTTGCGCGTGTCGAATTGCATTGAATCGTGCAGTGTGAACTGATTGCATCCAGTTTTATTTGTATTTGTTTTATACGTGTTTGTACAGTTCGAATAAATTCTATACTAGTTCCAACGGCATTTTTAATTCGAGTCCTGTAGCTCGTAACAATATAATGATTACCGAGTGTCGTTGTATTTTTACGTCGTAGTTTAAATCCCATTGCGAATATAATAATAATTTCTACGTAAAATTGCAAATGAAATCTTCAAACACGTTAACAACACAGATGCTTCGCAGAAATCCTAGCGTACACACCGCTATATTGTAAACAGGAAAATCACGAATAGTTGTAGAATGAAACGTAACAGTTCAGTTCAATTCAGTTAACAGTGCAACCTTCCTGTTAACTGTTTGTTAAACATTTGACTTAGTTAAAAAATGTTTCAGAGATTTTTCGTATATTCGTGCAGGAACGATGAAAGAAAACTATTTTCTGCGGCCTGGCCTGTAAGGGGAGACAAAAAAACATACAGCCACGTGGTAGGGCAATCGCGCGTCTTAATGGTTACTACCCCACCACCACCAAATATTATTAAATTTTTCTTGTAATGTCTCCTTGGACACCGGGTTGCCTGGAAGAGATCGCTATAGGCGATAAGGCCGCCCATTGTTCTAATGGAAATATATTTATATTCATTCATATTTTCATTCATTCATACCCCTGATTTGGAGTATACCGCCACAAAATCCTTACGTTGTCTTCCAGCATTAATATGCAGGTTCCATCCCCACCTTCGAGGCCTGATAGCTTCGTAATAAAAGAGACTGTAGCAATAAAAAAAGGTTTATTAGTAAACTTCAGTAGTAGACAGAACTTGTTTTATCCGTACACACTGGCCATAGGAGTGGCTGTGACGTGCAGCCGCTAAGTGCCTTTAACGAGTGATAATGATTTGTTTATCAATTGCTAGCCAACGAAGTGCATTGCCACCTTTTCTATATGTTTTGTTGTTCTAACCTTTTTTATTTCGAGGTGAAATCATTTTGCGGTCTGCCGTCTAAGGGGCCATTCATAAATGGGGGTGGAGGTCGTCGAAGTGTAACATTCTGTGGCAAGGCGTGGGAGGGTCCTAAATTTGGTGACGTCGAATTTCAAAATCTAATATATTTAAGCTTTAATACATGAAAGTTAAACTATTGTTACAACTTAGCCAAAATTCCACAAAGCACGCCGGCAAAAGTGAATGCACACCTGCCGGCCATGAAGCACAGTTTTATTACCTTCCCGCATTTGCACTTCTTTCGTTTTCTTTATGTTTAATATTAGACAAGCCGCCTGTTGTGTATTGTAATCCTCTTCCCGTAGGCAGTGGCCAGGTGTGATTCTAAGAAACCATTGTTTACCCAGTCGTGACATATTGTAAGCTGAGTATAAAACAATGCCCGAACGGAGGGGTGAGGCAGTCAAGCGACGATTAACATACAAGCAAGATGTGTGTACATTCGATGAGCGATATAGTGACGGACTTTGCGTGCGCTATTAAATCGTGCAGTTTGTACTGGTTGTGTCCAGTTATATTTGTACCTATGTTATACGTGTTTTTATAGTTCTAATAAATTCTATAGTAGTTCCAACGGCATTTTAATTCGAGTCCCGCACTCGTAACACTATTAAAGAAAAAGCTTCAAAATATTTCTAACTCTATCTGTATGAAAAGAAAGGAAGAAAAAGTTTATTTGGTAGGAAAGCGACACTATAAGGATGTAGAAATAATTTATAAATACATTTCTATGGTTAAACTCGATATGTTGTACATACACCACATTTCGTACAAATGAGGTCGGAAACTTGGGGAGCTGTGTTGGAGTTTCCTCCAGCACAGCGCTGATTTTCAGCGCCGACCCTGTCTCATTGATTAATACTTGACCCATCACCCATACAAAGTAACACACTATATGAAACATAAAACAGATATGAATATGGTGTTTAAATGATTAAACAATGATTTAAATGGGAATAAAACTAATTACTATTTTCACCTTATTCCATTTAGGGTCGGCACAATATATCTTTTCCTTCGATACTCCTCGATTCTGGCATACGTCCGCTGTCACACCACAAATTGTTATCAGGAGGGGATCGCTATGAGGAATTGTGGGAATCCCTTAGTTGGGGTGTTAATAGCGTTTTCGCTATGCCCAAAATACTCATTGAAATGCATTGTACTTTCGTTCCGAACTGTAGGATGTCTTGCTTCTCTATCCCGGATGGACATTGGTCATTATCGAAGGATAAGTCGACCATAATTAATTTAAATTATAAGTTTGAACATTATTAAGGTTCTGTTGTCAAAGACTATACTTCTATAATCACAGATTTCGCCAAGGCTACATTGTTAATTTGACTTGAACAATAAACAAAAGAGTATATATGCGTGTGTGTGTCAAATACATGGTAGTGTGTGTAATGTTTTTTTTATCCATTTAATGTATTTTTTATGCATAATTTAAAAAAAAAAATAGCATTCGTCACTTCCTCTCTATATAAACTATGTGTGCGAAATTTCATACTCCTCCGTCCGAGCAATTGTCGTAAAAAGGGGTACAAACTTTTTGCTTCATGTATTTATATATAGATACCAGCAGAACTGTGTGTTTGGTTATCCATATTAACTCTTGTATCAGAGATAAACGGTATTTTTATGGCTACTGTGAAACTTTTGTAAATTGAGTTAGGTGGTCTTGATTGTTAACCGTCGCCTGACCCAGAAATGTCGAACGTCTTTGGTTTGACAATTGAAGTGATAATGATGGCTTTTGTCATCCGTAAACATCAAAAAATGACAATTTAAAACGCTCTATTTATTGCAGTGAGTCATCAGTGCATGCGTGACATTACTCACCTCAGTATGTGGTATATTTAATCGTTTCTGGAAATTTCGATATTGATCGTAAGTCGCATTACCATTTCTCAACAAAGACTTACATACAAAACAAACATCCTTCATTCGATGTCAATAACAAATGATAGTTGTGTCCTATTTATAGATCATCGTTGAAGTGTGAAATGGTTCGATAGACTGATAAGGAAATTCACGAAAAGAAATGACTATAAGTTTAGCTCCAACCAAATAACTTAAGATTGCTTTGAGCGCAAAATTATATATAGTACACGGCCTGGGTCATTTTTGTTGTTCTCGTTGGAGTAGAGCATACGGATCACGACCTGATGGAAAGTGGTTACCTTCAACACTAAAGGTGCTTCTGGCCTCAAAGGGGACGGGAACATGACCACTAATGCCGGAACACAACTCAAAGTAGTTATGGCGGCGTATTCTAAGACCAGCGGTGGTTATCGTCCAGATGGGCAAATACACGTATGGATTGTCATATTAGAGACAACGCCAAACCAGAATTTCTTAATCCTACCCCCCTTTTACAGATACCTGGCTTTTGAGAATTGACTTTGCCACACATAATCTTTCTATACAATAAAATTGTAGAGGTCAAATTTCTGTACAATGAAAAAAAATGCTAAAAACCGAGTCAGGGGGCTGTAAGAAGTGAAATAGAAGTAATTTAGATTTTTTTATTTTTTTTATTTGTCTGTTTGTACCGGCTAATCTCCGAAACGACTGGACCGATTTAAATGAAATTTTGTATGGTGGTAGCTTATATCCCTGGTCAACATATAGGATACTTTGGATCCCGAAAAATTAAAGAGTTCCCGTGGGATAGTTAAAAAACCGCACCACGCGGACGAAGTCGCGGGCATCAGCTAGTTTTTAAATAAATCTCAACCGATTTCTACACTTTCCTCAAGTTAAAAATTAGTTGAGTTTTGATCGGCTTATGTCCCGATCGTATGGTCCTTCGAGCATGGCTAGAGATCTGCTCCCCGTATATCAAACCAATTTGTGAGTCCATCCTTGCCCACTATAATCGTTCAAATTTTTTTTTAATAATCGTCGAAAGGGAATCTTATCTAGGTTTTTATAATCACTTTAAGAGATAATATTTATTATCGTGGATAATTAAAAGCATGATTCAGAGACATAAAAATAGCACGATTCAAGTTGACAAATACGTTGCGCAATCGCAAGTAATCTATACTAATATTATAAAGAGGAAAGGTTTGTTTGTTTGCATTGAATAGGCTTTGAAAGTACTGAATTGATTTGAAAAATTCTTACACTGTTGGCAAGCTTTATTTTTATTTTTTTAGCCTGGGGAAATGCATTTCGCACATACCGGGTCCTTTGCTAGGGATTAGACCGTTGTCGATCATGGAGGCATTCCTCTGAGGGCAATCCAAACAGTAACCGACCGGCTTGTGTGGAGACTCGAACCAATGGACCAATGCCCAAGGGCTAATACCCCACTAAAACCACCCTCCTCCCAAGTGCCCCGCGCTGTGGTAGGAAGAGCGTGAGACTTAGAACGTAGTTACGCCCACGCTGATCCTAGCGCATCAGTGCTTGAGAATGCCCCGGGAAGCAGTGCAAACTCACTTCGACAACAGGGGTGAAGACTCCTCTGCTCCCTAGATGCTAGACGGCCCCCCCTGCAACGGTATTTCAAGGAGGGAGATCATGCGCATATCTGCGCCTCCGGTACCCCGACCGACGACGGTGCCCGCAAGACGCATGCGCACTTGTACCTCTCTCCCTATCTCGTTCCGCGGCCTCCTTTTAAGACATAACAGCAGAAATACACTATGCGAAGCTACACTATCCCCGGTTGACATAGGCTTAGGGATCCTTACTAAAACTCCAATAATGTAACCCAAGGTGTAAAAAAGAAATGCCGCCGCTAGAAAAGGCTCTTTATTTGTATCTTGATATTCATCCTTATCAAAATAAATTACTTCATATTCAAGACTGCTTCAATACCTTTATATAAATTATGCAATTCGGACATTCCATTCGAAAGATATCACGAGTTTAAAAATGTAAGTATTAGAAAAAAGTTGCGTGGTCGCCGCGCACCCTGCTCGGCCAGCTAGGCTAAATGCGATGTAGGCGTCACTGGGGTACGGGCCGTACGGGAGGGGAAATATTTTGAATTTGCTTAGTAGGTAATTAAACTCAACAAACAACTTTTTTTTTGATACCGGTGCGAAGCCGGAGCCGGCCGCTAGTGATCTATAAACGTTCGATAGTGAAAGATGCGGAAAAGACGCCAACCTTACAATCTTGGAAAAAACCTTGCTTGTCTACAGTACCAAAAGATAAAACCCCCTAAGATTCTGTAGCCATGTTTCTGAAATTTAAATGGGAAAAAAAACAACATCTTATTTTATTATTTTGAATTTTTGTACCGCTACTAGTCGCACGTCAAATGTAAGAGGAAGGACGGAATGAGGACAACACTTGACAACAGTACAATAACGCCTCTACGGATATTCACATGACGAAGAGGGACAACATGACATGTACGACTGCTTTAAAATGAGGTGACCGATACCGATCACATCCGATTCTTAACGAACATTTCCGAACTAGAAGTTTTGTACGGGACAAATAAGGGAATGACGCTCACCGCCTCACCGGCCTCATCGCTTCAAATGTACTACCGCGGTACAAACCATACAAATCTCCTCGCCTCATTTGAAGTGGTACATTGTATTGGTTCAGTACAAAAATTCATGTTACTCCTACAAACTCATTTTAAAACCATGTCCTACTCAACTCTACTTACGACTGGTTCATGCCCAAAGTTATGAAAAAAGGACGATGGTGCTAATGAGACACTTTCACCTTTATACATAGCTAATTGCTAATTATAGATGACGCGAATAGTGGTTTGGCCGAATACCGACTATTCGGCCACGCTTTCGGCCGAAGCGCCGAACATTCGGCGTAAGATATGTGCGATTCGCGCGTTAGTATTGAAGCAATAATTTGTAAAGTTTTTCTTATATTCTCGCGAATGATAGGTACACACAATTAAAACTATGTTTTAACGGTTTTAAGAACAATTTTAAATGAGTTTTTATTTGATTCTTAAATTTGAAAAACAGGCCGAAATGTAACGTTTAAATAAAAATAAAAAAAATCGCATTTAACACTGTTAAAAACGTACTTTAACAATATATTTTTTTTAAATATTTACAATTTTGAGCAATATGTGCATTTTTTATTTCACAATTTGGTATTCGGCCGAATACTGCAATAGTTGAAAAAGTGGCCAAATAGGCCGAATACCGAATAGCAGCCGAATATTTGTGGCATTTCTAGTTGTTATATCCTAATGTAAATATGTATTGTTTTAAGGTTGCTATTGGAGATAAATCAGCTTTCTGCACTTCTCCATATGAACTTCAACTATGTCAAAGCGCCCATCTTCCCATCTGATTTCCTTTTATGTGTTAATGTGTAGATAAAAATAAGATTATTTAATTTAATCTTTTGAAATTGTGAAACTATTTCTTTGTTTCTCTACTAAGTCAGCAATTTTTATTATAGTATGAAAATATAATTTATACTTACTGAAGTTTAAATGTAATATTATTTATGTTTTTGTTTCAGGTATGTATCGCATAGTGGAATCCCTCAAAGTAAGAAATACGTATTTATAGTTCATTGGTTTGTGCTGATTCCTGTACTTACCGTTTACCGTGGCCTCCTACGAGCTTGGGGTTGTATAAAGAGATTTTAAAAGGCCTGATCGATTGATCAAGTGATAAAAGGATTGTTGCATCATCATGTGCTATCTGTTGTCATCACAAGTATAACATTATCTGGACATAAAACTTATAAGTATGTGTTCAGCCACTTTGTATTCTAAAAGACCTAGTCAACAACCACTACGGTCTTTCATAGGCCACAAAAAATTATATAAAATTAGCCGGCCAAAAGGTTTTGATCCTATGCCCGGTAGGTTAACTTGATATCCAATAAAATTTATATACGCCTAACAAATCATGTACATTCTAATGCACTCGCGTTCACTTTCCATCCGTATCCCTGAATAATTTTCAATTCTAAGATAGTAAAAGTATCATATATAGAACAACTCCGTTACTAACCTGAAAATACCTGAAAACACCTATGCCTGGTTTCTATATCTTACTATACACACCTTGCCTTTGGCAGAAAATTACCTTTATTTTTATCGTTTTGGTTTTTTTTATTGCGAGCTGTATTTGTGATATCATAACATAATATTTGTAATAACTTATAGGGCCAGTAATTTGTATGCTGTAGAGACAAGAACAAGTAGTCTTATTCAGTGTTTCTACCATTTTTATGTACCATGTTTTATTTATGCAATGAATGATGTTTTCATTTAGAGTCTTATTTCATGTGTTATTATCATAAGTTTTATATATAATTATATAAGGCTTAGAAATAAGTTTATAGAAATAAATGAATTTGAATTTGAATATAAAAACCGTGTTTGACAATTTCAGTTTTTCGTAAGATACAAAGAACCATCCACGGTCCTCTGTCAATTAGTCGACTGAAAGGTTTTGATCCTATACCCATTGTGTTAACCCGATATCTAATAAATTTTATACACACCTATCAAGTAACATTCTACTTCCCTCGTGTTAACTTCCAAATCTGTATCCCCGCAGAAAGCATCACTATAATATATTCAAACAAAGAAGAAATGGTCGTTGAATAAATTTTTTTACTCCGTAAACAAATTTTTAGGGTAATTTTTGACAAAATTGCATATAATCGACAAAAATGTATTTTTTTATATTTTTGTAATAATTTATTTTTATACTTAATCTTAGAGATTTGCTCGCCTCGTAGGCAAAACATGTGAGTCTTGTATACTTATGTCACCTCAAAATTATGTACCAAAATTTTAAGCAAATAAATGATTTTGAATTTGAATCCTATTCAACGACAATAAAAGTATTATAATTATTTATTGCCGTTATTAACCCGAAAACTACCCTACAACACCTATGTTCTATGTCTTACTATTCGTTCTTTTACCTTGCCATTGGTAGAGAATTAGCATTATTTATATGGAGTCTATATCTAATATTAACCAATATTAAGGCAAATCAATGCATAAAATATACAAGGCGGCTGTTAGATACTTACAGTCTTTCATAGGACATAAAGAAGCATAAACAATTAGTCGACTAAAAGGTTTTGATCCTATACCCAGTGGATTAACCTGGTATCGAATAAAGTTTATACGCCTAACAAGTCTCAGTATTCGGACCACTTAGACCTCGCTGAAGTTTTTGCGGGGGATTAAGCTGTGTAATTATCGTCGGGTGGTCGGCTAATAGGTTTTTGTCCCCCTCCACCATTTAGACGTAATGGGCGGCGTTTTAAAGTTCTTTTGGAGCCGTTCAGGTTTAATGTACCGTTTTTGAATTTGCATTTATTTGACTGTTAAGAAATGTTTTAGGTATTTATTATGTTTCCAAAGGTATAAATATACAAACGCAACCAATATTGTGCTATCATGACCCCAACGATCGACCATTTTAATAGTAATAGAAGACTTGAGATCCAGACCGTTGGTTAGCGTACCTTCAGGTTTTGAGTTCCACTGATGATGATTTTACGCTCCTTGAGGTCTAGTGATTTAAACCTTTGCCCATCTAGCTCACTGAAATAGAGGTCTTGGATACGATTCCCCTGACATGGTGAATTTCTTTTTTTTTTTTAATTTTATTGCAGGTGTTCAGCGGACAGGCAGACGGCCGACTTGATGGAAAGTGGTTACCGTCGCCTATAGACATTTGCAACACCAAAGGTGCTACAAATGCGCTGCTGCTCGCTTAAAGGAGACTGGAACCTGGTCACTGATGCCGGAACACAACACAAGGTTGTTATGGCGGCATACTCTAGACCAGGGGTGGTCGCCATCCAGTCGAGCAAATACCCTACCACCTGGCTGTGGGTTGTATAGTCGCCTCTTACGACAGGCCGCCCCAACGCAGGAAATTGTATTCTTTCTCCGTTCCTGCACGGATGAAACGAACATTTCATTAACGAACATAGCTTGTAACGCTTGTTTTACGTAACTTGATAGCTCGAGGATATATGATGCTTATGTTTGACGTTGAACTATTATTATGTTTTGACGGACGACGCGTATCTGTCAATGCATGCTTTTTAAATTTCATCGTACAAGACGGCAATGATCTCGGTGTACTACGATGACACAAAAAATATATTTCCTTGCCAGTTGGCACGTCGTATTATTCATATTTACCTTTTTCAAGTCTGCCTTCAAACGTACATTTGTAAACAGTATTTTGATATGTGAATTTATTAAGGCAAATACCTCCTTATATTTATTCCATGTTTTTTTTTATTGCTAGAGGAAAACAAGTAGCTTAGACTGAGGGTTCATCTGGTGGAAAGCGGTTACCATCGCCTATGGACAGTTGCAACACCAAAGGTGCAACCAATGCCGGTGTTCATGCGAAGACATCGTAGAATACTTAATTTCATACAATTGAATTATTTGTCACAGAAGTTTAAAGTCACTACAGTTACTTTTCTTATATAAATAACTAGCGCTTCTAGAAGCCGTTGCCCTGTCCTAAAAAAAAAAATAGAATCTGATAACAGCGCCACCTACCGGGTCCAATTTTGAATCTAAACCATTCCGAGACACACTTGAACACACACAAAAAATTTCATCAACATCGATTTAAACGTTTAGGAGTTCAGTGACATACACAGCAACAAAATATTTTTTTATATATATGACTAGCTGTTCCGGCAGACGTCGTCCTGCCCGGAAAAGCTTCAACCGATATGCCGACAGCAGCGCCACCTACCGGGTCCAATTGTGAACCAACTCAGAAACGTTTTGCTCATGCACAACAACTTTGCTAAAGATCATCACATGATCAAATGTATACGTTACGATTCTATAAAGGACATACAGACAAACATTCATTTGTATATATCAAGAACATAAGAGATAAATAACCGGCAGATAAACACATGTATTTTACATCTTCAACCCAACCAAGTTACGCTTGTGTTATTGCTGGGTATTATAGCAAATGTAAAGTTAGCACTACAATTGTAACAAAACTTTAGGCTATAAGTTCTACTAACACCAGTTTTAAGTATTTCTATTTTATGTCATTACTAACCAACATATTGTTACATGCCGTCAAAGATAAGCCGCACAGCCTATTGTAAGCGCAGCTTATTGTCCTCCTGGATTAGGGAATTCTTTGTGTTTTGAATTTGTAACATGCTATTGTTTTTCTACTTGTTTTATAACCATCATTAGCGTCGAACTAATCCCTATTGTTATTGTTTTCGTCTTTGTGGACGTTCACAGGTGTGGAAATTAATATTTCTTAGAAACTCAGTGTGCGGCTTCAATTTCTTTGTACTGTGTAGTTAGTAAAAGACTATGCCCGAATGGAGGGGCGGGGGCAGTCAAGCGACGACTACGAAGCGAGTATAAGACGTTTTCTAGTACTCTCGATTAGCGATATAAACGACGGACTTTGCGCGTGTCGAATTGCATTGAATCGTGCAGTGTGAACTGGTTGCATCCAGTTTTATTTGTATTTATTTTATACGTGTTTGTACAGTTCTAATAAATTCTATAGTAGTTCCAACGGCATTTTTAATTCGAATCCTGTAGCTCGTAACAATATGAATTGAATGATGAATTCATTCGAAATAAAATGACGATTTAACTGTATTTGTTTGTTCTCAAAAACTTTACATTTTTAAAAAAATATATAAAGCTATTTTTTTTGTAAAAAAATAGATAACATTATTCTTTTATAAAAATACATCAAAATAAAATACATATTCAATAAAAAAAATATAAAATCTTGCAGCTCATCGCCAGCGGGGCCTGGGGTCTGAACTACCGGTGGTTAGGGCTCCAGAGACAGGAACCTCCTCACAATTGTGCTGTGTCCAAGAGTGCTGCCTTCTGTATATGATGCTTCCTAGCGAGAGCCTGTCTAGGTGACGGTCGAGGCTCTTCGCTATAAGACCATTGACGGTGACAACTATCGGCACAATGCTCGTTGACTCCAGACGCCACATAGTGGTAACCTCGTGAGCAAGATCTAAGTATTTACTTAGTTTTTCTTTTTCTTTCTTCACGAGGTTATCGTCAAAAAAATGACGATTGTTATTATTACTATACGACGGACCACCCTGGGGCCGATTCGCGACACCTAAACCATACATAGTAAATAACGGCAAGTTACTTTATGTTTACCATAACTACATTTACACCGTGCTGAAATGGAGAAAGAGTACAATTTCCTGCAGCCGGACTGCCTGTCTTAAGAGGTGACAAAACAACCCGCAGCCAGGTGCTAAGGTATTTGCCCGTCTGGATGGCTACCACCCTTGAGCATGCCGCCATAACTGCCTTGTATTGTGTTCCGGCATTGGTAGCCAGGGTCCAGTCTCCCTTTCGATGGTGTAACAAATGTCCATAGGCGATGGTAACCGCTTTCCGTCCGGTGGGCCGTCTGCCTGTTTGCTGAACTCGTGCAATAAAAAAATTAAAAAAAACCATGCCAAGAATCGAACTCGGAGTCTCTATCCACTCAACCACAAAAGTAATTACGTTATAGTGTTTTACGGAGACCGGCTAACTATGTGGGGAACAAATGTCTAGCCATGCCGCCTCCGCCAGGTCCCGGTCGAAGGGGAAGGCCCAAGAAATGTTGGCTGGACGTTGTGAAGGATGACATGCGTACCAATGGTCTCAAAACGGTGGATGCAGAAGACCGCGCGAAGTGGAGTAGAAAAAGTAGGAAAGCGGACCCTGAGCGTCGGAGTGAAGGCTCCGAACGCAACCGGGATTTAACGCTCGGATGATGATGATGAGTGTTTCTTTTTCTTAAAACTGTAATTATGTTTGATAGTCGTATTATCTATAAAGACTTCGAGTTATTACGCGGAAGCAAAATTTAAAAATCATCACAAAGATAACACAGTGATGACGTCGACGCAAACATATGTATTTGTGCAAAATGATAAGTTATCATGATAAATCATTATGATTGTAAACAAACAAGTAGCAAGAAATGTGCCGCATTTGTGCTATTGACCTTTTTTTAATACGAATCGTCTGTTTACATTACGATAACGGTGCACTTTTTGTCTATGACTTTCAAATCGTTCTAAAGGCGTTCCCACACTAGTCGGCACGTTCGGCGAATACAAGCCAAAAAAGCTTTACACCTTCGACTACGACCAGGGATGTTTCGGATATGAAATTTCGGATCTGGATATGGACTCGAATTAAAATACCGTTGGAATTACTATAGAATTTATTAGAACTGTACAAACACGTATAAAACAGGTACAAATATAACCGGGCGCAATAAGTCCACAGGTAATGCACACTTAAATAACACGCGCTCGAATTAAAGAGTGCTTTGTCCCTATCTGCATAATTTTCAATTACAACTATATATAGTTTTATATTTAGTACTAGTGTTTGTGATGTGATTTACAAATTTTTTGTCATGAGGGTCGACATACGTTTTTGAAGCATACCATAGTAAATTGTTTTGGGAGTTACTGTCAAAGATTCCAATCAAGTTCATTCCTGCCGGTTACCATTTTAAAATAATAATTAAAAAAATCTGTAACATAATTTATTGTATAGCATATTTTGTAAATTTGCATAGTATTCAGGATACATTTTTCTTAATTTATAGTTTTATACTATGACAATACAAATGATCAGAAGCGGCACATGTGTGGCTGCACTGGAAGTGCATCATCCGTGCAGGAACGGAGAAAGAATACAATTTCCTGCGTTGGGGCGGCCTGTCGTAAGAGGCGACTAAACAACCCACAGCCAGGTGGTAGGGTGTTTGCTCGACTGGATGGCGACCACCCCTGGTCTAGAGTATGCCACCATAACAACCTTGAGTTGTGTTCCGGCATCAGTGACCAGGTTCCAGTCTCCTTTAAGAGAGCAACAGCGTATTTGTAGCACCTTTGGTGTTTCAAATGTCCATAGGCGACGGTAACCACTTTCCATCAAGTGGGCCATCTGCCTGTCTGCTGAACTCCTGCAATAAAAAAAAATAAAATAAAAAAAGTGTCATTGGAATTACTAATAGAATTTATTAGAACTATACAAACACGTATAAAACAGGTTCAAATATAACCGGACGCAATAATTCCACAATTGAATAACACGCGCAAAGTCCGTCACTATATAGCTAATCGAATGTACACACGTCTTGCTCGTGTCGTAATCGTCGCTTGACTGCCTCACCCCTCCGTTCGCGCATTGTTTTAGGCTAAACATGTTTTATACAATATGTCTCGACCGCGTAAACAATGATTTCCACGAATCACACCTGGCTAACGACCATCATAAAGGATTACAATACACAATAGGCAGCTTTTCTAATTACAAATATTAAACACAAAGAAAGCAAAAGAAGTCCATCTGCGGGCAGGTCATAAACCGTGCTTTATGGCCGGCAGGTGTGCATTCGCTTTTGCTGGCGTGCTTCGTGGAATTTTGGCTAAGTTGTAACAATATATTAAAATCGGTTTCAGATATGCTTACGGATATTAGAAGAAATTGTAGAAGTAAAATACAAACAGATAATCATTGGGCTTTATTTTTAGGTTATCATTTTGAACTCCCAATCAGTCACATAAATAATTATTATAGTTACTCATTTTAAAGCGCTACCCATCGGCTGCAAAAACAAAATCATGATAAAGTTAATTATGATTCCGTTAAATTAAAATGTTCTTTGTTTATTATTGAATAAATATTTAACAACTCAAAATTTTTCTACTAGATAGAATAGAATAGAATAGAATATTCTTTGTTGCACACAAGAAAATAATACACATGTGTTAACAATCATTTAACTAGTACAATCGGCGGTCTTATCGCTAACAGCGATTTCTTGCAGACAACCTGCTGGAGATAATTTCACGATATTCAGTGCGCACAGTTTAGAATACATACATGTATTAATAGTAAACGAAAAAAATACACATATTTATATACAAATATATTGTTACAAATTTGGCCACCTGCATATTTGTAATCAAAGCATATTTATTACCCGCCGGCGTTTGAGCTAATAACATTGAAGCTATTTATGACTGTCTTCTTTTGTTTACCTTGTGTTTAAAATTTGTGATTAAAAAAACAGCCCATTGTGTATTGTAATCTTTTATGGCAGTCTTTAGGCAGGTGTGTCGAATTGATTCTAAGAAATTCGATCTACGCGGGCGGGCAGTCATATTCTATCGGTGCAGTATATAGCAGTGGCCTAATGGAGAGATCGACAGTCGAGCGATAAGCACAAGCGAAGCAAGACGTGTGTAATTCGGTAATCTATTTAGTGACGGACTTTGCGCATGTTATTATATTTTGTACCTGTGTTATACGTGTTTGTATAGTTCTAATAATTTCTATAATAATTCCAACGGCATTTTAATTCGAGTCCTGCAACTCGTAACAATATGTACATAGAGTTACATACACATACATAAATTACTGCTTACAAATTTAGATAGTGATCTTTGAGGAGTTTATTAAAAGATGTAAGTGACTTTGCAATTCTGTTGCTCATTAGTAATGCATTCAACAACCTTACAGTAAAAGATTTTTGACAAACGTAGAATGTATTGGCGTCATTAGTCGCAGATTTGCTCATGATTTTAAAAGCTTTACACTACTTTCTTGAAAGAACTCAAAGCGTTCCTTCAAATAGGAGGGCGTTTTTGGGCTAAAGAGTACATTTTACTGTTACGAGTTACGGGACTCGAATTAAAATGCCGTTGAAATTATTATAAGAGTTTGTTAGAACTATACAAACACGTATAATACGGGTACAGATATAACCGAACACAACAAGTCCAAACGTAATGCAGAAGGTCGTAATTCAATAAAACGCGCAAAGTCCGTCACTTATTAGATTCCCGATTGTAGTACACGCGTCTCGCTTCGCTCGTGGTTCTCGCTCGACTGCCTCCCCCTCCATCAGGTCATCGTTTTATACTGCACAAATGTAATGTCCCCGTATCTAAGCTGGCTTAATCCACCACACCTGGCTAATGGCTCGGCCGCAAACTACCATAAAAGAGTACAATAAAACAATGGGCTGTTTTCTAATCACAAATTTATGCACAAAATAAACATAAAACGACGATCATAAAAGAGTTGCAATTAGTTTAAATGCCGGCAGATAATAAAATGTGTTTTGTTTCAGATATGCAGGTGGGTTTTGTTTTTGTCGGAACCTGAGTTGTAACAATACAAAAGGGATAAGATATGAGCATTCCGGCGAAGGTGGATAGGAAGCCATTCAAGCTTACTACTAATTGCTTAATAATTTCCCACTTCGTCTAATAAGTGTTTTTGGTGGGATTTTCTTTTTCAATACGTACCTGTATCCAGAAACAATCGCTAGTTTCAGAGACTTTGACTTTTTACCAGCGTTGACATTAACCGGTGTTTGAGTTTTGACTGCGTTCTTTTAAGCTGATACTATACGGTTCATTTGTCTTTCAATTCCGATGAAGTAAGCAAAGGACCCATGTAAACATAAACTTGAATCTTTCAATGTCATGGAATTCCGTGTTTCGGTTCTGTGCCTTGATAAAACATATTGTTACAACCTGAACGCTGACAAAAGACAAATTCACACCTGCGTACCTGTACACATTTTATTACCTTGTCGGCATTTGGACTTCTTTTGTTTAAAATTTGTGATTAGAAAAACAGCCCATTGTGTATTTTAATCTATTATGGTAGTCATTAGCCAGGTGTGATTCTAGGAAATTCAGTCCACGCGGCCGAGCAGACATATTGTATTTGTACAGAATGAAGCAATGCCCCAATTGAGAGATACGGCAGTCGAGCTATAACCACGAGCGAAGCAAGACTTGTGTACATTCGGTAATCTATTTAGTGACGGAGTTTGCGCGTGTATTTGAATAACGATCTCCTGCATTATGTTTGGACTTATTGCATTCGGTTATATTTGTACCTGTGTTATAATACGTGTTTGTATGGTTCTTATAAACTCTACAATAATTCCAACGGCATTTTAATTCGAGTCCTGCAACTCGTAACAATATCGAATCAATTTAGTTGATCTATTGAACATCAACATTAGTTTATTGCTCATCAAGATAAATATTTTTTCTGGTCATTCTATTTAATTGAAAATAAATGCAATAATTGGCATATAAACAGATTAACTTCGCATCACCTGGCTAAGAACGGTTAAATAACAAGAAAACTTTCACATTTGTTGCTTAGAAAGGATTTTGTAATGGTTACTCTTTAGCCGCTTTCTTTCCTGTTGCTTTGATCCCAGTTATAACCGATATAGCGCTTTCTTATTATTTGTGCGAATAAAAGTCAGGTCGGATACAGCCAAAATATTAGGTTGAGGAAAAAGTTTCTTCGCAATTTTATATAAAAATTCAGAAGGTTTTTTTATAAAGTTTATTTACATTTGACTAAAGTATGTAGGTGCCATTTTGTTGGATAACTTTTTGCCATCTTGTAGGTAGGGACGTGATCCCAGTGCTATAAAAATTTTGGGGCTTCTGATCAAAAAACTGCGACAAGTGGTTTTGGCAGTCCTCTCGTGATGTTAACCTGACACTGCCTAAGGAATTCCGCAGAGACCGAAACAGGTGAAAATCTGAAGGTGCAAGGTCAGGACTATACGGCGGATGCATTAACACCAACCAGCCAAACTCTCGTAATTTTTGCTTAGTGGCTAAAGATGTGTGAGGTCTAGCGTTATCATGGTGAAAAACCACACCCCTTCTTTTGATTAATTCCGGCCGCTTTCTCTCAACTTTTTGCTTTAATCTCATCAGTTGCTCGCAGTACAGTTCAGAATCGATGGTCCTGCCTGGCGGTAACAGCTCATAATGAATAATGCCCTTCCAATCCCACCATACACACAACATCACTTTGTTGCGAGTTAACTCGGGTTTCGCCACAGCCTGTGAAGCCTGACCGGCCTTTGACCACGGTCTTTTTCGCACGTTCTTATCGTACGTGATCCACTTTTCATCACCAGTTATCAGCTTCTTCAAAAATGGTTAGGTTTCATTACGTCGTAATAAAGAATCACAAATGAGTACACGGTTCATTAGGTTTCGTTCAGTGAGCTCATGAGGCATCCAAATATCGAGCTTTTTTTGTACCCAGCTTTTTTAAAATGCGCCAAAATCGTTTTGTGGACAATTCTCAGTTCTCCAGCTACATCGTAACTACTAATATACCGATCTTGCTCCACTTTTTCAAAAATGGAATCAATTTTGTCCGTAACAGGGCGACCAGAGCGACGTGCATCTTTGATATCAAAATTTCCGGATTGAAAACGCTTAAACGAAATTTGAGCTACTCTCACAGATACTGCATTAGGTCCATAAACATCACAAATTTTTTCGCGGCTTGTGTTGCATTATACCTTTTTTATAGTAAAAAGCATTTTTAAATGTATCGAATTTCTTCATCAGATTCACTCATTTTAACGATAAGAAAAACAAATGAATATCACACATTTTCCAAATTTGAATTTGGAATTGTCTTCTTCAAAATTAAATTTTTTTAATGGTACCAAAACCAGCCAGATACAAATGGTATAATAGCCAAAGAGATCTTATTACAATTTCATACATACTATATGCGAAAAGACTTTTTCCCCAACCTATTACATACGACCTTTTCATTTCGTTTTTGTTCTAAATTTAACTTCGATCAAACGGTTTTCCGTAATGAAAGTTCGTTAAGTAGTGTTATGTTTGTAAACCACATATATATATATATATATATATATATATATATATTTATTAACAACTCTACGGACTCTAGTTCCGTACCCTTTTTTACAGGACTCGAATTAAAATTGCCGTTGAAACTACTATAGAATTTATTAGAACTGTACAAACACGTATAAAACAAATGCAAATAAAACTGGATGCAACCAGTTCACACTGCAGCACGATTCAATACAATTCGAACGCGCAATGTCCGTCGTTTATATCGCTAATCGAGAGTACTAGAAAACGTCTTACTCGCTTCGTAGTCGTCGCTTGACTGCCCCACCCCTCCATTCGGGCATTGTTTTATACTAACTATACAGTACAAAAAAAATTGGCCGCACGCACTGAGTTTCCGAGAAATAGTAATTTGCACACCTGGTTATCTATTCCTGCGAACGGCCAACAAAGTCGAAAACAATAACAATAGGCTATGATTGTCTAATTGCAAATACGAAGTAATAAAAATAACTCCGAATGCGGGAGGGGCAATAAACAATATGCGCAGCATTTCTTTGTCGGTATGTGACAATAGGTATGCAGGTGGCCCAACTTGTAACATTATTATATTAATTTATTCTAATTTTAATACTAAACTTATACTAATGTAGAGTGTATCTGTTACAAGCTGGTGTTATGAGGAAGTGCGTGTGCAGTGTGTGCCTTATGTCTATACCTATATATATTGTCTTAACTAGTGCCATGTCTATTGTTTTCCTTTCTGTATCTGGGTTATTAATTTTTAGGCTCTTTGTGTGTTTTGGTTTGTTTGTAAACAAATGTATTATGACAAGTAGAGAGGTACAAAAATCATGTACACTCATTCTCGGAATAGAAAGTATTACGAACAGTTGTTGTTTTATTAAAAAGCCCAAAAATACTATCTAGTAATATCTCTCAAATAGGTTTCGTTGACCCAGTTGCGAACCATTTTTGCCGCACGCTTTCAAAGCGCAGCCATGTGGTTCAGCAAGTTTTTAAATAAAATCAAATAATTTATTGTATAAAAACATTCAGTGGCACACAAACACATTTGTATAAGAAGCTGAGTCATAATGAAACTACGTTTTAACGGTTTTAAGCGCGATAATTTATTTGATTCATATTATTCCGACGTTTCGGCTACTTTTCAGTAGCCGTAAGATCACGTAAGATAAAGTGTCAAGTGTCAATTAGTACTGTTAAAGTCTTACTTAGCCTACCGCCAACTTGTTCATTTTAATTATTTATTTTTAATTTTGTTTGTGGTTAGTGTTTACTCTATGGGAGCCTAATCTAATTGACCACCGTTTTGCAACATGTCGTGGCTTGGAGAGAATAAGCGGCGCAAAAAACTCTTCAGCAAACATGCCTAGCTCTAACAATTTTATATAATATTAAAATGGGTGGGAGGAAAAATAAAAAGAAATGTCAATCAAGTTGGTTTGTGTTTCTTAAGAACTTTCTTAAAACTTAAGAAAATAGCTGTAGTCATGAAGTAATTCTTGCAGAATTAACCGGTCAATGCTGGTTTGCATTTAAAGTCAGAACTAAAAAGTTGACTAGACATGTATTTCGGTCGGAGTTACCGGTTATAACCGATTAAAGGCGGTTAATTTCCAACCGGTTCCAAGCCTTGGATTTTCAACGACCACTAGCTTTTTATTAATTTCTTACACGTGTTTTTTTCTAGTGGCTACGGACTCTTGTTCCGTATCATTTTTAGATTCTCGTTTAATTATTAAGGTATTGATTTTACACGCTTTGTTATTGTTTTTTGTTTGTTTACATATTACACCTTAATTATGTTGCGGTATATATTATAATTTTTTTTTTTAGGTACTTATTCTATTTTTTTTTATTGCATATGTTCAGCAAACAGGCAGACAACCCACTTGACGGAAAGCGGCTACCGTCGCCTATGGACATTTGCAACACCAAAGATACTACAAATGCGATGCTGCTCTGTTAAGGGAGGCTGGACAATGCCTAAACACAACTCAAGGTTGTTATGGCGGCATACTCCAAACCGGGGTGGTAGCCAACCAGTCAGGTAAATACCCTACCACCTGGCTGTGGGTTGTTTTGTCGCCTCTTACGACAGGCCGCAGGAAATTGTATTCTTTCTCCGTTCCTGCACGGATATTTTGTGGAGTGTTGCTGTTATATCTCTGTTTGTTGTGAAGATGTTGTATATGTAGTATGCTTATTAATTATCATATTCGCTATAAATTAGATATAATCTTAATCTATTGTTATTTATATAGCTTTCTTATATAACAGTACAGTGATATCTGTTTGTGTCCGGTTGTGTGTTGTTGTATGTTGTGTTTATTAGAGTAACGTGCGTGTGTTGTTTCGCTTAGATGTTTGTACTTTCTGATATGTATGTATGTACCAACATACATACACATAGTACACCAGTATATAGGAATAATTTATTATTATTTTCTTGTTTAGTTAGTTGGTTGCTCTTATGTGTTACACATCTGTAAAATGCAAGGAGAGATTTGGGTAAGAAAGTACCAAATATACCAAATATTAACTATTTGGGCAGGATTTCCCCTTGTTGTTCAGCCTTTGATGTGGTTATTCACACAGCACAGTAAGCAATGAACACCGTCTACACGCCAGCCTTTTATACGAAAATGCTACCCTACAAAACAATAACATTGCATCATTAGCAATACACTATGATGTAATTGCTATTTTTGCCAGGATCATAAAAATAATTATAATAATTAGTTACTGATGCACTAAATTATTTAGACGATAATTTAGTGGGCTTATAAAATTAACTAACCGGTAGAAAATGGTAATTTAATTATAAATCGAATCGTCTGATAAATAGACTAAAAATATTATCTATGACGATTGTCTATGTCATATTAATATCCACTATGGTTCTCATGACTACTGTGGTGGACATCTTATAACACATGTTAAACAACGTGAGAGCAGAAGGTCGCCGGTCACACGGTAGGGCTTCTGGTTTAAAGACATGGTTTCTCTGTCATCGGCATACGAGTGTCATTTACAGGTCACAAGCAATAATTAGAGGCGGTTTGTTAAATTTGATTTGTACTTGTCAGGTTTCAATCGCTAAATGGATTTAGTTGCGATTTAAGGCGTCTTACCTTTTATGTGTGATTTGAATACAATAACTAACCTGACTTCAACAGCAGCGGTACCGCCAGAGGCGGGTTTGGGTAACCGTACGGCTGTTTACGTAAGTCGCCAGGATAATGAGCATATGAGGAGAAGTTTGGTGGCAGTGATTAAGGTTTTCAAGGATATGCCTACACTAAGTAGGCCGCGACTACCTCGTTTGCCTATTTATTTGAATTATAATTATATGTCTTTAGAGACCACGGGCCTTAAAAATGGCCGGGACTTTTGGAGCTCTTGCGTGAGGCCGTGGGAAGGCAAACACGTAGAGGCCCCTTGACAATTTTAATCTAAATGTGGCACGACACTGACCGGCGATTATCCCTGTCTACACCATATAATAATGCATTGGATAAGCCCCGGCCAGTGTAGGATTATTGTGAGATATGAGAACAAAAAGTACCGGGCTATTGAAGTGAAGTGCTAGTGGTACTAGGGGTCTGGGAATATCGGGACTATGGCGTCTGCCCGTCGCAGTGTTCGGGGAACATGGAAAAATGGGCAGACGACGGTGACTCTTATTATTTGAATTATTATTGTTGTGATTAAAATAAAATGATAATTAATTGATTAATACCTCGTGTCATTTAAACTTCTTAAAAGAAAACATGTTTATACAAAATGGAAGAAAGTGAAGAGAGCATAGATTAGATCCAATTTCTTTGTTAGACGGCGAATCGAATGTTTAGATAAGACAATTATTTTACCTACAATTTCATCCCTTCGGAACAGAGAAGGAATACTAATATCTGCAGCCGGGCTGCCTGTTGTAAGAGACGACAAAACAACCCACAGCCAGGTGGAAGGACATTTGCCTGTACGGATAACTACCAGCCCTGGTATAATGTATGCCACAATAACAACCTTGCGTTGTGTTCTGGCTTTAATGGTCAGTTTTCAGTCGTCCATTCCGAGACCGGCAACACATTAGTAGCACTTTTATTGGTTAAATTTAAGATGTCATTTCCAACAAATGAAGTCTCAGCAACTCGGCATAAAGTTGTGCTGAAATTTCCTCCAGCATCGTAATATTGAATCATCGTTTTGCTGCTAATCTTTGAATACAACACGGCCGTTTTCAATGAAATCTAGTTTTTTTTTTTACCATTTACTACAGCAATCTGTTGCTGTAAGTACTTGCTCGCCTTGAATACCGGCGCCGCTATGCTTCGCTGCCCACTTTCAATATAACAGCCAATAACCACTCATACAAGACTGGAAGGGTATTGTGCTTGTACTTAAGAACTCGAGTTGAGAATACACAATGAACGCTAACGCAATAGCATTTGACAGATAGGGATGCCATATAAAAAATTCGTAATCATGCTGTCACGTCATCATGTTAGAAATGAGGGTATCCGTAAGAGAATCAAGGTAACCGATGTAGCTCGCAAAATTAACAAGTTGAAGTGGCAGTGGGCCGGTCACGTCTGCCGCAGGACCGATGGCCGATGGAGCAGACGAGTCCTGGAGTGGAGACCGCATCTCGGTAAACGTAGTGTCGGGCGCCCTCCATCCCGATGGACTGACGACCTGCGCAAGGTCGCCGGTAGGCGCTGGATGGGGAAGGCAGAGGACCGCGATGAGTGGCGCTAATTTGGGGAGGCCTACGTCCAGCAGTGGACGGTTATTGGCTGAAGACGACGAATCATGTTACACTTTCTTGTTAGTATGTGGCCTATGTGGCTATCAGCTGCGCGGGGTGGAAATTCGGCTAGGGCAGGCCGGTTGAAAAAACAAGCGCCAACCACACCGCTGTTGAAGAGACATCTAACTTGTATATTTTCTTATTACAATGTGTATTGTTAATTTTGCAATCTTACCGCATATTTTGAAACAGAAGCCGGTGCCCGATCGGGTTATGAGTTGCTATCCAATGAAAACGTAAGAGATAATAATATATGCACGAATAAAAAACGTAAGCGCCGATAAATTCATGGCGCTTTCGACCTTTTGGATCGCTAGTCGCTAGTTTCTTAAAGGTAGGCTATTGGGAATCGAGTTGTATGAAGTCCACGCCACTGGTGGTTATGCTTGTTCTTCTTTTTCTACCTATAATAAATTTGTTGGGGATGGGCTAATTCGGACAAGCAGATTTTCAAAACGTAACTATTTCAGTTGTCTAACTGTTAGAACATCAGGTCAAAACTTCTGAAGGGATTTAAAATAAATTTGAGAAAGACCTATCTTATGTCCCTAGTTAAAACTTACGACTTCATTCCGGTAAATGACGTCTTTTTCGTGAGATAGACGAATATAGCCAAAAGATGTTTGGTGCCGCCGTTGCATTTCACTAACAAATACACCGTCGTGACAACGCGAACGAAGTATCGCTGTAATTTCTAGTTTTCCACGGCTTATTTTATCTATACAAATAAATAAAATTGTAGTGTCTGTTGGTAATGTCGAAATAACAGCTCTTTACTAAATATATATGAAAGTATATACAGTACTTATATAAAAAAAAAAACATTTTTAAATTTTTCTCTCGTCTGTCTGTTCCAGCTAATCTCTGAAACGGCTGGACCGATTTTGATGAGACTCTCACTGGCAGATAGCTGATGTTATAAGTAATAACTTAGGCTACTATTATTTTAAAAAAATTGTAAGACCCACGCTCATTCCCGGCCGCTGTCGCCGCAACGGAAGGCAAATTAAATTAAATTCACGCGGACGAAGTCGCGGGTTATAGTTAGTTTATTATATAATGCATGCGGACAACTAGAATACTCTATATAAACGATGGAGAAATTTGAGAATGTATTTTTTAGATTTCTTGCCTGTTTGTTCGGGATTCACGTAAAAACTGGACTGATTTCGATGCGCTTTTCATTAATCGACAGCCAATTCTGACACTTAAAATTTGCGATACTTTTTGTCCTGGGAATCCCGCGGAAATTTTTCTGGGAATGATTTGAAATGGCTAGATTAAAAAAATGGAATTCGAATGTAATTTTTCGGTAGCAAATTTTTTTGTAATAAAATATTGTTACAAGTTTGGCCACCTGCATACCTATTGTCACATACCGACAAAGAAATGCTGCGCATCTCGTTTATTGCCCTTCCAAATTCGGAGTTCTTTTTATTACTTCGTATTTAAAATTTGCAATTAGACAATAGCCTATTGTTATTGTTTTCGGCTTTATTGGCCGTTCGCAGGAATAGATAACCAGGTGTGCAAATTACTATTTCTCGGAAACTCAGTGCGCACGGCCGATATATTTTGTACTGTATAGTTAGTATAAGACAATGCCCGAATGGAGGGGTGGGGCAGTCAAGCGACGACTACTGTACAAGTAAGACGTTTGTAGTACTCTTGATTAGCGATATAGACGACGGAATTTGCGCGTGTCGAATTGCATTGAATCGTGCAGTGTGAACTGGTTGCATCCAGTTTTATTTGTATTTGTTTTATACGTGTTTGTACAGTTCTAATAAATTCTATAGTAGTTCCAACGGCATTTTTAATTCGAGTCCTGTAGCTCGTAACAATATGATATTTTTCATACCGGGAATCAAGCGAGAATTTTCCCGGGAGAGGTTTGTAGTTGTTCAGGTGCATAAAAATTTGCTTATTCCGGCACAGTTTTCGAGAATATATATATATACAATTTCAAGTCAAGCGTGGACGAAGTCACGGGCATATCCTGGTTAATTATAATTGTCTTCACGCACAGCCTCGGCTGAGGCATAAGGTTTGTGACATTCCGGGCAATATAAACTAAATCTGAAGATTGGTCGCACATTGTTTTAACGGTCAAGTTGTTGCAATTTGAATGCTATTGCAATTTTCAACGCAATTAATTAACTAGAATATCCATTAATAAAACGAGATCTATTAAAGGATCTTTAAAAATAGCTCACCTAAGTACGTGGGTCTAACAATAAGTCTAGTTAAACGATTCCAGCGTTCAAGGCGTGCGTCGACCAGTTATTTTCGGTTTCGTGTCTTCGTTTAGTCTACCAGTTTTTTTCAAATCCAGTTTGAACCACATGCAGTCGAGAGAGTCGTGCTGTATGTAATGTGTATGTATGTGTGTGTATTTTTTTAATGCGCAATGTATATACGAGTTTTATTTATTTATTTGGTTCACCAACTATTACTTGCATTACAATACTGCGAGTGTGCTTTTTAAAGATAGAAACATGACTAATGCAGAAATCTATACTAATATATTGTTACTAGTTGCAGGACTCGAATTAAAATGCCGTTGGAGTTATTATATAGTGTATTAGAACTACACAAACACGTATAACACAGGTACAAATATAACCGAACGTAATAAGTCCAAACGTAATGCAGAAGATCGTAATTCAAATATACGCGCAAAGTCCGTCACGAAATAGATTACCGAATGTACACAAGTCTTGCTTCGCTCTTGGTTGTCGCTCGACTGCCTAATCTCTCCATTGGGGCATTGCTTTATACTACACAGATGTAATATGTCTGCCCGACCGCGTGGACCGAATTTCTTAAAATCAGTTTGTACTTTATATCCGATACACCTGGCAGTGATCACAATACAACAATAGGCCGTAAAAGATTACAATACACAATGGGCTATTTTATTAATCACAAATTTAAAACACAAAGTAAACCAAAGAAGTCCAAATGCCGAAAAGGTAATAAAATGTGTTTCTACAGGGCAGCAAGTGTGAATTTGTCTTTGTCGGCACTTAGGTCACAACAATATAAAGCTAAAGAGTATGTTTGTTTACTTGAACGCGCTAATCTCACTAACTAAACGTACGATTTAAAAAATTATTTCAGTGCTAGATAGCCCATTTATCGAGGAAGGCTATATATCATCACGCCAAGACCAATAGGTGCGCAGCACCAATGAAGAATGTTTCATAATCAGGGGTTTTTCTCTTTTGAGAGCTTCCGCTGCGTTGCACTGCGTGCGCTGCGTAAACGGTTAAAGTTTCGCAAAAATCATGTGTGACAGAATTACTCTCCTTTAAAAGTTCTAAAAAAAAGTCCGCGACAGCATATGTCTATCTTTTAAGGTTGGCTCACCATACCATCATATACATCATCTTTTTATGCCAACCAAATTTGTTCTAAAATAATGCATTATTTGCGAAGGTGTTTTTATAAACATGATATTAATCCTTATCCAAGTAAATACGTTATTCATCACAAGTATTTAATTTAAAATAAAATTGCCATTCACATAATTCATTTTAATGAATATCTTAGGAGATATCGCTGTTTTAGGTATCAGTGGATCTTTACCTCTGCTGTGCATAGTGGTGCAGCTCTACTTCCCTGGCTTTGCACCAATTTCGTACACTATGATGTCACGGTACTGTAACTCTGTTCTAGATCCTGTGGCGTCCTTACTAAGCGTTTTCTCTCTTCGGGACGCAGGTAGGTTTAGTGGGTAGTTCGTCCGCTCTCTCTTCATTGGGAGAGGTACCGATACCATACGAGAGTCCTACACGCACACGTGCAGATGGCACTAGGCGTTGCAGTTGGCCTTCCTCTATATCCATGGCCTGTGTGTCGCAAGAAAATTTTATCCGTGCAGGAACGGAGAAAGAATACAATTTCCTATGGCCGGGCGGCCTATCGTGACAAGCGACAAAACAACCCACAGCCTGGTGGTAGGGCATTTGCCCGACTGGATGGCTACCACCCCTGGTCTAAAGCATGTCGCCATAACAACCTTAAATTGTATTCCGGCATTAGTGACCAGCTTCCTGTCTCCCTTAAGAGAGTAACAGCGCATTTATAGCACCTTTGGTGTTGCCAATGTCCATAGGCGATAGTAGCCGCTAAACATCAAGTGTGCCGTCTGCCTGTCTACTTAACTCCTGGAATAAAAAAAAGACATTCCCTGTGTTATAAAAAAAGTATCAATTTTGAAGAAAAAATAATTTCAGCAAAAAATGTAGTTACAAAGTCCTGCACTGTCGCGGACACTATCACAACGAGTTAGATAAAGCAGTTGCCCTAAGTCTTGGAAATGTCCATGGGCGACGGTAACCACTTACCATCAGGTGTACCCAGTAAACATAAAAAAGTGCTTTAGCTATGAGATAGCTGCGCAGACGGATTTAAACTGGCGGCGTATGCCGGTCACATCCGGCAAAACGACAAACACGAAACAGCGAACAAAGACATCTAAAAATAATTCGATTAAGGCGCCAGACCACGATACGAATGTTTGATTGCGCTCGATCAGAATTATTATTCCCTAGCAACACATTTCAATGATGTACATTATACTTATACTAGTGTGGTCTTGTCGAAATTCGACCATAATTAATTTAAATTGTAAGTTTGAACATTATTAAGGTTCTGTTGTCAAAGACTAACTACACTTCTATAATCACAGATTTCGCCAAGGCTATACTGCTGATTTGACTTTAACAATAAACAAAAGTACCTATATATGCGTGTGTGTGTCAAATACATGGTAGTGTGTGTAATGTTTTTTTTAATTGATTTAATGTATTTAATATGCACAATTTTTAAAAAATATTAGCATTCTGCACTCCTTCTCTATATAAAGTATAAGTGTGCGAATTTTCATACTCCTCCTTTCGCGCAATTTTTGTAAAAAGTTTTCGCTTCACGTATTAATACAATGATACCTCTAACTTTTACGTGGTAGAGCCATGCTAGAATTATTACCTTGATTATAGCTCTTTGGGGCAGTTCGATCGGTGTGATACCACGCTCTCACATAATATCGGCGTGAAATGGTTAGCCTTGAGCTAGGCATCTTTCGTGCGATGAGTGAGAGTTTCGATTACCCACATAGCTTTACCCTCCCCCCTAACTTAGCCTCTTATTCGAATCTCATATCCCATCCTCTCTATCTCATACCCCATCTCATCCTCTTTAACCCATCCAAAAGGCTAACAACGCGTTGCCTTCGCCCCTAGTGTTGGCATAGGCAGGTTGTAGGGTATTTGCCCGTCTAGATGGCTACCATTCCTGGTATAGAGTATGTCGCCATAATAACCTTGAGTTGTGTTCCAACATTAGTGGCCAGGTTCCAATATCCCTTAAGAGAGCAGCAGCGTATTTGTAGCAATGTCCATAGACGATGGTAACCGCTTTCCATCAGGTAGGCCGTTTGCCTATCTGCAGAACTTATGCAATCAAAAATTTTAAAACAAGTTTATAGGCGACGGTAACTGCTTTCCATGAGCTGGGCTATCTGCCTGTGTGCCAGCTTCGCAATAAAAAAATGCTTCCTAAACTATAACATAATATCCATCCGTAACTTTGTTGTATATTTTTTTTTTTGGTTACAATCTACCTCATTACGACGTAGCACCTATTTAGGAATGTAATTTTAATTGATTATAATCTGTTTGTATACCTACCATGTTAAATAGATTGACTGAAATGTCCTGTTTTTTTATAGCATGAGTTCGGTAGACACGCTGATAGCCCACTTGATGCAAAGCGGTTACCATCGCCTATGCACATTTGTAACACAAGGTGCTACCAATGTGCTGCCGCTTCCTAAAAAGAGACTGGAACCCGACTACTAATGCCGGAACACAACTTAATGCTGTTATGGCGGCATACTCTTGACTAGCGGTGGTAGCCATCCAGGTGGGCAAATACCCTACCTCGCTGTGGGGTGTTTTTGTCGCCTCTTACGACAGGCCGCCCGGCCGAACATGCGGTCGAAAGCACCGCTACATTCACCGTCTCCCCATGATATAGTAGAACTGTGTGCCACACCCGGTGTCGTGACGTGCTTTGCTCCCAGGGACACCTCAACTTCCGTCGAGGCTTCGCGGCGAACTGTCTGCGACATACCTCATGGCGTCTCACACAGATGCTGAGGGACGATGGTAGGTTTAGTGGGTAGTGTGACCGCCGACATCTCACAACTCCTGATGCTGATGGATGGTGTGGGCTCCACGTACCCCTCTCGTAGACAACCCGCGATGGTCATAGCATTCCCCCCAACCATATTAAAAAGGATATGTATAGGGAGATGGAATATTGGGATATTACTACTCCTTAATAAACTACAATTTTGAACCATTATATATCATGTTATACTCGTATCTTAGAGTTATACCGAAGCATGTCAATTGATAACTGAATGACCAAAACAAAGAAACGTTGAGATATATGACTATTACTAGACCTTTAGTTCTTGTTTATAAATTACGGGTCAATGACTTGATTCCATGTTTATATATTGTTTACAAGTCCGTTGTATACTACCCATAACACAAGCGTAACTTGCTTAATTTTGGGATATACAATGTCCATTTTTATCTGGTGATTGTATTAAAAAAAAAAGATGTTTTCTTCACCGTCAGCATGTGGTAATTGTAACAATGTAACTAATGTAACTATGTACATTAGGTCATGCAACTGTCTAAAAGGAGCATGATTTTCCGATCAGGATTCCAAACCGCGTCATTTGAGTTTAGGGCTTAAGTGCGTTAACCACTAAGCTACTATGCCTTTTTTTATTTTTATGATATAAATATTTGCTAAGAACACTGAAGGATAAAACCGGCAGTCAAGCTCAGCCCAAATTAATTCGCAGATAGGCTACGGTATGCCAAAGATGGACAGTGCGAAGCCCGCTAAGCTGGGATGGCAACTCAGGTTTAATCCCTAGTCCCCGGCGATTACTTAACCGCTGAATTGAAGCTTGTGTAAAGAGAAAATTCTCGAGATTCCAACCTTCCTTTTAGGGAACAAAAAATCCCCGTGTACGGTTTAGAATGCGGAATTTGGAAAACGACAAATGCACAACCACTCACCTTGTTTGCTGTACTGCGGGAACCCTTCCGTTGTGGATTGTAATTCAGTCACTGGCACGATTTCTTGATTGGCTAGAGGATTAGCTAATTGTACATTTTGGGAAAACACTTGAAATGGACGAAAAAACAGGAAGGTCGATGCGGCGCGTGCGATTTTGAAAGTCGCACTGGCTGTCCGCGTGAGGGCAGCGTCGATAGCTCACACTGGGTGGCGATGCATTTGTTTTAAATTTACAAAAATTGGAAGTTATGAAATACGCGGAATAATTGACCGTCCTGTTACAACTTAGCCAAAATTCCACGAAGCACGCCGACAAATGTGAATGCACATCTGCCGGCCATCAAGCACGGTTCATTACCTGCCCGAATTTGGACTTCTTTTGTTTACTTTGTGTTAAATATTTGTAAATTAGAAAAGCCGCCTATTGTTTATTGTAATCCTTTATGGTAGGCAGTGGCCAGGTGTGATTCTTGGAAACCATTGTTTACCGCTCGTAACATATTATAAGCTGAGTATAAAGGAATGCCCGAACGGAGAGACCGGCAGACAAGCAACGATTACGATACGAGCAAGACGTGTACATTCGATAAGTGACGGACTTTGCGCGTGTTATTGAAGTGTGCAGTTTGTACTGGTTGTGTCCAGTTATATTTGTACCTGTGTTATACGTGTTTGTATAGTTCTAATAAATTCTATAGTAATGCCAACGGCATTTTAATTCGAGTCCCGCACTCATAACAGTACTAATATTAAGGAACACCCCGAGAAAAGAAAAAGGGAAGAAAGAAATAAAGAAAAAGAAAAAGCGTTTATTTGGTCTTCACATAGCGAAATACATGGCGATGAATAAAACGGTGTAGGTATATACCAGAAAAAAAAAACTCGCGATGGTACCAAATATGTAGGTCCATTACAGCATATGGCAGGCAACAGGTGCCTGACGCTGGTTTTTAATTGCACCCTAGGACTGACGAATATGTATATAAAGAAGCATTTGTTAAATTCCTAATGTCTTTAATAAGAGAAGCCTGAATGAACCATTACAGTTATCGAGTTGTCGCTAAGATAAAGAATCAAGGTACTACTCGTATGTGTTGTTTGGTAACTTAAAACAGTTGGAGATAAACATTCTATTAAACATTAAAACCTGTTCCAAGGAGCAGTGTCCGACGTGAGGTGGACATAAACAATCCTCCGCCGCGGCTCCTTGCGAAATTGCCTCAGACCGGTTATATTACAATCTTTATACCAATCGTTGTGTTGACATAGAACTCCTTCGCGAGTGATTGGGTGGGCTTATATGGCTACGTAATATAACTGGTACACAGTATTATATCTATTATCTCGTTAGTCGTTTATTATCAGGCCTGTCCTTTTGTATAAAGTATAGCTATGACATGTGACTAGAGAATACAATCCCGAGCATGTTTTTCGATCCCGGGATTAGACTATGTGGTTTCTAATTGGGCTCAAATGTAAAAAAAACGAGTAGTTTCTAGAAAAATATTTTATAATTTTATTTCACGAGTCCACAACACAAATCATAATATGGTAAGAAAATAAAAAGGACAAAACAAAGACATTATACTTTGTAAGTAAAAAAAGAACGAGACAAAAAGACTTATTTAAAATTTCAAAAATACAGTCATAGAAAAATCAATGCATCGAAGGTTTCAAGCCTGCTTCGTGGTTTATTTCCAACATAAGCAGCAGCTGAAAACACTCGTTCAGGTTCTACACTGGTTGGAGGAATTTTGTAATATGAGGTGACCGGGTAAATCTCCTATTGGCCCGTTGGGGAATTTTATTAAGAGTATTGTATTGAAATATCCCGAGCGGGGAAATCCCTTCTAAGTTCTACGACAAACATATTATTAGAGCTGTATCTATGTAGTACGTATCGTACGCGTATCAAAGGTTTGGTTTTTTGTCCATATGTAACAAATGCTATTAATATAATCTACGCAAGGTCATTTTCAACTCGCAACGGACAATGGAGTGCAAAATAGATCTGTTTGTGGCAAACCCGAAAATCCCGAGCCAATTAGCCAAGTACAGTCCCGGGAATTCGGGTTCCCGGGATTGTATTCTTTGCATGTGACCTATACTTGAGCGACACAAGCAAGAGTTGCGTGTCACAGGGACGAAGGTATTGTTACATGCCGACAAAAAAAAGTAAATGCACACCTGCCTGCCATAAACCAGGTTTATTCTCTTCCCCGCATTTGCATTTCTTTTGTTTACTTTGTGTTTAGAATTAGTAATTAAGAAAAACATTCTTTTGTTATTGTACTTGTTTTATGGCCGTCATTAGGCAGGTGTGTCGAACTAATCCTCGTTTTTCTTGTTTTGCGTCCAGGCATATGGTATTTGTACAAAATAAAAGGGATGCCCGAAGGGAGGGGTGAGGCAGTCAAGCGACGATTACGATACGAGCAAGACGTGTGTACATTCGATGAGAGATTTAGTGGCGGACTTTGCGCGTTAACACACGCGTTATACGTGTTTGTATAGTTCAAATAAATCCTATAGTAATTCCAAACGGCATTTTAATTAGAGTCCCGTATCTCGTAACAGTATTGTACTGAAGGATTTCGCAAAAACATCACGCATCCGTGGCTTTTTTACGTCGGTAACATAGTAGATAAATTGAAAGTCTTGAAGAGAGTGCTATGATCTTGTACGTAATGTAAGGGGCTCTTGAATAAGTATAATTTCGATCTTAAAACTGGCTTTTATTTTCCACTAGTAAGTATCTTTCAGTAGTACAAAAAGTCTCTCTTCTAACTGAATGCAAAACCGGTGTCTTTTTTTACATTTTTGAATTCCCACCAATGAGAGCGAGTTTTATACGCAACTCTCATTGGTTAGTCGTATCCTTACGTCCTGGCTAACACAGCTATACAGGTATTGATTAACAATAACAAAAGTAGATCAGTAAGTAATTAATAAATTAAATTTAAATAAATAAATAAATAAGTCATTTGAAGTCGATAGTTATATATAATTTAGTTTATGCTTACAATTTACAAATATACATGAATAATAAACATAGCGCAGATCAAAAGATGTTGTTGCTATGTTTTCCTTAAGGTCAAAAGCTAAATGCCAAAAGATGACCTTGAACTTGATCTACTTTTGTTTATGAGAGAATTATATTTAAATACAAGATAGATAGATAGATAGATAGATAGAAAACACTTTATTGTTCACCACATACACATAAAATAAACAATTCACAGTAGTCACATTAGACAGTAAAAGTAGGAGCAATGGGCGGCCTTATCGCTTTAGAGCGATCTCGTCCAGACAACCCGTTTTTGTTTTTTAAACAAGTTTTATTACGAGTTTCTAAAAGACATGTATAAGCGAATAATTGATTTGGAAATCCGAGCGCGGTGGTAAGGTAACCAGGATCGTGGTATATTAAGTAAAGCAAAGAATATAAAAACATGTCTACAACTATGAACGTGGTAAGTTTATCCACTACATTATGACAGGTACATAATCAAAGAGCTACGCTGGTGCGGCCACGTTTCATGGAGATCGGCCAGTTATGGGTGCAAATAATGTCCAATCTTGCCGTCTGCGGCAGTGTTAGACGTTTGTTGTTCCGACAAAAGGAGTAGACCCAAGAAATGTTGGATTCGTGATGGATGTAATGAAGGGTTTATTATTACACGAGTTCAGCAGACAGGCAGACGGCCTACCTGATGGCAAGCGGTTACGATCCCCTATGGACATTTGTAACAACAACAGTGCTACCAATGTGCTGCCGTCTAAAAGGAGGCTTCCTTTTAGAGAGCGGAACCTGGCCACTAATGCTGGAACACAACTCAAGGTTGTTATGGCGGCATATTCTAAACCAGGGGTGATATCCTCCAGGTACAACCTGGCTGAACCCGGCTGCAGGAAATCGTTTTTTTTTAATTAATTAATTTATGTGAAACATACATAGAATTCACAGTAATTTAATGAAAGCACAGCAAATTTCGACTATGAAAGTCATACTATTGTGAGAACGTTGGCACACCGTGCTATCAAGTTTTATCCATGGAGGAAAGGAAAAGAATACAATGACTAGGTAGTATGCCTTTCATGGTAGGCCCCTTCCTACGAACTCCCAACGCAAAAGAGATTTAACACTGACCATGAGATTGAACGGCTGATCGGCCTGCGGCTAGCCTAGTACTCATGAAACCTTAGATAACCGAATTTATAATTTTGTAATGTGTAACTATTTGTGTAAACATCTTATGTGTTTGGTACAAAAATGATCTAAGGGAACAAATCATGTGTAGTTCGCTTAAGAGTTTTTATTTGACAGAAACAACTGTACGGTTATAACCGTACAGAACGCACGGTCAGCAGTTACGCGAGCACATGATTTTGACAATAATATTAAATCAATTTAACAACAACACCGCGGCTCGCGTTCGTGTACTCATATCATCTATCTATCATAATATCCATCTAATATTCTTTAAATCTATTTAGTATATATCCCCAGGTGTACTAATCGTACATTATATTTTGTGTTGCGGCGGCGCTGGATTTATGGTAAGCAAACTGTGTGAATGCAATACAGCTGCTTCTCTGCTCCTCAGTCCACTTTCACTTCGCTTCAGTTTTTATTAATTTTGTTATAGTTTATTTTATATAATATGCTTTAATATATTTCACAATTGCAGTGCGGAGTGGGTTATTTATAAGTTATATAATAGGTTGGGGAAAAAGTCTCTTCGCATATAGTATGTATGAACTTGTAATAAGATCTCTTTGGCTATACCATTTGTATCTGGCTGGTTTTGGTATCATTAGAAAGTTTTAATTTTAAAGAAGACAATTCCAAATTCAAATTAGGAAAATGCGTGATTTTCATTTGTTTTTCTTCTTGTTAAAATGAGTGAATCTAATGAAGAAATTCGATACATTTTAAAATTTTACTACAAAAAAGGTAAAAATGCAACACAAGCCGCGAAAAAAATTTGTGATGTTTATGGACCTAATGCAGTATCTGTGAGAGTAGCGCAAATTTGGTTTAAGCGTTTTCAATACGGAAATTTTGATATCAAAGATGCACGTCGCTCTGGTCGCCCTGTTACGGACAAAATTGATGCCATTTTTGAAAAGTGGAGCAAGATCGACATATTAGTAGTTACGATGTAGCTGGAGAACTGGGAATTAATCACAAAACGGTTTTGGCGTACTTGAAAAAAGCTGGGTACACAAAAAAGCTCGATATTTGGGTGCCTCATGAGCTCACTGAAAGAAACCTAATGAACCGTGTACTCATTTGTGATTCTTTATTACGACGTAATGAAACCGAACCATTTTTGAAGAAGCTGATAACTGGTGATGAAAAGTGGCTCACGTACGACAAGCACGTGCGAAAAAGATCGTGGTCAAAGGCCGGTCAGGCTTCACAGACTGTGGCGAAACCCGGGTTAACTCGCAACAAGGTGATGCTGTGTGTATGGTGGGATTGGAAGGGCTTTATTCATTATGAGCTGTTATCGCCAGGCAGGACCATCGATTCTGAACTGTACTGCGAACAACTGATGAGATTAAAGCAAAAAGTTGAGAGAAAGCGGCCGGAATTAATCAACAGAAGGGGTGTGGTTTTTCACCATGATAATGCTAGACCTCACACAATTTAGCCACTCAGCAAAAATTACGAGAGTTTTGCTGGGAGGTGTTAATGCATCCGCCGTATAGTCCTGACCTTGCACCTTCAGATAATCACCTGTTTCGGTCTCTGCAGAATTCCTTAGGCAGTGTCAGGTTAACAGCACAAGAGGACTGCCAAAACCATTTGTCGCAGTTTTTTGATCAGAAGCCCCAAAATTTTTATAGCAATAGGATCACGTCCCTTACCTACAAGATGGCAAAAAGTTATCCAACAAAATGGCACCTATATACTTTAGTCAAATGTAAATAAACTTTATAAAAAAACCTTTTGAATGTTTATATAAAATGCGAAGAAACTTTTTCCCCAACCTAATATATTTATAGTATTGCGGGCGCGGTATATTATTATGTTATTTTATTATATATATTTACAATGCGGAGCGATTTTAATTTAGTTTATGACATGACAATGAATGAATTGACGTGACGTGCGAAAGGGGAACGCGCCGTCAGACTTAATGGAAGAAGTTAAATATGTTAGAAGAAAAGGCCGTATAGGTCGAAAGGAGGTTTATACGGCGGTACCATTTTGCTTTGAAATTTTATTACAGTCTCAGTATTTATTAGCTTATTCTAGTGCCACTTTCAGTTTTGTGAACCGACAGTTATTCGACCTAATACGACAAAAGCCTCATTGCTGAAACGCAAACAATTGTCTCGCGCGTGTTCATCTTATTATACTGCTTTTAGAGTTCCGGAGAAATTGATGCAAAACCGAAAGTCTCATGTTGTCTTGATGATTTACACAGAACACTTGCATAGAATTCGTCGGCACACCTGACTGTCACAGAATTACTCTGCCCTGTATGCGCCACTCCCGCCAGGTTTTATACTATAAAATCGATGATAAAAAAATGAAGGTAGTTAACCGGAAATGTCGCTCACATCAGTATTTTAATAAACGAAGTGACAAGGAAACTGGTGGACCGGAAGTACCGCACACACCGGTACTTTTTTTTGTGCAGGAGTTCGGCAGACAGGCAGACAGCCCACTTGATGGAAAGCGGTTACCATCGCCTATGGACATTTGCAACACCAAAGGTGCTGCTGCTCTCTTAAGGGAGACTGGGACCGTTAATTAGTATTTCATTAATTACATTAGTTACACTATTTGTAAAAATCGCAATAATTATTATTAATTACAATTTACAATTTAAAGAAGTTCTTGCATACGGAATCTCCTGGTCCGAGTTATCTCCCCTGATTTTTTTCATCATTTTGACATTACAAACAGACACGTCAATTTTATTTATCTGTATAGATAAAAGACAAAAAAGTGTACTCTATATGGTGCTACACAAGCGTAAAATAAAACAACGATACGACTAGAAATTGGGGGTGGTCGAAATACCGCAGGTTCCCATACCTTACCATCAGTTAAATTTTGACATTTACTTATATGGTGGAGCTTATGTCAAATTTTAACCGATAGTTAAGCAAAAATAAATGGTAGGTAAAATATAAGAATCGGCCAATAATAGTGTAAACTATCCGTTGTTGACACCCCCGTCAATGATTAGCACCCCATTAATTCATTTAAAACATTAAGAAGTCTCAATATTTTTTTACTTTGTAACCATACAGTTATATTATTACTATCCACGTATATATTTTGTATTTTTTTTATATTGTTGTAAAATGTGTAAGCGCGGCATTTTATTTGATTTTTGTCTTGACATTTCGGTCACTTTCCAGTAGTCCAAATCATGACATTTCGGTCACTTTCCAGTAGTCGAAATCTAATAAAGTGACGCGCTTGAAACTGTTAAAACGTAACTTGAATTGTGCGTACTAGTCGCGAAAACCTAAGAAAACATTACTTTATACAAATAAAAAAAACATGTAAAGGCCCAAGCACCGTATTATATATAGCTGTAAATTAAAAAAAAAACTAAGATTTAATATCTTAAATAAATTGACATGGGGCCAACAATGGTGTAGTTTACCTTAATATGCTTTTCTATAGTTGTCCTACGGAACCCGTCACAGTTCATGGACTGACACGCACTTGGCCGATTTTTGTTCATTGTAATTTAAACGTGCTGTTGCGAAATTCACATGGCCACCGTCATAATTATAATTAATTAATTTGTACTAATTACCTTTATATTCAAGTTTTAATTTATAGAGGCTCCTTTAAGGTTTTTACAAGGTTTAAAATTTGTTAATTATTTTTCTAGTTATAATTATGAGTTCGTAGTGTTCTAATGATTTTTTATTTTATTTAAAGGCTTATTTATATATTAGGGCTCTGTAGATATTTTGATAAAAAACGAATCCTTACTTACTATAACCCTTTCTAAGCATTTAGACGACAGATCAATCAGTAACGTCCAAATGGGTTACTGACTCTATTTGTTATAAAAATTGACTTCATTTATAAATAAGATTTAATCAATTTCTCTTATCTAAATATGTTACACAATTACTTTTCGAAGAATTAATGGAGTTGACAGTGAAAGGAAAACAAAATTATTATAGTTATAACAATGACATGACGTACTAAAATTTTATACTGCAACATATCTCCATAAATTCTTTATTAAATTATCTCATGATTCGACTTAGACTGCGGAAGGTGAATGATATTACACTACTTTATCTCTTGTGATAAGGAATCGTGCTTTTTTTAATTTCCATATCTAGAAAATTTGCGAAAATAATAAAAACGCTCCCTTATTATAAGGAAAAGATTTAAAGCAGTCCAGCGCCATCTATGGCCACTTTCTGCAAAGCTCTTAGCCCGCAAGGCTCGGTTGCATTGCCCCTTACTTAGTGATATGTGGTGAGATCAACTAGCTGTCTCTGGATTGATTAAATATTATTTTATTAGAAATTTTGCAGTTCACAAAGGCGAGCATAATTTACTTGTGATAAACACGTATTTGTGTGTGCGTGAGACCAAAAGCGGGTAAGACTGACCGACAAGCTAGCAACTGATCGTTCCGTCAGACACGCACACTGTTGCAATGTGCATGTACACGTTCAACTACGAGCAAAACCCGGTCGCCTTCATCAATTGTAAGAACTATACTATGATTTCGTCACGGATATTTGGCGAGAATTTGAACAATCTTTGCTGTGCAGTTTCATTATATAAAAAAATAACTGTAATATTCGCTTTATTTAACAATGAATAGTTGTTATTGTTTTACAACAACAATTATGTGGTGTGAAAAATCTCAAAGGTTTTGTGAAATGTGCCTTTTGCCACAAAATTGCTCATTTCGTGTTACATTCGCGTTTATAATGTTACATGCCGTCCAAAGATAAGCGCACAGCTGCCTGTTGTAAGCGCCGTCCATTGTCTCCCCGGATAAGGAATTATTTTATCTTTTGAATTTGTAATTAGGAAAAACATGTTATTGACTTTTTAGTTGTTTCATGACCATCATTAGTGTCGAACTAATCCTTATTGTTATAATTTTCGACTTTGTGGCCGTTCGCAGGTGTGCAAATTACTATTTCTCGGAAACTCAGTGCGCGCGGCCAATTTTTTTTGTACTGTATAGTTAGTATAAGACGATGCCCGAATGGAGGGGGGGGGGGGCAGTCAAGCGACGACTACGAGACGAGTAAGACGTTTGTACTACTCTCGATTAGCGATATAGACGACGGACCTTACGCGTGTCGAAGTGTATAAAATCGTGCAGTGTGAACTGGTTGCATCCAGTTTTATTTGTATTTGTCTTGTACGTGTTTGTACAGTTCTAATAAATTCTATAGTAGTTCCAAAGGCATTTTTAATGCGATTCTTGTAGCTCGTAACAATAATATTAACATCCATACCTTATACCTTACATGTACACGTGAAATAATCACTTTCCATTGATAAATAAACAAGTTCAGAGGTTTGATTTCCATTAAAATACTTTGATATGACAGACGCTTGTGTAGGTGCTATTGCGGCTGGAACCAATTAGGTTTATGTACTACGTACTAGAGAAGGCGTCCATAACTAGCTTATTTGAACACTCGTTATGGTCCATGGACAACAACTCGCTTATTCTGCGCCGGGCTGTTGTCGATGCTTTACGTGTTTGAGTGCAACAAACATATGATGTGTTGCAGCAAACATATGAGTCAGTCCACGGCACGCTCATCCCGTGCAAGCCCCCACTTTCATCAAGTTCAAACTTTTTTGTTTTGAATAGATTACCTAGTACGTAATACTTATAATTCAATGGTTGGAACGAAGGCTCAGACAAAAGGGATTTAAAGTGGCTCCGAATGCTAATTAATAGTGTTTGAATTTATACGTTTATATCTCTGTTGCCAGTTGAAGAAATTTGTACGAAACATGCGAAAATCCAAAGGTAATAGAGGACCGGACTATTGTATCAATTGAGGTACTTTTTGTCATCTTACAGAACGTCGCGGCCTCATAGAGTTTGTACAAGCGAACCTACTCAGGATGTCATAAGTGGAACAAATAAAATGAGTCAAATAACGCATTCATTATTGTTTAAACAGTAATTACAATTACGTAGAGCGAATGAATTAATGAGGACTGACAAAACAAGTGTATATGACAACAGTGTGTGTGCTAGAGTTGGTGCCAGAAGATCGCGGCATACCTATCATGATCAAATTGCAGATGTCTTAAAAAATGGCCAGACAAAAAGCACCTATAATAAACGTGTATGTATGAAGAGATTAATGAAAATAGATGAAGCAAAAGATGTATTTCAAGATCATAGTAAATGGAAAACCATCATATCTGCCTACCAGTGGCTTGGTTTTCATACAATTCGATTCCCAATGGCCTATCTTTAATAAACTAGCGACTAGCGACCAATAGGTCGAAAACGCCATGAACTTATTGGCGCTTACGTATTTTATTCGTATTATATTAATACTTGCGCTCGGCGGCTTTCCATACAGGTGACATAGCAACTCATAACCCGAACGGGCATCGGCTTTTGTATCAAAATATGCGGCAAGATTGCAAAATTAAAAACAAAAATTGAAATAAGAAAATACATCGCGAGTTGGACGTTTTTTGAACAACAGTGTAGTCGGCACTTGCATCATACGCTTTCTTTTTTTTTTCAGGCCTTGGAACATGCATTTCGCACATACCGGGTCCTTTGCTAGGGATTACACCGTTGTTGATCATGGAGGCAATCCAAACAATAATCAACCGGCTTGTCTGGAGACTCGAACCCATGGACGTACATGGGCTAATACCCCACTAAAACCACCCTCCTCATGTGCCCCGCGCTTATGAGTAGGAAAGGCATGTGATACAGAACGTAGTTACGCCCACACCGATCCTAGCGCACAAGTGCTTGAGAGTGCCCCCGGAGAGGCAAACTCACTTCGTCAACAGGGGTGAAGACTCCTCTGCTCCCTAGATGCTAGAGGGCCCCTGCAGCGGTATTTGAGGGGGGGAGGTCATGCGCATACCAGCGCCTCCGGGCTCCCGACTGACGTCGGCGCCCGCGAGGCGCATGTGCAATTGCATCATACGCTATGGTATGTTTTTTCAACTGGCTTAGCCTAGCCAAATTTACCCCGCGCCACTGCTGCCTCCCCTATGAGAATCAGGCGTGATAATATGTATGTATGTAATTACAATTATATTTAACGTGATATTTTAATAATAAAATGTTATTTTGACACCTGGACTTTTATATGTAATACATGTATACTGTTAAAATTTATTGTAACATATTTCCACATACATCCCTAGTCAACTTTATTTGTCATAACTGTTGATGTCGAATGTCTCTAGCTTTACATTTTGAACGGTTTGTTATCTTTATTAGATAGTATACTGGTAGAAATGGGTAAACCTCAAAAACGTTGGCGTGACGTCGTAAAACTCGCAACGACCTATGCAAATAAGTGAATACTGAACGCTTTGAATGTTTATTATTGCTTAAAAACTGACTTGTTATTATGATTACTTTTTAACATGTTTAACCTCGCTTTTAGCACATTGGATTTTTTCTTGTTGAACTAAGATGCTTTATGGAAGTTGCTATGACCGCCGACAAATTGGTATAAGCAACACCGCCACCCTGGTTGGTTGTGTTGATATGCAATTAAAAATGGATTAATAAACAACATGCAGTAAAATTAAAATTGAGAAAAAGGAAGGAAACCTTGGAACCAAATAAAAAGACAATAGTAAAATGAAAAACTTACACTCGTGATAGAGCGGGAAAAAATAACTGCGTCCAAAGACACAGAATTACCTGGCAACACTCATTAATAGTGATGTCACAAATCCAGTGAACCGTACGCTATACAATTGAATTATTATCGTTCTGATTGATTGGCTCAGTTCCTTTGTAATCCGTCAGAGGTTAGCGGGGTCGCCCACTGCCTCTTATACAGGCACTGACGTATTACAATCGCGTCACGAACACGACTTACCTGCAAACAACTGGAGTTATATATGCCGTGTTTCTATAACTTAATATTTTCTTTTCCGCCTTCACATTAAGATTGGTAGAACATTGACATTCGTTATATGGGTTTATGTCAAATTTTAACTAGTAGAAAGGCAAATTAATGGGTAATGAGATAAAGGAACCAGCTAGTAGTTGTTGTAAAGTCTTCGGTGTTTGTTTAATATTGGTTGAATTCACTTACTTGTACAAATGAAACGTACACACACTTGTAACGAACACGGAACGCAATACGCATACTACCACCGCCGTGGTCACTGTAGACAATTTATTACTATAATAAATCTGTAAATGATTCGAGTTTGTACATTGCGTTTAAAATTATTCCGAAAATACAATTTTTAAAAACTACTGAACGGATTCGAATGAAATTGGAAACGGAGCTAACTTGTATCACGGGGCGGACCTAACTTGGGATGCTTTTTATCCCGATAAGTGATGTCGTTTCCATAGAATGAATGGATTAGCTAAATAGATGACGCTGTTTTTTCAATTCATAAACAGTATGTCATTCATTATATTACTTCAAATTAGGTTGGCTTCGACTCGCCTCTATGTTTTGCTGAGCAGCTGTGTAGACTATATCATAGATAATACTATATATAATATGGACTTAGTTTTTTTTTGTTATCATTATATGTATTATGTAAAAAACCGAATTAGGTTTTTGTGTAAGTTCGAGGATTTGACACGCGGCATAGCCGCGGGGCTAGCTCTAGTACATGATATATGTGGTCACAAAAAAGGAAACAATTCTACGAAAAATATCCTTCCAAAGAGGTAGTAATCAGCAAACCATTGTATTGTTACGAGTTGCAGGTTGCAGGACTCGAATTAAAATGCCGTTGGAACTATTTATAGAATTTGTTAGAACTATACAAACACGTATAACACAGGTACAAATATAACTGTACACAACCAGTCCAAACGTAATGCACGATTCAATCACACGCGCAAAGTCCGTCACTAACGTCTGGCTTTGCTTGTGGCTATCGCTAGACTGCCGATCTCTCCTTTGGGCCATTGCTTTATACTGTACCGATACAATACGGCTAACCGACCGCGTAGACCGAATTTCTTAGAATCAGTTCGACACACCTGTGTAAAGACTGCCATGAAAGATTACAATACACAATGGGCTGTTTTCTGATTACAAATTTTCTACACAAAGTAAATAAAAGAAGTCCAAATGCGGAAAGGTAATAAAGTGTGCTTTTATGGTATGCAGGTATGAATCTACTTTTGTCGGCGTGTAGGTCGTAACACTATGTATCGAAAAGGAACAACGCCATCTAGTGACGTGATTTAAGTAACATGACATGACATTATTAGACTTATCTTAATTGATTTTGTAAATAATTATATGGTATTTTTGACAATGTTAGTTATAAGTTATTTAAGTAAAGTATGTTAAAATAAAGATGCCACTTTTAAGTGCCTTTTTGGTTCATTGTAACAAATACATTAAATAAATTAAATTATTTTCAAAAATGTTTTACAGAAGCAATTAATTATATAGAGCAACTTCTTAGGTATTTTGCAATCGTGAGACATATGTATGTTGTTAAAAATTTATACTTTATAAAAGTTTTTAGGTGCGAATTAAATTTGATTTTAATATCTTCTTTCTGTCTGTCTATTAGGCTTTCACGGTAAAACTACGCGGACGTTTTGGCTGATTGATATATTTGTACTCTTAACAACGAAAATTACATACATGTATTGTATACTTTTCATCCCGAAAATGGTATCGTTGATTTATTAGGGAGATAGTTTTCATCCGTGCAGGAACGGAGAAAGAATACAATTTCCTGCGTTGGGGCGGTCTGTCGTAAGAGGCGACTAAACAACCCACAGCCAGGTGGTAGGGTATTTGCTCGACTGGATGGCGACCACCCCTGGTCTAGAGTATGCCGCCATAACAACTCTCACTCATCTATTTGATTTGTGTTCCGGCATCAGTGACCAGGTTCCAGTCTCCTTTAAGAGAGCAGCAGCGCATCTGTAGCACCTTTGGTGTTGCAAATGTCCATAGGCGACGGTAACCACTTTCCATCAAGTGGGCCGTCTGCCTGTCTGCTGAACTCCTGCAATAAAAAAAAAGTTTTTGGAGGCGAATAGCGCCTAGATAAAAATTTAATGCAACGTAACCTGTGTGAATGATTAATTAATACGTGATCCGCAGCCTAGCCGCGGGGAATACCCTAGTCTATACTAATATTATAAAGAGGAAAGGTTTGATTGTTTGTTTGTTTGCATTGAATAGGCTCCGAATCTACTAAACCGATTTGAAAAATTCTTTCACTATTGGCAAGCTACACTATCCGCGGGTGTTAGAGGCTATATTATATTTTATTTTTAAATTAGGGATCCTTACTAAAACTCCAATAATGTAACCCAAGGTTTAAAAAATTACCTAAAATCGCGTGCGCTGCGAAAACAATTGATGATAGAATAAAATAATGTACTACGACTTTGCAGAACACCTCATTATTCATAAAAAGTTTCGCGACAGCATATGTTTAACCTATTATAGTTATGCCACAATAAGTGTTCTTTTATTTTTAAAATTTGATTGAAATGCCGCTGCTAGAAAACTCTCTTTATTTGTACCTTGGTATTCATCCTTATCAAAATAAATTACTTAATATTCAATACTGCTTCAATACCTTTATATAACTTTTTGAATTATTCAATTCGGACATTCCATTCGAAAGATATGACGACTTTAAAAATATGAGTATTAGAAAAAAGTTGCGTGGTCGCCGCTCACCCTGCTCGGCTAGCTAGGCTTATGCGATGTAGGCGTCACTGGGGTACGGGCCCTACGGGAGGGGAGATATTTTGAATTCGCTTAGTAGGTAATTAAACTCAACAAAAAAGTTATATTTATATAACCCGTGCGAAGCCGGGGCGGATCGTTTCTAATAAAATACCTGATCTAATGACGAAAAGAAATTTTTGGGCCTATTGGATTGTCGCGCATTGTACCTGACACCGAAGTTCTAAGTACAAAAAAAAACATTTTTCGCTTGTTTTGTTGTTGGGCGATTAAGTACAGGTACCTATGTCAGTCACACTCGTGTACATTCACTTTCCTTCACCTCACTCAAGCTGTCACTTTGTTAACTTATATTGAATCTATAACTTACTGGTGGTGTTTGTTTACATGTGAATTTTGTTTTACTTTTTTTTTCAATTAAAATACTCTCCTTTTGTTTAAAGATTATATAAACCCGACCATAATTAATTTAAATTATAAGTTTGAATATTATTAAGGTTCTGGTGTCAAAGACTTCTTCTATAATCACAGATTTCGCCAAGGCTACACTGTTAATTTGACTTTAACAATAAACAAGAGTGCGCGTGTGTGTCAAATACACGGTAGTGTGTGTAATGTTTTTTTTATTGGTTTAATGTATTTCTTATGCTAAATTTAAAAAAAAACATTAGAATCTGCACTCCTTCTCTATATCTTATACTAATATATAAAGCTGAAGAATTTGTTTCTTTGTTTGTTTGAACGCGCTAACCTCAGGAACTACTCTGGTCTGATTTGAAAAATTCTTTCAGTGTTACATTTATCAAAGAAGGCTATAGTCTATATATTGTTACGAGTTTCAGGACTCGAATTAAAATGCCGTTGGAATTGTTATAGAGTTTATTAGAACTACACAAACACGTATATAACACAGGCACAAATATAACCGAACGCAATAAGTTCAAACGTAATGCAGGAGATCGTAATTCAAATACACGCGCAAAGTCCGTCACTAAATAGATTACCGAATGTACCCAAGTCTTGCTACGCTTGTGGTTATCGCTCGACTGCTGATCTCTTCATTGGGGCATTGCTTTATACGGCACAGATGCAATATGTCTGCCTGACCGCGTGGACCGAATTCCTTAGAATCACACCTGCCTAATATATACCATAAAAAATTACAATACACAATAGGCTGTTTTTCTAATCACAAATTTTAAACACAAAGTAAACAAAAGAAGTCCAAATGCCGAAAAGGTAATAAAATGTCTACAGGTATGCAGGTGTGAATTTGTCTTTTGTCGGCGTTCAGGTTGTAACAATATCATCACGCTAAGACTTACTATTTTTTAACTATTCCACGCGGACGAAGTCGCGGGCAGGAGCTAGTAAACTATAAGTGTGCAAAATTTCATACTCCTCCTTCCGCGCAATTTTCGTAAAAAGAGGTACAAAGTTTTTGCTTCACATATTAATATAATGATAGTGTATGGTACTGTAGCATAGATTTTCATTGAGCTGTTGCTTGGTAAACAGGATCTCGCATTTATAATGTCCTTGCTACATCTGGGATAATATTAGTATTAGTGACTGTGTCACGCTGATGTAGCCGAGGGCTTAGTGTGTTATTAGAGATGCGAAATTCTTAATGACGAAAAACGTTGCCAAATAACTTATGTACATACACGAATGTAGTTAATTGTTAACGCGTTATTTTTTATTGTTATAAGTAAGTTGTATTTGGACACAGTCACTAACGCTAACGCAGTAGGTGGCTTGAGAATAATACGTATTTCGCTCCTGCGAAAAAGGTCGAAAATGGGGTGCAATCGAAACAAATTTTCGCTGATGATTACTAATCAATAATTTACCAAAAAAAAAAAAAATCTTCACAATATGACATGTAACATGGTTTTTTTCGTGATTTTGATACAGTTACTTTTAATTAAGAAAAAAAATCACCAAATTACCTCCAAATTATTGACGTGAAACCATTTTACTCCATCAATTTTTGTCAAAACAGGATAAAAAAAATATCTATGTAAGTGACAGATAAGTAATTAGTTTTTGCTATTTTTTTAAATTTTACTTTATTTTATTCACAATAAAATAATAATGCATCTGAAAAACTACCGCGTCTATAGAATCACGGCTATCGCACCAAAAATTTGTCGTTCAGTACCTAGGTCATCCTTTCCCAAAGTGGGCGATAACGCCCCCTTGTGGGCGCTGCAGGCCTAAAGGGGGGCGGTAAGAGACCCAGAAACCCGTTTCAATAATCATTCTCATTGGCAGGTGTAGCCCGTAAGAGTTAACTTGAGACCTCAGCGCCGTTGTGTACTACCTACTGCGCTTAGGTCTCAAGTTAACTCTAGCGAGCTATAGTAAGTCTCGTTTAGAATTCATGTTTAATCTCCGCTAATATAGCTCACAATAATCAATTAATTTAATTTGACGTTATAGTGGTTTTTAAATAGGTGAAAAAATGGGGGCGCTAAAAAATAATTCATTCTCAAAGTGGGCAGTATACAAAATAAGTTTGGGAACCACTGACCTAGGTCACTGGATGAAATGGTGTTGTTTGAATATGATATATTCGGTGTTCATCATGAAGTGTGTATTTTAAGCGTCGCTCCCAGTTCAATCTGTTGTATAATAGAATTATTATTCAGGATAGGACGCGTGTAAGTGGATCAGACATAAACCAATTAATTCAAATTGCTGTTATAATTCTGTGGCCTAATACTAAAACGGCCAAAGTACATCTACGTAAGAAATGATTCTTGATTTTATTGCCAGAATATGCAATTAAAATATTATTACCTATTTGTAGGATATAAATTCAAAAATGCCGTTGTAATTATCACAAAGTTTATTAGAAGTACACACACGTAATTCACAGTTCAGTTACAAGTATAGCCGAATACAACAAAAGCAAACCGTAAGGCAAAATCGTTATCACATAAATCGCGCGAAGTTCGTCTTTATAAGACACTCGCTCCGAAAATGCACTAGGTAACTCCTCGTTCGCAATCAGAATACGAGTGGCGCATTACCCGACTGACCGATTCTCATCCATTTGTAATTTAGACATGGCCTCCTAGCAACATGCCGTCCACTGGTTCTTGAAATCGTTAAATGATTAAATGCTCATCTTAATGGCTTCCATTCGCATGAGATACTAACAAAGGAAAGAAGGTTTTATGAAATCTTACGGCGGCGTGAACAAGAGATTAACAACAATAGATCACTCAAATTCAAAGGGGAAACAAAACACCTGCAAGGGCCGGCTTGCATCAATACAATATTTAGTTATGCTAAAATCAAAAAAAAATCGCAATACTACTTAGTAACATGTAAATAATAACTAATAATGCTGATCCATCGTTCTAATGCCTAGTATCTAAAATAATGATTATTGGACTATTTATTACCACAAAATTTTATTTGACGTCGTCCTGCCCGGAAAAGCTTCAATCGATATGCCGACAGCAGCGCCACCTACCGGGTCCAATTGTGAACCAACTCGGAAGCCTTCTTTGGCTCATGCACAACAACTTTGCTAAAGATCATCACATGATCAAATGTATAGTTTACGATTCTGTAAAGGACATACAAAGATTCATTTTTAAATATCAAGAAGAAGAAGATAACCGCTTCCTTCCATTCTATCTGCTTTTAGCACATTTAATACGCTCGTAAAATTAAATATCTGTGAAACGCCGGTTGAAAACGTAACCACCGTATATAGAAGTTGAAAATAGTAAACCACGCCGCGTTTGAAACATTAAATTGACTCTTTAGCGTTAGGAACAACACCTACATTTTAGTTAGAAATATGGGAAAAAGAAAAGGGCTGTTTTTAGGGTTTTCTTGGCAATTATTCGAATTTTTCTCGCTGTAAAAACCATCCCTGGACTTCAACGAAAATTTTAAAAAAAGAATTGGCCAAATTGGTTCAGACGTTGTTGAGTTATGCGCTTACCAACACATTTTGCGATTCATTTTTATATATATAGATAATGGATTAAACAGAAACGCAAAGAGTGAAGTGAATTAAAATCGATCTGTAAAGCTTCCAGGCCCGGTTTTGATAAACATTATGTTCACTACCTTGTATATTTTACAAGTTACATGTTGGCTAATGCTGATAAACGGATCGACCAAATTTATTCAATTTTGTTGACATACATACCTGGAAAGACGCGACGAATTTACAGAAAGATGTAAAATCAGCATAATATAAGCATTTAGGCTATTCAAATCAATCGTGAAAATTTTTGTCGTAGTAGAACCGTCTTAAAGTTAATCCACAAGATTTATGAATAAATCCTCAAAGAACTGGTGGTACAAATTTACCTAATGTCCAATGAAACTGGACCAGTCTTAGTTGACACCTCGTGACAATGGCCCTTCACTGTTGTGAGAGATAACCGACAATTGGTTATTAAGTTTATCGCTCCTTGAATCAAACCAGTTGAAGTAGGCACCTACTAGCATAAACGGAATAATGGTTATTGTGTTAAATTGAATACCCACAGGAACGTGATTACATACCCTAGACTGGACCAATCTTTCGACTCCCTCTCTACATTATGTATCTATTCTATTACTTACAAATCAAAATGTTTTAAAATTATTTTTCTATGGAGGTTAGGTCAAATTTGGAACCAATAGCTAGCAAAAGAATTAAGCCAATTCGTTGAAAATTTGGAATAGATAAACTTACTGTGGATTTGCATTATTTTTAAATTCAAATATCTGTAGTCAAATTAGATTCTGATGAAGACTAATTTCTAAGTCATTAGTTAAGTGATGCTCTAATAGAAATATCTGTGTGTAGATTTTCTTTTAATGATTAAGAAGGATGATAGAATCTAGATGTGTAAAATTAAATTGAAACTCCAACACTTAACACAGACCTAATAATACTCTTGGATTTTTATTAGAATACATGAAGATTATCATTGAATCCACGTCTTCCTATACAAACAATATGTCGAGTGAATCGTAACATTTTTAACTGCCCACTTTTGTTTATGGCAATAATTTAAATCTGCAGCGGATTGAATTATTAGCATTTGTGGTTTGTATCAATGTTGCAATTCTTTAAAATTCTATTTTAATCCTGTGACGATGGTGAATTAACTCAGACGATAGATTTATAATTATGTTTACTTATCATCAATTACATGAGTGCTTGCTCCAATGACTGTAGTGTTTATTGCTATTTTAACTACAGCTACCATTTCATCTTTGACATACTTAGCATGATCAGAAGATCGTGCTTAGAGATGCAGGAGCATCTGTAATAAGTTTGTGGACTAATTTGTAAATAACAGTAACATTTTCTATGAATAATTTAGATATCTTCGAGTTGATACAGCCATCCTCTGGATGGCTGGTGGTTTTTACAAACAACAAGTGTATAAACCTGTTGTTGGTTGTTCTTAACCTTTACAGCACGATTTTTAACTAGTGCATCGAGACCCTCTAGCTATATTATAGAAAGATAAGGCATTATTCACAATTTACGATGTAACACTTATTGTTTCTCTAGCAAAAAAGTTATTCTTTATTTATAGCCTTTATTATAATGGTAAATAAGGTCACGTATTTATGATAATCTTTGTTACATTATTTTTGGAAGTTACAATGCGGTGTAGCTAAATGCGCTAGAAACAGGAGAATTGCCCCGAACAATTGTAATATGCATAACGTAATGGCAAAGACAATGGAATGCAAAATTCTATATAATAAAGCGATGAAAGTGTATACATATGACTTACTGCATCTATTTTGGTGTTAAAAAGTATTGTCCAGTGAGCATTGTCTTGAAAGTGCAACAATAATTGAATAATGTGTGATGCCGTCACGCTCGTAATCTTAGAAATTTCTTGCATTGCATCGGAATCCTTCCTCGTTATAAAATTAATTAGGATTAGGTGATATACGTTAGAATATAGTATATTAATTAAGTGAACGAATTTGTCTGTCTGTGTCGAAGGTTATTTGTTATCTGTTCGCATAAATCGGGCTTCATCATTCTGATGGCGAAATTGTGTTATTTGTAAGATTATTGTTAACACCAGTTTTAAGTTAGCTACCTAAAGCATGTTCCTAGAGGTTGATGGTGAGTTGTTATCAGATGAGATTGATGAAGGGTAAAAAAGAACTGAAATTATTCAGAATGAAGTTGCTAAACCAGCATCGAGGTTGTCACCTCTTAGGATCGTTTGCCGATGATTTAAAAGATTCTGATGCCTATATTCTAGGAACAACTGTAGTCATAAACTGATGCTTCAGACACATTAGACCACAATCGGTATCATGGTCTTCTAAGGCCCCGTACATTCAGACTAAATACGTTCAATTGGGTTTGAGTGATTATTACCTCTAGTGGATTTTTACTTTGACGGCCTGTGTGGTTGAGTGGGCGTTGAGTTTGCGGGCCTACCTCACTACATTCCAGAAGTTCCTGATTCAATTCCTGGCATAGTAAATTTTGTAAACGAACTTTCCGTTATTTACTATCCTCTGGGTGTCTGGGATCGGCCCCTGCGTTGTCTGTACCTATAGTACAAACATAATTTGCTTAACTTGGGGATATGCAATGGGTTTGTCTGTTGTCTATAAAAAAATTGTAAGAAGAATATCTTGTTAAGTAGAGGAGGAAGTATATAATATGAAACTTACGAAAGCATCTAACTATGTACATAAATATAATTATCAGAAATCTTTTATTCATAACAAAGTTACACGTCAATTTCTACATTGTAATAATTATGGTTACAAATAAAATTAAAATTAGGTCATATCATAGGACACAAACTCCTCATGATTATAAAAGCTATGCTCGACTAACCATTTCCTGAGCTGACGGATGGTGACTCCGTTATCCTATTACGTAGTTTATTGTATATTAACAGTCCTATGACATTGTGTTTTATATGTTTCATTTCATTCCTATTCGCCGAGTAAAGTGCGTACGCACGTCACTATTATCCATGTCTTAGTATGTTTAATTAATATTAACACTACATACGGGGTAATTTTAATTCATAACTAAGACAATATCAATTGTTACATTTCGATGCACATTTCCGGATACTATATTCTACGTAAATATAGGAAACTGGGTATTTTCACTATTTTCCATTTTGTCGCGTATTCGTAAATAATTGAAATGAGCCCAGTGCCCAAACGTCATTCATCTCACAGTCGGTCAGTCCACCGTGACCCCGATCCCATAAGTGGGTGACCAACAAATCGACAAAAGACCGAATGGACGATTTGCGGAACTCGGTGCGATGACGTGTGGCACGGCCAATGACACCGCGACACATATTGCGTGCGAAATGACGGAAAGAGTTGCGCCTGCGCAAACTCCAATGTAAATCGAGATATTTACGACAAAGGATATTTCAGAATGTTTATAACATATCTCCAAGGTTCTTTTACCTTTAGGTCTGTTGTAATATGTTGAAACGTCCTATCAGTTAGCTACGGCTTTGTCGGAAATATTATTGTTACGTGCGAGGGGTACGCACTTAGGATTGGAAGGAAACCCAATTTTTTCAACTAAATACTTTTATTATTTTAAAAATAAAGGAACACTTATTGTGTTCTTTTATTTAAAAAATTAATTGAAATGCCACCGCTAGAAAATACTATTTATTTGTATCTTGATATTCATCCTTATCAAAATAAATTACTTCATATTCAAGACTGCTTCAATACCTTTATATAACTTTTTAAATTATTCAATTCGGACATTCCATTCGAAAGATATCACGAGATTAAAAATGTAAGTATTAGAAAAAAGTTGCGTGGTCGCCGCTCACCCTGCTTGATTAGCTAGGCAGCACCTTATGCGATGTAGGTGTCACTGGGGTACGGGCCGCACGGCAGGGGAAATATTTTGAATTCGCTTAGTAGGTAATTAAACCAACAAAAAAGTTATTTTTAGATACCCATGCGAAGCCGGGGTGGACCGCTAGTCCTCTATATTCATTTGAAGGTTTAGCTCTTTACACAACGTTTACCGATACAGCAGTTCTCTTCTCTTTCATCTTCTACCAATCATTTGGGATCGGTACAATATATCTTCCTTCCATTCTCCTCTATTCTGTCATACGTCCTCTGTCACACTACAAATCATTATGTCATCCTTCCCACAATCAATACGGAAATGGCAGTCGATAAAGTTTGTACTCTGGAGGAAATTACGCAAATCAACATTCGAATGATGATCAACTGATCATCCTTTACACTTTCAAGCCGACGTCATTCGAAGGTTCGTCACAGTTGCACTATTCTAGATATTTGAATGTGTTTAAGGCCTTATTTTTTATCATTTTGAATTAAATTACTTTGGCCATTGTTACGATTCAGATTGAATAACACGGTGCAGTGAGCATCGGTGGCCTTGTGGCGAATTGGCGCCAGTCGGAGTCTGCGGCGTTTACGAATTAGAACGGCTTCGAAGTGCAGTGTCACATTTTTTAAATTATAATATCTGTTAAAGAAGATGTGTAGAAATCATGACGATGTAGTCGTACGGGCGGATTCTTATCACTGGAATATAGCCGGGAATATACTCGTAGAGTAATCTAAAGTCGTAATCTTGTCGTAACAATAATTAGTAGCGGTCGCCCGTGGTCGAAATTCGACCATAACAATTTGTTATCAAAGACACTGTTAATTTGACTTTAACAATAAACAAAAGATATATATGCGTGTGTGTGTCAAATACATGGTAGTGTGTGTAATGTTTTTTTTTATTGATTTAATGTATTTTTTATGCATAATTAAAATAAAAATTAGTATTCGTCGCTTCTTCCCTATATAAACTATAAGTGTGAGAAATTTCATATTCCTCCGTCCGCGCCATTTTCGTATAAAGGGGTACAAAGTTTTTGCTTCACGTATTAATATTATGTTAAAATACTTACAATATTAGCGTATTCCAAGAAATGTATTTACTTGTATATACATTAAGTGTTTGGTTTTAATGGTATCAATACATTTCGCCTTATTAGATCCAGTTTAGGAGGCCCAAAGCGGCCGCTTTTACAGTTTCTTATGACAAACATGACAAGTATCAGAATAAAGTGGAACTTAATGCTCTACGTCTTACTCCCACCGGTATATCTAGACAAGAGTCAATTTCACTTAGCGATTTCCCAAAAGCGATCGCTTTATGTCCTCTGATCTTACATTTTACAAACTAAATGTTTTAATTATACTATTAATAATAGTTATAATTACATGCCTTATTAATTTATCCAAGACTAGCTTTTGCCCGCGACTTCGTCCGCGTGGAAAGTTTTTTAACTATCCCACGGGAACTCTTTAATTTTTCGGGATCAAAAGTATCCTATATATTGACTAGAGATATAAACTAACACCATACAAAATTTCATTTAAATCGGTTCAGTCGTTTCGGAGATTAGCCGGTACAAACAGACAGACAAAAAGACAAACAGAAAAACATGAAATTTAAAAAAATCTAAATTAGTTCTATTTCACTTCTTACATCTTCATGACTCGGTTTTTAGCATTTTTTTTCATTGTACAGAAATTCGACCTCTACAATTTTATTATATGTATTATGTATATTATATGTATAGATATCATACTATGGTTTTTTTTATTTATTTTTTATTGCAGGAGTTCAGTAGACGGCCCACTTGATGGAAAGCGGTTACCATCGCCTATGGACATTTGCAACACCAAAGGTGCTACAAATGCTGCTAACTTAAGGGAGATGGAACCTAGTCACTAATGCCGGAACACAACTCCAGGTTTTTATGGTGACATACTTTAGACCAGGCGTGGTAGCTATCCAGTCGGGCAAATGCCCTACCACCTGGCTGTGGGTTGTTTTGTCGCCTCTTACGACAGGCCGCCCCAACGCAGGAAATTGTATTCTTTCTCCGTTCCTGCACGGATAAAATGTCTGAAACTAAGCATTAAGTAAGAGATATAAGTTTAGTTTCTCATTAAACTCCACGATTGGACATCTTTGGAAATCTTTCATCATAATGTAGATGTCTTAATAATGCTGTGGTTACCTTATTTGATCAGTTGATTGAATGCCTTATGCGTATCACCCGCCAAAATTAAATACCCAGCTACCCACAAGTTGAATGACGGCCGGTTTCTCTACGTCTTACTATTATTAAAACCAAATAGGAAGGCAAATGAACGGTTAGTAAGGTATAGGAACCGGCCATGAGTCACAGATGTCTCGAAACGCAACCATAACAGTTTATTTAATGACCAGCGGCCCGCCCCGTCTTCGCACGGATATGTAAAAATAACTTTTTTCTTGAGTTTAATTACCTACTAACCGAATTCAAAATATTTCCCCTCCCGTACGGGCCGTACCCGAGTGACACCTACATCGCATAAGGTGCTGACTAGCTAACCGAGCAGGGTGAGCGGCGACCACGCAACTTTTTTCTAATACTTACATTTTTAAACTCGTGATATCTTTCGAATGGAATATCCGAATTGAATAATTCAAAAATGTTATATAAAGGTATTGAAGCAGTCTTAAATATGAAGTAATTTATTTTAGTAAGGATGAATACCAAGATACAAATAAAGAGCCTTTTCTAGCGGCGGCATTTCAATTAATTTTTTAAAATAAAAGAACACTTATTGTGGCATAACTATAATAGTTAGACAAATGCTGTCGTGACACTTTCTGTAAATAATGATGTGTTTTGCAATGTTGTAGTACATTATTTTATTCTATCATCAATAGTTTTCGCAGCGCACGAGATTTTAGGTAATTTTTTACACCTTGGGTTACATTATTGGAGTTTTAGTAAGGATCCCTATTTTTTTTGAAAATATAATATAGCCAATGTCACTCGGGGATAGTGTAACTTGCCAACAATGAAAGAATTTTTCAAATCGGTTCAGTGGTTTCGGAGTCTATTCAATGCAAACAAGCAAACTCATTCCTCTTTATAACATTAGTATAGATATTTTAATAGTCCTAATTGAAATGCACAAACTGCTTGTGGTTGGGGGGGCTAAAGCACTCGGCAGAATTAAAGGGACGAGCCCCTCGCGCGACCACTTCCGGCGTCGCGACGTATCGATCGCCGCAGACGCCAGGTGAAACAACTATATACTTGTTAGTTGGTAGGGTTCAGATAGTTAGGGCTGCCATTACACCATCCATTACATTAAAATCTAAAAATATCGATATACTTAATGACAGTCCTCATATATTCTTCAAAATAATATCCCAGATAGATTAAGTATGTTTAATTATAATTTTTTTAGCTTATTGTTTACTAGCTTCTGCCCGCGACTTCGTCCGCGTGGAATAGTTAAAAAAATCCTCCCGATTTTAAAACATTCTTCATTGGTGCTCCGCTCCTATTGGTCTTAGCGTGATGATATATATAGCCTAATTGTTTTTTAAGGTATAAATTGTTTTATTGTATGATGATGATACCGGCAATATCAATACTTAATTAGGTGCATAAGTTGTTTAAGTAATTAAATTTTTTTACTATCCCACGAGAACTCTTTTTTCGGGATCAAAAGTATTCTATATGTTGACCAGGAATATAAGCTACCACCATATAAAATTTCATTTAAATCGGTCCAGTCGTTTCGGAGATTAGCCGGTACAAACAGATAGACAAACGGACAAACAGAGAAACAAAAATTTGAAAAAATCTAAATTAGTTCTATTTCACTTCTTACATCCCCCTGACTCGGTCTTTAGCATTTTTTTTCATTGTATAGAAATTCGACCTCTACAGTTTTATTATATGTATAGATGTACGTATTTATGACACTAATATATTTATTCCCGATCATTAGTTTTCCTATTGTGTATGTGTGTGTGTGTGTGTGTGTGTGTGTGTGTGTGTGTGTGTGTGTGTGTGTGTGTGTGTGTGTGTGTGTGTGTGTGTGTGTGTGTGTGTGTGTGTGTGTGTGTGTGTGTGTGTGTGTGTGTGTGCGTGCGTGCGTGCGTGCGTGCGTGCGTGCGTGTGTGTGTGTGTGTGTGTATAATAGGTTGGGGAAAAAGTCTTTTCGCATATAGTATGTATGAACTTGTAATAAGGTCTCTTTGGCTATACCATTTGTATCTGGCTGGTTTTGATCTCATTAAAAAGTTTTAATTTTAAAGAAGACAATTCCAAATTCAAATTAGGAAAATGTGTGATTTTCATTTGTTTTTCTTATTGTTAAAATGAGTGAATCTAATGAAGAAATTCGATACATTTTAAAATTTTACTACAAAAAAGGTAAAAATGCAACACAAGCCGCGAAAAAAAATTGTGATGTTTATGGACCTAATGCAGTATCTGTGAGAGTAGCGCAAATTTGGTTTAAGCGTTTTCAATCCGGAAATTTTGATATCAAAGATGCACGTCGCTCTGGTCGCCCTGTTACGGATAAAATGATGCCCTTTTTGAAAAAGTGGAGCAAGATCGGCATATTAGTAGTTACGATGTAGCTGGAGAACTGGAAATTGACCACAAACCGGTTAAAAAAAACCCGGGTTAACTCCCAACAAGGTGATGCTGTGTGTATGGTGGGATTGGAAGGGCATTATTCATTATGAGCTGTTACCGACAGGCAGAACCATCGAGTCTGAACTGTACTGCGAACAATTGATGAGATTAAAGCAAAAAGTTGGGAGAAAGCGGCCGGAATTAATCAACAGAAGGGGTGTGATTTTTCACCGTGATAACGCTAGACCTTCACACATCTTTAGCCACTCAGCAAAAATTCTGAGAGTTTGGCTGGGAGGCGTTAATGCATCCGCCGTATAGTCCTGACCTTGTACCTTCAGATTTTCACCTGTTTCGGTCTCTGCAGAATTCCTTAGGCAGTGTCAGGTTAACATCACGAGAGGACTGCCAAAACCACTTGTCGCAGTTTTTTGATCAGAAGCCACAAAATTTTTATAGCAATGGGATCACGTCCCTACCTACAAGATGGCAAAAAGTTATCCAACAAAATGGCACCTACATACTTTAGTCAAATGTAAATAAACTTTATAAGAAAACTTTTTGAATTTTTATACAAAATGCGAAAAAACTTTTTCCCCAACCTAATAAATATATATATATATATATATACTAGCTGACCCGGCCACGCGTTAATGTGGCTGAGTAAAATAAAAAAATATTATAAATTAAAATGAAACCTATTCTATCTTTCAAGTTGGATCAAACTGCACACGGTGTGCAAATTTGATTAAAATCGGTTAAGTAGTTTACGAGTCCATCGCGGACAAACAACGTGACACGTAATTTATATATATTAAGATATATGTATGTATGTATGTATATGTATATAGTTTAAGATTCTAGTTTTATGCTTGACAATGATGATTATCGTTTATCGTGACGATACCTTAAGGGCACAGCGGAAGATCAGCGCTGGTTTTAACCGACCGGCATTATGCTGAGACTGATGCCCCTTTTGGGACAAAATTATATTACTCTAGTTTTTAAATTCGTTAGCAATTGTACTGTATTTATATAATTAGTCCTGAATAAAATTATTTTCTTTCTTTCTTTAATTAATATTTTATAATATGTAAATCATCCAAATTTAACTTTCCATTTGACATCTTATAATTTATGACATAATGCATGATGTGACCTATAATGGTATATTTAGCATGAGCATTGTTTAGATTTAAGACGGATGTATATGACGTATCTCCTCTTGATCCATTAATAATAAAAAATATTAAACATAATAAAAAATTACATTGACTCTTACTGATAGATAGTCGCTGGTTTCAAATATTAGCGTGGTAATAAGACTACTTTTTTAAATATTCCTATAGCAAAGATAAGTAAATAATGTAATTAATAATATGTGAAAATAATTGAGCGGCTTCAGTTTATTAATCTATAATATTCTAAAAATCTAAAAAATCCGTGTCTCTACATTGAAGCTATTTATAAAAATCTATACTAATATTATAAAGAGGTAAAGTTTGTGAGTTTGTGTCGTTGTAGGGTGTAATCTCTGGATCTTCTAAACCGATTTTAAAAATTCTTTTACTCTTAAACAGCTACGTTAACAGGGAGTGTCATGGGCTATATAACATGACGCTATATACCACGGGAGCGAGACAGTGCGCTCGTGAAACCGCGCCGGGCAGCTAGTACACTATATAAACCGTAGATTTATCCGTGCAGGAACGGAGAAAGAATACAAATTCCTGCGTTGGGGCGGCCTGTCGTAAGAGGCGACTAAACAACCCACAGCCGGGTGGTAGGGTGTTTGCCTGACTGGATGGCGACCACCCCTGGTCTAAAGTATGCCGCCATAACAACCTTGTGTTGTGTTCCGGCATCAGTGACCAGGTTCCAGTCTCCTTTAAGAGTGGGCCGCCTGACTGCTGAACTCCTGCAATAAAAAAGAAAAAAAGGAAAAAACACAATGCAATTTTGTTTTTAAATTTCTTGTCTGTTTATCGGTTAGTCTGTTTGTTCGGGATTCACGTAAAAACTACCAGGCCTATTTCGATGCGGTTTTCGCTCGTCGACGGCAAACTCTTAGATTTAAAATCTGCGCTGCTTTTTATCCTAAGAATACCGCGGGAATTTTTCTGGGACTTATTTATAATGGCCAGGTTGAAAAAAAATGGAATTCAAATGCGATTTTTCACCGATCGATAGCAAATTTTATATAATAAATGTGTGTGATACTTTTTATTCCGGGAATCGCGCTGGAATGTTCCCGGGAGCGGTTCGGAGTTGTTCGGGTGCATCAGAATTAGCCTATTCCTACACAGTTTTCACTAAAACGATAGCTTACATTCTTTTTTTAAAGCCGCGGTACTTTATGCTCTGGGAATTCCGCGGCAATTTCAAGTCAAGCGTGGACGAAGTCTCGGGCATATCCTAGTAGTAAATAATTTCTTTGTAAAGTGTGTTATGCATAAAATACATAAAATAAAAATAGAAAACTAATAGAACTTGTGTTTGCGATAGACGAAACTCTCATTACATCAAACCTCATTGTCACTCGCCATTTTACTCGTCACGTACATCATCGTAAAATACATAGAATTTCTCTATAAATCTAACAAATATACAAAAGCTTGTGAAATCACTATACATATTAATACAGAATTCAACAAAAAATTGTATAATATATATATATATATATAACCTATAATACCAAAATCTGTGTTACACAAATCTTAACAATAAAATTACGAATTTGATTTTGCATTTTATACATTTCTACAGATAAAAAAATGTATGATTGTTATTATTTACTGTAAATAATAACCATAAACAAAAATTAAAACACACATGTTGGTGGTAGGCTAAATAAAACTAACAATACTCTTTGACACTTGATTTTATTGTCCTCCGTGAGCACGGCTACTGAAAAGTGGCGGAAACGTCGGAATAATAAAAATCAAATAAATTACCGCGCTTAAAACTGTATTATATGTACTAGACCAGAAAACTTAATAACATACTAACATTAGTCTGTTTTCTTTTTGTGTTTATAAGAATCTCTAACATCAACAAGGATACAGGCAACCCTAGCAGTAAGACTTGCAATAAATGTATACAGTGGTACACAGACAAACTGCCATAATATAAAATGCACTACAATCGCTACATACAACCCGGATATATGCTTCGGCAAAAAAAACAACTGATATGCTGACATATGTTAACTACACTGCTTTATCCTTATACGCTGTTATTTGATTGAATATCGTTTTTTATATAAGTGATTTATAAATGCGAATGTTTGTTTTTGACGTTTTAACGCCTTTAATTACGCAACAGATCGTTACGAACAGAATTTCATTCGTGCGGGAACGGTGAAAGAATACAATACAATTTCCTGCGACCGGGCGGCCTTAAGATGCGACAAAACAACCCACAGCCAGGTGGTAGGGTGTTTGCCCGTCTAGATGGCTACATACAACCTCTGGTCTAGAGTATGCTGCTGTAACAACCTTGAGCTGTCTTCCGGCACACCAGTGGCCAGGTACCAGTCTCCTTTTAGGGAGCGGCACCTTATTAAGCATGATACATCGCCATGGCAACGACAATGACACGATAGCGGCAATCTTAGCGTGTTCTTCTCTTGGTTAATTCGTTAGTTCCACCTTCGCTTTACTAGATGGCGTTACGGGTATTTATGAATGTATAAAAATTAATTTATTCACTAGAAAAATAAAACAATACATGTTCACCATTGCCTTATGGAAAGCAGTTACTATCGCCTATGGACATTTGCAACACCAAAGGTGCTACAAATGCGCTGCTGCTCTCTTGCTCTCTTAAGGGAGACTAGAACCTGGTCTATAATGCCGGAACACAAATCAAGGTTGTTGTGGCGGCATACTCCAAACCAGGGGTGGTAGCCATCCAGTCGGGCAAATACTATACCACCTGGCTGTGGGTTGTTTTGTCGCCTCTTACGACAGGCCGCCCCAACGCAGGAAATTGTATTCTTTTACGTTTCTGCACAGATAGGAGTACAATGTCACGTGTTAATGTTTGCTGTCCCTCTCTCACATGGTACTAGAAATGGAGACACAGTAGATGTAATAACTCAAACTACATCATATTTATAATTGTACTTACAAGCGCAGAATTAGCATCTTCGTCAAACCCTTTCGGGTCTTAAGACGTAGATATATAAAAAGTATGTATGTATATATGTTTGAATAAATAAATTAAAAAAACGTCTGGCATTTCTAAGAAATATATCATGGCTCGGGTCTAGGCTGGGGGAATAGGCTTCTACGCCCTGTCTCCAGGCCAGGGAGGTAGGGAGTTTATTGGAGGGCGTATGGATCGTGAACAAAACTGCGGGCAAAAGCTAGTTGTTTATAAGTGAACTTCATTTAAATGTGTTTTTAAATTTAAGCTCTTAATTGCTGTAAAACTTAGTTCCATTTGCCTACGGTATTAGGGGTAGATTTTCTGAAAAAAGTATTTTATCTCCATCTCTGAACGGATGGGCCGATTTTAATGAAATATTTGTGTGGGCGTTTAATTCCCGGGATGGTTTAGATAAATCATTGGACCCGGTAGGTGGCCGTGTAATTCTATCTCTTCATTTTTCAGTGCAGAGGACAATATCTGCCGGGCCGACTACTTAGTATTATTGAAGAACGATATTGTGAGATGTGGGTGTTTGTTGAACCTATCCAGTAGCAGGACTTACGTAAACTTTGGTTTCGTTCCTAAATTTAGTGATGACGTCAACGGTGGTCTGGCGCGGATGCACAAGTGCACTGCTAACACAATGTGTTTAACTGCTTAATCAACCCGTATACCTTTCAGTTTGGTTTACGAGATTTATTTATACCCCACCGGCCGTAGCGCTGCTGATGTATCGATGTTTGAATACAGTTGTACATGCTTTATATTTTATATATTTTCACCCTGTGCTGACATACACGTATGTCAGGCTATTTGTAAATTTTTATCCGTGCAAGAACGGAGAAAGTATACAATGTCCTCCGGCCGGGAGGCCTGTCGTAAGAGGCGACAAAACAACCCACAGCCAGGTGGTAGGGCGTTTGCCCGACTGGATGGCTCGAGTTGTGTTCCGGCATTAGTGACCAGGTTCCAGTCTCCCTTAAGAGAGCAGCAGCGCGTTTGTGCTTGCCAATGTCAATAGGTAATCGTGACCGCTTTCTATCAAGTGGACCGTCTGTCTGCTGAACTCTGCAATAAAAAAATTTAACAAATACTCCCTCACATAAAATCCATATATTTATGTATCTACTTTCACATAACAACTTTTCTACTCTATTCTATTTCCATTCATTCTCTATGCCTTTCATATATGCTATTTTTGTTTCCTGATTCTGTATAGATTTTATTTTACAGTTTCGTATTACTTAGCACTAGGTACAATTTTATTTACTACACCACTTATATTCTGGATATTGTATTTACTTGGCGTTTTAACATAATTACACAAGTATTTATGTATAGACTTTGCAAACTAACCCATCTTTCCGCTTCAGGCAGTTCTTTTGGTAGTATATGCCGGCGAGACTTCGTTCGCGTTGCAATGATGGCGATTGTTAGTGAATTGCAACAGCATCATTGAAACGAATAAATGGCCATATTCGTTTATCTCATGGAAAGATATTCGACGGCCTCTGTGGTTGAGCGGGCTAAGCCTTTGTCGGCTTACCTCACTGCAACGCAGAGGCTCCGGGTTCGATACTTGGTATAGTAAATTTCGGAAACGTATTTTCCCCGTTATTTACTATGGTCTGGGTGTCTGGGATCGGCCCCAGAATGGTCCGTTGTATATTACCCATAACACAAGCATAACTTGCTTAATTTGGGCATAAACAGTGTGTGTGTTTGTCTGCCGATTTATTTATTTATTATTATTATAAAGGACGTCATTTATAGAAATAAAAATAATCCTGTGTCGATTTGAATTTAAATCCGTTTATTACTTTTTATGTAATGCTAGGGCATTGCATACAAACAGACAAATATATCTTGTGTATTTATTATAAGATAATAAAACTAGACATGAAAAAGGAAAGGCTCTGTTTTGGACTATGACGTAGTTGGCGATAAAAAAACCGACCAAAATTATAAAATTGCATTCTCGGTATCTCCTGGTGGAAATTGACCCTTTTGATTTTTATAAATTTAAATTCACTATAAACTCGAGTGATTGTATAAACTGCAGTTTAAAATTCATTCAAATTTTTAAAGTTCAATCAAATTGAACACTATATAAACTGGATTTTAAAATATATAATAAAATATTATAATAAATTCATTGCCATAAAGTCCACCTTAATTTTAAATTCATTGTATAAAATGCCTCTTAATTTTAAATTCACTGTTTAAAGCCCCCCTTAATTTTAAATTCATTGTATTAACTCGACCCCTCTATAAATTTATTCTATTGTTACGACTCAGATCCCGACAAACACAAAATCCACCTGCATAACAAAGCACATTTATTACCCGTCGGCATTTGAACTAATAACATTGAAATTCTTTTATTGGTGATGCGTAATAGGATAATAGGAGTAAGGAACACTCACTTGTTTGCTGGTTCGTATTTTGTAATTTGTATTTTTTCACACGTTAATGTATTTCAAGCGGTCGCGTAGCAAGACTGGTTCATTTTTTGGACAGATGCGGAAGCGGAGCGCCATAGACATAGGTTTCTTCCGTTCCGTTTCTGCGTCTCGATCGCGCGAGTGTTTTGGCGGATAGGACAGAGAAGGAAAGGACACTGGAAGGATATTAATACTTTTTTTTTTCTTTTCGCGGTGTATTTGGCGCCAACATTTATGGTCGTTTTCTTTTGTTTACTCATTGGCATACGGCCTATTGTTGTATTGTAATCATTAGCCAGGTGTTACGGATTTAAAGTACAAGCCGATTCTAGGAAATTCGGGGCACGCGGCCGGGTGGACATATTGCATCTCTGCAGTATAAAGCAATGGCCCGATTGAGGGAGGAGTGAGTCGAGCGAGAACCACCAGCGAAGCGAGGCGTGTGTACTACAATCGGGAATCTAATAAGTGACGGACTTTGCGCGTTTTATTGAATTACGAGCTTCTTGAATTACGTTTGGACTTGTTGTGTTCGGTTATATTTGTACCTGTGTTATACGTGTTTGTATAGTTTAATAAACTAAATTTTAATTCGATTCTCGCGACTCGTAACAGTATCATAAAAAAGCGCTAATAAATAACTAGAAAGACTTTAGAAGGATATATAGACTTATAGACCAAAAACTATCAGATTAGCGATATTATTCATGTTAGGTATAAACAAATGAGTATGTTATTATAGAGTCGAATATTTAGTCTGTTTTATTGTTACACAACTTGAAATAGATAGACGTACATAACTAAATATACTTAGGTATTCTTCTAAATATAGTCGAAGAATATGCACATAAAGACGATTGTCAAGCGTAAGAGATGAATACAAGCCGAAACCAGTGTGCCGCTCACACAATGGCAGGTCACTTTGGCATTCGCACGCTCTGAGCATTCAATTGTAATAATACTTCAAGATTTGTAAGAAGTTTTGTCATGACTTTGAAAATGTTTTTATTATTTATTTAAGGATCAACAACAATTGTTTATATAAGTTCAAGTACAATAATGGGCTTACAAATAAGGTTTAACATTGCAATGTAAAGACTACTTAAAGGTGAACACCGCTTGCACTGTTTATTTTTACTATTATTTATGTATTAACTACAAATATATAAGTTGAGAAGTTCTGAAGGCTATTATTTATTAAATAGGACATAATTTCTAATACATGTTTAAAGTTTTTATTCAAGTTAAGTTGCAATTAAAAATTAAATGTTCTTCCTACCCTATTTATACATCAATTCGGGAGAAAGGCTGCAAGCAACTCACCAAAAACACGTCTAGCTATCTTATACTAATATATAAAGCTGAAGAATTTGTTTGTTTGATTGAACGCGCTAATCTCAGGAATCAGACCAGTAGCTGATTTGAAAAATTCTTTCAGTGTTAGATAGCCCATTTATCGAGGAAGGCTATATAGGCTATATATCATCACGCTAAGACCAATAGGAGCGGAGCACCAATGAAGAATGCTTCAAAATCGGGGGGTTTTGAGAACAAATTCCACGCGGACGATGTCGCGGGCCTTGATAGTTAATTAATAACCCTAACTAGTCGATCAATCGCAGAGACATCTTTTATCACCATTGTCGTTGTTTCATGAACTGTTAAACTTATTCGGTCTTATTAATATCAGGGATGGGCCGAAATTCGACATTCAGTTTCGGTTTAAATGCCGAATATTCGGCGCAAGAAAAAGTAAAATACCTGTTTGCACTATTTTGGCTTAAATTAATAGAAATCATATCGTAACCTAAAATAAAATTAGACCATTATATATTCATGGTAATTTATTTTAGTTAGGAGCATGTAAAATCTTAACTGCTTAATTATGATGCGTAACTCGAATTTGAAAAAGAAATCTAACGGACATCAGCAATTGCAACTTTAATTTTGACTGAAATAACTTTTTTACAAACTAAACAAGAACGGTCTCATTAATATTAAAGATTCGGCATTATCAAGTCACGAGGTGTTGCTTTAAAGAAAACGCGGCGAAATTAAATCAAATTTCGGCCGAAGTTCGTATTCGGTTCAAACCACATTCGGCCCATCCCTAATTAATATCGAGTTGGTGTAAGTTTGAACGCTTCTTTATGGTGCTTAAAGATGAACTTACTCTAACTCAATATGAATAAGACCGGTTTTTTTAATAGATAGATAACACTTTATCGTACAATATTACAGAAAACTTTATAGCCTAAAAATATTGTAAATGTGCACAATGGGCGGTCTTGTCGCTAAGAAGCGATCTCTTCCAGACAACCCGTGACAGGAATACAACAGATTATATTGGTCAAAGGTGATATACATAAATATTAGAGGATAAACAGTTACTTACATATGTTTTATTTTTTATTAATGTAATATTTTAGTAATAAAGTTATTTTATTTCATACTTTGGATTATTCTTAATTTTCATTTGTATAATTATATACAATTGTACCCACTTTTTATTAGCTCGTATCATTTTCCAGCTTCTTTTGTAACGTCGCAAGTAAATTATTTAGTTCTTTTAGTTATGTTATAATTCTAATTACTGCTCTGTGAATTTTATTTCACAGTGCACGTAGTTTAGTGTGTAAATACAATAAATTAGATATATTATTAATGTGTCGGGGAATTGGCTTATTATTGAAGACGAGTTGAGTAAAGTCGTTTTTTCGTTACAATTAAAAAATTACAGTGTTTATGTATCAATTTTTATTTTATTCGTGCATGAACGAAAAAGGAATACTATTTCATACGTTGGGGCGGCCTGTCGTAAGAGGCGACAAAAAGAACCCTCAGCCAGGTGGTAGGGTATTTGCCCGTCTGGATGGCTACCACCCCTCGTCTAGAGTATGCCGCCATGACAACCTTGAGTTGTGTTCCGGCAATAGTGGTCAGATTCCAGTCCCCCTTTAGAGGGCGGAAGCACATTGGTAGCACTTTAGGTGTTATAAAGATCCATAGGCGACGGGAGCCGCTTTCCATCAGATAGGCCGTCTACCTTTCTGGTGAACTCAAGCAATACCAAAATTGTCTGTGTGTGTAGTTCACACGCAGCAGAAGTGAAACAGTGTGGCAAGGGGTGGGAGGGATTCTAAATTTCTTAACGTCACATTTCTTATATTATATCGTTATAATATATTTATGCTTTAAAACACGAAATTTGAACTATTAACGAAAAACTTCAAAACATTTCCAACTCTATCTGTATGAGCTTAGTGTTTAAATTATTAAATATAATGTATTCTATCTCATTCTCTCGCAGGCTTAGTCAAAAAAAGCGACACTAAAAAGAGATAAACACATAACTATACATTTATGTGTTTATCTCTTTTTAGTGTCGCTTTTTTTCGTTTCATCGAGTTTCAAATTACAACGATTCTAAAGAAGTTTCACTTACAAAAATTAAAGTGTAGTTCAATGGAAGTCAATGTATTTTTCTTTTTCTACGCTTTTGTACAGCTAGTAGAGCTATGCAATCTATTAGCTATGTTGTAACGCATGCCTTCCCTACACCTCATGCTACGCCGTATGCTACGTTCACTTGTACTTAACTAAGTTTTCAATTTGATCTTTGAAGTGAATTTTATAACTAGGATAGATTTTTCTTTTTCGCTTTCATTATCAGTGTAAGATGGTTATGTGTAGGTGTGTATGTTAGTCAAATATATTTTATTCCTCCGCGTATACACACCTTTTTTGACTTTTTTAATTGATTTGAATTATCACCCACACACCTTGACCCTAAATCCCTAAGTTAAGTAAGTGACGCTTGTGCTATGGGCAATATACAACGGTCCACTCTGCTCTGGGGCCGACATCAACCACCTGGACCCTAGTAAATAACGTTGGTTTACATAATTTACCATGGCAGGAATCGTACCAGGAGCCTCTGCGTTCCATTGCGCTTGGCTGACTTAGCCCACTCAATCACAGAGCTCAAATTCAACGAAACAAACATTTAAAAATATATATTAAATCTTATTCAGCTTAAGTAAAACAAAAATAAATGTATTGGACAGTGCTATATTGACACATGTGTACATATACTATTCTATTTTTTTTTTATATTGCGTGAGTTCAGCAGACAGACAGACGGCCCACTTGTTAGAAAGCGGTCACAAACGCGCTGTTGCTCTCTTAAGGGAGACTGGAACCTGGTCACTAATGCCGGAACACAACTCAAGGTTGTTATGGCGACATACTTTAGACCAGTGGTGGTAGCCATCCAGTCGGGCAAATGCCCTACCACCTGGCTGTTGGTTGTTTGGTCGCCTCTTACGGCAGTCCGCCCGGCCGCAAGAAATTGTATTCTTTCTCCGTTCCTGTACGCTTTATTCGCAGTAATTTTTCGGAACATTTGCATTGTACACACTACTCTACCCGCACTGTAGTTAACACGTGGTGCATTCGTGTCTTTATCTAATAACGTAACAATAATAATATGCAATTGTTACCTATTACTTGTGGTAATACAATGTCATTGGTTATCGCACAGTGTTATTAAGCGCTACTAGTAGAAATAATATTGTCGAGGACATCACGTACCATTATTTGTTCATATTTTTTGCGTCAGACGTCATCTTAAACCTAGTTTTAAGTATATTTAAAACGAGCTAAGAAAAGAGAAAGAAGAAAGAGCTGTTTATTTACGTTGAGACACTAAAACAGAAGCTCTACTAAAATTCTTAACTATAGTTTAGTTCCGATGGTTCAGGTAGCTCGCTATTATTTTATGTTATGTACAACTCTTATTGTTACTTTCATACTTAAGTGTTACGTTCATACTCAAATGTTACGTTCATACTTAAGTGTTATGCTCATGCTTAAGTGTTACTCCTAAAAAATGATGAGAAACGAAAGTTCCAATTGTAAATAACTAGAGATAAAATGTCATTTTTGTTTGATTTAAGTGAAAATGAACCCATAAATTAATTTGTATTTTACTTTGTTTCAGGTAATTACTTCTATGATACATCCAAAAATAATATACGTCCGCAGTTTTGGGTATATGTGTACATACATACATATTGTTACATGCCGACAAAAAGTAAATGCACATCTGCCTGCCATAAACCCGCTTTATTACCTTTCCCGCATTTGCACTTCTTTTGTTTACTTTGTGTTTAGAATTAGTAATTAAGAAAAACATTCTATTGTTATTGTACTTGTTTTATGGCCGACCTCGGGCAGGTGTGTCGAACTAATTCTTGTTGTTATTGTTTTGCGTCGAGGCATATTGTATTTGTACAAAATAAAAGGGATGCCCGAAGGGAGGGGTGAGGCAGTCAAGCGACGATTACGATACGAGCAAGACGTGTACATTCGATAAGCTATATAGTGACGGACTTTGCGCGCGTTATTAAATCGTGCTGTTTGCACTGTTTGTGTCCAGCTATATTTGTAACTGTGTTATACGTGTTTGTATAGTTCTAATAAATTCTATAGTAATTCCAGACGGCATTTTAATTCGAGTCCCGCACTCGTAACAATATAAATTGTATTCTCTGCAAACCACGGGCCATAAAAATGGCTCGGAATTTTGGAGAGCTTACGTGGGGCCATCGGAAGGCCCTTAGAAAAATGTAATCTAAATCTGGCGTGACACTGACCGGCGATTATCCCTGTTTACACCATATAATAATGCACCCAAGGACAAGCCCTGGTCAGTGTACGACGATTGTAGGGAATGGAACAAAAAGTACCACGCTATTGGGATGAAGTGCTAATGGAACTACAGATTGGGAACTATGGCGTCTGCCCGTCGGAATGTTCAAGGAACAAGGAATAAATGGCCAGACTGCATGTGCCCCTAAAAATGCCGTACAAGATTGGCGAGGGACAACATGGGTGTGAGTGGCTAAGGAGTGTCGAGAGGTGGGCTGCAGGTTCACCGAAGCTACTTATGACGTTATGCCATTTATCACTTCCACCGGCTGGCTAAGACAAGCACGGAAGCGAAGGGAATTGAATTATTGAATTCCCTTGAAGAGACCTACATACATATTATTATTATATTACTTTTCCGAGTAAAATGTTATACAATAGCAGTTAATTGCTAATACTTCCTGTTGTTATTCGCGAACAATATTTCAAAGCCATTCAAAGGCTATATTGAAATATTAGAATTCGAGAATTTCTTTTGTATTCAAATCAATAACAATCAAAACACAAATGGAGGCCGGAGTTCTAGGCACAGTCTAAACAATTTAAAACCAGTAGTTTCATAGTTTTGTCTCCGTGCACTCTGTCGAATTTTCTCTATAATGGCTGGTTCCTATATCGTATTATTCATTCACTTGCTTTACCATCGGTTGAGTTTTGACATTAACTGGTCTGATGCTTGTATGGAGCTTATGTCAAATTTTAACCAATAGTAACGCAAAATAACGGTCGGTAAGGTATAGAAACCGACCATAGATGTTCATTCGTTCGACTTGTCAAAGAGTTCTATTGCATAATATATCGATGTTATCACCGATGACAATGAAATTTGATATAGTATGAAATAATATCATAATATATTGTTACGAGCTACAGGACTCGAATTAAAATGCCGTAGGAATTACTATAGAATTTATTAGAACTATACAAGCATGTGTAAAACAGGTACAAATATAACTGAATACAACCAGTACAAACTGCACGATTAAATAACACGCGCAAAGTCCGTCACTATATCGCTTATCGAATGTACGTCTTGCTCGTATCGTAATCCTCGCTTGACTGTCCCTCCCCTCCGTTTGGACATTGTTTTATACTGCAATATGTCTACCTCATCGCGTGCACCCGATTTCCCGGAATCACACCTGGCCACTGCCTACCGGAACAGATTACAATAAACAATAGGCGGATTTTCTAATTACAAATATTAAATACAAAGAAAACAAAAGAAGTGCAAATGCGGGTGGTAATAAGACTTGGGGTTTATGACCGCAGGTGTTCATTCGCATTTGTTGTTGTGCTTCGTGGAATTTTGGCTGAGTCGTAACAATATAATTTTGTTATCATCGAGCTTAATACGTTCCGGCGCATTCAACGATAACTTCTCTATTTCACACGCAAGTTAATACCCAAGTACTTCCAGAGTGCCTACATCACTTTAATAATAGGTTGGGGAAAAAATCTTTTCGCATATAGTATGTATGAACTTGTAATAAGATCTCTTTGGCTATACCATTTGTATCTGGCTAGTTTTAGTATCATTAAAAAATGTTAATTTTAAAGAAGACAATTCCAAATTCAAATTAGGAAAATGTGTGATTTTCATTTGTTTTTCTTATTGTAAAAATGAGTGAAAATAATGAAGAAATTCGATACATTTTAAAATTTTACTACAAAAAAGGTAAAAATGCAACACAAGCCGCGAAAAAAAATTGTGATGTTTATGGACCTAATGCAGTATCTGTGAGAGTAGCGCAAATTTGGTTTAAGCGTTTTCAATCCGGAAATTTTGATATCAAAGATGCACGTCGCTCTGGTCGCCCTGTCACGGACAAAATTGATGCCATTTTTGAAAAAGTGGAGCAAGATCGGCATATTAGTAGTTACGATGTAGCTGGAGAACTGGGAATTGACCACAAAATGGTTTTGGCGCATTTGAAAAAAGCTGGGTACACAAGAAAGCTCGACATTTGGGTGCCTCATGAGCTGACTGAAAGAAACCTAATGAACCGTGTACTCATTTGTGATTCTTTATTACGATGTAATGAAACCGAACCATTTTTGAAGAAGCTGATAACTGGTGATGAAAAGTGGATCACGTACGACAAGAACGTGCGAAAAAGATCGTGGTCAAAGGCCGGTCAGGCTTCACAGACTGTGGCGAAACCCGGGTTAACTCCCAACAAGGTGATGCTGTGTGTATGGTGGGATTGGAAGGGCATTATTCATTATGAGCTGTTACCGCCAGGCAGGGCCATCGATTCTGAACTGTACTGCGAACAACTGATGAGATTAAAGCAAAAAGTTGAGAGAAAGCGGCCGGAATTAACCAACAGTAGGGGTGTGGTTTTTCACCATGATAACGCTAGACCTCACACATCTTTAGCCACTCAGCAAAAATTACGAGAGTTTGGCTGGGAGGTGTTAATGCATCCGCCGTATAGTCCTGACCTTGTACCTTCAGATTTTCACCTGTTTCGGTCTCTGCAGAATTCCTTAGGCAGTGTCAGGTTAACATCACAAGAGGACTGCCAAAACCACTTGTCACAGTTTTTTGATCAGACGCCCCAAAATTTTTATAGCAATGGGATCACGTCCCTACCTACAAGATGGCAAAAAGTTAGCCAACAAAATGGCACTTACATACTTTAGTCAAATGTAAATAAACTTTATAAAAAAACCTTTTGAATTTTTATATAAAATGCGAAGAAACTTTTTCCACAACCTAATATAATACGTATTTGCAGAACGCGTACTTCCGTGACGCCATTTTAATTTATAGTACGCGAAAACATCTGAAATTTGTCATATGTCCAGCAATGCTAAAAGGCACTCAAAGTTCCATCTCATTGTAAATTTTTTTAAATTATATCGCAGCCCTGGTAAACATGATGTTTAAAAGTAATCTATATACAGGCTGTTTGGCGCATGGACTGACAAAAATTTTGGGAGATTGGGTGGATGAAGAGCTATCTGTAACCCATAGATCCATATGTCCTAAGTGTCACTGTAATCGAGATACGATTTTTTTTTGTTTTCGAAAATTACCTGTTTCATCGTCTTTAAAACGACATATTTTTCTAGTTTGTTGTTGTAATTGAACCAAATAACTTTTATTGCAGTGTTTAATGTCTGATTATTCTACATTAAACATTGATTCTTAGCATTAGATAACAAAAACTACTTGACGAGCTTTCAAACTCTTAAAAATGAATTAATCTATGAAAAACGTAAAATTCAAAAATAATTTTTAAAAATCTGATCTATCGTTGGAAAGGATATTAAGTACAGATTTTGTTTAAATCAAATGAAATTCTTAATACCTTTCAGTATTTTTTAATTATTTTTTTTTTAATTTTTTATAATGTTGCCCTAAAAAATACATACAACCCTAAATTTTCATCCTTCCATCACCAACCCCTATTTTTTAATAGCGATATTTTAATAATTTTCTACTCTCGCGAGCGTCTTAGATTTTAATTTTTTAAAAGCAGGACTACGTCTGCTGGGTACAGCTAGTTATATCTAAGAATTTGTGTCCATTTGCACTTTACTTAGTCAGTGTCAATAAAATGTCAATCTTTCTGTCAGCGTCAAAGGCATGGACTAGTTGTACTAGTTTTATAATGTGGTTCAAAGTTTGAAGTTGAAATTTAGGGGTTATCGAACCGAATTGGCAGAGGAGTCGCAGCTATGGCAAGTCTCTGTTTGCCAAACGGCCTGGCAGCGGCTGCCAGATAATAACGAATTAACAGAGACCTTATTGCATTTGCAGTCTGTGCATTCCCGGGTAGCAATCAACTACACAGTAAAGAATATAATATTGTTTATTGCACACAAGAAAGCATTATACATCAAAATTAACAATATTTCAACTGTAATACAATCGGCGCTCTTAACGCTAATATTAATTTCTTACAGACCACCTTCTGAGAATATGTAGTACTAGCGGTTTCGGCAGATGTTGTCCTGCCGTGAAAAATTAAAAAAAAATTAAAACACGATTCCAGCGCCACCTGCCGTGTGTAATTGTGAATCTAAACCATCCCCGGAACAACTCAAACAGTAATTTTTTACACCCTGGGTTACACTATTGAAGTTTTAATAGGGATCCCTAATTTTTTCTAATCTGAAATAATGTAGCATTCGAATGCTGAAAGAATTTTTGATATCGGACCATATTGATATCTCATTGTTAAACATCAAGAGGTTAATCTTCAAAACAATTGTTGCAACAGACACCACCACATCATATGAAAATAACAATTTATCAAGTAATATGTATAGTAGATTTATTTTATTTATTATTATGTATGTATGTATGTATGTATGTATGTATGTATGTATGTATGTGTGTGTGTAAGTATATACTTATTTTCACTTATGTATATATTTATTGCATTTTTAAACTTTGGTTCGCTCGTTAGCTTAAAAATGAACTCAGAAAAATCTATTATTAGCCCTACATTATAAGTAATTTTTGTTGTTGTTTGTATGTTGATATGCTGTTGGTTTTTTTTTCAATAAATAAACATATTTTTGTAATTATTGCTTACACTTTATTAATTTAGATTTTATACTAGTAACCACTTCCGCAAATACTTAAAAACATCCATACTAATATTATAAATAGAAATGTAAGTGTGTTCATTTGTTACCCTTACAGAGCCATTCTGAGATCTTTATCTTCATTTCAACTCTTAGGGCTCAATCAGTGTCCTACCACGCTCTCGCAGAATATCGCCGTGAAACAATTAGCCTTGACCTAACCGTGTTTCATAGATTTTTTTTATTGCATGAGTTCAGCAGACAGGCAGACGGCCCACATGATGGAAAGTGGTTACCATTGCCTATGGACATTTGCAACACCAAAAATGCTACAAATGCGCTGCTGCTCTCTTAAGGGAAATTGGAAGCTGGTCACTAATGCCGGAACAGAAATCAAATAGATGAGTGAGAGTTTCGATAGCCCAACACCATCTCCCTCGTTCTCTCCTATCCCCTCTATCCCCGCCCTCCTCTCCCTCGATCACTCTGTCGCATCCCTCCTATCCTATACTAAGGCTGACAATGCGTTGGCCTCACTGCTGATGTTGCAAACGTCTATAGTCGACGGTAGCTACTTTCCATGAGCTAGGACGTCTGCCTGTTTGCCGGCTTCGCAATAAGAAATTATGTATATGTGTACAGTTCACACGCAGTAGAAGTGAAACTTCAGAGAATATACTCACAGATAATTCTTCTCTAACTTTTATTAATATAAATATAATTCTTTTGACCCACATCCGTCAACATATTATAATTCAAAAAGTTCAATCTAAATTACACTTTAACTCACTAGAATAAAGTTCACAATTCAATGCACTGTTACGCGGAATTGCCTTTGATCTGCGTATAAAAGAATATCTGCCTTAAATATACAATGATAGAGCTAAAATTCGTTTGGATTCTTTTAAGTTTTATTTAAATTGAAAACTAATAGTAACGGGTAAAGAGAAATGTGTTTTATTTCGAATTAAATAATGTTGAATGTTATGTGTTTATCTCTTTTTAGTGTCACTTTCTCGTTTCTTCGATTTTCAAATCACAACGACTCTAAAGAAGTTTCATTTCTAAACTTAACTTTGCATACGTGTTGTCCGAAGCATATAAAAGGGGTGCCGTTCGTCCAGCAAAGAAGGTACTGTTCCCGAGCCATAGAAAAATGAGTTCTTGGCGGTCGTTGTTTTTTTTTATAGCCTAAAGCAGGCAAACAAACATACGGCCCATTTGATAGAAGGTTACCGTCGCCCATGGACGTTTGCAACACCAGGTGCGTTGTCCGGCCTCTAAGAAATTTTATAACGCCCTTCTTAAATGATCCTATATTGTCGCGCAAATTTTTCTTCCAGTTATTATTGTATAAATATTTAAGAAAAATACACCATACTGAAGTGCTTTTGAATACTTTGAAGAACTTAAATTACATTCCCAGAATTATTATCATTTATTAATTTATGTAATCAAATATTAGACCCATAACAATATTGAGAAGACTTTAAAATAATGTTTGGAAAATTTGTTAAATATCGCAATATTTTTTTGGGGAAAATATTGAAAGTGCAGAGAATTTACTCGAGCCCTCAGCTCGATTATAAGTTGTGTATAACGGTAGGAATCATTTTGGAAGTTGTAGGCTATCTGGGGCCCAACTCTACTATTACTATCTCGGTAAAATCGCCAGTATTCTGTTAAACTCAATGGCGTGCCCGCGGTACGCGACTATCTTTATATATATTTATAAGCGAAAACTCGCGAAATAATATTTAAACATTTTTGTTAGCTTTTCAATATTATAATAATAGCAATTTTTTTCTACCATTATTCTGCCGCTACGATATCAAGAAGATATTGTGGATTTAGTAGAATACGAATTTTTGACACTATCGCAATGGAATCGTACTTTGTATATCCTTGCAACGCGACACAAAGACATTGAAATAGCAGATTTGGGGCTCAGATCTTTCAACATTATTTTTTTTTGCTTATAGGTAAACTGGCAGACGGGTCCACTTGATGGCACGTGGCTACGGTCGCTCATGGACGTCTGCAACACTAAGGGAGCCGATGCGTTGGCTACCTCGTTGAGACTTTAAAAAATCTGTTTACGCCCTTTTTGAAGAGCCCCATATTGTAGCGCTCTGGGAATACCGCGGGAGGGAGCTCATTCCACAGCTTGCTCACGTATGGCATAAAGGAGCGAGCGCCACGTACAGTGGATAAATTCCAGGTGTCAGGGAAGTGTGGATGAACTCCCAGTTGCTGGCGAGCAGTGCGGTGGTAAAATGGCGACGTAGGTACCAAACCAAACAGCTCCTCAGAACACTCCCCATTGTACAGACGGTAGAACGCGCTTGGAGCGCCAACGTCTCTCCTGAGGCTTAAAGGTTCTAAACCGTCTGTGAGTTCGGGATCGTCGACAAACCGGACCGCTCGGCGCTGCAAAGAGTCAAGTGGGATGATGGGTTATTTATCTTTGTATATATGTATAAATCATATAACATAGATAAGAACTACGGATTTATTAATTAAACAAATTGTGACTAAGAAGCATCGCTATATAATATATCTCTCGGCGTATATATATATGTATAGTATCCTGTGACGTCACATGCAGATGTCTGCCGAGATCCGGCAATAGACACAAATATTTATATTAAACCGCATACCCACCCATGTTACGTTTCGCATGTATCACAGTGTTTGTTTTAGCCTGTTCTCTTTGCGGGGAACAGAATGATGAAAGAGAGAAAGAAAAACGTTAAGTTGACTAACAAAGAGATAGAAGAGTTACGTAACCAAAGCTATATTATCTACCTAACGAAGCTGTTTGTTTTGTTTGACTTTTATTGAGGACTTGTTAAGTGTCTTCCCACCGCGGTTTTCCCTTTGCGACAGCGATTTTTTAAGAAGGGCGTTATAAAATTTCGTAGAGGTCGGCAACGCCTTGGTGACATATCTGGTGTTGCAAACGTCTATAAGCGACAGTAACCACTTTCCATCAGGTGGGCCATCTGTCCGTTTGCCTGCTTCGGGCAATTAAAAAAAAGTGCACTTTGAATTTTTATTCATTGGTTCTTAAATTTATGTGACTTTCATCCTCTCTCTTTTCTTTCACCTCTGAATAATCTAGAGTCTGCATAATATGTCTTCTCCTTCCATAGTCCCCTTCTCTGGCATATGGCCTCTGTGGGAGTTGTTAAGTTGAGTGGTGCTTCTATAATGGTTATCCTATTGGGTGGCGCACCACTGGCGAGAGCCTATGGCTCAATCGGCCGAGAGGGGAGTACCAAGTAATACGATGATGTGTTGTACTCTCTATGTAATTATTGCTTAATAATTAAGACTATACATACAGACATCTTAACTGCTACGTGAAACTATGTAAAACCTAAACATATTCATAGATGCATCTCCGAAGGTTTTCTGTTTTCTGTATTGACAGATTTTGGCACGTACATGGACTAGTCAGTTATAACCTTATTAATTACTTGGCAATAAATTATGCTATGTACGTGACGTAACATCCTCTGTCACACCACAAATCATCATGTCATCCTTCACTCAATCTCATCCACCTCTTTTTTTTTGTTCTACCTTTATTTTTTATTTTTTTTATTGTACGACTTCAGCAGACAGGCAGACGGCCCACTTGATGGAAAGCGGTTACCATCGCCTATGGACATTTGCAACACCGAAGGTGCTACAAATGCGCTGCTGCTCTCTTAAGAGAGACTGGAACCTGGCCACTAATGCCGGAACACAACTCAAGGTTGAAATGGCAACATACTTTAGACCAGTAGTGGTAGCCATCCAGTCGGGCAAATGCCCTACCACCTGGCTGTGAGTTGTTTTGTCGGCTCTTACGACAGGCCTCCCGGCCGCAGGACATTGTATTCTTTCTCCGTTCCTGCACGGATAAAATACTTTACATTTGTACCCATCGACTTTAATGCACATGGCATCTTAGTCTTCTTCCTCTCAATTTCAGACACGGGACCCCTCCGTTTCTAATCATTTCTCACCTTATCCATTATTGTAACACCGTCATTAAAACTACGTTTCAATGGATAGAAAGAAGAAAGAAAGAAAAAACCTTTATTTGGTTTTCACATAGCGAGACACATGACGACGAATTAAAGGATGTAGGTATATACCAAAAACAAAAAATCTCAGTATGAGTCTACTAAGAGCGTTTAAATCCAATAATATATATATATATATATATATCAACATTCGAAGTGACGTTTAAATTTGTGTTATACCCTTTCCAATGATTTATTTTACTTTTGAAAGCTCGATGACGGATGGATTAGTATATCCCAATACGTTACCAACTCGATTTGTTGTAAAAATCGACTTCATTTATAAATAAGTTTTAATCAATTTAATATATCTATTATGCTAAAAATAAAGAGAGAGAGAGAGAGATAATACTTTATTGCACACCAAAATGTACAATAATAAGAACAAACCATATTTTCAATATTTTCTAATCAATACAATAGGCGGCCTTATCGCTCAGAGCGATCTTTTCCAGGCAACCAAAATCAAAGAAATTGGAATGAGGCGATTATAGGTGGTGCAGGAAAAAGGCAATATATACATAAATACTCAAACTAATTTAAGAAATAAATATACAAATACATAGTCATATATATACAATAATACATTTCAAAATACATGAGTTTTTATAATAAATGTATTAGCATGATTATATAGTGTTTTCTAAGTAAATTTCTAAATGTTGGTAAGGATTTGGCCTCTGACAGTAAGAGGCAGCATATTCCAAAGTTTGACAGCCTACAATGTAAAAGAATTATCTAAAAATTGATGATGAATGACACTAAAAATACTATATCATGTAATAAATATAACCACATTTCAATTAACATATTTTACATACATTATTAAATAAGCCATTTTATAAGCACTTATAATTATTGCGGTATTATTTTTCTTTAAAGTAGAACATTTTTTTATTTTAAAATCGATTACTTACGATTTATTTATGTATAGTTTCGATGAGTTAATAGTCTGTGCGTTACATAACTCACAGAATAGCGCTATTACGTCACCCACAACAATAAAGTACGGCAAACGGCAATTATATCATTTGTTTCATGTGGGCTTTACTGTCAAGAAATATGTAACTTGATAGACGTGCAGTGTAAGTTAGTAAATTTTTATTATACTAAGCTTTTATGATTTATGAATATGTGAGATAGAAGCGATCTCAATAGATGTCTGCTCACGCCTGCGAAAATAGGACGCATTGGCGTAGAAATAAAAATTAATGAAGGAAAAATCTATTATTTTAGCTACTTTTTCATATTCTGCAGCACCTACATCGCCAGATTTGCTAAGAACGTCTTTAAGTAAGGTCGCCTGGAAAAGATCACTTAAGAGAAAAAGCTGCCTAATTTTTGCCAAGAAAGGATTAGATATGCGTTTTTGTAACTGTTTAAGAAGAAGAAAGAAAACAGGTTCATTTTTAGGATACACATACAAACAACACACATTTAAAGTAATAAAGTAAACAACACAAAGAGAAAAACAACCATAAAGTAACAAGAAAAAATATATGTATATAAGTCCTAACAATTGGATCAAGCTCAGTAAAGCTTTAGTGAGGAATAAATCGTTATATATAAAATATATCTATCTATAATACTATAAAATTGTAAAAGTGTAGTCTTTGTTTTTTTGTATTTGTCTGTTTGTTCGAGATTCACGCAAAAACTACTGGGCCGATTTCGATGCGGTTTTCGTTGGCCGACAGCAAATTACCGGACTTAAAATCTGTTGTACTTTTGATCCCGGGAATCCCGCGGGAATTTTTTTAGGAGCGGGTTAAGTGGCCAGGTCGAAAAATTTTGATTCCGATGCAATATTATCACTGGTTCAAATTCTTTATGTAAAACAATTGTGACCTATGTTACCCATCCAAAGTGGACGAAGTCGTCGACAAATCCTAGTAATAATAAAGTAATCGACATACAAACACACACATTGTATATCCCCAAATTAAACAAGTTACGCCTGTTATGGGTAATATACAACGAACCCTGGAGCCGCTCCCTAACATCCAGAGCAGAGCGCCTCTGAGATGCAGTTAACTGGGCCGGCAAAGGTTTAACTCACTTAACTTTAAAAGCCGCCTATCTGTCTGTTATGTTAGTAGTCTGAACGTGGATCCACATGGTTCACTAAAACTTAGGAGCCCGGATTTTGAATCCTGGTAATCCTGCCAGGATTCAAAAGCCAAGCCTCTGAGTTTACCTCTACCCAGAGGTATACGAACTTGCCCTTATTTAATCTGATCTGGGCGTTACTAAGATCCGATGCAGAGTTTTCGGTTTTACGTTACCAATTACACAACCTTGTCTTGAGGAGTTTGGGAATGTATATATATGTGTATTATATGTTCGTATACCTAATTTCTTCATGTATACATATTTACAGAGACTAGTGGTCGCCCATTGGTCGAAATTCGACCATAATAATTAACGTCAAAGACTATACTTCTATAATCATTGATTTCGCCAAGGCTACACTGTTAATTTGACTTGAACAATAAACAAAAGAGTATATATATATGCGTGTGTGTGTCATATACATGGTTTGATTTAATGTATATTTTATGCATAATTTAAAAAAAAAATATTAGCATTCGTCGCTTCTTCTATATATAAACTGTAAGTGTGCGAAATTTCATACTCCTCCGTCTGCGCAATTTTCGTAAAAAGAGGTACAAAGTTTTTGCTTCACGTATTAATATATAGATATATTTAGTTGTTAACATATGAATACTTAAATCTAGAATAGGTTACGAATGGCCTTGACAACCGTTCGATATAGATTACCATTATGATTGATGATGGACATATAGAACAATTGTTTGGACTCTATTAAAACTCGACATTTTAAAGTGTCATCAATTAAAGTGCAATGTCTCATTAGCTTGAAGCTAAGTCTTATTCGATTATCTAAATTAGAATCGTTCGTATTGTTTCAATTACTACAACATTCTGAAGATAAACACCACGAGGAAACTTACACAACGAGATTACCGATTTTTGAAACCCGCCAATCCACCTTGGACAAGCATGGAGGGTGTATTGACCGTTGTTCTACAAACATGGTGAGGCCTGAGCAGACCTTTATAGAGTGTATTATAACAATAATAGCAATAAGATAACATACAAAAGTTTCGTGGGGCAATTATTATAATGCTCTCCAAAAAAATCCCAGAAATCGTTTCAACAGCTTTCAATAAACAAATTTCAAAAATTTTTGATTGTTTCACTAATTTTTGTTTGTCCGAGAAGGCGTATTATACGACGAAAGATTTTTTAGGTGCGATCGCCAACAAGCTGTTTCAGTAATCATTCATATAAATTACTTTGTTAAATACTATAAGTGGTATAAACTACATTTTTTTATAAGATGAATATTAATAATTATTATTAAGATATGGTGCTAGGCAGTTTGGTGCACCGCTTCGTCTCCTTTAAGAGTAACGAAAATTCCTTTGGAGACGGTGGTAGACTCCTGCCTCTCAATAAGTAATGTCTTCCATTTTGAAATAAATACATCAATTCTCATTTTAATTATGCAGTATAATGAAACGCCCTTAGTGTTTTTCTGCTAGTTTTCCTGCATTCAGCTCGATTAGGAAAATCAAGGGAAAGCGTCCCCGTTGCCCCCGGCGCAGCGCTTTCTCACATTTTCAGATGTCCGATTTTGCGAGTTTCCCCGTTCAACCAACCACGGCAGTCTGCCGCCGGTTACCGGCGAAGACGGTCGTCTGTACAAAGACTCTCCTGATTTTTTTAAAATTCTTATCCAACGTATTTAATAGTTAGTGTGTAGTATTTTGTAGTAAAATCAGGATACTGGACCTAATATGAAAATTTGGTGTGTTTCTGTTAATTAGAATGGTGACAATTGTGGTGGCAAGTGAATTGTAATGTTAAAGACTTATTCAATGACTGGCTGTTAACAGGTGTTTGTGTAATTAGGGAGTTTGATGACATACTCGTAAATTCTTATGAAGTTTCAGTATGATTAATTGGTCATAGTGGTACAGACGTATCATGCATTATTAACTTCCACTTAATATCGCAGTTGGGACTTCAACCCCAAAGGCTAACCTTTCCTTGGCTTTTAATGAGCCATAAATATTTCCCTTCGTTGTTTGAGAATAGAACAATAATACATTTTTTTATATGTTGTTAATCTTTTCTCAATTTTCTTAATCATCGCAGCTGTGATTTTAAGCAATTTTATTTATATTTCTTGTTTTTATAATATACATATTTATTGACAGCTTTAATACTGTCGCAGATCTAATACTCTTTACACTTTAACGTTATAATTAAATATATCTTACTGTAATAATATAATATTTACCTATAGAGGAATCGAATTTGTACAATGAATTTGAAAATGTGGAAAACATCATGGAAGTTAATTCGAATTCAACAGCAGATTCCAGAAATACATTTTTTATCTGTCTATTTTTTTATTATTCGCCATCTCCTGACGCACACGCTAGTCAGGGCTATTTCTTTTCTTATTATTTTTTTATATTTTAATCCTTTTTCTTATTTTTTACTTTTATTTTCTTTTCTTGTAACTCTTTTCATTGCCAAAAACTTATTTCTAATACATTGTTATTTTAAAAAAATCCCCAAAACATTTCTACTTCTTATTGTCTGTCTATTGGATTATTACGTGAAAGCTACTGAACGAATTTAATTAAAACTTAACACAGAACTGGCTCAAATCCCGGGCCAACAATCAGGATACCTTTTTACGAGTATACCAATAAACGAGGTGTTTCCCGTGGGATAGACGAATATAACCAAAAAGATGGCACTAAAGTCGTTTTTTTTAATGCCGCCTTTGTAATTCACTAACAACATCGTCACGGCAACACGAACGAACAGTTTCAAATAATGCTCTGAATTTATAGTATACGTTAAACAAGGCTACTGCAAATTCAATTAATAAATGATTACTCCGCAAGTAATTTGATAGCAGCAAACACAAAAACATCATTCCCTACAAACGAGACCGTAAAAAATACTGTCTCATAATAAACCTACATATCTGGGAGAATTTCTTTTACGCTCGTGTTTGTAAAACTGCTACATATACAAAGTGTATGAAAGACAAGAATTTTCACGCGGCTTCGCTTTTTTCTGTTTGTCTTCGCTTGATCTTCGGTTCCATATTACGTTGGAACTGGTATCTTTAAGGATCAGAAGTCTCCAATAATTGGGTGTAACATGTTTTTATTAAAAAAAAATATGTTAGTATTATTTACCGAACTTAAAACCATAATATAGTAAAAGTACCAATTTACAAGTTAATTTAAAATAAGAATTTTAGCCACATACCGTGTATACTAGTGTAAGTTGACAATTAGTTCAGCAACTGACGTATAATACTAAGTCAACTACAATATATTAGAAACTTAATAAATTAAGTTTACTATTATATTATACTTAATGAATTACTTAATAAGAAAGGCAAAACCTTTAAAATTTTTAAACTGATGGTCGAAGCCATAAGGTTGGTTAAAAAAAGTATATCTTGACATTACAACTGTCACATATCAAAGTTGTGTAATTTTGTGATCTGTCATTTTTTGTCTATTTGTCACTTTTCCTTAAGAAGAATAAATGGTTCACTCTGTTAAAGAACCTGGAAGATTTTCATTTAAAACGTATATAACTATATAAACATATAAAATAGTATTTATCAAAAGACTATACCGTAGTATTAAAACTAAAAAAGTTATAAACAATTTATCTTTCACCAGCTCTCCTGTAAAATTAGAATTTTGCAATTGACTCACTATACGTAAGAACCAACAATGCGTGTACAAAAGAAATAACACCTTTATGGACATTATAGTTATATTTATAAAATCTTTAGTTAGCTATTTTGATTTTCTAATCTATCAGCTCTGAGACGCACCCACCCCTACGCACCCTTGGTCGCGCAATAGTATTTCATGAGAGGGGTAAAAATAAATATAATAGCATTGCCTAATTAACTGAATTAAATATATTTGCTTCGAGCTCATTTTAAGGTGGTAAAAGAGAAAATTATATTATCTTATTGAAAGTGATTGAGTTTGTTTATATTTATAAAGAAGTTATACGTAATATATTTATATACGCATTAATTGGCGATATTACGATGGCCTCTGTGGTTGAGCGGGCTAAGTATTAGCAGGCCGAACTCGCTGAAACGCAGAGAGGGGTTCGATTCCTGGAATGGTAAATTTCGGAAACGAACTTTCTGTTATTTACTATGGTCTGGGTGTCTGGGATCGGCCCCAGAGTAATCGGTTATATATTACCCATAACACAAGTTTAGGGATGATCCTAACGGTTGGAGGAGCGAAATGGAATGCTCCTCCGTCTCAAGAAAAGATCTTCCAGGGAGGCTATTGTTGTTCCTCGCAGGCCTAGGCCCAACTGTTATTTAATATTTTCTTAAGTTTTCGCGACTAGTATACATAATAAAACTACATTTTAACGGTTTTAAGCGCGGTAATTTATTAGATTTTTATTATTCAGACGTTCCGGCCACTTTTCAGTAGCCGTGATCACGCAAGACAAAGATGTCAAGTGTTAGTGAATATTGTTAAATAGAGCCATGATCACAGCTACTGAAAAGTGGCCGAAACGTCGGAAGAATAAAAATCAAATAGATTGCCGCGCTCAAAACCGCTAAAACGTAGTTTTATTACCATCTGTGTTGAAAATTCTTATATATTATTTGTACGTGTCGGGAATCATTTGCGACATTAATTATTGCACAGCGCCATCTATTGGCTTGTTAGTGTTCCACTACACAAGCGTAACTGGCTTAGCTTGGGGACATACACAATGTCTGTGTTTGTCTGCCGATTATTATTATTACTAATATTGACTTTGTTTATCTAATCCTTTCTATAAACACTTCGCCTGCATAAATTTGTTTCTAGACCTATCGGTTCATGTTCGCATAAGTGAAAGTGGATAGATCAAACAAAGCAAGAGAAACGCGTAAGCTTCGTCACCGGTGTTGGAAACATCTACAGGCAAAATGGTAGCCACTTTCCATTAGATGGACCGACTGCCTGCTTGCAAGTTTCGCATTAAAAATCAAATTGAGTTATTACGAGTTTCTGGTAACAATGTATTTTTAGATTAAAAATCAAAGTATAAGGTAATCGGAACTCTCACTGATAGCACGCAACATGTTAGCTCACGGCTAACCGTTTCACTCCGATATTCTGTGAGAGCGTGGAATCACACCAATCGAGCCGGACCTAAGCTGTAATCAAGATCATGATTCAAATCTTGAATGTATGAAAACTCTTTATTGTTTTCAACATAACTAAAACCTAGACAATCTAATATGAATACATTTCCATCAGAACAATGGGTGGCCTTCTCGCTTACAGCGACGTCTTCCAGGCAACCCGGTATCCCAGGAGACATTAAAGCAAAAATTAAATAACATTCGGTGGATTAACTAAGCCAGTGGTCGCCCATTGGTCGAAATTCGACTATAATAAATAATTTGAAGTTTATATAATAAGTTTGAACTTTATTAAGGTTCTGTTGTCAAAGACTATACTTCTATAATCACAGATTTCGCCAAGGCAACAATAAACGAAAGAGTATATGTGCGTGTGTGTTTCAAATACATCGTAGTGTGTGTAATGTTTATTTATTGATTTAATATATTTTTTATGCATATTTTTTTTTTTAATATTAGCAATCTGCACTCCTTCTCTATATAAACTATAACCGGCCTTACTTATAACTATAATCATCTCGTTAAGAAAGGATTAGGCATCTCTTAAGTAAGAGAATGTTAAAATAAGTTTTGACAGTTATTTATGAGTTACTTTACGACCTCTTATCCTTAAGAGGGGTTTATGGGTAAATTTTTCACTAATCAGTTGCTGAGCAGTTTCTTAAAATTTAACAAAAGATTATAGGTAAGGCCATAAGTGTACGAAATTTCATACTCCTCCGTCCGCGCAATTTTCGTCCAAAATTTTTGCTTCACATATTAATATAATGATATATTACTAGCGGTTTCGGCAGACGTTGCCCTGCACTAAAAAAATAAAAATGTAGAACTCAATTCCATCGCCACCTACCGGGTCTAATTGTGAATCTAAATCATCCTCGGAACCACTCAAACACTACTTTTTTACACCTTGGGTTACATTATTGAATTTTTAGTAGGAATCTTTAATTTTTTTCCAGTAATAAATATAGACTATATTGTTACATGCCGTCAAAGATAAACGCACAGCTGCCTGTCGTAAGCGCAGTTTATAGTCTTCCCGGATTTAGGAATTCTTTTGTGTTTTGAATTGTAATTAAGAAAAACATGCTATTGTTTTTCTACTTATTTTATGATCATCATTAGCGTCGAACTAATCCCTATTGTTATTGTTTTTGACTTGTTGGCCGTTCGCAGAAATAGATAACCAGGTGTGCAAATTACTATTTCTCGGAAACTCAGTGCGCGCGGCCAATTTTTTTGTACTGTGTAGTTAGTATAAGACAATGGAGGAGGGGTCAGTCAAGCGACGACTACGAGACGAGTAAGACGTTTGTAGTACTCTCGATTAGCGATATAGACGACGGACTTTACGCGTGTCGAATTGCATGGAATCGTGCAGTGTGAACTGGTTGCATCCAGTTTTATTTGTATTTGTTTTATACGTGTTCGTACAGTTCTAGTAAATTCTATAGTAGTTCCAACGGCATTTTTAATTCGAGTCCTGTAGCTCGTAACAATATTAATCTGGGATAATGTAGCATTCTAGTGATGAAAGAATTTTTGAAATCGGTCCAGTACTTTTTGAGTTTATTCGTTACAAACATACCAAAAATACACATCTTTCCTCTTTATAATATTGGTATAGATTATGATTTAATATTATAATACTCATCGAAATAAGTTACATATTAATCGCAAATTGAACCACCCTCGCACGATGCCTTTCACTATGGTTACGCCAGGTCGTCCTATGGTGTCGGCATCATAACATCCCTTTCCGGTGCGGCCCGCGGGGGTTTCCGCCGGGCGCTGCCTACATCCGCTGTCGTGGCGGATCCTTTCCGGTTTTCTTTTCAACTACTCTATTGTGTGTGAAGTGAGTTTTTTTGGTGGCGTTTAATTGAAAATTTTAAGCATACTTCATATTCCGTCCTGTTCTTGACAATGCCGGTACTGTAACGACTAACCTCCTTAGTAATAATTGCTAAAAATGTTTGCATAAACAGTGATTATTAGAAATATGATTTATCTATATTAATATGTGAAGCAAAAACTTTGTACCCCTTTACGAAAATGGCGCGGACGGATGAGTATGAAATTTCGCACACTTATAGTTTATATAGGGAAGAAGTGCAGAATACTAATATTATTTCTAAATTATGCATAAAAATACATTAAATCAATAAAAAAAACATTACACACACTACCATGTAATTGACACACACAGGCATATATACTCTTTTGTTTATTGTTGCCTTGGCGAAATCAATGATTAGTCTTTGACATTAATTATTATGGTCGAATTTCGACCAATGGGCGACCACTAGTTTAAAATTAATCGAAGATCGTCACCCAAAACAAGAGAAGACATTATTGTATTGGCCCGCTGGCAGAACACATCTCATGGAAAGTGTCTTGATTTCGAATATAAACTTGTGCTCTAAACCAGTCTTTCATTCGAGAATAAAGATCCCGGTCAGCTCAGAAATCGCTGGACGTTACAGTAATGTCCTCTCTTGTTTCGGGAGTCATTCTTCGGTTAAATTTAAATAAATTATGTTTCTTATTATTTTTATTTTTTTATTTAGGTTTATGGCTTGGCAGCTAGGCCTTTAAGCCAGATCTTAGATTATAATGTAGTTTCTTCATTTTCTTAAGCCTATGTGTAGCACAGCTGAACTATAGGTTATCAGCTGGTGCCATTCAACAGAGTTCTTGTGAAAACTCAAAAGGCCACATTTGACTATACAGTTCACATTTCTCACAAAACACATACTTATTACTAAAAAACTATCAATATCCTATAACTATTGTTCATTTTAGAGTAATTTTACACATTTCTAGAAAATAAAACTGCACAGCACAACATCTCCTTTCAGTTCATGTTCATATAAAAAGCGGCCGTTAAAGTTCCTTTTTATCGTCAAGCTTTTAAGAATTATCATAGAAATAATTTTAATTAATGTTCAAACATAACTCGCTTTAGAAATGTTCAAAATAATTTTTTGTTAAGATTTGTGTAATACGGATTAGTCGTAAGCAAATTCTGTAAATTTATTTCTACAGAAATGTAGTAAAACGCGAGGCGAGCCAGCGAATTTGTTTTAGGTAACCCCTTAAATAGTGTTCTTTATTTAAAAAATCGTATGTATTTTACCAGAATTATCTTTAAGGAAAATCAATATTTAGATAGATAGATAGAATTAAATTGATAAACTCTTATTTATGGATGTATTTATTTTATTGGGAAACTGGCAAAGAGGTAATGCAGCCTCGGATCTTGAATTTTTCGAGAGGGGGGACAAAACTGTAAAATGGGGCCCCCGCTCGCCTATATTTGGACAGGCCTCCCGGAAAGAACGCCACAAGGACCGGTCTAGCGCTGCTCTTACTATGTTAAACCTATTTTTTTACAAATATACATAAGTGGACGTGTAAGAAATATAGATAGATAGATGGACAACACTTTATTGTACATCGAAACATAGATAAACAGAAATAGAAAAATACAAAGATAGCACAACAGGCGGCCTTATCGCTAAAAGCGATCTCTTCCAGGCAATCTAGCTTAAAAGAATTCTTAACTAATCTGGCGATGTAGGTGGCGCAGAAAAAAGATAGTACTGTACAATTTAAATATACATACTAACACTAATCTATAAATTTAATACATAATAGATCCAGGCACATTTATAGAATACCAATATATACGTATATACGAAATCTATATATATAATAAAACTGTAGAGGACTAATTTCTGTACAATTAAAAAAAATGCTAAAGACCGAGTCAGGGGGATGTAAGAAGTGAAATAGAACTAATTAGATTTTTTTAATTTTTGTTCCTCTGTTTGTCTGTTGTTTGTACCGGCTAATCTCCGAAAAGACTGGACCGATTTAAATGAAATTTTGTATGGTGGTAGCTTATACCCTGGTCAACATATAGGATACTTTTGATCTCGAAAAATTAAAGAGTTCCCGTGGGATAGTTAAAAAACTGCACCACGCGTACGTAGTGGCGGGCATCAGCTAGTAATCTAAATAAATATATTTATTAACATTATACATGACAAGCATTTTATATTAACAACACATAAATAAGTGAATGATATTATATAACACAGTACGATATCTTCTTTCTTTCTTTCTTCTTCAGCCAATTTCACTGCTGGACGTAGGCCTCCCCAAGTACGCGCCACATATCCCGGTCTCCCGTCTTCCTCATATGTAACTGGTATGATGATGATTTGATCGTATCTAACTGGCTTTACTTTCACGACTAAAGTACCATAAAGGTCTATTGAGGGTAAATGGTTAAAATTCAAAGCTATCGATTGCAAAGCCTATTTGATAAGTTATATTGCGTACCCACGCGTGTGTGTACTGGGTATTAGTTTGTGTGCAATACAAATACTTCGACGATCAATACAGACCATCGAATTTGATGTTATCGCTTATAATGATAAGCCTCGCAATTTCTCATATGGTTTGTCCCATATTAATCTTCTATATTCATCATTTCCCAAAGTGGGCGATAACGCCCCCTGGTGGGCGCTGCAGGCCTAAAGGGGGGCGGGAAGAGATTTGAGACCTCAGCGCCGTTGTGTAGTACCTACTGCGCTTAGGTCTCAAGTTAACTCTTGCGGGCTATAGTAAAAGTCTCGTTTAGAATGAATGTTTAATCTCCGCTAATATAGCTCACAATAATCATCTTATAATAATAATCATCATCTTCTTACGACAGGTCCCCGGCCGTAGAGAAAAAATGGGGCAAATTCGGAACAGCAGATTCAGACAATACAATTTTTAGAATTTTTGTCTGTCTGTCTGTTAGAGCAGTGTTCCGCAAAGTATGTACCGCGGCACACTGGTGTACCGTGGTCATTAATTGCTGTGCCTCGGAAAAATAAGGTTATGTTATAAACTTATTTTTAGTAAATAATGTAAGGGTAAGAAAAATACTTAGGTACACATAAAATATGTAGGTAAATCACGCGAGCGCACGAGCAAGGCGTTTTGTTTCGTTTGGCTTACTTAAAAATGATTTTTATATGTGGTCTACCTCCAAAAATTTTCGTTTTCCTAGATGTACCTTGAACACAAAAAGTTAGCGTAACATTTTGTTAGAACATCACGTGAACAGTACTGAATGGATTTAAATAAGAATCGACATAGATCTAGCTTATATCCCGGGGCATAAATTAGGATAATTTTTATACCGATAAATGACGTAATGCCCGTGAAATAGACGAAAGTAGCGAAAGAGATGGCGCTGCCATCACATCTTTTTTTAGAAACTACTGAACGTATATGAATAAAAATCTACATAGTGCTGGCTTATATCCCGAGTTAACATTTAGGATAAATTTTATCCCAATAAATGACGTCATTTCCTTGGAATAGACGGATTAGCAAAATAGATGGCGCTGCAACCGCGTTTTTCAGCTCACTAACAAATCTACGTTGTCATAAACAACATGTTATTGTATTACTTCAAATCAAGGTGCCTTCGACTCACCTGTATGTTTTCCTGGGCAGTTGTCTAGACTATATGGAGTCCCTTTGTGACTATTATATGTAAAAAACAGAATAAGTTTTTATGTAAGTAAAATAAAACCCTGCTGCCTAGGGCTTCACACGTGTCGAAACCGCGGGACAAACTTTAGTATACATAATGGTAACCGCTTTCCATCAAGTGGGCCGTCTGCCTGTCTGCTGAACTGCTGCAATAAAAAAAAGCGTTTTATGGTCACTAGTTATTGTGCGAGAAGTGAGACTTAATTACATCGGCTATTACTTAAGTATATTTCTAGACAGACTTTATTAGAACGTACATTCCTCATAACATATGTTATCGTTTTTTTAAAGAAAATTTAATATATCTAATAAATGGTACGTGTTCTTTTTTGCATATAAATGTTAGAAATATTCAAAATGAACACAGATGAAATTTTTGCTGATTGATAGATTGAAAGCATGAAATTCCTCAATCAATATTCATCACATCTCCATAATTGGGCTTTCGTGTATTGAATTTCACTAAAACAAACGTGATCTCAGTAAATCCAAATGAACTAGTGAGTGCGTTCGTAAAATTAATAGGTCCGGGCAACGTGGTCAAGGGGTGGGGGGAGGAGGGGAGTGCCAATGGAATGGGCGGTATGCCCCCACCGTTTGTGTCCAGCCCACTGAACATTAGCTGGTCAACACAGTTTTATTTTCACTATAAGTCTGTATATACCTGTAGACTTATCGGAATACAAGTATAGACGGAGCCTTAGTGAACAAAGGCGTCAAATGAAGTGAATGATTTTTCAAAACTTGAGTTCGTAAACTTATGTAATATACACGTTGTTCGCGTCTGTGTGGTTAATAGCAGGTAATGTAGTCAATGGAAACCATTCCACCTTTGTCCGTATTAATTGAATTTAATACAAAGTTAATAATTAATATGCCATTTGACTCGAGAATAAAATAATTAAATTACGCTACCTTAGCAATTGAATTAGAGAGAGAGAGAGAGAGAGAGAGAACACTTTATTGCACATCAAAATATACAATTACAAAAACAGACCATATTTACAATACTTTCTAGGCAATACAATAGGCGGCCTTATCGCTCAAAGAGATCCCACCCAGGCATATTAAATTTTAAAAATTTGAATAAGGCGGTGCAGGAAAAAGGTAATAGATACACAAGCACTCAAACTAATTTAAAAAATAAATATACAAATACATACATATATACATAGTCATAATATATACACATATATAATAATATATTTCAAAATACATAAGTTATTATAATAAATGTATTAGCATGATTATATTGTGTTAATCAGACAGCTATTTACGGACAAATAGTGTTTTCTAAGTAAATTTCTAAATGTTGGTAAGGATTTGGCCTCTGACAGTAAGAGGCAGCATATTCCATAGTTTGACATCCTGCACTGTAAAAGAATTAAGTGTGTGCAGGTGTCATAAGTTTTCGACACGTATCATGTAATATTTCTAAGAAGTAATTTTTTTTCTAAATAAACTAATTTTATGAATAAACTATACTCTAAATAAAACTGAAATTACAAAATAGCATAATTATATAAATCAAAAATATATTGTAGTAGTAATATTGTTACAACTTGGCTCCGACAAAAACAAATTCCACTCCTAATCTGTAAAAGCACATTTTATTACCTGTCGGCATTTGAACTAATTGTAATCTTTTTATGACCGTCTTCTTTAGTTCACTTAATTATTGGCATACATTTCTAGTTATTGTGGAGAACAGCCTATTGTTCTATAGTACTCGTTTACGGCCACTTGCAAGCTGCATCATTAGCCAGGTGTTGCGGATTACGATTACAAGCTAATTCTAGGAAATTGTGTTGAAGTTGCCGAGCGGGCACGTTTGCATATGTGAAGTATAAAACGACGGCCTGATTGAGAGAGGAGTCAGTTGAGCTACAACTACGATACGGGCGTGACGTGTGTACATTCGGTAATCTAATAGTGACGGACTTTGCGCGTTTTATTGACTTACGAGCTTCTGCATTACGTATATATAAACTCTATAATAATTCTCACGGCATTTTAATTCGAGTCGTAACAATATATTAATATGAACAGATTATATTTAATATTGATAACGAAGTGCATTTGAGTATAATGAAGTTTTAATTAAAACAATCGTTTTGACCCCACTCGTGTCTAGTGTAGCGATGTGCAAGACCGAGATGATCAAATCGATTTTATTCGATTCTTCAAACATCTCGATTGTTATCATCCGTATTCGATGGTTACGAGTTCAACTTGGACATCGTCATCAGCGGACGTACCGATGAATTGATGCCACTTACGAATACGAGTCATTATTGCACTCGTCCGCCGACTGTCCAACGAATCGCATAAAAACCGCTTCCTGTGTGTGACTATCGATTTATTTGCCTTACCGTAACCTGTTTTAATTATGAAATATTTTTCTCAATAAAACTTTAATTATATTGTTTTTTGATGAATAAGTTAAAATATTGTCTAATCTAATACAGTTTTACATATCAGGCTGTTGAAATTTTGAACAAACTACCTGTTGAATATATAATATACAAAAAGCAATATTTTAAGCATAACGTTAAAGCATTCCTTCTCAAACAAGCGTACTATTCAGTTGACGATTATTTTTGTTCTTAAATGTTGATATGATTCTATAATCATATTTTATTACTAATTAATAATATTTTGACATTTCTTACAATGGTAATTATGGACTTTTTAAATAATTATTGGAGATTTATGTATTTATATTCACACACAAAATATTTTTGTTATTGAATTAATATATTTAATTAAATTATGCAACTTTAAATTTTCCTTAAGGTAACTGAGATATTTAAACATTATTGAATTATGTATTTGATTGCAATAACATTTGTGTGTGTTAACCAAATTGATCTTTTAAAAAAAAACCGACTTCAAAAACTAAAAAGTATAAAATAACTTATTTTTAAAGCTATTTTTAATTATAATATTTATTTTTTAATATATTTTATCTAAAACATCTTAAAGTCGGTGCTTAGTAATTTTCAAAATATAGTAATTTTTATGTTATACTTCGCACCGACTTCAAGATGTTTTAAATTAAGATATTATAATTAAAAATAGCTTTAGAAATAAATTATTTTATACTTTTTAGTTTTTGAAGTCGGTTTTATTTATTTGTTACTTTTTAGTGTCTAGCTATGGGTAGGCCTACGAAAGGAAACTACTGGACCAAACTATGTTAAACTTTTAGGTTACCAAATGGCAACTATTCCGCTTCGAACTAAAAAAGAATCACTTAAATCGGATCACATATCTCAGCGTAATCGGTGTACATACATAAAAAAACATACCATTCAAATTGAGAACCTCCTCCTTTTTGAAGTCGGTTAAAAAAATAATGATGTGTTCTGGATAAAATTCGGCGAGTAAGCATATCCACGACTAGATAGAGGTAATTTACTCAATAAAGAAAATTAATTTCTGAACAGATCGGGAGTGACACGGGATGCTGTTGATATTTTTACCTATATTTATATATATATATATATATATATATATATATATATATATATATATATATATATATATATATATATATATATATATATATATATATATAACTGCATATCCTCTAATATTTATGTATACCACCTTTGACCAATATAATCTGTTGTATTCCTGTCACGGATTGTCTGGAAGAGATCGCTTCTTAGCGATAAGACCGCCCATTGTGCACATTTAGGATATTTTTAGGCTATAAGGTTTTCTGTAATGGTGTACAATAGTGTTATCTATCTGTCTATCATAAAACGTCTAGATTGGTCAGTCGGGGAGGTGTTCGATTTTTGAATCGATTGTCATTCGATTGTTTCGATTGTGATCGCCCATCACTAATGCTGTGTTCCCCCTGCTGACCTCTCGACCGTCTGTTTAACCCACTCGACTTTGACAGATGTTGGTATTTATTTAAACAATTAGTAACTTTCTTAATTTTAATGGACAGTTTTCATTTCAATAGTTTTTATAAATACTCTCTCTGAGTAGTTGATTAAAGTTTCAAATGAAAGCATCTGATGGTGATTGACCAGAATATCGTTCATGTGTATTTAGTATTATTTATTATTATTATTTATTTTATACCATAGTTACTTATCTATATTGATAAAAACCTATATGAAATAGTCATGTCATTACTGTTACGAAGTGTACTGAAATATGTTATTACTGTTACGAATTTGTAGGGGATTTGTAGGATGTAAATTCGAAAATGCCGTTAGAATTATCACAGTTTACTAGAAGTACACACACGTAATTCACAGTTCTTACGAGTATAACTGAATACAACAAAACCAAACCGTAGGGCAGAAAATCGTTATCACGTAAATTGCGAAAAGTTCGTCGTTATAAGATACCCACTCCGAAATTGCACTAGGTAACGCCTCGTTCGCAGTCAGTACACGACTGGCGCATTTCCAGACTGACCGACCCCCATCTATTTGTAAATTAAACATGGCCTCCTAGCAACATGCCGCCCACTGGTTCTTGAAATCGTTAAATGGTCAGCTTAATGGCTTACAAGAATTCGCATGAAATACCAACAGAGGAAATAAGGTTTTATGTTGTCTTTCGACGGCGTGAATAAAGAGATTAGCGCGAACAATAGATCGCTTAAATTTAAAGGGGTAATAAGACACCTGCAAAGGATTAGTATCGGCTTGCAACATTACTATAAGCTACAATGTGTTTAAAAAAAATTTGAGTGGCTAAAATGGGCAACCCATTAAGCCACAAGTTAAGCTGATTTACATTGATTCAGCTACTGACTTCAAACGAAGCCAATGCAGGCGCCGAGAATTGACTTCTACCGTTAACATGAAGCCAGTACCTATTTACACGATTGCAGTATGAAGCCACTGGCTTCATTCAAGTTTTAAAGTAAGTAGCAGGATCAAAGTAAATCAGCTTTAAGAGATATGAAAAGATCATAATTTTAAACTTTAAGTAGTAACTAATGGGAAAGAAACAGATGCGGGCGAAGTCGCGGATATTATAATAGCTCTTTACTTATAATATTATACTTTTTAATGACAATAATAAAATTAAACACAACTGACATAAAAAGATATAATTTAGTACGGTGATCTGGGCTCAGCATTCTACTTATGGTCTTGAGGGACTATGGGTAGAATACGATACAAATAAGTTTTCTATTAGTATATTCGATTGTATGTAATTTTATAATTGTAAATTATGTAAATATATTATATTTAATTTAGTAAATAAAAAGATATGTAACACCATATTAATTTTAGTATCTTTGAATTTGTACGCCTAATAGGTGTCCTAACATCTATAACGTGTACCATGTTGTTAAGCAAATAAATAAATTGATTGATTGATTGAATACTGAAAAAGTATGTCTCAATATAAAGACCTTCGCTCGGCAATACTAATTTAATTGAGAAATATTGTTTGTATACTTTTTAACGCGACTGCAACTTGGCTATAAAATATCGAAACACGAGACTTTTGATATGGTCACATAATGCGTTTTGCTGCTTAAATATGATACGGGTATTTTTATACCCATAAGTTCTGAGGGCGTAAAGGTTTGGAGAATCGCTTCACGTGAAATTGACACGTATGGATAGATATTCTGCTGGTACTTATAAAACTTAGCATAAAGTTCTTCTTTATTTTAAAACTAGCTCTACCTGGCAGAGGTTGTCTTGCCCTTAAATAATAACAATCTAGAAATCGATTGCAGCGCTATCAACCGGGACCAATTGTTAATCCAAACCATTCTTGAATCTACTTGAGATAACAAAAAAAAACATTAAAACCGGTCCCACCGTTAAAGAGGTGTTCAGCGACGCCACCTACCGGGTCCAATGAACACTTGAACACACACAAAAATAATTTCACCTAAATCAGACAAATGAAAATGAGTTTAAATGCAGTCGCCATTGCCGAAATCGAAAAGGTCTTACTCGGGCCGTAATTCGATCTTATAACAAATGAATGGCTAGCAATTTGACACCTGCGATGTTGTGACTGATGTTTTTAGAAAAACAATAATGATAATTTTTTCCGGGAAGGATATTGATGGGTTTCTTATCTTTGACGGCATGTATTGTAATACGAGCTACAAAAAATCATACTTCTTGGGTTATAAATGGTCTAATTAAAAATGCCATTGGAACTACTATAGAGTTTATTAGAACTGTACAAACACGTATAAAACAAATACAAATAAAACTGGATGCAACCAATTCAACACTGCACGATTCAATGCAATTCGACACGCGCAAATTCCATCAGTCGTCTATATCGCCGTTGGAATCGAATTTATTAGAACTGTACAAACACGTATAAAACTACAAACGTCTTACTCGTCTCGCTAATCGTCTACAAACGTCTTACTCGTCTCGTAGTCGTCGCTTGGCTGCCGCACCCCTTCATTCGGGCATTGTTTTATACTAACTATACAGTACAAAAAATATCGGCCGTGCGCACTGAGTTTCCGAGAAATAGTAATTTGCACACCTGGTTATCTATTCCTGCGAACGGCCAACAAAGTCGAAAACAATAACAATAGGCTATTGTCTTATTGCAAATTTTAAATACGAAGTAATAAAAATAACCCCGAATGCGGGAGGGCCAATAAACAACATGCGCAGCATTTCTTTGTCGGTATGTGACAATAGGTATGCAGGTGGCCCAATTTGTAACAATATTGTGTTGACTTATGTATCTTAAATTGAAGTGATTTCGTTTGTTATCACTAACTTAATTAACTGCGTATCTGTAAATGAACTGAGTTTTTTTAAGTAATATACCTACTACTCTTAATTTTTTTATTGATGTTTCTAAATTTTAAATCATAAAGTTATAAATTTTCAATTCTATGCCAAAACAATAAGGCCCTATAAACTTCATGCCGACCTTTATTTCCGGTGTACCACTTTCCTCTCTCCATCCTATACTTCTATCCTGTCCCAAACCACCTCCTATCCAATTCCCTCTATCACGTTCTTCCTATCTCACTCCTCCTTTTTTTAACGAGGTGTAATCCGCCAAGAACACCCTACCGCCCACGGCTAGAAGTAAGATAGTGTTGGACTCCCGATGGCATGCTCGGACCTATACGCCCTAATGTCAGAGTCTCGGGAACCAAAAATACTTACGATAACCCCGACGGCTATCTAATTCCTCCTATCCCATCATAGAGGCTATCGACTCGTTGACATCACCCCTGATAACCTCTGTTTGGGATCCGGTCATCAAAACTATTAAGACCCAAACCCAGCAAAAACCAACTGCCAGACTTCAAGACACTGTGAGCTCCTTCTCCGTGCATCGGAACATAAACCAACTTGATTGACAATTTCTTTTTATTTTACCTCCCACCCATTTTAATCTTTATATGTATATATAATAGTTCTGTACGTGTGCTGACAGTGAACTCCTCCTAAACGGCTGGACCGATTTTAATAATTATTTTGTGTGTGTTCAAGTGGATTCGAGGATGGTTTAGATTCACAATTGGTCCCGGTAGGTGGCACTGCAATCGGGTTCTAAATTTTATTTCTTCAGGGCAGGACAACGTCTGCCGGTACAGCTAGTATTATATAAAATTATTAGAGCTAGGCATGTTTGCTGAAGAGTTGCTTGCGCCGCTTCTTCTCTTTAAAGCCACAACATGTTGCGAAGCAGTGTTAAATTAGATTAGGCTCCCATAGAGTAAATAATGACCATAAACAAAATTAACAACTAAATAATTCAAATGAACAAGTTTGCGGTAGGCTAAATAAAACTAACAATACTCATTGACACTTGACATCTTTGTCTTCCGTGATCTCGGCTACTGAAAAGTAGCCGAAACGTCGGAATAATAAAAATCAAATAATTACCGCGCTTAAAACCGTTAAAACGTTGTTTTATTATCATCCCCGATGCTGCAAACTTCCATAGGCGACGGTAACCACGTTCCAAGGCAAGGTAGGCTATCTCTATACAAGCTTCATCCGTTTTGCCCTACTGGATGGCTACCACCCCTGGTCTAAAGTATGTCGCCATAACAACCTTGAGTTGTGTTCCGGCATCAGTGACCAGGTTCCAGTCTTCCTTCAGAAAGCAGCAAGCGGCATTTGTAGCACCTTTGGTATTGCAAATGTCCATAGGCGATGGTAGCCGCTTTCCATCAAGTGGGCCGTCTGCCTGTCAGCTGAACTCCTGCGATAAAAAAAAAACTAAAAGTAATAAAAAAAAACTAAATTCTAACCTGATTATCGATTTTGCCCTACGTCTAATTCACTTGAGCAAAACCTCTCAATATAACATAGTTAAAGCTTTACTCAGCTGTATTCTTATCTAACAAATCGCAAAAACACATCCAATAATATAATCACTGGCCAAAACAAAAAGGTCGAATCGGTGAATCCGAAAGTTTTCGGTAGCCGAAGACAATTTTTCCGCCATGTTGCGGTACACTCAGCATGATTGCCGGTAATGCTCTTCCCCTGGGTTCTGTATATCAAACGAATCGCGACTGGGGCTTATGTTATTACGCCGACGGATTCTTAAGGACATAATAGATTTATACAAAAGGAACAAGAAATAAAAGGTTTTGTTTTTAACGGTTTTTATAGATGACTAGGGTTTACCCTGCGGCTACACCACCTCTCAAACCCGAAGCAGTAGCTTTATTTTACTTACACGACAACTTAATTCGGTTTTTTACATATAGTAAAGTTACGAGTCGCAGGACTCGAATTAAAATGCCGTTGGAATTATTATAGAGTTTATTAGAACCATACGAACACGCATAACACAGGTACAAATATAACCGAACACAACAAGTCCAAACGTAATGCAGAAGGTCGTAATTCAATAAAACGCGCAAAGTCCGTTACTATTAAATTCCCGATTGTAGTACACACGTCTCGCTTTGATCGTGGTTCTCGCTCGTCTTATATATAGTGTATCATCTATGCGCTCGATTGCCTCCTCTCTCCATCAAGCCATCGTTTTATACTGCACAAATGCAAATATGTCTGTCGACGTAATTTCCTAGAAATCGTAATCCGCACACCTGGCCGATTATGCCTGCAAACAGCCATAAACGTGTACAATAAGCTGTTCTCCACAATAACCAATAAATAAGTAAACAAAAGAAGACAATCATAAAATAATTACAATTAGTTCAAATGCCGACAGGTAATAAAATATGTTTTTATAGATATGCAGGTGGATTTTGGTTTTTGTCGGAACTTAAGTTGTAACAATATTATCTCAGGCTCTTTTTTTTAAATACATATAGAAGATGTATTACAATTACTTTTCATAAAATGAATGGAGTTGTAACAAACATAAAAAAATATTGTCACCGTCGCAATAATGACATACTAAGAATTCATACTGCGACAAATCTCCATAGATTCCTTAGATGTTATGCAAAATATAAACGTTATACAGAAGATAGTATAAAAGGCTGGGGCGAGCAGCTATGTATATGCAGTTTTGACATTTAAATATTATACTGTGTTCTATTCTATTTCTGCTTAAGAAACTACATATAATCTGAAACTGTATTTTATTAAATGGTGATATATAATGTACGACGGATTTAAGATACGCACTTGAGTATTTCTCTAAGCAGTTCCATGAGGTCGCGTGACCGCTCTCACTGGGCCCCTAATCGCACCCAACTAATTACTATAATCCCCAGGGATCTAATCACACCTGATGTATAATTTATATGGACACAAGGAAAATAACCAATGAAAAGATTCCTCTCGCTGCGTGATTCATTATGTATGTGTTTGAGATGTGAGGACCTGGATAATCTGCCTTGTTGAAGTGAAACTTCTTTGGAATTGTTGTGATGTATTTAATTGTGGTATGCGGGCGTAGCTCGTAGTTCTTATAAGTTTTAAATATTGAAACTACATTGTTCCAATGTGATATTTTTATTGTGCGTGCCATTTTACAAAATTAAACCCTTATATATTATTAGAATATGCCCGCGACTTTATCCACGCTTGACTTGATATTCCCGCGAGATTCCCGGGATAAAAGCGCTGATTTTAAATATGCTGTCGACCAGCGAAAACCGCATCGAAATTGGCCCAGTAGTTTTTACGTGAATCCCGAACAAACAGACCAAGCGACACACAGACAAGAAATCTAAAAAAAATTGCATCGTGTTCTCCATCGCTTATATAGTCTATTCCAGTTTTTTTTTAATAGCTTTAATGTACGCCTGTTATTGGCATGTATGCATTTATATAATTGTTATGTTTATTATGTCATAGTCTTATTAATGTGTACCATGCTGTTGGAAATGTACAGAGAGAGAAAGACACGGCATGCTTAGAATTTTAGAATAATAGTGATATGAATGATATTGACTAAAGTATATTTGACAACCTAATGATAGCTTTCTCACGAAGTACAGACAAGTAATTAATGGAGTAAAATGTAACATTTTCTCATAGTTAATGGTCCATTATCTGGCTTTTAGCGCGGCGGTCTCACGTCAAGAAAAATATTAAAACAGCATTCCCTTAAAGCTTTATTCGTGTTTTATAACATTTATTTCCTTTGCCTTGGATTCATGTATCGCGAGTTTTATTTAAAGAAATAACAAAAACTATGAATTTAATGATTATTTTCCCCGCGGTCACAGACACATAATTTCCTTTTGATCTGGAAATAAAAATCGCGCCAGCAAATGAATAACGCAATTTGCGAAACGAGCATATTCACTGTACAATCGTTAGCTCGGCAAATAAATAGAGACAGATTAAATAATGATGGCTCTGTGTATATTTTGATTTCCTGAATGAGCGTTGATTCAAGATTTGTGTCGTTATGGAGACGCAATTACGCCCGTGGAGATTTATGATGGAATGACGCACAGCCGCACGGAAAGAGATTTGCAACGCAATAGGGTATTTGATAGTTAAATCAACTAAGATACGTTTTATCATCCAGCGGAATGCCGAAACCGCCTAGGTTTTGTTCACGAGATTCGCAACTTATGACATGGTAATCAGTGGCGTAGCTTGCCTTGTAGACGGGCCCTGTATCAAGATGTGTTGGGGGGTCCAAAGGAAGGCTAAAGTTTTTTATAAAAGAAACAAGTTATTACTTATACTTAACGCTCCTAGGAGCTAAATTAGACAAACAATTCAAATAAAAGATACCTTAAAGAGAGGTGCCCAGGGATGGAGGAGCGAGATGGAATGCTCCTCCCTCTTAGAGGAAGATCTTCCAGCGAGGCTAGTGATGATCCTCGCAGGCCCATCTGTTATAGTTGAAAATTTGTATATATTCTTTGTATGTTTCGGGAAACGTTTGTGACATCAATTGTTGCACAGCGCCATCTATTGGCTCGTAAGTGTTCCAAATCATCCATAGCTGAAGACGATTTCAGTGTTTCTGCCTCTATAGACAATAATGACAAATCTGATAGTCATTCCTGTTGACCCAGCAATTATTCTCAAAAATGTTATTTTAAAATTGTGGATTACATTTTAGGAATATTTGCTTAGACACTTTCGGGGCCCCTGTAGCCTGGGGGCCCTGTATCGTTGATACAGCGGTAGTTACGCCCCTGGCGATAATTAAGACGAGTCAAATGGTGGTATATTATATATATTAATGTTTAAACAGTTATTAAAATTATGTTTATCGTGTTATTTTAAAAGTAAGATAATATCAGTAAGATAACAATATACCACTGTAAAAGGCGTGAAATTCTAAAAAACAGAGGAAAGAAGAGAAAGAATGTTCGGACATTTATTACGTGACGACATCTGCTCTGTAAGATAATAGAAGGCAAAGTGTAAGGCAGAATAGGGAAGGGAAGACCTAGGAGGGCGTTTATCGACCAAACAAAGGAAAGGATAGTCCGTAGGGCGTGTTCTATAAAAAACTGAAACAGATGGCCGAGAATACAGAGGATCTGCTGGAGAGTTTCTTGCCGCTTCTTCTCCTTAACAGCAATAACACGTTGCGAAGCTGTGTACCTAGAATAGGAAGTAAAATTAAATTTTAACTTATATGTATGACCTTCAAAAAGTGTGTTCCCCAGTGGAACTTATTTTGAATAAAAACTTTTGAATTTAATAACTTTGGAAATGGGTATCGATTAATTGATTCTTACCCTAAATTTAGTTAGCACAAAGGGCCCTTCTTCACACGCCAGCAACAGGCTGGCTGCAGGCGTATTAGCTTAATTACGCCTAATTGGCTCAGTGGTTTTGTACGTCAAATTCAATTAACATGTTAATTGAACGCACGCAACCTGGTGCTCGGATAACCTATAATTAAATCAACTGTTTAATCTTTAGCAGCTACCTGACACCACATAATATCTGTCTACGTATATAGTGTATGTATAGACGAAAATGTTACACTTCGTCTGAGATACAAGGCTAGACTTGCAAACTAGATAATTTGCAAACTAATGTTCTGGCGCAAGTAATTACGAAAATATTAAACTGGATCTAGCGTCTGCGGTTATGTCGTTATTATCGAGACACATTTATTAAGCAACCTGGGCAATTGTAAACCGCCAGAACAATCAGTAGATAGATAGATAACACTTTATTATACACCAATACAAAAATGAACTTAAAAACTAAAATTATATCTAGTTGTGTACAAAGGGCGGTCTTATCGCTAAAAAACGATCTCTTCCAGACAACCCCAGGAATGAATTGAGACGATAATGGCGATGGTGGTGTACGTAACATATAGTACGAACTACTTACATTTTAATACTAAATACATACTTAATATAGTAGAATGTGTTGTGAAAACCAAATGACGTTTTTTTCTTTCTAGAATGTTTAAAGTAATATAAACATATAAGCAGAAGAAAAATATAGCAGAGTAAGAAATAGATGACAGAAAAGCAATAAAAAATAAAGAAAATGCCCTAAAAAGTTAAAATAAGACGACAAAATAAAACTTCAAGAAACATTAACACACTACCATGTGTTTGACACACACACGCATATAATACTCTTTTGTTTATTGTAAAGTCAAATTAACAGTGTAGCCTTGGCGAAATCTGTGATTATATTATTATGGTCGAATTTTGAGCATGGGCGACTACTATTAAAACCAATTACGGAACTGTAGTTTTAATTTAATAATTTCTTGATGTAAAATTGCAAAATATGCAATGTCACTCTAGGGAGTGGAGGAGTATCACGAATGTGACCAGCTGTGGACAAGGACGGGAGAGGGGTCAAAAAATCATGAAATTCGTGTGACGTAATTTGTAGATGACCCCTAACTGTAATTTTAATAAAAATAACTATCACATTTACATAATATTTTCTTAAGTTTTCGCAACTAGTCTCTCTTTTCTTTCACCATATCCCAATTATTTGGGGTCGGCACAATATGTCTTTTCCTTCCACACTCCTCTACTCTGACATACATCTTCTGTCACACCACATATCAGCATATCATCCTTCACACAATCCATCCATCTTTTTTTGGTCTACCTTTACATTTGTACCCATCCATCTTGAAGTTTAACATTTTTTTTGTCACGTGACTTTCATCCCTTCTCATTATATGCCCATACCAACTTAATCTTCTTCCTCTCAATTTTTCATTCACGGGTGCGACTTTCAAAGATCCCTTATGTACTCATTTCTCACCTTATCCATTCTTGTGACACCACACATCCATCTCAACATTCTCATCTCAGCTGAGTGGAGACGTTTGTGGTTTATCGCTTTAGTGGCCCAACATTCCGACCCATATAGCATGACTGGTCGTATGACAGATTTGTATGAAAGTTTTCGCAACCAGTATACATAATAAAACTACTTTTTAACGGCCCTAAGCGCGGTAATTTATTTTATTTTAATTATTCCGACGTTATTATTCGCAACGTGTGGCGAAGCGGTGTTAAATTAGATTAGGCTCCTATAGAGTAAATAATAACCATAAACAAAATTAACAACTAAATAATTAATTTGAACAAGTTGGCGTTAGGCTAAATAATACTTTAACAATACTCATTGACATTTGACATCTTTGTCTTCCGTGATCACGGCTACTGAGAAGTGGCCGAAACGTCGGAATAATAAAAAACAAATAAATTACCGCGTTTAGAACCGTTGCAACGTAGTTTTATAATATCACATTTAATTTATAGATCTTAACGATTTTGACGTGATACAGTCATTCTGGAGCCTTTATCCTGATTACAGCTCTTAGGGTCTTCTTGATCGGCATCGGCATCATCGGCTTGATCATACCCACCGCAAAGGAGTGGAACTCATTGCCGGAGTCTGTCTTTCCCGATACTTACAACCTGGCTGTCTTCAAGTCAGGTGTGAATAGGTACCTTCTAGGTAAGCGTGCTCCATCCTAGACCACATCTTCGCTCCACATAGGGCGAGATCGTGGTCAAACGCGAACCTATACTAAAAAAAACAACCTTCTCACAGAATATCGGCGTGAAACGGTTAGCCTTGAGCCTAACGTTTTTTTGTACGATGAATATGTGATCCCTATATCCCATCCATAAGCATTCGGTTAGCTTCGTCAAGTCTTCTCGTCGATTATTACGCTATGCTTGAAGACAAAAGTCTTCGAGCAGTGCGTCCTCCCCGTCCTGACCTACGGGGCCGAAACATGGATACTGACGGCAGGATTGGTCCACAATTTCCAACTCGCTCAACGGCCTATTGAGCGAGCTATGTGGGGTGTTTCTCTTATGGATAAAATTAGAAATGAGACTATTCGTAAGGGAACCAAGGTAACCGACATAGTTCGCAAAATTAACGAGTTGAAGTGGCAGTGGGCCGGTCACGTCTGCCGCAGGACCGATGGCCGATGGAGCAGACGAGTCCAGGAGTGGAGACCGCGTCTCGGAAAACGTAGTGTCGGACGCCCTCCAGCCCGATGGACCGACGACCTGTGCAAGGTCGCCGGTAGGCGCTGGATGAGAAAAATCAGAGGACAGGGATGAGTGGCGCCGACTCCGGGATGCCTACATCCAGCAGTGGAATCGTCGTCGTCAGCCATTCGCAGTCCACTTTATAACACCAGGGTTGAAGCCAATAGCTTCAACCCTAGTGTAATAAACATAGGCGACGGTAACTACTTTGCTTTAGGTGGGCAGTCTTCCTCTCCCCGGATCTCTGGGTGGCCAATTCGGAGGGCGGCAAATTCAAACTTCGCAGGCAAATACACGACTCGTCATTAACGCAATTTTGACCACAGACGTCCAGTAGTTTAAGCACATAAATTACTCTTCGCGGACCGCGTAGGCATAGATTAAATACCACAGACACGAACGTGCGTGGCGACCGGTGCAGTGGGCAAGTGAAACCCGTTGATATTTGGGCACGGATAGTGTGCGTGCGAAGGGGATGAAGCTATATTTGGAAATAAATTACTTCTTTTGTTTACCTTATGTTTAAAATTTGTAATTAGAAAACAGCCTATTGTGTATTGTACTCGTTTATGGCCGTTTGCAGGCATAATTAGGCAGGTGTGCAGATTACGATTTCTAGGAAATTCGATCTAAGCCCGCGGGCAGCCATATTGTATCGATGCAGTATATAGCAATAGCCCAATGGGGAGATCGGCAGTGTAGCGATGGTCACAAGCGAGACGAGACGTGTGTACATTCGATAAGCTATATAGTGACGGACTTTGCGCGTGTTATTGAATCGTGTATTAAGTTTGTACTGGTTATGTCCAGTTATATTTGTACCTGTGTTATACGTGTTTGTATAGTTCTAATAAATTCTATGGTAATTCCAAACGGCATTTTAATTCGAGTTCTGTAACTCGTAACAGTATATACATTTATATTATTTTTGTATTGTATATACTTATCATTTATCATTATTTATAAACTGCACAACCGTCAGTATTAAAAAAATCCATTAATCCCTCCCTGGCAAGGCTTGCCTAAAAGAGATCGCCTTTTTAGCGATAAGGCCGACCGTTCTTTTTCCGTTCTCTTGTATTTTTCTATTTCTGTTTATCTATGTTTTGGTGTACAATAAAGTGTTGTCCACCTATCTATCTATATTTATCACACGTCCACTTATGTATATTTGTAAAAAAATAGGTTTAACATAGTAAGAGCAGCGCTAGACCGGTCCTTGTGGCGTTCTTTCCGGGAGGCCTATGTCCAAATATAGGCGAGCGGGGGTGGCATTTTACAGTTTTGTCCCCCCCTCGAAAAATTCAAGATCCGAGGCTGCATTACTTCTTTGCCAGTTTCCCAATAAAATAAATACATCCCATAAATAAGAGTTTATCAATTTTGAAAATTTTCGTAAAGTTACCAAAATGTATTACTTAAGTTTGCTTTATTTTCTGCGGAAATTTATCAACCGTCATTGTAACATGTCGTATACCTTACTACCTAATGATATTTTGACTGCTTCCTACATAATAAATCGCGTGCCAAATGTTACGTCGACCTGACACGGGTCAGATACACGAAATTAAAAAAAAAACTAAGGCACACAATTCGTTGTAGCAGCAGGACGTCGTTACAAGTTTTTCTCATTTGGTTATTTATTAGTTCTGTGTTTTCTAATTCGGTCATGGTTCTTCAGATCGTACCTTTTCGTACCTCTAGAGAATATTGTTATAGGACACAACAACATTGTATTGTTGTTTGCATCTGTACCTTTTATATAAAAGTTTATTTTAGCAGGGTTATATTTTAATATTGGCTTTCTAAATATACCGTTAGAGAAGGATTTATACAGCAAAATACATAGAACTATTCTATCCGTGCAGGAACGGCGAAAGAATACAATTTCCGGCGGCCTGTCGTAAGAGGCGACAAAACAACCCCCAGGTGGTAGGATATTTGCCCGACTGGATGGCTACCACCCCTGGTCTAGAGTATGCCACCTGAATTTGTTGAACCTTGAGTTGTGTTCCGGCATTAGTGGCAGTCTCCTTTTAAAGAGCAGTATCACATTTATAGCACCTTTGGTGTTACAAATGTCCATAGGCGATGGAACCGCTTTCCATCAGGTGGGCCGTCTGCATGTCTGCTGAAGTCACGCAATAAAAATTTAAAAAGCTTGGAGAACTGTTTAATTCGATTTCCGAACGAAGATTGCCAATCTAAAGGCAATTCATTATAAGTTATGATTCTCACATAATAATTAGCCACCCTAGAGAGCTACAATGATATGTGCATCCAACCAAAGTCGAATTGAGAATGATCTTTCGTCAATACGCCTGCTTGCTTTTATATCGGATTAGTAAACACAACTACCCGCAAATAATACAATAATAGGTGGCACTAATTGGAACAAATATTATTAACAATACAATCTGTATGTCCTTTAGGTGACGTAATATTTCTATCTTGAGAAAAAAGAAATTCAGTTTTTAGATGAAGCATTGTTATCTTTCTTTCATATACATATGTATTAATCATTCCTTGCGTAAGAAACTGGCATCTTATAAATAACATATATTTGTTGATGCCTAATAATTAAGTCGTTCTCCAAGTAGCATAGACACCCACGTCTCGTTCTAATGACGTACACATCTTAAGCAGCTATTTTACCTAGTGTGCATAATGTTACAATTACGAAATGTTAAAGTAAGTGGTGGTCAAGTAAAATGGCATTTCAAAATTGCCGTTATGTGAAACTGGTCAATTCGGTTACAATCTACCTCTTAAATGGTTCGCAACACTAGCTATCTTCACGTTGTCATCGTCAGTATATCGAAGTACACTGCTGAACTGAAATCATCTCTCAGGAAGTTTCTCTGACACTAATCTTGGTAGTATGTCTGGCAGTGCATTAATCCTACCCGACTTTATTTTTATTCAAATGTAATAATCTGTTGTTTTTCCAATACCTATCTTATTCTTCAGGATGAAGATTTCAAGACCCCTATCTTTAATTCTACAAGACGTTGTAATTATAACTAGGAGTCATTAATAGAAAATAAAAGCACTTCCAACCCTATTAGGAGTTCTAAATACCATTTTTGCCATTTTCCTCGATCATGCCATTTACAGCTTATGACGTCACTAGTTGCGTGTTAGTTTTTGTTGTGAGTTGCCGCTTACTAAAAATAGGCAACATTTACTCGGAACCCGTAGACGCCTTTACAAGCTTGTAGCTATTTATAACGTCTGCTCTAATGATGAAACGCATTACTTCGATTTGATATGTGTTACTAATAAATCATTGAAAAGACGCCTTGACAAATTTTTAGCGTGAGGCTCAGTTTAGAATGGTGGGGAGTGGAGCAGAGATTGTTTTATGTGCAACCAGTCAGTCCCCTCCTCAAGTCAGTTGCTGGATCAATGTAAATAATTCTTTGTGTAAGAGATCGCTTTTAGCGATAAGGCCGCCTGTTGTTTTGCCAAGAAGTATTGTAATTATGCATTTTGTTTTTGTATTTGTCTATTCTGGTGAACAATAGTGTTATCTATCTATATAATCACACACTAGTTTTTGTATAATATCTCAACAGGCAATTAAGAATCTCTTAGATTTTTTTATCATTCTGTATATTATTATCTAGAAGTATCATTCTCACGCTCGTAGAATAATATAAAATATTAAACGTCTTTGAGTCATTGGACAACGCTTTATAAAGTTAAGTGACAGCACGACGTTGCTACAAGTTTGTTTGTCAATTTTTTATTACAATGTTTGCCAGACGTCAATGACGTTATACATACCTGTAGACCTTGTTCCGTGTCATAATAAGAAAATTTCAATCCTAGTCACGGATGTAATGTATTTGAACTATATTATAATAATAATAATCGGCAGACAAACACACATATTGTATATCCCCAAATTAAGCAAGTTACGCTTATGTTATGGGTAATATACAACGGACTACTCTGTGGCCGATCCCAGACACTTAGACCATAGTAAATAACGGAGAAAATACGTTTTTCCGAAATTTACTATACCAGGAATCGAATCCGGAGCCTCTGCATTGCAGTGAGGTAGGCCAGCAAAGGCTTAGCCCGCTCAACCACAGAGATCGTCGTATTGACGGCACGTTTAAGTTTTTGTATAAATATATCGACACCACGATGCAATAAGCCAGAAATTAATTTTTACTAAAAAAAATGTTGTATCAAATTTAACATCTGTGACTTGGGATTAGTGTTACCAGGTGTCATGATTTGCGTGGGACGTCCCGATTTGCACCTGATCGGGACACTAAATGTCCCAATAAATCAATACATTTATTAAAAAGCTTTATTATTATATTATTAGAAAATGAAGAGTATTATTATTATAAAATTAAGAATTAGATTATTAAAAATTTAAGTAATTAAACCTTAATTTAAAAAAACCTTATTGTTTCTTTGTCCCGATTTGCAACCCTAAATTCCGGGCTGTTTTACTTTTTGCTCTGATTTAAAACAAATTAACCTGGCAACTCTAATCGGGATCCATGTATGCAATTTTTTCGAAATTTTCCTACTGTTACTTATGAAAAATATCCTCATGACATTTTTTTTAATTGCACGGAACTTTTCTAACTGTGCAAAAAAGTCGAAATATGTTTTTCGTGTATTTGAATTTTTCGGATACTGTATTATTGTACGAGTAATTTTCTATCTATACTAATATATAAAGCTAAAGAGTTTGTTTGTTTGTTTACTTGAACGCGCTAATCTCAGGAAATACTGGTCTGATTTGAAAAATTCTTTCAGTGTTAGATAGCAAATTTATCGAGGAAGGCTATAGGCTATATATCAACACGCTAAGACCAATAGGAGCGGAGCACCAATGAAGAATATTTCAAAATCGGTTTTTTTTCCTTTTGAGAACTTCCGCTGCGTAAACGGTTAAGGGTTCGCAAAAATCATGTGTGACAGAATTGATCCCCTTTAAAAGATCTAAAAAAAGTCCGCGACAGCATATGTCTATCTTTTAAGGTTGGCTCACTATAACCTTTTTTATGCTAACCAAATTTGTTCTAAAATAATGCATTATTTGCGAAGGTGTTTTTATAAACATGATATTAATCCTTATCCAAATAAATACGTTATTCATCACAAGTATTTAATTTAAAACAAAATTGCCATTTACATCATTCGATTTCAATGAATATCTTAGGAGATATCGCAGTTTTAAAATAATATCGCAGCAAAATAATGATTAAGTACTGCGAACGCATTTATGATGTGTAAGCCGGCGGTCAGTCATGAGGGGGACGAGATTGGCGCGTTCAAGCAAACAAACAAACTCTTCAGCTTTATATATTAGTATAGATATTTTCACCTTCTACATAGACAAAGTCGCGGGTTAAAGTTAGTGTTAGCCCAAAGTAACTATTCCACGCGGACGAAGTCGCGGGCAGAAGCTAGTCTAATATATAATCATAATTACAGCTGTTTATTTAAACAAAAAACTATGGACACATAAAACTATAAGCATATTATTATGTATTTTTTACTTTTTTCACTATAATACTTCATATCCCACCGAGTTTTCTCATATTGTTTAATCTAGGTTAGACATTTTCACTAAGTATCAAATTAAACTTCAAGTTATAAAAATGGCTATACAAAAATGAATTACTAGTTAGTTTTATTCGTTGAGTCTAAAATAATTTTGTATTCAATTTAGTGTTAGTCTAAAAATCTTCTATTCTATTTTAGTATATAATGACTCCGATGCCGTCATTAATCCTGCCTGAAAAATAATGCTAAAAGTCATATATAATCATAGCAGTAAAATATTTAACAAATTCAGTAGCAACAGAAGCTTATACCGTACGGCTATTTGACAATTTAATCAAGAAAAGTACACAGTTCACGACGAAGTTGCTTGAATAAACATCGACTACTCTGAATATGGCACGTCCACATTCAGGGTCTATAGACGTCGTTACAAGTTTATGTCGCCTAGTTCGGCCCTGTAGGTCTTGACGTCACCACGCGTGCCAAATGTAGTAGTGACCGGTCAACCTTACAAACTACTAAGCAGAAACAGTTGTAATCGGTCTGCCATACTAAATGGACGCTCGTACAAGTTTCAATTTTCAGTGAGCTCGTGTGTCTTTGTTGTGAATGATTGACTACTCGCAAAGTTTGTATCGGTCGTCTAATGTTTTGCGCGATTTTTTTTCAAGTGCAACGTACTAAAGATATTTCTTTTGTTTTGTACGAGTGATATTTGTATACAATTTTGGATCAGACGTATAACCAGTTTAGAAATCAAACGTTTGAAATATAAAAACGTTTATATATTTGATGTAAAGCGAAAACACTAAAAGTTTTTTGTTTCTATTCCGCCATGCTCAGAGCATTAGTAATAAATTCTTGATATAGCCTTGGATATTTTGAAAGCTTTCGTAATATTTATCGCACACAACTATTTCAAAATTAATGGAACATTTCGCATGGTTTTGATTTTAAATAACACATATTGAACGAATTAGCTCGAAATATTCAAAGGCATATTCATCGTCTAATCTATATTATACTGTAGTAGTAATAGCAGCCCATAAATGTCCCACTGCTGGGCTCAGGCCTCCCACTGTAGGGGAACGGACAGTATACCCGCCACGCTTGTCCAAGGCGGCTTGGCAGGTTTGACACATCGGTTATCTCGATGTGCAGGTTGCATCACGATGTTTTCCTTCACCGTTATTAGCACGTGGTAATTGTAACAATATGCACATTAGGTCAGAAAACTGCCTAAGTGGTGTATGCGTTCCGGCCAGGATCGAACCCGCGCCTTTTGAGTTTGGGACGCGTACGCTACCACGACTATATATATATTATACTGTACTTATTTAATACTATATGTGTACGCAACTTCGTGCGCACTTTACAAATTTTTTTTTTTATATATTCTGAACCCTGCTCGAAATAAAAATGGGACATAACTTATATACACGAAAACTTGTCATAAAATCTCTTTTAGTCCCTAACATTTTTATTTATCTATCCTAGCCTTACCGTGCATGAACGGAGAAAGAATACATTTTCCTGCGGCCAGGCGGCCTGTTGTAAGAGGCGACAAAAACAACCCACAGCCAGGTGGTAGGGTATTTGCCCGACTGGACGACTTCCACCCCTGGTCTGAAGTATGCCGCCATAACAACTTTGAGTTGTGTTCCGGCATTAGTGGCCAGATTCCAGTCTCCCTTTAGAGAGCGGCAGCACATTGGTAGCACCTTTGGTGTAACAAATGTCTATAGGCGATGGTAACCGCTTTCCATCAAGTGAGCCTTCTGGCTATCGGCTGAAGACAGGCAATATTCGAGAGAGACATACAAACAAGCGTTCTATAAATGGCGATTTATTTTTAACCATCGTATGTACTAATAGCGGTTTCCACATCAATTTTGTAATTTATTTTGAATTTATAGACGAACACTGTTACTTATTGGCATAGATTCGTTAGATATCAATTAACAATTGTGAAATACAGTCGTAGTTAGTAGTTTTAAAGGTTAAGCGTAATTTACATTTTCATTAGTCACTTAGTTATGGCTGGTTCTTATCATCATTTGGGCAGTAATTTACCAGTTAACTAATAAATTGTTGATTAAGTAGATGCCTCTCCAAAGGATGATAAGGACATATATCTAAATTAACTAACTACTTACTAATTAATGTAACAGGCTTTATATGAAATTATGTTAGCAAGCAACTGTCGTGAAAGCTAGGTATTCACGATATTGAATATTTCTATACATTTTTTAAATAAAAATAATTATAAGATTTCAGTCCTTTAGAACAATTCTTATGAACAGTTCTTGAGATAATCTCTCCGAATTAAAAACTACTTTGGCATACATGAGGCGTCATAACGCCGCGCGACATTTAAATTTTACCGATTATCGTATCAGTCTTAGCCTTAGTTTCGGTCTTGGCGAATATTTATGAACCCCCTGTATATCGTTTAAGTTCATTACAGCATATTAAACTTTCTGAGTAGCAATAATAATCCTACTTGGTTCTTTAAAAGTTTTAACTGTGACGAACTCAAATAAAATATAATAAAACACTTAAAACCGTTAAAACTTAGTTTTATTATATATACTGGTCGCGAAAATTGAGTACTACAGTCGACTCCCGATAATTTAAAACTCAAAGGACCAGAGATAAGTTTCAAATTGTCAAGAGTTCAAAATAACAAGCGTTTACTTATGGAACATATGGAAAGACATTTGTTCTTTCTTGGATTCATTTTAATAGCACAAATAAAACATTAACGTTTGAAAGAGACTGGAATGCGAACTTTCTCATATCACATTTCTGTAAACAATTGACAGGTCTGTACATGTATGTAAACAAACGACAGGTATGTGCATGATAAACGCTTCAAATTATAGAGAGTAGGAAAGCCCGGACTTCAAATTATCGCATCTTTGCGAGCAAGATAATATACCTTCAACTTCAAATTACCGAAGGGACCAATTAACATTGATTTTATTCAATTTATCGAGTATTCAAATTAAAGAGTGTCAAATTATCGAGAGTAGACTGTATATCAAAGAAAATAACTTTAAAAAAATTGAGTTTATTCGAATGTGTTAATTTTTAATTAAAAAGATAGATCACTTAAAAAAAAAACATTTTTAAGCATTCGATTTTTGCAGTGTAAAGATTTTTTCACTTTGTAGTAGGTGTGATCACAGAATGACAATGAAAATTTGATAATGGTCAGAGTAAACAGAATACAATTGAAGCGTAGTAGCAGTATCGTCATCAACTATCAAAATCTAAGAATACTAAAATAGAATTAAACTAAGTATAGGAACTACTAAAATCTAATTTAAACTGTGAACAGCCTGTACACAAACTAATTAACATTTTATGATACATCGTAAAACATGTTAAACCAGTTTTCTTGACGACAACTGCAACGTAGAATTATAGATATAATATTTATTTATTACTTATAAACAAAGCTATAATTCCGAGTATTCCGTATATAAAATACGTATCTTAATTTTATAATGCCAGGTGGTAGGATATTTGTCTGTCTGAATGGCTGCCACACCTGATCTAGAATACACCGTCATAACAACCAACAACAACAGTCGTGTTCCGAGGGTGAGTTGAGGCCGACAGCGCATCGGTAGCACCATTGGTGTTGCACATGTTCGTAGGCGTCAGTAACCACTTTCCATCAGGTGAGCGGGCCGTCAGGCTATCTGACGTACTCCAGCAATATTTTTTTTATTGCAAGAAATAAAAATTTGTACAGCAGCTTTTTATAGTGACATATTTGTTAATAGCAATCTGAGTAATAATATAAGTTAATCTGAAGTGATAAACAATGAACATGATAAAGACTTGATGATGAGGTGACAAGTGAAATGATAGTGGTGACCGAGGACAGTGTTATGGTGAACATGGGGATAATAATCGGTACATGCGTGCCTGATGCTGAGCAGGACCCACACGTGTATGGTGTACAGTCTCGCAGAGCTCCCAGGAGGATATTATACGGTAAACACTATATTTAACGTTGTATTTGGTCTGTCATGTTCAGTAAAGTCTCTGAAGTGAAACTTCTTTAGAATCGTTGTGATTTGAAACTCGATGAAACGAAAAATAATCGACACTAAAAAGAAATATTGAATAATTGAAACACTATACTAATAAAGATAGAATCGGAAATGTTTTGATGTTCATAAATGAAATTGAAACTAGAGCATTTGTTTCCTATTTTAGTTATCACAAGCCTCTCGCGTCATTGGTTCAAAGTGAAAACATGCAATCTGAATAATATGTGTTATAATAATATCTTAAATAAAATATTAAATAACTTTTGAGCTTGGTAAAAATATTTAAAATAATAAACCTTATAATTATCCTAATACTCCCGATGATCTATATTTATCTCATTCTCTCATAGGCTACTTTTTTGAAGTTTCGCTTCTGCCGTGTGAGCACATACACACTTTTTTTATTTATTTCGGGTCCGACTTGACCGCGCTTGGCTATCTCTACGCTCACCACATACAGCTCATCTCCGCTTTGGTTGATGTTAGCTATAAAATCCTCAGATTAATAATTAAAATATTAGAAACCGTATTCAAAAGGCTACAAAATACATACATCTGAACTATTTTCACTTTTGACGTTGAAATCTTGCATAACGTATTTGAATTGTATATACGCATCCCTTTCCAACACGCCTTCAAGGCCATCAGTGAAAGTAATTCGGATATATTTTATGGTTATGCGGTTTCTATACCGCTGATTATTGTTTTTAGTATAAATTTGATATTTTCACGTCGTGTCAATTTCTCTATTATGAATTTAATAATAAATTTTAATTGGTCCAATTGATCATCAGTCTTTAAGTTTTGTATGTAACTGTTATTTTTTTTTTTTTTTATTGCTTAGTTCAGCAGACAGACAGACGGCCCACTGGATGGAAAGCGGTTACCATCGCCTATGGACATTTGCAACACCAAAGGTGCTACAAATGCGCTGCTGCTCTCTTAAGGGAGACTGGAACCTGGCCACTAATGCCGGAACACAACTCAAGTTTGTTATGGCGGCATACTCTACACCAGGGGTGGTAGCCATCCAGTCGGGCAAATGCCCTACCACCTGGCTGTGGGTTGTTTAGTCGCCTCTTATGACAAGCCGCCCCAACGCAGGAAATTGTATTCTTTCTCCGTTCCTGCACAGATGATGCGTTAGGATGATGTTAGTATACAACATTATAATATTTGTTATAAATTCACTCAAATGCTACATAAATGTCAAGGAAAATATGTTATAAATTTATATACTTCACTATAAAACGTGACCTTATAATATATTAGGACAGCCAAGCCAATATTTGTTCAGCAAAAGTTATAATATTGTATTTGCAATTTTTACGGCCATTTCTTTAAAATTAGGCAAACGCATTCTGATTCTTTGCTGACATATTTCTGCAATCAACTTTATCTACAAAATTCATGTTTAACCCCATCATAATATTATCGTGTTCGTCGTGGAATTGTCTCTAAAATATGGTATAATTTACAAACATAATTACGTTTTGACAAAACTGCCCGTCATTTAATCAATTTAGGAGTATTGTTTCCACCAAAAATTCTTATTATATCAGTTATATCGTACAACCCTGGCCCAAAGTAAGACCCCGCGATAATACGTTCAATGTTTAATATAATTTATGCGGCTATTGCCTGATAATTGATGGTTTCAAATGAATGTGTATTATATATAGTTATAGACATATTATGTAACAATGAGACAACAATGAAGAAGACAAAAGATTTCTATACAGTCAAGGTGGGGAAGTCCGTCAGTGGGTGGACTCCGAACCTCTCTTGTTATTTCCGTGTTTAAATAGCTAGGGCGACAACAAATCGGTGAGTAAAGCTAAGACACCATTTAATTCTATGTTTGAATTGTATTAGGCGTTAAATTTCGTTTAAAAAATGAAAGGCGTACGAACTTACCCCACTGACGGACTTGCCCACCTTGACTATATGAGTTTTGATATTAAAATGCAGAATTTATAAAATCTGTATTCATTAACGGTTCATAAATACATAATATTGATATTGTTACATGCCGTCAAAGATAAGCGCACAGCTGCCTGTTGTAAGCGCAGTCTATTGTCTTCCCTGACGGATTAAGGAATTCTTTTGTGTTTTGAACTTGTAATTAAGAAAAACATGCTATTGTTTTTTTACTTATTTTATAATCATCATTAGCGTCGAACTAATCCTTATTCTTATTGTTTTCGACTTTGTTAGCCGTTCGCAGGTGTGCAAATTACTATTTCTCGGAAATTAAGTACGCGCGGTCGATCTTTTTTTTGTACTGTGTAGTTAGTATAAGACGATGCCGGAATGGAGGGGCGAGCAGTCAAGCGACGACTACGAGACGAGTAAGACTTTTGTAGTACTCTCGATTAGCGATATAGACGACGGACTATACGCGTGTCGAAGTGCATTGAATCGTGCAGTGTGAAATGATTGCATCCAGTTTTATTTGTATTTGTTTTATACGTGTTTGTACAGTTCTAATAAATTCTATAGTAGTTCCAACGGCATTTTCAATTCGAGTCCTGTAGCTCGTAACAATATAATACTATCTGTACTAACTAGTAGTGTACTTTCCTAGTCGGAATAAATCAGGAAAAAGGATTAACGAATATCATTTCAGACAATCAATGCCTTTTGTTAAAGAAAAATATTTTCGCAAACTAGTCGTTAGCTTTTGCTGAGCCATTGAAATTTACCACAAATCTCGTCGTCTATGCAATCCACTATCGATAATTAAAAAACATCTCATAGAATCGCTATTACAGAAAAATAAATGTTTTATAGTCTCTAATACCGCAACATATGTTTTGGCACACCAACGTAAACATAGTAGTGGCCCTTCGTACCCTTAGACTCGGTTGTAGTTTCTGGCATGTTTAGTTGATGATGAGACGCAGGCATATGTGGCAGCGGTGGTATAGACATGGGTGCCAGTAGCATTGGTGGTAGAAAGTTTGGACATGGATTGTACGGCATGAAGCAAGGAGGTGGAATGTATGGCGGTGGTATAGCTACTGGCTTATGGATTCTCTTCGGTTTTGGCTTTCTGCTCGACTGCTTTAATGAATGTCTTTTTGGCGTGGAGCGTTGCGTAGTAGTACTGCTCGTTGTTGCTACAGTAGTGCTGGTCATAGTGGTAGGTTCAATATAAGGTGTAGTTGTTGTAGAGGGTGGATATGATGGATATGGATAAACACATGGTGTGTACACTGGGCAGTATGGCGGAGGGTAAGGTGGTGGAAATGGGCCTGGGCCGAACGTTAGATGATCTGGTCTGACCTCCTCTTCATCGTCCGAACATGGTGGTGGAGTTCGACACTCCGGTGCGTATTCTGTAAATAGTGTTATGATTTCAAAAAGAGATATCGTCAAAGTAATTTTTACCATATGCATTCAACCTTTCGTAAATTAGAAAACTACTTTAACAGCAAAACTTAATAAAAGAATACAGCTGTTTATGTTTTTGTCTACATATCCTTCAAATTATAAATATATAAAATATGTACCAATAGCAACTTCCTTATGATCACCGCTGTTTTCTTGTGATGCTGAATCGTATATTGTTGATTGTGCTTTCTGCTTGATATCAGGTCTTTCATTCTCAGGTCTGCCGGGCTCAGCATCATTTTGTAAACCTTCGGCGTATGCTTTAGGTTTCTGCTCATCGGATTGCTTAATCATTTCTTCACCATGAAACGATTCCATGGGTTTTTCTGTATATTGTTTCTTATTCTGATCGTCTGCTTTAGTCCTACCTATTCTATATTTCAGCTGCTCCTGTCTCCGCATCTTACATTCGTTACACATTCCACAGTAGACTTCTAACAGCCCCGGCACATAATTCTGCTCTCTGCAACTCCTGCAGGCGATTTTGCAGTTCAAATAGCCATGGTATGATGACGGCAGGAACAGTATCGCTATGAAGATTCTTTGCATTTTATATCTGTGGGAATAACACTCGTCTATAACGAAACTAAACCCTTTAAGGACTCGCATTGTAATTGCAACATCAGAAGTTGGATATTGTTGCCTTACTCATGGGAAAATACTTCTAAGCATTAGCTAAATCATACAATTATATCTATTAAAGGTCTGCAATGTATGAGATACTAAATCTACCCTCCTATATACTATATAGTCGACGCATTATGAACTGAGGCTTCGGGTCATAAATCATATTTATCTGTCTGTCTCGCTCGCACTTACACGTCTTATGAAGAGGTGTAGTGATGTGCGTAAGAATTGTAGAGGTGCATATCGATAACGGGATAGGTACGATCGATATACTAAATTATGTTAAATATTAATAGGAATAATTTATCGCGAAAATAAAAGTTTTTAATTTGTAAGATGAAATGTTTGTTTCGACGTAATCATAGAGAAAATGTATAGACCGTAATGTGGCCCTGAAAAGGGCCGTTTTTATCTTTTCTAGGGTTATTTCTTAGTTCTTCAAAAATCTTCCCCATCTGTGTCATCTTCCTGTAGATTAATTATCAGAGGTGGTGCTTGATCTCTTAAAACAGTTTTCCTTAAGTCCTTATCCTGGAGCAACAACAACCCTTACTCGTAACGACCAATCAGGAGTCAGAGTGCTAATGAAGGTCACGATGACGCATCGACCCCGCGTGCGCAGATAGCTAAGTATCGATAACGGGTTGCATAGCGTGCACATTCCTACTGTCAGTGACATTTATTGCCCGACGACTCAGTTTAAAATGCGTCGACTATAGCAAACGGAGTACTTGCAAATGGCGGTTTCGAGAAAAACGCGGTAAACATATTTTTAGTTATTTAAAAAACATGTCCGTGTAATGGAACTTTTTAGTTTATCTAAAAAACAGAAAAAAATCAAGCTTTATGTAAATGAAAAACCCAAAAAGATCGATTACTGCAAGTGCAATTAGTAGGCCGGAAATGTCATAGGGAGTTTTAAATTTGAGTAAATGTAGTCATAATTAATATGGAGTTTCACAATTCAAGAATACTTATTATCTTAGTTTTATGAAGATAAACCTAATATTCACTTAGATTATTTAATCATACCTAAGTTGCAGCATCAAGTCTTTATTTAAATCTTATCAAAATTTTATGCAAATACATTTTTAAGTTACGAAAATATATTACTTTGTTCGCTAAGAAATTTGACGCTCGGCTGGTTATGATTTTTGAGTTTTATTCCATTATACAAAATGCAATTTCATTTTATGTATTTCATAAAGATTTTTTATTGCAACTATATAAGAATTTCCCGTGGCTCGATCCGCGTAAAATTCTGTTTTTATTCCAGCAGAACGAGATCGTAAATCCTAATAGCAAATAATATCAACTTATAAAAGTCCCACTGCTGGGCTCGGGCCACTCCATTTGTGGGAGAACGGACACTAGCCACGCTTGTCCAGGGCTGGGTTGACTGATAGGTCATCTCGATGCGCAGGTTTCATCACGATGTTTTTCTTTCGCCGCCAACAAACAAAAACTCCGTTCTCGGCTTATTTTATCTGTGCCCGATTATTTTCACGTCTGTAAAAAAAGAAACAAGAAAATAATAAACAAAAATCGAACTACATTCCACATTCCACATTTACATATATTATTAATACTGTACATGATTTTTGTTTGTAAATTGTAAATAGTATTTAAAATTAAATTGAAGTGGAAGATATTGTTACGAGTTGCAGGACTCCAATTAAAATGCCTTTGGAATTATTATAGAGTTTGGTAGAACTATACAAACACGTATAATACAGGTACAAATATAACCGAATACAACAAGTCCAAACGTAATGCAGCAGGTCGTAATTCAATAACACTCGCAAAGTCCGTCACTAAATGGATTACTGAATGTACACAAGTCTTGCTTCGCTCGTGGTTATCGCTCGCCTGACCCTTCCTCAATCAGGCCATTGCTTTATACTACATAAATGCAAATATGTCTGCTCGGCAAGCGTCAACACAATTTCCTAGAAATCGTAATCCACACACCTGGCTAATTATGCCTGCAAACGGCTATAAACGAGTACAATAGGTTGTTCTCCACAATAACCAATAAATAAGTAAACAAAAGAAGACAATCATAAAAGAATTACAATTTACAAATTAGTTCAAATGCCGACAGGTAATAAAATATGTTTTTATAGGTATGCAGGTGTGGATTTGTTTTTGTCGGCGTCTAGGTCGTAACAATATGTTTATGATATTAATGCGTGTTATTTTTCTAAAGCTATTTTGACCGAACGAAATAGGAAAAAGAAAGAAAAATTATAGAAAAACATAACAAAAAAAGTTGTCGAATCAGGTTTGGACAATAAGTAACCTATAATATGTTTTATTATAAATAATTTTATTTTGTAATTCAGCGTTTAAGTGTTTAATCAAATCGGAAGCTTATCCCTATCAGTGATAAGCTCAAAAACCTTGGAGTTATATTTGATAATGAGCTGTCCTGGCGACCCCATATAATGGAGTTGAGTCGGCGATTGTTTCTCTCCTCCAGATCAATCTGGAGGCTGAAAAACTTTCTGCTCATCGCCACCAAAATTAAGCTTGCAGAGTCGCTACTTTCACCCATACTTGATTATGCTGACGCCAGCTATCTAGATTTAAGTCGAGAACAACTAAACTTGAGCGTTTCCAAAAATTTTCTATAAGGTTCATATTTGGGTTACGCAAGTATGATCACGTTTCTGAATTTCGTAAAAAACTCAAGTGGTTGCCAATTCGTTTTCGCCAGGATACTCGGCATTCTTTTCATTATTTCTCTAATCTAGTATTTTATTCATCCCTAGTACTCCACAGTACCTTAAAGAACGCTTCGAATTTATTGCTTGCTCTTATGTGTATATTTGTATAGTTATATATTTATTATTAAAATGTAAGTGATCGTACAATAATGATGTATACCACCACCGCCAGTCCTAATCAACAATATTCCTGCCACGGGTTGTCTGGAAGAGATCGCTTTTTAGCGATAAGACCGCCCTTTGTACACAATTAGAATAATACTAGTTCGTAAGTTTTGTGTAATGGTGTATATTAAAATTAAAGTGTTATCTATCTATCTATTTATTTATCTATCTATCAAATGTTATGCTTATGTATAAAAAACACATCTCAATATCAATAAATATAAATGGTTTCTTACGAGACGTCAAAGTACTTCAAAATGCATCAATTCTTTTCGATTCCTCATGCAATTACAACGACAGAGCACCAGCGGTCGATACCAACTCCTTGGCAACTAGAGAATCGATATGATGTACACTCATTAGTCGATTCGAACAAAAACCTCTATTTATACAAAAGTAGTTCACCCGTGTCTGACAATTATAACAGCCCATAAACGTATAAAGAGATGAAAATATGACAATTTGTATTACGGTGAATGGAATTCTAAACTCTTTTATGAAAAGCCAGAAAGTGTCTGTAAAGGCATTTTTGGTTGTCCATCAAGGGGTGTTGGTGCCAACACTAATGTATGACAGTGAATGTTGGGTGTGGTAGAAGAAGCATGGAAGTAGAATAAACGCAGTCGAAATGAGAGCTTTGAGAAGTATATGTGAGGTAAGCATGAACGATATGATACAGAATAGTGTATGTAATAAGGGAACGTTGTGGGTTGAAAGAAGATGTAATAACAAGAGTTGAAAAAGGAATGATAAGGTGGTTTGGGCATGTAGAGTGGATGGATGAAAATAGAATCAGAAAACAAGTGTATGACAGTATTGTAAATGGTAGAGTTTGTACCGGTAGACCACGACCATTATGATCAAATAGCAGAAGTGTTAAATTAAAACGAGGTCAGGTAAAAAGCATCTCAAATAAACGGGCGAAAGTTGTTTGTCAGGATCGTCACAAGTGGAGATCTTATACTCTGCCTACCCCCATGGGAAACAGGCGTGATAATATTGTTACGAGCTACAGGACTCGAATTAAAAATGCCGTTGGAACTAGTATAGAATTTATTAGAACTGTACAAACACGTATAAAACAAATACAAATAAAACTGGATGCAACCAGTTCACTCTGCACGATTCAATGCAATTCGACACGCGTAAAGTCCGTCGTCTATATCGCTAATCGACAGTACTAGAAAACGTCTTACTCGTTTCGTAGCCGTTGCTTGACTTGACTTGACGCCCGCCCCTCCATTCGGGCGCTGTCTTATACTCGCTACACAGTACAAAGAAATTGGCCGCGTGCACTGAGTTTCCGAGAAATATTAATTTGCACACCTGCGAACGGCCACAAAGTCGAAAACAATAACAATAAAGATTAGTTCGACGCTAATGATGGTTATAAAACAAGTATTATATAAGTATAATTTTGAATTTGTAATTAAGAAAAACATGCTATTGTTTTTCTTAATTACAAATTCAAAACAAAGAATTCCTAATCCGGGAAGACAATGGACTGCGCTTACAACAAGCAGCTGTGCGCTTATCTTTGACGGCATGTAACAATATGTATATGTATATATAAACGTCCCACTGCTGGGCTGGAACGGACAATATACCCGCAAAACTTGACCAAAGCGGATTGGCTAGTTTGACACATCGATTATTTTCACTTTGAGGTTTCATCAGTATGTCTTCCTTCGCCGTAAGCTCGTGGTAATTGTAAATTATAAGAAGAACGAAGTAGTTTTATATTGTTGAAGTAAATAAATTGAATTGAATATTATACTTTCTTAAGGTGTAAGACAATTCAAATTACTAGGTATCGCTGTTTTACCTAAATGAATAATTTGCGTCATTTTCCAATGACGTGGCTTCAAATATTGAGATACGCCAATAAGACAGTTACTGCACCATGGATGATATCATTTAACTGGTCTACCTACTTCAAATATAGAGTTCACCTTGGCCGAAGACCACATTAGTCGTAAGGATCATGGAGAAATATAGAACGAAGAATTCGCCTCCACAGCCTTAGTAGACAGGAATCTATGAATGATACTGATATCAACCTCTGTGGTTGAGCAGACTAAGCCTATGCTGGCCTATCTCACTGCAACGCAAAGGTTCCGGGTTCGATTCTTGGTATGCCCAATTTCGGAAACAAATTTTCTCCGTTATTTACTATAGTCTGGGTATCTGGGATCGGCTCCGGAGTAGTCCATTGTATATTACCCATAACATAAGCATATCTTGCTTAGTTTGGGGATATACAATATGGGTGTTTGTCAGCCGATTATTTATTTGTTTATTTACCTCTAGAGTTTAGTGGAAATTTACTAAAACTTGAGAAATCATCGATTACTCATGCAAAGACGGTCTCTATGGTTGAGTCGACTAAGCCACTGTGCCGTGTGGATACGTTGGACAATGAACTCCCCTTTCCTTCGATGCTGGGTGAGGCTACTTATCTAGTGTCGAGGGAGGGGTGAGGCCATGTGATGTCTCAAAAGGAGGCCGCCGAACGAGATAGGGAGAAAGGTACAAGTGCGCATGCGTCTCGCGGACGCCGACGTCAGTCGGGGGCCCGGAGGTGCAGATATGCGCATGATCTCCCTCCCTGAAATACCGCTGCAGGGGCCCGCCTTCTAGCATCTAGGGAGCATAGGAGTCATCACCCCTGTTAACGAAGTGAGTTTGTACTGATTCCCGGGGCACTCTTAGGCAATTTTGGCGCTAGGATCGGCGTGATCGTGACTACGTTCTAAGTCTCATGCCTTTCCTACCATAAGCGCGGGGCACATGGGAGGAGGGTGTTTTTAGTGGGGTATTAGCCCATGTACGTCCATGGGTTCGAGTCTCCGCACAAGCCGGTCGGTTACTGTTTGGATTGCCCTCAGTGGAATGCCTCCATGATCGACAACGGTCTAATCCCTAGCAAAGGACCCGGTATGTGCGAAATGCATTTCCCCCGCCTGGACAAAAAAAAAGGGGGTGAGGCCATTCTGTTTTTGTGTTCTGTTATGTCTGTGGTAGTAACATAGATTTAATGTTTCTCACTAACAAATGGATGTAATATCTGAAACAGAAGTAAGTTATCATTATTATTGTAAGGTCCATAATTTTAACCAATGTCGAAAATCTTTGCCTGCATAATAATTACAAAATAATTTATGAGAAATTTAAATGTCACAAAATGTCAATTTCAATATTACTCAGTTACATTCATATTAAAATGAGCTTAAACATGAGCCTGAAGTCCTTTTACATGTAAATCTTCATAAAAATGCAAAACGTGATAGTATAAACATTGCATCTCGCTCTTTCGCTATGTAATTGAAAAGAGAGAAAAAGTCAATTACCACGCTCGACGTCGCGGAAATATTCTATTCCGACCGCGTACTGTACAGATATGGCTTCTCGGCTTGTCTGTCTGTCCGCACTTCGGTTTCAGCACTTTCAGAATATTAAATGAGTCAAATCTTTTATCACGATTCAGTCACTGCTGTGTGGACTGTTTTACACTGACAAACTTTTCAATCAAATGCAAAATAATACGTTTTTGGGCGATTATAATTACAATCATTATTATCAGTATTGAAAATCATAAGACAAGCTTGAGTAGGAATTTCTCTAACACTCGATAGTTGAAGATCCAACTATGTTCTGAAGCTTTTGGGATAGGAATATTTTCGACAATTATATATTATTTTTTAAATTAGCGGTATAACCGCAAAGTAAGTCGCGACAAATATGTAACTATATATAGTATATGAAGCAGTATCTATATATTAATACGTGAAGCACAAACACGGCAAAAACTTTATACCCCTTTTTACGAAAATTGCGCCAACGGAGGACTATGAAATTTCGCACACTTATAGTTTATAAAGAGAAGTAGCGACGAATGCTAATATTTTTTAAATTATGCTTAAAAAATACAATAAATCAATAAAAAAACATTACACACACTACCATATATTTGACACACACGCTTATATTATATATATATATATATATATATATATATATATATATATATATATATACTCTTTTGTTTATTGTTAAAGTCAAATTAACAGTGTAGCCTTGGCGAAATCTGTGATTATAGAAGTCTTTGACGAATTTCGACCACTGGGCGACCGCTAGATTAAATTAAACAGCACCTTGTTCAAATAAATTTGTACAGTCCACGCCAGTCCAATAACAGTTAGTTCTGTGACTTAGTTTGAAATGGTAACATTTGCTCGCATAATGTTAAATGAATCAATTTGAAAACTGACGAACATTTTCATACCACAACTGTACCACTCTGATCTATATTTTATTTTTACTGCTCGTATTTGTACAGTAGAGACCTGATGAAGTTAGTTACATCATTTCCACACCAAAGGTGTTATCAATGTGCTGGCGGCCTCTAAGGGGGATCTGAAACCTGGCTAACTAATACTGGAACACAAGTCAAGGCTTTTGTGGTCGTAGTCATCCAGGCGGGCAAAAGCCTTCGCCCTGGCGTCCAGTTATTTTGTAGCCCCTGACAACAGGCCGCCGTAATTTGTATTCTTTCTCCGTTCCTACACGGAAAGATATAGGAAGAGATACTAATTGCGGAAAACCAATGAAATAATTTAATTTAATTACATTCTATTGTGTATCTCGACTATTGACAATATATGACTCTATTGAATTCTCATCTCTTCAAATAGCTTCCTAATACATTAGTCCGTTAAATCAATGATGTGATGGGTAACCGTAGCTGGTAAACAAAGAGCCGTCACCTATCAGAGGCGTCAGTCGGCACGCGTGACCCGATTCACTAATGGCCGCGCGCTGGATTACTTTTGTACTCGTATTCATATTGTTTATCTTGGATTATAATGTACTTCTTTCAACTGTCGAGAGGTTTATTTTCGTTGTTTAGGTTCATCTACACATTCTTATGTAGTGGAACTCTTACAAGCCAATAGGTGGCGCTGTACAATAATTGAGGTCGCAAACGTTTCCTGAAACATACAAAGAATATATACAAATTTTCAACAATATCAGATGGGCCTAGGCCTGTGAGGAAGAACAATACACTCGCTGAAAGATCTTCCTTTGAGACTCGGGTGGAGGAGCATTCCATCTCGCTCCTCCACCCTATATGGGGCACCTCCTTCACTTATAATCCTATACGGTTTTTTAAACTCAAGAGTCTGTATCGAGAAATTGTTTGAGGTAAAATTAATAGTCAATTATAATAATAACAGCCCATAACCGCCCCACTGCTGGGCTCCTGCTTCCCACTGTTGGGGAATGGACAGTATACCCACCACGATTGTCCAAGGCGGCTTGGCAGGTTTGACACATCGATTAGCTCGATGTGCAGGTTTCATCGCGATGTTTTCCTTCACCGTTGTTAGCGTGTGGTAATTGTAACAATTAGATAGCGTGGGATAGCTATTACGCTAATACTACGACTACTATATAATAGTTATAGTTCTGTATAATGAATTATCTTAATACACCACTGAAACCTTGTTATTAAAAATTAGTACATCTATCGTGGACATTAGTATTATTACGAGCTACAGGACTCGAATAAAAAATGCCGTTGGAACTACTATAGAATTTATTAGAAGTGTACAAACACGTATAAAACAAATACAAATAGAACTGGATGCAACCAGTTCACACTGCACGATTCAATACAATTCGACCGCGCAAAGTCCGTCGTTTATATCGCTAATCGAGAGTACTAGAAAACGTCTTACTCGCTTAGTCGTCGCTTGACTGACTCGCCCCTCCATTCGGGGATCGTCTTATACTAACTACACAGTACAAAGAAATTGGAGGCGCACACTGAGTTTCTAAGAAATATTAATTTGCACACCTGCGAACGTCCACAAAGTCGAAAACAATAACAACAGGGATTAGTTCGACGCTAATGATGGTTATAAAACAAGTAAAAAGACAAAAGCATGTATTTCTTAACTACAAATTCAAAAGACAAAAGAGTTCCTTAATCCGGGAGGACAATAAGCTGCGTTTACAATAGGCTGTGCGGCTTATCTTTGACGGCATGTAATAGTATGTATGTACAAACCATAGACAATACATCTGATTAGACGTTATTTAATATTAAGTTAAGTTAATAAGTTTCAATGATAAATTTAAATCCTTAAATAGCTTGTTTTCAATTTCATGAAACATTTTTTAGCTTTAGATACGAGTTACGTTTCTTAGTGGGCGATTGTATTATAACTATACAATATTCTTCTTCTATGGTATTTAACTTAGACCATTAATAGAAAAACGGGAGTCTCGGTCTCTATAAGTGAGGCCGGCTAAAGGATGCCGATTTTGTAATAGAATGCCGATCTCGCTGCAGTGCGTTACGTAATGTCTTACGTACCCAAGTTTGTAATAAAATGCTTCATTTGATTTTTTTGTTAGGCTCCGTCTATACATTAATGCCAATTGCCAGATGGTAGGGTATTTGTCCGTCTAGGTGGCTACCATGCTTGGTATAGAGAATGCCACCATAACAACCTTGATTTGTGTTCCGGCATTAGTGGCCAGGTTTCAGTCTCCCTTAAGAGAGCAGCAGCGCATTTGTAGCACGTTTGGTGTTGCCAATGTCCATAGGCGATGGTAACCGCTTTCCATAAAGTGGGCCGTCTGCCTGTCTGCTGAACTCATGCAATAAATAAATAAAACTGATGGTCTAAGGGTATTATTATTCAGTTTGAAAATGAATTGTGTTGTGTGCCCTAAATATTGTTACGAGTTACAGGACTCGAATTAAAATGCCGTTTGGAATTACTATAGATTTTATTAAAACTATACAAACGCGTATAACACAGGTACAAATATAACTGGACACAGCCAGTACAAACTGCACGATTCCATAATACGCGCAAAGTCCGTCACTATATAGCTTATCGAATGTACACGTCTTGCTCGTATCGTGATCGTCGCTTGACTGCCGATCTCTCCGTTCGGGCATTCCTTTATACTCAGCTCACAATATGTCACGACCGTGTAAACAATGGCTTCCAAGAATCACACCTGGCCATTGCCTACCATGAAGGATTACAATACACAATAGGCGGCTTTTCTAATTACAAATATTAAACACAAAGTAAACAAAAGAAGTCCAAATGCGGGCAGGTAATAAACCGTGCCTTATGGGCGGCAGGTGTGCATTCACATTTGTCGGCGTGCTTCGTGGAATTTTGGCTAAGTTTTAATAATATTTAAGATTATTTTGTTTATGCCACAAGTCACAACCTAATATGAAAATCTCTGTCAGTGAATGAAGGGAGCTCACTCAATTTGTATTGGCTCTCACACATTCTGGGCACGTGCGGCACAAAGGGTGACAGGTCTGTTTACTGTGTTCCCTCCACCGCCGTTCTCAAAGCACTTTGCAATTTCATCACATTACTTGATTCTTTATTTTGGTCACCTGCTGTGTTGGGAATAAGTTTTGGCTTCTAGCAGCGTAATGCCATCTCTTTTGTAATACGCCTTTGATATAAATATTGCCGTCCTACTTCCGAGAAGGGATAGTTTATTTATTTTAAGTCGTGATAGCTTAGTGGCAAGCGAATGGGTCCCGAATTCAAAAGGTGCGAGTGCAAATAACGCAGAGGCTCCGGGTTCGATCCCTGGCATGGTAAATTTCGGAAACGAACTTTCTGTTATATACTATGGTCTGGGTGTCTGGGATCGGTCCCAGAGTGGTCCATTATTGAGCTTGGGGATATACAATGTGTGTGTGTCTGCCGATTATTATTATTATTAAATACCACATGCTAACTAACGGTGAAGGAAAAGGTTGTGATGAAACCTGCACATTGAGATAACCGATGTGTAAAAAAGACAAGCGTGGTGGGTAAACTGTCCGTTCCGCTATAAATAGGAGGCCTGAGCCTAGCAGAGGACCGTTTATGGGCTTTTATTAAAGTTCATTTTGATTCGTTGAAAAAACAATACAATAGCATAATGTGTACAAATCTTATCCAAGACTAAAAAATAAGTGTGCCTCGTCTGATTCCACGACATACTATTACGAAAATCTTCTACACCCCTCCGGTTAAAACCAACCTAGGCCTCCACAGCCCCATCACAACAATGTGCAATACATACAACCGTCTAAACTCAAAATTAGATGAACTCGATACTTTGGCTTAAAAATAAAGTGTTGACATCACATGTGACCATAAACAATTGATAGGCCGTTCATTTAACCATATTTGTACTTGACATATCCATATATCCATAATATTGACATTAATTAATTAAATTATTAGTATATTAGCATTTGAACTGTAAATGCTGTGCAATCCTTAATGGGTCCACACATCAGAACTTTTATATTAAATGATTTCTAGTGTAATATAATGTTACATGCCGTCAAAGATAAGCCGCACAGCATATTGTAAGCGCAGCTTATTGTCCTCCCGGATTAGTGAATCCTTTGTTTTGAATTTGTAATATGCTATTGTTTTTCTACTTGTTCTATAACCATAATTAGCGTCGAACTAATCCCTATTGTTATTGTTTTCGACTTTGTGGTCGTTCGCAGGTGTGCAAATTAATATTGCTTAGAAACTCAGTGTGCGCCTCCAATTTCTTTGTACTGTGTAGTTAGTATTAGACGATGCCCGAATGGAAGGCGGGAGCAGTCAAGCGACGACTACGAAGCGAGTAAGACGTTTTCTAGTGCTCTCGATTAGCGATATAAACGACGGACTTTGCGCGTTCGAATTGTATTGAATCGTGCAGTGTGAACTGGTTGCATCCAGTTTTATTTGTATTTGTTTTATACGTGTTTGTACAGTTCTAATAAATTCTATAGTAGTTCCAACGGCATTTTTAATTCGAGTCCTGTAGCTCGTGTGTGCTGTTGGTGTGCCTTAAATAAATAAATTTAAAAAAAACCAAAGTTAGTATAAACCACGTGTTCAACTATGAATTATAGCTTCTCAGAATAGGATAGTCGTATCAATATTATTGTATTTTTTTTTCTATTATTTCAGGTATAAAATGTCCCGTGTGCAGCAAATTCGTGTTGCCAGACGACATCGAATGTCATTTGGTCATGTGCCTCACCAGGCCAAGACTCTCATACAACGGTTAGTACTACTTTTCTGTAATATAACACTGTGCATGCATTGGACTGGTGTGCATAGATATATAACCAATGGTTAAAATAAAATGAACGCTAAAACTATATGGCTAAACAGCTGTTATTTACTGTCAACCATCGCTTAAATGTCTATGCACCAGCCTTAATGTCTTAAGCAAGGCTTGGAACCGGTTTAAAATCAAAAGTTATAACCGTTTTTAGTCAACGATTTTGTTGGGAGTTTTCAACCTTAAAGAGATTGTGTAATACTTGCAACAACTCAGAAGGGTTTACGGTATTAAAAGAACAGCAACTGGTCTCAGTACGGCTTATATACATGTTACCCACTGACTCTTCGCACTCGAAAAGCATTTTTAGAACACCTCACCATTCCTCCACCAATTTTACAGTATAAGATTTATTTTAAACTAAATAATTAAAATGAACCAGTTGGCGGAAGGATAAATGAAACTTTAACAATACTCATTGACATATTTGTCATCTGTGATCACGGCTACTGAAACGTGGCCGAAACGTCGGAATAATAAAAATCAAATAAATTACCGCGCTTAAAACCGTTAAAAAGTAGTTTTATTAGGGGAGCGGACAGTCAAATCAATTGTGCGTTTTTTTTACTGCTCAATCGCGTTTAAGTTAACGCAGTTTTGTATGCGAATGACTTAGCGCCATCTCGTGAGCGTGAAGCAAAGTAAAACGTGCCATACATAATTGCGTTAACTTGAACATGATCGAGCAGTAACAAAAACCCGCACTAAGCACTCTTTTTTTACAACACTTCGTGCCAAAGAAGGATAAGAATAATTTATTTATTCAGTACAAACATATAAAAGTAACAGAGTATAAAAGATAATAATGTTTGCACTAAAACCAATGTGTGCGGGCTTCAACACCTAAAACTAGGTAAGAACCTGTATTGTATTTATTAGGTGTCGGTGCTCTTCCAATGCTCTTTTTTTAACATTATGTTAACCTTGCATGCATGCATATGTATGTGCGTATCTATCTGTACGTGCGTATGTGTGTGTGTTTGTGTTTATATAATTAGTAGCTGATGCCCGCCGACTTCGCCCGCGTGGTGCGGTTTTTTAACTATCCCACGGGAACTCTTTAATTTTTCGGGATCAAAAGTATCCTATATGTTGACCAGGGATGTAAGCTACCACCGTACAAAATTTCATTTAAATCGGTCCAGTCGTTTCGGAGATTAGCCGGTACAAACAGACAAACAGAGAAGCAAAAATTTGGAAAAATCTACATTAGTTCTATTTCACTTCTTACATCCCCCTGACTCGGTTTTTAGTATTTTTTTTCATTGTACAGAAATTTGACCTCTACAAATTTATATATGTATAGATTACTTATATCACCATTTTGGATAGATCCTCAGTTTCATTATAGTCTAGTGTTTGCAGCCAATTATAAACTTTAATTTTAAATTCACTATTATTTAAAGTATCAAAAGCTAGTATTTTATTTATTTTGTTATATAAATATTTGCCTAACTAACAAGGAAATCTATTTATAAAAACTAGAAAATTTCAAATTTTCTAGTTTAAAAATAATATATATGTTGCGTTTATTTATTATATATCAAGTTTGTTACAAATATTATACTTTTTATCATTTTACAGAACTACTTAGTTCCGATTTTTTCAATCATCAGCTAAAAGTAGTGGTAGCGTAATGGCTGCGCGGACATCCCAGACTCAAAAGGCGCGGGTTCGATCCTGGCCGGAACACCGAGCAAAATGCACAACTTGGCAGTTTTCTGACGTAATGTGCATATTGTTACAATTACCACGTGCTAATAACGGTGAAGGAAAACATCGAGATGCCACCTCCACATCGAGATAGCCGATTTGTCAAACCTGCCAAGCCGCCTTGGACAAGCGTTTAGGGGTATACTGTCCGTTCTTCCCTATAACGGGGAGGCTCGGGCCCCAGCAGTGATAGTTAATAGTTAGATAAAAGTTATTCTATAGAATAAAAAATAACATTGGAAAATTAAAAATATCAGTTACTTGAATAAAAATTGTTTAATTGTTTCACTTTTGAATGTAGTCAGATTATAATTTATTCGTCTGGCGCAACTTCTATCTGATTGAAAAATCGGCCCTTAGTCTCATAGGTTTTATACGAGCGTAGGTACATGCTTATGACGTCATAAGTTGTACGAGTAAAAGGGATCATATAGCCCATTAATTAATTACTATTTATAATTTGAATAGTAATTAAAATTACTAGTGGTCGCCCGTGGTCGAAATTCGACCATAATAATTAATGTCAAAGACTATATATAATCTTACTTACTTCTATGATCACAGATTTCGCCAAGGCTACACTGTTAATTTGACTTTAACAATAAACAAAAGAGTATATATATGCGTGTGTGTGTCATATACATGGTTTGATTTAATGTATTTTTATGCATAATTTAGAAATAATATTAGTATTCTGCACTCCTCTGTATAAACTATAAGTGTGCGAAATTTCATACTCCTCCGTTCGCGCCATTTTCGTAAAAAGGGGTACAAAGTTTTTGCTTCACGTATTAATATTTTAAAAGAGATGTTATTTTAACGTCTGTTCTTTTTTATATGTAAATAATGTAAGAGTTTATTGTAATATATGTCCGCATCCCTATTTTACATTAATATAACGAAATAATTTATAGGATACAATAGCAATAATGAAATTAACCACAGTTTGTTTTATATCCGTGCAGGAACGGAGAAAGAATACAATTTCCTGCGTTGGGGCGGCCTGTCGTAAGAGGCGACTAAACAACCCACAGCCAGGTGGTAGGGTATTTGCTCGACTGGATGACGACCACCCCTGGTCTAGACTATGCCGCCATAACAACCTTGTGTTGTGTTCGGCATCAGTGACCAGGTTCCAGTCTCCTTTAAGAGAGCAGCAGAGCATTTGTAGCACCTTTGGTGTTGCAAATGTCCATAGGCGATGATAACCAATTTCCACCAAGTGGGCCGTCTGCCTATCTGCTGAACTCCTGCAATAATATATATATACAAAAGCGATAATAATTATATATGTACTCGTAAATGACTGTTTCATACTTACAGTGTTGGCCTTCGGACTGGTTTACAGACATTTTGTTTCTACATATGTATATATATGTCAACAAGGTGAACGAACGAACAAATTCAAACTTAATACTAAAATAAAGCAACCTTTCCACCCTACCCATAACCAATACCAAATCACTCCAAATCATTCCCAACAAACACCCAATCCCAACCAACCTAAACTCCCTTCTACCTTACCTATTAAACCACACACTCATCCCCAATCCATCCTTTACTCAACTTTCCCATTTAACTACCATACCCATCCATACTCCTTCCACTTATCCATCCAATCCACTTTACCAAAACACCCATCACTGTGAATAATTATTTAAACCTAAAATATTAGTAGAGTAATACATAAGCATAAACTGTAAAAATAAATAAAGAGAAAAATAAATAGAAAAGAGAACCTCTGTCTTGGACAATGATAGAGGTGGCCCGGAAATTTAAAAAAAAAATACTATATATAGGCTGGCATGTTTGTACACGGCGGTCACATGGTCTTCAGTCGACAGAGGCTGAATTTTACCAGGGTGGAAAGTAAAAGCACTCGGCGGTTAGTGTACAGGAACGTCTGTCTATAAAGTATCCCTCCCGCCTTTGCTGACAACGGGAGTGTCTCTTTTGAAGATGCTGGTCTATTACGTTATTGACGCCGAGTATACCTGCAATGTCTTAGTGTTGCCGATTTGTAATGGTTTAGAGAAAGTGCAGAGAGACTTCATAAATTTCTAACTACAAATTACTAATAAATATTATGATGTATTTATAGAATTCAAAATAGCAGTAAACGGGTGTGCGTCACGTGTGTAAATTATCCACGAATGAATGAAAACTCTTTATTGTTCAACATAACTTAAACCTAGACAATTTTAATATGAGTACTTTTCCATAAAAACAATGGTCGACCTTATCGGCCTGCAAGTATATATTGTATTATAATACTTGCAACAACTCAGAAGAGTTTTTGGTAATAAAAGAACAGCAACTGATCACTATACTTATAATCAGAGAACCTAACGGCTTACATATATTTGATACACTGAACTGACACACTTAACATACATTTTTAGAACACCTGGCCATCCCTTCGACAATTTTACAGTATAAGAAACGTAGCAAATTGGGACAACCGATAGCGGATGGAAGTCATTGATAAACCATTTTAATTAAATAGGTTACGAATGACAAGAATTTATTACATTAGTGTTTGGAAATTTTTGATAATATTTTACATAAGATGTTATATAAAATATTATATTTAAAGTTTTACATGTAATAAAAGAATTCGAACACAGTAAAAAATCTATCACTTCTGCCAACATGAAAATAAAATGTAGTGAATACCGTGTATTTACAATTGAGATATTTTAAATTATAATCCACACAATTACCACATCATATTGGAGATATATATTGTTACATAAAATTATAGAGACCTACTTACTCTATACGAAACAGGCGCTAATCACCGAATAAATAAAAATATAACGTTATTATCCAATTAAGGAAATGACCGATGGTTTCGTTTAGAAATAAGACGGTACATAACAAAATTAATTATTAACCGTAAAAAAGAAACATGACAAGAACAACTATGCAACTAAATATATGTAACAATATATATATATATATATATTCATTATCATTTTTTGTTAAAATCTGAATCACTGGGGAATCAAGCAGACCTGAGCCAAAAGTCTGATATTCCATCGTGTCAGAATGGTTGTTCACTGTCGTAACAGTGTCACCATAACAGTTACTATTGATGTATGCTTTTGTATAACGATACTCCGATACGATTAGAATAGCAGACTTGCGGTTTTCCTTATCTATTGCATGCCTATACGCTCTTACTTTTGCATGTTTACACCAAAGGCTCTCATAATATGCCCCCAATTACTTTGGAGGAAGCCTATACACATTAAAGGCAAATCTGTATGTACCACAATACCTACCGTAAGAAACAACACATTAGCTCAAGGAAAACAATTTCACCTAGTTCTTCCTTGAGGGCGTGATAATAATCGACGACTTCACCTTGAAAGCCGTAAAACTAGTGTTCTGTTGTAATCTTTCTTTTGTTAATTTATTTAATTATATTTATAATTTATGTTTCTGCGTTTCAGAGGACGTGCTGAGCGATTCGAAGGGAGAATGCGTGATCTGCCTGGAGGAGCTCTCAGCGGGGGACACCATAGCCCGCCTGCCCTGCCTTTGCATCTATCATAAGGGGTAAACAGCTTTTATCACGTACTGGATGTGCAAATGACTTATTCCAAGTTGCTTTATCTTATCTATGATATCATTCGTCCTTTGACCCTACTTTTGGGAGAAAACTACTTGAATGAAGTTTATGTTCATTTTTAATTAGTAGTAGGTTAGGCAAATTAATTGATAGGAGGAAGTGGCCATTTTGTCGGGTGAATTTGACTATCGTATTCTTAAAATTTATCTCAAGTCGTGATATACCTAAGTTATTATCAGTAACATTACGGTAACTTCTAGAAAAGTTATTAATAAAGTATACGTGCACAAGCAGACAGACAAAAACTTGAATTTGCGTGTCTACTACTTTCGAGTCACTCTTTAAAAAATTCGTCATTTTCCGTTAATTATTGTTATTTAATGACACAAAACAAAAGCTGAATACTAATTTCCTAATAAATACAATCTGGGAACTTTCAAGTGACGAGTGATTAGGTATCTTCTAGGTAACAGTGCTCCATTCTAGACCGCGTCATCACTTAATATCAGGTGATACAGTGATGAGTGTTTATAGACATTGGGTACCATTCGTTAATGTTCACAAATAGTCTTTCTTGCATCTTGCAAGAAAATCCAAAGAATAGTTTCACATCAAACTCCGGTTCAAAAATAAGTCGTCAATATGTGTAAAACGTCGCATATAAAGCCGGTAATAAAGAGGCGGTCTCTCAAAGGGCGTTTGTCAGATAGAGCCGATAAGCCTCTCGCCATGAGAGGCCGGATGTAGGTCGAATAGATACACATCGGCCTGCATTCGCCTATCTGAGCTATCGCAAAGCACGGCTCCACCGGGCACCTTGGTAACAGAGCTATTTATTGCCTTTATGAGCTTGTTATGTCTTTTACGACACAATTAGGTAACAGTGTTTTTTGACAACTTCCATAACAATAATGTAAAATATTCATTGCTATTATTAAAGTTCCTTCGTAACCCAATAGTTGCGAAGATAATTGTTAGTAAATTAAAGTTATTAAATATTGAAAATTAATTTGATATCTACTGGAGATTTTAACTCGACTTAGCGTACGTAAATCTTACATCTTGTTACATGCCGTCAAAGATAAGCCGCACAGCCTATTGTAAGCGCAGCTTATTGTCCTCCCGGATTATAGAACTCTTTTCTCTTTTGAATTTGTGGTTAAGAAAAACATGCTATTGTCTTTTTACTTGTTTTATAACCATCATTAGCGTCGAACTAATCCCTATTGTTATTGTTCTCGACTTTGTGGACGTTCGCAGGTGTGCAAATTAATATTTCTTAGAAACTCAGTGTGCGCCTCCAATTCCTTTGTACTGTGTAGTTAGTATAAGACGATGCCCGAATGGGCGAGGGCAGTTAAGCGACGACTACGAAGCGAGTAAGACGTTTTCTAGTACTCTCGATTAGCGATATAAACGACGGAGTTTGCGCGTTAGAATTGTATTGAATCGTGCAGTGTGAACCGGTTGCATCCAGTTTTATTCGTATTTCTTTTATACGTGTTTGTACAGTTCTAATAAATTCTATAGTAGTTCCAACGGCATTTTTAATTCGAGTCCTGTAGCTCGTAACAATCTGTATCCCATTGAAACCATCGTATTTTGTTAAATGAATTATTGTATTATCATCCTCATTATTATTATTAATAATACATGCATACAACATTTTATAGTAATTGATTTATTCTTTGTTTCTAGAAATTATCACATTCTCCGCGATAACATATGTCATATGTTGCAGTCTGAGATCAAAAATTCGTTACAAACAGTCCAAACAAAACGCATTCGTGTTTATATTAGAATTAATAACAGAGGAAATTATTCAACCAACCAACTAAACCAACACCAAGTGATTGTCTGTCAATTTGTGGCTGCCAATAAAGAATGCGCGATGAAACAAACAAGTATGGTTACATCTATGCAGCCTATCTCTACAAAAGAAAATGCACATTATATGGCCTTATTAATATATAAACTTAGACTGAGTTCTTAAAAGATTTATCAATAAAATTATTTCAAACTAAATTACACAATTGGCTAATTAACAAAGATTATTATACAATTAATGACTTTTTATGATAATAATATAATTAAACACAACTGACATTGAAATAATAATAATATAATAATAATCGGCAGAAAAACACACATATTGTATATCCCCAAATTAAGCAAATAACGCTTGTGTTATGGGTAATATACAACGTACCACTCTGGGGCCGATCCCAGGCACCCAGACCATAGTAAATAACGGAGAAAACACGTTTCCGAAATTTACTATACCAGGAATCGAACCCGGAGCCTTGCGTTGCAGCGAGGTAGGCCGGTAACGGCTTAGCCAGCTCAACCACAGAGGCCGTCAAATTATAATTTAGTAAATAAAATGATCTATAATATAATATTAATTATACTATTTTTGAATTTGTACGCCTAATAGCTAAATAATATGTGAAATTGTATATTTCCTAACATTTATAATGTGTATCATGTTGTTAAGCAAATAAATAAATTGATTGATTGATAAAGGGGTTGCCAAAAATGATAATAGTTTACGCTACTACTGCTATGCTGTTTTATCACTGCTATCCTTCTAGAAATGTCTTAGTAAGTTAGATGTTTCGGTATTCCGTTTTACTTAAAGGAAATAATTAGACATGGCCTCCTGGCAGTATACCCGCCGTGCCTTTGGATTGTTAACTTGTCGGCTCAATGGCTTCTAAGAATTGGCATGAAATAGTTTACAAAGGAATAAGGTGGTGTCTTGTTGCGGCGTAAACAAGGAGATTACCGCGAACAATAGATCACTCGAATTCAAAGGGGTAATAAGACACCTGCAAAGGATTAGTCGCATCGGCTCGCAACACCGCGATTTATTTTATAAATGTTTTTGTTTCAGATGTATAGACCAATGGTTCGAAGTGAACAGATCGTGCCCCGAGCACCCCGGCGACTAGTGTGCGCAGGCGCCACGCCACGCAGAGCCACGCCACGCGCCACGTGCCATGTCGCGAGTGATAATTTTATACAATGAACAGACTGTCGCCCACAAGGGGCGTTGTAAATATTAATAAAAAAAACGTATGCTAGTGAGATGTTTTACCATTTAATGATTAATGAAAATAAAGAAAAAAAAAAAAAGACAATTATAGTTAAAAAGCTAATGGGAAATTTTCGGTGGAGTATTATTACGATATTGAATAATTAATAATTGTAAATTTTACATCGTTATATTTAGTTCAAAACGCAATTATTGATATACGTACAGTTTGTTTTTATTTATATTGTTTTAATGCAGTCTCGTTATTTGCAGTATTGTGTTCATATTTTATTAGAACTGAAATCAAAAGTTAGTCCCTAAGCAAGAGCTGTGCTCCTAATGGAGCCTTCATCAATGTATATATAGGCCAAATGTCTTTGAATTATATTCTATCGGTCTTAAGCCAATGGACCTATCTGCATCAGTTAAAAATGTCTCTTAACAATATTGTACAAGTCTCTTTGTATTTATATGAATTTCCTTTTAACATCACAAAGTAATTAGACATATTCATTTCCCTATCACACAATTATGTTAAGGTGAAATGAAATTATGTTAGAAATTTTATTTCTATATAGCATTATTTGACTATATGCCTATTGCTTAACCGACCGCCTATTACATATATTCTCTATAGCTGTTTCGTTTATAAATGGGGTGCACCAAATGTAGTGAGTTTGAATCCCTCGATTTTTTTATTTGAGTACACTATATATAGTAATACTAAGATATGCCCGCGACATCGTCTACGCTTGACTCGAAATTCCCGCGGGATTCCCGGGACACAAAATACCGCAGCATTTGAAAATGAATGTAGGCTATCGTTTTAGTGATAACTGTGTCGGAATAAGCTAATTTTTTACGCACCCGAACGACTACAAACTGCTTCCGGGAAAATTCCCGGCATAAAAAATATCACATTTGCTATGAATTAGTAAAAAAATCACATTGGTATTCGTTTTTTTTAGTTGGCCATTTTAAATCATTACCAGAAAAATTCCCGTGGGATTCCCGGGATAAAAAGTAGGGCAGAGTCGAAGTCTAAGAATTTGCTGTCGATGAGCGAAAACCGCATCGAAATCGGCCCAGTGGTTTTTACGTGAATCCCGGACAAACATCAATAAAATGAAAAAAAATGCATCGTGTTCTCCATCGTTTATACAGTGTATTCCAGTTGTTTTTTTTTAAACAGCTGCAATGTACAGACACGGCATGCTTATAATTGTATAATATTATAGATATTAAAATGTTGCCATTTAACAAAAACAAAATTATGCAATATTTTGTTGACGTTTCAACTGAAAAAGGCTTAGAAGTGTATTTGTCTTTTCAAATTGAATATATGACGGATAGTAGGATGCTTTATAAATCTGAACGGTTTTAGAGGGAGTGGTTATTTTATTTTATACTCTCAGTTACGTTACTGAATTAATAATAATATAATAATCGGCAGGCAAACACACATATGTATATCCCCAAGTTAAGCAATTTACGCTTGTGTTATGGGTAATATACTACGTACCAATCTGGGGCCGGTCCCAGACACCCAGACCATCATAGTAAATAACGGAGAAAATATACCGTTTCCGAAATTTACTATACCAGGAATCGAACCCGGAGCCTCTGCGTTGCACTGAGGCAGGCCGGCAACGGCTTAGCCCGCTCAACCACAGAGGCCGTCAATTAGGATGAGATATTTATTCATATTAAGATACTGCGGGTAACGGGACTGTGCTGTATTATATATGTATATTGGATTTATATTTATAACAACATGCGTATGTTCGCTGGAGAATTATTGCGGTACCAACAAGTTTTTCATAATATTGACTAGTTCATCAAATATTATTGTTTTTAATAGCGGACTGTGATGAAGTGTAATATAGAATATTAAGAATTGATTTTTGTTATATAGTACAAGTTACAACATTAGGAATCGTGTTCCGCTTAAAAATAATTTTAAGCTTAACACAATTCTATAAAAAAAAATAGTTCTATAAAAAAATTAAAAAATATTATTATACATGTGTCTCTGTTTATGATTAGTACTATTATTTAACAAAATTGGGTCGTTTCGGTATTACGCCAAAAGGAAGGTTTGCACTGAAAACCAGCGTTGTGTCGGATATATTTCCGGCACAGCAATATGCTGAGTGCAAACCTTGTTTGCTGAAAATCCGGCATACAAAATTCTCAAAATATGCTCTGTGTATAATAATGTATAAGGAATGTAATTACGTCGCTATTTCTTCAAATAAAATCTTTCTTTCTTCTTTCTTTCGAAAACAAGTGTATTTTAATGCTTTATGCTGTTTAATTGTGAATACGATTTCCGAGGCGTGACACTCTGTATCGTTATAAATATTTACTTTTTATGGTGGGGCTGCACATGCGGTAATGTAATAAATATATATTGATAGTGGTCGAAAGCGTTAAATATCACGCCGTTATCGAATAGCCACATCAGTGTATATACATACGTTATCTATCTATAGGTAACGTTATTAACAATCAAAGACAATATTGCATCACAAATAACGCGTTACATCCATCGTCACATCTGTACAAATGGTCTAAGATCTTTAACATTGCCGCAGGTGCGACCCCAGCATTAATGTTGCCTACTTTAGGAGCTTGGTTAATAACGCATATATGTCTATTCAGATTATATAAAACTCATCTTGGTCCGCTATTTAGAACTAAAATAAAGCTCAAAGAAGCACCTCTGAATGATGAAAATAACGACTCATGTGATGTCAAAAATCCTCTTTTGTTAGTTTATATAATAGGGGTCTGATTTTATAAAGTAATAAAAATAAAATATTCCGACATGTTTTATTACATAAACTATGAATAAGCGGCGATACCTACACGTGCGAGAGAAAGTACACGTACTGGTAGCACGACGACGTTTTTCGCCTATCTCAGCAGTGTTGCCAGCTCTCGTTAGAGAAAACACGCTGGATTGGGATGTATATATTTCAAAAGCGCTAAAACTACAGTAAGAAAGTAATTTAAACTTTATTATAAATGTTTGTTTTTTGAAGATTTATATCCAGATGTAGTTTTTAAAACTTTAGTACTCGCGAAGAGTAATAAAGTTTTAAAAAGCGCTAAATAATTTTTTGAGCGCTAACAGAGACGAAAATGTGTTAGATCTAGCGGCGAAGCGCTAAGTTTGTGACGGTGCCCCAGGGTCGCCTTCGCGATCTTTCAGAATCGACGAAGTACTAGCCATAAATAAGCATCTTGCTCGCACGTGTATCACCCACTTAACAGAAAAAAATATTGACATTTTATACATAGTATAAACGTTTGTTTTCTAACTCTTATATTACATTATGCCCACTTTCACTGCAGTAAGCAGGAAAATGAACAGCGCGAGTATATAAACTTAACTCATTTGAACATTTGATACTCGCCCTGCCCAATTTCCTGCTTGCTGCCGTAGTAGCGGACGTAACGTTAAGCCGGGTTCGATTTTTAATCGTGGTTGTTCGCCTCTGTTCTTCGGCAAACTTACGCGTGTCGGCCATTAAATACTTTGTATAGATGACGTTAAATTGTGTTGCATTAAGTTTATATTGTAAATGTATCAAAGCAAAGGGTTTTGTTGCGGCCATCGCGCGCCACGCGTATACATATCTGTTTCGTAAGCTTATAATATATGATTTGATCTTTTTCATCTTGATAAATAAAGTTGATTTGTTTCTAAATTTGCTAACATTGTTTCATTATTATATTATGCCTTATAATGTTGTTAATTTTTCGTGATATTTCATGAAGAAGATATTCCTGATCCTGACATCTATTATTAAGGAGGAAGGCTCTCCTGAAAAAAGATTTTTCCGTACGTTTTTGTAAAGAGCCGAGAGTATTTATTACATTGAATGAAATTACTTATTGACAATGATGTTCAAATGTATACACACAATTTTTTATTAGAAATAAAACAAAGTGGCGGCGCTACTGCTGCTCAAACCTGGCTCGTTTGATTTGTGCTGTGAGAGTTCAGAGTTATGTTCCGTTCCAGACACCCAGACCATAGTAAATAACGGAGAAAATTTGTTTCCGAAAATTACCATACCAGGAATTGAAGCCGGAGCCTCTGCGTCGAAGTGAGGTAAGTCGTCAAAGACTTAACTCACTCAACCAGAGAGGCCGTTACATAGGTCTTTTGTTGAAGAAGGCTTTACTAAGTATCGCTATAACTCATGTTTACATTTTTGACAATAATACGGCACGGCATAGCATTGTCTTTGAAATTATTGCAAAAACTGTATAGAACATCAAAATGATTCGAGTTTCAGTCATAGCCTCCTGACGCCCAGGTTTTTCAACGCTTTCCGAAACTAAACGCCCAAAGTACTTAAAAAAGGTTTCAATGGCGAAAACTCAAGACTTTGAACTCTAAAAATTGTACCTTACAGTAATCTAACAAGTATGATATTTTTTTCGTGTATCAGGTGAACGAGGAGAAGGAAAAAAAGGACAAAAAATAGGTTACCTTTTGGTAGGCCTTTGGGTCAAAAGCACTAAACTTAAAACAACAAACGTTTACAACATCAATTCTTTGCAACTACCTTCAAAAGATCAAAAATGAAATTAAACTTCAAAACTAATTTAATAACCTTAATAAACAAAAAAATCGGTTAAAATTAATAGAAACATTTACTATTATTTATTGAAAACATTCCAAACAATCATGATAGTCCTTATTATCTCAAAGGTCTATTAAAAGGTCTTAAATTTAGAATTAAGATAATTTTCACTATATCTCAGATCTATAAAGTTTTGATGCAAACAGCAAATATAGTATATAAGCACCTATTTTTAATAAGCATATCAACACAAATCGTAAAGATTTCATGAATAAATTAAGATGTATTTTCACACTCGACGAATCTTGTTCGATGTTAAGTCAAGAAAAACAATTTTTTTATGTTTTTGTTGGCACTGTTGCTTGGTCGTAGACAAATAAAAACCTCAAATATACGTTCGATGACATCACTTTATAAAAAGGTGGTAAATTGAAATTAGTAGCAATGGTTAAAGTTGGGGTACTTGGAATTCATTTTCATGGGCGTTCATTTGACTAAATTAGATTTGGTGCTGGGCTTTATTCACTATTTCATTGAATTACTTTTTTAAGGACCGTGGGCGCTAGGAGGATAGTACACATTGGCTTGGCGTGCTGTATGACACTGGCTAGCTATGAAAGCACTGTTAAGCCCAAATTAAAATAAGTACGTCGTCAAGCGTGTATCAGTGTCAAGGACTATCGCTGTCAGTAGCGTCAGTGTCATTTACCTCTACCTCCTGTCTCTATCTCAGGCGAGCCCTCAATCCGGCGTGTTTGCTGTTTGTTAAAGTTTATTACACATATATTTGTAATTTGTTATAAATTACTGTAATTTCGTTCTCCAAAAGTAAGAAGAACTATATTTTACTTCTTTAAAAGTTTTTAATCGCTACAAACTTCCCTCAGTGAAGCGAGAAATCGCCGAGAGGTTGTGTTTACACAAACTCCTTGGTATACTGAAATCCTAAGAAAATGGTAAGAAACTATATATTTATACTTAAATTCAGAAAATATTTGTTAATCAATTGCATAACCCTTCGAACCTACATTCCAATTTTACTAAATGCGATAAAAAAAAACGCATGTATTTTTAGGTTATGTTGACTATGCTAGATTAAATATTTCTGTTAATTCTTTCCAGACTGAAGCTGAAGTCAACCCAAAAGCGTACCCGCTTGCGGACGCTGCACTAACTGCTAAAATCCTGAATTTAGTACAACAGGCCGCCAACTACAAGCAACTCCGTAAAGGAGCCAATGAGGCCACCAAGACTCTTAACCGAGGGCTCTCAGAATTTATAATCATGGCTGCAGATGCTGAGCCATTAGAGATAGTTTTACATATTCCTATCCTCTGTGAGGACAAAAATGTGCCGTATGTATTCGTAAGATCTAAACAGGCTCTTGGACGAGCATGTGGAGTTTCCAGACCTATAATTGCGTGTTCTATTACTATTAATGAAGGATCCCAACTAAAACCTCAAATTCAGAGCATTCAGCAAGAAATTGAAAGACTTTTAGTGTAAGATATTTAAGTGTCCAATATTTTTCTAATACAAGATGTATTTTAGATAATTTCTTTTTTATTTTATACCAGTAACTTGTTACGTTTAACTAGTAACAAGTGTTGGGCAGTACATGATTTTAAAATGAGTTTGTAAGAGTAACATGACTTTTTGTACTGAACCAGTATAATGTACCACTTTGAGTGAGGTGAGTTTGTACGGTTTTTACCGCAGCAGTACATTTGAAGCCATGAGGTGGTGAATGTCATTCCCTCATTTGTTCTGTTCAAAACTACTTGGAAATGTTTGTTAAGAATCTGATGTGCTCGGCCTCAGTCACCTCATTTTACTAACAGTCATACTGACATTGTCATGTTGTCCCCCTTTGTCATGTCAATATCTGTAGAGGCATTATTGTACTGTTGTAGCATAAGCCTCGTTCTGTCTTTCCTCTTACTTTTGAGTAATAGCACAACAAAAATTTTGAAATGGTACATTTCAAATTTTAAGTGGTATCAGTACAAATGTATTTTGTATGGGACAAATGTACTGGCTCACACATGTACTGCTCATCGCTACTAGTAACTATGTCACACATAAAGAGGTTATGAAAGATATGAATCACTTTATATAAAACTAAATTCACTGTTATTCCATAATAATTTTAACATGATTGTATACTTGAAAAATAAAAATCAAACTAGGAAACAATAAAATGTATTTAAATTAATAAACAAAATATAACAATGATTTCTCTTAAAGGGTGAGAAATATTAATTGAGTTTCTATGGACTTGCATGATCCTTTATTATATTGGGGAAAACATTAAGAATCTCACAAAGTGAACTGTGATGATTCCCTTAAACAGGAAAGAAATGTTTTCATAAGTACATTATTTATTTAAATGTAATTTTAATTAAAATAAAGATGGCTATATACATTCAGTCCATGCATAATAAACGTTTCATAGTGATAACCACTGTTTTTGTCATTTTGCAACTTTGGAAGTGAATATATTCCCATCTATTAATTTAAAGTCATTACAGCATTTCATTACGATTTTTAATATCTAAAGTGGGACGGACTATACTGAAAAATATTTTATCAATCTCAGTTATGTATTTTTACATCATAAGGTAACTACACCAGTGCAGCCTACAGAATAAATTTTCATAGCAAATTTCATACATATGGACCCAGTAGATTTTGAGAAAAATAATTGTCTGTTACACACATATTACACAGTTAATTGATTATAAGACTTTAATTTTGCAAAAATGTGTGCAGAACCCTAAAAACACTATCTCATTCTTTTGTTTAATTTAACAATACACTTAAAATTTTAACTAAACATTTACTAATTAGTGCTATCATGACTCAAAGAACTTCTTTGCTCTGAGGTTCCAGTTGTTCTCCCATCTAGATTCTTGGAATTTACTAATTTCCCTCTTCATTCTTTGAACTGTGAGATTTTGGTTTTCATTATTTGGAAAGCCCTCAAACCAGGTGACAATATGCTTGGAGAGCTCATCACTGCTTTTGAATATGTAACCATTCACACCATTTTCAACAAGTTCATCCAAACTAGAAATAAAAAATAGCAAGAAAATTCAACAAAAAAATTATTACATCAAAAAACATTTTAACTTGGGTTTGTTCTATGTTGCGAGTAAGAAATATACTAATAACAAATGTCTAGTAAAAAATATGCTGCAGAAGAAACTTGTTAATTCTTCATATGTCCAGATTGGGCCAGGTTGCACAAGTCTTTCTATCTCTAATCTTGATTTAGGATAAATACATAATTTAATTAATTAAAACATGCCTTTAGACTTTAGACCACATCAGTAAATTTTTTAAAATTCTACATTGCAAGTATAGTGGTATTTTGCTATAATAAAACACAAGAAAATGTGACATGACATGTTGACATCATCTAGAAATGTAGGATTTAGGGGCATTTTCGGTGGTACATATTGAACTGATAATTGTCAAATTGTCATCACAGTATTCTTCTTGATCTCCATAATCTATTGTTGACAAAAAGAAGCTAAATTTCATATGTAAATAAAAGGTATTTCTGAATATAAAGATTAAGATCCATCTATAATCTGTCATGGCTCTCACAAGAGAAGAATGTAAAACTGATTATTGTTTTATTGTCTTGCTTAGCTATCTTCCTTGATATGCCTGTTCATGAGTATTTAGTGAGAATTACTATTGAAAATTTAACAACTTGTAAACAGCAAAGTACTCACCACAGAAAATCAAAAGCACAAACAGGCAAGCCTGCACCAAACATGTCAACCACCTTCATAGGAAGATCTAACCCTGAGGAACTGGTATGCAGACACACTCCAAGATCTGCAGATGCCACCATCGTGGGATAGTCCGATGCTTCCAGCCAGGGGGTGATAACTGTTACATGTTCCCACTTTCTACCAGCTATTTGCTTTATATAATCTTCCTTCATTGGACCCTTGCCAGTTATCACACATACTAGTTTTGGTAGCTTATTTGTTAGTTTGTATGTGGTTTCATATACTGTAATCAAGGTTACCATGTTAATAGTAAGCTGGCTAACATAATATATTTAAACAACATTAATTTTTATCAATATTATGTACATTTTATCATTTATCACTTGCATAAGTAGTAAGTAATTCATCATATATATATATATAATATCATATTATTTATATATCATCTTCAACACATACACAGGCCAGAGTTTACAACACTAACAGAAATTAGACTATGGTATCTCTGCAAAGATTTGTAGCAGCGAGAGGTAGAGGTTAAATAATACTTCAGATCTTTTTTTTATTGCACGAGTACAGCAGACAGGCAGACACCCCACCAGATGGAAAGTGGTTACCAATGCCTACAGACATTGGTAACACCAAAGATGCTACCAGTGTGCTGCCACTCTCTAAAGGAAGACTGGAACCTGGCTACTAATGCCAGAACACAACTCAATGTTGTTATGGCAGCATACTTTAGACTAGAGGTGGTAGCCATCCAGAGGGGCAAATACCCTACCACCTGGCTGTGAGTGCGCGGAGTGGATGATTTGTAAGCGAGATAGAGCAATTATTAACATATGCGCTCCTATGTTGCACTAGCCAGTTGCCCGCTGCGATGATTGGATGTATGCAGCTCCCATAGACTCAATAGAGCAGGGGCAGGTCTGAGAAGTTTTGTTTAAGTACAGGATGACAAGTGTGCCAATTATTTCTTGAATATTATGCTAAAGATAGATATGAAATTAATAAGAGAAAAGTCGAAGCTTTTAAAAATAATTAGAATCAAGACTAGTGTTCAAGAAACTATCTTTAAGCACCTTGCAAAGCCTCCAACAAGGTTCCAAAATCTTCATCCGGGGTCCAACTAGTACTACTGAACAACAATCCAGGCCTGTCCTGCCTTACTTTTACCTCTCCGTTGACCACCTCTGTGAATACAGTTTTCTCTTGGCCAATCTCATTGTTGGGACATCCAAAGTCTGGATATTGTCCACTTAGTTTCTGGAACCAGTCATGTTTCTCTTCAATTGTTATTGGACGGAATATAGTTGGTGGCCTGTCATACAGGACTGTTGCTCTGAAACATGATTTCATACATTGTTATGTACTGAAATGGAACAGTTTAAAAAATTTGTGGCTTAAAGTAACAAAAATATAACTCACTGTATAAAAGTCTACCATTTGACTAAGCAAAGGTTCATAATTTTGTAAATCAGTTAATAAATAATATAAAAAATTACATGCTTACTAAAAGTGGCACTTGGAAAAGTAGATGCTAATTTAAAATGAAAACTAGACATAGTGTAATAACTATACAACTGTTTTTTTTTTATAGTTAAGTATCATCCAAAAGGTGAAAATAATGATAACTTACACTATGTCATAGTTTTGTAGTAAATCCTCTTTCATTGCATATGTTACACACAAATTGTATTGGGCTGCTTTTGCAAAAGTCATTTCTATCCACCTCGATAACCTTAAGAGCCAGTGATCAGGTGGTAATGAGAAAGACATGATTGAAAATGCATAATTATGCCAATCTATTATAAATGTAGTTCTAGAAACTAAACAATAAAAACTGCAAATAGGAAATGTTGGAATGGCTGGTGGATTTTGGCATAACAAATAATCACAGTTTCCTGTTATAAACAGAGTTAAAAGCAAACTTATAGCCTGCCAAACGGCTTTCAAGGCATATTGTACTAGCTGTGGTCCTCTATTAAAAATTAAAGGATGAAGTTTTGTTATAGTTATGTTTGGGTTCTCTAATATCTCCGTGAGAGGTTGATTTTCTAAATACCCGATAATATTAACGTTTAAGCCATTATTCGCTAGAGACAACGCGTGATATTGCATACGTGGACTTCTGCCGATATCACTGAAAATTAACACTTTTGCAACTTTTCTAGGGGCTTCCTCAGGCATTTTGATAATATATGTACACAGTTGTCTCTTTATCACTCATAAAACTTTACTATTTCTTTTCAATAAAACCCGTGGCAAAAGAAAGTTTGTTTTCGTTTATTAAGGTGGCCCTACACCATACTTCATATCGTCCAATCGGCATGACGCTGCCGATTGGATCAGTTGAAGTGATCGTGTGTGGGCGTGGATTGGCATGACAGTTAAACTTGATGGCATAATCAAATTTCAATTCTTTTGGCTTGATCATGCTGATTGATTGATTGCCATGGCCTCAACTGAACGTTGCTGCCGATTGGAAAGTTTAAGCTGATCGTGTGTGGTATATATGGACGAACTGCGAATTGGATCAAGCCTGAATCGTCATGCCAATTGGACGATAGGAAGTATAGTGTATGGCCACCTTTAGAGTGATAAAATCAATGTGTCAAATCGAATGTGCTATATTATTATTTATTTAGGCTTATGGCTTGGCAGCTTGGCCTTTAAACCAGATCTTAGATTAAAATGTAGTTTCTTCATTTTCATAAGCCTATGTGTAGCACAGCTGAAGTGTAGGTTATCAGCTAGTGCCATTCAACGGAGTTCTTGTGACAACTCAAAAGGCCACATCTGACTATACAGTTCACATTTCTCACAAAACACTTAATTACTACTCAAAAACAATCAATATCCTACAACTATTGTTCATTTTAGAGTAATTTTACACATTTTTAGAAAATAAAACTGCACAGCACAACATCTCCTTTCAGTTCCTGCCAATAATTCCAAAACTACTGAGAAATTGAAAACATAGTTAATACAATAAAAGTTGAAAACTTACATGTAATGACAGCTAACAAGTTGTCATAAGATATGTACGTATCATACATATGACTGACATGGCTCAGAGGTGTTGCATACAACGTATAGATCTGGATAAAGAAAGTCCATTGAAGTGTGCACATTATAAATGTAAACCCAAGTGGAACGGTTATTCGACCCACCTCTTGACATGGGTCGTTGTGAGCGTTGTGTGATCGAAAATAATGACGTCATTAGTCACGTTTGCACAACCACCGCGGTCGCACTGTGGAACGGCTAACGGAGCATATTGGGTCTTGTGAGCTTCTTGTGGAACGCACTGCATGTAGCACTTAAGATTTCTATATATAGTATTAAGTTTAATGTTAAATTAACTAAGCAACAATTACTTAGAGAGTACTACGTCTCATCAAATTATTTTGTACTCCCCTCTCAGGCAGTGGAGCATAGTTTCCGCCGCGATTAAGCCATGGGCTCTCGACTAGTGGTGCGTCACCCCACCCAACGGGGTAACTATCATAGATGCACCACTCAATTAGTACAACTCCCACAGGCACCTTTAGTCATAAGTCGCGGACGTGACCTTGAGCGTTCGGACGCAAGAAGCTTGCTTCTTGTTCGGACCTCCAAAGTAATCTGGAGTGTGTTAAGGTACTCGCACATTATGCGACGCCTGGGTACCTTTACGGTTCTGGTGTGAACATTGTTCGAATGCATCCGTCTGACGCGTCATGTAATGTGTGGATACCTTTAATGTAAAATGTTATGAATTATGATGGTCTAAGATGATGGTTTGTGAAATTTCTCACACGTTGATTTGTAAAAATCTCATAAAACGAGATGTGAAGTCATTTTAGATTATAATAATAATGAATGATAGTTTTGACAGTTGCCAACTTGACAGTAACATCAAGTTCAAATCAAAGAGAATTTAATATGTCAAACAGCAACAAGCACCAAAAAATGGTTTATTTAAAATAGATCCCAAACAAAGAAGAAGAGTCTATTTATACATTTAAATTGCTTTAGTTTGATGAAAAGTTACCGATATGTCAAAAGTCTTATTAATTAGGCATTTACCTGATACATTATCTTTTCAAGATAAAGAGCAGTTACTCAAACATTTTGGTGCTGAAAAAGTCTGGGAAACTTCTTCCAAGCGCCACTATATTTTCGCATCTTTTGGGAGTGTAGAGAGTGCTAAATCTTCGTTAATACGCTTGCATCAATTAGAACTAGCTAATAGAAGGCTAGTAGTAGAGTATTCTTTTGAAAGAGATCCGACAATATGTATCAAAACCGACATCCAGCAGAGTGCAACAACTAGCCTCGTGAAAGATTTCCTTAAGGTTTTAAATGCTTGGAGCCCTTCTTTAGACTTCTATCAACCACCACCACCTCTAAAATATAAATATCCGGATATTAACACAGAAATAGCAATAAATATTATTCACGCACTATTCAAACACAAACCATTTTATAAACAGGTTTTGCATTTAATGAATAAGATGTCTTTGAATATACCCTTTGAAGACAATGCGGCGGCAATGGAATTTTTCAAGGAAAGTTTTTATAAATTCTTTATCAGTGATGTATTGCAACCACCATTGCCAGTAAGTGAGACCGAATCTGAGATGTCAAGTGAAGAGAATGAATCAAAGAAGCCAAGAGCACCAGTCCTCGTGAAACGCAAACACAAACTGCCAGTTCCATCAAGAAAACGGCCACCTATGCCAACAACAATAGTGCCAAAAGCTAAAAAACCTGCAGTGAATCAGGAAGTGTTTGAAACTGTTACACCAGTAGAACCAAAGAGAATATCTGTAGTTGTTGCTCAAGATGCACTTACAAAGCCAACAGAAGAACCAGAAGAAGTTGGTGAAATTGGAAAGTTCCAGAAGGAGGAACAACCTGTAACCATAGAAGAATTATCTACAGAACCAGACCAACCAACTATAACCAAGAAGGAATTATTGAAGAATAGGATTTCATATAGTGTTATGAAAGCTTTACCTGTCTTCAAAAATTATCATCCAGGCCAGCCATCTATGAGGCTATATATTAAGAATTTAGCTAAATCAGTAAGTAAATTATATTTGAACCATTACTTTTAATATTTTAACTCACTTTTGCCAAATTGTGGTCTGCTAGTATAATTGCTGGCCTACCTGATGGATTAGAATCCTTAATTTCTGGTAGGGTAAATGTCAAAAACGATCTTTTCATTATTTAATGAGGTCTGAGACGGGCCCAGAATTGTCTGTTTTGTTATATACTATATATTGTAGTATAGGTTTATGTTTGGCCATAATCGGGCCTGATACTAGGAGGACATGGGGTCTAAGATAGAGAATGATTACTTAGAAGATTCACATGGGACTTGAAAGTAGCAGGTTGCAGTTATTGGTAAAAATAGACTAGCAATGAGTTCCACTCTTTTTTTTTACTTATTTCACATATATATTACTAGTATTACAAGTAGTACTTAGCTTGGGAATATACAATGTGTGTTACATACATATATTTTTATTTAATTTCTTGATAATTAAAAATTGATTAACAAACCATGAGCAACTTATGCTCAATTATAAATGCTTATCAATACATACAAACAGAGAAGGAATATAGAATAGGAAGTACATTTAAATTTCAACTTATATGTATAACATCAAAAAATGCTTTGAAACTTTGTTTGTTTAAAAACTTGATTTTAAAGTATATCTGTTAAATAAATGTGTACAAACTTAAAACTACTATTGGAGTGTTGTTGTGCTAAAGAGCTATTTTTATAATTTTAACTAGCTACGCCCTGCGGTTTCACCCGATCCAAAATATAATGATGGAAAATCATTATATTTTGGATAATTCACACTATATCTTGATAAATTATAATCCATGTGTTATTCTGATGTGTAAACCATATTATTGTAAAGTTTCATCAAAATCCATTCAGTAGTTTTTGCATGAAAGAGTAACAAATATACATCCATTCTTACAAACTTTCGTGTTTATAATATTATAGTAGGATTAATATAATAATATGCAAAATGTTCTCCATAGAATCTTACTACAAAACTGCAATAGTAAAAATATCAGTTAACAGAAATTGGAGAACTTTTCAATGAATTGTGACTGACTTTTCACAGGTAACAGAACAAGATGTTAAAAGAATATACAAAAGATATGTTGAGGATTTAAAGGATGAAGAACAAATTGGATTTGATGTTCGAGTAATGCAAGAAGGAAGAATGAAAGGGCAAGCCTTTGTAACTTTTCCATCAATAAAGATTGCTGAATCAGCCCTACACGAAACAAATGGCTATTTATTAAAAGATAAGCCTATGGTAGTACAGTTTGCTAGAGCTGCGAATAAAAAAACAATTGAATAAGAAATTGATGCAGGTCTTTCAATTACCCCCAGCAAAAAAGTTATGGCTTTGACTATTTATGTTAAATGTAAGTATAACTTTTCCCTATTAGTTAGCAAATACTAGCTCAGAAGCCATTTAATACTTAAGTTCGCTTAAGTTAACCCTGATAAGAAATAGTTGCTTTTGAAGCAGTAGTATAGTAATCTATGTAATAACAACTATTTAATGTATAATAGTAATCCTATCAATTTTTACTCAAAATAATAAAAAAAAAAACCTTTTTGAAAAAGTTCACTGCTTTTCTATTTACAAAACATTTTATATCACAACTATGCTCCGCGCTTTCTTTCTCGGGATACGAAGTACCACAGCATTTAAAAAAGAATAAGCTTTTTTAGTGAAAACTGTTTCGGAATATACGGGTTGTCTGGAAGAGATCGCTTAATAGCAATAAGACCGCCCATTGTGCACATTTAGAATATTTTTAGGCTATAAGGTTTTCTGTAATGGTGTACAATAAAGTGTTATCTATCTATCTATCTATCTAATAAGCTAATTTTTATGCATTTAAACAGCTAAAAAGCACTGTCGGGAAAATTCCAGCAGCATTCACATATTTTGTTACATAAAATTTGCTATCAATCAGTGACAAAATCACATTGGAATTCGATTTTTCTTTAATCTGCCCATTTTAAATCATTCAGGATGAAAAATAGCAGAGATTTTAAGTCTAAGAATATGCTGTCGATTAGCGAAAACCGTATCGAAATTAGCCCAATAGTTTTTACATGAATCCCAGACAAACAGACAAGAAATCTAAAAAAAACTTGCATCATGTTCTCCATTGTTTATATAGTCTATTGAAGTTGTATTTTTTTTAATAGTTTCAATAAGAATTTTATATTATAGATTAGACTGATTTTTAATACAATATGTATCATACTTAATCTTAACATAAAAACAGTTTAATGAGAATCTTAGTGTTTATTAAATTTACCAATGGTTTAGTCAATACCAAAAATGATATGTAAAATAGCTCTAACTGTGTAACTAATATTAGTGGACTTTCCAAAGTCTCAATCAATAATAATTCAAATCCACAAAATTACTCAATTTTTACTATAGGAGTTTTGAAGAAAAATACAAGACATATTAAAACCACTATATTGACATCAACTCAACAGAATAAGATAGTGAATCATCATTATCTGCTATACTCTTACCAGACAACAACTTATTCAAAGGTGCCATAACATAAGAGACTTTATGTAACACTTTTATTGAATTTACAACTGCGTTATTGACATTGTTAAGAACAATTGTCACTTTTTCATCCTTTGTCATCAAATAATGTTGGTGAAATGCATCAATTAGTAAAGTGCACCAATCGTGAAGTTTTGTTTCACAACATACAGTAAGTGATGTGTCAGAGAATGTCAGTAAATATGTTATATATGTCAATAAAAACAAAGTATCATCCACAGTCAAACTGTTCCTTAAATGTGGTGTTATTAGAGCATCACTAAAAGATATTTGTAGCACATAGTTGAATAAATCAAACTTATCTTTCATTTCAGTGTAATTAGCATGGCAAAATTTGGAAAGATCATCAAGATTTACAAAGTCCATTCCATCTATGATTATTGTTTTGATGCAAAATTTCACCAAAGTAACCAAGACTGACTCAGGGATGTCATTAAATTCTGCTAGAATTTCAAATATTTTGTCACAGTCATTAGTTTCTAAAATATTAGCAATAGCTTCAGCACATATGCTCCTTTCTGTTAAGCCAATTTTAACACAATCTGACAATGTAGATGGAACTTGAAATGTGGTATCTGTTGGTGTATCCCAATCAACTATTTCCATAGTATTATCTTGAATCTCGTGTGAACCAAGCAAGGTTGACATGTTTCTTTTAGTTTCCAAGGAATATGGTAATACCCCTATGTGGTTAGATGCTTCTAACATTATTTTTTGAAGCCAGCAGTATAATCTGGCGTTTTCTGTATACATCTTCATGGGATACCTACTAGAGGCAACACCAAGAGTTATGTTATAAGCCACAATAATTGCTCCATCTTGTTCTATATTGCTGCCAAAGAGAATGATGTGATTTCTTCCCATAAAGGCCATAGATACTTTATTAACAGTAGATATCCAATGCACATTTCCAACTGGTTGCCATAATTTCTTTATTAGGTCATAAAATGTCAGTTTACCATCACTCCCTGTAATAAACAAGATTTTGAAATTGAAGGCAATTAATTGTTAAGATTTAATTTATAATCATTTCATAGGTTTTAAAAATTGAATTGAAGTAAATCCCAGTGCCACTATGTAATTCTTGTCTTTTGATATCACAGGAAAAAATAGTATACAAATCAAGTTTGATCAAAATCTCATTGTGCAGCTATTTTTTTTCTATTGCATGAATTCAGCAGACAAGCAGACAGCCCACTTGATGGAAAGCGGTTACCATCGCCTATGGACATTTGCAACATTAAAGGTGCTACAAATGTGCTGCTGCTCTCTTAAGGGAGACTGGAACCTGGTCACTAATGCAGAACTCAATGTTGTTATGGCAGCATAGTCTAGACCAGTGGTGGTAGTCATCCAGTCGTGCAAATGCCCTACCACCTGGCTGTGTGTTGTTTTGTCGTTTCGTACGACAGGCCGCCCGGCTACAGGACTTTCTCCGTTCCTGCACGGATAAATTTCACATTCAACATAAATTCACATAATTTTTCTTAATGATCTTATAATTATAACATACCTTATCCTTAACTAATTAAAATATAAGGTACTTGAGACTTGTCACAACATAGATCGTTACTTAGAAAATATATTTTAATTTTAAAGTTTAAAATAAATATTATATTTTGTCCTTAAAATAATGAAATTTCATGGAAATTAATTCCAGATGTGCATGAATAGGAAACAAACAGCTAAAAACCTTTCACATTGACAGTATCTATATAAATTACATTAAGTCATCTACTGTACACAAAAAATTGATTTAGAATATGTTCTGAGCTACATTAATGTAAAAGATATTACAGAGAAGATCTTGAAATATTCCAGATTCATGGATCATTTACCAAAAAAATGAATTGTCTAATTTAAAAACTGAAGTGAGGAGTTCATAGCAGTGTGTAGTAGTTGTATAACTTAGTACAGTTTAAATTAGTAGTTTTTAAATGTTAAAATAGTATGGAGATTATACTCACATAGAATATAAACAGCCAACTTGTCTTTATTAGCAAGTTGGCCAACAACATAAACACCTTCTCTAGAGACTTTGATTCTATTCATTTTACTTTTATCTAAATCACTAAACTCTTCTCTCAACATACAATGGAGAATCTCAATTTCTTCTTTATTATTCTTTATTATGTAACAAATATACTCTTGCTTTGTCTCCTCAATTAAATGCCAAAGATAATCAATTATGACATCTGTATCTTTGAGAATTGATTTGGATTCAAAACTCTTGCGGTTGTCAACAGCATAAGTCAGGGCAGCACAATTGCCATTTGCAAAGATTAATAATGGCGACTGCTGACCCCTTATTACTAGTTTATTGATGTTTATTGGGAACTGAAATAATTAAGTTGTATCATTGTAAACATTAACCCCCAGTTTCTATATTTTACTGACAGTTGTCTGTAATAGTAACTGATTGATTTTGAAGCTTCCAATAACCGATGGCTAAGAGAGGGCTATATGAGCATTTCACGAGCTCATTGACAATTAGTAATACTGTCGGTTATCAGTCACTAATTCCCTCCCAAGCGTTTTGCTAACGCAACATAATTATGGTCATAATATATACAACTTGAGGTATAACTACAAAATAAATACATTTTCAAAAGAAGAGACCTTTTGTGATATACGATTGTCATTAAAAATCAAGCTTTCAATCAATCTGCTTTAAAAATACTTACAATTACAGAGCCATTTTATATGAATGTTGCATGAACAAAACACAGTTATCTAAACAACATACAAACTTTTTAAATAATGATTGTTCCAATGTCATTGGATTTTTGTAAAAAAAAAGTGTTGTCACAAGAAACAGTGCTGTCACTTCAGAAATTTTTCGCTAGTTATAGGGATATGTGGTTTTCGATCACAATTTTTTTTAAATAAGTCTAAAAATACCGGAGTCAAATGATGGAAACTTTGTGGGAACCTTGTCCAATTTTTTGTTTTCATTCAAATGTTTTAGGGAACTTTTTGTAACACGACCGTTTCACACAGATGTAGCGATGGATTTAATGTGTTATTTGAAGCAATGTTGTAATTTATTGTTAATGACGTTAAATATTGACAGTTAGTATGTACTAATACAATATCTATTAATAATGTTATATTTATTCAGTGTTATTTTTAATGCTATATTAAAGATGCATTAGGTCACAATCGATAACTATAACGTTATTGCAGGTGAAGAGATGAATAGTAAAGCAATACTTGAATTGGAATTAGAACTGTTACAGATAGAAATAGTAAATTTGAAAAGATATAAATAAATAAGAATTAAATCCAAGTCAAAAGAAGAAGTAAAAAATTGAGTTTAATTTAATTTAAAATCACGTATTAATAATGAGAAAAAAATAATGACAAAAAAACCAGCAACCCAAAAAAAACGGCAACCAGCCGAAATCGGATGGTAATAAAATTCTTACAAGTAGTAGTGTTGACAACCAGCTGTTATAATATAGAAACACTTCATCTGTAATTTCTATACAAAAAGTCTACCGATCGGTTAGAAAATCCCTTCCATCGGTAGTTGGTACTTTCATGAGTAACTAGCTATGGACAGTTCATTATAGAAACATCAGTAGAGTTACCAGGCGGTAATAGTCTAATTGTTGCTGTCAAAAACGAATCGTTTTTGCAATATTGAAACCTGGCATAAGTCAACCATGACTACCACATACATAGACTACCAAAGCTTATTGATGATAAAACACTTGCATATTATACTTCAAATTATTTGAGCCCAAATCCTGGCTGGGGAGCATTAGTTAGGGAGTTTCTACATAATGAGTGTATTGGTTCAATTAGCATGTGCTGACAAGTGACAATGAAGGAATAACTCACAATGAAACCTGCATATTGAGGTAAATGATATACATGAAATTCAAACTCACAAATTGCTTTGGATACATCTGATAGGGAAAAAAGAAATGGGGTGGAGCAACTTCACCCATGTGATATTTACAAACAGACATTATTTAAAAAAAGGCTTTTGCTTCATCTACATAAAATTTGTATATATATAGAGAGTATTTGTAGAGTAGAGTCTTTGAGGAACTCTCCTAAATAAAGAAAGTATACTAAAGCCTCTGATTCTTAAACATGTTAAAAAATCATTTACTACAATGTTGTAAGAAACAAACTTATGTTCTCATTATACAACATACTTTAGAGTTTTCAAACCTGGAGAGGTAGTTCTATTTTACTTAAATAAAAACTTAACAGGTTTTTTATATATGAAACCTTCAATGAAAAATTATCTAACTGATAGTAAAAACCACTTGTGTGTGTCTCCAATCTCCAATGTGTGATTTAGAAGGAGTTAGTGGATATACAGACAGATAGACATGGTAAGAGATGTTATTTTATACTATGTAAAGAAGATGCAGATGAACAAAAACTATTTAAACTATTTTAAACCTTCACAAATAACTGCATTAATAGTAGGTAGTTATATTTTTCAAATTCAGTTCAGAATATTATTCTACAATATTTCATATAATCAGTACAAAATGAGAAGTTCTTTTTAAATCACAATCTTAAGCATATTTTTAAAGAGGGTTTACAAAGATTTTATGAAGAAGTCATGAAGTATGGATACTTGATGAGGTTATATTAACAGAAATACAAACCTTATTTTTTTTAACTTTGTCTAAATTAGTTACATCCTCTTTCCATGTTTTAATTGTGTTATTATTGAATATTCCTACATATTCATCCTGCGCCTTGTTGTAAATGACAGCCGATGTTATGTGATCTTTGGATGTCCATCCCCAATTTGCTTTTGGTCTGAAAGCTAAATAAAATAAATTACTATCTATGTTTACTTTATAAAAAAAGTTTTTTAAAGTTCAATCAAGGATTCAATCAGAGAATATTATTGTTCAACATGATCTATTATTTTCTCTTTATTTTTTTGTCTTTTTTTATAATGAATATGTTCCCATTTGACTGACATTGCATTGTCAAATGCAGTCTAAGGTGGAGTCTCCCACCCCTTTTAATATTATATAAAGTTGCTGAAGTGTTTCTTTATACACACCTTCTTCTCTTCAAGTCACAATATGTTGAGAAGCTTTGGCAAAATAGATTAGGCTCCTATAGAGTAAATGACAAACATAAATAAAAAAATATAAAAATTAAATAATTAAAACTGTCAAGTTGGGGGTAGGTTAACCAATATTATTAACATTACACACACTTGACATCTTCTGGTCTTCTTCATATTGAGTTAGACTAAGTTTAAAGGCTTCTTTAAGAATCATAAAGGAACCTTCAAACTTACTTTAACTCAATATGAACAAGACTGTAGGTCTTTCTTCCATGATGATGGCTACTGAAAAGTGGCAAAACAGTCGAAATAAAAATAAATAATTAAAATACCATGCTGAAAACCGTTAAAACGTAGTTTTTAAATATTTGTTTTAGTCGCGAAAACTAAGAAAATACAATATTGTTGAGGTCGTGTAATGTAAAACATAACCTCAAAAACATTGCTGATTTTGGGATTGAATCAAAATAAAAAAATCATTGTGTTAAAATATCATAGTACATTAAATTTAATGATATAAAATACTATCTAATGAATGAAAGATTTGAGTAGTTGAATATTTACTGACCCGATACCTGTTGACAACATTTCTTCCCAAAGTAACTATCACACATTCTTCCTCTTTATCTCGGGTTATTCCAAGAAAACTTTTTTGATCAATTAATGGACATAAAACATAATAGTTGTGAAATTTAGCCATAATTTAAAATAAATAATATTTATTCTTAATAAAAACAAATGATCATGTAAAATAGGTTATACTATATTATCTTTATATTACTTCTTCTTCTTTTTTGGAGTATTATGGCTCCAACGCAATTAGCATTGATTTTGCCATTTATATTACTTTTTTATCGTACAAATTTATCTTTGACTTTGACATAAACGTGTATGACAGTTGGCGCAGTTGAGAGTTGATTGATATTGACAGTAACAGATTTTACGTCAGACAGGGGTGTATGGCCACGGTTTCTTAATTACTTTGCCTACTATTGTCATCATACTTTGTCCACGATGATTATTTTAAATTCGTTAACGAAAATCTGATTTTTCCGTTTCTCAGTTTCTTCATTGAAATTAAGATTTACAGCCTAGTAAATATCATATTTTTACTTTAAAATAAAATTTGCGAGATATTGATTTTTGTTTTATTATTAGTGTACCTATATTCTTAAAAAAACAAAGTCGCACGTCGTTCAAGGCAAGGATCGGTCAAGGTCACCGACACGATTCTTGATTCTTATTACTCGCTAATCGCTATTTCGCTATTGCTATTATTACATCACAATAATTACGTTGTTATCTTTTTAATTCTGTTCAAAATTAGATTTGTACGGTGATTTTGTACATTTCGTGCGTGGCATCCGTCAAGTGTAGATCTAGATATGTCTACAGCCGGTAAAGTAATTAAGTGCCAAGCCGCGGTTGCTTGGGAAGCCGGCAAGCCACTGTCTATTGAGGAAGTCGAGGTGGACCCACCAAAAGCGGGCGAAGTCCGTGTGAAGATAACCGCTACAGGCGTTTGTCACACCGATTCGTACACTTTATCTGGCAAAGATCCTGAAGGTGTGTTTCCTGTGATTTTGGGACATGAAGGTGGTGGAATTGTCGAGAGTGTAGGGGAAGGTGTAACAACCGTGAAGCCTGGTGACCACGTCGTGCCTCTGTATGTACCACAGTGCAAAACATGTAAGTTCTGCTTGAACCCTAAGACCAATTTATGCCAGAAAGTTCGAGTGACACAAGGTCAAGGTGTGATGCCAGATGGAACGAGACGGTTCCGCTGCAAGGGAAAGGAATTGTATCACTTTATGGGTTGTTCAACATTCAGTGAATACACTGTAGTTCTAGAAATTTCTCTCTGCAAAGTAAATGAGGCTGCTGCATTAGATAAAGTCTGCTTGCTAGGTTGTGGAGTGCCAACCGGTTATGGTGCAGCTTTGAACACTGCTGGTGTGGAAGCCGGTTCCAATTGTGCCATCTTTGGACTTGGAGCTGTAGGCTTGGCTGTTGCCTTAGGGGTGTAAAGCTGCAGGAGCAAAGAGAATCATTGGAGTAGATATCAACCCTGATAAATATGAGGTAGCAAAGAAGTTTGGTGTGAATGAGTTTGTTAACCCAAAGGATCATGAAAACCCATTCAGCAAGTGCTGGTTGATTTGACTGATGGAGGTCTTGACTATACTTTTGAGTGCATTGGAAATGTGAACACCATGAGGGCAGCTTTGGAGGCCTGCCATAAAGGGTGGGGTGTGTCAGTGATTATAGGAGTTGCAGCAGCAGGTGAAGAAATCAGCACTAGGCCATTCCAGTTGGTAACAGGTCGTGTGTGGAAGGGTACAGCATTTGGAGGGTACAAAAGCCGAGAGAGTGTTCCAAACTTGTTGATGAGTACTTGAATAAGAAGCTACCATTGGATGAGTTTGTTACCCACAATGTTCCGTTGAAGGAGATCAATGAGGCATTCCAGTTGATGCATGCTGGTAAATCAATCCGTGCTGTTGTTCATTTCTAATTACCCAAAGATAAATTCTGGCACTATTCTTACAAAAGGTATCCAAGATTTTTCAAAACCAACTTATATAGGGTATGGATGGAAATATAAGGAAATTTTATTTTGAGCTAGACATGATTAAGTTGATGTATTTATATGTAAGAAAACTTTTTAATAATATAAGTAAAGTTTCCAGTGGTTATAATTGTATTTTACTAAGCATTTAATTCATGTTTTTGTATATGTTAATACTCTGCAAGTGAATGTTTGCACAAATAAATTGTTTCATATAAATAAGATATTTATTTAACCCAAAGTTTTAGCATACATGAGTCAGAAGATCACCCTAAGCCTCATTACTGTTTTTCTATGAATTTATATTATAATATATACATTAAAAAGTTTAAGATTTGTATTTCAGTAATGGGTAGTAAGTAATATAATGTAGTTTGAAATTTAACAGGTCACCCTTATTATCTATACATATAATAAAATTGTAGAGGTCAAATTTCTGTACAATGAAAAAAATTTGCTAAAAACCGAGTCAGGGGGATGTAAGAAGTGAAATAGAACTAATTTAGTTTTTTTTTCAAATTTTTTGTTTCTCTGTCTGTCTGTTTGTACCGGCTAATCTCCGAAACGACTGGACCGATTTAAATGAAATTTTGTATGGTGGTAGCTTATGTCCCTCGTCAACATATAGGATACTTTTGATCCCGAAAAATTAAAGAGTTCTCGAAGGATAGTTAAAAAACCGCAACACGCGGACGAAGTCGCGAGCATCAGATAGTATTTTAATAAAATATAATTGTACAGTAGAAACTTTCATAAGGGACTGCAATATTTAGATCTGGAGAGGGCATAAATTTAGTCCATGCTAAACCACGAGTTAAGCTGGTCCTATTGGTAAAAACTTAGATAAACTGGGGAGTACTGATTCTAGATTTTAATTAATTAAATTCATATAAAATATGGTTTCGGCTATTCGTTTAGGTATCAATACTGCGTACTAGACATGATAGTTATGTTATCAAACTATTTGATAATACAATTACCGATAACACGTTTTTACTTTATATTACGTCGACACGACCTTGGATTTGAATTTGTTTTTCTATAAGTAGGTACTATATTTGACAAATAAATTGGTATGTTTCTAATGAATTTTCATTATAATGTAGTATTAAATTCTCTTTGATGTTCGTCTATTATTATTGGACGATGATATCATGAAAAAATTGGCATTCACCTGAGAGAGAGAGATAACACTTTATTGCACACCAGAATACACAATTACAAAAACAGACCATATTTACAATACATTCTAGGTAATACAATATTCGGCCTTATCGCTCAAAGTGATCTCTTCCAGGCAACCTAAATCAAAGAAATTTGAATCAGGCGATGTAGGTGGTGCAGGAAAAATGCAATAGATACATAAATACTCAAACTAATTTAATAAATAAATATACAAATATATACAATAATATATACGTGATTAGTAACCAATGACCATATTGATTAAAATTGAGTATAGCTATTATAGTTGAAGGACAATTCTTTATTAAGTTTATCTTAATTACAGCTCTTAGGGCTCTCATAGAATATCTGCGTGAAACGGTTAGCCTTAGGCTAATCGTGTTTCGTGCGATGATGGGTTCGCGTTACAAACGTCTATAGGTGACGGTAACCAATTTCCATGAGCTGCGCCGTCTACCTCTCTCTTACTCATTTACTTGTAAATAAATCATTGTTAAGCCTGCACTACACTCACATAGAGTTCTCGCGTTCACAGCTCCACTGTTCTGGCAGACATCGCGAGAACACGAGAAGGGCGTTCACATTGTTTCTCGCGTGAATGTGGAGAAGCCTTTAGTCTTATATTTTGATGAGAGAAGTAGCAGAGTATATTCTAATATCCGGCCTAAGTTTTTTTTACAATGGAAATATTTTATGCACCTGGCGTCAGAAGTAGTGTTGGACTCGCATTACCTGCCCGATAACTACTAAAAGCAACTCAATGTGCCCAACTAAATTTATGTTATAATATTTTAAGTATGTTATTGATCTAAATGAACCCTTTCATAACCCAGTTTATTTTCTTGTAAATATTAATTTTAGACCAACAGAAATTTTTCAATGATTAGAAATATTAACTAATAAGAAAACAACATGATAAAAGTAACAATACTCTTTACTAACAATATCAATGCAATTCAATACATATTTACATAATTAATCTTTATATCAAGATTTCATTCTCAAATACAACAAAGAAATATATTAATCACAGACCATTTATTATTGTAGTCGATAATATTAAAACAGTAATAATCTTAAGAATATTTAACTATAATTAAAATTTTAAATATAATAATATCAGACCATTAATGTACTTCTGTAACTAACATTTATGGACAAATGAATAGGTATATAAACAAACAAGCTTCATAAATAAACAGTTCCTGTATCTTGCAGTCTATAATTTGCCTTATTAATGGACTGATTAAATTTTGACATAAAATCCACCCAATGCCAAAATTTTAATAAATATATGATTTAAAAATAATGGCGAAATTGTTGCCAAGTGTGTTTGTAGGGACCAATAAACTTAAAGAAAAAACGGCAAAAGAATAGATGGTAAGATAATAGAAGACCAATATAAGTAATAAAAGAAAGTTCTTGTATTGAGTTCACTGCCAAGAAATTATTCTTGGTAATTACACTACCTACAAAAAAAGTGTACACTAGCAATTGTTTTTAAATTGCTTTCTATAGATTCTGTGATATTGTTTCCTCACCACGGCCTTAGATATGAACTGGTTTTCATGAAAATTGTCATATACCTACTTTAAATACTGGAGATGAATATTTTTTTATATCGGAAAATACAAGAGTTGTCAGCACCTACAAGGTATAGTTTACACCAGCAAAGTCAGATAATTTTGGTACATCACACATTGATTTTCGCAATCAATTACACTGTTTAGTCTTAGTCAATTTAAGGAACTACATTTAGATATTATTCAAGTAGAAAATGTATTAAATTAACAACGTAAAAACAAAATACAACAAAAATTTTATTTAAAAATTTATCTCGTAAGAAAAAACAAGATTTAATTGTAGACATAAGCTATACTTGTTATTCTATTATAAATACTTCATTTCATCGGTCGTTTGCTTTTACATTCTTTATTACATAAAATAATCTAATTGCGTGAGACTCAAACGTGTAAATAATATGGCGTTATGATTATTTTGCCATATTTATTTTGTGTTGTTTGGAACCTAGCAAATAAAATTGTGTCCGATAGCTTTTTTGATTGTCAGTGTACATACGAATTTAACTCGTATCGTCAATTGATCGTTGAGAGATTATAGTATCATCTTCTGTTACTGCTTACATATTAAATGCTATTGTCTATTGCTCCATTGTCAATCGTTTATAATATTCAATGTAGGAGTCGCACTGTTCCCCTGTAACAAAGGTTATAACTTTGTATAGTAAATGCTAGGTTACTTATACACCTTATAGCGGTGATTGCTGGATCTCTTCTAAAATCACCCTAAGCCTTCATGAGTAAAATTCTTAGCTAGTGGAATAGTTCTAGCAGGTGTAGGTCCAGTGGTGCTTTAAACAGGATTCTTATATATCATCAAGTCATTTGCCTTACTGGTAAAATTTGACATAAAATCCATACCCGCAATATCAATTTTCTACTAACCGTTCTCACTTCACCTTTAAAAGATATAGAAATACAGCATTAGACCATGAAAGAGGAATTACAGCAGCAACACTCAACTTTTTTGTTATAAGAGCTGCATAGATCTAATAAATAAGGTACAACGGGCCGCAAAGTTAATCAATAGGTGATTTTTTTTTGCTAGAGTACAGAAAACAGGCTTGCGACCTACCTGATGGAAAATGACTACCGTCGGGACATTTGCAACACAAGAGATTTAACCCATATGAATTTTTTATACTATATACTAGCTGATGCCCGCGACTTCGTCCGCGTGGTGCGGTTTCTTACCTATCCCACGGGAACTCTTTAATTTTTCGGGATCAAAAGTATCCTATATGTTGAACAGGGATATAAGCTACCACTACCAGAGATTAGCCGGTACAAACAGACAGACAAACAGAGAAACATAAAATTAAAAAAAAATCTAAATTAGTTCTATTTCACTTCTTACATCCCCCTGACTTGGTTTTTAGCATTTTTTTTTCATTGTACAGATATTCGACCTCTACAGTTGAATTATATGTAAACTATATAATATTCCAAGTCGGCCACTTACAAAACCTTGGCGACCCCTGGGTTGAGTATAACGGAATTACAGAAATAAGATTTTAGGTTTGAATCGTTTATTTCTCAAAGAACAATATAGTTCCGTTGGCACGAGAAAAATGCATTAAGTTAATAAAAAAAAAGACAATTTTTCATTGGCATTTTCCTACATCAAACATTAACAATGTTAAATAACTTAGTGCAGGGCCTCCCTGACTGTGCGTCGCGACGCCCTGGGGCGCCGAGGTATTATCACAGGGGCGTCCTGAGGCGATCTAAATAGGTTGGCTGTCTGTGTCGATGCGACCACTTTGAGTGAGCGCCATACGCATTGTGAGGGTGTGATGCTTATTTGGAGGTTTTCTGACAAATTGTTATTAGGCTACAACTACAAGTAGTAGGTAAATGTATAGCAAGAAGAGCGGGGCGTCGCAAAAATATGGCAACTTCTCAAGGGCGTCACAGTTAAAATAAGTTTGGGAAGCCACGACTTAAGTGTAACTTTGAAATAATTTAACATGAATTTGATTTATCAAAACGCACGACAGATATATTTAATTTTATAAAATTATTACTAAACTATAATTTAAAAAAAAACCATAAGTCTTTATCTTGCAAAGTAATAACACTATGCTGTCGCAATATTGCCTTAATTAATGTTCAGATAAGATATATTTGTAAAATTAAATGGCATCAATAAATGAAAAATATGATGTAATAACATAACGCTTTGTGGCAAAAATGTAAGTATACTTTAGACTGAAAAAGTTAAACATACAATATCCAAGAAGTCAGTATGCCAGTCAGTCCTGGACAAGGTTAAAAACAGGAAACAAAAACTTTCTTAAGAAGCGAAACTTCATACGCGTTGCCATGACTTTTATTAAAGTGAATCGGCACCAAACAATACGACCGCAGCGCTACCCTCTTGTCTTTAATCGTCTACTCCACGAAAACGACGTCATTTATTGAGATAATTTACCTTTGCAGCAACGGAGAAAGAGAAAATAACCCACAGCCAGCTGGTAGGGTATTGACCCGTCTGGATGGCTACCACCCCTGGCCTAGAGCAATGCATGTCGTCATAATAACCTTGAGCTGTGTCTCGGAATTAGTGGTCGGGTTGCAGTCCTATCTACGAGTTCGACAGCACATTGCAACCACTTTCCATCACAGTTGGGCCGTCAGGCTGTTTGCTGGGTAGTGTAATGGCTAGCGCACACGTCTAACTCAAAGGGTGCGGGTTCGAATCCTGGCCGGAACACATGCACTACTTAGGCAGTTTTCTGACCTAATGTGCATATTGTTACAATCACCACTTGCAACTTGCACATCGAGATGAGCGATGTGTCTATGGTATATTGTTTGTTCCTCTATAGTGGGACATTTATGGGCTGTTATAATAATTAAAATATACATTTCATACCATTATATCGTACACTCGAGCTGGAATAATTTTCTATGTTTGTTATATCTCTTGTCATTAAGAATAATCATACATTTATCATTCTTCTGTAATATGTTCTATGAATTTTTATGTCCTATTTTTACTTATTGTTAATATTTTTGTACCTCTTGTATTTTTATTAATAACCTTGTAACTGGCACATGCTGAACTGCATCTATTTGGTACTATCGCGAGACTTTTTTGTGGTATATACCTACATCATATCATTCATCGGCATGTGACTAGCTGTGTGAAGACTAAATACACGTTTTTTCCCTTTCTTAAATGTCTTCATGTGGGCAACGTCGTTGGCTTCAATATTATTTACCAGATCTTATTGTAACTATTTTATTTCGTATGTTATATTGTAGCTGATTGTTGTTCCTTCAAATAAAATAAAATTATATCGGCGAGGGGTCACCTTTGAGGAAGTGGGGCGACGGGTTACCTTTGAGGACGTGGGACGAGCCCTTGGGCGAGGGGTCACTTTTGAGGAAGTGGGGCGAGGGGTTACCTTTGAGGACGTGGGGCGAGCCCCTGGGCGAGGGGTCACTTTTGAGGAAGTGGGGCGAGGGGTTACCTTTGAGGAAGTGGGGCGAGGGGTTACCTTTGAGGACGTGGGGCGAGCCCCTGGGCGAGGGATCACTTTTGAGGAAGTGGGGCGAGGGGTTACCTTTGAGGAAGTGGGGCGAGGGGTTACCTTTGAGGACGTGGGGCGAGTCCCTGGGCGAGGGGTCTCTTTTGAGGAAGTGGGGCGAGGGGTTACCTTTGAGGAAGTGGGGCGAGGGGTTACCTTTGAGGAAGTGGGGCGAGGGGTTACCTTTGAGGACGTGGGGCGAGCCCCTGGGCGAGGGTCACTTTTGAGGAAGTGGGGCGAGGGGTTACCTTTGAGGACGTGGGGCGAGCCCCTGGGCGAGGGTCACTTTGAGGAAGTGGGGCGAGGGGTTACCTTTGAGGAAGTGGGGCGAGGGGTTACCTTTGAGGACGTGGGGCGAGTCCCTGGGCGAGGGGTCACTTTTGAGGAAGTGGGGCGAGGGGTTACCTTTGAGGACGTGGGGCGAGCCCCTGGGCGAGGGGTCACTTTTGAGGAAGTGGGGCGAGGGGTTACCTTTGAGGAAGTGGGGCGAGGGGTTACCTTTGAGGACGTGGGGCGAGCCCCTGGGCGAGGGGTCACTTTTGAGGAAGTGGGGCGAGGGGTTACCTTTGAGGACGTGGGGCGAGCCCCTGGACGAGGGGTCACTTTTGAGGAAGTGGGGCGAGGGGTTACCTTTGAGGACGTGGGGCGAGCCCCTGGGCGAGGGGTCACTTTTGAGGAAGTGGGGCGAGGGGTTACCTTTGAGGAAGTGGGGCGAGGGGTTACCTTTGAGGAAGTGCGGCGAGCCCCTGGTGCGCTCGTTGCGGGCGACGAGCGCGTGGTAGACGGCGACGAAGGCGGCGGGTCGCGAGTGCCGCTGCGCGTGCTGCTGCGCGGCCGCGAGCAGCTTGCGCGGCGGCAGCGCGGTCCACGTGCCCGGGCCCGCCTGCCGCGCCGCGCCCGCCGCGCTCACCGGCTCGTCCCAACCCAGCAGCACCTCCAGGATTTCCTGACACGCATTGCACAAACAATAATATCACAAAGCCAAGTGTTAGGTATTACTGTACATTGCAGCTATCTAAAGAAAACAACTGGAATACCTATTTCCAGACCTTTGTTGGGGTCACGCTAATTCTCGAATGTTAAAGTCCATAATTTTTTGTTTGTAGCTCCACTCCAAAAAAATGACAGTTTATTCACCGCTCCTAAAGCATTTTCATGGTACGTACCAAGTCCCAATATTTGAACCACATTTTTCAATTTTCTGATCAGCACTCATTAGCACTTATATCACGATTTTGCAAATCTAAATTCAGCTCACTTAGCTCTTGAAGAGCATCGTACATTTCGTATGAGCGAGGTAACTGTCCGGGAAAGATAGATTAGATTTTGTATTTAGATAATTGACCTGTTAAAAAAATTCGTTTTTTTTTGTAAAGGTTACCAAAATTGATTTTTCCATTTTTTTATTTGATATTTTCCGAATTTCCTTTAAGGGCACTGCGTGCCCCACAAAAGGGCCCTGCCTATTTCTAATTTACCTATAAGATTTCACAGTTAATTTCAATATTGTGAAATTGTTCAATATGACTTTAGGAAACATTTTTTACTACATATAATCACGTGCCAATGTCATGATGTTATCTAATATGTTGACATAACATGTCAAATGTCCCAGAATGACAATTATTATTTATCAGTTAATCTTGTAAGTTAAGTAACGGGGAAGTGGAGTGGAGGGAGGTATAGATATGACACTTTTATTTATTACTAGCTTCTGCCCGCGACTTCGTCCGCGTGAAATAGTTAAAAAAATCCTTCGATTTTGAAACATTCTTCATTGATGCTCCGCCCCTATTGGTCTTAGTGTGATGATATATAGCCTATAGCCTTCCTTGATAAATGGGCTATCTAACACTGAAAGAACTTTTCATATCAGACCAGTAGTTCCTGAGATTAGCACGTTCAAACAAACAAACTCTTCAGCTTTATATTAGTATTAGTATAAGATTTAGCCCGCGAACTTCGACCGCGTAAAACTTTTTTCGCGGATCCCTAAAAAATTGCCTAAATTACTCCTTATATCATCAACTACCTGCCGGTAAAAGTCCCTTCAAAATCGGCCCACCAGAGAAAAGCCTGAACATCCAGACAGACAGATGAAAATTAAAAAATAATATTTTCTGAATCTACTGGTCTATATTATCCCCCTGATTTTTTCATATTTTTCTTTTAACGTTACAAACATACACTTCAATTTTCTCTATCTGTATAGAAGATAAATAAGTCCTAAATCTAGTTTTAAACACATATCACCATGTATATCTCACCTCGTAGGCTTTGAGCCTCCACATCATGTCCAGGGCCAGTTGTGCAGCAGCTTTATCCAAGTGCCCCAGGGACAGGAGCTGGCAGGCCAGGGGCCTGCTGTCTCCAAGTCCCCCCCTCCTCACCAGCGCGCGGAGCCTTCCACTGGCGTTGTGTGTAACCAACGTCCTGACGCATAGCTCCCCCACAGGGTGCTGCACCACCATGTCGTGTCGGGATAGCGACGCTATATACGCCGTTACTACCTGTTGACGACAATTAGAGTTATTGAAAAGCTATTAAAATTAATTTAAAAAAAGTTATTCATAAGACCATAAAAGAAGAACACTACAAATGATAGTGGCTCAGTAAAAAATGTAATTTTTAAGAAGTCCTAAATTCTAGAACATTACAAATTCTTTTCCTGGTTTCTAAATAAAGTCATTAAAATCGTAAATGTTCCTAAGTCCCAAGTATGCAGTGTTTTCGTTCTATTGACAATTATAGACATTGTACTTCTCACTCGCTTTGAAATAATTTCAATCTACCTTTTAAATTATTATCTTTGTAACTCTTTGTTTTTGAATATTTAACTTACTTACTAAAATTGTTACATACTCAAGTCATAGTTGTTAAGGCGCTGGAAGGGACCTACACCTAAGAGACAGGCTTGGCCTGGTTTAGGTGTTAGTACCCAAACAGTCTTCATTTTGAGACAACATGTAAATTTAATTTTGGTGTCAATAAAAATCTTATTATTATTATTATATAACGTTTTGTTATTTAAAAATTATTATTAAATCAGTGACAAATTGAAAGGAAACACGAAGACGCAAATTTGAGTTAACTCAAAGTGTTAGCACAGTGAACTGCGCCTTAGCTACTGAGTTGACACGTGCAATTTAATGTCCTGCATTATTTAAGTTAGCCTGTTCGTCTTTATAATAAAAACAACAAAACAAATAATTATTTGTTTCGATCAATCTCCAAGAACCTACAGTTCTAGAATTTTGATTTACTTTTAATTAATATTATAGATTTAAAAAAAACCGCGCACCAATTACCATGACAATAAAGCGTGCGAAACTAACTCATAATGCGCTTATTCGCTTGTACGTACCATGTTTTATAAGCAAATAAATAAATTGAATTGTAATGAAATATGAGAGATATTTAATTATGAATGTATTTTCAAAGATACAAAGTTTTTAAGAAAAATAATCGCCCTTGCCAGATAAAACTGTCTAACAAAAAAGAAACCGACTACAAGAGTAATTAACCAGCAAAAAATAATAATTTCTACATTTTGAAGTCGGTGCCACGTAAAACATAAAAATTACTATATACATTGTTACAACAACAAAATATTGCACCGACTTGAAGATGTCATAGAAAATGTTACCAGCTATATCTTCGGAACCCAAAGTCCTATAGCAGTAAAATGTATATTTGGGACTATTTCGAAGCTTTGCTGAATCCACCGCAAAGAGAGTCATCAAAATCGGTTCAGAAACAACATAGTTATGGCTGAACAATACATAAAAAAATAGTTACACGACTAATTTAGAACTTTTTTTTGAAATCGGTTAAAGAATGGTTTGTCGGACTTTTTTTATTGTTTGAGTACAGCAAACAGGCTGACGGTCCAACTGTGATGGAAAGTGGTTGCAATGTGCTATCGAACTCGTAGATAGGACTGGAACCCGGCCACTAATGCCGGAACACAACTCAAGGTTGTTATGGCGGCATACTTCAGACTAGGGGTGGTAGCCATCCAGACCTACCTACCACCTGGCTGTGGGTTATTTTGTCGTCTTTTATCCTTTGAATTAGTATTCTTAACTATTGGCATGGACACACCCGTGCAGGAACTGAGAAATAATACAATTTCCTGCGTTGGGGCGGCCTGTCGTAAGAGGGGAAATGAAAGAAGGTTGTGTCCCGGCATTAGTGGCCAGGTTCCAGTCTCTCTTAAGAGAGCAGCAGCGCATTGGTAGCACCTTTGGTGTTACAAATGTCTATAGGTGATGGCAACCGCTTTCCACCAGGTGGGCCGTCTGCCTGTCTGATGAACTCCAGCAATAAAAACAACCCCATCACGTTATTAAACTAAAGAGTATATTAAGGGCGCACACCTGCACGATGTGCCTGTGGTCGGCGTGCGCCTGCAGCACGTGGCCGCACATCTCCGGCTGCGAGATGACCACGCGGAAGCGCTGCGGGCTGCGGACGCCCTCGGCGGCCTGCCCCGCCGTGTTGCGGGCCACCTCCAAATCGGCCCACTTCCTAACAACCATATTGGTCCCGAGTTTCAGAATAAGATAAAAACAAGACGTGAAAAGAAAAAGACTCTGTCTTGAACTGAGACGGAAGAGTTGGAGAAAAAAAAAGAAACAACCGTATTGGGTACCAACACTAACCTTTATACCAATATTGCAATACAGAAAGCAAGGACGTGTTGTTAATAAATAAAAATAATAATTATTAAATAAATAACATACAATAACAACCCACAAATGTCCCACAGAACAGACACTATACCCGCCACGCTAGTCCAAGGCGGCTTGGCCGGTTTGACACATCGAGTATCTCGATGTGCAGTTTGCATCACGATGTTTTCCTTCACCGTTATTAGCACGTGGTAATTGTAACAATATGCACATTAGGTCAGAAAACTGCCTAAGTGGTGTATGCGTTCCGGCCAGGATCGAACCCGCGCCCTTTGACTTTGGGACGCGTACGCTAGCCATTACGCTACCACTTCTTGTAAATAAATAACATAATAATAATAATAAAATTAATAACATAATAATAATCAATAAATAAATAATATAATAATTACTATTATTATAATCTTAATAATCCCCGCACATTGCGACGGGCAGACGCCATAGTCCCCATATTCCCAGACCCCTAGTACCACTAGCAGTTCACCCCAATAGCCCGGTACTTTTTGTTGTCATTTCCCACAATAGTCCTACACTGGCCGGGGCTTGTCCCTGGGTGCATTATTATATGGTGTAGACAGGGACAAACGCCGGTCAGTGTCACACCACATTTACATTTTTGTCAAGGGGCCTGCCTCTATGTGTTGGCCTTCACACAAGCCCTTCAAAAGTCCGGACCATTTTATGGGCCGTGGTCTTCAAAGACATATATTATACCCATCTATCTTGTAGTTTAAAATTATTTTTGTCACGTGACTTTCATCCCTCCTCATTAATACTATCTTAATCTTCTTCCTCTCAATTTTTCAGTCACAGGTGCAACTTTCAAAGAGCCTCCTTATATACTCATTTCTCAGCTTATCCATTCTTGTAACACCACACATTCATCTCAACATTCTCATCTCAGCTAAGTGGAGGTGTTTGTGGTCTATCACTTTAGTGGCCCAACATTCGGACCCATATAACATTACCAGTCGTATGACAGATTTATATATCTGACATTTTAGTTTCAGTGGCATTGGTTTGTTGCATGTCATCACTTTAGCCATGCTGAAGTGGAAACAGTAAAGTATTCTTCTCTTTACATCCTTCTCTATTACACAATTACACTGCAGTAGTGAACCAAAGTATCTGAATTCGGATTTACATGGTAGTGTGGTTGATTGTAGTTTAAGAGCCACAACACTAGAGGTTCTGCCGAAATCGCCAAACAAGTATTCGGTTTTCGTTCTGCTGATTTTCAACAAAACGTCCTCTAGCACTGGACACCACCTATCCAGTTTGTTTTGAAGTGTCATCCCGTCTTCATCTACCAGAATAATATCACCTGCGAAAAGCTTGTACCATGGGGCCTCATTCAGTACCTCTGCGGTCAGCGCATCTATGACCAGCATAAATAGGTAAGGACTTAAGGCGGATCCCTGGTGCACACCTACTTTCACAGAGAACTTGTTTCAGTTTTTTTTTAATTGCACGAGTTCAGCAGACTTGCAGACAGCCCGCCTGATGGAAAGCGGTCACCATCGCCTATGGACATTTGAAACACCAAAGGTGCTACCAATGTGCTGCCGCTCTTCAAAGGAAGACTGGAACCTGGCAACTAATGCCGGAATACAACTCAAGGTTGTTATGGCGGCCATACTCTAGCCATCCAGACTGGCAAATACCCTGCCACTTGTTTAGGTGGTAGGGTACCACATTCTCAAGTCAAAGTGAACTTGAGAACCCAACGTCCTCTAGCGCTTGCTGCCACCTGTTCAGTTCCTTTTGAATTGTCTTTGAATATGCAATGCTGCGGCCAAATGAGTTTAAAATTTACACTTGTATCATTTCCCTCTTCATAAAATTTGCCCGTAGTTCAAACTCGATTCTCAAGGAGTAAACTCCGAAATACTGTAAGAAAAACGACTACCCTGAAAAAAATTGTGCCTCAAGAGAGGGACAAATAAAAAAACCTCTATTACTAATAATACCATTCATTTCATCCATTCATGCATCGTTTTCATTCAAACATGCATGAGTCAGTCCAATTGAAGTACAGTCGAACTTCGTTAAGTCGATCCTCGACACGTCGAAAACGTCCCAAAATCGAAAAAAATTGTGTTCCCTTCCCTTCAACCCCAAAACCTCCGCTGCTCGATATCTGAACCCTCTATAAGTCGAAATAATTAGTGACACCCTATAAGCAAATTCAATACTTATTTTCCCTCTACAACTCGAAAACATAAATCGGACCTCTGTATCTCGAACAATATTTGATTTTACAACCTTTACAACTCGATTATTTGAATAAATCTTAATCTCTGTAAGTCGAATGTTTCCTTACAAAATTCTCTTAAGTCGAAATCCTCCATATATCGAAAACTTTATTACTCGAATTTTTTGGCGTTTCCCTTCAAGTTCGACGTAAAGAGGTTCTACTGTATTACCATTGGACTGCTGATGCATGAATGAATGAAAACACTTTATTATTGGAATGCAGCAAACAAACTGACGGCCCTTCAGCATGTCAGCTGTAGTCAACATAAACCTTCCCTCACCATACGAACATTCACTCATGAAATAATACTATAACAACAGAAAACACCATGACAACAAATAACACATGAGATAGTGTAAATATACCTTACCTATAAATCGAATTAATCTCATCAAACGCTTTGGACAGTTCAACAAGATAACTTCCCGCGTTTAATACGAGTTGATTCAGTATCCTGTATATAGTTTCTTTGCCATTAGTCCTTCGAAGTAGCGCTGCAACTAATTTCGGAATTTCTTCTTTTGGTACCTAAAATAAATCAGGTAGGTAGGTAACTCTTTATTGCACACCAAAGCATAGATAAACAGAAGTAGAAAGATACAATGGGCGGTCTTATCGCTAAGAAGCGATCTCTTCCAGACAACCCGTGACAGGAATAAAACAGATTATATTTGTCAAAGCTGGTATACATAAATATTATAGGATATGCAGTTACTTACATTATATTTCATTCATTAATAAACATATAAGTATGTAAAATATTATATAAGTCAGAATACTTAATAGACATATATAAATACACGTATTAATGTTACATACGTAAATATAGACATATGTATATATATATATATATATACATCACTATGTTGCAGGTGGTGTTTTTTTGTCATGTTCTTAAATATTGTTAGTGCTTTAGCTTGTCTAACAGTAACAGACAGAGTATTCCAGAGTCGAATAATGTTTGGGAGTATTAAGTCTAAGATTAGTAGAATGTCGTGAATTGTGAGAGGAAGAGATGAATTCAAAGCGTTCTTTGAGATAATACGGGATTGTGGGGATAAATAATATACTGTAAAGGAGTGAAAGAATACGAGTATTCCGGCGAAAACGAATTGGCAAGCACTTGAGTTTAAATAATGATAAGTATATATATAAGTACAAAAACAATATAACTATATATATATATATATATATATATATATATATATAAAGACAGACATATATACATATGACAATATACACATAAATGTAATTATATAACAGATTAGGAATTATTATACACAATAGAAAAGTAATTTTCTGAACCTGATTTTTAAAGGATTGTGAAGATTTAGCGTGTCTTATAGCAATAGGTAGCTCACTCCAGACACGCACAACTTGGACGATAAAAGAGTGATCTTAAAAGTAAGACGTGTGTACAGGAGTGTATATTCTGTATCTACTCGAGGGGCGCAAATTATAGGAGCTAGACACATACAGAAAGTCGACACGTTCGTTGAGGTAACGAGTAGTTAGTAAAAACAATGTACTGTTACATGCCGTTAAAGATAACGCACAGCTGCCTGTCGTAAGCGCAGTTTATTGTCTTCCCGGATTTAGGAATTCTTTTGTGATTAGAATTTGTAATGAAGAAAAACATGCTATTGTTTTTCTACTTGTTTTACGACCATCATTAGCGTCGAACTAACCCTTATTGTTACTGCTTTCGACTTTGTTGGCCTTTCGCAGGTGTGCAAATTACATTTTCTTGGAAGAACCCAGCCCACGCAAACCATTGTGTATTGTACAGTTGACTATAAAACAATGCACGAATGGAGGTGTGCGGCAGTCAAACGGCGACTACGACACGAGTAAGACGTTTGTAGTACTCTCGATTAGCGATATAGACGGCGGACTTTGCGCATGTCAAATTGCACTGAATCGTGCAGTGTGAACTGGTTGCATCCAGTTTTATTTGTATTTGTTTTATACGTCTTTGTACAGTTCTTATAAACTCTATAGTAATTCTAACGGCATTTATTTCGAGTTCTGTAGCTCGTAACAATACTATAAAGAAAAGTGAAAATTGATAGGTAACCATTTGAGTTCTTTACGGAATACAGAGACTTCATCACCAGTAAAATCTTAAAATTAGACTAAGACATTTATAAGATTATATCTGCATCATCTTCAAGTTCAGTGGAGACTCGATTAACCGGAATTGTAGTTATCGCAATCTTATGGCATTTGGATAGTCGAATATTTATAAAGAAAAGCTATTTTATCCATGTGCAGGGCGTTCCATTTGTGGCTCACAACGCCCAAAATGCTCAGTTAGCCGTTCTACAAGGCGACCGAGGTCGTTGTGGTCGTGGCGAAAACGTCACTAATGACGTCATCATTTTCGATCCAGTGCTCACAACGACCCATGTCAATAGGTGGGTCGAATAGCCGTTCCACTTGGGTTTACGATTGTAACGCCGGCGAACAAGTGGAGCGGGATAAATTGCGGTAGTGAACGCGGTCGTTGTGAGTCCCTAATGAAACGCAGCCATTATTAAATCTAGAAAGATAACTTAACAAAAGACTTATTAACCAAAATCTATGTTTATTAAAAAGATACATTTTCGTATGTACGAATGTACCTATATATTTTCTTAACCTCCTTCAAGGGCCGAATTTAATATTACTTTTTTCCACAAGCTGCCATCAAACGTAACGTTTATTATATATCAAAACCAAGAGAATTATATCGTCTCTTTTATTCTAATACAAATTCTATGTAGTCAGAGGGAGAAAGCATCAGTTTCAACGTTCATTTCAATTATCTGTATTTGACCACAAATTTGTGGGACTTCCCAATGAGCCGTGTGTGACAGTTCGGCAACAAAGTGGAGGTTCCGTCTTAAAGGTTAACTTACTAAAAGTTAAGTTTTCTTTTATTGTATTAGGTCATAAAGTCACTGTAACAATACTTGATTGCTTTTAACTTAGTATAATTATTAGTAAAATATTGCAATTTTAATAATGAAATAATTGCTAATCCAGATAATCGAGTTTTCATGCATCTATAATTATATCTCCCTAACGTCACTTTGGTAGTACGTGCACTGAGATGCCAAGGTGCTAACATCACGTGATTATAAAGGCAGCCACGGAAATACCCGAACTTTCACGAACATAGTAAAGGACGCGTTCCCTTAGTTGCACCCGCAGTCAGGTGGTAGAGTATTTGCCCTTCTGGATGGCTACCAGCCCTGGTCTAGAACATTCTCCATTCAAAGAGCGGCAGCACATTGGCACATTTCTTTCTATCATGGAACAAAAATACAAAACATATATGATTTGTTACTTACGGAATGTGCCAAACCAGTCAATGACAGATGAACCCTCCAAAGACAGCCAAGTCGAGCATCGATTATGTAGTCGGGTTGGAACACAACCCAAGTTCCCGAATCTAACATATTTGTTAAGAATATTCAAGACAATAAATTTTTCAACACATTTACTCAAAAAATACACTCACAAAGCCTGTATACATTGTTCGAAAGTTAAAAATTATGCAGCACACAACGGAACGTGCAGTAAAAGACGTACTTAGGTGAAAAAAATTAGTGTAAACTCCATGTAACGTCACTCGATTTAACGACAAACTCCCTTAAGCGTCGAAATCCTTGTCTTACATAACGGGAGCGTGAGCGTACTTCCCTGCTCCGCTCCCGCCAAAGGAGGACGCGCCGACGCCGGAGGTCGGACGGTGACCTTCGGCCGCCGTAAGCGGGCGGCGCGGGTGGGGCCCCTTGGGGTATAGGGGTTTTCACTCACCCGCACATGCCGTCGAGATGAGAGTGCGAGTGTTCCGCGAGCGCTCATCTCTCTGCCCGTGGGGCGCGTTACAGACCGCCCCACGCACGGAATAGATCTAGTTGTGGCCAGGGGCCTAGTCCCCTGGCATTGGAAGAGGCCCAGTGAGGGGGGCCCACGCCTGCCAAAGCACGCGGAGTTGGGAACCTCGTAGTCCCATAGCCCTGGCATAAGGCGTAGAACGGAACACCCAGGGGTTTTAGTGGGGTTCCCTAACTGAGTGGCAACAGCGTGGCACCGCCGAGCCAGACCTGCCGAATCCCACACACTCACATCGGTCGCGAACATCCCCCCAGGCTTCTGTGCCTGTCGCGGCTTAGTCCTCAAACGGATTTCTTCTGGACAAAAAAAAGCAGTTTGTCTTTCATACAACGATACACTCTATATAGTGTTACACCCACAGTTAATAACGACAACAATTAAGTAATAAAAAGTACCTTTTAAGTTGCCAAAATTAGTAAAAGCTGCACAGCTGTGTACGTTATTTTATTGCTTTATTATTTTAGCCCGTAATAAACTCGACTGTCGGCATCATGCATACCGTAATTTCTAAGTACTTCCTTCGTCACCAAGATGCCTCAATATCGCAAGGTGTGAATAAAATAAGTAAAAATTACAACAAAATTACTGGTGCAGCAAAAGACGTCAGACAAAAATAACAAATTTATTTCCATTTAACCACAACTCTCTATAACGCCATAAAATGCACAGCCCCTTCAGTGTCGTTATATAGAGTTTACACTGTATATAAAAATTCCACCAAAGACTTTTACATTACGAGATTAAATAAGCTAAATAATCGGACCTCCTCGGAAGCGCTTCCGATCAATACATTTGTCTCACTTTAATACTATAGAGATGAGATGAGACGAAAGACGTAGTTCTAATTTTCCCCACGCGCACGTGGCGCCATTTTCACATTAGACGACTTCCGATTATTTATGTTTGTTTCATCACCTATTGTACGGTTTTCTCGCAAATGTGTTGATAAGCGTTGTATGGCAAACGTGTCGTTCTTGGTTTTTACAATCCGGTGACTATGGTAAGACCGTCCACTCGTTTGTAAAGACCAAATTATGCACTAGTATCATAAATAACTATCATTATATCCTACTTTGTGATCGTAATAAAAACCTGAAAATCCAAATTATCTATGTTCTAAAGTAATAAATCCATTTTAGACAAGTGTGGTGGGTATAATCTTGAAAATTTGAACGTCTAAGTCTTGCAGTGGATTGTTTACGAGTTGATATTAATTTATTTATTACATAACATACCTATAGATAAATATTTTGATAGTGTATTATAGTTAATTTAACCGTAGTAATGGAACAGAAAGATATATGTGTAGATCGTAGTCAGCAGGAATTCATTCTATGTACTTATGTTTATGGGTCACAAGCATATTTTTATTTTACCTTCTTCCTGACAAACACGATTTGTCAGGGTATTAAAGTCCTTTTTATATATTGTGGCGACCAAAGGTAGAAGATTCTGGAAGGAAAAGACGGAGATAGATAGATGTTTAGAAAGGGACAGATAGTAAATAAAAGAATAACGAAACGAAGATTGAAATTATGGGTTCTAGAAGATTCTTCCGGGTATATAAGCAGCGTAAGGCGCGCCTACCGGGCAGTTTAGAGTTGAGTTCAGTTCAAGACGGTGAAACGACAAGTGCGATACGAAAGAGTTGGAAGAAGAGTTTAATAGAAGACAGTGACGAGTTTAGTGGTGAATTTAGTGAAGGAGTTTCGCGTAGTTTAAAAGGAGGTCCGGAAGCGAGCTAGGCGCGGTAAATTCCGAGGTGAACACTGTAATAGCAGGGGGTGGTCTACGCAATATCGGCGACGGAATTCTGAATGAGACATCTCATCGTTGGGACAGTGCGTCGTTAGTTGTGCGCGTAGGGGCAACCCTGCAGAGAGGAATCACGTACGGCTATCTAAGTCAATAAAAGCGTTTAGTTAAAACTGGTGTTTTCTTCCAATCCTAAGTGCGTCGCTCGCACGTAACAATATATATTATTGTATCTTTTTTTGTCTTTTTGACTTGTTTTTTTTTCTTTAATTTTAATTACTTTCTCTTTCTATTTATTTACATTCTTATATCTATTACATGTTGTTTACTTATCTACTTAAATTATCGGTATTTCCTTTTACTGTTCTTTTAAAATATATTTACACTATTTTCCTATTACTATCTATGTATATTCTTTTCATAGCTAACCACAAGCATATTAAGTACAATAGCAAAAGGATACACATAGGGCACATCTGTTCGCCGATGACAGCAGGTTTCATAATATTGCCAGCAACAATGGGTATATGAATCACAGTGTTGTTCTCCATTTTCGATTCCTCTAATATATCGAACACCTGAGAGGTTTGGCTAGACTGAAAAGGATTAAAAGTATACTTAGAAAACAATATTTTTAGATAAATGTTTATTTATTCACTTTGCACGGCCCTGGAGTGAACAGACTTTTATGAAACTGATGATAAATCAGACATTAACTCAGAAGGGCCATCATAAAATTGCTTCGAGGTCAGCGACGCTCCTAATGCTGCAAGCAAGCATCCATAGGCGGCAACCACTTTCCACCAGATGGCTATTGACCTGCTTGCCTGCTTTTCGCAATAAAAAAGAGGTACCTTACATTCCATAAAATGTGACAGGTCCTGTGGAATACAGATTCATAGGTTGACGCGGGTAAAGCCACGTGTAAAGTTTTATTAATCTATCTATCTATACTATGATAAATCTGTAAATAGTTCGAGTAAAAACGTAAAAAAAATCAGGTGGATAATTCGGACCTGTCTGTCTGTTAGAGCATCACGTGAAAACTACTGATAGGATTTAAATGAAATTCGAAATAGAGCTAGCTTATATCCCGGGGCGTAACTTAGGATACTTTTATCCCGATAAATGACGTCGTTTCCACGGGATAGACGGCGAAAAAGATGGCGCTGCGATTGCATCTTTTTTGGAAACTACTGAACGTATATGAACGAAACTCGACATAGTGCTGGCTTATAACCCGAGTTAACGCTTACGATACATTTAATCCCGATAAGGCACGTCATTTTCATAAAATAAACGGATTAGCAAAATAGATGGCGCTGCAATCGCGGTTTTTCAATTCACTAACAAATGACTTTGTTGTCATAAACAACGTGTCATTCGTTGTATTACTTCACATCAGGTTGGCTTCGACTCGCCTCAATATTTTGCTGGGCAGTTGTGTAGACTACATGGATGTAGTACCTTTGTTATTATAGTGAATGCAAATTCAAAATTCAAGTTTTTATTCAAAATAAGTTCCACTGGAAAATACTTTTTGAAGGTCATACATATAATTTAAAATTTAATTTTACTTCCTATACTATATACGCTTCGCAACATGTTATTGCTGTTAAGGAGAAGAAGCGGCTAGAAACTCCCCAGCAACATGTCTAGCTAAAAATTGTTTTTCTTTATATTTCTTATTCTATTTATATATCAAGTACTGTTTTTAAAAGTTTTATACATAAGTATTGTTAACGATAGAAAACGTTGTCTGAACGGCCCGCTCGGTGTTGCTTGTAAAATAAATAAATTGGATAATAATATAAACATATAAAATAAATACACATATATATATATATATATATATATATATAAAAGATAAAATATTTGTTGCCCATTTAGCTGTCTTTTAAATTAATAAATAGTCAATTGATTGCATAGAGTGTAAGCGAATGCACGAACTTCATTCGGGATCGACCCGAGGCAGTTGCCCGCGACCACCGACCGCAATATACGTGCCCTGCATTCGTTACACTCACAGCATTTTCAACGGCTAACTTTCAAACCCTTAAAACCTTGTTTAATTTTCTCCTTTGCACGATTGAACGTTATATCCGTTACAAAGTGGTCTTCGAGCCAGATCCGTGGAAGTGAAGGAGGAACAAATTGTTAAGTTGCAAGGATGTCGTTATTTAAAACACCGCCGCGTACTGTTAAAACGCGAGCACAGCTGAAACATGAAGTAACGGCTAAAGTTGAAATGTTAGAAGTGAAGTCCGATGTGCAGTTTAATCGTGATTGTACAGTGAAAGAAGCTGGAGAAATAAAATCGGATATAATTTTGCCATCCGCACGTACTAAAAATGAAGGTGGATCAAAAAAAAGTAGCAACCGCGGTTCATCGTGTGCTGCGCAACAAAAGCTAATCGAATATGAGGCAGCACAAGCGAAAGCGAGGATTGAGCTCGAAGAAGTCCAGGCTCAAATGGCAATGGCCAAAGCTCGTATACAAAAAGAGTTGCTCGAGAAAAAATTAGCTGCTGACTTGGCTGAGCTGGAGGAAAACTCTCGATGCTCGAAGCAAGGCTCGTCTATATCTTACAAAAGTAAGGTAAATGACTGGTTGGAGAAGTCTGTTGCTGCACCTGGCTCATCTCTTGGTGGTGAAATCCATGGTCAGCCACGCACGAAGCCAGCAGAAAATATGAATACCAAGCAAGCCATTGAGGCGCTGGTTAGCGCTATACAGGATGCCGTCACCGCATCAACCTCAAAGGCCAATCACCAGGAACTGCTATCAAGGATAGCCACCTCCAAGGACTTGTCCCTGTACTTTGGTGATCCAATGGAGTGGTTACAATTCAAAGAAGCGTTTTATGAATCCACGCACCTTTGCAACTATAGTGACACGGAGAACTTATGGCGATTGCGTAAGTATCTTCGTGGCGATGCAAAGGAAGCGACATCTTCTTTGCTGATGAGTGCCACTTCACCACAGGACGTCATGGAAACCTTGGAGCTTCGATTTGGCAGACCAGAGAACATTATGAGAGTTGTAACTTCTCAGTTGAAGAAACTACAGCCGCTACCAGACGCATATCATACTGAGATAGTTAATTTCGCTATAAAGATAAAAAATTACGTGACAGCTATAAAAACTATTAGGCAAAGCGATTATTTAAGAAGTCCGCAACTAGTAACCATAGTCATAACTAAGTTACCCACTGCCTTGATTAATAAGTGGGCTGAGTACTTATATGACAATCAAGATGACACTCAAGATTGGAATTACTCTCCAAATTTCTATACAAACAGGCACAGATGATAGCGACGTCAGGTGTGAGCTATATTCATAGTCAGAACGACTACAAAAGAAAGTGTAATACGCAGAACAGTCGCACAATAATGCGCACCGATGATGTCGTCGTTCCCGTAGAATGTACATTCTGTAGAAAGGCTGATCACAAGCTAACAGAGTGCAAACACTTTAGACGAGCTTTACGCAAGGACCGCTGGCAATATGTCCGTTCAAAGAAGTTGTGTTTCAAATGCCTTGAAGCACGACATAAGGATGAAGCTACATGCAACGCGGACGATTGCGATGTCGACTCCTGCGGTGGACAACATCATCGCCTCTTGCATTGGAGGCACCCGGCGGCGTCGCGTGCTGATGCGCCGGTGACACACGACGACGTAGATGAAGAGCGTCAATTTGTTGCCCACGTTACCGACTCCCAGTGTTCCAAAGTGTCCGTCGTAAATTGCCCTAATAATAGTGAAATGTTAAATCAGCCTAAAGTTATGCTAAAAATAGTGCCGGTGGTAATCCATGGACCCAAACAAAGTGTTTACACGCATGCCCTGTTAGATGACGGTGCGACAGTGAGTCTCATAGCCAATGACGTCGCGGATAAAGCCGGGCTACACGGTGAGACTGTCCCAATGCGTGCGACAAGCGCTTGGGACTCCAGCGAGTTGGTATGTACCACACAAAACATTAACTTTAACGTTAGCAACAGTGAGGGCAAACAATTTAAATTAAATGCTAGAAAAATTAAAGAACTCAATTTATCAATGCAATCTGTTCCCAGTGTTAGTTATTTTAATGAATTTATGTGTCTTTCTCATTGTAATTATAATTTAAAATGTGAAAATGTTCAGCCTCAATTGTTAATTGGTCAAGACAATTATGATTTGATTGCACCTATTTCATGTAAAAGTATGAGCCGGGTGGGCCTTTCGTCACTCAAACATTGCTAGGTTCGTGTGTGCACGGAGCCTTACATCGTGCAGTTAACATTATCAAACTGGATAAGCTTTCGAATGCCGTAGGCGCTCAGTCGGCTGAGCGATACAAGCGCATGCACTTCTGTACAATTAATAACAGCGTGCGCACGGGCATTTCACAGCATAATTATAATCTGTTTTCGAACTCTTCTAATGCGCACAATTTAACTCGTCCGTCAACGCCCGGTATATATAGTAACAACATTGACTCATTTAGTGTAAGTCAACAAAACGATGATTCACTTTTTAATTCATTTAATATTTATAAAAAGCCGGTGAAAAGTGATATTGATTTGAATTTTATTAAAAATCTAAATGAGTCAAAGAAACAACAACTAAAGAACAAATGGAAAGTCGGTCTTTACTGGAAGTCTCGAAATTTTGTAAATTGTGAAAAATATTTATTTAAGACTTCCAATATTTTAAGAAAAACTTTTAAGTATAACTTTAGGAAAATAAGACGACATATTTCGTACTCTTATGATTTTTTATTTAGTAACGGATATAAAGACAAAATTAAATTAAATTAAACTAGCACCGCGTACCATCTCTAAATTTTTCTCACCACCTCGGGTCTCTTGGTGCAAGTGGTGTCGCAACGATGCTCAATTGACGACCGGCGTTCCACTTGTTCTCGTGAACTCACGTCCCCCACGGAATGTGTTGCCAAGGGGTGTCGTGGCGACGATGGATTCTAGGATTGACGGACCGGGTTGGGAGCATCCAGCATCACGGGTAGATTTACCATTTATTTATGAGTGTCGTCATGACGACACTGAGGGGGAGAATGTTAACGATAGAAAACGTTGTCTGAACGGCCCGCTCGGTGTTGCTTGTAAAATAAATAAATTGGATAATAATATAAACATATAAAATAAATACACATATATATATATATATATATATATATATATATATATATATAAAAGATAAAATATTTGTTGCCCATTTAGCTGTCTTTTAAATTAATAAATAGTCAATTGATTGCATAGAGTGTAAGCGAATGCACGAACTTCATTCGGGATCGACCCGAGGCAGTTGCCCGCGACCACCGACCGCAATATACGTGCCCTGCATTCGTTACACTCACAGCATTTTCAACGGCTAACTTTCAAACCCTTAAAACCTTGTTTAATTTTCTCCTTTGCACGATTGAACGTTATATCCGTTACAAGTATGTTACAGAATTACTTTTGAAGAATTCATGGAATTGTAACAAACAGTGCATACTCAATATCTAATTTAATAAGAAACCGTAAATCAAATTTTTCTGTAAGTACTATAGAGCTACTAACTAGGGTTTTTAAAGAAGCGCAGCCGCGGGGAAAACTTAAGTAAATAAATAAAATATAAACTAGATATAATATTAATTTGTTAATTACTGACCTGATGATGTACAACGACGAGGTCATCCACAACATTGACAGCAAACCTTCCGATCAATCCAGTCTTTAGGATGTGCGTGTTGTGGAAGCCATTCGGGCATGATACTGGCATCAGCCATACCTTAAACGAAATACTAGAATAAAACATAAACAGTGACATTTTTAATACGAGGGGAGGAAGTGGTGGTGGTGGTGGTGGTGGGGTAGGGGGGGGGTGTCAATTAGTCATAATTTGATGGCCTCCGTGCTTGAACAGGCCAAGCCTTCGTCAGTCTACCTTACTGCACACAGAGGTTCAAACTTGCTGTTAGTTAATATGGTCTGGGTGTCTGGGATTGGTCTGTTGTATATTATCCACTATTCATCCGTGCAGGAATGGTATAAGAATACGATTTCCTGCGTTGGGGCGGCCTGTCGTAAGAGGCGCCAAAGAACCCACAGCCAGGTGGTAGGGACGTAGATTTGCTCGACTGGATGGCTACCACCCCAGGTCTAGAGTATACTATAGACATTAGTTGGCCAGGTTCCTGACTCCCTTAAGAGAGTAGCATTTTGCAGCAGCGCATTTGTAGCACCTTTGGTGTTACAAATGCCCATAGGCGATGGTAACCGCTTCCCATCATGTGGGCTATATGCCTGTCTGCTGAACTCATGCAATAAAAAAATTCAAAAAACCCACAATATAATCATAACTTGCTTCGCTTGGGGATATACAATGCGTGTTTGTTGCAGATTATTTAAAAAAGTGCGGCCGGGGAGTCCCCGTCAGGAACGGAGTTATTTACGTTAAAGGTGGCTTGGACAGACAGGCTTTTGTGACAGGTGGCACAACGCTTTTTCCTTACGTGACGATTTTCGCCAGTTCACTCTACTGGAAGCCGCATAAAGGAACTTTGAATAATCAGAAGTCTTCATTAAAGCGGTAATTATCTATATATATGTGAAGAAAAAACTTTGGAACCCTTTTTAAGAAAATTGCACGGACGGAGGAGTATGAAACTTCGCACACTTATAGTTTATATAGAGAAGAGGCGACAAATGCTATTTTTTTTTAATTATGCAAAAAGAATACATTAAATCAATAAAAAAACATTACACACACTACCATGTATATGACACACACACACGCATATATACTCTTATGGTTATTGTTGTCTTGGCGAAATCTGTGATTATAGAAGTATAGTCTTTGACAACAAATTGTTATGGTCGAATTTCGACCACGGGCGACCACTAGTGTGAAATAAATAAGATATGCCCGCTAATTCGTCCACGTTTGACTTGAAATTCCCGCGGGATTCGCAGAATAAAAAAAAGGCGCAGATTTTAAGTCTAAGATTTTGCTGTCGATCAGCAAAAACCGCATCGAAATCGGCCCAAATCTAAAATAAATTGCATTGTGTTCTCCATTGTTTATGTAGTCTATTCCAGTTGTTTTTTTTAAACAGCTTCAATGTAGAGACTAATTTAAAACAATCTTCATTGTATACCTACAATGATCGATTTTGCGTTTGGGAGTTTGGAATAAATTCAAAACGAGTTGGTTGACCATAAACGCAGAATTGGTCAATAATAACCTTACGGCCAGACCAAACAATAAGTCAAAGTATTAATACTCGAGAAACAAAACAAAAATACTTTCCATTGTCCTTTTCTTTCACCATGTCCCAATTAACTGGGGCCGGCAAAATATGTCTTTTCCTTCCACACTCCTCTATTCTGACATACATCTACTGTCACACCACAAATGATCATATCATCCTTCACACAATCCATCCATCTTTTTTGGTCTACCTTTACATTTGTACCCATCCATCTTGTAGTTTAACATTCTTTTTGTCACATAATTTTCATCCCTCATTATATGCCCATACCAACTTAATCTTCCTCTCAATTTTTCAGTCACGGGTGTAACTTTCAAAAATCCCCTATGTACTCATTTCTCATCTTATCCATTCTTGTAACACCACACATCCATCGCAACATTCTCATCTCAGCTGAGTGGAGACGTTTGTGGTTTATCACTTTAGTGGCCCAACATTCGGACCCGTATAGCATGACTGGCTGTATGACAGATTTATATACTTGACCTTTCAGTGGCATCAGTTTGTTGTGTGTCACACTGGCTATTTGTCTCCACTTAAGCCATGCTACATTTATTCTTCTCCTTACATCCCTCACTTTATCACAATTACTCTGCAGTAGTGAACCAAGGTATCAGAATTCGGGCTTACATGGTACTGTGGCTGATTGTAGTTTAAGACGCACAGCACTAGAGGTCCCACCGAAAATAAATTACTTTCCGTTATAGAAAATGTAAGTTTCTGGAGAAGATGCTAAATGTTCATACCTCAGTAGGTCCGGGAGCGGCAGTTGCTGCGCAGTTGCCGTGTCGAAAGACAGCACACCAGGTGGCTTCACACAATCTTAAGATAAACACATCTCTCTCTACTACCGGGCGGGCTGAATCCACTGAAATCACACATCAGTATTCAATTACCTTCGACATGATAGAGCTATGCTAAGCTTGCTGGGTCAGCTCGATCTTCGATACTTCTTTCCAGTGCCGTAAATAGGGCGGTGCCACCGGTGCCCAGGCACAGGGCGTAGTCTCTGGGGTCCTGGTCTGGCAAGAATGGCCACATCAGGCAGGACTATTATTTTTTTGGTTTGCTTCTGATAAGTTCCCGCTCCGCCCCTAGTTGGAATCGAACTCCAACACATACGTACCTACAAGCCAGTATCATCAAAAATGTTTGTTAAATTTTTAAACTTTAAAAAATAGATTTTTCTACCATAATATTAGATATTTGGTCCACCAACACCAAGGTCATTGGGCGTTATTTTATCACCGTGAATGAAATAAAGTAGGCCTATACATATCATTGCTCTAGCTGGGGTACCTATAATATCTAAAAAAAACAAGGGCGCAGTTATAGAAGCTTGCCTAGGGCGCTGAAAAGGCTATTTATGGCACTGCTTCTTCCTCCCCTATTTCATTCCTTGTAACTGTTTTGTAAGGACTTTATGGAGATATGTTGCAGTAAAAAAATTATGAAATAAATGTTTGAGTTAGTCAATTTTTAGCTAGACGTGTTGCTGGGGAGTTTCTTCTCCTTAACAACAATAACACGTTGAGAAGCGTTGTAAATAGTACATAAAATTAAATTTTAACTTATATCTATGACCTTCAAAAGTGTTCTCCAGTGGAACTTATTTTGAACAAAAAAGTTTGGCATTTGAGTTAACCCATTTCTCCTGTATGAGTCAGTCATCCCACACTAAAGGCTGACAAAGAACATTTTAATGTTTAAGACATAATTATCTTTTTAATTAATAAATATTCTTACCTTGAGCTATCTTAATTATGTTAGATTACATTAAGTTTAAAAAAAATTGTATGCCTTATAAGGCGAAACATGTACCAAGCATTTATTTATAACATCTTTCATGTCCATGTTTTTGACAAAAAAAATATATAAATATATAAAATTATCTGTGCAGGAACGGAGAAAGAATACAATTTCCTGAGTTGGGGCGGCCCGTCCTAAGAGGCGACAAAACAACCCACAGCCAGGTGGCAGGGTATTTGCCCGTCTGCACTGCTACCACCCCTATTCTAGATTATGCCGCCATAACATCCTTGAGTTGTGTTCTGGCATCATTGGTCAGGTTCCAGTCTCCCTCAAGAGAGCAGCAGTGCATTTGTAACACCTTTGGTGTTGCAAATGTCCATAGCCGATGGTAACCGCTTTCATCAGGTGAGCCGTCTACATATCTTCTAAACTTGTGCAATAAAAAAAAAAAATTTAATATAAAAATTGATATGTGTAGCTATAAGTTTTAAGAAAAATATTCATGCCAGTAAATGGAGAACTATGTACTCACCATATTATATAATAATAAAAAAAGTATTTGTTAAAATGACAATTATTTTATGAAACTATAACTTTCTACTAATTCTTTTCTTGTATTACCTTCAGCTCTAGCCTTTCTTTTAACTTAAACTTTAGTGAATTTAGTGAATTTACATGTAATACTGTGAAAAACATACAAATAAATATTTAAACAACACCAATTTCACATCATGTGATATACTAAATATTTATCCTGGGGTTATACTAAACTTCCCCTCCAATGACTTTATGGTGTTATCATTTGCATGTTTCCAACATACATGTGATAGTGTTGTAGCACTCTACAGGTATTTTTCTGATAACATTAAAAATCGATAACTTACATTCCAATTTCTGTAGCTTAGTGATTGTGGAGTTGCTTAGAGAGAAAGGTTGGAGCAAAGCCCCATTGTTACCAGCCAATAGGACTATACTGCTCTGGGCGCACCACGAAAACCAAGCACCACTGAAAAGTTATATAATCTATTCATAACATTGTTCTTCAATGTCCTACTGCTGGTTTCTTAGGTAGAATAGACAATATGCCACTGCTAAAGTTATAAATTATTTTTTTTTTAAACACTTTATAATATATTATAATTTACTACAATGGAACATACAATGCAAGAAGACTTAACTTATTCATATTATATTCTACTCATAGTCCCTCAATACTATAAGTAGAATACTGAGCCCAGATCACCGTCTTCTATGGGTAAGGTGCACAGAAGGCTGGCTACGTTTCCTCGCTGGATCGCCATACTGATTCGTTCGCCGAGGTAACCACCAGCCCTCTGATCACCTGAAGAGTCAATGAGTCGTTTCGATAAATTTTGGTAGAGGCTCATGGCCTCAGGACCCCACGGTCCAAGCATCTCGACAGCAAACGGAACAAATATATAACTCTCACTGAGGGTTGCATACTTGCGCCACTTGAGTGATAAGGCTATTTCCGCCGCTGTACCAGCTGATCTAGACGTGTTTGGTATTTACCAAACACGTCTAGTTGCGGGCCAACGTGTCTACGCAAGTCGCATCCCACACCAAAGGCTTGCCACGTTGCCAGGGAATTAGAGTCATTCCATCGGGACGCCTAAATTAATTAACTAAATTAAATTTCTTAATCACAATATACTCTGATTTTTAATTACCTGGACTAAAATGACAGCTGCAATCAACTTATGAATGAGCCATACTACAACACTATGCTCCAAGTTTGGAACATAAAAAATCTCAATCACAACTGTCATTTTAGTAGAGGTAATTCAAATCAGAGTATAGGTGACATAATCGTTGAGTCACTACAGCCCATCTATTCGGTTATAATATAACAAAAATATTAAATACCATTTGTGTTGTTTTATAATTATTTCAAGATAAAGAAAAAGTTTTTGAATTAATTAGGTTGAAACCTATTGTATTCATATTTGATGTACAACATCAAAAAGCTATCTGTAACATCAATATTTGTAAAATAATCAAAAATAGCATATGTTTAAGCAAGTGGAAATCTAGTATATTAAAATAAACTAATGAAATTTGATTTACATTCAACAAAATAGAAACTTTTCTTATGGTGTTTTTTCTCAAATAGTTGCTATTTTCCAGATACCTCTTTTATGTTTCAGGGGCTGTCAACAAAGTAATTTATCATTTATTTAATGTTTTAATTTTTTTTAATATTGCAATGTAAAATTGTCTTCCTATATAGGAAAGTAATAATTACCTGAAAGAACTACTCTTTAAATTCTTCAGCTGTTTCTTCTCTGGTAACACTTGCAACAGCTCAATCCCATGATCAGTGATGAAAGCTATCTCATTAACCCTTGGCCACACAAATCCTAAAATTTTGGCATTCTTCCATTTACATGTGTGACTGTATTCTACATTTGTTGGTGCTAAGTCTTTAAAATTTATAAATTCAACTGCCGCATTCTGATTGTCTTGGTTTCTTTGTATTGCTAATATCTTTTGATCTAGGGATAATTTTATAGAAATTATTGGTCCTCTGTCCTCCATTTGGAATGATATGCACTTCATTTCATCCATGCTTGTTACTGTCACACCTGCAATGCCTCCAGATCGCACTGTAAATACCTGTATTAAATGATAATGTGAATATTTTTTTCTTGCATTAGTATAAAGGCTATAAGGTTATGAGTAACTTTAATAATCATCACATTTTAGTAATAAGACCATCCTGACACAATTTGTTATGATTTTAGTCTGTAAATTTATTTTGTATTGGTGTACACTTGTACAGTATAAAATTTACTCTCTATCTCTGACAAGTTAAATTTGTATATATATATATGTATCATTAATTTACATAGGGTAAAAGCAGTCCTAAAATAACATACACACAAACGACTCAACAGTTTAAACATAATATATAGAAGACCTTTATATAACCAGAGGGTTAAGAAAGACTAAAGAATAAGTTCTTCAGCCTTTCTTGACTACTATTACTCTATTCTATTTTATTTTTGTTGAAGTTGCCTCCAACATCTTTGGCATAGATTTTGCCAATATCACAGTGAATAACTGGATAAATATAAAACATGACAGGTGAACATAAGTAGCAAATTAAGCTTTTTGTAAAAATAAAAATTTAATCGATATCAATATTACAGTTAAGGTTTCCTATAGACCTGTGGATGAAACAAAACAAATAAGTTAGACTATCTCCACCAGTGGTTCCCAAACTTCTTTTGTATACTGCCCACTTTGAGAATAAATTATTTTTTGGCACCCCCATTTTTTCACCTACTTAAAAACCACTATAATGTCAAATTAAATTAATTGTGACTATTGTGAGCTATATTAGCGGAGATTAAACATTAATTTTAAACAAGACTTTTACTATAGCCCCCAAGAGTTAACTTGAGACCTAAGTGTAGTAGGTAGTACACAGCGGCACTAAGGTCTCAAGTTAACTGTTTCGGACTACACATGCCAATGAGAATGATTATTTAAATGCAACTTTATAGTATACAGACAGAGTTTGAGCAATCTCTTAATTAATATTAGTTGATGTTAACAAGTTGTAGTCGAGAGTTCAGTCGGTGTCTAAGAGTCCTCCTAGCTAGATGAAATTACATATCGCTCCCCAAGCCTTTATACAATGCCCCCATTTTTTTTCTGGGTCTCTTACCCCCCTTTAGGGCTGCAACACCCACAAGGGGGCGTTATCGCCCACTTTGGGAATGGATGATCTACACTAAAGATAGATACTGATAGTAGAAATAAATTTTCATAATAAATATACATGACTTATGTTGGCCAGGGTAATGAAGTTCAAATTGATAGAGTGAGGGAAATCTTTTGGTAAAATGTTGTACAGGGGGGTAATAATCTTAGGACAGTCAAAGAAAATGTGATAAAGCATTCCTTCAGCTATTTATGGTGCTCAAAAAACCAAGGTCTTGGATGCAGAACCGGTTGGAGGTTACCATAGTCCTTCCCGACAATCTGTCAAGATCTTTTCCATCTATTTGGCTTGGTAAAACACGTAAGTTTCGAGGAAAGCACTTATTGATTGTACTTGTAGCTTCCACAGTTTCTTTGGCACAGCAATCGACTACTATTATATACTCAGAAAACAGTTTTATGACAAAGAATTCTTGATGGGGTAAATTACTGTTTATCAAAGCTGTATAAAGTTCCTACAAATTGTTGAGTAATTCGTCATAAGGTCAAAGTATTGTATAAAAATGTCTCGCTTACCTGCCCATTTGTATCATCGAAAAATACATTTGTCACCGGGCTATCAGCGTCAAATCGTTTTGGTTGATCAGACAGGTGTAAATAGTATTCATCGCTGTCTTTTAACCTAAATCTAGCCATGTTTTAACATAAATTGTAACAGAAACGAGAGAATTGAATTGTGGACGAACATGTACTTGTTGTTTTGACGTTTGTTTAGTGCAGCAAGCAGTGACAGCAGCAACAGCAACAATACTGTCAAATATTTTTTTCAGAAAGCAGTTTAAAATTTCAAATTTTCTTCGAATTTATGACTTGGCAGCTAGGTCTTTAATCCGGCAAACTTTTATTCGATGTACGTAAATCAGAAATTAATGTGTCTATGAAAATAACCTATCTAAATTTACCGTCAATAATCGGAACAGTTTGTATTGCTGATATTAGACAGATGAAACAAGTTAAAAGATTGCAATACAGAAATGAAAGAAGAATAATAATGGTATCCGATCGTCTACTGTGAAACCGCCTATTTTTTTTTCAGTTTTGGGAACGTACCAATTACAGACTACTAATTATCCATACTTTAATCCCCTCAGTGACCACCCGTAGTTTAAGCTAAGACCCCCTCTCTCTCTATTTTTCACGTACAAATTTATAAATGTGGTTATAAATGATTTTTTGCAAACAGAAAGTTAAAAAAATAATGTTTTGGCTTTATTAATACAGCGCTTGCCGCCAAGGATGTGTGAGTGATGCCACTTATGACTTGAAAAAATTAAATGCTGCCCGCCATATTTGAATATAGCTCGAAAAAGCGCGAAATTTCCCTACAGGAATATGTGACGACAATCTAAGTCACCTCCCCGCACCTGTGATCAAGTGTGGTATTTTGAAGACTACCTCCTACCACCTGAACTGGTTACGTGTTATATAGAATTCCCATAAATGTACTCAGTTTGGTTTGTAGGAGGACAACCTTTTTGATTACGTTTATTTTTCTATATAATTTTTACATTGAATTGACATTGTGAGTCTTATCGATTCTATTAAAAATAATTTTCACATATCACTTTACAAACCAAATATTAAATATTTGTTGATTTAAAGACCGCCTTCTTTATTGCGCTCAGCCGCTGAAGTGATTTGAACATAAAACCATGCGAAACGTATCAAAAAGTTTGTTCTATAGGTTGATATATCCAAATTGAAAGCAGAAATCTCTTATTATATTAATGTACTCTGTGGACAGAAAAGAGCCGCCTAATGTCGACTTAAAAGTAGATTCAAAACAGCACGTAAACGAAGTTACCATGACAACGTAGTTTGTCAACAATTTGTTTGTCGAAGTCTACTAATATACCAAAGAGTACATTATATATATAATATACTGACAATACTATTCTTTTCAGTATTTTCAGTAAATACTATTTAATACATACTTATAGCCTTACAACAATAATGAAAGAAATCTTAATGTAAAATAATATGGAGAAAAGTAAGCAACCGGACAACATAGAATTACATACATTTCCTACAAGGCACACCAACTATCCAGATATTGAAGAATACCATGAGATTAGCGATGATAATTTAGATGAACAAATAAGCACGGAAAAGAAAGTTTTTAATAAATCTACTTTAAAAAGTCCTAACGACTATGATTTCTTCACAAAAAATTACACAAAAACTGATTCTAAGAAATTCGGAAACGAAAAGACATTGCAGAAAGCAAAATCAAATTTAATGGATGTTATAAACGCAGAAATAGAATCTTCGATTGTCCCCATTACTGATACAATAATAACGAGGACTGAACATAATGTGGAACTACAAAAGAGTTATTTGATCAAAACTCCAAGGAATATTTTAATACGTATTCCATCAAAATGTTTTAGGTAAGAAGTTAGAATAGTGAATGCTATATCTATGTATACTCGTATAATCGCAATTTATTCGGTAGGTGTGTTCAATTATACGAATACATCCCTATAGGTCTATTTTAATCCTTAGCGTCGTCATTATCATTCTAGCGTTAAATCCTGGTTGGGCTCGGAGCGTCCACTTCGGAGCTCGGGGTTCGCTTTCGTACTTGTCTTCTTCACTTCTTGTGGTCTTTGGCATCTTTCATTACGAGACCATTGGCATCATAATATCCCTTACGACGTAAAGCCCGCATTTTCGGGTCTTGTTTTTCTTGATTAAAGGTTTAAATTCTGTGAACTTTTGTTCAAATCTGGTTATTTTAGTTATAATGAACTTAAGTTTTAATTTTATATTTCACACAGGTCAGATAAATCAAAAATAACTACTCTTAGTCCTATATTCCCAAAAATTTTAGATAATGCTATTGAAAGCGGTGAAGAAATTCAAGTGGAGTATGTGGAACCTATTCTATTTGAAGATGTGGTAGCTAAGAATGCTAATCCAGTAAAGATTTATAAAACTAAGTTTCTTGACATAGAAATAAGAAATATAAAGTTCCAACACCACCATGAGTATTCATTAGAAAAGCTTTTGACCGATAATCTCATTGATTATTTCAATCGATATGAACAGATTATAAAATCACTTTACGAAATATCAAGAGAAATAAGAATAAATAGAGAGACTAAGGAAAATTTGAAGAAAGATCTTTTAAAGATTAGTATAAGGAAAGATGACTTAAGATTTGATCAAACTGTTAGACAATATACAGGAAAACTGTTACATTCAAAAGAGAAAGAAAAAAAAATACTTAAAGCTGAGAAAGATGTAAAACATAAAATAATGTCGCTTTGGTCAGATATCGAAATGTTGCGTGAAAAGACTAAAGCAACTCTAACACCGTACATTGTTGAAATAACGACCACAGTATTAGATGACACTAAATATGAACAAGAATGGAATGATAAATTTGATTCAGAATTCGCTGATATGCTTTATAAATTGGAGTTCGAATATGTGAAAAATACTTAGAATACAAAGATGCTAAAAATGAACAGAAATTACAAGGTGTAGAAAAAAAAAAGCTTGTAAAACCTAAATTGCAAATAGACGATAATGCTATAGGAGTGGATGTAGAAAATATTGTCAATAATCTAATAAGAAAAGAAATAATAAAAGTAGCGATAAAGAAAAATGATAATATTTTAACACAAATACTAGATACTAATAAAGTATTGCGATTTCATTTTGAAATTTATGTTGACGACATTTTTGTTTGTGAATCAGAACATTACTCAAATGCTAACGTAAACTTCAATGTCGAGTTCACAGAATCATTTTCTGTTCAAATCGTACATAATAATCAACAACTAACTATAGTTCTATTTGAAAACGAAGAGAGAGTGTCTTGTGTTGACGTAAGGCTCATAGATATAAAAGATAATTTTATAAACTCAAAATTAACTACAGTGAATTTTGTATATGATAGAGTTCAAAAAGCTAATTCTAAAACGGTTGGTTGCGGTAACGATATTAAAGAGATTGCAGGAGCTAATAAAGTCCGATTAAAAAGCAGTAATATATTTAAAGATACTTTATACACCAATTGCGATGTTCAATTCAAAATCGGCTGGCAACAAACTACTGAAACGCAAAGTGAAACTTTGAAAAGTTCTTTAGAAATTGGCAATAAAATAAAAAGACTTATGAATGGCACAGAGAAACCACATGTAGATGTATTAAAAGATATTATTGGTAAAATATATGATCGTGATGTAAGTAATGATGAAAATTTGACAAATACACTTAACAGAATAATTAATAGTAAAATAAGAAATGACGATGATTTTCCAATAGATGAAAATAGTCCTGACTTTGTAAGATTTAAACTTTTACATTTAAGGAATATTGGTGGATTTAACAATATAGATGATAAGACTATTCCACTTCATAGTAGTCAAATAACAACAGAACAACTTAATTGCTTGCAAAGAGAAAAAGAAAGAAATTTTGACTTGAATTATTTATCAGATAAACAAATAGAAATGGACTCTATAGAAATACAAAGGTTTGTAGGAGCTAAATACGTACAGAAAATAAACAAAAATATTCTAAGGCATTTAAACGAGCATTTGATGAGAAAAACGCACAAAGATGTTGTTAGAGATTTTAGTAATTTTGATTTGAGGTAATTATGTATTTTCTATCAGTATTTATTTATTGGTATGCCTGCCTATAATGTTATATATTATTATTTACAAATTAAATAGTTTTTAAATTAAATTCATAAAATATTCGGGTCGTTTTAGTATTACGCCAAAAGGAAGGCTTGCACTAAAAATCAGCATTGTGTCGGATATTATGTCGGCACAGCAATAAGCTGAATGCAAACCTTGTTTGCTGAAAATGCGGCGTACAAATTCTCAAAATATGTTTTTATTTTTAAGATACATGTCAGCAATGTAAGTACGTCGCTATTTCTTCAAATATTTTTTTGTTACTTTCAATTTCTTTTCCTATACGAAAAGAAATTGAAAGAATTCCATAGTACGTTTAATTATTAGTAATAGAACTTATATAATATTACAGAAGCCTTCTTTCAAAACCAAGCACACACGCTACAGTTGCATTATCAAGCAACTCTAAAAATCAATTGCTAAAGGAATCCTTAAGCAAAGAGCATGAAATACAAATTAATGCTATGAGAGCGTTTAATTTATTGGATAGAAGTCTTGCTGATGATGAGAACTGTGAAAAGATTGCCGGTAAGGATGGTGAGCTAAATTGAATATCTAGGCGTGTGCTAAGCTTTGTAGTGGAAATTTGAATTGGGCGACGCTTGAAATACAATACAGTAATACAAATAAGACGAAAATACTACTATAAAACGATGCTTAATTTAAATACTTAGTATTTTTTGGTAGATTGTCGATTGAACAAAACACTTCCAGTTTTTATATTAGCTGTTTTAAATATGTATTAAATTTAAAGTTCCCAAATTAATATTTGGGACTCATTTATCAGTAACTAAACTTGCTTTGGAAGCGGTGGTAGAATCATGACTTCCAACAAGTAATCTGTAAGATTCCATTTTGAAGTAAGTACATTAATTTATAAACTTAGATTATACTGAGGGGTAGTGTGTATGGTTGTCGGTTATCCGTTGAGCGGTGTACGGGGCATAAAAGATAACTTTGTATCGTACACTTTTAATATAACACACTATATGTTATTTACAAATCAGAAGCATTTTTGTTTAGGTAAGGGCAAGCAGCAAGCGCGAGAACGACCACGAATTTCGTGTGCCCACGTTGAAGGCGTGTGTCAAACTGTGCCGAACTGTCGTTTGGTTTTTGCTAGTGTTTTCGCGCCAACACATTATGGCGGGAACGTTGCCGCGCTGTCATAAATCGGCGCGCTGTTTTTGTATGCTACAGATTAATATTATAATAGCTTCGCGCTTGCGTGCTTGCTTATAATGTTGGCAATTGGCATCAATGTCGCCACAATACTATTATAGCCCTTTCCTTTAGTGTTAAATCACGGTTGGGTTCAGAGCCTTCGCTTCGAAGCATAGGGCTCACTCTCTTAATATTTATTCTTTACTTCGCGAGGTTTTCAGCATTCCTTGTTATGAGACCATTGACACGCATGTAATCACTTACTTATGCCTTCTACCCAGATCTAGAAAAGGCGACATTAGTTCATGCGTAAAATGTAGCCGTGCCAAGCGTAAGCTTGTCTCTTGCAATTTGTCTATATCATGAAAATGAAACATTTCGCGGACGTGAGAGTTTCTGACACTTAATGATTTTGCTCGTTTTTTCTAGTCTGAACGTAATTTGAACTGTTTTATTCTTGTTCTGCTTTATTAAGTATAACTAACTAACTTATATACTATTTATTGAATTAATAATGTAGGTTTTAAAGTTCGCACTTTACGCCCCTTTGTACGAGTGGGCTATCACGGCTTCTCAGCGCAGACGTGTTCGGCGATTGGATGTCATCCTACATGGAACCATACTTTGAGAATCAACTGCAAGTACGTTGTAATAGATACTACCGTTATGGGCACACGTTGTCTTGCCCTGAAAAAATTAAAATCTACAACCCGATTCGGTGAAAGACATTTTATGGCAATTTTTTTACACCTTGCGATACATTAAGGGTTTCCCAATTTTTTTCTAGTACCTAATAAATATAGTTTATATTATTAGGGATAATGTAGCATTCTAATAGTGAAAGAACTTTTGAAATCGATCCAGTAATTTTTGAGTTTATTCGTTACAAAAATATAAAAATACAAATCTTTCCTCTTTATAATATATAGTATAGTATAGTATAGATTATTAAAATACATGTCTTGTGTGTACGACGCGTCTCATTCGAAATCATTTTCAAGGCCATAAGAGACAATAGTTGAGATATGTGTATTTTGTTATTATTTTCCACGATTTTCATAGCTTTAGTTTTCGTTGGATGGATTGTGTGAAGGATGACATGATGGTTTGTGGTGTGACAGTTGACCCATGTCAGAATAGAGGAATATGGAAGGAAGACATATTGTGCCGACCCCAAATAGTTAGGCAAAGATGAATAAAAAGAGAATTTTTGTTCTGAGTCAGCGATTTCTTTTATCCTGTGGGTATTTTAAAAAAAAATCGGGATTTTTGGTGTTATTTGATCGGTAAAAAACAGAGTTAATGATTTTAAGGATGACAGATAGTCTTATTATTGAATACGTGTTTAATATTTATATGAATGATATGTTGTTTAATATTTATTCTTATAGATTAGAACCATTATCAACCCTTCATATAAATATATATGATGAATCGAAAGAGACAATTTCTGATACTTATTCGGATGATGATGATGGTCAGCGCAGCAGGACGGTGCATTACAGATATTACAATAAATGGCTGGGAACAGTCCAAATACCGCTGTACACAGTACTTAGTCTAGGATCTGTAAGTACACCTACTTTATACAATTTTATATCATTGATGATGGAAGTACGAAGTAGATACTTTTCTTTTCAGTTTGCTTGTAAGCAAACGGGTGGACGGTCTACATGATAGCAAGTGGCTACCGTCGACCATAGACAATTGCAATACTAATGTGGTCGAGCCTGGCCACGGCCTTGTCGCTGTGAGCGGCAAAAATAAAAGTATTAAGATGTATGAAGCATACCACACTCGTCGCATACGTCACGGTATCAACCATCGCACCGCCCGTCGCGTCGTGACACTCGTTGCAACATGTCGCTAAGCCCAAGGACGTGGCCAGGCCGTATTGAAAACCTGACGATGTTCACTGTCTTTGGCATAAAATAATTTAAATCGAAAGTAGCCATATTTAAACTAGGGCCAAGCGGCCTGTCGTATGGGGCGACAGAACAACCCACAGTCAGGGGGGTAGGGTACTTGCCCAACTGAATGGCTACCACCCCTGGTCTAGAGTATACCGCCATAACAACCTTAAGTTGTGTTCCGGAATTAGTTATCAGGTTCTAGTCTCCCTTAAGAGAGCAGTAGTGCATTAGTAACACCTCTGGTGTTGCAAATGTCCATACCCGACGGTAACCGCTTTCCATCAGGTGGGCCGTCTGCCTGTGTGCTGAACTCATGTAATAAAAAAAAGCAATCGATGGTTTTAATACACTTATCATCAAATCAAATCGTTTTCTAACTCTTCTTTGTTTTTTAGCTAAAAGGTGTTTTCAAAATAACAACACCACCAACCATATTCGGCTACGAAACCATTCAAAACAAGGATTCTAATTCATTAATACCAGAAATAAATCAACTAATAAAGAAAGATGTTTCTTACCTCGCAGTCAGTATAACCACGAGCCTCTCTAAACTGGGCGGGTTATACAATTACAATTTACCGTTAGAAGACGACTATATAATAAAACATTTGAACAATTACATAAATAAATACGCAAATGATTTTCCACATAGAAATTTAGTTCTGACTTATATAGACAGTTCTGGTAAAAATAAATGCGTGACACAATATTTACATCCTATCCCCCTACCATCTAGGGAATTCTTCCCGAAAAATCCGAAATCATGCGAATCGGCTTTGTCGAAATCGTCTGGATTCTCAAAGACCTCATCGTCTAAGAGCAGTGGGACAAGAAGAGCGGTGGATATGGATAGCTCATGTCGAGATTGGAAGGATGGCCCAACCTCTGAAGTGATTAACGCCTGCTTGCGTTATGTTGCTCTAATACCAGCCTATGATGTTACTGATACTCATGTTGTTACTTTGACCGGAGTTGTAAGTATGCGATGAGCAGTTCTTATCAATAATCAAGTTTTAAACTATTAAAAAGATAGAATTGTGATAACTTGCCTGTCCGTTACCTGTAAGTTCTTTTTATGTAAAGCTAGTAAACAGGTAGATGGCCCAACTAAGGAAAATATTTTTTTTCTTTCCTTTTAATAAGTCTTTGTCTTACTCAGTGTGCACTGTTCTTCGAAAAAGTAATTTTGTAACATACTTCTGTATAAAATTTATGTAAAAAAAAGAGTTTGAACTAGATAATTACTATATTCGACCTTGACACTTGACAGCTTTACAGACACAGACGCCACTCATTTTTTGTCAACAAACGATTTGCTGTCAACAAAGTCAGCAAATCGGATTATGTATAGACATTGACTTATTTCTGGATAGTCTACTGTCTATCACATATAGTATTATCTATGGTCTGGCATCTGTAAATGCGAAAGTAATCAAACATTATTTTAATAATAATTAGTTACACGTTCACAAATTTTACACTTGTTTCTTCTTTCTAAAACTTTTTATAAATAGCTCATCTTTACTTATCTCTCTAACTTAGTTTAGTCCCCCAAATAAAATAAAATTAAAAGAATTAAACATTTTTTTCAAAACTATTAATATAAGTGTACAGAAAACAATATGGTATCGTACATAACTGTTGAACTATAATACTGTCTTGTGTTGCAGTTGTTAACGGCCCACTTCCAGACACCTCGATTGGTCTAGATTAATTAGATTATAGAAAAGATAATTATTTTAAATTTACATTTGGAAATTACTTTGTGTTAATATTTGTAATGTATGTAGAAATGTATAGGTGTGTGAAATAAAATATAATAAATAAGAAGAAAAACAATTTTTAACTAGAGGTGTTGCTGGGGAGATTCTTTACGCTTCTTTTCCTTAACAGCAATAACTGGTTGCGACGCAGTGTACATAGAATAGGAAGTGAAATTAAATTTTAAATTATATTTATTATGTACTAGCTGTGCCCGCGACGTCGCCCGCGTGGAATTTGTTTTCAAAACCCCCCGATTTTGAAACATTCTTCTTTGGTGCTCCGCTCCTATTGGTCTTAACGTGATGATATATAATAGCCTATAAGCCTTCCTCGATAAATGGGCTATCTAACACTGAAAGAATTGTTCAAATCGGACCAGTAGCTCCTGAGATTAGCGCGTTCAATCAAACAAACAAACAAACTCTTCAGCTTTATATATTAGTATAAGATGACCTTCAAAAAGTATTCACTCCTGGAACTTATTTTGAAAAAATACTTTTGAATTTGAATATAGACACAACACTAGGAGTGAAGCTGATGCGTTGCCAGCTTTTAAGATTGGTTAGGACGGATGGAATATAGGGACCCGACCGGATTGGGACAGGGGCAGGGAGAAGTGGGTAGGAACTCTCACTCATCGTATGAAACACAATTAGCTCAAGTTTCACGCCGATATTCTATGAGACAGTGTTATCATCACTATTTTTTTATACAGGGGAAATCCGTTTGAGGACCGTAGGCCGCACGAGGGGGAAGGTCGCGGCCCGGGTGTGGGATCCGCCAGGTCGGGGTGGCACTAGCACTTCACGTGTGAAGTGACGTGAAGTGCTATTGCCACGCCGCAGTTAGGGATACCCACTAAAACCCCTGCCCGATCCTCGAGCGTCCTTCGTCCGGGCTGTGGGCTCGCTCGCGCAGTTCCTCCAGCCCGGACGGACGACGGCTGACCCTTCTGTGGGCTGGCCTTAGCATGGGTTAGCCGAAGTTCTCACCTCGAGGTGAGACGGGGTGCGCGGATGGGTACGTGTAGGCTCCTCTCCGGCCTTTATGTACGGGCTTACGGCGGCTGGAGGTCGTTGTGGACGACCGTCCGTCGCCGCCACCGGCTCTGGTGGGAGGAATGTTATCACACTAATCGAGCCAGCACGGCTACCTAACTTTCTACCACAGCAAATATTCTATTTGGAATAATTAGTTGTTAATTTGATTATTAGTGTTCCGTAGCCATTTTTACCAAACATATCCCTTATCACGCACTAATAAAATTACCATCGATTTCCAGCAATGTTGTGAACGTAATATGTTAAATATTGAAAAAGGACAATGGTTCTCTTATTATATTAATGTACTCAGTGATAAGGGCCCGTGAAACAACAACGAAAATAAGCATATATATTGTTACAAGCGCGAGACTCGAATTAAAATGTCGTTGGAATTTCTATAGAATTTATTAGAACTATACAAACACGTATAACAGGTACAAATATAACTGGACGCAATAAGTCCTTATGTAATGCACAATTAAATAACACGCACAAAGTGCGTCACTATATCGCTTATCGAATGTACGTCTTGCTCGTATTGTAATTCTCGCTTGACTGCCCCACCCCTCCGCTCGGGCATTGTTTTATATTGCACGGTGCAATATGTCTACCTCATCTCGTGCACCCGATTTCTCGGAATCACACCTGGCCACTGCCTACCGGAACAGATAACAATACACAGTAGGCGGCTTTTCTAATTACAAATATTAAATACAAAGAAAACAAAAGAAGTGCAAATGCGGGCGGCAATAAAACTTGGGGTTTATGACCGCAGGTGTTCATTCGCATTTGTTGTTGTGCTTCGTGGAATTTTGGCTAAGTCGTAACATTATCATTAAGTAAAAATCGAATTAAAAAGTCAAAACTAGAAGAGTTCGTAAACAAGCAGGTTTAATCTTGTGTAAGTGATGAATACTTGTGAAAATAATTATAATCTCCTTATTTATTTTTAGGAACTTTTAAAAGTATCACACGGTTCGCCAATAGACCACACAATTTTGCTAGCAAGTTATTTCCTCCAGATAGGAATAAAATGTTGGATAGCTTCAGGCCTAGGTCTTCCACGAGGTCTAACCACATACGTTCTAATACAATACGATCTCGCCTTGCATAGATTTGTCCAAGCAACTGATCAACTGTTTAAAAGTAAGGGATTTTTAAAAAAAAGTGATGGTTGTCTGTGGTACGTTTTTGATGCTGTGAGCGGAGAAAGATACGAGTTGCGGGATGCTGGATGCCCCTTGAAGACTGTACATTTTGTTTTCGATGAGGAGAACGTAAGTAAATATTCAACACCAAGAATTACTGGTTCTCGTAGTTTGGACAGGCCAAGTCAATTTTGTGTTGTTATGCATGTATGAGCTACTTTACCCAAATAAGGGGAGGAAGTTTACATATCTCGCAAAGATTTATCCCATTTTTTGAGACAAAATGCAGTTATCGTTTTAGTGAAAAGTGTGTCGGAATAAGCTAATTTTTATGCACCCGAACAACTACAAACCGCTCCCGGGATAATTTACATAAAATTTGCTATAGGTCAGTGAAAAAATTACATTGGAATTCGATTTTATTTTAATGCGACCATTTTAAATCATTCCCAGAAAAATACTCAGGATAAAAAGTAGCGCAGATTTTAATTCTAAGAATTTGCTGTCGATCTCGATAAGAAATCTTGAAAATTGCATCGTCTCCTCCATCGTTTATATTTCGTATTCCAGTTGGTTTTTTTAAAAATAGCTTTAATGTACAGACACGACATTTATAAAATTTTATAATCTATTTTTTTCAGATTTGGGTCAATATACAATCCTCTCAAGATACTGAGAGCGTTTCATTTGATCTATCACGATCGTCTGATTGGGAACCAGTGAGTTTTATTTTAATTTTTATGGTCTATGGTCAATTTCACTGTTTTTGTTGAAATCTAACGTATTGTTTTACATTTACAGGTATTTGACAGTTCTATTTTTGTGATGAGGATGCCAGCTGTTATAGATAATAGTTTTTATTCAGCGCCACCGAATGTGGAGACGTTACGATTGCTCATCGAAAATAAAATAAAGACCAAAGTTCAGAAATGGAGACCACATATGAAAACTATTTGGAATAGGTAAAAGTAAAAATGTTATAAATGTGTATATATACGAGTACATTGGTTATTTTGATGTGCTGATTTCATCACGATGTTTTCCTTAACCGTTAGCACGTGGTAATTGTAACAATTGGGATAGGTATTTTGATAAAAAATTGTCTAAGCAGTGCATATTACCGATGAGCAGTACACGTGTGAACCAGTACATTTGTCCTGTACAAAATACATTTTAAATTTTTTGTCGCGCTACTATTCAAAAGTAAGAGGAAGGACGGAACGAGACTTATGCTACAACAGTACAATAAGGCCTTTACGGACATGACAAAGAGGGACAACTTGACAATGTCATAGTACGACTGTTAGTAAAATGAGGTGACCGAGGCCGAGCACATCCGATTCTTAACGAAAATTTCGGAACTAGTTTTGAACGGGACAAATGAGGGAATGACGCTCACCGCCTCACCGGCCTCAATCGCTTCAAATGTACTGCCACGGTACAAACCGTACAAATGTCCTCGCCTCATTTGAAGTGGTTCAGTACAAAATGTCATGTTACTCTTACAAACTCATTTTAAAATCTCTGCCTGGGAAACAATTTCCTATATCTTCCAAACCTCCTCCTTTTTACAGGAGACCCGATTAGAGGTAATTTTATAGAAATCTGTGAATTTAAGGCCCTGTAAAATGAAATAACAAAACTGTCTCTCACGTATAGTAATTATGTCGTCAATTAATTTATAGGTACTGTAGCGGTGTGCTGCGTGATACACTAACTCATTGGGAATACTGGGCCTTCAACCAGACCGGGTCTAAACCGACGCCCAGTCACAAACTAAAACAGCTAATGGTTACATATAAGGTAAAAAAACTCACACCACGTGGGATCTCAATGCTAATACCTAGATATCGGATTAAATGCATTAAATTTACATGTTTGTACTTTATTGTCGTGCTAATTTCATTAAGTCGAATATTTTCTTTTCAAGAGATATCTACAAAAATGTTGCTAAACTTCAAGTTTAGTTCAATAACGTCAATTTATATAGATACAGGCTACGTTCCACAAGAGACTCACAACGACCGCGATTTTTCCCGTTCCACTTGCTTGCGGACGTTACAATCATAAACTTTGGTGGAACAGATTATGGAGCGTTGATGTCACTAACGACGAAATACACAAATGTTGAAATGTCATTGGTTGATTTGAAAACCGCGCCTTTTTCAATGTCATTAAATTGAGAGAATTAATGATGACGATATAGTGGTCAACGCTCACTTCGACCTAGTTCTTGACATGGGTCGTTGTGAGCGCTGTGTGATCGAAAATAATATCATTAATGACGTTTCCACCACAACCATAACGATCGTGGTCGCCATGTGGAACGCCAGACGAAGCATTTTGGGCGTTGTGACTAACTGGAGGAACGCGCTCGTAACAGGCGTCAGTGCTGGAACTTGTAACTATATACAGTGGAAACTCGATTAACCGGACTGATTGTTGTCTTAAGGCATCCGGGTAATTGAAAATCCGGACAATAAATATATGAATAAAAGCTACTTTTGTTCATATTATTAACTCTAGAAAGATAACTTACCTCGTCCGCGTACACGATTTTATTCCAAATAACAAATAATGGTGGAATGTCTGCTGAAATAGTGCAATAAAGAAAAATGTCAACCAAATTAGACGAACATTAGATACGCCATGTATGTGGCTACGTATTTACTTAAATTACTAAAATATTGCAATCTTAATCATCAACTGATTGACAATCCGGATTATCTGTATAACAAGTCCGGATAATCGAGTCTCCGCTGCAGTTGAAATACTGTGAAGAATTTTTTTTTTACATCATTCTTTTCGTCAAAATTGTTACATATTACATGCATATATCACAATATTTACGAAAAAATAGTGTCAAAAAATGTATTTACAAGGTCCCGCATTGACGCCGACGATATGTCACATTCGGCTTAGGGAGTCCGCACACTTATCGGCAAGGATTCGGCAAATACAAGCCAGTTTTACGCTTACGACGAAAGGGCGTTTTGGTGATATCGGTCTTACCGGGTCGATACCGCGAGTGGACTCGTGTGGGGACTATCTTACATGTAAGAAAGAAAGAAAAGAAAAATGTTAATATTAATTGACAAATGCCAATAGCTTTGCACTACAAAACTAAGACAAATACGTCATCGTGTATTGTGACAACAATTTTAATTAATTGATTATTATAATTAGAAAAAACGTAAAGAAAACTAGCATTTTTAATATAAATTGTTTCCTTTTTTTCAGGCATGTTTTGATGCCTATTTTGCCATTATTTTAGTGCATATAATCTGATATCTACAATACCTATTTTGCAGCATCGCAGAACACTCTTAATTAAAAACGTCGCACGCGCAAACGCACGCAGAGTACCGTTAAAGCGAGGAGTGTTCAGTTTTTGTGAAAATGCCAATGAAATTCTAAAAAGCCCTAATCCTTTAAATATATACTGGTCTTCATTACTTTTTCAGATTTTCGGCTTTCCTCTCAACATGCCGTTTGTCAGCACGAAATCTGTTATTTCGACCGTGAAATCAACATCTTTGCATGTCAACGACGACCCGAATATTGAGTTTGGTTTAGGCGTAGAAGTGTATTCTTACCCTAATAATGTTTTAAGCGTTTGGATGTTTTTTGCCAGTATAAGTAGGGTTTAAATATTGTTAACAAATTATTGAGTTCAGTTTTCACTTAAAGGTTAGGTTCACAAGATTGTGAAGAGTATATGGTAAATAAATAATTTGTTATTGACTTCAGTCGTGGAAGCATTCGTAAGTTTTTTTTTTGTATCGTGATGCTGATATTAGGCGTTTCACTTGTTTTTCAATTTCGATGAAGCAACCACTGGGGCATGTAAACATAAAATCGAGTCATTCAATGTCACATATTATAATATGATATTTAAATTAATCGATAAACATTAATATATTTTGTAGATATGTATTTGTATGGTATGTATCTATGTAATACATAAAATTTCTGCATATGTATATCACATTTATGTATTTATTATTAAAAAGTAAGTAGTTCGTACTATATGTTACGTATACCACCATCGCCATTATCATCTCAATTTATTCCTGGGATTGTCTGGAAGAGATCGCTTTTTAGTAATAAGACCGCCCTTTGTACTAGGTATAGTCTTTAAGTTCATTTTTGTATTGATGTATAATAAAGTGTTATCTATCTATTTATCCTTTCAGTTTCGCGTCTTTCAATGAAATTGATTTAGTGTATACAATAAAAAAACAAATGTTAGATAACACATCTAGAAAAAAATTGAAACTACTATGTCATAGCCCAAATCTGAAAGTGTGCTAGTTTCTCAGTAAAGTGTACCACAAAAATGCATAGATTGTGGGATAGCGTAGGGCTCCTTATTATATCCAGATTAAATTACGGCTCATTTTTGTTGTCAACAAAGCACTTGAAATGGAGAGATCCTTAAAAAGCCATATTAAAAACCACCCGATTGCGGCCAATGATGCGCGCGAAAAATCACCAGGCTATGCAATAGATGGTTTTCATACAAAAATCAGATATTGCGCAAGGATTCGCCGCAGCATAGCCAGGGGGTGATAAGTTTGGCGCAGGTTAGAAGTAGTTTTGGACGATTCTACAGTAATCTATTAGAATTATCGTTCTTTGTTATTAGATTAATGATTCTAAGGGCCGCTTGCATAAGGTTGCTTAAATTTATTTAAGAAACACAAAACGCATTTAACACCGTTAAATACAATTAGCGTCTTGCACAACGCAAAATTTACCGCTAAATATGTTTAAAGAACTGTCAATACGTTTTGTGTAAAACTATTTAGGCAGTTTAATATGATTAACTAATTTTATTTAAAGGCGATCGTTATGCAAGCGGCCCTAAGTCATTGTTAAAGAAAAAACATTTTTGAGAAGAGCAATACAAAATTTATTTTTACAACTTATTACCTTTTCTGCATGTTATTTGAAAAAGAATTAATTTAATATAATTTATTACACAATAAGACGCCCGAATTAATTAAATATATAAATTAAAAAAATGGATAACGTATGTCTTTTTGTTTTAATGCTAACAAAATAAATTTAACATACATTTCATTATAATACAAAAATATATACGTAAGAATAGATAAAAGGGGATGTTATACGTGTTTCGGCGTTTTCAAGCTTTATTTCTTGCCCACTAGTGGGCCGTGGGCTTATGTTATGGTGTGTATCAATCTATTTTAATACAAAAATACTTCTTTAGCCTTTTTAAATACTTTTGTTGGCTTTCATACAGTTAATAATAAATCAGGTACATTTCTAATTTTTTGACTACCTATCATAAACTACTAGTGTTTTTTCGGATTGTATGACCTCGTTATGAAGACCATTAGGTGAAGTTTTAAAATACGTATCACAAGATGACGGGATTTAAACAACTTAAACTAGATGTCGTTTTGGTTCGTATTTTAAGTTTTGAAGTAAAATAGAATGAATGTTTAGCGCATACATTTGCAACAATTTTAGTGCATCCTGGTTACATTTCTCTTGTAACTATTACCAAGGTTTAAACACTAAAAATTTGTATGCATCTTTAGGTAATCAACGAAGTATGTTAAGCCGTGACTAATTTTAAGTTTTTTTTGTCATACCATATGTATTTCACGTGAATAAAATTAATTAAACATATTTTTTTTAAATACCTGATTAAGTGTTGTGTTTTTATCATTATCACTACGGAATTTAAAAAATCGAGATATCGTATATATCCGTAAAAACTAGATCATGTGGTTCGATCAATGCCCGATTGTCAACTGAACCGAAGCAGTTAACTAGGTTCCTACTTTACTACTTTTAGTCAATGCTAAGTAAGTTACGCTTCTGTCATATTCCTTTCTATTAAAATAGATTAATACTTAAAAGCTTATGGAGTTCCTATATACTTATCAATTAAGTGATTAAATTGGTGAATACAGCTTTGTGTCCAATGATTTATTTTAAATAACCGTAAATGACTTAAAATTTATATAAGAATTTCGATCACACAACACACTCAGAAACCTTAAGGAATGTTAAGCTTAATGATCAATTGTAAATATTTATTAAAATCACATCCTGCTATATTGAAGTACAGGTATTATGTAATAGATTTAGGCTACATAATTCAAGTAATGTTTATTTTTAACGGATCATTAAGTGAATCTGAGTGCGGAAAGTTTAAATTTAATGATTTGTCTAGCCCTTAACAATTACTCCAGCTCTGCAACCGAAGTTTCTAGAGGTGACGCTTTATTATGATAACCAAAATTATATTACAAAGCCAGCCAACAATTTTGGTCCTTCGAGCCTGATTCATATAGCGAAGTGATTGACAATAAAACCTCTGTGACTACAATTTTTCAGATCTTAGTAGTAATCTAGTTTAAAAATGAAATAATAAATACACTTTTATATGAATGAATAAATTGGCAAGACAACTTTGTTAAACTATCATTGAATTGTACATTAAAGCACTGAATAAATACTATAAATAATAATTTATTAGTACGTCAGAGGTTACATTCTTACTATGAGCCATATTAACCCATGGGTGTTGCCGGGATTTGATACAAAGCACAAAATGAAGTGACTAATAACTTGATCCAAATAAATAGTGAACCCTGGTCACCATTATCTCAATTATGTAATTTACTGCCGCACTCATAGTTATAATTTCTCATTATACAATTTTAACAGTCTAATTCACGTCAATTAGTTTATGGTACGAAATCTCCTAATCGATATTAATTGCTCTTTAAAACAATCGCTCTTTAAGCTCTCCGAGTGCGGCAGATCAAAATACTAAACAGGGATCATTGAATGGCCACTTAGGAACCCTTTATACAAAAATTTACCTGTTCATAACTCTAAAATATAAATTAAGTCATAAGATTGATTCACTCATATTTAATGCGTGTTAACCCCCTTATTCATAATAATTATATCATCTTCATAGACTCGTTAAGAAGTAGTTACAAAAGTGTATAATCGCGATCTGAATACAATTATGAATAACACTCTTTTCAACCAGTTTGTAAACTTCGTATATATACTATGAATAAATAGAGGTTAATCATTAATTAAAATTAAGACGTAACAAATTAAGAAGTAATTTTATCATAAACAAATCTCATCAATTGTAATGAACTTATTACACTTTAATTCCGTTCTAGACGTGGCCTTATATTTAAAAAAAAAGGGATTTTAACCAGGTAAGTCCAGTGAAAAAAAATCTTTACCTATAAGATGTTCAAAGCCATACACCAGGCACATCCACATACAGACGATCTTCCCTGTAGTGAAGAAACATAAGTAAGGCAGCGCAGGTTCACATTCGGTACATATTTACTTTGAGCCACTTTTCACAACATTTCATATGCAGTATGCAGTGGCGGAATTATTTAGTCAGTATGTAAAAAAAAAACTGTTTCACAAATAATCACCGGTGCGCGGCCACCCTTACATAATGGCGTGATATTTCAAATTTACAGATCCCAACTTTTCCACGTTATTAAATAGCCTTATATTCATTACATGTGCTTGTTCACGCACAACTCGCGGTCGAGGAGGCGTCCACTGGCGATTTCGTGTTTATATTTCCTGTCAGATAATTGCACGGTTGTAAAAAGTTTAAGTTGGTTGAATATACATTACAGTACATGCAAAATTAAAATGCGGCTCGAAAGTAGTCTTGTGTAGTTCATGATGTACTATTAGAAACCAGTTCCTTACACTGTACTAAGCAGCGCTTAGTGTACCAAACAGCAATCCACCAATCTTGTATAGTTTATGAACAATGAACCATTAGGAATCGTGTTTTGATTGCTAACAAAGATTACAAAGTTGTAATGAGTGTATCATACTAATAATAAGGTGAACTAGTTTTGTACCTATCATTTCGAGAAATTTATAATTATCTTCTGCGCGATGACTATACTAACTTCAAGAACGCATTTAGACTTTCATGATGACTAGTCCATGTCATAGACGACAAATAGCAAGAATTTAGTTTACGTTCATAGGGCCACGTTTTAATAGAAACCAGCTAGTGACGTGGGAAACAAATGCCTAACCACGCCGCCCCCAGGTTTCGGTAAAAGGAATAGGGCCAAGAAATGTTGGCTTGACGTCCTAAGGGATGACATGTTACCAATAGTAGCATAATGAGCGATGTCGGAGACCGCACGAAGTGGAGAAGAAAAAGTATGAAAGCGGACCCCAAGCTCTAGAGTTAACGCTAGGATGATGATGATAATGTTTTGCACGCCTGTGCAAGCGTGCTCTCTACTTATACAATAACTGCGCATTCGAGCTTCAATACTTAAAAATATGTCATATTATATTTAATATTTCGTGACCGCGCCCGCGAGTGTACGTGAACAAGCATTAAGAGTATCTATAGATTCCATATTTAAATATTGGTTTTTTTTTTAAATAAGACAACACCCTGCACTAGGGTTATAGAGCTGTATCGCGGAGATACAAAAGTGATACAAAGCTGTTATCCACCAAGCTAACCGTCCGTCGGCGGCCGTTACTCCCTTAGCTGCCGGGGTCGTCGCTCTTGTTCTGTTTGGAGCGCCTCAGCTGTTGCAAGTAATGGCGTTGTATGGGCTTGTGTAGCGCCAGTTGGGCCAGCGCGTCGTCTATGGAGAACCATTGCCGCTTGCGGCCCATGAGCCTCGAGTCCTCCCACTCGGCCAGCTCCTGCGTGACCGTCATCACATACACTTCTGTTCGATGCTTGTGCTCTCGATTCTGTAAATAACGATAAAATCATTAAATCAGTTTTATACCATAACAATTACAGGTGAAATGCAGAATAGGTTAAAAACAGTTTTCGAATTTCATTGTTGAAAATCTCAACTGCTTATTGAAATGTACTTTTTCGAGTTCCCACAAGAGCGTCTTCTTATGTCAGTCAAAGGCCAATCGATCAATCAATATCTTTATTTGCAAGAATGCAGTTTATACAGGTGTTATACAATTGTAGGTGAACAGTACATTCTACCACATAGTGGTGTACAAAGTGAATTAAAATTTAAGATATAATAAAATAAAAATTATAATTTACCTAAATATTCTTATTATCTATACCGACCGTAATAGTAGACGCTTGAAAAGTATTCTATTTTTTTTATTGCAGGAGTTTAGCAGACAGGCCAACGGCCCACTTGATGGAAAGCGGTTACCATCGCCTATGAACATTTGCAACACCAAAGGTGCTACAAATGCGCTGCTGCTCTCTTAAGGGAGACTGGGACCTGGTCACTAATGCCGGAACACAACTCAAGGTTGTTATGGCGACATACTTTAGACCAGGGGTGGTAGCAATCCAGTCGGGCAAATGCCTTACCACCTGGCTGTGGGTTGTTTTGTCGCCTTTTACGAAAGGCCGCCCGGCCGCAGGAAATTGTATTCTTTCTCCGTTCCTGCACGGATAAAATGAAGGTTCAGAAATATTTAACCCGGGATAGATAAATTATATAAAATCATTAGGATATGCCCGCGTCTTCATCCACCCTTGACTTGAAATTCCCGGTATACAAAGTACCGCTTAAAAAGAATGTAATCTATTGTTTTAGTGAAAACTATGTTGGAATAAGCTAATTTTTATGCACCAACAACAACAACTTCAAACGCCTCCCGGGAAAATTCCCGCGGGTTTTCCGGGATAAAAATCACACGTTTTATTACATAAAATTTGCTATCGATTAGTGAAAAAACCTCATTGGAATTTGTTTTTTTTTCAATCTGGACCTTTTAAATCATTCCCAAAAAAATCCCGCTGGATAAAAGTAGCGCAGATTTTAAGCGTAAAAATTTGCTGTCGATCAGTGAAATCGAAACCGGCCCAGTAGTTTTTACGTGAATCCCGAACAAACAGATAAACCGACAGACGAGAAATCTAAAAAAAAATGCATCATTATTTTTATATAGTCTATTCCAGTTGTTTTTATTTAAATAGCTTCAATGTACCCACACGGCATGTTTAGAATTTTATAATAGAGATAAAATATAATACATATGAAGAGAGTGCTATGATATTGGACGTGATGTAAGGCTCTTGAATAAATATAACTTCGATCTTAAAACTGGCTTTTATTTTTACACTATTAAGTATCTTTCAGTAGTAGAAAGGTTCTCTCCTAACTGAATTCAAAAACCGTATCCTCTTTTCGTTTCTGAATTCCCACCAATGAGAGTGAGTTTTATACACAACTCTCATTGGTGCGTCGTTTTCTTACGTCCTGGCTAACACAGCTATATAGGCATAGATTAACAATAACGAAAGTAGATCGTTAAGTATTTGACAAATTAAATTTAAATAAATAAATAGGGAATTTGAAGTGGATAGTTATATATAATTTATTTTATGATTAGAAATCATGTTTAGATGTTGTTGCTATGTTTTTCTTAAGGTAGCACTTGTTAAATGTCAAAAGCCTAATGCCAAAAGATTGACTTTGAACTTGATCTAATTTTGTTTAAGAAGGAATTACATTTTACCAATTCTATTGCGAAAGTTTCTAATAGACATGTGTAAGCGAATAATTGAGTTGGAAACTCGAACGCGTAGTAACCAGGATTATTGTATATTAAGCAAAGTAAATAATACAAAAATATCTGCAACAATGAACGCGGTATGTGTATCCACTATAGATATTTATAAAGAAGTGTCGGCTAAAAGGGAAATTAACATGCCTATCAACCTTGGTTTAATATTGTTACATGCCGTCAAAGATAAACGCACAGCTGCCTGTCGTAGACGCAGTTCATTGTCTTCCCGCGTTTAGGAATTCTTTTGTGTTTTGAATTTGTAATTAAGAAAAACATGCTATTGTTTTTCTATTTGTTTTATAACCATCATTAGCGTCGAACTAATCCTTATTCTTATTCTTTTCGACTTTGTGGCCGTTCGCAGGTGTGCAAATTACTATTTCTCGGAAACTCAGTGCGCACGGCCGATATTTCTTGTACTGTATAGTTAGTATAAGACAATGCCCGAATGGTGGGGTGGGGTAGTCAAGCGACGACTACGAGACGAGTAAGATGTTTGTAGTACTCTCGATTAGCGATATAGACGACGGACTTTGCGCGTGTCGAATTGCATTGAATCGTACAGTGTGAACTGGTTGCATCCGGTCTTATTTGTATTTGTTTTATACGTGTTTGTACAGTTCTAATAAATTCTATAGTAGTTCCAACGGCATTTTTAATTCGAGTCCTGTAGCTCGTAACAATATAATATTTTATACAATATCTTACATAAAATATTATCTGAAATATCCAAACAATGATGTATTAAATTCTTGTCATTCATAACCCTTTAATTTAAGTAGTTTATCAATGACTTCAATCCGCTATCGGTTGTGCTAATTTGCTAAGATTAATATACTGTAAAATAGGAGGGATGTCGAGGTGTTCTTTCTAAAAATGCTTGTCGAGTGTTCAAAGTTAGTGTATGTAATGTCTTAAAACCGTAAGGTTCTCTTATTATAAATATGTGAACAGTTGCTGTTCTTTCACTACCATAAACCCTTCCGAGTTGTTGCAAGTATTACAGAAGAAATAAATCTTAAATAAAAACTAAGAAAAAAATCGACAATTTTCTATTACAATTGGCCGCCTAGACAAGATGACTGGAACATAGTCTTCAAATAGATCTTAATTATCAGGATTAAAGATGCAATTAATCATCTAATAGCTTTAACAGGATAATCAAAGTCGATTTGTTACAATGAACACGACACAACCGAATTAAGACAAGTAATTAAGAGCGCCTAATGGTTTTACCGTTTAGGTCACGAAAAGTAATTACTTGTCGTAAGTAAACGGTGTAAATGTTTGTATTTATTTAAATTACAGTTGCCAGTAGACGCGGTGTAATTAACCCCACCCCAGAACCCCAGAAACTCTATGCCATGAGTGTCCTTTTGTTGGGATATGACTAGTCCTTCTGGTATTATCAAAAATATTATTCAATAAAGTTTTCTCTCGGTTTCTCGTATCTCAATTGGCTATGTTAAGCGTGGACTGTATAGAATCGAAGATTAAGTTGGTTTAAAGACAAAATTAAAATCTAGTAGGGATGGAATTACCTGTCCCGAGGTGGACGAAATAAAGGTTAGGGTCTAGTTCCCGCGGAATTTATACGTTGGCCAGTCAAAACTAAAATCCTACGAATACTTTCCCTCCCCCTTTCTTGTGATGATATGTGACGCTCAGGCACACTCTGGCTTTGATTCCTCACAGCACAATTGCACGAAAATCAGATCGCAACTGTTTTTACGATTTGAATTTAAACAAAATCAATCGTGATGTAGTGCTGATCATAGACATCACGATCGTGAATGTTTAATTCCTATTAACCGTGGCGTCACAAACGACAATTATTTGTTCACCACTCCTTAACAGGCTACTTTATATTTTTTGGGATAATAGTATTGTTACGAGTCGCGAGACTCGAATTAATGCCATTAGAATTACTATAGTTTATTAGAACTATACAAACACGTACAACACAGGTACAAGTATAACCGAACACAACAAGTCCAAACGTAATGTAGGTCGTAATTCAATAAAACGCGCAAAGTCAGTCACTAAAAGGTTCCCGAATGTAGTACACACGTCTCGCTTCGTTTGTGGTTCTCGCTCGACTAACTCCTCCTTCAATCGGGCCATTGCTTTATACTGCACAAATGCAATATGTCCACCCGGCAGCTTGCACTTTAAATCCGTCACACCTGGCTAATGATTACAATACAACAATAGCTCGTATGCTAATAAGTAAACAAAAGAAGACGACCATAAAAGAATTTCAATGTTATTAGTTCAAATGCCGACGGGTAATAAATGTGCTTTGTTTCAGATATGCAGGTGAATTTTGTGTTTGTCAGGACCTGAGTTATGACTATATAGTGTATCCAATGACCAAAATTTGACATCAAAAGAATACAAGTCGGGTCCATACCTCATAACCTGGTTTTCAGTCAAATTTAAATCTTCGCAAAAGTCAAATAATGATTGACTTTATTTGAAGATAATATTCGACCAGGAACGGAGAAAGAAGTCTAATTCCCTGCGTCCGGGCGATCTTTCGTTAGAGGCAACAAAGCAACCCATAGCCAGGAAATTTGCTCATCTGAATGGCTTAATCTAGAGCGTGCTGCCATAACATCCTGGGAGTTGTGTTCCGGCATCAGTTGCCAGGTTCCAATACCCCGTTCGAGGCCGGCAACACATTGGTAGCAAATATCCATAGGCGACGGTAACCACTTTCCATCAGTTGGCCGTCAGCCTGTCTGCTGCACTCCAGCATTAAAAAATCAACTAAAGCAAACATCAGTTCTCAAGTTGTCTCAAAGCCTGTTCCTATATGTTACCAACCGTTCATTTATATTACTATCGGTTAAAATTTGACATAAGCTTCATACAAGTAATGTCCAAATTCAACCATTGGTAAAACAAGTAAAATAGGAACCGGCCACCAATAAAGTCTAAAACCTTACCGATGATTCATATAGTTATAAGCCTAGCCACAATGTAAGTGTTTACTATACTTGCAGTTCATGAATTAAGACTTCCACTAAGATATTTCAGCAAAACTAAACACACACTGTTTCGTTACTGGCAAAACAACATTGTTGTTATTCTTTGGCACGATTCACTTGTATACTGAATGAGTCCATTTATTCTACAGTTTGCAATGTCCCATTAGGATTTTACGTGAGGCTAAGCCTGTAAAATTTTATTTCGTTTCTCTCTGGAGTTTTAACATTTTCCTGAATAAAAGTAATAACAATAAAACTACTTTTTAACGGTTTTAAGAGAGAAATTTTATTTGGTTTTTATTCCAACGTTAAAAGTATTATAATATTAATCAACTAGCTGTACCCGGAAGACGTGGTTTTGCCCTTAAAAAATAAAAATCTAGAAATCGATTGCAGCGCCATCAATCGGGTCCAATAGTGAATCTAAACCATCCCGGGATCCACTTGAACACACACAAAAATAATTTCACCTAAATCCTGAAACCCGATTGCAGCGCCATCTACCTGGTTCAGATTTGAATCTAAACCATTCCGGGACACATTTGAACACACACAAATAATTCACCTAAATCAGACAAATGAAAATGGGTTTAAACGCAGTAAATCATATTTTAATACTTATTATCCTATTCCGGACGAAGACAATTCCAAAAACACAAAAATCATAAAATTGGTCCAGCCGTTCTTGAGTTATAAATGGTGTATAACTAAAACGACTTTGTTTTATATATATATATAGATAGATAGATAGATAGCTAGAAAGATGTTCAAGGGAACTTTCCGCCTAACCACGGTCCTTTTCTTATTAATTTGATATAAAATCCATAAAAATCAGTATCATCCCGGAATTGCGAAGAGGAACAAATATACAAATCTCCAAATTAACTTCAAGTAACTGTACGAATTTTAGAACGAGGTACGAGGCAAATGAGGCCACAACAACTGAATACTGAAATGTAATTACCAACCTAACGACTTAAATAAATGTAAAAAACACACTTTGAAATTTACCGTTCGTAAATTAAATACGCACGTAAAGATAACACGTGATACTGTAAAATATGTAACCAAAACGAATCTAAAAATTCCGCGCCAAAATGTTTCGACTTCATTTACTTTATATTATTGGCACATATCCTAATGACCTATTGTATAACGATTACATGTGTTTGTAAACTGATTGTTGCTTGGGACAGACGCCAGACTTTTTTGGATTTAAAAACAAAATATAGACAGATTTAAAAAAAAACCAAGTATTATTTTAATCATAGACAAAGATAATTGATACACTCTTGAAGGTTATGCAATAATTTAAAAAATTTTAGTTAAATAATCTTTTTTCAAAAACAATAGTTTTTGGATATAATTTTTTGCACAAGCAATGTTTTATGATTTATTAAGGGGCGATTTTTAAATCGTCATATAAAAGTTATCAGTCGAACAAATTATAACCTGAGTAAATTCAAAAGTGAAACCATTCCATTGTTTTACTTTTGCAACTGACGTTTTGAATTTTTCAATGTTGTATTTCATTTCATAAATGTTATTCTTTATGTCATGGTGATTGAAATATAGGACTTAGTTTTATTTGTCATAGGACAAATTTTAAAGAATTAAGATTTGAATTAAATCCTCCTATTATAAAATTTCAACATTTAAAGACGGCTCTGACAGTCACCAGCGACTAATACTGCAGGCGCACCGCGCTATTTCAGTGAGGCTAAAGCACATATCTGATTTTATAACTTTGTGTCTAAATTTAGTAAATGACGACCTATGTATAGGTTTCATTTACAGATAGATAGATAGATAGATAATACTTTATTGGTCAACATATATACAATTACAAAATTGCATGATTACTATATTGTCTTGGTAAAAAGTAGTGTTACAACTTAGCCAAAATTCCACGAAGCACGCCGACGAATGTGAATGCACACCTGACCGCATTTGGACTTCTTTTGTTTACTTTGTGTTTAAAATTTGCAATTAGAAAAACCGCCTATTGTGTATTGTAATTCTTTATGGTAGGCAGTGGCCAGGTGTGACTCTTGGATATCATTGTTTACACGGTCAATACATATTGTAAGCTGAGTATAAAGGAATGCCCGAACGGAGAGATCGGCAGTCAAGCGACGATTAAGATACGAGCAAGACGTGTGTACATTCGATGAGCTATATAGTGACGGACTTTGCGCGTGTTATTAAATCGTGCATCACGTTTGTACTGGTTGCGTCCAGTTATATTTGTACCTGTGTTATGCGCGCTTGTGTAGTTCTAATAAATTCTATAGTAATTCCAACGGCATTTTAATTCGAGTCCCGCACTCGTAACAGTAGTAAAAACTGCAGGCGGCCTTATCACTTAAAGCAATCTCTTCCAAGTAAATTAAATAATACTTTAACCTAATCTGGCGATGTAGCTGGTGCGTGCAGGCTATTATTTATTTATTTATTATTATATTATAGCAATAAACACGACTTTAAGTTACTTTGCCAGCATTTCTATAAAGGAAATTGTATTTGTACATTAAACTATATATTTATTATCCTTGACTAATAAAATACACGAAATAATTAGTAATCTGTTATTCCGAACAGTATTAATAGTTAGAGCCGCCATTAATCCTCACCAAATAAGGCTTACGATCATGATTGCTAATGGAATGACTTAAGCCCATGACTAAGTAACAACTGCTATCCGTCTTTCAAGATTTACATTGAGATTAAATTTATATACATTACATGAATTATGTTAATTACATTTCTATAATTTACTACCAAAAATTGGAACAGAAGTGAACATTAAGGGGGCTACATTAAATTATTCACGACAAATCTGTATTCCACATATCATCTATACATTAATACGTGAAGCAAAAACACAGCAAAAACTTTGTACCCCTTTTTGACACTTCTCGGTTCCGGGAGCCTTCACTACCCGGAAATGAATCCTCCACACCCCGGTCATTCGGAGACGGAGCCTTCCCTCGTCTCCGAAGAAGAATTAGAAGTGGCCCTGGAGCGCCTCCGGGGCCGGAAGACAGCACCGGGACCTGACCGGGTCCCGGGCCGAGTCCTCTTCCTGGCCGCTAAACACCTACGCGGCCAGCTTCGGGAACTTTTCAATGTCTGTATCAGGTCAGGCGTGTTCCCGAAGCAGTGGAAGGAGGGCCGGCTATGCCTGCTTCCGAAGGAGGGTTGCCCTCAAGACGATCCGTCCGTCTACAGGCCCATCATCTTGCTCAACGAGGCGGCCAAGGTCTTTGTGAAGATCCTTGCCGGCCGCCTCGTTCGTCATCTGGACACAAATGGGCCTGGGCTCTCTGAGGCTCAATATGGTTTTAAGGTGGTACGACACTGGACGCCCTGAACGCGCTACGGAGCCTTACGAGAGAAGCGGATCACTTGGAGGAGTCCGTCCTGGCGGTCTCTCTTGATATCAAGAACGCCTTCAACAGTCTCCCTCATGAGACAATAAGGGCGGGGCTCCTGTCTCACAGAGTCCCCCCGTATCTCGCGAGGCTGTTGGAGGCCTACCTTCAGGATAGCTACATCCTCTGGGAGGGCGGCCGAACTGGCCAGGTTATAAGAAGACGACGCGTCGCGTGCGGCGTTCCACAAGGGTCGGTGCTGAGTCCGATCCTGTGGAACATTGGCTACGACTGGCTCCTCCGCGAGCCAGTTTTGCCCGGGATGGGGGTGCTCTGCTTCGCAGACGACACTCTCGTCACGGCCCGGGGCGGAACCTATGAAGAGTCTATGGCACTCGCCGACGCCGGAACGGCGTTGGTGGTTGAACGAATCCGGCGTCTTGGCCTGAGGGGTCTCCCCCGAAAAAACAGAGGTCGTCATGTTCCATAGACCACATAGACGTGCACTCCGGGATGCGCGCAACGTCGTCCAAGGTGTTGCAGTAGCGGTCAAGCCCCAGATGAAATATCTGGGGCTTGTATTATATGGTAAATGGAACTTCGGGGCCCATTTCACCCAGCTCGCCCCGAGTTTAATTAAATACGCTGCAGCCCTGGCCAGGCTTCTTCCGAACGTGGGAGGGCCGGGCGCGGCAATAAGGAAGTTGTACGCTGGCATCCTCCGGAGTAGAGTATTGTACGAGGCCCCCGTATGGATCCATGCACTTCACCGGCAAAACAGGACTCTGCTGAGGCGAGCTCAGAGGGTCCTGGTGGTGAGGTCCATCCGGGGGTACCGTACTGTATCATGGACGGCGGCGACACTGTTGGCGGGTGATCCGCCCTGGAATATCCAGGCGGAGGTGCTCGCAGCAGTGTACCGCTCCCGGCAGGATGCACGGGCGAGAGGAGAGGTGCCGTGCCCGGCAGAAACTACAATGATCAGGGCCCAGGCGACCGAGGCCCTGATCCGCTCTTGGCAGAGGGACCTGGGGTCCCCAGAAGCTGAAATCGTGACGGTGGAGGCGATCCGGCCCGAAGACCGCTGAAAGAGCGAGGGAGGACGCGTACGCGGACCGGCGGTCGCAGGCGCCACTATGCGCATCTCCTCCTGCCATAGTTACCGTCACAGGGGGCCGCTGTCACGGGGTTGACAGCGGACTTCCCCGCCTGCTGTACGAAGTGGGTCAATCTGCTCCCCAGGGTGGCCCAGTTACAGAGCGTAAGGACGTCATGGTGCAGTTACTCTGTACGAGATCCCGTGACGCCTCGTAAAAGCGCTATAAATGGGGCGCAGGTTTAGCTTTAGTGGGTAGTTTGACGGCCGTTTCTCGCGACAGCTTCGTTACAAAAGCGACCGTGGAGAACCGGTCGCTGAGAGTCCCACACACCCTCGATGCAGGCCTTATGCCTGTATTTTGGCCCTTCCCCCGAAAGAGCCGAGGATGGTGTCCAAAGACATGATTTAGAAAAAAAAGGGGTGTAAGGAGGGTGACCTTGGAGTTTGATCGTGTTGTCCAGGAAGTACCTCGTTTCGGGCGCGGTATGGGCGGGCGCGTTGTTGTGGTGGAGCAGTAGCCCGCGGAGCCATGTGTTTGGTCGCTTGTTGCTCACAACAGAGAAAACTTCTGCCAAGCATTTGGTAGTATACCATTCAGCGTTGATGCTTCTTTAGTTCCGGAAAGGAATTGATACCAAGTAACCAGTCAAATTGAAAAAACTCGCGATCAAAATCTTCCCCCCGCTTCTAGATCGCTTCACTTTGGTAGGCGTTGATTCGTTTTGAAACACCCAAACCGTCGACTGGCGCTTCGTTTCTGGATCGTATTGATAAATCCAGGACTCATCACCCGTAACGATGTCGTAAACACGCCGAGACAAGCCTGCTGCAAATTTGTTTATCAAATCACAGCATTATCCCACCGGGCCTGCTTCTGAGCATTGGTGAGGTTATGCGGCACCCAGCGTGAAACTATACTCTTCATGCAAAGATGCACATGTAGAATATGGTGAAGGCTTCCGGATCCAACCTGCTGTACGTACTGAATCTCTCGATACGTATCTCGCCTATTGTCTTGGATTAAATATTTCACTGCTAGCGCATTGTCTTCCGTAACAGCCGTCAAAGGGCGACCACTTCTTTCTTCATCCTTCAAAGTTAGTCGACCGCGCTTGAATTCGTTGTACCGACGATACACGGTTGCCTTAGAAGGGCCCTCATCCATGAATGCCATTTGAAGTCTATCGTACAATTCGTCCGGTTTCAGGCGACACTTGAAATCGTAAAAAATCATAGTGCGATAACGTTCGCGGCGCATATCCATTTTTCAATGAGACACGATAATTTAAATTAGCTCGCAATCAGTGTGGAGCGAAATTTTGAAATTGGAAAGTACCTATTTTTAGTTATAAATAATCATATTTTCAAAATAGATTATAACTGGCCAGTCTCTCATACATTAAAACTTTTTTCGCAATACTTTCTGAGTGGCCTGGTACGTCCTGAACTTTCTTTTTAAATTATTTGAATTTGAATCCTGGCCTAGAGTTATATTTCATTTAAACAGTTTTTCTGACTTAATAGTTATATTCTGACTATTACCACATGCTGATCTCGTTTAGGAAAACATAATGAAATCTGCATGAAGAGACAGTTGATAGATGTGTCAGCTTTGGACAAGAACCATGGGTCGTGGTCATGCCTCGCATTGCTCTAGAAAAATAGGGTGTCTGGAGCCATGCATTAGGATGTTTATGGTCTAATATAAAATAAATCTAGTTATACAATCTTTTGAAGATCAGACAACCAGTAGCACTGGTTTGCTCTATCATTACATGATCGAAAAACTATCAGTCTGAACAAAATATATTGCTTGTTACACTTTTCTAATGTGCACTGAATGTGTACCGAGCGATAGAACAAATCACTGAAGCCTTTCCTGGCAAAAACAATCTAGAGTCTTTAAATCACAAGTGAATATATATCTTTTATCTTTTAGGTAAATATGCTCATCAAGGTTGCATTATTATTTAATATCAGGGGAGACAGGATTCAAAAGAGAACTTATTTATCATAAGCATCAGAAAGCGAAAGGGTGTTCAAGGACCACAATGTATATATATATATATATATAATTCTTCTGTATGTGTGTTGACAGTGAACTCCTCCTAAACGGCTGGACCGATTTTGATGATATTTGTTTTGTGTGTTTGAATTGGTCACTGGATGGTTTAGATTCACAATTAGAACCAGTAGGTGGCGCTGAGATCGGGTTCTAGAATTCTCTTAATCACCTAGATCGATTATGGTGATTTTGTTTTTATGTCATGAAACAAAGTTTTAAGGAATCCAGAAAATATGGCGTTACAAAGTTCACCAGGTCAGCTAGTGTATACATAATATTAAATTGGCTGGAGAAGATGTCTAAAAGTAATAAGACCAAATCATGAAAAGTTTTATCAATTTTTTATATATATTACCATTTATTAATTGAATAGTTATACATTTAGACTAATAAATTTGTTTTATGTCTTTTTGGTATCACAACAAAAGGACAGCTTGCATTAAAAATGTGTGTTGTGTCAGTTATAATTCTGGCACAGCAATAAGTTGACTGCAAACATTGTTTGCTGAAAATATGCCATACTGAACTTGATAGTTTTAAATGTAAGCAATGTAAGTGCATATATTTTTACAAATGAAGTCATTTTCTTTCTATGCTTCTTTCATAATTTTAATGTATATAATGTATTCTTTTATTTTTAAGTATAATTAGGATCTAGTGAATTTATGAAATTAATGCATTTCACTTGATCATGTAAGCATAAGCAATAAGATGACTTGGTAGTGTAATGGCTAGCGCACACATCCCAGACTCAAGACTCAAGGTGCGGTTTCAAATCCTGGTCAGAATGCAAGCACCACTTAGGCAGTTTTCTGACCTAATATGCGTATATTCTCTCTGTACATGAACAGAAAAAGATATTAATTCCTGGGGCCGGGTGGCCTGTCGTAAGAGGCAACAAAACAACTCACAGCCTGTGGTGGGGCATTTGCCCAACTGGATGGCTATCACCCCTGGTCTAGAGTATGATGTAATAACAACCTTGAGTTGTGTTCCAGCATCTGTGGCCAGGATACAGTTTCTCCTTCAAGACCAGCAGCACATTGGCAACAACTCGGGTATTGCTAATGTACATAGGTGATGGTAACCACTTTCCATCACAGTTTGGCCATCAGACTGTCTGCTGTGCTTCAACAATAAAAAATTGCATATTGTTACAATTAACGTGTGCTAACAGTGAAGGAAAACATAATGACATAACCTGCACATTGACTTAACTGATGTACCAAACCTGGCAAGCCGCCTTGGACAAGTGTGGAGGGTATACTGTCCATTCCCCTATAATGGGAGGCCCGAGACCAGCAGTGCGATGTTTATGGGCTATTATATTATAATAGTTGATATTATATTATATATTATACAAAAACATTAACAGGTTTAATATTGTTACATGCCATCAAAGATAAGTCACACAGCTACCTATTGTAAGCGCAGCTTATTGTCCTCCCGGATTAGGGAATTCTTTGTGTTTTGAATTTGCAATTAAGAAAAACATGCTATTGTTTTTCTACTTGTTTTATAACCATCATTAGCGTCGAACTAATCATTATTGTTATTGTTTTCGACTTTATGGATGTTCACAGGTGTGCAAATTAATATTTCTTAGAAACTCAGTGTGTGTGGCCAATTTCTTTTACTGTGTAGTTAGTATAAGACGATGCCCGAATGGAGGGGTGGGCAGTCAAGCGATGACTATGAAATGAGTAAGACGTTCTTTAGTACTCTCGATTAGCGATATAGATAACGGACTTTACCTATGTCGAATTGCACTGAATTGTGCAGTGTGAACTGGTTGCATCCAGTTTTATTTGTATTTGTTTTATACGTGTTTGTACAGTTCTAATAAATTCTATAGTAGTTCCATCGGCATTTTTAATATGAGTCCTGTAGCTCATAACAATATCGATCTACCTAAAATATGATCGAGCTTACGTAGTGACATTGACAATATTATATATAACTCAAAATTCTTTGAAAACAAATTGATCCCTTAAAATGTGTGTTTACATGACTTAATCAATACTTACTAAAGATATCTGATGACCATATAATCCTTAAGAACACATTAAACTTTATAGCCTGCTCATAATAACGGATAACAGCACAGCCTTGTGCACCTAAATGTAATCCACAAGAAATGTAATGTTGTGGATTACATTTGCTTTGGGTTTGATTGAAAATGATGGAATAATTTAATGAATTTTATATGGGAAAGGTCTGCATACAAGCAGAAACACCTTTATAATAACACTATAAGGCTTTCTCTTACTTTAATTATAATATCAAATACATGGCCTGTTAAGGACAAGACTAATACAATCCAAATAGGTACTGAACCAGTTGTCAAGCCAAGAAGTTTAATTCCCATAGATCCAAGACTAAAAACATTGATCCAATAATTTGAAATACAGATAGGTACTACTTGAGATAAGTGGTTATATGGTCAAATATATGAATTATTACTACAAATTGTTGAAAAGTAGAGAAAGTTTAGTAGGAAGGCCTACACCAGGACCCGACTGGGATTAGTAATTGTAAGACAGAAATTTCCCTACTAGATAATAGTAGCTTAGACTAAATAATTGGAAGAAAACAATTTTATTTGCTTTCTCTAATTGCACTGAATCAACTGATAGGGACAGTTTAATTAATGTTATAAGTAATACAGAGGTGTAATTATTGTAAATAGGTGAAGGTAAATAAGTCATTGACTTACCTCGAAAACACCGAGACACCTGCCCAACTTGCCGATGACGCCGGCTTCTTCCAAAACTTCCCGCATCGCAGTCACTGACGGCTCTTCCTCGGGCTCGACTCCTCCACCCGGCACAATCCAGTTGTCCGGACGCCGAGAAGACGTCACAAGGAGCACCTAAGTAATGCTTAATACAGTGACGGCTCACATTATAATACACAAAATACTCGATAAAGAACATCCATAAACGCTAACCTCCGTTTCGGCGTCCGAACGCACGCAAATACATGCCGCACGGCGTCGAAAACCTTCGTCATCATAAATCCTTATTGAATTAGGCTTCTCCTTCACCATTTTTTGTATTAACACGTAAACAGGAACGAAAGAGACGATCACAAACGAAAAGCGGACATCAAATATAATGTAAAACTATCAACCGAACGAAATTTCTTAATGATCAACAAACGCCATAACGAAGGGATCCTGTGTTAGACGTATCCATTTTTCGGCTAATAAAGTTACACAACGTAAATGTAAAATCAAACTATAATAACAATAACACTACAATTAGAGCAATATTTCAGCTATAACTAGCTTTTGATCGCGTATTTTAAGCCCATGATGTATGGTGCCTGACGTTTTCTTTCTTTGCGAAAATCGAATTAAGTTTTTGGAAAGCAAAGGGAATCATCAGCTGACAGTCGGAAGTCGGATGCTGTATTGCCATGTTATTAGTTCATTTGGCCTTTTAATGTGCTTTCACCTTTAAATCCGTAATAAGGTGTATAAAATTCTAAGTCACGGATGACGGACGAGGCTGAGGGGCATGGCTTATAATGTATATGGATAAGAAAAGTTCATTGAACTCCATTGAAGTGTGCACACTATAAGACGTAAGTCGCGGATATAATCTTGAACGTTCGGACGCGCCCGTCAGCCGCTGCTGATAGACGCGTCCCGTAATGAGCGAGCACCTTTACTCTGCCATACATATACTAAACTAATCGAAGCCCATACACAACCCTGCAGTGCAGTCTTGCAATGGACGGATCTTTCAGGACTCAAGAGGCATTTTGCATTTGTTTCATACACAAAGCAGGCTGCAAAAACATTCACAGTCTTGCGTTGCGCGGCAAAAAGCAACGCAGGACTGTAAATGGGCCTTTTAATAAAGGAACAGCGAAAGTTGTTGGAGTCTGTATTGCATCTGCAATACCTAGCAAAAGGCCTCTTGAATCCTGCAATTCTCCAAAGACTTTAACTTATTTAATTATCTATGGAAGAATTAATTGCGTATCTCTATTTGGGAATTTTTGGCGGGAACTGAAAGGGGACGTTGTGCTGTGCAGTTTTATTTTCTAAAAATGTGTAAAAGTACTCTAAAATGAACAATAGTTGTAGGATATTGATAGTTTTTGAGTAGTAATTAAGTGTTTTGTGAGAAATGTGAACTGTATAATCAAATGTGGCGTTTTGAGTTGTCACAAGACACTGTACTACACTTAAGCTTATGAAAATGAAGAAACTACATTTTAATCTAAGATCTGGCTTAAAGATCTAGCTGCCAAGCCATAAACCTAAATAAATTATTACGTATCTCTATTTTTGACACTATTGACAGTTATAAATAATTTTAAATTGTGGCGTTCGCTTAAATAGTTGGTAAATTTAATTTTTTCTGATTTTATGTTACAGATATGGGTAAGTAGTATAATCTGTTAAATTATAAGGAACTTGTTAGATTTTTTATCCTAATTACATTGTTTTTCCATTATGTATTTTACATTGAAATTTGTTAAAATAATGTTTCTCCAATATCTGTTTTCGTTTTAGCAACCAAAATTCTTAGGGTCTTTATGTATCACCAAATCGATAACTGGGTCCTCTAAAATTCAGGATAGACTGCACTAATTTAAATCTCGGTTAATAGCTAGAGACTAAGGACTCGTATTAACTATAAATTGGGCTTATAAGGAACGTTTTATTCTATCTGTCAGTCGGGAGCCCGGAGGCGCAGGTATGCGCATGATCTCCCCTGAAATACCGCTGCAGGGGCCCTCTAGCATCTAGGGAGCAGAGGAGTCTTCACCCCTGTTGACGAAGTGAGTTTGCCTCTCCTGGGGCACTCTCAAGCACTTGTGCGCTAGGATCGGTGTGGGTGTAACTACATTCTGTATCTCATGCCTTTCCTACTCATAAGCACGGGGCACATGGGAGGAGGGTGGTTTTAGTGGGGTATTAGCCCATGTATGTCCATGGGTCTGAGTCTCCACACAAGCCGGTTGATTATTGTTTGGATTGCTTCAGTGGAAAGCCTCCATGATCAACAACGGTCTAATCCCTAGCAAAGGACCTGGTATGTGCGAAATGCATTTCCCCCGCTTGAAAAAAAAAAGCTTGCCTACAGTGAAAGAATTTTTTAAATCGGTTCAGTAGTTTCGGAGATTACCCCCCTACAATATCACAAACTTCCAAACTTTACCTCTTTATAATATTAGTATAGATTATAGCAATTTTAACTATCTTTGAGTATTAAAAATATGTTGCACTCTTGATTAATCTGTGTAGTTGATTAGTCAATAGTATCACAAATATATTATTTAATAACATTTATATTACCAAGGTGGGGTATAATTATAGGGTGCATTTTTTATTATAAACAGATCTGAACTTTTTTAATATGGGACAAAGCAAAGCGGAGCTCCTGTCTTAGCCTTTGTGGTAATTTTCTTTATAACTACCCAAAATTCTCTTTATATCTCACTTCACTTCACTTTTTGTTTTTTGGCAAAAGGATTGTTCTTGGTGGAACTACCATTACTGCCAACGTCAGGTGTGGAAAAGACAAGGTTTAGGATCACGATGAACAAGTAGATATAAAAAACAAATAAAAATTTGTTCTAGTACTATTACATGATCTCCATCTGAAACAATATCAGTATAATACAGGACAACACATTTTTTTTAGTTTATATATCTTTATATCTCAAATAATAAATAAATGCACCCTATAAATATACCGCACCCATATTACTATACTGTTCACAATATGTTTTATAAATTAGAAAATTAAAAGTTTTCAGAAAATACTACCATTTAAAAAGACTGGAGATAAATATGCACACAGTTATGTTAGTAGATAGATATAATAAAACTTTTGCTTATGAAAGTAAATAATTTAAAAATTCCAGAGCCTAAGGATTTTGATCTCAATTCACTTCTGAAGAAGCATCAAAAGAATTACAAAAGTAAACCAAGGAATATGACAAGCATGGCTGGAGGGGTATGTATTGTCATATGTTTAAGTGTACAATGGCTCTATGGGTATTCATAAGAGCTTATGCTATAAAACAGAAATCTTATGCTCCTGCTACATCTTCTTTTTTTAAAATTTTTATTGCAAGAGTTCAGCAGACAGGCAGGCGGCCCACTGGATGCATTTGCAACACTAAAGGTGCTACAAATGCCCTGCTGCTCTCTCAAGGGAGACTGGAACCTGGTCACTGATGCCGAAACACAACTCAAGGTTGTTATGGTGACATACTCTAGATCAGGGGTGGTAGCCATCCACCTGGTTTTGGGTTGTTTTGTCGCCTCTTATGACAGGCCGTCCGGCTGCAGGAAATTGTATTCTTTCTCCGTTCCTGCAAGGATAATGGGATACATCTGGGATAATGTTATTGCTAGTAAACATTTCGTCACATATTATTGCATATTTATAATGCAATATTTTTATTAATTGTTAATGATGTTAAGCATTGACAGATAAATGTCTTATTATCATATAATGAACAATATTATTTTTAACTCTGTGAGATAGTGGCCACAGTCACTAAGACTAATATTATCCCAGATGGAGCAGGGACATTAGAAAATACTGCTGAAATATAATTATGTATATTATGAAAATAGCTTTTGTGTGTTTTATGATTTTATTCTGTAATTATAATTGAGTCCCTCAGTGAAAGAGTGCCAATATCAATATATATTGTAACAGAGTTCAGTAGGTGTTTTTTCTTTATGTGTAGATCTTTTAAGTTATAGTGGCCTAAATTTGTGTCATGTATTAAAAATAAACAAGTTTAGGCCTCTATGGATTCAAATATCTACATAAAGAAGAACCAAATACCTACTTAACTCTGTTACTGGGAATTTGTGAGTTAGCTGATTCTTCCCCTGAGGAACTCAATTATAAACTATGTATAATCAGCAATATGAAACTTTATTGGAACAGTGATCAAATTTCAAACAGTTGTGTTACAAAACTATAATTAGTGTAACCAGGTCAGTTCACAACCACTTAGCGTGGACTTGTCCTCTTTAAAGTAAGATTAGTGACTGAAAGAACTACTTATTATTATTATTTTGAATGCGATAGAAAAATCTTCAAAAATACTAGTTCATTTTTTCTGTATATTATTACTGTATTATTTAAATATCTCAAAAAATATTGAAAAGTGTGATTTTGTCAGTTCTCGGACACCTCCAGCCACTTTAAGACTGGCTTAATGGTTAGTTCTCAACCACTAAAAAGCTAGTAGACAAAGGACTTTATGATGAGGGATTTAAGTCATAAATTCCAACACCAATAAATATTTTAAATAATCACAATTTATGAGATGTAATTTATAAATAAAGTACAGCTTTACTAATGTTCAATTAAAACATCTTATTCATAACAAAACTATAATTTTGTATTTGTGCTACTGATTACTTGTGTTCATTACTTATGAACACAAGTAACACCAGATGTCGTTACACGTTTTGAAATTCGCATAAAGTCGACTTATTCTCATACATTTAAAATATTTGATCCTACCTACACGACAGTTCTATAATATATACTTTTTTATGCTACAGCTCTGTGTTAAGAGTTTTATTTTAAATTATAAATCCTTTGTTTAGTTTGCGAAAATATAATTAATAGTGAAAATTAAACGAGCTATTTGAACAACTAATTTAAAAAATAAGATTAAATACTAGAAAAAATAGCTAATTTAGACTATAATTATACCTAATTGCTGCCATATGAAAAAACTATCGTCATAAACTAAGGGGTCATCCACAAATAATGTCACACGAATTTCACGATTTCTTGACCCCTCCCCGCCCTCGTCACAACTGATCACATTCGCGATAGTCCTACCTCCCTAGTGTGATACATAATTTGCTATTTTACATCGAGAAATTATTAAATTAAAACAGCAGTTCCGTTATAATTATGTAGGCATCCCAAGCATAATACTTTTGTGCGTAAGTAAAGAAAAATCACGTAAATTTGCGAAAAAAGAAAATCACGTTTTAGGCCTTATGCTTTTGCAAAGTAAAGAAAATCACGTTTTCCTTGCAAATTGTCCCCACTCATTAATTCTTATGTTCAATTTAGGGACACGCCTGTAGTTCTATTTCTTTGTCTCACTATATAAAAAGCCCAAGTCCGCCCCCAGGTGGAATACTGCTCCCATCTCTGGGTTGGGGCAATTCGGTACCAGCTACTCCCATTAGACTCCTTGCAGCGCCGAGCGGTCCGGATTGTCGACGACCCCAACCTTACAGATGGTTTAGAACTTCAAGTCTCAGAAGAGACATTGGCGCTTCTAAGCGTGTTCTACCATCTGTATAATGGGGAGTGTTCTGATGATCTATTTGATTTGGGGCCTATGTCGCCATTTTACCACCGCACTGTTCACCGGCTAGTCGGAATTCATCCCCACTTCATCGACATACGGAAGTCATTCACTGTATGTGGCGCTCGCTCTTTTATGCCATACGTGAGCAAGCTATGGAATGAACTCCCTCCCATGGTTTTCCCAGAGCACTACAATATGGGGCTCTTCAAAAAGGGCGTAAACAAATATTAAAGTTTTAATGTGGTAGGCAACGCGTCGGCTCTCTTAGTTGCAGATGTCCATGAGCAACGGTAGCCACTTGCCATCGAGTGGACCCATTTGCCAGTTTGTCTAAAAGCAAACATAATAATAAAAAAAATTACCTGATAAAAACCAATCATGGTTACATGTGCAGTGAAGAGAGAGAATAGGTCAGACTGATTGTGTGTTTTCATATATTACGAACGCTTTTCCGGGACTTTAGTTTGACTATTTTTTACCTCATTTACATAAGTGGTCGAGACTAGTGGTGGTCGGTGAATTGCCCTAGTTACCCTATTGACAGTGTTCTCAGTTTTACGGTTTTAATTTTAAAGTTTTTACTAGTTTGACGGCCTCTGTGGTTGAGCGGGCTCTAAGCCTTTGCCAGCTTACCTCACTGCAACGCAGAGGCTCCGGGATCGATTCTTGGTATAGTAAATTTCGGAAACGTATTTTCTCTGTAATTTACTTTGATCTGGGTGTCTGGGATCGGTCCCAGAGTGGTCCGTTGTATATTACCCATAACACAAACGTAACTTGCTTAATTTGGGGAAATACAGTGTGTGTGTTTGTCTGCCGATTTATTTAGTTTATCGGAATTTGGCGGTAAAATATCTTCTCGAAAAGGGGAGACGGACAAGCACCCTTCTTTTGAAATTCATGTAACACTCGCAACATACTAAAAAAGTATTTAAATCTTATCAAAACTAAAAATATAAGTGAGTTCACTTCTGTCTTCCAATTTTTATATAAAATGCGTATTTTTTTTCAAAATAACGCAGAATTGATTTGTCCAATTTTTGATTTAAAATTACTATAAATATTGAATTACAGGTAAAAAAACGCCTCGAAACAAACTTACAAAACAGACGAAACAGCCGGATGACTATATTCGATAAAATACGCAATATGTCAGGATGTGAAAGTCCTGTCCAAAAATCAGATTTGAAGTCAAAATCTGAACACAGAAGATTACAGTTGGAAAAATGGAAGGAAGAAAAAGAGAGAAAGAAAAAAGAAGCTGCGGCGAATAAGCCAAAACCATTTATTGCTGGTGTAGCTCATGCATCAAAACTATTTCTGCCTCCACCTCCAGTTAAAAGTTCGAAACCAGTTCCCAGTACATCGGGCGTTGTCGGTGTTGTTACACGCTCACAAGCAGCCAAAAATAAAACCAAACAGAAGACAACTGAAATATCATCCTTTGCACCAAAAAATTCTACATTTAAACCTCCAGTGTTAAACATCCCAAATATTCCGGTTTTGGCTCCAGTTAATAGAAATACTAGAAAAGAGAAGATTAATATAACATTTAAACCTGTTTTGCCAAGTAGCAAGGTCCAGGATAAAGAAGCAACTTCGAAATCCGATAAAACCAGAGTGTTGAAGAATAAAATGGATGTTAAGAATGTTAAAAGTAATACACATTCATCAAGGATAACAAGGGCATCCAAATTTAGTATCCAAAGCTCATCAAGCGGCGATTTTGTAGAAACATCCGAATATGAGAGTAGGATCACACAAAGTTCATTGAGTAGTGAATCAGAAGTAGAGTTTCAACCAGTAGTTAAAACAGCAAAAACTTCCAGAAAATCCATTGCCAAGGTATTATTTTTTACATCTGAACAAATGTCAACCATCAAATTTTTACATCAAAAAACCATTTCATAATAATAACAGCCCATATACGTCCCACTGTAGGGGAACGGACAGTATACCCGCCACGCTTGTCCAAGGCAGCTTAGCAGGTTTGACACATTGGTTATCTCGATGTGCAGGTTGCATCATGATGTTTTCCTTCACCGCTGTTAGCATGTGGTAATTGTAACAATATGCACCTTAGGTCAGAAAACTCCCTAAGTGGTGAATGCGTTCCAGCCAGGATTTAACCCATGCCCTTTGAGTTTGAGACGCGTGCGCTAGCCATTATGCTACCACAACTTCAAAACCATTTGAACTAGTGCTATAAACAAAGCAAAAGTGTAGTGTAATGTGCTAGCTATTAACAAAGTACACCTGAACAAAATATCTTCGCCTTAATAGAGACAATAAGAAAAGTGCTAATGTACACTTTCTTATTATGAATATGTTTCGTTAATTTAGGTTATATTTAAATTATTCATTAGTCTTCTTAGAGTAGATGGTAATATTAATGAAGTATTTCTTCTTAAATACTTCATTTATTAAAAAATCTTTTTTCTTTCTTCTTTATTGCAGTTTTTTTTTATTTTTATTGCACGAGTTCAGCAGACAGGCAGACGGCCCACCTGATGGAAAGCGGTTACCATCGCCTATGGACATTTGCAACACCAAAGGTGCTCTCTTAAGGAAGACTGGAACCTGGCCACTAATACTGGAACACAACTCAAGCTTGTTGTGGCGGCATACTCTAAGGCTACCTGTCCATTGAAGCGGAGCGAGGCTGCGGAGCGGAGTAACGGAGAAATACTAACCAATAGGATTGACTGCCGGTCCATTGATGCATTTTTTATGCGATCCTATTGGTTAATATTTGTCCGCTTCTTCGCTCAGCAGCCTCGCTCCGCTTCAGTGGACAGTCAGCCTTAACCAGGGGTGGTAGCCATCCAGATGGGCAGCAGCTTACGACAGCCTGGGAATTGTATTCTTTCTTAGTTCCTGCACAGATTTAGTTGGCAAAGTTGGCAAATATGGCCAATGTATTGAAAAGTAGTTACGTTTATGGGCATTTGCAGGGTGAAATGAAGGCATTGCCAGTTTTTATGATTGAATAGAATATGGGGAGGCCTAAATGGGCTATTGGAACTCCTCATCATACTAAATAGATTAGTTCAAGGCTAACTAACCATTTACACAGATATCCTGTGAGAGTCTGGTATAACACCAATCAAGCTGGCCCTAAGAGCTATATAATCAAGAAATGATTCCACCATGACTCTATCACATCAACATCCATTGGTAGTGTGAGCTAGTCTTATGAAAATTCTTCCCACTGCATATAAAGAGATGTTTTAATAAATTACATTGTTATTACAGAAAGATTTAACACCGAAAAGTGAATCGTCATCTGAAGAGAAACTTAGATCGCCCGAAAACACACTGAATACTCCAGCAAAAACCAATGAGGAGCCGAAAAAGGTCAGCCCCTGTGTCACATTATCCAGAGGAAAGGAAAACGCTCGAAGGGAGATGAAGAAGAAGATGGAGGAAGGTACTTTATCACAAGAACATAGATTTAGATGCCCCGTACAGTCTCCTCCACTGGGCCATTTTAGTGGTAAGTGGAGGTTGTAGTTTATCATTGTAATTCTACCATCAAATTACTTTTGGAGCAATTAGCTGTCCCTGTCTTTTCAGTTTCTCTACAAGCCGATATACGAGCCCACCAATATATGGTGGAAATACCAACAAAGGGGATAAAACACTATGCTACCACTTTTCTGTCCAAATTCTTTACTGTTGTCTGTTTTTCCTAAAACATACATTTAGGTGTATTCAAGTTTTGCGTGAATAGGTATTTTCTAAGCAAGCGTGCTCCACTTTGGACTGCATTTCTGTCAGTCATCAGGTGCAATGTTGGTCAAAGGCGAACCTCTGCAATATATAAAAAAAAAGCGTTGTATTGTTATACACTGGGCTGTTGTCTACAGTTTACATTTGGTTTTTATATTTCATGCAATTTACAAAGTAGTGTCCAAAAATAATTACTATGACCTACAAAGATCAAGCCTTAAAAATCCCATTTCGTTTTTGTGAGAGAATGTTTTGTGCCAAACATCTCAAAATGAGAAATTCAGAAGACTAAGAAGTTAGGAAATTGGAACTGATGGATGTCAGAACCTAAATTCTAAAATGATTATTTTACATGCAACTGGGATTTAAAACTAGTATGACAATAATTGTTGGCGCCACCTATTTCCCAGTTAGTAATTGTGCATTGGGTTTATAGCGTTTTGCAACCCCCGCATGTTGCCGCCGCTCGCTTTGTGCGTGAGTCAGTGCGTCGCCAAACGCCACGCTGCCGCGACGCACGCTAAGTAGCATCGCATCCGCCATATAACCACACGTAATTAAGCTGTCCACGTCCAGTTAGTTAATAGGACATTCGCCTCATCTATACATAATATAATGATATCTGCACAATGAAAAAAAAAATGCTAAAAACCGAGTCAGGGGGATGTAAGAAGTGAAATAGAACTAATTTAGATTTTTTTTCAAATTTTTTGTTTCTCTGTTGTCTGTCTGTTTGTACCGGTTAATCTCCGAAACTACTGGACCGATTTAAATGAAACTTTGTATGGTGGTAGCTTATATCCTTGGTCAACATATAGGATACTTTTGATCTCGAAAAATTAAAGAGTTCCCATGGGATAGTTAAGAAACCGCACCACGCGGACGAAGTCGCGGGCATCAGCTATTCTGATATATAAACTTAAGTGTTCAGTGTACCTGCGTCCCTTGCGCCCCAGGGCTTATATCGTCACGTGATTAGCTGTGTCAGATTCTGACTAAGTGCAAGATTCTATATTCTCTGGGTACCAGTTCTTTATTGGGGAATAAGGGATGGCCATATATTGAGCACATAATCCCCTACCCGTGGAGATTGTGTCTCCAATAATGTGTTCTAAGGATTAATTTTGGAGTCAGGACTCCATCTTCTGACTTCTCTTTTTCTCTTAGCACACATCTATTTTATCAGCATCTGGCAAAGACAATGTGCAACCAGTTTTTCATTATACAAATATTTAATTTTCATAAACTATAGCTGAGCTGGTGAAGGCGACTGTTATTTAGTTTAGCTACTGTTATTAATTAGAAGCTCATAGTGTGTTCATGTCCGTATTACCGCTGAACATGGTAACATATTCATATCCATAACACAATTGAAAATCACGTCTGTGTCATTTAAATCTTAACATGTTTGAAGAAAAGATGTAAGGATACAACAGGTGATCCAGGATTCATCTCCATAATATAAAACTGAAAATCATGGTGTATTTTACTCCATAACAACACAGTTCCTACTTGTGTGCTTTTAGCGACTTGAGTTTAGTTACATTTTCTCATAAGCTTAAATATATTTACAATTCCTCATAAGTTTAGAATATTTGCAATTCCTCATTAGTTAGGATATACTTAGTCTGGCCATAAATACTGTTACAATTAAAAAGAAACAAAATATTACATTTGAATTTGGAATCTGTCATTTTTATATGATTGTTCATTGTGTTTTCTCATTTTGGTACCAATACATTGTACAACATTTTGCGATATTAAAATGGAGTGGGGCGATAAAGAGAACCGAATTGCTGTGATTGCATTACACAAAGTAGGTCCATACCTACTTTGTGTAGGTATGGTATGGAGCCAAATGTAATTTTTAAAACTTCATACGCTTGGTATTAGTCAAATGTTTGTGTACCGGGCTATTAATAGGTACAATGAGACCTTCTCTGCTTGTGACAGAAAAAGATCTGGCCGTCCACGTAGTGTTCGTACGAAAAAGGTGGTCAAAGCAGTAAGGGAAGAATTCGAAGAAATCCTGCCCGAAAGCAAAAGATTTTATCTCGGGAGATGAAGATATCACCTAGAACCAAGTCGCGTATTTTAAAAGATGACTTAGGACTTAAAAAGAATTAAAAGAAATGACCAGTGCGTCTCATATAGGCTGTATATGAGACGCACTGGTCATTTCTTAACTCATAATTTAAAAAAGAATAGGGTGATAAAATCGAAACAACTACAGAAGCGGTATGGAAAGGGAGGTCACAGAAATTTTTTATTTATGGATGAGAATTTTTTACAATTGAGCAACATTTTAACAAACAAAATGACCGTATTTATGCTCAAAGCTCTAAGGAAGCTTCTCAATTAGTCGACAGAGTGCAACGTGGGCATTATCCGTCTTCAGTGATGGTTTGGTGGGGTGTTAGCTATGAAGGAGTGACTGAGCCATATTTTTGTGAAAAGGGTATAAAAACATTGGCACAAGTGTATCAAGATACCATTCTTGAGAAGGTAGTTAAGCCCCTTAACAACACCATGTTCAATAACCAAGAATGGTCCTTCTAGCAAGACTCGGCGCCGGGTCATAAAACTCGGTCCACGCAGTCTTGGTTGTAAACGAACGTTTCGGACTTCATCAGAGCTGAAGACTGGCCGTCGTCTAGTCCCGACCTTAATCCGCTGGATTATGATTTATGGTCAGTTTTAGAGAGTATGGCTTGCTCTAAACGCCACTATAATTTGGAGTCCCTAAAACAATCCATACAAATGGTAGTGAAGAATTATTCCCATGGAAAGAGTGCGTGCTTCTTTTGATAACTGGGCTCAACGTTTAAAGGACTGTATTGCAGCCAATGGAGACCACTTCGAATAATCTTTTTATATTTAAAATTGTTTTATATTTATGTATTAAACTAACACACTGTAAAACTTATAAATGTTATTTGCAATATAAATTTTTTATATTTGTTACAATATTTATGGCAAGACTAGGTATTTACAATTCATTATAAGTTAAAATATATTTACAATCTGTCATAGGTTAATATATATTTGGAATTCATCATAGGTTAATCATTATTTCCAGGACTCCTCGATGAGGATGAAAGCAATGTGGATAGTATAGATGACTTCAGGCGTCAATTGGCTTCGGAGATTGAGCGAATCACAGAACTGTGTGTTACATGGGACAAAATATCAGAACAAACTAAATTACCCGAAACAATACAGGTATAATTGTGTTTATATAATTGATTGAGATTTAATTATTCTGTCATTCTTTTATACTGTTGGCCTTTTAATGGTTGACATGTTTAACATGATGTGAAGTAGATTTCCTATTTCTATCAGTTAAAAAGTATGTTTTTTTATTTTATTGCAAAGTTCAGTAGACATGTAGACAGCTCACCTGATGGAAAGTGGTTATCATATTCTATGGACATTTGTAACACCAATGGTGCTAATGCCGGAACACAACGCAAGGTTGTTGTGGCGACATACTCTAGACCAGGGGTGGTAGCCATCCAGATGGCCAAATAGCCTATCACCTGGCTCTGAAGTGTTTTTGTCGCCTCTTACGACAGGCTGCCCCAACGCAGGAAATTGTACTCTTTCTCCATTCTTGCACTGTGAATTTCAATCTTAACCATTTGTGAAACTTGTCAATCCGCCTTAGTGCAGCAAAGCGGTGATCCTTATGCTCAGCAGTGGGATGTTTATAAGCTAACATGATTTCTGCCATAGTCCACGTTTAATTCATACAGGAGTATGTGTTGGCTGCTGTGGGGCAAGGCAGGCTGCTAATGTCCCAGAAGATGCAGCAGTTTGCGTCCCTGGTGGAAAGATGTGCTAAACCCGAGCCAGGCACAGCCTTAGTCACCCCGGCTGATCTCCAAGGCTTCTGGGACATGGTTTTCATGCAGGTATTGCCAACAAAATGATTGTTACAAGTGGCCAATCTATGGTCGAAATTCGACCATAATGTCTGCTACACTGTTTGACCACAGGTATGTGTTTGGCATTGTAAGTATGAAAATGAACATTTTATTGAAATATAAGTTGAAATAATTAAAGGGACAAGCCGCGAGGAATTAAGATGGACGGACGAGGTTATCCGGCTTTTTTATCATATGGGTTTTTTATTATTTATATTTTATATGGAGTTTGACAGGTGTTATAAGTCGAGTCACACGTGTTTGGAGATTTTTTTCGGCTTTTCCATACTTTCTGTGATTCTACAACTTGTGCTGTCTTATTTTATGTTGGTGGTGGTATAGATTAAGTCTTTAATTAGTGGTAAGTCCTATTATTCTAAGTATGTCGTATTCGGTGGGTGAAAAAGTCCCGCCTGACAGGGGGAGGAAATCCCTGGATGCCGCGATGGAAGAATTGTCTGCAATTTCGAATCCTACTACTACTACAGAGAAAACGAGATCAAAGCGCTCTGCAAACTGCTTGGATAGTACTCAGAATATTCCAGAAAAAAGACTTGCCCCCTCTTCTACAACCGCCGCCTCAGTTCAACACACTTACACTCGTCCTGGTTATGAGGATAATTCGGACCTCAAATACACGGAGTCTGACTGTGGCCCTTTCGTAGTTCATGTAGCTCGCTCAGATCTTGATTCTTTACCATCCTCTAATCGCATGCGTACTCTCAAAATTGCTCAAACTATTTACAACGGAAAAGTGTCTGGGGTTGATGAAATTAAAAACATTGGTAGAAACAAAGCAGCCATTATTTTTAAAACCTACTCTGATGCTAATACCTTTATATCTAACCCTATTTTATCATCAAACAAGCTGACCGCAATTATCCCACGCTTCCAGGTTACACGAATGGGTGTAGTAAGACAGAGCCCCCTAGACTGGTCTCTTGAAGACCTGGTATCATTTATCGAATGCAGATCAATGTCAACCATAGCAATTAAAGCTAGGAGACTTAATAAGAAAAAGAAAGTGGATGGTGTAACAACTTGGGAGCCTATGGGTACTGTCGTTCTTACATTTCTTGGCCAAACATTACCCACACATATTTACTGCTGTAGTGTTTCCACTCCCGTACAAATCTATACTCTCCCTACAATTCAGTGTTTAAAATGCTGTCGCTTTGGTCACATCCGTGATCAATGTAGATCAAATGCTCGTTGTTCTCGTTGTGCTGGCCCACATGAAGCTACTCTCTGTAATGTCCCGGAAGAAAATATTTCTTGCTTATTTTGTTCAGGAAGACATTCAGCTTCCGATCCGAACTGCCCTGAACATGCCCGGCAAAGAAATATAAAGGCATTAATGTCTCAAGAAAATATTAGTTTTGTTGAGGCTGCTCAAAGAGTCCCCCGTATTCGTACTTCTTTTGTTGATGTGGTCAATGGTTCCCAACCACAGAAACCGGTTTAGCTTAGTAGATCTTTTACAAATCACATTAGCCCTGCCCCAACGTCCCTACCTAGTTCACATCTCTCAAATCCTGCTCCATCCACCTCATCATACAAAAAAACTGTTTTTATCCAAAGAAGTCCTAAATCAGTTCAGGGTAAATCTTATGATAGAGTAGCTCACAATAATATAACTTCTTCTCCTAATTCTTTATTACCAAATGGTTGTGCTCTTAGAGACTCTACTTCCACTAATGTTTCCCCCAATGATAACCTAGCTGAGCTTTTGTCAATGGTTTTATTTAATATGCTCACGAAATTTAATGATGTCCTACCGAACACTGTCCTGGAACAACTCCAGTTAATAATTACTTCTCTCATCAACTCTCTCCCAAAACAAAATGGCCAAGATTCTACAATGGAATTGCCGGAATATTAAGAATAAGATTCAAGATATAATTTTTCTAATTAATAGATACAATCCTATCCTCTTTGCTATCTCAGAGACTTGGTTAAGACCTGGTGCTCTTTTTAGGGTTCCTGGGTTTTCCTGCCTTCGGGATGACAGGGAGGATGGCTGGGCTGGCTGTGCTATTTTAGTCCGTAGAAATATATCATTCTGTCGCTTACCTATTCCTTCTCACTCCCCTGGTCTAAATGTTGTTGCTGTTCGTTCTTACAGTACTACTTTTGTCTCTGTCTATATCCCCCATCCCAACGATTCACTTATTGAAGAACTTTCTTCTTTACTATCGCACCTTCCTAGTCCCTTCATTGTTCTTGGGGATTTTAATATCTGCCACACAATATGGGGATCACATTTGTGTGACTCTGTCTCATCTGTATTCTTTGATTTCTTGGACAAATTAAATCTCTGTATTCTCAATGATGGAACTCCTACTCGTAGAGTTTCCCCTTGTCAAAACCCCAGTGTACCAGATCTCTCTCTATCTTCACCTTCTTTAACAAATTCACTGTCCTGGTCTGTCTTACCCACTTCCTATGGTAGTGATCATCTGCCAATCCTAGTCATTTTAAATGATTCCACCCCCCCTCCAACTGTTTCTCTCCCCCTCTTAAAATATAAATTAGATCAGGCCAATTGGCATAAATTCTCCTCTTTAGTTCAGAATGGACTAGAAACCCTTCCTGATATTAACAATTCAAACTTTATTTCATTATATACGGAATATATTTCTATCCTTTCCACTGCTGCTCAGGAATCCATTCCTCTTAAAAGCTCAGGCTCAAAGTATATACCTTCTCCTGCATGGTGGGATTCTGAATGTACCTTATCAGTTAAAAAGCGTAAGCAAGCAGAGTCTAAATTTGCCTTGTCTTTAACCTTAGAAAATTACCTGAACTCCCAGAAAATCTCAGCTACCACAAAAAGACTTTTACGGAAAAAGAAAACACAGGGTTGGCGAAATTTCTGCGAGTCACTATCCCCTAGAACTTCTGCTTCCATTGTGTGGAAAAAAATTAAAGCTTTTCGGAAATCACAATTTGACACCAACATTAACTCTAATGAATTATCCTGGCTTTCTGACTTCGTTTCAAAATTATCCCCTCCTTTCGTCGCCCCAGAACCGTGTCCCCCAGCCTCTTCTCTTAGTTCAACCCCTGATCCCATGGACTCCATATTCTCCTTTACAGAACTTTGCTGTGCTCTCGATCATCTGCGGGATTCAACTCCAGGCATAGATGGCATCTCTTATTCCTTTATCATTAATTCTTCAGATGCCTCAAAATCGTTTCTTCTTAAAATTCTAAATCACATCTTCTTATCAGGTTCTGTCCCAGATTCCTGGAAGACTCAGTTGATTGTTCCAATTCTGAAACCAGGCAAAGACCCTTCTGACCCTAATTCCTATAGACCAATTGCCCTATCCTCTGTACTGTCTAAAATTATGGAACATTTAATAAAAAATCGTCTCGAATGGATAGTAGAAAATAGAAATCTCCTTCCAAGCAGTCAGTATGGTTTTCGTAGAGGTCTAGGTACTTTAGACAGCTTGAGTGTACTTACCTCAACTATTCGCCTCGCTTTCTCACGAAACCATCACGTCGTAGGTGTCTTTTGGACATTACTTCGGCGTATGACAACGTCGACCTTCCTATACTTAGGCAAAAATTGCTTAATCTAAGTATTCCACCGAAGATCGTGAATATTATTTATAATATGCTTATGGAGAGATCTATTTGTGTCCGAGTTTCAGGTAATGTTCTTTCTCCACATACCATTTGGAAAGGTCTTCCTCAAGGTTCCGTTCTTAGTCCTCTTCTTTATAACCTTTATACTGCTGACCTTGACACTACAGTTAATTGCTTCTGTAATATCCTTCAGTATGCCGATGACATTGTTCTATATGCCACATCAGATACTATTTCTGAAGCATCTAACCGTCTAAATTCTGCTTTATTTTACCTCAATTTGTGGCTCTCAGAACACGGCTTGTCCCTTTCTGCCCCTAAAAGTACTGTGGTGATCTTTTCTCGAAAAATAAATATTCCTGAACCAAGTATACGAATTGGTACTCAGCCTATTTCTGTTTGTGATAGAGTTAAATTTTTAGGTATCTTCCTTGACTCTAAACTTTCCGGTGTTAACCATTTGAACTACATCTGTGGAAAAGCAGAAAAGAATATTAATATCATCCGTGCGTTATCTGGAGTTAAATGGGGTTCACATCCATATTGTCAGAAGCTTCTCTACAATGCTATTGTAAGAAGTCATTTTGATTATGGATCCTTCCTTTTAGAACCATGTAATAAAACCTCACTTTCTAAACTAGACCGGATCCAATCCAAACGCCTTAGAATTATTTCAGGTGCCATGAAGTCATCCCCTATCAATGCCCTTCAAGTAGAATGTTTAGAACCTCCACTAACCTTGCGAAGACAGTTTCTGGCAGATAGATTCTTTTACAAAGTAGTTGCTATTTCCTCCCATCCTTTAACAGACATACTTAACCTACTTAATCAACTTACTCAAACTTCTAGGTACTGGCAACACAAAACTTTACCACCTCTTGTTCGGTCTTCCCAAAATTCATTAGAAATTTCTTCAGGCATCTATAAAAACTCTAAAACCCACTGTTTGAATTTAATTTTAATAGTCTCCTTTTTTCGACGTAAAGTTATTTTGGATCTTGGCATATATAAGGGTTCTCCAGGCGCAGACCAATTATTACTTCAAAAATTGAAGAACAGTGGCCAGATCATCTGCAATGCTACACTGACGCCTCTAAGCTACCACAGACCGATCATGTTGGTGCTGCAGTGTGGATACCTAAATTTAAAATTATTTTAAACTATAAAATTCCCCCTCATTCCTCTGTTTTTACAGGGGAAGCCTTAGCCCTCCTGGAAGCTGCTCTTTATATTGAGTCGCATAACATAAAAAAATCGATTATTTTTTCTGACTCATTAAGCAGTCTCCAAGACTTAATTAAACTTCCTTTTCATTCTAAAGATAATTTTCCCGTAACGTTAAAAACCAAAGGAGTCCTTTTGAGGTGTGATATTGCCGGCCTTGACATTATCCTCGCCTGGATTCCCAGCCATAGCGGAATTAGCGGTAATGAAATGGCTGATCACTGCGCTAAGGAAGCTGTCTCCTCTGGTGTAAACAAACATGATAAAGTATTTCCTCGGGATCTGAGAGCCCTCGCTAAACCCCGAATGTTAAGCTCTTGGAATCTACAGTGGCAAGCTTCTCGACAAAACGTAGGAAGACACTTTGGAAACCTTCAACCTATTCTCCCTTCCAAACCATGGTTTTATCTATACCGCAAGCTTCCTAAAAAAGTGGTTACTGCCATAATTCGTCTCAGACTCGGCCATATCTGCACACCGGTTTTCTTGGCGAAAATTAGAGTCCGTGACCATTCCCTTTGTGAATGCGGCTTAGACGAGGGCACTTTGGAACACATCTTTTTCTACTGCCCAAAAGTTATTACCCCACTCTACGATATTTTACCAAGAGATTTCCCTCGCCCTGTCAACATAAATTTCCTTTTAGCACTGGCCAATAAAAAATCTGTTAGTGTATTATATAAATTTATTATTATAAATAACATTTATTTATAAGGTAGTTAGATTAACTCTGTTTATGTTGTGTTGTCCTTAGGTTCACAGAAGTCACAATTGGAAAGAAAACCGACCAAAATTTTTTTTTGAGCTGCTATTGCCAATAACCCACACCTGACATTCTCTGTTACTGTGACATTGGCCGAATCAGCGTCAGTAGCGTTGGAAGCCAAAACGCCAAAATAGAATAGAATATATTTTATATACATACTTCTTTCTATTTTTCTTTTTTAGTCTTTATTTTTATAAAATCTTACTTCTATTATTCCTTCTTTCTTAAACCTAGATATACTACATTTCTCTCATTTCTACTGTCTATCTGTTATAATTTATTTGCTGCCATCAACAAGAGTATTTTATTTTAATTTTTTTATGTCCATGTTTTTTTTGTGTTTTCGTTTATATTTATTTTCTGTTTTTCATTTTATTGCTAAATTTATTTATTTTTCACCAAGTATTTAAATGTTATAATTCCAGGTCGAAAATGTGTATATACGTTTCAAGAAGCTAGAACAACTTCGCGATCGCGGCTGGGTAGAGGAGAAGCCGGTGGAATTGAAGAAGAAGCCAACAGTGCAGGCCCGGGTGAAGAAGAACAAGCCGAGCGCTGGCCCCAGTCGCCTCAAGGAGATGATTGCTTGTAAGATATGGAGTTTTGCCTCTTATCTGTGCAGGAACGAGTAAGAATACAATTTCCTGCATTGGGGTGGCCTACCCTAAGAGGCGACAAAACAACCAACAGCCAGGTGGTGGGGTATTTGCCCGTCTGGATGGCTACCACCCCCCGGTCCAGAGCATCTATGCTGCCATAACAACCTTGAGTTGTGTTTCAACATCATTGGATAGGTTCCAGACCACCCCTCGAGGCCAATAGCAAGCAGCTCTGGTGTTGCCAATGTTCAGAGGCGACTGTCACCACTTTCAATCAAGGAGGCCATCAGCTTTGCTGTGTTCCAGCAATAATTTTATCTATGTTTTATTATGTGAGTTCAGCATACAGGTAGACGGCCCACTTGATGGAAAGCAGATACCATCGCCTATGGACATTTGCAACACCAAATGCACTGCTGCTCTCTTAAGGGAGACTGGAATCTGGTCACTAATGCCGGAACACATCTCAGCGTTGTTATGGCGGCGTACTCTAGACCAGGGGTGGTAGCCATCCAGTCGGGCAAATACCCTAACTCATGGCTGGGGGTTGTTTTATCACCTCTTACGACAGGCCACCCCAACGCAGGAATATGTATAGATTCTATCTGTGCAGGAATGGAGAGTATACTTGCCCGTCTGGATAGTTACCACCCCTGTTCTGGAGTATGCCGCCATGACAACCTTGACTTGTTATCCAGCATTAGCGGCCAAGTTCCATTCAGAGAGCAGCAGCATATTGGTAAACTCTTTCCATCAGGTTGGCCATCTGCCTGTCTGCTGAATTAAAAAAATCGTCCATGAATTTGTTAAAGCCCTTTCGATCTGTCCTTTCTAAACCAGAAACCAGCTATAATGGTTCCTCTTAAATTATTTACGACAATTCAATATTTTTCTTGCCTTCAGCCGCAAGAAGAGCTAAGAAGGAGCAAGAGGTTCAATCTTCGATGTCATCTTCGCCTTCGGTTACGTCCAGTGACACGGAGAGTAAATCGTTTGAAGCTGGCTTCTTCTGTGTGAAATCCCCGGTTCGGTCTCCTGCTAGGAGCACTCCGACCAAACCGTGTTTGTTGAAGGCAGTGTTATCCAATGAAGCGAAGAAAGCTTCTGCGTCTAAGGTAAGCGTGATCAATAAATCTGGAAATCTATCCCTATTAATATTATAAACGCGAAAGTCTGTCTGTCTGTTCCATTTTCACGTAAAAACTACTGGACCGATTTGGATGAATCTCGGTATATATATTTTTTGATGCCAAGGATGAACATAGGATACTTTTTATCGAAAAATAGGATAGTTTCCGATAAAAATATATTTGTCTTTGTGTTTGTTATGCTTTTACGGAAAAACTAATGAACCGATTTGAATGAAATTCGGTATATATGTAATTTTAATACTGAGGGTGGACAAAGGATACTTTTCATCCCGGATAATGGGATAGATTTATGTAAAGGTTATTCCAGAATTTAGAATACATTTTTATTTTGTGATTACCTATTTTCGTCATTTTAGTTAATTTGGTCGATTTGGTCGATGTGGTTGATGTAGTCGATGTGGTTGATTTGGTCAGTCCATGTGGTTGATGTGGTCAATGTGGTCGGTGTAGTCTGACTGTAGTCCATGTGGTTGATGTGGTCGGTGTGGTTGGTGTGGTTGATGAGGTTGATGTGGTCATTTTGATGTAAATATATAGTTTCAGTTAGTGGCAGGAATAAAACCGATTGTATTTGTCAAAGCTGGTATACATAAATATTAAATGATATGCAGTTACTTACATCATATTTTATTCATTAATACACATATAAGTATGTAAAATATTATATAAGTAAGAGTTATACTTAATCTATATTATAAAGAGGTAAAGTTTGTGAGTTTGTGACGTTGTAGGGGGTAATCTCCGAAACTACTGAACCGATTTAAAAAAATCTTTCACTGTTGGCAAGCTACACTATACTCGGTTGTCATAGGCAATATGTTTTTTTTTTTAAATTAGGGATCCTTACTAATACTCCAATAGTGTAAAATCGCGTGCGCTGCGAAAACTATTGATGATAGAGTAAAATAATGTACTACGACTTTGCAGAACACATCATTATTTACAAAAAGTGTCGCGACAGCATATGTCCAACTATTATAGTTATGCCACAATAAGTGTTTTATGTTTTAAAAATTTAAATGTAATGCCGCCGCTAGAAAAGGCTCTTTATTTGTATCTTGGTATTCATTCTTATCAAAATAAATTACTAATACATATTCAAGACTGCTTCAATACCTTTATATAACCTTTTGAATTATTCAATCTGGACATTCCATTCCAAAGATATCATTAGTTTAAATATGTAAGTATTAGAAAAAAAGATGCGTGGTCGCCGCGCATCCTAATCTGCTAGGTAGGCTTATGCGATGTAGGCGTCACTGGGGTACGGGCAGTACGGGAGGAGAAATATTTTTAATTCGCTTAGTAAGTAATTAAACTCAACAAAAATAAAGAGATAGTTTGTGAGTTTGTGACGTTGTAGGGGGTAATCTCTGGATCTACTATTTGATTGTGATTAATAATAAGTATTTTTAATTTTTTCTGATGCCCAGCGAAGTGGGCATGGGTCAGCTAGTAGACATATAAATACACCTATTGATATTGTATACATAAATACATATATATACATAAATACATGTAAAAATATCAAACATCACTATGTTGCAAGTAGTGCTTTTATTATAATGCTTTACTTCATATTGTGTTCCAACATATTATGCATTCTTCATTTGGAAGTTTATTATTTTGTTCATGGCGAGGATGGGGAGGAGAATTAATAAGGAGTTGTTCCTCAACACAACCACTCAATGCTTATATGCTGTTCTGTCAACTTGAATCTTTAAAAATGTAGTAGTGTGCGAGTGAAATAGTGGACTCCGTTTAGGATTTAGCTCCATAAAGGGAATACTACTTTCTTGTTGAATATTGCATTTGGACTTGTTTCAGGCGACGGCGTCGTTTGCAATGCTACGCGCTTCCGTCATGAGCAAGTGCGTGGAGACTGATGGCATCGCGCCACTACCGGTAAGTAGTCTAACTACAGTAACTCATCATGGGTGCTGTTTCCGATAGGAGAAATTTCGTAAAAAAAACCCGTTATTTATTCCGGTCTGAGTGTCTGGGGTCGGCATTATAATTGCCTGTTGTACAGTACCCAATTCATACAACTAAAATCTGGCTTGCAATCTGCGCATAAGTCCATACATAAAAGTTGTACAATGAGATACAAAGACACAGATATCTTACAAATATTTCAATATAATTACTTAGTTATATTTAAAAATAGTCTAAATTTTAAAAACTATTTTAACAATCATATACATAATATAACTTCATTTTGATGATTTTAAAGATAATAACAAGTTAACAACAATACTTATTGACACTTGACATCTTTGTATTTCGTGATCACGGCTACAATTATAAAAACAAATAAATTACCGCGCCTGAAACAGCGTTAAAATGTAGTTTTATTATATATACTAGTCACGAAAACTTAGAAAATATTAAATGATATACAAAGTATTAAAAAAATTACTTATCAATATATTATAGTTTCTAAAATTCAGATTACCTTTCAATATAACTATGTAACTAACGTAACAACACTGTATCAAGCATTTTTTTATTGCATGAGTCCAGCAGACAGGCAGACGGCCCATCTGATGGAAAGCGGTTACCATCGCCTAGGGACATTTGCAACACCAAAGGCGTTACAAATGCGCTTCAGCTCTCTTAAGGGAGACTGGAATCTGGCCACTGGTGCCGGAACACAACTCAAGCTTGTTATGGCGGCATACTCTAGACCGGGGGTGGTAGCGATTTGGACGGGCAGATACCCCACCACTTGGCTGTGGGTTATTTTCTCGCCTCTTACGACAGGCCGCCCAATGCAGGAAATTGTATTCTTTCTCTGTTCCTGCACGGATTAAAAAGAGGAGAAAGGATAAAGTTTAATAGGTAACATTATGTTAAAATTTATGATTATTTGTAGGGTAACATTTTATGAAACCCCTAATTGATGTGGCGTATCGGAGATCCCTATAGCATCAGATTATTAATTTGTTGTTTTAAAAATTTCAGCAAACACCTTTGACTCCTATAAACCTATCGGCCACTCCTGGTCGTGGTATTCTCAAATCTGCAAACAAGCACCCTGGCAGAAAGTCGATTAAAATAGTCCTATTTGATAAATCGGATGATTCTGATGCAACTGCTAATAATGAACCACCAGAGAATGTTGATAATGTGCAAAATTCCAAAATGTATAATACAAGTATTATAAATGTTTCTGATGAAATTTCTGAACAAAAGATACAAGAAAATGTTGATAGTGTTGAATGTACAGGTGATGATGTCAATGTTCCAAATAAACGTGTATCAGACTACACTAACGCAGATAACGGTAAAGAGAATAGAAGAAAATCAAAAGAAAAAAAGAAGCAGTCAAAGTTAATAAGGCAGGATGCTAAAGATGTGGAGACACCAAGTCCAGTTAAAACTAGAAATCAAAGAATGAGTTTGCGCACACCTCTATTGGATATTCCTATCAAAGACACATCTTCGGAGAAGAAGAAATTGAGTACAGATCAAGCCCCAAGAAGATCAACCAGGTCTCGTAAAAGTATGCCTAGGTAAGATTCAAGTCCTTTTTAGGCTAAACACTTGTGCTTTGGCTTAACAGATACCATACTATGAGTGAAAGTATTGGTGTTGTTGGTATACCAATGTGGCTGTAATTACCAATATGGCCTTGTTAATTTTTTGCAAACAGTTTCACAATTCTTAGAATGTTAAATGAGCTATTCTCTGTCCAACCATTTATTTTACTTTTGACAGTTCAACCACTGATTGCTTAGTAATGCTCTAAAAATATATCAATCAATTCAGCACACCTATATCATTGTTCAAAAAAATACTGACTAGCGTAATAAACAGCCACATACAGTATAAACTCCATGTAACGTCACTCGATTAAACGACAAACTCCCTTAAGCGTCGAAATCATTTGGCTATGGTTGGTTTAGCTTGTCTTTCATACAATGATGAACTCTATATAGCGTTACACCCACTCTCAATAACGACAACAAGTACTAAAAAGTACCTATTAAGTTGCCAAAATGATTTAAAACTACGCAGCTGCGTACGTTCTTTTATCCCTTTATTATCCCAGCCCGTAATAAACTCGACTTCCGGCATCACGAATACCGAAATTTCTAAGTACTTCCTTTATGACCAAGATGCCACAATATCGCAAGATATTAATAAAATAAGTAAAAAATACAACAAACTTACTGGTGCAGCAAAAGACGTCAGATAAAAATAACAGATTTGTCTCCATTTAACGACAACTCTCTACAACGCCATATAATCCACAGTCCCTTCAGTGTCGTTATATAGAGTTTACACTGTATTTATAGTTAAAAGTGAAATAAAAGCAAAATTATACTTTTGAAATCTAAATCCCATTATCATTCCAAAACGATTAATTACAATTAAATTTAGGTATAAATTCTATATAGTATAGTCTGTGCAGTAGATGACTCACAGAACGTCATAATGACGTCGCCTGGAATAATGAAGTCAAGCCATTGTGACATGTGAAAACGTCAAAGGTGAAAGAAATGGTTGGCCAGCTATAATGTGGCCTTATTCAATTTACTACAATATTCATGTGACTCTAATTAATCAGTGTTTTTTTTAGTTTGAGTAACAGGATATACAATGAGTGTTCATTTAGTGTTGTTACAATTTGTTTACCGTTTATTATGTATAAAAAAAATATTAATTTTTGGGTCATTTGAAACATTAAATTTGTTGTTGTTGCAAGTGAAGTGACATTTAAAAAATATGTCAGGAGGAAACATTTTTAAAATGTCATTTGCAACATATGGGCTTTCAGCCTTCAATATGGTCAATACTATGATGTATTGCTGTGTGATGATTTGTTGGAGATTTAGGTTAATATTTTTCATTATGGCTATGAGTAGGCAAATATAGATTAGTATTAAAATTTTCTTAGAATATGTGCTAAATGTGTTAATTTTACTTTAACCTCCTTCAAGGGCCAAGTTTAATATTATATTTTCTACAAGCTGCCATCAAACGTAATGTTTATTATATATAAAAACCAAGAATTATATCGTCCCTTTTATTCTAATACAAATTCTATGTAGTTAGAGGGAGAAAGCATCAGTTTCAACGTTCATTTCAATTATCTGTATTTGACCAAAATTTGTGGGACTTCCCAATGAGCCATATGTGACAGTTTGGCAACAAATTTGTGATGGTTCCATCTTAAAGGTTAAATTCTATGGTAAAAAATTAAATAATATGTATTGACCACAGTGTCATCTAAATAAGATAGATTTCAATCTGGCGTCCAAAGCGACCACTTTTGAAGAATCGCTTTTTAAAATGGTCATATGGCTAGATATACGTATAAGACCTAGAGATAATGTTCCACTTTATATTAATACTTGTCATGTTCATAATACGACTTTGTGAAAGTGACTGCCTAGGGTTCCCCTGTCGTCTATTTTTTGATCTATCTGTCTGTAACTTTGTTAATATTACCAAAATAAAATGGATCTTAATTTAAATTTAATTATAACTGTTTCCTAGTTATTTTATTCTATTGGAGTTATAATAATTAACTAACTACATAAGTGTTTTCTTAGGTTTTCATGTATCTTTGTTATTTGTATTGTCTTCAGAACCCCAGTGATATAGGTTTATTGCCTATTACCATAGTGTAAGTATGCGTTTTTGCTTTAAACAAGTAGTATACTAAGTCCCTTATTCATAATGTTATACAAGGTTTATATCAGGTCACTCAAGTGTCTTTGATGATCACATTCTGAAAGCCGTTGATTTTTATTAACGAACCTGTAATCTTTAATGCATTTATTGTTAATAAAGGGTTTAGAGTTGTACAAATTAAATGTTATGTTTGGTGAAAATGGCCACTTGGCCGACGAACTGCATTCTGTGACTCAAATCCGTTTGTTTACTGTCCATACCAAATTCTATGACTTTATCTAGAGTAGATTGAAGTAATCGGTTTCATATAAAAATATTCTTACATAGGCATCTGTTGGTAAATTACGGCCGGTTTCTATGTCCTATTAACTGATCATTTACCTTACTAGTGGTTAAAATTTGACATTATCTCTATACCAGTAATGCTCAATTTCTACAAATGGCAAGAGAAGTTAGAGCGCTTTATTTGATACTAAAATGTCTCGTTAGAAAATTGAGACTGAACATTTCTGACATTTTTGTGTTTGTTAGTAGTGGAAGGAAGTTTCTAGAATTTTTTTGGGATGCCATAAATTGTTTTTAGTTATGTTAGTTCAAACGTGAAAAAGCAGAATCATGTTGACATACCATTGTAATTGATTAAATTGTAGTATTAAGATGAACTAATGTTTAGGCGCAGCTCGTACTTTGCACAGTTTTGAAATCTCATAATTGGGTACTCAATATCAGGGCTTTTAAAAAAAGTTAAGTTTTAACTTAAAAAAAAGCTTAAATAAGCAGTTAAAAAGTTTTAAAATATTGTGACAGTTAATTTCGTTTAATTTTAAACGGTTTTGTTTCATTTCTATCGAAATTGAAAGACGTAAATGAACCCTATGTTGGAAATTGAAATAACTCGATATTTGTGTTACAATGCACATCACTATTAAACGTAGACATCACTAAGCTTTCATGTAAAAATGGCTTCCTGGGGAGTTTTTGGCGGGAACTGAAAGGAGATGTGCTGTGCAGTTTTATTTTCAAAAAATGTGTAAAATTACTCTAAAATGAACAATAGTTGTATGATATTGATAGTTTTTAAGTGGTAATTATGTGTTTTGTGAGAAATGTGAACTGTATAGTCGAATTTGGTCTTTTGAGTTGTCACAAGAACTCCGTTGTATGGCACCAGCTGATAATCTACAGTTCAGCTGTGCTACACATAGGCTTATGAAAATGAAGAAACTACATTATAATCTAAGATCTGGCTTAAAGGCCTAGCTGCCAAGCCATAAACCTTAATAAAAATAAATGGCTTCCTGGAAAACTGTGTTCACATTAATTATTAATTTTATTAATTATTATTACTTTTATTAATTAAATCACTATTAATAAAAGTAAATCTTTCTTTAATCCATAAATTATCTCAAAACATAACACCCTGTGCGTTGAGCGTGTCGCGTCTAAATGCGTGTTTACCTTTATCAACTAATAAAAAACCTAAAGTAACGTGATATTTTGTGTACAATAAGCGTATACCACATCGTTAAAATATACATTAAAATTATTAATATTGTATTAGTTTTAAATAATATAATTGGCGTATTCTAATAAAGTATAATAAAGTTTGTATTTTGTGTTTCATTAACCTCTAAATAATTTTTCTTCACTCGTTATTGCCAAGGTGTGGAGTTTTTGGTGTAAACTTGAAACATTATATAGTGTAATTTTCTTTTAAAATTAATCTAACGTGTGATCTGTCTGCTATACTACTTAATTGTACAAAATACAGTAGAATCTCAGTAATCGGCACTTTTCGCCCGCGCTTCCGTCGTCCCTCCTGACGCCACGTACAGCGTCCGCTCTGTCGTCGAGAAGTCTAACCTCAAAACTCATCACGCGTTGCACAAAAACAGATCTTAATCAAGGACTATTTTAAAACGATGTAATTAGTTAATTGTGAGATATGTTACAGTTCAAAAAACGTTTAGAACATTAATACAAATATATTATATTTTCTTTATGACATGCTTTAGCTGTCGGTAGCGATGGTATTAGTCTGAACATGATTCTGCCCATACTGGATGTCATCAACCCTATCCTCACCCAATATTCAATGCTTCTGTAGTTTATGGTACCTTTCCAGTCACCTGGAAGAAAGCCCAGATTATTCCTCTTCCTAAAAAACCTAGTCCTGTTTCTTTCTCTCAGTTCCGTCCCATATCTATTCTGCTATTCCTTTATAAAGTCCTTGAACGCCTAGTCCACCAACAGTTAAGTGTTTTCCTTAATCGAAATTCTCTCCTTAATCCCTATCAATCTGGTTTCCGTCCTGGCCACAGCACAACTACTGCCCTCGTGAAAATCACCGATGACATCCGTTATGGTATGGACAATGGTTTATTGACTGTGCTATCGCTACTCGACTTCAGTAGTGCTTTCAACAACGTTAACTTCGAAATATTACTTTGTATCCTAAGCTCTCTTAACATATCTCCTTCTGTAATCGACTGGTTTCACAGTTACCTGTATGGCCGCCGGTAGCGGGTTCGCGTCGGGGATGATTATTCGTCATGGTGTGAACTCACTGCTGGTGTTCCTCAGGGCGGCGTGTTTTCTCCCTTATTGTTCGCTGTTTTTATTAACTCCATCTCTAATCAACTCACTTCAACATATCACCTCTATGCAGACGACTTACAAATGTATACACAATCACCGGTCACCACCTTGGACAAAGCAGTTTCAACTATAAATATAGATTTTGAACGCATCCTGCAGTGGGGCAAGTTTTTTGGGCTTCATGTGAACCCTGAAAAAACTCAAGTCATCGTCATCGGTAGCTCACGGATGCTTAATAAGGTCGACTGGAGTACTATACCTAGCGTAATGTTTGACGGGACAATCATTCCTTTTAGTGATAAGGTAAAAAACCTTGGTGTTATATTTGACAGTGAGTTGTGTTGGCGACCTCATATCATCGAATTAAGCTGGCGGCTATATCTCTCATCCAGATCCCTTAAAAGGTTGAGGAACTTCTTGCCCACTACCACCAAAATTAAGCTAGCAGAGTCCTTATTACTTCCTATCCTTGATTATGCTGACGCCAGTTATCTAAATTTAACCCAAGAACAACTTAATAAACTTGAGCGCCTCCAACATTTTTGCATAATATTTTTAATAGTACCGAATTAGTGAAATTCTACTGTAATGTTACATTGATAGTATGCCCTGTTCACGATAACGTGATGCGCAGGGTTACCAACAATCAAAAATATTAATACAAAAGTTACGAGTCAAAAACATCCTAAACTCGCGATAATGTCTAGTAAGTTCCAACAAAGAATAATCTATGTTTTGTAATAATCTCTATTTACAATCTATTTTATAACATGATGCAAAGTGATGTTACTTTTTAGAATTTGGTAACCCTTTTTTTAATCACCTGGACTAAAGTGACAGTTGCCATCGACTTTTTTTTATTCATAAGTGGGTTGTGCGAATTGAATCAACGACTGACCACTGAGTTGAATCCTACAGAATTTCTATAGAAATTGTAAAGGATTTAACTCGCAGTGGTGTGTTGCTTAAAGTTTGCAACATAAATCAAAAGATCAAGCGCAGCTGTCATTTTAGTCCAGGTAATTAAAAATAAATATTACTTGCCGTTACATGGACCATAGATAATACACTATATATAAAGGTAGACTGTCACTCTCTTTGCTGAATGAAATAAATAAATATCTATAAGTTTTTCTATATCTTGAAGTCGGTGCCAAGTAAAACATAAAAAACAACAACAAAATTGCACAATGCACCGAATTCAAAAGTCGTGAGAATTTTTATTTTTTGCTTTTTAGTTTGAAGTAGGTATGATTTTTGTTAAATAATGTTTATGTTTATTAGTTTTACCTCATTTTGTATCCTGTCCTAAATAAATACTTTCTTTCTTTGTCTTGAATTTCACGATGGTAAGACAAGTGAATGAATAGTAAGTTATAGGAACATCGAGTATCTTTGTGAATACATTTTCTGATCAATTTAGTGCATCTATATTATTTGACAGGCGTATAAACGTCAAAAATAAAATAAATCGTTGGACAGAGTAGAATTATGACCGTGCTTAGAGTTTTTTTGTCTGCGAAAGTTAGTCGCGAATTTAATTTTAAATTTTAGTCTATTTTTAGTTTCACATCTTACGAGGATCGAAAGACACGAATAGAAATAATTACACGACCGAAGTTGCGGGCAGAGCTAGTAATAATACAGTTGATCCAATAACAACTCTTGTAAACACATGGATATCCCAAATCTCGTAACTCCTCGTGATAGTATGAAGGCAGATAGCAATTTGGCAAACTGCTAAATGGGTCAGTGTATCTCGCCAACAGATATCGCGGCGGTTACGGCCAAAATTCGCGCCAAAAGCTAACTCGATTTGCATTTTGGAAGAATGCCGTATTATTTATATGTACAGACACGGAACGAAAGTGTTCGTCATCTTATAAGTCGACTTTTGCTCGCATGAGTCCAAGAAACAATACTACCAACATTTTAATAATTTTAAGTTTGTAAAATATAGAAACGTGAAAAAAGAAAATTGCAATGTTGACAACGACAGACGCTGAGATTAACAATAAGAAACATAGAGGATATAATCATGCTTAACACAAATATTAAAACCAATAAAAAGGTTTTACATGTCTAAACAATCTTCTTGGACAAGATACTGAGCATGCACTGTTTGCTACAACCCATTAATTATTCGGAAAGTAATTCTGTAACATACTTCTGTATAAAACTTATAAAAAAAACTTGAGATGTAAATAGAATAAGAAATATAAAGAAAAACAATTTTTAGCTAGACGTGTTGCTGGGAAGTTTCTTGCTTCTCCTTAACAACAAAAACACGTTGCAAAACGGTGTACACAGAATAGGAAGTAAAGTTAAATTTTAACTTATATGTATGACCTTCAAAGAGTGTTCTCCAGTGAAATTTATTTCAAATAAAACTTATGAATTTGAATGTGATAGAAAATCACACAACTTTGATCTAAATAATTTTAAACTTTATTGTCAAATAGTTAAACATCATTTTTTGTGGAACAGTCTGTTCTGTGACTTAGTTTGAAAAGGTAACATGTGCTCGCGAAACGATAAATGAATCAAATTGAAAACTGGCGAACATTTTCATACCAGTACTGTACGTTCAATCAACGTATAAAAACTAATGTCAGATGTTTGTTTATGATTTATCTCCTTTATTGCGAAGCTGGCAAATAGACAGGCGACTCAGCTCATGGAAAGTGGTTACTGTGTACTATAGGCGTTTGCAACACCAATGACGTAGCCAATGCTTTGCCAGCCTTTAGGACAGGATAAAGAGGATGGGATTCGCCCCCTGTTGATGAAGAGGGTACCCTGAGAGAGCCAGGCGTCGGGGTGTCGCAGATATGGCACCCCATAAAAGCGCATGCGCGTAGGAGAGGGGCGCAGGTTAGGTTTAGTGGGTAGTTTGACGGTAAAAATGTGGTATCGTTATTTATGATAATTATAAAACTTACCGTTATTTCTAGTAATTGTACCGGTAAAAAATATAACGTTAATACTATTTTAACGGTAATTTTACCGTTATAACAAAGTTTTGCTACCATCGTCGCTCTTTTTCACTCGCAAAGATTGTCAAACAGCACTGTGCTAAGAGCGCGCGTAATATTTAGAGTTGTGTTTGTCGATTGTTTCGGTAACATGCAGTCGTAATAAAGTCAGTTCTTAAAAATGGCAACATCACTTGAAATAACGTAAACATTACTGATACATATAACATTATACGATTTTTAACGTAATGTTATAACGTTAAAATCATAGAAGTTACTAAGTAACGGTATTTTTTTTTATCGGTATGGCAGTATCTTTTTCGAAAACACCGTAATTACCTATATTGTTAAATGTAATTGATAACGTTTTCAAGCCCTGCATCCCCCTGTCCTCCGCTCGGAGGCCACGGGTGCATACGGCCGAAAGAGTCGCACACATCCCTCGGTATAAAGCCTTTCGCCCAGGCCCGAGAATGGTGTTCGAAGATGAGACATTCTCCCTACGTCATAAAAAAAAAGGATTGATTAGGTCGGATAGGGGAGAGGGGAAGTGGGCAATAGGAACTCTCACTCATGACTCATAATTAAAAAAGAACTCTGTGTACTTTTTATTAGTACTTTACTTGATTTAAAAAAAAATCTAGATTCTAACCTATTGTATTGTTTATATTATGCCGCTTCCACGGCAGCAAGGAGGAAAATGGCGAGAGAATTAGGCAGCACAAGTATGCTCCGTATTACAATTCTTGTAATTAAATACTCGCATTGCCCATTTCCCTCGTCACTTTCTTTTTTGTTGCCGTGAAAGTGGGCGCAATAGAATATGACCTATGATCTGTAAGTAATGAACGTTTTTCTATTGCAAATGCATTTGATTCACTTCGTTGGTGTGCGTTTAGGACATACCTCTACAATGTGTTAAGGACAGAATGAAAGTTATAGTATTTATTTCAAAATATAATGTTACAGATTTATTTAAAGGCATGAGTACCACCGTTTCCAATGTAATATTACAGGGCAGCAAACAGGAAAGTCACGAGGGAAGCGGGCAGCCCGAGTATCAAATATACAAATATATTGCCTTACACACGCTGCCCACTTCCCTGCTTGTTGCCGCGGAAGTGGCCATAACAAAGACGACGAGTTACATTCAAATAATCTGCAGCCCTTATTAATGGAACACAAGTGAGGGACTGCCAAAGTACAACGTTGGTATTTATTTAGCTGAATAGTAAAATTTAAGAGGAAGTCCTTCAGAAAGTTTACAAAGTTAGTAAATACTGTTACGAGTCGCGAGACTCGAATTAAAATACCGTTAGAATTACTATAGAGTTTATTAGAACTATACAAACATGTATAACACAGCTACAAATATAACCGAACGCAATAAGTCCAAACGTAATGCAGGAGATCGTAATTCAAATACACGCGCAGCCACTAAATAGATTACCGAATGTACACAAGTCTTGCTTTGCTTGTGGTTATCGCTCGATTACCTCATCTCTCCATTGAGGCTTTGCTTTATACTGCACAGATGCAATATGTCTGCCCGGCCGCGTGGACCTAAATTCTGAGAATCAGTTTGTACTTTTAAATTCCTAAAGATAAAGATCACCTGGCAATGATCACAATACAACAATAGGCCGTAAAACATTACAATACACAATGGGTTGCTTTTTTAATCACAAATTTTAAACACAAAGTAAACAATAGAAGTCCAAATGCCGAAAAGGTAATAAAATGTGTTTCTACAGGTAGGACAAAGACAAATTCACACCTGAATTTGTCTTTGTCGGCACCTAGGTCGTTACAATACTATTGAAAGGAGATGACTTTAGGGACGATTTTTAAATCACCAGATAAAAGTAATTTATAGGATAAAATGTGGCAAATATAAAAATAGCAGTTACATGAATCAAACAGTAAGTTGCTTGACTTTTGAATTCAATCAGGTTATTTTTTATTATTTTTTTCTTGCTTGATTATTTTTTTATTATTTTTTTTGGAGTACAGCAGATAGGCTAACGGATCAGCTGCGATGGAAAATGGTTTCCGTCGTCTATAAACATTTGCAACATTAAAGGTGCTACCAATGTGCTGCCGGACTCTTAGATGAAGCTGGAACCTGGCCACTAATGCCAGAACACAACGCAAGGTTGTTATGGCGGCATACTCTAGACCAGGGGTGGTAGTCGGGCAAATGCTCTACCATCTGGCTGTGGGTTGTTTTGTCGCCTCTTACGACAAGTCGCTTGGCCGCATGTGTTTCTATTCTTTCTCCGTTCCTTTACGGATAATTATATTTTATTCGACCGATAAGTTTTATCTCATGATTGAAAAATTAGCCCGTAGTCCTGATTCACAATTTGCATGACAAATAATTTGCGAAACTGACTTTATTTGGAGAAATATCTACTTATGGACGGTTCGTGTATGTTATTATTCGACTTGCCTTAGCATCGGATGAATTTTGGCATTGCTTGTATGATAGAGCTTGATTCAAATATCACGGCCGATATTTACTTCGATGGAACAGCGCGCTGTAAAACTTCGCGCGTGGCGAAATATTGCAACTGGACATACCTACGCGCACCGCGTCCATACCAACTTGATTCAATTTATTTCATTCTAAGGCTGACGAGCACGAGAGCGAGACAAAATAAAAAAAATATGATCAAGACTGACATATATTTTTTTTACCGCAATAAAGTATGTATAATTACTGTCACAAGGGCTGAGAAATCGATCAAAAAACGCTTTTTGTCTGTTGTCTCGCTGTTAATCGATATTAGGGCGGGCAAATGGACGGTAATATTTGAGAACCGGCCATTAGTCGAAAACTTATTACTTACCGTGTCCAAATCATGATTAAGACTTGACTCACCAAGTGTTACATAGGTATATAAATCACTCTTTAGGTAAAATACTAGTTGCTCAATAGATTGGAGATAAGCATTGTCATTGGTTTGAAAGAAAAAATCCTCGAGTGCGAAATGTTTGCTACAACTATATTAATTTATGCTATTGCCATTACCCAGTTAGGGTTACCCACTAAAAACCCTGGGTGTTCCGTCCTGCGCCTTATGCCAGGGCTACGGGAATTCAGAAGCTCAATCAACTCCATGTGCCCTGGCAGGTGGGGGCCCGCAGTCCATATCCTCTGTAGGGGGACTACTTTTATCCTCCGGCATCTTCCAGGTTTAAACCGGGGCGTGAGGCGATTTGTAACGCGCCCCACGGGAGCAGAGGGAGCGCGCGCGGAACACTCGCGCTCCCATCTCGACGGCATATGCGGGTGAGTGAGACCCCTATTCCTTAAAGGGGCCCCATCCGCGCCGCACGATCTTCACTGCTTGCTTATCCCTACCTAGGCATATTTTCAATCTTGGTCTCTGTATTTAGGTATTCGTAAAGTTTTATTGTGGTGCCCATTTTTTTGAAGTAATAACTTCTTATGGGAGGGTAAACCGCTTCGTTACGTAACGCGTTACGGCGCCAGTCTGTCTGGCTTCCCTTTCTCTCACACATACGGCAGCGATACGCAGGATCCTTCCCTATTACTCTAACCCAGGCGCTATATACATAAAATTTAAGTAATAACCTAAGCTTTTCTCAAGTTAAACAATTTCAAAATTAAATAGTTCAACTTAGATTAGTTTAAATTATCACTTCTGTCGGGCGTCCCAAGACGCACATGTTTTGGTTTTTTAAAATTATTATTTAGGTTCTATGTAGTTTTTAGTGTAGTTTAAGTAGTCGCAATGCTTCTTCATCTGTTCTAATTTTTTTTCTTCTGTATGTGAATAAAAATAAAAACATAGCGGAAGATCAGTGCTGCTTGACAACCAGTAATCTCCAAAGCTAGAACCAATTCAGAACTTCATCTTCATGGTTTTTTTTATTATTATTGTTATTTAGTATTGTATTGTGGGTAGTTCTAAATAAATACTCTTTCTTTCTTTTCTTTTCTTTCTCAACTTTTTGGTTGTGTAGTAAAAAAAGGTTGCTCATTACAACAATTCACAACACTTCGCCTTAACATTTCTCGCTTATTCAGTTGCAAAATACGTCTCGGGCCGGAATTATCTACAATCTTTATATTAGTGAGACGAAATTTATTCGTCCCAATTTCCCGCCACTTTGACATTTCAAGAGTGCCGTAATTAAAACGGCAATTAAAAATGGCAGGCGGGGCAGCCATAATACTAACAATTAAGAGACTAGGCCGTTGTTTAGCTGCAGATAACACGGGGTCAGATTACGCGAATCTATGCAAATTTAGCCCTTTAAGGCGTACTCGGTAATAGAGGGTAATTTCGACAGGATCCTGGCAACCCCTACAGAATAACGGCTGAGGGAACGCGCGAAAATAATTCGCTTAAGAAAAAAAATCAAATAATTAGCATAGGGATAATTATTTTTGTTATTTTTAGGATAAAAGCTTTCTTGTCGTCAAGGCAAGTTCAAGTTGTCAACTTCTTTTTTTTTTATTGCATGAGTTCAGCAGACAGGCAGACGGCCCACTTAATGGAAAGCGGTTACCATCGCCCATGGACATTTGCAACGGCAAAGGAGCTACAAATGCGCTGCTGCTCTCTTAAGGGAGACTGGAACCTGGTCACTAATGCCGGAACACAACTCAAGGTTGTTATGGCGGCGTACTCTAGATCAGGGGGGTAGCAATCTAGTCGGGCAAATACCCTACCACCTGGCTGTGGGTTATTCTGTCGCCTTTTACGACAGGTCGCCCGGCCGCAGGAAATTGTATTCTTCCTCCGTTCCTGCACGAATGAAAATGCAACTTTCCATTGGGTAAGCTAGTTAGTAATTCAGTAAGATGCCCCCCATTCTTCAATGGTACATTGAGTATTTTACCAGAACTGCGGGCTTAAAAAATCATTACATATAAAACGACCGCATGTGAACAGTGGCTTAAAAAAATTACATGATTTGTCAAACCGGCGAGATGGTACGAAGCTAAAGAGTTAAAAAAAAAATTACACGTATACTGATTAATATCGGTACGTGTGTGTGAAGATAAGGTGAAACTCGTATTTCATTGATATCGATATCTACATTGCCTGAAATATCGGCAACTCATACTTGTTTTTACTAATACGTAGCGACATTTACCATTATAGATGTGAACCAGTCGTTTGGCATAGGATCAGTTTTTCCCAAATAATTACAAACGTCCGGAAGCAACAGTAACCACTTTCCATCAGGTAGACAGTGTCCTAGTTGTGTGTTTCACACAATAAAACCACAGATTTTTGTGACTAAGGACTGAAACTATAGGCCAGGAAAATGTAGATTTTTTTAAATTGCAGGAACATAACAAGGTGTGCTTTATGATTCAGCTCATGAAAAGTGGTGAACGTCGAACAGGACATTTCCAACACCGAAAGATACTACGGACCCCGAAGGAATCTTATGATTTGTTTTCGATATCTAAACGTCAAATGGAAGTTCATTCAAATTCTTAAGAATTTAGAGTGAAGTAGCTACGTTAGAGAAATCCTATTTGATAAAGTAAATAACTTAAAATAAACGATTAATTGTGTCTAGTAATTGTTGGGCATTCTTTAAACAGCTGTTTGCACTGTGCTAATAAAAAATGTTGTGATGTGCTGATAAAATTAAATTATTTATCGATAAGAAAAAATGTAACATGGTATGGACATCACTAAGATTATATTTACGCGGCAACCCATTGTGGAACGTAGAGGTAGTTATGTTTTGACTTATTTTGTTTTCGTTGTCGTTTTGTTTATTAGTGTTGTTACTTACGTGTATCAAAATAATTAATTACACATTAATCCCAGTTGCATGTTATAGCTTTAGGATATAATTGTTTAAACGAAGTTCCTTATCATACGTTACTCGGCGGATAGGAGCTAGACGAAAAAAATGTTAAGCGGAAGAAAAAATGCTGACTGCTATATAATGTACACCTCTTAACGCCATCTGTAGATTCTCCGCGATACTACTGTACTTTGATGTTGGTTGTATACTAATCCCTATTAATACTATAAATGCGAAAGTAACACTGTCTGTCTGTTACGCGTTTAGGGAAAAACTACTGGACCGATTTGGATGAAATGATATAATCGATACCGAGGACGACTTTTTGGACTTTTGACACTTTTCGATGGTCTTCGATGGCTTTCGAGAAATTTGTTTCAACCAGATGTCTCAAAGACACCTCATTAGCCTTTTTAGATTTGTACGCATTTTAAAGGGCCTTCGATGGCGTAAGCTTACGATCCTTATTATGCGGAAACTATAATATTGTTGTCATTGAAAAACATTCCAAGTTCATTTCTGTTATCAAAAGTATACAAATAATACTTAGTAACATACATATAAGGCTGATTAGTAATGCGTGTTAATGTATTAGACCAGAATCTTGCGTTTCTTCTAAAATGTAATATTAATTATTGTGCAATGCCCGTGGATCAAGGATCCCTCACAGCTGGTCGCTGGTTCGAAGTACTTAGTGTATAGTGTAAGTATATAGTGGACTGTGATATGATTTAGTGGATATATCCATTTTATCCGTGCAGGAACGGAGAAAGAATACAATTTCCTGCCACCGGACGGCCTGTCGTAAGAGGCGACAAAAGAACCCACAGCCAGGTGGTAGGGTATTTGCCCGACTGGATGGCTACCACCTCTGGTCTAGAGTATGCCGCTATAACAGCCTTGAGTTGTGTTCCGGCATTAGTAATCAGGTTCCAGTCTCCCTTAAGAGAGCAGCAGCGCATTTGGTGTTGCAAATGTCCATAGGCGATGGTAACCGCTTTCTATCAAGTGGGCCGTCTGCATGTCTGCTGAACTCCTGCAATTAAAAAAAAAATTATGGGAGATAGAGGCATGCCAAATCCTGAACAAAAAAACCAATGGGGTAATAAGCACCACAAGCCTCCGAATCCACCTTCAATGGGGCAGCTAGGTCAGCTCCTGAAGTGCACGGTACTAACAAATCATTGGATGGCTCTTTAGGTCTTCGATCTATGGCACACACACACAACACACTCACATCAAAATGCAAGCACGGCTTGTTAGAGTTTAATGATATATTGAATTAGAAGTGAAACGCTTAGTGTGGTCTTTGGACGGAGCATGCGAAACGTCCGGATAGACTTCTCGTGCGTTGGAGACTGCTTTCTACACCAGTCACCACGCAATGGCGGCGACAAACGTAAGCCAGCGGCACTTGTAAAACTACCCACATCGGTATAAATTGTGAGGATTCATTCAACAATTATATTTACGTAGGTTTTATCCCATCTAAAATCCTATTACCTCATAAACAAATAAGTATAAAACATATCAACGTAAAAGCCAAAAACACATTTATATTTTTTTGCAAAGAACATTACCTATTTGTATGTTCAGAAACAAAAAGCCTTGCAAACCAATCCAATAAAGCAGTAAACACAACATTTTTTTCACGCATTTTCCCTTGGCATGAAGATATAAGTAACGGTAACATTATTTACTTATGCTGAATGTTTTGATTCCTTCGCCACAGTCTCGCCGTAGGCGTAGCTGCGTATCGGAACGCAAAAATAAAGAGGGTGAATTGGTAATCTGTGTAAAACATGGCGAGAGAATAATGCGAATAAAGAATAAAATATACTTTTAAAAATGTAATTATGACAGGTCTTCATGATTTTCAAATACTCTCTCTTATGAACCACACGACTATAGACGCGTTCCGTTCGCAACTCACAACGCCCAAAATGCTCCATCGGCCGTTCCACATGGCGACTACGGTCGTTATGGTCGTGGCGAAAACGTTATTGATGACGTTATTATTTTCGATCACACAGCGCTCACAACGACCCATGTCAAGAGGTGGATCAAAGTGGGCGTTGCCCACAGAGCATTATTTCTCTCTATCGGTTGACATTGAAAAAGGCGTGATTTCCAAATCAACCAGTGACATTTGTGTATTTCGTCGTTTATGACATCAATGCTCCATAATCCGTTCCATTAAAGTTTATGATTGTAACGTCCGCAAGTAAGTGGAACGGGAAAAATCGCGGTCGTGAATGTGGTCGTTGTGAGTCGCTTCTGGAACATAGCATACATGTGTATAATGATAAAATGTTTGCCATATAGACTACAACTCTCTGTCAAATTTCATCCATATCCATAGATATATCTAGTGGGTTTCGAAAAAAAATGACTTAGACACAAAGATAGACAAAGGACATTGCTTACCTGTAATCAAGATATATATCGTTTATTGTTGTTTAATGGGATTGACATGTCCAATTGTCCATGTGAACAAAAAACCCGAAAAAATTAAGAGAAAAAAAATGATAACATAGGTAAGTGTTCTGTTTTTGAAAAATTACTACGAAACTCAACATGAGAACAAAATGGAACATTTCTAATCTATTATAATGGTAGATACACATGATTCATATTATAATATAAAACAGAAAACCAACACCCCAACGTTAAAAGTTAATAAAAATCTATCCGAATTTTCTTACGAAGTCGTTTTATTATAGGTACATTTAATCTTGAACTTTTGCAATAAAGAATTCCCCTACTGGTACGTACAATATCATAACCGACATACGGCTTATTAAAAATTTAATTCCATATCAAACTGTCATGGTGACCATTTATTGCAATTTAGTGAAATGTGATCTATTTGTGGCTGTAAACACCTAAAAAGTTAAGATTTTTTTGTGAAACTTTGTTTTTAGATCGGTTAATAGGTCCACCGTTCAGCCGGATAACTCCCATTTATAAGGTTGTTTGAACCCCCTAAACCCTCCCTCTGTCTATGCCCCTGGATAGGTGACTAGTGTTCTTGGATATCCAGAATAGTACTGGCATGGACGCGTCGTCCATGTGGGCAAAGTTGTGTGGCGCACGACGGCACTAATGGGTGAAAGGAGTCATGTAATTGTTTTTTAAACTTTATTACAACAAATTTAGGCGCTTATCAGTAGTTTGTACAACGGCGCAGAAGATGCTTGGCACGTCACTAAGTAGTAAAATTCGCCACAATGGTAGGCAAAGACATTCGTTCGATACAGCATCTTCTGATGTAAGCCCAGCTAAATTATAACTCTTTGACTGACGCCAATCAACGACCTTTCCTGTGACTCTGCGACATTATTTAGAGATAAGTTCTCCTTTCATTTGAGTCTTATTTTCTTGAAGATTATTTTAAAACTAGAATGTTTTATGAATCCTTACACTGGCTAACTATATAAAACGTGCAAAGCCATATCTAAGAAAGAAGAAGAGGAAAACGTAAAAACTTATAATTCAAACAAACGCCGTAATATAATACAACTGTACGTGAAAATAATAATCCTCCCCCGAGAACGGGTGAGTAAACAAACGGGGATCGTTATAACTATCCCTGTAAGGGGGCGAACAGAGAGGTTGAAAAATGTCACTAATATTTTAGCGGGATGCCTCGTCGCCGGAGGGCGGAGGGCACAGGACGGAGGCCAAACGGGATTAAACAAGTTAGCGATCCAATTTGCAAATATATTTTCTACTGTGGGACAAATAAACTAGCTCATTCTATAATTTAGTGTCATTGTACATCAACTATATTTCTTTTTTACACTAGCAAACAAGCAGAGGGCCCAGCTGATAAATAGTGGTTACCGTCGCCTCTTGGCAACACCAGGGGCCCAATTCTGCTATTTCAATAACTAAACGTTGCGAAGATATTCAAAGTATACGATTCCATTGAGATAGTGTCAAAAATTCGTATTCTACTGAATCCACAATATCTTCTCGATATCGTCGAGGCAGAATAATAGTAGAAAATGATTGGTATTACCATCAACAAAAGTGACGTTGGAAGAAATTAATATTAAAAAGCTACCAAAAATTTTCAAAATTCATTTGGAGAGTTTTTGTTTATTCATTTGTTTGGTTGTATGGACCATCAACAAGATACATCATACACCTCCGTCTTAAATCTAAACAATGCTCATGCTAAATATACTCCCTATTATTGGTGGTCACATCATGCATTATGTCATATTTTATAAGATGTCAAATGAAAAGTTGAATTTGGATGATTTACATATTATAACATATTAATTAAACAATAAAATAAAAAAATGTAAGGAAAAAATAGCATTAATTAAACATACTAATCTATTTCATTATATTATTAGGCTTATAAATAATTATAAAAAAAATAGAGTGTCATGCCATGGACACGCCATTGGCATTCACAGAATACCAAATTCTATTAAATTCTATGATTGAAACGATAGTGTCTGGCAATTTTGACGATATGTTAATAGCAGTATTGGGCCCCAGGAGTGAAGACAGCGCATTGCCAACCTTTAGGACAGGATAGGAAGGATTGGATGAAGGGGATGGTATAAGTAAATGGGATAATAAGAAAGGAATAAAGTAGATAATAAATGTATAGCTAGAAACGTCTGTCGTAAAACGTGTCACTTGATACTATGTATTTATAATCAGTAAAAAGATGGGCTAACATTGACACTGCTAGTAACAAACTATATGTTTCTAATAGTTTTTTCTCAAATTTTTTATTCTTTATTGTACACAAAAAGTTACATACAAAATTATATAATGGTGGTGATGTACAAAGGCGAGCTTAACCCTAAAAGAGTTTTCTTCAAGCAAAACTATGAGTCTAGCGAGAAGGGGAGAAGCAAGAGGCAGGTTTGTGTTCACTAAAATATTTTATGATTTAACTATGTAATATATAATATAAACAGATTGAAAAAATAAATTATATACAACATTCACTTAAGATACATACATACATATAAAATATAAACATATAAGGATAATTTAAGACATATAGTGCTCTTTGCCTTTTTTTGAAACTGCTCTCCGATGAACTATCCCGGATGTATGTGGCAGGGCGTTCCATAGTCTAACTGCGTGGGTGGAGAAAGATCCACTATAACATGCTGATGAGTGTGTGGGTGCTTTGAGAAGAAAAGATTTAAAAGTCCTACAATGTTTGTCCGAAGGAACAAGAAATTCAAAACGTTGACGAAGATAGGAAGGAGAAAGAGGGTTACTTATATAAGATTTAAAACAAAAATGTAACTATAATTCTTAAAAAACTATGTATTATTTATGCTCATTGTGATGGTAAAGTTTATAAAAATAAATTTTAAAAGCTCATCATGTTTTCATGTCCAAAAGGTAGCTAGCTGGGTAGTTTTTAATTTTTCTGCAGATAAATGACTATGATCGCCATATTAATTATAGAATAAATCTGTAATCTATCTAACATGTTCGAGTCTTTTATAAACTTACAAGTACGAAACACGCAGTCAACAATTGACTTTTTCTATTGCTGGAGTACTGCAGACAGTTTGACGAGCGATCTGGTGGATAGTGGTTACCGTTGCTTATAGACATTTGCAACACCAAAGGTGCAACCAATATGCTACCGGATTAGAACCTGACCATTGATGCCGTAACACAAGTCAAGGTTGTTATAACGGAATACTCTAGTCCAGAATTGGTAGCCATCCAAATGGGTAACCTACTACTTGTGGGTTGTTTTGTTACCTACTGAGACAGGCTAGATACATGTTTTTATTATGCACAAATTCTTTATTTATTTTCATTGCAGTCAAGAAGAATCCAACTTGCAATTTTCGTCTATTTTTCATACCTATTGTTGTCTATTAAACATTTGGCCAAATATCTACGGCCGATAGTGTATCGCTATACATAATTTTCAGCTACTAACTCCATAATTGTGTTTCGGATATAATTAATAATGTTTTACGCCCGTAACGTTATTAGACTGAAGATCCCGAATCCCAAATTGGGGGGAAAACTGTTTTTCATCATCTGTGTCGGCCCGTATCAATCATGGCGGTCGGCTGCCATCCTTTATTGACGGATTATAGTATCAGATAACTTTAAAACTGCGAGATTTTTAAATTCTTAACACTGGCCAATTCTAACCATATCACACGGTGTTTGACAAAGAAAAAAAGTTATAATAATACTATAATATGTAATAATAATATAATATAATAATTAACGAAGAATTTAATTTAAATTGCCTGAAAGAGACTGCTTTAAGGATTCCTTTTGTATTGTTACAATCGAGGGTTCCGAGAAGCCGAGAGCCAACCAGATGTTTTATTACCCCTGGAATTTTAATTATCTGTAATCCTTCTCATAAGTCACTTAATTGTTCACTGTCATTGATTCGCGTTAATTGTCTAAATATTGAAAAGAGCAGTCTTTTGTTAGTCACTAATCCTTTGCCTGTGACCTTGTCTTTGCCGGCCGGCTGTCGACTCGAAGACACCATAAACCGAATTTTACATTGCTGAATTTGCATTGTTAGTTCTTCGAGAATTCTAATAACTGGAGTGCATGTTGTTAGGGTCCATGGCTATTTTGCGAATATATAAAGTCAGCCCGTTAAGACAGAGTTAGTTGTGTTTCAATAGCAATTGAGTCATTACTAAGTGAACTTGCGCGTTATGTGACTGCGCATTTTATTTGTTACAATCTTCTGTTCTAAGCTTTACATTTGTTATATTTGTAAGAACTGTGAATTACGTATGTGTACTTTTTAACCAACTTTGAAAGAGGGAGGTTCTCGATTTGTCTCTGTTTTTTTTGTATGTTTGTTACTCGATTTCTCCATCAATTGTGGACAGATTTAATTTTTATTATTCGAAAGTGCATACTCCCAGAGTGGTCCCATATTCACCAAGTCAGGATCTGATGAGCGGATCGCAGGCAAGTCAAGACAACAGACCAGACAATTTCTTCAGGCGCTTAACATATGATTTCTAAAGCTATTCAAGTATTTGCTCAATTAAAAAGTAAAAATAAATATTTAATCAACTTTCCTACAGCATCTTGAAGCCTGTGCTAAAAAGAACTTAAAAATTACTATATTTTGCAAATGTGCTGTTGATTTTTTTATGTTTTATTTTACGTTTTTTATATTGACGAAAGAAGCCGGTATGACGATGTTGTTCTTTAAAGCCATTTTTATTAAAATCATTACGTGATGATATATATATTTTCTACTCGACTTTCACTTGAAATAGAAAAATGTCTTACAATATACTCTTATAACGAACTATTGTACGTTTTATGTTGTTTTGAACTAGTTATGCCTTAAGGGTAAACTTTTGTGCTACATCATTTTGTTTAGTTTAACTTGCAAAGTGCAATTGGAAGAGGAAAGTTGTTTGTTGGAATGTTGAACACATTTTTCTATGTGTACCTTTGGTAAGTCATCGTTATTGTTAGTTTATTGAAGCCCACTGCTGGGCAAAGGCCTCTTACAGCGTAGCGAAACCTAGTTTAGCTAATATCGTCTATAGGCATTCTATATGATTTCTCTGTGCATCTAAAACCGATTTTACAAAGTTCACTTTCGTCTTTCAATTTGGATGAACCAAGAAGTGATTCAGGTGAACATAACATTTTAATTATTTGTGCCATCCTGGACCTGAAAGATAAACAAACCTTATTTACATACATATACAGTGTTTATATAATTAAATATTTTTTGTAAAAGTCAAGTGAGCCACGCGGCAGTTAATTCCTTGACATTGGCATTCCCGTTAGGCCCGTACCCCAATGATGCCTACATTGCATAAGGTGCTGCCTAGCTAGCCGAGCAGGGTAACCGGCGACGACGCCGTCTATTTTTATAGAAAATATTATATAGCTTATGTCATCTGGGGATAGTGAAGCTTCCCAAGCCAAGGTTTTAATGCGTTTTTTGAGATGTAATATTTTTAATGTTGCTGTACTTCTCTAATTTAGTTAATCGTTAACGCCTTGTTTTTTTACGCTATAAATAACACGCACTTGGATAGTCACCAACTCTAGCTAGTATATATATGTACTGGCTGTACCCAGCAGACGTTGTCCCGCACTTAAAAAATAAAAATCTAGACAGCGATTGCAGCGCCATCGACCGGGACAAATTATCAATTTAAATCATTCTCGAATCCACTTGAATAAACTCAAAAAATATCAAAATTGGTCCCACCGTTTAGGAATTTAGCGGCGTCATCTACCGGGTCTAATCGTGAATCTAAACCATCCCGGGACCCACTTGAACACGCACAAAAATAATTTCACCTAAAGTCTGGATGGATTTAAGGTCTGACTTGAAATAAGTATAAATATAAATACGCGATTGAGAACTAAGAATACCTAGTTATAAAAGATCTTCTGACCAATGTCCTTAACTTAGATGAAGCAATACAAGTATAAGAAAATATTAGTGCAACCAATGCAGTGTTGTAATGAAATTTTTAACATAACTAAAATCACAGTACCCTAAATAATCTCCTACAATTTTTTTCTTTAACAAAACCAACTTCAGCAGTACCTAGAAAGCAAGTAAGCAATATTTTCGATAGCATTTTCAAAAAAATTGCTACATTTTGCAAAATTGTTGTTTCATTTTATGTTTTACCGGACACGAACTTCCAGGGCTACGTTCCATTAGGGACTCACAACGACCGGGTACACGACCGCCATTTATCCCGTTCCACTTGCTTGCCGGCGTTACAATCGTAAACCCAAGTGGAACGGTTATTCGACCCACCTATTGACATGGGTCGTTGTGAGCACTGGATCGAAAATGATGACGTCATTAGTGACGTTTTCGCCACGACCACAACGACCGCGGTCGCCTCGTGGAGCGGATAACTGAGCATTTTGGGTGTTGGGAGCTACTAATGGAACGCCCTGCAGATGTTGTAGTTTTTTTTTGCTGTTTAGTTGATAATAAGTCTAGCGCGGTTTTTTATTTGATTTTTATTATTCCGACGTTTCGGCCACTTTTCAGTAGCCGTGATCACGGAAGACAAACATGTCAAGTGTCAATGAGTATTGTTAAAGTTTTATTATGTATACTAGTCGCGAAAACTTGAGAAAATATTAAATGATAATCGGTCCACAATTGACGGAGAAATCGCGTAACAAACATATGTAGTCGAATTGAGAAACTCACTAATTTTGAGATTGGTTAAAAAGCCAGGCAAATAGTTGAAACCATACAACCTTTTACCTCCATCAGTGTTCCCGGAAAACTTATAACTAGATAAATCCTTACCGTTAAGGTCTTCTCGAGAAATGCGTGGGGTCTTTTCCGTTATCAGGCAGGCGCACGGCGGATTCGGCGGCGACAGATATTTGCACACATACATTACTGTTAATAATAACATAAGAAATGACAGCTTAACCCCTTTACTAGTTCAATCCTTCGGGTTCCTATACCTAAAGGTAAAAAATTGCATGTTATAACACTACCCGATCGCTACCAAGATCTTTCAGTAATTATTCATAAAAATTACTTTGTTGAACCTTGTTTATACTACATTTAAAAAAGACTAATAATATTAGTAAATATATTTATTTAGACGCGCTAATCTCAGGAACTACTGATCTGTAATGAAAAATTCTTTCTGTGTTAGATAGCCCATTTATCGAGGAAGGCTAAGGCTATATATCATCACGCTAAGATCAATAGGAGCGGAGCACCAATGAATAATAAAGAATATTTCAAAATCGGGGGGTTTTGAAAACAAATTCCACGCGGACGACGTCGCGGCGGCACTAGTCATCTAATATATTATATACGGCACAGCTAGTATATAATATATTAGATGATTCATGAACGAGACTATCTACATGTCACAATTGTCATGGAGTATGACAATTGTGACATGTAGAATTTTCTGTCAATGTGCAAACTAATGGGCGTGCAGACCTCAAAACTAAAATAAATCATTGGATAGCTATAGCTGCACGATTCTTAAGGGCTCGATAGACATTTTGCGAAAGACAAAACTTTTATAGGAACATTAATTTAATAGGCAAGTGAATTTTATACGCCTCAATATGTTTAGGTTTGTAATAATGGATAATTAACTTATACGACTGTTTGTCTGTAAGCTTACTAAAATAAATAAAATGTCAATGGTTTCCAAAGTTAACTGAATCGTGTCCACAGATAAAAAACAAATCTAAGCTCAAGGCTCACTTCTTGTCACGAAGAATTATATATATGAGGGATTGTTTAGACAAGAAAAAACATTCAGGAATATTCGAATTTTAATAGTTAATCAAATATAACGAGTACTATTTAAATGAGAAGCACGTGGTTCTTTCCTGTTTTTATAGTTTTCGGGGTCCACCCGATATATGCTTGCTACCCACCAATGTGTACAATACATAGTTTCGGATATTGGTAATGTTTTCTTAAAAGATATTTTTGGATACAAACACAATTTTTGCAATAAATTACATTATTTAACCCAAAGAATACCTAAAGTTAGATTTAAGTAGAAATATTTTAAATTAATCATCTAAAGTTTAATTAAACACACAATTTAACTAAAATTTAATTTAAAAATGTATCTGTGAAAAAACAAAGTATAGCTTTTTAAACCTAGAAAATATCATAAATCTCTAAGTAAAAGATTGACTTCCAATCACTATCGGCGTGGAGTGTTACCAAAATGCTGGCCACATTACGAGTTACAAGCCAGATTATTTTAGTATTTTTGTAATTTAATATAATTAACAACGCGGGTCAATATTAGTTACGACTAACCCAAACAAGACATCAAACATCGCTCCACCAAGCATGAATACAGCAAATAACATATGGATACCAATTCGCTGAGCAACAAATTGTATCGGATTTAACTCGCGCCCCATCCCCCAATTTTAGTTAATAAAGGGACGTATTCAAAACATTTAATTAAGAGAAAGGGCGCGACCCTCACGTGGCCCTAAATTGAACATTCTTCCCTACGAGTAAAGGAATTTTGATTTGGAAAACTATAAACTACATACCTGTTTATTGTTAAACTGAAAGGTGGAAAGGTAAAGGTGGAAATTAAAAATATTTTACGTTTCATACCTTTAGTGGTAACTTTATCGGGTTATGTTATGTATGTGCTATCAATGGGCCGTCGGACTCGGAAACAGCACTGGAACCTGGTTGCTGATGCCGGAACACAACTTAAAGCGGAATACTTTCGACCAGGGGTCTTAGCCATATAGACAAGCAAATGCCCTACCTCTTGCCTGTGGGTTGTTTTATCGCCTCTTGCGACTGGCCACCCAGCCGTACGAATTAGTATTCTTTTCCGTTCCTGATCGGATAAATATGATTTCCTACTCTTTTATCATATAGTTATTAATTTTTTTAACTAGTTTATTGTTATTTTACAATTTCAAAGTATTACGCTTCGCAACGAATATCCCACCCGTCCCACCAGCCCGGAACGGTGTTCGACGGTAGTTTTAATTAAGTTTCTCCCGTCTGTCGGTTAAGTGTGTACGCAACTTTGAGTGGTGGCAACAATAAGCTTAGCACGAACGGAAGTGCACTTGCTCGCAATATCCGGCTGTCGATCACAGCTTCGCCTTTAACTATTAATATCAAATTAATCCCAGGTGAAACCCTGTCTCCCTCCAAGGCTTATGTCGGCATCTTTGTTGCTGTTCTAGATAATAATATCGTGTTATCTTAGGCATTTATTTAGTGAATGTATAGGTTTGTGTTTGACCACTGTCTCACTTGATTTTGAGGTATGACGTAGTCTAGGATGGAGTACGCTTACCTAGAACTTAGAAGATACCTACTCACTCTTCACTTGAAAACTTCAAGATTGTATTTGTCTGAACAGACTCGGGTAAATTATTCTATTCTTCGTCAGTGTGCACCAGAGAAGATAAAGCAAAATGCTTTCTTCTGACTGGAAATTAAGGCTTAAGTCCACCGTACTCAGCCGAGCTTTTGTGAGTAGCCCGCCTGGCATAGTCTTCTTTACCTTCCTTCCTTTACATAGTATAATAAAGTCGCTTTCCGCGTCTGTCTGTATATCTTCTAACTCTTCCTAAACCATAAAACGGAGTTTTAAGCTGTTTTTACCATCAGTTAGATAATTTTTCATTTAAGGTTTTTATATATAGAAAACCTAAATACGTTTTTATGTAAGTAGAAAACATATTTTACAACCAAGTCGCCGAAACGTACCCAGATAAAAATTTAATGCAATCTAATCTCTGTAAAAGAAACCTTGCTTGCTAAGCATACAAGGATTACGGACTAGGGTTTTTCCTGAAACTGTAGTTGTATAATATAATGGATCTACATTGGTACTATGTCTGGTGTTGCAAATGTCCATAGATTATGTAATTTATTTGTACCTGTCAATGGAACATGGAGTCACTTTACTTTCTATATATAGTAAAATAACCTCATAGATAATGCAGTTAATTGTTTCACCCTGTTTCATGCATCTTAGTAGATTTCTTCCGAATATATCTAAGCAATTACACGGCAGAGTGGTGCCACCACACCCCGGCATGCACTTAAGGTTGAAGACAATGGCGGGTAAAGCATTGTTACACTATCAGCGAAGCTCAATATCTTAACGCAAAGCTGTAAAGCCGTACCTTAGATATTAATATTATATGATAAAAAATACAAACATCAAACAGTACCTACTAAAAACCAGAATAGAAGTTTATAATGTAATAAAACTAAGTTTTAACAATAATTTATTTGATTTTTACTATTTCGACATTTTGGCCATTTTTCAGTGGCCGTGATCACGAGGACAAAGATGTCAAGTGTCAATGAGTATTGTTAGTTTTCTTTAGCCTACCGCCAACTTGTTCATTTTAATTAGGTAAAAATTAAAATAAGTAAACAAAATTAATACCGCGCTTAAAACAGTTAAAATGTAGTTTTATTATGTATACGAGTCGCGAAAACTTAAGAAAATATTACAGAATAGAAGTTATCATTATCATCTGAACGTTAAATCCCGATTGCGTTCGGGGAGTCCAATGCGAAGCCCAGGGTCCGTTTTTCTACTTTGTTATGCCTGCTTGTGAAAAACCGGCCCAAAAAACCCACAATCTTTTCGACTTTCATCTATCCCACGGAAACGAAGTCGAATGTAGATGGTTAATAATTGATGGCTCCGATATACTTTGTAAAATTATTGTCAGTTGAAAGATATTTATGCTGCCATAACAACTTTCAGTTGTGTTCAGGCCAGGCAGCACATTGGCAGGACCTTTGGTATTTCTTACGTCCATAGGCGACGGTAACCACTTTCCATCACAGTTGGGCCGTCAGCTTGTCTGTTGTGCTTCAGCAATAATAAAAAAATAATCACAAAGAGTAAAGAGGATTAAAGGCGCTTTTCCTTTTTTGCCAGAAAAGGGTAAACAGAAATAAAGCCTACTTAAGGTCAAGTGGTTACTGTCAATGCCATCGCGTTTTCAGCCTTTATGATGCGATAGAAGGGAAAGAATAGAGGGAGGTAGAATTTGTCAGTATAAGTCTTGCGCAGCAGGTTTGCCGATGATAACCCCTCCCGCTTCCTACTACCGCCACCCGCGCTCGTTTAATTCTTAGTACTACTTGGACAAGCCCCGGTTCCAGTCGTAGGAAGCGGGAGGGATGATCATCGGCAAACCTTCTGCGCACGATTTATAGTCTGACGGCCGGCATCTCATAATCCACAACACGTCTTTAGTGACGGACCCCTGGGTGCTCCATATACCTGTCAGTTTAAAGCCCTCTCTGAAATTATGCGTAAATGGAATCCCTTACCATTAAGAGCCATCCACAAATTACGTCACATGAATTTCACGATTTTTAGACCCCTTCCCCGGACAAGGCCGGTCACATTCGTGAGACTCCTCCCTACCTAGTGTGACATCAAATATTTTGCAATTTTGTATCAAGAAATTATTAAAGTAAAAAAGCAGTTCTGTAAATAGTTTTATTTCCATTAAAACTTTTTTTTAAATAATTTAAACACTATGTGCATACTGATCGAGTTAGATACATTTGGAAGTTTTTCATTAATAGTTTAAATTTCGTGTTTTAAAGCTTAAATATAATAATATTAGATTTTGAAATACGACGTCACGAAATTTAGGACCCCTCCTACCCCTTGTCACACAATGTCACACTTTGTCAACCCCCTTCCCCTTAAAGTGTGACGTAATTTATGAATGTATTATTAAAAAAGAGGGAAGGGATAGGATTTCTTTTATGAAAGAAAAAAATGTAGAACATGCAATAAGATTGCTTCTTGGTCCGTTCTTTCTCTACTGTCCATTCATGTTTTTAGGAGATAAGTAACGTAAAAAAGATAAACTATTTCTCGTCATCTTTGTAGCCAGCTCTGGACCTCTGATAAATTGGACATCTCTGGCTCTTTTAATCTAGAGGTGATTGAAAAATTCACATATCTGGGCTCCATCATGACTAATAACGGTTCTTGTGATGATAAGATCCGCAGACGAATTGGGATGGGCAAGAATGCCATATCTTAGTTCCATAAAACTTGGAAGGAGAGAAACATCTCTTTCACTACAAAAATTAAATTGTACGAACTCTTTTTTTTTTTTAATAATCGGCAGACGAACACACATATTGTATATCCCCAAATTAAGCAAGTAACGCTTGTGTTATGGGTAATATACAACGTACCACTCTGGGGCCGATCTCAGACACCCAGACTATAGTAAATAACGGAGAAAATACGTTTCCGAAATTTATTATACCAGGAATCGAACCCAGGGGCTCTGCGTTGCAGCGAGGTAGGCCGGCAAGGGCTTAGCCCGCGCAACCACAGAAGCCGTCAAATTATATTCTCCATTTTTCTTTGTGGAGCTGAGACCTGGACTTTAATGACAATCATATTGACGCTTTTGAGATTTGGTGCGGCAGAAGAATGTTGCGTATACTGGACTGCACAATATTATAAAGAAATTAAAAATAACAACGAGGCAATTATCCATCTGCCTGCGCAAAGCCCTTGAGTAATTCGGACACATAGCCAGAAAACAAAGTGAGAATTTAGAAAAAGAAGAAACAATCCCGACGCCATAGTACGTTGCGTTGGTCCGATTAAATCCGCACCACACTTTACGACTCCATGTATGGCGCACTGCATATTACCGCTGATCGTTTTCGATGGCTCCAATCACCCAAGAAAAAGTAGCAAGTAAAGATCGCGACCCTCAGGAATGAGGAGTACGATTCAAGGAGAAGGTAACCAGTTATGTACCGATATCGCTTCAAGTTCGCATCTCGCTAGCTTCAGCGGTACAACACATGGCTGCCCTGTCTAGTCACATTACGCCGCAATAATTAACAGTCTTCAAAGCTTCCTTAATACTTGGGCACTAGTTTAATTGCAAGATTGCACTTTTGCTATTAGCCATTTGGTTAAAAGATCCTATTTGTTCTTTTTATACTAAATAATTTTACTATCTGATTAACCAATAATATACTTATAGTGAAACACATAATTTTTAGTTTAAGTATGGTTAGTGCTTCTACATTATATTTAGAGATGTTTCCTAGTCTACGGAAGGAATTGTAACAGTTTTTAATTATTCAGCACAAGAATTAATGATTGATGATATTTGTCCTTTTAATTAGACACAATTAGGCGTAAGAAATATGTAATTATAGCGTATTCATGCAAAGTTCAATTACATATGCAAATTTTCGTAATCGTATCGTCAATTTTACACATTACAATAGATGTATACTAATATTATAAAGAGGTGAAGTTTGTGAGTTTGGGTCTCCGGTATTACTGATCTGATTTTGAAAATTATTTCACCAGTAGTAAGCTACATTATTCCCAAGTGACCTGTATTAGGTTGTAATTAATAAAACAAAAAAGTAAAAATCTTTTAAGCCCAGCGAAGTGAGCACAGGAACGCCTGTCAAATATGTTACAGCAATAACGTCCCACGCAAGAATTGCGTATATTCTCGTAAGAGACACTGCGAGTCCTTTCTGCGTTTATGAATTAATTGTTACCCAGCTTATCTAAACCTTGATATGCGTGCGTGCGTGTGTGCGTGAGTGCATGTGTATTTTTTAATGACACCCAGCGAAGCGGGCACGGGTAAGCTAGTTCTAACTACGTTATTTACTTACAAAAGAACAGGCATAAAAATAATATCTTGTTATCTAATGATTAAAACTAGTGTTCGCACGTGCTCGTAATTCGACCATAATAAACTATTGTCAAAGATGACTATACTTCTATAATCACAGATTTCGCCAAGGCTACACTGTTAATTTGACTTGAACAATAAACAAAAGTATATATGCGTGTGTGTGTCAAATACATGGTAGTGTGTGTAATGTTTTTTTATTGATTTAATGTATTATTATGCATAATTTAAAAAAAATATTATAATTTGTCGCTTCTTCTCTATATAAACTATAAGTTTACGAAATTTCATACTCCTCCGACCGCGCAATTTTCGTAAAAATGGGTTCAAAGTTTTTACTTCTCGTATTAACATATAAATATCATAAAAGGAATAATCTTTACTCCTTTAAGTATTAATTAATGCGCTATTTGACTACCTTCATTTACGAGCGTACCTACTTATGAGGTCATAAGTAGTTACGCTCATATAAAATCTATGAGGTTGCGACATTCTGTAACTTTATAAATAATATCTCAATTGATCTCACTGTTCGCTACCCTATTCTTGCAACTGAAGAAGAACTTTATACTTTGAATGTATGACCGATTTAGGGTGTTTGCTCACTATATCGGCTCACACCATGGCCGTGTTATTAACGTAGCAGGCATAGTAAGAAATACGATGCAGACTACTATACCCACTAGAACGGAACAATAGCGTATCATACCCGTTCATAACGGGATTAGTGTCCATGCCAACAGGGGCAGGATTCGCGTATCATATCCGTGTGCTTCCCGATCTCTTATTTGTAATAGTTCACCGGTGTTTTCTATGGGCAACAGATTTAAACGGACTTTGAACGGTATGTTCTCGAACTACTCCTCGGCAACTAATCTTCGAGACTCTTTTAGGGTACTAGTCTGTAAGTATAGTAATGTAAAAAAGGGCTTAAGACGTTGATTGAAAGTTTTAATTGAGATTTTCAATAAAAAACAAAAGCTCGAATCATAGTTAAAGCTACCTTTAAATATGATTCGAGCGAGTGTTACGAGCTACGTTTTTTACTGGGCATTTGTTATACTATAATATTTTTGAAGTGATAACTTCTTATGGGAGGGTAAACCGCTTCGTTACGTAACGCGTTACGGCGCCAGTCTGTCTGGCTTCCCTTTCCCTCACGCATACGGCAGCAGGCTCCTCCTCTCTCACTCTAACCCACGCGTTATATACATAAAATTTAAATTTAAATAGCCTAAGCTTTTCTCAAGTTAAATAATTTCAATATTAAATAGTTCAACTTAGATTAGTTTAAGTTATCACTTCTGTCGCGCGTCCCAAGACGCACGTTTTTCTCAAGGACCCTATCAGCGTAGGTGACTATCTTGCAGTTTGTTACCTATGTCACTGACATGAAGATCTGCCACAGATATGGAAGTTCTTAGGAACTTCCGTATCTGTGGCAGATCTTGCTTTAGAGCAATCCTTAATAACATCCAAGTATACACTCTCTTTTATTACTATACAAAAAGAGTATGAATTGTTTTGTATTAGCGTTATTTTGTATAAACGTTATAAGTATTTTATATAACTACATCTATTCAAATTCAGGCTTCATAATTTCGTATAATCTGACATCTATAATTGGCTTACAAAGTACAATACTGTTCCGTCAGAGATCACCCCCCTGACCAGCCTGCCGGAGCACACCTTCTCTCCACGCCCCACATACCGCCGACGCCCATAGCTCGCATTGTTAGCAGCTAGGCGTCGGTTTGAACGTGGGCTATAGAAGTGGCCTAGGAAGCCGGAAAAGCTTACATACAGAAATAACAAGTTATACAGTCCACATCGAGTTTTATTTGGAAGAAGTAATTGCCACCAATAAACACAATATTTAATTCTTAAAAAGAATTCAATATTAATATTCCGAGTTTATCGAAAACATGAAATTAATAAGTGCAAATATGCCATGTTAATAAATGTTTTCTGTTTACCCATAATATCCCGGCGGGTCGTACCGGGAAATTCGAGCCACACTCAATTTCATTATTACATCGAATTCATCGAAAATATTAACTTCGTACCTATTAAGTTTATTTTGAACTTTCGCCCTGGGGCTTAAATAAATGTAAACCTAATTAACAACCACACGATTAGTTGTGAATGAATTGTATGTAGTTTAGGCACGTTTAAAGTTGAAAATAACTTCAGTTATTGCTAATACTCATTTAGATATGAGAACTACTTCATTTTGATGCTTTCCTTTTTTGACAAATGTGCATGCACTCCACCTGACTGGAAATCACCTTCCATAATAACATTTTATCATCTTACTTAAGGAATAAAAGAACTATATTGACTAAACCTTGACTCCTGACCTACGGGGCCGAGACGTGGACACTGACGGTGGGACTGGTCCACAAATTTCAAGTCGCTCAACGGGCTATGGAGCGAGTTATGTTGGGTGTTTCTCTTATGGATAGAGGTAGAAATGAGGATATCCGTAAGAGAACCAAGGTAACCGACATAGCTCGTAAAATTAACAACTTGAAGTGGCAGTGGGCCGGTCATATTTGTCGCAGGACCGATGGCCGATGGAGCAGACGAGTCCTGGAGTGGAGACCGCGTCTCTATAAACGTAGTGTCGGACGCCCTCCACCCCGAGAGACGAACGACCTGCGCAAGGTCGCCGGTAGGCGCTGGACGAGGAAGGCAGAGGACCGTGACGAGTGGCGCCGACTTGGGGAGGCCTCCAGCAGTGTAGGGTGATTAGCTGACGACGAACTATTAAAAGAAACTAAGTTCTAATTAAATAAACTATAAATAATATAATTAATATAAACTAAAATTAAACTATACTATAAATATAATTATACTTACAAAATGATATAAATGTATAAGTAAAAAATAGATTTCAAATCGCTGTCGGCGGGGAGGGTGTAGTGGAACACTTACAAACCAATAGATGACACTGTACAATAGTTGAGGTCGCAAACAGATGGGCCTAGGCCTGCGAGGAAAAACAATAGACTCGCTGGAAATCTTTCTTTGAGACGGAGGAGCATTCCATCGCGGCTCATCTCGCTCCTCCACCCTATTCGGGGCACCCTCTTCAAGGGTGTTCAAATGCTGGCAGCATTTCCGCGTTGGATGGCAATGATGCGTTGTCCTAGGTGTAAGCCAGTCTTTTGGTCACGCGAGACCTCAATTAGACGCGTTGCGAGGTCTCTATAGAGGTAATGAGTTCCAGACCCCCACGGCCCCAGGGTTTCGAACCTGAAACCCACAAATACGTACCCACTACCAACGGACACACATTTGCGGCGTTTCAGGGCCTCCTGGGGTCCAATTCTGCTATTACTATCTCGTTAAAATCGCCACCTTATCTTTATTATATTTATAAGCAGAAACTCGCGAAATAAATATATTTTTTTTTATTGTAGGAGTTCAAAGTGTTTACCGCCTATGGACATTTGCAACACTAAAGGTGCTACAAGTGCGCTGCTGCTCTCTTATAGGAGACTGGAACCTGGTCACAGATGCCGGAACACAACACAAGGTTGTTATGGCGGCATACTCTAGACCAGGGGTGGTCGCCATCCAGTCGAGCAAATGCCCTCCCACCTGGCTGTGGGTTGTTTAGTCGTCTCTTACGACAGGCCGCCCCAACGCAGGAGATTGTATTCTTTCTCCGTTCCTGCACGGATGAAATAATGGTAGCTTTTCAATATTCGTTTCGGCTAAAACCATTTCTGCTAATGGTAATATCGAGATTTTCTACCATTATTCTACCGCGACGATATCGAGAAGACATTGTGGATTACTATTTGAATATCTTAACAACGCCAAGATACTGAATAGCAGAATTGCGCCCCTAGTGGTATAAAAGTCTACAGGCGACCGTAACCGCACTGTTTGCCAGTTTCAAAATAAAAATAAACGAATTGGGGCCTTACTTATAATCGTTTCTTAAACTTAAAGAAACTGCTCAGCAAGTAATTAGTGAAAATATTACCCATAAACTCCTCTTAAGGATAAGAGGTGGTAAAGTAACTCATAAATAACTGTCAAAAATAACCAACATCGAGAGGTAGTTTAAAGGACTGCTCAGAGGCAAGATGGCGCTTTTTAAACAGCTGATTGTAACCGTAACTAAAGCGCATATTTTAAAGAAAATGCTAAAAGTTTTATAAAATCAAACAATATAAAGTCACTAGGGTATTATTAAAAAGTAATAACAATTAAATAACTAAAAAATATTATATAAGTAGCTTCGGTGAACCTGCGCCCACTTCTCTACATCCCTTAGAAACTCACACCCATGTTGCCCCTGTCTTCTATGGCATTTTTTGGGGCCCATGCAGGGAGTGGCGCGTCACCGTCTGCACATTTTTCCTTGACGCCATAGTCCCCATATTCCCAGACCCCTAGTACCCCTAGCAGTTCACCCCAATAGCCCGGTATTTTTTATTCTTATTTACCACAATAGTCCTACACTGGCCGGGGCTTGTCCTTTGATGCATTATTATATGGTGTAGACAGGGATAATCGCTGGTCAGTGTTACGCTAGATTTACATTAAACTTGTCAAAGGGCCTCTACGTGTTGGCCTTCTCGTGGCCCCACGCAAGCCCTCCAAAAGTCCGGGCCATTTTTATGGCCCGTGATCTTCAAAGACATACAGTAATAATAATAACTAATAACCATAATAAGATCTATTTTTTTATAAAAAAAAATTCTTTATGTATTTTTAAAAAAACGCAAAATTTTTGAGAATAAATAAATACAATATAGTAATAATATATAAATATTACTGTTTCAAGAATGATTAAAGCGCTATTTCACTTATTTTAAAGACGTCATATATGTAATACGTTCATACAAAATCTATGACGCCGCTGCGACGTTTAGTAACATGCTAAGAAGTATCTCAATTGAGTCAGAGTCCGCTCCCATATTTCAAGTAAAAAACATTATATTATGATTTCGTCGTATGATTATAAAATTCTCAACATGCCATGTCTGTACATTGAAGCTATTAAAAAAAACAACTAAAATAGACTATATAAACGTTGGAGAACAGATGCAATTCTTTTTAAATTTCTTGTTTGTTTGTTCGTTTGTTTGTTGATTTCGAGCGGTTTTCACTAATCGGCAGCTAATTCTTAGACAAAATCTGCGCTACTTTTTGTTCCGGAATCCAGCGAGAATTTTCCCGGGAGTGGTGTGTAGTCGTTGGGTGCATAAAAATTAGTCTATTCTGACACACTTTTTACTAAAACGATAGCTTACATTATTTTTTAAAGACTGCGATACTCTGTGACCCGGGAATCTCGTGGAATTTTCCCGGGCATGGTACAAATCAGTTAGATTAAATATTAGATTTTTTAGCTAATTTCGATGCGATTTCACTAGAGCGCAAGCTTAGGTCCTTTTTCAAATGATGCTTATGTAATAACAATATAAAGTATACTTTATATTCCGGGAATCTCGTGGGAGTTTTCAGTGTTTTAAAGTAGGTATTATAAATAAAAATTAGCTGTTTCGGATCCGATTGATACTAAAACAATGTAATCCGGGACTTTTTATATTCCCCGGGATTCCCTAACATCGAAACCATGTGATATTGGGACTTGCTTGACACAATAGTATCTGTTTATTAGACGTCTTTAGAAGATTTAGATATGTATGCCTTTAGTAGCATTACCTATCCCGGGTTTTTACGGGAATCTTCGGAATTCATGTATTTTCATACTAAAAAATCCGTTGCGCTGCTGGCAAATACCCTTTGATTTTAAATACTGGCAAAATAACTGTAATCTACGTTATCTGTCAAGCGCGAACGAAGTCGCGGGTAAATCCTAGTACTTACATAGAATAAATAGACAGCGGTGTTTCTTGATACTGTGTGTTGTCGAGGTGCATTAGAGTACGTGATCAGAATCAAAGAGCCTTCCTACATTTTGCACTGAATATCCAATGTCTAGACGAGTTTACAATATAACAGAAATGAACTTGTTATAGAAACTTTGGCGTTTCTAATATGAAAATGGCGCGCATTTGCACGTGCGCGTGGTGAAAATTAGAACTACATCTTTTGTCTCATTTGCTTTATAGTATTAAAGTGAGACGAATGTGTTGATCAAAAGCGCTTCCAAGGGGGTTCGATTATTCAGCTTATTTATTTTCGTAATCTGAAACTCCTTGGTGGAATTATTTTTATATTTTTCTTTTTCACCTAAGTATCTATTTTACCGCACGTTCCGTTGTGTGGTGCGTAATTTTTAACTTTCGAACTACGTATGCAGGATTCGTAAATGCATTTTTTGAGAAAAATATGTATAGAAAATATAATTTTTAGCAATCAATTGTCTTTCGCAGCTGTGATTGAATTAGAGACAAAGGAATGTTTGGAAGCGACGTCGAGAAATATCTAGAAGTTAATGTTAAGATGAAGAATGATAACAATAAATACGATTATATCTGTTTCGCGTTTGGCCCTTATTGGTGGAGATCATAAAGTTTATAGTCCTATCAATCTTGAAAATAAGACGTCGATATAAAATAAATAATGACGTGCTACTTGCTTTTAGTCAATACGATTTATTTAAACTTTCCTTGAGGAACTACATAAGAGGAATGCACTCTATCGCTCGCGTACTACCTCATTTCGTAGATATAAATTGATAGAAAGAAGAAAAAAAGAAACCTTTATTTTTCAAAGGCGACACACATAACATATCAAGTTAACAACGACACTAAAACAATTTTATAGTTGCATGCCGCAATTGGACAAATGAGGTTGGGACTCAGTGTATTGCTGTGCCGGAAGTTGATACAGCACTGATTTTTAGTGCCCACCTTTTTCTTACTCTATCGTGTAAGAAAGAGAAAGATAGAACTTACTTACGACAAATCTGTATTACACAAGCCATAAAAATAAAATACCCATTGCAAGAATTTTGTTTTCTTTTGACAACTCGATGACGGATGAATTAGTAATGTCCTAATGGGTTACGGACTCGATTTGTTATAAAAATCGACTTCATTTATAAATTAATTTTAATCAATTTAACTTGTTTATACATTTTTGATAAAAATATTATATCGTGTAATAAATTTTACGTATATTAAATAAGCCATTTTATTAGTACTTATAATAATTGCGGTATTATTTTTCTTTAAATTAGGTTTTTTTTAAACTGATTACTTTTAATTTATTTACGTATAATGTCGATGGTTTAATAGATTGTGCATTACATGACTCACAGAACATCACTATTACGTCACCCATAACAATAAAGTACGGAGAATAAAATATTAAATTGAGTACATCATGATGAATAAAATATATAGTTAGTTATTGCCCCATGAAAGTATTTTTCATGTATCAACATGAAATCTACAAGAGAAACTAATACAAATGACGAGGTTGTATGGTCTAGGATCTTTGCCTGTTCTTCAAATATTGAAGAATAAAAATACTACTATTACAATAAAGTACGGCAATGAATTAAATTACGACTGTCAAGAAATGTGTAACTTGATAGGCGTGCAAACATGAAAAGTAAAATAATTGCTTGGAAAAAGTATAGTTATAACGTATTATATTATTATACACATACAATCCCTTAAGTTTATAAGTAGAATACCGAGTCTAGGTTATCGAAGTCAATGGGTAAGGTGGCCAAACGACTGCCTACGTTATCTAGCTTAATTGCCAAACTGATCCGTTTTCCGAGCTACGGAATCAGTTCTGTAATCAGCTAAAGAATCATGTTTGAGAGTGCGGGCTTAGACCAAATCATACAAAGAATTAATAAGAAACTTATTAACACTTCAGTTTCTTTAAAAAAATAAAATTATAAAACAAGAGAAGTTTAAAAAAATTTGGAGGCTAATTTACACAAGTCAGTTAACTGGCTGTTTACATGCACTCAGTCACTGGCATGTATTATCTATGGTTACTAGTCTAGGTTATTCCTTTACGGTTTACGCACTTTATTGAAATCAGCAAGGAAAAATGCATTCTCAAAAACGGAAAAATTTCATGCGATGAATTATTTGGTGAGAAAATTGTCGTATCTGCTGTTAGAAGAGTTGACGGAAATGTTAGAAACAAGAGATATCTAATAAGAAACGACTTTGGGTGAGAAAATGGATAGACGATAGAAATAAGACTGGAGGTTCTGCTTTGATATCACCCTGCAAGACATGTTAGCGACTGGCCAATTGCTGACTTTGTCGTTTAGACGAGATTAATTTTGGGAATATTGAATTCACTACTGACACTTTGGAGGTATCATCTGACCTCCTATGTTCAGCACTGTTTATATAATCATTTGGTGATATACCCAGGAAAATGGGCAGTAACATAACTTTCGATCAAAAATAACACATAAATAAAACTTCGCAATCGCGTACCATAACTTAGATATTTATTAATACTTTTACATCATTACAGTTATATTTCTCTCTTCGTTTTCTCGTAACAAGCTCGTTCATAGACTCTAGCTACAGACTATTTATTTCCTAATTCTCGAACTAGCGTTGCTACACCAAATAAAATATGGTGGCGAGTAAAGGCGCCACAGACAGCTGTACTAACATCAAAACAATTTACACGAGAGCAGTGTGGGGCCAGCGTTGACTTACTTCGAATTCGAAGTCAATAGCTGACTTAATGTGATTTACATTAAGTCATCCTTGAGTAGAGTTGCCAGATGTTCGGTTACCGACCGGACAGCCTGGAAACTCTACATGGGCATCCTTAGGAGTATGGCCCTGCACGGTGCACCCGTATGGTCCACTGCACTTCACCGCCACAACAGGACTTTGTTGTGCCGCGCACAACGGGTCCTGGCGGTGAGGACCATCCGAGGATACCGTACAGTGTCGTGGACGGCGTCGACACTCTTGGCAGGCGATCCGCCCTGGCCTCTCCAGGCGGAAGTGATAGCCAAAGTTCGGCGCTCCCGACAGGATGCCCTCGCCCGTGGCCTGGTCTATGGCCAGGCCGAACTTCAGGTGATCAGGACGCGGGAAACCGCGGCCATGATCCAAGCTTGATCAGTAGAGTTGGAAAACCCTGTTGCTGGCATTGACACGGTGGAAGCGGTTCGACCGCAGCTGTTGCGATGGCTCTCGCGGAAACGCGGGACCCTGACCTTCAGAATGACACAGATACTTACCGGGCAAGGTTGCTTCGATAAGTATCTGTGTCAGATTGCGGGCTGCTTGCCTTCACCCCAATGCCGCCAATGTGGCGCGCTAAACACGGCGTTACACACGCTAGTCGAGTGCGCAGCATGGGCACCTCAGACGTTTGAACTCGAGACATTAGTAGGACCGATCGATTCGCTGGGCGATCTGATGCAAGCCATGCTGCACAGCGACGATTGGTGGGTGGGTGCAGCCAATTTCTGCGAGACGGTAGTGTCTCAAAAGGAGGCCGCGGAACGAGATAGGGAGAGAGATGGTAGTGCGCATGCGTCTCGCGGGCGCCGACGTCAGTCGGGAGCCCGGAGGCGCAGGTATGCGCATGACCTCCCTCCCTGAAATACCGCTGCAGGGGCCCTCTAGCATCTAGGGAGCAGAGGAGTCTTCACCCCTGTTGACGAAGTGAGTTTGCCTCTCCCGGGGCATTCTCAAGCACTTGTGCGCTAGGATCGGTGTGGGCGTAACTACGTGCTGTATCTCACGCCTTTCCTGCCATAAGCGCGGGCCACATGGGAGGAGGGTGGTTTTAGTGGGGTATTGATTAGTCGAGTCTCCACACAAGCCGGTTGATTATTGTTTGGATTGCCTCAGTGGAAAGCCTCCATGATCAACAACGGTCTAATCCCTAGCAAAGGACCCGGTATGTGCGAAATGCATTTCCCCGCCTTAAAAAAAAAAGCGCAGTGGCTCCGGCTTTGATTGCTGGAATGGTAAATTTCGGAAACGAACTTTCTGTTATTTACTGTGGTCTGAGTGTCTGGGATCGGCCCCAGAGTGGTCCATTGTATATTTTATTTCCGCCTGTACTTAGAGCTCTGTGATCCAGTCGAATCGCATAGTGTAAAAAGTTTTTATTTATCGTCAGTTTAACGTTTTAGTTGTCGATTGAGTTTTTACAGCATTCCAAAGGTTATTTCGGTCGGTTCCCCTTATCATAGACACGTCTGGACAGAGATAATCGTGGGGTGATAATGTTGTCTATGGTCTGTTATACTTTGTTGTTAGTTCTTTTTACGAGATTGTAAATATTGTTCTTGTAAAATGTGACATTTTATTGTACAGTATCGTGCTGTAGAAGATTAATGAAATTGGTTGTTTAGATGAACAAAGTATTATGTTAAAAAACATTAAATTTAATATAAAAACTACTTGCAAAGTGTAACTGCTCGGTTTTTTCTAAAAATGGCCCTAAAATTTTATAAGAAATAGTAAGTTTATAAAATTTATGCAATAGATTAATTAAATAACTACATAGATAAAAAATATTGGTTTTAATATTTTCAAATCAACCTTTTGAAAAGTTTGATTTTTAAGACCCAATTAATCTATAACATTATAAAATCCTAAACATGCCGTGCTTGTACATTGAAGCTATTAAAAAAATCAACTGGAATAGACTATGCAAACGATGGAGAACACGATACAATTTATTTTAGACAAGCTGTGCCCGCGACGTCGTCCGCGTGGAATTTATTTTCAAAACCCCCCGATTTTGAAACATTCTTCATTGGTGCTCCGCTCCTATTGGTTTTAGCGTGATGATATATAGCTTATAGCCTTCCTCGATAAATGGGCTATCTAACACTGAAAGAATTTTTCAAATCAGACCAGTAGTTCCTGAGATTAACGCGTTCAATCAAACAAACAAACTCTTCAGCTTTGTATAAGATGAATGAATGAATGAATGAATGAATGAAAACACTTTATTGTTCACCAAAAATTAAAACTAAGTTCTTAAAACTAGGTACAGTAAATGTTGAACAAAAGGCGGCCTTTTCGCTTAAAGCGATCTCTTCCAGGCAACCCCCTAAATTAATGAAATTATTAAGTCAACAGTGGCGGTGAAGACAATAAATAATACGAAACATTCTAAGAATAAATGAAAAATAATGAATAATATACTTTATATACTATAGAAAAACACAATATATCATACTGTATATAAAATCAGCAACATGTTTTAAACTTGTAAGGACCAAAGATATTTAGTAACCATCAGTTTAAAAGACAATATGGATTTAGCTTGTCTGATGTTGAGTGGCAGTGAGTTCCATAAACGGACAGCCTGTACCGTGAAAGAGTTATCAACGAAGGAAGAAGTGTGTACAGGTGTCATTAAGGAGAGATTATCACTAGAGCGCAAATAACGGGAATGAGAAAGATGTAGGAAATCAAAACGTTCCTTTACATACGGAGCGGTAAGAGGATCAAAAAGGATATTGTACAAAAGAGAGAGTAAGTGAACATTCCGGCGAAGACGAATAGGTAAACATTTAAGCTTCTTGCGATATTCGGAAACATGGTCATATTTGTGCAACCCAAATATGAACCGTATACAGATATTTTGGAGTCGATCGAGCTTGTTCAGTTGTTCCTGTGTTAAGTCGATATAACTGGCATCAGCATAATCAAGTATGGGTAGTAACAGAGATTGAGCAAGCATTACTTTAGTAGCAGTAGGGAGGAAATTTTTAAGTCTTCTAAGCGAAGCTGCCGATGCAAAGATTCTTCGGCTGAGATTGGTCAAGTGAGGCCTCTAAGACAGCTCTCTGTCAATAACAATCCCAAGATTTTTTACAGTTTCACTGATATCAACTACCACGCCATCAAATTCAATCTGAGGAAGATTACACCATTCTATCTTGGAGATTAGCCTGGAACTGCCAACTATTATAACTTTTGTCTTTTGAGGATTTATAGATAGACCATAAGCTTTACTCCATTCAACTATTTTAGAAAAGTCTCGGTTAGTAGTTGCAATTGCTTTATGCAGACCATCTAAATTAGCCTGGGTGTAGATTTGTAGATCATCTGCATAGAGGTGGTATGACGAAGAAAGGTTATTAGATATTGAATTAATGAAAATAGCAAATAAAAGAGGAGATAAAACGCCGCCCTGAGGGACACCAGCAGACAAGTCACACCACGATGAGTAAACATCATCAATACGAATTCGCTGCCGGCGTCCAAACAGGTAACTACGAAACCAGACAATAGACGTCGGAGATATGTTGAGAGAGCATAAAATCCCGAGTAGAATGTCAAAAGATTTGTCTGTTTGTTAGTTTCTGTTTGTTCGGGATTCACGTAGAAACCACTGGGCCGATTTCAATGCAGTTTAAGCCGATCGACAGCAAATTCTTAGACTTAGAACTTTGCGCTATTTTTTATCTTGGGAATCCCGCAGGATTTTTTCTGAGAAGGATATAAAATGGCCAGATAAAAAAAACGAATTCCAATGTGATTTTTACACTGATCCATAGAAAATTTTATGTAATAAAAGGTGTGATATGTTTTATTCGTTAGTTCGGATGCGTAAAAATTAACTTAACACAGTTTTCACTAAAAAGATAGCGTACATTCTTTTTCAAATGCTGCGCTATTTTGTGTTCCAGGAACCTCGAGGAATACCAAGTCTAGCGTAGAAGAAGTCACGGGCATATCCTAGTCTTTCCATAAAGGTATATAATATGAAGGGTACAGGGAATGTCGTAATGAATAGATTTTGAGAAAAACGCAATTAAAAGTTTAGAAGTATATAGTTTTTATAGAGATCGGCGTATGCAGTAACTTTTACTTAAAACTAATTAAATGTTTATTTAATTAATATAACTGTGTAGTTATGATGGACTTTTTAGTCATTAAAAATATTAATATTTGACAAAAATTAAATAAAACAATCTTGGAAGAATAGACAACAAGGAATGTCCAATTCAGTCATCAGCATCTTTAGTTTTGGAATCATATTCTAATGATTCGTAAAATACTTGTGCTTCTCTGGTACAAAATGGCGTCAGACACATCAAGTCTTTATATTTAATTTTACTTATGGGCAAATAATTTTATATAAAAGTTAGTGATTGGGAAATAAACTACCATAGACAAACATTTGCTTTCAATAGAGTATAGAAAAAATAAATTTTTTGACATTCCCTGTTCTTTGCCTGTACCCTTCAATATGATCTAGGCCTCTTCCTGAACCAACCAAATATTAATTCTGACGCAGTCGCTTAAAATACTGAAATTCGAAATAAACTATTATTTTGTTACTTTATCTTATTTTATAGTTTTTTTTTGTATTTATTATATTATCAAGCCATATATTATCAAGTTAGCTACCAGACAACTTTCACAATAACTTATTATGATACTTATACACCACATAAGCTGAGTAATAAAGCCGCTAAATACAAAAGCGCGAGGAAATCAGAGATTAACTTCGGAATGCGCAGGCGCATCGATCGTTGCGCTGTCACGTCGTTTAATCGCGCGTCGGATCATCACGCCTAAAATTAAAGCGTGACTAAAGAACTCGGTCGAAGTGTAACTAACACGTCTGGGTTTAAATATAAAAGTGTTAACACAAGTTACCATACAGGAAGATAGAAGTCGTAGGAGACGACAAAATATCCTATAGCCAGGTGGTATGGTATTTGTCTGTCTGGATGGCTACCAGCCCTGGTCTAGAGTATGCCGCCATAACAACCTTGAAATGTGTTCCGGTATTAGTGGCCTTCAAGTCTACTTTTAGAGAGCGGCAGCACATTGGTAGCATCTTCGGTATTAAAAATGTCCATAGGCGACGGTAACCGCTGTGGGCCGTCTGCCTGTCTACTGAACTCTTGCAATAAAAAAAACAAGAAATATAATGAGTCTGACTAAGGAAGGTTCCGAGGAACTGTTCAGAATAGTGCCTTCCTCTTCGTTGTACCACCGCACCGCTCGCCATCGGCTGGGCGTTCATCACCATGTCCTTGAGCCGCTTCGCTCATGTACGCAACGATTATCTTGCGTTCCGTGGGATCTAAAATGTGCTCCCAGCTGAGGTTTTCCCAAAGCGATACGGAACACGGTATTTCAAGGGTATTATAAAATTCCTACGAAGCCGGTAACGCGTTGTTGACATCTCTGGTGGTGTAAACGTCCATATGCGAGTACAACCGTTTTCTATCAGGTAGGCATAGGTATTAGGTAGGTAGTAGGGAGGTAGGTAAGAAGGTAGGTAGGTACAGCGTGTGCTGTTTGATATTATTATTTCTTCTATGTCTCAGTTATATAACAAACCCACCGGTTTCATATACTTTACTAATACATCTTAAGGTTGTCTGGAAGAAATTGTTTTTATAGCCCGTTCCTATATTTTACCAAGCGTTCATTTGCCTTGCTATCGTTTAAAATTTGACATGTGCCCCTTACAAGTAATGTCGAAATTCAACCGATGGTAAGGGAAGTGAATGTAAGATTATAAATATAGTAAGTATAGGAACCGGCCATAAGTGATAATACGTGTTATTGTTTTCTGAACTTAAACTTTCTCAATTGTATTTTAATGTTATGTAATAAAGTATATAATATTATTAATAAAACTACGGTTTACGGATTTTAAGCGCGGTATGTTATTTGCTTTTTATTATTCCGACGTTTCGTGTGTGGCCGAAAACCGTTAAAACGTAGATTTTATTATGTGTACTAGTCGCGGAAACTTAAGAAAATATCATATTACTCATATATTCTATTGAAAGAATAATGTATTTTGCTGTATCTGTAGCGATTATCTATACTAATATAAAATACTGAAGAGTTTGTTTGTTTGTTTACTTGAACACGCTAATCTCAGGAACTAGTAGTTTGATTTGAAAATTTCTTTCAGTATTAGATAACCCATTTATCGAGGAAGGCTGTAGACTATATATCATCACACTAAGACTAATAGGAGCGGAGCACCAGTGAAGAATCTATACTAATATATAAAGCTGAAGAATTTGTTTGTTTGTTTGCTTGAACGCGCTAATCTCAGGAACTACTGGTCTGATTTGAAAAAAGAAGTCCGCGACAGCATATGTCTATCTTTTAAGGTTGGCTCACTATAACCTTTTTTATGCTAACCAAATTTGTTCTAAAATAATGCATTATTTGCGAAGGTGTTTTTATAAACATGATATTAATCCTTATCCAAATGAATACGTTATTCATCACAAGTATTTAATTTAAAACAAAAGTGCCATATACATCATTCGATTTCAATATATATCTTAGGAGATATCGCAGTTTTAAAATAACATCGCAGCAAAATAATGATCAAGTACTGCGCCCGCATTTATGATGTGCAAGGCCGGCGGACAGTCATTAAGATTCAAAAATATTTTCACCTTCTACGTAAACAAAGACGCGGGTTAAAGTTAGCGTTAGCCCAAAGTAACTATCCCAGGCGGACGAAGTCGCGGGCAGAAGCTAGTTGAATATAAGAGAGCTAGTGAAAAATCTGTAACTACACTAAATAACTGTTCTTATAAAACGCAGAGTACCTCCAAAGGGTCACTACTATGTAACATATCTTCATATTATAAATGTACTCGAAACACCTACAAAGTTAACGAGATCCAATCCATAAGCACCATATCATTCGCGATTTACAATAGAATTGACAGGCACACGTTTCAAGTTATTACATTCCATTAAAATTTTTGAAATGGGCTTTATAATAAGGCACGTAAGGGTCTAAACGTAAAGAAATGACGCTTAAAAGTGCATTCTTTTAGTTGGAAACATTAGTGTTGTATTTTAAAAGATTCTGCTATGAATTTCTGTAACACAGCTTACAGTTTTAATCGACTTCAAAAAGGAGGAAGTTCTTAATTCGTCTGTACGTATTTTTTGTATGTTCGTTAGTCGATTTCTCCGTCAATTGTGCACCGATTTTTAATTTTTTTCTTTTAATCGAAAGGGTATACTCCTGAATTGGTCCAATTGTCGCCATGCCAGGATTCCAGACAAAATCAAGAGAATCTCTTGAAAATTGTTAACCGACTTTGTTACACGATACCTTCGTCAATTGTGGAACGATTTTCAATTTTTTTTCTTTATTCCTAAAGGTCCCATGGGCACCAAGTCAGAATCTGTTGTGTGGATTCCAGGGAAATCGAGTGTAACCCTTATTAAAGAACGCCGAGCGCCTACATTCTGCCAAAAAAAGCTTGTATACGCGTGCCAGTATTATATTTTCTACAGGCACTTAATTTTTTTGTATGTATATTACGCCATTTTCCATCAATTATGGACCGATTTTTTATATTTTTTTATTTGAAAGAGTATACTCCCTAGATGTTCCCCAACAAACTAGCAAAAAAATCGACTTTAAGAGTAATTAAAAACCAAGTAACACCTAAAAAAACAACTTTACAAAACATAGTAATTTTTAAGTTTTACTTTGCACAGACTTCAAGATGTAGAAAACATTTTTTTTTGCTTTTAATTACACTTGAAGTTTATTTATGCTAGACTTTTTTAAATAAGAATTACACTGTCTCTCCTACCAACTCATACTATACCACATCTTGCATTGCATTATTTTCAACATGCTTTCAACTTTGTTTCGCTTCCCGGTAACTAATATCTTCGGCAAAAATCGGTTACGATCATCCGCGAAACTATTGATTACATTGCGAGCCGCTGTCAAACCATTGAACGCACTCGAAGAGGTGCTCGACTCAACGACTCTCAGAGTGGAATTATTTCCACAACAGTACTTGTTATGAGTTAAACCGCCTACAGCGTTATTACGCTGATATATATATATATATATATATACATATATATATTGTTACGAGCTACAGGACTCGAATTAAAAATGCCGTTGGAACTACTATAGAATTTATTAGAACTGCACAAATACGTATAAAACAAATACAAATAAAACTGGATGCAACCAGTTTACACTGCACGATTCAATACAGTTCGATACGCGCAAAGTCCGTCGTCTATATCGCTAATCGAGAGTACTAGAAAACGTCTTACTCGTTTCGTAGCCGTCGCTTGACTGCCCACACAGTACAAAGAAATTGGCCGGGCACAGTGATTTTCTAAGAAATATTAATTTGCACACCTGCGAACGTCCATAAAGTCGAAAACAATAACAATAAGGATAAGTTCGACGCTAACGATGGTTATAAAACATGTAGAAAAACAATAGCATGTTTTTCTTAATTGCAGATTCAAAACACAAAGAATTCCCTAATCCTTGCGCTTACAATAGGCAGCTGTGCGCTTATCTTTGATGGTATGTAACAATATATACATGAAAATAGCATATTTTCATGAGGAGTTAATCTAGCTACGCCACCTCCAACAGCAGACTGGCCAAGGAGGCAGCCTTAAGGGGCGCATACATTTAGAGGTGCACTCAGAAAGAAATAATTTATTTGCTAGGAAAGCGACGATACAAGGATGTAGAAATAATTTATACATACATTTCTATGGTTACTACCCGTGCGCAGAAAGTTTGCCAATAGCCTCATGATGTCACGCGTCGATGGTCAGTAGGCTTGACAAAAAAGGTTACATATATAGTTGTTGCAAAAAATTAGATAGATAACACTTTATTGCACATCAAAATATACAATTACAAAAACAGACCATATTTCCAATATTTTCTAGGCAATACAATAGGCGGCCTTATCGCTCAAAGCGATCTCTTCCAGGCAATCAAAATGAAAGAAATTTCAATCAGGCGATGTAGGTGGTGCAGGAAAAAGGCAACAGATACATAAATACTCAAACAAATTTAAGAAATAAATATACAAATACATACATATATACATAGTCATATATATACACATATACAATAATATATTTTAAAATACATAAGTTATTATAATAAATGTATTAGCATGATAATATTGTGTTAATCAGACATAGTTATTCGAGGACAAATAGTGTTTTCTGAGTAAATTTCTAAATGTTGATAAGGATTTGGCCTCTCTGAGAGTAAGAGGCAGCATATTCCAAAGTAAATGAATCAATTTATTATTTTAATTTATTATTGTATATACTTTACATAAGTAACAATAATAGAAAGTAGTCATCGGCAAACCTTCTGCGCGCGTCTTATAAATTCGATATGTTGTACATCGCATTTCATCGCATCGCATTCATTTCACTTCATTCATTTCTATAGATGATTTGATCCATTATCCATAGAAAAAGTAACACAGTATATGAAACATAAAACAGATATGACAAATACGCGCACAGAAAATAAAAATAATCATTATGCTATATTACTTATAGACTTATGGACATTTGCAACACCAGAAGCGCTGCCAGCCTGCAAAGGGAAACTGGAACCTGACCAAAATGTTGTTATGGTGGTATAACCCTAGATCAGGGGTGGTGGCTATGCAGTCGGGTAAATGCCCTACCACCTGGTAGTGCTTTGTCACCTCTTACAACATCCTTTTACGACGCCTTTTCCATTTCTGCACGGATAAACTATTATCAGAATTTAGAGTGTAGTCCTTATCCGTGCAGGAACGGAGAAAGAATACAATTTCCTGCGGCCGGGCGGCCTCTCGCAAGAGGCGACAAAACAACCCACAGCCAGGTACCCTCCCGTATTTGCCCAACTAGATGGCTACCACCCCTGATTTACAGTATGCCGCCATAACAACCTTGAGTTGTGTTCCGGCATCAGTGGCCAGGTCCCAGTCTCCCTTAAGAGAGCCGCAGCGCGTTTATAGCACCTCTGCCGTCTGCCTGTCTGCCGAATTCTGCAATAAAAAAAGTAAGATATTTAACATAAGTAAATAATTGTAATAACTTGTAGTCATACGTAAATAATTGTAATAAGTTGTAGTCATAAGTATATAGTGGTTTTTGCTCTTATTGATCGCATGAAATCCAAAGCCCTTTTCACGTTCAACATCCATGTAGGGGGGATTAAATTTGTCTGTGGGATAATGAGGATATCTCCGACGAGTGTCTGTCTACTGGCGTCCATTCATAACTGTGTTATCATCGTCGAGAGCCGTCATAATGAGGTACCAAGGCTTATGCGATATGTTGAGGTTTTTACAGGTACCTATTACTTAAAATTGCAGCGTCGTGTCTATGCTTCCATTAGAAATAAATGTAGTTTTTTTATTTATCCTAATTTACTCGCTTTAATATAAACGCATACACTATTTCAAAATAAGGTCCATAATAATTTATACGTAGTTACTTATATGTATTGTGGCGACCGAGGGCAGAACTTTCTGGAAGCGTAAGCCGGTCTCAAGACTTTTAGAAAAAGGCAGAAGATTCTGGAACGAAAAGACAAGGACAGATACATTTTAGAAAGTGATAGATGATGAACGAAAGTTCTAGAATAGAAGGTTCAGGAAGGAAAAGATGGGAGATAGATAGATGTTTAGAAAGGGATAGATAGTGAATAAAAGAATAACGAAAAGATCGAAATTATGGGTTCTAGAAGATTCTTCGGGGTATATAAGCAGCGTAAGGCGCGCCTACCGGGCAGTTTAGAGTTGAGTTCAGTTCAAGACAGCGAAGCGACAAGTGCGATACGAAAGAGTTGGAAGAGAAGTTCAGTAGAAGACAGTGACGAGTTTAGTAGTGAATTTAGTGAAAAGTTTAGTGGGTAGTTCAGTGAAAGAGGAGCGAGCTACACGCGATAAATTCGGGGGTGAGCACTGTAGTAGCAGGAGGTGGTCTACGCAATATCGGCGACGGTAATGTGAGTGTAACATGTTATCATCGGGACAGTGCGTCGTTAGTTGTGCGTGTAGGGGCCAGCCTTGCGGAGAAGAATCACGTACGGCTGTGTAAGTTAATAAAAACGTTTAGTTGAAAAACTGGTGTTTCCTTCCAATCCTACGTGCGTAACCCCGCTCGCACGTAACAGTATATTTAGGCCTTCTAATTTCCACACATTTGTATGTTCAACACTCAGATATTAAAATAGGTAGACCGAGCAACGGAGCTTTCATAGTGAAGCCGGCTATAGGAAACTGATCGCTCTGCAGTACGTTACGATAACTTAGGATTAAATAATGAATTAGTTTGGATAAAGAGAGAATAGTTTGCAGTGTAGATATTACTATTAACCACACAGGCACAAGCCACTTAGCCAATACATATACTACATGAGTATAAGTACACTTTTTTTTAACTCGTAGGGCCGCTTCGATCGGTCTGACACCACGCTTTCCTAGAATAGCATGATGGACATACAAACTTTTTGTATGTGTTAAATTTGAAGTTAATTTATTGGTATGCATGGCTGTCCTTTAAGTTGTTTGTGCCACCAATGACGTTACACTTGGAAATATATCTTGTAGCAACGAAAACCTCTCGTATTTATTAATCGCGCCTTCTTAGCCCCCAACATATTAGCTAGAAGGGGGGGCAGGCGACGAAGTGTGACAGGGAGTGAGGGGGGTCATAAATTTCGTGACTTCACATTTCAAGATCTATTATATTTTAGATTTACAACACAAAATTTGAACTATTAACGAAAAATTTCAAAATATTTCCAACTCTACCTGTATGAACAATGTTTAAATTATAAAAAAAAAAAACATTCAAATGGAAATAAAACTAATTACGGAAATGCTGTTTGGATTTAATGATTTCGTGATGTAAAATTGCTAACTATGTGATGTCACAGTAGGGAGAGAGGAGTCTCACGAATGTGACCAACTGTGACAAGGACGGGGTAGAGGTCAAAAATAATGACATTCGTGTGACGGGATTTGTGGATGGCCCATAATTAGGCTCCGTCTATACTTTTACCTTATTCGTTTGAGGTTGACATATGATTACAATGACTTGTTTCAACAACATTATATTTACAGAAAAAATCACAACGATAGAAAAAAAGTTGTAGTGTTAAAGACTTTAACCTATAAATACATCGGTTATAGAACATAAATCAACAATATTCTAAAACGTAATCACAGTAACAGGCCACAGCTGTGACACCTGAGCGCGCCATTTTGGCAACCCGCCAACGGGTGACGAACACAAAGCACAAATGCTAATGCCCTATTATTGTGATGATAGTTCACATAACGATTTACAGGCTTTTTGTCATATGCTGTGCTGTGACAGGTGACAATATTTGAACGTTCAGAAATTAACATACCAGTACTATTTTTAAAGTTTCGTCTTTATTTTTAACCTAATTCCAAAAGGAGGTTCTAATTTCGAGTGTATGTGTTTTAGTATGTTTCTTACGCTATAACCAGTCAATTGTAGAAAGATTTTCATTTTTTTTTCTTTATTCGAATTTTGCTTATACTCCTGAGGTACTGTAGGTAGTGGTGGATGCTAGCAGTAGTTGGTGGAGTGCTGGTGCTTTCCTGTAGTAGGATGAACAAAATACACTTTGTTGCTTTTAGGGATTTATTCTCGTACTAGTTGAGCTTGGATGCTCATTCCTGCGTTCAACCTACAGCGCGTTCCATTAGTAGCTCATAACGCCCAAAATGCTCTGTTAGCCGTTACACAAGGCGACCGCGGTCGTTGTGGTCGTGGTGAAAATGTCACTAATGACGTCATAATTTTCGGCCACACAACGCTCACAACGACCCATGTCAAGAGGTGGGTTGAATAACCGTTCCACTTGGGTTTATGATTGTAACGCCGGCAAGCAGCTGAACGTGGTCGTAGTGAGTCTCTAATGGAACTTAGCCTTAGTGGTAGTTGAAGTCGTATGTTACGACTAATAGCAACTCGTAGCGACTCGATCACAATACATTTGTGAGCGTTATTTACAGTAATATCAAATATTAAAGTAGCCTAAAGCAAGGTCGCAGCGTCAGTAAAATGCTGTACGTTGAACCGTACAGTCTCATTATCACCAAGTCAGGATCTAATGAGTGGTTCCCAGAAAAGTCGAGAGCAACCTTGTTGAAGAGCGCCGAGCGCCTACACTCTTCGTAAGGCAACACTTGTATACGCGTGCAAGTAGTACAATTTCTACAGGCCTAATATATTATTTCCCAAAGCTATTCAAGCAACTAAAAAGTAGAGTTTTTTTTATTTATTTTTTAACAAAAACTACAATAAAATTGCTTGACTGAAGATGTCCAACATGTTCTGATGGAATGTGTTCGGAACGAAGACTTATGATAAGAGTTACTTCGAGAGCGAAATTTATCTGCCGTAGGAGAATGCAATAGCATTCTGGCATATCCTATCAAGAGATGTTAAAATGTTTTGTAAATTATATGATTTTATTTTTAATTTATATTAATTAGAGATTAGATTAGAAATGTATTTAGGATTTGTGTTCTTTACGGGGTGACATGGCCGCTAAGCGGCAAAGCCCTTTCTAAATAAAGTTAAAATAAAAAATTGCTAAATGCACCGACTTAAAAATGTTGTAGAAAATATTTAATTTTGGCTTTTTAGTTTGAAGTCGGTTTTATTTTTATTAATTTTTCATTCATTTTACCAATAGGGTAGTGTAATACTTGCAACAACTCAAAAAGGTTTATGGTAATAAAAGAACAGCAAATGGTCACTATACTTATAACCTTACTGTTTTAATACAATTCGTACACTGACTCTACACAAACATTTTTAGAACACTTCGCCATCCCTCCAACAGTTTTACAGTATAAGAAATTTAGCAAATAGGCACAAACGATACCGGATTGAAGTCATCGATAAACTATTTTAATTAAAGGGCTATGAATGACAAGAATTTAATACATTATTGTTTGGAGATTTTATATAAGATATTGTTACGAGTTGCAGGACTCGAATTAAAATGCCATTGGAATTATTATAGTTTATTAGAACCATACAAACACGTATAACACAGGTATAAATATAACCGAACGCAATAAGTCCGAACGTAATGCAGGAGATCGTAATTCAAATACACGCGCAAAGTCCGTCACTAAATAGATTACCGAATGTACACAAGTCTTGCTTCGCTTGTGGTTATCGCTCGACTACCTCTGTCTGTCCGGCAACCGTCGACGCAATTTCCTAGAAATCGTAATCCGCACACCCGGCCCATGACTGCCATAAAAGATTACTATACACAATGGGCTGTTTTCTAACCACAAATTTTAAACACAAAGTAAACAAAAGAAGTCCATATGCCGAAAGGTAATAAAATGTGTTTCTACAGGTATGTAGGTGTGAATTTGGTTTTGTTGGTGTCTAGGTCGTAACAATATTATGTAAAATATTATATTTAAAGTTTTACATGTAATAAAATAAACCGAACAGAGGATAAATCAATCGCATATGCCAACATGAAAATAAAATGTAGTGAATACCGTCTATATACAATTGAGAGATTTTGAATTAGAATCTACACAATTACCACATCATATTAGAGATAAATATTGTTAAATAAAATTATGGTAAATTGTAGAGAACTACTCTATATAAAACAGGCGCTAATCACATAATAAATAAAAATATAACACTACTATACAATTAAGGAACTGGCCAATTGTATCGTTTAGAAATAAGAGGGTACACAACAGAATTAATTATTAACCTTAAAAAGATACACGACAAGAACAACTATGCAACTAAACGAAATAAATGTAACAGTAGTTAATTGTCAAATCAACTAAAACCTTCACTTTTTTCTATCTGCAATACCTTTTTATAAGAATTTCAAATTTGGCAATTTTGTAAATCGAAAATGAAATTGCAAGTACGTAGACATAGGTTTGATGATAGAAAGGTTTCAAAAGTACTACAAGTTTGTCTGAAAGAAACACTTGTAAGTTTTGCGTTGTTAATTTTTCAAAATCTTCACGAGTGTGAATTGTTTTGGAGGGGAATGGCGTAGAAATCTCGCCCTTTAGTTATACCAAAACCGGCAGTGGCGCCACCTGCATCGGTAAAAGCAACTAAGTACTATTGTAGGTAATTAGTTGTTTATGTATAACTTCAACTCTTAACCTCGAGTTACCATCAGTAGACAGTATTATGGTGGCTGGTTGATATGGCAGATGTTATCTCATGGACTGATTGTGACGGAACAAAAACTGACGGGGAATGATCACTAAACGCTACCATTATCTCGATATGGCCACTACAGAAAGACATGTAGACTAGTTATGGGGTTCAGACAATTTTTTATCATTGTAAATACGATTAACTAGAAAAACTGAGCTTTCAGCAGGGTTCACGAGATTTCTTGACCAACTTCAAAAAAAAGGAGGAGGTTCATTTCATCATTCGTTCAAATCATCGAGTAAATGTTTTTTTATGCATGATCAACAATATTTTTATTGTATCTGTAACTTATGACACCTGGACACACTTCATCCTATTATGATAATTCTTTTACAGTGCAGGCTGTTAAACTTTGGAATATGCTGACTATTACTGTCAGAGAGGCCAAATCCTTATCAACATTTACAAATTTACTCAGAAAACATTATTTGTCCACAAATAGCTATGTCTGATTAATACAATATAATCATGCTAATATATTTATTATAATAACTTATGTATTTGAAATATATTATTGTATGTGTATATATATGACTACATATATATGTATGTATTTGTATATTTATTTCTTAAATCAGTTTGAGTATTTATGTATCTATTGCCTTTTTCCTGCACCACCTTTATCGCCTGATTCAAATTTCTTTGTTTTAGGTTGCCTGGATTGATCGCTTTGAGCTTCAATTACAAATCATTTCTTGCGTTGATTCAGTATAGGTTCTATGTGATTCTATATAAATTTCATCGCTATTGAACCTTGCGCTCCGAAAATAAAGCAGAAAATTCCAAAAATCTAATAGAAAATTTGTAGTGCTTGAAATATTGTTAGGTTTATAACAATCCAAATACGTAGGTGCTATACTGGACTGCAATAGGACGATGAAGTTATACAACAGAACTCCTTAACAACAAACATTTAAATTGAGTTATTTGTTTAGTTTCATCTAGCTATCGTTGCTACATTCGAGAAGCTGCCTCACTAGGAATACCATCGTAATTTAAAAGAGTTAAATAAAAATAAAAATGTGTGTTTGCAGTTCAGACGCAGCAGAAGTGAAACTTCAGAGCATATACAAGCGAAAATAATACTTATTCGTAATAATTCAATCTAAATTATACTTTAAATCACTAGCATAAAGTTCAAAATTCAATGGACTGTTACTCACAATTTCATTTGATCTACGTCTAAAAGAATATCTATACAGATAGAGCTAAAATTCATTTGAAATCTTTCAAGTTTTATTTAAAGTGAAAATTAATACTAACGAGTAAACAGTAATGTGTTTTATTTCGAATTAAATAAGGTTTTTTCGTTTCATCGAGTTTCAAAATAACAACGATTCTAAAGAAGTTTCACTTCAAAAATCTAGCAAAAAAGCAAAAATAAAAATACTTTTTCAACACCTTGAAGTCGGGTCAAATAAAACATAACAATTATTATATACATTGGTACAACAAGAAAATATTGGAAATATAGTAATTTTTATGTTTTACTTCGCATTGATTTCAAGATGTTGTAGAAAATATTTATATATTTTGGATTTTAGTTACACTTGAAGTGGGCTTCTTTTTTTCTAGATTTTTTTTATAATTAAGCAATACTAAAAGTTTACGGCTTGTAGCTAAAATGCAAATGAGATGTCTGAATTCGTCTATACTCTGTGCAAACTGCACTACATTTATGGCTCTCGAAGTGCTCGCAAGAAACTGCAATCGGACCGCATTCGGACGACAATTACTTATCGGCGACAGCTCGAATGGTTCCTATTCTGTTACTTTTGTATTGCCATGTATAAATTGTACGAGTTTACAATGTGGAAAAAAATACTAGTATCGCGTTTTAAGGAAACTCGCGGCGTGTGAAAAGGGAAAACGCTCAGGATTGCATTCTAGATGAATAATATCATTTGCAAACCGGTGTTTGAGATGATAATATGACAAATTACATCCATGCAAAGTAATATCCATGTTAAGCGGTATGGTATTTAGTGATGGAACATTTCGCTAGTTACAGCACGCGTGATAACACAAATCTCTTGTCACGCCAACGCCTGGCAACACCAGTTGTAAATCTCTACGGTGATTTCACTGATTTTACGGGGGCCAAGTTATTGACGAAAGAATTTACTTCCAAGGCCCTGTGACATTATAACTCACAAAATACCTCATCATCAATTAATAATTTGGAAAAACTTGTCAGAATAAAAACGATGCTAATAACCCGACTCTACTAGAAATGAAATCTTAATTTCTATGAAACATAGACAGAAGGTCTTAAATATGACGGTGAGAACATATTTCGCCATTTTGTGGCGTATAAATTTTACTTAAAACTAATATAGTTAGCATAGTATTTTTACATTTAAACCAATTCTTCTAACACTAGTGGTTTAATTATTATTGTTTTACGTAACACATTGTTTTACAACTTGTAATTTGTTCATAATCACTTTCACGACTTGTAATGAACTTAAACAAATATAGTTTCTGTGAATATAATCGTCATATGTAAAAAAGAACAGACCGTGATTTATCACCCGTGAAATAACGGTGACAAAATAATACACATACATCACTACGTTATCATTGTATTTAAGTAGCTATAATTTCTATTACTTGTGGTCTATTCAACACAATAGGTATTGAATATTATTTTTACATTGTTGTGTGAGAAAACAAACTGTTTTCTTTCAGGGATTTAGGAGGATATTTATGTATTTTTTGTGCGATTTTCAAATCCTACAATTATATTTTCCCATCGTCCGGATATGGATTGAATATTAATTTGTAAGTAGTATGTTTCGTGGCTTTTCAAAACAGAATAAGTACGTCGTTTTCTTATCATATGTGATATGTTACCAGTATCTGTATACTGGACAGGCAATGCCTAAAAACATCGGCAGGTATGCGGAATGGTGTATTACGTCACTGCATTGACAAAGTTGTCGCATTCCTTGTCTTTCAGAATTCGAAGGGTTTGTATCTATTGAAGAACCCTTCAATCAATACTTCTGTATCAAAGAGGCTTTATTAGCCGCTTTTAATTTGCGATAGATTGGTATGATAGTATGTCATATAAAATTACTGTGCAGGCTTCTTCATCTAACATATTGTTACAACCTAGGCTCCAACAAAACAAATTCCATTTCAAATCTGTTAAAGCTATTATGTTATTACCCGTCGGCATTTGAACTAATTGTAATCCGTTTATGATCGTCTTCTTTTGTTTCCTTATTTATTGGCATACGTTTCTAGTTATTGTGCAGAACGGCCTATTGTTCTATTGTACTCGTCTATGGCCACTTGAAGGCCGCATCATTAGCCAGGTGTTGCGGATTATAAGCTAATTCTAGGAAATTATTTCGACGTTGCCGGGCGGGCACATTCGCATTTGTGCGGTATAAAACGATGGCCTGGTGGAGAGAGGAGTCAGTTGAGTGACAAATACTATCAAGGTGTGACGTATGTACATTCGGGAATCTAATATTGACGGACTTTGCGCGTTTTATTGAATTACGACCTTCTGCATTACGTTTGGATTTGTTATGTTCGGTTATATTTGTGCCTTTGTTATACGTGTTTGTATAGTTCTAATAAACTCTAATAATTCTAACGGCATATTAATTCGAGTCCCGCTAACTCGTAACAATATAAACTTTATTAAGTTTTATATGTTTGTGTATTTTGTATATTTCCTATTCAATATGTGTACGTACCATTCCGCAATGTTTTTAAATACGATAGTCTTGCCATGATGGGCAATGGGGATGAGATGACACTTTTATTGTTGTTGGGAAGTTTCTTGCTGCTTCTCCTTAAACAGCAACAATTAATCAGCATTTTATTATTTAAAACCTGTTAGTTAAATTGTACTCTATATATGATCCCTTAAGACTATTAGTAAAATACTGAGGTTACTGTCCATCTCAAATACAAAAGTATGCTGGCACATTCCATAGAACGTAACTTATAGTAATCTTGACCTATGAATTATAAATAAATTTTAATTATATAGAAATAAATTAATAATTGTTACTATTTAAAGGTGGCATTATAATTAAGTTCACGATGTTGTTCTATAAGTTAGCTTCTAAAGGCATTGTATGCCCTTAGTACGTGTCTTTTAAACGTCAGGTAAATAATTAAATGTTACATGAAAATTACGTAAATAAAGAGAAAAATATCGTGAATGGGTTCGAATCCCACTTCTGACACCATGTCTTGTTAACGATATAATTCGATGGATGAACGGCACACTCGGTGTTGCCTATAAAATAAATAAATTATCAAATGAAATACAAAAAAATAAATAATATAAAAATATAATTTAAATATACGTATATAAAATGTAAAATATTTCTGTATTTACCTGTGAGCTTTGTTAATAAATAATAGCAAATCGATTGCCTAAAGAGTAACCGAATGTACACAAACTTCACTCGAGATTGGCCCGAAGCAGTTGCCCGCGACTACCGACCTATACGTGCCATATATTCGATTGTCTAAAAGTATTCAACGGTTAACTTTCAAACCCTAAAAACTTGTTTCATTCTCCTTTGCACAATTAGTTATATCCGTTACAAGCGTGATACTATAAAAAGGCATAAGCAAATATAGAAGAGTATCATAGATAATAAATCTTCCTATTGAAACAATTATTTCTTTTAATGCCTTCTAACAGTCGTCATATCTATCTAGGGAACTGGTATTCTTCATATAATAATATTCAGAAACAATTATAATGTAACTTTTAAACAGTAGGAATTATTAATTTATTTCTATATATAATTAAAATTGCTATTAAATTCATAGGTTAAGTATAAGATATTGCTACAAGTTAAATTCTATGGGATGTGTCAGCCATACCGTTGTGTTTGATGGACAGTTATATTGAGTTTTTTTTATTGTAATAAAATTATAAATTTAATTTAAACATGGTTCATTTTACCGTGCATTGCAAATGCTTGAAGATGTATGAAATCTCGATGAAACATTGCAAGGTGGTTCAACTGCGCAAATGATTTGCGTAATGATATATGTTTAATGCTCAACTCCGACCATCCTACGCGTAGGAGGTTGATTGTTTTCTACGAATAAAAAGCTATGCGCACGGAATACATTTAGAAATATGTGTTTTGCAAATGGTGTTGAAATAATAGCTCAACTCAATAGTTTTATTTATGATTGCGTTCAGACAGAACCCCTTCGTCTTTTATTTACAGTGGTGATGAGGGTAAAATGATTACAAGCCAAGTTCTACTAATTAATATGTATCCACGCCCCATAGTGGAAGATTTACTACAATAGTTAGGAATCTATACTAATATTATGAAGAGGAAAGATTTGATTGCTTGTTTGTTTGCATTGAATAGGCTCCGAAACTACTGAACTGATTTAAAAAATTATTTCACTGTTAGCAAGCTTTTTTTTTCAGGCGGGGGAAATGCATTTCGCACATACCGGGTCCTTTGCTAGGGATTAGACCGTTGTTGATCATGGAGGCTTTCCACTGAGGCAATCCAAACAATAATCAACCGGCTTGTGTGGAGACTCGACTAATTAATACCCCACTAAAACCACCCTCCTCCCATGTGCCCCGCGCTTATGGTAGGAAAGGCGTGAGATACAGAACGTAGTTACGCCAACACCGACCCTAGCGCACAAGTGCTTGAGAATGCCCCGGGAGAGGCAAACTTACTTCGTCAACAGGGGTGAAGACTCCTCTGCTCCCTAGATGCTAGAGGGCTCCTGCAGCGGTATTTCAGGGAGGGAGGTCATGCGCATACCTGCGCCTCCGGGCTCCCGACTGACGTCGGCGCCCGCGAGACGCATGCGCACTACCATCTCTCTCCCTATCTCGTTCCGCGGCCTCCTTTTGAGACACTACCGTCTCGCAGAAACTGGCTGCACCCACCCACCAATCGTCGCTGTGCAGCATGGCTTGCATCAGATCGCCCAGCGAATCGATCGGTCCTACTAATGTCTCGAGTTCAAACCTCTGAGGCGGCATTGGGGTGAAGGCAAGCCGCCAGCGCCACACTGGCGGCATTGGGGTGAAGGCAAGCAGCTTATCAGATACTTATCAACCGTGCCCGGTAAGTATCTGTGTCATTCTGAAGGTCAGGGTCCCGCGTTTCCGCGAGAGCCATCGCAACAGCTGCGGTCGAATCGCTTCCACCGTGTTAATGCCAGCAACAGGGTTTTCCAACTCTACTGACCAAGATTGGATCATGGCCGCGGTTTCCCGCATCCTGATCTTCTGGAGTTCAGCCTGGCCATAGACCAGGCCACGGGCGAGGGCATCCTGTCGGGAGCGCCGAACTTTGGCTATCACGTCCGCCTGGAGAGGCTAGGGCGGATCGCCTGCCAAGAGTGTCGACGCCGTCCACAACACTGTACGGTATCCTCAGATGGTCCTCACCGCCAGGACCCGGTGTGCGCGGCACAACAAAGTCCTATTGTGGCGGTGAAGTGCAGTGGACTATACGGGTCCACCGCACAGGGCCATACTCCTAAGGATGCCCATGTAGAGTTTCCTAGTCATCCCCCCCGGTCCCCCCACGTTGGGGAGAAGCCGAGAGAGGGCGCCTGCGGACCTCACGAGCTTGGGAACTAGCTGCTCAAAGTGCGCTTTGAACAGCCATTTCCCATCGAGAATTAGCCCCAGATATTTCATCTGGGGGCCTACACGAATATCCACCCCTTGGACTGTAACGGATAAGTCCGCGGGGGGATTACAAAACCGCCTATGGAACATGATGGCTTCCGTTTTCGCGGGGGAGACCTTCAAGCCCAACCTACCTATTCTTCGGACCACGATCGCCAACCCGGCGTTGGCGAACACTATCCCCGGCTGACATAGGCTATATTTTATTTTCTAAGAAATTAGGGATCCTTACTAAAACTCCAATAATGTAATCCAAGGTGTAAAAAAATACCTAAAATCGCGTGCACTGCGAAAACTATTAATGATGGAATAAAATAATGTACAACGACTTTGCAGAACACATCATTACTTACTAAAAGTGTCGGGACAGCATATGTCTAATATAGTTATGCCACAACAAGTGTTTTTTTTTATTGAAGTGCCTCCCCTAGAAAAGGCTCTTTATTTGTATCTTGGTATTCATCCTTATCAAAATAAATCACTTCATATTCAAGACTGCTTCAATACCTTTATATAACTTTTTCAATTATTCAATTCGGACATTTCATTCGAAAGATATCACGAGTTTAAAATTGTAAGTATTAGAAAAAAGTTGCGTGGTCGCCGCGCACCATGCTCGGCTAGGTGGGCTTATGTGATATAGGCGTCACTGGGGTACGGGCCGTACGGGAGGGGAATTAGTTTGAATTCGCTTAGTAGGTAATTAAACTCAACAAAAAAGTTCTTTTTAGATACCCGTGCGAAGCCGGGGCGGACCGCTAGTACTATATAAACGGGTAATCTTGTTTAGCGAAACTAAACGTCTATCTTAGTATCATATCATCTTAAACAATCTGAATTGCATGGACATCTTGGCCCACAAGGAGACTGCGGCTCAAAAGGTGCAAGTGTTCCTGGTGCAAGCGGACGACCTGCTGAAAAGGGTGAAACAGGTAATTATCAAATTTTAATAAATTCAGATAGATTTTAATCAATAAACGCTGCGTTTTAGATAAGCAAGACCCATATTTGCAATGTTTTGTAGTTTAAAAATTTCTTATAAATAGAAAGTAAGAATTGATTTGCTAGGAAAGCGACAATACACTGACGACGACAACTAAGCATAAAGCTGTCCTGAGAAGCGGATTTTCAGTGCCAACTCCGCCTCAATGATTAATATTTGATCCGTCGTGAATAATTAATTTAAATAATAACATATTCAAATCCACTTCTTAACCATTTCTTAACCACTAGCGAGCCCGGCCGACATTCTCCTGACTTGAAAAAAACTGTAGAACCCGGATGCAGCGCAGGCTAACGTGTTCAATTTGAACACACACACAAAATTTCATCAAAATCAGTTCGGTTAAAACAAAATATTATAACAAAAACATAAAACAGATATGGCAAAAATAATAAATAAATATAACACAAATAGCACACGCGTCCCAAATTCAAAGGGCATGCATCATTTAGGCAGTTTATTTATCTAATGTGCACATTGTTACAATTACAACGGTGAAGGAAAACACCGTGATGAAACCTGCACATCGAGATAACCGATGCGTTAAACCTGCCAAGCCGGCTGGGACCAGCGTAGCGGGTGTACTGTCCATTTCCCAATAGTGGGAGGCCCGAGTCCAGCAGTGGGACGTTTAGGGGCTGTTATTATTATATTAAAACAAGATGCTAGAATAAGACCTAAGGACGGAGTATTCCAGATGTATAGTATAATATTACATTCATAATATAGAAAAGGAGCGTAAGGCGAGAAAATTCTTGTCACTCATTCTGTTTTTAGTATCAGACTAGCTTCTGCCCGCGACTTCGTCCGCGTGGAAAGTTTTTTTAACTATCCCACGGGAACTCTTTAATTTTTCGGGATCAAAAGTATCCTATAATGTTGACCAGGGATATAAGCTTCCACCATACAAAATTTCATTTAAATCGGTCCAGTCGTTTCGGAGATTAGCCGGTACAAACAGACAGACAAACAGAGAAACAAAAAATTTGAAAAGAATCTAAATTAGTTCTATTTCGCTTCTTACATCCCCCTTACTCGGTTTTTAGCATTTTTTTTCATTGTACAGAAATTCGACCTTTACAGTTTTTATTATATTGTTACGAGTTGCAGGACTCGAATTAAAATACCGTTGGAATTATTATAGAGTATATTAGAACTATACAAACACGTATAACACAGGTAGAAATATAACCAAACACAAGTCCAAACGTAATGCAGAAGGTCGTAATACAATAAAACGCGCAAAGTCTGTCACTTATTAGATTCTTGATTGTAGTACACAAGTCTCGCTTCGCTGGTGATTCTCGCTCGACTGCCTCCTCTCTCCACCAAGCCAGCGTTTTATACTGCACAAATGCAAATATGTCTGCCGGCAAGCGTCGACATAATTTCCTACAAATCGTAATCCGCACACCTGGCTAATTATGCCTGCAAACGGCCGTAAACGAGTACAATAGACTGTCTCCACAATAACCAATAAATAAGTAAACAAAGGAAGACAATCATAAAAGAGTTACAATTAGTTCAAATGCCGACATGTAATTAAATATGTTTTTTTATAGATATGCAGGTGGATTTTGTTTTCGTTGTAACAATATGTAAGTTTTATTATAAGTATATCATTAACATAAATTATCCATTAATATTAATTTATAAGTAATTATAACATAATTAATTTAATTCATGAATTTTAATACAATTTCATGTTCTAAAATTAATTCCTTTTAAATTCAAAACCAATAAAATTTATTATATTTCAAATCTTTAATATTACTTAAGCATGCGATAATATGTAAATGTGTTTAACATAACATAAAATAAATCTTGTTATTTTGCTAATTTTATTTAGTGTAAGAAAACCTACAGCTAATACACACGAGTAAACCTTTGAACTACGTTTTAACGGTTTTAAGCGCGGTAATTTATTTGATTTTTATTATTTCGACGTTTCTACGTTTCGGCCACTTTCAGTGGCCGTAATAAGACAAAGACAACTTTGTCTTCCGCGCTTAAAACCGTTAAAATTTAGTTTTATTATGTATACAAGTCGCAAAAACTTAAGAAAATATTACGTAACACGCAGAAATAACTACAGTATATTATAGCTACTGTACTGTTAGCTGCAAACCTCTATTTAAAAAATATAAACTTCTAACATTACCCTGCTTATATATTTACGAAACTTGCATATTTGTTAAAAAATATCCAAAACAATTCGTGAGATTTAAAGATATCAATACCTTTAATTCAAGAAATCCCAATCGACTTACGCTACCCAATAGTAGAACTGTAATATTAGGTTGGGGAAAAAGTTTCTTCGCATTTTATATAAAAATCAAAAGGCTTTTTTATAAAGTTTATTTACATTTGACTAAAGTATGTAGGTGCCATTATGTTGGATAACTTTTTGCCATCTTGTAGGTAGGGACGTGAGCCCATTGCTATAAAAAATTTTGGGGCTTCTGATCAAAAAACTACGACAAGTGGTTTTGGCAGTCCTTTCTTGAAGTTAACCTGACACTGCCTAAGGAATTCCGCAGAGACCGAAACAGGTGAAAATCTGAAGGTGCCAGGTCAGGACTATACGGCGGATGCATTAACACCTCCCAGCCAAACTCTCGTAATTTTTGCTGAGTGGCTAAAGATGTGCGAGGTCTAGCGTAATCATGGTGGAAAACCACACCCCTTCTGTTGATTAATTCCGGCCGCTTTCTCTCGACTTTTTGCTTTAATCTCATCAGTTATTCGCAGTACAGTTCAGAATCGATGGTCCTGCCTGGCGGTAACAGCTCATAATGAATAATGTCCTTCCAATCCCACCATACACACAGCATCACCTTGTTGCGAGTTAACCCGGGTTTCGCCACAGTCTGTGAAGCCTGACCGGCCTTTGACCACGATATTTTTCGCACGTTCTTGTCGTACGTGATCCACTTTTCATCACCAGTTATCAGCTTCTTCAAAAATGGTTCGGTTTCATTACGTCGTAATAAAGAATCACAAATGAGTACACGGTTCATTAGGTTTCTTTCAGTGAGCTCATGAGGCACCTAAATATCGAGCTTTTTTGTGTACCCAGATTTTTTCAAATGCGCCATAAGCGTTTTGTGGTCAATTCCCAGTTCTCTAGCTACATCGTAACTACTAATATGCCGATCTTGCTCCACTTTTTCAAAAATGGCATCAGTTTTGTCCGTAAGAGGGCGACCAGAGCGACGTGCATCTTTGATATCAAAATTTCCGGATTGGAAACGCTTAAACCAAATTTGCGCTACTCTCACAGATACTGCATTAGGTCCATAAACATCACAAATTTTTTTCGCGGCTTTTGTTGCATTTTTAACTTTTTTGTAGTGAAATTTTAAAGTGTATCGAATTTCTTCATTAGATTTACTCATTTTAACAATAAGAAAAACCAATGAAAATCATACATTTTCCTAATTTGATTTGGAATTGTCTTCTTTAAAATTAAAACTTTTTAATGATACCAAAACCAGCCAGATACAAATGATATAGCCAAAGAGACCTTATTAAGAGTTCATACATACTATATGCGAAAAGACTTTTTCCCCAACCTATTATATATATATATATATATATATATATATATATATATATATATATGTGTGTGTGTGTGTGTGTGTGTTTGTGTGAAAAGAATCGATATTACAATTAAATTAGATACCACTTGTATCATGTTTTAGCTCGCGTTGTGAACGCTGGTGCTCTTTTAACAATATCTTTAATTTAGTTCTAAACCCATTAAGACACTGCAGATTTTTAATTGATGGTGGAATATTATTCCAACATCCCTTAGAAATTCCAGCACCCATTGGGACGGCAGCATATTGGTAGCAGCTTTGGTGTTACCAATGTCCATACGCGATGGTAACCTCTTTCCATCAGTTATGCTTGTCTGCTGAACTCATGCAATAAAAAAAGTTCTATCATTATCATCCTAGCGTTAAATCCCGGTTGCGTTCGGAGCGTCGACCTCGAGCCCCGGGGATCGCTTTCCTCCTTTTCATCTCAATTTCGCGCGGTCTTCAGCATCCCTGATTGTGGTACGCATGTCATCCTTTATGATGTCAAGCTAGCATTTCTTGGAGCTACCCCTTCGACCAGGACCTAGCAGAGGCGGCATGGCTAGATATTTGTTCCCCGCATAACTGGCCAGTTTCTGTAAAACGTGGCCATACCAGCTACAGCGTAGGCGACTCTCTTGCACTTTGTCTGCTACTTCACGGATGTGAAGACTATTAGAATATTACAGAAAGTTCCATATGTTTACAAAATAAATCACTAATTTAAAGAGTATAAAGATGAAAAGAATGTATTGTCAACTTACAATACAATAGTTTGAATTAATTAATTCCCTTTCATTGTAAACAGGTGTTCTTGCAACAGGTTCGCCGTCCACAGCGGGCAAAATTTTCTGTATAATCTATTAATGAAATGCTAATTGATTATCCCATTGCCAATTAAAATGAATATCTTAGAAAGATTCTCTCGACGGATATTAGTTTTATTTTTTGGCTAATTAGTGTCTTTAATAGGTTTTTAGAAGATTTAGGATCGTAATTAAAACGTCAATTAGAAACTAAAAGATAGCATTATTATAAATATTTTATATGATACGAAAATTACACAGGAAGCAACCTATGCTATTAGGTAGTTGAAAATAACAAGCTTTGTGTATCGAAATTAAAACTGGTCCACCCGAGAATTGAACCCGGAACTTTTAACAACAGGTTCACATAACAAAACACTGTAATCATAATAATAAAATCGAGCTATCATCTACGTCTAAGCAATCAAACGCCATTATTAAATCACACACAAAAACTTTCACTAATACAGCGCTAAGCTAAGTAAGTGCGCGGTCACAAAAGCTCCGAGCCAAAAGCTCTTGCTCCTCGCCCCGCCAGTTTGCCGGCGGCTTCCGACCGGTAGAGACGTGCTGATCGCGGCCGCGAACCGAGTAAACTTTTCGCGAGTGTGTGACAGTGAGTGAATATGTCTGTCCGGGTCGTGGCTGTTCTTGCCACCGCGGCCCTAGCCCTCGCCGCCAACCCTCCCGATCCCTGCTACGAAGACGGCCGCCCCCGCCGCTGCATCCCCGATTTCGTCAACGCCGCCTTTGGAGCTTCCGTGCTGGCGTCTTCCACCTGCGGTAGGCGAGGCCCAGAGAAATTATGCGACCCACCCCTCGACCAGCCCGCAGAAAATGCTTGCCGAGTATGCGACGCGGCTAGATCCGATAGACGACACCCACCAAACCACTTGACCGATCTAAACAATCCCAACGACATAACTTGCTGGAGATCCGCTTCCCTACCGCCCACCTCATACGATTCCCCACCAGATAATGTATCTCTTACCTTATCGTTAGGAAAGAAGTATGAGTTGACTTACATCAGCCTGCAATTTTGCCCGAAAGCAGCGAGACCGGATTCCGTAGCGATTTACAAGAGCGCCGATTACGGTGTTACATGGCAGCCTTTTCAATTCTATTCGAGTCAATGTAGGAGGGTGTACGGCAGGCCTAATAAAGCTACAGTGACCGTTGCAAACGAGCAGGAGGCCAGGTGCTCTGATAGCCATAGATTAGCAGGGGAGAGCGCGAATGGCGCAAGACTTGCCTTCAGCACTCTCGAAGGTCGTCCGAGCGCTGCAAATTTCGATTTATCTCCTGTCTTGCAAGATTGGGTTACCGCCACCGACGTGAGGGTGGTTTTCAACCGCCTGCACATGGTGAACGAGGGGGATGAGGTGGATATCAAGAAGCAAGCAGCGCCGGGGAGTCAGCATTACGCGGTGTCGGACTTCGCGGTCGGTGGTAGATGCAAATGTAACGGGCATGCTTCGAGGTGTATACCGATGAAGGCGGGAGAGGGTGCTGGTGCTGGAGTCCAACAGCTGGCTTGTGAGTGCAAGCACAATACAGCCGGCCGAGACTGCGAGAGGTGCAAGCCGTTCCACTTCGACAGGCCTTGGGGACGAGCGACCGCCCGGGATGCCAATGAATGCAAAGGTAACATTGCTTTCCTTCTTATTTGTGAATGTGATATTTTATCTAAAGACAGATAAACAAAGTATTTACGTTATTATAGATTTTTAAATGTTAACAATTTTACAATATTAGATTTATTACACATTTTTTATGTTATTTTTTAATAAACCACTGACAGTTTTGAGTGTTGTCATTATGTATTTACTATAATCTAATTTAGGAGGCTAAGGTAACTACATAATTATACTATACTGTCAAAATACTTAACATTTCTTTTATGTGAAAAAGCTGTGAAATTCGTTACCAGAGTTCGTTTTTTCCAATATTACAATCCCGGTGTCTTCAAGTCCCGTGTGAGTAGGTATTATTTAGGTAAGGGTGCACCATATTTGACTGCATCATCGATTAACATTAATTGTGATCGTGCTGAAACTTAAACCTATTTGTCCCATAAAAGATGTTTTCAGTTAACAAATGTCAGCCTCATAGGAGAAAACAATATAGTAGCAAAGTCAGCTCATAAACATCCCTTTTCTGGGCCTAGGGCCTCTCTCAGCGGATTAGTGGGTCCCACACATTATTGTTTCGCCATAATGCTTTTCTTCACCGTCAGCATGTGGTGACTGTAATATGTCAGTTAAGTCCGAAAATTTCTCAATAGGTGCATGTTTTCCAGGATTCGAATCTATGTCCTTAGAACGAAACGCGAGTGTGTTAACAACTGAGCTACCAGATAAACAAGGCGTGGGAACGACAAACAGGAAAACGATTTTGTATTTATCTGTACTAAAATTAAATCTTTACTAATAATATAAAAATAGCAATTTAATTACCTTGCTAGATAATTTCGAATTTTGTATTTCAATTTCTAGTATACGTAACTAGTACCTGTGCGCAGGTTTGCCGATAACCTCATGATGTCTCACGCGTCGATGGTCAGCAGGGTCGACAAAAAAATAATGAAAAAATAAATAGATTATTGTATATAGTTTACATAAGTATATACAATAATAGTAAGTAATACAATACAATAATAGTAAGTAGTCATCGCCAACTGTTGCGCGCGCGGTTTCCAAGACGCGGTCGACATAAGCGAAAACTGATTTTGGGGGTCGACGAGGTCTAAAAATTGTGCCCTATTAATTAACAGAAATTGTTATTTGAAACTTTCAAGATACTGTATAAGTTGTGTTACGTGTACAAATGTGTTTTTCCAAAAAATAATTACTAAGTATTTTTATGTGATTTGTATCAATAATAATTTATTACACTTAATATTTACTGAATTTTATGTCTATTTATTTTATTAAATGTTGACAAGAAAATGATATCAAGTTTACGCATTTAATTAAACAGCCGCAAAGATTTTTAGTTTTTTATTTATTTATTTAGGTTTATGGCTTGGCAGCTAGGCCTTTAAGCCAGATCTTAGATTATAATGTATATAGTTTCTTCATTTTATTAAGCCTATGTGTAGCACAGCTGAACTGTAGGTTATCAGCTGGTGCCATTCAACGGAGTTCTTGTGAAAACTCAAAAGACCACATTCGAGTATACAGTTCACATTTCTCACAAAACACATAATTACTACTCAAAAACTATCAATATCCTACAACTATTGTTCATTTTAGAGTAATTTTACACATTTTTAGAAAATAAAACTGCGCAGCACAACATCTTTCAGTTCCCGCCAAAAACGTCCGCGCAAAGTTTTTAAATTGAAGTATTTTGTATTAATACAAAAAAAAACTAGAGATTTTTTAAAAGTAATTTGGCTATAAAGTTATGAGTCTGAGGTATCAGTTCATTTTGGAAAAGGGCTCTCTTGCCCCAAATAGTTTGTGAATCCCTGCCAGGGATTTAATTACCAATTCGATTTTATATAAAAAAATCGAGTTTCATTGTCAACACATTTTAATCAATTTGGTGTTGGCATTTCATTTGCTAAAAATATTGTGTTGCGTAATAAATAAGTCACATAACTGGAGAATACAATCCCGGGATCCCGAATCCCGGAACCCCGGAATCCTGACCGTTTTCTGACCCTGAAATTCCCGGGACTGTACTTGGCTCGGGATTTTCGGGTTTGCCACAAATAGGTCTACAGTTTGCACTCCGTTCTCCGTTGCGAGTTGACTGTGACCTTGCCTAGATTATATTAATAGCATTTATTACATATCGACAAAAAAACAAACCTTTGATACGCGTACGATACGTACTACACAGGTACAGCTCTGATAATATGTTTGTCGTAGAACTTAGAAGGGATTACCCGCTCGGGATACTTCAATACAATATTCTTAATAAAATTCCCCAACGGGCCAATAGGGAATCCGGGAATCAGCCGGTCACCTCATATCACAAAATTCCTCCAACCAGTGTAGAACCTGAACGAGTGTTTTCAGCTGCTGCTTATGTTGGCAATAAACCACGAAGCAGGCTTAGAAGTCAAACCTTGGATGCATTGATATTTCTACGACTGTATTTTCGAAATTCCAAATAAGTCTTTTTGTCTCGTTATTTCTTACTTACAAAGTAGTGTCTTTGTTTTGTCTTTTTTATTTTCTTACCATATTGTGATTTGTGTCGTGGACTCGTGCAATAAAATTATAAAACATTTTTCTAGAAATTACTCGTTTTTTTACATTTGAGCCCAATTAGAAACCACATAGTCTAAACCCGGGTTAGCCCCGGGATCCCGGGATTACGCATCAAGAATCCCGTAATCTACATATAACCCATATGTTTATTCTTAAAAGTGAAATAAAAGCAAGAGTGTGACTTTTTAAATCTAAATAAATGCAGAGTTTTTTGCTTTTGATTAAAACATTTTCATTTGAAAACGATTATTTTCGATTAAATTTAGATATGATTACGATAGTTCATAGATGACTCACAGAACGTCACTACTACGTCGCTTGGAACAATGAAGTATGACAGTTGTGACTTCTGAAAACTAATGTGCAACTTGATGGACGTGCAAACGTCAAATGTAAAATGAGTCGTTGGATAGGGTATAATAATATCTATTCATAAGAAATCATGTAGAAAGAATACAATTTCCTTCGCTGGGGCGGCCTGTCGTAAGAGGCGACTAAACAACCCACAGCCAGGTGGTAGGGCATTTGCCCGACTGGATGGCTACCACCCCTGATCTAAAGTATGTCGTCATAACAACCTTGAGTTGTGTTCCGGCATTAGTGACCAGGTTCCAGTCTGCCTTCAGAGAGCAGCAGCGCATTTGTAGCACCTTTGGTGTTGCAAATGTCCATAGGCGATGGTAGCCGCTAAACATCAAGTGGGCCGGCTGTCTGTCTGCTGAACTCCAGCATTAAAAAAATAAAAAAAAATGTTTTCCTAGAACATTTTTTATCAATTATGAATACCGTACCACAGCAAGTCTTCTTAACATTCGTAGTAATTATTTTCTGCCTAATATCTGATTCAGACAAGGTTTTACAGGGAAGATGCCCATACATAGCCATTTTTTTGACATTTTTTACCCCCTACCCCCTTCGTAGATGCCAAGATCCGTCTCTCCACTCTACTTTTCACGTAGTAATTCATAAATGGTTTTAAATCTTTTTTTGCAAAGTTAAAAATTATTTGGCTCATAACTGTCTTTATATACGGCGCTTGTCGCGTGTCGTCAAGGATGTGTCAGTGTTGCCACCTGTGAGGTTAAAAAACGCTGACCGCTGTGCGCCATATTTGAATATAGTTCGAAAAAGCGCGACATTTCCCTAGAGAATATTGACTACGTGATGAAAAATCTAAGCCCCCTCCCCCTACTCCTGAACGGGGTACGTAGTATAGGTACGTTCCCATATATAAAATAAATCACAATAAGTATATTTTGTATATAGAAATGTATACGGAATCGAAATCAGATTGATGTGAAACAGTCTTATTATTGTTGAGATTCGTAGAATTCGGTAAATATATAGATATCTCGAATGTCAAGGGAAATTCAAAAAACTTCGACTTATTGAGTCTGCGACTTAACAACAAGTTCGAGATATGAACTATTTGAAAAAACAATAGGTTTGTTCATTACCTTATGGTACACAGCTGTGTGACTTAGAAAGTTTAATGAATAGATCCATTAATTGCACATGTACTAGGCAGAAATAATAGAATAAACGCCCGGGCATTCCCTTTCGATTTTATTGCTTCGAGTTCGGGGAATCCCAAGTAAGACGTCATTATGTTTGACTAACTTCGACTTACAGTCTGATTATATGTGCTAAAATACCTACGCAGGGTAATAGGTTAATAACATATTGTTCGAGTTACAAAGTCTAAATAATTCGAGATACCGAGTATTTGGGGGTGAGTGAAAGGGAACGGCATTTTCTTTCAACTTACTGAGGATTTCGACTTAACAAGATTCGAGTTATAGAGATTCCACTGTAATGCCGAAATTTTCGGATATCTGAAATAAAAGACTCGGATGATTTTGGATAAGGGTAAACTCTATTTATTATTGTTATAAGAGATGCGACACGTTATGTTTGATGACCTTCAAAAGGTGTTTGCAAGTGGAACTTAATTTGAATAAAAACTTTTGTATTTGAATATGAAAAATTTTCAGTCGGCGATCCGAGACACTAGCCGTAAAATCGTTATAGTCCATTGAAAAGTTACATTTAAGGTTGCGTTTTTCAGAGGACGCAATTTAATTTTTTTAATTTGTAGGGTGTATTTTTAGTTAGAATTGAAGTTGTAGACAATTTAATTTGCTACAAATAATGTCTTGTAAAATTTTCTATAGGGTTGCTAGTTTACGAGATACAGTGCGAAAACCCTTTGCACCCCTTTTTCCAAGATGGCGGCCGGAGGACAAGGGTGGCGACCCCACAAACTTGAACTTAAGCTTATGCTAACCCCCCCTACATATCAAAAAAATAAAATTGCGTCCTCTGAAAAACATACGCTACGGCCTAAAATAAGCTTTTTTAAAAAGTTTTTTAAATACAAGCTTTTGATATCCTGGATATCATGTAGCAGTAGAGTGCTAGCCAAGACAAGTAAAACGAGCCCAAACACGACGGGTCTATCTTGTTTACTACAGGAGTTCCTATGGCCACCTTCCGACCCCATTATCAGATCAGCTCCATGATACCATATTATTGCATTGTCACGCGATATACATATGCGTGCTAAATTTCAACTCAATCGCAAACCGGGAAGTTGGTGAAATTTAACTTGCAAGATTCCACCCGAACATACATAGGTACATCCATTGCAAGTTAAATAAAAGCTTGTAAATATGTAAAATTGCAATGGACTATTACCTTTCTGAAAAATCTAACATCCGAAACTATCCAAAGTTTTCGGATGATAAGTAATATATCCTTAACATCCCTGTTTAAAATGTCATAGATACACTGCAGGTGGTGAGTGACTTGTTTGCAAGCTTGTCCACTTTTCTCATATAAGTAACAGTTAAAAATAAATTAACGAAAATATTCATTCACGATAGGTATTTTTGATAACTCTATCTATATCTGTTAATAAATTCTGTCGAAATCTAAGTATTTATGTAAGAACGTCGGTGTAAATTGAGGTAGGGTCAAAGAGCCGTTCCGGTATCAATTCGTTGTTATTAAAATTCCTATCTGTTATTCGATAATAACATAATCGTTGTGTTATAAAAGTTTATATTTTTGGCAAAAAAGCTATTGCCACAGATACTTATAGTAGCGAAATAAAGGCTTACCTACTTGTAATCTATAATTATTATGGTAGTGATTTAAAAAAAAATAGTCTTGGGAAATCGGGCAGACACATGTCATAGGACCGACACATACTTTGAATTAAATTTATTATTTACTTGAAAATTTTAAAGTTACGTACTAAGGGTATACTTTTCACTACTCCCAATGCCCTTAGTAGGTAACTTTAAATCGTCAGGTAAATAACAATGTTACATGAAAATTACTTAAATAAAGAGAAAAATATCGTGCATTTAATTATATTGACATTTTTAAATAAATAGTAAGAAATATTAATTTTAAATGTATTTCTATATATATATATTTAAAATTTGTATCTAATTCATAGATATTGATATTATAAGATATTAGTACATTTTACCTTCTATGGGTTGTGTCAGCCATGCTGTTGTATTTCACGTGGACAATCAGTAATTAATATACTAGATTTTATTTAATCTGGAATCTTGAAATTCGTTCGTAAAATGAGGTACCTAAACAATAAAAACATTTAAAATTTAAAAATAAACTTTTCAGTTGAATCGTAAATTATATTTAACAAAAAACGTAAGTGACAAAATTCGGGATTTTAGCATTGCCCAACAGTGGGCACGCAACATGAGAGTGGCTAGAAAGTTCACGACACGGATGGCTGTGTCGCCGACATTCCAGGTTTTAATATATTATAATATTACAGTTTATCTTACTTATTATGTTACTTACTTACTTTTACTATGGAAATAACCACTTTTTTATAACATATATGAAATAGAAAAACGGATCATAAATTTCAGAAAAATGTCAAATAACTAGAGATGGGCTGAAATTCGTTTTACATTCGGTTTGACCGAATTTCGGCATTCAGCCGAAATTCGGTTTATATGCCGAACATACGGTGCAAGATAAGATAAGTAAAGAAATTAATAGAACCCATCTCTATCATAACCGTAAAATAAAATTAGGGCTTTAGATAATCATGGTCATTTATTTTAAATAGTAACATGTAAACCTTAACTTGCAATGTGATAAAAAACATGAAAATAAATTAGTTCCTCTTAATTGAAGTCTTATAAATCTTTGCCTAATTAAATAGACATCAAATTAAAACAAAAATGAAATAAATTTAGTATTCTTCTAACATACATCATCAAGTATTGTAACTGCTTACTTATAATGCGTAATTTGAATTTAACAAAAAACTGACATCTGCGATTACAACTTTAATTTTGATTGAAATCACTTTTTTACTAACTATACATTAACAATTTAGAATTATGTAATGATGTTTTATTTTCAATCAAAGGGTTAAAAAGCTATTCGGCCGAATTTTTTGTTTTAACCGAATGTTCGGCCGAGTTCTTATTCGATTCAAACCACATTCGGCCCATCCCTACAAATAACATAGAGCAGGAAAATTATAATTGAAATTTAATTTAAAAATTAACATAAGCCGAAAGGTCACACAGACAGTCGCGTGCCGAATCCAGAAATTGCGAATTCTTCAAAATTTATTACAACTATTTAATTTGATATCTAGCTGTGTTGCCGCGCCTTTAATTGACATGAATTCAACATTAAAAAACTAGTACTACTCATTTTCTGATTTACGGTACAGATAATAAAATTAACGTCATGTTTTATAGCCTGGATTGTTTTTTATTGAAATTTATAGCTATTGAAACTTGCTAAGGACAGCTAATAGTGGTGAATAAATAATGAAAAATCATTTATTTTAAAATCCTATGAATTTGTATTCAATAAAGATAATATTTTGTTGCTCGTATATATTCGGCATGGGTCAAATGAGCTTTGCGAATTTGGGGTTCAGTTGACATTTGAATTTCGAAAATCTGTGTTTGTTCGTCATGCATGGCACTTCACTAAGTGGGTGGTAGTATCAACACAGGTACCGTATAATAATGGAAATATGGAACTTCATGGGTGTGAGTTGTCAAAATTATCATCCTAAATTCGTAAAACCATAGCTCTCACTATTCACTATTTTTCAATATATTATGTTTCAAACAAAGATTCCCCCATATATATCGGTATTATAAACGCCTTCACTTTGCGTGGTCGACACACCCTTGACCGGTTTTTAGTGTTACAACTGGTAGCTATAAATTCGTGTATAACAATTATTAAAGATTGCAAAAAGATACACGTAACAAAAGTTTAATTACATATATTATTTTATGCTTTAGCAATTCGCCAAATGGACGACGAAGAAGAAATATCTTTCATTTTCCAGGAAATCGCAGGATTTTTATACATGCCTTGCAACACTGAAACAATTTTAGTTGTCATGAGTTATCTACTTATCGCATTATCTGTATCCTGGTTGCTTGGAAAAGATCTTTAAGCGATAAGGCCGCCTTTTGTTTTATCTTAAAAGTATTATAATTATGCATTTTGTAATTGTTTATTTTGATGAACAAGAAAGTGTTATTTATCTATCTCCATGTTATGATATATCTCTTTATGACATCGTTAGCCACTAATAAGTTGGGGTGGAGACGAATAAAACAAGTCCAGTGTCTTGATGACAAAGAGGCTTAATGTCAAACGCGATAAAATACGTTTAGACGCTGGGACTTTAAAAACGCTGCGACCGGCACGACGCTGTGTGCAACAGACGAATGCTTATTATGAAAATGCATTCGAGTCACTTTTATACACCTGGAGTGGCGCACATACTCCGTGCATGGCGTCTATACGTCATACGCCGCGTTCGCAATCAATTTTAGTATTCTAGTATAAAGACGTAGCATTTTTGATAACACAAAAACTAGGATACTTCTAGGTAACAATCACATTATTTCTGCACCGACTAGAACTCTTATTATCAGACCATTGGTGTGAAAGACTGGCTGACTCTGATCATATCTTACTAGCTCACCCGTGCCCACTTCGCTGGGCGTCAAACCAACATAAGCCAACATATAATTGGCCATGGGAAAAAGTTCTCAAGTCGATGCCCACTAATGAGAATTTTTGACCCTGGGGATTTATTTATTGTTATCAGTGCACTCAGATAAATCAACGCATCAGCCCGTTTTTCTCGGAATTGATGTGTCACATTAAAGAAATATTATTAAATAGCCTATGTCACTCAGCAATAATTCAGTTATCTACTGATAAAAGCATTTTCAAAATCGGTTCAGTATTTCAAGAGATTACTTACTGCAAACCAACTCATAAATTTTACCTCTTTATAATATTAGAATAGAAAATAACTGGTGTTTCGATCTGTATGAATTAATAACTTTATTGCACATACATTAAAGTACGATGGGCGGTCTTGTCGCCAAAGCCGATCTCCTCCAGACCATCCTATACAATTATTAGCGACACCGACTACATTATTTACCGACTTCATAATTACTAAATGGAAGATTACACGTGTTCATTTATTTGCATTCGTCATAATTATATTATTAAAGTTATCATTATTACAGGAGATGGTAACAATTATGAACGAGTCTTTTGAGAGAAAGGGTATGAAAATTAATGTGAATAAGACGAAAGTTATGGTGTTTGGAAGAGATGAAAGAATGTCAAGTTGTAATATACAGATAGGAAATCAAAAGTTAGAGCAAGTCAGAGAATTTGTTTACTTAGGCTGCATGTTTACCAGAGACGGAAAGCACGAAAGGGATATTGAAAGGAGAGTTATGGCAGGTAATAAGGTGAATGGAGCGCTAAACTCTTTTATGAACATCCAGAAAATGTCTGTAAAGGCACGCGTGGCTGTCCATAAAGGGGTGTTGGTGCCAACCCTAATGTATGGTAGTGAAAGTTGGGTATGGCAGAAGAAGCATCAAAGTAAGATAAACGCAGTTGAAATGAGAGCTTTGAGAAGTATATGTGCGGTTAGCTTGAATGATATGATAAGGAGCAGTGTGATAAGGGAACGTTGTGGATTGAAAGAGGATGTAATAACAAGAGTTGAAAAAGGAACGTTAAAGACATGTAGAGAGAATGGATAAAAGTAGAATCACAAAACAGGTGTATGATAGTATTGTGAATGGTAGGGTTGATGCCGGTAGACCGAGACGAACACACCATGACCAAATATCAGAAGTGTTAAAGAGAGGTCAGGTAAAAAGCATTTCAAATAAACGTGCATGTATGAAGAGGTTAATGAAAGTAGGTGAAGCGAAAGTTGTTTGTCAGGATCGTCGCAAGTGGAGATCCATAGTCCCTGCCTACCCCCATGGGAAACAGGCGTGATATTATGTATGTATCATTATTACCATGGTCATTTATTTATTATTATTACAAAATGCACGAAGCGTGAGCACAACCCTGGCTGAAACAGACTAAGCCATTATAGATAAATGGCTCAAAAATCCGAGCTTTAATGTTCACAGTATTTAGAAGTTACTATAACCGAAATCTGTTTAGACAGTATTGTTGTTATTATAATAGTGAATATGTAAATAAGATAAACAATAGCATGCTCTATTGCCAACTTTAAAAACCAGTTTCTTTAACTGATTATTCAAATAGATGGATGATCGAATGTATCCGATTTCTCTTTAAATAAATTCGATTAATACAATTTAGTCGAATATAATAAAAACTGTAAAATAATAATTGATGACTCCGATATAATTTCTAAATAAGTCATGAATCCATTAAATGTATGATAAAGTGATAAAGGAATAATAGAAAATAATGTTGAGGCGTCCTCAATGGGTTTTGGTTTATGATAATAGTTGGCCGGCCACAAATCATGGCCGACGTGCGTGGGCGCAGCGTGCGTTAACGCCGCAACAGGCACTGTGTTGCCAGGTTCATTTCTACGTTAACCTAGGATATGACCGTAGAAAAAGCTATTTTGAATGTAATATTTTGAGCAAAGATTTGACGCTTGAGATGTCAATTCGGTCGAATAGAGCAAGTAGTTCACATTCAAATCAAACGGAACACTTTTTATAATTAGTAGCACCTTACAATATTTTTAGTCAAGGTACTTAACGTCAATTATTTTTTACATAAACTGTAAAAAATATTTCTTAATATGTGTTATATTATCCCATTGAAACATTAAAGTTTTGCTGATTGTCATTTCAAGATTATTAAGACATAAATTACCAGTCGAACGCAATATTTAAGACTAGAAATTAAGTGTTCTGTCGCAACAAAAATTTTAAATAAAAATCCATCACCAAATAGAAAAATCATTTATGCATTTTCTACAAACATCGATGTATATATATAAATAAATAATAAAATAGATTGCTTTAATTGAATAGCTTTATTCAATGAGCAACTTAATTGATTTGAAAAATTAATTCACAATGCAAATTAATATGAATGTGCTTATAATATAATTCAAGTTTCATTCAAGATAAGGAGATCGTTAATTTTCTAACAAAATTGAGTCTTGATTGTATATTTAAATAAAAAAGTAACTCGGGTTTTACCCAAATAACGTTTATGTTGCATAAAGTTTTCTTTGAAATTTTAGTGCTTTGGTTGGCAACACTGGGAGTAAGCTCCCTGCTCTTTATATATCTGGATAGGTCACCGATAATAGAGTTTACGATGCACTTCTACTTAACAATATGTTAAGCGTTTGCTTTGCTGCCGATTTTAATATTCAGATTAGCGTAGTTTTCATAAAGTAGTACTTATTTTAAAGTATATTTTTCTTATTAGTATAAAAATGACTCTTCGTTTGGCACTTATCAGGGACAACTTGAAACGGTAAGCACGAATGCAAAATTTAGGGGCGGCAAGATTGCTTGCAAAAATGTCTACAAAAACGCTTGAACTACTAAAGTCCGAAAAAAAACAAACAACACACAACATCATTCACTGTTTTCATACTTGATTTATTCCGAATTATTTTATTATTTACAACATTTAATATGACAAAATTATGTCTACCTTAAACATTAAACTATACTTTAAAATAAAATAAAAAATTAAATAGTAAAAAGTATTATAAACATATTTACAGATAATAAAAGTAGACTAGATCGCTCCCCGTGGGGAGAATTCCCAAAATGCTGACCGCATATCCCCGTTGTCTTGCAACACTGGTCATATCATCATTCGTTCACTTAAATCTAGAAAATATATGAGTAGTGCAATCAATAAGTACATACAACATGGATAAACAGGGCTCCGGGAAAATAAAGATAGATATAGAACATTTATTTTAGTTATCTTAAGCTATGGTGGGGGTAACATTTTGAAAGTTTGCCTACGGCGGCAAAACAGCTAGGACCGGCCCTGCACACATATTCTCTTCTCAGTATAAAGCATCTGTAAACACATGTTATTGTAAAATCTGACATTATTTACATATAAAAGAATAAGCGTTAAAACGATGTCATCTTACTTTACGTGATCACTTGTATTAAAATGTGGCCGAAACGTCGTAAGAGAAATAAAAATCAGATTAAAATGTCGCGCTTAAAACCGTTAAAACATATTGTTAATTTTTGTTTAAACATAATTATCCGTGCAGAAACGGAGAAAGAATACAATTTCCTGCGGCCGGGCGGCCTGTCGTAAGAGGCGACAAAACAACCCACAACCAGGTGTTAGCACATTTGCCCGACTGGATGGCTACCAACCCTGGTCTAAAGTATGGTCTAAGTATGGCGACCATAACAACCTTGAGTTGTGTTCCGGCATTAGTGACCAGATTCCAGTCTCCCTTAAGAAAGCAGCAGCGCATTTGTAGTACCTTTGGTATTGTAAATGTCTATAGGCGATGGTAACCGCTTTCCATCAACTATGCCGTCTGCCTCTTTGCTGAACTCATTCAATAAAAAAAAAAACTAAAATCAATGCGCTGATAGATTCTATTTACTTGTACAAACTTATGACGTCAGAGATTTGTATGCTCGTTTACAATCTATAAGGCTGTGACGTTTTGTAACATGATAAAAATATCTGCGTTGATTTGAGTGTCCACTTTCCTAACTTTGCTAAAACCTAAAGGCACTGCTTGTAGCAGTATTTAAACCCAAGGGCACTGCTAGTAGCAGTATTTAAACCTAAGGGCACTGCTAGTAGCAGTATTTAAAGTTACTGATACTGGCAGTACTGCTACCCAGCCACATACATCAACTATTGATTTACGGCACCCATATAACAATCATAATTGACTTTTACGAGCAAGTGATAAATTTTTCATAGACCTCGTGGGTAATATTATTTATAATGTGGAGCTGTAATACGGTTAAAATCACTTACTGATAAGAGTTTATTCATAGTAAAGTCACTTTTTCACAGTCGCACATATACGTAAAGATTTTAAGTTAAAGTACTAAATTATTTACAGCTTTTTTAGATTGGATTGAACCAATTTAGTTAGGGCTAAAGGCCATAGCTGTATAAAGCCACCCGATACCCGACCAGCACGGGGTCGCCTCACTCGATAGATGATTACGCGTGGACAGCGAGTGAACCACTCGGTGACCCGCTGCTCGGAGTTATTCACGTATAGGCCAATCGCTGACAGACTACTCGATAATTCGTAGTTCATGCGACGTTTACTCATTGACCATGCGAGGTTCAATGATTGACAACGCGGCATCCACGCGTGGACTGCGGTGTTTTTAGAGTGTCTGATGCCTCTAAAGAGCTATGACTCTTATAGGGGTTTCAAAGACTTTTGCTTCCAAAGAGTCTCATCTCCGCTTTAACTTTTAAATTATATGATAAAAAATTCTGAAAAAATGCAGGTGGTAGAGGAACCAATTTAAACCAAGATTTGTTCAAATTTGGAGTGACAAATACAGCGGACGATGGTATGTCATGGTTAGGATGATAATTTAAGCAGCTCACGCCCATGAAATTTCGTATCTTTCTCTGGTAAAATGTACTCTGCAGATAATGACATATTTTATTCTTTTTTAATTTTTTTTCATTTCTGGTATTAACGACGGCTTCCTTAGTATTTATAATTTGTAATATTTTTAAATTAAGACTATCGGTTGTGAAGTTGCAATCATCAACAACGTGTGTAAGAAAATAGCCTCGAGTAAAGTGCATTTCGCAATCACAGATTTTTTTATTCTAGTATTCGTTTACGCCTATATAAATACAGACCGCTGAGTCGTTTTCAAATTCAAATTCAAAATCCAAATTCAAAAGTTTTTATTCAAAATAACTGGAGAGCACTTTTTGAAAGTCATACATATAAGTTAAAATTTTATTTTATTTCCTAGTCTTTGTACACCGACTCGCAACGTGTTATTGCTGTTAAGGAACAGAAGCGGCAAGAAACTCCCCAGCAAAACGTCTAGCTAAAAATTGTTTTTCTTTATATTTCTTATTCTATTTATATCTCAGTTGGGATACTTCACTTAGTGATTGTGCCACGCATGACGAACAAACACAGACTAGCGAAGATCGAAAAACTGACACGTACTTGGCCGAAATTTTTGACACCAGTTATTAGGTAACTTATTTATTTGTAAAATTTACATTTCTAACACACTGTCACCCACAATGTTCTGTTTTAGTATAAAACATTTACTCTGATCAAAACAGATAACTCTATGTAGAGCAACTCAACGTATAGTCTACACACGCACTAGGCCGCCAAATCGTGGCGGTCAGATCGCGGCGGCCAGTGACATCTAACTATTAAGGCTGATTTATGATGATCCAGCTCCTGAGTTGGGGAAGGGACTGACTTCAAATCAATTTACACGTTGCCAGTATGGCAGCAGCACTAGCTTCTTTCGAATTTGAAGACAGAAGCTGGATCAATGTAAATCAGCTTATAGCTGTAACTAGCTGTACCCGGCAGACGTTGTCTTGCCCTTAAAAATTAAAATCCAGAAACCGACTGCAGCGCCATCAACCGGGACCAATTGTTAATCTAAAACATTCTCGAATCTACTTGAAAAACACAAAAAAGATAATTAAAATCGGTCCCACCGTTAAAGAGGTGTTCAGCGGCGCCACCTACCGGATCCACTCCTGAATCTAAGCCAGCCCGGGATCCACTTGGACACACACAAAAATAATTTCACCTAAATCCTCGAACTCGATTGCAGCGCCATCTACCTGGTTCAAATTTGAATCTAAACCATCCGGGACCCACTTGAACTAACACAAAAATAATTCACCTAAATCAGACAAATGAAAACAGGTTTAAATGCAGTCACCATTGCCGAAATCGGCCGCGAAAGACCATAACAGATGAATGGCTAGACTGTAATGTTTTTTATGATAATTTTGTTGATGACTATCATATTTTAATACTTATTATCCTATTCTGGACGAAGACAATTCCAAAAACACTAAAATCATAAAAATTGGTCCAGCCGTTCTTGAGTTATAAATGGTGTAACTAACACGACTTTGTTTTATATATGTAATATAGATTGTTATAAATTATTTTAAATATAATATGATGTGACACACGCGTTCAGCTTTTTCTTAGTCCGCATAACTACAATACTGAAGCACAACTAACTCCTCGACGTCTATGTAAATACAGTCCATATGGTTACCTAAGAATTCTTGATCGCTAAGAAACGCTGGCTGCTCACGACGCGTGATGTTACGAGCAGGGGCATAATTCTCTTATTTCAATATCATAGCGTTGAGAAGATATTCAAAGCATGATTCCATTGCGGTAATGTCAAAAATTCGTATTCTACTAAATCCACAATGTCTTCTCGATTTGACTGCCATCAGCAGAAATGGAGTTAGCTGTAATGAATAAAAAGCTACCAAGAATTTTAAACATTATTTCGCTAGTTTTCAGGTTTAACAGAATACTATTTTTTTAATGCATGAGTTCAGCAAACAGGCAGACGGCCCACTTGATGGAAAGCGGTTACCATCGCATATGGACATTTGCAACACCAAAGGTGCTACAAAGGCACTGCTGGTTTCTTAAGGGAGACTGGAACCTGGTCACTAATGCCGGTACACAACTCAAGGTTGTTATGGCGGCAAACTCTGGACCAGGGGTGGTAGCCATCCGGCGGGCAAATGCTCTACCACCTTGCTGTGGGTTGTTTTGTCGCCTCTTACGACAGGCCGCCCCAACGCAGGAAATTGTATTATTTTTCCGTTCCTGCACGGATAAAAAATTATCTTATACGAGTATATATTATTTATTTAAATCTTATTATATTACTAATATTTTAATATCTTATTTATATTTATTTAAAATTAAGACAAACCTACAATTTAGACGATAGTGTCTGGCGATTTTGACGAGATAGTAATAGCAGAATTGAGCCTCGGGCACTATCTCGGACCACTAGCTTCATAGCTCAAGCAGGCGCAGTGCGCTGCTATATCACATGTCGTGAGAAACTGCAATAAAAGCGTTTGTTGTGCTATATTACAAACGTATTAGGTAGTCAAGTAGTGGCAGCCAAGAACACTCAGTTGCTTTTATATGTAAGTTAAGGTATAGTTGTGCTTATGAATCAAGATATCTGCCAGGGCCCACGGAATGGCCAGATCGTATACTCGTGGTCTTGACATAAGGTATGGTAAGGTACGAAATAAATAAAATGTATCTATTTATGAGTGTGGCGATGAAAAAGTTGAAGAGACCACTTGTCATAAAGTACGTGCGGTCGGGGAAGTGCAGTTGGGGAATTTCTCTGTTGGTGAAGTGGGTACCTTAGCCACTCCGGGGTGAACCAATAACAAGCATGGGGTGACAAGTGTTGATAGTAAACGTGCATCGTTCCTGTGTCGTCCCACACCACCAATGCGTGATTTCAAAGGGGCGCTGGTTTAGGTTTAACGAGGTAGTTGAGAACGCCTGTACCAGATTATTTAACCGACTTCAAAAAGTAGGAGGTTCTCAAGTTGATTGGTATTTTTTATGTATGTACACCGATTACGCTGAGATTTATGATCCGATTCACGTGATTCTTCTTTAGTTTGATGCGGAATAGTTGCCATTTGGTCCCCTAAAAATTTAATATAGTTTGGCGCAGTAGTTTTCATGTTATGAATTTTTTCCCGTTCCCGTTTCTTGGGACCTATATTTTTTAAGGCGCGCGGCACCTTTCGTAGGCCTACTCATAGCTAGACACAAGTAATAAAACAAAAAGTAACAAATATAAAAACTTCGTTTAAAAAAACCGACTTCAATAACTAAAAAGCATAAAATAAGTCGGTGTCAAAAAAACATAAAAGTGACTATATTTTGTAAATTTGTTGTTGTTCTTTTATGTTTTATTTGGCACCGACTTCTAGATATTGTAAAAATAAGTTACTTGAGAGAGTAATTTGCCTCCCCAGATTCAGCTAGTAATGAATTCCCCCTGCGTATAAAAAAAAAGGTACGTGCGGTGTTGAAAATTTACAAACAACAGTTAGATCTCTGGCCGCCGCGACTTAGACGCCTAATGCGTTTTTAGCCCTAATATAGAAAAATATGGTGGGTGGCATGATTACTTGCGACCAAAAAACGATTTGGTACTCACCTACGATATGTAATACCATATAAGCTCAGCTTATAATGGCTATACCATTTCTACGGGCGGCGATATATCAGAATGAGTGTACCGAACACAATAAGAAATATAACATCCCATATTTCGATGTAGGCCATCTTATTTTATTGCAATGCGCGTGATTTTAAACTCGTTCGGATAGCCATTATTGGGTTTTTCTGTTATTTATTATTATCAATAGATCTAGTGTAATCATATTGTAGTATAGTTTTAGTTGAGATTGTATTTTATTTGTCCACAAATAGCTATTGTCTGATTAACACAATATAATCATGCTAATACATTTGTTATAATAACTTATGTATTTTGAAATATATTATTGTATAAGTGTATATATATGATTGCGTATATATGTATGTATTTGTATATTTATTTCTTAAATTAGTTTGAGTATTTATGTATCTATTGCCTTTTTCCTGCACCGCCTACATCGCCTGATTCAAATTTCTTTGATTTAGGTTGCCGGGAAGAGGTCACTTTGAGTGATAAGGTCGTCTATTTTATTGCCTAGAAAATGTTGTAAATATGATCTGTTTTTGTAATTGTGTATTTTGGTGTGTAATACAGTGTTATCTCTCCCTCTCTCTCTCTCTCTCTTTCTCTCTCTCTGTATTTTAAAAGTTCATTTTGTCTACTAGATCCAACTTAATATACATATGCATACATACATGCGAATGTGAGTTTGCTTATTACGCTTTTACTCCTTTATTACTCAACCGATCACCATGAAAGTTTGCATATATATCGTCAAAGGTACAAAAAAGGACATAAAACCTTTCATTCATCATGGTGATTTGAAACTCGATGAAACGATAAAAAAGCGAGACTAAAAAAGTTAAACACTGAATCTATAGGACTAAGTCTGCGAGAGAATGAGATAGAACACATTATATTTAATAATTTAAACACTATGCTCAATGCTCATACAGAGTTGGAAACGTTTTGAAGATTTTCGTTAATACTTCAAATTTCGTGTTTTAAAGCTTAAATATATTATAATAATATAATATATGAAGTGTGACGTCACGAAATTTAGAATCCTCCCACCCCTTGTCACGGTTTGTTCCAGTTCTACTGCGTGTGAACTGCATACACAGAAACACATTTTTTTGTAACATTGACGTCCTGTATACAAACTTCCATATTGATCGGTTGAGTAATTAAAGCTTGAAAACGTAACAAACAAAAAACTGATATTCACATGTATAATATAAAAAACTAGGTTTTTTTTATTGTTATTTAAGCTTGCAGACAAGCAAACGGCCCAGCTGATAGAAAGTGGTCACCGCCGTCTATGTACATTTGCAACACTAAACGTCTTAGGTATCACAAGTCTTCGAGAAAACGGCTTTGATATGTTACGGGCAATTTGATTAATCGGGCAGTATTAATATGGACCGATCATTATGAATAATGACCAAGAGCGTCGATCAATTTAATACATTTGTTACATTGGACGGCCCGTGGTCCATTTAAAAAATCATTGTTTGAGATAACTTGATTTTATCACTTGGATCGGGCAATATGAATACTTCTCTACTTTTAGCCGGATAATGTGATAATTTCGGTTACATTTTCATACAAATGATTTAAGTATAATTCATTTAAGAGTGTGGTATAATTATATGGCACTTTAATTTACTATGCACATATCCGATTTTTTTAAATATAGGTTAGAAGGCTAATCCAGGAACAAAATGAAGTGGAGCTGCCGCCTAAGCCTTCGTGGTTATTTTTTTATAACCACACAAAATTCACTGTATATCTCAAATAATAAACAAAAGTGCCACATAACTGCACCCTAACCTCATTTAATAAACAAAAAATTACAGTTCATCCGTGTTTTATTATATTTCCCAAGATAAGGTTGTCATTATTCATACTGACCGGGTAAAGTGATTAATTATGCAGTATTGCCCACTTGATACGGGCATTATGTACACAGACCGGCTATTATTTATAGCAGTGGTTCTTAACCGGTGGTCCGCGGACCACTGGTGGTCCCTGGAGGCATTCCAAGTGGTCCGCGAAGCCATCGTAATAAACAAGTGACGTGACGTGTTGTGTCGAGTCATCACAACGCAAACCGCGCAAAGAGAATGCGATCACAAAAATCTCATTAAATTTAAAATCCGTAACTTATGTTTTTAGATTTTTAAAATAATAAATAAATGCATGCTAGTTCTAAAATTATACGTGCTTTATTAGATAGAGACAAATAAATAGAATCTGTACATATACATAACCGACTGGGTGGTTCCTGGGAAGACAGAAATTTGGTAAAATGGTCCCTCATGACTTAAAGGTTAAGAACCACTGATTTATAGTGACCGGATTTATCAAATTGCCCGTAACTATACACAAACGAACGAAAGTACATGACAAAATATAAGATTTTCTAAAAACATTTGCGAAGGCATAGTAACTGTACGATCGATGCTTAAAAACACATAAAATTCGCATTTGGCTTATCTGAGACATTAACTATTCGATTAAGCAGATTTAACAATATAAACGCAGTTTAAAACGGGATACAACAGTTTTATTAACTCAGATAACTAATGATTTGTTTTCAAAATATATTTGCTTCAACTACCTATAAGATCTGATATTTGTCTTATATACTACCTATATATCTATAATATTATAAAATTCCAAACATGCCGTGTCTGTACGTTGAAGCTATTGAAAAAAAAAACAACTGGAATAGACTATATAAACGATGGAGAACATGATGCATTTTTTTAGACTTCTTGTCTGGTTGTCGGTTTGTCTGTTTGTTCGGGATTCATGTATAAACTATTGGGCCGATTTCGATGCAGTTGATCGACAGCTAATTCTTAGACTTAAAATCTGCGCTACTTTTTATCCCGGGAATCCCGTCAGATTTTTTTCTGGGAATGATTTAAAATGGTCAGATTAAAAAAAAGAATTCCAACGTGATTTTTTCACTGATTCATGGCAAATTTTATGTAATAAAATGTTTGATATTCTTTACCCCGGGAATCCCGCGGGAAATTTCCCGGGAGCGGTTTGTAGTTGTTCAGGTACGTAAAAATTAGCTTATTCCGATACAGTTTTCACTACAACGATAGCTTACATTCTTTTTGTAATGCTGCGGTATTTTGTGTCCTGGGAATACCGCGGGAATTTCAAGACAAGCGTGGATGAACTCGAGGGCATGTCCGAGTATTTACATACAATATTTTATGTGTTTTTTATGTATGACACCTTGTTTGGATTAAAATTATTTTTTGAGAAATTTAATTGTTAAGATTTCTGTAAAACCGATTTATAGTACGTAAATTCTGTCAACTTATATCTACAAAAATGAGCGAGATAGCGAATACCATTAAAGTGGCTTCTTAAACTGTAACCTCTTGTTTATATTATGCCCTCTTCCATAGCAGCAAGCAAGAAAGTGGCAAGGAAAGTAGGTAGCACGAATATCAAATATTCAAATAAGTTATATACTCGTGCCATCTACTTCCCTAGTCATTATCCTTCTTACTACCACGGAAGTGAGTATTAGAGATGGGTAGCTATTGTAAAAGTCAGCTAATTAGCGGTTGTTCACAAAATATCCATCGCTAAAGTGTCAACCACTTTTTTTTTGACGAAGAGAAATTCACTTCCGGACACCTCACCATGTGAGGATCATGGACGGTTGGAGACTCGCTGGCCCCTTGCCGGAATACCCACTAAGACTCCCCGTGTTCCTTCCAGTCGCCTATAGCGAAGGCCACGGGAAGTGGCTGTTGTCTGCTCCGCATTACCATGGGAAAGCTGTCAAGTGGTTCTCGAACCACTAACAAGTTTAATATTTAGACGTCAGCTGTCTGGTGTCGGTTGGCGAGTCATTCATCCATTAGCCAAATAGCCACCATTTGTTATTTTAAACTGCTAATGAACTAACATTAATTTTGGTGGTATAGATGGAAGAGAAACTTCTTCTCCTTAACAGCAATAACACGTTGCGAAGCGGTGTACATAGACTAAGAAGCAAAATTCAATTTTAACCTATATGTATGACCTTCAAAAAGTTTAGATTTACAATTGTAACCTATAGGTGGCACTGAGATCGGGTTCTAGAATCCTCCTAATCACCTAGACCGATTTTGGTGATTTTGTTTTTGTGTCATGAAACAAAGTCTTTTAGGAATTCAGAAAATATGGCGGTACGAAGTTCGCCGGGTCAGGTAATTTTGAATAAAAACTTGAAATTGAATTTGAAATTTGAAAAAGGAACGAATTTTGTAGAAAGGGCCATAACCTTTTGGGGGTATAGATGGAAGGTGGCAGAGAAACGAGTTGTGTGTACAGAGAAGAATATATAATTTCAATCTTTTACAATAGCTTTAGTACACACATTAGTAGAAACAGTCACTTTTATATTTAACACAAACCAGCCTGTGATGAGCTAAAAAGTTCATCAACAATTAACCAGATGCCTAGTGCGCATTATGGAAACGAGAGGTTCTGAGGTTTGGAGAACCCGCAAGGAGTTTAGGAAACCAAGCCGGTTGCCTTTAATAGTCCAAGTTATCTCAACAATCTGTGTTATAAACGCTATTATAGTGTACAAATGTCTGGCATTACACGGCCCATCCCGAGATCTCGATCAGCCAGATAATGTTGTTTTATTATACTTTAGTGTTAAGTCTCCAGTTCTGTTTGTCCGTTGTGATTTATTTTATTACAAGTATGCGCCCGCAGGTTGGTGATTGATACTGTTGTACTTTAACAGTTTTACGAGTTGAGGAAACAATAAAAACTTGTTTTAAATATTGTGTATTCTTTCAACTGTCATGTTTGGATTGAAACTTTAAAGTGTACAGTAAACCCCCCCTATAACACGGTAGATTGCTTCCGTGTTATAGGCAAACGCGTTGTCGGAGTATTCCCGTATAACGCGTTACGTATAAATTATTCACGTTTAACTTTTCTCGCTAAAGGGGGTTTGAATCGAATATTAAGGAAAAACTATATTATTGTTACAAGTTGGGCCACCTGCATACCTATTGTCACATACCAACAAAGAAATGCTGCGCATTTCGTTTATTGCCCCTCCCGCATTCGGAGTTCTTTTTATTACTTCGTATTTAAATTTGCAATTAGACAATAGTCTATTGTTATTGTTTTCGGCTTTTTGGCCGTTCGCCGGAATAGATAACCAGGTGTGCAAATTACTATTTCTCGGAAACTCAGTGCGTACGGCCGATTTTTTTTTGTACTGTATAGTTAGTATAAGACAATGCCCGAATGGAGGGGTGGGGCAGTCAAGCGACGACTACGGTACGAGTAAGACGTTTGTAGTACTCTAGATTAGCGATATAGACGACGATTCCATTGAATCATGCAGTGTGAACTAGTTGCATCCAGTTTTATTTGTATTTGTTTTATACGTGTTTGTACAGTTCTAATAAATTCTATAGTAGTTCCAACGGCATTTTTAATTCGAGTCCTGTAACTCGTAACATTATGAACGAAATATGTACGTTTTATTTAAATCAGACTATTATAAGAACACTTTAAATAAAAAACATATGCATATGAACTAAAAAAAAATTAACAGTATGTATAGAAATATAATGTGGGAAATCCCCGCGTTATACGGGGGATTGAAATCGAGTGATATGAAAATGCGTTATAAGAGTACCGCGTTATAGGGAGGATCACTGTATATTGTTTTATAATTCTAAAGCCTGATTTACGTTAGCGCTTGCCAAACTGGCGAGTTAATTATCATCCTTTGGACAGACATTTTCCAGTTGCTAAACACTTATTTAATATTTTTTTTTGTTAATGGACCGTGAATATTACATATAATAATTAAAAATGCACGTGCGAATATAATGACGAATTAATAGAGGAGAGACAAAATACAACATTATAAAAAAACAAAAGAACATTTATGTTCTATATTTAAAATGTATTATTAGTGGCCAGTCCTAAAAACCTCTTTCTTGGAAATTCCAACACCAATCAAGTAATAATGTGTCGGTTTATGAGATGTCCAAACGATATTAAGAACTTAACTTAGGCTTCTCTTTCTTTTGAAAGCGGGCAGTTTCTGCAAATTGATGACATAGCACCTATTTTGTATGCGATACTCCATCTAGCCAAGCTCTTCCAGGAAGTCCACCAGCTTCTTGACCTCGCTCGAGACTTCTCGGAGGCTACCTTAGATGGCGGGATGAGGTGCCCAGAGATATTTCGCCCTTTATTGGGCTGTTTCTTCTGCCTCCAAGCAAGCTCTGCACAGGGGGCTGTTCGTGACACCTACATTGAAAGGATACCTGTTAAAATTGCCGTGTCCAGTAGCTGCACTAATGACTAGTCTCAGCCGAGATCGACTGTGACTAGTCGACTTAGAATCATCCTGGAGAAGCGCAAGTTGGCTCGGGGCATAGCCAACTTAGCTTGCCTGTATATTCAATACAGGTAAAAATGAATGTATATATTTCAAGTCAGCCACCGTTTTCAAAGCAATTTTAGTTACCCTTAAAGGAGAAGAAGCGGCTCAAGAAACTCCCCAGCAACATATTGTTACGAGCTACAGGACTCGAATTGAAAATGCCGTTGGAACTACTATGGAATTTATTAGAACTGTACAAACCCGTATAAAACTAATACAAATAAAACTGGATGCAACCAGTTCACACTGCACGATTTAATGCAATTCGACACGCGCAAAGTCCGTCCTCTATATCGCTAATCGAGAGTACTACAAACGTCTTACTCGTCTCGTAGTCGTCGCTTGACTGCCCACCCCTCCATCCGGGCATTGTCTTATACTCACTACACGAGTTTCCGAGAAATAGTAATTTGCACACCTGCGAACGGCCACAAAGTCGAAAACAATAACAATAAGGATTAGTTCGACGCTAATGATGGTTATAAAACAAGTAGAAAAACAATAGCATGTTTTTCTTAATTACAAATTCAAAACACAAAAGAATTCCTAAATCCGGGAAAACAATAAACTGCGCTTACGACAGGCAGCTGTGCGCTTATCTTTGACGGCATGTAACAATATTTATGGTATAATTATTTAGTATATACATTAGTGGTCTTTCTATAAAATGTATTTTGAATTAATACAAGATTTAACAGAGTAATTTGCATGAATAATCACTGAAATTGCTTGGCAGTGAACGCATTTCGTCGTGTAATAAGCCTTCTCCCTGAAACGTTATTTACAAATCAACAAATCTTTTAAGCTTGTTTACTAAAAGCAATTGAACGTTTCCGGGAATTTTCTTGATGTCAAAGTCACCAGTGAAGGGAGACCCATATAGGATGGAGGAGCGAGATGGAATGTTCCTCTGTCTTAAAGGAAGATCTTTCAGCGAGGCTAGAAGATCTGTTATAGTTGAAAAATTGTATATGTTCTTTGTATGTTTCGGGAAACGTTTGTGACCTCAATTATTTCACAGCGCCATCTATCGGCTTGTAAGTGTTCCACTACAAGCATTATACTTTGCCCCACGTAGCTATACTAAACCTTATGGAGCTTGCACTTTTTTATTTTTTCATGTAAAGCTACTATAGACTAATTATATCATCGGTGAGTAAAAAAAGCATTAAAATGTATGGCTTCATTTAAAGCAATGTATTTAGCTTGTTAGGCATTTGGCACGCAGTCAACTAACTATCTGAACACGGGAGAAAGTTAGAGGAGTTTAATATTGCTGAGTGTGCTATGAAACTTGTATGAAATGCATTTACTGGAGCTCCCTTTTAATCTATACTTTACAAAACATCACGACCTTATAGATTTTGTAGTACGAGTGTACAATAATAGATTGTTACACGAGAGGTGAAAGTGACATATTTAGGCATGCGGTTAAAACTCTGATTTTCATTTCGAATATGAGGAAAGTAAATAAAAACTGATTAGTTAAACAAAGAATTACTTCTCTAATGATATCAGGCTTTCAATCCATATCCAAATTTGATAAACTCAAACGTCAAGTAAATTTCTTCTTCTGTGGTCTTCTACCAGCCAGTATTTTTTGTCATTGATGATAATAAACAAATAGCTAAATTTATGTAAATTAAATAATAATTTGGTGAAAAGTAATTTATAAGTATAAAACGATGTTACAAAATCAAAACAAAACAGTGGCTGTAAAAAAAGTTGGGACACGAGTCGCGTGTATTATCTATGGTTCAGATAGTTTTTCCATTTTTTTGACAGCAGGGAGAATCGTTTCCGAGGGACGAAAGCTACCGTTTTCATCCCTGTGATCAGGTAACTCCAAGCGTACTTTCAGAAAATGAGTAATGAAAAATTTGTTGTACGAGTTCGGCAATCCCCCGGCCTGCGTTTGCCTACGAAAGTGCTGACCACGCAGCGCTTGGTCATCGTTTAGGCTAATAATTAGATTTTAAGTTAAAGTAGAATTGTAATTAAGTTAGTCTTGTAAGAACTGTCGTATAATAAACTTGTCTTAAGAAATTGTTTTTTTTTTAAGGCTCCGCAACACCCTGCTTATCTAACGTCATAATATTTTTTTTACAAGTAAAAGGAGTCGAAATCATCTACGGAGACGAGAAGTGACACTGACCGAAGGATTGGTCCACGAATTCCAAGTCGCTCAATGAGCTTTGGAGCGTTGGGTGTTTCTCTTATGGATAGAATTAGAAATGATGATATCCGTAAGAGAATCAAGATAACCAATATAGCCTGCAAACTTAGCAAGTTGAAGTGGCAGTGGTGATAGAGCAGACGGGTCTTGGAGCCCAATTCTGCTATTACTATCTCGTCAAAATCGCCGGATACTATCGTCTCAATCGTAGCTTTGCCTGATTTCGGTATTCTGCTAATTCCAATGGCACGCCCGTCGCACGCCACTATCTTTATAAGCGAAAACTCGCGAAATAATTGTTTGAAATTTTTGATAGCTTCCAATAATAATTACCAACGTTTTTCTACTATTATTTTGCCATGAGTGCCACGACGATATCACTAAGATGTTGTACATTTTGTAGAATACAAATCTTTTACACTAACGTAATGGAATCGTACTTTGAATATTTTTGCAACGCTAAACCCTGAAGTGGAGACCGCGTAAGGTCTCGTAGGGCGCTGGATGAGGAAGGCGGAAAGACCGGGATGTGAGGCACCGGTTTGGGGAGGACTCCGTCCACCATATCTTAAAATATAATATAGTTTAAGATTCAAGTTTTATGCTTTGCAATGATGTAATGTCTACTGTGAGGATACCTTAAGGGCACAGCGGAAGATCAGCCCTGGTTTTAACAGGCCGGCATTATGCTGAGACTGATGCCACTTTTGGGACAAATTAACAATTATACATCCATAAATTATGTCACATATAAAGGCCTTTATTTAACATGTGAAGTAATTTATGGATGACCCCTAATATGATCCAACTGGGATTTAAAGATGATGTTGAAATATTACAAAACAACTCACAGCCAGGTGCCCGACTGGGTGGCTACCACCCCTGGTCTAGAGTATGCCGCCATAACAACCTTGAGTTGTGTTACGGCATTAGTGACCAGGTTCCAGTCTGCCTTAAGAGAGCAGCAGCGCATTTGTAGCACCTTTGATGTTGCAAATGTCCATAGGCGATGGTAACCCCTTTCCATCAAGTGGGCCGTCTGCTTGTCTGCTGAACACATGCAATAAAAAATAAGAATAAAATATTTCAATTAATTTTAAGTCACTTAAATTAAGTCATAAAAAAACTAACCAGAAGCTTGCAAAATAATTTAAACTTGTTTGACATCTCAGTAATCTTAGAAAATATCTCTCGGAAGTCATAATTCATTCATTTATTTGTACATCTGACATACATCACAAAGAAATTGTTAGTTTGTCCTTTTCTGTCAAACTTCAATACAAACTTATTTGTGTCTATTTCGAAAAGCAACACTACCTTATTTTGCTTACAACAAAGTGCACATTTCTACGTTCTTTATAAAAACTTAAGTAAAACTTCTTGATGTTTTCTAATATTTAGTTTCATTGTGGCAAAGTAATTTATGTATGTGACAACTGTTTTGACCGCCCACTTGGATGGAAATCGTTTTTGTAAGCGCTGTTTTTGCTGTGTATCTATGTATTGTTTTAAATAAGGAAATGTAGCACAGAACAACAGGGCTGGCACCTACGTACACTGGTAACTGGTAACGAAGAAGTTAAAATTACATTTAAAGGGGTTTCGGTCGAACTTTAAAATCTGGAATGTCGGCGACACAACAGTTTCGTGAACGTTTTGTCTACCCTCATGTTGCGTGCCCACTGCTGGGCAATGGTAAAATCCCGAATTTTGACATTCCTGCGAAATATAATGAAGAATTCTACTAAAAAATGACTTCTTATAAAAAAAAATTAGCTTACCTCATTTTACGAAAAAAAGTACGACATTCCAGGGGTGGAGTATATAGTATACTAGTATCCGTGCAGGAACGGAGAAAGAAGACAATTTCCTGCGGCCGTACAGCCTGTCGTAAGAGGCGACAAAACAACCCCCAGCCAAATGGTAGGGTATTTGTCCGACGGGATGGCTACCACCCCTGGTCTAGAGTATGCCGCCATAACAACCTTGAGTTGTGTTCCGGCATTAGTGACCAGGTTACAGTCTCCCATAAGAGACCAGCAGCGCATTTGTATAGCACCTTTGGTGTTACAATAAAAATAAAAAACATTTATTTTTGATGTGAAGTTTATTTAAATAAAATAGATCAAATGATAAAGACGAATGAGGTGATGGACGTCAACTGGTATTTGCGCTTCATTTACTAACTACACCCCACATGCTAAATCGTACACTGAAAAAAAACCTTCATCTCTCAGTGGCGTATGGCGGTAACCTTTAATACAATTTTTATTTGTTATGGTTTTCTATACACTGATTTTTAATTACCTGGACTAAAGTGACGGCTGCGATCGTCCTTTTTTTATGTTACAAGCTTGAAGCAACTCACCACTGTGAGTTAAACCTATAGAAATTCTGTAGGATTCAACTCACAATGGTGAGTTGTTGATTCAGCTCACACAACTCGCTTATGAATAAAAATACGATCGATCGCAGCTGTCAATTTAGTCCAAGTAATTAGAAATCAGAGTGTACAACAACACAAACACAAACCTTGCTTAAAAAATAAGTAAGAATCTCAGACGACCGAATAATTTTGTTCATCTAAGGCATAGGTTCCTAACAGGGGCGGTACCGCCCCTTAGTGGGCGCTGGAGCTTTTCGTAGGGGCAGAAGCGGGTGTCCAAAGGCAAATGGCGGTCACGGCGTACCTACCTAATCAGAAATTTAATTAAATACTTTGAAAATACCTCTATTCATTATCTATTGACCCTCAGCCACAACCACGAGGAGCACGATTAGAGAGCGAGAGAGAAATAATTAATCTTTAATTTGTGATTATTAATAAATAATATACAGACATTTAAAATTGGTATAATTGACTATTATCTAAAAGGAGGCATTGGTTTTTTTTTTTGTAAAGGGGGCGGTAGTCAATACAAGATTGGGAACCTCCGATCTAAGGTAAGAATATTAACTAGAGTATAAATTTTATATATTGCTTCCAGTTTTGTTTTTTGTACTTGCAGTTTTCCTACTTCATGCATGTTAAATTATTCTTACGGGCGTTATATTAAGGACCTGAGGGTCACCTTTCACTCTTATCATAATAACAGAGTACAAAATAAAGTAATTATCTCAAAAAAGCCACACAAGAAAGGTTACATATAAAAAATATTGATTTCCTTATAAATCACGCGATTTGTCTATTATAGGTGAATGAAAACCATTTTAAGAGACACCTATATAAAGATAACTTAATATCACTGGTTTTTATATTGATAATGGTAACATTGTTATAAGTGGTTATAATAAGTTTGAGTTTGTAATGTTCTTTGGAATTATTATTTTAAAATTCGAAAAGGCAATTGTCTATGCCTCCAATAGTTCTTAATCTGAATAGCTTTATTTTTCTTAAGTGGCTAGGCTCTTATCATCCATAGATACTGTTATATAAATGTGAAATATACTTTTTCTGAACAATTGTGCGTTCTATTCTTTAGGACCCTGGAAAGGCACCCTTATTATTAACATAAGATATGTAAGTACTTTTGATAACGGATATGAATTCAGGACTTTTTCTCTTAGAAGACGGAATAGTTTCTTCGGGATATGCTGCGTTGAATATTCAGGGTTAAGCTAAATAAGCTATGATATTCCTGTTATTTGCTTTCCAAGGTAGTTATAAACTTATTTACGTTTCTCATATTTTGAAAGTACACTTGGAGTTGAGTAATCATAGGGATGAAAACAGCATTTTTCGTCCCTGAGAACCGTTTTTAACTGTGTCAAAAAATTTAGAAAACTGCGAATCATGTATAATACATGCGATTCATATCCCGACTTTCTTTACAGCCACTGTTAAATCGCGGTATAAATTGTAATAAAAAAAATATCAACAATTTTATACTTATAAATTACTTTTCACTAAATTATTATTTAATTTACATAAAGAGCTAAATATTTATTTATTTTAATAATCAATGACAAAAAAATACTGGCTGGTAGCAAAATTACTTGACGTTTCATTAGATTTAGATATGGATTTAACGCCTGATTTTATTAGAGAAGTAGTTGTTTAATCAGGTTTTATCACCTTGGGTGAAAGGCTTATTTAGACACTCGTATAACAATCTACTATTACTAGGTTATTGTAAATTAGAAAGATGAACATTTTCCTTAGGTATTTGCAATTCCGTAGCTCTTTTGCCAAAAACGGACGGATTGTACTATGGTACGTTCATTGTTCAATCGTCATGTCCATCTGTCTGATTTCCGCTTGTCCATTGCCACAGCGATTTGAATAATGAGAAACATGCCTATGGCATATAAAGGCGGGCAGAAGGATAAGATAAATTCCTAAGGATTTCGTTTTAACCCAACTTCCTACGAAACTACTTAAAACGAAGTAATATCTATATATATAAAACAGAGTTGTGTTAGTTACACCATTTATAGCTCAAGAACGGATAGACCAATTTTTATGATTTTAGTGTTTTTGGAATTGTCTTCGTCCAGAATAGGATAATAAGTATTAAAATATGATAGTCATCAACAAAATTATCATAAAAAACATTACAGTCTAGTCATTCATTTGTTATCTTTCGCGGCCGATTTCGGCAATGGTGACTGCATTTAAACCTGTTTTCATTTGTCTGATTTAGGTGAATTATTTTTGTTAGTTCAAGTGGGTCCCGGGATGGTTTAGATTCAAATTTGAACCAGGTAGCTGCCGCTGCAATCGGGTTCCAGGATTTAGGTGAAATTATTTTTGTGTGTGTTTAAGTGGATCCCGGGCTGGCTTAGATTCACGAGTGGATCCGGTAGGTGGCGCCGCTGAAAACCTCTTTAACGGTGGGACCGATTTTAATGATTTTTTTGTGTTTTTTAAGTAGTTTCGAGAATGTTTTAGATTAACAATTGGTCCCGGTTGATGGCGCTGAAGTCGGTTTCTGGATTTTTATTTTTTAAGGGCAAGACAACATCTGCCGGGTACAGCTAATTTTTTTTTAAATAAAAGGAGAATAATGGAATCGTTGAGTAGACGCCCTAAACATCAAAGAACAAAGCCGTGCGTAATTCAAACAAACAATTACATAATACTTATTCATACAATCCCGCTGAACAAAACGACGACGACGGGTCGTCTTACAAAACGCCTCGTAAATCTTGTAGTAACCGCGTGCTCAAAATAAACAGTTATTTAGTTACACTAAGAACGGCGCACACTTAAGGTGCTCTTACACGAGCAACTAAAATTACACAATCCCGGTCAATTCTCGTCAACGTCACGAATACATGAAGCAATTTAGGGCGACGGCAATATGTAACAAGCTGTTGCTGAGATACGGCCACACAATACCATGCAATATTAAAAAAAGAAAAAGTTTATTGGAAGAAATAGCGACGTAATTACTTTATTTATACAATATTATACACAGAGCATAATTTGACAATTTGTATGCCGCATTTTCAGCAAACAAGGTTTACACTCAGCATATTACTGTGCCGGAATTATATCCGACACAACGCTGATTTTCAGTGCAAACTTTCCTTTAGGCGTAAGACTAAAACGACCCAATTTTGTTAATGAAATAATAAAGAATAATGAAAATTAATAAAAACTAATTCTACTTCTGTAATATTTAATTAGTATTATTATTATATTAATTCATTAGCAAAGGACATTTATGTCTGAAATATAAATACGTAATCATAATTACCATTATAAAAAATTCTAATTTACAATAAACATTAATAATTTTACAAAAATATTAAGCACAAAAATAATCGTCAACTGAGTAATATGCTTCTTTAAGAAAGAATGCTTTAACATTGCGCTTAAAAGATTGCATTTTGTATATATTTAACTTTAGGTAAGCAGGTAGTTTGTTGAAAATGTCAACAGCCTGATATGTGTTTCCTTCTTGTAGCTTCCCTATGTTTTCTTTCTTCCTACATCTCAAACTCTGTAATATTTTTTGCGAGATAAGTGAGGACAACTAGTATATAAAGACACAGGACCGTAAGTATAACCAATTTTTAAAAATGTTCTCGACAAGATTCTGTTCGTGGTATACGAATCATAGTCCTTACACATCTTTTTTGTACAATAAAAGCTTTCTCACAGTTATATTTGTAGCTATTTCCCCAACACTGTATACTATATCTTAATTTAGATTCTGCCAAAGCGTGGTATACCATTTTAAGATAGTCCAATTTGACTTCATCGCGTAAACTTCTAAGGGCATAACAGGCTGAACTTATTGAATTAGTTATTGAAGATAATTCCTCTTTCCAATTAAGACAAGAATCGATATACACTCCCAAAAATTTAGCAACGTCTACTACGTTTACATTTTGACTATTTAATTTAACATTGAGTTGATCATTTATTCGAGTGGTTGATTTGAATAATAGAACATTTGTTTTTTGTATTGTAAAATTGTATATTAAGTTTATTGTCAGTTAACCATGCATGAAATAGTTTCATTAACGAGTCCAACTTAATATTTAACAATTCTATGGATTTAGCACTAGTAACTGCATTTGTATCATCGGCAAAAACTATAAGATTAACATCCTGAATATTATTTTTTATATAATCTAAGACATAATTTGAGAATAAAATAAATAGAATTGGGCCTAGTATTGAACCCTGCGGTACACCTGAAAAGTAAAACAAATAAATAAATTATAATAAAAAATACGGAGCAACTTGAAAAATTAGACGCCAAAACGAAACGTAGTTATACATACTGTTACAAGTTGGTCCAAATACAATATCTGTATTTATTACCTGCCGCGGCTTTTGAGCTAATAACGTTGAAACTGTTTTATGACTATCTTCTTTTTGTTTTCTTTGTGTTTGAAATTTGCTATTAGACAATAGCCTATTGTTATTGTACTTGTTTATGGCCGTTCGCTGGTATAATTATGCAGGTGTACAGATTATGTTTTCTGGGAATTGCGCCGACGGTCGTCAGGTGGACATATGGCATCGGTGCGTTATAAAGCACTGGCCCAATGCAGAGAGCGGCAGTCAAAGGACGACTACGAGACGAGTAAGACGAGTAAGACGTTTGTAGTACTCTCGATTAGCGAAATATACGACGGACTTTGCGCGTGCCGAATTGCATTGAATCGTGCAGTGTGCACTGGTTGCATCCAGTTTTATTTGTATTTGTTTTATACGTGTTTGTACAGTTTTAATAAATTCTATAGTAGTTCCAACGACATTTTTAATTCGAGTCCTGTAGCTCGTAACAATACAAACGAGTTATACAGACAATTGCCTAAAAATTTCCAAACCGATTGGATATTCGGCAACTCATACGGCGACGTTGAGAAATGTGGAATATATGGAGCAATTAAAAGCAGTATTCCCGGAATAATTGCCGCATTTTATTGTAATTGCTCCAGATTGATCCATTACTGTTGCCAAACAATAATCGCTCATAAAATTGTCCGTGTAAGAGACCATTACGCGTAACAGGCCATTGCTTTTACCCGCGGCCCTGGTTATAGGCGAATTGAAGGAACACGGGGAGTTTTAGTGGGTTTCTGACAGTGGTAACCTATATTGTTTTTCCTTAGAAGAATATTTTTGTACATTACAAACAGGATTTTTGCAATGTATTACACTATTTTGTATTTATATGCACTGTGTATACTTATTATCATTATTTATAGACCGCACCACCGTCAGTTTTAAAAATCTATTAATCCTTGTCAAGGGTTTGTTTGGAAGAGATCGCTTTTTAGCGATATAACCGGCCGTTGTACTATCTTTTGTATTTTTCTACTTCTGTTTGTCTATGCTTTGGTGTACAATAAAGAAAATAAGAGAATTACATTGAAATTTTCAAATGTAATACTTTAACATGTTTTTAATAATTTTAATAATTCTTTTTTATTTATTTGACAAATATACTAGTGAAATTAATTTGGAAACATTAGTGTAGGTTTATAGCATCAATACATTTAGTTAATGGAAGCATTTGCACGTCATGTAAATGACAAAACATACTGGAGAGTTTATATATATTCATGTACCTATGTTTTTGCAAATAAAGGTCGATTGATTGATTAATTGATTGAAAGAGTTACCTTACCTACACTATTTAATGATGTTCAAATGTCTAAAGACAACTTAGCCACATCTAAAGTTAGATGTCACGGTAGAGAATGTTTTATATTAATTATCTATACTGTTTCCAAGCGTTTATTTTACTTTTAACATTTGCACGTCTATCAAGTTATATATTTCTTAACAGTAAAGCTTACATGAAACAAATGACATAATTGTCGTACTTTATTGTTGTGGGGTGACAAAATATTGATGTTCTGTGAGTCGTGTAACGCACAGACTATTAAACCATCGACAGAATATGTAAATAAATTGAAGTTAATCGATTTGAAAATAAAAAATGTTCTACTTTATAGAAAAATAATCGATCGAAACTTGTTTATAAATGAAGTCGATTTTTGTAACAAATCGAGTCGCTAACGCCTTAGGGCATTTATACAAAGACACAATTTAACCAAAATTTGATCCAAAAATGTATCTTTTAGGTAAAAACAATGTACAAGTTCGGTAGGGTAAGTCCACACCGGCGCGGGCGGTCCCATACGCCCAGACCGTTATCGCTACACGGTAATAATTCCGCAAACTGATGTCTACTCCTCAAAAAAAAGAACGGCGTATACTTGATCCGTTTACACTATTTAATGATAGTGTAGTTACAGTCAAATCAGCTGAGCCACTTTTTATCATTATACAAAACGCCGAAGTCTGCTTGATTTTGTACGCAACGAGTTATGACGTCATAACGTAACGAGTTAAAATTATTCTTATTATAATATTTTGAAAGTAAAATATTTGTATGACATTTTAGCGCGCGATCTTTTATATGAAAATAATTTTTGAATTTAATTTATCAAATACCCAGTTGGGTAGATTACCAGTTAAATAAAAAAACTGTACAATACTAAAAGGTATACATATCTAAAGATAAGTAAATATAAAATACTGGCTGTGCCCGCGACGTCGTCCGCGTGGAATTTGTTTTCAAAACCCCCCGACTTTGAAACATTCTTCATTGGTGCTCCGCTCCTATTGGTCTTAGCATGATGATATGTAGCCTATAGCCTTCCTCGATAAACGGGCTATCTAACACTGAAATAATTTTTCAAATCAGACCAGTAGTTCCTGGGATTAGCGCGTTCAATCAAACAAACAAACTCTTCAGCTTTATATATTAGTATAAGATAATAGAATATTCTTTATCTCACACAGGAAAGTAGTTTACATGAGTGTTAATAATAATTTAAATAGTACAATCGACGGTCTTATCGCTTACAGCGATTTCTTCCAGACAACCTTCTGAAAATAGACAGGCGAGAAGAATGTGTCGGTAACTAGTGTGCAACATACCTCTAAATATTTGTAATAAAATAATACATGAATAGTGTATACTTACATATATACGAAAGAAACGAAAACTAAATTAAAAAATGCCGTTTATAAATTAAGATGCTGTTCCCTGTTAAAAGATGTCAGTGATTTGGCGTCTCTAATGTATATTGGTAAACATTTCACTAGCTTACAGCATGAACAGCAAAAGATTTTTGGCAAAATTTTGTAGAATCCAATGGCGTCATTAATCGTAAAGTTGATGATCTCAAGAACCTTGAACTACTTGCTTGAAGGAAGTCAAATCGTTCCTTCAGATAAGGTGTCTTTGGGCTAAAAGGGCACCTTTCTAGCTTACAATGAAATTCAGAAATATGATCATATTTGCGCAAACCAAATATGAAACGGATGCAGAAGTTTTGAAAACTCTCTATTTTATCTAATTGGCTTTCGGAGATATCTAGATAGCTTGACGTCACCATAGTTGAGGATAGAGAGGAGCAAGGACTGGGAAAGTGCAGCTCTGGTACTAAGAGGAAGGAAATTTTTTAGCCTCCGAAGAGAGGCGGCACTTGCAAACAATTTGCATCTTTCGTTTTGTATTTCTGGCAATATATATATAGAGAGAGAGAGAGAGATAACACTTTAATGCACACCAAAATGTACAATTATAATAACAGACCATATTGACAACATTTTCTAAGCAATACAAGAGGCGGCCTTATCGCTCAAAGCGATCTCTTTCAGGTAACCTAAATCAAATTTGAATCACGCGATGTAGGTGGTGCAGGAAAAAGCAATAATTGCATAAATACTAAACTAATATAAGAATTAAATAAACAAATAAACATATATATACATAAATAATATATTTCAAAATACATAAGTTATTATAATAAATATTAAATAAATAAATGATTATATTCTGTTAATCAGACAGTTATTTGTGGACAAATAGTGTTTTATGAGTAAATTACTAAATGTTGGTAAGGATTTGGCGTCTCTGACAGTAAGAGGCATATTTTAAAGTTTGACAGTCTGCACTGTAAAAGAATTATCATAATAGGATGAAGTGTGTGCAGGTGTCATAAGTTTTCGATAAGTATTAGAGCGCAAATTGTGGGCAGTGTATAGACGAAGGAATTTAAAACGTTCGTGAAGGTACTGAGGACTATTAGGAGTAAATAATATGTTATAAAGGAGAGTGAGAATGTGAGTATATAGTACAAAGGTAACAAGTTACATGAGTTGTAACTTAAACTTTAACCTTAGGTTGGCGTGATGCAATTTCACTGTTGTGTACTGCTTAAATCTTTATTAACCAATAGGTTTATTGGTGTAGCCGGTTAAATATTTACGGATTACTAAGCCATCTTTATGTGCGACGAACTTTAATTAGTTATTAATACAAGACAGTTTTATGACTGATATTCGAACAGAAACTATCGTTATGTTAAACAAATGCGTAGTTAAAATAACTATAATAGACTATTCGGTTTCATTGCTTCCTGCTTTCGTTGTGTTTAAAGAAATTGTGTAAATGTGTCTGCATGTCTATCAAAAATAGCTCTACAGATTTTTAATCATGTTTTTGCTACACACATTTTGTAAAAGTTGTATTTAAGCTTTCAAAGGGAGTTTTTGATGGGTGATGTTTAACTTTGTTAGTTATGTGCAGTTTTATTTAAAAAAAATGTGTTACGCACTGCAAAAGAGTAAAACTCATTAGGGGCGTCCATTAATTACGTGAAGCGTTTTTGGAGATTTTCTTCCAAGGAAAAAACCACGTACAAATGAATATATATATATACATATAATAAAACTGTAGAGGTCGAATTTCATACAATGAAAAAAAAATGCTAAAAACCGAGTCATGGGGATGTAAGAAGTGAAATAGAACTAATTTAGATTATTTTCAAATTTTTTGTTTCTCTGTTTGTCTGTCTGTTTGTACCGCCTAATCTCCGAAACGACTGGACCGATTTAAATGAAATTTTGTATGGTGGTAGCTTATATCCCTAGTCAACATATAGGATACTTTTGATCCCAAAAAATTAAAGAGTTCCCATGGGATAGGTAAAAAACCGCACCACGCGGATGAAGTCGCGGGCATCAGCTAATTATAATATATTGTATCTGAAACACAGTATGGTTTCAATAGGATACAGACCAAGGCTTAAACGAGAAAAATTGCGTGAAAATTCTCATATGCTTATTATAACGGACTCGTGAAGGATTATTACCTCGGGCTCTAAAGTCTATCATATAACATCTTCACCTCTGCCATATTTACGTAATTCTATACATTATTACTATGATTATTATTAATTTATATATTTCAATATATTTTGTCTTATACTTGCCATTTCAAAATTTATAGTATATACTTTTTTATTCTAGTTATATTGCAAAAACATGTTATACAATTTTTCTCTAATCCATCCTAAGGTTGTGGACGAAATTGCTTTTAGTGATAAGACCGCCTATTGTCTTCTGTACTTAAAGTTCTTGAATTGTATCTTAATGTCTTAATGTTATGCAATAAAGTATATTCTATTGTATTATAACTAATATGACATGATACATCGTGAACAGGGAATCTGTAATAATATTTTCTTTCAATACTTTTTGCTGCGTTACAAAACATAACAGTAAATTAGCAAATAATTAAGGATTAGGACAGATGTTAAAATGGATTGATCCTTTCTTTACACAGATGTCGGCGATATCCGGCATTTTGCCCCCCGATCGCCATTTGCAACAACAATACAACATGGCCGCCGTCAAACTGTCAAAAGCAAATTCGCGCTCCAAATTCATTCTGTTTGATCTGTTTCACTCCAAAAGTTTCGTTTCACAAAATTTCGGGGAGCTTATAAATACGGATAATTTGTTGTATGAATAGAGTTAATTACTCTATTTTATTTATTGTACACGTTTCGTTGGGGTGGCTTACGTTTTTATTAGCAATGCGCCCGGAATTTTATGGTTTGTGCGAGGGTGATTTCGGAGGCATGTTGATTTATTTCCTTTGCCTTTGAGCGCGATGCGTGAAAAAATAATGTCTATGGACTGTGGGCTGTCTTTACAATGGAGGTTCGTAACTGAAGGTTGATCAAGCGTGCACCAGGTATAAATCCGAGGTAATCTTGTATGAAATTGAATTGTAATTGAAATTTTCTTACTTCATCTAAAATTGATATCCATCAAGAAATTCCGATTGGACATATTTTATATAATAAAAGTCCCTTTCAAAAATAATGCCAAAGGCGTTGCAGCCACAGTTTAAAAAAAAGTGGTAGTTATGTAAAATCTTTAGCTGATTTGATTTGTAACTATGTTCTGGCATATTACGAATTTGATAAGTTTCAAAATGAAGTGGAATTTGTTTTACTATTTCTAGTATGTCGAAACACATGTCAATTTTGCTAAGCGAATCTCCAAAAGTTGCTGCTTTAGGTCCCTTGATATTTAACTCTGTAATAGAGATACTTATTATGTTCTTACTAAAAATCTAAAATCTTCACACGATTAATTTAAATTCAATTTCCATAAGAGTTTTGACGTTCCATCAATAAATCTAGCAGGCTCATTCCAAGATCCAAGGCTTCAAATTAAAACTACTTAGATATTTTAATATTGAGTTAAACTGCCTACATCCCCAGCAATCCATCATAGTCATACGCGATCATTTGTATTTGGGTGTGTACAAGGTGTTCGGAGAGAGCGGGAGCGGGTTTCAAGTCCTTATTACACTGCACTGGTTTAGGGACTAGATACAGATGACTAGGATTTTGAATCTTTTTTCATACTAAACTACCCCGATTTCACCGAACTTAGAGAAAGGATCCTAAAATTAGCTTAGTGTTATGGCAACTGCAGGTAATTCTGAGGAGGGTTCCGACTTATTGAAAGAATAACGTCATGTATATTAGTGTTCCGCAAACTTTTTGGGTTCGAGGTACATCTAGGAATACGAACATTTTTGGAGGTACACCACAAATAAAAATCATTTTTAATGGCGCACTCGCACTATACCTACGTACGAGGGCGCCGACTCGTGAGCCAGAGAGTACGGGTAGCGGGGGCGCGGGGCCTCCGGCCGTCCGTCTGCGCCAAACAAACAAAACGCCGCGCTCGTGCGCTCGCCTGATTTACCTACATATTTTATGTGTAACCAAGTATTTTTCTTACCCTTACATTATTTACTAAAAGTAAGTTTATAACATAACCTTATTTTTCCGAGGCACATCAATTAATGACCACGGTACATACGTTGCGGAACACTGATGTATACCAACAAATAAAACTTTAGAGTTTGTTTCTGATTTCAAAATAAATTATTTATAAATAACCGTTTTTAGAATTTTTGTTTCTCGCTTTCAATGAATTTTAGGGATTAATATAGGGATCTTATTAAAAAAAAAAAATACATGTTCCATTTTGTTATCTTAGAGAGATTAGAAGATATGACCATAAGTATTTATTACTATCACTGCCATCTTATCATCTAGTGGATAATCAACGTGCTGCGTTGGATCCAAGTCCGGCGAGAATGTAGAAGTGGGCACAGTACACACTATTCACACTTATAATAATAGGTTGGGGAAAAAGTCTTTTCGCATATAATATGTATGAACTTGTAATAATATCTCTTTGGCTATACCATTTGTATCTGGCTGGTTTTGGTATCATTAAAAAGTTTTAATTTTAAAGAAGACAATTCCAAATTCAAATTAGGAAAATATGTGATTTTCATTTGTTTTTCTTATTGTTAAAATGAGTGAATCTAATGAAGAAATTCGATACATTTTAAAATTTTACTACAAAAAAGGTAAAATGCAACACAAGCCGTGAAAACAATTTGTGATGTTTATGGACGTAATACAGTATTTGTGAGAGTAGCGCAAATTTGGTTTAAGCGTTTTCAATCCGGAAATTTTGATATCAAAGATGCACGTCGCTCTGGTCGCCCTGTTACGGACAAAATTGATGCCATTTTTGAAAAAGTGGAGCAAGATCATCGGCATATTAGTAGTTACGACGTAGCTGGAGAACTGGGAATTGACCACAAAACGGTTTTGGCGCATTTGAAAAAAGCTGGGTACACAAAAAAGCTCAATATTTGGAAGAAGCTGATAACTGGTGATGAAAAGTGGATCACGTACGACAAGAAAGTGCGAAAAAAATCGTGGTCAAAGGCCGGTTAGGCTTCACAGACTGTGGCGAAACCCGGGTTAACTCGCAACAAGGTGATGCTGTGTGTATGGTGGGATTGGAAGGGCATTATTCATTATGAGCTGTTACCGCCAGGCAGGACCATCGATTCTGAACTGTACAGCGAACAACTGATGAGATTAAAGCAAAAAGTTGAGAGAAAGCGGCCGGAATTAATTAACAGAAGGGGTGTGATTTTTCAACATGATAACGCTAGACCTCACACATCTTTAGCCACTCAGCAAAAATTACGAGAGTTTGGCTAGGAGGTGTTAATGCATCCGCCGTATAGTCCTGACCTTGCACCTTCAGATTTTCACCTGTTTCGGTCTCTGCAGAGTTCCTTAGGCAGTGTCAGATTAACATCACGAGAGGACTGCCAAAACCACTTGTCGTAGTTTTTTAATCAGAAGCCCCAAAATTTTGATAGCAATGGGATCACGTTCTTACCTACAAGATGGCAAAAAGTTATCCAACAAAATGGCACTTACATACTTTAGTCAAATGTAAATAAACTTTATAAAAAAACCTTTTGAATTTTTATATAAAATGCGAGGAAACTTTTTACCCAACCTAATATATTAGTTAATCTATACAGTTTAATACTTGTGCATAAACTTTTTACTATGGAAATATTTTAAGGTTTAAACGTACCGCCTGTGAGTACATAGGTATTGCATATTCTCCCAAAATATGGAGATCAAAAAGATCTTTGGCAGTGCAGGTACCTTAGACAACTGTTTATAACACCTTACAAACCGCTTCCGCTCTCTTATACAATAAGTACAGTCTTAGCTTTACACCAGGGTCGCTCGGGGCGTCTTGCGCCGTCCCGTCTTCCCGGACTTCGACTAATGGCAACACCGGCATCTACCGAACTGATTTATTAAATAAATTAATGCCAAGCTTGATAAACGACCGTTTTATAATTGTATTGTGAATTAAGGGACAGTTCAGTGTTGCCTCAAGTCTGATTACGGGACGGCTGGGAGATGTTTAGAAATGTTTGACAGTCACAGTGGAGTTATACCTAGTCTGTTGCACACCAATCTGGCAAGAACCTGTGTAAGATTTAAAAATAAAATTTATCGTCTTTATGTAATCCATGTTTTTATGCAAATAAATGCATTTGATTTGATCTAGTTCCTCGGATAAATGTTGAGAGTTCTGCCAATCTACGTAAAATATATATATTTCACAAACAATTTTTTAAATGTTTTTGTTCACGCGAGGCCCATTCTTTATATGTTTTCATTTTCATGTTTTCTAAAAAATAAATTCATTCTTCTTTTCATCCCTGATTTTTTATTGAGATCCATTGAGCAGTTTCAGTGTTTATCCCGGATAAATTTTCAGGCAGACACAGACAAAATTTCTAAAAAGTCCATTTTTAATTAGGTATCGACTATCGACCGTTACAATTCCATCATGTCCTTTCGTGTATATCTCCATTTTTTTTCTTAAAGATCATTTTCTATAAATTGATAGAATTTGGAAGAAAGATGTATCCTCATGCTGTTATAAAACGCTTATTATCTAAGGTGGATTGGCGGATTTGAAACATCGGTTATCTCGATGTGCACAGGCTTCACCACGATGTTTTCTTTCACCGTTAGCAAGTGGAAATAGAAAAATATCTAAGCGTCGCATGCTTTTTCGCCCAGGAATTAGTAACGTGACATGTGTGGAAAGCAAGTGCAATAACCATGGCTTAATAAAAAGAGAACCTTTATTGACCATGTATCTTTTTATTTTACCTGCCACCCATTTTAATATTATATAAAATCGTTAGAGCTAGGCATGTTTGCTGAAGAGTTTCTTGCGCCTCTTCTTCTCTTCAGGCACAATATGTTGCGAAGCGGTGGTAAATTAAATTAGGCTTCCATAGAGTAAATAATAACCATAAACAACAATTAAAAGTAAATAATTGAAATGAACAAGGTGGTGGCAGGCGACATAAAAACTTGAAAAGTGGCCGAAACGTCGGAATAAAAATCAAATAAAATACCGCGCTTAAAACCTGTTAAACGTAGTTTTATTGAAATTGAAATATTTTTTTTTAATGAAATAATTTCATCTAATAGTGTACCCAATATAAATCAATTAGTATAGATTCTAAATAACTTAAAAATATTCATAAGGGATTGAAATCTGTCCCGCGATCAATGTAAACACAACATATAGAAATCTTCATGGTCTTCCACTTGGTGCAACGGATATGAAAACCAACCTTATTTACCGTTAATAGAGTTTATATTTCTTTAAATATATGAAAATATAAACACACAGAAGGCCTCCAAAGCGTGTCCACGCATAATATCATCAGTACACACTTTTAAAGCGATGATTTGTCAACTTTGTAGGACGTAGTATAATTTTGAACTATATTACTATTACAATAAGGTTTATAATATCAAAAACTATACTTAATCTCCAGGCTGTATTACTTAAAGGTAAATTAAACTTTGTAATTCTAGTAATAAAGTGTAAATTTGATTGTATTTTCAATTTTATATTGTGTTCCTTTAGTTGATAATTCGCTGCGTGCGATGATCTTGGTTCAAATATTTATAACTAGCTGACCCGTGCCCACTTCGCTGGGCATCAGAAAAAAATCAAAAATACTTATTATTAATCACAATCAAATATACCCTATGCCACTCAGGAATAATGTAGCTTTCTACTGGTGAAAGAATTTTCAAAATCGGTTTAGTAGTTTCGGAGATTACCCCCTACAACGTCACAAACTCACAAACTTTACCTCTTTATAATATTAAGTATAGATGTAGTGACTTTAAAATAAAATCATGAAATTGTTAGATATATTAAATGTAAAGTATTATTTTATATCTCTAACTAGTGTTTGCCCCGCAGGTAGCCGCGTGTCAAACGCGCGCGTAATATAAAACATACTAATAACAAAGAAACTAAGTCCACACAATCTAAACAACTGCCCAGAAAACAGAGGTGAGTCGAAGCTAACCTGATTTGAAGTAATATAACGAATAACACTTCCGGGAAAATTACCCCGGGATTCCCGAAATATCATCGCATCACTTAAAGCAGGACTTAAGCTATCGTTTTAGTGAAATCGTATCAAAATCAGCTGATCAGCAGATATTATAAATGTGGAAGTAACTTTGTTATATTCACACACGCAAACCTAGCAGTAAGATAGGATAATCTTATACCAATATATAAAGCTGAAGAGTTTGTTTGTTTGCTTGAACGCGCTAATCTCAGGAACTACGGGTCTGATTTGAAAAATTCTTTCAGTGTTAGATAGTTCATTTATCGAGGAAGGCTATAGGCTATATCATCACGCTAAGATAAATAGGAGTGGAGCACCAACAATGTTTCAAAATCGGGGGACTTTTTAATTTATTTTTTTTAACTGTTCCACGCGGACGAAGTCGCGGTCAGAAGCTAGTAGATAGATAAAGTACTTACTGTAACTCAACTCAGGTATATGTGTCAAAACTGAAAAAAATATTTCTCCTAAATTAGTAATTTCAGTGTCGTACGAGAAATAAATTAATTTAGCGGGCGGATTGCGGAAGTAACGTCATGATTTATTCATCCCACTTCCGGTGAATTAAAGAGTCGCATTCACCGGGAAAAGGTTCCCTTTTACTCAAAAAGGTGATACAGTATAAGGGGCCAATTATTTCTCCGTAATAGGATCTACGTAAATATGAGTTGAAGAGGTTGATAATTAACATTTTCAGTTGACGGCTGATTTCAAGTTTGTTATTTCCTTAAGATTTTGCGATTAGTACACATAATAAAACTACGTTTTAACGGTTTTAAGCGCGGTATTTTATTTGAGTTTTATTATTCTGACGTTTCGGCAACTTTTTAGTAGTCGTGATCAAGGAAGACAAAGATGTCAAGTGTCAATGAGTGTGCCGTACACGGCGGGATCGGTAGCCCGACGGCACAAACCGAAAAGGTAATTTTTAGTACTTAGGTACTTACCTGGAACTCCAGCCAGTGTTGGTGGGAATAGAAACAAGGGGGAACACTAATCCGTCAGTATCTTAAGTGAGAGGAGCCCCTTGAGAGGAAATATAAGCTTGGGGAAAAAGTTTCTTCGCATTTTATATAAAAATTCAAAAGGTTTTTTTATAAAGTTTATTTACATTTGACTAAAGTATGTAGCTGCCATTTTGTTAGTTAGCTTTTTGCCATCTTGTAGGTAGGGACGTGATCCCATTGCTATAAAAATTTTGGGGCGTCTGATCAAAAAACTGTGACAAGTGGTTTTGGCAGTCCTCTTGTGATGTTAACCTGACACTGCCTAAGGAATTCTGCAGAGACCGAAACAGGTGAAAATCTAAAGGTGCAAGGTCAGGACTATACGGCGGACGCATTAACACCTCCCAGTCAAACTTTCGTAAATTTTGCTGAGTGGCTAAAGATGTGTGAGGTCTAGCGTTATCATGGTGAAAAACCACACCCCTTCTGTTGATTAATTCCGGTCGCTTTCTCTCAACTTTTTGCTTTAATGTCATCAGTTGTTCGCAGTACAGTTCAGAATCGATGGTCCTGCCTGGTGGTAACAGCTCATAATGAATAATGCCCTTCCAATCCCACCATACACACAGCATCACCTTGTTGCGAATTAACCCGGGTTTCGCCACAGTCTGTTAAGCCTGACCGGCCTTTGACCACGATCTTTTTCGCACGTTCTTGTAGTACGTGATCCACATTTCATCACCAGTTATCAGCTTCTTCAAAAATAGTTCGGTTTCATTACGTCGTAATAAAGAATCACAAATGAGTACACGGTTCATTAGGTTTCTTTCAGTGAGCTCATGAGGCACCCAAATATCGAGCTTTTTTGTGTACCCAGCTTTTTTCAAATGCGCCAAAACCGTTTTGTGTTCAATTCCCAGTTCTCCAGCTACAGCGTAACTATTAATATGCCGATCTTGCTCCACTTTGTCAAAAATGTTTTCAATTTTGTCCGTAACAGGGCGACCAGAGCGACGTGCATCTTTGATATCAAAATTTCTACAGTAGCGCTACAGATACTGCATTAGGTCCATAAACATCACAAATTTTTTTCGCGGCTTGTGTTGCATATTTTTACCTTTTTTGTAGTAAAATTTTAATATGTATCGAATTTCTACATCCGATTCACTCATTTTAACAATAAGAAAACAAATGAAAATCACACATTTTCCTAATTTGAATTTGGAATTGTCTTCTTTAAAATTAAAACTTTTTATTTATATCAAAACCAGCCAGATACGAACTTGTAATAAGAGATCTTATTACAAGTTCATACATACTATATGCCAAAAGACTTTATCCCCAACCTATTATGTAAAATATCCTACTTATCTGCTGCATGGGAAACACTACAGGGGATGAAGAAATTGTCTGTATAAATGCGCCTCGACCTTTTCCAATACAACGACCGGCCCCCACTCTCTCTACAAAATTAACATAACTAAAATTTAAATAATAAAAAGGTCCCAAATCTCGGTCAGTTAGGACGTTCCCAAAACGCTGACCGCGTTACCACGCTGGATGTTTACGCTTTGCCCAAAATACAGTCCAGCCCTTTGGTCGCGTGGTGACTTCTACCAACCGTGTAGATAGGTGAAAGTCTAAGTAATTTGCCACATATGTAACTTACAAAATAATTGAATTCAAAACTACTAATGTCTAAATACAAATTAATATACAATGTATAAAATATTATAAAATTCTATACATGACGTGTCTGTACATTGAAACTATTAAAATCAATTGGAATAGAATAGTCTAAAAAAAATTGACCGTGTTCTCCATCGTTTATAAAGTTTATATAGATAAACTTTATAAACGATGGAGAACACGGTCAAATTTTTTTAGACTCCTTCATTGTTTTTTCGGGATTCACGTAAAAACCACTGGGTCGATTTTGATGCTGTTTTGGCTGATCGACAAAAAATTTTTAGACTTAAAATCTGCGCTACTTTTTATCCCGGGAATCCCGCGGGAAATTTTCTGGGAATTATTTAAAATGGCTCGATTAAAAAAGAAAATCGAATTCCAATGTGATTTTTTTCAATGTTCGATAGCAAATTTTATGTAATAAAATGTGTGTTAATTTTAGCCCGGGAATCCCGCGGGAATTTCCCGGGAGCGGTTTGTAGTTGTTCGGGTGCATAAAAATCAGCTTATTCCGACACAGTTTTCACTAAAACGATAGCTTACATTCTTTTTTAAATACTGCGGTACTTTGTGTCCCAGGAATCCCGCGGGATTTTCAAGTCGGGCGTGGATGAAGTTGCGGGAATATCCTAGTTTAAAATAATAATGATCACAATAATTAGCATTTCTCGTGTCACAAGGTTAAGTTAGGTCTCGATAACGGTGCTGAGCTTCTGGACCCTATAGCCCCAGAGCTTTGACACCAAAAGTCACAAATATGTATGAAAATAGTGTTGCAAGCTGATACTAATCCTATGCAGGTGTCTTATTTACCCCTTTGAATTTGCGTATTCTTGGAAGCCATTAAGCTGACCATTTATCGATTTTAAGAATCAGTGGGCGGCATGTTTCTAGAAGGCCATGTTTAACTTACGAACGGATGAGGGTCGTTCAGTCGAGAAATGCGCCAGTCATGTTCTGACTGCGAACGAGGCGTTACCTAGTGCACTTTCGAAGCGAGTATCTTATAACGACGAACTTTGCGCGATTTATGAGATAACGATGTTCTGCCCTACGGTTTGGTTTTGTTGTATTCGGCTATACTTGTAAGAACTGTGAATTACGTGTGTGTACTTCTAATAAACTTTGTGATAATTCCAACGGCAATTTCGAATTTACATCCTACAAATCCCCTGCAAAATCGTAACAATAGTAAAAATTATGTGTGACAACGTTAATTGCACATTGTTGGTGTTGCCAACATCACCTCTACGAAGTGCTATTGTGACCTGAGTCTGAGATACCAAGTAATTCCCTTCGTTGTTCCGTCCTTTGCACTAGGAACAGAGCCACGGGTACATACCCTGGCCACACCGCGATGCCCTGGCATTCTTCTTACGCTGCCAGAACTACTTGCAATAAGTATTTCTCTCTCAATAATACCTAATGCAATATGATTAATGAGCTTATGTTTTCATATTTCTCGACAGTATTTCACGATGTAAATAGGCCGTGTTCGAGTGGATTAACTTGTAATTCATATTTATGGGTGTCTTTGAGATATTTCCAGTGAATGGAATAAGTTTTAGTTAAGTTTTATTGATGTAAAAGTGCATTAATAACATTCGTCGCGGTGGTCCAAGGCTATTGAAATACTAGTAAGGCAAATCTGGAGTAAGCATGAGTTTTTATCATGTCATATATTTTCAAGAACTCAAGGCCATTGATTATGTGTCTGCACAATCTATAATATTCTTAATATGCCGTGTCTGTACATTGACGCTAATAAAAAAAAAAAACTGAATAGACTATATAAACGACGGAGAACACGATTTTTTTAGATTTATTGTCTGTTTGTCATTTTGTCTGTCTGTATGTAAAAACTAGTGAGCCGATTTCGAAGCGGTTTTCGCTGATCGACAGCAAATTCTTAGACTTAAACTCTGCGCTACTTTTTATCCTGGGAATTTTTCTGGGAATGATTTTAATTCTTTATTGAAGTTTCTGCCTTAACTTTAGATACATTGGTGGTGGCAAACTTCTTGTAAGTATGAAATACCTGTATCAGAAGATTCCACTCTTCACGTCATGCAACTGCTATCAGAAATTTATATAACTACTAGCTGTACCCGGCAGACGTTGTCCTGCCTTTAAAAAATAAAAATCTAGAACCCGATTACAGCGTCATCTACCGGGACCAAATGTTAATCTAAACTCGAATCAACTTTAACTGAGTAGAAATTTATTAAAGTACTTATATCGCTATTAAAAATAGGGGTTGGTGATAGAAGGGTGAAAATTTAGGGTTGTATGTATTTTTTTAATGCAACATTATAATTTTTTTTTAAATTGTCACTTAGGGCTATGAAAAATAGATAGTAGCCCATTCTCAGACCTACTGAATATGCATATAAAATTTCATAAAAATCGGTCAAGCCGTTTCGGAGGAGTGTGGTAACTAACACTGTGACACGAGAATTTTATATATTAGAAGATTACAAGGAAATATATATATGTTTGCGCGTTGTGTGAGTGTGTGTGTGTGTTTGTGTGTGTGAGTGAGTCTGTGTTTGATTTTTAAATATGTGCATCGAGTATTAGAGAGGAATTAATCAACATTTCTATTATATGTTTTAAGTTTCAACCATTTTAAAACAGCCATTTTACAATTATAGTAGTTCATGGGATATATATTTAGTTTGTTGTGTATTCTTTTGTATATAAGTTTAGATTGTCGTTCGCACTGACGAGAAGCAAATGATTACGAAACGTCATAGCCTCCCAGATTTCGTACGAGCGTACAAACGTATGGCGTCATATACGTCATACTTCATATATATGATAATTACATCAATAATACATATGTATTCGTAGTACAATACGGCAGGACCAACTTGCTTAATAAGGCGCCGATGACAGGCCTTGCGAACATTGAACAAGATATGTCAACAGAATGACATTTTTATCTGTACTGTGACTGAATTCGCAAGAACTTCATATTATATTGTTACAATCTGAACGCCGACAAAAAACAAATTCACACCTGCATACCTGTAGACATTCTATTACCTTTTCGGCATTTGGACTTCTTTTGTTTACTTTGTGTTTAAAATTTGTTATTAGAAAAACAGCCCATTGTGTATTGTAATATTTTATGGTAGTCATTAGCCAGGTGTGATTCTGGGAAATTCAGTCTACGCGGCCGAGCAGATATATTGTATTTGTACAGTACAAAGCAATGCCCGAATTGAGAGATGAGGCAGTCGAGCGATAATCACAAGCGAAGCAAGACGTGTGTACATTCGGTAATCTATTTAGTGACGGACATTGCGTGTGCTATTAAATTGTGCATTACGTTTGGACTGGTTGTGTTCAGTTATATAACACGTATAACACAGGTACGAACCTGTGTTATACGTGTTTGTATAGTTCTAATAAACTCTATAATAATGCCAACGGCATTTTAATTCGAGTCCTGCAATATTATATGTTGTGATGATTGAATATGTACCTATATATCTAATACATAAAATTCTCGTGTCACAGTGTTTGTAATAAAACTCCTCAGAAACAGCTTGATCGATTCTTATGATTTTTTTGTATATTTAGTAGGTCTCGGACTAGGTCGTAAACTATGTTTTTATACCCCTAAGTGATAAGAGTGGCGCACCCCAAAATTTTAAAATTTATTTTTTTGATGATTTGGCATTAAAAAATACATATAACCCTTAATTTTTACCCTTCTATAAACAATCCCTATTTTAATAGCGATATCAGTACTGCAATAATCTTCAACTCTAATGCTGGTGTGCACCGATATTTAACCGAAGATTAAAATAAAGTAATCACTGTTTATGAATAAATTTTTAGCAATAATTTTATTTTAACTATCGGCTAAAAGTCGGTGCACACCGGCCGTGGTCGATTATTGATCAGTCAATTATTGATATTATTATTATCAATCGATCAGTTATCCCCGCCAGGCCTCTACCGGTGTCACTTCAACAAGTTGGTTATTTTTATTTAACTACCAAAATATTCACTAGAAATACTTTTTATACTATATATAGCAAAACAACGTTTGCCCAGTCAGCTAGTATGTATATATAATCTATTATGTGTACCACGTCGTCGTATTGGTGACAACTGTTTAGGAGTGACTCGACTTGGTGGAGGAGCGAGATGGAATGCTCCTCCGTCTTAAAAAACAATCTTCCAGCGAGGCTAGTGTTGTTCTTCGCAGGCCTAGGCTCACTTGTTATGGTTCAAAATTTGTATATATTCTTTGTATGTTTCGGGAAACATTTGTGACATCTATTATTGTACAGCGCCATCTATTGGCTTGTAAGTGTTTCAATACAACTGTAATGATAGCGAAGTTTGTAAGTTAATAAATAATGTGCACATTAAGTCAGGAAATTATATTTTAAACACAGTAGGATAAGATGTAATTTTAATATCTGTTCTTTTATATTGCAAGTAATTTTAGACTTATTTCTTGGCCAACATCTAAATATAACCTATAATACTGTTCTACAATGCTATAATGTTTATTGTTCTCGTTAAATTTATACCGACAATAATCTGTTTTACAGTCTTTCATCTGAAAATGAGTGGGGAATGATGTAAAAACACATTTATTATGTTTACATTGAACGATAAAAAGATAACGGGGCAATATAATGTTTTGTGAGAGATGAAATGTTCCTCTTTAACTTATATCGTTGATTTTTGTATCGAATAGTGGATTTAGATGAAATAAGATAGTCATATGAAGCTTATATCTTCTCCGTGCAGGAACAGTAAAATAATGCTAATTTCTGCGTTGGGGCGGCCTGTCGTAAGAGGCGACAAAACAACCCACAGCCAGGTGGTAGGGTATTTACCCGACTGGATGGCTACCACCCCTGATCTAGAGTATGTCGCGATAACAACCTTGAGTTGTGTTCCGACATTAGTGACCAGGTTCCAGTCTTCCTTAAGACAGCAGCGCGTTTGTAGCACCTTTGGTGTTGCAAATGTCCATATGCGATGGTAACCGCTTTCCATCAAGTGGGCCGTCTGCCTGTCTGCTGAACTCATGCAATTAAAAAAAAAACTAGAATTTAGCCAGTAAACTAACCAATTTAGTAAAAATTATTGTGAAAAATATAAAATGTTTTAGATAAGTATAAATACGTACCTAAAAATAATATCTGCATTATACTTTACGGAGAAACCTTCCATTCGCAGCAAGCTTTTATGGTGTGATAAATAAAATATTCATAGTCGTTATGACTATGCAACGTTAAATATCTTCACATCATAGTAACCACGTTTCTTAACAACAGCTCGCTAAGACTATTACCAAATAATGTGGCAGGCAAAGTATTAACTAAATGGTTGTAGAAATTCTTAAATGTTTTATGTCTATTTTGTCACCCAAGAATGGCTGCAAAACGTTGTCATTAAGTTGCAGTGAATATTTGTAATAGTTTCCCAGCTGGCTGGGAATTGAGTTATTTAGGTGAGTGCAAATATGTACTCTCGTAGAACTTCTATAGATACATACTAATATATGTGGGGCAGGCTTGATTTTGTAATGAAATTACTTATTTTTGAACGTAAGTTTGGTTTAGAACTCTTTTTAATAAATCTAATCAATGAAGTCCTCGTAGCGTAATGGCTAGCGCACGGGTCCCAAACTCAAATATGCGGGTTCAAATCCTGGCCGGAACACATGCGCACAACTTTGGTAGTTTTCTGACATAATGTGCATATTATTATAATTACCACTTGCTAACAACGGTGAAGGAAAATATCGCGATGAAACCTGCACATCGAGATAACCGATGTGTCAAACCTGCCAAGCCGCCTTGTTCAAGCGTGGCGGGTATACTGTCCGTTACCCTATAGTGGGAGGCCCGAGCTCAACAGTGGGTCATTTATGGGCTGTTGTTATTATAATATATGGTAACTTTAAGCCGTGTTCCATATCGGTAGAAAGAATCCAGTTTCCCATTCAAGGCCGGCAATACATTGATAGTGATGGAATAATAGACTCGAAACCTTTGCCCCACTGCGCGGTAATAAACATATACTAACGTAGTAGTAGAATTCGCCACAAAGGCAGGCAAGGGAATTTCATTCCATACAGCCAATTATGATCTATTTATGTCTTCGTATAGGTAGTGCAGTTGAATTGTAGTCTACAACTGACGCCATTTAACGGAGTTCTTGTGAAAACTCGAAAGGCCACATTTGACTATACAATTCATATTTCTCATAAAAATCCATAATTAGTACTCAAAAACTATCAATATCCTACAACTAATTGTTTTCCATTTTAGAGTAATTTTATACATTTTTAGAAAATAAAACTGCACAGCACAACGTTCTTTTTTTTTTTTTTTAAAAACTTTTGCCAAATTCAAAGTAAGAAAAGACAGGTGCTTTATTCAATGCAAATCTCTTGACAACACAAATTAAACTAACTACATCAAACATAGATGTTATTAAGCATTAAAAACTTAGACAGGACATACACAACATTAAAATGAACTAATGTTAATAAAAAGTTTACATTGATGGGGCGGGGGCAGTTGTGAGGAAGGATGTCATATAAGAGAATGGAATGTTGCGGACAGTCAAAAGATATGTGATGAACTGGTACCTTAACCAAGCCGCACTCACAGAGAGGCAACGTCTTTCAGTTCCCGCAAAAATTCCACACATATTTTATACCAATGTCATGTCTCTTCCATAGGATAAAACTTTTTTTTTTTACATTGCACCGTGTTTGTAGATAATGTTATCTAAACTAGATGGCGCCACTGGAAAGTTACATCGCGGTATGGTGTGCATTGTGTACGTGCATAACACTGGTGTATTTATTTCCATTGTTGTTGGCATTCGCCCGTTGTCGTTCGTCGCGCGCGCACGTCTCTCGCTCCGCCTCGGCTGTCCGTTATTCGTGTTCGTTGTGTTCGTTCGTTCACCCGGTCGATCTGTTTTTTTTTCTGTGACAGTGCAGTGAAAAGTGCGTCATCAGGTGGTTTTTCCACCAAATCGTTCGTCCCCCTCAGGGACAATGGACGGCGTGGAGCTCTCTCCATTGCAGTTGGAGGGTTTCCTGTCGTTTTTACGACAGCAATTCCCTCAAGCGCTCGACCAATATTTGAGGACTCCGGAGTCCCAATCAATGGCGTCCGTTATCTCGGAACTTAATTCCGAGAAACCCGTGTCCTGTAAGTTACACGTGCAAGGGGCCCCCGCACCCGCATCTGCCGCGACCACCGCACCCCTCGCGACCCCCGCCACCGCGCTTATCGCTGACCACCTGCGCTCTGCCTTAGCGCCCGCGCCCCCGCGCCCCCCGCATCCGTACCCGCCGTGTTACCGGCGCACCCGCCGCCCGCACCCCCGCTCAACGATGCCCACCGTGTGGCACCAAAATCACGCGCCTCGTTTTCTCGCGGTTCCGCGTCGGGACAACCGCGATCGAGCTGCGCGAGTTCGACGACATCGCGTTCGCGATCGCCCATACACCGCGTAATCGATTCTCGTCGAGAAATCGAATTATCTCCTGACGGTCCGCAATACCTCAGGGATGCCCCTCTTCCACCGGCTGATAAAATCACCCCCCATGGATGTCGCGCCTCCCGCGAACATCCCCTAAACCGCGAGGACGATGACGGTTTCATAACCATCAATCGTACCAAAAACGAAAGACCCAGAGGAGGTCCCCTCAACCCCGCTCCCACTGCGGCCACAAAACCAACAGCGGCACCTTCCAGCCGCCCTGGGCCACCTTCACAGCGCCCGCCGCCACCCCTGATCATCCGCGAGAAAGCCCATTGGCTTCAACTCGCTAAGGAGCTGCCAGGTAAGGCAATCTCTATAAAAGAAGCCCGTGATACCCAACACGGCATCAAAGTTATGGTCACGTCTTCAAGTGACCACCGCTCCCTGACATCCTTATTATGTGACCGTAAAATCGGTTACTACACTTATGCCCTGCCGGAAGAAAAACGCCTTCGGGCTGTAATCCGCGGACTCCCACAGGAAATCGAGTGTTCCTACATTCTCGAGGACCTTAAGTCCCAAGCTGTACCGGTGCACGAAGTGCACCGTATGCACAGAGGCGACGCAACAAAGTCTCCTCTAAACCTAGTATTGGTTGTCCTCGACCTCTCCCCAGAGGGGAAAAGATCTTCGAACTTGAGAAGGTCTGTGGCCTCTCTGGCCTTCGTGTGGAACGCCCACACGAAAAACATACACTGCGGCAGTGTCATCGTTGCCAACTTTATGGGCACTCTGCCCTACATTGTCAATCCCGTCCCAGGTGCGTCAAGTGCCTGGGCGACCACGGGACCTCGGAGTGCACACGCACCTGGGACTCCCCGGAGCCACCGAGCTGCATTCTCTGCGGCCAAGCGGGTCACCCCGCTAACTACAGAGGCTGTCCTGCGGCCCCCGACCCAAACGTAAGTTCGGAAAGGGCAACGCCCAAAAGGCACTAGAAAAGTGCCGAACAAACCCGCATTCGTGGCGGCCCCCTCCAGTGGTAAATCACTGGACGGGTCTTCCCACGACGGAAGCGTTCCCTCCACTAAGGACGCGCGCCCCAATTTTGGCCGGCCTACCCCAAGCAACCCCTGCCCCGCCCCCATTTTAAAAGCACCTTCTGGGCCGTCACCCCACCACTCTTTAGCGGAGGACTTAGCCTTGGCGACTAAATTCGCCAAGAACTTGCCTTTCGACCTAGCAGAGGTCCAACTCTTGGCTTGAAAACTAAGACAAGTTGCAGAGTCTGATCAACCCTCCCTCCGGGATCAACTCGTGATCGAAATGGATCACGCGTACCTCCTCCAGGTACTTAGGTCGTTATAACTAAACAACCTAGTTAAATTATTGTTACCGGTAACAAATGGCGCATGTAGGTAGAAATAAACCACGCTCATTGACTCTGGCGACTTATAACGCCAACGGCCTTCGAAACCAGCGCGACTTGGTCCATGACTTCCTGGTTACCAATCAAGTAGATATACTACTAGTGCAGGAGACCTTCCTGAAACCGAGTGAAAGAGATCCAAAGATCTCTAACTATCGGGTCACTAGACATGACAGGATAGGCCGTGGTGGCGGCACCTGATCTATTTCAGAAGATCTCTACACTGCATGCCTCTAGTCACCCCACCACTAGTAGGTATGGAGGTATCCGCCTGCAGACTAGCAATGACTGGCCACCAACCTCTAGTCATAGTCACAGCATACCTCGCGTGCCAGAAAACCCTTATTAAGAAAGACCTAGAAGCCCTATTCAACTTAGGCCCAGCTGTTATAATAGCCGGAGATCTGAATTGTAAACACGAACAGTGGAATTGCAATACCACTAACCCCAATGGCAGAGCCTAATAAATATATCAGACAATCTTTTGTTTGATATAATAACTCCCATGACCCCACACGATACCCCCAACCGCGACTGGGGACCCCAAACACTCTCGACCTAGCATTACTGAGGGCGTAACTCTTCAGTTCCATTCGATCGAAACGATGGACGATATAGACTCGGACCATCGCCCGGTTATCCTCAAATTAGGACAACAGACGGACCAGACATCTGAAACTAGGACCTCTGTGGACTGGTTGAGACTTGGGGACCTCCTCAAGGCAACCGAATCACAAGACCTGGACCGCATCCCGGACCACATCGAATCCCACCAAGACACGGAGACGGCGATCGAGGCCCTCACCAGCCACCTTCAATCCGCATTGCGGAACTCGTCCAGACAGGTGCCAGTGGAGAATGACCGCTACTTATGCCTGCCGGACGAAGTGAGGGTACTGCTGAGGGAAAAGAGAGCCGCCTCCAGAGCTCACGACAGATATCCCACCGAAGACAACAGAGTCCGACTCCGCCAACTAGAGCGCGAGGTCAAACTACGTATCCGGGAAGTCAGGGAACAACGTTGGGACAGAACGTTGAGAGATATCGAACCAACTCACCAGGCGTACTGGAAGCTGGCTAGAGCTCTCAAATCAGATACCCTCACTGTCATACCCGCGCTAGAAAGAGCCGACAACACCGAGGCGTTCGATGATGAGGAGAAAGCCGAATGCCTTGCTCAGAGTCTAGAGCTTCAATGCTCCCCACTACACAAAACGTCGACCAGTCACACCTGACGGAGGTGGACTCCGAGGTTGAACGTAGATCCTCCTTACCAGCGGAAACCACACTCGACCCAGTCACGGTGGAAGAAGTGCAAGATCTGATCAAGTCCTCAAACCACGAAAGGCCCCAGGGACCGATGGCATTAACAATCGCGTGTTAAAACTCCTCCCCGGCCACTTGATTATAATCTTAGTGAGCATCTTCAATGCCGCCATAACAAACTGCTCTTTCCCCGCGATCTGGAAGGAAGCAGACGTCATCGGTATTCACAAGCCTGGAAAACCGGCTAATAAACCGTCCAGCTACCGCCCAATCAGCCTACTGAGCACACTCAGCAAGCTTTACGAGAGGGTCATCCTCTCTAGACTAAGAGATTTTGCCATCAGCAAACATCTACTACCCGATGAGCAGTTTGGATTCCGTGCCAGACACTCATGCGTCCAACAGGTGCACCGCATCACGGAGCACATACTATCCCACTTTGCCCATCGCCCTCGTCGCCCTATAGGAACAGCCGCACTGTTCCTTGACGTAGCTAAGGCCTTCGACAAGGTCTGGCATAACGGTTTGATTTACAAGCTGTACCAGTTCGGTGTACCAGACAGACTCGTGCTCATCTTGCGAGACTTCCTCCTAGGCCGTAGCTTCCGTTTTCGAGTGGAGGGAACACGCTCGTCCCCTCACCCACTCACAGCCGGTGTACCACAGGGCTCGGCACTATCTCCACTACTCTTCACGCTGTACACCAGCGACATCCCAAAAACTCCAGATGTAGAGTTGGCCCTCTTCGCGGATGACACCGCACTCTATACATCAGATCACAACCGACAAATGGCTTGCGTCCGGCTACAGGTAGCTGTAACAGAGCTAGGCGAATGGTTTCGCAAATGGAGGATAGAGGTAAACCCGGAGAAAAGCGCAGCAATGTTCTTTTCCCCGGGCACGCTTCGCTCTCCCAAACGCGCTTGCCTTCGCTTAAAAGCCATCTCGCTCTACGAACAAGAGATCCCTGGGCAAAGTACACCAAATACCTGGGTGTCACCCTAGATCAGAACTTGCGCTTCAACGAGCATATCACTATAGTCCGGAATAGAGCGCGGTTTGTGATGGGTCGTCTAGCACCCATGATAGATAAACGAAGCAAAATGTCCCTCAGACACAAGCTTACTCTATATAAAACATGCATCCGCCCGATCATGACATACGCGAGTGTGGTATTCGGCCATGCCAAGCCTGCCCTTTTAAAGAAACTGCAAATCGTTCAGAATAAATTCATGCGCAGAGCCGTCGGTGCTCCCCTCTATATGCGTAACGTCGACATCCACCGCGATCTGGAGCTTCCCTCCATCAAAAACTACATTACGTCGCTCTCGCGTAAGTATTTCGATCTAGCGCCGCACCATCGAAATCCCCTCGTCGTGTCCGCGTCCGATTATAAGCCTCGACGAAAGGCTCTCGTGCGACGACCGCGTAACATCCTCATGGACAAGGTCGACGATATCACAAAACGGCTGGCTCGGATCAGCCCGCCCACGGTTAGGACGGCAGGCTGGCAGGCACCGACAGACAGACACAGACGGCGGCGTCGACGCCGCCAATTACGATCTCTCCACGTCCCCGCGAGGGACGCCAGGAGACACAGCCCCCATAGGATAGACTAGGCGTGTTGCTGGGAAGTTTCTTTCGCCGTTTCTTCTCTCCCAGCCATAACACGTTGCGAAACGGCAGTAAGATAGTATAGGCCACCGCGAACCGCCGATCCCGGTCCGCCGGGATCCTTCCTCTCGGGCTTTATATTACCCGTCGCCCGCTCTCAATTAGTGCATTGTGTCGCCCTATGGTGGGCATCATTAGATTCATCCCCCTCTCATGGCAACAGTCCAGCCGAGGTGAAACTCCCTAGGGAGCCCCCTCGAGCAAGTTGCCTCCCGGGCTCGAGCGCCTTCGCTTCGCAAAGGCACTCGCCCCGAAAACCCCGGTAAAGTTGTGAGGTCTTCGGACCAACAACATAAAGTCAAGTCCAATAAAAAAAAAAAAATTGTTGTTGGCACTCACCACAGTATTCTTTGAGATCTATATGTTTATAATTTTATTATATCGTTTAGAAAATCCCTCTCTTCCAGGACTGATTGATTATACACACCGATTTTAAAATGTAGAAAATATTTTTTTGCTCTTTAGTTACTTTTGAAGTCGGTACGGACAGTCGCAAAATATCTCAATCTATGATAACGAGTCATTTGATGATACCTTTAAGGTTGTAAACTGATATACCGATCACCTCATTACAATTCATATCTGACGGTCGGACGTTAATTTCTCATCTATTAAGGCATCAATTAATTTATTCATAGAATCCATAGCACCTTGTTAACTGGGTACAATAAAAAACACATTTTAAGGATTTAAAGTTTAAAACGACGGCACATTTATGGGAAAGTGTTGGTTAGTTAACTAAATGAGCCTGTAAGGAAAATAGTATTATAACCACTTGCTTAAGTTTGTATATTAGTTTGTTCGTCGCTTTTTATTATTATTATTATTATAAATGCGAAAGTCACTCGTGTCTGTCGGTCTGTTTGTTCCGTTTTCACGGAAAAACTACGGGACATATTTGGCTGAAACTCGGTATGTATATATATATATATATAATAAAATATATATATTTTTGATGCCGAGGATGAACATAGGATACTTTGTATCTCGAAAAATGGGATATTTTCCGTGATGAAAATATATTTGTCTTTTTGTTTGTTATGCTTTTACGGAAAAACCATTGGACTAATTTGGCTGAAAATCGGTATATATGGAATTTTAATACCGAGGGTGGACAAGGGATACTTTCCATCGCGAATAATGGGATAAGTTTTGGGATAGAATTATGTAAACGTTATCCCAGAAAGTAGGATGGGATTTTTGTGATTTGTCATTTTCGTCATTTTGGTTATTTTGGTCGATTTGGTCGATGTGGTCGATGTGGTTGATTTGGTCGATGTGGTCGGTGTGGTCGATGTGGTCGATTTGGTCGATGTGGGCGATGTGGGCGATGTGGTCAATTTGGCCGAGTTGGTCGATTAGGCCGATTCGGTCGATGTGGTCGATTTGGTTATTTTGGTAAACATCAGAGGTTGAGAGGTTGGGGTAAACCCTAGTAGTGCTATATATTGTACTAGCTGTATGACTTGTTAATATTTGTACTTAAGGCTAGCGAATAAATTAGTTCACATTAACACTCGACAATGAATACTACTGTCTGCCATCTGAAGTATCTTTTAACCTCTACCTCTCGCTGCTACAACTTGCACTAAGTTCGCGTGAGGAAAGTCGTTTGCATTTCACAACTTTTCCTATTAACATAGGCATAATTGTATATTAATCAAACATAATATATTATGGTGAAGTGCATTTTAATGACGGCTCGGTAATAAATTGGTTATTGACGCATAATTCTATGTCTCCGAGGTAATTTATTTATGTACTGTGATATAATATAATTTTTATTAATCACGAAGTATATTAAAATTTAAGTATTTCTACTACACAAGTAACAATTACCTACTTAATATTATCTTAAGTTTTTGCAACTGTATACCTGTATACATAATAAAACTACCTTTTAACCGTTTGAAGCGCGGTAATTTATTTGAATTTTATTATTCCGATATTTCGGCCACTTTTCACTAGCCGTGATCACGGAAGACCTGCGAAGGCCTGCGAGGAGCAACGCTAGCCTCGCTGGAAGACCTTCCTCTAAGACGGAGGAGCATTCCATCTCGCTCTTCCACCCTTACGCGGCACTCTCTTCAGCGTTATTTCTAATGCTCTATCTAAGATGCATTTGGCCACAATCACAAACACCAACTTCATCCCAAAGTAGGGACTTTATGATAATGTAAAAATTCGTAGTAACATGATGTCAAATGTGACACACTGAAGCATTTATTTGATTGTAATCTTAACAACCGAGCACATTATGCTAGGGACAGAGTACTGTTTACGGCCTGTTGCTAAATTTGTGACAGATTTGCGAAAATGATATGAACTTACAACAAAACATATGTTTTCTTAAGCTTTGAGCCTGATTTACATTTCCATTGTTTGCAATTAAATAAAAACATAATAATATTCCTCAATTGAAATAAGCTTTTTTAAAAAGGTTTTTAAATAAAAGCTTCTAAGATCCTGGATATCATGTAGCAGTAGAGTGCTAGCCAAGATAAGTAAAACGAGCCCAAACACGACGGGTCTATCTTGTTTAGTACAGGAGTTCTTATTTCCACCTTCCGACTGCATCATCAGATCAGCTCCATGGTACCATATTATTGCATTGTCACGCGATATACATATGCGTGCTAAATTTCGGCTCAAGCGGAAACCGGGAAGTTGGTGAAATTTAACTTGCAAGATTCCACCCGAACTTACATATATACATACATAGGTACATCCATTGCAAGTTAAATAAAAGCTTGTAAAAAGAAAGAAAGAAAAAAAACATTTAGGAAGAACACATTGCGAGACATTGGGACAAAAATTTAACACTGGATTGGACCATAGTTGATTTCGAAGTCGCTAAAATTATGTACATGTCACATAATGGCTACCTTCCATTAGACTCACAACGACCACATTCATGACCGTGATTTTTCCCGTCCACTCGCTTGCCGGCGTCACAATCGTAAACTCAAGTGGAACGGTTATTCGACCCACGTCTTGACATAGGTCGTTGTGAGCCCTGCGTGAGCGAAAATCATGACGTCATTAGTGACGTTTTCGCCAAGACCATAACGACCGCGGTCGCCTAGTGGAACGGCAGACGGAGCATTTTGGGCGTTGTGAGATACTAAAGGATCGCGCTCAATGATGTATATATTTTGACACATGTTGAATAAGGAAAAAAAGCAGTAATCAACTATGCTAACACTATCGTAATAATAGACTTGGGGCCCAGGTAGACCGTTTGCCTACAAACATAGAAAATTATACATTAGTTTTAAATATATTACTACAAGCTTACAACTATGTAAATATGGAACGGCACCATACAGTCTGCTAAAAATAATATGTATAAAAGCATAGCTCATATTATAGTACCATAGACAACTCTGGCGATCTCGTAATAAATGCGTCTCGAATGGAGAGTCGCCCAATTGACGCTGATTTGTGAATTTACAATGATAATATTATTTTATACAGCGTGCGATGTGTGGTCTAATATATGAAAATACATATAACTGTATAGTGAATACTAATTGCTGTCATTTTATTTCGTTTTCATTGCGAAGTTGTCAAACAGGGAGATGGCCAAACATAGAAACGAAAAAACAACACACATAGCACTTTAGGTTAATATATATAGGTATATGTTAGGTAATAAATAAATATTAATATATATATACATATATGTAGCAGTATAAAAGGAGGTGAAATCGCCTAAACGGGACATTCGTCATTCTACATTCTACATTCGTCGGTTGAAGAGCGCGAAAGCTCTGTTGGACAAGGAGTACATATGTTGTGGTCAATAATTACTGTCCGATAATAGCAGTATTCTTTGAGGGCAAATTGCTGCTCGACACCTGACAAGCGTGGATGCAACTCTTGGAGTTGTCCTAATATTTCTGTGTATTATTGTGCTGTATTTAATATTGTAATTGTAATAATTCTAGTGTAATAAACTTTGATTATAATATTTCAGATTATTATTGTGTTATTCGTGTCGCGCTTGAGCCGACAGATATATACACACATATATATATATATATATATATATATATATATATATATATATATATATATATATATATATATATATATATATATATATATATATAGAAATGGCGTTAGCCAAATAAATATTGGAAAGCTATTAAAATATTTAAACGCTTATTTCGGGAGTTTTCTCTTGTATAAAGCTATTAAGATAGAGTGGCTTGCCACGCGCATGCCATTGGTATTAACAGAATACCGAAGTCAGGCAAACCTACGATTGAGACGATAGTGTCCGGCGTATTTGACGAGACAGTTATAGTAGAATTGGGGCCCTGTAAAGTTAGATCTTTAGTGATGACCCTGATGGGTGGAGGAGCGAGGTGGAATGCTCCTCCGTCTCAAAGGAAGACCTTCCAGCGAAGCTATGGTTGTGCCTATGCACATTTTTTGTACGTATCGGGAATTTTAAATAATTTCCAGGATACAAAGTAGCGCAGAGTTTAAGTTTAAGAATTAGCTGTCGATCAACGAAAACGCATCGAAACCGGCCCACTAGTTTTTACGTGAATCCCGAACAAGCAGACGAAACGACAAACAGACAAGAAATCTAAAAAAAATTGCATCGTGTTCTCCGTTGTTTATATAGTCTATTCCAGTTGTTTTTTTTAATAGCTTCAATGTACAGACGCGGCATGTAGACTTTTATAAAATTATAGAAATATAGCTTATTTTTAGTTTAATTTATAAATATAATTATATAACAGCCCATAAATTTCCCACTGCTAGATTAAGGCCTCCCATTATAGGAGGAACGGACAGTATACCCGCCACGCTTATCCAAGGTGGCTTGGCAGGTTTGACACATCGGTTATTTCGATGTGCAGGTTGCATCACGGTGTTTTCCGTCATCTTTATTAGCACGTGGTAATTGTAACAATATGCACATTAGGTCAGAAAACTAACTAAGTGGTGATTGCGTTTCGGCCAGGATCGAAGTCACGCCCTTTGAGCCAGGGACGCATGCGCCAGCCATTACGCTATCACGACATCAGTTTAGCTTGTATAGTTTAATTTATAACATGTTACAACATATTTAACACGTAATATAAGTCTGACAGGATCCTAAAAAGTCCAGAGCTTCCATTTGCACCACACATCATACGTTACACTATAAAATATAAAGTGTGTGACACATCATCTACTAAACAGCCGTCTCATGAAATGAATTTCCATTTACAAGCCCGCAAATTGCCACACTCGAACAAGGCGATAACATTACACTTCCTGCATCGTGGACGCTTGTGTACTCAGCTTTACACCTTTATCCAAACGACCATAGACTAATTTTATGCGTCAGAGAGCTTTATGATTATTTTTGTTTATGACTTCGTATGGTTTATGTATTGAGATAGTCGCAACCAATATCAATAATTGCTACGTAATATACAACTATAACAGAATTAAAATAATGCGATGAGATTTAAAGAAATTCAAGTTATAGGTAGGTATTTAAAGGATGATGTTCTGCTATATATTTATATTAAGAGACGAATAAACAATAGTTGTAGGATATTGAATTCTTTAAAGCGAAAAACTTTTTATCATCTTACAAAACATCGCAGCTTACATACATACAAACTTATGACGTCATAGATTTGTACAAGTAAAAGTAGTCAGATAGCGGAGTAATTGTTGTTTAACAGTAATTGAAGTTATTTCTATCACGATATTTTAGAGGAGATGTTATTTTACCGTCTGTTATCTATATAATATATAAAAATTCCTTGTCACAGTGTTTGACCGCGATGAACTCCAAAACCAACCGATTTAGATGACTTTTTGTTTTGCTGGATTTGTTCCAACTTAGGGCATAAGATAGGTTTCATTTTAATTTATAATATAAAAAAAAAAAAACCGAGAGGTCGGTAATAGGTAGTTCTGCTGTCGACTAAGTAACATAAGCATCAAATAGATGACGCCATACTTTAAGTCCCACCCTTTCTTTCACACTTGGAATCGGTAGATGGCGCTGGGATCGGGTTCTAGAATCCTCCTAATCTCGTGGAGCGATTATGATGATTTTATTTTTGTGTGTTTGAGTGGGTTCCCTGGATGGTTTAGATTCACATTTGGAACCGGTAGGTGGCACAACAATCGGGTTCTAAATTTTTATTTTTTCAGGGCAACTCCTACCGGTTCCAATTGTGAATCTAAACCATCCGGCGACCCAGTCAAACACAGACAAAAATTTCATAAAAATCGGTACAGTCGTTCTCAGGTTAAGCGCGTACATACATTTCTTCGACATATTTTCGGCCTGCTTCTGAGCATCGGTGAGGTTGTGCGGCACCCAGCGTGAAACTATCCTCCTCACGCGAAGATGCACGTTTAGAATCTCGTGAAGTCTTCCCGATCCAATCTGCAGTACGTGCTGAATCTATTGATACGTAACTCGCCTATTGTCTTGGATTAAATTTTTCACTGCTAGCACACTTTCTTTCGTAACAGCCGTCAAAGGGCGACCACTTCTTTCTTCATCCCCAAAGTTAGTCGACCGCGCTTAAATTCGTTGTATTAACGACTAGCGGTCCACCCTGGCTTCGTACGGGTATCTAAAAATAACTTTTTTGTTGAGTTTAATTATCTACTAAGCGAATTTAAAATATTTCCTCTCCCGTACGGCCCGTATCCCAGTGACGCCTACATCGCATAAGGTGCTACCTAGCTAGCCGAGCAGGGTGCGCGGCGACCACGCAACTGTTTTCTAATACTTACATTTTTAAACTCGTGATATTTTTCGAATGGAATGTCCAAATTGAATAATTCAAAAAGTTATATAAAGGTATTGAAGCAGTCTTGAATATGAAATCATTTATTTTGATAAGGATGAATATAAAATATATAAAGAGCTTTATTTAGCGGCGGAATTTCAATAAAAGATTTAAAATAAAAGAACACTTATTGTGTTGTGGCATAACTTTATAGTTATGCCACAATAAGTGTTCTTTTATTTTCTTCTAACTAACTATTATTAGTTAGTTAGACATATGCTGTCGCGACACTTTTTATGAATAATGATGTGTTCTGCAAAGTCGTAGTACATTATTTTATTCTATCATCAATAGTTTTCGCAGCGCACGCGATTTTAGGTCATTTTTTACGCCTTCGGTTACATTATTGGTGTTTTAGTAAGGATCCCTAATTTTTTGAAAATTACCCGGGGATAGTGTACCTTGCCAACAGTGAAAGAATTTTTCAAATCGGTTCAGTAGTTTCGGAGCCTATTCAATGCAAACAAACAATCAAATCTAACCTCTTTATAACATTAATATAGAAGTATAGATACACGGTTGACTTAAAGAGCCTTCATCCATGAATGCCATTTGAAGTTTATCGTACGATTCGCCCGTTTACAGGCGACACTTGAAATCGTAAAAATAGTAGCGCGAAAATGTTCCCGGCGCGGAACCATTTTTCAATGAGACACGATAATTTAAATTAGCTCGCAAATAATGTGGAGGGAAATTTTGAAATTGGAACGAACCTATTTTTCGTTATAAATAATCATATTTTCAAAATAGATTATAACTGGCCATTCTCTCTTACATAAAAACTTCTTTTTGCAATACTTTCTGAGTGGCCTGGTATAAGACTCATGATACTAAATTCTGCACAATAGATTTTTTTATCCAAGTAAATAAAAAATCGTGTATAGAATTAAACGAATGGGTTATCGACAACTTTCCACTAATATAAATAACGTTTGCGTATTAAAAGAAGTTTAATTAAGGTAACATATTTTTTACATTCACGTTTTAAGGTTCCTATTGCTGCAAATCACAGAAAAAATTCACTAAAAAAGTTATCATAATCTTCACAATATGTTCATGAGTTAGAATTTTTTTATCAAGATAAAATAATCCTCTCCTAATTATTGACATGAAACCATTTTAATCGTTTAACTATTATCAAAACAAAATAATTACATGTTTATAAAAGGGAGGTAAACAATTTGGTATTGTTATTTTTAAAAATTTTACTTCAATTTATTTACAATTAAATAATAAGGCGTCTAACACACGACACGCATGGCGCGCACACACGACAATCACACAAGCACACGCTTACTCACATGCCTAGCTCGGGAGTTAGGGACTTCTATAAGTTATTGTATCAGATTTTTCGGCAATAAAGATTTATTTATTATTATTATTATTCACATATATATATATATATATATATATATATATATATATATATTATTTTACAAATTTTTAACATTTTTCTTATAAATATCTTATAAAATATGTTCATTAATTTATAAAAAAAAAACCGACAGTGGGGCCTGGGGTCCAGGCTACCGGTGGTTAAGGCTCCAGACATAGGAATCTTCTCACAATACGGGCCGTGTCCAACAGAGCTGCCTTCTGCAGCCGACCTTTCAACTAGATACCAAGCGAGAGCCTTTCAAGGTGGCGGTCAAGGCTCTTCGCTATTAGTCCATTCAATGACACCACTATTGGTACTATGATTGTAGAGTCCAGGTTCCACATGGCGGTAACCTCGTGAGCAAGATCAATATACTTTATTTGTTTATCTTTCTCGGCATTCACGAGGTTACCATCATGGGGAATCGCGACATGTACAATTTATAGCACGTCTCGCAGACCGATCAACTATCACAATATCAGGCTTGTTGTCAACAATAGTCCTGTCTGTGATCATTGATTGGTCCCAGTAGAGCAGATATTGACCATTGCCAAGATTATTATTATTATCTAAAAAACGACCGCGTCTATGGAATCTCCGCTATCGTCCGAAAAATTAGTATCGAAAAATCCTCAAGGACGTTGGCGTTGCGACAAGCCTTAATAAAATGTCGAATCTGTTGAAAGGGAAATCATTGGAATAAGGCCAAAAGCAGACCCGTCAAAGGCTCCTCTAGAAATCCGAAGCAGTCGTCATTTGAATAGTAATCGATTGAGTCGGGGACGCAAATGTATCGTTTTGTTGCGAACTCTCGATTAATGGAACACGTGACTGGAATCGTACACTTTGGAAGTGAAGTACGTAAGGCTGTGCGCAAACGGGTTACTGATGGCCAGCGACGAGCAGTTCACATAGGGTTGCCACCTTTTTTTGAAGAAATTATAGTATTTCTGTTTTTTAACCGGAAAAGATAGTACTTTTGTGAAAGCTAGGGGAAAAAGTAGTACACATTTATTTTTCATTAATTATTTTATATATTTTAATTATTTCATGATGGAATTTTCCATGTGTATTTATTACTACTTTTTGCTATGGTCAGCAAAGACCTACTATTTTTAAAATCATCACAAAAAGCGCGACAATTGAATTTGAGATGAAAGTATAGTACATTGTGTACTATATTATTTTTGTATAATATACAGTATAATTGGCTATAATATATATAATAATATATATTATAGTTCGGTTGGGAACCCTAAGTCCACACGCTATTTCATACATTTCGTAAGGACTCGCCGCCGCGGCCGTCGCATACGTGTGGCCGGTGGCCCGTTTATGCGCAGCCTAAATGCCTATTCCTTAGGCTTTGTTATTATGTACTTTTAAACGATTTTAGCCCATGTTTTTAAGGTTCGCGGAAACTATTGGATCTACATAATTTAATTAATTTTGTTAGGAAAGTGTAGTCCGCATAGCGCTGCGAAGTTAATCTGGCGAAATCGCGTAACTAAAACGTGAAGATATTTTTTTCAGTGTTACATTGTCATTATAAATGTCATTTGAATGATTTTAATATTTGAAGTACTTAAATAAGATCCACCACGATCAAATTGAAGCCATTTTGAAGAAAGGTTAGGTAAAGGGCACTTTAAATAAGCGTGTTTGTATGAAAAGATTAATGAAAGTTGATGAAGCGAAAGGTGTTTGTTAGGATCGTAGCAGGTGGAGGGAGATCCATCGTCTCTGCCTACCCCGATGGGAAACAGGCGTGACAATATGTATGTATTTAAGAAAATAAAAAAGAAAGAAAGACTTTATTTGAAGAAATGTATGTATTTATTTATTAACTTTAATTATTATTTACTATTAAAACTTATTATTCGTATTTTCTTTGTTTGTAAATTAAGCTGTATATAGTATTGTTACGAGCTACAGGACTCGAATTAAAAATGCCGTTGGAACTACTATAGAATCTATTAGAACTGTACAAACACGTATAAAACAAATACAAATAAAACTGGATGCAACCAGTTCACAATGCACGATTCAATACACGCGTAAAGTCCGTCGTCTATATCGCTAATCGAGAGTACTCGAAAAACGTCGTACTCGTTTCGTAGTTGTCGCTTGACTGCCCGCCCCTCCGTTCGGGCATCGTCTTATACTAACTACACAGTACAAAGAAATTGGCCGCGCACACTGAGTTTCTGGGAAATAGTAATTTGCACACCTGCGAACGGCCATAAAGTCGAAAACAATAACAATAAGGATTAGTTCGACGCTAATGATGGTTATAAAACAAGTAAAAAAGACAATAGCATGTTTTTCTTAATTACAAATTCAAAAGACAAAAGAATTCCCAATCCGGGAAGACAATGGACTGCGCTTACAAAAGGCAGCTGTGCGCTTATCTTTATATGGTTCTATACTTCCTACATTTTTATATGGTGTAGACAGGGACAAGCGCCGGTCAGTGTCATGCCACATTTAGATTAAATTTGTCAAGAGTCCTCTACACGTTGGCCTTCCCATGGCCCCACGTAAGCCCTCCAAAAGTCCGGGCCATTTTTATGGCCCGTGGTCTTCAAACGGTAATAATATAAATTGTAATAATTTTTATTTGTTTCAGGTAATATTTTAAATTCATCATCGAACTAAGAGGCAAGTATGTACATAGCCACAACAGTTTTTATGTTTTACTTCGCACCTTCAAGATGTAGAATAAAAATATTTATTTATTGCTTTTTACTTATGTTCTTTAATGGGAAAAAAATGTATGTTCTTTATTTTAACTGAATCTGTAACTGTTGGCAACACCAACAAACAATTGATTTTTGACTTTGTCACACAATAATTTTACTTCAACATGTAAAGGTGTAAATTTAATATATCAATTAAATATCTCTCGTGGTGCAATTTGTACTCTTTCCTTACTAGTTTGATTTAATCATATGGTCCTTCGAGCCGGATATTTAATATATTAATTAAATATCTCTCGTGGTGAAATTTCTACCCTTTCCTTACTAGTTTGATTTAATTAGTAACTCAAGTTTTGTTTTAATGTTGTGTCTACAATGTGACAGCTTTTTGTGTTTTCAATGGAAGGTCGTTTTTGAAATTTGGTTCAATGTATGTTGTACGTGACTTCAGCCCGTTTTTTATGACATCGTTTGTATTGTAGGTTTGTATACCTACTATTTAATACTAAAGACATCAGGATTTGTCGCTATTATGAGGAAAGCGTAGGACATTCGGCGCACGTGTTTTATTCGCGCAGAAACGGAGAAAGAATATTAATTCAGACAAGACAGGTCATTTGCCCGTCTTTTTCTGTTGGAAATGGAACATCTCTCAACAAAACTGTATTTATCAAAATCTTTATCATACATATATACCTAATATCATTTCAGCGTTTTTTTATTTTTCCACAGCCGCTTTGTGCGAGTCGGGTATGCCTTTGCCGCCGGCCCCTCTCTAAAACTAAGCTTCCTCACTAAAGCGTAGAGGCTCCAGGTTCGGTTCCTTGCAATGTAAATTTCGTAGAAGAACTTTTCGTTATTTAATATGATCTATGTTCGGCCCCCGAGTAGACTTATTAGGGGCCATCCATAAATAACGTCACACGAATTTCATGATTTTTGACCCTTCCACCGTCCTTGTCACATTCGTGTGATTCCTCTCTCCCTAGTGTGACATCACATATTTTGCAATCTTACATCAAAAATTATTGTTACGAATTTTTAGGGGATTTGTAGGATGTAAATTCGAAATTGCCGTTGGAATTATCACAAAGTTTATTAGTAGTACACACACGTAATTCACAGTTCTTACAAGTATGGCCGAATACAACAAAATTAAACCGTAGGACAGAAAATCGTTATCATATAAATCGCACAAAGTTCGTCGTTAAAAGATACTCTCTCCGAAAGTGCAGTAGGTAACGCCTTCTTCGCAGTCAGAACACGATTGGCGCATCTTTCGACTGGCCGACCTTCATCCATTTGTAAATTAGACATGGCCTCCTAGCAACATGCCGCCCACTAGTTCTTGAAATCGTTAAATAGTCAGCTTAATGGCTTCCAAAAATTGGCATGAAATACCAACAGAGGAAAGAAGGTTTTATGACATCTTACGGCGACGTAAACAAAGTGATTAGCACGAACAATAGATCACTCAAATTCAAAAGGCAATAAGACACCGCAAAAGATTAGTATCTATCGGCTTGTAACATTATTAGATTAAAGCAGTACTTAATTATTTTTATTTCCATTTAGTTTTAATAATTTAAACACTATAGTCACACAGATAGTGGTTGCGCCTAGGAACACCTCCTTATAAATTCTTCCTCCCCATACTCGCCATCAAGAAAAGAATAAACTTTTAAATGAAGAATGCGCAATACAAGACGTCAGTTAGTGTCACTGCTGTCACCGCAATATATATAAAAAATACGTAAAAATAAATGGTTTAGAACACAATAAAGAAAAATAAGCTGTTGGAACTGAAATGAATGCATGTTAAACCATAATTAATCCTAGTGAGTGTGTGAACCCCCGGGGGACGAGTGCAGTGTGGCGGCGGACTGGTGGCGAGGTAAGTCCTTCCTTGCTTGTTCTTCCACGTCCCTTTGCCTTCTCCCGGCCATCGCATCGCGCCCGCATTTGTATTTGGAAATATTCTATTTCGTGCCTAATAACAGCTCATAAATGTCCCACTGCTGGGCTAGGGCCTCCCATTATAGGGGGGAACGGACGGTATACCCGCCACGCTTGTCCAAGGCGGCTTGGCAGGTTTGACAAATCGGTTATCTCGATATGCAGCTTGTATCACGATGTTTTCCTTCACCGTTGTTAGCACGTGGTAATTTTAACAATATGCACATTACGTCAGAAAATTGACTAAGTGGTGCATGCGTTCCGGCCAGGATCGAACCCGCGCCCTTTGAGTATGGGACGCGTGCGCTAGCCATTACATATTTTATATATATTACAGTTATTAAATTAATTCGTCAAAATTACGGGTAACGTAATTTGTTGATGGGCCCCTTACCCGTAACACAAGCATAACTTGATTAGCTACGAGGTATGCAATGTGCATGTTTGTTTATATTTTATAATTATAATATGTAAGATTTATAAACATTAATAGAAGATAGGTAAGAATTTTAAAATTAGGAAAATGTGTCAAAGACGATTTCAAAAGTGGACTAATGATTTAAGAAGCAATTGCCTCACGTGTACTATAGGATCCATCATCCATAAAAATTAACAGATAGATAATAACACTACACCAATACATTAAAAAAATACAGATTTTGAATGTAGGACTAGAATTCCCGTAAAGTACCAAAACATGGACGATCGGATGGCCAAAAGACACTACAAAGATTTCATAAAATTATGCATAAGAATTATAGAAATAGTAATAACAAGAAATAAAGATAGATAAATAACAACTTATAAATAATATATATGCATAACAAGGCGTTAAATTGATTGTAAATAAATAAGAAACCAAAATAGTGTGGTATTTAGATTTATGGCTTGGCAGCTAGGCCTTTAAGCCAGATCTTAGATTACAATGTAGTTTCTTCATTTTCTTAAGCCTATGTGTAGCACAGCTGAACTGTAGGTTATCAGCTGGCGCCATTCAACGGAGTTCTTGTGACAACTCAAACAGTTCACATTTCTCACAAAACATATGATAACTACTCAAAAACTATCAATATCATACAACTATTGTTCATTTCAAAGTAATTAAACACATTTTTAGAAAATAAAAGTGCACAGCACGGCATCTCCTTTCAGTTCCCGCCAAAAACTCCATAGTGTGGTAATAACGATAGAAAATAATAGAATTAGTAAATGACCCGATAGTAGAAGGAGAATGTGAAGATAAAACAGTAATAGGAAAGTTTTGTAATAATTAAACACTGAGATTAAACATGTATGTAAATTAGTAATATAGAATAACATTAGAGCACTATTACATTTTTTCTTAATTTATACATTTTTTATCTTAGTGTTCATTAGTAAAGAGGTTTTTAAATAAATAAAGTAATAAAAAGAAAAATAAAGATACAACAACATAAATAAAGACCCCGACACATCTAGTTCGTCAGGATGGAGTTGAATTAAAAAAAAAAACTAATAATAACTTACAGACTAAAACTATATATCTAATTATGCATAAAGGCGCTCTTACTGGTCAGCTAGTATCCTCATTACACATTGATACAGACTTTAGCATGACTTAACAGATATATCCTATCGCACACACGGGTCCTACTGCTCAACGATAATTAAGCAATAAGAATAGTAAATGTATAACTGAATAAAAATTCACATAAAGCTAAATTTCTTTATTAAACGTCATAAAATCTGTCAAAATACGAATAAGCGGAGCCCACACAAAATAATATTCCATAACATGACTGCCAAGCCCACGCTATTAAATATTTTATTGTAGAGGAATAATAATACGTATTTTCAATATAAAAATGTATCTATGAAGAAAAATCTCTGTGGATGGCGGGCATACACTCTCTCATTATTCTAGTTTTTGTAGTATCCTGGGATATCCTGGATTGTTTTTAAGCAGCGTCCTGTGTTTATAAAGCGCCATGATATGAATCTTTGCGTCGGCTGCTTCGCTTAGAAGACTTAAAAATTTCCTCCCTACTGCTACTAAAGTAATGCTTGCTCAATCTCTGTTACTACCCATACTTGATTATGCTGATGCCAGTTATATCGAATTAACACAAGAACAACTGAACAAGCTCGATCGACTCCAAAATATCTGTATACGGTTCATATTTGGGTTGCACAAATATGACCATGTTTCCTATAATATCGCAAGAAGCTTAAATGTTTACCTTTTCGCCTTCGCCGGAATGTTCACTTACTCTCTCTTTTGTACAATATCCTTTTTGATCCTCTTACCGCTCCGTATTTAAAGGAACGTTTTGATTTCCTACATCTTTCTCGTTCCCGTTATTTGCGCTCTAGTGATAATCTCTCCTTAATGACACCTGTACACACTTCTTCCTTCGTTGATAACTCTTTCACGGTACAGGCTGTCCGTTTATGGAACTCACTGCCACTCAACATCAGACGAGCTAAATCCATATTGTCTTTTAAACTGATGGTTACTAAATATCTTTGGTTCTTACAAGTTTAAAACATGCTGCTGATTTTATATATAGTATGATATATCTTAAAGTAAAGTATATTATTATTTATTTTTCATTTATTCTTTAAATTTAGCGTTTTAATTGCTAAGGCCGCCCTCTATTCATGCTGTACTTAGTTTTAATTTTTGGTTAACAATAAAGTGTTTTAATTAATTAATTCATTAAAAGATCATGTACTTTAAAATTCGCGCGCCACTTCTCAAATTTTTATGTTACAGGCAGCCTGTAACGGCGAGTGTTCGCGCTGCCGCGCGTTTTATATAATATTGTTAACTTATTTTCAACTAATATAATTTTATTTAAATACTTTTATTATTAAAAAATATGATTATTATCATTACTTGAGTTTCATTTAACCTATTATCTCTCTCTCTCAGACTTCTCTCGGGACCATAAGGCTGGCGTCTATTTTGCTCAAAGGTTAAGCATCGTTATTCAACGTGGTAACGCCGCCAGCCTTTTGGGAACGTTCCCGATAAATGACAATGGTTTGGGACCAATATTTTATCTATAATTATGCCCTCTTTTTTATTTAGTGCTAGTGCATTTAATTTTAGGAATCTTTTTTATAGTGTAGTTTAGTTTTTAAAATAATTGTAGAAAACCTATTTTCACTACCTATTAATTTAACCATTGCAACTCTATTACTGCGTCCTGGTTATAAACTGAATTGTCCTGGTTATTCCAACTTCTAATCTTAGTTTTTTAAATTTGAGGTTGGCAACCCTAGAATACACCGACATGTTTATATACATGTCTTTTTAAGATACGTTCAATATTACAAAAATAACACCATTATTAGTTTTTTATCTGTGAATACTAATTCCAGCGGTCGGGCGGCCTGTCGCAAGAGGCGACAAAACATACCACAGCCAGGTGGTAGGGTATTTGACCGTCTGGATGGCTATCACCCCTAGTCTTGAACATGCTGCCATAACAACCTTGAGTTGTGTTCCGGCATTAGTGGCCAAGTTCCAGTCTCCCTTTAGAGATCTGCAGCACATTGTTAACATCTTTGGTGTTACAAATGTCCATAGGCGATGGTAACCGCTTTCCATCAGATGGGCCGTCTGCCTGTCAGCTGAACTTATGCAATGAAATATATACCTTATTTCTCATCTTATTTTTATTGCCTGAAGCAGGCAAACAGGCGGACGGCCTATGTCGCCTATGGAGAGAACCGTTGCGCAGTTGAGCATGGGAGCTCCAAGAAATGGGGGTGTAAATCTCGTCATAATAAAGCGGTGTTATCTCTTACTAAGTGCAACTTTATTTTGAGTTTATTTATTGAGATAGTTGTCTAAAACACAGACGAACAAATTAGTTAGACAGAAGCCCGAGCTCTAAGCGTAAAGTTGGCTAAAGGGAGCCGATTTAGGAATAGGCAACCGATCTCGCCGCAGTGCTTTACAAGATAATAATAACAGCCCATAAACGTAACTACTGGGCTCGGACCTCCCACTATAGGGAAACGGGCAGTATATCCGCCGCTCTTGTCCAAAGCGGCTTGGCAGGTTTGACACATCGATTAATTCGTTGTGCAGGTTTCATCAGGATGTTTCCCTTCACCGTTGCTAGCACGTAACAATATGTACATTAGTTGAGAAAGCTGCCTAAGTGGTGCGTGAGTTCCGACCTTTTTCGAGTCTGGGGCGCATGCGCTATCCATTATTATGCTACCACGACTTATGTCATTACGAGACCTTCGTGTTAAATAATCGAATTAGTACAGATGAAGTTGGAATGGTTTCCAGTGCATACATCACTACAACAAATGGACTACACCACGCGTATACTACATAAGTAGGGTTGCCACCTTTTTTTTTGCAGTTAAAGTACATTGGTTATTATAGGTAAGAAAAAAAAGTACATAGTATCAAAATAAAGTATAATTTATTTTTCTTTATTGTTATGTTTAAAAACATACTTTTTAATGCTTTTTGCAATTTGTATCAAATTAGCAAGGCAGGCAAAGGAATCTTCGTCCATACAGCTAATTCTGATGTATAGGTCTTCTTATAGTAGCGCAGTTGTATTGCAGGTTACGTACAACCGACGCCATTCAATGGAGTTCTTGTGAAAACTCGAAAGACCACATCTGACTATACAGTTCACATTTCTCACAAAAATATATAATTACTACTCAAAACCTATCAATATCCTACAACTATTGTTCATTTTAAAGTACTTTTACATATTTAAAAAAAATAAAACTGCTCAGCACAACGTCCCCTTTCAGTTCCCGCCAAAAACTCCCGCTTTGCAAAAAACAAACAAAACATTGTGACAATGATTGAAACAATGATGTCATTGACATTTTAGGTTAGATTGCGTTCAGAAATTGTACAAAACGAGTGCTTGAGTGATGTGGCGCTGGCGAGTGGCGACATCGATTCAGCACCAAATCACCAATCGATAAATTGCATTTAACAAAATAATTGAATAAACTTTTAAAAATCTCAACGAAATCAAATCATGCGAAATAAAGTATTTTTGTGAACTTTATTGTTCTCATAAAGTATATAGTACAATTATCTGAAATAACGTAAAATACTTTATAATAAAGTACGGGTGGCAACCCTATACATAAGTTACGCACACCAGTTTGTAACAAATGCTTCTCTTCATTTGTAATATAAGAAACTTCTCACTTCAGTGTGCTAATAACAGCCTTTTACTGCGCACGTATCCCATCCTCGTCGCCACTGTTACGTTAGAGAGCACGATGCGTGCAAAGTAATCCTTTTTCGTCTGTAGGTACAAACTAATTAAAATTAATGCACAATAGTCATAAAATAGGAATATCATGGATGAAGATAGTATTCTTTTTCCTTATTTTTTTTTGTTTACGCTGGGGGAATGCATATGCGCATACCCTCGGGCCCCGGGGAAGTCACTGAGGTACGTGGGACTCGCAACAGCCGGTGTTAAAATAAGTTTTTGATGATAGAAGGAGCTGCAAGCGACCGCCAGACTACCTTCCAGCGACCCTCCGCATCATGATAAGGCGCCACGGGACCGTAACTATGGGTATGATTGTAACGCCTCGATGCAAGCCGACAGGAACTGCACAAGTCCCATTTCGGGATTTGTAAGTCCAGAGCGGGATGCGTCCGAAGTGAAAGGCGGTTATTAGCTCACTTCAATGTGCTCGCTCGCATCCCGCTCTCGAATGCAAGGCTTTTATTCAAGTAGGCTTCGCCAGGCGCCAGGCGAACGGATAAAAGTATAAACATTTCTCCGTTCGCCTGGCGTCTAAAATTTATAACTCAAACTTACTGTAAAGGTCAAAATAAGTTGTGTAGTGCATCTTGATGCTTACCCCGTTGGATACAGGGGAGTATAAATAAAGACGACGAGTAGTTGTACTCTGGATGTGTTGGTTGCTAATTAATTCAACATTAAACTTTCGACTGAAATCTTAACTGGTAGGTGAAAATATGTAAAATTCAAATATGTTCGTAGATGCATCTCCGAAGATTTTGTCTGTATTCTGTAGTGACAGATTTTGACACGTACATGAACTAATCAATTTTAACCTTGCTAATTATATAACAATAAATTGTTCCATGTACGTGACGTAACACTCTATTTTATTTGCGTCTAGCAAAAAAGCTTAAAGATATTTAAGTGAGGCAAAGCATAAAAAAAACATATAGACATAGCCAATGACAGTACTAATGTCTAGCAAACTATGTCACTGTCAAAAGTTTAAAAAAAAAAGTTGTGCTGCGGTTAAGTTTGGCTCTCGCACGAAATTCAAGTATCAGCCGTTAAATTAACTTTAACTTAAATTGTTTCAAAACTTCCTTTAACGTTATTAAGTTAACTAGGTGTTCCCGCTGGGGCGAGTTTCTATCCGTATATGTAATATGTAACTATTCTACTAGTTTAAACTAAATATAATTAATTGAACTGATTTAATTTTCTAGCGAAGGACACTGTGTCAAACCTAATGCCTCTTCTTCGTCATCTAATTCCAGGATCAAGGCTACGCTTACTTTGCCTAAGTCAACCTACCAACATATACCAGACGTGGACAACTACCGATCTAGCTAATACTAGAGCTGTGGAACTACTTGACTTGAAGAGCTTCCAAGGCTTCGACAGGCCAGTGTACCCTTTTGTGCATAAAAGTCTGCCGATTGTCACGGAACAGATTAAATACAATATATACTATATAATTATCTTCTATAGTTCATTGACCCACCTAAACCTATTCTGTAGCCAAAGAGGAGGAGCTGACTCTTCCCCCCGCGTCACACCATGTTTCATGATGATTATAAAACGATAATGTCAATTTGCATCACAAAGGCGCAAAGTTCCACTTAAATATTTTTGTGAATTGAATATATGCGTACATTTGTGTAAATGTACAATAAATAAATGTTTAAATGTATAAATAAGGGCTATCTAACCTGTTGGTGACTAGTAATAGAGCCTTCAAATAAATTAGAGGGCCCCCTGCTGCTTTTCGTGTGGGATACATCAAAAGATGTAGCGTTTTTAGTTTAATATTATTGAAGTGAGAACTTCTTATGGGAGGGTGAACCGCTTCGTTACGTAACGCGTTACGGTGCCCGTTTGTCTGGCTTCCCTTTCTCTCACGCATACGGCAGCGGTAGGCAGCCTCCTCCTCTCTCACTCTAACCCACGCGCTATATACATAACATTTAAGTAATAACCTAAGCTTTTCTCGAGTTAACCAATTTCAATATTAAATACATAGTTCAACTGAGATTAGCTTAAGTTATCACTTCTGTCGGGCGTCCCGAGACACACACGTTTTGCTTTTGGAGTTTACCATCCCATAAAATCGATTCTCATATAATAACACAAGTGTAAATTCAAAAGCGTTACGTTTTTTTATTATACAATTTCGGACTTCACACAATAAAATAATATCCATCAGTGTATATTCAAAGACAATCGTACTTATGGAGTAAACTCCACTTATGCATCGAAGCTTGCACACACATTTCTTTTCTCTTCTTTCGTTTGGAAAGATTTCGCATAATTTATATTTACTATTTTATTTAGCGTAGTTTAAGAGGAGATCCAGAAGTGAGCTTCACGCGGTAATTTCGGAAGTCAGCACTGCAGCAGCAGTTAGTCTACGCATAACGGCGACGGTATTGTGAGTGAGACATTTTATCGTCGAGACAGTGTGTCGTTAGTGTGCGTATAGAGATAACCCTGCCGAAAAGAATCACGTACGGCTGTGTAAGTTAATAAAAGCATTCAGTTAAAAACCGGTGTTTACTTCCAATCCTAAGTGCGTATCCCCGCTCGCACGTAACAACACCATCACACACCATCTTTAGTTTTGCTATATGATGTAAACAAATTCTGTTATAGAGAGCTTTTAAAAGTATTATTGTAAAAATCCGCTCCAGCTTGTGTTTTGAGTCATGTTATATCTTACCAATGGCGGGTTGGGAAAATTATCGCTAACTCTTTGTTCTTTTTACATTTCGACGCTTTATATCGACGAGGTTGTGTTTAAGAGACCTGTTTTACGTGAAAAATAGCCAATGTTGAATGAAGTAAAAACAAAACAAAATATTACCATTCGAGCTTCCACCAAAATACTAACTAATGTTAAAATTGCGAGCAAGAGTTTTTTTTTTGTAACGTTTTCACACCTTACCCACACAACAGATTGACACGAAATTTGGCAAACACGTTGTCACGGGTATACAAAAGGGCATAGGGTACCTTTCATCCAGAAAAAACTACTGTACCCAAGGGGTAGAGTATAGCTGAAAAGATGGCTATTCATTGATGAATACATCGACATGGTAACGATAGTGACAATATAATTTTAATTTGTTGCTCTCTTGGTCTGTTCCACCATCGCTAGACGGCATTCTGACTATTTATCATTAGGTACTTTGAGCTAAAACACGAATTCCGCATTTCTAAAAATAACATATCTACTTAATTTTTTTTATAAATAAAATCAGCAGGCAAGCACACACATTGTATATCCCCAAATTAAGCAAGTTACAAAGGTGCTGACAGGCCATCTAATGCCCGAGATGGCCACCGAACGCTAATGAATTGCCAACCAACACGCGGAAGTAACCAGAAGAAAGCCCGCGAAGGCCACCAAACGCCACAGATTGGCCAACGAGTGCTGTAGCGAAGCCATATGCGGAGAAGACTCCAGCAGCTCGAAACCCATTTACCAGTCGGTAGTTGCTCACTGAGTTGCAGCGGGGGTAAAGAGGTAAAACCTCCAGGCCCCAACCACCTCATTATAGATAAAGAGGAAGAAGACCCCGGAGAGCTTGTGTTATGAGTAATATATAACGGACTACTCTGGGGCCGATCCCAGACCATAGTAAATAACGGAATATTCTTTAATTTCATGCGTGACATATATATTGTTACATGCCGTCAAGGATAAGCCGCACAGCCTATTGTAAGCGCAGCTTATTTTACTCCCGGATTAGGGAATCCTTTGTGTTTTGAATTTGTAACATGCTATTGTTTTTCTACTTGTTTTATAATCCATCATTAGCGTCGAAATAATCCCTATTGTTATTGTTTTCGACTTTGTGGACGTTCGCAAGTGTGCAAATTAATATTTCTTAGAAACTCAGTGTGCGCCTCCAATTTCTTTGTACTGTGTAGTTAGTATAAGACGATGCCCGAATGGAGGGGCAGGGGTAGTCAAGCGACGACTACGAAGCGAGTAAGACGTTTTCTAGTACTCTCGATTAGCGATATAAACGACGGACTTTGCGTGTCGAATTGCATTGAATCGTGCAGTGTGAACTAGTTCCAGTTTTATTTGTATTTGTTTTATACGTGTTTGTACAGTTCTAATAAATTCTGTAGAAGTTCCAACAGCATTTTTAATTTGAGTCCTGTAGCTCGTAACAATATCCTTTTTAATGCAAGTGTAGCCGCGGGAAAAAGGTAGTCTATTTATAAAACACAGTTATTGTAGCAACAGATAATATTCTGCTAAATGATCTTCTAACCTTTCTGCTATAATAATATTACAGTAAATATTACAAAACTCATCATACTTTATTACTGTTTACAACGAATGAATACCACCTTTGTTTGTTTATGCTTTCGTATATCATATAAATTGATAAATTATACCTACTATTTAAAATAAATTGTCTGTATTTTAAATTCGTATTATTGAAATGGTTCATACATAAACATCTAAGATTTAAAATATATTAATCAAGTGCATGGTATTCCATAAACTATGAAGGATTCCGTAAAGATGACAGTAGGATAAGGTTTTATCGTAGGCGAACAATATAACAAGACCGAATCAGTGATATATCTGTTTATTATTCAACTACCTACATGCCACTATTAACATAGAACACCACACCTCCCCCTTTAAGACTGCAAAAAATGAAAACGACCGTGTGATAGGTTAGAGTGAGAGAGGAGGAGCCTGCCTACCACTGCCGTATGCGTGAGAGAAAGGGAAGCCAGACAGACTGGCGCCATAACGCGTTACGTAATGAAGCGGTTTAATTTACTTTACCCTTTCATAAAAAGTTACCACTTTTAAAAAAATGCAAAAAGGAATAGTGACCTTATCATTTTATTTAATAACGTTATTATCGTTTGAGGTTGACTTTGGAGCTCTATTTATATCATGTTCAATTATTTCATCAACAGAATCTGGTATAATATGTGATGGTGCTTCAATTTTATTTAGATTTACCAGAGTTATCTGCTTCGTTATTTATCAATGAATGGCTAACACTCAACAGTGTAGTTTTATTTGGAATACTTTGATCAATATGACGCTTCCACTCATGCCCGTCTGATAGTTTAACTCTATAAGAAAGAGGGGTCTCTCTAATTAATACATTAGCCGGTGCCCACTTATCAGTGCGAGCGCGATAGTTTCGTGCAAGTACTGGATCTCCAACATTAACATAACGTTCAGCACCAGGACATACACGATCTATGTTACGCTCCGTACTGGGTTTGAGAATATCTAACCTTCCACGTAAACGTCTGCCTAAAATAACCAGCGCAGGTGCCACGCCAGTAGTAGCATGCTCACAATTATGGCATTGAAATAAAAACTGTCCAATTGCGGTTTCAAGGTCAACGCCATCATGCACCCATTTTTTCATAGCTCGCTTAATGGATTTTACCGCATTTTCAGCAGCTCCATTTCCTGCAGGTCTGTAAGGACTGGTAATTGTGTGTGTTATCAAATTTTTGTTCATATAATCACAAAATTCGCGTGATCCAAAAGGTGGACCGCCATCGCTTACAACCTCATCACTGCTATCACTGTCCTCGATATAGTTTTGTTTACAATTTTGTGCCGGTTGCAATTTATTATCTTATCACTGTGTTTCCTACACATAACTTTTATATGCTCTTTTTGACCACACACGTCACAAGAGTAATTGTTCACGGCCGCAACGCCATTAAGTACGAAAATATCGCGTATTAAACAACGTAGGCCGACGCACGCCCGGCCGGTGGAGGTTGGGCGCTCCTCGGCCTCGCTGTAACCCGATGTATAGGCTCGCATGCGCGGGATCCGCCGGCCGCGTCGCCGTACTGCGCATACGACGCCCCGCTGATCTGCGCATGCCGCTCCGCGGCCTCCAATAGGGCCAACTCCACTGCCCTCTTATGCGTCAAAGTCGGTTCAAGAAATAAACGAGACCCCATGTCATCGCTAGCCAAGCCAGACACAAATTGTATTCACTTAAATTTTCATTTAACCCTTGTCTTCTTTGACGGAAAACATGCCGTTCTGCAATTTCAGAACGCTGTGGTTCGAAATGATCGCCGACTATCTTCACTAATTTATTACTAAGTTTTTCGCCTCCGGATTTTCAGATGCACATAGATCACACATAAGATCACAGATGGCCTCGCCAACCAATGTCACTAACGTAGCAACTTGTAAACTGGGTTTAATTTCATTTAAAGTTATGAACTGTTCAACCCGGCGAACATAAGCCGCCCGCCCACTTTTTGCTTGAAAGGTCAAATTGTTCAACATTTCCGATTGGCATGTTATTATATATATGTTTTAACTAATTAACCTAACTAAACTATAAAATATAACACTATTTCGCATTAATCCGTGTCGCCAGTAGGATATTTAAGGTTTTATTTTAAAACTACCTACATACCACTATTAACAATTAACATAGAACACCACAATGACGAATTTCCAACGTTTCTATGGAACTATAATAAAAATATCAAAATATAACAGCTCAAAAAGTACTCAACGGTTATTGTTCAAAAGAATTCATTTGTATCTTTTAAGTTTCACAACATCAACTTGGTCTACTGCGCAGATACATCGGCAGAAATTATTAGTCGTGTAAAACTATATAGCTCCTTAAAACATTTTCAGAAAATCTAATTTTGTGTTTAGTTTTAGATTCAAGTCTCCCTGTAGACTTACATAAATGACTTCAAACAAGTAAAGCTACTATAAAAGCAATTAAAATTTGTACTTTCATTATTAACCCGAACAAAAGACCAAGGTTTGTTTGTTTATTACAAAATACTCGGTAATTATATTACAATAAACGGAGAGCAGATGATGTTTCTCTTTAATTCAATAACGTTTCAACTAACTTCAATTTTCATTGGAATTCTCTCTTTATTTATTAAACGATAAGTGTTATTATACTATGGCTTGAAAGGGAGATAAGTTATGATATATTTTGATAGATAATTAGTGATGGTACATTGGATAGTTGTGCAATAAAAACAGTAATTTTCGTGTATAGAATACCCGGTTTGAATGGTATTAAGCCCTTTCAATACTACCTACGCGGAGTCATTAGCAGTTACATGCTGATTTATGAGAGAATTATTATGTCTCAAAATAAGAAAAAAATCCGTTAAAATTCATCTACTTAAAGCTAAGACATTAATTTAGTTATGTACTCCATGTCATCAGCGCTAGTAATTAGATAAAAATGAATTTAAATAGTCAGCATGTGGCTGTGTCCGCTGGCTCGGCCACGTAAAACGAATGGGAGAGGATCGCAGCGTGAGGAAAGCATATTTGGGATAGCCGGTAGGTCGGCGTCTGGTCGGCCGTCAAAAATATCGCTGGAAAGACAGAGTGGAGGCTGACCTGTCGGAGCTACGAGCCAATAATTGGCCAGAAGCTGCGCAGGACAGAGAAAAATGGCATGCTCTCGTTTCGGAGGCCAAGACCCACTTTGGGTCGCTGAGCCAACAGAGTAAGTATGTCGCTGGGTTAATATTCTCAAAATTGGGTGTTATTGTAACGTTATAAAAAAATCAGCTATCTTGTGTTTGTTATTAGGTGCAGAACGCAGTAATTGGTTTTATACTGTCCGAGGTAAAATTATTAGTTTATTTGAAGCCTAACCGCTGGTTTACATTATGCCAACTTTTACTGCATCTAGCAGGAAAGCGGCGAGGGAAATGAGTATCGCATGAAGTAGGCCCAATTTGATCGAAGGGTGATGTATACATTCTCAAAGTAGCAACTCCATGAAGCTTGTGCAACTCTACTTTCTGTATGTTGATGGTAGTCAAATTCGAAATTACATGGATCTATGACATATGGTAGGTTGTGACTTGAGACGATTATATTTAAGACATACGTTACAGCGGTACAAACATGTGTTAGAGGAAGACATAAGTTGAACATGAAAGCATACTGGTGCAGATATAGATAGATAGATAGATAATAATTTATTGCTGACCAAATACACAATTTCAAAAACACACAATTACAATATTGTCATGGTAGAAACAATAGGCGGCCTTATCGCTTAAAGCAATCTCTTCCAGGGAACCTAACTTAAAGAATAGTTTAACCTAATCTGGCGATTTAGGTGGTGTAGATTATTAGGTATATCATAAACAAACATACTTAAATTACATATTTTATAAATTAAATACACATACTTAAATTACTTTATAAATGAAATATACCAATAGTTGCAACAAAAAAATTGTAAATTAGGCTTTTGTTTGACTTACATTTTAATTAGTTAAGTAGATAGTTAACTTGGGAATAACTTAACATAATTTGGACAGACATCTACTTTAATCGTTAATCGACAACTTATTACTTAACTGGAAAATTTCTGTCCAAACCATGATAATGATTTAACTCGTTAGTTTCGCAAGTTAGTTGGCTAGTTAACTAATGGATGTAAATTAGGCTTCACTTACCTCGTTATTGCCCAATTACTCTCTATCTAACAGTATGCCGGAGGTGTATAGGGTATGTATAACTCTTAGACCTTTTATTATTCCTTCCTAAGTTTTTCGTGAATTTGAATAAATAATCTGTAAAATTATATGTTTTATTTCTATAGACGTTTTCTGTTTACAAACAATTTTCTAAGTTCTACTCGGTATACTTCAGCGGAAGGTATTATCTCAACCGAGGTGAATTATAAAGTGGGTTAATTTTGCTGATGTCTCCCATTTTATATGTTGCTGGCTATTTAATATTCCAGGATCATATTGGAGGGCGATGAGGTGTTTTAATGAGTTCTGAATGTTTTGACACTGTTTATGAAGTCAGTGCGCAAATAGTTATCATAATATGTTGGTATACCACAGATTTGAAATATATGTTGTGACAAGTAGTCATGTTTTCGGTAAAGATGTCATGTATGTGTTTCAGTTGGTTTAATGTGAATTGATTTTACAGACACAAAGCGTTGGTAAATATGTTAAGAGCATCAAATAGAAACTACAGTAGACTTCAATTTCTGAAGTTTTGCAGGATTGACTAATAACTTGACTTCTGGTTCTATGAACTGTCAGATAACATTCGATAAAATTAAACTGTAACCGTCGTATTGTCATTGCTCGTGTATTTAAGGTAATTTTTGATTTGGATAGTTTATTATGTTTCAAGAATAGTTTGGAGAATGAGCATGTTCTTGAATACGAGTATTCATTTCTTACTACTTGTTCTTATTCAAGAGGTTTTGCAGATTGTGCACTTTACTTATGTCGATTGTAGGTTTCCCACAATGTTTTTCTTCATCGTCAGCATGTGGTAATTGTAACAATATGCATATTAAGTCGGGAACACTGCCTACGCGATGCAACTTCTCTGGATAAGTTTCGAAATCACTTTATATTAAAGACCAGGTCTGTTAGCTGATATAAACTACTATGACTTGTATTACAATTATAAACAAAATATATTCTACCTAATCAATAGAAACTGTACATATAATAATGGTAAAGAAACAATACTTTCAGAGAGTGAATATTATTGTAAGCAATCTTAACTTATTTGTTACGTTGGTAACAACTTCCGGAGTATGTCAGCAACAGTTGCCCAATGTCGTCAATCAATCGATGTTTTCACACCCACGCACCAACTTGTCAAGATTATTCCATTCCACATAATTATTAACACACCTACGGAGAATCACTGCAGAGATGACTTAATGGTGATTAAAGCGTTTTTGGGTTAACCCATTTAGAAATGGGTACGTACAAGTTTATTTAAGGTGCTTTTTACATGACCTTTCTTTAAATAATCTGACAGCCTCTGTGGTTGAGCGGGCTAAGCCTTTGCCGGCCTACCTCACTGCAACGCAGAGGCTCCGGGTTCCATTCCTAGTATGGTAAATTTCGGAAACGAATTTTCTCCGTTATTTACTATGGTCTGGGCGTCTGCGATCGGCCTCAGAGTAGTGCGTTGTATATTACCTATAACACAAGAGTAACTTTTTTATTTTGGGGATATACAATATATGTGTTTGTCTGCCGATTATTATATATATTATAATACATTATTATTATTATATTATCTTCAATTTGATCAGGGTGAGTACGTTATCGTCTACCGCTGTTGCCACTCTCCGGCTAGGGATACCCACTAAAATTCCTGGGTGTTCCGTCCTGCGCCCTATGCCAGGGCTACGGGAAAACGGGAATCCCAACTCCGCGTGCCCTGGCAGGCGTGGGCTTCACGCACAGGCCTCTTCCATTGCCGGGGGACTTCTTTTGTCCCCTGGCGTCGTCTAGGTCTAGTCCGGGCGTGGGGCGGTTTGTAACGCGCCCCACGGGAGGAGATATGAACGCGCGCGGAACACTCGCGCTCTCATCTCGACGGCATGTGCAGGTGAGTGAGAACCCCTATACCCCAAGGTCGAATCCTGACTTTCGGCGTCGGCGAGTCCTCCTTTGGCGGGAGCGCAGTAAAGACGTCCGCTCACGCTGCCACGCTACCGTCTACTGACCCTGACTCTATCAATTGTATCTTGTAACGCCATACATCTATCTCAACATTCTCATTTCGGCTAAAGTTGTATGGTCTATTAACATCCCTATTATAATATTATAAAGGCGAAAGTAACCCTGTCTGCCTGGCTGTCCGTTTGTCTGTTCCCTTTTCATGGAAAAACTACTGGACCGATTTGGCTGAAACTCAGTATATATATATATATATATTCGATGCCGAAAATGAACATAGGATACTTTTTATCCCGAAAAATGGGACAGTTTCCGGGATAAAAATATATTTGTCTTTCTGTTTGTTATGCTTTTACGGAAAAGCTATTGAACCGGTAAATTCGGTATATATGTAATTTTAATACCGAGGGTGGACAAGAGTTACTTTTTATCCCGGATAATGGGATAGATTTATAAGCGGACTCTGGGCGTCAAAGTGATCGCTCCGAAGGCAACCGGGATTTAACGCTCGGATGATGATGAATGGGATAGATTTATGTAAAGGTTATCCCGGAAATTAGGTTAGATTTCGTGATTCTGTCCATTTCGTTCACTTGGTCCACTTGGTCTACTGCGTTCCACTGTATTTCACTGCGATCCCCTGCGTTTCACCGCGTTTCACTGCGTCCGCTGCCTCCACTGGGTCCACTGGGTCCACTCGGTCCATCTTATCTATTTTGTCAAGTTTTGTCATTTATGTAGTTTATAGATAGACGGGGGATGGTATGGTTTTCTATAAAATGAAGTGAATCTTCCGGCAATTACATAAAAATTTAATACAACGTAACCTGTACCGCCTGGTGTTTAAACAAGAGATACGGGTTAAATTCTATTTCTAACTATAAAATGCAAAATACTGAAAAATACAAACAGCTTATCAATGTTAAGTAACGTTGAGTGGATCGTTTAAAGCGATACAGATGTGGAATGAGCATGTGATCTACATTTGCTAAATTTTCCTTTCGATATGTCAAATTTAATTTTCTCCAGTTCACTTACGTTATAATTGAATATTAATGAACCAAATATTCCTATAAAAGCTCGCTATCCCGATTTTTAAATCACTCACGTCCTTTTCTCCGTACTAACAACTACCAGTAGAGCGAAAGACCAGTTCAGTAGACCAAAAAGACCGAAGCAAAATGAAGTCCGTACTGTTCCTATTTCTCGTTGTCGTCGCTGTTTGCTGCTTAGAAGTGACTGGGCAACCAGCTCAGACATACTGCGGTCGATATTTGGCAGACACTTTGGGGTTCTGGTGTTCAGAGAGGTATGAGAACAAGAGGTCTGGCAACGAGGTGAATAGGTACCATAGATACATGTTTGGTTGGATCCCGGAATATACAGGTTTGGACGGTCCAAGAGGCAAGCGCGGTATCATCGAGGAGTGCTGCACCAACCCATGCACTTTTGATGTGCTTATGAGCTACTGTTAAGATGCACGAAGAAAACTTAAGAAATCCCATCGTCCTTGGTGCACTATTTTACCTTAACTAAGTCATGTTTTATCGATAAAGTATATATATATATATATAAAATGCTATGGTTACATTCTGCGCATTTTCACGGCAACAAGCAGGAAACTGGCAAGAGTAATGAGCAGCGCAATTATGTAATCGCAACTTATTTGATACTAGCGCTGCCGACTTACCTCGCTACTTCCCTTTTGCTGTCTTGGAAGTGTGCATAATGTAAACGAGGCGTAAGTAGTTATTTGTATTGTTATTATATTATAGATTCATTCAGTTTTTAGCAATGAATGTTATAAAAATTAGTACAAAGTGCATGAATGAATGAATGAATTAATAACTTGATTGCACATACATTAACGTACAATGGGCGGTCTTGTTGCCAAAGGCGATCTCCTCCAGGCTACCCTGTACAATTATTACCGACACACTACATTATTAACCGACTTCATAATTATTAAATGGAAGATTCCAGTGTTCATTATTTGCATTCGTCATAATTATGTTATTTAAATTATTACCATAGTCATTTATAGATTATTATTACAACAGTATGAATGCGTGGTGTAACATTTTCGATGCTGTGTGACCGACCATGTTTGATGCTTTTTTCCATTACCAAATATGTTTCATAAGCAAATTTCAATAAAAAATATGTAGATTATTTACAGTGGTCTCATTAAATATTTATCGACAACGCCATTTTGTTTCATTTTACATAATCGTAATTATTTTATCCGTGAAATAATAGATCCGTTACAAAATTATTATAAGAAAAATAATTGTATTGTTATGAAAATCTGTTTTGTTATAAATACTAAATCTTGTGGCCGGAGGGGCTGTCGTAAGAGGCGACAAAAGCACCCATAGCCCGGTGGTAGGGTATTTGCGCCTCTGGTTGGGCACCATCCGTGTTCGAGGTCCGTAATAGATACATTTGTGTTGCAAGTGTCCATAAGCGACGGTTAACCATTTTACATCAGGTGCAAAGGACATCAAACAATTCAGTGGAGGAAAAAAAGTATAAGATCCTTGTTGTCATTTAAATCTATATCCTATACATATTATAAAATTGTAGAGGTCAAATTTCTGTACAATGAAAAAAAATGCTAAAAACCGAGTCAGAGGGAAGTAAGAAGTGAAATAGAACTAATTTTATATTTATTCCAATTTTTTTGTTTCTCTGTTTGTCTGTTTGTGCCGGCTAATCTCCGAAACGACTGGACCGATTTAAATGAAATTTAGTATGGTGGTAGCTTATATACCTGGTCAACATATAGGATACTTTTGATCCCGAAAAATTAAAGGGTTCCCGTGGGATAGTTAAAATGCCGCACCACGCGGTCGAAGTCGCGGGCATCAGCTAGTATACAATAAAACGATCTTCGTGATTTCTTGAACTTGGCCTTTTTCAGCATTGTTGTAGATTTTCAGGTCAACACTATTATAGTCGTATTTAATCTATAACGGTCGTATTCATACTGAGTCGAAGCAAGTTTGTAGGCTTCTTTAAGGTTCTTAAAGAAGCCTACAAAGGAAAAGGAAATAAAGAAAAACTTTATTTGAAGAAACGCTACGTAATTACATTCTTTGTATATTATTATACACAGAGCATAATTTGAGAATTTGTACGCCGCATTTTCAGCACACAGGGTTCGCACTTAGCATATTGCTGTGCCGGAAATATTAGGTTGGGGAAAAAGTTTCTTCGCATTTTATATAAAAATTTAAAAGGTTTTTTTATAAAATTTATTTACATTTGACTAAAGTATGTAGGTGCCATTTTGTTGGATAACTTTTTGCCATCTTGTAGGTAGGGACGTGATCCCATTGCTATAAAAATTTTGGGGCTTCTGATCAAAAAACTGCGACAAGTAGTTTTGGCAGTCCTCTCGTGATGTTAACCTGATACTGCCTAAGGAATTCTGCAGAGACCGAAACAGGTGAAAATCTGAAGGTGCAAGGTCAGGACTATGCGGTGGATGCATTAACACCTCCCAGCCAAACTCTCGTAATTTTTTCTGAGTGGCTTAAGATGTGTGAGGTCTAGCGTTATCATGATGAAAAACCACACCCCTTCTGTTGATTAATCCCGGCCGCTTTCTCTCAACTTTTTGCTTTAATCTCATCAGTTGTTCGCAGTACAGTTCAGAATCGATGGTCCTGCCTGGCGGTAACAGGTCATAATGAATAATGCCCTTCCAATCCCACCACACACACAGCATCACCTTGTTGCGAGCTAACCCGGGTTTCGCCACAGTCTGTGAAGCCTGATCGGCCTTTGAACACGATCTTTTTCGCACGTTCTTGTCGCACGTGATCCACTTTCCATCACCAGTTATCAGCTTCTTCAAAAATGGTACGGTTTCATTACGTCGTAATAAAGAATCACAAATGAGTACACGGTTCATTAGGTTTCTTTCAGTGAGCTCATGAGGCACCAAATATCGAGCTTTTTTCAAATACGCCAAAACCGTTTTGTGGTCAATTCCCAGTTCTCCAGCTACATCGTAACTACTAATATGCCGATCTTGCTCCACTTTTTCAAAAATGGCATCAATTTTGTCCGTAACAGGGCGACCAGAGCGACGTGTATCTTTGATATCAAAATTTCCGGATTTAAAACGCTTAACCAAATTTGCGCTACTCTCACAGATACTGCATTATGTCCATAAACATGACAAATGTTTTTCGCGGCTTGTGTTGCATTTTTATATTTTTTGTAGTAAACTTTTAAAATGTATCGAATTTCTTCATTAGATTCACTCATTTTAACAATAAGAAAAACAAATGAAAATCACACATTTTCCTAATTTGAATTTGGAATTATCTTCTTTAAAATTAAAACTTTTTAATGATACCAAAACCACCCAGATACAAATGATATAGCCAAAGAGATCTTATTATAAGTTCATACATACTATATGCGAAAAGACTTTCCCCAACCTATTATATCCGACACAATGCTGATTTTCAGTTCTTCTATTTCAATATGAATAAAACCGTAAATGTTTTATCAGCCTTCATGAAAAGTAGGAGTGTTGTGTATAAAATTAAATGATGATTGACTTTTAAGAAAATACTAGTGGTCGGAATACAGAGTAATAAATTAGAATTCGGGGATACGCCTGCATCGATTGTTACGCGAATCGTATGAATAGATTTTAACATAAATGTATATTTGATAATTGATTAATTTTGTGTTTTATTTCAATATTTTTTAAGCACACGTGCTTAACAAAACAGCAGAGAGTAGAGAGAGTGTATATTAGCTTTACATAAAATGTATATTTTATATATTGTTACGAGTGTGGGACTCGAATTAAGATGCTGTTGGAATTACTGTAGAATTTATTAGAACTGTACAAACACGTATAAAACAGGTACAAATATAACTGGATACAACCAGTACAAACTGCACGATTTAATAACACGCGCAAAGTCCGTCACTATATAACTCCTCGAATGTACACACGTCTTGCTCGTATCGTAGTCGTCGCTTGACTGTCTCACCCCTCCGTTCGGGCATTGTTTTATAAAGCACCGATGCCATATGTCTACTTGGCAAGCATCGGTGCAATTCCCAGAAAATATAATCTGCACGTCTGCTTAATTATTCCTGTGGACGGCCATAAACTAGTACAATACACAATAGGCGGCTTTTCTAATTACAAATTTGCGGGCAGATAATAAACTGTAATAGACTGTGCTTTATGGCCGGCAGGTGTGCATTCACATTTATCGGTGTGCTTCGTGGAATTTTGGCTAAGTTGTAACAATATTATTTTTTGTAGATCGCTGAGACTCGCCACTGCTACGTAAATGGGTGCAACTGCACACCCAGTCGGATGCATGAGTTTGTTTGTTTTCTGTCGGCTCGCGGCCCGGTGGCAGAGTCCATACTTGAAGTCATTTTGTACCTTTGACGCCGTGGAGAAGGAATATTGATTATAATTATAGTGACGCGGGTATATTGCCCTAGTATTTGTCTTATTAATTAATTGTTGTGCCGTGAATTAATTTGAACCTTGATAACATTGAAATAATTTTATAATATACAATTGTATAATATAGAAATACTCAATTTTCTGAAACAAATGAATTATTATTCTTATTACTAGCTGCGCTCGCGACCGTCCACGTGGAATTATTATCGCGGAAACCTAAAAAGAAAGTAAAAAGTTACTCCTTATAAAATCAGTTATTTGCCAGTGAAAGTCCTGTCAAAATCACAGACGGAACATCCAGACAGACAGAAATTAAAAAAATATCGTAATCTCCTGGTCCGAATTATCCCCCCTGATATTTTCACATTTTTATTTAGACATTACAAACAAACACTTCAATTTTATTAGTTCGGATATGACATCGAGGTTCTCAGTTCGTCGTGTAAATATTATTTTTAACTTTTTTCTTTGTGAACCGATTTTGATGATTCTTTCTGCGTTGGATTTAGTAAAGCAATAGAAAAAAATACTACGTAAAGCTTCAATATGGTCCTATATAAATTGTATTATTGTTGGACTTTGAGTGCCGAAGATATAGCAGAAAATTCATTAAAAACCTGACAGAAAATGTGTAGATTTGGCGGTTTTTTTAGGCATAGCTTTTTTGGTTCTGAATCGATTTTGGTCATTATTGGCGTTGGATTCACTACAGCTTCAGGATAGTTTCATATAATTTTCATTGTTATTAGATATCATATACGTAATTTAAAAGTAAGACTAGACTTAGACTGCATTTCCTCCTGATATCAGGCGCAATGTCAGTCAAATGCGAATCTATTCAATATATAAAAAAAGAAATGTCTAGCAAAAAGAAACCTTCAAGAGTAACTAAAAGGCAAGAAATAAATGTTGTCTACATCTTTTAGTCGGTGCCAAGAAAAACATAAAAAATTAACAACAAAGCAAAGTAATTTATAGTTTCACTTTGCTCCGACTAAAAGATGTAGAAAATATTTTTATATTTTGGTTTTATTTACTCTCGAAGTTAGTTTCTTTTTTAGTAGACAATTTCTATTATGTAAAGACAAAAAGAAAGAAAGACTTTATTTGAAGAAATAGCGACGTAATTACATTCCTTATATATACAAAGAGCCTATTTTGAGAATTGGTACGCCGCATTTTCAGCAAATAAGGTTTGCACTCAGCATATTGCTGTGCCGGTAATATATCCGACACAACGCTGATTTTCAGTGCAAACCTTTTGGCGTAAGACCCAAACGACCCAATTTTTTTGAATAATAATAATAATTAATGAAACTGGTTCTACTTGTGTAATATTTAATTAATAAATCGAATAAATAAATTTAAATAAAACCAACAATAAAATACTGTTACGACCGACAAAGACCAATGCACACTTGCAGTTTATTACCTTTTTGTCAATTGGACTTCTTTTGTTTACCTTATGTTTAAAATTTGTAATTAGAAAACAGCCTATTGTGTATTGTACTCGTTCATGGCCGTTTGCAGTCATAATTAGGCAGGTGTGCAGATTACGAATTCTAAAGAAATTCGATCTACGCGGGCGGGCAGCCATGTTGTATCGGTGCAGTATATAGCAATGGCCCAATGGGGAGATTGGCAGTTTAGCGATGGTCAAAAGCGAGACAAGACGTGTGTATATTCGATAAGCTATATAGTGACGGACTTAGCGCGTGTTATTGAATCGTGTATTACGTTTGTACTGGTTGTGTTCAGTTATATTTGTACCTGTGTTATACGTGTTTGTATAGTTCTAATGAATTCTATAGTAATTCCAAACGCCATTTTTATTCGAGTCCCGTAACTCGTAACAATACTTTGTTACTTTAACAACTTGTATCGAATCATGTATTCGAATACAATTCGATAGAGTGATTACAGAGTATAATATTACTACACTCTGTGTGCTACGTCACTGACATGAGGCAACAATTGACATTTTACTTCATGTCTTTATATATATAATTCTTCTGTACGTGTGTTGGTACACTGAACTCCTCCTAAACGGCTGGACCGATTTGAATGAATTTTTTGTGTGTGTTCAGGTAGATTCGAGGGTGGTTTAAATTCACAATTGGACCCGGTAGGTGGCGCTGCAATCGGCTTCTAAATTTTATTTCTTCAGGGCAGGACAACGTCTACCGGGACAGCTAGTAATCTATAAATATTTAATGTGTTATTTTACTGTAATGAATGAAGTGTTTAATATATTTTATTTTCCCACTCTATATACTATATATGTCTCTGTTTTATATTTATACTTCTTACAATGTAAGAAGCCAAGCAGGCTTTATTTGTGGAAACTCGAGTCTGTGTGTGCGTGAGACAAAAAGTGAGTATGATTGGACGGCACGTTCGCAATTGATCGTTCCGTCAGACACGCACACTGTCGCAATGTGAATATACAGATGTAATTATTAATTGTTTTCTTATGTTATAATATTGTATCATTCTTGTATTTGATTTTTCATTCGTGTAATAGTTTAAGGTTTCCCACATACTTGGGTTTTATGACACGTGTGATTTTAGAGGTGGGCACTGAAAACCAGTGCTGTGTCGGAATATGTTCCGGCACAGCAAAACACCGAGTGTGAATTATTGAATTGCGGCATTAATTTTTGGTATGTAATATTTTTTCAAACCTGTTTGTATTGTGTGTGTGTCGCAAATGGAAATAAATATTTTCTTTCTTTCTTTATAATATACACGATTAATAGCCGGTTCTTATACCTTCATATACCGACAGTTTATTTGCCTTACCGTCGATTAAAAATTGACATAAGCATGACAAGGAAATGCCAAAATTCAATCGTGGGCAAGGCAAGCGAATGAATAGTAAGATATAGCAACCGGCCATAAATGAATGATGAGTAAAGCTCGCTCAGCGTCGTCAATTGCAAAAACTATACTATGCAACATTTATAATATTATACAATTTTACAAATGTCGTGTCTGTACATGGAGGCTATTTAAAAAAACTACAGGAATACACTGTATAAACGATGGAGAACACAATTTTAGATTTCTTGTCTATTTGTTCGGAATGCATTTAAAAACTACTGGGCCGATTTCGGTGCGATTTTCGCTTATCAACAGCATAATCTTAGGCTCAAACCTGCGATAATTTTATCCCCCCGGGAATTTCAAGTGAAGCGTGGGCGAAGTCACGGGTACATCCCAGTTAGTTTACAAATACCCCACCGAGTATGACTACCCGTCTTATGCACTCACTCTAACTACAACTAACTCGAGAACATATAACAATAGTTTACCGCTCAAAAGGTAAACAATTTTATATGTCTATTTAATACACCAAAAACATGGACCTACTCTCGTTAGATGTATCATAGTAATTTTCTAAATTTTACAAGCAACAACCGTACCCTTATTACCTTTCGAAAGGGTTGTCCAATCTGTTTAAACTTTTTTTGAATTGAAATTTTTTAGAATAGTTGTGATTTGAAACTCGACGAGACGAAAAAGCGACACTAAAAAGAGATAAACACAAATCTATAGGACTAAGTCTGCGAGAGAATGAGACAGAATACATTATATTTAATTATTTAAACACTATGCTCATACAGATAGAGTTGGAAATATTTTGAAGTTTTTCGTATTTCAAAGCTTAAATATATTATAATGATATTATTTAGAATCCCTCCCACCCCTTGTCATACTTTGTTTTACTGTTTCTACTGCGTGTAAACTGCACACACACGAACATTTTTTTATTACGAATCTGGCAAACAGACAGACGCCCTAGCTCATGGAACGTGGTTTTTTTTAATATTCTCCTCTCTCCGGACGAAATGCATTGTCCGGGCTTATTGCTTATTTATGTTTTTTTGTATTTTTTTATATATTTTTTCCTTTTTTATTTATTTCGAATATACAATGGTGCTTATTTTATGAGTGACATGTTTTCTTAAAATCTATTTTTATCTCTACATGTTTTAACAATATCTTTACTTTTGTATCTTTCGGCGGCGGCGGCGGCCTGTCGTAAGAGGTCATAAAACAACCCACAGCACACAACAAGCCACAGGTGGTAGGGTATTTGCCCGTCTGGATAGCTACCACCCCTGGTCTAGAGTATGCCGCTATAATAGCCTTGAGTTGTATTCCGGCATTAGCGGCCATGTCCCATTCTCCCTTTAGAGAGCGACAGCACATTGGTAGCACCTTTGGTAACCGCTATATATAGGCGATGGTAACTGATTTCCATTAGGTAGACCGTCTGCTATGTATAAGATATTTTACACGACGACTTTAATATTTCTCTCTGTGTCTGTCTATGTGACAGTTGACAAGTCACAATCTTACAAAAGATGTCTCAGCTATCATATTTTCCTATATAAAGAATTAATATATTATAATTAGATAATAAGGATTTATTCTTATATATATGTATAAGTATTATCTATGGCTATTATATTTTACATGAAGACTTTAATATTTCTCTCTCTCTGTCTGTCTGTCTATGTGACAGTTGACAAGTCACAATCTTATAAAAGATGTCTCAGTGGGCGCGCCATGACGTTTTTGCTACAAATCCAAAATAAAAACAATCAATCAGCAAAAAACTTCTGGCTTTTTCTTCTGACAAAATAGTTCCCCTTTCCGGCCTCGTGGTAATCGTTTGACAGCCCTAATCCCTTGCATTCTCCTTGCCTTGTTGGTACTGTGTTGTTGTTTTTATAACTCTAAATTGCTGCCTCAATTATGTACAATAATGCTTTAAATGTAAAAGTTCCCATATTTATGTGCCTCGATGTAACGTAGCAGTTTCTTAAATTATTGACTCATCATTTATTTCTTGCTTGTATATTAGTTTCAAATATATGTTATTATCGTTGTACTGTTCTAGAATTTAGGAAAAAAATCATAAATTATTTGATATGCATGATTTAACCGATGCTCTTTTCGTATGTAAAGAAAAATCACACAAAATCTATCTATGTATAGAGTAATATAATAAATATTTTTCGAGCTTGTACAATACATTTAAAAATGAGAAAGCAGTATTGTTTTAAATTTCCCCGAATAGTATACATAATTAAAACTACGCTATAACGGTTTTAAGCGCGACATTTATTTGATTTTATTCTTTATTCTAACGTTTCGTCCATTTTTTAGTAACCGCGATCACGGAAGACAAAGATGTTAGGTGTCAATGAGTAGGTAATTTTAAAGTTAATTATTTAGCCTAGCCCCAACTTCATCGAAACGTAGAAATAAAGATAAAAATCAGATAAATTCCGCGCTTAAAACCTCTAAAAAGTAGTTTTAGTTAAATAAAAAAAAACAATAAAGATGATAGGAAATGACGGGTGAAACTATGTTATTCTTAAATAAAATTAAAATAAATTTATTAATTAATAATTTTACGTCTTACTACCTATAAGGTCGGAATCGAAGTGAGTTATGCTAAAAGGAAGACAATCTTTTATATTAATTATGTAGTGTACAACTAATTTGTATATTATCTACTTTGTATATTATCTACTTGATTAATACTTAGGTGAATCGTATACAACGTAAGTAACTACTCCATGTAACAAAGAGGACTAATTTCGACCGGCAGATTACGAAAATACAAGTTTTAGAATTTTTGTCTGCCTGTCCATGGCAATTGTATGAATTAAATAATTTACACGATTTGAAATTACTGTTGCAGAATTTTAAATTACAGACAACAATCGATTACTGAAATTTATTTAAACCTTTAAAAAATCTTATATATATATATATATATATATATATATATATTAATAATAGTATCTGCAGCTTGAGAATACGAACCCTAAGGGCTTAAAATATGTGCATTGACCGGCCTCGAAAGCGATCCTTTCAAAATGAAGCGATAATAAACCTTATCCAACTTATCTACCCGTCAGATAAACAATGGTGCCCACTTAACTGTGACTTATCTAAGATTGTCTTGATAACTTAGATAACATTGCTCCCAGTTGTTTAATGCTATTAAAGTTTGTGATGTAAAATCAGTGCAGTAGTCTCAACATTGGTTTATTAGTTAGTTAGTTTTTATCCGTGCAGGAATGGAAAAAGAATTCCTGCGGGCGACATGTCGTAAGTGGTAGGGTATTTGCCCGACTGGATGTCTATCAACCCTGTTCTAGAGTGTGCCGCCATAACGACTTTGAGTTATGTTCCGGCATTAGTGGCCAGATTCCAGTTTCTCCTTCGAAGCCGGCAGCACATTGGCAGCATCATTGGTATTGCTAAAGACCATAGGCGACAGTAACTGTTGCGGAATAAATACTTTTTGTTTATATACCTTATAATACTGGCAGCTCGGTTTTTGACGTTTTTATAATAAAAGAAAATAGAGTTGGTTGGGACTCGAACGTAAGGAATAAATGGTGTTTTATTTTGTCTAGTCCTATTTAAATATTAGGTTGGGGAAAAAGTTTCTTCGCATTTTATATAAAAAATCAAAAGGTTTTATTATAAAGTTTATTGACATTTGACTAAAGTATGTAGGTGCCATTTTGTTGGATAACTTTTTGCCATCTTGTAGGTAGGGACCTGATCCCATTGCTATAAAAATTTTGGGGCTTGTGATCAAAAAACTGCGACAAGTGGTTTTGGCAGTTCTCTCGTGATGTTAACCTGACACTGCCTAAGGAATTCTGCAGAGACCGAAACAGGTGAAAATCTGAAGGTGCAAGGTCAGGACTATACGGCGGATGCATTAACACCTCCCAGCCAAACTCTCGTAATTGTTGTTGAGTGGCTAAAGATGTGTGAGGTCTAGCGTTATCATGGTGAAGAACCACACCCTTTCTGTTGATTAATTCCGGCCGCTTTCTCTCAACTTTTTGCTTTAATCTCATCAGTTGTTCGCAGTACAGTTCAGAATCGATGGTCCTGCCTGGCGGTAACAGCTCATAATGAATAATGCCCTTCCAATCCCACCATATACACAGCATCACCTTGTTGCGAGTTAACCCGGGTTTCGCCACAGTCTGTGAAGCCTGACCGGCCTTTGACCACGTTTTTTTTTCGCACGTTCTTGTCGTACGTGATCCACTTTTCATCACCATTTATCAGGTTCTTCAAAAATGGTTCGGTTTCATTACGTCGCAATAAAGAATCACAAATGAGTACATGGTTCATTAGGTTTCTTTTAATGAGCTCATGAGGCACCCAAATATCGAGCTTTTTTGTGTACCCAGCTTTTTTCAAATGCGCCAAAACCGTTTTGTGGTCAATTCCCAGTTCTCCAGCTACATCGTAATTACTAATATGGCCGATCTCACATATACTGAATTAGGTCCATAAACATCACAATTTTTTTTCGCGGCTTGTGTTGCATTTAACCTTTTTTGTAGTAAAATTTTAAAATATATCGAATTTCTTCATTAAATGCACTCATTTTAATAATAAGAAAAACAAATGAAAGTCACACATTTTCCTAATTTAGATTTGGAATTGTCTTCTTTAAAATTAAAACTTTTTAATGATACCAAAATTAGCCAGATACAAATGGTATAGCCAAAGAGATCATATTACAAGTTCATACATACTATATGCGAAAAGACTTTTTCCCCAACCTATTATATATTACATGATTTTGTCTCGTTCGGGTCCATCACATCAACCACTTTCCATCACAGTTGGGCAGTCAGCGTGTCTGCTATGCTTCAGCAATAAAAAAATGTAATTTATCGATTGCAAAATAAATGGATTGTTCGTTTTACATCTAATTATAATTTACAACACAACTATTTCGTATATCCAAGCTAAACAAGTTACGCTTGTTATATGTATACATATTATACAGCGTGTTTTTTTGAAGTTTACTCCTTACGAATATAAGAATTTCTCAATAAAAATAATTGTCGTTATTATCTATACGGGGAAGTTTAGTAATATTTTTTTTTTTTTTTTTTGTACCTGAATTATAAATATCGTCATTTTTTATTTATTGCTCAACCTTAATTGACATGTATCTGAATTGGAAAATTAATGTAAATTTAATTTTAGTATTTATTTTGTATACTGTAGTGGATACACTTATCAGGTTCATAGTTGTAGATTTTTTGTATTCTTTACTTTGCTTAGTATGCCTGGTTACCACACGTTTGGGACCAACTCAATTATTCGCTTATACACGTTTACTAAAAACTTTCGCAATAAACCTAGATATGTATTTCTCTCATAAACAAAAGCAGACCAAGTTCAAGGTCAATCTTTTGACATTTGACTTTGACGTTTGACAAGTGCTACCTTAAGGAAAACATAGCAACAACATCTGTTGATTTATGCTGTTTATTATTTATATTTTCATAATTTCTAATAATAAAATAAATTAAATATATAACTATCCACTTTAAATTCCTTATTTATTTATTTAACTTTAATTTGTCAAATACTGAATAATCTACTTTTGTTATCGTTAATCAATGCCTATATAGCTGTGTTAGCCAGGACGTAAGGATCCGACTAACCAATGAGAGTTGTGTATAAAACTCGCCCCCATTGGCTGGAATTCAAAATGTAAAAAAGAACACGGGTTCTTGAATTTAGTTACGAGAGACTTTGTACTATTGAAAGATAGTTTACTAGAGTTAAAATAAAAGCCAGTTTTAAGATCGAAGTTATATTTATTCAAGAGCTTTACATCACGTCCAGCATCATAGCACTCTCTTCAATACCACTACGTGGAAGAATGTACTGTGCGTCTACAATTGTATAACATCTGTATAACCTACATTCTTGCAAATAAAAATATTGATGGATAGACTGAATTCAGAGTCCGTTGTATATTAACCATAACACAAGCATAACTTGCTTAATTTAGGGATATACAATATGTGTGTTTGTCTGTTGATTATTATTTATTATTTTATTGAAGAATCGATTATTATATAAGACCCTCGGTATGATAATTTTATGAGGAGTGAAATTAATACAATAGTTAACTCAAAAGCGTTACGTTTTTCTGCGCAACGTATTTTGCGCACCATTCACATCGTATGTAGATAGATAGATAACACTTTAATGTACACCATTACAGAAAACTTACGAACTAGTATTATTCTAATTCTTATCGCTAAAAAGCGATCTCTTCTAGACAACCCGTGGCAAGAATATTGCTGATTAGGAATGGCGATGGTGGTATACATAATTATTGTACGATCACTTACATTTTAACAATAAATAAATATGCACATAAGTTATATACATATACAAGATATCTTGTATAAAATGTAACTATTTATGTACTTAAGGAGTAAACTGCAGTCGTGCGTCGTAGCTGACACATACTTTTTTCCAAAATTAGTCGATTCAATTCCGACTTAAGGTAACTAATTTTTCAAAAGTATAATGATACTATTTTAGTTTATATAAAAATAGGCCCTGTGTCTCCTTTGAATATTTTTCACTGTACCTTATAGTGTCGCACTTGGCCATGGGGGCTCATTTTAAAAATTCACCATAACTGTTAAGCTATGCACTTATTTAATCACTGTATGTTAAAGTTATGTTTAAACATGTACTATATTAGTAGAATGTGTTCAAACTAACAGCCTTAGAAGTGGTATAAATTTATTGGATATAGGCTGGTGCAACAGCATTTTGGCAGAGCCCTTATTAGACTCTGCCAAAAAGAATTATAAGTATCTTGCACACGCCACCTACCTAATTTAAATATGTATTGATTGTTAATTATTAAAGCGACATAGCCAAGTTGTGGCTAAGCCTTTAGGAAAAATTTAAAAAAAGTACTATGTGGGAAAGAACCAATAACCCAGGAATGAATTGAGATCATAATGGCGATAGAGGTATACATAATCTAAAGTACAATTGAAGTTTTATATGTTAAATTTAAATAGATATATACTTTATATACATACCATACAAATACATATCTATGAAAATATATAAATGTTTATAGTTTATTTAATTTTATTGCACCGCACTAGCCCACACATCCAGCGCGTTCCATCACTAGCTCACAACGCCCAAAATGCACCGTTAGCCGTTCCACAAGGCGACCGCGGTCTTTGTAGTCGTGGCGAAAACGTCACCAATGACGTTATCATTTTCGATCACACAACGTTTACAACGACCCATGTCAAGTGGTGGGTCGAATAATCGGTCCACTTGGGTTTACGATTTTAACGCCGGCAAGCAAGTGGAGCGAGAAATGTCGCGGTCGTGAACGTGGTCCTTGTGAGTCTCTAACGGAACGTAGCCATCGTAACATAACAAAGTCAATTGACAGTGACAGTTATGAATTTGACAATTCATAAAAAAAAAACGAAAATCAGTTGCTAGTGTTAAAAATGAAAACAAAAAATATATATAAAACTTTAAATGATTGCACATATTATATTCAGTTTTGCAGATCAAATCAAACTATCTAAATTAGCCTCTTTAGGGCTGTCCTTCCAATAAGTTTCCTTTGCTTCAAACGTCGTAATTTTATTGTAGTGTTACCAATCCGAAACCGTATCATAATTCAATTATATATTATATCAAAATTTTTGCATAAGGTTCATATTTGACCTACGCAAGTATGACCATGTCTCTGAATTCCGAAAAAACTCAAGTGGTTGCCAATTCGATTTCGCAGGAAATATTCTTTCTTACTCATATCCTTTCTTTTCTCTATAGTATTTTATTTGTCCCAAGTACTCCTGATTACCTTAAACGTTTTGAATTCCTTTCTTGCTCTCATAATTTACGCCCTTCTACTTAACTTAAATTGAACACTCCTGCGCATAACTCAACTTTTTACAACAATTCTTTTACTGTTAAGGCTATACAGCTTTGGAACACGCTTCCTGTTACTATCAGACAAGCAAAATCGCCAGCGATATTTAAAACCATAATCAAAAAATACTACCTGTCGTTGGAATATGATATTTAAATTAATTTATAAATATTTATATATTCTGTAGATATGTATTTGTATGGTATGTATATATCTATATAATATATAACATATCTACATATATATATGTATATATGTACATAAATAATTACATTTTATCACTATATCTTGTATATGTATATAACTTATGTGCATATTTATTTATTATTAAAATGTAAGTGATCGTACAATAATTATGTATACCACCATCGCCATTCCTAATCAGCAATATTCTTGCCACGGGTTGTCTGGAAGAGATCGATTTTTAGCGATAAGACCGCCCTTTGTACACAATTAGAATAATACTAGTTCGTAAGTTTTCTGTAATGGTGTACATTAAAGTGTTATCTATCTATCTACATACGATGTGAATGGTGCGCAAAATACGTTGCGCAGAAAAACGTAACGCTTTTGAGTTAACTATTGTATTAATTTCACTCCTCATAAAATTATCATACCGAGGGTCTTATATAATAATCGATTCTTCAATAAAATATTAAATAATAATCAACAGACAAACACACATATTGTATATCCCCAAATTAAGCAAGTTATGCTTGTGTTATGGTTAATATACAACGGACTCTGAATTCAGTCTATCCATCAATATTTTTATTTGCAAGAATGTAGGTCATACAGATGTTATAAAATTGTAGACGCACAGTATATTCTTCCACGTAGTGGTATTGAAGAGAGTGCTATGATGCTGGACGTGATGTAAAGCTACCTGTCGTTGGAATATGATATTTAAATTAATTTATAAATATTTATATATTCTGTAGATATGTATTTGTATGGTATGTATATATCTATGTAATATATAACATATCTACATATATATATATATATATATCATTTATGTATTTATTATTAAAATGTAAGTAGTTCGTACTATATGTTACGTATACCACCATCGCCATTATCATCTCAATTCATTCCCGCGGTTGTCTGGAAGAGATCGCTTTTTAGCGATAAGACCGCCCTTTGTACACAACTAGATATAATTTTAGTTTTTAAGTTCATTTTTGTATTGGTGTATAATAAAGTGTTATCTATCTATCATAATCATATTAACAATCGAAAAGAATATAATCCCTACATAAGATACGGTGTGGAAAGCGTTAGCTGCGGCTGATCCTATCATTCCACTATTAAAAGTCATCATCCGACGTGACTGGGTATCGAACAAATTATGCATTTGGACAAGGGTCCAAGTTAAGAACGTGCTGGCATATTTTAATTTCTTTTAATTCGTGTTAAAAGCGGGTGCGTTTGTGGTTATTCTGACCGTTCCGTCAGACATGCACTCTATTGGAATGTGCGTTCAGCACCGAGTAAAACAAGCCCGTCTTAAGATTCACAAACCTACAAGGCAGTCTACCGTATAATGCAAGACTATGAATGTTGTTGTAGCCTGCTTTGCGTTCTATAACACCGAGCAGAATGCTTCTTGAGTCCTGCAAGCTCCGCCCACTGCAGGCCTGCACTGCAGGATCGTGAATGGACCCCATTAACCATGTTGGGCTCCGGGGTTTGAAAATCAATCTGTGACCCACTCCAAGAATAAAAAAATAAAAGGAGGCGGGAACTTGTCGCTCTAAGAAATGTAAGGAGTTGAGATATGACTTAAAAAAAGTGATATTTTAGCCCTAAATTCTATTTGGAAGACGAGAAATTTTAAAAATAAGGTGACAAATATTCAGATTCAAAATAAGTTCCACTGGAGAACACTTTTTGAAGGTCATACATATAGGTTAAAATTTAATTTTAGTTCCTAGACTATGAATACCGCTTCGCAACGTGTTATTGCTGTTAAGGAGAAGAAGCGGCAAGGAACTCCCCAGCAACACGTCTAGCTAAAAATTGTTTTTCTTTGTGTTTCTTATTCTATTTTTATCTCAAGTTCTTTTTTTTATAATAAGTTTTATACAGAAGTATGTTACAGAATGACTTTGAAGAATTAATGGAGGGAGTTGTAGCAAACAGTTCATATTCAATAAGACAGAGACACAATGAAAGGATAGAAAAATATTATTATAGTTATAAATATAAAGACATGACGTACTAATTTTTATTTTTTGCTGCATCTTATCTCCATATATTCCTTACAAATATGGCAAGACAAAAACGTTATACTCGTATAAAATACAGTATAAGAGGTTGGAGCGAGCTGCTATGTAAATGAATTTTTGTCATTTAAGTATTCTTCAATAGTGTAGTATCCCCTTTTTAGGAAGATACTTTTTAATTTAGTGAAAGGCAGATCTAACATTTCACTCGGAATCTTATTGAAGAAGCGTATACCAACCCCTAAGAAATAAAATATGTTACCATTATTTACCATAATTGATTTATGTGAATGAATTTCAACAGTTAATAATATAAAAAACCAGGGCTTGAAATGCCGGTAAAATGTGGTATCATTATTTATACTAATTTCAGATAACGGTAAAAAATAAATATCGTTATAAAACTTACCGTTATTTCTTGCCATTTTACCGGTAAAAAATATAATGTTAATACTATGTTTATCGGTAATTTTACCGTTATAACTGTTTTGTTACTATCGTCGCTCTCTCACTCGCAAAGATTGTCAAACAGCACTGTGCTCAGAGCGCGCGTAATATTTAGAGTTGTGTTTGTCGATTGGTTTCGGTAACATGCAGTCATAATAAAGCCAATTCTTAAAAATGTCAACGTCGCTTGAAATAATGTAAAAATTACCGATACGTATAACGTTATACATACGATATTTAACGTTATATTATAACGTTAAAATCATACCAAGTAACGGTAAAAAATATTCCGGTATGGGAGTTTCTTTTTCAAAAAAACCATTAATTACGTATATTTATAAAGGTAATTGATAACGTTTTCATGCCCTGATAAAAACACATACACCACACGATTAATTCATTCAAAATAACTAAACCGACTACAATTATAAAAAATATCAACACAATAAAATGATATTTTAAAATCACTTTCATTGTTTACAGTCTGGCTCAAGAATGTATGAAGGCGTATCCATCTAATTTAGTATTTTTAAAAATCGGAAATATTTTAAAACTAGCAGATTACGCATTGTATGTACATATGTGTAGGTAAGGCAATGGGTTTGCGCCACCCCTGTGCAAAAGACGACCCTGAGTAAAAACTACTCCACTGCGATTGAAAGAACTATACAGAAGAACACAATTTTCGTGACGAAATCATGTTGAATTTTCGGTGTGGCAATAGTACTTCACACGTGAGGTCTATCGCCACCCCAACCTGGCGACCACCGGCCGCGATTTTCCCCCATGAGCGGTGTGATGGTCCTCAATCGGTCTTCTCACTGAAAAAAAAGGTTAGGTTATCTCTAAAAAATATGCAAAGTATTCATAGATTAAGACTTAAATTGAAAAAGTTCTTGTACGGTCACCATGTGCGCCAAGCTGGTCTTGTTCATGATACCAGTGCTATATAATAGCGCCCATTTGGAGGATGTGCCTGACCTATCCTGTCTGTGTTGTGTCGTGTTTCTTTATATTGCCCTTTTTGAACTCTTATTGATATAACTATTTCAAAGTATATAAATAATATGTATTTAATCTTTTTACAATTGTTGTGGTATACATTTTTTTCTTTTTTTTCGCCATCAATAAGAACCGTTCGAAGTGCACATATTTTTAAAATTAAACTGAAAGAGTTCCTGTACGAACACCAAAGGCAGCAAGCAGATCTCGCACTTGACACAAGCGCCTTTTAGTCAGCCTGGTTGAGTCTTTTTCATAGTTATAGTTCTATTTAATTTCATTTCATTTTGTACGTGACGTACCTATTATTATTTTTCAAAATCATTATTTTCAAATTTCAATAATTATTTCATAACTTTATTATTTATATTATTTTTATAGTTTATGTACTTATATTTATAGTTTTTACTTAAATATGTCTATTCTTTGTTTCATGTTGTTCTAATTATAAATAACATTAAAATATTAAATGTTCATTAGCTATTTTTTTTTCTTCTGTGAAGGTGACTTTACTGCTTGGCACTAATGGAAGACCAGCGTTGGTTGTTATCAACCAGCATTTGCTGAGTTAGGGCCTGTTTAGAGTTAGTTAACTGTTGGCTTTTATTAAACTGCTTATGTATACTTTTATAATTTTAAATAACTCTAAATAAACATTATTTTCTTTCTAATATTTTCTTTTCACTTTGTATTTTATTTGCTTCCGTGTCTGTGTATGTCACTTTTGTGGCTACAGGTTAACCCAACCGGTAACATGCTGAGATAGGACCAATTTAGACCTACATTTGCTTCGTTTTTTTTTATTTACTGCATGTTAAAGGGTACATTTATTTATTTATGCTAGTGTAATGTATTCTTATTTGTGTTGTAGTTCTAAATGTTTTTTTTTTCTTTCTTTCTTTAATCTAGTTATTAAAAAAAAGAACTATTTCAACTTAACCTCTTATGATTTATTCCACCCATTATTGGAGCCCCTAAAGGCAGTATCACACCTTCACGAAGCAGTGGGCCTATCGGCACGCCGTAATCAATCGAAATTAACCAACGCACTATTATTCATACTTGTTAGCCTCTAACAGATTGTTGGATGGAGCACGTTCTGCTTATGAGGTTTTGATTCGATTATTGAGGAGTTACAAGTCAGCTTTAACAACACTTTATTGCGGTCTAATTAAATAAATACAGTAGCACAATTAGCGGAACAGAAAATACTGGGATTTGCCGGACTTGGTGTTGGCGGGAAACAATAACAAATTAATGAAAAAGAAATGGCTATCAAATTTTTTAAATGAGAGATAAATAAGAAAAATGTATAACCGGCCAGTATTTTGTAAAAAATTGCATTATTTTAAAAATGTTGGAGTTATTTCTACCGCTCCGCTAATGTTGCTAGTATATGTAGTTTGATAGTATTTAAATTGAGAATTGACGTGTATTGATATTTCCATCAAGCCATACTCCTGCCTGTCAAATGCCGAACATGTATTGTACCTTAATAACAAGACACCTGGTAAAATTTCACGCTTAAATAAAAAAAAAATTGGTATACTCATATATAAATAAGAAAGTAACCTGTTTGGTTATTACGACTAAACGGCTGAATTTTTTTAATGAAATTTGGCAAGAAGACTTACTGTATTTACCTACTTAACTTTTAAGTATATATTTTAATTTATAAATATTGTATTATTAGAAATAAATGTTACAAATAAACTAAAAACTTGACAATAGCTAAACACATAAAGCTTGTGAAGTCATAATTTAAAAAAATGTATTAATTAGTGTGACAATATTATTTTTATCTCACGACGGCATTATTGGGATGTAGACAGCCTCTACTTACCTAAGAATACGTTCTTTCTAGGAATAGAGAAAAGCGTATTCTAGCGAATTTATTCGATTATTAAATCAAGAAGGATTGTAATAACGCAAGCATGTAATAGCAAAAAAAGAACCAAGATACCACGGTTCCTTCGATTTACTCTATAAAAAGCGGGTCTCAGGCGCGTTCCTTGTTCATCTACAAATTCGTCACATTCCACGCCTCCGGGCTGCCGCTTATAATTGCCGTTAACCGTTCCACGTGATAAATCTCTCGCCGAGATGCGAGATTAGGCTGTAAAAATAAAAATAAACGTGCACGGTGCCACTGGAACGCGCCGATGATAGTATGACAAATTAATCGGAACGCACCCAACAGAATGTTTGTAATAATTTGAAAATAGAACTCTGTTGCTTGTCACGTGTATCAAAGGATCCTGAATGCAGCTTTATTTATTAGGAAGTTTCTAATATGGCGACGGTTTTTTATGTTTATACTCCGTAAAACTAACTCAAATATAAACTTTGTTAAAAAATTGGGTGTATTAAATAATTAGCAAGGTTACAACTGAGTAGTCCATGTACGTGGCAATATCTGTCAATACAGAAAACAGAAAACCTTGGGAGATGCACCTACGAATATGTTTAGGTTTTACATAGTTTCACGTAGCAGTTTTGATTTCTGTATATATAGTCTTAAGTTTAATATTAAATTAAATTAATCAATAATTACATAGAGAGTACAACACACGTCATCTTATTTTGTACTCCCCTCTAGCGGTTGAGTCTAGATCACGCATGGCGATCGAGCCATGGGCTCTCGCCAGTGGTGCGTCACCTTCATCCAACGGGGTAACATCACCAACGCATCACACACATAAAAATAAACCCCCACAATCGACACAAGATAAATTTTATTAAGTACATACATATATACTTTCACTAATGGCGGCATTTTTTTTTATTGAATAGGTTCGCGTTTGACTGTCATTGGTGGAAATGCAGTCTAAGGTGAAGCACGCTTACCTAGGAGATACCTGTTCACGCTAGACTTGAAGACATCTAGATTGTATTTTTGAGAAAAAACAGACGACGGTAAAGAGTTCCACTCTTCAGCGGTACGTATGATAAAAGTGGAAGCATAGCGTTTTGTTCGCTTTGTTGATATTTCCACCAAATATCGGTGGCATGAGCCCGTACGTCTGCTTGTCCGGTGGTAAAATGATGAGGGAGCAACCAATTCAAGCAATTCCGTGGCACACTCGCCGAAGTGTATCCTATAGAATACCGACAAACTGGCGACTTTACGTCGACGATTTAGGCTCTGAAGCCTCTCGTCGAATTGTCGGTTATGGCCTATCAGTTTTCTACCTCTGTTTTCTATTGACCGGTGATTATCCCTGCCTACACCATATAAAAATGCACCCAAGAACAACCCCCGGCCAGTGCAGGACTATTTTATTGAAAATAAGAACAAAAGGTAACGGTTTTTTTTTTAAAGCTTCAGTTGAGCAGACAGCCTCTGGACATTTGTAACACCAAAGGTGCTACCAATGTGCTGCCGCTTTCTAAAGGGAGACTGTAACCTGGCCACTAATGCCGGAACAGAACTCAAGGTTGTTATGGTGGCTAACTCTAGAGCAGGTGTGATAGCCATCCAGAGCATACCTAGCCAGAATAGGAAAAGAAACAATAATCAATGTGTTTATTGTCCTAATGAAGTAGATGATGCACAACATACTCTTTTTTCGTGTCAAAGGTGGTCCATCTAAAGGCTTGAAGTAGAGTGTGAGTGAGTGGGAAGCATTAACGCGGATAACTTTGTGAACACTCTACTAAAAGGGAAAAACGAATGGAGGTCAGTTGACAAATATGTTAACAAGATAATAAGACAAAAAGAAGAAGATGAGAAATAGAAGAAGACAAAAGTTTATCTGGGCAGGGACGCAGATAAATAAGGTGTCAGGAACGGTTTTAGTCGGTTGAAGTCCGACTCGCAGTCCATGAGGATTTTACCTGAGAAAAAAAAGGTGTGGTAGCTATCCAGGCGGGCAAATACCCTACCACCTGGCTGTGGGGTGTTGTGTCTCCTCTTACGACAGGCCGTCCAGCCCCAGGAAATTGTATTCCTTCTCCGTTCCTACACGGGTAAGATATATGGGGATGAACTGCTAATGGAAATAGAGATCTAGGACTGTGGAGACTATGGCGTGCGCCATCGCAATGTTCGAGAAACATGGATAAAATGGGCAAACATACTTTTATAATTATGAATTTATCTGGTGAACGGGAGAAAACACTAAGTTTTACTAGTGTTGAACTATTTATGGGCAATTCCAAAGACGTTGTATGCAATTGTAAGATAATACTCGTAGAAGATATTAAGAAAACACAAAACATTTTGAATTCAATAAAAAGAGCAAAATTTTACCTTCACATATAACCTGAAAATGTCCGCCACAAAGCATTCAGAGTGTGCAAGTAAAGTACAACTTTTTGCAACAAAAGCATCGCGTGGGGCCGAAACCCGACTCCGATTCGAACCCACTGACCGTAAGTTCCGCGTGACACGCTCCGCTGTACATCAATGTGCATGCAATAACTTTTGGTTTCACTTCTTTTTTACTTACAATTTAGGAGGTGGTTTATTTTTACACAACTGCGATGAAAATGTGAATTGCATTTAGTATTGAAAGTAATCTTTACGTAATGTTTGGTTTCAATAGCCTCACGAAATCGAAAACACCCAAGTTTCAATAGAGAAGATGGTTGGCAAGTACCACATCAATCATCAAACTATCAAAACTATTAAGACTCAAACCCAGCAAAAACAAACTGCCAGACCTCAGACACCGAGCTCTTTCTGCGTGCAGCGGAACACAAACCAACTTGATTGACAATTTCTTTTTATTGTACCTCACCCATTTTAATATTACAAAAAATTATTAGAACTAGACATGTTTGCTGAAGAATTTCTTGCGCTGCTTCTTCTTTTCAAGCCACAACATATTGCGAAGCGGTAATAAATTAGATTAGGCTCCCATAGAGTAAATAATAACAATAAACAAAATTAAAACTAAATAATTAAAATGAACAAGTTGACGGTAGGCTAAATAAAACTTTCTTCTTCTTTTTTGGAGGATTATGGCTCCAACGCAATTAGCATTGATTTTGCCAGTGTCACAGTAGTTTATAAATTGTCAGGTGCATATATATGTGATAAAAGAAAGAGAAAAATTTGACCGGTAAATTCAAATTATGTGATCCTGTAGACAAAACAGACATAGAATGTTAAACTAACTACACTATAAATATATGTTATTTGGTGTTAAAAACTTTGATAAAATATTTACATGTTTCTCATCAGCTAGGGTTAAAAGAAAGTTTACATTGACAGGGCGAGGAAAGTTATTAGGTAAAATGCTGTAAAGGGGTCTAACAACATTGGGACATTAAAAAAAAATATGGTGAACTGACCTGCAGCTAAGCCACACTCACAGACAGAATGGTCGCGTATTCTTATTTTTGCCAAAAATACTGGTGAGCAACAGTGACCAAGACGCAGACGAATAATAGTTGACAGGGCCTTTTTTGGTATTTTTCTGTGGGCAAAGAACCAGGGTTTGGGAGGTATTGTCGATTGTAAACTGCCGTAGTATCTGTCAACATTCAGACGAGACTGTTGCCAGACACTGTCCCAGGTGTTAAACATCTGGGGCCTTGCAAGGGAGCGTATGTCACGAGGGAGGCTTTTATTGTATTTAGTAGTAAAAAAATAAAACTTTAACAATACTCATTGACACCTGACATCTTTGTCTTCCGTGATCACGGCTACTGAAAAGTGGCCGAAACGTCGGAACAATAAAAATCAGATAAATTACCGCGCTTAAAACCGTAGTTTTACTAAATAATGTTTACAATTAAATTTTTATTGTGCTTAGTATCCGATATTAGAAGAATCAACCAAATTCAATTCGATTTGGTTGAATGGCACAGAACTCACATTGAATGATTTAAATTGAAAGACAAAAATGAAGTGTCTAGAATCGGCTTATTTGACAAGTTACCTAAATAATAGATTAAACCGACTTTCAGTAGTCGCCATCTAAGAATTTTCTATTGTCCTCGACTTGATTGTTTGCTTTGAATCCTTTTTATTATTAATAAAAAAAATATTTTCGTTTATGGACCTATTTATCTATGGCTGTGTTTATTATATAGTTTTGTTATATAATATTAATATTATCAATACGAACATGTATACTAAATTTCGTCAAAAACGATTCATATGTAAGAGGATATACGTAAAAATAACAATATGAAACAAATTACTACATTTGTATATTAATACGAATAGACAACCCCTTAACAAATAAAACGTTAAGATACGCTACACCCAATCCGTTTTTAATGAAAATAATTCCCTCACATAAGTTCAACCTTATTGAAGAAAGTCTATTAAACCAACCCTTTGTAACTGTACTAAATAAATCCTTAGATAAACAAACAAGAACTTTAATCAATGGAAATTTATTTATTCGAACGGATAGAGTAAACTAGCGCGGAAAATCCATTTTCTTAGCAAAATAGCATGTATTGTGCTGGGGTAACGTTGTTCGCGTTTCCATGACGATGACGAGTTACTTTAGGCTACGTTCCACCTTTGGCTCACAACGCTCAAAATGCTCCTTCAGCCATGCCAAATAGAGACCACGTCATAATTTTCGATCACGCAGCACTCACAATGACCCATGTTAAGAGCATCAATTCTCTCTATCGATACATTGACAAAGGTGCAATTTTCAAATCAACCATACATCCACTAATGAAATTTATGTATTTCGTCGATAATGACACCATCGCTCCATAATCCACTTGGGTTTATGATTGTAACGCCCGCAAGCAAGTGAAACGGGAAAAATCGCAGTTGTGAGCGTGGTCGTTTTGAGTTTCAAATGGAATGTGGCCTTAGGGCTTTAGCGCACTGGGTACTTGCACTAGTGCTTCATATTGCAGGAGTTCAGCAGACAGGCAGACTTGATGGAAAGCGGTTACCATCGCCTATGGACATTTGCAATACCAAAGGTGCTTCAAATGCGCTGCTGCTTTCTTAAGGGTGACTGGAACCTGGTCACTAATGCCGGAACACAACTCAAGATTGTTATGGCGACATACTTTAGACCAGGGGTGGTATCCATCCAGTCGGGCAAATGCCCTACCACCTGACTGTGAGTTGTTTTGTCACCTCTTACGACAGGCCGCCCGGCCACAGGAAATTGTATTCTTTCTCCGTTCCTGCACGGATAGAACTGGCTTGTTAGACTTGCATGTATGATGAGGTTAATGAAAGTAAGTGAAGATCAATAGTCTGTGCCTACCCCCATAGGAAAAGGGCGTGATATTATGTATGTATCAATACTGAAATTCGGATAACCTACATTAAAAATAGAGTGCAGTGGTAGATTGATTTGTCTGTTGGTGATGTTTGCAAAGTTCAAAGCTCAAATCCAGATAGCCCCGAGGAAGCCCGACCTCTTCACAACAGTCTGTTTGACGGGGTCGGATTAATTATTTTAATATCGAAATTGAAAATACTTATATCTACGAGAGAACAAAACGGGATGTTGTTTGACAAAAAGTGTGCCCAATTCAGAATATACAGAGAGTGTACATCCAAAATATACAACAGCAAACAAAAGAAGGAAAGATACAAAAATAATATAACGACCGGCCTTATCGCTCAAAAGCGATTTCTTCAAATCAAATCAAATAATTTATGGCATACAAACATGGTAGCTTTCCAAATAGTTGTTATTTTAATAATGATCACATGTTTTTCCGGTTCGACGTACAATTTTTTGAAACTTATGTTATTGTTACGAGTTTTAGGACTCGAATTAAAATGCCGTTGGAATTATTATAGAATTTATTAGAACTGTACAAACACGTATAACACAGGTACAAATATAATTTAATACAACCAGTCCAAACGTAATGAAGGATTCAATAACACGCGCAAAGTCTCTAAATATATTACCGAATGTACACAAGTCTTACTTCGCTTGTGGTTATCGCTATAATGACTCTTCCTCAATCGGGCCATTGCTTTATATTGCACAAATGCAAATATGTCTGCCCGCTAAGCGTCGACGCAATTTCCCAGAAATCGTAATTCGCACACCTGCCTAATTATGCTCGCAAACGGCCATAAACGAGTACAATAGGCTGTTCTCCACAATAACCAATAAATAAGTAAACAAAAGAAGACAATCATAAAAGAACTGAAATGTTATTCGCTCAAACGCCGGTGGGTAATAAATGTGCTTTGTTTACAAATATGCAGGTGGCCCAAATTGTAACACTATATAAGTACATACTATTCTTACTTTAATATTTATTTAGTTTTAATTATTATTGCTAATGTTTCAATAAAATTTAACAAAATACTAAATACATAATTTAAATTTACATTATGTTCCTATTGATAGTAATATGGTACAATCATTTTTTTTAACGAGGTGTAATTCATCATGGAGTCACGACCACCCAGAGATAGCAGTAAGGTAGTGTTGGACGCCCGATGGCATCGCTCGGTATTCCAACGTAACGCCGTAATGTCAGGGTCTTGGGAACAAAAGATACTTCTGATAACTCTGACGGCGTCGGCTCATGCAAGTACTGCTGCGTTTTTCACTATACACGTCGTAGCGTCATCTTAGGGCCTTTATTGGAGCGGTGAGGTTCCCCGTTTCACTGCCCAAGACCGTTGTCAAGGTGGAAGGAGTTGGTGGTAATTCTTCCTTCGACGCTCTGCTCTACGGTAGCGTCTTCCCTTTTCATTTCTGCTGCCTCACGTGGACCGCTTTCCACGTCTCGTCGCTGTCAACCATTGCGCTATTATACTAGCAGCGACAAGTCGTCCCCATCGTGCCTACCAGCTCACTTCGATGATCTGCCGCAGCAGGGCAGCTTCTCCAGGTAACCCTAGGCTAAGATTAATAGATTTTAAATACTGAATATACGGTATATCGAATTACATATAAGTCCACTATCTGATCTTTAGGATGGCTCAGCTAAATACCAACTCAAGGCACTAGAATCGATTGAGCGGAGAGCCAGGAAGTTGATAGGCAACGACCAGCTATTTAATGACAAAATACAAAGTCTCGAACATCGATATAGGGTTGCCAGCTTGTCGGTTTTCTATCGGATACATTTTGGGGAGGTGTGCATTGGAGCTTTTCAATCTTATCCCGCCGACTTCCTTCCATCATCGGACAACCCGATGCACTGGCTTGCAGCGTGACATACTACCTATACGAACAAAGCGCTTCGAGTCCACCTTCTTTATGCACACCGTAGAGGACTGGAACTCACTACCGGAGTCTGATTTTCCCGAAACCTACAACCTGGGTGTCTTCAAGTCTCACGTGAATAGGTAACCTTCTAGGTAAGCGTGCTCGATCTTAGACCATATCTCCGCTCAAAATCGAGCGAGATAATGGTCAAACGCGAATCCATACAGTAATAAAAAAAATAAAAAAATTGTCGGTGTAGCAGCAGTCCGAAATCAGTATGTTCTGTATACGCGGTACATAAAACTTTAAAATTCGTAAAGTGTCCTCCTGGCCTTATTAACTTTTGAACGATCGATTGTACAATGTGTGTGGTTGTCTATAGATTAATATTAATAACTCTTTAAATTAATCATCCATTACTCTTTCTGGGTGCGGTAATAAATTACCACCTTGCGCTGGCTTTAATGTATCAAACACCTGCGTTATTGGAGCAAATGTGAAACATACCAGAACGAAGCCAGCGCGGTACGACGATCTTGTTACTCGTACTTGATTAATTCGCGAATCCCGCACAGTGTTATCAAGTTGCAACTGCCCTGGGTAATCGATAGCGGCTATTAGGGCAAGGGCCAAAGGATCGATACCGGCCAATCAAAAATGTATTAGGTCTCATCGGCTTTGGTCATTTTGTGCACATGAGTATTAGAGTCAATACGTCAATTTTGTTACGCAAGCTTGTTCTGTACGACATACAGAAGATAGATAGATAGTGTCATACGTCAGTTCTCTCGCTAGTTTTTTTTAAATTTAAACCTTTTTAAATCAAATTAGTAAATTTTTTGTTTGAATTGTTATAAAAAATAGTTCTAGTAGTTCCAAACCATTGTTGGCGTCCCACACAAAGACGGTATCCTGTTAATTTATTAAAGATATTAAGAGATCTTAATATTTTTCCTTAGTAGCCATACAATAATATTATCATGGTATTGATACAGAATATTTTTTGTCAATTCTTAATGTTTTGAATAAATTTATAAGGTACCAATCATTCAGGGGGTGTCAACGATGTATAGTTTTCCCCATAGAATTAATACGCTAAAAACCCGAGTAGATGCCATTAACATAAAGCACTTTTAACCAGGAACTAGCAGTCTCAGTCCGCAAGACAATCTCAGTGTGTCGAGCTCCATTAGTCTTTCCAAAAAGTAGGGAACTGGAAGTCCCTACTTTTTGGAAAGATTATTTACTTGCAACATTATTTGTGCCTTTGTGTGCGTGTCAGCGAAAATAATTACATGACGCTCACGTACACATCGGTTGGTTTTGTGTTTCAACTCTGAATATAATTTTGTAGGAAACTATCTCTCTAGGTATTATTAACCCGAAGGATTCAAAATTCAAAAGTTTTTATTGTAAATAACTGGAAAGCACTTTTTGAAGGTCATACATATAAGTTAAAATTTAATTTTATTTATTTAATCTATGTACAGCGCTTCGCAACGTGTGTGACGTCGTGAATACGAAGTCATTGTCCTTTGCCTAATGGTTTGAGAACTGAAATATTAAAGATTCTCTTTGAATTAAACCCCCTTAATCATCGTCAACTTGCCAGGGTAGCTTCACTACCCTTGGGCAAGTCGTTATTTATCCAGTGACCACCTTCTTGTTTATTCGCCTAGCCTTTCCAACCCACTATACCCTGACTTTTCTTTATTGATGATCAAGTAGTAATGTAACTACCCAAACTGCTAGACCGAGGTAATAAGGCTAATTTTAGTTTTTTAAGTATCTGTACATAAGCCTAAGTTAATGCTTCCAATGAGGATATTTCTGTCTCAAAAAAAAGGTAACTCAGCTTACCTGGTAAAGAAAAGCAAAATCTAAAATAAATGACCTAATCGAATTGAAACAGATAGTATGATTTCTTAACCATCCCTTTATAAAATAGTTTAACACATAACACGTGTTATTGCTGTTACATAAATCTATAATAATAATAATTATTATTTATTTTCTCTCACAAACAAAATAATATGAGTAATTGCTAGAAAAGGTTACTAAAAATTGGTGAGAGCCTGGTGTCAGTAGACGGAAAAATCGAGTCTGACTGATCACCACCCTCTCCCCGGAAAAATGTAGAATATACAATTAGTTAATCGATTAATAATCATTGATTTACTGATAATATTAATCACAGTTACAATGTATTGAGTGTAAATAGATGTGCAGTGTGTAATTGCGTATTTAATTTAATATGTAAAAAGGAAAATATTTAAATAATTAGGACTAATAGTGCTTCAGTGGAGTCATTGTCTGGATCTGAAGCTGGATTCATATTGAAACCACAAAGAACAACTAAAATAGTATAATGTATTTATTTTATTTCACTATCTTCAGTAGCGGCTGGAATAATATCTTCCATATATTGGATGTATCCATCGTTTTCACAATCATTCAAAGTCATACCCACTCTGGGAATGAAGTATGTGCGTGATAGATAAGAGTAATATGGATCGTGCGCCGCTTGACGGATGGCTTCAACATTACCTTACGCATGCATCCGTCTTTGTTTCAAAGATAATAATATTTCACAATAACATGTATTACGGTTGTACCACCTTAGATAGTGTTGCCATGTTCTTGTAACGTCTCATACGAGATGCACTAAATGTAGTTTTTAGTTTTTGAAAAGTGAAAACTTCTTTAGGCGCGCTGAGCACTTTATTTTATGGGTATTGAATGATACTGAGCCGTCACGCTCGGCTATGTAACGCTCGTTTGGGTAAAGTCGGCTCAAGTCGACTAGGGGAACAAAAGAGTCAATTTGTGTCTTTTATTCGTGCATGAACGGAGAACGAATACAATTTCCTGTGGCTTGGCGGCCTGTCGTAAGAGGCGACAAAACAGCCCACAGCCAGTTGGTAGGGTATTTGCCCTTCTGGATGGCTACCACCCTTGTTCTAGAGTATGCTGCCACAACAACCTTAAGTTGTGTTCCGGCATTAGTGATCAGGTTCCAGTGTCCCTTAAGAGAGCAGCAACGTATTCCATCAAGTGGGCCGTCTGCCTGTTTGCTGAACTCCTGCAATAAAAAAATTGCTATACGCGCTCGGTGAGCCATAGGCCTATTATACATGCTAAGAAATTTCACCATGTCTGCAGCACATAGGACTAGTTCATCGTGTACACGACTAGAATTTAGCCGAAAGCCACGATAAATAGGAACGTGTAAACGATGAAATTGTTTTCAGGCCGTCCTACACAGGGTATGGTAGGGTGCACTAGTCAAGTTTGCAAAGAAAATAATCATGTTAACTAAGAAGCATAGCTTCCTCTACCGCAACAACAGAGCGCGTCGTGTCTAGCGCAGGCAAGATTTTTTCTTGGTCAGCGCTGGAGCGATGTACACAGCCTGTGTGTAGAAATGACACGAATTCTTGCGTAGACCTTTTCGTAGCTCGTGTGAATTAGATATACTAGACGCCCGTGGTCGAAATTCGACCATAATAATTAATTTAAAATATAAATTTGAACATTTTTAAGGTTCTGTTGTACTACGGTACTTCTATAACCACAGATTTCGCCAAGGCTACGCTGCTTTTTTGACTTTAACAATAAACAAAAGAGTATATATGCGTGTGTGTGTCAAATACATGGTAGTGTGTGTAATGTTTTTTTATTGATTTAATGTATCTTTTATGCATAATTTTAAAAAAATATTAGCATTCTGCACTCCTTCTCTATATAAACTATAAGTGTGCGAAATTTCATACTCCTCCGTCCGCGCAATTTTCGTAAAAAGGGTACAAAGTTTTTGCTGTGCTTTTGCTTCACGAATTAATATATAGATTAAACTTGGACCAACGTTAAAATTAAAATTGCATGGTTAAATTCACTTTTTTACAACTAAAAACCCCAAAATGACTAAAATGGCTTATATGATCAAAATAACCAAACTAACCAAAATGGCAGATCACAAAAAAGCTATTGTACTTTCTGGGATAACCTTCACATAAATCTATCCCATTATCCGGGATAGAAAGTATCCCTTGTCCACCCTCGACATTAAAATTACTTATATACCAAATTTAAGCCAAATCCGTACAGTAGTTTTTTCGTAAAAGCATAAGAAACAAAGAGACCAATATATTTAAATCCCGAAAACTGTCCCATTTTTCGGGATAAAAAGTATCCTATGTTCATCAGCGAAATCGGTCCAGTAGTTTTTCTATGAAAACGGAACAGATAGACAGATAGAGCTACTTTCGCGTTTATATATATATATATTATTTCTATTCCACCGGACGGACAAGGTTATCCGGCTTTTTATATCGTTTAGGGGTTTTATGTTTTGTATTTTATTTTCTATTTATTTTCTTTTTATTTTATTTCCTTATTAAGCTCTTATATCTATAACAATGGGTCCTTATACTAGTCTTACATCCTTCATTGTCTTAAGCCTAGATCTTCTACTCTTTCTATTTATACTATCTATACTGCATTTATAATATTAATAGGGATTTACTGATATTGACTACAGATAAGATTGAATATTACCAGAAGAAAAAAAAAGTTCATGTTCTAGACATTACAAATAGGTTTTATATGTACTGTTTTTTAATATTTCTTATTCATAAATAAAATTAGGTCAGTACCCCCGGTGAAGACAGTAAATTAATTTTGCATTTCATTACTGGGTAACAGAGATATGATTTCATTACGAATGGCTGAGAACCGTCGTTGTAAACAAGACAAATGACTTTTAAATTAACCGCCATCTTGTTGTCACAACTATAATGTGATTCATTCGATTCAATTATCGGAATGTTAACACAATGTGGACATCATCCTTTGAGTGTTGTATTGGTTGGTTACAAATCTGTGGCTTTCGGGGTTTGTACACCTGTTGTAAATGATAGAGATTGGATATAAAGACAAGATATTTAATGATATTATCGTAATAAAATATAATAACAGCCCATAAATGTCCCACTGTTGGGCTCGGGTCCCCCACTATAGGGGGAACGGACAGTATACCCTCCACACTTGTCCAAAGCGGCTTGGCAGGTTTGACACATCGGTTATCTCGACATGCAGGTTGCAACACGATGATTTCCTTCACCGTTGTTAGCACGTGGTAATTGTAACAATATGCACATTAATGCCTAAGCGGTGCATGCGTTCCGGCCAGGATCGAACCCGCGCCCTTTGAGTTTGGGACGCGTGCGCTAGCCATTACGATACCACGACTTATTAAACTAGATTGATTGATGGATGTGAGTACACGAACGCGAACCACGGTGTCTTTGCGTGAACTGAAGTAGTTTGATTGCCAAAATCGTGAGTCTATAAACCTCATACAACTGTTAGAGTCTTTAGTGGAATTCTAAAAAAGTTTTTAATTAAGAATACACAAGAATATACCTCAAAAAGGTTAGTTGAATAATATAATCTCATCTGTCTGAGGTTTAAAAATATTTTATTTAAACCGCAAACGAACGAATAAAAGTGTAGACGAAGCCTACGTGAACGAGTTTTTGGCGGGAACTGAAAGGGGACGTCGTGCTGTGCAGTTTTATTTTCTAAAAATGTGTAAAAGTACTCTAAAATGAACAATAGTTGTAGGATATTGATAGTTTTTGAGTAGTAATTATGTATTTTTGTGAGAAATGTGAACTGTATAGTCAGATGTGGTCTTTCGAGTTTTCACAAGAACTCCATTGAATGGCGTCGGTTGTAGCCTGCAATACAACTGCGCTACTATACGAAGACATATTATTACATCAGAATTGGCTGTATGGACTAAGATTCCTTTGCCTGCCTTTGTGGCGAATTTGAAAAACAACAAACAACAACCTACGTGAACAAAAGTGTCAAATGAAGTGAAACATTTTTCTCAAACTTGTGTTCGTAAAATTATGTAACATGTGGGTTAATATGTTTTGATTGGAAACAATTCCACCTAATTCGATTAATTTAAATTTTTCCAAGTTTTTGCGACTAGTATACATAATGAAACTACGGTTTAACGGTTTGAAGCGCGGTAATTTATTTGAATTTGATTATCCCAATGTTTCGGCCACTTTTCAGTAGCCGTGGTCACGGAAGACAAAAAGTGGCCGAAACGTCAGAATAATAAAAATCGATTAATTTTATTTGACTTAATACCGAGTTCTTGTAACGCATTGCAGCGCGATCGGCATCCTACTCCAAAATCGGCTTCCTTTAGTCGGGTTCAATCTGAGAGCTCGGTGCTCGGTCTGCCTATTTTGTTCTTCTGAGAATTAAACTCTGTTTTTCTTTTCATATTTTTCTACCAAATCAAAAGTTAGAGGGGGATATAATTTTGATCAGTTTTCACGACTGGAATCAACGCTCGTGTTATAGGAACTAGAAATATACAACGGACAACTCTGCGGCCGTTCCCAGACACCCAGACCAGGGTAAATAAAGTCAAGTCTAAGACAAAAAGGATGAATATTACAAACCAATGTTTCACATGCAACATTCGCCCGGTTTCGTACTTTGGTGGGCACAAACAGGACTTGTTCCATCACAATGAGCAATTCATTACTCTCCCGCAAGTACAAAGGGCAATTCACAGTTTACGCATGTAATAGTAAACACGTAGGACGTGTGCTAACTTCCCGATCCGATATTAAGCGCAAAGCGAATCATTTTAATACTGCTCTATGAGAAGCGTATAATTTGGTCTGTTGTGTAACACTTAGAACAGCTCAGAAGGGTTCTCTTTTTTTTTATATTCCTCTCTCCAGACGAACATGATTGTCCGGGCTATGTACTTTTTTATGGGTTTTATATATAATTTTGTTTTATTCTTTTTTCTATCTTTTTTGTTTCAATCTTTATTTCTCATTCTTTTCCAAAAGTGTAGTTTTTACAATTTTTCTTAGAATACTATTACATTTTCGAATCTACTTATTATCTAAATTTTTACAAAAAATTTTTGACCATTTTTTCTTTTGTCTATATTTATATATTTCTAAATTATTATCGAGGGTACTGCTGCTATTCTGTCTTATTCTAAGGTTCGGTAAATTTATCATTTATTCCTTATCTTATTTTCTATGACATTATATAATGTACTATTTATATTTATCTCAATGGCTTATATACTATATATGTTTTTGTATGCTTTCGCTTTTTATAATTTTTTGGACTATATATAAATTTACTAGCTATTTTATTTTTAATACATTATCTATATATAACTAAATATATATTAAATATACTCCTTATCTATCTATATTTTTGTTTTTGTCTATCACTCTCTTAACTATATACATACAATATTTTACAAAGTCCTGTCTCAGAAGGGTTTAGGGCAAGTAAAGAACAGCAACTGGTTACTATAGCTTTAATTAGTGAATCTTCCGGCTCAAATACAATGACCACACTGGGCTGATGCACATTTTTAAACATATTTTCCACTAAAATTCTATCACACTTTCCCGCTAACAATTGTACAGTTCAGGTAACCAAGTACTCTCTTTGTGATTGGAAAATTGATATTAGATTGAAATCGTTGATAAACTATTTTGATAAAAAATATTATAAGTTACAAATGAGAAATTTAGATAGTATTTTATATAAGATATTATATTTAAATTATGTTTATAAATAAATCGAACACAGTAAAAAAATCTAGCGGTTCTGCCAACATGAAACTAAAACGTAGCAAGTTCTCTGTGGTCATAATTGTCTATAGTCAATTATGAGACCTTGAGTTGTGGTCTACACAATTACTACATAATATTTGAGATAATTACTGTTACATATAATTATGATAAATTATAGAAAATTACTCCATATAAACTGAATAAATAAAATATACCAAAACTACTATTCAATTAAGGAAAAAGCTGATTGCATCGTTCATAAATAAATGTTTGAAAATATATCTATACCGTTCGGAAATAAAAAAAGTACCAACAAAAATAATTATTAACATTAAAAAAAAACACTACTAGGTACGCAAAGTAATTAAATTGAATGTAATAGTTTAATATTTCTTTAAATGTTTAATAAATTACTAGCTGACCAGGCAATCTTCGTACCGCCTCAGAATCAATTTTTTTCATATTTACTCACGTTTTAAACCTTCCCTGGACTTCCACAAATAATTCAAAACCAAAATTATCCAAATCAGTCCAGCCGTTCTCGAGTTTTAGCGAGACTAACGAACAGCAATTGATTTTTATATATATAGATTAGCTGAATATAATTTATCTCACTAATTAAAATCAACTTGTATATACATGAATGTGTATTACTTACTAATAACAGGTATATTCTAGGTAAACGTGCTGCATTTTAGACTGCATTTCGACCTGACCTCAGGCGCAATGTCGGTCAAACGCAAACCTATACAATATTGTTACATGTCGTCAAAGATAAGCGCACAGTTATCTGTCGTAAGCGCAGTTTATTGTCTTCCCGGATTTAGGAATTCTTTTGTGTTTTGAATTTGTAATTTAAGAAAAACATGCTATTGTTTTTTTACTTGTTTTATAACCATCATTAGGGTCGAACTAATCCTTATTGTTATTGTTTTCGACTTTGTTAGCCGTTTGCAGGTCTGCAAATTACTATTTCTCGAAAACTCAGTGCGCGTGGCCAATTTTTTTGTACTGTGTAGTTGGTATAAGACAATGCCCGAATGGAGGGGTGGGGCAGTCAAGCGACGACTACGAGACGAGTAAGACGTTTGTAGTGCTCTCGATTAGCGATATAGACGACGGACTTTGCGCGTGTCGAATTGCATTGAATCGTGCAGTGTGAACTGGTTGCATCCAGTTTTTTTTGTATTTGTTTTATACGTGTTTGTACAGTTCTAATAAATTCTATAGTAGTTCCAACGGCATTTTTAATCGAGTCCTGTAGCTCGTAACAATATTTAAAAAATGTGTATAACTGAGGAATAGTCTATTTATCATTTAGGAGCTATGCTCTTGTCGGTGGAGCCTCCTCCAATCTTCTCTATTATGAGCCAGTTGTTTTACTTCTACGTACGACACGACACCCACTTTTCCTTTTATTTGATCCATGAATGCTCGCCTTGGTCTTCCCTTCCATCTCCTTGCTTCCACTTTGCATTCGATTAACGTGCATAAGAAGGTGCTATGGCGTAGCAAATGACCAAACATCTTTCCTTTCCTCCTGAGTTTTTATAATTGTACGTTTCTTCTTTATCATATCCAGTACTTCTTCATTGATCTTCTTTTCTTTAAAATTTATTCTCTCCATGCGTCTCCAACACCACATTTCAAATACTTCTAATCTATCGCGATCTCTTTGTGTCATTGTCCATGCTTCACACCCGTATAAAGCCATGCTCCAGATATACATTTTTTTAAGTAATAATATAATAATATAAATGACTAACTGATATAAATTGAGTATACGCCACAAACAATGGCAGGCAAGGGCATCTTAGTCCATACAGCCAATTCTGATGTATAATTCTTCGTATTGCTCGGCTGAATTGTAGGTCTTCAACTGACGCCATTCAACGCATTCGAAAAGCCACATTTGACTGCACAATTCACATTTCATACAAAACCCATGGTTACTACTCAAATACTATCAATATCCTACAACTATTGTTCACTTTAGAGTAATTTTACACGTTTTTAGAAAATAAAACTGCACAGGACCCTTTCAAATCCCGCCAAAAAATACCTCGTGCATACATTGATGTGTATAACAATAGAAAAAACCTGACTTATCAAAAACATAAACACATTATTTGTGGCCAGCATGGAACAATGACAAAGATAGCGTTTATTGGAGATTCCAACATGCTAGGGCCAAAGCATGAAGAGCCAATGGACTTACTTCTGGCTAAATAAATTTAGAAAATTAATCAATGGAAGAATTAAAAAAACTAAAGAACATCGATGTTGTTCTAAATTTAAAAATCATAAATGTTGTAAAAGTTTGACGGTTGGTTCTCAGGTCCATTCACAATATTTAACTAGAAGAAAAATGTAGTCTACTTATTAAAGTAGTAAAGAAAGCCTATAAATTACTTAAGAATAATTAATTTAATGGCCGTCGGAGTCTGTTCGCTTCACTCTGAACTGAGTTGCCAGGGTTAAGTTTCCATTTAACGAAGATTTTAAAAATATTAACATGTGTCTTTTTTACGTTGCACATTATTTTTGTTTTCAAAATTCTGCCATACACAGCTAGTTTTACTTGAGTTTATTTCCTTTCATGCTTTCAGAGGAACATTTTATATTCATTACATGTCTTGTATGATAAAATTTTCTTTTTTCTCACTTTTCATTTAACATTACAGAAATTATGTATATACATATCCTAAAAATCGAGATAACTAGTGAATAAAGGTATCTGGCAACATTCCACTCGGTTGAGATCACTTGTTTAATTAAGTTTAAGCCCCATTGTGGCAGATACTTTCTTGTACTTCAGTTTTCGAGTATTATAGCAATTTGTTTTGGTGGTAATTTATTTCAGGCATTTGTTCCAGTACCTTTAGTTGTGCTTTTTGACGTTTTATTATAGATTGCAAACACACCGTAGTGGAGTGTTTTCAAATTGGATTGTTCGTACCTTATTCAGGGTTTACAGGTTGAGTTTTGAAAAGTTCCCGAATTTGATGTATTTATTATAACAAAAGTAACTTGACATCCAGACCGTTGTCATTATTAGATACAATTTAGGGCTTGGCTCGGATTTTTACATGACATCAAATGAAGAGATGTATTTTTTTTATTATGTTCGTAAACTTATTCGATAGTAATGTATTTAATCCTTCCGTAATACGGATTATTACTATTAATTTAATTCTGAGTTCTCGTAAACTACTTCTGCGCGATCGGCATAGCTGGCTTAACTTTGAGAGTCCGAGACTCCGTCTTTCTATTATTTAATGGTCTAAGACTCTAAGACGTACTCCAATTTTTTTTGACTTCCAGCAAATATTGGGGGTAGGGGGGGATGTCCCAACCCGAAGATCCTGTATGCAGCAGATTGGGTGATCTGATATAGGAATCTATTTCTTTAACTGGATTACCAGATAATATTTTTCTACATATTGTTTGAATAATCATAATTAATATATGATTACAATCAATAGCTAAACGCGGATGTGAAGTTACAAAAACCCTGGATATTCCGTACATTCGAAACCGCTGAAGATAGTATAGTATAATTTTGTTGCCTTCAATTGTTGTGTAAATGTTTGTTGAATTATAATCAATAAATATAATAGACTATTATATACACTCACCCAAAACCCCGTCGACTAAGAACGTCCACCTTAGCTTCATAAATATATATCTTGCACATTCTTGAAACCAGCCCAATCAATCGTTCAAATAATAAAAATCACTGTTGAGGGCGGCTGCCATAGTTTGTTTCAATAACTCACTGCACATTTCTTACTTGTCTGTCTATTTAACACGGGGGGCAGTGAGAGAGAGAGAGACATATACATACATACCAGTATACAAAAGAGAAGGAAATATGCATGCACCGAGAATGTGTACTGAAGTATTAGCAAAAGATAGGGTTACCATGACTCAAAAACCATTGTTCAGCATTAAATAATAAGAAGTTGATAATAGTCAATTAAGTTTTACAATAATCGTAGATATTTTTAGTAATAATTTAATTTAATAGCAGCCTATAGTTTAGTAATTACAGACCAACCCACAAACATATATTTGCGAATTACAGCTGTAATAAAGTTAATGCATTAATTACACGGAATAATTAACTAATTTCGTGATTTTGTCACTTCGCGTGTCGCAGCAACACTTATCGCACGCTCTCGGCGCGCCCAATTTGTAAAAGCTTTTAACCGACTTTCAAAATGAAGGCTGTTCATATACAGTAAAATTTAACCTAAAAAATAGTTTATACTTACTGCAAAAAAAAGTAAATGGTCTATAAAATTAAAAACCTTTTTAAAGTGGTTTATTTAGGTAGTAATAGCGCAGGCGCTGTTATAGTTATAGTGGTTTTAATATTGGTGATCATTTAACTATTTTTGGTAGCATAAAGTAATTTTTTGACGTAACATTATACTATAAAAAAAACTCCTTCCATAAGATTTCGCTTGTTCAAGCTATTTTACTACCCATCCCTGACTATGCAGATGCCTGCTATCTTAATATCACCCAAGAGCAACTCATTAAACTTAGCGTCTTCAAATGTTTGTATTAGGTTTTATGTGGCCACACCATCTCATTTGTCTCTGTGGGGAGTTTTTGGCGGGAACTGAAAGGAGATGTTGTGCTGTGCAGTTTCATTTTCTAAAAATGTGTAAAATTACTCTAAAATGAACAATCGTTGTAGGATATTGATAGTTTTTGAGTAGTAATTATGTGTTTTGTGAGAAATGTGAACTGTATAGTCGAATGTGGCCTTTTGAGTTGTCACAAGAACTCCGTTGAATGGCACTAGCTGATAACCTACAGTTCAGCTGTGCTACACATAGGCTTAAGAAAATGAAGAAACTACATTATAATCTAAGATCTGGCTTAAAGGCCTAGCTGCCAAGCCATAAACCTATATAAATAAAAATGTCTTTGTGGTGCGGCCACATTGTACGCATGAAAGACACTATATAGAATGCCTAAAGCTGTCTTTTACTCACAGCTTAAGGATGGAAAGCGCAAATCTGGCGGTCAATTTCTGCGTTACAGGACGTACTCAAGTGCCATCTGTCTGTATGTGACATCCCAAGTGACGGTTGGGAAAATCTTGCTCTGCAAAGGAGGAAGTGGCGTAATTCTATTGATAAAGCTGTTGCTGTCTTCGAAACGCAGCGCGTAGAACACTCTGACGAGCAACGCCTTATCAAAAGAACCGCCCTAAAATCTCCTACAACTATACATACGACTCATCAGGACAGCTGTATTGCGCTCCTTGCAGAAGAACTTTTAAAACCAAATTTGGTTTCGCTAGCCACCTGCGCTCGCACAGCCGGACTTGACAAGGTTCGCCGTTGACGGATACGTCAAGGTGGACTATATATTAGATTCATAATTGGATTAAAAAAAATATGACACATTTCTGTATAACGCAAAAAACTCAAGTGCCTGCCAATCTCACTTAGCCGGAATGCTCATCTTCTACATTTACTATTATATCGTTCACTATTTATAGCATACACTCCTACTTACCTTAAGGCATGTTTCAACTTCCTTCATACATCACACACCTTCGACATGCGCTCCTCTAATAACCTCCTGTTAAAGGCACCTGCACATTCTCAACATTTTACTACAAATCCTTAGCTGTGCAGGCTGTTTGCTTTTGGAACTCTTTACCCGTAGATCTCAGAAAACCTAAATCACTTGCCATGTATAAAAAATCTGTCAAAAACCATTACCCTAGTTTATAATAAAATGTATATTTTTCTATTCTTCTTAACTTAGCTGTTTACTGTCTACATTGTACTGTTCTTCCTTTTTTAATTTAATTATACTTAGACATAAGTTGTTAAAAGTATTCTCTCAGTCAGGTTGCCTGAAAGAGATCGCTTTAAGCGATAAGGCCGCCTTTTGTTTTGCCGTTAAATTATTGTAATTGTTTATTTGGTGAACAATAAAGTGTTTTCTATTCTATTCTATTCTATATCGGATGATAAGTTAAACAAAAGCCATAATCAACTCTAAGCATTGAATAACAAATTAAAACATTTACTAAAATATCCAAAAGCCGAGCCGTATCTATTGTCTAAGCAGGACTTTAACAACCAACAAACGGGCATTTCCTTAGTGAAAGCTTAATAAAATTAAATTTACTGCAGGCATAAAATATTATTCCCCAGTCAAGAGAACGATGACGTGAATGCAAAATATTAGATCCGTCCTTTTGTTTCTTCGAATCGTTTACCCAAGAGAGAAAAGGTCGTGGATAGAATATTAAGATTACTTTGTTCGTGGTATAAGTAGCTTATTGATAAGTTGTATTAAGATCTGACAAAGCCTTTAAGATGACTTCGACTGGGCTGATTTTGCCCCTTGCACCTTACATGAAGTAACAAGACCCCCAGTCAAGGGAGAGACCCAGGACTTTGGACTTCCGGAAGACGATGAGGAGTGAAGTGACGCATGTATGGACCCGGAAGAAACCCTACAACCGCAAAAAATTTGAAGCGACCCTACCTTGCGACTAACTTTGAGAAGGATGCCTTCTAAAAATTATAAGCAATATTTTTAAGTTATTTAGGTTAAGATCAGCTTATTACATAATACTATCGACCTATGTGCCGACGATAGGCAGTGCTATAAAAGCCTTACAAGTGAGTTTTGATGAGTCAGATATCCCGATTACTATCAATGAGGTTTAATGTACTACGTACTAGAGAAGGTGTCTGTAACTAGCTTGTTCGACCACTCGTTATGGTCCATGGACAAGAACTCGTTTATTGTCCATGGACCATATGGTCTTCTGTGCGCCGGGCTGTTGTCGATCCTATACGCGTTTGAGTGAAAAATAACTATTAAAAAAATACCTTCATGTGTACTAAGTTACTGTTCAAACCACTCATGAAACTCAAAAGTTAAACAGAGAGTTTTACCCGATAAATTTGTTGTATTGTCGATAACAAATCTTATTTTAATGAAATTTAACCATTTTAATTCGTCTCAACGCGTAATTTTGTGTGTATACCCGTCCATCCATCAAAGCCCCTTTCTCTCATAGAAACGTTGAGTCCATTGGATAAACATAATAATATTATAAATGAGAATATGGCTGTATTTGTTTTTTACGCTTTTACGCCTTGACTACTTAACCGATCATCATGAAATTTGCATATCTACACGTTATCATGTGTACAGAAAAAACATAGCCTTCATCCAGAAGAACAGCATTGTTCCCGAGACCAAGACATAAAATTTCCAGACGGTCGTTGTGGTAACACAATTAAAACATTGAAAAAATCTTTATTAACAAATTAATGAATTCTCTTTAACATTAATTTTTACTTACGGACTGAATATCTTCTTAATTGCGTAGATATTAAATGTGAATAGGTACTAATAATATAGTAAAATACCACAATTATTTAGAAATGCATAAATCCCAAATCGGGCAGGTAAGATGTCACATTGGCTTGTAATTTTTTTTAAAGGTTCTTTACAGTTGCGCTGCTCAGTGACAGACGATTTACGGCAGACAACGCGGCAACAAAAAGAACCTTTTTTTTCTCTTAAAATAACACCGTGGACCGGCCATTCATAAGTTGTTACTCCATTCCAATAGAGCTTATATCCACATATGCTTTTAATTCAAACCATACCTTAATATAGTTATCTTAAATCCGATTTTACTGTATATGCCATTGTGTTGTTCAAGGATATTAATAAGATTGAGAAATTTGGTTTTTATTTGAGTTTTAATAAGATATAATTTTCTATGGAGAGAGTATTTTTTTCTAAGTTTGTTTAGGATTTTGCGATGTGTTTAATGGATGACTTGGTAGTTTTTTGTCATAGTCATAATACGACAAAATTGCGGTTCCCAGTGGTTTAAAAGTTTAAATTGAAATTTCTTTTGTTGAACAACCGAACTATTAAACCTATATGCTTTCATAATTTTTTCATCGTTTTTATTTGCAAGAATGTTCTATATTTTATTTTATTCAGAAAACACTGTTTACAACTAAATATATGCCATTTATGAAAACCTATAACCGATTAATAGTTTTCACATATAGTTCGATCGATCGATATGGCTTGCTTATACAACAGTAATTAATTATAATGTTATAATTATAGAAATAATAGAAAAAAAAGAAGAAATAAAGTGTCTTACAAAGAAGTTTTAGATAGTTTGTGGTTTATCATTAACGGTCTTATTCATAGAGAGTTAGAGTAAGTTTGAACGCTTCTTTAAGAACCATATACAAGCGTTCATACTTACTCGAACTCTTTATGAATAAGACCATAAGTAATCTATACATATAATAAAATTGTAGAGGTCAAATTTCTGTACAATGAAAAAAATGCTAAAACCGCGTCAGGGGGATGTAAAAAGTGAAATAGAACTAATTTAGATTTTTTTCAATTTTTTTGTTTCTCTGTTTGTCTGTCTGTTTGTACCGGCTAATCTCCGAAACGACTGGACCGATTTAAATGAAATTTTGTATGGTGGAAGCTTATATCCCTGGTCAACATATAGGATACTTTGATCCCGAAAAATTAAAGAGTACCCGTGGGATAGTTAAAAAAACTTTCCACGAGTGGTCGGCAGAAGCTAGTCACCAAATATAATAATAATATAATAATTTTTAAGATAAAACCTTATGTCAAATTTTACTGCCTCCGATATACCGACTGAATAAAATTTCATACAAATTAAATTTGTGAACAAGTCTTGTACTTTGTGATTTGTGTAATTTGTGAACAAGTACTTATCATGTTTCGACTTGCGTAATAAACTCCAAAAACCGGTATCCTACTAAGAAACATTATTCAGCAGCTTCCGTAGCCTACATAAACAATTTGTTACAATTATATTATAGAAATACAACAGAACCGAGTGCAATAGACACGGTGTCAAACAAACAAACAGACAGACGAATGTTTATATAATGCCACAACGACCGATGCAATGTGCATCGAGCTTTAGTTTACGTTCTGAAGTCGTAAAATGTTAATTTGTTATTTAAGTGTTCGATTGTGTATGTACCTTTATTTTTAGGTCATCTTTAGTACGATTTGTCTGGCTTAAAGGCTCAGTTGCCAAGTCATAAAACAAAAAAAAAGTATGTTTTGACGGATGTTTTTCTAATCTACTCTTTGCCACGAGAACTCTGTTGTTTGGCGTCAGTCAAATGCTTAGAATAATTAAAGCAATAGAATTCGTATTATAATAGCTACAAAATACACAGGTTCGTACTATTTTTACGTAAAGTATTGATATATGTTGGTAAGAGATGCACATATAGTTGTACATTCGTTATTTGCAAGGTTGTCAGTATGTCAGAACGCTTTTATTAGGTCAAAGGTCTAACGTAAATCTGACCAGGCTGTGTGAGCTATATCCTTTGCCTGCCAATGTAAAAAAATGAACATCGGCATTTTCATTTTCAATATGGCTGCAAAATATTTCTAGATTTAGTCTGTCTTTATAATTTATTAGTCTTTCTGATCCTAATGTTTTGTATATTGTATACGCAAAAAGGTATTACAGCAAAAGGGAATATCTCTAAAGAAAATACTAGCCCTATGTGTTTCATTTGATCTATACAAACTTTCCTATAACGTAACAAAATAAAACTTTAAACCCTACTAAATACACGATAATTACTTGTAAGTGCTTCGATAAACATTTATACTGCTAATGGACGTTAACACGTTGAAATTAGCAATTTGTAAATTCGCAATAAGCCCCGCCGTTTTGTGATGCGAGGTCGGCCATATTGGTCTTTGTAATTTTACGAGTAAAGGAACGCACCTGTTGGGATTAATGAAATGTAAACGAATTAGTTACGTTTGTGTTGGAACAATACCATTTCCAATTTGTTACTGACAATTGTAAATAGAATATGGTTGCAGTTTCATATTTTGGTGTTAATGACGTCCACTGTAGTTAACTGGTCTACTTGTCTAGCTCACCGAAACGTAGAGGTGATTCTAAATGTTTGATTCTTGGCATGGTAAATTTCGTAAACGAACTCATTGTTGTTTTATGGTCTGGGTGCTTGGGATTGGCCCCAGTGTTGTATGTTACACATAACACAAGCGTAACTTGCTTAGCGTGGGGATATACAATGTATGTGCTTGTCTGCCGATTTAAAAAATATGTAAGACCGAAGGCATTTGAATTACCCACTCACGACCACGACTGAGAAAAAATAGAAAGAAAATAAACTTATGACGCCTGCACACACTTCATCCTGTTATGATAATTCTTTTACGGTTCAGGCTGTCAAACTTTGGGATATGCTGCCTCTTATTGTCAGAGAGGCCAAATCATTACCAATATTTAGAAATTTGCTCAGAAAACACTATTTGTAACACAAATAGCTATGTCTGATTAACAGAATATAATCAAGCGAATATATTTATTATAATAACTTATGTATTATTGTATATATATGACTATGTATATATGTATGTATTTGTATATACATTTCTTAAAGTAGTTTGAATATTTATGTATCTATTGCCCTTTTCCTGCACCACCTATATCGCCTGATTCATTTTTTTTTTCCTTAAGGTTGCCTGGAAGTGATCGCTTTGAGCGATAAGGCCGCCTGTTGTATCGTCTAGACAAATATTGTAAATATGGTCTATTTTTGGAAATTTTATATTTTGGTGTGTAATAAAGTGTTATCTCTCTCTCTCTCTCTCTCTCTAATGTAGAGTGTATCTGTTTCATGCTGGTGTTGCGAGGAAGTGCATGTGCAGTGTGTGCCTTATGTCTATACCTATATATATCTTAACTAGTGCCATGATTATGATTTAAAAATAACAAATTTTGAAACTTTGTATGTACGCTGTATTTTCAACAAACAAGATCTGCACTGAGCTTATTGCTTTGCCAGAATTATATTTGTTGTAAATAATGGTTTGTAATAGTTTTTCTTTGTTATTAATATTATTTTCATAATATCTAAATAACCGATACACTGCATTTATTTTCAGTAGCAACCAACCTTCTGCCTTGATGCCAAAACCTAATGTAACTTTATCCGTGCAGGAACGGAAAAAGATACAATCTCCTGCGGCCGGACTGCATGCTGTTAGAGGCGACTAAACAATCCACTGCCAGGTGGTGGGATATTTGCCCGTCTGGATGGAAAGAAAGTAAAAAAGTTTTTTTAAATTTAGTACTACATACAAACCAAAAGATACTTGTAAATAAGACAATACAACTGTAAAATGCAGTTCTAAATCGGTACTAACTCTCAGTATGATGCTGGTTGACTCAACCAGCGCTGGTCTTCCACCGTGATTCAATATAGACAATACGATATAGGATAGATAAATAATATAGACAAAACGATAGACAAAACGAAACAAACAAAAAACAAACTGTCACCCCTGATCTAGAGTACGTAGCCATAACAATCTAAGTTGTGTTCCGGCATTAGTAATAAGTAATCGTTTATTTTGGTTTTTCTTTTCTTTTCTGTTCTTTTTCTTTCTTTTATAGAACTCTTATATACTACTAGCTGATGCTCGCGTCTTCGTCCACGTGGTGCGGTTTTTAACTATTCCACGGGAACTCTTTAATTTTTCGGGATCAAGAGTATCCCATATGTTGACCAGAGATATAAGCTACCACCATACAAAATTTCATTTAAATCGGTCCAGTCGTTTCGGAGATTAGCCGGTACAAACAGACAAACAGAAAAACAAAAAAATTGAAAAATATATAAATTAGTTCTATTTCACTTCTTACATCCCTCTGACTCGGTTTTTAGCATTTTTTTTCATTGTACAGAAATTTGACCTCTACAATTTTATTAAATGTATTATAAGTTTTCTTACTTTCTAATACAAACTTTTGTTTTATATCTAGTTTTATTACAATTTTGTTTACTTAACTATTTTTCTTTCATCTTATGTCTATCATTATGGTATACTGTGCATGAGTATATTATTAAATATATAGGTACTAATCACATAAATACAATTGTTAACATTGAGGACAGTTCCGCCAACTTTAAATCAAATATAAATTAGCGTGGCTAACGTTATAGTACATAACTGTCTACCAATTTAAACGTTATTTACAACTTACACAGTTATCGTTAACACATGTTTTATGACTAACAATGTGTTATTAATGACGTCTAGTCCCCGCTCTTGCATGCCTAAAATGTGTTATAATTTTCTGCTTTTATTGCAGGTGTTAAAGATTTATATATTGATGCTTTAAAGCCTTTGTTTGTAGTATGATTAGTGTTGGCGAAAAGTTCAATCCGAATATCGATTAAAATTAATTAATTGTATCCGAATATTATAATGACTTTTTAAATCATTTTAATAAATGTCATCATCATCATCCGAGCGTTAAATCCCGGTTGCGTTCGGAGCCTTCACTCCGACGCCCAGGGTCCGCTTTCCAACTTTTTCTACTCCATTTCGCTACCACCGTAAGCGACACTCTTGCAGTTTGTCTGCTATGTCGCTGACATGAAGACTGCCACGGATGCGGGAGTTCCTGAGCTCTTTCCCCGTCACCCCACCCATCGCAGCATATTCGTCTATAAATGATACGGTGAATTGTGGTTTTAAGTGTAGCGGCTGCCGCCCGACCTACACATCCCGTATGGAAGCCAGGAAGGGATAGTGGTATGTGGGAGTAAAGATGACGGATACAAGGATGAGGAGAAGGGGGGCACCACTGTCACGGAGCAAAGGGAAAGTAACAGTGGCCGCGTGGAGGACCTCGGGCTTGCGTACCCGTGTGCACTATAAAGGCACCCACCCCCTGAGGAGAATCATTTTAATAAATGTAACACGAGTTAATTTTGTTTTTTTATTCGAATAGTAATAAAAACTACCGAAGTGAAATAAAAAAGTAGAATTCTTTAATATTGTTACATGCCGTTAAAGATAAGCCGCACAGCCTATTGTAAGCGCAGCTTATTGTCCTCCCGGATTAAGGAACTCTTGTCTTTTGAATTTGTAGTTAAGAAAAACATGCTATTGTCTTTTTACTTGTTTTATACCCATCATTAGCGTCGAACTAATCCTTATTGTTATTGTTTTCGACTTTGTGGACGTTCGCAGGTGTGCAAATTAATATTTCTTAGAAACTCAGTGTGCGCCTCCAATTTCTTTGTACTGTGTAGTTAGTATAAGACGATGCCCGAATGGAGGGGCGGGTGGCAGTCAAGCGACGACTACGAACCGAGTAAGACGTTTTCTAGTACTCTCGATTAGCGATACAAATGACGGACTTTGCGCGTTCGAATTGTAATGATTCGTGCAGTGTGAACTGGTTGCATCCAGCTTTATTTGTATTTGTTTTATACGTGTTTGTACAGTTCTAATAAATTCTATAGTAGTTCCAACGGCATTTTAATTCGAGTCCTGTAGCTCGTAACAATATTATTTACTGATACAAAAATGTGTAAATATAACTTCAAATTATATTTTTAGTTTTATTTAAATGACGTTTCTTAATTATAACACATTTATTTTTTCAAATAAACCGTCCGACATGTACGACGTAATATTAATTTCAAAGGAAAAAGGTTAATGTTACGAGCTACAGGACTCGCATTAAAATGCCATTGGAATTACTACAGGATTTATTAGAAATATACAAACACGTATAACATAGGTACAAATATAACCGGACGATGCAATAAATCCACATGTAATGCACAATTAAATAACACGCGCAAAGTCCGTCTCTATATCGCTTATCGAATGTACACATCTACGTATCGTAATCGTCGCTTGACTGCCCCACCCCTATGTTCGAACATTATTTTATACTGCACGGTTCAATATGTCGCGTGCACCCGATTTGCCGGAACCACACCTGGGCACTGCCTACCGGAACAGATCACAATATACAATAGGCGGCTTTTCTAATTACAAATATTAAATACAAAGAAAACAAAAGAAGTGCAAATGCGGGTGGTAATAAAACTTGGGGCTTATGGCCGCAGGTGTTCATTCGCATTTGTTGTTGTGCTTCGTTTAATTTTGGCTAAGTCGTAACATTAACTTGGACGAAATAAGGCATGGATGTGGGAAGTATTTACTATATTTAATTTTATGCTTCGTTTAAAACTAAGCAGCGCATTAAAAAAATATTTCTGATCATTGCACGTCATCTAGCAAAATTTATTTCAAATATGTAGAGTTGTAATGATTGTATTATCATTTACCTTTCTTGTTATTTCTTTTTTATTCGCCTTCCTCCTCCTTCTTTGGTCATGAAAGAGGGTTTCCTTTTTCTTTTATCTTTTTATATTTTGTTTTATCAACACCACACAGGGATAAAGAGTATCTTTATTTTTGACTCTTTTTATTTCTTTTCTTTTCTTTTTTTCAGCAAAATCTTAACACTATTACAATTTTACTACAACTAATACTTTTTTACTACTATTTATGTATTGTACACTATTCTATTACACTAATTACTAACATGATATATACTATTAAATTAAATAATCGATTGAATAACTTATCGATTAGTGTAAAAATTGGTAAGTTTACGACTCCTTTCTTTTCAAAATAAAAGCAAAGATTTCTCTGCTCCATAATATGGTAATGATAGTAAGACAGATTGTTTTATAATTGCATGAGTGGCCGGTACGCGCCATTGCTTGCTAATTGTACGCATCGTTTTGTCGTTTGGCCAGACGCGACTGATTACATGTGTCACCGTCGTATTCGGTCGTCGGGTATTGTGAGATTTTAATCGTGTGTTTCAAACATCAGTACTATGCTTCAATAAACTCATGACAAAAAAGGAAGTAAACACTGTCATTCATATAGCAACACAGATATTATTACTATCTTCGATCGAGAACGATCTTGATACTTTTCGTTTTATTTAAAGAAAGAAGAAGAAAGAAAATATGTTTATTGTCCCAATTGTATTGTTACGAGTTGCAGGACTCGAATTAAAATGCCGTTGGAATTATTATATAATTTATTAGAACTATACAAACGCGTATAACACAGGTACAAATATAACTGAACATAACTAGTCCAAACGTAAAGCACGATTCAATAACACGCGCAAAGTCCGTCACTAAATATATTACCGAATGTACACAAGTCTTACTTCTTGGCCATTGCTTTATATTGCACAAATGCAAATATGTCTGCCCGAAAAGCGTCAACGCAATTTCCCAGAAATCGTAATCCGCAGACCTGCCTAATTGTGCCTGCAAACGGCCATAAACGAGTACAATAGGCTGCTCTCCACAATAACCAATAAATAAGGAAACAAAATAAGACAATCATAAAAGAATTACAGTTACGTCAAAAGCCGACAGTTAATAAAATATGTTTTTATAGATATGCAGGTGGATTTTGTTTTTGTCGGATCTTAAGTTGTGACAGTATGTACACACAGAAAGGAAAATATGGTTAAATAACTATACATTGTACATTAGATAACTATATATCATTTAAGGCATGAATACATAATTATAAAAAGGACAGAAAAACTTACACCACATTTATGGCAACTGGGCTAGAACCTAGAACTTAGCGTTATGCTGCGACAAGAGATGACGCAGGGCTGGTTTTCGGTTCCAGCCTTTATTAACATAAGAATGAATGACCCATACAGTAGCTTTCATTTAACTTCGTACAGAAAGAAATATTTACACAGATAATGAATTAAGTTAAAAGTGCATTAAATATATACTAATATAAGAAAAAACATATCATAAATATAAATCACTTAATAAATGTGAAACATCTGATATTCTCCAGATAAACCTATAAACTAAGAAAAAAAATATTGCTATTATACCATTAACTTCACCAATGTAACTTCGTCCGCGTTGGTATACTAATTTTCTAGATACAAACGTACCAACCGAGAAGTCTAATGTAATTTGTGAATGTATATTAATTAAATAAAGAAGTCAGTGAAATAATAACAAAATCTTTTTTTTTCATCATTATATTGACATATTTTCTACTCCTTCACACATATTTTCTAAAGAGATGATTTATTTGTCTTTCTTTATTTTACACAATCTTCAGGTTTTTACTACGTCGAAGATTTATTTGAACTTCTATTTTGTTTATGGAATAAGTTCAGCAGACAGACGGCCCACCTGATGGAAAGCGGTTACCATCGCCTATGGATATTTGCAACATCAAAGGTGCTACCAATGTGCTGTTTCTCTCTAAAGAGAGACTGGAACCTGGCCGCTAATACCGGAAAACGACTCAAAGTTGTTATGGCGGCATATTCTAGACCGGAGGTATTAGCCAACCAGACGGGCGAATACCCTGCCACTTGGCTTTGGGTGGTTTTGTCGTTTCTTACGACAGGCCGACCGGCTGTAGGAAATATACTTTCTTCGTTTCAGAGGGCTTACTCTCCAACGTCTTGCATCGCTCATTTTCGTTTTAGAACTTTTTTTGCTTGTTTTTTTTAAATATTTAAGTACATTTTCCATTTTATTTTCCGTTTATTTTTGTATTACATATATAGGACTATATTATTGACGTTTTAAAGAATTCGTTGTTTTTTCTTTTCTTTTCGAGCTGATAGGATGAAAACGTATGACGAAAGGCGTTTGAGAGTAAGGCTCCTGCTCCTCCTAGTTCTTCCGGGATCCAATGGAGGTGCCATCGCTTGATATTTCGTTGTTTTAAATTAGCAAGCTATTAATGCAAAAAAGCAAATTATACTGAAAAACGATTGGAAGTTTTCAAATCAATTATTTCTAATTCTATAAATATTTGGCTAACCTAATCCATAAATTTTATAAATGTACTACTTTGTCACAATATTATGGAACCATATTTAATAAAAAAGATTGCAAATTTTAATACGAATGTGGTTTTAGCTTGACAAAGTATTTTTATAGATAAAATATCATGTTTCTCCAAACAAGCGAATTGTCCGAATATTTTCTTAACTTCAAGTTATTCTCAAGTCACGACTGTAACTTAAAACTTATTGTCATACATGCTTACAATCTGTGAACTATAATTAAAGTAGTCTTATACATAATAAGAAAGGATTGTGGACGATTATACTTATTTATGTATAGTATTAAAGTGCAGTTAGGCAATCCCGGTCGGAACGCTCTCAGTATTAATGACGCAGTCCCAATATCCAATTGCGACCGCGCCTTCGATAAAGTACCGACAGGGAAAAAAATGCTTTTAGAAAAAGTGAATAAGATTAATAATTATTTGCTATATTTTTATTGAGCCTTTTGTGGCAGAAAGGAAGGTTCGAGAGAATCGAAGCATGAAGAGACTATTTATGAGACGAGCAGAACGCTGGGTATAGGATGGACGAGCGACAGAGCAAGCGTGTCCTGGATTGACAGCCGCGTCTCGTTAAACGTAGTCTAAATTGCCCTCCAGCCCAGTGGACCTACGACATGTGTAAGGTTGTCGTGATCGGGATATGTGACGCAGATTTAGGGAGGCCCACGTCAATTGTTGAAGATGACATGCAGATCGAAATCCGACGTCCGGTCTTTCGCCCAAAATTTGCTCACATGATAGACAGTATAATTGGTAATTAATGGCATAGAACAGGAAAAGGCACATTATGAGCCAATGAGTCAGTGGAGTTGGTTATATTTTAATGCCAAAAGTGGTTGCGCAGATCGGCGGCTAAGGCACCTGCATTTCAGTCTGAGACAGATGAATATATTGCGTTACTTTTCATAAAGTATAAATAAATAAAACATAAAACGTTTAAAGAAAGATTTATGTATCAATAGAACTGTAATATAACTATTTTTTAAATTGAAAGTTATGACGACATAAATCCAAATTGTCGAAAGATACATTACCACCGCCTCCCACGAAACAATAAAATATGAGTAAATTCTAAAAAACATACTAAGGAAGGTGCCAACAAAATGCTATGAATATATTTGCCAAAATTTGTAACTTTTTGTGAAAACAAATGCTTTATGTTCATTTAGGCAGTGCCTCAGTTTTTAGGGTTATGTAGTTTTTGTCGGACAAGGACACCTATCGTTATGACTATCCGTCTATCGATGTATGTGGCGGTAGTTTTTTCAAAATGTGCTTTATCTTTAAAAATCATATGCGACTAAAGAGTTTACTTAATGCTCCGCTATACAATTATGCTTTGTTTTTTATTACAATTGACTCGTAAATATTAAGAAATTTAGAAGTAAATAATTTCCTTTGACTTAATTTTTTCTAAACAATATTTCCAAGTCTGTTATTTTTACAAGTTTAATAGATTGTATGTAATAATGTGTTTAAGCATTGAAGTTTGTATGATTCAGTAATAAAAAGCAATAAGCCTCTATAAAGATCTAAAAAGACGACTCATGGACTCTTCGGGTGATCAAAGTAATGTTTTCTACCCCGGACAATGAATCAATATGGCGATCCAGTGAGGTACGTAGTGTAATACTTGCAACAACTCAGAAGGGTTAGTGGTAGTAAAAGAACAGCAAATAGTCACATATTTATAATCAAAGAACCTTACGGTTTTAACATAGTACATACACTGACTTTTCATACTCTACAAGCATTTTTAGAACACCTCGCCACCCCTCCAACAATTTTACAGTACATGAAACTTAGCAATTGGCACAGCCAATAGCGGATTGAAGTCACTGATAAACTATTTTAATTAAAGTGTTATGAATGAAAAGAATTTAATACATTATTGTTTGGAAATTCCAGATAATATTTTATACAAGATGTCATATAAAACATTATGCTTAAAGTTTTACATGTAATAAAATAAACCGAACACAGTACAAATCTATCGCGTCTGCCAATATGAAAACAAAATGTAGTGAATACTGTCTATATGCAATTGAGAGACTGAATTGTTATCTGTACACAATCACTATATTATAAGGATAAACATTCGTTCACAAAATTATGTTAAATTATAGAGAACTACCTACTCTATATAAAACAGGCGCTAATCACAAAATAAATAAAAATATAACATTATTATTCAATTAAGGAAATGGCCGATCGTATAGTTTAGAAATAACAGGGTAATTATTAACTTTAAAAAGAAACACGACAAGAACAATTTGGCTACTCAATAACTGTAACATTAGCGAGCCTTTGCAAACCTTACCCATTGACTTCGATGACCTATGGCTCAGTATTATATTTATTAGTATTAAGGGATTATAGGTAAAATACAATATAAGTTAAGTTTCCTTCATTGTACTAGTTTATAACTTAATATATTGGACGATAAAAATAAATAAGTATTCGGCAGACAAACACACACATTGTGTATCCTCAAATTAAGCAAGTTATTCTTGTGTTATGGGTAATATACAACGGACTACTCTGACGCCGATCCCAGACCATAGTAAATAAGGGAAAATTCGTTTCCGAAATTTACTATGACAGAAATCGAACCCGGATCCTCTTCGTTGTAGTGAAGGCCGGCAAAGGCTTAGCCCGCTCAACTACAAAGGTGTAAAAAATAAATAATATGAAGTAATTTTGTTTTTTTTTTCTGTCCATACGTTTGCTTTCTGCTCAGCCGCTTGCAACGGCCATCCGTCGTCATTATTGTGTTGGCAAAAACCTTAATAACCCATTGTTTTGCTCCTGCCTCCCCCCCACTTTGGATTGTAATCTTATCCAGGGCTAATTTCGACTTTTGATTGAAATTACAATTTGATTTCGAATGGTTATTTCCAGTTATGAAACGAAACAATTTACACTTTGTAACGATACCTCTTACAACAAATTTCATACCTAACCTTTCCAAGCAGGAATCTCGAGGAGTTGTTTCATAATAATTTTTAGGGGAATGGACTACTTATATTCGCTACACTTGTCCAAACCAGATTGGCGAGTTTGGGACATTTTAATCTCTATGGACGATAGGATGATGTGCGATGGGATAGAGAACGTATCTCAAAATAGAGGAGTATGGAAAAAGAAAGAAAAAGTCTCAATGAGCAGGTGTGGTAATTGTAAAAATACGCAGGTCATAAATATGTCTAAGTGGTGCATGCGTCCTGGACAAGAGTCGAACTCATGATATTTGAAAAGCGATTATGTTAGCCAATTAGCTACCACGGCTTGTAATATTAAAATAAAAAATAACTATGTAGCAGGGACAGATAGAGGTTAAATTATACTTCAAATGGCAGAGAGTAGTAGGTATTCACTGTCGAGTGCTAAAGAGAGGTCAGGTAAAAAGCATTTCAAATAAACGTGCATGTATGAAGAGGTTAATAAAAGTAGGTGAAGCGTTAGTTGTTTGTCAGGATCGTCGCAAGTGGAGATCCATAGTCTTTGCCTACCCCCACGGGAAACAGGCGTGTTATTATGTATATATGAGTGCTAATGTGAGCTTAAGTGAACTAATTTATTTTGGAAACGGTAACCTTAAGTACAAATATTAACAAGTCGTACAGCGAGTACAATATATAGCAGAATGTGTGAGCAAGACGGATGATGTGCGAGCGAGATAGAGCAACTATTAATATATGCGCTCCCGCGTATGCGCTAGCCAGTAAGTCGTTGTCCGCTGCGATGACTAGACGTATGCAGCTCCCATAACTACGAAGTTTAAAATGCATCTTCTGCGCTTAAATTTGCTTTCCGCTAACTCCTAAACGACACAACGGAGTTTTAAGTGGTTTGCACCGTCATTTAGATAATTTTTCACTGAACGTTTACATACATAAAAATACCTAATTAAGTTTTTATGTGAAGAAAATAGAGGCCCTTCGGTTTGACCCCGGGAAAATTCTAGTGAATTAAAATTCTGTCATTTCTATAGCACAGTATTCATTATATTTTTAAAATAATCTTCCTATTACGCAAAGTTTATATTACGTGTTTATCGGTGATCCCACACTTGACTGGTTGATGGACGGGTAGACCGTCGTCCCACTCGAGGCACCTACGTCACGATGTCAACCCGAAAGCTTTGGTCTCTTGGTGCAAGTAAAACGATGTAGCGTGTTGAATCTGCAGAACAACTATATTAATTTTTAATAGATAGCCAACGAATACTTTACATATGCAAAGAAATTTGCCTAGTATTAAATTTTAGATAGTGTACCGTAAAAATGATTGTGCAAAAGAGATAGAAATATACTTTTTTGAATTATTGTAGTAATGGCAATAAGGATAATGTGCAACTCAATACAGTGCAGTAATTTTCAAGAACAGTCTTGTGAAAACAAAATTATTCATAAAAATTTAAAATGTCTGTGTTTCTGAGTAACTTATAACCTTTTTTTATAGAATTTCTCCATTTCAGATTATTAAATAACTCAGGAAAAACAAAATAACTAAAAATTTTAAGTAAAATTCTTAACTACCTTGTTTGAAGGCTGGTTAAAGCAAAAATGGCCTATTAAATATAACTTTTTTAAATTTTAATGATAGACTAGACTATCGTGCTATTACTATACTATATTACTATAGAACTGACTTTTTAATTTACGATTTAGCGATTTAGTTTGTTTTCACTTCCAAGCATGAATTTTATAACTTTCATTTATGTTAGGGTGCTGATTATTTTACGCGTGAAAGTACAATTAATAACGACTTAGTTACAAAAAAAAACCCAAATAAATATACAAAAAAAGCAAAAAACAATTCAAGCTGATGCGACCGAAACTAAACAAATATAGTAAAACATATCGAGCAGTGATTCAATTACATCATGGGAAAGCAAACATATTGTTGTGTGCAACCAGAAAATTCATTTTAGACAAGCGTGACTGCTATCAAGTTCCCAGATAAAAATATATTTGTAATGTAATATGAAAGATTGGACGCAACTTGTGTTGATACTTTGGCAGCTTCCCATCTCCCAGTCACAGCCGTGTAAGCCGGAGCTGCTGCCGCACACCAGGCGGCCTTGAAACGCCGCAAATATGTGTCCATTGGTAATGGTTACATATTTGTGGCTTTCGGGATTGAAACCCTGGGGCCGTAGGGGCTTAGAGCTCTCAACGCGTCTAATTGAGGTCTCGAGTGACCAAAAGGCTGGCTTGCACCTAGGGTAACGCATAAACGCTGCCATCCAACGTGAAAATGCGGCCAGCATTTTGGGCACGCTCCCCGCCGACAGCGACCTGGTGTCTAGTTTTTACTTATAGATTGTTATTTTGTATGTATAGTTATATTTATAGAATAGTTTAATTTTAGTTTAGTTTTTTAATCCTTAGCTTGAAGCTCTTGAAATTTGTAATCAAAGTGTAATTCGCTGACTCTTATCCCTTAAAAACTAACCTTCGTATTTTGACAGGTGTCATTCCACAAGCGCCGAATACTGCGCTTTGAGTTTTTTTTGTTTACACGTGTGTGCTTCAACTCTGGTTATTTGGCGACATTTAACCGAAATTTCAACCTGTTTTAATTTTTGTTTTTAATTGTTACAGGTATTGACGAGATTTCCTTTTTCGATCAAATATGGTATGTGTTTTATTTATTTTTAAAAAGCGTATTTTTTACTAAAATTATTTGCATTAGCATTTGTAAGTAGGGTAAACTGTATAATGATTGGCACCTTAAGGCTATATAGCCAAGATTTGTTTTTTAAAAATTAAACTAGATGTCAGATTCTAATTTGATCTTCATAAAACGTTTTAATCATTTATTCATTTAGAAATAAAAAACACATTCATTCAGGTAAACACAGTTTAATAAACAAAAAATAATAAATTTTAAAAATGTTCCGAAAAGTACAGTAATTGGCATCAAAAGTACAGTTATTATCACATAGCAATCAGTTATTGGCACTTAATATTAATTAACAGTTTTAATAATTATTCTTAAATATTTAGATAAAAACTTAAGTTTTTATATTTAGGACATATTCAGTCATCATTAGGTAATAAAATTAACATAAAATCAACAAAACTTATTTACTATAAGAGGTATAAATATTGGGAACTATTAGCCAGAATCATCTTCATATTCTTCTAAAAAATCGGAGAGTTCCTTTTCATTACTGAAAGTGTCTTTTCTTTGCAAGACTTTCCTAAAAGGTTTAGACAGTAGAAAATCCTTTGCTTTATTAACAGTATGAGCATAGTTATAGCGAGTGATTCTATTTGGTGATGTTTCGCTGTCGTTATGTTTTGGTTTAGCTAATTGTATTTGTGACTCTACTTTAATCTTAGATACAATTTTCTGTTTTAGAGGTTTGGAATCATTAAGCTTTATGTTTTCTTTAGATGCATCAATAGCAGCATATGATCTAACGTCTTTCACAGTTGAAGGTTCTATGCTCATATCCTTCAAAATTGTTTCTTGTGGGTCCTTTGGAGTTATTTTAAAAAACTTAGTAATACATTTTCATCATTTTCGCTACTAGCTTTTGGATTAGCAATACTAATATTATTCGTATTCTGGTGTGCTCTTTTCTTCTTGTTGTTTGTACTGACTTTAGTTTTAGTCCTATCTTCTTCTCTTTGTCGTTTACGTTCTTGCTTTTCATTTTCTTTTTTGTTTTTCATCTATTTTACTTTTTCTTTTTTCTAACCATTTGTTGCTAGTCAATACGAATACTGGTTTATTTTCAATCTGTCGACCTATTCGTACAGGTGTCTTCGGCCATAACAAACTATTCTTCAAATTTACTTTTTCAGGAGTAAGTTCTGTTCCATTATTAAATATAGGTAAAGATGTTGAACAGTAGGGAAATGGAGATTCGGTTTGACAATCTATATCTACAATCTCAATTGCGTTTGATCCTGAACCAAAACTATCTATAAGTTTGAATTCGCTTAAATTTTCAACTACATTTTCGTTTAAGATTGAAATATCATGATTTAAATTCGATTCAACAGTATAAGAATCGTCAAAGAGAACAGGAGTGTCTATATTAATATTTTGATTTGGATTAGAAACAGTTTCTATGTCTTCATCGTTCTGAGTGTTTGTGTTCTCGGAGGAGTTAGGCAATTCTAAGTCCTCTGAAGTATGCATAAGAACTGGAATGTTGTCCTCTGGAATCCACACATCTTCAAGTAGTGGAGATTTTATATTAGTTCGATCAACTTGTCTATCATCGATAGTAGATTCTAATTTTAAAAAATTGAAAACTTTTATCAAAGCATCTTGAAACGGATTTTTAATTAATGAATGTGGTTGTAAGTTCTTTAAAATGGATGGTCCTACTATTACTTGAAATTTTTCTAAAACCATGGTGGGTTTTTGTTGCTCAGAATTAGATTGTTGATTACTAGAAGTTGCACTACTAGAAGGTTTTCCTAGACATTTAGAAAAGTCTATTGCATTCGGATTCCACGGATATAGACCACAAGCTTTGAAACCATTTATAATAGAAGACCTATTCATGTATTTTTCTAAAGCCGTAGTCAAAATAGGCCCAAAGTCGATTTTAGTCAAAATTTTTGTTAAATTTTTGCGTCTCCAGTCCAAAACACTTTTTTTCCAAGCATTCTTCATTGGCTTGAACGCAGAAACGTCGGCTGGTTGTAGTATGCGAGTAGCATTGGGGTAAAGAGCTATTAAAATATACCTTTTTCTTTACAAGACTCACTTAACTCTTAATTCATGTGGCTTTTGTGTCCATCAATAAATAATACAATCGGAAATTGAATTTTCTTATCTAGTAAGTATGGATATAGTACATTATTGATGTATTGAAAAAATAATTCTTTATTCATCCATCCATTATCGGATAGGCCTAATCCCCAATGTGATGGTACAGAAGTCCTAATATCTGCTCGCATTCTTTTCAATGGATAAATAACCATAGGCGGAGTCGTATCACCACTGGCAGAAAAAGTAAACATAACTGTCAAACAAGATTTAGCCTGGGCATGGTCTACCTCGTAGACATTTTTACATCCTTTTTCTGCTAATACTTTAGTGTTTTTGGGACATAATTGGAAGTTAGTTTCATCTCCGTTAAAAACGCGGGATCCGTCGCGTAGAATATTGAACAAGTTACAGTCTTTTAAATACTGCTCAATTTGTCGGAACCACTGTCGTATGTTAGATTCAGAAACATTGGCACTAGCCGCTGTAACAGCTTCGGCAGTTCTGGTTGTAATATCTGGATGCCTTTTAAGAAACAGGCGATACCATCCTTCGCCAGGTTTATTATTAATGAAAGAATTTGGTCTTGGGGTTTTGGTCAAAACTGTTCAACACTTAACAAAATGTCTTCTTTTCGTCTTGGAAATCCTTTTCTGCTGCAAGTGATTATCCACTCTACTAAAATCTTTTCTTCGTCCTCTGTTAAGATTGTTGTGGGCCCTGGTCTAGATTTAACAAATTGAGAACTTAGTCTAAACTGCAATGTAGGTCGTGGCACACCGAACTTTGTAGATGCAGTTTTCTTTCGCATACCATTTCGCACCGCCTCAATAGCTTTAATGATATCTTCTTCGGTATATTTTTTGTATAAGAACCACCTTTACTTACTTTTGGCATTTTGTTTTCCTGTAGATCTAAATAAAAATGCATTTATTGCCAACACACTATTCATTAGCACCAACGAATAGTACAATGATTGACACTTCACACATAATTGCAATGATTGGCACTAAAGTAATGTATAATAATTGGCCCTCTTTAATACAGTGATTGGCAGTGCTAAAAAATAGTTAATAAGTGAGTTTGACAAAATTTAAAATATTTTTGTGTATATAAAATTAATCTGATTATTTTAACAGCTTAACATTAAGCAAGAATTCTGTAATATGTTACCTAATGATTGGCATAGGTGCCATTTATTTATACTTTCATAGAAATCAAGCACACTATTCTTTGGCATCAGTTAATTTTAGGTTATAATCAATATAATGTGAAAAAATACACTCAAAATGATAATTTAACTCAAAACGAAACATAAAAACAGTATTCGCAACATTAAATTCATGATAAACTCGAATTAAAAGATGTATAATCTTACCTTATGCCTTATTGTATCTTATTAGAAAGCGGCGGTGACAATCACCGGTGCGAGTAGCCCGTCTTATGATTTTTTTTTACGTGTTGCCAGGATACATTTTAAAAAGCTTCAGTTAAACTCCCATAATGTCAACATGGTAGAATTTGAAAAACAGATTTCCACATTTTTTTTGTTATAGCAATTCTTAATATTTGTATTTAAAATACAAAGTGCCAATGACTGATGAGATGCCAACAATAGTATAGTTTACCCTACCTGGCAAAAAATCATTTGGTTTAACGATAATTAGATATTTCCTGTATTTGTTTTTCAAAAAATGGCCAAGACAGTTGTTATACTATGAAATATGGTGGCTCTATATGTAGACACTGACAGACAGCTAAGTTATTTTAACGAAAGCAGTGTCTATGCTATTACGATGATTGGAGTGTCATAAGAACTTGTTCAAAAAGTAATACAAAAAGTGCTATAATTAATATTGAATGAATTAATGAATATGCTTTATTCAAATGTGATTTTTTTATTGATTGACAGCAAATTTAATGTAAAAAAATGCATGATATTTTTGTCCCGGGAATCCCGCGGTTTTTTCACGGGAGTGGTTTTTTCGCTAAAACGACAGCTTACATTCTTTTTCAAATGCTGCGGTTTTTGTGTCTCGAGAATCCCGCGGGAATTTTAACTCAAGCGTAAATGAAATCGCGGGAATATCCTAGTATTAATATATTTTGCTTTTTAAATTGCGAGCTATATTTGATTACTATAGTTTAACCCGCGACGCAGCCGCGGGTCAACCTCTGGTCCGTCCTTCTTGTTTAAAAAGGTGGCGTTGATACAGGTTACACTGTACATTTTTTTTTTTGTTAATGCTATTTGCACCTGGAAAATTCACTTAATTTTATATCGCAAACTATCCGATCTCCTGGCATGAGTATATAATAGGTTGGGGGAAAAAATAACCCTTGTCCATCCTCGGTATTAAAATTACATATATACCGTCTTTTTTTCGCATATAGTATGTATGAACATGTAATAAGATCTTTTAATAGGTTGAGGAAAAGTCGTTTCGCATATAGGCTATATCATTTGTATCTGGCTGGTTTTGGTATAATTAAAGTTTTAATTTTAAAGAAGACAATTACAAATTCAAATTAGGAAAATGTGTGATTTTAGTTTGTTTCTCTTATTGTTAAAATGAGTGAATCTAATGAAAAAAATCGATACATTTTAAAATTTTACTACAAAAAAGGTAAAAATGTAACACAAGCTGCGAAAAAAAATTGCGATGTTAATGGACCTAATGCAGTATCTGTGAGAGTAGCGCAAATTTGGTTTAAGCGTTCTCAATCCGGAAATTTTGATATCAAAGATGCACGTCGCTCTGGTCGCCCTGTTACGGACAAAATTGATGCCATTTTTGAAAAACTGGAGCAAGATCGGCATATTAGTAATTACGATGTAGCTGGAGAACTGGTAATTGACCACAAAATGGTTTTGGCGCATTTGAAAAAAGCTGGGTACACAAAATAGCTCGATATTTGGGTGCCTCATGAGCTCACTGAAAGAAACCTAATGAACCGTGTACTCATTTGTGATTCTTTATTACGACGTAATGAACCCGAACTATTTTTGAAGAAGCTGATAACTGGTGATGAAAAGTGGTTCACGTACGACAAGAACGTGCGAAAAAGATCGTGTTCAAAGGCCGGTCAGGCTTCACAGACTGTGGCGAAACTCGAGTTAACTCGCAACAAGGTGATGCTGTGTGTATGGTGGGATTGGAAGGGCATTATTCATTATGAGCTGTTACCGCCAGGCGGGATCATCGATTCTGAACTGTACTGCGAACAATTGATGGGATTAAAGCAAAAAGTTGAGAGAAAGCGGCCGGAATTAATCAATAGAAGGGGTGTGGTTTTTCACCATGATAACGCTAGACCTCACACATATTTAGCCACTCAGCAAAAATTACTAGAGTTTGGCTGGGAGGTGTTAATACATTCGCCGTATAGTCCTGATCTTGTACCTTCAGATTTACACCTGTTTTGGTCTCTGCAGAATTCCTTAGGCAGTGTCAGGTTAACATCACGAGAGGACTGCCAAAACCACTTGTCGCAGTTTTTTGGTCAGAAGCCCCAAAATTTCTATAACAATGGGAGGGATCACGTCCCTACCTACAAGATGGCAAAAAGTTATCCAAGAAAATGGCACCTATATACTTTAGTCAAATGTAAATAAACTTTATAAAACTTGAGTAATTTTTGGTCTCATTCAAACTTTCTTCCTCTATTATGTCAAACCGTCCTAGTTTTATTTATATATCCCCCGTCTATGAAGACTACAGAAATGACAAAAAAGACAAAAAGAGCAAAAAAGGACAAAAAGAGTAAAAAGGACAAAAAGAGCAAAAAGGACAAAAATGGCGAAAAAGACCAAAAGAGCAAAAAAGGACATAAAGGACAGAAAGAGCAAAAAGGACCAAAAGAGTAAAAATGACAAAAAGAGAAAAAGTGACAAAATTACAGAAATGACCAAAGTAACGAAAATAGCAAATCACAAAAAAAACCAAAACCTATCCCACTTTCTGGGATAACCTTTACATAAATCTATCACAAAATCTATCCCATTATCCGGGATGAAAAATAGCCCTTGTCCATCCTTGGTATTAAAATTACATATATACCGAATCTCAGCCAAATCAGTCCAATAGTTTTTCCGTAAAAGCATAACAAACAGAGAGACAAATATATTTTTATCATTTTTCGGGATAAAAAGTGTCCTATGTTCATCCTCTGCATCAAATATATATATATATATATATATATATATATATATATACATACATACATACATATATTTATATACATACATATACTGAGTTTCGGCCAAATCGGTGCAGTAGTTTTTCCGTGAAAACGGAACAGACAGACGGACGGACGGACAGACGGAGAGACAGACAGACAGACTTTCGCATTTATAATATTAATAGGGATTATAACGTAATGCTGATGTTAGAAGGATGATGAAAAGGAACCAATTTAGTTGAAATGCATAGAACACAAAGAACACGACGGTATTCAGTGACACTGAATGATTTAAATTTATTTTATATGGTTCACTTTGGTTGATTTATCCAAATTGAAATACAGAAATGAACAGTCTAGTATCAGTTTAAGGTTAGTTATAATTTATAGAGACGGTAATTTGTACGCTATAGAGGCACGAAAGAATGTGGTCTTGTTGTATGTTCATATCACATTTTTATGTACCATGTTTATTTACAGATAATAATGGCTACTTTCCATCAGAGACTCACAACGACCACGTTCACGGCCGCGATTTTCCCGTTCCACTTGTTTGCCGGCGTTACAATCGTAAACCCACGTGGAACGGTTATTCGACCCACCTCTTGACATGGGTCGTTGTGAGCGTTGTGTGATCAAAAATGATGACGTCATTAGTGACGTTTTCGCCACGACCACAACGACCGCGATCGCTTTGTGTAACGGCTAACAGAGCATTTTTAGCGTTGTGAGCTACTAATGGAACGCGCTGAATATATTAGAGATTAGTAGAACAATTTTCAAATTCCAAATTCATTTTGAAATTTGAATTTCAAACATCAATTATTTTCAAATTATTACTGTCAGGTGAATCGTGTACCCGTCGGGCTATAAACAAACAATAAAATATGTATCTAATAAAATTATAAATCATTAAAATTAATAAATCAAATTCTTATCTGACTTAAGTCATTTATTATCTTTTATTAATTTAATAATGTCATTCGATCTTTTGGGTAATGACATAGGCTGCACCTTTTGGAAATTTATTAAATATGTAAGAAGCCATGCAGTCAATACACCTGTCATTTTACTAAAAGTGTCCCACAGTGAATTCAATATACAAAAATCCATAAAACTACAAGTTTATGATATAATACAACTGAAACAAATAATAGACGCTTAATTAACAGAAAAAATAGTAACTTTAAGTTTAGAAGAGAAAAATAATATAGAACAAAGTTGTAATATGTCTGATGTGAAACAATAATAAATACTTTATTCCTTTTCAAGTGTATGTCGATTTTGTTAGTATTGTTACAACTTAGCCAAAATTCCAGGAAGCACGCCGACAAAATGCACACCTGTCGTCCATAAAGCACGGCTTATTACTTGCTCCGCATCTGGACTTCGTTTGTTTACTTTGTGTTTAATATTTGAAATTGGAAAAGCAGTCTATTGTGTATTGTAATCCTTTATGATGGTCGTTAGCTAGGTGTGGTTCTTGGAAAACTGCAGTCGACGAGGTCGATTGTTGTATTGTACAGTTTAGTATAAAACAATTCCCAAACAGGGGGATGGCAGTCAAGCGACGATTACGATACGAGCAAAACGTGTGTACATTCGATAAACTGTATAGTGACAGGCTTATTCATGTTGTTGAATCGTGCAGTTTGTACTGGTTGTGTCCAGTTATATTTGTACCTGTGTTATACGTGTTTGTATAGTTCTAATAAAATCTATTGTAATTCCAAACGGCAATTTTATTCGAGTCCCGCACTCGTAACAGTATTAATAAGTCTTATTAGACTATCATATAAATATGATCATAGAAGTATGACTCATTTTTATATGAAGAACCTATGACAGTATAATAACTACATGTGATTCATATTGTCTATGATCATAATTAAGCTATCTTATTTAACAGCAAGGGTACAAATATGATCATGTCATCCGTCTAACCTCAGAAATGGCGTCAAAATGCAAGAATTTGAACTGGATTATATTGTAAGACTTTTTATCTTCCAATCTAAGTTCTTGGAGTAAGGTGTTATTAACCCCTCTCTCTGATTGCCTTGCTGCCCATGATCTATCCCAAATACGTCTTTTATTTTTTGTGGTTTTCTTGATCGTTTTCATCTTCTTTATTAACACAATTAAAAAAATGCACTCATAGCAACGAAAAACACGGCTAAATGGTTGTCCATCTTGATAAAGTAGGTCGTTTAGATGATCGTAAGTGTAATATTACAATGTAAAAATGAAGAACAGCATCATATAATTTAATAGATATGAGATCATATTTATATGATAGTGTAAATGGAGCTTTACTAATGATTTGATTGTAACGCCGGCAAGCAAGTGGAATGGAAAAAATAGCGGTCGTTACAGTGGTTGTAGTAAGTCTCTAATGGAACGTAGCCTAAATGTCATTAACGACAAAATACACACGTCATTGGTTGATTTGAAAATCGCGCCTATTTCAATGTCAATCGATAGAGAGAATTAATGCTCTGTGGTCAACGCCCACTTCGACCCAGCTCTTAACATGCGTCGTTGTGAGCGCTGTGTGATCGAAAATACTGACGTCATTCGTGACGTTTTCGCCACGACCATAACGACCGTGGTCGCTATGTGGAACGGCAGATGGAGCGTTTTGTGTGTAGTGAGATACTAAAGGAACGCGCCCGTAGAATACTGACATTAAAATGAAAACTTTAAGTTAAAATATACAATTAAGGTGCTAAATTATTAACTATTTATTTAAATAATTTAGAATTATAAAATTACATATAATCGAATACAATAAAAGTAAACTTATTTATATCGTATTCTACCCATAGTCCCTCATGACTATATGATCAGATCACAGTCTTCTATGGGTAAGGTGCCCAGAAGGCTGGCTACGTTTCCTCGCTGGATCGCATACTGATCCGTTGCCCGAGGTAAGCACCAGCCCTCTGATCACCTGAAGAGTCAATGAGTCGTTTTGATAAATTTTGATAGAGCCTAATGGCCTCAGGACCCCACGGTCCAAGCGTCTCGACAGCAAACGGCACAAATACATAACTCTCACTGAGGGTTGCATATTTGCGCCGCTTGAGTGATTTAGATGTTTCTGCCGCTGAACCGGCTGATCTACCCGTGTTTGGTAAATGGGATGCGGATGGATATAATTAATATATCCTTAAAAATTACAGATAATAAGTAGGCTCCAAATTACCGTCAGTTGAGAACGTTCTCGAAACGCTGACCTAAAATTTAATTCAAAAATTTATCGACAAAAAATCAATGTATAGGTATAAATCCGTCGATCTAACTCAAATCTTTTTATTGCTAAAAACACAGGCGAAGACACGTGGCTAAATATAAATGCAGTGAACGGCGGTCACATTTAGTAGCGTGTTTATATTTTGAGCCGGCTTGTGGATGATTATTGCTGCACCGTGACGAGCACGAGCCGTGCAATCCTCTATATATATCGATAAAAAAATGGTTTTACGTTAATTATTGAATAAAATTTTAATTAATTGCCTAAAACATTTAAATATTCTTAATTGATTGAAAATATCGTGTGTGCGATTTAATAAAATTATCTTCTAAGAAAAACAATGCAAAGTGTGACATAAATTATTTTTAGCAGTCGATAACCGTAAGAATAAGTTATTCGACGATTTTTCTAATCACTTTAAGTACACGAAATATTACAGGCATAAAAGTTCGTCGAGCTACAAGTACTTTAAATACTTTTCAGTATTGCTCGTACTGTAAATGCGTTTGACGAGCCTCGTAAGGGGCACGGCTCGCGCCCGCTCGGTCTAGCATAAATAGGCCTTTTAGCGGTGTGTTTATATTTTGAGCGACTTTATTGAGTGCTAATGACACGCCGCGTGCGTACGCGCCGGCCGACCGACAGTGTCGCTTTAGCGCTTGATAAATTGTAACAAATAAAAGAACTTCACGCCAGTCGTCTTACAGGGGTAGGCAGTTTTGTTATAAATTTTTAGAAATTAATTATAGATCAAGATTTCAAGCGCTATGCAAATTACAGTTATTCGCTCTCTTTGGTTTGATGTGAGCAAAATGACAAGGCACGAAGTTGTTACGGCACCGAAGCTTAGATCTGGTCGTGTCCCACTGAATTGTTTGGGCTACATTATGCATTAAATCAATTCCCCTAATTGCACTGCATGCGGAGTGAGAGAAAGTGTCCATCACATTTTGGTTGAATATGGGCGCGTCGAACCTCAGAGACGTGACAAATTTGGAGCAAGAACGTCTAATTTAGGTTTCTTTAACAGTATTCTGGCCTCACCGCTATCCGATGAGGACAGAATGCTGTTTATAATTATTTCTTTAGGTTTAAGTCTTAGAGATTAAGTATTAATGGTGCCTTTTATGTATTTTTGTGAACTATAACGAGGGTGACACTTTCTATTTGAAAAAACTCTTACAATATTACCCTCACAACCCTCATGAATCACTCAAGGGGCGCAAATATGCAACACTCAGTGAGAGTTATATATATATATATATATATATATTTACGAATAAAATAAATAAATAAAGATTAAAAAAATAAAAATTATCAACAGTATACCGACAACTGATAATGAAATAATTTAGCCACATAGTTCAAAGGAGCGCAGATAATATCGACCGACTTGTGGTCTCTGGGAAAATTGAAGTACATCTCCAAGTAGATGAATGGACTAAGTTGCCGACCAGTTGGACAGTGTTCATAAATTTCCTGTTGACGAAGTGAGTTTGCCTCTCCCGGGGCTTTCTCAAGCACTGATGCGAAGGATTAGAGTGTGGGTGTAACTACGTTCTAAGTCTCATGCTATTCCTACCATGAGCGCGGGGCACATGGGAGGAAGGGGGTTTTAGTAGAGTATTAGTCCATGGGTTACCTCTTTAATAGGGGTACCTTGCTGAGTCTCCCCACAAGCCGGCAATTGACTCTTATCTGCGCCATCCTTAGTGGACAACTCTCATTGCTTTGGTCTAATCCCAGTAAAGGACCCGGTAAAGTACGAAATGTATTTCCCCCTGCCTCACGTTCACGATTTTCAGCAACGAGAGTATGACTGAGAAGAAGATATACTAAAGGGGGTGCTAAGAATAAGCAATCAGTAAGGAGTTTTGAATCCTGCTGTAGGTGTTTGTTAATGTGCTGTATTTCGATGCGTCCAACAATTTGAGCATTTTCACTTTTTTGTGTTAAATGTTAACATTTACTCTAGTTGACAATGTGCACTAAAAAAGACACATTTATAACTGGAAATACTATTTTTTGCTGCAGTAAAAGGGCTTATGAGGGGCAGTTTTAAACGTATAAAGGCCAAATGGTTTATCGGGACTTGTACGCGGGGAGATTCCGCGTCTTTGTTTACTTCCTAAAAGCACTTCTACGTCGTTAATTAAAAAACTAATATATATACAAATAAATCGATCTAGCTACGAACGAACACACCTGTCATAGTAACTATGTGTAAAATGCAAGGAGAGATTTCGGTAAGAAAGTACCAAATATTAACTATTTGGACAGGGTTTCCCCTTTATTGTTCAGCCTTTGATGTGAATATGCACACAGTACAGTAAGCAATGAACACCGTCTACACGCCACTATGCCTTTTATACGAAAATGCTACCCTACAAAACAATAACATTGCATCATTGCTAAAAATAGCAATTACATCATAGTGTTGCCAGGATTATAAAAATAATTATAATAATTAGTTACTGATGCACTAAATTATGTAGATGATAATTTAGTGGGCTTATAAAAATAACTAACCGGTAGAAAATGGTAATTTACTTATAAATCGAATCATCTGATAAATCGACTAAAAGTATTTTATCTATGACGATTGTCTATGTCATATTAATATACACTATGGTTCTCATGGCTACTCTGGTGGACATCTTGTAACATATGCAAAGTTTCACAAACATCAGTTGAAGCACGTAAAAAATATATCATATTGAATCTTTGAAATATATTGAAAAGTTGTTAATTTGCACACTGGTTCATACATAGGACCCATTGATTTGTTCTTGAAATAACTTTAAAAGACAATTGTTGCGTCGCGTTTCATCCACCAGTTTATTGATGTATAACTTAGCACAGTTAAAGACTGTGGTTAATATATGAACGTGATGCTACGTAAATACAGATAGATAATACCGCTGTTAGAGCTGTCGATAAGATTAGGCATCTGTCTGTATCATCAAAAATAAATCGTAGAAATGTATGTACGCCCATAACTTGAGAATGACTTTACCGATTTTGATGATATTTGTTTTGTGTGTTTGAATGGGTCCCCGGATGTTTTAGATTCACAATTGGAACCGGTAGGTAGCGCTGAGATCGGGTTCTAGAATCCTCCTAATCATCTGGACCGATTTTGGTGATTTTGTTTTTGTGTTTAAGTGGGTTCCCGCATGGTTTAGATTCACAATTAGAACCGGGGTAGGTGGCGCTGAGATCGGGTTGTAGAATCCTCCTTATCACCTGGACCGAGTTTTGTGATTTTGTTTTTGTGTCATGATATTTCATGACACAAAAACAAAATCACCAAAGTCTTTTAGGAATTCAGAAAATATGGCGGTACGAAGTTCGCCGGGTCAGCTAGTATTTAATATATGTCACGTAAATGATAAGTTTTCTGTATATAGTCTAAGTTAAATTAAGAACAATTAAGTAAGTACATACAAATACATGGAGAGTACAACAACTCGTCTTATTTTGTACTTCCTTCTGTTGCGATTGAGCCATGGGCTCTCGCCAGTGATGCGTCACCCCATACAAGGTACCATACGAGGTAGCTATCATCGACGCACCACACAACATAAAGATTCCCCACAATAATTAACTTAAGAACAATTAAAATCGATTTATTAAGTTTTACTAGAAAAATTGTGAACTTCATTTTATGCCATAAGCAAGCAAGCTAACTCCTTCCTGCGGTTTTCCCAGAGCGCTACAATCGCTTCCAAAAAGGAACGAACAGACATTTAAATTCTCAACGAGGTAGACAACGCATAGGCTCCCGTGGTGTTGCAGATGGCCATGGGCGTAGGTTACCACTCTCCATAAAGTAGATCCGTTTACAAGTCTGCCTACAAGCAAACATAAATAAATTGTTTATAAATGATGTCCACAAGTTAATATTTACTTTAAAGCTAATTCATATGAATCATAGTCATGAAAAGAAAAAGTGAAATGAATAATCAACACTTCGCTATTTTAAAGTAATGGATCATTATTCAACTCTGTGTGCGCAGTTCGTTATAAATAATCCACATTAACTATACTGTCAGTACAGAGGTGGCATGCAATAAATACTTAATCATTTCTATCATTACCATATTTCCTTGTGTAACACATCAAAGAATCAAAGCTTAATAATTCTTTTTAGATCCTAACATTAGTAATAAATTAACTTAGAAAGTAGCTTAACTAACTTTACATTGAAAGTTCACAAAACAGATTTTACAAACAAGCAAACAGAACTGATACAGATCAAAGAAGCCGCCAACCGATTGATCGATACGAACGGGCGGCTCTATTCTTATCGATTCCACCGTTAACGATTATTTTAGTGATGTTCAATCGATGTTTATAAATCGATTTAGAATTGTGTTCTTACTATCTAAAAAGTTTTTGATGTTTTAGAAGCTAGTAACAAGTTTTAAGTGTTATATTAAAATTCTTGTTAGTTCTTAAAATAAAATATGTCTATTTAAATAATATAGTAGTAGCCCATAAATGTCCCACTGCTGGGCTCGGGCCTCCCATTATAGGGGGAAAGGACAGTATACCCGCCACGCTTGTCCAAGGCGGCTTGGCAGGTTTGACACATCGGTTATCTCGATGTGCTGGTTGCATCACGATGTTTTCCTTCACCGTTATTTGCACGTGGTAATTGTAACAATATGCACATTAGATCAGAAAACTGACTAAGTGGTGCATGCGCTCCGGCCAGGATCGAACCCGCGCCCTTTGAGTTTAGGACGCGTGCGCTAGCCGTTACGCTACCACGACACTCTAAAACTCTTGTTAGTTCTTAAAATGAAATATGACTATTTAAATAATATAGTACCTATCAGCCCATAAACGTCGAACAGCAAATTTGTAACGAATAAACTCAAAAAATGTTGGACCGATTTCAAAAATTCTTTCACTGCTCGAACGCTGCGTTATCCCTGATTAATATAGGGTAATAAAAATTAGGGATCCCTACTAAAACTTCAATAATGTAAACCATCAATCTAAACAAAATACTTGGCGCTGGAATCGGGTTCTACGATTTTGTTAAAATTTTATGTGATTTCACTTCGAGATCATTCCTCGATCGAGCGTGCACTGGGCAGTAAAATATTATATCCGATACAATCTCGAGGCTGTCGGTGTCGCAAATACACGAAGTGTTCTCCTCCAACCGAGCCGGCCCTTAGGGCTTGTAATAAAGATAATGGTTTCGGCATAGTTCTCGTGGTCGACCAATCGCAGACCAATGCTGGTCGTAGGCCTCCCCAAGTCGGCGCCACACATCCCGGGTCCTCCGCCTTCTTCATCCAGCGTCGATCAGCGACCTTACGCAGGTCGTCAATCCGTCGGTCTGGAAGACGTCCGACATTACATTTACCGAGACGCAGTCTCCACTCCAAGACTCGTCTGCTCCATCGGCCACCGTTTCTGCGACATAGATGACTCGCCCATTGGCACTTCACTTATTAATATTCATTAAAGATCACACAGCTTTACACTGTATATTACAAAAGGCGATACATTTTAAAAACAGCATATTAGCAAATAATAGATCTTATTTTGTAGGCCAAACTTATACAATGAGAATAAATGAATTTGAATAAATTATGTCATCAAAATTAAGTCAAATAAACAAAGCAACTGTAGTCAATATAGAAAAAAATAAATATAAAAGTCGGCATTTATAAAATATTGTCAATGTCAAAGTCGTACGAAGTCAGAGTGAAGTCTGATGTATGTAGTGTGTGTTTGTGTGTGTACGTATTTATACCTCCTGCTGCAGTGCACACCACGATAAGAATTAGATAGTAGTATAATACAATTATAGAGTACAATATAATACGGGTTGCGTACACTCATCAGCAAAAAACGAGCATACAGTATGGTACCTAAAGTAGATTTTAAAGCGGTACCCTTCAAAGAATGTGTTGAAAAATCGTTATTTAATGGAGGCAATGTTTTTGCCCGCTCCAGCTAAAGCCATCAATCAATGCGACGTGGACTTGCCATCAGGTCCCGGACGTGTTTGAAGGTGCAGCTGTGTTCTTGTAACCTTATTAATGTTGCTTTTGTAAACATTCCCGGTAGCTCTCAAGTTAGTTTTGTAGGTATTATGGATTTTTAACCGACTTCAAAAAGGAGGAGTTCAGTTCAATATCGGATATATGTTTTTTTGTATGTTTAGTACACTCCCGAGGGGGTTACATTGTCACCAAGTTAGGGTCTGATTAGTGGATCCCACGGAAATCGGGGGAAACCCTCGAATATTATAGGCACGTACAACGTTTTCAATATGTCTTTTTCTAAAACTATTCAAGTATTTGCGTAATTAAAAAGTAGACAATAAAAAATATTCTAACAAAAATCACCTAACTATAAATCATAAAAATTACTATATTTTGCTTTTTTAACTTTTACTTACCACCAACTTCAAAATGTATAGATAAAAATATTATTTGGTTTTTAGTTTGAATTCGGTTTTAATTATTGTTAAAAAAAACTAATAACAAAAACTTAATTAATATCAATCTATACAAATATAATTATTTGACCTCACTGACTGACTGACAGACATATCAACGCACAGCCTAAACTACGGGGGCTAGGATCGTCAAAAATTGCATGCGGTTTCTTTCTACACTGTAGGTACTCAATAAAAAAGGATTTTCAAAGTGAACCCCTAAGGGGATAAAAGTTTGTACGAAAGTACTTCATATCCGAAGTAAATAATTCAAGGTAAACGCCCATGATAGTTTGCCAAACGAAAAGTGTTCATCATCAACCGAACAAATTTAGTTTCAACAGATCTTTTTTAACATGGAGAATATGCCTTGATAGTCTCCTTATTTCTGTTCATGGCTACCTGGCAAGCAGGTATGAACAGCTAAGTCAATATAGGTACTACACCGTTCTGTTAACCAGTAAAAATTGGTATCACAAGAATCATAATTTAATTACAAAAATAACGGTAAAGGCTTGCTTGTGAAAAACCGTTCGTGGAATATTATTTACATTTTTATATGTTTACATTTATCTATTTAATAATAAAAAATAAATTTTATCGGCGAACACACACATATTGTATATCCCCAAATTAAGCAAGTTATGCTTGTGTTATGGGTAATATACAATGTACCACTCTGGGACCGATCCCAGACACCCAGACCATAGTAAATAACGGAGAAAATACGTTTCCGAAATTTACTATACCTGGAATCGAACGCCGGCAACGGCTTAGCCCGCTCAACCACAGAGGCCGTCAAAATCTATCTATTGTATTTTATTTAGATTTATTTTAATTATTTATTATTATGTATGTATGTGTGTAAGTATATACTTATTTTCACTTATGTATATATTTATTGCATTTTTAAACTTTGGTTCGCTCGTTAGCTTAAAAATGAACTCGGAAAAACCTGTTATTAGCCCTACATTATAAGTAATTTTTGTTGTTGTTTGTATGTTGATATGCGCTGTTAGTTTTTATTTTCAATAAAAATATATATATGTATATATATTATTGCCATGCTTTGAAGACTCCAAAAATAGCCATAAACACTTTTCAATTGGCAAGCTATCATAGCGTGTTTACAAATAAATATAATTTGCTAAAAAAATATGTCTCATCTGGTTATAACATGGGCGAAGGTCTATATCTTCAGCGTCTCTTAGACTATAGGGCTAGAACCATGAGAATTTGCATGCCGGTTCTTTGTATACTGTAGGTGCTCATTAAAAAAGGATTTTCGAAATCAACCCCTAAGGGGGTGACAAAGGATATGAAAGCACGTCATATTCAAAGTAAGAAGCACGAATTTTTTTATAACTGCTTCATTTTAACTTAGACCTTCTCACCTTTAAACAACATGAGCGAAGCCGCGTGAAACAGCTAGTTAAATGACAAATTATTAGGATTTCAAGACCCACAATAATATGCAGGAATTTTTCTGGTATTGCTTGAAATTGGGTTAACTTTATTTAAGTGTTGGGGTATAGCAGGCAGGCTGAATGGCCCACCTGATGGAAAGTGATTACCGTCGCCTATGGACATTTGCAACAACAAAGGTGCTGCCAAAGTACTACCGACCTCGAAAGGGAGTACTGGTACCTGGCTACTGATACCGGAACACGACTCAAAGTTATTATGGCGGCATGCTATAAACCAGGAGTGATAAATAATAATATGATAATAATAATCGGCAGATAAACACTCACATTGTATATCCCCAAGCTAAGCAAATTATGCTTGTGTTATGGGTAATATACAACGGACCACTCTGGGACCGATTCCAGACATTCAGACTATAGCAAATAACAGAAAGTTCGTTTCCTAAATTTACCATGCCGGGAATAGAACCCGGAGCCTCTGCGTTCCAGCGAGTTCGGCCGACTAAGACTAGCCGGCTCACCCATAGAGACTGTCATCCATACCATATACACATAGCTATCACACTTCTTTGTGTACAAATATAACTACGTTAATCTGTAAGTTTTCTTGTAATGGAGTATAATAAAGAATTATCTATCTATCCAAAACACTAACTACAAATGTATGTTTATTCATTTGACAAAAAAACTTAACATTGAGGGTAGTTCGTCCTCCGCAGGGGTTATCGCGGCAATTAATCGCCGACGCGCGGCGACGACGGTCGTGGGTATCGCGCGAGCCATCTGTTTGTCGGTTCTTTTTACCATCATTTTATGATTTCATTTTGTCATACTACTTTTCACACTTAATGGAAGGAATGCGTTGCGAGAAATTGGTGTTATTTTTTGTTTTAATTTCAACGGGTTAATTTTAATAATATGTAAAATGCAAGGAGAGATTTGGGTAAGAAAGTACCAAATATACCAAATATTAACTATTTGGGCAGGGTTTCCCCTTTATTGTTCAGCCTTTGATGTGAATATTCACACAGCACAGTAAGCAATGAACACCGTCTACACGCCACTCCTCCTTTTATACGAAAATGCTACCCTACAAAACAATAACATTACATCATTGCTAAAAATAGCAATTACATCATAGTGTTGCCAGGATCATAGTGGCCTTATAAAATTAACTAACCGGTAGAAAATGGTAATTTAATTATAAATCGAATCATCTAATAAATAGACTAAAAATATGATCTATGACGATTGTCTATGTCATATTAATATACACTGTGGTTCTCATGACTACTGTGGTGGACATCTTGTAACAAATATTTCCTAAAGTAATTCTTGTCAAAGATGGGGTGGCAATATCTTGCAGTAATTCTTGCATGTTTTCTTTAACGCCCCTTTTTTGTCACATCTTTTCTTTTAAGATAAAACAACAAAAAACTAATGCATGTTGCATAAACGATGTTTATTTTTTAATCAGGTCTAAAAATTACTAACTTATGCCATATTTTTTTATTGTTTAAAAATTGGTCTGAGGTTTGATGATCATATAAAAATAAAACCATTGCTGCGTTACGTTTCATATACCAATTTATTTATTCCAGTTACCTCCACAACCATCAAACTTTATGAAGTTTAATGTAATTAATAATATCTAATTGTAAATTTGAGTATTGTCTGTATTCGATTTGATGCTTATTTATAGTTCCGTAGTTAAATGACAAAACTAAATACTGGAAGTCCGTGCCGTGGACTTCATACAACTCAATTCCCAAGAAACTAGCGAAACGACCAAAAGGTCGAAAGCGCCATGCATTCATTGCTGTTAAAACATATTATTACAAGTAATCCGATAATCCGTGCAGGAACGGAGAAAGAATACAATTTCCTGAGGCCGGGCGGCCTGCCGTAATAGGCGACAAAACAACCCACAGCCAGGTGGTAGGGTATTTTCCCGACTGGATGGCTACCACCCCTGGTCTAGAGTATGCCGCCATAACAATCTTGAGTTGTGTTCCGGCATTAGTGACCAGGTTCCAGTCTCCCCACATTTGTAGCACCTTTGATGTTGCAAATGTCCATAGGCGATGGAACCGCTTTCCATCAAGTGGGCCGCTTGCCTGTCTGCTGAACTGCTGCAACAAAAAAAAGAACTAGTCTGTAAATTAACTAGGGACCAAGTTTTATTTAAAAAAAAAAACATATGCTGTAGTTCACCATTACGGCGTGCGTGCTTGTGAATGATTACAGTTTTTTGTTTTTATTTGTTTATTGTGCTGTTGTTCACGTATCTCACTCAATTCCGTTTCCATTGCAATGAGTTTTATTAGCCAAAATGGATTTAATTCCTTTGGAATGCTGCTCCACTGATTTCCTGTTTTGTATGCTGATAGTGGGGCTTTAATTTCTTCAACAGCGGTGTAGTTGGCGCTTGCATCATACGGTATGTTTTTTCAACCAGCTTACCCTAGCCATATTTCCACCCGGCGTCGCTGCTGGAACTACGTCATCTCTACGGAACGCTTTATTATGCGTGACCATGCACGCACTTGGCCAACTTTTTTATTTCAGAATAGTAAAAGTACAAAAACAAAAGGTGTTATGACAATAATTTTCCATACACATCCTTCACAGCATACAATTACGTTGAAATAGAATTTCAACGGTCAGTTTTTACACCCACATTATTTGATTTATGCCGACACGTGACGTTGAACACTTTGTTATTTATGTACAGTGTGTACGGGATCTTACAGAGATTGGTTGTATTAATGATGTCTGACACCTGTCAACGCGGATTATTTTAAACCTTTCAATCAAGGGCTTCAAGGGTTTGTTACAATTAATACCTAATGTATTGTTCTATTGTTGAGTTGTAAAAACGTATTTTGCGACATTATTTAAACTAAGAACTGTTCGTTATAGAAAAGAACACAGACAGAATGACAGAGAGAAAATATATAAAAAAAACAATAGAATTATAGATATCTTTTAAATTAAGAACTGTAAATCATAGAAAAGACCATAGACAGATACACAGAAAAAAATAAAAAATCGTACAACGGACCAACATTGCGTTACAAAATATTTATCACTTTGACAAAAAATTAAATGTACAAACAGAACCTTTAAAAGGAGCGTTAAAAAAGTACTATCTATCCTAATCAACTGATTGTGTATATATTATTATGTATATGTATTTTATATATTATGTATATATATATATACCATATACACTGTTTTTCCATAGAAGATCATTTTCATACCTTACAAACAGAATTTAAATGAAACTATCCAAAAATGTATCTTGTAAGAAAAAACAACGTATATATATATTTTCTTAAGTTATAAAAATCAAATAAATTACGCACTTGAAAACGTTAAAACGTAATTTTATATATATGTATTAACAGATATGTAAATGTACATTTAGATATAAGTACGTATATACTTATGTGTACATATAAACTTTAGTGTACACAACCCTACCTCTTGTTATCTATCCCCTCTCGCTAGAGCTAGACCCATAGGGTTGCTGGAAGAAAACTCATTAGGGTTAGGCTCTCCTTGGTACATCTCCAATATTTGGTAGTTTTATATGAAACTATGTTGTGTACAATAAAGAACCTACAGATTTAACTATACAGATGTACAGTAATGTAGCTGATATTAGACAGAGAAATCAATTTGAATCAGTTTGCTTGAAATTCACAGGACTGAATGGACACTACAGTATTCAATATCAGTGAATGATTCATGTTTATGTTTGTGCTGATCACTTTGGTTGATTCATTCAAATTGAAAGACAAATGAATTGTCTAATATCTATGCTATGACTAGTAGTATAGATAAAATAACATTTAACATTTCTCAGTTTCAATTGTAAAGGAATGCATCACAAATCTAAGCAAGTGAGAAGTGCCAAGGAAGCACTCGATCAAGTAGATAAAAGTGTTAACTCGGCTGTGTCTGTCTGTACGCGGTTAGCAGTTGGTAAACTGTCTTATTTATGTGACAAACTGTACCACGAGTATGTGTTAGGGTGGCCAAATGTCTAATACATTATTACATCTGTTGTTTATTTTTAATCAATTTTATTTCAATTTGTTATTAATTGGAATAATTTGTTTGACATTTTTTTTTAGAATTTTTGACTGTCTGAGCATCACGCAAAACCTACTAAACGGATTTAAATGAATCGCGACGTTTAGGATACTTTTTATATCGATAAATGACGGTAGTTCCATGGGATAGACGAATATAGGCAAAAACTTGGCGCTGCGGTCCGGTCTTTTTTAGTGCCGCCATTGTATTTCAATAACACGTCGTCATGGCAACGCGAACCAAGTTTTGCTAGCACTGTTAGTTATTAATAAATATTAAATAAAATAATAAATCGACAAACAAACACACATATTGTATTCCCAAGCTAAGCAATGCTAAAGCTTAAGCTAAGCTATGTTTGTGTAATAGGTAATCATCTAATACTAATATATAAAGCTGAAGAGTTTGTTTGTTTGATTGAACCCGCTAATCTCAGGAACTACTGGTCTGATTTGAAAAATTCTTTCAATGTTAGATAGCCTACTTATGAGGAAGACTATAGGCTGTATATATATCATCACGCTAGGACCAATAGGAGCGGAGCACCAATGAAGAATAAGAATGTTCCAAAATCGGAGGGGTTCGAAAACAAATTCCACTCGGATGATGTCGCGGGCACAGCTAGTACTAAAGGAAGATTCGTTTACGAAATTTACCATGCCTGGAATCAAATCTGGAGCCTCGGCGATTTAGTGAGCTCAGTCGGCAAGGACTTAGCAAATTCAACCTCAGAGGCCGTCAATTAATATATCCCGTAAAACTGGAACACGTGGTGTTCATAATCGCTGTATAAACTGCTCAATATACTGGCAGTAATTAGCTGGTCATTATCGTAAATATATGAGTTTACTACTAATTGGAAGTTGGTATTAATTATTTACTTTGAAGGCTATCAATGTTTTAGTATGTTTTGTTTACCTGTTTAAGACGGAGTAATGTATATTAATTTTAGCTTATATAGAAAAACGAATATTCAAATAAAAGTGCATTTATGTGATTATTTTAGCCAATGAATTATTGACACATAGCGTGGCGTTGTTTCTTCTTGGTGTTGCTGGCTTCAACGCCTTTGGCATTAATTTTTTATATTTTTTATTGCTGGAGTTCAGCAGAGAGGCAGACGGTTCACTTGATGGAAGGCGGTTACCATCGCCTATGGACATTTGCAACACCAAAGGTGCTACAAATGCGGTGAGACTGGAACCTGGTCACTAATGCCGGAACGCAACTCAAGGTTGTTATGGCGACATACTTTAGACCAGGGGTGGTAGCCATCCAATTGTGGGGGTGGTCATTTTGCTAATGTGACGGTAAAAGAGGCAGGTGATAATATATGCTAGCTACGTGTTGTCTCATAAATAAAAATCAATATTTGTATGTTTGTCCTATATGGGTTCCTAAACCATTGGTCACATTGTGATGAAACTTTGGGTGGGGTGTTCTGAGAATGCTCGAATGGGTTTCTGGCTCAAAAATCTATATCAATAAAAATCTATGTTTGTATGTTTGTTCACTATGCGTTCCTAAACCATTGGTCAGATTGTGATGAAAGTTTCGGAGGGTTTTCCGAGGACGCCCGCGAGGGTTTCTGGCTTAAAAAATCTATATGTATAAAATTCTTCTGTTCGTTTGTATGTCACTGAACTCCTAAACTGGAGACTGGGGACAGATATTGATGATTATGTGTGTGTGTTCAAGTGGATTCGAGAATTTATTTAGATTAACAATTGGTCCCGATAGGTGGCGCTGCAATCGGGTTCCAGGTTTTAGGTGTAATTATTTTTGTCTGTGTTCAAGTGGGTCCCGGGATGGTTTAGATTCACAAATAAATCCGATAGATAATAATCTTTATATATAAAAGCGGATATGGCGGATGAAGACGGGGAGGCACTTCAAAAGAAACTAAACAGGTGGCGGCAAGTTATAGGGCGTTGGATTAAAAGTCAGAAGAACCAAAACCGAATACCTGCTTTGTGATTTCGGCAGGACCTCTAGTGCTGTGCCTCTTAAACTACAATCAGCCACATTACCATGTGACCCCGAATTCAGATACCTTGGTTCACTACTGCAGAGTAATTGTGATATAGAGAGGGATGGAAGGAGATGAATAAATGTAGCATGGCTAAAGTGGAGACAGGTAACCGGTGTGACGTGCGACAAACTAATGCCACTGTCATACGACCAGTCACGCTATACGGGTCCGAATGTTGGGCCACTAAAGCGATAAACCACAAACGTGTCCACTCAGCTGAGATGAGAATGTTGAGATGTATGTGTGGTGTTACAAGAATGGATAAGGTGAGAAATGAGTACATAAGGGGATCTTTAAAGTTGCACGCGTGACTGAAAAACTGAGAGGAAGAAGATTAAGTTGGTATGGACATATAATGAGGAGGGATGAAAGTCACGTGACATAAAGAATGTTAAACTACAAGATGGATGGGTGCAAATGTAAAGGTGGACCAAAAAAAAGATGGATGGATTGTGTGAAGGATGATATGATGATTTGTGGTGTGACAGAAGATGTATGTCAGAGTAAAGGAGTGTGGAAGGAAAAGACATATTGCACCGACCTCAATTAATTGAGATATGGTGAAAAAAAAGAGAGAAAGAGAGATCTTTATGTATAAAATTCTTCTGTATGTGTGTACTGTCAATGTCACCGAACTGCTCCTAAACCGTTACAACGATTTTAACGAACTTGGCTGTATTGAGACCATTGGTACGCTTGTCATCCCTCACAACGTCATGTCAGAATTTCTTGGACTTACCCCTTCGACCAGCACCTGGCGGAGGCTGCATGGCTAGACATTTGTTCCCCACGTAATTAGCCGGTTTCCGTAAAACGTGGCCGTATCAGCGTAAGCGACTCTCCTGCAGTTTGTCTGCTATGTCACGGACATGAAGACTGCCTCGGATGCGGGAGTTCCTAACGCAATGCTTCCGCGTAACTCCACACATCCACCGAAGTATATTCATTTCCGTGACACGCAGCTCACTCGTGCTTGTGTCGCTCAAGTACAGGCCACATTTCGCTACTATATAAAAGGACAAGTCTAATAATGGATTTGTAGACCCGTCCTTTTAACTTAACCGGCATTTTGGGGAAACGCGAAGGTCTTAAATAATAATTAATAAATAAATGACAAAGAAAAAACGTGAAAAATAAAATCCCATATTGTAAAAATAAACAAGATATAATTATAATATGATTGTAATTCAATTATTGCATTTTGTAATGATTTCGATAATATGGTTACAACCTACCGCCGACAAAAGTAGATTCACACCTGCTTACCATAAAAGCACACTTTATTACCTCTCCGCATTTGGACTTGTTTTGTTTACTTTGTGTTTAAAATTTATAATTAGAAAACAGCTCATTGTGTATTGTAATCTTTTATGGTAGTCATTGCCAGGTGTGTCGAACTGATTCTATGAAATTCGGTCTACGCGGTCGGGCAGCCATATTGTATGGGTGCAGTATAAAGCAATGGCCCAATGGAGAGATTTTCAGTCGAGCGATAACCACAAGCGAAACAAGCCTTATGTACATTCGGTAATCTATTTAGTGACGGAATTTGCACGTGTTATTGAATCGTGCATTACGTTTGGACTGGTTGTGTCCAGTTATATTTGTACTTGTGTTATACGTGTTTGTATAGTTTGAATAAATTCTATAATAATTCCAACGGCATTTTAATTTGAGTCCTGCAACTCGTAACAATGTTCTTGTGACATTGTAACATTTTAATATTGCATGCCTAATGAGGTAAAATGTATTGATACTCCAATAACATAAGACCTTATACTGTACATACATTTTTGGCAATAAATTATTCAACTCTTCTTATAGACGAATCCAAAATCCAAAAGATATCATTTCGATCCCTTTGTACTGTCAATCAAGGGAACAAACAAAGTATGAACTTCGAAACGCGTCTTCCAAGCACGCACTGTGTCTTAAAAGTGCTAATTGGAAAACAGCATTAAGCCCAAATGGTTTTTGAAGTGAAAGCTACCAGTAATGCGTTGAAGCCAGGTTCGAACGTGTGGTAGGTATCACGGTGTCATCAGGTGGACAGTCTGCCTGTCATTAGCGCATAATGCTACATGTATAGAGGAAACTTGTTCGTGGGTGGGACAAGACTTGAACTGTAGCGGATTTATCTACCCTGGTGATCTAGCTTAACTAAATTTTAATAAGTCAATAATACTGATCAGCGAGAAAGAATTGTATTTTTTCAATTTATTTATTTGAAGAAAGTTAGTTAGTGAATTATTTTTTTATTAACAAAGTCAACGAAAATATTTGATAAATAAAAAGGGTAAGTTGGACTTCCTAAAAGATGCGTGGGAAAAGTTTTTTGCAATTTCTGATTTTTTTTATTACTCCGACCTGGGTTAATCCCGTAGAAGTTTTTTATTAGCACCAGAAACAGGATTGTTTGGCATCAAAAAAGATTTGTGTAACATGGTCATTTTCTTGCCAACTGTAATTATTTTTAAATTTGTGAACGGTCAAAATTTCACAAAAAATTATTCATAGCCTCCTAAGACCATTTTCATGTACCTGCAAAGGTTAAGGTGTTTACCCTTACTACCGTGCTGAAACTATTCCACCCTGTATGTATATATAAAAATAAATAAATAAATATATATATATATATATATATATATATATATAAGTGTGTGTATATATGTATATATATATGACATAGTAAGAAAACAAGTAAAGTCTTATGACTTTTTTCCTGCGACAAAGGCAGAACCTTGGGGCGATAGTTCGCGAGCCGCGTGTGGGATTCGCCAGGATGAGGGTGGCACTAGCATGCCCAGTCAGAACTGGTGCCATGCTATTGCTACTCCCCAGTTAGGGATAACCATTAAAACCCCTGGGCGTTCCGTCCTGCGCCTTATGCCAGGACTACGGGTATATGACCTAGCTTCTCCGCTAAACTCTTATGACTTGTAGCCTAAATTTATAAAACCGTTGACAGTTTGACAAATTAATACGGAGACACGCGCGTGCCCGGAATTAGTATGGATTAAAGGGGCCGTTGTATACTAAACTTGGACCCGACTCCACTTGCGATCACGCACAATCTTGACATTGTCGTGACCTGATGCGGATATGGACGGAGTGCCAATCTAACATCGCTGTATTGAGATCAAACCCGACACATGCGTTATGATGACGACGTTCTTTAGGATCGTTGTGATTTGAAACTCGATGAAACGAAAAAGCGACACTAAAAAAAGATAAACACAAATCTATAGGATTAATCCTACTAGAGAATGAGATACGAGTTTTACATTATGCAGCACAGATTAGAGAGTCAATAAGACCGATGATTAAACATAGGTCCAATTTGGACCGAAATAAAACTGATAATAATATTTTTTAGACTAAAATTTAAAGTGATACTTAAGTTTAGTTCAGTTAAGTTCAATTCACTTCTGTCGGGCGTCCCGAGACGCAAACGTTTCTTTTGTAATAAGCATGCTCTATTATGAGCATGTGGATAGTACCTACGTACCTTTGGTTCAGCAGACGGATAGACGGTCCACCTTATGGAAAACGTTTACCATCGCCTATGGACATTTGTAACACCAAGGTGCTACCAATATCCTGCCGTTCTTTAAAGCGAGACCGGAACCTGGCTACTAATGCCAGGACACGATTCAAGGTTGTGATGGCGGCATACTCTACTCTCTCTCACTCTCTAGGAGTGGTAGCTATCTAGATGGGCAAATACCTTACCATCTGGATGTGGGTTGCTTTGTCGCCTCTCACGACAGGCCGCCCGGCCGCAGAAAATTGTATTCTTTCTCCGTACATCGTATGTGGTTACCATCACCCGTGTACGTGCACTCAGATATCATTTTGATGTGGTCGAGCCATGCTGGAATTATAATCTTGATTACAGCTTTTAGGGCGGGATTGGTCTGTGTGATAATCTCTTCTCAGAATATTGGATTGGAACGGTTATTAAGATAATAGTGTTTCGTACGATAAGTAAGAGATTTGATGGCCCACTTCTTCCTCCTATTCCTTTTGCCTATTTTATCCCATCTATACCAATCCTCCTGAAAGATCCCTCTATCCTATCTTTATTACATTCCTCCTATCACATCCCCCCTTTTTTTTTAACGAGGGGAAAATCAATTCAGGACTATCCACCGCGGGGGAAGCGTGATAGGGAGTATAGGATCCGCCATGTTGGGGTGGCACTAGCACCGCAAGTAAGAAGTACTATTGCCACGCCGCGGTTAGGGATACCCACTAAAACCCCTTGGTGTTCCGTTCCTTTGACCTTATGCCAGGACCACAAGTATTTGGCCTAGCCGTTACGCGCTCGCAGAAGGAGGAGACAGCGTTTTATCGGGTATCTCATGCCATCCTAAAGACTGGCAGTGCCTTGGCTTCGCTCCTGATGTTGCGTCCATCTATAGGCGACTATAACCACTTTGTATTAAGTGGACCTTCTGCCAATTATCCAGCTCTATAATAAAAAAAGTACGTACATCTTGCAACATTAAGCGCTTATACACACTATGCGGCTAGCCGTAGTCCGGTCAGCCGTCCGGCTGACCGCGAGTATGAATATGTATGTATAACTGAGATCGCTCGAAGCGCTGCTGGAACCATTGCCGGTCAGCCGGACGGTTGCTATACGCACCATGCGGTTCAGTGTGCAGCTAGTTGCGGTTACGATACTCGTAAAATGGTTTCGTAGTATACGATCTACGTGGGAAACTATAAGTTAAATCTAAATTATACATATACCAACATGTTGGGAATTAAAATTATTTGTTCTGCCCATCAATATTCCAGTCATTAAGCGCATTGTCTGCGAGTGAAGTGCAGTCTGGCTTTTACGCGGATTTTGGAATAATTAATCACGAAACGCCTGTTAACATTGTTGTTTTCCACGGAACCGTAGCTACATAGATTTTATTTTATAGAAGTACACGATAGAGGCTAGTGTGGATTACAAAAATTATGTAGATGTTATTGAACGGCTTACTTAAGTCGATAGTAAGTTAGAGACCTTACAGAGTCGTAAGAAGAATAATAATTATGAAGTGTAAATAAAGAAAATTGACGTTGTTCTATGCGTTAAGACGCAAACAGACAAAAAACAAAAAGAAAATACTGGTCGCGAAAACTTAAGAAAATCTTCTATATATTAATACGTGAAGCAAAAACTTTGCACCCCTTTTTATGAGAATTGCGCGGACGGAGGAGTATGAAATTTCGCATAATTATGGTTTATGTAGAGAAGAGGCGACGAATGCTAATATTTTTAAAAAATTATGCATAAAAAATACATTAAATCAATAAAAAAAAAAACATTACACACACTACCATGTATTTGACACACACACGCATATATACTCTTTTGCTTATTGTTAAAGTCAAATCAACAGTGTAGCTTTGGCGAGATCTGTGATTATAGAAGTATAGTCTTTGACAACAAATTGTTATGGTCAAATTTCGACCACGGGCGATCGCTAGTGCTAATAAAACGCGGATTGAAATTTTTAATTCAAATGTTATATAAAAATAAGAACGCATTAGTCGCACTAATTATAACTAAGAGTGTGTTGCGACTTACTTTTGTATTGCTCGATTATCATTCTTTAGTATTCTTTATCCACGCTTCTAAAGACCTAAAACCTCGTGTGTAGAGTCCTTTTAAGTGTAACATTCGTGTTAATCACGAGTCAAGATCTTTGGAGTTGAGAGCGTGGCCGGAGAAGCCGCCGCGGCCGGCCCCACACTCAAATTACACAAAACATGACACGACAATTTGTTATGTAGACCTCACTGCCACGGATTTCAGAATGGATGGACTGGTTTCAATGTAGTTTTTATATTTGCATCCATTTTTCGATTACCGATTTACGTATACCGAGTACATCCTCTAGGATGGGACAGGTACAGCGATAGAGAGATAGAGAGGATTGGATAGAAATTCTTCTCGGACTCCAAAATCGGAACTCTCACTCATCGTATGAAATACGATCGGTTCTAGGCTTACCGTTTCACGCAGATATTGTGTGAGAGCGTGTTGTTATACTACACCACCACCACAACCTAGATAATAATTATAGCATAGATCTACCACGTAGATAGATAGATAGATCACACTTACTGCTCACCAAATATATATTCAAAAATACACATTACAATATTGTCATGGTAGAAACAATAGGCGGCCTTATCGCTTAAAGCAATCAATTCCAGGCAACCTAACTTAAGGAATAATTTAACCTAATCTGGTGATGTAGGTGGTGTAGATTATTAGGTATATCATAAACAAACATACTTACACAAAATAATTTATAAAGTAGGTACGTAGATGTCTTTTTTAGTAGATTTTTAACTAGACATGTAAAGTGTTTTGCAGTAAAATTATTTGAATAAAATTTTTACTTTTTTTTTATTGCTGAAGCACAGCAGACAGGCTGACGGCCCAACTATGATGGTAAGTGGTTACCGTTGCCTATGGACATTAGCAACACCAGAGGTGCTGCCAATGTGCTGCCGGCCTCGAAGGAGAAACTGGACCCAGGCTACTTACGCCGGAACACAACTCAAGGTTGTTATGGCGGCATTCCTTAGACCAGGGGTGGTAGCCATAAAGATGGCAAATACCCTACCACCTGGCTGTAGTAGGTATTTGTTTTGTCGCCTCGTACGACATGCCACCCGACTGCAGGAAATTGTATTTATTTTAAAGTATTTTTGTTAATTTAATTATATTTTATCTCTCTCTTTTCTTTGACCATATCCCAATTATTTGGTGTCGGCACAATATGTCTTTTCCTTCCACACTCCTCTACTCTCACATACATCTTCTGTCACACCACATATCATCATATCATCCTTCACACAATCCATCCATCTTTTTTTGGTCTACCTTTACATTTGTACCCATCTATCTTGAAGTTTAACATTCTTTTTGTCACGTGACTTTAATCCCTCCTCATTATATGCCCATACCAACTTAATCTTCAATACCAATTTAATTATATTTTATAATTATATAATTGGATTAACAAAGAAAGAAAATATTTATTTCTAAAAATACGATACTTAACAATAATTAATAATAATGACAGTAATGATGGGCAGACGCCATAGTCCCCATAGTCCCAGATCCCTAGTTCCATTAACAGTGCATCCCAATAGCCTGGTACCATTTGTTTAATTCCCTACAATAGTCCTACACTGACCAGGGCTTATCTTTGGGCGCATTTTTATATGGTGTAGACAGGGATAAACGCTGGCCAGTGTCACGCCACATTTAGATTAAATTGTCGAAGGGGCCTCTACGTGTTGGCCTCCCCATGGCCCCACGCAAGCCCTCCAAAAGTCCGGGCCATTTTTATAGCCCGTGGTGTTCAAAGACATTCATTAAATAATAATAATAATTAAAAAGTGTGCTGCAATTTATTTTACTAAAATGATATTATTATTATTATTATTACTTATACTATACTATTACCTACTATTAATTATACTATTACCTACATAAAAAAATCGAATTTGAATTTTGCATATTATGTAACATTTTCTAAATTCTTATTTTCAACAGTTACATAACATACTAAGTTAAAAGAAATGTTTATACTTTGGCTTAACATATCCAACATTCGACGAGTCGTGTGCCGGCATCCTCGGTCTATAGGACCGGTTCTTGATTGCAGGGAGGCTCTTAATTGAATGTTATTGAATTAGGATCACGCCCCATAGCAACTGTGCGCTGTAGATGCCTTGATAAATAACCCCTTCTTAATTAATTAACCTGGTTTTGATTTATCAACGATAGGAAACTCTTAATAAACTAGTAATCTTACTTATACAGCATCTTTAACATGGCAGAGCCATACTGGAATTACTATCTTGCTTACAGCCCTTCGAACCAACTTGATCGGTGTTATATTACGCTCTCACAGAATATAGCCGTTAAACGGTTAACCTTGAAATGTGTTTCGTGCGATGAATGAGGTTTCTGATGGCCCATCCGTGCAGGAACGGACACAGAATACAATTGAAATTGTATTCTAAAGTACTGTCTAAGGTATGTCGCCATAACAACCTTGAGTTCTGTTCCGGCATTAGTGACCAGGTTCCAGTCTCCCTTAAGAGAGCAGCAGCGCATTTGTAGCACCTTTGGTGTTGCAAATGTCCATAGGCGATGGTAAGCGCTTTCCATCAAGTGGGCCGTCTGCCTGTCTGCTGAACTCCTGCAATAAAAAAAATAAGAAATAAATTCCCCCTCCCCATATATAACTTTCCGTTTTTGTTACCAGGTGTAAAAAAGGGAAGGAAACCGTACTACAATATATAGAGCGACACTATATATTATAGTACGGTCGGTAACTCTTGTTATCACGGTCTATACAGTTTGAACATAAACAACCGAATGCAAATTAAAAAAAAATATTGTCAATTTTTATTCGAAGCCAATCCAGATATGGGTGGCTGCCACAACGGCGTCCGCTATCCAAATAGACAAACCACTATGGTGCTAGTTTGCCCGTCTGCTCATCAATGCACAATCACAACACACCGCAGTGCTTTATTTTGATCACTATATTTTTGTTTCGCGGTTTGTTTCGGTTTTATAAATGCTTTCATTCGTTGATATATTTTAGTTTCCGTTAAAGAATAACATTGAATGAATGAATGAATATTTATTTGTAGAAATACAGATAATTAATTATACAATAGATGGTAACCAAGTCGAATGTTCTTACTGTATTTCACCTATGCATACATACAAATATTTGGGTACACATCGATCTATATCTATACTAATATTATAAAGAGGAAAGATTAGATTGTTTGTTTGCATTGAATAGGCTCGGAAACTAATGAACCAATTTGGATTCCGATTCTGATTTCACCGCAAGGAGCTGAGGAGTAGTCCTTAGCTCCCTGTGGCGAAAGTCTAGTAAAAATCACCAAATTACCTTCAAATGATTGAGATAGAACCATTTTACTCCTTCAATTTTTGTCAAAACAGGATAGATGAAATATTTACATCTTTATAGAAGAGAGATAAAGAAATTAGTTTTAATGTTTTTTTAAATACTACTTTATTTTATCTCTCTTTTCTTTCACCATATCCCAATTATTGGGTCGGCACAATATGTCTTTTCCTTCCACATTCCTCTACTTTGACATACATCTTCTGTCACACCACATATCATCATATCATCCTTCACACAATCCATCCATCTTTTTTTGGTCTACTTTTACATTTGTACCCATCTATCTTGAAGTTTAACATTCTTTTTGTCACGTGACTTTCATCCCTCCTCATTATACGTCCATACCAACTTAATCTTCTTCCTCTCAGTTTTTCAGTCACGCGTGCAACTTTAAAGATCCCCTTATGTACTCATTTCTCACCTTATCCATTCTTGTGACATCACACATCCATCTCAACTACTTTATTTTATCTATGTATATAAATGAGTTGACGTTTGTTAGTCTCACAAAAACTCGAGAACAACTAAACGGATTTGCCTAATTTTGGTTTTTTAATATTTCTAGAAGTCCAAGGAAGGTTTAAAAGGTATAAAAATGAATCATAGAAATGTATGTACGCACATAACTTAAGAACGACTTTACCGATTTTCATGACTTTTTTTGTGTTTGACTGGGTCCCCGGATTATTTAGATTCACAATTGGAACCGGCAGGTGGGTCGGGATCGGGTTCTAGGATCTCCTTAATCTCCTGGAACGATTTTGATGTTTTTTATTGCGTGTGTTAGCGTGGTTCCCTGGAGGGTTTAGATTCACAATTGGAACGGTAGATGGCACTGGGATTGGTTTCTAGATTTTTATGTTTTCAAGCTAGAACAACGTCTGCGGGCACCTCTAGTTCACAATAAATAGAGAGAGAGAGAGAGATAACACTTTATTGCACACCAAAATATACAATTACAAAAACAGACCATATTTACAATATTTTCTAGGCAATACAACAGGCGGCCTTATCGCTCAAAACGATCTCTTCCAGGCAACCTAAATGAAACAAAAAATTTGAATCAGGCGATATAGGTGGTGCAGGAAAAATGCAATAAATACATAAATACTCAAACTAGTTTAAGAAATGAATATACAAATACATACATATATACATAGTCATATATATACAATAATACATAAGTTATTATAATAATAATGTATTAGCATGATTATATTCTGTTAATCAGTCACGGCTATTTGTGGACAAATAGTGTTTTCTGAGCAAATTTCTAAATATTGGTAATGATTTGGCCTCTCTTACAGTAAAAGGCAGTATATTTCAAAATAATAATGCTTTTAGAAAACCACCCGCGTCTATGGAAACCCTGCTATCGGTCGATCCTCCAGGACGATGGCGTGGATACAAGCCTTAAATGGGCATCATTATACCTTAATTACCGGAACACAAACCAACTTGATTGACAATTTCTTTTTCCTTTACCTCCCACCCATTTTAATTTAATATAAAATATTATAGCTAGGCATGTTTCTCTTCAAGCCTCAACATGTTGCGAAGCGGTGGTAAATTAGATTAGGCTCCCATAGAGTAAATAATAACCATAAACAAAATTAAAACTGAATAATTAAAATGCACAGGTTGGCGGTAGGCTAAATAAACCTTTAACAATACTCATTGACACTTGACATCTTTGTCTTCTGTGATCACGGCTACTGAAAAGTGGCCGAAACGTCGGAATAATAAAAATCACAAATTACCGCGCTTAAAACCGTTAAAACCTAGTTTTATTGTATCATTATATCTTAATTACGCAAAACGCACGTGTAAATATATCTGGCCACGCAATCCCAATACGACGGAATCCAATAAGAGAGCGACGACAGCCAATCGAGACAATTGAATGCGGCCGAACACGACTGCCCCGAAGAATAACCTAATCCGGGATGGATATTTGCATAGTCCGGTAGGGGTGCCATGGGGTAAATCGAAAAAAAATTGCGGGGTATTTTTGAATTGAAAGAAAAAAAAAGAATTGTTTCATTAAGGACAAATAAACAACATTGAGAAAAATAAAGTAAATGCATCAATATAAGTCCCAAAATTGGACCCAGACTCAGCGTAATGCTCGCCGCTAAGGCCAGCGCTATTCTGCCGTCTGGGACCAGAAGGTGGAGTCACGGAAGATAATACAACATAAATAATATATAAAATCGATTCAGTTCAATAATTATAAAAATAAAACGGGTTATTAGATAAATTTACATCAAAATAATAATAGTAAACATATAAACATAGTGAGATATGTGAACAACAAAGGCAACTAAATAAAACAAACAGATTATTGTTAATATTATCATAGATATTAGTAACATGGTCAAAAGTACTTGTATCATGCCGTACGTTACATGTGTTAAATGTTAAAACATTGTGCGTTCTGGTGTTCACATAGGAATTTTCTTTAGTCTGACCCTAAAGAGTGACACTAAGGTATGTAATTATTTGTATTATAAAACTGGTCGTTTTGCTAGTAATACACACGTGTATTACATTATTTGATTCGTTGAATTAAGAAGTCCACCAAAGTAATTATATGTTATGTGAGCACTAGGATATGCTCGCGACTTCGTCTACGTTTGACTTGAAATACCCGTGAGATTCCCGGAACACAAAGTACCGCAGCATTTAAAGAAGAATGTAAGCTGTTGTTTTAGTGAAAACTGTGTCGGAATAAGCTAATTTTCATGCACCTGAACAAGTATAAACCGCTCCCGGGATGAAAAATATCACACATTTTATTACATACATATTTGCTATCGATCGGTGAAAAAATCGCTCTGGAATTCGAAATTTTCTTTTAGTCTTGGTTTAAATAATTCCCAGAAAAATTCGTGCGCAATTCCCAGAGTAACATGTAGCGTGGATTTTAGGTCTAAGAATTTGGTGTCGATTAGCGAAAACCGCATCGAAATCGGCTTACTAGTTTTTACATGAATGCCGAACAAATATATAGAAAAGAAATCTAAAAAAATGCATCGTGTTCTCCATCGTTTATATAGTGTATTCCAGTTGCTTTTTTAATATCTTCATTGTACATACACATCATCTTTAGAATTTTACAATATTATAGATATTGTTGTTATTCAATTCACCAGGCAAAGGAGAAGTCCATACAGCCTTGACAGATGTATTTATTAATTGACAACTGAATGCTTTTAAAATTAAAGTTTTTCTTTAAACTAAGTTCCATAGGAGAACATTTGAAGCCCACATAAGTTAAAAATTACGTCTAAGTACGTATTCATAATGTGTTATCGCTGTTTTAAGCAGAAGAAGCAGAAATCGTTGCGTCATCATACAAAGTTATTATTCTCTTTCTTAATGACATTTTTTTTTATTTTAACTTACGTGTTTCTTTGGAGATAATATAATGGCAGTAAAAGTTGGGTATGGCAGAAGAATCACGAAAATAAGATAAACGGGGTGAAAATTATAGCTTTGAGGTATGTAAATGTGTGATGTGTCGGAACCCTTACACAAATGTTGCACAAAACGATTTCGACGAAGTGTGACAAGGGGCCTTAAATTTAGTTACCTCACATATCAAAATCGAATAGAACTATCAACGAAAATGTTCAAAATATTTCCAATTCTATCTGTATAATGATAGTGTTTAAATGATTAAAAATAATTTAAATGGAAATAAAACTAATTACAGAACTGCTGTTTTAATTCAATAATTTCTTGACGTAAAATTGCAAAATATGTGATGTCACACTAGCGGGGAGGGTCCAAATATAATGAAATTCGTGTGATGTAATTTCTGGATGGCCCCTACTACACTATCATAGTTTGCATAAAAACTTTCTTTGAATGATAAGCAGCCCTATGAGCATTTCTACAGAATATTCCGCGTCCCGAGGCTACCGGTTTGCAACAATGCATTTTTTTTTTTTTTTATATCTTGACTATCGTCGTACGATTGAATGGGATTCGAAGTTGTCTGAAAGCACAAACTAGGAATTAAGAGAAAAGCAGTGAGTGCTTTATAAAATATTCTCTCAAGATACGGCTTCGTTAAATTCTACCATTTTGCAGTGTACGTTGTAGTTACTTTGTAAGCAAAGAGAAATCGTAAATATATATAATAATAAAAATAACAACATGCCCATAAATGTCCCACTGCTGGGTTCGGGTCTCCCACTATAGGGGGGAAGGGGGGAAAGAATCCAATACCTGTGGCTAGGTGGCCTATCGTAAGAGGCGAATAAACATCCCGCAGTCAGGTGGTAGAGCATATGCCCGTCTGGCTGGGTACTACCCAGTATAAAAACTCAAGGTTGTGTTCCGACATCAATGGTCAGATTCCACTATTCCAGTCCCTCTTCGAGGAACACCTCTGGTGTTACAAATATCCATAGGCGACGGTAACCGGCTTTCCATCAGGTGGAATTTCAGGCTGTCTGCTGCAATGCAATAAACATGTATTCGTTGAACTATTGCCCGCGACTTCCCTCGCGTTAATGTAAATTTTATACACAGTTATCGTACGGGACCCGTACATATATCTCCGGAATAAAAAGAATTCTATGTGCTTTTCCAGACTATAATCTATCTCTGTGCTACATTTCATCCAGATCCATTCTGCCATTCTGACGTGTTTAAGCAACAAACATCCAAACTTTCGCATTTATAATATCAGTATAGATAATTGAATAACTACTAAAACTTTCTACGCGGTGTTGCCTTCCGCATCCTCTGTCCATCATAGTGCGTGCCATGAAGAGGTCTCCAATTTGTCGCTATTATTTAAAAAAAAAATTGAGAACAACAACAAGTACATACATCTGTTTATATTATTACATTAAGATCTTAGCCATTCATTAGTATGCTATATGTACACTATACAACAAGGTTAACAAATAATGTTAACTCACAAGTCGGGAAGTGTGTTTGACTATGTAGGTGTGTGTGTATACGACTTTAAATAATTTACTGTTGATCTGATGGAAACGCATTTAGAATAATTTGCCGAAATTTGTTGATTTACCCGAATCTATATCGTTATTTTTTGTTACCTTATTATTATACTGCCTCATCAAACGGTTGCAAGTGGCGTGAAAAGCCAGGTTGGTTGTGGTAGACATTGTATGAAAGGGTAGAAATGTATTAATTCTAGTAAGTCAAAGGTTATCGAACTTGCATAAAAAGCAAAAGTAGTTTATATTATTATAATGTATGTCTCTAAGACCACGGGCCATAAAAATGGCACGGCATTTTGGATGGCTTTCATGGGGCCATGGGAAGGCCAACACGTAGAGGCCCTTTGACAAATTTAATGTAAATGTGGCGTGACACTGACCGGCGATTATCCCTGTCTACACCATATACTAATGCACCCAAGGACAACCCCCGGCCAGTGTAGGACTATTGTGGGAAACGAGATCAGAAATACCGGGCTATTGGGCTGAACTGCTAGTGGTACTAGGGGTCTGGGAATATGGGGACTATGGCGTCTGCCCGTCGCAATGCTCGGGGAACATGGAAAAATGGGCAGACGGTGACTCGCCACTCCCTGCATGGGCCCCAAATAGAGAGGTGGGCTGCAGGTTCACCGAAGCTACTTTGACGTGATGCCATTTATCACTTCCACCCCTGGAGCTTGAGTTTTAGCTCTAGCGATCTCCACTCCGTGCCGGCTGGTTAAGGCAAGCACGAAGCTGGGCGCCTTGCCTTGGCCCCCGGAGTCGGGTCCGAGGTGTCACTACTCACCTAAGGCTTCGCCACAAAGCCCCCTTGGCCCTTAAATATTATTATTATTATTTTTAGACATATTATTATCGAACTTAAGTTTCGTTCTTGGAAATTAATTTCGCAAGCGACAACACCATGATAATCCAAAATTAAAATATATTTTATTGCTGCCAATCTTTATCCACATGTCACTTCATCCCAATCACATCAATAAATTAAAAAGCCAAATTGAATTTGTTAAATTAAGATATCACCCGTTCGGATCAAAGTTCGCCGGATAAGGCACCCAATAAACCGTCGAGTGCCTTTTTTGGGTGGAACTCATCAGAAACATCTGATAAGGGCTAAACGAGGCCAATTAAAATGTTCTCGACCTTTCCAGAAGTTTTAGCGGACGGGGAAGTTACGATAAAGTGTTATTACGTCTTTATTTGTTCCTGAATTTCGGAATATAAAAGACGTTAAAATTTCTTTTATTAAGAAAATGTTTGAATCGTAAATTATTAGACTGATAGATAGATAATTTTTGTTCATCAATATGTATATCCCGCCTAATTTATCTGTGAAACTATAAAAAATGGAACTCCAGCCGCCATGTTGAAATATCACACGAATCTCCTTCAATGCCAGCAGCACATTGGCAGCACCTCTGGTATTGCTAATGTGCATAAGTAAAGCCTGTCTGCTCTGCTTCAGCAATAAAAAAAGTTGGGGCTGCCAGTTCTAAACAAAGTCCTTTAATCGTTAACGGCGTTATGTTTAACACTATAAATAAGACTAGTTAACACAGCTAATAACTATAACGTTAGTCCAGATGGAGCTCAAGTTAGTTAGATTAATGTTGCCAACACCTTTCACAGATAATTTGGGAGCTATATGTTATTGTTTTAGAAATGTAACAACATGACAACGTTGTTTATGGTTGTCAATATTTTTTTTAAAGCTTAGTGATGTGACCTGGATTAACTAGAGGTATAATCGAAAAGTTTAAACTTAGATCGTAATTAAGTTATACATATTTTCGGCGTTTTATCGACAAAAGAGGCAACAAAATTAGAAAAAGAATTAGGGAGAAAGAAGAATTCCAATTTGTAAACGCATGATTATTGATTGATCAATGGCCATACAACTACTAAAATCAATTTGATACGTGCCAAACGTGGTTAATTAATTCTGGTTCAACTATTGCAATGTTTTGTCTTTAAAACTGCGAATTCTTAAATGGACGAAAGCACACAACATTTCATAAACTCTTCTCCATCTACACTACTTTATATTTGCTAGTCTTTTATTCACTTCACATCAAGCACCATAGTTCTTCATTGTAACCACACCGTCTTCAGCTTTCGTCATAAATCCTATTATCATTTTAAATTCAGCTTTAAATCAGTCTACTACAGGTGATATTTTTGAATGTGCTCCTTTAAAACTGCATACAATATTTGTTCTTGCAACACCAACTTAGTATGTACACATTATCTATTTTTATGACTGTTTTAATAGAAATAGGTGACTTTACAAACTCTTTAGATTTCTACAAAGCAATTTTAACCTTATTTTCTTTCATCTTAAAGCTAAAGAGTATAGAAAAGCAAGCGGCACTTTTGATTAGCAATGTTTAGTAGGATGCGAATTGTTTTGATCCGAAGGTTTGATGTTTAACAGCCTTCAAGCCTTTTAAAGGCTGTAAAGATAATAAAGCTTCATTGTAAGCTATACAACAATACGATGGCCTTGGAAGGCATAACAATTTTAATTGTTTGGCTTCTTACCATCTCTTTTAATGTCATGTTACTTCGTCTGCAAATTGTTTTTTTTTTCTACACTAATAGCCAAGTATGAAAATGGCTTTACTTGTATGTTTCTTCTTCACGGTCTTCACTATAGTTTTAATAATGTCAATAAACATTTGATACTTTTATCTCGGATAGTGAGAAAGTTTATGCGGGATTTGATACGAATTTTACAAGAGCACAAAATCCAGTATGATTATTTTAATTATAAGATGTTTCTTTTATTTACATGCATACATATTATCATGAGGGTAAGCAGCGACGTTGGATTTTCACTTGCGATGATTCTGACACACGTCTCATCTACTTTTTTTACATGTCTTCATACATTCATTTTTTTTGAGGTGCTTTTACCTGAACTTTCTTCAAAATATCTTCAATCTGGTCATGGTGAGTATGTCGCGGTCTAGCGGCACCGACTATACTATTCACACTGCTACCATACACTTTTTATTTATTCCATTAACAAGTCTTTATGTATTTTTGATAGATAATAGGTGATATTACTGTTTGATGTTTTTTCTTATAACTTGATTTAAAAAAAAATTATTTGAATTTTAATCATTATATTAGCAGTTATGCAATCTATATAATATGCTGTCACTCTACAAGATTATTCTTTTATTGTTTGATATATTAAAAGCCTATATATTTTAAACAAAGCTTTCATAGCACGTGCACAGGAATTATTCTATAGTATATTATCCATTTCTATCATTACTGTATCAACTTTACGCATTAAAGAAGCTGAGTTTCAAGCGCGGTGTGCCTCAGGGCACTGTTCTGAGTCCTACACTTTAAGTACAGGTCTGGAATGGATCTCTATTATCTAGCTAATAAAATCTCAAGAAAGGTTTAGTTCTTCTTTATTTTGTAAAGTGTTTTGATTGAAATTGATATTTAAGAGTTATATAGTAAGGATAGTTTAATATGAAAGAATATTTATGTCTTATAATTTGATATTTTTATGTTCCCAAAGAATATGTGTTTTAATGATGATATTACAGTCTAAAACACATTAGTATACTAATTAAATGGTTATCAGTCGAATGCATCAATGATGATTGTTATTTTTTATAAACTAACCCTTCGTTTACCGTAACTTCCACGGCAGCAAGCAGGTAAATGGTGAAGGAAGTGCGAAACGCGAGTACGCTATCTTCGACATAGTGTTCATAAAATATTGCTAGATATTCATTCATTCTGAATCACCTTCTGTTTTATAAAAAAGATATACAATTTGACCATATTCTAAATCTAGTAATCCTAGTCGGTAATATTCGTTAAGTCAAAGATCAAGTGGGAAAATAAACTTGTTACGATTCAAAGGAACCCGGTATTACTGTCCGTCTGTCAGGCAGGTAAGGAGTTGCCTACATCGTGATCGGTGAGCTCAGCAATCACGTCGTCTCGTCCAACAATCACACGGTTGTTTGTTGTTGTCTCACCCTTAGGGCATCTTGCTCTGTACTTAACAATGCTTTGTGTTTGTTTATTTGTGCATCATACAATGTCCATAGATACACATATAAACTGGAATATGCTGATTGTTGCTATCAGACAAGCAAAATCTGTAGCAACATCAGAGAACATGGTTTATTTATGTAATTAATATACTGTAGTGTATAATACTAAATCTATTGCAAGTGTCGAGTTTGCAAAAAACGGCGCCTAATTCGGACCAAGAGATTCCGAAAATTATACTACTTTTGAAATTTTTGTGTCTCTTAGACCATCACGTGAAACTAATAAAACTACTGATGTTTGACATCCCTTCACAGAAATTGATCATTACAAGCAACACTATGTACTGGTGTTAATAAATACAGGTGATATTATTTTTTTCAAAATCAACCGATTCGATTCCTAACCAGGATAGATAGATAGATAACACTTCATTGATCACCAAATATACAATTTCAAAAATGCACAATTACAATATTGTCATGATAGAAACAATAGGCGGCCTTATAGCTTAAAGCAATCTCTTCTAGGCAACCTAACTTAAGGAATAATTTAACCTAATCTGGCGATGTAGGTGGTGCAGATTATTAGGTACATCTTAAACTACATATGTTATAAATTATATACATACAAACGTATTTATAAGAAAGAGATATATAAATATATTAATTAGTCTATAGTATAAGAATGGGGTACTTAATTGATTTTTCAAAAATCTCATGATACCACTTCTTCAAGACTATTTTAAGTATTTTTCGCTATTTCGTATATATAGTTTAAGTTTCGGCCCTGAAGTTTTCTACTTGAAAAATTCATCTGTTTAGGGATATAGTCGCGGGAAACAGATTGTTTATTATAATTTGCTTATGTCAGTTGCAACATTAGCAACGTGTACTACGAATTACACAGTCCAATTTCCATATATTTACAGTATTAAAGTTTAAATGACACAGCAGTTTTAAATGGGTGTATTAAGCAACTTGCTAAGTATTATATAGTCAGCTGGGGCAAATGCGTCTTGGTGTAGTTAAGTTTATTAGAAATTACCAAAAAGTTATTCAAAATACAGTATACAATACACTTCTGCAATCTAATAGATGGAGTTTTTCATATTTCTTTGCGAAATATCGGTCATTTTGTAAATTTCATTTTTCATGTTGTTATTACTTTTCATATTTACTGAATAATCTGTATTCAGTAATTAAAAAAAAATTATTTAAAAAGTAGACATTTACCCAATGGGGTAAAAGCATATAATTTTCTATATTCCTAAAAAAACAGGAAATATTTTTTTAGTATAACTTATGAACGAAACAAAATAATTAAAGTTACATATAAACTGGCACCCAGTCAATTTATTATAAATATAGAAAAATCTTAATATTTTTTGTTTAGTAGCTATGCAATATGTAATTTATATCTTTATATGGCTATAAAATTAAAAGGATATTAAGATAATGTCTTGAATAAATTAAAGGGTGGTATTTAAATAGGTGGTATTTAAATAAGGGTGGTATTAAGTAATTAAAGGTATAGTTTCTGCTACATCTATGTTAAATATTTTTTAAATAATTTTATAAGTACGGTTACCGTGGTAGCTAAAATATACCCAACTTCCCCCAGGTACTTGAATATTATTACAAACTAGACGAAATACTCGTGTTAATATATAGGTGCATATTTACAACGAAAATTATAATACATATTACATTCATATTTTATAGGAAATTTTCCTGGAATGGATCGTAAATAAGTGTAGAAATCAAGATATCGCGATAAATTTTCTCACAATATTTGCAACAAATCGGGCTGATTTGTAAATAGTTGCCTCGAGCTATAAAGTAATAAGAACATTGAAACTTAAAAGTTGCAAAATAGTACTTACTTCAACGGTGTAGTAACTAAATGCTCGAGGAATAATGAGCTATATTTAAAAAAAAAGGTCGTAAGCATCAATCGCCGTTGGACGCCGCTTTCACCGTCAGGTTGACGTCATAGGTTATACCGGGATTCACTCTGGAAAGATTTGTAATACTTGCAACAAAGCAGAAGGGTTTATGGTAATAAAACAACAGCAACTGGTCACAATACTTACAATCAGAGAACCTTACAGCTTAAGAACATTTCATCTACTGTACATCTAGTCTCTACACATTCGACAAACATTCTTAGAACACCTCGCCATCCCTCCAACAATTTTACAGTATAAGAAACTTAGCAAATTGCCACAACCGATAGCGGATTGAAGTCATTGATAATTATTTTAATTAAAAGGTTTATGAATGACAAGAATTTAATACATTATTGTTTGGAAATTTTAGATAATATTTTATATAAGATATTATATAAAATAATATATTTAAAGTTTTACATGGAATAAAGTAAATCGAACACACACACAACAAAAATGTAGTGAATACCGTCTATATACAATTGCGAGATTTTGAATTATAATCTATTATCAACTACCACATAATATTAGAAATAAATATCGTTACATAAAATTATGGTAAATTATGGAGAACTACTTTATACAAAACAGGAGCTAATCACAGAATAAATAAAAATATAATATTATTATACAATTAAGGAAATGGCCGATTGTATCGTTTAGAAATAAGAGGGTACATAATAAAATTAATTATTAAACATGACAAGAACAACTATGTAACTAAATAAATGTAACACATCTAAATGCGCGTAAGATTTTCCTGCTCTATGATTGGACAGATTTATTAATTAATATGAAAAACAGAGTTTTTTACGTTCGAATGCTTGAGAATAACAACGGACGCGGCGTATGACGTATGGACGCAGTTCACAGAGTACATGCGCCACTTCAAGCGTCTGAAAGAGACCAATATAATGCATTTTAATGAAAATGGTAAAGTTTCGTCGGTTGCGTACAACGTCACGCCGTATTCAGTGTATGACGTTTCTAGCAGACTACCGTCTAAGTATCGTTAGTGATGCTAATATTAGACGGATCTACCAAAAAATAATTTGGTTGAAAGGCGTGGAGCTGAAAGCACACGAGAACATTCAACGACATTGAATGACTCAATCTTACGTTTATATGAATAATTTCGGTTGCTTCAATCAAATTTAAAGACTAGGATTTGAATCCTTTAATGTTGCCTTTAGATATTGTGAAGTTGTCAGGACTTTTTAAAATATAACTCACGATACCTCATACAACGATGTAGGTAGTTTTAAAAAAACGGTCATATACATGTATGGCGACCATCCCTAATCTTTTAATTTTCACTACTTCATTTTCTTTTCTCATTGCAGTTTCACTACATCATGGTGTATGAATATAAAAGAATATATCATCCTGTCAAATGTTCAAATTGACTATGGCATACAAAGGCAGACGGATGAACGAAGGTTTTCATAAGGATTATGTTCCACAGAGGGTTTCATAAAGATTATGTTCCACGGAGAGTTTCATAAGGATTATGTTCCACGGAGGGTTTCATAAGGATTGTTCCATAATGGCTATAAAACCTTTTAAATTAAAATAGTAGAATTTAAACGGTAGTATTTTGTAACCATAATCGGACACTTTAAACGTCGGGAAGCAAGATAAGAAGTTTCGCTTCAGGGATCGTAAATAAAAACTACCCACGAAAATATTGATTGCACATAAAACAATCTCTCCCTTTAGGCGTAAAATACATCCATGAATTGACGCGACCAATATATCGCAATTACGCACACGGATTACACGCGCGTTGTGTTGCCAGATTAAAAAGAAAAATACAAGATAAATTAAATTATGTAGTCCAATAAAAGCTAATAATTATATTAATAACTAGGATATGCCCGCAACTTCGTCCTCGCTTGACTTGAAATTCCCGCGTGATTCCCAGAACATAAAGTACTGCAGCATTTAAAAAATAATGTAAGCTATCGTTTTAGTGAAAAATGTGTCGAAATAAGCTAATATTATACATACTTAAAATAAGCAATATTCAGAATAAAGCGGGCGATCACTTGCCCATGGGCGACATTGTATAACAATGTGTATCTAAACCCCATACTTCATTTCCGTCTTTCAACTTGGATCTATCAACCAAAGTGATCCATCTAAAGATAAAGTTGAATCATTCAAGATAGATATTTTTTTATTGCACACCAAAGCATAAACAAACAGAAGTAGAAAAAGATAGAAGATAATCCAACGGGCGGTCTTATCGCAAGAAAGAAAGAAAGAAAGAAAATAATTTTATTCAGGACAAATTATACACATACAGTATAATTGCTAACATATTTAAAAACTAAAGTAATATAATTTTGTCCCAAAAGGGGCATCAGTCGCAGCGTACTGCCGGACGGTTAAAACCAGCGATATCGCTAAAAAGCGATATCTTCCATGCAGCCCCTTGGCAGGGATATTTGCAAATTTTTAATACTCGTTGACTTGAATACTGTCGTGTCGTTCAGATTTATATCTTTCAACTTTCATTTTTATTTTTCAAAACTTTTAATTGATTCAATTCGGTTGATCCGTCTAATATAGCATAACACTAGGTAGAAAAGTTTGGTGCTTAGAAATATTACACAAGTAGGAAATATATTTAATTTTAACTTACCTGTACAAATGTATGACAACTTAAAGTTTTTCTTCAGTGTAGCTTAGTCTGAATAAAAACTTGAATTTGAATTTGTTTCGGCCATCTGGCAACACTGCTCAAAACGACGAACATAATTTACTATTCAAATTAAACAAATAGTGTTTAATGGTTGCGTGTTTTCATATTAATGGTTTATGTGATTAATCAAAGGTGGTAATTTGCCTTTGTGCCGTGCATTGGGCGGGCGAGCGTGAAATTAATTTCGATATTTTGAATTATTTAATGGCAACATTTTGGGTAGTTTATATTTCAAATATTGTTAATAAGTGCCATATGTTTTGTTTATTACGTATCATTTTAGATTAAGTTTTGTTTTATACATAATTTAGTTTTTGTGTGTGATTTTACAGCTATTAATGTCTGCAATATATATAAATTCAATTACTACAGTAATGCGCAGTGTCTATTACATGGGACCTTCCGTATTTCACAAGCTTCCAAAGTCTCTTAGAGAGTGACCATTACATTATAAAAAAAATACACTATTATTTATAGGTATTTGCCCGATTGGATGGCTACCACCCCTGCTCTAGGGTATGCCGCCATAACAACCTTGAATATGTTCCGGCATTAGTAACCAGGTTCCAATTTCCCTTAAGAGAGCAACAGCGCCTTTGTAGTACCTTTGGTGTTGCAAATGTCCATAGGCGATGGAAACCACTTTCCATCACGTGGGCCGTCTGCCTGTCTGCTGAACTCCTGCGATAAAAAAATAAAATATAGTTTCATATGCATTTTTACTTATAATGAAGAGTTCCTTTTGTACTAGCGGTAAGTGTTACCTTTTTTGCGATTTTGACATGAAAGTAAGAAAGCGTTTTCACAATTCTGAATAATTCAGGTTTTTGTTCAAAAAATAGAGGGGGTTCCAATTTTTACTTTTGTTGACAATTCGGCGTCCAACTGGAGGGCGGTGCTTGTCAGATGCCGGGTGGTTCTTACAAGAACTTTTTATGATCTTTGACCCTAAGTAATGGGTAAGCATAAGTCTATTCGCATAAATGTTTAATATGATACTTAACGTTAGTAGAATTTGCAACTATCGTATTTAATATAATTCCTTGTATTAGAAATTAAACGGTAGTTTGGCTCGCGTCCATTTCTAAGATAAACTTTTACTATGCGCATAAAACGTGGAATTATTGCAATATCATAAACGTATAGTATTAAAAACAAAAAGACGTTTTGTTGGACGCATGACTGGCCATTCAGTCTTACATTTAATGAGCCATGACACTTGTACAGATTATAAAACAGTAGAGGGGCAATTTAGGCTTCTTTTATTTATTTACTAGTAAAATAATCAGTCCCACTGCTGGGATCGGGCCTCCCACTACAGGGGAAAGGATAGTATACCCGCCACGCGTGTCCAAGTTGGCTTTGCAGCTTAGACACGTGGGTTATCTCGATGTGCGGGTTTGATCGCGATGTTTTCCTTCACCGTTGTTAGCACGTGGTAATTGTAACAATATGCACATTAGGTGAGAAAACTGCCAAAGTGGTGCATACGTTCCGACCAAGATCGAACCTGCGCCACGATATTTTCTATCTTGTTCTTTCTTTACTAGAGCAATACGAGCGAAACTTCGCGTTGCCATGACGACGTATTTTTTAAGGAATTACTACTTCGACACCACAAAAATACGAACGCAGTGCCGTCTTTTTTGCTATATTCCTTTATCTCACAGAAACAACTTCATTTATCGTGATAAAAGTTATTGTAAGTGTTAACTCGAGAAGCTACTCTGTTTTTCGACAATAACACAGTAAAATAGTACTCTCTAATTTTCCGCTAGAAACTAGTGATTTTTATTACACATGAAAGCTGTCGTAATTTTATAATGTCTGTAAATCTTTGTGAAACACTTCTTTAAATATTATTAATTTAATGGGTCTATTTGAATAATTAAAACAACACGTGATAATTAGAAGAAAAAAATGACATTGACACACTTCTAAAAAATAAAAAACACAATTATGTTCCATATTTAAAATAATATTAGTAGTGGCCAGCACGCGACGATGGCAAAATTGAATAAAAAGTCTATTGGATATTAAAACATTCTTCAAAGGTGTCAATGACATTGTTCCTAGCATACAGGTTTTTCTTCATCTTTGTTCAATTTTGACTTCACACTGTTTTTGCATCCAGCCAGAGTCACGAGATATAGAATACAGGTGACGAAGATCACGGTGTCTCTACTGCGAGCACCAATCTATGCGATCCGGTAGTCAAACGCAATGGGCAAATGCACCGTGACCGCTCTCAAAGAGATTTCCACGGTTCATTCACGCGGACCGCCCGAAAAGCAATCCGGCGTCATTCATCTTAACCTAATTCCGTTTGCAACGGTCACTGGCCGCGTTCGCTATTCAAAAATTTATAGCCATGTTCTGTGTTGCCAGTCTCTTGTTTTTATTTTATCGCTGTTCCTATTGTTTATGGTTTTTCCTTAACTAGCGTTTGTCTTTGAATATTACATGCGTGTGAAGTTTATGAATAAAGTGCGAAAAGCATGAACTATAAAATGAAAATATGTCGTACATCTAAAGAAAATGTTGTTTTGATGTACGAAGTGCGTCACTGCGTTCTACGTCAGTTTTTAAAGTAAATTTTACTTATCACTTTTTATTAAACTTCCGATATTCTTATGTATTATTTTTCCATCGCACGGTAAAAATACTTATAATTAAAAACATGGATATTAATTAGTTAAACATATATTTTAAGATTGTTTTTCTAGAAATTGTTGTAACTTTTAGTCAGAAATTTCCATCATATCTGGGTAACTGATGGTTCTACCGGCCACGTTTGTACAAAGCGGATTCCCGGGTTTTATAAAATGGCAATTGTAAACCTACCTACAGGTTTCCTTTGTAATTAGTACATATTTATGTTACGCCAGCAAAAACTCAAAGTCGGGGGGGTTCCCGCCAATAAACTTAACAACTTGACAATTAATTATCCAAATTAAAAAAGTATTTTCGAATGCATACAACGTTTCAAAACCGAGCTACAATTTAATTTTACCAATTATAATCCGGTGTATAATCTACATCTAAAATTATGTCACAAATGTTCAAATGTATTCATGGTTGTTTTAGTGCTGTGTGAAATAAATAATATAAAATAAATAAATATACACTTTACATACAGAGAAAATTCTGAATTAGTGTTAACATATGTAATATATTCTTCTTTTTTTAATCCTGGCAACTTTACGCGTCCGTGTCCTGTTCGCCATTTAAAAATGACAGTTCGAATTACGAGTGCGCAGGCGCACCGATTAATGAGCTCATTTCGCGCGCTTTTTATTTATCGCTGTCTTATTAGTCAGTCCTTTAAAAAATGTTGCAACAATTTGTTCACGTACGTTTTATCTTCATGTTAATATTTTAGTTTTATGATTTTCATAACGAGTTCTTAGTATTTTGTAGGTTTCAGAAGAGAATGAACCAATTTTGATTATGTATAGTTTGATGATATGAAATGTTGGCTTTAAACGACCACTAATTTATTTTTCCTTAGAAGATAATTTTCGTACTTTACAAACCACTTTTTTTTATGTATCACAGTATATAGTTATGTTAAGAAATACGTAAATTTGTATACCAAACTAGAAATACAAGGTATACAGACGGATGGATAAGACGATGTTATAAGGTTTCCATTTTTGCTAAAAAGAACTTCAGAACTTTAAAAAAGTTTAATATATTTATTTAAACTTACAAAATATGTCTTATTTAAAAATATTCAAAATCAAAAGTTGTTATTCAAAATAATTTCCACTTGAAACACTTTTTGAAGTTCATACATGTAAGTCAAAATTTGAATCTTCCTATTCTATGTACACCGCTTCGCAACGTATTAGCGCTTTTTAAAAGAGATGAAGCGCCAAGAAACTCCCCAGCAACATATCTAGCTAAGAAAGATTGCAAGTCCCTTTGTGGGGTAATTTCGTATATCTCTCATTTTAACCTTTTTTAATCAGAATTTAACGCTAACTGCAATTCGAACATAGAGTCAAATGGTGTCTTAGCTTTATTGACCGATTTGTTATCGTCGTAACTATTCAAACAAAGAAATAGCGAGAGATGTACGGACTTTCCCCAATGACGGACTTCTCCACCTTGACTATTGTAAAATGCAAGGAGAGATTTGGGTAAGAAAGTACCAAATATACCAAATATTAATTACAACTATTTGGGCAGGATTTCCCCTTATTGTTCAGCCTTTGATGTGAATATTCACACAGCACAGTAAGCAATGAACATCGTCTACACGCTACTACGCCTTTTATACGAAAATGCTACCCTACAAAACAATAACATTGCATCATTGCTAAAAATAGCAATTACATCATAGTGTTGCCAGGATCATAAAAACAATTATAATAATTAGTTACTGATGCACTAAATTATCTAGATGATAATTTAGTGGGCTTATAAAATTAACTAACCGGTAGAAAATGGTAATTTAATTATAAATCGAATCATCTGATAAATAGACTAAAAATATGATCTATGACGATTGTCTATGTCATATTAATATACACTATGGTTCTCATGACTACTGTGGTGGACATCTTGTAACACTATATATAAAAAATTACACATATTTAAAAAATGTAAAAATCTGATCTCTGCTGAGCTGATCTGATATCTGATGATCTCTGGTTAAGGCTCCAGAGACATGACCTCACAATACAGGCCGTGTTCAACCGAGGGACCGTTTGCATCCGACATTTCACCCAGAGACCAAGCGAGAGCCTTTCAAGATAGCAACATTTTTTGTTATGTTAGCTTTATTGACCGATTTTTTGTCGTCGTAGCTATTTAAACACAGAAATAAGGAGAGATGTACGGAGTTCCCCCACTGACGGACTTCCCCACCTTGACTATACTGTTACGAGTGCGGGACTCGAATTAAAATGCCGTTTGGAATTACTGTAGAATTTATTAGAACTATACAAACACGTATAACATAGGTACAAATATAACCGGACGCAATAAGTCCAAATGTAATGCACAATTAAATAACACGCACAAAGTCCGTCACTATATCGTTTATCGAATGTACACGTCTTGCTTTGATCGTGGTTCTCGCTAGACTGCCTCACCCCTCCGTTTGGGCATTGTTTTATAATGCACCGATGCCATATGTCTACCTGGCAAGCGTCGGCGCAATTCCCAGAAAACATAATCTGCACACCTGCTTAATTATTCCTGCGAACGGCCATAAACTAGTACAATACACAATAGACTGTTTTTTTTATAACCCGGGTTTATGGCAGGCAGATGTGCATTTAATTGGTCGGTGTGCTTCGTGGAATTTTGGCTAAGTTGTAACAATACATATTATCTCAGGCTCTTTTTTTAATAGATATAGAAGTTGTTGTTGAATAATTAAATAAATCACCTTTCAGCCCATCAAATGTGGAGTATGACGTATGTATCAACGCTTTGACTCAATATTTGTTGATAATTTCACTAAATCCGAATACCCAGTAACATTAATAAAATATACTTTATGGTTACTATTATTACTCATGTGTATTTATAATTTTATATGTAATTTTAATACTTTACTGTGAAAATGGTCTTTGACTCAAATGATTTGTGAAGTTTATATCTTTAGTGCGTCTAAAATATGAGAATTATCAATGAACACCCCACACGCTAACTATACAACACATGTCTTTTTGAAGGGAAACTTCTTTAGAATCGTAATTTGAAACTCGATGAAACGAAAGAAGCGACTCTAAAAAAGATATTAATAATTTAAGCACTGTGCTCGTAAAGATAGAGTTGGAAATATTTTGAAGTTTTTATATTCATAAATCAAATTGAAACAAACTAGAGCATTTGTTTCCTATTTTAGTTATCATAAGCCTCTCCTGTCAAAGTGAAAATATGGAACCTGAATAATATGAGTTATAATATATCTTAAATATGTAATATATGAAATGTAATATTGCATTAAAATATAAAATTATTTTTGAGCTTGATAAAAATATTATAAAAGTAATAAACCTTATAATTATCCTAATACTACTGATATTCTATATTTATCTCATTCTCTCGCAGTCTACTTTTCTGAACTTTCACTTGTGCCGTGTGTGAATTGCACACACACTTTTCTTTCAATAAATCGACAGATCTTTCAGACAAACACTTATAGGTAATATACAACAGATCTCTCTGGAGCCGATTCCAGACACCCAGACTGTAATAAATAACGGAGAAAATTCGTTTCCGAAATTTAACATGCCAGGAATTGAACCCAGAGCCTCTGAGTTGCAGCGAGTTCGGTCGGCTAAGACTTAGCCCGCTCGACCACAGAGGCCGTCTGTACCTTATTGTATGTTATTGTACCTATCTTGACTAATATTATAAATGCGGTTTGTGACGTTTTCATGCCTTAATTACGCAAAAAATCGTCACAAAATACACGTTATTAGGGATATAGGAAAGAATTTTTATTTTATTTTATCTAATATATAAAATTCTCGTGTATATCCGAGAATCCCTATATATATTTTTTTTATTTTTTGTCAAAATTTCTTATTTGTATTATTATGATTTAGCATTGAAAAATATATGTATATAGCAAAACAACGTTTGCCGGGTCGGCTAGTTTATTTATAAGAAAAGCAAACAGATATAATATGTATTTTATAAATAAATTTATATTCTATATGTTATTAATATGATATCCAACAGCACTTTTCACATTTTATTTTAGGACATAATAATATATTTTTTACTGCTATCGGTGCAACTTAGATGTAGTAAAAGAAACAATAACATAATATAAAACAAATATAGAATTAAGATGGAGTAGACGTACTTAAAAGTTTGTTTAGTACATTATATTTGTACTTGCTAATGGCCACAGAAAATATTATATGTCAGTTTCATTGAAGTGTTTATTGTACGAATCTAACATTCGACGAAAAGGTGCGCGTAATCCAGCCTTAGTACGACAATTACCCAAAGCAAAGGAGTGACATTTGAGGTATGTACATTTGAGTACAGCTGAAAAGATGGCGCACCAATCGCGTTTTATTGACGCTACCGTTGCAATTTACTAACAAATACACTGTAATGACAACAGGGCTTAAAAACCGGTAAAAGACGTTGAACTGGTTATAGCCTAAGAACATACGAATTTTTCTTTTCGGTTTTGTTCTAACTTTAACCTCAATCAAACGGTTTTCGCTAAAGAAAGTTGGTTAAATAAGTTTTGTTGAATAAACCGGTTAAGAATTATTTTGAACGGTTTTTGCCGCACACCTTAAAAGCGCAGCCATGTGCTAGCAAGCTTTCAGTCGCACACAAACACATGTTAAGAGAGAAAATAAGAAAGTAATTCTCGCAGAATAAATTTATTTAATTATTGAAAAATACCAACAGCGTATATTAATAATACAAACAAACAAAAAAGTACTTAAAATGTAGGGCTAATAACAGGTTTTTCTATCAAGTTAAATTGCGAACAAACGAGCGAACTAAATTTGTATAAAAATGCAGTAAATATATAAGTTAATAAGTATATACTTACACACATGCATACATACATACATAATAACAAATACATATGCATACAGAGATATCTAAATAAAATACATTGATAGATACATGTAAAAATATACATAGTATACAATAAAATTTAAATATAAAAAAATAATAATATTAATTTAAAATATTACTTACATATATTCTTATTTTTAATATGATGTGGTATCTGTGCCAATAATTGATTTGAAGATTAAACTTTTGAATACAGGCTTAGAGTAACGAAACAAGTCAATATTACTAAATTTGGTGTTCTAAGTCTTAGCAATTCGAGTAAATATGCTATGGAGTATGACGTGCAGGAGTATGACGTGTGTGCAGAGTCGGCGAGTTAAATCTAATTCTATATATAATAATAAAAAAATCACGTTTTTATAACACTCTTTTTAAGGTTCACACTCCGAACGACATATTTGACTAAAACCGGTTAATTTTAAGCCGGTTCCAACCAAGCCTTACATGACAACAACGATAATGATAACTTTAATGTGTAGATCTCATGGTAAGTTCCACTTTCGCTAGATGGCGTCACGGTTATTACCAGTAGAAATTTGAATTAAAAATTATTTTTCCTCCCACCCATTTAAATATTATATAAAATCATTAGAGCTAGGCATGTTTCCTGAAGAGTTTCTTCTTTCTTCTCTTCAAGCCACAACATGCTGCGAAGCGGTGGTAAATTAGATTAGGCTCCCATAGAGTAAATAATAACCATTAACAAAATTAAAACTAAATAATTATAATGAACAAGTTGACGGTAGGTTAAATAAAATTTTAACAATACTCATTGAAACTTGACATCTTTGTCTTCCGTGATCACGGCTACTGAAAAGTGGCCGAAACGTCGTAATAATAAAAATTAAATAAATTACTAAAACCTTAAAACTTACTTGAAACCGTTAAAACCTAGTTTTATTATGTACACTAAACGCGAAAACATAGGAAAATATTAAAAATTAAGTTTGACATTTCTAATTTTAGGACATTAGTAATATAATTTTCATTACTCATATTCTAAAAGTACGCTTGGAGTTGCCTAATCACAGAGACGAAAACAGCACTTTTCGTCCCAGGGAAACGATTCTCCCCGCTGTCAAAAAATTTAGAAAACTATGCGAACGACAAATATTTACTATCTTCAGTGACAAAAAAGTACTGGCTGGTAGAATGCCACAGAAAAAAAATACTTGACCATATGAAACGTCAAGTAATTTTTGATGACGTTTCATCAGATTTAGATATGGATTTAACGCCTGATTTCATTACAGAAGTAATTGTTTGTTTAACTAATCAGTTTTTATTTATTTTCTTCATATCCGAAATGAAAAACACATTGTTAACGTCGGGTGAAAGACCTATTTAGGCACTCGAATTATTAGCGCCCTCTCTACGCTCGTGGGCTAAACCATCTCGTGCCTAAATACGTCACTTTCACCTCTCATGTAACAATCTACTATTATGCAATGAAACGATGCAAGGTACAGAAGAATTTCATAATGTAAGTTGACGTCACATCTCTAGTTAGACAGGTGCATAGATGCAAAGCAAAAAATAACTGCATGTAAACGTGCACAAATTAATCACGATTTTAATCTCCACTATAAATCAGTTTCGCAAAATGATAAGCTTAAAAAATTAGCTCGTATATTTTTACCTTTTGACATTGCGCATTTTGTTGCCAGACGCAAAAAAAGGAAATACGAAATCCCTTTTACTGTCATTCGCTCGGTCTGCGAGATAAGCATCGGATCTCTCCCGCCAAAACGACGCCATTTTGTTATAACCAAAAATGGCGGAAATTGCCGTGTAAATTCTCTACATTGTCTTTGTTATTTAGTAGTTTTGATTATCTCCAAGGGTTGTACTCTGTTTTAGGTATTAAATTTATCGTGTCTGCAATATGGTTTTCCATGACTGTAACTATGCTGGAATGACGTGGCAGAGCCATGCTGGAATTAATATCATGATTTCAACTCTTAGGGCTCTTGTACACGCTAAGAGATTTCACCGTGTTTGCGGCAGATAGGAACAATTCATCATGTACACGACTAGAATTTAGTCGGATCTAGCCACAAAAATTTGTTGTGTAAGCTCCAGACAAGATAAGTAGGAACGTCTAAACGATGAAATTGTTTTCGGGCAGTCGTGTGTAGGGTAAGGTGTATTAGTCAAGTTTGTAAAGAAAAGAATCATGGTATCTACGAAGCATACAAACATACTTAAATTGCCTGAACCACCTCACCTACTCCGCCCCTCCCTTCACCGCAATAAGACACAGAACGCGTCGTGTCTATCGCAGACAAGATTTTTTTCTTGATCGCTGCCAGAGCAATATACACAGTTCGTATGTAGAAACGACATGAATTCCTGCGTAGACTCAGCGATTTTTCCTTAGCCCTGAGCTAGTGGTATTTCGTGCAATTGGTGAGTTCCGATGGGCCATTTCCCTTTCTCCCTAATCTATCCTCTTTATCTCTTCTTAAAGACTGACAACGCGTTGGCTTTGCACCTGGCGTTGTAAATATCTATAGGCGAAGGTAACTGCTTTCCAGTACGTGGGCTGCCAGCCGGTTTACCCGCTTTCAATAAAAAAATAATGGGTATTTAGGAATTAACTACAGTAAGTGAACTTTAGCTCTAAGATGTCATTAAAATGTATGGTCCTGAAATCTTATGATGAGTCGAAAACGAGTCGGTAGTCATTGTAAGAGAATAAAATAGGATGCTCGTTATTGAACAGTATTTATTATGAGCGTGTTACTTCCCGAGAATGTGGATATGATTAATTAAGCTAAGAATTGTAAATTCGACGATTGTTAGTTCAAATCTGCGGTTTATGCCGATCTAATCAACCCAAGTCTCACTTCTCACACAATAATCAGCTATCCTAGAGCGCTACTATAACATGTGCATCGGATGAAAGCTGGAATGAGACTGATCGTTTGTCGCTAGCCGACTACTAATCCCAACTACCGGCAATTATTATCTAATCTGTAATCTAACTCACTACAATAGTACGATCATCTAACTCTCTTTTTCTTCCATACTCCTCTATTTTGACATACGTCTTCTGTTACAACAGAAATCATCATGTCATCCTTCAAATGATCCATCTATCTCTTTTTTGGTCTAGCTTTACATTTATATCTGTCAATGTTCCTGTTTAACATTCTTTTTGTCACGTCCTTAGTCTTCTACCACTCAATGTTTCAGTCACGAGTGCATTTAAAAAAAATCCCCTTATGTGTTTTTCATTTCTAACCTTATCCACTCTTATAATACCACACATCCATCCCAACATTCTCATATCAGCAGAACGGAGATGTTTCTTGTCAATTACTCTACAAATATTTCACAAAGAAATAAAAGTAAATACGGGTTTCATATTGTAATCTATTTCTGGGACATTTCACCGCTGGGCAAAATTACTTACTATTTCGTAAGGGACTAGCGAAACCCACGAAATCCGTTTTCCCATCGATTATATTAACTGGGGTCCAATTTGACGCGGTCACGACCATGGCAACCCACCGTAGCGTCGACAAAAAAATGTTTTCTCACAGTTATTAAAATGAATAAGTTGTAAATGCAATTTGCTTGCTACAAGGTTTTCTACTGTCCCTTAGGGCATTGCGTTAGTGTACTCTCTACGTAGTGCTGTTGGGTAAATGTAAGAATATAGGGATGCAAACCAAATCTTAATTTACTAAAATATTGTTACAATTTAGGCTTCGACATAGACAAATTCCACGTACAGTCTGTAAAAGCACATTTTATTACCTGTGGGCATTTAAACTAATTGTAATCCTTTTATGAACGTCTTTTTTTTGTTTACTTATTCATTGGCATACGTTTTTAGTATTGTGGAGAACAGCCTATTGTTCTATTGTACTCGTTTACGGCCGCTGCAGGCTGCATCATTAGTCAGGTGTTACGGATTTGGCACATTTGCATTTGTGCAGTATGAAACGATGGCCCGATAGAAAGAGGGGGTCAGTTGAGCTACAACTACGATACGGGCGTGAAGTGTGTACATTCGGGAATCTAATAGTGACAGACTGCGCGTTTTATTGAATTACGACCTTCTGCATTATGTTTGGATTTGTTGTTTTGGTTATACGTGTTTGTATAGTTCTGATAAACTTTATAATATTTCTAACGGCATTTTAATTCGAGTCCCGCTAACTCGTAACAATATATTATGCATATACATTATAGTTCGCAACAGGTTATATAACACTTTGTAAATGTTGATATTTTTACATACTAGTGGTCGCCCGTACTCGAAATTCGACCATAATAATCAATGTCAAAGACTATATACTTCTATAATCACAGATTTCGACAAGGCAACGATAAACAAAAGAGTATACTGTATATGTGTGTGTGTCAAATACATGGTAGTGTATGTAATGTTTTTTTTTATTGATTTGATATATTTTTTATGCATAATTTAAAAAAAATATTAGCACTCCTCAGTTCTTCTCTATATTTTATAAACTGTAAGTGTGCTAAATTTCATACTCCACCATCCGCGCAATTTTCGTAAAAAGGGGTACAAAGTTTTTACAACTCTATGGACTCGAGTTCCGTCCCCTTTTTTACAACTTATTTAGAAGAAAGTTTTTAGAATTTATACACGCTTATTGGTTATTTTTGTTTTGTGTGTGACATTTATTCAATGATATTTGTATTGTGGTGTACCTTACGAATAAATTATTATATTAATTTATTCTAATTTTAATACTAAACTTATACTAATGTAGAGTATCTGTTACAAGCTGGTGTTGTGAGGAAGTGCATGTGCATTGTATGCCTTATGTCTATACCTATATATATTATCCTAACTAGTGCTATGGGTGTTGTTTTTTCTGTTCTCTGTCTGGGTTATTAATTATTAGGCTCTTTGTGTGTCTTGGTTTGTCTGTGAAGTGTGCGTGTAATGCAATGCGGTGGTAGTGCGCGTTGGTGTGAGTATATGTGTTTGTGACAATGTGTTGACTGGGAATTGTTGTTGAAAAAAAAATCTTTCTTGCTTCTCGTATTAATATATAGATACTAGGGATGGGCTGAAATTCGTTTTACATTCGGTTTGACCGAATTTCGGCGACTTGAGCCGAACTTCGGCATTCGGCCGAAATTCGGTTTAAATGCCGAACATTCGGTGCAAGAAAAAAGTAAACTAACTACTTGCACTATTTTGAATGAAGTTAATAGAAATCATATCTATCATAACCGTAACATAAAAATTGGCATCTATATACTCATGGTCATTTATTTTAGTTAGGAAAATGTAAACCTTAACGTGCAATGTGCTAAAAATAAATAAATATAGTTCTTGATTGAGTCTTTGCCTAATTAAATAGACACCAAATTAAAACAAAAATAAAATAAATTTATTATTCCTCTAATAAACATCAGCAAGTAGTGCAACTACTTACTTATGATGCGTAACTTGAATTAAAAAAAAACACGTCTAAGGGACATCAGCAAATACAACTTTAATTTTGATTGAAATCACTTTTTACGAATTAAACATTATGAATTTAGAATTATGAAATGGTGATTGTTTTTCAATTATGGGTCTAAAAATCTATTATTTTATTAAAATTTACAGCGAAATTTTAAGTATGAGTGGGTGGATCAATATCAAGTTACGACGTGTTGCTCTTGAGAAAGTGTGGCGAAATCAAACCGAAGTTCGGCCGAATCTTTTGTTTTAACCGAATGTTCGGCTGAAGTTCGTATTCGGTTCAAACCACATTCGGCCCATCCCTAATAGATACTTTTGTCAAATTGAAAAGGTCCATTTTGCCAGTATTAACCGAGTTTGAAGGCACACTTGATCTGAAATAACTTTATTTTGCTACGTTTCATGTGATTAAAAAGTCTTATATTTTTCTGTCATTCTCTTCCAATGTGTTATGGATATTTTTAGATGCGTCTGTTTATTTATTGCTATTATTGTCGTATCTCTTGTTTTTTAATAGTTAATTTTAACGATGTATTTCTGTGGACAATGTCGCTAGGTTTAATATTATTACCTAATTTTTTTGTATTTCTTTATTTTGTATGTTATATTGCAAAATAATAAAAAAATCCAGTCGAGATGGTAATTTTCTAGTTATGTGAAGCTATATACTAGAAAGTTGATATCAATAATTTATTTGGTAAGCCACAAAATGAGAGTAAATTTATTACTACCTTTTTATTTCACGCAATATTTTCATATATAGCCTTATCCAGTGTCTGATTGACAGGGAATTAATAAAAAGTAGGATATGCCCGCGACTACGTCCACGCTTGACTTGAAATTCTCGGGACACAAAGTACTGCGGCCATCGTTTTAGTAAAGTGTCGGAGTAAACTAATTTTTACGCACCCGAACAACTACAAACCGCTCCAGGGAAAAGTCCCGCGGGGTTGAACGGAGAAAGAATACAATTTCCTGCGGCTGGGCGGCCTGTCGTAAGAGGCGACAAAACAACCCACAGCCAGGTGGTAGGGCATTTGCCCGTTTGGAGGGCTACCACCCCTGGTCTAGAGTTTGCCGCCATAACAACCTTGGGTTGTGTTTCGGCATTAGTGACCAGGTTCCAGTCGCCCTTAAGAGAGCAGCAGCGCATTTATAGCGCCTTTGGTGTTGCAAATGTCCATAGGCGATGGTAACCGTTTTCCACTAGTGGGCCGTCAAAATATCACACATTTTATTACATTAATAGCCCGAGTATAATTGACTTTTATTCCGACGTTTCGACCACTTTTCAGCAGCCATAATCACGGAAGACAAAGGTTTTTATTTAGCTTACCACCAACTTGTTCATTTCAATTATTTCATTGTAATTTTTTAATTGTTATTATTTACTCTACGGGAACTATGTCCTTGTCACGAAAAATTAATAAAGTACCATGTCTTCTACAAATTTTAAATTAACGAATTACATCGAGCACGAAGAGAGAAACGGGAATATATTTGATACAAACAAAATCACTTACATGGAACCTGTAAAAGATTTCTACTAATGCAATAAGTATTATTTGATGCACATTTGCTGTCTGTCTCGCGTAGGCGTAGCGCAGTAGTCACCTCGGGCGAGGAGCGCAACATTTAACATATTCTACATTTTAAAATAAAACGCCTGTACTGCCGCAGGGTAACGTGACGGCCCTTGTGTACTTATCATGTATCAAGTTTAGTATGTGAGAATAAAGGTGAACGCACATTAAGCAAACCAACCCATTCAGAAGGCGCTCTGAAATCATCGTTTAGTTTTAGGCTTAGGTACTCAATTATATATTATATGTTGAATTGGCAGACATACACACTCATTGTATATCCCCAAGTTAGGCAAATTACGCTTGTGTTATGGGTAATTTACAACGGACCACTCTGGGGCCGTTCCCAGACACCCAGACCATATTAAATAACAGAAAGTTCGTTTCCGAAATGTACCATGTCAGGAATCAAACCCGGACGGACACTCTGCGTTCCAGCGAGTTCGGCCGGCTAAAGACTTAGCCCGCTCAACACCACAGAAGCCGTCTCATGTACATAAGAAAAAAGAAACAAAAAGAAAATATTACTTGATTATGCCGAAAGCCAGGCAGAAGCTATAAAAAAAAAAACAATCGTTGTTTGCCTATATTTTTAACTGATTTCAAAGGGAGGAGATTCTCAGTTCGGATTCAATGGACCAACAGACCGTTAACATAATAGGTTGCGGAAAAAGTCTTTTCGCATATAGAGTATGTATGAACTTGTAATAAGATCTCTTTGGCTATACCATTGTATCTGGCTGGTTTTGGTATCATTAAAAAGTTTTAATTTTAAAGAAGACTATTCCAATTTCAAATTAGAAAAATGTGTGATTTTCAATTATTTTTCTTATTGTTGAAATGAGTGAATCTAATGAAGAAATTCGATACATTTTAAAATTTTACTACAAAAAAGGTAAAAATGCAACACAAGCCGCGAAAAAATTTGTGATGTTTATGGACCTAATGCAGTATCTGTGAGAGTAGCGCAAACTTGGTTTAAGCGTTTTCAATCCGGAAATTTTGATATCAAAGATGCACATCGCTCTGGTCGCCCTGTTACGGACAAAATTGATGCCATTTTTGAAAAAGTGGAGCAAGATCGGCATATTAGTAGTTACGATGTAGCTAGAAAACTGGGAATTGACCACAAACCGGTTTTGGCGCATTTGAAAAAAGCTGGGTACACAAAATAGCTCGATATTTGGGTGCCTCATGAGCTCACTGAAAGAAACCTAATGAACCGTGTACTAATTTGTGATTCTTTATTGCGACGTAATGAAACCGAACCATTTTTGAAGAAGCTGATAACTGGTGATGAAAAGTGGATCACGTACGACAAGAACGTGCGAAAAAGATCGTGGTCAAAGGCCGGTCAGGCTTCACAGACTGTGGCGAAACCCGGATTAACTCGCAACAAGGTGATGCTGTGTGTGTGGTGGGATTGGAAGAGCATTATTCATTATGAGTTGTTACCGCCAGGCAAGACCATCGATTCTGAACTGTACTGCGAACAACTGATGAGATTAAAGCAAAAAGTTAGAGAAAGCGGCCGGAATTAATCAACAGAAGGGGTGTGGTTCTTCACCATGATAACACTAGACCTCACACATCTAGCCACTCAGCAAAAATTATGAGAGTTTGGCTGGGAGGTGTTAATGCATTCGCCGTATAGTCCTGATCTTGCACCTTCAGATTTTCACCTGTTTCGGTCTCTGCAGAATTCCTTAGGCAGTGTCAGGTTAACATCACGAGAAGACTGCCAAAACCACTTGTCGCAGTTTTTTGATCAGAAGCCCCAAAATTTTTATAGCAATGGGATCACGTCCCTACCTACAAGATGGCAAAAAGTTATCCAACAAAATGGCAACTACATACTTTAGTCAAATGTAAATAAACTTTATAAAAAAACCTTTTGAATTTTTATATAAAATGCGAAGAAACTTTTTCCCCAACCTTATATTTAACTAATTCAATATTAACTCTGGCGTAAGAGACTAGCTGCCAAGCCATAAACACAATGAAAGAATAAACTGAATTACTTATCTATGCTAACATGTGATTGCAACATCACTACTATAACATAGCCTAACATTCAATCATAGATAATACACCATTCAACTTAACCTAAAATCGAGAGCAACCTTCGAATATTATAGGCACGTACACACAACATGTTTCATTTTTTTTCTATACTATTCAAGTATTTGCGTAACTAAAAATAGAAAAAAAATAACAAATACAAAACCGACTTCAAACAATAAATATTTTGTACAACATCTTGAAGTCGGTGCCAAGTAAAACAAAACAACAAAATAATTGGGACTGACTTCAAGATGTTGTACAAAATAATTTTTGTATAGCAAAAATTTGAAGTCTGCTTTGTTCTTGTTAAAAACCTTTGTATCACTTTAGCAGACCAATACAACTTATACATAGCACAGATAGATATAAAATCAACTATAGATATATAACTAACTAATTCATCCAATTAATTTCACTTAAAGCAATTCCTTTACCGCATCTCAACCGCACAACAATGAAATTATCTCAAACCATGCGTGTGCGCAACGAAAACCGCACTTTATCAAGATAAACGTCAGCGTGAATAATCCTCGACGATAGTGCTAAGACATTGATCAATCGGTTATTCGATTCTCGAATCGATATTGTGCGATCGAGTTACAAAGGTTACGCGGAACGTCTTGATTTATTCAATTGGAAATTTCGCGGTTTTATGCTGGGGATATTTGTTTATTTAATCGATTTTAATGCGTGGGCGGATTTGGGATCGGTTTTAAATCGATGTGAATTAATGTCCGTTTCAGTGCAGCCCTGAATTGTACGGAAGAATTCAAGTGGACTTTTTATAATAATGTTATGAGTTACGGGACTCGAATTAAAATGCCGTTTGGAATTACTATAGAAAACTATACAAACGCGTATAAAACAGGTACAAATATAATTGGACACAACCAGTACAAACTGCACGAATAAATAACACTCGCAAAGTCCGTCACTATATAACTTATCGAATGTAAACGTCTTGCTCGTATCGTAATCGTCACTTGACTACCAGTCTCTCCGTTCGGGCATTCCTTTATACTCAGCTTACAATATGTCATGACCGGGTAAACAATGGTTTCCAAGAATCACACCTGGCCACTGCCTAACATAAAGGATTATAATACACAATAGGCGGCTTTTCTAATTACAAATATTAAACACAAAGTAAACAAAAGAAGTCCAAATGCGGGCAAGTAATAAACCGTGCTTTATGGTCGGCAGGTTTGCATTCACATTTGTCGGCGTGCTTCGTGGAATTTTGGCTAAGTTGTAACAATAATTATAGAGTATTTTTTAAGTTCGCTCAGACATTTTTCACGTAGTTTACATTCTGATCAGTAACGGAAGCGGTGCATAAGTGGAAAGAAATATTTTAAAGAAATTCTTCTGAGGAATATCAGTCAAAACTATGTTTTAACGGTTTTAAGCGTGGAATTTTATTTGATTGTTATTTCGATGTTTCGTCCACTTTTCAGTCGCTGTGATCACGAAAGACAATGATGTCTAGTGTCAATGAGTAATGTCAAAGTTATTATTTAGTCTGCCCCAAACTTGTTCATTTGAATTTTGTAAATATTTTTTTTTGTTTATGGTTATTATTTATACTATACTAGCTGACCCGGCGAACTTCGTACCGCCATATTTTCTGAATTCCTAAAAGACTTTGTTTCATGACACAAAAACAAAATCACCAAAATAGGTCCAGATGATTAGGAGGATTCTAGAACTCGATCTCAGCGCCACCTATCTGTTCCAATTGTGAGTCTAAACCACCCGGGGACCCATTCAAACACACAAAACAAATATCATCAAAATCGGTCCAGCCGTTTAGGAGGAGTTCACTGTCAACACACGTACAGAAGAATTATATATATATATATATATATATATATATATATAGATGGGGGCCTAATTTAATCTAAGTTCAAAACTGTTAAAACGTAGTTCTGATCAAGTGTAATAGTTATAATGATATATAACTGGTACGTCTTAGTCAGAACTGCGGATTTGTCTCTCCTGGCCGTGGTGAAGGCACTGGCCGTGAGCGCCGACGCGTAGGACGCAGCCGCCTTCTTCTGCGAGGCCGTAGTGTCCGCGCAGGAGGCGGAGCGTAAGAGGGAGCAGACCACCACGCTTCCCTCCAGCCAGACCTCCAGCTGCCGTAGGCTACGATCGTGCAGGCGACCGGCGGGGAAACTGGATCCGCCCGCACATAAAGGACGTGCAATGATCCGCGCGCCCCTCTCACCTCGAAGTAAGACACGAGGTAGCCGGAGAGAGCCAGCTCTCTGGCTAACAAATGGTGGGGCCAGCTCATAAAGGGGCCGGCCGTTGGCTGTCTGTCTTTTTTTTTATCGCTGGAGTTCAGCAGGCAGGCAGACGGACATTTGCAACACCAAAGGTGCTACAAATGCGCTGCTGCTCTCTGAACGGAGACTGGAACCTGGTCACTAATGCCGGAACACAACTCAAGATTGTTATGGCGACATACTTTAGACAAGGGGTGGTAGAAATCTAGTCAGGCAAATGCCCTACCACCTGGCTGTGGGTTGTTTAGTCGCCTCTTACGACAGGCCGCCCCAACGCAGGAAATTGTATTCTTTCTCCGTTCCTGCACGGATGAAAATGTCTGGAGATGAATGCGCAAACGAGCCCACAGCCCGGACAAGGGACTAGTTAGTTTTAGGGGTATCTCAAGTCTATGAGGCTACGACGTTCTGTGACTCTTTTAAAAAGCATATCAGTTGATTTGCCAATCCACTCCCCTATTGTACTGTCCAATACTATATTATAGTACAATTCTTATATTTTCAGAGACTCCCATCCTCTATTCAAAGAAACAAACAAACAAAGCAAGCCGAACAAGACAAATAACAATAAGAGGTACCTTAACGTCGATTCGATGCGGTTTTCAGCGTGCAAATCCGGAATCCCTTGTCTTTTGTTCCTTTCACTTTTTTTAATAACAAAAGTATTTTTGCTTAGGACGCGCCTTCATGGGCTTTTTGTGACTATGGGCGCATTTCTCTTGTAGCTCACAATGCTTAAAATGCTCCTTCAGCCGTCCCAGATAGCGACCACTGTAGTTTCTTTTGTTCGCCGCAAAAATGTCACTAATCATGACATAATTTTTAATCACGCATCGCTCGCGACGACCCATGTCAAGAGGTGATAGAGAGATATAGAGGTTTCAGCCTGATACGCATTTTCAAACAAAAACTTAAATGGACAAGTGGAAAAACGAATCGCAACAAAATTTCAACTTGAAGATTTACGGGCAGATTGTTAATGTACTTGTCCAATTTGAAAACCTGTCCGTAAAACTTCGAGTTAAAATTTTGTTGTGATTCGTTTTGCCACTTACCTGCTGCGATTCTCTTTTCCACTTGTCCATTGAAGTTTCACTTCTACTATGTGTCCCAGCACACATTTCGATTTTTCGCAGGTTTACTGCAAATTGTGATGTGATTAGGTTAGGTACATTTTAATGAATGCATTTTTTATTTAAACATATTTTATTTTATCAAACAAAAAAACAGAATTCGATCCGGAACCAAAAAACGCATCCATAGTCTACTCTACAATTATGCCGCCTCTCACCACGTCGTCTAAATTTATGCCGCTTCTCCACGCGGCCGTAACGCTTTTTCGTGACAGAAAAATCCTAAGCCCCCTGTTAATATAGAAGTTTCACTTCAAAAAGCTATTCAAGTGAAGCGCATTCGTTTGTTCGTTGGCACACATTCGTTGACAGTAATTACAGTCCACTGTCATTTGTTTGAGAGGTGATAGAGAAATATGTCAGCGACAAATCGGTCCGTGTAGGCACACAATTTTTAAGTCTGGAAAGCATCTCATTATCTGAGACAATACTGAAGAGTCCCTTAATATCGCTATAGCGACGCCATAATAACATTTTAGTGTCGCTTCATTGAATAAAAGGACGTTTTAAAATGCCGATTGAATTAATCGATTTGTCTTGTTCATTGAATCCTTAAATTGTTCTGATTTTCTTTAGTACCTCATGAAGACTTTCTTTATGTTTATTTGACGGCCAGAACAAAAAAAGTTTTACGGAAATTTTGGCTACTTATTCCGCAGGGGTTTTAAAAATAACTGTTTAGAGTATTTTTTAAAGAGCCCATATTAAAGACTTATAGAGTACTAGGATATTCCCGTGACTTTGCCCGCGCTTGACTTGAAATTCCCGCGGTATTCCCGGGAGACAAACTAGCGCAGCATTTAACAAAGAATGTAAGCTATCGTCTTAGTGGAAACTGTGTCGGAATAAGCAAATTTTTATGCATACTAACAACTTCAAACCGCGCCCGGGAAAATTTCCGCGAGATTCCCGGGATAAACATAATCAGACATTTTATTACATTAAGTTTGTTATCGATCAGTAAAAAATTCAGATTGGAATTCGATTTTTTAAAATCTGGCCACTTTAAATATTCCCAGAAAAAATCCCGCTGGATTCCCAGGATAAGAAGTAGTGCACAATCAAAGTCTAAGAATTAACTGTCGATCGGCGAAAACCGCATCGAAATCGGCCCCGTAGTTTTTACGTGAATCCCGAACAAACAGACAAGAAATTTAAAAAAATGCATTTTGTTCTCCGTCGTTTATAGTATAGTCTATTCCAGTTGTTTTCTTTTAAATACCACGCATGTTAAGCATTTTATAATAGTACTAGCTGACCCAACGAACTTCGTACCGCCATATTTTCTGAATTCCTAAAAGACTTTGTTTCATGACACAAAAAAAAAACCAAAATCGGTCCAGATGATTAGGAGGATTCTAGAGATCTCAGCGCCACCTACCGGTTCTAATTCAAATCTAAACCACCCGGTAAGCCACTCAAACACACAAAAACAAAATCGCTCCAGATGATTAGGAGGATTCTAGAACCCGATCTTAGCGCCACTTGTGAATCTAAATCACCCGGGGACCCATTCAAACACACAAAACAAATATCATCAAAATCGGTCCAGCCGTTTAGGAGGAGTTCGCTGTCAACACACGCACAGAAGAATTATGATAGATAGATAGATAGATAACACTTTATTGTACACCATTACAGAAAACCTTATAGCCTAAAAATATTCTAAATGTGCACAATGGGCGGTCTTATCGCTAAGAAGCGATCTCTTCCAGACAACCCGTATATATATGTAGAAGAAGATAGATGACTCTTATGTAAGGACCCTCGTTATCATAAACACATCGACCGCTTTGATAATGTGCAAAACGCATTCATTCGACATTTACGCTAAAGGCAATGATCCAATACTCTAGCGATTCATGCGATTCATGATTTTTGTAAGAAGTTTCACCTCTTGTCACTTTAAAGACCGACGAGATATTGCTGATTTCTACTTCTTATAAAAGTTATCTCTCCTATATTGATTGTCCAGGTCTTCTAAGCAAGGTCCACTTTAATCTTCCAGCGAAGTGTCTACGGTTTAATCAACCTATTAATGTACCTTTAAGTTTAACCAAATACAGACAAAATTCATTTCTAGTGCGTGCAAGTTATTATTTAAATAATGTAAGTAAATGTGATGATATCGAACCGTTTGTGATCAGTTTTTCAGGAGCCAAGCCATTTAGATATATTATACAGCTATTTATTAAAATATTGTTACGAGTTGCAGGACTCGAATTAAAATGCCGTTAGAATTACTATAGAATTTATTAGAACTATACAAATACGTATAACACAGGTACAAATAAAACTGAACACAACCAGTGCAAACGTAATGCACGATTCAATAACACGCGCAAAGTCAGTTACTAAATAGATTACCGAATGTAGTATACACGTCTTGCTTCGCTTGTGCTTATCGCTTGACTGCCGATCTCTCCATTGGAGCATTGCTTTATACGGCACAGATGCAATATGTCTGCCTGGCAAGCTTCGACGCAATTTCTTAGAAATCGTAACCCGCACGCCTGCCTAATAATGCCTGCAAACGGCCACAAACGAGTACAATAGGCTGCTCTCCACAATAACCAATAAATAAGTAAACAAAAGAATTAATAGTAATAAAGTCTACAGGTATGCAGGTGTGAATTTGTTTTTTGTCAGCACTATGTCGTAACAATATTAATAATGTTATGATATTTACTATGAAAGTAGTATGTTAAGAATGACATTGACGTCTGTCTTTCTTATTATATTCATTTTTAGCCACTTGTATTATTTTTTTTTTGATTATTTTTCAATCTCGGAAGCGCTTGACGGAACTTTACTCGCTTATTAGTTTGGCTTTTGTATTCTTCAACTTGTCAAATATTAAACTTAAACATAATCCAAATTTCAGAGCGCTCCAAGAAGTTTATTTACGAAAATTTTTCAAAATATGTAACTCGGTTAAAACCAATTACTTATCAACCATGAAGCATTGTACAAAACCTCTCAGAGACTCAAATACTCACTACTAGATGTCCAGCAGCTCTTCATCTATACTGTTTAGGAAACTTCTGAACGTAGGCATTCAAATACTCCGTAACATCTTTATCGGCTTTGATGACTCGCCTCAAAACCATCAAAAGATCCGTTTACACGGAAGTGCAACGGAGTGAGAACTTAATTTAGGGGCGTCTCGAATGCGGTTTAGGGGAATCCAAGGTGAAAGGGGGAACGTAGAAATGCTAACGGGATTACGGTCTGATTGCTCCTCAAAATGAGGGGGACAACGTTAAGAATTTGCTTGTCTGCGCAGTTTGTATAAAGGTCTCTGTCAAATGCATCTTAGCATCCGTGGCACAGAATTTTATTTTCTAGTGTGGGTGCCATAGTTAACCGACCCATTTCTATTATAACACTAGCTGTGCCCGCGACTTCGGCTGCGTGTTTTTTGCGTAATCTTAAGAAAAGTAGCCTAAGTTAGTCCTTATAACATCAGCTATCTGCCAATGAAAGTTCTGTTATAATCGATCCAGCCGTTTCAGAGACTAGCCGGAACATCCAGACAGACAGATAAAAATAAAAAGTAAATGCATTTTCGGAATCTCCTGGTCCGAATTATCGTCCCTAATTTTTTCACATTTTTATTTTGACACTAGCCCACGGGAACTCTTTAATTTTTCGGGATCAAAAGTATCCTATATGTTGACCACGGATATAAGCTACCACTATACAAAATTTCATTTAAATCGGTCCAGTCGTTTCGGAGATTAGCCGGTACAAACAGACAGACAAACAGAGAAACAAAAAATTTGAAAGAAATCTAAATTTCTTCTATTTCACTTCTTACATCCCCCTGAATCGGTTTTTAGCATTTCTTTTCATTGTGAAATTTGACTTCTACAATTTTATTATATGTATAGATTACAAACAGTCATTTGTCTGTATAGATCTTAATACTGATTTTAATAAATTATTTTAGTAATACAATTTCCTACGGCCGGGGGGCCGTAGTATAAGACGACATAACAACCCACAGCCAGGTGGTAGGGCATTTGCCCGTCTGGATGGCAAGGGGTGGTCCCCTGGTTTAGAATATGCTGCCATAAGAACCTTGAGTTGTGTCCGGCATTAGTGGCCAGGTTCCAGTCTCCCTTTAGAGGGCGGCAGCACAATTTGCACTTCGGTTTGGTTACAGATGTCTATAGGTGATGTAACCGCTTTCCATCAGGACCATCTGCCTGTCTGCTTCCATTGACGAAATCTTGGTTTTGTTTTGTAGTGGATACACTTACCACGCTCATGTTGTAGATATTTTTGTATTCTTTACTTTGCTTAATACACCATGGTACTGGTTACCCCCGTTCGGGTTTCCAGCTTAATTATTCGCTTATACATGTCTATTAGAAACTTTCGCAATAAAACTAGTAATTAAATGTAATTTTCTCATAAACATCATTTGGCATCTAATTTTGACATTTGGCTTTTGACATTTGACAAGTGCTACCTTAAGAAAAACATAGCAATGACATCTTTTCATCTATGCTATGTTTATTATTTATGTATAATCAGAATTTCTAATCATATAATAAATTGACGGCCTCTGTGGTTAAGCGGGCTAAGCCTTTGCCGGCTTACCTCACTTCAACGCAGAGGCTTCGGGTTCGATTCCTGGTATAGTAAATTTCGGAAACGTATTTTCTCCGTTATTTACTATGGTCTAGATGTCTGGGATCGGCCCCAGAATGGTCCGTTGTATATTACCCATACCACAAGCGTGACTTGCTTAATTTGCGGATATACAGTATGTGTGTTTATTTGCCGATTTATTATTATTATTGTTTAATTAATGTAACTATCCACTTCAAATTCGTTATTTATTTATTTAAATTTAAATTGTCAAATACTTAATGATCTACTTTTGTCATTGTTAATCAATGTCTATATAGCTGTGTTAGCCAGGACGTAAGAATACGACGCACCAATGAGAGTTGTGTATAAAACTCGCTCTCATTGGTTGGAATTCAAAAATGTAAAAACGACACGGGTTTTGAATTCAGTTAAGAGAGAGACTTTTTGTAATACTAAAAGATACTTACTAGAGTGAAAGTAAAAGCCAGTTTTAAGATTGAAGTTATATTTATTTGAATGCGAAAATATGACCATGTTTCCGAATTTCGTAAAAGACTCGAGTGGCTTCCTATTCATTTTCACCGGAATACTCACATTCTCACTCTCCTTTATAACATATTATTTACTCCTAATAGTCCCCAGTACCTTAAGGAACGTTTTAAATTCCTTCGCCTATCCACTGCCCATAATTTGCGCCATGATTCGTACCGAAAACTTATGACGCCTGCACACACTTCATCCTGTTATGATAATTCTTTTACGGTTCAGGCTGTCAAACTTTGGGATATGCTGCCTCTTACTGTCAGAGAGGCCAAATCATTACCAATATTTAGAAATTTGCTCAGAAAACACTATTTGTCCACAAATAGCTATGTCTGATTAACAGAATATAATCATGCTAATACATTATTATTATAATAACTTATGTATTATTGTATATATACGACTATGTACATATGTATGTATTTGTATATTCATTTCTTAAACTAGTTTGAGTATTGGTGTATATATTGCCTTTTTCCTGCACCACCTATATCGCCTGATTCAAATTTTTTGTTTCATTTAGGTTGCCTGGAACAGATCGCTTTGAGCGATAAGGCCGCCTCTTGTACTGCCTAGAAAATATTGTAAATATGGTCTGTTTTTAGGTTTTTTGTAAGTGTATATTTTGGTGTGCAATAAAGTGTTATCTCTCTCTCTCTCTCTCTCTCTCTCTCTCTCATTATTCAAGAGCCTTAGATCACGTCCAATATCATAGCACTCTCTTCATTGGTGACCCCGACGTACTCTTCAGTTTGATAACACTATTACTTATTAATAAGTATAAGTAATGTTCAACCACTTCTTAACTAAGAAGCTTAAGCTTGAGGTATAATAATTTATATTTAATAAATAAAGTACGTCATAATTTCCTTGAACAATAGCTTGCTTCCGTAAACGTATCACATATCCCGACCCTTGTCAAAATGGGTCCTGAAGATAATTCTCTCCCGTAACTCTATAGGGGGATTATTAATTAGTTATTTAATTACTCATTATGGGGCACAATGGGATTCGATCAAAACGGATTACGATCTTAGGATTAACACTTGAGATTAGGTGAAAGGAGGCGATGTGAGATTCGATCGAGAATGTTATCTTTATAGATAAATAAAATTGAAGTGTCTGTTTGTAATGTCATATAACAGCTTTTCACTAAATGCATATGAAAGTATATACGGTACATAATTATATCAAAAAATATTTTTGTTTTATTTTATTGCTGAAGCACAGCAGACAGGCTGACGGACCAACTGTGATTGAAAGTCGTTACCGTTGCCTATGGACAGTAGCAATGCCAGAGGTGCTGCCAATGTGCTGCCGGCCTTGAAGGAGAAACTGGAACCTGACCACTGATGCCAGAACACAATTCAAAGTTGTTATGGCGGCATACTCTAGACCAGGGGTGGTAGCTATCCAGTCGGGCAAATGCCCTACTACCTGACTGTGGGTTGTTTTGTCGCCTCTTATGAAAGGCTGCTCCAACGCAGGAATTAGTATTCTTTCTCCGTTTGTGGACGGAGAAAAATCTGTCTGGATAAACGGCTGGACCGATTTTGACGAGACTTTCACTGGCAGATAACTGATGTTATAAGGAGTAACTTAGGCTACTGTTTTTTTAGGGTTACGCGAAATAATATTCTATGCGAGCGAAGTCGCGATATAAGTGAAAGTAAACAGCGCATTGGCTAGGTTTTAGTGTGAGAGACAGGGTTATATCGGCAGCGCTTTTTGAAAATTCCAAACCCCCTGTTACTCGTGAACTACAAACTAAAAAAATGTGTGTGCAGTTCACACGCAGTAGAAGTGAAACTTCAGTGAATAACAATTTTTGCATTTCTATTCTATTATAGACACGTCTTTATTCTTAGGTATTTTGATCCTTATTCGTACTAATTCAATCTAAATTACACTTTAAATCACTACCCTAAAGGTCAAAATTCAATGTATTGTTTTATTTAAATTGAAACTTAATATATATATAGATAACACTTTATTGCACACCAAAATATACAATAATTACAAAACACAGACCATATTTACAATATTTTCTAGGCAATACAATAGGCGGCCTTATCGCTCAAAGCGATCTCCTAATTTAATATTAACGGGTAAAGAGAAATGTATTTTATTTTGAATTATATAAGGTTGAACTTTAGGTGTTTATCTCATTTTAGCGTTTTCGTTTCATCGAGTTTCAAATCACAACGACTCTAAAGAAGTTAAACTTCAAAAATTCCAAAAAAAGAATGGTGTGTACAATATCCGTTCTGTAGTTTATAGAATTTATAGAGCTTGGAATTTAGTCATTTTTTTTTCAATTATTTTAACTTAAAAAGGGTATGCTTATTCTTAACCAAATAATAAAATTAGCGGCAGTTTGTCACCATCGGAACCATCATCAACCACTTATCTTATTGTAATCTGTGAGTAATTTTGCGAGAATTACACAGAGAATAGAACGCAAATAGACACAACTGTCTCCTCACAATTGTAGGTATGTGAATATTTTCATACGACATTAATAGAGAGGGTGAGCAGGTAAAATATTTGACGGGTCATTTCAGCCCCTCGTATTTTGCTTAAGACACGTGGGGCATGCATGCAATTAATTTATTATATTTCCATTCTTAATATCAATGTTTTATGTTGATTTAATGTGTTGTTTACTGATGAACACTGATTTGGTGTTTTATAACCATCATTAGCGTCGAACTAATCCTTATTGTTATTGTTTTCGACTTTGTGGCCGTTCGCAGGTGTGCAAATTAATATTTCTTAGAAACTCAGTGTGCGTGGCCAATTTCTTTGTACTGTGTAGTTAGTATAAGACGATGCCCGAATGGAGAGGCGGGGGTAGTCATGCGACGACTACGAAGCGAGTAAGACGTTTTCTAGTACTCTCGATTAGCGATATAAACGACGGACTTTGCGCGTGTCGAATTGTATCGAATCGTGCAGTGTGAACTGGTTGCATCCAGTTTTATTTGTATTTGTTTTATACGTGTTTGTACAGTTCTAATAAATTCTATAGTAGTTCCAACGGCATTTTTAATTCGAGTCCTGTAGCTCGTAACAATACATTAAATAAATAAAAAAACATTATACACACTATCATGTATTTGACACACACACGCATATATACTCTTTTGTTTCTTGTTGCTTTGGCGAAATCTGCGATTATAGAAGTATAGTCTTTGACAACAAATTATAATGGTCGAATTTCGACCACGGGCGACCACTAGTGCTATTAATACCCTCCCTCCACACTTAAACTCGTAAAGTGTAAAAAAACTTTAAAGTACGAAATTGGGAAAAAGCCAAAATCGCTAAATTTTCAATAGTACTTCCAATGAAAATTAATTAATAGCCTTTAAAAAATGTTTTTTTTTTGTTTAAACCTTTTTTGGGGTTCCAGAGCCAATTGAGGTCTGTCACCTTTCTGGAACCCCTTTAATTTGTGGACCGTCACGCACTGGATTTTATGTTTAACTGTATTACTTAGTTGGAAAACATTCGACGTTCTTTTGAAAACATCTTATTTTTTGGGAAACTGGTCGCGCGATCTTAACATTTTCCCGAAACACCTCGACCTAAAAACTCAGTGCATACAATTACATCATTACACACAAAATTAGCATTTACAACTCTGAATCAGTGTACAACAAGTCATTTCGTCATTGGCGACCAACAACCCAATTTACAACCTTACGATTTACGATGGCTAAATCTCTCTTTTCGCTATCGTATCGTACAGCTATACTACTTTTCTAAAATAAACAAAATAGGGGAGGCAAAGTTAAATCATCTGAGATACTTGTTATCATAGTATTTTCTTAAGTTTTCGCGACAGATAATAAAAGTAAAGGATAACCATAAACAAAAATTCAAACTAAATAATTAAAACGAACAAGTTGGCGGTAGACTAAAAAAAAACAATATTTATTGACACTGGACATGTATGTCTTCCGTATTTTTTTTATTATTGTATGAATTCAGCAGACAGGCACACGGCCCACTTGATGGAAAGCGGTTACCATCGCCTATGGACATTTACAACACCAGGCCGGAGGAAATTGTATTCTTTCTCCGTTCCTGCACGGGTAGGATTTGTGGCTGGTTGCTACATCTTACTATTAATTCATTTGCCTTACCATCGATTGAGTTTTGACTTGATTGAGATCGGGTCAAAAAATCATGATTACTTGTGACGTAATTTATGCATGGCCACTAAACGAAAAATTCTGAATTGTACCAATACACACCGGTTCGATTTAAAAAACGCCCACAAGTGGGCATTTTGACTGATCGCTTCCGCACCACTAATGGAACACTCAAATTAATTCTGTCTTATGAACAGGCATTAATGATTGGCTTGTAATAATGAGTTTAATATGTATGGTGTATAACTACATACCTTTTCGATTACATATTTGTTTTTTTTTAAGAATTCCTACTGCGTACTTTGCTATTTATTTATTGCATGAGTTTGGCAGACAGGCAGACGGCTTACCTGATGGAAAGCGGTTACCATTGCCCATGGACAATTGCAACACCAAAGGTGCTGCCGCTCTGCAAAAGGAGACTGGAACCTGGCCACTAATGCCGGAACACAACTCAAGGTTGTTATGGCGGCATACTCTGTAGATCAGGGGTGGTAGCCATCCAGACGGGCAAATACCCTACCAACTGGTTGTGTGTTGTTTTGTCACCTCTTACAACAGGCCACCCGGTTATGGTGATAATATATAAATTCAATATTTTTCAAAATTAATTAAATACGGGTTGTCTGGAAGAGATCGCTTTTTAGCGATAAGACCAACCTTTGTACACAATTAGAATAATACTAGTTCGTAAGTTTTCTGTAATGGTGTACAATAAAGTGTTATCTATCTATCTATCTAAATATTGGTGTTCAAACATCCCCAACGTAACTTTCAGCGTTCATGTTGCCATCTGCAAAAACGAGCTCAGTTGGTCTGTTATTTCTCGGTTCTCACATAGCATTGTGGAGCCACTGTAAGGATGCACTTCAAGGGGGAATACAAATCAACCAGTATGGTTTTTTTTTAAATTCTGTTTTTTGTTATCTCCACTACTATCTTCTTCCGTTTTCAATGACAATATCTAAATCACTTTTCTAATTGAATAACGAGACGCGCGCACTGTTCGAACATTCATCAGTGACTACAGCCAATATGTTTCCGAGAACAAAAAATATTCTATTCCGATCTACTTTGCAAGTATAAAAATAAAATATTGTGGCAAGTAATGGTGGAACAATCTAGTTGGTTTAAGAAGTTTTGGAAAAATGCAGAAGACTTTGAAAGAAAAAGACAAGGACAGATAAATTTTGGAAAGGAATAGATGATGAACAAAATTTTTAGAACAGAATGTTCAGGAAGGAAGCGACAGAGATAGATAGATGTTTAGAAAGGGATAGATAGTAAATAAAAGAAGATCGAAATTATGGGTTCCAGAAGATTCTTCCGGGCAATAAGCAGCGTAAGGCGCGCCTACTGTAGTAGTTCAGTTAAAGGCAAACGAAATAGTTGGAAGAGAAGTCTAATAGAAGACAGTGACGAGTTTGTTGGTAAATTTAGTGAAAAGTTTAGTGGGCAGTCCAGTGAAGGAGGAGTGTAGCGTAGTTTAAGAGAAGATCCAGAAGCGAGCACTGCAGTGGCAGGGTGTCTACGCGATATCGGCGACAGTATTGTGAGTGAGACATCTTATCGTCGGGACAATGCGTCGATAGTTGTGCGTGTAGGGGCAACCCTGCGGAGAAGAATCGCGTACGACTGTGTAAGTTAATAAAAGCGTTTAGTTAAAAGAACTGGTGTTTCCATCCAATCCTAAGTGCGCACCCCCGCTCGCACGTAACAATATCAATGGATAAAATTAAAGTAAGATAAACGCAGTTGAAATAAGAGCTTTGAGAAGTATATGTGCGGTTAGATTGAATTATATTGTTACAAACTAAACGCCTACAAAGACAAATTCCACGTACAGATTTGTAGAATCACATTTATTACCCGTCGGCATTTGAACTAATAACATTGATTCTTTTATGATCGTCTTCTTTTGTTTACTTATTTATTGGCATACGTTTCTATAGAGACAGTCTATTGTTATATTGTGATCATTACCCAGGTGTTACGGATTTAAAAGTACAAGTTGATTCTAGAAAATTCGGTTCACGTGACCGGGCGGGCGCATTGCACTTGTGCAGGATAAAACGATGGCCTGATTGAAGGAGGAAGGCAGTCGAGCGAGAACCACACTACAAGCGAGACGTGTGTACAATCGGGAATCTAATAGTGACGGACTTTGCGCGTTTTATTGAATTACGACTTTCTGCATTACGTTTGGACTTGTTGTGTTCGGTTATATTTGTACTTGTGTTATACGTGTTTGTATAGTTCTAATAAACTCTATAATAATTCCAACGGCATTTTAATTCGAGTCTCGCAACTCGTAACAATATGATAAAGAACAGTGTGATAAGGGAACGTTGTCGATTGAAAGAAGATGTAATAACAAGAGTTGAAAGAGGAATGTTAAGATGGTTTGGACATGTAGAGAGAATGGATAAAAGTAGACTCACAAAACAGGTGTATGACAGTATTGTGAATGGAAGAATTGTTGCCGGTAGACCGAGACGAACACACCATGATCAAATAACAGAAGTGTTAAAGAGAGGTCAGGTAAAAAGCATCTCAAATAAACGTGCATGTATGAAGAGTTTAATGAAAGTGGATGAAGCGAAAGTTGTTTATCAGGATCATCACAAGTGGTGATCCATAGTCTCTGCCTACCCCCATGGGAAACAGGCGTGATATTATGTATCTATTTATGTAAATTTAAAAAAAAGAATATTTAAGTTAGGGCTTCTGCAAGTGATGTGTCTACAGTTCACGTGCATTATGTATGGGTGTTACATAAAAACCCACATTTACAAGTGTTCGTGTCAACCGAATCGTCGCTCGATCGTTGTCATATGTCGCTTACAGCATACTATCATTTTAGCAAATAATATCTTTTTATAGTATTTATCAATCATTATCAATTATCATTAGTGTGGTGTATCCACATCACTAGTTACTAAGTTTATATTGTCTATGTCTTTGTTCTTCTTCTTTGTCTATGTGTCATGTCGGTTAGTCGCATTACATTGTATATCTTTTTAAAATTAAAATAAACAGTTTGAAGTCAGTCAGTATATTAATTAATATTTATAATGTATCTCTCCCCATAACAATAAATAAATTAAAACATACCACAATTAGTTTCTCGTAAGTTTATCATTTAACAGTTCTCCCCGTCCTGACCTACGAAGCCGAGACATGGACACTGACGGCAGGATTGGTCCACAAGTTCCAAGTCGCTCAACGGGCTATGGAGCGAGCTATGTTGGGTGTTTCTCTAATGGATAAAATTAGAAATGAAGATATCCGTAAGAGAACCAAGGTAACCGACATAGCTCGCAAAATTAGCCAGTTGAAGTGGCAGTGGGCCGGTCACGTCTGCCGCAAGACCGATGGCCGATGAAGCAGACGAGTCCTGGAGTGGAGACCGCGTCTCGGTAAACGTAGTGTCGGACGCCCTCCAGCCCGATGGACCGACGACCCGTGCAAGGTCGCCGGTAGGCGCTGGATGAGGAAGCCGGAAGACAGGGATGAGTGGCGCCGTCTTGGGGAGGCCTATGTCCAGCAGTGGACTGCAAATGGCTGACGATGATGACGATGATGATCATTTAACATTTATTTAATATACATCATTATAGCCATCCGAGTGACTATACGTATAGTGTACGGATGTGTGTTGCTTAAACCTTTTTGATTTGTTTATAATAATGTAAGAACTATTTGGCCCATATATCTAATATCCACTAAGAAACAGTCTAATGGCTGAACATTCAGCTACTACGCGGAAAAACCGCGTAATACTCAGCCTCGCTGCTTCACACTGCGCTTTACGAGCTAACTCAATTAAGCCTGGTTTACGATTGACGCCGTCTATTCTTGGGGACCACACATGTGCACCGGTCTTAACTGATCTCAGCTTTTGTAATAAGTGCCAAAAGTGACGTCATGTAAATGATTGCTTCAGATGTTTGTGTCTGATACGGTAAGAAATAATAACCAAAATATTAATACAGTGTAAACTCCATGTAACGTCACTCGATTTAACGACAAACTCCCTTAAGCGTCAAAATCACTTGGCTTTGGTTGGTTTCGCTCGTCTTCCCATACCATGATACACTCTATATAGCATTACACCCACTCTCAATAACGACAACAATTAAGTAATAAAAAGTACCTTTTAAGTTGCCAAAATTAGTAAAAACTGCGCAGCTGTGTACGTTCTTTTAACACTTTATTATTCTAGCCCGTAATAAACTTGACTGTCGGCATCATGCATACCGAAATTTCAAAGTACTTCCTTTATCACCAAGATGGCTCAATATCGCAAGATATGAATGAAATAAGTAAAAAATACAAAAAAATTACTGGTGCAGCAAAAGACGTCAGACAAAAATAACAGACTTCTCTCCATTTAACGACAACTCTCTATAACGCCACAAAATGCACAGTCCCTCCAGTGTCGTTATATAGAGTTTACGCTGTATTAAAAGACATTTTTAAAAACAAACTTTTATATGAATTTACTAAAACGGAAAAATAATTTAGAAGTACATAAAACCCGTCATTTTGCAAGAATATTGCAAGTTTATTTTATATATATATTATTATAAGTTTGTCGACCATGAGTAAAAATTCCCTTGATGAATTTCAAGAACTATCATGCTATAAGTGTTCTAGGAAAAGAAGCTACTCGAAAATGCAGATTAATTGCGCGATTTTTATGAATGCAATTCCTTTAACGATATTTTGTGATACTGTTAATTAATCACATTAAAATTTGTTTTTATTTATTTATTAAGAATTAAATAATAATTTGAACCTTCTTTTTTCAGGTACTACTTTAGATTTCCGTCGAAAATCAAAGCGAGAAATACAAGTGAGTTATGCTTTAAAAAAAACGCTCGTCTTATTCATAGTTATTATTGAAATGAATAATAGAGATATTAAGCAATTTATTATTTCAAAATAGTAATCGAAATAATCGACTACTGGCGCGTTTCTATATCTTATCATTGGTAGAAAATTGACGTCATTTATATGGAATGCATTTAAAAATTTAACCAATAGTAAGGTATATTAATGAATAATAATAATATAATAAAATAGTTTTTTTAATTAAACGGCTTATTGTAAACAAAGATAAAAATGATATACAATTGTAGGTCATTGTTTCTCAACCTCGAGTCACCTTTATTATTAAAAAGGGGGTCACAGTCTGGTAAGAAAACATTACCTATATACAAAAGAATCAACTTAATCAAATATAGTGTGGCTACCGACGGTAGAACTTTCCGCCAGCGTAAGCCGGTCTCAAGACTTTTAGAAAAAGGTAGAAGATTCTGGAAAGAAAAGACAAGGACAGATAGATGTTAGAAAGGGACAGATGTATAAACGAAAGTTCTAGAGGTAGAAAGTTCGGGAAGGAAAAGACAGAGATAGATAGATGTTTAGAAAGGGACAGATGTATAAACGAAAGTTCTAGAGGTAGAAAGTTCGGGAAGGAAAAGACAGAGATAGATAGATGTTTAGAAAGGGACAGATGGTAAATAAAAGAATAACGAAATTATGGGTTCCAGAAAATTCTTCCGGGTATATAAGCAGCGTAAGGCGCGCCTACCGGGCAGCTTAGAGTTGAGTTCAGTTCAAGACAGTGAAGCGACAAGTGCGATACGAAAGAGTTGGAAGAAGAGTTTAATAGAAAACAGTGACGAGTTTAGTGGTGAATTTAGTGAAAAGTGTAGTGGACAGTTTAGTGAAGGAGGAGTTTCGCGTAGTTTAAAGGAGGTCCAGAGGCGAGCTACGCGCGGTAAATTCTGTGGTGAACACTGCAGTAGCAGAAGGTGTATCTACGCAATATCGGCTACGGTATTGTGAGTGAGACATCTTATCTTCGGTACAGTGCGTCTTTCATTGTGTGTGTAAAGGCAACCCTGCAGAGTGGAATCACGCACGGCTTTGTAAGTCAATAAAAGCATTAGTTAAAAACTGGTGTTCTCTTCCAATCCTAAGTGCGTACCCCGTTCGCATGTAACAATATAATAAACTATTAATTAAAATATTATTATAATTTCGTAATAAATAAATCGGCTGACAAACACACATATTATATATTCCCAAATTAATCAAGTTAGGCTTGTGTTATGGGTAATATACAACGGACTACACTGGGGCCGATCCCAGACACCCAGACCATAGTAAATAACGGAGAAAAATCATTTCCGAAATTTACCATACCATGAATCGAACCCTCTGCGTTGCAGTGAGGTAAGCCGTCAAAGGCTTAGCCTGCTCAACCACAGAGGCCGTATTGAAGGGGTCGCGAGATATTTTACTTAATTTTTTGATTTTTCGTGGGTCGCGACATAAAATTATTTGAGAAACAATGATGTAGAGGATGTACTAAAAGCTTAAAAATAATCAAGTAAGCCCTAGGTCCCAGTCATCACACCACTCTCTTAATCAACCTAGGGCATTGATCAGACTGAAAAATAAAATACAACGTCTTTATTCTGGAATATTCAAGAATGACGGCGTACGCAGTAGTGGCGTAGCTTGCCTTAGACGGGCCTCGTATCAAAACGTGTTAGGGGGCCCAAAGGAAGGATAAAGTTTTTTTTATAAAGGAAACGGCCTGCCGTAAAATGCGACAAAACAACCCACAGCCAGGTGGTAGGGTATTTGCCCGATTGGGTGGCTACCACCCCTGATCTAGAGTATGCCGCCATAACAACCTTGAGTTGTGTTCCGGCATTAGTGACCAGGTATCAGTCTCCCTTAAAAGAGCAGCAGCGCATTTGTAGCACCTTTGGTGTTGCAAATGTCCATAGGCGATGATAACCGCTTTCCATCCAGTGGGCCGTCTGCCTGTCTGCTTAACTCATGCAATAAAAAACTTATACTTAATGTTCCTAGGAGCTAAGTTAGACGAATAATTCAAATGAAAGATACACCTTTGCCGCCTTTTCTTTCGGCAAACTTATTTATCAAATCATCCATAGCTGAAGACGATTTCAGTTTTTTTAGATTTTCTGCCCCATAGACAACAATGATAAGTCTAATAGCCGTTTCTGTTGGCTAAGCAGTTATATTCAAAAATGTTACCAATCCTTAAAAGATGGTGGATAATATTTTAGAAATATTTGCTTACACGATTTCGGGGCCCTTGTAGCCTGGGGGCCCCGTATTATTAATACAGCTGATAAGGCGGTAGCTACGGCCCTGGTACGCAGTGTACGACGTATGGATACCTCGCATGGCATAATTATGTATGTGTGCTTCGCCAGACGTAAAAGACTAATGGTCTTTTTATCGCGTTTTCTCCAGCATTCTGTAATACTTGCAACAACTCAGAAGGGTTTAAGGTAATAAAAGAACAGCAACTGGTCACAATACTTTTAAGCAGAGAACCTTATGGCTTATATGTCATCCACTAACTCTTCACACAAGCATTTTTAGAACACCTCGCCATCCTTCCAACAATTTAACAGTATAACAAACTTAGCAAATTGGCACAACCGATAGCGGATTGAAGTCATTGATAAACTATTTTAATTAAAGGGTTATGAATTGAAAGAATTTAATACATTATTGTTTGGAAATTTTAGATAATATTTTATGTAAGATATTATACCTAAAGTTTTACATGTAATAAAATAAACCGAACACAGTATAAATCTATCGCGTCTGCCAACAGGAAAATAAAATGTAGTGAATACCGTCTATATACAATTGAGAGATTTTAAATTATAATCTGTACACAATTACCACATATTAGAGATAAATATTATTACATAAAATTACGTTAAATTATAGAGAACTACTACTTACATTATACAAAACAGGCGCTAATCACCAAATAAATAAAAAAATAACATTATTATTCAATTAAGAAAATGGCCGATTGTTTCGTTTAGAAATAAGAGGGTACATAACAAAATTAATTACTAATTTAAAAAAGAAACACGACAAGAACAACTATGCTACCAAATAACTGTAAGAATTCATCAGTCGCATACAGCGTCACGCCGTACGCAGCCTACGGCAATTTGTGGCAGACCACCGCCTAAAGCGAAATCACGGCACAGATGTGATTCTAAAATTTCCGTAACTTTTAATATAATAACCCTTTCACATTGTTATCAACATGTTCCCATCTTTGAAGACATTTAATTTCCACGCCATTGTTATCCCAAGTTTGGCCACAAAACCTTATCTAGTTACGCACCGTCGTTATAACTTGTTATATTATAACAAGTTATAACACCAAGATAACGGTTATAATAACAGTTATTATTAAGGGCAGGTTATTGAATCATTTTTAATAACGATTTCGTTGGTGAATTGTTTTGTTTGAGTGCACATTTTGGTTGTATATGTTGATTGTACACCCAGATTCTTGATATTATTGTTATGAGTTAGCGGGACTCGAATTAAAATGCCGTTGGAATTCTTATAAAGCTTATTAGAACTATACAAATACGTATAACACAGGTACAAATATAACCGAACACAACAAATCCAAATCCAAACATATTGCAGAAGGTCGTAATTCAATAAAACGCGCAATGGCCGTCACTATTTATTGGTTCTCGCTGAACTGCCCCCTCTCTCAATCAGACCATCGTTTTATACTGCCCAAATGAAAATGTACCCGTATCGTATCGTCGACAAAATTTCCTAGAATCAGCTTGTACTTAATCCGTAACACCTGTCTAATGATGCCTGCAAGCGGCTGTAAACGAGTACAATACAACAATAGACTGTTCTCCACAATACTAGAAACGTATGCCAATAAATAAGTAAACAAAAAGAATACGGTCATAAAAGGATTACAATTAGTTCAAATGCCGACAGGTAATAAAATGTGCTTTTACAGACTGTACGTGGAATTTGTCTTTGTCAAAGCCTGAGTTGCAACATTATGTTATGTTGAAGTTATGAGTTGTTTTGTGTACGTTGTTATTTTCAAACAATGTTGTTAGTCTATTATAAGAATACCGATTCCTGCGTTGAGGCGGACTGTCGTAAGTGGCGACAAAACAACCCACAGCCAGGTGGGCATTGAATTGAGTTCCGGCATCAGTGGCCTGGTTCCAGTTTCTCCTTCAAGACCGATAGCATATTGGCAGCACCTCTGGTATTGCTAATGTACATAGGCGACGGTAACCATTTTCCATCACCGTTGGACCATCAGCCTGTCTGCTGTGCTTCAGCAATAATAAAAAAAATGCCCCAGCTTCACCTGCGTTATTAACCAAATTGCGACTTTCGTATGCCTCTGCTATATCTGGGATAATTTATAATTTTAGTGTTAATGACTGTGGCACGCAGACGTAGCCACCAAAGGCTTAATCCGTTATTATATTGTTACAACTCAGGTCCCGACAAAAACAAAATCCACCTGCATATCTGAAACAAAGCACATTTATTACCCGTCGGCATTTGAACCAATAACATTGAAATTATTTTATGATAGTCTTCTTTTGTTTACTTATTGGCATACGGCCCATTGTTTTATTGTACTCTTTTATGGCAGTCTGCGGCCGAGTCGTTAGCCAGGTGTGGCGGATTAAGTCGACTTAGATACGGGGACATTGTATTCGTGCAATATAAAACGATGACCCGATGAAGGGGGAGACAGTCGAGCGAGAACCACGAGCGAAGCAAGACGTATATACTACAATCGGGAATCTAATAAGTGACAGACTTTGCGCCTTTTATTGAATTACGACCTTCTGCGTTACGTTTGGACTTGTTGTGTTCGGTTATATTTGTACCTGTGTTATACGTGTTTGTATAGTTCTAATAAACTCTATAAAAGTTAACTCTATAAAAGCTGGTTGTAAACGCGTTATTTCATTCAATTATTGACTCGGATGCCCTAGGATCAGTCAGTATTCTACTTATAGTATAAACGGATTATAGGTAAAGTACAATACAAGTTTCGTTTTTTTTATTGTACTAAAGTTTATAATTTATGTACAGTCGTGGTGTGAAAAGGTCGTCATCTTAAAATCAATTTTTGCTTGCACGATTACAAGAAATAGTACTACCAACATTTTAATAAATGTTACGTTTATAAAATATAGAAAATTGTGAAAAAAAAATTAAGTTGAAATAATAAAAGTTGAATTTGAAAAAAGAAAGTTGTAATATTGACAGTGACAGACACTGAGATGAACAATAAGCAAAAAAGAGGATATAATCACTACGCTTATCATAAATACTAAAACCAATAAAAAGTTTTACATCTCTAAACAATTTTCTTAGACAAGATAGAAACTCAAACAACTTTGATCTTCGTAATTATAAACTTTATTGTCAAAGAGTTAAACATATTTATTTGTGGAATAGTCTGTTCTGTGACTTAGTTTGAAAAGGTAACAAGTGCTCGCGGAACGTTCAATGAATCAATTTGAAAACTGGCCAACATTTTCTTACCACGACTGTACATACATAACTATTTTGAGGTCAATAATAATATTTATTTGTGTTTCTACTATACATATAAGTGCCAATTTTGAAATCCCTTACTATGATAGACACATGTCTATGTGTCTATCATAGTAAGGGATTCATAGATTTTACATTCATATCATAGTAAAATCTACTCATTTTTTTTTTAATGGTCTATAGTCACACCGAATTGTAATTTAAATGCGTGAGTGATCAATCAAACCGAATTCCAATTTGTGGTTTTAGCGCTGGTCTAAAATAGCGTTTAAATACTGTTTAGTTGATTGGATTGCATCGAAACAGCGGTTGTTAGTTGGACATAGTACTCGTTTATATTAAATACCTATCTGTATACAGACATTCTTCATTGGTGCTCCACTCCTATTGGTTTTAGCGTGATGATATAGCCTATAGCCTTCCTCGATAAATGGGCTATCTAACACTGAAAGAATTTTTCAAATCAGACCAGTAGTTCCTGAGATTAGCGCGTTCAAGCAAACAAACAAAGAAACTGTTCGGCTTTATATATTAGTATAGATACCTATTTTTATACAGACAGTCTTTATATTTTTATATGAATATATATTATCACGCCTCTTTTCTATGGGGGTAAGCAGAGACTATGGATGTCTACTTGTGACGATCTTGACAAACAACTTTCGCTTCAGCTACATTCATCAACCTCTTCATACATGCATATTTATTTGATATGCTTTTCATCTGACCTTTCTTTAACACTTCTGCTATTTGATCATGGTGTGTACATCGCGGTCTACCGGCACAAATTCTACCATTCACAATATATAATATTTTCCACGCGTGTATGTCGTTACGTGTCACTGGACTTCTAAATCATTGGACCGATTTTGATGAAATTATTTGTTTATGATTGAGTGGGTCCCGGGATAATTTGGATTCACGATTGTACCGATTAGGTGACGCTGCAACAATCGACTTCCAGGATTTTGATAAAATTTTGTGTGTATGTTTAGGTAATTGGATCCGGTAGGTGGCGCTGGGATATCAGCGCTCCAGGAATTTGATGAAATGTTGTCTGTGTGTTTGAGTACGCTCCCGGGAAAGTTTAGACTCACAATTAGATCTGTTATTTATAGCTGGAATCAGGTTATAGGAGTTTGATAAAGTTTTTTGTTTGAGTGGGATCTTGGATGGTTTTGTGTGTGTGTTTGAATGGGTACTTAGATGGTTTAGATTCAAAATAGGACCGGGTAGGTGGCGCTGCAATCGGGTTCTAGATTTTGTATTTTTTTAGGGCAAGACAGCATCTGCCGGGTCTGCTAGGTTACTGTAGATTGTAAGAGTATTTCACGCTACTCGAGTCCCAAATGGAAAATCTTGTTAGTCAGGTAGACTCGCTTCGGGGCTTGGTCGAGGCCATGCTCCGGAGCAACAATGGTGGTCATTGGGTCCTTCTACGAGTTGGTCATGGCCCACAAGGAGGCGGCCGAAAGAGAGAGGGAGAAGAGCGCGTAAGCGGACCACGTCCGCGGAAGGCGGCTACGGGGTCGTAGGTGCCGCCACGCGCAGCTCTTCCCGTAATCCATCATGGAGGGCCACGCGGACCAGTGGGGGATCCCCTGTTGGTGAAGAGGGTACCCTTCCTTGGGGTGCCCTGAGTGAAAGCCAAGCGTAGCGGTGTCACAAATGTAATACCTATGATCTACTTCCTGTAACACTCCATAAAAGCGTATAGGAGATGGGCGTAGGTTAGGTTTAATGGAAGTCTAACGGTCGACATCCCCGTGTCCTCCATTCGGTAGTCCCACACATCCCTCGGTGTAAAGCCTTCCCCCCAGGCCCGAGGATGGTGTCCCAAGAAAAGGAATTCCCCTAAGTTCCCAAAAAAGTTAAAAAAACGACATTGTAAGTGTATTTAGTCATTTTATAAATGAATAAATGACATGCTGGATGTCATGCATCCAGCGATGAAGTGCTATATTAATTGAAATGTGACAACGAGGTCTAGGAATCAGGAAGCTAGTCATTCCCAGTAACTGTACACGCTGTTACATTGAAAATGATCGGGTCAAACATGCATTAATTCAAACACCATAGGAGCTGAACACATTGGGTATATAGGTCCGAACTAGATTTGGTTTTTCATGGATAGATTGGTATTTAGTTTATTGTATTATTATGGGAAAAGTCATTGGGCGTTTTTGACCCCTTTTTTTTTAAACGTACAGAGACCAAACTAATTTTACTTTGACGAATAAAATCCCAATTTTAAGTATATATTTTTTATGTGACGACCGGCAGAAATAGTTATTTAACAGTATGTGTGTAAGGTATCAGCATGTGAAAATATAAGGTACAAGCATAATAAACGCTTGTATAGCATAAGAGCGCGTGCGCCGCCACCGCTTGGACCGCCTTGCAGTCGTTGCGATCTGTGCGTTTACACTTGTTTTTAGATGAATTAACCATTGATATTGATCAAGCAGAATAAAAATATAATTTATGTAGAACTGTATTTTATATTTGTGCTTTCAACAGAAATTGTCTAAAACAATTGCTGTTCAAAATATTTTCGAAATCGATCCAATAGTTTCTACATAATTAATTACAAAAATGCTTTAAAAATACTATAACGGTAACAAATTTAAAAATCTCTAATTTTCCCAGGGCCTGCAAGAATGCGACCCATACCACTGAGTAGCAAGTACATATCTATATACCTAGCCCTATTTCGTTTGTGTACGCCGTGGGTCATATGTCCGAACAAAATGCCCAATGACCTTTAATTTCTAAGTTCTGAAAAGTTTAGGGGTGTTAATTTTCGAGGTTCGGCAGCCATATTGTTCAAAAATTGATTTTGTGAAGTCGTCGTGTCCCTCTGTCCGACTCCTGTATTTGTGTCGCACACTCACTTGTCTCAAAAATTGCTTGTCTCCGTGAACGAAATTTATCGGAAAGGTAAAGATTGTTTGAAGATTTTCAGTTTTAGTCAGATAAGGCCCTACTGAATTAAAAACTGAATTTTTTTAAATAAAATACCTAATTGTTTAAAATCACTTTTGCTACAAAAGACATACTTAGGTCCAAATGTCGGTTACGATAAAAAAGTAAATGTAAAGGCTCGATATAATTCTATATACCTTAATATTGAAGTAAAGTCATAAAAAAATTAAGATAGGTCGCCATACAAGCGTATAGGATTACTAAAAATTCAGCCATAGAGTTAGTCATAGTCACATGACATAAAAAAGATATGGATGTGATTTGTGGTGTGACAGAGGACGTATGTCAGAAGAGAGGTATATGGAAGGAAAAGACATATTGTGCCGACCCCAAATAATTGGGAGAAGGTGGAAGAAAAGAGAGAGCACAGAATTATGCGAAGGATGATATGATGATTTGTGTTGCGACAGAGTACGTATGTCAGAAGAGAGGTGTATGGAAGGAAAAGACATATTGTGACGACCCCAAATTATTGGAAGAAGGTAAAAAAAAGAGAGAGAGGGGCAGAATTGTGTGAAAGATGATATGATGATTTATGTTGCGACAGAGTACGTATGTCAGAAGAGAGGTGTATGGAAGGAAAAGACATATTATGCTGACACCAAATAATTGGAAGATGGTGAAAGAAAAGAGAAAAAGGGGGGGGGGACAGAATTGTGTGAAGGATGATATGATGATTTGTGTTGCGACAGAGTACGTATGTCAGAAGAGAGGTGTATGGAAGGAAAAGACATATTGTGACGACCCCAAATTATTGGAAGAAGGTAAAAGAAAAGAGAGAGAGGGGCAGAATTGTGTAAATGATGATTTGTGTTGCGACAGAGTACGTATGTCGGAATAGAGGAGTGTGGAAGAAAAAGACATTGTGCCGACCCCAAATAATTGGGAGAAGGTGAAAGAAAAGAGAGAAAGTCACTGAGTGGCTAACCAGACCTTGAAAAATCATATTGACAACCCTTAACGAATTTTTTATTTAAGTATTGACTTAAACACTGGACGCAATTACTGTGCCTATTGAGGCACAGTAATTGCGTCCAGTGTTTTAAAATTTCACCCATTCTAACTTTTAAGCATCCAGGTAGACAGTTCTGAAAAAAATCGAGATAGTATTTCTTAGATTATCATTAGATTTTATAATCATTAGATTAGGCTCCCATAAAGTAAATAATGACCACACACAAAATTAAAATTAAATAATTAAAATTAACAAGTTGGCGGTAGACTAAATAAAACTTAACAATATTCATTGAAACTTGACATCTTTGCCGTCCGTGATCACGGCTACTGAAAAGTGGCCGAAACGTCGGAATAATAAAAATCAAATAAATTGTCGCGCCTAAAATTGTTAAAACGTAGTTTTATTATTAGTATTTTTTATCGCGAATGTGGCACACAGGCAGGTGGCCCACCGAATGCAAGGTGGTTACCTTCACCTAGACGTTTGCAAAGCCAGAGGCGAAGCCAACGCGTTGCTAGTTTTTAGCATAGGATAAATAGATTGGGAAACAGGGATGAGATAGATGGATGAGAAAGGAGGAATAGGATAGAAGGAATGAGATAAAAATACTTTGTACGAAAATGAGTCCGTTTTAAATAATATCCGTTAAGTAGTTTTTGAGAAATGGGGTTTTCTAATAACAGCCCTTAAACGTCCCACTGCTGGGCTCAGGCTCACAACTATTGGGGAAGGGACAGTATACTCGCCACGTTTGTCCAACGCGGCTTGGCAGGTTTGACACATCGATTATCTTGATGTGCAGGTTTCATCCGGTTGTTTTCTTTCACCTATGTTAGCACGTGGTGATTGTAAAAATATGCACATTAGCTCAGATAACTGACTAAATGGTGAGAGATCTAGAGTCTCTGCCTACCCCCATGGGAAACAGGCGTGATAATAGTGTTACATGCTGTCAAAGATAAGCGCACAGCTGCCTGTTGTAAGCGCAGTCCATTGTCTTCCCGGATTAGGAATTCTTTTGTCTTTTGAATTTGTAATTAAGAAAAATATGCTATTGTCTTTTTACTTGTTTTATAACCATCATTAGAGGCCAACTAATCCTTATTGTTATTGTTTTCGACTTTGTGGTCGTTCGCAGGTGTGCAAATTACTCTTTCTTAGAAACTCAGTGTGTGCGGCCAATTTCTTTGTACTGTGTAGTTAGTATAAGAAGATGCCCGAATGGAGGGGCGGGCAGTCAAGCGACGGCTACGAAACGAGTAAGACGTTTTCTAGTACTCTCGATTAGCGATATAGACGACGGACTTTGCGCGTATCGAATTGTATTGAATCGTGCAGTATGAACTGGTTGCATCCAGTTTTATTTGTATTTGTTTTATACGTGTTTGTACAGTTCTAATAAATTCTATAGTAGTTCCAACGGCATTTTTAATTCGAGCCCTATAGCTCGTAACAATATGTATGTATGTATAAATATTTATAAAGATAATAGCACGTTAAAAACTTACGATTGAGACGATAGCATTCGGCGATTCTGACGAGATAAGTGACGTAGTGGAAGCTAATTTGCGCGGGCTTCAAGCCTATGACTAGCAGGAGACAGCGCTGAACAGAAAGGAGTGGAGTATTCTCACTTCGGCGGCCAGGACTCATTTCGGGTCGTTGAGCCGTAGCAATCAGTCAGTCAAAAGTTCAGCTGTCAAACACGCAATTTATTTTTTAATTTCTCCAATATAGACGTGCCCCTATTCTGGCACAAATTAAGATAGCAACAAGATATTTACAAGCGAACGTTGATGAAAATGCAACAAAACTTATAAATTTATAATAGTCATGCGTCTAGGCATTGTTACGAATGACAGGCGGAGGTTGCCGAAGGGCATCGGAGAAAGTGTCGGAAATATTACACGCACTGGAACATACAAAGGGAGAAGTAATCGTAAACAATAAGTGTTCCGTATGATTTTTCTAGATTGTACAGTTTTTTACCTAACCACAGCAAAGTTATAATCTATCTTTAATGACACACTTCTTCCTTCGTTGATAACTCCTTCACAGTACAGGCTGTCCGTTTATGAAAGTCACTACCACTCAACATCAGACAAGCTAAGTCAGTATGCTCTTTTAAAATCATGGTTTTTAATTATTTTTGGTCCTCTCAGGTATAATAGTGTTGCTTATTCTGTATGTATTATGATATGTGTATATAGATATAGTATATAATAAAGATTTTTAATTACTTATTTCATATATTTTGAATATTTTATATTATTTATCGTCTACACCGCCACTGTCATGTTTTAATATTTTCCTTGGTTTGGGGGGTTGCCTGGAAGAGATCGCTTTAAGTGATAAGGGGCGGCCTTATCGCTTAAAGCGATCTCTTCCAGGCATTGTTCTACATTTATTGTATCTGGTTTTAAGAACGTGGTTTTAATTTTGGTGAACAATAAAGTTTTCATTCATTCATTCATTCATTCATTCAAGTTACGTGACGTGGTAAAGCCATGCTGGAATCATTATCTTCATTAGAGCACTTAGGGTCGGCTTGATCGGTACGATACCACATTCTCACAGAATATTGGCGTGAAATGGTTAATCTTCAACTAATCGTGTTTCGTAGGGTAGGTGAGAATTCCGATGGCACACTTTCTCCTATCTCATCCCCTCTTTGCCATCTTTTCCATACCATCCTTAAAGCTGGCAACGCGTTGCTCAACTCTCCTGGTGTTGCAAACGTCCATAAGCAACGGTCACCGTTTCTATCAAGTGGGCAGTCTGCATGTTCACGCTTCAGGTAATAAAAATCAATGTGTTGATCGTCTTGAGATATCAGTTATTTAGTCTTGGTGCTTTTGAGGTGTCTCGACTAGATGGAAGAGCGAGATGGAATGCTCCTCCGTATCAAAGGAAGATCTTCCAGCGAGACTATTGTTATGCCTCGCAGGTCGAGGCTTGTAAGTGTTCCACTACAGTGCCAATAATTTCACTGTCTGTGCCAGGGATTTAACAAAACTGTTTGCCTATCAGAATGGCTAGTTTGGAGTATACTACCATAACAACCCTGAGTTGTGTTTCAGCATTCGGTGTCCAGATTCCAATCCCTCTTTCGAGATAAGCAGGACATTGGTGTAGTACAGCAGCAGCACTTTAGTGTTGGAAAAGTCTATAGGCGATGGTAAACACTTTTCATCAGTCCGTCAGCATGTCTTTTTTTCCGCCGGTAGCGGGCAAACATATAACGACCCACCTGATGTGATATGATTATTTAATATTGAAAAAAATGTCTCGAAAATGCAGGTCATATGTCAAAATATAAAAAAGTTACCACAATAATTAATTACTAACAAAATTGAGGAAAAAAGGAAAGTATAAAAAAATGGAATTCATTGCATTATTCTAAATTTCAATATTTTTAAATTGATATAAATTACGTATGAAAGGATCTACATTACTAAATAGTAGAGATGTGCCGATTACTCGGCGACTAGTCGGCACTATTCGGCAAAGAGCGCCGACTATCCGGCTTCTCACTTTGTAGTTTGTAATCTATACTTTAATAATACTTCGTAATCCTGTTGTCTTGTCAAAAAGAAAATCTCGTGTATAGATTCAATCCATACACGAGACTTTCTTTTTGACATGATTAAATTTTATTGAGCTCTTTCACTTTAATGAACAATAACAGTATTATCTTCAAACTAAAATATTTTTTAATATTTACACAAAAACACCGCCCTGACCCGTACAAAAAAAAGCAAATATCAAGAAATAATGCAAAATAAACAAAACAGCTCCGACACGCTCTCATGTGGCGGTTGTGACTTGTGCGCGAATCAGCTATAAACGAAGCGTCACGGAAATCCCCGAAAGCGTGATCGGCTTGGCCGATTGATTAGTCGGCCTCTTTACAGCCGACTAATCGGCTAGTCGGCCAAAGTCATAATCGGCACATCTCTACTGAATAGTGCGTTGTACTGCTGACAAGCGCGATATAAAAATGTGTTTTTTGTACAATTAATTTTTATATGTGGTATTGAAAATAGAAATTTATCACGTATTCAAATGGGGACACTTCAGGAGTAAATTATTAATAATAAATTGGGAATCAACGCAATTATTCATAATAATTTGTGGAGGTAAACTTGGTCTCTTTCTGTTCTACGAATTGATGGTGGAGTAATGTCAGGGCTAGGGAAGAGCACCATAACCGTGTGAAACATCATTAACTCAATACTAATCGTTTGACGCTGATATTCGGAGAGAGTGTGGTACTTTTTTTTATTGCATGAGTTCAGCAGACAAGCAGACGCCTACCAGATGAAAAGCGGTTACCATCGCCTATAGACATTTGCAACACCAAAGGTGCTACAAATGCGCTGCTGCTCTCTAAAGGGAGACTGGAACCTGGCCACTAATGCCGGAACAAAACGCAAGGTTGTTATGGCGGCATACTCTAGACCAGGGATGGTAGCCATCCAAACGGGCAAATACCCTACCACCTGGTACTTGTCGCACCGACTGAGCTGGTCCTAATAATTAAATGAAGATAATGATACCGGCATGTATCTAGGACGTATGGCTGTCTGCTATATTATGGCCACCAATTTGGGTTTACAAATTTAGCGAGGGAACCCCATAACTGTATCTTTTACGCGCGTTGCGGTGAGATGGATTATACGTTTATTTGTTTGAAATTCTTTCCATTTATCAAGATTGATAGCCGCGTATTGTGTGGGCTTTATTTAATATATTATTGTAATACTGCTTGGCAAATGCGCGCAGCCGATTGATGTATGAGGCGGGGAAAGTTGTTTGTTTATCAGGCGTCAAAGACAGGTACCAAACGCATTGTGATATCTTTCTAGAAGTCATAGACGCTTCATTTGTTTGTGATGTATTCCTGTCTCAACTTCGCAACAGATCGTCACGAATTTTTGTATATATGTTATCAGAGTTATAGAATAGGACATAATAACTTTCATTTTTTTTTATTGCATGAGTTCAGGACAGGCAGATGGCCCACCTGATGGAAAGCGGTTACAGTCGCCTATAGGCATTTGTAACACCTAAGGTGCTACCAATGTGCTACCGCTCTCTAAAGGGAGAATGGGACCTGGTCACAAATGCCGGAACACAACTCAAAGTTGTTATGGCGGCATACTAGACCAGGTGTGGTAGCTATCCAGACGGGCAAATAATCTACCACCTGGCTGTGGATTGTTTTGTCGCCTCTTACGAGAGGCCGCCTGGCCGCAAGAAATTGTATTCTTTCTCCGTTCCTATACCGCATGGTTTTGGCGCCACCGTCGCAATTCACTAAAAAATATATCGCCATGGCAACGAGAATGACATGACAGCGACAATTTTAACATGTTGCTCTTATGCTTAGTTCCACCTTCGCTTCACCAGATGGCGTTACGGTTATTTATCATAAGGTACTTTGAAGTAAACAAAAACGTGACCGACTTCACACTGAAAATCAAAAAATGAATATTTCCATCTTGAAGTCGGTGCGTTTTGACAATTTTGTATTTTTTTACGATTTACTTGGCATCGACTTTAAGATGTTGTAGAAAATATTTATTTTTGCTCTTTAGTTTGAAGTCGGTTATGTTTTTGTTAAAAAAAACTCTACTTAGTAGTTTTTTTTTTAATAAATCGGCAGACAAGCACACACACTGTATATCCCTAAATTAAGCAAGTTACGCTTGTGTTATGGGTAATATATAACGGACCATTCTGGGGCTGATCCCAGACACCCAGACCATAGTAAATAACGGAGAAAATATGTTTCAGAAATTTACTATACCAGGAATCGAACCCGAAGGCTCTGCGTTGCAGTGAGGTAAGCCAGCAAAGGCTTAGCCCGCTCAACCACAGAGGCCGTCGAGTTGCGCAAATACTTGAATTGTTTTAGAAATAATCTATTAAGCGCCTGTAGGAATTGTACTCTCTCGGTTGCTCTCGGTTTCCCTGGGATCCACTCATCCGATCCTGACTTGATAAAAATGGGACCAACTCGGAAGTATGATCCTTCGAATAAAAAAAATGGAAATCGATCCGCGATTGACGGAGAAATCGCGTAACAAACTAACAAAAAAAAACAATATACAGGCGAATTGAGAACCTCCTCCTTTTTGAAATTGGTTAAAAAAGTCATTTTTAAGAATTATAAGATGCCCACTTTACGACATACATATCCTTTTCCGAAGCGAGCGAACCCGCGAGCAAAAGCGAGTTACATATATTTTGCATTACGTTTCATATTAATCCGATAGAAAAGGCTTTCGGGAAGGCGTACCTCGATCTGTCTCAACACGCTCCTGGATCTATTTAAAACTAGCCGCGCCGTTTTACGAGCTCGTAAACTACGCATTTCACCTGCGCACGAGCATGTACCGACATGCGCACAAGTGTCGACTTAATAGCTTTTGGTATGTTTGAACGAGTAGTGAGCCGTTTATGGCGTACGGAAATTTGCATATCTGAAAAGGAATTGTCTGTTCTTCATTTAACAATTTCTCGTGTTATTTAACCACAATTTGTAAATTTAAAGTATATGCATAATATCTTTCATCTGTTGTAAATAACTATGGGTCTGTTACGTGAAAAAAAAACTTTTTATTTTACCAGACACAGAATACCAATATATACGTATATACGAAATAATCTAAATAAATATATTTATTATTTATTTTATTATTATATGAGTTCAGCAGACAGGCAGACGGCCCACCTGATGGAAAGCGGCTACTATCGCCTATGTGCTGCCTAGTGTGCTGCCACTCTTTAAATGGAGACGGGATGGCCAGTAATGTCGGAACACAACTCAAGGTTGTTATGGCAGCATGCTCTAGACCAGGGGCGGTAGCCATCCAGACGAGAAAATACCCTACCATCTGGCAGTGCGTTGTTTTGTCGCCTCTTACGACAGGCCGCCCGACCGAAGGAAATCGTATTCTTTATGCATTCCTACACGGATAATAATAGCTATTCTTAATTAGTTGAGTTAAAACAGTTATATATATCATAAAAAATAAATTTTAAAAATTAAGACGTAGACGAAATCGTATTTAAACCATCGAAACCAGTTTAATAATTGATTCTAACAGACGTATTATTTTGATACTGTCGCGAGACACTTTGTATATTATAATTTAGTAGAGATGTGCTGATTATGACTTTGGCCGACTAGCCGATTAGTCGGCCAAGCCGATCACGGTTTCGGGAAATTTCCGTGACGCTTCGTTTATATCTGATTCGCGCGCAAGTCGCAACCACCGCATGCGAGCGTGTCGGAACCTGATTTTTTTACTTCGCATTGTTTCTTGATTTTTCCTTAGATCATATAAAATACCTCAATGATTTTTACTTTTGTACAGGTCAGGGCGGTGTTTTTGTGCAAATATGAAAAAAATGTTTAAAAATAATACTGCTATTGTTCATTAAAGTGAAAGAGCTCATTTAAAAGTTAATCGTGTCAAAAAGAAAGCCTCGTGTATGGATTATTACAATGTATTAGTAAAGTATAGATTATAAACTACAAAGTAAGAAGCCAAAAAAGGATAGTCGGCGCTCTTTGCCGAATAGTCGCCGACTACGGTAGTGGCCGGATAGTCGGCTTTACCGACTAGTCGGCACATCTCTATAATTTAGTAATCTTTTTCCAATATTATTTAGTATTAATTTACTATTTAAATAAAACTTAAAAGATTTCAAATTAATTTTAGCTCTAGCTGTATAGATTTAAGACAGATATTCTTTTATACGTAGATCAAAGGTAATTGTGCGTAACAGAGCATTTAATTTTGAACTTTATTCTACTGATTTAAAGTGTAATTTAGATTGAATTGAGTTATTATTTATGTTGACTTACAGGCTATAGGAATTATATATATATTAATAAAAGTTAGAATTATCTGTATATATTCTCTGAAGTTTCATTAATAAAAGTTAGTTATTGAAGTTTTCATAACATTAAGATTTTTACGATTTTAAATAGATGTTTTTGACTCTAGCTTTAGGGTTAATATTTTTAAATGTTGATAACCATGCCTATCAAGTTATATTAAACGGGATATAGTACCGTATTCGCGATTGCGTTATTTCCTGTTCCCATAACAGTTTAAGAGGCAAAATGCTTATTTGTTATTGATGGAAACAACCAAAAATATACATACAGTGATTACAAGTACTTCGAATAGATAGTAGATATCAGATATCAAAACATAGTGATATCAATTCCAACATAAAACTATCAAGATGTATATGTAACGTAAAGTTAACATTTAGCACTTTTATGTTAGAATGTACGTTATCGCTGCCCACGCGCAGCGCAGGTGAGGCCTCTTTCTGAGCGGGTAGCGATTGCGTTGTTATATAGAGAAAAATATTTGAATTGACAATGGTCCTAAAAAGTTTCTAAATCCTACATTACTAGAACTACAGGTATTATTACACTTTTAGGTCAAATCAGTCAACAATTAAAATTCTTAATAAATTTCTATCCAAAGTTTGCAACCTACGAAATTTAACTACAATCTTATATATCCACACATTTGGATATTTGCTTCATGTTTGTTTATTCCTTTTTCAATGTCTTCGGTTTATTTCTGCATTATGTGCTACTGACTTTTACTAAACAATAATTCATATGATTTTATTTTTTGTATAACTGAGGCAAAGCATTCTGTACCTTTGCCTCCACTTAAACATGTGTTGCACCCCGATGGGGTAAAACATGCTGTACTTTGTTCATCTCAGTTTTATCTACGCTGTCATCGTGTTTTATACAAATATAGATATTTTGAATTTTAGAGATTGGAGATAAACTAAATTTTTATTACGTAACATTTGAGTTATCGTGAAATATAGAACCGAAGATTACGCTGCCGGTACCATTGAAAAGCGTACCATAATACAAATTAGCATATCGACAATCGAAAGAATTGCAATCGTTTTACAATTACAATCAAACTAACAATCGACTCGATTGAACAATCGAAATGTCTTCCAATTTTCCCGAGTTGACGGCTCAATACGGACGCCGTACTCGTTCCGGGGGTTCATTGATTAAAGCATCCGAGTCGGACTCGAAATAATCAACTAGAAAGAAAACAATCGAAAGTCGTCGCAATATTCGAACGATTAAAATAATGGACTGAACATCTCATAATCATGTATCGCTAAAGTCGAAAATAGACAGCTTAGAGTTTAAAATGTAAAATATTTTTGTGTAAAATGATCATTAGAAATATAAATAACAAAATTTTGAATTTTTTACAATAAAATAAATAACGAAAACGATTTAAAAAATCACTTAAGAATTTTTTTTTAAACAAATAAGATCGTTATATTTATTTATCTGATTTCAATACAAATTGAAAGACAAAAATAAACCCGTTCCGCCTTAATACAAACATAGCCTTCTATACCTGGCATTATGAAAGTGTATTTTTATTTATTGTTTTTATCCGTGCAGGAACGGAGAAAGAATACAATTTCCTGCGGCCGGGCGGCCTGTCGTAAGAGGCGACAATTTGTAGCACCACAGCACAACAGCGCATTTGTAGCACCTGTCCATGCATTTGGTGTTGCAAATGTTCATAGGCGATAGTAACCGCTTTCCATCAAGTGGGCCGTCTGCCTATCTGGTGAACTCCTGCAATAAAAAATAAAAAAGTGTAGTTCGTAATAATAATAAATTAGTAGTAGCATTAAAAGCTCATCCATCCAGTTTAGTTACACGATCTCATAAACAGTAGAAATTACTGATCTCAATAAACAGTATCTTTTCGCCCACAGTGTGACAGCAACAATAGTGTTGTACCGTGTCCGTTGACACGCTCTAAATAGTGACGGTTTACGCGGTGGGATCGAGTTACACAGGGCAACACGCATCGCCTGTTACGAATGATACGTTTGAAAGTGAACATGGAAATTTACTTTGACTGTTACAGAAGGCTATAGGTTTACATTTTTAAATAAATTATGAGGACAGAGTTAATGTTCTTTATTACTGATTTTGTGAAACCAAACCTTTTGTTTGTATGTCTGAATAAATACTTAAATAATTTTATATTCAAAAAACAAATTAATTCCTTTTTTAGTTGTACTTTCTTTACACTGTTGCTGGTGAACTAATTTTAATGAAAGTAGCAATTATATTTTTTAGAATATGGAGGGGAACATAGGATAATTTATATGTAAAGAAATATTTTAATTATGATTGATGAAAGCAAATGTGAGTAAGACAATGAAAGTGCTTGAATTCAAAGATGAAAATATAATATAATACTAAATTGTACGTTATACGGTATCGAAAAGAACTTAGATTAAACTTTGTTATACCACCGACATTAAAAATAGAACAATATACAAATAGATAACATTCAAATGTAGGTTTAAATAGAACTGAATTGTAATTTATTTATTCTAAATGAAAAAATCAAATGTCAGATCGTGTTTAACTAATACCGATTACAACAGACTGGCCAAAATGCGTTTTTATAAAACCGGTAAATAGACGAGACGACGTGCACGAAGCCGGGCCGTGTGTACTCTGCCTAACGAAGCGAATCGTGACTCGATTTCCGAACAGTGAGCACCCGCCCTAATCCCGTTATCAGTTCATTTCCAGAAGGAATTTTTATTTTATCTCTTTCAACTTAAGTTTTTCTTTTGAATTATTTAGAGAAAGCATTGTTTAACAGCACGATGATTCTAAAATCTAAAAGAATGTAACAGCGGTTCAGTAAGCGTAATATTCGCTTACTAGATCGCTGTTACATTACTAATTCGATATATCTCAAGCTTAAATAACAAGTAAGGAGGGAATTATAATTATGCATTTCACGTCTCATTGTAGCAATATGCAATATATTCTGGCCAAAGTCATACTATTGTCTGCATAACGACCTAGGCTCATATTATAGGCTAAAGTTTCAACATTAGCAATTTGTAATTAAAATGATTTTATTAATTTAAGCGCAATTTAATTATTTTAAGTCTGTAGTTATAAACAAGACCCGCTTCTGAACACGTTTAAAATCCATTTCAATCTGATAAAACTTACTTTATAATCATGTAAATGTCGCGAAAATTTACTAAAATACTGTTATGACTACTAATTATTTTTAATATACTTAATTTCTATCTATATTAGATAGAAATTAAGTAATATTAAAAATAATTTGTTGCATAAATCTTAATTTGTCAGAATCGTCGCATATAAAAAATTGTTCTTTTATCTATGGTAAGTATGATTCAAAAATACGTAACTAGAATCCACTCTCCTAGTCATCTCAAGACGTAAGATCAAATTTCGTTGGCAATATAACAATCTTAAAAAACAACTTGACTACTCAATTTCCTGTTTAACCAGAGACATGAAAAAATGTATTCAGGAAGTCAAAGTAAGTACTTTATTAATAAACAATTTTCATAAAACATAATTATATTCACGAGGATCAAAAGAGAATTAAAAATAAAGTACTTTCGGATAAAAAAAAGTATATTAAAAATAACTAATTACGCATCTGAAGGAAATGGGAACACAGAAATGAATGAAATGATATACATTTTACTCTTGGAACAACTTTGAGGCGCAAAACGTGGACGGTTGCGATTAGAAAAATATTTTTATGTAATAATTATTTCTTGCCATAAAGTACTCTGTAATATCATTGCCTTAAGAATAACGTTAATATGTTAACAATTTGAAACCTGTTAAAATTTGTTTCTTCAATCTTCTACATACTACATGATGTACTTACGAATAGAAAATGGGATTACAAATAGCGTCGCCTTTATTTGCCTTTTTTTGTAATCTTGAAATGCAGCTTTATTTCTCGAATATAATTATATAAAATGGTATGTAATGTATTTTATTTTTTTTATATTAGGAAAGAGTTGGTATATTTGTGTATGTACTACACATATACTTAATGCCGATGACTTGCTGATGTATTAAATAACCCGTGCATTCAGCTGTATTGAAGCCAAGTTGTATAACAGAATTATAATGTGTAGAGATTTCCTTTTAAGAGTAACATACATGATGAAATGTACCTATCTAAGTATTATATGGGACAGTTTGCAATTTCTTTTTAATAGTAATTGTTAATTTTACTCTCTATGTACACCGCTTGCAGCTATAACTCAGACCACACCTTGTATTTAATTTCATGTTTCGGTGTTTCACTTTGATGGCACGGAGGCTGCATATTAAATTCTCATAGTCGACGGAGCTCGATCAAAGCGAGCAATTTACTTTTAATTTGTGAATTACTCGCTAACACACGGACCACACCATATGGTTTGTTTGGAAAATAATCACATTAAAATTTAGAAATGAGAAAATATTTGAATTCTAAATACAATTTAATATTGGAAGAAATGGTACTATAATAACTTTCAACTGTTAATGTAATGCTTGTATTAGACGGACCAACAGAATTGGATCAATTTGGTTGATTCATCCAAATTGAAATTGGCTTTAGCTTTGAAAGTAGAAGTGCTGTTATATACCCAGCTTATACCTCGGGTCAGGACATTAATAGGATATTTTAACCCCTATTTTATTTAGCGTTGCCGTGATTTACACAAATGAAGCCAACATTGTTGTTATTATTGCTGAAGCACAGCAGGCAGGCTGGCGCCCCAACTGTGGTGAAAAATAGTTACCGTCGCCTATGGACATGAACAACACCAGAGGCGCTGCCGGCCTTGAAGGAGAAGCTGGAACCTGGCCACTGATGTGGAACACAACTCAAAGTTGTTATCGTGGCATACTCTAAACCAGGGGTGGTAGCTATCCAGAGGGGCAAATGCCCTATCGCCTGGCTGTGGGGTGTATAGTATTATTTTCCGTTCCTGCAGGAGATGGTGCTACGGTGATTTATTTTAACAAACTGTCGTGGCGAAATTATTCTCTAAACATTAATTAAAATTCTTCTATTCTTGATATTTTAAAACATAATAGGCACCATTATATTTTAGTACGTGATCTTTTATATGGAAATAATTTCAAAATTTATTGAAACATGTTTCATCTAACCAATTGCGAATAAGGGGGTAAGCCTCGTCATTAAATATAACAATATTCTTAAACTTAACTAATCCAAGAGTCTGCTTGAAATTTCTTAATGGAAAATAAATGCAATACTGAGGAAACTGAATTTAATTGACAAGCAAACATCTATACTATATATTATATAATATTTATAAAGAGGTAAAGTTTGTGAGCTTGTGACGTTGTAGCGGTAATCACCGAAACTACAGAACCGATTTAAAAAATTCTTTCACTGTTGGCAAGCTACACTATTTCCGGTTGACATAGGCTATATTATATTTTCAAAAAAATTAGGGATCCTTACTAAATCCAATAGTGTAACCCAAGGTGTAAAAAAATTATCTAAAATCGCGTGCGCTGCGAAAACTATTGATGATAGAATGAAATAATGTACTACGCCTTTGCAGAACTTATCATTATTTACAAAAAGTGTCGCGACAGCATATGTCTAGCTATTATAGTTATGTCACAATAAGTGTTCTTTTATTTTAAAAATTTAATCAAAACGCCGCCGCTAGAAAAGGCTCTTTATTTGTATTTTGGTATTCATCCTTATCAAAATAAATTATCTACTTCATAATCAAGACGGCTTCAATACCTTTATATATCTTTTTGAATTATTCAATTCGGACATTCCATTCGAAAGATATCACGAGTTTAAAAATGTAAGTATTAGAAAAAAGTTGCGTGGTCGCCGCGCACCCTAATCGGCTAGATAGGCTTATGCGATGTAGGCGTCACTGGGGTATGGGCAGTACGGGAGGGGAAATATTTTGAATTCGCTTAGTAGGTAAATAAACTCAACAAAAAATAAAGGGGTAAAGTTTGTGAGTTTGTGACGTTGTAATCTCTGGATCTACTACACCGATTTTGAAAATTCTTTCAACAGTGGAAAGCTACATTATTCCTGAGTGATATAGGTTATATTTGATTGTGATTAATAATATTTTTTTTTTCTGATGCCCAGCGAAGTAGGCACGGTTCAACTAGTATGTTATAAATTGCAAAATAAACTAACTTAAAAAAATACAATAAAATACAAAAACAAACTAAGTTATAAATAAGCTATTATAGCTGTAACAAATCGCTGCCAGAGGGAAGCGTGCCCAGAAGGCTGGCTGCATTGCCAATGCTTTATGGCAATGCTGATTCGCTGAACGAAATACAAACCAGCCTTCTCATCACGGATGGCGTCCAAATTTCTTACTAATTTCTTTGAAGAAACTCATGCGTTCTTATTCATATTAAGTTAGATAAAGTTTGAAGGCTTCCTTAAGGACCTAATATTAGTCGAACAAATGTTTCAACTCCAAACGGCACAAATATATAACCACTTCCTAAGGTTCAATATATTTCGCGAAATTGTATGCTTAATTATAAGATACTAGCGGTTCCGGCAGACATTGTGCCCTGGAAAAATAAAATTTTAGAACCCGATTCCAGCGCCACCTACCAGATCTAAATGTGATTCTGAACCATCCCGGGTTCCACTCAAAAATTTTTTTTTTTACACCTTGGGTTACATTATTCAAGTTTTAGTAGGGATCCCTAATTTTTTTCTAGTTATAAATATTGGAACAACTCAGAAGGGTCTATAACTCTATAGTAATAAAAGAACAGCAGCTAGTCACTATATTTATAATCAGAGAACCTTACGGTTTTAACATACTTCATACACTGACTCTACACAGACATTTTTAGAACACCTCGCCATCCCTCCAACAGTTTTACAGTATAAGAACCCTAGCAAATGGGCACAACCGATAGCGGATTGAAGTCATTCATAAACTATTTTAATTAAAAGGGTTATGAATGACAAGAATTGAATATATTATCGTTTGTGAAATTTTAGATAATATTTTATATAAGAATTTATAAAAATTATTATATTTAAAGTTTTACATGTAAAATTAATCGATCACACTAAAAATCTATCGCCCTGCCAAAATGAAAATAAAATGCAGTGAATACCGTCTATATATAATTGAGAGATTTTGAATTATAATCTACACAATTACCACATCATATTAGAGATAAACATTGTTACATAACATTGAGGTAAATTATTAACTCTATACAAAACAGTCGCTAATCACAGAATAAATAATATAACATTATTATTTAATTAAGGAAATGGCCGATTGTATCGTTTAGAAATAAGAGGGTACATAACAAAATTAATCATTTACCTTAAAAAGAAAACATGACAAGACAACTATGAAACTACATAAATGTAACACTATATTAATCTGGAATAATTTAGCATTACAGTGGTGAAAGAATTTTTGAAATCGGTCCAGTAGTTTTTGAGTTTCTTCGTTACAAACATACAAAACTGCAAACAAACAAATCTCTCCTCTATATAATATTAGTAAAGATTGTGACGGGCGATTCCGGGTGCATTGGGCCGATTGTAATCGGTATTTCACACACTTTCCATTCGGTGGCCGTAATAGGCCGCCATATTGAATTCACTGCAGTGAACTAAGTAAAGTCCATAACAAAAGTTCTATTACACCTCGAATAACAACAGGTAATACACTTATGGCGGGTTTCTATTTTTTATTAATGTGGTCCAAGTGTATTACCCTGTGATACACTAAATGAATGAATTTGAAAAGAAAGTATTTTTTTATTGCATGAGTTCAGCAGACAGGCAGACGGCCCACCTGACGTAAAGCCGTTACCATCTCTTATGGACATTTGTAACACCAAAGATGCTACCAATGTGCTGCCGCTCTCTAAAGTGAGCATGGACCCAGGCCACCAATTCCGGAACACAACTCAAGGTTGTTATGGCGGCATACTCTAGACAAGGGGTGGTAGCCATCCACCTGGTTGGGGGTTGTTTTGTCGCCTCTTACGACAGGTCGCCCGGCCGCAGGAAATAATAACTGATGACATGACTAACAAATGAACGGTTGGTAAAATACAGGAACGAGACGTAGCCACACAGTTCTTTCAAATATGAATTTCAACAGTAAAATTATATGGAATTAGTATTGTAAGTGAAACTTCGTTAGAGGTGACATGACGACGTGGTCTGTTAGTAAATTGGCAACTTTAGTTTGAAGGCCTATTATTGAAACTTGAAAATTTTACTATAACTTTAGTATATGGTCTCAGACGGCCTCTGTGGTTGAGCGGGCTAAGCCTTTACCGGTTTACCTCACTCCAACAGAGAGGCTCCGGGTTCGATTCCTTGGTATAGTAAATTTCGGAAACGTATTTTCTCCGTTATTTACTATGGTCTGGGTGTCTGGGATCGGCCCCAGAGTGGTCCGTTGTATATTACCCATAACACAAGCGTATCTTGCTTAATTTGGGGATATACGGTGTGTGTGTTTGTCTGCCGATTTATTTATTTTATTATTTAGTATGCCGAAACACGTTTTCTGAAAATTTCACACCGCGAAGATCAATAGTTTTCATGAAATATAAATATTTAAAATCAGGAATATACTAACAAAACGACACGACTTTTTGACATTTCTCGTTAACACTTACGTCATTTTATTACCTGTGGAAAATTAATGCGGAACCGATAATTTGTTACGTTCTTTTAATATTTATCTGTTAGTGATCATAATAACTATAGTTATATAAATAATTTTGCAGGGTTGATTTTGGAATTTCGCATCCTGAATCAGGTGGTTGGGGGTGTTGAGGGGGTAAGAGGTATATGGGAGTCACCCTCACTCCTTTATTTAAAGAGATATCTTGGCTACCTATCGGGTAGACTTATGTGGGGAGCTCCACTTTAATAAGGCAAATCCAAATTCTGCCCTTATAGGTGTTTTTATTTTTTTTTACAACTCTACGGAATCTATTTCCGTACCCTTTTTTACAACTTAATTTAGAAAAAAATTTAGAATTTATACGGGCTTATTTGTTATTTTTTTATTGTGTGTAACATTTATTGAATGATGTTTGTGTTGTGGTGTACCTTACGAATAACTTATTATATTAATTTATTCTAATTTTAATACTAAACTTATGTAGAGTGTATCTGTTCCATGCTGGTGTTGTGAGGAAGTGCATGTGCAGTGCGTGCCCTTATAGATTAGAAAGAAAGAAAAAACAGTTATTTGATCTTTAAACATAGCGAAACTATATATATATATATGTATTTAACAAAAAATATGTCTCGCGATGGTGACCAAATAGGCGCAGCTCAGTATATACCGGCAACGGTATACACATAATACATAGAATTATTATAAACAATAATGATTAATACTAAGCGCATTAGAGAAGAATATAGTGGGGATACTGATAAAATATTCAAAGTATGCTGAGTGTTGACTCGGAATGTAAGCTAGCTTTGTGTCTAGTTTCATTTAAATCCGTTCAGTAGTTTTTATGTCATGCTGTAACAATCTCAAATGAAATCTGCTGTTTCAAATTAGCTACTGTAATTTTTTTTTCATTTTTAAACGCATTGTATAAATGACCTCTCTCTACAGATTAATTTAATTATAGACCAGCTGTTGCCTACGGCTTCGCTAGCATTGATTTAAAATCGTCATAGGTTGAATAGTCAAAAAAAGTTAAAAGGTAGGAAGGTGAGAAGGGAGCCCTATGCCCTGCAGTGAGACAAAACAGGCTCGAGTACTTCGAAAGTGATGAATTTTCATACCAACTTTCATCCCTTTTAAATTTTCAAAAATCCTTTCTAAGTGCGCACCTACAGTATAAAAAGAACACGCATACAATTTTCATGATCCTTGTTCCAGTAGTTTGGGACAATGCGTTGATATATCAGTCAGTCAGTGAAGGTAAGTAATTATATATGTATAGATTAAAATTAAACAAAAGAAATGTTGAGAATGCAAGGCAACGTTCACTTTTCTCGTCGACTGTACCGTTGGCTATCTGTGCACGAAAATATTATCGACCATCGATATTATTATACTTCAGCACCTCAGGTGTAATGGCCGCTCATTTAAATGGTACAGGTGGCGACAGAAGTGTTCTAATCACGATTGTTGTTTTTAACTAAGTCATCTTGTTTATTTCTAAAACTAAGTGGTTTTGAGAGGTAGTCGTTCGAAAAATATTTCTTAAGATAAATGCTTGGCTTTAAATATTTTTGGTCTGTACGTTTGGTTGTTTTTGTATTCTATCGGCGATTGAACTAGTTTACATGTCAGCGTTAAATCGTGTCATTTAATATTATAATAATAACTATTATATAATAATTAATATCTACTATCTCGATATAACAGACTCGTTAGTCTGTATATTGTCTACCTATCCCGTTGGATAGGTAGACAATATATACATAATTATATTAAAAACAGGTTAGAAAACGGGAAAATGAAGTGTAAAATCTAACCAAAAATACTAAGAGGTTTGTAAAAATAAATCACTTTAGGCTAGTAAAAGGCAAATAAAATTAAAAAAAATATCTTTATTTTCGAATCAGTAAGATATTAGTATGATTGTTAAATAGCTATTTATTTTTCTAGATCATAACATCTAAAATATAGTATTTTTTAAGTCCGAAACCCTTTCATTCTACGGAAATGTGAACAAATCGAAAAGATTGTAAAATAATATTTTTGCTTTTTTGATATAGTCACTACAATAGAAATGAACACTACGTTAACAAATAATAATATTTATAATATAATAATAATAACAGGCCATAAATGGCCCACTGCTGGACTCGGGCCTCCCATTTATAAGAGGGAATGGACAGTATACCCTCCACGCTTGTCCAAGATACCCATCTTGGACAAGCGTGGAGGGTATGGCGGGTTTGTCACATTGGTTATCTCGATGTGCAAGTTTCGTCACGATGTTTTTCTTCACCGTTAGCATGTGGTAACTGTAACAAACGTTACGATTATTATTATGCTAACGTTTATCAAGTTAAATGGAGTTATCAACATTAACTACAAATAGAAGAAAATATAATTATAAAATATTTAGGTTTTGAGTTAGAATAAAATGTTATTATTATTATTGGACATTTAAAACAAAACAAGTATCAACTGCTGAATTTTTGCCTGTATTATGCATTTCAATGCTTTAATGCTTATTTAGCCTTAATGAGCAAAATAATAAAACCATCCAAACACTTTTCCGTTTACCTTTCTCACTTCGAAATTATGGTCGTGAATTACCAGTTTATGAGATAACTGCGGTTTAAACAGTTAACGTTTAAAAATTAACTCTTGGTTAACTTCGCTATTATTACTTGCATCGGCTAATCTATATTTTATAGCCATATTATTATAAACTAATTAAGGTTCACTGCACTTTAAATTATGCTTGTATATTATGTAATTCATATTAATACGTAGGTATATAAAATTGAGTTTGTTTTTTGTTTGTTCCCTTCTTAACAGCCGTAGGCAGTAACCGCTTATAAAAATCAGAATCGAATAAATAATTTAGGTTTTGTGTCATATTTCTGTCTCTATCCCGAGATTGTCTAGAAGAGATCGCTGCTAGCAATGAGGCCGCCATATATACATACCTATTTGAAGCTATTTTTGTGTGTTGTTAAATTAATTTGACTGTACAATTGTTTGACTATATAATAGGCTCTAATCTAGGTGTTTTTGGAATATACTCGTCTAATCCGATGTATGTTAATACTATGGACGAAGTATAATAAATACATGTCGCTTTTTAGAGACAAAGCCCCCCGTTGTATATACTATGTCACAAACACAAAATGTCTTCAGTACATTTATTTTCTGTACATGAAAAACACTACAAATATGTATTTAAAACGTTGCAATGTACAAAATGGACACGTGCAATATCAACAACAACATCACATAAAACATTACAAATGCTCATAAAAGTTATTATACAAAGAAAAAATGTCAAAGCTTCCAAAAATCGCATCAATATATCTATAAATAAATAACCCTTACAAATTGAAAACGACATAATGTAACGTATGTTTGCATTCGATCTCATACAATATTTATTTTGACGGATAATCAGTTGTACGTCGCTTGGGGAGAAATCAATGCATTCCTTAGAAGATTACGGTGTGATTTTGTCAATAAGCGGTGCGGGGGCGACAAAGGCTTATTCTTTATTATTAACAAAGTATTGTATAGTATGATGGGGTTAGGGTAGAAAAAGAAGAAAGATTTTTTATGGATGTATACGACGAGTCCGAATGTTGGGCCACTAAAGTGATAAACCACAAACGTCTCATGGATAAGGTGAGAAATTAGTACATAAGGGGATCTTTAAAGTTGCACCCGTGACTAAAAATTGAGAGTTGGTATGGACATATAATGAGGAGGGATGAAAGTCACGTGACATAAAGAATGTTAAACTACAAGATGGATGGGTAAAAATGTAAAGGACCAAAAAAAGATGGATGGATTGTGTGAAGAATGATATGATGATTTGTGGTGTGAGAAAAGATGTATGTCAGAATAGAGGAGTGTGGAAGGAAAAGACATATTGTGCCGACCCCAATTAATTGGGATATGGTGAAAGAAAAGAGAGAGATTTTTGCGTTTGACCACTGTCTCACCTGATGTTGAGTGATGACGCGGTATAGGATGGAGCACGCTTACCTAGAAGATAACTATTCACTCGTGATTTGAAGACTTCAAGATTGTATTTATCAGGAAAAACAGATTCGGGAAAATTATTCTACTCTTCGTCAGTGGGTATCCGAAAAGATAAATGACGTGTCATAAATGACGCTTCTGGCAAAACTTCACGTCGAGATGATGGAATTGAGCTTGTAATTAACAATAACACCATTAGTAATAACTTTGAAATTGCACAAACATTCAATGAATACTTTAGGGATATACCAACCTTAATAACTAGCTCTTTGTCACCATCACCACTGGAAGCTGAGCTGCTAATGACACAGTGTGTTGATGAATGTAATATTTCATTCAAATTTAATCATATAGATACAAGTGATATTGTAAAAACGTTTAAATCATTAAACATTAAAAACACGGCTGATTTTTGGGGTATATCTTTAAAGTATTAAATGACATAATATACACTATTGCACTATCACTAGTAGAAATATTTAATCGATGTGTAGATAAAGGGGTATTTCCCGACTTAATGAAAGTTAGCAAAGTTATCCCTATATTTAAAAGTGGAAACAAAAACGACCCCTCCAACTTTAGGTCAATTTCTATTTTACCAACCTTAAGCCAAGATCTTTGAAAAAATAATTTTAAATCAACTGCTCTCACATTTTAATATTAATAAATTATTTCATACTAAACAGTTCGGGTTCACCAAAGGTCGATCCACTACCGATGCAGGTGTTGAGCTCCTAAAACACATTTATGGTGCTTGGGAAGGATCACAGAATGCCATAGGTGTATTCTGTGACCTGTCCAAGGCATTCGATTGCGTTGAACACGTGACCCTCCTAAAAAAGCTCAATTATTACGGTATTCATGGCGATTCTCTCAACCTATTATCGTCTTACTTAAATAACAGATCCCAAAGCGTTGAAATTAACAATGTCAAATCTTGTGAGACTGGCATATCTATGGGTGTGCCCCAGGGTTCTATTCTAGGTCCCTTCTTATTTTTGATATATATTAATGATTTGCCATATTTTATTAATGATATGTGTGAGATAGTGTTGTTTGCTGATGACACATCACTTATATTTAAAGTTGATAGAAATAAACTGAACTTTGACGACGTAAACAACGCCTTATTCCAAATATCTAAGTGGTTTACTGTAAATAACTTATTACTCAATCCGAGCAAAACTAAATGTGTTAAGTTTGTTATGCCCAATGTAAAATAATACGATATTAATATCTCTCTTAACGACACTAGACTTAATCTAGTAGATTCAACTGTATTCTTAGGCATTAACCTAGATCAGAAGCTCCACTGGGGCGCTCATGTATCTAGTCTCTCAGGAAAACTTAGTTCTGCTGCATATGCGGTCATAAGAGTTAGGCAGTTCACTGACGAAGAGACTGCTAAACTAGTTTATTTTTGTTATTTTCATAGTGTCATGTCCTATGGTATTTTACTTTGGGGCAACGCTGTTGACTTAGAGACCATATTTGTTTTACAAAAAAGAGCCGTAAGATCAATTTACAACCTCGGCCCTCGGGAGTCTCTTAGAGAATGCTTCAAGGAAATCAATATTATGACGGTCGCCTGCCAATATATCTTTAATAATATAATTTATATTCGTAATAATTTGAGTGCCTACAAGCAGTATAAGGATATTCACAATTTCAACACCAGGCATTGTAATAGACTGATATTGCCATCTTTTAGATTACAAAAAGTACTGTCCTCTTTCTTGGGGGTTGGTATACGCTTCTTCAATAAGATTCCGAGTGAAATGTTAGATCTGCCTTTCACTAAATTCAAAACCAAATTAAAAAGTATCTTGCTAAAAAAGGGATACTACACTATTGAAGAATACTTAAATGACAAAAATTCATTTACATAGCAGCTCGCTCTAACATCTTATACTATATTTTGTATAATGTTATCTTGCCAAGCTTGTAAGGGATTTGTGGAGATATATTGCAGCATAACATTTTAGTACGTCATGTCATTATTATAACTTTCATAATATTTTTCTTTCCTCTTATTGTATCTTGGTCTTATTGAGTATGCACTGTTTGCTACAACTCCATTAATTCTTCAAAAAGTAATTCTGTAACATACTTCTGTATAAAACTTATTAAAAAAAAAGACAACTTGAGATATAAATAGAATAAGAAACTTAAAGAAAAACATTATTTAGCTAGACGTGTTGCTGGGGAGTTTCTTGCCGCTTCTTCTCCTTAACAGCAATAACACGTTGTGAAGCGGTATACATAGAATAGGAAGAAAAATTAAATTTTAACTTATATATTTATATGACCTTCAAAAAGTGTTCTCCAGTGGAACTTATTTTGAATAAAAAACTTTGAATTTGAATTTGATGAAGTGAAGCGCATCGTACTGACTGATGGTGTTTCCCCCATGTGACGCTGGCGCAAACCGGTGCATCTTTCTATTAATTAATTCTACCAATTGTTAAAGCCAGATAAAATGTCTCCGCACATTATTGTTTCGTTTACTATTAGTGTACAACCAACAACGGCTCACTTGATGAAAAGTGTTCACAACAACAGAAACACTAACCTGAAATGACGTATGAACCTTATGCTTCAGTAGCACGCTCCATATCTAGAGCTTTCGCGATGAACTGACGTCCTACGTAAGATCGCCGGTAGGCGCTGGATGACCAAGGCGGTGGACCGCAATGTGGGGTGGACTTCGAAATACCTATAGTTGCCGTCAGTAATGGACTGCGAATGGCTGACTTTAGTGTACTATAAAGAGTCATCTATTTATCTTTCCTGTTATCAATTAACGCTTTTGAAAACGCTATCTTTTGATTACTAAGTCCCAATGTTCCAAGAACGTGGTTCAACTAGCGTATGTTTTATTTATTAAGACGATGCCTTTGGGCATTGGCTAGTAGCTGGCAGTGTGGAAAGTGCTTTACCATGGAATTGCTTCTTGAGAGCTAATTTTAACATCAAAGGCGATTCTTGATAGGTCCTCGTGACCTTTGGCCGTGGACTAATCAAGTAAATTTATTGTTTCAAGACTTTTTATTGCGATGCTGCTGATGTTTGCAACACCAGGGGCCCAATCCTGCTATTTCAATATCTTGGCCATTAATAATACACTATATATAAACTAGATCAGCCTCTCTGGGATAAAATATCATTTATCCTGTCCGATAGATGGCGCTGTAATCGGTATTATATTCCTATATATATATATATATAGATATACCACTACTAGACGGTACTAATAAGTTATAACTTGTTCTAATTTCTAAATAGGAATGAAAGGAGAGACAAAATAAAATTAGTTTATAATCTATATAAAACACTGTAATTTATGCCAAAGGTAAAAATGGTTAACATAAAACTTCATAACTTATGGTTTGATTTATGCTCTTAAGATCTCGTCAGCGCGATGTATTTATTCAACGATATTGCACAGCGCCATCTTAAGTGAAGTTAAGTGGACTAAATGAAAAAGAATTATAATTTTTGATGTTCCTGGGCCACTTGATCGCGCTAGTTTCCATACATTTTTTATTTTCTATTATATAGGGGAGATCCACTGGCATGATCTTGGCTTTACGAAGATATTCAAAGTGTGATTCCGTTGTGATAGTGTCAAAAAATCGGATTCTACTAAATCCACAATATCTACTCCAGCGACAGAATAATAGTAGAATAAAATTGGTATTACCATCATCAAAAATTGTATTAGCCGAAATGATTATTGAAAGTTACCAACAATTTTAATAATTTAATTCACGAGTTTTCGCTTAAAAATATTTATAATTAAAATAATTGTTTAAGTCTTAAATCGCTGTCTGTTGGGTTACGAAATGTTTGTGTTGCTTGTTTCAATATTATTAAAATTAGCTATATATATATAATATAATGAATTAACGAGAAGAATACCTGTCGTTTAGCGCATTTGACATTTTAGTCAGAAACAAGCGCTGCCAATTCATAAATCCTTGACTAATCGCGGTGACTAAACCACGTTGAAACTTGCCAGGATCAATTTTAAAAAAAATCTGTAGAATTAAACATTGGAAGTTGTATGATATTATTAATTGCCGCCGGTAGACCGAGACGTACACACCGTAATCAAATATTAGAAGTGTTAAAGAGAGGTCAGGTAACCAGCATCTCAAATAAACGTGCATGAATAAAGAGGTTAATGAGAGTAGATGAATCGAAAGTTTTATGTCAGGATCGTCACAAGTGGAGATCAATAGTCACTGCCTATCCCCATGGGAAACAGGCATGATAATATTTATGTATGATATTATTTAAATGTATCAACAGATTTTAAAAAAACACATTTTTTATTATCATTTACTTTTATTTCATTGACAGTATATAGTGTCCAAAATATGTTTTATTTTTAATGAGAACGATGGATTCACATTAAAATATACAATTAATATATCCTACAAGTTTAAAAAAATACACATAATAAATAGGCCCAAAATCACTGTCAGTTGGGAATGTTCCTAACACGCTGGCCACGTTACTTCGTTCGATGGCAAGGCTTATGGGTTGTCCAGAACACAGGACATCCTTTTGGTCGCACAATGTTATTAATCTTGTTAGTAATTTTTTTGTATTTTATGTATTGTTAGTGTTATTTTCATGTCAATAACTATTTTCTTTCAATGTTTCATTTGATGGACTGAGTAAAAAAATATTCAAGCATGTGAAACAATCAACAATTTTAGACAGATCAGAAAACCCGGTAACACTGATAGGCATATTTGGAGCTTAGCCAGACGGTCGCACTCACACGCACTATTTATGCAATTGGGCCGTGATTTATATCACTTTGTGTCTGTCTGTTTGTGGGTTTGTTTTTTCGTCGTTTGAGGGATTGTGTTTGATTGAGAAATATGTGGCGAGGGTAATATATCTGTCATCAACGCTCCGCGTAAATACATCTAATTACCGATAGGAGGGGCACTACCACGGCAAAAGAATACAATACAATACGATACAGCTATAATATTCCTAACATTCTATGACAATAGCATTGAACAAAACTTATATTATATGGAAGGAGTCACTCTTTTCTCGCTTTCTAAAGGAGCCGTCACAGACTTGCGAGAACTAGTTACGATCTTTTTTTGCATTCTCGCAAGAATGTGGAGCATCCATATCGTTGCTAATCGAAATATATTGTATAAACGAAATCAGTCAACTAATTTAAATCTTTTTCTTATTAATTTTATTATTGTTTCGGTTTCAAATAACATTAAAGAACGAACGTATTACTTGTGGCGCCGTTTTTATGTAATATACATTGCGATCGCCTCTTGTGATACCTTTCCTAACATCTATAATAACCATTGCCCTTAAATTTAAAATATCTATACTAAAAATTAATAACACCGTAGATCAATCAGACTTTGGGGGGCAAAAATTGAAAATTGCTGATATCGTTTGGGAGCTCATTTGTCAATCAGTGTCGCGTCAACCGATGAGTGATGCGTAAATTGCGAGCTCCGAATTCGGAACTGCAAATTTTAATTTTGCTTATTCCCTCCTGACGTTTTTGTTTGTGCGGTTTTGTATTTTCAAGCATATTCTTTAATGTTCCGGATTAATTTTGGTAAAAATGGCACGCTTACAAAAGCCATATCCGTCTGTGGGTGTCACAGTTACTTTCATCGACATTTACCCGAGCTGTGTAGATCGGGTAATTTTTATATAAAGTCCGCGCCATTAAACATGTCCCACATACGCGGCGCTGCAATCGCCGCACTTAAGGGACTAATTAATTTGTTCAGCCCCATTCGCGTTTCGCTGGACGATTTTGTTTATACTTATTCAGCTGGGATTCTATCAGCCGCGTACAAAGCGTAAGATTGTAAAGGCTCTTATAGCGTGTTATTGCCACTGTAACGCTTCTATCTACCGCGCTTAATGACTGAGAAGCGTACATTACACTCTGATACGAGCGTTGAAACCTGTCGACAAAGTATGGATAGGCAGTCCGCATGCAACGTTGAACGCGATGAAACAGCACTGAATGCTGTCGTGAATGTGCGCATGATAAAAACACACATGTCTTCATATTATGTCTGTTTGCGAAAAGCTGAACGGATGCGTACGTATCTTTATACAAAACTGTGTGTTTTCTATGGACAAAAACTGAATTACGCTAATTTAAGTGTAGTTAGTCCCTAATCCTGCGAATGTAATTATTTGCTAATCCGTAAATCGACGTAAGTAATTACTGAATAATACATACAAAATATTCCATAATTAAAGCTGTTTTATTACCGGGCTACGGCTACGGCATACGAATAAAACTCTATCAAATAGTGGAGCTGCCACTTTTAGTTCCTCTATTTTCCGTGGGACTTTTTTTGTGGCGCGTACTTGTACGATGTTTAGTAGTAATGTGAGATGCTGTTGCCCACGGATAAAATGCTGGTTCAATTTGTAATGGACTGTATGAGAGAGATATGACCTAGATCCTTGCACTAGAAAAGTAGAAGCTCCACCAACCTTGAGATCAGCCCTCTCCTGGCTCGGTTCAGGTTTACACACAGGAACAGTACACGGCACTAAATTTCACCTTAGAGCTAACACTTTTAACAGAGTCTAAGCCAGTAATCACAATAAGTATAACGATGTTTATCAAAAAAATGATGAGCGCACGGCGCGTTGTGGTCTCGTTAAAAAGTCAACAGTAAGTGTCCAAAATGGCTGCTCCTACCCTGCTGTGCCTTGGCCGTAACCTCACACAGAAAGAGGGTAGACAGCAAAATGGATGAAGCGATATTCTACCTACCTTATACTAGGCAAGGACCGAACAAGTAACGTATAATCTATGTGCAGCTAAACAATTTTGTAAAGATTAGTAGTTCCCTCCATACATATTATGTTTTATCCATGCAGAAACGGAGAAAGAACACAATTTGCTGCGGCCGGCCGGCCTGGTCAGTAAGACAAGACAGAACAACCCAGAGCCAAGTGGTAGAGTATTTGCCCGTCCGGATGACTACCACCTCTGGTCTAGAGTATGCCGCCAGAACAACCTTGAGTTGTGTTCCAGCATCAGAGGCCAGGTTCCAGTCTCTATTTAGAGAGCGGCAGTTACAAAAATATCCATAGGCGACGGTAACCGCTTTCCAATAGGTGACACTTTCTGCTGAACTCATGCATTAAAAAAAATACATTTAACTGAGGATTGTACAATGTACATACATAATAGCGTATATACTCGTATGTGCTATCGTTACACATATTTCTTAATGGTTTTTTTATTTAAATCGGCAGGAAGCAAGAAATTTCCACCAAGCCGTTAAAATTGTGTCTTCCACTTTATCTTTTAAACTATTAAGTGCAAAATTGTGAATAAATCATTTACCAGACACGTCTAGATCAGCCGGTTCAGCGGCGGAAACAACTGAATCACTCGAGCGGCGCATTCAATACATGGGCAGGCCAACACGTAGAGGCCCTTTGACAAATTTAATCTAAATGTGGCGTGATAACATAAAAATAATGCACCCAAGAACAAGCCCCAGCCAGTGTTGGACTATTGTGGGAAATGAGAACAAAAAGTACCGGGCTATTGGAGTGAACTGCTACTGGTACTAGGGGTCTGGGAATATGGGGACCCTGTCGCAATGTTCGAGGAACATCGAAAAAAGGGCAGACGGTGACTCGTCACTCCCTGCATGAGCCCCAAAAATTATATATTTTATTATGTTTGATTTCATTATATTGTTACGACCTGAACGCCTACAAAAGACAAATTCACACCTGCATACCTGTAGACATTTTATTACCTTTTCGGCATTTGGACTTCTTTTGTTTAATTTGTAATTAGAAAAACAGCCCATTGTGTATTGTAATTTTTTATGGTAGTCATTAGCCAGGTGTGATTCTAAGAAATTCGGCCCACGCGGTCCGGCAGACATATTGCATCTGTGTAGTATAAAGCAATGCCCCAATGGAGAGATCGGCAGTCTAGCGATAACCACAAGCGAAGTAAGACTTGTGTATATTCGGTAATCTATTTAGTGACGGACTTTGCGCGTGTTATTGAATCGTGCATTACGTTTCCACTGGTTGTGTTAAGTTATATTTGTACCTGCGTTATACACGTTTGTATAGTTCTAATAAATTCTATAATAATTCAAACGGTGTTTTGATTCGAGTCCTACAACTCGTAACAATATATTTTAGATTAAATAGTTTTTTTTATGGTTTCATGGACTAATAACGAAAACCATTAACGTTCGTCACATATGCGGATTGCTTCGCTGTGCGCTTACCTATATTTTTGGTAATAATTTGTTGATTGGTACATTTTGGCGTAACATGATTTCATTTACCACAAACGTTGACTTCCGAAACTTAATAAAAGTCACAGACCGTACAAAATTATCCGGGCATCCGAATAATATACATTTTCATTGTGTTTGTGAAAATTCTTTCACCATCATTATTGGTCACGCGCGCTCGTATTGTTGGTTGGAAAGTAAAGTAGCGTCGGATGCCGGCGGGCACGTACCCGGGGTCCGCCGGGCTCACGTACGGGCACTGTGCACGTGGCTTCACTTTTACAATTACAGGGCTCCACTCTATCACTCGTAGGGATAGTATCATTACAATGTATCACTGTTTGCCTTTCTCTATTTTTATTTTTGAAGTGAACCTTCTATATAGTCGGGAGGTATTAGGATTTTTCTCTGTCACGAAAAAGCGTTACGGCCGCGTGGAGGGGGTAGAAGGTATATCACGTGGTGAGCGGCGGCATAATTTTAGAGTAGACTATGGATGTTTTTTTTTGGTTTCGGATCGAATTCAGTTTTTTGTTTGATAAAAACACTATGTTTAAATAAAAAATGCATTCAATAAAATGTACCTAACCTAACCAAATCATAATTTCAGTAAACCTGCGAAAACTCGAAATGTGTTTGGGCACATGGTAGAAGTGAAACTTCAACGGACAAGTGGAAAAACGAATCGCAACGGACAAGTGGCAAAACGAATCGAAATTTTTTTTAACTTTAATTTTACGCGCAGATGGTTAATGTACTTGTCCAATTTGAAAACCTGCTTGTAAAACCTCAAATTAAAATTTTGTTGCGATTTGTTCTGCCACTTGTCTGTTGCCATTAGTTTTTCCTTTTTTACTATTCCACGCGGACGAAATCGCGGGCAGAAGCTAGTATAACTATAATTTTTTATATATTTTTTTTATAATCGGCAGACAAACACACATATTGTATATCCCCAAATTAAGCAAGTTACGCTTGTGTTATGGCTAATATACAACGTACTACTCTGGGGGGGATCCCAGACACCCAGACCATAGTAAATAACGAAGAAAATACGTTTCCGAAATTTACTATACCAGGAATCGAACCCGGAACCTCTGCGTTACAGTGAGGTAGGCCGGCAACGGCTTAGCCCGCTCAACCACAGAGGCCGTCAATATATTATAATTCAAAATAAACTCCTTAAATATCACTTTCAATTTTTCACTGTCACAATCTAAAAAATATGTTTATCAGTTTTATTTCGGTCCAAATTGGACCTATATTTAATCATCAGTCTTCCTGACTCTCTAATCGTATCTAATAACTCGTATCTCATTTTCTCGCATGTTTAGTCTTATAGATTTATGTTTATCTTTTTTTAGTTTCATCGATTCGGAGATGCTTTACTTGTGCAGGAACGGAGAAAGAATATAATTTCCTGCGGCCAGGCTGCCTGTCATTAGAGGCGACTAAACAACCCACAGCCAGGTGGTAGGGCATTTGCTCGACTGGTTGGCGACCACCCCTGGTCTAGAGTATGCTGCCATAACAACCTTGTGTTGTGTTCCGGCATCAGTTACCAGGTTCCAGTCTCCTTTAAGAGAGCAGCAGCACATTTGTAGCGCCTTCGGTGTTGCAAATGTCCATAGGCGACGGTAACCACTTTCCATCAAGTGGGCCGTCTGCCTATCTGCTGAACTCTGCTTTACTTCAAAAATGTTCTTACTCTTCATATCTTTAAATATGGATAAGCGGCTAATAATGCAAGGAATCTATGGAGATTTGTCTCAGTATGAATTCTTAATACATACAGTATTGCGACAGTAACAATGTTTTTTGTTTGTTACAACTCCATTAATTCTTTGAAAAGTAATTATAATAGAACTTCTATATATATTTTTTTAAAAGCTCCTGAGGTAAATGAATAATTATGATAAAGACATTTTTTACCTAGACGTGTTGCTGGGGTTTCTTGCCGCATCGTCTCCTTTAAACAGCGATAACACGTTGCGAAGCGGTGTAAGGGTGCATAGGAAGTAGATTTAAATGTGTGACCTTCAAAAAGTATTCCCCAGTGGACTTTATTTTGAATAAAAACTTTTGAATTTAAACAGCTTTGTGACTACATTTTTTGATGACAATATTTTTTCGTCAACATTGTTACCTATTACATATACTTACATATATACCTGTATCACGATATTGACGATAAAATAATATCACCAAAAAAATGTGACTACAAGGTGCTGCACTAACGCCGACGATATATAAATAACTTGACCTCACTGATTGACTGAGTAACATAAAAACACAGTCCAAACTACTGATGCTAGGAGCCTTGAAAAGCATGCGGGTTCTTTCTACACTATAGACGCGCACTAAAAAAAATTCAACCCCTAGAAGAGGTGAAAAGGGGTATAAAAGTTTGTATGAAAATCCTTCATAATGTGGCGGCCGAGGGCAAAACTTTCTGGCAACCTAAGTTGGTTTAGTTTGAAGATTCTGGAAGGAAAAGACAAGGACAGATACATTTTAGAAAGGGATAGATAATGAACAATAGAATAACGAAATTCCATTATAGAAGGTTCAGGAAAGAGAAGACAGAAATAGATAGATGTTTAGAAATGGATGGACAGTAAATAAACATACATATAAAGTCGTAACAATATATTAATTTATGTTGCAGGTCTTGGTTGGCACACGTATAGTCTACATTTAGGAACTATTGTCACATTTACAATTACTAGTTGGGAATTATGCAAACAAACCGGTTAATTTGATAAATTTTCATTTATTTATCATATTTACCAAATGTAGTGGTGATTACCGGTATTTATATATAATCACAGGATTAATCACATTTACCGTAACATATATATTTAACGTTTGTTTATGTCATGACCGTTCGTTAGTTGTCTCTGTCCGTCTGTCTTTATATGTAAGTATTTTTTAGAAACTAATGGGTGGGTGGGGAGTCTACATGGATGAAATTTTATGTAAAATTGTAGTCTGTACAGCGCTTTAATTAAAAGTGACTAGAGATTCAAAAAAGATTTTTCAGTCTACATACTGACTGTCTCGTTAGTCAGTCGTTTAAAAAAAAACCAACTATGTTTCTTAGTATTTTTTTATTTAAGTCAATAAAAGGCGAGATATTTGCTCCCAAATTGTCCCTATTTTCTATTCCATTCTAGATCACAAAAACGATTTATAAACGAAGGGTTATTGATAAATGACTATTATTGTCAACTGTTTAATTACCTTTTAGTTATAATATTTGCCTTAAATAGTTTAATTTTTAGATTCACATTAAAATTTATTCATGTACAATTTTTGTTTCAACAAACAAACATAGCAACTTCCGCCCTAATCATATGCTACTATAGTTTTGTATTTACCAATTGCAAAAGATATGGGACATGTGCGTGACGTATCATTTTACGCAATTACGCTTAATAAATGTGCCACTTACGTGCATTGACGCCAATTTCGCTTGATACCATTAAAATTAATTAATGTATAATGCCAATTAATATTGTCTGCGATCGCATCCGCGGCGCCACTCCGTCTCACGGCGATACGGCCAGACAAGGGTGAACCGGTGGGTTGCAAGCATTAAAAATTTACAGGAAATGACGAAAATTTAATTTCCATAATGTATACTGATGTAAAAAAATAACAAAAAACCAAATGTTAATATTAGGTTGGGGAAAAAGTTTCTTCGCTTTTTATATAAAAAATCAAAAGGTTTTTTTATAAAGTTTATTTACATTTGACTAAAGTATGTAGGTGCCATTTTGTAGTAAAACTTTTTGCCATCTTGTAGGTATGGACGTGATCCCATTGCTATAAAAATTCTGGGGCTTCTGATCAAAAAACTGCGACAGGTGGTTTTGCAGTCCTCTCGCGATGTTAACCTGACACTGCCTAAGGAATTCTGCAGAGACCGAAACAGGTGAGAATCTGAAGGTGCGAGGTCAGTCCTGATACGGCGGATGCATTAACACCTCCCAGACAAACTCTCGTAATTTTTGCTGAGTGGCTAAAGATGTGTGAGGTTTAGCGTTATCATAGTGAAAAACCACACCCCTTCTGTTCATTAATTCGGGCCGCTTTCTCTCAACATTTTGCTTTAATCTCATCAGTTGTTCGCAGTACAGTTCAGAATCGATGGTCCTGCCTGGCGGTAACAGCTCATAATGAATAATGCCCTTCCAATCCCACCATACACACAGCATCACTTTGTTGCGAGTTAACCCGGGTTTCGTCACAGTCTGTGAAGCCTGACCAGCCTTTGACCACGATCTTTTTCGCATGTTCTTGTCGTACGTGATCCACTTTTCATCACCAGTTATCAGCTTCTTCAAAAATGGTTCGGTTTCATTACGTCGTAATAAAGAATCACAAATGAGTACACGGTTCATAAGGTTTCTTTTAGTGAGATCATGAGGCACCCAAATATCGAGCTTTTTTGAGTACCCAGCTTTTTTCAAATGCGCCAAAACCATTTTGTGGTCAATTCCCAGTTCTCCAGCTACATCGCAACTACTAATATGCCGATCTTGCTCCACTTTTGCAAAAATGGCATCAATTTTGTTTGTAACAGGGCGACCAGAGCGACGTGCATCTTTGATATCAAAATTTCCGGATTGAAAATGCTTAAACCAAATTTGCGCTACTCTCACAGATACTGCATTAGGTCCATAAACATCACAAAATTTTTTCGCGGCTCGTGCGGAATTTTTACCTTTTTTGTAGTAAAATTTTAAAATGTATCGAATTTCTTCATTAGATTCACTGATTTTAACAATGAGAAAAACAAATGAAATTAAAACTTTTTAATGATACCAAAACCAGCCAGATACAAATGGTATAGCCAAAGAGATCTTATTACAAGTTCATACATACTATATGCGAAGACTTTTTCCCCAACCTATTAGTTTATTTCTAAAATCTAAAACATCTTGCAGTCGGTGCATTTTACAATTTTGTTGTTGTTTTTTATATTTTATTTGGCACTGACTTCAAGAAAAAGCAAAAAATAAATATTTTTGCTTTTTAGTTACTTTTGAACTCATGTTTGGTTTTTTGTTATATAAAAATATTTTCCACTTTTAAATTTACGCAAAAAAATGAATCACGTTGTATATGACAAAATCGGTCCACAATTGATGAGAAACGCGTAACAAACATAAAAAAAATGATATACAAATTGAGCCTCCTTTTTTAAGAAGTCGGTTAAAAAGATAGTAAATCGGGATAGCCACCCTGAAAGGATTTTTTTGTTATGACGTTGCAACCCTAAATTAGGGGAACAAGAGTAAAGGGAGAAATAAGTGTAGGGAGCAGAGGGGGCTGTACTCCACGTAACGACTATATTAATTCGATTAATCCTTACAGTTGAGATATATCGACCTAATTGTTATTAAGGATGGGAATATATCGATACTCTTCACACATATTTTTTAAGGAATAACATTTTTTATCGACTTGTTTCACAAAGTAAAGACGGCAAAAGTTTACCGTCGTCTGATTTTTCCTCTAGAATACAATCTAGGCGTCTTCAAGTCTCGCGTGAACAGCTATCTTCTAGGTAAGCGTGCGACTAGAATTTTCACCTAATATCAGGCGCAATGTCAGTCAAACAGTAGTCAAGTCAAGTCAGTATATTCATAATAAAAAAGGCTAGAAAAACTTATCTATGAGTACACAACTAATTTGATTTAAAAAAATTCGTGAGTTGATCATGTGAAAGGCCGTCAACTAAGTAAAGCAATGAGTCATATCGAAAATAGACGCTTGTTTCAGTGTTTCAATTTTGATAGAAATGAGACATTGTCAACTTTAAAAAAGTAAATAAGCTTAATTGTTAGAAAAGTTTATCACGTGTCTTTTTAACTGCTTATATGTTTTTAAAAGTTGCTTTTTAGATTATGGAGTATTTTCACAGACTTTTGTTTAAAATATCGTTGTGTATAAACAGAAATAACAAATAACACATTTCGAAACTTTTTACAATAAAATAAATAACACAAAAGCAAAAGTCAATTATGAAACCTTTTTTAAGAATTTAGCTCATTTTAATTTTTATGTCTCATTTGTATTCAAATTGAAAGACAGAAAAGCACCCATATGATTGTGGCTTAAATGCTCTTATTGTAAAATATAAGACTACATTGAAAACAGACATGTAATATAAAGGGAAATTTTAGTATAGTATTTTCTTACATACATTAATGTATAATTTATTATGTAGAAGCTTATAACGTGACGTGCAATTAACGCTAAAATGATTATGATAGTCTCTTTTAACATATTATCAACATAGACAATAGATATAGACAACACTTTATTGTTCACCAAAACAAAAATGCACAAGAAGACAATAGTTACTTGGTAAAACAAAAGGCGGCCTTATCGCTGAAAGCGATCTCTTCCAGGCAACCTGACTGAGAGGAAATCTTAAATTATCTGTATTTACTATGCAACAAAGAAAAAGGAAAAAAATGTATAAATAAAAATGACATAGATGAACAGCAGATTATAGTCTAAACTATATAAAACTAGCACATACATTATTGCATAAGATTAACATAATGTTTCCTGAGTGAATTTTTAAATATTGAAATTAATGTGTTGATTAAAAATATTTGGTGATTTTAATATTTATCGATATAAGGCACGTCCCAACGCGCATCCATCTGTATAAGGTTACGTGCCCCTACTGGCGTGCGTCAGACAATGTTAATTAATTTTACTCATAACTTACACAATTAGAAGAGTAAAAATATTTTCCTAAAGCATAATTAAATTAGGGTTAGCCATTTAGCTAATATAGGTAGATACGCCGTTATGTTGTATAACTTTTTTTAAAATGCGAAGCTGGAAAGCTAGTACACGGCCTAGCTCATGGAAGGTGGTAACCGTCGCCTATAGGCGTTTGCAACACCAACGCGTTGCCAGCCTTTAGGATGGTACAGTGGGATTAGACAGGAGAAATAAGATAGCTAGTTGACCACCGTGACCGCACAGCTGTCAAGCACCGTTTCCATCCTTCCGGGGCCCAGGCGGATTTCGGTGGCCCGGACTTGATCCCGAGGACAATCGGCGAGGCTGGCTACTGCGTCCTCCATTCTTTCTTTGGTAGCCCAGTCATTAAGCTCCGTTAGACGCGCGTCCGCGCATTTAACAAGTCGAGTATCATGAGCTACGCCATCTAAGACCATCCACCCGGAGGGGCTCGGCCTGCTTATCGGATTTTTCGGGCCCTTCGAGGGCCTGCCAGCTCATACATCCTGGCTCCTGTGACCGTTCGTCGGCATTTCAGACCAGCGTCGATCCCGAGCTCTCTTAGGAAAAAAATAGAACGGATGGGTTATGGGATTAAAGGGAATAAAGGGATAAGATAGAGAAGGTTGGATAGGGAGAGATAAAAGTGGGTCATTACAACTCTCACTCATTATGCCTAACACAATTAGCTTAAGGCTAACCATTTCACGTTGATATTCTGTGAGAGCGTGGTATCACACTATAAACTTGCCTCAAAGAAGCTTGTGTGCTAAACCGGTCTAAGCAGTATTTCACCCCGCGGCAAAGACTTGTGCTTTACAAAGCACAAGTTAGGCCGCGTATGGAATACTGCTCACACTTATAGGCTGGAGCACCCGCTTACCAGACTGACCCTCTGAACTCCATCCAGCGTCGCGCTGTTCGTATAGTCGACGATCCCATACTAACAGGCGGTTTAGAATCGCTTAGCCTTCGGAGAGACTTTGCGTCCCTCTGCTTATTCTACCGCCTGTACAACAGAGAGTGTTCCGAGGAACTATTTGATCTGGTGCCAACGCCTCATTTTTACAACCACACCACTCGCCATTGACGGGATGTTCACCCCCATTTCCTGGAGCTCCCACGCTCCAGTATGCAACGGTTCTCTAGAACGTTTATTCCGCGTACAACAACGATCTGGAGAAAACTCCCCGCCGAGGTTTTCCCTCTTCGCTACGACATGGGGTTGTTTAAGGGCGTCATAAAATTTCTTTGAGGCCGGCAGCGCATTGGCAACGCCCCTGGTGTTGCACACGTCCATAAGCGACGGTAACCACCTTCCATCGAGTGGGCCGTCCGCCTGTTTGCCTGCTTCAGGCAATTAAAAAAAATCGAGTCGGCCATAAGAGACCATCGATAAATTACGTCACTCGTTAAGGAGGTGGGGGTCTATGAAGTGTGACATATGGTGGGAGGCGTCCTAAAATTTCGTGGCGTCACATTTCGAAATCCAATATAACACGTTGAACTAATTAACGAAAAGCTTTATATCCGTGCAGAAACGGAGAAAGAATACTAATTCCTGCGTTGGGGTGGCCTTTCATAAGAGGCGACAAAACAACCCACAGCCAGGTGGCAGGGCATTTGCCCGACTGGGTAGATACCACCCCTGATCTGGAGTATGCCGCCAAAACAACTTTCAGTTGTGTTCCGGCATTAGCAGCAGAGCATTTGTAGCACCTTTGGTTTTGCGAATGTCGTAAAGCAAAGGTAACCGCTTACCACCAGTGGGCCGTCTGCCTGTCTGCTGAACTCATGCAATGATTTTAAAAAAACTATCTGAAATACAACTGGTTATGTAACTGCTGTTTTAATTTAATAATTTCTTGATGTAAAATTGCAAAATACGTGACGTCACACTAGGGAGGAAGGAGTCTCACGAATGTGACCAGCTGTGACAAGGACGAGGGAGGGGACAAAAAATCATTACATTTGTGGATAGGCCCTACGAGCTATCTGTGCAGGAACGGAGAAAGAATACAATTTCCTACGGCCGGGTGGCTTGTCGTAAGAGGCGACAAAAGAACCCACAGCCAGGTGGTAGGTAGGGTATTTGCCCGACTGGATAGCTACCACTCCTGGTGTAGAGTATGCCGCCATAACAGCTTTAAGTTGTGTTCCGGCATTAGTGACCAGGTTCCAATATCCCTTAAGACCCAATATACCCTAAGTCTGATATTTAGCAGAATAAAATAGTATATGACTTGGGCAATCTTGTTCGCCTAAGCCGACGATAGGAAAAAAAAATATCCCTTAAGAGAGCAGCAGTGCATTTGTAGCACCTTTGGCGTTGCAAATGTCCATAGGCGATGGTAACGGCTTTCCATCGAGTGGGCCGTCTGCCTGTCTGCTGAACTCATGCAATTAAAAAAAAACGAGCAATCTGTAATCAAGATATTTATCCCAGCTTGGCTCTACCACTTTTTTAGAATTTACAGTCTGCTTTAATACAAAAATTTAAAACCAGCGAACAGCTATGCGGGTACGGTGTAGAAATATGGGCAAAATCGTGCGGGCAAACCGTTTTTAAAATTCTCTCTCGAAGATGAAGTTTTCTCATAACAATAAAACAATGACGCCCCACACCATAACCGTTAAAAGGGCAAAAATCTCCTTAACATCTTTAACAATGTTATTTTAAAGCAATAACAACGTCAAGCGCGTTCTGCTCTATCGATCAACACGGACAGACTTACGACCCTCATTGGTAACAAAAAGCCGTAAATTACAAAAGGAAAACACATAAAAAATGACATCACAGCCATAACAAAAGTTGTGGTTGATCTATTTATAGCACAGAACGTGTATACAACGTTTCAGGAGTATTTGTTTAATTTAAAATGAAAGAAAATACGCAGCAGCGTTGTCGTTTGACAGATTTTTGAAAATTATAACGTTAACGTTTGCTTATGACTTAAATTTAAGTTCGCTATCTCCTTTCCTCATTACCATTAATTTGAAGATGTATATTAGGTTGGAGAAAAAGTTTCTTCGCATTTTATATAAAAATTCAAAAGGTTTTTTACAAAGTTTATTTACATTTGAATAAAGTATGTAGGTGCCATTTTGTTGGATAACTTTTTGCCTTCTTGTAGGTAGGGACGTGATCCCATTGCTATAAACAATTTTGGGGGTTCTGATCAAAAAACTGCGACAAGTGGTTTTGGCAGTCCTCTCGTGATGTTAACCTGACACTGCCCAAGGAATTCTGCAGAGACCGAAACAGGTGAAAATCTGAAGGTGCAAGATCAGGACTATACGGCGAATGCATTAACACTTCCCAGCCAAACTCTCGTAATTTTTGCAGAGTGGCTAAAGATGTGCGAGGTCTAGCGTTGTCATGGTGAAAAACCACACCGTAGGGGTGTGGTTTTTCACCATGGGTGTGGTTGATTAATTCCGGCTGCTTTCTCGCAACTTTGCTTTAATCTCATTAGTTGTTTGCAGTACAGTTCAGAATCGATAGTCCTGCCTGGCGGTAACAGCTCATAATGAATAATGCCCTTCCAATCCCACCATACACACAGCATCACCTTGTTGCGAGTTAACCCGGTTTTCGCCACAGTCTGTGAAGCCTGACCGGCCTTTGATCACATCTTTTTCGCACGTTCTTGTCGTACGTTATCCACTATTCATCACCAGTTATCAGCTTCTTCAAAAATGGTTCGGTTTCATTACGTCGTAATAAAGAATCACAAATAAGTACACGGTTCATTAGGTTTCTTTCAGTGAGCTCACGAGGCACCCAAATATCGAGCTTTTTTGAGTACCCAGCTTTTTTTAAATGTGCCAAAAACCGTTTTGTGGTCGATTCCCAGTTCTCCAGCTACATCGTAACTACTAATATGCCGATCTTGCTCCACTTTTTCAAAAATGACATCAATTTTGTCCGTAACAGGGCGACCAGAGCGACTTGCATTTTGATATCAAAATTTCCGGATTTAAAACGCTTAAACCAAATTTGCGCTACTCTCACAGATACTGCATTAGGTCTATAAGCATCAGAAATTTTTTTCGCGGTTTGTGTTGCTATTTTACCTTTTTTGTAGTAAAATTTTAAAATGTATCGAATTTCTTCACTAGATTCACTCATTTGAACAATAAGAAAAACAAATGAAAATCACACATTTTCCTAATTTGAATTTGGAACTGTCTTCTTTAAAATTAAAATTTTTAATGATACCAAAACCAGCCAGATACAAATGGTATAGCCAAAGAGACCTTATTACAAGTTCATACATACTATATGCGAAAAGACTTTTTCCCCAACCTATTACATTGATAAAATTTACTTATGGCTGTATACCACCCACAAATATCTATTATATTGTTACGAGCTACAGGACTCGAATTAAAAATGCCATTGGAACTACTATAGAATTTATTAGAACTGTACAAACACGTATAAAACAAATACAAATAAAACTGGATGCAACCAGTTCACACTGCACGATTCGATACAATTCGAACGCGCAAAGTCCGTCGTCTATATCGCTAATCAAGAGTACTAGAGAACGTCTTACTCTTTTCGTAGTCTTCGCTTGACTGCCCGCCCCTCCATTCGGGCATCGTCTAATACTAACTACACAGTACAAAGAAGTTTGCCGCGCACACTGAGTTTCTAAGAAATACTAATTTGCACACCTGCGAACGTCCACAAAGTCGAAAACAATAACAATAGGGATTAGTTCGACGCTAATGATGGTTATAAAACAAGTAGAAAAACAACAGCATATTTTTCTTAATTGCAAATTCAAAACACAACGAATTCCCTAATTCGGGAGGACGATAAGCTGCGCTTACAATAGGCAGCTGTGCGGCTTATCTTTGACGGCATGTAACAATATTATAAAATTCTAAACATGCCGTGTCTGTACATTAAAGCTATTTAAAAAAGGACAATGTAAACGATGCAATATTTTTTTAGATTTCTTGTCTGTTTGTTCGGGATTCACGTATTTATTTATTTGGCACACAAAACAAGAAACACCTAAAAGTTACATATTTCATATTATATATCAATTATTAGGTCTAAGCCGTAACTCTATACATGTGAGCACATAATGTACTATATATTGACAAGATATTTAGGGGTTAGTATTATTAATATGACTTACTATTAATATTAGTTATACGGTGGATTAGGTAACAAAATTATTATGCATTTATGCCAGGAATATTGGTGCAAATAATAGCCCGAATTTCACGTTTAAATTTATAGAAGGAGGAATTAAAAATATCAATGAATCTATTTGTACTTGCAATCTCACTATATAGCCTGCACATTCTAGTGAGGGGATTATAAAACGATGTTTTATTTTTAAAAACTTGAAGGGAAAAGAGTCTAGGTGAAGGATTACGAGTTTTGTATCTAGTGTTAAAATCGATAAAGGAAAGTACGTCTGGACAGTCAATTGAACCATTTAGGAGCTTAAACAAACAGAGTAGTTCATTGCATTCACGACGTGATTTGAGCGAGTCAATTTTAAATTTCACTAATATTTTTATGTAGGATCTGTATTCGCGGCCAAGATGGAATCTATAAGAAAGAATATTTAACATTTTTTCCTGCACTCTTTCTATTCTCTCGCTATGCACAGCGTAGAAGGGAGACCAGATTATTAAGGCATATTCCAGTATTGTTCGAACGAGAGAGCAGAAGAGGTAAATGATTGTATGTCGGTTTTTGTAATCCTTAGTTGAGCGTGAAATGAAACCAACGAGCTGGTATTGGGCCGAGTTAGGTGCGGTTTTCGCTGACCGATAACAAATTTTTAGATTTAAAATCTGCTCTACTTTTTATCCTGGAATTCGGCGGGAATTTCTCTGGAAATTATTAAAAACGGTCAGATTGAAAATATCGAATTCCATTGTGGTTCCTTCACTGGTCGATAGCAAAAATGTAGTAAAATGTGTGATTTTTTTAATCTCGGGAATCCCGCGGGAATTTTCCCGGGAGTGGTTAGAAGTTGTTCGGACGCATAAAAATTAGCTTATCCCGACAGCGTTTTCCACCAAAACGATAGCTTATGTTCTTTTTTTAAATGCTGTGATACTTTGTGTTCCAGGACTTTCAAGTCAAGCATGGACGAAGTCTCGGGCATATCCTATTTAACAATAAAATCACGAATGTTTCACAAAAAATTGTTTTTTATGTCATATGCCTTTCTATATATAAAATATAATTGTGATAAAATTACAAATGAACTTAAAATTGCTAGTCGCTCGCTAACTGGACGTATAAAATTATTATCGTCAGGTAAACAGACCACCAGGCACTTGAAAAGAATCTTGCTAGTCGTCCGCTAAAACTAAGTTTCTAAATGTCCATGGTCTTGACTGATACGGTCAAGTGCGTGTATCCGTGGACTTGACCAATAGGGTCAAGTAGATTGTTTTATACTATTTCCATTTCTTTATTTTCTCGATGACAGTTCTAATTTTATAGTTGTAGTGTTGTGACCAAATAAGTAATGATATCGATCGCATATATTTATTATGTTTTGAACAAAGACAAATACAACAAAAAAATTCAAATATATTTTTTCAAGCTGGGAACACTCGATGGCCATTTTGTGTTTGTTTTAATCTGTCACTCGCAACAAGACGGTCGTGCTATATAGTCACTAATCGCGTGACAGTGATGATTCATCAAATTTTGATTAAAATAAATAAATAAAGAATCAGCATAATATAATTACATCTTGTAATGAAATGTAATATTAGTTAATAAATTTGTACAAAATTATCCGGCAATAGTTTAGTCTCTTACACTTTGTAAAAAAATATTGGGTCTGTTATCGTGTTACGTTTATCGATAGCTCCATCTCTATCAGTTTCTCCGACTCTGCTATGACCTTGTACGTGCGTAAGCGTCATATTTTTATTAAATAATGTATACATAATGTAAAAAAGACGCTCGTTCAAGTTTCCACAGGAGATGTCATCGAGAAAATAAAGAAATGGAAATAGTATAGTCGTACGATTAGCGCACGATTATAAATTATCATTTATCCGGTTAGTGGACGACCAGACACTGAAGAAACTACACATTGTTTAGCGGCATTTAGAATATCTACATTTTTATGTTAAATTTTATGCACCTATATAAAAATCATAGTTTCTGAGGGAAAATGCAACGAGAGACGGACAGACAAGACGGTTATTATAATATAAGAGTACGTTTTTGCCAAATGATTACGGAATCAAAACAATAGCTGATTTTTTTTCATAGTTACATTCATGGGTTAAGATTGTAAAAAGATGATAGTGGTTATAAAGTGTCTTTTTGTTATGTTCATATTCTTTATAATTGTAGTGGGTTTAGTTCATTTGAGGGGGGCCCACGCCTGCCAGGGCTGCGGAGAGGCTAGGTCATATACCCGTAGCCCCGACATAAGGCGCAGGACGGAACACCCAGGGGTTTTAGTGGGTAACCGGGGAGTGGCAATAGCGTGGCACCAGTTCTGACTGGGCATGCTAGTGCCACCCCCAATCTGGCGAATCCCACACTAGGTTGCGAATTATCCCCCCAAGGTTCTGCCCTTGTCGCGGCTTAGTCCTCAATCGGATTTCCCTGGCTAAAAAAAAAGGGTTTAGTTCATTTGAATGAATTAGTCGTGTGGTGTAAGTGGTTTCATTTTATTAATAGTTGAAATTAATAATAATAAAGTTATCAACGACTTGTGCTAGGCACTCGTGGTAGAGTAATGGCTAGCGCACGCGTCCTAGACTCAAAGGGCGCGTGTTCGACCCTGGCCGGAGCGCATACACCACTTAGGCAGTTTTCTGACCTAATGTGCATATTGTTACAATTACCACGTGCTAACAACGGTGAAGGAAAACATCGTGATGGACCCTGCACATCGAGATAACCGATGTTTCAAACCTGCCAAGCCGCCTTTGACAAGCGTGGAGGGTATACTGTCCGTTCCTCTATAGTGGGATGACCCGAACCCAGCAGTGGGACATTTATGGGCTGTTATTATTATAATGGACAATTTATTTTATTTGTGACCTTATTTTTAAGATTTCTCCTCTTTCCGATAGAATTAAGGACTGATGTTTTCTATTTATATTGTAATATAAACATATATCGCGTTTTTTAAGCCATATCTCAACTCATTACATTTTTCGGCCCAAAAGTCCACGTCTCCTTTGATTTTCCTTGAATTTTACTACATTAATGCATAATATGCATACTACATTGCATGTAATATCAGTAGGTATATTTATATATGTCTATTAAGTATAATTTTACTTATATAATATTTTACATACTTAAATGTTTATAAATGAATACAATATTTGTAAGTAACTGCTTATCCTCTAATATTTATGTATACCACCTTAACCAATATAATCTGTTTTATTCCTAAGTCACGGGTTGTTTGGAAGAAATCGCTTCTTAGCGATAAGATCCGCCCATTGTGCACATTTAGAATATTTTTAGGCTATAAGGTTTTCTGTAATGGTGTACAATAAAGTGTTATCTATCTATTTATCTACATTAGATTGTGTTTTATCTCTTCGAAATACACCTCTGAGAATAATATTATCATTACTCAAATGTAGACCTGAGCACAGCAACAACTTTTATTTGTCTGTCGCGTGCGTTTCTTTGCGCCAGCGCATCTCACCATAAAACTGTCAACACCTATGATCTGTTGCTGGCACGTCAAACGTACCCCACAACGCTCAACAGATGGCGCTAAGACCGAATTTAATCTTTAAAGTCTCTTTGTAGTCTTCACAAAGGCTTTGATGCATATGAAAGGGATTCTCCTTTACTACATTAACTAAAGCCTAATAATATATTTATGTTTATTATAATAGAAATTTAATTATTGCATCGAAAATGGGATAATACATTTATAAAGTTGTTATAAGGTACATACAGTTCGCCATAATTGGCCTGTCGGCATGCATAAAATGAATGTCACAATTTGGTAAAAAGCGCTTAAATTAATTTCACAATTAGATATTTCACACTAAATTTCAGAAATTTAATTCAATTTTAAGCCGCTGTTAGGTAATATATGAATGGAAATAGCATAAGAAAGTTGAAATATGACATTTTTGTCAACATTAATTATGTTTTGACGCCCTAAAAGTAAATGACAGCAATACTACAGCCACAAAATTATAGTCAGTTATCTGAGTAAGAAAGGAATTTGAACTCTATTATAAAATCTGTAGAAGTCAATTTTTGTGTATCCCTAGCGAGGTGTAGGGCAAATAAACATGACTTTAAATGAAAATTTTAAATAGGCTAAAAACAAATCTTGGTGAAGGAGATCTGTTTGCTGGCAGACTACAATCAACAATAGTGAGAGAATGGTGACCACTAATAACCGTGAGAAACTATTTAGATGACAGAATTAAATGGTTATACAGCCAGATAATTTGTGTTCAAGTTCTATTTATACTAAATATTATAAAATGTAACCTAAAACTTTTGTTGGTATTAAATCTTAGCGCTTGGTTTACTTGTTATGTTATGGTTTTGTTTTATAGCAAGAAATATGCCTATAATATCACACAACAAGCAGTGTATCGTAAGAAGTCTTCAATGAAGCATCTTTTGTCGAAATATTGCGTATATTTCAATAATTTACAATTTTATAATGAAAACTTGGTTGCGCGTGCAAAGGTTCGTTTTTCGTTCATGTTAGATTTCGAATAATGGCGGTTGGCCGTGGACTACGAGTGTTCCTCATAGATAAATGTTGATATTGCGCGTACACATCGGCACGAGCATAATCAGTTCATTCCGGCCGGACCAATTGTACCTCTCCAGGTTAATCGTGCGCCGACAAGCAGTATAAACATGAAGAGTGATAATTTTAAATTTTAAATGAGTAGTCACGGTAATTATATTTATAAATACAACAAATTATCTGAAATAACACTGAAGAATAATATGCATTTGTTTCTAATTGAATGTGCAGTTCATTTATTATAATTATATGAATATGCAGTTTATCATTTATTAAAACACTGTTACAATATTAAAAATAAAAAGAATAATATTATAAGTTATTCTTAAGATACACTACAACACAAAAATCACTAAATTAATGTCACACACAATAGCAAAATAAGCGTGTATAAACCTAAAATCTTTAATAGTAATTAAGTTGTAAAAAAGGGTACGAAACTAGAGACCGTAGAGTAGTAAATAAAAAAAAACACTGTTACAGTTATAAAATATTGCAATTTATTTAAATCTGATGTAGGTGCACATTGAACCTATTCGTAGCAAATATAGTGCATTCTCACCAAAGCGAATCTCTTCCTTATTTATCAATTACTTGAACCTTAAATGTATGGTGTTGTAACTCATATGATTTATGTTTTAAGCCGACTTGAAAGTATGACAGTAATGCTTTCTGGAATTTGGTAACTTTTTATTTTTGTTTATGTGTATAATGTATGGTGAAGGAAAATATAATTAACTTTTTAGGAAGAAGGGAGAATGCTTGTTTATTTATGATTCACAGGTATGCTATCAATCTCGTATGATATAACCCTGGATCAGATAGTGTTCAATGTCATAAATTTACTGTGAGACACATGCTTGCTTAGTTTTCTAAACATAAATGTGTATAATAAAGAAAAAATTCGATAAGCAAGTGGACTAAACATAATTTATACTGCTTCCAAGCGTTTATTTTACTGTGACGTTTCCACGTCTATCAAGTTACATATTTCTTGACGTTAAAACCCACGTGAAATAAGTGACATAATTATCATACTTTATTGTTGTGGAGACCTAATAGTGATGTTCTGTGAGTCATGTAACGCACAGACTATTAAACAATCGACACTGTACGTAAATAAATCGAAAGTAATCGATTTGAAAATCAAAAATGTTCTACTTTAAAGAAAAATAATACCGCAATTATTATAAGTACTGTTCTATTGGCTTATTTAATATATATATGTAAAATATATTCATTTCTCAATTCACCTTCTCCCAATTATTTGGAATCGGCACAATGCCTTTTTCTTCTCCTCCTTCCACTCCTCTATTCTGGCATAAGTCCTCTGTCACACTAAAAATCATCAATGTGTTTAGTGCGAGTTTGTATAGGTATGACATAGCGCCATCTCGTGAGCGTGAAGGGAAACATAAATAGTGCCATACAAAATTACGTTAACTTGAACGTATTCAGGTAGTAAAAAAACTCGCCCTAAGCACTTCTGTCGTCCTTCACATAATTCTCCCATCTCTTTTTTGGTCTACCTTTACATTTGTACCCATCAGTCCTCCAGTTTAACATTCTTTGTGTCAAGTAACTTTCATCCCTCCTCATTACATGCCCATACCACCTTAATCTTCTTTCTCTCAATTTTTCTGACTATTGTGTATACTAGTATATATATTTAGGTATTTGGTTCGAAATTTATTTAAAAAAAACAACACGACAATTAATAAAGTAAAAACCGGTTTTTAAATCTAATCAAACAATCGTAAGAGGCAAAATATGGAACAAAATAATTACCAGTAAACATAAAATAACTCATCATTGCCATCTGAAAGATGTTGTTTACATTAGTTTAAGGTCCAAGCTTCAGAAGTAGAGTAATAAAGCTATAAAAGCGAGATAGATTCAATAAGAACAGTAAATAATAAAATCAAAGGTGTAAAATCGTCGGCGTCCCGACCATTTCACATCCTCACCGCATATTATGATTGCTGGGCGGCTAACGCCTTTGTGGGGCTACTAACGCCTTTGTGGGGCGACTAACGCCTTTGTGGGGCGACTAACGCCTTTGTGGGGCGACTAACGCCTTTGTGGGGCGACTAACGCCTTTGTGGGGGCGACTAACGCCTTTGGGCGGTAGTCGCAATTGACGACTTGGTTGTAGACTGGTCGGTTGAAGACTGTGCCCGAACACCGCGTATTTAAGGTCCTCGTAGCGCGCCGTAGTGACAATATCCGGTAATGCTTTGGCGCCACTTCAGTTTCGCTTTCTTTCCGATATTCGTCGCTCGATAATAAATGCCTCTACATTGACATCCGTATATACGACGGTTTTTGACTACTTCCGTCATATGGTTAATTATTTATATATATATATATATATATATATATATATAAAGGCGAAAGTGGGTTTATCAGATATTTGTGTTTTTAACTGACTTAAAAAAAGGAGTGGGTTTTCGTCATATAAATAATTTTTGTGGTTCAGCCATAACTTTTATGTTTTTAAACCGATTTTGATAATTCTCTTTGGCGTTGGATTCAGTACAGCTTCAGAATAGTTTTCATTGTTATTGAAAAGCAAAGTAAAATATAAAATAGAACAAAAATTTGCAAAATATTGTTACATTTATTTAGTTACATAGTTGCTGTCATGTTTCTTTTTAAGGTTAATAATTCATTTTATGTACCTTATTATTTTTAAACCATAAAATGGGTAATTTCCTTAATTGAATAATAATATTGTATTTTTATTTATTCTGTGATTAGCGCCTGTTTTGTATAGAGTAGTTCTTATAATTTACCATAATTTTATGTAACAATATTTATTCCTAATATGATGCGGTAATTGTGTAGATTACAATTTAAAATCTTTCAATTGTATATAGACGGTATTCACTACATTTTATTTTCATGTTGGCAGATGCGATATATTTTTTTACTGTGTTTGGTTTATTTTATTACATGTAAAACTTTAAATATAATATGTGATATAAAATATTATCTAAAATTTCCAAACAATAATGTACTAAATTCTTGTCATTCATAAACCTTTTAATTAAAATAATTATCAATGACTTCAATCCGCTATCGGTTGTGCCAATTTGCTAAGTTTCCTATACTGTGAAATTGTTGGAGGGATGGCGAGGTGTTCTAAAAATGTTTGTCGAATGTGTAGAGACTCGAGACAGTAGAAGAAATGTTCTTAAACTGTAAGGTTCTGTGATTGTAAGTATTGTGACCAGTTGCTGTTGTTTTATTACCATAAACCCTTCTGAGTTGTTGCAAGTATTAATATACTAATCTGTGTTTTACTTCGCACCGACTTCAAGATGTTCTAGAATTTTCATTTATTTTTGCGTTCTAGTCATTCTTGAAGGCAGTTTCTTTTTTGATAGAAGTTTTTAATTCCTACTCTTTATGAACAAAAAATTCCTTTGTGATTGCTTTTAACAAATCAGGCGGAAAGTTATCTAAATAAATTATTTCTTTTAAAATTAACTTTAAATAATATAAGTAACCATAACCTACTACCCCTAATTCCTTTCGTAGAATAAGTTAATAGCTTAGCTGTCAAAGTAGAAACATAACATTCACCGTCCATTTACTTAGGTCGTTAAGTAAAACGACATAGAAAGAGCGGCCGTCATACCCGCGAATGCAGGGTGATTTATGCCTACAGTCAATTTGCTCTTATTTCATGTTTTGAAAAATGTGTAAAAAATAATACATATTTTATGGTATGGTAGTATTCGCTACAAAGGAACTTAATCTATGCAGTCTTGTCTGATTTAGCCATATCTATATATATAAAACTTAGTCGGGAGAGTTAACTCAAGAATGGCTGGAGCCGATTTTTAGAATCTTTAATTAGTTAGATTTGTCTCCACCGCAAATAGTAGAATAAGTAATAATAAATAAGTAATAAAAAAAATAAGAATATCGAAACAACTGGCTGAAAAAATAATAAGAAAATGATAATCTTATACATCTTCTATACCATATATAGGCAACAACCGGCCCGCGAGACATTTTGAGAAAACCCAATTAAAAAAATATTACATTAGGTACTTATACTCACGGGAGTGATAGTGAGGCGGCAAACATCAAAGGATTTGATGTTTGCCGCCTCACTCTTTGATAATCGCCGCCACTTGGCTTGCTCGATCGAATTCTTTGAGGTTTGCCGCCTCACGGGCGACACATCAAAAGATGTATTGCTTCTCAATTATTCTAAACTAGTTTATGTAAAAATATTGTCACTACTTTAAAATGCACTAAGTACTTTTAAACGCGGCCCGCGAACGTATTTGCACGCTAAAGTTTGGCCCTCAACATGTCAAAGATTGCCCATACCTGTTCTATACAGATAAATAAAATTGAAGCGTCTGTTTGTAATGTCAAAATAACAACTTTTAAATTTTTTGTCTGTCTGTCTGTTTGTTTGTTCCGGCTAATCTTGGAAACGGCGGGACCGATTTTGACGGGACTTTCACTGACAGATAAGCTGATGTTATAAGGAGTAACTTAAGCTAGTATTAAGTAAAGGGTTCCGCGAAAAAAGAACCCATGCGGGCAAAGTCAACTACAGCTGGTTTTTAAATAAATTATTTTTGTAACTCCGCTTTCTTCCGCAGTTAGAGATCATGTCACACACGCTCTATTGTAATAATAATTGATGTCCACTGCAAATCAGTGACATACTAGAATGGTCTAGAACTTTTTGATAACGAAATCTTTATTATATTAGAATATTATGATAATTCTTTTACAGAATATGCTGCATCTTACTGTCAGAGGTCAAATCCTTACCAACATTTAGAAATTTACTCAGAAAACTCTATTTGTCCACAAATAGCCTTGTCTTATTATAACAATATAATCATGCTAATACATTTGTTCTAATAACTTATGTATTTTGAAATATATTATTGTATATGTGTATATATATATATATATGTGACTATGTATATATGTATGTATTTGTATATTTTTTTCTTAAATTAATTTGAGTATTTACATATCTATTGCCTTTCCCTGTACCACCTACGTACCCTGATTCAAATTTCTTTAATTTAGGTTGCCTGGAAGAGATCGCTTTGAGCGATAAGGCCGCCTATTGTATTGCCTATAAAATATAGTAAATATGGTCTGTTTTTGTAATTGTATATTTTGGTGTGCAATAAAGAGTTTTCTCTCTCTCTCTGATAAATTCTGATTAGAAATTTTACTTCTCTCACAGATTTCACCCTCACTTCCCATCTCCCCATTTTCCCTACTCATCCCCTTAATTCCAATCCCATATCCTATCCGCTTTTTCCCATTCTTGCTATCTAATAATCTCTTTGTCTCATCACCCATCCTCTTTATTCTATAAAAGGTTGTCAACGCGTTGACCTCGCCCCTAGTGTTGCAAGCAAGAATAGGTAAACAAACAAAATTGCTAGATATTTGAGTAATAACTATAGGTATACATTATTATTTTATATATCTTCGGTTCCTTTATCTTCCTATTCATTCATTTGCCTTACCATCGGTTGCATTTTTACATTACTTATATGGCAATTATGTCAAACTAGTTGTGCCCGCGACGTCGTCCGCATGGAATTTGTTTTCAAAACGCCCCGATTTTAAAACATTCTTCATTGGTGCCCCGCTCCTATTGGTCTTGGCGTGATGATATATAGCCTATAGCCTTCCTTGATAAACGAGCTATCTAACACTGAAAGAATTTTTCAAATCAGACCAGTAGTTCCTTACATTAGCGCGGTCAAGCAATCAAACAAACTCTTCAGCTTTATATATTAGTATAAGATTTTAACTGATGATAAGGCAAATGAACTGTCGGTAAAGCACTGGGCCCCAATCATTTCAGACCATTTTGATATCTGGAATATTTTGTATAAAATTAGTTGTTTTGAATTTGTTTAACAAGATGTTTATTTCTGGGTTGATTCACTTCTAGAGTAGTATATGTTCGAGGTGAAAGCCCATATACTGCTTTGCTTTGCAATAAGGACGGATTCAACCGTTAGTTGTAATTAATTGTTGCCATCTAACCTCAGTTACACCGGTTAGAGATGCTAATGATCAAATACATTACGCTGCAACCGCATGGCATACGAGTCCGGGGTAAATTGGTGTAAATGAGGTCGTAACAAGCTTAAACTTGCAATACATATACTTGGGAACTATCATCTTATCAAAATGAAACCTTTACACTATTTTTGATTGCGAAGATAACAAACAGACAGACAGCGCATCTAATGTTCGCGAACGAAGACGTGTCTACAGCTAGTATTGAATAATAACATTACCTACATAATTTATGTAAAAAAATCTTAAGCGTAATTATTGGAAAATTTCTTATTTTGTTTGAGTGGTAATACGTTACTAAGCTTTTGTAATTAAACTTCAATTATTTAATTATTAACTACGACTAATCAAACTTTCTCTCATAGAGTTTAATGAATATAAATTTACTGATTATAATGATTTTAATCCCTAAATATTATTTCTTGTCTGTGTGTATTTTTAACATTATCATAATAAAGCGTATAATTTTGTTTTATAGATTAATCTATAAAACAAATTTTTTGTGAAAAATTTTGAAAATTAATTTCAAACCAACAAGAGTAACATCTGAGCGCGTCTGTTAACGAAATATGAAGAGCTCCATAGAAATAGCAAGCTATCGCTGTTTTCTTCATTAGGCTACAAAATCATAAAAAAGCTTTTATCTTATGGAATCATTATCATGATTATAGCTTTTGGAGCCGACTAGCCAACACAGAATATCGGGGTCAAACTATTAGCCTTTTTTTGATAACGCAGGGGGAAAGCATTTCAGACTTGAAGTCGTCCCCCCCCCCACTTATGGCCGACTGTGGAGTGAATTTAAAACTCCGCAGATGTGAACAAAGACTCTGATACAGGTGTTCCCAACTACCTCGTTAAACCTAAACCTGCGCCCCTTTAACACGCATGGATTGGAACGACACAGGATCTAATATACGTAGTTACTACCACTCGCTCCATGCACTATTTGGCCCACCCCGGGTTGGCTAAGTTGAGTGCCCTTTTTATTTTTGATAACGCAGGGGGAATGTCTTTGGACACCGTTCTCGGGCTCTTCGGGGGAATGGCCAAATGCAGCGCAGAAGCATGCATCGAGGGTGTGTGGGACTCTAAGCGTCCGGTTCTCCACGCTGGCTTCAAACAGAAGCAACCGCGAGAAACTGATTGCCGAACTACCCACTAAACTTAAACCTGCACCCTTTTGCGGGGCGTCACGGGATTTAGAACAAACTTACTGCACCGTGACGCTCCTACCGTCGGCAATACTGGGCCACTCTGTGACAGAGTGACCCACTTCATCAATCAGGGGGAGAGTCCGCTGCTACCCCCGTCGCAGCAGCCCCCTGTGATAAGTTGAGACCCCTTCAGCAACAGAGGTTTAGCCCGGCTGCACTCATCCACGTTGAAACTCTTACACTTCAGTCGATTGTGTTCCGGGTTTTATCAATACACTGAAGACCTCTTGTATATTCCTAAATGATAAAGCTGTTTTCCACTACGAACGTTATTTCTCAATCCCTTTCATGATTCCCTGACACAACATATGGATCTTAACATTTCCTGGCTCATTCACTCTCAATCAATTATTATACCAGTATTTTTTTCTATTTTCTCTTAATTAGCCAAATATCAAGGCGAACGGGTTGATCCTGGTGACATTTACTACAGGTTTCTCGTAAACCTAATTCAGGCACCAGCCTCTTACTTAATGTTGTTACTAGTTTTAATTTTCACTATGTACTTAAAGTTGAAATAAAGAATTATGTTATTTATGTATGTTTTGTGTGATGATAAGTGAGATTATATTTTTAATTTATTAAGCTTGCCAACAACTGATACATTGATATGATTTAAATATACATGTTAATGGTCTTATACTAAATGTACAGGCTCTAACAGGCAAACATAACTTGCTTAATATAGGGGGGAAGAAACAAGGTAAAACTAATTAATTAATAGTGAGTGAATGTATTGTTTAAATTTGTATAAGGAGTCATGGTGATTGATGATTTCCGGAGGCCCTCTCCCCGATGAGTACTTACTATTATTGTATATACTTATTTAAAGTATATACAATAATAAATTCATTGCAACAACTATTTATGTAACCTTTTTTGTCAACCCTACTGACCATCGACGCGTAACATCATGAGGCTATCGGCAAATCTGCGCACGGTTAGTATATTAGTAAACAAAGTGACAAGGAAACTGGTGGACCAGAAGTACCGCCCCCATCAGTATTTCATTAATTAAATTAATAAATAAATAAATCGGGAGACAAACACACACACTGTATATCTCCAAATTAAGCAAGTTACGCTTGTGTTATGGGTAATATAGAACGGACCATTCTGGGGCCAATCCCAGACACTCGGACCATAGTAAATAACGGAGAAAATATTTTTCATTTAATTAAAACCCGGAGCCTCTGCGTTGCAGTGAGGTAAGCCGGCAAAGGCTTAGCCCGCTCACACTATTTTTACACTATTTGTAAGAATTACAATAATTAATATTAATTACATTTTAACAACAGTAAATTATAGACGTATTTATTAAGTGTTTAATTGATGTTTATCAATATTTAAAGAACTTCTTACAATATATTAACTTAATATCTCTTCTTTAACAGAATGCAACTGCAATGGACACGCGCGTCGCTGCCGTTTCAACATGGAGCTGTATAAACTGTCGGGCAGGGTGAGCGGAGGCGTCTGCCTGAAGTGCAGGCATTTCACAGCTGGAAGACACTGCCACTATTGCAGGGAGGGGTACTACAGAGACCCCACGAAGCCTATCTCCCATAAAAAGCTTGCAAACGTGAGTATAAGTTTTATTTTTGAGAGAGAGAGAGAGAGAGAGATAACACTTTATTGCACACCAAAATATACAATTACAAAAACAGACCATATTTACAATATTTTCTAGGTAATACAACAGGCGGCCTTATCGCTCAAAGCGATCTCTTCCAGGGAACCTAAATGAAAAAAAAATTGAATCAGGCGATATAGGTGGTGCAGAAAAAGGTAATAGATACATAAATACTCATACTTTTTGCTATTAGATGAACGGCTTAACTGGTGGCAAGTGGTCACCTTCGATCATAGGCATCTGCAATAAGCCGATGCGTTCACAAACTTATTGAGTTGATTATTGTTTTATTATTAAATAAATAATATATATATATATATATATATATATATATATATATATATATATATATATATATATATATATATATATATATATATATATATATATATATATATATATATATATATATATATATATATATATATATATATATATATATAATCAATTGTTGTTCGTTAGTCTCGTTAAAACTCGAGAACAGCTGGACTGGTTTGGCTAAATTTGGTTTTAAATTATTTGGGGAAGTCCAGGGAAGATTTAAAAGGTAAGTAAATATGAAAAAATTTGATTCTGAGGCGGTACGAAGTTTGCCGGTTTGTCAGCTAGTCATTTAATATTTATGTATACCACCTTTGACAAATTGAATTCGTTTTATTCTTGCCACGGGTTGTTTGGAAGAGATCGCTTCTTAGAGATAAGACCGCCCATTGTGCACATTTAGAATATTTTTATGCTATAAGTTTTTCTGCTTTCTGTAATGGTGTACAATAAAGTGTTTCTCTCTCTCTCTCTCTCTCTTATTGAGATTTAAATATCTCTTATCGCTGTAGCGCTGTAGAAACACCACGGGAGACCGTTTATTCTACAGCTATATGCAAGAAGAAGCAAGCGCTAGGTGCAGTGGAAGACTTCCAAGTGTCAAGGAAATAATAACAGCCCATAACTGTCCCACTGCTAGGCTCTGGTCTCCCGTTATAGGGAAATAGACAATATACCCATCACGTTTGGCCAAGGCGGCTTGGTAGGTTTGACACGGCGATTGTCTCGATGGGCAGATTGCATCACGATGTTTTCCTTCACCGTTGTAAGCACATGGTAATTGTAACAATATGCACATGCATAGAAAACTGCCTAATCGGTGTATGCGTTCTGGCCAGGATCGAACCCGCGCACTTTGAGTTTGGGACGCGTGTGCTAGCCATTGCGCTTACACGACTTATAGGTGTCAAGGGTCAAGGAAGCGTGGATGAAACCTCCAGTGGATATCAGAGACAAATTTTAAGACAGGCTTACAGAAAAACATTATAAAAATGATTGTTTATGATTAGGCGTCGTAACAATGGTAGTTTTTTTTCACTTCAATTATGAGTACATATATATTTAAAGTAGTATGTGCCAGCGAAACTTCGTTCGCATTGCCAAGAATCCCACGAGCTTATACTACGTCAACGACGCGCGATGTCATTTTTCGGTATAAAAAGTATTTGTAAAAATATACTGTTACGAGCTACAGGACTCGAATTAAAAATGCCGTTGGAACTATTATAGAATTTATTAGAACTGTACGTATAAAACAAATACAAATAAAACTGGCTGCAACCAGTTCACACTGCACGATTCATTACAATTCGACACGCGCAAAGTTTGTCGTTCTATATCGCTAATCGAGAGTACTAGAAAACGTCTTACTCGTTTCGTAGTCGTCGCTTGACTGCCCACCCCTCCATTCGGGCATTGTCTTATATGAACTACATAGTACAAAAAAAATTAGCCGCGCGCACTAAGTTTCCGAGAAATAATAACTTGCACACCTGCGAACGAAGTCGAAAACAATAACAATAAGGATTAGTTCGACGCTAATGATGGTTATAAAACAAGTAGAAAAACAGCAACATGTTTTTCTTAATTACAAATTTAAAACACAAAATAATTTCTAAATCCGCGAAGACAATAAGCTGCGCTTACGACAGGCAGCTGTGCGCTTATCTTTGACGACATGTAACACTACGTATGATGCAAGCGCCGACTACACCGCTGTTTTAGAAATTAAGGCCACACTAACAGCTTTCGGCCTTTTATCGATAGTTAATTTATAGACATTAGTAATAGAATCTCTTTAAGTCGAACTTGAAGGGAGACGTCAAAAAATTCGAGTTATAGACTTCTCGATTTATGAAGGATTTCGACTTAAGCAAATTTTGTAAGGAAAGATTCGAATTGTAGAGGTTGGGAATTATTCAAATAATCGCGTTGTAACGGTTGTAAAATCAAATATGTTGTTGTATGTATCTGTATTCGAGATACAGAGGTTCAATTTTTTTTTTGAGTTACTGAGGGAAAATAAGTACTGAATTTGCTTATAGAGAGTCATTAATTATTTCGACTTATAGAGGGTTCAGATTTCGAGCAATGGAGGTTTTAGGGTTGAAGGGAAGGGAACACAATTTTTTTCAAGTTTGGGAGGTTTTCGAATTATTGAGGTTCGGCTTAAAGAGGTTTTACTGTGATGTAATTAAATAAATAAATCTGCGGATAAACACACACTTTGTATATCTCCAAATTAAGCAAGTTACGCTTGTGTTATGGGTAATATACAACGGACCATTCTGGGGCCGATCCCAGACACCCAGACCATAGTAAATAACGAGAAAATACGTTTCCGAAATTTACTATACCTGGAATCGAACCCAGAGCCTCTGCGTTGCAGTGAGTTAAGTCGACAATGGCTTAGCCCGCTCAACCACAGAGTCCGTCGATATGTTTGAACAGAACGCGTAACGCTAATGCATGGCGTTTCCGACCTTTCGGTCGCTAGTTTGTTAAAGGTAGTCTATGGGGAATTGAATTGTATGTAGTCCACGCCACTGCTATGTATTGACACGGAATATAAGTTAGCTCTATATCCAGTTTCATTGAAATCAGTACTTTTCGCATGATGATCTAACAGACAGACGGACAAAAGTCGTAAAAATTGTATTTTCGCAATTATTTGTATTGTTACATGCGTGTGGGGACGCACTTAGGATTGGAAGTAAACACCATTTTTTAACTAAACGCTTTTATTAACTTACACAGCTGTACGTGATTCTTCTCCGCAGGGTTGCCCCTACACGCACAACTATCGACGTACTGTCCCGACGATAAGATGTCTCACTCACAATACCGTCGCCGATATTGCGTAGACCACTTCCTGCTGCTGCGGTGCTGATTTCCGAATTTACCGCGTGTATCTCGCTTCTGGATCTCCTCTTAAGCTACGCTAAACTCGTCCTTCACTCAACTGCCCACTAAACTCTCCACTAAACCCTTCACTAAACTCGTCACTGTCTTTTACTTAACTCTTCTTCCAACTCTCTAAACTTGTACTTGTCACTTCGCTGTCTTTAACTGAACTACTCCGAGGGCGCGCCATACGCTGCTTATATACCCGGAAGAATCTTCTGTAACCCATAATTTCGATCTTCTTTTCGTTATTCTTTTATTTCCTGTCTGTCCCTTTCTGAACCTCTACTTATCTGTCTTTTCCCTCCTGAACCTTCTTTCTAGAATCATCTATCCTGCGGGCGCGGTGCGATGGCCGGTAGAAGGCAAAGGGACGTGGAGGAAGAAGCAAGGAAGAACTTACTTCGCCACCACACTGCACTCGTCCCCCGGGGGTTCACACACTCACTGGGATGTTAGGATATGCTTATGATCCTTAAATTGAGTTATAAGTTTATTTTCTTTATTGTGTTCCAACAATTTATATATATACGTATTTTTTTCTATCGCGGTGACAGCAGTGACACTCCGCTGAAACGTCTTGTATTGCGCATTCTTCATTTAAAGTTTATTCTTTACTTGATGGCGTGTATGGGGAGGAAGAATTTATAAGGTGTTCCTCTGGGCGCAACCATATCCCTTTCTAAAATGTATCTGTCCTTGTCTTTTCCTTCCAGAATCTTCTACCTTTTTCTAAAAGTTTTGAGACCGGCTTACGCTGATTCGACTTTGGATTTATCATAATTTATAGATAGATTCAAGTATTCAAACTTATCACTTTTGTTGCTATTTATTTATTAAAATACACTGGTTAATGTGCATTCGTCACGTGTATGAAGCGGCTATGGATAATTAAAACTTAAATTATTCAGATATCTTTAAATCCCAAGCTTGACTCACGCGAATTTTCTCATTTAGCTCGCAACGCTCACTAAGGAATAAAACGACCCTTCTTGATGGACACCGCGGGTCACACGTACGTACCTCGCCCATAAACATTTGACCCCTCCAGATTGGGGCTTACAGTTTTTCTGAGGCCGTCACCTCTGAGTGTAGCGGTCGCTCGCTTTATGGCCGCAGACAATTGGGACACATTCTACATCAGTGCGAATCGCTTCATAAAACTAGAAGGGTTGGACGCTTGCCTATTTGGTTTTATTAGGATCTCTTGAGGTCAACGCCTTTTTAGGATTGTGAATAGATACACTGTAAACGTATTGTTTATTGTCAAAAGGTACATTTTGACAGCTAACCTAAAATATAATCTATATACAGGGTGGAAACTTTCACTGAGCAGTAAGGTGTCCTTAACCGTTGCAGCTAGACGAACATGGCCTCAGGAGACCGTCCATAATTTTTCGTGAAATTTTGATCCCCATTCGCAGATAATGAAAAAAAGTACAGCTAGCAAGAAAATGGCCATTTTACACAAAATATTTTTTTGATGCCAATCGATCTTATTTCTAATATTGTTCAAAAACTTATATCGGCCCAACCATCGTAGGAGTACTAAAAGAGTTAGAAATCGCAAAAATCTTTCCTATACATCTTTTAAGAAGTCCAACTGTGAAATTGTCTGGATGGATGTACTTCCTGGTCAACAGTGGACTGTTAACGTTTGTGGTGTTGATATTTAGGTTTATATAATTAAAAATACTGAGAAAAAATCGAAATGTGTGCTGGGACACATAGTAGAAGTAAAACTTCAACGGACAAGTGGCAAAACGAATTGCAACAAAATTTTAACTTGAAATTTTACGGGCAGATTGTTAATGCAGTCGTTCAATTTGAAAACCTGCCCGTAAAACTTCAAGTTAAAATTTTGTTGAGTTTCGTTTTGCCACTTGTCCGTTGAAGTTTCACTGCTACTATGTGTTCCAGCACACATTTCGATTTTTCGCAAGTTTACTGAAAATTATGATTTGTTTAGGTTAGGTACATTTTAATTAATGCATTTTTTATTTAAACATATTTTATTTTATCAAACGAACAAACCGAATTCGATCCGGAACCAAAAAACGCATCCATAGTCTACTCTAAAATTATGCCGCCTCTCACCACGTCTAGTCTAAATTTATGCCGCTCCTCCACGCGGCCGTAACGCTTTTTCGTGACAGAAAAATCCTAAGACCCCCCCGTCTATATAGAAGTTTCACTTCAAAAGTAAGCGAATATTTATTATGCAAACTAGAACCGAATAAAAACAAAAGAAAACACAAAATATTTACGATCTTATTCATAGAGAGTTAGAGTAAGTTTGAACGCTACTTTATGGTTCTTAAAGAAGCGTTCAAAATTACTCGTAACTCTATGAATAAAACCGTTAGAATTTAAATACTGGTGTTCCCAACAACAACTTACCTATTTTTATTTATCAAATCTTTTTGTTGGCTGAATAAAAAGATAAGTTAGAAAAAAGAATATTTATGTTTTTTGTATGTATGTTATGCGATTTCTCCGTCAATTGTGGACAGATTTAAAAAATAAATATACGAATTGTCACCATGTCAGCATTTGACGAATGGGGATCCCAGGGACATCGAGAGCAACCCTCGCATTTTATAGGCACGTGCAACGTATCACATATATTTTTTTGTTTATAAATCTATTCAAGTATCTGCGTAACTAAAAAGTAGAAAATAAAAAACTTTTTAACAAAAAACAAAACTTACTTCAAAGTCGGTGCCAAGTAAAATATAAAATACAACAACAAATTTGCAAAATGCACCGACTTCGAGATATTTATTAGTTCGTTATATATTTTATGCTTTTTAACCGACTTTAAAACAAGATGTTTTAGGAAATATTTATTTTTTGCTTTTTATGTTAAAAAGTTTTTATAACGAAAATTGACATTGTTTCGATGGTATTGCCAAATGTAACTTATTATTCCCGCAACTAAACCTCCTTTCACGGAGTATTTTTATTTATATATAAGGTTTGTTTAAAGCGTCGTTTTATTTAAATAAAGATACGAGCATCCCTTATCCTGTTTACCTTAACCGACTGCAAACAGGTGTACTGTGTGTTTTATCACTTTTGTATTTTTATCTCGTTTAGGCATCTGTCCCACTGCTGACAGATGGCGAATAGCGACGAACGAGAAAAATACATTCCGTTTTGAATACCTATATTTACAGATTTATGCACTCCATAGTTCAAAATTTACAAGGCGAGGGGGCACTTTTTATATCTTTAAAAATATCTGGCCAATTTTTATTGCCCTAAGTAAAAATGACACTCTAGAACATCGTTATGATTTTCAGCATGCAGTGATTACATGTAGAATGTCGTACAAATTAAAATATTATTCCTATAAAATAGTGACGGTCAGTTTTGTAAACTATCTAAAAAGAATAAGAACTAGTTGACTCAGCCAAATACCGAGCTCGAGACACTCGAGTCAACAGAGAAAAGAGCTAGGACACTGATAGGAAATAACCGACTATTCGACGAGAGGCTTCAGAGCCTAAATCATCGACGTAAAGTCGCTAGTTTGTCGGTATTCTATAGGATACACTTCGGCGAGTGTGCCACGGAATTGCACGGACAAGCAGACGTACAAGCTCACGCCACCGATATATGGTCGCAATACCAAAAAGCGGACGAAACGCTATGCTTCCACTTTTATCATACGCACCCCGAAGAGTGGAACTCTTTACCGTCGTCTGTTTTTCCTCAAGAATACAATGTAGGTGTCTTCAAGTCTCGCGTGAACAGGTATCTTCTAGTAAGCGTCCTCCACCTTAGACTGCATTTCCACCTGACATCAGGCGCAGTGTCAGTCAAACGCGAACCTATTTAATATAAAAAATGTACCTACACCGACTTTTCTTTTAGCGATTATTACATATGTACATATATTAGTCTAGACAATAAACAAAATCCAAGTCAAATACTTAAATTTGTACAAATAGAATTCCTATAGCTATGTAAAATAAAACTAATTATAAGCTAAACTGCCTTAAAAATTATTATACTGTTACAGCTTAGGCTTCGACAAAGACAAACTCCACATACAGTCTGTAAAAGCACATTTTATTACCTGTCGGCATTTGAACGAATTGTAATCCTTTTATGATCGACTTCTTTTTGTTTACTTATTTATTGGCATACGTTTCTAATATTGTGAAGAACAACCTATTGTTCTCGTTTACGGCCGCTTGCAGGTGTCATTAGCCAGTTGTTACGGATTAAGTACAAGCTGACTCTAGGAAATTATGTCGACGATGCGATACGGGCACATTTGCATTTATGCAGTATAAAACAATGGCGTGATTGAGAGAGGGGGTTCAGTTGAGCGAGAACCACGATCAAGGCGTGACGTGTGTACATTCGGGAATCTAATAGTGACGGACTTTGCGCGTTTTATTGAATTACGACCTTCTACATTATGTTTGGATTTGTTGTGTTTTTTTATATTTGTACCTGTGTTATACGTGTTTGTACAGTTATAATAAACTTTATAATAACTCTTAATAGCATTTTAATTCGAGTCCCGCTAACTCTTAATAATACAAAGAAATACCAATAATTTATAAATATATGTATATAACAAAAAATAAATGTAAAACCGACCCCTGTCGCAGTCCAGTATACTAGAAGGCTGGCTGGCGAACCACATTGCATGGTAATGCTGATTCGCAGTGCGAAGTATGAACTTTGAACCATATTCTTTTCTTTCACCTTATCTCAATTATTTGGGGTTGGTACAATATATCTTTGCCTTCCATACTCCTCTATTATGAAGTATGTATGAACCTTGTATGATCTATTTACATATCGCACGTTTATACCGTCATTAAACTAAATATGCGATTGTTCAATACAAGCGTTTAGTTTTCAAATTAAAACTCCTCGCAAAACACATAAAATAAAACAAATTTGTTTTGTTTTGTATTCAATGTACACAATGATCGCCACAACTGTAGTTTGAACTCAAAAATAATTAAAATAATATAAACTTTTTTACATATTCTACTTTTTGTCTCGATAATATATAAAAATAGTCAAAGAATTATCGCTCTCTCGCCAGGCTCTCAGTTGGGCAAACGCTTTACTTACCATCCTTTTTATCGTAAATACCTCGTTTACGTTAACTTAATGTTTTCTTACGTTGTAAAAGGCTTTAATGGTTATTAAATGTATGTATATTTTTAGTTTTATATCTTAATTAATTTTTGACCTGCAGATAATATCTTGCTAGATTTATGAAAATTACTTCTATCATATGTTACATACATAGATCACAATTGTTTTATATACTATTATATCTATATATATAACTAGCTTCTGCCCGCGACTTCGTCCGCTTGGAATAGTTACTTTGGGCTAACGCTAACTTTAACCCGTGACTTTGTTTACGTAGAAGGTGAAAATATTTTTAAATCTTAATGACTGCCCGCCGGCCTTGCACATCATAAATGCGCGCGCAGTACTTGATCATTATTTTGCTGCGATGTTATTTTAAAACTGCGATATCTCCTAAGATATACATTGAAATCGAATGATGTAAATGGCACTTTTGTTTGAAATTAAATACTTGTGATGAATAACTTATTCATTTGGATAAGGATTAATATCATGTTTATAAAAACACCTTCGCAAATAATGCAATATTATGGTTAGCATAAAAAGGTTATAGTGAGTCAACCTTAAAAGATAGACATGCTGTCGCGGACTTTTTTTAGCACTTTTAAAAGGGAACAATTCTATCACACATGACTTTTGCGATACTAACTGTTTACACAGCGTACGCAGCGGAAGTTCTCAAAGGGAACCCCCGATTTTTGAAACATTCTTCATTGGTGCTCCGCTCCTATTGGTCTTAGCGTGATGATATATAGCCTACAGCCTATAAATGGGCTATCTAACACTGAAAGAATTTTTCAAATGAGACCAGCAGTTCCTGAGATTAGCGCGTTCAATCAAACAAACTCTTCAGCTTTATATATTAGTATAGATTAAAACTAAAAGTTTTAAAACAAAATTGTACTTTAAAATACCTTTTGCAACAAAAAATATCTACTTAGGTCCAAATGTCGCTTCCGATAAAATGCCAGCGAAACTTCGTTTGCGTTGGCATGTTGAAGATGTATTTAGTGAACTACAACGGTGGCATTAAAAACGCAGCGCCATTTTTTTTCGATATATTTACCTACCTTACGAAAATAACGCCATTTATCGAGGCAAAAAGTATCCAAGTGTCGACCAGATAATTATAAGCTAAGGGAACGTATTCACACCAGTTGACCGATTTGTAACGCCTTTGGTGTTGCAAATGTCTGTCTATAGACGAGGGTAACCGCTTTCCATCAGGTGGGCCGTCTGCCTGTCTGCTGAACTCATGAAATAAATTTAAATTAAACTAAATCTACCCATTTTTTTAAATTTTACCCCCCTCCCCCCTCGATGACCACCATGACCACCCGTAGTATGTGCCAAGATCCCCTTAAGCTGCAGCTTTCACGTAGTGATTCATAAATATGGTTTTAAATCTATCGCTGCAAACTGAAATGTAAAAAAGAATTGTGTGTGTGGGTGCAGTTCACACGCAGTAAAAGTGAAACTTCAAAGAATATATATACTCACAGATAATAATATACTGTTACGAGTCGCGAGACTCGAAATGAAATGCCGTTAGAATTACTATCATGAAGTTTATTAGAACTATACAAACACGTATAACACAGGTACAAATATAACCGAACGTAATGCAGAAGATCGTAATTCAAATATACGAGCAAAGTCCATCACTAAATAGATTACCGAATATACATATGTCTTGCTTCGCTCATGGTTATCGCTTGACTGGCTGATTTCTCCATTGGGGCATTGCTTTATACCGCACAGACGCAATATGTCTGCCCGACCGCGTTTACCGAAATTCTTAGAATCAGTTAATACTTTTAAATCCGAGATACCTGGCAGTGATCACAATACAACAATAGGCCGTAAAAGATTACAATACACAATGAGCTATTTTTCTAATCACAAATTTAAAACACAAAGTAAACAAAATAAGTCCAAATACCGAAAAGGTAATAAAATCCCGGATATGTCGTACACACGAAAGCGCTGAAGATAATAGTATAATTTTGTTATCTTAAGTTGTGACGTAAATGAATGTATCAAGAATGTGCACTGAAGTTTGAACATGAGATGGGGTGGTTACCGTGTCTCAAACACCATTGTTCAGCATTAAATAACAAACAATATTAATATTGTTACAATGAAACTAAAAAACACTACCCAGACACGAACAGCCTGCCAAAAAAATGAAACGACCAAAAAATAGTCATTCCTCAACCTTTTTCACAAACATAAACCTCGTTACCCGAGGCCGGGGAAATGTCAAAACAATACATCAAGACCGCCATAAAGGCAAACCAAATATTGTAATGCTTTCCCCTCTCTTCCTCGTTGTATCTGAAATTATCTACGTTAGCCGAAATAAAAGTTTAGTTCTGTATGTCATTTTTAACTTGTTTTAATACAGTTCACTTCGTTTCTTGTGTATATATATATATATATAGTGACTCAAATTTTGACCAAAAAAACAGTCTAATAACTTATTTTGAGTATTTAATTGCATTTTTAAAGTTAGTTTAGTTTCTGTATGATGACTCAATACTTAAATAAGAGCTACTAATATATAAAAATGACAACGATTTCTTTGTATTTTTAATAAATTTAATTAACCGAGGGGAAATGCCAACAATGGTTTAGATAACCCTATATTGTATCTGTATTAAAAATTGTAATATTAAATACCAAAACTAAGCAAAGTCGGCTCACTCCACATACACAGCCGAACGGTCCGGTACAACAGTCAACAGTCCATGTATCGACTAGCCCTTTCCGTCCCCTCGGTTTCGTTATGGGCCCTCAGGGACCCTTAGCCATTTGTAAGCCACGTCCGATTCCGCTGACGTCTTGATCGAAAAAAGGTATTCCTAACAACATCGGCCGTAAAGAGATATTGGGGCTTTTTACGGTCACGTTGATCTGTCATTGACCTCTCGGGGGTTCAATAGTTGTTCGATTCTTGGAAGTCTTATTCCAGTTACTAGGATTGCGGTGGCGGATAGGTCATTGGGCTTTCTTCCCTTTTCGTGATGGGTCGGTGCCCTAAATGTTTGAAATAAGCGAGTCTCCTCGTTTTATAGTAAATAGAAATTAGAAATCTTATATTCATAACAAAATTACACGTCAATTTATATAATATACTTATGGTTACAATTAAACTTAGGTCATAAACTCTTCATGACCATAGAAAGTGTGCTCGACTAACTATTTCCTGAGCCGTATTTTAAATGAACCGATAGATGGTGACTCCGTTATCCTTTTAGGTAGTTAATTGTATAACGGTCCCATGACATGAGAGAGAGGAGAGGATTACATGACATGGGAGAGGATAAGGCCGGCGAATCCTACGCGTTCCTACTGTGATCCTTATAGGGTTATAAATCCAGATTTCTCTTCGTCAAAAAGAGAGACATTTCAAGACCAGATACTTGATTTGAAGCCTTTGCGAAGAGGTCTAATCAACAAATCTGTTGTTACCAATGTTACATACATTACCAATGACTTGCGGTCAGTCCGATTCGAGCACGAAAGTTCTTAATCAAGTAAGTCGAGTAAATAGAGTCAAAGTTTGCAGAAGTTGGCAAGTCGGTAACTAGTTCGCTGGAAGTAACAACGGGGAGTGATTAAATATGTTACTTGTGGATATTCTCCAAGTGGAACTGGATTAGGTTTTCGGGTTTGTTTTTGTGTTTGGTTATTGCTGTGGTTAATTGGACGGCATTCTTTCGAAGTATTTTTTGAAGAACTTTTATGGATTGTATTTCTTTATTTAATTAAATGAATTGCACAAAAGTCTCTTTAACGACTTTAATAACGTTATTAATACTTTTGGTATGGCGGCGGTGACCACTGTCCATCAGGTCAAGTTGTCTGCTTTATCCCGGCCCACTACTACTTTAACTCGGCAATTTTGTGAGCTGTATCGGTAACCTTGATTCTTTTACGGAGATCCTCATTTCTGATTATATCCATAAGAAAAACACCCAAGATTGCACGCTCCTTAGCCCGTTGAGCGACTTTAAATTTTGTGGATCAATCCCACCATCAGTGTCCACATCTTGGCAACTTATGTCATAATAGGTAGGTGGCAAAGCTCGAAGACTTTCGTCAAGCATTGCGGAGTGGTCGACGGGAAGACTTGTCGAAATCGCTGCCCAGCCAAACCTGTTCCTCCTATTTGTTTCCTCACCGAAGTTATGCCTGCTATAAATATTCGATGGACGGGGTCGGATCTGGGGGGGAGGGGGGTCCTCCTATTTGTTTTCTCTTCGAAGTTATGCCTGCTATAAATATTCGATGGACAGGATCAAATCTGGATGATGATTAAGATAAAAATATAGGCGAGCGGGGACGTCAGTTTAGTTCTTCCCCCTCTATAAATTCAAGATCGGAGGCTGCCGATGGAACAATAATAAGATTGGTAGAAATTCCGCATGACTTTGTATCTAATTCCAATATTGGTTTCGAGGGTACATGAAGATATTATGCTCGCATTGATGGATCAACGCTTACACATTTCGTATTTTCTAGCCTGCGACTGCCACCCGGTGGGTGCGAGCGGCAAGACATGCAACCAGACCAGCGGGCAGTGTCCCTGCAAGGACGGTGTCACTGGGACCACTTGCAACCGTTGCGCTAAAGGATACCAACAATCCAGGAGTCATATTGCACCCTGCATACGTGAGTTTATTCTTGGTTTACTTCAAATAAAAGTAAAATATATATGCAGACTAGTGAATAGCCCTAGTTTGCTTAGATCGCAAGCGTTCACACGGGTTACAGGTAAATTAGCTTCGAGACGTTTTTGCGCGTTGTAGTAGAGTACGGTCAGCGCATAAATAAATAAACTATTATTTTTATATATTTTTATAAGTATGTACTTAATATGAAAGTAAAAATATTAAACGATAATAAATATAATTTTTAATACTAAATTGTTGGTCCCTGTTCTGAAGAATGACATTTGCTGTTTGATAGCATCTTTCTGATGGATGTCAATGATATTCCGGTTGATTTAGCAACTAATTGAGCGGGATTCATAATACTGCTCGGATTGCTATTGCACTCATTTTCGAAATATTTTTGCAAATTATACAAAACTTCTTTAGTTGGGAAGTCAAAAGCTTACCTCGACCACGTTTCAACATCGGAACCATTTTTAATTAACAAATTTAATATCAAATAACAATAATTAGCAACAAATAATAACACTGAATAATAAATTACAAGAATGAACTACAAATAAAATCAATTAATTCATTAATTAACAAACTAAAACCAAATAGTCAGACCTCACAACAATTAGCAATGTAAATAATTATTATTTATTTTGACTCTTGATTGTAAATATATTTTCTTCTTTAAAATATAACGAACCCCTTTATGCTAATTGTACAGAGTATTAAATTTCAAGTTTAGAATCTATATATTAATACGTGAAGCAAAAACTTTGTACCCCTTTTTATGAAAATTGCGCGGACTGAAGAGTATGAAATTTGGCACACTTATAGTTTATATAGAGGAGGAGTGCAGAATGCAATTTTTTTATAATTAGGCATAAAAAATACATTAAATCAATAAAAAAAACATTACACACACTGCCATGTATTTGACACACACACACACACACACGCATATATAATCTTTTGTTTATTGTTAAAGTCAAATGAACAGTGTAGCCTTGGCGAAATCTGTGATTACAGAAGTATAGTCTTTGACAACAGAACCTTAATAATGTTCAAACTTATAATTTAAATTAATTATTATGGATGAATTTCGACCACGGGCGACCACTAGTTCCTGTAAATATACAAATACTACAAATGCAAAAACTTCTCGAACCTAATTTACCTATACTTGCTTTAAATTTTTGTCTAGAGGCTAATAATACTTGAAAAATTCCATCCCATTTTCTAGTATAAAAATTTTTCTGTGTTCATTCTCGGTGTTGAGACTATAATTATGTATGCCAAATTTCAAGTAAAAACGGTTTTGTTGTTTTTCCGTAAATGCATAACAGACAATATACTAATATTTACTGATATCTTATTCTGGGTATGACTGCAGTCACACAAGCGCAAGTTACCTACGGTCTTACTCATAAAGATTTAGAGTAAGTTTGAATGCTTCTTTAACAACCAAAAAGAAGCGTTCAAATTAACTCTAACTCTCTATGAATAAGACTGTTTGGTTTAACTATTATGTATTACTAAGTGCTATTGTCTGTCGTTAGTTTACTGAATACATGAATACTCATAAAATATGTTCGCCTGTTTCTTGCTCAACCTGGCAAACACCTATCATGTAATGTAGTGATTGATTGAATTATCAATTATTTTACGAAGGTAAAGCCAAAGTGTATTATTCTTATTTATTTATTCATCTTTCTCTGTCTCTTTGCGGGGTAGAGATCTTGTTTATCTTTTTACTTTGTCTTTTATTAGATAAAAAAAGTTAGAAAGTCATTATTAAAAATATTTTATATATAATACAATACAATACTCTTTATTGTACACCAACATTACATAGAAAAATACACAAAAAACTTACTTACTAAAAGGTAGTACAAGTAAAAGTAAGGCAACCTTTGGATGGACAAGATCTAATTACATAGATAGGGTTGGCGTGCAGTTGAAATAGATATTAATATAATAATAAAATAATTATAATACATATGTTATAGTTATAAAAATATATACGTACATAGACATACAAAACAAACACGTTATACAGTTAAATAGTGCTCCTTCACAAGCCTGTTAAAGGAATGGATAGATTTAGCAGACCGGACATCTGCCGGCAGAGCATTCCAGAGATGCACAGCCTGAACAGAGAACGATCTTGCGTAACTCTCCGTAGTATGTATCAATGTCCTAAGTCGCAACCTCTCTGTCGTTCTCAAAGACCTGGAATCACTGTGATAAAACTGAAAACGTTCTATATATATATATATATATATATATATATATATTGAAAAAAGTCTCGCATGACCAAAGGGCTTCTGGCATATATGTAGGTTAATGGATTAGCGTTGCCATACAATGTGGGAATGCAGCCAGCATTTTGGAAACGCTCCCCACTGACACTGCCAACGGTCTGTACTACGTTTTTTTACTTGTAAATATGTTTAGTAGTATTCTCCCTTAAGAGAGCAGCAGCGCATTTGTAACACCTGTGGTGTTGCAAATGTCCATAGGCGATGGTAACCACTTTCCATCAAGTGGGCCGTCTGCCTGTCTGCTAAACTCCTGCAATAAAATAAAAAATAAAAACAAATAAATAAGTTTTATTTTTTATAGTATAGTTTAATTTTTACGTACTTCACTCTGTGGTATATATAACATGCATGCTGTAGTTTTTTTGCTTTCTTGTATTTTTTCTCAGGTATTTTTTTTCTCTTGTCTGGTTAGTTGAGTATGTATTAGACACTATATTAATTGCGATTACTGATAGTATAATGAAATTATGTGTTATCAGGCATACCGCGCGTAGTGACAGCGGTGCAAGCTATGGAAGCCGTGGACGGCGAGCCGGGCCGCGGTAAGTAGTAAGTGTACCTTCATGCACTCTCGCCTCACACATCCATACGAAGCAGCGCGTAACCACTACTTCATTTCATTGTGATATCATAATTTACGGCTTAAAACTTCATCCTAATTTCATTGTGATTAATTTAGAAACATTTGAGTTTAGTTTATATACCATACGTTCCACATAAGATAGATGGAACAGGTCTTTAAATGCAAATTAAAAATAGATTTAAATGACGTAAAATTAATTTATTAAATTTATTTTAAAAATATAAAATTAAATATTATGCAGAACATTAGTGGTTATGTACTGACTTTAAAAATATTGTATCGTTTTAGCTTTTTTTCGGTTCTTCATAATGACTGTACATTTTCATGAAAATCCATTCAGAAGTTACCATGTGACAGAGTTACCAACATCCTTGCAAACTTTCTCGTTTATAATATTGTTACAAACTTTCCAAGAAGCCAATGTATGAAAGACGTTAACAGAGCATTCCAAAATTAAAATCTACAAAAATTCTGTTAGACATGTTGGGCAACATGCAAAATAAACCAAGTTGGCCTGAACGCATTGGCCCAATAGGCTGGCTCATCGTGTGTAACGGGCATAATGTTATATATTAATAACTAGCTGATGCCCGCGACTTCGTCCGCGTGGTGCAGTTTTTTAACTATCCCACGGGAACTCTTTAATTTTCGGGATCAAGTATCCTATATGTTGACCAGGGATATAAGCTACCACCATACAAAATTTCATTTAAATCGGTCCAGTCGTTTCGGAGATTAGCCGGTACAAATAGACAGACAAACAGTCAAACAAAGAAACAAAAAATTCTAAATTAGTTCTATTTCACTTCTTACATCCCTCTGACTCGGTTTTTAGCATTTTTTTTCATTGTACAGAAATTTGACCTCTACAATTTTATTATATGTATAGATAAGCGATACAATTTTTTTTAGTTTCGATTATTTTGCGCATTACTTTTAATTTCATAAAAGGGCAAATAGCAAATACCGATTAAGCCATTTTACTTTTGGAAAAAATGGTGCTACGCGCATCTGTATACAATATTTGTTTTTGTAACTAAAAATTCTGTGTGCAGTTCACACGCAGTAGAAGTGAAACAAAGTGTGACAAGGGGAGGGAGGGACTGTAAATTTCGTGACGTCACATTTGATATATTATATCGTTAAAATATATATAAGCTTTAAAACACGAAATTTGAAGCATTAACGAAAAACTTCAAAACATTTCCAACTCTATTTGTATAATGTTCAAATGTATTAAATATAATGTATTCTATCTCGTTCTCTCGCAGGCTTAGTCCTATAGATTTGTGTTTATCTCTTTTTAGTGTCGCTTTTTCGTTTTTTCGAGTTCCAAATCACAACGACTCAAAAGAGGTTTCACTTCAAAAATTACAATATACATACGTTATTTTTAAATATTGAAAACTTTTCGACGTTAAAACTATTTTATTGTTAAAATATACGTAAGTTATGAACTAGTCCAGTGAAGAAAACGTAATTAACTAATGTCTATTAGTTATATTGTATTCTACCTACATATAGAAAATTATTATAGAAAAGGATCATAGAAAATTAGATATTTAAAATAATAGATGGCGCATAGGTTTAAATTTATTTAGCCTTAATTTTTCTATAAATATAAAGCTATGTAAAGCTAAATTAATAATACACATGTGAAATAAATTTATTTTGCAGGCTTATTTTCATACTCCATTCATTTCCATACTCATAACATTTCGTTTCTTTTTGTTTTTGATTTAACAGTGGCGGGTGAGAGGTAACTCGTTTATTATATTATTGCACAAAATCATTTATGATATATTATCATATATCCATTAATCATATCGATAATATTTAATTAAATTTTGTTAAATTACTATCCGAATTTCTAATTTGTATTTAAATAGCTTGATTTTATTAATTAACTTTATCTATACTTGTATTTAGGTTTATTTACTTTATATTTTTACGTAACAGCAAAGAGGACAATACTACTACTATGAATGTATAATACTAAAGAATGACAATCGTCTAGTAAAAAACGTAACTCATAACACAGTTTTAGTGAAGAACTGAAGGGTGGTGCCAACTGTGACTACAGTGTGTTACGAGTTAGAATAGAACAGCATATTCGTTGTGCTTGTTATATTCTGATACAAGATGTCCACCACAGTAGTCATGAGAACCGTAGTGTATATTAATATGACATAGACAATCGTCATAGATAATATTTTTAGTCGATTTATCAGACGATTCGATTTATAATTAAATTACCATTTTCTACCGGTTAGTTAATTTTATAAGCCCACTAAATTATCGTTTAGATAATTTAGTGCATCAGTAACTAATTATTATAATTGTTTTTATGATCCTGGCAACATTATGATGTAATTTCTATTTTTAGCAATGATGCAATGTTATTGTTTTGTTGGGTAGCATTTTCGTATAAAAGGCGTAGTGGCGTGTAGACGGTGTTCATTGCTTACTGTGCTGTGTGAATATTCACATCAAAGTCTGAACAATAAAGGGGAAACCCTGCCCAAATAGTTAATATTTGGTATATTTGGTACTTTCTTACCCAAATCTCTCCTTGCATTTTACAATTCTTTATTCATGTGTGCACAAGAAAGTAGTTTACATAAGTATTAACAATATTTTAAATAGTACAATAGGTGGTATTATCGCCTTATAGCGATTTCTTCCACACAACCTTCTGGAAATAGATTGCAACAGTGCGCAACATACCTCTAAATATTAATAATAAAATATGACATTAAGTTAATAAAATTATAATTATACATACACAAGTGAATTTTAATAGAAAATGTAAATACGTGAATAGTGTATACCTAAATATATGTACAGATATACAAAACAACAACAACACAATAAGTTTGCAAATTATCATACAGCGCGTTCCATTAGTAGCTCACAACGCCCAAAATGCTCCGTTGGCCGTTCCAAAGGCGACCGAGGTCGTTGTGGTCGTGGCGAAAACATCACTAATGTCGTCATCATTTTCGATCACCGATCCAGGTCAAGAGGTGATTCGAATAACCGTTCCACTTGGGTTTACGATTGTCACGCCGGCAAGCAAGTGAACGTGGTCGATGTGAGTCTCTAATGGAACGTAGCCATAGTGTTCCTTGATGATCCTGTTAAAACTGGTCAGTGATTTGGGGTTTCTGATATATATTACTAATGCATTCCATAAGCTTACAACATGCACAGCAAAAGATTTTTGGCAAAATTTGCGTGCGTCATTAATCGCAAATTCGCTGAGGATCTCAAAAACCGTGAACTACTTGCTTGAAGGGACTCAAATTGTTCCTTTGGGTAACAAGGAGTCTTCGGACTAAAAAGTATATTGTACAAGAGGGATAAGATATGGGCATTCCGCCGAAAACGGTTAAGAAGCGAAAACAGAAGCAGCTACGTTTTTTACTTAACAATTGTTGTTCCTATTACTCTTCTTCCATGGCTCTTAATGGTACTTAATCAATTAATCTGCTTTTCAAATACAATAACAATTTTAACAAACAAACAAATATACAATTTTATTTATCTATTTATTTCGTAACGCTTTCGCATATTTATTGAATTATAACACACTATTTTTATTTCTAATGAATTTAATATAATATATGAGATATATAACTTTATGCAATGAAAGTTTTTAAAATGACGTTAGCCCGCACTACGATGCTTTTAAAAAATATGAATTTTATTTTAAATACATATATTTTTTAATTTTAAAATTTGCGTACTACCCTCTAAGTTATGTGTGGTGTTATTAATGTAACAGCAGCGGAGCAGTGCGGCCGGTGCCGCGTCGGCGCACGCACGCTCAATCTCAACAAGTTCTGCAGCCGAGATTACGGTCAGTAGTTTTAATATCATGTACCAACAAGACGAGCTGAATAGCTGGGTTTTAGCATATTATTTCCTCTTGTCCTCTAACTAGATTACAATAAAGATTTTGCGAACTGCCGTGTTGTTGTATTATACCTGACAAATTAAGTCTAACGACACACCTGTGGAAAGTTCAGGCAAATACGCTCGCAATGTTTTTAAAATAACCTACAACACATTAGAGGAATTACTGCCGTGCTACACCGCGTATAGATTAGCGCCGATCTTTTAGTCGCCGAAGTTTATACATACATATATATATGTGTATATATATGTACATATATATATATATGTATATATATGTGTATATGTATATATATATATATATATATATATATATATATTTACATATCCAAAGTACTACCAGCTTACAGTTTAATATTTTGGTTCATTAAATTTTACTCATTTAAAGTTACGGTACCTCATACAATCTGTCCCATATCCCAGTATAAAAGGCATTATGCGTTTCTGTGTAAGCGTAATAAAGTGAGAATTCTTTCCTAATCAAAATACCTATTAGTATTTGGGGAGAGAATAGTATAGTTTCCGTAAATTCATTTAAAACTTCTTTGTGTGTGATTTTATTGCGCTATATCCTTTGATAAATATGCGTAATTGTATAATTTGATAATATATTTTTCTTCGATAATATAGCCACATCTATCGCTCTAGCGAGAAGTGAAGTGCATTTCGATCATGTATGTTGATAATTGATCATAATTGTGTGTTCATGTATGTCTACACTTCATAAGTTCCTGCCAGCTTCTATGATGATGTTATCCCGCAGTCATAATGGGTCGAGTGGTCGGTCGCGAGGCGAGCGCGGCGGGCGCAGAATGGGCGCGCGTAGCGCTCAGCGTGCAGGCCGTTTACAAGCGCGCACCGCGCAGCCGGCTGCGTCGCGGCGCGAACGCCCTCTACGTGCGCACCAAGGACCTCGCATGCAAGTGTCCTAAACTCAAAATCAACAAGTAAGATAACTATTTCATATTCATTTTTATATGTGAACTGTATCCATAGGTCCCTCTGTCAATCCGGCTCGAAGGACTATGTAAGCTAGCGGACTGTAACGGTTGGTGTGTGGGTAGCATGCGTACACAATGGTTCAATATCAACTGCCATCATTTTTAAAAATATAATATTTTCTGTTGAGATAATAATTATGGCTTTAATGCGTCCAGTATTCATGTAGATTTCCTACAAAAGGCAATAAATACTTAATTCAAGATTTTTCATACAATGATCATTGCACATAGACGCCGATGATCTTGTATTACGCGTCTTGACATTCTATATATAGGTAAATAATTTTACATACAAAACTAAGATGACACCAATCACCATTTGACATGCAATCAAATGGTAGAATTAAAATATGTATATCAGAAGCGTTCTAAATTTGTTAATTTTTCGCAGGTCATACTTAATCCTAGGAGTGGAAAAAGAAGGTCAGCAAGCGGGTCTCCCTGGCCTCGCTGTTGGTGAGAGGACTCTTCTACTCGAGTGGCGCGATGACTGGCATCGACGCATCCGTCGTCTTCAGCGGCGCGCGATAAACTGCCATTAGTCCGCTAACTACATATAAGGTAGCTTTGGTTCGCCAAATGTGAAGGTATTTCGGCGTATAGCCGGATATGGTTGGGTGCGTTCGAAATTTGAACGATTATGTTCAACCGACATTTTGCTGGCAATATTCAAATTGATTACACGTTCCAAAAAAGTAATAAACATATTCGGTGTTATACATATTGAATTTAAGGTTCCTAAAGAAGCCTACAAACCTACTCTAACTCAATATGAATAACCGTTTCAGTTTATTATAAGTGATTAAATTAAAATAAAACTAAATGTAAATTTAAGCCATGCATATTTATTTATTAGGTGTTGAAATATACATAGAAATCGCATCTATTGGCGCTTACATTTGAAATACCAATAACCGGGTAATATACTTAAGAGCAAGTACGTGAGCTTAAGGCTCGACGAACTTTTCTCTTGTGTATCACCTTGAGTAAAATGTGTTTGACATTAATGATCAGATTCCAGTCTCCCCTACGAGTATAGTAGCACCTTTGGTGTTGCATATATATAGCAAAATAAGCTAATTTTTACTGACGAAAAAAATCGTCGAGCCATAAGTACACGTACTTGCTTCGTTTATCACCCGCTATACAATACCAAATTGACCCATTAAAGGGCACTGTAGGTTTTATAATGTAGCATTGTGAGTGTTGCACCAGCATTATGAGTGTTGCGCCAGCATTATGAGTTTGTCATAAAACTGAAATTAAGAACGACCCATCCTATATTTCTTGTTGTTCCGTCGTTTTTCAACGTATCGCCCGGAGCGAGTAGATGCATAACTGTTACTGCCACATCGCAAGTTCTTAAGAAAAACTCATTGTAATAATATAAAATATTGTAGAGGATTTGGAATTTATATCCATACACTCATTTATCGACTTATTAGATATTCGAAGAAAAGACAGATACGAACCTTCTCATATATGTATTTTAGTGTTGTCAAAAGCTGGCAACAAAAACGTCGCGAACGTGTTGCCGATATCTAAGAAATTTTATGATGCTCTTTTATGACATTTTATTTTTATGATCCCGTGTTATATCGCAAGGAGGCTTATAATAATAATAAAAACTGCCTGTAAACATATCACTTGTCCAAGGCGCCTTGGGAGGTTTGACACATCGATGTGCAGGTTTCATCGCGATGTTTTCCTTCATTGTTGTTAGCTAATTGTAGCAACATGCACATTAGGCTAGAGAACTGCCTAAGTGGTGCATGCGTCCCGGTCAAGATTCAAACCTCCGCACTTTGAATTTAGAACGCGTGCGTTAGCCATTACGCTATCACACTTAAGGAGGCCACGACGACGAAGGAAGCTTACAGCGCGTTCCATTAGTAGCTCACAACGCCCAAAATGCTCCGTTAGCCGTTCTACAAGACGACCGCTGTCGTTGTGGTCGTGGCGAAAACGTCGCTAATGACGTCGTCATTTTCGATCACACAACGCCCACGACGACCCACGTCAAGAGGTGGGTCGAATAACCGTTCCCACTTGGGTTTACGATTGTAACGCTGGCAAGCAACTGGAACGCGAAAAGTCTCTAATGGAACGTAGCCTTAGTATAACGAAATATGATCTTGTTTAAGAAAATAAAATTTTCTCTTTAAACTGTCCAATATATTTGTTTAAACATTATAATCTTTAATCAATTTAAGTTGATCAACTGTGTATAAATTCCAAATTCACTGCAACACGTTAACCTAGTCTGATTTAGGTATAACGTATAATATGACTAATAATTATAAATTTAAATAATGATATTATAGCAATCATGACATTCTCCAATCGTTATTAATCACATTTTTATACATAAAACGTTTTTATGCCAAATAATTATAACGTCAAAATACACAACGCTGCATATTTTTCATGATGTCGTATAAGTATATTTCCTGATATTAAAATTGTGTTACGCTGACATTTTATCTGAGTGTTGGGTAAACTTTGTTTTCTGTATGAATTATACATATTTTGTTGTGTGATACAGCCTATAGATTGAACTACACTCTAACGGATATGAGCGTAAGTTTAAATTGATTTACTTTCGCAATCGTTTTAACGGTTGCAGGGATGAAAAAATTAAATTTTGATCTTTTGTTGTTTCGCTTAGTAGGTACTCTAATAACGGCTCTGGTTTGAGTATTACTGGAATGGATACCAGTTTTTATGCTAACCAAATCTGCTCTAAAATAATGCATTATTTGCGAAGGTGCTTTTATAAACATGACATTAATCCTTATCCAAATAAATACCTTATTCATCACAAGTATTTAATTTAAAACAAAATTACCATTTACATCATTCGATTTCAATGAATATTTTAGGAGATATCGCAATTTTAAAATAACTTCGCAGCGAAATAGTGATCAAGAACTGCGCTCGCATTCAAATTTAAAAATATTTTCATCTTCTACGTAAACAAAGTCGCGGATTAAAGTTAGCGTTAGCCCAAAGACTAGCGTCTCGGCAGACATCGTTCTGCCCTGATAAAATAAAAATATAGAAACCAATTCCAGCGCCACCTACCGGGTCTAATTGTGAATCTAAACCACCCCGGTACCCATAAACACATAAAATTTCATTAAAATCCTAGAACCGGATTCCAGCGCCAAGTATTTTGTTTAGATATATGCGTTACATTATTGAAGTTTTAGTAGGGATCCCTAATTTTTATATATTCTATATTAATCAAGTATAACGTAGCTATCGAATGGTGAAAGAATTTTTGAAATCGGTCCAGTAGTTTTTGAGTTTATTCGTCACAAACCTACAAATTTTTCCTCTTTATAATGTTACTATAGATAACTGTAAAAACTTTTGATCTTAAAACCATGACAAAATATCTAGTGATGTGAATTTTGACTTTAATTCGTATTTCCTTTCCTAGGATTTTGTTAAATATGTACATTACTAAGAAAATCAATTGAAATTTCACGTTACGTCTGCGTCTAGAGCTAGACTATATTGCAGTAGATTTTAGAAACTGTACTGTGACAGATTATATTACAAGAAATAGGATATTACCTTTTTATATTATATAGAAGCAATTAATAAATTCATGAAAATAACTGTAGCATATAATTGAAGAAAATTCAACAACAAAAAGACTAATTGGTTTATTAAGTGCCAACGTCACGTAGCAGTGAAAAATCAAATGACGATCCTTTAATTTATTTATTTCTTATAGTATAATTTTATTAAGGCTTATTATAAATGTATCGTTCCATTAATTGCATTTTACGTGTAAATGTTATTTTATAATGAAAATCGCATGTTAATATTTCCAAGTGCAATATTGGAAGCTTGTCGTCCTGTTTTTATGATACAATATGGTGCAAATAAATCTATTGCTCACTGTGAACGATGCTTAAGTTTTCAATCAGATTAGACGTAGAATTTGAAAAATTGTATTGTCGTGCTGTCCTATAGAGACCTAGCGTTATGAAAGACTTGTTTTGATTGGATAACATATCTCGAGCGTCTATAGATGACTAACTATTGTTCTAAAATACTAACCTGATGGCCAGATTCTAAAATAATTTTCGTGTGAGAATAGACCTCAGTCGACCTGCCAGTTTTATGATGACAACACCGACTCGGGTTGTAAGCATATCTGTTTTCTATTATATGTCACTTGAGAGATATCGAGCCTTTACCGCCATTTTATAGACAGCGGCATTTGGACCTAAATATATTTTTTGTTGCAGAAGATATTTTTTAAACTATTATTTTGTTTGAAGTTTTTCATTAAGTAGGGTCTAATCTAACTAGACCTAAAAATAATAGTTTAAAATACCTTTGCAACAAAAAATACGCTTAGGTCCAAATATCAATAGCGGTAAAGGCTCGTTATGTGCAATGAAGATTTTTTGGTCTCATCCAGCTGTTTCTCTTCCACCATTGAATAACCGGACTGGAATACGACGCTGGTGTATGATAATACAGTACCACCTATATAAAAGAAGTGTTACAAGTACATATTCATCGTATGCGAGTCTGCATCGAGTTTCTTGACCTAATTCTACCATACTCCTTCCACCGCCATCCATATAACAAGGTTTTCTCCGTGCAGGAATGGAAAAGAATACTAATTCATGCGTCGGGGCGTCCTGTCATAAGAGGCGACAAAACAACCCACAGCCTGGTGGTAGAGCATTTGCCCGACAGGATGGCTAGCTACCACCCCTGGTATAGAGTATGCCGCAATAGTAACTTTGAGTTGTGTTCCGGCCATCAGTGGCCAGGTTCCAGTTTCTCCTTAAGTCCGGCAGTACATTTGCAGCACCTCTAGTATTGCTAATATCTATAGGCGACGGTAACCACTTTCCATCACAGTTGAGCCGTCAGCCTGTCTGCTGTGCTCCAGCAATACAAAAAGTAGACATTCCCACTGATTATACAAAAGAAACGTTTCGTATCTACGTTGCGTACGACGCAAGAAATTGGAACTGAAAATGTACAATGTATGTAATATATAAATATTTATTTCAAAACTGATGAGTCATGATTCTTCCATTGCTTTCAAACCAACTACTGTTAAATTTTTTTAAACAGGAACACTGAAAACTTTTTCCCGAATGCTGTATTTCTTACACGATGGATGTTACGTTCTCCAATATTCATGATGCTTAACGTCTGGCGAGACCATGGTCGAGCTTAAGCTCATATCACACCAGAATATATAGTCCGAATCACTACATGGTGATGATAATCGGTAAAATTGAAACGAGCCCTGCGGCGACTCGTGCGTTCAAGAATACTTTTTAATTTAGACGGATTACTATCTCAAGGGTTGGTTTACGCATGAGTATTATTACAGAATATTAAGATTAACCAATCTTCATTCTAAGAGTTCATTTAAAAGTGTATCTGTTTCTTTTAAAAAAATGACAAGTTCCAATATTGAACTTTTATGTCTCATTTTATACCCACTTACACGGCAGCAAGCAGGAAAGTGGCGAGGGAAATGGGCAGCGTGATCATGTAAACACAATATTTAAGCTCTCTCTCGTCACTTTTCTGCTTGCTGCCATGGAAGTAGGGATAATGTGAACAGTTAGATTTAGGTCAAATCATGACATCAATCCATAGTCACAATGATTTAACGTACCTCATTTTATAAGTAAATTAACCTTACATTAATAAATAAGGGTTACGTGTTTATTTAATATTTTAAATAGATATTGCTACGAATATATAATATTATATTTTCGATTTTTACCCAATCTAATTCGACTGTTGATTCGATTGAATTTATTTAAATCGAATATCGATATTTCATAACAAAATACGAAACTATTTAATAAAAATATTTGTAATCTATGAACATCGTGTTCTATTTCTGAAAGTGTCGAACAACTTACGATTTTTCGATGTAATAATAATATGTTTCGTTTTGGTACTTATTTCAATCTTGCCAAAGTATTTGTACAGAGTGTGTACTTATATTTATTCAGTTCCCTACAATGTGATTCCTTTTCATGAATCATATTGTATTATTTCATGACGTAAAAGTGTTATTTGTAATATGAATGAAACTAATTGATTAATATTTATGGCCTAACCGATGTTTAATTGATGTTTTCAGATTAAAAAGATAATAATAGCATTGCAAGGATTAGGTGTTTTTATTTCACACAATTATATGCATATATTTGTATTATCTGTGTTTTGAGCAAAATACCATTTTTGAATGTAAGCAAAAATACTTATTTAAAGTTAGTTATGTTTGTAATAATGTATTTCATCTTGTCGAATGAATTGTAGTCTACTAATTGGAGGCCTATAGATTTTATGGCTATAAATATTAAAATAAATTACAGTCGCATTTTTGTATATTTTTTAAATTGAACAAACACGTCGCCTATCTAAGGTATGTACAGTATTACTAGCATTGCTAAGGTTGTAATTGTAAGTAGACGTCTTTTCAAGAAGTGCATATTTTGACTACCCTTCTATAATACGAAACTTAAGTACTGTTTTTTCCAAACATTTTCCCTGACTTCTGTGATGTAGTAATCGGCGAGTAAGTCTGAAGAAAAAATCCTAGAGAGTCTGAATTCGATTCGTAGTATAGTAAAAGAAGAAACATCTTTTACAATATTTGCTCTACATGTTACTACATTGAATGTTAAAAATTCTAAAGCTAGTCTCAAGTCTCCCCATTTTACACGAGCATACTGTAACACTCTTGCTTGATTAGCGGATTTTACAGAACCATGATCTCGGTGTGTAGGTTCTTTCGCTATATTTTCCTCCATGCTAATTATGTAGTAATTATAACAATACGAACAATTAGATCAGAAAAACCTACTCCTAATTTGCTTACCATAGAAATGTACCACGTTTCTATTCATTTTCGATTTATTTATTTACCTTTGATACCCAATCTCGATTTTACAAATTCATATATTTGTAAAATTGGTCCTTCGTTCGAAAAATCTATCTCTACATGTTACTCATAACACGAGCGTAATTGCTAACCTTAGACATGTACAATGTTAATATTCATTTTGAAATTGAATCATTACCTTCTTTTGATATTAATCTTGGTTTTACAAAAAATGTAAGATTGGTCCTTCGTCCGGATTATTGTAAATCGTCGAGGCGAGTCCGCGTCAGCGTTAATTTATATGTATGCTTAGCGCCGGCGGGGCATTCCGATAACATAAATAAAACTGACAACTCAATTGTAATCGATTACAATGATTTGGTGCCACGGAACGATGCGCCTGCGCCTCTTTTGTCTGTCTGTAAAGGTGATTGCTCACTGGGAAAAGCTTGAGATCCCTTCAATATTAACTATGATTCAATGTTATTATGTATTAAGGTATTAATTTTTTAAATCTTACATTTATTTATAATGATTTTAACTTAGTCATATTTTCTGCCCATAGTCGCTCAAGATTATAAGTAGAATACTGAGCCTAGGTCACCGTCTTCGATGGGTAAGGTGCCCATAAGGCTGGCCACGTTACCTCGCTGGATTGTCATACTGATTCGTTGTCCGAGGTTGGCACCAGCCCTCTAATCACCTGAAGAGTCAATGAGTTTGATAAAATCTTAAATATAAACAGATTTCACTGAATTTCAGTATGTATCTGTATCTAGAAACGGTTTTTGTGGTATATGGATTATTTAAAAAAGAAATAACCAAATATACATCTAGATATCTAGATTGTAGCATCTTTAAAGTACCTACATACTTACTATAAAGAAAGGAGATAAAGATAAATTACCTCCTGTGGAATAAAATAACAAGGTATGTTTTACGTCGAACATTTATTTACAAATACTTGGATACATTTAGAATAGCATAGAATAGAGTATACTGTATTGCTTAATATTAAGATACAGTTCAAGAAGTTTAAGTACAGAAAACAATAGGCGGTCTTACTACTAAAAGCAATTCCTTCCAAACAACCTTAGGATGGACTAGAAAAATTTGTGTAGCGTGTGGGCTTTTATTATAAATAAAATTTAATGTACTACATAGGGTAGATTACTTTTGCCGCAGGCAATGTACCTATAGGGTTGGCGTCGATACCTTTTGTGTAATGTATAGTTACTAATAATATGCGATTGCTCCTAGTGTAAACTCTCTTTAAAATCATGCTCGCGAACAACGGCGTATCTGACAGTTATGACTTTATATATTTTAAAATGATACGGCTTTTAAGCTTATTGCATTTATTGTATGTGGAGTTCTCTTCGCTATTGTTATTTTCATACAACGCCTACTAAATTATGGCATTTAAACAGATTTACAAAGTTTATGTAAATATACAAAAAAATTTTTCGAATGTGCCTTCAGGGCTAAATCCGAAACTGGTGAACACCGAAACATGCTAATGAAAATGAATGTTAAAGGAGTCAAAACCGATTTCAATTTAACTATATAATTATAATTTGGAAAAATTAACTTTTCCACCAGGAAAACTTATCTATTGATTTTGGAAATCAAAAGCACAAAAGTACCTACCATTTACACTATTTGGTTAAATTACTGATAAAGTAATGGAAGTACGGACATATTATTATAGCAAACTGAAAAGTTTCAAGTTTATTTTTATTTATGAATATTCGATTTTTTTTAAATCAATATCACTGTGGTCAGTTTTTGCTGGTTTTATAATTTTTAAACTTTATTCATATTACTATGGATGATGGCGTGCGCAATGAATTCATGAGAACAAGAAGCGAAACCAAAAAAAAAACAAAATGGCCGCAGAACATTTCGCGCGCAGCCAAGTTTCACACCACGCTCTGTAAACGGATGCCTTCGCACGCATCCCTCATTTTACCACGTATACCATTAATGATGTTCATTTTGTGAAAAAATACAATTTCATCGCTCACAATTACAATGGTTTAAATCAATTTATTACATTCTCTTTTATTCGTTATTGTACATTTTTGTATAACAATTGGTTTTTTACATGACGTCGTATATGTGTACTTTTTGAAAAGATAAATATACTATAATATAGATAAAAATAACTATTTATAAAACGACTTAGAAGTTCCGCTTGATCGTTCTATGAATTGTAAAAAGTGTATTTAGTTGTAGATTATATTAACCTGTTCTAGTTATTGCATATCTTTAGATTTCATAATTAACTTTTTGAAATTAAGTTTTGTACTCTTTTTCCAAAAAAGAATCTATTAAAAAAGTGGCGTACAAATATTAATTTCAAGAAAGGTATATTATAATTATAGTCGGTTTGTATTTTAACTGATAAATGTGAATATTACTTTAATAATTATTATTTGATGTAAGCACCAAATTACTATGGCTACTATTTATTGAATTAATAATTATAATTAATTAATTTGGATTATCTGCCGTTGAAAAACACTTCCAAATTGTATTTCTATATCTTATAATTATGACACGAAAACATATAATTTAGCACACAAATTGTTAAAAACATGTATTTGAACATTACAAGAACACATCGTCGGTTTACAAAAATATGTAAAAACATAATATTTGAAAAAAATGGCGTTTATTATCTTTGATTTGCATAGGCAATTTTGTGACATTTCAACCAGTATAATTTTGCATAATCATGTTAGGCTTCTAAGTAACACGAGAAAAAAAATATACAAATTATTTTATATTGTATAACAATGTCGAAGAAGCTGCTTTCAGAAGCGGAAGAATTGTATGGTTGCTCTTGAAATCTGCTTCCGTAGTATATAACCTCTCAGCAAAACACCTGGCAGGTTTGTAACATGATTCTGCAAAAGTGGCCATTTGAACCACCCTGATTAAAATAATTACGATAAAACTTCATATAACAAAGCACAAAAGGAATTGCAAATAAAAAATCTGTGAAGTTTAAGCTGATTTATTTACTGTAGCATTCTTGGATCACAATTTACTATATCGCGAAATCATTACTTATGTCGAATTCGTTTTATTAACATTGTACCTCAAAATTGATGAATAACAAAAAAAATAACAAGTAAGTTTCAAGTACAAACTTGTATGCAAATCGTTATAGTCGTTTACGAGACACACGAAATAAATATACAAGAATTACTATACTTACAAAATAACAAATCTATAAATAAAAAATTGACTCCAAATCGCTGTCGGCGGGGAGCGTGCCCAAAATGCTGGCCGCATGTCCGCGTTGGATGGCAACGCTAATCCGTTGCCCTAGGTATAAGCCAGCCAGTTTCAAATTGAGTTTCTTTAGTGATCGAATGCTGAAAATATATTACCTATTTTACATTTGTGTGAATATAATTTATATTCACGTAATCACTAAAGTTTGGTTGATAATGAAAACGAATGCGTTTTCATTATCAACCAAACTTTAGAAAACATCAAAATTTAATTATTATAATTCAGTATTCTACTGATTTTTGCCATGTAATAAATATTAACGATGATAATTATTAGGTATTATTAATTTATATACAACGCACAACTACTCGTGGCCTACAGTTCTTCCTATAATTATGTAATTACTAATTAGTTATTAAAAAGAGAATAACCATCAATTTTCAAATCGACTTTTATAACATGTATCTACCATAATTTCTATTTTAATTTAATATCTAAAAAGATTTTGCTTTGTCGTTATAAGTTTATAAATGATTTTCAAAAGTGAAGAAAACCTAAGTTCCTGACAAATTAATTAAAGAATTCATAAATATTTTTTCGGAAATAAAATTAAAAAAGTAATTAATATCTTGTAATATTTGGCTTTTATTACTCAAACGAAATCAAATCAAAATAAAAGACTGATTTTTAATCAATGTCTGATGCTACGTTGATCCTTAACCATTAAACTTTATCCAGATTATAATAAATTAGAAGCATTTTATATCTTTTAAGTCGTGACCGGTTAAGATTTCGTCAATTTTATATGAAGTTTATATTAAACACTTTAAATATATTTGCCTCGGAATTTTTCACAAAACATATTGACTTGCAATCGACAGATCACAACATATAAACGTTTATTAGTAGACACTATTCCTGCTGTATGTCTAAATTCGTATGGTACTAATAATTCATCTCGATCGAAACACCAAACTAAAAGCACATAACGTGTCAAGAAATAAAATAGATTATGAAATCAAAAGTGCGCCATCTTGCCAATAGACAAAACGAAACCTTTTTCGATACGCCTAGTTTTAATTATTTATTAATATAAGGGATGTCAATTGTAAGGTTATACGGGTCATAGACAAGATTGTTTTATCTTCTCTCTCGTTGTCTATAGCCCGATGAGTTCCGTTCGAAATTAAAATGGACTCTGTAATTGTGTTTTTATAATGCCCCGCTCCTGTGATTTACTAAATGTTATTGGTTATATTTATTTAAAAATAAAATTACAATAATATACGGAATTGATTGTTTTATTTTGAAACCATTGTGACATATTTGCTGCGTATCACTCAAAAATAAACTAGATTTTATACTCATAATTATAATCGAGGAAGAATACTACTATAATCGACATGAAAACCGAATCTCCAGGGAGTTTTGGTATTTTCTCCCCAATTTAATTAATTTATTATATAAACCTGACGTAACTAGATGGCGCAACAGCTCATTCTTAACTCTGTATTGATGTTTGTAACAATTGTCATGTATTTGTACTATTATCAAAAGCGCCATGATGCAGCAAGTAGTTTTTTTTTTAAAACAGTACCAAAAAATATTAGAGTAGGATAGTAAATTAAAGACGGAAAGAAAGACTTCCGTTTTGTTATAAAGCATTTTGTTAAATGATTATAACATAGACAAACATCGATATGGAATATATGTATGTATTGTTAAGCGCCTAGTTATTAGTATATAGAAATTTTTAAAGAAAGTCATCAAATATGTAAAATTTTTCAACTGGGCACACTTCACTCTGTTTATAACTGCTGCTAAATTCATTACATTTCCGTTTGCTACGCTAGCGCTATTCCGGTGAGTCTTGGAACAAAACTTGCTGCTTACAGATGGACACTTTTTCAACTTGTCCCCCATACAACGTGGTTCTTTTTACTTCCCCTGCATAGTTTGATAGATAGATAGATAGATAACACTTTATTGTACACCATTACAAAAAACTTACGAACTAGTATTATTCTAATTGTGTACAAAGGGCGGTCTTATCGCTAAAAAGCGATCTCTTCCAGAAAACCCGTGGCAGGAATATTTCTGATTAGGAATAGCGATGGTGGTATACATAATTATTGTACGATTACTTACATTTTAATAATAAATATATAACTATACTATATATACAAATATACACATGAGTTATATACATATTGAAGATATAGTGATAAAATACAACTATTTAAACATAATAACTATATAGTTATATGCAATATAATACTAATTATATAAAATTAGATATCATTATATTGCAGATAGAATTTCCTGACTATGTTCTTAAATGTTATTAAAGATTTTGCTTGTCTGACAGCAACAGGCAATGAATTCCAAAGTTTTGGAAATCATTGCCTGAAGAAATTCTATAGTTTGTACATTGTTCATTGAAAATACACATGTGTCAAATTCACCTTGAATCAGCATGATGAATATCGCCAGGTTACCACATCTTACTTTCTATTCATTTGCCTTTTTATAGGTAAAAAATAGGTTTACGTTTATGCAGTTTATGTCAAATTTTAATTAGCAGTAAGGCAAAGAATGTTCTGTAGGATTCATTGTTTGTGACTTCGTAGTTGTATATATATTATAGTTATATAATTTATATCGTTCGGTAAATAGTTTGTATATAATATTATGTTCCTACATTCAATGTATTCTTTAAATACTACTATAAATTTATTTATAAATCCTATGTAGGTATTGCATTTCTATATTTATTTATTTAGGTTTATGGCTTGGCAGCTAGGCCTTTAAGCCAGATCTTAGATTACAATGTGTTACTTCATTTTCTTAAGCCTGTGTGTAGCACAGCTGAAATATAGGTTATCAGCTGGTGCCATTCAACGGAGTTCTTGTGAAAACTCGAAAGGCCACATTTGACTATAAAGTTCACATTTCTCACAAAACACATAATTACTGCTCAAAACCTATCAATATCCTACAACTATTGTTCATTTTAGAGTTATTTTACACATTTGTAGAAAATAAAACTGCACAGCACGACATCTCTTTTCAGCTCCCGCCAAGAACTCCTACCCTATATTTATATATATTTTTTCTTTTGTCCACTCTTTACAATCAACTGACATTTGCAAAATCAATGTCATTTGAATTTAAGCCATATATTTTAAAAACAAGCAAAGATAGAGAAATTGTTAGACATACAAATTGCAGAAAATATTGTTACGAGCTACAGGAATCGAATAAAAAATGCCGTTGGAACTACTATAGAATTTATTAGAACTCTACAAACACGTATAAAACAAATACAAACAAATCTGGATGCAACCAGTTCACACTCTACGATTCAATACAGTTCGATACGCGCAGTCCGTTGTCTATATCGCTAATCGAGAGTACTAGAAAACGTCTTACTCGTTTCGTAGCCGTCGCTTGACTGCCCGCCCCTCCATTCGGGCATCGTCTTATACTAACTACACAGTACAAAGAAATTGGCCACGCACACTGAGTTTCTAAAAAATAGTAATTTGCACACCTGCGAACGGCCACAAAGTCGAAAACAATAACAATAAGGATTAGTTCGACGCTAATGATGGTTATAAAACAAGTAAAAAGACAATAGTATGTTTTTCTTAATTACAGATTCAAAAGACAAAAGAATGCCTAATCCGGGAAGACAATGGACTGCGCTTACAACAGGCAGCTGTGCGCTTATCTTTGACGGCGTGTAATAATATGTATAAATTACTGGCTAAATTATTAGATTTATATAATTTGTTCCATATGCCTCTTCATACATTTTGACATTGGCAAAATCAGTGCATTAAAGAAAAAAAAGACAGAAATTTTGCGTACTGTTCTTCTAAAACGGGGAAGTTCCAACCCAGCAGTGGGATATTTATGGTCTTTTGTTATTAATATATGAAAACACCCCCAAACATATTCCCCCGCAAGAAATATAAGGAGGTAATAAACAGGAACCGCGAAGTCGGTTCGCAATAAAACAAGCGAAATGGCGCGTCGACACCTCACTTACGATGATTTCCCGTGGGAGAGCGGATTCTATTTTCAGGATAAGTAAATGGTAAGTGCGCTTGTTTATAGCACACTCATATTTTGCAAAGATGTTAGATTAAAAGACTCCTGTATAATGTTTTAAATTGTCCGATTTTTTAGAAATTGCCGGCCAAATTGCTAGTTGACCTTCTATTTTTTTTCTATTTAATCACCTGATTTTTCTATGTACACACGTCATTGGCAAAATCAACGAACAAATGGCATTTAGACCACTATTAAAAAAAAACTAAAATCGTTAGGTTATATATATATATATATATATATATATATATATATATAATTGCGTGTGCAAATACTAAATATGAATAAAATAAATTAAGTCTAACAACTAAACCAATGCAAATGAAAGTTATGCTTAAATTGTAAATTTATATTCCTTATGTCCCTGCTCCATTTAGGAGATAATGTTAGTGTTAGCGGCTATGGTCCACTGCGTAGATATTGTTTATAGCGTTTAATATAATTACGGTCTTATTCATATTGAGTTAGAGTATGTTTGTAAGCTTCTAAGGTTCTTAAATAAGCCTACAAACTTAACATGAATAATACAGTTAATGTAAATATATTTTTATTTATTGTATGAGTTCGGCAGACAGGAAGACGGTCCACCTGATGGAAAGCGATTACCATCGCCTATGGACATTTGTAACAGTAAAGCTGCTACCAATGTGCTGCCGCTCCCTAAAAGCGGGGACTGGAACCTGGCCATTAATGCCGGAACACAACTCAAAGTTGTTATGGCGGCATACCGTAGACCAGGGGTGGTAGCCATCCACACGGGCAAATGCCCTACCACCTGGCTGCGGGTTGTTTTGACGCCTCTTACGACAGGCCACCCGGCCGCAGGAAATTGTATTCTTTCTCTGTTCCTGGACGGATAAAACATTGACAGTTATTTGATGTCGTTAGTAGTAATGATGTATGTGTTATTACAAAACCATAAACAAAACCAAGCCATTTGCTTATTAACGTAGGTGTACAATAAGCAGTACACTTCGTATTACGAAAAGGAAATAACACAAAATCGGCCCTTCCACAATTCCAAATCGCAACACGAAATGTCAACAAACATGCCTATTAAATTAAACAACCCGTGAATGTACCGGGATCCTTGCCTTAAATAGAGTTGCCACGTTTTAATTGACTGCAGACATTACTCGGATTTTTTTATTATCTCTCCCTTTCGGGTTGGTCGGGTATTTTTGTCCTTGTAGTATTCATACAATACTACATATTTTACTTAGACTATTATATTCTTTACTCGGCTTTCGTATTATTTGACTTTTCAATCTATATATTTATTATTTATCCGTGTTAGAAAGGAGAAGGACTTGTACTTGTACACTTGTACGTGGTGGAACCATGGTGGATTCATAAATTTGATTACAGCTTGTCAGGGCAAGCTCGATCGGTGGAATAACACGCTCTCACAGAATACCGGCGTGAAATGGTAATCGTGTTTGGTACTGTGAGGTAGACAACACACCAGCTTCCCTGGTGTCGTAGTTCCTGAGCGACGGTAACCACCTACCACCAAGTGTTCCGTTTGCCAGTTTGCCTACAAGCAAACGTAAATTAATACTTGGCCTGGCTGACCTGCCATATATGCCGCCAAAATAACCTTGAGTTGCGATTTTTTTTATTGCAGAAGTTCAGCGGACAGGCAAACGGGCAACCTGATGGAAAGCAGTTATCATCGCCTATGGACACTTACAACTTTGGTGCCACAAATGCGCTGCTGCTCTCTAAAGAGAGACTGGAACCTGGCCAGTAATGCCGGAACACATCTTAAGGTTGTTATGGCGACATACTCTAGATCAAGGGTGGTAGGCATCCAGATGGGCAAATACCCTACCACCTGGCTGTTGGTCGTTTTGTCCCCTCTTACGACAGGCCACCTGGCCGGAGGAAATTGTATTCTTTCTCCGTTCCTGCACGAATAAAAAGACGCATTCCGGCGTCAATGGCCAGGTTCCAGTGCCCTTCGAAGATGGCAGTGCATTGATAGCACTTTTGGTGTTTGGTCCATAGGTGACGGTAACCGCTTTCCATCAGATAGACCGTCAGCCTGTTTGCTATACTTACGCAATAAAAAAGACAAGGCAAAAGAAAGAGAGAAATTCGTCCTTTGTGTAACACGAATTTGTCGTAAGTAAAATCTATACATTTATATGTATTCAAAAATGTGGTAATACACAAGCGAGTTAACGAAGTCCATTAAGATAGCTCTTCAAGGTAAAAAAACAATTCGAATTTCAAACTAAGACATGGCAATACTTTCCAGAATTTACTGCGCGGAAACATGGGGTAGCGTAGTGCATTTCTTAGGTGAACGCTCGATCGCGATGTGGTCTGTGCCCGATCGTATAAAGCTAGCCATTCAAGAAAGATTAATCTCAGTGTATGACACGAACGCGCTGAGAACAATTTTTAAAGTTTCGTAGCCATATTCGCTTTTGTTGCGAAGCTGGCAAACAGGCAGAAGGCCCCCTTTCATGGAAAGTGGTTACCGTCACCTACAAACGCTTGAAGCACCAGGGACGCAGCTGCCCGCGCTCACATCTTAAAGAAATTAAAAGAATTACATTAATTAAACGAAAATTCTCGGAAAAGTTGCTTTAACTCAGTTACATCCTCAAATCCGTCTATCTGGAAGACGAGTAATCCTCAAAATAGGGTCACAATAAAGCAGCTAATGATTACTGTAATCCAATTAATTTCAACAATCTATAATATTATAAAATTGAAAATTTGTAATCTTGTTTTTAGATTTTTGTGTGTTTGTTCGGGATTCACGTAAAAACTACTGTGCCAACTTCGGTGCGGTTTTCTCTAATTGATAGCAAATTTCCGGACTTATAATCTGCGGTACTTTATATCCCGGGAATCCCACGGGAATTATTCTTGGGAACGGTTTGAAGTGAGAAAAAGACCGGATTCCGATATAATATTTTGACTGATCGACAGCAAATTCTCGATCGTAAAATCTGTGATGCTTTATATCCCGAGAATCCTGCGGGATATTTCCCGGGAGAGATTTCAAGTTGTTAGGACATGTATATAAATTAGGTTATTCCGTCGAACGTGGACGAAGTCGCGGGCGAATCCTAGTTAATAATATGATAACCGTTACAGCACACGATTAATTCATTCAAAATAACTAAAACCACTACAATAATAACAAATGTCAACTTAATAAAAAGAAATCCTAAAATGTATGAAAGCGTATCCGTCTCCTTTACTTACATTATCTGATTTAAAAAGTTACAATAATAACATGCAAGTAATCGCCGATGTAAAACCGGCCTTAGCAAAACACGAGCGCGCATAAAATAACTCTCAACAATAGTCCCTAATAACTTTCATTGTTGCTACACGCGTACGCACGTTTTAATAATGCATCATTGTACTACGTTAAGGCCGTAAACAAACGCTCGGTTAATCGCGAACTTTGACGTCTTTTAATCGCTCGGTTTAATATACTCGGATACTGTGTGGAGGGACATAAAATGAATAGGGCGTAAAGATTTAATGAATTTTGTAATAACTATAAAACATAACTTCTTATTGTAATTGAGGGTGGATTCAAAATTCGTTTGATTACTAGTATTAAGTACAGTTTGCGAAACTTAAGCGAAATTAAGATGTTTACGAACCTTAACCATCCTTACTTCCATATTATAATTTTATATAAGACGTCTCATGATTATGGGAAACAAAGGAAATGTACTATAAATATTGTATATAGAATAATTTGCTTAGTGGTGACATTAATTAATTTTTAGAAGTAAGAAGTACTGCATTTAAACTTTCTTCAAAATTTGCTTCCACCATCAGGGAATCGCACCGACGAAATGTTAAGAAAAATACTGAATTATTTTTATGCCTTATTTTAATTTAAGAACAACTTGTATATGCACATATTTTTTTTATGCATTGCAGTCCGCCGCGTAATGCAGGAGAGTGAATGTTGTTACAGCCTGCATTACGTCCTGCATTGCCGAGCCGGATGCTTCTTGAGTCCTGCAAGCCCCGGCCACTGCAGGCCTGCAACGCAGAATCGTTTATGGGCCCCTTTATAGTCGCAAGAGTAAAAATATTAAGGTCCGTCTCTATGGTTTAAATGGGAGGGGAATTTGAAAAAAGAATTTCGCTATTTAATTTAAATTTGTAATATACGTTAGCTCTGCTTCGAGTTTCGTTTAATTTCGTTCAGCAGTTTTTAGGGCAAAGTTCTAAATATTGTATTTTCGGAATATAGGGCTCCGAATTAGTCCCCTTGAAACTTTCTTTTTTTTACATTAATTATACAAACTGACCCTCCTTTCCATACAGATTTATAATAGAGTAGATTTAAACGATGCAACTCTTAAAAGCACTTGAAAAGGCAAACAGACCCAGATCGTCGCGCAGCCTGTCCGACTACAAACCGCTGTTTGCCAAGTCACGGCGTTTTGCCGTAGTCATCCTTTTTAAGGCACGTTCCTTAAACACTTTTTAAAACAATAATATTGACATATTAATTGACCTTACGTCTCCAAGATTTAATCTTGTTTTTAGTATGAGTGTGTAGAAGACATATGTTGTTTCTTTGGAACATTTGGAAATCATGTCTTACTAATTAATCTAAAGAAGCGACTTATGAGGCAAGTATTTCGTTTCAGAGCAACTGTGAGCTATTAATATATTTATAGATATAGTTCTATAGCTGTTTTCCAGTAGATACATTACTATTAACGGCACAGACACAAACCACGTACTACATACATGTGTATAGACTAAGAGAGAGATGGGCCCTGAAAATCAGTGCTGAGTGGAATTAACTTTCGGCACAGCACAATATACTGTGTATCAACCTCATTTGTCCAATTTAATTGCGGCATGCAACTCTAGTGATGCCTCATTAGCCTTATATATTATGTGTTTTAGATTAGAAAAGTATTGTCTTCTTTCTTGGGGATTGTATACGCTTCTTCAATAAGATTCCGAGTGAAATATTACATCTGCCTTTCGCTAAATTAAAAAGTATCTTGCTAAAAAAGATAATGACAAAACTTCATTTACATAGCAGCTTATACTAGCTTATACTATTGTTACAACTTAGGCTTCGACAAAGACAAATTCCACGTACAGTCTGTAAAAGCACATTTTATTACTTGTCGGCATTTGAACTAATTGTAATCCTTTTATGATCGTCTTCTTTTGTTTACTTATTTATTGGAATACGTTTCTAGTAGAGTGGAGAACAGCCTATTGTTCTATTGTACTCGTTTACGGCCGCTTGCAGGCTACATCATTAGCCAGGTGTTGCGGATTATAAGCTAATTCTAGGAAATTATGTCGACATTTGCATTTGTGCGGTATAATACGATGGAGAGAGAGGTCAGTTGAGCGAGAACCACGATCAAGGCGTGACGTGTGTACATTTGGGAATCTAATATTGGACTTTGCGCGTTTTATTGAATTGCGACCTTTTTCATTACGTTTGGATTTGTTGTGTTCGGTTATATTTGTGCCTGTGTTACACGTGTATGTGTAGTTCTAATAAACTCTATAATAATTCTAACGGCATTTTAATTCAAGTCCCGCTAACTCGTAACACTATATTTTGTATAATGTTTTTTATCTTGCCAAACTTGTTAGGAATTTATGGAGATATGTTGCAGCATAAAATTTTAGTACATCATTTCATTATTATTACTATCATAATATTTATCTTTCCTTCTATTGTGTCTTTGTCTTATTGAATGAGCACTGTTTGCTAGAACTCCATTCATTCTTCAAAAATAATGCTGTAACATACTTCTGTATAAAACTTATAACAAAAAGAACTTGAAATATAAATAGAATAAGAAATATAAAGAAAAACAATTTTTTGCTAGACGTGTTGCTGGGGAGTTTCTTGCCGCTTCTTCTCATTAACAGCAATAACACGCTGCGAAGCGGTGTACATAGAATAGGAAGTAAAATTAAATTTTAAATTATATGTATGACCTTCAAAAAGTGTACTTCAGTGGAACTTATTTTGAATAAAAACTTTTAAATTTGAATTTGTGTGTTGCCTTTGACGAATGCACGTTTCTTTCTTTCTTTGTATACGATTACACACACGTTTTTAAAAACTGCTTCACTTGGTTTGATGCTTTTGGTCACGTGGGCACCATCTATACTCTTATTGGTCTGAGTCTTAAAAATGTAATTTCCAACACTTCTTTTTCTATGTCGCAACTATTTCCTGATATAACACTAATAACAATTAATGTTATAGCAAAACAGGTACGTTCATTAAACAAAATAATGGAAGTCACAATGGCCGGGGCCCGTAACAATGCAAGTTTATCGCTACGAAGTGTTTCACAATCGAAATGTAATTATACCTACGTTCGGCAGAGCAAATGTGTTAATAAAATATTAGAAGATAATATAGAAAACAAACGCTACGCCTTTGCCGGCCTATCTTACTACAACGCAGAGGCTCCGGGTTCGATTCTTGGCACGGTAAATATCATAAACAACTTTGTCGTTATTCGCTACGGTTTGGGATCGGCCCCAGAGTAGTCCGTTATATATTACCCATAACACAAGCATAACTTGCTTAGCTTGGGGATATACAATATGTTTATTTGTCGGCCGATATATATATGTATGTCTCTGCAGATCACGGGCCATAAAAACGGCTCGGACTTTTGGAGGGCTTGCGTGGGGCCATGGGAAGGCTAATACGTAGAGGCCCCTTGACAAATTTTATAGTAAATATGGTGTGACACTGACCGACGATTATCCCTGTCTACACCATATAAAAATGTACACAAGGACAAGCCCCGGCTAGTATAGGACTATTGTAGGGAATTAGTCTGGAGAGGTGGGCTGCAGATTCCATTCCTGGTATGATGAATTTCGTAATAGAACTTTCCGTTATTTACTATGGTCCGGGTGTCTGGGATCGGCCCCAGAGTAGTCCGTTGTATATTACCTATAATACAAGCGTAACTTGCTTAAATTGGGGTATACCATATCTGCTGAATATGTTGCCGGAAAAGAAATATCTAAGTGGTGAAATATATTACGTACATGTTGAATTATATGTGTGGGCCTAATAACATTTAGCTATATAAATATGACTAATTTAAATTCTGTAAGGTACAAAAAAATTGGCCTCAAATTTGCCACCCTCAAAATTTGTTCTAGGCCCCTGTGATCGTACATTCCTGGCCAAAATAGGCTATTTCCGCATACAAACACACCAAAGTGAAAACCAGGCTTTGATCTTCACAGTACATAGTGGTCGCTGTAACTGAAAGCGGTGAACATTATATTAGGTTGGGAAAAAGTTTCTTCGTATTTTATATAAAAATTCAATAGGTTTTTTTATAAAGTTTATTTGCATTTGACTAAAGTATGTAGGTGCCATTTTGTTGGATAACTTTTTGCCATCTTGTAGGCAGGAACGTGATCCCATTGCTATAAAAATTTTGGGGCTTCTGATCAAAAAACTGCGACAAGTGGTTTTGGCAGTCCTCTCGTGATGTTAACCTGACACTGCCTAAGGAATTCTGCAGAGGCCGAAACAGGTGAAAATCTGAATGTGCAAGGTCAGGACTATAAGGCGGATGCATTAACATCTCCCAGCCAAACTCTCGTAATTTTTGCTGAGTGGCTAAAGATGTGTGAGGTCTAGCGTTATCATGGTGAAAAACCACACCCCTTCTGTTGATTAATTCCGGCCGCTTTCTCTCAACTTTTTGCTTTAATCTCATCAGTTGTTCGCAATACAGTTCAGAATCGATGGTCCTTCCTGGCGGTAACAGCTCATAATGAATAATGCCCTTCCAATCCCACCATACACACGACATCGCCTTGTTGCGAGTTAACCTGGGTTTCACCACAGTCTGTGAAGCCTGGCCGGCCTTTGACCACGATCTTTTTCGCACGTTATTGTCGTACGTGATCCACTTTTCATCACCAGTTATCAGCTTCTTCAAAAATGGTTCGGTTTCATTACGTCGTAATAAAGAATCACAAATGAGTACACGGTTCATTAGGTTTCTTTCAGTGAGCTCATGAGGCACCCAAATATCGAGCTTTTTTGTGTACCCAGCTTTTTTCAAATACGCCAAAACCGTTTCGTGGTCAATTCCCAGTTCTCCAGCTACATCGTAACTACTAATATGGCCGATCTTGCTCCAGTTTTTCAAAAATGGCATCAATTTTGTCCGTAACAGGGTGACCAGAGCGACGTGCATCTTTGATATCAAAATTTCCGGATTTAAAACGCTTAAACCAAATTTGCGCTACTCTCACAGATAGTGCATTAGGACCATAAACATCACAAAAAAATTTTCGCGCCTTGTGTTGCATTTTTACCTTTTTTGTTAATTGTTGTAAATGGGTATTTTATTGCCTGAAATAAAAATTTATTATTATTATTATCAAATGTATGTCTTTGAAGACCACGGCACATAAAAATGGCCCGGACTTTTGGAGGGTTTGCCTGAGGCCATAGGAAGGCCAACACGTAGAATCCCCTTGACAAATTTAATTTAAATGCGACGTGACACTGACTGCTGATTATCCCTGTATACACCATATAATAATGCACGTAAGGACAAGCCCCGGCCAGTGTAAGACTATTGAGGGAAATAAAGAGAAAAAGTACCGGGCTATTGGGGTGAACTGCTAGTGGTACTAGATGTTTGGGAATGTGGAAAAATGGGCAGACGGTGACTTGCCACTCCCTGCATGGGCCCCAAAAAATGCCCTAGAAGACAGGGGCAACATGGGTGTGAGTGGCTAAGGGGTGTAGAGAGGTGGGCTGCAGGTTCACCGAAGCTTCTTTTGACGTTATGCCATTTATCACTTCCACCCCTGGAGCTTGAGTCTTAGCTCTAGCGATCTCCAATCCGTGTCGGCTGGCTAAGGCAAGCACGGAGGCGGGGTCTTAGCTTGGCCCCCGGAGTCAGGTCTGAGGTGCCAGTACTCACCTAGGGCTTCGCCACAAAGCCCCCTGCGGGTTTACGGTTTATTATTATTATCTATCTATACATATATATATACATATATATATATATATATATATATATATATATATATACATATATATATATATATATATATATATACATATATATATTACATTACATATAATAAAATTGTAGGTGTTAAATTTCTGTACAATGAAAAAAATGCTAAAAACCGAGTCAGTGGGATGTAAGAAGTGAAATAGAACTAATTTAGATTTTTTTGTTTCTCTGTTTGTCTGTCTGTTTGTACCGGCTAATCTCCGAAACGACTGGACCGATTTAAATGAAATTTTGTATGGTGGTAGCTTATATCCCTGGTCAACATATAGGATACTTTTGATTCCGAAAAATTAAAGCGTTCCCGTGGGATAGTTAAACAAAAATTTAATTACTTAAACAGCTTATTATACAACTTATGCACCTAATTAAGTATTGATATTGCCGGTATCATCATCATACAATAAAACAATTTATGCATTAAAAGACAATTAGGCTATATATCATCACGCTAAGACCAATAGGAGCGGAGCACTACAGAAGAATGTTTTAAAATCGGGAGGGTTTTATAACTTACTTTTTTAAACTATTCCACGCGGACTAAGTCGCGGGGCAGAAGCTAGTTTTAACAATAAATATATATATACAAGATATAGTAATAAAATGCAACTATTTAATCATATATGTAATACTTGCAACAACTCAGAAGGGTTTATGGTAGTAAAAGAACAGCAACTGGTCACAATACTTTATAATTAGAGATTTAGAGAACCTTACGGTTTTAACACTTTACATACACACACTGACTATTATAAAACTCGACTTCGACAAGCATTCTTACTTATTTCTTACTTTAGAATTTAGAACACCTCGACATCCCTCCAATTTTACAGTACATTAAACTTAGCATATTGGCACAACCGATAGCCGATTTAAGTCATTCATAAACTATTTTAATTAAAGGATTATGCATGACAAGAATTTAATACATTACTGTTGTTTGGATATTTCAGATAATATTTTATATAAGATATTGTATAAAATATTATACTTAAAGTTTTATATGCAATAAAATAAGTCGTACACAGTATAAATCCATCGCGTCTGCCAACATGAAAATAAAATGTAGTGAATTCCGTCTATATACAATTGAGAGGTTTGAATTATAATCTGTACACAATTATCACATTATTATAAATTATAGACAACTACTTTATACAAAACAGGCGCTAATTACCGAATTAAAAAATTTATATCATTGTTTATGATTCAATTAAGGAAATGGCCGATTGTATCGTTCGGAAATAAGAGGGATCGTTCAGAAATAAGAGGGTACATAACAAAAGCAATTATTAACTTTAAAAAGAAACACGACAACAACAAATATGCTACTCAATGACTGTAACATATAGCTATACGCAATATAATACTAATTATATAAAATTACATATCATTATATTTCAGATAGTATTTCCTGACCATGTTCTTAAATGTTAATAGAGGTTTCGCTTGTCTGATAGCAACAAAGTCACCTCATAGACTAACATTGCAGTAGATTACGAACAAAACATTCGAGTAATGAATTCCTAATGGGATTCAAGTCACGTCGATACACTAATCAAGCAAATAACGTCTGATATATGGCTAATTTGTGAACGTACGTGACTACCATCCATTTAATTAACACGTTTGTCGAATTGGAGGGCCTAAGCTATGCTTCCTGTTCTTAATTATTTGTTACGATTTTCTGGTGACTTTATCCGCCTAGTGCATATACGCTGCTGCGAACCCGTAACAACCGTGCGACAGTTCTGCTGGGACATCTGGAATCTGATTTAAAAAAATCGAGTCATAAAAGGCAATTCATCGGTTTACCCAGCGCGTTAGATGTGTTAGTCTACAGAAACTGCAGATATTCAAAATGTGAACGAGGTAGATATGCATCGAATTCCTTAGTGTTGCAGACGTTCATAAACAACGGTAACCACATACATTCAGGTAGACCGCCTACCCCTTTGCCTAAAAGCCAACAAAAATATTCCGAGCTATATATAACGTAATCGCGCGACACGAATTGCCAATTATAAAAATTGGCTAAGAAAGGATATCCTGAAAATCAATTATAGAGATAAAAGGGGGTGAAAAATTGTGCAGAATGACACTTTATTGATCAAATTTACTTCTTTAGTATTAGTACTGGTATTCATTTGACACGTTCTGAATTGACTGAAATGATTAAAGATTTTTAAGTGACAGATTCCTCAGGTATGTTATATTGTACTATTTATTTGGGTACCTGACTTTAGGTATAGGTATCTTTAGATGCCTATACCTACATACCTATACATATATTTTAAAGTAGTATTTCTTTTTTTTCAGTGTATTTAGGTACGCTTCGGTGGGTACTTTGTTTAAATACGTAAGTGTGAGTGTGTAACTACCGTATTAATTAAGTTTAACAAACATGTAAACATTAAGCCATTATGGTATCAGTGTGCAACATAGCTGTTGTTATCAGAAACAGGAAATACAGTTATTACTATCTTTACTTTAGGTTTAAAAAAAGAAACCTTTTTACTGTTTTACTTTAGAAATTAATTATTGTCAATATTTTTTTATCAAAGCGAACGTATTTTGACGAACTACAGCAGAGTTGAGTTTGAGAGGCGCGGATTGGGGGTTATGATAGTTACACTACAACCCGCCGCTCACGCTGATCACTTTCATTTTAGTTATTATTGTTAAGAGTTGCAGGACTCGAATTAAAATGCCCTTGGGGAATTATTTATACAATTTATTAGAACTTCACGAACATGTATAACGCCTAGCTCCGCCTTTGGTTATCGCTCGACTGCCGATCTCTCCATTGGGCCATTGCTTTATCCTACATCGATACAATATAGCTGCCCGACCGCGAAGACCGAATTCCTTAGAATCAGTTCGACACACCTGGCTAATGACTGCCATAAAAGATTACAATACACAATGGGCTGTTTTTTAATTACAAATTTTAAACACAAAGTAAACAAAAGAAGTCCAAACGCGGAAAGGTAATAAAGTGTGCTTTTATGATATGCAGGTGTGAATCTACTTTTGCCGGCGTGTAGTTCGTAACATTATGATGGCCACTATTTAATTCTCATGGGTACTTGGAACCACGACCACCCACGGAGTCAGCGTCCCTGATCGTATCCATTTTATTCTAATCAAATCTCACTATTAGTAGTTGAGATGTTGAAGATCGACTTTCACTCATCTGATAATCAGATGAGACATAGTTTTATCACATTATATTGATTTGTAAACATGCCTATGATTGCTTGCCAATCGAAAAGTGTTCATAACTATAAATAAATAAATCGGCAAACAAACACACACCTGTATATCCCCAAATTAAGCAAGTTACGCTTGTGTTATGGGTAATATACAACGGATCACTCTAAGGCCGATCCCAGACACCCAGACCACAGTAAATAACTAAGAAAATACGTTTCCGAAATTTACTATACCAGGAATCGAACCCGGAGCCTCTGCATTGCTGTGAGGTAAGCCGCCAAAAGGTTTAGCCCGCTCAACCACAGAGGCCATCAATAACTATTTTTGAAGTCTTCAAAGTACGGCATTATTATTCCAGGAACGGTTTTTGGAGGCAAGTATATAATACGATACTTACATAAAGGTAAAAATAAAATGTCAGTCTCTCTGTTTATTCCGGCGAATCTCTAAAACAGCTGAAACGATTTTGGCGGGACTTTCACTGGCAATAGCTGATTTTGTAAGGAGTAATTTAGGCTAGTTTTAAAATTAGGGTTCTGCGAAAAAAATTCCACGCGGACGTAGTCGCGGGCACAGGTAGTAAATAAATAAATTGACAGATACACATACATATTTGAGTTGGTGCACTCCAGTACCAGCTGCTCCCACTTGACTCCTTGCAGCGCCGAGCGGTCCGAATTGTCGACGATGCCGAAATCACAGGCGGCTTATTATTTATTTAGGTTTATGGCTTGGCAGCTAGGCCTTTAGGCCAGATCTTAGATTAAAAGGTAGTTTCTTCATTTTCTTAAAGCCTATGTGTAGCACAGCTGAACTGTAGGTTATCAGCTGGTGTCATTCAACGGAGTTCTTGTGACAACTCAAAAGACCACATTTGACTATACAGTTCACATTTCTCACAAAACACATAATTACTACTCAAAAACTATCAATATCCTACAACTATTGTTCATTTTAGAGTAATTTTACACATTTTTAGAAAATAAAACTGCACAGCACCATATTTCCTTTCAGTTCCCGCCAAAAACTCCCACAGACCGTTTAGAGTCTCTCAGGCATAGAAGAGACGTTGGCGCTCTAAGCGTATTCTACCGTCTGTACAACGGGGAGTGCTCTGATGAGCTATTTGACTCGCCGGCGACTGGGAGTTCATCCACACTTCCTGGACACTTGGAAGTCCTCCATGGTACGTGGCGGACGCTCCTTCATGCCATATGTGTCCGGGTTATGGAATGAACTCCCGCCCGCGGTTTTCCCAGAGCGCTACAATATGGAGCTCTTCAAAAAGGGCGTGAACAGATACCTAAGTCTCAACGAGGTAGGCAACGCATCGGCTCCCTTAGTGTTGCAGATGTCCATGGGCGACGGTAGTCACCTATCACCAGGTGGTCCGTTTGCCAGTTTTCCTACAAGAAAAAATACAACCAAACAAAATCCAACACGAATATATAGATGTCCAAAGTAACACAGTAAAAGATGTTTTCAAATAAAGGAAACAATTGAACCGTAACACTCCTCAGTAAAACCTTTGGCGAGACCAATCCATTTGTGAAGTTTTCACGCGTTTTCCGCTTAATCCGCCATTATGGCGGGCATCGAACCTTAATCCTAGCTCAGCTCCAGATATAAATCACTGCGGGAATTAGTGGGCCGATAACGTCCCTCGGGATACACCAGGGCTCGTCACTTTAGAGGTTGTATCATCATTAGCAAATTATTTGCCAAATATATTGTCAATGTATTTTTTTACTTTAAAGTTTCTGCAACTTTGATCTATTCAATTTTAAGCTTCGTAACTCATTTATTTATTCAAAACCTTATGCTTACTGAACGTTACAAAACACACAACAGAAAGATATTGAAGATATACATTGACAGAACTCATTTAAAATTGAAATTGAACTGAAAAGTTGGTAACCCCCAGACCAGAGACACCCTTAGGGAACAACACAGCCTACTTATTTGCTTTTTTTAACATAACAAAGCTTCATAGATCTTATGTCAAAATTCAACTATGGATGGTTTATATTCACAATTAGATTCGGTAGGTGGCGCCGGAAACAGGTTCCAGGATATTGTTGAATTTTTGTGAGTGGTTAAATGCTTTTATACTTTATCCGTGCAGGAATGGAGAAAGAATAAAATTTCCTGCGGCCGGGCGGCCTGTCGTAAAGGCGACACAACAACCCACAGCCAGGTGGTAGCGTATTTGTCCGTCTGGCTGGTTACCACCCCTGGTCTAGTGTATGCCACCATGACAGCCTTGAGTTGTATTTTTTTTTTTTTTTTTTTTTATTCTCCTTCTTTAGCCCGGACGAACGAGATATATCCGAGTCGATTGCAGTGTTTTCCTACTTGTGTTGTTGTATATTTAATGCTTGGAATTTGGAATATTTGTAGTCTTATCTATATTATATTAATAACTTGTACTGTGTTAACGTGCTGTTTATATTATCTATTTATATCAACACACGCAGCCGTGTTGCCTTTCCCGATCCAGCACCGTCCGCAAGATTTGTGTTTATGCGTATTGTGGTGGACCAGGGAAGATGATCGGCTGCGTGTACAGGTATATTTTGTGTATTTGTTTTGTGTTATATATATATAATGTATGTATTATATATTTTTGTTTTCATATATTCGTGTTATGTGTGTCCTTGAGTTGTATTCAGGCATTAGTGGCCAGGTTCCAGTCCCCCTTTCGAAAGCGGCAGCATATTGGAAGCACTTTTGGTGTTCAGATGTCCATAGGCAATTGCAACCACCTACCAACAGGTAGGCCGTCTGCATGTCTGCTGAACTCATGCAATAAAAAAAATATAACCGACATTTATTTCACGAGTTTTCGCTTGCAAATATTCATAAAGATAGAGTGACTTGCGATTGGCAAGCCATTGGGATTAGCAGACTACCTAAATCAGTCAAACCTAAGATTCAGACGATAGTGTCCGTCGATTTTGGCGAGATACTAATAGCAGAATTGGACCCCAGGGGTGATATGCATCCAGACAGATCGTACCACTTGGCTGTGGGTCTGTTTGTCGCCTCTTACAAAAAACCGCCTGACCTCAGGACCTTGATTTTTTTTCCCGTTCCTGCGCCGATAGGCTCTTACTATTTTTAATTCCACGTTATAAAAGACTACTGGTATTGTATGCGTGGATCCGAAAGTAAAAAAAAACTGGATATTCCGTACACACGAAACCGCTGAAGAAGATAATATAATTTGGTTGCCTTCAGTTGTTGTGTAAATGTTTGTTGAATAATAATAAATAAGTACAGAAATTACATACGCTCACCCAAACTCATGTCCAAACACTATGTCCGCCTTTTCAGAAGTATATATCTTGCACATATCTTGAAACCATCTCAATTAATCACTCTCACCATTTAATATAAGTTCATCAACTCACTGCACTTGACAAAAATCCATTATTTCCTACATGACTGTCTATTTAACACCGCAAATGAATCCGACGACACAATGGCGGAATTTTCTATGAACAAAAGAGAAATTGGGGGGACAGAGATAGATATACATACATACCAGTATATAAAAGGTTAAGGAAATATGTATGTATCAAGAATGTGTATTGAAGTTCGAAAAAGAGATCGCGGTACCATGACTTAAAAATCTTTGTTCAACGTTAAATAATGATCATGTATCTTTTCATATTCCACATGTGACAACCCTAATAAAAGTGGTATCAGTTTAATAAAAGCAGTCGTCTAATCCTCAACACTAATGACGTATAAAGAAGTCCCAGCATTCGATGCGAACGCCCCCTTCCGCCCACTGTTCGAAATCGTACTTTTACTTTCCTTGATGGCACTCCAAAACGGTTTTCCTTGTTTCAAATTGAAAATAATTAACCTAATTGCTGTAATGTTCATGGGTCTGTGGGTTCGAATACTACTTAAGCAGTTTTCGGATCAATTGTACATATTGTTACAATTACCATGTGCTGACGGAAAATTCGTGATGAATCCTGCACATTGAAATAATCGAAACGTCAATTCTCTATGAACAAGCGTGGTTGATATACTACTGCCTTTTCCCCAAAAAGAGGAAGATTCGAGTCCAGTAGTGGGATGTTTATGAGCTGATATACCTAATGATCAGTTGTCTAAGATAAGTACTAAACTTGTAATCACCTGTGAAGTAGATGTATATGATTGCTACCATTTTGAATAAATTTTAACTTTAGTAAAAATTTCAAATATATTTCTCATCCTTTCCAAGATTTTGAAAGTGAATTAATTGGTAAAAGACCACTAATTTTTTTTATGAGACATCGATAGTATTATATCGGATATAGACTAATATAAAGTAGTCCAAACCGTGTAGAAAGCTTGTCAGTAATAATTGTAACAATACGCATAAAATTATTTAATTGACTTGAGTCAATTCGAATCTTTAATCTAAGTAGGCTATAAAAGATCAAGAATTAAATTATTATTACTTATAATCTATTTCCTTGTACAAAACAATAATATGATGCTATAGAAAGAAAGATATAGGCCAGATTTAATTTCCCACGGGCGGCTGAATGCACAATGGTGCGCGCGCGCTGATTTACGGTCGCAGCTCCCAAGCGCCGAGCGGGGGCCTATATAGATCGCCTTGATATCTCGGAGTTAAAATTCTAGATGTGCCTTGACTATAATTTGTGATAATACTAAATAATCTACATAAACAAAAGTAAATTTTTGTATGTTTGTCCTCTATGCGTTCCTAAACCATCAGATTGTGATGAAACTTTGACAGGGTGTTCTGAGTGTTCTCTAAATTTTAACTTATATGTATGACCTTCAAAAAGTGTTCTCCAGTGGAACTTATTTTGAATAAAAACATTTGAATTTGAATTTGAGGATGCCCGCAAGGGTTTCTGGTTGTGTATAAAAAGCACTTCAATAAACAGAATATAGAACCAAACATGTTTTTACTTTACGTAGCATTGCAACGCTTACCAGGCACAGCTAGTTTTATGTAAATTATATTTAGGTGTAATACTACAACCGCATTATTCGGCCAGGTCCCAGCGGTCAAGGCGCGGCAGCCATGCGGTACTTGAAGGCCAATTCGACCATTCGGGTCGCTTTTAAATAGACGTTGAAGAGTTAGCTGTGTTTGTGTATCTAGTTATGCGGAAGAAAAAGAAAATGGCTGTATCTGTGTTACATTAAGTCTCATTGGTTACGGCTGCTGGCCGCTTGTCGTTTGATGCGTGCAGTGTTTAAAAATAGCGAAAAAAAAATTGATTACGACGTTAATTTCTTTTTCTTAAGGTGCACTGCTTGCTTCAACTCATTTAAATCTTCAAAAAGTAATGGTATAACATACTTCTATATTTATAATATATTAGAGGTCGGGGCAGACGTTATCCTAACCTGAAAAAATAAAAATCTAGGACCCGATCCCAAAGGCCACCTACCGGTTCCAATTGTGAATCTGAGTTCTAAACCATTCGGGGACCTACTCAAACGTACACAACAAATTTCATCAAAATCGGTAAAGTCGTTCGCGTTATGCGCGTACATACATTTCTACGATTTTTATTTACATAGATAAAATAATATATAAAAAAGAGCTTCAGACTGACAAATATGAAGTAAAAGATTTTTTAGCTAGATATGTTGCTGGGAAGTTTCTTGCCGTTTCCTCTTCTTCTAGAACGATAACACGTTACAACGCTGTGTACATAGAATGGGAAGAAGATTTATATACTAACAGCCCATAAATGTCCCACTGCTGGGCTCGGGCCTCCCATTATAGGGGAACGAACAATATACCAACCACGCTTGTCCAAGGTGGCTTGGCAGGTTTCACACATCGGTTATCTCGATGTGCAGGTCGCACCACGTTGTTTTGTTTGACCGTTGTTAGCGCGCGGTACTTGTAACAATATGCACATTAGGTCAGACAACTGCCTAAGTGGTGCATGCGTTCCAGCCAGGATCGAATCCCCACCGTTTGGGTCTGGGACGCGTGTGCTAGCCATTACGCTACCACGACTTATTGATATTTATTAATAAATTAAGTAGAATTAATTATTATTTAACTTATATGAATGATTTTCACAAAATATTCTCCAATGGAACTTCGTTTCAATTAAAACTTTTGAAGGTTGAATTTAGAACTTACTGGCCATAGCGCGCTGTGACCTGACCGCCTCGATTTGGCCGCTTGGTGTGTTATAGACTAATCATCTTATTTAAAATTCATACAAATAACTAGGTATAAAATTAAATATTACTTACAGTAAAACGGCGGTATTGGCTAGATATGCTCCGTACTTCTTCGTGCTCCTTCCATTATCTCTACAGCGGTGGATTCAACTATTCTAAGTGCAGTATCTGCAGAATATCATGCAGTACGTCAGCCGCGGACAATAGGCTCGTGCGCAGTAACTGAAACGAAATATGACAGTTCGAATGCGTTTAAATTATGTAATGCATTGTGTATTGTCCTCTTATTGGAGTATGGAAAGATTTACTTTATATCTATTTGTCGATATAGAGAAGATCCTTTAATTGCTAATTTAATTAAAAATTAACCCGAGGTGTAATGCCCTAGTATTTGTCTTATTAATTCATTATTGTGCTGTGCTTATAATTTCAATTTTAAGTGTATACGGAAATTCTCATTTTCTGAAATTAACGAATATTGTTGTACCGTACACGGCGGGATCGGTAACCTGACGGCACAAACCCCACAAGGTAATTTTTAACACTTAGGTGGTGGGAACAGGAACAAGGGGAACACTAATCTGTCAGTGTTTTAAGGGGGGGGGCGCCCCTTGAGAGGGAAATATATAAAATATCCTACTAAACTACTACAACAAGGGAAACACTACGGGGGATGGATAAAATGTCTGTCCAAATACACCCGCGCCTCGTCCTATTTCGTCACAACCACTTGCTCACTGAGTATATTAACTTATTATTACTATTATAGTGTTCCACACACTTGCAAATATCTAAATTTTCAATAAATAATTAAATATTGAATTATATCACGCGAGAGCTATCACACCGTGCGTCTTCAAGCTAATTCCGAGGCATACCCGCATTTCGACGCGATAAAAAAGTGCCGCTCGTATGCTTCGCGTAACAATCAAAAACCGGCGTTCGATATCTGTATTCCGAACAATTGTATATCTAATACAATACTTTTTTATTTCTTTTATTGCATTAGTTCAGCAGACAGGCACACGGCCCACCTGATGGAAAGTGGTTGCCATCGCCTATAGACATTTGTAACACCAACGCCCCTACCAATGTGCTGTCGCTCTCTAAAGGGAGACTGAAACCTAGCCACTAATGCTGGAACATAACTCAAAGTTGTTATGGCGGCATATGGCAGATGGGCAACTGCCCTACCACCTGGCTGTGGGTTGTCTTGTCGCCTCTCATGATAGGCCGCCCAGCCGCAGGAAATTGTGCTATTCGTCCGTTCCTGCATGGATAAAAAGAAAACTTAACCTATTTACATTGTATTCTAGCCATAGTCCCTCAAGACTATAAGTAAAATACTGAATATAAGTCACGGTCTTCTATGGGTAAGGTGCCTAGAAGGCTGGCTACGTGTCCTAATTTTCTGAAATAAATGAATTATTATAAGCTACTTCTGCGTCGATCAAACTCAACATTCAAGGCGGAGCGAAGCTCCCTCCCGCCTCAGTCTTCTAACCTATATTTTTAAAAATTGGATCTGTTTAAAATAAATAAAAGTGCCATATGACTATACCCTACCCTTAAATTAATAAAACAGATAATTCTTATAGAAAGGTAACCGGATTTATCACATTGTCCGGCCAGAAGTAGAGCAGTATTCATACTGCCCGGTCCAAGCGATAAATTCAAGTTATCTCAAATTATAATTTTTAAATGGACCACGAGCCGTTGTGCATTATTAATATAAGCTGGCCAAAGTAATAAGTTAATCAAATTGACCGATGCTCTTGGTCATTATTCATAATGATCGGTCCATATTAATACTGCCCGATTTATCAAATGCCCGTCACAGATACATTACTACTAACACCACAGACGCAAACCACGTGTGTTACTATTACGCACACAAGCTTCTAAAAAATTATTTACTTCATCTGACGCTTTAGTTCACGTAGGCTTGCTTTACACTTTTTTCTTATTATTTTATATTTCATTTTATTGGAACAACAAACAGCTACATTATTAAAATTAAATACAAAGTTACAACTTAAAATATTGAATATTCCGAGTGAAATGTTACATCTGCCTTTCGCTAAATTAAAAAGTATCTTGCTAAAAAAAGATACTACACTATTGAAGAATACTTAAATGACAAAACTTCATTTACATAGCAGCTTATACTAGCTTATACTATTGTTACAACTTAGGCCTCGACAAAGACTAATTCCACGTACAGTCTGTAAAAGCACATTTTATCACCTGTCGCCATTTGAACTAATTGTAATCCTTATATGATCGTCTTCTTTTTGTTTACTTATTTATTGGCATACGTTTCCAGTATTGTGGAGAGCAGCCTATTGTTCTATTGTACTTGTTTACGGCCGCTGCAGGCCGCATCATTAGCCAGGTGTTATGGATTAAGTACAAGCTGATTCTAGGAAATTATGTCGACGATACGGGCGTGACGTGTGTACATTCGAGAATCTAATAGTGACGGAATTTGCGCGTTTTATTGAATTACGACCTTCTGCATTATGTTTGGATTCGTTGTGTTCGGTTATGTTTGTACCTGTGTTATACGTGTTTGTATAGTTCTAATAAACTCTATAATAATTCTAACGGCATTTTAATTCGAATCCCGCAAACTCGTAACAATATTAAGTAATAATGCAGTCCACAGCGCTGTTCACAAATTAAAATAGAAATATATTATTAAAGGGATTCTGTGACTACGTGTAATCGCTGGGCTTAATATTAATTATATATTTATAGAAGAAAGGAAAATAAAGTTAGTGAAAAAAGAAGAGCAAGGAGAGAATAGAAAAAGAATTATGATCATCACTGATAAGTTAAGAGTTTTGTGAAGCAGGAATTTGAATTTGGAAGGTGAGTTGACAAAATGTCTATGTGTTCATAGTTCGTCTGAAGCTTAGAGACTACAAGTTTCGAAAATAAAGTATGAAATGAATCATACTTTATATTATATCAACATGTTTTTTCCTGAAAGCATTGTTTGCAAAATAAATCAAGATCCAAATGACCAATTCGGATTCGTCTTATTATTTCGGGAAATGAATGTAAACACTGGGTTTATGCAAACAGAGTGATTTGAATCAACGCTTCAAGGAAGTGGTGGGTTATTTTTGCAAATGAAAATAATCACGTCACTAAAGTTTAATGATGGTCTTCTTCATTTTTTTTTTAAATATGACTACATGATATGTGTATTTTTGGTCAGTGTCAAGCATCCATGAATAATCAAGTTTTATAATATTTTTAATAGAAGACAAATCGCCTCTTCATTCGTGTTATGTTGAAAATTGAAATTTTAAAAGAGACATTTCTTAACTTTCGACAAATAATTGTATCGAAATGAGTAACATGGCATCTTTTAAAATATCTTACAAATTGACAGAAAGAAGAAAGTTATTCGTTTACAATTATTTTTTGAACTTGGGTAAATACAAAGCTTCTATTAGTGATAAAAATAGACACATAGACAACACTATTGCTCACCAAAAAAAACAAAAAAGTGCACGATTACAATATTGTCATGGCATAAACAAAAATAATATAGGTCCCTTCTGATACCAGTTATACAGGTTTCACTGTATTTCATAATATTTGAGCAAACGAGATAAATTCAAGCAAAACGCGACGAACTTCTAATTTAATCACCGAAAATTGTTTGTCTACAAACTTGGCTGGACCCTCTTAATATTTTTAAGTACCACTATAAATTTAAGAGCACAATCTAATAAAATGATGCTGGCTCTTAAATATATATTATTTGAGTTATTACGAGTGCTCTTTGTTTGTAAATGTCCTGAAGGATACTCTAAGTTTAATTGAATGGGACTATATTGGATAAAACAGATAAACTGAGGTACAAAGAGTATTATGATGGGAGAAATTTAGGTATTAGGAATGATAATTTAGTCGTTCGAAAAAGGTAAACCTGAAAGCTTCTAAGCCTTACATAACTAGATGGCTCCACACGTCGTACGTCTCTCGATTTTTGGTGTTATATTATTTTTAAATCAAATAGGTTTTAAATTGAAAGTCTTACTAAATTCTTTTTTGTATTTTTGAGTGATTTTGACAACAAAACCTTTCAATTTAAATCATTCCCCAGAAGTCACTAAACTATTTTTTTTTTAACAACTCCGGACTCGTGTTCCGTACCCTTTTTTACAACTTAATTTCTATGAAGTTTTTAGAGTTCATACACGCTTATTGTTTATTTGTATTACTGTGTGTGACATTAATTTAGTGATTTTTATGTTGTAGTGTACCTTAAGAATAACTTATAATATTATTTTTTTCTAATTTTAATACTAAACTTATACTAATGTAGTAATGTAGAGTGTATCTGTTATATGTTGGTGTTGTGAGGAAGTGCATGTATATATGTCTACACCTCTCACCTATATATGTCTTAACTAGTGCCATTTGTGTTGTTTTTCCTTTCTGTGGCTAGGTTATTAATATTTAGGCTCTTTGTGTGTCTAATCTAAACTATATAATAATTGATATCGTCCAGAATTGAAAAACTAAAAATGTAGAACCCATCCAATAACCCATCAACCAATCCATCGATCCATAAACCCAAACACGTACGAAACATTTCATCAAAATCATCGGTCCAGCGGTTTAGGAGTTCAGCAACACACACACACGTTCAAAAGGTTTTTTTTTTATTACAGGTGTTCAGCAGACAGGCAGGCGGCCCACTTGATGGAAAGTGGTTACCGTCTCCTATGGACATTTGCAACACCAAAGGTGCTACAAATGCGCTGCTGCTCTCATAAAGGAGACTGGAACCTGGTCACTGATGCCGGAACACAACACAAGGTTGTTATAGCGGCATACTCTAGACCAGGGGTGGTCGCCATCCAGTCGAGCTAATACTCTACTACCTGGCAAAAGGGTTATATATATAAGGAATAAATATGGACCGGAAAATATTTTTCTAAATTATTGTGTATTATTTGAAATGTAAACAGACATACCATAATTTGTAGGAAAAAGTGAGCAAGAAATAATAATTACAAGAGATTCATTTGCACACAAATAACGATTAAACTTGCTTCTACATAATTATTTCTTCACGAAAATAATATAATTGAAAGTGGTACATAGTGTCTAGGCCGCGTACAGACAGCCCCAATGACGACCAAGGAATGGCGTTCTTTGGCCCTATTAGACGTTTCATCAAACTGTTAAATGCTTCGTCTCTGTGCCGGTCTGCAAATGATAAGACCATCCTATTGTCACTAGACATCTATAAATTATCATTCCAATAATAAACACACTTGTTGTACACATTGATTGCGTTAATACTCATTTCTCTCCTCGATTCCAAAGACTATGCAGTGGTAATCACAAAGCACTGGTGAACCCTTGCTGCTTTATGATTACAACTCGTATAGCATTTGGAAATGAGTCTCAACACAATCAAGGTGTAAAGCAAAGTGTAATTGTTATTAAAATTTTATTTAGAATTTTATTGATTGCCTCTGTGGTTGAGTGGGCTAAGCCTTTGCCGGCTTACCTCACTACAATGCAGAGGTTCCGGGTTCAATTCCTGGTATAGTATATTTTGAAAACGTATTTTCTCCGTTATTAACTATGGTCTCGGTGTCTGGGATCGGCCTCAGAATGATCCGTTGTATATTACTCATAACACAAGCATAACTTGCTTAATTTGGGGATATACAGTGTGTGTGTTTGTCTGCCGATTAAAATATATATATATATTAAAATATATATATATATATATATATATATATATATATATATTTGGTGAAATAAAGTGTTAAATAATCTATAAATAAATATATATGATTAATTCAAATTCTAAGTTTGAACATTATTAAAGTTCTGTTGTCAAAGACTTATACTTCTATAATCACAGATTTCACCAAGGCTACATACACTGTTAATTTGACTCTAACAATAAACAAAAGAGTATATATACGTGTGTGTGTCAAATACGTGGTAGTGTGTGTAATGTTTTTTTATTGATTTAATGTATTTTCGATGCATAATTTTTTTAAATATTAGCATTCTGCACTCCTTCTCTATATAAATTATAAGTGTGCCAAATTTCATACTCCTCCGTCCGCGTAATTTTCGTAAAAAGGGGTACAAAGTTTTTGCCTCACGTATTTAATATATATAAGTAGATATATGCCTATTGCCTAATACATACGTACTGTTATAAAGAAGACAATTGAATTGTTTAAAAAAAATATTTTTAAAGTACACTATTCTAATATGACGTAACTAAAAAGTAGGTTCTTAAAGCAACCGCTCACAATCGGGATCACAAACAGACTGTCGAATGAGCTATGAAATGGGAAATGGTGGTGAATGGCATGGCTATATGATCAGCTAGTAAGGCTGCTGAGTTATATTAGCAACCTTACAGGAAAGCATTAATCCTTTAGATTGGTATAACAGTAAGTACCATGCATAGGCACAATAACTCCTTTGATATTACGACCACGCTGCGGTTTGTCATTGAACGCCAACATTCGTTGTACTTCCTAGGGCCTGTGTATACGCAGCTTTACAATAATACCCAGTAGTGCAATAACTGCACGTACAACTTGCAATAAAATGTAATTAACACAGAATGCTGTTGATAACTCCTAATTTGTCTGACACTCGGACGAGATTCCATTTGGTTTACTGAGAATTTTAAATGTGGTTTTTCTGGTTTATCTTAAACTAACCTCAAGCATGCCGTGGTGAGTTTACCCGCAGGCTAGAGCTTAGGGGCGATAGATTTTAGGGGCAGCAAATTTGGAGTTTTGTTAACCTTTTTTATTAAATTTATTGGTCGTCATAATAGATAGATAATTGTGTATTGTACACCAGAGCATATACAAACAGAATTTGAAAAAGATAAGAGATAGTACAACAGGCTGCCTTATCGCTATGAAGCGATCTCTTCTTAGGCAACCATTGGCAGGGTTTGATAGATTTTTAATATTCACGGTGGTGCAGTTAATAAATAATTGTGAATGATAAATAAACATTGTACATATAAGTACAAAAATAATCTTATACATATTATAATATTATAATATAATAAAATTGTAGAGGTCAAATTTCTGTACAATAAAAAAAGTGCTAAAAACCGAGTCAGGGGGATGTAAGAAGTGAACAGAACTAATTTATACTTTTTTAAAATTTTGTTTCTCTGGTTGTCTGTTTGTCTGTCTATTTGTACCGGCTAATCTCCGAAACGACTGGACCGATTTAAATGAAATTTTGTATAGTGGTAGCTTATATCCCTGGTCAACATATAGGATACTTTTGATCCCGAAAAATTAAAGAGTTCCCGTGGGATAGTTAAAAAACCGCACCACGCGGAGGAAGTCGCGTTAGTATAAATATATATACATATGTATGTACACGATTATTATGGCATGATTAAATCTATAACAAAGCCGTGGATAACCGCTATTTGTACCTGTTTCTAGTGATTACTATATTAGTACCGTAATAAGCTACAAACAAAACATCAGAGATAATAATTTAATGGCACTCAATTATACGTGCCATCGGTAAATAAACATTAAAATATTTCTGACTCCGATAAATTACGTATTTGATTGCTGTTTGGTAATTACTTCATTACCTAAAGGTCTTTTAGTTTATAACTTTCGAAACTGGTATTACGAGAATGTTCTGTGAATTCACTGACTTCTAATATTATCATACTATCAATAACAGCCTCTGTGGTTGAGCGAGCTAAGCCTTTGCCGGTCTACCTCACTGCTACGCAGAAGCTCCACGTTAGATTACTGGCATGGTAAATTTTGGAAACGAAGTTTCTACGTTATTTACTATGGTCTGGGTGTCTGCGATCGGCCTTAGAGTAGTTCGTTGTATATTACTAATAATACAACCGTAATTTGCTTAATTTGAGGATATATATATGTGTTTGTCTGCCGATTATTATTATCTTATATGTTTCTAAGACCACGGGCCATAATAATAGGTGGGATTTTTAGAGGGCGTGCGTGGGGCTATGCAAAGGCCAACACGTAGACGCCCCTTGACAAATTTAATCTAAGTGAGGCGTGAAACTAACCGGCGATTATCCCTGTCTACGCCATATAAAAATGCACCCAAGAACAAGCCCCGGTTAGTGTAGGACTATTGTAAGAAATGAGAATAAAAGGAACCGGACTATGTTGCAGATCGGGGACTATGGTGACTATGGCGTCTGCCCGTCGCAATGTTCAAGGAACATGGAAAAAATGGACAGACGGTGCCTCTCCACTGCATGGGCCCTTAAAAAAGCCGTACAAGATTGGCGAGGGATAACATGGATGTGAGGGACTCAGGGGCGTGCGGAGGTGTGCTGCAGGTTCACCGAAGCTACTTCCGACGTTATGTCATTTATCACTTCCATTCCTGGAGCTTGAGTCTTAGCTCTAGCGATCTCCACTCCGTACCGGCAGGCTAAGGTAAGGACGGAGCTGGGGTCCTTACCTTGGCCCCCCAAAGTCGGGCTCGAGGTGTCACTACTCACCTAAGGCTTCGCCACAAAGGCTCCTGCGGGCCAAAAATACGCATCGCTACTGTTTCCGCCACATTACTCCATTCGACAGAAACGGCGTCATATATCAGGATAAAAAGTATCCTATATTATAATAAATAGATAGATAGATAGAGACAGATTATATTACAGATGTATTTATAAACAGACGGCCTAAAGAGGTAGTTTGCGTAGATTCGTCTCTCTTTTCTTTCACCTGCTCCCAATTATTTGGGGCTGGCACAATATGTCTATTCCTTCCACACTCCTCTCTTCTGACGTACGTCCTCTGTCACACCACAAATCATCCTCACACAATCCATCCATCTCTTTTTTGATCTACTTTTACATTTGTACCCATCAATCCTGCAGTTTAACCTTCTTTATGTCATGTGACTTTCATCCCTCCTCATTACATGCCCATGCTACCCTAATTTTCTTCCTCTCAATTTTTTGCAGATTCATATGATGAAAGTAACAAGTATTTACATTTGACGATGGTAGGCGTCCTGACAGAATACCTCTAATCCCTGGCGGCGTGGCAAGCCTTTGGTGTGGGATGCGACTTATGTACAAAGACCTGCATATCTGTTTAGCACATTTTATTATTTTTCGGCATTTGGACTTCTTTTGTTTACTTTGTGTTTAAAATTTATGATTAGAAAAACAGCCCATTGTGTATGGTAATCTTTAGTGGTAGTCATTATGGTAGCCAGGTGTGATTCTAAGAAATTCGGTCTGCGCGGTCAGGTAGACATATTGAATTTGTGCAGCATAAAGCAATGCCCCAATGGAGAGTTCGTCAGTCGAGCGATAGTACATTCGGTAATTTATTTAGAGACGGACTTTGCGCGTGTTATTCAATCGTGCATTACGTTTGGACTGGTTGTATTCAGTTATATTTGTACCTGTGTTATACGTATTTGTATAGTTCTAGTAAATTCTATAATAATTCCAATGGCATTTTAATTCGAGTCCTGCAACTCGTAACAATATGAATAGAATCGTCTACCTTATACATAACAAAACGAAATGAAGTATTTATCCTTTGGAATTCCAAGAGGACATCTACAATAGTCATCTAATCCGTAGACCCCTGTTTGTGCAGCCGCAGAAACAAACACATGTGTTTTCAAAATGCACTCACATGAGACGATATTGCTCCAAGGATATTGGTATCCCCTGTACACTAAGGACAAGCTGTTTGTCTTCGCGTTTCTTTATTCGACAAATGAAATGGATTTTGTTAGCCTTAGTTACAAATATTGCATTATTCCATTGCAATGTAAGCAAGTTTATTTTTCTATTATCTATATATAATAGAACTGTAGAGGTCGAATTTCTGTGCAATGAAAAAAATGCTAAAAACCGAGTCAGGGGGATGTAAGAAGTGAAATAGAACTAATTTAGATTTTTTCCAAATGTTTTTTCTCTGTTTGTCTGTTTGTACCGACTAATCTCCGAAACGACTGGACCGATTCAAATGAAATTTTGTATGGTGGTAACAAAAAAAATTAAAGAGTTCCCGTGGGATAGTTAAAAAACCGCACCACGCGGACGAAGTCGCGGGTATCAGCTATTAAAAATGAAATAATACTTAAAAAAATATAATACATTGTGTGAGATCAGCAGATAGGCAGACAGCCTACCTGATGGAAAGCAGGTACCATTGTCTATGGGCATTTTGTAATACATGTAGTTGCTACGAATAAAAAATAATAATTCTGGAACACAACTCAAGGTTGCTAATGCGGCATACTTTACATCAAGGGTGATACCTATCCAGACCTGGCTGTGACTTATTTTGTCGCCTCTTAAGACAGGTCGTCCGGCCGCAGGAATTTGTATTCATCCTCAATTCCTAAACGGATAGAATTTAAGGTTAAAAGATTAATCAATTATACCGGACACCAAGCTTTATGGTCACTATCAGCAAAAGATAGCTCCGTAATATACGCTTTTTCACACACAAATATATATCAAGCAGCCTTCTGGAATTAATCTGAAAGTCGATCTTGCTAGAGAGTTTTTTTAACCCATAAAATATACAAAATAACAATTTTGAAGATATAAATCAATAATGCTGTTTTCATCCAAAAACTTCTAAATAAGTTGTCAAATAAATGGCGTTTCGATATTTATGTGATAAACAAACCGCGATTGCCCCACCGTCAACATATCAAACCGATTATATACTTTCTGAACTCTAGGGAAAAATAAATCATGGAAAATACGGAATTAAAATTTGACAGACTTGTGAGACCGCGTACATACAGGTTCAACGAATGTCAAAGCACTCACTTCGTTGGTATTTAGTGGGCCTGTGTGTACCTTAATTGATACGTTAGTGGTATCTAGGAGTAGTAATATTATTCGCCACAATGGTAAGCAAAGGAACTTAATCCATACAAGCTTGTCTGATGTGTAAGTGTTCAGTATAACTCAGCCAATTTGTAGGTCTTTGAGGCCAATCAATGGAGTTCTTTTGATAACTCTAAACGCCTCATTTGACTACACAGTTCACATTTCTTACATAGAAACATAATTATTACTCAAAAACTATCAATGTCCTAAAACTAGTGTTTTAATAATAATGTATAATTTTAAGAAAATAAAAGTGCAGGACTACAACACTGTTACGTCACGTACATGGGATAATTTATTGATACATAATTAGCAAGGTTAAAACTGAGGAATCCATGTACGTGCCAAAATATGTCAATACAGAAAACAGAACACCTTCGGAGATGCATCTACGGTTATATTATATAATTATATTATATTTACGATTATTCCATATACATGACGTAACAAACACTTATCAGTTCCCGCCAAAACTATGACTATGCTAATTAGGACAGTGTCTTTAATCTAATCTATGTTTTGTCCAATGCCAAAGGCTTTGGAGCCAACACCTGCAAGTATAAAATAGATATATTTACACAATGTTATCCGCGATACCACCAATGGTGGTTGCTGTCGTTTAAATTTAGTAATTTTGTACCATATTTCATCCCTTCCAAATTGTCTTTTAAAAACAAGTAGTCTATGTCCTTCCCCAGAATACAATCTGTGCCCTTACCAAATTTCACTAAGATTCGTTCAAACTTTTAGTTGTGTAAAAGCTAATAGAATTACGTCTTTATAATTTTCACATGGATATAAATAATAAATTATACGTATAAATTTATAGCTGCCATTTATGAGGTTTTGTTTTTGCTTGTCATTTCTTTAGGTCCTGTAAATTGACCGAATATCGTAAAAGTTTATTTATATAACTATATAAAGTCGATAATGGGAATGAACATAGAATCCTTTTAGTCGTTGTAAATTTATGAGTACCTGATGGATATCAATCATAAGCTAAAGCCACATGGACATAATTCCATTTGAAGCTGAAGATCTCAAACGGCGCAAATATGGAACTCTAGGAAGGGGTTAGATATTTGTACCGTTTGGAGTTGAAATTTTAGGTCCGTGGAGTCCATCGGCTAAGGGTTTCTTCAAAGAAATTTGTAAGAAACTCTTTAATACCACCCGTAATCAGAAGGCTGATTCGTGTTTCGCGCAACGAATCAGCATTGCCATACAGCGTGGCAATGCAACCAGCCTTCTGGGCACCCTTCCCTCTGGAAGTGATTTGTTACATACTTTATATTAATTTAGTTTATTTTCAAGTATTTAGTTTATTATTTTCTTTCTTCCATTAGAATAGAAAATAATACGGAGTAATAATCGCAAGAACAACAACTTATAAGATTTAAGTTGTTGTTCGTGCGATTATTACTCCGTATGTACTCACCGGGGCCGTAGCTCTCGCCACCTTCCGGAGCCCGGAGGTAATGTGGGTTTGAAAAAGGTGCTTGTTATTTTTGCCATCCACCACGTACGCGTTATTGGTTCGGGATAATGTTATGAATGTAGTACCTTTCTAAGGCTGGTGTGCATAGACATTTAATCGATGGTTAAAAAATAATAATCACCAAAACTTTTATTAATTATTTTATTATAACCGCCGCTTAAATGTATATGCAGACCAGCCTAAGTCATTCAAACGTGCACACAAAATCTATGAAAATAATGTATACTGATTTGGAAGAAACGCAGTATTCTTTGTTTTGTTATGTTTTCTACTATTTTACAATTGAAGTTTGATTTATTGAAATATCGTCAAATATGTTAGGAATTTATGGAGATGTTGCACTGTTTAGGTACAATAAATTTATAAACTAATACAATAAAAGAAAACTTAATTTATTCATTTCCAAACACTATTTGTCCACAAATAGCTATTATTAATACATTTATTATAATAAGTTATGCATTTCGAAATATATTATTGCATATATATGACTATGTGTATATGTATGTATTTGTATATTTATTTCTTAAATTAGTTTGGGCATTTATGTATCTATTGACTTTTAGCTGCACCGCCTACATCGCCTGATTCAAATTTCTTTGATTTAGGTTGCCTGGAAGAGATCGCTTTGAGCGATAAGGCCACCTATTGTATTGCCTAGAAAATATGAGATCTGATTTTGTAATTGTATATTTTGGTGTGCAATAAAGTGTTATCTCTCTCTCCATAGTCCCTCAAGACTATAAGTAAAATACTGAACCTAGATCGCCGTCTTTTATGGGTAAGGTTAAGTCTGGCTACGTTTCCTTTCTGGATCGCCATACTTATCCGTCGTCCAAGGTAGGCACCAGGCCTGTGATCACCTGAAGAGTCAAGGAATCGTTCTGATAAATTTTGGTAGAGGCTCATGGCCTCAAGACCACATGGTCCAAGCGCTTCAACAGCAAATGGCACAAACATATAACTCTCAACTGAAAGCCTGAAAATTCTAAATAAATTAGGAGGCTTAATTCGTATCAAAAGATTTCGAAAATACATTTTTTTAAATTTTAGTTTGTCCGTCAGTTACAGAACCACACGAAAACGATTGAATGAACTATGTCCCAGGGCCCAATTCTGCTGTTAATATCTCGTCAAAATCGACGGACAGTATCGTCTCAATGGTAGGTTTGCCTGATTTGGGTATTCTGTTAATTCCAATGGCATACCCGTGGCACGCCACTCTATCTTTATAAATATTTATAAGCAAAAACTCGCGAAATAAATGTTGGTAACTTTTCATTATTTATTTCAGCTAATGGTAATACTATTTTTTTTTCTTCTATTCAGAGTTTTTGGCGGGAACTGAAAGGAGATGTTGTGCTGTGCAGTTTTATTTTCTAAAAAAGTGTAAAATTACTCTAAAATGAACAATAGTTGTAGGATATTGATCCTTTTTGTTATACTTTTTGAGTAGTAATTATGTGTTTTGTGAGAAATGTGAACTATATAGCCAAATAGAAGTAATAAGGAATAAATAGGAAGTAAGTAGAAGCCTTTTGAGTTGTCACAAGAACTCCGTTGAATGGCACCAGCTGATAACAGTTTAGCTGTGCGACACATAGGCTTATGAAAATGACGAAACTACATTAAAATCTAAGATCTGGCTTAAAAGCCTAGCTGCCAAGCCATAAATGTAAATAAAAATTAATTAATCTACTATTCACAATGGAAACGTTCTATGAATATCTTTGCAACGCCAAGATATTTAAACATAGAATTGGACACCTGGCTCAACACTTAGAACACTCTTTATTCTATAAATGACGCCGTTTCCGTTTAACAGCGTAATGTAGTTACAAAGTGGCGCTGCGGTCGCGTTTTTAGGGCCGACGATTGAATTCACTAAAAAATATGTTGTCGTAAAGACAACTCGAACGAAGTTTCATAAACACTATTAGTATGTGTATAATAATATTATACGACGAAAGATTTTTACGATCGAACATTACGATCGCCACCGAGCTTTTTCAGTAATCATTCATATAAATTACTTTGTTAATTTGTATATACTATTTTAAAAAAGACGAATATTAATAATAATTAATAAGTAAACATATGTTGCTGCAGAGTTTGTAGCGCCACTTCTTCTCCTTTAGCAGTAACTAAAATTGCTTTGGAAGTGGTGGTAGTCTCACTTATTGAAATAAATAATCTGTAAGATTCCATTTTGAAATAAATACATTCATTTTCATTATGATTATATAATTCATAGATCATTGTCGTAAAATCTCTTACGAAAGATATACATTATACCTTTAAGTAATGTTATTCTCAAACAGCAATCAAGTATGTAATTTACCCAACAATTAGGATACTATCTATCTTGATAAATTACGTTATTTCTGTGGAATAGACATATAGACCATTGAAATTCCCTAACAACACGTCATTGTTACTGCAAGGGAAACGAAGTTTCGCTGGCACATACTACTAATTTACAAAGATATTATTTAAATTGCCCAAAGTATAACAGTAAGTGTCCATCCCGCGCTATTGATGTCGTGGACACAGTATTATATGTTTATATATGAAATTAGTATGCTCTATATATTTAATATGTTTGTACATATTTTTTAATTTATACTATAAAAATAACAAGACAATCGTTACTTACATATACAATCGAATACAATGCAAGAAAACTTATTTGTATTGTATTCTACCCATAGTCCCTCAAGACTATAAGTAGAATACTGAGCCTAGATCACCGTCTTCTATGGGTAAGGCCCAGAAGACTGGCTACGTTTCCTCCCTGGATCGCCATACTGATACGTTGGCCGAGGAAGGCACCAGCCTTTTGATCATCTGAAGAGTCAACGAGTCAGACATTTGTAAATATTTGTTTCTATATGTATGTATATAATGAAACATACATATATAATCATGTAACACATAAAACATATATAGAATATAAGTTCTAAACAAGTCGTTTGTTGTGTGTGTGCGTTTGTGAAGTGCATGTTTGGCTGTGCATTTGAAGTTTTATCGGTATCGTATTTAATATTTTATTAATTTTCAGAAAATTTACAACATGATCGTAGTTTTACTTTATAAGTCATTCAATAAAAACTTATGAAATCATTATTTGTTTTCTATTTCCATATTTTTATTTCGGTTAATTTATTGTACATAAAAGGAGCTACAGCATTAATATGTTTTTGGGCAAAACTAGTCCTTCAAAACTAATATATTCTATTCTGTTATATGGAGTCGCCTGTGTTCACCGCCAGGCGGACATAATTAAATAACTTGTACCACTGTCGGCCACACAAGTACTGAAACAACATTACAACTCCTTAGGGAACAAGTCAAATAATTCGGTCGCAAAACACGCCTTAATGCCGTCGCTTGTGGGCACAAAGGAGCGTGGACTTGGTTGTCAGTAAGTGGGCATTCCCCTCGAGGACGATACACTCGTTAACTGCCTTCGCCAGGGTAATTTCGCTGACTTGAATCCTGTGTTGCCAGTATTTAAATGGAACCACAAAAAGTAGAAGTAAAATTAACCACAATAGCAGCCAAGGAACTTCAAAGTCGATACAACCTCGTCTGATGTGTTAAGTCTTCGTATAGCTCAACCGAATTCAACTTGACTCGAAGTCCTACAATGGGGAATATGCATGTAATTCAAACATGAGTTTTTTTTTATTGCACGAGCTCAGCAGATAGGCAGACGGCCCACCTGACGGGAAGCGGTTACCATCGCCTATGGACACTTGCAACACCGAAGGTGCTACAAATGCGCTGCTGCTCTCTTAAGGAAGACTGGAACTTGGCCATTAATGCCGGAACACAATTCAAGGTTGTTATGGCGGCATACTCTAGACCAGGGGTGGTAGCCATTCAGTCGGGCAACCACCCTACCACCTGGTTGTGGATTCTTTTGAGTCATTTTTTTAAATGATGTCTGTATTCCTGTAGCAACGTTATTTTCGAAGTGATAACTTCTTATGGGAGGGTATACCGCTTCGTTACGTAACGCGTTACGGCGCCAGTCTGTCTGGCTTCCCTTTCTCTCACGCATACGGCAGTGGTAGGCAGGCTCCTCCTCTCTCACTCTAACCCGCGTGCTATATACATAAAATTTAAGTAATTATCTAAGCTTTCTTCAAGTTAAAAATGTCAATATTAAATAGTTCAACTTAGATTAGTTCAAGTTACCACTTCTGTCGGACGGCCCAAGACGCACATTTTTTTTTAAATTTAATTCCTTAAATTTATAAAATCTATAAATTTAAGGAAATTAATAAAAATATGGGGGATATTTAAAATCGTAAAACGCAACGCAATATCGTCAAATGAAAATGTGACGTAATTTTTCATTTTGATATTTTCAGATTTTCAACAAAGGCGAACTTAAGTGTGTAGTGTTTTTAGTTTTATCGCAAATATTTCGAAAAATATTATTCGACATATTTTATCTCTTTTCATAGCATTACACGTCCTTTCACTTATTTTGGAACGGAAAAATACTTGATTGGGTGTACTCCTAATGTTGTTTTTACAGTTTGGCACAATACAATATCTATAAGATTGTTTTGTAGCGTTAGTCATGGTCTGTATCTATTAAATCTAGTTCAAAATTGAAAACCCTGAGTAAGATGAACATGCACTGAGAATGAAGTATGACGTCATCAAAAGCCCGCGAAGACAGTTGCGTTTAATGAGCTCAAATGTATCCGAGAGTATATATGTAAAGAAAAAACATATTTTTTTTTAATTTGAACTTTCCCGCGCCTCAAACGTCATTGAACGCACAGTGAATTGACAGATGACGTTTGCGAGCTATGAAAAAGATAACCTATAAGCATCTCGTGATTGTTAAGAGAAAACAATAATTTATAATATTAATTCATTGGTACTTTTATAATATTAATTCATTGGACATTGGTAATAATAACATTAAATGTCGTTTCTTTTCTTATAGGTATGTAAGTTTTTCTAACGTACTAAGTAAATACACACTTTTATTTCATGTATTATAAAACAATAAATCTTTTCTTACAGAGAAACTCAATTGTGTTTGACTGACTGTGTCGTCCTAATCCCGAAATTATTAGAAAATATGTTATATATATAAAAAACAATTTGGACATACCAATAGTGTATATTTATTGCTATATTAAAACGATGTAAGCATTGATTTAAAAAGACAAACAAAGGCATGCATATTCCCATTGTAGGACTTCGACTGACGCTAATGAACCCGGGTTCATGAGACAAGTGGAAAAGCCACATTTGTACTATAGTTCTCAGAAGTGCACGTAATTATTACCAATATCCAACAATTATTGTTCTTCTTCTTCAGCCAGTCCCTGTACCCCCCCCCCTGCTGGACGTAGACAATTATTGGTCTTTTTAGGGTAATATTACGCTTTGTTAGAAAGTAAAACTGTGCACAGTACCCTTTCTCTTTCAGTGTCCGCTAAAAACCTCCTCAGCCATATAAATACCCATCAGCACAATTGTACATGTAATATAAAATAAAAAATAATAAAATAAGACAAATATATGTCGTACACTACGATTAGGGTTGCCATCATTTGTTGAAGAAAATTTAGTATTTTTATTTTTTAACCGCAAAAATATACTACTTTCGGAGAAATTGGGTAAAATAGTACACATTCATTTATTATAAATCATTTTTACATTTTATTTATTTCATTACTGAAATTTTCATGTGTATTTATTACTACTTTTTGCTTTGGCCCCCAGAATTCTGTTATTTTTAAAATAATCATAAATATCTGAATAAAAAGCGCGACAATTTGAATTTCATTTCCTACTATATTGTTTTACTATAATATAATAATATAGTACAATTGGCTAAATTATAATACGATAATTTAATTTTATTACAGTACGGTTGGGAACCCTAACTACAGTGTAAGATAAAATTGTTATTATATTTCAATCTTCTCGTAGAATATAAGATTGTTAATGTCTTCATGCTTTTGTGTTTTAACAATTAGCAATTGAATTTCCACCTACTTACTTTCTGTCAAATCAACATATTTATGTAATGTAAGTATCTTTTTTCTATAATAGCAACACTGACGGTCCCAATGGGACTTCGTGCATTGTTTCATGGACCTTTGTCGGACTCTCTTAAACTACTGACCGTTGAATGTTAGAGTAGTTTGTCACGGATTGTAATTCACGTATAATGAGGCTATTAGGATCGTTCGTACTTATACGGCTATGTAATGTCACACAACAAGTACTTAAAAAGGGAGTAGGTAATGTAAATTGGCCAAAACGTTTGGCAAATGCTTGGCAGTCCTCGCACGATGATGAGTTCCGCAGAGTTAATAGATGTTTACTATTTTCGTTAGTTGATTACAGAAGAAAAAATACTCGACGAATATTGTTAGAAAAAAAAATCGGTGAAGATATTTTGGGAATTGGGTATTTGATACATATTACACAAAAAATCTAAAATAGTATTCATAACTAGAATATGCTAGGGAGTTCGTCCACGCTTGACTTGAAATTCCCGCGGGATTCCCGGAGACATAAAGTACCACAGCTATCGTTTTAGTGAAAACTGTGTTGGAATAAGCTAATTTTTATGTACCCGAACAACTACAAACCGCTCCCGGGAAAATTCCCGCGGGATTCCCGGAACAAAAAATATCACACGTTTTATTATATATAATTTGCTATCGGTCTGAAAATTTTTTTTATTGTCAAAAGACTAGTAGAATAAGTAACAAAGGGATTAAGGTCATCATTGCAAGTAGGGCGTTGACTGAATAGTAAATGATTCTATCAGAAATTCCCAAACCTTTTTCTGTGTACCCCTGACTTTATTTTTCTACTTATTTCTAAAAAAACCTTTTTTGTCTGTTAAAACACCTAATTTTGAACCGTTTACTTAAATACGGCTTTTTAAAAGACAAATATGTGTATACGTTTAAGTTAATGAAATCAGTTCAGATGCATTTCCATAAACCCTGTATTACAATACACTCGCAAATTATCCAATTGTTAAACTTGGGATAATCATATCATCTAACGATGATACATTCACCGGATTCCGAAAAAATAATTTACACGACAATTACTACATATGTAGTCTTAAATGGCGGTTTTTATTGATATCCTTTAATATTAAAGGATATCAATAAAAACCGTCATTTAAGATGGTTGTCGCGTGCTGGGACAGAACAAAAAATACCAATTCCTGCGGCCAGGCAACCTGCCTTAACAGGCAACAAATGGGCCCGCAGCCAGATAGTAAGGCATTTGCCTAGCTTTCTAGCAATCACCCCTGGTCTAGAGCACTGTTCCGCAAACTTTTTGTGTTCATGTTACATCTTGGAAAACGAAAATTTTTGGAGGTACACCACAAATAAAAATCATTTTTTAAGTAAGCCAAACGAAACAAAACGCCTCACACGTGCGCTCGCGTGATTTACCTACATATTTTATGTGTAACTAAGTATTTTTCTTACCATTACATTATTTACCAAAAAATAAGTATATAACATAACCTTATTTTTCCGAGGCACACCAATTAATGACCACAGTACACCAGTGTGCCGCGGTACATACTTTGCGGAACACTGGTCTGGAGTATGCCGTCATAACAACCTTGAGTTGTGTTCCAGCACTAGCGGCCAGGGTCAAGTCTCCCCTTTGAGACCTGCAGCACATTGTTGTTGCAAATGTTCATAGACGACGGTAACTACTTCCCATCGCGTGGGCCCTCTGTCTGTCGACTGTAGTCCAGCAATAATAAAGAAAAAAGTATACTGATAGTGTCTAAAGAAACTTGTAACCATGAAATAACAATATTTCGATATCAATACACACTATTTTAAAATAACCAGTGGGCGTTATGTAAAATTATCTTTAAGTACAAAAAATTGGCCCTACGTGGGGATCAATACAGACCACTTTGGGAAGCGGTGGGTTAGACAATATATAATTGCTTGTAGCCCATTCGTAGGTGGAGCTGGACGATATCGGCTGGCTTCAAGCGCACATGACGCTTGATTGATCGGCCCTAATGTGTTTCAATATACCAAACTGAACGCGACTGAAATCCATTCTATGTAACTTACACAGCAGTAGGGCAATTAATAACCAATTTTACTAAAAATTTGATCATCTTATCATTGTAGCCTTCTAGATTTTGTACAAGCAAACGAATTAAATTGCGTTTATTTTATTAACACGCTTTTATTAACTTTATGTGTATGTACTATGTAGTGTATTTTTACACACGTGTTAAGGACCGATGACAATACAATGCTTTCATAACTTTGTCCTCATATACTGTCAAGAAGACCAGGATAAAATAGGTAAATTATAAACAATCCGTAGAATGAGAGCGCCACATTTTAGGCGTTTTGGAATTCGAATTGGAGATGAGTGAAGAGGGTGCACTCCCTAGCAGGACACCCTAGGCTCATCAACAAGCGTTGGGACGTCACAGATGCAACACCTATTGGTCTAGGTCCTATGACGCCCCGTAAAAGCGTGTGAATAGTTTGACGGCCGACCACCTCCCTGTCCTCCACTTGGAGGCCATGGGGGCATACGGCCGATCAAGAGACACATCCTTCGACAAGCCTACCCCCCAGACCCGAGGATGGTGTCCCAAGAAAATACATATTCCCTGCGTCATCAAAAAAGAAAGGAGATGAGATAGAAGGATCAGTCGGGAGGAATGGGATTGATTGGATGGAATATGAGACTGAAATAGAAGGATAGAAAAGATGGAACATAGCTGCTCGCTCCACCTTTTATACTGTCTTCTGTATAACGTTTATATTTTTCATAACATCTAAGGAATCTATGGAGATTTGTCGCAGTATGAATTCTTAGTATGTCATTATTGCGACGGTGACAATATTTTTTTTGTTTGTTACAACTCCATTCATTTTATGAAAAGTATTTGTTCTACAATTTGTATATGTTCAAAAAAAAAGAGCCCGAGATAATATGTAAATAATTATGATGAAGAAATCTTTTTTAGCTAGACGTGTTGCTGGGGAGTTTCTTGCCGCTACTTCTCCTTTGATCAGCGATAACACATTGCGAAGCGGTGTATATAGAATAGGAAGTAGATTTAAATTTTGACTTACATGTAACGCTCAAAATGCTTCGTTAGCCGTTCCACTAGGCGATCGTAGTCGTTGTGGTCGTGGCGAAAACTTCACTAATGACGTCATAATTTTCGATCACTCATCAACCCATGTCAAGAGGTGTGTCGAATAATCGTTCCACTTCGGTTTACGATTGTAACGTCGGCAAGCAAGTGGAACGGGAAAATTCGCGGTCGTGAACGTGGTCGTTGTGAGCCTCTAATGGAAGGTAGCCAAAAGTGTTCTCCAGTGGAACTAAATTTGAATTTGAAAGGGGATGTGGGTTATCGGAACTCTAAATATGCTTATCTATATCTCAATTATATCCTTATCTATATCTGAGTGCGGTGATTATAAACATTTGACATCGTTCTATGTTTTATATTGAAAATATCTCGAATACATAAATCACATAGGGTTTTTTGCGACCGTTTTGTAGGGTGCTCGAGGCAGAGGGCGCCTGAAGTACCGTGTTTGTAACCGGCTTAGCTTGAGCTTTAGGTAACGTTGGAATGGATCTCAAACTTATAAATTTGTCATTTATATTTTATCTCAATAAACTAGAAATTCGTATGCAATAAAAAAAACAATACAATTTTGCCAGGTGGCAGGGCATTTGCCCCACTGGATGGCTACCACCCCTGGTCTAAAGTATGTCGCCATAACAATCTTGAGTTGTGTTCCAGCATTAGCGACCAGGTTCCAGTCTCCTTAAGAGAGCAGCACCGCATTTGTAGCACCTTTGTTGTTGCAAATGTCTATAGGCGATGGTAACCGCTTTCCATCAAGTGGGCCGTCTGCCTGTCTGCTGAACTCCTGCAATAAAAGAAAATTAAAAAAAACACATATCACCGTCTGGCAACTTACCTGTAACGCGAGTCAGTCTTGTGCATGGCTTATATAGTATATACTTATAGAGTGGGAAAATAAAATATATTAAACACATTCATATCTTCACAATAAAATATTTATAGGTTATGAAGTAAACTGTCAATAGTTGCTTCATGTTAGTGACGTGACACACAGAATTTGATAATACTCGGGCTACGTTCCACAAGAGACTCACAATGACCACGTTCACGACCGTGATTTTTCCCGTGCCACTTGTTTGCCGGCGTCACAATCATAAACTCAAAATGCTCCATCTGCCGTACCACGAAGCGACCACGGTCGTTATAGTCGTGGCGAAAACGTCACTAAAGACGTCATTATTTTCGATCACACAGCGCTCACAATGACCCATGTCAAGAGCTGGATTAAAGTGGGCGTTGACCACAGAGCTTTAATTCTCTGTATCGATTGACATTGAAAAAGGCGCGATTCTCAAATCAACCAATGACAGTTGTGTATTTCGTCGTTAATGACATCAACGCTCTATAATCCGTTCCACTGGAGTTTGTGATTGTAACGCCCGCAAGCAAGTGGAACGGGAAAGATTGCGATCGTGAACGTGGTCATTGTGAGTCTCTTGTGGAATGTAGCCAAAAATGTCTGGGAGAGATCGCTGTCAGTCATAGCAACCTTCATTTGTACCTAATTCTAAGGTGTTTTGTGTATCGTTTCATTAATTTTATTATACAACTAGCTGATGCCCGCGACTTCGTCCGTGTGGTGCGGTTTTTTAACTATCCTACGGAAACTCTTTAATTTTTCTGGATCAAAAGTATCCTATATGTTGACCAGGGATATAAGCTACCACCATACAAAATTTCATTTAAATCGGTCCAGTCTTTTCCGAGATTGGCCGGTACAAACAGACAGACAAACAGGGAAACATAACATTTAAAAAAATCTAAATTATTTCTATCACTTCTTACATATCCTTGACTCGGTTTTTAGCATTTTTATTCATTGTACAGAAATTCGACCTCTACAGTTTTATTATATGTATAGATATATAGATAACACATATTCATACCAAAGTTCATGGTAATCGGCTTATTTCCAAAGCCATGAAGAAAATAACAAAACCCGACTTCAAACTAAAAAGCAATAAATAAATATTTTCTACACCGTCTTGAAGTCTGTGCATTTTGCTATATTTTCTTTTTGTTTTGTAATATACAAATTTATTTGGCAACGACATCAAGATGTTGTAAAAAATTTAGAAAAAAATCGGTCCAAAATTGACGAGGAAATCACACAACAAACATACAAAAAAGACATACAGTCGAATCGAGAACCTTCTTTTAAAAGTCGGTAAAAAACAAATTTTATTACTAGCTGTGCTATCATCTGTGCCAGTGAAAGTCCCATCAAAATCGGTCCGGCCGTTTCAGAGATTAGCCGGAACATCCAGACAGACAGACAAAAATGTTAAATATTGGTTTTTTGATATGAGTACCGTATATACTTTCATATGCATTTAGTAAAAATCTGTTATTTTGTCATGACAAACAGACACCTCAATTTTATTTATCATAGAGATTATGGTTATATAAAGTATAATAATTATGTAGAGAATGATAAATGTAAAATATTAAACGAGGGACATGGATCAAGTTACGTTGGTCGGGTCAGTTGACAAAAGACGCGGGAAAACAATGGGCGGCATTGTGAGCCATAGAGAAGATAGAGGTGCTTGCTTTATGAAAATTATTTTTCTGTACTTAGTGCTGCGCTAGTTAATGATCTATAGTATTTTTGGAGGTAAATTTGGCTACATCTCCCTCGTTTGTCGATGGTTTGCCGTGAGTCAAACACAATATGGTACTTGCAAGCATATTAACAGAGTATTTTTATATTATCATACATATCGTCACAGTCTCCTTGATTCGAGCGGTAGAGCGGACTATAATTATATAGGTAGACTAGCTGTGCCCGCGACTTCATTCGTATGGATTTGTTTTCTCGGAAATCGATTTTTTTTAAATAGTAGTCGTAAGTCGTCGCCGTAACTCGTTATAACATCAGCTATCTATCAGTGAAAGTTCCGTCAAAATCGGTCCAGCTCTTTCAGAGATTATCTGGAATATCCAGACAGACAGACTCAAAGAAAAAATTCTATAATTGTATTTTCTGAATCTCCTGGTCCGTATTATCTCCCTGATTTTTTTTCACGTTTTTATTTTGACATCAATTTTATTTATCTGTATAGAATATAAAAGCAGATAACACTAGAAAGAAATATCCTGAATTTGCGATATCAGTTCCACAAGAGACTCACAACAAACACGTTCACGACCGCGAATTGTCCCGTTCCACTTGCTTAGGGGGTTTACAATCATAAACTCTAGTGGAACGGATTATTAAAGTGCGTTGATGTCATTAACGAAGAAATACACACAAACACACAAAGTTTTTGCAAATATATATCACGTGGAAAATTCTAGTTCTAAATATTGTTAACTAAATACAGTAACAAAGTTAATAATTCAGTAATTTGTTATATGCTTGTGCATTATTTTTATTACGTTGGACCCAAAATGACAAGCAAGAGATAAACAAATAGGTAACAATAAACACAGAGAGTACATTAATATAATAGAAGAAATAAACATGTGTTGTTATGCTGTATCGACTTAGCTGGACTCTTATTAAGGACGTTAACCACACATTGTGTCTTATACGAGTTGGATTTAATGTGTATGGTCTGCTTTTCTCGTAAATAAGCTAAATACATATTTTGTCACGTAGCTATCATAAAGTTAAAATAACACAACTCGTTTGACTTGGCCATATACAGACATATTTTGTATATTCCCAAGTTAAACAAGTTTTATTTTATTTTATTTTTTAAGGCGGTTGAAATCCATTTCGCACAATACCTGGTCCTTTGCTAGGGATTAGACCATAGTCGATTATGGAGGTAATCTCCTAGGGGCTGCCAAACAGTAATCGACCGGCTTTTGTGGAGACTTAAACCAACCTACCTACCAACTCAATACTTCACTAAAACCACCCTCCTCCCATGTGCCCCGCGCTTCTGGCAGGAAGAGCGTGAGACTTAGAACCTAGTTACGCCCACGCTGAATAACTTAAACAAGTTGTGTTATCGGTGTCTAACGTACAACTCTAATCCGATCCCAGACACCCAGACCAGAGTAAACAACGAAGCGCAAGTGTAGACGGCACCGCCGCACTGTTACTGCGCAGCCACCGTACTGATATGTGTTAATTTCTATGTATATGGAAAGGTGGTCTGCGTTAAATGTTGAGAGTTAGATAGATGTGGAGAATTGAAGAAATGTGGAGTGTTGGAGAGATGTGGATAATGAAGAAATGTGGAGTGTTTGAGAGATCTGGAGTGTTGGAGAGATGTGGATAATGGAGAAATGTGGAGTGTTTGAGAGATCTGGAGTGTTGGAGAGATGTGGATAATGGAGAAATGTGGAGTGTTTGAGAGATGTGGATTTTTGGAAAGATATGGAGTGTGCTGTGGTTTCACCGAAGCTAATCTTGTCTTTATGTTTTCAACACTTCTAGCCCTGGAGCTCAAATATTAGGTCTTGCGATTTACACTCTATGCCGGCCGGCAAGTATATAAGTAAGGCTTGAAAACAGGAAAAATAACGAACCATTTTGTTTAACTTTAACCTCAATTAAACGGTTTTTGCCAACAAAAGTTGAATAAATCGGTTTGGAACAGTTTTTACCACACACCTTCAAAGCTTAGCCACGTGATACGGCAAGTTTTCAATTGCACACAAATACATATTTATGTTTTTTTTTGCTTCTGAAGCAAGCAAACAGGCAGACGGCTCCCTTGATGGAAAGTGGTTACAGTCGCCTATGAACGTTTACAACACCAGGGGTGTCGCCAACGCGTTGCCGACCTATAAGAAATTTTATAACGCCCTTCTTAAAGAACCACATTTCTTAGCGCAAAGGGAAAACCCCGACGGGAAGTTCCCTCCACATCATTCTTGTACGCGGAATAAATGTACTAGAGAACCGTTGCATAGTTGAGCGTGGGAGCTCAAGGAAATGGGGGTGAATATCTCGTCGCTGGCGAGCGGTGCAGTTGTAAAAGTGAGGCGTTGGCACCAGATCAAACAGTTCCTCGGTACACTCTCTAACAGGGAGTATACAGGCGGTAAAATACGCAGAGGGACGCAAAGTCCAAGTTGAAAACAGTTATCATATTGTTACGACCGACAAAGATCAATTCACACCTGCAGTTCATTACCTTTTTGGCATTTGGACTTCTTTTGTTTCCTTTGTGTTTAAAATTTGTAATTAGAAAAAGAGCCTATTGTGTATTGTAATATTTTATGGTAGTCTTTAGCCTGGTGTGATTCTTGGAAATCATTGTTTACGTGGTCGAGTATTGTGTCGAGACATATTGTATAGTTTAGTATAAAACAATGCCCCAATGGAGAGATCGGCAGTCTAGCGATGGTCATAAGCGAGACAAGACGTGTGTACATTCGATAAGCTATATAGGGACGGACTTTGCGTGTTATTGAATCGTGTATTACGTTTGTACTGGTTGTTGTACCTGTGTTATACGTGTTTGTATAGTTCTAATAAATTCTATAGTAATTCTAAACGGCATTTTAATTCGAGTCACGTACTCGTAACAATATAGTGAAAATAAGTAGGTTAATGTAGGTTTACATACCACTCTTTTTAACTATTACACTCCGAATTAAATAGTTAACTAAAACCGATTACAACTGATTAAAAGCGGCTAATTTTAAACCGGTTCTAAGCCTTGGAAATAGGGACTTTTCTTTGGAGACCCCACTATTGTTTGTTTGTGTGTTTGTGCAAAAAGTGTATTATGTATGGCACCAGTAATATACAATAAATTACCTGACAGTATAAAGAAGCAAAAATCCATATTATTATTTAAGAGACACCTAACGAAATTTTTGATGATTTAATGCTACTATAAAATCGAGGATTATTTAAGTGATAAATTCTAATGACTATTAATGTATTCTTATTTAATTAATGCTTTGCTTGACATTTAATATTATTCTTACGAGTTACGGGACTCGTATTAAAATGCCGTTGGAATTACTATAGAATTTATTAGAACTATACAAACATGTATAACACAGGTCCAAACATAATTGGACACAACCAGTATAATCTGCACGAGTAAATAACACGCGCAAAGTTCGTCACGATATAGCTTATCGAATGTACACGTCTTGCTCATATCGTAATCGTCGCTTGACTGCCGGTCTCTCCGTTCGGGCATTCCATTATACTCAACTTACAATATGTCACGACCGGGTAAACAATGGTTTCCAAGAATCACCCTTGGCCACTGCCTACCATAAAGGATTACAATACACAATAGGCGGCTTTTCTAATTACAAATATTAAACACAAAGTAAACAAAAGAAGTCCAAATGCGGGCAGGAAATAAACCATGCTTTATGGCCGGCAGGTGTGCATTCACATTTGTCGGCTCATTTGTGCCAAAATTCCACATGCTTCGTGGAATTTTGGCTAAGTTGTAAAATTATCTAATTTATTTAATTATTATTGTTATTTAGTTTCAATTTAGATTTAGTTATAAGATTGAAAATTGCACACCTAATAAGGCAAAATGTATTGAGACATCTACCACAAAAAAACACCTATGTACACATACATTTCTAGCAATAAATTAGTATTCTATTCTATTCTATTCTAGACAAGTAGGCAGACGGACCACGTGATATCCAGTGTACTTACTTATCCATGGACAACTGTATTCTGTAACAATAAGGACGCTGGAGTATTTTGCCTTAAGCTTCGCTACAAAGCTCTCCTGTGGGTTTACAAGTATTATTAAGTTTCCTAGAATACCGACCATGGCGTATTGAATTATATAATAACAACCACAAACTGTACCGTGTAGTTGCTTCACATAGGGATAAAGGTCGACAGACGATCGCCCGAGGGACTTACAAAACAAGCCTGGTGAGCCGGCGGTATCCCTTTACACCAGATCGCCGTTGCAAGACTTATATCATTTGTAACAAGTTTTTGATATAACTGGTTTCATATGTATTATTAACGTAGTATTGTTGCTGCTCTCAGAATCGGAAAACGGTCCTTTAATTTTAATTCAACAAACAAAACAAAGTTCAACTAATGGTAAGGGCAAGTGAATGAATAGTAACATATAGGAACAGGCCATTACACAAGCCTGGCGGGTATACTGTCGGTTTCTCTTTCTGGAAACCTAGATCCAGTAGTAGCACGTTTGTAGGCTGTTATTATTATATACTAGGATATGCCCGCGATTTCATCCACCCTTGACTTTAAAGTCCCGCGGGATTCGCGGGATAAAAAATATCACACATTTTATTGCTTTACATTTGCTATCAATCAGTAAAAAAATCACATTGGAATTTGTTTTCTATTTAAACTGGCCATTATAAATCATTTCCAGGAAAATTTGCGCGGGATTCCCAGGATAAAACGTAGTGCAGAGTTTAAGTCTAATAATTACCTGTTAATCAGCGAAAACCGCATTGAAATTGGCTCAGTAGTTTTACCTTGAATGCCGAACACACAAACAAACAGACAAGAAATCTAAAAAAATGCATCGTGTTTTCCGTCGTTTATATAGTCTATTTCAGTTTTTTTTTTAAATAACTTTAATGTACAGACGCGGCATGCTTAGAAATTTATAATATTACCCTAGTAATATTATGCCGCGGGTATATCCTATTATACCCGCGGCTTTGTCTACACTTGACTTGAAATTCCCGTGGGATTTCCGGGACAAGAAATATCGCAGCATTTGAAATAGAATGTAAACTATCGTTTTAGTGAAAATTGTGTCGGAATAAGTCAATTTTTATGCACCCGAACAGCTACCCACCCCTCCCCGGTAAAATTCCCCCGGGATTCCCGGGATAAAAACTAGCACAGAGTTTAAGTCTAAGAATTTGTCGTCGATCAGCGAAAGAATTCCGAACAAACAGACAACAAATCTAGAAAAAAATGATTTGAGTCTCCATCGTTTTTTATATAGTCTATATTCTAGTTCTTTTTTTAATAGCTTGTATGTACAGACACGGCATGTTTAGAATGTTATATTCATATAGATAGATATTCTGAGTCGTTCTGGGTTCCGTACTGCCAACGTTGTTATTGCATTTGCCGACGACACCCTAAATAAAGAACTTTTAATCAAAAGTATCCTATAAACACTAACTCTATTAGTGTTTTCGATATATAAAATGTAAGCATATAAATACATACATAATCTAATCAAATCTGGTTAATATTTTAGAACGAAGTTTTTGGCGGGAACTGAAAGGAGATGTTGTGCTGTGCAGTTTAATTTTCTAAAAATGTGTGAAATTACTCTAAAATGAACAATAGTTTTAGGATATTGGTAGTTTTTGAGTAGTAATTATGTGTTTTGTGAGAAATGTGAACTGTATAGTCAAATGTGGCCTTTTGAGTTGTCACAAGAACTCTGTTGAATGACACCAGCTGATAACCTAGAGTTCAGCTGTGCTACACATAGGCTTAAGAAAATGAAGAAACTAGATTATAATCTAAGATCTGGCTTAAAGGCCTAGCTGCTAAACCATAAACATACATAAATAAAATAATCTTTTAAAACGAATATTGCTGGAGAACTGTCTTGTAAACAATGCATATTTACGTGTTTAAACTACTTTGCATGAAAATTGAAAGCACAAAACTAATTTGCAGCGGCCTCCCGGGGACAAAGGGTAAAAATTGGAACATTCTGGCACCATCCTTCGTTTTATATCTCCTCTTGATTACGCCTCGCTATTTTGTAACGACTTTGTAGTTAATGAAAATTTCTTATGTTAGTTTTAAATAAGGCTTTGCCTATTTCAGAATTGGTCAGAATGATGTGATGTGTACAATTGTACAAAGCTTTATACTTTATAAAGAAATAAGAAAAGCCTTGTTTAATAATAAATGATTGACAGCCAGGCAGAAAGAAGTTGCGGATATCATTGTGAAATTATTATGTGAGATTCCTTCCTATTTTAATTCTAACTCAAAACTAGACATAAGTAGTAAATACAGTCTACTCTCGATAGTTTGACACTCGTTAATTTGAATCTCTCGATAATTTGAAATTTTTTCCGGTCTCTTGAAAAATACTCGATAAATTGAATAAAAGCAATGTTAATTGGTCCCTTCGGTAATTTGAAGTTGAAGGAGTATTATCTTGCTCGCAAACATGCGATAATTTGAAGTCCGGGCTTTCCTACTCTCTATAATTTGAAGCGTGTATCATGCACATACCTGTCGTTTGTTTATATACATGTACAGACCTGTCAATTGCTTACATAAATGAGATATAAGTAAGTTCACATTCCAGTCTTCTTACAAACGTTAATGAGTCACGTTAATATTTGATTTTTGCTATTAAAATGAATCCAAGAAAGAACAAATGTCTTGCCATAAGTTCCATAAGTAAACGCTTGTTATTTTGAACTCTTAACAATTTGAAATTTATCTCTGGTCCCTTGAGTTTCAAATTATCGAGAGTCGACTGTAGTTATATTACGTCGGAATTGTTACGCTTTAAAGCTTGCTTACACTGGCAGCAAGTAGAAAGAACAATATTAAAAGTAGCATTACTATATGCATACTCTGAGCCCAAAAAGCCTAGTCACCTTTTACGCAATCGAAAAAGAAAAATGTACGTGTTTCAAGATCCTGACAGTGAAATTAATGTTCGAATGCTAAATACATTTCCCGCGGAAACACGTCAGCCATCTTTGAATAACGGTTGCGTTCGGAAACAGCACCAAATCAACACCCGCGAGATTGGAGCGCGTGCCGGGAATACGCACTTGAATATGCAGCGCCTTTATTATAGAGAGGAGACAAATACTAGGGATTCGTTATCGATAATCTAAGCAATAATATTCTTGTTTGTGTTTATGATAATATTTAATTTGTAAAGAAAACACAGTGAACTATTATAGTAAGGTTAAATTAAATTTGATCTAAAATTTTCTACATTTCTTTATTTTGAAAATGAGATAGTTTTGCAAGTTTTAAGAAATTGGTTTGTCTATTCTTCACACTATGTTATTGTACTGATAATCATAAAATAAGGTGTGTATCTAATTGTATTATCTTTTATCTCCATTTGGGATTATTTAAAAAAAAGCTATTATGATTCTATATACATTAAAAGAAATCGTGTTAGTTCATGTTAGTAAATGATTTTTTGTAAATAAAAATTAGATAAGGAGACTTTGTTGGCATTTTAGTGATATACTATTTTGTGAAAGTGCACCCCATAGTGTTTCGACAAAACATAATTCCAAAGTACATGAATGATCATATCAGCATCTGTTTCTATTTTTAAATATTCTATAAAAATTTAAATACCTGTATCCCATCAAAAAAATCCCCTTGTCCGCTCTCAAAAGCACTTTTTCTTCTTAAGTGCGTGTAGGTAGGTATATCACATTTATAAAAAGCTGTAGAAGTAGAAAACATCCGATGAATGTCACTTTTACATACATATATATTTGTATGGGTAACAATACGTGATATAATGTATTAAAAAATTTACATTATACAACAGAAATAGCTACAGTAAATTACTAGTTACGATTTCTAAACAAAAAATATTAATGCAATGTATTCTCGATATGGATATTTGTCGAAGTGATCTCGACAAATATCGACATTTGTCCCCATGCAAGCACTAGTTACTAGTTCGAAAACCATTTCACCTAAGAATGTGAATTCACGAACCACTGATTCGGATAATAGTGAAGTGCGCCAATGAATATTGGGATCAGTTGGATGTACAACGGATTTCCAATGCCTCCGGCTGTCGGTTTGGATAAAAATAATCTTGAAAATCGAATCATTTCCAAATCCAAGATGCTGGAATTTATATGTCAAGTGATAAGAAAGGATACGTTAGGACTTTGATGGATTATGATAATGTCTGCTGAGGAAGGATTCTAGGTGGAGATTTATACCTATTATTTATACCAGGGTACCGGAAATTTGCAACATTTCCGATCATGATAAACCTGAAACGTTAAGCATGACGGCTATAACAAAATTATACTTAAAAAATTACTTGTTTCTCTTATTTACTGATGAATTGTACGGTCCTGAGTCATGAACGTCAAAGAACATTTAAAACGGCTGATTGACTCTTCACTCTTCAAGTGCACAGAGGGCTGGTGACTACCCCGGAGAGCGGATCGATATGGTGACCCACCGAGGTAACTTCGCCAGTCTCGAGCTTACCAGTAGAAGACGGTGATCTAACCTCAGTTTTCTACTTAAGACCTTACAGTATTATAGAAGGGTAGAGTATAACAATGTTATTTTTTTTCGCCTGCTCCTCCATTATATGGTAGAACGGAGATTTTATTTCTTAATTTTTTCTTTCTTTCTTTTAAATCTTAAAAACTATTACATTTTTCCTTAATACTAATACATTCGTAATGTGTATTTATTACATATAGTCTATTTTCTGTTTTTTATACTTTTATGTTTTATTACTTATTTCTTTACACTTTTCTTTTCTATATTAAGGATACCTATTTTATTAACCATTTTTAAACGCTATGTGTACATATAGTCATTATATGTCACTACCGTTTCTTCTTGACCCATTCTTTTTATTTGTGTTTTTAAATTTTTTAATAGCGAAACCCAGGAAAACCTCGCGTAGCTTCTTACCCATCAGTTCCTGGATGTTCTTGCGTGTGATCTCCGTTTTCAGGGTGCACGACGTGTTGTACCGGTCCACGGCAAAGAGGGGGCAGTCGAATATTGCATGTAAGGGGGTCTCCGCTACTCCAGGTTCACAAAAGCACGATGGGTCCCCCTTCAACTTGAACCGGTTCAAGTATTCAGAGAATCCTCCGTGGTCTGTGTATCTGGGTCGTCAGGTTTGTTGTGGCGATGCTACAATATAATGATTAAGTATTTTTTTTTAAATTTCCAATATATTTACATTCATATACATTAAAGCATATTCGACTGTGGCACAGAAACCTCATGGATTTTTTCGTGCCGCAGAGAGTCGTGTAGAATACATTAGGTTATGATACAGGCCAAGTGTACAAACAAGACGACCGTCCGTATCGGACTTATTAGCTACCCTCTTTTTATGCGAATTTGCCAGAGGTTACGTCACCTTTAAAATATTTTTTTACAAATAATATATATATATATATATATTTTTATGGATTACTTCGTTTTACGAAAAAAAAACGTCCGACCATTTTGATTGTAATCGATATATAGTAAAACGAACTTAATAAATCATTATTTATTCATTTACATATTGTACTTCTTTAAAGGGTTCCTAATTTCAATATCTATGAAAAAAATAAGTAATTCAAAGACAACAAGAAAATAAACCTGAGCACATTTGTCTTTGAAGCTGAAGCTTATACTCGAAGGCGATTAATTTAAGTAGAAACACGATAGCGTTGCAAGGGGAAGTTCCAATTGGAAACACATAAATCCTTTGGCGGGGATTTGTCGAAAAAGTAAAATAAAGTGAGCCAGGCATAGAGCGGTGCGGGACAAATGCAGGATGGTGGTAGGTGGGACAGGGTCTCTAGATTGAGAACAACTTCCCAATATTTGGGGAAATTAGGTGTCGACATTTTTATGAAAATATTGGCAAATTAAAATATCTATATAAATATATATCTAATAAATATCTATATATTCAAATATCACGCTAGAAATCATTTAAATTAAGGTTAATAAATTATTTAACTAGTTACAGTTATGACGTCATAACTTGGTATGCTCATATAAAATCTAGAGGGATGTAGCTTATTAAAAGATTACAATAATAATATAAATAATGTATCAGAAATAGCAATAGTATGCTATTTCTGATACATTAGTACAGATAATTAGAACTACGTTTTAACGGTTTCAAGCGTGGAATTTTATTTAATTTTCATTTCGGACGTTTCGGCTTCTTTTCAGTAGCCGTGATCACAAAAGACAAAAATGTCAAGTGTCAATGACAATTGTTGCTTCAATTTGATATTGTTTCCTGTACTATAATGAATATGTTTATACAGACTATATTTTTGTTTTCATCTCTTGAAATTGCTAAGACAGGTACGAAATTTTATATTTATATAATAGATAGGTTAAAGATGTTTGGGGAATAATTACTGAAAAAGTATAATTTTGGGGATCCAGATCTGTACCTGGAAACCCTGGGGTCGGAAACGGTTGCGGGGGACCGCGGGACGGGCGCGGTAGTAGCGTCGCGGGCGCAAGCTCTCTATTTCCGTTCAAAGATACAAACGCGCGAAACCCCGCGCGAATCAAAGCGAAGAAACCTTTTCGATTGCAATGAATTTTCCGAGTGTGTTCGGGCCACGAACAACGCGGAATGTCCGTATGACCGTTCTGTAAACTTCAGGTCAGTTCTTAAAAAAGGGGTTCAATGAGTAAAACAAACATGTCTAGACTTATATAGTCTAGACATGTTTGTTATAGTCTTTTATTCAATTCAAGCCGTAATAACTACTCCCTGGCGAATACGTGGGTGTACTCAGGGCGTAACTACACATTAAACAATTTAAAGAATAGTACTTAGAAGCGACCACGCTTCGCTCAACAGTTTTCAGATAATATCATATAGCGTGATCTCACAAAATTTTCAAATACCAGTAGGTAAGTACCACAAAATTTATGAGACATTTCAAGGTGCAACTGAATAGTTTATTGTAAATCATGAATTCAAGAAATTCAAACACTCGCTTTTAAATTGAGCTTTTTTTACATTCTACATATTAAAATTATATATCTTAGGTATAATTAGGTGTAAATTACCACAGCTTAGTGTAGCTTTTGTGTTAGTCTGTTGAATCTGTATATCCTCAATAAATTTAATTAATAGTAGTTTAAATTTAGGTTTAAGTCGAGACAATGGTTTGAAGACTGGCCCGCTAACTCACACGATTAAGTTATATAAATATTGTAAATGACCTTTTCGATCTTTGCTCTGATCGATCACATCTGATTGGATTAATATGTTATGAGTATTATATTGTAGTATGATGCTCATAACACAAACATAACTTGTTAGCTTTAGCTTAGAAAAATAGAAAAATGCTAAGTATATCAAAATGTATTGAATTGTATTATTCCTCGCATGTAAGGTAAATGTAATGTGTAATTTATATTATTATAATCTATGTATAATTCTGTATATGTATATCTATATTAGTTAGTTTGTTTTTTTTTCTTTAATTGCGATTAGTTTTAATTTAGTTAAACCACCAAATATTATTTAATCTATCTTGTAATGTCTCCTTGGGGTTGCCTGGAAGAGATCGCTATAAACGATAAGGCCGCCAATTGTTCTAATGTAAATGTCTTTATATTAAATGTCTAGGTTTAAGTTATGGTGAACAATAAAGAGTTTTCATTCATTCATTCATTCATTCAATGTTCCTGTTATATTTATTGATTTATATAAAACGCTTTATTAGAGGCCACACTGTAAGTTTGTATCCGCTTCTCGCCTCGCTGATCGGATATTCGTCTGTCTGAAATCCTGTCTCTATTACCACTACCAATGGATACAAATTTAAAAAAAAATAGTAGAATCGATGTTCGAACCTTTTTTTATTATTATTTTGGTTACGCCTTGCCACAGCCGATATTCTTGTGTAACGCTTTGTTTACATTATGCACACTTTCAAGGCAGCAAGCAAGGAAGTGAGGAGCGAAGTGGGCAGCGCGAGTATCAAATGTTCAAATAAGTTGCGTTTACATAATCGTGCTCCCAACTTCTTCAATTTCTTATAGTGAAAACTATGATTATTAATAACAAAAAGTTGACAAATAAAATATAGTACGGAGTGAGAAGTAATTATAACCGATGAAGGACGAGGTTAATATAAATTAGGGGGCCCGGCAGATGTTGTCCTATGTTGAAAAAGTAGAAATTTAGAACCCGATTGCAGCGCGACCTACCGAGTCCAATTGTGAATCTAAACCATCCCTGGACTCACTCAAACACACACACAAAATCGGTCCAGCCGTCTTTGAATTTTAGCCAGAATCATCATCGAGCGGTAAATCCCGGTTGCATTCGGGGCGTTCACTCCAACGCCCAGGATCCGCTTTCCTACTTTTTCTACTCCACTTGGCGTGGTCTTCAGCATCCCCTGTTTTGATACTATTGGTACGCATGTCATCTTTCACAACGCCAAGCCAGCATTTCTTGGGCCTTCCCCTTCTACCGGGACCTGGCGGAGGCGGCATGGCTAGACATTTCTTCCCCAAATAAACAGCCGGTCTCCGTAAAACGTGGCCGTCCCCGCGTAAGCGACACTTGCAGTTTATCTGCTATTTTAAGGACACGAAGACTGCCCCGGATGCGAGAGTTCCTGACACGGTCTTTCCACGTCACTCCATACATCCAACGTAAATGAATTTTAGCCAGAATAACGAACAGCAATTGATTTTTATATATAAGAAAGAAGAAGATATATCTTAAAGCATTTAGTTGAATTCTACATAAATAGTGCAATTTGCAAACGAAGACCGATGCAGCAGGCGAGTCCTGGAATGGAGACCACCACCCTCCAGCTCTAGATCCTACAACTTGTTTTATTTTTCTTATCATAGTATAGGTTCGCGCTTGAATACCATCTCACCTGATGTTAAGTGATGACGTGATGTACCTAGTAGATACCTATTCACTCTTAACTTTAAAACCACTGGTTTATATGAATCGGGAATACAGACAACTTCCCTAAATTTACTGTTTGAAGCTGGATTAGGAAACCGAAAGACCGGGATCTCTCTTCTCTTTCACCTTCTCCCATTTATTTGGGGTCAGCACAATATTTCTTTTCCTTCCATACTCCTCTCTTCGGATATAGTTCTCTGTCACGTCATAAATCATCATGTCATCCTTCACACAATCCATCCATCTCTTTTTTGGTCTACCTTTACATTTGTCCCCATCAATCTTGTAGTTTAACCATTATTTTTGTCAAGTGTCTTTCAACACACGAACAAAGTGTTCTCCTTCCCCTTAATAGACACAATAAGAAAAGTGCTAATGGACACTTTCTTAGTACTATACTTTTAGTTAATTTAGGTTATATTTTAATTACTTATTAGTCTTTTTAGATTAGATTGTAATATTAATGTGGTATTTTTCAATACATCATTTATGAAAAAAAAAGTGTTTTTCATCCCTCCTCATTACATGCCGACACCACCTTAATCTTCTTCCTCTCAATTTTTCAGTCACGGGTACAACTTTCAAAGATCCCTTTATATACTCATTTCTCACCTTATCCATTCTTGTGACACCACACATCCATCTCAACATTCCTGTCTCGGCTGGTGGAGACGCAAAAAGGATGCCTATGTCCAGCAATGGACAGCGATTTACTGACAATGGTAGGTCCAGAATAGTGCCTTAAGGCATTTTTATCACTTGCAACCCTTAGTAAGAGAACTGAGCAATAAAGTGAAATTAAACACCCAACAGAAACAGCTCGAACATTTCGACATTTGGCCTCAGAAACATGATAAGCCCATTGACAAATGGAATAGCCAGCTTGGAAGAACTTTAATGTATTGTTACGATCGACAAAGACAAATTCACACTTGCATACCTGTTTTGCGCATTTTATTACTTTTCGGCATTTAAACTTCTTTTGTTTACTGTGTATTTAAAATTTGTGATTAGAAAAACAGCCCATTGTGTCTTTTATGGTAGTCATTAGCCAGGTGTGATTCTAAGAAATTCGGTCCGTGCGGTCAGGTAGACATATTGCATTTGTGCAGCATAAAGCAATGTCCCAATGGAGAAATAGTCAGTCGAGCGATAACCAGCCGCGAGGCAAGACTTGTGTACGTTCGATAATCTATTTAGTGACGGACTTTACGAGTGTTATTTAATCGTACATTACGTTTGGACTGATTGTGTTTAGTTATATTGGTACCTGTGTTATACGTGTTTGTATAGTTCTAATAAATTCTATAGTAATTCTAACGGCATTTTAATACGAGTCTCGCGACTCGTAACAGTATTGTAAGTATTGAGTTTTATAACTTGTGTTGGATAAGGGCCACCCTGGTTTTATATACATAATGCAATATAGTGTATCATGCTTATTTTATATTTTACTAAGAAAGACTTTATTTTAAGAAATAGCGACGTAAATACATTCCTTATACATTATAATACACAAAGCATATTTTGAGAATTTGTATGTCGCATTTTCAGCAAACAAGGTTTGCACTCAGCATATTGCTGTGCCGGAATTATATCCGACACAACGCTGATTTTAATGCAAACCTTCCTTTTGGCGTAAGACCAAAGCGACCCAATTTTGTTAAATAATAATAATTAATAAAACTAATTCTACTAATTCTAATAGTAATTAATTTGTTGTGGTACGTATATACATATTACGATTAGCCTAAAAATTTGTCAGGTTGAAGGGCATTTACGCGTCTAGATGGCTACCACCCCTGGTCTAGAGTATGCTGCCATAATAACCAACAACTTTGAGTTGTGTTCCTGCATTACTGTCCAGGTTCCAGTCCTATCTACGAGTTTGGTAGCACATTAGTAGTACCTTTAGTGTTGCAAATGTTCATAGGCGACAGTAACCTCTTTCCATCACAGTTGGGCCAACAGCCTGTCTGCTGCACTCCAGCAAGAAAAAAAAATCGTGGTTATGTTATTTAGTTGGTATAAACATAATAAACACAATAAGGCATAATTCAGACATGTATTTCTCTCGATCTTTCGACAAAAATAACGAGACTGCAACAGTATATGGTTGCGCCGAGGATCACCTCCTTATAAATTCTTGCTCCCCATACCCGCCATCAAGAAAAGAGTAAACTTTTAAATGAAGAATGCGCAATACAAGACGTTTCAGTTTTCAGACGTTTTCATGATCTTTAAATTTTTAGAAGCTATCTTTACATTCCCAATTTAAATTTAAATAAACAAACAATTCGTTTTTTATTAAATTTATAGATATCCTGTTCCTTTCTTCTCGCCATTTTAGATTCATGACTGAATAAACTCTTTCAGTGAAAGATGGATCGATAATAATTCGGTAATTATCCATTTAAGTATATCATTGTACGCATCTGAGTAAATATTGGAAATAGAGTATTTTCACATACTTTATTTTTATGCAAAAGTATAAAGTATATTTACTAAAAATAAAGTAGGATACGTTATTATAAAGTACGGTTGGCAATACTAACCGTGACGTCCACACTATGATCAAGTGCAGAACTGTTAAAGAAAGGTCCGGAAAAAGCACCTCAATTCTCGCATAAAAACGCATGTATGAAAAAGAGTATTGAGAGTAGATAATAACAATAATTTTTATTTTATTTGCTCTCTATATATTAAACATTTTGCGCAGTTACGGTAATCATTTATGAATATTAAATTGATTTAGAAGAAACCTGATCTCTGTATTAGTTTAAAAACCTATTCGACTGACCACCAAGCCCCCCAAAAAGTTTAAATATTTTAATCGTACAATATACTGCTGAATGTTACAAGTGTGTAGGAGCTTTTTATTCGTGCAGGAACGGAGAAAGAATACAATTTCCCGCGGCCGGGCGGCCAGTCGTAAGAGGCGACAAAACAAACCACAGCCAGGAGGTAGGGCATTTACTCGTGTGGATGGCTGCCACCCCTGGTCTAGAGCATGCCTCCATAATAACCTTGAATTGTGTTCCGACATTAGTGACCAGGTTCCAGACTCCCTTAAGAGAGCAGCAGCGCACTTGTAGCACCTTTGGTGTTGCAAATGTCCATAATCGATGGTAACCGCTTTCCATTAGGTGGGCCGTCTGCCTATCTGCTGATCTCATGTAATTAAAAAAATGTATTACACGTAATATTTTATTTTACTATATAAGTTGTATAAAATAAAACGTCAGTTGTATACAACGGCAAAGGAAGGCTTGCATTGAAAATCAGCCTTGTGTCGAATATAGTTTCGGCAATAAGCTGAGTGCAAACCCTTTTTGTTGATTTACGACCTTGTTGCAAAAATGCAGCGTGCAAAATCTAAAAACATGTTATTTTTTTAATTTTATGTAAACAGTGTAAGCACGTTGCTATTTCTTCAAATAGTCTCTTTTTTCCTTGATGTTATTTATACTGCTTGTAATTTTCACACATTTGTTTAATAAAACTACTTCTGACATTTATAACCATTTTTTTTATTATTTTAATAAAGAGCTACCTCAATATTTAATTATCCTAATTCTAAATTTACTAAAAGCAATTTTTGGGCTATACCAAATACAATGTGGTTTAATAATTTTCTATGACAGTGTATTTCAACAACTTTTACGCTTCTCGTTTCCTAATAGAAAAAATAAAAGCTTTTCCGAATAAAATATTACGTAACTAGATCCACTAGACTATATTTTATGAATTCAATTTACTGAGATGAAATCTCTTTCTGGCAAAAAGTCTAGTAAAAGTATGACAGATAAGCTGGCTGGATTGGACAGGAAATTAGAATCGGTTCAGTTTTCATATCACGTTGAGGCTAAAAATGAAGCAGAACTCTGTCTGATACATACATAATACTTATATAAAACTCTGAAGGATGAAATTAAAATGAAGACTATGTTTGACATGCTCTTGTGTATTTTGACGTACATAATGGCTACGTTCCGCTTGGCTCACAACGACCACGCTCACGATCGCAATTTTTCCCGTTCCACTTGTTTGCGGACATTACAATCGTAAACTCAAATGGAACGGATTATGGAGCCTTGATGTCATTAACGACAAAATACACAAATGTCATTGGTTGATATATATGGTTGATTTGAAAACCGCGCCTCTGTCAACGTATCAGTAGAGAGAATTAACGCTTAATGGTCAACGCCCACTTCGACCTTGAGCGCTGTATGATCGAAAATTATGACTTCATTAGTGACATTTTCGCCACGACCATAACGTCCGTGGTCGCTATGTGGAACGGCTGAAGGAAATTTTGGGCATTGTGAGCTACAAGACAACCGCGCCCAATATAGATAAAATAAAATAAATCGTGTACATGTCATTAGGGCTGAACAAGCTTGTAAACCTGCAGTCATAAGTCTAAAGAAACAGATTGCAACTAACTCAGGTTTTTTTTATTGCGAAACTGGTAAAAATGTAGACGGACTACGTACTCAGAGGCAGCGTAACGCGTGTGCGACGTGGGTCATCTCCTATGGGCTTCGTCCTCCTAGGGGCCTCGCACCTCGAAGACAGGACGACTAAAATTTTTGTCACGTTTAAAATGTCGAACAATTTTATTCGTCGTAAAACAATAATCCTTTCTCATACCAAACTCTTTTTTATTTCGGCTAGCGTCATTCGCGGCAACTATTACGGGGAACCACCCCGCGCCCGCCAGTGCATAGTAGTCAGTTTCAACTGTTTTTCAAATCCATCTTTTTGCGTTACCAAAGGGCCTGAGAAAATGTTTATTGCCCACAAGAAATTTAGGTCTCGCTCCACAAATACACGTACTGGAAAATGGTTACCGTCGCCTATACACGTTTGCAACACAAGGGGCCGGACACCGTCGACTCAATGGTAGGTTTGCCTGATTTCGGTATTCTGTTAATTGCACTCAATCGTTATAAATATTTATATGCGAATACTCGGAAAATAAGTGTTTAAATTGTTTATAGTTTATATTCATTTCGGGTAACGCCATTTCTGCTAATTGGGCACAGGTTTAGGTTTAGAGGTCTTCCCCCGAACGGCCCAGATATGGGCGAAATGTATACTCCCTGTGTTATAAAAAAAACTAGACTAGTGCAGTGGATATTTCTAAAAAAAAAAAACAAAATGTTCGGGCTTACAAATTACTTTAGTTTATATAATATCCGTCGACCAGTTTTTGAGCAATGAAGTGTATATGCTGAAGTATGTAATCAAAATTAAATGCTTGTCTATGGTTCCGCAGCTAAATGTCTAAAACAGTTTAAAAAAAAAGGTTTTCAATACTACGGGATCATTTATATTTCAATGAGTTTTTACATTTCTAATAGGCAGTATCTTTCTCGAAAAACTCATTAAACCCGTAAAAAATCCCCATAGAGAAAGGTGCTAATTCCGTATTAGATGGTATAAACGTGATACATGGCCGATCGGACGATCGATTGCGCCCGGAAGCCTAATCGGGCGATTAACGATTGAATTATTGTTACATGGGTTAGGTTCATACGGATTTAGATATGAGATAATCCCGTAGTTCATGTTCGTTCATTACTTACATTAGTGTTGTTGTATTATCTATCTCTTATCTTATTCCCTTATCCCATGCTAAAGACTGGGAACGTTTTGGATTCACTCTTGTTGTTGCTGACTGTTGTCTATGGGCGATGGTAACCATTTTCCACGAGCTGGGCTGCGTGCTGCGTGGGTCCACCAAACTACAGTCCGTGGACAAGACCGGGCTATTATTTGCAGCAACTTTCATTCTCTCAAACAGTGTAAAACAGGTAAAAAAAATTCTATACAGATTTATGTAAAAAGCATCTTCAGCCCCTGAGACTTACTGGAGTAACCAGTATGTCCCTAAAGACTGGAAAGTTTGTAGATTCATGTTCGATACAAATGAAATTAAAGTGCCTGGCAAATGCCAAAATTTTATAATAAATAACAGTTTTTAGCTAAATACTTCGTTTTTATAATAATGTTACTTATAAAGCTTTGTATATATTTATGTAAACTGGATTAATTATAAACAATGAAATAATCCTTATTTTATGACATTAATCGTGCTGTTAATACCAAAATTGTCTCCTTTGTCCAACTTTTGACAATTTATAATACAATATTTATGATTCTACCCACGTTCGACCGCTGCCTTAGGCGCTTTATAATGTAAACTTCCTTTATCTTCCCGCCCAAAGAACACCGCACTAAACGAAAATTGAACGCCAATAAAATTCCCATCCAATCTGCTATAAAGGAGAATTTTACGTAAAAAACTCCACCAACAAAAAGGTTTTATTTAACATTCAACGTGCGTCGATATTATTCGAGTCGCAAAACGTCGCCCCCAATCAAAGTTGGTACGAAAAAGAACCTAAAAGTTGGCGCCAAATTGAAAACAACTCGGGTGTGCCGCGTGCTTGTAGAACTCGAGACTCACTTCATTACGATTGACTGAAGACAAAAAGTTTGTCTATGGTTTTATTTTTACTTTTCTGAATGAAGGAATAGTAGAAAGGTTTTATGTCGGAAAATTGAATATTCTTTTTAGGAACTTTTCAATCTTAAAAAAGTGCTGTATAAACAAACGATATTCCAGTATAGATTCTTGTATTGCATTCGACATTATTGTTAATTTTCGCTGGTGTTAAAGATCGATTTTATCACTGGACATGGTTTTTACCCATTTTTAAGGAAACTCGCTAATGCGCGGCGCACTTACTTTTGTTAAACGTTTTAATAGAGGAAATTAACGAAATAAATCTTTTACCCCGAAAGCTTTGATAGTTCCCTTGGGACATGGAGTCGAAATTAAGAACGTGGTTACAAAAGCCGTAGATTACGTACGACGTAACACTGTACACAAACAACGAATGTTTATTATAAAAATGCATTATAATGGTCTCTCTCATATGCCTGACGTATAGACGCCGCGTACAACGTAAGACGTGTGAAAAATACCACTCTAGTGCATTTTCACATTTTAAGGGCTCTTTAGGGCTGGCCTTTCCTCGGACGTAATCAGAGACAGTTTGTATCTTACTCTTTTAGTGCGGTTGTTCTTTTCCGATCTCAAACTAATTTATAAATTACTTACGACTATTAATTTTCTGTCTTATTTACACGTCCTTTATCTTATATCTATTTACACACATAAATTATCTACATTTTGCAACTAAGTTAATTTATGCGGCTTAAAGTAGAGTAAACTAGCGAAAATCGTCACGTAAGGAAAAAGCGTTACACGCCCTCTAGGCGACATTTTTTTACACAATTTCAATACAAACAAATCAGATCTAAAATAATATTAATAAGTGTAACATAAAATGTTTTGAAATTAGAAGGCCTTGTAACCGCCTTTATTAGGCCCCATTCGGGCGCTGTCGTCGCACTCGTGCACAGGCAGAAATTGTCACGTAAGGAAAAAACGTTATGCTACCTCCGAGTTACTTTCAACTTCGTTCCTGACGGGGGCCCACCGACTGCACAATAGCTTTTTATTTGTTTATTATGCTTCGGACTATTTTGTTTTTACCTATATTTACATGTGAATTTTCAAATGTGCCTTGTGTCGTGTTTTATACGTGCATTCGTCGATCGCGTACAGCATCACGCGATACAAGAAGTGTTCGGACAAAGTCAATCGTGAGCATAAAGGATTATGATTTACTTTTTTATAATGTCTGAGAGGACATAATTTGAACAGGGAGTTTATTTTACCAAACGAATGAAACGGGTTACCTTTCATGAGGGATTTTTTTTATTTGTTAATTTATAAGTTCTGTAGACTTTATTGAATATTTTTAATGAATATATAACATTTATCTTTTTTCCCTAAAGGAATTTGAATAACATCAATTAACGCTATGCCCAAGTTAAAGTGACCATATATCTATTTGATATCAATGTTTTGTTTCTTTTCTTTGGCTTGCCTTTCATTCACTTGTCTTAGCATCGGTTGAATTTTGAAATTACTTGTATGGAGCTTATGTCAAATTTTAGCTGATTGTAAGGCAAATGAACGGTCGGTAAGATAGAGGTACCGGCAATTAATCGCTTCTTACAATGTTTTCGAAGCTTAATGAAAAATGGTAACTATAAAATTATTTTTTAACTAATTTCAAAATTCATATTTTACTTATAAGAGTAATCAAAATCTTGAGATGTAATTAATATATACAAAGAACGATAATATTTATTACTAATAGAATATTGCATTTATTTATTTTTAAATTTTTTACATAAAAAACTTTCTATGTTTACCAAATTTAATAAGAATAGCAGTTAATAAAGGCAGGTACTACCGACTGCTTAATTAACTGGAATCTCGACTGCGGGGTGCCAGACAGTCTTGCCAGTAATTAGGCGAACTTTACCCATTTGCATGTTATGAGGAAAGTTAAACGTCCAACGCTGCCACCCCTCGGAATACTTAAACCGATCGAGACACCTTTAAAAAAGGAATTCATTTAAGAATTAATTCGTATTTAGGTAAAAGGCACATAGCGTGCTTATATTACAGCAGACAGCGCAGCTCACGGAAAGTGGTTACCGTCGCCTATAGATGTACGCAACACAACACCAAGGGCGAAGCCAACGCGTTGCTAACCCTTAGGATGGGGTCAGAGGCGGCTCTAGTCTATATAGCGCCCGTATGCAAACAATACACTGGCGCCCACTAGTAGGCGCGCGGTCAAAATGGAATAAGTACAGTGATATTTTTACCAGTGAACAGAAAGGGTGCAAATGGTACAATTTCACATGATTTCGGGAAGCAAGAGGTACACGTTCAGAACAAGAACTCTTATATAAACCGTGCTAAAATAGCAACTACATACATACTGTTGTTTCATTTTCTCTTATGACACGTTTTGGTATGTAGAATAAAGAGGGATATAACGATTGCTTGGCAATACTACTACTGCTGAGCGACTCCTGCTTTTTGGAGGTGTCGCGAGCGGCGTTCGGCACTAAGACCCGGCGCCCGTGTGCGCTGCACACTCTGCACTATAGGTAAAGCCGGCACTGCAAGGGATAGAGCAATGTGATAGACGGTATCGGGGGTCGGCGTGGAATCGGAGTAGCCCGCGGGCTTCCCTCCCGCCACTGAAGAGGATGGCCTTCCCCCTAGAGGATTTGTCCGTGCAGGAACGGACAAAGAATACAATTTGCTGCGGCCGGGCGGCTTGTTGTAAGAGGCGACGGAACAACCCACAGCCAGGTGGTAAGGAATTTACCCGACTGGATGGCTACCACCCGTAGTGCAGAGTATGCCGCCATAAAAACCTTCAGTTTTGTTCTGGCATTACTGGCCAAGTTCCAGTCTCCCTTTAGAGAACAGCAGCGCATTTGTAGCACCTTTGGTGTTGCAATTTTCATTTTATATTGTATTTATTGTAACCGCTTTCTTTCAAATGGGGGGCCATCTGCCTGTCTGCTGAACTCATGCAATAAAAATAGAAAATAAATAGACAGATAGATAGATAACACTTTATTATACACTAATACAAAAATGAACTTAAAGACTAAAATTATAACTAGTAATGTACAAAGGGCGGTCTTATCCCTAAAAAACGATCTCTTCCAGACAACCCCAAATCTTATGAGTATGTATCTTATATTTATATACACCACTAGTCAACCACTAGTCCGTGCTACTTGTTTAAAAAGCAGGTGTTAATACAGGTTACATTATACAAAAATTTTATGCTAGTGCTATTTGCACCCGGAAAATTCACTTAATTTTGTATCGCAAACTGTCCGATCTCCTGGCATGAGTATATATGTCCATTTTCTGCATTAAAACTACATTTAAACAAAATTACAGTAAGCCGATGCAGTATTCCCAGTAGTTTTCAGTGAAAACTTAACAAAAAGACATATCGAGTTACTATCGCATTTTTTTAGACGATAAATTTTTATATCTATAAACTTGAGAAATGATTGGTCTCCTCCAAACTTTAATCCTCTATTTCAAACCGTCATAGTTTTATTTTTCTACCCCCCGTCAATGAAAATTACAAAAATGACAAAAAGAGCAAAAAAGGACAAAAGGACTAAAATCGCAAAAAGGACAAAAAGATCAAACACATCAAAAAAGACAAAAAAAGCAAAAAGAGCAAAGAGCAAAAAGGACAAAAAGAGCAAAAAAGACAAAAAGAGCAAAAAGGACCAAAAGAGCAAAAAGGACAAAATAACTCAGATGCCAAATCACAAAAAAACCAAAACCTATCCCACTTTCTGGAATAACCTTTACATAAATCAATCCCAAAATTTATCCTATTATCCGTGATGAAAAATATCCCTTGTCCATCCTCGGTATTAAAATTACATATATTCCAAATCTCAGCCAAATCGGTCCAATGGTTCTTCCGTAAAAGCATAACAAACAGAGAAACAAATACATTGTTATCCCAGAAACTATCCCATTTTTCGTGATAAAAAGTATCCCATGTTCATCCTCGGCATCGAAATTATATATATACTGAGTTTCAGCCAAATCGGTCCCGTAGTTTTTCCGTGAAAACGGAACAGGCGGACGGACGGACGGACGGACAGACAGACAGATAGACAGAGTTACTTTCGCATTTATAATATTAATAGGGATAGTTAAATCATAAAAATATCTTAGTGTAGACAACCCTGCCTTTTGCTTCTCCCATTCTCGCTAGACTCAAAGGTTTGCTGGAAGAAAACTCTTTTACGGTTAAGCTCGCCTTTGTAAGTACATCAGCACTATTTTATAATTTTGTATGTAACTTGTTGTGTATAATAAAGAATAAAGGATTAAATGACATGGGTTTGTATCCTGGCCGGAAAGCATGCACCACTTAAGCAGTTTTGCGACCTAGTGTGCATATTGTTACAATTACCCCGTGCTGGCGGTTAAGGAAAACATTGTGATGAAACCTATTCATCTATATAACTGATGTCTAAAGCCCACCAGTCCGCTTTGGACATGTGGCGGGTATATTGCCCCTTAAAAATGGGTAGGCCCAATCCCAACACTGGGACGTATATGGGCTATTTTTCTTATATTACCATACTAATATTATCAAAAAAATAAAATAAATTTAAAAATCAAATGAAAGAATAACGTATAAAAAGTTGAATCAATCAATGAAACAATAACTCTTTATTGTGCACCAATACAAAAACAGAACTTACAGACTAAAATTGTGTCTCATTATGCACAAAGGGCGGTCTTATCGCTAATAAGCGATTTCTTCCAGACAACCCCAGGAAAGAATTGAGAATATAATGATAATCGTGGTATTCATAATACCTAGTACAATTTCTTACATTCTTGTAATAAATATATAAATACAGTATATACGGATGTTCTATATATTAAATAGATATATACTTAATATATATAACATACAAATACATATCTACAAAAATGTATAAATGTTTATAGATAAATATATATGTATATACTGTTACATGCCGTCAAAGATAAGCCGCACAACCTATTGTAAGCGCAGCTTATTGTCCTCCCGGATTAGGGAATCCTTTGTTTTGAATTTGTAACATGCTATTGTTTTTCTACTTGTTTTATAACCATCATTAGCGTCGAACTAATCCCTATTGTTATTGTTTTCGACTTTGTGGACGTTCGCAGGTGTGCAAATTAATATTCTTAGAAACTCAGTGTGCGCTTCCAATTCCTTTGTACTGTGTGGTTAGTATAAGACGATGCCCGAATGGAGGGGCGGGGGCAGTCAAGCAACGACTACGAAACGAGTAAGACATTTTCTAGTACTCTCGATTAGCGATATAGACGACGGACTTTGCGCGTATCGAATTGTATTGAATCGTGCAGTGTGAACTGGTTGCATCCAGATTTATTTGTATTTGTTTTTATACGTGTTTGTACAGTTCTAATAAATTCTATAGTAGTTCCAATGGCATTTTTAATTCGAGTCCTGTAGCTCGTAACAATACATTTAAATATCATCATATTCCAAGGACAGGTAATATTTTCTGATCATCGTTTTAAATGTTGGTAGCGATTTTGCTTGTCTGATAGCAATCGGCAGCGAGTTCCAAAGCTTTATAGCCTTGCCGGTAAAATAATTGTTGATGAAATTTAATCTATGCGCAAAAGTTTTATATTTTACTAACATTTTTATAGAGAAATTGGGACCAAAAGCTACAGTCGCGTCGTAAATGAGTTCAAAGTGAATAAAGAAATAAAAATAAAGGCTGTCTTCCCGTCGCCCGACAAGAGCACCTGCATCTTGGGAGTGGTTCAACGCACTCCATCACACAGGATCAAGTTAAATCCACACAAAATTGGAGATTTGCTTGTCGCTGTAAGGAAAGACACGCCAATTTTATGTCTTGTCTTACGTTTGTCAAAGGATAACTACTTTTAATAACATTTGTTCCAAGTAGGTAGTGCCACCTATTATTGTACTATTTAATATTACTAATCGGATATAGAAGCGAGCGCACGTAGCTCACTCCGACTTTGGTCGGCTGCACATGTGATAGTAGCTCTCTAGGGTGGCTAATTATCACTTTAACATTATGTAGTGAAATCCAGATTATTATGTCCCTATTAAATTTTATCCATTATTTTCCAGAAAAATTATTTTGACATACAAAGACAGGCAGCCGGAGAAATTATAAGTAAGATAGATAGATAACACTTTATTGCACACCCAAACAAACCATAATTACAATATTTTTTAGGCAATAGAATAAATAGGCGGCCTTATCGCTTAAAGCGATCTCTTCCAGGCAACCTAAATTAAACGAATTCCTTAAGCTAATCTGGTGATGGAAGTGGTGCTGGAAAAAGTAGTAATAGATACATAAATATTTCTACTAATTCAAGAATGAAATATACACATACATATATATATATATATATATATATATATATATATATATATATATATATATATATATATATATATATATATATATATATATATATATATATATACAATTATATATTTATAAAAGTCATAAATAATATATGTAATTATATATATGTGCATATATAAAGAAGATGTAGTGACAAGAGTTGAAAAAGGAATTTTAAGGTGGTTTGGGCATGTAGAGAGAATGAATGAAAGCAGAATCACAAAACAAGTATATGACAGCAATGTGACTGGTAGAGTCAGTGCCGATAGACCGAGACGTACTTACCATGATCAAATTGAAGATATTTTGAAGAAAGGTCAGATAAAAAGTAGTTTAAATAAGCGTGTATGTATGCAAAGATTAATGAAAGTTGATGAAGCGAAAAGTGTTTGTCAGGATCGTAGCAGGTGGAGATCCATCGTCTCTGCCTACCCCAATGGGAAACAGGCGTGACAATATGTATGTATGTATGTATATGTGCATATTCACAGAAACATATATATACAAACCTATACAATGATATACTCTAAAATACATAAGTTATTATAATTAAATGTAATAGCATGTTTATATTGTGTTAATCAGACATAGCTTTTGCGGAAATTTAGTGCTTTCTGAGATTTCTGAATGTCGGCAAGGATTTGGTTCTTTATATATACAACGTACTCTTTAGATTTGGCCTCTATGATAGTAAAAGGCGGCATATTACAAAGTTTGACAGCCTGCACTGCAAAATAATTATCATAAAGGAATTAAGTGCGTGCAGATGTCACAAGTTTTCGATAAGTGTCAGAGCGCAAATTGTGGGCAATGGATAGATGAAGGAATTGAAAACGTTTCCATACGGTACTACTTAAGTACCTAATGTTTCCATTTTTAGCAAAATGTTACTATGGAGCTCTAAAAAGGCGTTAGAACAAGTTAGTATCAATCATTCTTAGATATTTACAGAATATTGAACGGATATAAACATTTAAATAATATATTTGTAGTAAATCGAACGCCTACAAAAAAATAATAGCACAGAAATGATTCGTTATAGAGTGATAAAATTCTTATAGGCACTCGTTCTAGATTATTTCTTAGTTTTTTAGGTACTAGTTGAAAGTTAAATTGATTTAAATACGCCCAAAAGAAATTTCTACAAAAGCCTTGTGATAACATGATAACAACTAAAAATGGGTTAGTTTCTAAAGACGTCGGTTTACGTATTCTGTCTTATTCTAGATTATAATAGGGACATATTATAATCATATACAACATATTTCAAAGCAGCAATTAGTTACAAGTCACATTCGAGACCGTGGTAATTTGATACTTATTGGCATGGGAGCCGCCAAGATTACTATCAGGGAGGTGCGTCTGCTATTAACCAATATAAAATATATGTACAATTAATAATTTCAGGTGTTGATTTCTTTCTGAATACGTTGTTTAATTAATATAAGCTTGTGTCTTATATATTAGAAAATAACATAAAAACGATCTCATGCCCCTTTTGCGCGAAATTGTAAACTTACTAAAATGTACCTTTAAGTTTGTTTTAAAGTAAAAAATCTTTTTGGAATACAAAAAAAGAATCTGAAAAATAAGTTGCGTGTAGAGAATGAATGTGAGAAAATATTGTGGCTCTCTCTCTCTGTTCTAATTCTTAAAATTTTGAATCTAATCAAAAATACACTCTATTTGAAGGCTAAACCGATACTAGACGCTTTATTTCTGTCTTTTAAAAATAAATCCATCATGGTAATAATAATTATAAACTTAAATTATTCAATGTCATTGAACACGATTTTGATTTTGTAGGGCATTTGCCCGACTGGATGGCTACCACCCCTGGTCTAGATTATGCCGCCATAACAACCTTGAGTTGTGTTCCGGAATTGGTGGCCAGGTTCCAGTCTCCCTTAAGAGAGCAGCAGCGCATTTGTAGCTCCTTTGCTGTTGCAAATGTCCGTGGGCGATGGTAACCGCTTTTCATCAAGTGGGCCGTCTGCCTGTCTGCTGAAATCATGCAATAATAAAAAAAAAACATAATTTTCGTTCTGCGCCTTTCAACCAAATCGATTCAATGTGGTTGATCAGCATTAGAAGTAATAATTATAAGAAGAACTTAAAAATATAACATTTTGAAGTTCCCGCTAACTGCTGCCAAAGTTATTGATTTATAAGAATAGTATTATTTGTGTGTAAAGGAACGTATTGAATTTCTTCGTTCGGAAATATATACATTTGAAATATTATTACATTTTCCAAAAGCGGAAAACGCAAAATTGATATCAAACACTTTTAATAATTGTCATATAATCTATAAAGTTAGCGATATAATTTTACGTGAAAAAGTAATTTACATAATGAAAAGTTCCGTGACGTCATTCACAAGGGCACAAAAGTAAATGTATGACGCATTTAATATCAATTTCAGAACGGTAAACGTCAATGCTACTACTTGCGTGTGCATACTCGTCGTGAATTTTGCGAAATTAACACTGTTTTTACAAAAAATTATCACCTCACGCGACCACAAGTTATGGCTGGGAAGCTGAATAAATTCGAAACACCTAGCTCTGCCAGCTCAGATAGGTAAACTTCGTGTGTTAACCTTCCCAAATGTTTATTTGAACAGCTGGCTAGTGTTTGAAAAAATTACGCTGCTGAGTGTTGCAGATCGGTTTTCAGTGTTAGCTTAGTCATCATCGAGACTGTGAGAATATTTCGCGTGTCGTGCTTCAGTACAGTGGTTAATATTCATTTAATCGCGGCTGCAAAGCTGTCTGTATCATAACCTCACTGCACGCGTCGTGAATTTATTTTTAGACAATTAATTAGTACTTTGGCAGCTTGCTTCATGCTGAGTGATCACGGCGTGACACAAGCACGTGTTTGACGCAGCTGACGGCAGCTGACGTGCTTGGGAACACGCCGTTTCGCATGAGAAAGGTCAGAATTCAACAGGACATGGATATGGGGTCGTTAATCTTCGCCAACCCGTAAGATACTTATTTGAAAATAATTCTTTAGGCCGTATATGTGTTTAGTCGTGGGCTTATTCCAGCTTCTTATCGCATGTTAACACATGCATTTTGTATTTGTTTGCATTTTTGTGCAGAATCACGATTGTTTATTCATCAATGCTTTTTGCACAACCATTTCAATCACATATAGATTTTATATTTTCTTAGGGTTTTGTAATACTGTATTATGATAAAACCCTGTTTTTTATACAAACTCTACTGTTTCATAAGTACAAAACAATATTATAATACAAGTGTAAAATTGAAATATCATATTTATATGTGAATCAGTTTAAACAATACATAAACAACCCAAGAGTCTCAATACATCACTGAAAAACATATCTAAAGGCACTCAGTCATTTTGAAGGTATATTCTACACATTGGCTGTGTGTTCATACTTATCAAACTGAGTATTATTAACAATACTTAAAAATACAATTACAATAATTTAAATATATCTCTAAGTATTTTATATACTACAATAATGTTATATACTACACAAACATATAGTTTTAAATATTTAATAGTAAATAAAAAAAATACATAAACACCATGATAATGACTTTGATATAGTAATTTGGCATGACCTACAAATCAGTTGTAACATATAATTTAGTAAATTAAAAGAATAGTAATAATTATCTACTTATTATATCCCTTTAATGTGCAAGCAAAAATAAGCGATTTCATATTTTTTTCTTGATAAATGGTTTTATGAGAGTTTTAATAACCCTGGAAAAATATAAAATAAATGCTTTCTGAAAATATATATGTTGTTGAGATACAAGATTGCGAATTATATGACAGAGTAAACACCTCAAAGTATGTAGTATAACATGTACACTGTGGCTTGAATAGAGTCGGAAATGACCATAGACAATGAAAAAATAGTAAAAAAATAATAATCAAAAGACGAACAATTATTTCAGGAAAATCTATGACATATGACTTAAATGGTCACATAATAATAACATAAACAATTCCTTTTTTCTACATGCAAAATCTGAAATTGCAAAATACACCCGCTCGTGTACACTCTTTTTGCATTGCTAAATGCTACAACATCCTTCTTCTGGAAAAAGCAAGTGATTCCTTCAAACTTTTCCAGTATTGGCCTAACTTTGAAATATCGGAGTCGTTGTTGTCCACAAAGTGTTTGCGTTTTCTGACTTTTTCATACATTTTAGGGTCCTGATATCAGCAATTGGCGGGAACCTCAACTCCTTGCTCCAATAATCAAAATAGTATGTGGACAACTCCCATCAGAAGAGTAATACCAAAAAAATCTTATTTCATCTTTAGTGATATTTATGTTCTTTTTCAAATCTTTTTGGACAGAATAGAAGATTAGCATCTTTTATAATTAAATCTATTATATCTTCTGAAAAAAATATTGAAAGTAATAAAGTGCACTTATTGTTGTGTTGATCGAAGTTCCGTAATTCGAAATTTCTACTACGGTTGTATGCATACATTTTTCTTTTATCAAACTAATGTTAATTGGTTTTTTGGTGATTTTCTTACCTTTTTTGGAGACATATCTCTGCGTGTTTTGTTTGATTTACTGTTGCTGATATGCTTTAATATCTCCTTGTTGCTATCTACAGGCGATAAAACATTTGGACAACGATTGGACAACAGAAAACATTTGATTCATGAATGACGATAGCAGTACAGTCCCTGATAAAACTGGGTTACCTGGTCACTCTCATTCGTCATAGGCATTGTGGTCTTCAAAAAATATCTTTTCTAGGTTCTGAACTAAAGTAGGTGAAGCCATCTTCTTCGTTGTTATTAAATTAATTTCCTTTTCGGAAGCTCTACTTCTTCCATCTGATGAAAATGCTGTCTCAAGTGATAGAGTGCAAGGATAGCACGATTCTGTGTCATTTTGGATTAATTAGGGTGGTTAAAATAGTGAAATCAATCATTGATATATTTCACTAGCAATTAAGCAATGTTGTTTGTGTAGGACATACAAAATAATCAGTAACTTTCTAGTACTTCGTAGTGTTAGTCATACACAACATAGCATTTCACTCATTAGTAAATAAAAAATGTGTGAATAAAATTAAATCATTTTTACACAAATAAGCAAGGGTAAAAATTAGGGATGTTAAAAAATAATCAATTTTTATTTAAATTGATTATTATTTTCTTATAATAGATTTTTATAGTAATATTAATCGATTTTTAATTAATCAATTATATAAATTACATTGTTTAAATCGATTTTCAGAAACAGCCCTATCTATGCGACATTTGTGACAATAATTATTATTTTATTGTTTAAACTTGAAGATTAACGAAAGATTTGTATTTTAGTTTAGTTTTTTAGACTATAGAGTAGTCGTTTAGTTTTTTTTAATTCTCATTTTAAGTAATTTATTTTAAAACTAGTCAAATGTAAAATAGGACTTTTGAGGATTTTTTTAAATTTGATTTATATTTTAGTTTTTGAGACAATAAGTTTGTCATTTTGTTGGGATGCTTGCTCATCATTTCATTTTTATAAATGTCAATAAATAAAATGTTTAATAGTACTAAAATTTGTATCAATAATGCTATTTGGTTTCCTAATTCCTTACCTTGAAATTTTAAAGGAACATTGCCTTTGATTTTTAGTTTTGATTTGGTTATTTTTTATTAATATAATTTTATTTGATTTTTAATCTGATAAATTGTTAATATGAATATTAAGGTTTATTATTGGAATATGAAAAGCAGGTACTTTTAGATAATACAAAAAAAACTATTTTTTCGTAGAAATCGATTATTTATTTTTATAACAATCGATTTTTGACAAATCGATTAATTTTGATTAAAGAAAAATCGATTTTTATTTAATTGATTCTTTTCCATTAATCTCACATCCCTAGTAAAAATATTGTAAGCAATATTTAATTTACAACAACCATTATCTAAGCAAAATAATAAAAAATAATGAATAATGTACTTTTAATTGATGATAGTCTGATTTCTTCGACAGTATTTTGGGAACTTGTTGAGAACTATGATGAATATTACTCATTTTTCTGTAGAATTTTATTTAGACTACAGACGGTCACGAAAATACATCGAAGATATAGTTTATAGTGAATGAAGATTTTTTTTGTTTTTCATGTTGTTTCGGTACAACATTGCGAATTAATGGGATATTAAAATTCTTAAACATCAAATATAAAAGACTGCAAAATTTTCAATAAATTTATTTTTTGTGCTTACTTCAATTTTAAGATAAAAATGTTAATAAGTCTTAAATACTCACGAATATACGGAATAAATGTTGCTCGCGCGCAATAGCCATTACAGACTAACTTCTCTCCAAACTACCTTCACTTCAGTACATAACAATAAGTATCTGCATGAAATCCTTCATCCATAGGATTAAGTCCATTTCATAGCCCAGGAACAATTATTTATCCTCTTCATTTCGACAATATTAGCTTTTATGTCAGCTTCAAAAAACAAATTATAATCATTATTTATTTCCCCAAAAACGTTTCAAAAAACTTTCCTTATGCTTTCTATATCAACAATAATAATATATTTCCATACACCCATAGTGTTAGTCACTAAAATTCTAGGAAATGCAACAACAAGTCTTGGCATTGCGCCATTTACATCCCAGTTCAATGAATTTTTATAAATGTGCTTGATACAACAGTACAATATTGTCGTAACATTATATTCTTAACCTAAATGTGAATATTTGTATTATTTGAATAATTTGTTTTCTTTCCAGGTGTCATATAATTCATACCTTATTGTTATGAGTCGCGAGACTCGAATTAAAATGCCGTTAGAATTACTAGAGTTTATTAGAACTATACAAACACGTATAACATAGGTACAAATATAATCGAACACAACAACTCCAAACGTAAGGCAGAAACTCAATAAAACGCGCAAAGTCCGTCACTTATTAGATTCCCGATTGTAAAACAGACGTCTCGCTTCGCTCGTGGTTCTCGCTCGACTGCCTGCCCCCTCCATCAGGACATCGTTTAATACTGCACAAATGCAATGTATCTAATTCGGCTTAATCCGCCACACCTGACCAATGACTCGGCCGCAAACTGCCATAAAAGAGTGCAATAAAATAATAGGCTGTTTTCTAATCACAAAGTAAACAAAAGAAGACGGTCATAAAAGAGTTACAATCAGTTTATATATCGGCAGGTAATAAAATGTGTTTTGTTTCAGATATGCAGGTGGGTTTGGTTTTTGTCGGACCTGAGTTGTAAAATTATTAAATATAAAATGTCTGTCTGTAAATTAAAAATTAATGTCAAAATTTAAGTGAAAACTGCCATTTATGCAATTAGGGGCCATCCACAAATTACATCACACAAATTTCATTATATTTTTGACCCCTCCCCCGTCCTTGTCATAGCTAATCACATTCGTGAGGCTCCTTCCTCACTAGTGTGACATCACATATTTTACAAGTTTACATCAAGAAATTAATAAATTAAAACAGCAGTTCTGTAATTAGCTTAAATACATTTTGATTAAATAGATTTTCAAATGTGACGTCACAATTTAGCATCCCCTGCCACCCCTTGTCTCACTTCGTCGAGCCCCTCCTCCCCCTTAATATGTGAGGTTATTTATGAATGGCACCTTATAAATGACCATTTTTAGTATTTTTGTCTTTAATAAATTTCGAAAAGGTTCAGGGAATAGTAATTACTAACAAAAATGTTATCTTAGTGTTCTGGTGCTGTTCCATTTTGATATCTCCCAGGGTTCAGAGGAAATGAATATAAAAATACATGTGGCACGTAAACAAAGTGGGTGTCGCAGCTAGTTTTAAATGGCCTTGTTATATGGCAATAAACTTGAATTTTGACTGACTACAGTAAAACCTCTCGAACTTGAAGGGAGACACGAAAAAATTCGAGTTATAGAGTTTTCCACTTAGCGAATTTTGTAAGGAAACATTAGACTTGCTGAGGTTAAGATTTACTCTAACATTTTTCAAATATTGCTATGTTCCAGATACAGAGGTCCAATTTATTTTTTCGAGTTATACAAGGAAAATAAGTACTGTTTGCTTATCGGGACTCACTTATTATTTCGACTTATAGAGGGTTCAGATTTCGAGCAACCTAGGTTTTGGGGCTTGAAGGGATGGGAACACAATTTTTTTTCGAGTTTGGGAGGTTTTCGACTTATCGAGGTTCGACTTAAAGAGGTAAAATCAATGTGCTACTTTCCTCATAATGTTTTCCTTCACATATATATGGAAATAAATAATGTAGAATCTAGACTAGTAAAACTGCACACTCTTGGAATCTGAACATACATTACTGGATAATGATGATTAGGAGAAGTAGATCCTTTAGTTACTGAGACATCATGACTTGTTTTTGTTTATATTATTTTGTATTGATGACATGGTTATAGAGTGGTTTATAAATGGTTTCATGGAAATGTATATGAATAAATTGGGTAGCTGCCTGGATAATGAAATGAAGTATGTTATTTTCCATCTCATTGAATACCAAATACAACGTAACCTTGATATAACAAATCTGAAAGAGGTTATAAAATATTCCTTGTACCAAGATATTTGTTACAGTGATACTTGTTATGGAAGTTAGACTGGTTTAAGATTAGATTTAGCAAGATTAAGGAAAACTTGTAAAAGACATTGTAATGAACGGAAATTAATATTTAGTTAACTTATTGTAAAAAAAATATGTCTAAACCTGAGACGTGAATACTTGTTAGATGGATTAGTAGAAGCTTTATGCACATGTTGTAGGTTGACAAAATCGTTATACAGAGGTTAATTTATACTTTCTAATTTTTCTATTTATAGTTTACAATAATTGAAAATTGTTATAATGAGGTTTTTACAAGTGTATATTTTGTATTAACTCATATTATGAACGATTCTAGGGGATTTCTAAGAATTGGTTAAATGTAGAAAATCATTATATTAAGTTTCATTACAATAAGGTTTCACTGTAAAATCCATAACACAAGTTTTATGGAACAATCGAACATTTGTGATGTTTTTTAGTAATAACATTGGCTTTTTCTAACAATAGGGACGACTTTCTCATCAGGAGATCTTGACGAGACATAGCGAGACGAGACAAGTCTCGTGTAGTTTGCCGAGAGTGTGGAGCTCCGTAAAACCCTGTTATAGACATACAAACAACTACGCGTATTTATTGCTCATGACCTTTCTTGCCTGTGTGTGACCCCCAATATGCAAACTTTCATAGTTGAATAAGATTGTCAAACCATAAGTATGTATACTTGATCGTACATCGATCACTTGCTTTAAAAATAAAACTATCTAAGAATCTTTGTTTCTATTGATACCAAGTTCATCTGTACATACTTAGATCAGTGGCTTTGAGAAAGAATGCCTATATTATACATAGCCAGATAGATAATAGAAATATTATTTTAGAACGGTTGTGTGTTACCAAAATAACTATAGGTTCAGTAGTTATTCACCCTAAAATAGTATAATGCGCAGTCATCGTCGTCAGCCATTCGCAGTCCACTGCTGGACTGTCCACTCTGGCTTCCTCATCCAGCGCCTACCGGCGACCTTGCGCAGGTCGTCGGTCCATCGGACTGGAGGGCATCCGACACTGCGTTTACCGAGACGCGGTCTCCACTCCAGGACTCATCTGCTCCACTGACCACCAGTCCTGCGGCAGATGTGACCGGCCCACTGCCACTTAACTTGCTAATCTTGCGAGCTATATCGGTTACCTTGGTTCTCTTACGGATATCCTCATTTCTAATTCTATCCATAAGAGAAACACCCAACATAGCTCGCTCCATAGCCCGTTGAGCGACTTGGAACTTGTGGACCAATCCTGTTGTCAGTGTCCATGTCTCGGCCCCGAAGGTCAAGACGGGGAAGTCGCACTGCTCGAAGAATTTCGTCTTCAAGCATTGCGAGATTGTCGACGAAATGCGCAGGCACAGCCATCCGTTGCTAATTAAGCTTAGTATGAAATAAACAATGATTTATTTGCTATTACACTCGCGTTTCAAATCTTAGCCGGAAATCGTGAATCGCTATCGCAGTTATTCTGACGTAATTTGCATATTGTTTACAATTACAACGTGCTGACGGAAGGAAAACCATCGCTTTGAAGAAGCACGCTAAGATAATCGATGTGTGAAACCTTCCTGTCCACTTTCGACAATCGTAACGGTTATATTGACCATCTCAAGGCAATGCCTATAGAATTTTATATTCGAAATTGAATCGTCTCATCACGTTTCGTGGAAGTTAAACAACAAAAAAAATGTTTTTCAACACCTACACACTACTCGCGGAATCTATTTTAAATATATTCCTACAAGTACGTTGCTCCCTGTAGCAACAAAGTGGGCATTAAACATGGCATTGTTTGTAAACAATGTGTCATAAACTATCAGCAGTCATTGATAATAGAAATTGCATATGCAGGTACATAAAATAGGTAGGTATTTATAATAAACTAGCGGTCTCGGCAGACGTTGTCCTGTCCTGAAAAAATAAAAATCTCGAACCCGATTCCAGCGCCACCTACCGGGTCTAATTGTGAATCTAAACCACCCCAGGACCCACTCAAACATACATAAAATTTCACTAAAATCGTAGAACCATATTCCAGTGACAAGTATTTTGTTTAGATTGATGGGTAACATTGTTGAAGTTTTCGTAGAGGTCCCTAATTTTTTATATATCCTATATTAATCAGGAATAATGTAGCATTCGAATGCTGAAAATATTTTTGAAAACAATCTTTTAGTTTTTGAGTTTATTCGTTACAAAAATACAAATCTTTCCTGTTTATAATATTAGCATAGATTAATGATATTAAAAATATAGACAAATTAGGTACAGTCTTGTTTATCAGATTATGTGCAACTTGCATTCCCGATTAAGTAAGAACAATGTATGTTGTTACGAGTTGCAGGACTCGAATTAAAATGCCGTTAGAATTACTATAGAATTTATTAGAACTATACAAACACGTATAACACAGGTACAAATATAACTGAACACAGCCAGTCTAAACGTAAAGCACGATTCAATAAACATGCGCAAAGTCCGTCACTAAATAGATTACCGAATGTACACAAGTCCTGCTCCGCTTGTGGTTATCGCTCGACTGCCGATCTCTCCATTGGGCCATTGGATACTGCATTTTTACACATACAATCGATACACTTTATACTGCACCGATACATAATGGCTGCCCGACCGCGTAGACCGAATTTCTTAGAATCAGTTCGACACACCTGGCTAATGACTGCCATAAAAGATTACAATACACAATGGGCTGTTTTCTAATTACAAATTTTAGACACAAAGAAAACAAAAGTCCAAATGCGGAAAGGTAATAAAGTGTGCTTTTATGGTATGCAGGTGTGAATCTACTTTTGTCGGCGTGTAGGTCGTAACAATATGTTATAAGTCAAAGGTCGATATGCAGTCTCTTCCCGGAATGACTGGTCTATCCTAGGTCTGACCAAGGCCTTTCGACAAAACCCAAAATAAATTCCAATATTTTTAGTCAAACCTAGAAGTACCTAACTTTTTAGTCGAACGTAAAATAATCTGTTTCGGACTTTGCCTAGTTGATTCTAGAAGCGACTAAGGCAGACTCGGTCAAACGCTGATTCATACTGCACTTGTTACATATTTAATGACTGTATAAATTAGTCTCTCCTAGGTTAGACAAAAATTCGTTAGTCAAAGATAGAAAAACGTCATAAGACTTTCTGTCAGACTTGACGTTTGACTAGTTACCTAGGAGCGCCAGAGCTTCGATTTTTGACTATAATAACATATATACAGATATTCATTTATTAATGTTTGAATAAAAAAATGAATTTGTAAAAGCACCCTAAACTATTTTATTTCTAAATAGCGTATCGCACCGTTACCGAAATAATCCGTCTCAATATAAGTTTTTCATTTAGATTGCAATGTCGATTCGTTTTATATATTGTTACAACTTAGCCAAAATTCCACGAAGAACGCTGATAAAAGTGAATGCACACCTGCTGGCCATAAAGCACAGTTTATTACAGTTTCATTACCTGCCCGCATTTGGACTTCTTTTGTTTACTTTGTGTTTAAAATTTGTAATTAGAAAAACCGGCCTATTGTGTATTGTAATCCTTTATGATGGTTGTTAGCCAGGTGTAGTTCTTGAAAGATCTAATCCACGTAGTCGATTGTTGTATCGTATAGTTAGTATAAAACAATGCCCGAACGGAGGGGTGAGGCAGTCGAGCGACGATTACGATACGAGCAAGACGTGTGTACATTCGTGTTATTGAATCGTGCAGTTTGTACTGGTTGCGTCCAATTATATTTGTACCTGTGTTACACGTGTTTGTATAGTTCTAATAAATTCTATAGTAATTCCAACGGCATTTTTAATTCGAGTCCTGTAACTCGTAACAATATGTACCTAGTACTGTGTGTTCAGCGTGCGTGATAGTGTTAATATAATGTGCTATAATAATGTACCACATTATAGTACTTATAGATATACCTATGGACGACATTTACATTTCAGTAGTACCCATGACGCAAACCAATCTGCCATATATTTTTATATTGTGTTAGTCCAGTGTTTTTCAACATGTGGGTAGCGACACCATGCGGGTCACAATGCCTCTATAGGGAATCGCATTGGATTGTACCATGATAAAGGTTGAAAAACACTACATTATTACATTATATTCTTCTGTTTAAACTGCATGATACGTTCTAAAATGAAATACTAGAATAATATGTTTTCAGTTCAGATATAATCAGTCAAAGTGCGTGTAAATAGGAATTGTCATCATTTTACTATGTCTCTGTTTGTCACAGGTGATTTTATCTAAAGTAACACTATAGCTAGGGATGTGAAATTTGGCACACTTGTAGCAATCTCGTATATCTATAAATATTATGTTATTATAAAAGATTAGTTTGCGAAAATATTTCCTTAATGTATTATTGCAATGTAGGCCCAAAGGAGAAATTTGTTTTTTTATTACCCTAGTCCAGCAAATAAGCAGACGGTCTACTTTGTGTAAAATAGTTTGCCACACACGATACCTTTGCATTTGCAGCTTCTAAGATGGGATAGGAATGGCGAGATGGGAGGGATAGCATAGAGGAGATGGAATAGGGTGTGAGATAAGAGAGATAAAATAAGAGGAGGGAAAATAGAGGTAGGATAGGGAATGCGCGAGCTAACCCACAACCTGGATATAGGATGTCTGGACGACGCGCGAGATTCAAGTGGGTATCGCCGACTCGAGTGGCAATAACATATAGTGGAACACTATTAAGCCAATAGATGGCGCTGTAGATACTATAATTGAAGACGCAAACTATTCCCGACACGCAGAAAGAATATATACAAATTTCCAACAGTAATATTCGGGCTTAGGCCTACGAGGTATTACAATAGCCTCGGCGGGAAATCGTCCTTTGAGACAGGAGCATTCCACCTCGCTCCTCCACACATTAGGGTCATTCCTAAAAACACTTCAGTCAAAATAACGTTTTAAAATATCATTTGCAATTCAACAAAATCACTACTTAGGTACAAATATTGGTTACGATGAACTGGCGGTAATCGTTCCATAATTTTTAATTACTCCGAACAAAGTATTAAAACTATTCAGTATTCACTTTTAAAAGTTCACATTTACATCACTAGTCATGACCTTCCTTCCACGTAGCAACAGATTGAATGTCTAAAAATGTAAACTCAACGTTTTAGCTATAAGTTTAAATTAAAGAAATATCTGGATTTCTGATGAATATCTGTCAATCATTTATAAATTAAAATTAACCTAAATATTATTAATTTATTATTTATAATAACAGCCCATAAACGTCCTACTGCTGAGCTCGGGCCATGCTTATTCAAGGTGGCTTGGTAGATTTGACACATTGGTTATCTCGATGTGGAAGTTTCGTCGTGATTTTCACCGTTGTTAGCACGTGGTAATTGTAACATTGCACATTAGGTCAGAAAACTGCCTATATGTTGAATGCGTTCCGGTCAGTATTCGAACCCGCGCTCTTTGAGTTTGGGACGCGTGCACTAACCATTATGATATCACGACTTTTTTAATTAAATAATATCAAAAAGCCGTAATTACTTAGTGGTTAAAGCGCATGTGAAAACTGCTAAGCCGCGTTGGACAAGCGTACCGGTGGGCTTCCGTTCCGTTCAAAATAAGGATCGCACCCAGCAGTGGAAGTTTTTAGTCTGTTATTATTGTTATTAAAAGCAATAATATATTAAAAAAATATAGATATAGAGTATTTTTGACGAAAGCCTGTAACACATGTCTATACATGTGTTACATATAAGTTTTATCTATGTGTTACTTCTATGGAATCACTGTCACGAACTTCCTCGACTTTACTCTCAAATATCTGCAAAGTAGGTTAACAATAAATGTGAAAGTTTCGAGGCACCGCACTGTCATTGTAAAACATATCGTGATGAAAAAGCCATTGATAAATGCATGGGTTTATAATGATAAGTGTTATCTGATAGGTGCGGTAAAATACGCGAATTATCACACACAAACTTTGTCTACGACGTAGTGATTGATTTACAACGCTGTTCTTTTAATATCTTTGCAATAATTTAAAGGGGTTTTGCCTAATCGAAATCATTGGCTGTTGACATCAATGATTCCAAAAGTTTTCTATGCGAACCTCCCTAGTTATCATGTAATCTTAATAAAAATACATTTTGTTTCGATATTTGTTTATAGGTGATTTAAGCAATTAAACATATATTATAATTGAAAGATTACAATTTCAATGAATTTATAAAGATTATAAATTCATTTAGATTATAGTTTCCCAACTTTAATGTAATTTTTATGTAAATATTTTTATCACCCACAAACATGTTGGTGACTCGGACGTGAAAATTTTGAGTTTACAACCCTATGACAATTTTTAAAAACAACTACCATGTGTTGTAAATTAATCATTATCTAAATACGGAAAAGTTAAAACAAACAAAATTTAATCTAATCAATGTTTCGCTAAAACACTGTCTCATTGTTATCTAACCTTGACATCAAATAATAAGACAATTTTATAAGACTTGAGACTTCTTATTACTGGACTACAGAAGACAGGGTTATAAGTAACCTGATGCAAAGTGGTTACCGCCGTCTATCAGCATTTCCAACACCAAAGATGTTACCAATGTTCTCGTGGCCTCGAATGGGAGCTGGAATAGGCCATTAATGCCAGAACACAATTCAAGGTTGTTGTGACGGTCTATTCTTGATTAGGATTGGTCGGCCAAATGCCCTAGTACCTTGGCTGGTGGTTGTTTTGTCGCTTCTGACAACAGACCGCCCGGCGCAGCAATCAGTACTAATATCTTTATGTTACTAACTTTCTCCGTCCATCTTTGTATGTCACGGTGATTTTCTCGGAAACTACTGGGTCTACATGGATGTTAGTTCTAGTATGTGATCTAAGTGTCGCTCTAATCTTTTTTCTTTCATCTTTTCCCAACTGTTTGGGGTCAGCGCGATATATATTCTCTATTCATACTCCTCTATTTTGACATATATCTTATGTCACACCATAAATAATCATGTCATCACAGATTACGTTAATATAATATGTCATCCTTCACACAATCCATCGATCAGTTTTGTTGGTTTACCTTTACATTTGTACCTGTCTACCTTCCAGATTAAAGTTCTTCTTGTTATCGGGCTATCATCCCTCCTCATTACATGTCTACACTGCCTTAGTCTTCCTCTCTATTTTTCAGTCACGGGTGCAACTTTCGAAGAAGTTATGTACTCATTTCTCACCTTATCCATAATTGTAACACCACACATCCATCTTAACACTCATCTCAGCTGAGTGGACACATTTTTGGTCTATCATTTTAGTAGCCCAACATTCGGACCCATATAACAGATTTATATATCTGACCATTTAGTTTGAGTGACGTTAGTTTGTCAGATGTCACACTTAGTTAACTCATACTCATAGATAATACTATCAGCGCGTTCCATTAGTAGCTCACAACGCCCAAAATGCTCCGTAAGCCGTTCCACAAGGCGACCGTGGTCGTGGCGAAAAGTCACTAATGACGTCATCATTTTCGATCACACAGCGACCCATGGGTGGAATAACCGTTCCTCTTGGGTTTACGATTGTAACGCCAGCAAGCACGTGGAACGGGAAAAATCGCGGTCGTGAACGTGGTCGTTGTGAGTTTCTAATGGAACGTAGCATATATATGAGTTAACTGTTTCCCCTTTAACCATTCTTCTCCTTACATCCTTCTCTATATGATAATTACTCTGCAGTAGTGAACCGAGGTACCTGAATTCGGGGTTACACGGCTGTGTAGCTGATTGTGGTTTAACAGACACAACACTAGAGGTTGTAGTGAAACCGCTACAAAAAGTATTACAAGAATGATACTTACAAAGAGTCTCTAAAGATCACCAAGAAGAAAGAAGTAGGAAAACAGACTCCAGGCTCGGAAGCGGATGCTCCAAACGCATCTGAGAATAAACGCCAGCATGATAATGATAATTCATTCGCTGGATCGTCCGCTTTTGTTAATATTGCATCATTGAAGACATTTAATCATGTATATTGTAACACTTTATACAAATAATTATAATACAGACACAAATACCAAAGATCAAGGCAATCATCTATTTATACTTTTTACATGCATCCTGTACTACTTTTATTTCTAAAATATAGATGGATAGATAGATAGATAAAACTTTATTGCTCACCAAAATAAACAAATACAAAAACAAAATGCATAATTACAATACTACTTGGCAAAACAACAGGCGGCCATATCGCTAAAAGCGATCTCTTCTAGGTAACCTAGCTTAAAAGAAATTCTTGACTAATAACTATAATATAATAAATCTGTTTAGGAGTGTCGAGTTTGTATAATGAAACTAAAAATATGAAAAATTCAGGGGCTAAGAAGTAGCAGAATTTAAAAATGCAACTATTAGAATTTTGTGTGGGTGTCTGTTAAAGCAACATGTGAAAACTACTGAACAGATTTAAATGAAAATACTTAGAACTAAAATATTTCCATACATCACATGAAAATGGTCCTAACAGCAGGCCCACCTTACTGGAAGAGTTACGTCGAAGTTCAAGCGGTAGTAATTTCGGCTAATTTTGTACATTTTAGCTAAACTAGTTCTTAATAATATATATGTCGTCCATTTTGTTCGCAGCGACACAGAACTTGCATTGGAGTTGAATGAACAGGTGTTTTTGGACGATGAAGACTATTCGTCGAGGGCACCGGCGTCGCCAACCACCGTGCCAAATGTCAGGCCTTACCGACCACCATCCACTGGTATGTATGAGTAATACGGACATCATACATACATATAATTTCGCCTGTGTCTCGTAGAGATAGGCAAAGACTAGGTCTCCACTTGCTACGACGTTGGCGCACGCATCTCTCGATTTATCTACTTCTGCTATAATACTCCACCTGCAGCCTGTCGAGCTTTTGTGAGTGGACCGCCTAGCATACTATATATTAGTGACGCGGGGTGGAAATTTGGTTAGAGTAAGCCAGTTGAAAAAACTGTCTCGTGCCTTTCACCTCTTGTGTAACATTCTGCTATTTTTACCTAGTGCGGCTCCAATTTGCAAAAAAATATTCTGAGAATCATATTGTTACGAGCTACAGGACTCGAATTAAAAATTCGTAGTTCGTAGTTGGTACTACTATACAATTTATTAGAACTGTACAAACACGTATAAAACAAATACAAATAAAACTAGATGCAACCAGTTCACACTGCACGATTCAATACAATTCGAACGCGCAAAGTCCGTCGTCTATATCGCTAATCGAGAGTACTAGAGAACGTCTTACTCGTTTCGTAGTCGTCGCTTGACTGGCCCCGCCCCTCCATTCGGGCATCGTCTTATACTAACTACACAGTACAAAGAAGTTGGAGGCGCACACTGAGTTTCTAAGAAATATTAATTTGCACACCTGCGAACGTCCATAAAGTCGAAAACAATACCAATAGGGATTAGTTCGACGCTAATGATGGTTATAAAACAAGTAGAAAAACAATAGCATGTTACAAATTCAACACAAAGGATTCCCTAATCCGGGAGAACAATAGGCTGTGCGGCTTATCTTTGACGGCATGTGAGAATATCATAAGTAACCAAGTCAAGGTCGGACCTTGCAAAGCTTGTATTAGTAGTGAAGACGACTATTAACAACTTTTATCATATAATCACTAAATCGTAATAATGATTCCATTTTACTTCTTAATAATAATCTACAATGAACGTAGCATTGAACAAACAGCTTTCAGTTCAAGCAATTAAATTGCCTCGTCGTAAATTAATGATTAACAGAATGCTTCCCATTATGTCACTTCATCGTAACCAATGTGAATGTACTCTTTATTAAATGAACTATGGTCTGATAAAGAATTCTTGTAATTTTTAACGCCTCTGTATATTTGGCGGGAAGTTGAGAGGTATTTTGTCGTTCAGTTTTATTTTCAAGCAATGTTCGAGCTTCATCTGCTTTTGTGATAAAGATTTAGGCTGTGTCATGCTTAAGTTCAGCAGACAGGCAGATGGGCCACTAGATGGAAAGCGGTTACCATTGCCTATGGACATTTGTAGCACCAAAGGTAGTAACAATGTGCTGCCACTATCTACAGGGAGTTTGGTACCTGGCCACTAATACCGGAACACAACTCAAAGCTGTTATGGCGGCATACTTTAGATCAGGGGTAGTAATCATCCAGACGGGCACATACTCCAACACCTGGCTGTGTGTTGTTTTGTCGCCCCTTACGACAGACCGCCCAGCCGCTGGAAATTGTATTCTTCCTCCGTTCCTGCACGGATACAGATTAAATGTAAATAGATATATAGAGAAACGTAAGTTCGAATCCTAGTTGGTAAGTATGCACCATTTAGTGGACAACTAACTGACCAAATATAAGGTTGGCCTATAATTACCATGTGCAGACACTGCCGGAAAACATCGTGATGAAACCTACAACAACCAATGTATCAAACTCGTCATTTTGCATTTTTAGTGAAGTAGTTCAACTACCATTATCAAACTGCATTATACTGTATATATTGTTGTTATGTGTATTGTATTGTCCACCGTTACTTCAGTTTATGGTCCCAGACGGAAGAACAGCGCTAGTCCTTGTTGGCTAGCATTATGCTGAGACTGGGTCCAATTTAGGATTTGTTTTGTTTCTATTTCTATTTACATTAACTCAGTTTTTGTCCTGAATAAAATATTTTTCTTTCTTTTCTTTCATTGGATAAATGTGGCGGGTGATCGATTCCTCCAAAAATGAGCAAGCCCGAACCCAAGTGGAACGTTTATCAGCTGGTATATCATAAGTGAGAATGTATCTCACTTAAGATATACAGTAATCGAAGCATTTGACGCTCTCTCTGTTTATTTACTCTATTGCTTATATTAATTGCATCGTGTGAATTTCTCAGAAATTATTAACATGATACGAGTGTAATATGTCAGTGGATTCCCATGCAGTTGATACTTGATAAGGCTCTGACCACATCCATATCATTTGGATTCGATTGTTGTTCGACTACGAGTATAGTAGGGTTGCCATACATCCGCAATTTTTCAGACAAAGTCCGGTAATATAGGTCCGTGTAATGCGTAGGTGATTTCAAGTCGTCCGGAATTTCTACAATCTATATTGGAAGTTGGTTAAATTTTTTGCAGAATATAGTAATTGTATGTTTTGCTTGGCACCGACTTCAGCGTGTTTTTATTACAAGATTAACTTCACAAAAATGCAATTTAATACCCAGAATAAACAAAGTTGAACTAGAATAGATAGAAATATGATAGAGTTGTTTCTGTTTGAAATTTAGTGAAAATAAAGTATAAACAGAGCACAAAAAGAAATTAGTGTTCTTGCCTCTGGCAAATCATTATGGACTACAGTAGACTGTTAGCTCAATAAACACAACTTGGCCGTAATAACACAATTAAGCACAACTAGCTATTCCCGCGGCTAGAGATACCTTATTGTATCAAATTTAAACTAACACGCGTTGAGCCTTATCGAAGTATATTCGGGACAAACCTCTAGACCGACAGACAGACAATTCTAAAAATGATAACTTATGATTACGCATAGTATAAATAGCAGTTTTAACATATTTTTAACCGACTTCCAAACGTATGTTGTTTTTTTTGGATGATTGTTACTCGATTTCTCCGTTAATTGTGAACCGATTTTCAATTTTTTTTCTTTATTCGATGCCATCCCATGGTCACCAAATCAGGGTAAGATGACTGGATCCCAGGGAAAACGCCTACTTTCATCAAAAAGCAAACTATATACGCGTGCCAGTAATACGATTTCTGCAGGCGCTTAAAATATTATTTCTAAAGCTATTCAAGCAACTGAAAAGTAGTTTATTTTTTTATAAAAACAAATCCGACTTCAAATTGAAAAGCAAAAAATAAACATTTCCTACAACATCTTGAAGTTGGTGCATTTTGCAATTTTGTTGTTTTTAAACACAGACAAAACACTTAATTGTTATTGGTGTAGTATTTATTATTTCAACGTCTAACTTCCTCGAGGAAAAATGGTTATAAAAACAGATATATTATATTTACCATTATGCCATAACAACTTTGAAATTCCTTAATCATTGTTTTGGCGACATTGGAAGTGAGCCTGTCTCCATATGCCAGCTTTCTATATCTTACATTTGCCTACCAGATAGAATTGACATGAACACCATACAAGTAAATATTCTGCCGATGATAAAGTACAATAATGAATTCTAAGATATAGAAAGAGAATACTATGCGCTAACTCATTTGACATTAAGGCACGGTACTGATTTGACGTGGCGTAAAAAGTTGGCGAGATCTTAATATTGTGCTGTGCTTACCAATAGTGTTTTACAAAATATCAAAAGCGAATCAAGTTAAATACACAGTACGTATGTATTAAATTTTCAAAAAATTTAAGTTATCCTGCATGTGTTCTTGATGAAAATAGATGAAATGAAAAGTGTATGCTTTTTTTGAGGCAGACGGAAATACATTTCGTACACTACCGGGTCCTTTACTGGGATTAGACCAAAGCAATGAGAGTTAGCCTCTGAATATAGCGCAGTTAACAGAGTCGTCTGTCGGCTTGTGTGGAGACGCAGCAAGGTTCCCTTATTAAAAAGGTAACCCATGGGCTAATACTCCACTAAAACCCCCTTCCTCCCACGTGCCCCGCGCTCATGGTAGGAAAAGCGCGAGACATAGAACGTAGAATGCCCCGGGAAAGGCAAATTCACTTCGTCAACAGGGGTTTGCTCCTCCGCTCCCCAGATGCTGGAGGACCCCGAAAAGTGTATGCTAAGATCGTAGCAAGTGGAGATGCTAAGTCACAGTCTACCTGTGTTATGAGACCGGCGTAATTGTATGCATATATACATATAAATGACTGGCCATGCCACTTCCGCCTGTACCAGGTAGCTTTTTCTCTTCTCTTTATTTGGCATTTCTTTCTGGGTGTCGTGAAGGATGACACAAATGCTAGTGATCTAATCTACGTCATTAGAATGAGTTACAATTGCTTTAACGAGGCATTACGACTTAACTTGATGAAATGATGAAATTGTATGATGACGCTAATAAGCAATGGTAGGAATATCTTTTTCTCCGAATGTATTAATCACTTGGTTTTTATCATCGATCTTTGATTGAAAAATAAGTTAAAAGATTTCCAATAAATATATGAAAACCAATAGATTATAATTATAAGCTAAAATATCAAACTACTAACTTACAAAATATAGATTAAAGACTATGTATCAAATCGCTGCCAGATGGGAGCGTGCCCAGAAGGCTGGTTATGTATACGTTATATCATATATCATCAGAATACATAATGTTTAATTTTGTCAACAAATGTTTTTGTTCCCATATCATCTATTAATAGATTAAAATTACTTTGTTTATTTTTACACCTGGAAAATACGTATATAAATGTAGTTTTAAATTATTAACGCCCGATTCACTCTTTAAGTGATCAAAGAGTTGCTACCCTGAATGGATATGGTTAACAGGCTAGAGAGGTAACGTGTAGCCAGTTTCCTGGATACTTGACCCGTAGAAATCCCTGACTTGGATCGGTTTCTGGTTATAGTTTAAAGGGATTATAGGTGGAATAGTATATAACTGATATTAATTAAGGGCCATTTACACGGAGAGAGTTTCTTGCCACGAAGATAAGATCGGTTGTCGAAATAAAATAAAATGAATCATGTAAACTAAACATACAATATCGTACGTGCAAGGGCGATGATCACCTAGTCATTGATTATTGACGTCTCTGTTAATCACTGTGCAAATCACCGACATCAAAAGGCAAGTCTCGCATTCAAATTGGTTCGAACTGGTTTGTGTGATACTCGTATGAACTGGAAAAAATGTCACACGAATTCTATTTTAGACAAGTCGAGAAATCGTAAGCAAATATCTCAATGCGATTTGTGTCTTATTGTAAACAAAACCCTTGATGATTACCTTACGATTATCGCATGACATCGTAGGCGAGTTTAAGTTTTTTGGTTGAATGCAAACATGTCAATGCGACTATTGTCTAAGGAGTATCTCCTACGAAAATAGTATACGACTTCTCACCCCAAAATGTGCGATAAACTCTCTGTATGTAAATGGCCCTTTAATTGGGGTATTAAAGTTAAAATATCATTATTAATAACTAATATTTTCACGTCTCAGGCGGGTTTTTTTACGTGGGTTCAATTCCTGACCGGGAAACTCACATCACTCGCGATGGACATCGACATAATAGATATGTGAAACCCGCGTTTCCATTCTATGGTAGGTCTATATGGTCATGCCCAGCAGTGGAACGTATATGGGTTGAAATGATTACGGTTTACATTTTCTTCAGTGTTAGTTTATGATGTTATAAATTTTAGGACCGCGACAGTTTCTGTGACAGCAGACAAACTACAAGAGAGCCTGCCTCCATTGGTATGGCCGGTTAGTGATACGAGGAATAAATGTCTAGCCATGCCACCCCCGCAAAATCTAAGTAAAAGGGGTAGGCCCAAATGCTGGCTTGACTTAGTTAAGGATGATATGCGGATCAATGGTCACAAAACAAGAGATGCCAAAGACCGTATAAAGTGGAGAAGTATAGTAGGAAGGCGGATCCAGGCTCCGAATGTGACTGAAATTTAACAATGGGAAGAAGGTGATCATGTTGTAAATTCTAGGTTCAAATATCTTGAAGTCGCCGCGGGCCCGCCGCGTGCGCACCACCTCAATGTCTCAGTCGAACAAGCGGACCACGGCCGAGAGTATACTGCACGCAGACAGGAGAACCATATACACAGCCGGCAGACCGCCCTGGTACAACTGTACGGGTGGGCAGGAGGTCGAGCCCTTTCTTATTGGTGAGTTTCTGTATAGTCCCCAGCTGTACATTTTATTTTATTGCATGACTTCAACAGACAGGCAGATGTTACAGGCAGGCAACAGATAGACCTATTGGAAAGCGGCTACCATCGCCTATGGACATTTATACATATTTGTAACACCAAAGATACTAATGTGCTGCCGCTCTCTAAAGGGAGACTGGAACCTGGCCACTAATGCCGGGAAACGACTCAAGATTGTTATGGCGATATACTCTAGTCCAGAGGGTTTTTATTTTTATTGCATGAGTTCAGCAGACAGGCAGACGGCCCACTTGACGCAAAGCGGTTACCATCGCCTATGGACATTTGCAACACCAAAGGTGCTACAAATGCGCTGCTGCTCTCTTAAGGGAGACTGGAACCTGGCCACTAATGCCGGAACATAACTCAAGGCTGTTGCAGCGGTATACTCTAGACCAGGGGTGGTAGACATCCAGACGGGAGAACACCCTACCATCTGGCTGTGGGTTATTTAGTCGCCTCTTACGACAGACAGGCCCCCCGGCTGCAGGAAATTGTGTTCTCTATCCATTCCTGCAGTGATATAAAAGTAATCAGTCAATCGCAGTTTACTGTTGTATGTAAACCTTCTTAAGTTTGTGCCACATATCCTGGTGGTACACTTTCCTCATTCAGACCCCTATCAGTGACCTTACGCAGATCGCCGCTCCGAAATCTAGTCCAGGTAACTTTGAAGAAAATGTAACTTTGTGCTCATTTTTTTTTAATATATGTAGTATATATGTCAGTGAACTCTTTCTAAACCCACGGACCGATTGTGATGAAATTCTCTGTATGTATCCGTGCAGGAACGGAGAAAGAAAACAATTTCCTGCGTTGGGGGGGCCTGTCGTAAGAGGCGACTAAACAACCCACAGCCAGGTGGTAGGCTATTTGCTCGACTGTATGGCCACCACCCCTGGTCCAGAGTATGCCGCCATAACAACCTTGAGTTGTGTTCTGGCATTAGTGACCAGCTTCCAGTCTCCCTTAAGAGGGCAGCAGTGCATTTGTAGCACCTTTGGTGTTGCAAATGTCCATAGGCGATGGTAACCGCTTTGCATCAAGTGGGCCGTCTGCCTGTCTGCTGAATTGATGCAATAAAAAAAAATGTGTTGAAGTGGACTCGAAAATGGTTTAGATTAACAACTTGAACCGGTAGGTGGCACAGGAATCGGGTTCTAGGACCTTTCCAACCCCTGGACCGATTTTGATGAAATTTCTTGTAGTTAGATTCACAGTTGGTGGCGCTGGAATGAGCTTTTAGATTTTTTCAAAGCAGAACGTGTGCCGGGCACACTAGTTTACTTTAAAAATCGAGAGTCAATTTATTACTTTCATGAATATTTTAGTAAACTGCTTGCTTAGAAAATATAGACAGCAATAAAAATAAATTGTTGAGCTGTGTTATGCCCATTGCAGGCATATGCGGCGCTAGTGCGTCCGGCAAGACCACGGTAGCAGCTAAGATCATAGAATCTCTTAACATACCCTGGGTCACAATCGTCAGTATGGATTCCTTCTATAAGGTCAGTATTTGGAATGAAATTCTTTTACGCGGCTTAAAGTGAACTGATAGAAATCGTCACGTAAGGAAAAAGCGTTATGCCACCTCCGGGCGATCTTTTTTAAACAATTTCGAACTTTAATACAAACCAATAACGAATAAAATTAATAATAACTAATAACTGTAACAAGTAGCTCCTTAAGATAATTTTATTAATTATCAGAAATATATGAACAAGTCTAATAATAATAATAAACAAATAAATAATATTGAGCTATAAAAATATTTCAGTGACAAGTCGATGTGTCTTCTATATACCATCAAGTGTATAACCTGGCCATAACGTATAGAACATGAACTATTTTTTTTGCTTTCTGGCAATATTCTGTCTTATGTCAATGAATTATAAATAAAGTTCAATTTAAGCATGTTATTTTAATTTTAATGTTATTTCGAATCTAAAATCTGCTAAAAAGAATCAAATACCGATATAACAATACTAAGTATCACACGAGCTGTAATTTTTACCAAGGATGTCTTGCGGAATTTGAAGCAAAAATCTTTTCGTTATAATACGCCGATATTTACCAAAGAACCGACGATATGACAGGTTTGTAATGGCGTTTACCTTCTTTTAATCAAATAGTTGTCCTGTTAATCAGTCGCAAGGTGTTACCAAAATTAATAGCCATTATTAAAATAAAGATCATAGGTTATGTGGACAAAATGCGTATATCGTAAATAAACTAACTTGATACTTGCACTTTGTTCGATGTAATACTAAAAGTTACTAGTAAGTACCAAAATTACTCTTGTCATGTTGGTGGGGTTGCTAGGGTTCAGACAAATGTGCGATAGTGGCGCCTCTATTATTTTCCACTCTTTTTGGCCAAACTATATGTATGTAATCATTAAAAACAGGTGTTAAATGAGAAGCAGCACCAATTAGCGACTCGCAACGAATACAACTTCGATCACCCGGATGCGTTCGACATGGAATTACTAATATCGGTGCTGCAAAGGCTTAGAGAAGGGAAGAAAGTTGAGGTCCCAATTTACAACTACGTAACACATTCGAGGGAAAACAGGACTGTGAGTATGTGGGTTGCACTCTTATTTTTTTACATTATCTTAGAAATATTTTCTTATATATTATGTATATTATAAAATTGTAAAACTGTACAGGTAAATTAGCTTCGAGGTGTTTTTGCGTTTGTAGTAGTATTTGTATATTTACAGGACTTCTAAACTTGAAATTTAAGTTTCCTTAAAATTTAGTATTAAAAATTATTTTTAATATATATATTTATTATTTTAATACCTAATATTATTAGTTTCATATTAATTACCTGCCTATAGAAACATATAAAAAGTATTAGTTTACTTATTTATGTGCTGACAGTACACTACTACAAACTTTTGATTTTGATTTGTATGGTTTGTACCGCTGCAGTCATTTAAAGCGATGAGGACGGTGAGGCGGTGAGCGTCATTCTTCCATTTGCCCCGTTCAAAACTAGTTCGGAAATGTTCGTTAAGAATCGGATGTGCTCGGCCTCGGTCACCTCATTTTACTAGCAGTCGTACATGTCATGTTGTCCCTCTTTGTCATGCGAATATCCGTAGAGGCGTTATTGTACTGTTGTCCTCGTTCCGTCCTTCCTCTTACATTTGACGCATGAGTAGTAGCGGGCCAAATTTTTGAAGCAATACCAATTTAAATTTTGAGCCGAATCAGTGCGAATCTATTTTGTACGGGACAAATGTACTGCCTCAAAGTACTACTCATCACTGTCTCGCTGGAAGATCTTGCTTTGAAACGGAAGAGCATTCCATCTCGCTCCTCCACCCTATACGGGGCACTCACTTCAGTGTAGTGTATGTACCTTGACCATCCATTGTATTTGATCGTATTAACTATAGTATTGTTCTTTAAGCCGGGGTCACCAATGAAGGAGAATGCCTATATAGCTGTGTTAGCCAGGACGTAAGGATACGACTAACCAATGAGAGTCGTGTATAAAACTCGCTCCCATTGGCTGGAATTAAAAATGTAAAATAGACACGGAATTGAACGAAATTGAATTCTGTTACGAGAGACTGTACGACCGAAAGATAGTTTACTACAGTTAAAATAAAAGCTAATTAAGATCGAAGTTGTATTTATCCAAGAGCCTTACATCACGTCCAACATAATAGCACTTTCCTTCAATATAAATATTATTGTTTCAGAAAACTATGTACGGCGCAAATGTGATAATATTTGAGGGTATATTAGCGTTTTATAATGCTGAAGTGGTGAAAATGTTAGATATGAAGGTGTTCGTTGACACAGATGCGGATATAAGGCTGGCGAGGAGGTTAAGAAGGTAAATACACTCTGACTTTTAATTATCTAGACTAAAATTACAGCTGCGATCGACATCTTTTTTATGTTTCAAGCTTGCTGCAACTCACCACTATGAGTGAGATGGTGGGTTGTTGATTCAACTCACACTACTCAGTAGTAATAGTAGTAGTAGAATTCACCTTAAAGGCAAGCAAAGGAATCTTAGTCCATACAGCCAATCTGATGTAAAATAAGTTTTTGTATAGCTCAGCTGATTTGTAGGTCTTCAACTGACGCCATTCAACGCAGCTCTTGTGAAAACTCGTAAGGCTACATAACATATTAGGTAATATACAACGGAGTATTCTGGGGGCGAACACAGACCATAGTAAATTACGGATTATTTTCTGAAATTTACCATGCTAGAAATCGAACGCAGAGTCTCTGTGTTTCAGTGACGTAGGCAGGTAAAAGCTCCACCACAGAGGCCGTCAAATGTTTGAATGAATGAATGGATAATTTTATTGCACATACGTTAGTACAATGGGCGGTCATTTGGCAACAGACGATCTCCTCCAGACTCTTTTCTTTTCACCTTCTCCCAATCATTTGGGGTCGGCGAAATCTCTTTTCCTTTCACACTCCTCTATTCTGACATACGTCTTCTGTCACACCACAAATCATCATATCATCCTTGATACAATCCATCCATCTCTTTTTTGGTCTACGTTTACATTTGTACCCATCAATCTTGCAGTTTAATAACATTATTTTTGTCATGTGACTTTCATCTCTCCTCCATTACATGCCCACACCACCTTAGCCTTCTTCCTCTCAATTTTTCTGTCACGCCTGCAACTTTAAAAAATCCCCTTATGTGCTCATTTCTCAGCTTATCCATTATCGTAACACCACAATTCCATCGCAACATCCTCATCTCAGCTGAGTGGAGCCGTTTATGGTCTTCCACTTTAGTGGCCCAACATTCAAACCCGTATAACATGGCCGGTCTTATGGCAAATTTATATATCTGACCTTTTAGTTTACTCTCCAAATTACCCTATAGAATTATTATAAATACCGTTTTTACAATATTTGTAGGGACATAGTACAACGCGGTCGGGACTTGGAGGGTGTGCTGAAGCAATACATGACGTATGTGAAGCCAGCGTACCAGAACTACATAGCGCCGTGCATGGCGCACGCCGATATCATCGTGCCCAGAGGGGGCGAGAACAAGGTCGCCATACAGCTCATCGTGCAACACGTGCACAAACAGTTGCAACTGGTATGATATATATAATGTTAATAACACGTATTCCAAGTAGTGCCACCTATTATTGTACTATTGTAACGTTTGCGGGTAGTTCTGTTTACAAATCGGATATAAAAGCGAGCGCGCGTGGTGACGTAAGACCATTCTTACATCAGCTTTGGTTGAATACATATGTCACCGTAGCGTTCATCCCAGTAGATAACCCCTATATAATCGAAAAATAATAAAATGTACGGAAAATAGCGCCATCAAGTGGTCCAGGAACATCAACAATTTATAATTAGTTTCTAGTTAGTCCACTTAAGATGGCGCTGTGCAATATCATTGAATAAATACATCGGGCTGACGAGATCTTAAGAGCATAAATGAAACCCCAAATTATGATCATATTTGGTGAATCTCGCACACTTTTACATGGAGTTTTATGTGAACCATTTTTTACTTTGGCGTAAATTATAGTGTTATATAAGTTTGTTAAACTAATTTTATTGTCTTTCCCTTTATTCCAATTCAGAACAAGTTATAACTTTCTATAAATTCATAAGTAATAACAATCTAACATTTATCTTTCTTCTGTAGTATGTCCTATGAATTATTTTTATGTCCTTATTTTTACTTATTGTTCATATTTTTGTACTTCTTGTATTTTTATTAATAATCTTTGTTTTCATGTGGACAATGTCGTTGGGTTTTATTTCCCGATCGTATTGTAACTTTTAATTTCGTATCTTATATTGTATCTGTTTGTTGTTCCTTTAAATAAACAAATAAAAAATAAGTGAGTGAAATTGTATAGAATAGAAATTTTATAGGATAAATCCTATAAAATTTCTATTCTATACAATTTCAATGAGTTAAAACTCATATTGGTGAGTTGAATCAACGACTCACACAACTCACTTATGAATGGGCCACACTACAACAATAAGCTCCAAGCTTGTAACATAAAAAAACTGATAACTGTCATTTTAGTCCAGGTAATTAAAAACCAGATTATAGTCGTGTTTCTTTTTTATTTTATTTTTATTGCAGGAGTTCAGCAGACAGACAGACGGCCCACTTGATGGAAAGCGGTTACCATCGCCTATGGACATTTGCAACAGCAAAGGTGCCTCAAATGCGCTGCTGCTCTCTAAAGGGAGACTGGAACCTGGTCACTAATGCTGGAACACAACTCAAGGTTGTTATGGCGACATACTTTAGACCAGGGGTGGTAGCCATCCCGTCGGGCAAATCAATGGGCGGATTTAGACATTTGCCGCCTGTAGGCTATTCAAATTTTGCCGCCCCTACCGACGTCTATAAATCTATACCCTAATTCACAAATATATTAATTTAAAAAAATTGTAACTTTATGATTTGTGCACTGTCGTGTTAATTACACAACCTTTTTTCCTGTAATTAGCAGATTATGAAGCAGGGGATAGATAGGTTTGCCATAGCCAAAAGCGACTACTCAGATTGTAGACAAAATCTTATTAGTGAAACATATTTCATGACTTAATACGATTTATCTTATTAAGTCTAGAATTTAAGTAAATAAGATGTAGGGGTCCGTTGATGTGATGGATGGCGTCGGTGTAGCCTTGTCAACATCAAATAACTCACAAAAATTGAAGGAGTTGATAAGTTTATTAGCGAGTATTAAGCTAGCAAGCAAGTTTTACAAATTTATTATATAATATTAAATTATAACAAACGCACGACAGTAATATGTTCCAATTCGTAAGACGGTATTGCGCGCGTGACACTCGACAAGGTCATTCCAGTGCACTGGCGATCGAACGACTCGCGTGCGTGTCCACGGGCCGCGCAGGCGCAGCCGCGGCGGGCTGCGCTCGCGCATCTTCCTCGTTCGTGTATCTACGACGTGCTGAGACGAACGTTACATTATTTAATGCGGCGGAAGGCCACAAAGACAATTTCTGTAAGACATAAAAAAATACTGGCCTCAAATTTGCCGCCCCTCCAAAATCTACCGCCCTAGGCTGGAGCCTACTCAGCCTATTGGTAAATCCGCTACTGAAGCAAATGCCCAACCACCTGGCTATATATAATAATATATATTTTTTATTTCAGCGTGGTTTTAAAGTTCGTGAAAAGTTAGCGATAGCTCATGTTGGACAACCGGTGCCAGATTCTCTGTTCGTTCTCAAGGACACACCACAGGTATGTTGTTTCTGCTATTTTTCTATAGGTGGCCTAATTTTGCTTGTTCTTGCATTGTCTTGGGTCGCATGACATTTGTGATTTAGCAGGTGGGCACTGAAATCCCAAGCTGCGTCGGTCTATGTTTCGGCATAGCAATATACTGAGTGCCGACCTCATTTCACGAATTTCGGCACACAATTTAATTATTATTGTTGTTACTAGTAATTATTGTTAAATATAGTTACGAGCTACAGGACCCGAATTAAAAATGCCGCTGGAACTACTATAGAATTTATTAGAACTGTACAAATACGTATAAAACAAATACAAATAAAACTAGATGCAACCAGTTCACACTGCACGATTCAATGCAATTCGACACGCGCAAAGTCCGTCGTCTATATCGCTAATCGAGAGTACTACAAACGTCTTACTCGTCTCGTAGCGTCGCTTGACTGCCCACCCCTCCATTCGGGCATTGTCTTATACTAACTACATAGTACAAAAAATAATCGGCCGCGCGCACTGAGTTTCCGAGAAATAGTAATTTGCACACCTGGTTATCTATTCCTGCGAACGGCCAACAAGTCGAAAACAATAACAATAAGGATTAGTTCGACGCTAATGATGGTCATAAAACAAGTAGGAAAACAATAGCATGTTTTTCTTAATTACAAATTCTAAACATAAAAGAATTCCTAAATCCGGGAAGACAATAAACTGCGGTTACGACAGGCAGCTGTGCGCTTATCTTTGACGGCATGTAACAATATCACATTTTTGGAAATAAATATTTTCTTTCTTTCTAATGATAGATAGCTATAGTTGAAATTTTCTACACAAGGGCATAGTTTTTTAGTAATGTAGTGGAACACTTATAAGCCAATAGATGGCGCTGTACAATAATTGAGTTCGCAAACGTTTCCCGACACGTACAAACGCCTGCGAGGAACAACAATAGGCCTCGCTGGAAGACCTTCCTTTGAGACGGAGGAGCATTCCATCTCGCTCCTCCACCTAGTCGGGACACCACTTCCGTAATAAATATTGTTCACTGACTCGAAATCTATATACATAGTCAAAGTCCAAATAAATGACGTTTTTCTTCTTTTGACGAACGAATTTTTGTGTGATCTAGATGAGACTAATTTATACAGTCATTAAATATGTAACAAGTGCAGTATGAATCAGCGTTTGACCGAGTCTGCCTTAGTCGCTTCTAGAATCAACTAGGCAAAGTCCGAAACAGATTATTTTACGTTCGACTAAAAAGTTAGGTACTTCTAGGCTTAACTAAAAATATTGGAATTTATTTCGGGTTTTGTCGAAAGGCCTTGGTCAGACCTAGGATAGACCAGTCATTCCGGGAAGAGACTGCAAATATCGACCTTTGAGTATGTAGCAGCGAGAGGTAGAGGTTAAATAATACTTCAGATAGCAGAGAGTAGTATTCACTGTCGAGTGCTGATGTCAACTGAAGTGAAGTAATTTATTTTGGAAACGATAACCTTAAGTACAAATATTAACAAGTCGTACAGCTACAATATATAGCACAGCGTGTGAGCGGGACGGATGATGTGCGAGCGAGATAGAGCAACTATTAATATGTGCGCTCCCGCGTTGCGCTAGCCAGTAGTTCGTTGTCCGCTACGATGACTAGATGTATGCAGCTCCCATAACTATAACTTATATATAAATGGATCGTATACTCACTACACTTGTCCAAGGTACATTGTTGAGTTTGACACACTAGTAATCCTATTGTGCAGATTTCCTTCGTCATTATTACGTGGTATTTGTAAAAATGTTAAAATAGAAAATTGCCTAAGAGGTTCATAGTATCCGGCTAGGATTTGAAACCACGACATTTTCTACATAGTAATATAAAATGTTAACTACAGGTTCAAGGGTTGCACACATTCATCCGCAACAAGGACACGCATCGCGACGAGTTCATATTCTACTCGAAGCGGCTGATGCGTCTCGTCATAGAGTTCGCCCTCTCACTGCTTCCGTATACGGAACACTGCGTGGACACCCCCCAGGGGTTCACTTATACTGGTAAGAGACCCCAAACATACCAGTCCATTGAGGGTTTTTATATCTCAGGGACATTATTGATGAAAGTGGGACAAGAGCAACAGATTAAAATTGCTATGTCATTCTCGTTGCCACGAGGATGTAATTGTTAGTGAATTGCAACAGTGGTGCCAATAAAACGTAATCTGCGTTAAATTATAAGTAGTCACAATATTTGGACAGTTTACAATTTCGCGAGATAGATTATAATCTAACGATATTTACAATTTGACGCTGACATATGCATACATTATCTGTCAATGTTTAACATTAATAACAATGTTGCATCACAATTAACGCATTAAACCCATCATTACATCTGCATGAAACAGTCAGTAACACTAACATTATCCCAGATGTAGCAGTAACAACAAACAAACCGCAATCACAATAATAATATTAGTTAGGATGTGAAAGTTGAATCGTGTACATACCCTATTATTGTTAATTTTTTTTCTTTTGCAGGTAGAAAATGTGTGGTAGAAAAAATATGCGGTGTATCAATTTTAAGAGCAGGCGAAACGATGGAGCAGGCCGTTTGCGACGTGTGCAAGGACATACGCATCGGGAAGATATTAATACAGACGAACCAACAGACAGATGAGCCGGAGGTATATTTTTCTATATTTAGACACGTTATCTTTCTCTATACAAGTTGAAACACATACATACAAATCTGCACACAATTTCATAATAAGTGTATTGATTAAAGATGCCACGAATAGTGGTTTGGCCGAAGCGCCGAACATTCGGCCACGCTCTCGGCCGAAGCGCCGAATGTTCCGAGTGGCCAGCACCTTTGCTGTTACAAATGTCCATAGACGATAGTATTCGCTTTCCATCAGGTGGGCCGTCTGCCTGTCTGCTGAACTCATGCAATAATTATTCATTTTTAATATGCAGTTCACACGCAGTAGAAGTGAAACTTCAGAGAATATACTCACAGATAATTGTTCTCTAACTTGTATTAATATAAATATAATTCCTTTAGCCTACGTTCGTCAACATATTATAATTCAAAATAAACTTCTTAAGTATCGCTTTAAAATTTTCACTGTTTTAGTCTAAAAAATATTATTATCAGTTATATTTCGGTCCAAATTGGACCTATGTTTAATCATCGGTCTTATTGACTCTAATCTGTGCTGCACAATGTAAAACTCGTATCTAATTCTTTCGCACGCTTAGTCCTATAGATTTATGTGTTTATCTCTTAGTGTCGCTTTTTCGTTTCATCAAGTTTCAAATCGCAACGATTCTAAAGTTCACTTAAAAAAAAAGATACTAAAAAAAATGTTGCCAGAAATTGTACCAAATAAGCAGTCTCTATTTTTTCTTTCACCTTCCCTCAATTATTTGGGGTCGGCACTATATGTATTTTGCTTCCACACTCCTCTCTTCTGATATACGACACAAAGCATCATATCATCCTTCACACAATCCATCCATCTCTTTTTTCGTTACATTTTTATCCATCAATCTTGCAGTTTGACATTCTTTGTGTCACGTGACTTTCATCCCTCCTCATTATATGCCCCTTTAATATTCTTCCTCTCAATTTTTCAGTCACGGGTGCAATTTTCAAAGATCCCCTTATATACTCATTTCTCATCTTATCCATTTTTGTAACACCACAAATCCATCGCGACATTCTCATCTCAGCTGAGTGGAGACGTTTGTGGTCTATCACTTTAGTGGCCCAACATTCGGACCCGTATATACCGAATAAGCGGTATCGATAAAGTACTTCGTTATTTCAGTTGTACTACCTCCGTTTACCGAAGGACATAAAGGACTACCGGGTCATATTGATGGACGCGACAGTGGCCACTGGGGCGGCGGCCATGATGGCCATCCGGGTGCTGCTGGACCACGACGTGCCCGAGGAGCACATCAGCCTCGTCTCACTGCTCATGGCCGAGATCGGGGTGCACTCTATTGCGTACGCCTTCCCAAAGGTTAGTCAGGCATACACATAAATGAAGAGAAAGAGAGAGAAAGACGCATACTGCTATGTTCTTAAACCGTAAATTAAAATGCTGACAGACAGACATATTTCAATATCCTACATTTTGATTCATGATTTGTATTCCTTCTTATAAAATAAATAATTCCTTATTTTCTAAATATACAATGCAAACTCTATATAACGACACTGAAGGGACTGTGCTTGTGCTTTTTATTACTTAATTGTTATCGTTATTGGGAGTGGGTGTAATGCTATATAGAGTGTATCAGCTAAACCAAGTTTGTCGTTAAAAAGAGTGACGTTAAATGGAGTTTACACTGATTTTTATCCGTCATAACAATACGTATTTATGTTATAACCGACTGTTGCTTCTGACACGAACGGTTCCTTCCGACATGACGGTTTTTTACAACTTGAACGGTTGCTTCCGACGTGAACGGTTTTTTACGACGTAATAGGTTCTTTACGAAATGAACGGTTGCTTTCGCATGCTTTACCTTATAATATCTCTCTCTCTTTCTGTCATAATTTTCAATTTTGTATTCCATTATAGGTAAAAATAGTGACTTCCGCCCTAGATCCTGAGATCAATGAGAAGTTTTACGTCCTGCCGGGCATCGGCAACTTCGGTGATAGGTATTTCGGGACAGAGCCCACGGACGACGAGTGAGCATACCGTAATTATTCAATACACTGTGTATTATATGCCTGATGTAAACATATAAGGTTGTTGATCGTCTAAAAATGATGAGCTTTTTTCTCGCCATTAAATAATTATTTTTATAATTTAACCTATTAAACTTGGATAAGATTTTCATACATAACAGGAAACAACTTGAAACCTAATCAAAATGGTGGTTGGTGGTTGAACCAAACTCAATAACCGGGATGATATATGAACAAGTAGCTAACCTCGTGTCTGATACTAACGGTTGGCAACACGTTGTTGATCAGCACCTGCTGATGTTGCAAATATCTATAGGCGACGGTACCGAAGTTTTCCATTTTTTTTTTTTGAAGTGAAACTTCAGAATCGTTGAGATTTGAAACTCGATGAAACGAAAAAGGGACACTAAAAAGAGATAAACACATATAAGACAACTCTTTATTACTTTAGGAATTTATGGAATAAAGATGATGTGTTTCTCTGAAAAGACAGTTTTATTCATGTTAGTACCTACATACGATTAGGTATTTAAATGTACGCTAAATACCTAACATTATACGCACTAAGCTTACCTGATTCAAAGTCAATTCACATAATGTCCTATTTAAATAATATTATAAACTGTTATTTCACGCTAATCACTTATCAAAAACTATTTTTGTATCTACCGTCATTCGCAGATTTAAGGGGTTATTCTGGTTTATAAGCCCGAATTTTAGGTGTTTTTTTCGGTCGCGATAAAAAAAACAACTAATATTTCTAATATCCATTTTTTACAAGTTTTTTATTGATATTTAAATATTACAAAACTTTAATAAAATAAAAAAAAAAAAAAAAAACTGCGGACAGGCAAACTGATTCAAAAAATGGCATATTATGGTATGCAGGATATCAATCCTTCCAGTGACTGAAATGGAAAACAATTAATAGTCCTTAAAGAGGAAGGATTTAGTTATCGCACTACGAGACGTTTTAAAAGAAAAAAATGTTTTTCACAAAATGGCGGCGGTTTCAAAACTACGTTTTGTTTTTTCCAACAAACCACATTCATATATGCGTTTCCTGGGTAACAATTTCTAATTGTATATTTAATTTCATTACATACATAATTCAACCTTATTTAATTCGAAATAAAACACATTTCTTTTTAGCCGTTAGTAATTTTCAACTTAAATAAACTTGATTCCAAACGAATTTTAGCTCTATCTGTATAAGGCAGATATTCTTTTATACATAGATCAAAGGAAATTGTGCGTAACAGTGCATTGAATTTTGAACTCTATGCTAGTGACTTAAAGTGTAATTTAGATTGCAATATTACGTATAAGAGTCAAAATATCTAAGAATAAAGACGTCTATATTTTCTGAAGTTTCACTTCTGCTGCGTATTAACAGCACACACATATTTTTTTTTATTTTTATAAAACAACTCCACTTACTCTAGTTCCATACCTTTTTTTTACATGAATTTAATTTGGAAAGATATTAATTTTTACATTTTATTGGTATTATGTTGTGTTTAGGTGTACATTAATATGTTATTATTAAATCTATGTTATAATTACTTATTCTAATGTGGATTGTTTCTGATACGATGACGTGATGCAGAGGTTTTCTATTAATTACCAGTTTCTATATCTTACCGACCGTTCATATAACTTATTATTAGTTAAAATGTGACATAAGGTTCATATAAGTAATGTCAAAATTCAAACGATGGTAAGGTAAGTGAATGAATAGTAAAGTATAGGAACCGGCTATAAGTGATACCTCTGTCTGTCTGTCTTCACTTCATTTCCGACTGAGTTTCCATATTATGAAAATTTTAAGTGATTTTGTTCCATTTTAAGACGATCAACTACACTCGGCTTTTTGACTTATTATATTATACATAAATGTTGCTAAGACGAAATTAATTGACTTATTTTTTTTACGTAAACCGTACAATTATTATTGAAACGTTTCTAGATTTAGTGTTTTTTTTTTTAATATAACGCGACAATTTGCTATGGATATAAAAAAATATTGCATAATTACCTATAACGTTGGTTTCTAAAGAAAGGTATTCTTTTTTACCTTGGATGAAAAAAATATATTTGCTCGTTAGAATGAATGGATTATTTGTAAGATCTAGTCCTTACTAAAATAATCGGTTTTGAAGATCTCAGTTAATTGATAATTATCTTACTAAATTAAAAAAAAAACTATACTAGAAAGTCTTTTAAAAATAATGTATACAAATGTTAAAAAATATGAAACACATTTTTTTTCTGGCTGTACTTTTATACTTTTTTTCTAGCTGTAGTTTAATATTTTCATTTTGATTTGGATGAATACTAAATATTACATTACGCTTGAATTTCGTTTTTAAATAAAAGTGGCCAAAGAACTTAAGTTCCTGCTTTAAATTAAGGAGCGTTTAGACGCCACGAGCGAGTCAGCGATGACTTGGCAGTGAAATATTACTTTAAAAAAAAACTAAATATAATTTAACAATTAATTTATTTTTTAACAATAAATCATTAATTATTGAAGACATGAATGGCTGAACTTGCTATATTAAAAACTTTACTCAAATTCATGTCTTCAACCGATTAATTCCATAGCAAATTATCGATATTTTGTTAAAATACCTAATGTCAGTTAAGATTGACATATATCTGTATTATAACATTAGACATTCAATGATTTTTATAAATACCTTAGGGGACATCCACAGAACACAAATTTCATAATTTTTGACCCCTCCTCCGTCCTTGTCACAGCTGGTCACATTTGTAAGACTCTTCCCTCCCCAGTGTGACAACGCATATTTTGCAATTTTATTATACATCAAGAAATTATTAAATAAAAACATCAGTTCAGTAATTAGTCTTATTTCCATTTAAATATTTTTTTTAATAATTATAAACACTATGCTTAATTGCTTATACAGATATAGTTGGAAATATTTTGAAGTTTTTCGTTAATAGTTTCAATTTCGTGTTTTGAAGATTTTGAAATGTGACGTCATGAAATTGCGTCCTTGTCATACAATGTCAGACTTTGTCGACCCCCCCCCCCCCCCCGGCCCGTAACTTATGACGTAATATATGGGTGGCCCCTTATGTAGTATTAAAGTTAATTATAAGCTTCCTATATTTTTATATATATATGAAGCTTATAATTAATTTATATATGCATATATATTAGTGATGGCAAATTTCACTGACCGGTTAAATAACAGTGATATAAAATAAATCATTTTTCACTTCAGTTACAAGAATCGGAAACGGCTGCGAAATTTCACTAGGACGATACTGCGATATTTCACGTGGGACAAGCGTTATATTTTATCGACTTTTCCTGTTCAAAGTGTCGTCTAGTTAGAAAATAGATAACTAAATGTTTAATTGATTGTTTATTTACTTAGTCAAAGCTATAAAGGAGCCGACCTGACTGAAGTAAAATTGAATCTTATTCTTTAATAGGTTAGGCATTAATTTGCTTGAGGATTTGATATAGGACGTTAACTCCATGAAAAGTATCATTGAGACTTGATATTGTGATAAATTATTTCACTTCACAGTAAGTTAAATTCACTTGCAGTTCAAATCGCCCCGCAGTAGCGAGCCTTGGCTGTTATTTGTGAGTGAATTTATCATATCGTATGCAATTTCTTTTTTAACATTATTTTTTCTAACGTTTAGATGGTGTAAATAATTAGTGTAATAGTGACTCATTAAACTTAGTTATTAATAATTATGTCTCCATTATGGAATCATTACAAAAAAATCCTAGAAAAACAAAGATTGTATATTATACTTATAACTTAATCCAAATGAACCTACAAAAAACTAAAATTAGTAATATTAAAAAGTAGAGTAAGTTATTCATTGAACTTTTAAATAAGTATGCCAATGAAAAATAAACATTGACAGTCCCAAGCCTGATGAAGTATGAGAGAAAGTTCATTTGAAAAAACTTATCGACAAAATTTAATGCTAATAAACCGACTCGAGTTATTATTTCACTACTTGTAACTTATTGATTACTTTCATGACTTGTAAAGGGCGGAAACAACTATAGCTCCTGCGAAAATAATCGTCATCTATGAAAATATCGGACAGTGATTTTTCACCGGTGATTTAACGGTGACGAAGGAAAGTAATTTCACTTGTCTATCGATATATTTAAGTAGCGTTATTTTCTATCACTAATATATTTAATATTATACTTAATGTATTGTACAGTAAATGTGACTCATAGCCGGTTCCTATATCTTGCAATCCGTTCAGCCTTACTACTAGTTGAAATTTAACCTAAGCTCCATGCAAGTTTTGTCAAATTTTTACCAATGCCTAGGTAAGAATGGATAGTAAGATTAGGATCCAGTTTTAACCTCTTTACCTCAAATCTCAATACCTTTTATGCCTTTATTTTTACAGTTATCATTATAATTAAGCAAATAAATAATATAGTTTGTCTATTACAATTTATCAAAGAAGCGTTATTAAAATATTTAAATGCCTCTGTACGATTTACGCACGGATGGTTTTAACGCCATCTGGCGAAATAAAAGAGAAATTAATATATTAAAAAAATACTTATAAATATTTTTTCTAAGTTATTATTGGCTCCAGCCTCCAATGCTTTTGGCGCTTTTGCCACTGTCACAGTAAAAAAACAGCAATATAATGATAACTTTAAAAACCAGATTATACATGGTGCTTTTAAAATAAAAACATTTAATAAATGAAGTGTTCCGATATATTTATTTGGGTTTGCGTTAGTTAAGTAGTTACTTACTTAAGTCCTTATCATTGTTTGGACAGACATATACTTAATAAGCAACTTTTTACTTAACTGGATTTTTTTATGTTTAAACGATGATAGATTTAACTCGCCAGTTTCGTAAGTTAACTAATTACTTACTAGCGCAAATGTAAATCAGGCTTACGATGCAAAACGAAAATTTTGTCCTCTGTTTATGTTGGTTTTCTATATTTTACTGCCCATTCTTTTGGAGAGAAAAATTAATTTGTTGTAAAAATTTAATTCGTAACATAAATTGTTTTAAAAATATGTACATCATCTAAAACAATTTATAAAATAAACTACCATATAAATATGTCAAAATAAAAAAATGCATTCCACGTCATCATTATTTCTATAATATATAGGTATTATAATATATTAGGTAACATATTATAAAGTGTTTAGTTTTGGTAGACATGGAATGTTTACATTTTACAAAAAAACCTCAAAAAACTACTATATAAATATTTCCAAATAAAAATGGATTCCAGGTTATTATTTAAAAAAAATGTTTATTTTTGGTAGACATGGAATATTCATATTTTCCAAAAAAAAACTACCATATAAATATTTTACAAAAAAAAACTACTATATAAATATTTACTAATAAAAAATGGATTCCAGAAATTTTTTCGCCAGATATATATTTATGTTGTATTACATTGGTGTTATCAATACATTTCCCCTCCTTAGGCGTGCCATTTTTAAATTTCACTTAATAAATACACTGAAATATTAGTATAAACTATACCATTATTGGCACCCCTGTACAATGATTGGCATCCTATTAGTTAATTCAAAACATAAAGAAATCTTTTAGTATCTTTGATAAATTCACAATCTCTGGAGGGGTGCCAACAATGGCATACTTTCTCCTAATTATCAATAAAAAATTACAATAAAAATTGCATATCCTGTTTACTTTTTTTACCTCACCATTCCTAGAAAACTTACATTGCTTGTATGAAGTTTGTAATTTTTAACTAATATTAATACAGACGAATGGATAGTAAGATATAAAAAACCGGCATTAATGAATCAATCAGACTCTGAGTGCGACAGTTATTGTAATATCCAAAAAACTTGTGAAATTAGTGTAATTCTTTTAGAGTGAGTAGTAAAATTAAATATGTCGCAAGTTCCCAGCATAGATGTGTCTAATGTGAAAAAAAAAGTTTTTTTTTAAATCTATACTATTTTATTTTTAAGTCAAAATATGTATGTCATTCCTTAGTGAAGCTGCCAGGTTTTTTTTTGTTTTATATGTTTAATTAATGCAGTATTAGAAAATACTTAATAATATTAAATTCGCTTGTCTCGATGTATTTAAATTTTAGTATACTTTTTCTGTATATATTAGAAAAATTGGCATGATTTTACCTCGCTGAAAATTCGAAAAAACTAATGATATTATCTCGTAATTTTATTTTTAAGTTATTTAAGTTGTATTAGGTTTTAATTTATTATACAGCATTTCTGTATTGTTGTCTTATTTTAAGTTATTTTTGAAGGTGAGTTAAAAATGTTTTCATAATTGTAAAGAATTTATAATCTTTACATGATTATTAAAAATGTATGAAATTGTAATAATTTTTGATTATTTTTAATGACTTTTACAATTTTTTACAAACATACAAAACGCATAAATAATTATATATTTACTATAATAAATAGGATACATCCTGTACAGCATTTTGAGCCTTAACATTGTTGCCGGAAAGACTATTTTAATATGCACTAATTATTCATGATTTCAATATAAAATTACATGATATTACTTACCTCTGCAATCACAGTTGGCGCAACCAGTGCGTTCTTTGTTTTATAGAAAATCTCAGCCTGGAATTCCGGACTTTTCTTTCGTAAAATGAGGTAAACAAAAAAAATACTTTTCAGTTAAATTTTTATTACAATTCATAGGAAACGTAGCAGTGGCAAAGTTCGGGATTTTACCATTGCCCAACAGTGGGCACGCAATATGAGGGTAGACAAAAAGTTCACGACACGGGCGGTTGTGTCGACGACATTTCAGGTTTTAAAACTCAATCAATGATCAACTTCTCTTCAACTTATTATTGAATATACAGTGTAAACTCCATGAAACGTCACTCGATTTAACGACAAACTCCCTTAAGCGTCGAAATCACTTGGATTTGGTTCGTTTAGCCCGTCTTCCATACAATGATACACTCTGTATAGCATTGCACCGACTCTCAACGACAACATGAAGTAATAAAAAGTACCTTTCGAGTCGCCAAAATTAGTAAAATCTGCGTAGCTGTGTACGTTCTATCGCTTTATTATCCTAACCCGTAATAAACTTGACTGTCGGCATCATGCATACCGAAATTTCTAAGTACTTTATCATCAAGGTGCCTCAATATTGCAAGATATGAATAAAATAAGGAAAAAAGTACAACAAAATTACTGGTGCAGCAAAAGACGTCAGACGAAAATAACAGACTTCTCTCCATTTAACAACAACTTTCTATAACGCCATAAAATGCACAGCCCCTTCAGTGTCGTTATATAGAGTTTACACTGTATATTTTTTAAGTTTAAATCAGTTTTAAATTGAAAGTTCTAATTAGCTCTTGTCGCCGCACGATTTACCAAAGGCAGGTACACACCAGTCAAGCCGGGCGTGAAATCAGTATGCTCGCGCCGGTGTACACGCAATATCAAAAATTTACTTTGACAATCGCTCATTTGTCTATGGCCAACCGCCAACTTCCGAAATTCACGACTGAACGAGAAACCAACTATTGTACGCGCAACAAGCTTTTATTATAAAATCGCAAAATAATACGCAATTCTTGAGCAAAAGCTGCTTCATCAAAGACTTCTTACTACGGCTCTTGGTGGGATAATAAATTCACCATTTGATTTACGGGTGGTTATGGACTGTATATTAAGGTTGGTTCAATATTGGGGGTAGAAGGAACTCACCGTATACTGCTCTGCTCTGCTCTTAGTTTTCTTCTTCAGCCCCAGCAACAGGTCGACGAGTTTTTAATTTATTTATTTTTATAACGAGGGAGCGATGAATTTTAAGCGCGTGGAGCGAATGACGTACTGAGACGGGACGAGGCTTGTTGCTCTTGTTTTTATTATAAGTTTTCAAAATGGTGACATCTTCACTTGTGATGCGGCGAGAATAAGGACAGACAGGAAGGTTTAAAGAAAGGGAAAGAAATAAAATAAAATATACGAGAATTAATTACCAGCTCTTATTCTAAAAAAGCCTGAGATAATATATAAATAATTATGATGAAGAAATCTTAATAGGAAGTAGAAGTAGATTTAAATTTTGACTTACACGTATGTCCTTCAAAACGTGTTCTCCGGTATAACTTATTTTGAATATAAATTCTATTTCGTAATTTCCATGTAATTGGATATCTTTAAAAGTATACGCTCATAGTTCAAACAAAGATTTGTAGAATTCTAAAATATAATAAAAACTTTGTCTATGGTCGTCGTTTGGCTCTTTAAAAAAAGTAATTTGACAGATGCATAATTAGGTAATTTTGTAGTGAAATCATGAAAAGCAATAAATTATTGTATTTATACTTGCACAAGTCCTGTGTACAATATTATACATGATGTATACAATCATATTAATGTTCAATGTATAGTTCGTAAGTCGCTGTGAATAAAATGGAAAATACAAAAAAATATATAATCAGAAAACATCTGAAAATACAATGCGAATATAAATAAATAATGAATTGAAAATTGTCGTTTTATTTTTTAATTTTATTTCAGTATAAAGGTAATGGAGTAGTTGATACACAACAATAAATTTTGAAAAAATGTTCATACCATGTCATTATCATAACCTTAAAATATGATAGAAATAAATTTAATTATTTTTTAAACTATAATGAATACGCTATTTGACTTGTTACAGAAATGAGATCACAATTTGCAAGAAAATTTAGGTGGCTTCGGCGTTTTATAACACGATAAGTAAATAGTATCTCGGTCGATTTGACTATCGACTACCCTATTAAAGATGTTATCAAATGAGCTAAGACTTGTTACATTTATATTTTTTTCAAAATATCTCAATAGGGATGCGGACACATGTTACAAAGAATTTAAAAAAATGCATATAAAAGAACAGGTGTTAATATATTTACTTTACTTTTTAATTTTGATTTGTTTCACTTTTAAAACATCATAATAAATATAATTTTAACTACAGTTTAAACAATAACGAATGCGCTGTTTCGACTCGCTTTAGTTGTATAAACTTATGACGTCACAAGTTCCTACGCTCCTTCAAGTTCTTGTGATATTGTTCATTCATATAATTATCGCTTTCGTCATATGTTGTCGCAAGTATCGAGGTATCGTTGAAACACCACTTCTATGTGTTCACATTTCGATGGCGTCGTATCGCCATGAGGGTTCTGGTTCTTCCTGCCGAACAAAAGTATTACTAACAATTTTACTTTGACACTAGGCTATGCCCGCGAGTTCGTCCACGCTTGACTTCAAATTCCCGCGGGATTCACGGGACACAAAATATCGCAGCATTTAAAAAAGAATATATGTATCGTTTTAGTGAAGACTATGACGGAGTAAGCTAATTTTTATGCACCTGAACAACTTCAAACCGCTCCTGGGAAAATTCCCGCAGAATTCCCGGATATTAAAAGTATCACACATTTTATCACATAAAATCTGTTACCGATCAGTGATAAAATCACATTGAAATTCGATTTTTTACTCTGACCATTTCAAATCATTCCCGGAAGAATTTCCGCCGGATTCCCAGGATAAAAAGTAGCGCAGATTTTAAGTGCAAGAATTTGCTGTCGATCAGCGAAAACCGCTTCAAAATCGGCCCAGTAGTTTTTACGTGAATCCCGAACACACAGACAAGAAAACTAAAAAAATTGCGTCATGTTCTCCGTCGTTTATATAGTCTATTCCAGTTGTTTTTTTAAATAGCTTCAATGTACAAACACGGCATATTCAAAATTTTATAATATAGATATTAGTATGGAAAGTATGAATTAAGTTAAACCTTTAACTTTTACCGCTTTTTACTGCGCAATCGTCGTAAAGACGATTGCGCAGTAAAAAGCGTCACGACACAGCTGCCGAAGATACGGAGCCGAAATCTCGGTGACTGGATTATCGGGCTTAGTATTCGATTGGCATGACACCAAACGCGCCGAACAGTCGGAATTACGCGGCGTGTAGTTCAGCACGTTATGCGATGGAAAATAGTAGGAAAGTTTTCCCCAAACATCTTATTGTACTATTAGGTTGGGGAAAAACTTTCTTCGCATTTTATATAAAAATTCAAAAGGTTTTTTTTTATAAAGTTTATTTACATTTGACTAAAGTATGTAAGTGCCATTTTGTTGGATAACTTTTTGCCATCTTGTAGGTAGGGACGTGATCCCATTGCTATAAAAATTTTGGGGCTTCTGATCAAAAAACTGCGACAAGTGGTCTTGGCAGTCCTCTCATGATGTTAATCTGACACTGCCTAAGGAATTCGGCAGAGACCGAAAATCTGAAGATGCAAGGTCAGGACTATACGGCGGATGCATTAACACCTCCCAGCCAAACTCTAGAAATTTTTGCTGAGTAGCTAAAGATGTGTGAAGTCTAGCGTTATCGTGGTGAAAAACCACACCCCTTCTGTTGATTAATTCCGGCCGCTTTCTCTCAACTTTTTGCTTTAATCTCATCAGTTGTTCGCAGTATAGTTCAGAATCGATGGTCCTGCCTAGCGGTAACAGCTCATAATGAATAATGCCCTTCCATTTCCACCATTAACACTGTGTCTGTGAAGCCTGACCGGCCTTTGACCACGATCTTTTTCGCACGTTCTTATCGTACGTGATCCACTTCTCATCACCAGTTATCAGCTTCTTCAAAAATGGTTCGGTTTCATTACGTCGTAATAAAGAATCACAAACGAGTACACGGTTCATTAGGTTTCTTTTAGTGAGCTCATGGGGCACCCAAATATCGAGCTTTTTGTGTACGCAGCTTTTTTCAAATGCGTCAAAACCGTTTTGTGGTCAATTCCCAGTTCACCAGCTACATCCTAACTACTAATATGCCGATCTTGCTCTACTTTTTCAAAAATGGCATCAATTTTATCCGTAACAGGGCGACCAGAGCGACGTGTATCTTTGATATCAAAATTTCCGGATTGAAAATGCTTAAACCAAATTTGCGCTACTCTCACAGATACTGCATTAGGTCCATAAACATCACAATTTTTTTTCGCGGCTTGTGTTGCATTTTTACCTTTTTTGTAGTAAAATTTTAAACTGTATCGATATTCTTCATTAGATTCACTCATTTTAACAATAAGAAAAACAAATGAAAATCACACATTTTCCTAATTTGAATTTGGAATTATCTTCTTTAAAATTAAAACTTTTTAATGATACCAAAACCAGCCAGATACAAATGGTATAGCCAAAGAGATCTTATGACAAGTTCATACATACTATATGCGAAAAGACTTATTCCCCAACCTATTATTTATAAACCTACCTATTCCCTTGAACTACTTTTATCAGTGTTGGCAATATGATGAGCATGAATATGAAATGGTTAAACTACGTTCGCCGAATTTTCGGCAGTGTCGTTACACTACCAAAAATTCGGCGAACGTAGTGCGACACGTTCGTCGCATTATATGTTGATTGCTATTCAAAATACATCGAATGCGTTTTACCGAAAACAGCCGTTAGACGAAGGCTTCGGCATTACGCCGAACGCTACGTAATTTCGGCTGATATGTCATAGGTACTTAAACAACGCTGCGAGCGTATTTAGCCCAACTTTCAGGGCCGTTCTTCCTAAGACCAATGAATTCACTAAGTTATAAACTAAAGAAATTAAAATTATCTTGAATCGATACTATATTTAACCAATAAAGTGGTGTTAAGATATTAAAGTACTAGGATTGTCATTCTTATTCCTTAATCGTGGCTTCACAAAGCTTTAATAACTAATTTAACTTAATCAAAAAATGTGACTCACTTATAATATTCTTCACATTCCTCCATAGATATGTCGCTGCTGACAAGACGAGAGCCAAAACCACTGTAATATGTCGCGTAACGTTGCTGTAATAAACACGAAAAACCTTTTAGAAATAATTACACATAAGCAAACGAGATGGCGTTGTAATCAATATATTCATATTTCAAGTTTTTGACAAAATTTTGAGTTGAATAAATACATTTATAGCATAATTATATTTTATAAAAACTTCAGTACTTTATTAATTTTTTTATAGCCTGAAACTGGCAAACAGGCAGGCGGCCCACCTGATGGACGCTTAGGGATGTTTGCAACACTGGGGGTTACGGGTTGCTAGCCTCTAGGTATGGAGGGTGAGGTAAGGAGAACCGTCTCATATGGGTGGAAAGTTGAAAAAGTGTCCAGCTATAAACAGTAAATAATAGTTCAAAAACCCTACGAAATGGCGTTAGCGTAGGCAAATAGTGTGGTATGAATGTAGCAGTTGTTAACGGATTGAAGTATGCCGAGTTAGAAAATTAATTCTAAAAATATTAAATATTTTAACTCGGCATTATTTCATTTGAAGACTCCAGGGAAAAAAGACGAACTTGTCACTTCTTTTCGAAACTAATCTTTGATTGCGATTTTGTAGGGAATTTCCGGTACTATATGATAACAAACCGAACTATACCACACACAAGTCCGAGTAGACCAATATGTAATACATCTGTGACGTCCCAACGCTTACCGACAGACCCAGGGTGTCCTGCGGGGGAGGACACCCTCTTCAACAACAATCATGGAGGGAGATGTGCGTAGCGACCAGTGCTGTAAATAGGGCGGTGCCACCGGTGCCCAGGCACAGGGCGTAGACTCTGGGGGGCGCAAGAATGGCCAGGCAAGACTATTATTTCTTCGGTTTGCTCCTGATAAGTTCCCGTTGCGCCCCTAGTGCTGGATTCCAACACACTTTAAAAAATTGATTTTTCTTGTAAAATATTAGATAATTGGTCCACCAACACCAAGGTCCTTGTGCGTTATTTTATCTCCCTGAATGAAATAAAGTAGGCCTATACATAGCGTTGCTCTAGCTAGCGTACCTATAATATCTAAAAAAAACAAGGGCGCAGAAAAGGCTATTTACGGCACTGGTAGCGAAGCCTCCGACCCGAAGCCGCTTCTTGCAGGAGGGGGTCCGCATTCGCACTCTCCTCCCTTTGCCTCTCCGACACCACCTTCTGTGTCACGACTCACAGAAGCAATCGCGGACCAACACTTTGCTGGTGAGCATGGCTTTCACCATGCCCTCCAAAGACCTCACCGAACCGACATTTTCCATTTGGGACCTCTGCGATCCCCAGGGGTGTACTCCGTGAGCGAAGGTCGCCTAATCCAACTGGATCGACCTGTCACATGCAAATTACTTTAACGCCTATATAGTCGGCACCGCGCCGCTACCGCGCTGATGTATATATATTAATTTCTTTGTATACGCGTTCGCTCAACAGCAAACGTGCGGTAGCAGCGGAGGCTTATCAAGTCTACATGGTTTGGTGGTGCGACTGTGTTACACACGCGCTTATGCTTACTTAAGATTTAAAATTACTAGGAAAATGTCACAAAAATGAAAAGAAAAAAAATAGGGTATCGATAAACATATTCACCTGTACATGTTTATTGAACATTTGCTCGGTATTAATGTTGCCAGCAAATCTTAATCCTTTCGCCAGAGCGTCGATGTATTTCATGTATGACGTGATAAAGTCGCGCAAATCTGTGTTTCTTTGTGGTCGGAGCTTCAAATTAATGCCCCCAGGTGGTGCTGTACCCTGAAATAGAAAAACTCATACTGAAATAGTAAGTTTATATGGAAGTAAGACAACGAGTACTTCATATCTACTCTTTATTGTACACAAACATGATAAAAACAGAATCATACTCGATTTTAAATATTACAGCTGTATGTGTGTTCAGTAAATTTCTGAACATATAATTTAATCGATTTAATGTTTTTTTTACTGTGGTAATTTTTGTCATAATATAATGTTTTTTAACTATGGCAACTCTCTTCAAGATACCCTTCTGCAGTGTAAAATGATGTTCTTATATATTAATTCATTTAATAGATGTAATTAGTATCCTGACCACATGTTTTTAATTATACAATATACAATGTGCTCAAAGCAAACTCAAACAACCTTTGAAATGACAAGGTCTATTATAAAAAAAAACCATCATCGTTCCAGCGATAATGCTCGGATGAATTCGGAGCGTCTACCTCAAAGCCCGGGGTCCACTTACCTACGTTTTCTTTTCCACTTCGCGTGGTCTTCGGAATTCCTAATTGTGAAAACATTGGTACACATGTCATCCTTTGTGACGTAAAGCTAGTATTTTTAGGCCTACCCCTTTTTAAATTTAAATTTAACCCCTTTCATAGTTTAAGAAAAAGGGAACTAACTATCTAGAATATTTCTACTGCTTCTATATAATAAAAATGTCTTACTCTCTAATATAGTGTTTATTAATACTACGTTATATACTAATCCGTGTTATATTATATTGATATAACATTAAAAATATAAACTCAAGACATTTGGGTCTTGTCGGGTTAGGTTGGCTTTTGTTGGGAAACGGTCTTCCCTGGGTAATAAAAAAAATGGAGAAACGTTACGTTACATTGAATTTGGTTGGGAGTAGTTGGATTGTATTGGGAGGAATTGGAAGGGGAAATGCAGGCATAATCAGTTTCCGTAAAAGTTGGCCGTAACAGGATAAGCGACTCTCTTGTAGATGTCTACTATGTCACGGACATGAATAACGCTGTGCTCTTTCCGCGTGGCTCCACACATCCACCGCAGCATATTCATCTCCGTGACGGGCAGCTCTTGCTTGTGTTGCTCGACTACAGGCCACGCTCCACTTCCATATAATAAGACAGGTCTAACAGTGGATTTGTAGACCTGTCCTTTTAACTTAACCGGCGTTTTCGAGTCTTTTTTTTATTACCAAACATTTTTATATTAGCAGGCAAACAGGCGGACGGCCCAGGAAGGTGGTTACCGTCGCCTAAGGACGTTTGCAACACCAGGGGCGTTGACAACGCGTTGCCGGCCTCTAAGGAATTTTATAACGCCCTTAAACGATCCCATGTCGTAGCGCGGAAACCTTGGCGGGAAGCTCTCTCCAGATTCATTGTTGTATGCGGAATAAACGTTCTAGAGAACCGTTGCGTAGTTGAGCATGGGAGCTCCAGGAAATGGGGGTGTACATCCCATCCCGTCTATGGCGAGTGGTGCGGTTGTAAAAGTGTAGTAAAGTAAAAGCGGTCTATCTATTAAAAAGAGTATCTTGGGGTAATTTTATTAATATAAAAATCATATATTACATTTTTGTATGTGAAATTCTATTTCGCTTTAATTTTCATATTGATATCATCTCTGATAGGTACTTGAATAAACGCGCATTATTATTGAAACTTGGCAATTATTACCTGATCAAGAATACATTTCATCATAAGAGTGATTTCCTTCGTGTTACATTGGTCGAATGCATTCGTCATTATAACTCCACCCAACATGTTATAACTGTAATAGGATAAACACTTATTATGACCGTAATCTTTTATTGGCATGTCGACGGTTTATTCGACATGGTAAAGCCATGCTGGAATCATTACTTTGCTTACAACTATTAGGGTCAACTCGATTCACTCCAATATACTGTATTTGCATGGTATTAAATTAATAAATAAATAAAAAAAAAATTATTGTCACCAAAATTACGTACAAATTTCGACTTAAAATTAAGACTGGAGACTAACAACTAAACTAGGCCAAGCCTATCTTAGGTATTAGTTTCTTCTAATGACTTAATAACTAAATTTATGTAACAAATTATTTATTAAACAATACAAATAAATATTATTTCGAGGTCGTTCCAAATTATCAGTGATTTATAGAATACAGATAGAAGCGGTGACCCTTGAGCTAATCGTCTTTCGTACAATGATTGAGAATTCCGATGACCCGTTTTCCCAATCCCAATCCCATTGCTAACTATCCGATCCCTCCTATCTCATACTCTATCCTGTTGATCTTATCTAAATCCCTCTCGCCTATTTCATCCTAAAAGATGGCAGCGCGTTGGCGTCACCTCTGATGTTGCGAACGTCTACATTTTTTTGCGCAGGTTCCAGCTGAATAGCTGGAGATGGCTGTTTCAGCGACCGGGCTTGGTGGGCTTCCCGACTCCGTGAGAGCGGAGGCGTTCAGTCCGGAAGCAACGTGCTCGAGGAGGCACCTCCAGTGAGGTTCGACCTCGGCTCGACCGCTGCGGGGGTGACTACCGGATTAAGCCGTAAAAGGCTGAAGTGATACAAATGGGGACGAGTTATCGACTCCACCAGCGGAGCCGATTCTAGTCTACCTTTACTACCGCTTCGCAACGTATTATAGCTGGTAGAGAAGCGGCGCAAGAAACTGTCCAGCAACATGCCTAAGCTAGTCTTGTGTAGACGTCTACAAGCGATGGTAACCACCGTCATAAAGGTGGGCGATATGCCTGTTTACCAGCCTCACAATAAAAAAAAAAAGTTTATTTTAGTGTAGTAGCGAGAGGTAGGTTAAATAATACTTCAGATGGCAGAGAGAAGTATTCACTGTTGAGTGCTGAAGCGAACAAAAGGGAACTTATTTATTTTGGAAACGGTAAGAGGCCTATACAAATATTGAAAAGTCGTATAGCTAGTACACAATATATAGCACAATGTGTGAGCGGGACGGGTGATGTGCGAGCGAGATAAAGCAACTATCAATTGGGGGCTCCCGCGCTGCGCTAGCCAGTTCGGACGGCCTCTATGGTTGAGCGGGCTAAGCTTTTGCCGGCATACCTCACTGCAACGCAGAGGCTCCGTGTTCGATTCCTGATATAGGTATAGTAAATTTCGGAAACGTATTTTCTCCGTTATTTACTATGTTCTGGATGTCTGTGATCGGCCCCAGAGTAGTCCGATGTATATTACCTATAACACAGGCGTAACTTGCTTAATTTGGGGATATACAATATGTCTGTTTGTCTGTCAATTATTATTATTATAGTAGCATAACCGCGGGTAGAAGCGAATCTTATTTTCTATAAAAGCACTTAAAAGTAGGGACATCATCAGTCAACACATGACCACCAGGGAAGAGTAATAAATCATGGTACGCTGGTGTGACGTCCACTGGGTAGAAGGGCTCATTGTACTGCTGACGTCTTAAGGGTACAAGGAGATAGGTACAGTACTTTCATCACTTAATAATGTTACAATATACATATTATAGCAAAAAAACTGCGAAATAGTTTATGGCCTTCGGCATGATTCGATCACTTTTGGACTGAAACGAATGCCTTACCCACTTAGGAACTAACTACGAGATGAAGTTATTAATATACTCATTGCATCAAATTCGTATATTTTTTTTTTAATACAAGGTACTCACGCGTTTGCCATATACATGTGATGTCCAGGCGGCGAGCAGACTTTGTAATAACGATCAAGATTATAATTTTTCAAAAAATACAGACAACTCGTAACATCCCACATATACGTATTCACCATATCATCCATCCTCGACTGGCAAAAACTACCAAAACTACAATAATTTCTACCAAAATTAAAACTATTATACGGCATTATCAACAGTTGACATCTATAATTCAAACGTTCTTTATATTCTGCGGTAGTTTTGAGTAATTTTGCAAATAATTTTATTTCTTTCGCGACGTCTGTATTGAATATGTTGTCGTAGCCTTCTCGTAGCGGCCAAAGAAGAAAACATTCCGCGTTTAGTCTATGGGAGATTTCTAGACATTTTTTAATCTGTGCCGCCGCTTGAATAAATATTGCCGCGTCGTTGCTAGTGAACGCGCCAGAATAGTACCTGAAAAATTTAAATACCGAGATAAATATTTGAATAAGGAATGTACACACTTTTTGTTACAATTTTAAATTTAAAGTAACAAATTGTTGTTAAGTTAAAAATAATCTTAGCCTGTATGGTGGGAACTCGTAAATATATTTCTAAGTATTAATTTTCAAAAATATAAACGGACGCTTATATATTAAATATTATATAAAAAGTGTTTTTGTTTGTTTTTTGTTCAACGAATGTAGACTTTTTAGATCACAATAAAGAGGCCGTTGCTTGAAGCGCAGTACTTCTCTAATATTTTAAAATTCTCAAATACTTGTCAGAGGTTAAATACACAAACAATACTAAGCATTATTTAAACAAAAATAATAACTCTTACCGTTGGTGCGAATGTAAATCTGGCGCCATCCATAACATTTTGACATGCGTTTTCTGTATCAACTCCTGAATATATTCAACAATATCATCCCAATATTGTTTTCTTTCCTCCCAATTATCCGTCCACGGCATTAAATCGCTATCGAAAGCCGTCCAGTACTTTATGCCCAGTTTCATACAAAGATCAAAAAGCGCTTTAATGCAGCGCTTGTGGTTTTCTATAGAGTTCGTATTATCGTCCCATGGACGTTGTTGTAGTTTAGAGTAAGCTTCAATACCTTAAAATCCAAAGTAAAATATAATCCGACTTGGTGGAGCCATGCTAGAATCATTATGTGATAAGGTTATAAAATTGAATTTCCGGGGGCGAAAAAGGTGAAGACATAATTATTTTGATCTTTATTTACGGTCTTGAGAATTAAGAAAAATTAATTTTAAGAAATATAGAAACAAAGATATACGTATGAAACTAAAATATATCGCTTGGCGTAATGCTGGGAAGGTTCTTCTCAGTAAAAAAGCAATAAAAAGTTGCGGGGCGGTGTACAAATAATAGAAAGAAATAAAGACTTTATTTGAAAAAATACCCACGTAATTACATTCCTTGGACATTATTATACACAGAGAATTTTGAGAATTTGTACGACGCATTTTCAGTGCAAACTTTCCTTTTGGCGTAAGAACAAAACGACCCAATTTTGTTAAATAATAATAATAATAGCTCAATTTCTAACTCTTTTTTTTCAAAAAACCCAATCTAACAAAATGATGAATTGTGTGGAAGATGACATGAAGATTTATGGCGGAGGACGTATACCTTATAAAAGAGTATTAAAGGAGATTACACACATTGTTTATATAGTGCCGACGTTATGATTGAGATAAGGTGAAAAAAGAGAGAGGAACTGAAACTCATCTTGAATAAACACATTTAAATTTGAATATCCATATTAAAGTAACGATACACTCACCATTATTTCTAAAATCTGTAAAAGATACGCTGTATTTTAACCAATCTTCCATATTCCGTGAATGCAACCTTTCGCCGCCATTATAATATCTATAGCTGGTACTTTCCGTTGGAGACGCCATGTTGTTATACTCTATTTTGTCTATACCTGAGAAAGTCAATTCAAATATAGAACATTTCTAATTCAACGCTAACCGCGGAAGCCATTGAAGACTAAAATGCAATCTTCTATCTATAAACTATAATAAATCAATAAATAGTTAGAGTTTGTACATTAAAATGTGAAAAAAATCAGGTCTAATTCGGACCAGCGGATTCCGAAAATACAATTTTTAGAATGTTTGTCTGTCTGTCTGTTAGAGTGTCACGTAAAAACTACTGAACGGATTTAAATAAAACTCGACATAGAGCTAGCTCATATCCCGGGACGTAACTTAGGACTTTATATCCCGATAAATAATGTCGTTTCGATAGAATAGACGGATATCTAAATAGATGTCGCTGCAATCGCGTTTTTTTCAATTCACTATCAAATACTTACATTGTCATAAACAACATGTCATTCGTAGTAGTACTGGAGTTTTTAGCAGGAACTGAAAGAGGACATTGTGGTGTGCAGTTTTATTTTCTAAAAATGTGTAAAGTTACTCTAAAATGAACAATAATTGTGGGATATTGTTAGTTTTTGAGTGTAATTATGTGTTTTTGTGAGAAATGTGAACTGTATAGCCAATTGTGGCCTTTCGAGTTTTCACAAGAACTCCGTTGAATGGCGTCGATTGTAACCTACAATACAACTGCGCCTGGCTTAAAGGCCTAGTTGCCAAACCATAAACATTAAAAAGAAATGAAAACGTAGTATTACTTCAAATCAAGTTGGCTTCGACTCGGCTCTATGTTTTGCTGGGTAGTTGTCTAGAAGTCTACACTAGACTTAGTTTCTTTATTATATGTAAAAACTGAATTAAGTTTTTGTGTAAGTAAAATAAAGCAACTGCCTAGGGTTTGACACGTGGTGTAGCCGCGGAACAAACTCTAGTTTGAAAATATAAGTAATGCTGATATCAGACGGGTAACCAAATTGAACCAATTTGGTTGAAACGCATAAAACTTAAGAGGTTACGACGGTATTCAAAGACATTGAATGATTCAAATTTGTGGATCATTTTGGTTTATTTATCCAGATTGTCTTAACGTCGGTTTCAACAAAAAACAGCAATCTATAGTATTTGCAGTATATTTATAATATTAAGTTTGCATATACTAATTATAATAAGTAGTGGTAGTATGGCTAGCGCACGCGTCCCGAACTCAAACGGCGCGGGTTCGATCCTGGCCGGAACGCATGCGCCACTTAGGCAGTTTTCTGATCTAATGTGCATATTGTTACAATTACCACGTGCTAATAGCGGTGCAGGAAAAACATCGTGATGCAACCTGCACATTGAAATAACCGATGTGTTAAACCTGCCAAGCCGCCTTGAACAAGCGTGGCGGGTACTGTCCGTTTCCCCTGTAAAGGGAGGCCCGGGCCCAGCATTGGGTCATTTATGGGCTGTTATTATTATAATTAGTATATATGTGTATATATATATACACATATATACTAATTATAATAATAAATAGGAATCAATATAAACCTACCTTGGAAGTAATCCACGGCATCGGGCCTCCCTTCCTTGACTTTCTGCCTTTTCACACCTTGGCTGTACCCCGACATCCTCACAGGCTCACGAGTTGTCAAACAACAAACATACAACACACTCGGGGGTTTATATAATGTATACTGAATGGAAGCACCAAAGCGTGGAGCTCTTTTGTTCTAAACCCGTAACTGTGTTACGCTATTTGATGCCTTTGAAACCGCATCACATTGTTTGATACACTAAAGCTCGGCGCAAACGGGCTACCAAAATACCGACGACCGCCACCGGTGGCCAATGAGAAGCAGTCCACACGCTTTTTCGTACATTTTGTAGGGAATCACGCGACGCACACGTGTGGCCACTGCCCCTTTGCGCGCAGTGTAAGACATTGATTGTTAAAAAAACATAAGAAAGTGCTTACATACAATAAACAATAACTAAATACTACAAAATCAATTTAATAATAATAATCGAAGGACTCAGTCGAACCAATATAAGTATAGACTGAGCCTACGCGAACCAAAGAGTCAAATAAAGTGAAGCATTTTTTTAAAACTTGAATGCGTAAACTTAAAATCCATAGCCTGTCTATAGGAAACCCCTTTTAATTGTACGTAATTTCTTTTTAATTTAAACAATTAATATAGAATATAATATAATAATAAAAATAAATAATAAAACCAACGCGCTGGCGTCTATTTTGCTCAAAGGTTAAGCTGCTATACAACGTGGCAACGCCGTCAGCCTTTTGGGACTGTCATTTATTGGGATCGCTCAAGAAATGACAGTGGTTTGGGACCAATATTTTATTTATAATTATACCCTCTTTTTTATTTAGTTTTAATATTTCTTTTTAGGTTTTTCATAGTGAATTTAATAACATAATTAATTAACAAAGTTTTGTTTATAATTTAGTTTTATTTTAGTGCATATATTGTTATTATTTAAAGTACAATTAAACTAACTCACATTGAATAATTAATGCTTTTTGTATTCAATTCTGTCAAAAAAAAAAAAAAATTTATTACACATTTATAGTCCAGATTCAACAAATATTAATTTTGATTCTACATTCCACGAGAAATTTCCAACTTTCAGGGATAAAAATAATCAGTCTTACTTACACAAAAATGCATGTAATTTCCTAATTCCAGTAAATTTTCAAACACATTTGCAGTAGAAGTTTAGTTTATTTTTATTTACAGTAGAAGTTACATTTGATCAATGCTATTGAAATGAACAATAATTCAAATGCCGTGTGTACTTAAAATAATGTATTTTCTTAAATAATTTAATAAAAAAACAGTTATAAAAATATCCAAATTACTCGAAGTAATACAGCAACCAATAAAACAACTATAGGCAAAGGCACTTTTCCTTTACTCTGAACATAGACACCGGAAATTTGTCCTCTTTTCAATGGCGCCGTAATGCCCGCCATCTTGGGCTTGTCTATAACTTCCCCGACCATAGAGAATTTCGTTGCATTCACAATTTTCACTGTCAACATCTTCCCCATGTACTCATCCAGTTTGGGCACAAGGACTTGTTCGTAAAACTCATTGTGGGCCACAAAATAATTTTTATCGTGTGATATATCTGTCACGAGCACTTCTTGTATCTCGCCGATTTTATGACCATACGGTTCGTACGAGCGGAAAAGTTCTGATAGTTGTTTGGTGCGTTTTTTTACTTCTTGGCCTGGTACCTGTACGTAAATATTACAGAAATAAGAAAACAATTTTGAATTTTCTGGATTAAACCCTATATAGATTTGCTACAATTAAATACAGTGTAAACTCTATATAACGTCGTTTGTTAAAACGAAAAACTTTCTATAACGTAGAATTTAGGTCCATTTGGTTGGTTTATATCAACATCCATATAATAATATTCTTTAGCGCAACCGTCATTTTCTATTATGAAGAAATATATGTGTGTGCGGATCCTAAGTTAAAAAAATCCCGGATATTCCGTACACACGAATCCACTGAAGATAATAGTATAATTTTGTTGTCTTCAGTTGTTGTGTAAATGTTTGTTGAATTATAATAAATAAATACAATAGACTATTATATAAACTCACCCAAAACCCTGTCGACTAAGAACGTCCACCTTGACTTCATAAGTATATATCTTAAAACCAACTCAATCAATCATTCAAATAATAAAAATCACTGTTGAGGGCAGCCGCCATTTAGTTTATTTCAACAACTCACTGCGCTTGCCAAAAAACTGTATTATTTCTTACATGTCTGTCTATGTAACACCGCAAACGAAATCCGACGTCACAACGGCGGCATCTTCGTGAAGTAAGTCATAATTTGGGGGGCGGGGACAGAGATAGATATACATACGTACCAGTATAGAAAAAGAGAAATCAAAGTTATTTATTAGTTTGAAACATGGACATTTTTGTAGATGTTATGCTGAGATAAAAGTTACATGTTTCACCTTTGACAGGCATATAATTTTTTTTGTAGTTTTGGTTACAAGCCATTTGTAGTCCTTATGACTACATTTACATATGATTATATTATTGATTATGATGTTATTAGAATTACAACAAAGAAATTTTACATACATAAAATTACAAGAAAAAAAGGAAATATGCATGCATCAAGAGTATGTACTGAAGTATGAACAAGAGATAGTGTTACCATGACTCAACAACCATTGTTCAGCATTAAATAATGAACATATATGTTCATATTTAAACGTCAGCAAATATTTACATATAGTTTTAACAGGTGCCGAAATTCGTAAGAAAGACACCTGAAGTAGTAAACAGCCATCTTATTTTTTAATAGCCTCGGAACACGCATGCCGTTACTCTTGGATTACGCTGTCTCTAGGAAATTCTGTTTTTAGTTAATAAACATACTAAACAACGATTCCTACATACGATCAACAGTAAACAAACTTTGAAATCTAATTGACCCATTGAAAGAAGTTTAATAAAATTATTAATTATTATAATTTGGATTATTTTTCTTTCTACCCTTCATATAACAAAAACTCTTAATAACGCAAGTAAGTGCTTGGGTATAATCATGTATCTCATTTGTCTAAAGAGTTTATATATTTTGTATATTATATTCTCGTGTGTTTATATGTTACAAACAAGTATATTTATAGTTTTTTGTGTATTATTTTGTTAGCAATAAATATTCTTTTTATTTGAATATTTGATACTCGCGTTGCCCACTTCTCTTGCCACTTTCCTGTTTGCTGCTATGGAAATAGGCACAATGTAAATGAGCATTTAAATATTATAATATTCAGTCAATATTGTTGTTTGCACTTTTTTTAATGCTTGTGAATATTTAAGAAAAAATTAATATGAGCAACAACCATTGGATAACTCACCCTGACCATTTTGGCAGCCGGGGTCCCTGGTCTTGGGAAGAACTGATTGATGAAGAGTGACGGAAACCGATATTTGTCGCACAGGCTTATGGTGTCTTCGAAATCTTTCTCTGTTTCCGTTGGAAACCCGCATATTATGTCCGTTGCTATCGTCATTCCGGGAACTCTGTTAGATTATTGTACTATTGTAACGGGTTTTATTTTCTGACAGAATAATATTAGAGGGTAGTTTGTATCAATTACCCGACTGCTCGGCTCATTCCTTCATCGCTCGAACATCGAAAGCGTACGAACGGAACGACAAGACGACAGTCAGAGTCCGACTCTGGTCGAGTGCAGATTTTCACTTTGGCTTTGGTCCGATGCACATGCATCTAGCATTCTAGGGTCACTAATTATTGTGCGAAAGATCCAACGTAGTTAATCACATCGGCATTAAAATTAGGATTAATAGACATTAAATTCTATAAATATTATAAACGCGAAAGTTTGTAAGAATGGATGTATAGATGTATGGATGTATGTTTGTTACTCTTTCACGCAAGTACTACTGAATGGATTTTGATGAAACTTTACAGTAATATAGCTTACTAAAAAAACTAAAAAATAGAATAAATCAGATGTCAGAGGCAAAAATATAAAGATAATCATTTACCAAATAAAATCCTTAATATCATAAAAATACATTTCCACCAGCTACGAATGTAATTTTAATTTTCTTTTTGGCAATTCTCGAATAAGTAAGTACTAGTAAGATTAGAATAATACTTTTAGTAGTATAAGCCACTTTATTGCATGAACATAATTCAGGCTATAGGACATTGTTGCATCACATTCCATCCACCAATTTATCGATATATAATTTAGCACAGATAAAGACTATGATCAAGACATGAACGTGATGCTGAAGTAAATACAGATCGTTATCATTGGACGTTTTGCTCTCTCTCTCTTTTCTTTCACCATATCCCAATTAATTGGGTTCGGCACTATATGTCTTTTCTTTCGATACTCCTCTATTCTGACATACATATGTCACACCACAAATCATCATATCATACTTCACACAATCCGTCCATCTTTTTTTGGTCTACCTTTACATTTGTACCCATCCATCCATTGGGCATTTTTCTATACCACCAAAAATGTCCAATCTCATAAGCGTGTTATAATATTTAATATTGATTAGAATACTGGTGTGCACAAAACGTAAACGATAAGGTTTCTGTATATATAGTATAAGTTAAATTAGGAACAAGGAAGAAATTAATATATAAGAGTACAACAACTCTTCGTCTTATTTTGTACTCCCCTCTCGGGCGATTGAGCTATGGGCTCTCGCTAGTGGGGCATCACCCTATCCAATGGGTAACCGTCATCGACGCCCCACACAACTTAATAAACCCCCACAGACATGCCACTCACACGCCATTTAAGTAGTCAGTAATCATATCAGGATAGTGTATTTCCTAGACAAACGCTAAAAAACTTACCTTTCTCTAAGGAAATTGACGACATGTTCGAAATCTGCCCGCGTGTACTCTCTTTTCATATCCGACAACACCTGGTCACTGCCCGATTGCACCGGGACATGGAGAAATCTGAGAAACAAAGAACATACACACAAAGTTATTCTTACACTAGTAGTGTCAGCAAAACTTCGTTCGTTAAAAAAAAAAATAACTTGACAACAGTGTTATATTTTTCACTATATTATCGTCTAAACCACGGCCACGACGTCCTTTATCGGGATTAAAGGTATCAAGTGTTGACCCGGGATATAAACTACCTATGTGCCCGTTTTACTATAAATAATCAGAGGTTAAATACTATGAAACACTTTTATTTATTACTAGCTGAGCCTTGATCATTTCGTTGGACGTCATTAAAAAATACACATGCACCCACGCACGCATATTGTTATCAAGGTTTAATCAAGCTTTGTAACCTTTAATTAATTCACAAACGTGGAGAGTACTCGCAGTGCCTTCTAAGAGGATGTGCGCAATTGCTGTGAGGAAAGTTATTGCTGTAACATATTTGGCAGGCGTTCCCGTGCCCACTTCGCTGGTCGTAAAACTTTTTTAATTGATTAATCTCAATCAAATATAGCGTATGTCACTCGGGAATAATGTAGCTTTCTAGTGGTGAAAGAATTTTCCACATCGGATCAGTAGTACTGGAGATTACCCCGAATATCCAAACTCACAAACTTTACCTCTTTATAATATTAGTATGGATTTGAGATGTAAAGTGAAGTTCAGATCTGTTGTGAATAAAAACTTTTGAATTTGAATTAAAATACCTTTTTCTACATTCATAAACAGTTATAGTTTCTATAAATAAGTCATAAATATATTCCTAAACACATATCACCATTAAATTCATAATAACAAAACGGGCACTTATATATACCCCACGCGATGACCTAACAGGTAAATACACAAAAATCAAAAAGTTGTATTTTCGAAATCTCCTAACCCGAAGCCCCTCTAATTTAATTCTCGTTTAAAAATTATTGTACAGATTCAATATCCCCAAAAGGTTAATTATCTAGACTAGAATATGCCTGCGACTGCGCCCACGCTCTACTTGAAAGTCCCGCGGGATTCCCGGGACACAAAGTACCGCAGCATTTAAAAAAGAATGTAAGCTATCGTTTTAGTAAAACCTGTGTCGGGATGAGCCAGTTTTTATCCACCCGAACCACTACTAACCCCGTTCCTGTAAAAACTCCCGCGGTATTCCCGGGACTTAAAATATTACACATCTTATTAAATAAAATTTACAATCGATCAGTGAAAAAATCACATTGGAATACGATTTATTTTTTAAATCTGGCCATTTTAAAATCATTCCCAGAAAAATTCCCGCGGGCTCCCGGGATAAAAATTGCGCAGATTTTAAGTCTAAAAATTTGCTGTCAATCAGCGAAAACCGCCTCGAAATACCCAGTACTTTTTCCGTGAATCCTGAATAAACAGACAAACCGACAAAGGACAAAGAGACAAGAAATTAAAAAAAAATCATAGTGTTCTCCGTTGTTTATATAGTCTATCCCAGTTGGTTTTTTTAAATAGCTTCAGTATACAGACACGGCATGTTTAGAATTTTATAATATTATTAGGACTTACTTGTAAACTCTAGGGTGGTGCATAATTTTGGCTACCTCTTCCAGATGCTCCAAAATGTACGGTGGATTCGTCATTCCCAATCGCAGCCTACATCCCTCAGGAATCACTTCCACTAGTTTCCATAATAATTCTGGGAGGGATGAGCCTATGTCACGGCCGTATGTACCTGACAATGTATATAGAATGGTGTAGAATAGAAGGAATATTTTAGTTTGTATATTACTGCGATATTACAACTTCACAAGAATGGATAAGGTGAGAAATAAATACATTAGAGGATCTTTGGACATTGCAACCGTGACTGAAAAATTGAGAGGAAGAAGATTAAGGTGGTGTGGGCATGTAATGAGGGATGAAAGTCATGTGACAAAAATAGTGTTTTTGGAAGATTGACGGGTACAAATGTAAATGTAGACAAACAAATGGAAGGATTGATTGTGTGAAGGATGACATGATGATCGTTGGTGTGACAGAGGACTTAGAATAGAGGAATATGGAAGGAAAAGACATATTGTACCGATCACAAATAATTGAGACAAAATGAAAGAGAAGAAATTAGTATACAAAATGTAGAAGGCTATGACACTTTATAATACGATTAAAAAAAACTCAGTTGATTGGAGTTTCATCCATTTTAAAGTAACATTTACATAGCCAAAAGATGGCACTGTACAAAAACCTATATAAATATATATCACTAGTTTTGTGTTGTTCATGTACAATGTACTATTAGAAGCAGTGATGTAATTGCTAACACAGAAGAACGAAAAGTTCTTATGACCAAATACAAAGTGCTATTTGGTCATCAGAACTTTTCAATCTTACTACTAAGTACTATTAAGATGAACTAGTTCAATGACCGAATTGTACTAGTAAGGAAAGCTCACTTGGAGGACAGAATAGGCACAAGACTACATTTTTTCTCATTTCTATCTGTCATCAGCCAAAAGTTATAATCAGATGTAATCTTATTGATGGCGTTTTAAGATTGGCACATTCTATGTGTCAACTCATATTAGGAACATAGAAAGTTGCTAAGCATGTTCTTTTTAGATGGCACACATATTGTTTTGTCTCAACAAATTATAAAGCTAATGGGTTTTTATGACACTCGAGCCTGTTTCTAGGCCGCATGTGACCTTTCTATTTCCTCCTTCGCCATAGGCATTTCAAGGTAATCGCATACTTCTGATTCTTTGTGTGCCATGGTGCACAGCATAGTGTCATCAAAGGTTTATTTTGAAAGCGCTGGAGGATTTCTATATTTGTATGACTTGCGGAGCCCCAAAGCTCGATGTCATAAGTCTATGTAGGTTTAATGACTGATTTATATATGACAACCTTATTTTCTATAGTTAGTGATGACTGTCGACCAATAAGCCAATACATATTTTAAATTTTATATTTGCCTGCTCCCTTTCAGCTTTTATATGGTCACTCCAGGTGAGCCGGCGGTTTAAGTGTCTTCCTGGGTATTTAACGGATGTCTTTTTAGGTAGCATGTTGCCATCCAGAGTGACTAGAGGAGGACATGACACAAGAAAAATTCAATGCAAATGAAGTGTATACATAAATTTTCAACATTAGCCAGTATTGCTGACTTTAGCTATGTAGCTAAATTCAGTTAGAAACAAAATTAGTATGTTGGTCAGCAGAAGTCTGCCACTCCCGAAGGAGAATTCCCTGCAGAAGGAACATACCACCAGCTTTTTACCCATATTTTATAGAATTACCAACTCACCAGTGTCCTCGCTGGTCAGCCATATCTCCACGACACCCTCAGTGAAGGACTGTCTCGCTCTCTCAACGATCTCCTCAGGCGGGTAACTCCCCAATTCGCCCCTCGCGTGTTTCGTCTTGCAATACGTGCATTGGTTCAGACAACCCGTGTTTATGGGAATTATCTCTATTAGGGGATTCTTTCTAACTTTTGGTAACAGCAGAGACGCTCCACCCGCTTTGCGTCCCTCTGATGTTTTACGTTGACCGAACAAACGGACTGTGTGACCTGAAAAAATCGACAGCCTAAGTCTTTGCCAGCGTATAACACTGAAATGCAGCAGCTTCTGGTTCGATTCCTAGCAAAGTTTCTATAAATAAACTTTTCGTTGTTTTTGTATTCTACTTATTGTGTTGTTCTTGCATCTTTTGTATGCATTTGCGCGCGGCTTCGCTCGCGTTAATGTAAATTTTGTAGACAGAGTAGAGGCTATTAGAAGACCCACATGCCCTCCGTAAAAAAATTCAAACTTGACGCCATCTATCGAAGGTTGAACTAACCATGTGAGCAATATATTAAAATTATGTTATCATTGTTCTTGCCATAATTAGGTTTTTCTTAATGAATTGCAATGGTGGCACTAATAAAACGCGATTTTTTGCTATATATTCGTTTATCCCTCAGGAACAGTACTTGTATTCTGGATGAAAGGTCTATGTCCTTTTCTATACCCCTGACAAAGTATATGCAAAATTTTGTCATAATTGGTTAAGAAATTAAGGTGTGAATGTGTCACAAACAAACTCAGATTCACATTTATAATATTTTTTTAAATTCAGCGCACATAACCCCTTTCGTGTGTCAAGAAAGGAAGCTGACTATATAATACAAAATTTACTTATTTTCTAATATATGTATAATATTACTACTGGGTTTTCTACTTAATGTATTACTTTATATTTAAATACTATTGTATATGATACATACTTATGTTTATACTAGATCGTTGGCTTAGGTTGGGAATAGTTGGGAGTTGTTGGATTATATTGGGAAGGGAGTTCACGGCACCCTGACGTTCCGCCTGAGGCAGGTCCTCTCAGGGCACGGATGCTTGGGGAGGTACCTGTGTCAAATAAGGCGTGAACAAACGTCAGGGTGCCACCACTGCGTCGGCGGCGACGAAGACACGGCGCTGCACACCCTCCAGGTGTGCACAGCCTGGGACGAGCAGCGCCGTGATCTCGTCGCGGCCATCGGGGCGGATTTGTCCCTTCCGGCCGTGGTGAAGGCCATGGTCGGGAGCGCTGACGCCTGGGACGCAGCCGCCTCCTTCTGCGAGACCGTCATGTCCGCGAAGGAGGCGGCGGAGCGGGAGAGGGAGCAGACCGCCACGCTCCCCTCCCGCCAGAGCCGATGGCGACGACGGAGGGTCGTCCAAGACGACTTCCAGCCGCCGTAGGCTACGGCCGTGCGGGCGACCGGCGGGGAAACCGGACCCGCCCGCACATTAAGGCCGGAGAGAAGGGAAGCGCCCCGATCCGCGCGCCCCCTCTCACCTTGGGGTGAGGTAGAGGAGCCGGAGAGACCCGGATCTCCGGCTATTAAATGGTGAGGCCAGCCTGCAAAGGGGCCGGCCGTCGTCCGTCCGGGCTGATGGTAAATGCGCGAGCGAGCCCACAGCCCGGACAAAGGACGCTCGGGATCGGACAGGGGATTTAGTGGGTATACCTAACTGCGGCGTGGCAATAGCAGCTCACACCGAAGTGGGGTGCTAGTGCCACCCCGACCTGGCGAATCACACACACGGGCCGCGACCTTTCCCCCTCGCGCGGCTCACGGTCCTCAAACGGATTTCACCTGTGTAAAAAAAAAAAATTGGGAAAGGAGGAGATATTTATACTTATTTATTTAAACTTTTACATATTTGGGACAACCTTCTCGGGCCACCACCGGCAGCATGTCATACGCTTTCCGGTGACATTTTTAATATTAGTTAAGAACAGTCTGGTATTGGCACCAGAGTGGTCCCATTATTATCACCAATAATACAAGTGTAACTTTGATTAACTTGGGAATATGGGATATGCGTGTTTGACTGCCGATTTTTTGAAAGAAATATACGTATTAAGATTTTAACCGCTACCTTTCAATGTTTCTTCAACCACCTCTACAATCCGATCTATCTGCTGGACGCCCACAACACTGAGTCCGTGCAGGTAAGTGGCCCTGGGAGCTCCCTGTGGCACGCAGCCAGCCACAACAACATGGATGCCGCGATTCTGACCCAAGTCTATTTCATTTCTGCAATATTATATTTTCATAGTTATAAGTCCAAATTAAATAAATAAATTAATAATTTTCGACATAAAAATTATAACAAAATTGTATGGCACGTGTTTAACAAATTTTAGGAAGAGATTGCTTTAAGCAATAAGGCCAGCGATTGTACTACTTATAATATTTAAGAGAATAAAGTGAAAGTAAGTAACATTTTCATTTCTCATATTCTGAAAGTATGCTTGGACTTGTCTGACCACAGAGATGAAAACAGTATGTTTCGTCCCTAAGAAACAATTTTCCCTGCTGTCAAAAATTTAAAAACTGTGAACCATAAGTAATACATGCGATTCATGTCCTAACTTTTTATACAGCCGCTGTTAAATCGCGACATAGATAATAAAAAAATATCAACAATGTTGTAACATCATTTTATACTTATAAATTACTTTTCACTAAATAATTGTTTCATTTTCATAAATTTGAGCTAAATATTTACTATTATCAGTGACAAAAAACACTGGCTGGTAGAATGCCACAGAAAGACAAATTTACTTAACTTTCATATGTGAAATGAGTTTATCAGATATAGATATGGATTTAACTCCTGATTTCATTAGAGAAGTAGTTGTTTGTTTAAGTAATTGGTTTTCATTTACGTTCCTCATATTCAAAATGAAAAGCAAAGCATTAATCTCGGGTGTACTGCCTATTTTGGCACTCGAGCTATTAGCGCCCTCGCTGCGCTCATGTGCCAAACCATCTCATGCCTAAATAGGTCACTTTTACCTCTCGTGTAACAATCTACTATTCATTATGTAGGTATACAAAGAGTACATTGTGTTAAGCTTAATATACAAATATCCTGTGTCAAACTGTTCCTTCACGCCAATCTCTGACATTGCTTTATTGACATTTTGTAGATATGTATTACTTGCTTGCAGAGTTTATGTCTCTGTCTGTCAGATTTACAAGCCGAATGAGAGGTGTAGTGCCGCATGGCATGTGTCTTTCACTAGTGTATTGATATGGGACTGTTGGCAGCGACTGTTTGACCAAGTATATACATATGGGTGTGGTATAGATATAAGGCGCACTTATTTTAGATAATGGGAGGTGTGTATGGGGGTGGAGGAGGAAGGTAGGGAGTCATACTCACCCCTTTTGCAACTACTATGTCTAGAAAACTATTTTGAATCTTTTTATGTTAACTATTGGATTTTGATTGGATTTTTCAACTTTGGACCTATGATAACAGTGCAATATTAGTGAAAAACATAAGTGAGGTTAGATTTACAAAAACATTAATATCTCAAGAACTATACATTGTCTTGACATAGGGGTTGTAGAAGGGGTAAGTATGGCTCCCTGCCCTGCCCCTTCAGCCCCCTACACCTCTCCCATTATTTAAAATAAGTATCTATACCCTACGCATACATATAGTTCCTTTCAAGGCTCTGAGGAATGAACAAATAATTATGCATACAAAATTATTTTCATATTCATATATATAATATCAGCCCATAAATGTCCCACTGCCGGGCTCGGGCCTCTCATTATAGGGGGGAACGGACAGTATACCCGCCACACTTGTCTAAGGCGGCTTGGCAGGTTTGACTTATCGGCTATATCAATGTGCAGGTTGCATCACGGTGTTTTCCTTCACCATTATTAGCATGTATTAATTGTAACAATATGCACATTAGATCAGAAAACTGACTAAGTGGTGCTTGCATTCCAGCCAGGATCAAACCTGACATTACGCTACCATGACTACCTATATTATACTATACTAATACTATATTCATACAGATTTATTTTAAGCCTTGTGGCTTGTATAGATCTATTAATTCAACACAGACACCTTTAAAACATAATTATAGAAATTAAGCTAAAGTATATAATAACTAACTTAAAATGATCTTCAGCAGGACTCTTGACAGTACATGAGTTTAGGAGCCATAACTGCGCATCAAATTTATCTTCTGTGAGCTTATAACCATTGGCTGCCAATAAACCAGCCATGTACTCTGAATCTGAGTTATTGTGTGCACAGCCCCATGTTTTTACATATATAGTTTGGGTACCTAAAATTCAATGATATTTTATAATAAATTCTTTTAGCACAAAATCTATAACATCAACCATTATTCACACCTGGACATTTCTTTCTTCAACAATTAAGTAAGACATTATCTATACATATAATAAAACTGTAGAGGCCAAATTTCTATACAATGAAAAAAAATGCTAAAAACCGAATCAGGAGGATGTAAGAAGTTTAATAGAACTAATTTAGATTTTTTTAAATTTTATATTTCTCTGTTTGTCTGTCTGTTTGTACCAGCTAATCTCTGAAACGACTAGACCGATTTAAATGATATTTTGTATGGTGGTAGCTTATATCCCTGGTCCAACATATAGGATACTGTTGATCCAGAAAAATTAAAGAGTTCCCATGGGATAGTTAAAAAACTGCACCATGCGGACGAAGTCACGGGCATCAGCTAGTTTTGATATAAAGCATTATATACTCAGATGAATACATAATGCTTTATTGATGTGTTAGCCACAAAGTCAGGATTGTCATTAGAGTGAAGTAAGCATTGCCTAAGGCACTAATAATAATAATATAGCCTTAAATCTGAAATGAGGTAATTTTCAACATTTTCCTAGAGCAGGTCCCTCTTCTTAGAGTACCTCCTGGCATAGACCTCCTCCAGCTCATGCCGTCCTGCCTGTAAAAGGCAGCACATCGCCAGTAGGGTCCAGCAGCAAGCCTGATCTCATCCTCCCAGCGCTTGCTCTGCCTTTTCCTACTCCTTTTGCCAACCCTTGGGTGCCAGTGGGTTACTAGTTTGCTCCACTTTGGGAATCATCTCCATTTCTGAGCACTCAGAGCACTAAACTGTTAGTTAATATATTTCATATATAATCCCTATGAATATTATAAATGTGAAAGTAGCTCTGCCTGTCTGTTATGCTTTTATAGGAAAACTCCTGGACCAACTTGGTTAAAATTCAGTATATAGTCAAGATGGCGAAGTCCATTAATCGGGTAAGTTCATACACCTCTCGTTTTTTAATGGAATTTAACACCAGCTATCATTCGAAGACAGAATTCAATAGTGTCTTAGCTTCACTCTCTGATTTGTTGTCCTCGTAACTATTCAAACACAGAAATAATGAGATGTGTATGGATTTCCCCCACTTATAGAACTCACCACCTTGCCTATATATGTAGATTCAATAGAGAGAATGGACACATGATACTATTTATCCTGGAAAATGGCACAGTTTGTGATGTAAAATGAAATAAGTCATCCAGTGCAAATAGCACTTAGATAAAAAATGTATACATTAGTAGACTTTACCTTGCGGCTGCACTGTGGGTAAACCTCTAGCACGTGCCTCTTGTTTAAAAAAGCAGGCGCTAATACAGGTTTCATTGTACTACATTCTTGTGTTAATGGTATTTAGCCCTGGAAGATTCACTATAGTATATCTCTAACTATCCCATCTCCCAGCATGAGAAGTATTTATGTCCAATTTCAGTATTATAACTATATTTAAACAAATTTACAGCAAAACTGATCCAATACTCCAGTAGTTTTTCCATGAAAGCTTCTCAGATAGATGGATCGAGTTACTATAGCATTTTTTTTATAGATGATGAATTTTTATATCTATAAACTTGAGAAATGATTGGTCTCCCATATAAACTTTCATCCTCTATTTCAACCCATTCTAGTTTTATTTATCTATTCCCTGTCTATCTATCTGAAAACTATATACATGACCGAAATAACCGAAATGATGAAAATGGAAAATCACAATAATCCTACTCTATGGGATAACCTTTACATAAATATATCCCATTATCCGGGATGAAAAGTGACCCTTGTCTACTCCCGGTATTAAAATTACATATATACTGAATTTCAGCCAAATCGGTTCAATAGTTTTTTTGTAAAAGCATAACAAACAAAGTGACAAATAAGTTTTTATCCTGGAATCTATCTCATTTTTCAGAATAAAAAGTATTGTATGTTCATTCTCAGCATCGAATATATATATATTGAGTTTCAGCTAAATCAGTCCTATAGTTCTGTGAAAATGGAACAGACAGACAGAGTTTCTTTCACATTTACAATATTAATAGGGATAACCTGTGTGAATACTTGTCCTCTAAATATAAACAAGGGGAAGGGTATAGTTATACGGCACATTAATTTATTATTTAAGATATAAAATTAACTTTATACAATAAAATATATGGTTATGGTTATAAAATAAAATAACTATGAAGGCTAAGATGGGTGCTCTGTTTCGCTTCGCACCGGCCTTGGCTTTCTAACCTATATTAAAAAAATTCAGATCTGTTCATAATATATAAATGTGCCATATAACTATACCCCACCCCTTTAGGTAAAATTAGATTGTTATTCTTTTATTATTTATCCTTTGGATATTTGATTAGCTTCCATGGCATGATAGGTGTGGGTGTTTGCATAAAAATACTGTCTTTAATAATACTTTTTATACAGATCAAGATTCTAATTTGATTATTCACTTTCACGAAATTTTAATAATGTATATATTTTCGTATTTATAGAAACAAGATGGGAATTGATTAAAAAAATTGCATAAATCAAGCCAAAACTTCTAAAAACTTTTCACCAATTATTACATAAAAAAATCTCAGTAAATTACGATTTATATTTTTTTATTATACAATTTAATAAGTGTAATAACTTAATAGCTCCTTTTTAAATCACTTAAAACAAAATTAAGCCACTGTGAAAAAGAAAAACACAATATAAATTATTTCTAGGTTACCTGGGACAACACTTTCGAGAATCAGTTTGTCTTGTGCTTCCGAGCCCAATTTGTCTTTTTTTCTAGATCTAACATTAACATTCTTCCTGCTTGCATATCTTTCTTTCGGGGTAATATCCTGCGAAGATATTAAATCCTCGATATCGTCTATAATTTCACACACAGCACCTGGCATTTTTTATTTTGTTTTGAATTTTTGACAATTTCAAACTACGTTAATATGTCAGTTTTTTTTGGAGTTCATTGCTTGGTATCTAAGCCATTATGCCAAAAACGTTAATAGGCTATGTTGTGAATAGTGATGTATCCATACAACTTTTAAACAAAGAAATTGTTAAATGTTAATAGATTATGAATCTATTGTTACTTAACACCATGCATAGTTTCATCAAGACTACTTGAAGACAAATGTGTAGAGATCATAGAAATTTAATGGTACGATACAAATATAGGTTTTCCATTAATATTTAAAATATTAGTATTGTAAATTGATATATTCATAAAAATCTGGAACTAAAATTAATTTGTTAAAAATATTAAACAATATAATTTTTTGGGAAAATATAAATTTTAATATTATTGAGTTGTTAATTTTCCATTTGAGATTTTCAATGTTTTAAACAAATTATATCAATCATCTTTGACACATGTCGAAGATAATTAATTTGATTGTTTCGTTTTTAAAAATACAACTTTATAGTTTATCTGAAGATAAAGATTGTTTAAGGTTTATTATCATTTTAGATACACAACACATTTTAAATATTCACCCAGCGGGCTTAGTTTTAAGTATTCACTACATATTATCGGATAGCAGTGTATGATATTATTAATTACTAGATGGGTCTGAAGTAAATATTACAGACGATTTTGTTTTGATTTGATTCTTCTGTTAATTTCAAAGTCCTTGTAAGTTGCGGCCTTATAACGGTTCTTAATATTCCTAAATACTGTTAGTAAAGGGCTGATTGTCATCCCAAAAATCCATGTGTACATAAGTGCCAACTGAATTTACACCTGCATTACAATGAACCACAAAGCTAAAATAGTAGGTACGCATTTATATTTAGCTAAAACCCATAAAGAATCTCCTAAAAAACTTGATTAGAGCAAAACCCCAATAAAATAGTCACATCCGAATAATAATAATACATTCATATCGTGTAAAGGAATATAAAGATTTCGCATTTGAAAATAGTTCTAATGCTATAGACGTAGAGTCTTAATTGACATAGATGAATATATAGGGGGTCGTACACAATGCCAACAATAGGTGGTTAAAGGTACAGCTGCCTTGATAGCGGCGGGAAAGGTGTTGTAATGAGTTTTTAAGATTTTAGTTATAAGTTTGTTCAGATTCGGCAATAATTAATTGTCCTTGAAACTTAAATACACGTTATAATAAATAATTTATATTATTTTATTTGGGGGGCTAACAGCTGTTGTCTTACTAACTAAAGTTACAGAAATAGCTAAAGAAAAACAACTATTCATAAATCTCCACAGATGACAAAGGCAATAAAAAAGTATAAAATAAATTAATTTTAGACAGAAAGAACAATAATATGAAAAAATTGTGACCAGGAAACTAATTATTATTAAAATAGACTTTGATTAAATTCGCATTAACAGATGCTAGACTATCCACAAACAAGTCAATGTCTACATAATCCTACTTGTTGAGTTTGGTGAATTAATTGACTGTTCTAACAAAAAATGAGTGGCCTCTGAGGGCTGTACGTATCAAGGGTGAATGAAGTAATTTTCTAATATATGATATGTCACAGAATTATATAGCATTTCAGTATTATTAGAGTCCGAAACATCGACTTTCTCATAATATTCTATAAAGTAATTTCTAAGTTAAATTGTGCTTCTACTGAGCTTGCAAAATTTTGGTCAATTCTTAATAGAATGTTACACTGAAGAACTAGTTTGTTCTAGCGATAATCAAAGTTGGTCCTTTATATATGTTATAGGTACTATTGTTATTGTATGTGCTTGAAGACCACGGGCCATAAAACTGGCACGGACTTTTGGAGGGCTTGCGGGACGCCATAGGAAGGCCAACACGCAGAGCCCCTTGACAAATTTTATGTAAATATGGCGTGACACTGACAGGCAAATATCCCTGTTTAGACCATATAGTAATGTACCCAATGACAAGTGCCAATCAGTGTATGATTATGGTAGGAAATGAGAACAAAAGGTACGGATGATCTGTTAGTGGAACTAGGGATCTGATTATATGGGGACTATGGCGTCTCTCTGTTGCGATGTTCGTGGAACATCAATAAGATGGACAGACGGTGACACTTCACTCCCTGCATAGGTCCCAAAAAATGCCGTACAAACTGGCGAGGAGCCACATGGCTATGAATGGCTAAGGGGTGCCGAGAGGTGGGCTGCAGGTTAACCAAAGCTACTTCCGACGTCATGGTATCATCGCTTCCACCTCTGTAACTTGAGTCTTAGCTCTAGAGATCTCCACTCCGTGCCGGCCTAAGGCAAGCACGGAGGCAGGGGCCTTGCTTTGGCCCCCTGGAGTCGGGTACGAGGTGTCGCTATTCACCTAAGCCTTCGCCACAAAGCCACCCTGCGAGTTTTGTATATTATAATTACTAATCCTAGCCCTTTACAAAAAAACAGTATGCAAAGCGATTTATGACATTTAAATAGCGATAGCCTATCCAGTTATGTTCAAGTTATCTTTAGTACTGGTGGTAAGGAGGGTAGGCACTTTGCTTTGATAGTCGACTGCTTCATCATTAGCGCGTGGAACTCCCGCGAATATTCCCGAGACTTTAATGTTACGGCAGTCTCAGCAATACTCAAAATTAGAAGTAGAAAGTATTAGGTTGGGGAAAAAGTTTCTTCGCATTTTATATAGTAATTCAAAAGGTTTTTTTATAAAGTTTTTTACATTTGACTAAAGTATATAGGTGCCATTTTGTTGGATAACCTTTTGCCATCTTGTAGGTAGGGACGTGATCCCATTGCTATAAAAATTTTGGGGCTTCTGATCAAAAAACTGCGACAAGTGGTTTTGGCAGTCCTCTCGTGATGTTAACCTGACACTACCTAAGGAATTCTGCAGAGACCGAAACAGGTGAAAATCTGAAGGTACAAAGTCAGGACTATACAGCGGATGCATTAACACCTCCCAGCCAAACTCTCGTAATTTTTACAGAGTGGCTAAAGATGTGTGAGGTCTAGCGTTATCATGGTGAAAAACCACACCCGCTTTCTCTCAACTTTTTGCTTTAATCTCATCAGTTATTCGCAGTACAGTTCAGAATCGATGGTCCTGTTTGGCGGTAATAGCTCATAATGAAAAATGCCCTTCCAATCCTACCACACACACCGCATCACCTTGTTGCGAGTTAACCCGGGTTTCGCCACAGTCTGTGAAGCCTGACCGGCCTTTGACCACGATCTTTTTCGCACGTTCTTGTCGTCGTGATCCACTTTTCATCACCAGTTATCAGTTTCTTCAAAAATGGTTCGGTTTCATTACGTCGTAATAAAGAATCACAAATGAGTACACGGTTCATTAGGTTTCTTTCAGTGAGCTCATGAGGCACCCAAATATCGAGCTTTTTTGTGTATTCAGCTTTTGTCAAATGCGCCAAAACCGTTTTGTGGTCAATTCCCAGTTGTCCAGCTACATCGTAACTGCCAATACGCCGAACTTGCTCTACTTTTTCAAAAATGGCATCAATTTTGTCGGTAACAGGGCGACCAGAGCGACGTGCATCTCTGATATCAAAATTTCCGAATTGAAAACGCTTAAACCAAATTTGCGCTACTCTCACAGATACTGCATTAGGTCCATAAACATCACAAATTTTTTCGCGGCTTGGGTTGTATTTTTACCTTTTTTGTAGTAAAATTTTAAAATGTATCGAATTTCTTCATTAGATTCACTCATTTTAACAATAAGAAAAACAAATGACAATCACACATTTTCCAAATTTGAATTTGGAATTGTCTTCTTTAAAATTAAATTTTTTTAATGATACAAAAACCAGCCAGACAAATAGTATAGCCAAAGAGATCTTATTACAAGTTCATACATACTATATGCGAAAAGACTTTTTCCCCAACCTATTATTTGTAATCTGCACTCAACTTTATAGTCCTTCTAGGTTAGCTCCAGAACGCTAAGCTATAATACCTACTTGATTTTCTATAAAAATCGTCGAAATCAAATAGTCTTAATGATTTGCAAGACATTTTCTAGAAAATTCATATATTTAAATTAGTGAAACGATAATTATTTTCGGGCTAACAGAGCATAGCCTTTGAAAGTGTTTATATAAGAATTTTCGTGATCATGGTTATTCATTTATTACGTCTTTTGTTTTAAAGTATTCGTAAAGTGTTAATGATTACGAAGATCTGAGAAGTTCTTATGTCTGTTATTCAGATAAATCCACATTACACGATTGTTCTTATAAAAGTAGAAAATCAAATAATTTCAAGTTTTGCAAAATATTAATATGTGGTCATGATTCAACATTTTCTGATATTATCGGTTTATTCATATTGAGTTATAGTAAGTTTGTAGACTTCTTTAAGGTTCTAAAAGAATGTGAAATTCATATTGAGTAAGTTTGGAGAAGAAGTCTACAAACTTACTCTAACTCAATATAAATAAAGCCGTAAATCTTTACAGAACTATTAGGAAAGCGTATTTTGTCCTTTGTAAGTAGGAGTAGTATTTTTGTTCTTCATTATTTGAAGAACAGGCAAAGATCCTAGACCATCAGCCTCGTCATTTGTGTTAAAACTATTGGCCTTTGTAATTTATACTTCCATATTGTTAAGATTGCGAAATATTTGTTTATTTTGGATTTTATGGCTCGCTTTCAAGACGTTTAAGCTAAGTCTTTTTTGGATACTTAGCACTTCACAAGGTATATTTGGATATTTGGTTCTTTCTTCTTCGTGACTTAGCTGGACTTAGCTAATGAACCAATTACAACCATTGTATATTATCTATATAGCTCCTGAACATAGTGTAGGTATTTATGACGTACGGCTGTGTAAGTCAATAAAATCGATTAGTTGAAAAAACTGGTGTTTACTTCCAATCCTAAGTGCGTACTTATACAACGGTATCAACGGACAACGCTGGGGCCGATCCCATTCGTTTTGAAATTTTACCATACCAGAAGATCAGAACTCGAACCCAAGATCTCTTAGTTTCAGTCAGCTCGGTCGACAAAGGATTAATCTATTCAACCACAGACGCGGTCAATAGCTATCAAGTTGGCGACTTTTTTACTTTCAAATTTAGAACAAGATTTTAGATCGTACCTATAAGTTTTTAAACTTGGGAATCACTACATACAAACATGCAGCAAATCAAAAATTTTAAATCTTTATTTTTCTCCTAAAATTATGAAATTATAACCGTGGTCCGTAAACTTATCCATTAACATGAATTCTCATAACCACCATTTTAGCTTGTAACAGTAAATTAGTCTAATTAAATACAATTATTCGCTACAATTTAAATATTTGTTTTACGATGCAAAAAATATCGCAATCATGTTCCAACTTTCAAATAAAACTATTTCGACCGCAACCTTTCTCTAAACATGGCAGCGCTTTTGCCGCCTTCGGCCATTTTGGAATTCTATATTTTTTGGCGCCAGTTGTTGTTACGCAGCGTTATAGAGAAGGTGTGTACTATGCGGGTATTCGTTCATATGTAACTTTACGTGTTTTTAAGTGAACTAATATTTTGGTGTTTTTGTCCAGCACTTTTTTAAGGTATCATTAATTGAGGGTATGTTAATATTTTTTCATATATTTCATATCATTATTCGGTTTAAAGAGAATTTTTCGTTGAAATTAATTTTGTGTTACTAAAAACGATTTATGTTATTTAAGTTATTATTTTATATTTTCATTAAAAAAGTGTATAATTATAAAGAAGTTATTTAGAAGTATTTCTGTTTTTATCTACATCTTGTAGGTTCCGAATACAAGATTTCCACACAGTTGATTTATTATAAAAATATTTTATAAATCATATGGAATCATTGGTTAACATAGTAGTGATAAAGAAAAAATGTATATAATAATATATTATCGATCTATCCGTATCTTTTTCAAAGATATTTAATTCAGCAAGTAGGTATTACCACTGTACAGATAAAATTCAGAATGAAAGCATCTTACTTGAACTGTTGTAATTAATGTTAATTTGAATAAAATACTAATGGTACTATGTAAAAAAGCGATGCATAAATAAATTTCCTTAATACTTACATCAATATATTTCTCCAGATTAAACCTTCAAAATTATAAAGATTATGATTGTAGTTATATATCCTAGGTATTAGTTGTGCGTATTGCTGATGTTCCTAATGCCATTTCTTCTCCAACCATAATACGTTATAATACAGTAGTAAAATATATTAGGTCTCTATAGCGTAAATAGTAATCATAGATTATTATTTAAAATGTAAAAAAAGCACATTGACTATACTGAAATAATCTGTGGCTATCGCATTATTTATGGACAATTGCTTAAAACTCAAAATCTTTCCATAGCATTGGCTTGTTTCAGACAAAACCTAGTATTGTTTATAAATAAACCAAAATATTACTGATAGTTTGTTATAAAACGTAGTCTGTGGTATTTATCTAAAATACTTGCATAATACATAAAATATTCACTTTAATTCGTCCTTTACTAGATCATCAATCGCCTAGATGAAAAAAACAATTATACATATAACTTTACAAACGTCCAAATAAAGCCTCTCTCGCATTTATATAAATCAATGATCAATCTATGTAATCTGTTACAAGTATCTGCAATAACTACTTGTCGCGTCAATGCTAATACAAATATACTTATAACAATTTTATAATGCGTTGATTATCTGTCAAAAACTAACCAAACATTGGCAACAAAAACGTTTAAACAATTCATTAACGCATACGTAACTATAGTTGTTGAAGCCATATCTTAAAAAAAACTGCTGTTGAAATATTAAATCGGTCATAAGCCACCCGGATATAAACCAATAACAATCCATTTTTAAAAATATCCAAGCAATTAAATACGGATTTCTTTTAAGAAAATAAAGAGCGTTAGGAGAATGTACGTCTGCACGTTATACGTTTTCTGTAGATCTTGACACTTGATGTATTGCAATCTGCCCGTCTTTTCGGGTTGTTTTATAATAGATTATTATAAATAAACAAAAGCAACAGAGTTTTACATCGATGTGCAGGTAGAATTAAATTGCACATTTTATCTCTTTACATAAGTTTTTTATATGAAAAACTGTATTGGATCACTACTTAGAATAGTGACGACACGTTGCTAAGCGCTGTACATTAAGAAAGATCTTCATGTTGCTGCTCCATCTGGGATAATGTTAGTGTTAGTGACGGTTTCACGCAGATGTAGCTAATGGTTTAATGCGTTATTTGTGATGCAACATTATTATTAATTGCTAATGACGTTAAACATTGACAGATAAAGTTATGTACCTATATAATACAGGGGCTTCATTTGCGTTAGTGTTAAAGATTTACTGTCTTATTCATATTGAGTTAGTGTAAGTTTGAAGGCTTCTTTAAGGTTCTTAAATACTGTGGCCGTCTTATTTAAAGTGTTAAAAAATAACACCGTTAACGCATAAATACATTAGTGTATATACAATACACACATTATCTGACAATATTTAACGTCATTAACAATGTCGCATTTCAAGTAACGCCTTAAACCCAGCTCCATATCCGCGTGAAACGACCTAAATCTTTAGCATTATCCCAGATGAAGGCCCAACCTTTATATATACACTAATGTAGGTTATCATTAACGGCGTTATAAACGCTATATAAGCGTGAAGCATACGCTAGCTTAATAATAAAGAACGAATTTCCATGTATGCTCCCAAGTGCTCGTTGACAGCCAATCTTTAACGCCTCATAAAAAGTTCAACTTCCATGACAGCACTTAAATCTTTTACAGTGTGTTTATTGACGAAACCAGTTAACGTGATATAGTAAAAGGGAGATTTTAAGAACCATTGTTCTTAATTCATGTTTAAAAATAAATTATTATGATTTCAATACTTACAATGTGTTCGATTATTCATAATTTTCCCTAGCAAGGTTGCATACGCAAATATCTTCGATCGTTGATGTTCATTCCACATTGATTACTACTGAGTAGACATGTGCGCCGCGTTGAACAACAGCGGCGCGACGGCGTGACAATTTTAGGCTTACTTAAATCTTCGCTAAATGTTTATTTGAAAAAATAGTCGCCAACAAAACTCGGGCACCTAAAAGTGTGAGCTGCAAACCGGGAATAAATAGGCAGAATTAAAAATACGAATACTACCTATCTCCGTTCTTTTCAGACTACCATCCATCTGTTCTATGTCATGTTAACAATGTAACGGACTATTTAGAGAGCACGTCATTTTTAAATAATTAAATTGCCTATAAATATAAAAATAGAATGGAAATTGTTTACAACTCAGACCGGCCCGGCGGGCTTACTAGGCGGCGTCGCGCCGGCGCGCGGTGTGGCGCACATGTCTATTTACTGAGTAATGCTATTTTTCCGAAAATCAATTTAGTGGTGCACTCCTTTTGCAATATTATCGGCATCTGTGGTTGGGTGGGTCTTTGCCGACCCACCTCTGTACTAGAAGCTCCCGGGTTCGATTCCCTGCATTATAAATTACGTAAACGTACTTTTTGTTATTAGCTATGGTCTGGGTGTCTGGGTTCAGCCTCAGTGTTGGTCCGCTGTATATTACCCATAACACAACCGTAACTTGTTTGCTAATTTAAAAAAAGGTCTATTCTAAGGATTACGAATTATATATGCCCACCAAAAATGCAATGTTTCTGATTACCTGAAGCAGGTCACACAGTTCGGGGATTTTTCCGAGGAACTGTTCAGAATGATGCCTTCACCTTCGTTCCACCAACGCACCGCTCGTCATCGACTGGGCGTTCATCTGCATTTCCTCGAGCCACTTCGCTCATGTACACAACGTTTTTCAAGAACGTTTCTCTTGCGTACCGTTTGGAATGAGCTCCCAGCTGAGGTTTTCCCACAGCGCTACGACAGGGAGTTTTTTTAAAAAGGGTGCCATAAAATTTGAAAAAAAATCTAGAATCCGATGCTAGTGCCTCCTACCGGTTCCAATTGTGAATCTACGCCACCCGGGAACCACCCAAACACATTAAAACAAAATCATCAAAATCAATCCAGAAGATTAGGAGGATTCTAGAAACCGATCCAATCGCCACCTACCGGTTCCAATTGTGAATCTAAACCATTTAAACACACAAAAAAATCGGTAAAGTCGTACTCAAGTTATACGCGTACATACTGTAATAGAAACGGAACGCGCCTGTCAACGTCATTGGCAGAGCAGTTTGACAGGCGCGTCAACCGTCAGAGACCGACGCTGACCACCCCTGTTCTCGAGCCACATATATTATTAATATTAACAAATTAATATAACTGTATTTTGAGAGTGAAATAAAACCATTGAAGACTATTACATATCTTTTAATAACATTAATACACATACATTTCTACGATTCGTTTTTATTTATATAGATTTGTGTACGGCTCAAAAATTAACGTCATTTATTTAAAAACTAAATAAAAATTCTCGCTTTTCTTCAAATTCTGTATTTGTTGGTCATTTAATTTTGCTATGATGATGCCAGGAGGGGACGACATGGTAGACTTTTAAACGCCCAAACATTTTCTTAGTATGTCGGCGTTGGTTACGCTCTAGCAAACAATGATATCCCTCGGGTCGTCCTTACCAAAATAATCATGGGAGCGTGTCCCGCGCGTGCCTGTTTGTCCACCTGTCGCGTGTTTTTATACATTTTTTTGTATCGGCCATACTGCTGACAACTACACCCCGTGCACTATATCAACGATAATCTGATAATGTAAATATATTTATGCTTTAACTATCTATACTCTTATGGTATACTATCATTTAATATAAATAATCTATTTGAAGCGCTATATATCGCACACTTAATAAAAAAAAGAAATATATCAAAATTTGCGTTTATGGGAACGAGCGTTTTAACTTTTGGCCCATTACGAGTTGTTCTTTGTTTGTTAATAAAATATAAACCACAATTGTTTCAAGTTGCTAAATGGTCTTTAGCTGAATGTGTAAGGATTTGTATTAAAGTTAAATAAATGTAATATATTTGTTGATAACGCTTAAAAAAGTAATTAAAAAAAAAGAGTCGTATGTCATCATAAAGTAAGTACTAATAAATTTATTTCACTTTTTGATTTAAAAAAGTAAACAAATTCTACAGATAATTAACACTAAATTGCACAAGTTGAAATACACCAGCGGCCTAAAGATTCTTTTTTGTCAAATAGCGAAATAAGTAGCCAAATAAATCATTTTACAAATAAAACAATCAAGTACGTGCACTACCGCCGGTTCTGCTGCAGCCCAATAGAAGGCCCTCTAGCGCCCCAAATATGCCGCCATTGGAAATGGTTACATATTTGCGGCATTTGGGGTGGAAACTCTGGGTCCGTGGGTTCCTAACGCTCTTAAAGATACCGTGACGTCGCCAAACGTTTAGCAGACGGCAGACGTAACACGCGACGAGAAGGCTGGTGAACGAGAACGAGAAAGCAGCGCTTAATCTTTGAACAAAATAAGAATTTTGTTCAAAGATTAAGCGCTGCTATACAACGTAGCAACAACGCCAGTCTTTTGGGAACGTTCCCGGTAAGTGTCAGTGCTTTGGGAGCAATAACTAATCTTTAGGTATTTTTCCCTTTTTTATTTAGTTTCAGTTTTTATATAGTATAGTTTGTAGTTTTATGTATTTTTCTTCAAAAAGTTGTAATTTAATGAAAAAACTTGAATATTAAAAAAAACAATATAATAAATAAATGTTACCTTTTGTTACTAAATTAAAAATAGATTCATTCGTTGCAGTAGTTAGTAGAAAAAAGAGGGATAATCCTTATTTCGCCAACAAGCGGTCTGGAGTTGGAGGGAATTTATTATTTACTAGTGGTCGCCCGTGCTCGAAATTCGACCATAATAATATAATCACAGATTTCGCCAAGGCTACACTGTTAATTTGACTTAACAATAAACAAAACTGTATATATGCGTGTTGTGTGTCAAATACATGGTAGTGTGTGTAATGTTTTTTTTATTGATTTAATGTATTTTTATGCATAATTAAAAAAAATATTAGCATTTTGCACTCCTTCTCTATATAAACTATAAGTGTGCGAAATTTCATACTCCTCTGTCCGCGCAATTGTCGTAAAAAGGGGCACAAAGTTTTTGCTGTTTTTGCTTCACGTATTAATATATTGTTACAACCTAAGCGCCGACAAAGACACATTCTACGTACAGATTTATAGAAGCTCATTTATTACCCGTCGGCATTTGAACTAATTGTAATTCTTTTATGACCGTCCTCTTTTGTTTACTTATTTATTGGCACACGATTCTAGAAAACAGCCCATTGTTTATTGTACTCATTTATAGCCACACATTAGCCAGGTGTTTTGGATTATGTCGACTACGATACGGGCACATTGCATTTGTACAGTATAAAACGATGGCCTGACTGAGGGAGGAGGCAGTCGAGCGAGAACCATGATCGAAGCGAGACGTGTGTACTACAATCGGGAATCTAATAGTGACGGACTTTGCACGTTTTATTGAATTACGACCTTCTGCATTACGTTTGGATTTGTTGTGTTCGGTTATATTTGTACCTGTGCTATACGTGTTTTTATAGTTCTAATAAACTCTATAATAATTCCAACTGCATTTTAATTCAAGCCCCGCTAAGCTCGTAACAATACAGATGATAAGTTCTTAAAAGTTCTTGCCTTTTGTAATTTTATCTTTAAACTCGTAATTTTTGAGATATTTCTTTGTTTTATTAAGCGTGCGATATAATGTAAAAATACGTTAGACGTACAGAATAACAAATGTCTTTTTGCTTATTGTCTATCCGCAACTATAAGACTGTTATAATTATCTTTCTATATGATAAATTAATGGCCCTAGCGGAAGATCAGCGCTGGTTTTTTTTTTTTTGAGGCGGGGGAAATGCATTTCCCGACCCCGACTTACGTCGGTACCCGCGAGACGCATGCGCACCTCTCTCCCTTTCTCGTTCTGCGGCCTCCTTTTGAGACATTACTGCCTCGCAGAAATTGGCCGCACCCACCCAATGATCGTCGCTATGTAGCATGGCTTGCACCAAACTGCCCAGCGAATCGATCGGACCTACGAGGGTCTCGAGTTCATGACTCTGCGGTGCCCATGCTGCGCATTCGACTAGCGTATGAAACGCAGTGTCTAATGCGCCACACTGGCGACACTGTGGGGAAGGCAGGCAGCCTGCGATATGATTCAGATACTTATCGAAGCACCCATGCCCGGTAAGTATCTGCGTCATCCTGAAGGTCAGGCTCCCGTGTTTCCGCGAGAGCCATCGCAACAGGTGCGGGTGCACCGCCTCCACCGTCCCAAAATCAGCGCTGGTTAACTTAACCAGCAACATGCTGAGCTAGGACCACTTTAGAGCTACACTTGCTTCGTGTTTTTATTTACTGCATTTTACGTTGTTCATTTATTTATTTATGCTAGTGTAATGTATTCTCATTTGTGTTGTAGTTCTAAATAAATCTATTTCCTTTCTCTTTCTTTCATTAAATTCAATAGTTCTTACTTAAAATTAAAATATGATAATTTTTGAGAGCATGATACGTAGTTAAAAATTATACCTGCTGCAACATCGTTAAGAAAAAGCAACAAGACATTCTTCAGCAATACATCTATATAAGGTTTTTGACTTCATTTTATAGTGTCCAGATTAGGAAATTTTTTTGGGGGTGGGTGTAAAATTTTGTCTCTAAGATGAAAAATTCGTGGCAAGCATTAAAATGTATTGAATCATGACAATGTCATGTTACTTCTGGCAAAACAAATTCATCAAATTTGACGCGGTTGCAGTCTACTTCATTTTGACATGATTTTTTAATTGTCATATTTGTGCACGCATATATGAAGTAGTAATTTTTCTTGAAAGTACGGACTCGTGTAAGCGCCTGATAGGTAGTAACTAACCATTGTTTTCAAGAAAATATGAAAAATATCTTATAGAAATTCCATAGACTAACGGCCGGTTGCTATATCTTACTGGCCGTTTATTTGCCTTACTATCTGTTAAAATTTGATATGAGCTCCATACAAGTAATGTCAAAATAAAACTACGTTTTAACGGTTTTAAGCGCGGTAATTTATTTGATTTTTGTTATTCCGACTTCGTAGACCTTGTGTGTTCATGTCAGCAATGTGTAGGTACTGACATAAAACACACAAGGTCTACGAAATCTGCGATCAGTGAACACACGCTGGATAAACCCAACCACTACATCAGATTCGATAACCCACAAATCCTCACGAAAGAGAATCGTTTAATACCTAGAACGATGCGTGAGGCTCTTGAAATCAAAAAACACCCAAATTTCAATAGACAAGATGGTTGGCAAGTACCACCTGCTTGGGATCCGATCATCAATACTATCAAGACCCAAACCCAGCAAAAACCAACTGCCCGACCTCAGGACACTGTGAGCTCTTTCTGCGGGCACCGGAACACAAACCAACATGACTGATCATTTCTTTTATTTTTCCTTCCACCCATTTTAATATTATAAGGTTGGGGAAAAAGTTTCTTCGCATTTTATATAAAAATTCAAAAGGTTTTTTATAAAGTTTATTTACATTTGACTAAAGTATGTAGGTGCCATTTTGTTGGATAACTTTTTGCCATCTTGTAGGTAGGGACGTGATCCCATTGCTATAAAAATTTTGGGGCTTCTGATCAAAAAACTGCGACAAGTGGTTTTGGCAGTCCTCTCGTGATGTTAACCTGACACTGCCTAAGGAATTCTGCAGAGACCGAACCAGGTGAAAATCTGAAGGTCCAAGGTCAGGACTATACGGCGGATGCATCAACACCTCCCAGCCAAGCTCTCGTAATTTTTGCTGAGTGGCTAAAGATGTGCGAGGTCTAGCGTTATCATGGTGAAAAACCACACCCCTTCTATTGATTAATTCCGGCCGCTTTCTCTCAACTTTTTGCTTTAATCTCATCAGTTGTTCGCAGTACAGTTCAGAATCAATGGTCCTGCCTGGCGGTAACAGCTCATAATGAATAATGCCCTTCCAATCCTACCACACACACCGCATCACCTTGTTGCGAGTTAACCCGGGTTTCGCCACAGTCTGTGAAGCCTGATCGGCCTTTGACCACGATCTTTTTGGCACGTTCTTGTCGTCGTGATCCACTTTTCATCACCAGTTATCAGTTTCTTCAAAAATGGTTCGGTTTTATTACGTCGTAATAAAGAATCACAAATGAGTACACGGTTCATTAGGTTTCTTTCAGTGAGCTCATGAGGCACCCAAATATCGAGCTTTTTTGTGTATTTAGCTTTTGTCAAATGCGCCAAAACCGTTTTGTGGTCAATTCCCAGTTGTCCAGCTACATCGTAACTACTAATATGCCGAACTTGCTCTACTTTTTCAAAAATGGCATCAATTTTGTCGGTAACAGGGCGACCAGAGCGACGTGCATCTCTGATATCAAAATTTCCGAATTGAAAACGCTTAAACCAAATTTGCGCTACTCTCACAGATACTGCATTAGGTCCATAAACATCACAAATTTTTTTCGCGGGTTGTGTTGTATTTTTACCTTTTTTGTAGCAAAATTTTAAAATGTATCGAATTTCTTCATTAGATTCACTCATTTTAACAATAAGAAAAGCAAATGATAATCACACATTTTCCAAATTTGAATTTGGAATTGTCTTCTTTAAAATTAAAACTTTTTAATGATACAAAAACCAGCCAGACACAAATGGTATAACCAAAGAGATCTTATTACAAGTTCATACATACTATATGCGAAAAGACTTTTTCCCCAACCTATATAATATAAAATTATTAGAGCTAGGCATGTTTGTTGAAGAGTTTCTTGCTCCGCTTCTTCTCTTCAAGCCAAACATGTTGCGAAGCGGTGGTAAATTAGATTAGGCTCCTATAGAGTAAATATTAACCATAAACAAAATTAAAACTAAATAATTAAAAGGAATAGGTTGGCGGTAGGCTAAATAAAACTTTAACAATACTCGTTGACACTTGACATCTTTCTTTGTCTTCTGTGATCACGGCCACTGAAATGTGGCCGAAACGTCGGAATACCAAAAATCAAATAAATTACCGCACTTAAAACTGTTAAAACGTAGTTTTATTATGTATACAAGTCGCGCATACTTAAGAAAATATTAAGTAATGTCAAAATTCAACCGGTGTATGGGCAAGTGAATGAATAGTAAAATGTAGGAACTCGCTATAAGAAAACACTGCAGATGTCTTACGGAAATGATGTGCGATTTCTCGCTTATTTTTACACATATTATCGCCCGTTATCGCAAGGGGTCAACGCTATCTGATAATTATATATAATGACTTTCACAACCGATGAACCTGAGTGTGTGGTTAATTGAATATGTTATTTTAACCCGGTTTCATTTGACGTTTGTTATATAACATATAATATCAGACCAAAAATATCGACCAACAAATGGTATGTATACATAAACACACTGGCGAGATACACACTTCGCAAATATCGCCACGGTGTGTTTCTTCATCATGAGCGTGTGGTAATTCAAAAGTTATGTACCATATTAGGTCAGATCACCCACCCCCCAATAGATATCGCATACAAAACAGCAATTTTACACCAGATGTTGTTGCTTCAAATTACGGTTTTATATATTGTTGCGAACTTAGCGCTTTCGGCGCTAGATCTAACAATTGTTAGTCTGTGTCAACACCCCAAAAATAGTTAGCGTTTTTTTTTAAATTACTCTTCACTACAAAATTCTCGTGTTTCCAGCATATAATCGTTAAAAGACAAGTAGTGCTATTGCTGATATTAGAGGGATGAACCAAATTGAACTGTTTCATTGAATTCGTGACATTGTGTTAAAAACTTCTCTAAATATTTATTTATTGTGGACTGTAATTATTATAATTATAAAAGAAAATAGCACGTGCGTAATTTATGACGATTTTTAATAATAATAGGGGGGAAATACAGATAAAAAATCAAAAGAAGATCTATGTTCTAAATTTAAACATTTAGTATATTTGGTGGCCAGTAAGTACCATGCCGCACCAAATTAATAAAACTATTTGTTGGAGATTCCAACACATTAAATGATTCTAGTTTATTTATATAGATCACTTTGGTTGATTCATCCACATTGAAAAACAAAAACGATCCATTAATATCGGCTTAAAGTTTGGCAACACTGGTTTCAAGGCTCCGGCCTATGCGCAACGGTACGCGCCTATTAAAATTTATTTAATTTACATACAGATAAGAAAATCGCCGAAATGACCAGTGAAATCTTCTAGATGCTCAAATTACAAAAATGGCAGAATGTCGGTGATCTATGGACCAATAAAACTATCCGATTAATGTACACTACTTTTTTTATAATGAATAAGTTCGCCTTTGACTGACATTGCACCTGATGTCAGGTGGAAATGCAGTCTAAGGTGGAGCACGCTTACCTTGAAGATACCTGTTCACGCGAGACTTGAAGACACCTAGATTGTATTCTTGAGGAAAAACAGACGACGGTAAAGAGTTCCACTCTTCGGGGTGCGTATGATAAAAGTGGAAGCATAGCGTTTCGTGTTTTGTTGGTATTTCCAATATATATCGGTGGCGTGAGCGCGTACGTCTGCTTGTCCGGTGGTAAAATGGTGAGGGAGGAACCAATTCATGTAGTTCCATAGCACACTCCCAGAAGTGTATTCTATAGAATACCGACAAACTAGCGACTTTAGGACGATGATTTAGGCTCTGAAGCCTCTCATGTAATAGTCGGTTATTGCCTATCAGTTTCCTAGCTCTTTTCTCAATTGACTCGAGTGTCTCCAGCTGGTATTTAGCTGAGCCATCCCAAAGATGACTTCTGCTAAGATCGAGCAGACTACAGTAAAATAAAACTCGGCTATATTAGCCATTTTACAATGCACATTTTCTTGAATATTCGGTACTGTAAAATCCACTGAGACAGCCGAGACATTGATCGCTTGATCTATGGCAAATGCTAAACGCTGCGCGGGCGCAAGCGAGTTCATTGAATATCGGCTAATTTGCATACAATGAATTGAGATAGTCTGAACACCATTATGATCCAATTCCAATGCTCGATTTTGTCCAAAGAAATTCACGGTGACAATAAAATCGTTGAAAGTAAGTGAAGTACCGTAAGATGTAAAAATAGGTTCATGTTGAAGTTATCAACAATATGCCTACTAAGGATACTGAAGTACTTTAGACACATAGTCTGAAAGAAGGCAGACAATGTGAAAAGACTTGTCGTCACTGGTGGAGTTGAAGGCAAGGAACCTCGTGGCAGATCCTATATATTATTTATTTTACATTACAAAGTGTTTTTATTTATTAATGGAGTACTTATTGTACACAGGTTGACAGCTGACGGAAAGTAGGTACCGTCGCCTCTAGACATTTTCAACACCAGATGTGCTGTCAATGCGCTGGGGCCACAAAGGGCAACGGACTGGAATCTGACCACTAATTCTAGAACACGATTTGAGGTAGTTATGGCGGCATACTCTAGATCAGGAATAGTGGTCATCCGGGCAAGCAAAGGGCATTTGCCCTTCCACCTGGCTGTGGGTTGTTTTGTGGCTTCTTACAAAAATTAGTATTCTTTCTCCATTCCTGCATGGACAAAAGAGTTGGAGTATTATAATTTTCTTAATTTAATTTGTAAATATATGACGTAATATTTCGATTGAGTCGAATTATGTAACTCAAATTCACTTATTTGACCCATCCTTAAACAGTAGGACTAAATTCTTAGAATGTTGATAAATATGCACTAAAGATAATAATGACCTAAATATGGTACAGACGTGTTTGATATTGTTTATAACTAGTAGTTTGCACACGATTCCGCTCGTTAAACTTCGGCTCTGTACACTACTTGATTGTTGTTGTTTTACTCGCCACAACGGCAAGCAAACGAAATGAGTCCATATAGCTTTATCTTGAATTACGTCTAAACCACATATACATAATATCATCCGTGCAAGAACGGAGAAAGAATACAATTTCCTGCGGTCGGGCGGCCTGTTGTAAGAGGCGACAAAACAACCCACAGCCAAGTGGTAGAGCATTTGCCCGTCTGGATGGCTACCACCTCATATGGCATTAGTGGACAGGTTCCAGTCTCCCCTAAGAGAGCAGCAGCACATTTGTAACAGCTTTGGTGTTGCAAATGTCCATAGGCGATGGTGACCGCTTAATCAATTTGCTAAGAAATATACCTTTAAGTTCTACTAATTATAGGCAAAATGCGTTCCTAGTGCAAGCAACTATTGAAATAATATAAGTAAACATAATTGTAACCCATTTGGGATCAGTATTTCGGGAGCCAAGCGGTGTCTAAGCCGTATTTTTTTTGTAACTAGTCTTATAGTGTATATTAGTATATAAGTATAGTAGGCATACGTGCGTCACTTAATTAAGATATTACTCGCGCAAACCTGTCTGTTACAATGTTCAGTGTTTATTCATGTGTAATGTAGCTCTAGATTTTCCATAACTAAATGAATAAAGTTTTCAGTATTTGTATTTTTGTGGAGCGTTCAATTTCCTACAAAAATATACACGGCCCATTTTATAAACTTTATTTTTTCACGAGTTACAAAATTCATGAGCAAAAAAGAAATTTGTCTGAAGATAAACAAACTGTAATCTTCAATATTTGTTAAATGGTGACATTTACGATAAAAATGTAGAAGACCTTTTTTGTAGAGCGTTCGATTTCCTACAAAAAAGTACACAAAATTTTGCTGCTAAATCAATTACTAACGGAGATATGATTTTTTTTATCGGACTAAGTAAAAAAACCGAAAACTGTAGTGGGGAGGACCTTCCTATTGACATTAAGAGCTCGTTTTTGGTGAGAATTCTCTAAAGGTGTCTTAGCGACCCATTTTTCAGTATGTCTATGAAAAAATATATTGTAATTTTTTGGTCCACCGTAAATAACATTTATGTAACTTAAAAGTGTAAATAAAGCAAAAAATCAATATTTTCTGCGACATGTAAATATATACATACATACATACATATATATATATATATATATATATATATGTGTATATATATATACATATACATATATATATATATGAATTGACGTTTGTTAGTCTCACAAAAACTCGCGAACGGCTCAACCGGTTTGCCTAATTTTGATTTTGAAATATTTGTAGAAGTTCAAGGCAGGTTTAAAAGGTATAAAAATGAACCATAGAAATGTATGTACGCACATAATTTCAGAAGGATTTTACCGATTATCGAAATCGGTTAAATCTTTTGTGTGTTTGACTGGGTACCGAGATTGTTTAGTCACGCAATTGGAACCGCGAGGTGGCGCCGGAATCAGGTTCTAGGATCTTTTTAATCTCCTGGAACGATTTAAATGTTTTTTGTGTGTTTGAGTGAGCCCCCGGATGGTTTAGATTCACAATTGGAACCGGTAGGTGGCGTTGGGAGCGCGGGCGACCGGGGGGAAACCGGACCCGCTCGCACATAAAGGCCGGAGAGGAGGGACGCGCCCCCTCTCACCTCGCAGTGAGCTAGAGGAGCCGTAGAGACCCAGATCTCCGGCTAACCAACGGTCAGGCCAGACCGCACAGGGGCCGGCCGTCGTCCGTTCGGGCTGGTGGTGTATGCGCGAGCGAGCCCACAGCCCGCACGAAGGACGCTCGGGCTCGGACAGGGGCTTTAGTGGATATCCCTAACCGCGGCGTGACAATAGCATCTCACACGTGGGATGCTAGTGCCACCCCGACCTGCCAAATCCCACACACGGGTCGCGACCTTTCCCCCTCGCGGGGCTAACGGTCCTCAAACGGATTTCCCCTGCTTAAAAAAAAGGTAGCGCTGGGATCGGGTCCTAGATTTTTTTTTTCAGGGCAGTACAACGTCTGCCGGGACCCCTAGTAGAAAATAATTATTTTTCGCTTTTTAGTTACTCTTGATGTATGTTTTTTTCTAGTTTTGTTTTTATATCTTATCAATTTAATGTTAACAGTGCATAGTGCACATCCCTTATTGTATATTAGACCTCGTCCAGTGCGTATTATCACAAGCCACTGATAACTAGGTCTTGTGTTTTACGAGTAACTTGCTCACATACTAATTATGTTAGGACGGATGACCCAGTTCTGGCATACGAAACACTTGTTCTCATATCGTCTATTGTCTTACGCACTTACTAATTGTAAATATATATTGATAATAAATTTAAAATTAGCCATTATTTATTTAATCATGACAGTGAAAAGGCAAAGTGCGCATAAGACCACGCACCTTATAAAGTTTCGTAGAGTCGGCGAATTTTTACAGGTTTTATCATTTAACTGCGAAAATAAAATGTCTCAAAAATCACTTAGTAGATTGTGCTTAAATAGAAAGAAAGAAAAAAAAAATTGAAGAAATAGCGACTACTTACATTGCTGACATGTATCTTAAAAATAAAAACATATTTTGAGTATTTGTACGCCGCATTTTCAGCAAACAAGGTTTGCACTCAGCTTATTGCTGTGCCGGAATTATAACCGACACAACGCTGATTTTTAGTGCAAACCTTCCTTTACTAAAACGACCCGAATAAATACTTTCTTTAAAAGTATTTTTTAAAGTTTTTTTTTCAGATTTGTGACTTCTTTTCAAAAGTTAGAAGCGGACCGGACACACGTTACATTAATTTCTAATATATTTACTGTATGTAATACTTGCAACAACTCAGAAGGGTTTATAGTAGTAAAAAAACAGCAACAGGTCACAATACTTTATAATCAGAGAACCTTACGGTTTTATCACATTTTACACTAACTCTTCACACTCTACAAGCATTTTTAGAACACCTCGCCAATTTTACAATTTTACAGTATATCAAACTTAGCAAGTTGGCACAACCGATAGCGGATTGAAGTCATTGATAAACTATTTTAATTAAAGGGTTATGAATGAAAAGAATTTAATAAATTATTGTTTGGAAATTTTAGATAATATTTTATATAAGATATTATATAAAATAAACTGAACACAGTATAAATCTCAGTCTGCCAACATGATAATAAAATGTAATGAATACCATCTATATACAATTGAGAGATTTTGAATTATAATCTACACAATCATTTCATCATATAAAGGAATAATATTGTTACATAAAATTACGGTAAATTATAAACCACTACTCTATACAAAATAGGCGCTAATCACAGAATAAATAAAAATATAACATTAATATTCAATTAATGAAATGGCTGATTGTATCGCTTAGAAATAAGAGGGTACATAACAAAATTAATTATTAACTTTGAAAAGAAACATGACAAGACCAACTATGCTACTAAATAACAGTAACATATAAAAGAACAGGCGTTAAAATGCATGCTAGAAATAATATTTATTACATTTAAAACAATTATATATGCGCTATTTGACATGTTTTTCTTGTACCTAACTATAACTTCTTAAGTAGGAACGCTCTAATAATATATAAGACGCTGCGACGTTCTGTAAATTTATTAAAAGTACGTCCGTTGATTTGACTGTCTGCATTATCTATGGTCCGCTCCCCTATTCTTACCACTTTCGAAGCCAATATTATCGCCTCATTTTTCTATTACTAAACTTTAAATACTAGATTTGTTGAAATTGTTTATTTTTTCATCGCAGCATCGTTTATTAATTATTTGAAGTATAATTATTAGCAGAGTGAATTCTTTTAAATGAATAAGTCGCATGCATGCTATAATCATTATTGTATTATTTAACTTCAAATCTAAATTATTTTATTTTGCAACAACTAATTAACACAAGTGAAATAAATCTATTTTACTTTAATTGCGTTATTTTGTTTTGATCATAAAAATCTAATTTTAATTCCGTTATGTAATTGGCTATATTAGTTTTAACAGTTCTTTTAAAGTTTGAATGCATCGCTTTTAATATTCTTAATAAATAAATAATTAATTTCCTCATTGTCCCAGTTTTTAAGGGAAAGGATAATATCCAACGCTATTTGGCGGGGTTGTTACCTCGATGTGCAGGTTATCACGATGTTAGTACATGGTAATTACAACAATAAACACAGTTTAGGCACAAATCTGCCTTGGTGTATACTTCCCAGTCTGGATTCTAACCATGTTGAAACGCGAGTGCGTTAACCACAGAGTTAAAAAGCTTTTTAAAGTGAAAGTTCTCTATGTAGACAATTAGGATTTTTTCCGTCACGAAAAAGCGTTATGGCCGCGTGGAAGGATGGCATAAGTTTAGAGTAGACTATATATGTTTTTTTTTGGTTCCGGATTGAATTCAGTTTATTTGTTTGATAAAATAAAATATGTTTAAATAAAAAATGCATTCATTAAAATGTACCTAACCTAACCAAATCATAATTTGCAGTAAACCTGCGAAAAATTGATATGTGTGCTGGGGCACATAGTAGAAGTTAAACTTCAGCGGACCAGCGGGCAAACGAATCGTAACAGACAAATGGAAAAACGAATGGCAACGGACAAGTGGCAAAACGTATCGCAACGGACAAGTGGCAAAACGAATGGCAACGGACAAGTGGCAGAACATCGCAACAAAATTTTATCTTGAAGTTTTACACTAAATTTTACTTCTACTATTTTTTCTTTATCTGGACATTTTAATATGTCAGATTTAAAAATACGATGCTGCAAAAATGACCGTTCAAAGATTTTCTATTACTCGCAACAAATCACTACTGAGGAGTTATTTTATTCGAGACTGCATTGGCATACCAATTCAGCCATTCATATATCAGAACGTGTCCTTGAATATAATTTACGATTTTGATGCTTGATCCGATACATCCGGGTTAAATTTTACAAATTAAAGTTCACTGTGCTTTAAAAAACAAGAACTTTAGAGGAATTACATAGAAGTAACATTAATATTCGTACTCTTCACACTTACTAAGGTATCATGAGATAGAAAAAGATAGATAAAATTTTTAAACATAGCCTGTCTTATTATGTACCAGTTGTTTGTGCGTGTGCATGTGTGTGGGTGGGTGTGTGTATTGGAGTAGTGTGTGTGTGTGTGTGTGTGTTGTGTATTTGAGCGTAGTTACCGTGCAATAATTTTGGTGGAAAAAAGAGATTTAATAGAGTGTATAGATTTCATACAGTATATAGCCTTATATGCTACATCTATGTATTAATTAATCTAAGACAACCACGGACTGGTGGCACCAAACTCAGTATTGTTATGGGTTAGGTTTTACAGCGCGATTAGCATTCCTTATAAGTCGTGCGCAGAAAGAAGGTTTGCCGATGACAACCCCTCCCGCCTCCCACAACCGCGACCCGCGGTCGTCTAGTTCTTAGTACTACTAATACTTAGACAAGCCCCGGTCCCAGTCGTAGGAAGCGGGAGGTGCAACCATCGACAAACCTTCTGCGCATGACTCATAGTAAGTAGCATACTACTGCTTCGTCTGGGATAATGATATAATTAATGACCGTTTCACGCAGATATTCGTTAACGGCATTATATTTAACGCTATAAATAAGCAGGGGTAGCTCGAGACGGTAGGCTATTGCCTACGGCGGCATAAATGCCTGCAAAAACGCTTGGCCTAAAGGCCAAAAAAAATTATTATACAAACACAACACCCAAAAATATATTTCAATTCATTAAGGCGGTATTTTGGTTTATAAGCCCTAATTTTACATGTTTTTTTCGGTCGCGATGATAAAAAAACAAATAATTTCTACTATACATTTTTTTATAAGTTTTTTATTGATATTTAAATAGTACAAAACATTAATAAAAATTTAAAAAAATCTAAAAACTGCAATCTTGCAAAGTGGAGACTGATTAAAAAAAATGGCACGTCCTGGTGTGCAGGATATCAATCCTTCCAGTGACCTGAAATGGAAAACAATTAATAGTCCTTAATGGCGGTTTCAAAAATACGTTTTGTCCAACAAAACGTATTTTTGAACCCGCCATTTTGTGGAAAACGTTTCTTTTTTTTTAAAAGTCTCGTTAGTGCTATAACTAAATCCTTCCTCTTTAAGGACTATTAATTATTTATTTTTTATTTTATTAATGTTTTGTACTATTTAAATATCAATAAAAAAAAACTTATAAAATAATGGATAGTAGAAATATTTGTTTTTTTTAATTGCGACCGAAAAAAACACCTAAAATTCGGGGTTCTAAACCAGAATACCCCCTTAATTTGAATCTAGAAAATATATGAGTAGTGGAATCAACAAGTACATACAACAGGAATAGACAGGATTTTGGGAGAAGAAAGCTAAATAGAAGACTTCTTTTAGTTTTCTTAAGCTTCGGTGAAACATTTTTTGAGTTTGCCTACGGCGGCAAAAACTCTAGGGCCGGCCCTGTAAATAAGTCTCATTTGGCCACAGTCAATAATTATAACATTATTGCAGGTGAAGCCCGAGCATTAATTAGTATTATTCTCTTATCCTTTTATAACATCTTTGCACTTTCTTACATTAGCTGCTAGGTAGATTAATTCTCACATTTATTTACCATATTATTAAATATTTAAATTAAACCTGATTGCGAAATGCTATGACGTATTCCAGACAGCTGGACGCTGATTGCCTCTACAAGTGGATGGTATTTCTGTTCATTGAATGAGAACAGAGCCAATACATACGGAATTAGAGTGTTCGGGCAGTTTATATTTAGGCTGGCTAAAGCCTAGATGAGGCGCCGTTGGAATGAAGTAATATGGGCTGCAGATGCTCAGACGAATATGCTTTGTTACGAATAATGCTTAACGCCTGTCTTTCATTTATGTATAGAACGCAACCAATTTCGGTCTACCCATGAAAAGTGTAATAAAACTACGTTTTAACGGTTTTAATCCCTATTTAACAATACTCATTGACACTTGACATCTTTGTCTACCGTGATCACGGCACCTGGAAAGAGTACAAAACGTCGGAATAATAAAAATCAAATAAATTTCCGCGCTTAAAACCGTTAAAACGTAGTTTTATTGTCTGTACTAGTCGCGAAAACTTAAGATTAGATATAAAGTTTGTTTGACAGACAATTATGCTTGTAACAGTCCTAGTTCATCTTAAAAGGTCTGGTTTACATTTGCTTGAGTTGAGTAGTCAGTTAACTTGTGAATAAGTACTTATCATGGTTTGTAAAGATATCTACTTAACTATCAACTTATTACTTAACTGGCATATTGCAGTCCAAACGGTGATAACGATAAGGAAGCCTGAGACAGAAATATGCAAGTAAAATCACTTTTAGAGAGACGTGTTGCTGGGGACTTGTCGCTTCTTTTTATTAAAACCGCAACAACACGTTACGAAGCGTAGAATAGTGGACTAAATAAGCACATATGCTTGACCTTCAAACAAAGTGTTCCAGGTTGAAAAAGCTTTGAATGTTAACAAGTTCCTAGAAACTAATATTATCAGATATATCTCGTGTTTTAGGCAAAGGATGATATCTCTGCCACACTTGTTCAAGGTAGATTATAGAATTCGGTTTGTAAATTGCCTTACCATATTTGTTTTTCTCAAGCTTACGTGGCACTGGACTGTTCACGTATATCATAGAACCAACAGCTGATGGAGCAAACGAGAGTCTTGGACTAGAAACCACATCTATCTTCACAAAGTTGCCGGCAGACTGGATTAGTATAACGGAGGACCACAATATGTAACGCACACTAGAGAGATTTCCAACAATCGATTGCAATTACGACGTCTTGCAGCTCCATTACTGTTAAAACGAGCCTGTTATAAAAGTACCCATATTAACCCTTACCGGCAACTTTGTGTTTATTGTCTATCTACCGGGCGTATCTCCAGTACGTTTACTAACACGAAGACCTCTCTAGGACTCGCCTGCTACATTGACCCCCGGTATTCTGACATAAGCGACTGGTCCAATGCCGTTGTAGCTTATATATTTTCCTATTTATGTCATTTACCGTGATATACCACAAACGTCTCCATTCAGCTGCGATGAGAATCTTGAGATTTGTCAATAGGCTTATCATGTTTCTGAGGCCAAGTGTCGAATTTTTCGAGCGGTTTCTGTTGGGTATTTAATTTCATTTTTATTGCTCAGTTCTCTTACTAAGGGTTGCGAGTCTTAAAATTGCCTCTAAGGCACCTTATTCTCACACCTGGACATAGGCATCCTCTTTGCGTCTCCACCCAGCCGAGATAAGAATGTTGAGATGGACGTGTGGTGTTACAAGAATGGATAAGGTGAGAAATGAGTACATACATCAACATCCCCTGTTTGAAAGTTTTGGAAAATTGAGAGGAAGAAGACTAAAGTGGTATGGGTATGTAATAAGGAGGGACGAAAGTCATAGGACAAAAATAATGTTAAACTGGACGGATACACATGTAAAAATACTTTAAATAAAAGATGGATGTATTGTGTGATTTTTTTTAAAGTTTATGGCTAGTCAACGAGGCCTTTAAGCCAGTGTATTGTGTGAAGGATAACAAGATGATTTGTGTGACAGATGAAGTATTTTAGAATAGAGGAGCTTGGAAGGAAAAGACACATTGTTTCGACCCCAAACAATTGGGAGAAGGTGAAAGAAAAGACTGGGATTCTCAACATAAAAGAATGTTAATTGCTGATTCAATAAAATGTTACCCAGTTCCGACCTTATTTCCAACTTTGAGTCATAGTGCTAAGAGTGTCAATATAAGTCACTTTACTTTTTCTTTTGTCAAATTTAACATGACTCAAGAATCAGGGTCATTATGACTCAGGCCAGGAAATGACTCGAACCTACGTGTGGGCATCACGAGATCAATCGTATGTCGTAAAAAGTGAATGGTATATAATAATTTTTTTATGATATCCATTGATTTATTGGTTAGAAATCTATTTTATTATAGGACCGAGAATACTGAATGGTTTTAGATTAAGTTTAAAAATAGAACGTTCCATTTATGATTTTTTTCCCCATCGCTGTGCTAAACAAAAAATTGGATAAGTGCGTGACAGACTACCAACTATGAAGATTTTCAGTAAAAAAGGTCGACTAGCCTCGTTATTTATCTGCGAAAGCATAATAAAATAATAATCAATAACACTCCGTATCTCAAATACCTAGACAACGGATACCGTTCAAACCAATTCCTGTTTGAAATTTTTAATGCTTATAGTTGTTTCTTTTTTAAATTAACTTCATAGTTAAAAGAAGCTAATATTTTCACACCTATTGAATTAATTTACAAAGTTGTTACAGAACGTCGTCATGATTTTTCAAGATCTGACAAATAAATGACTTGTACACAAATAAAAAAATCAAGCCTCAATTACATGTAGGTACCGTGTATTCACTACAGTATTGTGTGCTAGTTTTAGATTACTTAATCTTACAAGATTTTATTCATACAAATCACCAGTAGTTACCGAGAAAAATGGCAACTTACAAAATATATGTGTAATTTTTAATATCAAGTATTTTACCTTAGCAAAAAAAAACCATGCCAGTGCGACTCAAGATCCACTCGACTGACAGATGATCATATATCCTTAGTCTCTAAAATTCACATTAAATCAGTCTCGGCCAAATCAAGATTGATTCAATATTGAGCCGAGGTGGATTACAGACTTTCAAAACCGTCAAAAGTGACGATTCCAATTCGATTCGATTGCCAATTTGAGTTACGGACTCGGGGCCCATGGGTGATGTCTACGCGTTGCCTGATTATAAGCTTGAACCACAAATTGACATGACGATTTCATAATGCTTCCATTTTGCCCAAAATAGTTACACAACGGTAAAAGTATCCCGGAATATGTCTTTAGCTTTTTCGTGAAAGGAATACGTAGCTATCCTACCTGTTTGGTCTCCTTCGCACTGTGTATAAACTGTAAATCATGGCGGTAGTGGGCGGCAAATAGCCACTCCACCACGCCTTGGATACGCCAATCAATTGCTGTTTATAACCAGAACAATTTGTGTTTCAATCATCGTTTCCATGGGAGGTCACGCCACACATTTTTTTAAATAGATGGCCTTGTACGAATCGGCCTTTCATATGGTGGGTTCGTATATAAAATACAAAACTGATACACATACACATGTGATCAAAACATTTTTTATTTAACATTGACATTTGGTCATCTCTACGAAACCCTTCGTTGTAATAACCCAATTATTCTATTTATCTATTTTGAAACCTTGCAACAATTTAATCTAAGTAAAAAGTATGATGTAGGTATGTTTATTATTTGTTCCTAGTAGTCCTCCTTACCTTAAGGAACGTCGAATTCCTTCGCCTTTCTACTTCCCACAATTTACACACAACATCGTAAACTCACTACACCTGCACACACTTCAGCCTTTTATGAAAACTCTTTTACAGTGCAGAATGCGCTGCCTCTAACTGTCAGAAAGGCCAACATATCGTCTACATTTAAGAACGCACTCAGAAAACACTATTGTTTCTTAAATAATTATGCCTAATTCTTATACTATATACTAATTAATATATATCTTATAAATATATATGTATGTATTTAATTAATAAAGTAATTTAAGTATATGTATTTAATTTATAAAATATGTGGTTTAAGTATGTTTGTTTATGATATACCTAATAATCTGCACCACCTACATCGCCAGATTAGGTTAAATTGTTCCTTATGTTAGGTTGCCTGGAAGAGATTGCTTTAAGCGATAAGGCTGCCTATTGTTTCTACCATGACAATATTGTAATTGTGTATGTTTGAAATTGTATATTTCGTGAGCAAGAAATTGTTATCTATCCATTTATCTTGATGTAGGCTGCATAGAAGAATAAATAATACGAACCCAATTAAAGCGTGATTATTATAAAGACCTTGTTTTGTCTAGTTTATAACAATGCCACCTATAATTTCGGCGATATAATGTAAGTGCTTATAAATATGTCATATATTGATTTAGTTAAGACATTCAACTACTATATTCCTTTAGTGTCGCCTTGTAGAAATCGATTACAATTGAATTGATTGCACTTTCCATTATTAATAACCACATTATGAATGATAGTGAGAAGTTATTACTGGCGTGAATAGAAACTGCTATATAAATAGAAATTGATAACTTGGAAGGCATCGCAATGTCATATTTTACCGGAACTGAGGCAATAAATAAATCAAGCGATCAAAAATTGTTATTAGCCTATAGCTATAGGCTAATAACAATTTTTGATCGCTTGTCTAAAGGATCTCTTGTATTTTCCAGATGCCTGCGCCTATGTACAGATTCTAAAATACTCACCTAGACATATAACAAATTACCTAAGATTTTGGTCATACTGTCCTCACGACGTTTGTTGCATGTCACGCATGCATTGCAACTACGACACCATCTTGTTCACTATATTTGCCATGAAAACAACATAATTTCTCTCTCTTTTCTTTCACCATATCCCAATTATTTGGGGTTGGCACAATATGTCTTCTCCTAACACTCCTCTACTCTGACATACATCTTCTGTCATACCACATATCATCATATCATCCTTCACACAATCCATCCATCTTTTTTTTGGTCTACCTTTACATTTGTACCCATCTATCTTGAAGTTTAACATTCTTTTTGTCACGTGACTTTCATCCCTCCTCATTATATGCCCATACCAACTTAATCTTCTTCCTCTCAATTTTTCAGTCACGGATGCAACTTTCAATGATCCCCTTATGTACTCATTTCTCACCTTATCCATTTTTGTAACACCACACATCCATCTCAACATTCTCATCTCAGCTGAGTGGAGACGTTTGTGGTTTATCACTTTAGTGGCCTAACATTCCGACCCATATAGCATGATTGGTCCCTGACATCCCTCTCTATATCACAATTACTCTGCAGCAGTGAACTAAGGTATCTGAATTCAGAGTTGGCTGATTCTAGTTTAAGAGGCACAGCACTTTATCGGAACAAAAAGTATCCTAAGTGTTGACCCGTGATATAATTTAGTAATCTAGTAGTTTCATTTAAATCCGTTTAGCAGTTGTCATGTGAGACTATAACAGATAGACAGACAAAAAACCTAAATGTTTCACTTTCGAAATCTACTGGTCCGACCTAGCCCCCCTGATTTTTCTCATTTTTAAATTAATTGTAAAAAAACTACAGTTCCAACATTGATTATATTATAGACTAGCTTCTGCCTGCGACTTCGTCTGCGTGGAATAGATAAACAAAGTAAGTTAAAAAAACCCTCCGATTTTGAAACATTCTTCATTGGTGCTCCGCTCCTATTGGTCTTACCGTGATGATATATAGCCTATAGCCTTTCTCGATAAATGGACTATCTAACACTCAAAGAATTTTTCAAATCAGGCCAGTAGTTCCTGAGATTAGCGCGTTCAAGCAAAGAAACAAACAAACTCTTCAGCTTTATATATTAGTAGAGATTTAAACCGTAATACTTGTACTTGTGGCCTCAGACGACAAATATGAGTCCGTATGCAGAATCTAAAATTTAGATTCTTTAGCAATTTATTTATGAAATTGCTTGTGATATGACTCGCTATTACACAGAACCCCAAAATAATTGTTAGGTGGCAACACTAGACTATTAGCGACTGGTGACGTACGCGTATCGATCGACGGGCTCGTTAGCAAAATAGTGATGTAAACAAACATCAACACCAATCGTTGGAATTGGATTGACACCTGTCATATGTCGTACACATAGCCGCTGTATTTGCTTCCCGTATTTTCGGGTAGGTCGTCTATTTCGAAATTAACCTTGTAACAATATTGTTTCAATTTTTAACGGATATGTATGTCTACTGCTAGATGTAGGCCTGCCCCCAGTTTACTCTACGTTCCGAATTTGGCAACATTACGTAGGTTGTCGGTTTGTCAGGCTGGAGGACGACCTGTCGAGACGCAGTCTTCACTCCAGAATTCTACTACTCCATCGGCTTGCGGCTTGTTAATTTGGTAAACTATATCGGTTCCCTTTGTTCTCTTTTAGATATCCTCAATTCTGATTTTATCCAGTTATTATAGCTCGCTGAGCTACTTGGAAATTATGGACCATCATGACGTCTAGAGCCCGTGTAACGCTTGTTCTTTTTTTGTAATGAAGGGAGAATGAGTTTCTGCTCTATCTCCGGTCCTGAGGAGAGGACATGGGTAGGTATGTTGGAGTCCCAACGACCGGTCCTCCACGCTGTCTTCCGAGCGTAATAGATGTCACGAGGACATTAGACTACCCACTAAACTTATCCTGCGCCTCTCTCTGCGCTTTTACGAGACGTCGTAACTCTTGTCCTGAATTAATAGTGTTGTATTTATTTAAGCTTCGTTTCTGTATCTTGGTTAGGCCTCACAACTCCTGACCAGGCGCGGACTGGAGATAAGTTTAGTGTGTAGTCTGGTGGCCGGCACACCACAACTTCTTTCGCTCGGAAAGTGTTGCTCGTTAACCACCCCCGCTGTCTGAGGAGAACCAACGGTTTCTATGTCTTCCTATCCCTACTTTTACCTCAGCATTGGTATAAAACTGATATTACTTGTATCGTATAGTAAAATATAATAATAGTAATTATAATAACATGTTGGCCCTCCCAATCTTGGCATTTTTAGGGGCCATGCAGTGAGTGACGAGTTACCGTCTGCCCATTTTTTCCATCTTCCATGAACATTGCGACGGGCAGATGTCATAGTCCCCACAGTCCCCGATCTGTAACTCCACTAGCAGTTCATCCCAATAGCCCGGTACCTTTTGTTCTCATTCCCTACAATAATCGTACACTTACCGGGGCTTTTCCTTTGGTGCATTTTTTTGGTAACAGGCAGGGACAATCGCCGGTCAGTGTTACGCCACATTTACCTACCTACCTGGGTCCCTATGAGAGTATATATCCAGAATGTCAGGGATGTCTAACGTATTTAAGCTCTTCTGACATTCTAATGCGCCGATTTGGTACTAAACCCCGGAAAGCAGAGCCGTACCACTTCGTACAGTAGAGGTGATTCCACCGATACCCCGTAAATAGTGGCCCTCTACCACGTATAATGGGAAATCGAATACAAAATGTTGTTTTCGAACCCCCGTCCAATTAAATAGACGACAGTCGAAATCTGCCTGCACCGTCCTCTCCCTCGCTCTCTGGCGAACTCCTTCTCTAAATTTTTAAAATGACCATGCTAATGCCAGTGAGAATCGCTGTGAATTACTACCCAACGAGTCTACCGATCCTATTTTTGCCTGGAGTAGCCTACACAGCGCCCTCCACAAGCAAGTGGAGAGCACTGCACTCCAGACGACATATAAAGGCGACAGAATACGCTAATAAACATATGATTCAGACACTCTAAGGTCCGTCAACCCGATCCGCTATAGTCCGGAGTATGCTGTTGGAGCTGGCGCGCACCCAGCGCCACAGGGATGCGACCCGCTTACGCATTATAGTATAGAAATCATCCATGCGTTCTTTTGCAAACATCCCTAAGGCACTACAGTAGCGAGGCAGCCCCATCAGCATCCTAAACGCGTTATTATATTGGACGAGCAGAAGCTCTGAGTTCAGCCTGTACAGTTAACCCACAAGCTGCAAGTGTAAAAAGTCTGGCATTATACACCAAACAGGGTGGGTCCTTTTGACGCCCTTTGTACACCTTGCAAACCGGCGGATCAGCATGTTACTCCAAACAGCCAGCGCCCTACACTCCCTCTCCACGTTCATGTCATCGGTCTGGTTTGCAGTAACCCAGTGTCCCAGGTGTTTAAATTCTGACACATCTTCAATATAGGAACTAACCTGGTTCTTCTGTCATCAGATATTCTAAATACAGCAGTTTCAGTGGAGAGGCCCCCATCTCATATACCAGCATACACTACATCCCTATAACTCCCATCACCAGTAGCTGAATTAATATATTTATTCTCGTTCGTTCACCATTCGTTTTACGTCATTGTTGTTATTGTAAACTTGGGCGGGATATTTTTTGCATTCCATAACGAAAGATTTTTCAAACACTTGAAATTAATTATTCTAAATGCGTTTTACGCTCACATATAACATAAAATATAACGTAAACATATCTTCAGCTTTGCAATTCATGCATGATAAGATCATCATCGCGCCGGCGTATTTCCCGGTCGCACTCTTACGTCCATTTGGTGTTATCTCGTATTTGATTAATAGCTTAACAAATTATGCAAAAATAATTACAAGTGTTAACCATTACATTGCGAACATATAGTAATCCTTTACAGGTCTTTTATTACCCCTTTGAATTTAAGTGATCCATTTTTCTCGTTAATACACAAAGGGATTAACAAGAAAAATGGGTCGCGGTAAGACGTCATAAATGCTTTCTTCTTATATTTGCATTTCGTTGCACATTCTTAGAAGACAAGAGCTTTCAAAGGCGGGAATTCCAAAGACTAATAGGCTATTTTACAAACATAAAAGGGGGGGCTTAGTTCAGTTTCAACTGCGATCGAGGAGTTACCTAGTGTACTTTCGGAGCGAGTATCTTATAGTAACGGACTTTACACGCTTAACAATAATATTAGGAATGTTTCACAAAAAATCGGTTTTGATACAGACAATGTATCGTACATATTTGTTTTTACAAGAATTGTTTTTCTATATATAGACATATGCCAATTTTTAGTTTATAATCTAATATAAATTTTAATTTTATAGTCATACAATAAATAAAATTATAAGTACTGTAAATAAAACTAACTATAAAATACAAATATACAAATCTAACTAAAATGCTAGTATTAAAATAAATTATATACACAAATTAAAATAAAACTAATACATACAAATATAAAAACCATATCAAATATACAAAATAAAATAAAACACTATAAACTACAATCGGTCCAGTCTGACCAGACCACTGTCGCTGGGTAGTGTACCTAGAAGGCTGGCAACATTACCTCGCTGAACACACACTAATTCGTTGGGCGCGGTAAGCTCCATCGTTCCGGTCTCCTGTGGCCTCGACCAGCCGTTGTTTAATAAATTTATATGATCAAAAATCAAAATTCTCTGAAACATGTTTAAGATTCGTAGAATACAGGTTTAATTTTGTCGTACGTAAATTGTGTCAATTTGTATCTTTAAAAATGTGATAACAAACTCCTTGTAATAAATGTTTTAAATAATAAAATCTTCTTAATCTGGTTGTTATTATTCTGCTATCAAGAAGGGGTCGCTTAGGTGTTTCTGTTATTCTCCTATCACGAGCATTGCGGTGGATATAGATCATTTTCACCTCACAAATAAAGTGGTATTTAATCTATATGAAAACGCAGTAGAAGAATGTATTATAGTACCTTCTAGAAAAGTAAGTTTAAAAAAGTCCACGAAACATATATAATATACTTATACTAATAATATTATAAATAGAAAAGATTTGTATTTTGTATGTTTGTAACGAATAAACTCAAAACTACTAGACCGATATCAAAAATTCTTTCACCATTCGAATGCTACATTATCCGTGATTAATATAGGGTATATAAAAATTAGGAATCCCTACTTAAATTTCAATAATGTAACCCATCAATCTAAACAAAATACTTGGCGCCGGAATCGTTTCGATACGTTGTCCGTTGAAGTTTTACTTTTACTATGATTTTGATGAAATTTCATATGTGTTTTGACATTTACTCGAGTGAGGCCTGGGGACGCCGTGTAGATGTTCTCATCAATTTTAGACCAATATCCAATAACCTTTCTTCGGATAGGTGGCGCTGTAATCTAACCGAGTTCCAGATTTTATAAATCCTTTATAATAGTTGGCAGGCTAATCTCCAAGATAGACAGGACAACGTCTGCTTGGGATTGTTATTGACGAGACCTGGAAAACTTGACCAATCTCAGAAGAATCTTTGCATCGGCAGCTTCGCTTAGAAGACGCTACTAAAGACAAGTTACTACCCATACTTGGCAAATATCGAATACGTTTCGATACGTTTTTCCACTTGTCCGTTGAACCTATTCGCCTTCGCCGTTTCACTACTTTTTTTGTACAATATCCTTTTTGATCCTGTCCCAGCACACATTTCAATATTTCGACACCTGGTTTACTACGGTAGTAAACTCACTGCCAAAAATCAGACAAGCTAAATCCATTTTGTCTTTTAAACCAAATCATAAATTACAATTTTTCATGATTTTCGGTTAGCCACTGTTGACTTAATATTTTCTAATTTAGAGGGTTGTCATTTTAATGAATGCTTCTTAGTTTTATTTAAAATAAAGTGTTTTCATTCATTCATACAATTTATGATTTGGTTAGGTTAGCTACATTTTAATGAATGCTTCTTTTATTTAAACATATTATTACAACTTAGACTTCGACAAAGACAAATTCCACATACAGTCGGTAAATGCACATTTTATTATCTATCGGCATTTGAACTAATTGTAAAAGGATTACAATTAGTTCAAATGACGACAGGTAATAAAATGACCGTCTTCTTTTGTTTACTTATTTATTGGCATACGTTTCTAGTATTGTGGAGAACAGCCTATTATTCTATTGTTGTATGTCATCATTAGCCAGGTGTTACGGATTAAGTACAAGCTGATTCTAGGAAATTATATCAACGATACGATACAGACACATTTGCATTTGTGCCGTATAAAACGATGGCCTGGTTGAGAGAGGGGGTCAGTTGAGCTACGACTGCGATACGGGCGTGACGTGTGTACATTCAGGAATCTAATAGTGACGGACTTTGCGCGTTTTATTGAATTACGACCTTCTGCATTATGTTTGGATTTGTTGTGTTCGGTTATATTTGTACCTGTGTTATACGTGTTTTTATAGTTCTAATAAACTCTATAATAATTCCGACGGCATTTTTTTAAGACATGTTGTCCTATTCAGATGTTTTTTTAAAATTTGTATTTATTTCAAGAAATAATAATCAAAATGACATAAACTTCATTAATGGTTAGAAAGACAGGAGCTATAGACAGCGAAGTGAGACCAAGAGGTTCCTTTTTAATGGCCTAGGTATCTCATATTTAATACAAAAATTATACGTGACACTAGGTTATGTACATCTAGAAGCAGTAGCTATGCCACTTGCAAATAGATGTAAAATCCATTTATTTACTGCTGTTGCGATAACAAAAAAAACCAAGTATATTATTACTATTTCATGCAGTTTCAGTAGATATTAGATATCAGTTATCAAATCACAGGTTCAGATTTATTTGCGGTCGATATCTGGTTTTATCCTAGCACACATGAAGGCGTGGACACACCATCGAGGTCAACAGATAATGTGATCGATCCACAGATAATGTAGTGAATGAAATTAGAATCACATAATCGGTCATTGCACGAAAAAAGTTCACTTAAATATTTACATTTAATACTTAAACGTAAAAAATTGGAATTTTAATCGACGTATTGGTTTCATACTTTATCTCGACTAGACTCTGAAACGAATTAATAGATTTTAATGAAAACTTTAGGGATTAAAAGGACTTTTACCTTATATCTTCCTTATGTTTCATCTTGATGTCTTCCAGGATTAAGAAGATATAAATATACAGTCAAAATTACGCGCAAAATGGGAGGCACAGTCAGTTGTTCAATAAGGTTTAATAAAAGTGTATCCCCGAAGACACATAGACCCCCAAATAATCGCTCCTTTAAAGCACAGATAATAAATTAGTATAGTGGTGTCAAATAAAGTCACGGCTGCATCCAAATACGTCATAATTCGCACATTAATAATGGTACATAACACTTGAGACAAATAAACGGATATAATTACACTAACCATATTAGCAAACGGCGTAGAATAATAAAACATATTCTTTGGACATCTTAATTTTCAAGACTTAGGCCCGGTCCTGTATCTTACCGACCGTTCATTTACCCCATTATCGGTTAAAATTTGACATAAGCTCTATTATACAAGTAATGTCAAAATTCAACCGATGGTAGGGGGCAAGTGAATGAATAGTAAGTTATTGGAACTGGCAAATATTAGCAGGTTTAATGGTTATTAGCTTCTATCAGCCATTTTGTTTTTTATTCTTTATTGTACACCAAAAGTTACATACAAAATTATAGAATAGTGGTTATATACAAAGGCGAGCTTAACCCTAAAAGAGTTTTCTTCCAGCAAACCTATGAGTCTAGCGAGAATGGGAGAAGCAAAAGGCAGGGTTGTCTACACTAAGATATTTTACGATTTAACTATGTAACATATAATATAAACAGATTAACAAAAATAAATTTTCATACAAGATACACTTAAGATACATACATACATATATAATATTGTTACGAGCTACAGGACTCGAATTAAAAATGCCCTTGGAACTACTACAGAATTTATTAGAACTGTACAAACACGTATAAAACAAATACAAATAAAACTGGATGCAACCAGTTCACATTGCACGATTCAATGCAATTCGACATGCGTAAAATCCGTCGTCTATATCGCTAATCGGGAGTACTACAAACGTCTTACTCGTCTCCTAGTCGTCGCTTGACTTCCCGCCCCTCCATTCGGGCATCGTCTTATACTAACTACACAGTACAAAAAAGATTGACCGCGCGCACTGAGTTTCCGAGAAATAGTAATTTGTACACCTGCGAACGGCTAACAAAGTCGAAAACAATAACAATAAGGATTAGTTCGATGCTAATGATGGTTATAAAACAAGTAGAAAAACAATAGCATGTTTTTCTTAATTACAAATTCAAAACACAAAAGAATTCCTAATCCGGGAAGACAATGAACTGCGCTTACAACAGGCAGCTGTGCACTTATCTTTGACGGCATGTAACAATATAAAATAGAGACATATAAGGATAATTTAAGATAGATAGTGCTCTTTGATTTTTTTAAACTGCTCTCCGTTGAACTAGCTCTGATCGTATGTGGCAGGGCGTTCCATAATCTAACTGCGTGGACGGAGAAAAAACCACTAGAGCTACGTTCCATTAGACACTCACAACGACCTCGTTCAGGACCGCAATTTTTTCCGTTCCACTTGTTTGCCGGTGGTACAATCGTAAACCCAAGTGGAACGGTTATTCGATCCACCTATTGACATGGGTCGTTGTGAGCGTTGTGATCGAAAATGATGACGTCATTAGTGACTTTTTCGACAGCACCACAACGACCACGGTTGCCTTGTGGAACGGCTAACGGAGCATTTTGGGCGTTGTGAGCTACTAGTGGAACACGCTATATAACATGCCGATGAGTGTGTGGGAGCTTTGAGAAGAAGAGATTTAGAAGTTATACAATGTTTGTCCGAAGGAACAAGAAATTTAAAACATTGATGAAGATAGGAAGGAGAAAGAGGGTTATATAAGATTTTATACAAAAAAGTAACTAAGTGAAGGTCGCGTGGACGACGAATTGGTAGCCACTTAAGTTGTGATCTAAATGTAGAAACATTATTTTTATATTAAATCTTAATTAAAAGTAACAAAATATCTATTACACTTTATTATAAACTAATACAATAAAGAAAACTTAACTTAGTTATATTGTATTACCTATAATCGCTCAAGACTATATGTAAAATACTGAGCCTAGGTCACCGTCTTCTATGAGTAAGGTGCCCATAAATAAGGCTGAGTAGGATTCCTCGCTGCTTTGCCACACTCGTCCGTTGTCGGAGGTAGACACCAGCCATCTGTTCACCTGAAGAGTTGTTTTGATATTAACTTATATATTTATTAATATGTCACGGATAAAATACACAAATCCTGCCAAGTTATGTTAACAAAAAAGAAATATATAGGTCAAAAGAACAACGTATGCTCTGATTTTCAATTACCTGAACTAATTTTTTTTTTATTTTTCTTGATTCGTAAGTGAGTGGTGTGTGTTGAATCAACAACTCACCACTGTCTGTTGAATCCTACATGATTTCTAAAGGATTCAACTGTTGCTCCAAGCTTGCAATATAAAAAAAGTCGATTGCATCTATCATTTTAATCCAGGCAAAGAGTATGAAGAACTATATTAATAAGGATGTGAATTAATCGATGACTCTCGCTTGACGGCGCGGCATAGCTCTTTATCGATGTAAATTATGAGCAATTTATATTCAATATTGGTCGTAGAGGGTCGATGGGTGACCAACGATGCATTGCTATCATTAAGACATGGCTAAATGGTTACGTTTTGTTATTCAAATATTATTACGAAGGTTTTTTCGTCTATCATCTGTTGTATGTTTATTAGTTCTTGTTATATGCTATTATTGAAGAATTAAGAATGTAATTGTAATATCAACAGTGGCTCAAAGCTTTTGGCGGCATCTTAAAGGTTTATTTCAGAAGAATCTCAGGAAAGCTATTTGAATTTTATCCGTGCAGGAACGGAGAAAGAATACAGTTTCCTGCGGCCGAGCGGCCTGTCGTAAGAGGCGACAAAACAACCTACAGGCAGGTGGTAGGGCATTTGCCCGAATGGATGGCTACCACCCCTGGTTTAGAGTATGCCGCCTTAACAACCTTGAGTTGTGTTCCGGCATTAGTGAAAAGGTTCCAGTCTCCCTTAAGAGAGCAGCAGCGCATTTGTAGCACCTTTGGTGTTGCAAATGCCCATAGGCGATGGTAACCGCTTTCCAGCAAGTGGGCCGGCTGGCTGTCTGCTGAACTCATGCAATAAAAAAAAATGAATCTTTTAAATCTTTTTCTATTTGTATAAATATTTGGTATAAATTATTTTGTTATGATGTAATACGTACAACAATTTTATCTTAAGTGCATTTTTTGATAGGACTATATTTTTAGGCTAAATATCGTATTTTTCGAAAAACACCCTGATCATCCGAGGAAGTGAGATGACGTTTACGACAGGAAGACCTCTTGAAATTCGTACTGCGAGGCAAAACCGAACATTGTTACAAATCTCCCCAACAACATAATCGTGCTTGCTAATTTTTAGAATCATATTACTCATATAGTGATTTTAAACAGTGTGTATTAAACACAAGAATTTAGCAAATTCAAGAATTGTTACACTTACATCTAAATGGGATCTATCCTGTTTCATGAGTCAGTGTTATCGTTTACATTCTTTAAGCGTAATATTTTCAACTGTATAATGTGCTAAAGTGTTTTTAGAAGTTTTACTACCTTCATACATACACAACTTTACGATTTTTATGATGAAATATTTATTTATGGATATATTTATACATATATCTTATCTATCTTTATATATAAAATTCTTCTGTTCATGTGTATGTCACTGAACTCATCCTAAACATTTGGGCCGATTTTGATGAATTTTATTTTGTTTTCTAGTGGATTCGAGAATGGTTCCGATTCATAGCTGGAGTAGGTGGCGCTGGAAACTCAAGAGGGCGGCAGGAGCGCTGTCGCGCCTCTTGCCCAATATCGGGCGGCCCGAAGCCCGGTACCGAAAACTCACCGAAGGCATCGTACGGTCGATGGCCCCGCACCGGGCCTCAGTTTGATCCGACCGCCCGACGACCCGAAACGCTGCGCTGCACGCGCTTTTACAACAGGCACTGCGAGTATTGGCCGTCAGGGCGATACAAGGATACCGTCAGGTGTCCTTCGAAGCGACCTCGCTACTCGCCGGATCCCCACCATGGGAACTCGTGGACAGAGTCCTAGCATCGCTATTCCAGTGGCGCAAAGAGGCCCTGGCGAATTGCATAATATCGGCCCCTCAGGAAACCGAGGCGTGCCGGTAGCAGCTCCGCGACGTTGCCATGGTGGAATGGGAGAAACGCCTACGACACCCCAGCGCGGGTCTCGTCACCATAGAAGCGGTGAGACCGGTCCTGCAACATTGGCTACGACGAAAACACGGCACCCTGATGTTCAGGCTGACGCAGGTCCTCTCGGGGCATGGATGCTTCGGGAGGTACCTGTGTCGCATCGGCCGCGAGGCGACGTCAGAGTGTCATCATTGTGACACCAGCGACGAGGATACGGCGCTGCATACGCTCCAGGAGTGTCCAGCCCGGACAGAGCAGCGTCGAGACCTCGTCGCCGTAACCGGACTCGACCTCTCGCTCCCGACCGTGGTACGCACCATGGTCGGGAGCAATAGCAGATGGGACGCCGTCTCCTCCTTCGGCGAGCACGTTATGCTTGCAAAGGAGGAGGTGAGTGGGAGCGTGAATGCACGCGACGGCTCCGCTCCCGCCAAAGAAGAACGCCTCGGCGCCGGAAGGCCAGCATGGACCTTCAGCCACCGTAAGCGGGCGGCGTGGGTATAGGGGTTCTCACTCACCTGCACATGCCGTCGAGATGGGGGCGCGGCGTCTTCCGCGCGCGCTCACCTCTCCTCCCGTGGGGCGAGTTACAGACCGCCACAAGCCTAGAGAGCTTGAAGATTCCGGGGGATAAAAGTAGTCCCCCGGCAGTGGAAGAGGCCTCGCGAGGCCCAAGCCTGCCAGGGCTGCGGAGTGGCTAGGTAATATACCCGTAGCCCTGGCATAAGGCGAAGGACGGATCACCCAGGAGTTTTAGTTGGTATCCTTAACTGGGGATTGCCAAATAGCATGGCACCAGTTCTGACTAGGCATGCTAGTGCCACCCCCGGTCTGGCGAATCCCACACACAAGTTATGAATTATCCCCCCAAGGTTCTGCCCTTGTCGCGGCTTAGTCCTCAATCGGAATTCCTGTGGCAAAATAAAAAAAAGGTGGCGTTGCAATCGGGTTCCAGAATTTTGAGCAAAATTTTTTGTGTTTATTTGAGTGGGTCCCTCGGTGGTTTAAATCCTCGATTAGAACCAGTAATTGGTCCTGCAATCAGGACCTACCTTGTTATTTTTCAAAACAGGACAACGATTGTTGGGCCCGCTAATAACATAATATATTGAGGAGTCGAATTTGTCCAATGAATAGAAAAAGAGAAAAAACCAGTGAGGCTTATTCGGACCAGCAGATTCCGAAAATGTAATTTTTACAATATTTCTCTTTTTCTGTGTGATCGAAGGTTACCTGACAACTACTGAATGGATTTAAATGAAACTCGACACAGAGCTAGCTTATTCCCGAGTCAACCATTAGGATACTTTTTATCCCAATAATGACTTCTTTGCCGTGGGATAGATGAATATAGCGAGAAAATGGCGCTGCGATTGCGATTTTTGGTGCCACCCCTGTTCCATTTGCAACGCAAACGAAGTTTCGCAGGCCCATATCATGTGGTTATTGAATTTATACTGACATAATAACCATATGCCAGTACATCTTGAAACTATCCCACTACATGAATCATAATTCAGAGCGATCACGTTCTGAACAAATAACTAAAGTAGTAAATGCGTTACCATGAAACATGAGTCCAAATGCACGTAGACCAACAAACTTTGATTTTCGTCACATTACGTGGAATATTCGTCATTAATACAATGTTTATACAACACATTTGCTGTTACCCTTCCTTCCACGGGTTTGTGAACTCGATCTTTTACACATAGATACCTACTACAAATTACTTGGTTTTTATATTATGCACGAATCGTTATGGTAAATTGGTAAATGTTGTACGTTTGTGTGTTGGTAATTTTGTATATCGTTACTCACAATAAGATCTTGAAAAAAAAGCACTATTTTTCTTATTTTTTTTCAGTCCATAGACAACGAGATAATACACCCAAAGTCGTAAAAGTTATATCTCCCTCTAATTTTTAAAGTATGAGAAATTAGCGGTACGCCTGTTAAGTATTTTTTGACATCGGGGTATTTTCGATTGTATAATTTTTATGGTGTATGTGTGCATAATGTAATTGAGACATAAGACGCAATTTATATCGCCGTCGATCAAACAAATAAACGTACACTTGAAACACTTACGTACAAATATGGCCAATCAAATGATATAAAAACCAAAACTGTCAGTTTATCTCTTTGACATTCCCATTTACGAATAACGAACGCATCATTATTTTTGTAATATGACCACGTGCTTAAAAACATTGTAATATAATTCCACGTCATTTGTTGCAGATCGCGACGCAGCGATGGAGCCATCGATAAGACCAGATGTATCATATCCCAACCCTAATTATAATTAAAAAAATGACAAGAAAAAAAGTGAAGTGTTAGTGTTGTACCGGTGTGATATCAATTGTTAAGATGTATGATAATTATTCCGATATGGATCTGCACAATGGGACGTTTTATCCGACGGAGGCGACGATATTGGCAGCGGTGTGCGCCTGCGTGTTTAGTGTTGTAGGCGTTGTAGGTAAGTTACTTTTTCAAATTTGTGTTATTTTATAACTACTTCACCGCCTAATAAATGAATTCACTGTTATAAATAAATCGTATATACGTTGTCAGGATTCTGTAGGCAAACACGATTCTTTTAATATCATCGTAGGCCTCTGGTATATCTCTCTCTCTCTATGCTGTCTCAGAAAATTTTCTCAAAAAGTTTTCATTTCAAATATATGTAATTATTTAATCTAAAAAGCGTCTCCTGCAAATCATTTTACAATAGTGTAGTGAAGTAAGGGTAACCACTTTAAACTTGTGTATACGATACCGCCGCTACGTCGCTGAATAGTGTAGACTAGAGGACATATAACGTTTACATACAAACCGATATTCACGGGATAGCATTTCGGTGTAGCCACGGCGGCGTGATGGCAACACCGTCTCTAATATCGCTAATACAATGATAAAAAAAACGGTATACATAATGAGGGTGGTAAAAGGTGTTGTAAAACCATACACTGGTATACAAATACATAGCGACTAACAACGTATTCAACCTTGACGTAAATCTCGAAAATATGAATTACTATTCAAAAATAATTCTTTTATGATGCTAATACTGTTATACTGTTCTACTTTGACATATGTTTTGATGTTTCTAGTCAAAAATATCTTAGAGCCACTATTTTAAAATACACAATTAGATCGTTTATTAATTTTTATCGTGTTTACATGTACACGATCGGTTCTCGTATGACGGTATGCCACAAACTACGTATTCGTCGAAAGTGTTGAAAGTCAGTTTGTTTACATCTATGCCCCGATGTACAAACACAGTGTCATGTCCAACAAACAACTTTAATGAACTTACGTATTGGATTGGTGCTTATTCTTAGAATAATTTGAATTTCGAATTTAAATGGCTTAACTAAATGTTTTGAACCATAGAGAATGTATTACGCAGAGTTGCCACAGCTAAATGTGATTACGGAAATGGAATCGAATTGTTTGATGCTTTTTTATCTGCACATGATATCTGTTAGTGTGGCACCATTGGTGACAGTAACGGGTTATATAAATTTCCTCAGAAATAAATAAAATAAGATTTTATAACTGCATTATGAGAATGAATGAAAAACATTTTATTTTTCAATATATACTAGATACTAGATAATGAATGTAGATATATTAGCCTTTTTTGTTATTGTTGGAATAAAACAGGCAGGCTGACGACCCACCTGATGGAAAGTAGTTACCGGTTACCGTCGCCTATGGATGTTTGCATAAACCAAAGGTGCTAAGACTCGGTCTCGAAACTGAAATTTGACCACTGATGGAAAAAAACTCAAGGTTGTTATAGCGGCATAGTCTAGGAGTGGTGAACATCCAGATAGCAGATTTCCTACCACCTGGTTGTGGGTTGTTTATATACATTTGACCTCTTCCAGGCAACCCAGGATAATTTTAAAGAAAGGACATTTGAGCACCTTTTTTAGTTATAGAGGACCTCTTATATGTGCTAGTTTGATTCGAATACAGCCACTGTTCACTTTGGACTGATTATCGTGATTTTATACGTGCGTCAAAATTCTATAAGTATTATTCTAGAACATAGACCCAACATCTAACAGCATTTAGGAACTCGGCAATTCCGCTTTTACATTATACATAATCTCTCATTGCTTATTCTTAGTCTGTTTAATATTGAGCTAATTGCTAAAAATAAATCTTGTTGCTTCTTTTGAAAATGGATCTACACAATTTGTATATCTAACCAGTGTCAAGTATCGAAATAAGCCTTAGAATTATTCTAAGCCTGGAGCAAATGCTTAAGCCAAGTTTTAGGTCTTTCACATACGCCAAACGCGGGTATTTTTGTGGTCTTGTAGCAATGCGAGAATTATTTAATTAAACACTCGATATTTTCAACATATATGCACAATTCTTCGTTAAAAAAATCAATATCCTATTGTTCACTTTTAACTAAAAAATATACATTTTTTTAACGAAACTGTACAGTAAAACATCGGCCACGGAGTTCCCGCTAAAACCTTATCTTCCTTAATCTTAATCTGTTAATTTAATCTTTCAATCTGCTTGAATTAATTGCGAACATCAAATGCGCTGTCCTGCGCCCGGGCGGCCTGTCGTAAGAGGCGACAAAATAACTCAAAGCGAGGTGGTAGGGTATTTGCCCGTCTGGATGGCTACCACCCCTGGTCTACAGTATGCCGCCATAACAACCTCGAGTTGTGTTCCGGCATTTGTGGCCAGGTTCCACCTCCCTTTAGAGAGCGGCAGCACATTGGTGGCACCTTTGGTGTTACAAATGTCTACAGTCGACTTGCAGATAACTGACAAATCTTCAAACCTATATTTCCTGCATCAAAAATACTACTTTGATCGTCGATTAAACAGTATGGAGTAATTTTCCTGTAAGAATAATCGGGACAGTATTGCGAAATTCGAGAATCATGTGCGTCAAAATATCTCTAAGAACAAAAGAAAGACATTAAACGATTCCGTCGAAAACAAACTCCTTGAACGCAAACAATGCATTTGCCTCATGATCACGCATTTTGTATTACAAATCAATGAATTTTCAACTTTATTTTACATGTTTTTTGTGACATTTTTCCCATGAAAGGCTTACTCCTTAGGGCCCAATATACTATCAGTTGAAAGCATTCAATAATCGGTCACTTAACACGGACGCGGCATAAAACGTTAAGTGCCAGTAATCTGACTTCAAACGGTTTGTTACTATCGAGTCAATAGATAGATGTACATGCCTGTATAGGGTTGGTAAATTCACAAAACTCAAGGAAGATGTTTGTATCGTAGCTAGCAATACCTATTTTATTTATAGTTTGATGAGTTTTTGGCGGGAACTGAAAGGAGATGTTATGCTGTGCAGTTTTATTTTCGAAAAATGTGTAAAATTACTCTAAAATGAACAATAGTTGTAGGATATTGATAGTTTTTGAGTAGTAATTAGTGTTTTGTGATAAATGTGAACTGTATAGTCAAATGTGGCCTTTTGAGTTGTCACAAGAACTCCGTTGAATGGCACCAGCTGATAACCTACAGTTCAGCTGTGCTACACATAACATAATTTCATTTTAAACATGTTTCCAACTGAAAGACATAGATTCTATGGTCATGAAAAATTAATAAAAAAATAATTATAGTTTGATAACAAAAACCTATTTATCACTTCATTCATGAACATTGTATGTCATTGCCGTGTTTGACTGACCACAAAAAAGAAATTCTTATCGTAACTCGAACTATTATTATAGATATTCTTGTTTAACAAATATTATTTATTTTACTCAGATATATTTTAATTAATAATTCTGTCCAAAAATAGGTAATATATATATTGTCTTCAAGCCCGCCCGTAACTTAGATTATCAAAACAGATTAATAAGAACTTAAATTTTAATATCTAAATGACGGTGAAAATGGCAAATGTATAAGATTAAACTAAACTAAACACTATTTTTTATGCTACATTACTCATATTCCTTTATATGATGTTTTAATAAATTAGAAACAGAACTTTTCTATTTATATATTGTTATAGATTTGTAATATCTTTTTTGATTAATTAATTTTGCGGAATAGCAACCCTATTAAATCGATAGACGTCTCGTGCGCGCCGGCTACCAGCTGCGTAAACAAACAAAGCACATCACTAGCTCTGTTCGTTCGATGTTTAAATTATTTTTTTAAATATAGCACCTAAATGTGGCACCACACACGGCGCTTATTGGCCAATTTTACATGTATTTATTTCGCAACACCTTACAGCAGTGGTGTTTGAGAGTTATATAACTCTTATGATTTTATTTCTTCGAGTTTATGAGAAGAAATGTTAAATCAAATAGTAAAGCACTTTGAAACTTCTATCAACTTTATTATGTAAATAACGGTGCTACAAAAACCTAAGTTTCTACATCGCGCACACTTTGGATATTTTCTGGTATATAATTCGGCCAAGTGCGTGTCGGACCACGCACATTTGAGGATTCTGTAGAAGCAACGAACGTTCGCTATTTTTGTCATTTGATTATTAAAACCTAACAATATATTTAATCAAAAATACGCCCCATCTGAAACACTACTCATTATATTCTGTTCATACGTTGTACCTTTATTTTTAGGCAATTTCAAATTTCCTCTTTATAGTTCAAAAATTAAAGAGAGAGAGAGATAAAAATTTTAAATATTTGTAATAGAATATTTCACAACGTACTAATTTAAGTAAAAATTCATAAAAAAATCAAACTTTAATTATGGCCGGTTGTTATAATTATTTTACCACTCATTCATTTGCCCTACCAATCCTACCATTGGTTAAATTTTGAAATTACTTGTATGGAGCTTATATCGTTCGGTAAGGTATAGGAGTCCCTTAGGCGGTGGCCCATTACACATTACGTGCCATAGGTTGCATACGGCTTGACCCTGTTACCGACCGATAAATGATTTCTATGAAAATGTACCATAGTAGGGTCTCTCTGAGACGCCTGTCGCGGCGCACATGCACTGTGCGCGGCGTTCATACGTCATACGCTGCGTCTGCCGTAATTTTTTAGCATTCCAGCGTGAAATAAATGCATATGTTGAATTCAATCATAGAAACTTTTTTTATTGCTGAAGCACAGCAGACAGGCTGACAGTCCAACTGTGATGGAAAGTGGTTGCCGTCGCCTAAGAACATTAGCAATACCAAAGGTGCTGCCGGCTTTTAAAGAGAAACAGGAACCTGCCCACTGATGCCGGAACACAACTCAAGGTTGTTATGGCGCGAGACGGTAGTGTCTCATAAGGAGGCCGCGGAACGAGATAGGGAGAGAGATGGTAGTGCGCATGCGTCTCGCGGGCGCCGACGTCAGTTGGGAGCCCGGAGGCGCAGGTATGCGCATGACCTCCCTCCCTGAAATACCGCTGCAGGGGCCCTCTAGCATCTAGGGAGCAGAGGAGTCTTCACCCCTGTTGACGAAGTGAGTTTGCCTCTCCCGGGGCATTCTCAAGCACTTGTGCGCTAGGATCGGTGTGGGCGTCACTACGTTCTGTATCTCACGCCTTTCCTGCCATAAGCGCGGGGCACATGGGAGGAGGGTGGTTTTAGTGGGGTATTGATTAGTCGAGTCTCCACACAAGCCGGTTGATTATTGTTTGGATTGCCTCAGTGGAAAGCCTCCATGATCAACAACGGTCTAATCCCTAGCAAAGGACCCGGTATGTGCGAAATGCATTTCCCCAGCCTTAAAAAAAAAAACAAGGTTATGGCGGCATACTCTAGAGCATAGTGGTAGCGAGTCGAGGAAATGCCCTACCAACTGGCTGTTGCTTGTTTTGTCTCCTATTACAACAGGCCGCCCGGTTGCAGGAATTAGTATTCATTATTATTTATTTAGGTTTATGGCTTGGCAGCTAGGCCTTTAAGTCAAATTAGTATTCGATTCCGTTCCTGCACAGATAACTGCCGCGCGCTTAAGCATTTCCAGAGTGATGATTGCTATAATATCAATCATACGTCGGAAGCAGCCTTCAACTTCGATTGACACTAGAGACCGCTTTCAGCGGCCTAATAAAGCCGTGTTAATTGAGTGAGTCTTAACCTGTCTTATTTCAATGCAATGAGTTCGAATTCTGGGTCGCCAAAATTGCACCGTTTAGGCAGTTTTCTGACTTGATTTTTTTATTATTGCCTGAAGCAGGCAAACAGGCAGATGGCCCACCTGATGGAAGGTGGCTACCGTCGCTTATGGACGCTTGCAACACCAGGCGTGTTGGCAACGCCGACTTCTAAAAAAATTTATAACGCTTCTTAAGGAACCCCATGTCATAGCGCAAAGGGAAAACCGCGGCGAGAAGTTCCCTCCAGATCATTGTTGTACGCGGAATAAATGTTCTATAAGAGAAACGTTGCGTAGTTGAAGTGGGAGCTCAAGGAAATGGAGGTGAATATCTCGTCGCTGACGAGCGGTGCGGTTATAAAAGTGAGGTGTTGGCACCAGGTCAAACAGTTCCTCGGAACACTCCCCGTTATACAGGCGGTAAAATACGCAGAGGGACGCAAAGTCTCTTCGAAGGGTAAGCGATTCTAAACCGCCTGTTAGTATGGGATCGTCGATGATACGAACAGCGCGACGCTGGATGGAGTCTGGTCAGCGGGTATGATTTGCATATGGTTACAATTACAACGTGTGGTTAAAGAAAACATCGAGAGAAATCCTGCGCATTGAGATTACCGATGTGTGAAACTAGACAATTCCCTAAAGCTTCGCTAAATAAGGTTTTTGTTTATTTTTTATTACATGAGTTCAGCAGACAGGCAGACGGCCCACTTGATGGAAAGCGGTTACCATCGCCTATGGACATTTGTAATACCAAAGGTGCTAGCAATGTGCTGCCGCTCTCTAAAGGCAAGCGGTCAATAGGTTGTATGGTGTTATGCTTATTAGCGATTTCTTCCAGACAACCCTTGGATGGACAAGAAATTTGATAAGAACAGAGTAATTGTTACAGTTATTTAGTAACATAGTTGTTCGTCGTGTTTCTTTTTTTAAAGTTACTAATTAATTTTGTTATGTACCCTCTTATTTCTAAACGATACATTCGGCCATTTCCTTAATTAAACAATAATGTTATATTTTTATTTATACGGTAATTAGCGCCTGTTTTGTATAGAGTAAGTAGTTCTCTATAATTTAACATAATTTTATGTAATAATATTTATTTCTAATATGTGGTAATTGTGTACAGATTATAATTCAAAATCTCTCAATTCTATATAGACGGTATTCACTACATTTTCATGTTGGCAGACGCGCTAGATTTATACTGTGTTCGGTTTATTTTATTACATGTAAAAATTTAAATATAATATTTTATATAATATCTTATATAAAATATTATCTAAAATTTCCAAACAATAATGAATTAAATTCTTGTTATTCATAACCCTTTAATTAAAATAGTTTATCAATCACTACAGTCCGCTATCGGTTGTGCCAATTTGCTAAGTTACTTATACTGTAAAATTGTTGGAGGAATGGCGAGATGTTCTAAAAATACTTGTCGAGTGAGAAGAGTCAGTGGATGACATGTATGTAAGCTGTAAATAAGGTTATATAATTATAAGAATTGTGACCAGTTGCTGTTCTTTTATTACCATAAACGCTTCTGAGTCGTTGCAAGTATTACAGTATGCTGCATTATTCTCACTACCGAATCAGTATCTTATAAATATATAAATAAATGATATAATATACATGCATTAAAAAAATATTAAAATTATACTAATAAGATATTATATAATGCACTTAGAGAAGAAAGGAAAAAGCTGTCAATAACTGCTGCATCCTTAAATTGAGCTATTTCATGACTTGGTTAGTTTGATACTAACAGGCAGCACGCACCAAAGACAAACTGCTTGGACTGTGAAGGATTTGCCATAATAAGTTAGTTGTATGCAGAGAAGTTTTAATTAACAAATTTTCCAAAAATCTGAAAGAGTTTAAGTCACCGGAATAAAGATATTGAAAATAATTCTTGTGAAAAAATATATTTTATGTATGAAATCTTGTCCGAATTAAAATTTAATTTAATTATGTATTAAACTTTATAATTTAATTTATAAAGTTTAGTGTAAAACGCATTTGTCGTAACTAAGTAAATTATATGAATTTATATCTTCAAATAAATGTGGTGAGGTAGTATAGTAGTATTTAGGTAGATTCTTAAGAAGAAGAGTCGAGAAAGCGACAAATACCCTTCAATTACTAATGCAATATATTAATCTTAAATCAATATATGCCTACTACATCGTATCATACCATGACCGTGCTATGAAACGTATCAGACACGGTAAAAAATACGATACGTTCTACCATGCCCACTAGAACGTATCAAGAACGTATGATACCCGTAGCATCCGGGCAGCACCGGCGTATGTTCCGCGTGTCATATCGGTATGTATGTATACTAATGTAAATATTATGCAGTTAAAACACCCTGAAAAAAAGTATTTTCAATGCCAAAAAAGTATTCTCTTTTTTTCTATTAAACCAGCTTGTAAGTAATATATTTAAATAATACTAGTGGTCGCCCGTGCTCGAAATTCGACCACAACAATTAATGTCAAAGACTTATACTTCTATAATCACAGTGTGTGTAATGTTTTTTATTGATTAAATGTATTTTTATGCAAAATTTAAAAAAGTATTAGCATTTGTCGCTTCTTCTGTATATAAACTATAAGTGTGCGAAATTTCATACTCCTCCGTCGCGCAATTTTCGTACAAATGGTTACAAAGATTTTGCTTCACGTATTAATATATACTAGTGGTCGCCTGTGGTCGAAATTCGACCATAATAACTAATTTAAATTATAAGTTTGAACATTATTAACGTTCTGTTGTCAAGGACTACAGTTCTATAATCACAGATTTCGCCAAGGCTACGCTGTTAATTTGACTTGAACAATAAACAAAAGATTATATATACGTGTGTGTCAATTACATGGTATAGTGTGTGTAATGTTTTTTTAATCGATTTAATGTATTTATTATGTATAATTTTAAAAATATTAGCTTTCTGCATGCTATGTAAACTATAAATGTGCGAAATGTCATATTGCTCCGTCCGCGCAATTTTCGTAAAAAGGGGTACAAAGTTTTTGCTATGTTTTTGCTTCACGTATTAATATATAGATAATATACTACGACAATCCATCATACGCGGTTAATACCCGTATAATGACCGTTTTGACAACGTCACGTGGCATGCACGGAGCATAGCGGCACCGGCAAAATATTCTTACCAACAATTGTTGACGCTCCGTGCCTGGTACGTGTATTACTGACAGAACGGTCTAGTAATAATAATAAATAATAGTGGGCATACTTTTCAATACAAAGAATATAAAATGTTTTTGCCGGATACGTTTTTAGCACGATCAGGGTATAATACGATGTAGTGGGCAGAGAGCTTTATATGTAACTACTGAAATATCTAGTAAATGAAATACTAATAACAGTAATGATGACGTCAATGCTTTATTCTCAAGTGCTCTTTGGCTAATGTGAACAATATTAGCTGAAATCACTACCGTTTGTACTTCGAAGAAACACTTGTAGTGGGGTGAGACTGCTGTTAGAATCATTTTCATCTGATGAATGAAAACATTTGATATGTTACAAGATGTCCATCACAGTAGTCATGAGAACCATAGTGTATATTAATATGACATAGACAATCGTCATAGATAATATTTTTAGTCGATTTATCAGATGATTCGATTTATAATTAAATTACCATTTTCTACCGGTTAGTTAATTTTATAAGCCCACTAAATTATCTAGATAATTTAGTCTATGAAGTAATTGCTATTTTTAGCAATGATACAATGTTATTGTTTTGCAGGATAGCATTTTTCGTATAAAATGCGTAGTGGCGTTTAGACTGTTCATTGCGTACTGTGCTGTGTGAATATTCACATCAAAGGCAGAACAATAAAGGGGAACCCTGCCCAAATAGTTAATATTTGGTATATTTGGTACTTTCTTACCCAAATCTCTCCTTGCATTTTACAAATACTACCTTTGCCAACGAAACTTCATATTGCCATGACTTTTGTTAGTGAATTGCAGCGGCGGCACCCAAAAAACTGATCGCAGGTTCATTTTTTTGCTATATTCGTCTATCCCACGGAAACGACATCATTTGTCGGGATAAAAACTATCCTAAGTGTTGACCCGGAATAGAAGCTCTGTGTCGAATTTTATTTTAATGCGTTCAGTAGTCTTCATGTGATGCTTGTTCAATTCGTCTGTATCTTTTTTTATGTTCATTACTCGATTTCTCCGTCAATTGGAGACCGATTTTCAAATTTTTCTTTTAATCGAAAGGGTATACTCCTGAATTGGTCCCATGGTCACCAAATCAGATCTGCTAAGTGGATTCCAGGGAAATCGAGACTAACCTTTATTAAAGAATGCCGAGCGCCTACATTGTGCGAAAATAAGTTTGTATACGCGTGCCAGTAAAACATTTTCTACAGGCGTTTAATTTTTTTGTATGCATATTACGCGATTTGTCCGCCAATTGTGGGCCGGTTTTCAAATTGTTTTTTTTTTATTCAAAAGAGTATACTCCCGAGATGATCCCTAACTAAATAGGATTTTTTTTTAACAAAAACAAAAACTGACTTCAAATTAAAAAAAAAATAAATATTTAACCAACTTCTTTCTACAACGTCTTCAAGTCGGTGCGAAGTAAAACATAAGTTACTACATATTGCTAAATTTGTTTTTGTTTTACTTAGCACTGACTTTAAGATGTTATGGAAAGAAATTGGTCAAATATTTATTACAGCCAGACAGACAAAAATGTTAAAAGTTGTATTTGAGAAATCTGCTGGTCCGAATTTGCTCATTGGATTTTTTTATCTTTTTTTCAATTTATTGTACAAACTGGACACCTCCCCTACATATTGTACTATAGATGTTTCCCACTGATTTTGTCTGGCACTATATTTTCTAATTTAATTTTTACTGTAATTTCTTACAAGTTGGTATTAGATGAATCAATCAAAATATACGATACAGGCATAGACTTGAATCCTGAATAACATCGTGTCCTTTCAGGGGCCCAATTCGCGAAGATATTCAAAGTACGATTCTATTATGATACTGTAAAAAAATCGTATTCTACTAAACGCACAATATCTTCTCGATATCATCGCGGCAGGATAATAGTAGAAAAAAATTCTATTACCATTAGCAGAAATGGGGTTACCCGAAGGGAATATTGAGAAACTACTAAAAATTTTAAATTTTTGTTTCGCGAGTTCTCCCTTAATAATATTTATAAGCTCGTCAGAGCCGTAAAGCTCAGGAAGGCTTTATTTATCAGAATTCGTTATGGCATGGCACATACATCATTGTGGGTATATTTATGAAATTAACATCTTTTGTGATCTTTACCAAAATAATGTTTCTATTGTTTAAATAACAATCATCTCTCTTGATATAAACACTGATTACGTTATAATTCACTTTGATTGAGGCAATGGATCGCGGTTCGTCAAATACTTGGTGTGCTGGCGTCCATTCTCTAGAAGAAGTTATATATCTTGCTTCTTACGGCCATCTCGCTTCCTTAGCCATGACGCTCCGTGAGAGTGACATTGAGAACATATCGCTCTTGACAGTGTGATAGTGACGTTTCAATTAACCTTCTACATATTTATAAAGATAGGTGGCGTGCTACGAACACGCCATTGGAATTAACAGTATACCGACATCAGGCAAACCTAGGATTGAGACAATAGTGTCTGGCGATTTTGACCAAATTGATTCAATTTGTTGATCCGTCTAATTTCAGCATTACTATTCCTGGTTCCTAGTTTAATTCTTACTGCTCTAGGCAACCCTTCATGTGAGTAATTTGACACGCACTTGCTAGATTATCCCATGTCCTATATTTCAGCTCGCCTGATCTCATCCACTCTACCGTATCCTAAAAGTTGGCAACGCGTTCGCTTCTCCCCTGGTCTTGCAAACGCCATTAAGTGGACAATCTGTTTTCCAACTTCGCTATAAGAAGACAACATTAATTTATAAATTAAATTGATTAAATATTCGCGCATTATTTCTTCGGTTTCCGTTAGAGACAAATGGCGTTGACATCACATGCTAGCATGTGGTTAACTTGCAATTCTGCAGACACCAAGATTAGTCATCAGCCAACGTCTTAATGGGCACTCTCACTTTGGTTTTATTAGCAACCCCTCTGATTGTAAGTTTATATAAAAATGCTGTGTATCTAGCAGTTAGTAGTGTTACGCATAAATGCTATACGACAGGAATGTGTTTCCAAATTAGGTGTATGAATTTCAGACAGTGGCTAAATTTCCTAAGCGTCAATACACGTTATAAAACACTTCAATAAATGTAACATAATTCAAACCACTTTTGCGAAATAGAATTTAAATATTTAAAAAAAAATTAACATATAAAAAATCTACATTCTCATTTTGAAGTAACATTTAGTTGCCAGTATTGAGGCATATCGAAACAAAGTAAAAAAAAATGTTTTGGAGATTCCAACACATAAAATATCTTGGCCTCTCCCCTATCTCAGCAAGCAAAAGACTTGTGCTGTGTGCTGAAATGTCATTTTTGTTTTATTTTTGTATGTCTGTCTCTACGAGGGTGGCATCGTCACTCAGTGACAAAAGCATTTGGAAAAAATAGAAAGAAAAAATAATAATAAGCCAGAAAAACTGCCTAAAGCTTCAACATTTGAAGTAATACAATGACAGGTTGCCATGACGACATGGATAAGATTGGAGAAATAATAGTAATTTCTGCGGCCGTCTAGATGGTTATCATCCCTGGCCTAGAGTATGCCACCATAACAACCATGAGCTGTGTTTCAGCGTCAGTAGCCAAATCGAGGTCAATTGCGCATTGGTTGCACCTTTCGTATTGCAAATCCATAGATGACGGTAATCACTTTCTACCAGGTGGACCGTGAGCCTGTCTGCTTTTTTTTATTGCATAAGTTCAGCAGACAGGCAGACGACCCACCTGATGGAAAGTGGTTAGCATCGCCTATGGACATTTGCAACAATTGCGCTGCTGGAACCTGGTCACTAATGCCGGAACACAACTCAAGGTTTGTTATGGCGGCATATTTTAGACCAGGGGGGGCATCTAGACGGCCAATTACTCTACCACCTGGTTTGCTGCTCCAGCAATAAAATAAAAAAATGTATAAGATAGCATAGGTTACCTTACATTCGGAAAAACCATGATCTCTTTTTGAAATAACATTTAGTGGCCAGTGTTAAGCCCTATCAAAACAAAGTGAAAAAATAATAATATTGTTTTGGAGATTACAACACATAAAAAATCTTACCTACTGTTGCCGAGATGGCGAGAAATAGAAAAAATACCTGGCCTTGTAGACAAGTGACATTAACGCTAAACGAATAGAATGAAAATGTATGAGAATGACATAATACTTAGTGTAACGATATATCATTCCCATAAATTTTTTGTTCCATATCGCGCGAAGCGTCGGGCAAAAACTAGTGATTATATATTATACAAAGCTCAGTCATAAACACAACGGACCCTTTTCAGACGGACAGCCGGGACTCGTTTCATTTTTATTGTGCATCAATCCAATATGGCTGATATCAAACAGCTGTTTCTTTTAAGAGTCAAACGATTATTATTTAAGTCCCGAAGCTTCATGTATGAAAGGCAAACAACAATGTACTTGGAAGCAATACAAATTTCAAGGGAATTGGAATTTCGGGGCAAAAATTGCATCAGTCTAGCGTTAGTTGTTATACTTTAAAAAATACGCAGGAGACAGGCTCACAATCGACCTGATGGGAAGTGGTTTCATCGTCTATGGACATTTGCAACACCAAAGGCGTTACCAATGCGCTTCCGGCCTCGTAGGGGGACTAATACCTGGCCACTGATGTTGGATGATAGCCATTATTTTTCCATTACTGTCCATGTCGTCATGGCAACCTGTCATTGCACTGTAGAATTAGATTTTGAAGCGTTAGGCAATTTTTCTAACCTTTATCTGTGTGTTGGAATCTCCAAAATATTTTTTTAATCTGTTTCAATATGGCTGGCCACTAAATGTTATTTCAAAAAGAGAACATAGATTTTTAGAGTTATGTCAAATATAACTATCTAGTATGTTATGTATACTCACAAAATCTCGGTGTTTGTTTCCGAGGACTGTGACATACATATACATAACACAGACAAAAACTTAAAAGTCAGAAAAAAGAAATAAGACTATTTGGAAAAAACGACGGACATTATACGAAATTACATACATATTATGATTTTAAAAAATGTAGCATGTTTTGAGAATTTGTACGCCGCATTTTTAGCAAACAAGAACACATTTTTGCAGTCTTGCTGTGCCGGAATTATATCTTCCTTTTGGCGTGATATCAAAACAATCCGGTTTTTCGTTAAACTAATTTTACAACCAATTAACTTGTGATCTAACTAAATAATTTTAAATATAAACCAATAGTAAAGTATTTTGTTAATTTTAAAATTAAAATAGGAATTCTGTTTTTAACAAAACCCTTAAGGGTTAAAACCATCCTTGTCATTGTAATGAGAAACGAACATCGCAGCCAAGGACCTATTTTTTGACGACGCAGGGGATTTTTTTTTCTTAGGTCGCCATCCCCGGCACGAGGGAGACGGTTTGCCGAGAGGTTTATAGGACTCCTGATCGACTGCAGACCCACCGTGGCCTCCGATCAGAGGGACGGGGGATGGTCGGCAGTCAGACTACCCACTAAACTTAACCTACCCCCACTCTTACGTATTTTATGGGGTGCCACAGGGGCGAAACCATAGGTATTACATCTGTAGTACGCCCGGGAAGGATACCCTCTTCATCAACAGGGGGGGATCGCCCACTATGATGCGTCACGGGAGGAGTTGCGCGTAGCGGCGCCTACGATCCCTAAACCGCCTTCTGCGTATGGGATCCGCGTACGCGCTCTGCTCCCTCTCTCGTTCGGCCTTGTCCTTCTGGGCTAATACTTGCTTACAGAAGGAGGTCACGGCTTGCCACTATTGCTTGCTACGGAGCATGGCCTCCACCAAGCCCCATAGCGAGTTCACCTGGACGACGGTGTTCTCTAGTTGGTACCTCTCGGCGGCGCACTCGTCTAGTGTATGTAATAGCATCTCAGCCAAGGACCTAGCAGGACTGCTTTAAACCAACACCATCATGTATCTAAAGCTAAAATTAGTATACGACCGAAATTCTCCCTCCTTGTAAATACATAACGCAGTGCTATTATTTTTATTGCAAAGATCCCTTCTTACTAATTGCCCGTGGTGATAGAGACCCGTCAAACGACCCCACATTAATTGAATGTGTGTTTGCTTATTGTCATAGCATTAAGGAAATTGCTCGCCGTTTTACAAATATAACGTTTTATAAAGCCGATATCAATTTAGCTGATGCATTTCCTATCTATGCCAATATTAGCTCTCTAGCGTTTTTTTATATCTATACCACTCGTAAAATACCTATGAACGTAGTGAATGCTGTTACATATTGCTATAACAAATCATAGAATAACACTCTTTTAAGAAGGTAAATTTAAGTCTGAAATGGACCGCATACGAGAATAAGTTATTAAATTTTAACTGTTGGATCAGCAGTAATCAAAGTCACAAAGTATATTAAATAATAATCACTAAAATAAATTGATAATAATAATTATTCAGTTACTGAAAGCGTATCCGATTTCTTTCATAAATGAATTGTCCGTTACCTATATATATATATATATATATATATATATATATATATATATATATATATATATATATATATATATATATATATATATATATATATATATATATATATATATATATATAAATGATATTTGTTTTGTGTGTTTGAATGGGCCCCCGGATTGTTTAGATTCACAGTCGGAACCGGTAGGTGGCGCTGAGATCGGGTTCTAGAAAAGTCTTTTAGGAATTCAGAAAATATGGCGGTACGAAGTTCGCCGGGTCAGCTAGCTATATTATACAATTCTAAACATGACGTGTCTGTACATTGAAGCTATTAAAAAAAAACCAATAGACTATATAAACGATGGAGAACAGGATGCATTTTTTACATCTCTTGTCTGTTTGTTCGGAATTCATGTAAAAACTACTGTGCCGATTTCTGAAATTTAATATTTGAAATTCTGAAATTTAAAATCAATACGATTAAAAATCAAGACGATTGAAAGAAGTCTCGCGTGACCAAAGGGCTGGACGATAATTAGGGCTTTTTTTAGTAGGGTTTTGTTTGTAGTCGTCGTCGTCAGCCATTTGCAGTCCACTGCTGGACGTAGACCTCCCCAAGTCGCCGCCACTCATCATGGTCCTCTGGCTTCCCCATCCAGCGCCTACCGGTGACCTTGCGAAGGTCGTCAGACCATCGGGCTGGAGGGCGTCCGACACTACGTTTACCGAGACGCCGTCTCCACTACAGGACTCGTCTGCTCCATCGGCCATCGGTCCTGCGACAAATGTGACCGGCCCACTGCCACTTCAACTCTCTCTCTCTCTTACTATATCCTCATTTCTAACTCTATCCATAAGAGAAACACCCAACACAGCTCGCTCCATAGCTCGTTGAGCGACTGGAAATTTGTGGACCAGTCCTACCGTCAGTGTCCACGTCTCGGCCCCGTAGGTCAGTGCCTAATATAATTTACACAAGATTTGTTCTGTAATATATATTTTAATGTTACTTAAAGACAGTCTAATTACCTAAGCATCGTTTGACTTTTAAAGTTAATTTTGCAAACGATTACTTGAAAATTGAAATGCATTAATGGATATGAGTAACTACGAGTACAATATATCGAAATTAACCAATGTCGGAATTAATCAATATTTTTGGTATGAGATGAAACGTTGAACTTGTGGTCATAGAAACAACACATGGCGATTATCGGTTGGCGATAAACAAAATTAATCAAACTGTCATTGAATCGGTTGACCATCGAGAGGGTACATCGACCCCTGATAGCACGAGGGGCGAAAATAGCCAAATGTACTAAGCATGTTTACGTAAAATGTGGGATCTCTATGCCATAATTTTGACATTTCCTGTCGTATACCCTGTCGTATAATGTGCTGCCGGCTTCAACTTCACTGTAATATATATAAAAAAATGCGTGTGTAGTTCACATGCAGTAGAAGTGAAACTTCAGAGAATACATAAACACAAAGATAGATAATTCTTCTCTAACTTTGATTAATATAAAAGTAATTCGTTTGCCTACATCCGTCAACATATTATAATTCAAATAAACTTCTCAAGTATCACTTTCAATTTTTCACTGTTTCAGTAGACTAAAACATTATTATCCATTTTATGTCAGTCCATATTGGACCTATAAGTCGCGGGCAGAAGGTTTGCAAATGACTAGTTACTATTATTGTATATACTTGTGTAAAGTATATACAATAATAAATTTATTGCAACAACTATTTATGTAACCTTTTCTGTCAACCCTACTGACGAGAGACATCATAAGGCTAAACCTATAAACCTTTTGCGCACGGGTAGTATGTTTAATCATCGTCTTGATTCTCTAATCTGTTCTGCACAATGTAAAACTCGTATATCATTCTCTCGCAGGCTTAGTCCTATAGATTTATATGTTTATATATTTTTAGTGTCACTTTTTTGTTTCATCGAGTTTCAAATCAAATCACAACGATTCTAAAAAAGTTTCAATTCAATAATAATAATCGGCAGACAAAACCACACATTGTATATTTCCAAGCGAAACAAGGTACGCTTGAGTTATGGGCAATATACAACGAACCACTCTGGGGCCGAACCCAGACACCCAGACCAAAGTAAATAACGGAAAGATCGTTTATGAAATTTACCATGCCAGGAATCGAATCCGGAGTCTCTGCGTGTATCGCAACGTAATGGTCAAAAGTTATTTATAACCTGGCCATAACGTCTAGAACACTGTTTCTCAACGATTTTTATGTCGCAACCCACGAAAATACCTAAAAGTTAAGTAAAGGGTCTCGCGACTCTTTCACTACAGAATTATGATAATATTTTAATGAATAGTTCATTTATACGTTAGACGGCCTCTGTGGTTGAGCGGGCTAAGCCTTTGCCGGCTTACCTCACTGCAACGCAGAAGCTCCGGGTTCGATTCCTGGTATAGTAAATTTCGGAAACGTATTTTCTCCGTTATTTACTATGGTCTGGGTGTCTGGGATCGGCCCCAGAATGGTCCGTTGTATATTACCCATAACACAAGCGTAACTTGCTTATTTTGGGGATATACAGTGTGTGTGTTTGTCTGCCGATTTATTATTATTACTATTATTTGCGATTCGCTTTAAGAACATCGCGACCCCCACAAGGGTCGTGACCCAGGTTGAGAAACGATGGTCTGATCTTATCCGTAGTAAATGTCAGTGAATTATAAACAAAGCGAATTTATCCATGTTATTTTAATTTTAACGTTGATCCAAGATTACAATCCACTAAAGGTACGAATGTAAAGATACTAATTTTCACACGAGCAGTTATTTTTAAAGTTTACCAAGGATGTGTATCGGAATATACAGCAAAAGTGTTTTCCCTATAATTTGACCATATTTATTTTACCATAGAACCTTTAATTAATTAACTCTTAATTATCACATGGTGTCAAAGTTCTTCTTTGCAAAATAAAAGTCATTATTATTAAAGTAAACATCATAGGTTACGTTTACAAAATGCGTACGTCGTGAATAAAGCAACTTGATACTTGCACTATGTTTTACGACTACGTAATCTTCTAAAAATTACTAGTAAGTATCAAAATTACTCTTGACATTATATGGGATTTGCTAAAGTTCAGACAAAGCGAAAGTGGCGCCCCTATTATTTTCTACTCTATTTGGCCATATCTATCTATATCTGTACATATAATAAAACTGTAGAGGTCGAATTTCTGCACAATGAAAAAAAATGATGAAAACCGAGTCAGGGGGATGTAAGAAGTGAAATAGAACTAATTTAGATATTTTTAAATTTTATGTTTCTCTGTTTGTCTATTTGTACCAGCTAATCTCCGAAACGACTGAACCGATTTAAATTAAATTTTGTATGGTGGTAGCTTATATCCCTGGTCAACATATAGGATACTTTTGATCTGGAAAAATTAAAGAGTTCCCGTGGGATAGTTCAAGACCGCACCACGCGGACGAAATCGTAGCCATCAGCTAGTACTATATAATAATATAATTTACCTCTTTTTGAAGTGAAAACTTCATTATAGCCGCGTTGGACACTTTTTGGTACTGGAAAATCTTATGGGTTCGCGTCACCGACATGCTTATAGCAGTATATCTGTAACTATACAGCTGAAGTATTGTGCAACATTAGTGAAAAGTTCAATGTGTATATACTGTGCATTGTTGAAATAGTGTTTTAATTCAAACATTATGAAATTTCAAATTTGAGTACTAAACGTTCTAAGTTTTCACTTGTATCGGCTATCTCTATAATTGCCAATTTTTAGTATCGTTTTAGAGGATGATTTTTCGAAAATCATGCCAATCTAGCGAATTTTAGGTTCTCTAACGGGTGTTGGTAACACTGCATATAAATCAGAGAAAGTATATCAAAATCTGTCATAGAGAAAACCATAAATTATACTTAACTATGTGTTATTCAAGGTACGGTACTTAATACGTAGGTGGATGTATGTTATTACTGTACACTTGTAATAAAAACAATGATTTAATTAAGAGAAACTAAAAACATGTAAACATAATTAGTGTGATCTGTTATCTTAATTAGTGAATGATTTACTTATTTATGTAGTGGTTTTTAACAGAGTATGTATATAAGTCCAACATAATTATAATATCTGCACATAGTATATAAGGGGCCAACCATAAATTACGTCACACGTTAAGGGAAGGGGAGGGGATCGACGAAGTGTGACCTTGTGTGACAAGGAGTCACACAAGGCACACTTCAAAATTTGAACTATTAACGGAAAATTTCAAAATATTTCCAACTCTATCTTTATACGCATATAGTGTTTAAATTATTAAAAATAATTTAAATGGAAATAAATTAATTACGGACCTGCTGTTTTAATTTGATAATTTCTTGATGTAAACTTTCAAAATATGTGATGTCACTAGGGAGGGAGGAGTCTCAATGTGGTGACCAGCTGTGACAAGGAGGGGAGGGATCAAAAAATTATGAAAGTCGTGTGACGTCATTTAGGGATGGCCTCTAAGTAGATCCATTATTAAACACTCTTCTATGAAAATGGATTATCCGTGCAGGAACAGAGAAAGAATACAATTTCCTGCGGCCGGGCGGCCTGTCGTAAGAGGCGACAAAAGAACCCACAGCCAGGTAGTATGGTATTTGCCCGACTGTATGGCTACCACCCCTGGTCTAGAGTGTGCCGCCATAACAGCCTTGAGTTGTGTTCCAGCATTAGTGACCAGGTTCCAGTCCCCCTTAAGAGAGCATCAGCGCATTTGTAGCACCTTTGGTGTTGCAAATGTTCATAGGCGATGGTAACCGCTGAACTCCTGCAATAAAAAAAAGGGAATTTTAGGTAAAATTTTCAATTTAATCAATCGACTACTTTTCGAGATCTGTGGGGACATACGGAAGCTGAATTTTTGTCCACTGTATATCCTAACACTTGTAAGTTTTACTAACGTAAGTCTCTAAAACTAACCGCGCACCACGATGGTGAATACCGGACTCATCTTTTCAGAGTCCAGTAAATACCGGACTATTGCTAAATTGTAGTGCGTGCTTAGCGGGGCTTACTCCAGTAAAAGTTACAGGTGTTTGATTGCAATAATTGTGTGTGTGATGTACGTATGTACCAAAATGATCTAAGGAAAAACAATATATAAATACATATATGCACCGCATCATCGTATGAGTATGTATATTCATGCAAAACAAAAGAAACTCATTTTAATGAGATACCACGTCCGGCATGATGAACTCAAATAAATCTCTGCAGATAAAAAATATTATATGTTATTAAATTAACATGTGTAATTATAAGTTATTTTGAGTGATGCCAGAATAACGGAACGAGATGTACCGACGCGTAACTTTTAGTCGTAAAAAACGTAATTGCTTTAGGGCAGATTAATATTTAGTGTAAGAGGAACCCTTTCTTAAAGAAATGGAAATGATTTCACCCTGTACATAGATTGTTTCAAATGGTATATATTTTGAGGAGAGATGTCTCTAAATGGGCAACACATACATACATGGCAAAATCTAAAATGTTATGGGTGACCTATTCTGTATGGAGACTAAAATTTACAATAAACTACCACTAAAAGTTAAACAGCTTAATATCAAAAATTCAAAATAAAATTATGACAATTATTAATAAAGAATAATCTAATACAATACAAGGAAACTTAACTTATTTATATTGTATTCTACCCATTGTCCCTCAAGACTAGAATATTGAGCCTAGATCACCGTCTTCTATGGGTAAGGTGCCCAGAAGGTTGGCTACGTTTCCTCGCTGGATCGCCATACTGATCCGTTGCCCGAGGAAGGCACCAGCCTTCTGATCACCTGAAAACTCAATGAGTCGTTTTGATAAATTTTGGTAGAGGCTGTTTATTTGTATTTAGACATTAGTAGTTTTAAATTCAATTATTTTGTAAGCTACATAAAATATATGCCAGGATACAGTGATACTTAATTGTTATATGGACATCATATTATTTAAACATGTAACACGAAATGAATTACTTTGACTTTGAAGACGTACACTAGAAGTGGCGAGTGGCTCGTTTATCACATAAAAGATGAGAGAGATGAGATGGGCAAATATTTTGAGACTTAATACATTCAAAACAGTACAATATTGAAGCAATTTATGCAAATTTCAAGTCACGACCGTTCAGTATTACTTTCTGACTATTTTTCGTTTCTCGAATTTTAATGGTTAGTTATAGCGGAACAGGCATTTGTTACTTAAATGAGTCACAGATACTATTTAAATTCAAATTGAAAACTTTAAATATTGTGTCATTCTGTCTTTATAATCTGTAGTCCTCTGAAGAACTGTTTTAGCTGGTGCCTATTGCCTACCATTTTTTTTTTTATAATGAATAGGTTCGTGTTTCACTGACATTGCGCCTGATGTCAGGTGGAAATGCAGCTAAGGTGGAGCACGCTTACCTAAAAGATGCCTGTTCACGCGAGATTTGAAGACACCTAGATTGTATTCTTGAGGAAAAACAGACGACGGTAAAGAGTTCCACTCTTCAGCGGTACGTATGATAAAAGTGGAAGCATAGCGTTTCGTCCGCTCTGTTGGTTGTTCCACCATATATCGGTGGGGTGACCATGCCGTTCTATTACTACACAACAAGAGAGATCCGAGGATCTGAGTGTATACGCGAAATACCTACGGGAGCGTCACCCGTTCACTAATGCTCTCTCTCGTGAATAATTCGGCTCTCCCTCGTGAATATCTCGGCTCTCCCTCGTGATTATTCCGACCCTCACTCTCTTATGTCTATTAAGTCTAAAATAAGTTTTGAATAATAAAACATTAAATACTCAGATAAGAATGACCTGTAAAGCCATTTAGTCGTGTAGGATTTAGGAGCTTTCCAATGTGACCTACGTTTTTTAATGGCCAATTTCGTTTTGTGTATTCTATACTTTCATGATAAAATAAATACAGATTCCAGAGTGATTAAAAATATATGATTTATGTGCTCTGTTGATGATAAGTAAACATTCACAAATATGCGTGTTGTTTACATAAAATCCAAACAAACAGTCATAACAAAATCATTGAAATTAGCAGTCAGATTCAACGCTGCTCCAATTAGCTGGTATTAGCCTGAGGAGTCCATCTCAAGTGGTATCCGACTAGGGTTGCCACCTTAGCGCTTTGGGCATTAGATCTAGCGTATTTTAGGGTAACCTAACTCCCATTTTTATGAAAAAACTCACAGTAATAAATCTAGTGATTTTCTATGATAGGTATATATCGAATTAAATAATTACAATATTTTATGTCCTACATTAAGTCTATATAGATCCAAAATACCATACCCTCTTGTTGTATTTTCGTTTGATTGTATAAAGTTCTATCTATTTTGAAAAAGAATGATTTTTATTTCATTTGAAATTTTATAGACGATCCACATTCTCATAAAAACCTCGCGAAGACATCACGATAATATGAGAAATGAACACGAGAACGCATTCCACATGTTCGTTTCTGGTGCTTTTGTCACATCCTTGTAGTATTCTCGCGAGAACCTCAAGAGAATTTGAAGGGTTCTTTAGTTTATTTATTTTATTTTATTACAGCGCTTAACGCTCGTACAAAGGTAGTAGCCCTATATTCCACTGTGGAGTCGATAGGTTTCAGTCCAAAGCGTAGTCAGTGTTAAACTCAAGTGGTTCACATGTCACGCTTTATGCTTTTTACTTTCATATAACGTAACGGCTTCAATTGTATTGAAGTAGTGACTGTATTTTAGATAAACGTACATAATTTAGAAACTGACCCACACATTCATATTGGTCATAACCATCATCCCAAAGAAACAAAATGGTTATTAATAAATAAATTAATAAAGAAATTGCATTTCTTACATGTTATTAAATTATAACATGTTTTAGGAATTGTACGCTGCATTTTCAGCAAAAAAGGTTTGCACTCAGCTTAATGCTGTGCCGGAATTTTATCCGACACAGCGCTGATTTCCAGTGCAAACCTTCCATTTATCGTGAAAATGCTCTTAATTTAAAAGAAAACTAAATAATATCAAGAAAGATGAATCATGATACTTTTCCTTCACAGTCAGCACATGATAGATAGATAGATAACACTTTATTGCTCACCAAATATACAATTTCAAAAATACACAATTACAATATTGTCACGGTAGAAACAATAGGCGGCCCTATCGCTTAAAGCAATCTCTTCCAGGCAACCTACCTTAAGGAATAGTATAACCTAATCTGGCGATGTAGGTGGTGCAGATTATGAGGTCTATCATAATTAAACATACTTAAACTACATATTTTATAAATTAAATACATACAATAAATCATAGTATAAGAATTAGGCATAATTATTTAAGGAAAAGTAATGTGTTCTGAGTGCGTTCTTAAATGTAGGCGATATTTTGGCCTTTCTGACAGTAAGAGGCAGCGCATTCTGCACTGTAAAAGAGTTATCATAAAAGGCTGAAGTGTGTGCAGGTGTAGTGAGTTTACGATACGTATGAGTGCGCAAATTGTGGGAAGTAGAAAGGCGAAGGAATTCAAAACGTTCCTTAAGGTAAAGAGGAACTACTAGGAATAAATAATATGTTATAAAGTAGTGTGAGAATGTGAGTATTCCGGCGAAAGTGAATAGGGAGCCACTTGAGTTTTTCACGAAATTCAGAGACGGTCATATTATCGCAAGCCAAATATGAAGCTAATGCAAAAATTCTGAAGTCGCTTTAGTTTATTTAGCTGTTCTACGGTTAAGTCGAGATAGCAGGCGTCAGCGTAATCTAAAATGGATAGCAAAAGAGACTGTGTAAGCAAAATTTTGGTGGCAGTACGCAGAAAATTTCTCAGCCTTGTCAGGGATCTAAAAGACAGAAAAACTCTCCGACTTAATTCGGGGAGGTGAGACTTCCAAGACAGATCACTATCAATGACTACACCCAAATTTTTGACAGTGTCACTCAATGGGATACAAGTGCCGTCAAAAACAATGTTCGTTAAAGTTGCGAAATCTACTTTTGCACGTATTCTGGGGCTACCGATGACTATCACTTGAGTCTTACGAGGATTCACTGCAAGACAAAACATTGTACTCCAGTAAAGTATGTGGTTTAAATCTAAATTGACTTATCTCACGGCACTACTGAAATCATCTGGAGCAGCTTGAGTGTATATCTGCAAATAGTCCGCATAGAGGTGATAGGATGAAGTTAATTTATCGGAGATTGAATTAATGACAATCGCAAATAAGAGAGGAGATAAAACGCCGCCCTGTGGAACACCAGCAGCAAGGTCGGACCATGATGAGTAATTGTCATCAACACGTATTCGCTGTCGGCGTCCATGCAGGTAACTGTGAAACCAACCAATTACTGTTTTAGATATGTTAAGAGTGCGGAGAATGTCAAGTAATATGTCATGGTCAACATTATTAAAAGCACTACTAAAATCTAGCAGTGATAGTATCGTCAGTAGACCACTCTCCAGCCCCTGGCGGATATCATCTGTAATTTTCACTAAAGCTGTTGTAGTACTATGCGCTGGGCGGAAACCAGATTGAAAAGGATTCATTAATGAGTTATAATTTAGGAAAACACTTAATTGTTTATGGACTAGACGTTCCAGGACTTTGGATAGGAAGGGAAGAATGGATATCGGTCGGAATTCAGAAAAGGACGTAGGATTAGACTTTTTAAGGAGAGGAATGACTTATGTCTCTTTCCAGGCTGCTGGAAAAGTGCCACTAGCCATGGATGAGTTTAGGATATGAGTGATAGTCGGGTTGATAACATCTAGAATAGGGATAATCATATTGCGACTAATACTATGAAGTGATGGATTTTATGGCACTTCTAACATCACAATCAGATAATGGCCTGAGAAAAAAAGGGGAATGAGAAGGAGTTGGAGCAGATGAAAGATTTTTCAATGTGTTACACTTTATAATATTGTCAAAATTCATAATAGTTGTGAAATGTTGATTGAGGTTATGAATATCGTAGTTTTTCGGAAGAGAATTTTGCTCTAATTTACCAACTCCCAAGGATCTTAGAAATTTGGTTATAAAAATTGCACAATTGGGTCAAAAAGTCTGCCTAAGCGATGCTTACTACCCAACGAAGAGTCGAACTGACGTCATTGTTAAGAGGCACGAGTGCGTTACCTACTAAGCAATTACAACTTCAGGTTATAATGCTTAAGTAATTAAAATCTCAGCCATTTTCCAAACCAATACGTTTTTTTACTGCCTAAAGGCAAACGGGCAAGTGCACTACCCGAGAGTAGCTCGTAATAACAAGACCCAAACAATTGCTCCGCATATTTAATGTTTTAAAAAGAAATACAGTATTAATACTAATAACTTTTTAGTGAAAAATATGTTTTCATAAATTATTTATTTTATATAAAATTCTTAATTATTTATTTTATATAAAATTGGTTATGATATATTTTGGTTACAACATTCAATTACTATAAAAGTTTATATAATTTTTACATAAATATATTTATTATAGATATATTCCGTTTTTTTAATAATAATTATTTATTTACATTAAAAAAATATTTGTTATAATGTTCTAATATTTCTATTTAAGATTTATAGTTAGTTGTTTTTGCTATGTACTTTATAATACAATAGTAGATATCTTCTTTTTTAATCTAAAGGTAGACATATGGAGAATATCAGATATTCACATTTATTAAGAGATTTATATTTAAGATAGGTTTTTTATTATATTAGTACATATTTAATCCACTTTAAACTTAATTCATAAGTTAATAAAGGCTGGAACTGAAAACCAGCGCTGCGTCATCTCTTGTCGCAGCATAACGCTGAGCTCTGGCCTAGTTGCCGTAAATGTAGTGTACGTTTTTATTATAATTATTATGCATTCATGCCTTAAATGTAAAAAGTATAGTTATTTAATTATATTTTCTTTTATGTGTGTACATACATTTGCGACAATAAACATTTTCTTTCTTTCTTTTCCGATGCAAAGTGGTGACCGTCGTCTATGAACATACTTATAATGATATGGTACATGTAAAAACTCTTCGGGTAGCTCCCTCCGCGTCGTTCTTATACGCGGGATAAACGTTCTAAAGAACTGTTGCGCAGTTACTCGTTGCAATTCAAGCAAACGCGGATGAACATACCGCTCATAGCGAACTACATATTTATATAACAATTTTAGAGAGCGTCACGGTTGCCATCCAAGCTGACATTTGAAGAAATCTAAATCATGCTTTTAGAGAAAACTTCATACAATCTAGGAAAATGATATGATAGACAGAACCACGTTAGAAATGGGACTAAATTGGATAATTATCTCAGCGCAACGCTATTGGTTTTGTGATACATTCCTGCACGCGCGAAACGCCTGCCCGCGTCGGTATCGTGTATTTTGCTACGATGTAATATTTATTTTCCTATGGAAAATAAATGGAACAGACCACTGTTTATCTGTATTTACATTTTTCTAAGAGTATATTTATTTTCTAAATAGCATCTAGCGTCGTCGTGTGTTTTCATACAAAGAGAAATCACTTGCAAATGCTAAAATTTAATAGACACCTTAAAATAGTCGTCATATCTATCCCTCATAGTACACAGTACATATTTTCTGCTCGCCATCACTTTTTTAACGGGATGAAATCCGTTTGAGCCTCATCCACCGCGGGGGAAACGCGATGGGGAGTGTGTGATTCGTCATATTAGGGTGGCACTAGCATCGCCAGCAACAAGTGCTATCGTCACGCCGCGGTTTTTTTTAAATCTTCATCCTGACGAACTTTATATGTCAGGGTCTTTTCCATCTTTTTATTATATTTTTATATCTTTATTCTTTTTATTTTTCTTTTATCTTTTTATTGCTTTATTTATTTACTAGCTGTGCCCGCGACGTCGTCCGCGTGGAATTTGTTTTCAAAATCACCCGATTTTGAAACATTCTTCATTGGTGCTCCGCTCCTATTGGTCTTAGCGTGATGGTATATAGCCTTCCTCGATAAATGAGCTATCTAACACTGAAATAATTTTTCAAATCAGACTAGTAGTTCCTGAGATTAGCGCGTTCAAGCAAACAAACAAACTCTTCAGCTTTATATATTAGTATAAGATAAGATACCTCTTAAAACTGTAACAGTTTGTGCTTAATATCTGTTACAAATTACTATCTATTGCTACTTTTCCTAATTTACATTAATACATTTAATCTTATTATCTAATACAATATATATTCTATTTCTATTTTACTGCCTTACATTTTCCTTCTTCCTTCGGGTCATTTTAGGTTTTATTTACATTTTTCATCTCGGCGTCATTGAGCTACCGCGCTCACTTACGCAACGGTTCTCTAGAATGTTTATTCCGTACTACTACTTGGTGGGCACTTCCCGTTAAGATATAACCTCTGCGATACGACACGAGGTCATTTAGGAAGGGCGTTATAAAATCCATTCGAGGCCGGCAAAGCTTTGGTACACCCCCTCGTGTTGCAAACTTTCATAGGCGATGGTGACCACTTACGATCAAATGGGCCGCTTGTCTGTATACGTATATAATGGAATTTTCCCATTAGTAATAAATAATGATATGCTATACATAGTGAAATCGCCAAAAAGGGGTTGGTCTTGTTAGTAATAGTCGTGTGTATTTTCAGTCAGATCTTAAAAAATTATAACCTTATTCTTTAATTATTATATTTTCCCGTAAGTCAATAGGTGGTGAAGTATTTTCTTGTAAAATTACAGAAATGGTCTCGATCTCCCTCTCTAACTTAGAAAATATAAAGTTGCAAATTCTAAAAAAAAATCGAAATGTGTGCTGGGACACATAGTAGAAGTGAAACTTCAATGGACGAGTGGAAAAACGAATCGCAACAAAATTTTAACTTGAAGTTTTACGGGCAAATTGTTAACGCACTTGTCCAATTTGAAAACCTTTTTCACAGGTTTACTACAAATTATGATGTGGTTAGGTTAGTTACATTTTAATTAATGCATTTTTTATTTAAACATATTTTATTTTATCAAACAAAAAAACTGAATTCGATCCGGAACCAAAAAGCGCATCCTTAGTCTACTCTAAAATTATGCCGCCTCTCACCACGTCTAGTCTGAAATTTATGCCGCTCCTCCACGCGGCCGTAACACTTTTTCGTGACAGAAAAATCCTAAGACCGCGTCTATATAGAGTTTCACTTCAAAAATGAAGTAGTAAATAATAATAGCAGCTTATTCATAAATATCCTCTCATTGCTAGGTTCGGAGTTCCCATTTATATGGGAAAGGATAGTGTACCCGCCACGCTTGTCCAAGGCGGTGCAGGTTTCATCACGATGTATGCACATTAGGTTAGAAAGGTCCGGCCGGGATTCGAACCCGCGCCCTTTGTGTTTGGGACGCGAGTATTCTAACCTATAAGCTATCGCGGCGTTTTTTTTACAGGGTTAATTCTCTTCAATTGATCTTACATTGCTTCAAGATATTTTAAACTCAGCCAAAATGATTTGTTGTTTTTTAAATTTATGCTTCGCTACAACAATTCACTTAATTTTTTAAGATGATGTATGTTTATGCACTTTGTTAGCGGAAACTGTTCAATATTTTATGTTGCAAATAAATTCAACACTTTGTTCAAAATGATTTTGCACATCAATATTTTATTATGTAAATATACTTTGTATAATATTTCTTATCACTGAATGATCTAAATTAATAAATATATCTTAAAATCGATTATAAGGGCATAGCAGTTCAAACACAATAAGGGTCATTAGAGCCACCCAGCACCGACGCCGCGTTGTCAACCAGTGAACCTCGTATGGTTACCAAGTGAACTTCGCGTGATTCAAGTATCACCAAGTAGTCTATCAGCTATTGGTAGTCTATAATAGATGAATCACTCCGAGCAGCAGGTTGTCACCGAGTGGTTCACTCATACATAAGCGAGGCGATTCGTAGAGATTATGTGAATTACCTTTTTAGTTATCATTTCATCATCATCATCATCATCAAGTAATTTAAGTATATGTATTTAATTTATAAAATATATTTATTTCTATATTTATTTTTATCAAAACGACTCATTGACTTTTCAGGTGATCAGAAGGCTGGTGCCTTCCTCGGGCAACGGATCAGTATGGCGATCCAGCGAGGAAACGTAGCCAACCTTCTGGGCACCTTACCCATAGAAGACGGTGATCTAGGCTCAGTATTCTAGTTATAGTCTTGAGGGAGGGTAGGATACAATACAAATAAGTTAAGTTTTCTTTTATTGTATTCTTCAATGTACTAGCTTATAATAAATTTATAAAATATGTAGTTTAAGTATGTTTGTTTATGATATACCTACCTAATAATCTGCACCACCTACGTCACCAGATTAGGTTAAACTATTCCTTAAGTTAGGTTGCCTGAAAGAGATTGCTTTAAGCGATAAGGCCGTCTATTGTTTCTACCGTGACAATATTGTAATTGTGCATTTTTGAAATTGTATATTTGGTGAGCAATAAAGTGTTATCTATCTATCATTTGTCTACAGAACTGCAATCAAAAACATTTAAACAAAAATATCTACCTTAAAAATGGTTTAGCTTATTAAGATATTTATTCACGCCAAGATATTGCTCTCAAAATTTAGGCATAAACAGGGACATCAACAACTCTACCAATACTAAGAGCCACTGCATAAATTATACAAGTTCTACCAAATTAAATTGCAAAATAAGGACCTTAGTCCAAATGTAGTTTAAACAATACATAAGTAGTCAATTCTGAAAATTACAGAGCTAGACTGTGATATGTAAGGACAGTTATTTGTGTTAAGAACAACAATATGCTTAATGTATTTTGATATAGGCTAAAAATTAAGTGCCTTCTGGTTATGATATCCGTGCAGGAACGGAAAAGAATACTAATTCCTGCAACCGAGCGGCCTGTCGTAAGAGGCGACTAAACAAGCCACAGCTGGGTGGTAGGGCAATTGCCCGACTGGATGGCTACCACCCCTAGTCTAGAGTATGCCGCCATAACAACTTTGACTTGTATTCCGGCATCAGTGGCCAGGTTCCAGTTTCCCCTTTGAGGCCGGCAGCACCTCTGTTGTTACTAATGTCCATATGCCATTTTCCATCACACTTGGGCCGCCAGCCTGTCTGCTATGCTACAGTAATAAAATAAAAAATGCTTCTCTCTGGCAGTTATCTGGTAATATAAATAGATTCTACATCTATTTGAATCATCCAAAGTGATCCCTATAAACATAAACTTGATTCTTTCAATGATATTGAACACCGTCTTGTCCTTTTTGTTCGGCGACTTTCAACTAAATTTATTGAATTTGATTTATCTGTCTATCAGCATTAACAAAGGATATATTTGAATAACACCTTTTCTTGTTTCAGGCAACCTAGTAACAACGGTGGCGCTGCTAATGCATCCGAAACTCCGGACCCATGTGACGACGATGTTCGTGCTCTCCCTGTGCGTCTCAGACCTTCTCTTCTGCAGCATCAACTTGCCCCTCACCGCAAACAGATTCATCAAGCAACATTGGAGCTTAGGCTCCAAGTTGTGTGAGATGTTCGCATTCATCTTCTACGGGAACGAGGCTGTGTCACTTCTCTCTATGGTTGCTATTACTATTAATAGGTAAGTATTTCTATTATTATGCTTAAAAAAAACATGTATGTTTCTACATATAAATGTACATAGGACGGTCTCTGTCGTCAAGTGATACCTGGCCGCTCTAATACGTAGAAGTCCCGGATTCAATTTGTGGCATGGTAAATTTCGTAAACGAACTTTCCGTTGTTTGCTATGGTCTGGGTGTCTGGGATCGGCCCCAGAGTGGTCCATTGTATATTAACCATAGCACAAGCGTAATTTACTTAGCTTGGGGATAGATTACTTAGCGTGTTTGTCTAAATACCAATTTCTTATATGTAACTAGCTATCCCGGCAGACGTTGTCCTGCCCTGAAGAAATAAAATTTAGAAACCGATTGCAGCGTCACCTACCAGGTCCAATTGTGAATCTAAACCATTCTTGAATCCACCTGAACACACACAAAAAATTTCATCGAAGTTAGTCCGGCTATTTAGGAGGCCTTCAGTCACATACACACACACAGAAGAATTGTATATATAAAGATAAGAATTGTGTTCGCCATTTTGTTCGCAATTTAAGTTTAAAATTTAAAGGATATCTCCATGACTCACTTTAATAATTGAAATTCAAATGAAAGACTGCCCCAAAGTTGTTGTAACTAGAACAATAACAAATTAGTTAAAATTAATTAATACAAGTGCAAATATCAAAAGTCTTTTCAGTGATCCACTATAACATCTTCCACTAAAAGTATTATTCAGATCAAGGCAAAAGTAATCCACTAACTTAGAAACTAGGATTAAAATATTTACCCTTAAAAGATCTAGCCGAGGTCAATCTATATCAATCACTGGTATCGTCGCCTCTATTTTTAGCTATCGTAACTAGCAAAACATATATTTTTCCACGTGTCAGTAGAGAGTTTTGTTTTACACCTCAACACCTGGAGTGGTCGAACCGAGCATAGGGCTGCTACCTATTCCGTCCGGTCTGGAAGTGTATGCGCGAGCGAGCCTACAGCCCGAAGTGGCCCGAACACAGGATGTGTAGAGGAACGGCTAGGGGCTTTAGTGATTATTCCCAATCGTGAGTGGCAATAGTACTTCTGTGAGGGTGCTAGTGCCACTCCGACGAGGAGAATCCCACACGCCTCACCGCTTTCCTCAGGTAAAAAAGAATAGAATAGAGCTTAAGCTTAAGAGTGCTGGTCGCACTAATTGAAGTGGGAAGGAAGGGTTGGCATCGGCAAACCATCTACGCGCGTCTTATACGAACGTTGAACGTGAAATGGATTCTAAAAAGCATTATATTTTGTTAGACAATCAAAATAAATAAAAGCCTTAGAATCTTCGATCAACAATAGTTACTAGATACCCGGTCGGTGCAAAAAATACGTCTCGTTAAATAACAGCTCACTTGAGTTGTGAGCTCTTATTTTGTTTAGTTTACTTGAAACACAGCCAATGTAAATACGTCACAATGCCGCAATGTGTATTCAAAAGTACTATTATTGATCGAAGCTTAGAATACACGCCAAACAAAAAAAAATATGTTTGAAAATATTTTTTACAGTATTTTAGTCAGCATTCGGGCGAGTTCATTCAGTATTTCACAACGCCCAAAATGCCCCGTCTGCCATTCTACATGGCGACCACGTTCGTTATGGTCGTGGCGAAAACGTCACTAATGACGTCGTTATTTTCGATCACACAGCGCTCACAACGACCCATATCAAGAGGTGGGTCGAAGAGGGCGTTGACTACAGAGCATTAATTCTCTCTATCGGTTGACATTGAAAAAGGCGCGATTTTTAAATCAACCAATGACATTGGTGTATTTCGTTATTAATTACATTAACGCTTCATAATCCGTTCCACTTGAGTTTATAATTGTAACGCCCGCATGCAAGTGGAACGGGAAAAATAGCGGTTTTGACCGTGGTCGTTGTGAGTCTTGAGTGGAACGTAGCCTTAGAATGATCCCTTTAAGTATATAGAGATGGGAAATCGTTGATCCACTAATTTATACTGTAGTGTTGTAACTATAAGAATATAATAAATGTACTCTGACGCACGGCTTTTGGGCCATTTATTCTAATGTAGAACATAAAATTAGTATATAATTAGATATTTGCCTACCATAGATTTGATACTTATAATTCTTTAGTAAAAACATGAACTAGTATATCGTAAAAAAACGCTAGATCTAGCTCCAAAAGCGCTTAGGTAGCAGCCCTGATGATGCGATATATCAGTTAGACGTTTACAATCTGAGCTAAAGTAACCAACGAATCTAGTTTTTTTACGATACAGAAGGCGAAACGTATTTTTATCAACTGAGTGACTATTCGAGTGAGAAACTTTCGGGAGTTATTGTACAGGAAATCTAAATCATACATTTGAAGATACGAGTGTTTTTTATTAGAACATATGAATGGAAACGTTTGTATTCTATATTGAATACTAGCATTTGGTATTCTATGACGTAGTGGGGAATGTTTTATATGTCGGTACTTTAGAACCGTTCTTTGGTGTTATAAATGCACACTGATAAGACTCAAAAAGTAAATCTATACATCTACTATGTAAGAGTATAATTAATAAGAACACTATACAAACCTCATCTTCATAACATAGACATGTAACAGTAACAATCCACAAAACAGAATAAGTATCTAGAAATAATAAATACTAACATCCGTACAACATAGTTAATATAGTACATAACTTAAATTATAATATACCTACACCCCAGCGATCTTATGTATACAAAAACAATTAACAAAACGTGTAAAATCAATACCTTAATAATAATTAAACAAAAATCTAAAAAAGGTACGGAACAAATCTGTATTTAAAAAATTATTAATAAATCTTGTGTGCTGATTTTGTAAAATGAATCAGAAGAAGTCAGAGCTGAATATAACAGAAATACTAGGGCTACGTTCACGACGGTGATTTTTCCGTTTCACTTGCTTGCGAACGTTACAATCATAAACTCTAGTGGAACGGATTATGGGGCGTCGATGTCATAAACGACGAAATACACTAATGTCATTGGTTGGTTTGAAAATCGCGCCTTTTTCAATGTCAAGAGATAGAGAGAATTAATGCTCTGTGGTCAACGCCTACTTCGACCCACCTCTTGACAGGGGTCGTTGTGAGCGCTGTGTGATCGAAAATAATGACGTGTTCGCCACGACCATAACGACCGTGGTCGTCATGTGGAACGGAAGACGGAGCATTTTGGGCGTTGTGAGATACTAAAGTAGGCGTCCTAGGTAGGTAATTGAAATAAAAAACTCAAAAGCTAATTTCGTATATTAAGTTTAACACTGAGATTTGAAAAGAGAATTCTCGTAACGGTCGTAGTTATCATATTATGACACGCGCGTTCCATTTCTTGCAGTATATTTTGCGGTGTTCTAAGCATCGCGAACAAGGGAAACTAATTCGGACCAATGGATTCAGAAAATACAACTTTTAGAATTTTTATGTCTGTTAAAGCATCACGTCAAAGCTACTAAACGAATTTAAAGAAAATTCACACAGAGATTATATCCCGGGTCAAAACTAACGGTAGGAGATGAATATAGTCAACACGTCGTCATAGCAACGCAAACGAAGTTTCGCTGGTACTACTACAAATAGTAATAAATAATAAACATCATCTGTATCACTTGACGGTAAATATCGCCATCTCCTTTAGTTCATCGGCATTCCACAGATTATATCATTATAATAACCCAGTATTAATATTAATGTAACGCCGTCGAACGTATGCGCGGGCGCACCTCAATGAAGAGCACCGAACGCCGAACGGCGGTGTACATGAATCTCCTATTTAGTCCACAGATAGTGTTTTGTTCCATGTTTTGAATCTATTATAGTCCAAAAGACAAATATAATGTTTGAATTTAAATCTATACTCTTTTACATAGTTTCATGATTTAATTCATTATCCGTGAAGGAACGGACAAAGAATACAATTTCCTGCGTTGGGGCGGCCTGTCCGGGTGGCTACCACCTCTGCTCTAGAGTATGCCGCCATAACGACTTTAAGTTGTGTTCCGGCATTAATGGCCAGGTTACTTTCCATCAGGTGGGCCGTCTGCCTGGCTGTTGAACTCACGTAATAAAAAAAATTACAATTCAGTTTCGAAAGTACTAAGTTCCTAAGTTAAAGTTGCTACATCGGCCTCTTCCAGCTTTCTCCATGTAGTACTTACTCCACAATCTATTCTTGACTTTGCTACTGCTACTGAACCCACGTGCTATTTGTCTATCTCCAATTAAATGTGCTCGCAACTTTCGTCCAATTTTCCTCTCCATCGATGCAAGCTATATGCGATAATAATCGTTCAAATATGTATTTCTTACTATAAGACACAATTAAGTGTTTATATTCATTGTTGCGTGGGTCAACCGCCGTGACGGGAGATATGAGCCCCGTACTGTTAATTTAACCCACTTATGTAGACCATATAACAAATATTAACTTTTTGTTTAGTCATTCGTTGATTTATAATTGGAAGTGTAATTTTTGATTAAAAAATCAATTACAAGCAGATTCGAAACAATAAACTTGATAGCACCTTTGATCATAGATAATTACTATTTATTGCCTTTGGTATTACAAATGTAGGCGACCTGTACCACTTTACATCACATGTGCCATCAGTCTGTCTGATTGACCATTGATTGAGTAATTTCTTCACGTCATAGAAATAAAGCACTTTTCCTAACTATGGCTGCAACGCCTTTGGCATGGATTTTGGCAATTTCAAAGTAAGAACAGACAGGTGCTTTATTCAATGCAAATCAGCAAACAAGATTTTGATCGGTGATTTGTACAAGTTTTTCCAAATCTATGGACAACACAAACACAAAGTTAAACTAACTACATTAAACATATATGTTATTAAGCATTAAAAACTTACACAGGACACACACAAAATTAAAATGAACTTATGTTAATAAAAAGTTTACATTGATGGGGCGGGGGCAGTTATGAGGTCGGATGTGCTGAACTGATTACTCATCCAAGCCGCACTCGCAGAGAGAACTGTCACGTATTCTAAGTTTTGCTAGAAACACTGGTGTGCAAACATGACCAAGACTAAAGCACTTATTTACAACTATATTAAAGTATCGCAAGAGTAGTGCAAGTTGCCACAATGGCAGGCAAGATACTTCAAAGTCTCGTCTGAAATAAGTCTTCGTACAGTTCAGCCGAATTGTACAGCTTTGCCTGACGCCAAACAACGGAGTTCTTGTGACAAATCGAAAGGCCACATTTGACTACACATTTCACATTTATCACAAAAACACAACATTCCTACTCAACACTATTAATATCTTACTACTAATTTTCATTTCAGAGTAATTTTACGCATTTTTATAAAATAAAACTGTACAGTACTACGTCCCCTTTTCAGTTCCCATCAAATAATTCCTGTAAAATAATTATACTATTTTGTTCCAAATTAAAATGTTGCCATATCATAACACCCCTCGCTGTCGGCAATACAACATCCTTGCATCTCAAATGATGCGGGCGCCATAATTCATTTTAACTTCGACTCGCCTCGTAAACTTTTTGACGTTTAATGAATACAAATATGTGTGAAGTTTACGGCACCCTAGTATTTTTTATTTCTGTTATAAAAAAGATTTGTTTGTTTAATAATAGAAAAAAGTTATACCCGCATACTCGCATATGTTTAAAATACATCCATCTACACTTCTAGTACACAAATGTGAAAGAGATTTTGTTAATACAATTGATTGCCTCTAAGTACAAAAATGCATCTTTGTAAAGCTTGATATTGATATTGATACGAGCTACAGGACTCGAATTAAAATAAATGCCGTTGTAATTACTATAGAGTTTATTAGAACTGTACAAACACGTATAAAACAAATACAAGTAAAACTGGATGCAACCAGTTCACACTGCATGATTCGATGCAATTTGACACGCGCAAAGTCCGTCGTCTATATCGCTAATCGAGAGTACTACAACGTCTTACTCGTATCGTAGTCGTCGCTTGACTGCCATCTTTCCGTTCGGACACCCCTTTATACAAAAGCTTAGGACCGTATAAACAATGATTTCCACGAATCACACCTTCACCACCATCGACGCTATTCCCAAAAAACATAATTCTGCACACCTGCAGGATTATGTCTGCGAACGGCCATAAACAAGCACAATAACAATAGGCTATTGTCTAAACAAAAGTACTCCTAATAGAGGAAGAGCAATAAACCAGGTTTTATGGCAGGCAGATGTGCATCCCTTGTATTTGGCCCAACTTGTAACAATATTTTTAGTGGAGTTGCTCTAAAATTTTCATTATAAATTCTGGTAGTATATGAGTTTGTTTTTCCGTTTGGTTATAAGTAAATAAGTAAATTTACCACCTGATGGTAAGTGGTTCCTGTCGCCCATGGACATCAACAACACTGTATAGCAACATATGGGTTCACTTTCTTACTAAATTACATCTATATAGGTCCAGTATTTTTGAAAACAATATTACAAGTTGTTGAGACGTCTAGCTTGTTAAGACATAATATTTACGCTCTTATTAAAGAACACAAAATTGTAAACCGTAAATTTTATCCGTGCAGGAACCGAGAAAGAATACAATTTCCTGTGACCAGCGGCTTGTCCGTAAGAGGCGATAAAACCACCCAAAGCCAAGTGGTAGGGCATTTGCCCGTCTGGATGGCTACCACCCCTGGTCTAAAGTATGCCGCCATAACAACCAGGTCAGGTCAGGTTCCAGTATTTCTTTAGAGAGTGGCAGCACATTGGTAGCGGCTTTGGTGTTACAAATGTCTATAGGCAATTATAACCGCTTCCCATCAGGTGGGCCGGCTTCCTGTCTGCTGAATTCATGCAATAAAAAACCCTCGGTTAGGTTATGTCTATTTCCAAGGCAGCAAGAAAACTAGGCAGCACGTGGATTTAAACGCAACGTATTTGAAAATGTTATACTCGTCACTTTCCTGCTTCCAGCCCTTTATGACTGTTTTAGGGTAGACAGTCTATTTACACTCGCACAAATGTATACATACGTAACGTTACTTGCCTTTAGGGCTGGTTTACATTTACATTAGTTAAGTAGCGAGTTTTTGATAACTTGCGTTTAAGTAACCAGTTATGTCCAAACATGCTTGGGCGCCTTAAGCTTTAGTCACCGTACATAGATAACACCCTCATAATACAGATAAATAAAAATTGAAGTGTCAGTTTGTAACGACAAAATATATTTTTTTTTAATCAGGGGGGATAATTCGGACCAGGAGATATCGAAAATGCTTTTTTTGAATTTTTGTCTGTCTGGAGGTGACGGCTAATCTCTGAAACGGATTATGACACTGGCAGATAGCTGATGTTATGAGGAGTAACTTAGGCTATTTTTTTAGGGTACCTAAAAAAAAAACCCCGCGGACAAAGTCCCGGGCACAATTAGTCTAAAATATGTAAGACAAGGCAAATAATAAGATGTATTGCAACTGTGTTCGATATTCACTTCATAAAATTCACGTCTGGTTATGAAAATAAAAATCAAGAAATATCATATAGATGAAACTCAAGATCATTTTAAAATTAATAACAACAATAAATCAGGATTTATATATATATATGTGTATTCTTTTTGAAATCGCGATGTTGTTTTAAGTTATTTCAATTTGACATTTATTGCGCCACGTTACACTCTGTTTTACGATTTGCTGTTATGTAAAGTGCTGTAAAGCGGAGTGCTTCGGTATTCGACTTAATTTATTAGCCAAAAGCGATTTATGTAACACACACGTGTTATATTACCAGAGAAAGGCAGACGAGCGAGTTACATTTCATGCAAAGCGATCACTACTGCCTATTAAAGTTATTAAAATAATTAGGACTTGCTTTACTCGAGGATGCAACTTGAGATGTAGGGATCTAAAGGGCGCAAGCAGAAAGACTTCAATAAAAAAAGTTCTTAGAGATACTCATAATATTTCAAATTTCAGCCATATGAACTCAGTAGTTTAGAGAAAAATTACTGTGCGGCATATAAGACGGACATGACGAATGCGGAATGTGGTCATTTTTTTATTGTTGGTGGGGAAGACAGATCCCACAAAATAGGCTTAAGACGGTCCTGAAAATAATAATAATAGATCAGCGAATAAACCCACACATTGTACATCCCAAGCTAAACAATAAACGCCGCCGAAGTATCAATACATATTATGTCCCATGCGAAGGGGCATCCCATCTTCTACGGCACTGATAACATTCCTTCTGGTCTCAATAGCAATAGTAGCAATCGTTACTGGACAAATAGTTTTGAAACCAAGTTAAATATATGAAAAACAATTTAGCACATTTCTAGTACCTACATACATACATCTTACTTTATCTCGTTAGTATCGTAGTAATATGTGCGCAGCTCGTCGCACGTATAATATTTATATTACGCTGATGGTATGGGCAGTACTCTGGTCGTTGTAGATATAAAATTAAAACACTGTTAGTGGTGGAAACTTATAATTAACTAGAGATTACCCCACGCAGCCGCGGGTCAACCTCTGTGCATGCTTCTTGTTTAAAGAGGTTCACAGGTTACATTGTATTAAATTTTTATGTTACTGCTATTTGCCGAAGAAGATTCACTTCATTTTATATCGTAAACTATCCCATCTCACGGACGAAAAGTTTCTATGCCAATTTTCGTTATTAAAAATGTATATGTACAGCAAAATGACCAAATCGAGCCCAACCACACCAACCAAATCGGCCTAATCAACCAAAATGACCAAATTAACCAAAATGTCGAAAATGACAAATCACAAAATAAAAACCTATCCTACTTTCTGGCATAATCTTTACATAAATCTATCCCCAAACTTATCCCACTATCCGGGATGAAAAATATCCTTTGTCCACCCTCGATATTAAAATTACATATGTACTGAATTCCAGCCAAATCGGTGCAGTAGTTTTTCCGTGAAAACGGAACAAACAGATAGACTTACTTTCGCATTTATAATATTAATAGGGATTACTTTAAAATACTAATACGTGTGCACTCGGCTACAATCAAATGGAAGAAAAAAAACAAAAAGCAACGACAGTGTTGCAAGTTTAGAAATAATAAATATATCTTATGTTGATGTTGCCAACACTATATGCATCTAAAATAGATCTCTTATAGGTATTGTAATGACGTTGATTTCATTATAAGCACTTTCCTTATAGTTTTAACTTGTATCTTTGTAATTTTAAACGTTAAAGTAAACCACTTCGAGGTTATTCATAATTAATTATGCATGCATAGAAGATATATTATTAAGGGTGACATTTACCGCTATAAGTTCGTGACTTCCATAAAGCCCTTTCATGAAAATAAGTTCATTGATGTCAGTTCAGTACCCTTTGGACAAAGAGTTTCTTGTTCATGTAGCCTACAGTCTCCAGACCCTGTCATGGCGGCTTATGTAAATTGATAGCTCTCGTGGTATTGATGATTTTTAAAATAAATAAGTAAAAGTAAATAAAAAATTGAATATATTTTTAGTTGTAGTAGTTTTTTTTACCACAATGGTAAGCAAAGGTACTGAGTCCATACAGCCTCGTTTGATGTATAAGTCTTCAGTATAACTGGGACAAAATGTAGGTTTTGACTGATGCCAAACGACGGAGTTTTTGTGACTTGAAAGGCTACATTTCACTACACAGTTTACATTTCTCAAATAATCCACATAATTGCTACTCAAAAACTGTCAATATCCTACAACTATTGTTCATTTAAAAATAATATTACACATTTTTAGAAAATAAAATTGCACAGTAGGTATAACATAACCGTTTAGTTGCCGCCAAAAACGCAATGGATGTTAAACATTTCACATGACAACGTGAATTGTGGAGTCAATGTGGCCTTTCAAGCTTCACGGAACTCCGTTGATAGGCCTCAGCCGAAACCCTATAATTCGGCTGAGCTATACTAAAGACTTCATACGTCAGACGAGGCTGTATGGACCAAGCTCTTTTGCCTGCCCTTGTGGCGAATTGAACTATTACTGCCCAATCGAACACTTTTCGAGTTTGCGCATACAAATATACGAAAGTTGAACTTTTATATATGAAGTATAATAGTGTTTATTATGAAAAAATATTTTTTTATGTTTGTTATGTATAAAGCGTGTAGGTGATTGTTATCTAATCCATTTAATAGGTAAACATTTTGTGTGTGCTTTCCCACGGATGATATGTGATAAGCTAAGTGCTTTCCAACGAGAGCCACTCGATTTCATTATGTTGTGTTTATGTTTTTATAGTTTGGTTAACGCTGTTTAATATCTCGACGAGAAACTGAGTGAACCAACCTCACTTAAACTTCATATCATACGATTTTGATGTAAAAACTTCTTTAGACACCTTAGGCACTTTTGGGATTGGGGAAAAGCACAATTCGCGTCACCGTCACGCTCAGATACATATATACAGTTAATAATAATAATAATAATCGGCAGACAAACACACATATTCTATATCCCCAAATTAAGCAAGTTATGCTTGTGTTATGAGTAATAATAATACAATGTACTAATCTGGGGTCGATCTCAGACAACCAGACCATAGTAAATAACGGAGAAAATACGTTTCCGAAATTTACTATACCAGGAATCGAATCCTGAGCCGCTGCGTTGCAGTGAGGTAGGCCAGCAAAGGCTTAACCTGCTCAACCACAGAGGGTACCACAAACCATATACAGTTATATGGGTCAAAAACAAAAACGGAAGATAAAGTGTTTAAGTTACATAAATTCCATATATACATTATTTGTACATGTATTTTTTTTTGTTATATAAGACTAGCTGATGCCCGCGACTTCGTCCGCGTGGTGTAGTTTTTTAACTATCCCATGGGAACTTAATTTTTCGGGATCAAAGTATTCTATATGTTGACTAGGGATATAGGCTACCACCATACAAAATTTCATTTAAATCGGTCAAGTCGTTTCGGAGATTAGCCGGTACAAACAGACGACAAGCAAAAAATTAAAAAAAATCTAAATTAGTTCTATTTCACTTCTTACACCTACCCCCCTGACTCGGTTTTTAGCAATTTTTTTTCATTGTACAGAAATTTGACCTCTACAATTTTATTATATGTATAGATTATGTTGTGGGTATGTTGTATTTGACAGCCTTTTGTATTTTAACAAATTAATTATCTTTTATTGCTCTCGTTTAAACCATAAATGTCTCGTACTGTAGACTGTTCGCATACTGAAGACCTCAGTTTGGTAGACATTGAAAAATAATCCAATAACAAAAAATAAACTTCTTAATTATAGAAACATGTAAAAATTAAACGACTTTTCATATAGCATTCGATGTTTGCGAATAAAAAAAATATTGTTCCAACATTTGTAGTCGTTTCCTGTAGACATGTAAAACTTCTGTGTTTGACCCATATAGCTGTTTTGAGATGTAGAAAAGCACTGAATTTGCGTGACCGTCAAGTTTAGATATAGTATTTTTTTAGCGAAGGCAAATCCGATTGGTAACTAACCGCCTGAAACCGTAGAAGTACTATTACCACCGAGTCGGGGATGCCCGCTAACACCACTCGGTGTTCCTTCCTTCGCTTTATGCCAGGGCTAAGGGAAAGCGGAAGCGTGGCCAACTCCGCGTGCCCTGGCAGGCGGGCCAAATAAATATGACACAGCTAAAAAAAAGAGCTACCTTATATCTTGGGTGAACACTTTCTATACTTTTTATCCCGATAAATGACATATTTACGAATGTAGTCAGAGATTGTGACGTGGAGGAAAGAGCCAGATTCTCCTCCTTAGCCACAGAATAGGTTTAGGTGGGTCAATGAACGGTACAAGATAATTATGTAGTATATTTAATCTGATCCGTGACAAACGGTGGACTTCTATGCACAAAAGGGTACACTGGCCTGTCGAAGCCCTGAAAGCTCTTCAAGTCAAGTTCTTCCACAGCTCTAATATTAGCTCGACCGGTAATTGTCCACGTCTGGTATATGTTGGCTTGGTTGGTAGGTTTCCTGGGTAAGTAAGGGTAGCCTTGATCCTGGAATTAGATGACGAAGAATAGGCATTAGCTTGACACAGTGTCCTCCGCTAGAAAACTAAATCAGCTCAATTATATTTAGTTTTAAGTAGTAGAACAGTTACATTTTATATATATGAATAGAAACTCACCCCAACGAACACGTAGTTATTTCAATAAAGTTAAAGGAAGTTTTGAACAGTCTGGAATAATATTTATAAAATAATTGTATCAGCTGATATTTTTGAATCTCGAGCGAATCTCAACTTAACCGCCGTCCCGTTTTTTTTTTCAAACTCTCTTGACAGTGATATAGTTTGACATTTGTACTGTCATTGGCTATGTGTATGTTTTTTTATGGTGCAAGTGCAACGTTACAAGATGGTCCTGCGGACGTGATTTTTAATACCGCCGTTGCATTTCACTAACAAACACGTTGTCATGGCAACGCGAACGAAGATTAATAAAAATACATAATCGATTATTTCATTATAGGTAGATAGATATCTATCTGTATAATAAAGTGTTATCTAGATAGATAACACTTTATTATACACCAATACAAAAATGAACTTAAAGACTAAAATTATATCTAATTGCGTACAAAGGGTGCTCTTATCGCTAAAAAGCGATCTCTTCCAGACAACCCCAGAAATGAATTGATATCATTATCAATCAATAGTTATCATTTCATGTAATCATCACTTTGTTTCAGATACACGCTGATAGCGTACTACGATATGTACTCCCAAATATACACAACAACAAAAATCTGGATACAGCTCCTACTTATATGGCTCGTATCATTTGGCTTTATGGTAAGTTAAAAAAATATACTCACTTTTTATTCAAGGCTTATCGAAATGAAACTTACAGCTAAATCGAGCTTTACGCCTACGATATAAGGGCGTCAGTGGGCTCAAAAGACGATGAAAGCCCTAAGATATTTAGATAAATATGATAAAAATCATTTTTTAACTAGACATCTGGTTAGTTATATTGAATATAAAATAAATACAAAATAGCAAATGATATAAAAATGTGCGGTGGCAGCGCCCGAATGCGGCCGAATAAGTGCGATTAAAAGACCTTCTAACTTCAAAACACCGTATGGTACACTCATGGATATTATTTTAGATTTTATATCATTGCATTAAATTTCGAAATCTATACTAATATATAAAGCTGAGTTTGTTTGCTTGAACGCGCTAATCTAAGGAACTACTGGTCTGATTTGAAAAATTCTGTCAGTGTTAGATAGCCCATTTATCGAGGAAGGCTATATATCATCACGCTAAAACCAATAGGAGCGAAGCACCAATGAAGAGTGTTTCAAAATCGGGGTTTTTTCCTTTTCAGAGCTTCCGCTGAGGGCGTTGCGTAAATGGTTAAAGTTTCGCAAAAATCATGTGTGACAGAATTGTTTCCCTTTAAAAGTTCTAAAAGAAGTCCGCGACAGCATATGTCTATCTTTTAAGTTTCACTATAACCTTTTTTATACTAACCAAATCTGTTCTAAAATAATGCATTACTTGAGAAGGTGTTTTTATAAACATGATATTAATCCTTATCCAAATAAATACGTTATTCATCACAAGTGTTTAATTTTAAACAAAATTGCCATTTACATCACTCGATTTTAATGAATATCTTAGGAGATATCGCAGTTTTAAAATAACATCGCAGCAAAATAATGACCAAGTACTGCGCGCGCATTTATGGTGTGCAAAGCTGGCCGGGCATTCGTTAAGATTTAAAAATATTTTCACCTTCTACGTAAACAAAGTCGCGGGCAGAAGCTAGTTATATAATATAAATTACGTCAATAATAAGGTCATCTGTAGAGGGCGTAATGTTTTTACCTTACGTGACGAACTCTGCCAATTCACTCTTGTAAGAACTTCAATCTTGTAATTGTGCATTTGATGTTATCGTTCTTATCGGCTCGATGCAGCTGTTGTTTGTTACCTTATCCTTCTTCCATGTCATAATCCAACACTCACGTGAACATTGTATTTGTATCAAAATCTTGAACTATTGAAATTCCGCAATAAAACTATGTAAAGCTATCAATCGGATGCGTGACGTAAAACCCTCCATGTTAACGCCAACCCACATATTATTCGTAGAAATCAAAACAAGTACAAAACATTTATCTATAATCGGATCCAAATAACCCTTCTTTGAGGTAGATCCTTGTGTGACGTCACCGTAATTTAAATAGCACGTTTGAACAGATGCCGTATGAAAACGAACTAGGGCCCAATTCTGCTATTACTATCTCATTAAAATCGCCGTACGCTATCGTCTCAATGGTAGGTTGGTCTGATTCCTGTTTTTTTTTAAATTGCGTAATACGTGTATCTTTGTAAGATGTTACGGTTTTTACAGTATCAATGCATTCGCCCCATAATTGGGCGCGCAGAATTAACATTACAATATTGACTTATAATCATTTTATACAATCGATCAATACAATTAAAAATATAAATTACATTTCTTAATCGTTAATATAATAATCTATACATATAATAAAATTGTAGAGGTCAAATTTCTGTACATGAAAAGTAAATGCTAAAAACCGAGTCAGGATGTAAGAAGTGAAATAGAATTAATTCAGATTTTTTTCAAATTTTTTGTTTCTCTGTTTGTCTGTCTGTGTTTGTACCGGCTAATCTCCGAACCGACTGGACCGATTGAAATGAAATTTTGTATGATGGTAGCTTATTTCCCTGGTCAACGTATAGAATACTTTTGATCACGAAAAATTAAAGAGTTTCCATGGGATAGTTAAAACAACTTATGCACATAATTAAGTATTGATAATGCCGGTATCATACAGTAAAACAATTTATACATTAAAAAACAATTAGGCTATATATCATCAAGCTAAGACCAATAGGAGCGGAGCACCAATGAAGAATGTTTTAAAATAGGGAACGTTTTTTTAACTTACTACTTAGTTTAACTATTCCACGCGGACGAAGTCGCGGGCAGAAGCTAGTCTAAATAATAAAATATCTACCATTACAGCATGTCAAATATATTTATGACAGTTCCTAATATTTTATCCTTTATCCTATTATAATATATTATGTTTATATTATAATAACATTTAGTTGTAGGTAGCAAATTATTTTTTAATAGTGTACATAGCAGCTTTTTAAGAGACTTCGGAAGCTTGTTGTATATGAAGGGCCCCATGCAATGTACTCTGTATTCTGTTAATTCCAACGGCGCGCCAGTGGCAAGCCACTTATAAATATTTATAAGCGAAAATATTTATAAGAATAAATGTTTGAATTTTTGGTAGCTTTTTAATATTCATTTCGGCTAATCCCATTTCTGCTAATGGTAATACCAATTTTTCCTACTATTATTCTACCGCGACAATATCGATAAGATATCGAGAATTTAGTAGAATATAAATTATTGACACTGTCGCGATGGAATTGTACTTTGAATATCTTCGCAACGCTTAGACATTGAAATAGCAGAATTGGGACCTTGTTTAAAAAAATATAGAAACATTTAATTTTTAATGGTAAGGGACCAGGCGGAATCTCGTTATTGCCATGGAAGATGGGACGCAACTTGTGTCGATACTTTGGCGGCGTCCCATCTTCCAGTGACAGTCGGGGCTGCTGCCGCACACCAGAAGGCCCTGAAATGTCGCAAATATGTTTCCATTGCTAGTGGGTACGTATTTGTGGCTTTCGGGGTCGAGACCCTGGGACCGTGGGGGCCTGGAGCTCATCACCTTTATCGAGACCTCTCAACGTGTCTAATTGAGGTCTCGCGTGACAAAAAGGCTGGCTTGCACCTAGGGCAACGAATCAGCATTGCCATCCAACGCGGAAATGCGGCCAGCATTTTGGGCACGCTCCCCACCGACAGCGATTTGGAGTCAATTTTTTATTTATAGATTTATGTTGTTTTGTAAGTATAGTTTTATTTATAGTATAGTTTAGATTATATATTTGATTAATTGTGAGTTCAGTATAAACATAATTTTTAATTGTAAATCAAATTTATTGACGTTTTCATCAATATATCGTTACGAGCTGCAGGACTCGAATTAAAATGCCGTTGGAATTATTATGGAGTTTATTAGAACTATACAAACACGTATAGCACAGGTACAAATATAACCGAACACAACAAGTCCAAACGTAATGCAGAAGGTCGTAATTCAATAAAACGCGCAATGTCCGTCACTATTAGATTCCCGATTGTAGTGCACACGTCTCGCTTCGATCGTGGTTCTCGCTCGACTGCCTTCCTCCCTCTATCAGGCCATCGTTTTATCCTGCACAGGTGCAATGTGTCCGCCATGCCGCGTGGACTGAATTTCCTAGAGTCATCTTGTACTTTAAAATCCGTAGCACCTGGCTAATGATTACAATACAACAATAGGCTGTTCTCTAGAAACGTATTGCCAATAAATAACCAAACAAAAGAAGACGATCATAAAAGAATTACAATAGGTTCAATGTTATTAGTTATTAGTTCAAATGCCGACGGGTAATAAATGTGCTTCTACAAATCCGTACGTGGAATTTGTCTTTGTCGACGCTTAGGTTGTAACAATATTAAAGTAGCACCTGCCAGGGAAACTTCGTTCGCGTTGCCATATCGAAGGTGTATAGATTAGAGAATTGCAATGGTATAAACTGCGAACATAGCGCCACCTTTTGGCTACATTCGTTTATCCCACACAAATGACGTTATTTATCTGGAATAAAAAGTATCCTAAGTGTTGACTCGGGATATAAGCTAGATCTATGTCGAACTTAATTGAAATCCATCCAGTAGATTTCACGTGATCCTCTAAAAGGCAGAGAGATAAAAATTCTTTATTTTGTATTCAACAGCAGACAAGTATTGCAAATCTTCTATGTAAATTAAAAATTAATCGTAGAATTGTATGTACGCGAATAACTTCAGATCGACTTAACCGATTTTGATGAAATTTTTAGTGTGTGTTTGAGTGAGTCCTCGGATTGTTTAGATTCACAACTGGAACCGCTAGATGGCGCTGGGATCGGGTTCTAGGATGCTCCTAATGTCCAGAACCGATTTTGAGAATTTTTTTGTGTGTTTGAGTGATACCCGGATTATTTAGATTCACAATTGTAGCCGGTAGGTGGCGCTAGGATCGGGTCCTAGATTTTTTTTTTCAGGGCAGTCAACATCTGCCGGGACCTCTAGTATTAAATATTTATGAAAATGTTTAAAAAAAAAATGCCCCAACCTCCCCCATAAATTCACACCTATAATCCTTTCAAAAGTTTTATAATTCAAATAGTATATCCGAAAATAGTCATAGAACAGTTTCGATATACAACATATCACTGTCTGGACTTCCAGCATTCAGTATATGATATCCATTTTCCAAGAATTTAAACCATACATCAAATATTATTAAATTCATGGAACAACAAAATAAGCCTGTTTCACGAATAAATTCCAAAAGGTCTATTAAACAAACAAACTGACACGGAGGAAGTCGGAATTAGTTCATTGCACTTCCATGTTTATAATATGAGTTTAATTGTCCCGAATTAGGGAACATCCTAAGGGTGGTACGTCATAGACTGAGAGCGTTTTGAAAATTGTGATCCATGCACGTATTATGTTGCAGTACAAACTTTTAGTACGTCTCGTCATTATTATAACAATAATAATATTCTTATTTCCTCTCACTATGTCTTTGTCTTACTGAGCATGCACTGTTTGCTACAACTCTATTAATTCTTCGCAAAGTAATTCTGTAATATACTTCTGTATAAAACTTATAAAAAAAAGGACTTGAGATATAAATAGAATAATAAATATAAGGAAAATCAATTTTTAGATAGACGTGTTCACTTCAACACTTCGACACACACTTAACGACGACTTCACCTTAACAGCAATAACACGTTGCGAAGCGGTGTACATAGAATAGGAAGTAAAATTAAATTTTACTTACTTGTATGACCTTCAAAAAGTGTTCTCCAGTGGCACTTATTTTGAATAAAAAAAATTGAAATTGAATTTGCTACGTTAGGTGTTTTTTTTATGAACAGTTATAAATAAGGAAGGATATCCGTAAGCGTGGGGCTTCATCTGCGATCGTGTTACAGATATATGCCGTTTCACGCAAATGTGGCAGTGGGTTTAATTCGTTATCTCAGATGCGACGTTGTTAATCATGTTAAATATTGACCGATAACGTATGTGTATATAGACTAATGTGGCTATTATAACGACGTTATTTTTTAACGCTTGAAATAAGATGCATTCTGCCACAGTCAAAATCATTAACACCGTCCCAGATGAAGCCACACTATAAGGCAGGGGCTCATTATAAACGCTGTAGGCTGCTTCCGGTAGTGCTGATGCGGCGAGCTGTATACGCTCTGCTTGACGTCCATACGTAATGCGTCTGAAAGAGATCACTATACAGTGCATTTTCATAATAAACATTAACGATCGTGAATAGCATCAGGCCGGACTCAGCCTACGGCCTTTAATACCAACCAATGCCGCAGAACTAAGATAACCGACTATAAAATTGGAAAATTGAAGTAGCAGTGTGCTGGTTACATATGTAGCGAAACCGAAGGTCGATGGAGCAAACGAATCGTGTAATGGAAATGGCGACACATCGTAAAACGTCCTGCAGACTAATGGATTGGATGAGAAAAGTGCATGACCGAGATATGGGACACAGACTTGGGGAGACCTATGTCCAGCAAAGGACATCGATTTATTTTAATCTTGAAGTACAGCAGATAGAATTGAAGATAATGTAATATTAACTTATATAGCTCGTGCTTTGAGAGTCGGAGATCTGAACCTCCTTATTTCAGCAGTGACTCTTAATCATACATTAGTAATCTCGATTTTCAGGTTTCTTCACCATGTTTCTCTTTAACGTCAGCAAATATTAATATGAGATACTTGCAGCCAAAAATCGATCCCGCATTATTACTACAAGGGTGACTTAGCTACTGAACCTCTATATTTCACCTATACGGTACGCAACGATTCTCAAGATCGTCGTGTGCAACGTGGGGATTTAGAATGAACTCTCAGATGAGGCTTTCCCCCAGCGCTACGATATAAGATTTTTCAAAAAGGATGTCATAAAATTCTGCTAGGCCGACAGCGCTTTGAAGACATATCAGGTGTTCCTCCCTTCCTGGAAAGAGAACTTATAGACAAGACAAGAAGAAGTCTTCTATATAGACAAGAAGAAAAATCCTAATATTCCATTAGGATTTTTTCTGTCACGAAAAAGCGTTACGGCGGCGTGGAGGGGTAGAAGGTATATCGCGTGATGAGAGGCGGCATAATTTTAGAGTAGACTATGGTTTTTTTTTGTTCCGGGTCGAATACAGTCTTTTAATTTGATAAAATAAAATATTGTTACGAGTTAGCGGGACTCGAATTAAAATGCCGTTAGAATTATTATAGAGTTTATTAGAACTATACTAACACGTTTAAGACAGGTACAAATATAACCGAACACAACAAATCCAAACGTAATGCAGAAGGTAGTAATACAATAAAACGCGCAAAGTCCGTCAATATTAGATTCCCGAATATACACACGTCGCGCCTTGGTCGTAGTTGTCGCTCAACTGACTCCTCTCTCCATCAGGCCATCGTTTTATATTGCACAAATTCAAATGTGCCCGCCCGGCAAAGTCGACATAATTTCCTAGAATCAGCTTGTATTTATAATCTGTAACACATGGCTAATGATGCAGCCTGCAAGCGGCCGTAACCGAGTACAGTAGAACAATAGGCTGTTCTCCACAATACTAGAAACGTATGCCAATAAATAAGTAAACAAAAGAAGACGATCATAAAAGGATTACAATTAGTTCAAATGCCGACATGTAATAAAATGTGCGTTAGCAGACTGTACGTGGAATTTGTCTTTGTCGACGCCTAAGTTGGAACAATATGTTTAAATAAAAAATGCATTCATTAAAATGTACCTAACCTAACCAAATCATAAATTACAGTAAACTTGCGAACGTATCGCAACGTATTCGTTTTGCCACTTGTCCGTTGAAGTTTTACTTCCACTATGTGTAACACACACATTTCGATTTTATAAAATTTCTTAGAAATCAGCAACGCGTTGGTGACACCTCTGGTGTTGCCGGCTTTGCCTGCATCAGGCAATAAAAAAAGCGACGGTAACCGCTTTGCATTAGATGGGCCGTCAGCCTGTCTGCTTTACTCCCGCTACAAAAAATACATTAGTATACATCTATACTATAATAATTAAACATATCAATGTGAAAGCTAATTTGTTTAGAATAGTTTAGATGATGGTTTACTATTTTTTCACAGCTCTGAGTATGAACTGAACAACACAGAACGTGATATACACATACTAACGTGACATATTTTCATACTTTCTAATAACCTGGGAATTTATATTTCGAATGATGATATACGGTCTTATGCATATTGAATTAGAGTAAGTTTGAAGTATTCTTTAAGAACCCTAAAGGATACCACAAACTTACTCTAACTCAATATGAATACATGCGTGAAAGTTTACGTGAATGACGCTGTTTTGTTTGCCCTAGTTGTATGCCTTAGTACAATTATAAATAACTTTCAGGTTGTTTTCAATTCAATAAGAAAACGATGAAAGTTAAAATTAGATGTTTTAAAACAAAATTAAAATAGCGTAAACAAAAATCTCTCATGTAAACATTCAGATTTATTGTTGGATGTTTATTATATTATGCAGTTTAGAATATATTTTTTCAATACGTTGGCTATTAAAGTGATTTTACTCCCATAAGCTTGAATCTATATCTCCCAGTTTTTCTCTAGATGAGGTCAGGAGACACGCAGACAGCCCACCTGATGGTAAGCGGTTACCATCGCCTATGGACAATTGCAACACCAAAGGTACAAACGCGTTGCTGCACTCTTAAGGGAGACTGGAATCTGGGCACTGATGGTCGAACACAACTCGAGGTTGTTATGGCGGCGTACACTAGACCAGGGGTGGTAGCCATCCAGACGGGCAAATACCCTACCACCTGGCTGTGGGTTATTTTGTCACCTCTTATGACAGACCTTCTTGCCGCAGGAAATTATATTCTTTCTCCGTTCCTGTACGGATAACATCAGTTTTCGGTATTAAAACGTTAACTACATTTTAGAAAATAAACATATCAACCTTTTATTATTATTGTCTTTCCAGAACTTCTGTCGGATATTTTTTGACCATCTTTTTTTACTTTTACTGATTCTCCATATAAAAATTCTATCTCACATAAAAGAAAAGTTTTATTTGTAGTTTCTCCTATTTATAGTTTAACGAATAGAATTATATTTTTGTTTACCCGTATTATAGGTAGGTAAAACATATTTTTATGGCTACTGCAAAATATTGATAAATTAAGTCAGGAGGTTCTGACTGTTAACTGTTGATATACGAAATGTGACCATCAAATTATTCATTGTTCGCGGAAATTTTTAATTCATATCAAGAAAACTTTTAGTATCAAATTTGACATTTCATAATGTTTGAATTAAAACACTATTTCAACAATACACAGTATATACACATTGAACTTTTCACTAAATCCATTCAATTTCACTTATAAGATACACCGCACTAATGTTGCACAATACGTCAGCTGTATAGCTACAAATATACTGCTATAAGCATGTCGGTGACGCGAACGCATGAGATTTCACGCATCCAAAAAGCGTCTAACGCGCACAGCACACGGCCGCTGCACATGCGACAATCATGAGCATATCGGTGACGCGAACCCATAAGATTTTCCCCTACCAAAAAGTGCCCAACGCGGCTAAAGAAGTTTTCAGACCTTAGTGTCAGTTTTCAGTTCAAAAATATAAAATAATCCTTCTTCGCAAGCATGACAAGTTCGCAGAATGAGTAGACGGCGTCATATCCCGACCATAGTGCGAACCACGGCTGAGAGCGAAGAAATTTGTACGCTATCCAGACCAACAACAATCCTACGATTACCTTTCCCCTTTTCATTAGGATGTGACTCTGCGGCTTGATTCCTCGCTACTAACGGCTCAAACATAGTACTCGCGAAAGGTAAAACATAATTGCTCGATACAAAAAAACTAATAAATGCAACACCATTATACGATACGAAAATTAATAGCATATATCTTAAAAATACTAAATGAACATAACAAATTAAGTTTATTCGAAGAGGGCTGTATTTTAGGATTATTCACATACAAGAAATTATTTATATTACAATAAAACTTTCTCAAGTATAAATCATCCTAATACTTTATATGTAAAGTAAATTATGTACATATAACACAATTTCGTAAAACTAGAAATTAATAAAAGATATAAATTTACACTTGTTTATTCTATCCGGTACTCTTAATGAAGCGAATACTTTATAAGCAGTAGCGGATATTAACTAATCCTTAAGATAACGGCTTTCTTCAAAATCGCCTACGTTTAAAACTTGTACCACCAGTCAAGTAAAACTCATATACGAACATTACATCTCCATAAGTTAATACAAAGTTTCATAAATATAAACACGTAGATGATGAATATTTAATTTATACGTGTTTATTTTTAAAAGACGGTGACCTAGGCTCATTATTCATTAGTCTTAAGGGACTATGAGTAGAATACAATATAACTAAGTTAAGCTTTCTTTTATTGTATTACTTAAATTCATTCCATCTAAAGAGCTAAAGTTTTCATCCGTGCAGGAACGGAGGAAGAATACAATTTCCTGCGGACGGGCGGCCTGTTGTAAGAGGGGACAAAACAACCAACAGCTAGGTGATAGGGCATTTGCCCGTCTGGATGGCTACCACCCCTGAGCTAATGTATGTCGCCATTACAACCTTGAGTTGTGTTCCGGCACTAGTGGCCATGTTCCAGTTTCCCTTTAGATAGCGGAAGCACAATGGTAGCACCTTTGGTGTTACAAATATCCATAGGCGATGGTAACCGCTTTCCATCAGATAGGCTGTCTACCTCTCTGCTGAACTCTGCAATAAAAAATTATAATAATTACCGTACTAATGCAATTTCTCTAAAATTTCATATAAATTAATGTTGTCATGAAAGCAACCCTTGATACGATATTTCTAAATCTTTAATTAATTCATCACCATACATTTATGTCATACATACATAACAGACTTCCTCTTTAGTCTTTATTACCATACAAAGCTACAGTGTCATCGAGTAATAAACAGTGTATTAATTCAATGTCCAAAATAACAATGAGACCGCACAGAAACAATGAATTATTCAAGAGACGTAAAACTAACAGTTAAACTTCTAAACGACACATTACACGCGTAAATGGTGATTGAACTTAACTACCTTTAATTATTACTTCCTAACATACATACGTATTGGTGCGGGGTGGTCCGCGACTGAACAGTCATCGTGTGTTGGCTGTAGATTTAATTTACTAATGTTAACAGTTCAATATATAGGTATAATAGAGTAGGTGTATAGGTATAAAAAAGTCATGGTTGCGTAATAGCTAGCGCACGCATCTCGAACTCAAAGAGCGCGGGTTCAATCCTGGCCGGAACGTATGCACCATTTAGTCAGTTTTCTGATCTAATGTACACATTGTTACAATTACCACGTGCTAACAACGGTGAGCGAAAACATCGTGATGCATGCTGCACATCGAGATAACCGATGTGTCAAACCTGCCAAGCCGCCTTGGACAAGCGTGGCGGGTATACTGTCCGTTTCCCGTATAATGGGAGGCCCGAGCCCAGCAGTGGGACATTTATAGGCTGATATTATATTATAATAGAGTAGTAGACAATCATGTCAAATGAGACACTTGTTATCATCTTACAAAACGCCGTTGTGCTCTAGATTTTGTGCAAGTATACCAATTTATGCCGACATAAATATGTTGTACATTGTAACAGTTACAGGGATCAAATAATGCTTTAATTTGTTTCAAGTACTAGGTATTAACTACTATCATAATATGTGCAGAGTTCTTCGTCGCAGTAGTTAGTGTTTAAACAATAATTAATAATCGTAAAAAACTAATCTAATTACAAATTAATCTTAAAATAAATAACACAAATCTAAGTAAAAATTGACTCCAAATCGCTGTCGGCGAGGTGCGTACCCAAAATGCTGGCCGCATTTCCTCGTTGGATGGCAACGCTGATGCGTTGCCCAGAGTGCAAGCCAGCCTCATGCAAGGCCTCAATTAGACGCGTTGAGAGGTCTGGATAGAGGTGATGAGCTCAAGGCCCCACGGCCACAGGCTCGCGACCCCGAAAGCCACAAATACGTACCCAACTAATGGACACATATTTGCAGTGTTTCAGGGCCTTCTGTTGTGCGTCATTTTAAAATAAGATGTTATTTTAACGACTGTTCTTTTATAACTGTCTGCTGAACTCATGCAATACAAAAATGTAACTAATGTTATAATGGATTGTAAATTGTCCCACTACCCAATTGTTTCAAGTTGTCTTTTAAAAACATTATTTTGTCCGTATTAGTACGGTAAAAGAGAATAAATATTAGGGCTGGCCTCCAAACAAACTGAAGAAAGAACATTACGTGTTATACGTTTCCCGAGACGCGGTCTCTGTTCTAGGATATGTTTGCTCCAACGGCCGTCGCGCGTCATTCCTGAGGCCTTACTCCCAAACGTTTTTCGTTGTTCGTTTTAAAATTATTCTGCTTGTCTTTTTATAAATTTAAGTATGTTTTCTATTGCATGTTCCATTTCATTTTGTGTTAGACTGTATTATTGTAGATTTAAAGAAATTTTTGCTCTTTTTTCTATCCAAAATTTCATTAACTCTTCGGGCTGATCGAACGAAAACGTTTGAGAGTTTAGGCCTCTACAACAGATGCGACCGGCTCACTGCCACTTCAACTTACTAATTTTGTGAGCTATGTCGGTTACCTTGGTTCTCTTACGGATATCCTCATTTCTGATCTAGTCTATTGTACTTTAGCTATATAAAAAAAATATTAATTAATAAGATATAATAGTAGTAGAATTCGCCACAAAAGCAGACAAGGGAATCTTAGTCCATACAGCCAATTCTGATGTATAAGTCTTCGTGTAGGTAGCGCAATTGAATTGTAGACTACAACTAACGCCATTCAGCGGAGTTCTTGTAAAAACTCGAAAGGCCACATTTGACTATACATTTCACATTTCTCACAAAAACACATAATTACTACTCAAAAACTATCAATATCCTAAAACTATTGTTCATCGTTGAGTAATTTTTCAGATTTTTAGAAAATAAAACTGCACATTCAGTTTCACTCCCCACCAAAAACTCTTAATAAGATGTATATTTTTCTGATTTTTTTCCAGATACCACCACTTCTAGGAGTTTGGGGCCAATTGGGCCTTGATCAGAACACATTCTCCTGCACCATCTTACCTAAGGATGGCAAGTCACCGAAGAAATATCTGTTCGTGTTCGGGTTTGCGTTACCATGTGTCGTGATCATCGTCTCCTACTCCTGCATATATTGGCGAGTGAGGGAGAGTAAGAGAAAACTCGAAGGCCGCAGGTGTGTATGTGGGTGAGATATCGATGTCGTACTTTGTGTTTGTTTGTGGCTAATAATCCTTATACTCCATTGTCCAACACCACAGACATGCGTCCGTGTGCGAATCAGCCTTGTGCATGGTCCCTCTGAAAATACTATGTTACCGACGAGAATATCAGGCGCATTTTTTCAAGTGTCAATGTCTATCTGTCAAAGTCATAAAACCTAACCTATTAAGAAAATAATAATCCGTTTTTCTTAAGCAATGGCGTGGTTTCATTTTATACTAAATTCTTTCACCAATCTCAAACGAAAGGAATAAAGATTAACCTAAAATATTCGGTGTAACTTTTTTAAAAATTAAATGAGGAATGAACAGTTAAGTGAACTGAGATACTTTTTAGATACATACTTATACATATTATCACGCCTGTTTCTCATGGGGGTAGGCTGAGACCATGGATCTTCACTTATGACGATCCTGACAAACAACTTTCGCTTCATCTACTTTCATTAACCTCTTACTTTAGATACTTTTTATAATCTTAAAAAAATTCGCAGCCTCATAGAATGTGTACAAACCACGACCTCATAAGTTAGTGCAAGTAAAAGCAGTCAAAAAGCAAATTAAATATTAATAATAAATTATTGTTTAAATTTAAACAGTAATAAAAATAATTTCTTTAATGATATTTTTAAAGGAAGATGTTATTTTAACGCCTGATCTTTTATATAGAAATAAAGTTAGAATTTTTTGTAGCATGTGTGCATCCCAAATGCTGTACTTTTTTAATATTTAAGCTTCTTAAAGAAGCGTTTAAACTCACTCTAACTCAATCTGAATAAGGCCGTTAAGTAAGCATTCTGCCACTGTTAAAATTTTTAACGTATTGTATGTACTTGATTTTAATTCACTTTTTAATGATCCTGCTTAATTGCGGAACGTTATCCAATACCTAATTTTGTATGGAAAGCATTTCTTGTCCAGCAATTTTTCGTTTACTAAAAACAACTTATATTTGCTCAGTGCTTATTGTACCAACTCTGAGATAACAAAACTTATAAAACCTTGTATATTTACAGCAAACTGAGCGGCCAAACTGCCAAAGAGAAAGAAGAGGACTCTCGCCTAACTACACTGATGTTGACAATTTTCTTGTGTTTTCTCGCTTGTTTCTTACCATTGATGATTATGAACGTCGCTGACGATGATATAACTTACCCATGGCTACATATAATAGCTTCCATACTGGCCTGGGCTTCCAGTGTAGTCAACCCCTTGATCTACGCGGCAACGAATAGGCAGTACAGAGCGGCCTATGCTAATTTGTTAAAATTTTGCAAAAACAACGCCGTGACCAGAAGAACTACATGGGGTAGTAGAACCATGGGCCACTCTTCGAATTCCCCTCATTATGGGGATAAAAGAAATCCTCTGAAGGATAAAGACCAACCTGCTAACTTATGAATCTCAGGGGCTTTGATATGACATATAGATGGCGCTGTTAATTGTTTTCTATTCTGTATGTATGGTAGCGACATTTTGTATTTTTTGTAATATTGACGTAATTTTAAGGCTCATTTAAAGAACGATTTAACGTTTATATCGCAATTTATTTCTAAAACGAAAATTGAGTTGAAATTGCGTTTAAAACCGTTAAAACATGGTTTTTATTGTGAAGACCAAAGAAAACACTAATTGCAGAGGTATATGCAGGGTAACTAGATTGAAAATTTCCACGATTTTATGAGTTCATTATGCCAGAAGTAACATGTCATCTAGTCGTCATTATTAGATTCACTAAGTTTAAAGCTTAGCTCGAATTTTTACGAAGTAATAAACCTATTTTTTTTGCCACCAACAAAAACTTTTGTGGCGAAAATTCCCAATCTGGAGATCCTGATATTACCCTTACCTTACCTTGAGGGTTTTTTCCTTTGCATTTTCGTTTTATACACCAATCGTTCAATCACTCACTCAATCATTCAATTATAAGGGCGTTTTCAGATTGCCGTGTTTTTTCGCGCGTGGGTCGTTTTGGCATATGCACGATTCAAAAAGCCAAACGCGCGTACACGGGCTCCTTCCGGCTTGCGCTCGAACCGATGGTAGAGAGAATCAGTAGCAAAATATGGGTGCGCAGGGAGGCGTCTCTCTCGTCTCACGCCTATACTAGCTTTTAAGCGCGTCTAACCTTATACGAGTTGCGTGACGCCTGCACGCGCTTTGAAAACGAGCTTATACGCTCGTTTAAAATAACAATACAATAACAACACATACATTTATCACCTGTTTAGGACTACGTAATATAGTGTAAATGAGCCCTTATTGGTTATCTTTTAAGTAGACTTATTATCGATGTTTGAGGTTTTTGAATGATTAAACAAATGATTCAATATGTTATTATAGTTGATTACTTATCAGTACATAGAGGGCAAATCGTAAATACTAAAATATTTATAATAAACATTACATTTCAATATACAGACAAAGGGGCGAAGTCCGTCAGTGGGGGAACTCCATACACCTCTCATTATTTCCGTGTTTGAGTAGTTACGATGACAAAAAATCGGTCAATGAAGCTAAGACTCCATTGAATTCGGTCTTCGAATTGTAGTTGGCGTTAAATTCCGTTTAAAAGAGTTAAAAAACGAGTGGTGTATGAATTAACCCTATTGACGGACTTCGCTATCTTGACTATACATCTAATTTCAAATGAGAACGATCAAAAGTTACAAGTACTTATGCTTTTACTTCCTCCTTTACAAGAGTCAATTAAAATAATGTAAATAATCACAACCATGGTGATACTGATAATATTAATTGTGTAAGTTTCATATTGAAATATTAATTATATGGACCTTAAACGGTAAACTTTATTTTCGTTACCATAAAAGCACACTAATGCGTACATTGCAATAACTAAATTTTGTATTTAAAATTGTATCCTTGTATTAGTTCGCAGCGCACTCACTACACTTGACCTACTTCTCTAATCATACGGATTGCTTGAAAGATAGATATCCAAAGATTTACTTCTGATTAAAAACCATAAACTTTATATATAAATTAGAATAATTGTTACTTAGATTAGATGATAAAAAACATTTCATTCGGGACTGTACAAGTGGTACCTACATGTTATTTCAGTACCATAATTACTTGGTTTATATTTTAAAATTCTCTCTGATAAAAATAAAATAAATAATGACATATATCGTAACTGCGAGACGTTAATGTGCGATTATCTTTATTAACGGCCGATTGTTCAATAAGTTATTCATAGAATAAAGTAAAGCATGGAAAATTAAAAAGTCCGTTGCATGAACAAAACAGTTGAATGGTTTCATCTTTGAATTCACTCAGGTTATAAGTTATTCGACTGATAACTTTTATCTGTTGATTGAAAAATCAGCCGTAGGTTGTAGATATTGATTTACTCTCTGCCACTTTCTTTTATTAAACGATTTTCTAAACCTATAAACAATGACTTTATAAGCTAATACATAATAAAAGATTTATATGTATATTGTACTAGCTGCGCCCCGCGGTTTTACCCGCGGAAAATCGTTATATTTTGGATAAATCACACCATGTCTTTATAAATTATAGCCTATGTGTTATTCTGATGTGTAAGCTATATTATTGTAAAGTTTCATCAAAATTCATTCAGTAGTTTTTGCATGAAAGAGTAACAAACATACATCCATACATTCTTACAAACTTTCGCGTTTATATTATAGTAGGATTCTACCCACAGTGTCTCAAGACTATAAGTAGAATACTGAGCCTAGGTCACCGTCTGTTATGGGTAAGGTGCCCAGAAGGCTAGACAAGTTTCCTCGCTGGTTCGCGATAAGTCTTTTTGATAAATGTTGGTAGAGCCCTCATGGCCTCATGGCCTCAGGACCCCGCGGTCCAGGCGTTTCAACATAATGATTGATATAATATTAGTAATCATTCATTCACGGCCTCTATGGTGTAGTGATCAAAGCGTAAGTCAACCCAATTTCTGAATTGGGTTGACTTACGCTTCGACCGCGACTTCATTTCCTGGTCTGATCAATTTCTTAAACGAAACTCCCGTAGTTTAGATAACTGAAATCGGCCCCAGAGTTGTCCGTTTCACATTTTCATATTATAGTTTATTCATAACATAAGCGTATATGAATTAGCTTGGAAATATACAATGTATATATTTGTCTGATGATTGATTTATAAATAATTATTATTATTTTAAAATAATTATTGTAATTCTAAAAGCTTGGAAAATATTAAAAATTGTATAAAAAAATAATGATTGTATAATTTATGTAAATAATTATAATATTAAGTATTGCAAATAATTGTAATTTAAAATAAACGATAATAAGAAAGAAGCTAGCTTCATGATATTTGTTTCCTTATAATATTAGATACGAACAAATGTCGTGAATAATAATTAAAAGATTCTTCCAGAACCAAAGTTTTAATTACCTTTTATACTTAACTAAAATAACATTATTATAGAATGTTTACTTTTTCATAAAAATGAACATTGCATTCCTTTATTTTTATTTAATTGTTAAGATTTTATACTTAATTTATGCCGGGTTCCTATATATTACTTTTCATTTGTCTTACTACTCGTTAAAATTTGACATAAAAACCATATAGAGGAAATATGGCATTGTTCGCATCCCACTTTAATTATTGACACTTTTTAATTTATTCAAAACATTAAGGTATCTTACTTTTTTTTTTTGTAGTTTTATAGATAATAATATTATAATGTATGTCTTTAAAGACCACGGGCCATATACCCCGGACTTTTGGAGGGCTTACGTGGGGCCATGGGGAGGCCAACACGTAGAGGCCCCTTGACAAATTTAATGTAAATGTGGCGTGACACTGACCGTCGATTATCTCAGTCTATACCATATAATAATGCACCCAAGGACAAGCCCCGGCCAGTGAAGGACTATTGTGGGAAATGGGAACAAAAGTACCAGACCATTGGGGTGAACTGCTAGTGGTATTACGAGTCTGAGAATATGGGGACTATGGCGTCTGCCCGTCGCAATGTTGGAAAAATGGGCAGACGGTGACTCGCCTCCCTGCATGGGGCCCTTAATTGCCATAGAAGTCGGGGGCAACATGGGTGTAGAGAGGTGGGCTGCAGGTTCACCGAAGCTACTTCCGACGTTATGCCATTTATCACTTCCACCTCTGGAGCTTGAGTCTTAGCTCTAGCGATCTACACTCCGTGCCGGCTGGCTGAGACCAGCACGGGGCGGGGGCCTTGCCTTGGCCCCCGGAGTCAGGTCCGGGGTGTCGCTACTCACCTAAGGCTTCGCCACAAAACCCCCCTGGGTATATATAATATTATTATTATCGTATGGGTACAACATAAAAATAAGTTTTCTTAATATCTTGAATAAATTGACTGAGTGCCAATTATTAGGTGGGATGCCAACAATGTTATATTGGTTCAACCTAAATAATATAATTTTTCGACCAAGGTTAAGGTATAAGAATGGAGAGTAAGGTATAGAAATTCGCAATAAGTCTTCTTTCAGTTCAACAAAATAAAATTACTGGCGTTATTTAAACAATTTGTTTTGATTATAAATAATTTGCGTAATTAAATCTGTATTAAAGTGGTGAAAGCATTATATACATACAGATAATGTAGAAAGTGGGTTGTTAATTAGGGGAAAACTAATTAATCTAGAATTATGTTATTCCATAACAATTAAAATATATTTAAATTAAAACAAAAATTTTCTCTTAAATGTGAATTTCTCTGGTCGTTGGAATACTACAGTTACTTAACATAGTAATATACATATATTTTCGTATAACTGTTTAGAATATATATAATATATAATAGAATTCATTTTATAATCCAATTATATTGTGTTATGTATTTTTTGTGTTATATATATCTTACAATAATATGGATATAAAACATAATATGGATGATAAATATCAGAGAAGGATGGATATATATTGTAAGGTGGTATGGTATTTGCCTGTCTATATAGCTACTACCCTGGGCCCCGAGTCTGTAACTCAAATTGAGAATCGAACCGAATCTGAATCGTAACATTTATTTATTTAAACACAAAACAGATTACAATCATTAGTAATGTAACAATAACTATGTAATATACAGGGCCAGATTATAATCCAAACTATGTGCTAATAAAACGAACGACAAAGTGGATATTCATTCATTCAACCTTCACTTTTGAAGGTTTTGGTAGTCTAATGGTTATTGAGTTGGTTATCGGTTCAATATTGAATCAATCTTGACTTGAGCTAGACTTATTTAATATGAATTTTAGAGCATATTCAGTCGAATGGATCTTGACTAGCATGGTTCGTTTGTGTAAGTTACAGACTTGGGGCCCTGGTCAAGAGCATGCCGCCATAACAACCTTGAGTTGTGTTATGATATTCCCGGCCGAGTTCTAGGCTGGCAGCATGTTGGGAGCACCTTTGGTGTTGCAAATATCTTTGCCTCTCATATAAATACAAATAGTGTATTTATTATATTAAATAATATAAAATATATGTATAAAAATTTAAGCTTACGCTGGCTTACATAAATGTATAGGTATATGTAATATATATATATATATATATATATATATATATATATATATATATATATATCTATGCCACTTTCCACCAAATGCGCCTGTCCTGTCTGCTGTAATCCAACGATAAAAATATGTAACCCTAGAAATTTATTTTGCTGAACTAAATAATAGTATAATAGTTAAATTTACCAGTAATTCATAAAAAAGACTGAATGAAAAAGTCAATTAGGATTACAATCGCACCTAATTATTTAATTAATTATGTTTATAATTTGAAAGATCAGTCCATGTGTTGTGCTATGATCGGAAAAGAAGGGCGAATTTGCAAAAGTTACGACGTAAATTATTTAAAAGCACCAAAGCTTATAATTTATTTCTTGTTTAGTACATCCAATAACATCATCAATTAGGTTTGGATAGCTTTTAACCACTCTACTTATATCATAACTATATAAGTAGAGTGCAGGAACGGAGAAAGAATACTATTTCCTGCGGCCGGGCGGCCTGTCGTAAGAGGTGACAAAACAACCCACAGTCAGGTGGTAGGGCATTTACCCGACTGGGTGGCTACCCCCCCTAGTCTAAAATATGTCGCCATAACAACCTTGAGTTGTGTTCCGGTATTAGTGACCAGGTTCCAGTCTCCTTTAAGAGAGCAGCAGCGCATTTGTAGCACCTTTGGTGTTGCAAATGTTCATAGGCGATGGTAACCGCTTTCCATCAAGTGGGCCGTCTGTCTGTCTGCTGAAATCCTGCAATAAAAAAAAACTAGCATTTGTCCGCGATTTTATCCCCGTTAGACAAGTAACAAAGACTACAGTCATTTTGCTAAATATAAAATCAATGTTTATTTAATGGTAATGCATTTCTTTAGTACGAAAATACATGAAGCCCGAAAATTTCCGTCTCGAGACAAGTAATATTACTAAAGGCATACACAACTAAAATTGTTTTACTAAAGATTTTATCGTTCAGTGACAATTTCGCGTCGGAATCAATTTTTTTCGACCTGGCTAGTTTAAACCTCTCCCAAGGAAATATTCGTAGGATTCTCGGGATATAAAGTACCGCAAATTTTAAGTCCGAGAATTTACTATCGATCAGCCAAAATCGCATCGAAATCGGCCCAGTAGTTTTTACGTGAATCCCGAACAAACAAACAAACAGAAAAATGTTAGACACAAAAGACTACACTTACAATATTATAATATTCTTCTTCTTTGTTCAATTTTGGCTTGGCACCGTTTGTTCATTCAGCCAGTCAAGTATATTATAATAATTATAGATTATTATCTCCTTATTTTTATATTAAATTTGGAATTTCTTGATATTGCATTAAAAGATGTGTTTCTGTGCTGTATTGACAAAATAGTTTGTAATAGATACAGGTTAAAAATATTTAGATTATTTATTGTTTTTAGACAAAAATTGTGTTTGTTTTGAAAATCTTAATTGTTTAGTGAAATGTATCTTTTCAAGCCACATGAACTCCTCGTTTGGTATAAGTTCTAGAAATCCTTTAATTTGGCTTATGGCCGGTTCCTATATCTCACTATCCATTCGCTTACCCTACCATCGGTTGAATTTTGATATTATTTGTATGGAGCTTATGTCAAATTTTAAGTAAGGCAAATGAATGTGGTGGGTAAGGGAGTGTGGTGGGAGTACGGTTTTCACCAAAAAATACCTACTTTTTCGATCATTTAATAATAAATAAGTCTAACTTTTTATATCAGAAAATATTACCTGCACGATATGAACAACCATACATATTAATTTATTATAGATAAAAATTATTTTAAATTATTCAATATGTACTTCTAAAAAAATTAAAAACTACTGCGTTATTTAGATAAAATATTTTTTCCAGTCCAATAGTTATAAATAAACGCTCTTTAATTTAGATGATTATTGTTAATTTCAATAATAGTTGTAATGCTTCAAGAGTAACATTATTTATTATTTACACGAATGGCTTTACACTGTAAATAAATACCTACATAGGAAACCAAAGCTAAAATAAATCATTTTAATAAATACGTTTGTTTTATTTATTACATTATCGACAAGTTTATCTCGAAAACATTTTAATAGTCGAAGGTTCCAGAATTCTTTTGTGCTAAAACATCTACTATACAACTGAGCAAGTCGAAGTGTGTTTTGTGTTTTGCGATGATTTTTATTCAGAAAGGCAATTACAGTAGATCTTATTCTGTCTCGCTGTCTCTATTTCAGATAATTGTTCTTAGGGTTCGTTATATAGAACCCCATAAAGTTTAATTGATTTGTTTTAAATATATAGATACCGTGGAAGAATAGTATTTTTTCCATATATATACTAATCCTCCAAGTCGAAGACAAAAGAGATTTTCTTATTATTAGCGTCATCTATCGTCGAAGTTTATAAACTCTGTATGACTATTCAACAATAGATGGCACTGATATCAATTCATAGTCAATATAGATTATAGTATTTATTGAGAATCAAATCTTACCGCAAAACATAAAAAAAACTTTCTAGACTCTAGTTTGACTTTTTTGTGACCAGGGTCTCCAGATTGGAGGTCTGATCCCCATTTGGGGTTTATTTTGCGGTTGGGGATTTTTGGTGATAAGATTAATTATAATGGTTTTTGGTTTTGTAATAAATTTATAAAAAATATATTATTTAAATTACAGATTAAGAACCTCCTCTGTTTTTAAAGCCCGTTAATAATTAATACAAAACCCTTCCCTGTGCTTGGACCGACACGGACATATCCTATTTGTCATCCAAAATATGTATGAGGCAGTTTCTGAATTAGTATCGTTTTAGGGACATTTTTTGACGGAAATGGGGCTTTTCGTAAATTTTATCTGGAATCTGGCTTAGACCATTCAACCAAGAATCTGGAGACCACCGTTCCCAACTTAGGGGTTCTCCTCTAAATTTAGGGATTAAATAAGTGTGCAGGGGTTTTTTTTTGGGGACTTGTATTTTTAGGGATTTATGATTTGCTTGTAATAAAGCCCTGGGGTAATAAAAATTACTAAATTTATATATATTTTTGTTAATCTAGCGACAAGTAATACAATTCCTCCCATAGAATATAATTCATCATTCATATAATTCCTTACTCTAAGGTCTTTATACTCTATTTTCCATGTTACAAACACAGCTGATGACAGACTCAGTAATAAATTCCTGTAGAGCTATAAACAACTACTCGGTAATTTATAGAACCTAATCGTAGAATAAAGGTGGTAGGCTCAGATTACTCTACTTACTCTCCACTTTTCATTGCAACGAAATGGTGGATCGTGTGTCTCGTTCCATCTATTTAATAAAATGTTGAAAATGTTTAAGACCCAATATACAATTTTAATAAAAATTCAGAAATGGAAGAAGAGGACGTTGTCTTTAATGTATTGAATAGCTTTTAAATAACTAATATTTCAAAAAGTACGTTTTTTAGGGTGTTTTCAAGTAAATGTGGTAACTTTAGGGATATTTCAGCTTAGCTAGGGGTGAATATTTTCAGGAGTTGGTAACTCTGTTGGATACACTGTTTGTGACAGTTCTTATTATTCCTATAATTTTAGTTTAAGAAAATCGCCGAAAAATGGCGAAAAGAATTTCAAAAAGCTCCGTAAACTGGGCTGCTCTGGCTGAGAGGGTCCCGCCCGAGCAGAAAGCGAGTCTTGCTGTCTTCAAAGTCAAATCCGATGGTTACCTTCGAAGGTTAGTTTGGGCATAGGTTACATAATTCTCAATAATTTTGCAAATTTTTTGACATTTTTAACCACACCTATATACAACGAAGTTTAGCTGATTTGCTATATATCACCAATAATTTTTAGTAGACCCTAGATAGATAAGTTTGTTCACTTAACGTGAACAGAAGTAAAAGGCATAATGTCATTGCTGTTTTTCAAATTATTCTTTTAGATAAGTGAAAATTTTGTATTTATACTTATTATGTTACAGTAAAACCAGCAATAACATTGTATTTAATGCTACCTTAACAAAAGTAATGTGATTTTTTGTTTTAATATTTTATCTTTTTATAGGGTTCTTGCCAACCCCCCAGAACCACCAAAGATTAATTGGGCGCAATACAAACAGGTCGTGCCCATTCCTGGTATGGTCGACACTTTCCAGAAGCAATATGAAGCCTTGAAAATCCCTTACCCATCTGACACGCAAACCACTAAAGTTGAAGCCCAATGGGCAGAGATCAAAAAGTCCATTGAAGCATTCATCAACACATCCAACGCCAATATTGCATCGTAAGTAAAGATTACATATTATTTCCTATTAGCTAGAGACATAATATGCAGCCCATCGAATGCTGTGGTTAACTAGACAACTACCATTTCTATTAAAATTTTAATTTTTTTTCTATATTATTTAGACAATATTTATAACCATTTGGGATAATTTAGTAAGCTGTCACTTTCTTGAATTTTAGTGATACTAGGTTGATTTAAGATAAAGACAGGCAAGAACAGCTATTCCAGTCAATTCTTTACGAAGTAGCAAATACCCTGTCTGGAAGGAAATCAGCCCCTATGGACATGTAGAACAAATAAAATTAATTCTAATTTCAAAATAAAAACCAAATTTTAAGTGAAAACTGTTATGTGTGCAAGATTTATTATGTATTAATTTTTCTAAAATATATATCTTAATAAATGTGGCCAAATATTAATCATATAGTTCCACGTAAGTTCAGAATCGCCTATGGAACTATAAGTGTTCGATTTTTGTATGTGAACCTTGCAGGACAAATTTAACTGCATAGGAAAGTGAATAAAACAAAATATTAAAGTAGATACTGCAACCTGCAGGGGAGCTTTAATGCAAAGCCTTGGGTGAGTAGTGATACCTCGGACCTGACTCCGGGGGCCAAAGCTAAGCTCCCACCTCCGTGCTCGCCTTTTGCCAGCTGCCACAGAGTGGAGATCACTAGAGCTACGACTCAAGCTCCAGGTGTGGAAGTGATAAATGGCATAATGTCAGAAGTAGCTTCAGTGAACCTGCAGCCCACCTCTCTACGCCACTTAGCCAGTCACACCCGTGTTGCCCCTGTCTTCTATGGCACTTTTAGAGGTCCATGCAGGCATTGGTGAATCACCGTCTGCCAATTTTTCCATGTTCTTCGAACATTGCGACAGGCAGATGCCATAGTCCCCAGTCCCCATATTCCCAGACCCCTAGTACCACTAGCAGTTCACCCCAATAGCCCGGTACTTTTTATTCTCATTTCCCACAATAGTCCTACACTGATAAGGCTTGTCCTTGGATGGGTAATTATATGGTGTACACAGGGATAATCGCCGGTCAGTTTCACACCACATTTACATGAAATTTGTCAAGGGGCCTCTATGTGTTGGCTCTCCCATAGCCTCTCGCAAACCCTCCAAAAGTCTGGGCCATTTTTATGGCTCGTGGTCTCTAGAGACATACAATAATGCTAAAAATGCATAATAATTCTAAGTAAGCAATAGAAATTAATTACTAGCAACAGTGTAAACATTACAGTTCATTACACCATCATATTTTATTGCCATTTATAAAGATAAAATTCTGAAACTAATTACATGGCTTACAAAAGGTATCCATTTTAAGAAACTACTACACACACAATTTAAATGACATTTAAATTCCGTTTCCGTAAGTTACCACACTCAACTATATAACTATTCTCTAGAACGCCCGAGAGATCAGATAGGAACTTTCCAGAGACTTCTGTACTAAGATGTGGGGTTGTTTAAGGGTTTTTTAAAATTTCTATGAGGCCAGCAACACCCTTAATGTTGCAGTCATACTTAGATGTTACCACAGTTACCACTTTCCAAGAGCTGGACTGTCTGTCTGTTTCAGGCAATAAAAGAAATAACTCATTTTAATATTTGGTTTTTTCCCCTACAGACACCAAAATGAAATCAACTCGACCAAGGCTCTCCTGCCGTACGACCAGATGACCATGGAGGACTTCCGCGACGCGTACCCAGACCAGGCGCTCGATCCCATCAACAAGCCCACATTCTGGCCACACACTCCTGATGAGCAGATTGGCTATGAAGATCCTGACAAGCCAGCCCACTCGGGACATTAAACGATGTTCTATGATGTTGGATGATCATATTCAAAAATATCTTGATTGTTTTTGTCATGGAATCATGTTTATTTATGTAGGAATAAAGTGAAGTTTACCATCAAAACTAGTCTTTTAATTTATCTTTTGAAGTGGATTTATATATAGATATTACTCATCATCATCCGAGCGTTTAATCCCGGTTGCGTTCGGAGCGTTTACTCCGACGCCCAGGGTCCACTCCTACTTTTTCTAGTTCACTTCGCGCGGATTTCAGCATCCCCCGTTTTGAGACCATTGGTACGCATGTCAACCTTCACAATGTCAAGCCAACATTTCTTGGGTCTTCCCCTTCGACCGAGACTTGGCGGAGGCGGCATGGCTAGACATTTGTTCCCCACATAATTAGCCGGTCTCCGTGAAATGTGGCCGTACCAGCGTAAGCGACACTTGCAGTTTGCTATGTCACGGACATGAAGACTGCCGCGGATGCGGGAGTTCCTGACACGGCTTTTCGGCGTCACTCCACACATCCATCGCAGCATATTCATCTCCGTGACACGCAGTTCTTGCTATGCTATCCAATTCTGCTATTAGTATCTCGTCAAAATCGCCGGACACGCGTCTCAATCGTAGGTTTGCCTGGTTTCGGTATTCTGCTAATTCCAATGGCGTGGCCGTCGCACGCCAATCTATCAATATAAATATTTATAAGCGAAAACTCGCGAAATGTGTAAAATTTTGGTACATAGCTTTTCAATATATTCTGCCTCGACGATATTGCGGATTTAGTAGAATAAGACTTTGACATTATCACAATGGAATCGTACTTTAAATATCTGTGCAATGCTAAGATATTGATATAGCAGAATTGGGCCCCTGGTGACAATATGCATCTCACTTGATAGTAGTGCAGAAGGAAAACGAGTTTCATTTGATTCTAACTGACTAGAGCACCGACCTCTTGTTTCTAACCGCCTTCAAAAAGAAGTTCACAATTCGATCTTTTTTGGTTATTTGTTACGCAATTTCTTCGTCAATTGTGGACCGATTTTCATTTATTTTTAAACGAAAGAATATACTCGTCGAGATAATCCCATTGTCACCAAGTCCGGATCTGATTAATGGATCCCAGGGAAATCGAAAGCAACACTAATATACGTACGTCTGTCATTTTTTCTAATTATTAAGTATTTGTGCAACTAAAAGGTTTTTTACAAAAAAACAAAACCGACTTCAAAAGTAATTAAAAAGTAAAAAATTAATATTTTCTACATCTTGAAATCGGTGCCAAGTAACAACAAATTTGCAAAATATAGTAATTTTTTTATATTTTATTTTGCACCGACTTCAAGATGTAGAAAATATTTATTTTTTGCTTCTTAGTTATCTTAGTATTTTTTTTTTTAATTACTTTGCCTTGAATATCTTTTTTCAACTTTTTACAGTGATGGATTTATACAAGGGCACTAGGAGCTAGTGCACAGGGCGGTGAAATTTTCGAGGGAGGCAAAGTTTTGTGTCGCCAAAAAAATCAATGATTTTCAAAAATTGGAAAGTTATTGGTTTCATGCCAAATCTTAAATATCGAGTTCTCATTGGATATTTACGTTTCGAAATCTAGTTACAGTGCATAATTTATTTTTCGGTCCTTTACTCAAATAGGGCGGTATTTTTCACGGTGCCCCATGGCGGCACTTACGGTAAATCCGGCCCTGACTATTTTACTGGTTTTTTTACGAAAATAATGCAAAATATCCTCTCACTTAGTAGTTCACGTCGATGGCACTCTGGCTACGCGTTCAATTTTGGTAGACATTCCATACAAAATCTCGTTATAATACACACCATAGAAACCCAAGAAGGCAGAATATTAAAATGAAACAAATTATAATTATTTACTATTTTATTAATTACGGTGAATGAATTGCACATGTTTACAGAGAAAGATACACAAACTGTCGTTTCAGAGAAAATAGTTAATATCTCGTTTCTTACTGAATTACATGTTGAATGATAAAGGAATGTTTAACAACATTATTTATACTACTGGAAAAAGCGTTCATACCAAGACTACTATGTAGATTTGCAACTACGTTTTGAATTCGAAATGATTTTTAAGCTTATAAAAAAAAGCCATGGAATAGTCCATGGAATTAGTATCTAAATTTTTAATGTGGTCACACTAATACGTCCAATAAAAAAACACATAAAAATAACACCAATTTAATCAATTGTCCGCCATTCAAAAATAATATATAAATTGCCTAAATGTTCATAGACCCCTCAAGATATCTACGCACTATTAATTAAAAATGTTATTTTATAATTAAATAAACTACAAAAATCCAATATTGTACTGTAGACATAGCATCTTATTCATTTCGGAGTGCGAATTTGAATATTACAGTGATAATAATTATTCATTACAAAAGATCTAAAATATGTATGTGGCATTGTTTCACGTTTCGTGTGTTTATTAAAATGAATGACTTTATAAGTCGCGGTCATAAAGGAACTCTCATAATCGAGAAATTACATCGAAACTTACATTATTTAAATAAAACTGCATCTAAACTTGATGTAACGAATTGTTGAATATCGTATTCAAAGGCAGGTTACCCCAAACCTGTCATGTTCTTAAGGGTAAGGATACAACCTAACTTTTAAGGTCAGGTATTTAATTATCTTCATACATGACATATAATTTACGGAGTCTTAAAAATCGCAAGCAGCAAGATTGGGATAACCCACCGTTAAAAAATAGAGAACAAAAACTGTACCTAATGTACTATATAACTATTGAAACATACTTACACTTATCTAAATAAATATTGATATATTTAATAAGGAATATACAAAATAATTCTAATATATTTTTTAATTCTTTAAAAAATCAATTTTAAAATATTTTTACCAAAATCTTTATTGCCATAGGATCAGAACTATAAGAACCTAATTATTTGTTTGGATTATAGTTATGGCTTTGTGTTAAAAATACGCGGGAAACTTGAAATTGCAAAACGCACTAATAGAAACGTGACGCACTGTCAACGTTCCATTGTCAACAAAGGCTACGTTCCAGAAGGAACTCGCAACGACCACGTTCGCGACCGCGATTTAGCCATTCCACTTGCTCGCGGACGTTACAATCATAAACTCTAGTGGAACGGACTATGGGGCGTTGATGTCATAAACGACGAAATACACAAATGTCATTGGTTGAATTGAAAATCGCGCTTTTTTCAATGTTAAGAGATAGAGATAATTAATGCTCTGTGGTTCAACGTCCACTTCGACCCACCTCTTGATATGGATCGTTATGAGCACTGTGTGATCGAAAATGATGACGTCATTAGTGATGTTTGGTAGGTACAGTTGTGGGGTTCTACCAACCCAAGCAACATAGAAATAATACAACGATTCCAAAACAAAGTATTGAAAGGCATTGTAAACGCGCTATAGTACATTAGATCGAGCGACCTCCATCGGGGCCTGAAAGTGGAGTTTGTTACTAGCATTATCAGAAAGTACGCGGAAGCTCACGAGCATCAGCTTCACCATCATGTGATGTCGAGGCGATCCAGCTCCTCGACAACACGGATATAATGAGAAGGCTCAAATGGACAAAACCGTTTCAACTAGTACTATAAACAAAACTAGTGTAGTGTACTGTGCTAACTTATTAAAGAACACATGAACAGTGGTCTCCCTCCCTTAATAGAGGCAATAAGAAAAGTGCTAATGGACACTTTTTTTACTATACTTTTAGTTAATTTAGGTTATATTTAAATTACTTATTAGTCTTTTTAGATTAGATTGTAATATTGATGTGGTATTTTTCAATACGATATTTATGAAAAAACAAAATATTTTTTGTTTTTTCATCAGTTTACGTCACAACGATAACGACCGCGGTGCCTTGTGGAACGGCAGATGGAGCATTTTGGGTGTCGTGATATACTAAAGGAACGAGTCCAAAGAGAAATGTTAATGTGGTGTGACGTCAGCGTCCACCTTATGACAGCGCGCCAAGATGGCGGCGTTTAAATCGTAATGGCATTACATTTCATACAATTTTTTTACTTTTTTCCAAAATTATATTTTGTGAGACTTTTTACCAATATAAATGATAGATGATGGAAGAAATGCATACTCCTTATTATTAAAAATAAAATATATATGATATGTATTATAATATATATTTTATATGGTTTCCATGACTGCTACAGTTATATGTTTGAAATATCATATCACTCATTTAAAAACAGGGTATTATGTTAAAAAATACGATTGTTAACTAAAAACTCAATTAAGTTTGTGACAAAATAAGGTTATAATAAAATATATCAATCAAATTAACCAAAATAATTACAGAAATTGTAAAGAAATATTGTTTGTATAACGAATAATCGTTGTACGTTAAATACCCTGTTCATCTAGAGTAAATCAACGATATGAAAAACGCATTGCCATCGAACTATCTACCGTAAGCGACATTTGTACATAATTTTTTTGTTGCAAATCATATTTTAAGATGTTCCAATTGGCTTACTAGACCTTAATGAAACAAAATTTGAAAGTTTTAAATTATTGTCTTCTTTTTCTATAGAAGATAATTTTGATACTTGACAGACCACGTTTTTGCGTTCAATCACACTATTTAATCATGTTTAACCTGTAAGACGGAACCACCACAAATTTGTTGCCCAACTGCCACACACCATCCACCAATTTGTGGTCAAATACAGACAATTGAAACGAACGTTGAAACTGATGCCTTTTCCCTCTAACTACATAGAATTTGTATTAGAATAAAAGAGACGATATATTTTTTTTTTTTTTATTGGTTTTGATATATATAATAAACGTTACGTTTGATGGCAGCTTATGGAAAATAATAATATTAAATTTAGCCCTTGAAGGAGGTTTAAATGTTTTATTAACTTCGAAACACATCAAGTTATACATTGAAATAAAATGTCTTAACTCTCAAACAGGGACCAAAAATATTTTTTTTCCAAAAGCTGCCATCGAAATTGCCGTGTCAAAACCAAGAGAATTATATCGTCTCTTTTATTATAATACAAATTCTATATAGTTAGAGGGAGAAAGCATCAGTTCAACGTTCGTTTCAATTATCTGTATTTCACCACAAACTGAAAAACCGTCCCATTTAACAGTGTGTGACAGTTCAGCAACAAATTTGCGGTGGGTCCGTCTAAGAGGGTTAATAATAATTATAAACACAGTATTTAACTAAAATTTTACTTAAAAATTATCCCAGTATAAATGCCGCTTATAGGCCGTTACACATTCTCGTAAGAACATAACTGAATGCATTTTCCCACGATCTTTTGACATGTGTAGAGGGCACTTTAGAACAATTCGGTGGTAATGGCTCGATATTGCGATCGTCCGTTACATCAAGTCCGAGAACAGTTAAAAAATTAAACTAAGACACCTTCGCAGGATTACAATTAGCGCGGGGGTGGTGGGGGCTGCGAATACATGTTGTAATAGTTCGTCGGCGGTGGCACGCTGAAGTTCTGGCTTTGCCCCGAATACCCTTGACCCTGGTAGCCCTGACTTTCGCCTCCGGCCCCCCTCCCCGAGCCCCTTCCACCGCGGCCGCGGCTCCCCCCTCGGAAGCCATTGGAGCGGAACCCAGAGCTCTCCCTATTGAAACTATTTTCGCGAGACCCGCCATAATTGTTGCTCCTAGTGTTGTAAGAATTGGAGTTTTGACTGTCGTTGAAGCTTTCAGAATTGTTATCCCATCTTGAACCTGCAGGCAATACCGTTTTTTATTACTTGAAGCAGTCTAACGAACTGACACTCCACTTGGTGGAAAGTGAATGAAGAATTAATGAAAACTCTTTATTGCTCACCACAAACTGAAAACTATAATTGATATGGATACATTTGCATTAGAACAATGGGCGGCCTTATCGCTTATAGCGGTCTCTTCCAGGCAACCCAGTGTCTAATGAGATTTTAAAGGAAAATTCAATATACGATAAAAGTATTATAATCACAATCATCAATCATCAACTACCATTAAAAATAAAATATATATATGATATTACAAATTAGATATATCTACATACGAACAATACATAACATGCTGCTGATTCTAAGAGACCCAGAAAAAAAAAATGGGGGCGTTGTATAGAGGCTTGGCGATTTGTAATTTCATCTAACTAGGAGGACTCTTAGACACCAACTGAACTCTCCGACTCTCGACTACAACTTGTGAACGTCAACTAATATTAATTAAGGATTGGTCAAACTTGGTTCGATATTTCTCTCCGCGTAGTTCATATATTTGTCCTGTTTTATTGAAAATGAAATAAAAATCAATCGGTCGCTCCGCTTCGAAAAGTAGGTGAAAAAATGGGGGAGCTAAATAATTTACTCTCAAAGTGGGCAGTATACACAATAAGTTTGGGAACCACCGAGTTTAAACGGTCATAACTCTAAAACTGCATTTTTAACAAACTTTTCCTTTCGTAACTGTACGCTAGTATTATGCCCTTTCACCCATTTAAGTAGGTGTTCCGTTTGCTGAAACAGCCTGTATAAAGTATATTATCAGTATTTTTTTTACTTATTCTTGGAATGTTTCTTATTATTTATTGTCTTCACCGCCACTGTTGTCTTAATATTGTGCTTAATTTAGGGGGTTGCCTGGAAGAGGTCGCTTTAAGCGATAAGGCCGCCTTTTGTTCAAGATTTACTGTACTTAGTTTTAAGAATGTAGTTTTTATTTTTGGTGAACAATAATGTATGTTCATTCATTCATATATAATTTAATTTATTGCAACAATTTTTATTTAATAGATAGAAAGTGATTAATAGATGTTTGACATCTGCTGGATGGATTCCACCCTTGGTCCAGACTATGCCACCGTAACAACCCTTAGTTGTATACTGGTGCTGTGGCCAGGTTTCAATCACCCTTCGAGGCTCGCCTTTCGTTTTGCAAATATCCACACGAGACGGTAACAACTTTCCATCAGGAGGGTTATTAGCCTGTCTGTTGTAGTCTATCGTTCAAAAAATGGATGCTAAAACACCAGGTACATAACCAAATCTATCATAACAGAATTTGTTATTTATAGTAAGAGCAAAATTTAAATGCATTCTTGAAGTTTGTACAAGTCACTCTGCAAAACACAAATGGGTATCAGTATAACAATTTATCAAAGATAACTAGACATGCAGTTACCAATTCCCAGAAATATTGTCCCTCCTGCTTATGTTAAATGTCTTAAGAGTCATCAATATTATTTTTTAAATCTAGAAACAGAAAGACAGACATTGATTTAATTTTTTTTTTTAAATAACAAAATCTAATTGTTACCGACTATTCATATTAAAAATTGTAAAAGGCACATTTCATACTATCACACTTTAATTTCGATAATAATCCTACTTCACAGCGCATCGATTCGACCGCCTCCACTCACAAAGTGCCTCCGTGCTCTGTGCCGTTGTGGGTGATGCGGTGGCATGGTGGACATACTAATACATCCACTCACCCCTGTCAGAGCCGAAGCGAGCGCCGCCGCCGCCGCGCGCGCGCCCCGCCCGCGGCCCCTGCCGCCGCCGCCGCGCTCCGAGCGCCCGCCGTGCCCGTTGTCGTCGCGGTCGCGGTATCTACCACGTCCTGTAATTATATATTCCATGAATAAAAACACTGATTAAAACTAAGCACAATAAATGCTGAACAGGGGGCGGCCTTGTCACTTAAAGCAATATCTTCCAGGCAACCAACCACCTAGACTAAAAATATTAAAAGGCAAGGTATAGGCAGTGTTGTACTGAATGAAACATCCCTTAGCAGTGGGCTGTATTTATTTGTAGTTGTAACAACAGCAACAGGTATGATCAGCACTACTGTACTAAACAACATGTTCAAGGTCAATCAATACAAGTTAGCATTAGAACCCGGATGTTCCACTGAACACAGATAGCACTAATTGTATTGATTTCACCGATGAATACGAGTGACACTAATCACAATACACTGGTATCGACAAGATCCCCAAAAGTCACGCTGAGAATCCAAATGGCTGTAGAGTCTTCCGAATGCTTCCTGGTATTCCTGTTCTTCCTTGTGTGTATTACTTGTTCGGAAACTGTTTTATTCCTTAACCGACTAGGAACAACTATTGCCATTTAAAAGCAGAGGCTTAGCAGCTAACCGAGTAAGCTACATATTCGCGGTAGGCGGGGCGTGGGGTATGGGATTTCCGGGGCAGAGGTCAGGGGGATGATTCTGTCCGCAACAGGTAGGTACATATATGTTAAGGTTCTTAAAGAAGCCTAGTCTACAAACTTACTCTAACTCAATATGAATAAGACCGTTAATGTTCAGGGTTCAGTGACAGTTACCATATTTTCCTTTGAAGCCCATTCCGCACTGCGCCAGCTCCAAAAGTCTTGGATTAACCACCTGATTGGCCTCTTGCAACACTGACATCAAGTCTTTCGCCTAAAACAGATCAATAACGCTTCTGTTAAAATGTAAAAATCTACTAATAAATCTTGAAAAGTACTATAACATTGGGATTAAACATAACAACATTTTATTTAGTAAAACCGGTGTTGATTAATTTAAGATAAATCCATAATTTATACATTTTAATTGAGAGTTATTATGAAGATAGTTCATAGAGCTTGAAAACGTATCAATTACCTTTAAAAATATAGGTAATTACCGGTATTTTCGAAAAAGATACTGCCATACCGGTAGTTTTTTACCGTTACTTGGTAACTATGATTTTAACGTTAAAAACCGTATGTATAAAGTTATACGTATCGGAATTTTTTACGTTATTTCAAGCGACGTTGGTGTTTTTAGGAATTGGTTTATTAAGACTGCGTGTTACCAAAACAATAGACAAACACAACTCTATATATTACGCGCGCTCTTAGCACAGCGGTGTTTGACAATCTTTGCGAGTGAAAGAGAGCGACGATGGTAACAAAACAGTTATAACGGTAAAATTAGCGATAAAAATAGTATTAACGTTATATTGTTTACCGGTGAAATGACTAGAAATAACGGTACGTTTTATAACGATATATATTTTTACCATTATCTGAAAGTAGAATAAATAACGATACCATATTTGAAAAGGTATTTCAAGGCCTGGCTCATAGTTCTATAATTTAAGGACAAGAATGACACCATTATATCACAATTAATAAATATATATTATCACGCCTATTTCCCTTGGGGCTAGGTAGAGACTATAATATAGACCTCCACTTGCGACGATCCTGACAAACAACTTTCGCTTCATCTACTTTCATTAACCTCTTCATACATACACGTTTATTTGAGATGTTTGTTACCTGACCTCGTTTCAACACTTCTGCTATTTGATCATGACGTGTACGTCGCGGTCTACCGGTACCAACTCTACCATTCAAAATACTGTCATACACTTGTTTTGTGACTCTATTTTCATCCATGCTCTCTAAATGCCCAAACCACCTTAACATTCCTATTTCCACTCTTGTTATCTATATATTAATACGTGAAGCAAAAACTTTGTACCCCTTTTTACGAAAATCGCGCGGACGGAAGAGTATGACATTTCGCACATTTCTAGTTTATATAGAGAAGAAGCGACGAATGCTAATATTTTTTAACATTATGAGGCTATGTAGTCCTGATTCACTTCGGCGTTTCAGAAAATCAACCCCGCACGGCCGATATTTACTTCGATGAAACGGCGCGTAATAAAAGTTCGAGCGTGGCGAAATATTGCAACTGAACATACCTACGCGCACCGTTTCCATACCAACTTGATTCAATTTATTTCATTCTAAGGCTGCCGAGCACGAGAGCGAGACAAAATATCCTAAAGTGAGACAGATCGTTTATAAGCTTAATAGGTATTGAAATTTTGACGTAACTTCCTAAGCGTCTTTAGGTCAACGCTTCACCCAGCGCAATAGTAACTAGGAGGTAGAGGGTACGAATCCTCCTCAGGCTATATTTTTCTTTTTATTTTTTAATAATTTTTTAGACAAGTAAACTTTATTAAAATGATGTAAATGTATTATGGAACAACAATGAATCCATATATAGGTATATATTAATATAAATGCGAAAGTAACTGTCTGTCTGTCTGTTCCCTTTTCACGAAAAAACTACTGGACCGATTTGGCTGAAACTCAGTATATATATATATATATATATATATATATATATATATTCGATGCCGAAAATATGATGCATTTTATTTATTATATATTTATTTTATCCCGGAAAATGTGATAGTTTCCGGGATAAAAATATATTTGTCTTTTTGTTTGTTCTGCTTTAACGGAAAAAACTATTCCATCGATTTGGCTGAAATTCGGTACATATGTAATTTAATAATGACGGTGAACAAGGGATACTTTTCATCCCGGATAATGGGATAGATGTAAAGGTTATCTCAAAAAGTAGAACAGGTTTTATTTTCAGTCATTTCGGTCATTTAATTTTATCATTTAGGCCCTTTCGGCCGCATATATTTTCATCCCGGAAACTATCTCATTTTTCGGGATGAAAAGTATCTCTTGGCCACCGTCGGTATTAAAATTACATAATAGATGGGGTGAAAAGTCTTTTCGCATATATTATGTATGAATTATTATTTGTAATAAGATCTCTTTGGCTATACCATTTGTATCTGGCTGGTTTTGGTATCATTAAAAAGTTTTAATTTTAAAGACGACAATTCCAAATTCAAATTAGGAAAATGTGTGATTTTCATTTGTTTTTCTTATTGTTAAAACAAGTGAATGTAATGAAAAAATTCGATACATTTTAAAATTTTACTACAAAAAAGGTAAAAATGCAACACAAGCCGCGAAAAAAAATGTGTAATGTTTATGGAACTAATGCAGTATCTATATGTGAGAGTAGCGCAAATTTAGTTTAAGCGTTTTCAATCCGGCAATTTTGATATCAAAGATGCACGTCGCCCTGTTACGGACAATATTGATGCCATTTTTGAAAAAGTGGAGCAATATCGGCATATTAGTAGTTACAATGTAGCTGGATAACTGGGAATTGACCACAAAACGGTTTTGGCGCATTTCAAAAAAGCTGGGTACACAAATAAGCTCGATATTTGGGTGCCTCGTGAGTTCATTGAAAGAAACCTAATGAACCGTGTACTCATTTGTGATTCTTTTTACGACGTAATGAAACCGAACTATTTTTGAAGAAGCTGATAACTGGTGATGAAAAGTGGATCACGTACGACAAGAACGTGCGAAAAAGATCGTGGTCAAAGGCCGGTCAGGCTTCAGACTGTGGCGAAGCCCGGGTTAACTCGCAACAACGTGATGCTGTGTGTATTATGCTGGGAATGGAAGGGCATTATTCATTATGAGCTGTTACCGCCAGGCAGAACCATCGATTCTGAACTGTACTGCGAACAACTGATGAGATTAAAACAAAAAGTTGAGAGAAAGCGGCCGGAATTAATCAACAGAAGGGGGGTGGTTTTTCAGCATGATAACGCTAGACCTCACACATCTTTAGCCACTCAGCAAAAATTACGAGAGTTTGGCTGGGAGGTGTTAATGCATCCGCCGTATAATCCTGACCTTGCACCTTCAGATTTTCACCTGTTTCGGTCTCTGCAGAATTCCTTAGGCAGTGTCAGGTTAACACCACGAGAGGACTGCCAAAACCACTTGTCGCAGTTTTTTGATCAGAAGCCCAAAATTTTTAATAGCAATGGGATCACGTCCCTACCTACAAGATGGCAAAATGTTATCCAACAAAATGGCACCTACATACTTTAGTCAAATATAAATAAACTATAAAAAAACCTTTTGAATTTTTATATAAAATGCGAAGAAACTTTTTCCCCAACCTAATAGAAAAGTATTTTTATTGCATTTTATAAAATTATTTAAGAAGAGAAAAAGACCATTTTATCAACTTTGATATAAAAATAAAAAATTCTGCTAGATCAAGTGAAGCTAGTAGGATTCGAACTCACACAGTCTATGATTTAGACCAGTCCTCTACTGTATACGCCAAATAAGTATAGCTCGATCGGCTCGAAATTGTGGTTATTATTGCTCCTTCATGTATTTAAAATTTAATTTCGAATAGCACGCTCGAGCAGAGCGACGCGTGTACACAGCACCGAGCCGTCCGGCGTATTGATAAATTCCATACATTGGGACCGGCAAGCGTGATTTTTGAAGTCATTTATAATAAAATAATTACTTGCAAATTCTCTAAGTAACCGAATAAAAAAACTATAATGTGTATATTTCTTATAATATGATATGTTACTGTTATTTATTTTAGCGATGTACGATTAACAGTAATAACATGACACAAGATTGAAGAACACGTTTAGACGTTACTTTGCAATTATTTTCTATCGAGAAAATTTATCGAAAATGCGTTTTGAGTACATAGTTCACCTCAGAAATATGATCAAGATTGACATTTTTTTTTTTCAACACAATAAAGTATGTATAATTACTGTAACAAGGGCTGAGAAATCGATCAAAAAACGCTTTTTGTCTGTATATATATATATATATATATATATATATATATATATATATACACATACTGAGTTTCAGCCAAATCGGTCCAGTAGTTTTTCCGTGAAAAGGGAAACGACCGACAGTTACTTTCGCATTCATATTAATATATACCTATATATGGATTCATTGTTGTTCCATAATACAATTACATCATTTTAATAAAGTTTACTTGTCTAAAAAATTATTAAAAAATAAAAAGAAAAATATAGCCTGAGGAGGATTCGTACCCTCTACCTCCTAGTTACTATTGCGCTGGGTGAAGCGTTGACCTAAAGACGCTTAGGAAGTTACGTCAAAATTTCAATACCTATTAAGCTTATAAACGATCTGTCTCACTTTAGGATATTTTGTCTCGCTCTCGTGCTCGGCAGCCTTAGAATGAAATAAATTGAATCAAGTTGGTATGGAAACGGTGCGCGTAGGTATGTTCAGTTGCAATATTTCGCCACGCTCGAACTTTTATTACGCGCCGTTTCATCGAAGTAAATATCGGCCGTGCGGGGTTGATTTTCTGAAACGCCGAAGTGAATCAGGACTACATAGCCTCTTAAAGTATAAAAAGTAACAACAAAAAGCTTATATATAACAAAGTGTTAGTATTTAAAGTACCTTGGCCGAGTTATTAGGCGTGAACAGCGTGTACGCTGTGCCAGTGTTCTGCGACCTTCCCGTGCGCCCAATACGATGGACATAATCCTCCGAGTTATTCGGATAGTCATAGTTTATTACAAACTTCACGTCCTCCACATCTGCATTAGACATTTTAATATTATAACAATTATTAATAAATTTGCAGACATACAAACAAACAGATTACAATGATAAATATATTAACATCAAAGCATTCAGACACATAATGGAAATTAATTAGAATATATCTTCGAGAAAAATGCTTTAATGGGACGATTTTTTTACAATTCTGTACAAAAACTATACATAAGTAAATGTATAATTGTGTTTATTTTCTATAGAGTTATATTATAACAGATTATCCAATCTGCAATCCAATCAAAACTTGCAAGAAGCAGTTCCTAGTTGATATTTATTCACATTTTTATCTAGAGCAAAGAAAGCTAATAATTTAAAACTATTCGCGATTCATTACTTCACAAAACTAAATTTTATTTTAGTGCAAGTATCATAATATCTCAAAATTGATATTTTTATAAGTAACTTATGATGCCATGTAACAAAAAAAATCACTGGTATGTAATTTTATTAACTTTACTATCCTTCATAAAGCGCTTTCCTCGAATATAAAAATGACCATTATTTATAATTACCTTTGTATGTAAGCTGGCAACATCGTAGAAGCTGGAAATAACTGTATTATGCCCTTCAGTAGGTCCCGGAGTGTTGTAGGCCAAAGAGTCCGAGTGTGCTGACTTTATGTAACACCCTCTTCGTGATACCGTATTGAGTATATTTAACATATTATTCGCATTGTCAGGTTGCGTAGGGCAGGCCATTTGGCTCATATTAAATCTCTCATGACAATAAACCAAGCATGTATCGCTCATATTGTATTTCTGCCTTAATTATTTTATGCTCTTAAATTTAGTTCGTTCCCTATTTTCAAAAAGGTAGGTAAGTTAGCTAAAGTCCAATTACTAAAGTAGACTTGACTTCGATCTTAATTTCTTTATGAAATAAACCAATCATTTGTGGACTTTTGAAATTGTCAAATCATTTCTATAGAGGCAGCATGCTCATTTAAAACAGTGTGCGCTGACAGTGACGCTAGCTGTCAAATTAAATAAGGATTCGGTTGGAATATTGACGTGTACGAATCGTAAAGTCAGCAACACACCGAAATTTTAGCCCTTATATCTGCACGCATGCGCCTCTGAAATGGAAAAACAACATTCGAGAATAATGCCGAGTCAGTCATGGAAATTTATATATTTTATTGGCAGGCTAAGACATCATCAGCAAATGACAGATATTTAAAATTATAAAATCTACTAATCAACAACGAAAATCATTAAATTTTTTAAACTTAACAATCTTTGCAAACTATGAAATTTGACTATCATCCTCAAATCAAAAATTAAAAAATAAATGATAAATAGCTCGACGTGGTTGTTAGAAACATCGTAAATATTTGTCATATTGATTGCTATAACATCATAAGGGCCCAAAAAAGCTTTCAAATCGTACAGACCCATTGCTGTTTAATATTTGACACATGTTCCAGTATTCACCATTACCCAGATTTCATTTACCTCAGTCGTCAGTAATTTCTAATATTGCCAACAACCGTCTCTTCAACAACAAAGACATCCTATGAATACTTGTGAATACTGGAACAATATTTTGAGGAGTATTTGTTATATTTATTTTGTATAAAAGTAGATTTCCCAGAAGTAAAATAAGGCTTCCAAATAAAAATTATAAAACCTAATACCTAAAAGATTATAAATAATTATCTAAGCAAACATAAACCTTACATTTTTTTGTAGTTAAAATGCATATTAAATAACCAAAATACATACACGCAACGCAAATGACGTTATAAATTAAGTATCTTGGCTACTTCAAAAATTCTCCGATCAAATACCAAAGTTGAATGCTATTGGCGTATTCTTAGAATACCAAAATTAATGTTGTAAAATACTACCGTAACTACGCGTTGGCTTGTTTTTTATTTTTTCTTCGATGAAAGAGTTTTTTTTTTAATTTAGGTTAATGGCTTGGAAGCTAGGCCTTTAAGCCAGATCTTAGATTACAATGTAGTTTCTTCATTTTCTTATGTCTATTTGTAGCACAGCTGAACTGTAGGTTATTAGCTGGTGCCATTCAACGGAGTTCTTGTGACAACTCAAAAGGCCACATTTAACAATACAGTTCACATTTCTCACAAAACACATAATTACTACTCAAAAACTATCAATATCTTACAACTGTTGTTCATTTTAGAGTAACTTTACACATTTTTAGAAAAAAAAAAAACTGCACAGCACAATGTCTTCTACTTTCAGTTTCCGCCAAAAACTCCCGATGAAAGAGAAAAAAAAAAAGAATTAAAATTGTAATTGAGTTGAAACAGAAATTAAAAATTATTAGAGACTATAAATATATACCTACAGACAAAATCGAGCTTTGGCATAAAATATTTAATTTATTTTTAAAAAGGTTACTCAAATTCTTATCAATATTATTTGTAGTATAGATTCTAAACGTCCAAGAACTACGACTCAGACTTTAACCATTTTATATTATTTATCATCAACTCTTGTAATAGGAAACAAGTGTGAAATAAGTATCAAATACTCCTCCTTTTCAAGGTTACTCTTCATGATAACCTTTAATAAATCTATAATAAGCAATGGCGTCTCGTCCACCTCCCGTACGCTCCTGACATTATCTCTGAGACCTTTAAAACACCCCGGTTCGACAGTGCGAGATGATTTAACATTCATAACATAACATTTGACCTTTTGAGTCACGGTAAAAAATCTCGCAACTGTATTTTAATTAAATCTTTTGTTTGATGCCTTTTAACTGAGCTCGGCGGGATTTGATCACCACCTTTGACGTCTAATTGAGACGCCATTTTGAATTATTCGCTTACAATGCATATAAAGCTTAGAGGTCGGAACTATAAGAGATGGAATGCCATCATTAACACTATTTCAATTTTAGTTTTAATAAACAAAGCCACAAATTGTTTTCAATGTTCAACGAAAATTAAAAGTGAGTCAAAATTAGAAGTGTAAAATGACCTTGTTACATTTGGAATAACGCGTCAAACTCAGTAACATGATCGTATAAAAAGCCTGACCGAAAGTTAATTGTGCAGTATTCGGTACAATTCTATTAATTCTTCGAAAGTATAACATTCTGTAGTTATAAAACAAAGAGCCTAAGATACACAATTATGAAATAGAAGAATTTTTATATAGACGTGTTCCTGGAGCTTCTTGAGACTTCAGCTCCTTAAACAGCCATAACATTAGCGACGAGCAGTACACGTGTGAGCCAGTATATTTGTCCTGTATAAAATACATTTGTACTGATACGGTCAAAATTTGAAAAGTACCATTTCAAAATTTTTGTCGCGCTACTACTCAAAAGTAAGAGGAAAGACGGAACGAGGCTTATGCTACAACAGTACAATAACGCCTCTACGGATATTGACATGACAAAGAGGGACAACATGACGATGTCATAGTCCCACTGTTAGTAAAATGAGATAACCGAGGCCGAGCACAACCGATTCTTAACGAAAATTTCCGAACGGGACAAATGAGGGAATGACGCTCACCGCCTCACCAGCCTCATGGCTTCAAATGTACTGCCGCGGTACAAACCGTACAAATGTCCTCGCCTCATTTGAAGTGGTTCAGTACAAAATGTCATGTTACTCCTACAAACTCATTTTAAAATCATGTACTGCACATCATTACATAACACGTTGTGAAGTAATATTCATGATATAGAAAGTAGATTTCATTTTTAACTTATGTGTAGGTATAATCTTCAAAATATTTCTCTGGTGGAACTTAGTTTGGATAACATCTTTCATCTATGGAGAGACTTGATCACCAACTAAATGATTAGATGCAAAAAATATAAACAAAAGCTCTATTATTGATAGCAGCCGATAGATAAAGGATATTTCTTCTGTCATGTTGTCTATGTTCTAATAAAATTGATAGTATCCGACCCCTATGTGTAAATTGTAAAGCTGTGTCGGTGGCTCAAACATAAGATAGTCAACTTCTGGGCAACTTACAGCTGTTATACTAAACACTATTCATTCTTGTACATTAAACATTCCCATGAATTCAATAAACAAATATACCTAAGCCCCCCAAATTTATTATATATTTTGTCCGGCTTGGATTTTAATTTATTGTCGCTATAGACACTTTGTTGCAATGTTTTTCTTTTCGTTGAAATAGTGTACCAAGTATTATATCAGTTGACTATTCCAATTTAAATAGAACAGTTAGCTCATTAATATAATTAAACATCAACTGGTCTGTGGGTTTCTGATGCAATAGGTGTCTGTTTGTGTAAATATAGACGTTAGGAATTTCCTCATGTACGCTTTACTTTCGTGATCCCCGCATTTATATTTGGAACCCTCTAGAACTGATAACAAACGACTATTTTTTTAAAAAGCAAAATAACCGACATTCCAGTTAGCAAAAATTAATGCACACTACGATATTGATACATAGTATTTTATGATCTAGCACTTCTCAGGATATGACAGATTTAAAACGTTTTCTGACCTTCATATTTCATAATCGAGTGTCACTAAATTATTAATTGGTTTTTTATAAATTTACACTAGTGCCAAAAAACCGTTTCTATCATAAGTATAGTATAAGCGCGACAAAACTCATGATCATCAATTACGACTATTTATGACGACACATCTGTTGCATCACTAAAAGCGTATCAAGCAAGGAATTATTGTACTACTAAGAGTCGATACTATTGTAGCTGTTCGTTCTATTTAAACTGTGCAATGTCAGATTAACAACATATAACATTGATGAAGAAAGTTTCACTGTAAAACGAAGATGTTTATGAAATCACTGAGATGATAGCAAAATTGAACTCACCGAGCCCCCTGGCGGCGACGTCGGTGGCTACGAGTATCCCGCCATTGGACTGCCGGAATTGGTTGAGCACGTAGTCCCTGTCCTGCTGGTTCTTGTCGCCGTGGATGGCCAGGGCACGCCAACCGGCGCGGTTTATCGATTTGGTGATCTCGTCAACCTTATTATCAAATGTATATACATTTCTATGCCATACTCATAGATGTCCTATCAATAAGGAAAATTAGACATTCATGGAATTGCTATGGTTGGGAAAAAAGTTAACTCCTGGTAAAGTCCTGGACAACTTCTATAAAGACTAATGATATATATTTGGACAGAAACTTCCACTTAAGCAATAAATTGTAGATTAAGTACATGTGTTAAACGATGATAAGCACTTATATACAAGTAAACTAACTGCTTGAGTAATGCAAATGTAAATCTGGTTTAGAATCGCATAATAAGCCTTATTACATACAAAACCCATAAAACATCCATTCCAGAGTTTCTAGTGATTGTATTGTTTAATCTTAACTAGAATAAATATCAACATCATTCCAGAATAAAGAGTAACAGAGAAGTTAAATTCAGTTAATTATCTTATACTAATATATAGCTGAAGAGTTTGTTTGTTTGATTGAACACGCTAATCTCAGGAACGACTCATCTGATTTGAAAAATTCTTTCAGTGTTAGATAAATGCCCATTTATCGAGGAAGGCTATATATCATCACGCTAAGACCAATAGGAGCGGAGCACCAATGAAGAATGTTTCAAAACACGCGGACGACGTCACAGGCACAACTGGTTTATGTATATAAATTTTGTCAAAATAAGTGTTATAGTATCAACTAGGCAATCCTAAGAAATATCAACCTAATCCCAAGATACACATTCATAAACAATTACATGATTGCACATAACACAAAGTTGTGTATTAAATTACAAGGAAATATTCCAGGATTGTCTTGGTACAAGATGAAGGAAACATTTTAATGAAAACTAATTTTAAAATATGAAGTTAGACCACACTGCCTGTTTGGTAACAAGCAGATATAAAACCAAAAAAATAATATTACACATACCTTCCTCTTAGTTTCTGCAAATATGATAGTCTTATTCTCTTCTTCTGAAGATATTTCTGACAGTAAAGTAATGAGCTTGTCATTCTTCTCCCAATCTTCGCAAATATCAACAATTTGAAGAATGTTGTGATTGGCAGACAGACTCAGGGAGCCAATATTAATCTGGATGTAGTCATGGAGGAATTCTTCGGCTAAGTTCTGGACTTCCTTCGGCCATGTCGCTGACCACATCAAGACCTAGGGATAAAAGAAACTTGTTTCAAATTTATTCACATCCTGAATGACGTCCAGATTTGTGCCATACATAATATAAAATATATTATGTAGTGCCTAAGTAATATGCATACTGAGTTTTTGGTTGTGTTACTTTAATATTTTCTTGTTTTCGTGACTAGTACACATAATAAAGCTACGTTGTAACGGTTTTAAGCGCGGTATTTTATTTGATTTTTATTATACCGACGTTTCGGCCACTTTTCAGTAGCCGGTGATCACGAAAGAAAAAGATGCCATGTCAATGAGTAATATTAAAGTTTTTATTTATCCTACTGCCAACTTGTTCATTTTAATTATTAGTTATAATTTTTGTTTATGGTTATTATTTATTCTATGGGAGCGTAATCTAATTTACCGTCGCTTCGCAACTTGTTGTGGCTTGAAGGGAAGATGTGGTGCAAGAAAATCTTTAGCAACATGCCTAGCTCTAATATTTTTATACTTTATATAGGGTAAACTTGATCGTTGTTGTCACCCCAACCAATGATTCCAATCAATTTATGCAAGATGTTCAGGAATCATAATATTTCCTATTTTGTAGCCATAGGATAAATACTATTATCACTATTTTATGGCTACAACATAAAAAATTATTAAGATTTCTTAATGTTTTGAACCAAATAATAGGGTGGTAAAACTTACTCCCATAAATAGTAATTTGAAACCAATAATTTTTAATTACCTGTCTGTCTGGTCTGATTTGTTCAATGATCTTCCTAATTTGGGGCTCAAAGCCCATGTCCAACATTCTGTCTGCTTCGTCCAGCACCAAGTAAGTGCACCGGCGTAGATTTGTTGTATCTATATGAGAGTAAATTAAATGAGTGGAACATATGTATTAAAAGGTGTCTAATGGGGTATTTGACACGGTTTACAAAATATATTAAAACAATGGAGGGGAAACTATACCATCCTTTGCACCCTATCAATATAATATTCAAGATATTAATTTTTTTTATTTTATAGTTACACAATAAATTATTATGATTATTGTATGGATACAAAATAAAAACCATTGACATTACTTAATTTTTTTAATAAATAATGGTATGGTTTCTGCTGCATAAAAAAACAGCACATTTAAATTAAACCTTGCTATTATTTTACTTTTAAAGTTACAATGCAAAATTATATACCTATATATTTTTTTATTATTGTAGGAGTTCAGCAGACAGACAGACGGGCCGGCCCACTTGATGGAAAGCGGTTACTATCGCCTATGGACATCTGCAACACCAAGGGTGCTACAAGTGCGCTGCTGCTCTCTTAAGGGAGACTGGAACCTGGTCTAATTAATGCCGGAACACAACACAAGGTTGTTATGACGACATACTTCAGACCAGGGGTAGTGGCCATCCAGTCAAGCAAATACCCTACCACCTGACTGTGGGTTGTTTTGTCGCCTCTTACGACAGGCCGCCCGGCCAGTGGAAATTGCATTCTTTCTCTATTCCTGCATGGACAAAAATAAAAATTGTAACTATTGTTTAAACTAGAATCCATAAGCTTTTTGAATTGTTAGAAATGATAATTCATAACTACACCATTATAAATTCAAAGAGGCTGGATGTGTGTTTCGTTTTGTATGATAAAAAGTATTTCAGTTGATTTGGGATTGACCCCGGAGTGGTCCATTGTATATTACCCATAACACAAGTGTAACTTGCTTAATTTGGGGATATGCAGTGTGTGTGTTTGTCTGCCAATTTATTTTATTTATTATTTATTTGGGAAATGGAATCTTACAAATTACTTGTTGAGTCCTGAGTGTACTCCTACTTTCAAAGCAATTTGTATTTGCTGTTGAAGGAGAAGAAGCGATCGCAACAAACTCCCAAGTAATATATGTAGTTTATAATTACTATTATATACATTCGTGTATGTAGTTGTGGTAGCGTAATGGGTAGCACCCGCATCTTCAACTCAAAGGGCGCGGTTTCAATCATGGCCAGAATGCATGCACCACTTAGGCAGTTTTTTTGACCTAATGTGCATATTGTTAAAATTACCATGTGCTAATAACGGTGAAGGAAAACATCGTGATACAACCTGCACATCGAGATAACCTGTGTGTGAAACCTGCCAAGCCGCCTTGGACAAGCATGGCGGTAATACTGTCAGTTCCCCCTATAACGGGAGGCTCGAGCCAAGCAGTGGGACATTTATGGGCTGATATTACTATTATATACATTAATGGTTTTTTTTAATGTATTTCTAACTGATACAGGCTTTAACAAAGTAATCTGTTATTATTTAATTAACAAATTTGGGTCATTTTGGTCTTACGCTTAAAGGAAGGTTTGCACTGAAAATCAGTGTTGTGTCAGATATAATTCCGGCACAGCAATATGCCGAATGCAAAACTTGTTCACTGAAAATGCGGCATACAAATTCTCAAAATATGCTCTGTGTATAATAATGTATGACGAACGTAATTATGTCACTATTTCTTCTAATAAAGTTTTTCTTTCCTTCTTCTTTCTATCTGTACAAATAATTACAGAAAGAGTTTGGTAGCAATCACACTATTTCCATTTGATGTGTTGTCTACAAAATATTTCATTCTGTAATAAGCCTTCTTGAACTTCTTTTTGACTGTCAAGTATCTATTGTGTGATATGTTTATTGCGATAAACTTTTGCTTACCTAAAGAAAGATGGATTAATATCCAAATAAACAACACTAACCCTTTTCTAAGAAGTCAATGAGGCGTCCAGGAGTGGCGATGACAATCTCCACACCCCTCTCCAGGCACCTGCCCTGAGGCCCCTTGGGAGCTCCGCCAAATATACAAGTGTTTCGCACTTGGACGTTCTGTCCAAAATCAGTTGCCACCTACAAATATTATAACAAGTTTTCATAAAGTTACTCATATTTGATGCCATTCAGCTAAAGAGAACCTTTAATAACCAACAGTTACATATTTTAAGTATTGATATTATCCTTTGTAATAAAACATTCTAATATAGGTGTTTGTCATATTGTAGTGTTAACGACTATTAATAATCAATATTAATACAATGTTTCTTATTCCTAAAAAGGACTATTGAAATAGTGTAACACATTTATTATGACTGCTTAAAATTTGAATTTTTCAAAAATACTTATGGTGCAACAACTCATTATTTCTTGAGATAAATTGAATACAATTTCAGTTAAACTGTTTGTTCATTATCCTCTTTAATATCTATATTCAGATGTTTCTTAAGTTGGCTCAGATATAAAACATCATAAAATAAACTATTTTATTAATTGATTGTAAACATTATCATCTAAAGCAGGTATAGGCAACCTTTGACATGTTGAGGGCCAAACTTTAACGTTCAAATACACGTTCGCGGGCCGCGTTTAAAAGTACTTAGTGCATTTTAAAGTAGTGATAATATTATTAAATAAACTAGTTTAGAATAATTGAGAAGCAATAAATCTTTTGATGTATCGCCCGTGAGGCGGCAAACCTCAAAGAATTCGATCGAGCAAGCCGAGTGGCGGCGATTATCAAAGAGTGAGGCGGCAAACATCAAAGGATTTGATGTTTGCCGCCTTACTGTCACTCCCGTGAGTATAAGTACCTAATGTAATATTTTTTTAATTGGGTTTTCTCAAAATGTCTCGCGGGCCGGTTGTTGCCCATTGTATGATCTAAAGAAAAACAATGTATACAGTTAGTTATTCAAGATCATTGAATCACATAGAATAAAATATAAATCAAACTATAAAAGCAAAAAAATAGAATAACATAAATACTTGGTCCCAAGAAAAATTATTTACAAAATCCCAGAAGAAATATACCACTATATTATATGTATGATTTATTGATGTCTATTATTTATACAAAAACTAGATCATCCATGGAAAAATGTAGCAGGTATATTACTTTTCCTTTAGTCCTTTTCCCTAAAATGGGCAGGCTGGAACTTAGTACTTCAGTAGTGAAACACTTAAGGTTTAATAATATTGTACTATGAGCCATCCAGGCGGAGCTCTGTAGTCTCTGCCTACCCCAATGGGAAACAGACATGATAATATGTATGTATATTATACTATATAGTTTCCAAAGCATCTATAAATACATGTTTACCTAGCGATACAAATAAATATATACCATACTATATCAAATACAATATTACAAATATTTTAAAAACTACCAATATTAATTGTGAATAAACTACAAAAACAGCTAACTAAAACAAAACTGTGCTAAGACAAACTAATAAGGTTATGTTCAGAAACCTTAAGCCCTACAGCCTAAGTTTTAGAACGAGCATAAAACCAAAACCATTTGTCATATAGAACTTGCTTCGTATAATACAGAATATACTGGAATAACTATTCAATTCAAATGACTGAATATCAATTGTAAATTAATATTGCCTGTCTAACTTATTGACATTCAATAAGTTAGACAGGCAGAGCCTAGGATCGGAATTCCCCAGCAATAGAGGTGAAAATCATAAAAACAGGCAGGCGATTAAGAAAAAGGTTCCAAATCTTAATGAAGATGTATGGAACCATAGAAAACAATCGATTTTAATGGATTTGGGAAAATTACATTACAGAAGCTTACTAATCTAAAGATATTCAAATACCATCTATTGGTTGATGCAGAAAATGGTAATTTTTTTAAGTTTTATACTTGCTCTATTCTCTGTGGTAGTTTGTGTATAATTTTCAACTGATATAATTCTAAATACATAGGTTTTCGAACATAGCCTGCCTGTGAAGTCTAAATTCTACATTTTGTTTATGGATTATAAAATTGTGTTACTATTTCCATATCGCCGGGGCCTTCCGACGTCTCAGCTGCAACACCGTTCATTGAGATCAACGCCTGGCGCCGCACAAACAGATAAATACTTATTTTATATATGTATTAAATACTCATTGTTATGACCTGTTCTTCCTTCTTAATGATTTATTTATATATAAGACACATGATGAGACCTGTAGTCACATGTTAAGCAATAAAAACTCAAATCTGATAAAAAAATTCAAGGGAATTATTTTTATTAACATTTTGGGTATTCCACATTTCAACCATGTTATTTTAAATAACATTTCTTGTATATAAATGTTAAAAAGCATGCTTAAGATATTATTAATGCTAGCATTAGTATTTAATAGACATTCTATATATATTGAGACCTCATCCCTGAATGATGTTGCAAAATATGTAATGATAAGTGTAATAGTGACACTGCAGTTTTGTCAAGATGACTGGAATATATGATTTATTAATATAATGTTCCTATTTACCTGTTGAATTTGTTGAGCAAGCTCTCTAGTTGGTGCCAAAACTAGGACAATAGGCCCCTCATCCCTCAATAACCTTGGCTGATTAATAATATGCACTATAGCAGGCAAAATATAGGCTAATGTTTTTCCAGAGCCTGTCTGTGCAATTCCAACCATATCCCTTCCAGAAAGAGCTATTGGCCAACCCTGTGCCTGAATAGGAGTTGGATTTGGGAATCCCTGTTTCAAAATCTCTTTCATAGCATAGTCTGGGAAACCACCCTCCTCAAAATATATGCTCGGCGCCGGAACATCGCGTCCTTTGACTGTAATCTGATGCTGACTCCTATAAGCCTCTATTTCTGCTTGACTACGGTTCTGAACGTTCGGATGAGGCACATAGAAGTTCTTTTGAAAAGGTGTCAAGGTTACATTGTCCCAACGAATCTTCCGTAGGTTGCCACCTGGTTGATCGTTTTTAAAGTTGCCACGAAAGTCATCGCGGCCTCGGCCCCCTCCGAAGCTACGACCTGAGTCTCTGCCAGCGCCTCCACGCCCGCCATCGCGACCTCCACGACCTCCGCCGCCGCCAAAACGACTACCTCTATCTTCCGACCGGTCCCCTGATCTTCCCCCACGAAAGCCGCCACCTCGGCCTCCACCGCGGCTACCTCGGCTTCCACCTCGCCCTCCACCGCGTCCACCTCGCTTATCGTCATACCTAAGATACAATTTGTACTTAGAAAATAGACATTTTACACACTTACAGAAAGAAAAAAATTGTATACTTACATGTTTAGATACGAGCGCAAATAACAATTAAACTAAGGGATTTATAATATTTACACAATACTAGCTATATTTGGTAGATTTTTAACACAATATAATTAATTATTTACGTTAAATATTCACAGGCATTGACTTAGCATCACTTCGCACGGAATCACATCAAACGCCAAAAAGACGCCATGTTGTATTTGACATTTTCAGTTATTTCCTTTTACATACTTTCCTAATAATTATTTTTGTCTAATTATGGACTTAGTTTAAACATTTTCAAAAATATTTAGTCATCAAATGATTATAAGAATATAAATAAATAACTAATATCATTTTAGTTTGATCAGAATGATAAATAGTCTTCATATAATTAAGCGTTAGTTTGATGTCCGTTAGCAAGACGAACATCCGGTCCACATCATCTAAAATAGCGCGGAAAATATAAATATTAATATACCTATCCTATATTACTCATTACAAAATTTTGTAGATTATTCATTATTATTTATGATTATATTCTATTTACATTTTATTTTTTTGGCTCGCAGTCTAACTAAGCCCCTTAAATATTTGATTGAAATTTATTTATCATACTGATACGTAAAACAGCGGGCGCTTAAATACCATACGTCTCACTTTTATATCATGATAAATATTATTTTTTTTACAATTAGTTGCATTTATTTATCTTTAAAAACTATACACAAATTTCTATACTATGGATACACATATCCATAGTATAAAGATATCCATATCCTACACAATATTGATCAAACTCCCGAATGTCAGAAGAATGGATGCATCAATACCCGTTTTCGAAAAACCTCATCCTCGTCTAAGCGTTTTAGACTGGACGAGAAACATTCAAAGACTTCAAAATGAAGCCAGGCTGCGAAGGTTCGAGTCATACGAGCTCAGACAAAGGGCGAATCAACTGAGAAATGAAACTTCGGTTACAACCAGATGGGATAACTATGTTAATACTGGGTTACTGCGAGACAGGTAAGGTTTCCCCCTTCTTCTATATATCACCATTGCGTTGTTGGTAACGATGACAAGGTGCTTATATACGATAAGAATACCTAAGTATAGATTTAGCGCTAATCTGGTATCGAGGGTGTTTGACCGCTTTATGGAAACCGCTTGAGTCTGCAATTTCCTTAGATTAACAATGTCTTTGGCATTTTCCCACGTTCATATAGGTGTTACACACGTGTACTGTGGCGCTTTAGATTTACCGTTGCGCAATTATTGTGTGGGCTTCTTTCTACACATAACAAGTATCGAGGCTGGCACACTATGGCTGCTTAATTGCATTCGTGACCTCGGTATATTAGATTGTGTAATGCTTTTAACTAATTGAAAAGAGGTAATGAATTACTTTAGCTAATTTTACTTTACTTTAGCTAATACACGATTTATGTCAAGTGGTATAAAAGTCAAGCCAGATTATGTATCCAATAATATTCAAGTTTTGAAATAATCTAGCAAGTTTCTCAACCAAATTGTAAGTCTTTGTTTGACGCTAAACGTAGGAGTTGTTCATGTAGCAGCTCGAAAACTACAACGGGTTGTTACGCACGATTCTTCATCAACAATTAACATACCATACCCTATGATAACTACACTTTCTGTGTAAAAATCTGCACAAGAAAATATCACGCTTCAACTTCTCACCAAAAAGAAATTTAATGTAATTTTTAAATTTTTGAATCTAGAATATTCGAAGTCCAATCCTGGCGTGAGAAACAAAGATATACAAGGGAATGTGTGAGGGATGAAATTAGAGCATTAAAAGAGGAAAAGAACGCCACAGAATTGAATTTGGAATCACTACAAATACCGCTAATGATATCTTCTCAATGCCTCTCTAATAGAGATCAGAGAGTTCCTCCGGAGTTGACTAGGGATCAGCTTGGCGAGGAGTTGAAGAAGGTACGGCTTAGTTTGAAATAGCATTGTAATTAGTGGTAGTAATAAGTTTTATTATAACAGAGAATAGACTTTTTTAAATTAATTGAATGTACAAATAAGTCTGCCTTTGTTATTTAGTGATCTAGGCCTTGACCCACATAGTTCACTGGAACGTAAAACGTTTAGGATTCAATTCCGTCGTCAGCCGTCTGTTGTATATTATCCACAAAAATCATAGCTTGGGAATATACGATGTGTATGACGTTGTCTACCGATTTGATATTAATATTATTACCAAGCTAGTCAAAATACATAGCAAATAGAGAAAGAATAAGGCACTTATTCGTCTAAAATCTAGACAGCTCCATACAAAATCAAGAAGGAAAAATTCTGTGTTGATTTAACTGTCTAATACTCAACGATTCTCTATCATAGAAAACTTCATTGTTCCAGGAGCTTCACATAATAGAGCACAGCAAACGTGTCCTATCTGATGTATGTCATATGGGCTGGGAAAAGCTGAAGGAATTAACGAATGTATTCTGTAGACTGGAAAGAGAGATACAGAACAAAGATGATGCCTTAAACTTGGAGTATCACGTAAAAGACTTGGACAGACAGAGTGTGGGGATTTCGTTTAAATTGGATCCAACAAGAGTGCCTACTGAGTTTAGTATCCATTCATGCACTTACAGATATTATCAGCATTTAGCTAATCTTAATTTATAGAATGAAGCCAATTTACAGTTTCCTATTCCCAATTAATAATTTTAGTTCGAACAAAACTTAAATGCATTCTTGAAGTTCGTATACGTTATTGCTCAGAACACAGTTAATAAGGGCGGAGAAGGCAGAGCGTTGTGCTCTTGCTCGGCCGCTATCCGAAGTCACATGCCATCTCTTTTGCACAGCACGCAGAGTGTACTAAACGTTAAGGTTTGACTGGACCTGTGCACTCATGGCGATAGCTAACTTCACTCGACGCGCATTTATGTTTTACGTGTGCTGTATCTCAATGTTAATAATATTATACCTACATTGAATCACTCCTATGCTGAGGGGGCTTAATATGATTCCTTTGAAATTTATATCATAAATTACTCGCTTATCTCCTATATTATATTTTAGTTCAATGACAGAAGAAAGCTACGTTCACTGCATCGAAAACACGATCAAAATAGCCGATCAATTAATGTCCGAATCCAAAGCTTTAAGGGAAACCATGTTTAAAAGTAGAGAACAGGCTCGCAACCAAATGTACGCACAGAGCCAGCTCGTGGAAATGATTATGAGGAGACGGGTGTTCGATATTCAAAGAGCTAGGAATGAGATGGAATGGCAGAAGTACAAGGTAAGGAGTCCAGGATTTTTCTTGAACATTATTGACGGCCTGAAGGTGAGTGTTTGTTAAGTTGTCTAGTTTTTGACGTGGTAGAGCCATGCTGGAGTCATTATCTTGATTTCACTTCTTAGGGCCAGTTTGCTTGGGTGCTCATGGAATATCATAATAAAATGTTTAGCCTTGCGCTAAGTGAATCTCCTCCTCGTACCACACCTCTTTTATTCTATTTCTTCTATTCTATATCACCAGTCACATCCCCCAATCTTCAATCAATCCCTCAACCTTTATCTTATTCTAGCGGCTAGTAGCACTGGCATCGCTCCTGGTGTTGCAAATGATGTAGGCGATAGTAATCACTTTCATATGGGCCATCTGTTTCTTTGCCGCATAAGCAGTAGGAATGTTCACAATTTCAACACCAGGCATTGTAATAGACTGATATTGCCATTTTTTAGATTACAAAAAGTATTGTCCTCTTTCTTGGGGGTTGGTATACGCTTCTTCAATAAGATTCCAAATGTAATGTTAAAGCTGCCTTTCACTAAATTAAAAACCAAATTAAAGAGAGAGTATCTTGCTAAAAAAGGGATACTACACTATTGAAGAATACTTAAATGACAAAACTTCATTTACATAGCAGCTCTAACCTCTTATACTATATTTTGTATAATGTTTTTTTATCTTTCCAAGCCTGTAAGGAATTTATGGAGATATGTTATAGCATAAAATTTTAGTACGTCATGTCATGGGGAGCGTTCCCAAAATGCTGGCCGCATTCCCGCGTTATATGGCAACGCTAATACGTTGCCCTAAATATAGGCCAGCCCTTTGGTCACGCGAGACTTCTTTCAATCGCCTTGAAAGGTCTTGATAAAGTTGGTGAGCCTCACGTCCCCATGGCCCCAAAGTCTGAAACCCGAAAGCCATAAATATGTATCAGGGTTTCTTCAGATATAAATAGAATTAGATATATAAAGAAACAATTTTAGTTAGACGTGTTGCTGGGGAGTTTCTTGCCGTTTCTCCTCCTTAACAGCATTAAGACGTTGCGAAGGGGTGTACATAGAATGGGAAGTAAAATTAAATTTTAACTTATATGTATGACCTTCAAAAAGTGTTCTCCAGTGGAACTTATTTGGAATAAAAACTTTTGAATTTGAATTTACCAGCTACAGCCAATAAAAAAGTATACATCCTTGATGTGTGTGTTCACCTTGTGTAACACTAGACAACAACTTTGTTGATTCCTTTTCCTCGGTGGGCTAAGTTTTTCTTTAGATAAAGTCCCTTGTTTATTAACATGCCCCTTTACCCCATGGGCTGTGGAACCAGTGGATCAGGGATTCATTATATATTAAAATTTATTTCTTATTTAGTTAGAAACAAACATGAAGCAGGTCGATCGTGAAATCGAATCATTGCGGGCAGCTGTGGCAGATAAGATCAATCCCACTAAGCTGGTGGAGACTAGACTTGAAATAAGGACAAGACGGCCAGTCCTAGAAAGAGTGCAGGTAATTATTAAAAGATGTTTAAAATTAAGTTTAAACTTGTCCATTACTATTAACTAGTGGTCGACCGTGGTCGAAATTCGACCATAACAATTAATTTAAATTATAAGTTTGAACATTATTAAGGTTCTATTGTCAAAGTATACTTCTATAATCACAGATTTCGCCAAGGCTACTGTTAATTTGACTTTACCAATAAACAAAAGAGTATATATGCGTGTGTGTGTCAAATACATGGTAGTGTGTGTAGTGTTTAATGTACTTTTATGCATAATTTTAAAATAATACTAGCTTTCTGCATTCTTTCTCTATATAAACTATAAGTGTGCGAAATTTCATACTCCTCCGTCCGCGCAATTTTCGTAAAAAGGGGTACAAAGTTATTGCTTCACGTATTAATATATTAGGTGAATGAATGAATGAACACACTTTATTGTTGACCTTATCATTTAACTACTTGGCTGCTTTTACAGGATAAATCAATGCGCGGCTTAATTGAAGAATTCGAAAGAGTTCATATGAGTCACAGTATGTTGGAGAAGAAATTAGAAGATGCTTTGTAAGTATGTATTTCGTAATATTTAATTGGGCAATACATAAGGATAAGGGATAACGTCAATGTGCAAATAATAGGAGTCAAATAGCACAATAAAATTATTTATATCATGATATTGTTAGGAGTGCGGGACTCGAATAAAAAATGCCGTCGGAACTACTATAGAATTTATTAGAACTGTACAAACATCTATAAAACAAATACAAATAAAACTGGATGCAACCAGTTTACACTGCACTATTCAATACAATTCAAACGCGCGAAGTCCGTCGTTTATATCGCTAATCGAGAGTACTAGGAAACGTCTTACTCGCTTCGTAGTCGTCGCTTGACTGCCCCCACCCCTCCGTTCGGGCATCGTCTTATACTACTACTACACAGTACAAAGAAATTGGAGGCGCACACTGAGTTTCTAAGAAATATTAATTTGCACACCTGCGAACGTCCACAAAGTCGAAAACAATAACAATAGTTCTACGCTAATGATGGTTATAAAACAAGTCGAAAAACAATAGCATGTTACAAATTCAAAACACAAAAGATTCCCTAATCCGGGAGGATAATAAGCTGCACTTACGCTTACTTATCTTTGACGGCATGTAACAATAGGTACAAATATAACTGGACACAACCAGTACAAACTGCACAATTTAATAACGCGCGCAAAGTCCGTCACTATATCGCTCATCGAAGGTACAAACGTCTTGCTCGTATCGTAATCGTCGCCTGACTGCTTCACCCCTCTGTTCGGGCATTGTTTTATACTACACGGTGCAATTTGTCTACCTCGTCGCGTGCACCCGATTTCTCGGAATCACACCTGGCCACTGCTTACCGGAACAGATTACAATACACAATAGGCGGATTTTCTAATTACAAATATTAAATACAAAGAAAACAAAAGAAGTGCAAATGCGGGCGGTAATAAACTTTGGGTTTATGACCGCAGGTGTTCATTCGCATTTATTGTTGTGGTTCATGGCATTTTGGCTAAGTCGTAACAATATTTTAAAAGAAGGATGATAAATAATTATTTCAATGCATGTTCTTTTATATGTAAACTAGTGTTTACCCCGCGGCTGTGTCGCGGGTCTACCACTACTTCTTGCTTAAAGAGCAGGTTTTAATACAGGTTACATTGTACTAAATTTGTTATTGTTAGTGCTATTTGCATCCGGAAGATTAATTTCATTTTATATCGCAAACTCCCGGCATGAAAAGTATTTATGTCCATTTTCGGTATTAAAACTACAATTAGACAAAATTACAGCAAAACCGATCCACTATTCCTAGTAGTTTTCCGTGAAAGCTTAACGGAATGACATATCAAGTTACTATCGCATTTTTTATAGACAATGAATTTTTATTTCTTAAACTTGAAAAAGTTTCATCCTCTATTTAAAACCTTCCTAGTTAACTACATAAATGACAAAAAGGACAAAGACGAGTAAGAGGACTAAAAGGACCAAAATTACCAAAATGACGAAAATGGCAAATCACAAAACCTATCCCACTTTTTGGGATAACCTTTACATAAATCTCTCCCATTATCCGGAATAAAAATTATCCCTTGTCCACCCTCGGTATTAAAATTACATATATACCGAATTTCAGCCAAACCGGCCCAGTAGTTTTTTCCGTAAAAGTATAACAAACAGAGGAACAAATATATTTTTAACCCGGAAACTGTCCCATTTTTCTGGATAAAAAGTATCCTATGTTCATTCTCGGCATCGAATATATACATACATACATACATACATATATATATATATATATATATATATATATATATATATATATATATATATATATATATATATATATATATATATATATATATATATATATATATATACTGGGTTTCAGCCAAATCAGTTCAGCAGTTTTTCCGTGAAAACGGGACACGCAGACAGAGAGACAGACAGACAGAGTTACTTTCGTATTTATGATATTAATAGGGATAATGGTAGAATTTAATAGGATGGGGAAAAAGTCTTTTCGCATATAGTATGTATGAACTTGTAATAAGATCTCTTTAGCTATACCATTTGTATCTGGCTGGTTTTGGTATTATTAAAAAGTTTTCATTTTAAAGAAGACAATTCCAAATTCAAATTAGGAAAATGTGTGATTTTCATTTGTTTTTCTTATTGTTAAAATGAGTGAATCTAATGAAGAAATCCGATACATTTTAGAATTTTACTACAAAAAGGTAAAAATGCAACACAAGCCGCGAAATAAATTTGTGATGTTTATGGACCTAATGTAGTTATCTGTGAGAGCAGCGCAAATTTAGTTTAAGCGTTTTCAATCCGGAAATTTTGATATCAAAGATGCACGTCGCTCTGGTCGCCCTATTACGGACAAAATTGATGCCATTTTTGAAAAAGTGGAGCAAGATTAGTAGTTACGATGTAGCTGGAGAACTGGGGATTGACCACAAAATGGTTTTGGCGCATTTGAAAAAAGCTGGTTACAGAAAAAAGCTCGATATTTGGGTGCCTCATGAGCTCACTGAAAGAAACCTAATGAACCGTGTACTCATTTGTGATTCTTTATTACGACCTAATGAAACCGAACTATTTTTGAAGAAGCTGATAACTGATGATGAGAAGTGGATCACGTACGACAAGAACGTGCGAAAAAGATCGTGGTCAAAGGCCGGTCAAGCTTCACAGACTGGCGAAACCCGGGTTAACTCGCAACAAGATGATGCTCTGCGTATGGTGGGATTGGAAGGGCAACAATCATTATGAGCTCTTACCGCCAGGCAGGACCATCGATTCTGAACTGTACTGCGAACAACTGATGAGATTAAAGCAAAAAGTTGAGAGAAAGCGGCCGGAATTAATCAACAGAAGGGGTGTGGTTTTTCACCATGATAACGCTAGACCTCACACATCTTTAGCCACTCAGCAAAAATTACGAGAGTTTGGCTGGGAGGTGTTAATGCATCCGCCGTATAGTCCTGACCTTGCACCTTCAGATTTTCACCTGTTTCGGTCTCTGCAGAGTTCCTTAGGCAGTGTCAGGTTAACATAACGAGAGGACTGCCAAAACCACTTGTCGCAGTTTTTTGATCAGAAGCCCTAAAATTTTTATAGCAATGGGATCACGTCCCTGCCTACAAGATGGCAAAAAGTTATCCAACAAAATGGCACCTACATACTTAAGTCAAATGTAAATAGACTTTATAAAAAAACCTTTTGAATTTTTATATAAAATGCGAAGAAACTTTTCCCCAACCTAATATTATAATTATAACGTGTCCGCATCCCTATAGATAGTGAAATCATTTGAGAGACTTTTTATCAAAACAAAACGTCTTTACCTAATTTGCACTGGTCAGGGTGTCTAGCCTCAGCTCGAGAGTTATAATTTGTATATGAATGATTAAATATGGTTATTTAAACCTTTCTGAATAAAAAAATAAAATATAAAAAACTACCAACATGATTATACTTCCTCAACAGTTTCCATTCATTGCTTTTCGTCAATCAATTGCAGTTTTATTGAATTTTAATAAATAAATTATTTTGACTGGGTTTATCTTTGCCCACATCTGGTGACCCCGACGTGATTTGAACACGCAACCTTCATCTTTTGTCTTTTTGCCTGCTTGTATGTCCTCCATATTTCTTTCTGTCTATAACTCGTTTCATTTCATTTGCCTTTCCGCCAGAGATGTGCTATGGTGCTAGAACGTAAAAGCTAAGCTACGAAAGTATGTGATCATTTCCACCGATGCTAAGCTATGTACCGTAGCGATTAAGATGTGTTATGAAAATAAACCGCCGCATTTCGGTGACAAATGCGCGCCTACTGTAGGTACACTGCTCTGCACATAGCTACACCGGTCGCGACCATCTATGGCTCGCATCCATAGCTGACATCCTTAGCACGCACTGTTCCACATAAAAAACGCAGCTTAATTGAATCAGTTTCCACCCGTGCTGTGCTGTGTAGACCAATGAATACGATTGCTGGATATCAAACGCATCCATAGCAACGTTGCATAGCACACCTCTGGTGGAAAAGCAGCCTTATTCTTGTCATTACCTTTCTGATTATTTATAAATAATTCTAGGACAACGTACCACGGGATGTACGATCACCACCAACGCGTAACCAAGGACTTGCAATACAAAAACCAAGCCCTGGAGACTGACAGACGTTTGATTGAAATAAGGAAACCACTCCACAAACCAAACGAGACTGAATTCAAGAGGAATGTGGGCTATTGTCATATGAGTGATGAATTGGTACCGGAGTAGAATTGCTTGAAGAAGATGTAGGGAGGGTACGGTACAGTTGTGAGGACTCTTTTGCGAAGTTGCACGTTTAATAATAATTGTAAGAACCGTTCGTTTATAATAAATCTAGTGTTTATTTGTAAATTCCCCTACCACCGTACAAACAAGTTTTCTGAGGTCCTTCATTACTTTCTTATTTGGGGTTCTTTTTTATTGTTTATACTATCTGATGCCTGCGACTTCGTCCGCGTGGTTCGGTTTTTCTAACTATCCCACGGGAACTCTTTAATTTTTCGGGATCAAAAGTATCCTATATGTGGACCAAGGACATAAGCTACCACCATACAAAATTTCATTTAAATCGGTCCAGTCGTTTCGGGAATTAGCCCATACAAACAGACAGACAGACAGAGAAACAAAAAAAAGTTAAAAATCTAAATTACTTCCATTTCACTTCTTACACCCCCCTGACTCGGTTTTTAGCATTATTATGTATAGATTTTTCTGTCTTTGCTTTATTATCTTTTTTTACAAGAATTTCACAATAGGTCCTTACCAACTACTAAATTCTTGCTTCATACTACAATTTTGCTTGTGTTTACAATAATAATTTAATTAATTACATATATCTATTTCCTACATCTAATTGTTTTTGCTTGTTGTTTATATATATGATTATTACATTTTAAAATCTAGCGAGATTGTAACTGTCGATAGATTGTGAAAAGACAGAATAGGCTACTACTATATCGGTGAATAAATGAAGACAGTGGGTTCCGACACGTTTTGGTTTAAATCAAACCTATTGCTAGACGCAACCTGTGATAGCACTTTAAACCTATGCTACACTTGAATAGTAGAAATCTCTATATACCACCGGTTCTTACAATAGTCCATTACTAAGTTTTAACTGAGCTTCATTAAGTTTTAACACTGATATTAAGACTAAACCACCAGAATTACGTGTTCAGTAAGTAAAAAATAAAAAAACAAATATTAATAAAATAATTTATTTATTTATTTAATAACATAACAAGCGTTGGTGCATGCAGTGTTATAATAATTATTACACACAGGGTCAATGTAATCACAATATAATATTATGTACCTATTGTCACATTTTGAACCTATTAAATTTGTAGCAATTATATTATTAATTACAAACTAATTAACGGTAACAATAATTTGGTGCATAGCTTTAAGCCGTGACGGACTGAATACACACTATCGATTATGTGCAGAAACCTACGTAATGACCGATTTTATATGAAAAACCGTCTATCGTGTAGCTTTTTGTTGCTAATTAGACCGAATATAAGGTTTAGTCGAGTGTATTTATGACTTATGAATAAATCTAGCAATTGCTTTTGATGCTTTAAAACCTAGAAAATGCTTTTAACACTAATTATTAAAATTTACAAATATATGTGATTTGTTTTATTTGTTGATAATATGTTAAACCTTTTCCCTAAGCTGAGAAAGCTAAACCCCTTTTTTAATCTTTGAAAGGTCAAACTTCAATATGACTATGTAGTAATTGAAAACGCAACACTATACAAATCTTGATAATACTTTTATAAACCGGAAATAGAGGTCAATCCCAGGCGTCAAAGGGGTAACATGTAACAGCGCCCTCTATTTCTTCTAGTCAGTAACTATTGTTACTATTCGAAATAGGCCTTTCAAATTACTAAACATACGCGGAATATGGACTTGCAAGGTCCACAGACTCTCAAATATACCTGTGAAATTAAAATAAAAAGTCGCTAGTTACACGTAACTGGCTAGATACACAATCCTTGCCAAACTACATTTAAAAAACTGAGACGACTGTCGTGAGTCTTTGTGATTATTACCACAATAAACTAGCTTTCTAATGTACAATGCAAACTTATAATAAACAATTTCCTAAAACATAATAACAATTTTCATTATTAACGTGGAGTCTCATTTGGGATAGTGTTATAGTTATAGGCCATTTCATGCAGATGTGGCGATGGGTGTAATGCGCTATATTATATAGATAATGTATGTATGTACACTAATGTGACTATTCGTTAACGGCGTTATTTTTAACTCTTTAAATAAGACGCATTTGACCAAAGTTAACAACTTTAACATTGTCCCAGATGAGGCCCCCACCCTTAGAGAAATTAAATTTATTTACCGTCAGATATAACAAAACTTCAAGCGATTTGAACCGATATAACAACGTAGATAATTATCAAAGCCGCATATCATATAAAAAAGCAATAAAAAATATTTTTATCTATGAAAAAACATACTCTTAAGGATTAAAAATTATTATAAGAGTTGAAAATGCATATACTGGTTAAAATATAACTGGATTTTCTTAAAAAATACATTTTGACTTTTTATACGATATGCTTTTTCTCGTTATTGTGCCTTTCAAAAATCAACTAGAATAGTTCGTCATCATCTGAATAACAGACAATAACTCTGAGTACTGCAGTGAATTAGCATTAACGATTGGCTTAGGCTGGTGTGCAGACATTTAACCGACGGATAAAATATAATAATCGCTGCTTAGCCATGTATTTTATTTTAACCATCCATTAAATGTCCAAGCGCACCAGTTTTATTTGATTCTAAGGCTGATGTACCAAACCAATGGTTAAAATAAAATAATCACTAAGAATATATGCCTAAACAGAAATTATTTAAATATAACCGTTGGTTAAATGTCTATGCAAACCAAACTAAATGAATAATAATAAAACTTTTAATTTTTTATTACATTTATTTTATGTGCAATACCGATATTTTAATCTATACGCAATCATAATACGTCACTGTTCGCCCGCAACAATAAAATATGACATAATAATTATTCCCCGTACACTATAACTTGACGCGCAGGGTTACCAAATTATAAAAGTTAACATCACTTAATATCATGTTATAAATATATATTATTACGAAACGTAAATTATGCTTAATTTTGTTGGAATTTTCTAGTAATTATTGCGATTTTACGTGCTTTTGACTCTAGGTTTGGGTGTGAATATTTTTCATTGTTGGTAACCCTGCGCGTTTGGTTATCGTGAACGGGACATATGACATCTTTTATGTCAATGCTTTTATTCTGCAACTGAATAGATATGCAAACTTCGAAAGTGAAATAAACTATTGGAAAGAGAGTTCTTGTTTAGATGATTATTACATTACACTTATTTTTGGACTCTTACATTAAACTAGGGTGGTGTTATAAGAAAAACAGAGTCAAAATCTTTAGCTGGCCTATCTAGCCTATGTACCAGGTCCACAGACCAGTATAGTATAATACTATTTAGACTATGTTCCAAAAGAGACTCACAACGACCACGTTAACGACCGCAATTTTTCCGGTTCCACTTGCTTGCGGGCGTTATAATAATAAACTCTAGTGAAACGGACTATGGAGCCTTGATGTCATTAACGACAAAATACACAAATATCATTGGTTGATTTGAAAATCGCGCACTCAATGTCATTCGACAGAGAGAATTAATGCTCTGTGGTCAACACCCACTTCGATCCAGCTCTTGACATGGGTTCTGAGCGCTGTGTGATCGAAAATAATGACGTCATTAGTGACGTTTTCGCCACGACCATAACGACCGTGATCGCCATGTGGAACGGCAGACGGAGCATTATGGGTGTTGTGAGATACTAAAGGAACTCGCCCTGAGTAGGTTGTAAAAAGATGCATGGTTAAATTAATTTCAAACACTACACAGCCCGTATATCTGGTTTTGGTCCAACTTTCTCATATGCCTCATCCAATAATGAACAAATCAGATGTATATTTTGCTCATTTAGTTTTTTATTTGACGCCAATCGTATAGAAGGTTCCGGACAATTAATTTCCACGTCTCTCAAATATGCTGCTACTGTCATGGCAACACCTTTCTCCAAACAATAGTTGGTTATGTTACGGAGATAAGTATGCTTCAGACGGTCCGTTAAATCGGAGTTCTTGAGATATATGTGTTTGACTGGAGATAATTCATCGCCACGGAATGTATAGTGATTTAGGTTGGCTAGGGATCTGAAAAATTACATATGTGTTACAATAAAAATCTTCTCTGCGATCGCAGGAAGCCATCCCAATACCCATTTATTGAAAAATTAAATATAAAATAATAAATTATATAAAAACATGTGCACGAGTGGGGCGACAGCGCCCGAATGCAGGGCGACAACGCCCGAATGCAGGGCGACAACGCCCGAATGCGGCCGAATAAGGGCGATTACAAGACCTAATTTCAAAATATCATATGTTACATTGATGGATATAATTTTAGGTCTTATTTAATTATATTAAAGTTCGATATTGTATGAAATTAGGTTAAAGGTCGCCCGGAGATGGCCTAAGCTTTTTCCTTACGTGACGATCTCTACCAATTCACTCTACTGCAAGCCTCGTAAAAAAAAACCCCATTCCAAAACCTGGTTATACACACTTATTTTAATAAAAGTATATTTAATAAAACTACATTTTAACGGTTTTAAGCGCGGTAATTTATTTGATTTTTGTTATTCCGACGTTTCGACCACTTTTCAGTGGCCGTAATCAGAGAAGACACGCTGAACACATGCTGGATAAAATCAACCACTACATCAGATTCGATAACCCACAAATCCTCGCGAAAGAGAATTGTTTCATACCTAGAATGATGCCTGAGGCTATTGAAATCAAAAAACACCCAAATTTTAATAGAGAAGATGGCTGGCAAGTATCACCTGTTTGGGATCCGATCATCAAAACTATCAAGACCCAAACCCAGCAAAAACCAACTGCCAGACCTCAGGACACTGTGAGCTCATTCTGCGTGCACCGGAACACAAACCAACTTGACTGATCATTTCTTTTATTTTTCCTTCCACCCATTTTAATATTATATAAAATTATTAGAGCTAGGCATGTTTGCTGAAGAGTTTCTTGCGCCGCTTCTTATCTTCAAGCCATAACATGTTGCGAAGCGGTGGTAAATTAGATTAGGCTCCCATAGAGTAAATAATAACCATAAACAAAATTAAAACTAAATAACTAAAATGAACAAGTTGGCGGTAGGCTAAATAAAACTTTAAACAATACTCGTTGACACTTGACATCTTTGTCTTCCGTGATCACGGCCACTGAAAAGTGGCCGAAACGTCGGTATAACAAAAATCAAATAAATTACCGCGCTTAAAACCGTTAAAATGTAGTTTTATTATGTACAAGTCGCGAAAACTTAAGAAAATATTAAAAGTATATTTCCCAAAAACTTACTTGTTCAGTTTCTTGGAATTCTCATTCAGTTCTTCCATGATATGTGGTTTCTCTTCCAAAATATCTAGAGCAGTTATTGCTGCTTGTGTTAACATTGGTGGTAGAGATGCGCTGAAGCAATAACCTGAAAAAGATTTTCTTTTATCATTATATTAATTCCTGGTTGCACTCAAAGTGCTCACTTCGGAGCTTGGAGTCCACTTTCTTACTTCTTCTTCTTCACTTCGCGCAATCTTAGGCGTGTATTATGTTATAGTGTCCGACGGGCCGAAAGGGTAGGCAAATACCACGCCTCATCGCCGGGTGCGCGACTCATAAACAGACATTGTTGAAGACTGTGACCATATCGCAAAATTTCAAGACAAACGCAGATGAAGACCTCTCGTTTCATTCACCATATTCCAGTTATTTGGGGTCGGCACAATATGTCTTTTCCTTCCACACTCCTCTACTCTGACATACATCTTCTGTCACACCACATATCATCGTATCATCCTTCACACAATCCATCCATCTTTTTTTTGGTCTACCTTTACATTTGTACCCATCTATCTTGAAGTTTAACATTCTTTTTGTCATGTGATTTCATCCCTCCTCATTATATGCCCATACCAACATAATCTTCTTCATCTCCATTTTTCAGTCACGGGTGCTGCTTTCAAAGATCCCCTTATATACTCATTTCTCACCTTATCCATTCTTGTAACACCACACATCCATCTCAACATTCTCAACTCAGCTGAGTGGAGACGTTTGTGGTTTATGACTTTAGTGGCCTAACATTCCGACCCATATAGCATGACTGGTTGTATGACAGATTTATATATTTGACCTTTTAGTTTCAGTGGCATTAGTTAACGCAGATGAATACCGCTAGCATATTATCACGCCTGCTACCCATAGGGGTAGTAAGCACAGACAAAGGTTTTCCACTTGCTACGATCTTAATACACACCTTTCGCTAAGACATAGCAAACTCTCATTAATAATATCATTGTTCTAAACAATATTGAACATACCTAAACCAGATAATCTTTGATGTTCAACAATAAAATTGGAGCCAGCGCAAAAGCCACCAATGGTGGCAAAGGAGTGCTCCAAGGACCCAACTATCAAGTCAATCTCATGACGCGGAACATCCAAATGCTCCGTCAAACCTCGACCATGTTTGCCAAGGACCTAGAATTCATGAACAAAGGAATATAAAACTTGTTGAAGCCAAAACATCAAATTAGAATAGAAATACAAATTAGAACTACGATTAAAACGAGTGAAAATGAATTAGGGCCTACTCATACGATACTTTATTTTCGCGCAGGTGACGCCCAGATGATATGAGGTAACGCGCTTTAATCATTTTGTAATTCACTTCAATATAAAGGATACATTGATGAAGATACTGTGATCAAGTATTCATATTGATACAGAATCACGATCCAACTCCACATGCTGGCACTTGAGAGTTTCTGATAGACCAAGAATACTTTAATAGTACAATGGAGTGGTCAAAAACTTACACTGGTTTTACTAATAAATACATTTTTAGTAATATTTTTAAGTTTTTCTATAAATACCTATACCACACGCCGTTTGTATCAAAACAAATGTAACATAGTGTTTTGGACATTTACAGCTATGCCAACGCGCATTTTTGGCGCGCATAAAAAATACGCCATGTGCATAGACCCTTAGTATTATACCTTTAATTGGGAAAAAGTAAAATTGGAAACATTGGTAAACATGTTAATATCTATGATAACTTACCTAAAAGGATATTCTAATACACTAAATAAACAAATTATTCTCAAATAAGTAGGTTAAGCCATAAACAATAATAATTGAGTGTTAAATGATCAAAACCTTGTGTCAATATTCCAATTTCAGTCATGTTTATTTAACAAAGTCGATGTTTTTAAGTTTGAGGGTAGCCTTGTAAAATCATCATTTTTGTCCATATACATCTGCCTTTGTCATGACACATATTTTTCCTCGGAAACTACCATGTTGTCTAAGTAGATGAAATTGGTAGGAATATGTAAACCGTATGCTAGAACACAATACTAAACTCGTAACTTTTTTAGTATGAAATAGAAAATTCAAAATAATTTAAAGTTGTAAAACATTTTTGAAGTTCTACATGATTTTCCTTGAAAATATTTTACGAGTTATAATATCCTGAGTAGGGTTTGGGATATGCGACTTATTTTGAATCAAATGAATTTAGGTGCTTTTAGCGATGTTACCACTATGTCAGCCCTGTAACATCCTAATCATGCAGTTTCATATATTCTTAATTAAATCGCCTCTTTGCTTCAATAATGTATTATCTTCAATATTAGAATTTTAGAAGTTTTTTTAACTATCAAAAATAATTGTATCGAAACTAAATTGAATAACATGGTATCTTTAAAATACATTGTAGATTGACAGAAAAAAAGTTATTTGTTTCGATAGAATTATTTCTTGAAGGTCAAAATAAACTCTTTTCTAAAATTTCAATTTTCAAAATAACACATTATTGAAGCACAGGCAAAATGGTTTTGCAATATATTGAAAGAGCAGTCGGAGGGAAGATGCTCTGGAAACCACCCATGTAATTATGTGGAGTATTATTAGTGATTTTAAGCTTTTTTAAGATTCCAGGGCCAAATAATAAACCCCTGGGACCTTTGTTATTTCTATGCACCCTTTTATAATTCATAAAACTTGAATATTTATTCATATTTGACAATGGCTAGATAGACAAATTATGAAGAGTTATATTTTAAAATAAGAAGAACAAAATACACTTACACCAATAGACAAACTTTCATCCAATATTATCCTAAGTTTAAATCTCCTCGCTAACTCAACCAGTTTTATCAGTGGACACATTTCTCCAGTGTTCATGTAGATCGCTTCCGCAATTATAAATGCTCGCCTCTTTGGGTTCAGTTGCCTTGTTCTGCTGGCCTTGGTCAACAACTCTTCAAGATGTTCCATGTTGTTATGTTTGAAGAAATGTACTGTGCTACGAGATGCATCTAAACCCTTTTGAATCGCGAACCAAACACACTCATCTCTGAAAAGATATTATCATGAAGTCAATATATTTTTTAATTCTATCTATCTGCCATGAAATTCAAAAGTTTTTATTCAATATAAGTTCCACTGGTGAAAATTTTTTGAAGGTAATACATATAAATTAAAATTTAAATCTACTTCCTATTTTATATATTGCCCCACTGGATGGCTACTACCCCTGGTCTAGAGTATGCCGCCATAACAACCTTGAGTTGTGTGCCGGCATTAATGACCAGGTTTCAGTCTCCCTTAAGAGAGCAGCAGCGCATTTGTAGCACCTTTAGTATTGCAAATGTCCATAGGCATGGTAACCGCTTTCCATCGAATGGGCCGTCTGCCTGTCTGCTGAACTACTACAATAAAAAAAATATAAATCAATTTGCAGTGTGTTATTGCGGTTTAAGACATTGTACCGTGAAGAAACTCTTCAGAAACATGTCTAAGCTAAAAATTCTTATCATCATCCAGAAACTGTTATCAGATTTATTTCATGGTGTTTTGATGTTGGCACACTTATATATATATCTTTATTTATTTCATGGTGTTTTGATTGCTAAACAAAGCAGCTCACTGATCGAATCTGGTTTGGCTTTTTGACTGACAACAGATGCATTTAACAGAAGATTTTTTTTTAAGTTAATTTATCCTATATTCAACACATTCATTTAAAGCAAACTAAGAGTCTAAAACTTAATATGTAACTCTAGAACCACCCTTACCAGAGGTGGTTTGGCTATAGGCTACACCCTCTTTAGGAGCAATTCTAGACTGTATATGGTGAAGGAGCAATCAGCAGAAACGAAAAATCATGTAAAATCTGGTAGATTAGAGTAGATACTTACACAAATATAATATCTGGTTTCTTACAATAAGATGGTATTGCACTAGCTATTGTAGAGAAGCCATATGAGTAAACACAAGTCTCTTCCACTTCTAAAAAGTTGGCTAGACGCTCTTCCAGCGTCAAATGAACATCAATTGTTCCGAAAAACCCCCTAGGTCCACAGGAACCCACTCCATATTTAGCCATTGAGGTTAAGGCACTTTCTAATATCGACTCCTCCTTATCCAAATCAAGGAAACTTGTAGCACCAACATTCAAGACATTGTCGTCAATCTTGCCCATCAGAGAAGACTCTTCAACAACTACATCGTGTTCTACAATTGGGGATGGTTTCCAATCTATCGGCTTTCCGTTGCTTAAAGGATCGTAAGTCTTTCGAGACCTTTTACGAGACCAAAAATAATATGTTGAGATAAATATCACTTGAAATGCTACAACCAAAGTCCACCAGCTCGCCTGAAACAATTAATCACAAAAGTTTTTACGTTATCACGCGCTGTTGGAGTATATAAATAATTTAAAAAAACCTAAAAACTAACCATGTCGTAAATGTCTAGTAGTATCATTATAGTTACAGAGCACAGGCAACTTATAAGTTAACGATATAATAAAAGCAAGTTTTATAATAATTTATAAATGAAAATTAAAGTTCCTGCCTCAATGTACTCTTTACCTTCCTATATAGATGATACCACAGAATACATATACATGTACTCTAACGAGGATGATACACTCCTTCCTAGTTCCTCCAAGAAACCAATATGGCTACGTTCCACAAGAGGCTGACAACGACCATGTTCACGACCGCGATTTATTTCGCTCCACCTGTTTGCGGGCATTAAAATCTTAAACTGAGTGGAACGGAGTGTGGAGCGTTAATGTCGGTGTTTTGGCGGGAATTGAATGGAGATATGCTGTGCAGTTTTATTTTCTAAAAATGTGTAAAATTACTCTGAAATGAACAATAGTTTTATGATACTGATAGTTTTTGAGTAGCAATTTTGTGTTTTGTGAGAAATGTGAACTGTATAGTCAAATGTGGCCTTCTGAGTTGTCACAAGAACTCCGTTGAATGGCACCAGCAGATAACCTACAGTTCAGCTGTGCTACAAATAGGCTTATGAAAATGAAGAAACTACAATAAAATCTAAGATCTGGCTTAAAGGCCTAACTGCCAAGCCATAAACCTAAATAAATAATAAAATATCCTACCGATATGTCATTAACAGCGTATAATCGTCATCTGATTGTCTAACAGTGCTGCTAGATGGGAGGGATTTCCTTAAAATTCAGGCTTTTTCGACTTTGGGAGGGAGATTCGGGGGTAAAGATTCTTTAGGGGACTTTCAGGGAAAAAAATTAAGTCGAGAGAAATTTTGGAGTTTCTTTAAGTACCATTAATTCATCCACAAATACAATTCTGATCACTACAATTGTTATATCTAAGATATAATATAGTACCAGTAGTATTAGTAGTGTATCTTAGAATTATGTTCTATTAGTGAATCATACTTCAATTCAATCGTTCATTTTAATAATTCAATTCATTCGTTATTTATTTACTATGCCATCTCTACTCGTATATGTCGTATCCTATAGGCTACGTTCCATAAAAGACTCACAACGACCACATTCACAGCCGCGATTTTCCCGTTCCACTTGTATCACAAGTGCAAGTTTACGATTGCCGGCATCACAATCGTAAACTTGAGTGGAACGGTTATTTGACCCACCTATTGTCACGGGTCGATGTGAACGCTGCGTGAGCGAAAATGATAACGTCATTAGTGACTTTTCACCACGACGGCTTTTTTATTTCTCCTTTAACATAAGTAAAAACTGTTTTGGAAGTTTTTTTTCAAAATGCTTATTTTTGGGCATATCGACAAAAGTTTTAAGGAGGAGGAGGGGTCAATTGACAATGACATGGTCATCTGGCAACACTGTTATCTAAGTCAAAATATTACTATCATCAAAATAACCTTCACGTTTACGTAGATTTAGTGATTGTACATAAACATTAAATTAATTCTGTTTGTCTTCACAACTCAATAAAATACATAATGAATTTTGGCGGAACGTTACGTATAAACAAGTTTGCATGTTTCACGTTGATTTTTATACTTTTTCTGATTATTTATTGGCGTTCTGGTGGCTCAGGATATCCAGCGGACAAAAGTGATTTGATAGATTTAAAAAGTTTACTAAAGGCATCGATTCACGCTGCGGAGCGGGGTGGAAAGAAAGTAATAGAAGGAAAAGACCATAAATTGAATATTCAGAGTAAAGGCAAGACTCAGGAAGGTGCCAACGACCCTGTAACAGATGTCGACTATGCGTCTCACTGCTCTATGTATTATGGATTGAAAAACACATTTTCAAAGGTCCACATTGTATCCGAGGAGCATAATACAGAGGACTCGAGTTGTGAGGATCAGCCACCATTTGACATTGAAGCTGTGATAGCAGATCATAGGATAATAGATTTGATGACTGAGGAGTTAGTTTTTGTGAAAGATGTCACAATTTGGATTGATCCCTTGGATGCTACTCAGGAGTACACGGGTTTGTTGTTTATTTGTGACTTATTTAAACTATAAGTTGAGAAATAATATTGTTAGATTCATAGAATAGACTATTTTACTTAATGGTGGAGAACTTTCTTTACTCTAATAATGTTAAAGATAGGAGTGGGATATATTTCATTTATATTACATATAAATTGTCACAAATATGAAATAATTTAACAGTTGTGTAAACAGTAATGATAATTAATTTAGTTATATTTTAAAACTAAGATATTTGGTTAAAGTTTAGAAACAATTACCCTGAATTGTGGTAAGAAGAGCAGGTATAAAGGAGTCATCCCCTATCAACTCTAGTTGCCTGGGTTGTTGAAGTCTTTTTTTAATTTTAGAAAAAATAAATGAGTGGAGCTCTGTTAAAAGTATCATACTATAGGTGTAAGTTTTTATTATTATACAGGGACAACTTAGGGTATGGCTTATAAAGGTATGGTATTGCAATATGGACATTGGTTTTAAATACATGTAGAGTAAGAAAAACTTGAAATTCTATGTTAACTATATTTTTCAGAGCAACTGTATCAATATGTGACAACTATGGTGTGTGTTGCTATCCGAGGAGTTCCAGTTATTGGTGTGATACATTATCCTTTTCCACCTCGCACATATTGGGGCTGGTTCACTAAGAGAGCATCAATGAACATTCCAAATGTACCTCATGTAAGTTCATGCACATATATTACTTTGTTCTTTAGTAGCAAAATCTATAATATTATCAAATTCTTGATAAATTTGTTTTAAATTGGAATAGACTTTATTAACAATGCCTTTTGTTTTAGATTTCTTGTCTGTTTTACTTGGGATTCACGTAAAAACTACTGGGCCAATTTCAATGCAGTTTTCGCTGCTCGACAGCAAATACTTACACTTAAAATCTGCGCTACCTTTAATCCTGGGTATCCAGTGGGAATTTTTCTGGGAATTAAAAATGGCCAGATAGAAAAAGTTTTGAATTCCAATGCAATTTTGTTACTGATCAATAGCAAATTTTGTATAGTACAATGTGTGATATTTATTGCCCCAGGAATCTCACAGGAATTTTCCTGGGAGTGATTTGTAGTTGTTCGGGTGTAGAAATTTAGCTTATTCAGACACAGTTTTCACAAAAACAATAGTTTACATCCTTTTTTAAATGCTGTGGTACTTTGTGTCTTGGGAATGGTATAAATTAGTTTGATTGCATAAATATTAAGTGATTTCTTATATTAATAATGATAGCTTAAGTCCTTTTCAAGTTATGCAATACATTCATTATATTCCGAGAACCCCTACAGGAATTTTCTGGGAGTGCTTTTAAGTGGGTAGTATAAAATTTAGCTAATTCGGATCCAATCGGATCTGAATCAGCAGCATATTAAAATAATATAATCTGGGACTTTTTATATTTCCAGGATTTCCTAACTTCTAAACCATGTAAGATTAGAACTTGCTTAATGTGACAGTTTCTATATTTATTAGACACCTTTAGTAGAACAGATGTAGTTATATGTGTCTTTAGTAATATTACTTATCCAGGGTTTTTACAGGTATCTCAGAAATTCATGTATTTTCATGGTAAAAAATCTGTTGCTCTGCTGAAAATACCCTTTGAATTTAAATACTGGCAGAATAACTGTGATCTATGTTACCTGTTAAGTGTGAATGAAGTCACAGGCAAATCCTAGTTTATTATAAGCTTGTTTTCTGTAGCAGTAAAATGGGTTGAGTAGTGCATCAGCGCGATTACATCATTGAATGAGGTAACACAGTAGATATGATTTACTCACACAGAAATCCTTGCATTAAGTCAGTAATTTAGGCACAATTCATTACTGCCATGTCTATATCTTACTATCGGTAGCTTCTTTGGTGTTATATATATTCATAGACGATGGTAACCACTTTCCATCAGGTGGGCCGTCTACCTGTCTGCTGAACACATCTAATAAAAAATGATTAAAATTTGACATAAACTCCATAGAATTAACATTGGTTTTCCTGCAATGATCATGTTAATGTATAGATACTGACATATAGACACTCAGCATTTCTGCAAGCGACTGCAACTTGACAATATAGTGCCTATTTTGCATGCGAGAGTAGATGAAGGGTTAAACACCTAGCATAGTCTAGAGACTAGAGTGCAATTTATCAAAATAAACATTTTATTACATTTATTTGAATTCTATTACAGAAAGAGGAAAACAAAGAACAACCACGTGTAGTTATATCGCGATCTCATCCTGGCAAAGTAGCTGATGTTGCTAAAAAAGCTTTTGGTCCAAAGACATCGGTCTCCCAAGCTGCCGGCGCCGGCTTTAAAGTCATGGAGGTCGTTAATGGCACTTACGACATTTATCTACACACTACAGCAATAAAAAAGTGGGACCTGTGTGCAGGAGACGCGATAATTAAAACAGTGAATGGTAAAATGACGACAGCGAAAGGTAATACAATCGACTATTCACCAGGTGGTGCTGTCAAAGTGACAGATGGTATTCTCGTTACACGGTATGACCATGATTATTATTTGGGAAAGATGCCGGATGTTATGGCTGCTATGACGTAATGTGGTTTTTTTTAAATTAAGGTTGTGAATTTGGACTCAGTGGGTTTGCTAATTTGTGATAGCAAACTGCCATCACGAAAGAAGCAGGAGTACGGATGCATTTAACAAATTTTGTCGTATCACAATTGCATCACGGCCACTCAAAAATCAAAGACTAAAGAATTCTCTTTATTCTGGTTTTATTTATGGCCGGGTAGCGAAACTTTTGGCCATGTTTTTTAAACTTCTCATTTTACCATCTGGTTTAATAATAATATGACTTCAAACATGACAGAGTATTATATGATTATATTTTATTATAATAATGTTATAAAATTTTCTTTATAGCCTTCCACGCTTACACTATTGTCTCTTCTAATAAAAATCAAAGAGATTTCTTTCATCTATGGGGCATATTGACCAATTAAGCATGTTTTATAATTTATTATTGAATTTTGACTGAAATAGAAAAGGTATTATGCTTTTAGTTGAGGCGACAACCGCTATGTATTCTGTAAGTTCTGCAACATTGACTTAAAAAACATCGCTATCGTAAAGCACTACATTCAAGGATGCTAAAAATTATTAGTAATATTTGTTTAGTTTGATAACATTTAATTATGGTTGTTTATAGAAATTTTCATTTTTGTGATTGTACTTAATTATTTTAGAAATTTTTATTTGTAGCATATGAATGTGAGTTTTATAGAGTTGTACACTCAACTTTATTAACTCTTTCAAATTGTTCATAGGTTGAGGAATACATGATTTTGTATAAAAAAGCATCTATTGCACAGCCTTTTTTTGCTTACCAATATTGGCAATAGTTTTGTGTGGAGTTCATTATTATAAATAATACTACATAATTAAAATTATAAGTAATTTGTACTAAGTACAAGATTGTATAGTCACTTTATCTGTGTCCTATAAATATGCATAATATATAATAGCAGAATGATAAAAATATTACGAATAACAAAGACTCAGTAAAATATGTATCTCTATAGAAGCCTCTAGATTCTACATTTGGGGGTTTGTTGCTACAAGTAATTTGTCAATGTGCAATGTTGATTTTGCAAATGCCATAACACTTAGCATTTCAACTAACATTTACATATGTAAAGTAATCTTTTAGTGAACTATGTATATCAAAGTGCAAAAGAAAGACTTCTGGCACCCACTATATATTTTGTAGAATTTAGATCCAGTGGACCGTATAAAAATCTCACTAAGAAATATTTTACCACCTCTAAGGTCTTAAGTTCCTAAACATTCTTATCTTCTTTTTTCCACTTATAAACATGAATTACTTGTTGCTTATCTAAGAGGATCTGGGAGAACTGTATGGGAACATGCTTGTAAAAAAATTATTGACTGTTGAACTAAAAAGGGCAAATATTGTTGTTAAAACTATTATTTTTGGAATCTGTATCTTATGATTTTTACAGGTAACATTCAGTATTTCTAATTTTCGACAATAGCTGATTCATATAACCGCAATATTGCCTCTTAGCCATTAGGTACTTAAACTAAGTCTTGGTGTTGTTCAATTTTGATAGCGATTACTTTTTTATTGCATGAGTTCAGCAGACAGGCAGACAGCCCGAACCTGATGAAAAGTGGTTACCATCGCTTATGGACATTTGTAACACGAGAGGTGCTACTGCTCTATAAAGGGACTTAACCTCCTCCTAAGTCACATTTATAAGTAATATTTTACTAATCACTTGCTTATAATTTATGATATATGTATAGATCAAAACCAGACCCAATTTGCCTTGGGCAAGAGTGATGTATATGTATTGCCTCCCCCCACCCCCTTAAAATGAGGAGGCCGAATCCAGCTGTAGAATTTTATGGGCTGTAATAGTGACATATAGTAAATGGTAAGTTCATAGTTTACCCTTTAGATGTTCTTGTAATTAGAGTCAATTATAATATAAATTAAGCATAAAATAATACATATTTCTAGCAGTAAGTTTATGAAACAATATCGCACTTAACAAAAATGCATTGTTAGTACGAGCAAAACTTAAATACGTCTTCCTGTAGATAACCGGTATTAGCGCTAAACAAATAGATTTTTTTATTTTATGGGAATGACATTCTTTACGTTTCAGCGAGAGGTAGGTTAAATAATACTTCAGATGGCAGAGAGTAGCACAATGTGTGAGCGGAACGGATGATGTGCGAGCGAGATATAGCAATTATTAATATGGGCGCCCCTCCCGTGTTGCATTGCGCTGGACTGGATGTATTATGTAGCTCCCACAAGTTAAATGCCATTCCCGTACATTGTCATTCTATTCGTTTAGCACTACTACTACTACTTGTCTACAGGACTTGTGAGTTTGCGCAGGTCCAGACCGCTCAAGTAGATGGGGTGTGCGAAAGAGATGCCATACATGTCCGGAAATGGGCGAGAGCGAGAGCGCAATATTCTCCTCGGCACGATATGCGACGTCAACCTGTCATTGTGTTCTGCGAAATTTGTTCGACCTTCAGTATGCATTTGTATTTTGCTCATACTGAAACTGCTTGTCACAATATATATAAAGCAACTATTTTAAGTTCATTACCTGGATCTGAGTATAAAAGTAGTGTTGTAAATATTTAAAAATGTGCTGCATATATTATAGTTATGTTTAAGTAACTTATATTTTAAAGTGCAAAGACTTTCTTTGTAATATGTGATCGAGAATTTCTCAGAAATAAATATCTAGTTAATTAATTTATTTTGTGTTTTATTATAAGGTAGTATTAGTGTAGCAGAAAGACGGGAAAAACAACGGGCCAGTAAAAAGTACAAAATACTCAAGTTTCTACATCTTACTGTGTTGTAATACTTACCACACACTACTGTGCTGGCAACACTGACTTGTACTTGTAGATTGTATTGAGTTTCATCTTATAATGTTCTAATAAATAAGTAAAACACATTAAAGTAGTAAGTCTTGTTGACACATTTAAGTTATTATGATGACATGGTATTTGAACGCCCGCTCTTTTATATGAACATTGTTTCAGAATTTGTGACGTGTCAACTGCGCCATTATCTACCAAAATGGCGGCGCGCGGGACGTCACATTTAGCTAGACTTGACACGTGTAGAAACTGGCGCTACTTACATAATTTGTACTGAAATAATTTGCACAAAACTTAACAAGAAATAAAACAACAAAGATCATGTTTAACTATATTTTTATTTTCAATAAATTAAGCAGGTTCATTTTATTAACACATTACAACGTATTACAGTCTAAACAACATAATGTATCTAACCAATAGACAATTTGGGTAAATTATATAATTACAGGAATGTCTTACTAGTCTAAAATTGCGTTTAATATTTTGAAACAAAAAAAACTGAAAGAATGATTCTAACAGGAAAACAAGCCCGTCAATTTCCTCTGTATAAGTATAATATTCTTTTTTGGTAGTAAACAGAACAGCTGTAGACTGTCATGAAAGTCCCGCACAAGGAGCGTTACGGTCGTGTAACGAAATCTTAGAAAGATTCCGATTTGATAGTATTAGTAAATAGAATAATAATGTAACATTTACATTAAAACGTGGCTGGGCTGATCTGTAGAATTATTATTTAGGTTTATGGTTTGGCAGCTAGGCCTTTAAGCCAGATCTTGGATTATAATGTAGTTTCTTCTTCTCACAAAACACATAATTACTACTCAAAAACTATCAATATCCTATAACTATTGTTCATTTTAGAGTAATTTTACACATTTTTAGAAAATAAAACTGCACAGCACAGGATCTCCTTTCAGTTCCCGCCAAAAACTTCCATCTGTAGAATTAGTTTCATTTTTTGCCGCGGGACTTGTTTCATGAGACTCACTCTAATTTTGTGTAGATCAGTTCAGGAAGGATGTACTATCCGGTTCATACACTGTACTATACGAAATGTTTCATATTACCAACCGTTAATCCTACAGTGTTGTGTAGTTCATGAACGATGTACTACTAGGAATGCCTTACAAAGAAACGTGTCGCATTGTTTCTTATATCAGTGATTCGAGTCTTGTGTCGTTCATGAACGACGTACTATCAGGAATTCCCTACAAAGAAACGTTTCACATTACCGAATGGTAATCGGTCTCTAGTTCATTCGGTCAGTGATTCGACTGTCTTGTGTAGTGAACGAAACGATTCAATTACTAAAAATAAGTTTGGAAAAGATCTAATAACCGAATAAAGGTGAACTAGTTCAATGACCGAATAGTACTAGAAAGGAGCGCTCACTTGGATCACCGAATAAGCACAAGACTAAACAGGTGACAGGTTAAAGACCTAAAGCTTATTCCGCTTTAAATTTAATTTATTAAAATATATTTAATTTTGGGCGGACTACATCTTTATATGAGCGTTTTTAGCAGTGTCCAAATAACATTAAATAACTTTATTTATAATATTGTGACCAAAAAATTTAATTGTTTTTTACAACTAATAATTACAAAGTTATTAAAAACGGAGCCGAAATTCATTCGTCTGAGCATCGAAGTAGAATTATAAACAAATAACACTAAATCCATAAAATAATGTCATCACATACATATTAATATATGTTTATTTCGGCCGGTACTATACAATGATACACAAACAGACACATGAAAGTGATAATCTGTAATACATGTGTACATACTTGAAATACGTTGAAGTGGGCAACCGTAACACACACTAGGGGCGGGCCCGACAGGATGCCCTCGCCCGTGGCCTGGTCTATGGCCAGGCCGAACTCCAGCTGATCAGGACGCGGGAAACCGCGGCCATGATCCAATCTTGGTCAGTAGAGTTGGAAAACCCTGTTGCTGGCATTGACACGGTGGAGGCGGTTCGACCGCAGCTGTTGCGATGGCTCTCGCGGAAACGCGGGACCCTGACCTTCAGAATGACACAGATACTTACCGGGCACGGTTGCTTCGATAAGTATCTGTGTCAGATTGCGGGCTGCTTGCCTTCACCCCAATGCCGCCAGTGTGGCGCGCTGGACACGGCGTTACACACGCTAGTCGAGTGCGCAGCATGGGCACCTCAGAGGTTTGAACTCGAGACACTTGTAGGACCGATCGAATCGCTGGGCGATCTGGTGCAAGCCATGCTGCACAGCGACGATTGGTGGGTGAGTGCGGCCAATTTCTGCGAGACGGTAGTGTCTCGTAAGGAGGCCGCGGAACGAGATAGGGAGAGAGATGGTAGTGCGCATGCGTCTCGCGGGCGCCGACGTCAGTCGGGAGCCCGCGGGCGCAGGTATGCGCATGACCTCCCTCCCTGAAATACCGCTGCAGGGGCCATCTAGCATCTAGGGAGCAGAGGAGTCTTCACCCCTGTTGACGAAGTGAGTTTGCCTCTCCCGGGGCATTCTCAAGCACTTGTGCGCTAGGATCGGTGTGGGCGTAACTACGTTCTGTATCTCACGCCTTTCCTGCCATAAGCGCGGGGCACATCGGAGGAGGGTGGTTTTAGTGGGGTATTGATTAGTCGAGTCTCCACACAAGCCATTTCTCATTTTATAAAACTTTACCCCCTTACACATTTATTATAGTATAAACAAAACATAACATATTAAAATTCATTACAAATAATTGTAATATTTATCACTCAAATGTCTGTTTGCGCGTAGTAACAACATAGGCTTACGAGTGTATTGCAGGTCATGGTTCTAACGATCATAATTAATAAAATGACTAAAATACGCGAGTGTTACCAGCTTTGACAGAAAAAAATACAATTTTACATCTAAAAATAAAAATTATATACAATTCACACATATGACATTGATTTATAGACAAAAGAAATTGATACAAGTTGTTTTTTTTTTATAATCATACATTATCCGATCTCTAATTCACGCTAACATATGCCAGCGGAACTTCGTTCGCGTTGCCACGACGACGATGTATTTGTTCATGGGGAGCGGACAATAAAATCAATTCAGATACTTTTATAAAACTTGCGAAGGCTTCAGTCAGTTTATAATAGCTACGTTCCACATGAGGCTCGCAACGACCGCGTTTTTCCCGTTCCACTTGCTTGCGGGCGTTATAAACTTCAGTGGAACGGATTATGGAGCGTTGATGTTATTACAAATTACACAATGTCATTAATTTATTTGAAAATCGCGCCATTTTCAATGTCAATCGATAGAGAGAATCAATGCTCTGTGTCCAATGCCCACTTCGACCCACCTCTTGACATGCATGGGTCGTTGTGAGCGCTGCGTGATCTAAAATAATGACGTCATTGGTGACGTATTCGCCACGACCATAACGACCGTGGTCGCCATGTGGAACGGCTAACGGAGCATTTTGGGCGTCGTGAGCTACTGGAGGAACGCGCCCAATGTGGTTCATTGGTGTGATAAATACTGATGGATCACATTCCGTAGACAGAATAAACAGCCAAAGCTAGATTCAGTATTTATCAGGTCAGTATCATCCCAGTGGCTCTCTCCTACATAATACTGTTTTCAGGCGTTTATTTTACTTTTAACGTTTGCACGTCTATCGAGTTACATATTTCTTGACAGTAAAGTCCGAATGAAAAAAATAATACAATTGTCGTACTTTATTGTAGTGGGTGACATAATAGTGATATTCTGTGAGTCATGTAACGCTCAGACTATTAAACCATCGACACTATACTTCAATAAATCGAAAGTAATCGATTTAGAAATAAAAGATATTTTTTTTGATATTGTTTTTTACTTTATTACAAAAATGGTTTATTTAATATATGTAAAATATTGTTACAATTTGGGCCACCTGCATATTTGTAAACAAAGCGTATTTATTACCTGCCAGCGTTTGAGCTAATAACATTGTAGTTCTTTTATGATTGTCTACTTTGGTTTACTTATTTATTGCTTACTGTGGAGAGCAGCCTATTGTACTAGTTTATGGCCGTTTGCAGGCATAATTGGGCAGGTGTGCAGAATACGATTTCTAAGAAATTCGATCTACGCGGGCGGGCAGCCATATTGTATCGGTGCAGTATATAGCAATGGCCCAATGGAGAACTCGACAGTCAAGTGAAAACCACTAGCGAGACAAGACGTGTGTACACTCGATAATCTATATAGTGACGGACTTTGCGCGTGTTATTGAATCGCGCATTACGTTTGGACTGATTGTGTTCAGTTATATTTGTACCTGTGTTATACGTGTTTGCATAGTTCTAATAAATTCTATAGTAATTCCAACGGCATTGTAATTCGAGTCCCGCACTCGTAACAATATGTTCATTGAATTGTGGGTAAATTTATTACACAATATAGTATTTTATAGTAAAAAATATATAGTTAAGTTAAATTGATCAACTTATTTATAAATGAAGTCGATTTTTATAACAAATCGAGTCGGTAACGCACTATGACATTACTAATGGATCCGTCATCGCGCTGTCAAAAGTAAAATAAATGCTTGGAAAGGGTATAATCGAAAAATAAATCTATGTACTGTCAGCAGAAAAAGATTACATACATACATAAAAAGCTTTTGTTACTTTATACCGATGCATTACAATATTTTGGTGATCAATTGTATGTATTATTACATAATCAAATAAAATATCCGATTGTTACATACGACACTTATTCTTTTTACAATGGAGTTGCTGGGCTATTAGAAAAGTCTATAACAAATCGACGAAATAAGAGAGCTTGTTAAATAACTGAAATTATTTTATCCACAATTAAGGCTACTGGCACAAAAGTAGCAAACCACATTTATCATCTTAATTTACACCGATAATAATCTCGTACTAATATATAAATTTAAAAGCGTGTTTATTTGTTCTTCAAGCCTTCGTATGTTAAGCGATTTTCATGAAATCTGGCATCGTCTGCGACAAACATAACCACATCTCTAGATTAGCTGCGAAAGGTTGCGCAAAGACTGACTTCGTATGAAATGTCGCCTATTGCGCAGCAATACAGACACAATTCTAATAGATACAATAATCGTACACCAAATTTGTTCACAATTCGCGTTGATAGAAAGAAGCATAAATTTTATATTTTCGGAAATGCGTTTATATTGAATACTACAATAGAAAATATGACATTGACATTTTGCTGACCGTACTTTCATAACAAAAATATTTTACTTCATATTGTGACCGACAGGAAGAAAAAAATGTGGATAGACGACCTCAGTAACTACTATTAATTCAGTCCATTGAATATATCACTTCATTAGTCAATTTCCGTTGTCCAATTTCATCCAACAATCACCAACTGTTGGCCAAACGGCCACCAACTCAACACCGCACTCGCGCCATATGTACATAACATTTTATATAACATGTCGTGGAAACACTTATCACATGCCTAGATTTTATCGTCCATGCTCGATACAGCTTCGTGACATAGTGTTTGTTACACGGAATCGTCTGAAATATACAGAAACATTGTTAATGTCAGTTGCAGTTCACCATACGCACAGACAGACAGTTACTGTGGTCGGGTGTAAAGGAGAAGTCGCGGGTTCGAATCCTAGTATTGTAAATTTCGTAAATTAATTTGCCTTTATTTACTACTAAGCCGCGAAAGCTTAGTGCTTAGCGCACGAGTCGAAAAGCATGCATCACTTAGGCAGGTTTCTGGCTTAATGGGCATATTGTTATAATTACCACATGCTAACCGTGAAGGACATCGTAATAAAATTACGTTTTAACGGTTTTAAGCGCGGTATTTTATTTTGAACACGAAGACAAAGGTGTAAAGTGTCAAGGAGTACTGATAAAGTTTTTATTTAGCCTACCGCCACAGTTGGCGGTAAGCTAAATAAAAACTATCAGTACAACCATAAACAAAATTAAAACTAAATAATTAAAATGAACAAGTTGGAAGTAGGCTAAATAAAACTTTAGCAATACTCGTTGACACTTGACATCTCTGTCTTCCGTGATCACGGCCGCTGAAAAGTGGCCGAAACGTCGGAATAACAAAAAATCAAATAAATTACCGCGCATAAAACCATTAAAAGGTAGTTTTATTGTTTATTAAGCATTATCTCCTCAAAGAACAATGCCCATTTTGGGTCCACAATGAAATCGGATAAACCTTAACGAAATATTTCCCATAATATTTTTTTTTTAATGTTATTATAGTAAAATTCTAGATTTTTTTGTAAACCCAGCATATAAATTACAATTCAATAAACATATTTTTGTTTTATCAACATCAATGGTTCGTAAATTGAAATTTTGGTTTTTATTGACTGACATTTTTCCTCTATAGTTCAATATTCAATAACTCCAAATATTGTTGACTGTTGAACTCACTTATGTATCATCAGAAGTAAAACATATACGGTTGATATAGTGACCACTTATAATGCCACCACCGCGGCCACAAAAAGCAAATCTTTTACAAGCAAAATATATTCAATCTATGGAAGCGGAAAGCAACACACCATAAAGTGCGTTAATAACAAATAGCGCCATCTAGTTTTGAGCGTTAAATTTATGTCTTGCTAAAAAATATTTCTCTGGTAAAATTAAGATTTCTCTTAAACCTGGTCCAGAGATGTAAATATTTTTAATGTATACGATGATTACTTAAATTTTCTACAAAATAGTGAAAGAACCATAAAGGCTCGTGTAATTTTATTTGAAGCCCAACTTTCCTAACAAACTGGACAATGTCCTTTCTGTCACTTAAACAAAATTATAGAACATGTTGTGTATATGATATTAATATGTAAGCCATGGGAGGGATTCTACAATGGCTCCCTTTTATATATAAGTATAGAGGCTATCAATTCTTCCATTACATCCCAGTGGCCCAAGCGAATTACCGCCGCGTCCGTTCGCGTGTCTAACCGCTAGGCTACTATCGAGGCGCCGAGCGTCCCACTAAGCGAGCGGTGGAACCGCGCACATTACACGCAATGTGTTCGTTCACTAGCATGAGTCATCTAAGGCCCACTTGAACGTTCCTGGGTTAGCTCAACTAACCCAGAGTTAACTGCAAACACAGGGTTAAATACACAATCTATCTTGCGCCATCAAAAGTTAGTAGTAAGCCCAGGGTTAAACTTGTAAATATTTAACCCACCGATGTGGAAAGGTTAAGTAGCTAACACAGGGTTAGTGAAGTTTAATATCAAGTATATATTAGCTTTCCAGTGTTCGGGTACAACCAGGGGCCCAATTCTGCTGTTTCAACATCTTGGTGTTGGGGAGATATTCAAAGTACAATTCCATTGCGATAATGTCAAAAATTCGTATTCTACTAAATCCACATTTATCTTCTCGATACCGTTGCGGCAGAATTAACTAACCCCGAGTTTATAAACTCTTCATTTATTTATTTAGCCTGACTTTAGCAAGTGGGCCTAAGCGATTAACTAACCTCTTGCCGCTAAGCGTGTCACTTGCGGTGAGGCCGAAGCCTAAGCGTGGTGTCACACCAATCGAGCCAGCCTTAAGGGCTGTAGTCAAGGAAATAATACAAACATGGCTCTATCAGGTCAAATTATATTAAACTGTGACTTACCATGATACCACCATTTCGTTTTCTTAGGATTTTTGTTGCATGTCTTTACATAAAATGAATTGTCCGGTGGCCGTTTCTGAAAAAGACAATGATATGCAAATTTGCACGGTAGGCAAGTGGGTAGCGCGAGTATCTCATGTTCTATAACTGCCCATTTCGTTTTCTACTTTCCCATTTACTGCCTTAGAAATGGGTATAATGTAAGTAAGGCGACAATATGTACACTAGAGTAGATACGATAAGAAACTACACAAGACGCCATCTCTCATTTACTTTCCAGACGCTCGCTGTTTGTTTGTAAGACTGTATATAATACAGGGTGTGAAACGACCATTACCGAAGTCGAAGTCTGTACATATTGTTGAATAAACGGAGGCCCGTTGTTAAAAAAATATTAAATAGAAAACGACTTTTATTTTTAGATATTATAACATTGTTGTCTCCTCCGCCCGCAACGTAATTTGCGGACGAGCGTAAGCAGACTACCTGCGGTGTATGTGTGTAGAAGGCGAAATGAATACGTTTTTTACTTTTGAAAATAAAAACCAAAGAAAATTACGCCTTTAACCTTCAAGTATAACCGTCCAGTCACTTTTTTTAGCCAGTGGAAATCCGTTTTTTTTTTAATTGTCTGAAGCAGGCAAATAGGCAGACGGCTCAACCGATGGAAAGTGGTTACCGTCGCCTATCGACGTTTGCAACACCAAGGGTGTCGCCAACGCGTTGCCGAACTCTAAGAAATTTTATAACACCTGTATAATCAGTCCTGGGAGAGAGGGGATTTTCTATACGATATAATAAAATTATAAACATATAGATCTCAAAGAATATTTTATTGCAGTGAGTGCCAACAACATTCAAATTAAATGCACCCGTGTTATGTACATATAGAATGCAAACCATACCGCGATGTAACTTTCCAGTGGCGCCATCTAGTTTATACAACATTATCTACAAACATTCCGCACCCTAAGAACAAATTGACACATTTGTTCTTTATCACACATAAAGAAAGATACAAAAAAAAAAAAAAAAACCATAGAACTCAAAAATAAAAACAATAATTTGAAAATTAAACATTAGAATAAGGTAAAATACAAAGTTTAGAAGTAGGTCTTTTATGACAGATGCCTTGGTACGCAGTGATACAACTCGTGTTATACCGTCACTGCCCGGATGCTTGGTAATAATCCGTCCCAACAACCATCGTGAAGGAGGCAAATCCTCCTCTTTAATTAATACTAAATCCCTATGTTTGGTTCCGGAGATTGCGAAGCCCATTTGTATCGATGCAAAAATGTGGTTAAATATTCCTGCGACCAACGTCGCCAAAAATTTTGCATCATCCGCTGAGTTAACTGCCATCTACGGAGGCTAGTTATGTTTTGTGATTCAAAATTGTGCTCTGGAACTGCAAGTAAAGGCTCCCCAACGAGGAAGTGACCGGGAGTGAGAACCTCAAACCCATCTGAATCACTCTCAATACGTGAAAGTGGTCTAGAATTTAGGCACGCTTCAATTTGAGTCAGAACTGTTGCCAGCTCCTCGTACGTCAGGGTTGTATCACCAATTACTCGACGCAAATGAAACTTGACCGACTTCACACCGGCCTCCCATAACCCTCCGAAATTTGGTGAATGTGGCGGGATAAAATGCCACGTAGTTCCGTTTGATGCTAAAGTTTCTGCTAACTCTTTATGCAACCCCGATTTTGCCGCGTAGAACAATTTATCTAGCTCCCGAGACGCTCCTACGAAATTTGTTCCGTTATCACTCCATAAATTGGAGCAATAACCCCTACGAGACACAAATCTTTTAAAGGCAGCTAAAAACCCTTGTGTCGTCAAATCGCTAACTACTTCAATATGTATGGCTTTCGTAGCCATGCACACAAACAAGCAAATGTAACCTTTGTAGGCATGTTGACCCCGTCCTTTGAAATTCGCACATTAATTGGACCCGCAAAATCCACGCCACTATTACTAAATGGGCGTGTTGGTGTTACCTAGACGACGGTAACTGTCCCATCAATGGCGTTGTAGTTTTGGCTGAATATCTGATACATTTTACACAGGTACGCATATGACGTTTCACTAAATCTTTCGCCCCCAGTATACAATATCTGGACCTTAGGTACGCCAACATCAACTGCGGTCCGCCATGTAGTGTTTTTGAATGTGCATCAGCTATCACCAAATCTGTGAGATTAGATTTCTTCGGAAGTAGTAGAGGATGTTTCTGACCTTCACTGAGTGGTGCTTTGTCCAACCTTCCTCCAACTCGTAAATTGTCATTTCCATCTATAAAAGGAGTCAACGATTTCATCTGCCCCTTCAATTTCCCCAATTTATTAATCATTAAAAATTTATCTCTTCAGCGAAATTTTCCTTTGACATTTCCTCACACATACATCCATTGCTTCTCGTAATTCTTCCGCTTTTAAAAATCCTTTCTTTATGCTCGTATTCTTTCTCCATGATAATACACGTCTCATATATGCAACCACTCTGATAAGTTTATTTAAAGTCGAATATTTATTCCAAATTATGTCATCATTGCTAGCAACCAAATTAACTTTAATTTCTTCTAATTCTGTATCTAAATCTTTTACTTTACTGTACTTGATGTCCCTTTCATGCAAAAACTCGGGACCTTCAAACCATAATTTACTACCCAATAATTCTGAGGGTTTAAGACCTCTCGATGCGCAATCAGCAGGATTCGATTTCGATTGCACATGAGACCACTGATGGGCTTCTAATGTCGTCAAAATTTCAGACACTCGATTTGCTATGAACGTCTGCCAACGACTTGGATGGCTGTTCAACCATGCAAGCACCACCGTAGAATCGGTCCATGCCTGGATGCATCTTTTGAGATATTAAGCGTTTCTGCCACTTCAATTAAAAGTTTCGTAACGAGAACCGCTCCACAAAGCTCCAGTCGCGGAATAGAAATTTGTTTAATTGGCGCTACTTTCGTTTTGGCTGTTACAAGCGAAACATGAACATCTCCATTCTCACCAACAACTCTGATATAGACAGCCGCAGCGTATGCCAATTTGGAGGCATCGCTGAATCCATGGAGTTCAACAAGGACATTATTTGCACTAGTGTTAAGCCAGCGAGGTATTTGCAACGTGGAAAGGAGAGTAAGTTCCTGCGATAGGTAAGCCATTCATTTAAAATATTGCTTGGAACTGCTTCATCCCATGCTACACCTGATAACCACAGCTTTTGTATCATCGTTTTTGCGAGTATTACTGCAGGTGCAACCCAACCAAGCGGATCAAATAAACGTGCTACGTCTGACAAAATTATTCTTTTTGTTACAGGTTCCTGACCCTGCGGTAGCAACACCGTATATTGGAAGGTATCCATCATCCTGTTCCAGGTAAGTCCTAACAACTTCATTATATCATCTACTTTGAGTTTTAGTTCTTCATTCATACCTATCCCATCTCTGCTTTCTTGAATTCTATCTAATAGCTGTTTACTGTTGCTCGACCATTTCTGTAGCTTAAATCCTCCTTTCTGTAGTAATTCATTCATCTCATTATAAATTATTATTCCTTGCTCAACTGTATCACAACCAGTCAGCAAGTCATCCATGTAAAAGTCTTGAACGACTCTTCCCGCTGCCATCGGATACTTCACCCTTCATCGATAGCAACTTGCTGTAATGCTTTTACAGCCAGATATGGAGCCGACGCAGTACCGAATGTAACCCGCAACAATCGATAATCTGTTACTTTACTTTCAGCATTTTCCTTCCAAAGAATTCTTTGGAAATCTATGTTTTGCTGTGCTACTTTTATCTGCCTATACATCTTTATGATATCTGCCGATAAACAAATCCGGTTTAACCTCCATTTCATTAAGAGATGTCGCAACTCTGGCTGCAATCTTGGACCGACCATCAGAAGATCATTAAGCGAAATTCCATCTTCACCTTTGCAGGAAGCATCGAAGACTATTCTGACCTGAGTTGTATCTTTGTCAAACCTTACTACTGCAAAGTGAGGTAAGTATACTGCTTTTGAATTATTTACTTCCTCTTCCGGTACCTTTTCCAAATGTCCCAGTGATAAATATTCTTCCATAACTTGTGAATATTTTGCTTTTATATCCGAATTCTTTTCTAATTTATTTATTACAAATTTTAATCTATTTCCCGCTATTTTCTTACTATTCTTTATTTTCAGATCCAGTTCTTCGTTCTTGAATGGCAACCTAACCACATATCGACCAGTCGTATCCTGGTAGTCGTATAACTGAAGAACTCCTCACATCGCTTCTCTTCATCGGTGAGTATACCACCTTTATTTAACTGAGGTTCAGCTTCCAGTTCCCAAAACTTTTTAACATATCGTTAACCTCGACACAGGAATGCATAACTACTACATTCGCTGTTGGTTGATGTAAAGCTGTAACTCTACCTGATAATATCCAGCCCAACGAAGTATTTTGAGCCACCAAGTTGTTTTCAGGTCCTTTTCTAACACCGTCTTGAATAACTTTACTATATACTTCGGCACCTAACAAAATATCAATTTTGTTAGGTGTGTTATACTGTGGATCAGCTAACGGTAAGTCACATACCCACTCAGAAGTTACTATTCTCTTGCTAGGTAGAAGAGTAGTTATAGACTTTAGTATATAAACATCTACTGATAATTTTACCTTTGCGTCATAAATCGAGCTAAAGGTTAAAGTTGTCCTACCTTTAGCTGAAACACTCTGATTTCCTTCTAAACCTGATATATATCCTTTTACTGGGGACTTCTTAAGACCCAAGTACTGAGCTGTTGCTTCCGTAATAAATGATGCTTGTGCACCTTGATCAAGCAAAGCCCTGATAGTATATTGATCCCCTTGTTATTTTCAGCTCGTACGAGTGCTGTTGCGAGCAGCACTTGACTACGTGCTTCCATCCCGCCTGATGAAAAGCACACAACAGGAGCGGAAGTACTTGCTCCACTCTTAACTAATGATATCGCGCCAACTTCACTCGTTGATGAACCTGTACCTGCACCACCTAACGATGAACCTGCATTCCCGGAACCATTAGGATGAAGCAACGAATGATGTTTGCGATTACACACCCTGCACGATATCTTTGACAAACAAAACTTGGCTGAATGTTTAGCACCCAAACAATTAAAACATATTCTGTTTTTCTCAACGAAACCACGACGAGCCTGTACCTCTGCGTTGGCAAACTGTTTACAGTTAGCTAAACGATGATTATCGCTACAAAATTTACACACCACATTTGCTACATGAAATGTCTTAGGTTTATGAGTATAAGACCGATTGTTAAATTTGGCTCCTGAGTCCAAGAATTCTAACGCGCGATATCTACTGGTTATAAATTCCTTAAATTGCGTCATAGTTGGTAAATCTTGTGAAGAGTTGCTAGCTATCTGTAATTCCCATTGTTTTCTGGACTCAGAATCCATCTTTAATGTAAGCATATAAATTACTATAACGTCCCAAGTAGATACATCAACTCCTAAATTAGCTAAAGAACCAAGACATTCTGTAGTTGTATCTATCATTTCTTTTAACAGTGTTGGTGATTCTGACGAAATTATTTTCTGATTAAACAATCTTTTAAAACAGAATATGTAAGAAACCTCTTATTATTATACCTCTCCTCAAGCATTGACCAACATCTATCATAGTTATCGGAAGATATATTAATGTGCCTTACTAATTGCTCTGCCTCTCTGACAGAAGCCCTTTCAAATATTGCATCTTTTGTGCTTTGTCAATCTCTGACTTATGCACAAGAGATACAAACAAATCCCGAAATGTAGACCATTGACTATAATCACCAGAAAACTGTGGAATAGTTATTTTAGGTAATTTCAAATTATTATGGTTAGAGCAATTAGCATGTTGCGATGTTTGTGTTACATTTGTTGAAAAAGCAGATAACTTAGACTTCAATACACATTTATACTCTACATAACACTCCTCGGTAACATAAAACAAATCATCAGTTACATATTTTGTAGCTTGTAATAATTTAACATCACTACTACTAACAATATTTGAATGATTACTCAAATATTGAGCCCACATTGCTTCTAACGATTCCAATCTACTTTCCATATAATCTTTAGTTAATCTTTCTTTAGAAGACTTTTGAAATTCAGAAAACTTTTCTCAATTCGTTTTTGCAAATCGCATTGTAAATGTATCTTAGACTCCATCATAATTAAAGCAAAATAAACTAACTCCAAATTTACAATAACAGTTCAATTTCAATTTAAAGTTTCAATGATACAAATTCTTAAAAATTTCTAAGTCCCAAACGACAAGTAAATTTTCTTCAAAATATTCTAAGTGTTTGAAAGAACACGACATCAAAAAAAAAAAAAAAATTGGGCATAGGTTCCCCGTCTGAACCAAATTCTTAAAACTATTCTAAGTCCTAAAATTAACTCTAAAATTTTACAAGTGACAAATCGATAAAATTATTTCAAGTCCATTAACGAATGAATTTAAAGTTCAAAATTGACTAACTTTTACCACTAATAATATCAAAGTACTTACAGTTTATTCCATGGATGACACTCGCACTTCACTACTGGATGACGTCACGACGCACACGCACTTAGCCACTTAATGACGTCACAACTTACACGCACTTAGCCGCTCAATGATGTCACAACGACCACGCACTTGGCCGCTTGATGTTGACGTCACGCCTTTGCCGCACCCCTTGCTGCTACCTGATTGGTTGGACCCCATCTGGTCACAACCCTGCTCCTCCCTCCGACCACTGCCCTCCTGCAGTTATCGGACGGTCTACTGATCAGTACCCCGCCTGGTACTGAACTTCCCTCTTGCTAGTAGGTTCCAAACGGCTCTTCACCGTACCCCCGGAACCAAGTCCTTATCCACCCAGGACTTATCAAAAACGCTCTTTGATTTAATCCGTATCCGACTCAAGCAAGGACCAAAAAATGTATAATCAGTCCTGGGAGAGAGGGGATTTTCTATACGATATAATAAATTTATAAACATATAGATCTCAAAGAATATTTTATTGCAGTGAGTGCCAACAACATTCAAATTAAATGCACCCGTGTTATGTACATATAGAATGCAAACCATACCGCGATGTAACTTTCCAGTGGCGCCATCTAGTTTATACAACATTATCTACAAACAACACCCTTCTTAAAGAACCTAATGTCGTAGCGCAAAGGGAAAACCGCGGCGGGAAGTTCCCTCCAGATCATTGTTGTACGCGGAATAAATGTTGTATAAGAGAAACGTTGCGTAGTTGAGCGTGGAAGCTCAAGGAAATGAAAGGAAAGGATCAAACAGTTACTCGGAACACTCGCCGTTATACAGGCGGTAAAAATATGCAGAAGGACGCAAAGTCTCTTCGAAGGGTAAGCGATTCTAAACCGCCTGTTAGTATGGGATCGTCGATGATACGAACAGCGCGACGCTGGATGGAGTCGAGTAGGTCAGTCTGGAAAGCAGGTGCTCCAGCCCATAGATGTGAGCAGTACTCCATATGCGGTCTGATTTGCGCTTTGTACAGCGCAAGTCATTGCCGCGGAGTGAAGTACTGCCGGTTTAGCACACCAAGCTGTTTGGAGGCAAGTTTAGGCTTGCCTTCCAGATGACCCCGTAACTGCACGTCGTTCGTTATGGCGACGCCAAGGAACCCGATACTATCGGAGACAGTAAGATGTGTTCCTTGGAACTGTGGCGCAGGGACGAATGAGGTCTTTAGGGCAGAAAATGCGCAGACATTGGATTGGACCAAATTTTGTCGTCCCCATTCAGAAACTCGCTCCAGGGAGTTCTCTACTTCAGACACAAGTCTGACCCGACGCTCTTCTACTAGCGACCGAGGTACATTGGCGCGACTGGTGTATCTGGCGTCACCGGTACTGTCATCAGCATAGTAATGAATATTCTCTATGGACAACAAATCATTGATATACGAATGAAGTGTCTGTGACAACACGCAGCCTTGTGGCACACCAGCATTGATAGGCTTTGAGGACCATAAGCCGCGACAAGCACAGAAGCTTGGGGGGATAGTTCGCGAGCCGTGTGTGGGATTCGCCTGGTCCGGGTGGCACTAGTATGCCCAGTCAGAACTGGTGCCATGCTATTGTCACTCGCCAGTTAGGGATACCCACTAAAACCCCTGGGTGTTCCGTCCTGCGCCTTATGCCAGGGCTACGAGTATGTGACCTAGCTTCTCCGTAGACTTGGTAGGCGTTGGCCTCGCGAGGCTACTTCCACTGCCGGGGGACTACTTTTATCCCCCGGCATCTTCAAGCTCTGCGTGCGTGGGGCGGTCTGTGACTCGCCCCACGGATTCCCCGAACCGTCCAATCCCTCCCCTGGCATGGTTCAATGAAAAAAAACTGTAATGTTTTGAAATATACAGGGCTCTTAGCTTCGGCAATGGTCTTTTCACACCCGTCATATGCGCTATTGCATATTATGATATAGCACAAATAATATTGACATATGTAAAAAAAATGTTTAAAACTCTAGCATTACTTTTCTATAGCAAAACGCAATGTGGCGCCATCTGGAATAGGATATACATAATGTAGGGACTTTTTTTGGAATAACCCATTTACTGAAAGATTACAATCACTTCTCTATGACAATACATACTTTCTCTTTACAGCTACTGAGCATAGAGACGATGGAAAGGCAGACGGACTGCACTGAGAGCGCCGGCGACCAGTCGTCTGTCAGTATCGAGAGGCAAATATGCCCATTGGAATACACGTGAGGATGCACCGGGATGTTATTGCCCACGAACGTCACCTGGGAACAAATACAAAATTTTACATTTATTAAGCTTTGACAAAGAACATTGACAACGGCTTCTTAGTTTAGTTGCATCTAGTTTTTATCTAGGCGCTATTAACTCGCGGAAATATTACTTCTATTCTGGGATACTATCCCTTTTTTCGGGTTAAAAGGTATCATACGTCCAATCTCGATATTGAAGCCTATGTAACATACTTAACTTCAATAAAATTGGTACAGTATTTCTTCGATGAGTGTTAACGACATATAGACAGAGTCACTTTCGCATTTTAAACATTAGTATATATAGTAATTGGGATAAACTAAACAAATAAATGATAATCAGTCTAGTTTATCTACTAGATATATCTACTACTACATATACTAGATAGGATCTAGTAACGTAAAATTTTAATTAACTAAACAATGTCAAGATGGAGATTGTTTTATGGTTAACACCTGCAGCAGTAAAAGAATTTATAATTCCTTTTTGGGTTCCCTCTAGTAATAAGGAATTTAGGCAATTCCTGCCATTTACAGTCCGACAGTAAATATTTTTTTAAGTAATTTAAGAGTTGTCATCCAACTACGTGCAGTATAAGGATGTAACAAGCGTTGCTCAACAATTAGAATCTGTTATTCTTAGATGTATTTTGTAAATTCTGTATTTAATGTGTGTTGAAGAAGTGACCATTCAAATCTGTATTTAATTGAACCCTGTACTTACAACAATAACATTCAGTCATAATATTAAAACTGCTAATCAAATCCTAGTCAGACATATTTTTATGTGTATGTTAATTGACTAAACATGACTCAATGGCATATCGATAAGGATCGCTAATAGATCTCTGTCCAATTAATAATTTTTAAAGCAAAATGTCATCATAACAGAATACATTAATTAAAGACTAATTTTGACCACCACTGCTAAGACCAGTTTTAGTTGCTTTTTGAAGAGGTCATGGCACAGGAAATAAGCGTTATATTTTTGTTTCTGTACTGGTTTGCCTTTGTTTGCTATGTTAATGTAAGACGGAGCGGGCTTATTTTTAGAATGCTAATTTCTATTCATCATTCTTCCTCATTGTAATTTGTAACTGATTCTTATCTTACACCTCGTCCCATTCGTAGTTGGTGCAATATGTGTTTCATTTCCATACGCCTCTATTCTAGCTAAGTCTTCTGTCACACCACAATTCACAATGTCTTCATTCACATGACCCACCCATCTCGTGTTTGGTTTACCTTTACTACACGGATAAACTAGTTAATAAAAAAACCGGGCAAATGTATGCCAGCTCACAGAATATGAAAAATTTTGATAGGTGAAACACATGCAATATGTGTGGACCTAATTTTTACTTGTTTTGCGGTTTTATTATACCATTATATAGCATCACAATACTGCACTTTCCTGTCTCTTTTCATCCATACAAACAAAGACAGATGGGCGAACCGAAATGACGAAAATATTGCTACAACCGAAGTGTTCCGAGAAGCTGAAATCCCTGTAATCCTTAATCAACCAGGTGTTTTATTACCTTTGCTTTGGTAGTGCTGGAATAAAATTCCACCGCGCATTTGCAATCTGCAATCTGTTACTGGATTCAAATGTAAATTAAAGACATTTTTTACATATCTTGTACTAATATTTAAAGCTGAAGAGTTTGTTTGCTTGAACGCGCTAATCTCAGGAACTACTGGTCTGATTTGAAAAATTCTTTCAGTGTTAGATAGTCCATTTATCGAGGAAGGCTATAGGCTATATATCATCACGCTAAGACCAGCACAGAGCACCAATGAAGAATGTTTCAAAATCGGGGATTATTTTTAAACTATTCCACGCGGACGAAGTCGCGGGCAGAAGCTAGTCTATTATATATGTACTGTTGAGCTTTTGACGTAGTACAAGTAGCAGCAAAGTTAAAGTGGAAGTGGGCAGGTCACACAGTAAGGGTCAGAGACAATAGGTGGAATTAAAGAATTCTGTTCTGGTACCCCAGAGAGCAGAAAAGAGGCCGTGGAAGGCCCATTATAAAATTGAGTAACGATATTGCGTCGGTCGCAGGGAGACTGCATAAAAAGCGCGCCAAAGAAACTATACGGCAAAAGATGGAGGAGGCCTACATGCAGAAATAAAGAAACTTGAAAAATAAATATAAATTATGTATAATATTTACATGTATAATGAGTGATAAAGTAATAAAGGCTGTTTTTATTTAATTTATATATATGTACTATTAACTACTAAACTATATTTTATACTATTAACTGCATAATTAAATATGTGTATGAGACTATATTGTTGTTATAATTATGCTAGCTAATGGTGTAATGTCTGCCGTGATGTTGGCCTCAGTGGAATATCAGCGTTGGTCGATAGACTAACATTACGTTGAGACTGATGCCCCTTTTAGGACAAGTTTTATTTTTAAGCCTATTTTGTTAATACTTAGTTTTATACTAGTTTGTCCTGTCCTAAATGAATATATTTTCTTTTTTTCTAAATGATCTGTAATTCTTATAATGACTGTCTTAATTGTTCAATGTCATTTGTTTACGCTAATTTTGAAGTATTGAAATGTATCCATGTATAATTGCTAATAAAGTTGGCTTATAACCAGCCTTCGCGTAAGACCTCATATGCCGTTTTACTTTTGAAATTATATTGCAAGTTCTTAAAGATCATGTTTTTTGGATTAAAGTTGACCAGTTTGAGAATTTCAACGAATGATGTGTACATGTTATTGGGAGGCCATGTCTATTTTACGAATATATTTGGTTGGGGAAAAAGTTTCTTCGCATTTTATATAAAAATTCAAAACTTTTTTTTATAAAGTTTATTTACATTTGACTAAAGTATGTAGGTGCCATTTTGTTGGATAACATTTTGCCATCTTGTAGGTAGGGACGTGATCCCAATGCTATAAACATTTTGGGGCTTCTGATCAAAAAACTGCGACAAGTGGTTTTGGCAGTCCTCTCATGATGTTAACCTGACACTGCCTAAGGAACTCTGCAGAGACCGAAACAGGTGAAAATCTGAAGGTGCAAGGTCAGGACTATACTGCGGATGCATTAACACCTCCCAGCCAAACTCTCGTAATTTTTGCTGAGTGGCTAAAGATGTGTGAGGCCTAGCGTTATCATGGTGAAAAACCACAGCCCTTCTGTCGATTAATTCCGGCCGCTTTCTCTCAACTTTTTGCTTTAATCTCATCAGTTGTTCTTAGTACAGTTCAGAATCGATGGTCCTGCCTGGCGGTAAGAGCTCATAATGAATAATGCCCTTCCAATCCCACCATAAGCACAGCATCACCTTGTTGCGAGTTAACCCGGGTTTCGCCACAGTCTGTGAAGCCTGACCGGCCTTTGACCACGATCTTTTTCGCACGTTCTTGTCGTACGTGATCCACTTATCATCACCAGTTATCAGCTTCTTCAAATATGGTTCGGTTTCATTACGTCGTAATAAAGAATCACAAATGAGTACACGGTTCATTAGGTTTCTTTAGTCAGCTCATGAGGCACCCAAATATCGAGCTTTTTTGTGTAACGTTTTTTTTTAAATGCGCCAAAACCGTTTTGTGGTGAATTCCCAGTTCTCCAGCTACATCGTAACTTCTAATATGCCGATCTTGCTCCGCTTTTTCAAAAATGGCATCAATTTTGTCTGTAACAAGGCGACCAGAGCGACATGCATCTTTGATATCAAAATTTCCGGATTGAAAACGTTTAAACCAAATTTGCGCTACTCTCACAGATACTGCATTAGGTCCATAAACATCACAAAAAAATTTCGGGGCTTGTGTTGCGTTTTTACCTTTTTTATAGTAAAATTTTAAAATGTATCCAATTTCTTCATTAAAATTCACTCATTTTAACAATGAGAAAAACAAATGAAAATCACACATTTTCCTAATTTGAATTTCGAATTGTCTTCTTTAAAATTAAAACTTTTTAATGATACCAAAACCAGCCAGATACAAATGGTATAGCCATAGCTTATTACAAATTCACATATACTATATGCGAAAAGACTTTTTCCCCAACCTATTATAAGATCGGCCCGTTAAGACAGAGTTAGTCGAGTTTCAAATACGATCGAGGTTAGTTAAGTGTACTATCGGAAGGGGAATCTGATAAAGACGGACTTTGCGCGTTTTATATTGTTACCATCTGCTGCCTTTCGATTTGGATTTGCTGTATTTGGTCGTGTTTGTAAGAACTGTAAATTACGTGTGTGTTTCTAATAAATTTTGTGAATTTCCAGTTCACATTTAATTCGAGCCCCGCAAACATAAAAATATTGTTTTGATTTTTTTAGGGCAGGAGTTCAGCAGACAGGTAGACGGCCCACTTGATGGAAAGCGGTTACCATCACCGTTGGACATTTGCAACACCAAAGGTGGTACAAATGCGCTGTTGCTCTCTTAAGGGAGACTGGAACCTGGTCATTAATGCCGGAATAGAACTCAAGGTTGTTATGGCGGCATATTCTAGACCAGGGGTGGTAGCCATCCAGTCGGGCAAATACCTGGCTGTGGGTTGTTTTGTCGCCTTTAACGAGAGGCCGCCCGGCCGCAGGAAATTGTATTCTTTCTCCGTTCCTGTACGCATATAGAATGTTTCCGTTTTTGCCAAAATGACTACGACTACCTAACCATAGAAATGAATTAGATATAAAGCAAACCAAATTATAAAATATAACAATTTTCACAGACGACACGTATGGAATTATATTTATTATGCAACGCGGGCGGATTTTATGCAAATCTAGGTTTTCCGGTTATGTTTATTTACGTACGACCGATAAGAGCGCCATACTGATTATATTTCCCCAAATAGGTTAGTGGTTCTATTACCGATAGTGAAACAATTGAGTGGGGTTTTCTGTTATTTCTTAAGGATCCGTCACTTTGGCAAAACAAGAAACGTAATAATCTATATATGTAAAAATCAATTGCTGTTCGTTAGTCTCGCTAAAACTCGAGAACAGCTGGACTGATTTGCCTAATTTTGGTTTTGAATTATTTGTGGAAGTCCAGGGTAGGTTTAAAAGGTGAGTAAATATGAATAAAATGCTTGGAATATAGTAAAAATAACAATTTCGCTTTCCCTTAGAAACTATTCCTACCTGTCAAACGTTCGTCCCGTCGTTTAGAAATCAATTAAATTTAAAAGTCGTTCAGAAATCATATTAAATTTTAAAGTGATTTTTTTGTCATTTTTTTGGTTTTGAATGTCAAACGTTTGATGTTCGTCCCGTCGTTCAGAAATCAAGGTTTTTTTCACCTTCTCTAACTTTTTATCAATAGGATGGAAGATTCCGAAGAAAATCAAAGCTGAAGAAGTCATTAAATAAATTGAATGATAATTGATCTCAACAAAACTATCGTGTTCTTTTTGAAATATAGATTTCAGATTAAATACGATTGGATATGGACACCGCTACCCTTCATTGTACATACATCCATATTGGATTTACATTAAATTGACTAATTTAATACTATTAGAGTAGTTTTAGACACCGAACAAACAATTTAATTATCGACGCCCAGCAGCTGACTCACTCCATCAGCGTATCACAAAGCGATTGAAACAATAAAAATAAAAATGCATTGAAACGCACTTTTGAAAATTAAACTTTACAGATTACTAAACCCGATATTAGACGATTTATTTCTTAGTCTTACAATTTGGATGAATAAAAATCAAATCACAGTTATACATATAAACATAAACTTGAAGCATTCAATGTCATTGAAGAGCGTCGTGCCCTACAGTTCTGTACATTTTAAACAAATTGATTCAATTTCGTTGATCTGCCTAATATCACAGCTTTATTGAAGTCATGATTCTACCACAGCTTCCAGAACAACTAAGTTGTTGTAGTTGCTGTCAAAGCACAAGAAGCGGTGCAACAAACTTAGCGACATTATAATTTTGCATACGTTACAGGTGTGAAAGTAACTTTGTTTGAATGTTTGTGCATTTATTGGTTCTTCCTTCATGATCTTGATAAAGTAAATTATCGTCGAAAATATGAGATTGATAGATAATACATTATTACTTCTTGTTGTACACTATTGCTGGTCACTAATGCCGGAACACAACTCAAGGTTGTTATAGCGGCATACTCTAGACTAGGGGTGGTAGCCATCCAGACATCCAATACCCTACCACCTGGCTGTGGGTTATTTTGTCGCCTCTTACGACAGGCCGCCCGGCCACGGGATATTGGATTCTTTCTCCGTTCCTGCACGGATAGAAATATGTATAATATGTAATACAAAAGTGCTTACATACAATACTATCAAAAAAAGCAGGTTGCCACATCAATGTGGATAATTTACGAAACCATAGAAGAACATAAGATACTTGTTATCCCAAAAAAATGTTACAGGTAAGTCACGTAGGATACGGAACCAAAGCTTACACGAGCGAATTTACGCAGAAAACCCCTGTTTCTCGATAATTTTAAGTAATAAATATGGTTCTTATAATCTCTCTTTATCTAAATCATACAATTTTAATCAACACAGTCGATAAACATAAAAATTCTCCTCAAGGAAACAGTGACTCAAAAAACAAACATTTTATAAGAAAGATACATAAATTGGATTACGTGACTCTAATTAGGATAGAAAGTTATATTTTGTGGAAGATGTAATATAATCCACAACAGACGTAATACAAGCCAACGGTTAGTTTTGTTATATTGTCATAATAGTATTATTTTAATAGTATTGTCATCTTAGAGACATAAACAGGAGCCAATGTCACGAAGATAAATATGCAGCGGAGGATATATCACGCGGAAGGACATGCTAAAACGCCTCCTCCAGGTCCAGATAAAAGGGGCCGAGAAATTCTGGCTTAATGTCGTAAGGGATTACATGCACATACATATAATGAAATCACAGTGAGGGATGCCGAAGACCGCACGAAGCGGTGAAGAAAAAGTAGAAAAGCGGACCTCAGACACCGAAGCGGACATTCAGAAAGCAATCGTGGTTTAACACTAGGATAATGATGACTATTGTTGGCAGTTGCTTCTTCCACATAAAACTCGATGTGGGCTGTATGACTTATTATTTTGATATTTACAATTAATTTAAAACTATACATATAGACGAGTAACAGAGAATATAAGGTTGAATGGCAGAGAGAGAGAGAGTAGGGTGCAATTAAGTGCCAATAAGTGCAAGTCCGATGCCTAGCTGCTAACTGTTTGAGCCATGGGCGTCGGCGGTATGCGGGGCGCGGAGAGGTGTGCTCGGCGGGCGGGCCAGGTGGGCCGCCCGCCGGAGCGGCCAGCTCTCTGTCCGCAACAATGTGTGTTACCATTCTAATCAATTATTATTCGAAACAATGCAGTATATAATTCGTTAATGGAACTTTTATGATTTGAACAAATTTCAAGTACAAATCTTTTCTGTAATCAAATACTTTTTATTATTTTGATAATCTGTAGTGTTCAGATCGCTTAACTTTTACATAGCATGCAATAGTTTTTCGGGTCAAATATTCGCGTGACAATAGTAGCGAATGTAGACTTCACGTAATTAATATGTGCGCCGCACCTCTTCGACGGCCATATGTCCGCCCGGTTAGCTTTTTGAGTTTTTTGTCATTTGAAATCAATAACTCATTCCTAAGTGCCATTAACAGATGACCTAGTCAAGGTCATTAAAGGTAATATGATAAAGATATATAGAATTAGGAATGATAACCATGTTTAGTGACAGCCTGGACAGCGATCAGTTTGGGAGGGAATTGTTATTGATCATTCAATTCTCCTATTCCTTGATGCAAGTCATATAGTTAGGCAAATTTAATCAAGGGGTGCAGCATCTACGATTCAAGGGTGTACTCAAAAGACACGTGGAAAAATTGTTATCTTAACCCACAGCAATGGAAAGCCATCAATAAATACTAGGAGTTTAATAGGAGCTTAATAAAATCCATTTATGTCAGTGCAGGAATGGAGGAAGAATACAATTTCCTGCGGCCGGGCGGCCTGTCGTAAGAGGCGACAAAACCACCTCCAGCCAGGTGGTAGGGTATTTGCCCGCCTGGTTAAAATAAACTTGAAATATGCCAGGTTCCAGCACCCTTTCGTAGCCGACACGACGCTGACAGTTTCTCTGGTTTTGCAAATATTTATAGGCGACGGTAACCACTTTACATCAGGTGGGCCGTCAGCCGGCAGAACTCCAGCCATAAAAAAACAACACATCCAGAATTTTGGAAACACGTGAATAAACTAGTAAGACGCCAGATGCAAGGAGTAAAATAACCTACAACTATTCAGATGGTGTTTTATCCTGTCCGAAATAAGAGCCCACATTCCTGGCAAAATAGGTAAAATATAAGCCATGAGTCATGTGGTCACATATGAGCACATGACTAGCTCGAAATCATGACTTTAATGTCCATAGTACAATAGTGGATATCTATATATACGTGAAGGACGAACACAGCAAAAACTTTGTACCCCTTTTTACGAGAATTGCGCGGCGGACGGAGGAGTATGAAATTTCGCACAATTTACATTATGTAGAGAAGGAGTGCAGAATGCTAATATTTTTTTAAATTATGCGTAAAAATACATTAAATCAATAAAAAAACATTACACACACTACCACGTATTTGACACACACACGCATATATTTACTCTTTTGTTTATTGTTAAAGTCAAATTAACAGTGTAGCGTTGGCGAAATTGGTGATTGTAGAAGTAGTCTTTGACAACAGAACCTTAATAATGTTCAAACTTATAATTTAAATTAATTATGGTCGAATTTCGACCAACGGGCTACCACTAGTTCATATAATATGGCAGCCAAACGAAATAAAGCAACTCCTTTATAATATAGGTCACGATTGCATTGTTTGTTCTTATTACATTAACATGATACATACCTCTGGGGAATCGAAGGGATATTTGTTTGTAAATTTGAACTGCAAGACAAACTTTTCACCTTCATACAGCGTACCGGGAACGCCTTCCATGTGTACTGTCCATCTAAAAATAAAAAAAATCAATATAATTAGTTCAGAAATCTTTGTAAGAACGAAGTAAATTCTTACTATAATTCTATTCGTCGTTCGCATTCGCCTGTTATGTAACGTTACAGATCCGAGCATTACATGAGTGAAGGAGGAGAAACGAGCAATACAGTGCGCAACCTGTAATGATGCAATCTGTAATATTTTGATACAACTTTTAACACAAACGACCGCTTCGTCCGACATTGAATCTATTAACGAACAAAAAAAACAACTGGAATAGACTATATAAACGACGGAGAACACGATGCATTTTTTTTACATTCCTTATTTGTTTGTTCGGGGTTCACATAAAAACTACTGGGCCGATTTCGATGCGGGTTTCGCTAATCGACAGCTAATTCTGAGACCTAAAATCTGCGCTACTTGTTATGCCGGGAATCCCGCGGAAAATTCCTGGGAATGATTTAAAATGAATAATTGAAAAAAAATCGTATTGCAATGCGATTTTTTCACTGATCGATAGCAAAATTGATGTAGTAAAATGTGGGATATTTTCTATCCCGGGAGCGGTTTGAAGTTGTTCGGGCGCATAAAAATTAGCCTATCCCGACAAAGTTTCCACTAAAACGATAGCTTATATCCTTTTTTAAATACCGAGATATTTTGTGTCCTAGAAATCCCACGGGAATTTCAAGTCAAGCGTCGACGAAGTCGCGGGCATATCCTAGTAATATTATATTATTACCGACAGTAGGACAATGAACGTATGGGAGCTGCATACGTCTAGCCATCGCAGTGACCAACGAACTACTGACTAGCGCAACGCGGGAGCGCACACATTAATAGTTGCTCTATCTCGCTCGCACATCATCCGTCCCGCTCACACATTGTGCTATATATTTTACTATTTGTACGACTTGTTAATATTTGTACTGAAGGTTACCGTTTCCAAAATAAATTAGTTCATTTCAGTTCACATCAGCACTCGACAGTGAATGCTACTCTCTGCCATCTGAAGTACCATTTAACCTCTACCTCTCGCTGCTTAGTAAGATATAGGAATCGGCCTAAGATGAGTGAGTTTGTTTTTTATTGCGAAGCTGGCATACATCCAGACGGTCCAGGTCATGGAAAATGTTTACCGTCGCGTGTAGACGTTTGCAACACCAGGGGCGAAGACAACGCGTTGCGCTTAGGATGGGATAAAGGAATACCTAACCTTCCCTACCTCTAACGATGGCCCACTTCTTACTCATCGCACGGAACAGGATTAGCTCAATGCTTACCGTTTCACGCCGATATTCTGCGAGAGAGTAAGATATTAATTACAGCATGTGTCTATTATGTTTTAGGGATGTCCCGACTAGGGTGGAGGAGCGAGATGGAATGTTCCTCCGTCTCGAATAATTGCGTCGGACACGTACGAGCCGGTACATTTGTCCCGTACAAATTCCATTTGTACTGATACGGTACAAAATCTAAAAAGTAATACTTCAAATATTTTGTCACGCTCTACTCAGTGTACTACTCGCGCCTCAAATGTAAGAGGAAGGACGGAAAGAGGCTTACGCTACAATAATACAATAACGTCTCTACGGATATTCACATGACAAAGAGGGACAACATGACATGTACGACTGCTAGTAAAATGAGGTGACCGATGCCGAATACATCCGATTCTTCACGAACATTTCCGAACTAGAAGTTTGAACGGGACAAATGAGGGAATGACGCTCACCGCCTCACCGGCCTCATCGCTTCAGAAGTTCAGATGTACTGTCGCAGTACAAACCGTACAAATGTCCTCCCCTCATTTGAAGTGGTACGTTGTACTGGTTTAGTAAAATATCATGTTACTCTTACAAACTCATTTTAAAATGATGTCCTACCCAACTCTAGTCTCGAAGATCTTCCAGCGAAGCTATTGCTATGCCTCGCAGGACTAAGCTCATCTATTATTGTTGGAAATTTGTACGTGTCGGGTATCGTTTACGACCTCAATTATTGCATAGCGCCATCTATTGGCTTGTAAGTGTTCCATTATAACGTATTATATTATGCACTAGCTGTCACCCGCGAATTCAATTTAATTCGCCTTCCGGTGCGGCGACGTGGGCGTGGATTTGTTTTTTACTAAAATAAAAATAGTTTAAGTTACTCCTTATAACATCAGCTATCTGTCAGGGAAAGTCCCGTCAAAATCGGTCCAGCCGTTTCAGAGATTCGCCGGAACAAACAGACAAAAAAATGTTTTTTTATATAAATAAAAAGCTGTTATTTTGACATTACAAACAGACACTTCAGTTTTATTTATTTGTATAGATGTATCTATAGATAAAGCATTTCCGCTTGGCAATAAAAGAGCAGGGGACTACGATCCGCCGATGATAAACTACATACTCGTAAGAACATAGGTACTACGTATTTATGTTAATTAAACAACAAGATTTATTAAGTAACGCCTACGCACGTTTCGCACATGCCAAGTTGACGAGTACTAACCAGTATTACTGCATTTGCTGTTATGCAACCTTAGCGGTCGTCATGTAGGTACAGCATGACGGATTGAATACGCAATTTTTTCCTTTAAAGATCAGGGCCCCAATTCTGCTATTTCAATATATTGGCGTGCAGAGTTTGTCAAAGTACAATTCCATTGTGATAGTGTCGAAAATCGTATTCTACTAAATCCACAATATCTTCTAGATATCGTCGCGGCAGAATAAGTGTAGTAAAAAAACGCGTGCGTCTCGGGACGCCCGACAAAAGTGATAACTTAAACTAATATAAGTTGAACTATTTAATATTGAAATTGTTTAACTTGAGAAAAGCTTAGGTTATTACATAAATTTTATGTATATTAATATGATAATGTAAGGAAAGGTTATCTATACATATAATAACATTAGAGGTCGAATTTCTGTACAATGAAAAAAAATGCTAAAAACCGAGTCAGGGGGATTTAAGATGTGAAATAGAACTAGTTTAGACTTTTTTCAAATTTTTTGTTTCTCTGTTTGTCTGTCTGTTTGTACCGGCTAATCTCCGAAACGACTGGACCGATTTAAATGAAATTTTGTATGGTGGAAGCTTATATCTCTACTATGAGTCCTAGACCTTTAAACTACTAGAAATGACCAAAGCTAAACCTACTTCTAATTTAAATATAGTTCACCAAAATATACAGGGTTTAGCAGGTAAAGACTTACAAATTGAACTTTTTTTAAAAGAATGTAAGGTTCATGTCCTATGTATTACAGAACATTGGCTTAAAACTTTTGAAGTCATAAACTTCATAGAGCATTATACAGTGGTAAGTGCATTTGTAAGGAAGTCCGCTATACATGGCGGATCACTTATCCTTGTAGCAAATGATGTAAAATGTAAAGAGCGTAAAGACATTATGTCCCTTTCTGTTGAACGTACTGTGGAGGTTTCCTGTATTGAGCTTGAGCGCTATGTAATTGTCTGCGTCTACCGACCCCACAGGGGATTATAGTGTATTTGAAAGCACAATGGAGGAATTATTAATAAAATTAAATAAAACTGATAAATTGCCTATAGTTTGTGGGGATTTTAATGTTAATTTGTTGGAAATGTCATCAACTCGTACTAAGATCATTAATCTTTTCAAATCCTTTAATCTTATACATGTCTTTAATGAACCTACGCGTATAACTGCTACTACAGCTACTTGTTTAGACAATATATTTTGTAGTTGCAAAATAATCGATAAATCACTCATAGATGTACTACGGTCGGATCATTGTGGCCAGTTTATATCAATACCTTTTGACAGTTTTAAAATCACTTCTAAAATAACCTGTAGACCGGTGAATTATCATCGCTTAAGAACCTTTAAAGATAATCTAGCCAAAAAAATTCCTACCTTGGATCTCAACAGCGAAGATCCAAACAACTTGTATAGTAGTTTCTTTGACGTTATACAAGCTGAATTTGAAAACACATTTAAAACTAAAACAATTAACAAAAGTAATAAACTTAAGTTTAGTGATTGGGCTACAAAAGGTATATATAAAGTCGAATAAAACTGTATGAATTATACAGTGAAAAACAATTTAATCAAAATCCAGACTTTCTTGACTATATTAAAAAGTACTCTAAGACCTTTAAAAGAGTGTGCATCGCTGCCAAATCTTTATATTATAGTAACAGAATTAAAAATCATCAAATATCATTAAGACAACTTGAGTGTCATAAATGACGCTTCCGGCAAAACTTCACGTCGAGATGATTGAGCTTGTAATTAACAATAACACCATTAGTAATACCTTTGAAATTGCACAAACATTTAATGAATACTTTAGGGATATACCAACCTTAACAACTAGCTCTTTGTCATCATCACCACTGGAAGCTGAGCTGCTAATGACACAGTGTGTTGATGAATGTAATATTTCATTCAAATTTAATCATATAGATACAAGTGATATTGTAAAAACGTTTAAATCATTAAACATTAAAAACACAGCTGATTTTTGGGGTATATCTTTAAAAGTATTAAATGACATAATAGACACTATTGCACTGTCACTAGTAGAAATATTTAATCGATGTGTAGATAAAGGGGTATTTCCCGACTTAATGAAAGTTAGCAAAGTTATCCCTATATTTAAAAGTGGAAACAAAAACGACCCCTCCAACTTTAGGCCAATTTCTATTTTACCAACCTGAAGCCAAGATCTTTGAAAAAATAATTTTAAATCAACTGCTCTCACATTTTAATATTAATAAATTATTTCATACTAAACAGTTCGGGTTCACCAAAGGTCGATCCACTACCGATGCAGGTGTTGAGCTCCTAAAACACATTTATGATGCTTGGGAAGGATCACAGAATGCCATAGGTGTATTCTGTGACCTGTCCAAGGCATTCGATTGCGTTGAACACGTGACCCTCCTAAAAAGCTCAATTATTACGGTATTCATGGCGATTCTCTCAACCTATTATCGTCTTACTTAAATAACAGATCCCAAAGCGTTGAAATTAACAATGTCAAATCTTGTGAGACTGGCATATCTATGGGTGTGCCCCAGGGCTCTATTCTAGGTCCCTTCTTATTTTTGATATATATTAATGATTTGCCATATTTTATTAATGATATGTGTGAGGTAGTGTTGTTTGCTGATGACACATCACTTATATTTAAAGTCGATAGAAATAAACTGAACTTTGACGACGTAAACAACGCCTTATCCCAAATATCTAAGTGGTTTACTGTAAATAACTTATTACTCAATCCGAGCAAAATTAAATGTGTTAAGTTTGTTATGCCCAATGTAAAAGAATACGATATTAATATCTCTCTTAACGACACTAGACTTAATCTAGTAGATTCAACTGTATTCTTAGGCATTAACCTTGATCAGAAGCTCCACTGGGGCACTCATGTATCAAGTCTCTCAGGAAAACTTAGTTCTGCTGCATATGCGGTCAGAAGAGTTAGGCAGTTCACTGACGAAGAGACTGCTAAACTAGTTTATTTTAGTTATTTTCATAGTGTCATGTCCTATGGTATTTTACTTTGGGGCAACGCTGTTGACTTAGAGACCATATTTGTTTTACAAAAAAGAGCCGTAAGATCAATTTACAACCTCGGCCCTCGGGAGTCTCTTAGAGAATGCTTCAAGGAAATCAATATTATGACGGTCGCCTGCCAATATATCTTTAATAATATAATTTATATTCGTAATAATTTGAGTGCCTACAAGCAGTATAAGGATATTCACAATTTCAACACCAGGCATTGTAATAGACTGATATTGCCATCTTTTAGATTACAAAAAGTACTGTCCTCTTTCTTGGGGTTGGTATACGCTTCTTCAATAAGATTCCGAGTGAAATGTTAGATCTGCCTTTCACTAAATTCAAAACCAAATTAAAAAGTATCTTGCTAAAAAAGGGATACTACACTATTGAAGAATATTTAAATGACAAAAATTCATTTACATAGCAGCTCACTCTAACATCTTATACTATATTTTGTTTAATGTTATCTTGCCAAGCTTGTAAGGGATTTATGGAGATATATTGCAGCATAAAATTTTAGTACGTCATATCATTATTATAACTTTCATAATATTTTTCTTTCCTCTTATTGTGTTTTGGTCTTATTGAGTATGCACTGTTTGCTACAACTCCATTAATTCTTCAAAAAGTAATTCTGTAACATACTTCTGTATAAAACTTATTAAAAAAAAAAACAACTTGAGATATAAATAGAATAAGAAACTTAAAGAAAAACATTATTTAGCTAGACGTGTTGCTGGGGAGTTTCTTGCCGCTTCTTCTCCTTAACAGCAATAACACGTTGTGAAGCGGTATACATAGAATAGGAAGAAAAATTAAATTTTAACTTATATATTTATATGACCTTCAAAAAGTGTTCTCCAGTGGAACTTATTTTGAATAAAAAACTTTGAATTTGAATTTGAATTTGAATATCCCTGGTTAACATATAGGATACTTTTGATCGCGAAAAATTAAAGAGTTCCTGTGGGATAGTTAAAAAAACTTTCCACGCGGACGAAGTCGCGGGCAGAAGCTATTTATTAATAAAATATTCTATTGATTATAAAATATATTTTATTATTAGTTACAATTCTTGAATATGTACATTAGAATTTTGTGTATGTACATTATTAGTAGCATTATTACGGCTAGCGCTGCGGGTTAGAGTGAGAGAGGAGGAGCCTGCCTACCGCTGCCGTATGCATGAGAGAAAGGGAAGCCAGACAGACTGGCGCCGTACGCCGTAACGAAGCGGTTTACCCTCCCATAAGAAGTTATCACTTCAAAAATGGTATCACCATTTGCAGAAATGTCGTTAGCTGAAAAGGATATTGAAAAGCTACCAAAATTTCAAACATAAATTTCGCGAGTTTTAGATTATAATTATTTTTTATAAAGATAGAGACGCGTGCCACGGGCGCGTCATGGAATTGGTAGAATACCGAAATGGGGCAAACCTTCGATTGAGACTATAGTGTCTGGCGATTTTGACGCGATACTAAAAACAGAATTGTCTGCAAACCCCATCAGGTTAGGACTAATGGCGGCCTCTGTGGTTGAGCGGGCTAAAAGCCTTTGCCGGTCTGGTATGTAAAATTTCTGAAACTTTCTCCGTTATTTACTATGGTCTGGGTGTCTGGGACCGGCCCCAGGGTTTTCCATTGTATATTGCCCACAACACAAGCGTAACTTGCTTAATTTGGGGATATACAATATATATGAGAGAGAGAGAGAGAGAGAGAGAGAGAGAGAGAGAACACTTTATTGCACACAAAAATATACAATTACAAAAACACCATATTTACAATATTTTCTAGGCAATACAATAGGCGGCCGTATCGCTCAAAGCGATCTCTTATATGTTTGTCTGCCAATTATTATTAATATTTAGTAATATCCTACCTTACCTGGATAAGCAAAGTATGTAAATTCTAAAATTATATTTTCATTTCAGAAAAACATGTCGTATGGTCATGATGTATAACATTACATTATAATAATTACAATTATAAAGAGCTAATTATACAATGCACTCTTTTATAAAATTTAAAAATAAACAAAATTTTCTAACTTTAAAGCAAACTTCACTTAGTATCATAAATAGGATATTAACTCAAAGGATATGGTTTGAACCTAAACATAAAGCAATTAAAAAATCTTGCAATCAAACTAATTAAAATGGTTTTATTATATTATATGACAAAATAGTAGATAAGCTTATAGAATATATTAATAGTTGATTTAATTAAGTCTCACTTCCTGCAAAATAATTAGTCACCCTAAAGTGCTACTGCGATATGTGCATGGACCAAAGCCGAAGTGAGACTGCATATGGCCAAAGTCAGTGTGGGAATATTGTCGCGTCGTTCCGTCCACACGCTTTTATATTTGGGTAATGACAGAATGAGCCCAGTAGTGGGGTAATGGATACCAACTACCCTTTAAATTCCTCTATTATTATTCTGTTAGTAAACAGACTTGTTAAAAATACAACTATCTACTATATATACTTGTACAACAATCTAACAAAATTGTAAATGAGATTAACCAAACAATTATAGAACAAAAAAATAATGATTTGATAATTTTCAAATTACTAGCTTGAGAAATTTATTTTTTTAAGTTGTAGTCTTCATCTAGATTTTTGACTAATGCTGATATTAAACGGATCAGGGTAATTGGATCAATTTAGTTGAAAGGCACACAGCTGAAACTAGAGGAGGACATTCAATGACATTGAATGACTCTATTTTATGTTTCCATTGATCACTTTGGTTGCTTCATCCAAATTGAAAGAAAGAAATGAACCATCTAATATTGGCTCAACAAATTCATAGAAAGAGATTAAATATCACTGATTCAGATACATTTGAGGAAATTTCAATTGAAATAAGATAAAACAATAAATTCCTAGACTAATATGAAGTATGTCACTTTAATACAATTGACTGATTATAATCAATACATGTTGTTAAGTTGTTTGTAAGGTTTCTTGATGCAAGCTAAAGTAAAATCTTAAAAATGTTGAAAAGATTATTTTTTCGATTTGATTATATAACCAAGAACTACTTGAATTCATTACATAGTTATTAATGATATTATGACTATTTGAGATACAATATATTAGAATACAATGAAGCAATTATGTCAATCCTGGGATTTTGTTAAATTTAATCTATACATATAATAAAACTGTAGAGGTCGAATTTCTGTACAATGAAAAAAAAATGCTAAAAACCGAGTCAGGGGGATGTAAGAAGTGAAATAGAACTAATTTAGATTTTATTCATATTTTTTTGTTTCTGTTTGTCTGTCTGTTTGTACTGGCTAATCTCCGAAACGCCTGGACCAATTTAAATGAAATTTTGTATGGTGGTAGCTTATATCTCTGGTCAACATATAGGATACTTTTGATCCCGAAAAATTAAAGAATTCCCGTGGGATAGTTAAAAAAACTTTAATTACTTAAACAGCTTATTATACAAAACTTATGCACCTACTTAAGTATTGATATTGCCGGTATCATCATCATACAATAAAAGAATTTATACATTAAAACACAATTAGGCTATATATCATCACGCTAAGACCAATAGGAGCGGAGCACCAATGAAGAATGTTTTAAAATCAGGAGGGTTTTTTTAACTTACTTATTTTAAACTATTCCATGCAAACGAAGTCGCGGGCAGAAACTAGTTGAAACATATTATAAGTAAACTTAGCCTGCATTTCTCCAGGAATATTCTAAAGTTCACACGGTCCCGGCTGAGACAAGTTATTAGTGCAGACACTGGATATGGCAATTTTAACAGACACCTTTTCAATATAGGTGTCACTGACAGCCCCCTGTGTAGAGCATGCCTGGAGGCAGAAGAACAGCCGCCCACGTCCTGCTTGAATGCAGAGAGGTGGCCCAATACAGGGCGAAGTATCTGGACACCCCAGGTAGCCTCCGAGAAGTCTTCAGCAACATCAAGAAACTGGTGGACTTTCTGGAGGAGCTGGGCTGGATGGAGTAAACCCTCATCCACCCTCACACTCAAAATAGGTGCTTTGTTGTCAAGTTGCGGAAACTGCCTGCTCGCAGAAGAAGAAGTAAACTTACAATTAATGATGTAACATGTTTTTAGTCCTCTATTGTTTAAAATATTTATTTCAGAAACAGCTTATAGTCTATTACAACCATTACACAGTCACCTGACTAGGGCAATGTCATGAGGATGCAAAGCCTACAAAATTGCTGACAGGCCAACAGAAGCCATAGTTGTCTAAAACCTGAGATGGCCACTGAATGGGCAACTATGCCTCAGAAGTAGTCAACACAAAGCCCACAAAGGCTACCAAATGTCATAGATTAAGCAAAGAAAGCTGCTGAGAATCCAATACCATGCAAGGAAGGCTCCAGTGGCTACAATCTCAGTTACCTAATGGTACCTAGTTGCCCACTGAGTCGCAGCTGGGTTAACAAATTAACATTTGAGATACCAACCTTTTCAATAACACTAATGGTAATATAAGAAGACACCATATAAAAACAATGGTATCAACTACTATATGCAAAGCCAGCAGACTGTGAACATACCTGGCCAGCACCTCTTACTAGCTCACCCTTTGCTGATTGACTACAAAGTTGCAAATTGAAAGCCAAAGCTTGATAACTAAACCACAGATAAAGGTGACTTAGTAGATTGGTTAACGAGAGCCATTGGGAAGCCATCCTTATTTGGGAATGGCTCTAATGACTCCAGACCCAGTTAAAGGCAGATAATTGATGTTCAAGGTGAAATAAGAGCCAAGAAGTTCACCTCGAAGACTCAATCTCCTTAACACCTCAAATAGTCATAAAGTAAAGCCTTTATTGTTGACATCAGAACTCCAAGCAACATTTGAATCTTAGTATATACTGTTTGATACAAAAAATTTACCTTACCCTATCCTCCTTATTGTTCATATCATAGTTCTTAAAAAAAATATTGTTAACCATTCAAGTGGAACAATCCTAACAATAGGTGTAATTAAATTTTCACGTAAAGCATTATTAATAATATTAATTACAGTTCTGACACATCAGTTTATAGACAAATAAATTAGTTTTCTTTTTTCAGTTTAAATAAATGCCTACCATATAGCAGTCTATAGTTGTATCAATTTACACAGTAGTATTAGATTAAAAATACTCACAGTGTAAGATTTTGACTGGCCTGATCTCCGTCTACCGTGACTCCTGGTGGAGGTTCTTTCATCAAAGACATTAGCTCCTTTTGTAAACGACGCTGAAAATAAAAGTTTCAATTAATAAATATCGTTGTCATATTCTTCCTGCAGTTTCATGAACAGTAAAATAGCGAGTGATCCATACAAAATAAAGAAAAGCATGTCTTTAGATCACAAGACCACATTATAGAAAATTTTCCAAAAATTTCTTTAGCAGTTGTCATTTTAATCATGTTTCCTAAAGTATATTATAAAGGGCGGAATACAAAGTATGACTGCTAAAAAAATAAGCGATATAGTTTGCGTTAAAATAAATGTTGATAGTTAATTACGAAGAGTATATTTTTATATTATTTTCTACTTACCTCAGACGGCGACATAGCAGCCATTGTAAATGTAATTAGACGTTTTTGTGTTGCTATTATGAATAAATGTGATGTACGAATCCTAGTACAATGGACGCGTTCCGACTATAGCTCAAAACGCTCAAAATGCTCCGTCAGCCATTCCACATGGCGACCACGATCGTTATGGTCAAGACGAAAAGTCATTAATGTCGTTATCATTCTCGATCACACAGCGCTCACAACGACCCATATCGAGAGGTGGGTCGAAGAGGGCGTTGATCACAGAGCATTAATTCTCTCTATCGATTGACATTGAAACAGGCGCGATTTTAAAATCAACCAATTACATTTGTGTATTTCGTAGTTTACGACATCAACGCTCCATAATCCGTTCAACAAAAGTTTACGATTGTAATGTCCGGAAGCAGGTGGAACGGGAAAAATCGCAGGCGCGAACGTGGTTGTTGTGAGTCTCTTGTGGAACGCGATGCGAATTTTAATCCATAGCTTAGATAATTTAAAAAGAAAACCCGTTTACTTCAAATACGATAGATATAATAAAAATAATTTATATCTCATCAAGAATATATTGCTGAAAAGAAAAAAATACTACCCTGCTGCTATTTTGGCAACACGAAATGCATTTCCAACTTGAACTACTTCAAAGACATTAGACAACTTAAATATGTGATCTGTATCTGAAATGAATTATAAAAGCTTTTTGAGTTACGACAAAGGTGGTGTGGCGACATTAATGCCAACATTTTAAGCGAGCACGCAAGTGCGAAACTAATATTTATTTGTGTAGCATGCAAAACAGCACGCCGTTTTATGACAACGCGGGGCTCAATGTTCCCGCCACATTCTGTTGGTGTGAAAACACTAGCACAAAAACCGAACGACAGTTTGGGACAGTTCTACTTACGCCTTCAACGCAGACACACAAAATTCGTGGTCGTGTTTATACGAGTTCTCGCGTTTGCTGCTTGGCCTCACCTAAACTAAATCCTTCCGAGTTCCAACACGATTTTAGCGCGAAATGGTCCTTCAGCTCTTTCACGTATCATAGTTGCGGCGAAGACATAATTAATGACCATAGATGATACACTATTAATGACTCATAATTTTCGCTCACGCGTAGCACATGACAATTTGTCTCAAGAGGGAAAGTCAAAGTGAATGTTAATACATTTAACACAATTTTTAAAAGTCAAAGATGTTCATAGAAGACATTAGTTTCGAAATTCGAAAAGATTCACACAAAATAATCAGATTAACACAAATTTCGATAGTTAGATGTCGCATAAAGCTAATTTGATTACCGCTGACAGGATTTGTAGTCGGCTTTTATCATTTTTACAAAAAAATTATAAGACGGCAAATAAAAAAATATGACGGAGAGACTTACAGATTATATTTGCATCAGTACTTATTATTTGAACTTTATGGGCGTGACGTGATCATTGAAATAAAATCACAACAAAGTCATATAAAGTATAATGTGACAAATTACAAGCTTTATAAAGAATTACACATTTTTTTTTATAGCTTGAGTTAAGGAGGCAGGCAGACGGTACACCTGATAGAAAGCGGTTACAATCGCCTATAGACATTTGCAACACCAAAGGTTCTACAAATGCGCTGCTGCTATCTAAAGGGAGACTGGAACCTGGCCACTAACACCGGAACACAACTAAAGCTTGTTATGGCGGCATACTCTAGATTAGGTGGTAGCCATCCAGTTGAGCAAATGGTCTACCACCTGGCTGTGAGTTGTTTTGTCGCCTCTTACGACAGGCCGCCCGGCCGCGAGAAATTGTGTTCTTTCTCCATTCCTGCAAGGATAAAAATATGGAACGTATGAAGGATTTTACAAATTTTTATGTTCACTCTTTGAAAATCATTGAAGAACTGTGTCAACTGTCATCTCTTAGTCTATTAGGCGACCATGTTTCCACGCCGTAGACTCCATCGATTGCCAACAGGGCAGCGCTGGCGTTTCAGTTATTTGATAGCTAAAGACTACGCATCCGCTTGTCGATAGTCAATGTACCAACTTTAGAATACCGGTTTCCTTCATCCATTCGCTTAATAATAAATTCTGTGAGACTGACATCCGGTTTTTTGATATAAGATAAAAAGCTTGCCCTCAATTTGTCATCTGACACTCATTCAGAGAAATCGTGTCAATCGTGTCCTTACAAGCTACACTATGTTTTGGTCTAATAATACAGAATGTTGGTTCATGATGTTTGAAAAATTTAATAACACCACTTTAGTTTTCGCCAAAATCGGCCTTGAGACCACTTTGAATATTTTTTGTGGTCATGAGCGTGATTGTTATAAGTGTTATGTGGAACACACGCGAAAAGTTCATCGATGTCACATCAAAATGCGCTAGCTTCGATAGGTTCATTATGTTACACAACAGAGTTCGGTGAAAAAAACCGTACCGAGTGGATGTTCGTATTGAAATCCGGTACGGAATTGATTTCTTGATGCTTGCGATTATATTGAGTTTTATTATGTTGAATGAAAATATTTATCTACAAAATGATTAAAAGTCACGGTAACTAGGCCAGAAAAAATAAGAATAATAAATTTTAAAAACTTTTCAGTCGTTGAACTTGACAGTTGACTTTAACAGTATGTTTTATAATTGACAATCTACCTACCTATCTAGAAAATAATTTGGAATTTGTATGCGGTTAGGAAATAAGTATAGAAAAAATATAGGAAGTAGAAAATAAACAATATTTAAAAATAATTCTTTTAAAAGATTTGAATTCCTAAACCATTCGGATATAATTATTTTCTTTAATACTACTACGAGACTATGACAGTGAATAATATTTTTTTTTATTAATTTCTACGAATTTTACGATTTAAAAGTCCTACAGGCTTATAAATAATGAGTCCTTTGAATAAAAAATCATCTGCGGAATGGATAATAGACCAGTTAAATGTGGAAAATGCTAAGCTCTTAGCCTTTGTATTAGTTATAGGCTTTATTGGTTATCATGGTGTGTTACATTTGAGATACGGTAATTATAATTTTTATTTCAAAATCTATTTAGTATATCAAATATCTTCTAATCTGTAGTAAAGTAGAAGTCTTATATAAATTCTTCTTTTCATAAATTAATATATATAAAAATTCCATGTCACAGTGTTTGACCGTGATGAACTCTGAAATTAATCAACAGATTTTCATGATTTTTTACATATAGGATAAGTTTCATTTTAATTTATAATTTATTTTTACTGAGCCACAGCAATCTATATATTAACTATTAAAAACGCGTGAATTACTAAAGCAAAAAAAAAAGCAAACTTTTCAATAAAACAATTTTCATTAATAAAATCTGTATTAATATATATTAATAATTTCTTAACTCAATTATATATAATTTTTCTGATTAATGAAGGTCTCTTAAGCTTTGATGGGGGTGGATGTTTTCGAGTTTGTCTATGGTGGCAAAATGTATAGGGCCATCACTACTGCAACACTGGTATGATAAATTTTCCATAATTTACTATGGTACCGAGTGTCTGGGATTGATCCCAGAATGATCCGTTGTATAAAACCCATAAAGCAACCCCAAGCATGTATATCTGCCAATTATTTATTTATAATATATTTTCAACATTATTAGATTTTCTAAAATATTATTTGACATATGATTTATAAATTAAACTAAAACTTAAAAATAAACTAAATTATTAATAAATTATGGTACCAAAAAACATAGAAATTAAATACTATTATAAATATATTTACAAGTAAAAGATGTAGTCCAGATCGCTGTCGGTGGGGACCATTCCCAAAATGCTGGGAGCATTCCCAAAACGCTGGCCGCATTCCCACGTTATATGGTAACACTAATCCGTTGCCCGAAATATAGGCCAGCCCTTTGGTCACACGAGACTTCTTTCAATCACTTTGAAAGGTCTCAATATGATAAGCCTCACGCCCCCATGGTCCCAAAGTCTCAACACCGAAAGCCACGAATATGTATTTGACACCGATGGATGCATATTTGCAGCGTTTCAAGGTTTCTTGAAGTGTGGCAGCTCCCCCAGCAGTGATGGCTGTATTTGGAAGATGGGAAGCCGCTAACATATCAACACACTTTGTGACCCATACTAAGGAGCGTCCCATCTTCCAAGGTACCCATTTCATCCGGTTGTGGCACAGTCCGTTCGGTTCAAAAACAGCTGAGCTCAGTTCAAGATATATCTTATATTGATGTAGGTACCTTTCTATCTTTTAATATGGATAATTGATTCTTTCTAGGACCTGATTCATGCACTTGGTTGTTGTCATCTGGAAGATATAAAGGTGATCATGAATGGCAGCCTTATGGTTGTATGTTGCATAGATACTCTAAAACGTGAGTACATTTGACTTGTAAATTATATATAATTTCATTGGCTTACTGCAAAATCTGATTAACAGACATATGGCTTTCAGGAAAAAAACTCAAAGGAGTTCGAGGCCGATTTTGATGAAAACTAAAGTAAAGCCTTTGTCAGGTATTGAATCGGCTAATTTTGAGAAAATAAACACAACATGTATATACATACTACACACGCTTCACAGACCGACTGACTGACTGTTTTTTGAAAATTTAATCCCTAAGGGAATTAAAGTTTGCATAAAACTGTATGAAACTACAGAATGCATATGAATGAAACTCGACAGAGATGGTTTATATCCCGAAACAACACTTAGGATAAGTTTTATCCTGATAAAAGACATCATTTACTTTGAATGGACGGATTAGCAAAATAGATGGAGCTGCATTTGCGATGTAGACAACCATCGCTGTAATTTAATAACAAATATGTTGTCAGGTTGTCCACATGTCATTCATTACATATTAATATAAAGAAAAGTCACATTCAACCTGCCTTGAAGTATCAAGGCAGGTTGACTGTGACTTTTCTTTATATTTTGCTGTGCAATCGTCACAACACTATATAGTTTCTTTGTAATTGTAGTCAATTGAACAAGAAACTAAAGTATCCAAGATTTATATTTATGTAAAACACCTAATTAAATTTGTATGTATGTAACATAGGGTTTTTCATGCGGCGTAGCGGCGGGGAAAATTCTAGTTAATTATATTTCTTTGGCCCAAAAGTATCTTTATTCTGATTTTTTAATTATCCGGACTAAAATGACAGCTGCAATCGACTTTTTTTATTCATAAGTGAGTTGTGTGAATTGAATCAACAACTCACCAACTTACAGTGGTGGGTTGCTCCAAGCTTGTAACATTAAAAAAAAGATTGATTGTAGTTGTCATTGAAGTCCCGGTAATTAAAAATCAAAGTATAATTGAAGTATAAAACATCTTATTTATAAATTTTTATAGCTACCTTCTATCATTCCAGGGACGCTAGGCGATGCCTACGTTATTTGGCTTTTTGGGGAAACTACAACAGTTTTGCATTTATAGGTGACTCTAGACTAGAACAGTTGTATGAGTATTTCATTGGTAAGTTTAATTTGTTTTAATTGCAATGCCGCCGGCAAACATGCAGTCTGCTCAGCTCATGGAAAGTGATCACAGCCCCCTATAAACATTTGTAACACCAGGGGGGAGGGCAATGTGTTGCCAGCCTTTAGGATGGCTAAAGAGGATGGAATAGGGGGATGAGATAGAGAGATCAGACAGGAGAATGGGATAGAAAGAATGCGCTCATAGGATTGGAATAGCGGCATGAGATAGAGAGATCAGACAGGAGGAATGGGATAGACAGAATGCAATATAGGATTGGAATAGGGGGATGAGATAGAGGAATCAGACAGGAGGAACGGGATAGAAGGAATGTGATATAGGATTGGAATAGGGGATGAGATAGAGGCATCAGATAGGAGGAATGGGATAGAAAGAATGCGATATAGGATTGGAATAGGGGTATGAGATAGAGGGATCAGACAGAAGAATAGGATAGAAATAATGTGATATAGGATTGGAATAGGGGATGAGATAGAGGGATCAGACAGGAGGAATAGGATATACAGAATGCAATATAGGATTGGAATAGGGCCATGAGATAGAGGGATCAGACAGAAGGAATGGGATAGACAGAATGCGATATAGGATTGGAATAGGGGATGAGATAGAGGGATCAGACAGGAAGAATGGAATAAAAAGTATGCGATATAGGATTGGAATAGGGGGATGAGATAGAGAGATCAGACAGGAGGAATGGCATAGAAAGAATGTGATATAGGATTGGAATAGGGTAATGACATAGAGGGATCAGACAGGAGGAACAGGATAGAAAGAATGCCATGAAGGATTGGGCCATTGGAACTCTGAGTCGAAATAAGATTAGCTCAAGATATTCTGTGAGAGAGTGGTATCACATCAATCGAGCCGACCCTAAGTGCTGTAATCAAGATAATGTTTTGGAAACAAGGCAACAGAAATATCTGCATATGTGTAAACTTTGTATAATTTTGTTGCATGAAAAATATCCTATGGTCATCATAAGTACACTGCAATCTGGATTAACCAGACTGATTGTTGTCTAAGGCAGCCGGATAATTGAATATATGTATAAAAAAAACATGTAAGGAATTTATGGCGATATGTTGCAGTATAAATTTTTAATATGTATTACAACAATAATAATAATATTTTTTTCCTTTTATTATGTCTTTGTCTTACTGAGCATGCATTGTTTGCAAAAACTCCATTAATTCTTTGAAAAGTAATTGTGTAACTTCTGTATACAGTTTATTAAAAAAAAAGAGTTTGAGGTATATAAATAAGAAAAACAATTTTTAAACGACTTCAAAAAAGGGGGACGTTCTCAATTCGTGTAAATGTTTTTTTTATTTTATTTATTTTTTATAACTGAGGTCCGGATAATCGTGAATCCGTGTAACTGTGGTCTGGATAATCGCGAATCCGTGTAATTGAGGTCCGGATTATCACGAATCCGTGTAACTGAGATCTGGATAATCACGAATCCGTGTAACCGAGGTCCGGATAATCGGATCTCCATTGTATATTTATTTAGGTTTATAAATTAATGTTTATATCTACAGGTGTTCTTAAAACGCGTCTAGATTTGGACACTTCATACTCCACAATAGACCACCATGCTCCAAATTACACTTACGTGGACAACAAGCTAAGGCTGTCAGTAACTTTTATATGGAGTGATGATGTTTCTAAAACTATGGTTGACCAGTTTAGAAGTTGGTATGTTTCATATTGTCAGCTTACAGGTTTACACTAATAATAATAATAATATAATATATATATATATATATATATATATATATATATATATATATATATATATATATATAATAATAATAATAATAATAGTTCCTCTCGATGTACATGTGCAGTAGACCAATTTTAGTTCTGTATTAACACAGTGTATCTATGAATCGTGTATACGGGATAGAGCTAAGAATACACAGCAAGCAACAATGCCTTTTGTGTTTGTGAATAAAGTTCAATATAGATTATTTATATATAAAAAAATATAAATAATAACGTCCCACTGCTGGGTTAGGCCTCCTCGTGTAGGGAGTAGTCGGACAGTATACCCGCCACCCTTCTACAAGGCGGCTTGGCAGGTTGGACACATCGGCTATTTCGATGTGCAGGTTTCATCACGATGTGTTCCATCACCGTTGTTAGCATGTAATTGTAACTATACATATTAGGTCAGAAAACTGCCTAAGTGATGCACGCGTTCCGGCCAGAATTGGAACCAGCGCCCTTTCAGTTTCGGACGCGTGTGCTAGCCATTCGCTATCACGACTATAGATTACACGTATATAGATAGTATATAGATTATTTACATGTCAAAACTCTATCCGCCTTATTTGCTCAAACAAAAATTGCCGATCGGATTTATGGTTTGTATATTACTGTACTTCCATAATTAACCAGGCGATTTTGAAAATACTAGTGGTCGCCCGTGTTCGAAATTCGACCATAATAATTAATGTCAAAGACTATAACTTCTATGATCACAGATTTCGCCAAGGCTACACTGTTAATTTGACTTTAACAATAAACGAAAGACAACATGGTAGTTTACACACACTACCATCTAATTGACATACACGCATATATATATATATATATATATATATATATATATATATATATATATATATATATATATATATATATATATATATATTTTTTTTATTGATTTTATATATTTTTATGTATAATTTAAAAATATTAGCATTCGTCGCTTTTTCTCTATATAAGTGTGCGAAATTTCATACTCCTCTGTCCGCGCAATTTTCGTAAAAAGGGGTACAAAGTTTTTGCTTCAAGTATTTAATTTATAGATCAGTATGTTCCTACTTGATAAATATTTTGAAAGAAAAAAATAATGATCTAGAAATAATTTTCCAACAAAATCATATCAATGTGAATAATCCTTATACTATACCATAATATTGCAGTGGTAGCTTAGTGGTTAGCGCACTGGCATCCCAAACTAAAAGGCTACGGACTTCGAATCCTGGCTGGAATGCATGCGCCACTTGGCAGTTTCCTCAACGAATGTGCATTTTGTTACAAGTAACACATGCTAACAGTGACGGAATACATTGTGATGAAACCTGGACATCGAGATAATTAATGTGTCAAACCTTGGACACCTGTGGCGAGGTGTATCTTATATATACCCTATAAATGGAAGGTCTGCGCCCAACAGTTTGACGTTTATGGGCTGTTATTATTATATTACACTGTTAATTTAAAAAAAATGGCAGGCCAATTTTTTTATATTTCATGTGTATTGTCACATTTTTGACAAGCTTTCAAATGGGTATAGTTATGACGTACATACATTCATATTAGCACGCCTGTTTCCCAGGCGTTTGTTTGTTATCCGTGCAGGAACGGAAAAAGAATACAATTTCGTACGGCCGGGCGGCCTGTCGTAAGAGGCGACAAAAGTCCCACAGCCAGGTGGTAGACTGTTTCCCCGACTGGATGGCTACCACCCCTGGTCTAGAGTTTTCCGCCATAACAGCCTTGAGTTGTGTTCCGGCATTAGTGACCAGGTTCCAGTCTCCCTTAAGAGAGCAGCAGCACATTTGTAGCACCTTTGATGTTGCAAATGTCCATAGGCGATGGTAACCACTTTCCATCAAGTGGGCCGTCTGCCTGTCTGCTGAACTCAGGAAATAAAAAAGGGGGGTAGGCAGAGACTATTGATCGCTACACGCGACGATCCTGATGAGCAAATTTCACTTCATCTACTTTCAGTAACCTCTTCATACATGAGACCTCTTTGAGATGCTTTTTATATGACCTTTTTTAACACTTCTGCTATTTGATCATGGTGTGTACGTCGCAGCCTACCAACACCGACTCATTCACATTGCTGTCATAGACTTTTGTTATTCTACTTTCATAACTTTAAGATATTAAGAAAGAGTATATTTCCACCATTAGGCAGAAGGCAGACCAGCCACCCTCAGTAATAGTAGCTTCAACAGGACTTCAGCTACTAAAAAATAGGAACACAACGGATTTGATATTGGTAGAGTATAAGAGAAATCTAACGCACTTGGTGCAGGCGATAGATTCTTTGACGGCGAAGAACACCCAAGTACTTTGGAAGTTGTTGGAGGCTGTTGATAGTGGAAAGTTGAAAAACGACCTGAAAAGAATTACTAATAGCGATATAGACTTGTATAATAAAGCTGCTATTGAGGTGAGTTCGTTACATTAATACTTTGGTTTGGAATTATTGCTATATCAGCGCTTTCAAAGTTGCTTCTCTACCTTACCCTATCAAATAAAAACTAGTAATCGATTAAATAATAGTAAAATAATGCACAAGTATAAAAAAATATATAAAAGAGAGAATAAGTCATTGACATATCTTCATCTGTCAGGAGGAGGAATTTAATTAATAAAAAAGATGTGTGTGTGTCCAGTTCACACGCAGTAGAAGTGAAACTTCAGAAAATATTAGGTTTGGGAAAAAATTTCTTCGCATTTTATATAAAAATTCAAAAAGGTCTTTTTTATAAAGTTTATTTACATTTGACTAAAGTTTGTAGGTGGCATTTTGTTGGATAACTTTTTGCCATCTTGTAGGTAGGGACGTGATCTCATTGCTATAAAAATTTTGGGGGCTTTTGATAAAAAAAAACTGCGACAAGTGGTTTTGGCAGTCCTCTCGTGATGTTAACCTGACACTGCCTAAGGAATTCTGCAGAGACCGAAACAGGTGAAAATCTGAAGGTGCAAGGTCAGGACTATACGGCGGATGCATTAACACCTTCCAGCCAAACTCTCGTAATTGTTGAGTTGCTAAAGATGTGTGAGGTCTAGCGTTATCATGGTGAAAAACCACACCCCTTCTGTTGATTAGTTCCGGCCGCTTTCTCTCAACTTTTTTGCTTTAATCTCATCAGTTGTTCGCAGTACAGTTCAGAATCGATGGTCCTGCCTGGTGGTAAGAGCTCATAATGAATAATGCCCTTCCAATCCCGCCATACACATAGCATCACCTTGTTGCGAGTTAAACCGGGTTTCGCCACAGTCTGTGAAGCCTGACCGGCCTTTGACCACGGTCTTTTTCGCACGTTGTTGTCGTACGTGATCCACTTTTCATCACCAGTTATCAGTTTCTTCAAAAATGGTTCGGTTTCATTACGTTGTAATAAAGAATCACAAATGAGTACACGGTTCATTAGGTTTCTTTCAGTCAGCTCATGAGGCACCCAAATATCGAGCTTTTTTCTGTACTCAGCTTTTTACAAATGCCCCGAAACCGTTTTGTGGTCAATTCCCAGTACTCCAGCTACATCTTAACTACTAATACGCCGATCTTGCTCCACTTTTTAAAAAATGGCATCAATTTTGACCGCAACAGGGCGACCAGAGCGACGTGCATCTTTGATATCAAAATTTCCGAATTGAAAACACTTAAACCAAATTTGCGCTACTCTCACAGATATTGCATTAGGTCCATAAACATAACAATTTTTTTTCGCGGCTTGTGTTGCATTTTTATCTTTTTTGTAGTAAAAATTTAAAATGTATCGAATTTCTTCATTAGATTCACTCATTTTAACAATAAGAAAAACAAATGAAAATCACACATTTTCCTAATTTGAATTTGGAATTGTCTTCTTTAAAATTAAAACTTTTTAATGATACCAAAACCAGCCAGATACAGATGGTATAGCCAAAGAGATCTTATTACAAGTTCATACATACTATATGCGAAAAGACTTTTTCCCCAAGCTATTATACAGGCGAACATAATCATATCTACAACGCTTAGTAGACAAGTGTAAACTGCACACACACATTTTCGCATTTCTATTCTATTATATACGTATTTATTCTTAGGTATTTTGGCCCTAATTCAATCGAACTTACACTTTAAATCACTAAAATAAAGTTCAAAGTTCAATGTACTGTTACGCACTTGTGTATCTACGTATAAAAGACATCTGCCTTAAGTATATACAGATTGAACTAACATTTATTTGAAATCTTTTAAGTTTTATTTAAATGAAAATTAATACTAACGGGTAAAGAAAAATGTGTTTTGAATTGAGTTGAATAAGGTTGAATTTTATGTGTGTATCTCTTTTTAGTGTCCCTTTTTTTTCATTTCGATTTTTCGTTTCATCAAGTCAAATTCAAATCTCAATGATTCTAAAGAAGTTTCACTTCTAATATATCTCACAGAAATGATCTCATTCTTCCGTATTAAAAACCATGCTTATCCTCATTATCAAAAATATATGTATCAAGTTTTAAGATTATGAGTTTGTTCTTAAAGCACTTATTGGACACTCCCCCCTCCCCCCCAAATGTGTCAAGTACAGGAGGGGGGTAGGGAGGAAGGAGGAAGTACAACATGATTGTGAGTTGCTGTGCTGCAATTTAACCTGGCTGCTCCCAGCTTTATGTCTATTACACTTATTATTTGCTGTAGTAGTAATAGTAGTAGTGCGCTGTGGTCAGACTGTCCGTTTTGCATTTAAAATTTTGTCTGTGTCAGCTCCGACGCACGACTCCGGTTTACTCCTACATTAAAAAACATGTGCACATGCGCGGCGACAGTGGCTTCTCATTACGACACAACCGTTTGTGTCGTGATCTTTTTAGCTTCCCTCATGTTGCGTGCCCACTGTTGGGCAATGGTAAAATCCCGAGTGGTGCCACTAATACGTACGTTTTTTTTTTAAAATATATTGTTACGTGCGAGCGAGGGTACACACTTAGGATTGGAAGGAAACATCAGTTCTTTTAACTAAACGCTTTTATTAACTTACACAGCCGTACGTGATTCCTCTACACAGGGTTGCCCCTACACGCACAACTAACACCGCACTGTTCCGACGATAAGATGTCTCACTTACAATACCGTCGCCGATATTGTTTAGACCACCTCCTGCTACTGCAGTGCTCACCTCCGAATTTACCGCGTGTAGCTTGCTTATGGATCTTCACTCAAACTACGCTACACTCCTCCTTCACTCAACTGCCCACTAAACCTGTAACTAAATTCACCACTAAACTCGTCACTGTCTTCTATGAAACTTTTCTTCCAACTCATTCGTATCGCACTTGGCGCTTCGCTGTCTTGAACTGAACTCAACTCTAAACTGCCCGGTAGGCGTTCCTTACGCTGCTCATATTCCCGGAAGAATCTTCTGGAATCCATAATTTCGATCTTTTTTTCGTTATCTTTTATTTACTATCTGACCCTTTCTAAACATCTATCCATCTCTGTCTTTTCCTTCCCGAACCTTCTATTCCAGAACTTTCGTTTATCATCTATCCCTTTCTAACATCTATCTATCTCTGCCTTTTCCTTCCCGAATTTTCTACCTTTTTCTAAAAGTCTTGAGACCGGCTTACGCTGCCAGAAAGTTATAGCCTCGTTCGCCACAATATTTTTATTGTTCACCTCAATTTGCAAAAAAATAAAACTGGCATGGTAACAACTGAAGTTTAATTTTCTAAATCCATCAGATCCTAACACACAGTGCGGCTAAGATCTGGAACTCCCCCCGCTTGGTATGGAGCGGGGCGACTCCAGAGGATGGTATCTCAGTATCGGAGACCGCTCTCCGCCACTCCGCACAGATACTCCTGAACATGTTCTGCAATGATCATATGAACTTCAACGATGGGTCTTGCTGTGCACAACCTGAGCCCTATACCCAGCTGCAGATATTGACCTTCGCACTGTTTTTATTGTGGTGAGTGTGAAATCCATTTAACATTTTAAGGTCATATAATAATAATATTTAGAATTGAGATATTACGTCTAAAAATAATAACTTCATGAATCAGACAGGGTTTTCTTAATATAATTACTTATTTTCTGAAGCTTTCGCGACTAGTGCACATTTGATTTGACTTTTATTTTGACGTTTCGGCCCTTTTAACAGCGCGTTCCTTTAGTATCTCACAACACCCAAAATGCTCCGTCTGCCGTTCCACAAGACGACCGCTGTCGTTATGGTCGTGGCGAAATCGTCATTAATGACGTCATCATTTTCGATCACACAGCGCTCACAACGACCCATGTCAAGTGGTGGGTCGAAGTGGGCATTGACCAAAAAGCAATAATTCTCTATATCGATTGACATTGAAAAGGCGCGATTTTCAAATAGACCAATGACATGTGTATTTCGTCGTTTAGGACATCAACACTTCATAATCCGTTCCACTAGAGTTTATGATTGTAACGTCCGCAAGCAAGTGGAACGGGAAAAATCGCGGTGGTTAACGTGGCCGTTGTGAGTCTCTAATGGAACGTAGCCTAAGTAGCCGTCATCACGCAAGACAAATATGTCAAGTGTCAATGAGTAATATTTAATAGTAAAGTTATTAATTGGCTACTCCCAAGTTGTTAAATTTAATTACGTATTTAATTTTAATTTATTGTTACGAGTGCGGGACTCGAATTAAAATGTTGGAATTACTATATAATTTATTAGAACTACACAAACACGTATAACATAGGTACAAATAAAACCGGACGCAATAAGTCCTTATGTAATGCACAATTAAATAACACGTGTAAAGTCCGTCACTATATCGCTTATCGAATGTACACGTCTTGCTTTGATCGTAATCGTCGCTTGACTGCCGATCTCTCCCTTCGGGTATCCCTTTATACTCAGCTTACAATATGTCACGACCGTGTAAACAATGGATTCTTAGAACCTCACCTGGCCACTGCCTACCAGAGAGGTTTACAATACACAATAGGCGGCTTTTCTAATTACAAATATTAAACACAAGGAAAACAAAACAAGTGCAAATGCGGGCAGGTAAACTTGGGCTTTATGGCCGGCAGGTGCGCATTCACATTTGTCGGCTTGCTTCGTGGAGTATTGGCTAAGTCGTAACACTATGGCTATTATTTACTTTATGGGAGCCCAATGTGATTTACCACCGGTTGCCAACATGTTGTGACTGACACTTGACGTCTTTATCTTCTGTGATTACTTCTGTGCAAAGTGGCCGAAAAGTCGAAATAAAAATAAAATAAAATGCCGTGCTTAAAACCGTTACAATATAGTTTTAATTATTAAGATTAGACATTTAACTGACGTTTGAAATAAAATAATCACTGTTTCGCCGTATAGTTTCAGTGGTTAAATATCTATGCACACCAGCCTAAATTACAAAGTTAGGATTGTATCTTCTTTTGCTTTAGGACTTTAAAGTTACTATATTTAAAATTATGATTAAAAAATGCTACCTGTCCTTGGAATATGATATTTAAATTCATGTATAAATATTTACATATTTTGTAGATATGTATATTAAGTATATACTATTTAATGCACACACACACGCACGCACATACACACACACACACACACACACACACACACACACACACACACACACACACACACACACACACACACACACACACACACACACACACACATGTATATATATATATATATATATATATATATATATATATATATATATATATATATAATTTATGTACTTATTATTAAAAAGTAAGTAGTTCGTACTATATGTTACGTATACCACCATCGCCATTATCATCTCAATTCATTCCTGGGCTTGTCTGGAAGAGATCGCTTTTTAGCAATAAGACCGCCCTTTGTACATAACTACATATAGTCTGTAAGTTCATTTTTGTATTGGTGTATAATAAAGTGTTATCTATCTATCTTACTTTTAAGTGCAGTCTTCTCAGCAATGTTGGTAATAGAAATATTGAAATTCCCTCTAGCGCAGTGCTAGCCTCTATACGATGTGTGTGGCGCTGGTCCCAGACCATCCAGCAGCGTCTCGGCGGCTACGCTCTGGTGAACCAACCGGCGCTCGTCCCCCCACCATCGCCGTTGGGGGCGGTCGCCAAGTTAGGCCTCATCATGACCTACTTCTACTTGTGTGACAGAACTAATTTCTTCATGAAGGAGAATAAATATTATTCGGAGTGGAGCTTCTGGTTGCCGGTTGGCTATGTTTTTGCGCTGGGGTTATTTTTCACCGATGACTCCAGGTCTAACAGGTGAGTTATGATGATTTATAGTAACCTTAAAAAATATTATCTAATAATAATTCGACAACCGAAGAACTTAAACTTATTTAGTACTTGTACCAACAGTCTTAAACTCGAAAAGACAATTCTTAAAAATTTGATTTATGACTGTTCTGGTCTACAAATGTTTTATGTTTAAATTAAAAAAAAAAACATTAAAAATTGAGAATGTAGAACCTAGGGTAAATTTTCGTATTCTATTTTTATTCTTCTCTCTTATTTATAGATAAGAGACTGAAAAATGAATGTATTTATTTTAAAATAAATACATTCAAATAGAGCCATGACTCTACCACCTGCTTCCAAAGCAATTTTAGTTATCGTTAATGGATAAGAAGCTGCGCAACATGCTCCCCAGCAACATATCTTTAATTCATAATTATTATTGGTCTTTTTTTAAAATGTAGTTTATACCAGGCTTGAAAACGTTATAAATTACCTTTAAAAATATAGGTAATTACCGGTATTTTCGAAAAACCTTTTTTTATTTTATGTTTGCTTGTAGGCGAACTGGCAAACGGACCACCTGGTGATAGGTGGCTACCGTCGCCCATGGACAACTGCAACACTAAGGGAGCCGATGCGTTGTCTACCTAAAGCTACTGTCATACCGGTATATTTTTTTACCGTTACTTGGTAACTTTTATGATTTAACGTTATAAACGTTAAAAATTGTATGTATAACGTTATACGTATCGGTAATTTTTACGTTATTTCAAGCGACGTTGCCATTTTTAAGAATTGGCTTTATTACGACTGCATGTTACCGAAACAATCGACAAACATAACTAAATATTACGCGCGCTCTTAGCACAGTGCTGTTTGACAGTCTTTGCGTAACAAAACGTAGTTATAACGGTAAAATTAGCGATAAAAATAGTATTAACGTTATATTTTTACTGGTAAAATGGCTAAAAGTAACGGTAAGTTTTATAACGATGTTCATTTTTTACCGTTATCTGAAATTAGCGTAAATAACGATACCACATTTTTACCGGTATTTTAAGCACTGGTATTATACTAATACAAGGTTTAACAAAGTAATTTAAATGAATGATTATTGAAATAGCTTGGTGGTCATTGCATTATACATATTCTGTGCGTTTATCCAAAAAATCTCAACGTTTCAGCCTTCTCGCACAAACGTTGCTCTACTAATTATTTAAATTTGTTTATTGAAAGATTTTGAACGTCTGGGATTTTGTTGATATCTGTGGATAGCTGTGGAGACGTCTCCAAACCAAACTAAATAATGGAAAGTTTGTTAAGGAATTTTACCTTGCAAGAAATCGATTCTGTTATACTGTTAACCGATTTTTGTTATTGCGAATCATAAGCAACGTGATTTTCATCTCCGTCACGAAAGACATATCGACCTGTAATTATTGTCGTAGGGGCAATATTTTTCAATAAACAATTTTTTTTGTTGCTTTACATGGTTAATCATAATTACAGTCTACTCTCGATAATTTGACACTCGTTAATTTGAATCTCTCGATAATTTGAGATTTTTTTCCAGTTCCTTGAAAAATACTCGATAAATTGAATAAAATCAATGTTAATTGGTCCCTTCGGTAATTTGAAGTTGAAAGAATATTATCTTGCTCGCAAACATGCGATAATTTGAAGTCCGGGCGTCCCTACTCTCTAGAATTTGAAGCGTTTACCATGCACATACCTGTCGTTTGTTTACATACATGTACAGACCTGTCAATTGTATACATAAATGAGATATGAGTAAGTTCGCATTCCAGTCTTCTTTCAAACGTCAATGAGTCATGTTAATGTTTGATTTGTGCTATTAAAATGAATCCAAGAAAGAACAAATGTCTTTCCATAAGTTCCATAAGTAAACGCTTGTTATTTTGAACTCTTGACAACTTGAAATTTATCTCTGGTCCTTTGAGTTTCAAATTATCGAGAGTCGACTGTATATCATTTGCATTGCATTATCGAACCAAATAAGTATTCGGGTTCCGCAAAGATTCCACGGGATTCAGAAGAACCGTACGCGTTAAGTTTTCGGCTAAGAAATCTAGAACTAACGCAGGTGAACGTGCCCCAATTAACAGGATAAGGAAACGTTACAATGAACATTATACAGAAGCTGATATATTTTTTCTAACCCCTTCTTTGTATGTACAAAAAGATAATTGTAGAGTTGCCAATGGATGTACCTGTTGCTCATCACTGACAGATATTAGTTAAGTACTGCAGTGATTGTAGTCGTCATGGTAGCGTAATGGCTAGCGCACGCGTCCCAAACTCAAAGGGCGCGGATTTGATCCTGGCGGGAACGCATGCGCCACTTAGGTTGTTTTCTGACCTAATGTGCATATTATTAAAATTATCACGTGCTAATAACGGTGAAGGAAAACATCGTGATTCAACCTGCACATCGAGATAACCGATGTGTCAAACCTGCCAAGCCGCCTTGGATAAGCGTGGCGGGTATACTCTCCGTTCCCATGTAATGGGAGGCCCAAGCCCAGCAGGGGGACATTTATCGGCTGATATTATTTTTTATATACTGTAGTGAATTTCACATATATTGACGACTGACTGACTGACAGACATTTCTTTTTTTTATTTAATTTTCTTAGTGGTTTAATTGTTAGTTATCCTAAATAAATTAAAAAAAAAGAATTGGACACGTATCCTTTTCGGCCATTAAAATTTCACACATTCATAATTTATGGGACGATTTTTTTTTCTCTTAGGGTTCTTCATCGGGATCAAACAAACGAGTGGAAGGGATGGATGCAACTGGTCATCCTGGTATACCAAGTGACTGGTGCCAGCAAAGTCCTCCCGATATACATGCTAGTTCGCGCACTCGTCTCCGCCTACCTTTTTCTAACCGGTTACGGCCATTTCCACTACACCTGGAAAACTGGCGATACCGGTCTAGTTAGATATTTCAGGGTGATATTCAGGTTGAATTTCCTGACCGTGGTCTTGTGTTTGACCATGAATAGGCCATACCAGTTCTACAGCTTCATACCGTTGGTGTCGTTTTGGTATACTTTGGTAAGTGAGAAATTGTAAATATATATATATTTTTATTGCAGGAGTTCAGCAGACAGGCAGATGGCCCACTTGCTGGAAAGCGGTTACCATCGCCTATGGACATTTGCAACACCAAAGGTGCTACAAATGCGCTGCTGCTCTCTTAAGGGAGACTGGAACCTGGTCACTGATGCCGGAACACAACACAAGGTTGTTATGGCGGCATATTCTAGACCAGGGCTGGTCGCCATCCAGTCGAGCAAATGCCCTACCACCGGGTTGTGGTTTGTTTTGTCGCCTCTTACTACAGGCCGCCCCAAAGCAAGAAATTGTATTCTTCTTTATTTAGGTTTATGGCTTGGCAGCTAGGCCTTTAAGCCGGATCTTAGATTATAATATATATTAGTTTCTTCATTTTCTTATGTCTATGTGTAGCACAGCTGAACTGTAGGTTATTAGCTGGTGCCATTCAACGGAGTTCTTGTGACAACTCAAAAGGCCACATTCGACTATACAGTTCACATTTCTCACAAAACACATAGTTACTACTCAAAAACTATCAATATCCTACAACTATTGTTCATTTTAGAGTAATTTTACACATTTTTAGAAAATAAAACTGTACAGCACAACATCTCCTTTCAGTTCCCGCCAAAAACTCCAAATTGTATTCTTTCTCCGTTCCTGCACAGATAAAAATACAGCGTGATATGATAAATATAAATAGGCGTGTTTATAAATCAATATAATTTGATATAATATATGTCTTAGCTGGTTATCAGATGGATGAAGGTTGCTCCTCATCGTCTCCTCTACTATTAATTAGGTGTGCGTAGTTCGAGTTTAATATACACGACTTAGAAATCGTACTTTCTTCCGACTCATCTATAATATTAGAAAATACTAAACATGCCGCGTCTGTAACATTAAAGCTATTTAAGAGAAACCAACTTGGATAAACTATATAAACGATGGAGACACGATGCATTTTTTTTTAGATTTCTTGTCTGTCTGTTTGTTCGGGATTCACGAAAAACTACGGGGCCGTTTTCGATGCGGTTTTCTCTGATCGACAGCTCATTCTTAGACTTAAACTCTGTGTTATTTTTTATCCTGGGAATTCCGCGGGAATTTTTACTGGGAATGACTTAAAATGGCCAGATTAAAATAAATAATCGAATTCCAATGTGATTTTTTCATTGATCGATAGAAAATTTAGTGTAATGTGTGATTTTTGTCCTGGGAATCCCGCGGATATTTTCCCGGGAGCGGTTTGAAGTTGTTTAGGTGTATAAAAGTTTGCTTATTCCTGCACAGTTTGCACTAAAACGGTTGCTTACATTCATTTTTAAATGCTGTGGTACTGTATCCCGGGAATTTCGAGTCAAGCGTGAACGAAGTCGCGGGAATATATAATATCTGGTATAGTATGTACATATAACATATGAATTATAAAGATGTATCGGTGGCTCATACATATAGTCAACTTCTGGGCCACTTGCAGCGGCAATACTAAAGACTGAATTCATTATTGTATTTTACAACGTTCCGATTAATTCAGCACAAATTACACACAGAGCCCGCTAATAGTAAAGTATTACACATTTTGTCGGGTCTTAATTTTAACTGTTATTTTACAAACTGATAAGATTTTGTTCCTTCGGCTTAAATAAATAAAAATATTTATTGTCCCAATTTCCGTTGGTTTGCCATTTGTCATTCCTTCACAGAAATTCCTTACAAGCCCCACTATGACTTGGTGTAATCATACAGGTGTTTATTTTTTCAAAATCAGCAGATGCGATTCCTAACAAGGATAATTAATTTTCCAAACTCCAGTTCGTCAAAACCAGCCCCGAGACTTCTTTAAGTGTTTTTCGATATTTTGTATAGTTTAGATTTGGCTCTGAAGGCCCATTTGTAAATTTATTTTGTATATGGGAGCTGCATACGTCTACTCATCTCAGCGGACAACGAACTACTGCTGAGCGCAACGCGGGAGCGCACATATTAATAGTTGCTCTATCTCGCTCGCACATCATCTGTCCCGCTCACACACTGTGCTACATATTGTACTAGCTGTACGACTTGTTAATATTTGTCCTTTAGGTTACCGTTTCTAAAATAAACTAGTTCACATTAACACTCTATGATGAATACTACTCTTTACCATCTGAAGTATCATTTAGCCTCTACCTCTCGCTGCTACATGTATATTGTATATTTTTTCCAGATGTTCGTAATATTCGCATTGCCGCCACACATAACCCAATCGTCGTCTCATACGATCGAGTCGAAGCCGTACCAGTATTTATACATTGCTGTAAAAATCATCGGCCTACTGGTGATAGTGACAGTGCTTTACATGAGCGAGGTATTCTTCCAGAAGATATTCGTGACCAGGCCATGGAAGGCGTTGTTCGTGAACTCCGATGACGACATACATCAATGGTGGTTGCAGTGGAAGCAGGATAGGTGAGCTATTAATGAATGATCCTGTGATATTGCTACAAATTCTGTATTCTGAGAAGCTTTAATCCTTAACCGATCCGAACCGATGCGAAGATATTAGAAGTACGACTCCATAGCGACATTATCAGAAATTCGTATTCTACTAAATCCACGATATCTTCTCGACATTGTCGCGGTGGAATAATAGTAAAAAAAATGGTATTACCATTAACAGAAATGAATTACCTACTAAAATTTTAAATATTTATTTCGCGAGTTGTCGCTTATAAATATTAATAAAGATAGAATGGGTTGCCACGAGCACGCCATTTCAATTAACAGAATATCGAAATCAAGCAAACTTATGATTGAGACGATAGTGTTCGGCGATTTTGACGACACAGTAATAGGAGAATTGAGCCCCAGATGTTTTACTTTTGATATTTATATTATATAACCATCTATTGTCAATCGCTACAGTCCCTTTGTGTTTATGCCTGGCCTTCGAGACAATTTACACCGTTAAAATGTTCCAATTTCTTTGCAAGTCCTTAGAAGCCATGTTGTCTTAGATTAAAACTGACAAATTCGAGAATTTCAATGAACGGTCTTTGCATGTTTATTGGGAGGCCATGTCTGTTTTGCGCATATATAAGGTCGGCCCGTTGAGACGGAATTAGTTGAGTTTCAACTGCGATCGAAGCGTTATTCAGTGTACATACGGAACGGGAATCTCACATCGACAAACTTAGCTCGTTTTATATCATCACGACCTTCTGCCTTACGGTTTGGACTTGTTGGGTGTGTTTGTAAGAACTGTAAATTGCGTGTGCTTCTAACAAAGTTGTGAACATTCCAATGGCATAGGACAACAGAAAGGGATACCTTTTAATACTCGGTTATTATATTTCAGATATTCAATGGCATACGGCATGATATATGCCTTAGCATATCTGCTAGCGCAACGCTACAATCTGTTAGATGATAACAACCACAGCAATCTATTCACGCCAGGAATCTCTCTCTCGGCGACTCTACTCGCCTTCATGGGACTTGGGAGTTACGTCACTTTCACATTCTTCTGCACGAACACCTTCGATTGCAACGAGATCCACAGCTACGTAGCGTTTTTGCCCATTGTCAGTTATATTATACTGAGAAATGTGTCCGGGGTGCTGAGGATGAGACATTCCAGCATGTTCGCTTGGTTTGGAACTATTACTTTGGAGCTTTTTGCCAGTCAGTCTCATATATGGCTAGCCGCTGACACTCATGGTGTCCTGGTGCTCTTCCCCGGTGCTCCTGTGTTGAATTTGATCATCACCTCGTATATATTTGTTTGTACTGCCCACGAGATTCACAGGTTGACTGGGATCATACTCCCGTATGCTGTCCCCGACGATTGGAGGCTAGTTTTGAGGAATTTTGCTATTTTCTTAGCGATTTTAGTCCCTATCGGTATACATGATGGCATGTTTTAGTTTTGATGTATGTGTAGATCGGTTATATAAAGCTATATTTACAGTACTTACAGCAATAAGTAGTATATAGTATGTTCTAACAAAACAATATCCATCTCTCTCTCATACTAATATATTTTTTCGCTTGTGTTACAGTTTTTGATATTGTTACGAGCTACAGGACTCGAATTAAAAATGCCGTTGGAACTACTATAGAATTTATTAGAACTTTACAAACACGTATAAAACAAATACAAACAAAACTGGATGCAACCAGTTCACACTGCACGATTCAATTCAATTCGAACGCGCAAAGTCCGTCGTCTATATCGCTAATCGAGAGTACTAGAGAACGTCTTAATCGTTTCGTAGTCGTCGCTTGACTGCCCCCGCCCTTCCATTCGGGCATCGTCTTATAATAACTACACAGTACAAAGAAATTGGAGGCGCACACTGAGTTTCTAAGAAATATTAATTTGCACACCTGCGAACGTCCACAAAGTCGAAAACAATAACAATAGGGATTAGTTCGACGCTAATGATGGTTATAAAACAAGTAGAAAAACAATATCATGTTACAAATTCAAAACACAAAGGATTCCCTAATCCGGGAGGACAATAAGCTGCGCTTACAATAGGCTGTGCGGCTTATCTTTGACGGCATGTAACAATATGATATAGCGAAATTAAATAAAATAATATTGCTCTTGTACGTCGTGTATTTTCGACTGCATCTAGAAGAAAGAAAGAAGAGAAGATTTTTTTCTACGAGAGACATTAAAACAAGTATTCTCTCATGACATAATAAATTCAAAATTTTGAAAACAATGTTCTAAAAAGTTCCAACTGCTTGGGAGAGAGACAGATATTGCTTAGCAGACAGCTTTAGTTAACCGACGTAGGCTACGTTCCCCTTGGAACTCACAACGACCACGCTCACGACTGAGATTTTTCCCGTTCCATTTGTTTGCGGGCGTTACAATTTTAAACTCGAATGGGAACGGATTATGGAGCGTTGATGTCATTAACGACGAAATACACAAACTTCATTGGTTGCTGGATTGTTGATTTGAAAATCGCGTCTTTGTGAACGTATTGATAGAGAGAATTAATGCTCTGTGGTCAACGCGCATTTCGACCCAAATCTTGACATGGGTCGTTATGAGCGCTGCGTGATTGAAAATTATGACGTCATTAGTGACGTTTTCTCAGTGACCATAACAACCGTGGTAGCAACGTTGAACGGCTGAAGGAGCATTTTGGGCGTTGTGAGCTACAAGAGGAACGCGCCCTTAGTAATTGCATAATATGTAGATGAAACGTAGTAACCGAGCATAATCTGATAAGAGATTGAATATTGACTTAAAAAAAGAGCAATGGTTTGTAAAAAACTGTGGATGAAGTGTTTAATGAAGATATGAATTTCTGTGGTGAAGTAGAAGAACATAACAGTAAGAATAGAATAGGTTGAAATAAAACATGTTTGTACCGATCCCAAGACATACGAAAGACCTATTTAAAAGTAAAATCGTACAAGAGGCCCGTATTATAAGTTCCCTTTTATGTGATCTTCTTTTTTTTTTAATTGCATGAAAGCGGTTACCTTCGCCTATGGACATTTGTAACACCAACATGCTGCCGCTAAAGGGAGACTGGAATCTGGCCACTAATGCCAGAACATAATTTAAGGTTGTTATTGCATACTCTAGACCAGAGGTGGTAGCCATCCAGACGGGCAAACACTCTACCACCCCCTACCACCTGGCTGTGGGTTGTTTTCACGCCTCTTACGACAGGCCGCCCCAACACAGGAAATTGTATTCTTTCTCCGTTCCTGTACGGATAAAATGTGTTTGTTTGTCTTCTTTATGTGTATTTATTGCTATAATTGTTCTATACGGGTGTATGTTACTGAACATTTTCTAAACCGCTGGACCGATTTTGACGAAAGTTTTGTGTGACCCAGTAGGTGGCGCTGCAATCGGGTTCTGGGTGTTTATTTTTTTAGGGCAGGACAACCTCTACTGGGCAAGCTAGTTTAATTTAAAATTGAATTGCTTTTCAATCGATTATAATAATAGGGAAGCGGACAGTCAAATTAACTGAGATGCCCAAATTCGTAGCGTCAGTAGGTAGAAGTAAAAGGAGTCAAATAGCGCATTAATTATTGTTTGAAAATAATTTCTATGTTTTTTAAAATAAGATGATAAGATGCTATTTTAATGCTTGTTCTTTTATATGTAAAAATATTAGATTGTATTGTAATATGTGTCCGCATCCCTATTGTAGTTATCTAGGTTTTTTTATATGGGATTCTAAAGAGTGTATATATCATTTTGCTTACGTAAACTTAAGGTAGACGGCATTGATAACGGATTTCTGAAATAACACCGGCCCACAAAAAAGTTTTCTGTATTTTTTAACTAGTACCCATCTATTATGTATTTCGAAGCGCTGAATCCGAATCTGGGGTCAGTTTGGTCAAAAGTACCGACCACTTTTTTTGTGGGCCAGTGTAATAATTAGAAATGGTTTGTTATAAAACTTGCAATTTGTATTTTTTAAATTAACATTACGTATTACATTCTAGTCTAAAATAATCAAAATAATTTGAGCAATCGAATTAAGTGATAATTTAAGTAAAGACGAAATTAGACATATTCATTACGGTCTTTTAATTTGTATAGGAGTGAGATGTATAAAATTAAAAAAAAAAAAACTGTCATTCGTAGGACTTCACGTCAGACGTGAAAATTTTGGAATTCTGTGTGACGGTCACGTGAGTTTAGTGATTTGGCCCCAACCGAGAAGTGACCAAAGTCAAACTTCAAAAATAAAAAGATCTTAGTTGTTAAAAAGCTTCTATAAGTCATTTTGTATCTGCTGTTTCGTTTTCTTTTATGATTTCATTGTAAAAAGACCCAATTCTTTTTATTTGTATTTCTTTTACTGAACTGAAATCGAAGCGTAGGCAACATCTAGTATTCCAACAACCTAAATGTCGTACAACATTTGGTATTAAATCTGTGAAATTTCTCGGTATAAAACTATATAATACTCTGAGTAAGATTCTAAATTTAGTATCCATGACACGCCATAATTTAAGAAAAGCTTTGAATAACTTTTTACAGCCCATTATTTATAAAAACGCTGAAGAATTGTTACATATAGTTATTTAATAATCTTTCGTTAATTACTTTTCAACTAAAACAAATACTTTTACGCACATACTCACAAACATACACACTCGTACATATACACACGCATACACGCACACGCACGCACTTACACACCGGCATACACACAAGCTTGTACAAACACACCATTAATCCATACTCACACACTTACGCATCTAGGCACATACTTATTAGGTAGATTTTATTACTATAATATATATATGTATATATATATATATATATATATATATATATATATATATATATATATATATATGTTTTCTTTTCAATTGTTTTTAATTTTAATACCAGGCAATGAAAGAAAAAGAGTTTCGAACCGAAGCGAACTCCACTGAGGCCCGCCACACAGGCTCTGTTGAGACCTAGTGCGGGCACCAGAGCTAACTTTAGACACTCCTACAGAATTGTCATCGTATTGTGTATTATTTTATGTTCCCTGTACACTTTATGTAAATAAATTTCATTTCATTTTACTTATTTATAATCAACAATATTTTATACTTTAAACATAATTTTTTCCTTGAAAATACTCCTCAATGTAAGAAACATGATTAAATAATAAATAAGACAATCAGTTAAAAAAGCCACATTTCGAAACTGCTTTTAACAATTAAGTTGGTTTGATATTTAAAATTGACAATGCTACTAATGCTACATTTCTATGAAAATTCAAAGACCTAAATGAATCATCAATTATCGGCATTAGTCGTTTAAAAGACAAAGTCTGTTAAATTGTGAACATATTACTAAACTATAATAATGTATTTAGTTTGTCGGACCATTTTTAGTAAAAATACTCTTAAGCTACTTAATTGAAACACAATGAGATTTTCAAAATTGAATTTGTAAATAAATATTAACATACTTTAATTTTTGGTCCCTCGAACCGGATGTGATATATATTACACACATATATATATATATATATATATATATATATATATATTTTATAATAACTACCTTTTGTTAATAAATACAGCGTATATGAGAAACAGTTTGTTATGGTATCTAACATTTCTGAAACATTTTAATATTTTTTGAATATAATATAATAAACATTCCACAAATGAGTGTAATGAAACTGGGTTACACGTGAAAAGTAAACTGTCGGGAACAATAGTTTGTAATTATTATATTTGCCTGCATTGATACAAACAAATATATAAATCGCGCGCAAAAGGTTTGCCGGTGGTCGCCTCTCCCGCTTCCTACGACTGGGACCGGGGCTTGTCTAACAGCGCGTTCCACTACTAGCTCACAACGCCCAAAATGCTCCGTTAGCCGTTGCAGAAGGCGCGGTCGTTGTGGTCGTGGCGAAAACGTCACTATTGACGTCATTTTCGATCACACAACGCTGAGAACGACCCATGTCAAGAGGTGGGTCGAATAGCCGTTCCATTTGGGTTTACGATTGTAACGCAAGCAAGTGGAACGGGAAAAATCGCGGTCGTGAATGTGGTCGTTGTGAGTCTCTAATGGAAAGCCTAAGTAAGTACTAAGAACTAAATGACCGCGGGTGTCGGTTGTGGGAGACAGGAGGGGTTGTCATCGGCAAACCTGCGCACGACTTATATAATCATGTCGCTTTGTCTACGCCTACATAAATGTATATATACGTATGTATAATTACAAGTTTAATGTAAGTATATATATTAAAAAATAATAATTTGAAGTCAAGTTTAGTTGCGAATTCACGCATTTGTTGTTTAACTGACAATATATCGCGCAAGATATACGAGAATGTTTAATTGCAAATTTTTACAAAATTCTCCGCACAAACTATTTGATAGTATAAAACATAAAATACAGGAATTTAATCTTATTTTTCCTATATATCTTATTTCGACATCGCACAGTTCTAAAGATACGAATATTATTCCCACATGGAAGCTGTCGAGGGTTCGACCAATTTTAACCAATCAGACGTGTATGAAATACGCAGAATTGTTAGCTAAGCAACGCTTTGTAGTGTTTTTTTATTTAAAATAATATGTAAATGTATAATGGCTGATATTAAAAAATGTTTTTAAGTGTAGAAAATGTGGCACTGTGATTTAAAAAATAATTACTGTAATATTTATTTTGTAAAGTACAATTAAAGGTGTATTGAGTATTTATTTTGTTTGATTTATACGGTCTTATTCGGATTGAGTTAGAGTAAGTTTGAATAAAGAACCATAAAGAAGCCTTCCATCTGAAAACTCAATATGAGTAAGCCGATAGTTTACAACACATTTCAGGGATGTCTTAGCCCACCATCTAGTGTGAAGTAGCCTAAGCAAGTAGTAAATTGAAAAGTAATCTTTCTCAAAGCGACACTAGATGGCGCCTCTTACCGAACGATATTCTTGATACGTCAATTACGCTGTCTAGGAAAATCATGGCTAACCACCACCGGATGGCGCCACTAACGAAAACTGATATTCTCACGAGATAAATGCATAAATAGAGAAAAAATCTACTTCTCTCGACTATTACATACGTAGTATCCTATAATAGTCTGTGACTATTACTTTTCCACCACTTCTTCTTTAGTTATAGGTACGAGCTTATAAGCACTTTTATAACTATTATTTTTTGATAAAACTACGTATTAACGGTTTTAAGCGCGGTAATTTATTTGCTTTTGTTATTCCGACGTTTCGGCCACTTTTCAGTGACCGTGATCACTGAATACAATATTATATTTTATAATATAATAATAATATAAATAATTTGCTAACTCCGAGTACCTACTTGCACAGGCACAACCTATTAGTCAGGATCATCCACCAGCAACTTGCTCGTCGATACGGTCTTATAGCGACTGAGGTACCTTATTATAAATATACCCCTGAGCCAGTTCTCGAAAATGGTCATAGCACGCTCTACTGGGATCGATCTATTATTACAGACAGGACTATTGTCTAAGCCTGACATTGTGATAATAGATCGATCTGCGAGACGTACGTTGCTCGTTGATATAAGTATTCCACATGACTGTAATCTCGTAAATGCTGAAACTGACAAATTAACGAAATACCTTGACCTCGCGCACGAAATTATTGACATGTGGCATATGGAGTCAATGATCATCGTACCGATAGTGGTGTCCGTTAACGGTTTAGTAGCAAAGAGCCTGGACCGACGTCTAGAGAGGCTCTCGCGCGGTAAATGGGTGAAGGGCCAGATACAGAAGGCGGTTCTCTTGAGCACGGCACGCATTGTGAGAAAGTTCCTGTCTCTGGAGCCTTAACCACCGGTAGCTTACCCTAGGCCCCGTTGCCAACGGACGTCATCTTTTTATTATCAACAAATTGTCCTTTAATATCAATGAAACGGTTATATTTTATTTACATACACAGTCACCACTATTACTGTATTTTATATCTATAATATTATAAAATTGTAAATGTGTATAGCCTTTTGTTTTTTAAATTCTTTTGTGTTTGTCCCTGATCGGGATTTACGTAAAAACTACTCAGCCGATTTCGATGCGGTTTTCGCTGATCGATAGTAAATTCCCGGACTTAAAAATATCTCGGGTTTCGGTTAGCGGGAGCGGTTTAAAGTGACCAAGTTGAAAAAAAAACAGATTCCGATACAACGATGCACTGATCGATAGCAAATACTCATACCTGTGATATTTTATGTCCCGGGTTTCTACGGGAATCTCCAGAATTCATGTATTTTCATCCTAAAATTCCACAGCCCCGCTAAAAATAGCTTTTGATTTTAAATATTGGCAAAATAACTGTAATCTTTGTTACCTGTCTAATGTGGACGTCGTTGGCAAATGCTAGTATTTTAATAAAGTCTATAATAACCAGTTTAGCCTCAAGCATCTTGACTGTTTGCCATTGCAGCTATAACGACGGCCCATCCACCCTCAAACCGTCATGCGTCAGTCCACTGAGCAACACAATGACAACCGCTTCCCATTAGAGGTGTCTGCACTTTTATCTATTGTAATCACAGATCCCATAGTAATTATAATTCAATTTCTCTTTTGTGTGTGGGGTGCTAATAGGACCATATTAATAAATAAGTAGTAACAAGCAAACTTTATTTACTGTTATAATATATTTTTACAATGTGAATAAGATATTAATATACATAATATTAGTGTTAAATATATTTACATCGCTTATAATTTAGGTTTTCACGCTTTTTTTATAATTAAATAATAAATTTAAAAATCTTACACGACCGTTATTAATTTCAAATAAGTAGTGTCATCGGTGTAAGATTTGAAATCTCCCTAAACTATAAATTATTTTTGTAAAAGATGAAATAATAATTCTCAAGTTAATAGTTCCATGTGTTAAAAGTATTTAATATTACGCCTTTAACATCTCATTATCATATCTTTAACATGTATCATGATATTAGAGATATGATATATACAACGGTATTTCTTAGTATAGGCAATTTACGAAATGCCCATATACAATAACGAGAGCAAAACTTACAGGTGTAAGGCGGAGTTGCTTTATTAGATTACTCAATACCTGCCAAGTGTTTGCTTTTCAAAGCAAAAATAAATTGTACTCTAATCGACGTTAACTATCACGATACACGCTAGAGATATAATACGACCTGGTGATATTGCTGGATGTAAGTAAAAATTTCGTTTAAGCCTTAGAGAGGCTATCTTCCAATATTGATTATGGACATAAAACTTAACAGTATGATATCGAATATTGATATTAGAATATGCGATAGGCACTTAATAAAACGGCCGAACTAGATTCACGAATTCATATAAATATCTCAATCAAAATCCGAATTAACATCTGTAAATCGAGAAGTGTCGAAAATATCCTACACGTAAAGATATTTCGATATGGTATTTCGCATACATATAAATGAAAATATGATACTTAGATACATCCTTGTGATTGACCCTAACGATCGGTGCAATAAAATTACAGGGTGTAATTTTTATAAATTTTAGTCGACTCGATTCCCGGGTGAAGCAAGAGAATTTTCGAAAATCGTTGAAAGCAGTTTTATTTCTTTTCAAAAATAAAGAAATGTGTCTTTGGAGTAAAATTTGCTATCTCTATTATTTAGAGGACTTTCCCCCCAGGTGGCATTAAAAAAAATCCACTCTGTATATAACGCTCTTTTACATTGTAGATAATTTTTACAATCATAGAAAATCAAATATAATAATTGTAGTTATGTATTGCTTACATAAGGGGTTCTTTCGATATATCTAATTAATATATGATTTATTGCGTCGATAAAGTAAAAAAAAACTTAGCAAAGCGAGTCAAAACGCGCAGGGTTACCAAATTCTAAAAATTAAGATCACATGGTATAAAATTATATTAAAACATTTTATAAAGTTGTTTATAAATAGATATTATTACAAAACTTATATTATTTTTAATTTTTGTTGGAATTTTCCAGTAATTATCGCGATTTGAGGGATTTTTGACTCTAGCTTAAGGTGTTAATATTTGATTGTTGGTAACCCTACTCGTCAAGTTATTGTGAACGGGGAATAGTAGGTAGTTAATTGAAACTGGTGCGTGCTACATTCCCGTCTTCGAACTAACAGGTTGGGGAAAAAGTCTTTTCGCATATAGTATGTATGAACTTGTAATAAGATCTCTTTGGCTATACCATTCGTATCTGGCTGGTTTTGGTATCATTAAAAAGTTTTAATTTTAAAGAAGACAATTCCAAATTCAAATTAGGAAAATGTGTGATTTTCATTTGTTTTTCTTATTGTTAAAATGAGTGAATCTAATGAAGAAATTCGATACATTTTAAAATTTTACTACAAAAAAGGTAAAAATGCAACACAAGCCGCGAAAAAAAATTGTGATGTTTATGGACCTAATGCAGTATCTGTAAGAGTAGCGCAAATTTGGTTTAAGCGTTTTCAATTCGGAAATTTTGATATCAAAGATGCACGTCGCTCTGGTCGCCCTGTTACGGACAAAATTGATGCCTTTTTTGAAAAAGTGGAGCAAGATCGGCATATTAGTAGTTGCGATGTAGCTGGAGAGCTGGGAATTGACCACAAAACGGTTTTGGCGCATTTGAAAAAAGCTGGGTACACAAAAAAGCTCGATATTTGGGTACCTCATGAGCTCACTGAAAGAAACCTAATGAACCGTGTACTCATTTGTGATTCTTTATTAAGACGTAATGAAACCGAACCATTTTTGAAAAAGCTGATAACTGGTGATGAAAAGTGGATCACGTACGACAAGAACGTGCGAAAAAGATCGTGGTCAAAGGCCGGTCAGGCTTCACAGATTGTGGCGAAACCCGGGTTAACTCGCAACAAGGTGATGCTGTGTGTATGGTGGGATTGGAAGGGCATTATTCATTATGAGCTGTTACCGTCAGGCAGGACCATCGATTCTGAACTGTACTGCGAACAACTGATGAGATTAAAGCAAAAAGTTGAGAGAAAGCGGCCGGAGTTAATCAACAGAAGGGGTGTGGTTTTTCATCATGATAACGCTAGACCTCACACATATTTAGCTACTCAGCAAAAATTACGAGAGCTTGGTTGGGAGGTGTTAATGCTACCGCCGTATAGTCCTGACTTTGGACCTTCAGATTTTCACCTGGTTCGGTCTCTGCAGAATTCCTTAGGCAGTGTCAGGTTAACATCACGAGAGGACTGCCAAAACCACTTGTCGCAGTTTTTTGATCAGAAGCCCCAAAATGTCATTAGTTTGTATGTACATGACAGTAATACCAATTTGATTAGTTGTACCTTAATCAAATTAATGTCGTGTGTTGTAACGAGGGATGTTATAGAGCTCCATAATTGAAACCGGATCCCGATATCGGAAATAAAATTCTATCCGTACCGATTTTGATGTAAGTCTCAAATAATTTCGGATTGGGGCAGAGTTTAAGACAAGTTATGACAGGTTTTTGTTTTTGCCCGGCCGAACCAACACACAAGCTGTGCGCGTACCTCCATGCATTGTTTATTATTTCTATTGCTTAGACATAGCTAGTCAGTCATTTACTCTTGTGGGATCATACTAACATAGATAAAATAACAATTATCGTTTTACTTTTACAATTTCTTCAAAATCTAATATCCGTACTTAACTGAAACTATCCGAAACTAACGGATGATCCGAAATTTCATATCCATACATCTCTAGTTCTATAATATTTCATAGCATTAGTTAATATTTGTAATAATTATAATAAAATTAATAATACATAATAATGGTCAAGAAGGTGTTTAGTTCACACATCGTTCGAGCAACAAATCAATAATTTTAAGAGTTAAGTTTTAGAAAATCAGTCTCAATGAACAGGCCTTTGTTTCTCGATATTATTAATTTTTATGTTATAGCCTACTTTACATAACGCGAACTAAGCAATGAATATTAGATTGATTGGTACATTTTAATATATTTTATTGATATATACAGTAATACGCTTTACGCGACTCCGCATACCGCGGATTCGATATAACGCGCGATTTTTAAAATTCGCGCTCATTTACTTCGCTTTACGCGGAATTATTGATTGGTCCATTAGCTTCACGCGGTCATTGCGCTAGCCAATAGCAGCACGAATCTTCTCAGTTTATAAAAGCTCAATTATTTTAAGTGTTCGGCATGCAATACAAAACAGTGTTGCTAGTTAGGAAAGAATTTTGCAAGAACGCAAACAAAACGCTACTCAAAAAACATTAGATAACTATTTCTCACGTCATTTTTAGGATTAAATAAATAAACAAAAATTTGTAACAATAAATAAGTTGGTTCTGTTTCATTTGCGCAATAAAAGCACTTTAGTTACTTAATTGGCTTGTTATTTCATCTTATCTTGCTATACGCGTATTTCGCTTAACGAGATTTTTTCTGGAACGCATCCTTCGCGTAAAACGTGGTATTACTGTAAATATATTTATTATACTGAAATGTACACATTAAAGCGTAAAACTGTTGAGAGAAAATATATTTATTAAATGGTATTGAGAACTTGTTATTAAAAAGTTTTTTAAACTAAATACAACATTATTATAGAAAAATTATTATTACCTATGTATTAAAATATATTTATTCACTGTAGTAAAGTATTGTATAAACAAAAAGAGTTCTTTTTTACTATAAACCTAAGTAATTCTTAATTAAAAAGCTTGTTATATGTTTTATTACAAGTTTATTTATTAGTATGCAAGAAACTATGGATACCAAATACTTTAGTGTGCGATAATAACTTTAATATTGTAAGTGGATTTATTATATAAAATACGTCGTTAAAACATCATTTACAATATATGTCATTATGATGAAATTAAAATTAAGTGATGAATGACAATGACATTTACTTATAATAATTATTAAGCATAATACATACTATACGTAAACAGGTACATTGAACACCAAAAAGAAATAATTACGAAAGAGTGCACACAAAGTTAAATGTCAGTCTTTGAACAGTCGAATCACATAAAATTATTGCTGATAAAGTCACCTAACGCCATTAAGCTTCTAAGGCATTATTCTAGAACAATACTTAAGCAAAAACTAAACGCATGAGATAATCTGACTGAATTGAAACGTATTTTCGAAAGCAACATTAGTCACAGGTCTGCGTGACATTTCAATTTTGCAGATTAATACACGCGACGGTTTGTACCTAAGTATTCTTCTGTAATACGCTACTAAGTAATCGACACTAATATTTCTACAGGTCCAAAATAAAATATATCTAATTTAAATATTACTTGATCTCTAAATATGAATAATATCAATTGTTATAATTGTCATATATATTTTAACTGAATAGGTTATACAGGATGTTTCAGCAAACTGAACACCTGCTTGAAACCGTTATAGTATACCGGGAATCTTAATTAAGATGCATTATAATTTTATTATTTAGTAATAACAAAGGTACAGGAAGAAGAAAAAATAATTTTGGTTGTGCTTCTCCTTAATATTGTACACTAAGAATGATTGTATTTTGTATAAAACATTTGGTAAGTTCGTTGCCCTTTAATAATGCCGCCAAACACAGACACGCCGTCAAAGCAACCGCGCATCCGGCTTACCCATAGTCGGCGTTTTTTATAAAGTTCAGCTGACAGTTCGTGACCTCAACGATTTGTAAACATTGTTAAGGGGATCCTATCAAAAGTACGTCACTGCTGAAGTTAGTTTTCATGCGTTTTTTCAATACCGGATGAATAAATTTGAAAAAAAAATATGTTCGACTTAAAATCTTTTACTGTACTTGAAACCTGGTTTTATATGAAATTATGGTGATAAGAAGTGAAAGTTTAAACGGTCATAACTCTAAAACTAAATTTTAAGAAAATTTTCTTTTTTGTAACTGTACGCTAGTGTTATGCCCTTTCACCCATTTAAGTAGGTGTTCCGTTTGCTGAAACACCTGTATATAGTAATAATAATATTCTAGAAATAAAATAGTAAATAATTGTTTATTAGAATATATAATCAATTCTATTTATTTTAAAATGGTCCTAAATTAAGTGGAATATAATTGAAAGTTTCAAACCACTGAAATACTATTGAGTTAAAAGGTTACGATTCGTTTATAAGGGTTTATCTAATAATTCTATTGCAGTTACTATGCTATTGGTGCGTCAGTTAACGTATATTATTAGGTCAAGTTAAGAGTAAATATCTTAATATATAATGTGCATATATTCACATACATATATTTGTATATAATTGTGCATTTGGTATACCAATTTCTTTGGGCCTTTCATTTTGTTTTTACACTTAAATATACGACATTTACAATTTTATTTTAAATGAATAAAAATGAAAAACTCACTCTCGACTTGGTTATAATTACAATTAAATATAAATATTAATTAATTTATATTTACATAATAGCAAAAAGTGCGCAAAAAACGATTTCACAAAATATGCATTTGAGCAATACGTTTAATTTATTTACATAAAGCATTTTAGATAATATATAATTAATTATAGTATTATTTATGTATAACATAACTACGAATGAGGTTTCGGAATATGCGATGTAGGCGTGAGAGTGATATTTCACAATTATATAAAATAGGTCATGAAACAAAATTAAAATATTATTTGATCACCTTTCAGATTTTTAGAAGTTTATTGAATAAAAGTAATATGTAATTTTACATAGAAATCACAAAAATACTTATTAAATCTAGATTATAATTAAAAATATATGTGCATATAGAAATTATATCCCGGCGTATTAATTATTATAATTATGGTAAGCTAAGTATGGAAAAATGAAGATTTGTTCGCATTTGAGACTGGTTTGCCAGAGACCTTTGCTTATTTAAAGTGACCTGATAGTCTCATATATTTGGTATTTTTGTATGAATTAATCAATACAAGTATAATAAATTAAAGTTATTTTTTTATATTATAATTTCTTATTAGAAAATTTATAAAATTCTAAATACTCCCACGCTTCACATAATTATTACCGAAGATAGAAGCAAAACTAATTTGTAAATTAAAACAATTACAGTAAACATTTTGCAAATTATTGGTTGTATCTGTAATACTAAAAGTTTATATGCGACACTCCCATTGTGTGCAGACGACGGGATACTGTCATAGTGGGAGTGAAACACACGCTTAAGGTAAACTTTGAGATAAGTGACCGAGACAAGAGACAGCGGGCCGCGACACACGACTCGTCCGCTTTATATACAATTGTATGAAGAATATTTGCAGCGCGCGACAGAGACGGGCGACAGAGACAGCATGTATGCGATCGCTTCGGCTTCTTTGGTGTCTCGTTCGCACGTGGTTTTGATTAATTAAGTATATTAAGTCGTACACGTGTTTTCGAGGTACCTAGTATCGACTGGTCGGCGTTCGCCTCTCATGCGTTCCCAGAATAGTAGAAGTGACAGGCGACATTCGGAGACACTGTCTAGCTCGCGTATCTTAAATCGTTCCTCTAGCACGAGCGTCAATAAAACTTCCTTGCCGCCGTCCTACTCTATTCACACCCTCTATCACACGTCTCCCCTCGCCTACGGACCATGGAAGTTTAACGTATGAATTTGCGGGTCTACAGTCATCGTTTATACCTACAACATGTCCTATACTAACAATACTTACAATTTAAATAATATCACTCTACAAAAGGTCTAGAAATTATTAGTTTATTGCTATCAAGAGAATATTTACAAGAAGCGTTTATTAATATCTCGAGACATCAAAAATTGAACAGAAAAAATATACGTAGCGTTTCTACATCTACTGGATAAAGTTCCTAAAGTTTTGTGTCTCTTAGTTATTATATCACATTAGATTAGAATCTTGTATACTCATTCGATTTCAAAATGTACTCTGAATTTTAATTTTCATAATAACAAATTAAGTTTATTCACTTCATTACGATTATAAATCGTTAATTTGTTTTAAATTAAATTATTAAATTCTAAATCAAGTTTTGAATTATAGTAATATATATGTTAGCCATTGCCGCACTCAGAGTTTTAATGACGATAAACTTAAATGCCAATTCAAATTTATTACTCAACTTAAAGTTAAATTTATATTCTCGTAACTTGAAACGATTTTAGGTGATGTTAGCAAATTATTATTTGCGTAAAAGAGAAATTCCTTCACCGCAATTTAAATTTAATTACTGATTATGAGTGCGACGGAGTTTTAACACACACAGAATTATATGGCACTGTATTTTTGAAAGGTATTTTTTTTAGTCGGAATTATCTTGGCCCGCGGCAGTGTTCAATGTCCTATTGTCCTCACTCACTAAAGATCTGTCGTATCGTCGTTGTCTCGTGATTTTAGGCCTTACGACACTCAACAGAGGGGCCGAAGTAGCGTGACTTGGCAGTCGATTTAAGTCCTTCCGTCCCTGGAGTAAGGGGGACGTGACGCTTGAAGACTCGTCGCCTTCATCGTCTGACAGAGCCGGGAAACATTCCTTCATTTTCAAACTGCGCTCTAGGCGTCTGAGGAACCTGTAATTTGCAATTTATTCATTAGCCGCACAGAATGGTTGCCGATAAGTACCCCCTATTGCTTCCTTCAAACACTGCCCCTGGGCTGATACTTTACCGCTGTCAGCGTTAGATCCAGTACTTTTTAAGATAGTCTAAACTCCAGACGATGCGGCATATAAGAAATTATTTTCATTGAAAAAAATAAACTTCAATCGTAACATAAAGTAAATTATATAACATATTCATAATATTGATTACTGTAGAGATTTGTATAATACAGATTTGTAGTAAGCAAATTTTGCTATATCCTAAACTATGTGGTAATACGCGAGTGGGACAGCGAACGCTATTTTGGTAGCTCCCTAAGTATAAATTTAGTCATTTACCTCCCTTAGACAAAGCCCTACATTTGGCGCTAGAAGTTGTCTATTAACAATGAGAGCTACTATTTCAAATAGGACAGTATGGGAGTAATGACGTAAATAGAAAAATAAACATCGTGATTCTGCATAAGATTATTATTAATTAGTAACAAGGAATAAATATATTTTTATATACTTAATTATAATTATTATATTGTTACAAACTACAGGACTCAAATTAAAAATGCCGTTGGAACTACTATAGAATTTATTAGAACTGTACAAACACGTATAAAACAAATACAAATAAGACTGGATGCAAACAGTTCACACTGCACGATTCAATGCAATTAGACACGCGTAAAGTCCGTCGTCTATATCGCTAATCGAGAGTACTACAAACGTCTTACTCGTCTCGTAGTCGTCGCTTGACTGCCCGCCCCTCCATTCGGGCATCGTCTTATACTAACTATACAGTACAAAAAGGATTGACTGCGCGCACTGAGTTTCCGAGAAATAATAATTTGCACACCTGCGAACGGCTAACAAAGTCGAAAACAATAACAATAAGGATTAGTTCGACGCTAATGATGGTTACAAAACAAGTAAAAAGACAATAGCATGTTTTTCTTAATTACAAATTCAAAAGACAAAAGAATTCCTAATCCGGGAAGACAATGAACTGCGCTTACAACAGGCAGCTGTGCGCTTATCTTTGACGGCATGTAACAATATGTTTCGTAGGAAAGTTCATGATAACGTTACAAGTTACATTTTATGCGCGTGTCAGCCATACCATCCTATTTGAAATAGACTAGACTCTAGATCAGGGATTCCCAAAGTGGTCGAAATCGGTTTCCCAGGTAGCGACATAAAACTGATTTTGGGAGTCGACGAGGTCTAAAATTCGACCACTATTAACTAACAAAAGTTCCTATTTGAAACTTTCAAGATATTGTATAAGTTGTGTTACGTGTACCTACCAACTTGTTATAAGATTGACTAATATTTTAGTAGGAAGTATTATTGTTGTACTTTTATAAAACTTAACAAGTCGGTACGCCTGCACAAGTTCGTGCAAGAGTTCGAGCGAACTAATTACGTAATTTTGATGAGAAAAAGATTTCAAGTTTACTCACTTAAGAAATCGCAAAGTTTTTAAATTGGTAAATATTTCAAAAAAACTAGAGATAGGGTTTTTAAAGTCCTTTGGATATGGGAGTCTAAGGTATCAGTTCACTTTGGAAAAGGGGTCTCTTGCCCAAATTAGTTTGGGAATCCCTGCTCTAAAGGATGTGTAGGATGTGTGTGAATTTGACATCGGTATTATGTATATGACTATATAGTATTTTTTCCACCATAAAACATTTAAAATTACCTTATTTGATTACTAATAGTTCTTAATTTATTGACTTTGGCAGGTTTCCTTAGATCTTCTGTCAGGTCTAGACTAGATGAAATTTTTGACGAAGTATCCTGAAAGTATAAAATCAACTTTATTTACAGATTTTATATATCATAACAGTACATACAACCATTATAGTATAAAATATTGATAATTAATAAACCATGCTTGAAAAATTACCTTAAAGTTGATACTTATTTGATCGTTTTACTATGTTATACATTAACGGGCTTATTCATATTAAGTTAGAGTAAGCTTGTAGGTTTCTTTAAGAAGCTTAAAGAAGCCTTATAACTAACTCAATACGAATAAGACCGTAAATTATTAATGCAAACATTAGCAGTTACATGACAATATTCTACACATTCCTCCAAACTAAACTACACATACAAATCTTTTTAAAATGTAACTATTAATTAAATAATCTGACCTACGTCACTTCATTAAACACTACGTTGTATTTACAAGGTTATGTTTTGGGTAAAACATAGGTGAAGCAAATAAATATGTCTTCAATACAAAATGGCCGCAATAAAAGTTTCACGTAACTCTAGATTTTGTTTACAGTCAATATATTTCGATATGAAATGTAAATATGCAGGTACTTACTCTACTTACATAATTAGTGTTGGTTTTTTTTTAAATAAGATTATTTAGTTAATTTGTAATTTATGGTCCTATATATGTCCTATGGTCCTGGCACAGAAGCAACAACATATTATAGTAATTATTGAATCTTACTTATTTAATTTTGAATATTCAAAAATTAAATACATTTACTAACAAAAGCTAATTATTTTTAATTCTAAATTTATTAAAAAAATACGGTTTTATTCATGTTGGCATACATTAATTCTAACTCAATATGATAAAAAACCTTAAAATTTTATTTTAACATTTAATGATTTAATAAAAAAAACTTTTAGTCAGTGCGTTTGAGATCTACCAGAACTCGTAATCGACTTTTATAAATTAATTGGGTGTTTTATATATATAAACCTTCAATGAATGTTTATTGTTGAAATGTATCTAACTGATGGTGAAAATTGCTTAAAAGATCCGTTTCGTAATTTTCAGGAAGAGTTAGCGGATATACAGACAGACAAAGGCGGAGAACGACTTTGTTTTACCTAAAACTTTACCTTTTCCTGTCAAGTTCACTACAATAACAAAGAAATTAAGATCATGTAGCCTACACAACTGCCCAGCAAAACATATAATCGAGTCGAAGCCAATTTGATTTGAAGTAATACAATGTATATCGTGTTGTTTATGATAACGTAATTATTTTTTAGTGAATTGACAAAACGCGAATGCAGCGTCATCTATTTTGCTAATCCATCTATTCCACGGAAACGACATCATTTATCGGGATGAAACGTATCCCAAGTGTTAGCTCAGACTATAAGCATATAAGATAATTATGTTGAGTTTCATTCATATACGTTCAGTAGTCTCCAAAAAGGATGCGATCGCAGCGCTATCTTTTTGGCTATTTTCGTCTATCCCACGGAAACGACGTCATCTATCGCGATAAAAAGTGTCCTAAGTTACACTCCGGGATATAAGCTAGGCCTATGTCGAGTTCCGTTTAAATCTTCTGATGCTCTAACCGACAGTCAGGCAAAAATTATAAAAATGGTATTTTCGCAATCTGCTGGTCCGAATTAGCCCTCCTGGTTTTTTTACATTTCTAAACGCATTGTACAAACTCGAACAGATAGACATTATCATCTCGGGAGCACTGAAGAAAGAAGCATTAGTTAGAGGTCCTAAGATCCCTTGCCGCACTGAACGTGTTAATGAAACGCTTAGTAATATATTACACTAACGTGTTTATTATAATAATTCTACCCAACACATAGCCCTGTCTATTTCAAGATGCTTCAAATTTTTGACACATACTATCACCTCAGAGCTACGGCATTTTTGTCGCTTGAGAGGTTTCCTAAGCCGCGTCGGCTCACAAGGCTGAAAATAAACCCAACAAATTGCAAATTCTCTACACCATAAATTATTATAACAAAGCTAAAATACATAAATATTTTAAATAATAATATATTATTAAAATAAAAGTGGCGTGTAGATTAAGGGGCGCTTGCATAACGATCGCCTTTAAATAAAAATGAGTTAATCATATTAAACTGCCTAAATACGTTTTACACAAAACGTATTAACAGTTCTTTAAACATATTTAGCGGCAAATTTTACGTTGTGCAAGATGCTAATTGTATTTAAGGGCGTTAAATGTGTTTTGTGTTTCTTAAATAAATTTAAGCAACCCTATGCAAGCGGCCCTAAATGTTTGTATGTAAGAGTTATTAAAATATATGGCATATTTTTAATATGACCTGTATTACCGAGATTTATTATTTCATTTATTAATAAACCATATTATAAAAATGTTATAACGAACACTGAGTCTTAAAGCCAGTGGTTTATAGCAGTTATAAAAAATACATTGTATTATGATCGTTTTTAAAGCAGCAAAAAAGTGTTTATGAAAAAACACATAATTTATTATATTGCTCCACAAAACAAACTAATAAATAGTTAAGTTACATAATTATAGTTCTTTTTCACTTAAACATTAATACACATCATATTATCTCCAGTAAGTAAATTTAAGTTAATAAGTGCCATAGACAACATTAAATTGTGGTATACATTCATATGTGTCCTGTGCAAAATAGAGAGGGTCAGAATGAAAAAAAGACAGCAATTGGAAATTTGTGTGCTCATATAAGACATTAGTTGGATATTCATGTGCCTATATAAGAAAATAATTGGAAATTGTGTGATTGACAGGAAGTCCTTACTTGCATATCGTTGTCAGGTAGCCTTAACTCCCTCGCTGAAGCTACAGAAGCAACAGACGCGTTGGAGACGGAGTCTTCAGAGGATGATGAGGAGGGAGGAGCTGGTGCCTGCGACCGAGAACGACGACGGCCACCCTTGCGAGATCGTGTCGCATCACGACTGCCAGGCACCTGCAATTTAAATATATTCTGGGTTTTTCAGGGCTTACAAATTACAACAATCATTTTTCAAGATGTCATTACTCAAATCCAAGATTTTGTTCATTTATTGGTTTAACTACTGATGAGAAATGTGAAATTAGATCTATATTACTGATATCATGAGAAAAAGTTGCAGTAAACTATACAGCAATATGCATATCTAAGACTGATAATGCTTATTATACCATTTATAATAGTCACAGTGATATTTCAAAAGGATGTCTTCATCGTGAAGCTTAAAGTTAATTTCTTTTATCTTTGAGAACCTCAAGAAAGAATTCATTTGTAGGAGTTAAGTGCACAAACCCTAAAAGACACACACTACCTCTAAAAGATTGTGCATCGAATGTGGCATATGTGGCAAAGTTGATTTTGTTGTGCCAGCAACTTCATGCGATGCGGTCCTTGTTGTCCTCCTGTCCCGTTTTCTCCCAGTCTTCTTCTGAGTATTAATTCCAGTTTTGCAATTATTTCCTTTCACACATTCTGAACTGGGAAAGTCGTACAGCCCATCGGAATCTGTGAATGGTAACTGTCTACCGTAGAATTGTGGAGAGAACCTCCCTAAACCTGTTTTGTCACTTAACGGACTTTCGCTTCTAGAACTAACTGGACTTAGGGGTCTACTATTCTCAGTAAGTAGGGTTGGAGGCCTTAAACTAGCTTTTTCGTCTAAACCTCTTTCGACGCTAATGCATTTCACTATAGAGCATTTAGTTACACCGCTAGGAGAGCATAAAACTGGAACATCTAGTGTTTCCTTCAAAACGACTAGTTCCATTTCTTTAGCGCTTGTGGGTACATCGTCTACTCTCTCATCAGTTCCAATACCTTCGTCATTCGATTCTAACAACGGGTCATCTGATAACGTTTCAGAATCAGATCTGCCTCGCCTTCGTTCTTTTGAATCATCATTAGCAGCTGCCGGGCTGGAATTCGTTTTCATTAGCGGTCGTCTGCGAAAACACGAGGGCCCTCCGCCTGAACCAGGATCTTCCATTTCTGAAGGACATAATGGATTGCTAGATCCACATCTAGAAGGCCCAGGACTTGCCATGGAACTATAGCCGGATGATGATAAATTAGATTCTGATGGAGCTCTTTCTCCACGAGCTGACATTGCGAAAGGACTTAGGTAACACATATTTCCAGTAGGCGGAGGAGGCCTTGGAGACAATGGTTCGTCAGATTCTTCGCTTGCATTGTACGTGACCGTAATTACAGGTGGTGGTTGCAGTTCTAGATGCGGTGGGGTTCGTTTTGGTGGTGGTGATCCAGGGGATGCTCGTTCAATGATTAATGAAGGCACTCGAAGGGCTGGTGGAGCTGGGGAGGGTGAAGATAACTCTCGTTCTGAATCTTGACTATGTGTGAAACTTGGACTTGGCGAATCAGTCACGTGTGTTGACGGCGTTGGAGTGTCTGTACTTATTGCAGGTTGACGAAGCTGGAACAATTATAAAACATTTAAATTTATATATATTTTAACTCAATAATGGTCTATATGCAAACACTTGTATATAAGTACGTCCATACGTATAAAAAGTGCTTCTTCTATAACTATTCTATCAAAAACTAAGGAGATGAGTTTTAAAATATAATAAAATTAAAACATTTTAAATATCTGCTTCATTGTGATTTCATTTACATTTCAATGCCTAAATTAAAATAATTCCTTTAAACTTTTTATTTCCATTAATTCCAATTTTCAAACAAATAAATCTTACTTTTAATCGTAATCCTGCAGTAGGCCTTTCAAATTTTTCACACTTAACCTCTTCTAATTCGTCTTCACTTGGCGATACACACGTGCCGGTAGATTCACTTTTTATATCAATTTCTATACTTGCTCGGGGCATTCTGGGAGAAGGTAATGGTGTAGGAAGAGGAGTAGGCAATGGGGTAGGTAAAGGAGTAGGTAATTCACGAATGGGTGACAGGCATTTGTTAATACCACTCGGTACTTCCAGGAGAATGGATGGAGGGTGGAGGAGATTGCCTGACGATGAGTTTTTGTGAGCACTTAGCGGGTCTAATACCTGGAATATGACGGAAAGAAAGTATATAGGTTTAGAATTTTTATTATTCGATTGGAAAATATAGTAACTTCATAATGATCGGAAGACTAATTCGTAGTGTAGTCACCTGTGTTGTATCTATTTGATACTATTTTGTAATGAGATTTAGAAAGTGTAGCGTAATAAATAATGTAATGATTTTTCTAAAATAGTCTGAATTGCAGAAATTACTATAGGTAAGTTAAATTGTGTAGTGTTATCAATTTGAGCTTACCTGTATCTCAATAGTATTATGAGGTCTGGTCACTGGTGAATCGGGTGCTAACGAAGGTATATGAGAAGAAGTTAATGATATATCATCACCATCAGCAGTATCATCTTGAGGAGACGAGGCTGATGGTGTACTAGACATTGAGACTCCGCCCGATGACGCCCTTGAAACTATTGCCGCTGATGATGACGAAAAATTTCTAAACATTGCTAGTATTGAGTCTGCGCTGGAGATCTTTGGAGTTCTGAAATATGAAGTTCATGTAATTTCATGTAATATTTAACATATTAATTACTCGTGAACAATGTTTTGACGTCGAATTTGTAATAAAAATGAACTTAAAACAGTTCAGATGCAGTTAAAGTTAAATATAACAATATTCTAATACGTACCTTGAATACTTCTTCAAAGCTGTATGAGCTAACGTCAAATCCAAGCTAGACATGGAATCACTTCCTTGATTACTAGAAGTACTATGAGGTGATCTAACTTCAACACCTGGTGATGGTGGTGTGCTTGATGCTTTTGCTCTCATTCCTCTATCAGCTATTACTGCCATTGGAATTGCTATAGTATTAACCATATCTACGTCTGAACTAGAACTCATTTCTGCTGATACCTTTAAAGGGAAAAATATTAAATTATTGATAATATAAAACTTTCAAAACCCAAAAACTCGATTAAAAACTCATGTGGTATTTCTTTTTTACAGAAACTAACACAACTTTAACTAATCATGTATAAACAAGTTTCTAAAACTGCATTATGCTTACCTTATTAAGCAATCTAGCAAAAGTCACCTTCTTCTCTAATTTGGGATCTGATATATGCCGCATAGACGGTGAAGTAGAGGGACTTGATGCTTCACTGGCAAATGAAGTCTCTTTATTTTCCACTCCATAATCTACGAAAGCCGGAGCGCTTTCTACTGCACTCAACGTCCTCTTCTCTGACATCTGTATAAGTTCTCCCATCGTTATTTTCTTTGCATTATCATTTCCTGTTGCTGGGCTGATCAGTTGTTGTAATATCTGCTTTTTCTCTGCTGCATTTTTCTTTGTTGGTGTCGAGTTATTTCGCTTTTTGCGTGGCGATGGTGTACCTGATCGGATTATCTTTGTTAATGACACAAATTTCGTTTCTAATCGTTCCATGATTGAAGCCACAACAACGATGTATATGATATAAACTAAGATCATAAAAAAAGGGATTTATTATACATTTATAGGAGGTCCAGAGATCAACATCATGCGTCTCTCTGTGCAGAAAGCCAATTATTTAAGATTAAGTGCCAAAAATATTTATCAAATTATCAAAATTGTGCCAATTCATGTTTTTATTTATGTCAGCATATTATGTTGAGAGATGTAATGGAGGTGTAAATTTATTAAGAGTATAGTTATTGAAACAAATACATGTATTCGTATATATTCGCGATATCATTTAATTCTTGGATGTTCACGTATTTGTTAAAAGCAACAATGAAAGCTGTTACACCGATATTTTATTAGCGTTCTAAACATAAAATAAAATGGCGTATCCAATCGCTATTATTTAACATCTGTTATGAATAGCGATTGCCAAAGTTGAACACTTACAGCATCAGCGGCCTTTAGTTTACAAAATGAGGCTGTTATTTCAATAGCTATACGTTACGTAGGACAGTGTTGTGCAGTTTGGTAGAATACAGAGAAGTTGAAGTATAGAAAAGAGAGAAGAGAAGATTCAAGTAAAGGTTTTTAAGCAGAACAGTGTCCAGACAGAGCATGCTACGCAACATTCACATTAATAATTCGAGCCTTTCTATTGCCACTGACTTTGCTAATTGCAGATTTAAAGATACGACAAATGACAGAATTTAAAAAGATAAGAGTTTTAAAAAATAAAACTGATTTTTGTCTCTGTATAGTGTTTTGAAAATAAAAACATTGTCTTTGGCAAAAGAGAGGCTCATTTAGTTGGACGATCTAAAAAGGTGTAGAAACGAAGGAAGGAGCGTAAGTCGAGATGCTTTTAGTGTTTGTGCATAGTCAGGGGTGCACACATCGACACTTGAAGTACGAGACCAGGGTAGCGGGGTCAATTTACGTTGGTTATTAGCATTCCACATAGAGATTCATTCATAGCGGGGTAACATCAAGTGTTAATTGAGCTCCGGACACCGCGCGCTCCGCAGTCGTTTGATCAAATGGTTGTCGGATGCTTTTACCAAGAATTTTGATGGAAAGATGTAAAGCTCCATGCCCATTAGCTGACTAACCACATCCTGTAAATAATTACTTGTTTCGTCGTCAAGTCAATAATTACATAAGCTATTGGGCAGCGAGCTTTGATAGTCTATGTAAAACATATTTAATAAATTTATGCAAATGAAGTTAATTTTTTTCCTATTAGTTACAAAACATTGATCTAATGCGGACACCATAAAAATCAAGACCAAAGAGATCACACTAAATAACAGAACTAGCTGTTTCTCAATCAAAACTAGTAGCCAGCTAATGCTCTAGCTCTCTAATACCTAGACAACTTAGAGATGATATGTATGAACGAACCATTGAAATGAAAGATATTCACCAAATTACCATGAGATATAAGGAGTTTGGTAAAGTTTCTATAATTTCGTTTGTTATGACAAAGTAGATGTTCGTTTAGGATGGGAGGTGTTAGGTGCGGAGCGCGCGGTGTGTTGTGATGTCGCTCCAATCCTTACGTCCGAGCGGCGGCTTTAAGAGATCGTCCAAGCTAAAGGTGCGCGCGGCTCGCGGGTGAGGCGCGAGCCCCGACACCGACGGCTTGCGGATACCCAGCCGCGTGAGCAGCGTGCGGTGAGGCGGCGGCTCGTGCGCGCCCGCTGTGGACAAACGGCCCGTCACTGGCGAGGCCACCGCGGCCGGCGGGGCCACTGGCCGGCCGGGCAGCGGCCCGCCGCGCCGCCGCTAGCGCTCGCCCGCCGGCACCGCGGCGTAGGCGCCCCGCCCCCGCCCCCGCGCCCGCACCCTCGACCGCGACTGTGGCGCTGGCCCCACACCACAGAACAGTAGCGCAAGGTACACTCAGCTATTTTTAGCCTAACCAGATACACTCAGCCACGCACACCGCTAAGTGTAACGACACACCTGCCGAAGGTACGGTGCCGACATTTCTTCGGTTGGCATGACATACCAAATGGGCAAGACAGTTGGAACTACGCGGCTTATAGTTCGGCGCGTTACGCGATGGCAAATAGTATGGTTTGAAACTTTTCTCCAAACATTTTATTGTATTATATAAACCTACCTATTCCTATAAAGCAGGGATTCCCAAACTATTTTGGGCAAGAGTCCCCTTTTCCAAAATGACCTGATACTTCCGACCCCATAGCCAAATTACTTTAAAAATCCATCTCTACTTTTTTTCGTATTGATAAAAATACTTAATAATTTAAACACTGCGGTTAGTTAAGTGAGTAAGCGTGACATCATTTTCTCATCAATAGTGAATAAAATAAATACACATAAAATTCAATAAATATTTTTTGAAGAAAAGTTAAGATTAAGTAAAGACGCGAAGTGAAGATAAAAAAATTAAAAAAGCAGTGTGTTGGATTTTGTTCATTAATAAGGGTCGATTTTTAGACCTCGTCGACCTGCCTCTAGACGAAAGGTTCGGCATTACGCCGAACGGCTATGCAATTTTGGCTGACGTGTCATAGGTTGTTTCAAAAACACTGCGAGCGTAGTTGGAATGTGATTTCGACTGCAGTATTTGCTCGTCTGAGGGCCTCTGTTTCAGGAGTTTGTGCTGAGTATACCTTTTGTTACTTATTTGATCCCCACACACACAGGAATATCAGGTGTAACAATTAAAGCGCCGTTTGGAAGTATGATGACATAACTGGGATACGAGTGTGAGTCCGAAATTTGAATACTTGACAAAGAAGAAACTTAGAATCTATCGGAAACCTACTATACATACTTTCTTGAAAAATACTTTATTGTTATTTTAATCCAAAATTAAAAAGCCTAATTGACTCTTCAGGTGATTAGAGGGCTGAGTCCTACCTCGGACAAAGGTTCAATATGGCGTTTCAGCGAGGTAACGTAAGCCAGCCTTCTGGAAACCTTACCCATTGATTTAGAAGACCTAGGTTCAGTGTTCTACTAATAGTCTTAAGGGACCATAGGTCAAATACAATATAGGTAAAGTTTTCTTCATTGTACTGGTTTATAATGTATGTATATTTTGATATCATTAATTCCATCACAAATTACACTTCGCTTTCACACGATATGAAATTTCAAAAGTGGGCTAATCGAAACATCTGACAATCCTTTTCTAATTGCAAACACAATTACTTCAACTTGGTAATATATCTAAGCAATAAAACGTACAATAAATATGTGAAATTAACAAAATAAATATCAACAATATCCAAACACGATACGATAATACCAAGTTGAATTAAGAACAATTTTTAACGGTTTCCAGAAACAAATAATCGTGATACATGCAAGTAAAAAAAACACATTTATATACAAAAAATACAGTGTAAACTCCATGTAACCTCACTCGATTTAACGACAAACTTCCTTAAGCGTCGAAATCACTTGGCTTTGGTTGGTTTAGTTTGTTTTCCATAAAATGATACACTCTATATAGCATCACACCCACTCTCAATAACGACTACAATTAAGTAATAAAAGTACCTTTTAAGTTGCCAAAATTAGTAAAATATAATAATAACTCTGTTTTATATAATAATATAAAAAAGTTATAAACTCGACTGTCGCCATCATGCATATTAAAATTTCTAAGAAATTCCGAAATTTCTATGTACTTCCTTTATCACCAAGATGCCTCAATATTGCAAGATATGAATAAAATAAGTAAAAAATACAACAAAGTTACTGGTGCAGCAAAAGACGTCAGACAAAAATAGCACACTTCTCTCCATTTAACGACAACTTTCTATAGCGCCATAAAATGCATAGTCCCTTCAGTGTCGTTATATAGAGTTTACGCTGTATAACAAATTTCTCATAATATGTGGCGTTTCTGGAGCCGTAATTGAAGAAAAACAGAGGAGTTAACAGTTAAGAATTACGTAAAACGTGACCTTACCATCCGAGAGACAGTGCGGTTATCGAGAAAATATTATGAGTATATCGAATAATAAATTTAGACAGATTCGGCAGACAAACACACACACTGTATATCTCCAAATTAAGCAAGTTACGCTTGTGTTATGGGTAATATACATCGGACCAATCGGATTCAATTTCGTGTATTAAATTTTGGAAATTATTTGAGTTGTCGGCACGAAGTTTTAGAAAACAGACGCATGTTTGGGACAACCCCTATTTATTAATTAAAAAGACATGAGTCAACATGAGTAGATGGGATCTGAGGTATAATAAAAGATAATGATTTATAATTTATATGCTATATTAAACTATATTCGTAAACGTTTGAAAGCTTTATTAATCTTAATTAAAAGCATAATAAATTAAATTCTGCTTACTTTAAGCAGAATTTATTATTCTAAAACGTAGAGGAATTCTTCTAATCTATATATATATATATATATATATATATATATATATATAATTCTTCTGTACGTGTGTTGACAGTGAACTCCCCCTAAACGGCTGGACCGATTTTGATGATATTTGTTTTGTGTGTTTGAATGGGGTCCCTGGGTGGTTTAGATTCACAATTGGAACCGACAGGTGGCGCTGAGATCGAGTTCTAGAATCCTCCTAATCATCTGGACCGATTTTGGTGATTTTGTTTTTGTGTCATGAAACAAAGTCTTTTAGGAATTCAGAAAATATGGCGGTACGAAGTTCGCCGGGTCAGCTAGTTGTATATATTTTATGTTTCTTATCATAATAATATACATAGTTTTTTCAAATTTCAAATTCAAGTGGTTATTGCAAAAAAGTCATACCCTCAAAAGTAATACTGTCACCAAAGTTCAAATCGTGGTGTAACAACGTGCATAATAAGTTACGAGTTTCAATATTGAAAGTTAAGAAAAAATGTAAAAACGTAAGAAATATTATGGTACATGAATTTATTCTAAACTACAGGTTCCGGCAGACGTTGTCCTGTCCTGAAAAAATAAAAATCTAGGACCCGATCCCAGCGCCACCTACCGGTTCTAATTGTGAATCTAAAGCATCCGGGGATCCATTCAAACACACACAAAATTTCATCAAAATCCTTTTTATTTTGTAGATAATCTGGCTTCTTTGTTTCTTTTATTATTCGTTGAATTAGAACAAATAATAAATCTCAGAACTATTAAAAAATTTAGACATGTGCCATTATATTTACTTATTTATTACTTTCACCCATTTGAATATATATATATATATATATATATATATATATATCAAAAGCTAATGCCCTTTTAGAACTTAAATTTCAATATTCTGTTGTCATATTAAAATCGTGCTCGAAGGACCATTTCTTTCAACGAATTATTGTTCCCCATAAAGTTATGTTTAAGTACTTACGTCTTGCGCATCGGTCCGCTTCCTCGGCTAACAGCTTCTCTATTTTCTCTGGGAAGTGTCTCTTTGCACACCAGACCAGACCGATGATAGCTAGTACTACGAAAACGGCGATCAGACCAAGCCAGAAAGGCTCCTGCAGCATCCGTTGTCCAAGACCGATTATATGTGGTGTTGGGTTTGGAATTTCGCATCTGTTTTGAAAGCGAAAACTACTATTAATGTACTTTTCTTCACGTCACGCGTGACACACGACTTCGTCCACGTTTGACTTGAAATTCCCGCGGGATTCTCGGGACACAAAGTGTTGCAGCATTTGAAGAAGATCGTAAGCTATTTTGTTATAATGAAAACTGTGGAATAAGGTAATTTTTATGCACCCGAACAACTACAAAACGCTCACGGGAAAATTTCCGCGGGATTCCCGAGATGAAAATATCACACATTTTATAACATAAAGTTCATTAAAAAAATCACTTTGGAATTCGAATCGTTATTTTTATTGGGCCCTTTTAAATCATTCACAGAAAAATTTCCGCGGGATTCCCGGGATAAAAAGTAGAGCAAATTTTATTTCTAAGAATTTGCTGTTGATTAGCGAAAACCGCATAGAAATCGGCCCAGTAGTTTTTACGTGAATCCCAAACAAACAGACAAGAAATCTAAAAAAAAATTGCATCGTGTTCTCCATCTTCAACGTTTACTTATATATAGTATATTCCAATTGTTTTTTTTTATACAGCTTCAATGTGCAGACGGTATGTTTAGAATTTTATAATATTATAGATAAGATAGATAGATATACTGCTTTGTTCTAATTAACAATTAACAAAAACGTCTTGTGACCGGTTCATGTATCTTATCGACCGTTTATTTGCCTTGCTATAGGTCAAAATTTGACATAAACTCCATAGAAGTAATGTCAAAATTTAACCGATGGCAGGGCAAGTCAATTAATAGTAAAATATAGGAACCGTCCATTGGTAAAACAAGATTATTATTCCAATAGGCGTAGGATTAAGTTCTCGTCATATAACCTGGTCTTCCACTATCCTCATGCTCTATCAGTATCCTTGCGTAGGACATCGGTTTACGAAGCTAAGGGGTGTGTTATGCTACGTTTATTAAGAAGTGGTCTCTAATCCATCGGCCATTAGACTTGCGTCAGATGTGACTGACTCACTGCCACTTCCATGCACTTCTGCACTAGCTTCATTTATTTTTATTTGTTTACTGCATGAGTTCAGCAGACAGGCAGACAGCCCACTTAATGGAAAGCGGTCATCATCGCCTATAGACATTTGTAACACCAACGGTGCTACCAATGTGCTGCCACTCTCTAAAGGGAGACTGGAATCCGGCCACTAATGGAATGGCCGGAACACCACTCAAGGTAACGTTATGGCGGCATATTCTAGACCAGGAGTGGTAGCCATTCAGACGGGTAAATACCCTACCGCATGGTCGCAGGAAATTGTATTCTTTCTCCGTTAATGCATGGAAAGAGGAACAGACAAAGAGTACTAATTCCGACGGCCGGGCAGCTTATCTGAAGAGGCGACAAAACAACCTACATCCAGGAGGTAGGGCATTTGCTCGCCTGCATCTCTGGTTTAGAGTATGCCGTCATAAAAACTTTGAGTTGTGTTTCGGCATTAGTGGCCAGGTTCCAGTCCCGACTTCGAGTCCGAAAGCACATTAGTAATGCAAATGTACATAGGCGACAGTAGTTATTTTCCATCAGGTGGGCGTCAGCTCGTTTGCTGTACTACCTTAATAAAAAACTTTGTATCGTTACCGATTTGACCGTTTGATTTGACCGATGCTCAAGCGTTGTAGCTCTCTAGCAATATGGAGACAACAATTTTTTTGACTGTCAGCACTACGTACTGATCAAAGTGGCGATTGGCAACACCAGCGCAATAACGGCTTCCGAATGACTGGCACGAAGTGCGAACCAAACGAAAATATCAATATTCCCAAAAGGTGCTAGCTTCAGATTCAGGTACGTAGAGTGCTTATATCGTTACGGCTAGATATAGAACCTTGAGCGTAGGAAAGTATAAAAATTTTACCCAGAGTGGTATTCGATCGCCTGTATTCGTCCCACCAATATCGCTAATTTTAACAATTAGTGTAAATCTCAACGCACAAACCTTTTCCCCTTCCAAGATGGATTACACTGGCATAAAAACCCTCCGTCCCTCTCAGTACACGCTCCTCTACTATTACAGGGTTTGGAGGCACATGGTCTGACCCTTTCGTGGCACCTGCGCCCCTTCCAGCCGCGTGCGCATGCGCAAGTGAACGCCTCGCCATCCGGCGTCTCTGAACGGGAAGACAGGGAGCAGTTGCCGTAGACGCAAGGCGAACGCTCGCATGCGGTTACCAAGCAAAAAATACCTTAAAATGAAAAATTGCATATTTTATGGTAGTTATTGGTGCTTAATGATTGTGGCTTGAAAAAGTTTTTTAATCGAATGGATCGGAACGTAATACAATAGGAAGTAGAAAAAGAAAAAAGAAAGAAGAACAACATTTAAATAATAAATTATAACACCACACAAAGTCACAAACACACAACTAACAACCAAACTCATAAACATACTCACACCAACGCGCACTACCACCGCATTGCATTACACGCACACTTCACAAACAAACCAAGACACACAAAGAGCCTAAAAATTAATAACCTAGGCACAGAAAGGAAAAGCAACACAAATGGCACTAGTTAAGATGTATATAGGTATAGACATAAGGCACACACTGCACATGCACTTCCTCACAACACCAGCATGAAACAGATACACTCTACATTAGTATAAGTTTAGTATTAAAATTAGAAAAAAATAATTGTATGAGTTATTCTTAAGGTACATTACAACTCTAAAGATCACTAAATTAATGTCACACACAAATAAAATTGGGATAGTCAGATAGACCATCCAGCACACAGTTATATGAGGTAGACATATACTAATTAATCATAAACAATATTTACTAATTCCTTTTTATGTATTTTGTTGTATATTTTTTTATCTTGCCAAGCTTGTAAGGAATTTATGGAGATATTTTGCTGCATAAAATTTTAATACGTCATGTTATTATTATAACTATAATATTTTTATTTCCTTTTATTGTGTCTTTGTCTTATTGAGTATGTATGCACTGTTTGCTACAACTCCATTAATTCTTCAAAATTAATTCTGTAACATACTTCTGTATAAAACTTATTAAAAAAAACTTGAGATATAAATAGAATAAAAATATAAAGGAAAAACAATTTTTAGCTAGACGTGTTGCTGGGTAGTTTTTTGCCACTTCTTCTCCTTAACAGCAATAACATGTTGCGAAGCGGTGTGCATAGAATAGGAAGTAAAATTAAATTTTAAATTATATATATGATCTTCAAAAAGTGTTCTCCAGTGGAATTTGTTTTGAAAAAAAACTTTTGAATTTCAATTTGAATATATGTCAATATGTAGGTATATATACACTTCTAAAGTTTAAAAAGTGCCAAGCTCTGCGTTTAGAAGTATAGAATGAGAAATTCTGAAAAACTTTAAGGCGTAGAAGAACTTAGCATTATTATTACAACTTATATTAAAAGAAAATTATTTTGAAGAATATAACAGTAGCGCAGTTTTTGAAATAACAACAACAACAATACTCTTTATTGTACACCAACTTAGAACAGTAACACATTTGCATATCTTAAAGTTAGAAGATAGTAGTCCAATGGGCGGCCTTATTGCTTCAAGCAATCTCTTCCAGGCAACCTTTGGATGGACAAGGATCTTAATCACAATAAATATACCATATAACCATACAAAATATATATTATACATATACACATAAACACACACACACACACACATATATATACGTACAAGTCTGTTGAAACTATGGTTCGATTTAGGAGAGCGCACGTCTGCCGACAATGCGTTACAAAGATGCACGGCACAAACGGAGAACGACCGTGCGTATATCTCCGTGGTATGTAAAGGTGCCCGTGAAACTTTTTTCTTCGACTCCGAAGCCAAATGACGAAAACAATGGAGGTCCTTCACTACTATGGAATCCTTCAAGGTGCAGGCAGTCGCTTTTGGCTAACATGTTTATAATTCGAAGGAAAAGTTGCACAATACTTGGCCTCACCAGTGTAATATCCCGAACACTGACAGAAGCTTTTGGTGTCATCTGACGCGCATCGACCATCGTGCAGACAAGGGTTTGGATAGCAAGACTCCAAGCTTGTTTCCTCGGATAATAAAAGGACTTTGCTGTGATATTCAGGATCTGTTGACATAAACATAAATAAATGTCTCCCGCACAATACATAAGATTTCTGATAAGTTTAAAATAATAAAATGATTAAATTGGGACAATCTTTTGAGTAGGACCAAATTTTTTTCAAAATCAAAGTTCGGCGTGACGGAGAACATCGTTGTGTTATGAGCAGGAATCCAGAAGGTTGTTTGTTTTCCTCACTCTCTTTGTTTTTGTCATCTGAAAGCGCCCCATAGAGCTGCATTCACACACTTTCACATTTACCTCCAAAATAGTCCGAAACAGACAATTTGTCAGCAGTATTAAGTAGTCTAACTTTGTAAAAGGCTACTGCTGGTGATAAAATAGATCATTCGCTAAAGCTGTTTGTTACATTTTTTACCACATATTATAAACCTAAAATTATTGTGTATAATTGAAGTGATCTAGCTAAACATAAACACAGATATAAACCAAAGAAAGAAAACTTTCGACTCTTACAGGTGTTAATCTAAGGCATCCTTTCCCAAAGTGGGCGATAACGCTCCCTTGTGGGCGCTGCAGGCCTAAAGGGGGGCGGTAAGAGACCCAGAAACCCGTTTCAATAATCATTCTCATTGGCAGGTGTAGCCCGTAAGAGTTAACTTGAGACGTCAGCGCCGTTGTGTACTACCTACTGCGCTTAGGTCTCAGGTTAACTTTTGCGGGCTATAGTAAAAGTCTCGTTTAGAATGAATGTTTAATCTCCGCTAATATAGCTCACAATATAATAAAATCAATTAATTTAATTTGACGTTATAGTAGTTTTTAAGTAGGTGAAAAAATGGGGGCGCTAAAAATAATTCATTCTCAAAGTGGACAGTATAGAAAATAAGTTTGGGAACCACTGATTTAAGGTGTATTTCGTCTATGGATTAACATACAGAATATATGATGTTAATTACTTCATTTTGACAATTTATTCTATCCTAGACATATTTCAGAAAACTGATGCATTTACGGTACATAAAACATTTTCTATAATTTCAAGGATTTTGAAGTTTAATAATTACCTTGGTTAACAAGGAACGTTATATCTAAATTAGTTCCCCTATCACCAGAATGCTGCGTTACCATCAACGAGTTGAGGTAAGAGTTGATTATTAATGGAGCTATTGGCTCCAACTTTCGTTTCCGCCTTTCCACACCGCACAACGTCCATTCTGTACCGTTGTTGTCTGTGTAGCTGTCTTTTACCTGAAGTCGTGAAAAAGAACAATCACTATCAATTATTTTAATAATGGACTCAATTTCGTTGACTACTGATTTGAACCCGATAGCAAAAATTTCGAGTGCAACTATTTTGGAATTTGAGCTATTTAAGCCAGGTGTTAGGGCCTATGTCTTGATCGTTTTCTCTATATTTGATTATATGTCAGTAATAGCACAAGTGTAAGTATAGGACCGGTTAGACTACACGATACATATTGTATAATGCCAAGTTAAGTGTGACGGCTAGCTACAGCTGCAATTCAGCAAAAATTGTAATGTATGGATATTCGTGGCGCTGTCGTTAGTCGTCCCACATCACCTCTCCGATTCGTACAACGTAATTAAAGACAGTATATAATTTGAATATTTATTTCATTTTATCTCCATCTGCCCGACACGCCTAATTGGGGTCAGATGAGTAGTAGTAGTAACTCACAGCAAACAACAGTGCCACAATACCTAACAGTGTTAACACACCCATAACACTAAGCAAATGTATGATTAACAAAACTGCCATTACTGGGGCTGATTTGAGCAACTATCAGATCTAATAAATAATCTACAAGTTCACCTTCGAGATTCACTTTACTGGTAATCGAACCTAGAACCTCTGTGTTTTAGTACCATGTATACTACTAAAGTCTAGAATTTGATACATTCTTACCTGAATCCATCCATTTCCTTCACCACAAGGCCAGTTCTCGCCTGAAGTAACAAGAGTGGTGCTCGCAAATGCCAATGTGAGGGTATGTTGATGTGGTGCCAGTAATCGTGTCCTTAAAATGGCATCTGATGGAGCGCGTTGGGGCCAATTGGGTGCTGCGACTCGCCCGGAGCGGACATCATTTAACTCCACCACATGTGAAGTGTTTAGAAAACTTACTGGAAGAGAAGGTAGATAAATAACCTTTATATAATATGATCTCACATAGATTACATACAAGATCTATATTCCGTGATCTTGATTTTTAAAAGGGCATGCACCATGAAAGTTCGCCATCATTTCATTTCTTGCGTTTATCCTTTTTTAACGGCGAAGGCGACTCGGTTTTACATTTGTTTTTCACATAGCTTGCTGGTAATATAATCGTACAGATTAGGCAACATACTTGCAGATCATGTGCTATTTCACACTGACATGAAGATTTTCGCGAATGTAATAGCTCCGTGATATCTTACTACAGGTATATGGAGTATTTTAGAATTCTGACTACTACTATTTTTAACTATTCGGTCGAACACTGAATAGTTAAAAAAGTGGCCGAATAGGCCGAATAGCAGCCAAATATTCGTGACACCTCTAGACCGGGGGTGGCGACCATCCAGATGAGCAAAAAAGCACTAATAAGTATCTAACTGTGTATTGTTTTATTGTCTTTTATGCCAGTCCTCTTGGCCGCAGGAAACTGTATCTTTTCTCCATTCCTGAACGGATATCAAATTGTATGAATACTCACCAGTTTTAAAATGGGCCAAGTATCCTCTACCGGTGACGTTCTCGCCAGTTTTCAACCTCAGCCTCAACACCTCCGACTTCGACACGAAGAGTCCATTCGTCAGCACGTCAAAGTTCTGGAACGTTCGAATCGGCGTTGTTTGCAAGTCTACCTATGGAAAAAAATACGTAAAAATAAATTGTTAGATAATTCTACTATTGATATGACAATAATTCATTCACGTATACACACTTAGGAAGTGAAATTTCTTTATGACATATAATTTGTATTTTAGAAAATAAATACTAAGTTGAATTAGGTTTAATCAGAATAAAGGCTTAAATTGCAATTGAAAACATGTATTTTTTCCTAAAAATAAATAATTACCTTCACTTCCTCTATAAAATTCTAGAGTTTGAATAAATCAGTCTAAAGTTTAATTTTAAGTCACTGAATGAGACTTTCTCAATAAGAAATGAAAACATCATCCTAATAGCAGTGATACTAAACTGTAGGTATATCTAGGGTTGCCAAATGTGTTTAAAAAAACCGGACAAGTATTTAAGTTTTTTTTTTATTAACCTATAAATTTAATGAGAACTAACTTTTTATTTATTAAATTTGCATCGAATGCTAAATTAAGAGCCAATCTACTTTTTCATATATTAAGTACTTTATGCCACTGGTTTTAATAAAGTGTGTTTTTGTCTGAAATGGCATCTTTGAATTCAGTGCAACTAGCAGTATACAAATGAAAACCCATAAATAACTTTTTATAGTATTTACGGCGAAAAAAAAAGTTGTGCCAATCTGATCTCGTTCATGATACCAGTGCTATATAATGGTGCCCTTTTGGAGGATGTGCCTGACCTATCCTGTCTGTGTTCTGTCGTGTGTTTCTTAATATTGCTGCTTTTAAACTCTTTTTATTATAACTATCTCAAACTATATAAACAATATGTATTTTATCTTTTAACAATTGCTGTGCACATTTTTTTTTCTTCTCTTTTATACTTTCTTTTCACTTTGTATTTTCTTTCGCTTCAGCGTCTGTGTATGTCACTTGAATGGGCCTAGCGGAAGATCTGCGCTGGTTAACTTAACCAGCAACATGCTGAGCTAGGACCAATTTAGAGCTACACTTGCTTCATTTTTTTTACTGCATGTCACATTATACATTTATTTATTTATGATTGTGTGTTGTATTCTCATTTGTGTTCTAGTTCTAAATAAATGTATTTTCTTTTTTTTTCTAGATATGAGAATTTGCCAGATGATTAACGAATTTGTTTTAAAAGCGGACAATATTTTGTGCGGTTTACCAAGATTTTCTTGACCGGACAAACAAAGGAAACCAGACTGTCCGGTCGGAAACTGGACATCGGGCAACTCTAGGTATATATACAAAATTTGGTATACCCATGCAGCCATGACGGCAAAACGTTGCAAGTAACGCTTTTTAATAGTGTATTTTTATCCTCTACATCGATGACTTGTATAGTAATTAACCCTTTCAGGGTCAGAAGGGCACTAAGTAACCCCATTTTACTTTCAAAACAGATCCTATCAGAGTATTACATTGCTAAGAACGTACCAGCACTTCGAGAAATGATTCGTCAGGTATCGCATCCGTTATGTTCGTTGGTACACCTTTCTCGAATTTTCCATAACCAAAATCGTACGAACTTATGTTCAAAAACACTCGTTTACCTTAAACAAATAATTATAAAACCTTATTATTTTTATCAGGTAGAAATGCAGTCTAAAATGGAGCACGCTTAGCTAACAGATACCTGTTCACTAGAGACTTGAAGGCACCTAAATTCTTTGTTTCAGGAAATACAAACAAGGGAAAAAATTCCACTCCTTAGTGGTACGTATTATAAAAGTGGAAGCAAAGCGTTTCGTTCGTTTGGTTGGTATAAGTGGCGTGAGCTCGTAAGTCTGCTTGTTCGGTGGTTAAAGTATTCCCAAGGGCGAAGGGCGGAATACCGAGGGGTTTAGTGGGTATCTAGTTCTAGCTAGAGGTGCTAGTGCCACTCCGACTTGGCGTATCCCACACACCAGCCGCGACTTTCCACCATCGCGCGGCTGAAGGCCTTCAGTAGGGTTTCCCTGGTAACAATAAACTAGTTTTCAAAAAGCGAGAAATTCAAAATGCGATCTAACTTACCGGTGGGTGCTAATATGTCGATAGTGCAATCCAAATTTGGTAATAAAAAATGAGGGTAGTTTGGACTACGTAATATTCCTTCCTTGGATGTAAAAGTTTGAGAAGGACAACCCGGTAATTCAGCTGCAAACCATCTAACTGAGAAACCTTCGCCTTGTGTGCTGAAATAAAATAAAAAATTGTCGTACCCAATAACAATGAACCACGAGGGTTTCATCAATCATCTATCTTAATTTGGTATATTTATGGACTCTTCGGGAGATAAGAGGGTTGGTTCCTACCTCGGACAACGGATTAGTATGGTGATCCAGGGAGCTAACGTAGCCAGCCTTCTAGGAACCTTACCTATTCACTTCGATGACCTAGGCTCAGTATTCTACATATAGTTTTAAGGGATTATAGGTAGAATACAACATAAGTTAAGTTTCCTTCATTGTACTAATTTATAGTTAAAATGTATTATACAGTATGTTTCAGCAAACGGGACACCTGCTTGAAACCGTTATAGTATACCGGGAATATATCTTAATTAAGATGCATTATAATTTTATTATTTAATAATAACAAAGATACAGAAAGAAAAAATAATAATTTTGGTTGTGCTTCTCCTTAACATTGTACACTAAGAATGATTGAACCTTGCGTAAAACATTTGGTAAGTTCGTTGCCCTTTAATAATGCCGCGCCAAACACAGACACGCCGACAAAGCAACCGCGCATCCGGATTGGCGATAGTCGGCATTTTTTATAAAGTTCAGCTGACAGTTCGTGACCTCAACGATTTGTAAACATTGTTAAGGGGGGTCCTATCAAAAGTACGTCACTGCTGAAGTTAGTTTTAATGCGTTTTTTCAATACCAGATGAATAAATTTGAAAAGAAATAATATGTTCGATTTAAAATCTTTTACTGTACATGTTCCAACTGGTTTTATGGGAAATTATGGTGATAAGAAGTGAAGGTTTAAACGGTCATAAATCTAAAACAAAATTTTTAAGAATTTTTCCTTTTTCTACCTGTACGCTAGTGTTATGCCCTTTCACCCATTTAAGTATGTGTTCCGTTCGCTGAAACACCCTGTATATATACACACACAGACACCACATTTTAGAAATATTCCAATTTAATAGTATTATTAAGTAGAATAATAATATAAAATAACATAACAACGTGGCTGAGCTGATCTGTGGGATTAGTTTAATTTTTTGCCGCCCGATTCTCTGTGAGACGCACTCACATTTAAAGAATGTTATTAAAAAAGCAACACCACTGACCATAATGTTAGTACCTATTCGAATTTCGAGAATTCGAGCGAGTGCACACGCCCGCTAGTTTTTGTTTGTCTATGCTTTGGTGTAGGTATCATTAAAAGTTATCTATCCATAATATAATATTGTTTTTCACTATGTAAAGGACAGCTACGGCGACACGCAATATTTTAAGATCAGAATCTACAGACAGGGGCATATTCAATCCAAAAACATGTCATCATAGCAATTATTAATCAACGTGCAAACTTTACTTAATAATGTTATAGCTACATCTGGAATAATTTTAATGAATGTGTCACTCAGATGTAGGAATTGGGAGTAATGCAATATTGTTTTATCAACGGTTAATGATGTTAAATATTGACAGATAACGTATGTACGTGCAGTAATGTGGTTAATCAATAACGCCATTATTTTAAGCGCTATAGATATGACACATTTGGCCACAGTCACTGCCAGTAACATTATCCCAAATGGAGCAGGGACATAAAGATAAAAGTATGTAAGGTACAAAAAATACAAAATTACTTGAAATCCGAATGAAAGTGCAAAACCGCCCTATTACTGGACGCAACCCATCTTGTCTCGCCCAACGAGCCGCAGTATCTCGAAGACTTTAAGCTTCTCACGTCTCGAAGCTGAAATAAAAAAAAAAAAAGATACCATTGTAAAGGACAACAAAGACATAGGAACCTTACCAAGAATAACATTATGAGGGAAAATAAAGGTATACAGACTGTACAAAAGATAATATTATAAGGGAAAACAAAGTTATAAGAACCGGTCATAAGTGGATCACTGTCCAAACCAGGACTTGGAAACCGGATAAAAGTCGAACCGATTGCAGCCTAAGTGCATAACACTTTCTGTTATTGGTTCAGTTCTAACTGTCACCAAATTACTTCAACCTTAATCTTGCTCTTGATTTTTGGTGACAGATATTCGTTAAATAGGTTTTGTTTAATAAACCGGTTTCGAACAGTTCTTGTCGTACACCTTCAAAGCGCAGCCTTGTGGTACAGCAAGTTTTCAGTTGCACACAAATACATATTTATATTAGAAACAGAAATCATATAAAAAAAATTCGCGCGAAATAAACCGGTTAATCCATGTTTACATAACACTCTTTTTGAAGACTACGTTTTAACGGTTTTAAGTGTGGTATTTTATTTGATTTTAACTCCGACGTTTCGCCCAGACACAAGCCAAAGATGTCAAGTATCAATGAGTAATGTTATAATTTTTATTTAGCTACCGCCATAATAATATTAAATATATATTTATTTTCTCCATTAAATACTAAAGCAACAAGTTTTCTTTTTGCGAAATTATGAAATTGTTATAAATAATTGTATAAATTAAATTAAAGTTATACAAAATATGAAGAATTACAAAACTAAGTAGCGGGAGACGGGGTCCAAACTGAGACAAAACCCATACTATGGAACTCCTAGCCTTCTCGTCTTGTAAAGTATTAATTAAAATACTTATAATAATTTGAAAATATTGTTCCATAGTTAAGTATATAACTATGTGTGTATATATATATGAGCATGTGTGTCATTTAAACGTAACTGTGTGTGTGACTATTTGAGTGTGAATTAAAGTTACAATCTAAAATGAATAATAAGAGCCAACAAAAGAGGATAATAAATTAATTGACAATTGACCAACTTAATTGAAAATTTCTCTTTTTATTTTACCTCACACCCATTTTAAGTTTAATATTATTTAAACTGTTAGAGCTAGGCATGTTGCTGAAGAGTTTCTTACGTCGCTTCTTTTCTTCAAGCCACGACATGTTGTGTAGCGGTGTAAATTAGATTAGGCTCCCATAGTGTAAATAATAACCACATAGAAAAAATTAAAACGAAATAATTAATATGAACAAGTTGGCGGTAGGCTAAATAAAAACTTTAACATTACTCATTGACATTTGACATTTTTGTCTTCCGTGATCACGACAACTGAAAAGTGGCCGAAACGTCGCAATAAAATACGAATGAGATATCGCGCTTAAAACCATTAAAATTAACTAGTCGCGAAAACTTCAGAAAATACTCTTTTAGAGGTTTAAAATCCGAAAGGTTTCAGGCCTTAGTCTAAACGAGCATAAGGGCTTAAGTTGCTAGTTTCGCAAGTAACCTAACTACTCAACGAATGCACATTACAAAACCAGCTTAAATATAAACTTAACTGATAAATAAAATTCGTTAATACCTCGACAAAATCGTACAGGCAGTCTTTCTGAAATTCCAAATCGACAGATTGAAACACGAACACCATCCGTGTGTCCTCAGGTCCCACCAGGTGCACCCAATAGTCCAGATCATTATCATATAAGCCAGGGTGATTTGGACTCGTCAGAAAACCTAGAAAAAGGATATAATATACTTACAGCCCATAAACCCCACTACTAGGCTCGAGCAGGGGCGCTCAGGCTACAGAGGCCCCGAAAACGTTTAGGCAGGTGGTGGTGGTAGGGTATTTGCCCGTCTGGATGGCTACCACCTCTGATCTAGAGCATGCCGCCATAACAACCTGGAGTTGTGTTTCTGCATTAATTGCCAGGTTCCAGTCTCTCTCAAGAGAGCACCAGCGCATTGGTAGCAACTTTGGTGTTACAATTGTCCATAGGCGATGGCAAGCGCTTTCCATCCGTCATCATCTGTCTGTTGAACTCATGCAATAAAAAAAAAACAAAATTTCCTATAATGTTATCAAAAATCTTTTGTAGATTATAACATTTTTGAGAATAGCTGCTGGGCCAACAGGAACAGCTATCAGTCTTGTCTATAGAGGCAGAAACTCAGACAAACTGAAATCGCCTTCTTCTATGGATGATTTGATAAATAAGTTTACTGAATGAAAGGCGAGAAAAGTGTATCTTTGATTTGATTTGTTTGTTTAACTAAGCTCCTAGGAGCAGTAAGCATGAATAATAACTTATAATTAAAAGAGATGTACAAGATACCATATACAAAGTATCTGAATACAAAATATAAGATATTATTAAAATAAGTATTTGGGTACCAGATACAAGATACTTTTAAAAGTGGTATTTGAAATACTAGATACAAATGTATCTTCTAAATAATATTTAAAGATAAAATACTTTTTGAAAGAAATCCGAATTTTATTGAATTTAGCAATTGACTATTGACAACTATAGCAAATATCTGTCCTTGCAGGTTTTGAATACCTTCTGCTATAGATTTTGAACAGTCTACATATTCACTTACAAAGTGTATTTCATTTTCCTTCGACGGAGGTAATTTTTACATTTTCATTGTTTCACTAAGAAGTTCCTGCACTGTTAAAAGATCTTGTATGGAATTATAATAAGAGGCCCAGCTGGTTCCACGTGGAGATCTTTTAATAGGTTGATTTAAATTTAAAAGCTGCGTTTAGCTTTATGTACACTATAAGGTGGCATGATAAATGTAAAAAAATGCGTAGATAACTATGACTAAAAGTATTTTATCAAAGTTTAAAAAAAATACTACATTACTTAGCGAATGGTATCTAAACACAAGATGCAAAATACATTTTTAAAAAGTATCTAGATACAGGTGAAAATGCTGTGGAGAGCACGTAGACTGTATATATTATCACTGGACGTGAAGTAATACGGTAATTTTCTTATAATATTAACATTTATTACATAACGATACGGTACAAAGCAAGGATAAATATAGAGTGAGTAAAAAGAAAAAAAAACAAAAGAATGTTGACAGTGGCAAAATATAAAAAGGTGAATCAACTAAAGAGGTTGATTCCAACAAATACTTATTTTGTATCTTGTATCTGTATTTCAAATACTTGTATCTCTAATAATTAATATATAATTATTTTAGTTCAATTCGAGCACTTTTTGTTTCTTTTATAAAAACAACTTAACCCTTCCTTTGCCCAAAACACATTTTGATACAGGGCCCGTCTAAGGCAAGCCACTTATGCCACTGGGCTCGGGCCACCCATTTATAGGGGAACGGACAGATACCCGTCACGCTTCTCCAAGGCCGATTGGTGGGTTTGACTCATCGGTTACCTCGGTGTCCATGTTTCATCACGATGTTTTCCTTCGCCGTTGTTAGCACGTTTTAATTATAACAATATGTAAATAAGGACAGAAGACTGCTTAAGTGGTGCATGTTTCCGGCCAGAAGCACTCTTAACCAAGGTGGATTAACGGGTTGGACACATCGGTTTCCGCGATGTGCAGACTTCATCACGATGTTTCCTTCACCGTTAGCAGGTGGTGATTATAACAATATGGAAATTAGGACAGAAGACTGTTTAAATGGTGCATGCTTTCCGGCAAGGGCCACTTTTGTCCAAGGTGGATTAGCGGGTTGGACACATCGGCTACCTCGATGTGCAGGTTTCATCACGATGTTTCCTTCAACGTTAGTATGTGGTAATTATAACAATATGGAAATTAGGACAGAAGACTGCCTAAGTGTTGCATGCTTTCCGACCAGGAGCACTCTTATCCAAGTTGGATACATCGGGTTCCTCGATGTGCAGGTTTGATCACGATGTTTCCTTCACCGTTAACACGTGGCGATTATAACAATATGCACATTAGGACAGAAGACTGCCTAAGTGTTGCATGCCTTCCGACCAAGATTCGAACTCGCGCCCTTCGAGTTTGGGACGCGAATGCGCTAAACACTAAACTACCGGGTCTTAGAAAAGCCCATAGTAAATTCTGGATTGGTTGCGTGTTTTTTTCAAACGATGCTTATTATTTGAAAAACGTCGGTGTCTGCAAATTGCTTTGATCTAGAAATTTATAAGTTTCAGCACCTTTGCTAAATCACTAAGCAGCTGTCAGATCTTAACTGGTTACGACGTTTATGAAAAAGGAGGTAGTAAATAAAAGTGTTTGTTGATTTTATTGGATATTTCAGGCGATCTTGTTTAATTTAAATTAAAGTCTTTGAAATATTTAAACTAAATTATGTTAATTGAAACTTTTTCAAAGACACACTAATGATAAGACTATTTAACACCAATAACACGATAATATCGACACCTCCAAGAGATACTACGTCAACTTGTTTTAAGGCATTTTCTATTTTAAGAGAAAAACTCATTGATGTCTTATGACTATGTTTCTAAAATTTCATAAAAAAATATTGAAAAACTAAAAAGTTTTTTGATTCTAATAGTATTTATGAAATTTTAGAAATTTAATATTAAGACATTAATGAGTGCTTTTCTGTTAAAAACAGAAAATACCTAAAATTAAGTTAGCGTAATATTCCTTGTAGGTGAGGCTCACACCTGCCAGGGCTGCGGAGTGGCTAGGTCATATACCCGTAGCCTGGCATAAGGCGAAGGACGGAACACCCAGGGGTTTTAGTGGGTATCCCTAACTGGGGAGTGGTAATAGCATGGCACTAGTTCTGACTGGGCATGCTAGTGCCACCCCCAATCTGGCGAATCCCACACTAGGTCGCGAACTATCCCCCCAAGGGTCTGCCCTTGTCGCGGCTTAGTCCTCAAACGGATATCCCCTGGTTAAAAAAAAAGTATTCCTTGGAGGTGGCGATGGAGATGTTATAGAAATTATTTATTTCAAGCTTTTTAGTTTCAAGTCGGTTTTGTTTTCAATAAAAAACAATCATAGAGTCAGCTTTCTGCTACTATGAATACATATGCGTAAAATGGGAGTTATCATATACCCCGCTTAAACTTTATGACCGCCGTTGTATATATGGAAGGAGGGGTATTCGCTGTTAGTTAGGAACTGAACGAACTTCTGCAACTTGTTAATTTGAGGTTGTTAATTTTCGGGCGAACTAACGTATCTAAATCCATATATAATATTATAAAATACAAAACATGGTGTGTCTGTACATTGAAGCTATTTAAAAAAAAAAAGGAACTGGAATATACTATATAAATAACGGCTCCACCCAGCCGAGGTGAGAATGTTGCGATGCATTTGTGGTGTTACAAGAATGGATTGGATAGAAGTCGTGGTAGCGTAATGGCTAGCGAACCCGTCCCCAACTCAAAGGGGCGCGGGCTGGATCCTGGCCGAAACGCATGCACCACTTAGGCAGTATTCTGACCTAATGTGCATATTGTTACAATTACCAACGGTGAAGGAAAACATCGTGATGCAACCTGCACATCGAGATAACCGATGTGTCAAACCTGCCCAGCCGCCTTGGACAAGCGTGATGGGTATACTGTCCGTTCCCCCTGTAACGAGAGGCCCGAGTCCACCAGTGGGACATTTATGGGCTGTTATTATAGTAGAACAGATTATTATTATGGGAATCATTTATTTTCATATTAAAACATCCATTGACCTGCTGAAAATACCCTTTCATTTTAAATACTGGCAAAATAACTGTAATCTACGTTACCCGTCAAGCGTGGACGAAGTCGCGGGCAAATTCTAGTATTTAATAAGTTAGTGTCACTCTGAGCCATCACGTTGAACTACTCAGCAGCTTCTAACGCGTAGATTAAAGGATTGGAGGGAACATTTTGGGAAGATTCTTCTTCGAAGTACTTTAGAAAGTGTTAAGTTATCATTAGACATTGCCTGTTACTGGCAACAAAAATTATATTGAACACTATTATTTTTCAGTTCTCATATTCTGAAAGTACTCCTGGAGGTGCCCAATCACAGGGATGAAAACAGCACTTTTCGTCCCTGGGAAACGATTCTCCCTGCTGTCAAAAATTTAGATTTATTATTTTATTTAGGTTTATGACTTGGCAGCTAGACCTTTATGCCAGGTCTTAGATTATAATGTAGTTTCTTCATTTTCTTAAGCCTATGTGTAGCACAGCTGAACTGTAGGTTATCAGCTGGTGCCATTCAACGTGTTTTTGTGACAACTCAAAAGGCCACATTCGACTATACAGTCCACATTTCTCACAAAACACATTACACATTACTACTCAAAAACTATCAATATCCTACGACTATTGTTCATTTTAGAGTAATTTTACACATTTTTAGAAAATAAAACTGCACAACATATCCTTTCAGTTCCCGCCAAAAACTCCAAAAAAATGTAGAAAACTGCGAACCATAGATAATACATGCGACTCACGTCCCAACTTTTTTTTACAGTCATTGTTAAATCGCGCCATGAATTGTAATGTTATATCAACAATTTTGTAACATTATTTTATTCTTACTTCTTCTTACTTTTCACTAAATTATTATTTAGTTTGCATAAATTTGAGCTAAATATTTACTATCATCAATGACAAAAGAACTTGACGTATCATATGTTACGTATTAAACGAGTTCATCAGATTTAGATATGGACTTAACGCCTGATTTCCTTAGAAACTTAGTTGTTTTTTTGTTTAACTAATCAGTTTTTATTTACTTTCCTCATATTCGAAATGAAAAGCAGAGTGTCAACCTGGGGTGCAAGGCCTATTCAGGCACTCATATTATTAACGCCTTCGCTACGCTCGTGCGCCAAACCATCTCATTTTCATAGACACATAATTATTACTCAAAAGCTATCAATATCTTACAACTATGGTTCATATTAAATTAATATTAGGCATTTTTCAAAATAAAACTGCATAGCAAAATAGTTTAGTTTAGTTCTCGCCGAAAATTCCGTTGTTATTTAAATTGCCCTATAAAATCGGCAAAGGACATAGTTCATACAGCCCTATCAGACCTGTAATCAAAAACCCCGTATTTTCTATATGGATAGATAAACAGAGAAATATATACAGAGACATAGATTACATTCAGGGAAAAAAATTGACAGATAAAAAGCCAGCCAGCCAGCATGAAACAATGTCAAAGACATTAAGTGTCACAACAAACCTGCCGAAGGTGCGTTGCCAATACTTCAGCAACTGAATTATGGGTCTTTGTATTCGGTTAGCATGTCACACCAAACGCGTCGAACAGGCGTGTAGAATCAGCACGTTACGCGATGGAAAATAAATAGTACGACACGAAATTTGTTTTCCAAACATCTTATTGCATAATATACACCTACTCAACTATTGGCACTATGAAGAGGTGAAATAATGTACTTTTAGATATTTATAAATATCGGAGCATTTATGTATATAAATAAAATGGATCAACTAAATTTGTCGAACTATCTTTCGTTCGCGTAACGCTTCGCGTGATGTGTTGATTGCTATTCAAAATACAGTGTAAATTCTATATAACGACAGTGAAGGGACTGTGCATTTTATGTCGTTATAGAGAGTTGTCGTTAAATGGAGAGAAGTCTGTTATTTTTGTCTGACGTCTTTTGCTGCTCCAGTAATTTTGTTGTAGTTTTTTACTTATTTTATTCATATCATGCGATATTGAGGCATCTTGGTGATAAAGGAAATATAATAAAACTACGTTTTAACGGTTTTAATCGCGTTAATTTAAAATAAAACTAACAATACTCATTGACACTTGACATCTTTGTCTTCCATGATCACGACCATGACCACTGAAAAGTGGCCGAAACGTCGGAATAATAAAAATCAAATAAATTACCGCGCTTAAAACCGCCAAAACGTAGTTTTATTATGTATACAAGTCGCGAAAACTTAAGAAAACATTAGATAAAGGAAGTACTTCGAAATTTCGGTATGCATGATGGCGACAATCGAGTTTATTACGAGCTAAGATAATAAAGCGATAAAAGAACGTACACAGCTGCGCAGCTTTTACTAATTGTGGCAACTTAAAAGGTACTTTTTGTTACTTAGTTGTTGTCGTTATTGAGAGTCGGTGTAATGCTATATAGAGTGTATCATTGTATGGAAGACAAGCTAAACCAACCAAAGCCAAGTGATTTCGAAGCTTAAGGGAGTTTGTCGTTAAATTGAGTGAGACGTTACATGTAGTTTACATTGTACATTGAATACGTTCTCACGGAAATAGCCGCTAGACGAATAATTCGTCGTTACGCCAAACGCTACGTAATTTCGGCTGAAATGACATAGGTGACTGAAAAATCACTGCGAGCGTATTTAGCTCAACTTTCAGCGCCTAAAACCTATGTTTGAGATCTAAAATTATTACAAGGTCACCTGAAGTTCCTTCGACGGTGCGGTTCTTAACGACATGTTCAGGGTTCAGCCTTCTTTTGCAGACGTATCCACCAGTCATTGCGCATTTGTGTAAAGTCCAATATAAGCCGCTGGGCTGAGAAGGCACTGGAGAAGACTTCCACTGAAAACAGTGTATACGTTGTATACTGTCATTTATAGACATATACTACATCAGGGACGAACTGAACGCGTTTTTGGACATGTGAGATAGAGTGGAATCGAGACCTCTGTAGAGGCCTATAGGCGATGGTAACCATTTTCCATTCAATAATAGTCGGCAGACAACAACACATTGTACGTCTTCGACCCAAACAAGTTACGCTTGTGTTATGGGTAATTTACAATGGATCACTCGGGGGCGATCAGAGCCTAAATCGTCGATGTAAAGTCGCTAGTTTGTCGGTATTCTATAGGATACACTACGGCGAGTGTGCCACGGAATTGCACGGCAAGCAGACGTACAAGCTCACGCCACCGATATATGGTCGCAATATCAAGAAAGCGGACGAAACATTATACTTCCGCTTTCATCATACGGATCCCTGAAGAGTGGAACTCTTTACCGTCGTCTGTTATTCTTGAAAAATACAATCTACGTGTCTTCAGGTGTCGCGTGAACAGGTATCTTCTAGGTAAGCGTGCTCCACCTTAGACTGCATTTCCACCTGATATCAGGCGCAATGTCAGTCAAACACGAACCTATTCAGTATGAAAAAAATCCCAGACACCCAAACAAGAGTAAATAATAGAAAGTTCGTTTCTACGAAATTTACCGTGCCAGGAATCGAACCCGGAGTCTCTGCGCTGCTATGAGGTAGGCCGGCAAAGGCTTAGCCCACTCAACCACAGAGACCGTCACCAGAGGTGCCGTCTGCCTATTTGACATTGTCAGTCATTAAAAAAGAAAACAAACTCGTTCCTCGATACACAACTTGAGCAAAACCTTAATGTTTACATCTGCAATGCTTTCCTACAATAAAAAAAATACCTGAACACCTAAACACGCGTCCTCAACGTCATCTGTGTCGTTGTACGGTGGCCAGCCTTGGTAAACTACAGCGCTTCCATCAATCCAGCTAATCGGACTACCGGGCGTTAGACGGGCGCCCAACCAGTACACGGATCCAGCGCTGTAATCGCTACTCTGCCTGATCCCGGATATGATGAAACGCTCCTCGTCGGAGGAGTGGACTGATGCCAGTTGCATATTTAGGCCTTCACAGACCTGGAAACCAAGTTTTTGTTACAACAGTTTTAACAGTATAACAAATTATAATAAAAGGAAAAATTCAAAATAAGTTCTACCGGAGAGCACGTTTTGAAGGTCATACATATAAGTCAAAATTTAAATCTACTTCCTATTCTATGTACACCGCTTCGCAACGTGTTATCGTTGTTTAAAGGAGAAGGAAGCGTCAAGAAACTCCCCAGCAACACGTCTAGCAAAAAAAATGTCATCATAATTATTTATATATCTCAGACTCTTTTTTTTTATACATATAGAAGTTATATTACAATTACTTTTCAAAAAATTAATGGAGTTGTAACAAACAAACAAAATATTGTTACCGTCGCAATAGATAAAACTTATAACACAATAATGATATAGTAAGAATTAATTAATACTGCGACAAATCTCCATAGATTCCTTATATACTGATCTGACAAAAGATCGATAATACACAAAATGTTAGTTATTCATTCAAAATTATGTTAACACCTTTAAAGTATGCTCCTTCAGAAACGATACACTTACGCCAACGAATAATCCAATCTCCTCCTACCAAATGAAAACAAGTGCCACGAAGTAGTAATTTGAGTTTAAGAAAAATAAAGAAGTCGGCTGAGGCTATATCTGGTGAATAAGGCTCGATGGTATTTGTTGAATTTTTGGTAAAAACTCTTTCACAATAATGGCCTTGTACAAAGGCGCATCATTATTAGTATGTATTTATTATCTTCCTTAAAACTCTCAGGACCGGCTCGACCGGTGTGATATCACGCTCTCACAGAATATCGGCGTGCAACGGTTAGCCTTGAGGTAATCATGTTTTGTATGCCAAGTGAGTTCCGACGGCCCACTTACAACACCCCCTATCCAATGCCTCCAGTCTGATCACTCTATCTCATCCCCCTATCCTGTCGTAAAGTCTGTTAAACGTCATTTATCGGGATAAAAAGTAAGTTTATGTTGAGTCGCTATATAAACTAGCTCAATGTTGAGTTTCATTTAAATCCGTTCAGTAGTTTTTACGTGATGATGACAGCCTGACACACATCCGTGCTCATTTTATCCTTGCAGGAATGGAGAATACAATTTTCTACGGCCGGGAGGCCTGTCGTAAGAGACGCCAAAACAACCCAGAGCCAGGTGGTAGGGTATTTGCCCGACTGGATGGCAACCATCCCTGGTCAAGAGTATGCCGCCATAACAACCTATAGTTGTGTTCCGACATTAGTGATCAGGTTCCAGTCTCCCTTAAGAGAGCAGCAGCGCATTTGGAGCACCTTTGGTGTTGCAAATGTGCATAGGCGATGGTAACCGCTTTCCATCAAGTGGGCCGTGCCTGACTGCTGAACGCATGCAATTAAAAAATCACAAAGATTCTAAAAATTGTATTTTCGCAATCTGCTAGTCCTCATTTCTGAGTTTTTTTTCTCATTTTTAACCGAATTATACAAACTCATCGCCTCCAAAAGATTTATTATATATAGATTGAAATACTTCTATAAAATTTTGGCCTCTTATGAAATCACTACTCAACTATGGCTGATAATCGTCGTGGAAATGTTGAATACTTCTAAAAAAGAGTTGGAGATGTCTGGAAATTTTGCGACAAAAGGATTACATACAACCGATTTCCGTTTTACAACACCCGACTATACAGGGCCATAGTTGGGGAGGAACTGAAGTTGAATATAATAGAATACGTATAAGGTTTATAAAACAAGACATCACTTATATTTTTATATTAGGTACCACTATAGTGTATTATTTACAATTAAAAAAACGAAAAACTAAAAGTAAATTTAAAAAATAACTACAAATAAAGAAAAATAATATTAAAATTATTTATTTATTTAAATGGTACATCAACAGTAGACACTTACCTTACAAGTTGTTTAGTAATTAATATATTGATGTATGTACTAAGTACTTATTAAAGAGGTGCACAGCATTTACAATTCAAATATTATCAATAATATAATTCATGTTAAGACTGTTATGTTTAATTTAAAAAAAATGGTGTATGGCAGGTGTATGCAGTTATGCGCGATTGTACATCGCGCAATCGGCGCATGTAAGAATTTTAGAAAATACATAACCTAAATTCAATGATTATAGTAAGTACAAAGAGCGCCCTAGATCTTCATTTTTTTTTATTTAAACCAAGTTCAAACAGAAAACGTTGCTTTGAAAGTAATACTCATATATAAATCATTAAGTCTACGTTTTATTATATGTACACCTCTTTACAACGTGTTAAGAGATAAGAAATTTCCGAGCAACATGTCTAACTAAAATTAGATTTAAAACATCTATTAAATACACATACGAAACAGATAAATAAGCTCAATCTAAAATTCACTATGTAATATTGAAAATATATTTTTTTCGTCTAACATGACCTTTAATGCGGCCCTGCAGTCTCTCCGAAACTGGGTTATATAGTAACAACGAACGGAATAAGTTCTCATGAACTTCTCCACTTTGTTGTTTTAAAATTGTTCCAAACAACAATCTGCAAAACATTTATTTGATGCAAGTTGTATTTTTGCGCAAAATACAATAGTTTACGTTTATGATGTACATTCGTTTGTTATTGCACGTATTTTTAAACGAAATAGTTTTTATAATTTGTATGGTTACGTACATGTCCTGTGTTACGCCACGTACATGAAATAAATTATTGCTACATAATTAGCAAGGTTAAAACACAGAAAACCTTCGGAAATGCATCTAGGAATTCGTTTAGGTTTTACATATTTTCACGTAGCATTTAATATTTCTATATATATAGTCTTAAGTTTAATGTTAAATTAATTAAGCAATAATTACACGGAGAGTACAACACACGTCGTCTTATTTTGTACTCCCCTTCAGCGGTAGAGCCTAGCTCCCGCGGCGATGGAGCCATGGGCTCTCGCCAGTGGTGCATTACCCTATCCAACGAGATAACCATCATCGACGCACCAGTCAACTTACTTAAATCACCTCATTCTGTATAGACAGTCCCTTATTTAATCGATGCCATTATTAAGTCGAAGTCTTGCTAGCTTAGAGGATGATGTACCAGCTTTTCACATCATTGACGTAAGTGTGAATCCTGGTCAGGAAGCATACACCACATAGGCAGGTTTTCTGACCTGTTGTGCAAATTGTTACATTACCAGTTGGAACGTCACTGAAGTGGAAGGAGAACATCGTTATGAAATTTATACCTCAATCGAGATAAAAATGTGTGAAAACCGTCAGTCTTCCTTGGGCAAGCGTGGGGGGTGCTGTCTGTTTCCCTAACCGTATACATTTTATGAATATCATCTCATAAATACCCCACCACTAGGCTATGGGAGTACTGAGTCTAGCATTGTGACATTAATGGATTGATATTTTTTTTATTTATTTATCACCTCATATTATGTTAAATGCCATAATAATACGTAAAGGTATAATAGTACCAAACAATAATTTAAAAATATTACTATTCATAAAAGTTATTTAAAAGTTCCATTTTGTTTATATTACTGTTGCGAATTTGCGGCATTCGAATTAAAATTTCGTTTGAATGTTCATAAAGTTTATTACAAGTAAACACAGTTCATACAAATACAACGGAATACAAGAAGTCCAAACCGTAACGCAGAAAATCGAATTGTATAAATCCGTCGTTATAAGCTACTCGTTCTGAAAGTACACTAGGTAACGCCTCGATCGCAGTTCAAACTCAACTTTATATATTTTTTGCAGAACAGACATGGCTTCTCAGCAACATGAACATTATTCTTTGGAATCCTCGAAGTCGTAAGCTACTAGGAATGTGAAAACGAAATTCAAACAAAAGAAGAAAGGATTTATCAAAATCCTTTCTTCTTTTGTTTGACGTCATCGTCTTACTGCAGCGCAATACCAAGGGATTAACGAGAAAGAACCACTTAAATTCGAAGGGGTAATAAAACATGAGACATGTAATTGGTTTGCAACATTACAATCTATAATATTATAAAATTCTAAAAATGCCGTGTCTGTTATATTGAAACTGTTAAAAAAAACCAACTGGAATGGACCATATAAATGATAGAGAACACGATGCAATTTTTTTACATTTCTTGTCTGTTTGTCTGTTCGTTCAGGATTCACTTAAATCTACTGGGCTGATGTCGATGCGGTTTCCATTGATCGACGGCAAATTCTTAGACTTAAAATCTGCGCTACTTTTTATTCCGGGAGTCTCGCGGGTACTTTTCTGGGAATATATTAAAATGGCCAAATTAAAAAAAATATTTCCAATGTGATTTTTTTACTGATCGGTAGCAAATTTTATGTAATAAAATGTGCGACATTTTATATTCCGGGAATCGCGCAGGAATTTTCCCGGGAGCGGTTTGAAGTTGTTCGGATGCATAAAAATGCCTATTCCGACACAGTCTCCACTAAAACGATAGCTTAAATTTTTTTTTAAATGCTCGGATACTTTGTTTCCCGAGAATCCCGCGGGAATTTGGAGTAAAGTGCGGACGAAGTCGCGGGCATATCGTAGTATAGCCATATAAAGAACGATAGCCTACAACACCATATTACGCGTCCACGCTACAAATCGTAGAGTGCTACGAAACGTAGCATGCTACGATGTCCTTCCTCCAAATTCAATCCACGTATTTATTATCAATACACAACAAATTCTTACCACTTACGCAGAATGTTGGGAATAATAAGGTTGTTCTCTTTATTTCTTCAAATTAGTGTAAATGCTCCTCGGAGAATGAAGATTAGGGTGATATTGAACTCGCAAAATATAAAGTCTCCCGCGAGAATATTCTGAGAATATAGTGAAGCTTTAATTACCTGTTTCGCTGTTGCCCACGAGGCCCTGGGATAGCCGGAGAACAAGTAGCAGTGTCCATTGAACAGGATTTGTTTCACGTCCATGCACGATTGAGCTAAAGACAAAAAAGAAGCATTGATAATATAATGAACTAAGTTGACCCGGCGAACTTCGTACCGCCATATTTTCTGAATTCCTAAAAGACTTTGTTTCATGACACAATAACAAAATCACCAAAATCGGTCCAGGTGATTAGGAGGATTCTAGAACCCGTTCTCAGCGCCACCTACCGGTTCTAATTGTGAATCTAAACCATCCGGGAATCCACTTAAACACACAAAAAAAGAATCACCAAAATCGCTCCAGGCGATTAGGAGGATTTTAGAGCCCGATCTCAGCGCCACCTACCGGTTCCAATTGTGAATCTAAACCATCCGGGGACCCATTCAAACATTCAAAACAAATATCATCAAAATCGGTAAAGCCGTTCTCAAGTTATGCTCGTACATACATTTCTACGATTCATTTTTATATATAAGAATTATGAGTACTATTTCTAACACACTGTTTTTAACATTTATTCACATTGCCAACAATTGTTACATTGGAATGCTTAAACTATATGGTACATGGTGAGGCTCTTAAATTTAAGAAAAGTTGATTAAATATTTTCGCGATTAATAGTTAGTCTACATAATTACACTTGATATCTTTGTCTTCCGTGATCACGGCTACTGAAAAGTGGCCGAAACGTGGGAATAAAAATCAAATGAAACACCACGGTTTAAACCGTTAAAACGGAGTTTTATTGTGTTTTGTATTTCCTTGTATTCTGCCCTAAATAAATACTTTTTTAATTTCTAAATAGAAATTATGATTTTGCATTATGACATGCGTATCGATGCTAACACCCAAAAAAATGTCATTACCATTCTGTGGCATCGACCTTGCCATATCGAGGCTGCCGTTGGTTCCACATATCCTTAAAATAGCAAACGATGGCTGATAACAAAAGTTCACGGCTCGCTGGAGCGATGGGCGATTCGTCATATGTTCGGCACATTTGTCCCAAATCTCCTATTTAGTGTTGCCAACACGTGTTAGTAAAAATAGCTGTATGTCAACTAATACAAAATTTCTAGCAAGAAACAAACCCACTTCCAGAGTAATAATAATATCAGCCTATAAATGTCCTACTGCTGGGCCTCGGGCCTCTCATTATAGGGGGGAAGACTAACTAGAAGCAAAAATGTATTTAATCAAGTACGTGCGACGTAAATTCAAGTAAGAAGGAAGAAAAGAAGTAAAAATTATACAATTTCTGTATAAATTTATCTATACATTGTTCTGTTAGTACTATTTTGTGTTGTGTGTCGCAATTAGAAATAAATATTTTTCTTTCTTTCTAAGTAAAACATAAAATTTACTATATTTTGTAAGCTTGTTGTTGTCTTTTTATGTCCTACTTAGCATCGACTTCGAGATGTGATTGAAAATATTTATTTTTGTTTTTTCATTATAGTATATTTTTGAAGTCGGTTTTGTTTTTGTTATATTTTTATATTCTACTTTTTGGTAACGCAAATACTCAAATAGCTTTAGAAAATAAAAATATATGAAACACGTACGTCGTATGTGCATTTAATATTCGAGGATTGCATCCGATTTCACTGGGATCCACTCATCAGATGCTGAATTGGTGACCGTGCTACCACCTCAGGAAAATATTCTTTCAAATAAAGAAAAAATATGGAAAACACATACAGTCGAAGTGAAAACCTCCTCCTTTTGGAATTCGGTTAAAAAGCGTCAGAGCTAGTTCGAAAGCGGTAATTTGGCGACAGTGTTGCTATGTGCCAAATGGTCTGCACCTAAGTAACCCGTGCCTGTTGCCATATCGGCCGTTCGGCGTGCGGTCGATTGCACTCAGACTGCTTATACAGAAAGGTGTTATGGGTTATCTCAAAAAAAGATTTTAATATTTTTTATTTAAGAAAGTTGTACGTATGAATGTATGTGTATATACACATAGTGTAAGTTACCATAATAGAGCATTGTACTAGGTATGTATTACTGCTTGTAATTATTAAATTACCTTATAAATATTACTATTTATAAACTACGTTACGTGTTTAAAGTAAACGAATTAAAATGCCGTTGGAATTATCATAAAGTTTATTAGAAGTACACACATGTAAATCACAGTTTTTACAAACAAAATCAAATGCAACAGTTCCAAATCGTAGCGACATAAATCGCGCAACGTCCGTCGTTATAAGATACTCGTTTTGAAAGTACATTAGGCAACGCCTCGATCGGAGTTGAAACTCAACTAACTCAGTCCCGACTGACCGACCTTATATATTTGTAAAATAGCCATGGCTTCCTAGCAACGTGTCCACTAGTCCTTCGAATTCTTAACTTGAAAGCTTTATGGCTTCTAAGAATGTACAACGAAATGCAAACAAAAGTAGAAAGTATGAAGTCTTATCGGGAGGCACTTAAAGGGATTAACTCGAACAAGAGTTCACTTAAATTCGAAGATTTCTTAGCCAAACGACAAAAACCGTTGCTACTTGTCGCTTCTACGGAGCCATTCAACGTGTATGGCATGAAATACACTTAATTTTTAAATTAAAAAGTGAGACTTGTTTAAAATACTTTCACTAAAATTTGAATATCTATACAAATCAAGATACCAGCAAAAAATAGTAGAACACGAAAGTTGTTTTCCATAGCGAAACTTAAAATCAAGTTAATTGAAACTAACCCAGCTCTCATTCAGGAGCCATCTACAAAAAACAACTTTACATTTGCGGTTGACATGAACATAAAACGTAAAACAAAAATAAACCGAGCCGCACGACTAAGTTTGTTCTCAAACAACACTTCTTGCGTATGTGTTGGTTTAAAATGGTCTTTATTACAACCTATTAAAGTTGAAGTTGTTTGAATGACTTGTTGGTTTAACTTTGTATATGTCTGCATGGGGCGGTATGTTCCGTTCTGCGGCTATCGAAACGGAAAGGATGGTCTGTCCGTGGAGTTCAAATTGGAAAATGAAACATTGGTTTGAGTTGGTTTTGTTTGAAATTATTTTGTTGAGAACCGAGTTGAGACTAGTTCTAGTTTGAAAGTTGTAGTCGGGTTTTCTCAACTTTCTTTTCTTTAAGTCCCGCATTGTACTATTTATGCATCGAGACGTGTCAAACAGATAACTATGACTGGTATCGTTAATCGAGTATGCTAAAACTTGAAGGATAAAAAAGACAATGCAGTGTACGTGTATAGGTGTAGACTAGGCTAGAAAGAAAATTCTTGAGCTTTGCAGATATGCGTACAATTAATAGATTTTCTGTAGACTGCATTTTTTAAGCAGACTAATTTTTGTTGAAATTCATCAATATTACTGTTGCGGCCTGAGAGCACCCCCCTGACCCCCTGTCGGAGTACAACTTCCGCGCGCCCCGCGTACCGTTGACGCCCAGAGATAGGATGATTAGCAGCTAAGCGTTGGACGATTGATGAAACATCATGGCCGGCCCTAGAGGTTGAAAATATAGATTCTACTCTACTCTCTCACCATTAATACGTCGTGATCTCTTTCTCTCTATGTATATTTCTAAACTAGTTACCTTTGTAAATATTATAATTAACTTAAAATTGAGTCCATAAGAAAATATCGAGTTTCAATTCCAAGAAGACAACTGCCACCACTAATTAGAAAGTAATTTAAATAAATAATGCAAAGTAAAGAAGTCTCCGTCCATCTGTGTCTCCGAGCTTCCATCAGTTAAAACGCATTGAGAAATTTTCTACTTATGGCCGGTTCATATATTTTACTATTCATTCGCCTGCCCTACCATCGGTTTTTGACATTACTTGTTTCTGCAAATTTAACCGATATTAAGGCAAATTAACGGTTAGTGAGATATAGGAACCAGCCAATATGACCTACTACTTCTTAGGCCTAGTTCATTTGCTTTACTATCGATTAAAATTTGACATAAGCCATCTTATATGAAAATTCAACCGATGGTAGGGCAAGTGAATGAATGAATATTAAGATAACGCAACCGGCCATTTAACAAACAAACCGTGTAAGATGCTCATAGGACGAAGTACATACGTTTGTATATTTAGGAGATTCAACTTATGTTAAAAATGTTCATCAGAGCTTAATTCGAATGAAAACGTGAATTCGTAATTTAAAATCGTCGTCGTCAGCCATTTGCAGTCCACTGCTGGACGTAGGCCTCCCCAAGACGGCGCCACAATACTACTACACAATACACAATACACAATAATACGTAATTTAAAATACAAATCACAAAAATTTCATCTATCTGAATTTAAAAAGCGATAGAAGAATGAGCTGAGAGAGCGAGCTGACGAATGCATGAATGGAAATAGTTAACGAGCGAGCCGTACATTCCACTCGCCTGTTTGCTCGAAGCGCACTACATTGAATTAATGAACTTCTTTCATACGAAGTTCAATGTTTATTTTTTTCTTATAAAACACGGTGTTTTGTGAAAAAAAGTATGACTGTCTGAACAACAATAGAACAATTTTAATTTCAATGTTCATATTGGACACAAAGCAAATATTCAACTACCTTACCTCATGTTTAATAAATAATTTTTAAGACTTCTGGAAACTATTTTGATAAAGATGGAATCCTTATTGTTTATTATTTAATGGAACCATGGTTTTCAAGTCATGTTTCAGCCGTCTCCTGTTCAAACCTCAATACACTTTCTTGATACATACATATTCCTTTTCTTTTTGTATAATGGTATGTATGTATATCCATCTCTGTCCCCCCAATTTCCCCTTACAAATGGGAAGATACTGCAATTTAGTCGTCGGATTTGTGGTGTTAAAAAGACAGACATGTATGAAATGATAAAATTTTGGCAAGCGCAGTGAGTTGTTGGTACAAACTAAATGGCGGCCGCGCTGAAAAATGTTTGCCATCGTTTGAATGATTGGTTAAGGGAGTTTCAATTTCCGTGCTTGTATGATGTCTACTCCTGAAGCCAAGGCGGATTCTTAGTCGACGAGGGTTTGGGTGAGATATCTAATTATTGTGTTTATTTATTATTATTCGACAGACATTTACGCAACAACTGAAGGCAACAAAATCATACTATTATCTTCAGCGGCTTCGTGTGTACGGAATATCCAGGGTTCTTTTTACCTGCGGATTCCACACACAGACTTATGTTTTTGTCATGTTCTTCCGCATGCCTGTCTATCTGACACTGACAAATATCCGCTAATATTTGTCGTCTCTATCCCTTTAGTATCTCACAACGCCCAAAATGCTCCGTCTGCCGTTCCACTAGGCGACCGTGGTCATTATGGCCGTGGCGAAAACGTCACTAATGACGTCATGATTTTCGCTCATTCAACGCTCACAACGACCCATGTCAAGAGGTGGGTCGAATAACAGCTCCACTTGAGTTTAGGATTGTGACGCCGGCAAGCAAGTGTAACGGAAAAAGTCACGGTCGTGAACGTGGTCGTTGTGAGTCTCTAATGAAACATAGCCTATATAGTTTTGGCTCCTATATAGAGTCTATTGCTCAGCTGGCTGGCAAAAAGCTAGGGGTTCTATCTAAAGTGAGTCAGTACTTCACACCACTTCAGTTGCTAAATCTTTACCAAGCACAAGTACGGTCTTGCATAGAATACTGTTCTCATCTTTGGGATGGCTCAGCTAAATACCAGCTTGAGACACTCGAGTCAATTGAGTAAAGAGCTAGGAAACTGATAGGCAATATTCTATAGGACACACTTCGGGGAGTGTGCCACGGAATTACATGAATTGGTTCCTCCGTCACCATTTTACCACCGGACAAGCAAACGTACGCGCTCACGCCACCAACGGAAATACCAACAAAGCGGACGAAACGTTATGCTTCCACTTTTATCATACGCACCGCTGAAGAGTCGAACTCTTTACCGTCGTCTGTTATTCCTCAAGAATACAATGTAGGTGTCTTCAAGTCTCGCGTGAACAGGTATCTTATAGGTAAGTGGGCTCCACCTAAGATTACATTTCCACCTGACATCAGGCGCAATGTCACTCACTCGCTCACTGAATGATTTTTACGGTTCTGCACTCAAAGGATTAAAACTTTTGTAACCTCAACGGAATTTTTGATAGCTTATCGTTCGTCACGCAATTGATCAACTAAAAAAACATAACATAACAAATTTCCTAAATTTTTGAGCTCTCGAAGAAGGGGAAATAATTAATTTTGTACCTGAAAAAGAAATTTGCGGAATAATACGATCTTGAAATTTACGAGAGAGCAACCCGATGAAAAGTTCTAATTACAGTGGAAACTCGATTAACCGTACTGATTGTTATCGTAAAGCATTTGGAAATCCGAATAATTGTATCTATACATATATATGATGATGAATTTATAGAAAGAACATTTATAGAAAAATATAAATATTTATAGAAAGAAAGAAAGCAAAAATATATTATTATTTATTGGCGAGAATGAATGCCCATCAAATAAAAAAAAAAAACGTAAAACTAACAGGAATCACACGTAAAACATAAAGACATAAGTATTTTATAAAACAAAAAATATTTTGATAAAAGATATAATGTACATAACATTCACGTCAATGAGGCCGACAACTCAGCATTATGCTGTGTTAAGAAGAGCTGTTGCAGCCTCCACTAAGTTATAAGGGACCCAAACATATAAGTTCTCATTAATTTTCGTGAAGTGAATTTAAATCAATGGTAACTTAAATACTAATATCAAAAACTGAACATCATAAAAATGTTTGTCTGTAAATACGTATAAATACGTAATATATATGATGATAAATCTACATGAATATACTGTACATAAGTAAATTAAAAGGTCCAGACTCACAGTGCTCACTCCGCATTTTTCAAGACTAAACAAATTCGTTTATACATATTAAATTTTACTGTCGTTTCTCCAACAGACAGTTTAATTAAACTTTCCCTCGTATATTTGTTTATATTATGATATATCGTCAGAACGCTTTTATATATAACCGTATGCAAGTAGAGAGGCCATATGACAAAAAGAGGAAATTAAAAATTTGTCAAATGTGGAATAGGGTAGTTGATAATCAAATCAATTGAGTTACCTTTTATTATTTTATAAAACTCGAAGCCACCTAGATTTTGTGCGAGCGTTGAAAATTATGACGTCATTTCTATAACGAGTCAAAAAGCGTATTAATTATAGTTTAAACTAATATTTTATAATATCATCAATCATCCAAATTTATTTGGATTTTATAACTTTTCATTTGACATCTTATAATATACTAACAGACCCGGCGAACTTCGTACTGCCATATTTTCTGAATTCCTAAAAGACTGTTTCATGACACAAAAACAAAATCACCAAAATCGTTCCAGGTGATTAGGAGGATTCTAGAACCCAATCTCAGCGCCACCTACCGGTTCTAATTGTGAATCTAAACCATCTGGGAACCCACTCAAACGCACAAAAACAAATTCACCAAAATCGCTCCAGGTGATTAGGAGGATTCTAGAACCCGATCTCAGCGCCACTTGCCAGTTCCAATTGCGAATCTAAACTATCCGGGGAGCCATTCAAACACACAAAACAAATATCATCAAAATCGATAAAGTCGTTCTCAAGTTATGGGCGTACATACATTTCTATGATTTATTTTTATATATAAGATGATACAATGCATGATGTGACCACCTCTAATAGGGAGTATATTTAGCATGAGCATTGTTTAGATGTATTTGATGTATCTCCTGTTGATGGCCTTCATAAGTAAGTTAAATAAGTTTTCCTTCCAAACTCCCAAAGCACGGAACTATATGAACATTGTTTCAAAATCTATTGTGATATATGTGAACTACCCCATTCTATCAAAGTTGATTATTGCTTCATACCTAGAAATGAATCCGAACGTATCCTGGATTTTAAAGTCAAGATTATGATCATTTTGCTCTTTATCCTGGCCTGGGAGTTTTATTGATTCCTTAGAAAGTAAAGCCCATAAGCCCAAGAGCCCAACTTGACATGAGAAAAGCCGCGTGGAGAGCCTTAGTACAATATATGTATACACTGTTTTTCCTTAGATCATTTTCGTACATTACAAATAAGATTTTGTAATGAATTACACTACTGAATGATATTTAAATGTCTTAGGGCCGATTTTTCAATCATCAGACAAAAGTTGTGAATCGAATATATTGTTACGAGTTGCAGGACTTGAATTAAAATGCCGTTGGAATTATTATATAGTTTATTAGAACTATGCAAACGATTATAACACTGGTACAAATATAACTGAATCTTTATCGCTCGATTGACTCATCTCTCAATTGGGGCATTGCTTTATGTACTCACTGTACAAATACAATATGTCTGCTCGGCCGCGTGGAGCGAATTTCATAGAATCACACCTGGCTAATGACTGCCATAAAAGATTACAATACACAGTGGGCTGTTTTTCTAATCACAAATTTTAAAAACAAAGTAAACAAAAGAAGTCCAAATGCCGAAAGGTAATAAAATGTGCAAAACAGGTATGCAGGTGTGAATTTGTCTTTGTCGGTCGTAACAATATTATAACCTGAGCGAATTCAAAAATGAAATCTTTCAACTTTTTCATTAATGCAACTGATATTTTTAATTTTTCCATATTGTATGAATAACTCAGGAACAAAATTCACTCAGGAATCATTATGTTAGTGTTACGCAATAATGTACATATGTGCTAGTTTACAATACTTTAGACTGTAATCTACTGTTCATGTATGTAATTTTTATTTATATTTTTTTCCTTTTTCTTTGTTGCATAATTATTACAGATAATTTAATAATTTCCTTTGAGTCAGGTTGAATGGAAGAGATCGCTTTTAGCGATAAAGCCGCCTTTTGTTTTACCAAGTAACTATAGTCTTGTCGTGAATATTTGTTTTGGTGAACAATAAAGTGTCGTCTATGTCTATGAATAACTTTAATCTGTGGATTGAAAATTCGATCTTTAGACTTTAAGCCACATCTAAAGTTAAATATTATAGGAGAAAATGTTTTAATATTAATCATCTGAAGACACAATTTAACTAAACTTTTATCCAAAAAATTTTGTTGTAAGAAAAAACAAGGTATATATGTACATAACTCAGTTATTGGAACAAAGGCGACAACGTACAGCACGAGTTGTGTTTAGGGATGTAATGTCGCTTATAAGAAACATCGATGTTGAAACTATCGATATTTGCGAAAGATACATAGATGTTTTTGAGGTGGTTTAGAAAGAGAATGATTGATTGAAGGAAACAAATGGGCGAAAGGCTGTTATAGTTGGTTAAAGTGACATTCTGTTAATTTTTCAGCAAAAAAGTTTAATGTTTTCAATTAGTGAACGCGTGTAATTCAGGTCTCGGGTAATCAAAAGACTGGCTTGCACCTAGTACAACCCATCAGCGTTGCCATCAAATGTGGAAATGCGGACAGCATTTTGGGCACGCTCCCCGCCGACAGCGACCTGAAGTCTATTTTTTACTTATAGATTGTTATTTTGTAATTATAGTTATATTTATAGTATAGTTTAATTTTAGTTTATATTAATTTATTTAGAACTTAGTTTATTTTTAATTGTTATGTATATTTTGTATAATTAAGTTCATATATATAATTAGTGAAAAAATGCACACACAACGAAAAACTCTCGTCTCACTCACAATACCGTTGCCGATATTGCGTAGACACACCTTCTGCTGCTGCAGCGTTCAACGCAGAATTTTCCGCGCGTAGCTCTCCTCTGGACCTCCTTTTAAACTACGTGAAACTCCTCCTTCACTAAACTGTCCCCTACACTTTTTACACTAAATTCACCACTAAACTCATCACTGTCTTCTATTAAACTCTTCTTCCAATTCTTGCGTATCGCACTTGTCGCTTCACTGTCTTGAATTGGACTCAACTCTAAACTGCTCGGTAGGCGCGCCTTACGCTGCTTATATACCCGGAAGAATTTTCTGGAACCCATAATTTCGTTATTCTTTTATTCATTATCTGTCCCTTTCTAAACATCGATCTATCTCTGTCTTTTCCTTCCCGAACTTTCTATTCTAGAACTTACGTTTATCGTCTATCCCTTTCCAACCTGTATTTGTCCTTGTCTTTTCTTTCCAGAATCTTCTACCTTTCTCTAAAAGTCTTGAGACCGGCTTACGCTGGCGGAAAATTCTACCCTCGGTCGCCACAATATTAATAAATTATATTTGAATATGAAATATGTATTTCAACCGTAATGCAGATGTTTTATTTTCGAATTCTTGAAACATCACGATGAAAGGATTGCGCTAATATCCTTCATAAAGGATTCTTGAATCTCATAGCCTTTAACATCCTAATATTTTATACGCATATAATTTAGATGCTTACAATATTTAAAAGGAAATGATGTTTTTATATTTTCAAGTGTTAAATTTGAATTGAATAATTGTATTAACCTGAATCTTCAATTGTACGTAATAGTCATTACTTGCTTTATAAAAACTCCAGCTGCGGAAACCAACCGATGTCGAAGTTACCACAATTGGCCAGTATTCCAGTTTCTCGAAACCATAGTCAGAAAAAAAAACAGATGGAGTTATTATAACAATCGATTATCGATGCACAAATATATCGTTCACAAAGAACGATGTCTTGTGTGGCTGTTTTATTTAGTTTCAACATCCATGTTCATCGACGTTTCGTTCTTACATCGATGTTTTAAAATATCAATGAATTTCCATCCCTAGTGTGTTTCGAAAGCTGCAAAAGCAGTTAGTACCGACCCATAATCCGTGTTGTCGGGTGCGTTTACATTGTATGAAAGGGCGAGAAAGTCATTTGTATTTCTAGCACGCTTTAAACTTAAATTTTATGACATTAAAAAATAGAAATTCTTAAATTATGATAACAATCTTGCATCGCGAGGGCTATAGACTTATTTAGGTATTTTTGAATTTCAAATTTGCTTTCGTAAAATAATAATACTAAATGTTTTTTGCAAAGATAGATATTATGGCATAGCTTGATGTTATGGTTTGACTTGTCAGTTTAATAATATTACACGTTTCCTACTGAGAGCAATGCATTCAAAAAATGCTGTCATTTAAGCCAGTTCATTTCTGTCTTTCAACTTGGATGAATCAAACAAAGTGATCCATGTAAATGTAAAACTGAGTTTTTCAGTGTTTCCATGGGGTCTAGAACTATTTAGCGCTGCCATTTCAGCGCCAGCCCAATTCAGAGCCGAAAAGTAACAATCTCTATATATGTTTAATATCTCGATCAAACTTTAGATAAGGGGCCATGCATATATTACGTCATACGTTAAGGGTGTTGATGAAGTGTGACAAGGGGTGGAAGGGTTCCTAAATTTCGTGACGTCACATTTCAAAATCTAATATATTTAAGCTAGCTCCGGAATTGCTGTTTTAATGTAATTTCTTGATTTAAATTGCAAAATATGCGATGTCACACTAGGGAGGGAGGACTCTCACGAATGTGACCAGCTGTGACGAGGACGGGGGAGGGGTCAGAAAATCATAAATTCGTGCCACGTAATTTATGAATAGCCCCCAATTATCTGGTGATTGAATTTTAAGTAGTGGAGGGACTTATATCATATGAAGCGTCATCAATGAATAAATGGCGACCAGTCTGTTCTGGCAGTAGCCGGCCGCTGCCGCGGCACGGTCGCTTCGCTCGCTCAGATCGTGCGCTTGGTCTGAAGCTAACCTAACTTAACTCACTGTTTTGGTCGCGACTTTCGACCGCCTCTCACCACTTTCGTATTTCATATTGATATTATTGACATAACTATAGCGAATTATAATTTTGTCCCAATTATTTCAAAATTCATTTGCGGACCCCAAAACTCGTTTTCTGACCTTAATAACAGATTTAGTGGCTGCAAAAAAGTCGTAAACTCAAATCACCATTAATTTACCATGATTTTTGAATTTACCATAATTAATTCAAAACTTGTATCCTAACCCCAATAACAGGTCTAGAGGCTAATAATTCATACAACGCATATCTAAGGCGCAGCCAAGATCTCTTAAATATTAACTTCCTGGAGCTGAAATGAGCCGGCGCGGAAATGGACCGGCTCTGAATAGTTCCATTCCCTTCACCGTGTTCTTTCAGTTCTGCACTTGTCGCACTTTCACTAATATTAGCTTAAGGCTGATTTACATTGATACAGCTACTGACTTGGGGAGCGGACTAACTTCAAAATATTCAATCATAAATATTGAAGTCAGCACTGACTTGATAGTGCCGTACTGACTCAAATCAATTAACACGATGCCAGTATACAGTCAGTACTAGAACTTATTCCGAATTTGAAGAATTTGGATCAATATGGCTTTAACTCGTGTCTTTTCATTCGATCGTCTATTGTTTACCTTTTCTTTCATTCGTCATCTAATCATCGCCCTTGTACACAATAATACTTAACTACTCTAATATAATAATAAAATCACTTATGCCTTCGGATACATTTATAATACGACATTCCTATAAAATTATACGTATAAAAACACATTTTTAACGTATAATAAATCGCTATAACTTAATAACAAAATCATGTCTTAACGAGCTTTAGCCATATTTGAGGGAATACAAATGCGGCTACGATGTGTGCTTGCAGTCAATCTGCAAGCACACACGTGCAGTACTAACACTCATTCATAACTACAGACACGTAGCGTGTCGGTTAGATAATAATATTTACGGCAGTACTTCCCAAACTTTCTTTTCGGTCGACCCAATACTTTTTATTTCTTCTGTAAATTTAATAGACAAACACATACCGTTAGTCTAGTAATTGCAAGAGTGACTTAAATTTTATTAAATTATACGGCCATTTTCATTACTGAGATTGTATTTTTTTGTAGGACTGTATTGTTAGATTAAAAATCGTACTTTTAAAATATTCTTACGATCAAGCATAACCCGTACAAGCTAGTTAAACTTGTGTTACTGCTAACATAAAAAGATAGATACTAGGGCTAATCATCTTAGTAGCCCGTCTAAAGGAAACCCTAGAACAATCTACAACGGATTAGAACAGAAAGATTTTAAGCAAAGCAAACGTACTTAAAATGTAAAGTAATGAATTTGCTTTTATATGTTACACTATTTTGAATAAAAGTTCTCTATTACATATATAAATGCAATAAAATTCATGATGAGAATAAAGGGAGATTGTAGCATTATTTATTCAATACACAAACGTGTATCGTAACAATTTTTTCTTCAAGTCACACCTGCAAAGATAGTCTTTTTATGGTGGCTCGGAGAGTGTATAGCTTGCATTAGACTATATCTTGATCGCTGCATCGCTACATGTATTAGTATTTCTACGGAATGTAATGAATCCGTCAAACAAACAAGCTACTTAGAATCAGGGTAGAGGAAAGGCCGTATGCCTTTCACCATACATAACAGAAACTAAAAGGTTTTATATGGAGAAAGGAAAATGTAACCTAGAATATAACTTAAATTTAGATTGTAGTACTGTTCGTTAAATATAACAGATTACTACTACCAAGACTATTTTGACTTGGGGCATATTTTTAGGTTTTTAACTGTTAAACGTAATGAAATGTATAAAATTTTAAAGAATATTCCAATTTGTTACAATATATTTAAAAAAAGTATTAATCTTAAATTATTTATCTCACTCCCCCACGACATATCCCTGTGGACATTTATCCAGATTGGGAATCTCTGGTCTCAGGCATAATTCATAACGGTAAATAATGAAAGCTGCCTTCACAGATATCGTATAGTTTTGGCGAAAATGTTTTTCGTTACGCGTCGTGTCTGATAATGTGAAACCCGCTTTATAGATCGTAATCCGTGCGGTGTATGATAAACGGATTATGTCGGCATGGCCCTATGGCATGTTACCTAAAACAACGAAGCTTAATAAAATCATGTTAGTTGCATTAATAAAACGGAATGTTATAAACATAATATATTTTTATATATTTTATACACGGGCCCCCAATTCTGCTATTTCTATAAGTTAGTGTTGTGAAGATATTCAAAGTACTATTCCATTGCGATAGTGTCAAAAATTCTCATTCTACTAAATTCACAGTATCTTCTCGATAACGTCTAAACAGAAATAACAGTAGAAAAAAGTGGTATCACCATTAGTAGAAATGGCTTTAGCCGAAATGAATAATAAAAATGATCAAAAATTTATTTCGCGAGTTTTCACTTATAAATATTTGTAATTAACAGGATACCGAAATAAGCCAAAACTACCGTCGAGACGGTAGTGTCCGGCGATGTTGACGAGATAGCAATAGCAGGATTGGGCCCCAGGTCAAAAATAGAAATAGAAAAGTATGTGAAGGACAAAAATTATGATACGAAGTATTAAAAATCAATATTATACTGATTTAAAAAAAAAAAAAGGAATTTTAAGCTGGTTTGAGTATGTAGAGAGGATGGATGAAAATAGAATCACAAAACAGGCGTATGACAGCATTGTGAATGGTAGAGTTGGTACCGGTAGACCGCGACGTACACGTCATGATCAAATAGCAGAAGTGTTGAAACGAGGTCAGGTAACAAGCATCTCAAATAAACGTGTATGTATGAAGAGGTTAATGAAAGTAGACGAAGCGAAAGTTGTTTGTCAAGATCGTCGCAAGTGGGGATCTATAGTCTCTGCCTACCCCCATGGGAAACAGACGTGATAATATGTATGTATGTAAAAATCAATAATAAATAATTTATGTAGATACAGAATGCAGCTCATAGTAGGGGAGGCCAAGCGGCGATTTTGGGATTTACTCGAGCGTGGCAGAACAACTTAAGGGGAGAAACCTTGCACCATATTATGTACCCCCACCATAAACCCTTCATATAGGGCAGGTTAAGGAAATTCCTCCACGTAATTGTCAGATTATCGGTCAGCACGACATGGACATCAAGCTGAACCGTTTGTATATTAATCTGACGCGCTCGAGTGTTTTAATATTACGTTTTTTTTGCATTTTCAAAAATCGGCTATGAATTTTGGTCGTGTCTAAATCGTCAATCATTTGAATAGGAGTTCCTTTAGGGTTTAATTAACATCCCTTTTGAATATCTGACGCGCTTGAGTATTTATGTGCGACTCTTTTTTAAACAAAAAAACCTGTACACGCTGCCACTCCCACGCTCCCACCAATGAAATGGCATACATCATATAACCTTTTTTCTTTTTAGCATCTAATCTTCATAATTCCAAAAGGTCCCCGCGACGCTCGAGTAACTCCACATTTAGCGTCTTGGGCTCCCCTACTATCAGCTGTTCAATTTTAAAACTTAGCAACTGACGTTGCTTTTTAAGCGAATGTTTGTGATTTTATTCTCCTACTAAGTCTATTTTAAATACGACGGTATGACTGACACATGTATAAAACTTGTAGCGTTATGGTAAACTTACCTAAGAAATATATATTAATATTAATTATATAAAAATATATTTAATGCTGTTACTTAGAATCACGTCCTTATTTCTCTATTTACGTAATTTCACGTACTTCCATTTTTGTAACTTCTAACTTAATCTAATTCAAGGGGAATGATAGTAATTAGTTATCACTCACTGTCAGTAACGGTGACTTTCGCCCGATAACCAGCGTAATGCCTCGAGTGGTCCGATCTGAAACGTAGCCTAAGCACGTTGCTTCGTGACTGGTAGCGCAAGAGTTTCAATTTCGCTCCCCAGTCGCCGCACAAACGGCGCGCGTGCGTCGCGTGGACGTCCCGCGACCAACCAGCGCTGACCGAGTCTGACTCGGGAAGGAGAGATTCTGCTTCTTCCCAGACCTGTGGAATAAATTACGCACATTACACATGAAAAATGCAAAATCATGAGGAAGACAAGGACCCAAGGAGAGTTGAAATTAACCAATCAATGTCTTTATTTGCAAGAATAGATATATAGACAATTCTTTATTGTACACCAAAGCATACACAAACAAACGTAGAAAAAGATAAAAGATATTACAACGTCGGCTTTATCGCTAAGAAGCGATCTCTTCCAGGCAACTCTTGGGAGGGATTGATAGAATTTTAATACAGACGGTTGTGCAGTATGAAATAATGACGAATGATGAATAAACATAGTACATATATAAGTACAAAAATAATATAAATATATATACATATAACAATACAAACATACATATACCATATACACAAATACATATAGAACACCCGGCTGCCGAATGTTTGGCGTATATATATAATAGCTATAGGAATTATTATATACATTAGAAAAGTATTGCTTCTGAACCTGATTTATAAAGCACGGTAAGGATTTGGCTTGTATTATAGGAATAGGTAACTCATTCCACAGACGCACAGCTTGGACGTTGAAAGAGTTGTTATAAAAATAGTATGTGTAGAAGAGAAGAATGTAGTTTGTAGAGATGTTATACAAATGTAGATGCACAGTACACTCTATTACATAGTGGTATACAAAATAGCTTAAATACTAAAATTAAATTTAAAATAAATATTCTAATTCTGAAACATGTCAAATAAGCTTTAGTAATAAATAAAAAATCATACGACTAATAGACTGTTAAACTGGAAGGTAGATGGATATAATAAAGGTAAACTAAAAAATATTTATAGAGTGTGCAAAAGATGACATGATGATTTATAGGTTGATAGAGGACATATTGTGAGAATAGAGGAATATAGAAGGAAGGGACCCTGTGCCTACCCCAAATGATTAGGAGGACGCGAAACAAAAGAAAGATACCTATATAATATTAAAATATACACAACGTCATCATTAGGAGCTGGATTAGAAAAGTGGAGGACCCGAATATGTGGTGCAGAGACGACCTAATCTCCACCAGTGGAGAGCTATGAGGTTTGTTGGAAATTCGGCGTAAAATATCTCAGTCCGTCAGTGGGTAAGTTCATACACGGGATTTAGAAGACTGAATTCAATGGTGTATTAGCTTCATTGATTGATTTGTTGTCGTCGTAACTATTCAAACACGGAAATAATGGAGTTACCCCACTGATGGACTTCGCCACCTTGACTATATATTTAGTTGTGTGGCTTTTCTGAGAAATAGGAATAGGAAAATAATGGAAGGCAAATTAAATTTTAATCTATACGTATGACCTTCAAAAAGTTTTCTCCAGTGGAACTTATTTTGAATAAAAAATTTTGAATTTGAATTTGCAAAACTATATCTCACTTCCGACAGGTTGACATCCACCATACAAACACCTATATACAGTAAGAATGGAAGACAAACGAGTGGATGTTCTACCAGTAGTCTATAGTAATTTAAAGCTTAAGGTATGTACATCGTAATCTTGCAGGTATGTTGCATTTTTGTAAAGTGTACAGGTACATATACACATAATGTATTATAAGAAAAAAAATCATTGAAAGGAAGAAACAAAATAGTAAAAAATACAGAAATCTATAATATTATAAAATTCTAAACATGCCGTATCTGTACATTCAAGCTATTTAAAAACAACTGGAATAAACTATATAAACGATGGAGAGCACGATGCATTTTTTTTATTTCTTTTCTATTTATTCGGGATTCACGTAAAAACTGCTGGGCGGATTTCGATGCGTTTTCGCTGATTGACAGGCAAAACTCTGCGCTATTTTTAGTCCTGGGAACACCGCTGCAATTTTTCTGGGAATGGTTTAAAATGGCCAGATTAAAAAAAAACAGAATTCCAATGTGATTTTTTCACTGATTGATAGCAAATTTTATGTAATGTGTAATTCTTTTGTACCGGGAATACTGTTCCCAGGAGCGATTTGTAGCTATTCGGATGCATGAAAATTGGCTTATCCCGTCAAGTCAAGCGTGGAGGAAGTCGCGGGCATATAGGATATGCATAGAATATAAACCTCTGGTATCAGAAGTCTATCCTCCCTACAAGTGAGAAATTGCCGTAAGTCTCTTTCACTTAGAAATGTTGTAAATCTTTGAGTTCGTTCGAAAGGTAAACGTAACTTTGGTGCTGTGGAGGCACAATTGATTAAGTTTTACAGTTTCTAATAGCTTAGTCTTATTTAACCTACCTTTTTAAGTGATCTTCAATGACTTCAATCGTCATTTCATTGGTTTTCATATCCTGTTTGACAATGTCCAACCATTACTGTGTGTGATGTGCCATAACGAACCACTATTAGTTTATTTATTTTTATATATCTAGCTCGTCTCACCTCTGTTCGTTTGTTTTTGTTTTATTTGTAATGATAAGTTTAATTATATATAAGTATACTAATTCAAAATTCAAATTCATACGTTCTTATTCAAAATAAGTTTCACTGGAGAACACTTTTTGATGGCCATACAATCATATAAGTTAAAATTTAATTTTACTTCCTATTCTATGTATACCGCTTAGCAACGTGTTATTACTGTTAAGGTGAAGAAGCGGCAACAAACTCCGCAGCAACACGTCTAGCTAAAAATTGTTTTTCTTTATGTTTCTGATTCTATTTATATCTCAAGTTCTTTTTTTTACTTTTTAAAAGTTTGTTATAGAATTACTTTTCGAAGAATTAATGGAGTTGTAGCAAACAGTGCATACTAAGTAAGACAAAGACACAGTAAGAGGAAAGAAGAATATTATTATTGTTATAATAATGACGAGACGTACTAAAAGTCTGTACTGCAACATATCTCCAAAAATTTCTTACGTTTGGCAAAATTAAAACGTTATACAGACGATTGTATAAGAGGCTGGAGCGAGCTGCTATGTATATGAAGTTTTATTATTTAAATATTCTTTAATAGTGTAATATCCCTTTTTAAGCAAGGATACTTTTTAATTTGGTTTTAAATTTAGTGAAAGGCAGATCTAACATTTCATTCGGAATCTTATTGAAGAAGCAGTTTCAAGTAATATGCAAACATTGTGTGTAAACTCATTAAATTGCTTTGTAGAGCTTGTCCTTGCGGAAGATCAGCGCTGGTTGTGAAACCAGCTTTATGCTGAGCATGGGCCTTTTTAGGACACCATAATTAATGTTATGTTACTATTTTGTCTTTTTGTATCTTGTCCTAAATAAACATTTTTCTTTCTTTCTTTACTTACTGGTACGATTTTAATATACTCTAAGTAGATGATAAATTATTGTATCCTAGAATTAGCTTGTAATAAATAATATAAGTAAACAGTACCGGCCTTACTTATAATCGTTTCTTGAATTTAGAGAAACTGCTCAGCAACTGATTAGTGAAAATCTTACCCATAAACTCCTCTTAGGGATAAGAGGTGGTAAAGTAACTCATAAATAACTGTCAAAAATAATAATAATAAAATAAGTGAATAAAAAGATATTCATCATTAAAATGCCGCTTGGAATTACTATAGAATTTATTAGAACTATACAAACACGTATAACACAGGTACAAATATATTTGGGCACAACCAGTACAAACTGCACGAATCAATAACACGCGCAAAGTCCGCCACTATATAGTTTATCGAATGTACACGTCTTGCTCGCATCGTAATCGTAGCTTGACTGCCGGTCTCTCCGTTCGGGCATTCCTTTATACTCAGCTTACAATATGTCACGACTAGGTAAACAATAGTTTCCAAGAATCACACCTCTGCCTACCATAAAGGATTACAATACACAGTAGGCGGCTTATCTTATTACAAATATTAAACACAATGTAAAAAAAAGTCCAAATGCGGGCAGGTAATAAACCGTGATTTATGGCCGGCAGGTGTGCATTTAAATTTGTCGGCGTGCTTCGTGGAATTTTGGCTAAGTTGTAACAATATACATAACAACATATTCGACTGTGGCACAGAAACCGCATGGGTTTATCGTGCCTCAGAGAGTCGTCTAAAATACATTGGGTTATGTGGTACATAGTGGTATTTTAAAAATAAATTTACATAATATTAATGATATATCAAAAATTGTGTCGCGAGCCGATGCTAATCCTTTGCAGGTGTCTTATTAATCATTTGAATTTGAGTGATCTGTTGTTCGCGCTAATCTCTTTGTTCACACTGCCGTAAGACGTCATAAAACCTTCTTTCCTCTGTTGGTATTTCATGCGAATTCTTGGAAGCCATTAAGCCTATCATTTAACGATTTCAAGAACCAGTGGGTGGCATGGTTCTCGGAGGCCATGTCTAATTTACAAATGGATGAGGGTGGGTCAGTCGGGAAATGCGCCAGTCGTGTTCTGACTGCGAACGAAGCAATATCTAATGCAACGAGCGAGTATCTTATAACGACGAACTTTGCGCGATTTATGTGATAACGATTTACTGCCCTGCGGATTGGTTTTGCTGTATTCGGCTATACTTGTAAGAACTGTAAATTACGTGTGTGTATTTCTAGTAAACTTTATGATAATTCCAATCGGATTTCCGAATTTACATCCTATAAATTCGTAACAATAGTAAACTACTTAGAGTAATTTTTGTATTAAGGCGTTTGCTGAAAACAAAAGTTTTTTTTTTAATATTTCGAGCACTTATTTTTATTAAAGTATGTATGGTCCTCAAGTTTCAAAAAGAAGATTAATTCCGTTCTTACCTAATGCAAATTTAAAACAGGCTTTAGAATTTTAGAATGGATGTAACGTTACCTCTTGAGTACTGAATTTATTAAATGCATTTACCTCATTTTCAGAACTAAATGTGTCGTGTTGTTCTCTCAGCGGCCATTCTTGGTACTCCGTGATGTTGTCCAAGCCAACTTCGATGATCTCCAGGAAGTCGTAGCTGCAACTGTGAACAACATAAGCGTGTCTGAGTTTGAAATTACAATAATTTTAGGAATCTACTATGTATAGGTAATATTAGTACTTTTGTAAATTAATCTTCGAAGTCTAGATTTTTTACAGTTGCAGTGCAGCTCATAACCTGATGGCCCACCAGAGGGAAGCTTGTTATCGTCGCCTATGGACTTTTGCAACACCAATGTTAGGTATGTAGTAAATAGAAAATTGAAAGTCTTAAAATAAAAGAATATTTTAAATATAATTTCAAACAAAAAATCTATCTAAAGGCGGATTTATATGTGTCTGACGTGTCGTGTTGTGATGCGTCAAATGGATTTCGTACGCTTAGTATGGTGAGATTTATATTAGCTGACGCAATATGTTGTGATGGCTTGTGTTGTCTCATCAGAAGCGATCCCTATCTGCGTCAGAGTGCCGGGGGTGGGAAAGTCGACGGAGGCGGAGGAGCGGTCGCGTCAGAAAAGTATGAACGCGCCTGTAGTTGTGTTGTGACGCGTCAGAAGTACCTGTATTTTTTAAATTTCTTTTTAGAAGTTTTGCCAGCACCAAAGACTATTTTCTTCATAATCCGAATCAGAATCTGATGATTCATGGGAAAACAATGCGAACGTGTAAACTCTCCTAGAGCTATGAAGAGACTGTTTAAAAATATCGTCAGAAGGCATCAGAACGCGACATATAGACATGAAGGCATCTCGTCAGAGCCCATCACAACACGTCACGTCAAACAAATATAAATCCGCCTGAAGTGCAAATGACGCTTGTGATAAGTCGGCGCGAATGGCTTAATATTTGTCTGTCTATTGATTGAATTATTATTGTATTATAATTGAGTACACACAGGTTGATTGTAAATTATATGTATATAATATATCCAAATGTAATAATCAGTAGTTGTTTCAGGGCCTCATATTTATCGAAATGTGTATTCAGATACGAAATTAAGTAAAGCTTTTAACCTCTTTCTTTATAGTGTACTCTTTGTAGTGTACTCTTTGTAGTACTCTTTGTAGTATACTCTTTGTACTAAAGAAACATAACAAGATCTATTTCACTTATCCTAATCTTGTTATTCTATTCCTTTAATATGATAATTTGTGTGTTGTCTTTATTTTGTATATATAGTTATGCCTTTGAAGGCTTTTAAATAATTGCATCAATAAACAACCAAATTCCGTTTCCATGTAATAAATTGTGTATTCCGTGTACCCGAACGTAATTCAATTTGACTTCGATTTGAGGCCCCGGGACCAGCTTTGAAGTCCATCTGTTGAAATACATTTAAACATTGAACAACTTGAGAGAGATTCAACTTTATCATCTTGCAAGTTTATAAGTTTTTTTTGCAGGAGTTCAGCAGACAGGCAGACGGCCCACTTGATGGAAAGCGGTTACTATCGCCTTTGAACATTTGCAACACTAAAGGTGCTACAAATGCGCTGCTGCTCTCTTAAGGGAGGCTGGAAGCTGGTCACTAATGCCGGAACACAACTCAAGGTTGTTATGGCACATATTTTAGACCTAGGGTGGTAGCCATCCAGTCGGGCAAATGCCCTACCACCTGGCTGTGGGTCGTTTTGTTGCCTCTTACGACAGGTCGCCCGGCCGCAGGAAATTGTATTCTTTCTCCGTTCCTGCACGTATAATAAGTCAAGTGTATATTAGAAGAATCCGATAGAATCCCAGCCTATCTGTCTGTCTAGGACTCTAGGTATTATTACTACTATAGCATATGACAGTCTAAGGGCCTGTTTTACAAAGTCCAAATAAAGTTCCCAATAAGCTACTTGCAACTTATTTATCGAATAAAGACAACATTTGCGTTTCACAATTAACAAATAGCACTAACTGGCAAATAAAGTACCCTGTAAACTATATGTCAGATCAAGTGGCCAATAGCAACTCTATCTGCCATATAAATTAGTCGACAGCCATAACATCTGGTTGACAGCTGTGATTCGAATAATTACTGTTGAAAGTTTTTTTTTATGAATGTATATTTGTAAAATGGAAGTATTTGATAACCATTGAAGACGAATTAGATGAATTTATTTATCGTTTATTGGACCGCGAAGGAATCCTGTATTTCGACAACGCATTAATCATATGCAGGCATTGAATGTACGGATTATAGGATACGATTTTCACGTAATAAAGATGCTGTAGATTATGAATATTTATTAATTATAAGTGAATATTATGTAACGAAATAGTCTCAAATTACGCCGACACTGCAAACCTTAGATCATATAAGACATGTTATATCTCAATGCTGCAAACATTAGTTTATGTTGCAACTTTCTCGTTTGTTAATTTGGGATTGACGTTCCGTTCACACTAATATAAAAAATAATGTATATGCTGTTTTGATCAATAAAAATTAAGGGATGACATGTTTCAAGCTGTATTTATATAGAATGTATAAAAAATGTATAAAATGTACACTAAAGTGATTAAAACATATTTTCACGTATATTTACAACACAGAATATATTTTCTAATACATGTATTTAGTAAAACGGAACTATAAAATGCGACGTTGCCAAACCTACTAGCTAGTAAGTGGCAAATAGCCATGTGCCAAATAAATTATTTGTTAAATAGCTATTGGGTACCTTACTTGTACATTGTGAAACAGACCCTAAAACTAATGATAATAATTTGCAATATATCTATACTATTATTTAGACATTAATAATAATAATCATATATTTCAAATCATTCATTATATATAAACGATTCATAGTTAGTAAATTACATAAAAACAAACTTATAGCTAGAGTTAGTGGACTCTATCCTAATATTTAGTAACAATTGTCGTGATAGCTTTACATTTGCTAGCATAACAATTGAGTCAATTCAACACTATTGCAGACAATATTAACAGTCCTGCGACCGATCGAAGACTTGAACTAAATAATTATTTAGATAGATAATATTTGAACTTAAAAAATAAATGAAAGCAATAAGGACGTGTTTGTGCTTCCGTCTTAGTTAAATTAGTTTTAAGTCTCGTAGGATATATTGCCTGCCTCCGCAAAGAAAATATCATATTGTATTTATTTCCTAATTTTCATGATATTTGGTTTCTTCATAAACACATTTAGAATTACCTAGATAAGGTAAATGCCAAAGTGTAAGAAATACAATTAAAAGAAAATGGCAGATATGCGGCATTTTTGTTCTGCTTATTTTCAAGAGATCTAACGAGAATGATAGACAATACCCAGGATACGATGGAGATGTTGGATTATTGACAGTTTTTACCATCTATGTGGATTTTTGATTTTATTTTGTTTATTGAAAATTTACTGGTCAAGAATAGTGAATCCTTTCCGAGTGCTCAACGTATTTAACCCAAAGATTGTTATGTATGAGTACAAGTGTGCTTAGATAACATACGGCCACCCATCCGAAATCAGACACAAATATGCTTTGCATCTGAATTTCCAAACGAAATCTTTTTGTTGATGAATCCCGATAGGATTGATATATACGTAACTGCTATGTATGCACTCACACAAATCATGTGTGTTTTGACTTTGTGTGTTCATTTTTCTTGCTAAATTGACGTTTTTGTTAGATGATTTTTCTGTTGAATAATAATAGAATAGGGTAGCGGACCAGCCACATCAATTGAGATACTTTTTATCATCTTATAAAACGTCGAAGTTTTCTACCTGGTAGTAATTAATTAATTACTGATTATTTATTTGTGCTTAACCAAAATTTTTTTTTATAAACTTGTAATGATTAACAATGCTTTTATATTTAACTAAATTATTTCAATAACAAATTGAAATATTTACATTTTCTTTTTATTAACTTTCCGGAAAATTGTGCAAACAATATTATTCATGAATCATTTACTTTGCAATATATTCTAGTGTATAATAAATTTTAGAATGTATGTTTTTTCTGGATAGATTAAAAATATTTTTTTTCTAGTATTCACTTTACTTCTTAAAATTAAGGTTATTTATTGTATGTTCTTTTAATCATAATAAAATTAATTTCTATTTCTTTATTAATAAATGAAAAATTAGGTTTGTCATTGATTTTTTTAGTACAGGAATAATAATGTAAATAATTTTTATGATTTTTCTTCTCAATTATTTCTTCAATTTTCGATCACGGAGTTTAAAATTTCTAAAAGTTTAGTTACATTTAATAACTCCCAATACTTGAATTACTATAATTTTATTGAAAAAATGGCACGAATCTATTCATATACGTACTATGATTTATTGAGAAATGTGATAGCAATAATTAAATATCTATTTGTCAGTGTTATTTAATTAAGTAGTATAACATTCTATTATAGTTATATATAATACAGAGAAATGATATGCGTAAATGTACCGACTTTTTTTTTCAAATTACGAGCTTTTAGCGACATCTGTACCAGGTTTGTTAGGCTACTATCTAACATCCCTGCTGGAAGATCTTAAGACGACTTTCTTTGAGACGGAGGAGCATTCCATCTCGCTCCTCTACCCTATACGGGTTACCTTAAACACTCAAGTGTTAACTCTCAAACCCTAAAAAACCGTGCTTTTATTCTCCTTCGCACGATTGAACGTTGGGTCCGTTACAATTGTTATATGCTATGTAATGATGTAATATCCGCCGTGACGATACCTTATGGGCTCAGCGGAAGACCAGAGCTAGTCAACAGACCAGCATTCTGCTGAAACTGATGCCCCGATGATGATATTAGTTTAACTGTCGTAAATAAGACCGATGTAGCTACGGAACCTATTGTTACGAGCTACAGGACTCGAATTAAAAATGCCGTTGGAACTACTATAGAATTTATTAGAACTGTACAAACACCTATAAAACGAATACAAATAAAACTGGATGCAACCAGTTCACACTGCACGATTCAATATAATTCGAACGCGCAAAGTCCGTCGTTTATATCGCTAATCGAGAGTACTAGAAAACGTCTTACTCGCTTCGTAGTCGTCGCTTGACTGCCCGCCCCTCCATTCGGGCATCGTCTTATACTAACTACACAGTACAAAGAAGTTGAAGGCGCACACTGAGATTCTAAGAAATATTAATTTGCACACCTGCGAACGTCCACAAAGTCGAGAACAATAACAATAGGGATTAGTTCGACGCCAATGATGGTTATAAAACAAGTAGAAAAAGCTATAGCATGTTACTGTAGGGATATTACATAAATACTGACTGACTGACTGACATATTAACCATAAATATAAATTATAATCAACTTAAAACTAAATTATTAAAAACACTTTTAAAATAAATTACAAATAAAATATATCATACAAGCATCGCCGAGTGAAGGCGTAGTTATTAGATTGCTTAGTAGCACGGACCGTCGCATGCGCCGATTGCGCCGACGTTATAATCTTTTACTTCGTTTCGTTGTTGGTTGGTCGTAGCATCTCGTAAATAACACACGTGCCGCTCGCTCATACCTTTTAGTATATTATCAAACGTTATTGTAGTAAACAAATATAATACTTAAAGTGAGAATAAACGGTTAGTTACAAACCCTAGCATTTTTCCGCTATCCACAATAAAACCTACTTACTACAGTTACAAATTCAAAACACAAAGGATTCCCTAATCTGGGAGGACCATAAGCTGCGCTTACAATAGGCTGTGCGGCTTATCTTTGACGGCATGTAACACTATTAATGTGCGTGGCGCGACACACAATTCTCCTTTTTATTTTCACCTTTTACAACATGAAATATATTGCATGAAAATATTAGTTCAATTTCCTCGTACCTAATGTCATATAGGAATTCAGGTGAAGCATTTACGGTGAATGGATGGCATGTCAATACTCCAAATCGATGTGTCAAACACACTGGGCCCGACCTTAGTGGAAAATCACCCGGGGAAAACGAAATGTACTAACTATATCATACCCAGCGATGTAATACGAAAGTGGTATATAGTCTACATCGGTTATGATAGATTGTGTGTGTATACGAATGTTAAGGTGAATCTACACTTTAGTGTTGGGTAACATCATATTTTGTACTGAACCAGAATACTGTGCCACTTCAAATGAGGCGAAGAGATTTGTACTGTTTGTACCGTGGCAGTACATTTGAAGCGATGAGGCTGATAAGGCGGTGAGGGTCATTCCCTCATTTGTACCGTACCAAACTTCTAGTTCGGAAATTTTCGTTAAGAATCGGATATGATCGGCCTCGGTCATCTTATTTTACCAGCAGTCGTACTATGTTCAAATTCAGATTCAAAAGTTTTTATTCAAAATAAGTTCCACTGGAGAATAGTTTTGAAGTTCATAGATATAAGTTAAAATTTAATTTTACTTCCAATTCTATGTACACCGCTTCCCAACGTGTTATAACTTTTAAGGAGAAGAAGCGGCAAGAAACTCCCCAGCAACACGTCTAGCTAAATATTGTTTTTCTTTATATTTCTTATTCTATTTATATCTCAATTTCTTTTTTTTAATAATTTTTATACAGAAATATGTTACAGAATTACTTTTCGAAGAATTAATGGAGTTGTAGCAAACAGTGCAGTGCATATGACATGTCATGTTCTCCCCCCTCTTTGTCATGTAAATATCCATAAAGGCATTATTGCACTGTTGTAACATAAGCCTCGTTCTGTCCTTCCTCTTACATTACATTTGAGGCGTGAGTAGTAAGTAGCGACAACAATTTTGAAGTTTTATATTTTCAAATTTTGAGTCGTATCAGTACAAATGTATTTTGTATGAGACAAATGTACTACTCATCTCTACTACACTAGCGAAAAAGGGGAAAGCAACATCTTTCCCCTTTTTCGCGTTCCTTAGATACTTTATTACATGGCTACAACAGACAGGCAAATAGCTTATCTGATTGAATGTGGTTATCGTCGCCTATTTGTACCACCAAAGGAGCTACCAATGTGTTGTTGGCCTGGAAGGAGGTATTGGAACTTTCATGTTATCATGGCGGTATACTCCAGACCAGGGGTGGTGGCAGCTATCCAGACGGGCAACTGCCTAACCAACCGCCTGGCTGGGAGTAGGTTTGTCGCCCGTAACGACAGGCTAACTGGTAGCAGAAATTGGTAGATATCCTTTCTCAGTTTTTGCACAGATGCTTGGCTATATAAGTATCTGCAATTAGGATCATGTACAAACATACACACTTGCACACGTTCAGTAAGCGCTAACTTTTGATTTTATAAGTAAACAATGTAGCAGAGGACGCTAGTAGGTCCAGAGTTGACACTAGTTATGGACCTAGTTTTATAGTTTTATCCTAATCTTGTCATTCTATTCATTTAATAAGATAATTTGTGTGTTGTCTTTATTTTGTATATTAGGTTGGGGAAAAAGTTTTATCGCATTTTATATAAAAATTCAAAAGGTTTTTTATTTACATTTGAATAAAGTATGTAGGTGCCATTTTGTTGGATAACTTTTTGCCATCTTGTAGGTAGGGACGTGATCCCATTGCTATAAAAATTTTGGGGCTTCTGATCAAAAAACTGCGACAAGTGGTTTTGGCAGTCCTCTCATGATGTTAACCTGACACTGCCTAAGGAATTCTGCAGAGACCGAAACAGGTGAAAATCTGAAGGTGCAAGGTCAGGACTATACGGCGGATGCATTAACACCTCCCAGCCAAACTCTCGTAATTTTTGCTGAGTGGCTAAATATGTGTGTTCTGTTGATTAATTCCGGCCGCTTTCTCTCAACTTTTTGCTTTAATCTCATTAGTTGTTCGCAGTACAGTTCAGAATCGATGATCCTGCCAGGCGGTAACAGCTCATAGTGAATAATGCCCTTCCAATCCCACCATACACACAGCATCACCTTGTTGCAAGTTAACCCGGGTTTCGCCACAGTCTGTGAAGCCTGACCGGCCTTTGACGACGATCTTTTTCGCACGTTCTTGTTGTACGTGATACACTTTTCATCACCAGTTATCAGCTTCTTCAAAAATGGTTCTGTTTCATTACGTCGTAATAAAGAATCACAAATGAGTACACGGTTCATTAGGTTTCTTTCAGTGAGCTCATGAGGCACCCAAATATCGAGCTTTTCTGTGTACCCAGCTTTTTTCAAATGCGCCAAGACCGTTTTGTGGTTAATTCCCAATTCTCCAGCTACATCTTAACTACTAATATGCCGATCTTGCTCCACTTTTTCAAAAATGGCATCAATTTTGTCCGTAACAGGCCAACCAGAGCGACGTGTATCTTTGATATCAAAATTTCCGGATTGAAAACGCTTAAACCAAATTTACTCTACTCTCACAGATACTGCATTAGGTCTATAAACATCACAATTTATTTGGTGGCTTGTGTTTTATTTTACCTTTTTTTGTAGTAAATTTTTAAAATGTATCGAATTTATTCATTAGATGAACTCATTTTAAGAATAAGAAAAACAAATGAAAATCACACATTTTCCTCATTTGAATTTGGAATTGTCTTCTTTAAAATTAAAACTTTTTAATGACACCAAAACCAGCCAGATACAAATGGTATAGCCAAACATATCTTATTACAAGTTCATACATACTATATGCGAAAAGACTTTTTCCCCAATATATATTATATGTATATATATATATATATATATGTGTATATATATATATATATATATATATATATATATATATATATATAGAGAGAGAGAGAGACAGAGACAGAGAGAGATAATATATATAGTTATGCCTTTGAAGGCTTTTAAATAATTGCATCAATAAACAACTAAATTCCGCTTCCATGTAATAAATTGTGTATTCCATGTACCCGAACGTAATTCAATTTGACTTCGATTTGAGGCCCTGGGACCAGCTTTGAAGTCCATCTCTTGAAATACATTTAAACATTGAACAACTTGAGAGGGATTCAACTTTATCATCTTGTAAGTTTATAAGTTTTTTTTTTGCAGGAGTTCAGCAGACAGCCCACTTGATGGAAAGCGGTTACCATCGCCTATGGACACTTGCAACACCCAAGGTGCTACAAATGCGCTGCTGTTCTCTTAGGGGAGACTGGAACCTAGTCACTAATGCCGGAAGGCAACTCAAGGTATAATCACGAATAAGAATTTAGTTTCTAATACCACAAATTTGTATGTCTTTCATGTGGTAATTTTAAGTTTGTTACTTATCTTTGAATCATTATTATTACTTATGTAAATGTGTGGTATCGTTAATTTTATCCGTGCAGGAAGAAATAATACAATTTCTTGCGGCCGGGCGGTCTGTCGTAAGAGGCGACAAAACAACCCACAACCAGGTGGTAGAGTGTTTACCCGTCTACCACCCCTAGTCTAGAGTATGCCGCCATAACAACCTTGAGTTGTGTTCCGGGATTAGTGGCCTGGTTCGAATCTTCTTTTAGCGAGCAGCAGCGCATTTGTAGTACCTTTGGTGTTACAAATGTCCATAGGCGATGGTATCCGCCTTACTGGGGATATTCAGGTGGGCCGTCTGCCTGTCTGCTGAACTCGTGCAATAAAAAAAATCTCATAAGATCATGCCGATTTTCCTCAATGGCCTTATTATTGGAATCAAGATATTCCGAGATATAAACCCCCGAAGTAGTAAAAGCTGTGTCCCTTTGACTTTTGAACTTGTACGGGCCACTTACATTATTTATGGGTTTTACTTAAATGCACAGGTGAATTTTTAAAGAGGCCTTCAGGGCCAAATCCTAAACTGTACCTACGAAATAGAAAAAACCACTCAAAAAGGTCTCGAGACCGATTTTGATGAAAAGTAAAGTGGTATTACCAGATTTTTGAAAAACCATTTACCCTTGTCAGGAATCAAATCGGCTGATTTTGAAAAAATAAACACTTTCTGTATTATTGTACCAAATCATAGTTTAGCTTGTCTGAATCAGTTTCTGTGTAGGAATATCAAACGGCAAACCAAGGGAAAGGGTTATTTTAGAACAAAATGTTCTATTTTCCATATATCAATTAAACATAACATTGCGACGGTCATTTGACCGCACCTTATTTCAACGTAATCAATGTTTACCCGTTGACCGATTTGATTGATTGGGGTAAAATAAGGTGCGTTTCGAATATTAATTTATATTGCCAATTAAAAACAGAATAATTTTCATCATTTCCATATTGAATAAAATGAAGTAAGGTTTTTTCAAAACATTTTGTTCAAAAACAACCCTTTGCCCTGGTTTGTCGTTTGGAATTCCTTCACAGAAATTAATCCTGACAATGTACACTATGATTTGGTGTAATAATGCAGGGTGTATTTATTTTGCCAAAATCAGCAAGTAGATTCCTAACAAGGGTAATTGTTTTTCAAAACTATAATGATACCACTTTACTTTTCGTCAAAATCGGCCTTGAGTGACTCCTTTGAGTGTTTTTTTTTTATTTCGTATAGCTTAGAATTTGGCCCTGAAGGCCCATTTGAAAAATTCACCCTATATATATTTTGACGGTCTCTGTGGTTGAGCCGGCTAAGTCTTAGCCGGCCGAACTCGCTCAAACGCAGAGGCTCTGGGTTCGATTCCTGGCATGGTAAATTTTGGAAACGAACTTTCTGTTATTACTATGGTCTGGGTGTCTGGGATCTGCCCCAGAGTGATCCATTGTATATTATCCATAACACAAGCGTAACTTGCTGAGCTTGGGGATATACAATGTGTGTGTTTGTCTGCAATTGTTATATAGAACACACTATAGTATATACATAGGTAGTTAACTTATTTATGTTTATAGTTACTAGTGGTCGCCCGTGGTCGAAATTCGACCATAATAATTGATTTAAATTATAAGTTTGAACAATATTAAGGTTCTGTTGTCAAAGACAACTATAATCTTTTTCTTGTCTTAATCACAGATTTCGCCAAGGCTACACTGTTAATTTGACTTTAACAATAAATAAAAAAATCTTCGTTTAAAAAAACCGACTAAAAAATCTAAAAATTATAAAATAACTTATTTCTAAAGCTATTTTTAATTATAGTTTCTTATTTTTAACATATATTATCTAAAACATCTTGAAGTCGGTGCGACGTAAAACATAAAAATTACTATATTTTGAAAATTACTAAGCACCGACTTTAAGATGTTTTAGGTAATATATATTATAAATATATATTATAATTAAAAATAGCTTTAGAAATAAGTTATTTCATAATTTTTGTTTTTTTTTTAAATTTGTAAATTTTAGTGTCTAGCTAGCTATGGGCAGGCATATGAAAGGTGCCGCGCGCCTTAAAAATATAGGTCCCAAGAAACGGGAACGCAAAAATTTTCATAAAAAAGTGAAAGTACTGGGTCAAACTATGTTAATTTTTTAGGGGACCAAATGGCAACTATTCCGCATCAAACTAAAGAAGAATCACGTAAATTGGATCATAAATCTCAGCGTAATCGGTGTACATACAAAAAAAAAACATACCAGTCAAATTGAGAACCTCCTCCTTTTTGAAGTCGGTTAACAAAAGAGTATATATGCGTGTCTGTGTCAAATACATGGTAGTGTGTGTAGTGTTTTTTTATTGATTTAATTTATTTTTAAATACATATTTTTTTTAAATATTAGCATTCTGCACTCCTTCTCTGTATAAACTGTAAGTGTGCGAAATTTCATACTCCGTCCGCGCAATTTTCGTAAAAAGGGGTATAAAGTTTTGCTGTGTTTTTGCTTCATGTATTAATATGTAAATTATCAGTTTTGTCCTTAAATTGCATTTCATCGTATTGATACTCGACAAGTACGGCGGGTATAGTCCATTCCTCGAAAAAAAATGGAGTGGCCCTAGCTCAGCAATGCGGCGTTTATTATTTATTCATTACACTTAAATATTTGCAACTAATCAACAATATCTAAAATTCACTTTATTTACAAAGGCATATCCAGAAAACAGGAGCCATCTATAATTTCTATCGGAGACTAGAAGAATGAAAGATATCAGTCCAAAGAATGACAGTGGGCTTAGCTAAGAGCTTGGAAATTTATATCCTAGATCAACAAACTTGAGATATTTCCACAGTCAGTTTGGGCAGGTGCTTCTTTCCACGGAGGGTTTGTTTAACGACGGCATTTTAGGCCTCATTTGTTTAGACAAGTGACGGATGTCACGATAACATCTGCTTTGAGGGTTCCTTAACCGTATTGACTTAACGAAACTCTTAGAATATCCAGTTTAAACATTCGTGTAGTCAAAGAAACCTTTTGTAATATGTAAGATTATTTATTTTTAGTCTTATGTGTGTATTTAACTTTTTCTCTCTTATTATGCCGGAGGAAGGTGTAAAGTAGTAAGTTAAGTAATAAGTATATGATGTGTAATCAGTGACGTAGCTTGCCTTAGACGGCTCCGTATCAAAATGTGTTAGGGGGCCCAATATATATATATATATATAATATTATATATCGATTATAAGGTATTACTTATACTTAATGATTCTAGGAGCTAAGTTGGACAAACAATTCAAAAATACACATATCTCACCTGTTTTTCGGCAAACTTATTTGAATGAATGAATGAATGAATGAATAATTTATTGCTAAAATGTATGTACACAAGATGTTACAGTATGCGTTGTTTCAATACATTTTGCCTTAATAGGCGTGCAATGTCGGAATACATGTTATAATTATAAAACTAAAATTACAAAAAAAAAACATTATATATGATATATTATATGTCTAGTTACAAAATATTATTAGTCATGTCTTTGTCATTCTCACATTCATTTACAGTCTAATAAACTTTTACCAATAAAAAATTTTTGAGAGACTTTTGAAAGAAATTTAAAGGCTGCTCTCGTAAAATTTCTGGCAGCTTATTAAATGATAGGTGCCATATAATAGATACTGATACTATTTATGAAATCATCCATAGCTGTAGAGGCGATTCCAATTTTTCTAGATTTTCTGTCTATAACGGATAATAAGACAACAGCAATAATTCTCATAAATGTTATTAATGTATAGAAGATTGTGGGTAATATTTTATGAATTTTTGCTTACACACTTTCGGGGCCCCTATAGCTTGGGGGCCCCATATCATTGATACGGCTGTAGCTACGCCCCTGTGTGTAATAGACATGTGCGTCGCGTTGGAAAACGCGGGCGGCGGCGGACTGGAGGTTTTCAGATGATAATTTCGGGCATTTATTAATTATTGTTATTTAGACAGATGTTATTTTGACGACCTCGGTGGTTGAGCGAGCTAAGCCTTTGACGGCTTACTTCATTGCAACGCAGAGACTCCGGGTTTGATTCTTGGTATACCTAGTAAATTTCGAAAACCAATTTTTTCTATTATTTACTATGGCCTGGGTGTCTGGGATCGGCTTCAGAGTATACCGTTGTATATTACCCATACCATAAGCGTAACCTGCTTAATTTGGGGATATACAATATGTGTGTTTGTGTGCTGATTATTTATTATTTAAATGTACTCCATCTATATTTGCTTCGAAAAACAGTGACAATTTTGACTCGACCGATCAACCATTATATATATTATTATTATTAATAATAATTTATTTGTTTCCTTCCCAATAAAAGGAAAACAAAATCAATACAGTACAAAACTTGAGAAACTTGTACAATATAATGGGAAAGACAGGAGCCCAAACTAGGTAAACCCTGTATGAGAGTACTCCTGGCCTTCGCCTCCCCGATAAGCACTATTTCTACAATAACCGCCACCAAAGAGCACTACAATCAAAGAAAAATAAAGAAGTGTGTGCGTGTGTGTGTGCGTGCGTGCGTGCGTGCGTGTGTGTGTGTGTGTGTGTGTGTGTGTGTGTGTGTGTGTGTGTGTGTGTGTGTGTGTGTGTGTGTGTGTGTGTGTGTGTGTGTGTGTGTGTGTGTGTGTGTGTGTGTGTGTGTGTGTGTGTGTGTGTGTGTGTGTGTGTGTGTGTGTGTGCGTGCGTGAGTGTGTGTGTGTGTGTGTGTGCGTGTGTGTGTGTGTGTGTGTGGGTGAGTGTGTGGGTGAGTGTGTAATTATGATTTCAAGTGTGGCTGGGTATGGGAGTATCAATGTTTGCAAGTGTAAGTAAACATTAATTGTCATTCAATAACTGTTATCAATTTCTCCGTTTCTGAGTAGTTTTGGGACTTAAAGATGGACTTACCAATTAAATGTTTTGTCTCTTTTTTGGGTAAGTCATAAATATGAAATGATAAAATGATATATTACGCCTATGTTCGCAGTCATTTAGAATTTTGCATTTTCAATTATTACATACATATAACCTAAATTGAACGTATCCAAAAACTTTTTGTCAAACATTTGAATTTCAAGACTAGAAACCATTTCAATGATTATACTGCACCTTGTCTACATTATAATCTTATCCCTCTTAGTGAAAGAAGGCATTAATTACCTCGACATGACCTTTTTGTACGATATCATAAATTCTACTGTCGATTGTCCTGCTCTCACTTCGTCTTTAAATATCAACGTACCTCAGCGTTTACCTCGTAATTCTTCCTCATCAAACTGTTTGCTACCCCTGTTTCTAAAACTAACTACGGACAAAATGAACATCTGCGTCGTTGTACAAATACCTACAACAAATATTTCAGTGATATAGACATTTTTAATACTCCGAAACAAATATTTAAGTCATCATTAGTTAAAAAACTTATTAATAAGATCCAAAAGGAATGTATCTAGACTTAATCATTTAGTTGTGCTTAGTTTTCCCGTCAGAAGTTTCACAGTATTAGATGGATTGAATAATTAATATTAGTGTAGTGTAACTTAATATTTGGTTCTGTTCCTTTTCTAGATTAAAAGTATCCAGTTTTGGTTTAGATTTATTGTTATGTTTTCTTAAGCCTTAAATTTATGGATATAGTTTTGGATACCTTTTAATAATAAATAAATAAAACTGACATAACTTATTTATCTTGTTGTATAAACGACTTCCTTGGAATCCAGAAAATCTTCATAACAAACTAGTCTTTTCACCTCTTATAGTGCAGACATCGTAAAAACGTCTTTTAGGTTTTGGACTCTTGCTGTACGGGATTTGTGAATGTTGCCTTAAGGCTTAAGGTGCAGGCTAAGACAAATAACTGCCGTACTGTTAAGACGTCAGCCAGTTTATGTAGTTCAACAGTAGGAAAAAGCATAATATTATATATCTCTATATTAATTGATTATAAATAAATTAGTATTTCAAAAACTATATTTAGACTAGACGTAGACTTGCTTATCCTGTTTTGATAAAAAATTAAAGCTGTAAAATGGTTTCATGTCGATAATTTGGAGGTGATTTGGTGAAATTTTTTCTTAACCTATAATAACAATAGAAAATGATAACTTTTTTTAGTAAATCATTGATCAGATTAAAAGTTAACAAATTAAAAGTTGTTGCGTTTGTACCCCACTTTTGATCTTTTGCGGGAATGGGAGCCTTAAACGCGCATTTCATATAAATCTAAAATAACCTTGCATTGCTTGAGTTGGCAGCTCAACCTGACCTTGATCGTGGTAATGTCAAGTTAAAAGCTACGAAGCTATGCCCTCGTATCGGATTACTGAATACAGTGACATTTAAACAGAAAACAGAAATTTATTTACATTATATTGCCTTGAACTTGGTTTATTTATGTTTTTCAGCTGCGTTTCTTGTTAATATATTTGGTGTTATTTTTTATCAACCTACATTTTAACGATTTTAAGCGCGGTAATTTATTTGACTTTTATTATTTCGACGTTTCGGTCATTTTTCAGTAGCCGTGATCACGGAAGATAAAGATGTGATGTGTCAATGAATATTGTTAACAGTTACAGCTATGGGTATTGTTAAAATGGCTGAAACGTTGGAATAATAAAAATGAAATAAATTACCGCGCTAATAACCGTTAAAACGTAGTTTTATTATGTATACTAGCTGCGAAAACTTAAGAAATTATTGCGCCATGCAGTGCGTTACAAGTACGCAGACGCGTTTTACAAGTTTACGTATACAAGTTTGAAAAAAATAATTCACTTTGTCGTCTCTGCTGTCAGTTACAGTCTAGGTCTACATTATTTAACTTAATGCTCTGTCTTTTTACGATTGTAATTTGTTGTGTATACCAATGAACTACTATATACTCATTTATGAACAGCCGGAAATTGTCTGTAAAAGCACGTCTGGCTGTCCATCAAGGGGCCTTGGTACCAACGCTAATGTACGGCAGTGAAAGTTGGATATGGCAGAAGAAGCACGAAAGTAGGATAAATGCAGTTGAGCTGAGAGCTTTGAGAAGTATATGTAAGGTTAATGTAAGTGATATAATAAGAAGCAAAGGAACATTGTGGATTGAAAGAGGATGTAGTGACAAGAGTTGAAAAAGGAATGTGAAGGTGGTTTGGGCATGTAGAGAGAATGAATGAGAACAGAATCACAAAACAAGTATGTGACAGCAATGTGACTGTGCCGAAAGACCGAGACGTACTCACCATAATCAAATTAAAGATATTTTGAAGAAAGGTCAGATAAAAAGTAGTTTAAATAAGCGTGTATGTACGAAAAGATTAATTAAATTGTATATAAGAAAGAAAGAAAGAAAAATTTTATTCGAAGAAATAGCGACGTAATTACATTCGTTATACATTATTATACACAGAGCATATTTTGAGAATTTGTACCAATAAATATATACCAATAAATGAACAAAAAAAAACCTATTAATAATAAAAATTGTCACCGTAAACGGCCTTACAGCGGAGAGCCTCAACTGTCACCTAAAGAGGCTCACGCTAGGAGGCTGGGTGTAGGAACAGATGCTGAAGGAAGCTGTATTGGATACGGCCCGAATTTTGAGGTTCGAAGTCCCTTTCTCTGTATTCCTAACCCTTTTTAATTTTTTATTGAAAAAAATATACTGTTACGAGCTACAGGACTCGGATTAAAAATTCCGTTGGAACTACTATAGAATTTATTAGAACTGTACAAACACGTATAAAACAAAACTGGATGCAACCAGTTCACACTGCACTATTCGATACAATTCGAACGCGCAAAGTCCGTTGTTTATATCGCTAATCGAGAGTACTAGAAAACGTCTTACTCGCTTCGTAGTTCTCGCTTAACTGCCCTCCCCTTCATTCGGGCCTCGTCTTATACTAACTAAACAGCACAAAAGAATAGAAGGCGCACACAAGGCTTCTAAGGATTACTAATTTGCACACCTGCGAACGTCCACAAAGTCGAATACAATAATAATAGAGGTTATAGTTCTACGCTAATGATGGTTATAAAACAAGTAAAAAGACAATAGCATGTTTTTCGTAACTATAAATTCAAAAGACAAAAGAGTTCCTTAATCCGGGAGTACAATAAGCTGCGCTTACAATAGGCTGTGCGGCTTATCTTTGACGGCATGTAACAATATGGTCTTTTAAATAATATAAATAAATATATGTATAATAATAACAACCTATAAACGTCCCCCTATTGGGCTCGGGCCTCTCATAGGGGAATGGACAGTATTATACCTGCCACGCTTGCCCAAGCACGCTGTAATTGTAACAATATGCACATTAGGTCAGGAAACTGCCTAAGCGGTGTATGCTTTCCAGCTAGGATTTGAACCTGCACGCTTTGCGTTTGGGACGTGTGTGCTAATCACTAAGCCACCACGGCTAAGTTTAAACCTTGTTATAATTACCACGAGCCCTAACTTACACTACGGAAACTGTGGTTAAAAAAATACAAAATTCTATGCCAATCCAAACATCTCCCAGAAAAGGCTTTGATAAACGCGACAAGGCTGGCAAAGAACTCGTTGACGGATGGATTTATTGTGGGCGCACCTCTTGAGTGCCGAGACAAGGCTCGTTTGTTACACCGGTTGTATGATCCGCGTACTTATTCTGTAAGTTTTGTAATCTATTTTTTTTTATAGGGCCCTGCACGCCCCACTCCTTCCCAAACATAGTCAGGGACTTTTACTCAAGTGCTATACTATGCTATATAATATACTAGCCTCTGCCCGCGACTGCGTCCGCGAGGAATAGTTACTTTTGGCTAACGCTAACTTTGATCCGCGACTTTGTTTACGTAGAAGGTGCCCCACCGACCTTCCCCCCCATGACTGCCCGCCGGCCTAGCACATCGCGCGCAGTACTTTATCATTATTTTGCTGCGATGTTATTTTAAAACTGCGATATCTCCTAAAATATTCATTGAAATCGAATGATGTGAAAGGAAATTTTGTTTTAAATTAATAACTTGTGATGAATAACGTATTTATTTGGATAAGGATTAATATCATCTTTATATAAACACCTTCACAAATAATGCATTATTTTAGAAAAAATGTGGTTAGCATAAAAAAGGTTATAGTGAGTCAACCTTAAAAGATAGACATATGTTGTCTGGACTTTTTTTAGAACTTTTAAATGGGAACAATTCTGTCACACATGATTTTTGCGAAACTAACCGTTTACGTAGCACGTGCAGCGGAAGCTCTCAAAACGAAAAAACCCCTCCGATTTTGAAACATTCTTCATTCGTGCATCGCTCTTATTGCTCTTGGCGTGATGATATATAGCCTATAGCCTTCCTCGATAAATGGGATATCTAACACTGAAAGAATTTTTCAAATCAGACCAGTAGTTTCTGAGATTAGCGGGTAGAAGCAAACTAACAAACAAAGAACTCTTCAGTTTTATATATTAGTTTACGATTTATAAATATATCTATTTATATATATACATGTATGTGTGTGTATACAATGTATCTATCTATGTTAATTTCAATGATCCTGTGTGAGTGCAAGAAGTTCGATTCGCCAGAGTCAATGAAACTCTCCATCACCTTGTTCTGTTTCGCTCGATTGCGTCTCTAACTAATTTCATACTGAACTTTTCCAAGTATCTGTAATCTATATGTACAGTTAGAGACATCAATGATTGAATGAAAACTATTGTTCATGATAAATAGCATGGGTAGGACATATGACAAGCGAGAGTAAAGAAACCCATGGATGGAAAGTAGACACCAACACAGAAGATGGGAAGACAATATAAAAGAAATAAGGGTTACATGGAGTAAGATAGCAAGGACAAGAAGTGGTTGGAAATTATTGAAGGAAGCCTATATCTCAAAAGATACGATGAATATGTAGAACTGAACTAATATAGATATACAAAAAATATAATTTACATTAAGTTTGAAATTCAGCAGCAAAAGCAAATAAATAGCATAGAGTAACAAAACTTTGTTATGTAAATGTCAAATTTGACATTTTAACAATTCTGGAACCGGTCTATAACTGAGTTTTATTGGCGGGAATTTAAGATTGATGTTGTGCTGTACGATTTTACTTTTTAAAGATTCATGTCACTTTAAAATGAGTAATATGTAAGATATATATTTCGAGTTGCCACAAGCACTATATTGATTGGCATCAATGAAAGGTCTATAATTTGGCTGAGCTGTATTGAAGATTTAATACATCAGACGAGGCTGTGTGGAGCAAGTTCCTTTGCCTGCTATTTTAGCGTATACTACTACCAGTACATGACGTCGCCATTGGATTATTTAAAAATTGAAGGTGTTGCGGCTATAATATTTTTTTAATATAAAAATATCGTAGAAGTGTTTTTTATTATTGTTTTTCCCATTTATGTATTACATCGTTTTTTAAGTCAATAAATACTTTTTTTTCTTTCTTGCATTCTAGTATCCATATCAAAATAATAAACAAAACAGAATATCTTCTTCAAAGCAATTTTCGATGTAAGTATTTTTCTACAAGCTCTATTATCTTGATTTTTAAAAGATTTATCACCTCTTAGTTTATAATTTAAATAAACAGTAATATTGATGTATTTTATTTTTCAAATCGTAGAGGAACTTTCAATCGGATAAAACACGCGACCGTATCGGCAGTTTCCGAATAAGCCTGCGAGTCCCGTGTCGACAATAAGCCGTGATTTATTGTTGAGGCTAGTCTCATCCGGGATTCATTCAACACTGTTTCAGTCGAGTGAGATATTGAGTGGTAAGGTTCTTTAAACATTTCTTTACACTGTTTCTTTTATCGCTAGAGTACAATAGGCTGACGCCCACCTGATTGTAAGTAGTAACCGTAGTTTTTTAATGTTTAACATAGGTATTGTTACCAGCTACAGGTCTCGAATTAAAAATGCCGTTGGAACTACTATAGTATTTATTAGAACTGTACAAACACGTATAAAACAAATACAAATAAAACTGGATGCAATTCGACACGCGCAAAGTCCGTCGTCTATATCGCTAATCGAGAGTACTACAAACGTCTTACTCGTCTCGTAGTCGTCGCTTGACCCCTCCATTCGGGCATTGTCTTATACTAACTACACAGTACAAAAAAATCGGCCGCGAGCACTGAGTTTCCGAGAAATAGTAATTTGCACACCTGGTTATCTATTCCTGCGAACGGCCAACAAGTCGAAAACAATAATAATAAGGATTAGTTCGACGCTAATGATGGTCATAAAACAAGTAGGAAAACAATAGAATGTTTTTCTTAATTACAAATTCTAAGCATAAAAGAATTCCTAAATCCGGGAAGACAATAAACTGCGCTTCCGACAGGCAGCTGTGCGTTTATATTTGACGGCATGTAACAGTATATAGAACGGTTTTACATGTGTGAACAATCTTCTTAGACAAGATCTAACAATTTTGATCTAAGTAGTGTTAAACTTTATTGTTAAATAGTTAAATATAATTTTCTGTGGAACAGTCTATTCTGTGACTTAGATTGAAACGGTAACATGTGCTCGCGGAACGTCAATCAATTTGAAAACTGACGAACATTTTCATACCACGACTGTACATTTATTTAAAGCGTAATCTTTTTGTATATTATATTATTATATATTGTGTTTACGTGTAACAAGTAAGTATCGTTTTCTTTGTGCATTATTTTGCGACAGTAAATAGTTTTTCTTTCTCTTACGACATGCTGCCACACACCAGGTATTAGTATTCTTTGTATGTTTGTCTGCCGATTATTATATAGGTCCAGCAGGTTCCAAAAAGAATGTCTGCGGCATACAAAAACAGACGTACCGACGCAATTTCATAAGCGTTCCATTCTTTTTTGTCAAAATGACTACGGAACCTGGGAGACACGAATTCTAGGCTCTTTAACGATCACTTAGGACGTAACCGGGATTTAAAGCTAAAAAGTATTATATATAGCAATCGTACTTGTTGCGGACAGAGAGCACCCCCCTGACCCGCCCGCCGGCGCACACCTACTCTCCGCGTCCCGCATACCGCCGACGCCCGTAGCTCGCGCAATTAGCAGCTAGGCGTCGAACGGAATGCGGGATACAGGAGCGGCTTTGGAGGCCGAAGAACTTGCAACTCACTTGCTACTTACGGCTACACCATTCTCGCTCGACTCTCTCGCACACTTACTTATTCTATGTATAATTCAATTTATGTAAATAATTCAGTAATAATAATCATACAGTCCATTATATTGAGTTTAATTTTTTTTAAAGAAGCAACCGCCACCTATGGTGCTAATGACGCACGTAACACTTTTATATATATAAAAAAGAAAAAAGATAATTTTAAAGGAATAGGCACCGGTATAATTTGTCGACTCGACAGACGGACAATTTGTCGGATGGAGTTACGGCCGCGGCTGCCATCTTTTTCAACGATTTATTTTTAAGGCCAATGGAAGCAAAAACGTCATGTGCTTACTTGAAATATGGTATAGAGCACTATTCGTGTCCGCGACTGTGTTTGCGTGAGATTGATACTTATCGTTGTGTTTTAGACTATTTAAAGAATATATTATTTATTTATAAATTACAGTGCAGGAAAGTAGAAAGAATACTAAGGCTCGGTTCGCACTGTGATTCTGTTCACTGTTCAATTAAGCTCCGATCTCGCTCTGATCAAAACTCACTATGTACACCACTAGCATATTCTTTTCGACGAACCAGTATCGGCGCAATATCGAACCGGAACTACAGCGATTCGAGAAGTGAGAATTCTCTGATTCTTTCTTGTTTAAGAATATTTGTACGAACTGGGAATAGAAAGCTAGATCGGAACGAGATTGAACGGCATCTCAATGTGAATCGTATTGCCGAATTGTTATGGCCGCGCGTTCTGTTGTGAGAGGCTATAAAACATCCTACAGCGCTACCACCCTGGTATAGAGCACGCCGTCATGAGAAAAAAAAATATTTGGCAAGAACGCAGAGAGACATCCATATAAATAAAAATGAATCGTAGAAATGCATGATGACATTTTTATGTGTGTTTTCCTCGGATGGTTTAGATTCACAATAGGGACCAGTAGGTGGCGCTGGGATCGGGTCCTAGGTTTTAAATTTTCAAGGCATGACAACGTCTGCTGGGACCTATATTCAATTAAATTTACAACCTCGGCCCTCGGGAGTCTCTTAGGGAACGCTTTAAGGAAACCGGTATTATGACGGTCTCCTGCCAATAATTTGAGTGCCTACAAGCAGTATAAGGATGTTCACAATTTCAACACCAGTAATTGTAATAGACTGATATTACCATCTTTTAGTTAGATTACAAAAAGTATCGTGAATGAAATGTTAGATCTGCCTTTCACTAAATTTAAAACCAAATTAAAAACTATCTTGCTTAAAAAGGGATATTACACTATTGAAGAATATTTCAATGATAAAACTCTATTTACATAGCAGCTCGCTCCAGCCTCCTATACAATCGTCTGTATAACATTTTAATTTTGCCAAACGTGTAAGGAATTTATGGAGATATATATGTTGCAGTACAAACTTTTAGTACGTTTAAATTTTAACTTATATGTATGACCTTCCAAAAGTGTTCTCCAGTGGAACTTATTTTGAATAAAAACTTTTGACTTTGAATTTGAATATAGTATTAGATAAAAATGTGACTCATTAAATACGTAACAAATAGTAGGCATGTCTCGCGATGGTAATGGGTGCAGTTCAGCAAATGTCTGACATAAGTGCCTGACCCTGGTTTACAACATAACAACCTTGAGTTGTATTCTGGCAGCTCTGGACTAGCTTCAGTTCATCTTCCAGGTCAGCAGCACATTGGTAGCATCTTTAGTGTTACAGATGTCCGTAGGCGACGGTAACCACTTTCTCCCAATTATTTGGGGGCGGCATAATATGTCTTTTCCTTCGATACTTCTTTATTCTGACATACGTCCTCTGTCATATCACAAATCTTCGTATTGTCTTTCACACAATTCATCCGTTTCTTTTTTGGTTTACCATTACATTTGTACCCGTGAATCGTCCTATAAAGAACTGTAGCGGGTCTCCGACAGGGCTTTCGGTGGAAGCCCGTGGGAGGTGCTGGCGGGATATGCCGGTGGAAATAATACACCAGTCATCGTTACCGTTCACGTCGTTTATTGGAACGCCACTGAGTTATATTACTGTTACGACTTAGCCAAAATTCCACGAAGCAAGCCGACAAGTGTGAATGTGCACCTGTCGGCCATCTAGCCTAAGTTTATTACCTGCCTGCATTTGCACTTATTTTGTTTTCTTTGTGTTTAATATTTGTAATTAGAAAAGCCGCCTATTGTGTATTGTAAACATCTCTGGTAGGCAGTGGCCAGGCGTGGTTCTAAGAAACCATTGTTTATACGGTCGTGACATATTGTAAGCCGAGTATAAAGGGATGCCCGAACGGGGCGATCGGCAGTCAAGCGACGATTACGATCAAAGCAAGACGTGTACATTCGATAAGCGATATAGTGGCGGACTATGCGCGTGTTATTTACTTGTGCATTACATAAGGACTTATTGCGCCCGGTTATATTTGTACCTATGTTATACGTGTTTGTATAGTTCTAATAAATCCTATAGTAATTGCAACAGCATTTTAATTCGAGTCCCGCACTGGTAACATTACAATTAAATTACCGTTGGCTTTATTAAAGCCGTAATCGGTATCTAATAGAACGCAGCTCTAACACGTGACTTTATACACTGTTTAACGTACACTGACTAACTTATACACTTTAACCCGCTGACTATTACGTACACATTCTATTCCGACACTGACTTGTTTTGGCAGTTCACTCACTATTTAACTATCAAATACATTAAAAAATAACTAACATTTGGGAAAGCTTTCCACGATTTCTCTCAACCCGACCCAACCCTTCTGGGAAGATGCGACCCCTGTCTATAAACTAGTAAATTGTTTTCTCACTAAATTAAAACAAAGCATGCGGATAAATTACAAAACTATTTTCTAAAATATGTACAATGGCAATGGCAGATTTCAGGATCTTTCTTTGACTCGAATAGTCTCACAAAGAGCGTGATTTTAAATTAATATCGAAATTCTTGAAAATATAAAACAATGGAGGACATTACGGGGGACGTCATTGTTGGGGGCTAAGAAGACGTGATTAATAAATACGAGAGGTTTCCGTTGCTACTAGATATATTTCCAAGTGTAACGTCATTGCTGGCACAAACAACTTAAAAAGACAGCCACGCATTCCAAAAAATAAATTTAAATTTAACACATTCAAAGAGTTTGTATGTCCATCAGTCATAAATTATTCCATATCCCAGCATCTGCATTGGCTTCGTTGGAAACAACTTTTTAAAAATTAACTATCTTGGAACACTTTCACTTTAGCATCCTTTCCTGTCACGTGACTTTCATCCCTCCTCATTACATGCCCATACCACATTACACTTCTTCCTTGCAATTTTTACGTCACGGGTCCACTTTCAAAGCCTGTCTGTTGTACAGCAAAATGTCAAATATCAAGTAGAACGTGGGTCATAAAAATCCTTTATGTAAAAATGTAATAAAGTATACACAAGGCTTGTGAAGAAGATAATTTCTCATATCAAATATCGATTTAGCAGTTACTGTTGTAGTAGATCCACTTACTGGCGTTCCACATTCGAGACATCAGATAAAAAGGATGTTCAGACCTTCAATGTCGTTTAGCTTGTACGAGATAGATTTAACGACAAATTTGATGGTAGCGAACCTATCAATCCACAAAACGCAGGAAGCTGGACATATTTATTTAAAGTTAGGTTATGAGTTATAAATTTACGTGATCAAGGACTAGCTTAAAAGAAAGATTGGGGTTATAAAAGTGATACCAGGATTTTTTGGGCAGTTGGCGGGTGATGTTTTGCGTATTGACTGTGGCAGGCAAATAGGCAGACCGCCCACTTGATGGAAAGTGGTTACCGCCACCTAGCGGCTAGCCAACGCGTTGCCAGCCTGTAAGAGATTTTCTAATATCCTTCCTAATAAACCCATGTGTGGCAGAGAGAAAATTTCGGCGGGAAGTTCCCTCCAGATCATTGTCGTAAGCGGAACAAACTTTATAGAGAACCGGTGCGTAGTTGAGCGCGGGAGCTCAAGGAAATGCGGGTGAACATCCCAGCCATGGCGAACGGCGCAGTTTACAAAGTTTTTTTTTATATTGCACGAGTTCAGCAGACAGGCAGACGGCCCACCTGCTGGAAAGCGGTTACCATCGGCTATGGACATTTGTAACACCGACGGACGGAATAATTTTCTTTTCGACTTTGAAATTGAATGTCTAGCCATCAATTGATATAAATAAATAAATAAATAAATAAATAAAATAAAAATGTATTTATTTCAATAAGTCCATACATGTAAGTTGCCGGGGCTTCCCAGAAAGTAATCAAATGATACTTGTGTTGGGAAACCTCGCTCTTCCTATGTTGCTTAAATTTTAAGACTATCTATTTACTGAATTACAGAGAGTACTTTTACAAATATTAAAGAAAATAAAGAAAGAGATAAATAGATGGGTTTCGAGTGATTGTGTCCGCAGTGGGTAAATAGCAAACAGGTGTGAGGTGCGGGTGTGCGCGTGTATGTGTGTGTATGCGTGTGCGTGTATGCGTGTGTGTGAGTGAGTGTATGTGTGTGTGTGCGTGAGTGTATGTGTGTGTGTGTGTGTGTGTGTGCGGGTGGTAGTCTGAATGGAACACAAATCCCTACTAATTTATTATGAGTCTTATTGAATACATTAAGCATGTATCAGTTTCACGCTAATGTAACCAAGATGTCTTCCACTTCATCATAATAATTAATTAATTCATAATAAGAAGTCAATAAGATAGATAGACTGACAGACACAAATATAATGAGTTTATTGGTTTACTGAAATGGCTACGGAACGCTAAAAGGTGTAAATACCCCGCCTTTTTTACACCGTTATTGGGTAATAAACACGGAAACAACCTCACGCACTCATAATAAAGGTTGACAAAAAGCTTTGCAAATTTACTGTCCCCTGATGGGCGTTCATACGTAATCACTTGAAAAATTCAATGGTTCGGCGCCGGAAGCGAGGGATTCCGGGACGCCAGGCTACCTTCACGTATTTAGTGGACGTGACTAAACAGGCTAAATAAGCCACATACGATCACACGAGCTGTTTTTAAATGACAATGTTAATAAGGCTGTAGTTTTGTTGAGGACAGCACTTTTTTGTCATCTTTTTTCAATTATTTGGGGTTATGTTGAGGCGTCACCGTGAAATACCTATGGCACGCCTCGCGGCGCCTCACCAAGAAACGGAGGGACAGTGGAAGGTTTAGTGGGTAGTCTGGCAGCCGGCACCTCATAACTCGTTTAGTGAAGCTGTGTGCAAAGCCAGTCTCTGGGTCCCCGTACAAAGGGTGTATGACTCCCTCGTTTAAAGCCCTCCTCGAGGCCCGGGGATATGTAAATATATTCCTCGCCGACCGGTATTGAAAAAATTATGTCTTTTCCTTGGAGGGCGAAGTCACTGGGGGCTCGGTACCCCCTAGCACTGAGGACCCGTATTCCACTTTCCCCTGGCATAAAGTGAAGGGCAGAATACCGGGGGGTTTAGTGGGTATTTCCGACTAGGGTGGGTATAGCATTTCTTCGGAGGTGGATATTACTATCCTAACGCGGCAAGTGTGATCCGAGTTAGTCCGTCGGAAATCATGTTTAAAAGAAGAGTTAAAGAGCACTATCTGTCCTAATTAGCTAATATATATATATATGTATTTTATATATGTACTAGCTGACCCGGCAAACTTCGTACCGCCTCAGAATCAATTTTTTTCATATTTACTCACCTTTTAAACCTTTTCTGGACTTCCACATATAAATCAAAACCAAAATTAGACAAATCAGTCCAGCCGTTCTCGAGTTTTAGCGAGACTAACGAACACTAATTGATTTTTGTATATAAGATATAGTTGGTATATGGTATATGAGCTATGCATAGAAATTAAAATGGAAATGGGCAGGTCATATAACAAGGCTTACAGACCAGAGATAGACCGTAAAAACAAATCTGTGGACCACAAGGCAATAGAGGCAGAGGGAGACCATTGATGCGTTGGGAAGAGGACATAAAAAAATAGCCGGTCCCAAGTGGTATCAAATAGCCCAGGACAGAGACAGATGGGCGTTTTTGGAGGAGGCCTTTACCCAATCTGGGATTCTTACATAAAATAAGGAAGCTAACAACAACAATAGTAACAATTAATTTAAATTTACTAACCAATTAACATACTAAGAAACAATACGTACTGAAAAAAGTAAGAATTAAAAGACTTTTTAAATTTTTACTTTATTTTATATAGTAGGTATGTATATAAGTAGATATATGTGTATGTAAGTATATATATATATATATATATATATATATATATATATATATATATATATATCTGTATGTATTTTATTATGTAAAAAAATATTTTCAATAAGTAAATTTAATATACATTTAGGTATAAGAACCTGTATACTTATGCACATTGTTACGAGCTACAGGACTCGAATTAAAAATGCCGTTGGAACTACTATAGAATTTATTAGAAATGTACAAATACGTATAAAACAAATACAAATAAAACTGGATGCAACCAGTTCACACTGCACGATTCAATGCAATTCGACAGGCGCAAAGTCCGTCGTCTATATCGCTAATCGAGAATACTACAAACGTCTTACTCGTATCGTAGTCGTCGCTTGACTGTTCCACCCGTCCATCCGGGCATTGTTTTATACTAACTATACAGTACAAAAAAATCGGCGGCGCGCACAGAGTTTCCGAGAAATAATAATTTGTACACCTGGTTATTTATTCCTGTGAACGGCCAACAAAGTCGAAAACAATAACAATAGGCTATTGTCTAATTGCAAATTTTAAATACGAAGTAATAAAAAGAACTCCGAATGCGGGAGGGGAAATAAACAAGATGCGCTGCATTTCTCTGTCGGTATGTGACAATAGGTATGCAGGTGGCCCAACTTGTTACAATATAAACTTTAATGTACACAACCCTGCCTCTTGTTTTCTATGGTCTCGCTAGACCCATACGCTTGCTAGAAGAAAACTCTTTTTAGGGTTAAGCTCGCCTTTGTACATTGCCACTATTTTGTAGTTTAATTTGTAACTATTTTCTGTACAATAAAGAATATATATTTTCTTTGTGTCAGGGTTATTGGAAGTATTTTCTATTCCCGAGACCCTGGCATTACCGTGATGCGATGAAACACTGGGATGGTTTAGTTGGTAAATTCGAGCATGCCATTGAGAGTCAATTACTACTGCTATCCCAAGGTAGTAGAATGTCCATGAAGGATTACGCCTTGCAAAAACAAAAAAATGTCTTTCCCTTCATTCTCCTCTACTCTGGCATACATCTTCTATCTCACTCCAAACTTTCATTTCATCGTTCTATTTTTAATTAGACCTTAAATATTTCGTGAAAGTTACTTTGTTTATACCTATGTACCTTCTTCATGGTCTTAGGAAAGAAAAGAAAGAAAGAGAGAAAAACTTTATTCGAAGAAATAGCGACGTAATTGCATTCGTTATACATTATTATACACAGAGCATATTTTGAGAATTTGTACGCCGCATTTTCGGCGACCAAGGTTTGCACTCAGCATATTGCTGTTGCGGAATTATATCCGACACAACGCTGATTTTCAGTGCAAACCTTCCTTTAAGCGTAAGACTAAAACGATCCAAATTCGTTAGTTAAATAATGAATAATAATAATAATTTATAAAACTAATTCTACTTATATAATATATAATTAGTAAAAATAAATAAATACATTTGAATAAAACCAACAATAAATACGTTACTTCTAAATTAAAATTGAACTAAATAATCGTGTAACAAACTTGTATCGAATCATTTATTCGAATACAATTCTCTAGAGTGCTTGCCGAGTAGTACCAAAGTGTGCCACGTCACTGACATGAGGCAACAAATGACATTTTACTTTATAACCTATAAAATATTGAATGTGTTATGTGTTAGTGTGTTAGGAACGAACCAATATTTATGCAATTTGGTACATGTAAGCGAACCTTGTTATATTGTGAGTATAATGTGTGCTTAGCTCTTAGTACTTATTCTTTCAAGGAAACTATTGGTCGCCACCAGTAATGTCAAACATGTAAGGAATTTACGGAGAAAATGCTGCAGTATAATTTTTTAGTAGGTGTTGTCATTATTATGACGGTAATAATATCTTTTTCCCCTCTTTTATTATGTCTTTGTCTTACTGAGTATGCATTGTTTGCTACAACTCCAATAATGCTTTGAAAAGTAATTATATATCATAGTTCTGTATAAAATTTATTTTAAAGAACAGTTTGAAATAGATAAATATGAAAAAAATAATTTTGGCTAGACCTGTTGCTGCGGAGTTTCTTGCGGCTTTAGCAATAGCACGTAGCGAAGCGGTGTACGTAGAATAGGAAGTCAATGTAATTTTTAACTTAAATAAATATAATAAATCGGCAGACAAACACACACACTGTATATCCCCAAATTAAGCAAGTTACGCTTGTGTTATGGGTAATATACAACGGACCATTCTGGGGCCGATCCCAGACACCCAGACCATAGTAAATAACGGAGAAAATACGTTTCCGAAATTTACTATACCAGGAATCGAACCCGGAGTCTCTGCGTTGTAGTGAGGTAAGCCGGCAAAGGCTTAGCCCGCTCAACCACAGAGGCCGTCTAACTAACTTATAAGTATAATATGTCTTTGAAAAAGTATTCTCCTGTGGAACTTATTTTGAATAAAAAAATTTAAATTTGAATTTATAGCTAAACTAAATATTTATGAAGTGGAGGTGTAAAGGGTTAGTTACAATAAATTACCTCATACTCTATTAAGTTGTTGAATATATGTTTGTTAAGCCAGTGAATCGGTTACCTCCATTCCATGCGAACTAGATTGTGGGGAGATAATTAGTGCAGTAATCCCTTGCTTCATTTACTATGTGGGTTAAGTTATGGGCTGAAGAGTGTCTGCCAGAGTCCGTCGAGTTGGTTACGCTATTTACCTACGGCCCTGGCATAAAGCGAAGGATGGAACATCGAGAAGTTTTAGCGGGTAGTCCAGCAAAAGTAACCGACGAAACCCATATGCATTCATGGCGACCAACAATCGGCGCAAAATCTATAAATGTATTTAGTTCTCCTTGATTAAATAAAAATAATAATAGAAAAATGTACTGAGTAGTGTGAGATGTATATATATTTTGGTTGTTTTTTATTGCATAAGTTCACAGACAGATGGAAAGCGGTTACCTTTAGACATTTGTAACACCAATAATACCAATGCACTGCCGCACTCTTAAGGGAGACTGGAACTTGGCCACTAATGCCGGAACACAACTCAAGATTATTATGATGACATAATCTAGACAAGGGCTGGTAGCTATTCAGACAGGAAAATGCCCTACCAACTGGCTGTGGGTTGTATTGTCGCCTCTTACGACAAGCCGCAGGAAATTGTATTCTTTCTCCGTTCCTGAACGGACAATATATTGACGAATTGAGAAGATGTGAATATAAATGTTTAAGTCCAGCACCAATCGACGGCCCAGGATCCCTTCTCCCTATCCCATCTCCGCTATTCCATTTCCTCCTATTTCTTCTCTTCTCCATTGGCTCAGCGATCCCCAATGTGTTTTGCTTTCTGAAACGAGAACACACCACCTGTTCCTGTCTTGGGCTTGAAGCGTACACGGGTCAGCCTTCACTATGTCCCTCCATCGGTACTTGGGGCGACCGACCGGACGTCGCCCATCCGATCGTCCCAAATAGGCCCTCTTCACGCTTCGATCCTCTCCCATCCGTTCCACGTGACCAAGCCATCGGAGGTGGTAAGATATTATCTCTCCTATTATGTTAGGCTCGGCCCTGAGATTTCCTCCTAAGCTATTCTCTATCCCATCCCTTTTAACCCATCACATTTATCCCCTCTTAAAGGCTGGCAACGCGATAGCTTCACCCCTGGTGTATTCTATTGATATTACAAACGAGAAATCTAGTGAGGACGGTTATTTGTTAGGTACTCTTTCACGCAAAAACTAAAGTGCGTTGGGGTAATTTCGGATGAGAGGCAAGATCGATTAATCCAGATTTCTAACAAATTAGGAGTTTTTATACTTATGGCAACAATATTTTCTTAAGTTTTCACGACTTGTATACATAATTGTGCCGCTTCTTCTCCTTACGCTACAACATGTTGCGAAGGTGCTGTCAATCAGATTAGGCTCCCATAGGGTAAATAATAACCATAAACAAAATAACTAAAAGAAACAAGTTGGCGGTAAGCTAAAGAAAACTTTAACAATACTCATTGAAAGTTGATATCTTTGTCTTCCGTGATCACAGCTACCGAAAAATGGCCGAAACGTCAGAATAATAAAAATCAAATAAATCACCGCGCTCAAAACCGTTAAAACGGAGTTTTGTTATGGCAACAAATAGTGCAGCACCATTTTTTCGATTATTTCAGTCTTGTCTTTAGTTTGTGTTAGAAATCCGATGAGTATACATTTTATGTCTTTATACAAAAAGTTACGCAATTTATATAGTTCTGATGATTCGGACTTTACCCTTGAGAGTTTTTTGATGACTAAAGCTTCTGAAAGGATTATAATAACACTATACTGTAATAATATACATCAACATAACACATATTTATAGATATATAAATATTTTCGATTGACCAAAATATAACGATAGGTATACCCGACCGTATGAAGACGTTGACACAGCTACTAATACATGTACAAATCCGTTCCAATCCAACAACTTGTGCCAGCGGGGCTTTAAACACTATGAATATGTATTGCATTGTGAATGCACACTGTAAAACCGCTTGCCAAGCTAAAACCGCCCTCAAATCTTTGCGATAAGACTCTTATTTAATATCACAAAACGGGCAACACTGATGGCACGCAACGCGGCATGATTTTACTTCATTAGCGGCTTATTTGTCGTTTTGAGGAAATTAAAGGGGTTTGAGCGATAAATGAATTAACCGAAGCGAGGGTTTTGTTTAGAAATTTCTCATTATAAATGCAGTTTAATCGTGGTGAGCATAAATAACCTAAAACACAAACATATTTTATTAAGTATTCATTCTTCGTTCTTTATCATTATTAATTCAGAATTCATTCTGTAACATCATTCATTTATTCTTTAAGATCATTCATTCATTCTTTATCATCATTCATTCATTCTTTATCATCATTCATTATTTGTTATCATTCATTCAGAATTATTTAGATACGTGTTGTCTTATATTTAAGCCTTCGTAGCCATTTTGGAAAAGTCGGGACTCTTATGAAATTATGTTACGTCGTTTGTAACGTACAAAAAATAGTAATTTATTGGACAAAACACAGGATATATAGAATATGTAATTTATCACTGGCAAAGTAGAAGGGAAAAGAGAGCGTTGGTCCGACCAGATTCGCACCATACTCAACGACTCCATGTATGACGTACTACATATTACCGCTGATCGTCTCCGATGGCAAAACATAGTCAAAGAAAAAATTGCGGGAAGAGGTCACGACCCTCAGGATTAAGGAACATGACTCAAGGAGGAGGAGGTGTAATTTATATGCCGTTATGCAATGCTGTAGTGAAATCGTGAAAGAGATTAAGCATGGAGGCCATATATGTAATTGGGGTTCGAAGAAAAATCATATTTTAATCATATTTTGAAAAATGGTAATGATGTTCCATAATAGTTGTTTAAGTAAATTTATTCTGCAGACCACGGGCCATAAAAATACCCCGGACTTTTGGAGGGCTTGCGTGGGGCCACGGGAAGGCCAACACGTAGAGGTCCCTTGGCAAATTTAATCTAAATGTGGCGTGACACTGACCGGCGATTGTCCCTGTCTACATCATATAATAATGCACCCAAGAACAAGCTCCGATAAGTGTAGGACTATTGCAGGGAATGAGAACGAAAGGTATCGGGCTATTGGGATGAAATGCTAGTGGAGTTACTGATCGGGAACTACGGGGACTATGGCGTCTGCCCGTCGCAATGTTCAAGGAACATGGAAAAAATGGACAGACGATGGCAGATAATTATGAGTGGCGAGTCAACTCACAATTATAATTCATTATTATTGTTACGACCGACAAAGACAAATTCACACCTGCATACCTGTTTTGCACATTTTATTACCTTTCTGCATTTGGGCTTCTTTTGTTTACCTTGTGTTTAAAATTGGTGATTATAATTGTGATTAGAAAACAGCCTATTGTTTGTTGTAATCTTTTATGACAGTCTTTAGCCAAGTGTGCGGGTTACGATTTATAAGAAATTGCGTCGACGCTTGCCAGTTAGGCATATTTGCATTTGTGCAATATAAAGCAATGGTCCGATTGAGGAAGGGTCATTCGAACGATAACCACAAGCGAAGCAAGACTTGTGTACATTCGCTAATCTATTTAGTGACGGACTTTGCGCGTGATGTTGAATCGTGCATACGTTTGGTTTGGTTGTATTCAGTTATATTTGTACCTGTGTTATACGTGTTTGTATAGTTCTAAAAAATTCTATAATAATTCCAACGGCATTTTAATTCGAGTCCTGCAATTCGTAACATTATTATTAAATGCGCCAGCCAGCCAGCCAAATTAGTATTAAAATCTATTAATCGTTGTACTATCTCTTATCTTTGGTTTGTCTACAATAAATAGTTCTCTATATATCTAAATAGGTAGCGAGCTATTTGCCTCTAAAGAGCTTAAAAAATATTATCAAGAAGAATCGGTTTGAACATGATCGTATACTTTTTGAGATATAGAGTATTTTCTATTAAATCCTTTTTTATGGTTTAATGACAAAAATAGTGGACTTTTTGACCAACACGGAACCATTAATTGTTCGTGGAATTAAACGAGTTTGTCCCATTTTTATTTTGTCATTAATTGAGCAAATATTTAAAAAACACTTCAGTGCTTCTCTACATGAGTGTAGAAGAGTAAGTGAATAATAAAAAAGTCTTAACTAAAAATTTCAATCTTATACACTACGTAACAAAAACTTCGTTGTTCTTATTGGCCGTGTTAACAATTTTATATCGTATCAAAACTACTGATTGACGAAAATACTATAATGTAACTAAACCAATTACATACTTATTAATACAAGTACATACACGTTTAAGCAATTTACTCATACAAATAGAAGCGAGCTCATATAGAGAGAGATTAAACTTATATTTTTATTGAACGTACATATTGTTACGAGTTACGGGACTCGAATTAAAATGCCGTTGGAATTATTATAGAGTTTATTAGAACTATACAAACACGTATAGCACAGGTACAAATATAACCGAACACAAAAGTTCAAACATAATGCAGAAGGTCGTAATTCAATAAAACGCGTAAAGTCCGTCACTATTAGATTCCCGATTGTAATACACACGTCTCTCTTCGATCGTGGTTCTCGCTCGACTGCCTTCCTCTCTCAATCAGGCCATCGTTTTATCCTGCACAAGTGCAATGGCCCGCCTGGCCACGTGGACCGAATTTCCTAGAATCAGCTTGTACTTTAAAATCCGTAACACCTGGCTAATGAGTACTATACAACAATAGGCTGTTCTCTAGAAACGTATGCCAATAAATAAGTAAACAAAAGAAGACGATCATAAAAAAATTACAATATTTTCGATGTTATTAGTTTAAATGCCGACGGGTAATAAATGTGCTTCTACAAATCTGTACCTGGAATTTGTCTTTGTCGGCGCTTAAGTTGTAACAATATTTTGAACAAACAGGGATTTTTATTAATATTGTGACATTTTTTTATGTTATGTATAATTAAATTCAATTACATATTTGATTTTGTAATAAATAAGTGGCCAATATTTGGTATTTTCCCTCTTGTTACATCTCTGCACGTGCATCGTATATTGTGTATTTAGCTAGTATTAAGCGTACATGAATATTCAAGCAAAAGCCTCAATCCAACTGTAGTTCTTTGACAGATACCAGACGTGGAGGGAGTTCCTGTGGTAGCTCAAAAGTCACATTGTACTGAATATTTGCGACTTTTAACACGAACATAGTATTTTTCATTAAATCAATATCTTACTCCTACTGTGTATTTTTAACTAATATTATACATTTTAAAATGGATGAATGAACGAACGAATAAGTGAATGAATGAACGGACGAATGAATGAATGGATATTTATTTGCAGAGATACAAATTAAAATAAAACTGCACAAAGAAATCTTGTTTTTTTTTTTATTGGACTTGACTTTATGTTGTTGGTCCGAAGACCTCACAACTTTACCGGGGTTGTCGGGGCGAGTGCCTTTGCGAAGCGAAGGCGCTCGAGCCCGGGAGGCAACTTGCTCGAGGGGGCTCCCTAGGGAGTTTCACCTCGGCTGGACTGTTGCCATGAGAGGGGGATGAATCTAATGATGCCCACCATAGGGCGACACAATGCACTAATTGAGAGCGGGCGACGGGTAATATAAAGCCCCAGAGGAAGGATCCCGGCGGACCGGGATCGGCGGTTCGCGGTGGCCTATACTATCTTACTGCCGTTTCGCAACGTGTTATGGCTGGGAGAGAAGAAACGGCGAAAGAAACTTCCCAGCAACACGCCTAGTCTATCCTATGGCCCCCCATAGGATAGACTGTGTCTCCTGGCGTCCCTCGCAGGGACGTGGAGAGATCGTGATTGGCGGCGTCGACGTCGCCGTCTGTGTCTGTCTGTCGGTGCCTGCCAGCCTGCCGTCCTAACCGCGGGCGGGCTGATCCGAGCCAGCCGTTTTGTGATATCGTCGACCTTGTCCATGAGGATGTTACGCGGTCGTCGCACGAGAGCCTTTCGTCGAGGCTTATAATCGGACGCGGACACGACGAGGGGATTTCGATGGTGCGGCGCTAGATCGAAATACTTACGCGAGAGCGACGTAATGTAGTTTTTGATGGAGGGAAGCTCCAGATCGCGGTGGATGTCGACGTTACGCATATAGAGGGGAGCACCGACGGCTCTGCGCATGAATTTATTCTGAACGATTTGCAGTTTCTTTAAAAGGGCAGGCTTGGCATGGCCGAATACCGCATTCGCGTATGTCATGATCGGGCGGATGCATGTTTTATATAGAGTAAGCTTGTGTCTGAGGGACATTTTGCTTCGTTTATCTATCATGGGTGCTAGACGACCCATCACAAATCGCGCTCTATTCCGGACTATAGTGATATGCTCGTTGAAGCGCAAGTTCTGATCTAGGGTGACACCCAGGTATTTGGTGTACTTTGCCCAGGGGATCTCTTGTTCGTAGAGCGAGATGGCTTTTAAGCGAAGGCAAGCGCGTTTGGGAGAGCGAAGCGTGCCCGGGGAAAAGAACATTGCTGCGCTTTTCTCCGGGTTTACCTCTATCAGAAATCTTGTGTCTACCAAAAACTCTCTTTGGTATTCTTTAAATAAGATTCAATTAATAGTACACAAGTCTACATATCTGTATCTATCTACTCATTGTAGAAACAGCGAGGTTTTTGTTACGTTTTGTACCAACTAAAACGTTTTACGAAATCACGAATAACATTATGCTAAGCCTCTTATATTAAAAGGCGCACAAAGCCGAGCCTTGTCACTGTGTTCTTAGGGTGAAACATATGTCTATATATTCTTTAACATTTTTAGAAAGTTTGGAAAATTTTAAATATCAAATGAGAAAATTGTTGACCCTCGAAGTTATTTTATAACGATAGTAACTTTGTAACGTATTTATTAACATTAATTTTAATAATATCCAAGACCTAGAATTTTCTTAGTCATTATAAAAATTCTAATGGTACTCTTCATTTGAGATTAGCATGTTCAAATTCAAAGCTTTATTCAAATTCAAAGCTTTATTCAAATTCAAGGCTTTATTCAAATTCAGTTTTGATTTAAAACAATTTTAAAAGTGCTAATATGAAATTTGTACCTAAGAAGTATTTTACTTTCTAGAGGCAAATTTTGTAGTAACATCTTTTATAGTAGAACCTTTAAGTACAAGGCACTAATTGCGAAATCTTGTTTTTCTGAGGATGGGTGGATGTTTGTCACTATTTCACGTGAAAACTACTGAACAGATTTTCATGACATTTTTCAGTAATTATAGCTTAGGGGAAGGTGGGCTAACTTCGTATAGTTTCTACTAGTTTTGCTTTCTAGAAGGCTTTTTAATAGATATGTAACATCTAATTTGGGTTTACTAGGTAGCTAAATTGGTTTTGTATATAAAATTAAAGTCATTTGGTAAAATGGAACATGATAGGGTTATAATTTATTTAAAGTCTGAAACTGTACGAGGGTACCAAGGGCGTAGCTACCACCGTAACAGCCGTATCAATGATACGGAGCCCCCAAGCTACAGGGGCCCCGAAAGTGTGTAAGCAAAAATTCCTAAAATGTTATCCACAATCTTTTATAGATTAATAACATATTTGAGAATAACCGCTGGGCCAACAGCAACGGCTATCAGATTTATCTTTATTGTCTATAGAGGCAAAAAATCTAGAAAAACTGAAATCGTTTTCAGCGATAGATGATTTGATAAATTAGCTTGCCGAAATTGATTGATTTAAATTGTTTGTCTCACTTAGCTCCTAGGAGTGTTAAGTATAAGTAATAACTTACAATCAATATATAATTATTTTAATTTAATTCGAGCATTTTTTGATTCCTTTATAAAAAAACTTTACCCTTCCTTTGGGCCCCCCAACACATTTTGATACCGGGCCCGTCTAAGGCAAGCTACGCCATTGGAAGGGACACCTCGCAAGGAGTACCTTCGAACACAACACAGGGCACATCATACACAGTGGCGCATATTTAGTATAACATTAAAGATTAGTTAAGTAAAATCGTGTCCGCTATGAGACATGTCATGGTATCCAGCAACGCTGGGTGCGGGTGGGGTGCGGGGCGAGGTGAATAACTCATGTCATCCCCGTGTGCGCGACTCGGAGGTGAGCAGACGTTTCTGGAAAGTGTGTTGTATATTGTGATATTGTGAACTTTCAGAATAAACGCAAACAAAGTTGCAGTTTCTACTAGTAAGTTATATACAGGTAGGGCTAGTTTGAAATCACTCACTGCGGCTCGTGTTCAGTAAGTAGTTCTTCGAAGTGCAGCTTCAAGGTGTGGGCTGGTGGTGCTCGAATTTCGGTTACGCAGTCAGCGTCGTCAGGGTACGGCCGAGGGAAACCCGGACTTGAGACTGAAGCGTGTGGATGAGCATGGGACAGCACTATTGTCTCGTTGCACTGCACTTTTGAGGCCATGTAGGGGTCTGGAAAAGAAACATAATATTTTTTTTGTTAGAGTATAGCAGATAGGCTGACGATACACATCGGTGTGCTGTCAGCCTCTTTGGTAGGGGAAAGTGGGGAATTTGGGAACTTTTATTTTATTTATTAATACATATGTGGAGTAAGTCCAATCACTTCTTGCAGACCACTATTTGTATACCTAACACAAATTATTAACTCTAGCTAGTTTATACATATTACAAATCGGTGTATTTGTAAAAGAACACTCAGAATATTTTTCAGCGTATACAGACCAAATATATTCGAAAATCAAGAACAGAGATCCAACTAGACTAAAAATTCCTATGCATAGGACTGCATAAGTCACAAAAATATACCAATAATAACAATAAAAGTATATAATCGAATACCTGCATCAATAAGAGAATTACCTCTCAAACACTTTATAAGAAAATTATTCTCATGGCTGGTCGAGAAATATTGCTATCAGGTATCTGAATTATTTAGTTAGATTAAATGACCTTTATAATTTTTAATTTATCCAACATGTGCTCATGATTTTAAAATATTATTCAACAATAAATTATTATTAACTAGCTGACTCGGCGAACTCCGTAGCGCCATATTTTCTGAATTCCTAAAAGACTGTTTCATGTCATAAAAACAAAATCGGTCCAGGTGTTTAGGAGGATTCTAGAACCCGACCTCAGCGTAACCTACTGGCTCTAATTGTGAATCTAAATCCACCGGTAACCCACTCAAACACACAAAAACAAAATCGCTCCCGGTGATTAGGAGGATTGTCGAACCCGATCTCAGCGTCACCTACCGGTTCCAATTATGAATATAAACCATCCGGGGAACCCATTCAAATACACGAAAAAATTCCATTAAAATTGGTTAAGTCGGAATAAAAAGTATCCTATGTCCGTCTCCTGGTTCTAAGCTACCTCCCCACCAATTTTCAGCCAAATCGGTACAGCCGTTCTTGAGTTATAAATGGTGTAACTAACACGACTTTCTTTTATATATATGTAAATGAAGCTCTCTTAAACTTCATTTTATTTTGAATTTCCCGCGCATCACCTTGGACTGCATACGTTATCTGTGTTGATAGCAGACCTGCACTATGCGCGTTCGTTTCGTGATTGGAAAAATTCTCTTTGGATTGATAGAAAAATATGTGAACGTTTTTATGAAGATATTCTTCAAATTATAGAAATACTATTGAAGCAATAGCATTTAATGTTGTTTCTCTTTACAGGTTAGTAATTAGTAACAGTGATTTGTACTTTAATGTAGAAATAAGTTGTGTTCTTAAAAGTTTGTATGGTTCACACTTTGTAAGATTTTTCTTTAAAATAAACTCCTCTCTTTACAGAGCAATAACCTAAGCAGTTGTTTCAATAAACAACATATTACATATATATAAGATAAAGTTGGCATTCATCAAGTGTATAAATGTATTAAACTTTGACATAAAAGGTGACAAAACTGTGAAAAAATTATAATCTTATATAATATTATAATAAATGACTAATAAAGTAAAAAATAAATGATACTTAACTTTGAACATATTAGTTTTTAAGGAAAATTTGTATGGCAGAAAATGGCGAAACATGTTCTCACCATAGCATACGACCTTGTATCCATGTTTCATACAAGTAAATATTTTCATTGTCATTTAAGCTTGACCAAACAACTGATACATTGATATGTTTAAATTAAATATACGTTGATGCTTTTATACTAAGTGTACAGTCTCTTACAGGCAGCTTGTGCTTAATATAAAGAAAATATACTTAAAAAAATCAGGGTAAAACGCTAGACTTAAGTTTTATTAATTAATAGTGAGTGAATGTATTTTTTTAATTCATATGATGAGCCATGATGTCTATACTCTTCATATCTTATACTAATATATAAAGTTGAAGAGTTTGTTTGTTTCTTTGTTTGCTTGAACGCGCTAATCTAAGGAACTACTGGTCTGATTTATAGAATTCCTTCAGTGTTAGATAGCCCATTGATCAAGGAAGGCTATAGGCTATATACCATCACGCTAAGACCAATATGAGCAGAGCACTGATGAAGAATGTTAAAAAAAATGTTTTTTTCCTTCTGAGAGCTTCCGCTTCGTGCGCTGTGTAAACGGTTAAAGCTTCGCAAAAATCACGTGCAGCAGAATTGTTTCCCTTTAAAGTTCTAAAAAAAGTCCGTGACAGCATATCTTTTAAGGTTGGCTCACCTTTTTTAAGCTAACCAAATATGTTCTAAAATAATGCATTATTTGCGAAGGTGTTTTTATAAACATGATATTAATCCTTATCCAAATAAATACTTTATTCATCACAATTATTTAATTTTAAAGCAAATTGCCATTTACATCATTCGATTTAGAGGAATATCTTAGGAGATATCGCAGTTTTAAAATAACATCGCAGTAAAATAAAGATTAAGTACTGCGCGCGCATTTATGATGTGCAAGGCCGGCGGGCAGTCATGAGGGCGGGCGGTGGGGCACCTTCTACGTAAACAAAGTCGCGGGCTAAAGTTAGAGTTAGCCCAAAGTAACTATTCCTGGCGGACGAAGTCGCGGGCAGAAGCTAGTTACTATATAACCTGCATATACGAGGAATAGGCGAGTTGAAACCAAGAGCTGTTTTACGCAATGGTGGTACAAAGGGTTGATATGATTACGCGGAATCCTAGTGGCGATAGCAAAATTTAAAAGTTCTAATAGTTGTGGGCATTTTACTTTATTAATTACTATTTTGAATAGAAACATGAAATCCAGTAAATCTCTACGTGATAAAAAAGATAGCAAGCCTTTCGGAATATGGAGTGAAACGGTTTCATAGGTACTGATGTTGCCAAAAAAGATGCCTCACAATTTTTTTTGAACGTGCTCGATCCTAACAAGTGAGCGGCATAATGCAGCCTATTTATATTCTATAGGCTAGTTTAAACGTATAACATTTAAATCCCAACGCTCAAAAATAATAGAAAAAAATTAAATGCATAATCAACTTTGTTTACCTAACTACTTATTATTGACAAAATTTCCTAAAAATAATCGTTTTATATATAACTAGCTTCTGCCCGCGACTTCCTCTGAGTGGAATAGCACCGCTCCTATTGGTCTTAGCGTGATGATATTATAGCCTATAGCCTTCCTCGATAAATGGGCTATGTAACACTGAAAGAATTTTTCAAATCAGACCAGTAGTTCTTAAGATTAGCGCGTTCAAGCAAACAAACAAACTCTTCAGCTTTATATAATAGTACTAGCTGTGCCCGAGACGTCGTCCGCGTGAAATAGGTTTTCAAAAACCCCCCCGATTTTGAAACATTCTTCATTGATGCTCCGCTCCTATTGGTCCTAGCGTGATGATATATAAGCTATAGCCTTCCTCGATAAATGGACTATCTAACACTGAAAGAATTTTTCAAATCAGTCCAGTAGTTCCTGAGATTAGCGCTTTCAATCAATCAAACAAACAAATTCTTCAGCTTTGCATATTAGTACATAAGATAAGTTATGTGTGAACGAAAACAAAGAAAACATTGAAAAATAAATATTTACACAATGTGGTATAATGTAAGTAGTTCGTACTATATGTTACGTATACCACCATCACCATTATCATCTCAATTCATTCCTGGGGTTGTCTGGAAGAGATCGCTTTTTAGCGATAAGACCGCCCTTTGTACACAACTAGATATAATTTTAGTCTTTAAGCTCATTTTTGTATTGGTGTATAATAAAGTGTTATCTATCTATCTATAATATACTACGGACGACGATTCCAACGGCATTATTAATTCGAATTCTGTAGGACTCGAATTAAAAATGCCGTTGGAACTACCATACTATTTATTAGAACTGTACAAACACGTATAAAACAAATACAAATAAAACTGGATGCAACAAGTTCACACTGCACGATTCAATACAATTCGACACGCACCAAGTTCGTCGTCTATATCGCTAATCGAGAGTACTAGAAAACGTCTTACTCGTTTCATAGTCGTCGCTTGACTGTCCACCCCTCCACTCAGGCATTATATCAACTACACAGTACAAAAAATTGGCCACGCGCACTGAGTTTCCGAGAAATAGTAACTTGCACACCTACGAACGGTTAGCGAAGTCGAAAACAATAACAATAAGGCTTAGTTCTACGCTAATGATGGTTATAAAACAAGTAGAAAAACAATAGCATGTTTTTCTTAATTACAAATTCAAAACACAAAAGAATTCCTAAATCCGGGAAGACAATAAGCTGCGCTTACGACAGATAGCTGTGCGCTTATCTTTGACGGCACGTAACAATATTATACCAAAACATAGTGTAGCTTGTAAGGATCAAATTCTGTGAAGAAATGTTAAACTTCATACTAAGCGACATGGGCGAATTTTAACAAAACGTTCTATTACGATCAATTTCTGTAAAGGAAAGGCCATATTTCGATCAAATATTGTTTTTTGGCATTTGTGAAACGCACTTGGCATATTTTACACGTATTTATTATAGATCAATAAGTGTATAGTCTGAGCTATAAGAAAACATGACATTTAACTACAAATTGAGCACAAATATACAACTTATCACAGACTACAGACAAGTCAGCAAAAGAAAGTTTCACGAAATGTCTAAATAATTAGTTGAATTTTCAAGGAGCATCGACAAAAAGTTGATTAAGACTGACTCGGTCTAGACTTCAAACAATATTATATCGCGTAGTTAGGTACTGGGCTTAATTAATTTGTGTTGAAATTTTGAACTTTCTTATAACATATTTTTTATATTCCATTTTTACTAAAACTCCATAAAGACTGCGATTTTATAAAGTAGGAAAACTGTTAGAACTATGCTTTTCCTGTCTTTAGCAGAAATCCATTATAGAAAGTCCCACAAAGTTTGCGGTCATGGTGAATTGAGTTTGAAACAATAGCTTTGTTTGTTTGCTTGTGTGTATGTGGCGTGCAAACAATATGGCCGCCGACGAAAACAATACCGCAAAAGATCTCAGATTTGTTTGCATTCAATACCGCGAGTTGATACGCAGCATTTCTTTCCATAGGGTTGTCTGTATGGTGAAAAAAAACTGTTTTTGAAAGTTATTCATTCCTATCAAAATAACACGCCCGTTGTGAGCGATGAAATAATTATCTTACTTTGTAATGTCAGTCCGTGGCAATATACGCGATACGTGTGAATTGTTCTACAATATTAATGTACTCTGTGGTGTGAAAGCACACGTTCATAGAGTACGGTGCAGGACTTGGTGTATAGATAAAACTTATATATGTCAAATTGTATATACCATTAAATGAAACTTAAACTTTATTATTAAAACTACTGACCATCTGTGGATGTAAGCAAAAGGTAATAAAACTTTTTGATTCTACGAATGAACCTTTGTCTATTTGTTTGTTGACTCGGTTCTTGCGTATAGACTCCTTCACAATATCTGTAAGGGGTTTCTAGGAACTTCTTACAAGTTGTTCCTAAAAACTAGTCGCTGAATCGGCGTTACATCCGAAGTAGCTATTAGCCGTGCGCAGAAGGTTTGCCGATGACTACTTACTATTAATGTATATACTTATGTAAAGTATATATACAATAAAAAATTAAAATAATAAATTTATTGCAACAACAATTTATGTAACCTTTTTTGTCAATCCTACTGACCATCGACGCGTGACACCATGAGGCTATCGGGAAACCTTCTGCGCACGGGTAGTATAACCAAATTATTTTCCTATAAAAATATATTCAGATGTTTTTTTTAAAATAAAATGTCAATAATATGTAATTTAATCATTTGTAACATGATTTACACTATAGGTATATTCTCATAACATAATTTAATTATATAGTCAGTTTTAAGGAATTACAATTGATTGTAGATACGAATATGTCATATGCAGTATTTTGTAGTCAAAGTTAGCCTAAATTTTACATTAAATCTCACATCTTTTTTTAATTATTATTATATATAGTCATATAACCCTATTTAGAATTGAAATATTCTCTAATTGAGTAAAAGCATTTTTTTATATTTTTTTTATATTAAATAGGTTTGTGTTTCACCACGATCACGTCTAATGGCGGACGATGATGCGGTCGAAGATGGAGCACGCTTACCTAGATAGTACCTATTCACACGAGACTTGAAGATACCCCGATTGTACTTTTCGGGAAACACGGACTCTGGTAGTGCATTCCACAACTCTGCCGTACGTAGAAGGAACGTGGAGGCGAGGCGTTTAGTACGCACTGGTAGCGTTGCCACTGTGAAACGATGGCGTAGACCAGAGCGCCTTGTGGTCCGAAGATGGAATGGTGTAGAGGGATCAGGTCGAACAGTTCAACCGCACACTCTCCGCATCTGTTAATCAACCTTTCTGAGAGCTTTCTCTTAAATAATGGGATACTTTTAATTTCTTTAAGATGTGTAAATTAAACGGACCGTGGGGTTACGTCACTATAACTAAATAGTCTTTACGGCCGAAGTCCATTATAAGTGAAATCCAATGTATTTCATTTCATGTTACGTTTCAACAGTCTGAACGCAGCATAAGCATTCTTGATCGCAATAGACTACTTTACAAGACCATTTTAAAATCCAATAACACTATTTCCACCGTACATTTTCACAACATACTATCCGAGGCTACCCACGTCACAGTTTCTAATGTTCATTTCAAGACATTTACTATTCCGCAGAGGTCTCCGTATTGACTTTTCTATTCAATGGTCACTCGCCCTTTACTATGCGATGCTAAGAAACAAAATTGGATTCTTTTAACCTTCCCACATACTCAATGACGTGGTCACTACTTTGACCATTTTTATTCGTGGATGACGGTGTTAGTTACAATTGATGGACGATTCCCGGGTAAATTTCAGGATTTTCTGGGTACCGTGGGGTTGAACAAAGAACCCTTAGTAATATTTCCATAACTTTAATGATACAAATCTTAGGCAAAATACACAACATATAAATTGTTAATTTATCACGTTTCATTATTGAACAGCGACATCTAGTGGGCGATCAAACAAAACAATTTCCATATAAAGCCAATGTGGAGCGTTTAACAATTGATAAACATAAAATTGACAGTTTTACTAAACTTAAGAGCAAATGTACATTATTAAAGTTTACATTAGATTAAAATGTTTTATTTATTACTATGAAAAAGAATCAACAATATGTAAGAACATAACACAATATTTATTTAGTACTAGCTGTTACTCGCGACTTCGTCCGCGTGGAACTTTTTTTCGCGTAACCCTAATTTTAAAAGTAGCCTAAGGTTACTCCTTGGAACATCTGCTATCTGCCAGTGAAAGTCCCGTCAAAATGGGTCCAGCCGTTTCAGAGATTAGCCGGAACAAACAGACAGGAAAAAAATGTAAAAATTGATTTTTTGATATACTTTATATACTTTCATATTAATTTAGTAAAAAGCTGTTATTTTGACATTACAGACTGATACTTTAATTTTATTTATTTGTCTATAATATTATAAAATTTTAGACATGCCTTGTCTGTACATTGAAGCTATTAAAAAAAAACCAGGTATATTCTATATAAATGACGGAGAACACCATACATTTTTTTAGATTTCTTGTCTGATTGTCTGTTTGTTCAGAATTCACGTAAAAACTACTCGGCCGATTTCGATGCGGATTTCGCTGATCGACAGCTAATTCTTAGACTCAAAACCTGCGCTACTTTTTATCCCGGGAATTCCGCGGGAATTTTACCGGTAGCGGTTTGAAGACGTTCAGATGCATAAAAAATAGCTTATTCCGACACAGTTTCCACTAAAACAATAGCTTAGATTCTTTTTTAAACGCTGCGATACTTAGTGTCCCGGGAATGCTGCGGGAATTTCAAGTCAAGCGTGGATGAAGTCTTAGTATAGTATATCCTAGTATAGTATATAATTTTCATAGTGTTGCGGTTATTTTTTATTAGTTTTCCTAATTGCAAATGGGTAGAGCACCCATCTAAAGGATTACAGTTACCGGCGTCTGTAGACAAAGTGATGCTAGCCTTTATGATGGCATAGAGGAGATGATTTTGAAGAAATGAGATAACGGGGATGGAATTGAGTGGGAGCAAGAGGATTGAATAGAGAGATCAGATAGGAGAACTGGTATAGAGGGGTTGGATGAGGAAATGAAATAGGACGTAACCGTAGACTATGTATACGGGAGTAATAGTGGATCTTTACGTCTGCTTTACATAGTGGTGCAACCCTGCTTCCCTGGGTCTTTCCTATTCTTGCACACTAGGACGTTACGGTGCATTAAATCTGTTCTAGATCCTGTGGCGTTCTTACGGAGTGTATCTTTGTCGGACCGCAGGTAGGTATAGTGGGTAGTTACCATACGAGAGTCCCACACACACTCGTGCAGGCGGCACTAGGCGCTCTTGGCTTCCCCTCGTATTCATGGCCCGTGTGTGTCACAAGAAAAGACCTTCATCTGCCTTATCCAAAAAAAAGGTAACGGAATGGGACGCGGTCTCCTCCTTTTGCGGACGAGTCATGCTTGCAAAAGGAGGAGACGGAGTAGGACCGTGAGCTACGTCTCTGCTCTGCTCCCGCCAAAGAAGGTCACGTTCGCGCCGGAGGGCTAATTTGGCCTTTCGGCCGCCGCGAGCGGACGGCACGGGTGTGTCCTCGGAAAAAAGGTTCTCACCCGCCGTTATGCTGTCTAGATGGGAGCGCGCCATGTTCTGCGCGCGCTCACCTCTCTTTCCGTGGGGCGAGCTACAAACCGCCCCACGCGTACAGTTTGAAGATACCGGTCGAAAAAATAAAGTCCCCTGGCAATCGATCAATGGATGAGGCCGATGGCGCCACCGCTTGCCAGGGTAGCGGAGGGGCTTAAAAACTCTACCACCTGGCTGTGGGTTGTTTTGTCGCCTCTTACGACAGGCCGCCCGGTCGCAGGATATTGTATTATTTCCCCCTTTCTGCACGGGTGAGTTTGCTTCGTATATCACTTGCTATTTTAGCGTTTAAAAGTTCTATTGACCTTTGGCTTACTTTATGAGCAGGAGGGGTGTAAATATGTCGCCATACAGGTCGTTTGTTGTTGACTCTTAATTGATATTAATCAAAAGCATTCGTTGATACGCTAAATAATTGTCTACTGAATGTGTAAATGGAATACTAATTGCGCAATCAAGCAAACTTGGTTAACGTTGTGATTAATATTAATTGACATAAATTGCTTCTCGGTAACATTCAAATACTGTTAACTGTTTTGATTCCATGTAATTAATTAACAATTAATTTTAAATTGGTTTTTACTTCGATGGTTGCGGTGGTTGAATGGGCTGCTATAATGCTGAAAATAGACGGTTCATTTCCACCTTTAAATTTTGCTGGAAATGAGGCATTGTCAATTTAAAAAAAACTAGTGGTCGCCCGTGGTCGAAAGTCGACCATATCAATTAATGTCAAAGACTATACTTGTATAATCACAGATTTCGCCAAGGCTACACTGTTAGTTTGACTTTAACAATAAACATAAGAGTATATATGCGTGCGTGTGTCAAATACATGGTAGTGTAATGTTTTTTTATTGATTTAATGTATAATAAAAATAATATATAATAAAAAAATAGCATTCTTCGTTTCTTCTCTATATAAACAATGAGTGTGCAAAATTTCATACTCCTCCGTCCGCGCAATCGTCGTAAAAAGGGGTACAAAGTTTTTGCTTCACGTATTAATATGTGGATAAAACAACTTATTTGTTAACCAATTTTCATATAAATTACTTTTTAACTGATTAACTGCTTATTTATTATTTAATAGCGCTTCTTAGATTGCTATGGAGTATTTTCAAGGACAATTTTGTTTTTAAAGTATAAAATATTGTTGTGTATGATTAATAAATAACAAAATTTACAACTTCTGCAATAAAAAAAAAAAGTAAACGAAAAACAAGTGAAAAAAGTCACTTAGGAAACCCTTTTTAACAATAAAAATCGTTTTATTTTTTGTCTCATTTCTAGACAAATTAAAAGACAGAAATGAACCCGTCTAATTTCAGTTTTATCGGCCTAGCTCACTGGATCGCGGAGGTTCCGGATTCGATGCCCGGCATGGTAAATTTTGTAAACTATGGTTAATTACTATGCTCTGATTTTTCCAGAATTTTGACTTCATACATTAAGTTAATAGTGAACATAAATTAAGTATAGGTTCTACCCTATATAACACCTTGCAACGTGTTTTCTACAAGTATATACAAATGAATGACTAATGAAATATAGAGAATAAATTTTAATTAGATACTAGCTGTCCCGGCAGACGTCGTCCTGCCCGGAAAAGCTTCAATCGATATGCCGACAGCAGCGCCACCTACCGGGTCCAATTGTGAATCTACTCAGAAACCTTCTTTGGCTCATTCATAACAACTTTGCTAAAGATCATCACATTATCAAATGTATAGTTAACGATTCTATAAAGGACATACAGACAAACATTCATTTTTATATATCAAGATTGTATGGATGTATTTTTAAAAAAGAATAATCTTTTCTGTTTTTAATAAAACTACCCTTTAACCGTTTTAAGCACGATATTTTATTTGATTTTTATTCAGACGTTTTCTACTTCTTTTTACAAAAAAATTTAAACAATTTGTGCATAAATAAATACTTGTATATATGACAAGTATAATACATAAGTCATATACAAATATTTGTATATGACTTATGTAACCTGCCATTTAATAATAGCTTATTGTGAAATTAGTATTTATGATCACTATAAAGGGTAGCCTGTGGCAAGCAGACCGCCAATCATACTTTTATGTAAGTATATGTACATTTAAAGTTATTGATTCTTTCGTGTTCTTGTTGTTCTAAGAAGAAGAACCTGCAAGAACTCACCAGCAATACGTCTAAAATTCCTCTATTTCAATTACATTCATACACATTATGAAACAAATAACCTTAATTTCATAAGACATCGATCAAAGTAATATTAAAAGATAAATGTCAAATAAATACAACATCAATGAAAACACGATTAACAAAGAGAAAGTTATTCAAGCAATCAATAAAAGTTGATCAATGCCCTGAATACTGCTAAAGTTTCAGCACTAACGAAGCGTAATAATTCAAATATAAAACAAAGAGGTCAATGAATTTTTTTTATGATACGTATGATAATAATCGCATTTAAAAAACATCTATACTAATAAACAAAATTGAAATATCTGTCTGTCATTTCATAATGAAACGTCAAAATTACAGTCATGTGTTTTAATAGACTTCAAAAAGCAGAAGGTTCTCAATTTGGCTGTTATTTTTCTTTTGTATAGTTACGAGTGCGGGACTCGAATTAAAATGCCGTTGGGATTACTATACAATTTATTAGAACTATACAAACACGTATAACACAGGTACAAATGTAATGCACAATTCAATAACACGAGCTAAGTCCGTCTATATAGCTCATCGAATGTAGAATGAATGAATGTAGAATCCACACGTCGTCCGGCGTCTCCGTTCGGGCATTCCTTTATACTCAGCTTACAATATATCACGACCGGATAAACAATGGTTTCTGAGGATCACACCTGGCCACTGCCTACCATAAAGTATTACAATACACAATAGGCGGCTTTTCTAATTATAAATATTAAACATAAAGTAAACAAAACAAGTACAAATGCGGGCAGGTAATAAACCGTGCTTTATGGCCGGCAGGTTGGCATCCACATTTGTCGGCGTGCTTTGTGAAATTTTGGCTAAGCTGTAACAGTATGTTTGTTACACGATTTGACCATCAATTGTAGACCGATTTCAAATTTATTTTTATTCGACAGAGGATACTCGTGAGGTGGTCCCATTGTTATCAAGTCAAGATCCCAGGGAAATCGAGAGCAACCCTCGATATTCTAGGCACATACGTGTTTCATATTTTTTTCAAAACTATTCAAGTATTTGCGCAACTGAAAAGTAGAAAATAAAAAGATGACAAAAAACCAAACGGACTTCAAAAGTGACTAAAGAGCAAAAACTAAATATTTTTAACAGCACCTTGAAGTCGGTGCATTTTGCGAGTTTGTTGTTGTTCTTTTTATGTTTTACTTGGCACCAACTTCAAGGTGTTGCAGAAAACATTTGTTTTTTGCTTTTTAGTCACGCCTGGAGTCGTTTTTGATTTTTGTAAAAAAAAATCAAAGTGTAGAATTAGTGCATATCTATATATTAATACGTGGAGCAAAAACGTTGTACCCCTTTTTACGAAAATTGCGCGGACGGAGGAGTATGAAATTACGCACACTTATAGTTTATATAGAGAAGAAGCGAAGAATGCTATTTTTCGAGAAAAAAAAATGTGTGTGTGCAATTCACACACAGCAAAAGTGAAACTTAAGAAAAGTAGCCTACGAGAGAATGAGATAAATATAGAGTATCAGAAGTATTGGGATAATTACAAGGTTTATTATTTTTATAATATTTTTACCAAGCTCAAAAATTATTTTACATTTTAATGCCAAATATTATATATTAGACCACATATTATTCAGATACCATGTTTTCATTTTGAACAAAAGACACGCGAGGCTTATGATAACTAAAATAGGAAACAAATGCTCTAGTTTCAGTTTGATTTATGAACTTCAAAACTTCAAAATATTTCCAACTCTATCTTTGTGATCATAGTGTTTAAATTATTAAATATCTCTTTATATCATTCTTCCGTTTTAACGAGTTTCAAATCACAACGATTCTAAAGAGGTTTCACTTCAACAATCTAATAATCATTTAAATATTTTAGCCTGAGAATACTCTAGAGACTAATATTATTTATAGTGAGAACAACAATAAACATTGAGTGTTCTGAATACTGCATTATTGTACAGGGGCGTCGATATGACACTTCAAATAGACGCACTAAAACTCCTACCTTGATATTAACGCACAAAGTCACGAGATAAAGTAGATTTATATCAAACTATCTATTACTCCACACAACATTAAACGCGAATCGTTATTTCGCTTTACTGAAATGGTGCCATAAATATAAGTAATGCTACTTTTAATTTTTCTTAACTTACAATAATATTCTTGCTCGTTATTTTATATTGTGCTAGATAAAGAATTGAAGCTAGTTTCATATTTTACTTATTACGACCAGTCATATAATACAACACAATACTCTTTATTCTACACCAACATTATAGAGAAAAAATGCACAATAAGCTCATATCCAGGCAAACTTTGGATGGGTAAGATCTAATTGCAAAGATAGCGTTGGCGTGCAATTGAAATAGATACTAATAATAAGAAAAAATAATTATTATACTGTTACAACTTATTTTCCGACAAAGACAAATTCTACGTACAGTCTGTAAAAGCACATTTTATTACCTGTCGGCATTTAAACTAATTGTAATCCTTTTATGATCGTCTTGTTTTGTTTACTTGTTGTGGAGCACAGCCTATTGTCATTAGCCAGGTGTTACGGATTATGAGTACAAGCTGATTCTAGGAAATTATGTCGACGCTTGCCGGGCGGGCATAGATAGATAGATAACACTTTATTATACACCAATACAAAAGGAACTTAAAAACTAAAATTATATCTAGTTGTGTACAAAGGGCGGTTTTATCGCTAAAAAGCGATCTCTTTCAGACAACCCCAGGAATGAATTGAGATGATAATGGCGATGGTGGTATACGTCACATAGAGTACGAACTACTTACATTTTAATAATAAATACATAAATGATATATATGTAGATATTTTATGTATTACATAGATATATACTTAATATACATACCATACAAATACATATCTACAGAATATATAAATATTTATAAACGAATATTTGCATTTGTGCAGTATAAAACAATGGTCTGATGGAGAGAGGGGTCAGTCGAGGGCTAACTGCGATCTAAGCGTGACGTGTGTACATTCAGGAATCTAATAGTGACGGACTTTGCGAGTTTTATTGAATTACGACCTTCTGTATTACGTTTGGATTTGTTGTGTTCGGTTATATTTGTACATGTGTTGTACGTGTTTGTATAGTTCTAATAAACTCTATAATAATTCCAACGGCATTTTAATTCGAGTACCGCTAAACTCGTAACAATACGTATTGTTCGATTGTTCTTTGTAAGATTTTGGGCTCAACAAGGAGAGACGAAGATAGCTGGAGTGTCCGAACTAACGTCGAAATTCAAAATCTCGTGGTCGAGCCTAATATAATAGGAGCGATAAAATCTCACCGCCTCCGTTGACTCGGTCACGTGGAAGGGATGGGAGAGGATCGAAGCGAGCAGAGTCCGAAGTCCGGTCGGTCGCCCCAAGTACCAGTCGAGGGACAGAGTGAAGGCTGACCGGTGTGAGCTTCCAGCCCATAACTAGCAAGAAATCGCACAGGACAATAACAGGTGGCGTGTTCTCGTTTCAGAGGCCAAGACACATTTTAGGTCGCTGAGCCAACGGAATTAGTTAGTTGTTCGATTGAATGTTTGATAATTTTGAAAAATGCGCTTGTAAATAGTTAGATTCGACTCACCGATAGTTCGTTGTAGATTGATTTTTAAGAGTTAAAAGCAGTATCGTATTGACGGTGGTGCCACACGTAGACGTGTTGAAATGTCGATTTGATTGACACTCACGATTTTACAGTAACGTTTATGCGAGCATTGTCAAATCGCGGGAATTTGAATACAAGCGTTTAATAACAAACCCTACACATATATTACAGTCATGTCATATGGATCCGAATGTGGGGCAAAAACGTCTCTACTCAGCTGAGACTAGAATGCTGAGATGGCTGTGTGGTGTTACAAGCATGGATGGAAGTTGAGACATGAGTACATTAGGGGGATCTTTCGAAGTTGCACCCGTGACTGGAACATTGAGAGCATGTAATGAGGAGGGATGAGAGTCACGTGACAAAAACAATGTTAAGCTGAAAGATTGATAGGTACAAATGTAAAGGTAGACTAAAAAGATATAGACGGATTGTGTAAAGGACAACATGATGATTTGTGGTGTGAACCCCTCCTAACCGCGAGAGCAATTTTGATGTTTTTGTGTGTTTAGTGTTATTTTGATGGTTTAGAATTTAGAGTCACAATTGGACCCAATAGATGGCGCTGCGAAAAATCTAAAACCCGTTCTACATTTTTATTTTTGTCTGCAGGACTCGCTAATATAATGATTATATAAAACAGCAAATTCTCAAAGGCTTTACTATAAATACATCTCTAAAAGTGATGTTTGCCTCTAAAATCCGCCGACTCGCTACACTCGTGTGTCACGTTCCCGGTAATCCCGCGGGATTTACTCAAATCCCGTTTATATAGACACAACAATCGGAATGTTTGCCCAGTAATTTAATCCTTGTGTGACATGATAAAAATTGGGTTGTCGGTTTTGGGGTTTGGCCGGATTATATTATGATGGGTGGTTTCACTGTCTGAATGTACCTACTATTTTTAGGGTCCCTTATGGCCAGTTCCTATATCCTTACCAAGCGCTCTTTTGCCTTAATATCGGTTAAATTTTGACATAAGCTCCGTACAAGTAATGTCAAAATTCAACCAATGGTAAGCCAAGTGAATGAATTGTAAGACAGGAATCCACCATCAGTCAAATTCAAATTCAAAAGTTTTTATTCAAAATAAGTTCCACTGGAGAAAACTTTTTGAAGGTCATACATATAAGTTAAAATTTAATTTAATTTCCTATTCTATGTACAGTCGTGGTATGAAAATGTTCACTAGTTTTCAAATTAATTCATTTGACGTTCCGCGAGCATATGTTACCTTTTCAAACTAAATCACAGAACAGAGTGTTCTACAGAAAATTATGTTTAACTATTTGACAATAAAGTTTAAAATTACTTAGATCAAAGTTTGTTAGATTTTTGTCTTGTCTAAGAAGACTGTTTAGACATGTTGACTGTTGACACATGACGAGCCTGATAAAATCACCCGACTCCTCGCTATAATGAACCCCCTGAGGCTCAGAACATCAGCCTGGCATAACAGACACAGACAAAACAGACGCCGGAGAGCCCCCGGCTCGAATCCTCTCTCACAAAGTTAAGACCCACCAATCGCACCCATTCATTACAGACACAAGAAGCTATACATGATTAGCCTAGGCGTCTTGCTGGGGAGTTTATTCCGCCGCTTCTTCTCCTCCAGCTATAACATGTTGCGAAGTGGTAGTAAAGATAGACTAGGATCGGCTCCGCCAGCGGAGTCGATTACGAGTCCCCATTAAATAATCACTTCAGTTTGTTGGCTTAGCTCGTTCAGCCTTTTACGGCTTAATCCTGTAGAGTCAATCCCCCGCAGCGGTCGAGCCGAGGTCGAACCTCACAGGAGGTGCCTCCTCGAGCGTGCTGCCTCCGGGCTGAACGCCTCCGCTCCCACGGAGTCGGGAAGCCCCCTAAGTCCAGTATCGCTGAAACAGCCATCTGCGGCAATACAGCTGGGTCCTGCTCAAAAAAAAAAGAATTGCGCTAGCCAGTAGTTCGTTGTCCGCTGCCATGACTAGACGAATGCAGCTCCCATAGCCTATACTCGCTCGCAACACCAGGGGCGAAGCCAACGCGTCGCCTCGCCATTCATTCGGTTGTGGTAGGAAGGATAAGATAAAATCAATTGGATAGGAGAGGTGGTATAAAGGGATGAGAGGGGAGGAATGGGATAGAAGGGATAGGATAGGGGAATGGAACACGGAGAGGGGGAAGCTGGAATTCTCCCCTATCGTACGAAATACGATAAGGGGCTATCCAAAAATTACGTCACACGAATTTCATGATTTTTGACCCCTCCTTGTCACATTCGTGAGATTCCGCCCTCCCTAGTGTAATATCACATATTTTGCAATTTTACATCAACAAATATGAAATTAAAACAGCAATTCCGTCATTAGTTTTATTTCCATTTAAATCATTTTTTATAATTTTGATTTTCATAAATATAGTTTAAGTTTTTTGTCACCCCATCTCTTGTCATACAATGTCCCAGTTAGTCGACCCCCTCCTCCCCTTAAAGTATTACGTAATTTATGGAAGGCCCCTTACCCCCAGGGTAAGCGTTTCATACAGCTAATACTCTACGAGAGTGTCGTATCACACTGATCGAGCCAGCCTTAAAAGCTGTAATCAAGCTAATGATTTAAGCATGGCTATATTACAGGTATCTATGACAGGCAAAGGAACAAAATCCATACAACTTAACCACATGTTTCACATGTAACATGTGTATATAATAAGTGCTTTATTTATTTTTTAGGTGCTTATCTGTACTTTTATTTAAATTATGCTATCATCGTTTTCTATTTTTTCCCCTTTGTTATTATTCCTTTCACGTATACGTTGACTATAATTTGATTTAATTTTCCTTTTTTTACAGTGGGTCGCATAAATTTTGGGATTAAGGAGGCAGGCACTGACAATTAGTGCTGTGTCGGACCATGTTTCGGCACAGCAAAATTCTGAGTGCCAACCTCATTTTGTAAATTGCGGCACACATTTTCATTGTTATTAATTATTGCTAAGTGTCGCATTTTGAGAAATAAATATTTTCTTTCCTTCATGAAAGTTTAAAAAAAATCTTACATCACAAACTAAAATGAAACAGTGCAGACTTGTACTTGTAAATAAATTATTCATTGCTTATTTGTAATCGTATACGAAGTTAATTCAAAGCGTGTAAATAACTTCAGAAATGGACGGAAATATTTAACCCATATATAATGGAAACTGGTCAACTGTTTGTAAGAAATACAATGTAAAACTTATGCGGGTAGCGCACGCATTTGGGTGCAAAACGTGTTGGTATTATTAACTATAAGTTGTAGTGGCTTCGGGGTTAGCGCATTCGCGTCTCAAATTTTAAAAGGGCACGGGTTGGAATCCTGGTCGTGACTTAGTATTACCACGATCAAACATGCACATCGAGATAACCGATATGTTAAACCCACCGATCCGTCTTAGATAATCGTAGCTTGTGTACTGTGCGGTCCCCTATAAATGGAAAGCCCGAGTCCAGAAGTAGGATGTTTATGGAAAGTTATAAAATAATAGGTTGGGGAAAAAGTCTTTTCGCATATAGTATGTATGAACTTGTATTAAGATCTCTTTGGCTATACCATTTGTATCTGGCTGGTTTTGGTATCATTAAAAAGTTTTAATTTTAAAGACGACGATTCCAAATTCAAATTAGGAAAATGTGTGATTTTCATTTGTTTTTTTTATTGTTAAAATGAGTGAATCTAATGAAGAAATTCAATACATTTTAAAATTTTACTACAGAAAAGGTAAAAATGCAACACAAGCCCCGAAAAAAATTGTGATGTTTATGGACCTAATGCAGTATCTGTGAGAGTAGAGCAAATTTGGTTTTTAAGCGTTTTCAATCCGGAAATTTTAATATCAAAGATGCACGTCGCTCTGGTCGCCCTGTTACGGACAAAATTGATGCCATTTTTGAAAAAGTGGAGCAAGATCGGCATATTAGTAGTTACGATGTAGCTGGAGAATTGGGAATTGACCATAAAACGGTTTTGGCGCATTTGAAAAAAGCTGGGTACACAAAAAAGCTCGATATTTGGGTGCCTTATGAGCTCACTGAAAGAAACCTAATGAACCGTGTAGGTAATCATTTGTGATTCTTTATTACGACGTAATGAAACCGAACCATTTTTGAAAAAGCTGATAACTGGTGATGAAAAGTGGATCACGTACGACAAGAACGTGCGAAAAAGATCGTGGTCAAAGGCCGGTCAGACTTCACAGACTGTGGCGAAACCCGGGTTAACTTGCAACAAGGTTTTGCTGTGTGTAAGGTGGGGTTGGAAGAGCATTATTCATTATGAGCTGTTACCGCCAAGCAAGACCATCGATTCTGAACTGTACTGCGAACAACTGATGAGATTAAAACAAAAAGTTGAGAGAAAGCGGCCGGAATTAATCAACAGAAGGGGTGTGGTTTTTCACCATGATAACGCTAGACCTCACGCATCTTTAACCACTCAGCAAAAATTACGAGAGTTTGGCTGGGAGGTGTTAATGCATCCGCCGTATAGTCCTGACTTGCACCTTCAGATTTTCAGCTGTTTCGGTCTCTGCAGAATTCGTTGCACAGTGTCAGGTTAACATCACGAGAGGACTGCTAAAACCACTTGTCGCAGTTTTTTGACCAGAAGCCCCAAAATTTTTATAGCAATGAGATCACGTCCCTATCTACAAAATGGCAAAAAGTTATCCAAAAAAATGGCACCTACATACTTTAGTCAAATATAAATAAACTTTATAAAAAATCCTTTTGAATTTTTACACAAAATGCGAAGAAACTTTTCCCCCAACCTAATATGTAGTGTGTTGTATGTATGGTTTAGGATGAATTAATGAATGAATACACTTTATTGTTCACCAAATTTAAAACTACGTTCTTAAAAACTAGATACAATAAATGTTGCACAAAGGGCGGCCTTATCGTTTAAAGCGATTTCTTCCAGGCGACCCCCTAAACTATGGAAAATATTAAAACATGACAGTGGCGGTGTAGACAATAAATAATATAACACATTAAAAATATTTGAAATAAGTAAATAAAGATCTTTATTATATTGTTACAACTTAGCCAAAATACCACGAAGCACGCCGACAAATGTGAAAGACAAAGACAAATGCACACCTGCTGGCCATAAAGCACGGCTTATTTCCTGCCCGCATTTGGACTTCTTTCGTTTACTTTGTGTTTAATATTTGTAATTAGAAAAGCCGCCTATTGTGTATTGTAATCCTTTATGGTAGGCAGTGGCCAGGTGTGATTCTGGGAAACCATTGTTTACCCGATCGTGGCATATTGTAAGCTAAGTATAAAGGAATGCCCGGACGGAGAGACCGGCAGTCAAGCGACAATTACGATACGAGCAAGACGTGTGTACAGTCGATGAGCTATATAGTGACAGACTTAGCGCGTGTTATTGAATCGTGCAGTTTGTACTGGTTGCATATTTGTACCTGTGTTATACTTGTTTGTATAGTTCTAATAAATTCTATAGTAATTCCAACGGCATTTTTAATTCGAGTCCTGTAAGTCGTAACAATATACTATATAAACATATCATAATACATACAGAATAAGCAGCACTATTATAACTGAGAGGACCAAAAATAATTAAAAACCATGATTTTAATACAGGATACTGACTTAGCTTGTCTGATGTTGAGTGGCAGTGAGTTCCATAAACGGACAGCCTGTACTGTGAAGGAGTTATCAACAAAGGAAGAAGTGTCTACAGCATATATTGGCAACAACCGGCCCGCGGGCCGTGTCCGGCCCGCTGTAAGATCAAATCCGGCCCGCCAGATATTTTGAGAAAACCCAATAACAAAAATATTACTTTAGGTACTTATACTCACGGGAGTGATAGTGAGGCGGCAAACATCAAATGATTTGATGTTTGCTACCTCACTCTTTGATAATCGCCGCCATTCGGCTTGTTCGATCGAATTCTTTGAGGTTTGCCGCCTCACGGGCGACACATCAAAAGATTTATTGCTTCTCAATTATTCTAAACTAGTTTATTTAAAAATATTATCACTACTTTAAAATGCACTAAGTACTTTTAAACGCGGCCCGCGAACGTATTTGCACGCTACAGTTTGGCCCTCAACATGTCAAAGGTTGCCCATACCTGGTCTATAGGACCTTAGCTAGTGATGATTCATCGAAATTGGAGATCACCAGTATACCGACCAGCAGTATACCGATGACGGATTCTGAAGTACTTTGGCCACATTGCTCGAAAGAATCAGACAATATAGCGAGATTTGTGGTCACTGGGAAAGGTAAAGGCAAAAGACCTGGTGGTAGATCTCTAAATAGGTGGGTTGACCGGATTGCTGAGAAGCTGGACACGTTTGATAAAGTCGGCCGTCCACCATGCTCAAAACCGTTCTCGGTGGAGGAGAGTAATTATTCACTGCCATCAAAGTCACAATCGTCAGTGTTTGGGCCAATTATTTCGATTGGTCATTCGTTTGATTATATGATCGGAATGAAGTCAGTCACGCCGACATCTTCCGATCTGTACCCTTCTAAGGAGGCTCTTTGGCCAACGATATTATGTCGTCACGCAATGACACTGGAGGTACAAAACCGCAAAACCGCTCCAATATTTTAATAAGAAAAATATCGCCTACCTGATGTGTGACAAAGACTCATTAATACCACTGTGTGCAACCAATTGATCCTCGACGACCGCTGCCAGGCGTCTCCTGGCTTGACGAATTGGGAAAAGTGCAGTTTCGGGAGCTTAAGGTTAGTGGCTTGATTTTCCTTCCCATATCATCAATCGGATGCAACGATTGATCTGATTGTCCTGCCGTCCGCTGTTCTTGAGTTATATTATCGAAGGCCGCACCAGTCCAGGAGGTAGGGCAATTATATAAAACCGCCGCTACGTGGTGTGCTATCGGGTAGGTGGTGGAAGGACCTCCAAATTTACCCTTGGCACCACCACACAGCGAAAGATTTAAAAGAAGAGGAGAAGTTTTGATTCTTGAACCCTTTTAAAACAAATATGTAGTTAATAAACAATAAACTCCATAGTAGATATTGATAAAATGTAAACATATCTACAAGTTAGTGTATATAAAAGCAAACTCGATGCAGTTAAAGAAGTTTCCACTCCATGAAGTCGTAACCCTGTTTCTTGGAAGCGCAACTGTAATCCTGGCAATAGCACATAACCACGCGATAACAGTTTGTAAGATCTTTATTCCGAATGGAATTGGTAATAGACTATATTCCACTGTTTACTTTGAAATAAAATCAAATTATTTTTTAAAGGCATATAGCAAATCAAATCAAATCATTTTTATTGCGAACTAAGTGTTACATAGATCTTATTCAATATAACTGAGAACTTATTACTTAGATGGCCTTTCATAGCATCGCAATATAAACTTACTTAACCTATCTCTGTATAATATTTAATTCGGTGCCTTATAAATCTTTTATTTTACATAAACAACACAACACAATATCTTACTACATCTAATCTAATATTTTTAATAGATATCTAATATTTATAATAAATATATTAATTACCACCTATAATCTAATTTAATTACCTCTCATTTAAATAGTCTTGGTGGCTATAATATGATATAATTCCGAGTGTATTGATTTCGTATAAATGGTAGAGTCCAAAAAGATACGCCTCGAATTGATTTTAAATTTTGGCAAAAACGAAACTTCTGTTTTGGTCGTGTACATCCGTCCATTTGGCTTTGTGTGTCACAATTTGTATTCGTGCTGGAAGGGAGTAAAATAATACAAATTCCTGTCGTAAGAGGCGACAAAATAACCTACAGCCAGGTGCTACGGTACTTGCCCGTCTGGATGGCTACCACCCCTGGTCTAGAGCATGTCGCCATAACAACCTTGAGTTATGTTCCGGCATTAGTGGTCAGGTTCCAGTCTCCCTTTAGAGAGCGGCAGCACATTAGTAGCACCTTTGGTGTTACAAACGTCCATAGGCGATGGTATCCGCTTTCCATCAGATGGACCGTCTGCCTGTCTATTGAACTCATGCAATAAAAGAGGTAATTTTCTCAGAAACTACTGGAGAGCAAGACAACGTCTGCTCATAAATTTCAATTAATAATGTGTATTTTTATTTTCTTCGTAGTTGAAGTACACTCGGGAGAAAGTTCGACTCGTAAAGTTGCTTACACATCTTCGAGCCGTAACATTATAGTGTGTAACACTATGATTTTTAGTTACAGTAACAGAGGCCTTTCTCTCTAACGTCTTTCGTCGTTAGTTTTTGTCCGATCAGCCTGAAAGCGTCAATCAAATTTTAGATAGAAGAAAGAAAGAACAAAGATTTCTTTAAAAATACAATAATATAGTCTACTAGGATATGCCCGAAACTTCGTCCACGCTTGACTTGAAATTCCTGCGGGATTCCCGGGAATACAAAGTACCGCAGCTATCGTTTTAGTGAAAACTGCTTGGGAATAAGCTAATTTTTATGCATCCGAACAACTACAAACCGCTCCCGGGAAAATTCTCGCGGGATTCCCAGGATAATAAATATCACATATTTTATTAGATACAATTTGCTATCGATAAGTGAAAAAATCATATTGGAATGATTATTTTTTTAACGGGCCATTTTAAATAATTCCCAGAAAAAATCCCGACGGATTCCCAGGATAAAAGTTGATTCAGATTTTAAGTCTAGAAATTTTCTTTCGATCAGCGAAAACCGCATCGAAATCGGCCCAGTAGTTTTTACGTGAATCTCGAACAAACAGACAAGAAATCTAAAAAAATTATATCGTGTTCTCAATCGTTTATATAGTCTATTGCAATTGTTTTTTGAATAACTTTAATATACAGTCACAGCATGTTTAGAATTTTATAATATTATAGATAGAATACAAAAATAAATGAAATATGTACTTAGATTAAAAAAACAAGCAAAAAACTTCTAAAACGAAAATGAACGATGAAAGACGTTTGAGAGTAAATCCTCTCCAACGGTTAAGACTCGCAGGTGAGTACGCGGTTTAAGGCTCCTCATACCGCAAAAGTTCGAAAATGGGGTGCAAACGAAACAATTTTTCGCTGGTAATTTACTTTGTAATTTACTGATCAATAATTTCCTAAAAAAATCATAATAAATCTTCAAGATATGACACGTATCTTAGTTTTTTCGTAATGTTTCTGTCATTATTTTAATGTACGAAATAAAATGAGCAAATCACCTCCAAATTATTGACATAAAACCATTTCGCTTCTTAAATTTAAAAAAAAACATGTTGAGAAATATCTACATCTTTATAAAAGAGAGATCAATAATATGGTTTTATTACTTTTTTTAAAAGTACTTTATTTTGTTCACAATAAAATAATAATGCAACTAAAAAACGACCGCGTCTATGGAATCCCCGAAAAATCCTCAAGGCCGCTGGGCGTTGCCAGAAGCCTTAACTCGTATAAATCGAGACTTTCAGCTCCGCTTCGGGCTTCAAACGCACTCGTTGCAGTCGTTCACGTTCTCCCCTCGTAGAACAATGTACTATTTTATGGTTTCGTAGCCAAATAACGAAAACAATAATCGTTAACAAACAATAATACTAAACTGTGAAATGTTTTGTACAGATTATTATCTGTACGAAACATTTCACAGTTTAGTATTTATCGAGTTCTAGCAACTAGCATACATAATTAAAACAAAGTTTTACTGTTTTAGGCGCGGTAACTTATTTGATTTTTATTTCGACGTTTCAGCCACTTTTTGGTAGCCGTCATCACGAAAGACAATAATATGTAATGTCGACGAGTAACGTAAAAGTTATTATTATTATTTTTTATTGCAGTAGTTCAGCAGACAGGCAGACGGCCCACTTGATGGAAAGCGGTTACCATCGCCTATGGACATTTGCAACACCAAAGGTGCTACAAATGCGCACTTAAGGGAGACTGGAACCTGGTCACTAATGCCGGAACACAACACAAGGTTGTTATGACGACATGCTTTAGACCAGGGGTGGTAGCCATCCAGTCGGGCAAATGCCCTACCACCTGGCTATGGGTTGTTTTGTCGCCTCTTACGACAGGCCGCCCGACCGCAGGAAATTGTATTCTTTCTCCTTTCCTGCACGGATACGGATTTAGCCTACCCCCAACTTGTTCATTTTAATTATTAAAATATATTTTTTATTAATGGTTGTTATTTACTCTCTGGATGCTTAGTCTAATTTACCATTGCTTTGCAACATGTTGTGGCTCGAAGAGAAGAAGTGGCGCAAGAAACTCTTCAGCTGATATCAGGTTTTAAAAGATTTGAGGAAATCAAAATCGATGGCCACTGTGGTTGAGCGAGCTAAGCCTTTGCCGGCCATCATAGCAACGCAGAGGCTCCGGGTTCGATTCCTGGGATGGTAAATTTCGGAAAACCATTTTATCCGTTATTTACTATGGTCTGGTTGTCTTGGATCGGCCCCAGAGTAGCCCGTTGTATATCATCTATAACACAAGCGTAACTTGCTTAATTCAGGGATATACAATATATGCGTTTGTTTACAGATTATTTCCAAAAAAAATCCGCGCTTAAAACCGTGAAACGAAGTTTTAGTTATCTTATAGTTTATGACTGTCTTGGCCCTTGAAATTAATTAATTTATTTATTTATTTATGGAAAACCTACAGCTAAATACATTTAATTAGATAACTATAATTAACAAAAGAAAACCAGTGACAGGCTTTCACGAATAAGCTAGTGGTTAAAAGTAACATGCAGACGTAAAAAAGGCACTGAGATGCTTAGTCACTGTAGAAAAATTTAAGGCTTAGACACCGCCTGGCTCCGGAAATACTGATTGCAAATGGGTCGATGTCATCGTATTTACTTACATTATTTAAATAATAAATTAAGCTAATAAAGTTTCATATTGTTACGAGTTGCAGGACTCGAATTAAAATACCGTTGGAACTATTAAAGAGTTTATTAGATCTATAGAAACACGTATAACACAGGTACAAATATAACCGAACGCAACAAGTCCAAACGTAATGCAGTAGATCGTAATTCAATAACACGCGCTAAGTCCGTCACTAAATAGATTACCGAATGTACACAAGTCTTGCTTCGCTCGACTGCTGATCTCTCCATTGGGGCATTGCTTTATACTGCACACATGCAATATGTTTGCCCGACCGCGTGGACCGAAATTCTTAGAATCAGTTTGTACTTTTAAATCCGAGACGCCTGGTAGTGATCACAATACAACAATAGGTCGTAAAAGATTACAATACACAATGTGCTGTTTTTTTAATGACAAATTTTAAACATAAGGTAAACAAAAGAAGTCTAAATGCCGAAAAGGTAATAAAATGTGTTTCTACAGAGCTGCAGGTATGAATTTGTCTTTATCGGCACCTAGGTCGTAACAATATTATGAAACTTTATTAGCCTAAATTTATCTTCCAATATTGATATCATATTTTCTAAACATCAAACACTCCATTTAAGCTGCAAAAGATGTGAAGCTGACGTAATATAAATCATCAATAGAGACGTAAAAGGCTAAAATATACAAAGGGTAAATAATCGCCAACCAGAAATAAATGTATGGACAACTGACCTCGATATTTCATATAAATATAAATATGTCTGATATTTACGATGTAAAAGCCTATCCTTTAATACCAAGTTATGCTTGGTCCGACTTTGGGAAACTACTGAATGGAAGGATAGTATAAAGAAAGTTTCGTATAGGAGATTATCGCCATTGTACTGGCGTTAATCCCGGTCGCGTCATAAGCTTCTGTATCAGAGCTCTCTGTTGTCTTTATTATGGTTCCGTGGCTATTTTGGCGAAAACGGAAGCCTTAATAAATTATCATACCCGACACCCGTCCGTCTGTCTGTTAATGTATATATCATGTAATTCTCTCAGGAAATTTGTATAGTCTATATGGCGCTATACTTTAGTTCACTTTAATAATATATTTGTACTAGAATTATTCCCGCGGTTACTCCGCGGGTCAAACCTTAGTTAGTAGCTCATACTCATATCACAGTAACTTTACTTACATAAAAACTTAATTAGGTTATTTATATATCTGTAGTGAAGACTCGAACCAAAGCTGGCATATATATATATATATATATATATATATATATATATATATACACACACATATATATATATATATATATATATATACACAGGGTGAAAACGGAAGCCAAAGAAATTATTAAGAAATACCATGCCCGACTCCCGTCCGTCTGTCTGTCACTGTATATATCATGTAATTCTCTCAGGAAATTTGTACAGTCTATATAGTGCTAAACTTTAGTTCACTTTAATAATATATTTGTACTAGAATTATTCCCGCGGTTACTCCGCGGGTCAAACCTTAGTTAGAATAGAATAGAATAAACATTTATTGTATAAACTGTCACAATCATACAATTATAAATGTGTTGGAGTTTTTTGTTGGAACGACAGTTTGTCCTTTCGGACGTACAATACAGGCGATTGTAATGGTGCCAGGCCATAATTACACTATTTAATCAATAAACAAATTATTAAATTAATATAAAACTTTAGTTAGTAGCTCATACTCATATCATAGTAACTTTACTTACATAAAAACTTAATTAGGTTATTTATATGTCGTCAGCGAAGCCGTGATATATATACAGGGTGAATCGAAATAGCAAAAATATGCTTAAGGTGTCTCGAGGGCAATTTTGACGAAAACTAAAGTGGTATAATTAAATTAAAAAAAAATTATTTTAATGAACCTTCTTTGAAAAGTTACCTGATGGTGAAATCCGTTGCGTGATTTAAGATTAGTTAGCGGATACACAGACAGACGCGAAAAGCGACTTTGTTTTATACTATGTAAAGAAGAACCTATGACCTATATGAACCTATGGACAACGCTGTGTTCTGCATTATTACTAAATAATTTTATGTTGTAGCTGTTTGTTGCTCCAAGGAAAATAAAAATTAACACACACACACACACACACACACATATATATATATATATATATATATATATATATATATATATATATATATATATATATATAACATATATAAATATTTTATTATCGCAGTCATCAGCTGGTCGCGAAATACATACTGCTGATATTACACGGATCAACTAAATTGAATCAATTTGGTTAAAATGCACCAAACTGAAAGGATACGACCGACGCGGACGGTAATTAATGACATTGTATGATTCAATTCAAATTCAAGTGTTTATTCAAAATAAGTTCCACCACAGAACAGTTTTTGAAGGTTATACATGTAAGTCAAAATTTAAATCTACTTCCTATTTATTCTATATACACCGCTTCGCAACGTGTTATCGCTGTTTAAAGGAGAAGAAGCGGCAAGAAACTCCCCAGCAACACGTTTAGCAAATTTTTTTTTAATCATAATATTTATCTATCTCAGGCTCTTTTTATAAAAATACATATGGAAGTTGTATTACAATTACTTTTCTAAGAATTAATGGAGTTGTAACAAAAAACATAAATAAACCTTATATCATCGGATTATGGTCGGTTCCTATATCTTACTATTTATTCATTCACTTGCCCTACCATCGGTTGCTATTTGACATTAGATGTAACGAGCTTATGTCAAATTTTAACCGATAATAAGGCAAATGAACGGTCGGTAAGATATAAGAATCCGCCATTAATGGAAAGTGTTACTCAACTCACCGTCAACACTAGGCTTCTCGCATACGAAGTAGTTGTGCTCCCTGCAGCCCCTATCGTTCCACATGAAGGTCGGCGTCGTTGGGGGAGGACGCGGTGGGAACTCCCTCCGGGCCTCCACGCAGTCCTGGCCTGAGGTCCCATCGTCGTTCGGCTGACCACTATGCTTTCGCCAACCGGGAAACCAATCTGTGGACAAGATAATAATTACTAAAATAAATACATATTTTTAACAAATCGTTTTTGTTTTAAATCTAATAATAGATATGTATTTGAAACAATACCATAAATAATCTAATACAATAAAAGAAAACTTTACTTATTTATTTTGTATTCTACCTATAGTCCCTCATACTATCGAATGTATAAGCTATGTATGCTATCTAATGTATTCGACTATAAGTCGAATACTAAGCCAAGATCATCGTCTTCTATGGGTAAGGTGCCTAGAAAGCTGGCTACGTTTCCTCGCTGGATCGCCATACTGATCCGTTGCCCGAGGTAGGCAGCTGCCTTCTGATCACCTGAAGAGTCAATGAGTCGTTTTGATGTATTTTGGTACAGACTCATGGCCTCGGGACCCCACGATCCAAGCGTCTCAACAACAAACGGCACAAACATATATTTAACTCTCACTGAGGGTTGCATAATTGCGCCGCTTGTGTGATTCAGTTGTTTCCGCCGCCGAACAGGCTGGTCTAGACGTGTTTGGTAAATGGGATGCGGCCAACGTGTCTACGTAGATCGCATCCCACACCAAAGGCTTGCCACGCTGCCAGGGAATTAGAGTCATTCCGTCAGGACGCCTACCATCGTCACGTGCAATACTGTTCGGCTTCAAAAAAGCCAGCACGTTTAATTTAATTAAATATAACACTCCAAGATTAGATCGTTCATAGGTTAGTGTTTGACTACCGAGTGTATGTGTACTCTATCCCATTATTAAATGTTATACAAAAATATAGAAATAGGGTGCGGTATAGATATACGGCAAATTGATTTCAAGTATTTGTAGGGGTGGAGGGGGGTGGAAGGAGAGGGTAGGGAGGAATACTTACCCTTTTTGCAATCCCAATGTCACGAAAAGTATACTTTTTGAGATATTAATGTTTTTGTAAATATAACCTCATTTATGTTTTTCACTAATATTGCACTTATATCATATGGGTCCAAAGTTGAAAAATCCTAGCAAAATCGAATCGAATCAATCGAAAGGTATTCATCCCTACCCTCACCCTCCACTCCCCTCCACCACTCCAAATACTTGAAATCAATTTGCCGTATATCTATACCCCACCCTAGAACTAGCCAATGACAGTACTAATGTCCGTTGAGTCATGTCACTGTCAAGAGTTCAAAGAGTTGAGACGGTGGTTATTCATCGGCTCTCGTACGAAATAACAATATCGAAACTGTCAGCTGATCATAATTTCTTTGACAAATATTACTTTCTACAATTAAAAAGTTTATAAAATTTTATAATTAGCAAATTTTTATCCGGGCAGGAACGGAGAGAGAATACTTATTCCTGCCGTTGGGTCGACCTGTCTTAAGAGGCGCTAAAACAACCCACAGCCAGGTGGTAGGGTATTTGCCCGTCATAGGGTATGCCGCCATAACAACCTTGACATGTGTTCCGGCATTAGTGGCCAGGTTCTAGTCCCATCTACGAGTACAGCAGCACATTGGTAATACCTAGTCTTGCGAATGTTTATAGGCAATCACTTTCTATCACAGTTGGGCCGTCAGCCTGTCTGCTGTGCTCCAGCAATTAAAAATAGTTTGGATTATAATCTGACCCTGTACATTACATTGATATTGTTTAATTTTAATTATTGTAATCTGTTTTGTGCTTAAATAAATAAATTACTATGCGTTCCCGCTGGGGACCAAGGGTACCCTTACGTTCCTGTAAGAAAGACATCTACCGTCTAGCTAATACTCGAGCTGTTAAACCACTAATGACCTATTAGAAATGAACCTTCAATTTAATTGTTTAGAATTAAACTTAAGAATTGTCTTAATTGCTCATCAAAACGCACAATGCGATCTTAGGCATGACAGAGTGCTATATGACTTTATTTTCATTTATTATAATTTGGTTAATTTATAGATATCAGTTATTTGTTTCGTTCTGTGTGTTGCTATAATGATTTCATATGTGTATGTGTTATTTAAATTATTGCTTTATTATATTGTTTTTAGTCTTCAATTCAACTACCTTTATCAAACTGTATTATACTGTATATATATTGTTGCTGTTATGTGTGTTGTATTGTCCACAGTGACTTCACTTTATGGTCCCAGACGGAAGAACAGCGCTAGTCCTTGTTGGCTAGCATTATGCTGAGACTGGGTCAAATTTAGGACTTTTTTTGTTTCTATTGTTTTTCTATTCCTATTTATATTAACTTAGTTTTTGTCGTAAATAAAATGTTTTTCTTTCTTTGTTTAAAATTTTCCTCAATACCTCGTCAGGCCAGTGTACCTCTTTTTAACACATCTACCAGTTGTTATGGAAATAGATTGAACACATTTACATACTTAATATCTTGTATAATTTATTGACCCAATTAAACCTATTCTGTGGTCCAAGAGAAGGAGCTGACTCTTCTCCCAACGCCACAATACCTCCGAAAACTCAGACGAGTAAACTCAGGGAGACCTACATCGATTAATACACTGCATTCGGCCATAGAGATGATTTTTTATATAAAAAGGTTACTTCGTTTATGAAACATAATTAAACAGCAACTTTGTTGACTAATTGTGCTCCATCACTAATAAATTTTAATTATAAATATCAATTAATTACGTCATGGTTCGGTGTAAGACGTACTCTTAGTAGGGTTGATATACAGTTTGGAAATCAACCATTTTATTGTAATTAAAATTTATATTATTATAACCGTCATTGGTGAAATCTAAAATAATAAATAAAAAAATATTTGAACAAATAGTGACGTCCTTACATTGCTGATATGTATCTTAAAAATAAAAACAAATTTTGAGAATTTGTACGCCGCATTTTCAGCTAACAAGCTTTGCATTCAGCTTATTGCTGTGCCGGCATAATATCCGACACAACGCTGAATTTCACAGTCCAAAGCTTCCTCTTGGCGTAATACCGAATATTTTGCAAATTTAATTTAAAAACGATTTAATTTGTAAATAATAATACATACCTACATAGAATAGTATAAGTAGTATACATATTTTGTTCACTTTATGATTTAAATAACAAATATAACTCACATTGTCTGTATTGTAACATGCTTGTATGTATATATATATTGCGCATAACAACGTGTATCGATTCATCTAATAGACTATGATCGAATACAGCGATTGTTACTATTGCCACGTCACTAACATGAGGCAACAAGTAAATCGGCAAAGAAACACACACTTTGTTTTCCCCCAAGCTAAGTAAGTTATGCTTGTATTATGGGTAATATACAACGGACTACTCTGGGGCCGTTCCCAAACATCCAAACCATAGTAAATAACGTAAAATTTGTTTACGAAATTTACCATGTCAGGAATCGAACATGGGGGCCTCTGCGTTGTAGCTCAACTCATCTCTTAATTATTATTACGGTGACATGTTGTTTTTCTTTCTACGCTGGGGGTAAGAAGAGACGGCGTATCTGTACTCGCTACAATCTAGGCATTCCTTCGATTAATTTGTATTAACAAATTGCGAGGCGTTCTCTACACACACATACACACATGCAAGCATGCACGTTCTCACGCACAAATTAAGGTTATTAGGAGCGAGATGATATTTTGATATAATCTTTGCATTTTTTAACAAGCACATCAGCAAATACCTAGTAATACAATAAATGTACAAACACTCTTTTAAAAACAATGTTAGTTGCTAGGTTATAATATTGCACAACTAAAGTGTTATGAGAGCTGTGTGAATGGTAGAGTCGGTACCGGAAGACCGTCAAGAATAAACGCAACAGAGCCATAAGATGGAATATGGATAAGCCATGGAATTATAAGTTCTTAGGGCCTAGGCTCGAGCGGTGTGATACCACATTTTCTGTGGTATAGCACCCTGCGCATAGTTCAACCTTCTACAACAATTCTTTTACCGTCAAGGCTATACAGCTTTGGAACGCGCTGCCAGTTGCTATCAGACAAGCAAAATCGCTACAGATATTTCAAACAATGATCAGAAAATATTACCTGGTCTTGGAATATGATGATATTTAAATGTATGTAAAAATATATTTATCTATAAACATTTATATATTTTTGTATATGTTTATTTGTATGTTATATATATTAAGTATATAAAACATCTGTGTATACTGCATTTATATATTTATTACTAGAATGTAAGAAATTTTACTATGTATTATGTATACCACCATCGTCATTATAATCTCAATTATTTCCTGGGGTTGTCTGGAAGAGATCGCTTTTGAGCGATAAGTGCGCCATTTGTGCATAATAAGACATAGCTTTAGTCTGTAAGTTTTTTTTTTGTATTGGTATACAATAAAATTGATTAATCGATTGTCGCAGAACATCGGCGTGAAATGCTTAGTCTTAAGCTAATTGTGTTTAGTACGTTGATTGAGAGATACCATAGCTCACCCCCTTGTCTCATCCTTTCTATCTTATCTCCTATATCCCATTCTTCCTGTTTAATCCTTGGAAGGTACGGAGAATACAATTTCCTACGGCCGGGCGGCCTGACGTAAGAGGCGACAAAACAACCCACAGCCAGGTGCTAAGTGCATTTGCCTGACTGGATGACTACCGCCCCTGGTCCAGAATATGCGGTCATAATAACCTTAAGTGATGTTCCAGCATTAGTGGCCAGGCTCCTGCTTTAGAGAGAAGCAGCGCATTTATAGCACCTTTGGTGTAACAAAATCGACCCTAATGTTAATGTCATTGCCAACCCTACCGGATCAAAAAGCGAACAAAGTAGTATCCCCTAATGAATCTCGTATTCTTGGATGTTTCTAATTTATATTCCTCGCCGACGGACCCCAAATGATTTATAACAATGAATTGTGATAGATTATGATGGGCCGTGTCTTATTTATCTGAGAAAATGTTACCGGATATACGATATTTTATGCAAGAGAAAAGAAGAAAGGAATACGTATTATTAAACTCAAATATTTAGCTTTATTATAAGACTTGAGTTGCAAGATATCGGTGTTTTTAGGACTTTATATTTTAGAGAGTCTGAAAAACACTTACGGTATTATACATATTGAATTAGAGTAAGTTTGTAGGCTTGTTTAAGGTTCTTAAAGAAGCCTATAAACTTACACTTAACTTAATATGACCGTTAATCGACCTATCAAACAATAAGATGGCTATCTTTCTATACGTTATTTTGATAGACCTGAGCAACTTTAATAGATCACACAATTCTTGCTTAGAAGCAATCAATGTCTTACAATAATTTTAACCAATATTTTTTTTTAAATGAGCAGCAACGTTCTCGCCAAAAACTCTTCCAGCATAGTCAAGGATTTACACGTCGATTATAAAAACCTGTGCCCTGGCTGACCAAACGGTGTGAGTGACTGGTGTCATCAGTGGCCCGAAAATTCATGTAGTTTATTGTGTGATTATGCGATGATGATGATAGGCACTATATCGTTATATGCAGAAGCTACGTGTCACGGAAACAAATTACACTACGGTGGATAATATGTTATTTTTATGGCTGGAGTATTGTTATACTCCAGCTACAGTATAGTACAGGCTGACAGCCCACCTGATGGAAAGCGGTTACCGTCGCGTAACGACGTTTGCCACCAGAGATGTCACGCTGTGCACACTGAGGGAAAATCTCAGTTGGGAGCTCACTTCAAACTCCAAACATTCCACGGCGCGCAAGAGAAACGTTTTTGAGAAACGTTGCATACATAAGCGAAGTGCCTCAAGAAAATACGGATGAACAGGGCAGCTGATGGCGAGCGGTGCGGTGGTAGAAAGAAGATGAAGGGCACCATTCTGAATAGTTCCTGGGAACACTCTCCAAAAAACCCTCGCAGCTGCGGCAGTCTTTATATCAGTGGCATATCTGATAAAATGCAAGAGAATGAATAAATAGGAACAAGAAATTTAATATAGCGAACTAGGTTATAAGAAAAAATAGTATTAAAAACATTTGTAAATAAACAAAAGATTAATGGCCTGTTGCTATATCTTACTATTCAACCGCTTGCCCTACAATCTCTTGAGTTTTTTTGATTGATACAGGAACCGGCCATAAAGAAGATACTCAGCAGATACAACTAAAAAGCATGTAGAAAATATTGTAAATCTAATTAGATAATATACATTGTAAATATTAAACAAATGAAAAGAAGAGAAAAACTATTATGTAAAAAGAACTCGTAAACGAGCAATAAAAAATATAAGATATAAATACCCTGATGTCTTCGTCATAAGTTCAAGGGGGACTATATTAAAAATATACAAAAAATAGTGTGTAGCAGTCCTTGCACAAGGAAGGGTTCCATAGAGGTGACTCGACTATTTTCGTCATTTAATTTAGGCATCCGTATTGTAAGCTAAAGGAATCTGGGTTGATATCTTGTGGAATGATATGCCAAAGGTATCACAATAAGCGATGCCGAATTCACGGAAAAAATAAGATAGGAGACCTCAATCTCCAAACTGGGCATTTCGAATGTAACCGGAATTTGACCCAAGGGTGAAGATGGATCAAATATATAGACATAAAAGTGAGGGAAATTGTATGCACAGTTAAGTAGAAATGAAAATCAGAAACGCTATATTTATATCTGTATAGGCCTGTAATAAATGGCGGTAGAACAAAGATTATTCCAGGCAAAGCGGCTTAGCAGATTTGACTGATGAGGTGTCATTATGTTCAACGTAATCTCCCCGAATTGCTTAAGGGGATCCTACTGCCTCCCAGCTGGAAATAGATGACGTTGTTATCAAATAATTCACATTTCTATATCCAGCTAGTGATGCCAGTGAAACTTTGTTCGCGTTGCCATGATGACGTTTTTAGTTTGAAATAGCATCGGCGGCACCAAAAGAACGTGACAGCCGCGACAACTTTTTTTAGCTATATTCGCGTATCCCAGGGTAACGACATATCTAATTTCTCGGGATAATTAGTATCCTAAGTACCCGGGATATAGTCTAGCTCTGTGTCAAGTTTATATTATATCCGTTCAGTAATTTTCACTCGGTTTTCTGACAGACAAAAATTTTAAATAATGAAATTATTTTGATCATTTTTAAATTCATTGTAGCAAAATGATCTTATAAGAAAAATATATATATATATATATATATATATACACACATTTATATATATCTATATATATATAGTGTAAACTCTATATAACGACAATGGAAGGGACTGTGCATTTTATGGCGTTATAAAGAGTTGTCGTTAAATGGAGATAAATCTGTTATTTTTGTCTGAGGTCTTTTGTTGCACCAGTAATCTAGTTGTATTTTTTTACTTATTTTATTCATATCTTGCAATATTGAGGCATCTTTATGATAAAGGAAGTAGAATTTCTTAGAAATTTCGGTATGCATGATGTCGACAGTCGAGTTTATTACGGGCTAAGATAATAAAGCAATAAAAGAACGTACATAGCTGCGTAGCTTTTACTAATTTGGGCAACTTAAAAGGTACTTTTTATTACTTAATTGTAGTCTGTTGTCGTTATTGAGAGTCGGTGTAATGTTATACAGAGTGTATCACTGTATGGAAGACAAGCTAAACCAATCAAAGCCAAGTGATTTCGACGCTTAAGGGAGTTTCTCGTTAAATCGAGTGACGTTATGTGGAGTTTACACTGTATATATATATATATATATATATATATATATATATATATATATATATATATATATATATATATATATATATATATATATATATATAGATGGGGGATAGAAAAAGAAAGATATATTTTTCAAACATGCAATACTTAACAATAATTTTTAATAATAACAATGACAATGAAAATGTGTGCCGCAAGTTGCGATTCGAGGTTGGCATTCAGTTTTTGCTGTACCGAAATAGTCCGAAACAGTACTGATTTTCAGTGGCCACCTCCTTAATCACAAAAGTCATGCGACCCACGGTAACGACAAGCAAAATTAAATCAAATTATAGTCAACGTATATATTTGACGTATATATAACATAAAAAAACATAATAACAGAAAACAGTGATAGGTATAATTAAAACAAAAAAACTAAAGATAGGTACCTAAAAAATAAATAAACCTAAATAGACCACTTATTATATATATGGAACACATGTTATATATATATATATATATATATATATGGAAATGGCGATCCGAGATAAAAGGATACGCACCTTGGACAATAAGCAGTTATATCCTTCGATAGCTTATATGAGCCAAGCACCAGTATCACACTCTAACGTCTTCTAATTGATTAAATAAAGTTTTACACACGTGGCGACGCGGTGAATTAATTTTGAGCTCCTATTTAAAGATTTTGTGTAGAACTTTTTGAGTTCGTATGCGTGCGTAAAGGGCGAGTTTTGCAACGTCTCTTTTTGCGGAAGCCGGGTAGAGCGGGACGATTTTGAGTACGGAGCAGGAAGGAGCGAACGGATGAAATGAACGGCACGTACAGGCGACATTATAAAAAATACATTTGTTTTTTACAACCAAACTCTAGAAAGCTCATCCACACCTATTTCAAGTATGTTGTGCACCGCATACCTCACATAGTTCGCCAGGGATGGGACGGGACTGGCCAAACAAAGGTCATGACTTGTTGCATACCTTTGTTTATAAACAAAATGAGAGAATTTGTAAGAACGTACTACATACACACTGAGCATTAAGAAGCAAGATACCGCATGCAATGGTGTAGTGAAAGAGACAATTTTTTTTTGCAGTATAAAATTTTAGTACTTCGTGTCGTTATTATAACTATAACTAGCTTCTGCCCGCGACTTCGACCACGTGGAATAGTTACTTTGGGCTAACGCTAACTTTAACCCGCGACTTTGTTTACGTAGAAGATGCCCCACCGCCCTTTCCCCTCATGACTGCCCGCCGGCCTTGAACATCATAAATGCGCGCGCAGTAATTTATCATTATTTTGCTGCGATGTTATTTTAAAACTGCGATATCTTCTAAGATATTCATTTAAATCGAATGATGTAAATGGCAATTTTGTTTTAAATTAAATACTTGTGATGAATAACGTATTTATTTGGATAAGGAGTAATATCATGTTTATAAAAACACATTCGCAAATAATGCATTATTTTAGAACAAATTTGGTTAGCATAGAAAAGGTTATAAGTGAGCCAACCTTAAAAGATATATATGTGCTGTCGCGGACTTTTTTTTAGAAATTTTAAAGGGGAACAATTCTGTTGCACATGATTTTTGCGAAACTTTAAGCATTTACGCAGCGCACGCAGCGGAACCTCTCAAAACGAAAAAAACCCCCATTTTGAAACATTCTTCATTGGTGCTCCGCTCCTATTGGCCTTAACGTGATGATATATAACCTATAGCCTTCCTCGATAAATGGGCTATCTGACACTGAAAGAATTTTTCAAATCAGACCAGTACTGCATGAGATTAGCGCGTTCAAGCAAACAAACAAACAAACTCTTCAGCTTTATATATTAGTATAGATTATATTATTATTTCCTTTTATTGTGTCTTTGTTTTACTGAGTATGCACTGTTTGCTACAACTCCATTAATTCTTCAAAAAGTAATTGTGTAACATATTTCTGTATAAAATTTATATAAAAAAAGTTTGAGTTAATCAATTTTTAGCTAGACGTGTTGCTGGAGAGTTTCTTGCTGCTTCTGCTCCTTAACAGCAATAACACGTTGCGAAGCGGTGTACATAGACTAGGAAGTAAAATTAAATGTTACCCATTATGTATGTATGACCTTCAAAGTGTTCTCCAGTGGAACTTATTTTGAATAAAATCTTTTGAATTTGAATTAGGGAAAAGTCCTTGTATAGCTTACATGTAGGTATCGGTACCCTCAAAATAAACACGAACGAAGCAGCGGGTAACAGATAGTTCAGTATAATATTATATACCATACTCTAACGTAGCAAGAACAAGTTTCTCTATTAATTAATTATAACAAAACAACATGTTATATTCAGAGGGTTCCCTCCACGGTCCCGAGTGACGTCACAAATTTTGGACATAGTTCTATGAGGGGGTACAACGGGGAGATTTACGGGAGAGGGCAAAGGGTCGCAGTTCCCAACTTGTTGAATACCAGTTCATAAACAACGACCATCAAAGCTATGCGAGGCGTTGCGAAACGAATATACACGTTAATGTTGTTTATTAAAATATTACTTAATACACTTTATTTTAGGCCGCATCACTGTATCTAACGCTGATATTAGATGAATCAATTTGGTTGAAATACAATACTTGGAAACCGGTAAAAAAGTCAAACAGGTTACAGCCTAGTATAATAATACAATAATAATAATCGGCAGACAAACACACATATTGCATATCCCCAAATTAAGCAAGTTATGCTTGTGTTATGGGTAATATACAACGGACTACTCTGGGGCCGTTCCCAGACACCCAGACCATAGTAAATAACGGAGAAAATATGTTTCCGAAATTTACTATACCAGGAATCGAACCCGAATATTCTGCGTTGCAGTGAGGTAGGCCGGCAAAGACTTAGCCCGCTCAACCACAGTGGCTGTCCAGTACGTCCACAGTATATAGGAACTTCTCTCAGCTTTTGTTCTCACTGTCGCCGCTACGCGCACCTCCTCCTCCCATATTTACCGTCACAGGGGGCCGTTGCTACGGAGGTAGCAGCGGCCCCCTGTGGTACTTATATATCACGTTGCGGTGTTTGTGCGACTGAACATTCATACCTATGCCAAGCAGTGACGAGCATACGCACGAAACATATAAAACACAATCTTGAGAAATCGGGGTGATTGACTCATGTCATGGGACCTCTAATATACAATAAACTACCGAGTAGGATAACGGAGTCACCATCCGTCGGCTCAGGACATGGTTAGTCGAGCACACTTTTATAGTCATGAGGAGTTTATGTCCTATAATATTGTTACGAGTTAGCGGGACTCGAATTAAAATGCCGTTAGAATGATTATAGAGTTTATTAGAACTATACAAACACGTATAACACAGGTACAGATATAAGTGAACACAACAAATCCAAACGTAATGCAAAAGGTCGTAATTCAATCAAACGCGCAAAGTCCGTCACTATTACATTGCCGAATGTACACACGTCATGCCCGTATTGTAGTCGTAGCTCAACTGACCCTCTCTCTCAATCAGGCCATCGTTTTATACTGCACAAATGCAAATGTGTCCGTATCGTATCGTCGACATAATTTCCTAGAATCAGCTTGTACTTAATCCATAACACCTGGCTAATAATGCATGCAAGCGGCCGTACACAGTACAATAGAACAATAGCTGGTATGCCAATAAATACAAAAGAAGACAATCACAAAGGGACTACAATTAGTTCAGAACAATAACAAAATGTACTTTTACAGACTGTTTTGTCTTTATCGACAAATTTTATTTGTGACCATATATAATGTAGAAATTGACGTGTAACTTTGTTATGAATAAAAGATTTCTTATTAAAATATAGTTAACAGAAATAAAAAATTACAATACAATAGGCGATCTTATTGTTATTAGCGATTTCGTGCAGACAAACCTTTAGATAGACAAGAATTACGGTAAAAAAAGGGGTAAGATGCATTATTCCCATTTTACCGATTCGGTATCTTATCTATATACTAATATTATAGAGGAAAGATTTGATTGTTTGTTTTTTCATTGATAGTCTTCGAAACTACTGAATCGATTTGAAAAATTCTTTCACTGTTGGCAAGCTACATTATCCCCGGGTGATATTGTCTATATTATATTTTCAAAAAATTAAATATAGAATTTTGTTATAATGTAATCCAAAGGGTAAAAAAATATACCTAAAATCACGTGCGCTGCGAAAAATTTGATGATAGAATAAAATAATGTACTACGACTTTGCAGAACACATAATTATTTACAAAAAGTGCCGCGACAGAATATGTCTAGCTGTTATAGTTATGCAACAATAAGTGTTTCTTTATTTTAAAAATTTAGTTAAAATTACGCCGCTAGAAAAGACTCTTTATTTGTATCTTGCTATTCATCCTTATCAAAATAAATTACTTCATATTCAAGACTGCTTCAATACCTTTATATAACTTTTTGAATTATTTAATCCCGACATTCCATTCGAAAAATATCACGAGTTTATAAATGTAAGTATTAGAAAAAAGTTGTGTGGTCGTCGCTCGTCCTGCTGGAATAGCTAGGCAGCACCTTATACGATGTAGGCGTCTCTGGGGTACGGGTCGTACGGGATAGGAAATATTTTGAATTTGCTTAGTAGGTAATTAAACTCAACAAAACAAATATTTTTAGATACCCGTGCGAAGCCAGGGCGGACCGTTAGTAATAAATATATTACAATATGTGGATAATTCATTTCATTTAATTTTGTATTTTGATATAAGTCAAATTTTCGTACAATTTTCGGTGCAAACAATCTAATCAAACAAGAGTTTTAAATGAAGTTTATAATGAACTTTCAAATTAAATTTATATTGTGTATGTAAGCTTTATAGTGTTCAAATATTGTACCCACCGTCTGTACAAACATATTATATGGAGTCTAAAGTAATTTGATTGGCAATTTACAATAGTGGAAGTTCTTTGAACAATTTACTATACAAATCTTGATAGTTCAAATTGAAATTTAATAAGCTTTTGTTCTCAAGTTTTCGCGACTAGTATATACATAATAAAACTACGTTGTAACGGTTTTATATTTAGATTCTACAACTTTAATACTCAGTTACAAAATATTGCTTCGAGTGATAGTTTGTGCCCGATTTTTATTTTACCGTCAGTACGCAGTAATAGGGATGCGGACGCATCATGTTACAATCAATTCTAATATTCTAAATAATTTTTTATTATGGATGAGTTCAGCAGTCAGCCAGACGGCCCACTTAATGGAAAGCGGTTACCATCACCTATGGACATTTGCAACACCAAAGGTGCTACAAATGTGCTGCTGCTCTCTTAAGAGAGACTGGAACCTGATCACTAATGCTGAAACACAACTCAAGGTTGTTATGGCGACATACTCTAAACAAGGGGTGGTAGCCATCCAGTCGGGCAAATACCCTACCATCTGGCATATAAAACATATAAAACATATAAAAGAACAGGCGTTAAAATAAAATCATTTAACTTTTAAAATATCACGAAAGAAATACGGTTTTGAATTCCTTCGCCTCTCCACTTCGCACAATTTCCGATCAGTTACATATCGTAGACTCCTGACACCTGCACACACTTCATTCTTTTATGATATCTCTATTACAGTGCAGGCTGTCAAATATGGAATTCGTTGCTGTCAGAGAGGCCAAAACATTACCTACTTTTCGGAACTCACGTAGAAAATACTATTTGTCTTTAAATAAATATGTCTAATACAATAAACACTTATTTATCTATTGTAATATTAAACTTACTGTAAAATGCTAGTCATAATAGGTTGGGGAAAAAGTCTTTTCGCATATAGTATGTATGAACTTGTAATAAGATCTCTTTGGCTATACCATTTGTATCTGGCTGATTTTGGTATCATTAAAAAGTTTTAATTTTAAAGAAGACAATTCCAAATTCAAATTAGGAAAATGTGTGATTTTCATTTGTTTTTTTATTGTTAAAATGAGTGAATCTAATAAAGAAATTCGATACATTTTAAAATTTTACTACAAAAAAGGTAAAAATGCAACACAAGCCGCCAAAAAAAATTGTGATGTTTATGGACCTAATGCAGTATCTGTGAGAGTAGCTCAAATTTGGTTTAAGCGTTTTCAATCCGGAAATTTTGATATCAAAGATGCACGTCATCTGGTCGCCCTGTTGCGGACAAAATTGATGCCATTTTTGAAAAAGTGGAGCAATATCGGCATATTAGTAGTTACGATGTAGCTGGAGAACTGGGAATTGACCACAAAACGGTTTTGGCGCATTTGAAAAAAGCTGGGTACACAAAAAAGCTCGATATTTGGGTGCCTCATGAGCTCACTGAAAGAAACCTAATGAACCGTGTACTCATTTGTGATTCTTTATTACAACTTAATGAAACTGAACCATTTTTGGAGAGGCTGATAACTGGTGATTAAAAGTGGCTCACGTACGACAAGAACGTGCGAAAAGATCGTGATCAAAGGCCGGTCAGGCTTCACAGACTGTGGCGAAACCCGGGTTAACTCGCAACAAGATGATGCTCTGCGTATGGTGGGATTGGAAGGGCATTATTCATTATGAGCTCTTACCGCCAGGCAGGACCATATATTCTGAACTGTACTGCGAACAACTGATGAGATTAAAGCAAAAAGTTGAGAGAAAGCGGCCGGAATTAATCAACAGAAGGGGTGTGGTTTTTCACCATGATAACGCTAGACCTCACACATCTTTAGCCACTCAGCAAAAATTACGAGAGTTTGGCTGGGAGGTGTTAATGCATCCGCCGAATAGTCCTGACCTTGCACCTTCAGATTGTCACCTGTTTCGTTCTCTGCAGAATTCCTTAGGCAGTGTCAGGTTAACATCACGAGAGGACTGCCAAAACCACTTGTCGCAGTTTTTTGATCAGATGCCCCAAAATTTTTATAGCAATTGGATCACGTCCCTACCTATAAGATGACAAATAGTTATCCAACAAAATGGCACCTAAATGCTTTAGTCAAATGTAAATAAACTTTATAAAAAAACCTTTTGATTTTTTTATATAAAATGCGAAGAAACTTTTTCCCCAACCTAATATATATAATACAATATATAATGTTACTAAATATATTTATTTAGATAATTTCGTATATACGTACATATTGGTATTCTATAAATGTGTCTGGATTTAAGTATGTATTAAATTTATACATTATTGTAAGTATCTATATTTAAATGGTACAGTCCTATCTTTTTTCTGTTCCACCTACATAGCCAGATTAGTTAAGAATTTCATATAAGCTAGGTTGCCTGGACGAGATCGCTTTTAGCGATAAGGCCGCCTGTTGCTTTGCCAAGAAGTAATGTAATTATGCATTTTGTTTTCGTAATTGTTTATTCTGGTGAACAATAAAGTTTTATCTAATCTAATCTAAAATATTATTCAATACTTTCAAACAATACAATTAATGCGCTTTTTGACTCGATTTACTTCTAACTTTTAGTAGTTTGTATTGTATATCATTCTAAGAGTTCCGGTGGCTCACTTTCCCTAGTCCCTATGTCATTCTCTCTGTCGCATTCTAGAGGTTTGCCTCATCCCTAGTATTGCAAACGCCGATAGGCGACAATAACTTGCCATCAGATGTGTTATCTGTCAATTCGCCCGCTTTAGGCAACTTTAAAAAAATTACGAAACTGCCTAAAATATTATAAATGCGAAAGTTTTGATTGGTGTTTGTAGCTCTATCATCCCAGAACGCCTGAACTGGTCTGAATGAAATTTGGCACAGACATAGATTACAGTATGAAGTTGCATAAGTACATAGGCTATTTTTTATTCCGGAAATATATACAGTTCCTGTGGGATAACATTAACTTGATGGAAGCCGCGGGTATATGCTAGTAACTGATAATATTAAGAATTTCTGTCGTTCTGTTTGTATGAAAGATTATCTATACTATAATAAATCTGTAAATGGTTCGAGTTCGTACAGATGCGTTTAAAAATGTGAAAAAATCAGGGAGGATAACTCAGACCAGGAAATTCCGAAAATGCATTTTATATAATCTTTGTCTGTCTGTCTGTTGTATCACGGAAAAACTAATGAACGGATTTAAAGGAAACTCGACACATTACAAGCTCATATCCCGAGGCGTAACTTAGGATAACTTTTACCCCGATAAATGGCGTCGTTTGCGCAGGATAGATGAAAATATCGAAAAAGATGGCGCTGCAATCGCATCCCTTTTGAAAACTACAAAACGTATATGAACGGAACTCGTGAGAAAGATGGCATATATCCCGAATAAACACAGGATACTTTTTATCCCGATAAATGATGTCGTTTCCATAGAATAGACAGATTAGCCAAATAGATGGCGCTGCAATCGCGTTTTTTCAATTCACTAACAAATACCTACGTTGTCATAAAAACAACATTTCATTCGTTGTATTACTTCAAATCTGGTTGGCTTCGACTCGCCTTTAAGTTTTTTTGAGCAGTTGTCTAGACTATATGGATATGAGTTTCTTTGTTATTATATGTAACAAACCGAATTACGTTTTGGGTAAGTAAAATAAAGCAGTAGCTTTATTTTAAATTTAATATAATAAGCTTTATTTAAACTACCCTAGGCAGTAGCCTAGGGTAGTTTCTAATAAACTTGGTAACGGACTGAAGAATTTTAATAAAAATGTTAGGTATTAAAACAGATAATTTATCTTATTTTTTTGTAAGTTTCATTTACATGTGTATCAAGCAGAAGATATAAATATATGTATAAAAACAAGTTATGAACTATTAAAAAAAATTGCAATGTTTTAAATTTATGCACAGAAGCGAAACGATTTATATGGGACGTTGATCACAGACAAAAGCAAAGCGATTGAGTAAAATGAACGAATAAATGAACTGAATGCACCATTATTTTGTCTGTGGACAATCCAATAAACGCGTTAATGAGCATATTTTTATTAATGCTTATTAAAGCTTTCTACAAAGAGAATAAATAACGAAGTAGAAAAATAAAAGCTTTTTAGAGTTATTTTTGTACAGATTATTTAAAATATTGATTTTCGAAACAAGATTAATATAATAACGATTATAATGCTTAATCTTTTTTCAAATCAAATTAAATTTATTTGCTCAAAGTGTGTTCGGTAGCCAAAGGTTGGTATGTTTCAGTTATGCCGTACTTAATCAGTATGTTTTGCTTTTATGGCAGTATACAAATATTATTAAACTAAACAATTTTGGACTAAAAAAATAGTAATAAGAGGAAAAAAAGTTATTAGTATTTAATAATTATCAGGTTAGTTGAATTGAGAAAGTCGTCTTATTTTAATTTATGGATCATTATTTGTTCCTTCTTCAAAGCCTTGGATATGAATGGGTTGTCTTAAAAGTTTCTATATCTACATGAATTTTCGAAAATTGCGATAAACTTAAATTACGTTTTCTCCCGAAAATCTACGTAGCGCTAAACCCGTGTGTTTAACTCTAGTTTAAACAAACAAGTATACTTGCCCTTTCATCTTTTGTCAGCACTTAATCCAATTAGTTATTATTAAGCTTTGAACCTAAAATCAAGAGCCCAAAGACGCCTGAATGTCTAGACATTGAGTGGATGAAGATAGTAAATTTAAGCTATATTATTATTTGAAACATAAAGGTAGAAATCAAACTAACACCAACAGCGCGTTCCATTAGTAGCTCACAATGCCCAAAATGCTCCGTTAGCCGTTCCATAAGGCGACCGCGATCGATGTGGTCGTGGCGAAAACGACACTAATGACGTCATCATTTTCGATCACACAACGCTTACAACGACCCATGTCAAGAGGTGGGTCGAATAACCGTTCCACTTCGGTTGACGATTGTAACGCCGACAAGCAAGTGGAACGGGAAAAATCGCGGTCATGAACGTCGCCGTTTAGAGTCCCTAATGAAACGTATCCCAAGTAATCAGAATCTTCTGACACAGGTATATGCCATACTTAAAAGAAGATTCCTACCGTCCATGTTGTAACGTTGCACTTGCACCATACAAAAAATATAGACATAGCCAATGACAGTACGAATGTCAAACTATGTCACTGTCAAGAGAGTTTGAAAAAAGAACGGGACGGCGGTTAAGTTGAGATTCGCTCGAGATTCAAAAATATCAGCTGATACAATTATTTTATAAATATTATTCCAGACTGTTCAAAACTTCCTTTAACTTTATTGAAATAACTACGTGTTCGTTGGGGCGAGTTTCTATTCATATATATAAAATGTAACTGTTCTACTACTTAAAACTAAATATAATTGAGCTGATTTAGTTTTCTAGCGGAGGACACTGTGTCAAGCTAATGCCTATTCTTCGTCATCTAATTCCAGGATCAAGGCTACCCTTACTTACCTAGGAAACCTACCAACCAAGCCAACATATACCAGACGTGGACAATTACCGGTCGAGCTAATATTAGAGCTGTGGAAGAACTTGACTTGAAGAGCTTTCAGGGCTTCGACAGGCCAGTGTACCCTTTTGTGCATAGAAGTCCACCGTTTGTCACGGAACAGATTAAATATACTACATAATTATCTTGTACCGTTCATTGACCCACCTAAACCTATTCTGTGGCTAAGTACTATTTTCACCCCTATGATCACGCAACTCCAAGCGTACTTTCAGAATATGAGAAATGAAATACATATTTTTAAACTTAAATCACTCATAATTTGTAAGTCTCAATAAGCTCCTACTTGGACGTGGTATAGCCACCATAGACACAAAATTGACGCCTTTCAAATGTGGTATTGGCGTCGAATGCTAAAACTTCCGGGAACAGCTCGCCGAACGAATGCCTCCATACTGGAGATTATCAGCAATATGCCGACAATGGATTCTGAATTATTTTGGCCACATAGGCCGCAAGAACTCAGATGACATGGATAGTCTTGTAAACACAGGGAAAGTTGGAGGCAAGAGACCTCGTGGTAGATCTCTGAATAGGTTTTTTTTATAGCTGGAGTACAGCAGACAGGCAGACGGCCCATCTGATGGATACGGTTACCGTCGCCTAAGGACGTTTGCAAAATCCGAGATGTCAGTAACGCGCTGCCGGCCTCGAAGAAATTTTATGACACCCTTTTAAAAAATCGAAATCTTCACAGTGCGCAAGAGAAAAGTTCTGAAAAACCGTTGCTTACAAGAGCGAAGCAACTCTAGGAAGTTGGGATGAACGCCTAAACGATGGCGTGCAGTGCGGTTGCGGTGGTAAAAGGAGGAAGATGAAGGCGTGATTTTGAACAGTTCCTTGGAATACTCCCCTTTATACAGTGGATAGAATACGCAGAGAGACGCGAAGTCTCTCCGAAGGCCAAGTGTATCTAAACCGTCTGTGAGCATGGGATCATCGACAATGCGAACAGCTCAATGTTGAATACTGTTCAGGGGATTTAGCTGGCAGGTCGGTGCCCCGGCCCACAAGTGAGAGTAGTACTTCATAGGTGACTTCGGGTTTTGTAAAATACAAGGCGTAGGTGAATTGACCAGGTAGCTCAGCTGGGCAAATCGATAAGTTCAGCCCTCCGTCGTGCTTAAAACCGATCTGGATGGAGGAGAGAACTTATTCACTGCTGTTAAAGTCACGATCCTCAGTAGTGAGGGAACGACTTAGACGAAGAAATAAATAGCCATGCTGGAGTCATTATCTCGGTTAAAGCTCACTGTACAGTCTCAATCGGTATGATACCACTCTCTCACAAAATATCGGTAAATATGTCAAAAGGGTAGCAACCTTGAGCTAGTTTGCTGGTTTCATACGGTGAGTGAAAATTTCGCATATCTTATCCAGGAGGATGAGGCCTCCAAGAACGGAACAACATACCACCAAGTCTTTGAGAGGGCCGCGGCGGTGGTGGATCTGCAGGAAATGGGCCTCAAGGAGAGTCGCAAGATCAGTCGGAACCAGCGACGCCGGGCTCTTGGAGCTGTCGCCAGGGCCGGAAGACGTCCTAAGGGCCGACCGGCTGGCTGAGATTCTCAATGGGGCATCAGTGGGCGTGGCCGAAGTCACCAGACCGGCGAAAAGGAGGAATATAAGAATGTAATAGTAATTACATTCCCCTATTGGGATATCCTCTCTATCCCAATTGTTGTATAACAACAGTCTTGGCGTGTATTTCCTAATAAAGTCAGTTGTTGTCTCACGCTCGTTGTTTCATTGGAACATAACACCCATCTTCTTGTTTGATCCCTTTCATTTATTTCATACCTTCTACCCCATCTCCTAAAGGCTGGCAACGCGTTGGCTTCGCCCCCGGTAATGCAAATCAGAAGTCAGTCAGAAGAGAAAAGAGAGTTCATTGCTTTTCCCCATCCCAAAAGAGTTATATATATACACACACGCGCACACACACACACACAGAGAGACACACACACATCTGTATATACGTATCTGAGCGTGACGGTCGTGTCTATACAAACTTTTCTTTCATTAATTTAAATTATTTCTTTAAATCTGATAGCGTGTTCTTTCTTCCGTGCTTTATACCCACCCCAAAAGTGCTCAAAGTGCCTATAAAAAGTTTCAGTTCAAAAAAAATATAAGTGCTATTTAGCTCCTAATGAATTTCGGAAATTTCATGATACCATTCCTATATCCCAAGTAAATACCCCTAATAATAGTATTCAATCACTTATAACTACATTTAACGGTGTATTTCTCGCGTGAATGATAATAAATAACTATTTTATAGGCAGACAATAAAAGTTTTTCGATCAAATAAGCTCTACAGATTTCGAGTGGTTCGGGATCGAGTGGTCTTTGACGGAGTCTCGAGGGGCTCGAGTGTACTACTGCTGTGGGGTTGAGAATAAGTAGGGAACCGGCCGCGTGAATACGTTTATACTCGGTTATAATTAATTTCTTGATATTTGATTCGTGATTGGGAATAATTGCTTCATTAGCATCATTGACGTATTTTTAATGTTTCGTAGCCATTTTGATCTTTGTAAAAAGAATTATGTCCATCCATCCTTCTGTCTATGTATATATACATATTATTACGTATAATACGATTATAGGAATTGGAATTGTTACAGGAGATGGTAACAATTATGGACGAATCTTTTAAGAATAAGGGTATGAAAATTAATGTAGAGAAGACGAAAATTATAGTGTTTGAAAGAGATGAAAGGATGAAAATATGTAACGTGCAGACGGGAAATGAAAGAATAGAGCATGTTAAAGAGTTTGTTTACCTAGGGTGCATGTTTACCAAAGACGTAAAGCATGAAAGTGATATTAAAAGGAGAGTAATAGCAGGTAATAAAGTGAGGGGAGCGCTGAACTCTTTTAAGAACAGCCGGAAAGTGTTTGTAAAGGCACGTCTAGCTGTCCATCAAGGGGTTTTAGTACCAACGCTAATGTACGGCAATGAAAGTTGTGTATGGCAGAAGAAGCATGAAAGTAGTATAAATGCAGTTGAAATGAGAGCTTTGAGAAGTATATGTAAGGTTAATGTAAGTGATATAATAAGGGAACATTCTGGATTGAAAGAAGATGTAGTGACAAGAGTTGAAAAAGGAATGTTAAGGTAGGTGATTCGAAAAGTGTCTGTCAAAATCGTAGCAGGTGGAGATCCATCGTCTCTGCCTACCCCAACGGGAAAGAGGTGTGACAATATGTATGTAAAAGCGAGGCAAGATGTCCGTGCAGGAACGGAGGAATAATTCTAATTCCTGCGGTTGAGCTACCAATGCGGCCTCGTAGAATGGTACTGGAACCTGGTCTCTAATACCGAAACAAAACTAAAGGTTGTTAATGGGCATACTCTAAACCACGAGTGGTGGCCATCCAGATGAGCAAATACCGTACCACTTGACAACCGTCTTTTGTTTTTTAACAAGAAATTCTTTATCAATGAGTACAAATCACATCACACATTTTCACACACACACATACAGCCACACACAATTATCTATGTGTACGGTAGTGAGTGATTTACATTCAGACGATATTTAACTGGCAAAATTATTAAATAAAAATAGGTATATTATAGATAGATATTCTCATTGTTTCTAACAATGTAACGATACTTCACAATTGTACTTTGAAAAGCGAAATACAGTTGTTCATACGACACTAATGAAATCCCTCGAGTTGAAACACGACTGCTCGCACTTCGTTCGAGGGCCCTCAATCAAGGCACACTTGTCGGCTGAGAACACAATTACGTATTGTTTTACTTTGTCTTACAGTTCAACAATATCGTATGGTATGGTGCTTCCTTTTAAATGTAAAAGTGCGAAATACTTTTGAATCTCACGTAAACACTTATTCGTTACGCCATTTTTGCAAAAATGTAAAGGACATCGTTATGTCTGTATGTAATAATATCGCATAGTGTTATCACCGATACCTTTTAAATCTAAAGTCACTTTCTGATTTGTCGCAGCAGAAGTGGTTTAGAAGGGGTTTATACTCGACATAAGCGACACCGAAAGCTTACCAAACGCCTATATTTCCATAAGTGTTTCCTGAGCCGCCCAGTATGCGTCACGGCCGTACCGATACCCACCGAATCGGGAAACGCTCATAGAAATAATACCGCTTCCAAAACACTTCTGCACCGACAAATCAGAAAGCGGGCCTAAATATGCGAAATAATTTTGAATCTCACATGAAAACTTTTTTTTATCCTTGAAGACATTTTAGCACAAATGGAGGTGGTAAGGTATTTGTCCTTCCGGGTGGCGGTAGACCTGGTTTACAGTATGCTGCCATAACAACTTTAATTGAGTTCCGGCGTTAGTGCCCAGGTTCCAGTCTCCCTTAAGAGATCAGCAGCACATTTGTAGCACCTTTGGTGTTGCAAATGTCCATAGGTGATGGTAACCGTTTTCTATCAATCAGGTCGGTCGTCTGCCTGTCTGCTGAACTCATGCAATAAAAAAAAACGAAATTTTTTGTCTGTAACAAAATATTTTCAATTCACATTTATTTTATTTATTTAACAAGACAACAAGATGATTTACAACTTATTGAATTATACATAGCATAGACAACCTCTGGGGTTTTCTTAGTCGTGTGAGTGTAGGGTACCGTTGTAGTTGTGGACAGATTTTGAAAACTCATTGATATTTATTAAAGAATATATTTATTTAATTCAACTATAGAGATAGATAAATAGATAACACTTTATTGTACACCATTACAGAAAACCTTACAGCCTAAAAATATGTGCACAATGGGCGGTCTTATCGCTAAGAAGCGATCTCTTCCAGACAACCCGTTATTAGCCCTCAAAATCATAAAAACTGTATTCCACCAATTTGATTTGATTTGCTGCCTATTACTGTTAGACATAGCTAAATCACTAACAATATTCAAGAACATATTCAAAAACACTACCTGCAACATGGTGATGTTTTATATTTTATTTGTATACTAGTTGACCCGGCAAACTTCGTACCGCCTCAGAATATTTTTTTCATATTTACTCACCTTTTAAGCCTTTCCTGGACTTCCAGAAATAATTCAAATCCATAATTAGCCAAATCAGTCCAGCCGTTCTCGAGTTTTAGCGAGACTAACGAACAGCAATTGATTTATATATATATATATATATATATATATATATATATATAATATATATATATATATATATATATATATATATAGATAGATAGATGATATTATGAATAAATTACAATAAATATTATTTGCGGAACATACTCGTATTTATTATTAATTAAGAACATATATGAAATAAAATATAATTAAAGTAATTGTAAATTGTATAATATGTATACTACCTTCGACATATTTAGTCTGTTTTATTCCTGCCTCGGGTTGTCTGGAAGAGATCGCTTTTTAGAGAAAGACGGGCGGTCTTTCGCTAAAAAGCATTGTGCAGACTAGAATATTTTTAGTCTATAAGCTTTCTGTAATGGTATACAACAAAGAGTTACCTTACCTTACCTTACCGATTTATCCCTGCCACGAATAAGTGTTGTGGAAGACATCAATCACTCTTTTGTTTGTGCAAATAGAGTCTATAAGTTTTCTGTAATGGTATACAACAAAGAGTTGTCCACCTTACCTTACACCCTTCGAATAATTTGTAGTGAGATCAATCACTCTTTACTGAAAGACCGTCCATTGTGCACACTTCGAATAATTTTAGTGTATAAGCTTTCTGTAATGGTGTACAACAAAGAGTTACCTTACCTTACCTTACCGATTTATCCCTGCCACGAATAAGTGTTGTGGAAGAGATCAATCACTCTTTAGCGATAAGCATGGTCCTTTTTGCACAATTAGGGCGGATTATTTAATTATGAGATAAATAATCAGATAGGGTTTATTCGACAGATAATATAAAAAAAAATCAATCGTCAGTCAGGCTTTATCCGACGAATAACTGTAATAAACTTCCTGAGTAATAACTTTATCTGCCGATTTGAGTGATAGATAATAGTTATTCAACAGATAATTTTTAAACAAAACTATTGTCTTTAACAGTTTAGTAATTAGTAGGTATATTGAGTTTTGTTTCTAGATTTTGATATTTATGAATATTTTTGATAGTATACAGATGATTTGGCGATTGAATAAGAAACTCTTATAAGTGAATTCATCAATCCATATGGGAGGAAAATTAGAATTGTAAGATCCGTGCCAGATCATTTCACTAGGTGGGATCCAAAAGGATTCCACTGTCAATTCGGAATTTTAGAAGAGTCTGTGCAATATTTACTTCCTATGATCACAAATAAAATCAAACACAAAACACAAAGGTAAGTAATAAGGCTAGGCAGATTAAACAAATTTCCCAATTTCTCGTGCTAAATGTGTCTGCCTTAATGCAAAATCTCCAATCTCGAGACCCAGACTGAAATTTTTATCGAATTTGAAGATTGATGTATATGCAAATAGTCTGTCCTGCTCTAACGTGTGTTTAATCAGTATATTTGTTTCACCTCCCCGAAGTTAGCATTGTCTCAACCAATCAAATGGTCGTATGGCTATTCGTCAGTGAAATATCAATTGAAAAATCCATAGCCATCTATTCGGCGGATTAGCAATCCGATAACTTTATTCCTTAGGTAATACTAGCATGTGTGTGTTTCTATAATGATATACAATAAAGAGTTACTTGTCTTTCAACCTCTTTTGAAAAAACTTTTACTTTTCCATTAGAAAAGAAATAAGAATTAAAGAGTAGATAATTAGTAAGTTGACTTACGTGCAAAAGAGAAGGGAAGCCCATCAGACCAGCGGAACTCCCCCTCATGGACGGCATCGGTAGCCCCGATCCAGTACACGTCATCCACACCAGCGCCAGGCCTGCTCACAAATAGGACATTTAAAATATCTTAATCACAAAATAGCATGATAGGTTAATGGTTAGCGCACGCGTCTTATACCCAAAGGGCGCGGGCTTGAATCCTGGTCGGAAATATGCACCATTTACGACACTTTTGTGGCCTAATATGCATACTGATGTAATTATCACGTGCTGACCGTGAAGGAAAACATAATTTGACTTCATCGTGTACATCTGTGTCAACCCCCCCTCCCACTATGAAATGGGAAGCACCGAACCCAGCAATGGGATGTTTATGGGCTATCATAATCAACTAACAAACACACATTATATATACTCAAACTAGACAAATAACTTATATGTTATAGGTTTACAATGATTTTTAACTTTTGTATTAATAGAGTAAGTACAGCAGACAAGCTGACAGTCCATCGGATCGGCAAAAGCGGTTACCGTCGTATATGGACATTTGGAACACCAAAGATGCCACTGTGTAAAAAACTTCTTTAAATATCAAAATATCTTAGCGGACTGTATGTAATTTAACAATTAATTATAGAGCGCAGAAGAGAAAGGAATATATGACATTATAAACACATTAGAATATCAGTAAAGTTCTATAAAAAAATACATTCAGCGCGTTCCATTGTGTAGCTCACAACGCCCAAAATGCTCCGTTAGCCATTCCACGAGGCGACCGCGGTCGTGGCGAATACATCACTAATGACATCATCATTTTCGATCACACAATTCGCACAACGACCCATCTCAAGAGGTGGGTCGAATAACCGTTCCACTTGGATATACGATGGTAACTCCGGCAGGCAAGTGGAACGGAAAAAATCGCGGTCATGAACGTGGTCGTTGTGGCATTTGTGATCAGTACTAAAACTTATGAGCTACAATAAAAACTTCTTGTTGGAGATTCTGTCGCTTTGTTGTAGGAAGTATATGATCTACTAGGATATGTCTGCGACTTCGTCCACGCTTGACTTCAAATTCTCGCGCGATTTCGGGGACACAAAGTACAACAGCTATCGTTTTAGTGAAAACTGTGTCGGAATAAGCCAATTTTTACGCACCCGAACAATTACAAACTGCTCCCGGAAAAATTCCCGGGATAAAAAATATCACACATTTTATTACATAAAATTTGCTTTCGATCAGTGAAAAAATCACATTGTAACTCATTTTTGAAGTAATAACTTCTTATAGGAGGGTAAACCGCTTCGTTACGTAACGCGTTACGGCACCAGTCTGTCTGGTTTCCCTGTCTCTCACGCATACGGCAGCGGTAGGCAGGCTCCTCCTCTTTCACTCTAACCCACAGCGCTAGCCGTATTTCGGACAGAATATTAAATTGTTCAACTTAGATTAGTTTAAGTCATCACTTCTATCGGGTGTCCCGAGACGCACACGTTTTCATTTCTTTTTTATCTGGCCATTTTAAACCATTCCCAGAAAAATTTCTGCGGCATTCACAGGATAAAAAATAGCGCAGATTTTAAGTCTAAGAATTTTCTGTCAACAGGTAAAACCCGCATCGAAATCGGCCCAGTAGTTTTTACGTGAATTCCGAACAAACAGACAAGAAATAAATAAAAAATACATCGTGTTCTCCATCGTTTATATAGTCTATTCCACTTGTTTTTTAAATATATTCTATGTACAGACACGGCATGTTTAGAATTGTATAATAGTAGGTTGGGGAAAAAGTCTTTTCGCATATAGTATGTATGAACTTGTAATAAGATCTCTTTGGCTATACCATTTGTATCTGGCTGATTTTGGTATCATTAAAAAGTTTTAATTTTAAAGAAGACAATTCCAAATTCAAATTAGGAAAATGTGTGATTTTCATTTGTTTTTCTTATTGTTAAAATGAGTGTATCTAATAAAGAAATTCGATACATTTTAAAATTTTACTACAAAAAAGGTAAAAATGCAACACAAGCCGCCAAAAAAAATTGTGATGTTTATGAATCTAATGCAGTATCTGTGAGAGTAGCTCAAATTTGGTTTAAGCGTTTTCAATCCGGAAATTTTGATATCAAAGATGCACGTCGTTCTGGTCGCCTTGTTGCGGACAAAATTGATGCCATTTTTGAAAAAGTGGAGCAATATCGGCATATTAGTAGTTACGATGTAGCTGGAGAACTGGGAATTGACCACAAAACGGTTTTGGCGCATTTGAAAAAAGCTGGGTACACAAAAAAGCTCGATATTTGGGTGCCTCATGAGCTCACTGAAAGAAACCTAATGAACCGTGTACTCATTTGTGATTCTTTATTACAACTTAATGAAACTGAACCATTTTTGGAGAGGCTGATAACTGGTGATTAAAAGTGGCTCACGTACGACAAGAACGTGCGAAAAGATCGTGATCAAAGGCCGGTCAGGCTTCACAGACTGTGGCGAAACCCGGGTTAACTCGCAACAAGATGATGCTCTGCGTATGGTGGGATTGGAAGGGCAATAATCATTATGAGCTGTTACCGCCAGGCAGGACCATCGATTCTGAACTGTACTGCGAATAACTGATGAGATTAAAGCAAAAAGTTGAGAGAAAGCGGCCGGAATTAATCAACAGAAGGGGTGTGGTTTTTCACCATGATAACGCTAGACCTCACACATCTTTAGCCACTCAGCAAAAATTACGAGAGTTTGCCTGGGATGTGTTAATGCATCCGCCGTATAGTCCTAACCTTGCACCTTCAGATTTTCACCTGGTTCGGTCTCTGCAGAATTCCTTAGGCAGTGTCAGGTTAACATCACGAGAGGACTGCCAAAACCACTGGTCGCAGTTTTTTGATCAGAACTCCCAAAATTTTTACAGCAATGGGATCACGTCCCTACCTACAAGATGGCAAAAAGTTATCCAACAAAATGGCACCTACATACTTTAGTCAAATGTAAATAAACTTTATAAAAAACCTTTTGAATTTTTATATAAAATGCGAAGAAACTTTTTCCCCAACCTAATATTATAGAATAATACAGTTGTGTGAACAAGTATACACTAACTTTCTGACTACTTTGCAGCGATTGTTGATACCATTCAACATTGTAATAACCAGTCGATTCACATATTCGTATCCGAGGGAACGATTGCATCTTGCTTACAAATATAGATAAATGGAACAGTAACCGCTGGCAAAGGGACGCTCTGATTATTCCAATGCCTGGTGGCATGTGGCCAAGAACCAGAGCGCCGATCAGAATAAATAGCAGGATTGTCCCACATGGCTTAGGCCCAAGGCTATAATAATTTGTAACATGCACGAAGACGTTGTTTGTTTATTTAAGCATATTACTAAGAGCTGATTCTCGATTCCATTAAGAAACAAGATTAACTTCTATACTTGAAAGTTATACCAAAATAGGTAATAGGACATTGTTCCTATTTTTGTGATATGCTAAAGAAGTTGATAATTTAAGAGAGTATAGAGACTCTTAAAACACTTACAATTGTTGACTAAGTGTTGATTTTTCAGAGGTCAGATATACTTTATACTTGTACTTTATTATAATCAAGGAAGCTCTTACTTTTGTGAGTTGATAATAGAATCCCTATCGATTTAACTACCAATGGTCTCACTTCATCAATGGTACCAATGGTCTCACAAATATGCCACAGACCGCGTGAAGTGGAGAAGAAAAAGTGGGAAAGCGGACCCCGGGCTTCTAGGATGATGATGATGCAATTGATTTAACTATCAATTGTGCTATTTACAATATACCTTGAGGATTAATTATCAGTGCTGGTTAGGTCACCTATGTGGAGTTGTTGTTGCAAAGCAACTTCCAAACAACGCCTTTGGCAGTTGTTTCAAAAATGATCTCTAAAGTTCAAAACATAAATCTCAACTTACGCATGTATTAGTAATTGGTCCAAGATGTGCTGCTGCCTGTCATTCAGCACGCTGACGAGATGCCCTCCCAACCTTACACACTCCGCTTCAGCTTGCCTCCACGCACGTTTCGTCTCCCTCACTGAACTTATACAAAAATCACCAGAGAGCACCCAACCGTAGTCACAATGGCCTACGATTTCTTCTATGGGTTTGTCCATCCACCAGACTTTAAGCCACATGGCCGAGGAATTTTTCTTAGCTATAATACTTATGTTAAGTCTCACTGCATTGCTTTCTGATACTATCTGAACACTTCGCAAAGGATCACCAGGTTGAGAGCAGTGCTTCCACATTGACTCACCATCTTGGAGGGTAAGCTCCATTCCTCGGCAATACTCCTGATATTCCTCATGAATTATGTTCGATAAGTCATTTTCTTTTGTGTCTATCGATCCAGTACCCATTTGGAGTCGTAAAGCAACCCTGTTACCGTAAGGTAGATGGATCTTGTAGGAACATTCTAGTTTTGTCGTTGGACCGACCTCGAACGAGCCGTTTCTAGCAGTCAGCAGAACATCATGACAATGGTCTACTTGACGGTATACTGCGGCGAACATCGGCCGGCCGTGGAGTTCAAAGGCCTGGTCTTTCGTCGAAGATAAGTAAAGAAATCTTCGATTTTGATATGGTATTTGCTCCAGTTTCCCGCAGAGCGTCGGGGTGTTTGGAGCGAACCTGATGAACCCAGCGGAGCAGGGCACGTTGAGCTTGTGAAGTTCGATGAGTAAGGCGTTTCGTGGTGAAGGTTGGGGGATGAGAAGGCGGCACCCGTGGGTGCGGGGTAGTTGGCCGGAGTACACCCGGCCGGTACGTATCGAGCGAAGACGAATCGCACATTCTGGAACAATCAAATAAAATCATTGTTAATAGGCTGTCCAAGAATTTTAGTAATTAATGTTTTTTATTTTTTTTTATAACAGGAGTTCAGCAGACAGGCAGACGGCCCACTTGATGGAAAGCGGATACCATCGCTTATGGACATTTGCAACATCAAAGGTGCTACAAATGCGATGCTGCTCTCTTAAGGGAGACTGGAACCTGGTCACTAATGCCGGAACACAACTCAAGGTTGTTATGGCGACATACTTTAGATCAGGGGTGGTAGCCACCCCGATCGGGCAAATACCCTACCACCTGGCTGTGGGATCTTTTGTCGCCTCTTACGATAGGTCGCATGGCCGCAGGATGTTGTGTTCTGCGATTTGATGTAAATTGTTTATTAACATTTTCTTTCTAGGTCTCCCGAACTGACTGATAAGATGATGTATGTACATTGTAATGCAATAGTCGAGGGGAGTATAGAAAAGCAATAATAACATAAGTAATTTTGGGCTAGTTCATATACGATTATTCGTCCAAATCCCTTCGAGGGTTGAGAAATTTCTTACCCATTATCACCGAAATTAAGCTAGCAGAGTCTCCCTATTACTCCGCACCCTTGACTATGCTGACGCCAGCAATCCAGATTTAACCCAAGAACAACTTAATAAACTTGAGCGTCTCCAAAATTTCTGTATGAGGTACATATTTGGCCTACGGAAATATGACCAAGTCTCCGAATTCCGTAAAAAACTCAAGTGTTTCCCAATTCGTGTTCGCCGGAATATTCATATCTTTGTCTTGAGTACGGTATGTAATTTGTCCCGAATACTCCTCATTATCTTAAAGAACGCTTTGACTTTATTTCGTGCTCCCACAGTTTACCGCCCTCCACTAAACTGAAACTAAACACCCCTGCGCATAATTCAACTTTCTACAACAATCATTTAACCGTCAAGGCTATACAGCTTCGGAACACGCTGCCAGTTGCCATCAGACAAGCAAAATCGCTACCGATATTATAAACAATGATCAAAAATTATTATCTTTTCTTTGTAATATGATGATATTTAAATGTATGTACATATATATTTATCTATAAACATTTATATATTTTTGTAGATATGTATTTGTATGTTATGTATATTAAGTATATATCTATTTAATATATAAAACATCTGTATATACGGCATTTATATATTTATTTCTAGAATGTAAGAAATTGTATTATGTATACCACCGTCGTCATTATAGTCTCAATTCATTCCTGGGGTTGTCTGGAAGAGATCGCTTTTGAGCGATAAGTGCGCCATTTGTGCAAAATGAGACATAGCTTTAGTCTGTAAGTTCTTTTTTTGTATTGGTGTACAATAAAGAATTATTGATTGATTATTTATACAATTACTATAAATTTCATTTAACTCACTCAAGTATTTCAAATTGTAACCCACGTAAGATTACTGCCCTCTTTTAGAAAGTAGCGTAATGTTATGAACACTAATAATAATAATTAACAGACAAACACACGTATAGTATATCCCTAAATTAAGCAAGTTACTCTTGTGTTATGGGTACAACGGACAATATACAACGGACTAAAATGTAAATAACGGAGAAAATTCGTTTCCAAAATTTACCACACTAGGAATCGAACCTGGAGTCTCTGCGTTACAGTGAAAGGTTGTAGGCCCGCAAAGGCTTAGCCCACTCAACCACAGAGGCCGCTGTAAGCTGATTTTATAGTACTAGTGGTCGCTCGTGCTCGAAATTTGACGCTAATAATTAATGTCAAAGACTATATATACTTCTATAATCACCGATTTCGCCAAGGCAACAATAAACAAAAGAGTATATATGCGTGTGTTGTCAAATACATGGTAGTGTGTGTAATGTTTTTTTTTATTGATTTAATGTATTTTTCATGCATAATTTTTTTTTAAATTACCATTCGTCGCTTCTTCTCTCATATAAACTAAAAGTGTGCGAAATTTCATACTCCTCCGTCCGCGCAATTCTCGTAAAAAGGGGTACAAAGTTTTTGCTTTACTTATTAATATATAAAGATTATCTGCAAAAATGACTTAACTATTAGTTTCAGGTGCGTCCAAAGAAAACTAAAACTACCATAAAAAAAGACTATAGTTCGTTCGCGTTAAGAATTGAGTGAGGCATCAGTGCAACTGCAGGGTAAAGGTGTATTCACAGTGGTGTTAAAATTCAAACAAATTATATTTTTAAGATTTAAGTTAATGAATTTAAAAAATATACTTAAAAGTTAAAAATCAAAATTAAGTCATTAATATTTTAATCACTATCACTAGTATCCTCGTTAGTATTTATAATAAAATAATTTTCTGCAGCGAGTTCCATGACGTCATCTAAATCTCACGTGATATTTTCTTCTTGTATCTAACCGAATCGCGTCATAAAATGTTTTCTTTTTTTCACTAAGAATACTATAAACTGTTCTCTCAGACACACCGCATGCATTTGCCGTATTTTGTATTATGCTGTCCACAGTCACATTTAAATCAGACTGTTTTAAATACTTAAAAACATTGTTATTTATTCTCTCTCCACTATGAATTACCGAACCACTTTTATTTTTACGAATTGGTGAGGTATTCATTTCTTTAAATATAAATCAGTTAACACAATTATAGGACACAATCGTCGCGTTCGAAGCTATGCTTTCAGCTGGTCACTGTGAACTTGACCTTGTAATTTGAAAAGATTTGATTGGATAGGAGGCGGGGCTAGGCCGACGAACAATGATGACTCACTGCATTCTTAACGCGAATGAACTAAAGTAAGAACTGTCTCCCATATAGCTTTGCTTCTAATCTGTATTTCACAGATATTATTCTGGTATTTGGGATAAAAATATCCTATGTAGACAATTTTTATTATATAACAAAAAACCCGAGTCCTCTAGATTTTCTATAAGAATAGTAAGTTACGACGTCAGCGATGGCTCCGAGCACTACCGGGATTTAACGTCGGATGATAATGATGAGATTGAGTTAGTTACGACGTCAAAACTTACACTAGTCAGCGTATTAATTAACGAAAGAAATAAATAAAATAATGTTTATTTAGATATATTTAAAATGGAAATTATACATAAGCAGTTTAACAAAAGCCAAAGTTTAACTAACTCTAAACAGGCAATAACTCAGCAAATGCTGGATGACAACAATCAACGCTGGTCTTCCGTCAGTGCCAGGCCGTAACGTCACCTTCACAGAAGAAAAAAACAACTAATGAACATTTAAATATTTATGCCTAAGAAAATTCTAGAGACTAATAATATTATTTATAATTAGAACAACAACAAACAAAGAATAGAAAAAAGATATATATTTTGAACAATTTAATATAAGTACATAATATATTATGAAATGATTATTGATAGGTGAAAATAATCATATTGAAAAATAATTGAAAATAATTATAGTTTAAACAGATGTATAAATATATTGGTTTTTATAAAATGAGTTTAAAACGTGCTGTTGTAATACAAGATTCTTAAATGCTTATTATTTACAACAACTGTTTTGAAATTGCTGCACGAAATTTCATTTTTGTTTAGCTTCTTCCATTTACTTTTAAATTGTTTGACTTAATACATTAAAATTTATGGTAAGCTTCAAAAGATGCAAGTAAAAAGTTCTTGCTTTACTTTAAACGTTTTAATAATGAAACGTGTTTTAGTTCTGAAGATCATCCAACGAGCTGAGATATTACACTACATTGGTTTACAGAAACATTCTATCTATACAGTGCTTAGAAACCGCAAAAATAAGACGAACCGGTGATAGTCAAAATACGTAGAAACTTTTCGATTTTGCTTTAACTTTAAACTAAATTAACCGGTTTTTTAGCAACTAAATTTTGTTAAGGTGCGTACAGACATCGCGAGGCGTGCGTCGCGAATGGTTCATCACGCATGCCTCAACATGAAGCATACGACGGTACATTTATGCCTGAGTCCCGTACGAGACATGCTCAAGCAGGCAAACAACCACGCACGGTATTTGTCAGTAACAAAAATGGCTTCGGCAAGGCGAGAAGTGCAGATTGCAGCTGCAGCCTATATAGAATGTTAAGAGTCCCATAGCACTCTGTTATTTTCATAAAGCTGTACAAGTTCCCGCAGTGATTCGGTATCTGTCTTCATGATGCATGACCGCGCAACCCAAATAACACCCGACCGTTCACACGTAACGTACGGCTCGCACTGAGGCAGCGTTCGCGACGATCATATGAGGCGAATGCTCAGAGTGAGCACACACGTCCACACAGTCCGAGGCATGCGTGACGAATCATTTGCGACGCACGCCTCGCGATGTCTGTACGCGCTTTTAAATAGGTTTTGTTGAATAAGATGGTTTCGAATGGTTTAAGCAGCAGCACACCTTTAAAACGCAGCTGTCTGGTTATCAGTCGTATACAAACAGATATTTATATTAAAAACAGATGTCATATAGAAGTAATTCTTGCGGAATAAACCGCTTAATGCAGATTTACATAACACTCTTCTATTGATGTTTATATTCCGAACGAAACAGTTGACAAAAATCGATTAAAATGTTTACATGGGCAATCCATCAACAGATTTGAGACAACCTGGTGGAATGCAGGTAAGCCAAGTTGGAAATGCCCCGAGCGAATTTGCGTTTCTCCAGGACGACTCTAAAGCTCAGTTGACCTTTGAAAGAAAGAATGAAACTTTATTTTATTTTCTCACACAACGATTTACAAGTAACCTAAGACTCTAAGACCTGTTGCGTGAGACGAGTGCTCATTGTAGATCTGTGCAATCTGTGTTACAGGTCACCAGTGCTCCACTCTATGGCGAAAAACAACCTCATTCTAATTATAAGGTAATATGTGCGTATGTGCGTGCGTGCATGCTTACATGTATGTGTATGTAATAATTTTAATAAAGATAAGACATGTGTAAATAGACTTAATATATTGTTAAACGCAGCAAATTTCCCGTTTCATCATAATTGAGTGATTTCAACCATATAATCAGTATTTTTTGCAAGTATCTTTTAGTAGGGGGTATATATGTATATAGCGAACGATTAATTTTTTGTAAAAATACTCACCTAGAAAATAATAAAATCTTTGAACAAGAGCTAAACGACCAGTAGTTATATTGCAAACTGTATCTTTAAGCTCGGCTCTGCTGAGACTAGTTATAAATCTTTGTTGGTGAAGTGATTCACCTTAGACAATCCGGGGTGAACCAAGGAAGCGCATGGGATGATATAGTGTTGATAGTAACCACGTATACTAGATCCTGATTCGTCCCAATCCAAAGCGTGAGTAACCCTGAAGGTAAAGCCGCATTATAACCGGTGTCCGGCTTCATTTGTCAAGAGGATGATCCGAATAGAGACCCTTGACAAGTGGAATATATTATTAAAGATGAAAGAGTGTATAATATATAATATTAAAGAAAGAAACATTAAAGAGGAAAGAACACTCTCTTTCTTTAATTATGAAAGGGACGGAGATGAATGAAAAAATAAAAAAATCAATTCGTGCTAAAGGAGCGCAGGTTACGGCTTCACGAGGTAGTTGGAAATGTCTTTACCAGAGTCCATTTGGTCCGTTGTCCCCACCGACCCAGATTCAATTCGAAACGAATTCCCCCTGCGTTATAAAAAAAAGACTAGTAAAAATAACTGGAAACCACTGGAAATAGCAATTTCAACAGATATGTTTCCAATATAGTTGTCACTGGTAGCCCCTTGTGCAGAACTTGCCTGGAGGGGTGGCCTAATACAGGACGAAGTATCTAGACGCTCCAAGTAGCCATCGGGAAGTTTTCGGCAACGTTAAGAAGCTGTTGAACTTCCTGAAGGAGCTGAACTGTGTGGAGTAGTCCCTCGTATACCCTCGCACGTAAAATAGGGCTACGTAGTTGACTTGCGAAAACTAGAGGTGGGTAGCTATTTTAAAAACCAGCTAATTAGCGGTTGGTCAAAAAATAACAGGGCTAAGTTGTCACCCACGTTTCTAGTGCAAGGATCTAGGCCAAGCTCTCTTATACAGTCTTTCATTATTTGAACCAGCACATTACCCGTGCGAATAGAACCGAAAACCGAAACGATGGTGGTTTTGCCATTAGGCAAAAAGCCATGTACTGGTTTTTTAACCGGCTAACAAACAACGATTAGCCGGATGGCTAAGTTTTTGGAATTTTAGGTGATTACCCAACGCTAACGGAAACCACCCAGTTGCAGAAGACGAAGAACGTTTAAAAAACAAATAATATTAAACCCGTTCCAAACCTTGCATCTAACTAACTACCTTCGCGCCACACTCAATGACAGTATATATATAGCGCACTGCATATTGCCACTCGCACTAATTGTCGCAAGATGACAAAGCATTGGGTATATGATACATGTTACTATAGATTCCCAATAATAATAAAAAACACTGTCAGTTTTAGGATTGTACGTCAGAAGTGAAAACGTTCTATCTGAGCGTGGAGGTCATGCGAGTGCAGTGTTTTTCCCCATCCCAAAAGAGCTATATATATATATATATAGTGGTTTACTGGCATACACATACACACACATTCATACACGCATGCACACACACATATCTGTATTATATGTAGCTGAGCGTGATGGTCACGCGATTTTAATGCTTTTTCCATATCCCAAAACTGCCCAAGGTACCAGAAGACGTTTTCACTTTAATAAACACATTTTCCTTTCCGTTTACGATGCAGGTACAAAAGAAACAGGCATACGAAGTTGCGAACAACATCTAGCGTTATACAACATTGTGTTATAATGCCCATCACCATAATAACTTTAATATGCCCTTGCAGTGAGCTAACAGGCAATTCAGCTGTAAAGGCCCTCCCAACAATGTTGGCTGTATCGAGCGGGCCGTATCGCTCCCTAACAATGTTTGTTTATTTGCAATTATACCCCACGGCTTGCTCCTTCTATCTGCATCTGACCGTAATTGCTCATTATGTACATTAATGGTTTAAAAAACCACATTTTCTAACACATTTAATTGTTGTTTACATTTATTTTCATATTAATTTTACTTGTGGTTTCGTTAGGATGTACTTGCCCAAAGATAACAAAAACATAACCGATTTCAAACTAAAAAAAGCCACAAATAAATATTTTCTACATCTTGAAGTCAAATCAGTCAAAGCGGGTTCGAATCCTGGCCGGTATGCATGCACCACTTAGAGCTTTATTAAACTATCATAGAAATATGATCAGAGAAGTAATTTTTATATGAAGAACCTATTGTTACGAGCTACAGGACTCGAATTAAAAATGCCGTTGGAACTATAGAATTTATTAGAACTGTACAAACACGTATAAAACAAATACAAATAAAACTAGATGCAACCAGTTCACACTGCACGATTCAATACAATTCGACACGCGCAAGGTCCGTCGTCTATATCGCTAATCGAGAGTACTACAAACGTCTTACTCGTATCGTAGTCGTCGCTTGACTGCCTCAACCTTCCACTCGGGCATTGTTTTATACTAACTATACAGTACAAAAAAAATCGGCCGCGCACTGAGGTTCCGAGAAATAGTAATTTGCACACCTGGTTATCTATTCCTGCGAACGGCCAACAAAGTCGAAAACAATAACAATAGGCTATTGTCTAATTGCAAATTTTAAATACGAAATAATAAAAAGAACTCCGAATGCGGGAGGGGCAATAAACAAGATGCGCAGCATTTCTTTGTCGGTATGTGACAATAGGTATGCAGGTGGCCCAACTTGTACCACTATGATGGTATAATAACTACATATAATTCATATATTATACAATAGTTCTAGGTACACTGACCGGGGCGTGTCCTTGGGTGCATTTTTACATAGTGTAGACAGGGATAATCGCCGGTCAGTGTCACGCCACACTCTACATGTTGGTCTTTGCATAGCCCCACGCAAGCCCTTCAAAAGTCCGAGCCATTTTTATGGCCCGTGGTCTGCAGAGACATACTAAAGTTGCTTTGGAAACGGTGGTAGTCTCATGACTTTCTAGAAGCAATTTGTAAGATTCCATTTTGAAATAAAATACATTCCATTCATTCGTTTTCATTAGTAGCCAGGTTCCAGACTCTCTTTAGAGAGCGGCAGCACATTGGTAGCAGCTTTAGTGTTACAAATGTTCATAAGCGATGGTAACCGCTGTCCATCAGGTGGACGGTCTGCCTGTCTGCTGAACCCATGCAATAAAGAATATTATATACGCTGCTTTTGTAGTATTATTTATTATAACAATGGCAAATCTCCCGATTACGTAGTTCAATGAAAAACATAAATAATTTTACTTACCCAATCGGGTTACGTAATAGACGTGGAATTATTCAAAGGATATATTTATTTAGAGCTGTTTAATGAGATTTCTAAATGAAAGGACGACCCAATTTTGAAAGCGGTTTGAGGTTGAAATTAAAGGATATATTTCGAAATTATAACAACTTTTACATGACGTAGTCTACACGTATAACTATATAAGTGAAATATCACGAGATCTTCGAAACCATACGTCCGGATTGAATTTGAAAGTTTGCATAGGTACTCCTTTCGCAACGTAGGCGCGTACTAAGAACACAAATGCGTTGTAAATCTCGATTGTTAAAAGTAATGTGCCTTTTCTATCTGTTATATGAACTCTGCCTTAATATAGTAATTCGAGTATCAAAAGTTTTAAGCAGCAACATCGGGATAACCCGCCCTTAAACAAAATTGTTAGTGTAAAACATTTAGTATACCCAGACAGAGTACATACATAAAATTTCTTTCATTTACTTTTTCAGAGTATTTTCAACTAAATTACATGCCTCTAAGAAAAACCATTATTAAAATTAAACATCTTCGGAGTTTACATTAAATGTTGTTATGCGGTTATTTATTTAAAGTACATTTTAAAACAACAAAATAGTGTCAACACGGCTTTGTTTTTCGACGAATTCATAGCATATTCTAATATAAAAAAAAACTGATATCAAAGGAATTCGCATTTTGCTTTTTTTATAGGTGGAGTACAGCAGACAGGCAGACAGCCCACCTGATGGAAAGCGGTTACCGTCGTCTATACGTTTGCAACACCAGACATGTCATCAAAGCGCTTGCTGGCCTGGAAGTAATTTTATGACACCCTTTTTAAAGAGTCCTGTATTGTAGCGCTGTGGGAAAACCACGGCTGGGAGCTTGGTGATTTTGCGCCCTCCCCTTTCAGTAGACGCCCCGCGTCAGGGGCTCATGGCCTACTTGCCCCACCCTAGCTACACCTCAGCCCCGACCAATTGTTAATCTAAAGTCTAAAACATTCTTGTATCCACTTGAACAAACAAAATTTTTTTCTTCAAAGTCGATCCCACTGTTTAGGAGGAGTTCAGCGGTGCCACCTACCGGTTCCAATCGTGAATCTAAACCATCCAGGGATCCACTTGAACACACATAAAAAATTTCACCAGCTTCGATCCAACCCTTGAAAAGGAAGGTTTGCACTGAAAATCGGCGTTGTGTCGGATATTATGCCGGCACAGCAATAAGCTGAGCACAAGCCTTGTTTGCTTGTCTGATTTTTTTTTATTTTTAAGATACATGTCAGCAATAGGTACGTCACTATGTATTCAAATATTTTTTCTTTCTTTCTTTTTTTCCTTTAGGAAGAGTTTAGTGACATACACACGAACAGAAGAATTTTATCTAGAAAGGCAGATTTTTTTGGATTTCAGAACTCCTTCCAAAGTTTCATCAGAATCTGGTCAATGGTTTAGGAACGCATATTGGACAAACATACAAACATTGATTTTTATAGATTTTTTAAGCCAGAAACCCTTTTAGGTATCCTCTGTGGGTTTGTTTCTTGATGGTAAGGTGCTTGAATTATTAGTGGACTGTCGTTGTATGATTATATGAGCTTTATTAAAGATATTACATGTATGTGACTAATGTATGCGTTGCCGGACGATGTGTGGCGGACTCGTCGCTCGCGGCACTCCCCTCCCTCCTCGACGTAACCGGTTGGCCTTAACATCTTCAGAATACTTTACTAAAGTTTAAACACAATCTGATCAATGGCTTAGGAGCGCATCGAGGACAAACATACAAACATAGATTTTTATTTACAAGAAGATTATGAGCACAATGAATTATAAACACCTTTAAAGCATGCAATACTCATATTAGGAACCTAATGATGATCGGCTCACGTTGCAAAATCAATTCTCGACTACAGAGAGAGCACGAAGTTCGAAACTCGCTGCGCAATAAAGAGTTAGCAAACTCCAGGCCAAAGTGTTAGCTGTGATAATTTCCACACTTAATCAACAAACAAATCTCCAAGTTTGTTGGGTTTTGAATTGGTCACGTATATTATGTTAGATGGGTGATGAACAGCTTATTAAGTCCTTATTATCAAATTAATAAAGTTTTAGTCGTTAAGTGGTTAATGAATGCATTGCAATGGAGTGATTGTGGAGAGCACGTAAACTGTATGTATTATAACTTGTACATGAAGTAACACGAGAATTTGCATAATTATATACAAATATAATAATATTTAATACACAACGATATGGTACAATGCAAGGATAAATATACAGTGATAAATTTTATATATAACAGTATATATATATACTATATATATTACCATATATATAGTATATATGGTAATAAAAAACAAAAGAATGTTGATAATGACACTGTCGAATTATAAAAAAATAAATTCTTATTTTTTTGTAAGATAATTTCTTCTAAGTATATCTTTGTAGTTTGTACAATATTTGTAATATTTAATATATGTTTCGTCCGATTAATAGTTTGTATATACATGTACAGATATTATATACAGTATACAATATTATAAATCCTATATATTGTATTTATTTAACTCCAGGCTTGCAGAAAACTTATATAAATTACTGGCCAAATTTTTAGATTTTGAAAATTATTTTTTTTCTTTTCCACCAGCCTCTTCATACTCTGACATTGGCAAAATCAGTGTCATTTGCATTGAAGGCAACAACATTTTAAAAAAGAGGTTAATTCCAATAGCGGTGTGTTCAGGATTCCGTAATTATTTTTGGAAAACTGAAAACGTAATAAAATTGTCATGTCTGTCAGTCTGTCTACGAATGTAAAACATTTTTTTTTTCAAACTACACGGTCCTATATGCCGCTAAAATAGTGTGTAGCGAAATTGCGATAAATACCGAAAATTATGAATGACCGCTATACAAGTGAAGCCGCATGTGAAGTACTGCTCACACCTATGGGCTGGGATATCTGCCTATCAGCTAAATTCTCTGGATAATATTCAACGTCGAGTTGTTCGCATTCTCGACGAACCCATACTCACAGGCGGTTTAAATACGCTTGACCTTCGGAAATTTCGCGTCTCTCTGTGTATTCTACCGATTGTGCAGTGGAGTGTTCCGAGGAACTGTTCAGACTTGTGTCTTCGTCCTCCTTCTACCACCGCACTGCTCACCGCCGGCTGGGTGAGCATCCTCTCTTCCTAGAGTATTTGGAATAAGCTCCCAGCTGAGGTTTTTCCATAGCGCCACGATATGGGTATTTTTAAAGGGTGTCATGAAGTTTCACCGAGGTCGGGAACGTATTGGTGACATCTCTGGTGTTGCAAATGTCAATAGGCGACGGTAACGGCTATTAGTAGGGTGGGTCGACAGACTGTCTGCTGTACTCTGGCGATAAAATAAACAGTGTATGTGTGCAGTAGAAGTGAATCGAGTGTGACAAGGGGTGGGAGGGATTCTAAATTTCGTGACGTCACATTTCATATATTACATCGTTATAATATATTTAAGCTTCAAAACACGAAATTTGAAGCATTAACCTTTAAAACATTTCAACTCTATCTGTATGAGCATAGTGTTTAAATTATTAAGTATGCTATCTCAATCTTTCGTAGGCTTAGTCATATAGATTTATGTGTTTATCTCTTTTTAGTAGCTTTTTCTTTTCATCGAGTTCCAAATCATAACGATTCTAAACAAGTTTCATTTCAATAAGAAAAACATATTTAATAGATAGATAGATAGCACTGTATTGTACACCATTACAGAAAACCTTATAGCCTAAAAATATTCTAAATGTGCACAATGGGCGGTCTTATCGCTAAGAAGCGATCTCTTCCAGACAACCCGTGACAGGAATAAAACAGATTATATTGGTCGAAGGTGGTATACATAAATATTAGAGGATAAGCAGTTACTTACATATATTTTATTCATTTATAAACATATAAGTATGTAAAATATTATATAAGTAAAATTGTGCTTAATAGACATATAAATACACCTTATACGGACGGAGATAATACGGACTCTGCATAATAATAAAAACTCTGCAAGCTTAACTTTGGTGCCTATGGGCAAGAAGTTTTACAACCTCCCGAGGAATTTCGAAGAGAGGAAGAGACGTCGACTCAATTCGGTTACGTGGGGTCGCCAAGATAGCTCCCTAAATTTTTTACATTCTCACTAACCAGGATATGTGTACCATTAAATATGAAAGTTGGTAAGCAGGTCCAGTCAATTCTACACAGCATCCTTGAACTACCTATTATAATTAGCTGAGTGTTCTCGGGATTTACTTGTAGTCCATATGATTTACTCCATTGCGTTATGTGATCGAAGTCGGAGTTTATCGTTAAGACTGCATCTTGTAATGTCGCAACAGGTGATTGTGTATATATTTGTAAATCGTCTGCATAGAGATGGTAGGAAGAAGTAATTTGATTAGAGATTGAATTTCTAAAAATCGTGAATAGTAAGGGAGATAAAACGTCGCCTTGAGGAACGCCAGCAGAGAGATCACGTCATGACGAATAGTCATCATCGACTCGAATCCGCTGCCGGCAACCATACAGGTAACTATGAAACCAGTCGATTACTGTAGGAGATATGTTAATAGAGCTTAGAACCCTAAGCAACAATTCAAAATTTACATTGTTGAAGGCACTGTTGAAATCAAGCAGCGATAAAACAATCAGCAGACCGTTATCCATGTTATGCCGGATGTCGTCAGTGATTAATGTACAATATATAGATAACGCTATTATACACCAATACAAAAATGAACTTAAGGAGTAAAATTATATCTAGTAATATACAAAGGGCGGTCTTATCGCTAAAAAGCGATCTCTTCCAGACAACCGCAGGAATGAATTGAGATGATAATGGTGCTATACGTAACATTTAGTATGAACTACTTACTTTTTAATAATAAATACATATATATACAGAAACCTTATATATTACATAGATATATACTTAATATACATATCTACAACATATATAAATGTTTATAGATGAATTTAAATATCATATTCCAATGACAGGTAGTATTTTTTTATCATAGTTTGAAATATCGGTAGCGATTTTGCATGTCTGATAGCAACAGGAAGCACGTTCCAAAGCTGTATAGCCTTAACGGTAAAATAATTATTGTAGAAAGTTGAGTTATGCGCAGGAGTGTTCAATTTAAGTTTAGTAGAAGGGCGTCAATTATGAGAGCACGAAAGCTATTCAAAACGTCCTTTAAAGTAATCAAGAGTACTTGGAACAAATAAAATACTATAGAGAAAAGAAAAGAAGTGAGTATTCCGGCGGAATCGAAGTGTTATGTGAAGTAAATATATATTGTTCATAGTAATTTTATAAATATTGTCTTCCAAATAATAAGATCTCTAGGATTTGTACTGCTGTGTATATTCTTAGAAACAAAATAATTTTAACAAATCTGTCGGAGAGTTTTTCAAATATAGGGTAGACATTTTTCTTTTCTTTTTTTTTATTTCGTAGGCAAATGAAATAGAGTGGATGTTCATGGCTTCTACGAAACCTAATGTACATGGCACGACACGAACTTGATCAATTTGATTAATTTTCTGTAATTACAATATATGAAGCAATTAATTCAATTCAAACTCTTTTAAAGTGCAGGCTGTCACACTCTGGAATGCACTGCCTCTTACTGCCAGAGAAGCCAAAACATTCCCCACATTTCGGAACTCATTTAGAAAGTACTATCTGCCTTTAAATAAATATGTCTGTTAACGCCGACCTATTTGGTCACCGCCTCTTTGTTTCCTTTTTTCTTTCGCCGCACCTGTCACTATGTAATGTGACATAGTCTACGTCCGACCGCTGAACGCACCCCAGCTTCCGCGCAAACCTCGCCGCGTTTTGTATGTTGTGGCGCATTATACACCCGCTTATATCAATACGCACGCTGGAAAGGTGCACGCTGTATCGTTCCAGCTGGTCCACTTATCGAAAGAACCGCAAGATGCGAAGAAAGGATCACGAGAAAGAAGTGCCTGCCGCTGCAAAATCCGCATAGTTCGTAGCGTGTCTGGTGCGGCGACCTTATCCTGTAAGTCCTTTCCTTCTCGTTTATCCCCGCTCGCGCCAGCGCTCATAATGTCTAATATAATAAACACTAAACTTATTTATCTATTGTAATCTATGTTACTATAAAATGCTTGTCATATATAATGTTAAAAAATATATTTACTTAGATTATTTAATATAATATACGTATACCTACATATTGGTATTCTATAAATGTGTCTGGATTTATGTATGTATTAAATTTATAAATTAATGTAAGTATGTATATTTAAATTGTACAGTTCTATCTTTTTTCTGCTCCACCTAAATCGCCAGATTAGTTAAGAATTTCTTTTAAGCTAGATTGCCTGGAAGAGATCACTTTTAGCGATAAGGCCGCCTGTTATTTTGCCAAGAAGTATTGTAATTATGCATTTTGTTTTTGTGTTTATTTATTTTGGTGAGCAATAAGTGTTATCTATCTATCAATTCTCAAACATTTTATGGATATACTTTTTTCTATCAAACACCTTTTCTACAGTATAATGATGTAAGACAATATTTTCCACTACACAAATAAAACTATCCTATAATGTATGTTTTTTGCTAAAGTGTAAAAATTTCGTACTACTTACCCACATAAAACAATAGGAAAAGATTTCAACTCTATTCAGAGGACCATTAAAGCGTAATTTACTATACGCTTTAATGTATTGGGGTGAAAAGTAACACGTAAAAAAGACAGGGCATATTAAACTATACTGCTGTAAACATAAAGTGACTTTTTGTCCGTATTGAATTGATATATAGGGTGTCGTTTAAGAGATAAATGGACAAGTTCTGACGGATATATTCGTTTTGTTCAATAGGGTTGTCTGTATTAAAAAGGGTTGTAAAGGATTACTTTGCTAAAGTAGTCGTTAGAGTTTCAAATTGATGTTTTGGATTCGTAACAGAGTGATTTCTTAACAATTCTATAGAGTTCGTAGATTAAAGAGAATATAAATTAATGTATAGTGAAAATCCCTATTAATATTATAAATGCGAAAGTAACTCTGTCTGTCTGTTCCGTTTTCACGGAAAAACTATTTGGCTGGAACAATTTGGCTGAAACTTAGTATATATGCCGAGGATGAACATAGGATGCTTTTTATCCCAAAAAATGCGATAGTTTCGGGGATAAAAATATATTTGTCTTTCTTTTATGGAAAGACTATTGGACCAATTTGGCTGAAATTTGGTACATATATAATTTTAATACCGAGGGTAGCAAAGGGATACTTTTCATCCCAGATAACGGGATATATTTATGTAAAGGTTATTCCGGAATCTAGGATAGGTTTTGTGATTTCGCCCATTTCGTCCATTTGGTCCATTTCGGCCATGTTGTCCATTTTGTTATTTTTGTCAAGTTTTGTCATTTATCTAGTTTACAGGTAGACGGGGGATGGGATAATTTACGATATGAAATTAAGTGAATTTTCCGGGGGCAAATACATACAAATTTAACACAATGTAACCTATACCGCCTGCTCTTTAAACAACAGTAGGTACGCACTAGAGGTAAACTCTTTGAATAGTAATATTCAAACGATAATATAATTAACGCACTATTTGAGCCTATACTTGTACTAACTTATGACTTCATAACTTTGTAGGCTTGTACAAAATGCTTGCAACATTTAATAAGATGGTAAAAAGTATCTCAGCTTATTTTGCGGTCAGCCATTCTCTCTCACTCCATTATTATAATTAAATGTATTCAAGTGTTTTTAGTGGATGGTTTTGCATCAACAAATAAATTACGTACAACCCTAACCTCGAGTAATGTATATCAACAATGCATGCACACTTATCTTTATTTTCAGTTTGATAGTCTGCCCTTGGCCCACGAAGGGTTACGACTAGGGAATAAAGTAACCGAAATAATCATTAAAATATATGTATGTTCCATATTATGTTAAGTTCTTTATGTAACTATAACTAGAACAATATTTTAAATTATGAGACTAACATTAGGGTTGACTAATCCCGCTGTAAGAAAGGCACGATCTTTTACACCAAGTTGGCAAGTAATAATAATGCTCTTGTATTTGAAAATAGCTTTTCTAAAGATTGTAAATTAATAATCAGATTATCCTTAAATAATGTTATCCAGTGAATGATATACTAGATTTAATTACATAGTAGCATACATACGTGTGTGTGTGTGTGTGTGTGTGTGTGTTTGAGTACGTGTGTATATGAGGTCTTATGGGGAGCAGGCGATTGCCACTTCCCGCGACCTATATGCGAATGGAAGGAACACGGGGTTTTAGTTTAGTTTTAATGGGTATTCCGGCAGCAGGCTGACGAGACTGGCGGTGCTAAATCCGCAAAGGGATTTCTTCTCGCAATAAAAGATTTGATAACAATAAAAAAACGATCAAGTGTGAATCGGTCACGCACTATGAAGAGTTCCGGAGAGGTGACGAATTATCTACATTTTTGTCATTTGCTCCAGGTAGTGCGATATTAGAATCAAATTCAAAAGTTGTTATTCAAAATAAGTTCCACTGGAGAACACTTTTTGAAGCTCATACATATAGGTTAAAATTTAATTTTACTTCCTAGTCTATGTATACCGCTTCGCAACGCGTTATTGCTGTTAAAGAGAAGAAGCGCCAAGATACTCCCCAGCAACACGTCTAGTTAAAAATTGTTTTTCTTTATATTTCTTGTTCTATTTTTATCTCAAGTACTTTTTTTAAATAAGTTTTATTCAGAAGTATGTTACAGAATGACTTTTGAAGAATTAATGGAGTTGTAGCAAATAGTGCATATTCAATAAGACAGAGACACAATTAAAGGATAGAAAAATATTATTATTAATCCTTGAGCTAATCGTGTTTCGCACGGTACGTGAGAGTTCCGAAGGTCCATTTCCTCCATTTCCTATCGTAATTAAACCTTTTTCTTACTATTACTCCGTTTGCTCAGTAACTCTTCCCTATCCTGAGAAGCGCAATTGAATTCTAAGACACACTACATCACAAATATATTTCACGATATAGTACAATTGTTGTGGTATAATTTTTTTTTCTTCTTTTTTAATACTTTCTTTTCACGTTCTATTTTATTTGCTTCTGTGTCTGTGTATGCCACTATAATGACCCTAGCGGAAGATAAGAACTGGTTAGCCCAACCGGCAACATGCTGAGGATCAATTTAGAGCTACATTTGCTTCGTTTTTTTATTTACTCCATTTTACATTGTACATTTATTTACTTATGCTAGTGTAATGTATTCTCATTTGTATTGTAGTTCTAAATAAATATTTTTTCTTTCTTTCTTACTATATCATTTCAATACTATGTAAGAAGCTTATTTGGAGCGATATCATATTTTGATACAGTCTTTAGATTTGAAAAATGCACATACATTAAGTAATTTAAAAAAACAATGTCAGTTGTTAGGTTTTAAACTGGCACAGCTGATATGATGGTAAAAATCTTCCTTTAATCAGCTCAAATACCGCAATACGAAAGAAATCAAGCATCCAACGATAATCTCTCAAATGCCCTCAATTATGTTCGGTCCGGATTTATTACCGTGATGAAAATAAACGTCCGAAATGAAGAATGTAATGTCAGTTTTTTAAATCCTCGAATAGGACAAATCCGCTTTGATCTTGACATAGCATTTCGGATTTAGCAGATTAATCGGGTCCGTATAAATCTCGATCCGAAATTTTAGATCGGTGATATTTTTCAATGAGAATTTGGCGTTTCTAGGACACCATAGTCGTTTTGGTAAAGATGTAAAGCAAATTTTTTCGTTGTATCAGGCCGTTCGTTTGTAGGTATGTCGTATTTTTGTACGAGTAAATCAGACAGGCAGACAGCCAACCGGATGGGAAGCGACCTGATATCCCAATAACCATTGCATCTTTGAACGACAAGGTGCTCCGGTCTGAGAAATAATTTTAACAGTGAAACACCACCAGTGCGAATGACACTTTAGCCCTTTTTTTTATTGCCTGAAGCAGGCAAACAGGCGGATAGCCCACTTGATGGAAGGTGGTAACCGTCGCCTATGGACGTTTGCAACACCAGGGGCGTTGCCAACGCGTTGCCGGCCTCTAAGAAATTTTATAACGCCCTTCTTAAACGACCCCATGTCGTAGCGCAGAGGGAAAACCTCGGCGGGAAGTTCTCTCCAGAGCGTTATTGTACGCGGAATAAACGTTCTAGAGAATTGTTGCGGAGTGGAGCGTGAGAGCTCCAAGAAATGGGGGTGAACATCCCGTCGATGGCGAGCGGTGCGGTTATAAAAATGAGGTGTTGGCACCAGATCAAATAGTTCCTCGGAACACTCTCCGTTGTACAGGCGGTAGAATACGCAATGGGACGCAAAGTCTCTCCGAAGGCCAAGCGATTCTAAACCGCCTGTTAGTATGGGATCGTCGACTATACGAACGGCGCGACGCTGGATGGAGTCCAGAGGGTCAGTCTGGTAAGCGGGTGCTCCAGCCCATAAGTGTGAGCAGTATTCCATACGCGGCCTAACTTGTGCTTTGTATAGAACAAGTCTTTGCTCGCAGCAAAGCAACGTGGAGGTGAACTTTCGCCTCCACGTTCCTTCTGCGGACGGCAGAGCTGTGGGATGCACTATCAGAGTCAGTGTTTCCCGAAAAGTACAATCCAGGTGCCTTCAAGTCTCGTGTGGATTGTTATTTTGTTGGTAAGCATGCTCCATCTTTGACCGCATAATCTTCTGACATTAGGTGTGATCGTGGTTAAAGGTGAACCTGTCTATCATAAAAAAGCGGTATCATCGCCTATAGACATTTGTAACACTAACGATGCTACCTATACGCTGCTGACTTCCAAGGAGAGACTGGAACCCGATTACCTAATGCCAGTAAACAACTGAATGTTGTTATGCCGGCATGCTATAGACCAGAGGTGGTAGCCACTCAGACGGGCAAATACTCTACCTGGTTGTGGGTTGTTTTGTCGAGCCCTACGACAGGTTTCCCGGCTGTGGGGAATTGTATTCTCTCTCCGTTCCTGCACAAATAAAGTGTCTTTGTGTGTCATAGTCACTTTTCTAGATAGCTACTTGATCTATATAGATGGAACTTGACAGGGAAGTGTAGTTTATGTGGTACTATATAACCGTGTAGTAAAACCGCCAAATACAGCGAGCCCGATGATGGGCTCAAATTATAACGCACCCCATGTTGGGCGCCAACTATATTGACACCCAACATTTTGTGGTCATTAATAGATCTAATTATGTTTATAATGTGGATGAAAATGACTTACCTAGTCTTAAAATTTTAGTAAAGAACACTTGGTATATGGTGGCACTCGTTGTCTTTCTATAACGTAACCTGTAACAAAAAAAAATAGATTAAAATTTAATTAATGGGATATGATTGTATGACACCACAGTATATAACCCATAAAAAAAGTGCAACTTGCTTAGTTTAGGGCTATATTCAAATTAAATTTTTGTTTATCGAAACTAAATTCCACTGGGGATGAACTTTGTATTAGATCTAGATATCCACTGTAATCAGTTTTTTTTTTAAATGATAAAATCAAATTGTCCTTTATTGCATAAAATATGGTACCTAACAAAAGATGATAAGAACATTCAATAAGTAATAAAATAAAATAAAAATAAAGAGAAAAAAGACAAAAACGCACAACCTATAACAAATAAGTTATGAAAAAACATATTCGGTGTTGAAAATTCAAAAAAGTCTCTTCTTATTCTATGTACACCGCTTTGCAACCTATTACCGCTGTTTAAGCAGAAGAAGCCACAAGAAAATTCCAAGGAAATAACTAGTTAAAAAATCTTTTTCATTTATCATATTCTGAAATTACGCTTATTTATGAAAACAGTACTTTTCGACTCTGGGAAACGATTTTCCCTGTTTTCAAAGAATTTTAAAAAATATACTAACTATGAGATAATGCAATATAAGAACAAATTGGTCCTAAATCCTAACTTTTTTATTGGATTTGTTCAGCAGAGAGGCAGAAGGCCCACTTGATGGAAAGCGGTTACCATCGCCTATGGACATTTGCAACACCAAGGGTGCTACAAATGCGCTGCTGCTCTCTTAAGGGAGACTGGAACCTGGCCACTGATGCCGGAACACAACTCAAGGTTGTTATGGCGTCATGCTCTAGACTAGGGGTGGTAGCCATCCAGTCGGGCAAATGCCCTACCACCTGGCAGGGGTTTTATTGTCGCCTCTTACGACAGGCCGTCTAGCCGCAGGAAATTGTATTATTTCTCCGTTACAGCACGGATAAAATTGGTAAACTATATAAATAAATCAGAATCGTAGATAAAATGTATAATGCATTAGATACTTTAAATAATGACTCATAACTACACCCAATAAAAACGAAGTACAAGCCATATCAGGTGAATAATTTATTTAGTTCCAGTAAGTATCTTTGCGGTCATGCGAAGCTATGAGCAATACAAATCAATAGCCATGGGTAATTTGTGCCGCGTTTACTACACATATAGGTGCTTGAATCAATAACTTATTGTACCTATATTTTTACTTACGAATGAAAGATCTTGAGATGTGGTTTTGATTGGGTAATTTTGAATTTTATATCTTGATGATATCTGTTAGCCTGAAGCGGCTGCTTTCGCAGACTCCTATTACTAATATGACAATAGGAGAGCGGACAGTCAAATCCACTGAGATACGTTTTATAAATTGCAGAACGTCGTAGACTCACAGATTTTGTACGAGCATACATATTTATGCATAAGTAGGTACAAGTAACGCATTAGTTATTGTTTGCAAAGTAACTTAGGTGACAAGATGATAGACAGATAACACTTTATTATACACCAATACAAAAATGAACTTAAAGACTAAAATTATATCTAGTTGTGTACAAAGGGCGGTCTTATCGCTAAAAAGCGATCTCTTCCAGACAACCGCAGGAATGAATTGAGATGATAATGGCGATGGCGGTATACGTAACATATAGTATGAACTACTTACTTTTTAATAATAAACATAAACCCGCAGGGGGCTTTGTGGCGAAGCCTTAGGTGAGTAACGATACCTCGGACCTGACTCCGGGGGCCAAGGCAAGGCGCCCACCTCCGTGCTTGCCTTCGCCAGCCGGCACGGAGTGGAGATCGCTAGAGCTAAGACTCAAGCTCCAGGGGTGGAAGTGATAAATGGCATCACGTCAGAAATAGCTTCGGTGAACCTGCAGGCCACCTCTCTAGACCCCTTAGCCACTCACACTCATGTTGCCCATTTTTCCATGTTCCCCGAACATTGCGACGGGCAGACGCCGTAGTCTCCATATTCCCAGACCTCTAGTACCACTAGCAGTTCACCCCACTAAGCCCGGTGCTTTCTGATCTAATTTCCCACAGTAGTCCTACACTGGCCGGGGCTTGTCCTTGGGTACATTATTATATGGTGTAGACAGGGATAATCGCCGGCCAGTGTCACGTCACATTTACATTAAATTTGTCAAAGGGCCTCTTACGTGTTGACTTTCCCATGGCCCCACGCAAACCCTCCAAATGCCCGGGCTATTTTTATGGCCCGTGGACTTCAAAGAAATACAGAAAATATATATATTTGCAGAAACTTTATATATTACATAGATATACCTATATATACTTAATATACAAATACATATCTACAAAATATATAAATGTTTACGGATGAATTTAAATATCATATTCTAACGACAGGTAGTATTTTTTTTATCATAGTTTTAAATATCGGTAGCGATTTTGATTGTCTGATAGCAACAGGACTCGCGTTCCAAAGTTGTATAGCCTGGTAAAAGAATTGTTGTAGAAAGTTAAGTTATGCGCAGGAGTGTTTAATTTAAGTTTAGTAGAAGGCGTAAATTATGAGGGCACGAAAGAAATTCAAAACGTTGTTTAAGGTAATCAGGAGTACTTGGGACAAATAAAATACTATAGAGAAAAAAGGATGTGTGTGAGTATTGCGGCGAAATCAAATAGGCAACCACTTGAGTTTTTTCGGAATTCAGAGACATGGTCATCATACTTGCGTAGGCCAAATATAGACCTTATGCAAAAAGTATGATTAAGTTGTTTTTGAGTTAAATTTAGATAGCTGGCGTTAGCATAATCAAGGATATAGTAGAAGATGTTATTTTAACGCCTGTATATTTTAATTATGTAAACATATTAGACTTTGTTGTAGTATGTGTCCGCTCCCCTATTACCAAAATATAGAGGAACTAGACACTTATCAATTTCTATAAGCGATTCTGCAAAAGTTTTATTCGTATGAAAAACAACGGTCAATCTGTCTGATGTATCGTGACACATAGCGACCAATCGCAATCTTCCACGAGGGGCGGAGCATTAAATAATTGAATGGAACGATATTACAGTTTGCGGTTATGATTTTACAGATTTTTTGGATTTTTGATATCCATCAAAATATTAAGTTTAAGTGTATTTTTATGGAATAATAAAAAATCAAAACAATTCTTTGGCCAAAGTTTTTGAGCAGTTAATTTAATTGGCGGACTTATGATTTCAAAAAGCAAAATATTTTAAAATATATATCTTAATCTAATACATTCTTTAAAATTCTTTTTTTTCAGGCTTATTATACCACAACATCCAGTTTTAAACAGGATGTAATCAGATTTAAAATCTCAATAAGGTAGGCAGCGCTTCTGCTGCCTTAGTGTTGCAAATGTCTATGGTGGCATTAACCACTTACCACCAGATTAATCGTTTGCAAATTCGCTTACCTATTTATTTATTTAAGCACAAAACAGATTACAATCATTAGTAATTAACATTAACAATGTAATATACAGGGCCAGATTGTAATCCAAACTATGTGCTAATTAAACGAACGACAAAGTGGATATTCTATAAAAAGTTCTTCATATTCATTTTACAAATAATATAAAATAAAAAATTAATATTAGTGAAAAATAGACAATAGATATTAATCCCGATTGTGTGAAAGCATTGTTTTGCATTTATTCATAAACTTAAATTGATTGGAATTAAAAATATCAATGATCGCATTTAATTTGGTGAGTTCATTATAAAGGCGACACATTCGAACCAATGGATTGAAATAGGAAGTATTATTACGATACACTTGAAGGGCAAAAATTGCTGGTTTTCTACATCGATAATTGGTATTGATGTTAAGTAAAGACATTAAATAGGGTGAATCAATACGTTCATGTAAAATTTTGTGAAGAGAGACAATGTCTGAAATGTTTCTACGATTTTCTAAGGATGTCAGAGAGTAATATTTCAGTCGGTCATGATACGTTTTAAGAGTTCGAATGAAATTATATATATATTAAACTATTCACAATGCTTTCTTTTGTACGCGCTCAATGCGATCGATGTGTAACGCATAATGAGGAGACCAGATAGTAGAATTATATTCTAACACACTTCTATTTAGCGTGCAGTATAAATGAATCAAGCTTGTAGGTTTCTTAAAGCCAAAAGTAGACCTACATATAAATCCTAAAAAACTGGGATCCTTTACATACAATGTAGTCATAGTGTTCCCCAAAGGTAAGTTTGTTACCTGCAAACATAAAACAAGTTCATACATTACACCAGGCGTTCATATATACTACGCTAATTAATAAGATAAGATTTAAAAACAATAATAATAATAAATAATGATTAAGTAAATTTCTGAAGCTTTGTTGAACTAGAGCGAAGACATAAGTTGTTTATACTCATCTCATGTTCCAAGACTCTTTATTGTATTCAACGAATGATATTTATTTCTTCCGCTCTGAGACATTAACAGGCTATTACTTGGGCGTTATGACTCCTTTATACCTTTTATGGTTTTATATAGAAAGGTTTATTTAAGGTGAGGTATTAAGTTAATCTATGCGGAGTTGATGTAGGTGTTTTGAAGAGGGCTTTTGTAATAAAAAGTTCATCTAAGTACCATTGTTAGTATCATTAAATATTTAATAGTAATTTGCTACTGGTTGATCCATTAGTAAAGGTGAGTTGTGTGGATAGTTAATAAGATACATTCACCATGTTCTGTCAATAAAGGTAGGTACAGAAAATGCTCTATTGATATTTTCACAGTTGATACATATGTTTGCTACAATAACGGATGTTCTAGATCAATCTTGACAATTCTAGCCTGATGCATTACAGCCCAGCTGTTTATTATTTAGTGCTGAACAATGATTTTTAAGTCATGGTTCCGCCATCTCTTGTTCAGACTGCACAACTTCACACACACACATTCTTGATACATACATATTTCCTTCTCTTTTTGTATATTGGTATGTATATATATGTATCTCTGTCTCTCCAATTTCTCTATGGTTCATGGAAGATGCCGCACTTTTTGTGTCATCGGATTCGTTCGCGGTGTTAAGACGACAGACATATAAGAAATAATGGATTTTTGGCAAGTGCAGTGAGTTGATGAACTTATATTAAATAGCGGCCGCCCTGAAAAGTACTGAATTTGGTGAGAGTGATTTATTGAGCTGGTTTAAAGATGTGTGCAAGATATATACTTTTAGAGCCAGAGGGGGACATAATATTCGGACATGAGTTTGAGTGAGCGTATCTAATTTCTGTACTTAAGTTCAAAAAACATTTACAACAACTGAAAGCAACAAACTTATACTATTACCTTCAGCGGTTTCGTGTGTACGGTATACACCAACTTTTCGGAATTCAGTTTAGAATTCTATTATTTAAAACATATTTTTGATTCTTTCATCAAAATTTTGGAAATAATTAAATCTTTTAGTTTCACTCTTAATTTTAGCTGCTGCTGACTGGTATACATATACGTTAACTTTTTTATTAGTTATTATATAGTTACTAAAAGCCCACTTGATGGGAAGTGGTTATTATCGCTTATGGATATTTGCGACACCAGAGGTGTAACCAACATGTTGCTTGAAAACGAAATATTGTTATATTAAGGGTAAACCTGGGGGGTACGTTCCTGAAGTGCGCAAGAAAAACGTTCTTGAAAACGTACAAAAGCGCCACGGCTCAAGGAAGTGGAGGTGAACATCCGGCTGATGGCGAGTAGTGCAGTATTTGAAGACAAAAGTTGCACCATTCACAACAGTTCTTCAGAGCAATCTATATTCTTCTCATGGTGAAGACGCACCTTCTTCAAATTTTCAAAGCGTTTCTAGAACGGCCGTGAGTATGGGTTCATCAATTGCAAACTCGATGTTTGAATCGAGTCTAGGGGATTAAGTTGATAAGCAGGTACTATAATTCTAGTTAACGACAGGCAAAATCACTCCCCACTTTCAAAAAATTGGTAAGAGAATATTATCTCTCACTTTAATTATATATATTTCATATCAAATTGTATGTATTTTAATTTGTTAATATGTTTATTAATATTGTATATATTATATTAATATATATAATATTGTATAGCTATTGTTGTTGTTGTACACATATTAATATGTGTTATTGTCTATTTTATTTTTCTTTTTCTTAATTATATGTATTGTGTAATATCTATGTAACCTATTAATTTCATGTATTTGGTTTGCACTTACAAATGACTGTAAATGATTTATTTTATGTGTATGTGGTGAACAATAAAGTATTTTCTACCTATCAATCTATCCATCACTAGAAATAGCATGTAAGAAAATACAATACAACTTTTGGTCAGCTAGTGTATAGAGACAATAGAGTGTTTAAACTGAGCAGTGGAAAGTACTCGACCGGGACAGACATCTCAAATGTCACGCGACTAACGGGTGGAGTGTTTTTTGTGTCATAACGTCACAACACTCACGTGAATTCACTCAGAGATATTAAAGTCAAAGGAATTAGAATTTTTATTACAGTGCAGTGCATCGGAGGTATATACTATGTCATACGTATTTAACATGGAAAAATACCAGGATGACAATCCCAGTGTAGTAATATATTTAATGGCAAGTTTGTTAGTTTCAGTGCGGAAGCAACTGCTACTTACTAGTATCGATTCAAAGCAATTTTACGCAGATAACGTCATTGGAATTGTATTGTTTTAATTGTGATATTTTGTACAAATATGTATTTAAATATCAAATCTTAACTGTTAAACAATAATAAATAAATGAATATTTTATATTCCCAAGCTTAGTAAGTTATCCTTGTGTTATGCGTAATATACAACAGGCAGCGTTGGGGTGATCCCAGACACCCAGAATAGAACAAGCAACGAAATATTCGTTTACAAAGTTACCCTAACGGAAATCGAACACATAATCTCTGCATTCTAGTGAATTTACTGAGATAAAGCTTAGTCTACTGCACTTTTTACTGGATTTTTTACTGGATGAGTATCAATTTTAAAGTAGCACTAGTGTTTACAACAGAAAAAGTTTTATGAACTTTTAATTTTATTTCGAACTTGAGTCAAACCCTAGTGAGAAGATCTATTTCACCTAAATAAAAACTTAATTAGCTTTTTATATATCGTAAGAGAAGCCGCGGGTAAAAGCATATAATTTATATAAACCTTCCTTGAAAAATGATCTAACTAAATGTGAAAACCGCCTAAAAATCCGTTGCCTGGTTTAGGGGGAAAACAGGGGAAAAGGGCGGAATTTGTTGGCAACACCAATAAATTTGACTTTGTCACATAAAATATTCCTCCCAACGTGTACTGGTGAAAATTTAATCAAGTTAGCGAATATACAGACAGACAGAAGCGCAAAACCACTTTATTTTATAGTGTGTAAATAAAGAATAATTAGATTTAAAAAAACCGTAACACCAAAACAGAAAACATGATTAATTTAATTTTTCAATAATTCATTCCATCTGCAACAAAATGGAAATCTTATACTAATACATAAAGTTTGAAGAGTTTGTTTGTTTGTTTGATTGAACGCGCTAATCTCAGGAACTACTGGTCTGATTTGAAAAATTTTTCAGTGTTAGATATCCCATTTATCGAGGAAGGCTATACATCATCACGCTAAGACCAATAGGAGCGGAGCACCAATGAAGAATGTTTCAAAATTGGGGGTTTTGAAAACAAATTCTATGCAGACGACGTTGCGGGCACAGCTAGTAAATTAATAAAGCTATAATATATATAAACCTTCCCTGGAAAATTATATAACTGAAAGTGAAAACCGTCTAATAATCCGTTAGATGGTTTAGGGAGAGTTAACGGATATACAGAGAGACATAAGCGGAAGGCGACTTTATTTTATAGTATGTAAATAAAGAATAATTAGATAAAAAAACCGTGCATATTTATACACTAAAACAGAATACTTCATTTATTTCAATTTTCAATAATTTATAAATTCATTCCATCTCCAACGAAATGGAAATAAATTAATGGCAAGTTATAAACAACAGCCAAACGAGGCATATTTCCGAAGGTTCTTTTCGCCATCCATCAGGCCGGCTCGCTACGAATTGAAAAGAGTGAACCAACCTGTGACCTAAACGCGTATTATTTTCTTCACTCTATTTATCCAAAGGGAGATAGAAGATGTTATTACGTAAGTATAGCCAGGGTTTTATAGAGATGAAACTTTAAAAAACTTTTTTATTCGTGCAGGAACGGAGAAGGAATAAAATTTCCTGCAGCCGGGCGGCCTGTCGTAAGAAGCGGCAAAACAGCTCACAGCCAGGTATAATAGGGTATATGTCCGTCTGGATGGATACCACCCCTGGTCTAGAGTATGCCGCCATAACAACCTTGAGTTCTGTTCCGGTATTAGTGGCCAGGTTCCAGTCTCCCTTAAGAGAGCAGCAGCGCATTTGTAGCACCTTTGGTGTTGCAAATGTCCATAGGCGATGGTAACCGCTTTCCATCTACCTGTCTGCAGAACTTATGCAATTAAAAAAAACCAACCGAAAATTCATGCTTTATAATCTTACAAATGCGAAGGTAATGTCTGTTATGCTTTTACAGAAAAACTACGCGATCATTTTGACTACAATTTGGTACACATGTAGTCTCAATATCGAGAGTGGACATAGAATATTTTTCATCTCCGAAAATGGGATACGTTCCTGTAAAAAATTAGGCAATTTTTCCGGGGGCCAATAGCGCCGAGATAAAAATTTCAAGCAATGTAGGTCACTTTATTCAAAATCTATACCTACTATATTATAAAGAGGAAAAGTTTGTGAGTTTATTTATAGGAAGTCATCTCTTGAACTATTGAACCGATTTTCAAAATTCTTTCACGAGTCGAAAGTTACATTATTCCTAAGTGACCTAGGCTATATTTGATTGTAATTAATAACATTTTTTTTAATGACGCCCGGCGAAGTGGGCAGGGGTCAGCTAGTGTGTATATAAACGGAGAGATACTGCATGAGAGTAATTAAAAAATATGCTTAATTTTTTTTTTTCAAAGCATAGATAAGCATTGTTCTTCTACGGTTAAAATTTTTTTATGCAAGATGAATTTTTCAAGTGGGCCTTCAGGGCCAAATCCTAATCTATGCTAAATAGCGAAAAACAATTCACGAAGCCAATTTTAACGAAGTGTTATCATTCGATTTTTGAATAATCAATTATCCTTGTGAGAAATCGAAACGGCTGATATTGAAAAAAAAAAATACATTTTGTATTATTATACCAAATCATAGTTAGCGCGTTCCATTAGTAGCTCACAACGCCCAAAATGCTCCGTTAGCCGTTCCACAAGGCGACCGCGGTCGTTGTGGTCGTGGCGAAAACGTCACTAATGACATGATCATTTTCGACCACACAACGCTCACAACGACCCACGTCAGGAGGTGGTTCGAATAACCGTTCCATTTGGGTTTACGATTGTAACGCCGGCAAGTGGAGCGGCAAAAATCGCGGTCGCGTGAACGTGGTCTTGTGAGTCTGTAATGGAACGTAGCCAGTGTAGCTTGCAAGGATTCATTTCTGTGTAGGAATGTCAAATGTCAGACCAAGGGAAGGGGTTGTTTTTGAACAATATGTTCTATTTTCCATACTTTAACTTTGCGCTATTTTGCATAGTTTAGGATTTGGCTATGAAGTCCCACTTGAAAAATACACATTTACAGTATATATACACACTGATTCGTGTTTTCAACTTTTACGTAGCATTGTTTGGGCAGTGCTTCGTGTCATTACGGCCGAAGTAAATGATGGGGTATTGTATTTTTTATATTGATATATATATGTAGGTATTTTTAATGACAGAATAAGTGGTGCTCGTTTGATTAATGGACAAAGAGTTTTTTGTATATATGGATTTTATTTCTCCTTCAACAATATTGTAGGTATTTAGCTAATACTTGTTCTGGGAAAATCTTATAATAAATAATAACCGCCCATAAACGTTCCACTGCTGGGTTCGGGCCGCCCACTATAGGAGAACGGACAGTACCCCCCATGCTGGTCCAAAGTAACTTGGCAGGTTTTTTTTAAATACCTCTACGGACTCGAGTTCCGTACCCTTTTACAACTTAATATTTAAGAATATTTTAAAAATTTATACACACTTATTGGTTATTTTTGTTATTGTGTGTGACATTTTTATTTGTATTGTGGTGTACCTTACGATACGAATAACTTATTATATTAATTAATTCTAATTTTAATACTAAACTTATACCGATGTAGAGTGTATCTGTTACATGCTGGTGTTGTGAGGAAGTGCATGTGCATGTGCCTTATGTCTATACCTATATATATTATCCTAACTAGTGCCATGTGTGTTGTTTTTTCTTTCTTGTCTGTGTTAGGCTTTTGTGTGTCTTAATTTGTTTGTGATGGCTCTTTAGTGTGAGTGTGGCTTTTGGTTTTGTTTGTGACTTTGTGTGGTGTTATAATTTATTGTTTAATTGGGCTTGGCAGGTTTGACATATCGAATATCTCGATTTGCAGGTTTCATCACGATATTTTCCTTCACCGTTGTTAGCACGTGGTAGTTTTAACAATATTAGCACAAGCACATTAGGTCAGAAATCTGCCTAAGTAGTACATGCGTTCCGGCCAGGATTCGAACTCGCGCCCTTAGAGTTTGGGACGCGAGCGCTAGCCATTACGCTACCACGACTTTATTCTTAAAAATTCTTAGTATCTACATAAATAATACTGGAAAATCTTAGCCCTGGAGATCACCAGAGGTTATCAGCAGTTTACCGATAATGGATACTGAAGTTTTGACCACATAGTCCGCAAGAACCCAGATAACATGGAGAGACTTGTGGTCACGGGGAATGTTGAAGGCAAGAGACCTCATGGTTGATCTCCAAACAGGTGGATTGAGCAGGTTGCTGACCAGCTGGTGTCAGCCTTCCAGACGGGAAAATACCCTACACCTGGCCATGGTTTGTTTCGTCGCCTCTTACGACAGGCCGCCCGTGCGCATGGATTAGTATTTTTCTCCGTTCCTGCTCGGATCGATTATTTCATAAGATCACGTGTTTTTGCTTCTAGGGCGTGTAAATTATTATCCCTAATATTATAATAATATAATTATTATTTATTAGGTATTAATATTAGAAAATGGCTTGCAGAATATTATTAATAACTAAACCAAGTCATTAATAAAAAAAATATACAGTAGAAAATGCAGAGAGAGGCAAAGACTCTCCGTAGGCTAAGCGATTCTAAGCCATCTGTTCGTATGGGATCGTCGACTATACGAACGACGCGACGTTGGGTAGCGTCGAGAGGATCAGTCTGGTATGAAGGTGCTCGGACCCATAGGTGTGAGCAATACGACCTGTGCCGTGGGGTAAGTACTGCTTGGACCGCATTAACACGCCAAACTTTTTGAAGGCAAGTTTGGCCTTGCCTTCCAGATTACCCCGAAACTGCACATCGTTCATTATGTCGACGCCAAGATGCCGATAATATTGATACTGGCTTTAAGATGCACCGATTTAACACTAATTTGAGAAATCTCTTTCCTTATACATTGTACATATGTACTGTGGTACTAGAGAAGCTATTCAAAACAAAAAAGTTCGAACTTGATGAACCTGCGCGGGGCGAGCGTGCTGCGGACTGAGTCATGTATTTGCTGCAGCGATAAAACACTAGTTAAGCCTTCAAAACATGTAGTGATCTACGCTTAGAGAGCATAGTTTAAATTCGCCAGAACATTTAATATAAGACGTTTTATAGAAAATACAACAAACTTCCGATGAAGTCACCTCTTGATTTTTATTTGCGTTTCTTGAGTGGTTTGTACAATACCTTAGTACACATGAAGACGTTATTTTGATGGTCACTTTTCACTCAAATACGTAAAGTATTATTGACAACAGATCGGCGCAGATAAGCGAATTATGGTCCATGAACCATAACGATTGTTCAAATAAGCTAGTTACGGACGCTTTCTCTAGTACGTACATTTTTGATTTTTTACAATTTTACGGACTCGAATCCCGTACCCTTTTTTACAACTTAATTTCTATGAAGTTTTTAGAGTTCATACACGCTTATTGTTTATTTGTGTTACTGTGTGTGACATTAATTTAGTGATTTTTATGTTGTAGTGTACCTTAAGAATAACTTATAATATTATTTTTTTCTATTTTTAATACTAAACTTATACTAATGTAGAGTGTATCTGTTACATGCTGGTGTTGTGAGGCAGTGCATGTGCAGTGTGTGCCTTACGTTAATCCGTACATTAAACCTCATTGTCCTTATATTTGTCATTTATTTTCAATATGACTGTTAATTAATGTATTGAATAATTTAGATTAATAACGCCGGCTATCATACGCCACATTGAGACAACAACATTTTTAACGCTCCATACAATCGCCTCCCCGCGAACCTTCTAGATGAATCACCGTATTTTACTACCAACCTTTTATAATAACTTCTACTAAGGACAGTTTAAAATCAACCCTATTACAAACACGTAAAGCAGAGATTACGTTAAAAGTACTCAGTGAACAGCCGACCCCATATTGTTCGCAGATTTTCCGAATGAGTTTCCAACTGTACTTTTCGTAATTTCTTGGTTATAAGCTAATTTTTACTGCCAATTTTTTGTTAGATCGATAAAGATCTTTTTTTGTGAATGGAAGTGGAATTTGGTTCATTGGAATTTGTATTGAACAACTTTAGGAAAGTTCCGAGTTTAGTTAGGTCAGAAATGCTTATAATTTTCGAAACTTGTTTGGAGTTTTTGGTGGGAATCCTGAAGGACAATGTTTTCCGTGCTGCGTTATTTCCAAATATAAACAAACTCTGGGATTGATTTGGGATTGGGATTTTCCAAAAGTTTTACGATTGGTTTATAACGAAAAACTTGTATTTGTTACTTTTGTAATTTCAATAAAGCGTTTTATAACAGTATACATATAATGCACTAGCTGTGCCCGCGACGTCGTCCGCGTGGAATTTGTTTTCAAAATCCCCCGATTTTGAAATATTCTTCATTGGTGCTCCGCTCCTATTGGTCTTAGCGCGATGATATATAGCCTATAGCCTTCCTCGATAAATGGGATATCTAACACTGAAAGAATTTTTCAAATCAGACTAGTAGTTCCTGAGATCAGCGCGTTCAATAAATCAAACAAACAAACTCTTCAGCTTTATATCTTAGTATAAGATAATCTTTCTTATATGTATATCGCACCCTTAAAATTATAGAGACCTAAATCAAAACTTTGCGTCATTGGATTGGAATATTTATTTAACAAACAATAAGATACAAAATTGAAGAACTTGATATTTTTAATTAGGTCTCTATAATTCTAATGGTGCGATTATGTAATTTTTCTGTTCGTGTGTATATTACTGAACTCCTCCTGAATGTTTGGACCGATTTTAATGAAATTCTTTGTGTGTATTAAGTGAGGCCCGGGATGGTTTAGATTCACAATTAAACCCGGTAGGCGGCACTGCAATCGGATTCTAATTTTTTATTAGAGCAGCGCAATGTCTGCTGTGCTCTCTAGTACATTTCTAAATTGAATTCATATACGTGACGTTAGGGACATCGAGACTTCGCAAAATATATGAATAAATGCTTATATCATATCAACAGAAGTAACAGAATGAATATCAATTCTACCCAATAAATTTATATCAACATATTTACGTATGTCACCGATATGACATAAAGATATAGCTCAACTTGACCCCGTGACCATCAACCTCCCCATCATAGCCATCCCATACCTCGCAGTTATTTAATAGTTAAAAGGTCTTGATGTCATCTCAAATACACACAGTAAAAACAATAAACAAATAGCAAATACATAGAGCTACATAAATTCATCACTTATCTAGTTTACTGAAGAACATTGCACCTGGCGGTCGTTTTGGTGATTTTGATAATTTCTGTCATTTTGGTGATTGTGGTCATTTTTGTCATTTCTCTAGTTTACAAATAGATGGACGAGTAGATAAATAAAACTAGAACGGGTTGAAATGGAGGATGCAAGTTTTATTGGATACCAATCATTTCTCACTTTTATAGATATACAAATTTATCATCTAAAAATAATGCGATAGTAACTCGATCTGTCTGTTAGCCTTCAAGGAAAAACTACTATGAGTACTGGATCGGTGTTACTGTAATTTTGTTTAAGTTTTAATACCCAAAAATGGACATAAATACTTTTCATCCCGGGAGATGGGATAGTTTGCGATATAAAATTAAGCAAATCTTCCAAATGGCACTAACATAAAAATCTAATACAGTGTAACCTGTATTACCGCCTGCTGTTTAAACTCTAGTATTTTTTATAAAAAAACAATGTTTATTTTTCTTTTTCTATAAAAGAATGTAATTTTCAAATAACTTTTGTTAAATAACTACATGTCAAATCTTGTATATAAAAATCAATTGCTGTTCGTTAGTTTCGCTAAAACTCGAGAACGACTGGACTGATTTGGCTAATTTTGGTTTTGAATTATTTGTGGAAGTCCAGGAAAGGTTTAAAAGGTGAGTAAATGTCAAAAAAATGCTTGGAATATAGTAAAAACAACAATTTCGCTTTCCCTTAGAGACTATTCCTACCTGTCATACATTTAATGTTCGTCCCATCATTTAAAAATCAATCAAAATTTAATAATCGTTCAGAAATCAAATTAAATTTAAAAGTGAAGGCTTTTTAATTTTTTGTTTTTGAATGTCATACGTTTGATGTTCGTCCCGTCGTTCAGAAATCAAATTACATTTAAAAGAATACTTTTGCTCTTTTTTCATTTGATTTCTGAATGACTTTTAAATTTAAATGTATAATTAAAAATAATAATAAAACCTAATTCATATCGAGCATTTTTTTTATTACTAGTTTTTTTGTTCCGGTTAAGTTTTGATCTGATTACTGCCAGATCAGCCAGTAATCAATAAAAATCAGACACATTATATATACCCAAATTAAGACGATCTCAGATATCTAGATCTAGTAAATAACGGAAGGGAATAAAATAATAATTACAGGGAATCACATAAATTAAATTTAATAATAATAACAAATTTAAAAACTAAAGCAGCATAATCTTATAATTAAAGGTAGGGGAAAAAATATTTTTACAACGCGGAACTTAATTAAATAGCCGATGAAATAACTCCATGCAATATCCTTCAATTTATTTTTATTGCACGAGTCCAGCAGACAGGAAGACCCACCTGATGGAAAGTGGTTACCATCGCCTATGGACATTTGTAACACCAAAGGTGCTGCTCTCTAAACGGAGACTGGGACCTGGCCAGTAATGCCGGAACACCACTCAAGGTTATTATGGCAGCGTACTCTACACCAGGGGTGGTAGCCAACCAAGCGGGCAAATACAAATAGCTTACAACTGAAAATAAGCTTGATATAATCGCAATAATGTTGCCAGTGTAATGCTGGTCACGCGCTTCGTTTGAGATTTCCTTAAACGGCCTTTTTCCATTTGAATATAAAATGAACAAGGAAAATCTTTTCGAAAACCCCTCCCTCAAAAGTAAGTGGTTAATGATATACAAGAATACATTTTTCAACAAACTCATAAAAGAAAAACCCTTTTTATTGAAGTATCCATAACGTAATTATTCGTTAACTTTTTGAGAAATGAGAATTTGTTTTTTTATTTTTTTATTTCATGAGTTCAACAGACAGGTAGACGGCCCACGTAATGGAAGGCGGTTCCAATCGCCTATGGACATTTGCAACACCAAAGGTGTTACAAATATGTTTGGGGTTTCTGATAAAATTACTATTTATTATTGGAATGATTAAATTAATCTTTTTTTGTATAAGTACAGGTAATAGTTGAAGTACAGCAGACAGGCTGACGGTGTGCCTCATGAAAAGTGTTGTCGCAAATTAAATATATTGTTACGACCTAGTGCCGACAAAAGTAGATTCACACATGCATACCATAAAAGCACACTTTATTACCTTTCCTCATTTGGACTTCTATTGTTTACTTTGTGTTTAAAATTTGTGATTAGAAAAACAGCCCAATGTGTATTGTAATTTTTATGGCAGTCATTAGCCAGGTGTGCGGGTTCCGATTTCTAAGAAATTGCGTCGAAGCTTGCTATGCAGATATATTGCATCTGCGCCGCATAAAGCAATGCCCCAATGAAGAGATCGTCAGTCTAGCGATAACCACGAGCGAAGCAAGACGTGTGTACCCCATGCGGTAGTCTATTTAGTGTCGGATTTTGCGCGTTTTATGTAATTATGATCTCTCGCATTACGTTTGGACTGGTTGTGTTCAGTTATATTTGTACCTATGTTATACGTGTTTGTATAGTTCTAATAAAATAAACTCTATAATAATTCCAACGGCATTTTAATTCGAGTCCTGCAACTCGTAATTATATACCATTTCTATTTTTCAATTTGTATAAATATGCATGGGATATAAAAAATAAAAATAAAAACGAACTTAATTGTCAAAAAAGATTTCATAAGTTATACTTGACTGACTTTTTTAAGTAAATTTCAACTGTTTTTTCGTTTTTTTTTCTACTTTAACAATAAAAACTTTTTCTGATGCTGATCAAAAACTTCTACGTGACCAACCGTCGTTGGAGTACTCAAACATCCAGAAATCGCAATAATCTTTTCCCATCTTTTCATTATTATATAATTCATTATTTTATTTAAATCTTTATTTATTTATCTTTTAAGAAATCCAGTTTACCTTTTTTATTTATCATATCGTTTTGTTTAGTGAATAAAAAGATAAGATTGAAAAAAAAATCACACAAAGCTTTTCAGATGCAACAAACAATGTCAATATTGGATTTTGTTTGGAAATAAAACCGTAACGAATTTGAAATTTGATTTTTAAAATCTTACCTTTTTATTCAGTCAATAAAAAGATTTGATTAATAAAAAAGGTAAGTTGGACTTCTTAAAAGATGCATGGGAAAAGAATTTTGCGATTTATGAGTGTTTTAGTACTCGAACGACGGTTGGCCCGATAGAAGTTTTTGATCAGAATTAGAAATAGAATTAATTGACATAAAATTAAATTGTATAAAATTTTCATACAAAATGTACTGGAGAAGTTTTTTGTAATTACTGACTTTTTAATACTCCAACCTGGGTTAATCCCATAGAAGTTTTTGGTCAGTATCAGAAACATAACCGATTGGCATCAAAAAAAGTTTTTTATAAATGGCCATTTTCTTGTCAATAGCTTTTTTGAAAATCTGAATGAGAATCAAAATTCCACGAAAAATTATGAATAGTCTCCTAAGACTGCCCTGCTGAAAGTTTCCACTTTGTATAAAGATAGAAAATACCCCACTTGATTGCTATTTGAGACGTCATTCAAAATGGCACCAATCGTTTACTAATTTACTGAGAATTTGAACATATATGTTAAAAGTTGTTTAATTAAATATTTGTTAAACACTTGTTAAGTTACGGAACGTGTAAATACATCAACGATACAATGAATGCGTCATTTACTCTCTTCGCGGTTACAATGAGCGTGGTTTAAAGCACTCCGAGTGACGAAGACAAATGATCCGGTTTGTCCTATCAAAGGTACACACGGCTGATGCGGACGGCGAGCAAATTTGTTAGTACAGCTCTTACAATTCTCAAAGACGAGCGGGCTCTAATGGTGGTAAATAAGTGTCATAGGGTGGGTGAGACCAAAAGCGGATATTACTGGACTGTACGCTCGCAACTGAGCTCTCCGTCAAACACGCACAATATCGCTATGTTCATGTGCACATTCAACCACGAGCAAAGCCGGCTAGTCTTCATTTGCCCCAGGTGGTTGGGCATTTGCCCGACTGGATGGCTACCACCCTTGGTCTAGACTATGCCGCCATAACAACCTTGTGTTGTGTTCCGGCATCAGTGACCAGGTTCCAGTCTCCTTTAAGAGAGCAGCAGCGCATTTGTAGCACCTTTGGTGGTGCCAATGTCCATAGGCGATGGTAACCGCTTTCCATCGAGTGGGCCGTCTGTCTGTCTGCTGAACTCCTGCAATAAAAAATAGATAAATATATATCTACTAACTAAACTAAAGTCAAATAATTGACATACATTGACTGGTATATTATATAGTAAAGTTACAATAATAACTAATATTCACATTATCTTATGTACTATAATAGGTACATAAATAAATAAAAACGATTAAAATGATAGCTTGCACACTATTAAATACAATAAAGCGTACTGGACTATTTTTAAGAGTAAGATCTGTGTCTAACTACATTTATGCAAATATTTCATTTCATACATAAATGTACTACATGATGTTGCAAAGGTCCATTGGCGACGACAACTGCTCTCCGTAGGTAGCCTATCTGTCTGTCTGCTGCACACAAACAATAAAAAAATGTCTCATAAACAAACATACTTAAACTACATATTTTGTAATTGAGATACATGCAAACATATTTATAGGAATATAATAGGTTGGGGAAAAAGTCTTTTCGCATATAGTATGTATGAACTTGTAATAATATCTCTTTGGCTATACCATTTGTATCTGGCTGGTTTTGGTATCATTAAAAGTTTTAATTTTAAAGAAGACAATTCCAAATTCAAATTTGGAAAATATGTGATTTTCATTTGTTTTTCTTATTGTTAAAATGAGTGAATCTAATGAAGATATTCGATACATTTTAAAATTTTACTACAAAAAAGGTAAAAATGCAAAACAAGCCGCGAAAAAAAAATTGTAATGTTTATGGACCTAATGCAGTATCTGTGAGAGTAGCGCAAATTTAGTTTAAGGGTTTTCAATCCGGAAATTTTGATATCACAGACGCACGTCGCTCTAGTCGCCTTGTTATGGACAAAATTGATACCATTTTTGAAAAAGTGGAGCAAGATCGGCATATTAGTAGTTACGACGTAGCTGGAGAACTGGGAATTGACCACAAAATGGTTTTGGCGCATTTGAAAAAAGCTGGGTACACAAAAAAGCTCGATATTTGGGTGCCTCATGAGCTCACTGAAAGAAACCTACTGAACCTTGTACTCATTTGTGATTCTTTATTACGACGTAATGAAACCGAACCATTTTGTAGAAGCTGATAACTGGTGATGAAAAGTGGATCACGTACGACAAGAACGTGCGAAAAAGATCGTGGTCAAAGGCCGGTCAGGCTTCACAGACTGTGGCGAAACCCGGGTTAACTCGCAACAAGGTGATGATGTGTGTATGGTGGAATTGGAAGGGCATTATTCATTATGAACTGTTACCGACAGGCAAGACCATCGATTCTGAACTGTACTGCGCACAACTGATGAGATTAAAGCAAAAAGTTGAGAGAAAGCGGCTGGAATTAATCAAAAGAAGGGGTGTGGTTTTTCACCATGATAACGCTAGACCTCACACATCTTTAGCCACTCAGCAAAAATTACGAGAGTTTGGCTGGGAGGTGTTAATACATCCGCCGTATAGTCCTGACCTTGCACCTTCAGATTTTCACCTGTTTCGGTCTCTGCAGAATTCCTTAGGCAGTGTCAGGTTAACATAACGAAAGGACTGCCAAAACCAATTGTCGCAGTTTTTTGATCAGAAGCCCCATAATTTTTATAGCAATGGGATCACGTCCCTACCTACTAGATGGCAAAAAGTTATCCAACAAAATGGCACCTACATACTTTAGTCAAATGTAAATAAACTTTATAAAAAAACCTTTTGAATTTTTATATAAAATGCGAAGAAACTTTTCCCCCAACCTAATATATATTTATATATATATACATACATATATTAAGTAGTCTACAGTATAAGAATTAGGCATAATTATTAAAGAAAAAGTATAGTTTTCTGAATGCGTTCTTAAATGTAGGCGATGTTTTGGTCTCTCTGACAGTAAGAGGCAGCGCATTCCAAAGTTTGACAGCCTGCACTGTAAAAGAGTTATCATAAAAGGCTGAAGTGTGTGCAGGTGTAGTGAGTTTACGATACGTATGAGTGCGCAAATTGTGGGAAGTAGAAAAACGAAGGAATTCAAAACGCTCCTTAAGGTAAGGAGGACTACTACGAAGTGGTAGGTTATCGTCCAAACTTTACAGCAATGCATCACACAAAACGCAGATTAAAACAAGCGTAATTAATTACTATCGAACAGCGTCTCACAAAATCCTCTTTCATCGCAAATTGATCGATTGCCTCCTTCCCTCCCCTCCCCTGATCCGAAACCCTCCCTAAATTCAATTACATATTTAATCAACATTTGTTTTTGTTAAGCTCCTTTCATAATAATTACAAAGCTTACGAGGCAATTATCTTGTACAGAATTGAAAATCTTAGGTACTCACATCATGCTCGGTAACCAGGATTTATATCACAGCCGTTTTCCTTATAAATTACTGGGTGTACATGAATGTTTGAAATAAAAGTGTAGCTAGTCTATTAATGTAGTTAAAACGGTGAAAAAATAAAGACCAAAGGCCAAAAGATGTCGATTTCATTGTTATCATATTACAAATATGGTGAACATGACAAATATTAAATTAAAATGGAACTTAGGCGTGCCAATTTCACTGAGCGATTCCCCAAAGGCCGGTTTAGGTCATGTTCATATGACCCGCGCCGACCACGTACAGGACCCGCACACGCGTTGTGCCTGCTTTAGGGTGCTTTTCCACTAGAGATGTGATATGCAGCTATGCTGCGAAAGTGTAAAAGCTAAGCTACAAAATTATGTGAGCCTTTCCACTGATGCTAATCTATGCAGCGGTACGAGTAAGATGTGCTATGAAAATGCGCCGCCGCAAGGTAGCTGTGTGAAGAAGATACGCAGCTCGAGCTATGAGACGTATCGACAATAGGGAAGGCACGCATTTACAGCGCGCATCCATAGCACGCATCTATAGCACGCATCCATAGCTCGTATCCATAGCACGCATCCCTCCATCTAAACGTAGTGTTACAAGATGTCCATCACAGTAGTCATGAGAACCATAGTGTATATTAATATGACATAGACAATCGTCATAGATGATATTTTTAGTCTATTTATCAGATGATTCGATTTATAATTAAATTACCATTTTCTACCGGTTAGTTAATTTTATAAGCCCACTAAATTATCATCTAGATAATTTAGGGCATCGGTAACTAATTATTATAATTGTTTTTATGATCCTGGCAACACTATGATGTAATTGTTATTTTTAGCAATGATGCAATGTTATTGTTTTGTAGGGTAGCATTTTCGTATAAATGTCGTGTGGTATTCGGCCATGCCAAGCCTTCCCTTTTAAAGAAACTGCAAATCGTTCAGAATAAATTCATGCGCAGAGCCGTCGGTGCTCCCCTCTATATGCGTAACGTCGACATCCACCGCGATCTGGAGCTTCCCTCCATCAAAAACTACATTACGTCGCTCTCGCGTAAGTATTTCGATCTAGCGCCGCACCATCGAAATCCCCTCGTCCTGTCCGCGTCCGATTATAAGCCTCGACGAAAGGCTCTCGTGCGACGACCGCGTAACATCCTCACGGACAAGGTCGACGATATCACAAAACGGCTGGCTCGGATCAGCCCGCCCGCTGTTAGGACGGCAGGCTGGCAGGCACCGACAGACAGACACAGACGACGGCGTCGACGCCGCCAATCACGATCTCTCCACGGCCCCGCGAGGGACGCCAGGAGACACAACCCCCCCATAGGATAGACTAGGCGTGTTGCTGGGAAGTTTCTTTCGCCATTTCTTCTCTCCCAGCCATAACACGTTGCGAAACGGCAGTAAGATAATATAGGCCACCGCGAACCGCCGATCCCGGTCCGCCGGGATCCTTCCTCTCGGGCTTTATATTACCCGTCGCCCGCTCTCAATTAGTGCATTGTGTCGCCCTATGGTGGGCATCATTAGATTTATCCCCCTCTCATGGCAACAGTCCAGCCGAGGTGAAACTCCCTAGGAGCCCCTCGAGCAAGTTGCCTCCCAGGCTCGAGCGCCTTCGCTTCGCAAAGGCACTCGCCCTGAAAAACCCCGGTAAAGTTGTGAGGTCTTCGGACCAACAACATAAAGTCAAGTCCAATAAAAACGGTGTTCATTGCTCACTGTGCTGTGTGAATATTCCCATCAAAGGCTGAACAATAAAGGGGAAACCCTGTCCAAATAGTTAATATTTGGTATATTTGGTACTTTCTTACCCAAATCTCTTCTTGCATTTTACAGTACCTTAGTTGAATCAGTTTCCACCAGTGCTAAACTGTATGGACCAATGAATGTGATTGATGGATATCAAACGCATCAACGCGAAAGGCACCCTTAGACCCTCGCTCGGTACGCACAAAATCACCGCAGGCATCTCGCTCGCCTCGATACAACTAGTGCAGTAATCTAGTAGCTTCCACTTCTCACAACGTGTTACGTGTGTACGGGTTGAGTGCAGTGTTGGTGTCAAGCGGGCACATGGCGGACGTGTGGCGTGTGCGAGGCGTGTACGGTTGAACTTCGATAAATGCAGTTTGAGACTTATTGATGTGTCGTAAGACTCAAATTATATGCAAGAAATTTCAAAGCGAGTTAAGACGCGGGCGCTGACTCGCGTGGCGCGTGCTTAGCAGGCACGTGTCGTCTGAAGACAGCCTTAGGCCCTCTGCAGTGGACAGCATACGTGTAACTAAGGGTTGAATTTTTTTCAGTGTACATTGGATTAGACTGATGTGGGATATCGTTAGTCCGATCATGCATTTGAAAAAAAACAATATATTTAATGACTTTTAAACGTAGTGATATAAATAGGTGGCGAGATATTAGCTCACAAAATCGTGAAAATTATGCCCTCTAACTGAGCTTAAAATCACTTTCAACTAAATTTATTTTTAATAATAACCGTCGAGTATTTTGACATGGGACGTATTTCACGCCTACAGAATCCTCCGTTGTGAATACTGGAATCATTTCAAGTTAAATGGGACAACCTTGGTCTGCCTATGAGTCAGGAGTTGCGGAGACGCAAAACATCATATTATTGCCTACTCTTTGCGGTAGACAGGTTTAATGCAGAAAAAAATTGAACCAATATAACCCGCGCTAATGTACAAGAACTTCTTAACAAAAAGCTTAGGGAGGACTTTACAAAGTTTGCAACCAAAATTGTATCTAATGTGGTCAATAAAAAGTCAGGAAAATAATTACGCTGCAAACATATTGCGCAATATGTAGCTGCGAGCGTTATCATTTAGGAAAATAATGATTTAGTTTTAAGTAGCTTATAGAAGTTATGTATAAATAATAAGAAAACATGTATTAGAGTTAAGATTGGTTAAATATATTATGTATTCCATTAATATTATATAGAGAAAGAAAAAAATAGGAAAAGAACACTCTGTTAAAACATGAATGGGGCAGAGACGACAAAAAAATATCAGTGTGCACAGTTCACACGCAGTAGAAGTGAAACAAAATGTGATAAAGGGTGGGAGGGATTCTAAATTTATAACTATTATAATATATTAAAGCTTTAAAATACAAAATTTGAAGTAATATTGAAAAACTTCAAAACATTTCCCACTCTATCTGTATGACCATTGTGTTTAAAATAAATATAATGTATTCTGTCTCATTCTCTCGCAGGCTTAGTCGTATAGATTTATGTGTTTATTAGTGTCACTTTTTCGTTTCATCGAGTTTAAAACCACAACGATTCTAAATAAGTCTCTCTTCAAAAATGAATCCTCTATTGTGTACGGTTTGTGACGCACTTGCCCGTTTTTTTATGATTTACAACACAACAGTGTTGATACCAAAACGAGCCTATTCCTGATTGGGTCGTTACGAGTGAATAACATAATTTTACGGCTCATTTTAATGGTTCAATAAAACAATGTCTGTCTGTTCGTGTCATTGGGGAAAAACAAAAACAACGGAAATTTTAACATAAATAAACAAGTTTTCCGTATGAGGTATTAGAGAATACGCCTTGACTTCATTATACTTTTATGGTGCTATTTGTCCTCCTTCTCTCAGCTTTGAGTTTGATTAATACGTTTCACTATCTTTTTATCATTTTATGTTTGTCTTTTGCATCGGTTTGTTTCGTCGTTTCGTCGCCGTCGTCGTCCTTTGACAGTAACAAAAATTGTTTTCGAAGCGAGTTTACGAAAGGTAAATAACAACTTTATCCGTGCAGGAACGGAGAAAGAATACAATTTCCTACGGCCAGGCGGCCTGTCGTAAAAGGCGACCAAACAACCCACAGCCAGTAGTATGGTTTTTGCCCATCTGGATAGCTACCACATTTGGTCTAGAGTATGCCGCCAAAACAATCGGAGTTGTGTTCCGGCATCAGTGGCCAGGTTCCAGTTTGCTTTGGAGAGCAGCAGCGTATTTACAGCACCTTTGGTGTTGCAATTTCCATCAGATGGACCGTCTGCCTGTCTGCTGAACTCGTGCAATAAAAATAAATTAAAAAAAGCGCAAAAGGCAGAGCGTTGTTTGCTATGCATTCTTAGCTCTGCCGCGCCAATTTGTACGGCATTTTTTTGGGGCCCATGCAGGGAGTAGCGACTCACCGTCTGCCCATTTTATCCATGTTCCCCGAACATTGCGACGGGCAGACGCCATAGTCCCCGTAGACCCAGATCCCTAGTTCTATTTATAGTTCATCCTTGTAGCCTAGTATCTTTTGTTCTCATATCCTACAATAGTTCTACATCGACTGGGGCTTGTTCTTGGGTGCATTTTTGCATGGTGTAGACAGGTATACTCGCCCGTCAGTGTCACGGCACATTTACATCAATTTTGTGAAGGAGCCTCTACGTATTGGTCTTCCCAAGGCCCCATGCAATCCCTCCAAAAATCCAAGTCTTTTTATGGCCCGCGATCTTAGGCTTTGGCCTCACCGCAAGTGGCACGCTTAGCGGCAAGAGGGTAGTTGATCGCTTATATGACTCATTCTAGTGAACCAACATATTGCGTGTAATGCGCGCGGCCCCACGGCTCGCTTAGTAGGACGCTGGCGCCTCAATAGTTCGCCTAGCGGTTAGCTACGTGAACGGACGCGTCGGTTATTTGCTTGGATCACTGGGATGCAATTCAAATTCTGCCTCAGTTAATCTTAACATATTAATATCATGTACCAACATGTTCGATAAATTTGGTGGTGGTACTTTCTGTAACAAGTAATTTTCTAGACAACTTTGAGACAATCTTTACCACAACAAAATATACGTCTACAAACAAACTTTAAATCCCCAGTTATGACAGCATGGCAACTATTACTGCGGCTACTATGTATCGAAGTACTTCGACCATTCAGCTTGCCTCCTTCTTAAGGTAAATGAAGCCAAGTCGATTCACATTGACTTCACTAACAAAATGCCTAATTATCATCCGGTATACATAAACAACATTGTAGTACCGTATGAAAATACTGCAAAGTACCTAGGTATGACACTAGACGCTAAACTACATTGGAAGGCTCACGTTAAGAAGAAACGCGATGAACTGGAAGCGCGTTACAGAAATATGTACTGGCTACTTGGAAAATATTCCAAGTTGTCAGTACCTAACAAACAGCTCCTCTATAAACAAGTCCTGATGCCGGTATGGACCTATGGGGTACAGTTGTGGTGCTGTACCAAACCAGGCAACATAGAAATAATACAACGATTCCAAAACAAAGTATTGAAAGGCATTGTAAACGCGCTATGATACATTAGATCGAGGGACCTCCATCGGGGCCTGAAAGTGGAGTTTGTTACTAGCATTATCAGAAAGTACGCGGGAGCTCACGAGCATCAGCTTCACCATCATGTGATGTCGAGGCGATCCAACTCCTCGACAACACGGATATAATGAGAAGGCTCAAAAGGACAAAACCGTTTCAACTAGTACTATAAACAAAACTAGTGTAGTGAACTGTGATAACTTATTAAAGAACACACGAACATTTTTGTCGCTCCCCTTAATAGAGACAATAAGAAAAGTGCTAATGGACTCTTTCTTAGTACTATACTTTTAGTTAATTTAGGTTATATTTAAATTACTTATTAGTCTTTTTAGATTAGATTGTAATATTAATGTGGTATTGTTCAATACAACATTTATGAAAAAAAAACATATTTTGAAAATACGCTTGGAGTTGCCTAATCACAGGGATAAAAACAGACCTTTTCGTCCCTAGGAAACTATTTTCCCTGCTGTCATTAGAAAACTATGCGACCCATACATAATAGAGAAGTAGTTCTTTGTTTAACTAATAGGTTTTTATTTACTTTCCTCATATTCGAAATGAAAAGCAGACTGATAACCTTGGGTGAAAGGCCTATTTAGGCACTCGAATTATTACTTCACTCACTTTCACCTCTCGTATAACAATCTACTATTAATAACTGTTTAAGCAACAATGAATGCGCTATTTGAATCATTTTACTTGTACAAACTTGACGTCATAAATTGTTGTAAATCTACGAGGCTACGACTTTGTCAGTTGATTTGACAGAAGACATTCCATGGAGTAAGAGCACAAAGGTTTTTACCTTTAGGTCTTGGAACATTTAAAAAGCAAATTTGCTAGCTCTGTGCAGATGTTTCAAAAGGTTAAGTAAAACATTCCATCAACGTTCAGCAACGTCCTAACTAAATAATCTGCGTGAACTGCAGAACCCTAGGCTACTTTCAAGATTGATCGCTTAAGTTTGTAAACTTTAAGGCACTTACGTTATCTAAAAGATAAACACCACAAATACACGTTGTTCACGGATCCCACACAGCTTCGCTGGTTCGAGTAATTGTTCAGTGGACCGTGAGTTATATTTAAGAGAATATATGAGAGTGAGAGATATGCCAAATATTGCACAAAAACCAATGGGGTTATAATCACCACTAACCTCGGAATCCACCTCCAATGGATATATATACAATATAACCCTAAAACAACATAAAATTACACCAAAACGTGACAATACTAGTGATAAGAAACGTGCTGTAACTAATATATTGCTAACTCCAATGCACCGTACTGGCCTGGCAAGACGTCACCAATGCTATATGTCTGTGACACTATATAACAAGGTAAATAAACAAATCAATGTACATGAACTCACAAGTCGGGAAATTAAAATTAAATTAAAAAATTGGCTACTTACCCTTGACTACGCGACCACCGATGCACTGATTTAATATATCTATTTTAATAGAAACTGTACATTACATACATAATCACACATACAAACACACGTACGCACACACACACACACACACACACACACACACACACACACACACACACACACACACACACACACACACACACACACACACACACACACACACACACACAAAGTGCGCGCGGGCGCGCGCTCAGGCACTATACGCGCTTACCCACTACACATAAAAATACTTACCGATTTATATTTGTTGTGTGTTTAAAACTATATACTACTGTAAGAGGGCACTGATTCCCGAAACACAGGCTTATGCCTAGCTCGGGAGTCAGGGACTTCCATAAGTTATTGTATTAGATTTTTTGGCAATAAAGATTTATTTATTATTTTTATTAATGGGGCAGCTAGACAGCTCCTGAGATTGCACGGCACTAACAAGTCCTCGGATTTTTTTTTTTTATTGGACTTGACTTTATGTTGTTGGTCCGAAGACCTCACAACTTTACCGGGGTTTTCGGGGCGAGTGCCTTTGCGAAGCGAAGGCGCTCGAGCCCGGGAGGCAACTTGCTCGAGGGGGCTCCCTAGGAGTTTCACCTCGGCTGGACTGTTGCCATGAGAGGGGATGAATTAATGATGCCCACCATAGGGCGACACAATGCACTAATTGAGAGCGGGCGACGGGTAATATAAAGCCCGAGAGGAAGGATCCCGGCGGACCGGGATCGGCGGTTCGCGGTGGCCTATACTATCTTACTGCCGTTTCGCAACGTGTTATGGCTGGGAGAGAAGAAACGGCGAAAGAAACTTCCCAGCAACACGCCTAGTCTATCCTATGGGGGGGCTGTGTCTCCTGGCGTCCCTCGCAGGGACGTGGAGAGATCGTGATTGGGCAAGTCCTCGGATGGCACTTAGGTTTTCAATTTATGGCACACTCACACCAAGGAGCAATCATAGCTTATATATGAAGTTCAATGAGATATTAAAGAATGGGACGTGAAACCTTCACTTGGTCTTTAGCACGGAGAAAACGGAACGTCCGGACTAACCTCGCGTGCGTTGGATACTAGCTTCGCCATCACGCAATGGCGGCGAGACCGAAAGCCAGCGGCACTTACAAAACTACCCACATCAGTATAAATTGTGAAGATCCAACACACGACAGTGATATATTGTATCATGATAGTTAAATAATAGTCCGACTGCTCTAAGGATGCGTTTGCATTTCGTACCAAACAAATTTAGTTTGCCATAAGTTGTAGCGATGATATGACTTTTAACAAAATCTTGAATCAGTAATAAATACAGAAAATAAATAATATTTTTATCAATTTTCTCATCTCTACAATGTTATCCGCCTCTATGTTTATAAGGTCAGGGACGCATTATAAGTGCGACTGGATTATAGTGACCGAGTTTTGAATAACTGTGAGAAGCTTCTGAATCCTATTTAAATAAATAAGGCCACAGATAATTTTGATTCTTGGAGTTTTATTTTTCCGAACATATTGTTTTAGATCAAATCAAATATTAAAAAGTTGAATAAAACAACTTTTTTACGGTTATAAGCGCTGTATTTTATTTGATTTTAAATCCAACGTTTCGGCCACTTTGCAGTAGCCATGATCACGGAAGACAAAGATGTCCAGTGTCAATGAGTATTGTCAAAGTTTTTATTTAGTCTACTACCAAGTTATTAATTTTAATTATTTTGTTTATAGTTATTATTTACTCTATGGGAGCCTAATCTAATTTACCACCGCTTCGCAACATGTTGTGGCTTGAAAAGAAGAAACGGCGCAAAAAAAACTCTTCAGCAACACGCCTGCCTTCCTTATGCGCACCGCAAACAAACTGTCAGTCTATTTTTCCCCAAACCTGCAACCTAGGTATCTTCAAGTCTCGTGTGAATAGATACCTTCTAGGTAAGGGTGTTCCATTTTAGCTCATATTTCCGCTCGAGATCTGGCGAGATCATGGTCAAACGCGAACCTATACTGTAATAAAAAACAAAGTCTTCCGGACCTTACCCATACAATGAATGACCCAAGCTCAGTTTTCTATTTATAAGTTTTCTGCTTCGATCTATACGAAGAATACAATATAAATGATATTAATTAATTACTATTAAAGTGTTTGCAGGCGCCATGCGATGGCCGGGAGAAGGCAAAGGGACGTGGAAGAAGAAGTAAGGGAAGAGTAACCTCGCCACCAAGTCCCCCGCTACACTGCAATCGTCCCCTGGGGTTCACACACTCACTAGGATTTGCTTATGATAATTAAATTAAATTATAATGGTTTATTTCTATATTGTGTTCCAACAATCATTTTACTATCTTGCGGTGACAGCACTGAAACTAAGTTAAACGTCTTGTATTGCGCATTCTTCATTTGAAAGTTTATTCTTTTCTTGATGGCGAGGATGGGGAGGAAGAATTAATAAGGAGGTGTTCCAGTGTTCTTCTATATATATAATAGTTAGTTATATTAAATGACTTCTTTCATTACTTTCGTCTTTGGTATAATACAATAAAGAGTTATCTCTTATACCTTGTTTTTTACATGATGAACTTTTTGATTAAATTTAACATGAATTGTGTATGTAGAGGATTAATATGAAATATTTTCTACTGTAATATCTAACTTTAGATATGGCTTAAGTTAGGAGACCTAGCGACCACTCTCAAATCGATTGGACAGTTCATCTGACAGCTAAATAGCGTTGAGTGGCGTTCCAGTATACGATATTTTCACCGAGTGGCATTTGAAGGCCACTCAATTTGAGCAGCTCCTATTTTTAAGGGACACTTATAATGGTCTTTTGAGCAAATGAATTTGGAGTTTAGGAGCTGCTCAAATATTTAAGAAGCCGTTAAATATTTGAGGGACGTCTCAGTATTCGGCTGTAAAACATTTGAACATCATCATAATGTAATTCATACCAAAAACTCTGTAATGTACAAACAATTGTGATAAACAATGTATACGTAGGAGTTGTCGATGCTTCGTTTGCAAAATTTTCTCTGAATATGCAAATACACTCCTTTCTCAATGGTTTGTCAATAGAACCTTGATAGTTTATATCGAATCAGGACACTCTAAAGGATTTTTGAATATACACAATATAACAAAAGCCTGGCATTACCTGTTAGCTGTGTAATCAGTATTTCCTATTAAGATTTTTAACTCGTTTTGAAACTCTTCAATTTAAAGTAACAAATAAATAATTTGAGTTTTTTACCTCTCAATTGAGTGGCCAATGACGAATTATTTATTATCTTTTTGTCTTAATTTCTTTCTTTTATTGCATGAGTTCAGCAGACAGGCAGACGGCCCACTTGATGGAAAGCGGTTACATCGTCTATGGACATGTCAACACCAAAGGTGCTACAAATGCGCTGCTACTCTCTTAAGGGAGACTGGAACCTGGTCGCTAATGTTGGAACACAATACTGAAGGTTGTTATGGCGACATACTTTAGCCCAGGGGTGGTAGGGCATTTGCCCGACTGGATGTTTTGTCGCCTTTTACGACAGGCCGCCCGGCCGCAGGAAATTGTATTCTTTCTCTGTTCCTGCACGGATGAAAAAAAAATTGATTACACTGAGATTCGAAGCTGATGCTCCTAAAGTAAGCAGGGTTTAATGCTAGGATGTACCAAACGTAAGGTCAAGATAAAGAATCGCATGCAATTAGAAAGAGACAAGCAGCAAGGTTTGTTTTAACAGAGATAACTTACCTAAAAACAACACTGGTCTCCTCATTTTCTAAATGTACAGCATCATTTAAGGTCCACTGCAGAAGTACTTCGCTCCGGCCCTCCAGACTCCCGCTCACAACCCTGGCCGGGAGTAGTCTTCTCCTCCATCTCGAATTTTTCGCGTACCTCCGATACACTGACCTCTCGTCCCTACTACTAAATTTTGGTCGAAAATAATAGTCACTATTCTTAGTCCGAAAACTGGAATAAAAGTCACTCTTTCTACCACTTCTTAAAGATCTCGTATGTTTCGATCTCTCCGTGCGATGTTTTGGCAGGAAGTACGGGACGGGGTCATCCTGGCAGGGTTTTTCTATGGGGGTGATTGGGGTGAAGTTGCCCCGGATGAATCCATCGACTATCGTATGCAGGACATAGTCACGGAGAGTTGGATCTTCGAATTGGAGATGCACTGCAAAGAAAGAAAGATTTTGCATTATTTTCTTTTTAAGATAAATTATACTAGGGCAATAGTGGAGCTTGACAGTAAGACTAGCCAGATTAAAAATAAATTAGTAAGTGCTTGACACTCCACGCCCGAGGATTCCATAGAGGTCATCCACTATTTTCTTTATTTGGCTGCAGAACCATAGACGGAAATCAGAACGTTCATGAGCTCATGAGTTTTGAAATGAGCTCATAGCAGAGATTTTGTTTGAGTATAACTAGTATTGCAAACATCCATAGGCGACGGTAATCATTTTTATGTGGACCATTAGCTTGTCTGCTGTATATTTCAAAAACTACTTCACGTATCTTGTTCAAACTCATTGAAAGTGTCATCAAAGCTGTATCACCTTGATTATTTTCAAAACGTTCCATCTCGTAGTTTAAAAGTTAGGGGGACACAATTTTCACGACTTTGGTCGCTAATATTTCGACACCTATTGCTATTGACTTAACGAAATCACTAAAGAATCTATTTATGATTTTTCAAGATCTGACTAAAAAATATATCACACAACCAAAAGGAAAAAGCAGATAGGCCGAGCCCCAGCTCTTATAGTGAAGCCGGCTAAAGGATACTGGTTTTGAATAGGAAGCCGATCACACCGCATTGCGGTATGAGGAGTCAATATTAAATAATCGAATTAATACGGATAAAGGCGGACTACTTTCCAATGGATATATTAATATTAACCACAAAGACACAAACCACATATATACTAAGTACAAAAGATTACGCATACAAATAGCTATGTCTGATTAACAAAATATAATCATGCTAATACATTTATTATATATAATAACTTATGTATTATTGTATATATATGACTATGTATATATGTATGTATTTGTATATTCATTTCTTAAACTAGTTTGAGTATTTATGTATCTATTGCCTTTTTCCTGCACCACCTATATCGCCTGATTCAAATTTCTTTCATTTAGGTTGCTTGGAACAGATCGCTTTGAGCGATAAGGCCGCCTATTGTATTGCCTAGAAAATATTACAAAAACAGACCATACTGTTTTTGTAATTGTATATTTTGGTGTGCAATAAAGTGTTATCTCTCTCTGTCTCTCTCTCTCTCTGAAGGTGCTCTCTCGCTACGAAAATTCGCCTGTAATGTATTTATGATTCGATTTTGAACATTACGTTAGAAAGTTACAATACTACTTCCCTAACTGACGAGCATTCGCCTGTAACGAAACATTCATTATTCGATTTTGAGTATTTAGTTGATTCCACAATGTCAGGCGAAGCTGTCGTTGTGTTACAAGTTGTAACACAATATTACAAATCTTATCATTACAGCTTGCGCACTGTAATGCTTGGTTCTCGTCCCTCGCCGATGTAATGCTCGGATCTGTAATTACAGGCGAATGCTCGCAGTGCGGAAGCACCTTTACATGTACGGCGGCCTTCTCCACTTTTTTCACAATTTTACTACAGAGTTGTATAGATTACGTATCCTAATTAAGGTTCACTCACATACCAAGTACCTCAGGATAAATATGACAAAATTGATTTTTATTTAACAATATTAATTTAATTTACAATTTATACGTATTTGACATACATATAATTTAAAAATAAATTATAGGTATTATAATTATACACATTAAAGGGACAATAATATTGAAAATAATTAAATATTGAGAAATAACTTGCTAAAGCAGTTGTAAAATATAGATACAAATATAGATATAGGTATATTAAAGAAGACGGATAAATATTAAATTCATTTTACAATTATTATTATTTTTTGCACACCATGAAAATGGTAGAATGTATAGGACATCACCTTTTCACAGTAACAACTTTTGTACTACATTCTAGCAATTATTATTAGAGTAGTTCAGAAGAGACATGCCTGTCTGTATACAGATCGACAGATTAATATGACGATTGTATAATTTTTACTTTGGTCAAAATAGCTAGAGAACCTTAGAGAGTTTTTAAATAATGAATACTGAATTGAGAAATAACCAAAACAAAATATTCAATTAACATAAAAGCAACAATAAGTCTTGACAAGATTGCTTTATTCCTACATACAGGACCTATAGCTCGAACGGTCCGGTAAGCCCAAGAATGTCCGGCCAACGGTCCAATTTCCGATACGGCCGGACCGAGGCCGGTCAACGCGACAAAACTACGGGAATGTTTTAAGGCTATACCTGCAACAATGCGCACAAAAAACAATTATTTTAACAAAACGTGAAACAATTATTTCAAAGTCTTTATTATTTTCTTATCTACACGCGCTTCGGCGACTCGGTTGCAAAAATTAAGTCTATACATCCATACAGATAAATACAATTTAAGTGTCTGTTTGTGATGTCGAAATTACAACTTTTCATATATGAAAGTATATAGGGTACTTATATCATTTTAGTACGTCATGTCATTATTATAACTTTAATAATATTTTTCTTTCTTTTTATTGTGTCTTGGTCTTATTGAGTATGCACTGTTTGCTACAACTCCATTAATTCTTCAAAAAGTAATTCTGTAACATACTTCTCTATAAAACTTATTAAAAAAAGACAACTTGAGAGATAAATAGAATAAGAAACTTAAAGAAAAACGATATTTAGCTAGACGTGTTGCTGGGGAGTTTGTTGCCGCTTCTTCTCCTTAACAGCAATAACACGTTGCGAAGCGGTGTACATAGAATAGGAAGAAAAATTAAATTTTAACTTATATATATGACCTTCAAAAAGTGTTCTCCAGTGGAACTTACTTTGAATAAAAAACTTTGAATTTGAATTTGAATTATCAAAAAAATATATTTAAAACTTTTTCTGGTCCGATTTTGAGGGGCCTTTCACTGGCAGATAGCTGATGTTATAAGGAGTAACTTAGGCTACGTTTAAAATTAGGATTCCGCGAAAAAAAATGCAAGCCTACGAAATCGCGGACACAGCTAGTAAATAATAAATATAAATAATCGACAGACAAGCACACATATTGTATATCCCCAAATTAAGCAAGTTAGGCTTGTGTTATGGGTAATATACAACGTACCACTCTGGGACCGACCCTGACACCCAGACCACAGTAAATAACGGAGAAAGTTCGATCCCGAAATTTACGATACCAGGAATTGAACCCGGAACCTCTGCGCAGTGAGATAGGCCGGCAAAGGCTAAGCCAGCTCAACCACAGAGGTCACCAACATTGTTTTTTCAACATACATAAAAACTTAATTAGGTTTTTTAAATTTTTACCTGATAGTGAACCATTTCAAAATCCGTTGCGTGGTTTCTGAGATTACCAGTTATGACTTCAATAACAATTGATTCCATGAAGTTACGTAATATATAAACTTAGGTTAACTGTTAACCTAGAACTAGTACCAAAACTCGCCACTAGATGAATCTGTTTCAGAAGGAATATCAAATATTTATTTACATCAAACAATAGATAAACGCCTAATACTGATCAGTTAAGTTGAACCTAGTTTAACTATCGTACGATGCTGTGTTCAGAAACGCAATTTTATAAGTTACAATAACCAATAGCGCTAAAGAACAGATAAACTACAGTTGAAAGTACCTCAGAAACCGGGCATTATAGAAGAAGTTAGCGAATATACAGACAGACGCGGAAAGCGACTTTGTTTTAATACTATCTAATAAAAAAGATATCACCAATTTCTTTGGTTAAAAATAATTGGATTAATAATAAAGAGCCTTTACGCTTTTAATTAATTAAAGTTGCCCATTTTCTTGTAATGAAATATGCCCACGAGGCATAAACGCTTACCGGCAAATTAACTCAATTTAATTCGGCACTTGCGTTTCTATTTTGCAGGGTCCCGTGGCCGTTTTGGCAAGGACGGAACTAATAATATCCGTCCGTCTGTCCGTCTGTGTGTGTTGAAGTCATTTTTGGAAACTACTGGATTTTTCAGATACCTCCATAGTTGAGTGAATTGTGTGAAGGATGACACGATGATTTATGGTGTGACAGAAAACGCATGCCAGAATAGAGGAGTACGGAAGGATGAGACACTTTGTGCCAACCCGAAATATGGGAGCAGGTGAAAGAAAAGAGAGGTGTATTATTTTCGGTTAAAATACGTATAAATATGTATGAAGAGATTAATGGAAGTTAATGAAGCGAAAATTATTTGTCAGGATCGTAGCAGGTGGAGATCTATGGTCTTTGACTACCCCAATAGGAAACAGGCGTAGCTATATGTACGTATCTGCTGTCCGTGTTTGAATGGAGAAAGACTAGAAATCCTACAGCCGGGCGGCCTGTCGTAAGAGGCGGCAAAACAACCCAGAGAGATATGACGTGTTGCTGGGGAGTTTCTTCTCCTTTGAACAGCGATAACACATTGTGAAACGGTGTACATAGAAGAGGAAGTAGATTGAAATTTTAACTTACATGTATGACCTTCAAAAAGTGTTCTCCAGTGGAACTTATTTTGAATAAAAACTTTTGAATTGATGTGTAAATAATGTTAGAACTTATACTAACATGTTTTCGCATCTCTATTTTGGGACGTGAAAATTTCTTACCTTGGGCGCTCATGTCTCAAGCTTCTGCTCTACCGTATGTGCTTAATCTTAAACTTTGTGTAGTCTGTCGTTATGCAACAAATTGCTGTCTGCAGGATAAGGAGTTCGATACACTAACTATGGGGCCACGAAACTCCAAACTTACACCACTTGACATACGTCAGACAGACTTCATTAAATTTTAAAACGATGATCACTGAGTATTAACATGAAAGAATAATGGCGACCGAAGATAGAACGTTTAGGCAACCTAAGTTTCAAGACCTTCAGAAAAAGATAGAAAATGCTGGAAGAACAACACGAGACAAGGACAGATACGTTTTAGAACTAGATAGATTATGAATAAAAGAATCACGATATAAAGCCAAAATTATGAATTAGACGATTCGGAAAGGAAAGATAAGGATAGGTAAGTTTTTGGAGAGGGATAGATAGTGAATAAAAGAGTAACGAAAAGAAGATAGAATGGTTCCAGAAGATTCTTCCGGTTATATAAGCGCGCCAAGCCGCGGCTAGAATTTCAGCTGAGTACAAAGAGTTCTATTGAAAACAGCATAGCGATAAGAGCGAAAAGATAGATATTGTAGAAAATATCAATTCAAACTTTCAAAATAGGAGTGGCCGCTATACATGTAGTACGGCGGCCACCCCTATTTCACCCCGTAACGCACAACCTATTTCTTCAAGTTAAATTTCGACACTATATGTTATAATGATATAATGTAGACCCAGTAATTTCCGAAAAAAAATATTGACATATAATGATAGACGGATGAACGGACGGACGGACAGTGTTCCATTTGAGCTAAAATGGATAATAATAACCGAGTCACCGTCTGCCCATTTCTTCCATGTGCCTTGAAAATTGTGACGGGCAGACGCCATTGTCCCCATAGTCCCCGATATGTAACTCCACTAGGAGTTCATCCCAATAGCCCAGTATCTTTGTTCTCATTCCCTACAATAGCCCTACACTTACCGGGGCTTGTCCTTGGGTGCATTTTTATATGGCGAAGACAGAACAATCGCCGGTCAGTGTCACGCCACATTTAGATTAAAATTTTCAAGCGGCCTCTACGTGTTGGCCCTCCCATGGCCCCACGCAAGCCCTCCAAAAATCCGGGTCATTTTGTGGCCCGTGGTAAATTAAAAATAATAATAATAATAGCAGCTCATGAATGTCCCACTGCTGGGCTTAGGCCTCCCATTATAGGGGAACGGACAGTATACCCGCCATGCTTGTCCAAGGCAGTTGGGCAGGTTTGACACATCGGTTATCTCGTTGTTTTCCTTCACCGTTGTTTTCACATTCAAAAACTGCGAACCCGCGCCCTTGTTAGGACGCGTGTGTGCTAGCCATTACGCTACCACGATCCATGACTAAAATAAATACGTTGCCCTAAAAATCGATATAAACAGAATTATTCTTAAAAGTTACTTACATACATATCTTAGAGGCTAGATTTTTTTTATCGTATAGTCAAAGTGTTTGAAATTACGCTTGAAAGGTAAAGTGTCGCGTTTTGTGGCCCGTTGGTAAGGTAGGGTGATTAGACGCTTTGCCCGCTGTCCGGCCGTATGTAGGTCAATCGATTCCGCAGTTTACTTTTGTTCACCGCGACTATTGTTGTACCTTCTTGTATTCAGATGACGTGTGGTTTATGCATGATCTTCGAGGAATAATGTATGTACATAGGACATTCATATACTATTCTATTGTATATTAGGAAGTTTAGTAAAACTGCTTGCATACGCGACGATGTCAAAAAAAAATTACGTAGTATGTTCCCAAGTTTTAGCGACTAATACACATAATAAGCACATGTCTTCCGTGATCATGGCTACTGAAAAATGGTCGAAATGTCGGAATAATTTTTTTTATAAAATACTGCGCTTAAAACAGTTGAAGCGTAGTTTTAATATAAAAATAAGAATACAGTGTACATCAAAACAGAAATCGATCATGTCTGGTCAAGATGTGGTAGAACCATGCTGGAAAAAAAAATTCTTTCGCGGTTTTAGAAATATTTCGTCATAGAGTATGCCTTCCTATCAAAATCAATTTTCATCTGTAATACTTAGTAGTCACTGAAAAAAATACAACAGAAGTCGTATTACGTGGAAGAGAAACTGGAACCTGGCCACTGATGCCGGAACACAACTGGAGGTTGTTATGGCGGCATACTCTAGACGAGGGGTGGTCGCCAACCAGTCGGACAAATGCCCTACCACCTGGCAATGGGTTGTTTTTGTCGTCTCTTACGTTAAGCTGCTCGGCCCCAGGAATTTGTATTCTTCTCCGTTCCTGCACGGAGAAAAAGCCTAAGCCTTCGGACCTATATTAAAAAAGTTCGGATCTGTCCATAATAGTTCATAACAAATAAATGCGCCCTATAACTATACCGAACCCTTCCATTCCCCTATCTCATCCCCTACATCCAATTCTTTTAGTCTGGATCCCTATATCCCATCCATCCAATTTGACATCCCTCGGGCTCCCTCGGGCCGTCACCAAACAGGACAACTTAAGTTGTATGGATGGTGGCGGCCCGGGGAAGGCGTTTGCGATTAAGTATTTATAGACTTTTGTATAAATATAAGTATCTATATTTACTAGTGGTAGCCCGTGGTCGAAATTCGACCATAACAATTTGTTGTCAAAGACTACAAATTCTTCTATAATCACATATTTCGCCAAGGCTACGCTGTTAATTTGACTTGAACAATAAACAAAAGAGTAAATATGCGTGTGTGTGTCAAATACATGGTATTGTATGTAATGTTTTTTTAATGATTTAATGTATTTTTTATGCACAACTAAAAAAAATAGCATTCGTCGCTTCTTCTCTATATAAACTACAAGTGTGCGAAATTTCATACTCATCCGTCCGCACAATTTTCGTAAAAAGGGGTACAAAGTTTTTGCTTCACGTATTAATAAAGATATCTCATCAACATTTTTTTATTGCCACGGAAAATCCGTTTGAGGACTAAGCCGCGACAGACACAGAAGCCTGGGGGGATGTTCGCCACCCGTGTGAGAGCGTGGGATTCGCTAGATCGGGGGTGGCACTAGCGTGCCCAGTCAGAACTGGTGCCACGCTATTGCCACTCCCCAGTTACGGATACCCACTAAAACTCCTGGGTGTTCCGTCCTGCGCCTTATGCCAGGGCTACGGGACTGCGGGATTCCCAACTCCGCGTGCCCTGGCAGCCGTGAGCCTCGCTGAAAATCCTTCCCAACATAATCAAATTACCCCCAACAACTCCCAACCAATCCCAACCATAGCCATCTTATGCCAAAATGATCCTAATTTACGTTTATATTTTTAAAAGTAGTATTTTAATATAATATAATAGAGCGTAGTATATAACTTAGTAGAAATAAAATGTATTAGAAATAAGTACCTTGTATTATATAGAATCAGATAGTAGTCATCTAGATCCATAGTTTCCTCTTTCATGAATCAAGAAAGAGGTTAAATTGGTTAAAAAAAAACCTTCCCAATCCCATCCTAAAGGCTTGTACCACGTTGGCTCATACGTGTTGTTATAAAAGTAGTGCATAGAAATAAATATAGATAGATAGATAAGCATACGTTTAAGAATATATGACTAGTATAATGCTTAATAATGTAATAGAATATATCATATTGTTAAGAGCTACAGGACTCGAATAAAAAATGCCGTTGGAACTACTATAGAATCTATTAGAACTGTACAAACACGTATAAAACAAATAAAAATAAAACTGGATGCAACCAGTTCACACTGCACGATTCAATGTAATTCAACACGCGTAAAGTCCGTCGTCTATATCGCTAATCGAGAGTACTACAAACGTCTTACTCGTCTCGCAGTCGTCACTGAGTGCCCACCCCTTCGGACATTCTTATTTCAACTACACAGTACAAAAAAATTGGCCGCGCGCACTGAGTTTCCGAGAAATAGTAATTTGCACACCTGCGAATGACTAACAAAGTCGAAAATAATAACAATAAGGATTATTTCGACGCTAAAGATGGTTATAAAACGAGTAGAAAAACAATAGCATGTTTTTCTTAATTACAAATTCAAAACACAAAAGAATTCCTAAACCAGCCGGGAAGACAATAAACTGCGCTTACGACAGAGAGCTGTGCGCTTATCTTTGACGGCATGTAACAATATGAAAAACTAAAAAAGTCAAAAATAATAGGATAAATAAATAGTAGATATAAGTAGCAAGTAAGAAAATATGTATAACAGAAGTAAAACAAAAATGTAATAGTATATGAGAACTCTTGCAAGATGTTTGAAAAGGAAAATGAACAATAAAAAAGAAAAGAATAAAAAAAAAATAATAATAAAGAAAAGAAGCCATGTTCCATGTTCGTTGAACATATTATAGAAAATATCAATTCAAACTTTCAAAATAGGAGTGGCCACCATACATCTAGTACGTCGGCCACCTCCATTTCGCCCCCTAACGCACAAACTATTTCTTGAAGTTAAATTTCGACACTATATATTATAATGATATAATGTAAACCCAGTAATTTCCGAAAAAAATATTGATCTATAATGATAGATGGATGGACGGACGGACGGACAGTGTTCCATTTGAGCTAAAATGGATAATAATAACCGAGTCACCGTCTGCCCATTTCTTCCATGTTCCTTGAAAATTGCGACGGGCAGACGCCATTGTCCCCATAGTCGCCGATCTGTAACTCCACTAGGAGTTCATCCCAATAGCCCCGTATGTTTTGTTCTCATTGCCTACAAGAATCCTACACTGACCGGGGCTTGTCCTTGGGTGCATTTTGATGTGGTGTAGACAGGGATAATCGTCGGTCAGTGTTACGCCACATTTACATTAAATTTGGCTGGATTTCCCATGGCCCCCACGCAAGCCCTCCAAAAGTTCATCCCATTTTTATGGTCCGTGATCTACAATGACAAGAGAGAAAAAGAAATGGTAGCTAAGGCCGGACAAATCTCGTTTCTCCGGTGATGTAGAATAAAAAAAAAGCCTTGGCTCCGTCCCTGATGTTACAAACTTCTATAGACGACAGTAAAAACTTTCCAATCGAGGAAGTCTGCTTGCAGGCCATCATCGCAACAAAAAAAAAATAATGACGGTAGTCTAAAAATTTCATTTTCCCAAAATACTACGGGAGCCTAAAAACACACTAAAGCCAATAAACTAATAGCTTTTAATTTAAACACGGGTTACTTAATAGCCCTATTTGAAACAGAGGAACTCAAAATGTGACTAGGGGTCGCTTTAGTGTTTGTGCCTATGTGAGGTTGTATCAATTAATTGGTCGGCAACATCGACCCCTAACCGAGCACACGCCTTGGTAACACGAAATAGCGTGCGCATCAGTTTTAAGGGACCTTTGCTATCAGGGCTGTTATACAGTATATGCATACCAACAGTAGGTACAGAGCAAGGATAGCTTAAACTTATACATTAACTAGCTTCTCCCCGCGACTTCGTCCGCGTGGAATAGAGGAAAAAACCCCGCGATTTTGAAACCTTCTTCATTGGTGCTCCGCTCCTATTGGTCTTAGCGTGATGATATATATCCTATAGCCTTTCTCGATAAATGGACTATCTAACACTGAAAGAATTTTTCAAATCAGACTAGTAGTTCCCGAGATTAGCGCGTTCAAGCAAACAAACAAACTCTTCAGCTTTATATAATAGTATAAGATGTAGGGATGGTGGCTGGCAAGAAAAACAGCACTTTACGAGTTTAAGATTTACAGTGCTGCACGTGCGTTTATTTTAGTAATTTTAATATTAACACCGTGCAATATTTTAAAGAAAACTCAGAGCGTGTTTATGCGTCGTGCGTGCATCGTCCATTCGTCGTCTATTCTCCTCTTTCACTCGTCATCTCTTTCACACCATGGACTCGTTCAGAAACATCTTCTTACGTTCATCAAATCATGCGTTCAACATACATCATTCACACATTAATGTACATTGTACATATAAGATCATATTATTGGCGTCATTGCAAGAACTTGTAATTATTTTTTTTAGTGAATTTATTTTTTCGTTTCAGTAGCTTCATGGATACTATATGAACGAGCAAATAAAACGAAAAAAATATTACACCAAAAAATATAGTTATAAAGTCCTGACGCCGACGATATGTAACCATTATTGAAACTGAGATAGAACAGTACAATTGCGAAATCACTGAGTCATCATAGTAAAATGTATATGTAGTAAATAACCATAAGTGATCTCGAAAGATGACAGTAGTTTGGGACTAATATTTTATCTCTAACTTGGATATGCCCGCGACTTCTTCTACGCTTGACTTGAAATTTCCGCGGGATTCCTGGGACACAAAATACCGCAGCATTTGAAAATGAATGTAAGCTATCGTTTTAGTGAAAATTGTGTCGGAATAGGCTAATCTTTACGCACCCGAACAACTACAACTGCTCCCGGGAAAATTCCCGTGGGATTCACGGGATAAAAATAGCGCAGAGATTAAGTAATAGACTGTCGTTCAGCGAAAACCACAAAGAAATCGGCCTAGCAGTTTGTACGTGAATCCCGAACAAACATAAGAAATCTAAAAAATATAGCATCGTGTTCTCCATCGTTTATATAGTCTATTCCAGTTATTTTTTTAATAGTTTTAGAATTTAATAATATATAGATAATTATTCCCTTTTTTATTGTATTTTATTTTATTTAGTTCTAGTTTTTATTGTAGTATAATTTGTAATTTATTTTTTGAGTTTATATTGTATTTTTCTAATAACAATTAAATAAAATGTAATTCGAAAATTAATACAATCAAATTAATAATAAGTTACACGTAAATACAAAGAAAGAAGACATTTTTTTATTGTGAATAAAATTAATCTCATTAGAAAAGAACACCCGAACTAGTTCGGAAAAGGACGACCTGTATGAGCTCAAGATAATACTGTTATTGGCTATGTCAGAAAAACGCCGGGGCTTGTTAGGCCCATAAAAACAGTCATTACTGAGTTCCGGATAAATGCCAGATGGATATATGCATTATGCAGTATAATATCGGTCCGAGATTTGGGTTATTCGCTTTTCAACGGTAACATTAATGTAAAGTTAAAACACTCGGGAGTTGTTCAAGAGGATTTTAATTTCAGAACGACAGTGTGAAATCTTCTCTATAATTATCTGTACTATTATTATAAAGAGGTCAAGTTTGTGAGTTTGGATGTTCATGGTAATCTCCGGTACTAGTGATCCCATTTTGAAAATCTTTTCACCAGTAGAAAGCTACATTATTTCCGGCTATATTTGATTGTTGATTGTGATTGATAAATCAGAAAAGTAAAAATGTTTTACACCTAGCGAAGTGGGCACGGGAACGCCTGTCAAATATGTAACAGCAATAACGTTCCACGCAAAAATTGCGCATATCCTTGTACGAGGCATTGCTTTCTGCGTTTATGAATTAATTTAAGGTTACAAAGTTTAATTTATTTATTACATATCCAAAAGCTTACAATATTGTATATCAGAGTAGAGGAGTGTGGAAGGAAAAGACATATTATGCCGACCCCAAATAATCGGGATATGGTGAAAGAAAAGAGAGAGAGCTTACAATATTTATAATTTAGACAATAAACTCTGTGCAATGTGATTTTTGCCAATTACTGGATACTTTACACTTTACAATGTTTTTGTACAAAAGCAAGACCGCTATAAAGAGTTTATGACAAGCTCTGATATAAATAATAAAATAATGAAATAATGCCTGCTGAAGTGTATATTATATAAAATATATAAGTAACTAAAATATAATAATATACAGATATTCATAATATATATATTTATAATATTCATATACATTATGCACAAATACATATTATACACACATAAATTAAAAAAAAAACCCTATAGAGGCGTTTCAAAAGCGTGATATTTACGGTGCCTGATAAACAGTTAAAATGTCATCCTAATTTTTCTAATATCTTTGATTTGTAAATTAATTTTGAGTGATAGAAAATATTTACTTCATTAATTTTTATTTTATTTTATTCAACCTTGATATGCGTGCGTGTATGCGTGGGTGCATGTGTATTTTTAATGACGCCCAGCGAAGTGGGCACGGGGGAGCTAGTAATGTAATATAGTAATAGTTTCGGGCTACAGGTCAATGAAAACAGCTACTACATGTGGATTGCATCATTAAGGAGAAGATGTAATCCATTGTATATTGGATCGAAGAAATAACTGGGCAATTGATAAGTAAAGCAAAGGTCAGAACGAAATGAAAAAAGTTGAAGAAGGCCTGCACCCAAAATCAGGTCTTGAAAAATGTGACGAAATAATCTGTACTGTAATGTACCTATATGTTGTTTATGAACAAGTAGAGAGCTTTATTATTAGTTTTTGGTTAGACTAATTTCATACACTGTTACTTTCATTTAACATTCAGGCACAAGCACGTAAATGTTAGGTTAACCTATTTATAAATATAATATCACGATGCAAACCAAATGCAAATGAAAATAAACAGAGGAATTTTCTAATTTCATAGAGAAGAAATTTAACTGGGAGGTTAAACCAAACAGTTTATAATCTTTTTATTGGTAGAATAAATTTTGATTGTGCTATATTATCACCGTACAATATATACTAGTATGTATTAGATTGGGGAAAAAGTTTCTTTGCATTTTATATAAAAATTCAAAAGGTTTTTTTTATAAAGTTTATTTACATTTGACTAAAGTATGTAGGTGCCATTTTGTTGGATAACTTTTTGCCATCTTGTAGGTAGGGACGTGATCCCATTGCTATAAAAATTATGGGGCTTCTGATCAAAAAACTACGACAAGTGGTTTTGGCAGTCCTTTCGTGATGTTAACCTGACATTGCCTAAGGAATTCTGCAGAAACCGAAACAGGTGAAAATCTGAAGGTGCAAGGTCAGGACTATACGGTGGATGCATTAACACCTCCCAGCCAAACTCTCGTAATTTTTGCTAAGTGGCTAAAGATGTGTGAGGTCTAGCGTTATCATGGTGAAAAACCACACTCCTTCTGTTGATTAATTCCGGCCGCTTTCTCTCACCTTTTTGCTTTAATCTCATCAGTTGTTCGCAGTACAGTTCAGAATCGATGGTCCTGCCTGGCGGTAACAGCTCATAATAAATAATGCCCTTCCAAACCCACCATACACACAGCATCACCTTGTTGCGAGTTAACCCGGGTTTCGCCACAGTCTGTGAAGCCTGACCGGCCTTTGACCACGATATTTTTCGCACGTTCTTGTCGTATGTGATCCACTTTTCATCACCAGTTATCAGCTTTTTGAGAAATGGTTCGATTTCGTTACGTCGTAATAAAGAATCACAAATGAGTATACGGTTCATTAGGTTACTTTCAGTGAGCTCATGAGGCACTCAAATATCGAGTTTTTTGTGTACCCAGCTTTTTTCAAATGCGCCAAAACCGTTTTGTGGTCAATTCCTAGTTCTCCAGCTACATCGTAACTACTAATATGCCGATCTTGCTCCATTTTTTCAAAAATGGCATCAATTTTGTTCGTAACAGGGCGACCAGAGCGACGTGCATCTTTGATATCAAAATTTTCGGATTGAAAACGCTTAAACCAAATTTGCGCTACTCTCACAGATACTGCATTAGGTTCATAAACATCACAAATTTTTTTCACGGCTTGTGTTGCAATTTTACCTCATTTGTAGTAAAATTTTAAAATGTATCGAATTTCTTCATTAGATTCATTCATTTTAACAATGAGAAAAACAAATGAAAATCACACATTTTCCTATTTTGAATTTGGAATTATCTTCTTTAAAATTAAAACTTTTTAATGATACCAAAACCAGCCAGATTCCAATGGTATAGCCAAAGAGATCTTATTACAAGTTCATACATACTATATGCGAAAAGACTTTTTCCCCAACCTATTATGTTGGACCTTAACCGGTTCTGCTCTGTTAGAAGTACTTAGGAGGGCGCCGCCAACACAGCAATCACAATCAGTCCGCCTTACGCCGTCCGACGACGTTACGCATACAATAAACCATACATCGTTTACCTTTCTCGCGTATAATACCTGTACCGTGGTCGAAAATAAAGCTCATATAATCATAACAGTCCACTGATTACTACAAGAACCTCAAAACACCCAGGAGGAGCATAGATATGTATGCCATAAAATAATTAAATACAATTGTTTATTTGTAAAAAAAAAAACAATATAATCTTATGGATACTGTATTAAAATTGTTCTACGGTATTTATTCTTTAAACTGTGGCATGTTGTTTGTATATTCGTAAAGTAAAAGGAGTGTAAGTATTTCGGGGTGAATGAGACTTAATAGCCCCAGCCTGTAGCGGAGCTCGTTTCGGTTATGATCACATCAAAATATTTTCAAGTAAATATTCTTGACCCAATATAAAGTTTCATGACCTTTGCATTTTATTGACGAAACCAAAGCTAAATATTTGCAATATTTAGGGCTCCATAGCTATTCTATCAAAAAGAGAAGCCTTGTGAAATTGTTACGTCCATCTGTCTTTGTGTCTCTTTTTTCTCAGAAGCTACTGAGTCTACATGCATGATTTTTTTTAAATATCTATCTATCTATCTATATATATATATATATATATATATATATATATATATATATATATATATATTATTCTATATATAATTCTTCTGTACGTGTGTTGACAGTGAACTCCTCCTAAACGGCTGGACCGATTTTGATGATATTTTTTTGTGTGTTTGAATGAGTCCCCGGATGGTTTAGATTCACAATTGGAACCGGTAGGTGGCGCTGAGATCGATTTCTAGAATTCTCCTAATCACCTAGATCGATTTTGGTGATTTTGTTTTTATGTCATGAAATAAAGTCTTTTAGAAATTTAGAAAATATGGCGGTACGAAGTTCACCGGGTCAGCTAGTAATATTACAAAACTCTAAACATGCCGTGTCTGTACATTAAAGATATTTAAAAAAAAAACAAGTGGATTTGACTATATAAACGATGCATTTTTTTTAGATTTCTTGTCTGTTTCTCGGTCTGTTTGTTTGGGAATCACGTAAAAACTACTGGGTCGATTTCAATGCAGTTTTCGCTGGTCGACAGCAAATTCTTAGACATAAATCTGCACTACTTTTTATCCCGGGAATCCTGCGGGAATTTTGCTGGGAATGATTTAAAGTGACCAGATTAAAAAATATCGAATTCCTGTGATTTTTTTACTAATACCAAACTTGATGTAATAAAATTTGTGATATTTTTTATAGCGGGAATCGCACGGGAATTTTCCCGGGAGCGGTTTGAAGTTGTTTGGGAGCATAAAAATTATCTTATTCCGAGACAGTTTTCACTAAAACTATAGCTTACATTCTTTTCTGAATGCTGTGATGTTTTGCGTCCCGGGAATCCCGCAGGTATTTTCCTGGGTATGGTACAAATTAGTTAAATTGCTTAAATCCTTTTTTAACTGATGCGATGCTTTATATTTCGGGGATCCGTGGGAATTTTCCCGGGAGTGTTATTCATTATATTACTTCAAATTAACTACTGCCTAGGGTTTGACACGCGTAGCCGCGGGGCAACCTCTAGTTTGTAATATGTATATACCGCCACATAATAATGCAATAAAAACTCAAAAAAAAGGGGGTTACCACACATATGACTTTTTTGTTTTTTTTTTTATTCGATCCCTGTCTACATTCGAGGCAGGTTTTTTCAGCCTCTTTGTTTCTTTTCTATTTTTTGGTTTTGTCTTTTTTAGGAAATAAGAGGAATTACATTGTATTAATTTTTATCTTGTTTTTGTTGGGTACGTCTTTTCTTGACTATATTGTTTTGGTCAATAACTGGCCAGATATTAGCTCCCGAAGTAATGGAAATGTTGACCCCCTAACTTTCAACCTAGGAAGTGCTTTTTTTCTAAATAAATATCGAGGTAGTAGAGCTTAAAAAATACAAAGGAAATTGGCTTGAACATGATCCATGAAATAGTCTTTGAGATATGGGTAATGGATATGATATTGAGTAAATGTCACATGTTATGACAATCAATCATAAAATTATTTTCATATTATGGTGCGGCTTCACTTGCGAAAGTGTTAAAGATATATATAGGTCGTTTCACGCAGATATGGCAATGGGTTTAAATCCTTATTTAAGATACAACATTGATAATGACGTTAAATGTTAACAGATAACGTATTTATATACACTAATGTGGCTACACGTTAACGGCGTTAGTTTTTAACGCTTAAAATAAGACACACTCGGCTACAGTCTAAATCTTTAACACTAACGCAGCCTCTAATGAAGCCTCAGCATTAGAGAGCGAGCGCTAAAATATAATTATGTTATATTTTGTTTACTTATTTATTGGCATTCGTTTGTAGAGCCTATTGTTGTATTGTAATCATTAGCCAGGTGTTACGGATTTTAAAAGTGCAAGCTGATTCTAGGAAATTCGGTCCACGTAGACGGGCGGGCATTGACATTGAACTTGGGCAGGATAAAAATGATGGCCTGATGGAGGGAGGAAGTCAGTCGAGCAAGAGCCACGAGCGAAGTGAGACGCGTGTACTGCAATCTCGGGAATCTAATAAGTGATGGACTTTGCGCGTTTTATTGAATTACGACCCCCTGCATTATGTTTGGATTTGTTGTGTTCGGTTATATATTTGTACACGTGTTGTACGTGTTTATATAGTTCTCATAAACTCTATAATAATTCCAACGGCATTTTAATTCGAGTCCCATAACTCGTAACAATATGTGAACAGATTATATATATATGTATATATAAAATCTAACCTGCACCACCTTACATCGCCTGATTCAAATTTCTTTGATTTAGGTTGTCTGGAAGAGATCGCTTTGAGCGATAAGGCCGCCTATTGTATTGCCTAAAATATATGTAATATGGTCCGTTTTGTAATTGTCTATTTTGGTGTGCAATAAAGTGTTATCTCTCTCTGTCTCTGTCTCTGTCTCTCTCTCTCTGTATATATATATATATATATATATATATATATATATATATATATATATATATATATATATATATGATATATTGGGGAAAAATTCTTTTCGCATATAATATGTATGAACTTGTAATAAGATCTCTTTAGCTATACCATTTGCATCTGGCTGGTTTTGGTATAATTAAAAAGTTTTAATTTTAAAGAAGACAATTCCAAATTCAAATTAGCAAAATGTGTGATTTTCATTTGTTTTTCTTATTGTTAAAATGAGTGAATCTAATGAAGAAATTCAATACATTTTAAAAATTTACTACAAAATAGGTAAAATAAAACACAAGCCGCCAAAAAAATTGTGATGTTTATAGACCTAATGCAGTATCTGTGAGAGTAGCGTAAATTTGGTTTAAGCGTTTTCAATTCGGAAATTTTGATATCAAAGATACACGTCGCTCTGGTTGGCCTGTTACGGACAAAATTGATGCCATTTTTGAAAAAGTGGAGCAAGATCGGCTTCGGCATATTAGTAGTTACGATGTAGCTGGAGAATTGGGAATTGACCACAAAACGGTTTTGGCGCATTTGAAAAAAGCTGGGTACACAAAAAAGCTCGATATTTGAGTGCCTCATGAGCTCACTGAAAGAAACCTAATGAACCGTGTACTCATTTGTGATTCTTTATTACGACGTAATGAAACCGAACCATTTTTGAAGAAGTTAATAACTGGTGATGGAAAGTAGATCACGTACGACAAGAACATGCGAAAAAGATCGTGGTCAAAGGCCGGTCAGGCTTCACAGACTGTGGCGAAACCCGGGCTAACTCGCAACAAGGTGATGCTGTGTGTATGGTGGGATTGGAAGAGCGTTATTCATTATGAGCTGTTACCGCCAGGCAGGAACATCGATTCTGAACTGTAGCGCGAACAACTGATGAGGTTAAAGCAACAAGTTTAAGAGAAAGCGGCCGGAATTAATCAACAGAAGGGGTGTGGTTTTTCACTATGATAACGCTAGACCTCACACATCTTTAGCCACTTAGCAAAAATTACGAGAGTTTGGCTGGGAGGTGTTAATGCATCCACCGTATAGTCCTGACCTTGCACCTTCAGATTTTTACCTGTTTCGGTCTCTGCAGAATTCCTTAGGCAGTGTCGGTTTAAAATCACGAGAGGACTGCCAAAACCACTTGTCGCAGTTTTTTAATCAGAAGCCCCAAAATTTTTATAGCAATGAGATCACGTCCCTACCTACAAGATGGCAAAAAGTTATCCAAAAAAATGGCACCTACATACTTTAGTCAAATGTAAATAAACTTTATAAAAAAATCTTTTGAATTTTATATAAAATGCGAAGAAACTTTTTCCCCAACCTAATATATACGTATATATATATATTTTATTATTTGACTCGTTTAAGTTATAACGTCACAACTCGCTATTCTCGTATAAAATCTAGGTGGTTTCGGCGTTTTATAAGATGGTAAAAGTCCCTCAATTGAGTTGACTGTCGACTACCGTATTCCCTTTAACGTCTGCTCTTAATATTTACTGTTCGGTCAACGCATATGCGTCCACCTCACCCTTAAATGGGGGTTACAACCTCCTACTACATGCCAGCTGACGACACACCAAGATACCCAGAATAAATTAACGTAACAACCCGTCAATCAAATGAACATGCTTCGTTTGGTGTGTATTGAATTTTGAACCCAACAGGTCCTACCGCAGCCGAGTGGAAAATTCGTGTGTCACTTTAATACTGTTACTTGTAACGTCAAACACTTATGTATAGACTTCTGAATGGAGTAAAAACGCAGTTGTGATGGAAGACCCTTAAAAGAAGACCCCTTCCGGAATACAGTAATTATAAATTTATTTAAACTAAGGGATTAAACAAAATGTTTTTTTTTATTGCTGGAGTACAGCAGACAGGCTGACGACGCAACTGTGATGGAAAGTGGTTACCGTTGCCTATAACAGGCCACCTTTAGCCAGGTGGTAGGGTATTTGCTCGACTGGATGGCGACCACCCCTGGTCTAGAGTATGCCACCATAACAACCTTGTTTTGTGTTCCGGCATTAGTGACCAGGTTCCAGTCTCCTTTAAGAGAGCAGCAGCCCATTTGTAGCACCTTTGGTGTTGCAAATGTCTATAGGCGATGGTAAGCGCTATCCATCAAGTGGGCTGTCTGTCTGCTGAACTCCTCCAATAAAAATAAAAAAAACATTTGCAGCACTAAAGGTGCTAGCAATGTGCTGCCGGACTCTTAGACGGGGCTGGAACCTGGCAACTAATGCCAGAACACAACTCAAGGTTGTTATGGCGGCATGCTCTAGAGGTAGCTAGTGGTAGCCATCCAGACGCGCAAATGCCCTACCACCTGGCTGTGGGTTGTTTTGTCGCCTTATACGGCAGGCCGCCTGGCCGCAGGAATTTGTATTCTGTCTCCGATCCTGCTGATAAGTATCCTAATACATAAAAATGATACGAGGTAAAGAGGTTGTCTACAAATTTCATGATTTCCTCCCTAGTGTGACGTCACATCATTTGCAATATTACGTCAAGAAATTATTTAATTAAAACAGCAGTTCCGTACCCATTCGGTGCGGTCATCTTAAAAATCTTTCGTCGTATAATAAGCCTTCTCGCAACAAACATTGCTTTAAATTTAATTTAATTTATTTTTTAATAATTTAAACACCATACAAATAGAGTTGGAAATATTTTTAAGGTTTTCGTTAATAGTCCAAATTTCGTGTTTCAAAGCTTAATATACAGGTTTTGACATGTGACGTCACGAAATTTAGGACCCCCTTGTCACACAATGACACAATTCTTTGACCCCCTCCCTCCTCTTAAAATGTAAAGTAGTTTATAGATAGTCCAAAACGGACATTTTAGTTTTTATTTAAATGGTCTAAAAATAAAAAAATAAGCTGAGATTTTTTTTATATTATATTATACAATTTTATATATTACCATTTTTGCTTGCGGCTTCGCTTGCGTTGAAAATGATATGCATGCCATGAAGTGGGAATGTTATGTTTCTTACAAATGTCGAATTTTTTCATTCCGCTAATGATAAATACTTGTAACGCCATCTAGCGAGGGTGGAACTAACAAACCATGACAGCAATACATTCAAATTACCTGCATCTGTACACCGCGCGCGCTCTGCGTACACTTGTTTGGTTAGCTATTTACACTTTGTCGCGTCCCCGGAACTGTTCCCGGTCGAGTCTCCGTTCGCGTCGAGCTCCCGGGAGCACCCTTTCGTGTGCCGTGGATAAAGTGAGCCGTCGTTGGTGGCGCGGATCGCCGTAGCCCGTGCTGCGGTTGATCCCCACCAGCGGCGCGCGATAGTGCGCTGACCACCAGCCCTTCGTGGAGAAGGGTACCGGTGGCAGCTGTGTCTGTGCTGAGATAGTGACTCCATGTAGTGTTAGTGCTTCATAACTTTTCTTAATCTGCTCCCTGGCGGAAGAACCGCCAGGGAAGCCTGCGGCCAGCAGTTGCGACCCTCGATTGGTCTATAGACCAATCGAAACCAAGCCGAAGACATCATCGACTGCCACCATTACCACCCCCCCCACCGCGGGCGGGGCCGCGCTCGTGCCCGCCGGAACTGAGTGTCCGGAGAGGGGCGAAAGGGGCCCGCGCCAGGTCGGAGGGAAGAGCCGGAGGTCGTCCTCAGACGAGGAAGAACGACCCCGGAAGAAGACCGACACGGCGAGTACGCCGTCGGTAAGCGACCCAGATGAGGGCGGCGGAGAGGAGATGGCCTCCACTTCCGCCACCTCGGAGGACACCGAGGGGGAAGAGAGCGGCAGCGAAAGCTCCGAAACGTCGGCGGACACAACACCTTCGCGCTCCACGTCGTACGTGGAGCTGGAGAGCCTCGCCAACGCCGGGACCGCCGCCGCCAACCCCAAACGTGACGTCACAATGAGTGACGTCACTACCGCCGCTGGGAGTACCCGAACTGGAAACCAAGGTAGGAGTAGCCCTAAGGTTAACACTTTCGCCGAAGCTGCCGCGACGCCGCGTGCGAGTCCGACTCCGCGGATATGTACGAGTCCGCGGCCGAGTACGAGTCGGACTCAGACCGGACCGACGGCGACCTCCACGCCGGTACAGGCCGGCGTCGCGCCGCACACGAGTGCGGGTCCAACCAAACCCAAGGGCTACCCGCCCATTACCGTAGATGTAATGCCAGATTGGACAAAACATTTCAAAATTTTGCACCAAATACTAGGTCATGCTCCCAGCGCGCCCCTTTTGGAAAGGGGTGCGTTTTATGCCGGCCAGCCCTGAGGAGTACAGGGCTGTCCAAAAGTATCTTGTAGAGGCCACACAGGCGGACCCACAAATCCAGTGGTTCTGCTACAGTGTGGCCTCCGAAAAGCCAACCAAGGTGGCCATTAGGGGCCTACCTCCGGACACAGATCCGGAGGAAATTAAAAAGGCCCTCGAAGAGTGGGGCCACGATGTCATGTATATCAAACACATCCCAGGAGTGGGTGGCAGGCCCGGGTGCCTGTTCCACGCCACTCTTAAACACCAGAACCAAGAGGCGCTCTCCCGGCTGTACTCACGTACAGAATTTTTATACATGCCGGGGGTGGTGATAGAGGGATGGCGGGGGGTGAGCGGGGTGGCACAATGCCATCGTTGCCAACGCTTCGGCCACTCCTCGAACAACTGCCACAGAGCACCAAAGTGCGTGAGGTGCGCGGAGGAGCACCTCTCCAGTGAATGCCCCCGCCCGCGGCAAGACAAGCCTACATGCTCCAACTGCGGGCGGGCTCACGCGGCATGCTATAAAAGGTGCCCCATATACCTCAAGGAGGTAAGGAAGAGGAGGGCCTCAGTCCCCCCACCCCCGCCAAGACATCAAAGGCGGACGGAAAATCGTCCGCCTAGGCCCACAAGGGCCGAGCGCCGCAGAGCGCAGGCCCCACTCCCGCCAGAGCAAACGCACCCCCAAGCCCCGACTCTGGTTAACATACCACAGGAAAGAAGGGGAGGGGGGGGAACATTGGCAGCTCCCGCCAACCCCCCACCGACCGCACCGCCCCCCTCCCTCAACGTAAGAAAAGGCACAGGGGCGGCAAGAAACATAAAAAAGGCGCGGCAAACGCGAAAATGAACCAAGTAGCGCTGCCGCAAGCGAGGATGCCTGAGGCAGAAGCGGTGGCCCCGCCAAGATCGGCACAGGGCCCCAGAGCCGCCGAAACGCCCGCCCCATGCCCGCACTGCGGGCAAAAAATGCCGCTACCAGAGTCGGGAGCTCGCCCGGTTGCCAAAAGGCAACGGGCAGGTCGGCCGGAGGTAGCCACACCGGTGGTACAAATACCACCACCAATGCCGCAAAGACAACCGCGCAGCAGACAAAGGCGTACCGCCACTCCTGCCGCACCTACTAAAATAACCAATTTAGACACTATAGTAAACGTAGGAGGGATCGACGTCGGGGACCCACTACAGATCATCCTCCAGCGACTGGACCGCATGGAGGTGTTCTGTGGGGCCCTGACGGATCTGATCACCACCATAGCCGCCGGGGGAGATCTCAAGGTGGCGGCTATGCGTAACCTGCCCCGAGTAACCGCACAACCATAATGGTTAGTATAAACTCGGGGCAGTTACGGTTGTTATACTGGAACCCAGGAGGAGTGGCGGGTAAAGAGGCCCAGCTGCGCATTCTCGCCCAGTCGCAGGATATACATATTATCCTCCTGGGCGAGACAAAACTCCGGCCGACCAGCGAACTTAAGGTGCCTAACTACATCGTGTACAGGCGTGACGAAGTCTCGCCGCGGGGCCAGCCGTATAGGGGCACGGCGGTCCTAGTGAGGCGAGACATCATACACGATGAGTTACCGCACCTCGAATATCATGAACTCCGCACCATCGGGGTATTAATAAAGGCCGCGGGTAGGGAGGCGAAAATTTTCGCCGGCTACAGACCGCCAGGCCCCCGATGGCACCGCACTGATTTAGAGCGTATATTTTGTGGAACGACCCCCACTGTATTGATGGCGGATTTGAACGCGAAACATCATGCATGGGGGTCGAGGGTCATTAACCCGACGGGCGGGAGGCTGATGCAGGACGCCGACCGCATCGGCCTCACGGTGCTCGGACCGGGTGCACCTACCCATATCCCAAATAACACACGCCATAGTGTGGATGTGTTGGACATCGTATTACACCATAATATAAGCTGCCCAATTCACGCAGAGGTGCTGTATGATTTAGATACGCAGCACCTACCGATTCTTGCCACGCTCGCCTTGGCGGCGGTGGCAGTGCCGCCCAGAATGCGGAGTGCAAGAACGGATTGGGCAGCATACGCAAACCGTATGGAAGAAACCATCCCCCTAGGCGGACTCTCCGCTCCAGAGGAGGTAGAGCGAGCCACTAGGCTCATAATGGAGCGGATCGAGGCCGCCAGGGCCGCGACAACAACTACGATGTCCACACCGCGGAGCAGACGTCCAGAGCTCCCAGCCCGGCTTAGCCAGGACATCAGCCACAAGCGCGCACTCCGGCGCTTGTGGGCCAGAACCAGATGTCCGGTGCTTAAGACTAGGCTGAACGCCTTAACAGCTCGGGTCTCAGAGGCCGTGAAGACATGGCGAGGGGAGACCTGGGAGAGTGTGATCGACCGGGCGTCCGAACACGCCACGGACTTGCACTCACTCAACCGAGCTCTACAAAGGACGCCAATACCGACGTACCCGCTGCTGGATGCCCAGGGCCAGAGGCGTTTTGCCCCAATGGATCGTGCTGAAATATTCGCCGACCATCTGGAAGAACAATTCCAGCCACACCCAGTCCCAGCGGCGGCGTCGGAAGATATAAGGGAACACCACCAGTGCGTCGTGACGACAGCCACCGAGTTCCTGTCGCGCCCACACGAGCCGCTCGGCGGGGAGGCGTATATCTCCCCGGCCGAAGTCCGAAAGGCGGCGCTACGTCTCCCCAGACGGAAAGCGCCGGGTTGCGACGGGATACCTACGGACGCCCTGAGGTTCCTGCCGAGAAGAGGCTTCGCGGCGCTCGCGCGCCTTTTCAACGGAATCCTCAGGACCAGCCATTTTCCCGACGCCTGGAAGACAGGGAAAGTCGTTATGCTCCCGAAACAGGGCAAGGATCGGCGCCTGCCCGCAAGTTACCGGCCGGTAACACTACTGCCACACATCGCCAAGCTGTTTGAGCGATTGCTGCTGCGGCGCCTGGCTCCACATATAGAGCCACGCGCGGAGCAATTCGGATTCCGCAGCAGCCACTCGACCACGCTCCAGCTTGTGCGTATAATACACCATCTCACCACGGCCACGAACGAGGGCAAAATCTCCGTCGCGGTGTTCCTCGACGTAGAGAAGGCCTTCGACAGAGTGTGGCACGACGGGCTAATATATAAATTACTTAACACCACTACACCGCCCGCTATAGTTAAGTTAATAGCGTCGTTTTTACACGGCCGGGACTTTTACGTTTCGGTTGAGCAAACGACTTTATCGCAAAAGCGTACAATCTCTGCCGGTGTTCCCCAAGGCAGCTGTCTATCGCCAGCGTTATATGGTCTGTATACAGACGACATCCCGACCCTAGAGGGCTCGCTACGACCCGGGGATTCGGACATAACGCTGGCGTTGTACGCAGACGACAGCGCCTTCATCGCGACCTCGATGAATACCGAACAAGCGGCCCGCCGAATGCAGCGCATGCTCGACATCGTGCCGGCGTGGTTAGACAGGTGGCGCATGGCGGTCAACGTGGGGAAGACTGCCGCGCTACTAATCCCACGCCGGAACATCATGCCGAAGCAGCTCCAGCTTCGAGGTCAGGAGATCGAGTGGCAGACCTCGGTCAAATACCTCGGGGTACACATAGACAGGTCGTTGAGCATGAGGCTCCAAGTGGAGAAGGCTGTGAATGATTCACGCGCCGCCAGAGCCCAGCTCCGACCTGTCCTCACCTCCAGATTGCCCCTGAGGACGAAGATCGGGGTCTACAAGACCTATCTCCGCTCGAGGCTCACATATGCAGCTCCGGCATGGTACGCGCTGTGTTCGGCATATAGCAAAAAGCAGCTGCAGACGCAGCAAAACTTCGCCTTGCGAATGTGCACGGATGCGGGTCGATACGTCAGGAATGATGTCATCACCCGCGACTTGGGCGTCCCGACGGTGGAGGAGTTCGTGGCGATGTCGGCGCGTCGTTTGTTCGACCGCGCTGACAATTGCCGCCACACCCACCTGAACGGGATCGCCCCGCTACATGCGCGGCCTCCAGACGGAGGTCGGAAACGTGCCTGGCTATCGACCCCTCGTGACCTCATTCGCCGGGAGTAGGGCGAAGTTTTCGAGGTCGCGATTCAAGCCCCTAACGCCGCAGATAGGCCATCAGATGCCACAGACGGCCAACCGAAGCCCGGGATGGCCATCGAAAGCCACGATCGGCCAACCAAGCCGCCGACGTAGCCAACGCAAAGCCCGCGAAGGCCAACGAAAGCCGCTGATTGGCTAAAGCGAGCCGCCGACACTACGGCGGCTCCCACACCACGACACCGGAGGGTAGTCGCCCTCCGAGCTGCAGCCGGGGTAAAGAGCCCAGGCTCGACACCCGCTCACCAACACGTCGTTGTCGATACAAGCAACGACGTCGTTGAAGATTAACGATGACATTCAAATTGTCGTTTTATGTATGTCGATGTATTTCTTAGGGCGCGTTCCTCTAGTAGCTGACAACGCCCAAAATGATCCATCAGCTGTTCCACATAGCAACCACGGTCGTTATGGTTGTGGCGAAAACGTCACTAATGACGTCATTACTTTGACCACACAGCGCTCACAACGACCCGTGTTCAGACGTGGGTCGAAGTGGGCGTTGACTACCGATCCTTAATTCTCTCTATCCAATTGGCATTGAAAAAGGCGCGATTTTCAAATCGAACAATGTCATTTATGTATTTCGTCCTTAATGACATCAACACTCCATAATCCGTTACACTAGAGCGTGTGATTGTAACGCCCGCAACAAGTGGAACGGGAAAAATCGCGATCGTGAATGTGGTCGTTGTGAGTCTTACGTGAAACGGTAGCCTTAGTGAATTGCAACGGTGGCGCCAATGAAACGCGAACTAAAAAGTTATATTAATTACTAGAGTTCAACGCGCGGCTGCGCCGCGGGTCAACCCCTAGTGCCTGCCTCTTGTTTAAAGAGCAGGCGTTAATACAGGTTACATTGTACTAAATGTTTATGTCAGTGCTATTTGCACCCGAAAGATTAATTACATTTTATGTCGCAAACTATCCCATCTCCCGGCAAGGTCAAAAAGGACAAAAAGGCCAAAAGGACAAAAAGGACAAAAAGGCCAAAAAGGACAAAAAGGATAAAAAGGTCAAAAAGAACAAAAAGGACAAAAAGATCAAAAAGGTCAAAAAGGACAAAGATGACCCAAATGACCAAAATGACGAAAATGGCAAATCACAAAAAACTTATCTTACTTTTTGGGATAACCTTAACGTTAAACTATCCCAAAATCTATCGCATTATTCGGGATAAAAAGTGTCCCTTGTCCACCCCCGGTATTAAAATTACATATATATATAAAAGCATAACAAACAAACAGACAAATATATTTTTATTCCGATATCTGTCAAATTTTTCGGTATAAAAAATATTCTATGCTCATTCTCGGCATCAAATATATATATATATATATATATATATATATATATATATATATATATATATATATATATATATATATATATATGTATATATATACAGAAACTCAGTGTATACTGAGTTTCAGCCAAATCGGTCCAGTAGTTTTCCGTGAAAACGGAACAGACAGACAGACAGACAGACTACTACAGTTACTTTCGCATTTATAATATTAATAGGGATAATTTATAATCATCGTAGCTTCGTAGCACACAGCTGATGTGCTACAAAGCTACAATGAGTTGTTATGAGAAATGATCATAGAGACGTTACACGCGCACTTCGTATTTGTTCGGGAATTGTCGGCGTGTTATCGGTACTGTGTTCGAACCCCGTACCGAAGACTCGCTGAATTTATGAAAAGTTATTTTTAATTTAATATAACTTTTTAATTATAGCGAAAAAAATACTGTATTTTAAATAATATTTTCTTAATTTTTCGCGACTAGTATACATAATAAAACTAAATTAGATTAAGATCTCTAGAATAAATAATAACCATAAACAAAATTAGAAGTAAATAATTAAAATAAACAAGTTGGCGGTAGGTTAAATAAAACTTTAACAATACTCATTGACACTTGACAACTTTATCTTCCGTGATCACGGCTACTGAAAAAGGGCCGAAACGTCGGAATAATAAAAATCAAATAAGTTACCGCGCTTAAAACCGTTAAAACGTAGTTTTATTACTGTATTATAAAACTTACTATCGTATATATGATCTGTTCATTTATTACAAAAAATGATTCAAAAACCCAATTTATCTAGGATTATTCGACTATCGTGTTGACGACTCTTAAAACAAATTACACAAAAAACGTTCGAGTGGGAAAATTTGTTGTCTTTTACTACCCTTCTGAACCGTTATGTGTGAATTTATGTTTATTTACGCGATTGTGGTCAATAAATGTTCAATTTATTGGCGAATAAAGATTTTATTCGATTTTTGGCTACGATATGTCGGCTATTTTATCGAAGCGTGAATCTTTTTGACCTCCAGTATATTGCTGTACACATTTACAGGCCATTTTAATTTTTCTTAAACATTAAATTCGTCCAACAAATGGTTTACTGTTTAAAACATAAAAATATAAACAAAGGTACAGTTTTACACATTATAATTCCGAGCGGCAGTTTACTCTTTACTCTACAACTTTATTCGAACATGGTAGTGTTGCTAGCGATGCATTCTTAGCTCTGTTCCGCTTACACGATTCGTACACTAACGGTACATCGGGATTATTAGTTATGTAAAACTGTATCTACTTAATCAATCAAAAATTGCATTGAAAAGAATCTCATTTAGACTTTTGAATTTTTGAGTGCTTTGTGGTTTAGCTGATACTTTTAGATTAAACGTGTCAAAAATGATGTCTTAATATTGTTACGAGTTTGCGGGACTCAAATTAAAATGCTGTTAGAATTATTATAGAGTTTATTAGAACTATACAAACACATATAACACAGATGCAAATATAACCGAACACAACAAATCCAAACGTAATGCAGAAGATCGTAATTTATCGTAATAATTTCCTAGAATTAGCTTGTATTTATAATCCGCAACACCTGGCTAATGATGCAGCTTGCAAGCGGCCGTAGACGAGTACGATAGAACAATAGGTTGTTCTTCACAATAACTAGAAACGTATGCCAATAAATAAGTAAACAAAAGAAGACGATCACAAAAGGATTAGTCCAAATGCCGACAGGTAGTAAAATGTGCTTTTACAGATAAGAGTGGAATTTGTTTTTTTGTCGGAGCATAAGTTGTAACAATATCAAGTCAATTAGTGACTAACTTATTTTATATCACTAAAGATATGAGAAACCTGGCATTACTCGTGTTAGAGTTACATGGTTACTGGGTAATTAATAACTGGGGCTAAATTCTACTATTACTGTTTGCAATTAACGCAAGTTCTTCATTTCTTAAAACCTAATTATATCATAACATTATATTAATAAAAGTCACACATGTCACTCGCCGTACATACGTCTAACATAACATTACCTCTAAAAATCTAAATCAAATCAAATAATTTATTGCATAAAACATGGTATTTATACAAATAGGTGTTTTTTTATTTTTATTTTTTAAAACATTTTTTTTTAACAATAATTTATTGTAAAAAAGCCAGATACAATGACAAAGAATGTTTAAATTAATTTAAATCTATGTACATATGTTGACATGTCATTTCCCTAGCCCCCAAACTAGGTTTGCACCTGTGTCTTGGGGTGTTACTTGTTGGTTCACATAGGTGTATATTACAAAATATTATTAGGTTAACTTGTCAGCAGATAAATGTACAATTAAGATCCAATTTTACTCAGCAGATATTCGGTTTCAATGTTAATTTTTGTAAATACTCAGCAAGTTTCTTTTTAATTTTGAATAAATTAAGGGAGTAAATAGATATTTTTTTTATTTTATTATATAAGAGCGAACTTAGGGAGACATAATGTCGGCTGGCGAAGGTTGTACGTCTAACAGGTACATCACATACTGAGTGACCTTAGAGCTTCAGAAAAAAACATTTGAGTCTAGGGGGAGACCTGAGTGACATCGCAAAACTACATGAAGTATGTATATTATAATATTATATACGTACATACTTATTTTAATATTTATTTAGTGTTAATTATTATTACTAATATATAAAACAATATAAATGCTGTGAAATTACAAAATTACAAAAACAGATAAACGAAATAGAGTTTAATCTTATATATAAAAATGAATCGTAGAAATGTATGTACGCCCATAACTTGAGAACGACTTTACCGATTTTGATGATATTTGTTTAGTGTGTTTGAGTGAGTTCCCGGATGGTTTAGATTCACAATTAGAACCGGTAGGTGGCGCTGAGATCGGGTTATAGAATCCTCCTAATCACCTGGACCGATTTTGGTGATTTTGTTTTTGTGTCATGAAACAAAGTCTTTTAGGAATTCAGAAAATATGGCGGTACGAAGTTCGCCGGGTCAGCTAGTTTAATATAATATCAAAACAATTACTATCTCGTTAAAATCGTCCATCACTATCGTCTCAATCGTAGGTGTGCCTCATTTCGGTAGTCTGTTAAGTCCAATGGCATATGCAAATAAATTTCATTTTTATAAATATTTATATAATATAAGAATATTTTTATTAGAATATTTTTCCAATATACACTTCGATTAACGTTGTTTCTGCCAAATGTAATAGCATTTTTTTCTACTATTATTCCGTCGTGACGACATTGAGAAAATATTGTGGCTTTAGTAGAATACGAATTTTTAACACTGTCGCAATGCAATTGCACTTTAAATATCTTCGCAAATCACTTTAAATATTGAACTAACAGAATTCGGTCCTCTTCTTAGTATTCTAGGTCCATGGCTTAAGTAACTCTACTGTAATATATATATATATATATATATATATATATATATATATATATATACTACACGAAGATGATTAAAAAATGGATTTTATCATTAAGCTAGAAATAACCTTATCGAATTACGTGTTCAATGTCGCAATTTAGTATTTTCCATCAGCCGTGCCATGCCTTGATGGTACGGCCATGGTGAGCCATGACCTTAGTTTGTGATACTTGATTAATTAAATATGGGAAAATAAAACGACAGGGCTTAAAACACCGCAAGTTTGCCTTCATTGGCAATAAATACTTACATTAGGGTGACTTTTTTTCGAGTCTCGAGTGAAAATATGTTTGTGATGTTTTAAGAACTCTCTCCAAAGGACAGCTCGAAAAAAATATTTAAGAGGTCGATTTTGTGACTGATCGATACAAAATTTCATGTAGTAAAATCCCGCGGGATTCCCGGGAATGGTTTGAAGTTGTTCGGGTGCGTAAAAATTAACTTATTCCGACACAGTTTTCACTAAAGCTACAGCTTACATTCTGTTTAAAATGCTGCGGTACTTAGTGTCCCGAGAAGCGTGAACGAAGTCGCGATCATATCCTAGTAGTTAATAAACTTATAAAAAGGAATAATGTCATTAATTGATGCTAATGGTGAATAATACACCACTATTAGCATAACTCAAAAGGTAAAATTGTAGTCACTAGTTAGTTTTAAAGTTCAACTAGTAAATAAGGATTACAACAAACAGACACTACATATGTATATTACAAGATTGGTTTTCATAAAGTTTTGTAGCAAATTAAGTATAAGTAGAAGAAATAAGGAAATGTAATAGAATAAGAGACAAATGTACTAGTTATAAGAGTTTTAAAAAAAAGATAGAAAAAAAACAATTACACTATCTTTCCTACCAAAAGAAAGAGGAAAGGCTTAAAAAATTATTTTTACGTTAAAAATAACAGATGTTTAGATACCATATTATCATATTTTAAAATATTGTGGCGAACCCATAATAATCCTGTACAGGTGTTTTATTACCGCCTCGAATTTAAATGATTTATTGTTCGCGTTAATGCCTTTGTATGGCTCTTAGTAAGACGTCATAAATCCTTTCTTCTATTGTTTGAATTTCATGTACATTCTTAGAAGCCATAAACCTTACAAGTTGAAAATTACAAGGAATAATGGACATGTTGCTAGAGGGCGATGTCTATTTTACAAACATATAATTTCGGTTAGCCGAGACTGAGTTAGTTGAGTTTCAATCACGATAGAGGCGTAACTGAGTGTACATTCAGAATGGAAATATCATACTGACGGATTTTGCGCGATTTATGTTATCATGATTTTCTGCTTTTGGTTTGGACTTGTTGTATTCGGTCGTGTCCGTAAGAACTATGAATTACGTGTGTGTACTTCTAATAAAGATTGTGATTAATTAATCAACAGCAATTTAAATTCAGATCCCTCAAATTCCTAACAATATCACGATAGAAAATCATTAAAAAAATTCAAACAACAAATTATCTAATGCGTCATTTGAATCCTTTCACTACCTACTTGTGACGTCATAAGTAAGTTATGTTATGTAATTTTTAAAAAGCCTCTGAGTTGAATTGACTAACCGCTCCCTTATTAGGCAACATTCCCATCGGACAGCGATTTAGGAGTTTTATTTGTAGCTTTTTTTCTTAATCTTAATTCTTAATTATGTACTTATTACTTCTTGTTTAATTGTAAATAACCAATTAATTCTAGAGAATTACTTCTTGTTATATAAATATAACTTCGGACGTTTGGTGGATCTGGGTAGTATCAAATATTTTGGTGTCTAGCATTGTTGTACAGCGCTTCTATTATTTTTTTAATCGTAGGGCTGGTTCTTACCTCGGACAAGAGATCAGTATATCGATCCAGCAAGATAACTTAGACAGACTTCTGGGGAACGTTATCTTATTGATTTCGTATTCTACTTATAGTCTTAAGGGATTATAGGTAGAATACAGTACAAGTTAAGTTTCCTTAATTATATGTTTTATAATTTATGTATATTTTCTATTTCAAACAATAGGTAGAAATTAAAGTTACAAAATAAGTACATTAAGTGAAAAAAGTTACGAACAAGATCCGTCGTCGTATAGTTTTTGAAATATGGGGTAGTTTCGATTAAATACTTCTTTATCACTCTGTAGCCAAATGACAAAAACACTAAACGTTATGGTCAGCTCTACGGAATCCTCCAGTGTGACCTAAAACACATTCTTACAAATGTAAGTAAATTAGCAGTGAAATTATAAACCCCTATCAATATCAATAATCGTAAAACGTGAACAGTACTCATAATGCCCCATAAAACTTTTATAGTTAGATTTTATCGTTCAGAATTATTTACTTGTAAGAAACGCTTACAACAATGTACTTAAATTTCATTATATTATGTACGTGTTATTTCATTAAATGTTAATAAAAAAGTGCAAATTTCATTTTGCTTCTAAAATATTGTATATTAAACGAATTTATACAATACTAGAAATTTAAATATGATTATTTAATGAATTTTACTATAGTAATGAATCCGCATTTCTTATTATTATATTATATTAATATAATTATAATAATAATAATTGTTAGGCTTGTAGCAGCAAGAGGTAGGGGTTAAATGATACTTCAGATGGCAGAGAGTAGTACTATTCACTGTCGAGTGCTGATGTGAACTAATTGATTTTGGAAACGGTAGCCTTAAGTACAAAATATTAACAAGTCGTACAGCTAGTACAGTATATAGCACAATGTGTGAGCGGGATGGATAATGTGCGAGCGAGATAGAGCAACTATTAATATGTGCTCTCCCGCGTCGCGCTAGCCAGTAGTTGTCCACTGCGATGACTAGACGTATTCAGCTCCCATAGGCTCAAGACTACATATATTTGTGACGCTCCAATAGTCAGGACGCAGGTCCTCTAGGAGAACGTTTGCTTAAGAAGGGTTGTATATCGCATAGATCGGGAACTCAGCTAGCGGTACTACCAAAATGATTCACTAGCGACAAGGACACGACGCTACGTTGCAAATGTGAGGTTCTGGGGTAAAAAAATGATATGCATGCCAAAAGTCACATAATAAGTTAATGAAGGCCTTTAGGAGGTAATGGACATAAAGTAACGACGTAGACTCGGGTATATGAATAGATGCTCCAAACGCAAATGATGATGATACTATTGAAAGAGATTTTGACGGTTACGTTCACGATTAAAAATATTGTTGTTTCAGTTGTATTAGCCCAGGCTACTGATGCTATAGACATGTTTGATATAGATCCAGACGATATATTTGAGTCAGAAATCGGTGAACTAGTTAAACGAAGAAATGATATGGGCCCAGTGAAATTATTTCCTGAACCATTTGTAAAGTTTATGATGAGCAAAAATAATTTTGTTAACAACAACAGAACTTTTCGTAAGAATGTAACAAACGGCACAAAGAAGAAACTTAGCAAAATTAATAAATTTAAAAATGTGACTACAACGACTGATAGAAATGATATAGCTACACATATGCCAGACATGTTAAAGTTTATGAATTTATCCATCGATGATATGATAATTCGGAAAAGAACTATTAAGATGGCCAGGATACTTAATACACGGTAAATATTTTACAAAATAAATTGTTTATAATTTGTAGCGATATATGAATATGAAAGTTAATTTGCTGGTAAATGTGTTAGTTCTCTTTCATAGCTTTTAGCATATTATGTAATATACATCAAGATTTTTAAACTTATCTATTTTTACCACATTATTTATAACTATTATGAATTGTTATTTGATTTGCAAGGTACAATCCTATACCAAGTTTCAATAAGAATGAAGGAGACACAAGAATTATTACGCGACGCTTCGACGAGCTTCTCAGGGAAGTGAATAAACCCAGTCTGCGTCAAAACTATTTCTATTTTGACAACCAAACACTGATTTACAGAGAAAAAATGAAGATAATAAGCTTAATGCAGCATTACGTTTACGAGACTAGATACAAGCTGCCATATTCCCAGATAATGAGGTTAACCTTCAAGGATAATATAAGATACAAGATAGGGTATTGCTTCGCACTGCTTAGTCAGCTAAGGTACCAGGCAAAGATCATAAATTCAATGCAGTGGTTTCAATATAAGAAAGTCAAGAGTATGATGTTCGTTTTGAAAATGCACGAAAAGATGATGCGGCTTGAAGTCGATATACGGGATCTGATAGAATTCATAAAGAAGTTGCATGCGATGAGGCTGAAGGAGGAGCAATCGTCTGAGGAGGTTTCCACTAAGATTCCTTTAGATCAAGGTAAACGTAGAGTTGGAGAATGGATTGCCGGTGAATAACAGTAATTTGAAAACATTTAATCGTATAAAAAATCATTAATAATATTTTATAGCAACAATAGGGTTCTGCTTTGCAAAAACTTAGTCAGCTATGCTATCAAGTAAAGATTATACACTTAGTACACTGGTTTCAAATCGAAAAATTTAAGAGTATGATATAACAACAGCCCATGAAGTTCCCACTGCTAAGTTTGGGCCTCCCCCTATAGGGTTGTCCCGGTTGTCCTGGGTGGCTTGAAAGGTTTGACGCATCGGTTATCATGATGTGTAGGTTACATCACGATTTTTTCCCTCACCGTTGTTGTTAACACGCGGTAATTGTAAAAATTTAGGTCAGAAATTAAATTCGAATCAGCATTTCTAACATTTCTATATTACATGTACGTCATAAAGTCGTATTTCAAATTAAAACACTAAGAAAGTAGAAAAATATAAACGATTTCATGTTAATAAGTACTTAGTTTAATTAATTGTTATAATAGCAACAAGCCATAAATGGGACATGGCATAACATGCTATTGTCGAGGATGTATCAACTGGCACTACGCCAAACAACTATTAACAGAGCTTTTAGGCTAATTTAACAAAAAGCCTTTATGAATACGAGCACTTTTACACGACCGATTTGACCTCTAAAACAAATGAAATACTAATTTCTTAAGTTTTCGCGAGTAGTATACATAATAAAACTTACGTTTTAAGATGTCAAGTGTCAAGTTATCAATACTCATGGATACTTGACATCTTTCTTTGTCTTCCGTGATCATGGCTACTGAAAAGTGGCCGAAACGTCGAAATAATAAAAATCAAATAAATAACCGCGCTTAAAATCGTTAAAACGTAGTTTTATTAGATGACACAGTATAAATCAATTAATATTCAACATTGTAATATGGAAAAAGAATACTATGGAACAATCGCTCAGTAAAAAAGTAACTTGTAACACACTCCCACATCTCTGCTGTCTGCTGCGTCTATTTTTCCGTTATCCCTTCTCCTTTATTCTATTCATCTTATCCCATCTCCTTTATTCTAGCCCTCTTATCTCATCTCCTTTATTCTATCCCTCTTATTCCATCTCCGTTATTCTATCCCGCTTATCCCATCTCCTTTATTGTATCCCTCTTATCCCATCTCCGTTATTCTATTCCTCTTATCCCATATTCTTTATTATATCTCTCTTATCCTATCTCCGTTATTCTATCCCTCTTATCCCATCGTCTTTATTATATTCCTCTTATCCCATCTCCTTTATTGTATCCCTTTTATCCCATCTCCTTTATTGTATCCCCCTTATCCCATCTCATCTATCCTATCCTAAAGGCGGACGACAAGTTGGCTTCACTCCTGGTGTTGCAAATGTATATAGGCCTAACTTAATTGTAATTATTTTAAAATTTAAATTTTCAGTTCAGTTTTATATTTTTTTACCGCTAATATATGCCTTAAAAAATCAGTGTTAACAATATGAATATGGTTTCGAATAGCTTTATAATATTTAAAAACAAAACCGATTTATTAAAAAACATCTACCCTTTACCTTGGTTTATGGTTTGACTTTCCTTCATATAAATTAATTCTTACAAGCTACACTATGATTTGGTATAATAAATAATACAGTATGTGTTTATTTTTTCAAAATCAGCCGATTCAATTCCCGGCAAATAAGACAAGGATAATTGATTTATCAAAAGTCTAACGGTACTTTGGTTTTTGTTAAAATCGGCCTCAAGACAATTTGTTTGCCGACTTTTTTATTTTTTTATTGCAAGAGTGCAGCCGACAGACAGACGGCCCACTTGATGGAAAGCGGTTACCATCGCCTATGGACATTTGAAACACCAAAAGTGCTACAAATGCGCTGCTGCTCTCTTAAGGGAGACTGGAACCTGGTCACTAATGCCGGAACACAACTCAAGGTTGCTATGGCGGCATACTCTAGACCAGGGGTGATAGCCATCCAGTCGGGCAAATACCCTACCACCAGGCTGTGGGTTGTTTTGTCGCCTCTTACGACAGGCCGCCCGGCCGCATGTAATTGTATTCTTTCTCCGTTCCTGCACGGATGAGGTATGTCTGTGCGTGGTGTTTTTCGTTATTTCGTATAGTCTAGTATTTGGCCCTAAAGGCTCACTTGAAAAATTCTTTCTGTGTATGGACCCAGTGGTTCTTAAGAAATTCACTGTGATGTATAGATATGGACATGACAATAATAATATAAGGGGTTCCCTTTTAGCAAAAAAGTCAGGGTACCCTAAAAACAAAGTTGTTCAATTAGGTTATTATATATAAGAAAGTTCTTCTATAGAAATTTGTTTAGCAGTTATTCAAACTTAGTTATGTTTGGACCGCCGGATGTGGGGTATATTACAATGGATAACGAATGTTTTTCCCCGCCACGGTATGCCGGAGCTGGCTCCATGCCAAAGCCAGGCCTCCTGGCTACACCAGGGATGCTATCGTGAAAAATTATTTAATTCTACCTACTGTCTAAGTTCAATCAAAATTTTAGCTTATAAATTTTTACATTCAATTTGATATGCTTTTTCTTTTTTTTACACATTGCATTTACATTGCGCCTGATGTCAGGTGGAAATGCAGTCTAAGGTGAAACACGCTTGCCTAGAAGATACCTGTTCATGCGAGACTTGAAGACACCTAGATTGTATTCTTGAGGAAAAACAGACGACGGTAAAGAGTTCCACTCTTCAGCGGTGCGTATGATAAAAGTGGAAGCATAGCGTTTCGTCCGCTTTGTTGGTAATTCCACCATATATCGGTGGCGTGAGCTTGTACGTCTGCTTGTCCGTGCAATTCCGTGGCACACTCGCCGAAGTGTATCCTATAGAATACCGACAAACTAGCGACTTTACGTCGATGATTTAGGCTCTGAAGCCTCTCGTCGAATAGTCGGTTCTTGCCTATCAGCTTCCTAGCCCTTTTCTATATAGACTCGAGTGTCTAGTATATTGTTATAGTTTTTAAGCTTTATTATGTTCTTATAAAAAATTCGCTTCTTAGTATTAATTTAGATAATATAGAGAGAGAGAGAGATAACACTTTATTGCACACCAAAATATACAATTACAAAAAACAGACCATATTTACAATATTTTTCTAGGCGATACAACAGGCGGCCTTATCGCTCAAAGCGATCTCTTCCAGGCAACCTAAATGAGAAAAAAAATGAATCAGGCGATATAGGTCGTGCAGGAAAAAGGCAATAGACATATAAATACTCAAACTAGTTTAAGAAATCAATATACAAATACATACATATATACATAGTCATATATATATATATATATATATATATATGACATACATACACACATATATATATATATATATATATATATATATATATATATATAATATTGTATTCTAATAGTACTGGTCGTATTTTCTTTGTTTTTTTTTGTATTTTATTTTGTCTATCCGTGAGTCACTGTAAAAGCCTTACCGGAAGTCCATCGCTGGTTGATTCAACTAGCATCATGCTGAGTTAGGACCGATTTACAACTTCTTATTATTTCTAAGTATATTTTGTTTTTTATGTAGTTCTAAATAAACATTTTTTCATCTCCATTCCCCTACACATTATTTTATAACCGGCATTCTCAAGTGAACTCTGGGGTTTCTATTCATAGAGAGTTAGAATAAGTTTGAACGTTTGTTCATGGTCCTTAAAGAAGCGTTCAAACTAACTATAAACTTCTATGAATAAGACCGTGGAAATATAACAATATTTTTTTGGAGGATCGTGTAAAAAAGCAAATACTCCATTAGAAAGGGGACCCACTCTCACGATTAACACATAAAGTGCGCGTAATGAACAATAACTTCAATTGAAATATAGATCCATTACCACCAGCGATAGTGGACGTAAAAGCATTTTATTTATCGAAAATTGTTTTTTGTTGTGATTCCCTGGCTCCTGCGTGTCCGAAAGCACTTTTTAATTCAGCAGTCTAACACATAAGACGTCGCGGGAGCGGTACAGATAAATATTATTACCTTTTTGATAAATAACAATTCATAAATATCCTACTATTGGTTCGGGCCTCCACTATAGAGGAACGAACGATATACCCCCGCCACGCTTGTTCAACGCGGCTTGGCAGGTTTCACACACCGATTATCTCGATGTGCAAGGTTTCATTTTTTTATTAAAAGGTATCTAACAGTATATACATAAATTTAAGGCATAAGAAAACACAACAATAAATCTAAACCAAAACTGGATACTTCTAATCTAGAAAAGGAACAGAACCAAATATTACACACACACACACACACGCGCTCACGCTTATACACACATACACGCGCACACCCGCACCTCACACCTGTTTGCTACTTACCCACTGCGGACACAACCACTCGAAACCCATCTATTTATCTCTTTCTTTATTTTCTTTAATATTTGTAAAGTACTCTCTGTAATTCAGCAAATTGATAGTCTTAAAATTTAAGCAACATAGGAAGAGCGAGGTTTCCCAACACAAGTATCAACTGATTACTTTCTGGGAAGCCCCGGCAACTTACATGTATGGACTTATTGAAATAAATACATTTTTATTTTTTATTTAAATATTAAGTTACACTACACTAATATTAATTAATCAATCCATCTAATACTGTGAAACTTCTGAGGGGAAAACTAAGCACAACTAAATGATTAAGTCTAAATACATTCCTTTTGGATCTTATTAATAAGTTTACTAACTACTGATGACTTAAATATTTGTTTCGGAGTATTAAAAATGTCTATTTCACTGAAATATTTGTTGTAGGTATTTGTACAACGACGCAGATGTTCATTTTGTCCGTAGTTATTTTTAGAAACAGGGGTAGCAAACAGTTTGAGTGGGGGAGGATTACGAGGGTAACGCTGAGATACGTTGATATTTAAAGATCATCACCATGTTTTCCTTCACCGTTGTTAGCAAGTGGTAATTGTAACAATACATGCATGTTAGATAGATAGAAAATACTTTATTGTTCACCACATACACATAAAGTAAATCATTTACTGCCCTTTCATGTCAAGGCAGGAACAAAGGGCGGTCTTATTGCTTTAGACCGATCTCTTCCAGACATCCCGAGCTGTGGATTATGTGAAAGGAATAGAGAGTGTATGACGGTGGTGTACAAATAAAATACATATAATTAATAGGATACATAGATATTACACAATAAATATAATTAATAGAAATAAAAAGTCAGTCACATTAGGCCAGAAAACTGTCTAAGTGGTGCATGCATTTCAGCCAGGATTCGAACCGCGCCCTTTGAGTTTGGGACGCGTGCACTAGCCATTACGCTACCACGACTTAGGTTTATATGAATAACAGCCCATAAATGTCCCACTGCTGGTCTCGGGCCTCCCGTTATAGGGGAACGGACAGTATACCCGCCACGCTTGCCCGAGGTGGCTTGGCAGGTTTGACACATCGGTTATCTCGATGTGCACGATTTTTTCAAGTTTGCCTAAGTGGTGCATGCGTTCCAGCTAAGATCGAACCCGCGCCCTTTGAGTATGAGATGCGTGCGCTAGCCAATACTCTACCACGACTAAGGTTTGCATAATGAGTATAAATGGAAAAAAGGAGCGAAGCTTGTTCGGACCAAAACCGAACATGCAACTTTTCCAATCTCCAACACTGTGAATGAAGAAAAAAATATAACAACAAACAAAATTATTTCCAGATATTTTTAATTCATTGCAATTTTCTGTTATGAGTGTTTTTGGCAAGACTTGAATTGTGCGATTGTTGACAAAGTCTTAGCCATTTATTGCACTAATATAATTCTTTAGCAGGGTAACTGTCATTGGGAGCATAAAGTGAAACTATTTTTATTATTTTATATTGGAATGTGACAGCTTATGTAAATTTACAACGCCAATATGTGTTGGCTAGTTCTCTGCTGATTTATACCAGTTACAAATTGTCATGTAGATTTCACTCTGCTGATCTTGAGACCAACAAACACCTTATATTAGTGTCCATAAAGTATTAGTTGGCCAATATTATGATGAGTCTCAGACAAATTTTAGATCTTATTTTATCTTTATTTTTTTGTTTGATTTAAAGATTTTTAAAGGTTTGGTTTAAAAGTTTTTTTTTATTGCTGAATCACAGCAGACAGCCTAATGGTTCAACTGTGAAGGAAAGCAGTTACCGTTGCCTATAGACATTAGCAATACCAGAGGTGTTTCCGGCCTTGAAGGAGAAATTGGAACCTGGCCACTGATGCCGAACCACAACTCAAAAGTTGTTATGGCGGAATACTCTAAGCCAGGGGTGATAGCCATCCAGTCAGGCAAATGGCCTACCACCTGGCTATGGGTTGTTTTGTCGCCTCTTTTGTTCCTGCACGGAGAATTTACGTTCTATTTTTATTTATCCTACATAAAATATTCCTTCCTACATTCTCTCACCAACCTTAGTGCAACCTTGCACAAAGGTGCTTATGAACTAATAATAGTGACTGCAAATTTTCCTAATGTCTTCAAGATTTTGAAACCAAGTGTACTGTTGAAAAGACGTAGATATTTCTATGATACTTTACTACAGTGTAACAACCATTAACAATAGTTGCTTACTAATTTTCAAAAATCTAAAACTATAAATATTTAAAATAAAATAATACATATAATTTAAATAAAAATATATGAATATTAATTAATAATAATATAAAATATAACTTAAAAAGTCACCACCCATAAACACCATGTCAATGTCATACAATAATTTGATACACGTAAAGCGACATCTCAGGGTGTACAAAATAAACGACTGAGTGACGGTAGGAGAGGCAAAAAATCATCTGGGCTGGCTCATGGATGAGTATAAATATTTTGAAAACTTTTACTCTAATATCTTAGTTACTAAATAAAAGCTAAACTTGTAAATGTTATTTATATTCGTGTTTGAAATAAGTGCTTGTTATTCTCCCATACTGGGTAAGTTGTGTAAATATATATATTTTATCTTTATAGGGGCTTAAAGAACGGTTGTTAGCAGCGATTTGAAATCGTATGAAAACATTTAATAGTTTAGATAGCCTATATAGTTTTATATGTAATCTAGTGTTGTAATGTTTCTTTAAACAATTAAATATTTGTTTGTTCCATAAAACTCTTCTATCTTGTTTTATACAGTGCAGAAAACCTGTTGTAAACTTAAGTATGCTATTTTAACCATTACATTCAATATATCTGTACTATTACTTTCCATAAATTGTACGCTTGGATTGTCTCAACGCCTAGAAAAGCCACTCAGTGAGTAGGTCCCAATCTCTTCCTGTAGATGACCTGGCTTTGTTGCTGACAGTCCAAGTGGCTAAGAAGAGTTTTTTTTTAAGGCTGGGGAAATGTATTTCGCAAAATACCGGGTCCTTTGCTAGGGACTAGACCATAGTCGATAATGGAGGCAATCCCATAGGGGCTGCCAAACAGTAATCGACCGGCTTGTGTGGAGACTCGAACCATCCTACCTACCAACTCAATAATCCACTAAAACCCTCCTCCCATGTGCCCCGCGCTGTGGTAGGAAGAGCGTGAGACTTGCACGTAGTTACGCCCACGCTGATGGGCTAAGAAGAGCATAGTATAACACTCGCTGAGCTGGACTTGATTGCGGTTTCAGGAATTTGGTTGGGAGTAAAGTCCTCCCACTCTCGCCGAAATCTACTCCCTCGATGTGCCTGAGCCTCGTGTATTAGGAGTTGCGAATAAGAGACTGCCGTGCTGTCCAGCACACTGCAAGGATTCTCAGGAAAGTGCGGTGCCTATTCTAAGACTAGCCAGGAAAACTGATTTTTGTTTGCCAAAAACGCACTTCTTACCCGCTTATTTAAAAAAATATCTTAATCTTATTTTGATCGAGTTTTTATTTATTTCAAAATAAAACGTGACAACAGTTAGTAAGAAACATCATGACCAATATTTGTTAAGACTGGGCCCACCCATGGAAATACCTAATGATAAATTAGCTCATTGGCATCCAGAATTTGAAAATGAGGAGTCACCTGAAGTTGTATGTGTTAAGTTGCCAGAAATTCCAAATGCTGAAAAACTGTCTACAGCTCTCGATGTCAAGAGCTCGTGAATTGTTCAAATGTAACACTAAAACTGAGCGTACATTGGAAAAAAAACGCTTCTGCTTACTTCTTAGACTTATCTCGAATTGTACCAGTGGCCTATATCTGAACAAGGCGCGATTAAAACGCGTGTCAAAGTTTAGATTTAAAAAAGTAAATAGCAACAAAAATGTCGTGAGAAAGGATTCTGTTAATGTAAAGCGATTAGATTTTTACTTTTTGTTTTTTAATCTATAAAGGCCTTAAACTTTTACGATATTTCGTGCTTCGGTAGATTGACCTACTTTTAATTGAATTAGTTTGTTTTATTAATGGTGATATTAGACGGATCAACCAAATTGAATCAATTTGGTTGATCCACCTTGACTTGAACTGACCTTAACTTGAATTTAAAACATCATTTATCTAACTTCTTACGTACAACTAACGGTCTAATTCACAGAGAATTACAGTAAGTTTTATCGCTTCTTTACGGTTCTTAAATAAGCGTTCAAACTTACACTAACTCTCTATGAATACGACCGAAAGAATATTCATAAAGTTAAGTATAACCGGCTCTTATCTTACTAATCATTCACTTGCTCTATCATGGGTTGAATTTTAACATTACTTGTATGGAGCTTATGTTAAATAATCGATAGTAAGGTAAATGAACTGTTGATAACATATTATTATATATTTTATCCGTGCAGGAACGGAGAAAGAATACATCTTCCTGCGGCCGGGCGGCCTGTCGTAAGAGGCGACTGAACAACCCACAGCCAGGTGGTAGGGCATTTGCCCGACTGGATGTCTACCACCCCTGGTCTAAAGTATGTCGCCATAGCAACCTTGAGTTGTGTTTAGTGTGTGCATTAGTGACCCGGTTCCAGTCTCCCTTAAGAGAGCAGCAGCGCATTTGTAGCGCCTTTGGTGTTGCAAATGTCCATAGGCGATGGTAACTGTTTTCCATCAAGTGGTCCGTCTGCCTGTCTGCTGAACTCCTGTATTTAAAAAAAATATATTAGTAACAGGCTATACCACATTTAAAAAACTTTAAATAGTGTAATTGATTTCAAACAGTGCGTACGATATAACAAAATTATCTATTGGAAAATAAATGTATGATATTCCTCTATTAATCGTTGAGTAGGTCGCGACCCAAGCCTAAATACTCGTGAAGATGCCACCCGGCGCCGACCCGTGAAATGTATGAAAAATGACCGCCGGCCCCAGAAACTATATACTATGACTTATTCATGTTGGATATCATCCAGGGACGTTTTTACTTGTAATGGAAAAATGTTCTGTGAATTATAAAAGAAATGGAATCGATACAGATTGTTTCAATGGAGTGTAGTGTTGAAGAGGATACTTTGGGTACGGACTCTAAAAAAAACCTTTCTTAACACCAAATAGCAATAATAGCGGTCATGTATAGGTTTAACCAATAAGGGGCCGTACATAAACTACGGCATACGTTAAGGGGTGGTTGAGGTCCTAAATTTCGTGATGTGTCATTTCAAGATCTAAACTTTAAAACACGAAATTTGAACTATTAACGAAACACTTTAAAATATTTCCAACTCTATTTGCAAGCATAGTGTTTAAATGATTAAAAGTAATTAAATGGAAATAAACTAATTAAGGAACTGCTGTTTTAATTTAATAATTTCTCGATAAAAATATGCAAAATATGTGATGTCACACTAGGGAGGGTGGAGTCTTGCGTATGTGACCAGCTGTGACAAGGACGAGGGAAGCGTCAAAAAATCACGAAAGTCGTGTGACGTAATTTATGGATGGCCCCAAATGTCCGTAAAGATAAAATATGTTCCGTAAAGATAATATATGTTCCGTAACGATAAAATATGTTCCGCAAACATAAAATACTGTTAAATATGTTGTATATATGATAAAAATATAATAACAGTAAGATAATGACTGTTTTTAAGTAAAACCTCTGTGTTACTGTAGAAAATGTGAATCATTTTGTTAAATGTATTTCGTGGCTTAACGCCTCCGTGAGATTTCAAGATAGCAAAGAAAAATTAAATGAACACAAAGATAAATATAAATTTAAGGTATATATACTATTTGTAACTAAACAAGTTCAACGATGATGACAACCATCCTTACTGAAAGAATGCCACCGAAGCGACAATGCGCCGCATTACTGTGTGTACACTTGGTGGACAGCGCCGCCACCGCGCCACCGTACCGCCGCCGCACTTTCGCTGTTAAGCGAGCGTTAATGTCATGACAGAAATTCGTAGAATAGCAGCGCGGTGGCGGACCAGCGGCGTTGCGGCAGCGGCATGGTACATAATTAATGTTTAATCATATGAAATATCGTTGATGCAGATTAATTGTTATAAAGAAGTTCTGGATCTTCGAGAAACCGCCTGAAAAGTCTTAGCTATCCTCTGAAACAACTGGTATACCCTTGTCATATAAAAGATAGCGGATAAAAGGGATTTAAATAAATGTTTGCTTTGACCTCCAAGAAGGCAAATGTCTGAGATAAGATTTATATAAAGGGGTCTATTCTGCCGTAGTACGCCATTTACTTGTAACTAAGACAAGTATTTCTAAAACTGATAACTTTTCGTTAGTGCTGCTCAGAATTAAAACTATGAATGGATTCTTTAAATTTCTTTGCCAATTTCGTAAAAATGGGGAACTCTGTAAAATTGTCATTTTGTTTGTCAGTCTGCTGACAGTGCTACCGCCTTTGTTGAAGAAAATATGCTGTCAATTCCTAAAAAACACTAGTTTTATATTTATTTCGTTATGTTTTAAATTTACAGCGCTAAAACACAGTAAAAATATACCAATTACATTAGAAAGAAAGAATGAAAACCAGAATTATTCAGTACAAATTACATTGGACAGTATAAGTATAATTGTTAACTTTAAAACTAACATGACATAAACTTGTCTTGAAAGGGGCATCAGTCTCAGCATAATGTTGGTCTTTTAGAACCAACCCTGATCTTCCGCTGAGCCTTTAAGGTATTGTCACGGCAGACATTATATCATACATATACATACAAGAAATAGGGAAAATAATAATCATGTATAAATAAATATATTAGTGTTATAAATACGAGTATTTCAAAAATTAAATAAAATAATCGACATTACAATTAAATCAAATACCACTTGTATATTTCATATTTCAGGTCGTGTTGTCAACGCTGGTGCTCTTTTAAAAATATCATTATTATAAATACGATATGGTCTACACCAGAATCACTTCAAGCAGCAGGTAGTCACCAAGTAGTTCACTCGCCGTCGGCGCGTGGACAACTTGCGAGCGAAACGATCTGATGATAGTTGTGTATCGGGAATAATGAGCCAAGTAGGCTATAAACATCGTCGAATTTTTGTATATCGGATTCCAGGACTTTGATGACATTTTTATGTATGAAAGGGCCCCGGGATGATTTAGATTCACAATTCACACTTGACCCGGTAGTTGGCGTTGGAATCGGGTTCTAGACTTTTATTTCGCCAGGGCAGGACAAGATTTGCCAGGATCGCTAGTATTTGTTTATTATTTTTAATTGCATGGAACTAAATGGTAGTAAGAAACCAAAACTAACTTAAAACATAATATTTTCTTAAGTTTTAGCGACTAGTATATATATATATATATATATATATATATATATATATATATATATATATATGCATAATAAAGGTACGTTTTAAGCGCGGAAATTTATTTGATTTTTGTTACTCCGACGTTTCGGAATCATCATCATCACGTCATCATGGAAGTCAAAGATGTCAAGTGTCAACGAGTATTGTTAAAGTTTAATTTAGCCTACCGCCAACCTGTTCATTTTAATTATTTAGTTTTAATTTTGTTTATGGTTATTATTTACTCTATGGGAGCCTAATCTAATTTACCACCGCTTCGCAACATGTTATGGCTTGAAGGGAAGAAGCGGCGCAAGAAACTCTTCAACAAACATGCCTAGCTCTAATAGTTTTATATAATATTAAAATGGGTGGAAGGAAAAATAAAAGAAATTATCAGTCAAGTTGGTTTGTGTTCCGGTGCACGCAGAATGAGCTCACGGTGTTTTGAGGTCTAACAGTTGGTTTTTGCTGGGTTTGGGGTCTTAACTAACTTAATACAATTATAACAAGCGATTAAAGACTGTAACAAATCGCTGCCAGATGAGACCGTACCTAGAAGGCTGGCTGCATTACCGCGCTCTATGGCGATGCTTGTTCGTTGGGCGAAATATGAGCCAGCTTTATCAGATCAGATCAGGGCTGGCATCAAAGTAACTGTTTTTAAAGTGATAACTTCTTATGGGAGGGTAAACCGCTTCGTCACGTAACGCGTTACGGCGCCAATCTGTCTGGCTTCCCTTTCTCTCACGCATACGGCAGCGGTAGGCAGGCTCCTCCTCTCTCACTCTAACCCACGCGCTATATACATAAAATTTAAGTAATAACCTAAGCGTTTCTCAAGTTAAAAATTTCAATATTAAATAGTTCAACTTAGATTAGTTTAAGTTATCACTTCTGTCGGGCGTCCCAAGACGCACGCGTTTTATTTATTTTTTTCTAGCAATTCAATATAATAATGTAATTTAATATTTTGCTATGATTAGTATGTTTTACTTAATGAAAATTAAGTACACTAACTTTACTTACAATACAATTTATAATGAAATATTTTTAATATCAGTATTATGTCCTCTATAGCATGAAAATATTTTAATTTTTTAAATATTTAGAAACTTTTAAATACAATGTAATATTTAAGGTATGGAAGAGCGGGATCTTCTGATACAAGTAAAATTTACTTAAAAAAGATTCCAGCAACTGACTACAAATTGTGCCTGTGTTTCTTAATAAACGAATATTTTCATTTTTTCATTTTCATCAAAGAGTTCCTTGCAAATTTCTTTGAAGAAACTCTTTGCTGATGGATGGTTAGTATTTTATATTTTGTTATGTTCCTATTTGTCATGTGTAATAAATATATCTCGTTCTTCTTTCATTTATAGAATGTATAGGAAAACATGAAGCACAAATCTATTTTCCGCGAGAGTGTTGCATTTAATCGGGCTCTATGTTGCGCAATCGATCACGCCATGAATAGCCGATGCGGTCGGTCGGTCGCCTTTGTTGCGTTGTAGACAGACCGACTCGTGTAGCTTTATTAAGTTGTGGTTTTAATGGCTTCTCATTTTAGTACTAAATTTCATTAAATGCATATTATCTGTTCGTAGTGGACACATCGTACTGTTATATCGGAACATCCGGAGAGCGTTAAAAAAAACTTTTCCAAATACTAGAGATTACACTATTTATTTTTGATAAATTTAAAATTTACTAGTGGTCGCCTAGTGGTCGAAATTCGACCATAATTAATTTAAAATATAAGTTTGAACATTATTAAGGTTCTGTTGTCAAAGACTATACTTCTATAATCACAGATTTCGCCAAGGCTTCAACTGTTAATTTGACTTTAACAATAAACAAAAGAGCATATATGCGTGTGTGTGTGTGTCAAATACATGGTAGTGTGTGTAATGTTTTTTTAATTGATATAATGTGTTTTTATGATAGATAGATAGATAGATAACACTTTATTATACACCAATACAAAAATGAACTTAAAGACTAAAATGATATCTAGTTGTGTACAAAGGGCGGTCTTATCGCTAAAAAGCGATCTCTTCCAGACAACCCCAATATTATTATGCATAATTTTAAAAAAATATTAGCAATCTGCACTCCTTCTCTATATAAACTATAAGTGTGCGAAATTTCATACTCCTCCGTCCGCGCAATTTTCGTAAAAATGGGTACAAAGTTTTTGCTTCACGTATTAATATAATGATACTTTTGAACAAAACTGAGAATTAAATCTAAACACGGAATTGAAAATGAACAGAAAGTGGAACAGAGGTTGAGTCCAAGAAACAGAGGTCCGATCAGGTCGGAAGATGGAGATGAATTGAGGCTTGCAGCCCGAGTCCCTTGGCGAGGTCTGCCTGACAAAAACAGGAAGAGGATGTTTCTATTTTATTAATTTGGTTACTTACAAGAGACGGTTATAACTAGGGTTGCCAACCATACTTTACAATAACGTATCCTACTTTATTTTTGGCAAATATACTTTATACTTTTGCATAAAAAATAAAGTATGTGATAATACTCTATTTCCAATATTTACTCTGATGCGTAAAATTAAATATTTAAATGGATAATTACTGAACTATTATCGATCCAGCTTTCACTGAAAGAGTTTATTCAGTAATGAATCTAAAATGGCGAGAAGAAAGAAACAGGATATCTATGAATTTTTAAAAAAATATTTTTTGTTTATTTAAATTTAAATTGGGAATGTAAAGGTAGCTTCCAATAATTTAAGGATAATGAATACTTGTCGAAGCACACAAAAATAGTGTCTCCAAGAGAACAAGTAAATAAAATTTAGTAATTACTTTTTTTCTTCCAAATACTTTATTTTTTCCCTACTTAAAAAATGTAATACGTTATTTTTCACAAAAATAGTTGGCAGCCCTAGTTATAACAGTACGCACAGTTTGTAGGTTATATTGTTTTGTATTCTTTTCTTTACTTTATATACCATGATCTTTGTTAACACACGTTCCGTGTTAAAACTTAATTAATATTAACCCTTTAAACCGGCATCAATGTAAGCAAAATCTGAGAACGTGGCGAAGAGCAAAAATTATGAGGAAGTGGAAGAACTTTTTAAGATTTTGAAATGATAGTTTAAATTTCAAACTCACACTTACACACGTATACACATGCACATATGTCCAGATACACATATTCACAAACACACTCACGCTTTTACACTCGTTGAAATCAACATTTCTCCGTGCAGGAACGGAAAAGAATACTAATTTCTGCGGAACGGCGGCCTGTCGTAAGAGGCGACAAAACAACCCACAGGCAGGTGGTAGGGCAATTGCCCAACTGGATGGCTACCACCCCTGGTCTAGAGTACGCGGCCATAACAACTTTAAGTTGCGTTCCGGCATCAGTGGACAGGTTTCAGTTTCTCCTTCAAGGCCGGCAACACACTGGCAACACCTCTGGTATTGCTAATGTCCATAGGCGTAAAAAAAAATACATAACACGTTTGAAATATTGTACCGAAGTTCCTACTTTATGCAATCGCTTAAACATGTGTCTATACAAGTTTATATGGCAATATATTTCCTCAGAATTTTTTTAACATTTCTACCCACATGTGAAGAAAATAAACACACAATTCTTATATATAGTTTATCATCTATGCACACAATTAAGCACATAGGAAGGAACTAACACCTGTACAGGCTTTGCCTAGTTTAGGTGTTTAGTTTTCACTAATTTCATTAATTGTATTTAGTTTTACCTAATTATTACTTAGTTTTAACTTTTTTTACTGTTATAACAATGTTCTGGTACTTAATAAACTATTTTATTTTTAAGACCACGGGCCATAAAAATGGACCGGACTTTTGAAAGGCTTGCCTGGGGCCATGGGAAGGCCAACACATAGAGGCCCCTTGACAAGTTTAATATAAATGTGGCGTGACACTGACCGGCGTTTATCCCTGTCTACACCATATAAAAATGCACCCAAGGACATGCCCCGGTAAGTGTAGGACTATTGTGGGAATGAGAACAAAAAGTACCGGGCTATTGGGATGAACTGCTAGTGTAATTACAGATCGGGGATTATGGCGTCTGTCCGTCGCAATGTTCAAGGAACATGGTAAAAATGGGCAGACGGTGACTCACCACTCCATGCATGGGCCCCTAAAAATGCCAAGATTGGCGAGGGGCAACATAGGTGTAAGTGGCTAAGGGGTGTCGAGAGGTGGGCTACAGGTTCACCGCTACTCCCGATGTTATGCCATTTATCACTTCCATCCCCGGAGCTTGAGCGTTAGATTTAGCGATCTCCACTCCGTGTGGGCTGATGAAGGCAATGACGGAGTCAGGTCCGAGGTGTCGCTACTCACTTACGGCTTTGCCACAAAGCCCCCTGCGATTTATTCTGGTAGCTAATAAACTATTTTAGTATTATTATTTGTATTTATTAATTTTCAAAATTTTACTGTTTTTTAAGAAATATATAAAGATATTCTTTTATAAAAATACATCAAAATAAAATACATATTTAATACAAAAATATAAAATCTTGTAGTTCACCGCCAGTGGGGCCTGAGGTCCAAACTATCGGTGGTTAGGGCTCCAGAGACAGGAACCTCCTCACAATTCGTGCCGTGTCCAAGAGAGCTACCTTCTGTATCTGGCCCTTCACCCAGCTTCCTAGCGAAAGCTTCTCTAGACGACTGTCGATTAGTATTATTATTTTTATTTTCCACTCATGCATATTTATTAGGGACTGTTGCATTAGAACTAGTTTTGTCAAATAATCCTCTCTTAAAAAAAAGTTCCAAAGGCAATACTTAATTTTGACGTTTTAAATTAATATACACCTTACTAGCGGTCACGTCAGACATTGTCCTGCCTTGAAAAAATTTAGAACCCGATTGCAGCTCCACGTACTGGGTACAATTGTGAATCTAAAACAACAAAATATCTAAACAAACCCACTCGAACATACACAAAAAAAATCATCTAGATCGCTCCAGGTACATGATATTAATTTTTAAATTAATATCATGTACCTTTTAAATTAAATTTAAATTTAATCAGGTACCCAACTACCTTTGTAAAAAAGGTTTATTGCTTATACCTATTCTAATGACATGTTTTGTTAGTCTCCTTCATCCATCATTATTTTTATTGCTGGAATACATACAGCAGACATGTGGACCGTCCACCCGCTGGAAAGTAATAACCTATGGACATCTACATGTCCAAATCACCTAACAACTCAATTGAGCCCGTGTTAAATTTTCAATGCGGACAGTTCACATCCTACTCCTTAGGGTTGATTAAATGATTAAATTGAAAAATACATCCCTTTTGTTCTTCGGCTTTTTTCATTTTCAGTTCCACCGGTACTATGCCATCTGCAAGTAAAATATAAACGCTAAATGTCTGCCGCCCACGATTTTCAACCTTGACATTCACACCAGTTACTTGCGTTAAGCCGTGTCCACACTCGCTGTATTTGTGAGCATTAAAAAAATTCTTATAGTCTACATAACTTATAATTGAGTTGTAAATACGGAACCTTACAAAGATTTGAAACATTAGGTATGTGAGGTCCATCGCCAAAGAGTTTCTTTAAAGAAATTTGCTACAAATTCACATTTCGCCCAACGAATAAGCATTGCCATACAGCGTGCCAATGCAGCCAGCCTTTTGGGCACACTCGCCCCTGAAACCAATTTGTTACATAGTCTTTAGTCATTGATAATTTAGTTTATACTTAGCATTTAATAGTATTTTTTTAAAATGAATACAGTAGAGATTATAATTTGTCCAACTATAAAGTACTAGTAATGCCATCGAAAGTTCGTTCGTGCTGCCATGATGACATATTAGATAATTGCAATGGCGGCACCAAAAAACACAACCGCGGCGCCATCTTCTTAACTATTTGTTTATCGTACGGAAACCACGCCATCTATCGGTATAAAACGTATCCTAAGTGTTGACTCGGGATGTAGAATACTTCTGTATCAAGTTTCATTAAAATCCATTCAGTTGTTTTCCCATGATGCTCTAACAGACAGACAAAAGTTCTAAAATTTGCGTTTTAGTAATTTGGGAGTTCGAATTAGCCCCCACCCTCTCCATTTTTTATCATTTCTAAATTCATTGTATAAACTATACAAGATTAGATTTATGTAATGATGAGTTACTATATAACATAGTCTTGGACTTATTCTGTCATCCAAGTGAACGCTCCTTTCTAGTACAATTCGATCACTGAATCAGTTCGTCTTCATATTATTGTACGTACAATTAGCACTATTCGGTCATTTCAGCTTTTCGATCTTCTTTATAGACAATTTAAACACGGTGCTAATAGTTAATGAACTACGCGATACTTTCAGTTTGCTGACTGACATGTTATAGACCGATTAACGTTTGGTAATGTGAAACGTTTCAGTACAGCGTAGGGAAACGGTTCCTAATAGTACATTGTTGACCTAGTATAAAAAAATTGTTAGTAAATAAAAATATAGCAAATAATAAAAGAATGTAGAAATATTTAAGTAGCTCGCTAAGATAAGATAAAAAAATAGAAGAATTTGGATAAAAAATATGGTTATTCGATATTTTTCAAAATTTTATGAAATATAGATTGTTAGTAACACAACGTAAAAATTAAAAACACATTTATTTTCCCCAAAAAAGAGAATAAAACGAACAAAAGAGAGCTCTGCCTTGTACTATGGCGGAGGATGACGAATTAAAAAAAAATGTACATTGTTTATGAACTCCTCAAGACTAATGATTCTAAATAGTTAAACAGCTTAGTAAAGTTAATTTTACAAAGCAATAAAAACTACTTTAAATATCATACAAGTAGCGAACTAATTGACATGTTGCCAATTCTTATGTATCATTTTAATATACATAATGCGAGAGTGTGTCTCCGGTTTTAAACTTCTGCTCGTCTTTAATGGCCACTGGCGGGTATACTGCGCCGGTCTTTAAAAGGGTATACCGTCTTAAACATGTGACCAATGTCTTTATTAAAGTTAAGGCTACCTAAAATCGAGGGTAACACAGTTTATCTAATAAGAAGCATTGCGCAAATGAGACATGTTAAAGTAAATTCTAAAATTGTTTTCATATAAAAGAGTGGACGCTAAAATACCACACTATTTATTATGTAATGCCGCTTGCATACTGTCCTCGAGGCATCGTGAGGCATGACGAGTGCGAGAGTATACATGGTAGCCACTCGTCTCGTCTCCTTTGGTCTCTCCTCGTCTGCTCTCTGTTCCGAATCGGGTTTTTGTGCGCGAGTTAAAGGGTCTCGCTTACCCTTGTGAGGCGACGTGAGTGCATCACTGTACATTCTCGCCTCATTCAGTATCATAGAATACGTTCAGTATAGGGTCTCCAATAATTAATGTATTCTGTGGTAGAGCCCAAACTTTCTAACCGCGCAGACATTTGACACTTGGCTTGATCACTATGTATAATAACGAAGCTGAGTTTAATTTTTTTGTATGGTACATTTGCACATAATTATAATAACTGATAGCGCATAGGGTAACAGCTATCGTAATTTGTAACGCGTTCATCTTATCAACGTTCTCAACCCTTACTAAATAAACGAGAGTGCACAATGTCGCACTCGTCATTCTGACTCTCGCGCGAGTGGCCCTCGGTGAAACATGGCGAGAGCACTCGGGGAGAGTTCAATTCCAGCATATATTTTTAAATCCTCACTAACATTACAAATACGAATTTGAGTTTATTTGTTTGTAACAGTTTCACCCTTTAACTACGCAACAGATCGTCACGACATTTTGCGCACACGTTGTCAGGGGTATAAAATAGGACACAGGGCACCTTTTATCCAGAAGAAAAGTAATTATCCCGAGGCACAGATGAGTATAGTCGTGAATATGGCGCTTCAACCGCACTTTATTTGCGCCAACAGTTCACTAACAAGTACACCGTCATAGCAACGACAATGATGGCGCAAAATTTAATGTACTGCTATCATGGATAGTTAGTTCCACCTTCGCTAGATGGCGTTACGGGTATTTATCGATGATCTATTAAGGTACTGTAGCGGCCAGCGGTTAACGAGCTGACCCGGGATCTTCAATAAAGAGACTGGTTCAATGAATATATCGTTTATATTATCAATCGAAGAGACTTTTACAACCATCTGTTCGATTATTCGATTAATCGATTGTTTTGTGAGGCGTTCCAATATTTGAATTCGAATAATTATATTTCTTCATATATATGACGACTACAAAGATTAGTCGTTACAGTACCGACACACATGCTCATAATGAAGCATGCTTAAAACCAGCATGCTTCGTAGTTGTTCGCATTCGCTAGCAAATAAGCATGTTAGTTTTAAGTATACTCCTAAATAATCATCCTTATGGGTGATAAGTAAACCTGTTCAGACGCGCTCAAAGCACGCCCCCTTCCACCCGCGTCTCAGGTAGCATGTTCGAAAATGAAACGTCTCTTGTTTTCTAGCAATCTGAATATAAGCATGCTTATTACTAGCAAAGTTTCGACACACATGCTACTAAGTAGCAATTGCTTAATAATAGCATGCTTCCGTGCTAGTAATGAGCATTATGTCAGTACCTTTAGGGAATGTGATTCGATTGCTAACAAAGATCGAAAAGTTCTAATGACCGAATAGTACTGGTAATACTATTGAGGTGAACTAGTTCAGTGACTGGATTGTACTAGAAAGGAGCGCTCACTTGGGTGACAGAATAAGCGCAAGTCTATTGGCTATTCGTTGCCAATGCGGAGTGCAATTGTAGACGACAGCGCTTGTCGAGTGCTGGTTGGGTAGCTCTAAGGTTGTGCGCAAACGGGCCCCCGGCCGCAACTACCGGTACCTTTCGCGCGTCACCACGCGAGCAAGTGGCGGTGGCACGTGACCGCTACAAGGCACACGTGTGCGACGAGTCCCTACAAAATATTAGGTTGGGGAAAAAGTTTCTTCCCATTTTATATAAAAATTCAAAAGGTTTTTTATAAAGTTTATTTACATAAAGTTTATTTACATTTGACTAAAGTATGTAGGTGCCATTTTGTTGGATAACTTTTTGCCATCTTGTAGGTAGGGACGTGATCCCATTGCTATAAAAATTTTGGGGCTTCTTATCAAAAAACTGTGACAAGTGGTCTTGGCAGTCCTCTCGTGATGTTAACCTGACACTGCCTAAGGAATTCTGCAGAGACCGAAACAGGTGAAAATCTGAAGGTGCAAGGTCAGGACTATACGGCGGATGCATTAACACCTCCCAGCCAAACTCTCGTAATTTTTGCTGAGTGGCTAAAGATGTGTGAGGTCTAGCGTTATCATGGTGAAAAACCACACCACTTCTGTTGATTAATTCCGGCCGCTTTCTCTCAACTTTTTGCTTTAATCTCATCAGTTGTTCACAGTACAGTTCAGAATCTATGGTCTGCCTGGCGGTACCAGCTCATAATGAATAATGCCCTTCCAATCCCACCATACACACAGCATCACCTTGTTGCGAGTTAACCCGGGCTACGCCACAGTCTGTGAAGCCTGACCGGCCTTTGACCACGATTTTTTTCACACTTTCTTGTCATACGTGATCCACTTTTCATCACCAGATATCAGCTTCTTCAAAAATGGTTCGATTTCATTACGTCGTAATAAAGAATCACAAATGAGTACACGGTTCATTAGGTTTCTTTCAGTGAGCTCATGAGGCACCCAAATATCGAGCTTTTTTGTGTACCCAGCTTTTTCAAATGCGCCAAAACCGTTTTGTGGTCAATTTCCAGTTCTCCAGCTACATCGTAACTACTAATATGCCGATCTTGCTCCACTTTTTCAAAAATGGCATCAATTTTGTTCGTAACAGGGCGACCAGAGCGACGTGCATCTTTGATATCAAAATTTCCGGATTGAAAACTCTTAAACCAAATTTGCGCTACTCTCACAGATAGTGCATTAGGTCCATAAACATCACAAATTTTTTTCACGGCTTGTGTTGCATTTTTAACTTTTTTGTAGTAAAATTTTAAAATGTATCGAATTTCTTCATTAGATTCACTCATTTTAACAATAAGAAAAACAAATGAAAATCACACATTTTCCTAATTTGAATTTGGAATTGTCTTCTTTAAAATCAAAACTTTTTAATGATTCCAAAACCAGCCAGATACAAATGGTATAGCCAAAGAGATCTTATTACAAGTTCATACATACTATATGCGAAAAGACTTTTTCCCCAACCTATTATATGAAAAAGCGTATGAACTGCTTGTCGCTGGCCGCCAGTGGCTGTGGTCGGTGACCCGTTTGCGCCCAGCCTAATAAGCTATGATCCTTAAACACAATTGATCCATCAATAAAAATATACTTAAGCGAAAAATGTTATCTTTTATTCTAAACAACGCCAATGGGAATAACATAAAGAACTTTGGTAATTCTTTTAAAAGCTTTTGTTCGGGATAATTTACGTAAATGCTATAAAAGTCGTTTTGTGACTTTGAAGGTAAATAAAAGAAAAGTCGTTCATGTAAATACAAAGCATAATTTAGATTGTGTATTCTTATGTTGTTCCAGGATGGAACAACATAATTTCACATAATTTGCTTTTGAATTCATCGTATCTATCTATTTATGATAAATCAGTAGCGGGTTCAAGTTTGTATAATGCGTTTAAAAATCTGGTGGCCTAATTGGGACTAGCAGATTCTATACATGCACATTTCACAATTTTTATTTATCTGACTGTCCGTGTATCTGTTTGCTTGAGCACGTGGATAACGAATAAACGGATTCAAATAATTTATATACACATAAGTGACGTCATTTCCCTGGAATAGACATATATGTGCGAATCCGAAGTTAAATAAACCCGGATATTCCGTACACACATGTAGCCGCTGAAGCTAATAGTATAATTTTGTTGCCTTCAGTTGTTGTGTAATTTTTGTCAAATAATAATAAATACAATAGACTATTATATAGACTCACCCAAATCCCAATTGACTAAGAATATCCACCTTGACTTCTGAAGTATATATCTTGAAATCATCTCAATCAATCATTCAAACAATAGCAATCACTTTTACACAAAAATCTTATAATTTCTTACACGTCTGTCTATTTAACACCGCAAAAGAATCCGACGACACAAACATGGTGGCATCTTCTATCAACCAAAGAGAAATTAGCGGACAGAGATAGATATACATACATACCAGTATACAAAAAGAGAAGGAAATATGTATGTATCAATAATGTGTATTGAAGTTCGAACAAGCGACACTATGACTTGACTACATTAAATAGTAAACAGACAAATATATATTAACCAGTTAATTTCACGAGAATTACTTACTTATTCTAACTCTCTTAAAATATGTTCATGTACGACTGAAAACTTGCTATCGTTGAACCGTTAGAAATAGTTTTAAACCGGTTTCTTTAATAAAACCTTTTTTAAATCAAATACCGTTGGAATTATGTTAAGGAAGTTAGAAGAAAACCAAAAAGTTCCTATCTATGTCCTTGAGTTTAACCGGTTTCCAAGCCCTTTGTGCACAATCTACAGGATGTATAGCCCCTGCTTGTATACTAGCCAAATCTTAAAACAATACAATAATCCAAAACAATTGTGAAATTCTCAAACGCAAGAACCCTAAATAAACAAACATCCATCAATATATTTCACAAGAAACCGAATACAATATTCATATATCAGATGGTGAAATATTATATTACCATTTTGATTAGTGTAAATAAATATTTATTACAAAGAATAGCGTGTATTCAATTTATATAGCAAACTTGCGATTTAAAATCGCAAGGAATTTTTTGCGCATGAATACTGTTGTAGATTCTAAAATATATTCCCAAAACAAATATAGTCGGCGTCAGACTTAACAGCAGCTCTTAGCAAGTTGGGGTTACAAGAAGGTCATTACACTCTTTTTGTGCCTCATAATACAATGCTTTGGAAAACTACATAAAACTTAGCTTATTACCTTCAAAACGTTTCGTACATCAAAACTTTTCAATTTATAATAATTAACCGATAAACAAACAGACGAGCTGTATATTCCCAGCCGAAACGAGTAGCGCTTGTTGTATAAATGCCTATATAGGTTATAACAGCGAATAACTTTAAAACAACAATCAGATTAAAAAGCTATCATTTTTGGAAAATATATATTGTTAATCGAAATTTTTTCTTCTCCTTTAACGGGAAATAAAATTACTTTAGAAGCAGTTTTAGCCTCATGACTTTCAATAAGTAATTTGTAAAATTACCTTTTGAAATAAATACATTCATTTTTATTTTGTCTCGTGAGCATAATTATTATTATTATAAATATTACACAATATTTTGTATTATATTACGAGAGAATCGATTTGCCAACGTTGTCCAAGCGACACATTATAATGCAAATTAAACAACTTTAATCATAAAAAGTACTTTTAAAAGTATCCACGGACCTCCAACCTAACACGTCACGAAATTCATCCTGCCGGGAATCGGACTCGGGACTTCGCGAATTCCAACGAAGTAAAAAGATTAGTACTTAGACCACTAAGCACCATAGCATTTGATTGCAAAATCATTGCATTTTATATTTAAAAAAAATATTGAACTTTGCTTATTGTTATCTCCAAGTTGGAGTTTTTATTATGGCTGATCAGCTTAATACTGGCCACAATATGTCATTTTTAAATATGGACCAATATTGATGTTCTTTTGTGACATTTTTCTCTCTATATTAAATTTGTCATATATTCGCACGCACGTGTAGTTTTTAATTATTAGATTATTTAGCGTTTAGTCGCAGGACTGCATTATGCAAAAATCGGTACAGATTTATTGAATAGGTAATCCAGCTGTCGAATATCACGCACATGTTTACGGACTTATTGGTATTTCGATAACTGAAGGAAGCCCTTAAAATCTCACTCCGATCGGAGTATCTCTTCATAAGCCTTTTCATCTTTGCCAAAACGTCTGCCGAATTGTTTAGTTTCACTAAAATTATTCTATAGACTTTCAATCTACTGCAAACACTATACATATTATTTTTTTCTATCCTCTCATGCCCTCGCTCACCCTTTACCTTTTTTTTGTTAATGATATTGTGAGACCATAGATTAATAAATTTAATCGGGTTGTTTTGGTATCAGCGTGATACCAAATGGAAATAGGAAGGTTTACAGTGAAAATCAGCGTTGTATCGGATATAATTTCGGCACAGCAATAAGCTGAGTACAAATCTTGTTTGTTGAAAATATGCCGTACAAATTTGTCATTTTCAAAGTAACAGCGTGAAATTTTATACAATTGCATGTGGATAGAAGTTATATGGTTAAAAAGGTATAGAAAGTTTATTCAAACTATGGTTACTTTTAATCTAAGCGAGCGAAGCCGTGAGCAATAATAGCTAGTATATTATTTTTAGCCAAACTGTCGGAATTGGTAATGATATTTGATTTACCAAGCCAAAACTAGATGGCGCTGTACCGTTTTAAAACGCACTATGTTTTAAAGAAAAAAGAAAAAAAAAAGATTCGATACCATTAGTGAACACATTATTTAAAACCCCGGTAAAGTTGTGAGGTCTTCGGACCAACAACATAAAGTCAAGTCCAATAAAAAAAAATGAACACATTATTCGCCCTATGGTGGGCGTCATTAGATTCATCCCCCTCTCATGGCAACAGTCCAGCCGAGGTGAAACTCCCTATGGAGCCTCTCGAGCAAGTTGCCCCCCGGGCTCGATCGCCTTCGCTTCGCAAAGGCACTCGCCCCGAAAACCCCGGTAAAGTTGTGAGGTCTTCGGACCAACAACATAAAGTCAAGTCCAATAAAAAAAAAAAAATTAAAACATTATTTTTGAGCAGCTGTCACGTTTGTTTAATTTCGCTTCAGTGGGAGTTTTTAGGACTTTTGTACACTTTGTATGCAACTAAATGTAAGACGCCTAAGTCGGTAAGATTTCAAAAAGGAGGACATTCTCAAGTGTTCTGTACGTTTTTTTTGTATGTTCTTTACTCGATATCTCCGTCAATTGTGAACCGATTTTCAATTTTTTTCTTATAAACCTTTCGTTTTAAAAAAACTTTTTTATGTTTAACTTGGCACCGACTTCAAGGTGTTGTAGAAAGAAGTCTGTTAAATATTTATTATTTACTTTTTGTTAAAAAAAATGTAAATAATACTTTCGCATACTTATCCGTATTTATGATTCTGGACTATCTCGTGAGATACCTAAATATGAACCGCCTACTTAAAAATATTAACATAGGTGTTACACAGCTAACCTGTGGAAGGGCGGGCGTGACCGCCAGCCGTAATTGCGACTCCATTAGGCCGACTTCAAACCAGACGCTAAGTGCGTTTACCCTTAATTAAGCAGGTACTGCGCAGTGCAATATCATCAGTGGGAGAAAGTTATCAATTGAAAATTGTTAAAAAATTGGTCGAATGCGTGGATGCACAGTAATTTTTATATTTTTTTTTATTGCAGGAGTTCAGCAGACAGGCAGACGACCCACTTGATGGAAAGCGGTTACCATCGCCTGTTGACATTTGAAACACCAAAGGTGCTACAAATGCGCTGCTGCTCTCTCAAGGGAGACTGGAACCTGGTCACTAATGCCGGAACACAACTCAAAGTCTTATGGCGACATACATTAGACTAGGGGTGGTAGACATCCAGTCGGGCAAATGCCCTACCACCTGGTTGTGGGTTGTTTTGTCGCCTCTTACGACAGGCCGCCCGGCCGCAGGAAATTGTATACTTTCTCCGTTCCTGCACGGATAAAAATTGCCATACAGATGGCAAAAGTCCGTTTGTAGGATCCTTGATTGAAACTACACTCTTAATTTACTTGATTTATTTCATCTTTTGATATGGATGGAGATGCCTTGATATACACTGATGCCACCTTGATGAGCGACGTTCATACTGATGGTAAATTTGCGCGTGTTCCCTTAAACGCTGAGTCGGAAAAATGTACGTACTTGCTTCGTACGCTGTTTTTGTCTTTTAAATAAAAAAACTATCAACTGTAGGACTGCAGGCCAGAAGTGAAACCTTTGTATCTGAGCGTAACGGTCACGCGAGTTCATTGCTTTTTTGCGCATCCTAAAAGTGACCAACGCGCCTATAGAAGTTTTCACTTTAAAAAATATATAAATGATAGAATAGTAGAGTAGTAGTAGTGAGCCGAGCGGTGAAAGTGACCTATTTAGGCACGAGATGGTTCGGCATAGGCATTTCATCCGAGGCTCTGCTTTTCATTTCGAATATGTGTAAAATAAATAATAACTGATTAGTTAAACAAACAATTACTTCTCGAATAAAATCAGGCGTTAAATCCATATCTAAAGCTGATGAAACGTTTTCGCGTATGTCACATATGAAACGTCAAATGATTCTTTTTTCTGTGGAATTCTACCAGCCAGTATTTTTTTTGTCATTGATGATTGTAAATATTTTGCTCAAGTTTATGTAAATTAAATCATTTAGTGAAAAGTAATTTAAACGTATAAAATGAGGTTACGAAATTGTTGTTATTTTTTTATTACAATTTATGCCGCGATTTAACAGTGTCTGTAAAAGAAGTTGGGACATGAGTCGCATGTAATTTATTATCTATGGTTCGTATTGTTTTCTAAATTTTTTGCACAGCGAGGAGAATCGTTTCCCAGGGACGAAAAATGCTGTTTTCATCCCTGTGATTAGGCAACATCAAACATACTTTCAGAATATGATAAATGAAAATGATATTTGAAAATTACTTACTAGATTGAATATTTTTTTATTTCCTTTTCACGACTCACATGAAATACACGTGATTTACGAGGTGGGTAATGATAATAATGTTACGACGTAGACGCCGACAAAAACAAATTCACACCTGCATACCTGTAAAAACACATTTTGTTACCTTTCGGCATTTGGACTTCTTTTGTTTACTTCGGGTTTAAAATTTGTGATTAAAAAACAGCCCATTGTGTATTGTAACATTTTAGGACAGTCATTAGCCAGGTTTGTCGGATTTAAAGTACAGACTGATTCTAGGAAATTCGGTCCGCGCGGCCGGGCAGACATATTGCATCTGTGCAGTATAAAGCAATGATATATATTGAGGGACGCGGCAGTCATGCGATAACCACGAGCGAAGCAAGACTTGTGTACATTCGTTAATCTATGTAGTGACAGACTTTGCGCGTGTTATTGAATTACGACCTTCTGCATTACGTTTGGACTTATTGTATTCGGTTATATTTGTACCTGTGTTTTACGTGTTTGTATAGTTCTAATAACAACAACAACTCTATAATAATTCCAACGGCATTTTAATTCGAGTCCCGCACTCGTAACAATAATAATCAGTACTATGTCGGAAAAAATCGCTACCATAAAAAAAAATTAAAAAAATTCAAATAATGTTAGAAAATTTATGTGAAATACAAAGATGAGGGGTTATAATGAATTTATAGCTTCCGCGTTTGCAATTTTGCTGCGGAACCCTTAAGAGTTATATGCAGGGCCGTCTTAAGCATATTGGGCGACAGGGTGCGAAAATCAGTTTGTGCCAAACCCAACAATAAAACGTACTATTAATTTTTAAGGATCCCTATTTATTTGTAAATATGCAAGTCTTATTCATTCGTCACTTCCGTCCATTTGTTATAGTATCTCACTGTGAAAACAATATGTTGATTAACGACTTTTTATATTAAAATCAATCTGCTTGCGCCTCTCACCCCTTGCATTCTTGGATAAAAATGGGCCTGGGTGTGTAATTTTTATATTATACTATTAAAAAATTGTTATACTGCTCTCATTCGTTCTGTGGCACCTTCACACCATGACACGACTACATGGGCCTTATAATCAATTAGAGTGTTTCACCGATAGTTTGTACATGGGCTTAATTATTGCCCAATAAATTCAGGCGCGGCACCCAAAACACTATTTTTAAACTTAGAACACATTTTTAAAATACTCAAGAGCTTATGGATGTTGTCGCAATTTATTTAGTGCAGAATTGAATTCCTCCTGTTTTGACTTATTTTTAAAGAACCTATCCAACCATGTTGATTAATTCTTCGAAATCTAATAATGTATAATATAACATACTTCTGCCTTTTTTCTTTAGTTTTCACGACTAGTACATAGCATAATAAAACTAAATTTTAACGATTTTAAGACGTTGCGGCCACTTTTCAGTATTAGATTAGGCTTCCATTGAGTAAATAATAACCATAAACAAAAAATAAAAGTAAATATTTAAAACGAACAAGTTGGTGGTAGGCCCCAAATAAAAACTTTAACAATACTCATTGACACTCGACATCTTTGTTTTCCGTGATCACGGCTACTGAAAAGTGGACGAAACGTTGGAATAAAATCGAATAAAACACCGCGCCTAAATCCGTTAAAACATAGTTTTATTACTTTTGTATTTATAAAAAAGAGCCTAAGATAGATAAAAATGAAATAAAAGAATTTTTAGGTAGACGTGTTGCTGTGTTTTTTGTCGTTTCTTATACAAATATTCTGACTACCAAAAATACTTTCAGACCCTACTAAATTCTCTTACGAAAAAATATACTAAATATTTAAAAAAAAAACGAAACATGCACCAGAAAAAGAAAGTTAAAAATTATAATGCTTCTAGCTGTCTTGGCTGCATTTAAAAATTATACTCAAACAGCAAACATAGTAAATGATTACCAAATAGCAACGAGCAAATTAATGCGCTTTTACTATCTAAATAAACCAATTAAAATGGGTTTTTAATTTTGGTGAACATTAAGTATTATTTTGATATTTTTTTATGGATGTATAGATTTGCGTTTGACCACAGTCTCATCTGATGTTGACTGATGTCACATTGCAGTCTAGGATGGAGCACGTTTATCTAAAACAGTGGTTCTTAACCGGTGGTCCGCGGACCACTGGTGGTCCCTGGAAGCATTCCAAGAGGTCCGCGACGCCATCGTAATAAACAAGTGACGTGACGTGTTGTGTCGAGTCATCACAACGCAAACCGCGCAACGAGAATGCAATCACAAAATCTCATTAAATTTAAAACCCGTAACTTATATTATTAGATTTTTAAAATAATTAATAAATGCATGCTAGTTCTAAAATTATACGTGCTTTATTAGATAGAGACAAATACATAGAATCTATATATATACATAACTGACTGGGTGGTCCCTGGGAAGACAGGAATTTGGTAAAATGGTCCCTCGTGCCTTAAACGTTAAGAACCACTGATCTAAAAGATACCTATTCACTTGTGACTTGAAGACTTCAAGATTGTATTTGTCAGGAAAGACTTCGGCAAATTATTCCCCTCTTCGGCAGTGCGCACTAGAAAAGATGAAGCGAAACGCTTGGTTCTGACTGGTAGTGTTTCCACCATGTAACCGGTGCGTCTGGTTGTTCGATGGTAAAATGTGGATGGAGGAATCAGCTCGTGCAATTCTAAAGAAGATTCCCCGAAATGTATCTGATAGAAGACAGATAGTCCCGCGACCTTGCGTCTATGCTCTAGACTCTGAAGTCTTTCTCAATTGAAGCTATTTTCTCAATTGATTCCAACGTCTCCAACTGGTATTTCGCTGAGCCGGCTCAAAGATGAGTACTCCATGTACGACCGAACTTGTGCTCGGTATAAGTTCAGCAGTTTTCCGACATGAAGTACTGTCTCACTTCTGCGATTACACCTAGCTTTTGGGCCGCCACTTGCGCTAAAGACTCTATGGACGTGCCAAAATAGAGTGTTGGAGTCAAAGAGATGCCCAGAAGCTGGAGTCTACCAGTCAATGTAACGGACACACCCCCGAAACTGGGAGTCAGTTCAAATAGGCTCCGTTTTGCGGAGAATAGACAGGCATGGGTTTTGAAGGCGTTAACCAAGTTTGCATCACCCCATTCGGATTCTATTGATACTTTACTATATGTGGCGATAAATTTAAATAAGGCCTTCTTTTGTCCCGTTTCTATCCAAACTGAATGTAAGAAATGAAGCAAGCGATTTTTTTTTTTTTAATGAAAAACGTACTTGATATTTCCAAATAAAAGGCATCAAGCGAATATTGAACCGCTTCAATTTTATTCAAAAACGTACGCAAATCGTTATGTAAATGAACTTTGGAAGTTCCCCTCCGATGTTGAACTCGACGATAAAACTATCGCCAAACAAATCATGAATACTTAACTGAAGTTACCGGAGTTCAATATAGGGAGTGCATAAGTTGGTAAGTTCGCTCATTTGCATACAACTCGGCATACTGCGATGCTTGTGTGGGTTTTAGGTAATTTTCAGACCTGATTCCTGTCTAGGGTTGCCGATAAATAACAAAATAACATAATTCTTTATATCCTCTTTAAGTGCACAGTGAAACTTAAAATTAGTGATAACATTAACTAAGAGGCTGGTGCCTGAATTAGGTTAAAAAGAAACCTGTAGTACAGGCAACCAGGATCAACCCATTGGCCTTGATATTTGGCTAACTAAGAGAAAAAATTACTAGTATAATTATTATAAGTAATTGTGTTAAAGTGAGCCCTTCAAGTGCTTAGGTGTGATGTATTGTCTGTGTATCTGTAAGTTCGCATAGGTAATGTAAGAATAAGTATGTGTGATTGAGCGAGAGTGAATGAGTCTGAGAATGTTAAGATCCATATGTTTTATAAGAAGTATCAGGGAATCATAGAGGGGATTGGGAAATGACGTTAGTAGTGTAAAACAGCATAGTCATTTAGGAATATACAAGAGGTCTTCAATGGACTGATAAATGTATGTAGAAAAGGTCCTTTTCCGTAAAATAATCTTATATATAAAAATCAATTGCTGTTCGTTAGCCTCGCTAAAACTCGAGAACGGCCGGACTTATTTGGCTAATTTTGATTTTGAATTATTTGTGGAAGTCCAGGGAGGGTTTAAACGGTGAGTAAATATGAAAAAAAATGATTCTGAGGCGGTACGAAGTTTGCCGGGTCAGCTAGTAATTTTATATTTTTTAATTACAAAGCTGGCGATCAGGAAGATATATTCGTATAATGTGGTCTTATTACTTTGTTTCTTTGTAAATTAAAAATCAAATGGTTGCTCTGAACGGAGTTTTAATTTTATTAAACAATACGATATACACGGTTTTTGCATGTGATTTTACAATTATACAACTAACCTGAAAAGAGAAACAACATTTACAGCGATTCATTCACAATTTAAAAATTAATCCAATAAGAATTTTAAAATAACACTTTGTTCTAACTGTAAAAGATCTTTTTACAAGTGATATTAAATTGACAATTGATATCATAGATAATACACAACATATTACTTTTCTCTTTATATAAATAAAATAAATATTACAATAAAAGAAAATAAAACTAAATTATAAATAAATTATTATAAAGTATGTAATAAATTGCTGCCAGATGGAAGCGTGCCTTTACGAATATCTGTCTTACTGGATGGATCCTACTTTGTTTGAAGGCCAAGCCTCTAACGGCCGGGCGCCTGTTCGACGAGAATAGCAATGCATAATTCACGTTTTTTTTTCAATGATGATGAGCTGTCATTTTGGCATTATCGTGTTTATGTGAACTGTGGGTTTTTCTTTTTTATGTTACAAAATAAATGTTTTCTTGCAATTCAAAAGCCTATGGAATTTGAGAATATCTATAAAACGACAACATTATATCAAATCCCCAACAAAGTTCTTTGTTTGAAAATACAATAATCAATAATTCTCATCAAGAATGTATGATAACTACGACAGAGTATTGTAATTAATGGTGTATTTTATTTACTAACTTAAAAAATACAATTAAATATTAAAAATAAACTAAGTTATAAATAAATTAATATAAAGTATGTAACAAATTGCTGCCAGAGGGAAGCGTGCCCAAAAGGCTGGCTGCATTACTACGCTATATGGCAATGCTTATTCGTTGCGCGAAATACGAAACAGCCGTCTGATCACGGGCGGTATCAAAAAGTTTCTTACAAATTACTTTTTAAAATGAACTATGCGTGGCAAAATGAAATTAAATGAAGTTTATCTTCATTAACATTCGCAATAAATGAATTTGAATTTGTGTGTTCATAATTTTACGACAATCGGTTGAGTAGTTCAGGCGTAAAAGTGTACCAAATATAGTCACATGCGTATTTATATATTTTTTATTGCAGGAGTTCAGCAGATAGGCAGACAGCCCACTTGATGGAAAGCGGTTACCATCGCCTATGGACATTTGCAACTCCAAAGGCGCTACAAATGCGCTGGTACTCTCTTAAGGGAGACTGGAACTTGGTCATTAATGCCCCCTTAATTCAAGTAGTAAAAAAAAAAAAAATTGTTGTGAGGAGACATTCGCTTCTAAAATCGTAATAGTGTCTCGTTCCCCCATTAGCTCTTGGACTTTAAGTAACTGAATGGAATCGTTGATGTATCACAATAAATTCTAAAAGAATGTTCTTATTAAAAAGCTGGCATTTAAATGCCATGTCATCATCATTACTTTAAAATATCATGATAATGTTACTTGTTTGGGGGATTAGAATTAAATTTTAATGTCGATTGAAAATTCACAAACTTTGTTAGCACACACACACGTAATTCACAGTTTTTATAAATAGAACCAAATGCAACAAGTTCAAACCGTAAAGCAGAAGATCATAATAACATAAAACGCACAAAGTCCGTCGATGTAAGATTCCTGGTCATCAGTACACTTAACGTCTCTATCGCAGTTGAAACACCACTAAGTCTCAAAGGGCCAACCTTTTATGTATGCGCAAAATATACATGGACACCCAATAAAAATGCACAGACCTTTCATTGGAATTCTCAAAGTTGTCAGCTTTAATACAAAACACATAACTTTTAAGAATTTACAATGAAATCAATAAAACGGTTTATGATGACACACTCGAAGGTCGGCCATAAACACAAAGTGCTTAGCAATGGACAATAGATGATTACATTATTAATACTTAGAAAATTAACGCAAACAAGTGACAGTAAACAATTAGGACAATAATTAAAATAATTACAGATATGGTAAATACCGAGGCTAATAAAACATGCCTCCAGAAAAGTATTATTTATTAGTTCGACGTATATGTGAATACGCCATCGCTTAATTACTGTACAAACTATAATTAATATGCTGTAAAACCCGTTAAAGAAATGACATAATATTTTGCAACGCTCACACAAAATCTAGATAGCTTCGGCTTGTTTATTATTACACGAGTTTAGCAGACCGGCAGACGGCTCACCTGATAGAAAGCGATCACTATCGCCTATGGTCATTTGTCACACTAAAGGTGCTACCAATGTGCTACCGCTCTCTAAAGGGGAACTGGAACCTGCCCGCTAATTCCTGAACACAACTCAAGGTTGTTATGGCGACATACCCTAGACCAGAGGTAGTAACCAACCAGACGGGCAAATACCCTACCAGACTGTGGGGGTGTTTTTGTCGCCACTTACGAAAGGGTCGCCCGGCCGCAGGAAATTGTATTCTTTCTCCGTTCCTGCACGGATAAAGTTTTGTAAGTTGATAAAAATTCTAAAAAAATGTGACACGCACTTGACCTGTTATTATATGTTATATTAAAAATATGAATTACCTCTTCACCTCTCCATAATCATTTAAAGTTAAATTATGAAAGCAATAACGGTCTTCACCTCCCACAATCTTACAGAAAGTTTCGAAGTAACCGCCGTAAATTAGGAAAGTGAAATTTCGAGAAAGGTAAGCTTGAGATTAATGTGCGGAAGCAATTATGTGTTTAATTATATTTACCTTATTTTTGAAGTTTACTCCTTAAGAATCGATTTTCATATAAGGCCCTTGATGTATGGAAATTTTATGAGGAGTAAAATAATACAAGCGCAATCCAAAATCGTTAAGTTTTTTACTTTTAAACCACCCATGTATTAGAGCGAATAAAACAAGAAAAATATTCAAATCGGTCAGGTCGTTTTGTTAATTAAGATAATTGAAGTGTTAGTCTGTATAATACGTTAATGTTCACCTCTTCTATATTAGCTCGCTTACCAATTTGAGTTTTAGCAAAACTACTATTATAATTCTGTCAGGCGCTTTGTATTGCTTAAATTTGCTTATGTGGTTTTTAATTTCTTTACATAGTACAAAACAAAGTTACTTTTCGCATCTGTTTGTCTGTATATACGCTAATTCCTTCTAAACCAGGCAACGAGTTTGATATAATGTCGGTTTTCACTATCAATTAGATAATTTTTCAAGAAAGGTTTATATATAAAAAAAACCTAATTATTTTTTTATGTAAGCAGAAAAGAACAATATATTGTAACCGAGTCGATGAAGCGTGCCTGATAAAAAATTAATGCAATGTGTAACATGTGTGAAAGTTTGGTGGCTAAATAAACGAAGGGTACGGTCCAGGGTTGGACCCGGAGCCAAGCTTCGGTGAAAACTCTAATTAATTAATATGTTTGTGTTTGTGTTTATATGTGTATTTCTACTGGATAAATAATTACTTCTCTGTCTGTATGTTTTTACTGTAACCATCCTTATTTGGCCGCTGTCGCAGAGCATGTGTACATGTTTCTTAATTATTAAGGAGTAAACTGCAAAAAATAGTATTCTGTTGACTATATGTATTTGTGACATGTTAATTTTTAAATTTGACTGTATAACAGTAGTTTAACGTATGTAAAATTCGCATGTGTAAGAACTTCTTTAACTATTGATAAACGTCAATTACCCATTCAGTAGTTTTATCTATAATTTACTGTTGTTAAAATGTAATTAATAATAATGATTGTGTAATTTTTATAAAGAGTGTAAATAATTTAATTAATGAAGTGCTGATCTGTGCGTTACATCCGATCAACCAGTTTCCTTGTCACTTCCTTTGATAAAATCAAATTATGAGAACTGTTTACTAAAATACTGATGTGAGCGACATTTTCAGTTAACTACCTCCATTGCTTGTTTTTTCTCGTTCTTAAAGTATAAAACGTAGCGGGAGTGACGCACGCAAGTCACTGTGACAGTCAAGTGTAAGTTCTGTGTAAATCGGAAGAATAATACATTAAAGTGATTTATGGATTGAAATGCTGCCTCTCATTTTTGGACCTTTTACGTGCTTGATCGGCTAAAACACGTAAAACTTTATGAAAAACACGTCACCTAATTTGCTCAAAACATGATGTACACACATACACCATGTTTTAAGCAAATAAATTATCGATTGAATCAGAGCTAATACACACAAGATTTTCTTCTTTGCATGGCTGCGGAACCAGCGATTTTGACAAAAATATAACCATTACGTTTTCGTCATGTTTGTTTGTCGGTCTATTCGTCTTTGTGTATTACAGGTATACAGAGACAAAAATGACTGTAGTTAAAATTTTGTAGAAATATACTTATACATACTTATTAAAAGTACACATTTTAATTATTACGCTGCTTAAATTTGATATGTAATGTAGTGCCATTACCTTTACTATGATTTTTAATTACCTGGACTAAAATGATAGCTGCGATCGCGACGTTTTTTTCATGTTGCGAGCTTTTTTTTGACGATGTAAGGGGAATACATTTCATACAATACCGGGCCCTTTGTGGGAGTTAGAACTTACGCGGCGAGATTAAGCGCCGCACGGCTTGTGTGGGACTCTGGTACAGATGTTCTCAACTACCCCACTAAACCATGTACCCGCGCTTGGGTTGAAAGAAAATGAGGTTTCGAACGTAGTTACAACCATGTACATCTGCACATCCAAGGCCTTGATCACCTCGAGACAAAGTTACCAACTTCACCAACGGTGGTTAGATCCACCAGATCCACCGCATCCCTAAATACTGGTGGACCCTTATGATGGAAGCACGGGAGGAGATTTTTCGCATATCTGCGCTTCCGGAGGCCAGACTGACGTCGGCGTGTAGGGGTCTTTCTCCCTCAATCGTTCGGCAGCCTCCTTGCGAGACATTACTGCCTCGCAGAAAGCCTCTGCCGCCCCCGCCAATGATCGTCGCTGTGGAAGCATGGCCTTAACCAAGTCCCCAACGAGTCGATCGGCCCTACTATGGCCTCGAGCTCGAATCTCTGATGTCGCCATGCAGCGCATTCTACCAGCGTGTGAAACGCAGTATGTTGCAAGCTTGGAGCAACTCACCACTTTGAGTTGAGTTCTATAAGAACTTCTATAGAAATTCTGTAGAATTCAACTTACAGTTTTGAGTTGTTGATTTACCTCACACAACTCACTTATGAATCAAGAAAAGGTCAAAAATCAGAGTATAGAACAGTGTGCGATTTTTTCCCCTCCGGATAATGGTATCACTATTTTGTGGGATAGGACTGAATATTCCTGGAGCGAATAGCGCCTAGATAAAAAATTAATGTAACCTGTGTGAATGCTTGATTTATTTTGGGTTACCATAAAAAAGTAAAAATACTGGGCTATTTTAAGTACAGGTTTTAAAAACGAAGCTAGTTCCCCACAAACTGTTATTGCGAAGTTGGGGTTTAAACTAGCCAAAATTTAACGCACGCCAATCTAGTTTTGGACGTATTCCAATTAAGTGAACCATCGTGGTTTTCTAGCTTGTTTAAAACTAGGACCGCACAACCAAATGAAGTATTATATCTGTATACATTTTAGAAATGTATTTCAACGAGAAGTAATAAAATCGGATAAGTGTGTATTAACAGGTCACGATCAATGGATTCCATATAGTCTAAAGACGCTGAAGATGAGAACCAGAGGAGACATATTTTTTATCAAATTATATTGACAAGTGATCGCCCATGGTCGAAATTCAACTATAATAATTAATTTAAATTATTAGTTTGAACATTATTAAGGTTCTGTTGTCAAAGACTATAACTTCTATGATCACAGATTTCGCCAAGGCTTACACTGTTAATTTGACTTTAACAATAAAGAAAAGAGTATATATGCGTGTGTGTGTCAAATACATGGTAGTTGATTGTGTCTAATGTTTTTTTTTAATTTCATGTATTTTTATGTATAATTTAAAAAATATATTAGCATTCTGCACTCCTTCTCTATATAAACTATAAGTGTGCGACATATTCCCCCGACCGCGCAATTTTTGTAAAAAGGGGTACAAAGTTTTTGCTGTGTTTTGCTTATTTTTAATATATAGATTTGTAAACACGCCTATGATAGCTTGCCAATCGAAAAGTAATCGGGGATATTTTTTTGGTTTTCAAAGCATGGAAATAATATTCCACAAACAGTTTTTTGCAGGCAAGCCTATACGGTTATTTTTGTAAACAAATTATCTATCTTATGATACTGTTACAAGTTGGGCCCCCTGCAAACCTATTGTCACATACCGACAAAGAAATGCTGCACATCTTGTTTTTTGCCCCTCCCGCATTCGGAGTTCTTTTTTATTACTTCGTATTTAAAATTTGCAATTAGACAATAGCCTATTGTTATTGTTTTCGACTTTGGTGGCCGTTCGCAGTAATAGATAACCAGGTGTGCAAATTACTATTTCTCGGAAACTCAGTGCGCGCGGCCAATTTTTTTGTATTGTGTCGTTGAAATAAGAAATCCCGAATGGAGGGGTGGGCAGTCAAGCGACGACTACGAAACGAGTAAGATGTTTGTAGTACTCTCGATTAGCGATATAGATGACGGACTTTACGCGTGTCGAATTGCATTGAATCGTGCAGTGTGAACCGGTTGCATCCAGTTTTATTTGTATTTGTTTTATACGTGTTTGTACAGTTCTAATAAATTCTATAGTAGTTCCAACGGCATTTTTAATTCGAGTCCTGTAGTTCGTAACAATACCATTTTTTATTGGTTAACAGAATGGTAGTTTACCTGTTCATACCTGATTGTCAGGTAGCCATAAACAGAAATAAGTAGGCAAACCTATCAAGGATGTTCTCTATGTTACTAGCAGTTGAAACTAAATTTGTTCAGTTATCAAAAAAGTTGAAGAGAAGAAAAAAAATTTTTTTTTATTAAGAATAGCCCTGAGCACTTTTCGATTAGCAAGGCGCGTTTATAAATCAGTATAATTTGATAAAAAAAATATGTCTCATCTGGTTATAAGATGGGTGAATGTTGATTTTCGCCGTCTCCATTTTTTAATAGGGATGACAAATCGAAAACCCTAAGTAAGACTTTCAACGACAGTGAAGGGAAAGACGATAAGCAAACAATAGGTATAACTAGCAATGGCAAAAAATGGAACTACAGCCGCCATGCTGAAATTACATAAGAATTAAGGTTGCACATTTTAAAATTGTGTGTATTCTTTAAAGACGATATTTTAACACTATAAATAAGACATATTTAGCCCCAGTCAATAACTATAACGTCATCCCAGACGGAGCTCGAGCATAGTAATGTATAAAACCTTAAATTAATTGGATATATTCAAATGTATTTGAATCATCAAATTGCCAATCTATGAATAATTATATTAATAGATTGGCAACACTGGCGCGACCACAACGACGCTCTTCTTTCACAGATAATTTGGGAGCACTGTACCAGCACTTCTTAAGAAAAATGACTGCAAAACATAGAAACTACTCACAGAGGACCATACATGATAATATTACAAAAATACCTTTTGGCCAAAATACTAAAAATTAATAAAAATTCCGATAATCTTAGTGTAAACGAAAATTAAAATTTACAATGTGTAAAATAAATAGTCTCAGAGTTTGTTAGTAAATATTATAATTACACCGGCCTACAAAAAAAAGTGGTCTGTACTTTTGATCAGAGCCATCTATTCTTATGTATTTCGATGTGCTGAGTCCGATTCTGGGGTCAGTTTGGTCCATACACCCTCAACATTTTGAGGTTATCGAAATAATAAGAGTAGATGGGTCGTTTAATGTAAAGTTGTGGTAGTGTAATGGCTAGCGCATGCGTCCCAAACTCTATGGGCGCGGGTTCGAATCCTGGCCGGAACGCATGCACTACAATCGATATAATCAATCAATCAATAACTCTTTATTGTAGATAGACCAATACAAAAAAGAACTTACAGACTAAAACTATGGCTCATTATGCACAAAGGGTGGTCTTATCGTTAAAAAGCTATCTCTACCAGGCAACCCGAGGAGTGAATTGAGATTATAATGATGATGGTGGTATACATAATACATAGCATAATTTCTCACATTATATATAGTAATAAATATACAAATGCGGTTTAAACAAATGTTTTATATATTAAATACATATATACTTAATATACATGACATATAAATACATATCTACAAAAATATATAAATGTTTATAGATAAATATATATGTACATTCATTTAAATATCATCATATTCCAAGGACAGGTAATATTTTCTGATCATTGTTTTAAATATCGGTAGTGATTTTGCTTGTCTGATAGCAACTGGCAGTGCGTTCCAAAGCTTTATAGCCTTGACGGTAAAAGAATTGTTGTAGAAAGTTGAACTATGCTCAAGGATGTTCAGTTTCAGTTTAGTGGAAGGCCATAAACCATGGGAGCACGAAATAAAGTCAAAGTGTTCTTTAAGATAATGAGGAGCATTCGGCACAAATAAGATACTGTATAGAAGATAAAGAATATGAGTATTCCGGCGAGATAACCGATGTGTCAAACCTGCTAAGCCACCTTGGACAAGAGTGGCGAGTATACTGTCCATTTCCCTATAATGGGAGGCCCAAGCCCAGCAGTTAGACATTTATGGGCTGTTATTAAACATGGGGTCAAAAATACAGACCATTCTATTTTTTGGGCCGGTGTTATACATTCTTTGTATATTGTAACTAATTAATAATATCGTACGGCGGGAATTGATTTCTTGGGTAAATCTTTGAATTCTCGTAAGATATTTAAAACGACGTTATTCCAGCTAGGTCGATAATGTCTATGTCTATATGAATTTAGCCTGTTATAAAATTGTTCTTCAATGTCTCTGCCATAGTCATAATCATTAATATGTTGTCTGTAAGGACTGCTTGCTGATGTATCTGCAATCGGGATAAACCTGTTATATCTTAAAGCAAAATCATTTTTCGGATCCATTACAAATATTCTCTTGGGTGCGTATGAAGGTTCATAAAATAACCTTGGATCTCGATGATGATTCAGAATTATATAAGGGTCGAATCTTTGCTTGCTATTTGAAAGGTTTTGAACTTTTCCTCGATTATTAAATGTAATATCTGCACGTTTCAATAGATTTAAATTAGTAATACTGATAGGATCTGCCTGATGTTTTTGAGCCTCTACCAAAGGCCCATAATTAAATTTGCTTGAGCTGCGACTGAAGCCTGGAATTATTCTACGATTTTGATATGGAATTAATCTTGGCTTAAACACTTCAACATCCGCTTTAGGGTCCAGTTTTACATTTTCGTTAACTTTTGTATCACCTTGAAAAGCTGGTGTACCGTCTCTTCCTTGCATATCTTCGTTTTTAATATTTGAGTTTTCACTAGGTTCATCCAGGACACGCATTAGATTTTTCTTAAATGTGCCACTTTTACCCACAGCATCTCTAAGCGACCCTTCCCTGTAATTTTGTCCCGTTGTAATATAGCTTATGTACGATCTACCAGTTGGTACACCGCCACTTCCGTGCATGTGTTGTATTTTAATATTTGCCTTTTTGCCAGGTGGAATTGTACGGCCCGGGTTTGGCTCTTCATCCAACTTGTCATTTCTTCGGTACACGTCTTGTTTTGTAGTATTTGAATTTTCTTCAATAAGAATTATATGACCAGGATTTGGCTCCTCATTTAGTTTACCGTTTCTTCCGTGCATATCTTGTTTTTTAGTATTTGTGTTTTTACCAATTGGGAATGTATGATCGGCATTTGGCTCTTCATCCAGCATAACGCTTCTTCCGTACGTGTCTTGTTTTGTAGTATTTGGGTTTTCTCCAATTGGTATTGTATGATCCGGATTTGGCTCCTCATTCAGCTCACTGTTTCTTTCATGCATATTTTGTTTTTTAGTATTTGCATTTTTTCCAATTGGGATTGTATGATCGGGATTTGACTCTTCATCCAGCATAACGCGTCTTCCGTGCATATTTTGTTTTGTAGTATTTTTATTTTCTCCAATTGAGATTGTATAATCTGGATTAGGCTCGTCATTAAGTATAACGATTCTTTCGCGCATATCATGTGTTTTAGTATGTGCGTTTTCTCCAATTGGTATTGCATGATCCTGATTTGGCTCCTTATTCAGATCACCGTTTCGTCCGTTCATATCTTGATTTGAAGTAGTTGCTTTTTTTCCAATTGGTATTGTATGATTCGGATTTAGCTCCTCATTCAGCTTACCGTTTCTTCTGTGCATATCTTGTTTTTTAGTACTTGTGTTTTCTCCAAATGGGATTGTATGATCCGGATTTGGCTGTTCATTTAGCTTAGAGTTATTTTCGCGCATATTTTGTTTTATAGTATTTGCATTGTCTCCAATTGGAATTTTATGATCGGGATTTCGGTCCTCATCTAGCATAACTTTTCTTCCCTGCATATTCTGTTTTCTACTATTTGCGTTTTCTCAATTAGTATTGTATGACGCGGATTTGGCTCCTCATCCAGCATAACTCTTCTTTCGTGCATATTTTTTTGTTTAGCATTTGCGTTTTCTTCAATTGGTATTGTATGATCCGGATTTGGTTCCTCATTAAGCTCACCGTTTCTTCCATACATGTCTTTTTTTTTAGTATTTGTGTTTTTGCTAATTCGTATTGTATGATCCGGATTTGGCTCCTCATCCAGCATAACTCTTCTTTCGTGCATAATTTGTTGTTTAGCATTTGCGTTTTCTTCAATTGGTATTGTATGATCTGGATTTGGCTCCTCATTCAGCATAACTCTTCTTTCGTGCATCTTTTTTGTTTAGCATTTGCGTTTTCTTCAATTGGTATTATATAATCCGAATTTGGCTCTTCATTCAGCATAACTCTTCCTCCATGCATATCTTGTTTTTTAGTATTTGCGTTTTCTCCAATCGGTATTATATGATCCGAATTTGGCTCTTCATTCAGCATAACTCTTCTTCCATACATATCTTGTTTTTTAGTATTTTCGTTTTCTCCAATTGATATTATATGATCCGGATTTGGTTCCTTATCCAGCATAACTCTTCTTTCGTGCATATCTTGTTGTTTAGTATTTGCTTTTTCTCCAATTGGTATTATATGATCCCAATTTGTCTCTTCATTCATCTCACCGTTTCTTCCGTGCATATCTTGTTTTTCAGTTTTTGCGTTTTCTCCAATTGGTATTGTATGATCCGGATATGGTTCCTCATTAAGCTCACCGTTTTTTTCATGCATGTCTTTTTTTGTAGTAGTTTCGTTGTCTCCAATTGAAATTGTGTGGTCGGGATTTGGCTCTTCATCTAACTGAACTCTTTTTTCTTGCATATTTTGTTTTAAAGTATTTGCATTTTCTCCAATTGGGATTGTGTAGTCTGCGTTTGGCTCCTCATCCAGCATGACTCTTCTTCCGTGTATATCTTGTTTTTTAGTTTTTACGTTTTCTCCAATTGGTATTGTATGATCCGGATTTGGTTCCTCATTAAGCTCACGGTTTCTTCCATGCTTGTCTTTTTTTGTAGTATTTTCGTTGTCTCCAATTGGCATTGTGTGATCGGGATTTGGCTCTTCATCTAGCATAACTATTATTCCCTGCATATTTTGTTGTTTAACATTTGCGTTTTCTCTCATTGGTATTATATGATCCAAATTTGACTCTTCATTCGGCACACCGTTTCTTCCGGGCATATCTTGTTTTTTAGTATTTGCGTTTTCGCCAATTGGTATTGTATGATCCGGATTTGGCTCCTCGTCCAGCATAACTCTTCTTTCATGCATATCTTGTTGTTTAGTATTTGCGTTTTCTCCAATATGTATTATATGATCCGAATTCGGCTCTTCATTCAGCTCACCGTTTCTTCCGTGCATATCTTGTTTTTTAGTTTTTGCGTTTTCTCCAATTGGTGTTGTATGATCCGGATTTGATTCCTCACTAAGCTCACCGTTTCTTTCATGCATGTCTTTTTTTGTATTATTTTCGTTGTCTCCAATTGGCATTGTGTGATCGGGAGTTGGCTCTTCATCTAGCATAACTCTTTTTCCGTGCATATCTTGTTTTGAAGTATTTGTATTTTCTCCAATTGGGATTGTATGGTCCGCGTTTGGCTCCTCATCCAACATAACTCTTCTTTTGTGTATATCTTGTTTTGTAGTATTTGCTTTTTCGCCAATTGGTATTATATGATACGGATTTGGCTCCTCATCCAGCATAACTCTTCTTCCATGCATATCTTGCTTTTTAGTATTTGCGTTTTCTCCAATTGGTATTGCGTGATCCGGATTTGGATCTTTATCCAGCATAATTTTTCTTTCGGACGTATCTTGTTTTTTACTATTTGCGTTTTCTCCAATTGGAATTTTATGATCTGGATTTGGCTTCTCATCCAGCTTAGAGTTTCTTTCATGCATGTCTTTTTTTGTAGTATTTTCGTTGTCTCCAATTGGGATTGTATGATAGGGATTTGGCTCTTCATCTAGCATAACTCTTCCTCCTTGCGTATCTTGTTTTGTAGTATTTGCATTTTTTCCAATTGAGTTTGTATGCTCCGAGTTTCGCTCCTCATATAGATTGCAGTTTCTTCTGTGCGTATCTTGGTTTTTAGTACTTGCGTTTTCTCCAATTGGTATTGTATGCTCCGGATTTGCCTCCTTATTCAGCTCACTGTTTCTTCCGTGCACATCATGTCTTGTAGTCTTTGCATTTTCTCCAATTGGTATTGTATCATCCGGATTTGGCTTCTCATCCAGCTTAGAGTTTCTTCCGTGCATATCTTGTTTTGTACTATTTGCATTTTTGCCAATTGGAATTGTTTGGTTCGGGTTTGGCTCCTTATTTAACATAATTCTTCTTCCGTGCATATCCTGCTTTTTAGTATTTGTGTTTTCTCCAATTGGTATTGTATGATCCGGATTTGGCTCCTCATCCAGCATAACTCTTCTTTCGTGCATATTTTGTTTTTTAGCATTTGCGTATTCTTCAATTGGTATTATATGATCCGAATTTGGCTCTTCATTCAACATAACTCTTCTTCCATGCATATCTTGTTTTTCAGTTTTTGCGTTTTCTCCAATTGGTATTGTATGATCCAGATTTAGCTCCTCGTCCAGCATAACTCTTCTTTCGTGCATATTTTGTTGTTTATCATTTGCGTATTCTTCAATTGGTATTATATGATCCCAAGTTGGCTCTTCATTCAGCATAACTCTTCTTCCATGCATATGTTGTTTTTCAGTATTTGCGTTTTCTCCAATTGGTATTGTATGATCCAGATTTGGCTCCTCGTCCAGCATAACTCTTCTTTCGTGCATATCTTGTTTAGTATTTGCGTTTTCTCCAATTGGTATTATATGATCCCAATTTGGTTCTTCATTCATCTCACTGTTTCTTCCGTGTATATATTGTTTTTTAGTTTTTGCGTTTTCTCCATTTGGTATTGTATGATCCGGATTTAGCTCCTCATTAAGCATAGCGCTTCTTTCGTGCATATCTTGTGTTTTAGTATTTGCGTTTTCTCTAAATCGGATTGTAGTAGGGTTCGGATTTGGCTCCTCATCCAGCACACGCCTTAGATTTTCTTTAAATTTGTCACTTTTACTTATGACATCTGTAACTAAGTTTTGTCTGTTTTTGTAAATACTTCTTAGCGTTACTCGATCTAAATATAGATCAGATTGTAGCAACCCACTTATTAGTAGATTATTAATTGACCCACTTTTACTCGAGATGGTTTTATCCGAGTCTTTCTCATTATATTCAATTTTTATCTTAATTATAGGTACTATATGATCTAATAATGACTGATATTGCAGCACATTACCTGTTGTAACTTTATTAGATTTGTCACTGTTATACACAACATCTTTATTTCCATAACTTTTTTTCTCACCAACTAACTTTAGTTCAGATCTACCGTTTTCATCTGTGATATCGTTCACTTCCTTTTCTAAATATTCTTTTGACATTCTACTAAGATTGTCTTGTTTAGTTGTTTCTTTTACATTTGGACTTAGTGGAATTTTTTTTGGCAATATTTTCACAACAGGTGATCCATTTGTTTGAAATGGTAAATTATTTAAATAAATAACTTTCGCTTTAGATTCAATATAAATGATAGAAAATACAACAATAACTATGACGCTGTTCATTATGGAATTGTTATCGATAGGATCCGATAAAACTGCAAATGAAGAAACGACGTGCAAGATTTATATTAAAAAGGACGTAATACACTGATCTGTAGTGACCCGCAACTTTCTAAAGGCTTGACTAAGTTGATAAAGTGAGGCATAACTAGAAAATTATATTACTTACGCAGAACTGAAAAGTATAAAATATCGAAGTGCAAGTTAGTTTATTTATGTATATGCCACCGTCAAATTGTAGACACCGTTAGATTACAATCTAGCTCACGAGATTGTAAACTGTCGAAATATTGTGAACCGTAAATAGTGATTACAATTTAACGCATTATTTTTCGGTGAGTTTTAATCTATCGACATGAAATCGTTAAATTGATAAAACTTAAGGGAATATCACAGTTATTTTTCTCTAATTTTTATTAACATAAACATAACTTCTTTAGCCTATATCAGTCTACATGTTATCGTTTAAAATAAACTTCCTAAGTATCACTTTCAATTTTTTACTGTTTTAGTCTAAAAAACATTACTATCAGTTTTATTTCGGTCCAAATTGGACCTGTGTTTAATCATCGGTCTTATTGACTCTCTAATCTGTTCTGCCCAAGGTAAAACTCGTATCTCATTCTCTCGCAGGCTTCTAAAGATTTATATGTTTATCTCTGTTTGGTGTCGCTTTTTCGTTTCATCAAGTTTCAAATCACAACGATTCTAAAGAAGTTTCCCTTCAAAATGCTCCACTTCATTTGACGCTTTTATTCACGTAGTTGTTATTTATTTGCCTTTATTCGTTCGTCAGAGCACACGGCTACGAAAATAACCAGTATCGGCGGAACTGCGTATTAGTGTGAAAATCCCTAGAGAAACGTTTCACGCCAAGTCAAACGCTTCGGTCCGTGAGGAATCGTATAAATCGAAACTGATCCATAGATCAAATAATGCTACTTTATTTAATAAGTCATGTATAAAAACTTATCATGTTATATTTAAAAACCTACTTTACTTCTAGTAATGAATTCTTAACTGACTGACGACAGTCGTCTGCATTTTTGGCTTCACAACGCTAAAAACGCGTAATAGATTTGCAACAATTTAGAAATATAGATATTTAAAACGATGATAAGAAAATATTACCTGTCCATGGAATATGATGATATTTAAATGTATGCACATATATATTTATCTATAAACATTTATATATTTTTGTATATATGTATTTCTATGTTATATATATTAAGTATATATCTATTTAATATATAAAACATCTGTGTATACTGCATTTATATATTTATTATTAGAATGTAAGAAATTGTACTATGTATTTTGTATACCAACATCGTCATTATAATCTCAATTCATTCCTGGGGTTGTCTGGAAGAGATCGCTTTTGAGCGATAAGTGCGCCCTTTGTGCATAATGAGAAATGGTTTTAGTCTGTAAGTTCGTTTTTTGTATTGGTGTACAATAAAGAGTTATTGATTGATTGATACATCGTTATAATTTCTCAAGAGTTAAACGGTACCCGACTTTATGAGTCCAGAAATGGAAATGGAATACAAAGCCCTGCGACCCAGCAGCCTCCTGTAAGAGGCGACAAAATAACCCACAGCCAGGTGGTAGGGCATTTGTCCACCTGAATATCCACCATCCCTGGCTTAGTAACTGCTTTCCACCAACCCACCTGACAGAAAGCCCGTCTGCTGTACACCAGGCCATCCGCTCGCAGTCCTTTCTCCATTACTGCACTGATCAATTAATTGATAGTTAATAGTTAATAGTTATGTATGAAGGAGCTAGTATGAGAAACTTTATCATATTGAGATGATTATCAAAACAACTCATTGATTTTTTGGTGCAGTAAAGTAGAAAATCTATACACATAAATAAAATTGAAGTGTTTGTTTGTATTGTCAAAATAATAGTTTTTTACTAAATGCATATGAACCTATATTATATAAGGTACTTATATAAAAAAATCTATACATATAATAAAACTGTAGAGATCGAATTTCTGTACAATGAAAAACATGCTAAAAACCGAGTCAGGGGGATGTAAGAAGTGAAATAGAACTAAATTAGATTTTTTTCAATTTTTTTGTGTCTCTGCTTGTCTGTTTGTCTGTCTGTTTGTACCGGCTAAGCTCCGAAACGACTGGACCGATTTAAATGAAATTTTGTACGGTGGTAGCTTATATCCCTGGTCAACATATAGGATACTTTTTATCTCGAAAAATTAAAGAGTTCCCGTGGGATAGATAAAAAACTTTTATTACTTAAACAGCTTATTATACAACTTATGCACCTAATTAAGTACGAAAGTATTGATATTGCTGGTATAATCATCATACAATAAAACGATAAAACAATTTATATATTAAAACACGATTAGGCTATCATTACGCTAAGACCAATAGGAGCGGAGCACCAATGAAGAATGTTTTAAAATCGGGAGGATTTTTTGAACTTACTTTTTTAACTATTCCGCGCTGACGAAGTCACGGGCAGAAGCTAGTCAGTTTATAAAATTTTTGTCTGTCTGTCTGGATGTTCCGGCTAATCTCTGAAACGGCTGGACCAATTTTAACGGGACTTTCACTGGCAGATAGCTGATGTTATAAGGAGTGGCTTAGGTTACTTTATTTTTTAGGGTTTCTATAAAACTAATATGTAAATAATTAACAACAGATAGTAGAAAATAGTTGTTACATATAGCTGGATAAAGGGAAGCCATAGTAGTCGATCAGTTATTTAAGTATATAAAATAGAAATAGTCACATAACACACGAAAATTACAAAAAAACAAAACCTACCTCCCTAATTTCTAACCTTTTCATAAATCTATCCCTTTTCCGGAATAAAAAAATATTCTATATCCATTCTAGATATTGAAATTACATATATATCGAATATCAGACAAATCGGTCCAATAGTTTCCGTCAAAGCATAACAGCCAAACAGAAAAATACACTTTTATCCCGAAAACTATCCCATTTTTCGCGATAAAAAGTATCCTATGTTCATCCTCGGCATCGAAAATATATAATGCTGAGCTCAGCCAAATTTTTCCAGTAGTGTTTCCGTGAAAGCATAACAAACAGACAGAGTTACTTTCGCATTTATAATATTGTTACGACCTAGTGTCGACAAAGACAAATTCACATCTGCAGCCCTGTAGAAACACATTTTATTACCTTTTCGGCATTTGGACTTCTTTTGTTTACTTTGTGTTTAAAATTGGTGATTAGAAAACAGCCCATTGTGTATTGTAATCTTTTATGGCAGTGATTAGCCAGGTGTGCGGGTTACGATTTCTATATTTAGATATTTGCATTTGTGCAATATAAAGCAACGGCCCAATTGAGGAAGGGGTAGTCGAGCGAAAACCACAAGCGAAGCAAGACTTGTGTACATTCGGTAATCTATTTAGTGACGGACTTTGTGCGTGTATTTGAATTACGATCTCCTGCATTACGTTTGGACTTATTGCGTTCGGTTAAAATTGTACCTGTGTCATACGTGTTTGTATAGTTCTAGTAAACTCTATAATAATTTCAACGGCATTTTAATTCGAGTCCTGCAACTCGTAACAATATTAATAGGGATAATCTATATCTGATAGCAATGGAAGAGTATAACCTAAATTATCTGATAAAGAATAAAAAAAATACGTTAAGCTGTGAGTATAGTGTAACTGATTCTTTTCTAACTTATATTATTCGGAAAAAGGAGATTGAATCTTACATAAGAGGAGGGAGGGGGAGGTTAGAGAAATGGGGGTAGGGAGGTCAAAAATCGTCAAAATCATCTTTACGTGATTAACTAATGGCCCCTAAGAGTATAAACGTAGTACTAATAAAAAACTTCAACGCACAAGTGGAAAAACGAATGGCAACGGACAAGTGCCAAAACGAATCACAACAAAATTTTAACTTGAAGTTTTACAGGCAAGTTTTCAAATTGGACAAGTACATTAACAATCAAACAACAGATCAGTATGGCGAGCCAGCGAGGAAACGTAGCCAGCCTTCGTGCCCAGAAGGACACCTTACCCATAAAAGACAGTGACCTAGGCTCAGTATTCTACTTATAGTCTTAATGGGATTGGGTTAGAATATTGTTACGAGTTACGGGACTCAAATTAAAATGCCGTTGGAATTATTATAAAGTATATTAGAACTATACAAACACGTATAACACAGGTACAAATATAACCAAATACAACAAGTCCAAACGTAATGCGAAAGGTCGTAATTCAATAAAACGCGCAAAGTCCGTCACTATTAGGTTCCCGATTGTATTACACACGTCTCGCTTTGATCGTGGTTCTCACTCGACTCACTTCCTCCCTCCATCAGGCTGTCGTTTTATCCTGCACAAGTGCAACGTGCCCGCCCGTCCACGTGAATCGAGTTTCCTAGAATCAGCTTGTAGTTTTAAAATCCGTAACACCTGGCCAATGATTACAATACAATAATAGGCTCTAGAAACGAATGCCAATAAAGAAGTAAACTTAAGAAGACGATCATAAAAAGATTACAATTAGTTCAAATGCCAACGGGTAATAAAATGTGTTTTTACAGATATGCAGGTGGATTTTGTTTTTGTCGGAATTTAAGTTGTAACAATACAATAAAACTAAGTTAAGTTTTCTTTTATTGTATTAGTTCATAAAGTCATTGTAAGACACTATTAATTAAATTTCACATATTAAGATCTATAAGAACCTTATGAATATATGGAATGCGAATTAGTATTGATTATGTGATCGGAATGAAATCACTCACGCCGACGCTATCCGATCTGTGCCCTTCTAAGGAGGCTTATTGGCCAATGCGCTTCATCAACAGCCCAACACAGACAATGAGTCGAATATCGCCTACCCGATTGCGCGCGGTCGACCGACCCGCTCCGCAGCCGTGTGTGCTAATTTTAATCATTTAACCGCTATATTGTGTGTGACAAAAAGACTCGTTAATACCGCTGTGTGCAACCGTCTGATCTTCGACGACCGCTGCCATTCGTCTCCAGGCTTGACAAATTGGGAGAAGTGCAGTTTCGGGAGGTTAATGTTATTGGCTTGATTTTCCTCCCTACATGATCAATCGGATGCAACGATTAACCTAATTGTCCTGCCGTCCACTGTTCTTGAGTCATATTATCGAACGCCGCACTAGTCCAGGAGGTAGCGCAATTATATACAACCGCCGCTACGTTGCATTGGGGGAGGTAGGGAAGGACCTCAAAATTTACTCTTGGCATCACCACACGGACATTGAAGCGCCTGGAAACCTTAGATTGTCTAGTAGTTAAATAAGGGTGATATGAAGTTACAATATTCTAATTGCATCTTTTGTTAAGTTTGTTTGTAAATATGTCTTTAGTTTAGTTGTATATACAAAATTGCTTTATATGTATAATTGTACATACATATGTGATTGTGTATAGTATTTCAGATTAGCAGACCTATATGAAAAGCCAAATTGCTAGTTTTGTTTTTTCCACCATTTTCCAATACGACTTTTCAATACATAACATTAGCAAAATCAATGATAACTCGGTATCGCGGCCATAGAAAAAGCCTTTCAGTCTTTCAGTATGTACCCCAGATCGATATAAATGCTTCATAGAATATTCAGTCACATAGACGCTTTAGCTCAGACCTGAGCATTAATTGAAAACAAATAAGCGCCTATTTCCGTCCACGTTGAGCCTTTTAACTAGATACTCTGAAAATAACCAAACAACAGAGTACAATACAACTCTTGATATCATCGTAAGCTATATATATGTTTTTCCTTATGCTTCTGCCACACCTAGGATAATGTTACTGTTAGTGACTGTGTCACGCAGATCTAGCCAAGGGTTTAATGCGTTATTTGTTATGCTTCATAGCTAATGACGTTAATCATTGACAGATAACTCATGTACAGACATGAATGTAGCTAATTATTAACGGCCTAATTTTTTAAGTTACAATAGGGGCATTAGGAAATCATTTAGGTGCATCACACACGATTGCAACAATCGTGTCTGACGTACCTATAAAGAAGTGTTATAAGCAAGTGAAGGAATATATAAACATATTTTAAATTAACCATCTAAATACACAGTTTATAGCATCTATATTATATCTAAGTATATTTTTAACTCAGACGAACAAAATAGATACACCGAGCCCTCTTAGAGTAAAGCCGGCTAAGGGAAGCCGATTTCGTAATAGGAAGCCAATCGCGCCCCAGTGCGCCACAAGCACTCTTTTACTCTTTTTAAAAAAGAATTATTTATTATACATGAAGGAATAAAACTTTATGGGAGCTGCATACGTCTTGTCATCACAGCGGACAACGAACTATACTGTACTGGATAGTAGAGTTGCGTTAGACACGTACGAGCCGGTACATTTGTCCCGTACAAAATCCATTTGTACTGATACGGTACAAAATCTAAAAAAGTAATGCTTCAAATATTTTGTCACGCTAGTTACTCAGTGTACTACTCGCGCCTCAAATGTAAGAGGAAGGACGGGACGAGGCTTGTGCTACAACATTACAATAACGCCTCTACGGATATTAGAATGACAAAGAGGGACAACATGACATCTACGACTGCTAGTAAAATGAGGTGACCGAGGCCGATCACATTCAATTTATAACGAACATTTCCGAACTAGAAGTTTTGTACGGGACAAATGAGTGAATGACGCTCACCGCCTTACCGGCATCATCGCTTAAAATGTACTGTCACGGTACAAACCGTAAAAATCTCCTCGCCTCATTTGAAGTGGTACATTGTACTGGTTCAGTACAAAATGTCATGTTACTCTTACAAAATCATTTTAAAATTATGTCCTACCCAACTCTAGCTGAGAAATACTACATTTTAGCTTACGGTTTAGGGATGTAACAATATATTACTATTAACCACACAGACGCAAACCATGTGTATACTGTACAAGTTCACGCATACAAGTTTTCACTTCATTTGACGCTTTTGTTCACTTAGGCTCTGTCTATACTTTTATTTATCTCAGATTTAAAACTATCCATATAGAAATACTAAATAATAATAATCTTTTTTTTTTTGAAGCACAGCAGACAGGCTGACGGCTCAACTGTGATGGAAAATGGTTACCGTCGCCTATGAACATTAGCAATATAAGAGGTGCTGCCAATGTGCTGTCGGCCTTGAAGGGGAAACTGGAACCTGGCCACTGATACCGGAACACAATGCAAAGTTATTACGGCGGCATATTTATAGACCAGGGGTGCTAGCCATCCAGTCGGGCAAATGCTCTACCACCTGACTGTGGGTCGTTTTGTCGCCTCTTACGACAGGCCGCCCGGCCGCAGCAATTAGTATTCTTTTTCCGTTCTTGCATGGAGAACGACTTATTGACTCTTCAGGTTATCAGAAGGCTGGTGCCTACATCGAGCAACGGATCAGTATGGCGATCCAGCAAGGAACGTATGCTAGCCTTCTGGGCACCTTATCCATAGAAGACGGTGACTGTACGGGCTTCGGCGCGACACCCATACAAATGATTATGATGATGAGAGAGAATGATGATGACGAAATGATGATAAATGATATTCCCTTGGTTGGCTATAATGTTGTATTTATTAAATAAAATTATAAATGATAATGATAAACTTACGAAACTAATGACAAATGATAATGATTGATATAAAATGATAGAATGAATAGTGTGGTGTACGCGACACGTGAGAGCGACCGAGCGTGTCCGCTACTTGATTCGAACTCTACTGTGCTCAGTTGACACGAACACTTATAAGTATAGGTTTTTATGTAAAACTCATTCATAATGTTACAACTTAGGCTTCGACAAAGACTAATGCGACCTGCATATCTGTAAAAACACATTTTATTACCTGTCGGCATTTGAACTAATTGTAATTCTTTTATGATTGTCTTCTTTTGTTTACTTATTTATTGGCATACGTTTCTAGTCATTGTGAAGGCCGCATGCAGGTATCATTAGCCAGGTGTTACGGATTAAGTACAAGCTGATTCTAGGAAACTATGTCGACGTTACGATACGGGCATAAACGATGGCCTGATGTAGAGAGGGGGCAGTCGAGCGAGAATCATGATCAAGGCGTGACGTGTGTACATTCGGAAATCGAAGGCGCCGTCCTATTGTAATCGCTCGCGCGATTGTTGCGATGCGATCAAAAATTATCGTGCGACCGTGCGTTTAAACATACTGATAACTACTGAATGTTCTATTGAAGGTCGCGCGATCAAATTGTCTAGTTTTCATCGCGCGACCATCGACGCATCGTATTGATTGGACGATCGACCGATCATACATACTGATCAGACATATAGTACTGATCACTGTCCAGTGTTGCCAACTCTGAATTCTAGAGGATGGTAGAATTCTTCTTAAAATACGGTAGATTTTCCAAAATTATGTTGTAATTTATATTTTAAATATGGTAGAATTACCTTGTTTATTTAGTAGCATGTTAAGGGTCAGAATAATTTAAAAAAATATATTTTTAATCAGAATCAGACAGTATATATAGTAATTGCATCAATAGTTTTCTACATATATGTCGTCCACGTTTTCTTTTTTTAATGTTATTTACGATTAAAGAAATATTGCCCGTTTTTGCTAACTGTGCATCTCTGTTAAGAGCCATTTCGAGTGTGATCGCATCGCTCCAAAACACGATTCTAAACCGGTTTCGTCGTATAATGAAATCGCATCGCAACAATCGCGCGAACGATGACAATAGGACGGCGCCCAACAGTGACGGACTTTACGCGTTTTATTGAATTACGACCTTCTGCATTATGTTTGGATTTGTTGTGTTCGGTTATATTTGTACATGTGTTATACTTGTTTGTATAGTTCTAATAAACTCTATAATAATTCCAACGGCATTTTAATTCGAGTCCCGCACTCGTAACAATAATATAAAATATTTTTGGACATATGTAAATAATATGAAAAACAAAAATGACCTTCCTAACAAATTTGACTATAAAAACTCTACTTCAGATGATCCGGAAGAAATATGTGGATTTTTTTCCACTTTCTTTAAATCAGTTTTTAAACAATCTACAGTTAGTAATGATTACGATATAAACATGATTCCAGACAATAATCATACCACTAATCTAAATTTGAATCACGTAACTATCTCTGAAGATGCACTCCTAAAAGAACTTCAAAATTTAGACATCACCAAAGGACCTGGATTAGACTATATTCCCGCCATATTTTTTAAATCAACAGCAAAAGTCATACATAAACCACTAAATTATATTTACAATTTATGTTTACAAGAGGGAGTCTTTCCCAGTATTTGGAAAACAGCTCGTATTGTTCCCATTTTCAAAAGTGGAGATAAAACGAATGATGAAAACTATCGACCTATATCAATCCTGCCGGTACTCTCAAAGCTTCTAGAAAAATTAGTTCATAATGAGATATATCCCTCCTTACATAATATAATACTACCACAACAACACGGATTTGTAAAACGTCGTTCCACTACTACTAATCTATTGGTATACACATCACTTATTTTTGAAGGTATCGACGCTAACAAACAAATAGATAGTGTATATACTGATTTTCGTAAAGCATTTGATAGTGTAGATCACAAAATTCTTCTTGATAAACTTGCGTATAATAGTATTAGAGGTAACCTGTGGCGCTGGTTTAAATCTTACATAACAAATCGTACACAGAAAATTGCATTTAATGGCTGTGAATCTGACTTCGTACCTATCACGTCCGGCGTGCCACAGGGCTCCATCCTTGGCCCATTACTTTTTATCATTTTTATAAATGATATAATTAGTAGCATAAAAAATTGTGAATTCTTATTATATGCTGATGATCTAAAAATCTACCACATTATAGAAAACTCAGACGACCATTATAAACTTCAAGAAGATCTTAATAATCTATCAACCTACTGTTTAAACAGTAAACTTGACCTTAATATTAGTAAATGTAAAGTCATTACCTTTACCAAAAAGAAACATATTAGTAATTTCCAATATAAGCTGTGTAACACTACCCTTGAATATGTCAATTATATTAGAGACTTAGGTGTAATACTTGATACTAAATTGCACTTAGATCTGCATATAGATACCATCATTAATAAATCTTTTAAAATGTATGGCCTCGTTATGCGTTCCAGTACAAATTTCACTCGACCCTCAACATATATTTACCTCTACGTTACACTGATTCGCTCGCAATTAGATTATGCTGTGTCCATATGGAACCCCTTTTATAATAAATATAACAATACACTAGAGCAAGTTCAAAGAAAATTTCTACGTTGTGTACAATATAAATGTTTTCATAATCGCTTGTCCTACGAAAATTTGCTTGATAAATATAGTTTGATTAAACTTGAGCACAGAAGATTGCAACTTGCTGCGATGTTTCTATATGATTTGTGTCATAATAGATATGACTGTACATCTATAATCAATAAATTGTGTTACAGGGTTCCTACCAGGACGCATTGCCGGGGCCCTTGCCGATTGTTTGCGACTACGCGTTGCCGAACAAACGCCGGCAAACGATCTCCGCTTTACCAGCTAGTGCACTCATATAATCACAATTTCTACTTAATAGATATAGCGACAACTAGGCCCAGCACTTATAAACAAATGATCCTTGAATATTTGAAAACCAAGTAAACCATTATATCAAGTATTTCTAGCAATTAGCGTCCTCCTTGCGGCTGGTCGCAGGCATTCGGTGTGATCTTGGCTCCGGCTATGCGTTCTGGTCAGGTCCCTCTCTTCCTCTTTTCTTATTCCTTTTTCCTTTTTTTTGTTCTCTTTTAGATATTGTATACCAAACATTGTTTTTTTTTTTCTCAGTTTTGTTTTTACTTACGGTAGCTAGTATAATTTCAAATACTCAATATGTGGCAAATAATGTTGGTGTTGTATTAAGTATAACTACCTATGTATAAGATTCATAATATTAAATTCTGTACAATACTGTTTTTTTGTCCAAATAAATGAAAAAAAAAATATATATATATACGTGGCCCGTACCGATGCACTACTAGGTCACTACCGAGGCTCATTATTTTACTTATAGTCTTAAGAGACTATGGGTAGAATACAATATAAATAAGTTAAGTTTTCTTTTATTGTATTAGTTTATAAAACATTATAATCATGTTTACCTTTTTGTGCGAAATTCAGTATTGACGTTTAATCTTAATAATTATTACGGATTTTTTTTATAATAAACTAAATCTTTGTCCCTAACAATTTTGTCAGAGTATACCCTTTGTTGCGGCGGCGCTGGGTTTACTGATAAGCAAACTGTTTTAAAATGAAGAAAAAAATGGGATATTGGAACAATTTTGAAGGGTAGTGGAAAGAAGAGCACGCACGTACCTGATTAATGGGCATGAAATGCAGCTGCTCCTCTACTCCTCAGTCTACTTCACTTTTACCTTTGTTATGTTATTGTAATTTGTTTATTATTTAATAGGCAGCGCCGATGTGTAGAAGTTAATATAAAATAGTATAAATTTGCAGAGTATTGCGAGCGTAGTATATTTTGTATTATATTAATATATTTACCATGTGATTAATTTCATTTAATTTATTTGGCGACATGAGAATGAATGACTGATTGACGTGCGTGCGCAAAAGGGAACACGCCGTCAAATTTAAAAGAAGAATTTAAATTAATTAAAGAAAAGTTTGTATAGGCCAAAGAAGATTACTTGGCGATACCAACCTTCTTGCATAGAAATGTTATATTCAAAAAATGGATTTTCGCCAACTACTTTGAACAAACTGCCAAATGTATAAACAACATATTTATATTAAAACATGCATCACGTCTTCCATGAAAAAGTTTCAAGGCAAAAATAAACAAAAATGAATAAATTTAAAGTAATCGCTCTCCATTTTTATCTGGAAGAATTATCCACTTTTTTTGTTTTGAGCGACTTGTTCTGAATACATAAACAATTCGTTAGTAAGTAAGGGAATACTGAAAAAGTTTGCGTACAATTGTAAATGAAAGATTTTACACGATTACTAAAAGGTGTGTTATTTCAACTTTCTGTGACTGATTTTGCGAGAAACTTTGAAAATGTGGTACTCTTGTTATGATTAATGAATCTTCTTGTTATCTTGAAATGATATCTTTTCATATTAATGAATGAATGAATGAACAACTTTATTGCACATACATTAAAGTACAATGGGCGGTCTTGTCGCCAAATGCGATCTCCTCCAGACTACCCCATACAATTATTATGGACATCAACTACATTATTTACTGACTTCATAATTATTAAATGGAAGATTACAGTGTTCATTTATTTGCATTCGTCATAATTATAATATTGTTACGAGTCGCGAGACTCGAATTAAAATGCCGTTAGAATTAGATTAGATACAAATATAACCGAACACAACAAGTCGAAACGTAATGCAGAAGGTCGTAATTCAATAAAACGCGCAAAGTCCGTCACTATTAGATTCCCGATTGTATTACACACGTCTCGCTTTGATCGTGGTTCTCACTCGACTCACTTCCTCCCTCCATCAGGCTGTCGTTTTATCCTGCACAAGTGCAATGTGCCCCCCGTCCACATGGATCGAATTTCCTAGAATCAGCTTGTACTTTTAAAATCCGTAACACCTGGCTAATGATTACAATACAACAATAGGTCCTAGAAACGGATGCCAATAAATAAGTGAACAAAAGAAGACGATTACAATAGTTTCAATGTTATTAGTTATTAGTTCAAATGCCGGCAGGTAATAAAACGTGTTTTGTTTCAGATATGCAGGTGGGTTTTGTTTTTGTCGGGACCTGAGTTGTAACATTATTGAAGTTATCATTATTACCATAGTCATATATTTATTATCATTACAACAGTAATTAATTTATACTTTATATATGTCACACATTCTACATTACTGCATTTAATTTACATGTATCCTAAATGTTATTGTAAAAAAATCTTCAATATATTCTTCTTAATGTAGTCTGAAAAAATTTCAACCCTAATGACTTGTATGGCGGCCATTTCTAATCATTGTTTTTTCTCTTTTCACTACATAACTATAAACGAGCCATGTAGACTATATATATATATATATATATATATATACCTTTTTGTTAAATTTCATTTGCCTTACTATCGGTTATATGTTATCGTCTTATATTAGACATAAGCTCCAGAAAAGTAATGAACTAATACAACCAATGGTAAGTCAAGTGAACAAATATTAATTCCTGCGGCCGTGTGGCCTGTCGTAAGATGCGACAAAACCACCCACAGCCAGATGGTAGGGTATTTGCCCGACTGGGTGGCTACCACCCCTGGTCTAGAGTATGCCGCTATAACAACCTTGAGTTGTGTTCCGGCATTAGTGGCCAGGTTCCAGTATCCCTTAAGGGAGCAGCAGCGCATTTGTAGCACCTTTGGGGTTGCAAATGTCCATAGGCCATCTGCCTGTCTGCTGAACTCATGCAATAAGAAAAAAAAAAATAAGTAAGATATAGAAGCCAACCAATTAGTATGAATGAATGAATGAAAACTCTTTATTGCTCACCGTAAAGTTAAATCTAGATAATTGATATGAATACATTTGCATTAGAACAACGGGCGGCCTTATCCCTTATAGCGAGCCCTTCCAGGCAACTCAGTGTCTAAGATTTTAAAGAAAAATTAGGTATACGATTTTTGGTGGTGTACTAAACTAAAATAGAAGTATTATAATCACAATCATCAATTACCATTAAAAATAAACTAGTATAGACTTATATTATTGTTACATGCCGTCAAAGATAAGCGCACAGCTGCCTGTTGTAAGCGCAGTTCATTGTCTTCCCGGATTAGGAATTCTTTTGTGTTTTGAATTTGTAATTAAGAGAAACATGCTATTGTTTTTCTACTTGTTTTATAACCATCATTAGCGTCGAACTAATCCTTATTGTTATTGTTTTCGACTTTGTTAGCCGTTCGCAGGTGTGCAAATAACTATTTCTCGGAAACTCAGTGCGCGCGATCAATCTTTTTTTTGTACTGTGTAGTTAGTATAAGACGATGCCCGAATGGAGGGGCGGGCAGTCAAGCGACGACTACCAGACGAGTAAGACGTTTGTAGTACTCTCGATTAGCGATATAGACGACGGACTTTACGCGTGTCGAATTGCATTGAATCATGCAGTGTGAACGGCTTGCATCCAGTCTTATTTGTATTTGTTTTATACGTGTTTGTACAGTTCTATAGTAGTTCCAACGGCATTTTTAATTCGATTCCTGTAGCTCGTAACATTATATATTGTTGCGGCGGCGCTGGGTTTAGCGATAAGAGAGCTGTGTCAAAGTAAGAAAATAGGAGATTGGGACAATTTTGAAGGGTATTGGAAAGAAGGGCACGCACTTACCTGGTTAATGGGCATGAAATGCGGTTGCTCCTCTTCTCCGCAATGCACTTCACTGGTGACTATTGTACTTGATATATCGTTTATTTTTATAATGTATTTAATTAGTAAGAAATGCGGCGATGTAATAGGGTTTATATACTTTAGAGTACTTATATTAATTTATTAAAGATATTTATATTTTAAACATGCGGGGTGATTTAATTTAATTTATGATATGACAATGAATGAATCAACGTGACGTGCCAAAGGGGAACGCGCCGTCAAATTTAAAGGAAGAATTTAGATTAATAAAAGAAAAGTTTGTATATGCCGAAAGAAGGTTACTTGGTGATACCATATATATGTATAGATATACATATATAATTAGATATATGATAATATTATAAATTAGATATATCTACATATGAACTATAAACAATTTAATTTAAAGTAACAATTTTTATTTAATAGACCAATAATCAGGTCAGTGATAATATGTAATTTAATTAATTGGTGATAATAATAATTTCCGAGAAATATTTACTATTGCTTGTATATATTTATTATTCTATTACTATTTTTCCTCTGTGTGTCGCTTTTGGAAATAATTATTTTCTTTCTTAAAGCTAGTTTACAGTGCGAGATAGCGTACGAGTCAACCTGTTCTGCAGTAACTCACACTCTTTGGACGTAACTTACGAGTAACTCGTACGTGCGAGTTGATAGGAGCTCGCATCCGAGTTACTTCATCATTTTTAGTTTTCACTCGCCCGGCAGCCACTCGCACATGGCAGCAGCTCGGTCATTACTCGCAATCTTTTGCACGCGTTCGGCATCTCTCATCTAATCTCTAATCGGAACCGTTTTCTTTCTCTCTTTTTTTTGAAGTTTTTTATAGGCTTTGTCCAATTTGTTACACAATATTGTTGTCACATACCTTATTACTGTTTCCTTTTTAAATTAAAATACGCTCACTCGACATCGCGACAACTCGCAAGACTGGGCAGCAGCTACTATGTATTGTGTAGACAGCTAAGGCGAGCCGAGCTACTAGCGTACGAGTAGACAAGCCGAGTAGCTGTCGACTAGCTAGACAGCAGCTCGCACTATGTAAACGAGCCTTTACTTCCTTCTCTTTCTAGATAAATGAATTTGACGTACATTGACAAATGGAAGGATATAATTATTTAATAAATGTTTTGTCTTTGCCAAAATATCTACGGAAACTTCTAAACTCTATAGAAAAGAACCACCTTTAAAGGTGTCCCACCCAAAAGGTTAGTTTTAAATGTTGTACATTTTAAGAGATGTATTTTCCGTGGTATAAGAAATCGAAGCTAAGCTAAATAAACAAATAAACTGATTATCGTGAAATTTAGGACATTTAACAAAAATAGCTATGTTCTAAGAATATACATGTTGTCTTGGAAAACAGTACTTTCGCGGGACGCGGATACAAAATTTTCACAAATAAAAGCGCCTGAAAATACTATAGTCTAACAAGTATTTTTTTTTCATGTTCTTATTTATCGTTGCGTTACAAATCTCCCATGGGCCGCAATCGTTTCGTATCCACTGATGGAAACAAGCTTGAAACAAAGAAAGATCGCAATAAATGCAGATTAAAAACGTCTGGTCGTTGTATACTTTTTTTTATAAACCCTCTTTGGTGTTCCATTTATTCAACAGCTATTTGCTGGACGTCCAATTATCGCTTTAGTGGTGGGTTAGTGTTGGGATATTTTTAACTTCATCGATAATGTATTCACAACAAACTATATATACCAGTGGCGTGGACTTCACAGAAATCGATTCCCCATCGCTACCTTTAAGAAATTTGCGACTAGCGACCAAACGGTCGAAAGCGCTATGCATTCATTGGAGTTCATGTGTTCTGTTCAAATATATTATTACTAGTGTCTCTATAAATTAACTAGCGACCAAATGATCAAAAGCGCCATGAATTTATTGGCGCTTACGGTTTTTATTCGTGCATATATTATTACTATATTACTAACTATCTCTTACTCGTATTGGATGAATGGATGAAATAGCAACTCCTAATCCGATCGGGCACCGGTTTTTGTTTCAAAATAGCGGTAAAATTGCAAAATAAAAATAAAAATGTAATAAGAAAATACATTGCGAGTTAGACGTTTTTTCAACAGTGGTGTAGTTGGGACCTGCATCATACGGTGTGTGTGCGCTGGCGGGAGCGGGGATAAAGGAGAAGGAAAGGACGGACTTACAGGAAAGCTGGCCGCACCAGACACGCTACAAACGGTGCGGGCTTCGTAGCGGTAGGCATTTCTTCCTCGTGATCCTTTCTTCGCGTCTTGCGGTTCCTTCGATAAGTGGACCAGCTGGAACGATACGGCGTGCACCTTTCCAGCGTGCGGATTGATATAAGCGTGTGTATAATGCGCCACAACACACAAAACGCGGCAAGCTTTGCGCAGAAGCTGCGATGCGTTCAGCGATCGGACGTAGACTATGTCACATTACATAGTGAGAGACGCCGCGAAAGAAAAAAAGAAACAAAGAGGCGGTGACCAAATAGGTCAGCGTTAACACGGTATGTTTTCTCAACCGACTTACCCTTTTTTTTTTTTTTTTACCAGGGGAAATCCGTTTGAGGACTAAGCCGCGACAGGCACAGAAGCCTGGGGGGATATTCGCGACCCGTGTGAGTGTGGGATTCGCCAGATCGGGGGTGGCACTAGCGTGCCCAGTCAGAACTGGTGCCACGCTATTGCCACTCCCCATTTAGGGATACCCACTAAAACCCCTGGGTGTTCCGTCCTGCGCCTTATGCCAGGGCTACGGGTATTTGGGCCTCCCGTCTCCGCGTGCCCTGGCAGGCGTGGGCCCCCCTCACTGGGCCTCTTCAAATGCCTGGGGACTACCCCCCCGGCGACGTCATGGTTTAATCCGGCGTGGGGCGGATTATAACGCGCCCCACGGGAGGAGAGATAAGCGCGCGCGGAACACTCGCGCTCTCATCTCGAAGGCATATGCGAGTAAGTGAGAACCCCTATACCCCAAGGGGCCCCACCCGCGCCGCCCGCTTATGGTGGCCGAAGGTCGAAGTCCGCCCTCCGGCGTCGGCGCGTCCTCCTTTGGCGGGAGCGGAGCAAGGACGTACGCTCACGCTCCCGCTCCGCCTCCTCCTTCGCAAACATAACGTGCTCGCAGAAGGAGGAGACGGCGTCCCATCCGGTGCGGCTCCCGACCATGGTGCGTACCACGGCCGGGAGCGAGGTGTCAGATCCGGTGTGGGCGACGAGCTCCCGGCGCTGCTCGGTCCAGGCTGGACACTCCTGGAGTGTGTGCAGCGCCGTGTCCTCGTCGCCCGTGTCACAATGGTGGCACCCTGACGTGGGCTCACGGCCGAGGCGACACAGGTACCTTCCGAAGCAACCGTGCCCCGTGAGGACCTGTGTCAGCCTGAACGTCAGGGTGCCGTGATGACGTCCTAGCCAATCTTGCAGGACGGGCCTCACCGCCTCGATGGTGGCGGGGCCCGCGCTGGGGTGTCTAAGGCGTTCCTCCCAGACTCCCACGGCTACCTGGCGGAGCTCCGACCGGCACACCTCGATCTCGCGAGGCGGGGGTCTGGAACCCCTGGCCAGAGTCTCTTTGCGCCACATATACAGTGACGCCAGGACCCTGGCTTCCAGGTCCCATGGGATGGATCCGGCGAGTAGCGAGGCCGCTTCGAAGGACACCGTACGGTATCCTCTTATTGCCCTGACGGCCAATACACGCTGCGCCTGGCGAAGCAGCGCAGCGTTTCGGGCCGTCAGTCGGTCCGCCCACACTGGGGCCCCATACAGGGCCATCGACCGTACGATGCCTTCGAAGAGTTTCCGGCACGTGGCGTTCGGCCCCCCGACGTTGGGGAGCAGACGCGATAGCGCACCCGCCGCCCCCTTAAGTCTGGGGAGAAGCTGCCGAAAATGTGCCGAAAAATCCCACCGGCCATCGAGGACCAATCCCAGGTATTTCATGGTCTCCCCGATGCTGATGCGGATGCCTCCTACTATGATGCTGGTGTCTGGAGGTGGACGATTACGAGGACCGTGAAACATCACGGCCTCGGTCTTCTGCAACGCCACCTCCAGTCCAAGACGCCGGATCTTGCCTACGATAGACGACACCCCAGCCGTGCCTCGAAGGCACGCCTGCCGATGGGTCCTCCCGCGCGCGGCGATCAACGTGTCGTCTGCGTAACATACGACGTTGACGCCCGGGAGGACCCGACACCTCAAAATCCAGTCGTATGCGATGTTCCACAGGAGGGGACCAAGAACCGACCCCTGTGGAACACCGCATACCATGGCTTGCCGATTCCATCCCTCGTGGACCGGGTAGATGACGACTCTTTCATATAAATATGCCCCGACTATTCGGCGGAGGTAGGACGGCACCCGGAAGTACCGAAGTGCCTCCATGATGCACGGCCAGGGCAAGGAGTTGAAGGCATTGGCGACTTACCCTAGCCTAATTTTCACCCCGCGCCCCTGATACATAATTTATACTTATGTATCTAGTCTCTAATATATAAAATTCTCGTGTCACAGTTTTCGTTGCCATACTCCTCCGAAACGGCTTGACCGATTTTGATGAAATTTTGTGTGCATATCGGGTACGTCTGAGAATCGGCCAACATCTATTTTTCATACCCCTAAATGATAAGGGTGAAATATTTTTTCTTATTTTTTTGTCTAAATTTCTTATTTATATTTTATTATGATTTAGCATTGAAAAATAGATGTATATGGCAAAACAACGTTTGCTGGGTCAGCTAGTATTAATATAATTACGAAAACTTTACGTGAATAATAATGTCTCTTTCAATTTATTAATATCTAATTTTATAGTTCGCGGATAATGTTCTTTACAGTAATGTTACGTGCGTCACAAAATACATTACAGAAAAATTAAGTGATTCAAAAATCTGCTTTTTTGTTATTTTTGAAAATGCTGTAGTATCTGAGTAAAAATGGTTGAATTAGGGAGTACTAAAATAAATCGTTTTATAGTTAAAAGTTTCAAATGTTAAGACCTTTTGGCAAAATCAAATTAAGCTTAGGGTTCCATGCAGTCACGGACACAGAATTGTTTTTGCGTTAAATATTGTATATATATATATAGCATGTTTATTCTGCTTCCATTGGCATTTTATAGATCCCGATGCGATCGTTTTTAATTAAGATATTGCATTTTCAAAAATCTATCTCTATCTATCTATCAATTTTTTCAGACAGAAAATATGACTGCAGTTGCACTAAAAATTTTGCATAATTTTTATAACTGAAAAATAATTAATAAAACTACTTTTAAACGGTCTTAAGCGCGGTAGTTTATTTGATTTTTGTTATTCCGACGTTTCGGCCACTTTTCAGTTGCCGTAATCACGGAAGACAAAGATGTCAAGTGTCAATGAGTTTTGTTAAAGTTTTATTTTAGCCTACCGCCAACTTGTTCATTTTAGTTATTTAGATTTAATTGTGTTTATGGTTATTATTTACTCTATGGGAGGGAGTCTAATTTACCACCGCTTCGCAACATGTGTCTTGAAGAGAAGAAGCGGCGCAAGAAACTCTTCAGCGAAACATGCCTAGCTCTAATAATGAAAAGTGGCCGAAACGTCGGAATAATATAAATCAAATAATTTACCGCGCTTGAAACAGTTACAACGTAGTTTTATTATTCAGTGCAAAGATAAGTATTTTTATCGACATATTATTTACATCTCCTCACTACCTTAATAAGCCGGTTTCGCATAACTAACGTATTCTCTTTATGTCAAAACGTTTTTTCTTTTTTTAAATAAATGTATCCATCGCTTTATTTGAATTATTACTGTATTATTTATGTACGTAGGTATTTTGAGTATAAATTAATGTTTAGAGAAGAATATTTTAATTAGGCAGTGGAAATTTGAGCGCCATTGTCTGTTATCATTAGACAATTTTTAATTAACTTCAAAGACGCGGTTGGAGTTCTAGACAAAAAATATTTTATCTAAAGCAGCTTCGCCTTCAATCTTGATAGACTACAGCGTTTTTTGTAACTAAATTATAAAATAAATATTCAAACCATGTACATCACATACACATATTTTTAGAATCATCATCACATACGTTTTTGGAAATCACTAGAAGTTTTCAGACTTCTCAAATTTTCCAAGTGGTTATCGCACGATTATCCAATGCCGATGGCAGGTTTCATACATCAGTTATGTTCTCTTCAGTAAGTAGCAATTTTAATACTATTAATTAATTAACAAAATTGGGTCGTTTTGGTCTAACGCTAAAAGGAAGGTTTGCACTGAAAGTCAGCGTTGTGTCGGTTATAATTCCGGCACAACAATATGCTGAGTGCAAAGCTTGTTTGCTGAAAATGCGGCGTATTAATTCTCAAAATATGCTCTGTGCATAATAATGTATAAGGAATGTAATTACGTCGCTATTTCTTCTTAAAAGTTTTTTTTTTAATAATTACTTTATTAATTCATCCTGTAATTTCGATTCATGAGATACAAAATTCTGAAAAAATTGAGATTGTAGATGATTACGATTTTTACGAAAAAGTTTACATATGTGGAATCAAAAAGAAGTAAGGAGCCAAGGTCGACCCTTTCTAAAGAAATAAAAGCTCCAAATAAAGTCATATAAACAATATATATCCACTAAAAAAAGAACTCTTTTCTCAGAGCTAGAGGTAGAATAGATAGATAGATAGATAATACTTTATTATACACCAATACAAATATGAACTTAAAGACTAAAATTATATCTAATTATGTACAAAGGGCAATCTTATCGCTTAAAAGCGATCTCTTCCAGACAACCCCAGGAATGAATTGAGATGATAATGGTGATGATAGTATACTAGATACGTAACTGTTACGAGTTACGAGACTCGAATTAAAATGCCGTTAGAATTATTATAGAGTTTATTAGAACTATACAAACACGTATAACACAGGTATAAATATAACCGAACACAAAAAGTCCAAACGTAATGCAGAAGGTCATAACTCAATAAAACGCGCAAAGTCCGTCACTTATTAGATTCCCGATTGTAGTACATACGTCTTGCTTCGCTCGTGGTTCTTGCTCGACTAACCCTTCATCAATCGGGCCATTGCTTTATACAGCACAAGTGCAAATATGTCTACCCGGAAAGCGTCGACGCAATTTCCTAGAAATCATAATCCGCAAACCTGGCTAATTATGCCTGCAAACGGCCATAAAAAAGTACAATAGGCTGTTTTCCACAATAACCAATAAATAAGTAAACAAAATAAGACAATCCTAAAAAAATTACAATGAGTTCAAATGCCGACATGTAATAAAATATGTTTTTATAGATACGCAGGTGAATTTTGTTTTTCTCGGAACTTAAGTTGTAACAGTACGAACTAATAATAAATACATAAATTATATATATATATATATATATATATGTGTGTGTGTGTGTAATATTGCATAGATATATACTTAATATACATACTATATAAATAAATATCTACAAAATATACAAATGTTTATAGATGAATTTATATATTATATTCCAACGACAAGTAGTATTTTTTGTTCATAGTTTGAAATATCGGTAGCAATTTTGCTTGCCTGATAGCAACAGAAAGCGCGTTCCAAAGCTGTATAGCCTTAACGGTAAAAGAATTGTTGTAGAAAATTGAGTTATGCGCAGGAGTATTCAGTTTAAGTTTATTAGAAGGGCGTAAATAATGAGTGCACGAAAGAAATTCAAAACATTGTTTAACGTAATCAGGAGTACTTGGGACAAATAAATTACTATAGAGAAAAGAAAAGATGTGATTATTCCGGCGAAATTGAATTTAGAGACATGGTCATACTTACGTAGGCCAAATATGAACCTTATGCAAACATTTTGGAGGCGCTCAAGTTTATTAAGTTGTTCTCGGGTTAAATTTAGATAGCTGGCGTCAGAATAATCAAGAATAGGAACTAATAAGGTAGATAGAAAAAATCTTTACACAGCATAGACCAGTAGAGCCAACTTAAAATAACAATAACGAAAATCCGGCGCTCCAACATTCCCATTTAAGCCATTTCCGCTGCACTTTTGTTCGGTTTCACGGAGCCGGTGTTTCCCGGCGACTTACGTCACAACCGCCAGGAGGGATCAACGACCGGGCACCGATACGTGCAACGACCTGGGTTTGACATACTAACCCTTATCTAAAGGGGATAACTTTCAGGGGATTTTAATATTGATCGATGCATGAAAGTTTGAAAAGTTCCGCATCGCACGATCGGCCTCCAGAAGGAGGGTTGTTCTTTTGTTGTCAAAGTTAGCAAACAGGCTGACGACTATTCGGCATTCGGCCTATTAGGCCACTTTTTTAACTATACGGTATTTGGCGGAATATCGAATACCAAATCGTTAAAAAAGCGCACATATTTCACAAAATTGTATATATTTTTTATTTCAGGAGTTCAGCAGACAGGCAGACGGCCCCCTTGATGGACAGTGGTTACCATCGCCTATGGACATTTGCAACACCAAAGGTGCTACAAATGCGCTGCTGCTCTCTTAAGGGAGACTGGAACCTGGTCACTAATGCGTGAACATAACTCAAGGTTGTTATGGCGACATATTTTAGACCAATGATGGTAGCCATCCAATCGGGCAAATGCCCTACCACTGGCTGTGGGTTCTTTTTGTCGCCTCTTACGATAGGCCGCCCGGCCGCAGGATATTGTATTTCCATTCATCCATTCCATATTTGGAAATTGTATGTATATATGTATTTCCATCAAAAAATGATAATTAAACTACGTTTTAACAGTGTTAAATGTGATTTTAATTATTATTTTATTTTAAAATTACGTTTCGGTTAGTTTTTAAAATGTCACGATCAAATAAATAATAATTTAAAATTGCGCTTGAAACCGTAAAAACAATTTTAATTATGTGTACTTATCAATCGCGAGAACGTAACTTACCAAAATATTGCTTCAATACTAACCTGTTACTCGCGTAGTGCACATATCTTATGACGAATATTCGGCGCTGCGGCCGAGAGACATTTGAAACATCATAGGCGATGCCAGCGTGGTGCCAGCCTTTGAGATAGGATAGAAGCGGTGGGATAGGAGAGATGGGATAAAGGCGGTGAGACAGAAAGAGTGAAAATTTATTTATTTGAAGAAATAGCAATGTGCTTAGATTGTTTACATGTATCATAGGAAACAAAAGCATATTTTTAGAACTTGCAAGCTGCATTTTCAGCAAGCAAGGTTTGTACACAGCTTATTATTGCTGTGCCGGCATAATATCCTACACAACGCTGATTTTCAGTGCAAACCTTCGTTTTGGCGTGATACTAAAACAACTCGAATACTTTGTGAATCTAATTTAAAAACTATTTAATCTGTAAATGATAATAATAGGTTGGGGAAAAAGTCTTTTCGCATATAGTATGTATGGACTTGTAATAAGATCTCTTTGGCTTATACCATTTGTATCTGGCTGATTTTGGTATAATTAAAAGTTTTAATTTTAAAGAAGACAATACCAAATTCAAATTAGGAAAATGAGTGAATCTAATGAAGAAATTCGATACATTTTAAAATTGTACTACAAAAAAGGTAAAAATGCAACACAAGCCGCGAAAAAAATTCGTAATGTTTATGGACCTAATGCAGTATCTGTGAGAGTAGCTCAAATTTGGTTTAAGCGTTTTCAACCCGGAAATTTTGATATCAAAGATGCACGTCGCTCTAGTCGCCCTGTCACGGACAAAATTGATGCCATTTTTAAAAAGGGGGGCAAGATCAGCATATTAGTAGTTACGATGTAGCTGAAAAACTAGGAATTGACCAAAAAACGGTTTTGGCGCATTTGAAAAAAGCTGGGTACACAAAAAAGCTCGATATTTGGGGGCCTCATGAGCTCACTGAAAGAAACCTAATGAACCGTGTACTCATTTGTGATTCTTTATTACGACGTAATGAAACCGAACCATTTTTGAAGAAACTGATAACTGGTGATGAAAACTGGATGACGTACGACAAGAACGTGCGAAAAAGATCGTGGTCAAAGGCCGGTCAGGCTTCACAGACTGGCGAAACCCGGGTTAACTCGCGATAAGGTGATGCTGTGTGTATGGTGGGATTGGAAGGGCATTATTCATTATGAGCTGTTACCGCCAGGTAGGACCATCGATTCTGAACTGTACTGCGAACAACTGATGAGATTAAAGCAAAAAGTTGAGAGAAAGCGGCCGGAATTAATCAACAGAAGGGGTGCGGTTTTTCACCATGATAACGCTAGACCTCACACATATTTAGCCACTCAGCAAAAATTACGCGAGTTTGGCTGGGAGGTGTTAATGCATCCGCCGTATAGTCCTGACCTTGCACCTTCAGTTTTCACCTGTTTCGGTCTCTGCAGAATTCCTTAGGCAGTGTCAGGTTAACATCACGAGAGGACTGCCAAAACTACTTGTCGCAGTTTTTTGATCAGAAGCCCCAAAATTTTGATAGCAATGGGATCACATCCCTACCTACAAGATGGCAAAAAGTTATCAAACAAAATGGCACCTACATACTTTAGTAAAATGTAAATAAACTTTATAAAAAAACCTTTTGAATTTTTATATAAAATGGGAAGAAACTTTTTCCCCAACCTAATATATACCTACTTAAAGAAACTTTTTGTTTATATTGAAAACTCGGTACAGAATTAGCTTATATCAGAACCCCACCCACCCCCAACATGTTCATTTTAATTATTTAATTATTAACCGAGTTCAAAAAGGAAGAGGTTCGGCTGTATGCTTTGTTATATGTTCGTTACTCGATTTCACCGTCAATTCTGAACCGATTTTCAAATTGTTTCTTTTAATCGAAAGGTTTTACTCCCGTAATGGTCCCATTATCACCAAGTCAGGGTCTGATGAGCGAATTCCAAGGAATTGGAGAAACTCACGAAAATGGTTAACCAAGTTCTTCGTAACAGGATATATTCCGTCAATTGTAAGCCGATTTTCAAATTTTTTTCTTTACTCCTAAGTGTATATACCCAAGGTAGTCCCATTGTTACCAAGTCAGGATCGGATCCCAGGGACATCGAGAATAACCCTTATGACAGCCGTGTGCCTGAATTCTTTAGGTAGGTATTACATTGTCTACAGGCGCTTATTTTTTGTATGCTACGTGATTTTTCAGTCAATTGTGGATCGATTTTGATTTTTTTCTTTATTCGTAAGTGTTTCGTAATTATGTACTCCTCAGGCAGTCCCATTGTCGCGAAATGCGAAAAGGTTAATATTTTTCTGAACGCAAAGGACAGCAGGGGTGAGGGAGCGCGACGAGGAACTTGTTGAGTTCAAAAAAGTTGTTAACAAAAGACTAGATAGCCGAATGTTACAAGATGTCCATCACAGTAGTCATGAGAACCATAGTGTATATTAATATGATATAGACAATCGTCATAGATAATACTTTTAGTCGATTTATCAGACGATTCGATTTATAATTAAATTATCATTTTCTACCTGTTAGTTAATTTTATAAGCCCACTAAATTATTATCTAGATAATTTAGTGCATCAGTAACTAATTATTATAATTGTTTTTATGATCCTGGCAACACTATGATGTAATTACTATTTTTAGCAATTATGCAATATTATTGTTTTGTAGGGTAGCATTTTTCGTATAAAAGGCGTAGTGGCGTTTAGACTGTGTTCATTGCTTAGTGTGCTGTGTGAATATTCGCATCAAAGGCTAAATAATAAGGGGAAACCCTGCCCAAATAGTTAATATTTGGTATATTTGGTACTTTCTTACCCAAATCTCTCCTTGCATTTTACATTCAAAAGGACTTATTAAGTCGTAAAAGAAGAATGATTCAAAGATCATTCTTATATTGTGTGCTAAACGATACCTATGACTAGGACAGTCGGGTTCCATATTTGATACTAATGAAGGAATGAATTTGTGGATACATCAATAGGAGTTTATATCTTGTGTATGTATTTATTAACATTTCCATACAAGATTACTTTACACTTACACTCTACATAAACTCATTATTATCTCTTATATTTATCTATATTGAATCTGGGCAATCAAGGATAAATCGTAAGGCAACCTAAATCACTTTACGACACCCATGGTCACCATGTCAAGATCTGATGAGTATCCACTCATCATATCCTGACATGGTGACCAGACCCAGAGTAATCGAGAGTAACCTTTATTAAAAAACACCGAGAGCCTACATTTTTCCAAAAAAGCTTGTTTGTATACGCGTGCCAATATTACATTTTCTACAGGCGCTTAATTTTTTTTGTAGCCATGTTAAACTATTCTCCGTCAATTGTGGACTGATTTTCAAATTATTATTTTTTTTACTCCCGAGATGGTCACCAAGTCATGATCTGATTTTTGGATCGCAAGGAAATCGAGAGCAACCCTTGTTGAAGAGCATATACACCGAAGAGTAAGATGGCAATTTTGTATACACGTGCCAATTGTATAATTTCTACAGACGCTTATTATATTATTTCTAAAGTTATTGAAGTATTTGCACAACTAAAAAGTAAAAAGTATAATTTACTAAAACAAAACCGACTTCTGACTAAAAGCCTAACAATAAATATTTAACCGACTTCTTTCTACAACATTTTAAAGTCGGTGTCAAGAAAAACAAAAAAGATTACTATATTTTGTAAATTTGTTGTTCTTTTATGTTTTACTTGGCACCGGCTTCGAAATGTTGTAGAAAGTCGGTTCAATATTTATTTTTTGGTTTTTACTCTGAAGTCGGTTTTCTTTTTGTTATAATTTTTGTTTACGGCTGTTATTATGTTGCCCCCATTAGGAGCCTAAATCTACTACCTCTTCGCAATACGTTGTGTCTTGAAGAGAAGAAGCGGGGCTAGAAGCTCGTCAGCAACGTCGAAACGTCAAAATAAAAAATCAAAGAAAATGCCGCGCTCAAATCCGTTAAAACTTAGTTTAAAAAAATATTGAATCCCACGACATTATCCACGGACCTGTACCATACTTTTTATTATTAATCGTCAATCACAAACATTCATCTAATTAATGTTATAAAGAGGTAAAGTTTGGATGTTCGGGGTAATCTGCGGTACTACTGAACTGATTTTGAAAACTCTTCCAGTAGAAAGCGACATTATTCTTGAGTGACATAGGCTCTATTCGATTGTGATTAATAATATTTTTTAATGACACCCGGTGAAGTGGGCACGGGAACGCCTGTCAAATATGTAACAGCAATAACGTTTCACGCAAGAATTGCGCACGCCCTCTTACGAGGCACTGCGAGTGCTCTTTGCGTTTATGAATTAATTAAAGGTTACAAAGCTTGAATAAACCTTGATATACGTGCGTGCGTGTGTGCGTGAGTGCAGGAGTATTTGTAATGACGCCCAGCGCAGTAAACGCGGGTCAGCTAGTTGAAAATATAATAAGTTACACTTGTGTTCTGGAGTCACTCCAGTGGAAGTTCGAGCTATTCCACAGAACTAGAATCAATCATACTAATTCGTTTCAATTTCCTTACACCAGACTATATAAGACTCTGCTAGTATTTTCGTATGTTTTCGCGATTGGTACACGTAAAAACACATGAAAAGTGCAGGAAGCGCAGGAATATAAATCAAATAAAATATCGCGCTTAAAACCGTTAAAACGTAGTTTTATTACTACACAAGATCCTCTCTCAACTCCGAAAGTACCCCAAATATGGCCACTAAGCACTCTTACATAACTCTCGCGTTACATAATGAATCGATACACTTTGGATGTCTGCCAGTCTACGAGAGATAGAAATTGTTACATTCAACTGTCATAGAAAATTTCTCATCTGTTTTATTCAAATAAAATCTGGAGGAAATACCATTTATTTTTATTAAGGCTAGAAGATTGCCGCGAATTGTTGAAGAAGTCCGGCCACTGTTGGATGAATTATTGATGTTATTTCGCTAGGCCAAAATTAACATGCTTTTTAAATCTTATTATTGGGTATTTTTTCACTCAGTCACGCTGGTGTACAGTTTAATTTTCAAAAAACCAAATATTTCAATAAAGACTCAACGGATAATGTTGGATGTAATTTTTGAAGATATACATACAACCTCATTTTTTTATGCTAGCGCACCTACCCATCTGATGGTAAGTAGTTATCATTGCTAATTGCCATTTGCAACACGATAGGCGCTACCAGTGCACTGCCGGCCTGTGATGGAGGACTGAAACCTGGTCTCTAATGCAGGACCACAACTTTACGTTGTTATAGCGGCATACACTAGACCAGGGAAATAATAATATATATAATAATACCTCGGATCTGACTCCTGGGGCCAAGCCAAGGCCTCCGCCTCCGTGCTTGCCTTAGTCAGCCGGCACGGAGTGGAGATCGCTAGAGCTAAGACTCAAGCTCCAGGGGTGGGAGTGATAAATGGCATAACGTCGGAAGTAGCTTCGGTGAACCTGCAGCCCACCTCTCTACGCCCCTTAGCCACTCACACCTATGTTGCCCCTATCTTCTATGGCATTTTTTGGGGCCTATGCGGGAGTGGTGATCCACCGTCTGCCCATTTTTCCATGTTCCTTGAACATTGCGAGGGGCAGACGCCATAGTCCCCATGGTCTCCGATCAGTAACTCCACTAGCAGTTCACCTCAATAGCCCTGTACTTTTTGACCTCATTTCCTATAATAGGCTTGTCCTTGGGTGCATTATTATAGGTGTAGACAGAGACAATCGCCGGTTAGTGTCACGCCACATTTACATTAAATTTATCAAGGGGCCTGTATGTGTTGGCCTTCCTATGGCCCCCACGCAAGCCCTCCAAAAGTCCGGGCCATTTTCATGGCCCGTGGTCTTCAAAGACATACATTTATAATAATAATCGGCAGACAAACAAACATATTATATTGTTGCAACTTAAGTTCCGATGAAAACAAAATCCACCTGCATATTCTATAAAAACACATTTTATTACCCTCGGCATTTCAACTAATTGTAATCCTTCTATGATTGCCTTCTTTTGTTCACTTATGTATTGGTTATTGTGGAGAACAGCCTATTGTACTCGTTTATGACTTCTTGCAGGCCTAATTAGCCAGATGTGCGGATTACGATTCTGGGAAATTCGGTCCATGCTGTCGGGCGGACATATTGCATTTGCGCAGTATAAAGCAATGGCTCGATTGAGGAAAAGTCAGTCGAAGGAGAACCACGAGCAAAGCAAGACGTGTGTACTACAATCGGGAATCTAATAAGTGACGAACTTTGTGCGTTTTATTGAGTTACGACCTTCTGCGTTACGTTTGGGTACTTGTGTGTTCGGTTATATTTGTACCTGTGTTATACGTGTTTGTATAGTTCTAATAAATTATAGTAATTCTAACGGCATTTTAATACGAGTCTCGCGACTCGTAACAACATATTCCCAAATTAAGCAAGTTACGCTTGCGTTATAGGTAATATACAACGGACCACTTTGGGGCTGATCCCAGACACCCAGACCATAGTAAATAACGGAGAAAATTCGTTTCCGAAATTTACCATACCAGGAATCGAACCAGGAGCCACTGTGCTGCAGTGAGGTAGGCCAGCAAACGCTTAGCCCGCTCAATCACAGAGGCCGTCTAAACTAGTAACTACCCAGAAGAGCAAATGCCGTACCACCTGCTGTGGGTTGCCTCTTACGACAGACAGCCCTGCCGTGGAAAATAATACTCTTTCTCCATTCGTCCATGGATAGCTTATGAGGTTTTGATGCAACTTAAAATATAGTATTTTTCTTAAGTATTCGCGACTGATACACCTAACTAACACTACAGACTTCAAGACACTAAGTTCTTTCCACGTGCAACAAAATACTCCCTAATTATATTGATAATTTTCTCTTCTTATTTTACCTCCCAACCCTTTCAATATAGAATATCTTAAAATTCTAAACACGTCCTGTTTGTCCTGCTTAATCTTTACTGTGCTCAAGTCAGATCATGCATGGAGTACTGTTCTCACCTTTGGGACGGCTTAGCCAAATACCAGCTTGAAGCGCTAGAGTCAATTGAGAGAAGAGCCAAGAGGTTGACTGGTAGCGACCAGCTAGTCAATACAAGGCTTCAAAGCCTAGAGCACCGACGCCGGGTTGCTAGTCTATCGGTTTTTTACAGGATTCATTTCGGAGAGTGTGCGGTTGAACTGTTCGACCTGATCCCCTCTACACCATTCCATCTTCGGAACACAAGGCGCTCTGGTCTACGCCATCGTTTCACAGTGGCAACGCTACCAGTGCGTACTAAACGTATCGCCTCCATGTTCCTTCTACGTACGGCAGAGTTGTGGAATGCACTACCAGGGTCCGTGTTTCCCGAAAAGTACAATCGGGGTATCTTCAAGTCTCGTGTGAATAGGTAAAGAAAGAAAGAAAGAAGAAGAAGAACTATCAAGGTAGGCGTGTTCCATCTTCGACCGTATCATCGTCCGGCATTGGACGTGATCGTGGTCAAACGCAAACCTATTTAATATAAAAAAATGTCCTGTTTGTACATTGAAGTCATTTAAAAAAAACGATGGAGAACACGATGCAATTTTTTTAGATCTCTTGTCTGTTTATCAGTTTGTTTGTTTGTTCGGGATTCACGTAAAAACTACTAGACCGATTTCGATGAGATTTTCGCTATTGACAGCAAATTTTTAGACTTAAAATCTGCGCTACTTTTTATACGTGGGAATTTTTCTGGGAATGATTTAAAATGGCAAGCTTAATAAAAATCGAAATCCATTGTGATATTTTCACTGGTTGATAACAAATTTTATGCGACAAAATGTGTGACAATTTTTATCCCGGGAATCGCGCGGGAATTTTCCAAGGAGCGGTTTGAAGTTGTTCGGGTGCATGAAAATTAGCTTATTCCGACACAGTCACTAAGACGATAGCTTACATTCTTTTTTAAATGCTTTGGTACTTTGTGTCCCGGGAATCCCGCAAGAATTTCAAGTCAAGCGTGCACGAAGTCGCGGGCACATCCTAGTATTATATAAAATTATTAAAGCTAGGCATGTTACTGAAGAATTTCTTGCGCCGATTCTCTCTTCAAACCACAACATGTTGCATAGCGGGGGTAAATTAGATTAGGCTCCCATAGAGTAAATAATAACTATGAACAAGAATTAAATAATTAGAATGAACAAGCTCGAGGTACGCTAAACAGTAACTTTAACATTACTCATTGACACTTGATATCTTTGTCTTCCGTGATTACGGCTGCTGAAAACTGGCTAAAACGTCGAAATAAAAACCAAATAAAATGGCGCGCTGAAAACCGTTAAAACGTAGTTGTAATTACGTATACTAATTGAAAGGATTTATGTGTAGTTTTGTTTTCTAAAGTATTGAAATAATTAACAGAGAACAGGTCACAATCGTCCACTATTTTAGTTATTTGAATAGAGAAATATAAAAAATAATTTCATCGAAAATACCGCATCTCAAAAGCTACTCAACGGATATTATTCAAACGAATTTTTTGAAGTATTTTTGAGGCTTGATAACCCCATTATTTATTATATAAAACCGACTATTGCACAACCATTTTGTTCAGTAACAATAAGAGCAGTTTTAAGTTGGAACAAAAAACTTGTAAATTTTCAAAGTTATGAGCTTTCTTTAGGTAAAGTAATTAGTATTCAACGAGCATCCGGTTCGATTTCGGTCAAACTCCAAGACATTATTCTTGGTAAATTATTATTAAGTAGGCATTCCTTAGTCTGGACACGTCCTCTCTTGGCCGGGGTGCTACCCAGGATTTCAGGTTTGAAACTAAGGAGATATCCTTTTACAATAAATTAATACATCCGCTGTATTGTAACTTGTTACAATTTGGTTGGATCATTGTTTATAGGTTGTATCGTGTATAATCTTTGAAATGTTTTTTTATAGTACGTCCACCATCACTTCTGATTCTGTTCAGCAACTTCACTTAGCTTTATTATTTAAATGCTCTCTATGTATAGTCCTAAACTTAACTAAATTAATACAAATTGTATACATTTTTATTTATTGCATGAGTTCAGCAGACAGGCAGACGGCCCACTTGATGGAAAGCGGTTACCATCGCCTATGGACATTTGCAACACCAAAGGTGCTACAAATGCGCTGCTACTCTCTTAAGGTAGACTGGAACCTGGTCACTAATGACGGAATACAAATCAAGGTTGGTATGGCGGTATACTCTAGACCAGGGGTGGTAGTCATCCGGTCGGGCATTTACCCTACCACCTGGATGTGGGTTGTATTGTCGCCTCTTACGACAAGCCGCCCGGCCGCAGGAAATGGCATTCTTTCTCCGTTCCTGTACGGATAGTAAATAATATACTACTTACACGAATTTATATAATTACAAATAAATTAGCTTCGAGAAGTGTTTGCGTTTGTAGTAGTATTTGTATATTTACAGGAATTCTAAACTCGAAATTTAAATTTGTTTGTACAATCAGCAAAAAGAGGTTAGTTACATTTTGAAGAAGAAAATATATTTACAAACAAAAGTCAATGGTGAAAGTTAAACAAATAATAATTATTTACATTGCTAATTGTTGTGAGGTCTGACTATTTGGTTTAAGTTTCGTAAATAATTATTTAATTAACTGATTCGGAAAAATAAAACGAGATTTGTAGAATATAAGATAGACGAAATATTACGACAGCACGGTCATACTTCGCTCGGTTTACCGTCATATCACCCTCAGTTTAATCCAATTGAAAATATATGGAGGATAGTGAAAAATTACGTTGCATAAAAATGGCACAATGAACATGATGGCTATAATGACAATAGCTAAGAAAAAATGTTAATAGAATAACTGTAGAAAAATGGAAAAATGCAGAACGAATTAGAATTAACACAAATGGTTCATCGGATGAAAGTGAGGCTGAGGATGAGTACAAAATGTATGGAGTTGAAGAAGTTTAGTATTAAAAATTATGTTTAATATTAATATTAATTCCCTGGAGCTTAGGAAGGCCGCTCGTGTGGGACGTTACCTGCGTCGACACACTGGCGACTTCTTATCTCCATGAGTCCAATGTTGGGGCCGGTCGCACCGTCACATCTGCCGAAAACCTCGAACGGCTCAAATATGCAACCGTTGGAATAGGTTACGTATTTGAGCCGTTTGGGTGGAGACTTTGAGCCCATGGGGGCCAAGTACACACAAATTATTTCAAAAAAATTAAAAAACGTCTGGTCGATACAACAGGAGTCCGGAAGGCTGGAGCTTACCTCGCTCAAAGAATTAGCCTCTGTATCCAGCGAGGTAATGCTGCCAGCCTTCTAGGTACAATGCCCAGCGACAGTGGACTGGTGGGACTGGATGAGTTTTAACATAGGTTTTTTATTTGAATTTTAGTTTTTTTACTATTGTATATATATTTTTAAGTTAGGTTTATTTATAGGATATTTTAGTTTTTATTTTAATATAAATTATGTTACAAAATAATAATAAAATTATTCAATATTAACATTTATTATTTTAATGTCGTTTAATATTATTACTTTCATATTCAGTACTTGCGTGTAAAAATAATAAAAATATATTATTTATAATGTGCTAACCATACATTACTGCAAGCGCAAAAATGTCTCGAAGCTAATTTATCTGTACAACAAGCGACGACATGACGGGACGGTTGAGAGATACTGGTAATCATTGTCTTTAGTGCAGAATGCTTCCATGACGTGGGACTTTGCCAGTTAACATTTCGTACAATGTTAACTATGTCAACTTCATGTTGATTACTGATTCCAGGTCATGCCTGGAAGCACTATACTTCGGACAGTCTAGCAGCAGGTGCTGAATAGTTTCGTATATCCGTCACAAACACATGCAACGTCGTCTTTGCACTTAGGCTGGGCGGCCTGTCGTAAGAGGCGAACAAAACAACCCATAGCTACGTCGTAGGGTATTTACCCTACTGGATGGCTACCACCCCTGACCTAAAGTATAATATATATAATATATATATCCTTGCTGCCATTATATCCTTGAGTTGTGTTCCGGCATTAGTGGCCAGGTTCCAGTCTCCCTTCAGAGAGCGGCAACACATTGGTGACACTTTCAGACCAAATTTCATGTACATTGTGATTGACAGCTGTCATGACATGATATTAGAGAGTCAAATGTCTAATGTTTTAATCCATTTAAATCTAATTACATATTAGACATCATTTCTTTGGATTATGTAAATATTATGTACTAAATTATATATTTTATAAACGAACGGGTTATTTATTTCTGACGACCAGTCAAATACAATTTAATAAAACTACGTTTTAATGGTTTTAAGCTCGGTGTTTTATTTTATTTTTATTCCAACCTTTCGGCCACTTCTCGGTAGCCATGATCACAAAATCCAGAGATATCAAGTGTAATGTTAAAGTTTTTATTTAGCCTATCGCCAACTTGTTCAAGGGAGCCTACTCTAATTTACCATCGCTTCGCAATATACCGTTATCATAGAAATGAAATACCGCGCTTAAAATCGTTAAAACGTAGTTTTGTTATTATGTGTATTAGTCAAGAAAACTTAAGAAAATACTGTACTCTCTACTTATAAATATGAGCTAATAAAATCGTTTCAGCTCTATGTGTATGTGGCCTAACGCTGCAGTGCGTGCCGTTCTATTGTAGTATTCAAACTACATTTAAATTTATAATGGCAGCCATTAATACTCCGTTGTCTTTCCAAATTTGTGTAGTTACGGGTTAAATGGTTTTCGAGATAGCTATTCCTTATTCATGTCTTGATGTCACAAACTCAACCCTGCGGTTGGAATAGTGATGGCTTATTAAATAAGTTTAATATCGATATATCGATCAAATTTATCAAAATCTTTATTGATATTATCAATTATATTATCATTTATTGTTAGAAAGAATACTTGTAGTTAATTTAGGATATATTTAAATGGATTTACGTGGATTTTTTTTAAATACCTCATTTGTTAAAAAATATTATCAAACGTTCATGTTCTTCAATATGATAGAGATATCATAGATTAGTTATATACAATACTGAAGCTTATTAAAACTTGTTATAAAACTTTGTCGGAGCCGGGAGTACGTAAAGTGGGATATGTATGTATGTTTTTTTTTAATTAATAATCGGCAAACAAATACACATATTGTATATCCCCAAATTAAGCAAGTTATGCTTCTTTTATAGGTAATGTACAATGTACTACTCTGGGGCCGACCCCAGACACCTAGACTATAGTATAGTAAATAACGGAGAAAAATCGTTACAACTATAAAATTATGTATGTAAAATTCTTAAAAAATTCAAATATATACTTTTTAATTCAAAATGATGTGGCGAAGGTGAAACTAACCATAAGACCAAGATATTAAAATTGCTATTTTTGTAGCCAAGACTGTATTTGTTACTGCACGGCGCTTATAAAAAACGATTGCAGTGTGATATTTTCGGCTATATTCGTCTATCTCTCGGGAAAAATACTTTTTTCTGCACGAAAGGGATCCTTAGCCTTTTATATACCCTTTATAACGTGTATTCGAAATTTCGCAACATTATATTGCGTAGTTAAAGCGTGAAAGTGTCAGAAATAAACAAACAAAACCACATTTGCATTTATAATTTTAGTTAGGATATTAGTAATAGAGATAAGTAAAATGAATTACAAAATTTTAACCTAAAAACTAAATTAAAAAAGTATACATGCCTCGCTCTGAATCGGATACAAATAAACAACATTATTGTATGTTCTATTTATTATATAATAATTTATCGATAACATGTAGTTACAACACTACGCCTAGCTCTTCTCTGCGATTAATGATTCTTGCGATTGTGGCTTTCCAAAAAATCTAGGCCAAGGAATGAACCTAAATATTCTAATACAATATTAGATTTTGGAAAGATTTATTTTGATCTCTGTATTCTTGAAGCTTTTAAAGTAATGTATATTTTGATGAATCAATCATATTCTTCTTCTTATTAGGGATTTAGGGCTACCTGCAATTACTAGGCTTACATAAAAGCCAGGAGCTATAAATGTGTGCGAACAATGTTTGACAATTACAAAAGCATGGCTACTCGTAGGTCGTGACTTTTATGTAAGCCTGGTACTTTTACATGCAAATATAGGTTGGTCTGTTCGTCTGCTTTGACATCAGAATTGCTTTGATTATTTATTTAGGTTTATGGCTTGGCAGCTAGGCCTTTAAGCCAGATGTTAGATTATAATAATATAGTTTCTTCATTTTCTTAAGCCTATTTATAACTTAGCTGAGCTGTAGGTTATCAACTGAAGCCATTCAACAGAATTCTTGTGAGTACTCAAAAGGCCACATTTGATAATACAGTTCATATTTCTCACAAAACACACAATTACTACTCAAAAACTATCAATATCCTACAACTATTGTTCATTTTAGAGTAATTTTACACATTTTTAGAAAATAAAACTGCACAGCATGACATCTCCTTTCAGTTCCCGCCAAAAACTCCGAATTGCTTTGACAAAATATGTGTTCTGTTGGGATGTTATCTTTTCAATCTGTATAGAGGTTGAGTTTGTAAAATGAATTTAAAAATGAGAGAAAAATTTGTCGAGCTAATTCAAACCAGCACAAGTTTGTCTGTCTGTTACGAGTTTCACGTGAAAACTACTGAATGGATTTGAATAAATCTCAACACAAATATGTGTCCCGCGTCAATGTCTATGATATTTTATTTTCTGTGGTATAGAAAAGAAAGAAAGAAAAACACTTTATTTGAAGAAATAGCTACGTAATTACATCATTTACGTATTATTTTGTAATCACTACTAACAAACATATACGTTTATTATAAGTGCTTTTTACATGAACATTCTTTAAAAAATCTGCGATTTGATTGTAGTAAGTACGAAGCGGTCTCCCGACACCGGCTCCGCCATCTTTACATAATATATATTATATATCTGTACACTTGATATATGCATATATATAAGTTATGTGTATATATGGTATAGTTATATATTTATTATTAAAATGTAAGTAATCATACAATAATTATGTATAACACCATCGCCACTCTTAATCAGTAATATTCCTGCCACGGGTTGTCTGGAAGAGATCGCTTTTTAGCGATAAGACCGCCCTTTGTACACAATTAGAATAATACTATAGTTTGTTCGCGTTAAGAATGCAGTGAGTCATCATTGTTCGCCGGCCTAGCCCCGCCCCCTAACCAATCAAATATTTTCAAATTACAAGGCCAAGTTCACAGTGACCAGTTGAAGGCATAGCTTCGGACGCGACGGTTGTGTCCTGTAATTGTGTTAACTAATTTATATTTAAAAAATAAATACCTCACCAATTCGTAAAAATAAAAGTGGTTCGGTAATTCATAGCGGAGAGAGAAAAGTAATTTACCATGTTTTTAAGTACTTTAAACAGTCTGATTTAAATGTGACTGTAGACAGCATAGTACAAAAAACGGCAAATGCATGTGATGTGTCCGAGAGAACAGTTTATAGTATTCTTAGTGAAAAAAATGAAAATATTATATTCAAATCGCCGGTGAAAAAAAGGGCCAGGAAGGCTATCTACGATTGATAAATTCGATGAATTAGACAAATGTGCTATAAAGAGAAAAGTACACTCAATTTATTTAAATAATGACTACCCGACATTAAATAAAATTATGACAATTTGTGAAGCTAATGAAGATATCTCGATAAATTTAATCGGTGAAATGGCTAGGAGTAATTCTCCGTTTACCTCCGTATCACTGCAAACTGAACCCCATTGAGTTGGTGTGGGCCCAAATAAAAAATTATATTGCTGCCAACAATACAACTTTTAAGATGACTGACGTGGAAAAAATATTTTATGATGCAATTCGGTTAGTAGACGCTGATCGATGGAAGAAATGCTGCAACCACGTCTTACAAGAAGCAAATACCATGTGGGATTTAGATGACGTCACGGAACTCGCTGCAGAAAATTCTTTTATTATAAATACTAACGAGGATACTAGTGATAGTGATTAAAATATTAATGACATGATTTTGATTTTTAACTTTAAAAATATAATTTGTTTGAATTTTAACACCACTGTGAATACACTTTTACCCTGCAGTTGCACTGATGACTCACTGCATTCTTAAAGCGAACGAACTATCGTTCGTAAGTTTTCTGTAAAGGTGTAAAATAAAGAGTTATCTATCTATCAATCTATATAACATATTTTGAGAATTATTACACCACATTTTTAACTAATAAGGTTAAAAATTAATTACTGTGCCCGAATTATATCCGACACAATGCGGATTTACAGCGCAAACTTTCCTTTTACGTCCTCCCCTTGCGTAAGATCAAAACGACCCAATTTTTTACACTAATTATACTCCATAACAATTTCATTTCTAAACCGATAGATAAATGTTTTTTTAGCGTTGCCGTCACTGCCAAATAACATCGTCGTGATGGCAACACGGACAAAGTTTCGCTTGCACATGTTCTTTATTCTTGATTGTACACAAAAAGTTGCGAGCTTAACCCTAAAAGAGTTTTCTTCCAGCAAACCTACGAGTCTAACGAGACGGGGAGAAACAAAAGGCAGGGTTGTGTACACTAAAATATTTTATGATTTAACTATTTTATTTTATTCACTTTCTGATTTAACTAACATCTTATTATAGAAACTAGTGGTCGCCCGTGGTCAAAATTCGACCATAATAATTAATGTCAAAGACAATACTTCTATAATCACAGATTTCGGCAAGGCTACACTGTTAGTTTGACATGAACAATAAACAAGTATATATGCGTGTTTGTGTCAAATACATGGTAGTGTGTGTAATGTTTTTTTTATTGATTTAATGTATTTTTTATGCATAATTTAAAATTAAATTAGCTTTCGTCGCTTATTCTCTATGTAAACTATAATACGAAACGTGTGCGAAATTTCATACTCCTCCGTCCGCGCAATTTTCGTAAAAAAGGGGTACAAAGATTTTGCTTAACATATATATAGATAACAAATACAGACAAAGACGACGAATGTTATACGATTCCATTTTCACCATATCTACGGAACCTAAAGAAAAAAGGACAGAATATCTCTACTTATCAAATTTGGAACATTAAAGGGCTATAATATGAAGGGCAACGGTTTTACGCGTACTCCGTAAAAGGTCAGATATGTGACGTTAATGTACTTATACAATAGGACGTCCTGCCCTTAGGGAAAAAGGGAAGTGACGCGAGGTTCCGAGTTGTTCTTCTTCTACTCATAATATGATATGCTGTTTTGATCTTTTTTTTATAAACTTTTTAAAAACACTCGCTTTTTGAGCAGTTGTTTATAAAGACGTATTGTTTTGATTTACATGTTTATCATAAAACGTTTTCGAGGAATTTAAGCGCTTCAGGGTGCTGTTGCCGTTGGCGTATTTAGAGCTATTTTCCAAACTGGGGGATTCACACACAGCAGAAGTGGAACTTCATAAAAGTAGCCTACGAGAGAATGAGATAAATATAGAGTATCAGAAGTATTAGGACAATTATAAGGTTTATTATTTTTATAATATTTTTACCAAAGTTAAAAAAAAAGAAATTATATTTTAATGCAGAATATTACATTTCATATATTACATCTTTGAGATATATTATATTATAACACATATTATTCAAATTCCATGTTTTGACTTTGAACAAATGACACGAGAGGCTTATGATAACTAAAATAGGAAACAAGTGCTCTAGTTTTAATTTAATTTATGAACTTTAAAACTTCAAAATATTTCCAAATCGATGAGAATAGTGTTTAAACTATGAAATATCTCTTTTTAGTGTCGCTTTTATTTGGTTTCGAGTTTCAAATTACAACGATTTAAAAAAATTTCATTTTTAAAAAGTTAGGAGTGGTACGGATATGTCTTAGCTTAGCTTAGTACGTTGTGTATTCAAAAGTAACTAAACGGTATGTTCAGCAGACAGGCAGACGGCCCCCCTAATGGTAAGCGGTCACCATCGCCTATGGACATTTGCAACACCAAAGGCGCTACAAATGCGCTGCTGCTCTCTTGAGGGAGTCTGGAACCTGGTCACTAAGGCCGGAACACAATTCAAGGTAGTTATGGCGGCATACAATAGACCAGAGGTGGTTGCCATTCAGACGGGCAGATACCCTACCACCTGACTGGGGGTTGTTTTGTCGCCTCTTATGACAGGTCGCCAGGCCGCAGGGAATTCTATTCTTTCTCCGTTCCTGCACGCAATAATATGTATGTATGTACTGTATATGTAATAAAAACTAAGTATGTATATAGATTTCTCGGCTGTAGATAATTATTTGATTTCAATGATTTTTGTGTGAACTCTCGTAGGTGTCCAGATAAGAATTTCGAATCGGTAACCCAACATTCTGGGGTGGCACGGCGCACCCGGTCCACCTTCTATATATGTACGCCGATGGCTGTTGCCATTTTGAAAAATAAAAAAACATTTATAAAAATTATTATGACCGTCTGTCCATCCGTCTGTTCGTTTTTTTGTGGCAGTTTTCTGGGAAACTTAAGTATAATCCACGCGTAGAAGGTTTGCCGATAACTACTTACTATTATTGTATATAATTATGTAAAGTATATACAATAATAAATTTATTGCAACAACTATTTATGTAACCTTTTCTGTCAACCCTACTGACCATCGACGCGTGACATCATGACGCTATCGGCAAACCTTCTATGCACGGTAGTAAGTAGCTCTTTATAAAAATGAATTTGCTCACAGCTGTCAAAAATTAATGTTAAAATATATAAAATCAAAATTAACTACGGTATAACTTTTCATGAGTGTTTACAAAGCTGTGTGCTACTAAAGCAGTTTTTCGTTAACACGGTACCCTAATTTCAAACACATAACCTAACTTAGTATAAAGAGGTAGGTAATAAAAAACACATTACAAAAGCAGGCTAAACTAAATTCACCTCATTTGGCCGTTTATGATGATTCGTTTAACTCAAGCATAATTAGCATAGAGCACCCTCGGGCACAAAATATGTAAAAAGTACCGAAGGTCCGCGAAAGGCTGTAGTTATCATTTGGCTCGATTATTTTGGATTTGGAGATACAAATTATAAAAACGTTCTTTACTGAGTGACGTATATTAAAAGAAAAAAGAAAAAAGAAGGAAAGACATATGAGGAAACGACGAAGTGTGACACACTGGGTGGGAGAAGTCCGAAATTTCGTGATGTCACATTTCAAAATCCCTATTCTTATTAATATTATAAATGCAAACGTAACTCTGTCTGTCTGTCTGTTACACTTGCACGGAAAAACTACTGCACCGTGCACCGATTTGGCTGAATAAATATATATATATTCGATGTCGAGGATGAACATAGGATACTTTCATGTCAGAAAGGGGTAGATTTTGGGATAGATTTATGTAAAGATTATCCCAGAAAATAGGATAGGTTTTGCTTTTTAGTGATTTCATTTTGGTAATTTCAGTCGTTTTGATAATTTTTGTTTATGGATGATATACGAGACTTGACACATGGCTACTACTTTTTATCGTAAAAAATAAATCTAGAACGGGTTGAAATAGGTGATGAAAATTGGTATGGGAAACCAATCATATCCGGCTTGAAGGACCATAAAAGTATATAGGATTCTTGATTTAAACTACACACTTTACATATTTGATTCATTTCATCCCTTGACATATATGGGGATGGTTTGATATGCACCGATGAGCACGCGCGTGCACTACCTTCGTGAGCGACGTTCATACTTGTCGTATTCGAACGATAAATTTAATGTCAATGTATCAAAACATTTAATTCGCTCTCTACCAAAGACAATGGTAGGTTATCTATGCTCTCTCTTCTCTCTACAAAAATTTCTAACGGGTGTGCTAACAAAAAGGATTAAATTATAAAAGATATTAATTAATTATCTTTTTAATACTGATAGTAAATACGCGGGTGTTCACCTAAATGCTAAGTCGGAAAAATGTACGTACTCGCTTCAGTCTTATTCACGGCCTATACAGTATATAGAGTGGGAAAATAATATATATTAAACATTTCATATCTTTAGAGTAAAATAACACATTGAATATTTTATAGGTTATGAAGTAAAATGTTATTTGTTGCCTCATGTCAGTGAAGTGGCACACAGAATTTTGTAATACTCGGCAAGCACTCTAGAGAATTGTATTCGAATAAATGATTCGATACAAGTTTGTTACATGATTATTTATTTTAATTTTAATTTAGAAGTAACGTTGGTTGGTTTTATTCAAATGTATTTATTTATTTTTACTAATTAAATATTATATAAGTATTAGTTTTATAAACTATTATTATTATTAGTTATTTAATTAACAAATTTGGGTCGTTTTGGTTTTACGATTAAAGGAAGGTTTGCACTGAAAATCAGCGTTGTGTCGGATATAATTCCGGCACAGCGATATGCTGAGTGCAAACCTTGTTCGTTGAAAATGCGGCGTACAAATTCTCAAAATATGCTGTGTGTATAATAATGTATAACGAATGTAATTACGTCGCTATTTCTTCGAATAAAGTTTTTCTATCTTTCTTTCTTTTCTTCGTACACAAGTTTTTAAATATAAAAATTCATTATCTATAAAAATAAAAAAATGCGATACTAACTGTCAATCTGTTAAGCTTTCACGGAAAAACTACTGGAGTACTGGATCGGTTCTGCTATAATTTTGTTCATTTGTAGTTTTAATTCCGAAAAAATGGACAAACTTTTCATCTCGGGAGATGGGATAGTTTGCGATATAAAATAAAGTGAAATTTCCGGGAGCAAATAGTACTAACATAAAAATTGTATACAAGGTAACCCGTATTAATGCTTGCTTTTAAAACTAGAGGTACACACCGGGTTTGACCTGCGGTTTGGCCGCGGGGAAACCTCTAGTCTAATATATTTAAGTTAATTACGGAACTGGTGTTTTAATTTAATAATAAGCATTGATGTAAAATTGCAAAACCTGTGCAGTCACACTAGGGAGGGAGGAGTCCCACGAATGTGACCAGCTGTGATTCTTAATAATAACATTTTTAATTTAAATGTTTTAATTGTATATGGAATTATATTCTTTTTCGAAATTGTTGTTATTCTTATTAGCCCTCTGAACAGACAATAAACAAGCAAATCCTGACTATAAAATATTTACTTAATACTTTTGGAAATAAATAATTTATTCATAGCTATATTATATAATTTATAGATGACTGTTGCTAACTAGAAAAATTAATTAACACAAATACCTTCAGCTGCTATGTTACTCTTTGTAATACGGGGAATTGTCCATTAAATTAAAAATGTCTTTACCCTATTATAAGCGATAAATTATATTTGGACGTACTTCAACCGTTGTTTCAAAGTCTTATTATAGGCGTATACATTAAGCTACGCTTGACAATTTATGCAATTAGTTTGAAGTATACTAGGAGCATCGTTCTGTGCTTTATTGCTTTGTGGCTGAGTGCTCACCGGTGTAATGGCTTCTTAAATCACTACAAGGTCCAAAAGGTACTGGATATCATTATAGCCTCAAATCTCAGTTTGATGCATGATTTAGATGGTTTCAAATTTATCTTTTATTACTTCGAAATCGTGTACCATTTATTTTGTACTGTTACGTGTTTGCGGGATACGAATTAAAATGTCGTTTCGGAAGAACACAAACTTTATTAGAAGTTCACAGACGTAATTCACAGCTCTTATAATCACAACCAAATATAAAGCCCGAGACGGCAACTGAACGCTAACGAATGGCCAACTAAGCCACAGACGAAGCCAACGCAAAGCCCGCGAAAGCCACCGGATGCCGCAGACTGGCCAACGAGAGCTGTTGAAAGACCACCGTTATGAGGGAGAAGGCTCCAGCGGCTCCAAACCCCGCCATCGACGGGTAGTCGCCCGTCGAGTAGTAGCCGAGACAAAGAGGTTTTCCTCGAGGCCCCAACCTCCTCGCCGCCTCATATGGCTAAGAGGAAGAAGACCAACGAGAGAACCAAATATGACAAGTCCAAACCGTAAGACAGAAGATCGTAATAACATAAAACGAGGAAAGAGACTTTGTTTTTGGTATAAAATTTTCCGCGTCTATCTGTATATCCGCTAACTCCTCTTAAATCACGCAACCGATTTTTAAGCGGCTTTCACCACCAGTTAAATAATTTTTCATTGAAGGTTTATATAAATATAAAAAACTGATTAAGTTTTTATGTAAGTAGAAAAAAAACAATATTTAACCGAGTCGCCGTAGCGCGCTTAGACAATAAAATAATGCAACATAAACTGTGAAAGAAATCTTGCTAAAAAACAACATATAGACGAATTAAGAACCTCCTCCTTTTGGAAGTCGTTTAATAAACTCGTGTTACATATTACTTATAATATATTTTTATATGAAATATATTCTTCATCATTCGAGCGTTAAATCCCGGTTGCATTCGGAGCGTTCACTCCGACTCCCACAGTCCGCTTTCCTACTTTTTCTACTCGACTTCGCGCGGTTTTCAGCATCCCCCGTTTTGAGACCATTGGTACGCATGTCATCCTTCACAACGTCAAGCCGACATGTCTTGGGCCTTCTCCTTCTACCGGGACCTGGCGGAGGCGGCATGGCTAGACATTTGAATTATATGAAATATATTATGTGTGTTTAATATGAAATATTCAACGTCGATGTTAGCACTATAGTCCAATGTATCGACAGAAGAGCTGTCAATACTTTAATATACTGCCTGCCCACAAACTTCTGGCACAGGAAATTAGTTCAGAAGGATTTACTAACACTATCTGTTTGCTGTGGTTTCTATGTCTATAATAACATGTACATATGATATATATTGAATATTATCAATTAGCAACGCAAGCGAATTTTTGTTCGTGTTACCATGACCATATTTTGGTAAGTGCACACACGTATACACGCACTCACACACACCCACATATATATCTGTATTTAACTTTTCAGATTTCTCTTTAGCTTTAGGAACTCTAAATATGTTCGCCATCCCACACCCAGTACAAAATAAAGAAACGGCCAGGTTTAAATGAGATAGAATAAAAGCAATGAAAACAGTTTAAACGCGCAGCACTCGAGATGTCCTTTCGGTTTAACGAGGTGGTGTCCAATAAAACTGGAGTGAGTCAACAAATGTTTGCACGAGGAAGTTTTTATTGCCCACCCTTCAAGCTTATGGGAGAGTTCGCGGTTTGGTCATTACTTCATCTCTTTAACGGGAGGATGCTTTTACTCAATGCGGTTCTAATTTGTTACGGATAAAAATGTTTTGGGCGGTAGAAAAGTTAAAGTATGTTCAGTTATAGAGCACCACTAGGTAGAAAGTATGTCACAGATTTGTATTAACCAATTTCGGATACAGTAATTGTGAGGTTTAAATCTCTGATTGTACAACAGCTCATGTTCTCGCATGTGGTGTGGTTTTTTTTTATATATTTTGTAGATTCGCATTTGATCAATATTGCACCTAATGTCAAGTGGAAATGCAGTCTGCTTCTACAGTGCAGATGAAGCATGCGTAGTGTACGCTTACCTAAAATATATTTGTTCATGCGAGACTTGAATACACCTAAATTGTATGTTTCTTGCAATAATTGAGTGTTCCGATGGCTTACTTCCCTCTCTTTCTCTCTCATCTCTTTGTTCCAAATTTCCTCTCTGTTCTATTCTCGGCCTGTCGTAAGAGGCGACCAAATAACCCACAGCCAGGTAGGGCATTTGCCCGACTGGATAGCTACCACCTCTGGTCTAGAGTATGCCGCCATAACTACATTGAGTTGTGTTCCGGCATTAGTGGCCAGGTTCCAGTCTCCCTCTAGAGTACGGCAGCACATTGGTAGCACCTTTGGTGTTGCAAATGTCCATAGGCGATGGTAACCGCTTTCCATCAGGTGGGCCGTCTCTCTTTGCCAGCTTCGTAATTTAAAAAAACTACTACCATTACCACTCTCGACTACCCACATTTACATACATAGTGAAGTAACTTTTCATCTATTTCTTTACACCATTAAGATCAAATCTGACTAATGGACCATTAATCTCCGACAAAAGTTATTCCCCAAATTAAAAACACATACCCATTTATCTCATCGTAAAGAGAGCCCTGTTTACTTCTTCGGCCTTTGTCGGGCGTAAGGCTGTGGAAGGGGCGCCTTAATGCATTATAAATCATGCCTTTTCATAACCAACAGGCTTCGTGGGAGTAATGTAACGCAAAAAAAACGTTACGTAACTTATAATCATCTCGAGTTATTTTACCATAAGGATTGTTTTGCCAACAGAAGTTGTATCTCTCTTAGAATGCGTTACTGACTCATGCCCGGTTTCTGTATCTTACCGACCCTATCATCGGTTACAATTTGACATAAGCGCCTTACAAGTAATGGCAAAATTCAACCGATGGTAGAGGTGAATGAATAGTAAGATATAATGAACCAGCCATTAGTCAATGTACGGGCCATTGTAATTGTGAACAATTTACGATGATTATTTTTTCTTGTTTTTGTATTTATCGTTGACTTAAGATTTAGTTAAAATTCATATCACCACAACAATTTACGGCAAACTAAATTAGTTTGGCACAAAATGCAAACGCAATCTTAGAGCGGCCGGACAGGACTATAGAGCATCAAAAATTGGTCTTATTATGGGTTTACACTTAGGTTTAAGCTTAGTTCAATTTTAATAAAAACAAATTCTTGAGCACAATTAATGTACTGAAATAGGAAGGACACAAAGGGAACTCACCTGCTCTCCTTCAAATGTTTTACACAGCGACTTAGTGCGTCTACATTGTTATCTACTCGTATATATATAAAAATCAATGCCTATTTGCCTTGGTCACGCCATCACGCGTGAACGGCTGGACCGATTTCGCTAATTCTTTTTCTGTTGTGTTTTTATTGTTGTGAGGAGAAGGTTCTTATGAAAGAAAAATTAAGAAAATTAAGCGGAAAATTAGAAAATTTAAGAATACTTAACCACCATATAAAATTCTTTCTAATCTAACCTTAGCGCTTTGGAAAATATAAACTTTTTAATGTAATCTTATGACGTTTGACATAGAATTGACAGAATGCGTGCTGCAAATATAGTCAAAGTGAATGTAAAAAAACTGAATATCATTTAAAACAGATGCTTCGTTCGGAGTTATTTTATTGATAAAATACATGTATAATAATTAACTCGAGAACGTCTCGACCAATTTGGCCAGTTTTTTTTTATATGTTCCTTAAGGCACACCCAAAAGTTTTATTAAAAAAAAATTGCGTGGGCTATTAGTAAGAACAACACTTCTTTTCACATAAAAACTAGCTCTCAAACAGTAGCTGTACCCGGCAGATGTTGTCCTGCCTTAAAAAATAAAAATCTAGAAATCGATTGCAGTGCCATCTACCGGGACCAAATGTTAATAATCTCAACTTTTGAAAAAAAAAAGTTCATTAAAATCGGTCCCACCGTTTAGGAGGAGTTTAGCGGCGCCACCCACTGGGTTAGCTGCAATGGGGTACCAGGAATTAAGGTAATTATTTCTGTGTACACAGGATGGTTTAGATTCAAATTTGAACCAGGTAGATGGCGCTGCAATCGAGTTCCAAGATTTAGGTCAATTATTTTTGTGTGTTTGTTTAAGTGGGTCCCGGGATGGTTTAGATTCACGATTGGACCCGGCAGGTGGCGCCGCTAAACTCCTCCTGAGCTGTGGGACCGATTGTAATAAAATTTTATTTTTGTTCAAGTGGATTTGAGAAAAGTTTAGATTAACATTTGGTCCCGGTAGATGGCGCTGCAATCGGTTTCTAGATTTTTATTTTTTAAGACAGGACAACGTCTGCCGGGTAAAGCTAGTATATTATATATTTTATGACCACTATTATTAAGTCTGACAAATTATTAGATTATTTGTATCACGACACAATTTAGTTAAAGTATTTTTAATATTAATTTCACCTTATTACGAGTTTACGCACACAGCACAATTAGACTACCTCCTTTATTCCGTCGATTTCTTCTCACCAGTGAGCGATTTGTATTTGGCTCGAACATAGGTAATTAATGCAGGAACGAAAGAGATGGACAATTTCACGTCATGCACTCGAGAGTGACCTTATTTTAATTTAATAATGAGGCAAAGGTTTATTTATTGTACTACCACAATTGCACATATCGAATCAGTTGTGGGTTGTACTCTTTTAATATTAATTTAATTTGTGAGTAATATAAATGGCGTAACCATTATGATCTGTTAAGCAGTTTTTGCTTGGCCTTCGGAGAGACTTCGCGTCTCTCTGCGTATTCTACCAACTGAACAATGGGGAATGTTCCGAGGAACTGTTCAGAACGGTGTATTTGTCTTCTTTTTACCACCGCACCGCACGGCATCCGCTAGGCGTTTATCCTCACTTCCTTCAGCCGCTTCGCTCTTGTACGCAACGCTATATGACGGTGCGCATGTGGAGGTTGTGCCTGATATATCCTGACTGTGTTAGTTATATCTCATGTTATTTAAGTTTTTTCTATTGCTGTTTTTAAATTTTATATATAACACGTAACTATCTCAATTTATATAAGTACTAGCCGCCCCCGCCCGCTTCGCTGGGCGAATTTTCAAAGGAAATAAATTAAATTTTATACATCATTTTTTGCTTTTTTTGTTATTTTTTTTATTTATATAATTTTTTTTGCTTTTTTTTGTTAATTTTTATTTTTTTTATTCATTTTTTTGTTAATTTTTTTTTCTGAAATTTAAAATATTTATCAAAGAAGAGTCAAATTCACTTAAAATAAAATTTATTGACATAATAAATTATTATTATAATAAAAATAAATGATGATGAACAACAAAACAAAGAATAAATGGAGAAATTAGTGAATAGAAATGGTCCGATTCATGGAGAAATGAGTATTAATCTTCCTCCATCTCACATTCGACGACTCGTCGCTCGTAAGTTGAGTTTGCCGGGACGTAAGACATACTCGTTAACATAACGAAGTTCAAACTAAAAAGTCGAAATTCAAATGGCGAGTCATTTTGATCAGATGGCATCTGTAACGCGATATGATTTGAAAAAGAAATATCATAAAATGTTTTAATGGAAATGGTTAAACGTATAACCACTGCGGACCAATACGTTTAACCACAACCTTTCGATAATCGACTCAAGCTCATGTTGATTATCGACAATCATTATAACATGATCCCCAGACCGATCACGGATACCAAATGAAAAATTGTCGGTAAAGAGTAATTCACGGTACCCGAAAAGCTCCTGAACGTACCCAGGAATCTGAAAAAAATAATCAATAATTTATAAAATAAACAAAAAGATTTTAAATTCAATTAAACATTATAAAAAGACATACTCATAACGACGCCCTTGCCGGAAAAATGGTGGCCGTTGAAAATTCATGAAGTTGATGTTGATAGTAGCGTTGATGACAGATGAATGGTCTAAATGTTTATTTGCTTATTTTTTTTTTAATAGCAAAAAACAATGAACTTAGTAACCATTCAATTTTTTTTTGTTTATTTATTAACTTCATGTTTATCGTTGCAACGAACATTATAAACGTATAACTAAGTATTAGTAAACGTTATTTCTTCTTTATGAACATGTAATGTACATATTCACTCTATCTCATCGAATTATGAAACGGATTAGTTTGCCAGGCGAATGACATAGATTTATTTAACCTTTTTTTTAATTATTAATATTCTTTGTTCTGAAACGGTTCCTTCCGGATATTGTTGGGAAAAAAGTTGATGTAATTGTTGCCTATATGTGGTCATGTCGGTCTCTAATTTGGTTAAAAATTGGTGAAAATAAGTACGCATGATAAATGTATTCACATCTTTGCTCCATTTCATGCGTACTCGTGATTTCCCAGCCTTGGTGGACACGGGTAAGAAGGAACTTGCCTCCCGTGCAACATTCAAGACTGGTATGGGTGGATCTGGGTTAAAAGAGAGTGTTTGGGGTGACGATGGTACGGAAGGTGAAGATGATCTGGAGGGTGTGTACGATACAGTACTTGGGCTATATGGTACTATTGGAGTGTTTGTTCTGACTGTTAAACTATCACCATCGTCACGGATTTCGGCTGTAGCATCTTTGTCGGTGGGAGCCCGCCTGTTCAACTCCTCACCGCTGACAATTCGCATGCTGAGACACCCAGCGTCAGCTCCAGGTGTGCCCCGGCGATCGCCCCGGGCAGCGGTCCTATACGTTTACGTTTAGATCGTAGCTCCATTTTTGATGGGTTTCCAGAGCCACGTTATATACGTATCTTCTTTATGAACTGATTATAAACTTCTTCTTCATTCAACTAACCTTAAAACTATATTATATTATTTTAGTTTTTAAAAAAAGACGATGGATTAAATAACAAACTAACATAACCAAAGAAAACAAATGATAAAACAAAAGACTGTCTATTAAATGACAGATTGATATAACCTGTGAAAGTTGAATAACCATGATAACGTCGTAAACTTAATCAGGGACTCATTTATTATTATTCATCCAAATGACGGATACTTTTATAGAAGAAATAACAGGTATAAAAATAATTAAATAGATAACGATAGACACATTACGTAAATTTACATTTATCGATTCAGTTTTCGTGGTTATGTAGAAGAAATATATGGTTTTCAAACTTATGGGGGAAGAAATTAGTACGTTTTTATTTTAACGGGAATGCGTTCATATAATTATCTGTTTGCAGTTGAAAATGCTCCACTTCGTCATTGTTTAAGAATAAACAAAATCAAGTAATGTCTAAGCAAAGTTCTACCGTCATTTCAATTATTTTTTCTTCTCAATTTAATCGCATCCATTTTGAATTTATATAAAAAAAATTGATCATTAATATAGATTGTGACGATCTCAAATGCTGCGGATTTTGTTTGTCACTTCCCAACTATCAATGATCAATTTCTATCCGACTCAAAATTTAGAATATTCTTTGATCAAATCACTTTCTCGAACGAATTCATAGTTGAAGAGTTACCAATTCTTGCAATCTATAAGATGATTATTGAAGATGAAGATGAAGATTAAATATTATGTGTTAATATATTAATAAACTTTTTTTTATAAATTAACTACCAAATTTAGAGTCTATAGAGGTTACAGTTTGAAATAGAAATTTCACATTTTAACACCCACTACCGCAATCTTTTTCGGCGGTGGGCTGTTGTAAAATCCGCTCTTAAATCATTTCTGCATCACATATAGACGACTCTAGCTAAATTTGGAGTCTGTAGGAGCTACGGCTTAAAAATAAAAATTTTCATTGTTAAACCACCCCCGCAACCCCTGTGGGGTGAGCTACCGTAAAATTCGTTCATAGACTATTTCTACATCTCTTATAGAAGATTCCTACCAAATTTAGAATTTATAGGAGCTATAGTTTAAAAACGGGAATTGTTCATTGTTAACGCCCCCGCAATCCCCTTTGGGGATGAATTTCTTAAAATCCGTTTTTAGTTGACTTCTACACAACGAAAGTAATATTCCTACCAAGTTTCACATTTCTAAGTCCTATAGTTCCCGAGATTTTGTGATGAGTAACTATAGAAATTGAATACTTCGATTATCATCGAAATTTTTAACGTTTTAGCAGACTTTTTAAAATTTTCTTACATATAAACCTTCTCCTGACAATTCTGAAGACAACAAAAAAAAATTAACCCAATCGGTCCAGCCGTTCTCAAGTGATACTCGATCATAGATACGGCATTTTATTTTATCAAAAATGAGAGTGGGTGTGCAGGGGTGTGTGGGAGTTGGTGGGTGGATGCGTGGAAGTTTGTAAGTAGATTCTTAGCTGAATGTAAAAGAACATAATCCGTTTTGTAAACTCCGTTGAAATCCATGAAAACAAAAGAATCAAGAGAAAACGCTTGTCTTTTGTTCTTATTAGCGGGATAAATGTTCATGAAAGTAAAACAGCAATAAAAAATGAAGGAACGTCAGAATTCGAAAAATAAATAGCCATAAACCATCTAGGAAAAATTTCGCATCGAATGGTGGTAGTTTCATGTCGATACGATCAGTGGTTTAGGCGTGATTGAGCCTCAAAGGAAGGCCATTTTCATTATATATATATAGAATATGTATTTAGTCTTTTAATATTTAGTTAATGTTGTTATGGATTTTAATCTTTCTATTTCTATTTTAATATTTGTATGTTCACTTCGTATCTTTGTCAAATGTGCCTATGTCAGATTAGCGCTGGTTATCTCAACCGACAATTTTGCTAAGCTAGGACCGATTTAGGACTACATTTACTAATTGTTTTTATTTAAATAGTTTAAGTGATTTTACAGAGTATTTCTAAACGAATCTTTTTCTTTCTTTCTTTCTTTCAACAGTTCTCTAGAATGTTTCTCTTGCGCACCGTGTGGATATGGAATGAGCTCCCAGCTGTGGTTATTCCACAGCGCTACAATATGGGGTTTTATAAAATGGGTGTCATAAAATTTCATCGAGGACGGTACCGCGTTGGTGACATCGCTGGTGTTGGAAACATCCATAGGAAAAGGTGACCGCTTTCCATCAGATGGGCCGTCTGCCTGTCAGCTGTACTCCAGCTATAAAAAAAAGATTTTGTGGTAATGAATATTTTTTAGTACTCTTTAGCCAGTTTAATTAATATCCCGCAAATAACTAACAATACACCAAATCATAGTGTAGCTTGTAAGTATCAATTTCTTGGAAAAAATGTTACACATCAAACTAAGTGAAAGGTTTGTATTTTGTATATATACATACATTCAAGTTTAAATTATTTGATTAATTATAAGTACGTACATAGTTCACGTGTTCCGAAAAGCAATTAGTCTAAGAGCACATTTACGTAATTTTCAACTGAGTTTGAATTTAATTTGTATAGAACTTTATAATTAAATGAAACTTTAATAATTTACATAAATCCAAGAGCTGATTGAGTTATAGTATAATCGAAGACTCAAATCCGCCCTTCGTGTATTTAAGTGCTCAATGTGAACGCGCCCTTATTCCTTAATCCACTTTATGAAAGGCGTAGCTTCTGTATACAATAAGATAAATATTACAAAGGTTTGAACGCTTCAAAGAAACAAAGTTATAAGTATTTTTTTTGTATATATATAAAATTCTTCTGTTTGTGTGTATGTCACTAAGCTCCTCCTAAACCTCTGGACCGATTTTGATGACATTTTTTGTTTGTTTGAGTGGGTTCCTGGATGGCTTAGTTTAACATCTCGAATCTGAAGATGGCGCTGTAATTAGGTCCTTCTTCTGTTCGTGTGTATGTCACTGAACTCCTAATTGTGCCGATTTTGGTGATGTATTTTGTGTATGTTAGTATGGTTTAGATTCATACCTGGATCCGTTACGCGGCGCTGGAATCGGGTTTCAGGATATTGATGAAATGTTTTGTGACGTATTTGAGTGGCTTTCAGGGTGGATTAGATTCATTATTGGATCCAGTTAATGGCGCTGGAATAGGGTTCTAGAGTTTCATATTTTCAGAGCAGACCAACATTAGCCGGGCAAGCAGTTATATATAATACTAGCTGACCCGTGCCCACTTCGCTGGGCATCAGAAAAAAATGAAAAAATACTTATTATTAATCACAATCAAATATACCCTATGTCACTCAGGAATAATGTAGCTTTCCACTGGTGAAAGAATTTTCAAAATCGGCTTAGTAGATTCAGAGATTATCCCCTACAACGTCACTAACTCACAAACTTTACCTCTTTATTTTTTGTTGAGTTTAATTACCTACTAAGCGAAATCAAAATATGTCCCCTCCCGTACTGCCCGTACCCCAGTGACGCCTACGTCGCATAAGCCTATCTAGCCGATTAGGGTGCGCGGCGACCACGCAACTTTTTTCCAATACTTACATTTTTAAACTCGTGATATCCTTCGAATGGAATGTCTGAATTGAATAATTCAAAAAGTTATATAAAGGTATATTGGAGCAGTCTTGAATATGAACTAATTTATTTTGATAAGGATGAATACCAAGATACAAATAAAGAGCCTTTTCTAGCGGCGGCATTTCAATAAAAAATTTAAAATAAAAAACATTTATTGTGGCATAACTATAACAGTTAGACATATGCTGTGGCGACACTTTTGTAAATAATGATGTGTTTTGCATAGTCGTAGTACATTATTTTATTCTACCTATTATAATTAATATTTAACCGACTTCTTTCTACAACATCCGTCCGTCCGTTATGCGTGCGGGAACGGAGAAAACATACAATTTCCTGCGGTCGGACGGCCTGTCGTAAGAGGCGACAAAACAACCCACAGCCAGGTGGTAGGGTATTTCCAGAGTATGCCGCCATAACTACCTTGAGTTGTGTTCCGGTATTAGTGACCAGGTTCCAGTCTCCCTTAAGAGAGCAGCAGCGCATTTGTAGCACCTTTGGTGTTGCAAATGTCCATAGGCGATGGTAGCCGCTTTCCATCAAGTGGGCCGTCTGCCTGTCTGCTAAACTCATGCAGTAAAAATAAATAAAACATCTCTTATTACTATATTGTTACAACTTAGCCAAAATTCCACGAAGCACGCCGACAAATGTGAATGCACACCTGCCGGCCATAAAGCACGGTTTATTACCTGCCCGCATTTGGACTTCTTTTGTTTACTTTGTGTTTAATATTTGTAATTAGAAAAGCCGCCTATTGTGTATTGTAATCCTTTATGGTAGGCAGTGGCCAGGTGTGATTGTTGATAACCATTGTTTACACGGTCGTGACATATTGTAAGCTGAGTATAAAGGAATGCCCGAACGGAGAGATCGGCAGTCAAGCGACGATCAAGATACGAGCAAGAATTGTACATTCGATAAACTATATAGTGACGTACTTTGCGCGTGTTATGGAATCGTGCAATTCGCAGTTAGTACTGGTTGTGTCCAGTTATATTTGTCCCTGTGTTATACGTGTTTGTATAGTTCTAATAAAATCTATAGTAATTCCAAACGGCATTTTAATTCGACTCCTGTAACTCGTAACAATATAAAACATTACTATATTTTGTAAATTTGTTGATGTTCTTTATGTTTTACTTGGCACCGACTTCTAGATATTGTAGAAAGAAGTCACTTAAATCTAGATTTTTTGGTTTTCAATCGGTTTTGTTTTTGTTAAGAAAAATCAATAGCCATGATGACAGAACACAAATATATCAAATGTTAACAACATTACTCATACATAGAATATAATAGAATACAAAATCTTTATTGTTCAACACAAGGTAGATTCTATTTCATTGAGAGTTTAATAAAATACAACTATAAAAATAAAATTGCTAATAAAACAAATTTAAGGACATGTGTAAACATGTGTACTTATATTAAATTGTTCAACATATGTATCTTTTGTCTATTCTTTGTTGTTATGTTGTTCTAATTATAAATAATATTAAATGTTCATTAGTTATTTCTTCTGTCAAAGTGACGTTACTGCCTGGCATTAACGGAAGACCAGCATTTGCTGAGTTGGGGCCTGTTTAGAGTTAGTTAACCTTTGACTTTTCTCATACTGCTCATGTATAATTTCCATTTTAAATAACTCTAAATAAACATTATTTTCTTTCTTCTACTTTCTTCTTTCTGACGCACTCAGCTTACCAATTCGTCTGGCGCGAGACGAAGTTCAATTTCTCAGCGACCTCGCCACATAAATTGCCACCACTCGGGCCCTTCCTGTACTCATATACAGCAGGGCTACCAAAATTTGAAACAAAGAAAGACATTCATGTATTTTATGGCAAAAACATTAAAGTATTTGTATGCCTCCGCATACCACTGCACTATATGATAAAAGCGTGTTCGGGATGGCACCAACAATATATAATAAGTTACCATGTAATATAATGCAAGAAAATAATATTAATATGTTTAAACAAAAAATATTCAAATGGTTGACAAAAAAATCCTATTACAGCGTCCCAGAATATTTAAATGAGATTTGTGTTATTTAAATAAAATAAGAGACTTATAAGGCACCAAATTAAATTTTATACAAACATAGGTTAGGTAAGTTTATATTGCGATGCTATGAAAGGCCAGCTAAGTAATAAGTTCTCAGTTATATTGAATAAGACCTATGTATAAGTCGCAATAAAAATTATTTGATTTGATTTTTTTTTAATAAAGAACAAAACCGACTTCATAAGATTATACAGTAAAACATTATATCAAAAAACAAGCCGATTATCGATCGTTGTTTTTTATATGCTTTACTTGGCACCAAGTTCAAGAAGTTGTAGAAAATATTTCTTTTTTGTTTATTAGTTACTCTTGAAATCGGGTATTTTTTAGGCTAGAAATTTTTTATCACTTTTAAGTTACGTAGGGGAGACTGGGGCTGGTTGTGACAGGGGTAGGTAGTTACAGTGACAATGGTGGCGAAACAGAGAACGCTATAATGACGTTATAAAGAGATAAATAGTCCCACCACCTTCGGCTAGCACCCCGCGCGAGCCAGTTGCGCTAACGTTTTTGGGTGAAAAGCCCTCGCGTGCTGCCATTAAAATCCTAGGTTAGTAAAATTTTTGATTTTTAGTAGTATTGGTCTATAACCCGTTTTCCATAAAAGCGGAGATGTTTCAGTTGTGATATTTAAGCCTTAATGCTTTCTTTTGCGATGCATTTACGTTTATACAGTTATATTTAAGTTTATACTACTTAACGTTAAAAGGTTAGTTTTGGTGTTCATCCATAAGACTTTGGATTATGTCATCAGTCGCTAACAAGATATTTAGAGAAACGAAAAAAAGCAAAAGAGAAGAGCATACCTATGAAATCTCTCACAGTCGGGTATCAGAAGAATAGACAGGTTTTTAACGATTAACAAGAGGCTGTCTTAGTGAGTTACTGCTCTTATTATTGGACAATCAATTTTCGCGCTTGGATATTGAAGTTGTTGAAAAAACTAAAGAAAATAATGCGGTATTGTTATCTTTCCTACCACACTACTTGCATAAACTGCAGCCTATGGATGTGGATAACATCCAACAACAACTAATAAAACAGAAAATCTTGCTGTAAAAAGGAAGGTGTTACATGATACCGACGAAGAAAGTGTAGATGGTTATTTTTGTCTGATATTTGTGAGCTATGTAATCTGAAGAAAGCTGGTGAAGAAAAGGTAGGGTGTATTGTTTGCTGAAATTGTTCACATGTAAAATGTGTTAGAGACAACATTGGACACTACGTGTGTTTGAATTGTGAGAGTGATTGTTCAGATTACAGTGATTGAACTGATTTCTTTTCTTTTTAGTATCTGATTAATTTTTGATAAGAGAAACATAATTTATTTTTGTTCATGAGGCTTAATATAGGTTTTGTTGATTCATACTAAATTTTTATTTAATAGAGAAATTTAAATAATCTTCTCATACGTTGTAAATTATATATATTTTGTTTTTACGAGGTATAAAACCGAAACAAAACTTTGTGATTTTGTTTAAAATTAGAATATTATCATTTTTGTTTTAAAGGGGCAAAATACTGCTTTGTAGACATAATAACAAGTTATTTACATTAAGAAACGAAACTGATTATAATTATTGTTCCTGGTAAAAAGTCTTTTATAACGTTTGCTTTTTGTTGTAATATTTTGCCCCGTGTAGTGTAACAACCAGCCCCTACCGTGGGGTTGAAAGTTACACGCCGTTTTTCCCAAAATGTATTCATTTATTTAATTTCTGATAGTCTGGTACTTAAACAATATATTAAATTTAAATTCTGAGTAGTTACTTTATTAAACAAACTTATATGTAGATTAAAAAATCAAATGAATAAAAAAATATAACCGTTTGTAATAAAAATGTCACACCCAGCCCCTGTCTCCCCTACATCATATTCAATAGCAATAAAATTCATGTGAAATTATCCTGAAACTGTACTGAATTCAACGCAAACAGCATGATCAAAATCGGTTTATAAACAAAAAAGTTGCGGCTGAAAAACCACAAAGACCACACCTTTTTTGTCCGATTTTAATTAATTTTCTGCTATATCTTCGGAACCGAAAATCTGGTGGCAATAAAACTTGAAATAAATTTAAATAGGACTTTTGAAGCTTTACTGAATCCAACACGAAAAGATTGTCAAAATCGGTTCCTAAATATAATAGTTAGGGCTGCAAATACATAAAAAATATATGATATTTTATAATATATAATATAAATATAAAAATATATAATATATTCCTTTTCTTGAGTCGGTTAAAAAGTGCCTTATAAGTACGATTAAATTGACAAAAGAAATCGTCAGCCCTAGATAGAATACGAAAGTCACCAAGTCGTAAACTCCATCGGAGTAAATTACATGGAATTAGCTAATATCATGACAATGGCGTATTGCGCGTTGTTTTGCGGAAGTAACAATGAATTTAAACTTATAGCTCCATATTTGTCATAAATAATTTCGTTTCGTCATAGATCGAGTATGTAAAAATAATAACAGCCGATAACGTGTCACATTAGGGCTCGGATCTCCCATGTTTTTAGAGTTATGAAGGTAGGTTAAGTTACTCTTTAAGAATCGATTATCGTATAAAGCCCCCCGGTATGGATATTTAATGAGCAATGAAATAATACAATTGTAACTCAAAACGTTATTTTTTTCCTTTTAAACTTTTAATTAAAGTTATTTAAGTGTTTATCTGTAGTTCATCTTAATATTCACCTCTCCTATTTTAAGCTGACTTTCCAAGATAAGTTTTAAGCAAAACTACTATTATATTTCTGTCAGGCGCTCTGATATTACTTATATAATTTTAATATTCAATTAATATGTTTGTGAGTGTGTTTTGTGTGTATTTGTATTATCTACTGGGTAAACAGTTATGTCTGTTTTTCTTTTTTGTAAGAGCCCTTATTCGGCCGCATTCAGCCGCTGTCGCCACTTGCACATATTTTTTGAGGGAACGGACAGTATACCGTAACAGTGGGCGTTAGTCACTTTTACGCAGTTCGTGGACAAGCACGGACGTGCTCGACTTTTTTAGGTACATACATTTTTGCCGAAGAAAAACACTCGATGAAATTGTTTATCCTATTACCGTAGAGTGTTTACATAGCTCGTTGTTCGTCCTATCCCCAATTCAAACAATTTAAACTATCCGTCAATTTACTATAAATACAGTGTAGTTTTTCCAAAAAACGAAAGTCGTTTTTTGGATATTATTTTGTAGCCGAAGTAACAATTTTGGAAAAAATGGAGCCCATAATGTAATTGTCATAGTACCGTTTGTCCCTCTATGTACTGTAATTATGACAGCAATTTTTCTCTGATTGTCTGTCTAACTATAATTTTTTTATTTATTTAATGCTGAAAAACCTATATACAGCTTTTTTTATATTTTTTTATGGCTGGAGTTCAGCAAACTGGCAGACGGCCCAAAGGTGCTACAAATGCGCTGCTGCTCTCTTAAAGGAGATTGCAACCTGGTCACCGATGCCGGAACCCAACACAGGGTTGTTATGGCGGCATACTCTAGACCCCCTGGTCTAGAGTATGCCGCCATCCAGTCGAGCAAATACCCTACCACTTGGCTGTGGGTTGTTTAGTCGCCTCTTACGACAGGCCGCCCGGCCGCAGGAAATTGTATTCTTTCTCCGTTCCAGCGCGGATAAAACAGCTAATGCAAATGAATAAATATTTGTTTATTATCAGACAGACAATTACAGGTTTTTGCGAATAATATATTGATTAGGTAACACGCAGACAGAGTAAGTAGTACAATGTAAAACTAGTCGTGGAAAAATTTAGGGTTTAGACACCGCTTGGCTCTCTAAATACTGATCCTGAAGGGATCAACATGACGCTACTTACTTTTGTTATTTAAATAATTGCTAGCTCGCATTCAAAATGGTTCTTGCCTGTAGTTAACTGAAAGTTTACATTTATTGCAGGGGCCCTCTAGCATCTAGGGAGCAGAGGAGTCTTCACCCCTGTTGACGAAGTGAGTTTGCCTCTCCCGGGGCATTCTCAAGCACTTGTGCGCTAGGATCGGTGTGGGCGTAACTACGTTCTGTATCTCACGCCTTTCCTGCCATAAGCGCGGGGCACATGGGAGGAGGGTGGTTTTAGTGGGGTATTGATTAGTTGAGTCTCCACACAAGCCGGTTGATTATTGTTTGGATTGCCTCAGTGGAAAGCCTCCATGATCAACAACGGTCTAATCCCTAGCAAAGGACCCGGTATGTGCGAAATGCATTTCCCCCGCCTTAAAAAAAAAAAGTTTACATTTATTGGTAAATTGTTTCGTATAGACTCAGTCGGTCGGAATGTTAAAATTTTGCTTAGGAGGTCTAAAACTTATTGTACTATAGATTCGCGTATAACCACGATCTAGCCCGATGTTAAGCGAATATATGGTCTAAGATGGAGCATCCTTATCTAGAAGATACCTGTTCACGCGAGACTTGAAGACTCCTAAAATATATGTATGATGAAAACAGACGACGGTAAGCAGTTCCACTACTCAGCGAACATATTGTTACGTGCGAGCAGGGGTACGAACTTAGGATTAGAAGTAAACACTAGCTTTTTTCAATTAAATGTTTTTATTGACTTACACAGCCGTACGTGCTTCTTTCCTGCAGGGTTGCTCCTTCACGTGCAACTAGGGACGCTCTGCCCCGACGATGACATGTCTCACTCACAATACTTTCGCCGATATTGCGTAGACCACCTCCTCCTACTGCAGTGTTCACCTCCGAATTTACTGCGCGTAGCTCGCTTCTGGATCTCCTTTTAAACTACGCTTAACTCCTCCTTCACTGAACTGCCCACTAAACTTTTCACTAAACTCACCACTAACTCCCTACTAAACTCTCCACTAAACTCGTTACTGTCTTTTACTTAACTGTTCTCCCTACTCTCTTGTATCGCACTTGTCGCTTTTCTGTCTTCAACTGAACTACTCGGTAGGCGTACCTTACGCTGCTTATATACCTGGAAGAATCTTGTGGAACACATAATTTCGATGTTTTCGTTATTCTTTTGTTCATTATCTATCCCTTTCTAAAACGTATCTGTCCTTGTCTTTTTCTACCAGAATCTTCTACATTTTTATGAAACTTCTTAAACCAACTAGATCGTTCCACCATCACTAATACAGATGACAGATAACACATCACTTATATAGATGGTACCTATTCACACGTGACTTAGACACTCAGGTTGTAAGTATCGGGAAACAGACTCCGGCAATAAATTCCACTCTTTTGCGGTGCACATATTGAAGGGGCATTCAAAGAAAGCAATGCTTCGTTCGTATATCCACCATATTGTTACAGTTATCGAATAGCATAGTTGTTCTTTTTAAAGTTAATAATTGATTTTGTTATGTACCCTCTTATTTCTGAACGATACAATCGGTCATTTCCTTAATTGAATCATATGTTATATTTTTATTTTTTCGATAATTAGCGCCTGTAACTATAGGAGTAGTTGTCTATAATTTACAATAATTTTGTTACAATATTTATCCTTTGTATAATGTGATAATTGTGTACAGATTATAATTCAAACCTCTCAATTGTAATATAGACGGTATTCACTACATTTTATTTTCATGTAGGCAGACGCGATGGATTTATACTGTGTTCGACTTCTTTTATTGTATATAAAACTTTAAGTATAATATATTATACAATATCTTATATAAAATATTATCTAAAATATCCAAACAACAATAATGTATTAAATTCTTGTCATGCATAATCCTTTAATTGAAATAGTTTATGAATGACTTAAATCCGCTATCGGTTGTGCCAATATGCTAAGTTTCATGTACTGTAAAATTGTTGGAGGGATGGTGAGGTGTTCTAAAAATGCTTGACGAGTTTGAATAGTCAGTGTATGAAATATCACAAATTAATATGAATAATACGTATTGAAATATGTTAAAACCGTGAGGTTCAATATAAAGTATTGTGACCAGTTGTTCTTCCTTTACTACCATAAACCCTTCTGAGTTGTTGCAAGTATTACAATACATCGGTATCGCATACCTGTCGTCTGGTTGTCCGACGATGGAGGAAAGACAGCGGGATCAGATAGAAGAGTTCAGTTGCACACTCTCCAAAATGTATCCGACAGGAAACCGATAAGCTGGCAACCATGCATCGATGTTCGAGACTGAATTTTTTCATCGAAAAGCTGGTCGTTGCCAACCAGCCTCCTTGCTGGGAGGGATTAAAGGGATTAAAAGGATTAGATAATTGAAATCATGTAAGACGTATACTAGAAATGACATTGGCCCAATAATAAACACCCATCCAACCTCCAACTGTACTGAATATCACTTAACGTGACGCAAGTCTACAGCGCTGTGACAGCACTTCATTATTAATACTGTTTATATTGTAGGTGCCTTACAAATCGACCGTGAAACTCGATGAAACTTAAATTATAATTGTTTGTTACCTAATCACACGTGTGAAGTTTCAAGAACTTCGTAATTCGTAAAGCCACGAAATTGCCAAGTTTATATTAAAACTAGCTATGCCCGCCACTTTTTTCAGACGAGATTGTTAGGATAGTGAATAAAGTCTTTATATAAAAAGTTAATCAATAAGTAGTTTTATAGTTTTATAGACGTGACCTTTTTTCATCGCAATGTTATGTGCTGTGTTTTGTCCTGCCTGTCCTCAGCGATATGTTTGGTTTTTAATTTTAATAAAGAATATCATTGAATTAATATTCCGATTTAAAAAATTTACTTGTTTTATTTTGGCCAAAGAATATTACACAAGTTACAGAAGCCATTTTATTTATTTATTTAATAATGAAAAACCTTAGGCTAATACACATGAATAATATTGTTATGACCTACACGCCGACAAAAGTAGATTCACACCTGCATACCATAAAAGCACACTTTATTATCTTTCCTCATTTGGACTTCTTTTATTTACTTTGTGTTTAAAATTTGTAATTAGAAAACAGCCCATTGTGTATTGTAATCTTTTATGGCAATCATTAGCCAGGTGTGTCGAACTGATTCTAAGAAATTCGGTCTACGCGGTCGGGCTGCCATATTGTATCGGTGCTGTATAAAGCAATGGCCCAATGCAGATATCGGCAGTCAAGCGATAACCACAAGCGGAGCAGGACTTGTGTACATTCGGTAATCTATTTAGTGACGGACTTTGCGCGTGTTATTGAATCGTGCTTTACGTTTAGACTGGTTGTGTTCAGTTATATTTGTACCTGTGTTATACGTGTTTGTATAGTTCTAATAAATTCTATAGTAATTCTAACGGCATTTTAATTCGAGTCCTGCAACTCGTAACAATATGTTGATTACATTTTTATGGATGAATGGAGGGATAGTTACAGAAATTTGAATATATACATAGTAAAAGCAAAATGTAGTAAAATAGAATAAAGTACAAAAATTTTAATTTTAAATATTAGACAATAAGTAATATAATAAAAGTAGTATATAGTAGACAGTAAATGTAATAGTAATAAGAACTTAGTATAAAACACATTGTATTAGATATAACAATTTGAAAAAGAGTAAGAAAACCCTCTATCATGTCTCAATATGGAGGATGAAGGCGAATAAAAAAAATGTTGATTAAGTAACACAAATAAGACATAAAGCACGCTATAATACGCTAGTCGTAAGATAGGCTGTTTATCCTTATGGTGGAGCGTTAGAAAATAATGTAGTTAACGCATAGCCACATTAATGTATACTTATATACATACGTCATCTGTCAATATTTAACGTCATTAACAATGTCGCATGTCAAGTGGCAAATTAAACCTATCGCGTTACTATCTGCGTGAAACGGCCTATATCTGTAACGTTATACCAGATGAAGGTCTACCTTTAAGATGTTATCGTGTGCCGTTCTATCCATATACAGCCGTGTCAGCGTGCCATTATTTATTTCTGCCTTTTGTGGTTCTGTATCGACTGAAACGTGCATACTTTTCATATGTTAATGAATATTCGGAAGTACCACGCATATACTACAGTAGTCATGGAAAATCTTATGGCTCAAACACCGCTTGGCTCTCGAAATACTAACTTTCTTAAGATCAGTGCAAATGACAAGGCACATTGTGGAGAGAAACGTCATATCTCTAAAACCATAAAATTACATATTGCTAACTTTTTACATACTTCATTCACTATCCTAACAGGGACTTAGATTTTGTATTCATATTTTTAGAACGCTGACAAATATCGGTGGAAATAGATCTATCTATCTTCGAGAAACTTCCTCAATGCATCTCTTCATAAAGGAAGTAGACCCGTCCTTGACACCAAGCACATAGATATTTGTACACAACTCTAACGATACGTATTCGTGGATATCCTCCGTCAGGCCTAAGCTTAAGTCTAACGGCCCGGCCACGACTTTGGGCTTCGACGGGCGACGCGACGGAGCTTGGCGCCGAGAGCGATGACTCGTAGCATGCTTCATAAATGTCAGTACTTTTATTTTGTCGCCTGTGTCAAACGTTAGCGGCGAATGTAACGCGTCACTACACTGCCAACGCGAGGAACGCGATCAAACAACGACAGTCCTAGTCTGCACCCTATATCTGCGGCAAGACAGGACATAACAACGACACAATAAAGACGCATTTGATAAATTGTTTTTTAAACATTCGTTGTTTTTAATTTAAACTTAGTTTTAATAGTGGTAATAATGTAATCATAAGTAGATGGTAATAAGTCATAAGGCTGTGTAAACATTCTAGAGTCATTTCTTACTTTTGGGTATAAATGATGGTTTTCTCAAATTCTATGCAAAAACATTTCTTGGACTGTTGTTTTTTTATTTATTAAAAATATCAGTCCGGGTCTAATTGTGAATCTTAATCACCCCGGGACGCAATCCACTAAAACATACATAAAATTTCATTAAAATAGTAGAACCCGATTCCAGCGCCAAGTATTTTGTTTAGATTGATGGGTTACATTATTTAAGTTTTAGTAGGATTCCTAACTTTTGTATAGCCTATATTAATCAAAGATAATGTAGCATTTAAATGGTGAAAAAAATTTTGAAATCGGTCTCGCAGTTTTTGAGTTTATTCGTTACAAACATACAAATATTTCCTCTTTATAATATTAGTATAGAAAACTGTACCTCAAGCAGAAATGTGCTGTACTTCCTTATAGTTTGAGAGGTAATAATCAAAGTGATCTAGAATCGTTCGCCGCTGACGCAGGACAATGCCTTAGGTCTCGCTCATAACGACAAGATCGTGACCAAGCCTTAAGAGGTTTTATTTTGTCTCGTGTAACGCAACCTTGAACTATATACATTAGCACGCAGCAAAACACAAGGCTAGATATTGGTATGGGAACAATGGCCCACTTCAGTCCATTGTAGCCCCATTGTACGCATGATGGATCTGCGCACGTGGACAACAAAGGTATGATGAATTACATCTGTATTAGGGTTTTGATACCGCCTACAGATATGTAGATACTTCAGCCATAAAAATAAAATATATGCTCCACTTAAACATAAAAGCTTACAATAGATAATTTTTGAAGCAAAACTTCTTTAAAATCGTTGTGATTTGGAACTCGATAAAACGAAAATAAAGCGACACTAAAAAGAGATATTTAATAATATAAACCCTATGCTCATAAAGAGAAGGTTAGAAATATTTTGAAATTTTGTAGTTCATAAATCAAATTGAAACCAGTGCATTTGTTTCCTATTTTACTTATCGTAAGCGTCTCGTTTCATTTGTTCAAAGTGAAAACATGGTATCTGAATAATATGTGTTATAATCTATATATAAGTATTAATACAAATTACAAATGTGAAGCAACAACTTTGTACCACTTTTGACGAAAATTGCGTGGACGGAGGAGTATGAAATTTCGCACGCTTATAGTTTATATAGAGAAGGAGTGCACAATGCTAATATATTTTTTAATTTATGCATAAATATACATTAAACAATACACACTCTACCATGTATTTGACACACACGCATATATACTCTTTTGTTTATTGTTGCCTTAGCGAAATCTGTGATTAAAGAAGTATAGTCTTTGACAACAAATTATTATGGTCGAATTTCAACCACGGGCGACTACTAGTATATCTTAAATATGTAATATATTATAATATTTTCCATTAAATTATAAAATAATTTTTAAGCTTGATACTTCACTCCGCGGCAACGACTTGTGCTGTACAAAGCGCAAATCAGACCGCATATGGAGTACTGCTCACATCTATGGGCTGGAGCACCCACTTTCCAGACTGACCCCCTCGACTCCATCCAGCGTCGCGCTGTTCGTATCCTCGACGATCCCAATACTAATAGGCGGTTTAGAACCGCTTAGCCTTCGAAGAGACTTTACGTCCCACTGCGTATTTTACCTCCTGTATAACGGGGAGTGTTCCGAGGAACTGTTTGACCTGGTGTCAACACCTCACTTTTAGAACCGCACCGCTCATCAGCGACGGGATTCACCCCCATTTCCTTAAGCTCCCACGCTCAACTACGCAGCGGTCCTCTAGAAAATTTATTCCGTGTACAACAATGATTTGGAGAGAACTGGGTTCCTTAAGAAGGGCGTTATAAAATTTCTTAGAGGTCGGCAACACGTTGGCGAAGCCCCTGGTATTACAAGCGTCCATAGGCGACGGTAACCACTTTCCATCAGGTGAGCCATCTGCCTGTTTGCCTGCTTTAGGCAATTAAAAAAAATGTTATAAAAATAATAAACCTTATAATTATCCTAATATTCCTGATACTTCTTTAATAGGCTAGTTTTGTAAAGTTCACTTCTGCCGTATGTGAATTGCACACACTTTTTTTATACATTATATCACTACAATACAATTTGGTCGAAGACACTTGTTATGATTAATTCTAAATCTATTATTTATTATAAGTACTAATAAGGTTGATTTGAATAATTTCCAGGGAAAAGAAATCCACAATTTTTTTAGGAATTATTTCTGGTCTGTACTTGGGGTAACGCATCGGCGGTCCCATCCAGCGCGGGTATGCGGCCAGCGTTTTGGGCACGTTTCCAACCAACAGCGATTTGGGACTTATATATTATTTGAATATTTTTTTTATTAGGAAATAGTACATAATGTAAAATCTAAATAAACATTTTTGTAGATGCAAAAAAAATGGTATTTAACTTTTAAAATGTGATGTGTGTATCGGAACGCAAGTATGGAGTAAATGGTGGCGGCAGGATGTAGTGTTCAATGTGTTATTGAAGGATTAACTGGACAGTCTATTCGTAGTGTGGGGTGTAAAAAGGTTTGTCAATTAAGGTGTTTATTGTAATTGTGAAGATGTTATTAAGAAGATGGTTTTGTTTAATTTACATCGAGCACAAGAGCGAACCAACCATCAAAACTACTAACATATAATCTAAAGGAGAATCCCACCTCTCCTATTCCATCCCCTTTAGAGGCCATCCATAAATTACGTCACACGAATTTTATGATTTCTCGACCCCTCCCCGTCTTTGTCACAGCTGGTCACACTTATGATACCACTCCTTCACTAGTGTGGCGTCACATATTTTCCAATTTTACATCAAGAAAATATTAAATTTTTAATAATTTAAACGCTATGTTCATACACATAGAGTCGAAAATATTTGACATTTTTCGTTAGTAGTTCAAATTTCGTGTTTTAAAGCTTAAATATATTAAGACTTTGAAATGTGACGGCACGAAATTTAGTTGCCCTCCACCCCTTGTCACATTTCGTCGACCACCTCCCTCTTTATTTGTTACGTAATTTGTCGATGGCCCCTTATCCCATCTCTCCTATTACATTTCCGTTTCCTATAAATATTGAATTTAGAGCCGCTTGCATAACAGCGAGATCGCCTTTAAATAAAAAATAATTAATCATATTAAACTGCCTAAATACGTTTTACACAAAACGTATTGACAGTTCTTTAAACATATTTAGCGGCAAATTTTGCGTTGTGCAAGGCGCTAATTGTGTTTAAGGGTATTAAATGCGTTTTGTGTCTCTTAAATAAATTTAAGCAACCTTATGCAAGCGGCTCTTAGACTCTATATTGTATTATCTAAATTGTAAATATCTTACACCTATTTTAAATTGTGACTTAAAATTGAAATCTTTTATATTTCAAATTTGACATAGTACCTAAATATTTTAGATTGTAAAGATTAAAATTGTTACTCTATTTATATTATTATTTGACTTTAATTGCATGCATAACTTAAAATCTAAATGTTTTAGTATTAATATAATTTAAAATGTAAAAATTATAAAACACATATTTAAATGTCTGTACGACCATAGATCAGATACGGTGATACTACTCACAATAGTCACAATGCTTTACCAATTATTGTCGACATACCACAACCTGTATCTTTGCAAATTCATTCATTCATCCTATCCTAAAAGTTGGCAACATATTGGCTTCGCCTCTGGTATAGTGTTGCATTCGTCTACAGGCAACGACTTTCCATTAGTTTCGAAATATATTTTTTTCAACATTTGGATAGCTTTAAATCCTCAACTATTTATCGCAAATCAAGCGATAATTAATTATAATTAAATTATAAAATTATCTGAAAAATATTCATACAATACTAACTAACCTTAAAAAGAATAATTGAAAATTCTAATTGGAGCTATTTTAGTCCCTTTACACGTAAGCCGTCAGCTATTTGGATTCAATAATATCTACAAACGGAATCCATGAATTGTATGTAAAGCATAGAGAGAGAAGCGTTTTAGAGAATATTATAATACAGAGAATTTTATATGAGTCAAATGTTTACACTTCCATAATATTACTAGTTATGGTAGCTTAGTGAAATCCGTATGTTCGTATATATTCAATAGTGTTAAAGGAAACAAAGGGAAAGTAAAACGATCGCGTATTACAATTCAATACAGGATTTGAATTCAGATTTTGACGTGATACACCAGTCGCATAAGCTACATCACTGTCATTTTTTTTATCAGTATCTGTATAATAGTTTTTGCGTGAACACACACATATATTCCCTACAAACAGTCGGGATTATAATATTAATAGTATAGGATTATGAAATACTCAATTACAGTCGTCTTCAACCATATATTTTCGCCTTTAGGCATAGGCTTCCCCAAGATTTCACCAAATAATTTCTTGGTCCTCCGATTACCCTATCTAGCCCTGACGACCTTAAGTATTAGTTCACCGGACTAAAGGACAACTTAACTATTATATGGTACATAGAAATGACTTAAATTATACCACATGAAGATACAGCCAAATGTTTGGGTATGATATTAGATGCTACGCTAAGTTCGAAAGCTAATGAAATTCGGCAAGGAGATATAATAGATTATATCCTGGAGAAAGACCTATGCTATCTTTGATTTGAAAAGACAATTTTAAAAATATAAAATAATAGTTCAATAGCTTATGAAAGCCATAATTCGTAAAGTTATGGACATGAAAACTATTTAGATTCTTCGTAATAAAGTAAGAAAATTAAAAACATGTTTCAGCGTGACAATTACATTTCACGTCATTCAAAAAAATAAAGAGGCCAAAGTCACAGGTGACAACTAGTAAATGATAAAGCTAAGGCAACAGTAATAATGTCATTTTTTGTGTTATTATTCATAATATTTAGGCTTACTCATTAAAATAACTAGAAGCAGACGAAAAAATTTTCATCCGAATATGAAATAACAAAAATGGTATTACCCCAGAAACCCTGCAAAATCCATTAAAATGATTCAATGGTAAAAATCAATGACAACTTTAATCTGAAACAGCGTATTAATAATTGCGAGTGCTCTGAACCACATAGCGACACGAATATTGGAAGATATACGACCGAGATATTCTAGAAATCCGTATCTTTCCTAATATATTATGTTTTAAATTATAAATAAAATTTTTAGGGATTTATCCTCAAATTTTCAATGAATTCGATTGGGTCGTTGTAAAGGCTATTCAAGACAAATTTTCAGAACTTACAGATTTCCTAAAATCACTAGGGTTGTATCAATAGCAGTTTTCACTCAAATTTTATCAATTATTTTGAAATTACAGTTACATACACAATATTAAATGGTTTTGTTTTAGTGGGCTTTTAAACATATAAATACGTCATCGGTAACGTGCCCTAAACTACCTTACTTATAAAATATTTACAAATAGATAGTTATTGATGAGCTCCAATCTCCAATCTAAACAAGCCTGGATGTTTCGGAAGAGGTAAACATTTATTAAAAGAAACAGTAAATTACTCACCATCGTAAACAACACCACGCACCAGCTCCTCAGCCTCGAAAACCGGATGACTGACAGTCAGATTGACGTCACAATCCTCGTCGCTAAGCGTCACAATATCACTACTGTCACTGGGGATCCTTGCGAAGGCACAAGCATCACTAATATCATTTATGTCATTCACACCTTCAGTCGTCACTTCATCGGTTGTTGTCTCATCATAATCAATGATTTTTGTTGTGATAGGAGGTCCTGGAGATCTGCCAGGTGCAGGATCACCAGGTAATGTCAAAGTTGAACACGGTAATGATGCTAGTATCACCACTGTTGTCAGTAACGTGATTTTGGTCTTTGGTCTTCGATTCCTGTTCCATATTTGGAGATTTTGAATCATTTTTATTGAATTCTCGGATTTTTATGACTCGATCAATTGTACCATTGTTCGATACCTGAAAAGAAGACAGTTTTAAAATTAATTCTTTATCTTACATGTTAAACTTAAACTTAAACTAAACTTAACTTAAACTGTTAAAAATCCATCAGGCTTGTCTACGATGCATTTGCGGAATTCACTTGTTTTATTGACATAATTTTCTCTAATAATAAGGACATGATAATTGTACCTATCTGGATATTGGGGTAGGTGTAAAGCTGCCTAAGCTGTTCTGCTTGAATATCACCTATTAGAACCACACTCAAGTCAACAACATACCTACTTCGATGTTATTAAAATACAACGTCATTCCGGTCGTACATTAGGTTACAACATACAAATGATGAACAAAATACACCCAGATTGGGAACAAACTATTTGTAGGTCCTACTAATAGTAAGACAGTAGGAATACTGAGAAACGACTGAGAATGGCCAAATGCAAACAAACTTTTTAAAAATATCAAAAAACGGTTGGTCGTAGCCACAGGCGACCGGAAGGCTGGAGCTTATCTGGCCCTAGTCTTATTCAGCGAGGAATGTTGCCAGCCTTCTAGACACACTACCCAGCGACAGTGTTCTGGTCAGGCTGAACCGATTCTGGTTTATAGTGCTTTATTTTAGTGTATGTATTTTTTTTTATTTATATGTGTTAGTTTTATTTTAATTTGTGTATATAATTTATTTTAGGATTACCATTTTAATTAGATTTATGTATTTGTAATTTATAGTTAATTGTTTATTAGTAGTTAGTTTTATTTAATAGCACTTAAAATTTAATTTATTGCATGAAAATAAAAGTTAAAAGGATCGAACTAACAAACGCTTAAGCGAAAATTATTACTTCCAGTAGAAATGTCAAAGTGTGGTTAGTCACGTTCTCACGCCTTCCAATTTACAAATTAGACATATAACTATCTGGATTGCTCAAATAACAGGAAAGCCAACGTCTGGTTTATCGGATTATGAATCCAGAGCTATGGTTTATTCGATTAATTATTCTTAGACGCACCCACGGTTTTAACGGCTGGCGTCCCAATGTTATGGCTTACTAAATTAAATTTTGAAAATCATTTATTTTATGCAAATCATGATAAAATTGTATATGTGTTTGTATAGAATACATCGGAATACGCTTGATAAACAATGTAGAAAAAGCATTGTTTCCAAACCGTCATAATTTCAGAGTTAAATCCAGGTTGTGTTTGGAGCATCTGCTTTGGAGCCCAGTGTCCATCGTTTTTAGTTTTTCTTCTCCACTTGATTACTCTTCGGCATAGCTTATCCGAGACACCACAGGTACGCTTATCGTTCGTTGATCACAATGCGAAGCTAGTATTTTATGTCGTCGTCCGCCAATCGCAGTCCACTGCCGGACGTAGGCCTCCCCAAGTCGGCGCCAGTCATCCCGGTCCTCTGACTTCCTCATCCAGCGCCTACCGGCGACCTTACACAGGTCATCAATCCATGGGGTATTTTATGGGCTTACCCTTATACCAAGATCTGGCGAAAGCGAAATGGCCGCACATTTACTCTCCACATAACAATGTCTCTATAAAATAAAGCTGCACCAGCCTAGGCGACTCTTTTATTTTAGTTTTTATTTAGTCTCTTAAGTTAATATTTTGGTTCAGTTTGTTTGTTTTAAAGTATGTTTTATAAAGCTCGCACGTCTTTGTAAATTATAATAATTATACACGTTAGTGCTTATATAATCTAAGTCTGGGATATCCTGCCCTTAATTCGTCGGATTTTGGGATAACAAGCGTCAATACGGGTCTCGCAAACATGTTTGTACATATGGTTAATGTAGAAAAAATGTTTTTATTGACAAAAGACGCAATGGATCGTCTACAGAATCATTGGGGAAGGGTCCAAAGTTTTTACATTCACAAATTCCTTTCTGGCTGTTACTTTGAGTGCAGCCATTTAAGCTGTATAATGCAATTTAATGAATTTATTCAATTTACCAAAACAATACTGAAGTCGGAATAAAGCTGCCATATTATCTCCAATTATAGTCACTTAAATATCTCACTTATCACCTAAGTACCGGTTAACAAGCATTCATTATACCATTCATGTTATTATCAGACACATAACGAACAGTTGTTTACTCTGTTATCAAATGACACATGCTTCTTAATACGAACTAGTGATCGCCCGTGGTCGAAATTCGACCATAATAATTAATTTAAATTAAAAGTTTGGACTTAGGATGCTTTTTATTCTGATAACTGACGTCGTTTCCGTGGAATAGACGTATATAGCCATTAAGGTAGCCATTAAGTGGCATCGTTGCAATTCACTAAAAACTACATCATCATAGTAACGCCAACGAAGTTTCGCTGGCACATGCTTGTTAGATATCATTTTAAATAATAAGGCAATTACCTCAAATAAGAGTAAATTTATCACATCCTGTCAGAACGTATCATTTGATCTTCAATTATGAGTAGATAACAATAAAAATTTAGCCAAGTGCGTGTCTATCTAACTACAGCAAAGTGTTCTGCAGAGATGAAGAACATCTGGCTACAGAGCCCAAAAATCATTTAAAAGTAACTAAATGAAGTCCGCTCTCTCGCTCACACATTAGTAAATTTTTGAAAATATAAATTGACAGAATTTACTTACTACAAATCTATTGTAGTAGCGAAAGGTAGAGGTGGTTAAATGATACTTCAGATGGCAGAGAATAGTATTCACTGTCGAGTGCTGATGTGAACTGAAGTGAACTAATTTATTTTGGAAACTAACCTTAAGAACAAATATTAATAAGTCGTACAGCTAGTACAAGATATATAGCACAATGTGTGAATGGGACGGATGATGTCCGAGCGAGATAGAGCAACCATTAATATGTGCGCTCCCGCGTTGCGCTATCCAGTCTGCCCGATCATGACTGACATACGCGAGTGTAGTATTCAGCCATGTCAAGCCTACCCTTTTAAAGAAATTGCAAATCGTGGAGAATAAATTCATGCGCAGAGCCGTCGATGCTCCCCTCTATATGCGTAACGTCGACCGCCACCGCTATCTGAAGCTTCCCTCCATCAAAAACTACATCACGTCGTTCTCGCGTAAGTAATTCGACCTCGCGCCGCACCATCGAAATCCGCTCGTCGTGTCTGCGTCCTATTATAAGCCTTGACGAAAGGCTCTCGTGCGACGACCGCATAACGTCCTCGCGGACAGGGTCGCGACCTTATTACAAAAAGGCTGGCCCGGATCAGCCCGCCCGCTGTTAGGACGGCAGGCTGGCAGGCACCGACAGGCAGACACCGACAGGCAGACACAGACGGCGGCGTCTCAGACGCCGCCAATCACGATCTCTCTATATCCCCGCGAGGGACGCCAGGAGACATAGCTCTCAGTCATAACACGTTGCGAAACGGCAGTAAAATAGCGTAAGCCGCCGCGAATCGCCGATCCCGGTCCGCCGGGATTCTTCCCCTCGGGCTTTATATTACCCTTCGCCCGTTCTCAATTAGTATTACATTGTGTCGCCCTCTAGTCAGCATCGTTAGATTCATCCCCTTTTCACGGCAACAGCCCAGTCAAGGTAAAGCCCCCTAGGGAACTCCCTCGAGCAAGTTGCCACCCGGGCTCGACCGCCTTCGCGAAGCGAAGGCACTCGCCCCGATACCCCCGGTAAAGTTGTGAGGTCTTCGGACCAACTACATAAAGTCAAGTCCAATAAAAAAAAGCGTTAACCAGTAGTTCGTTGTCCACTGCGATGACTAGACGTATGCAGCTCCCTCCCATACTATATTCCACAAATCTTAATGATAAAAATCACGCATATTCACAATTTGATTTTGGCTTTAAATCGTCGTCGTCGTCAGCCAAAGCCAATCAGCCAGCCAGACGACGTAAGCTTCCTCAAGTCGGCGCCCCTCATCCCGCTCCTCCGCTTTCCTCGTTCAGCACCCACCAGCGGCCTTCCGCACGTCGTCAGTCCATCGGGCTGGAGGGCGTCCGACACTACGTTTACTAAGACGCGGTCTCCACCCCAGGACTCGTCTGCTCCATCGGTCATCGGTCCTGCGACAGACCTGACCGGCCCACTTCGACTTGCTAATTTTGCTAACTTGTCTATTATATTTATTCTATCCATAAGAAAAACATACTCAACATAGCTCGCTGAGTGAGTGCCTGTTGAGCGACTTGGAATTTATGGACCAGTCGTGCGGTTATTGTCCACGTCTCGGCCCCGTAGGTCAGGATGAGGAGGACGCAGTGCTCGAAGACTTTCGCCTTCAAGCATTGCGGCATGCTCAACAAAAAAACTTGGCGAAGCTTACCGAATGCTACCCAGCCCAACTTTCTACTTCTCTCAGCTATTTGTTTCATATACACTTCTATATGAAAAAAAAATGAAATCTTGTCTCAATTTTATCCGTGGAACAGGAGAAAGAATACAAAATCCTGCGGCCAGGCGGCATGTCGTAAGAGGCGACAAAACAACCCATAGCTAGGTGGTAGGGCATTTGTCGGGTCTGGTCCGTCTGGATAGCTACCACCCCTGGTCTAGAGAATACCGCCATAACAACCTTGAGTTGTGTTCTGGCATTAGTGGCCAGGTTCCAGCCCCATCTACGAGTCCGGTAGCACATTGGTAGCACCTTTAGTGTTGCAAATGTTTATAAGCGACGGTAACCACTTTCTATGACAGTTGGGAGGTCAGCCTGTCTGCTGCAGTCCAGCAATAAAAAAAAATTAAAAAAATTGTGAAACGTTCGTAATATGTATTGTTGTTGAGTGAGTCGAGAATAAAGATTTGTCGTAAGTAAATGAATTGTGTCAATTTATACAAAAACTAGCTTCTGCCCGCGACTTCGTTCGCATGGAATACTTACTTTGGCCTAACATTAACTTTAACCCGCGACTTTGTTTACGTGAAACGCACGCAGCGGAAGCTCTCAAAAGGAAAAAAAAACCCGATTTTGAAACATTCTTCATTGGTACTCCGCTCCTATTGGTCTTAGCGTGATGATATATAGCCTTCCTCGATAAATGGGCTATCTAACACTGAAAGAATTTTTCAAATCAGACCAGTAAGTAGTTCCTGAGATTAGTGCGTTCAAACAAACAAACATACAAACAAACTCTTCAGCTTTATATATTAATATAAGATGTAGTAAAACGCGAGCAAGGAGACTTATATTTTTAACCGACTTCAAAAAAGGGAGGGGTTCTCAATTTGTCGTGTAATTTTTTTATGTATGTGCAACCATAACTTTGTTGTTTCTTAACCGATTTTAATTATTCTTTTTGTGTTCGATTCAGCAAAGCTTCGAAATGTTATTATATAAATTTTATTGCTATCAGGCTTTGCGTTCCGAAGATATAGCAGACATATCCTTGAAATCGAGCTGAAATGTGAAATGTTTGCGGTTTTTCAGTCATACTTTTTTGTTTCTGAACCAAATTTGGTCATTCTTTTTGCGTTACCTTTTTTGTCTAAAATAATGATAGAGAACTTAAAACCAATTTATTTCTTATGACATGTAATTGCCTTTATTATAATTATGTACTATCATTGTTCTCCTCCTACTAAAGTGTAAAACTGCTATCTGTAGCTATTATTTCGTGTCCAACAATAAATAATGCATAATGGCAGTGTCGTTCTGAGCGTGCCATTGTTTGTTACTAATGTTATATTAGTATAAAATAATTATCATTATTATTGGCTTGTGTTATTAAAATCTCCATTAATAATGTAACTAATTTCTTTCTCAGTTGACAAGGTTAATAAAACTATAAATAAGATTAAAAAAATATTGTTGAAGTGTTTACCAATTTCTATTAATGAATTAAAAGGGAATAATTAGTCACAAAAATCCATTTTGTACATCATCTTAAAATGCAAATCGATGAAAATCGGTCTCACTACTACTTTAAAGAAAAAGAAAAAAAAATACCCTCTAAAGAAGATATTTTGAATGAGAAAATAAATCAAACATTAAACAGTATCATCATAAAAGAAGATTATGAGACGTTTCAAATTGACAGAAGAATATTCAAAGATAACGGCAATGGATTTCTTGGTGTTCTTTGCGAAGCAGATATAAAGGGAAGAACTAACGATGTCGAAAAACAAACAAACATATTTGTTAAATTTAAACCCCCTGAGGACCAACTAACTATCTTATCACTGTCAGGTGCTTATTTACAAGAGCTTTATGTTTATAAAGAACTATCTACAATTTATACTGATTTACAAAATGAATTTGATGTTCCTGAAAAGGAAAAATACACGTTTGCTAAGTTTTATGACGAAAGTGATAAGGACGCAATCATAATGGATAATCTGTGTAGAAAAGGCTTTAACACTTATCATAGAATGGATATTGTGTCATTAGAATTTGCAGAACTTGCTGTCAAAGAACTTGCTAAGTTTCATGCCTTGTCTTTTGTGCTCCAAAGGACAAAACCCGTTTATTTTCAAAGAAAATTAGCAGTTATCAAACAGCCTTTGATATTTAATGACCATTGGAATTTAATGTTAAATAATATTTGCAATGCTACTATGAGCTTCTTAGATGAAGGTATTAAAAAGAAATTCGAAAATTTTATTCTGAGACATTTAGAGATGTATAAGAAATATTTAGAAGATGACTCTTGTATCTGCTGCATTTGTCACGGTGATTATCGACCTGCTAACATTATGAAGAAACAAATCGTAAGTATTCTAATTGTTTAAATATGTCTTTGAACTATTGATGTATTTAGCGGATGTCAAATATTTATTAATTTGTACTACGAGTAGTCCACAAACATACAGCTAACCTATAAACAAACGGGGGCCCAATTCTGCTACTTCAATATTTTGACGTTATGAAGATATTCAAAGTAAGATTCTATTGCGATAATGTCAAAAATTTGTATACTACTAAATCCATGATATCTTCTCAATATAGTCGCGGCAGAATAGTAGTAGAAAAAATCGCTATTACTATTAGCAGAAATAAATATTGAAAAGCTACCACAATTTCAAACATTGATTTCGCGAGGTTTCGCTTAAAAATATTTATTTATAAAGATGGAGTGGTGTGCCACGGGCACGCCATTGTAATTGTCAGAATACAGAGATCACGCAAACATGCGATTAAGACGACAGTGTTCGGCGATTTTGACGAGATAGTAATAGCACAATAAGATCCCAGATTGAAGGCAAGAGTTGGATTCACAATAACCTCTCAAATTACCTTACAACTATTGTTTACTTTAATAATTATTATACGAGTTTCAAAAACAAAAATGCAGACTTTGGTCTGTATTTTGTATTTATAAGTTCTCAAACAAATATATGATGCAAACATTACGTTTAATCAATCATGAGATAGGTGTCGTTCACATGATAAAAATTCATAATTAAAAAAATAGAAATTATGTATGTGTGTTATGTAAACGAAACAGTTGAAATGTTTCACTGTATTCAGTCTGTTATAATTTAATCGCTAGATATTTTTTTTAATAATAAATCTTTATTAGCCTTTAGTGTTTTACAATTTAACAAAAAAGAGACACAGAAAGATAATTAGGAAACAGTAAAAAATATTATTATAATAATTATTATAATTTAAAATACGACTATGAAATTTAAGACAAGTAGGTATACCTTCGACTCTCAAACTAGGAACAAGGCCTTTGTTTTGAGTCAACTAAAGGTACCCCCCACCTATATGGTTAAACAACTTAATTATAGCTCTTAGATATGTAGTATATGCCTACGTGCGTGTGATGTGTATGCGTGTGTGTGTGAATGCGTAGTGATGTGTCTGTGAAATAAAGTGATTGAATTTATATCATGAATGCAGAAATTAACGAAAATTGTGTAAAGTATAAAACAGAATATATAGTGACAAACAGTAATAAATATTAGTTTATAAGTGCTTCAAACGCGTCATAATCCAAGGATTTTAGCCAATTTATGACTTTATGCTTTGTTTCTCGTCTAGTTAAAAGATATATTATGAAGTCCTTATTCGCTCTGTTATACAGACGGCTTGTGATTGAATATGAGTGTTTCCAGGCCAGGATAGTTCTTGTGCGGACAATATGGCAGACCTTGTCGTATCTCCTTTTCCGAGAAGACAGTTTTATCTAATGATTAAGAAATTATCTTTAACAGTAATTTTTATCTTTTGATTCCGAATTACATAAAGAAGTCCAATTTTTATGACGAAATATAGAACTTACAGTCTACACAAGCAAAGCCATGTCAAAGAAATAGTCGTTTTTTAAATATTCCTTAACATGTTAACATGAAACTATGTAAAAAAAATATACATTTGTGTATGTGTTTTGCATAGTTTCTTTTTTGCTGAAGCAGGTGCAGCTGATAGACGGACGGCCTGATGGAAAGTGGTTACCATCGCCTATAGACATGGATTGTCAACACCAAAAACACTACTAATGTGCTGCCGACTTTAAGGAGGGGACTAGCCATTGATGCCGGAACACAAATCAAGGTCATTATAGTGGCATGCTCTAGATTAGGGGTAATAGGCATCCCGGCTATGGGTTTTTATTATCATCTCTTAAAACAAATCCCCGGGTGCAGGAATTAAGTCTTTCTTCATTCTTTCATGTATAGAATTTAAGTCCAAATGTCTATAAAAAGATAGAAAGAAAAATTTTATTCGAAGAAATAGCGACGTAATTACATTCCTTATACATTAGCATACACAGAGCATATGTTTTCACTCAGCATATTGCTGTGCCGGAATTATAACCGACACAACGCTGATTTTCAGTGCAAACCTTCCTTTTAGCGTAAGATCATAACGACCCAATTTTGTTAATTATATAAAATATAATAATAATTAGTAAAACAAATAAATACATTTTAAGAAAACCAACAATAAATACGTTACTTCAAAATAAAAATAAATACTCTTATCACAACTTGTGCAACAATCATCTATTCGAATACAATTCGCTAGAGTGCTTGTCGACTATTACCACATTCTGAGTGCCACGTCACTGACACCAAGCAACAAATGACATTTTACTTCATAACCTAACAATATAGAATGTGTTATTTTATTATTTTACTGTAAACATATGAAATGTTTAATATATTTGATTTTATTTTCCCACTCTGTATACTATATAGGCATACTATAGGCGATGGTAACTGCTTTCCATCAGGGCCGCCTACCTGTCTGCTGAACTCGTGCAATAATAAAATAAGTATTTTTCTTTCACAGGACGGAAAAATAAGCAAAATAATTCCGATAGATTTCCAACTAATCTACTACGGCAGTCCAATACATGATTTCCTCTATTTCATCTTCGGAGCAACAGACCAGAAGTTTAGAAGAACTCATCTTAACTACCTTAAGGAACTCTACTACAAAGAACTACGTCATTTTCTCTTGTACTTCGATATCGACGTGGAAACAGTTTTACCTTTGATGAACTTTGAAAAAGTCTTCCGGGAGAGGCTAGATTTTGGACTAATGTCTTCGGTAGTTCTTTTGCCTCACATCCTGGCTTCGGATGAAGCGGTACCTGATCTGGCTAGTGGGGAAGATTTAAAATTCAATACTGGAATCACTGACGTATTCAAGAAAAGGATGATTGAGTTAATTGAAGATTTTATTGAATGGGGCTATTTGTAATTTCTTTTTCGGTCAAAAATAGAGTTTCTAAATGTTATCATATATACTTTACTTAACCTTATCGGTGGTAAAAACAAATTATTTTGTTGAATGAAATATATTTTTTAACGGGTAATTATGTGAAGAGTAGATAGATATAAGAATCAGCTGTAAGACGATTAAATGATTACAATACGTTTAGACATTAGAATAATCATAGTAAGCAGTATTAATTTATAAGTCAAAAATATTAGAAAGATTTAATAATTAATGTTATATTACAATATTATACTCAATTAAATACAAAACAATTAGAATGATTTTTAGCATCATAGAACCATGCTAGATATTCGTAAGAGAACCAATTTTATTAGCAAGTTGAAATGTCAGTGGGCCGGTCACATCTGTCGCAGGACCGATGTCCAATAGAGCAGATGAGTCCTGGAGTGGAGACTGGATCTCGGTAAACGTTGTGTCGGATATCCTCCAGCCCGATGGACTTACGACCTGCACAAGGTCCAAGGATGAGGATGGCGGAAGATCGTAATGAGTGACACCGACTTGGGGACGCCTACGTCCAGCAGTGGACTACGATTGGCTGATGACGACAAGAACCATTCTAAAATCATTATCTTGATTCTTCAAGCCGGTTCGATCGATGTGAAACCACACTATCACAGAATATCGGTTAGCTTTGAGCTAATCGTATTTCGCACGATGAGTGAGAGTTCTGATGCAAAACTCCCCCCTCCCCCTTTCCCATTCCCTTATTCCTTACCTCTATCTCATCCCTTCTATCCCATCCGTGTTATCTCATCCTAAAGTCTGATAAGGCATTATCTTCGCCTCTGGCGTTACAAACGTCTATATGCGACGGTAATAACTATCCATTAGGTAAGTCGTTTGGGGAGAGAACGTCGCGGCTCCCCGTCTCGCGCATGAGGGGCGAGGGATGACGGCATTGCGTTGCCGAAGAGCGTTAGACGATCTCCGGCCGCCTTAGACGCATGACCGTGGGTGATAGTCCACGGTGACAATTAAGCCGTTACCCGCAATCGGGCTACCGAGAGGGAGGTACGGAGGTGTTTTGCGGGCCTTCATCGCGATTCCAAGCAACATGTAGTTGCCGAAGCGACCCACCATACCCCTGCCCAAGGAGAGGCTCACCCATAGGAAGGGGTGAGCTCACATCAGCCAGGGCTGCGGCGTAGAGTGGGTTGTCCGAAACGGATTCACCTCGATAAAAAAGGTGGGTCGTCTGTCTGTTTGCAAGCTTTGCAACAGATGATTTAGAGTTTCTCACCCTTATAAGGACGTTGGTGCGCTAATTGGGTTCTACCGTCTGTACAACGCGGAGTGCACTTCATGAGCTATTTAATTTGGTACCTACGTCTCCATTCTATCATCGCACCACTCGCCAGCGATTGGCAGTTTATCCACACTTCCTAGAGTCCTCCACGTGGCGCGCGATCCCTTATGCCATATGTGAGCAAGTTGGTGGAGTGAACTCCCTCCCACCGTTTTCCTAGAGCGCTACAATTATGGGGGGGGGCTCTTCAAAAAGGGTGTAAACAGATGATTATAGTCTCAACGAGGTAGGTAAGGCATCGGATCCCTTAGTGTTGCAGATGTACATGGCCGCCGGTAACCACCTACCACCAAGAGGTCCGTTTGCTAGTTTGCCTACAGGCAAACATAGAAAGACAACATGGAAAGAATTACAAACAGCCGCTACTGTTGCCAGTAAATTATACTTATGGTTAGGTTAGGATTCCAGATAAGCCAATACTGGCCATAGACAAAATTAAACAACTTTACAGCTGTCGCCATATTAATGTACTAAGAATGAAGGTAGTTTTACATTATATTACAAGTTAGTCTTGGTCGAATTCGTGTTTATTCACAACATGGTGACAACGATGGGAATTTGAATTTACACATAGATATATTTCAAATCAAAGCCGGCCATAAATGTTTTGCCGCCGTAGGCAAACTCGAAAAATGCCGCGCTCATCGACGCTTAAGGAAACTAAGAGAAGTCTTCTACCTAGCTTTCTTATCCCAAAATCCTGTCTATTCAATTCTATCAACAAGTACATATGTTGTATGTACTTGTTGATTTCACTACTACTCTAGATTCAAGTGAACGAATCAAAATATATTTTTGGATGTGTTTGTTTACTCTTTTTTTTTTGGTTTTAGTATAAGTGTTTCTGCAAACATTTTTGATGCCTACCGATTAGAGCCGCAGCTAGTCAAATAGAAGCGTAGTAGCTTAGTGATTAATACACTCGGATGATAAAATTAAATAATGGGAATTGAATCCTGACCCTAAAAAAGCATACATGTCTTAGTTTATGTGAACAAAATGTGTACATTGTTAATAATTAACGCGTGCTGAAGTAAATGAAAACATTGTGATGAAACCTGCACATCGAGATGATCGATGTATCAAACCCGACGAGCTGCGTTGGACAAGCGTAGCAGGTATAATGTTCGTGCATCCTAAGTAAATTGAGAGAACCCAGTAGTCGGACATTTATGAGCTGTTGTTATTATTTGAATATATCAACTAATTTACCATCGTCTATCATTACTATAAATGTTGTTACATGATGGACATACCATTGGTTAGAACTAAACGTTTTGCCTCCGTCTCTCTTTTGCGCACCTTCGTCAAGTGGAACAATTTGCCGGATTCTGTGTTCGCCGATTCATATAAACCAGTGGTCTTGAAGTCACGAGTGAATAGGTATCCACTAGGTAAGCATGCTCCATCCAAGATCACATCGTCACTTAACATCAGGTGAGATAGCTATCAAACGCGAACATATACCATGCCAATAAAATATGTCAAATAGATTTAATATCGTTTATTATAGGGGCGTATATAACTCATATAAAGGTGTAATACTAAATAGAAAATAAAGAAACTAAATTGGGTAAGTGCTTATCAGTCCGCGTACACCCTAAGTTTTCCCCAAAGACGATAAATATCCAATATATCTTTAAGTCATATTGGAATTACTATCTATATAGATTACAACTGTTAGCGCCGGCTCATTCGGTGTGATATTACACTCTCACAGAATATGAAAATGCGTCCAAACAATTGACTTTCGGCCACCGGGAGCACGCGGAGGCTAGTTCCTCTCGGCATTGGACGAGACCGATGGGTCAACGCCGCCAAGGCCCGTGAAATGGGCAAGACGTATACCTGTGGTCCTGGCATAAGGCGAAGGCTAAAACCGAGGGATTCTAGTGCGTATCACGGACTCGGGTGTCGTGAAGCGTGTCTTCAACGAAGCACCTTTTGCTCAAGAATTATGTATATTTCAATATTTTGCGATTTTACAATAAAATTTTGTTGCGCGTACTCTTGTACGAACGAAACTACGGCGACTATTCGAAAGTTGGCGGTTGGCCATAAACTATGAACGTTCGTCATAGTACATTTTTAATATTGCGTGTACACACCGGCGCGAGCGTACTGATTTCATGCCCGGCTTGACCGGTGTGTACGATCCTTTGGTAAAACGTGCGGTGACATATTTATAGCATATTCTTGGAGGTGCTATTACCCCAACGTGGCGAATCCCTCACGCCCTGCGATGGTAAATTCTCAATCAATACGTGTTTCGTATGATGTCTCAGATTTTCGGTGATCCACTGTCCCTTTCCTCTAATCCCTCCCCTTTTATTAAAACAAAACAAAAGCTAGTAAAATGTTGCCAATATAATAGGTTGGGGAAAAAGTCTTTTCGCATATAGTATGTATGAACTTGAAATAAGATCTCTTTGGCTATACCATTTGCATCTGGCTAGTTTTGGTATCATTAAAAAGTTTTAATTTTAAAGAAGACAATTCCAAACTCACATTAGGAAAATGTGTGATTTTCAGTTGTTTTTCTTATTGTTAAAATGAGTGAATCTAATGAAGAAATTCGATACATTTTAAAATTTTACTACAAAAAAGGTACAAATGCAACACAAGCCGCGTAAAAAAATTGTGATGTTTATGGACCTAATGCAGCATCTGTGAGAGTAGCGCAAATTTGGTTTAAGTGTTTTCAATCCGGAAATTTTGATATCAAAGATGCACGTCGCTCTGGTCGCCCTGTTACGGACAAAATTGATGTCATTTTTGAAAAAGTGGAGCATGATCGGCATGTTAGTAATTACGATGTAGCTGGAGAACTGGGAATTGACCACAAAACGGTTTTGGCGCATTTGAAAAAAGCTGGTTACACAAAAAAGCTCGATATTTGGGTGCCTCATCAGCTTACTGAAAGAAATCTAATGAACCGTGTACTCATTTATGATTCTTTATTACGACGTAATGAAACCGAACCATTTTTGAAGAAACTGATAACCGGTGAGGAAAAGTGGATCACGTACGACAAGAACGTGCGAAAAAGATCGTGGTCAAAGGCCGGTCAGGCTTCACAGATTGTGGCGAAACCCGGGTTAACTCGCAACAAGGCGATGCTATGTGTATGGTGGGATTGGAAGAGCATTATTCATTATGAGCTTTTACCGCCAGGCAGGACAATCGATTCTGAACTGTAGTGCGAACAACTGATGAGATTAAAGCAAAAAGTTGAGAGAAAGCGGCCGGAATTAATCAACAGAAGGGGTGTGGTTTTTCACCATGATAACGCTACACCTCACACATCTTTAGCCACTCAGAAAAATTTACGAGAGTTTGGCTGGGAGGTGTTAATGCATCCGCCGTATAGTCCTGACCTTGCACCTTCAGATTTTCACCTGTTTCGGTCTCTGCAGAATCCTCAGGCACTTTCAGGTTAACATCTCGAGAGGACTGCCAAAACCACTTGTCGCAGTTTTTTGATCAGAAGCCCCAAAATTTTTATAGCAATGGGATCACGTCCCTACCTGCAAGATGGCAAAAAATTATCCAATAAAATGGCACCTACATACTTTAGTTAAATGTAAATAAACTTTATAAAAAAACCTTTTGAATTTTTATATAAAATGCGAAGAAACTTTTTCCCCAACCTAATATAATAAGTATATATTAGTTAACATAGCATAGGAACAAAAAACTGTATAATAGGACTAGATTTTAAGAAATAGACATAAATAGCAAGTAAAGTAGAATAGATTATAAATGTATTAGACATAAGGAAAACAGATAAAAGAGATAAGAAAAAGACAAACTATCGACGCCCACATCTATTCACCCCTCGAATAGTAGACATAAGAAAAGAATAAATAAAAAATACAAAAGATAAAAAACGATCTCTGCCCTGAACCAAGGCGGAGGAAGGCGAATAAAAAAAAAATAAAAAAAACCCTCCCCTTTATCGTATTCCATCTCTTCTATACCCTCCTCCACCTCTTTCCATGAGGTGAGCCGTCTATCTGTACGTCCGCTACAGGCAATAAAAAAATCCAAGATTCACAATGACTTGTTTTTCTGTCTTGAACAATATTTACACTTGGCTTGTTACTGGTCTTAGAAAATCTATTTTTAAATGTGACCTAAAACATACGGTGTGTACATATTTGATAACTTCATAGTATGTTTATCAGAATTAATGCCTCTGTTTGCATTCTGTATCATTTTTGTCACTATTATAAGGGCGTATTTACAATATTCTAATTTTGTAAGTAAAATAATGTTTATTATTTTTAGCTGCCATCTTTAATAAATACCAATAATTTATTGTAGTTATACAGTTTTGTAGTTATTTATTGTGGAGATCAGTAAAGCGTTAACTATGTACTTAACAGATACAAACAAGAAACTTTTCTGCGGTCGGGGGCCCCCGTCAGCAACGAAGTTCCTTACGTTAAAACGAAAAATGTTAACTTATCCAAAAATATGAAATAGTGCATTACATCTGCAAAGAAAGCGCCAGAATGTGGCTGAATAAGGGCTTCCTCTAATTTCAAATCACCGTCCATACCTTCTAATTGGAAAACACCCTAAGCTACACTGGTGGATAATATTTTAGATCTTATATATTTTGTAGATATGTATTTGTATGGTATGTATATTAACTATATAAACTTCAAGATAGATGGGTACAAATGTAAAGGTAGACCAAAAAAAGATGGATGGATTGTGTGAAGGGTGATATGATGATATGTGGTGTGACAGAAGACGTATGTCAGAGTAGAGGAGTGTGGAAGGAAAAGACATATTGTGCCGACCCCAAATAACTGGAATATGGTGAAAGAAAAGAGAGTATATTAACTATATATCTATTTGATATATAAAATTTCTGCATATAGATAGATAGATAGATAACAGTTTATTGATCATCAAATATACAATTTCAAAAATACACAATTACAATATTGTCATGGTAGAAACAATAGGCGGCCCTATCGCTTAAAGCAATCTCTTCCAGGCAACCTACCTTAAGGAATAGTATAACCTAATCTGGCGATGTAAGTGGTGCAGATTATGAGGTATATCATAATTAAACATACTTAAACTATATATTTTATAAATTAAATACATACAATAAATCATAGTATAAGAATTGGGCATAATTATTTAAGGAAAAGTAGTGTGTATATATATATATATATATATATATATATATATATATATATATGTATGTATAATTTCTGTATATATATATGCAGAAATTATACATTATTAAAAAGTAAGTAGTTCGTATAATATTTTCTTAAGTTTTCGCGACTTGTATACATAATAAAACTACGTTTTAACGGTTTTAAGCGCGGCAATTTATTTGATTTTTGTTATTCCGATGTTTCAGCCACTTTTCAGCAGCTCCTTGGGAGCATAAAAACGCGGGTAAAAGAACACATTGCTGACATGAAACACACAAGGTCTACGAAGCCTGCGATCAGTGAACACACGCTGGATAAACCCAACTACTACATCAGATTCGAGAACCCACAACTCCTCGCGAAAGAGAATCGTTTCATATCTAGAATGATGCGTGAGGCTATTGAAATCAAAAAATACCCAAATTTCAATAGAGAAGATGAACAAGTTGGCGGTAGGCTAAATAAAACTTTAACAATACTCGTTGACACTTGACATCTTTGACTTCTGTGATCACGGCCACTGAAATGTGGCCGAAACGTCGGAATAACAAAAATCAAATAAACTACCGCGCTTAAAAACGTTAAAACGTAGTTTTATTGAGTATTTCGTACTATATTTTCTCGCCATTATCATCTCAATTAATTCCTGAGATTGTCTGGAAGAGATCACTTTTTAACGATAAGACCGCCCTTTGTACATAACTAGATATAATTTTAGTCTTTAAGTTCATTTATGTATTAGTGTATTATAAAGTGTTTGGTATCTATCTATCTTATTTCATTGCATTAAAGTTCAAAATTGTATGATAATAATTACGTTCAACGTCGACTGGAAGGGGTATAACGCTTTTCCTTACGGGACGATCTCTTCCAGTTTACTCTATTTTGATTGACTTAATCTATTTATATAAAATTATACACTATATAATTGACTCTCCTGATTTAATTTCTCAAATATCTTTCAACATAAGATATACGGCCCGAAGATGACACAGTACTAATATTTTCGCGTTAGAAGTCCATAAAAACAATATATCTTATTTCAATGATTGTCAGAACGGCTCGTTATTACAATGAGGTTGCGGGTAGCAACAAAAATATATTTGAACCAAATTTCAATAAATATTGTAAAATTTTAAGTAATATCCTCGTTACTTAGTTTATTTAAAAATAGATTGTAGATATATTCAAATAAAGATTCATAAATATATTTAAAAATAAACTAGACTAAATCAATTAACAATTAATTATTTTTAAGGTTTTATTTCTAAGTATGTTTAAAGTTTCAAGATAATTTTTCGCACGTATTTTTTAAAAAAATTAGCTAAATCAATTGTAATATTTAATTATAAGTAATGTTAGGTACATCATTTTCAATCTTGTTGTACTATTTTTATACATGCACTTATTTGCAGATTGCAATCTAGATTTTTGTTTTTATTTTAGTCGTATGGATTTATAATCGTTGTAATTTGTTTTGTGCATCAATAAATTAAAAAAAAAAACAAATAATGTTTTCTCATTACTAAATTAATGATACAAATTCGACACCTACAACAGATTTATTGTAGAATAAATCTGTGAAAAATACTGTTTCCAAGCGTTTATTTTACTTTTAACGTCTGCGCGTCTATCAAGTTTCTTGACGGTAAAACTCACATGAAATAACTGGCATAATTGTCGTACTTTATTGTTGTGGGTGACGTAATAGTGACGTTCTATGAATTATGTTACATACAGACTATTAAACCCTATTATAGTGTCGATACACTATACGTAAATAAATCGAAAATAATCGATTTGAAAATAAAAAAATCTACTTAAAACTTATTTATTTTTTTATTGCAGGAGTTCAGCAAACAGGCCGACGGCCCACTTGATGGAAAGCGGTTACCATCGCCTATGGACATTTGCAACACCAATGATGCTACAAATGCGCTGCATCTTAAGGGAGACTGGAACCTGGTCACTAATGCCGGAACAGAATTCAAGGTGGCTATGGCGACATACTTTAAACCAGGGGTGGTAGCCACCCAGTCAGGCAAATGCCCTACCACCTGGCACATACTTTAAACCAGGGGTGGTAGCCATCCAGTCAGGCAAATGTTAATAATACTTTAATACCGCAATTATTATTTAATAAGTGCCGTTTTAAATTATTTATTTAATATATGTAAAATATGTCCATTGAAATGTGGGTATAATTATTACAAGATATAATATTTTTAGCAAAAATATATAGAAAATAGAGAGAGCGAGAGAGAGATAACACTTTATTGCACACCAAAATATACAATTACAAAAAACAGACCATATTTACAATATTTTCTAGGCAATACAATAGGCGGCCTTATCGGTCAAAGCGACCTCTTCCAGCCAACCTAAATGAAAAAAGTGAATCAAGCGATGTAGGTGGTGCAGGAAAAAAGCAGTAGATACATAAATACTCAAATTAATTTAAGAAAATAAATACATATACACACAGTCATATATATATACACATCTAAAATAATATATTTCAAAATATATATTATTATAATATATGTATTAACATGATTATATTGTGTTAATCACACATAAGTGTTTGTGGACAAATAGTGTTTTCTGAGTAAATTTCTAAATGTTGATAAGGATTGAAATTAATTCAGTACATACTAGCAAAACCTTTATTGTAAATAAAGAACAAAGAAAAATTATAGCGCGAGCCTGATAATTTTATAATTTGACTTATCATTATATTATTAAGTTTACTCTATCTCTAACATTATCTGCAATGAATACATGTATTTAAGAAGACATGACAGCACAGAAAGTTCATTCAATGTAATTCCGTGCGTATATACACATATATACACGTCGAAGATGCAAGTAGAAGAAGCGTGTCAATACAATGATCAAAACAAAAAACTACATTCAGTTGAAACAGACGATTATCCTGCAGATTTAAAAGATGACATAAGAATAATAGCTAAAAGTGAAGGTTTTGTCAAATATGATGTGAAAGTTAAGAAACTACCCGTAGACGGCGGTAATTATATGGCAGAGTTATATGAAATAGACATTTCTGGAATAACAATTGAAGGTCAAAAAGAAATCTATATATTTGCAAAACAAATAAATTTAGGTTCCGGTGGTTTTCAGTCTGTAGTCAACGTATCAGAACTGTTCAAACTTGAAAAATTTGCTTACAAAGAACTTTATCAAGTTTTTTATGAAATGCAAGAAAATGCTAAGGTGCCAGTAGACGAAAGATACAGAATGGTTAAATGTTACGACAGCAATCCAGGAGCAATACTAATGGATAACTTATGCAAACAAGGTTACAAAACGTATTCTCGTATTGATGTTGTTTCTTTAGATTATGCCGAAAAAGCAATAAAAAATTTGGCTAAATTTCACGCTTTGTCTTTGGCCATGGAAAATATTAAGCCAGGTCTCTTTGATTGCAAAATAAAGACACTAAATTGTCCTTTAAAATTCAGCGAAGAATGGAGATTATTCCAGAAATCTATATTTTCTATTGCCATGAGAAATCTAGATTATGATTTGAGAAACCGTGTTAAGGATAATATTTTTAATAAGTTGTATAAATATCGTGATTACTTTGAAAAACCTGAGATTTCTTGGTTATGCCATGGAGATTATAGAGTTATGAATATGATGATTCGAGATGTTGTAAGTATTAAATGTGTACCATTCAACTGATATTTTACATATCTATCCAAAAATGTTTTATTTTTTCTTGGGCCTGTATCGTTTGACGTGGTGTCAAACTTGAGATAGAAACCATTAAAATCAACCGTGTATTTTCAAACCAAACAGATACCAAAAGTTAAGAGTTTACATTTAAAACCTTAGAAACAATAGTAGTTAAAAAAATAAAAACATAGTCCCAGAACATTTTTAAAAATTTTGATGTATGGCTAAATGGCAACAATAAATTATGCATTTATATTATTAATATTGTAGATATAATTATAGTACTAAAAAATCCTAATTTGATACCCGTGTAAGCTATACAGTGCAGCCGAATCGCAGCACCATATTTTTTTGGTATATTCGTCTATCCCATAGAAATGTTGTCATTTATCGGGTTAAAAAGTATCCTGTGTTGATCCAGGTATAGCTCTGTGTTGAGCTTTATTTAAAGCCGGTTAATAGTTATCACGTAATGCTCTAACAGACAAACAGACAAAAATTCAAATCATTGTATTTTCGAAATCTGCTGGTCCGAATGTGCCTCTCAGTTTTTCGCATTTTTAATTTAATTGTATAAACCCGAGCCCTTTGCAGATTTAATTATACTATAGATAGATAGATTATTCTATTCTCTAGTCCCTCTATTTTCTATTAATTTTGTACCCCAATAATTATATTGCTTTCAGGACGGCAAAATAGAGGATTTGATAGCACTCGATTACCAAATAATCAATTACGGTAATCCACTGATGGATTTAATTTATTTTATTTTCACTGCAACAGACAGAAAGTTCAGAAAATCTCATCTATCGTATTTAAAAGATACATATTACAAGCAACTGGAAGATTTTTTAAAATACTTCGATCTTGATATTGATCATAGTCTTCCAAAGGAGAAGTTTGAAAAGATCTACGAAGAAACCTTGGATTACGGACTTATAATCATGGTTATGATTGCACCTTTCATGTTTGCAGATGAAGGAGATGTACCTGATATAGCAAATGTTTCTATGTCTAATTTAGATTTCAAAGTGGATGATGCTTATAAGAATTACCTAAGAGATATCGTCGAAGATTTTATTGAATGGGGATATTTATAAGGTCTATTGTGTATATTAAAACATATATGTTTTGATATACTTATATATAAGCTATCTAATTTCAAAATATATATGGTTTTACGTACAGTTTGCAAAGGTCTCACTTGCGAAATATTATTTTTTTAATGTTTATTCCTGCTACTACAGACTCTTGGTCCGTACCCATTAATAATTTAACTAAAATGTATTTATTATTAGTTCTTACACACTAAATTAATTATGATATATTATTATTACTATGATTATGATATATTATTTATTTGACTCTGTGGTTGAGCGGGCTAAGCCTTTGCCGGCCTACCTCACTGCAACACAGAGGCTCCGAGTTCGATTCCTGGTATGGTAAATTTCGGAAACGTATTTTCTCCGTTATTTACTATGGTCTGGGTTTCTGAGATCGGCCCCAGAGTAGTCCGTTGTATATTACCCATAACACAATCGTTAGTTGCTTAATTTGGGGATATACAATATGTATGTTTGTCTATCGATTATTAAAAAAGAATATTGTTTGCATATATACTTAGTATCAAATTTTGTTTACATTTTTGTAAAATATATAAATAAAAAAACGTTATAAAAAATACTAACTACTGTATTTCGTTTATAAAATAAGATATGTATATATATTTTTTTATGTAAAAGAAGCTGGTCTCCGCTGGCAAAGGGACCTAGGGTCCAGGCTAACGGTGGTAAAGGCTACAGAAACAAGAACTTCCTCAAGAGGAATGCCTGAAATGGACAGAACTACTAATAGCCCATAAATGTATTTAAAATAAAATACGAATATTGGAGTACTTCTCCAGTTTGTTTAACTGGTGTAAAAATATAACGATAATCAAAATAATTTAACTTGATATCCGTCTAATTCGTACTTATTTTTTAATGGAGGTCAGTGTTTATTTCGGTGCTGCTGTCTGGTGGCCCTATCTACAGGCTAGCATTGATCTATAAATGTTCCATATTTACATCTACTTTTACTGGTGAAACAATAGTAATTTTGGAGGCAATAAAGTTTGTTGTTGCTAACAAAGATAGGATACATAAATGTATAGTCTTTTCAGACTCTCTAAGCTGCCTCCAAGCTATCCCTTCAGAGGATATAACAATTGGCCTGCGTTGTTTGATTCTTGAAATCAAGGAAAATCTCGTTCTGTGCCAGTCTAACAGTATAGATGTTGTCCTAGCTTGGATTCCTGGTCACTCAGGTATAATCGGTAATGAGACCGCTGATGAGTTAGCGAAAAGTGCAATAGTTTCAGGATGCCTAGACCACTCCAGACTACACCCTCAGGATCTCTGCTCTAAAGCTCTGCAAAACCTTAAAGAGCAATGGCTTATTAGTTGGACAAATTCCAGTCTGTTCAAAGGGAAGTTTTATAAAGATATTTCTCCAGAGATACCCATCAAACCATAGTTCTATAAATTCCGCAATGCTGACAAAAAACTCACCTCAGTGATTTGCAGGTTGCGACTGGGCCATTCGTGTACCCCTGTCCATCTTTATGGGATTATAGTTCGTTCGTCTCCAATGAGTGAATACAATACAGAGGGAGGCTCTATCGACCATATATTTTTTAATTGTCCCCTTTACCCCACATCCCTATATGATGTCCTACCAGCTAAAATTCGAAGACCCACTAACATTAAAACCCTCCTTTCCCACATATGTAATTGTTTTATATTTAATGCTTTAACCAATTATATTTCCGTTAATAATATAAAATTATTATCCTTTATCAAATTTTATGTATCTAAATTTAAAAAAATGTATGTTGTCCTATATGTATATATCTTGACATTGTTTCAATCGGTGGCGGTGAACTAATTCTAGAACAAGTTTTTATTTGTTTTCCCCCCTTTTTTTGTGTTTTCTTATGTAACTGGTCATTGCCATATACCTTGCCTTTTCCACACCTGACGTTGGCAGTAATGGTAGTTCGACCAAGAACAAGCCTCTTGCCAAAAAAACAAAAAGGGAAGTGAAGTGTTTATTTGACATAAGTGATATTTAGCCAAACAGGAGTCGTCAAATAATTCATAAAGAACTATTTCAAAGAATTAGTGCACAGTTATCATTAATATTATATTATTCGACCTATATGTGCCGTATATATAACTAACATAATTATGTCAATAATAAATAAATCAAATTATTTTGAAAATATAAAACGTGTCATAGGCTGTATGGATCACGTGTCCTTTGCCATACTGACAGATTGACATTAGCATTACTGCAACTCATTTTTTCAATTGTTTATGTTTACTTGATTCATGGTTTTGTGTACATATTGCTTTTTATGGTATTTAACGACGACTTTGGATATCCATTTTTGAACACGGACTTAGATTGGACCCACATAAACGACAACTCGGCTTTTTGACGGCAGATCTGAACACTATTATTGTTTTGGACTTGTGCCTCGTGTACATTTAAAAACAGATAGAAACGTACATTGTTTTAATTACCAGCGGAAACCACACTCGACCCAGTCACGGTCGAAGAAGTGCAAGATCTGATCACGTCCCTCAAACCGCGAAAGGCCCCAGGGATCGATGGCATTAACAATCGCGTCTTAAAACTCCTCCCCGGCCACTTGATTATAATCTTAGTGAGCATCTTCAATGCCGCCATAACAAACTGCTCTTTCCCCGCGATCTGGAAGGAAGCAGACGTCATCGGTATTCACAAGCCTGGAAAACCGGCTAATAAACCGTCCAGCTACCGTCCAATCAGCCTACTGAGCACACTCAGCAAGCTTTACGAGAGGGTCATCCTCTCTAGACTTAGAGATTTTGCCATCAGCAAACATCTACTACCCGATGAGCAGTTTGGATTCCGTGCCAGACACTCATGCGTCCAACAGGTGCACCGCATCACGGAGCACATACTATCCCACTTTGCCCATAGCCCTCGCCCTATAGGAACAGCCGCACTGTTCCTTGACGTGGCTAAGGCCTTCGACAAGGTCTGGCATAACGGTTTGATTTACAAGCTGTACCAGTTCGGTGTGCCAGACAGACTCGTGCTCATCTTGCGAGACTTCCTCCTAGGCCGTAGCTTCCGTTTTCGAGTGGAGGGAACACGCTCGTCCCCTCACCCACTCACAGCCGGTGTACTACAGGGCTCGGCCCTGTCTCCACTACTCTTCACGCTGTACACCAGCGACATCCCAAAAACTCCAGATGTAGAGTTGGCCCTCTTCGCGGATGGCCGCGATGGTGCGGATGACACCGCACTCTATACATCAGATCACAACCGACAAATGGCTTGCGTCCGGCTACAGGCAGCTGTAACAGAGCTAGGCGAATGGTTTCGCAAATGGGGGATAGAGGTGAACCCGGAGAAAAGCGCAGCAATGTTCTTTTCCCTGGGCACACTTCGCTCTCCCAAACGCGCTTGACTTCGCTTAAAAGCCATCTCGCTCTACGAACAAGAGATCCCCTGGGCAAAGTACACCAAATACCTGGGTGTCACCCTAGATCAGAACTTGCGCTTCAACGAGCATATCACTATAGTCCGGAATAGAGCGCGATTTGTGATGGGTCGTCTAGCACCCATGATAGATAAACGAAGCAAAATGTCCCTCAGACACAAGCTTACTCTATATAAAACATGCATCCGCCCGATCATGACATACGCGAGTGTGGTATTCGGCCATGCCAAGCCTTCCCTTTTAAAGAAACTGCAAATCGTTCAGAATAAATTCATGCGCAGAGCCGTCGGTGCTCCTCTCTATATGCGTAACGTCGACATCCACCGCGATCTGGAGCTTCCCTCCATCAAAAACTACATTACGTCGCTCTCGCGTAAGTATTTCGATCTAGCGCCGCACCATCGAAATCCCCTCGTCGTGTCCGCGTCCGATTATAAGCCTCGACGAAAGGCTCTCGTGCGACGACCGCGTAACATCCTCACGGACAAGGTCGACGGTATCACAAAACGGCTGGCTCGGATCAGCCCGCCCGCGGTTAGGACGGCAGGCTGGCAGGCACCGACAGACAGACACAGACGGCGGCGTCGACGCTGCCAATCACGATTTCTCCACGTCCCCGCGAGGGACGCCAGGAGACACAGCCCCCCCATAGGATAGACTAGGCGTGTTGCTGGGAAGTTTCTTTCGCCGTTTCTTCTCTCCCAACCATAACACGTTGCGAAACGGCAGTAAGATAGTATAGGCCACCACGAACCGCCGACCCCGGTCCGCCGGGATCCTTCCTCTCGGGCTTTATATTACCCGTCGCCCGCTCTCAATTAGAGCATTGTGTCGCCCTATGGTGGGCATCATTAGATTCATCCCCCTCTCATGGCAACAGTCCAGCCGAGGTGAAACTCCCTAGGGAGCCCCCTCGAGCAAGTTGCCCCCCGGGCTCGAGCGCCTTCGCTTCGCAAAGGCACTCGCCCCGAAAACCCCGGTAAAGTTGTGAGGTCTTCGGACCAACAACATAAAGTCAAGTCCAATAAAAAAAATTTGTTTTAATTGCTATCTCGATATTGCAAGGATGAGACGTAACCTCATATCAGTGCAAAATCATGAATTCGCCGCATTTTTAAGAATTTAAACGCATGCTCCTTTTTAAGTATGTAGATTGTTTTATGATTATTACGAAATATATCCTACCCAAGTAAACACTGGTACTTCAAACTTTTAGCTAGAACTTCCATGGTGTTACTAATGCTGACTTAGAGGCAGAGTAAGTATCTAAATACATATGTCACAGTATCTTCCTTATTACGAAGCTGGCAAACCGGTCGACGGCCCATCTAATACAAAGTGAAGCCAGGAGCAAAGCCAACGCTTTACCAGTCTTTAGAATGGGATAGAGGAGATGGGATAAAGAGAAGGGCAGTGGGCCATCGGATATCTTACTCACCATACGAAATACGGAGATCTGTGAGAGCGTGGTATCAAACCGATCCATCCCAACCTAATAGCCCTAATCATAAAAATGATTCCAGCATGACTCTACCATACATTGATATGGTAGTAATGCAGGAATCGTTATCTTGCAATCAAGAAAATGATTCCTGCATGACTACCATGTCAATCAAGATGATGATACCAGCATAACTCTACCGTATATTGAATATGGTAGTCATGCTGGAATAATTATATTGATTGCCAGATAATGACTCCAGCATGACTCTACCATGTCAGTCAAGATTATGACTATATAGCATGACTCTACCATGTCAATCAAGATAATGATTCTAGCATAGCTCTACCAAATCATAACAGGGGCCCATGATTTTTAATCTCAATAGTATTTTTTTAGTATTGTTTTTTAACAGGCTTATAGTCAGTACTATAAAGTTCATAGCTCATTAGAGTCCAGTATACGACCAGCACTGCATCGACTTGCTTGCAAGTTCTCCACAGGCGGACGGCGAGTGACCCACTGGATGACAGCTGCTCGGAGTGGTTTACACATGGACCTACTACCAATTGCTGTCAGATTATTCAGCACTACGTGGGTCACGGGTTGATAATGCGACGTCTACCCATAATTCACAGCATTAATAAGCCGGGTTGCTCTAATGACCTACGATACTAAGTATTTAAGTAAACATAGTGTTCTTGCAGTAGTTTTACCTTTCCTTTTTAATTTAGTAAAGGTAATTTTCAAGTTACATTGAAATAATGGCATTAACAAGAAATCAGAGCCTTTTGAATCCTTCTGCTGGGCCCAGATAAATGTTTACATAGATAGATACATAGATAAATCTTTATTATACACCAATACAAAAACAAACTTACATATATGTATGTGTACATACATATATATATTTATGTGGTTTTGTACTTATATGTATTGTGTATACTTATCATTTATCATAAACATCAATTTTATGTTATCAGTTTTTTAATGTACAACCAGGTACATGATAAATGTGACATCGTATATTTAAACAGACATGAAATCAAAGCAACCACACGAAAGTGGCTTATGAAACTTGATTACCAAAAAACTGAAAACTTGTTATATGTATATCATATATTTTTTTTTAATAACCTTAATCTATGTTATAAAGTAATTTACAATTATAAAATTACATATAATCGAATACAATAAAAGAAAACTTATTTGTATCGTATCCCACCCATAGTCCCTCAAGACTATATGTAGAATACTGAGCCCAGATCACCCTCTCCTATGGGTAAGGTGCCCAGAAGGCTGGCTATGTTTCCTCGCTGGATCGCCATACTGATCATATAAAATAACCTTATTATATATATATCGGAATATTGTGTTCCATCATATGCACACACACACAAACAAGTTAACATCTATTTTTAAAATTTAATTTTAGAGATAAAAGTTGTGAAGTCAGTCACACACGTACTACTTGGTGTCTCGCGATACAGGCTAGTCTTAACCTATGTAAGCATTATTTCTGTGTAATTTTTTGACAGTAAATTGATTTTTGATTTGATCATTATTTCTAAACTGCACCACTGTTAGTATTAAAATTATATTAATCATTGCCAAGGGTTGCATGGAAAAGATTGCTTTTTAACAATAAGGCCGCTGGTTGTACTGTCTCTTGTATTTTTCTATTTCTGTTTATCTGTGCTTTTGTGTACAATAAAGTGTTGTATATCTATCTATCTTAAAGACTAAAATTATATCTGCTTGTGCACAACGGCCGCTCATCGCTAAAAAGCGGTCTCTTCTAGGAACGAATTGAGATGACAATGGCGATGGTGGTTATGAGTAACATATAGCACGACTACTTATATTTTAGTAATAAAAACATGAATGATATAATTATGTAAGCAGAACTTCATATATTAAATAGATATATATTTTACTAGCTGTGCCCGCGGTTTCACCTGCATGGTGATGGAAAATCGTTATATTTTGGATAATTCACACTATATCTTTACAAATTATAGCTTTTGTGTTATTCTGATGTTTAAGCTATTGTTACGAGCTACATACAGGACTCGAATTAAAAATGCCGTTGGAACTACTATAGAATTTATTAAAACTGTACAAACACGTACAAAATAAATACAAATAAAACTGGATGCAACCAGTTCACACTGCACGATTCAATGCAATTCGACACGCGCAAAGTCCGTCGTCTATATCGCTAATCGAGAGTACTAAACGTCTTACTCGTATCGTAGTCGTAGCTTGACTGCCCGCCCCTCCATTCGGGCATTGTAAAGGATGCTGGATCTCACGTGAGTGGTGACTGAGAAGTTCGCGAAATAAAACGATTTTTGTAGTTTAAAATAGCACTGCGTTTGCGGATATAACGTAGTCGCGAGCAGATGCTACCGGTCAACTGAACGCGGTGGGGGTGTGCTGCGTTATAAACTCAAGGCGCGGTGCTACGTTTAATACATGTAAGTACCTATAGATAAATATATAATATATATTTACGCTACTAATTTATATTAATAATAATTTCAACCTTTGTTGCAGGTCATGCTTGGCACGTATCGATTACAGGCATTGTCTTATACTAACTACACAGTACAAAAAAATTGGCCGCGCGCATTGAGTTTCCGAGAAATAGTAATTTGTACACCTGATTATCTATTCCTGCGAACGGCCAACAAGTCGAAAACAATAACAATAGGGATTATAGTTCGATGCTAATGATGGTTATAAAACAAGTAAAAAGACAATAGCATGTTTTTCTTAATTACAAATTCAAAACACAAAAGAATTACTAAATCCGGGAAGACAATAAACTGCGCTTACAATAGGCAGCTGTGCGTTCATCCTTGACGGCCTATAACACTATATTATTGGAAAGTTTCATCAAAATCCATTCACTAGTTTTTGCCTGAAAGAGTAACAAACATACATCCAAACATCCATTCTTACAAACTTTCGCGTTTATAATATTTATAGAGATTATAGAGGTGAGGTAATACTTACAAGAATAAAAGAAAGAATAAAAATACTGTATTAAATATTATTTTCTATTAATACCGGCAGAATGAAGCATTATCAAGAGAGACGTGATAATTATAAAATAGCTGTTTTTACACATATTTATAATACCCTAGGAAGGGGTTACATGTTTGTGCCGTCTGGAGTTGAAACCTTAGGTCCGTCTGGTCCTATGCCAAAAAGTTTCTTCAAAAATTTGTAAGAAACCCCTTAATGCTACCCGTGACCAGAAGTCTGGCTTGTATTTCGCGCAACGAATCAACATTGCCATACAGTGTGGCAATGCAGCCAGCCTTCTGGACAAGCTTCCCTCTGGCAGCAATTTGTTACATAATCTATATAAATTTATTTATAACTTAGTTTTTTTTTAAATATTTAATTGTATTCTCCAAGTTACTAAATAAAAGACACCATTAATTACAACAATCTGTGGTAGTTATCATACATTCTTGATGAGGATTAGTGATTATTGTATTTTCAAACGAAGAAGATCGTTCAAACTAAAGAATAATAATAAATAATAAAACTACGTTTTAACGGTTTTAAGCGCGGTAATTTATTTGATTTTTAATATTCCGACGTTTCGGCCACTTTTCAGTAGCAGTGATCGCGGAAGACAAAGATGTCAAGTGTCAATGAGTATTGTTAAAGTTTTATTTAGCTTACCGCCAACTTGTTCAGTTTAATAATTTAGTTTTGTTTTTGTTTATGGTTACTATTGACTATATGAGACCCTAATTTTCCACCGCTTCGCAATATATTGTGGCTTGAAGGGAAGAAGCGGCGCAAGAAATTCTTCAGCAAACAACAACAAGTTGGCGGTAGGCTAAATAAAACTTTAACAATACTCATTGACACTTGACATCTTTGTCATCCGTGATCACGGCTACTGAAAAGTGGCCGAAACTTCGGAATAATAAAAATCAAATAAATTACCGCGCTTAAAACCGTTAAAACATAGTTTTGTTATGTATACTAATCGCGAAAACTTAAGAAAATATAATAATAATTAATTTCTGCGACTATTTCATGGGGTGCACTACACCACCGATAGAGGGGGCCGGGTGTGGGACGCGTTCCGCTGGCCCCAGGAGCCAGCGGTGGCCGTCCTCAGCCTCGAGCAGCTCTTCTTGGCGGGGCTGACGACGCTGGCCTCTCCTTGCTGGTACCCGACGCCCGGCGGCCAGTGACGTCACGAAGTCTTCATCGGATGACAACGACCGAGGCGTGGAGTTGGGTGAGGGGAGCGCAGCAGGGTGGCGCGGGGGGGGGCTTGGGGTATAGGGGTTCTCACTCACCCGCACATGCCGTCGAGATGAGAGCGCGAGTGTTCTGCGCGCGCTCAACTCTCTTCCCGTGGGGCGGGTTACAAACCGCCCCACGCACGAATTAGACCTAGTTGTGGCCGAGGACTTAGTACCCTGGCATTGGAAGAGGCCTGGTGAGCGAGGCTCACGCCTACCAGGGCACGCGGAGTTGAGAATCCCGCAGTCCCGTAGCCCTGGCATAATGCGCAGGACAGAACACCCAGGGGTTTTAGTGGGTATCCCTAACTGGGGGTGGCAATGGCGTGGCACCGGTTCTGACCAGGCACGCTAGTGCCACCCCGATCTGGCGAATCCCACACTCTCACATGGGTCGCGAACATCCCCCCAGGCTTCTGTGCCTGTCGCGGCTTAGTCCTCAAACGGATTTCCCCTGGCCAAAAAAAGGGGTGCGCAGCAGGTGGGAATCGTGCGCGTGTACGGCTGCTTATTTTTCTCTGTTTCACTCCGCAGCCATTTTTTATTTTTTATTATTTACAACTCTACGGACTCTAGTTCCGTACCCTTTTTTACAATTTAATTTATAAAATGTTTTTAAAGTTTATACACGCTTATTTCTTATTGCGCGTGACATTTATTGGGTGTATGTTTGTGTTGTGGTGTACCTTACGAAAACTTATTATATTAATTTATTCTAATTTTAATACTAAACTTATACTAATGTATTCTATCTTTTATCTTATCTTATCAGTTGTATCTGTTACATGCTGGTGTTGTGAGGAAGTACATGTGCAGTGTGCGCCACAGCTATTGTTGTATTTATTTGGTTTATATATAACATCGTTTTCTTCATTTTGCATTTGACAGCTGTCATTCTGTTTCTATATTTATAAATTTTCTTCTAGTCGGTGTTTATTATGTGAATTTAGAATTATGGGTTTTATCATAGATAAAACTGGGTCTTATTGTTACTTGAATATATTTTTTATAATAGGCCGCAATGCCGTTTATGCATTGATTTTGCCAATGTCGAGTCTAGAAAAGCCAGATGATATAAATATGAAAAAAAAGTAAACTAGCAATTATGCCGGTAACTTCTAAAAAAAAAACTGCCAGTCTAAAACAATATATATTTGTACATATTTAAAGGGAATTTAGTAACCAAGTAGAGAAACCAAACATATTAACAACAAACATGAATAATTCTTAGACTTAAAATCTATGCTACTCCTTGTCCGGGATTTTTTCTGGGAATGATTTAAAGTGGCCAGATTAAAAAAATCCAATACCAATGTGATATTTTTACTGACCGATATCAAATTTAATGTAATAAAATGTGTTTATTTTTTATCCCGGGAATCCCGCGGGAATTTCCCCGGGAGCGGTTTGAAGTTGTTCGGGTGCATAAAAGTTAGCTCATTCCGACACAGTTTCCACTAAAACGATAGCTTACATTCTTTGTTCAAATGCTGCGATACTTTGTGTCCCGGGAATCCCGCGGGAATTTAAAGCCAAGCGTGGATGAAGTTGCGGGCATATCCTAATTATAAATATAACGATGTTCGGGTTCGATTCCTGACATGGTAAATTTCAGAAAATAATTTTCTCCATAATTTATTAATTTGTGTGTTTGTCTGGCGATTATTATTTATTTATAATTGTCTCATTTGTGTACTGCATAAAATTTAACGCTGTCAAATAATTTTGGCTAACAAGAAGTGCGTAAGGGCCACAGCACAGTAGCTACTTTTAGCATCGACGATCAGCGACTAGTCGCTTTTTAGCAGCTAAATACGGCGACCGAACACTCCACACCGCACACTTAAAAACGCCAAACGCGGAGTTTGAGTCGCTTTTTAGAAGCGCGACACAGCAGCTGAACGCTACACTCCACACACATTCGGATGCCGGTAGCATCGATTTGGCGTCTACCGAACAGTCTCAGTTCAGAACCGTCTCAGTGAACGTTTTTTTTATTTGTAAGTAAACAAAACCACAGATTACAGAATACTGCAATATCATTGCAAATCACAGACATAAGTAATCAAAGTTACAAATCGGAAAAGTTTAAACAATACTACAGCCGCCGCGATCCAGCATCTGAGCAGTCGCTAAAACGCGTGTTTGCGATACCGCGTTCGAACGCAGAAGGTCGCGAATGATGCAGCATGACGCGCGATTTTGATACCGCGATTGTACGCAAAGAGTCACTAAAACGCGATGCAGCATCGATGCAGTCGCAAAATCGCCGATCGCTGATGCTAAAAGTAGCTAGTGTGCAGCGGCCCTAAGCAATGAATTAAATAACATTAACAACAAAGGTAATATATAGAAACTTGTATTTAGTATAATGGCAGTCGTATCATTTTGTATAAATATTAATTGCATTAATGATGACTTTATCGCTTTAGCTCTCTATAGCTATAAATAAAAATAATGCGGAATTGCGAATAACTTTCCATTAAACAAGATCTTATCTGCTCGTAGTGCTGTCTGTATAAACGGTCCATCCTACAAATAGCCCCATTCAATAAAATCTTCAACAATTCCCTTCAAGCGATCCTTAAAAACTTCAAGCACTTTGAAATTTAAATCGACCATAGAAACATTTGCTAGATCTGGTACATCTTCAGTGTCAGCAAATGTTACCGGTGATATCGTCGTCATTGTCAAAAGTCCATAATCCAACGTTTCTTCGTAGATCCTCTCAAAATTATTCCTTGGAAAGATTTCTTCAATATCAATGTCGAAATAGTTTAAAAAATTTTTTAGTGTCTCATAATATGTTTCCTTTAGGTAAGATAGATGAGATTGTCTAAATTTTCTACCTGTAGCAGGAAAAATGAAGTAAAATAGATCCATAATAGGATTACCATAGTGAATTAGCTGGTAATCTAATGCTATGAAATCCGTTATATTGTTGTCCTGAAAGAAATTTTTTAATGTATAATCTATTGAACACTCCTTGAGAGTTAAGTGCCATTTGTGGTTGAGACATTTAGATTTTATTCCATGAGTTCAGCAGATAAGCAGAAGGCCCACCTGATGGAAAACGGTCACCATCGCCCAGTGGTGTAGCGTAGTGGGGGCGGCAGGGGCGGCACTTTTCAGGGGGCGGCAAAATTTCACAATAAATAATATAAATATTTTAACTATTTCTTATTTTTATCGCAACTACTAATTCGGACCGATTGAAAAGAGCACGGAATTTTACATTACTTATTCTGTGACGCATTCGGGGAATCCCCTTTCTTTGAATGATATTTTGTAACGACTGCAGCAAAATACAAAAGAAAAATAATTTTCAAAATCGGTTCAATAGATCCAGAGATTACCCCCCCTACGTCACAAACACACAAACTACCTCTTTATAATATTAGTATAGATACAGTATGCATTAAATTGAAATACCTAAATAAAAGGGCGGCAAAATTGTCTTCCGCCGCGGCCGGCCGTCACCCACGGTACGCCGCTGCTATCGCCTATGAATACTTATAACACCATAGATGCTACCGCTCTCTAAAGGAGATTAGAATCTGGCCATTAATGCCGGAACACAACTTAAGTTCATAATAGCGGCATACTCTGGACCAAGGGTAGTAGTCATTCAGACGGGCAAATACCCTACCACTTGGCTGTAAGTTGTTTTGTCGCCTTTACGACAGGCCGCCCGGCCGCTGGAAAATGTATTCTTTCTCCGTTTCTACAAGGATAAAAGGATAGGGGCATTGATTCGTGAGGATAAGAGTTTGTACGTACTCTTTAGATCATCAATAGTCTACCTCGGATAACAAATCAGCATAGCAATTCGACGAGATAAAATTTCCAGCAATTTAAGCATCTTACCTATAGAAATCACGAAGCTGTTCAGCGTTCTATTTAGTCTTAAGGCATAATAGGCTATATAGATATTAATATAACTATTCGGCATTAGTTAATTAGGTTTATTTAACTTTTCGTCATAAATTTCGTGGAAAAAATTGACATCTTTTAAGTCATAATTATACAATTACAATGACTCTTACTTGACTCTTCAAAGTTTTTCGAGCCTAATTTAATAATTTACAATTACAACGTACTAAGGGTACAGGAATACGTGTAATAGAAACGGAACGCGCTTGTCAACATTATTGGCAGAGTAGTTGACAGGCACGTTCCGTTTCTATTACATAAATAAATGCTGCTTAATTAAGACCCTAGTTTACTTTGGGAAAGAATCGAAATGGATGCATTGATTTTAATTTAAGGAAGAGTTGTTACGATTTAAATTGTAAATGCCTATACTCTTTCCAAGCATTTATTTTACTTTTGCCGTTTGCATGTTTATCGAGTTACATATTTTTGACAGTAAATTCCACATGAAACGAGTGACATAATCGTCGTACTTTATTGTTGTGGGTGACGTAATAGTGATGTTCTGTGAGTCATGTAATGAATAAATCGAAAGTAATCGATTTGAAAATAAAAAATGTTCTATTTCATTACATTTTTTTTTACTTCATAGTATTTTTAGCAAAAATATATAGATAAGTTAAATTGATTAAAACTTATTTATAAATGAAGTTGATTATTATAACAAATCGAGAAAGGTAACTCATTACGACATTACTAATTGATCTGACAAGGAGCTGTCAATAGTTAAATAAATGTTTGGAAAGGGTAATAAACTATTTTTTTCAGTGCACGGAGGTCAGACAATTCCCGGTCTAAATTACTGATTTCTATAAAACATGATCAGACCCACGTAGTTTACTGTTTTGCAGTTCACTTACAAATATTGCGATTGCAAATGCGTCCGCTATGCCAAAATTAATTTATTTTCTGCCAAAATATGTACACTCTCTCGCTCTATGCAATTATGTTATTTTTTTAAGATATCGATTGAGTATTGGATTTAAGTACTTACAAGATCTCGAATCATCATGTTCATAGCTCTGTAATCTCCATGACATAAACACGAAACTTCAGTGTTTTTATAGTATTCACAAAATTTATCCAATTTGCTCAAAATAATATCTTCCACACGATTTCTCAAATCATCCTCCAAATTACTCATAGAAACAGACAACATAGATTTTTGATATTCTCTCCATTCAGGTGTAAATTTTATAGGATATTTTAATGGTTTTATTTTAGAGTCAAAAAAATCTGGTTTAAACTTTTCAATGGCAAAAGACAAACCATGAAACTTTGCTAAATTTTTAATCGCTTTCTCAGCGAAATCTAAAGAAATAGTATCAATACGAGACTTTGTCTTGTAGCCTTGTTTGCATAGGTTGTCCATTAGTATTGCTCCAGGATTACTGTCGTAACATTTAATGATTTTGTATCTTTCGTCTACCGGTACTTTAAAATCTTCTTGCAATTCATTAAACACTTGAAAAAGTTCTTTATAAGCAAATTGTTCAATTTTGTACAGTCCTGGTATGTCCATAATAGCATTTAAAGTACCGGAACCCAAGTTTATTTGTTTTGTAAATATATTGATTTCACTTTGACCTTTAGCTGTTATACCAGCAATGTCTATTTCATATAACTCTCCCAGAAAATTACCGCCATTTGCTGGCAATCTTTTAATTTTCACATCAGATTTAATAAAACCTTCACTTTTAATTATTAATTTTATGTCATCTTTCAACTCTGCAGGACAATCGTTTTCTTTAAATGATTGTAATTTTTTGCTTTGTAAATTGTATTGTAAAATATCTTCAACTTGCATATTTGACATTATGCATACGAAGAAATTACTTCAAATAAAGATTTTCAGTGTTATAACATCACTTTATATACATACATAATGTACACACAGGTGATTTAAAACACATAGCGAACGTAATATAATAATAATACTATTACAAGGTAAAATATAAGGCTCTGTCTATAATAAATAGCACTTCTAAAAATCATCAGATTGTTTTATTTTAAATTATTCATAAGTTTCAGAAATGGCAGATAATAAGCTAAACTGTTTATATATTTATGACATCATTTAGTAATTTACTTAAATTTTCGAGATTAGTAGCTTAGGGATGTCCCGACTGGGTGGAGGTGCAAGATGGTCCTCCGTCTCAAAGGAAGATCTTCCAGCGAAGCTATTGCTATACCTCGCAGGCCTAGGTTCGCGTGGGTCAAATGGCTGGACTGTGTTTGCTGTTGAGTGGGTGGCAATCTACAGGAAGCAGCGTACAGAATCCCTGATTTGGTTGCCTAAGTCGCCTGAGTATGTAGACGTGGTAGTAGGAATGGAGGTACATCGTGTTGCAGATGTGCGATCTAACCCTGTTGTGGTTACCAGTAATGATGAGCAGTGAAGGCTAGCAGGATATACTCAGTGTCTATGTTATGTGGGGAGTGGTACTGAAGATGTGCTTGAAGTTGGGGTTGAATTGAATTTCTATGAAGTTGGAGGTTTGAGGTTGAATTGAATTTCTATGAAGTCGGAGGTTTGAGGTTGAAGGGAAATTTTAAAGATGAATCACAGTAACGCTCTGAAACTTACCTTCTTTAATTAGTTTGTTACATCACTTGCAATGGTAACAAATTGTAGTAATCATTATTATTACTGCGTACAATGTACATTATCAGAATTAATACAAGAATTTTAGCGACGGTACCTCGAAATTGAATCTGTTCATTATGTCTTAAATACATAATGTATTTGAAATAGTGCCACTGACAGCGCCTGAAAAATTGCATAGGGCTCTTCGCCGCATGAGGAATCGGAAAGCTGTTGAAACCAATGGAGTCCCCATTGAAGCCTGGAAGGCGATGGGACCTCGTGGTGAGGGCATTTTAAGAAACCTTTTTAACCGCATACTCCTCAACGGAAACACCCCGAGCCAATGGAAACTGAGTTTTATCGCTCCAGTATTCAAAGATAAAGGATTGGTGCAGGACTGTAAAAAATACCGCAGTATAAAGGTAACGTCCATGAGGCTCTTTGAGCGGATAGTTGACTCTCGGATCCGGCAGAAGTGCATTGTCTCCGAATGTCAATATGGGTTTCGTCCTGGCCATGGAACCATGGACCCTATTTTTCCCCTAAGGATCATTATGGAGAAATACAGGACGAAAATACGCCTCCACATTTCCTGTATTTGGATCTGCAGAAGGCCTTTGACTGTGTTCCTCGCTGTGCCAGAAAAGTGCCAAAAACCTAAATTGAAATTATTCGAAACATGTACGTATCGTGATTCCGATTCCATAGTTCGGACCGCTGTTGGTGACACTACACCCTTCCCCATAACGGTAGGAATACACCAGAGATCTGTCTTTAGCCCATTTCTGTTCAGCATGATATTAGACGAAGTGTCGAACAGCATTAGAGATGCGTATGAGCAACATGCTCATGCATGCTGACAATATCGCTCTGGCAGATTCGGACAAAGGGAGCCTGTTGAGAATGCGTGGAAGGGGTCGCTGGAGTACGGCGGTCTGAAACTCAATGTGACGAAAACTGAGTACTTGGCCTACAACACTATAGATCCCACATCCGTGCGCATAGGCGAAGATGCTACCAAGCGCACGGACCAGTTTAAGTACTTGGGATCTATACTTAGCGCGTCTGGAGATATCGACCATGACGGCAAAGCTCGTATCGCAGCAGCTTGGGCCAAGTGGCGTGAGGTGACAGGTCCATTTGTGACCCCAAAATGCCGGTTGAGTTGAAAGGACGGGTTTATAAATCTATCATTAGACCTGTTCTTTTGTATGGCAGTGAAGCGTGGCCTGTACTTGAGTAGCACAAGCAAGAGCTGCATGTCACAGAGATGAATATGTTGCGATGAATGTGTGGAGTCACGCGGAAAGACCGTGTTAGGAACTCCCGCGGTAGTCTTCATTTCCGTGACATAGCAGAAACACTGCAAGAGAGTCTCTAACGCTAGTACGGCCACGTTTTACGGAGACCGGCTAGTCACATGGGGAACAAATCTCTAGCTATGCCGCCTCCGCCGAGTCCCGGTCTTAGGGGAAGATGCAAGAAATGCTGGCTTGGGATGCTGAAGACCACGCGAAGTGGAGAAGAAAAAGTAGAAAAGCGGACCGTAGGCGTCGGGGCGGTTACGCTCCGAATGCAACCGCGATTAAACGCTCGGATGATGATGATGATGATGAAACCTTTATTGGTATTAATTTATTGAAAATGGATTAAAAATTATATCGCGTAATATCTGTAACAACAACAGTGTACATGTATCCTTACTGAAGTGAAACAGCAAGATCATTATGACATAAAGATTTGATGTAAACAGTAGCATTAACACTGATAAAACATAAATCGTAAAAAGTATGCATAAGAGCAGCAAAGAGACAAATGTAAATATGTCTTTACAAAGGAGAAAAAGGACAGTCATTGTGAATTTTAATTTTCTATAATTATTTACCCACAGTAGCATTAATGTAGTATATTTTTCCACGGTGTCGTCTCTTGTGTCCTCTGTTTAGCCATATTATCTGGGAGACCAAGCTTCGCTCTTTTTTTTGGTGCAAAATTGAGTTTGCTGAAAAAGCGCTGAACGAAACATTTATGATTTTTTTATATACACAGACTATAAATGTGGTTTGCTAGAGTATACCTAATCACGAAAGTAAAATCACCGGCAAGTCATCATTTAGGCAAAAAAAAAATTATACTTTGTGAGGGGCGGTCGAAGATCGTGACTAATATTGACCAGGACAGTAAGTTATTTTAGATTAGCTTCAGACCAAAGCCCATAAGCGAGCGAAAAGAACGTGCCGCGGCAGCGGCCGGCTAGTTCCACTACCGACTTTGACCATAGTTTAAATAGCTATCAATGAATAAGTGGTTACAATGTCTTCTGGCACTCGTCCGCCGCTGCCAAGACACACTTGCTTCATACGTTTGGCTTGTGGACTTTGCTCTGGAGCTAAATTAACCTAACTCACGATTTTAGCATCGTGATTGTACCATATTTATAGTGCGTATTTTCGTTTCACGCTTTTTCAGAATTGCTTTGAGTTTTTTCGAAGAAGATACCTGTGTAAATAAACTTTAGTTACGCCCTGGCTTAAATGGATTTCGTCGCGTCATTTTGTTGGAAAAATGTATATCGCAACAAGGGTAACGCTCTATTGATACAGGATGGGACAGAAACAGGACCCACTGTATTGTTCTATCCGATGCCTGATGCCGTTTACGAATCCAGGCAGAAACAACACAGTTTAGTTCAAACGTATATTTCGCACGACAGTTTCTTGGGGGCCGTTCATTAATTACGTAAGGATGATTTTGACTTTTTTTGACCCCATCTACCCCCATATAAGGATACATAAGATTTCTCGAACTCATCCTCTTCCGTAATATTCAGTCTCGTTCTTCCAAATAATAAAACGTTGTTAGAAAAAGATCAGTTACACTAAAAGTCATAGTTTAACGTAAATGAAAGATTTTTATTCTTTAACAGATAATTTAGGTTATACTCTTTCATTGCTATCAGATATAGATCAGCTTTATATAATAATAAATTTCGACTTGGAAAATATTACGTAATAATGTGTTTTTCCCACTTCCTCGGGACCCTTACGTAATTAATGAATGACCCCTTACGGGTAGCATCGCGGGCACACGTTATAGTTCCGCCGTAATTGATCAACAACTAAATCCGCCAACTGGGTGACGTGACATCTTCAATTGGCGAATCCTTGAGACAAGGAAAGGGTGATTTGGAAATATAAAGGTTTGAGGGAAAAGCACATTGAAAGTATTCGTATTATCACCTGATCAATTTCTACGTATTTGATATATGGCCAATATAAATATAAATAACTTAATTATAAAATTTGATCCAAATCGTGATACACGATGTAAATATTAGGTTGGGGAAAAAGTTTATCGCATTTTATATAAAAATTCAAAAGTTTTTTTATAAAGTTTATTTACATTTGACTAAAGTATGTAGGTGCCATTTTGTTGGATAACTTTTTGCCATCTTTAGGTAGGGACGTGATCCCATTGCTATAAAAATTTTGGGGCTTCTGATCAAAAAATTACGACAAGTGGTTTTGGCAGTCCTCTCGTGATGTTAACCTGACACTGCCTAAGCAATTCTGCAGAGACCGAAACAGGTGAAAATCTGAAGGTACAAGGTCAGGACTATACGGCGGATGCATTAACACCTCCCAGCCACACTCTCGTAAATTTTGCTGAGTGGCTAAAGATGTGTGAGGTGTAGCATTATCATGGTGAAAAACCACACCCCTTCTGTTGATTAATTCCGGCCGCTTTCTCTCAACTTTTTGCTATAATCTCATCAGTTGTTCGCACTACAGTTCAGAATCGATTGTCCTGCCTGGCGGTAAAAGCTCATAATGAATAATGCCCTTCCAATCCCACCATACACATAGCATCGCCTTGTTGCGAGTTAACCCGGGTTTCGCCACAGTCTGTGAAGCCTGACCGGCCTTTGACCACAATCTTTTTCGCACGTTCTTGTCGTACGTGATCCACTTTTACTCACCGGTTATCAGTTTCTTCAAAAATGGTTCGGTTTCATTACGTCGTAATAAAGAATCATAAATGAGTACACGGTTCATTAGGTTTCTTTCAGTGAGCTCATGAGGCACCCAAATATCGAGCTTTTTTGTGTACCCAGCTTTTTTCAAATGCGCCAAAACCGTTTTGTGGTCAATTCCCAATTCTCCAGCTACATCGTAATTACTAATATGCCGATCTTGCTCCACTTTTTCAAAAATTACATCAATTTTGTCCGTAACAGGGCGACCAGAGCGACATGCATCTTTGATATCAAAATTTTCGGATTGAAAACGCTTAAACCAAATTTGCGCTACTCTCACAGATACTGCATTAGGTCCATAAACATCACAAATTTTTTTCGCGGCTTGTGTTGCTTTTGTACCTTTTTTGTAGTAACATTTTAAAATGTATCGATTTTCTTCATTAGATTCACTCATTTTAACAATAAGAAAAACAAATGAAAATCACACATTTTCCTAATTTGAATTTGGCATTGTCTTCTTTAAAATTAATTTTTTTTAATGATAACAAAACCAGCCAGATACAAATGGTATAACCAAAGAGATCTTATTACAAGTTCATACATACTATATGCGAAAAGACTTTTTCCCCAACCTATTATATATATTCAAAATTATAAGAAAGTTATATAAACGCGGCTTGGCTCGCGTTAATGTTATCCTACGGAAACTGTATCTACATTCTTCCGGGATAAAAAGTAGCTTATATGCTATACCAGTATCCAGTATAATCTATCTCTGTGCTAAATTTCATTCAGATTCTTACAGCCTTTCTGACGTGATTGAGTAAGTAATATCTAGCACGAGTAAAGTTAGTATAGATATTAACACTGCGTGGCCATTCAAAATTGGTGCAACGCAACTGGTTACTACTCGTTATTTGAACTTACGATTGTTAAAAAATGTACAATCCTTCTACGAGACTCTAATGTCCGCGAAGTAGGCGGCGGAGCGGGAGAGGTAATAGACCGCCACGATCCCCTCCCTCCAGAGCCGGCGGCGGCGACAGAGGGTCGTCCACGAAGACTTCCAGCCGCCGTAGGCTACAGCCATGCGGGGCGATCGGCGGGTAAACCGAATCCGCCCGCACATAAAAGCCGGAGAGGTGAGCGGCCTTCACCTCGTGGTGAGACCGGAGGCAGCCGGAGAGACTCCGCTCTCCGGACAACAAATGGTGAAGCCACCCCGTAAGGGGACCGCGGTCGTCCGTCCGGGCTGGAGGTGAATGCATAAACGAGTCCGCAGCCCAAACATGGGACTTTTGAGGATCGGCCAGAGGTTTTAGTGGGTATCGCACATCGTGGCGTGGCAATAGCATTGCTGGAGGTTGCTAATGCGTTCCCGACCTGGCGAATCCCACACAGGCCGCGACCTTTCTTTGTATAAAAAATATTGTAAAAAATTGAGAATACTGTACTTATATAAATATTTAACCAATAGTTAGGCACAATAGTACGATATAGAATTACGTATTCAATTCCTACGTTATTATTTTTTTCAACTCTTACATAAGTGATATTTCATAATGGTACTTTTTTGTCAAAATGACAACGTATCTTGAGTGTAATTTAAGAATTTGATTGCTTATAATGGAGATATTTTTTTATCAAAGGCAAATATTAATACAAGCTTTGTATACAAAACGTTTCGTATCCTTTAAGTCTTAATAAAGACAGTTTAAATAATAATAAAAATTATGTATGTCTCTGTGTGTGTGCAGTTCCCACGCAGTAGAAATTAAACTTCAGAGAATAATACTTGCGGGCGCGATGCAATGGCCGGGAGAAGGCAAAGGGACGTGGAAGAAGAAGCAAGGGAAGAATAATTTACCTCGCCAACAATCCACCGCCACACTGCACTCGTACCCCGGGGGTTCACACACTCACTATAATTTGTTTAGAATTATTTAAAATAAATTAGAATGGTTTTCTTTTATATTGTGTTCCAACTATATTATTTTTCGGTGGCAGCACTAACAGAAGAGTTGCTTTGGGCATTCTTCCTTTGAAATATTATTATTTTCTTCATGGCGAAGATGGGGAGGAAGAATTTATAAGGTGTTCCTCGGCGTAACCAATACACACAGATAATTCTTCTCTAACTTTTATTTTATTAATGAAACATTGATAATAATTATAGTGACGCGGGTGTATCCTAGTATTTGTCTTATTAATTTATTATTGTGCCGTGAATTAATTTAAACTATGATAGCATTGAAATAATTTTATAATACAAAATATGGAAATACTATTTTTTCTGAAATAAATGAATTGTTATTATTATAATTCCTTTAGCCTACATCTGTCAATATATTATAATTCAAAATAAACTTGTTAAATATCACTTTAAAATTTTCAGTTTTAGTCTAAAAATTATTATAACCTCCTAACGCCCAGGATTTGCAACGTTTTCTTGAATTAAACGCTCAAAGTCCTTAAAAAAGGTTTCCATGGCGAAAACCCAGGACTTTGAACTTTCAAAATTATGCCTTATAGTAAGTAGCCTCACGAGTGTGTTTTTTTCTTATAAAAAAACCCAGCACCTATACAGTCCACCCCGTTTTTAAACCACTCCGTATCGTAGCACTGTGGGAAAATTTTAACTAGGAACTTATTCCAAATCCCCACGGTGCGCAAGAGAAACGTTCTTGAGAAACAGTGGGTACATGAACGAAGCGGCTCGAGGAAGTGGGAATGAACACCCAAGCCGAACGAAGACGAAGACGTCAGTTCCTCATAACACTCCCTGTTTTATACTTGGTAGAATACGTAGAGAGAGACGAAGTTTCTCCGAGGGCCAAACGTGTCTAGACCGTCAGTGCGTCAGTCAGTATGGACTGATCGACAACGCGAGCCACTCGACGTTGAATACAGTCTAGGGGATCAAGCTGGGACTACTATTGTAATTCTGTTTTGTAAAATGACTAGAGTTTGCCTCCAGGCAAAGGCAAAAAGGCAGTAGCTGTTTTTTACTAACATAAAAACTTGATTATGTTCTTGACATATAATAAGAAATTAAGTCCATATAGTCCACAGCAAAAGAAAGATGAGTCGAAGACAACTTGATTTGAAGTAATACAATGAATGACATGTTGTTTATTACAACATAGGTATTTGTTAGTGAATTGACGAAACACGATTGCAGTGCCATCTATTTTGCTAAAACATCTATTCCATGGAAGTGACGTTATTTACCAGAATAAAAGGTATCCAAAGTGTTGACTCCGGATATAAGCCATCTCTGTGCCGAGTTTCGTTCATACATGTTCAATAGTTTTCAAAAAAGATACGACCGCAGTGTCATCTATTGCACTATTTTCGTTTATTCCACGAAAAAGACGTCATTTATCGGGTTAAAAAGTATCCTAAGTTTATGACCTGGGATATAAAATCTTGATGACAGAATAATGTTAAATGTTTTTGTATTGCTGAAGTACAGCAGACAGGCTGGCGGCCCAACTGTGGTGGAAAGTGATTACCGTCGCCTATGGACATTAGCAACACCAGAGGTATTGCCAATGTGTTGCCGGCCTCAAAGGAGAAACTGGGACCTGGCCACTGATGCCGGAACACAACTGAAGTCTCTTAAATGCCCTACCACCGGGCCGTAGGTTGTTTTGTCGCCTTTTACGACGGGCCGCCCTGCCGCATGAATTAGTATTCTTTTCCGTTCTTGCATGTAGACTAAGTAATACAAAAGCATAAAGTATTTGACAGAATAACAGATCTCAAGGTGAAAACATGTGTTTCTTAATAACTAATAAAGTGGGCATATATATCCAGTGAATTTGTATTGTTAGCATTATAAGATATTATAATGATAAGAATATCAGTTGTCAAATATGGAAACAAATCCCTCCACTGAAGATAACCAACGTTAGGTTAGAGATTTTTTCTTATTTTTAGACCCGGGCTTCGCCGTCGTTGTCCAAGACAGAGATTCTATTTTTCTTTATTTATTTTTATCTTTTACTTTTTGCTGTACTAAAATTTTTTGTTTTTTACGACTACCTAATATCTTACTCAGGGTAAATAATTGCTTAGGTACATTGAATAAAGGATGGATGAAAGGATGAATGTGTGGTTTGATAGGTAAGGCACGAGGGACAGTTGAATGGGAAGGGGAGATAGGAGAGGTATTGTGGGTAGGTGGGATTAAAATTTTATACTTTATTATTTATCTCTTATGTTAGTTTTACAGTTCTCTTATTTCTAGTTTAGCCTATATATTGTTACAAGTTGGACCACCTGTATACCTATTTTCACATACCAACAAATAAATGCTGCGCATCTTGTTTATTGCCCCTCCCGCATTCGGTGTTATTTTTATTATTTCGTATTTAAAATTTGCAATTAGACAATAGCCTATTGTTATTGTTTTCGACTTTGTTGGCCGTTCGCAGGAATAGATAACCATGTGTGCAAATTACTATTTCTCGGAAACACAGTGCGTGCGGCCGACTTTTTTTGTACAGTATAGTTAGTATAAAACAATGCCCGAATGGAGGGGTGGGTCAGTCAAGCGACGACTACGATACGAGTAAGACGTTTGTAGTACTCTCGATTAACGATATAGACGACGGACTTTGCGCGTGTCGAATTGCATCGAATCGTGCAGTGTGAACTGGTTGCATCCAGTTTTATTTGTTTTATACGTGTTTGTACAGTTCTAATAAATTCTAATAAATAAATTAGTAGTTCCAATGGCATTTTTAATTCGAATCCTGTAGCTCGTAATAATACTTATTACAATTTATTTTTAAAATTTCTGTTTCCAGATTTGTGTTTATTAATTTTATAATAATTTTAGAACTATTTTTCATGATACATTTCAGTGTTTTATATATTATTTATACTTTTTTTATAAGATATTTTATAAGTAGTTGTAATATGCTAATTAATGTATTTGCTGTTTTATCCTATTTACTTATTTATACTTATCGTGCTACAAGTCCGGCGCTTATCTATTCTTATGTAGTAGGTTTCTATATTATTGTTACTCGTCTATGTTATTGTTCTATTTTACAATGTTGTTGTCTCTGCTGGTATATATACTTATGTATATAACTACAGTGTCATGTTTTTATACACTTATATATTGCATTTTTGTTGCTGGCCAATCAATACATATGTTAATAATATTTTTACTTTTATTACTATTTCAGGTTATATTACCTCTACTACGTTACAGATATCACGATACTGACGGTTATACAGGCGTTGCAGCGACGCCCGTATAACTTTCAGTATAGTGAATTCTTAGTTTTAACCATGGGAAAGCCGTTTGAGGACTAAGCCGTAACAAGGACAGAACCTTGGGGGGATAGTTCGCGACCTAGTGTGGGATTCGCCAGATCGGAGATGGCTCTAGCATGCCCAGTCAGAACTGGTTGCTATTGCCGTTCCCCAGTTAGGGATACCCACTAAAACCTCTGGGTGTTCCGTCCTTCGCCTTATGCCAGGACTACAGATATATGACACAGCCTCTCGGCAGCCCTGGCAGGCGTTGGCCTCGCGAGGCCTCTTCCACTGCCGGGGGACTACTTTTGTCCCCCAGCATCTTCAAGCTCTCTAGGAGTGGGGCGGTCTGTAACTCGCCCCACAGGAGGAGATGTGAGCGCGCGCGGAACACGCCGCACCCCCATCTCGACGGTATACGCACGTGAGTGAGAACCTCTATACCTCAAGAGGCGCCACCCGCGCCGTCCGCTTACAGTGGCCAAAGGTCCTGGCTGGCCCTTCGGCACAGACGCATCCTCCTTTGGTGGGAGTGGAGCAGTGATGTGCGCTCACGCTCCCGCTCCGCCTCTTCCTTCGCAAGCATAACGCGCTCGCAGAAGGAGGAGACGGCGTCCCATCCCATGGTGCTCCCGACCATGGTGCGTACCACGCCCGGGAGCGAAAGCTCAGATCCGGTTACAGCGGCGAGATCTCGGCGCTGCTCTGTCCAGGCTGGACACTCCTGGAGTGTATGCAGCGCCTTATCCTCGTCGCCGGTATCACAATGATGGCACCCTGACGTCGGCCAAGGTGATGCAAGTACTTTCCGAAGCAGCCGTGCCCCGAGGTGATCTGTGTCAGCCGGAACCGCAGGGTGCCGTGTCTTTGTCCGAAGTATGGTGAAATCTGCGGCAAGGCGTCGCAACGTATCATATGTATTAGCACTAAGCCAATCGACACATCTGCGGGACGTTTGGCGGCGGAAAGTTCAGCTAAATACGCTCGCGATGTTATTTAAAAAACCTATGACACAGCAGCAGAATTTCCGGCGCGCGTTACGCCGCTTATAGATCGGCGCCGATCTATAGTTTGCTGATTTAATCCGGCTCGAAGGACCATGTTTAAAACGTATTTTTAGCAGATTGTAATAATTGCTTAGCTGAGTATGCGTGTCTATCAATATAATGAAAAATGCACTTCACTTGTATTATATTTTGTATTAATTAAATATAATATTTCACATCAACAGTTCAATAGCAACTGACAATGTTAAGCGATACCAAGTCCCATTATGAAATAATGAGGCTTCCAAACAGCCAGTGGCTGTGAAGGTTTCCTATACTTCAGTGATCAAACTTTCCGCGCGGTACATTCAACAGATGTGGCGCTATACTAAGAGTACCATTTTTGACACATTGACTAAGGGAACTTAAGAATCGAGGCTAATAAAGGCTTAGATAAATTCCAAGGTCGCTTACCCTCAGGAGAGCCGTATATTCAGAAGTCCCGACCTAATTGTGTCACCTACCGGAAAATTGTGTGTTTAATAAATTATGAAGGCAATGTGACGCGTGCCGCGATAATTATATTCTACTTAGAACAGGGACACAAAAAAAATATTATATTATTACATTATGAAGAAATATGTCAGTTTAATAGCTTTTAGCGTTGTTTGCGTTATATTCTACCTTATATTGGTAAAATATTGGCATTAGTTGTATAGAGCTTTTTTATTCTATGAGTTCAGCAGACAGGCAAACGTAAACCTGATGGAAAGCGATTACCATCGCTTATGGACATTTGTAACATAAAAGGCGCTACCAATGTGCTGCCGCTCTCTAAAGGGAGACTGGAATTTGGCCATTAATGCCGGAACACAACTCAAGGTTGTTATGGCGGCATACTCTAAACCCGGGCCCCAAGTCTATAACTTTAACAAATAAAAACCATGCCAGTGCGAGTCAAGTTCCCTTCGACGAACAATTGGTCAAATATCCGTAGTCTGTAAAATTCATACACACACACACGCGCGCGCACGCACATTAAATCAGTCTCCGTTAAATCAACATTGATTGAATACTGAGCCGAGATGGTTTACAAACTACCAAAACCGTCAAATGTTACGATTCCATTTCGATTCGATTGCCAATTTGAGTTACAGAGTCGGGGGTCGTAGTATATGTCGTTTCTAGTATTTCTTCTTATTCCCTTTTTTTGAATGTGTATGGTGTTCCTAATATTTCGTTTGTTTTCTTTTTTTATGAATGTACATATTGTTCTTATTATTTATTTTTTCCCTTTATTTCGAATGTGTATGGTGTTCGTAGTATTTCTTTTTTTATGAATGTATATATTGTTCTTATTATTTATTTTTTCCCTTTATTTCGAATGTGTATGGTGTTCGTAGTATTTCTTTTGTTATGAATGTATGTGGCGTTCCTAGTATTTCTTTTTTTATGGGTGTATGTATACAATACTTAACCTTACGTCTCTCAAGCATATTTGACGTGGTAAAACTATGCTGGAATTATGATCATCTTGATTACAGCTTCTAGGGCCGGCTCGATCGGTGTGATACTATGCCCTCACAGTATATCGGCGTGAAACGTTTAACCTTGACCTAATCGTGTTTCGGCCGAGGAGTGGGAGTTATGGTGGCCCACTTCCCCTTCCCTCTATTCTGTAGCAGCGAGAGTTAGAGGTTAAATGATACTTCAGATGCCAGAGAGTAGTATTCACTGTCGAGTGCTGATGGGAACTAAAGTGAACTAATTTATTTTGGAAACGGTAACTTCAAGTACAAGTATTAACAAGTCGTACAGCTAGTACAATATATAGCACAATGTGTGAGTGGGACGGATGCTGTGCGAGCGAGATAGAGCAACTATTAATATGTGCGCTCTCGCGTAGCGCTAGCTAGTAGTTCGTTGTCCGCTGCGATGACTAGACGTATGCTGCTCCCACAATCCTATTCCTTCTGTCCGATATCTCTATCACATCCACGGGCTGGCAACGCGTTGCCTTCATCACTCGTGTTGCTACTATAGGCAACAGTAACTACTTTATATTAGATCAGCCGATGGGATTATCTGTTAGGCAGCTTCGCAATAAAAAAATATTCACGACGGTAGTCTTGCGGGCGCAGCCACACGTACACGTTATGCGTAATACTGCTGAGCTGACAAATGCTGACAAACTGTGTCAGCATTTGTCAGCTTAGTGTCGGGACACTATGTTCACTTTTTTATCTTGAGAAATCTGAGAATCTAGAGAATCTACAAGTTACAAAGATACAAAACCAATTACACGAAAAAACCGCACAAAACTAATTATATTATTAATTTTTTCACTATTGGTCGTTTCCACTGAAGTTTTATTTGAATCTTTTTAAAAATTTATTTCCCAAGAATACAGGGCCGAATTCTGACATATATTGTTTAGATAGTATCTTAAGTTTTCGCGACTAGTGTATATAATAAAACTACCTTTTAACGGTTTTAAGCGCGGTAATTTATTTGATTTTTATTATTCCGACGATTCGGCCATTTTCAGTAGCCGTGATTAAAGTTTAGTTTCGTTAAAGTTTTATGCAGCTTTATTACTTAGTTTAAAAGTTAAAGGGAGGGGGAGACACGATTATCACTATTTTGGGAGCTCATATAACGCCACCTATTAACTTAATTGAAAAAGTTAATAAGTAACATAATTATATTTTTTCTAATCATGATTAACAATAGCCCACAAGATTTATGTACATTGAAAAAAAAATACAACCCCTAGTTCAGTATATTAAAATTCAAATTCAAAAGTTTTTTTCAAAATGAGTTCTACTGGAGAACACTATGTAAGTCAAAATTTAGATCTACTTTCTATACTATGTACACCGCTTCGCAATGTGTCATCGCTGTTCAAAGAAGAAGCGACAAGAAACTCCTCAGCAACACGTCTAGCTAAAAAAGATTATTTCATCATAATCTTTTTATAATATAAAAATGAATCATAGATATGTATGTACGCGCATAACTTGAGGACGACTTTATCGATTTTGATTTAATTTGTTTTGTGTGTTTTAATGGGTTCCGGGATGATTTAGATTCACAATTAGAACCGGTAGGTGGCGCTGAGATCGGGTTCTAAAATCGTCCTAATCACTTGGGCCGATTTTGGTGATTTTGTTTTTCTGTGGTGAATCAAAGTCTTTTAGGAATTCAGAAAATATGGCGGTACGAAGTTCGCCGGGTCGGCTAGTTACTTATATGTTATCTCAGGCTCTTTTTTTGAAATACACATAGAAGTTGTATTAAATTTACTTTTCAAAGAATGAATGGAGTTGTAATAAACAAAAAAATATTGCCACCGTCGCAATAATGATATACTAAGATTATATATATATATGACGGCCACTTTCAATCTTTATTTTATTCGTGATTGCACAACACCAGTGTGCAGCGTCATATAGAAGAGAACATAATATTTCCTATGTATTGTTACGAGTTACGGGACTCGAATTAAAATGCCGTTGGAATTATTATAGAGTTTATTAGAACTATACACGCACGTATAACACAGGTACAAATATAACCGAACACAACAAGTCCAAACGTAATGTAGAAGGTCGTAATTCAATAAAACGCGCAAAGTTCGTCACTATTAGATTCCCGATTGTAGTACACACGTCTCGCTTCGATCGTGGTTCTCGTTCGACTGACCTCCTCCATCAGGCCATCGTTTTATCTTGCACAAGTGCAAAGTGCCCGCGCGTCCACGACACCTGGTTAATGATTACAATACAATAATAGGCTCTAGAAACGAGTGCCAATAAATAAGTAAACAGAAGAAGACGATCATAAAAGAATTACAATAGTTTCAATTTTATTAGTTCAAATGCCGACGGGGAATAAATGTGATTCTACAAATCTGTATAATTTGTCTTTATCGGCGCTTAGGTTGTAACAGTATGTTTGTAAAAAATAACACTGATTTATTCAATAAAGCTAAACATATATATTGTACAATAAATAGGGAAATTGTACAAGAAATAGGGATAGATTAGTATTTGATTTTGTCCTAAGAACAACCCTATTCATAAAAAACTTACGCGATATGCATACGAATATTTCATAAATTACCTCCATCAATCAAAGAACTACTGTTGAAATAATGTAAAAAAAATCTAAAAATATGGTTACTTTAAAAAATGATATACTCAGTTAATGATTTCCTTAAATATGACAAAGAGATGTTATTTTAATACTATTTTACATTTTATTTCTATTTTTGGCTTTTGACATTTAATTTATTTCGTTTTATTGGCATTGTTTTATTTCTGTTATTTAATATAACGAATTAATTGGTTTAAGTTTATAATATTAGAATAGTTATGATTTTTTGTATTTGTTTTTAAATTGACGTGATCATATAACTATGACCATGTGTAGGTTAAATACAGTGAGAACATTTGACTTTGTTAGCATCCTATGTTACTATTACCTGCATTTTTACAAATAAAAATTCATTCATTATTCAATTTTATCTAGGCCTACTAGTTGCTAAGTAAATTTACTTTATATGTTACAGTCGGACAGACGTACCGACGAACATGACAATTTCATAAAGCTTCAGTTTATATTACTCTTACATTCATTTCACAGACCTTACTTTTCGAATCGTTTCTTTGATGTGTTTGCAGATTAATAATTGTTTTCTATTTGACAGTCAAATTTTCTTTTTTATATATCTACAGCATCTCTAATACATGTATTTTAAAAGTATTTTCTCATTCATTTCTCCCGCAAATATGTATTTATTAAATAAGTATAAGATAAAATATAATAATTATAAGAAAACCTTCTTAAATACTTGTATTGTTACAATTACCACGTGCTAACAACGGTGAAGGAAAACATCGCCATGCAACCTTTACATCGAGATAACTGCGGGTATACTGTACGTTCCCTATAACGGGAGGCCCGAGCCCAGCAGTGGGACATTTATGGGCTGATATTATTATATACTTGTATAAACCGTACAGGAACGGAGAAAGAATACAATTTCCTGCGGCCGGACGGCCTGTCGTAAGAGGCGACAAAAGAACCCACAACTAGGTGGTAGGGTATTTGCCCGACTGGATGGCTACCACCCCTGGTCAAAAGCATGCCGCCATAACAACCTTGAGTTGTGTTCTGGCATTAGTGACCAGGTTCCAGTCTTAAGAGAGCAACAGCGCATTTGTAGCACCTTTGGTGTTGCAAATGTCCATAGGCGATGGTAACCGCTGTCTGCTGAACTCAAGCAATAAAAAAGAAAAAAATCAGTGAGTGAATGAAGTGCACAGTGCCAGTGACTCAGAACAGCAATTAGAGAAGTCAGTGCTTATACAATAAAAAACATAAAATAATTTTAATAGAAAATTCGGCTGGGTGCACATAATCCCAAATGTGGCCCAGCAAAGGTGTCTGTGAATAAGTAATTATTTTTCTTCTGCCCTTCTTTTTGTAAATAAATAATAAAGCTATGCGCACCTTCGTCTTTATTTGCAGGAAATATTTTTTCAGGTGCTCTTGCTTTAATAAAATTTTTAACAGCTGGAGGAACGAAATATCGAAGACAAATTAAGGAAATACATTTTTTTTTACAATAAAAGCAAACAGATACAATATATATTTTATAAATAATGTTAACTATATTCTATATATTATTAATATGGTATCCAACAGCACTTTTCACATTTTATCTTAGGACATGCTATAATAATAATTTATTTTCTTTTACCGCTAACGGTGCAACTTACATGTAGTAAAAGAAATAATAATAAAATATAGAATTAAGGTGAAGACGACGTACTTAAAAGTTTGTTTAGTACATTATAACCTAACCTAACCCAGAAACAATTAGATAAGCTAGAACGCCTTCAAAATCTTTGTATCCGGTTCATATTTGGTTTGCGTAAATATGACCTTGTCTCCGAATTTCATGATAAGCTTAAATGGTTACCTATTTGCTTTTACCGGAATGTTCATTTACTCTCACTTTTGCACAATATCCTTTACAATCCTTGTACTCCCCCATATTTAAAGGAACTTTTTAGTTTCCTCTCTCAATCTCACTCCTGTAATTTGCGCTCAAATGAAAATCTTTTGTTAACAATACCTATATACACTTCTTCCTACGTAGGAAATTCTTTTGCCGTACAGGCTGTTCGACTGTGGAACTCCCTCCCCTTACCAATCAGACAAGTTAAATCAATGATTACATTTAAACGTATGGTCACTGACCATTATTGGTCTATGAAATAAAATTGTTGCATTACATGAATGTATCTATTGTTCGAATACATATATATATAACTAATTTATAATATTGTTACATGCCGTCAAAGATAAGCGCACAGCTGTCTGTCGTAAGCGCAGTTCATTGTCTTCCAACGGTTTAGGAATTCTTTTGTGTTTTGAATTTGTAATTAAGAAAAACATGCTATTGTTTTTCTACTTATTTTATAACCATCATTAGCGTCGAACTAATTCTTATTATTATTGTTTTTGACTTTGTGGCCGTTCACAGGTGTGCAAATTACTATTTCTCGGAAACTCAGTGCGCGCGGCCAATTTCTTTGTACTGGGTAGTGAGTATAAGACAATGCCCGAATTAAGGGGTGGGCAGTCAAGAGACAACTACGAGACGAGTAAGACGTTTGTAGTACTCTCGATTAGCGATATAGACGACGGACTTTACGCGTGTCGAATTGCATTGAATCGTGCAGTGTGAACTGGTTGCATCCAGTTTTATTTGTATTTGTTTTATACGTGTTTGTACAGTTGTTATAAATTCTATAGTAGTTCCAACGGCATTTTTAATTCGAGTCCTGTAGCTCGTAACAATGTCATCGTATATCTAATTATATATGTATATATAGTAGTTTATTTCTTTTATTTTATTTATACTAGTATTTGATTGTGATTTTATTACTTTTATTTTAGTTTAGAATACCACCAAAAATCGTTTATTTAAATTTTCTTTAAAATCTTAGATATTGGGTTGCCTGGAAGAGACCGCTATAAGCGATAAGGCCGCCCATTGTTCTAATGCAAATCTATCCATATCAATTGTCTAAATTTAAGTTTATGATGAGCGATAAAGAGTTTTCACTCATTCATACCTTCATTATATTTGAAACAGCTAGTTGTGCGCCGTGATTTTATACATACACATTATCACTCCTGTTTCTCTTAAGTGTAGATAGAGACGATGGAGTTTCATTTGTTACGATTTTGATAAACACCTTTTGCTATATTTACTTTCATTATATTTCCTTTGGTGTGGAATGCGACCTGCGTAGACATGTTGGCCGCATCCCATTTATCAAACACGTCTAGATCAGGTAGTTCGGCGGCGGAAACAGCCGAATCACTCAAGCGGCGCAAATATGCAACCCTCAGTGAGAATTATACGTTTGTGCCGTTTGCTGTCAAGACGCTTGGACCGTGGGGTCCCGAGGCCATAAGCCTCTACCAAAACTTATTAAAACGACTCATTGACTCTTCAGGCTATCAGAGGGCTGGTCCTTACCTCGGGCAACGGATCAGTATGGTGATCCAGGAAACGTAGCCAGCCTTCTGGGCATCTTACCCTTAATAGACAGTGATCTAGGCTCAGTATTCTACTTACAGTCTTGAGAGACTATGAGTAGAATACAATACAAATAAGTTTTTTTTTTTATTGTATTAGATTATTTATAAACTTCTTCATTGTACTAGTTTATAATTAATGTATACTTTCATTAATCTCTTCATACATGAATGGTTATGTGAGGTGCTTTTACCTTTCTTCGAAATATCTACGATTTTAATTATGGTTAGTACGTCGCAGCGTGGTCTTCCAGCACCAGTAATTCACACTGCTAGTATAAACATGTTTTGTCACTCTTCTTTCGTCCGTCCTCTGTACATGCGGAAATCACCTGTGTTGCGGCGGCGCTGGAGTTAGTGATTACAATGGACTATGTCAATTTTGTAAAAAAGGAAGTGTTGGGCTATTTAGGTGGGAATGTGAGATTGAGCACGCACGTACTCATTTCAATTGATCATCATTCCCAAAGTAACAAAGCACTCAATGGTTGCTATTTTATGTAACTGTAATTTAAAAACAAAAACAATATTTAAAGGTATGTAGTAGGTAATGCACATGTGCATTAAATACTAGGAAAATAAAATAACCTACAGCCCATTAATGATAGAGGAGCGACTATATAATTAATATCAGTCTCTTGTGTCAAATAATTTACAAAGAACGGCTTTATTAAATGTGTGTTCAATATAATTAATAATTATTAGAATATCTATCAGGTTACTATACTTTGACCTTGAACTGAGTTAGAGTTATATGAAACTCGTCTATTAAGGGAGGTCCTTTGATACTGGTAGTGGGTAACCTGATATGCTATTGTCCCTACCTAATAATTTATTACATCGTTGATAATTAAATTATATATTTTGTTTATCTCAATTTGTGTATCTCAGTATTTTGCGATAGTATCCCATCTACCATCATCTAGTCTTGGGCCCCAGGCTCGTGGTCAGCCACCCAGGCCCTTCCGGCCCAATCCGACTCTGAACAACACTATAAAGTACTGATTAAATAACAACTACACCCGCGTGCAACGTGTACAATCGGCTATGTGTATTTTTAAATGGTATTTGAATAACAGCCCCTAAACGTCCCACAGCTGGGATCGGGTCTTTTATTTTTATAAAGGAACAGACAGTATCCCCGCCACGCTTGAAGATATCGAGCCTTTACCGCCATTTTATCGTAAGCGACATTTGGACGATATATACACTTATTATTAAATTTATGATAGAAAAAATACTAATAACAGAACTTAAAAGTAAAGTTAACAACCTAATAAAGTAAAGTTAATAACCTAAAAATTTGCTATCGATCTCAATAAATATTAATATGCTTGGACTACAATTAATGCATGTCTATTACTCATGACAGTGATACAAAACAGATTAACCACAGAACAGCACTATGGGTTGTTTCAATGGACGTGTTCCGTTAGTAGCTCACAACTCCCAAAATGCTCCGTCAACCGTTCCACATGGCGACCACGGTCGTTATGGTCGTGGCGAAAACGACGACCCATGTCAAGAGATGGGTGGAAGAGGACGTTGACCACAGTTTTTTTTTTTTTTTTTTAGGCGGGGGAAATGCATTTCGCACATACCGGGTCCTTTGCTAGGGATTAGACCGTTGTTGATCATGGAGGCTTTCCACTGAGGCAATCCAAACAATAATCAACCGGCTTGTGTGGAGACTCGACTAATCAATACCCCACTAAAACCACCCTCCTCCCATGTGCCCCGCGCTTATGGCAGGAAAGGCGTGAGATACAGAACGTAGTTACGCCCACACCGATCCTAGCGCACAAGTGCTTGAGAATGCCCCGGGAGAGGCAAACTCACTTCGTCAACAGGGGTGAAGACTCCTCTGCTCCCTAGATGCTAGAGGGCCCCTGCAGCGGTATTTCAGGGAGGGAGGTCATGCGCATACCTCGCAGAAATTGGCCGCACCCACCCACCAATCGTCGCTGTGCAGCATGGCTTGCACCAGATCGCCCAGCGATTCGATCGGTCCTACAAGTGTCTCGAGTTCAAACCTCTGAGGTGCCCATGCTGCGCACTCGACTAGCGTGTGTAACGCCGTGTCCAGCGCGCCACACTGGCGGCATTGAGGTGAAGGCAAGCAGCCCGCAATCTGACACAGATACTTATCGAAGCAACCGTGCCCGGTAAGTATCTGTGTCATTCTGAAGGTCAGGGTCCCGCGTTTCCGCGAGAGCCATCGCAACAGCTGCGGTCGAACCGCCTCCACCGTGTCAATGCCAGCAACAGGGTTTTCCAACTCTACTGACCAAGATTGGATCATGGCCGCGGTTTCCCGCGTCCTGATCACCTGGAGTTCGGCCTGGCCATAGACCAGGCCACGGGCGAGGGCATTCTGTCGGGGAGCGCCGAACTTTGGCTATCACGTCCGCCTGGAGAGCCAGGGCGGATCGCCTGCCAAGAGTGTCGACGCCGTCCACGACACTGTACGGTATCCTCGGATGGTCCTCACCGCCAGGACCCGTTGTGCGCGGCACAACAAAGTCCTATTGTGGCGGTGAAGTGCAGTGGACCATACGGGTGCACCGTACAGGGCCATACTCCTAAGGATGCCCATGTAGAGTTTCCTAGTCGTCCCCCGGTCCCCCCACGTTGGAAAGAAGCCGAGAGAGGGCGCCTGCGGACCTCACGAGCTTGGGAACTAGCTGCTTAAAGTGCGCTTTGAACAGCCATTTCCCATCAAGAATTAACGTTGACCACAGTACATTAGCCCGCTCTATCTGTTGACATTGAAATAAGCGCGATTTTCAAATCAACCAAAACATTTGTGTGTTTCGTCGTTTATGATATTAACGCCCCATAATCCGTTCCACTGGAGTTTATGATTGTAACGTCCACATGAATGAATGAATGAATGAAAACTCTTGATTGTCCACCATAACTTAAACCTAAACATTTAATATAACTAGATTTCCATTAGAACAATGGGCTGACTATTCGCTTATAGCGATCTTTTTCACGCAACCCGGTTTCCAAGGAGTCATTACAATTAAAATAAATAATACTTGGTGGTTTAACTAAACACTAACTAATTAAATCCGCATGCAAGTGGAACGGGAAATATCGCGGTCGTGAACGTGGTCGTTGTGAGTCTCTTGTGGAACTTAACCAATATGTAGTGACCAAGTAGCCAGAGGCATAGATAAGATTTATATATAGCTAGAGATACTATGGCCAGAAGTGTTATATCATTAGAACGAACGGCCGTGTTGTTATTTAATTAGTGATATTGAGCACGGATAGGTTAATATTAGTGATATATTACAACATTAATAAAATAACATAAAGTAGCTAACTAATCTCCTTTGTGATTTTTACTCTAAGTTCCTAATGTAATGAATTGCGAAATTCTTATTAAATTTAATAGTGATATTTGAAGTGATCGTGTTAGCATTTGAGTATCGAAATAAATGTAAATATGTGACACAGATAACTTTTTTTTTATCGCATGAGTTCAATAGACAGGCAGACGGCCATTTGCAACACCAAAAATGGCACAAATGCGGTGCTGCTGCTTTCTTCAGGGTGACTGGAACCTGGTCACTAATGCCGGCCGGAACATAACTCAAGGTTGGTATGGCGGCATACTCTAGACTAGAGGTGGTAGCCGTCCAGTCGGGCAAATACCCTACCACCTGGCTGTGGGTTGTTTTGTCACCTCTTTCGACAGACCGCCCGGCCGCAGAAATTACCATTCTTTTGCTGTTCCTACACGGAGAATTCTACTCCACACCCACAGTCAGGTGGTAGAGTATGCCGCCATAACAACCTTGATTTGTGTTCCGGCATCAGTGGCCAGGTTCTAGTTCCACCTTCAAGGCCGGCAGCACATTAGTAGCACCTCTGGTATTGCTAATGTCCAGAGGTGACGGTAACCACTTTCCATCACGATTCACCATCACTTTCCATCAACCTGTCTGCTGTGCTTCAGCAATAAAAAAAATTGTATTCTTTCTCCGTTGCTTCATAGATACAGCAATAGTATTAACAAAAGGTATTGTTAATTAATAACTTATCAAATCTAGCACACATTTAATAAGTTACAGTAAATAATTAAAATGTAAGAAAAACGTATTGTCACAAGTTCTATAGTCAAGGTGGGGAAGTCCGTCAGTGGGGGAACTCCGTACAACTCTTGTTGTTTCCGTGTTTGAATAGCTACGACGACAACAAATCGGTCAGTAAAGCTAAGACGCCATTCAACTCTATATTCGAATTGTAGTAGAAGTTAAATTCCGTTTAAAACAGATAAAAAACGAGAGCTGTATGAACTTACCCTACTGTCGGACTTCCCCACCTTGACTATAATAATAATCTTTTCTTAAGTTTTCGCTACTAGTTTACATAATAAAACTACGTTTTAACGGTGTTAGACGCGGTAATTTATTTGATTTTTATTATTCCGACGTTTTGGCCACTTCTCAATAGCCGTGATCTGTTCAAGGCACAACATGTTGCGAAGCGGTGGTAAATTAGATTAGGCTCTCATAGAGTAAATAATGACCATAAACAAAATAATTAAAATTAACAAGATGGCGGTAGCTTTAGGTAGTGGCTAAATAAAACTTTAACAATACTCATTGACACTTGACATCTTTGTCTTCCGTGATCACGGCTACTGAAAAGTGGCCGAAACGTCGGAATAATAAAAATCAAATTAATTACCGCGCTTAAAACAGTTTTATCGTAACGTAGTTTTATCATATAATATAATAATAATAATCCTTAAAGATATCCATATAATCAATTAATTGATCAAAACCAATGGAGCCATTGAATGCATTGCCTTCAAAGCTCAAAGAAAGTATTGAAAAAATTATACAAAATGAACAATTCACTTCGTATCACGTAGAAGTTAAAAATTTATCTTCAAAAGGAGCTAACTTTATGGGCTATTTACACGAGATCAATATCATTGGCAAAATTAATAAAGCAGATAAACAAATCAATATATTTGCTAAGAGCATGGTACACGGTGAGGATGTTATGCAAATATATTCAATAAAGAACGTTTACAATCGCGAAATGTATGCCTATAATAACTTGATGAAAATATTCGAAAAATTACAGAACGCTTTTGAAATACCAAAAGAAAAGAGATTTGATATTGTGAAAAGTTTTGATGAGACTAATGGTGAAAACATTATCCTTGAAAACTTAGCTAAGAAAGGCTACAAAAACTACTATAGAATGGATGAAATGCCATTAGATTTTACAGTTTTCGCTGTTAAGGAACTTGCAAAGTTGCATGGTCTATCATTTGCCTTGGAAAAGATACAACCAGAATATTTCGAGAAGAATATCAAGCCGCTGGAGCAGCCTTTTTATTTTAATACTTGTTGGGACAATTATGTGATGAATATGTTTCAGTTTTCACTTAAATACTTAGACGAGGACGTAAGGATAAAGTATAAGGATAAATTATTTACAATAGTGAACAAGTACCCTGACTATATGAAAGATAGATCGTCTATATGCACGTTGGTTCATGGCGATTATAAAATGAATAACATTATGGTGAGAGAATCGGTAAGTAGCTCAATCTTCACCCTGGCTCTATATAATAGGTAGTACATAAGTTTAAAAATGAATTGAACTGCTTTTTACAAGATTTTGTTCAATTTTACCTATTTTACTTTGCAACGATGTTGGCTCATTATTAGGGAGGGGTCAATCATAAATTACGTCACACGTTATTGGGGGGACCCCTCCCTACCCCCGTCAACGACATGTGACAAGTGGTGTAGGGTCTTAAATTACGTGACGTCACATTTCAAAATCTATTATATTTAAACTTTAACAGACAAACTGAACTATTAACGAAAAACTTCAAAATATCCAACTCTACCTGTATGATTAAATGATAAAAAAATAATTTAAATGGATACAAAACTAATTAGGGAACTGCTGTTTTAATTTAATAATTTCTTGATGTAGAATTGCAAAATATGTGATGTCACACTAGAGAGGAAGGAGTCTCACGAATGTGACCAGCTGTGTCAAGGACGGGGGTCAAAAAATAATAAAATTCGTGTGGCGTAATTTACATAAACATGCCAGGCACATGTTTTAAAGTTTAAAAATGAAGCGATAACTTTTTATGATTTATCGTTGTCTTTGAACTCATACATATCATTAGCTCAACTCAAGGTTATAAAGCAAATATGTTTTACGGCTATTCATGACTTAACCTGTGCTAACAATTCACTTGTAGCATCCGTGTTATCTAGTCATTAGACTTTTTGTCCAGTGAATAATTTAATATTGGTATATTTAAGGCCTCGACTACACTGGCGATGGCGATGTTGCCGCGATTTCTTTCTAGCGATCGCCTGGAAGAGTTCTTTATGGGCTAAAAGGCCCGTTGTTAGGTATAATTAATAATTTCATAGCGATAAGGCCGCCCGTTATATTATCTTTTCTACTTCTGTTTGCTTTTTCCTTCCTTTGGCGAGAGCGGAACAGGGAAGTACGCTCACGCTCCCGCTCCGCCTTCTCCTTCGCAAACATGACTTGCTCGCAAAAGGAGGAGACGGCGTCCCATCCGGTAGAGCTCCCGACCATGGTGCGCACCACGGCCGGGAGCGAGGTGTCAAATCCGGTATGGGCGACGAGCTCCCGGCGCTGTTCCGTCCAGGCTGGAATCTCCTGGAGTGTGTGCAGCGCCGTGTCCTCGTCGCCCGTGTCACAATGGTGGCACCCTAACGTGGCCTCGTGGCCGAGGCGACACAGGTACCTCCCGAAGCAACCATGCCCAGTGAGGACCTGTGTCAGCCTGAACGTCAGGGTGCCGTGACTTCGTCTGAGCCATTCGTGCAGTACGGGCCTCACCGCCTCAATGGTGGCGGGGCCCGCGCTGGGGCGTCTTAGGCGGTCTTCCCATACCCCCTCGGCAACCTGGCGGAGCTCCGACCAGCATGCCTCGATTTCACGAGGCGCGGGTCTGGTGCTCCTGGCCAGGGCCTCTTTGCGCCACGTGTACAGTGACGCTAGGACCCTGGCTTCCAGGTCCCATGGGGGGATCCGGCGAGTAGCGAGGCCACTTCGAAGGACACCGTACGGTATCCTATATATATATATATATATATATATAGGATATATACACACACACACACACACATATATATATATATATATATATGTGTGTGTGTGTGTGTGTGTATACATATATATAATAAGTATTTAATACGTTTGTTTTTTATTTTTATTAAGTGGCTTATATATTTAGTTGTTAAATAAATAAATTCCAAAAAGTATCTTAATAATTAACTCCATTTTTTAGAATGGCGTACCAACCAAAGTGATAGCTATCGACTACCAAATCATGCACTACGGGTCACCAATCAACGATTTCCTATATCTCATATTCAATGGAACTGATCAAGAGTTCAGAAAGAACCATCTTACGCACCTCCAAGAAGTATATCACGAAACTATGAAAGAATTTTTAGAATATTTCCAAATTGAGATTAACGAGATCTTTCCTAGAGTGCTCTTCGAGAAGCTTTTGAAAGAGAAAATGGATTTCGGGTTGGCTATTCAATTTTTCTATATACCATTCTTGTTTGTCGCCGAGGACGACGTCCCGGATGTAACTGGGGATTTGGGCACTGTGAGTTTTAAAGTCGATGACCGATATGGTACGAGGTTAAAGGGTGTGATTGAAGATTTTATCAATTGGGGATATCTTTGAAACTTATTTTTTAAAGTATACATTACAATACTTTTGTTATAATTTGTATACGAAATTAGGTGATGCCCGCGACTTCGCCTACGTTTCACTTGAATGTAAGCTATCGATTTAGTGAAAACTATCACGGATTAAGCTAATTTTTCCACATCCGAACAAACTACAAACAGCTCCCGGGAAAATTAAAAAGAAATATATCACACCTTTTATTACATTAAATTTGCTGTCAATCAGCAAAAAAATCACATTGGAATTCGATTTTTTTAATCTGGCCATTTTAAATCAATCCCAGAAAAATTCCCACGAGATACCCAGGATAAAAAGTAGCGCAGAGTATAAGCCTAACAATTGGCTGTCGATCAGACGACAGTAGTTCTTACGTGAATCCCGATCAAACACAAGAAATCTAAAAAATAGCATCACATTCTCCATCGTTTATACAGTGTATTCCAGTTGTTTTTTTTAATAGCTTTGAAGTCGTTAGAGAGTACTAGTGTTCTATGCTTTGGAGAGTGTACTGTGATATTAGACATAATGTAAAGTTCTTGAATAAATATAACTTCGATCTTAAAACGGGCTTTTTTTTATGAAGTGGGTGACCCATATAGGGTGGAGGAGCGAGATGGAATGCTCCTCCGTCTTAAAGGAAGATCTTCCAACGAGGCTAGTGTTGTTTTTCGCAGGCCTAGGCCCATCTGTTTTTTTTTAGCATGATCCAGCTGAATAGCCGCAGATGGCTGTTTCAGCGATACCGGACTTTGGGGGCTTCCCGACTCCGTGGGAACGGCGGCGTTCAGCCCGGAAGCATCGCGCTCAAGGAGGCACCTCCTGTGAGGTTCGACCTCAGACCTCGACCGCTGCAGGGGATTGACTCTATGTAGGATTAAGCCGTAAAAAGCTGAATGAGCTAAGCCAACAGGCTGAAGTGTTTCTACAATGGGGACTCGATATATCGACTCCGCCGGCGGAGCCGATCCTAGTCTATCTTTACTACCGCTTTGCAAGGTGTTATAGCTGGAGGAGAAGAAGCGGCGGAAGAAACTCTCCAGCAACACGTCTAGGCTAATCTTGTATGGCTACTTTTATGTCTGTAATGAGTGGGTGTGATTGGTGGGTCTTAACTCACCAATTACACCCACTCATTACAGACATGAGGTGACAAGGCCCATCTGTCATTATTGAAAATTTGTATATATTCTTTGTATGTTTCGGGAAAGGTTTGTGAAATCAATTATTGCACAGCGCCATCTATTGGCTTGTAAGTGTTCTACTACAGCTTCAATATACAGACACGTTATGTTTAGAATTTTATCATATTATAGATAGATTATTTACAATATAATAAACAAAGTTAAATTAATTAAAGTGTTTTACAACTAAATTATAGGTATATACAATCTTCTTATGTGTGTGTAATTCTTCTACGTGTGTTTGCCATTGAACTCATTCTAAACGGCTGGACCAATTTTGATGAATTTTTGTGTGTAAATAGATCCCTTATTATAAATAACAATATAAATATAAATAAAATAATATAAATAAAAAAGAGACTTCTGTTTTTTGTAATAGAATATTGTATTATGTTTATTAAAAAATAATATATAAAAGATTTTATATTTTTTATTAATATTTATATTCTTTGAGATATTTTTATAATAGAGGAATGTTTGTATTTATTTAAATATAATATTTTACTGTGTTTTTTAAATATGAAATTTTTGTAAATATGAAATACCTAATTATATAGAAAACTTTTATGAAATGTAAAAACTTCACACTTCATAAAGGCTTTCAATATATTAAGTATTTAATTTTCAGAGCTACAGCTAACAGCCTTTTTTGCTGTGTGTGCGACGTTGAAATTAATTAAGCACAATAATTAATCAAACAAAATTACGAAAGTCCATTAAAAACATTATAGTCGTATACAGAGAGTCGTTTTTGTTCGACCCTCAAATGTTAGACCTTGGCTTACATGTTAAACTTTTTACTACTGTTTTTACAATGTGCAAAATGTGAAAAAAAATAGTAACTACTACATCTCATTCTAAAGTAATGTTGTAAACAAGATTTGTCTTTCATTCCAACGTCATCATTAAACTAGGGTATTTTCTTAAGGTTCCGCGATTAGTACGCATAAGTAAAATAAGTTTTAAGCGCGACATTTCATAAAATTTTTGTTACGTTTCGGTCACTGTTCAGTAGCCGCGATTTTTATAATGCATGAGTTCAAGAGACCGGCGTACGGCTCACCTGATAGATAGCGGTTACCATCGCTTATAGAAATTTACCAATTACCAATATGCTGCCGCTCTCTAAAGGGAGACTGAAACCGGGCCACTAATGCCGGAACACAACTCAAGGTTGATATCCAGGGGTGGTAGCCATTCAGACGGGCAAATACCCTACCAGCCACTTACGACAGGCAACCAGGCCGCAGGAACCAGTATTCTTTCACCGTTCCTGCACGGACGAAAAATGGTCACGTGACGTTTTCACGGAAGACAACGATGTTAAGTGTCAATGAGTAATGTTAAAGTTATTATTTAGCCTACCACAAACTTGTTCATTTTAATTATTTAATTTTTTATTTTTATTTATGGTTATTTACTCTATGGGAACCTAATCTAATTAACCAGCACTTCGTTACATGTTGCTGGAATAAAAATATTTTTTTAAAAGTGCCGCACTTAAAACCGTTAAAGAGTAGATTTAACTAATTACATCACACGGATTTTTTTCTCTTAGTTAGTATTGCCAGCATTGAATACTAGCAGGATAGCGAAAACTGCGGGTAGCCCAAAAGAACAAACAATATGGAGAAACTGTGCTGACAGGGAAAGACGAAGACAAGAGACCCTGGGCGGGTTCCTCTCGTAGCTCACAACGTCCAAAATGCTTCTTTAGCCGTTCCACATAGCGACCACGGTCATTATGGTCGCCACGAAAACGTCACTAATGACTTCATGATTTCCGCTCACGCAGAGCAACGACCCATGTCATAAGGTGGGTTGAATAATCCGTTCCACTTGAGTTTACGATTATAACGCCCGCAAGCAAGTGGAGTGGGGAAAGTCGCCGGTCGTGAGCGTGGTCGTTGTGAATCTCTTGTGGAACATAGCCCTTATGGTAGATGACCAACAAGTCTAAAAACTTGGCCCTCCAGTGCCCAAAACTGATCTGGGTGGAAGAGAGCCATTACTATGATCACAGCCACGATCTTGAGCAACGAGGGAATGACTGCAGAAATAATACGAGTAACCAAGGTTGCGTTTAGCGGATTTGTGTGACAGTGTATTTACACGAACTGTTAATACTCTTTATATGTTTAAATCATCTCTACACTTGTTAATCAGATTACTGGGTATTTAAAGCTTTGACGTCGACACTAGCTTTTAGCCGCAACTTAGACTGTATTATTTTATTCTTTTCTTTTTTTATATTGAATAGGTTCGCGTTTGACCGAGATTGCGCCTGATGTCAAGTGGAAATGCAGTCAAGGACAAGCCCGCTTACCTAGAAGATACCAGTTCACGTGAGACTTGAGCATACTGTCTCCTCCGCTTTGCTGGTATTGCCAGAATAATCGGTGGTGTAAGCTTATTATTCTTATTTTACGAATAAGACACAACTGTAACAGTGAAATGCTGATTCTTTTATTTCTTTAGAGGATAATAGATTCTTCATACAAATTGTAAGTTCCTGTTTCACCTCCTGCATGAATGTTTTGAGACAAAGGTAGCCGGCGTCCTTTCCTACGATACAATGTATATTCTTACTAAATTACGCTCAGCCGTTTAAGTCCACGTGAATCAAATAGGTCCATGCGTATATTATTTAAATAAAGAGCTCATATGAGAAATTTCTTTTAGGATTCATTGATTCTTCTATACCTATATTCAGCGATATTTTTAAAATAATAACTCTTTGATAAGATTCTCGTAAAAGCAACACAATGTCGCTTCAATTCCGAACACACTAGTTCAACGAAATTATAACGTAAATCCTATTTATGCCAATGTCAATTAGATAAATAATCATATCTATGTATTGTTACGAATTTGTAGGATATAGATTTGAAAATGTCGTTGGAATTATCGCAAAGTTTATTAGAAATACACACACGTAATTCACAGTTCTTACAAATATAGCCGAATACAACAGAAGCAAACCGTAGCGCAAAAAATAGTTATCAGATAAACCGCGCAAAGTTCGTCGTTATAAGATACTCGCTCCGAAAGTGCACTAGGTAATGCCTCGTTCTCAGTCAGAACACGACTGGCGCATTCCCCGACTGACTGACCCTCACCCATTTGTAAATTAGACATGACCTCCTAGCAACATGCCGCCCACTGGTTTTGAAATCTTTAAATGGTCAGCTTCATGGGTTCCAAGAATTCGCATGAAATACCAACAAAGGAAAGAAGGTTTTATTACGTCTTACAGTGACGCGAACAAAGATATTAGCGCGAACAATAGATCACTGATATTCAAAGGTGTAATAAGACACCTGCAAAGGATTAGCATAGGCTTGCAACAGAATTATCGGATTATATTTGTTAATAATATAAACAAACACTTATAAATGTGTATTCAGAGAATTTGCGTGATAGTATGTTTACACGAACTGTTACCGCTGTACACTTTTCCACGTCCAAATCGTCTTTAAACGTGTTGTTAACCAGATGCTCGAGTTATATAAAACTTTTATGTGGCCATTTGAAACTAGAATAGAAAAAGTCACTGTAAATCACGTATCGGTCGGGTCGAGTTCAAAATCGAAAAACTATTTATTGCTCAGCTAAAAGCAGGACTAACATTGGCTCACATTTCCATTCATATATAATACGAAAAATACGATACAACAAAAATAAAATACTTTAAAAATATTATTGAAAACTTAAATGTTTTTGTTAAAAATAGTCTTATTTTATATTTATTTCTATGAGGGAATAAAACTAAAACATATGTCTATGTTGTTGTGGATTACTGTTAGAATCAGATGCCATCTCTGTCTATAGGTACTAATATTATAAAGAGGAAAGATTTGTATTTTTGTATGTTTGTAACGAATAGACTCAAAAACTACTAGACCGATTACAAAAATACTTTCACTATTAGAATACTTTTTTGAGGCGAAGGAAATGCATTTCGCACACTACCGTGTCCTTTACTAGGGATTACACCAAAGCGACGAGGGGTGACACCACGAATGGGCACCAGAGTCAAATCGCCGGCTTGTGTGGATACTCGAAAACTCAATACTCCACTAAAACCACCCTCCTCCCATGTGCCCCGCGCTGTGATAGGAAGAGCGTGAGATTTAGAACGTAGTTACGCCCACGCTGATCCTAGCGCACAGGACAGGCAAACTCACTTCGTCAACAGGGGTGAAGAATCCTCTGCTCCCTAACCATTAGAATACTACATTATCCCTAAGTAACATAGGCTATATTTAATTTAAACGCATTTTGCATTGTATGTTATTATATATATTTGTTTTCTTTCTTTTATTTGCAACATATTTCTTTCTAAAAGTGTTTACACCATAAAATATTTAAAAAAAAAACCTAAAAATAAAACTACTGTTACATGCTGTCAAAGATAAGCGCAGTTTATTGTCCTTCCCGGATTAGAGAATTCTTTTGTGTTTTGAATTTGTAATTAAGAAAAACATGCTATTGTCTTTCTACTTGTTTTATAACCATCATTAGCGTCGAACTAATCATTATTGTTATTGTTTTCGACTTTATGGCCGTTCGCAGGTGTGCAAATTGCTATTTCTCTGAAACTCATTGCGCGCGGTCAATTTATTTGTACTGTGTAGCGAATATAAGACAATGCCCGAATGGAGGGGCCGGCAGTCAAGCGTCAACTACGAAACGAGTAAGACGTTTTCGAGTACTCTCGATTAGGGATATAGACGACGGACCTTACGCGTGTCGAATTGTATTGAATCGTGCAGTGTGAACTGGTTGCATCCAGTTTTATTTGTATTTGTTTTATACGTGTTTGTACAGTTCTAATAAATTCTATAGTAGTTCCAACGGCATTTTTAATTTGAGTCCTGTAGCTCGTAACGCTACTATAGACATATTTTCAAATAAAAAATTTCAATTGTATTACTAAAAATTAAACTATCCTATAAATAAACCTAACTTAAAAATATATAATACAATAAAAAATATATTAAAGCCCGTCCAGCCGCACCAGACCCCTGTCGCTGGACATTGTACCTAGAATTCAAATTCAAAAGTTTATATTCAAAATAAGTTCCACTGGAGAACACTTTTTGAAGGTCATAAATATAATTTAAAATTTAATTTTACTTCCTATTCTATGTACACCGCTTCGCAACGTGTTATTGCTGTTCAGGAGAAGAAGCGGCAAGAAACTCCCCAGCAACACGTCTAGCTAAAAATTATTTTTCTTTATACTTCTTGTCCTATTTATATCTCGAGTTCTTGTCTTTATAAGTTTTATACATAAGTATGTTACAGAATTATTTTCGAAAAATTAATGGAGTTGTAGCAAACAGTGCATACTCAATAAGACAAAGACACAATAACAGGAAAGAAAATTATTATTATAGTTATAATAATGACATGACGTACTAAAATTTTATGCTGCAACATATCTCCATAAATTCCTTATAAACTTGGTACGATAAAAACATTATACAAAATATATTATAAGAGGTAGGAGCGAGCTGCTACGTAAATGAAGTTTTGTCATTTGAGTATTCTTCAATAGTGTAGTATCCCTTTTTTAGCAAGATACTTTTTAATTTGGTTTTTAATTTAGTGAAAGGCAGATCTAACATTTCACTCGAAATCTTATTAAAGAAGCGTATACCAACCCCCAAGAAAGAGGACAATACATAATAAACATGGAACATGGAAAGTTGGCAGCATTACCTCGCTGGATACAGAGGCTTATCCTTTGAGCGAGGTAAGCTCATTTAAATTAATCGGGTTCTACATTTTTGCCTAAGCAAGACGTATGTCGGGACCGCTAGTTACTTATAAAATTAAAACTAAGTTATTAGTTTGCAACCATAAGACTTCCTCGTTAATGCTAAAACGTCTACGAAACCCCAAAAATTCGACTAGCAATAAAAATAAGTATTTTGAATAAAATATTCTCTTTGGCTCACATATCTCGATGAAGGCAAAGAGGGAGACGAGGTTACTGAGACATTTCCCCTCGTTGACAACTCAATAAAGTGCTATCGAAGATTCCACCGGGTTCCTTTTCCGCTGTTATTACCTCAACCATCTTTATCTTTAATGAATTCATTTGTATTATCATGGATGTAGAATAATGGACACTAGTGGTCGCCCGTGATAGAAATTCAACCATAATAATTAATGTCAAAGACTTCTATAATCACAGATTTCGCCAAGGCTACACACTGTTAATTTGACTTTAACAATAAACAAAAGAGTATGTATGCGTGTGTGTGTCAAATACATGGTAGTGTGTAATGTTTTTTTTATTGACTTAACGTATTTTTTATGCACAATTTTAAAAAAATATTAGCATTCTGCACTCCTTATCTATTAGATAAACTATAAGTATGCGAAATTTCATACTCCTCCGTCCGCACAATTTTCGTAAAAAGGGGTACAAAGTTTTTGCTGTGTTTTTGATTCACGTATTAATATATAGATAACAAAAGTAACTCCAACTCCACTCAAAGTTGATTCTGCCAACTGCCTACTGTGTGGAACTCGTGAGGATGTCCAACATTTGTTAATGGAATGCAGCAAAAATAAAGATGGCAGAGAACAACTAATGAGGGAGTTGGGATTGAATCATTTTGATGTATTTTTATAGAAATTCTACCAGAACCAGCCTCAAAGAAGGCTAGTTTGTTATTGTATGGTTAGGAGATGATGGGGCTGACATGCCTCTGTGGCGAAAGTGCCAAATAATTATAGAGAGAAAAAAAAACGTAACTCCAAACAGTCATTGTCAACGTCCTAGCGTTAAATCCCGGTTGTATTCAGAGCGTCTGCCTAGAAGCCCGGGGATGCGGTTTCCTACTTTTTCTTCTCCACTTCGCGTGATCTTCGGTGTCCCTAATTGTGAGATCGTTGGTACGCATATCATACTTTACGGTGTCAAGCCAGGATTTCTTGGGCCTACCCGTTCGACCGGGACCTGGCGGAGGCGGCATGCCGACATTTGCAGTAACTCTAAGCAGTGTGAAAGGTTTATTAAATTATTTTATTTATTATTATAAACTATAAAATGATCCGTGAAGGAATGGAGAAAGAATACGATTTCCTGGGGCGACAAAGCAACCCACAGTCAGGTGGTAGGCTATTTGCCCGCCTGGATTGCTACCACCTGTGATCTAGGGTATGCTGCCATAACAACGTTGAGTTGTGTTCCGGTATTAATGACCAGGTTCCAGTCTCCCTTTAGAGAGCGGCAGCACATTGGTAGCATCTTTGGTGTTACACATGTCCATAGGCGATGGTGACCACTTTCCATCTGTTTGGCCGTCTGTCTGTCTGCTAAACTCAAGCAATAATAAAAAGCTCTTTGGGCCGGCTCGTTCGGTGTGATAGCACGCTCGCAGAGAATATCACGTGAAACGATTAGTCTCGAACTAATAGTATTTTGTGCGTTGAGCAAGAGTTCCAATAGCCTACTTTACCCTCTCATCATTCTGCTCCATTCCCCTGTTCCATTTACCTATCCAGTATGTCGCATTCCTCTTGTCTAATCCCTCTAAGCCATCCCTCTATCCCATCCCCCCTCCGTCCTATTCATGCTATCTCACCTCTCCTATCTCATCCTAAAGGCTGGCAACGGGAAATAGAGAAGTATTGAGTATATTTGTAATATTGTTACGTGCGAGCGGGGGTACGTACTTAGGATTGGAAGAAAAAACCAGTTTTTTTAACTAAACGCTTTTATTAACATACACAGCCGTACGTGATTCTTCTACACAGAGTTGCCCCTATACGCACAACTAACCGACGATAAGGTGTCTCACTCACAATACTGTCGCCGATATTGCGTAGACCTGCTACTGCAGGTCTGACCTCCGAATTCACCGCGTGTAGCTCGCTTCTGGATTTCCTCTTAAACTACGCTACACTCCTCCTTCACTGAACTGCCCACTAAACTTTTCACTAAATTCTCCACTAAACTCGTCACTGTCTTCTACTTAACTCTTCTTCCAACTCTCTCGTTTCTTACTTGTCGCTTTGCTGTCTCCAACAGAACTCCCCGGGTAGGAACGCCTTACGCTCCTTATATACCCGGAAGAATCTTCTGGAACCTATAATTTCTTCTTCTTTTCGTTATTCTTTTATTTACTGTCTATCCCTTTCTAAAATGTATCAGTCCTTGTCTTTTTCTTCCAGAATCTTCTTCTTCTGTTCATTTTTCTGAAACTTCTTAAACCAACTAGATCGTTCCACCATCACTCGCCACAATATATTTAGGTATATATAAATAATTTATACGAATAATATAGGATGTAAATCTAAATATAAGTCCAAAAAAGTAGGTATTATAAAGCAATAACAATAAATTAGTAGATAAGCCAGTAGTGATAAGATAGTAGTAAGAATGTAAAATAGTAACTGCAATAGAATATAAGGAAATGTAGTATAAAACAGATAAATACATGTAATTAGTAATAAGAAGTTTGTATAAAGCACATGGAAGAGGAATGTATTAGACCTTAAGAACCATTGCAAAAGTTTTGAAAAAAATTATAAAAACAAATAAGGCAACAAAAAAGAGAAGCTTAAATATAATAAAAATACACAAACCCCCAAGAAAAAAGCCGGGCAATCACGTTCGCCCCGAGAGAGAAAAAAATTGTGTGTGTATGTGCAGTTCACACGCAGTAGAAGTGAAACAGTGCTACAAGGGGTGGGAGGGATTCTAAATTTCGTGATGTCACATTTCATATCGTTATAATATATTTAAGCTTTAAAACATAACATTTCAATTATTAACGAAAATCTTGAAAACATTTCCAACTCTATCTGTGAGCATTGTGTTTCCTATTGCATTATTAAATACTAAAGGTTCCGGCAGACGTTGTCCTGCCCTGAAAAAATAACAATCTAGCACCCGACCCAAGCGCCATCTACCGGTTCCAATTGTGAATCTAAATAATCCCGGGATCCCGTCAAACACACAATTTTTTTTATCAAAAACGACAAAGTCATTTTCAAGTTATGTGCTGCGTACATACATTTCTATGATTCATTTTTATACCTTTTAAACCTTCCTTGGTCTTCAACAAATATTTCAAAACCAAAATTAGGCAAATTTGTTCAACCGTTTTCGAGTTTTTGTGAGACTAACAAACCTCAATTCATTTTTATATATATATATAGATAATGTATTCTATCTCATTGTCTCACAGGCTTAGTCCTATAGATTTATGTGTTTATCTCTTTTTAGTATCGCTTTTTCGTTTCATCGAGTTTCAAATCACATCGATTGTAAAGAAATCTCACTTCAAAAAAAGGCTAGCAACGTTGTCTTCACCATGAGAATACGTATTTCGTAGGATACACATTTTATAATTTTACAAACAAAACCGCGTGGAAACATCTAGTACAGAAATATACTTACCCATAGAACTATAGTACTTTGCTACGCTAAGCCATGAAAGCATAGAAAATTATGTCTGTAAAAACTTTTCGTGTAAAATCTAACAGTCGTATTTCAGCTAGCGTATCATAGAGCCATTATCAACATTTTATGTTTCTTTTAACACTAAAGTTAACCTGAATAAACTCTATTAGAATTATATGAACACAAACAAAAATATATGACGTGTCAAAAAGCACTATTGTTCAGCAAACTTGATATATAGGTGTGTACTAAAACATTCTGGAGTTAAGGACTGTTCACACTAAATCTGACCTATTTGGCAATAGAATAAAATACTCTTTATTGAACATAATGTTAAAAACAAATTTATACTTACAATCGTAATGGATAAGTACAATGGGCAGTCTTACCGCTCGGAGCGATTTCTTCCAGACAACCTTTGGATGGACTGAAGCTCGGAACAGGTATAATATATATATATATATATATATACGAGCTGACCCGGCGAACTTCGTACCGCCATATTTTCTGAATTCCTATAAGACTGTTTCATGATATAATCATGATATAAAAACAAAATCACCAAAATCAGTCTAGGTGATTAGGAGAATTCTAGAACCTGATCTCAGCGCCACCTACTGGTTCTAATTGTGAATCTAAACCATCCGGGAACCCACTCAAACACACAAAAACAAAATCGGTCCAGCCGTTTAGGAGGAGTTCACTGTCAGCACACATACAGAAGAATTATATATATATATATATATATATATATATATATATAATACGTAAATATAAAGAAAAATAATAATTTAAAATTCAATCTGCAGAACAGACTGACAAACAGAACTCGGTTATCTTAAATAAAATATTTGTGTACCGATGGTCATGTGTGCATGTGCTCTCTATCAATGTCGAGATATCAATGTTTTGATTATCCGCACTAAGGTCGTGATCGAATCGGAGAGAGGTAACACCAGTGCAATAACGGGATCCAAACGGATGACATGAAATACGAGCGCGCGAGCAAGAATCCAAGTGATATCCCACCAAAACATCAACATCCGCCAAAGGCGCTAGCTGCAGACGCAGGTACGTATAGCGCTTATATTGTTACTACTAGATCTAGGACTTGGAGCGTCGAAAAAGATCAAAATTTTACCCAAAGTGGTATTCGATCGCTTTTACTGGACAATCGAATGCTACAATATCAGATAGTGTTTTTAAAAGAAGAAAATTTCAAATACAACTTTCTGAAATTTTTATCGTTTTTCTGTTGGAACGTCACGCACTAAACATTGATTTTGGAGACAGAAGTCAGTTATTTTAAATAACACATATTTTAGACAAACATTTCAGAAGCAGAAAATACCAAATACAACTTTAGGAATTTTGGTTTGTTTTTCGGTTGGCGTGTCACGCACTGAACATTTAATTTTCAGACAGAATTCGGTTATTTTATAAATATATATTATATACACTACAATATCTTTAGTAGCAGAAGATTTCTTTGTTTTTCTGCTGGCGCATCTCGCAATGTCGCAGAAAATGGATTATGCAAAAACATAAAAATATTAATAGCCATTACCACTCTCTTACTCTATCATAGAAAGCGCCTTACAAAAAAAAATATGAACAAGCTGTATTTTTTATTATTTTTCAGGTGATCCAGGTAGACAGAGCAGGATTTCAACTTTTCTCTTCGTTTTATTATTTTCTCTTAATTTTTTTAATGTTTTTTTCTTTTTTCTTTCGTATTTAAATCTAATACATAACTTCATAAATCTATTATATTGATTGTATTATTGTTTTATATATTTTTAATCTTACGTCCCTTTGTGTGTGCCGTAGGCAAAGTATCGAACGGTTCCTCTGATGTTAAGTGGTTACCGTCGTCTATGGACATCTGCAACACCAAGGGAGCCAAGGCGTTGCCGACCGCGGCCGAAAGTTCATTTCACAAGCAGCGTGTAATACACTATCGTACTACCTTTCCCGTTAGGGATAAGTTGTATCAAGGGACAATACTTAACTAGAGATACGGCCCGTCTGCATTTTGCTACGGAGGACAGGCCCTATCCATATTGCTGGTGGATCGAAGTGAATTTTTAGTTTCCTTTGAAAGAGTCAGAAGGGCGAGTGGGGGCAACCTGCGCGGCTCTATCACCATGTCGTTAGTGTGAACGACATCTAATATTTTACCGTTCACTGCTTTTAGGAAGAATCTTACCCATATTAAAGACTAGCTTCTGCTTGCGACTTCGTCCGCGTGTAATAGTTAAAAAAAGTAAGTTAAAAAACCCCCCGGTTTTGAAACATTCTTTATTGGTGCTCCGCTCCCATTGGTCTTAGCGTGATGATATATAGCCTATAGCCTTCCTCGATAAATGAGCTATCTAATGCTGAAAGATCTCAAGTCAGATCTCACTCAAATCAGACCAGTAGTTCCTGAGATTAGCGCGTTCAAGCAAACAAACACTGTTCAGCTTTATATATTTGTATAAGATAAGATACAAGATAGAGGTTTTACGTTTACACAATCATTAATATTACAAACAACTACTAATGCAACTTCTTATCATACTGATTTATTTATTAATGGTGTATATACATACATATATCAAATGACATGTTATTTGTTTTGAGTTTCACATGTTTTTTGTCCATCCGACAAATAGTACATATTTAAAACTCCGACGGCCTCTGTGGTTGAGCGGGCTAAGCCATTGCCAGCCTACCTCACTGCAATTCAGAGGCTCCGGATTCGATTCCTGGTATAGTAAATTTCGGAAACGTATTTTCTCCGTTATTTACTATGGTCTGGGTGTCTGGGATCGGCCCCAGAGTAGTACCCATAACACAAGCGTAACTTGCTTAATTTGGGGATATACAATATATGTGTTTGTCTGCCGATTATTATTATTAAAACTACTTAAATAATTATCATCTATAAAGTCAATTTAAAAATAAATTTAGCGTACATATATAATATATAATAACATTTTTATTATAAAAGCCTCTTTTTACACATTTGAACGATATTTAACATATATTTAATACTTAATTAATAAAAAAACCGATTTTCATAAAAGTGTGATCACTCTTTAATGCCATATACAAGCATAGAGTAGAAATGAATATTCCGCACACAAATTACGCCAAATCATCCAACAACGAATACGGGCAGCTCCCAATTCTCCCATTAACTTTTTGCTTGTCATTAAGAACGGACCGAATGTTTTCCGGACACCCGGTATAAGAATAAATGTTGCCAGGTAATGGCTAATCTTTTTGACATTTCCTTTTCTTCGGATAATCTATTATTGTATATTTTTTTTTAATTCCGTAGTACATTTTTGCATATTCTTTTTATTAGGGTATTAGTGTTGGCATCCTAAAATATACGGTAGGTAATAGATGTCGTGAAACTATAGTTGTAATAATTCCTCCTATAAAAATGCCGTAATTTAATCTATAGAGTTAAATAAAATTGAAGTGTCTGTTTGTAATGCAAAATAAAAATGTGAAAAAAAATCACGGGGAATAATTCGGACAAGGAGATTCCGAAAATATAATTTTCAGAATTTTTGTCCGTCTGTTTGTCTATGTTTCGACTAATCTCTGAAACGGCTGCACCGATTTCGACGGGACTTTTACTAGCAAATAGCTGATATTATAAGGAGTGTAGGAACACAGTTTGTCAGCATTTGTCAGCTCAGCAGTATTACGCTTTGCGTGTACGTGCGACTGCGCCCGCAAGCCTTTTCAGTCGTGAATAAACGCCAGTACTGCACAGATATTTCGTGGTTTTCTCTCTTGTACGTTCTGCGCTACCGTCTCCAGCCACGTGCCACCACCTCATCATCCAAAACCTTACAGGAGTAACTTAGGCTAGTATTTTTACGGTTCGGTAAAAAAAAAATCACGCAGACGAAGTCGCGGGTAAACCTAGTAAATTCTAATAATGTAATAAACATAGCCCATAATTGTCCCACTGCTGGGCTCGGGCCTCCCGTTATTGGGAAATCGCCAGTACACCCGCCACGTTTATCCAAGGCGGATTGGCAGGTTTGACACGTCGGTTATCTCGATGTACAAGTTGCATCACGATGTTTCCTTCACCGTTGTTAGCACGTGGTAATTGTAACAATATGCACATTAGGTCAGAAAACTGCCTAAGTGGTGCATGCATTCCGGCCAGGATCGAACCCGAGCCTTTGAGATTGGGACGCGTGTGCTAACCATTACGCTACCGCGACTTATTATTAGCTAGTAAATTATATGAAAGAAACTATGTAAGTAATTGTATACGATGTATAACTTTGACAGTTGTGAAAATAAGTAGTTGTATTGTTATCAAAACTTTGTTCCCGCGAGCATTCGCTGTTTAAAGATGGCGCCACTTGAGATAGCGACTGTTTACAGAAGTCGGTGGATAGTGGTGGTTTTAGCACAAAAATATAAAAACGGCTAATGTTTGTTGGAAACTATTCATTCAACCGTGATTTATGTACCATTAAAGGTTAAAGTGTAGTAGTATAAAGTTGATGATTGAAATTGTATTTGGATGTGGAAAGTGAAATAAAGTGTTGATATCGTACATCGTATTTTTCTGAACTTCGCCGTGCCATAATAGCCATATTGGATTAAACTGCGAAAGATATTTCCTCCGACCGGGCGGCCTGTAAAAGTAAGAGACAACAAAATAACCCATAACCAGGTGTTAGGGTATTTGCTCATCTGGATAGCTACCACCCCTGCTCTAGAGTATGCCGCCATAACAAGCTTAACTTGTGTTTCGGCATTAGTGGCCAGGTTCAGTCTTCCTTTAGAGAGCGGCAGCACATTGCGATAATAACCGCTTTCCAACAAGGGTGCCGTTGGCCTATCTGCTAAACTCACGCAATAAAAAAGGTCTATCCATCTTGTATGATGTACATTGTACAACGTGTTTTATGCAAACGAATATTATTCGATTATGAGAGACGTGTTTGTATCGAATAAACCTTCTGATACATTATAGTGTTATTCTGTGTACAAAAGGCGTGGCGCGACCTCCAGTGGATTGACATTGGATACCAATAAGTTAGGGAGCGAGGTGACTGCAAACAATTAACTTTAAACTGTTGCTCGCGGCTTCGCTTGTGTACAATAAAAATAACCATAGCCTGAGCAAACATTCTACATCTTGTCAACCCCGTAACATTTACTTCTAACTAGGAGCAGAGTGCTTGCTCTCAAATGTCTTTTATCGTTCGTTTTCGTTTTAGAACTTTTATTGCTTGATTTTTTTTATATTTAAGAACATTTTCCATTGTACGTTCCATATACTTCTAAATTATATAGAGTTGTCATTGTAGTTTTAAAGAAATCTTTGCTTTTACTATTTTCTAACTAAAATTTCATTGACTCCTTCGGGCTGATCGGACGAAAACAAACGACGAAAGGCGTCGGAGAGTAAGGCCTCGGGTACAATAAAATTTCGTGCTTCTTAGTTTGAAAATGTCGGATTTTTATACAAACTTTCATTGCCTTTTTTAACCCCTTAGGGGTGGAATTTTCAAAAATGTTTTCATATTGCGCATGTGCAGTCTACAAAGAACCGGCACGCAAAATTCCACGGTCCTAGCCCCAATAATTTGGGCTGTGCGTTGATATGTCAGTCAGTCAGTGAGGTCAAGTAATTATAGAATATGTGCGAGTATAGAAAATATTTTGACACAGATTCATTCTAAAGTCTCAAATATAAGGACATAAAAAGAACGTAGTTTGTAATATATCTATACATATAGTAAAACTGTAGAGCTCGAATCGCTGTACAATTAAAAAAAATTGCTAAAAACCGAGTCCGGGGGATGTAAGAAGTGAAATAAAAGTAATTTAGATTTTTTTTCAATTTTTTTGTTTGTCTGTCTGTTTGTATGCATTCTAATCTCCGAAACGACTGGACCGATTTAAATGAAATTTTGTATGGTGGTAGCTTATATCCCTGGTCAATATATAGGATACTTTTTATCCCGAAAAATTAAAGAGTTCCCGTGGGATAATTAAAAAACCGCGCCACGCGGACGAAGTCGCGGGCATCAGCTATAATAAATCTGTAAATGGTTCGAGTTGTACAATGCGTTTAAAAATGTAAAAAACGTTAGTGGGGCTAATTCAGACCAGCAGATACCGAAAATACATTTTATCGAATTTTTGTCTGTTTATCTTTCTGTCTGTCTGTATGTTAGAGTATCACGTGAAAACTACTGAACGTATATAAATTAAACTCGACATATAACCACGACTAGCTTATAACCCGAGTTAACACTTGGGATACATTTAACCCGATAAATGACGTCATTTCCTTAGAATAGACGGGTTAGCAAAATAGATGGAATAGCGCTGAAATCGCGTTTTTTCAATTCGCTAACAAATACCTACGTTGTCATAAACAATATATCATTCATTGTATTACTTCAATTTAAGTTGGCTGCGACTCGCCTCTGTTTCGTTGCACAGTTGTGTAAATTATATATTATGGACTCAGTTTCTTTGTTATTTTAGTGAATTTAACAAGAAACAGTAAAGGTTTAGATCTAAAAATTATAGAATATAACCTACTTTAATCAAACATGTTATTTAAAATCTCGTTAGAATTCATCATTCATATTTCATAAGTTTTTTAGTTTACCGTTCATAGGTTCCATAGATGATACACTATATAGGTTCTATCTACAGGTATTTTGTTTTATGTTTGCTTGTAGGCAAACTGGCAAACGGACCACTTGGTGGTAGGTGGCTACCGTCGCCCATAGACATCTGCATCAGTAAGGGAGCCGTTGCATGCGTTACCTACCTCGTTGGGACTTTAAGTATCCGTTCACACCTTTTTGCAAGAGCCCCATATTGTAGCGTTATTTATAGTTCCTTTGCCTGTTATTATACATTCTTTAAAATAGAAAAATGACAGTTTAATTCATGGGAATTTAGCTTATGCCACTTTTTCATCTGAGATAATTTTATAGTTAGTGGCCGTTTTACACGGATATAGCGATGAGGTTAATGCGTTATTTGTGATGTGATATTGTTATTAATTGTTAATGACGTTAAATATTGACAAATAACGTATATGTATAATATACGTTATTTGTCATAACGTGGCTATGATTTTTAAGCGGTTTCCACCATCAGTTAGATAAATTTTCACTGAAGGTTTATATATAATAATAATCGGCAGACAAACACATATATTGTATATCCCCAAATTAAGCAACTTACGCTTGTGTTATGGGTATATACAACGGACTACACTGGGGCCGATCCCAGAGACCCAGACCATAGTAAATAACGGAGAAAGTTCGTTACCGAAATTTACCATACCGGGAATCGAACCCGGAGCCACTGCATTGCAGTGTGGTAAGCCGTCTAAGCCTTAGCCCGCTCAATCACAGAGGCCGTCTAAAATATTAAAAACCTATTTAAGTTTTTATGTAAGTAACATAGAGCTATTACCTAAGTTTAACGCTGGTTGAAATCTATAGACAGTCTTCTTTTAAATTGTTTCATTGAAAAGCTGATAAATGTTGTAACAAATAATAATCACAATATTGGTTTTTTTGGCCATTTAAACTTTAGAGTGACAATTTCAACAAAAACAACAACAATACTCTTTATTGTACACCAACATACAAACCTAAACATATTTTCAAATCTTCGAATTAGAAGGTAGTAGTACAATGGGCGGTCTTATTGCTCATAGCAATCTCTGCCAGGTAACCTTTGGATGGACAAGGATCTTATTCACAATAATTTCATTTTTTAGCTTTTCATAAAAAAATATAATTTAGATTAAAACCTAACACCACCAGTCCTACGGACCAGCTCATGGAAAGTGGTTACCGTCACCTATAGAAGTTTGCAACACTAGGATCGAAGGCAACTCGTTGCCAGCTATTCGGATTCGATAGAGAGTTCAGACAGCAGGGAAGGGATAGGGAAATGAAATCAAGGGATGGAATAGGGAAGTTAGTATAGGAGAAGGAAGGAGAAGGAAGTGTACTCTGCTTAGGGACACCAGAGGTCTCAAATGGAAAATTTAATCGGTCCAGGTGAACTCCCTCCGGAGCAAACAATGGTGGTCAGCCGACGCCTCCTGCGAGTTGGTCATAGCTTAGAAGGAGGTGGCTGAAAGAGAGAGGGACGAGAGCGCATACGCGGACTCTAACCGTAGAAGGCAGCTACAGGGTAGTAGACCCCACTACACGCAGCTCCTCCCATAATCCATCACAGGGGACCGCGCGGACCAGTGCGGAATCCCGTTCCCTTCTTCCTCTGTTGGTGAAGAGAGTACCCTTCCCCGGGGGTGCCCTGAGTGACAGCCAAGCGTACGGGTGTCTCAGATGTAGTATCTACGGTCCAGTTCCTAAGGCACCCCATAAAAGCGCATAGGATGTCCTCCGCTCGGAGACCACGAATGCATACACGGATGATCAAGTGTCCCACACATCCCTAAGTGTAAAGCCGTTCCCCCAGGTCCGGGGATGGCGTCCCAAGAAAATACATTCCCCCTACGTCATCAAACTGTCACTCACCACAAGAAACACGATTAGCTAAAAACCGTTTCACGATATAAAGTTAAATAACAATTTCAAAATTAGACAATTTGTATAGAAATTTTATATGACAAAAAAAGTCAAAGAGCACCGTCTTAAATTATCCTATATGTTTATATTTTACATTATGTACGTATCTTATATAATTACGAATATAAATAAATATATATGTGTGTGTGTGTGTATGTTTTTCTATAGTGTTGTTACGAGTCGAGAGAGTCGAATTAAAATGCCGTTAGAATTACTATAGAGTTTATTAGCACCATACAAACATGTATAACACAGGCACAAATATAACCGAACGCAATACGTCCAAACGTAATTGCAGGAGATCGTAATTCAAATACACTCGTAAAGTCCGTCACTACATAGATTACCGAATGTACACAAGTGTTGCTTCGCTTGTGGTTATCGCTCGACTGCCTCATCTCTCAATTGGGGCATTGCGTTATACTGTACAAATACAATATGTCTGCTAGGCCGCGTGGACTGAATTTCCTAGAATCACACCTAGCTAATGACTACCATAAAAGATTACAATAAACAATGGGCTGTTTTTCTAATCACAAATTTTAAACACAAAGTAAACAAAAGAAGTCCAAATGCCAAAAAGGTAATAAAATGTCTACAGGTATGCAGGTGTGAATTTGGCTTTTGTCAGCGTTCAGGTTGTAACAGTATATATTCTAATTCTGTAGTTAGATTTTTAATTAGATAATTAAATTATAAAATATTTTAGTGTACACAACCCTGCCTTTTGCTTGTCCCCTTCTCGCTAGACTCATAGATTTGCTGGAAGAAAACTCTTTTAGGGTTAAGCTGCCTTTGTACATTACCACTATTATTTAGGGATGCCCTGACTAGGGTAGAGGAGCGAGATGAAATGCTGTTCCGTCTCAAAGGAAGATCTTCCAGCGAAGTTACTACTGTTCCTCGCAGGCCTAGGCCCATCGATTATTGTTAAAAATTTGTATATATTCTTTGTACGTTTCGGGAAACGTTTGCGACCTCAATTATTACACCGCGCCATCTATCGGTTTGTAAATGTTCCACTACAATTCTATATTTTTGTATGTAGATTTTTATGTACATTAAAGAATAAAAGACATCTAAGTTATTGAGTTACTTCGAAAACTACAATTAAACTTTGAACGCTTAATGTTCGTCTATAATTATTATGCACATAAAAATGTCAGGTCTTTGATCTCAAGAGAGTTCAATGTCAAAAGTTTTGACTTTGTCTATTTTAAGGAGTATGAAATGTAAATTCTTTAGACAACAACAATACACATAAATGGCGTGCTACTTCATGCAGTTGGCACAAGCGTACTAAACAAAGATATGATGCAATCCGGGCTCCGAGTCTGTAACTCAACTTGGCAGTCGAATCTAAATGAAATCGTAACTTGTAATGGCTTTGGTAGTCTATAAACCATCTCGACTCAATATTGAATCAATCTTGGTTTGACCGAGATTGATTTAATGTAAATTTTAAAGACTACGGATATTTAAGAAAGAAAAAAAAGGCATTTATTTAGAACTAGATATAATACAAGTGTACTAAATAACAATAATAAAAACAATTAATATGAAGTTCTAAATAGACTTAGCTCAGCAAATTGCTGGTGGTTAAACAGCGCTGATCTTCCACTCGGGCCATTTTAGTGACATACAGAGGTAGAGTTGAATAATTAGTAACAAAAGTGTACGCAAAGAAGAAAAGACATACAGAGGCAAAAATTTAGCAAAAGATGAACATGCATTGCGACTACTTCTACTACACTAAAAATCTACATATAACTTAAATAATACTAAAAAATATATTGTCAGCCGAATGGGTCTTGACTTACACTGGCATGGTTTTATTTTGTTAAAGTTACATACTTGAGGCCTGTATGGGTCATTCTGGATTATATCTTTGCAAGATTTCGCAAACAAAACATCACACATACAACGTATTCTTAGGTTTTGTCGACTGTAAGAGTCCAAGCTAATCGGAGCAATCCCGCACTTGACAAGCACCTCCTTCTACAGCTGGACATCGCGTTGTCAACCAGTGAACGTCGCGTATCTGACGAATTGCCTAACAGTCTGTCAGATTGGTAATAGATTTTTCTTTATCGCCGTCATCGTCAGTCTGGTGACATGACAGAGGGTTTTCTATTTTCTTTTTTTTAAATTTATGGATTAAGATCTGTTTTATTTATTTTCTTTTTTTTATTCTTCTTTCAAAAAATCTTCATCTCTAATTCGATGTATTTTACACTAATTTCTTATTACTATTATATTTACTATTTACTTTTACTATTTTTGTTTTTACTATTTTACTTACTATCTATTATATTTATTTAACTATTTTTATACTTGTCTAATTTTGGTACTAGGTTTAAACATGAATCAGTCCGAGCAGCGGGTTGTCGCCAAGTGGTTCACTCGGCGTCCGCGCGTGGTCAGCTTAAGAGCAAGACGCTAGTTGAGTGCCGGGTGGCTCTGATGAGCTAGACCCAAGCAGTGGTAGCTTATTAGTTAACACACTCGCTTCTCAGATGACACGGGTTCGAATCGTTGCCCGGAAGCATGCCCTGCTTAGGCAGTTTTCTGACGCTGAAGAAAAATATCGTAACGAAAGCTGATCATCGAGATAATCGATTTTTAAAATGTAATCAAACAACTTCTTAACGGTTTTAAGCGCGGCATTTTATTTGATTTTTATTATTCTGACGTTTCGGCCACTTTTCAATAGCCGTGATCACGGAAAACAAAGCTGCCAAGTGTCAATGAGTACAGTTAGTTTTATTTAGCCTACCGCCAACTCGTTCATTTAATTATATACTTGTAATTTTTGTTTATGGTTATTATATAATATGTATCTCTTAATTTAACAAGCTATAAAAAAACACTGGCTAAAGTAATTGATTTTTCATAAATCTAATCGACTCTGAGACTCTTGAGTATTTTGGGTATATCTTATAGTTTCAAATTTGGCCATAGAGGCCCACATGAAAGATTCATCTGTACACATAAGTATAACGTCATTAAGAACTTCGCATCTCAAATGGACGCATTAAATCCTTGCTACATTTGCGTAACACAGGCATTAATACTAACAACATTATACCAGGTGTAGCAGAAGCATCTCACAGTAAATTGTATAGTATATACAAAAAAATCAATAGTAACGAATTGCATTTCAATTGTTCGAATAAGAAATAAACATAAACTTACATTTATATAGTGAGGAGCAATAATTTAATTTAATTATACTCTCGTAGCAACTTTACGGGCTCAGGCTACGAGATACGTACTACGCCGTAGTCAGACACTTTAGTGCTACGCTTAACTTCGTAGCCACTTATATAATTATAAGAAGAATGTTCACCTTGTTTCTCTTCGGGTTTCTTTGTAAGCTTATTTGATGATTAACAGCCATACTCAGAGTTAAAATAAAGTTTAACTTAAAGAACAATTAAATTTTATAATTTTAATATAGTATAAAACAAAGCCTATCTTTCTGTTTGTTTGTATATCCGCTAACTCCTCTTAAACCAGGCAAGTTTTTTAAGCGGTTTTCACCATCAGTTTGATCATTTTTCAAGGAAAGATTATGTATATATAAATACTAGCTTTTGCCCGAGGCTTCATTCGCGATATATAAAAACCTAATTAAGTTTTTATGCTAGTAAAATAGAGGTAACTAGAGGGGTTTAACCCGCGGCCGCGAGAAAAATTCAAGTTTACTTATTGTTTTGCCAAGAAAGTATCATAAATATGTATTCATGTAATTGTATATTTTTTTAACTATAAAATATAATATATATAACTATATGATATATTTTCTTAAGTTTTCGCAACTAGTATACATAATAAAACTACGTTTTAACGGGTTTAAGCGCGGTAATTTATTTGATTTTTATTATTAAATTAGACTCCCATAGAGTAAATAATAACCATAAACAAAATTAAAACTAAATAATTAAAATTAACAATTTGGCGGTAGGCTAAATAAAACTTTAACAATACTCATTGACACTTGACAACTTTGTACTCCATGATCACAGCTACTGAAAAGTCGCCGAAACGTCGGTATAATAAAAATCAAATAAATTACCACGCTCAAAACCATTAAAACGTAGTTTTATTATATAAAATGTTAGTTACGTAATAATAATGTAAACAATAAATGTATCTTCCATAAGATTATTTTATTTTATTTTATACAGACTGACATAAATATCTTATCTTATCTTTGGAGGCTTATTAATAGCTTTTCTTAATTTAGCTTATTTCTAGTTATTGTTAATGGTAGCTGTTAGCCTCCCAAATAAAGTAAAAGAAAAATTCAATTATGAATATTTCATGATAAAATTATCTGAGTCTAGCTGCTTTATTCAGTAGTGAATTAAAATCTCGTTTTACACGATTAAATAATTCTGTAGTCTAATTTACATATTAGTAAATTAAAAACAAAATTTATTTCTACATCATTTCATTTCGGATAGTTTGTTACGTAGTGTGTATTAACTTATTTATAACATACTTTATTTTAGTATTTAATTGTTTTTTTAAAGTTAATTTAGTGATTACATTATTATAGTTTTTATTTTTTTATGTATGTAATAAACATAAGTTCAGTATAAAGTTTCGGATAACTTGGAACAAATAGTATTTTCTTAAGTTTTACCGACTAGTACACATAATAAAACTAAGTTTTAGTGGTTTTAAGAGCGTAATTTTTTTTTAATTTTTTTACACGACAACTAATGTTTTTTTTACTGAAAAGTGGCCGAAACGTCGGAATAAAAATCAAATAAAATACCACACTTAGAATCGTTAAAACGTAACTTGAAGCAAATAAATTTAAAGCAGCTCTTAGTTATTTCAAAATAAATAGCAAAAATTAAGTAAAATCTGCTATTTATTCGAAGGTTAATTGTAGTTTAATGTTATCAAATCAAATCAGTTATTGCATAAAAACATGGTTACACAATAGGTCTTGTTATTTTATACAGAGCACATGTTTCTTGTCGGTTGGGCGTATATATAATTATTTTTTTTTGTTTTGAAGATACACTTATTTGATTTTAATTATTATCACTAATATTTTAATCTCATAATTATGTATATCCTTAAATTTAACAAATACTAAATGACACACAATTTAAATTTATATATGTTTCTAATGATATTTATATGGTACAAATATTATAAATATATTTAAACACTTAACATTCTAACTTATCACTTATATTTAAAACTTATCATTAAGGAATTCAGTTACACTGTATTAGCTTTTTCTTATTAGTACTCTTTTTAATTGTGATTTAAACAATTTAGTTTTCAGAGTTTTTAGCTCTTTTGGGATTTTATTATATATTTTTGGGGCCATGCATATTATACTATTATACAGTAAAGTTGTTTTTGCAGGGTGCATAAGTTATAGTTAAGGGATCACCTCGCTCGCGCACTACCACATTTTGACGATATAAATTGACATTTTTTTCTCTCTCTTCTTTAAATCAATTTTATTATAATTTTTAAAACTACAAAATATCAAATTGCATGTAGTGTTTGCCTATAAGTAATTACTGCATTTTTCATGTTCAAATAAAGCTATGTACATGCTTGGTAACAGTGCAAGTAATTATTGGTAAACCAAAAATAAATAAATTTTTAAAAATTCTTACGAAAATCTATATTCTATGAATCTCAACAATAATAGATATTATTGCAAACTACCTGACCGGACTGAACCGCATAATGCGAATACCTTATTTACCTATAAAAGTGTAAAAAAAGATGGCAAACATCTTAAAATTTATTACGCTGATGTCTAACTGATGACCAGATATAGTAAAATACAACTTTAAAATTAAAAAAACTTTATACTGCCAAAAATAGTAAATCACCATTTAAGCCCCCTTTTAAAGTGGTTTATTAAGGTAGTAATCGCGCATTAATATTGTGACGACCTAGACGCGGACAAAAACAAATTCACACCTGCATACCTCTAAAAACACATTTTATTACCTTTCAGCTTTGGACTTCTTTTGTTTACTTAGTGTTTAAAATTTGTGATCAGAAAACAGCCCATAATTTATTGTAATCTTTTATGGCAGTCATTGGCCAGGTGTGTCGGATTTAAAGTACAAACTTATTCTAGGAAATTCCGTCCACGCGGCCGGACTGACATAGTGCATCTGTGCAGTATAAAGCAATGCCCTGATTGAGGGACTGCAGTCGAGCGATAACCACGAGCGAAGCAAGACTTGTGTACATTCGGTAATCTATTTAGTGGATTATGGAATTACGATCTTCTGCATTACGTTTGGACTTGTTGTGTTCGGTTATATTTGTACCTGTGTTATGCGTGTTTGTAGAGTTCTAATAAACTCTATAATAATTCCAACGGCATTTTAATTCGAGTCCTGCAACTCGTAACAATATGATCGTTAGGACTTGGTGATCATTTATTATATTTGGTCTATGAATACAATTTTGAAGTACAGTCAAGAGCTATACTTATATATAGTCAAGGTGGCGAAGTCCGTCAATGGGACAAGTTTATACACCGCTCGTTTTATACCTTTTTTAAACGGAATTTAACGCCAACTACAATTCGAAGACAGAATTCAATGGTGTCTTAGCTTCGCTGACTGATTTGTTGTCTTCGTAACTATTCAAGCACGGAAATAATGAGAGGTGTATGGAGTTCCCCCACTGACGGACTTCGCCACCTTGACTATATATAAAATATAAAACCATGTAGTGTTTGACGTTCTATTTTAGTACATGTTTCTTTTTTTAGTGTTTAGTATATTTCTTCTCGTAAGGGAGCTTAGGATCTCAAAGTATTTTTGGTGGTCAGAATAATTGGTGCCATTTTTTTCACTTTGAACAAGATTTTTTAACGACTTTGAATACAATGTGGTTGATCTCTTGATGTGCCACCTCCCTGCAAGTGCCGTCCGCGTGCGTTGCACGCTTTGCACGCCCGCTTATTACTGTGGCCTGTGTGGAGCGCTGTAACCCCATTGCGAAAACGTAAACCACAAACTCGCTGAATACACGTACGTAAAGTAGGCTTTAAATAATATAACTTCACTGAATCCGTGTATCAAGCGAATTTGCGGGCTACCATATTTGCATGGAATGATAACGCTCAACGCTCTGTTTCTACATTCTTATTTTAAGAACAGAATACTACTAATACTTTATTGTACACTTTAAAAAAATTTAGGCCCGATTATTTAAATTAAATATAGTCTGTGTTACTCAGGGATAATGTAGCATTCTAATGGTAAAAGAATTTTTGAAATCGGTCCATTTGTTTTTGAGTTTATTCGTTACAAACATACACAAATACAAATCTTTCCTCTTTATAATATTAATATAGAAAAATGCTACATAAAATCAAGAACATTAATATACAAGTACAATCGGTGGTTTTATCGCCTATGGCGATTTCTTCCAGATAACCTTTGGATGGAGTATAGGATGGAGTATAGTAAGGACAACAAAAGTCAATAGTTGCTAAACCAGCACTCGTACAATAATTTAGTTTATTAATTGATAAATAGTAATATATGTTTTTATCTAGCATTTACCAGCGGCCTCAGACGTGTTAATGTAAATTTTGTAGACGAGTGGAGGTCCGGCCGTTTGGAGTCCCACGCGCCTGCCGGTAATCTCGTCCCAGGTCCGGAGAATTGCGAACCTAGCAAAGAGGGGCTCAATTCTGTTATTTCAATATCATGACGTTGTGAAAATATTCAAAGTAATTTCATTGCGATAGGTTCAATAATTCATATTCTATCTACTAAATGTACAATATCTTCTCGACATCTTTGTAAGAATGGTAGATTTTTTTTTATTAGCATCAACAAAAATGACGTTAGCCGAAATTAATATTGGAAAGCTGCCAACATTTTAAACATTTATTTCGCGAGATTTCGCTTATAAATATTTATAAAGATGGAGAGTGACGTGCCATGGGCATGCCATTGGAATTAACAGAATTCCGAAATCAGGCAACTTTGCGATTGAGATGATAGTGTCCGGCTATTTTGACGCGATAATAATAGCAGAATTGAGCCCCAGGCAGAAGGGCTCAGACAGCCCATCTGATGGAAAGCGGTTACCATCGCCTATAGCCGTTTGCAACACCAGGGATGAGGCCAACGCGTTGCTAGCTCTAGGATGATAGAGGGTATGGAATAGGAGATATGAAATAAATGGGATAAAGTAGAGAGGTCAGTAAGGAGGAATAGAATAGAAGGGATGGGATAGGGAAGATAGAATATGCGGAAATAGGCCATCGGAAGTTGCACTCATCATACGAAATAAGATTAGCTTAAGGCCAAACGTTTCACGCCGATGTTCTATAAAACGTATCACACCGATGTTCTATAAGAAAGTATCACACCGATGTTCTATAAGAGCGTATCACACCGATGTTCTATAAGAACGTATCACATCGAGTTTCTATAAGAACATATCACACCGATGTTCTATAAGAAAGTATCACATCGATGTTCTATAAGAGCGTATCACACCGATGTTCTATAAGAACGTATCACACCGATGCTTTATAAGAACTTTATAAGAAAGTATCACATCAATGTTCTATAAGAGCGTATCACACCGATGCTTTATAAGAACGTATCACACCGATGTTCTATAAGAAAGTATCACACCAATGTTCTATATGAACGTATCATACCGATGATTTAGAAGAACGCATCACACCGATGTTTTATAAGAAAGTATAACACCAATGTTCTATATGAACGTATCACACCGATGATCTAGAAGAACGCATCACACCGATGTTCTATAAGAAAGTATCACAACGATGTTCTATAAGAACGTACCACACCGATGTTTTATAAGAGCGTATCACACCGATGTTCTATAAGAACGTATCACACCGATGTTCTATAAGAAAGTATCACACCGATGCTCTATAAGAGCGTATCACACCGATGTTCTATATGAACGTATCACACCGATGATCTAGAAGATCGCATCACACCGATGTTCTATAAAAAAGTATCACACCAATGTTCTATATGAACGTATCATACCGATGATCTAGAAGAACGCATCATACCGATGTTCTATAAGAAAGTATCACACCTATGTTCTATAAGAGCATATCACACCGATGTTCTATAAGAGCGTATCACACCAATGTTCTATATGAACGTATCACACCGATGATCTAGAAGAACGCATCACACCGATGTTCTATAAAAAAGTATCACACCAATGTTCTATATGAACGTATCACACCGATGTTCTATAATTCTATAAGAACGTATATAGATGCTATTATTACGTTTTAGAATCATAATTGAATGCGATATGGATCATTATGTCAAATTCTTTAACATACTTCGAAAATTATACCATCGTAGTAAGTAATGAGTCCCTGTAGGGTGCCGTACATTTTAAAATGCTTAGAATCGCTTTCAACAATAATACTGGCATTATGAGAAAGTTCAAAGCTTTTGTGTTTTTAAATGTCCATTTAAATTCTCCTTCGTATTTATTTCAGAGCTTTATTATCATATTAATATTTATAATATTATAAAATTCTGAACATTCCGTGTCTGTAAATTGAAGCTATTTAGAAAAAACAACTGGAATGCACTATATAAACACTGGAAAACACGATGCAATTTTTTTTAGATTTCTTGTCTGTTTGTCGGTGTATGTTTTTTCGGGAATCATCTAAAAACTACTGGGCTGATTTCGATGGGGTTTTTGATGATCGGCAGCAAATTCTTAAACTTAAAATCTGCGCTACTTTTTATTTTGGGAATCCCGCGGGATTCTTCTGGGAGTTATTTAAAATGGTCAGAATTAAAAAAATCTAACTCCACTGTGATATTTCACTGATTGATGTCATGAATTTGAATTTTATGTAAAAAATGTACGATTTTTTATCCCGGAAATCCTGCGGGAATTTTCCCGAGAGCAGTTTGTAGTTGTTCGGGTGGCTAAAAATTACCTTATTCCGACACAGTTTTCACTAAAACGATAGCTTACATACTTTTTTGAATGCTGCGGTACATTGTGTCCCGGGAATCCTGCGGGAATTTTAAGTCAAGCGTGGACGAACTCGCGGACATATCCTAGTATAAATAATAAAATGGGTTTGTTTATATATTTTTTACTTCCACGTCATTACCTAAGCCGATACTTTCAATTTGATTGAATCAACCAAAGTAATCCGTACAAACCTAAATTTGAATAATTCTATGTAATTGAATACCGCCATGTTATTACAGTTCTGTGCCTTTCAACCAAATTTATTCAATTTCTTATCAATTTAGTTGATTTGTCTAATATCAGATTTAGATAAGTACGGTAAAACCTCTGCCAGTCGAACTTGAAGAGAGACGCCAAAAAATTCGAACGATAGAGTTTTCAACTTATGAAGGATTTCGACTTAAGAAAATTTTGTAAGGAAACATTCGACTTGTAGAGGTTAGGATTTATATTTTAGCGGTTATAAATCAAATATTGCTATGTTATAGAGGGAAAATAAGTACTGAATTTGCTTGTAGGGACTCACTAATTATTTCGACTTGTAGAGGTTTCAGATTACGAGTAACGGAGCTTCTGATGTTGAAGGTAAGGGAACACGATTTTTTTAGAGTTTGGGAAGTTTTCGACTTAAAGAATTATTTGTAAATTTATCAAGACAATAAATGGGAGTGCCAAGCAAGTGTGTCTGAACTACGCATATCAAAGTGTTCTGTACAGATAATACATAGGTATCCACAAATTTTGTAATTTCTCTATAAAACCCTAATAAAGAATATACAGCTTGAAATATTCCATATATATTCCTGATCAAACCAATTTTCTTCGACTGTAATCAATCCTAATTTTTTTAGAATTTTCTAGTTCATACTTCAAAAGCTACAGGGATTAGAACACAATCTATACTAATGTAAGAGTTAATATAGTATTAATATATATATATAATATAGTATAAGACGCCTGCGACTGTTTCTGATCCAAAAAAAATTATATATAAAATTCTTCTGTTTGTGTGTATTTCATAACTCTTCTTAAACGATTGAACCAATTTTGATGCAATTTGTTGTACGTGTTCAAGTTGGTCCCGGAATGGTTAGATTCACGACTGGACCCGGTAGGTGGCGCCGCTGAACTCCTAAACGGTGAGCCCGGCTTTGATGAAATTTTTGTTTGTTCAAGTGGATTCGAGAATAGTATAGATTAACATTTGGTCGCGATAAATGGCGCTGCAATCGGGTTCTAGATTTTTATTTTTTTAAAGGCAAGGCAACGTCTGCCGGGTACCGCTAGTGTATAATAAAATAATAACAACAGCCCATAAATGTCCCACTACTGGACTCGGGTTTCTTAATATAGGGGAACGGACAGTATACCCGCCACTCTTGTCCAAGGCGGCTTGCCAGGTTGGACACATCGGTTATCTCGATGTGCAGGTTGCATCGCGATGTTTTCCTTCACCGTTGTTAGCACGTGGTAAATGTAACAATATGCACATTAGGTCAGAAAACTGCCTAAACGGTGCATGTGTTCCGGCCAGGATCGAACCCGCGCCCTTTGAGTTGGGGACACGTGCGCTAGCCAATACGCTACCACGATTTGAATATAATATATAAAACATAGTATTCTTGCTATCTATTCAATTATATAAAAATGTATTCAGAAATAACGTTCTAATTTTCAGTTTTTTTTCAAAATCTGTAAAATTTTAACCGTAAGGCAAATAAACGGTAAGTAAAACATAGGAACCGGCCATAAAATATAGTGGTAGTTATGTCTAATAGAATAGAATTGTAACAAAATGCAACCTACTAACTCATAAAGATAAATTCATTCATTCAAGTAACAATTGGTGACCTTATTGTTCATAGTAATTCTTTCCAGACAATCTTTAAGTCGAGTAAAGACGATAATACGATACTTGCTTAACCAGCCCATGTAAAAAGTTATTTTTTAAGTAAACAGCTATATTTGTAAAGTACTTATTATATTATAAATACATATAAACAATAACACAATATAAAATATATGATAACTAATTAATTAATCTATATATATAAAACAAAGTCGTGTTAGTTACACCATTTTATAACTCAAGAACGGCTTGACCAATTATTATGATTTTTGTGTTTTTGGAATTGTCTTCGTCCGAATACGATAATAAGTATTAAATATTAATATGATATTCATCAATAAATAAAAAAAAACATTAAAAAAACATCCGTTACAACATCAGTATAGCCATTCATTTGTTATGATCTTTTGAGGCCGATTTCGGCAATGGTGACTGCATTTAAACTCATTTTCATTTGTCTGATTTAGGTGAATTATTTCTGTGTGTTTTCAAGTGGATTCACGACTGGAACCCGTAGGTGGCGTCACTGAACATCTCTTTAACGGTGGGACTGATTTTCATGATTTTTTTGTGATTTTTTCAAGTAGATTGGAGAATGGTTTAGATTAACAATTGGTCCCGGTTAATGACGCTGCAATCGGTTTCTGGATTATTATTTTTTAAGGGCAAGACAACGTCTGCCGGGTCCAGCTAGTAATATATAAATATATTATATAATACACATACTATTTATATATTTTTATTTGGGTTTTTTCTCAGTCTGGGGTCCTGTCTCCCGCTCCTATATTTTGTAATTCTTCTTATTTTGTAACAACTTTAAATTTCAATCATACAATTATTTTATAATTACGCAAAAATTGTCGTGCTACTTTATTATTTAAGGGAGAAAATAAATAGACATTTATTTTATTTTATACATACAAAAGAGAATTTGATACTTTAAAAATCTTAAACTTATTAACAATAAATAAGACATCCTATATTACATTAAAAATAAAATAAAGTATATAACGTCTAATTAAGAATATTAATATATATGTACACAAAGCATGAAAATATTGTTATGTTTATATACAGATATCGGTCGCAAAATTTATAGAAAATACTAAAACAGTAATGTTTTATTCTCTCCTTCAAAAGTATAAAATCCGAGTCAAAAATGTAGCATATTTTTACTGAAAGCCAGCATTACGTATTCTCGTTGCCATTATGCAAAAAAAGAACGAACTCACCTGTAATTACAGTTAAGAGCGTCACAAAAACACGCCAGTAAAATCTTTAAATTCACACAGGTCACATAACAAGAATTAAATGAATTATCGAATGTACGTATTACGTTTAAGAATTGTTTTCTATGTTACATTTAAATGAATATCGTAATAGCTTTCATATCGCGTGACGATATATTTGAATACATTTTTAGTCATATCCCGAAATATACGACATGCGTCAGAATCGCGCCACAGTAGACTGAGTTGGAGGGAGGAAACCCCTTACTCCAATACTACGGGGCATAGATTAATGAAGCGGTGGAATAGACCAACGGAGTCTATTTTTATTTTTTTAAATAAGGTAAGTTTTTAAAAGATACTGTAGTGCCTCGAGTATGTTTCTTGAGGCTAGACTGAACACGTTTTGTGCTATCGGGAGAAGTCGTATTGCAAATTTCTTGACCATGATTAAAAAGTTTAGAAACAGTATAATTGTGGCCATTGCTAGCAGGCTACACCAAACAAAAATGTATTGGGACTGGTTGCAGATTGCTGCATAGAATAATTAATTTTATGTCAAATATATGTTAATGAAATGCTTCAATAAAGGACTGACCGATTGACTGAGAGACTGGTGGATATTTATGAATTATGTTTTTTTAAGGTTTAATGTAATATATATAATAATAGCATTGTATAAAATTTGTTGTAATTATGGATCATGGTGTCTGAAATAAATAAATAATTATTATTATATTTAAATTCCAAAGTTTTTGTTCAAACTAAGTTCTACTGGAAAATATTTTTTAAACATCATACATATATGATGGAAATACCAACAAAGCGGACGAAACGCTATGCTTCCACTTTTATTATACGTACCGCTGAAGAGTGGAACTCTTTACCGTTGTCTGTTTTTCCTGAAACATACAATCTAGATGTCTTCAAGTGTCGCGTGAACAGGTATCTTCTAGGTAAGCGTGCTCCACTTTAGACTGTATTTCCACCTGACATCGGGCGCAATGTCGATCAAACGCGAAACTATTCAATAAAAAATATATACTTATATAGATGTATATGTTAAAAATTAAGTAAATCTACTTCGTGCTTTATGTACACCGCTTAGCAATGTGTTATTGCTGTTTAAAGAGAAGCAAGAAACTGCCCAGTAGCATGTCTGGCTAACTCCCTTTTTTCACTTTTATCTGTCTCACTTTTTTATGTAGGTAAGTTGCACAAGAATTAATGGAATTGCAGCAAACAGAACACAACAAAGGCCGTAATTCGTAATTATGAGTGACACAAAAATTCACATTACAACCTCTCTATAAATTTCCAACAAGTTTAATTAGCACAAAATAAAACTTAACACAGAATATATATTCATTTATGTATCATATTTTTAACGGTTAATCTCCGATATTGTTCAGGCATTTGATATTGTTACATGCCTTCAAAGATAAGCACACAGCTGCCTGTCGTAAGCGCAGCTTATTGTCTTCCCGGATTTAGGAATACTTTTGTATTTTGAATTTGTAATTAAGAAAAACATGCTATTGTTTTTCTACTTGTTTTATAACCATCATTAGCGTCGAACTAATCCTTATTGTTATTATTCTCGACTTCGTTAGTCGTTCGCAGGTGTGCAAGTTACTATTTCTCGGAAACTCAGTGCGCGCGGCCAATTTTTTTGTACTGTGTAGTTGATATATGACAATGCTCGAATGGAGGAGTGGGCAGTCAAGCGACGACTACGAGACGAGTAAAATGTTTGTAGTACTCTCGATTAGCGATAGACGACGGACTGCGCGTGTCGAATTCCATTGAATCGTGCAGTGTGAACTGGTTGCATCTAGTTTTATTTGTATTTGTTTTATACGTGTTTGTACAGTTCTAATATATTCTATAGTAATTCCAACGGCATTTTTAATTCGAGTCCTGTAGCTCGTAACAATATATATTTATATATAAGGGATTCGCTTTATCAAAATGTTCCATGAATCCTAAGAATGCATAGAGTCTATAATCTCTTACCAACATAACAGGTGGCCTTATGACTCTCTCAAACAACCTAAAAGGATATTCTCAGCTATACAAGTTGGAATATAAAATTAAATTTTCACGTTAAAAAGCCCATTGCTATTTTAGAACTGCCCTGTGTTTGCAAATATATAAGAATATGCGAAAATGGGCATTGCAATATTTTATAATCGGCAGACAAATCCATATATTATATACACCAAGCTAAGCAAGCAATGGATCACTCTGGAGCCGACCCCAGGCACTCAGACCATGTTAAATTATGACCAGAAATCTAAATTAGGAGTCTGCATTCCAATTAATTACGCAGGCAAACACTTAGCCCCAACCATGGGCCGTTAAACTTTACGTTAATAGGTAACTAAGTAACATAACATGTCTTATACGTGCTTATGATGTCGCGTACTTGAAACAATACCAACTCCGCGTGCTTTGCTATAACGATGGAATTTCACCTAAATTGATTGAATATTTCTATAATGTTCTTCTCGAAGCTGTGCACAATTTTTACTAACGTATCGTACATACATACGTCTAACGTGACCAAAGGGCTGGACTGTATTTTTTTATGTTTGTCAGCACTGTCGTCTCTAACAAGGGGATGGTCAGAGTCACTGACACTACACTATACAACTCATTGACTTTATGATTTATACAATATTAAAAAAAATAATCCTTATAATTACTACACATTACTTAAACTATTAAATTTTTTTCATGTTTTCGGGATTCAATTAAATTCTACATGAAAAATACACGAGTCTAGGAAAAAGAATAGAAGAGGTAGTTTTGCGGGGGAATTTTTGGGGGAGGGGGGAAGTTTCGCGGGCCGGATTGGGGGGCAGGAGAGATTGGAGGGGGGAAAGCAGCGAATTAGCGTTGCCATACAACGAGGAAATGCGGCCAGCGTTTTGGGAAAGTTCTCAACTGAGAGCTACTTGGAACTCGTATATTGTTTATAATTTTAATAAGTTAGTTAATTTTTAATATTTAATTGTATGTTTTTTTAAGTCAGTGTATTCCATTTAAATATTATAATTTTTATTTTAATAAATTAGACATCTTTTAGTTTAATATATTTATTTTTAGGCGTTATGGATCTAAGACTTCAGAACTATTGTAAAATCTTTTTGGAAACCTGATTTTAATAGGTTTCATACAAATAACCAACTCATATTATAAATAAGACCATTCTGTGAGCTTTCCTCCAATATAATCTTTGATCCATGCTGGGGCACAATAGAGTGAGATAGCAATGTACACAAAAGTTTACTAGTGAAATAAGGACAGCAATATTGACGAGTACAGGCTGTGTTTGACCAACTTTTCTTTCCGTTCGAATAAAATATGAGAGAGAGATCCCTGCAGTAAGTCGGCGGCTGTGTTGTGAGGAATTATTAAATTTGGGTCTGATATCGACCAGGATTTCCAAACACCTTAGTCAGCATGAAAGTCATTAAAAAAATCCATCTTCATCACCAGTTCCTGCTTCTATATTTTATTGTTTAGAGCATACCGCCATAACAACCTTGAGTTCTGTTCCAGCATTAGTAGCCTAATCCAGTCCCCCTTTCGAAACCAACAGCACATTGCTAGCACCTTTGATGTTGCATATTTCCATAAATAACGGTCACCACTTTCCATCAGGTGGGCCCTTGGCTTGTCTGCTGTATTCTAGCAATAAAAAGAACTCACTTTCATATATGAAGAACAATATTACTACTATACTGAGACTGTTCTCGAGTTTATTACCAATAAGCGAATGGGACGTACCCATATTACGTGACCCGTTCAGGGGGAGGGAGATCTTCAAAATACCACGCTTGGTCACGGGGGCTTGGGGTTTAGTTACGCAGTCAATATCCTATAGAGAAATCTCGCGCTTTTTCCAGCTATATTAAAATATAACGCGCAGCGCTTAGCGCTTTATAAATAATAATAACGGATAATGAGCCAAATTATTGTTTTTAATTTTCTGTTCCCAAAAAAATTATTTACTATTATTTAATATAACCTTTTTAGAATGTAACCTAAATAACTTAATTCACGCTCAAAGAGTCACACACATCTTGAGTTGTGTTCCGGCATTAGTGGCCAGGTTCCAGCATCCTTCGCTCCCGGCCGTGGACCAGGCGATGGTTGGGGCCAAACCGGATGGGGTGAAGCCGTCGCCTCCTTTTGCGAGGCCGTCATGTCCGCAAAGGAGGCGGCAGAGCGGGAGAGAGAGCGAGCAGCCGTGCTCCTCTCCCGCCGAAATAACCGGTCGCGGCGCCGGAGGAACCAGAACCTCATCTAAAGCCGCAGAGTAGGGGGCACGTCGGTGCCCGCGCGCGCCCCTCTCAACCGTCGAGCACGGAGAGGCCTGCCCACTAGGGCGGGCCCACGCCAGCCGGGGTCGCGGAAGAAAAGCTTGCGCACATCCCGTGACCCCGGCACATGGTGTCAGGTGGCACCAAGGGGTTTTAGTGGGTATTCCGGCTCTCTAGCCGACGAGTCCCACACTCCCCCGCCGAGCCTCAGTTTGAGCTCCTGCTCCCGCTACTTAGCTTTGGAATTCTTCATATTTTGTAATAACTTTAAATTTAAATCATACTCGTAAACCCACGTCTCGTCACCAGTAACAATGCGTTTCATGAATGTTGGGTCGGAATTGACTCGTTCTAACATGTCCTCAGCGACTCTTATACAATTGAGTTTTTGGAGAAACTTTTACTTTAACTTTTGGGACTAGCCGAGCGGCAACATGTTTCATACCCAAGTGATTATTTAAAATGATAAGGATCGACTCGTGAGACCTAGAAGGTTCAGCGGCTATTTCTCTCAAAGTTGAATGAGGATTTTCAGTCACTATTTCCTTCACTTTTGCGATGTTAACTTCAGTTGAAGACGTTGATGGCCTACCAGGGCGAGGCAAATCTTCCGGCATATCTCGAACGCTTTGTACCACTCATAAGCACGTAAGCCTTCTGTAACATTTCCAGTGTCCTCGAACACGAAATTCCATTGACGATGCAAAATTTAATACAAACTCTTTGTTCCATGTTTTTGTCCATTATGAAATTCGCAATATATACTAGATATGATCTAACTAAAAACAGCACTGTATTTAATCTAAATGACCGATGCAACTCAAACTGCGCGCCAAAATGAAAAACAGTTGTGCCAATCTAACAACAATAAAATAAATGAATTTGGAACCATAAACAAATCATCCATTCCCGATACTTTTTTGACAGAATGCATTATTATTTATAGCATTATTATAATTATATCTCTTACTATCAGAGAGGCCAAATCATTACCAATATTTAGAAATTTGCTCAGAAAACACTATTTGTCCACAAATAGCTATGTCTGATTAACAGAATATAATCATGCTAATACATTATTATTATAATAACTTATGTATTACTGTATATATATGACTATGTATATATGCATGTATTTGTATATTTATTTCTTAAACTAGTTTAAGTATTGATGTATCTATAGCCTTTTTCCTACACCACCTATATCGCCGTATTCCATTGTTTTTGTTTCATTTAGGTTGCCTGGAAGAGATCGCTTTGAGCGATAAGGCCGCCTGTAGTATTGCCTAGAAAATATTGTAAATATGGTCTGTTTTTGTAATTGTATATTTTGGTGTGCAATAAAGTGTTATCTCTCTCTCTCTAATTATAATTACGCATATTTTTTCTTGATACTTTACTTTAGTATTTAAGAGAGAAAATAAATAAACATTTATTTATTTATTCTATACTTATTATTCTATAATATATTTGAGGATTACTACGTGAAAACTAGAGGAGGAGGAGGGGTCTTGGCATATACTACGGGTGATCAGCGAGGAGTAGAATTTTGTAAAAAATAAATCACATAGTATGGTTACGTTTCCTAAACCCGGTCACGCTACACTCAGTGTATTATTTTAGAGTTTTACAGGCACGTAAACACATGGAAGCTAAATATTTAAATATAGAATAAAAATTATTTAAAACTCTTCTATTGAAATGCAACGTTAGAAAAAATTTCAAGTCAATCGTTGGACTACTTATTCATTTCCGCGGAGACAAACATATAGAAGCTAAATTTTTAATAGAAAAAGATTTTGTGTCGACCTACAATAAACCTTGATTCCTTTTCTCCTTTTTGTTATTATATATAAGGGCCCTTCAGACCCCTCTTCACCCCTAACATAGCCAGGGCCTTTATACAGCTATTTTAATATTAGGTGTTCTTTTACAGTCAGACCTTTCTATAATACACCATACATAATATATTTATTACCCACACACACACACACACATTATTATATATATTCTTTATTACATATATGACGTCAGAGGTGACGGAACCCGCCATCACCTCGTGCTGTTGCGCTTCACAGCCTCTTTTATCAGCCGCAAGCAAAACCGCTCCAGGTGCGGCCTCGATACCTTACCTGACATCAAATCCAAAATAGTAACCTCTGTGATCCTAGTTTTTGTAACGGTCTCGAGGACGCATCTGGGCCGGTCGTATGCCGGGCACTCCAACAACAAGTGTTGGCTGGTTTCGTTACCTCCGGAGTAACAGAATCACGCTGGGATGTCTCTTAATTTAAACTCCTTTTCTCCTTTTACACCATTCCCTTTCCATAACCTCGGCAAAAAAAGAAAACTCTGAAGATGTCAAGAGATGGGGCCATCTGTATTCGCGGTCGACTGCAAAACGTCAAAGCTGTCAACTAAAATTCTCACTCTCAACCCACACGTACGTGTAAGTTAAATTTTAAGTTTACTATACCAGGAATCTAACCCGGAGCCCTGCGTTTTTTTTTTTTTTTTTTTTTTTTAAGGCGGGGGAAATGCGTTTCGCACATACCGGGTCCTTTGCTAGGGACTAGACCGTTGTTGATCATGGAGGCTTTCCACTGAGGCAATCCAAACAATAATCAACCGGCTTGTGTGGAGACTCGACTAATCAATACCCCATGTGCCCCGCGCTTATGGCAGGAAAGGCGTGAGATACAGAACGTAGTTACGCCCACACCGATCCTAGCGCACAAGTGCTTGAGAATGCCCCGGGAGAGGCAAACTCACTTCGTCAACAGGGGTGAAGACTCCTCTGCTCCCTAGATGCTAGAGGGCCCCTGCAGCGGTATTTCAGGGAGGGAGGTCATGCGCATACCTGCGCCTCCGGGCTCCCAACTGACGTCGGCGCCCGCGAGACGCATGCGCACTACCATCTCTCTCCCTATCTCGTTCCGCGGCGTCCTTATGAGACACTACCGTCTCGCAGAAATTGGCCGCGAACGCCGATTGGCCGCGCCGAACTTTGGCTATCACGTCCGCCTGGAGAGGCCAGGGCGGATCGCCTGCCAAGAGTGTCGACGCCGTCCACGACACTGTACGGTATCTTCGGATGGTCCTCACCGCCAGGACCCGTTGTGCGCGGCACAACAAAGTCCTATTGTGGCGGTGAAGTGCAGTGGACCATACGGGTGCACCGTACAGGGCCATACTCCTAAGGATGCCCATGTAGAGTTTCCTAGTCGTCCCCCCCGGTCCCCCCACGTTGGGAAGAAGCCGAGAGAGGGCGCCTGCGGACCTCACGAGCTTGGGAACTAGCTGCTTAAAGTGCGCTTTGAACAGTCATTTCCCATCAAGAATTAGCCCCAGATATTTCATCTGGGGGCCTACACGAATGTCCACCCCTTGGACTGTAACGGACAAGTCCGCGGGGGGATTACGAAACCGCCTATGGAACATGATGGCCTCCGTTTTCGCGAGGGAGACCTTCAAGCCCAGCCTACCTATTCTTCGGATCACGATCGCCAGCCCGGCGTTGGCGGGGTCCACGGATTCCGCGAATGACGCAGCGCGTGCCGTGAGTAGAGTGTCATCCGCAAAGCAGATTAGCCCTATTCCGGGCAGGACCGGAACCCGAAGGATCCAGTCATAACCGACGTTCCAAAGAACCGACCCGAGGACCGATCCCTGTGGTACGCCGCACACGACGCGTTGCCGACCTATCGCGCGATTCTCGGACTCGCCGCCCTCCCAAAGGATGTATCTATCCTGGAGGTCCCGGAGCCCTGCGTTACAGTGAGGTAGGCCGGCAACGGCTTAGCCCGCTCAACCACAGAGGCTGTCAAATTGCTTTATAATTAAGACCATAGAGAAAGGAACAAGTGAACAAATAAAACTATTTATGTATCATATCATGTTAGTGTAAAAGCGGGTAGTTACCGTATTTATTGTTATATGTTAATTTTAAGTAATTCAAAATTGTCGTCGTCTGTCTTGTGAAGAACTACTTCCAATTTCCAAGGTGTGTGAATTACTTACAAATTCTAACAAAGTTGATTAATTTTAATTGTTTTCAATCATAATTAAATTTTATATTTCTAGCAAAACAGCGTATTTCTTACTAAGCTGTCGTATTTAAATACTTAGTAAAAATGTTATTAAGATTATTTTTATTTTGTAAGTTATGTTTCACATTTTTTATTATTATATCAACCTGACCCGTAATGTAACTCACCTGATGTTAAGTGATGAACTGATGACGCAGAGTAGCATCGAACACAATGACCTAGAAGAAACCTATTCACTAGTGACTACAGATTTTATATGTCTAGCAAAACAGGCATGTTGTTTCATTCTTCGGGAGTGTATGCCAGAAATGTGGAAGTAAAGCTATTCATTATGACTGGAAGTGTTTCCACCACATAAAGGCAGCATGAAACTTTGGCTCTGTTTGTTCTATGGTATAACAAAAAGAGAGAACTACAACACAAACATAGCAGCCATCGTTATCAAAATCATAATTGCATATAACATACACAATGTAGTCTATTAATCGGCAGCAAACACACGCACTGTATCCCCAAGCTAAGTAAGTTACGTTTGTGTTATGATTTGTACAACGGACTCACTCTGGCGTCGATCCCAGACACCCAGACCAAAGTAAATAACGGAAAATTCATTTAAAATATTTATTATAAAGGGAATCGAAAGTTTTACGTTCCTATGTGTGAGGTAAATAGATAAATAGTAGGATGTATTAGACAAGATAATAAATGTAATAGCCTTAAGAACAAATGCAATGGAAAGTAAGAGTATTTATAAAAAAGAAAATATAAAAGAAAAGGTAAACCCTCTATCTTTACACATGATAGTGGAGAAGGTATATAAATAAATAAATATATTGTAATACTTGCAACAACTTAGAAGGGCTAATGGCAATAAAAGAACAGCAACTGGTCACTATATTTATAATCAGAAAACATTACGGCTTAAATACATTTCATACACTCACTGACACACTCAACAGACATTTTAGAACACCTCGTCATCCTTTTAACAATTTTACAGTATATGAAACTTAGCAAATTGGCACAACCGATAGCGGATTGAAGTCCTTGACAACCTATTTTAACTAAAAAGGTTATAATGACAAGCATTTGTTATATAAAACAGGCGCTAATCACCGAATAATTAAAAATATAACAAAACTATTATTCAATTATACGAATTGAATTTTAGAAATTAGTTATTAACCTTAAAGGGAACATGACAAGAACAACCATACAAGTAACTAAACGTAACAATATATACTTAAGAAATCTAAATGTTACTTTTTAGGATACCGTAGTGATTTTGGCAAAATCCGAAGCCCCATTCAACCGCCATATACGTCCTCTGCAAAAGGCTCAGCGGACTGTATTTATATAGGCGTAAACGAATACTAGAAAAAAAATCTGTGATTGTAAATGCACTTTACTTGAGGCTAGTTTTTCTTACACACGCTGTTGATGTTTGCAACTTAGCAACCGTTAGTGTCTTAATTTAAAAACATTACAAATATAAATACCAAGAAGACCGTCGTTAACATCCTCTGTTACACAGTCATAATCTTCCTCCACACAACCCATAAATCACTTTCTTTACATAAACACGCACCTAAAGACATAATTGTCTTTGCATATACCTAAATAAGTATACCAAAATAATTCTTCCAGATTTTTTTATAAAAACTTCGTTATGCATCGAAGAAAACAATAAAGGAAACATTTATAAACCTATGTTCAATCTTCGAATGTTAGATTTTAATAAAATAACAGAAAAACACGTTGACAAAAAATTATACACGAATTGGACATTTAAGGATTATTTAAAAAAGTACGATCCGTTGGTCGTTTGGAAGAGAATTGAAATGAAAAGGAAGCAAAATGCGAAACTAACAAACAAAATGGCAATAGAACAGTTCTTGGAGAGAATTGACATGACGGACGATTTGCTGCGTTTGAAAGTTCAGAATGGCAATGCGGAGATGGTAGTTCAAAAAGACGGTAGAAGAAGATGGAAACCGCCACCAAGTGAGTACATGTTAATGTTTTCTATAGAGAAAGGGAGAGATTGGAGATCTCCGCCTACTACAGTCCAATTACACAAGTACCCACTAAATAAAATGCGTTCGAGGCCGGCAACAAGTTGATAGTATCTATAGGCAACGGTAAGCACCCTACAACTCTCACAAATAATTGTTCTGTTAACTATCACAAGGTGTTACAGCTCTTGCTTATAAAATTATATTCATCTATATATTAATACGTGAAGCAAAAACACAGCAAAAACTTTGTACCCCTTTTTACGAAAATTGCGCGGACGGAGGAGTATGAAATTTCGCACACTTATAGTTTATATAGAGAAGGATACATATTATTCATACAAAATACATTAAACCTATAAAAAAACATTACACACACTACCATGTATTGAAACACACACGCATATATACTTTTTTGTTTATTGTTAAAGTCAAATTAACAGTGTAGCCTTGGCGAAATCTGTGATTATAGAAGTAATCTTTGACAACAAATCCTTAATAATGTTCAAACTTATAATTTAAATTAATTTTGGTCGAATTTCGAACACTAGGCGACCACTAGTTATTTTAAAGACCATATGTTGACAATATGCGTACGTCGTAACTAAAGCAACTTAATACTTACACGATGTTTGACTAAAAGTCACTATTAAGTATCAAAATTACTCTTAACCAAATATTGGAGTTGCTAGAGTTTAGACAAAAGTTTGCGAAAATGGCGTCCCTAATATTTTCTAATTTTATTGCCACCCTGTGCAAGAACAGATTTGCACGGCGACTTCATCTTGGTTCCACTTTTACCAATATACACTTACATACACATTATTTTTACATAGCTCTAAGGCTAAAAGTAATACAAAATTTTCCAACTCCAATAGCTGTGACCACCGTTGTGGCTGATCATTTCAGCATGCGCAAAAGGTTATTCGAGTTGATGAAACAAGCCATCTACCAAGCAAGAGACAAGATGAGAATTATGCAAAAGAAGAGGGAAGTATACAAAAAGAACTCGTTGTTCAAAATGGGATTTTTGATTGGAAAGACAGACAGTATGTGCAAAACTTACGCTAAATTCAGTACAAGGTCAGTAAAAAGAGCAAGTGCGTATCTACGTAAGTATATGCCTGATAGAGTTTTTCACTACCCCTGTAACGTCTTTCCCCATAATCTCCTTTGTTTTCTCAAATTTTCTGTGAGGACCAGTTTATTGTATTTTTCCTTCTGGTGATCCAATCGATTTCTGGAGTCTGGTCGGTTTTTTGTTTCTTACGATTTTTCCGTCAATTGTGGACCGATTTTCAATTTTTTTGTTTTATCCGAAACAGAATACTCCTGAAATGGTTTTGATACTAAATTCTCACCAAGTCAGAATCTAATGAGTGGATCCCAAGGACAACGAGAGCAATCCTTGTTGAAGAGCGCCGAGCGCCTACACTCTTGGGAAAGCAAAACTTTTGTACGCGTGCCAGTAGTGCAATTCCTACAGGCGCTTAAATGTTATTTCTAAAACTATTCAAGCAACTAAAAAGAAGAAAGTATTTTTTTAACAAAAACAAAGCCGACAAACTAAACAGCAAAAAGGGTGCGGTATAGATATACGGCACATGTATTTATTATTTGAGATATAAAATTAACTTTGGGTGGTTATAAAAAAAATAACCACGAAGACTAATGTGAGTGCTCCGCTTCGCTTCGCACCCGCCTTAGCCTTCTAACCTATATTAAAAAAGTTCGGATCTGTTCATAATATATAAATGTGCCGTATAACTATACCCCACCCGCAAAACGCAACGACTTCAAGATGTTATAGAAAACATTTATCTTTTGCTTTTCAGTTTGAAGTCGGTTTTGTTTCAAATTATGCCATATTTTTTTATCAATACCGTAGCAGGTTTCAATGATGAATGGCAAGTTGTTTATACGCGCCATTCATCTTGATTCAGTTTCAATTGTTTTCAGAGCATTCAGAGCGTGCCAAGAAGGTCGTCAAGGTGATATCGACATACATAGGATATTCCACATTCTATCCTCACAGGAGCGTATTTTGGGCCATTGGATGACCATAGACCTTTTAATCCAAGTGATTGAGGCCAACGACGAGAGAGCGCGTCAACTTATCAACGATCCAACGAGAAACGTGTCCAGGGGTTGGGACTTTTTGGACTAGTTCCGTCAAAATATACTCATCATATGATTTTACTAGAAGTCATATTAGTCTAAGAGACGCTGAAGATCGTCCTTCAGCTATGCGATAACCAGATATAACATATTTTTTATCAAATTATATTGATTTGCAAACACGCCTATGATAACTTGCCAATCGAAAAGTGTTCATAGCTATTTTTAATTAAATTAATTTTAGTCTTAATCCTCTAAATTAAATTGGTTTAGTAATCAAAAAGTCTTTTGATTACGGAACAATTTTAGTTTCAGCATATAGTTTTTAACATTTGACGGCCTCTGTGGTTGAGCGGTCTAAGCCTTTGCCGGCTTACCTCACTGCAAGGCAGAGGCTCCGGGTTCGATTCCTGGTATCGTAAATTTCGGAAACGTATTTTCTCCGTTATTTACTATGGTCTGGGTGTCTGGGATCGGCCCCAGAATGGTCCGTTGTATATTACCCATAACACAAACTGTTTGTCTGCCGATTGATTAAAAAAAAACTTGGTGAATATGCCAGGATATGCTTGCCTACTTCTTTTTGTTCATGGCTACCTGGCAAGCAACTATGAACAGGTAACTACACCGTTCTGGTTAACCAATAAAAATTGGTCTCATAAGAAAGATGATTTTATTACAAAAATAAACGTATAGGCTCGCCTGCAAAAAACCGTTCATTGAATATTATTGCCATGCTTTAAAATTAACTTTAAAACTTCAAAGCATGGCAATAATAAAGGATTAATCTCAAATCGTTATCAGGAACTTTATTTATTTATTTTATTTTTATTATTGTAGGTAAGGTGTAAAAATTAACTTAAATTGTAATCAATTTCTATTGTTAATTATACAATATGATTTTTTATTGCTAGAACTGACACAATATGCAAACTTCCATAAAAAAGTAAACACTTTTAAAAAAGAAATGTAATCAATCAACGTCATTAAAGATTAATGAAGCAACTCTTAGTGCATTATAATAGGTTTTTAATAGTAATTTTTTTTTCATTAATTATTAATTACTTACACAAACCGTTCTTTAATTACCTACGTAATCAATTTAATGAAAAAGTGAACAATAAAAAATTTTTCAATTTGTTTTAATGCTTCATTTTAAACCATTTCTGATCGTAATAACTCTTACTAGTATAATTTATGGAAAAAAGTAAATAAAAATGTTAATTTTACTTCTGTTAAATTTATTAGGAGGTAAGTAACCGTTATATCCACGCAGGAACGAAGAAAGAATGCAATTTCCGGCCATGCGGCCTGTCGTAAGAGGCGACAAAAACAACCCACAGCCAGGTGGAGTCCCAACTGGATGACTACCACCGCTGGTCTAAAGTATGCAGCTATAACAACCTTGAGTTGTGTTCCAACATAAGTGGCCAGGTTCCAGTCTCCCTTAAGACAGCAGCATCACATTGGTAGTACCTTTGGTATTACAAATGTCCATAGGCGATAGCAGCCGCTTTCCATCAGGTGGGCCATCTGCCTGTCTGCCGAACTCATGCAATAAGAAAATAGCAACCTTGTAGACGCGTGCCTGTACTATAATTTCTACAGGCGCGTAATATATTATTTCTAGAGCTATTCAATTATTTGCGCAACTAATAAGTAAAAATAAAAAAAATGTTTAAATTAAAATGAAACTGACTTCAAACTACATAAAGTAATAATCACAAATTTACAAAATATAGTAATTTTTATGTTTTACTAAGCACCGACTTCAAGATGTTGTAGAAAGAAGTCGGTTAAATATTTATTTTTTGCTTTTTAATTAGAACTCGGATTTTTAAAAAAATATATAGTATTTTAGTAAGTTGTAACATAGTATTAAATTTTATGAATAGTTTGTATGTAGCAGAATATGCGCTGAAATTCTTTGATATAAAGCACTGGCCACATCATAAATTAATTGCCTCTATTAACACAGACAATTTATGAAGGGGATAATATTTACAATTCTTAAGACTGTAAAAATATAGAACTAAGAACTATGTTTAGTATTGCAATTTATTTCAGTAGTCTATGAATGAAGGCTTTATGTTTAGCTACAGACTTGTTGATATTTTTTTCTTATTTAATTACTAGAGCCTCCATAACACAAACATTCCTTTCATGCCACCTCTTCCCTAGTTATCGACTGTGGCCAAATGCGCCTTATTAATAGCGTTAAAAATAATGATGTCAACGAGTATTTATATTAGTGTATATACGTTGTCTGTCAATGTTTAACGTCATTCACAATCAATAACAATTCCATCACACCGATTTCTACATCTACGTGAAACGGTCAATAACTACAACATTATCCCAGATGAAGCAGTAGCATTACGCATGTTAGCAAAGCTAATAAAGAAAGGTCATGCTCCAGAAAAAGATACTCAAGCGCTCTACGTAGAAGATGGATACCAAGATCTTCTCAATGGGAACTTAACTGACCTGTCCTACATCTATTTATCAAATGACGATTCGGATGATGAGAACGAAACAGACAGCGCTCCTCCTCAACGACATTTGGACCGCGAATATGAAGAATACCTATTCGATGCAAACCCAGAGGACTGCGACTTACTAGAATATAATTTATTAACCAAAAAAGTTGTCAACATAAGCCGAAGAGGAATTCCTAAGTAATGCAGTTATACGTATGTAATTGCTTGTCCTGACTGAGTGACTGATTGAATGATTGGCTGATTGACTGACTGACTAACAGACTGGCTGACTGGCTAGCTGGCTGGTTAGCTGGTTGGCTGTCTGGCTAACTGACTTACTGTCTGTCTGTCTAAGTGGCTGGCTGACTGATTGACTGACTGACTGAATAGCTGGCTGACCAGCTGGCTGGCTGGCTGGCTGGCTGACTGAATTACTAACTGACTGACTGGCTGTCTGTCGAACTGGCTGACTGACTGTCTGACTGTCTGTCTGGCTGACTGACTGACTGATTGACTGGCTAACTTGCTGACTGGCTAATTGACTGACTGACTGATTGATTGACTGACCGACCGACTGATCGACTGACTGATTGACTGACTGATGTAAAACCTCAACCCCTAAGGGGTGAAAAAGAGGATAAAAGTTTAATAGTCCGTCATTTTTAAAGTAAGAAGCACAACGTTCTATGTACCTGCTTCAGGTTTGAAATAAATGTACACACGTATCAGCGTTTTTTGAAATTCAACCCCAGGGTTTAAGCAGGCACTTAAGCAGTTCGCTGACCTAATGTGCATATTGTTACAATTATCACGTGCTAACGTTAAAGGAAAACATCGTGAAACCTGCATGTCGAGATAACTGATATGTCAAATTTGCCAATTCGCCTTGGTCAAGCGTGTCGGGTATATTGTCCGTTAACTCTAAAATTGGTGGCCCAAGCCCAGCAATGGGACGTTTATGGGCTGTTACTATCAGATAAAAACTCAGTAAGACAGGTCAGGTCTAATAAAATCGTATTAAAAACTATTTTACAGCCGGCATCTGATCGAAAATTATGGCTGGTATGGCGGCGCGTGGAGTTGGAGGGACCTGTCTGACGCCATGTATAGACCCTTCTGGGTAAACCATGAGATGTTAAAAAAGCAAAAACTCATCGATCTCTCCATACAATTTCTTATACATATCAGGTACGTCACTTATCATCATCACCATCCTAGCTTTAAATCACTGTTGCGTTCGGGGCGTCTGTCTCGAAGCCCTGGGTCCGCTTTCCTACTTCGTCTCCACTTCGCGCGGTCTTCGGCATCCCTATTTGTGAGACCATTGGTACGCATGTCATACTTTACGAAGTCAAGCCAGCATTTTTTAAGCCTACCTCTTCGACCGGGACCTGGCAGACGTGCCATAGTTAGAATGAAGGGAATGCCCCGTATAGGGTGGAGGAGCGAGATGGAAAGCGCCTCCGTCTCAAAGGAAGATCTTCCAGCGAGGCTATTGTATTGTTGAAAATTTGTATATATTCTTTGTACATTTCAGGAAACGTTTGCGACCTCAATTATTGCACAGCGCCATCTATTGGCTTTTAAGTGTTCCACTACAGCCAGTTTCTGTAATACATGGCCTTATCAACGTAAACAACACTCTTTCAGTTTAATCGCTATGTCCACGGATATGGAAGCTGCCGCGGATGGAGAGTTTCTAACGCAGTCCATCCGTGTGACTCCACACATCCACCGCAGCATATACATCTGCGTGACACGCGGCTCTTGCTTGTTACGCTAAAATATCGGCCACACTTCATTGCCATACAAAAGGACAGATCTAATGATAGACTTATAGACCTCTCCCTTTAGCTTAACCGGCATTTTGGGGTCACAAATGAAACCAGTTACCTCACGCCATTTGGTCCAAGCTGCTGAGATACGGGACTTGTAATCGATGTCTTCGGACGCGTAAAGTACAGACCACAAGTATTTAAACTTGTCCGTGCGCTCGGCAGTATCTTCGCCTGTGTAGGATCTTAGTGTTGCAGGCCAAGTACTCAGCCTTCACTAGGTACGTCACTTATATTCGCACTCAAACTAATATTATTTTTCTGGCGAAGCAAAAAAACAGGCAGACGGCCCAGCTAATGGAAAGTGGTTACCGTCACCTATAGGCGGTTGCAACACTAATGACGGAGCCAATGCGTTCCAAACCTTTAAGATGGGGTAAAGAAGATATGATACGGAGAGAAGTATCAAACAGGGGGAATGGGATGAGATTGGAATAAGGAGATGGGATAGAGAAAACGTTTGTCCTCAATTGTTGACAATTTGGCTGTAATCCAGCATGGCTCTACCTCGATTACAGATGACAACATTATTTATTGCGTGGCGAGCCCCACACTCCCCACTGCGTTTCCCCCGCAATGGATATTCTTCAAACTGATTTCCCCTCGTTAAATGAATAAAGTCATGTGGGACACGTATGAACCCGCGGGAAAAAGTTTGTTACGTATAAATTGGCTAAAATATAACGGTAAGTTTCAACTTGTAGTAGCGAGAGGTAGAGGTTAAAGGATACTTCAGATGGCAGGGAGTAGTATTCACTGTCGAGTGCTGATGTGAACGGAAGTGAACTAATTTATTTTGGAAGCGGTAAGCTTAAGAATAAATATTAACAATTCCTACAGCTAGTACAATACATAGCACAATGTGTGAGCGGGACGGATGATGTGCGAGCAATATCTTGCTTGCTTGCTCTATCGAGCAACTATTAATATGTGCGCTCCCGCGTTGCGCTAGCCAGTAGTATCCGCCCGATCATGACATACGCGAGTGTGGTATTCGGCCATGCCAAGCCTTCCTTTTTAAAGAAACTGCAAATCGTTCAGAATAAATTCATGCGCAGAGCCGTCGGTGCTCCCCTCTATATGCGTAAGGTCGACATCCACCGCGATCTGGAGCTTCCCTCCATCAAAAACTACATTACGTCGCTCTCGCGTAAGTATTTCGATCTAGCGCCGCACCATCGAAATCCCCTCGTCGTGTCCGCGTCCGATTATAAGCCTCGACGAAAGGCTCTCGTGCGACGACCGCGTAACATCCTCACGGACAAGGTCGACGATATCACAAAACGGCTGGCTCGGATCACCCCGCCCGCGGTTAGGACGGCAGGCTGGCAGGCACCGACAGACAGACACAGACGACGGCGTCGACGCCGCCAATCACGATCTCTCCACGTCCCCGCGAGGGACGCCAGGAGACACAGCCCCCCCATAGGATAGACTAGGCGTGTTGCTGGGAAGTTTCTTTCGCCGTTTCTTCTCTCCCAGCCATAACACGTTGCGAAACGGCAGTAAGATAGCATAGGCCACCGCGAACCGCCGATCCCGGTCCGCCGGGATCCTTTCTCTCGGGCTTTATATTACCCGTCGCCCGCTCTCAATTAGTGCATTGTGTCGCCTTATGGTGGGCATCATTAGATTCATCCCCTCTCATGGCAACAGTCCAGCCGAGGTGAAACTCCTAGGAGCCCCCTCGAGCAAGTTGCCCTCAGGCTCGAGCGCCTTCGCTTCGCAAAGGCACTCGCCCCGAAAACCCCGGTAAAGTTGTGAGGTCTTCGGACCAACAACATAAAGTCAAATCCAATAAAAAAAAATAGCCAGTAGTTAGTTATCCACTGCTATGACTAGACGTATGCAGCTCTCATAAAATAGAAACGCCACCTCTATAAACTTTGGTGTCATCGTCGCCGTATGTACGTTCCAAAGCGGGCAAAAGCGTAAGGGTACCCTTCGTTGATGTTTATATCCATATTAACAATTTTCAGAACAAACTAATAATCCATATTAAGTAAGATTCTTATTTGTTAAGATACAAAGTGCACGAAGCCTTGAAGCAAAGGGAACCAATTAGAAAAGACAAAAGGTACAAGCTCGGTTACCTGTTCAACCGTCTGCGTAGACTGCACACAGAACACACTCTGATGGCTAGTGCAGCTGCGACTCAAGACGAACACAGCCTTTATATGAATCACAAGTAAATTTTACAATATCTTAAAAAGCTTTCAGCGAGAATTACATTACACCGACTCACACGTCTTAGACGTCTTACAAGATTGGTATGCACACCAAATCCACGCGCGTCTAAGACATGTGTCTTATATTTCGCGTTGGTTATAGCAAATTCTTCTCTTCCTTGACTAAATTTGACAGTTGGCGCTCAGGTAACGACGTTTCCAACATCTGAGACAGAGCTACACTATATACACGCCGCAATACGCCTCAATCTACGCTAGATCGGCGTCTCGTATGTACGTACTTTTGCATCGTATGGCGTGGATGTAATGTAGCTCTTAACAACTACCACCTATACATATAAAATTTATGGACTCTGACGTGCCCAGATCGGTGTACGTGGCCAACGTGTGCTGAATTGACGGCTTAGGTTTCTGTCACGTAGGCAATATCCTCTAGGGAGATCTCTGTCTTTTTCGAGCTGTATTCAAATATGGCTAAATAAATAAAAACAAATATGAGGCAGATATTATTTTTTTTAATTTCTATTTGTAAAAAACAATTTAAAACTATATTTATGAATTACTACGTGAAATCTAGTGGTGGAGGGGGGAGGGTCTTTGCTTATACTACGGGTGGTCACCGAAGGGGACGGGGTTAAAAATGAATCACTAGAATCGGTACGTTCTTATACATATAATAGCTTTGAAGGATGCTCTAACCCACATGTTATAGTGGACTCTATAGCGGAGATATGACCTAAATAAATCCTTGCACTATAAAAGCAGACCTTGAGATCAGCCCTCTCCTGGCTCGGTTCAGGTTGCACTCGGGAACAGAGCACGGCACTATGTTTCACTTGAGAGCTACCACTGTACACAGATTAGGTCTTTGAAAGTTATTGGCACAGTAATAAAACAGGTGAGCGCACGGCGCGATGTCGTCGAAACGTTGACAGTGAGAGCTCAAAATGGCTGCCTCTTACCCTGCTGTGTATTGGCCGTCGCCTAACACAGAAAGAGGATAGTCAACAAAATCAGTGGAGCGATGTTTTACCTACTTATTATAGGCAAGGACCGAACAAGCTTCAATGTTGATATTTTGATCCCACATATTCTAATTAATTCACAAATAATTAAGAAATAGTGAAATTCAAAAATATATTAATTTCCACTGCATCAAAGCGTTTTCACTCTGCTGCCCTAATCTAACATACTAAAAGAACTAAAATATAATATTATTTTATTCACAGACTTTCGAACCCACAGTCAGGTGGTAAGATATTTACTCGACTGAACAGCTACCACCCCTGGTCTTGAGTATGTCACCATAACAACCTTGAGTTGTGTTCCAGCATTAGTGGCCAGGTTCCAATCTCCATTAAGAGAGCAGCAGCGCATTTGTACCACCTTTGGTGTTGCAAATATCCATAGGCGATGGTAACCGCTTTCCATCAAGTGGGGCGTCTGCCTGTCTGCTGAACACCTGCAATAAAAATAATTAAGAAATAATGAAATTCAAAAATTAATTAATTTTCACTGCATCAAAGCGTTTTCACTATGCTGCCCTAATCTATCATGCTAAAAGAACTAAAATATACTATATTTCATCCGCAGACTCTTGCTGAGACACTACCAGCATGTTGTGAGAATTGACGTCGATATCCGCGACATACAGGCTCAGATAAGAGAAGTGTACAGCCAAGAACAGCCTTGCGACTTCGTAACTAAGAGATCTAACACTGAAAGTACGCCTTAAAATTCTGTCATCCACTAATAGTCAGACGGGAAAGAAAGGACTGTAATTAATTTATACAGAAAAATATTAAAGATATTTCTGTTAACAAACTAAAATTCAAGTAAATCTATTTTAATTAAGCATACATTTTTTTCAATCGATAACACAGATCAACAAAATTTAAAAAAATAATTGTTACCCTAGATAACATGTCTGCAGCTATTTATAATTTCCAGTACACAATTTCCGAATATGTTCATGAAAGTACTGAATTGGCTTTGGTTCTTAAGAATTTTAGAGTGAATATGAGCATAAAGTTACACTTTCTCCACTCCTGATAATCTTGAGAATTTGAATATGGAACAGAGTGAGCACTTCTACAAACACCTAATAGGGATGGTGGAAAGGTACCAGAGTAGTAAGCACAGTTACGTGGCAGCAGATTACTGTTGGTCTTTACAACGGCAATTTTCCCCAAAAATAATATAGAAGAAAATCTTATAGAAGGTCTTTTTACGTCTATATACATTATTTCAATATTGTTACGAGTTACAGGAATCGAATTAAAATGCCGTTGGAATTACTATAGAATTTATTAGAACTATACAGACAAGTATAACACAGGTACAAATATAACTGAACACAATCAGTCCAAACGTAATGCGCAATTCAATAACACGTGCAAAGTCCGTCACTATATACATTATCGAATGTACACACGCCTTGTCTCGCTAGTGGTTATCGCTAGACTATCAATCTCCTCATTGGGCCATTGCTATATACTGCACCGATGCAATATGGCCGCCTGCCCGCGTAGACCGAATTTCTTAGAAATCGTAATCTGCACACCTATCTAATTATACCTACAAACGGCCATAAACAAGTACAATAGGCTGCTCTCCACAATAACCAATAAATAAGTAAACAAAAAAAGACAATCATAAAAGAACTACAATGTTATTAACTCAAACGCCGGCAGGTAATAAATGTGCTTTGTTTACAAATTTGCAGGTGGACCAAATTGTAACAATATAAAACAAAACGTTACTAGTATTTCTCAATAAATATTAGATATTAATGTATATAATTTTAATGTTTTATTTCATACTCACTCGTTTTTAGTGTTGTATAAAAATGGAAAAAAATATATAGTCAATATTCCAAAATAATTCACAGTTTCATTAATTGTTAAAAAAATTATTCGAAGCCATTATAATACCCAGGGCAACGCAACCACTGTTGACCAGTGTAATTTCATCGAGACTGGCAGAGCGTTAATAGATACCCGTGGTATTGCGTATGTCCATAGGAGACGGTATGCGCCTTCTACCAAGGGATCGGGTATCCTGTCTGATGTACTGTCAGCCAAATTCCTCCTTGATCAACTCTCTAACATGTTGCTTTGAAAGGCTCATAAAGTTTCAACATCGATGCAGGAACGGAGAAAGAATACAATTTCCTGCGGCCGGGCGGTTCTGTCATAAAAGGCGACAAAGCAACCCACAGCCAGGTCGTAGGGTATTTGCCCGATTTGATGGCTACCACCCCTGGTTTAGAGTATGCCGCCATAACAACCTTGAGTTGTGTTCCGTTATTCCAGCGCATTTGTAGCACCTTTGATGTTACAAATGTACATAAGCGATGGTAACCGCTTTCCATCAAGTGGGCCGTCTCGTCTGTCTGCTGAACTCATGCATTAAATTTTTTTTAAAAACTAAAGGAAACAATTACTCGTGTTTAGTTGCACTAAGCACTTTGCCGATTGACGACGCGGTATTTCTTTCGTATTCTGCTCTCGGTTTGTTTACGGACTTCGATTTTATTGCCTCCTTGTAAAACCCAAAACAGGTAACAATAAAACCTCGCTCCCCTTAAAACTGTTGTTTTACTTTTGCGCGTGTCATTGCGCTGTTAGCGAAAGTCATATTTATAGTTCGAATTTACGAAATCGGCCGCTTTGGGCGTCCCGGATTTACTTAAACGCTGCCGCTGCTACAGTCTAACGATAGGCGGCGGGATGTTCGACTAATGCCCGGTTTCTGAGGTTACCGGTTATGACTTCAATAACAGTTGATGTTTTTTTTTTTTTATTGCAAGAGTTCAGCAGACAGGTAGACGGCCCACTTGATGTAAAGTGGTTACAGTAGCCTATGGACATTTGCAACATCTAAGGTGCTACAAATGCGCTGCTGCTCTATTAAAGGAGACTGGAACCTGGTCACTGATGCCGGAAGACAACACAAGGTTGTTATGAGGGCATACTCTAGATCAGGGGTGGTCGCCATCCAGTCGAGCAAATACCCTACCACCTGGCTGTGGGTTGTTTAGTCGCCTCTTACGACAGGCCGCCTGGCTGCAGGAAATTGTATTCTTTCTCCGTTCCTGCACGGATAAAACGGATTCCATAAAATTATGTAATAGATATGCTTAGGGTTAACTGTCATTGAGTTTTTGAATACGTATGGAAGCGTTCGATTTTCTTCAAACAAAAAATATGGAATGGATAAACGCCTAAAACGCAATTTTATAAGTTATTGAACCGATAGCGCTAACGAGCAGATAAATTACAGTTAAAAGTGCCTCAGAAACCGGGCATAAATACGCTCCAATGTTTTTTAAATAATTTATGACACATCAGCGGAATTTCCGCCGCGAACAGATTAGCGCCGATACTTTCATCGCCGAACTTTCCGCGCGGAACGTTCCGCATTTATTCTTCCGCAATTATCCTTTAAGAGTATATTGTTACGAGTTGCAGGACTCAAATTAAAATACCGTTGGAATTATTTTATTAGAACTATACAAACACGTATAACACAGGTACATATATAATTGAACACAACCAGTCCAAACGTAATGCGCGAGATCGTAATTCAATAAAACGCGCCAAGTCCGTCATTAAATAGATTACCGCATGGAGTACACACGTCTTGCTTCGCTTATGGTTAACGCTAGACTGACGATCTCTCCATCGGGACATTGCTTTATGCTGCCCAAATGCATTATGTCTACCTGACCGCGTGGACCAACTTTCTCAGATTCACACCTGCCTAATGATTACCATAAAATATTACAATACACAAGCAGCTGTATTTCTAATCATAAATTTTTAACACAAAATAAACAAAAGAAGTCCAAATGCCGAAAAGTAATACAATGTGCAAAACAGGTATGCAGGTGAGAATTTGTCTTTGTCGGTCGTAACAATATTATAGAAATAAACTTTTTTATTATAATTAACATTTCATCCATAATTTGATATTTATTCGATAAGTATACATTACATACATTTAGCCGTGATATTATACGCATAACCGTAAAATTGTAATAACGTAGACACACATAAATATGTGCGTTTAATCATGATAACAATTTTGTTTCTTTTATGTAAGTTTTTTAAACTATTTAAAACCTGAATATAAATAAAGTAATTAGGTACCAAATTCAGGTGTATTTATGCAAACCGAAATGTATACTAATATTATAAAGAGGTTAAGTTTGTCAGTATGTTTGTAGGAAGTAATCTCTTGAACTACTGAACTGATTTTGAAAATTCTCTCATGAGTAGAAAGCTACATTATTCCTGAGTGTTACAGTGTTATATTTGATTGTGAGATATTTTTTAATTTTTTTAATGATACCAGTGAGTGGGTATCGTTCAGCTAGTCAATCCATAATTTTGAGATGACTGGTTTTCTAAAATATATTAAGTTGTATAATGAATACTAATAATTCTATAAAATGTTGTTACGAGTTAGCGGAACTCGAATTAAAATGCCATTAGAATTATTATAGAGTTTATTAGAACTATACAAACACGTATAACACAGGTACAAATATAACCGAACACAACAATTCCAAACGTAATGCAGAAAGTCGTAATTCATTAAAACGCACAAAATCCGTCAATATTAGATTGCCGAATTTACACACGTCACGCCCGTATCGTAGTTATAGCTCAACTGACTCCACTCTCAATCAGGCCGTAGTTTTATAATTCACAAATGCAAATGTGTCCGCCCGTATCGTCGTCGGCATAGTTTCCTAGAATCAGCTTATACTTAATTCGTAACACCTGGCTAATGGAAGCAGCCTGCAAACAGCCGTAAACGAGTATACTAGAACAAGAGACTGTTCTCCACAATGCTAGAAACGTCTACCAATAAATAAGTAAACAAAAAAAGACGATCATAAAGGATTACAACTAGTTCAAATGCCGACAGGTAATAAAACGTGCTTTTACAAACTGTACGTGGAATTTCTCTGGAGCTTACAGTAATAATATCTAGAGATATAGTTTCCAACAAAATTACATTCAGAGTTGAAGCACAAAAACCAAACTATGTGTGCGTGTGCGCCATATAACTATTTTCGCGGACATGCACACAAAGGCACATATAATGTTGCAAGTAAATAAAGTCTTTCTAAAAAGTAAGGAATTGGAACTATTGGAGCTCATCACATTGAGAATTTGTAATGCAGACTGGCGGGACCGACGCGTCGACAAGCGAACTGAGAAAGTGCTTCACTTTACTGGCACTTACTCGGGTTCTAAGCATATTAATTCTATGAATGCGAGTTTATTTGTTTGTGACGCTTTCACGCCTTAACTAGGCAATACATTGTCACGAAATTTTTAATTGATATAGCAAAGGACATAAGGGTACCTTTCATCCAGTAAAAGGACTGTTCCGAGGGATAGATGAATATAACTGAAAAGATGGCACTCCAATCGGGTTTTATAGGCACCACTGGTGTAATGCACTAAAAAATACATCGGCGTGCATGAGCACCGGCAGCAGCAAGGGGGTGTAGTTGTTCTCCCCTGTCAGAAAAGAAAATATGTAGATATATTTTTTTATTATGTCACTCTTTGAATAAAATCTGAAGAAATAGGTTGTTGTACAAATTTGTTCATCACCTTGTAAATAAATTCAGTATCCTCCTTGAAAAGGGCTCAGCGGACTGTACTTCTATTGGTGTATAAATGAATACTAGAAAGAAAATTTTCTGTGATTGCGAAATGCACTTTGCTGGAGTTTATTTTATTTACACTATTGATGATTGCAACTTAGCCTCGCGTCTCCTATCCCATTTGAATTTCACATTACATTTATCTACATAATATACATGTATAATTCTATATTTCATATTAGTTAATAGCATGTGTAAATGTAGATGCACCTACATTTACACATGCATCGGCATGACGGCACCTATGTCATCATGACAACGAAAGTAACAATTTTAATGTGTTTCTACTTGCTCTCATGCCTGCCACCTTGGCTAGACGGCGATACGGGTATTTTCAATTAAAATATAGTTTTGACATTTCTAAGCATATAAAATGCCCACTTCGGGCGCGTTCCTTTAGTATCTCACAACGCCCAAAATGCTCTGTCTACCATTCCACATGACGACCACGGTCGTTATGGTCGTGGCGAAAACGTCACTAATGACGTCATTATTTTCAATCACACAGCGCTCACAATGACGCATGTCAAGAAGTGGGTCGAAGTGGGCGTTGACCACAGAGCATTAATTCTCTCTATCGATTGACATTGAAAAAGGCGCGATTTTCATATCAACCAATGACATTTGTGTATTCCGTCGTTAATGACATCAACACTCCATAATAAGTTCCACTAGATTTTATGATTGTAACGCTCGCAAGCAAGTGAAACAGGATAAATCGCGGTCGTAAAGGTGGTCGTTGTGAGTCTCGTGTAAAACGTAGCCTTCATGATTGATACACATATTCATTTTCAAAACGCGGGCATCCTTTCGCGCATTATCTCCGGGCTTGAGAATGTGGGACACCCAACGCCTGGTCCTCCATAGTCTACAAAATCTACATTAACTCTAGCGAAGCCCCGAGCAAAGGCGAGCTTGTTATATAACTCAATATAAACGCCATTATTGCCTTGATTAACCTCGCTGCTATTTTCTCACCGTAGTCAATACATCCGTTGACATGGTCCTTTCACATCAGCCTTCTGATGATGATTCTGAATTATGCCTCTTGCCGATATAGACGTGGCAACATATCTTATATTCAAAAGATATGACTAGCCCCCAAAAGCGCCCTTTCATGGCTGGCGCCCTTTCATGGCTGGCGCCCTTGGATCATCCAACCGCGCCCTAACGCTGCAACTATTTCAGATATTCAGTTAATACTCTACGTATGTGATGATGACATAAGCATCGATGATAAATCCCCAGACATTGAACATCTATTCAACATGGAGGGCAAATCAACCAGCCCTCTACCAGCCGTATACAAAGATGTAATAATCAAAAACATATCCATTGATTTAGAAAAGTTAGACATTAAAAAACTAAGATCAAAATTGAAGGAGCTAAAATCGAGAATAAAGGAGAGCTCTTCAGAAAAAATGATTTATAAGAACAAGACGAAGCTTATACCATCTAGAAGACAGAAAGAACTAAAATGGATTACGTGGATTGATCAGTTAGATTTTAAGAACGCTGCTAATTATATGGCAATGCAGAAAGCATACGATTTGATACTCCAATACATTTACATGGCGAAACACAAATTGAAAATACTGCAAGGGAACAGATACTTCAGTACAACCGACACCGGTTACAGAATTGGCTATGGGTATAGGAAATTGAGCCGAATGTACAGGAGAATAAGGGACATTTATCATATGATGGACATTAACAAAACTCATTTCAAACAGGTCGATATACATTTGCAGTTGCATTTGAAAGCTACAAAGATACATGTAGACTTTTTGTATCTGTGGTGGATATTGGTGAGGGTCGATGGGAAATATAGAACTCGGATTGGTGGAGGAAACACTATACCGGAATGGATGTATTATCCTTACACTGTCGGCTAAAAGGATTACATAAGGTGCGCTCTACATTCTCCTGAGAAGTTAGGAAACGGGAATGTGGAGTGCTTTTTTGCACTATGTCTATTATACGTTTTGTGTACGGTATTTGCATTTTAATATTGATTTAACTAAAATTAATAATAATAATAAAGCTTTTTATTTACATAAAACACGTCGTATACCTACAGTACTAAATAAATGTCAAGTGTATGGCAGTCCAAGCACTATCAAAGATTCCGTAAACAGAATAAAGACAAAGTAGAGGTGAGAAATGTCCACTGTTTTTGTTATTTAACTACAAAATCATAAAAACTTAACCAATTTTCGTTAAAAGTATTTTCAAATCCCTACACTCTCTTTTTTCAAATCTTTCAACCTATATATATAATTCAAATGATAGATGGGGTAAAAATGTTACGAATTTAGAAGATTCTATCTTTCCACTTATTAACTTATATAAAAAACTAACTCCTGGATTGCCGGACATTTTTTTTTACATTGACGGCCTCTGTTCTTGGGCGGGCTAAGTTTTATTCGGCCGAACTCGCTGGACCGCAGAGACCCCGCTTTCGGTTTCTAGTATGGGAAATTTCGGAAACGAACTTTCTGTTATTTACTGTGGTCTGGGTGTCTGGGATCGGCCCCAAAGTGGTCCGTTGTATATTACCCATAACACAAGTGTAACTTGATTAGCTTGGGGATATACAATTGTTTGTGTGCCGATTATTTAAAAACATCTAAAAATGAAGTTAACCAACAAAAAATATTTTTTATAAAAAAAAGCAGTTGAATTCATCGCGATATTTCACAGGAAACGTAACCAGTGGCAAAGTTCGGCATTTTACCATTGCCCAACATTGGGCACGCCACATCAAGGTAGCTAAGAAGTTCACGACGCAAACGGTTGTGTCGCCGACATTCCGTCGGCGTCGTTTACTTAATAATAGATTAATTAAATATTTAGAATATAATAATTTAATCTCTACTCATCAATTTGGTTTTCGATCTGGCAAATCTACGGATGCCGCAGTTGAAGAATTAACTAATTATATAACATCTAATCTTGATAAAAAACAGAAAGTTATTGCCATATTTCTAGATCTAACAAAGGCTTTTGACACGGTCTCAACCGCGCTTTTAATTCATAAACTTGAAGCGCTGGGAATAAGAGATCTTCAGTTACAACTTTTCTGATTATCTCCAAAACAGAACGCAGAGAGTCCGTATTGGTGAATATATAAGTAAAGACACTATTATTTCTTTTGATGTGCCCCAGGGCAGCATCCTTGGCCCAACCCTGTTTCTTGCGTATATAAACACACTCTGCGACTTAGAACTTGAAAACGGTAGTATTATTATATGCTGATGATACTGCACTCCTTTTTCTGCTGATACATGGTCAAAAGTATTCCAAAGTGCGCAAAAAGGTCTTAATAAAGTTATGGATTGGCTAAATTCAAATATATTAACCCTTAATATTGATAAAACGAAGTATATGACTTTATCTCTTAGAAATCAGGATCAACCCTCATATTCAAACCTTAAAAATTATAGCTCACTCTTGTCTTTCTCATGCTACTTGTAACTCTTGCCCTACTTTGCATACAACTCAACATATTAAATATTTGGGTGTTATCATTGACCAAAATCTAAGTTTTCAACCATACATTAACTCATTAACACTCAGATTACGAAAATTAATTTATATTTTTAAAACCCTTGGTCAGGTTGCTGATTTTAACATAATGAAATTATTATATTACGCCCTATGCCAATCTGTTTTGAGCTATTGTATCACGTCATGGGGGGGAGCTGCCAAAACCGCAATGATAAAATTAGAACGTGCACAACGAGCAGTACTTAAAGTCAGTCTTTCTCTCCCGTTCTACTTCCCCACCAAAAACCTTTATGAACGCTGGAAAGTGCTAACTGTTCGGCAACTCTTTATTCAACAAATCGTTCTTAAAGAACATGTTATCACACCATTTATATCATCCAATTCTATTATTAAAAGGAATTACATCCCCTGTAAACAAAACGTTGTCAGCACAGCCTTTTGCTGTAGATTTTTGTTCTTTCTAGGGAGTTACCTATATAATAAAATCAACAAGCGGATTGATTTATTTTCTTTGACTAAAGCTAAATGTAAGAAAACTCTCACCGAATGGCTTTTGAAACTCGACTATGACTCCACTGAAGCACTATTAGTCCTAATTACTTAAATATTTCCCTTTTCATTGTTTTTATTATCATCTTGTATTATAGTATTTTATATGTTCACTCATTCATTTATCTCTATGTAACTCTCATAGTATAATCTAATAAATTCCTCTCATTTCAAATCACATAAACTCACACAGACACATTCACACACATTTACGTACAATATATACATAAGTACATATAAATACACAATAACACACTGTACACCGATCTACACTCAATACATTATATTTCTTTTATAATCGAATAACTAGTTGTAAGTATATATACCTACATTTTTCCACGGGGAGAGGCTGGTGATCAGTCACACAGGATTTTTCCTTTTACTGACACCAGGCTCTCACCAATTGCTAGTTAGTAATTTAAAACCTTTTTTAGCAATTACTTATGTCATGTTATATTGTGAGAGCAAATAAATAAATATTATTATTATTATTATTATTATTCCAGCTTTTAAAGAACTTTACCATGATTTCTCAAGAACTGATTCGCTTACTCCGTACGACTATGCACATTTAAAAATAATTTAATAACCCCCAATTACATGAACAACGGGCACCTCTAATTTAAATTTGTTTCGCAGTCTACACCATTATGCACCGCCGTGAAAATTACACCTTCCTGCCGAACTTTATCGATATGTACCCAGTACTTTTTTAATAAATTACTGTGACATACAAAGACAGACGGATAGAGATGACTAAAGATTCCGTGTTTGGGTTACAATGGCTGCCGAATTAAATGGCAGCAAGGCTTGCACCAAACTGCCCAGCGAATCGATCGGACCTACGAGGGTCTCGAGTTCATATCTCTGCGGTGCCCATGCTGCGCATACGTCTAATACGCCACATTGGCGACACTGAGAGGAAAGCAGGCAGCCCGCGATATGATTCAGATACTTATCGAAGCACCCATGCCCGGTAAGTATCTGCGTCATCCTGAAGGTCAGGGTCCCGCGTTTCCGCGAGAGCCATCGCATCAGGTGCGGGAGCACAGGCGATCAAAGGGCTGTGCCTACCTCGGACAACGGATCCAGCGAGCAAACGTAGCCAGCCTTCTGAGCACCTTAACCATAGAAGACGTTGACCTAGGCTCCGTATTCTACTTAGAGTCTTGACGGCTATGAGTAGCATACAATATAACTAAGTTTTCTTTTATTGTATTAGTTTAAAAAGACATTGTAATAATTCTAATATAATTATACATCAAGACATCCTTCATAAACACACAAAATATAACAACGAACCCATAGTTATTATATAATACTATTTTAAGCGTTAAAGAATTTTAATATACGTTTCAAATTCATTCTCGCTAATAAAATTTAATTAAAATTTCAATCAAAACGCTATTTCTTACTTTCAAGATTAACACGTTACCTGTCTCATGCCTTTACGAAAATCAAGTATATTTTTTTAATTAATAGCATTACCAATGTGTATATTCATGATAATTACTACAGTTTCTTTATTTATATGCGAGTATTTTTTCTTTTGATAGAATATTTATGTATAGGTCTTGTAATCCACGAAGGCCTGTCAAATCAATTGAGATAGGTAAGTTTTTTATAAAATGACAAGGCGTCGCAGCCTCCTACATTTTCTATGAGCGTACCTACATATGACGTCATAGGTAGGTACAAAAAAAAGGAGTCAAATATTGTATTAATTATTTTTTGAAAAGTAATTAAAATTATCAGATATTTTAAAAGTTAAATGACAAGATGTTATTTTAACACGTTCTTTTGTGTGTAAAAATAATATAATTTATTTCCCATGTGTCCGACCCCTTATTACGTTGCGATAGCATGCGTGTCTCCGGATAATAAAATTGTCCTTTTGCGATCGCGTAATGCTCGCTAACGAGAAAGCGGAACGGGACCGTGAAAAATATTAACCAATAGAATTGCATAAAAATTGAGTCAATGGGTAGGCGGCCAATCCTATTGGTTAATATTTCTCCGTTTCTGACAGGCTGACTAATGCCGTCTGGAGGAGGATGCATTGTGTTCCACGCTTATCTCTCCTCCCGTGAGACGAGGCTTTTAGCCTCCCCAGAAGGGATAAGGACGACACCGGGGGTCAGGCTTCCCACCGCCAATGGATGCCGCTTGTCAGGGCACGCGAAGTTGCTAGAGCTTCCCCTTTCCCGTAGTCCTAGCATAAGGGGAAGAAACACCGAAAGGTTTTATTGTCAAGCGCATAGCGCAATTATGGCTTCTAGATATATTACTCGGTGCAGTCGCGCATTTAAAATTATTCTGATAGATTTGAAATATTATGTAGCTACACTTCTTCCATAACATAGGAGTGTAAACTAAGTCATTGTTGATTGTTGGCACCCAACGATTGGTATCCTGCCAACATATTCCAAATATTAAGAAATGTTAATATTTTTTATATTGCAGACGAACAACAAAAGTAACATTCTAGAATGGCTACGAAATAAATAAATAAATATCTTAATATTTGGAATAAGTTGACAGGATGCCAATCGTTGGGTGCCAACAAAGATATAGTTTACCCTATGATCTAAATCATGTATGGCAGTACTCAATATTTATTCCATTCAGCGTCAGGGCTATTAGGGTGATGCCTCGTGAGTGCGGTACATTGCACCGTCGCAACGTGTGACGACGTACGCCGTCACGACGCAGCGTCTTAATGTGGAGTGTGGGTTTCAGTTGACTTGCCATAATGGATCGTAACAAATGTGTTCTATTGTGCCTTTTATTAGGCTATTGCCGAAACAAACGTAGAAACAATAAAAGATTCTGGATATCTCCCTTGATTGTATTGTCGCACCGACGAGGAGCTAACGCGCAGTGCATTACCCACCCCCGCTTTGTCTCTCATTCGTCGACCCATTGAAACGTCGCATGCGACGATGCAACGCATAATTCGTCATGGCGCAGTGTAGACTCTGCGACGCAACGCAACACAATGCACTAAATAGGCCTCGCCCTTAACGGAATACTATATAATAATAAGAATTAACTGTTATCAGATTTCCATCCTATGCAATGTTCTAATCACCAACGAAGAAGTTCTGGTCCTCATGCTGCTAAAATAGACAAAATGATACACACTTACCTCAAGAAAAACTGGAACAATATTCAAGATGCATACATTTTGGACTACATCTCAGGTATTGTAATAAATTGACTATTACATAAATATTTTTTAACAAAAATTACAATATTTTGTAGAGTTGTTGTTCGTTTATGTTTTACTTGACACCGACTTCAAAATGTTTTAGAAAGAAGTCGGTTAAATATTTATTTTTGGTTTTTAGTGTGAAGTCGGTTTTATTTTTGTTAAAAAAAAATTATTTTTATTTGTGCAAATACTTCAATAGCTTTAGAAATTATGTATTAAACACCTGTAGAAATTGTACAACTGGCACGCGTATACAAATTTGCCATCTCACTCTTCGGTGTAAATGCTCTTTAACAAGGGTTGGTCTCGATTTGCTTGCCATCCCCAAATCAGGACCTGACTTGGTGACTATGGGACCATCTCGAAAGTCAAAAAAACAATGAAAATCGGTCCACGATTGACGGAGAAATCGCGTAACATGCTTACAAAAAAATAAAGCGTTGATTCAAATATTTGGAATAGAGAGAACTAACACCCTATGCTCTTTGGTTATCTTTCTATAGTCACCAGCAACAGGCTCGATGGGTTTTAACTTTTATTTATTATCATTATTTCGCGACGTGTGCACAGTCTATGTTTTAAGGGCAATTTATTAAAAATGCTTTATGATGGCGTTCAAATTAATAGCGCGTGGTGCGAACGGCGTTCTACGACGGATTGGGGCTTGCGGTATTTGTCGTCGCATTTTTATGCATAAATTACATTCGGTGGTATAAGATATGGACGAGGGAGCAAAACAAAGGAAAGAAAATGATATTTAATACGAAAATTTGTTACCACTATATTTTGCAAATTTGTTGTTGTTTTCTTTATGTTTTACTAGACACATACTTCACGATATTGTAGAAAATATTTATTTCAGCTTTTTAGTTTTAAGTCGTCACCTATATAAAAACTAATCACGGTGGATGGAAATAATGCACTTGGTCAATTTTATTATTTACGTATAAGATTGCTTTCTGATTGAAATATAGGTGTTCGGTACGCCTTCAGTATCGCGTATAGCGAGCATACCAGTTCCGCACCGTAAAATAAAAAAGCGACCTAAGAAATCCAAATTTGAGAAGAAGATCCAAGATTCGTGTCTACCATTCTTATTATTATTTTTCAGACAACAACGGTTATCCCTTAGCAAATTTAAGAAGCAGTGCCAATGAAGCAAATTTAAGAGACAATGCCAACGCAGCAAATTTAAAAGACAATGCCAATGCAGCAAATTTAAGAGACAATGCCAATGCAGCAAATTTAAGAGACAATGCCAATGACAGAAACCTAAGCTATGAAATCCCATCGCGTAGACGGTATATTAGCAACAAAAAGAACATCACGTTCTATGTCAACATAGCTTTCGACCTGATGGAACAATCAATTTACGCCACCAGATATAGATTGAGAGAATCTGATTTTTATAGACAGAAATACCAAAACGACCCGCTGTATAAAATAGGTTATTTATATGGCAACGTTTTAGAGCTCGCTGGTAAGATTGAGCATATGTTCGCTCAACTAAATAGGTTTCTCAATATTACTGGTCGTGTGCATTTTTTGTGGTTCTTGATATTGTATGAGAAGTGTTTGGCAGCTCACGTTGATCTAACTACAGCTGTTGAACGTATATTCCAGTATCAAGTCGAGTATGAAGCTGTCAGTAAGAAGCCAGAAAATAGCGAAGAAACTGAAGCGCCTTAAAAGTCGTTATTTGAAAAAACTACATGAAATTTACGATATTGAAAGAAGTTAACTGAGATTATCAAACTTAATTAATGCCAACTGTGATTGCAGAGCGTGTTATGCTGGGGCTTCATCTGCGTTATTTGAGATACGACATCGTTAAAGACGTCAAGTACGTCTGTCAAGTATTGACAGATAACGTACTTATGTATACACTAATTTGGCAATGCGTTAACGATTTAAATAAGACGCATTCTGCCATATCCTAACGGTCTTATTCATATCGAGTTTTAGAGTATGTTTGTAGGTTTCTTTAATATTTTTAAGGAAGCCTACAAAACTCTAACTTAACATGAATAAGACCATAAATCTTTAACATTAAGGCAGATGAAGGTTCAGCATTACAAGTTACGTTTTTCGTGGGCTACTGTCATTACTTAGAATTCTTTTTCGATAGTTACAGTCATCTGATTGTATTTTATCTGAAAAAACTTGAAACAAGACGGCTCAACTCACACTGGCGCAGAGTCGAAGCGACGCGACTCGTCATATTTTTCCGCCTAAAGCATATTCATCTCTATTGTTCTATTATTTAAGTACAAATTTGTGCTATGTAAATATGGAAGCGCGCGTCGACGCGCGTGTCAGCTCAAGCCGACAAATAACACAATAAGAATCTGAAATATTATAATCAAAGTTTATTACACTAGAATTATTACAATTACAAAACTAAATACAGCACAATAATACACAGAAATATTAGGACAACTCCAAGAGTTGCGTCCACGCTTGTCAGGTGTCGAGCAACAATTTGCCCTCAAAGAATACTGCGATTATTGAACAGTAATTATCGACCACAATATACCATGGGCCTCTTGTCCAACAGAGCCTTCGTTCTGTTCAACCGATGAACGTAGAATATCGGTTTAAGACTGTCGGTGTAGATTGCTGATATTTCCTTCTTAAATTTTAGCGGTTACGGATTCCGTTTGGATTAATAACGAAGATGAAAATAATGTAATTAAGCTTGAGTATCAAATGTTTGTTTAAACACTTGCTTTGTTATTGTTCCATGTTTTTATACAAAACATAAAAATTTTGAGGTTATAAACAATATAATGTACCAAACATTAGATTAACCTAACACGCATATGCGCGCTTCGACGCTCGTCTGGAGTCGAGTGGATTCACGAGTCGCCGCGCGTACTTGGGCCCAGTGACGCGTCAGACGCCGACCACAACGGATGGATGACAGTATTTTGAATTCGCCAAGTATATCTCTTTTCTTCCATAATTCGTAAACCCAAAATTTTCGTTTTATTTTTCTATTCTAATTCACTTTCTTGCTCTTCAGCTTCTGATATTAGCTCAATCATGATAAGATCAATATCAACCATCATATATTGTCGAGCGAGCACCATTTACGAATGTTCGAAAGTCTCTGAACTGGTTCCGGCACAGACGCGCGTCCGTCAGTTGAACCTAAGATATACTTTCAACAAAAATTAGTTCGAACACGATTCATGAGGTAGTTTTTGAATCTGGCAACTCCTGGTGATAATTATTCAACTAACCACACAGTCGACGGTATTAGCAAGAATAATATTGATAGCAAATAAGACGAAATATTGATAAAACAATTTTATTAATCGGCCATAACATCTAACACTTGAAATATTTTGCTAACATGTTTAATTAATGGTCCAAAAAATATACCATCCCTTAAACAAATAAACTCAGAAATTTGGTATTTTTTTATGGACAGCTGCCTCTCCCAAATGTAACATCAAACTTCAAGAGACATTTACTCTTTATAACGTTTTATAGACCACGTAAGGCGGCCGCGTGAGATCGCGTCACTAATTTCTTTCGACTGTCATTCGTCTCTTTCGATTGTCATATATCTCTTTTGACTGACAATTGACGTTATTAATAGGGAATATGCATGTTTTTTAATTATATTTTTAAAATCATTATTTACATCGTTTTATCATAGTAAAAAATAGAAATACTGTTGGAAATGTCCAAATTAATTATTAAAAAAATATTTAAAATCTCGAATAAATTTAAACGCCATTACTTTGGTGGACTTTTGATCACGTCGTAGTTGATCTTCAGGGCGCGTTCCTCTCATAGCTCACAACGCTCAAAATGCTCCTACAGCTGTTCCACATACGGACCACAGTCGTTATGGTCGCCGCAAAAACGTCACTAATGACGTCATTATTTTCGATCATGCAGCGCTCACAACGACCTATGTCAAGAGCTGGGGCAAAGTGGGCGTTGACTACAGAGTATTAACTATCTCTACCGATACATTGACAAAGGCGCAATTTTCAAATCAACCAAATTGATAATGACATCAACGCTCCGTAATCGACGGCCTCTGCGATTGAGCGGGTTACGCCTCTGAGGGCTTGCCTCACTGCATCGCAGATGCTCCGGGTTCGATTCCTGGTATGGTAAATTTGGGAAACGAATTTTCTTCTTTATTTACTATGATCTGGGTGTCTGGGATCAACCCCAGAGTAGTCCGTTGTACATTACCCATAACACAAGCGTAATATGCTTAATTTGGGGATATACAATATGTTTGTTTGTCTGCGGAATATTTATCATTTATAACCCGTTCTACTTGAGTTTTTGAACGTTGTAAGTTAAGGAGGAACACGCCCTTTGTTGACAACTGAAAATGTCGAAACGAAAAATGACGTCACATTTCGCGATCTTGCGTTTTGCGATTTTAAATATACCGCGCATTTTTAACACTTATTCATTAAAATCTGTAAACTAAAGAAATAAAATAAAATATAACGTTAGACATGCAATTCTACAACAGCAATAAAACTATCATATAAAAAATTGACTCGTATTTGAATTACATGCGTATTCCCTACTATCTCTTACGACTGTCATCTGTCCCGTTCGGCTTTCATCTGTTTTTTTTAATTGTCATTTGTCTCTATCAACTGTCTCTTATCTACTCTTACCAACATCTGTCGCCTATCTCTTTTGACTGTCTCCAGTTACTGTCAACTATCACTGATCTCGTTTACCTGTGACTACCTGCACTCGGAATGTTATCATAAGACTACATCGATGGAACTGCGACAATTGTTTTCAAGCTATACTTATAGCGTAAAAAGACCCTAATCTAATGTTGTTAATCTCTTAACAACATTATCATCGTAAATCATCTTACTATAATACTCTTTCTGAAATTCAAACAATACTTACTCCCTATATTAAAATTTTCTTTTTGGAATTACAATCTTCGTGGCAAATATAAAATTTGAATGTAGTTACGAGTAAGTTCATCAAGATAGATCAGTAGACTTACTACTTCAAACAATAAATTTACATTTTTATATGTTTACCACTTTTTGTATAATACAAGGGTTTATGGTAAGCCATTATCACCATAAAATCTGTACAAGATTTGGGAAAAATTGAGCCTGTAATTTTTTACAGTGTGTCATGGATAGATGTCAATGAAATTGAGGCAAAATGCGACTTCAATATGTTTTTGAATCCACAATCAATAAAAATGTAAATCTGTAATCTTCATCACCATGTCCTATTATATATGAATCTGTAGTAACGTAGAAGCAATTCCCTTTTTAACTTTAACATGCGTGTAGAGACAAAACTATTGTTTATGTCTCACAAAATATCCATTGGAATCAGGTAGACAATACTAAAAACTGCTACACACTATTTGTACAACTTATCTATAAAGCAGATTAATCTCATTTTAAACCATTACATTTACATAAACATTCACATTTGGGCCAAATTCAATCTAATTGCAACTAATAATGAACATTTAATAAATAATTACGTGAAATTAATTTTTAATTACATTGAACATAACCCTTCTAAGAAGACATTCGATTAATATAACCAATAATATAATACATTCATATTCTGACATGTACACATAAATAACTACTTCTACGATCTTACGTACTATTGCACTATATAGGTGAACTATACCACTGTAGTTTTAGTTCGTACAATGATAAAAAATATATAAAAGCTCAGAAAGGCTTTCATCAATATGCGTCATAATATGGCGTAGATTCGGTAGGTTGACGAAATTAAATAAACCTCTTTTTCTAAACTGAAATAATTTTACCCTTCTCATCCAATAAAATAATATTTCCATCGCTTAAATAACAATTATTACTCATGAAATCAACACTACGTTATAATTCACCTTGATTAAGGCGATAGGTAGCGATTCGGTAAAAAATTGGTGCCCCCGTAATCGCTCTCAGTGATTATTTTCTTTAAAAGATGGCCGCCCCACTACCATAGACACGACGGTCCGCTAGAGTGACATTGACAATAACTATATCACTCTTGAAAATAACATTTCAATGATGAGGCGACAAAGGCTACGTTCCACTTATGGCTCACAATGCCCGAAATGTTCCTTCAGCCGTTCCACATAGCGACCCCGGTCGTTATGGTCATGGTGAAAACGCCACCAATGAAGTCATAATTTTCGATCACGCAGCGCTCACAACGACCAATGTCAAAAGGTAGATTGAAACAGGCGTTGACCGCAAAGGATTAAGTCTCTCTATCGATACGTTGGCAAAGCCGCGATTCAATTCAACCAATGACATTTCTGTATTTCGTCGTTAATGACATCAACGCTCCATAATCTGTTTCACTTGAGTTTATTATTATAAACGCTCGCAAGCAAGTGGAACGGGAAAAAGGTTGTGAGCGTGGTCGTTGTGAGCCTCACGTGGAACGCGGCTAAATATTGTATTTTTAATAAATTGTCAACATGTGAATCACTTGGACGTGCTAACAATGGTATAGTTTCTCCTGATAATGTTGCAGATGCGTTGTTGATTTTATTTAACGCCATAGAAACATTTATATATTAAAAACTAAATACTATATTCACAAAGCATTTACATACTGACATGTTTCAGTCTTAAAATTGACCAAATCTCAGCTCTAATTACACTACGTATTTTTAAATATCACTGTCTTAATTTTTAGGATGAAAATAAGTGTTAAAATCTACAATCGCCCAGTAAAATAGTGTAATGCCGATATTAGGTAGATCAATCAAATTGATTCTATTTGGTTCATTCAGCTAATATCAGCATTAGATAAAATAATTTTCTTCAATGTCAATTGTCAGCTGACATTTCGAATGTGTCAATTATTTTTTTAAATCTCGTACGGAAGGTATTTGAACCAGGAACAACAAATATAGAATGGAAGTATTTTTAGACTATGAATAGAAACTATTTACAGCATGACACTATGCTACTTAACGCCACCTACATCTCCTAATTAATTTTTGTTGTAATATGTGTATGTTTATTGATGTTGGTTTTCGTAAACCAACCATTTATTTACATATCTTGATTATAATTGTCACATAGACACCCTAGGAATTTCAATAGTGAATAATAATATAACTTTATAGCTTCAGCGTGTTTTTTAACTACAGGTGAGAATAAATCCTTGCAAAATGCCACGTCAGTTGGTCACTTATGTTTCACTTCAGACCTTTATGTTTCAGTGCCGACATTTATGTATCAGTGCCGATATGTTTTAACTTCGACATTTATTGTACAGTGTCGGTAATATCTTTTAATTCCGACATTCATGTTTCAATGCTGACATTTATGTTTCAGTGTCAACATTTATGTTTTAGTCCTGACATTTATGTTTCAGTCCTAACATTTATGTGTGCCGACATTTATGTTTCATTTTCCGACTTATTTCGTTTCTCGATATTTTAATCGTACTTTCTGGCATCAGGCCATATTGTGCCTATGTAAATCACGGCACTTGGCTGCAGACAGTGGGTATTTCTCACTGCGCTTTTGGCTTATGATGCGAAGTGTCGGATGCGAATAACTGTGTGAACTCCGATCGTTTTTGGGCATACGAAATGAATTCATCTGTAATAGAAGCGTTTAATTAGTTATCACCTGATTTAAAGTTAAGTAAAAACAAAAATCCACTATTATTTTCTTCAGTTTTTGCTAGTACACTTAATTAAAACTATGTAATAAAACTACGTTTTAACGGTTTTCAAACGTGGTAATTTATTTAATGTTTTCTTATTCCGACGTTTCGGCTACTTTTCAGTGACCGTGATCACGGAAGACAAAGATGTCAAGTGTCAACGAGTATTGTTAAAGTTTTATTTAGCCTACCGCCAACTTGTTCAAACTACGTTTTTACGGTTATAAACGCAACATATTATTTTATTTCATATAAATTTTAGGTGTAAATAATAACTTTAATATTACTTTGTCTTCCGTGATCATGGCTACTGAAAAGTGCCCAAAACGTCTAAATATAAATCTTATAAAATGCCGCGCTTAAAACCCTTAAAACGTAGTTTTAATTAATAATACTTTATTTTTCAGAATATACATACGCATAAAATATACATACGCATAAAATATACATAATACACCTAGGAGACAAAATATTCTCACTACAACTAAATAAGTAGATAAACAAAAATATGAACTCTTATAGACTGTAAGTTTGAAATAAAAATAAACTCAGTAGGTCCCTGAAAACGGAAGGGGAGGGTCCATGTATACATAAAAAAACTCTAATAGGAAATTATTACATGGATCCCTTAAAAGTAAGCTGAGACTTTTAGTCAGCCAAATATCAAATAAAATAAACGTGTCAATTGATTGCCACACAGAATCGCATGTTAGAAAGCATATGGTATTAATGAGGAGAAAAAATAATAAAACAGGCTGAGCCAGATGTAATCCATGTTTTGGTAACACAATGACAGAAGGAAAAATATATATATATAGAGTGGAAACTTTCAGAGGGGCAGCAGTAAGGGGGAGTACGTAGTTATATATAGATAATATATTAAATAGATAATATACTTAATAAATTTACATATAGTCCAAGAAATTGTAAAAAAGCAAAAGCACCCAAAAATATATATTAGTATGTAAGCCGTAGAGTAAACAGAAGGAGAAGCAGCAGTAATAAAATAGTATTATATAAAACAGTAATATAGTATAACAGATAGGATAAGTATAAGAAGTTTACGAAAGCACAGAACAAGAATTGACATATTGTAGTATCTTTAGTAATAAAACATTGTAAAAGAACAAACAGACAACAAAAACTTTGTACTAGTATAAGATTATTGTAAATCATTTTGGAAAGAATCAAAACAGCAAAAAATAATGGTTTAGTATTTAAGAACTTTGTAAAAATAATTTTTGGAAAAAATCTATATACATATAATAAAATTGTAGAGATCGAATTTCTGAACAATGAAAAAAAAATGCTAGAAACCTAGTCAGGGTAAGAAGTGAAATAGAACTAATTAAGTTTTTTTTCAAATTTTTGCTTCTCTGTTTGTTTCAACCGGCTAATCTACGAAACGACTGGACCGATTTAAATGAAATTTTGTATGGTGGTAGCTTATAGCCCTGGTCAACATATAGGATAATTTTGATCCCGAAAAATTAAAGAGTTCCCGTGGGATAGTACAAAAAACTTTATTTACTTAAACAGCTTATTATACAACTTATGCATCTTATTAAGTATTTATATTACAGGTATCATCATCATACAATAAAACATTTTGTACATTAAAAAACAATTAGGCTATATATCATCACGCTAAGACCAATAGGAGCGGAGCACCAATGAAGAATGTTTTTAAAATCGGGAGGGTTTTTAACTTGCTTTTTTTTTACTATTCCACGCGGAGGAAGTCGCGGGCAGAAGTTAGTGAGAATAAAGATAGAAACAAAAAAAATATACACAAAAAAGAAATATAAATAAAAATCAAAATACAAAAACCCCTAAAAAAGCATAAAGCCCGGACAATCTCGTTCGTTTTTTTTTTATTGCAGGAGTTCAGCAGACAGGCAGACGGCCCACTTGGTGGAAAGTGGTTACCGTCGCCTATGGACATTTGCAACACCGAAGGTGCTACAAATGCACTGTTGCTCTCTTAAAGGAGACTGGAACCTGGTCACTGATGCCGGTACACAACACAAGGTTGTTATGGCGGCATACTCTGGACCAGGGGTGGTCGTCATCCAGTCGAGCAAATACCGTACCACCTGGCGAGAGAGAGGAAAGAAAAATAAGGGGAAGTACGTTAACCATTGCAGCAAAGGTGCTCGAAGGGTCATAAAAGTATTTAGTATCCTTGATTGAAACTGGACAGTTTAAGTAATTGATTTATTTAATCACTTGATATGGATGGAGATGCCTTAATATGCATCAATAAGCAATGGTATGGGTGGTAAAGCAATCCTTGCGCGTGTTCACCTAAAATGTTGAGTCGGAAAAATGTACGTACTTGCTTCCTATATACACGAAAATGGTCTTAGGGGACTATCCATAATGTTTCGTTAAATTTTGATTTATACTCACAGATTTTCAAAAATTTACAGCTAGCAAGAAAATGAGTATTATACACAAAAAATATTTTTAGCACCAAGCGATCCTGTTTCTAGTACTAATCAAAAACTTCTATGGACTAAACCAGGTTGGAGTACTAAAAAAGTTTTTGTTTAGAAACAAAACAATAACGACTTAGAAAATTTGATATTTTTTCAATTTCTTTTTATTCAGCCAACAAAAAGATTTAATATTGAATAGACGTCTTAAAAGATGTATGGGAAAAGTTTTTTGCAATTTATGACTTCTTTTAGCACTCCAACCTGTGTTGCTGCCATAAACATTTTTAATCAGTATTAAAAACAGGATAGATTGGCATCAAAATATTTTTTGTGTAAAATGGCCATTTTCTTGCTAACTGTACATTTTTCTAATTATGAAAGGCGATTAAAATTTAAAAAAAAATGGATAGTCTCCTAAGAAAATTTTGGTGTAGCTGCAACGGTTCGCATACTTCCCCTTATTGCCCCAGTGAAAATTTCCACCTGTATCTAGAAAAAACAACAGAATATTTAATACTTTTTTAAAAGACATACCAATGTTTTGTCATAATTCAAACACAGGTTTTAACAATAACTAAAATGTCGCTCAACTGTCATTTTACAAAAAACATAAGTAGATACTTATTTTTTCCACAAAATTTTTGGCCCACCAAGTTCGTACAGTTTTACACAGTTAATAATTGCCGATATACCTGCGTAGTAGGCCAATTTTAGTAGCGCACGACAGTGTACAAATCGTGTAAGCGGAACAAAGCTAAGAATGAACAGCAAGCAATACTCTTCCATTTCCGCTTGCGAATAAAGTCCAATATAGATTATTTACATGTCGGAAACCGGTCTGCATTTTTCTGCGGAAACTAAAACTGCCGATCGGAATTATTGTGTATATATTAGAAACTAGCTGCGCCCCGCGGTCTCACCCGCGTGGTTATGGAAAATCGTTATATTTTGGATAATTTACAGTATATCTTTATAAATTATAGCCTATGTGTTATTCTGATATGTAAGCTACATTATTGTAAAATTTCATCAAAATCCATTCAGTAGTTTTTGCGTGAAATAGAAAATCGTTATATTCTTGGTTTATAATTTTATAGAATTGAATAGTTTATATATCTTTATAAATTATAGCCTATGTGTTATTCTGATATGTAAGCTAAATTATTGTAAAATTTCATCAAAATCCATTCAGTAGTTTTTGCGTGAAATAGTAACACACATACATCCATATATTCTTACAAACTTTCGCGTTTATAATATTTATAGAATTGAATAGTTTACACTATATCTTTATAAATTATAGCCTATGTGTTATTCTGATATGTAAGCTAAATTATTGTAAAATTTCATAAAAATCCATTCAGTAGTTTTTGCGTGAAATAGTAACACACATACATCCATACATTCTTACAAATTTTCGCGTTTATAATATTTATAGAATCGCTCACCATATGTCAGGTATCCCCTTTCGTGGAGGTCGGCCTGCCGGAAGGTGTTGTGGGCGTCCTCCTGGCACAGCCCCAGGCATTTCGACGCCACTTCCTCGAAGTTGCCCATATTCAGACGACCCGCTCTACTGCTGTCATATAACTGGAATATTAAGTCAATAATTAAATTAAATAAGTCGTGGCAGCGTAATGGCTAGCGCAAAGGTAATATATAAACTAAGACTAAGACTAATTATAAACTATAGTGATTTACTATAGTTTATACTCGGTTGATTCATTCAAATTTAAAGTATCGGCTTAGGTTATGAAGGACAAGCAACAAATATATAAACAAACTCATTTTATCTATATCATATAAATGGGCGTGTCTATACATTGAAGCTATTAAAAAAAAACCAACTGGAATAGACTATAAAACTATAAACGATGGGGCATACGACGTATTTTTTTATTTTTTGTCTGTATGTCTGTTTGTTCGGAATTCACGTAAATACTGGGCCAATTTCGTAGCGGTTTTCGCTGATCGACAGCAAATTCTTAGACTTTAAATCTGCCCTATTTTGAATCCTGGGAATCCCGCGGGAATTTTTCTGGGAATGATTTTTTCACCGATCGATAGTAAATTTTATGTAATAAAATGTATGATACTTTGTATACCGGGAATCCAGCAGGAATTTTCTCAGGTGGAGTTTGAAGTTGTTCGGGTGTTCACTAAAACGATAGCGTTACATTCTTTTTTAAATGCTGTGATACTTTTTATCCCGAGAATCCCACGAGAATTTCAAGTCAAGCGAAGACGAAGTCGCGGACATATCGTAGTCTAATATATTAAAGCTTTAAAACACGAATTTCGAATAACGAAAAATTGGAAATTTCTTGTAAAATTGCAAAATATGTGACCACACTAGGGAGGAGTCCCACGAATGTGACCAGCTGTGACAAGGACGAAGGAGGGGCCAAAAAGTCATGACATTCGCGTGACGTAGTTTGTGAATGGCTCTTTATTGTAAGGCTAAAAATAGAAAATATTACGTTTCTTTTTAATTGAATGGATGAGACGCCAACAATGGTATAGTTTACCTTAAATGAAAATTCATACACTTACTTTGAATGCACATGACACTAGTTGCGACAGCGGCGCGTGTTGTAGGCAAAGAAAAACAGCGCACAAGAGATAATCAGGAAAATACATTAATCCACTAGATCTCTGAAACATTACAATATTACTCGATTACATTCTTTATTGAAGATAAAACAGTATCTATACCTAGTCTTGCCTTTAATATTGAAATAAAGAATCTTTTTTCTACTGCAAATAACATTTATAAGTTTTACAGTGTGTTAGTTTAATACATAAATATAAAACAATTTAAAATATAGAAAGCTTATTCGAAGTGGTCTCCATTGGCTGCAATACAGTCCTTTAAACGTTGAGGCCAGTTATCAATAGAAGCACGCACTCTTCCGATGGGAAAATTCTTCACTGCCAATCGTATGGATTGTTTTAGGGACTCCAAATTATCGTGGCGTTTAGAGCAAGCCGTAGCTACTCTCTAAAACTGACCATAAATCATAATCCAGCGGATTAAGATCGGGACTAGACGACGGCCAGTCTTCAGCTCTGATGAAGTCCGAAACGTTCGTTTCCAACCAAGACTGCGTGGACCGACCATTCTTGGTTATTGAACATGGTGTTGTTAAGGGGCTTAACTACCTTCTCAATAATGATATCTTGATACACTTGTGCCGATGTTTTGATACCTTTTTCACAAAAATATGACTCAGTCACTCCTTCATAGCTAACACCCCACCAAACCATCACTGAAGACGGATAATGCCCACGTTGCACTCTGTCAACTAATTGAGACGCCTCCTTATAGCTTTGAGCATAAATACGGTCATTTTGTTTGTTAAAATGTTGCTCAATTGTAAAAAATTCTCATCCGTAAAACAAATTTTTCTGTGACTTCCCTTTGCGTACCGCTTCAGTAGTTGTTTCCATTTTACCACCCCATTCTTTTTTAAATTATGAGTTAAGAAATGACCAGTGCGTCTCTTATGGGCTGCAAGTCCTAAGTCATCTTTTAAAATACGCGACATGGTCCTAGGTGGTATCTTCATCTCCCGAGATAAAATCTTTTGCTTTCGGACAGGATTTCTTCGAATTCTTTCCCTTACTGCTTTGACCACGTTTTTCGTACGAACACTACGTGGACGGTCAGATCTTTTTCTGTCACAAACAGAAGAGGCCTCATTGTACCTATTAATAGCCCGGTACACAAACATTTGACTAATACCAAGCGTATGGAGAGTTTTAAAAATTGGCGCCAAAATGAGAATACACAATGAACAATCATATAAAAATGACAGATTCCAAATTCAAATAATATTTTGTTTCTTTTTAATTGTAACAAAATTTATGGCCAGACTGAGTATATTTAAAATCGCAAAGTTTATCCAATTGTATAGAGTCTGTTTGAAGAATATAACAGCGTTAACGCGAGACTTGTAACGCAAGTAAAATTAAAGATGCCTGTGCCTTCTCTGGTTCTCTTCAGAAGGAACTGTATTTACATGGCTCCTCTTATTTATAACTCTTTGCCAATTGAAATTATAAATCTACCCGCAAAAAATTCACTGTAGTCTTAAAAAAGTGGTTGACCATGGAGCGTTTCTATACTGTAGATGAACTTCTCAAAAAAAGTGCTTGACGTTATTATCTATATGGGAAAGCTTAGTGATTTATTTGTTATTTTTTCTTTTGACATAATTTATCTATGATCAAAGTTTATTTGACATGTTTCAGAATTAGAATATTTATGTAAATTAAATTTTAGTATTTACGTTATTTTGTATATTGTATATCACTATGTGGTAGAATGTACTGTGTAGTATAACACCTGAATAAACTACATTCTTTCAAATAAAGATATTGATTGATTGATTGAAACAATTTTAACACGAAAAAAACAATGGGTTAGATAACAGTCAAAGCAACTGATGCACTTTTTAGAGAACAGTCAAACAACTGATGCACTTTTTAGAGAACAATCAAAGCAACTGATGCATTTTATAGACAACAGTCAAACAAGTGATACACTTTTTAGAGAACAGTCAAACAACTGATGCACTTTTTAGAGAACAGTCAAACAACTGATGCACTTTTTAGAGAACAGTCAAAGCAACTGATGCACTTTTTAGAGAACAGTTAAAGAAACTGATGCACTTTTTAGAGAACAGTCAAACAACTGATGCACTTTTTAGAGAACAGTCAAAGCAACTGGTGTACTTTTTATCATCTTAAAAAAGCCAATGATACACTTTTTAGAGAAGAGTCAAAGCAACTGATGCACTTTTTAGAGAACTGATGCACTTTATATCATCTTAAAAACAGCAAAAAAGGGCCACGTAGATTTGATACAAGTAAAATAAAGTAAAAACGCAGTAAGTGTATTATTGTTTTAACAGTAATAACATTTATTTCTATAATAATATTTAAAAGTCAGATGTTAAGATTATATTTTAACTTCTATTTTTTTTAATGTACTTAAATAATCTTATATCTCTTACAGTATTATTTTTTATTTTATTATTCTAACATGTGTTAGAATCTACCATGTACATAATAATAATACGACATAATATTATTGTACGGTCAAATAATAAAAATATAGGAAACTTATAGGATTTATTTAAAACATTAAGAATTTTTAATGTCTTGAATAAATTGACTGAGTGCCAATTATTTCGTAGCATGCCAACAATGGCATTGTAAATAAATAGAGTACGAAATTATAGAAAGTAGTAATATTAACAGACAAGATTGCATCATCATCATCATCATCCGAGTGTTAAATCCCGGTTGCGTTCGGAGCGTTCACTCGACGCCAAGTGTCCGCTTTCCTACTAACGAATGATTTAAAATGGCCAGATTCAAAAAATCGAATTACAATGTGTATTTACTGATCGATAGAAAATTGAATGTAATAAACTCTGCGCTACTTTTCATCCTGGGAATCCCGCGGGAATTTTCCCGGGAACGGTTTAGAGTTGTTCGGGTGCATAAAAATTAGCTTTTTCCGACACAGTTTTCAATCAAACGGTAGCTGCGGTACTTTGTGTCCTGGGAATCCCGCGGGAATTTCAAGTTAAGCGTGAACGAAGTGGCGGGCATATTCTGACTTCAACTTACATGATGCCAGTGTGAAGTCAGCAGGTGGTAAATGTAAATCAGGTTTAAAGCACGAACCTGTACGAATATATCGAAGAGCCTCTGCGAACGGTGGTCGAGCGGCACCCCGAGCCGTTGCGCGAACTCCTGAGGCGACAACCAACGCGACCGGTCCCCCACCTTCTGACCGGCTAAATGCAACTCGAGCTGAGATCGCTCCAAACTGAAAAAAAACTTGTACGTGTCAGCTCTGACGCACGACTGGAGTTTACTCCTTACACATTAAAAAACAGGCGCACGTGCATCCGAATAAGGGCAGTTACACAAATAACAATTTCCTGCGTTGGGGCGGCCTATCCTAAGAGGCGACAGAACAACGCACAGCCTGGTGATATGGCTACCACCCCCAGTCTAGAGTATGCCGCCATAACAACCTTGTGTTTCGGCATTAGTGGTCCGGTTGCAGTCTTTCTTTAGAGAGAAGCAGCGCATTTGTGGCACCTTTGGTGTTTGGTGTGTGCAGTGTCCATGGGCAATGGTAACCGCTTTCCATCAGGTGGGCCGTCTACCCATCTGCTGAACTTATGCTATAAAAAATTAGTCGATCTGATTTCTTCTCTCTACCTCTACAGATTTATTATATTACATATAGATTGATGTATCTACAATTTAAGATTCATTCTTAAAATGTTATCTATCTATGCTATATTAAATCTGTAAATAGTTCGAGTTTATGTACAATGCGTTTAAAAATGTGAAAAAAACAGGAGGGCTAATTTGGAGCAGCAGATTCCGAAAATACAATTTTTTAGAACTTTTGTCTGTCTGTCTATTGACCTGAAAACTACTGAACGGATTTAAATAAAACTCGACATAAAGCTAGCTTATGTCCCGGGGCATAACTTGGGATACTGTTTATCCCGATAAATGACGTCGTTTCCGTGGGATAGACGAAAATAGCGAAAAATATGGCGCTGCGATCGCGTCTTTTTTGGAAACTACTGAACGTATATGAATTAACCTCGACATAGTGCTGGCTTATAACCCGAGTTAACAACACTTGGTATATATTTTTACATGATAAATGATATAGTTTCCTTAAAATGGACGGAGTAGCTAAATAGATGGCGCTGCAATCGCGTTTTTTCAATTCACTAACAAATACCTACGTTGTCATAAACAACATGTCATTCATTGTATTACTACAAATCAGGTTGGCTTCGACTCATCTCTATGTTTTTCTGGGCAGTTGTCTAGACTATATTATGGACTTAGTTTCTTTGTTATTATTATATATAAAAAAGACCGAATATTTTTTTTATTGCTGGAGTACAGTAGACAGGCTGACTCCACTATGATGGAAAGTGGTTACAGTCGCCTATAAACATTGGTCACTAAAGGTGCTACCAATGTGCTGCCGGACTCATAGACAGGGCTGGAACCTGGCACAATACAACACAACTCAAGATTTTATGGCGGCATAGGTACTCTAGGCCAGAGGTGGTAGACATCCAAACGGGCAAATACCCTACCACCTGGCAAAATACTATAGTTTGTATATAAACTATGTAGGTATATATTTGTATGTTATGTATATTAAGTATATGTGTTTTGCAATGCACGTTGTTTGCTACTGACTGATAAGATGTCTCATTATATATCTATCTGATATATAAAACATCTATATATATTGCATTTATATAGTTACTACTAGTATGTAAGTAATCGTACTATGTATTATTTATACCGCCATCGCCATTTTAATATCAATTAATTTCTGGGGTTGTCTGGAAGAGATCGCTTTTTAGCGATAAGACCTCCCTTTGTGCATAATTATACATAATTTTAGTCTGTAAGTTCTTTTTTGTATTGGTGTACATTTTTTTTATTCAACAAACAGGCAGACGGCCCACTTGGTGGAAAGCGATTATCATCGCCTATGGACATTTGCAACACCAAAGGTACTAAAAAATGCGCTGCTGCTCTCTTAAAGGAGCTTGGAACCTAGTCACTAATGCCGGAACACAACTCAAGGCTGTTATGGCGGCATACTCTAGACCAGGGTAGTAGCCATCGAGTAGGGCTAATACCCTACCACCTGGCTGTGGGTTGTTTTGTCGCCTCTTACGACAGGCCGCCCCAACGCAGGAAATTGTATTATTTCTCCGTTCCTGCACGGATAGGTAAATAAAGAGTTATTGATTGATTAAGTTTTTATGTGGGTAAAATATAGTTTCTCTAGTACGGAATAAAAATGATAACAACTTACCCAAGCTGTGCTCTCAACTCTTGGACTTCCCTTACGTTCGCTGCCCCTGGGATGCCGAGGTGCTTCGCCTTAGCAATCAGACGACAGTCGTCGTACGTGTAATCCAATACTGGCACACCAAGAGCCCTGGATTACAGACACTTACATATAAAGCATTTGTGGGTCAAACACAAAAACGGAAGATAAATTGTTCATGTTACATAAATTCCACATGTACATTATTTGTTCATGTATTTTTTATTATATAAGATTACGTTGTGGGTATATTAGATTTGACAGATGAAATGAAGAATGAAGATGAAGAAAGATGAAGAAAGTAGAATGTTCGGATGCTGAATACCTCAGTTTGGTAGACATTGAAAAATAATCCAATCACAAAAAATAAACTTTTTAATTATAGAAACATGTAACATGTAAAAATGAAACAACTTTTCATATAGCGATCTATGTTTGCGAATCAAAACATCTAAACATATTGTCCCAACATTTGTAGTCTTCTCCTGTAGACATCTAAAACTTTTCTGTGTTTGACCCTTGTATGAGTTTTTTTTATTAATAATTTATTGGTTAACAGAACTTATCTAACAACACAAATAATACTAATATAAACTATCTGAATTACAATTTAAAAGTTTTTATATAAACTAAGTTTCACTGGATGAATATATTTTATAGATGGACCTATAACATCTCTGTGTATACTGTGCGGTCGAAAACCGGACACCTGCCAACTCTTTGCCAAATGTCCGGTTTTCTTTATGATCGTCCGATCAAGAAAATCTTGGTAGAGCGGACAAAATATTGTCTCGTGATCAAAAGCAGTGGCATCGAGTACTAAACATATGAAAAAGTCCATTGGCACCTAATTTAACATTAGTAACTAAAAAGTTAATTTTCACTAAATTTATGTTAATAAAAAAAATATTAAAAACTTGTCTGGTTTTTTTTCGAACACATCTGGCAACCCTACTCATACATACATATAACTTAAAAATACTGAGCCTAGGTCATCGAAGTCATGGGTAAGGTTCCCAGAAGGCTGGCAACGTTACCTCGCTGGATCGCGATACTGAAATAGGAACCAGCCCTCTGATCACCCGAAAATTCAATGAGTCGCTTTGAAAGATCTCTATAGAGGCTCATGGCCTCAGGATCCCCACGATCCAAGCGTAAACTATCTTAAAAAATAAATAATGCTAACAATAACACTATAGTTAGAAATTAGTCCCAAACCACTATCAGTTGTTGGGAACGCTCGCAAGGTTCTGGCAGCATTACCGCTGAGGCAACATTATAAGCAAGCACGCAAGCGCGAAACTAATATTATTCTGTGTAGCATGCAAAACGACGCGCCGTTTTATGACAGCGCGGGGCTCAATGTTCCCACCACATTCTCTTGGCGCGAAAACACTAGGACAAAAACCGAACTAGAGTTCGGGACAGTTCGACACACGCCTTCAACGCGGGCACACGATATTCGTGTACAAAATTCAGTTCTCGCGCTTGCTACTTGCCTTCACCTAAACAAAAATCCTTCTGATCTGTAAATAGCATACAGTGTGTGTGTATTAAAAGTGTACGACGCGAAGTTATCTTTTATTGCCTTAACGGATAACCGACAGCCATACACATCATCCCTCACCGCGTTGTACAGCTAAGCTAGTTCTTTGGCCGAAATAAAGACTAGCCTTTTGACTTTTATATAAGTTGAATTTCAAACAAATTACTGTAACGAATTTTGTACACATCTATTTCATTTTTCTTTGAGGTTATGGCTCCAACACTCTCAGTGTTGGTTTTGCCAATGTCACAGTGCTGAGAAAAATGATAAGTCACGTGAAAACTACTGAACGGATTTAAATGAAACTTAGTTAGCTTATATCCCGGAGCGTAACTTAGGATACTTTTTATACCGATAAATTCCATTCCTGTCGTAACGTTTTTGGCAACTAGTGAACATATATGAATGGAACTCGACATAGAGCTGACTTATAACCCGAGTCAACACTTACAATACTTTTAATCCCGATAAATCACGTCGTTTCCGTTGAATAAACGGATTAGTAAAAAATATGACGCTACAATTGCGATGTAGACAACCATCGCTGTAATTCAATACCAATACGTGGTCAGGTTGCCCACATGTCATTCATTACGTATTAGGTACTTTAATTCAGGTTGGCTGCGACTAATTTTTATGTTTTGCTGTGCATTTATCTACACTTTATCGACATAGTTTCTTTGTAATTGTAATTAATTGAACAAGAAACTAAGGTATTAAAGGTTCATAAATATAAAACACCTAATTAAATTTTTATGTACGTAACATAGAGCTACTAACTCTAGTATATAATAAATGAAGCAAAAAAAAAAAGCTCTAAAACGGATCTCGAAAACCATTTGAGAGTATGGCCTCAGCAACTGATCGACAGACACCCTCAGAGATGTCACACTCTGAATGACATCATAGTGTGAATCGAGCCTAAAGGTGGTTCCTTTTGAGGATTCCGGAGCCAATTCTGGCAATAATGAACTCCTTATAAAGGAAGAATTAGCTGCTGTACATGCATGTAATTGAGGATGGAAGAAATACTTACTTAGCCATTACATCTCGGACGTTTCTCGCGTAAAGTTTTGGATCACGTTTTTCATCTTCGCTGGGGTAGTAGACGGGCAGGAACTCGATCTCACAGGAGCTGTGAACCTGGGTTAGTGTCAGCCAAAGCAGCTTCAATCTGGAAAAATAGACAATTTATTTGCTTATTTATGATATCCACTTCTTACTCCGATGACGTGGATTTTATCCTAGCCAGGAAGCATCCACTACTGCAATAGGTGTGTTACAGTAGGTGCGGTTGCCGTAAGGACCATCGGATGTGTCTTTAGTTCCCGAGGTGCTGACATAAGGCGTCAAAATAGAACAAAAGGTGGTTTAAGTGGTAGGTCCGGGGATGCCATCAGGAGTCCAACACTACCCTACCATTGTCCCCTAGTAGTAGGATGCTCATGATGGATTACACATCGTTCAAAAAAGGTGCGGTTGGGGGTAGATGTGGCCCTTGGGGCGAAGTTAGTCAAGCTTCCGCTTTTCCTGTAGCCCTGGCAAAAGGTGAATAAAGTGACATCGAGGGATGTCTCCAACGTGGTGAATCCCAGATGGGCATCTGGGATTCACCACCTACACACTCACCTCACACTACCGGGTTGTCCTTGTGGCGGTTAGTTCTCAATCGGATTTACAATCGTTAAAAAAGCCGCAGTTGGGAGACCTATCCACTTTTTACTTCGAGATGTAATCCATCTGGATACCCTACCGCTCGGGAATAACACAGTAGAATAGGGGTGGACTCTCGGTGGCATTCTTCGACCTACCAACTAAACCAACCTAATGTCCCATCTCATCACGTCACGGTCCCAGAAACCAAAGATCCAACGGCTCTTTCTAACTCCTTCTAATACCTTTCTCTAACTCTCTCTAATACCCCTCTATCTAACTCGCTCTAATATCAGACGAGCGTGTGGGAATACTAAGCAACGCCATCTCTGTGCCGTTGTATGAATGATGAGTCTGCTTGCTATACCATTCATTTCCGTTACTACTGTTAGGGGGGAAGAAACTGATGATGAAACTGTCATAAGTCTCAAGGATCAACTCCCTAATCTACAGCGGTGTTTCAAGATCCAAGATAGTGCTTCCATGCTACATACAACTGGTAAAATTCCCTCCAGAACAATATCTGTTTTTGTAATTAAAGACGCTTACTGTAGCTTTTTGGTAAGACTGACAGTGTACTTACGCGCCAGGCCCTTCCCAAGTCCACGTGACGGTATCCCTCGCATTAGGGTACCTGATGGTAACCGGTTGCACCGGCACCCCGGGGTAGAATCCGCCTGGTTTGAAGGTGATCAAGCACGACCTGTTCGTGCAAGTGCCTTCAGGGAATATGAGAACCTGGAATCCATGTTATTCCAAGATAAGTTATAAAAGCTTTGATTCGATCGATGATTTGATCGATTATATCGTCTTGCTGGGTATATTTGACTATGAAAAATCAAAAACCAGCAAGGAATTCGCAAGAAATCTTATAATATTTAATATATCTTGAAATATCACCGAAAGTGTCAAATGGTAATTCGAAAATTACACAGCGGTGTCGCTTTTGTATAATTATGATTTATGTGTTGATGACAAAGATTGAGTACGATATGTTGGTAATAATATATCTGTGAAAAATTTTATGCGATATGATTTACTCATCAATTTACAATTAATGACTTTTATAGTATTGTTAAATACATTGTACGGTTCAACGTACAGAGTTTTGCGGACGCTACGGCCTACTTAGGCTATTTTAGTATAAATAAGTGTCATAACTATTTTGTGGGCGAGTTATATGAAGAGGCGAGGCGAGAATAGCTGATGGGCCTAGGTCTGCGAGGCATAGCAATAGCTTCGCTGGAAGGTCTTCCTTTGAGATGGAGGAGCATTCCATCTCGCTCCTTCATTTGGTCGAGACATCCCTAAATGTACAAACATAGATAAATTTAAATAAATATTAAAATATATATAATTTTTATTACGATCACTAAGGAGATTACTTCAGGCGTTCAAGGTTCATCTACTTTTATAAAAAAAAAAACGATTTTCCACAATATAAAAACAGAATATAGCAATCCTTGACATCGTCGGCATTACAAGGTGAAAACCCTCTCACTGTTCAAAGATAAAACAATCTGAGGATATGGCAACATCATCATTCAGGCCACGGTCTCGAATTCATGTAAATCATTTCTTTCATGAAACTACATCTATGCCTATAAACACAATTGACGTGCTTGTTTGTGGTTTAAAAATAAAAGCCAACTTTAAATTATATAATGCTTAGTTATTAATTAATGTTTTCAGTATTAGATCCTGACGTAAGAAATTGGCGTTTTATATGGGAAAACAAAAGTACAAAAACATGAAATTTTATTTTTTACATAGTATAAAGCAAAGTCGCTTTCAGTCTGTCTGTCTGTATAACCGCTATCTCCTCTTAAGCCACGCAACTGACTTATAAACGGTTTTCGCCATCAGTTAATTCCAAAAAGACTTTCGTTTCGTTCTTCGAAACAAAAACAAAATCACTAAAATCGGTAAAACTAAGTAAATTTTATGTAAGTAAAATAAAGAAACTGGTTATATATATAATCAGTCAAAGCATATACCATTGTAATCTATGCATTTTCGCCATTTAATACGCAGTTCAATTTGTCTTAATTCCTTTGCTGAAAAATTGTTAGAGCGAGAATCATTTAAATCTTTGAAGGCGGTTTGGACTGCTTCATCGGAAATTGTCTAAATTCAAGAAAAGGTAATCTGTTGCAACAAGGTCTGGGGAGCACGATGGCTGTCGGAGACATTTTAATCATAGCTCCTGTAATTTAGCGATATTCTGTTGTGCAGTGTATGGTGTAGCGTTTTGATGCAGCAGTGGACTAGATCAGTTTATCAGTCTCGGTTGTTTAACAGCTAGCTCTCCCATCATTGTGAACAGAACGATGTCAAAGGGAATCAAACAGCGCGGAAACAAACGAATGACTGAATTCGAAACACAATTTTTTAGGTTGAATCCTACCTAGTTGGGACTTTAGTACCTGACGCACTGCACCACTGAGTACATTAATATAATAGGAGAGACTGCATAAAGTTATACTTCTTCTCCAATCTTATACATTGTGGCTATAAATAAATGAATTTTATTTATTAATATATCTCTCCGTGCATGAACGGCGACCGATCGATGGCGGTATAACCATAGCAAGAAAGCTGGCCTATAGAAATCCCCTGGTCGGAGACGGGCAGCGGCGTCTCCGATGCAAATAGGCCAGCACTGCGATTACGCACCCGCATGCCAAGCGTAGTAACTATGGCATTTATCACCCAGGTACGTCTTGGAGAGGCCTACGTCCAGCGGTGGCTGCAAATGGCTGACGACGACGACGTGCATAACAGAAAAGAATACTTATTCCTGCGGCCGGGTGGCCTGTCGTAAAAGGCGACAAAACAACCAACAACCAGGTGGTAGGGCATTTGCCCAACTGGATGGCTACCATCACTGGTCTAGAGTATGCCACAACAACAACTTTGAATTGAGTTCCGGCATCAGTGGCCAGGTTCTAGTTTCTCCTTCAAGGCCGGCAGCACCTCTGGTATTGCTAATGTCTATAGGCGACGGTAACCACTTTCCATCACAGTAAAAAAAAATATTCATGCCTAAATTGAAATAAATTTGTATTTGGCATTCCTAACTAAACGCCAGATATTTGTGACCAAAGTTGTCAGTTCGACAAATCACAAATTTCATATGGACCTAATATTTTCTTGTGTTTCGGTTTAAAAGATTAATATCGAGTCGATTCCAGAACGGTTAAATGTATTTCAATGAAAATTGCAGCTTAATTATGTTTCATTGAGATATCTTGGAGGATTTAGAAGATAAGAAGTGGTCCAAACTCCGCGTGAAAAAAGTTTAGGTTTAGTTAGCACCATAGATAAGTTTGTAAGGTCCTTGGTTAGGATTGTAGGACATCGATAAACATATTCACCATTAAAGTACTTTACACAGTGCAATGCAATTCGTATTAAAATGTTTGAAAATAGATTAACACGTGATTGTCTATGCATGTTTTGGCCAAAAACTTCATATCTACAGCCAATTGTGCATTTATAGATCGCAATATTTCACGAATGATCTTTTGGGTAGTTTTAATACGCTGTAAAACAAACAGAGCTGATTTCTTACTGATGTGTTCATACTGATTGAACCCTAACACATCTTCACCGTCGTACCGCCCAACATCGGCGGGATGTTCACCCTCATCGCCTTGAGTTGTCACGCTTAATTACGCAACAGCCCTCTAGTACCCGGTTTCTGAGGCACTTTTAACTGTAGTTTATCTACTCGTTAGCGCTGTGGGTTCAATAACTTATAAAATTGCGTTTTAGGCGTTTATCCATTCCATATTTTTTGTTTGAAGAAAATCTAACGCTTCCATACGTATTCAAAAACTCAATGACAGTTAACCATAAGTTTATCTATTACATAACTTTGTGGAATCAATTGTTATTGAAATCATAACTGGTAACCTCAGAAACAGGGCGTAAAACTTTTATTCTGCGTACAGTAACGATTTGGAGGGGATTTTCCGCCGAAACTTTCCCTCTGCGCCGCAACATGGGGTCATTTAGGACTTTACAAAATTTATTTGAGGTCGGCAACGATTTAACCGGGCCTCTGGGATTGCAGACATCCTTAGGCGGCAGTAACTACTCTCCACCTAGCTGTTTGCCTTTTTACTAGCTTATGGCAATAAAAAAATACAATATAATTAAAATTTTTGGTGAAATTCTATAGACACATAATTTTAAAAATGGTGATAAAACTTATGATGCTTTTTATTCAGAAAAACGAGATTGTTTCCGTGGGATATGGATCTAAAGTTTATGCGAAAGAACCCACGGGTAAAATCTATTGTAACTTGCACTATCTTATTAACTATAATCAAGTTGTTACTAGTATACTCTTGTAAACTGTTGCTATAAACATGTTTTAGCGTAAGCTTGATTTACATCTCCATTAGTTAACTCACGGATAATTCCTTATCATATTTTGGACATCCACAAAAGCCCGGTTCCTATATCTTACCGACCGTTCATTTGCCTTACTACGGACTAAAATTTGACATAAGCTCCATTCAACCGGTGATAGAGCAAGCGAATGAATAGTAAGAGATAGGACCCGGCCATTAATCAAAATTACAACTTATTGCTTAGCTGGAAATTGTCTGTTCACAAGATGATAAGGACTTAACTCGCCAGTTTCTGCAAGTACCTAACTGATGCAAATGTGAATAAGACATTAAAATAAATTTTACCTGTGGCCAGTCTTCTTTCGAGGTGGCCCTTTCAATGATCTCTTTTATGGTGTTCTGTCTGGAGTTGGGGTCATCCCGCCACACGTAAACAGGTTGGGTGTAGTTGATTAATTCTGAAATGTTAACAGATACAGGATCATTAAGGTCGTCGTTAGCCGTAGGAGAGCAGAAGACCGAAATAGATAAATAATGTAATATAATAGTCAACTCACTCACTCACTCACTCAATAATAGTGAGCGACGTCGTTTCACTCAATAATAAATAGCGAGTGAGTGAGTCGACAACCAGTCAAAGAAATCTTGCTGATTCGGTGCGACGCTGGTGGTATACATAATTATTATACGATTACTTACGTTTCAATAATAAGTATGTGTGATGCAAATTTGGGGAGGCCGACGTCCAGCAGTGGAATACCATTAGTCGACGACGACATGATTATAAGAACAAAAAGTGTCTAAAACCTTCGCATTTTATGACGCATGTACAAATCCTGGCAGTAGAGCAAGTACCGCTTAGACTTTTTTCTGAACTAATAATTTAATTATACCTATATATTTATACAAAGCAACTAGTTATTTTCCAATTTCATAAGATTCATATAAACGAAATTATAATGGAGCTACTTATAGCTCCATTACAATTTCTTGGACGTGGACTTTCTGAATTAAGTATGTATTATGCTTAAAAATATGTTTCAAACAATAAGGCGTTGATTGGAAGTTTTAATGGAGATTTTCTATAAATGGTGTGCCCGTGGCGCCACCTATCATTGCAGCTCGTGTTACGAGTTACGTTTTACACTGAGTGATTTTGATTTCCTTAGTATGTATGTTTCTTTCTATTTGGGCGTAGTTCCACGAAAAATAGAGTCGGTATACTATATGTGAGTTATAATATTATTTATGTCCATAAAATATGTAGTTCTATTGTTTGAAGGCGTGAGATAATTACATAATTATTGTTTCATTTTTGAGTTTATAAAATATCTAATAGACACTCAACGTTCTCGCGAGAACGCAAGAAGAGTGAGAGAAATGGCAATGTGCAATGTATTTGAGTGTTTTTTTCCTTGCGTTCTCGGGAGAATGTGGAGGGCCCTTTAAGATGTCACATAATATATTGTAATCAATCTATTTAAAGCGTGCGACCGTTGCATGAATTATCACGTATTAATTAAAACCATTAGCTAAGTTGTCTACTTCGGACGGGTTAATAAAAATTATTTTAATAACTCGAAAATTTTAAAGAAGTTTTAGTTTTTATTTTAAGAAGTTCGCGATTCATTTTAGGGTTAAATAATCCATTTTGGCAAACATTGTCATGTTCCTCTGTTTTTGTATGACGCATTGACTTTTATCCGAAAATATTGTATGTTATGGTGCAGTATTATAATGTTGCAGTCAAGCCGCGAAAAATGTAAGATATAAGCATAATCTTTTGCTTAAGTTTGTTGTACAAACCCTTGTAGTTTGAGTAAATAATAACCATAAACAAAATTAAAACAAAATAATTAAAAGTAACCAGTTGGCGGTAGGCTAAATAAAACTTTAACAATACTCATTGACACTTGTTATCTTTGTCTTCCGTGATCACGGCTACTGAAAAGTGGCCGAAACGTCGGAATAATAAGAATCAAATAAATTACCGCGCCTAAAACCGTTAAAATGTAGTTTTATTATGTACACTAGTCGCGAAAACTTGAGAAAATATTATTTACACGACCAATTGTAAACGCCTCGCTTTTTTTAAGTCGGTTAAACATAAAATTATTTTACACGATAGCATATTTCAAGTCAACACGAAACCCCTAGCTAATTATTAATTCCAATACCTAAGTATTAGTCATACCACCTAAAGCCAGGGAGTAGTGGTCTTTACACGCAATCTTACTAAAATAATATCTAGCGTAGAGTTCATTGTATTCCATAAATCATAATAATTATTAGGTTCGATGAACCACCAATAAAAGGCCGATCTTCTATCATCAGATAAAAGGTATCAGTGGAACAAATTATTGATAGTGAGCTCTATGACGCATCTTTGAATAGATACAAATTATTAGTCTCTATAACAAGCGCAAAATGTTTGATGTGTTGCTTTTATATAATATTCTAAATTCTTTAGTTGACTCTCCTGAACTTTTATAAAAAAAAATAATTTTCTGTTAATGTTCGATTACTCACCCGTGCGCCCCACTTCTAAACTACCTCTTTTTGCTTCCCCTCGTTACAACAAAAACTATACTCGCAAAGACAAATCCACACCTGCATACCTGTTTTGCACATTTTATTACTTTTCGGCATTTGGACTTCATTTGTGTACTTTGTGTTTAAAATTTGTGATTAGAAAAACAGCCCACTGTGTATATTGTAATCTTTTATGGTAGTCATTAGCCAGGTGTGATTCTAAGAAATTTGATCCACGCGGTTAGGTAGACATATTGCATTTGTGCAACATAAAGCAATGCCTCAATAGAGAGATCGTCAGTCTAGCGATAACCACGAGCGAAGCAAGACGTGTGTACCCCTTGCAGTAATGTATTTAGTGACGGACTTTGCGCGTTTTATGGAATTACGATCTCGCGCATTACGTTTGGACTGGTTGTGTTCAGTTATATTTGTACCTGTGTTATACATGTTTGTATAGTTCTAATAAAATAAACTCTATAATCATTCCAACGGCATTTTAATTCGAGTCCTGCAACTCGTAACAATATAATATCAACTTTATCAAGATAGAGATATTTAACATATCTTCAAATAGACTTAAAATTAAACTAAATGAAATATTGCAGTAATTAACCTTTAAAATGTTTTTTTTCAAAATTTTCGAAATTTAAAGTTGTGTAATATACATTCTCACTGTTTTCCTATCTCAGTTTTAGCAATTATTTTTATAAAGAACAATTTTTAGGCACTGTTAAACTATAAGAACAAAAATGTAACTCTTAATTTAAGTTGAAACGTATATATATATATATATATATATATATCTCTGCTTGATACCAAAATAAAGAAAAAAAAATTATAACATGACTAAATTCAAAAGTGAAACCATTTAACTGTTTTATACAGATAACTGACATTTTTAATTTTTCCTTGTTTATACTTTATTCTATGAATAAATTATGTCAGGTGATTGAAAAATCGGCCCAAATTAACATAAAGTGGACAATTCTGCAGGCTTATTCACAAACGTCACGTTTCAAATTGATTCGTTCGGGAGCTTTCTGTTCTTACACAGAAACGTTTCCGACTTTTGTGAATAACCCTAGTGAAGTTATGCATCGTTATCGTCGATAGCTACTCGCACTCGGGTTCTGTGGTAGCTACTGGGAATCCGAGTGAACTTCCACAGCAGCATTTAATCAGACGAAATTTGGATCGAGTTTGACTTTTACGAATCTTCTCGAATGAATGTATAGCAAATTTCCTGTAAAATTACAATTTTAATCAATAAAATTTTTCGTTGTGCCGTTTTAGGTCCTATCTCGTGGAAACTATACCATTTTTCCATCAAATATTTTTATATCCGCTTATAAGGGCCTAAACCAAAGGTCAATACTAATATATAAGACTTCTATCCTTGCAGGAACGGCGAAAGTATAAAATTTCCTGCGGTCGGGCGGCATGACGTAACGGGTGAGAAAACAACCTACAGCCAGGAGGTAGGGCTTTTACCCGTCTGGATGGCTACCACCTCTGGTCTAGAGCATGCCGCCATAATAACCTTGAGTTGTGTTTCGGCATTAGTGGACAGGTTCCAGTCCTCCTTTAGAGAGCGACAGCACATTGGTAGCACCTTTGGTGTTACAAATGTTCAGAGGCGATTGTAACCGCTTTCCATCAAGTGGGCCGTCTGCCTGTCTGCTGAACTCACGCAATAAAAAAAAAAACAAAATACACAAATAGTTCTATGTTTTTATCATCTAGACAACCTTGGTGCTAGTAGCGTATTAAGCCAGACTTAAAATAATAAAGTTACTTCAAGGCGTGAAGAAGCCATAAGCGTCGCGTGCGCATGTTCTAAGCAAATTGCTGAATAATAAACTCTATCCATGACAACAAAGTAAAAACGTTAATCACTAGTTATTTTTGTAGAGACGTACCTTTTCTACGTTAGACCGTGTACCGATGTAGGGTCATGGCTCATTACCATCCAGCACTCGACAAACACCGCCTTCCATGGGTGGACTTGCGTGGTCAAAGAGTTAATGTCGCGTGACCCACGGATTGTCGAGTAATCTCTCAGCGACTTGTACTAGGCCTATAGCACTTTGCGCAGCAGACTGTCGCCGAGTGATTCACTCACCGCGCCTGGACAGCTGGTGAGCGAGACGATTTGGTGCTGCTGTACGGCTCAGATGGACCACCCAGGACTCGACCGTTTGTACTGATAGACGCAAGATATAAGTCAGATTCACTATACGATTCAGTAGGTAGTTTTTTTAAATCCTCTGATGAGAAATGATACTAGACCGATTCCACGGTGAGTTCAGTTGCTACAGTAAACTAATCAGGTAGCACAAAGAACAAACTTAACCGGCTACATCCTGCAGGCAACATACTTACCATATGCCAAAGTAATAGAACACAAGTTTCATACTACAATAGTCCGTCGGGCCAAATCCATCAGATGCACCAACTCTGGAAAACTGGTTTCGACGCAGGACTTACATCGATTCTATATATGTGAAATATTTTTTTTTCCTATAAATCTTAGCAGGGATTTACAGCGGTTGGCGAAATAGCAGGGGTTGCTTTAGACAATATGTTGCGATTTATCGATCAATCAATAACATTCATTATGTTTTTATCAGTTTACTCGAAAATGATCATACCTCATACTTGAAAAAATAACCGATATTTCACTGTGTGTAGGCCAAAGTAATCGCTCAAGAATCGAGCCCAGTACTGAATCATATTGGTCATTTATTTACTGTTAGCATAAAAATAAGTACCCTACTATATGTGTCTACTTTGTTAATGTTTGCTACAATTGTAGATGAAGCGAATACAATATATATCCACAGATGCTAATTTCACAGACAGCGTCGACTATCGCAGAATATTGAACACAAATCTTTGGCGGACTAAAGATCACAAATTTCATATGCACCCGAACATATCAATAAAAATATAATAGTTATATTTTTGTATAAAATCTTACATAATCCTCTTTCTCCTTCCTATCTTCGTCAACGTTTTGAATTTCTTGTTCCTTCTGACAAACATTGCAGAACTTCTAAACTCCTTCTTCTCAAAGCTCCCACACACTCATCGGCATGTTATAGTGGTTCTTGCTCCGTCCACGCAGTTAGATTATGGAACGCCCTGCCACATACGATCCGAGATAGCTCATGAGAGAGCAGTTTCAAAAAAAGTCAAAGAGCACTATCTATCTTAAATTATCCTTATATATCTATATTGTACATTATGTATGTATGTATGTATCTTAAGAGTATCTTGTATATAATTTATTTTTGATAATCTGTTTATATTATATCGTTAACTATCTTTAGTGTACACAACCCTGCCTTTTGCTTCTCCCCTTCTCGCTAGACTCATAGATTTGCTGGAACAAAACTCTTTTAGGGTTGAGCTTGCCTTTGTACATCACCACTATTCTATAAATAAAGAATAAAGAAAATAAACCATCTGGTATAATTAAATAAATATAAAAAAAATCTTACTGACAATACGTACATATTACAATCCACAAGGATATTATTTACATTGCAAAAATTAAACTTAAATCTACTAATAAATTATCATAATATTATATTTAAAGTATTTATTTATGTATATTATTCTTTAATATATTACAATTCCAATATTTTACTCGTTTCTTTTGCAGGAAACGCAATGAAGGCTGTTCCTACGTCGAAAATAACGCCGAGTGCCGTATTATCTGTTTTGACAAATTGAATAAATTTACCAATATCCCTAGATTTTTTTAATGCAGGAGTTCAGCAGACAGGCAGACGGCCCACTTGATGGAAAGCGGTTACTTCACCTGTGGACATATGCAACACCAAAAGTGCTACAAATGCGCTGCTGCTCTCTTAAGGGAGACTGGAACCTGGTCATTATTGCCGGAACACAACTCAATGTTGTTATGGCGACATACTTTAGACCAGGGGTGGTAGCCATCAAGTCGGGCAAATGCCCTACCACCTGACTGTGGGTTGTTTTGTCGCCTCTTCCGACAAGTTCCTGTACGGATAATATAGTTATTCGATGAAGCCAATAGTTACAACAAAACAACACAACAACAGACAACAAAAGATCCCTTCCCCATAGATACTTGATTAATTATCACGCCTGTTTCCCATAAGGGGATGAAAGTTCTGAACGCATTGTTGTCCCCAAAAAGATTTTGTTTAAGCTCGTTCTAGGTCATTCCTTTTTGGTTACAATATCACTGACAATGACACGAAGAGATCGCGATAGATTAGAAGCATTTGAAATGTGGTGTTGGAGACGCATGGAGAGAATAAGTTGGAAAGAAAGAAAGACCAATGAAGAAGTACTGGATATGATAAAGGAGAAACGCACAACTTTAAAACCTCTGGAGGAAAGAAGGGTGAAGATGTTTGGACATTTACTACGACACGACACCTTCTTATGCACGTTAATCGAAGGCAAAGTGGAAGCAAGGAGAGGGAAGGGAAGACCAAGGCGAGCATTCATGGACCAAATAAAAGAAAAAGTGGGTGTCGAGTCGTACATAGAAGTAAAACAACTGGCCCATAATAGAGAAGATTGGAGGAGGCTCCACCGACAAGAGCATAGGTCTTAAATGATACCGCCTCTGTGGAGTGAGCTAAGTCTTTGCAGGCCGAGATCACTGGAACGCAGAAGCTCCGGCTTCGATTCCTGGCGTAGTAAATTTCCTAAAACGAATTTTCCACTATTTATGGTCTGGGTGTTTAGGATCGGCCCCACAGTGGTCCGTTGTATATTACCTATAACAGAAGCGTAACTCGTGTGAAGGATGACTTGATAATTTGTGGTGAGACAGGTGAAGTATGCCAGAACAGAGGAATATGGAAAGAAAAAAAATATTATACCGATCCCAAATAATTGGGAGAAGGTGAAAGAAAAGAGAGAGAAGTGGTCGACGAAGTGTGACATGTGACAAGAGGTGGGAGGATCCTAAATTTCTTGACGTCATATTTCAAAATCTAATCTATTTAAGCTTTAAAACACGAAATTGGAACTGTTATGGAAAACCTTCAAAATATTTCCAACTCTATCTGTATAAGCATAGTGTTGAAATTATTAAAAAATAATTTGAATAGAAATAAAACTAATTAGGGAACTGTTCTTTTAATTTAATAATTTCTTAATGTAAAATTGCAAAATTTGTGATATCACTAGGGAGGCAGGAGTCTCATGAATGTGACCAGCTGTGACAAGGAATCGTCCTTGTCACAGCTGGTCACATTCATGAGTCAGCCTTCCTCCGGGAGGGGTCGAAAAATCATGAAATTCGTGTGACGTACTATGTGTATCGCCCCTTATAGATACTAATTCACATATACTAGATTAGAATTATTAGCACGCTACTTCATCCTACATCATTACATTGGTGTAAAGTCAACAATATATACGTTGTAACAACATAATTCCCATACAAAAGATATAATATACAAAAGCATTCGTGACGGCTTTAAAATTGTATACAAAACATGAATACTTTTTAAGGCACTATTTGTTAGGGCCTTGTGTTCGTTTTTGTTCACAATATGTCATTGAAATGAGATTAAAGTAATGAATAGGCTTTAAAACTTCGGCCTAGTTTAGTTTGCTTTGAACAGCTCTTTCAAAATGTTCTCATAATAAAAACGTGACTTCTTTCTTTCTGCTTGGCAATTACGTAATTAATCCCGTTTGTTGTATCTCTATGTTCTTACTCTAGACCTATATTATGATTTTTATTTGGTAATTCTTTTTTACTGCCCGAAGCAGGCAATCAAGGCCCACCTGATGGAAAGCGGTTACCGTCGTCTACGGGCGTTTCCAACACCAGGGGGATCGCTAACGCGCTGCCGAGCTCTAAGAAATTTCATAACGCCCTTCTTAAAAAGCCCCATGTCATAGAGTAAAGGAAAAACCGCAGCGGGAAGTTCCCTCCAGATCATTATTGTACACGGAATAAATGTTCTAGAAAACCGTTGCGTAATTGAGCGTGAGAGATCAAGTAAATGGGGGTGAACATCCCGTCGCTGGCGAGCGGTGCGGTTGTAAAAGTGAGGTTTTGGCACCATACCATAACATCATTCTGGAGATTGAAACTACCTCAAATTCACCTCAGCATTTTCATCTCCGTATTTTAGAAGTCATGCGTGTGCCCAGTTAGTACTGACCCACATTTGATCCGACTCGATAGGTCAAAACATGTGTATATAGTTTTAGTATAAGAGGGAAGAGTAAAATGTAAGAACCAAACCCAATGAACCCTGTAATGGCACAAAATCTATTTAGCGAAAATAACCGAATAAAAATGTATATTCACTTGATTAGGCTACAGTTGTTACTTGTATAAATGCTGACCATTGTAAGTATTTCGTACAATTGAAATAAGACAAAAATACGCTATATATTTTTTCACTCCAAATTTTATTACGATGAATGATATATAAGATCTAAATTAACTGTTGTCATATTGTAGTTGTTAACTTATAGTTTAAGCCGTTTAAAATTTTGATTACAAGGCAAAATTACACATCTTATTTGGTTGTGAGAGGAAATGAAATTGCTTTTGAATGACGGACTGAGCACGTGTGAAGCGACTGGTTTCCGAATTGAGAATTTCAAAGAACCTATCGACCTAAAAAGTATTTAATCTAAAAACACTAATGAGGTGTCTTTGGGACACCTGGTTGGAACTCAGTTTCGAAGGCCATCGACGGCCATCGAAAGCCATTGGAGACCATCGAAGAAATTATATAGTAATAAAGGTAATTACAAGACCTTCTATTTTCAAAACAGCGTATATTACACAACTAACCAACTAAACATATTATTTTAGATCTTATTTCAATGCATTATAGTTCTAAATTGTATAATAATATAAAGTGGTCAGCATCTTTTCTTTCCCTTCACAGTTTTCGTTTTGTATCCACCGAGTAATGTGCGATAAGGAACTTAGTTCCAAAACCAACTCAAAATGCCTGATATTTAAATATGTAATTTAAATAAAGCTATACTTACATAATAATATCTACGGGTGAACGGCTATTTGTTTTAATCGACATTTAGAAAATGTATCGGAAGAAAACTATACAGTTTAACTAACGAAAAAATGTGTTGTTTATAAATTTTTATAATAGAAATAGAACATTTTGTTCAAAAACAACCCTTTCCCATGACATTTGACATTCATTCACAGAAATTTAATCCTAGAAGGTAGACTGATTTGGTGCTATAATACATCACGTGTTTCTTTTCCAAAATCAGCAGATTCGATTCGATCGACAAGGGTACTTGATTTTTCATAAATATAAATGAGATTGGGAAATTGACGCCTGTCATGGGTCCGCTAATATACAATAAACTACTGACTAGGCTAACGGAGTCATCATCCGTCGGTTCATTTAAAACACGGCTCAGGAAATGGTTACACACCTTCTATAATCGTGAGGAGTTTATATCCTACAATATGACATAATTTTTATTTTATTTTATTTTGTGACATGTGTATTTAAACGATGCAGAAATTGACGTGTAACTTTGTTAAGTATAAATGATTTCTGATTTCTGAGACCACTTTAAGTCTTCGTCAAAATGGGCCTCGAGAGTCCTTTAAGTGTGTTTGCTGTCGTATACTTTAGGAATCGGCACTGAAGACCCCACAGAGCTTTTTTTGATGCGCAGGGGGAATGCATTTCGTACTCTCGACTGTGGGAGTGGGACCGGACCGGGCAATAAGCGCCGCGCAGCGTGTGCGAAGACTGAACTCTGGGCGGAACCAACTACTCCGCTAAGCCTAAACTTGCGTCCCACACCCGGCGCTTGTGTGGAAGAACATGAGATGACGAGCGAAGCTACACCCATCGTTAAGGCCCCACAGAGCTAAGAAAGTCGTCGCGCGTCTGTCGCCGGCACGGCCAGGGCGGGGGATTCTCTACTCTGTAGTAGGCCCCATTAAAGAATTCACATATATAAACTTTCAGTGAAAAATTATCTAACTTATGGTGAAATCCGCTTATCCGTTGCGTGGTTTAGGAGGAGTTAGCGGATATAGAGAATATAGACTCGTGCCATTTATGGACGCAGACGAGCTAGCAGGAGTCGTTGGCCTTCTTCGTAATCCCAATCTTTCATATAACCAAAGACATTCCATTTTATTACCGCGACAGGATCCTATTATTTCCTGTTGAATTCTTATAATCATCGTAAAAAAAATCACACGGACCCACTGGCTCTTATGTTTACATTCTTAGACAAAGATATTGGATTTTATCTTGTCTTATCAGCAATATATAAATGTACACTTGGTTTCAAAGCTAAACTTAAACGAAGCTTCTCATTAATGGGACAGTTACACGCTTGTCGGACAGACAGACAAGGAAAACAAATGTTGTTGTTTTATACTATGCAAAGAAGAATGATATTTTTTTATCAAATTTTCTCTCCCCTGGTACTTATTTTGAAATTATTTTTATAGAAAATAAGTTCCACTAGAGAACACTTCTTGAAGGTCATACATGTAAGTCAACATTTAAATCTACTTCCCATTCTATGAACTATCAGACCAATTGAAACATGAGCCACCATAAGGTCGTTTTCCTACAGTTGTGAAATATAATTAGGTTGAAATTCGCCTGAATATACATTTCCTTGGTAACGAACTTGTTATAATTTTATTAGACATTGACAGTTACTGATTACGTTGTATTAAACAGATCGGAAAGACTCGACTATACTCGTGTGTAACATCTGACAAATGCTATTACGTGCTATTACTATCTCTGTCATTAAGTATATTGGATTAAGGGCCAGTTCCTATATCTTGCCGACCGTTTATTTGCCTTACTAACGGTTAAAACTTGACGTAATCTCTGTACAAGTAATGTCAAAATTCACCCTGCGGTAAGGCAGGGGAGTGAATAGTAAGATATCGGAACCGGCAATAAATCAACAAGCCAAAGGTGACACAGGCCAAACCTTTGTTTAAGCAACCTTTGATATTAAGGTTATCGTTATATATTAGGTAGCAGAAATACACAAGAAAATAAAACATTTACAACATTAATATGGAAGAATTTAAAAATAATAACTTTTTTTGTTAATTTTATTCATTGGTTTTATTTCAAAGTTAGAAATGGCACCCACTTTACCCTACTTAAACCTAAAACCAGGTATAAGCACCATTGTTTTCAATGACGTCTAATAGTCGATTACGCATCGAACCGATTAGACGATTGCAGATGTCGGATCCCCTCGTGTAATTCCAAATTTCATTACAGTGTTGCTCAATTGCTTCCTTTGTCCTCTCGTTTCTGTTATCCCACATTTGAACCATCAAACCCCATAAATTTTCTATTGGGTTGAGGTTGGTGACCTAGACGGCTTTGGAATGAGAGTAATTTCATCTTCATGCTGGGTAAACCAATTCGAGACGATTCTGGCGGTATGTCTCGACAATTGTCGTGAACGTAGGAGAATACAGGGACTTCTTCAAGTGGGTTACACTATTCGCATTGTCTGTAACATTGATTCCTCCAACAAATCGACATAGTTTAATCCGTTTTGACGAGGAGAAATTTGGACAAGTTCACATATACCTCCGGTACCCATCCAGGCCCACATGTTAGCTGAAATTCAACCAGATAATTGATTAGGCCCTACGTGATCCTCTGTGTATCGCATATTGTTATAACGCCACAAAGTTAAGCGACCATTTTGAGAAGATCTAAATGATTTTTCATCTGAAAATATGGTATTAGTCCAGTCAAAGTCCAAATAATTACGTGCAAAATTTAATCTTGCAGTTTTGTGTGCATTCATTAAGTGTACTTTCATAGCGTAATGTCGGTAATGCAGTCCAATACGGTGTAAATGATTTCTTATGGTTTGTAAACAAACGTTGTAACGTGCCGCGAAATATTGGGAACGAGAAAAAGGATGTTGTTCATAATGGTGTTGCATATCTGTGCTTTGTTGATTTGTTATTCGACGAATGCCATGATTATGTTTTCGTCTATCTTCAAGATTGCCCTCTTCAGCGTGCCGTCTGATCCATGTTCTTACTGTGTTCCGACTTATATTTAACACTCGTGATATTTCTCGACTGCCATAGCTTTCCTCACTGAGCACTACAAACCGAGCTCTTTTTTCTGCGAGACTAGCCATTATACAATTTAAATAAATATTTAATTCTTAGATATTGAGTTTAATTTTTTTTCTCATTGACTTAACTTGACTTCTGATATACTTTCAGAAATACATTTTATTTTTAAAATTATAATACTTTTCTACAATGAAAAGAGTTAGAATTATAAGACAAATTTTAGTTCGAGATTCAAATTATTTCAAATCGTTACTGTTTTATCTAAAACATATCTAGTACAATGATAACAAAGTTTAAAATTGCGTAGTTCTCTGAGCCTAGTGACCCATTTTTATTAATGTTTAAAACAAACATCCTTTGTGTAACACACACGATAAATAATAAAACTACGTTTTAACGGTTTTAAGCGCGGTAATTTATTACCGCGCTGAAAACCATTGAAACGTAGTTTTATTATGTATACAAGTCGCGAAAACTTAAGAAAATATTATATGAACCAGTACAGTCTGGAAAACGCAAATAATAAATAAATTACCGCGCTTAAAAACGTTAAAATGTAGTTTTGATATGTATACAAGTCGCGAAAACTTAAGAAAATATCACACGATAAGCCTTACTATTTTGACGGTTTTGAAGGAATTATTAGCAAAGTGGGTCATAATTCAATTGGTTCGATAGTACATCGCTTCGCAACGTAATATCGCTGTTTAAAGAAGAAGAAGCAGCAAGAAACAGAATTCAAAAACCACCCTATCCAGGTACTTAGAGCAAGTATTAACTGTCTCAATGATGTTTTTGTTTTGTGGTATAACATAAGATGCATGACAGAATAAAGTATAGAGGTAAAAGACAAACAATTGTCAGGCCTCAGATGATTTGGAGAAGATTAAAAATGTGAAAAAGAGAATAACTATTAACAAAATATAATCCAGGAGATCCAACACATAATGCCACCACCAAAGGACCGCCACCAACAAATCACAAATAACAACAAAGGAACCTACTTCCAACATAATTATCCATACTCTCTTTCCTGACGATGACCGAGGACATCCGTGTTGCATACACGATGCAGCTGTCGAGGAACGAGGAATGAGGAGCTACCACGAGGATAGGCGCCTCCTTCTTACTCGCCTGCCTACCTCGCACCGTTATGGCCATACCACCGGCGAGGTAAGACATCTTGCCAATGAAGCATATCAGCGGTTTTAGGGATCTATGGAAAATAAATCAATTGTGAATATTGTCGTCTGCAGGATTGAGCCACTGTTTAGAAGTATATTTAAAGTGGGGGTTTATTCTTACAGCTATTACAAAAGTCATTGCCTAACTACCGCACTCGGAGAATTGAATCAAATAAATAAAAAAGTATTCAAATTGCATTTAATCAATTTATAATAGAGGAAATTATAATGTATCTACAATGAAACTAGATTATAAATTAAACTATACTATAAATAAAATTATAGCTACAAAACATCATAAATCTATTGGTAAAAAAATGGCTCTAAATCGCTGTCGGGGGGTGCTTTCACAAAATGCTGACCGCATTACCACGTTAAATGACATTCATTGGCCCAACTTAGGCCAGCCTTTTGGTCAAGGTATACCTCAAACAGACGCGTTGAGAGGTGTCGCTGATGAGCCTCAAGCTTCCATGGCTCAAGGATCGCAACCCCGAAAGCCGTATGTACCCATTGCCAAGAGAGTCTTATTTATTATGTTCACAACTTAATCTTCATTTTGGTACCCAGTTATGTAAAACATAAAATATGTATATATAAATAAGAGTAAAACAAGAAATTCATTATCTGATATTTAAAATGTATGTACTATGTTCTTTAGAGTGCTTTCCGATACTTAGTTTTACTTATATATATTTTCAATTCTAGTCTGTAAAAATACTTGCTATTTATTTAAAAGTTAATACAGTTTCTGTTGTAAACCAAGAACGGACCCACAGCTAAATTTTTGTTAACTATTTAGATAAACTTTTGCAGATTTTATAGGGACGTTTATCTGTGGGAAACCTATTATCGAAGTCCCCATTTAATGGTCAATTAGCAATAAAATAACATACAGTTACATCTTACTTGCATAGATTAAATTAAATGTCATTTTAATTCACACCCGCTCGTGTTATAGCCCTACAATGACTTATAGATGTAGTTTACCCATCAATGAAGTCGTGCCCACTAATACAAATGACGCCGCAATCATAACGGCATTACTTGTACCCATATGACATGGCGTCGCATATCATTAGTGCGGTGAAAGATGGACATAAGTAATATTGCGCTAACCTAGTTCACCGCACCGCACCGGTGTGTTAACACACTTATTCTGAATGTCTTGGCGCGTAACTCACTTTTCAGCGAATTTTAAACCTAAACGTTGTGAATTTTGATATGTTATGTTAACTTTAACGCCAAAATATTCGCCCTGCGCCAGGTACTACGCTGCCTGCGTTTCTGGGCATCGCTTCTGCCCTTATGTAGCGCTAGCTCCGCTGCTGCGCTCCCTGCTGTGTTGAAAATCAGAGGGTAGACTGCTCGTAAGATAAGTCTACGAGCGCCTGGTGGCGTATTTATTGTTGGAAGCCTTCTAATCTTGTTTCCGTCCTTTGATTAAGATTAATTTATCATTTTACAGACAAAAAGTAATTAAAAATTTGCTAGCTAATTATAATGCATGTACTCTTTTATTTGTAATTGCTTATAATATGATACACTCTAGTGCGCACTCTAGTGTACGGGTGGCATTAGGATGATTTTTTTCGACTATTTTTTATCTCGGTTAAAAAAAAGACCAAACCCGAAGTGATCGCATAAAATGCGGCTGAGTTATAGAAATTTAAAAAAGAATCATGATTTACATGTATTTTATATGGAAGTTCTTTTCACGCTCAGGGAAAATACTTAAAATTAATATATAGGGCTGTAACTTTCAGGGATTTTTCCTGACATACACAACAAAATTTCGGATGGGGAAGCGGGGAAAAAAATATTCGAAAAAATATCACCCTAGGGTGGCATGTATTATGCTACTCAGGCTGAGACAGCGCGTAATATTTTATAGCGCCATTACGTAATTTTGAACTAAAGCGCTGGCACAGAGGACTGTGCTGAGTTACTGAGTTAACACAAGCTGAGTTACCCATGTCTAGTGAAAGGGGCTATTCATAATTACTTGTGATTCAACTAGTACCTAAAAACCTGCAGTAATAAATCAAATGATTATGTCACTACTCTAAAGTATAAATAATAATTTACAAACATTTTTTTTTCTATACAATCTTTGCTACTAAACCTAAAAATTAAATCTATATATTCAAATAAATAAAATTAAAGTGTCTGTTTGTAATGTCAAAATAACCACTTTTTACTAAATGCCATTCGACGCGCCCCGAGTGGCAGTTGTCTTCCATCATCAATACCCGCGACGCGTTACTCAATGTAATGTACATATGAGTGAATAAATAATCTTGGTTTACTAGAACACGCATTTATTCATAAATTCCACCACATACATTTACATATGTGCATACGTATGAAAGTATATACGGTACTTAAACAAAAAACCAATTTTAAAATTTTTGTCTCCTGTCTGTTCTTGTTAATCTACGAAACGGCTGGACTGATTTTGACAGGACTTTCACTGACAGAGCTGATGTTATAATGAGTAAGTTAGGCTACTTTTATTTTAGAAAAAAAAATGAAAGGCCCACGCGGACGCTGCTGCCGTTGCCGCACCGGAAGGCAAATTAAATTATATTCCACGCGGACGAAGTCGCGGGTAACAGCTAGTTTTTTAATACACCAAACATCCGTTTTTACAAATACAATTTTCTCTATAAATATTGATTAATATTATTATTACATAATTCCAAGTATTCGTACTATAAGTACGAAAATAAATAGTAGATAGTAGGAAACTAAATCTAACTTTAAAAATAAATTTAATAAAAAAGTAAAAATAAACTAAGTTATAAATAGTGATTAACGACTGTGTAACAAATTGCTGCCAGATGGTAGCGTGCCCAGAAGGCTGGTTGCATTGCTTATTCGTTAGGCGAAATATGAGCCAACCTTTTGATCACGGGTGGTATCAGTTTCTAGCAAATTTCTTCGAAGAAACTCTTTGCCGATGGACACTACGGACCTAAGGTTTCAACTCCAAGCGGCACAAATATGTAATCCCTTCCTAAGGTTCCATATTGGCCCCGTTTGAGAGCTTCAGCTTTTGTAGCAGCTTTGCCAGTCATTGGAAAATGTGACGGTGCCAGTGTCGACTCGTCGCGTCCCATGCAAGCGGACGCGACGACTCCCTTATATATTTTTTATTTATTTATTAAATGTTATATCTTGAAGATACTACATTAAAATTACAATCTAATCTAAGAAATAGGACTATTAAGTAATTGCAATATGTTGTACGGAAGTATAGATTAAACAAACAAACTTATCAATTTGCTTGATTCCTAGAATAGTTAACATTACTTGTCCCTATAAATTGAGCCTCGACCGATGAGGCTTATAGTCATATACATATTTTGTATAACTTTTAAATGAGTATATTAATTCTGAGAATACTATCTATAATTTATTATATTAATAATGCCCCTGCTCCACCTGCGTTAATTTTAGTGTCTGTGTCCAAATGCGTCTTACTTATAAGTATAACGGTTAAAAATAACGCGTTAACGATTAACTACATACTGTGTATATGTTACGGGCAATTTGATAAATCCAGTCACTATGAATAGTGACCGGTCTGTATACATAATGCCCGTATCAAATGGGCAATATAAATAAAACTGCATGATTAATCATTTTCCATTAATTAAAACACAGATGAACTGTAGTTTTTGTGTATTAAATGAGGTTAGGATACAGTTATATAACACTTTTATTTACTATTTAAGATATGAAGAGAATTTTGGGTGGTTATAAAGAAAACAACAACTAAGGCTAAGGCGCCTTAGCCTTCTAAATTATATGAAAAAAAGCGGATCTATTCAAAATAAAAAAGTGCCATATAACTATACCCCACCCTTAAACGAATTAAGCTTACATAAATCTTATGGAAAGGTAAGCTTAAAGTTATCTCAAACCATGATCTTTTTTAATGAACCATGGGCTGTTGGGCATTATTAATATAGGCCGGCCAATGTAATTACTTTGGCCAAAGTAACTTATCAAATAGACCGGCGCTGTTGGTCTTTATTCATAATGATCGGTCCATATTAATAATGCCCGATTAATCAAATTGCCCGTAACATATACATGAGTTATCTGTCAATTTTGAAGGTCATTAATAATGTCATGTAATGTAATGATTTATGTAATATATATTAAATTTATAAATTAGTGTAAGTACATATACTTATATTGTACATTCCTATTTTCTCTGCTCCACCTACATCGCCAGATTAATTGAGAATTTCTTTTAAGCTAGGTTGTTTTGCCAAAAAGTATTGTAACAATGCATTTTGTTTTTGTAATTATTTATTTTGGTGTGCTATAAAGTGTTATCTAATCTAATCTAATCATTATACCACATGAAACATCAGTAATTTTTAACAAAAAAATCTTGTTTTGTCATGAATCTATTAACTCAAATCATGAATTCAGGTGTTCAAGCACGGATTTGCAAGGTCAGTTCCCAATTATACTTAATATTAAGCCACAACTAAACCGGTGGCAATATTATAAGGTCAATATCAATTTATGTGAGAATATGATTTATATGCCCATAAACGCTGATGTGGCCATTTTAGAATCAAATATCTTGATCATAGCTCTATGAAGCCGCTGGAACAGTACCATACAACACTCTCAGCGCCCGTTCACACTTGTCGGGTGTCAGGCCCGACAAAAAATCGGCTGCTCTAGTGGCAGAACATTTTACGTAAAGAAAGAAAAGAAGACATTAAAGAAAACATATACAGAAATTGTTTGCCGCAGTTACAGAAATGAGGTTAGCACTCAGTATATTGCTATGCCGAAACGTGATCCGATACAGTACTGATTTTCAGTACCAACCTCCTAAATTAGACATATATATGAGAGAGAGAGAGAGATAACACATTATTGCACACCAAAATATACAATTACAAAAACAGACCATATTTACAATATTTTCAATTTATATGAGACACTTTGTAAAAATAAGAGCCACTAATTACAAAATGTATAACTGTGGAATGAAACTAATATTAAAAAAATAGAATAGTGTTGATTGCTCAATAATTATAGCAATAAAATAATGAGTATTAATATTTTAAAAATTGTCGGCGCCGAGAAGAAATGTTGAGTGTTTTGCCTGCCCTCTACGTCCGTAAAAAAATCGTGTTGGATGTCGTTCGTCTATGAGCAAGTATGACGCTGTTCACACTTGTCGGATGTCGGGCCCAGCAACCCTCTCCCCACTCCCCGTTGAGTTCCCGTGGCCCACTAGTCAGGAGGATGGGGGGGAGGCTATCTTCCTATCACATTTTTCTATTTATTGCGTGAGCTCAGCAGACAGACGCCCACCTAATGAACAGCGGTTACCATCGCCTATGGACATTAGTAACACCAAAAGTGCTACCAATGTGCTGCCGCTCTCTAAATGTTGACTGGAACTACTAATGCCGAAACACAACTCTGGGTTGTTATGGCGGCATACTCTATACCAGGGGTGGTAGCCATCCAGACGGGCATATACCCTATCAACTGGCTGTGGGTTGTTTTGTCGCCTCTTAGGAGAGGCCTTCCAGTCGCAGGAGATTATATTCTTTCTCCGTTCCTGCACAGATATTTATTTACGCAGAAACAAATTTCAACCCCTAGTAACACACCACATAATCTTAACCACATGTAACATGTGTATATAATAAGTGCTCTATTTAGGTTTATTTATTTTTTGGGTACTAATCGTTAGTTTTTCAATTATGCTATCACTGTTTTCTGTTATTATTTTTTTTCCTTGTTATTATTTGTTTCATGTATACGTTGATTATAATTTAATTAAAACTTGTTTAACGTGGGTCGCATGATTTTTGTGATTAAGGAGGTAGGCAGTGAAAATCAGTACTGTGTCGAACTATGTTTTGGCACAGGAAAACCTGAGTGCCAAACTTATTTCAAAAATTGCGGCACACATTTTCGTTGCTATTGTTATTATTATAAATTATTTCTAAGTGTCGCATTTTATAAAATAAACATTTTCTTTCTTTTTTTATTTTAACACGTATTACGCCCATCCCCAACTTTTCTTTGTGATTTGACTAGGTAGCTTTGTAACGCTATACATACTACAGCTTCCTGTAAAATTTTATATATATAGTCGAATACCTTGGCTGAGATGTTCGGATCTACCGAAATAACACAGATGCTGATGGGCACAAAATTACACTACGACTATTCAATGCAATGGAGATCAAATTGTTATAATAATACAAATGCAGACGTAAATAATAGTAATAACGAAAAAATAATAATATTTATTATTTTATTCCACGATGTTACGCAATATATTGGCTATATTGTAAATAAACCTAAGCTTAGATACTCGCATCTATCAAACAACTCAGAATACTGATGGCGCAGAATTACACCATAAATGTCCCTCTGCTGGGCTCGGGCCTCCCATTATAGGGGAACGGATAGTATACCTGCCACGCTTGTCCAAGGTGGCTTGGCAGGTTTAACACATCGGTTTCTCGATGTGCAGATTGAATCACGATGTTTTCCTTCAACGTTATTAGCACGTGGTAATTGTAACAATATGCACATTAGATCAGAGAACTGCCTAAGTGGTGCATGCGTTCTGGTCAGAATCGAACCCGCGCCCTTTGAAGTTTGGGCCGCGTATGCTAGCCATTACGCTACCACGACATAACTTATGTTACAAGCTGTCCACCACAGTAGTCATGAGAACCATAGTGTATATTAATATGACTTAGACAATCGTCATATATAATAATTTTAGTCGAATTATCAGATGATTCAATTTATAATTAAATTACCATTTTCTACCAGTTAGTTAATTTTATAAGCTCACTAAATTATCGTCTAGATAATTTAGTGCATCAGTAACTAATTATTATAATTATTTTTATGATCCTGGCAACACTATGCTGTAATTGCTATTTTTAGCAATGATGCAATGTTATTGTTTTGTAGGGTAGTATTTTCGTATAAAAGGCGTAGTGGCATGTAGACGATGTTCATTGCTTACTGTGCTGTGTGAATATTCACATCAAAGGCTGAACAATAAAGGGGAAACCCTGCCCAAATAGTTAATATTTGGTATATTTGGTACTTTCTTACCCAAATCTCTCCTCGCATTTTACACTTACGCAAATTAAATAGTAATAATAATGACAAAATAATAACAGCATTTACTATTTTATTTCCACGATGTTACCCAATACATTGAAAAAGTCGGACTGCAAAGCAGCTTTTATGTTAATTAAAAAATTCAATACGCAATAAATATAATGTTAACTTATTAACGACTCTCATTCAATTACATTAATAACGCCAATGCTCCAACCAAATGATTTTTGTAATGAAAAAAATTCAATCGATACTCGATTTTTATTACAAAAAATCGATTAGAGACTATTTATTAATTACTAAAGCGTTTCACGAGGTTTAGCTTGAGTGAATCTTGCAATCTATGATTTTCGAAAATATATACCAATTTTTATGATGAATAAACGCTAACTAATATGCACAAGTATCTATAATAATCACTGCAATCCCAAAATCATGTAGAGGAATCAACAAACATCAAAACAAACGCACTTTCGTGTCAATAATTGCAACTTCATTAATATTTACGAATTTTCATTCTCAATAGGTAATAATAATAATAACTAGTGGTCGCCCGTGGTCAAAATTCGACCATAATAATATGGTGTCAAAGACTATACTTTGATATTCACAGATTTCGCCAAGGCTTAATTAAATCTGTTAATCTGACTTGAACAATAAACAAAAGAGTATATATTCGTGTGTGTGTCAAATACATGGTAGTGCGTGAAATGATTTTTTTATTGATTTAATGTATTTTTTATGCATAATTTTAAAACAAAATTAGTATTCGTCGCTTTTTCTCTATATAAACTATAAGTGTGCGAAATTTAATACTCCTCCGTTCGCGCAATTTTCGTAAAAAGAGGTACCGTTTTTGCTTCACGTATTAATAACATGTCGCTAGAGAAATTATTCCTTAACAATCTAGTTAATTATTTGAGAGTTGTTGTAATTTTCTTTAAAAAAAAACTGAAAAAAGGTTCACTTCGATAGATTTTGTATTCTTATATTCTAATTACCAGAGTTTGCAGTAGCTTTATTTTACTTACACAAAAACTTAATTCGTTTTTTTACATATAATAATAACAAAGAAACTAAGTCTATACAGCCTAGACAACTGCCCAGCAAAACATAGGGGTGAGTCGAAGCCAATCTGATTTGAAGTAATACAACGAATGACATATTGTTTATGACAATGTAGGTATTTGTTTGTTAGTGAATTGAGAACCGCGATTGCAACGCCATCTATTTAGCTAATCCGTCTATTCTATAGAAACGACATAATTTATTGGGATAAAAAGTATCCTAAGTGTTGGTTCGGGATATAAACCAGCTCTGTGTCGAATTTCATACATATATTTTTCGATATTTCGTCTATCCCGCGGAAACGACGTCATTTATCGGGATATAAAGTATCCTAAGTTACGCCCGGGGATATGAGCTTGTTCTGTGTCTAGTTTCATTTAAATCTGTTCTATAGTTTTCACGAGCTCTAATGACTGATGATGACGCCACCTGACTTTTTTCACAATTTTAAACGCATTGTATAAACTCCAAGGATTTACATATTTATTATAGTATAGATAGATAGAAGATAGATATATTGCAATAAATTATTTTAAAATGCCACGTGCTAAAATAATTATATTGTAAAATTATGTTACAGGATATTTGTTTAAATTAACGAACATTTAAATAATGATAAAACTAACTTCCTTTAAAAAAACCGACTTCAAAAACTAAAAAGTATAAAATAACTTATTTCTAAAGCTATTTTTAATATATATTATCGTATATATTAAAAATAAGATATTATAATTAAAATTAGCTTTACAAATAAGTTATTTTATACTTTTTAGTTTTTGAAGTCGGTTTTTTTTTAAGTTAAGTTTGTTTTTATTTGTTACTTTTTAGTGTCTAGCTATGGGTAGGCCTACGAAAGGTGCCGCGCGCCTTAAAAAATATAGGTCCCAAGAAACGGCAACGGAATTTTTTTCATAAAAAATGTTCATAAATAAAAACTACTAGACCAAACTATGTTAAATTTTTAGGGGACCAAATGGCAACTATTCTGCGTCGAACTAAAAAAGAATCACGTAAATCGGATCCTAAATCTCAGAGAAATAGGTGTACATACATAAAAAATATACAAAATACCAATCAAGTTGAGAACCTTCTCCTTTTGGAAGTCGGTTAAAAATGACGCAGTTACCTACAACAAATATACACTCTGAAATAGTTGTCAAAAAAGCATCAAATATGTACGCATGCAATAATTCAAAACAATTATAAAAATATCCGTTCAAAACTAACAACCACAATAACAATATCTAAAACAATACTAAACAAGCGTGCTTGAATCATAACAATAGTGTCTACTTATGAAAGCGAACACGAGCCTAGAAAACAATATAAACAAAAACATCACAAGCCTACAAACAAAAACAAAACACGTTCCAAAAACAAAACACGTTCCAAAAACAAAACATTCCAAACAAAGACGTACGTCCGATGAATGGAAGGCGGGCGGTGTCCGCTTTGGCGACGACGCTCGGGGCGCCAAGACACACGATGGCGATGGCGTCGAAGAAGGTAGAATGTGGGGCTATGACGATGACTGGTGCCTCACGTGAGTTCGACGGCACGTGTTGGCGCCCTATGACACGCACGCGGTGGAAGCCAGCGGCGATCACAACGAGCCGCATCAACGAGAGGATCGATATACGTAGCTTGCTGTTAGAACAAATCATAAATTAAACGAGATAACCTCATACTATTATAACATAATGTTTTCAAGTATCTTTTTATCTATCATAAAGTTTGGCACGAGTTACAACATGCATTACGACACAAATTTTGTAACAAAACTGCAATGATATTTTTTGTATCACTAGCAAAAAATCTGTTCTTGTACAGAAGGTCATCTTAAAATAATTTGCCACGATGACAGGCTGGTGCAGGTGTCGGCCACGATGGACTTCATAACATTATTATTGTAAATGTACTTGCATTATGCAAGCAAAGGCGCTCTGTCAATTTATTCAAGATATTAAGAAATGTCAATACATTTCAATTTGTAGCCATACAATTGTATTAATGTTATAATGTATGGCTACAAAATATTATAAGAATACCGTTTCTTGATGTTTTGAATATTCTATAAGCTATCAATCATTGATGGAGGTGGAAAGGTCCCACAGAGTACATTGTATGTTTACCCTATATTTCGAGAGCATAATTTTTATTTACTATTTTTTACCTTTTCTACTTCTACTTATCTATGCTTTTGTGTACAATAAAGGCTACGTTCCATTAGGGACTCGACCGACCACAGTCAGGACAGCGATTTATCCCGTTCCACTTGCTTGCCGGCGTCACAATCGTAAACCCAAGTGGAACGGTTATTCGACCCACCTATTGACATGGGTCGTTATGAGCGGTGTGTGATCGAAAATGATGACGTCATTAGTGACGTTTTCGCCACGACCAAAAGACCGCGGTCGCCTTGTGGGACGGCTAACTGAGCTTTTTGTGCGTTGTGAGCTACTAATGGAACGCCCTGAAAGAGTAATCTATCTATCTATAAATTTTAAGAAAACCCAAGTTGTACAGCTCAGTCGAAAGTTGCTTACGGAGCTACAAACTGTCAAACAGACATTATTTCTGCGAAGCACATTTCTAACATGTAAAGTGCAATAAATCAAATACCGTACATAAACTCTGGAAGTGCAGTTCCAGAGTAGTTGATGTACGGTCATCCAACACCTGAAGAACTTTCCCGAGAGCTTTCTATTGTTCGACTATGAAAAACTAAAAGCAAATTTAAAAACACAATATTTCCTTTTCTAATTTTCTTAGTAATCAATCTTGGTAGATAGTCGTTTACAGTTTCGTATCGAAATAATTATCTTATACCATAGAGATATCAAAACTAGCATTGTGGGCCCAAAAATTTTTTTGCAAGAGAACGCAACGTACTGTCCCTCTAGATAAGTAGTATTATCGCTAAACGAATAGAATGAACATGTATGGGAATGACAGATTACTTAGCGTAACGATATGTCATTCCCATATATTTTCAATTCGTTTAGTGCTAATACTACTTTTGAAAAAATTTGCACCTGGTATTATCATGGTATTACCATGGTGGAACAGTACTATCTTTTCCATGGTATTACTCAAAACTAAAGTAGAACTTAAAAGATAAAATACTGAAATATGGGGTATCTGAATGATATATATGATATATAGTCTAACTAGATTCAGTAAGCTCTATTTTGCTTGCATACTTAAAAACTTTTATATGATGCTGATGGTGAAAACCGTTTAAAAATCCGTTGTATGGTTTAGGAGGAGTTAGTGGATATACAGACAGACGCGGAAATCTACTTTGTATTATACTATGTAAAGAAGATGCAGTTAGAAATTCCATTTCGCAGTGTTCAACTTCAAAACATCTCCAAATTCACAACACTTCGTCGTTGAATGGGCATAATTAACTTCCCCACTACTTTTATTCATTTCATCTTATTTTTCTAATTTTAATCATTGAGAACTAATTTTTAGAACTAGTGACACAAAAAAAATGTCTTCTAAATTCAAACAATTTTTCGTTCTGTGCAAAACAGGCTAATGGTAGCACCCAAGTAGATCATTATAATTTAGAACAATTAAAAACCGGTACTTTGCCGCAATTACTCCAGATACCGGTTCTTCAATTACCGAAATTTAGAAATTCAAAGATATGCAGCGCATGCGTACATGCACCGTTGCAGATAGCGCTCAACTTATTTTTACTTGCACGTATTTCTTCTAACCAAGGTTCCACTTTTATAATACCAATGTCATATATTATCATAATTGATATTTAATAATGTCATCTTTATATGTTACAGGTCATTAAAAAAACAGAATAATATAATATATACTAGAGGTCCCGGCAGACGTTGTCCTGCCCTGAAGGAATAAAAATCTAGGACTCCGAACCCAGCGGCACCTACCGGTTCCAATTGTGAATCTAACCCATACGGGGACCCACTCATTCACGCAAAAAATTTCGTCAAAATCGGTAAAGGCTTCTCAAGTTATGCGCGTACATACATTTCTACGATTCATTTATATATATATTTATATATATGAATTCAACTCTCACATCGAGGATCCTTGTATGAAATAACATGCGGATTTTGAAAACATTTACTATACTTTTCCGATAGCCCACTTGCTCCTCCCCTCATCCATTTTTTCTATCCCGTTCCTCCTTTCTGATCCCTTTCTCGCATCCCTCTTATGCCACACCTTCTATCCCATAGTAAAAGCGAGCTTCAGTGGCATATTGGTATTGCAAATGTCTATAGGCGACGGTAAACACATTTCATTACATAGCGCCTGCCTAGGGTTGCCAACTGTTTTTGAAGAAAATAACGTATTACATTTTTTTAGTAGGAAAAATATAAAGTATTTGGAACAAAAAAAAGTAGTTTTCAAATGTTTATTTATTTCTTCTCTTATTTTTATGTGCTTCTAGCACACACTAACAACATTTTACTATCCTTAAATTTTCGGAAGCTATCATTACATTCCCAATTTAAATTTAAATAAACAAACAATTCATTTTTTATTTTAATAGATCTTTTTTATCGCAGGAGTTCAGCAGACAGGCAGACGGCCCACCTGGTGGAAAGCGGTTACCATAGCCTATGGACATTTGCAACACCAAAGGTGATACAAATGCGCTGCTGCTCTCTGAAGGGAGACTGGAACCTGGTCACTAATGCCGGAACACAACTCAAGGTTGTTATTGCGACAAGCTTTAGACCAGGGGTGGTAGCCATCCAGTCGGGCAAACGCCCTACCACCTGGCTGTGGGTTGTTTAGTTGCCTCTTACGACTGGCCGCCCGGCCGCAAGAAATTGTATTCTTTCTCCGTCCCTGCACGAATATAAATGCACGGACAGATGTCCTGTTCCTTTCTTCTCGCCATTTTAGATTCATTACTGAATAAACTCTTTCAGTGAAAGCTGGAATGGTAATGGTTATTCATATAAGTGTTTCATTTTACGCATTACAGTTAGATTGTAAATAGAGTATTTTCATATACTTTAACTTTATGCAAAAGTATAAAGTATATTTACCAAAAATAAAGTAGGATAAGTTATTATAGAGTATGGTTGGCAACCCTACGCCTGCCTAATGGCCAGGTTTGCATTTAAAAGAAAAACTCAGTTATACTGGAATATTCCTACGCCACTGGCGCTTTAACATAGTGAAGTATTTACGGCTACATGTTTATGTAATGGCTAGGACATGCCCGTAACTTCGTTCACACTTGACTTGAAATTCCCGCGGGATTCCCGAGACACAAAGTACCACAGCTATGGTTTAAGTCAAAACTGTGTCGGAATAAGCTAATTTTATGCACCCGGCCAACTACAAACCGCTCCCGGGAAAATTCACGCGGGATTCCTGGGATAAAAATATCCCACATTTTATTACATCAAATTTGCTATCGATTAGTAAAAAAATCACATTGGAATAGGTTTTTTTTTAATCTGGCCATTTTAAATAATTCCCAGAAAAATTCCCGTTGGGTTCAGAGAATAAACAGTAGCGTAGATTTTAAGTCTAAGAATTTGCTGTCGATCAGCGAAAACTGCATCGAAATCGGCCCAGTAGTTTTTACGTGAATCTGGAACAAATAGACAAACAGACAAGAAATCTAAAAATAATGAATCGTGTTCTCCGTCCTTTATATAAACTATTTCATTTGGGGTTCTTTTTTAAACAGCGTTGATGTACAGATACGGAATATTTAGAATTTTATAACATTATAGATACTTACTTGATCGTAAATTCATACATAACTAATCCAAACAAAAGAAACGGATTGTTAAAAGATGAGAGTGATTTTAAGATTACCTATACAGATTTTTTTTATAATTCTACTTCGGTTTAATTATTTTGAATGAATTAATTGTGTGGTGTAAATATTATGATACTACTAATTGTTGAAACTCATTCATATAAATCGATTATGGTAATCGATAAATCATTTTATTTTTGACCCTATTTTCAAGATTTCTCGTCTTCCAGATAGAATTTAGGGCAGATAATATCCATTTTGTAATAGAAATATATAACGCTTTTTTTAAGCCATACATCATCATTACATTTCTTTGGCCCAAAAGTTCCCGTCTCCTTTAGTATTCCAAAACCAACTTATCCGAGACAATTGGATTCATTTAAAATTTTCATCACGAAGCAATGCTACTAAGAAATCGTTGAAAATGGATTTAACACAGTAACGGCTCAAACAATCGGGGGACCTTCACGGCGGCTCAGAGCATTGTATACTCGCCTTGACCCATTTACAATCTGTATGCTGGTCAATCGTGAATGCGTTAATAATTGAATCTATGTACAGACGACATTGAATAGGGTCATTGACAATGAAACTTTATATATTGATGATTAAGAGATTAAATACATTTACATAAATTTAACTTGGGAAAGTTTATAAGACCCGGCCATGACCTTGTCTCTGTGAGCAATAACTATGCGCGACGCGACGGGCGATAAAAACAGAAGTGTTAAGATGCATCATAGAGCATGGAAGTTAATAAATAAACGCGCGGCGATTTTCTGTGCTCTGTGATGTATGTAGCCACGAGTCGTTGGTTTCGGCGTCATTCTTCGTCGCGTTCCACATCGCTAATCCCAACATCGAGGCCAGACCGGTAGGCCCACAGTCTATGAGGCATTGGTTTCATACGGCATAGGCATTGGTTTCATGCTAACATCACGGCCTCGGGAAGCAAAGATACTCGATAAACCTTCATCGAACTCTTTCTGTGGCACAGGAACAGTATATATTATTTATTCCTTTTCCTATATTACCACCATTAACTTGTGAAACGTGCGGTGGAAAATTCTGAAATAATATTTTCCACGGAAATTGGGTTTAGTCATTTAGTCTGTTGAGTAATTGTTGAGATACAGGAATAGTTTTGATTAAAAGTTCTAATAAGATTGTGTAGAAAAGGGCGGAAACAATAGACGTTAGGCAACTTTACGGACATCTTCAAGGTTCGTGGACTGACATTGAAATCTTTCGTGAATTTAAATAATATTAAAAGATATGCACTACCTAATCATTACATTACTACCAATCGTAAAATAAATACGAAAATTACAGAATAATAAAGCAATTCAACAGTTAGTATATAAGGACAATTATCTGAACAATGAGTGCGGCGGCATGTACCCTAAGAAATTTGATAGAATTTAAGATTGTGAGCATCATATACCTTCGCCATCCCGTCATAGGCTTCCGCCGCAAGTCATCTTCGCTGAGTCCATAGAGACCGATGCAGGCAAGGAACCAGGCTGCCACGATTAAATGACAGATGACAACCACTCGGAAAGGCAGCAATATTACCGTGAATATCGCAGTCTGCAACAAAGATAATATGTTATAGGCAACGTGACAAACGTCTGCTGTTTTCGTCATTTATGGAACTATAAAAAAAGCATTCAAAAACTACCCCGCTTCTAAGAAAAATGTCTTTGACATATAAAAACGGAACATGAAAACATGTTCCGTTTTTGCCAAAAACATTAAGAAGAATTATGAAAGTTTTAACGATAACTACGGACAAGAAGTTCAGTAAACCCAGTACAAGTCGGCCATGAATTTGTTGTTATGAGTGACAGCTGAATAAGACGCAATGGGCGACAAAAACAGAAGTATTCGTGTCGCTCGTCGCTAAGCCTCAGTGCGTGGGCAAGCCGTTAGCCTATTAGCAAAGTCGATGGAGAGAAGAGTTTTGAGGCGTATTCGCCAAATAAAACAAGATACAATATTCCGTTAAAACAACTTACGTTCCGGACTGAATGTCGTGTAATTAGTAATTATGAAAAAAATTACCACAAATTATTTGCGAATAATGTTGCCTATTTGTGTTTGACCTTAATTATTACATTAACTATTAAAATAATGATTGTTTAACGAATTAAAAAACTAGTACAGTTTTGTCATTGTTAAAAAATTAACACCATTCTGTAATTTTATTGGTACCTAACCAACATACTTATTCTTCTTTCTGTATCTGTCTCTAACTTCAATCTTTATTCCAGGCATTTTTCCGACACAATTTGGGCTCGACACATCCCATTTTGGGCAATGCTTTTCTCTTATAGACCTCCATCAATTTTTAGTGTATCAGTAGAAGATTGATGGATGGATGGGGACAGTTAAAAAAAAAATTAAACTCGATATGATTGACTTGTTACTTATAATAATTAATCTAATTAGCTAGTCTGTATGCACTTATTTCCTTGCCTGGTAATCTAGTGAATTGAACAAAAACTAACATTTCGTAATATTAGGTTGTTTATGATAACTGTAAAAAAAAATATTCTCTTTAACTGAGGAAACTTTAATTTCCAGCGTCTTTGGCGTAGTAACGGTATTATTCATAGAGAGAGTTAGTTTGAACGCTTCTTTAAGAACCATAAAGAATTGTTCAAAACTTACTCTAACTCTCTATGAATAAGAGCGTAAAAGTATACAGTGCTAGTTAAAATTGTTTTAAAAAGTGGGGGAAATCGGATTGGCATTTCATACATTTCGCAAATCACCGACAGGCGACACCTACTAACTTTATGCGTGTACGCAGGCAGCTTAGCTAATACATTTCTGAGGCAATTTTTATACTTTTTGAAGTAGTGATGTTAACAATATTTTCAATCGATATTAAGCATGCAGTTTCCCGCTTCCGTGTTGTAATGTAATCATAATGGCTACGTTCCATTAGGGGCTCACAACGACCACGTTCATCATGACTGCGATTTTTCCCGTTCCACTTGCTTGCAGGCGTTACAATCGTAAACCCAGGTGGAACGGCTATTCGATCCACCTCTTCACGTGGGTCATTGTGAGCGTTGTGTGGTCGAAAATGATGACGTCATTAGTAACGTTTTCGCCACGACCACAACGACTGCAGTCGCCTTGTGGAACGGCTAACGGAGCGTTTTGGGCGTTGTGAGCTACTAATGGAACGCCCTGAATATTGTATTAACATCTTCCCAATGTTTTTGAGCGTGTTTTCTCAGAGTGAGTCGAGTATGTATCTATGGAACACCAGAGGCTGTGTATTACTCATTTATATATTATAAATCATGAATGGTTATTTAGCTGTGCCCTAGATGGCGTTAGCGGCAATATAACTCGCGGTATGGTTTAACCATGACAGTCATAGGCTGCTTACTTTTGTAAGACTACATAATCTCCCTTTCGCGCAGATTCTTTGACCTTGCCCCCATCACCCGAACCCTCTGGTGACGGAGACGGTCAATTACAAACCCACTCCGAACGCTCCCACGAGTAAACGACGCCCTCGCAATGTACTCATTGACGAGCCAGATGAAATTACCCGAATTCTCGCCATAATGAACCCCCCGAGGCTCAGAACATCAGCCTGGCATAACAGACGCAGACAGAACAGACGCCGGAGAGCCCCCGGCTCGAATCGTCTCTCTCAGGGTTAAGACCCACCAATCGCTCCTCACTCATTACAGACACATGTAGCCATACAAGATTAGCTTAGGCGTGTTGCTGGAGAGTTTCTTCCGCCGCTTCTTCTCCTCCAGCCATAACACGTTGCGAAGCGGTAGTAACGATAGACTAGGATCGGCTCCGCCGGCGGAGTCGATAACGAGTCCCCAATAATAATCATGTCAGCCTATTGGCTTAGCTCATTCAGCCTCTCCCGGCTAACTCCTATGTAGAGTCAATCCCCCGCAGCGGTCGAGCCGAGGTCGAACCTCACAGAAGGTGCCTCCTCGAGCGTGCTGCCTCCGGGCTGAACGCCTCCGTTCCCAAGGAGTCGGGAAGCCCCCAAAGTCCGGTATCGCTGAAACAGCCATCTGCGGCTATTCAGATGGATCAAGCTCCAAAAAAAAAAAATATATATATATAAATCTTACTTTGACGTAACCATCGTTTCACTTAGGAATGAAAAGGAGACTTTTGGGCCCAAGGAATATAATGTTAATGAGTTAAGGTATGAATTTAAAAAGGTTTATATTTTTCTATTACAAAAAGAAAAACCAACCCTAATAAAATCCTATTTCGAAGGCGTGAAATCTTAATAATAAGGTACAAAATACAAATAAAATAAATTATCGATATGTGTGTGTCGCCCATGGTCGAAATTCGACCATAATAATTTGTTGTCAAAGACTGTACTTCTATCATCACAGATTTCGCCAAGATAACAATAAACAAAAGAGTATATATGCGTGTGTGTGTCAAATACATGGTAGGGTGTGTAATATTTTTCTTTATTGATTTAATGTATTTTTTATGCATAATTTAAAAAAAAATTAGCATTGTTCGCTTCTTCTCTATATAAACTATAAGTGTGCGAAATTTCATACCCCTCCGTCCGCGCAATTTTCGTAAAAAGGGGTACAAAGTTTTTGCTTCACGTATTAATATATAGTTGAATTTCAACAATTAATAAAATGAAACACTTACACCACACGATTATATCATTCGAAATAAATTAACCCACTACAATTATAAAAAATATCAACATAAAATAAATATTTAATTACACCTTTTTTTTCAATCTGGGCCCAATAAGTATGAAACTATATCCGTCTCCTTTTATGGCTACATTTACATTAAGCCGCTGCCACTTAAATAATCCTAAAAATTCTTTTGTGGCAGTATCGTAGACAGTGTGTGTTTTCATGTTGCTCCTAAATTCACTTCGCACTCGACTGTGGGCAATGACAGTTTGATGTCAAAATAATTGAAGTTTCTCTTATTATTGTTTGAGTGTTTTGAATAGTTATATCGTATAGAAAAGAATAATCACCGTCATAGAAGGTTATGGATGATATTTATTCATTGTAACAGTAAGTAGTAAGTAGCTCTGTTGTTCTATAACAAGTGAAGATGAGAGCAGTATATAAACACGCAATCGCGCTCGCGCTGCCTGACTTTTCACTTTCGCGCAATAATCGCCAATGAAGAGAGCACGCCGGGCAGTGACCGCGACATCAGTAATAGCAGGACGAGTGTGTCATTGATTACCGTCATGGCCTTTCAATTTTGTTCTTTTCAACCAAATTAATTCAATTTGATTGATCCATCTAATATCATCATTACCACCACAAATAATAAAAATAAACAGGAAATGAAGTAACAATTTTCATTTGATCTCAGTTAGAGGTCAGTTTGTTTTGACAGAGCGCAATATTGACAATGTATTCAAGGCCTAAGTATTATATGAAATGCTTGAAATAGATTTTAAAAGGCAGATTCCGGTGGTTTTTTTTTATTAACCGGAAACACAGACGATTGTGTTTCTAGTTCCTTGTTTCAAATTTAATTATCGGTCAAGGATATTTAATTACTAGCTGTATCCGGCAGACTTTGTCCTGCCTTTAAAAAATAAAAATCTAGAACCCGATTGCAGCGTCATCTACCGGGACCAAATGTTAATCTAAACTCGAATCAACTTGAACAAACAGAGTATAAAATTATTAAAGTACTTATATCGCTATTAAAAAATAGGGGTTGGTGGTAGAAGGATGAAAATTTAGGGTTGTATATATTTTTCAATGCTAAATCATAATAAAAAATAAAAAATGTATATTTAGGGGTGGGCCACCCTTATCATTTAGGAGTATGAAAAATAGATGTTGTCCGATTCTCAGACCTACCCGATATGCACAGACAATTTCATAGAAATCGGTTCAGCCGTTTCGGAGGAGTTTGGTAACTAACTCAATAATTTTATATATTAGATTAACTAATCTATGCAAATAAACAAAATTAAAGTGCCTGTTTGTAATGACAAAATAACAGCTTTTTACTAGATGCATATGAAATATATACGGTGTACGGTAAGTATACGGTATTTATAAAAAAAACAAAAAAAAATTGTCTGTCTGTTTGTTCTGGCTTATCTCAAACACGGGCGGACCGATTTTGACGGGTCTTTCACTGGCAGATAGCTTATGTTATAAGGAGAAACTTAGGCTAATTTTAAAACTAGGGTTTCGCGAAAAAAATCCACGCGGCCGAAGTCGTGGGTAACAGCAAGTTTTTCATTAGTAAAAATGTTAATATATAATATTAATTATATAATATATTAAACATTGGCAATGTTTATATATTGAATATTTTTGCATAACAATTGTTGACAGCCTCTGTGGTCGAGCAGGCTGTCTTAGCCTTTTTTTAGCCAGGAGAAATCCGTTTGAGGACTAAGCCACGACAAGGGCAGAACCTTGGGGGGATAATTCGCGACCCGAGTGTGGGATTCGCCAAATCGGGGGTGGCACTAGCATGCCCAATCAGAACTGGTGCCATGCTATTGGCACTCCCAAGGGATACACACTAAAACCCCTGGGTGTTCCGTCCTGCGCCTTATGCCAGGGCTACGGGTAAACGGGATTCCCAACTAAGCGTGCCCTGGCAGGCGTCGGCCACACACTGCCAGGGGACTTCTTTTGTCCCGGCATCTACTAGGTCTAGTCCGGAGTGGGGCGGTTTGTAACTCGCCCCGCCAGAGGAGAAATGAGCGCACGCGGAACACTCGCGCTCTCATCTCGGCGGCATGTACAGGTGAGTGAGAAGCCCTATACCCCAAGGGGTGCCCACCCGCACCGTCCGCTTACGGTGGCCGAAGGTCGATTCCCGCCCTCCAGCTTCGGCGCGTCATCCTTTGGCGGGACGGAGCAAGGTCGTCCGCTCACGCTCCCGCTCCACCTCCTTCTTCGCAAACATAAAGTGCTCGCAGAAGGAGGAGACAGCGTCCCGTCCAGGTTTGCTCCCGACCATGATGCGAACCACGGCCGGGTTGTCGAATCCGGTACAGGCGACGAGGCCTCGACGCTGCTCTGTCCAGGCTGGACACTTCTGGAGTGTGTGCAGTGCCGTATCCTCGTCGCCCGTGTCGCAATGATGGCACCCTGACGTTGACTCGCGGCCGAGGCGACACAGGTACCTCCCGAAGCAGCCGTGCCACGAGAGGACCTGTGTCAGCCTGAATGTCAGGGTGCCGTGTCGTCTATCCAGCCATTCGCGGAGGACGGGCCTTACCACCTCGATGGTGGCGGGGCCTGCGCCGGGGCGTCTCAGGCGATCCTCCCAGACCCCCACGGCGACCTGGCGGGGCTCCGACCGGCACGCCTCGATCTCGCGAGGCGCGGGTCTAGTGCTCCTGGCCAGAGCCTCTTTGCGCTCATATACAGCGACGCTAGGGCCCTGGCTTTCAGGTCCCATGAGAGGGATCGAGCGATTAGCGAGGCCACTTCGAACGACACCGTGCGGTTTCCTCTTATTGCCCTGATGGCCAAAATACGTTTCGGGCCGTCAGGTGGTCCGCCCATACTGGGGCCCCCTATAGGGCCATCGACCGTACAATGCCTTCGAAAAGTTTTCGGCACGTGGCGTTAGGCCCCCCGACATTAGAGCGCAAGCGTGATAGCGCGCCCGGCGCCCCCTTTAGTCTGGGGAGCGCCTGCCGAAAATGTGCCGAAAAATCCCATCTGCTATCAAGGTCGAATCCAAAGAATTTCATGGTCTCCCTGATGCCGATGCGGATGCCTCCTACTGTAATGCTATTGTCTGCATTGGACGATTACGAGGACCGTGAAACATCACGGCCTCGGTCTTTTGTAACGCTACCTCCAGACCAAAACCAGCCCAGCCGGATCCTGCTTACAATTGTCGACAACCCAGCCGTGCCTAGAAGGCACGCCTGCCGATGGGTCCTCCCGCGCGCGGTGATCAGCGTGTCGTCTGAGTAATATACGACGCTGTCGCCCCGACACCTCAAAGTCCAGTCGTATTCTATGTTCCACAGGAGGGGACCTAGAACCTATCCCTGTGGAACGCTGCATACCATGGATCGCCGATTCCAACCCTCGTGCCCCGACTATTCTGCGGAGGTAGGACGGCACCCCGAAATACCGAAGTGCCTTCATAATGCAAAGTCAGGGCAAGGAATTGAAGGCGTTGGCGCTGTCTAAGGACACCGTCAACAATACGTCGCCCTGGTGAACTGCGTCCTCCGCCGGGCTGTCTTAGCCGGCCGAACTCGCTGCAACGCAGAGGCTCCGGGTTTGATTCCTGGCACGGTAAATTTCGGAAACGAACTTTCTGTTATTTACTATGGTCTGGGTGTATGGGATCGCCCCAGAGTGGACGATATGCAATGTGTGTGTTTGTCTGCCGATTATTATTATTGTTTATGTAAGAGAACGCTGTCGACAACCTGCTTTACATATTTGTAAACATTACGTAAAAAAATATACTTAAGTATTTTTTATTTTTATGCAACTCTTAGATAAATATAATTATAAGAAATATTTAAGTTTTAAGCACTTGTTTTTAATTGATAATTCATTTTTGTCTGAAAATTGGTTGAAACTTCAAATTAAAATTAAATTAAAACTGGCAAATTTATCGCGTTTAGTATTAAATCAGGCATACCTGCTCCAAACAGTATAGACAGGGCATATAACAGCCAATATAATACCCAATTAACTAACTAACTCCGTTGGCTCAGCGACCCAAAGTGAGTCTTGGCCTCCGAAACGAGAACACACCACTTTTCTCTGTCCTGCGCAGTGTTTGCCAGTTGTGGGCTTGTAGTGCGGTCAGGTCAGCTTCCACTCTGTCCTTCCAGCGATACTTGGGACGACCAACCGGTCGCCGACCGTCTGGTCGCCCCAAGTATGCTTTCTTCACTCCCCGATTCTCCTCCATCCGTTCTACATAACCGAGCCAGCGGAAACGGTGAGATTTTATATCCCCAGTTATGTTGGGCTCGGCCATGGTCTTCTATTTCGGAGTTGGTTCGGACCCTCCAGCTGTCATCTCAACCTTCCTCTCTTTGACCAACAATTGGTTCTCCTATTATCTCCTATAGCCAATTAGCGGTTGCTCGCAAAATAGCCACGGCTAAGTTGTCAATCACACCGCCAACTAATGGCTAATGGATGTCGAATAAAGCCGACAACTGACAAACTTATGGCTTAGCCGTCAGTCTTCGCCATCAATTCGCAAGCTAGCTAATGGCTGTAGATAAAAATGGAAAACGACAACTAACAAGATTACGACTTATGGCCCGTTCATTTACCTTACTATAGGTTAAAATTTCACATAAGCTGCATACAAATAATGTCAAAATCCAAGCGATGGTAAAGCAAGTGAATTAATAGTAAAATTAGGAACCGGCCATTATCCGTCAGCTGCTAGTTGACTAGTCATTCTTCCATTAGCCAAATAGCTATCAGCGGGTATTTTAGCCGGCTAATGAACTACAATTAGCCGGGTGGCTGTTTCTGGAATTTATTATTTATTTATTTGGGGACATATTTTTATTATTTTTAAGTGATAACTCTTTAGAATCGTTGTGACTCGATGAAACGAAAAAGCGACACTAAAAAGAGATAAACATATAAATCTATAGGACTAAGCCTGCGAGAGAATGAGATAGAATACATTATCTATACATATAATGAAACTGTAGAGGTTGAATTTGTGTACAATGAAAAAAAATGCTAAAAACCGAGTCAGGGGGATGTAAGAAGTGAAATATAACAAATTTAAATTTTTAAATTTTTTTTGTTTCTCTGTTTATCTTATTATACGGGCTAATCTCCGAAACGACTGGACCGATTTAAATGAAATTTTGTATGGGGGTAGCTTATATCCCTGGTCAACATATAGGACACTTTTGATCCCGAAAAATTAAAGAGTTTTAGTGGGATAGCTATATATATATATATATATATATATATATATATATAATGAAAATGGCCTTCCTTTGAGGCTCAATCACGCCTAAACCACTGATCGTATCGACATGAAACTACCACCATTCGATGCGAAATTTTTCCTAGATGGTTTATGGCTATTTATTTTTCGAATTCTGACGTTCCTTCATTTTTTTTATTGCTGTTTTACTTTCATGAACATTTATCCCGCTAATAAGAACAAAAGACAAGCGTTTTCTCTTGATTCTTTTGTTTTCATGGATTTCAACGGAGTTTACTAAACGGATTATGTTCTTTTACATTCAGCTAAGAATCTACTTACAAACTTCCACGCATCCACCCACCAACTCCCAGGCACCCCTGCACACCCACTCTCATTTTTTGATAAAAATAAAATGCCGTATCTATGATCGAGTACCACTTGAGAACGGCTGGACCGATTGGGTTAATTTTTCTTTTGTTGTCTTCAGAATTGTCAGGAGAAGGTTTATATGTAAGAAAATTTTAAAAAAGTCTGCTAAAACGTTAAAAATTTCGATGATAATCGAAGTATTCCAATTTCTATAGTTACTCATCACGAAATCTCGGGAACTATAAGACTTAGAAATGTGAAACTTGGTAGGAATATTACTTTCGTTGTGTAGAAGTCAACTAAAAACGGATTTTAAGAAATTCATCCCCAAAGGGGATTGCGGGGCGTTAACAATGAACAATTCCCGTTTTTTTAAACTATAGCTCCTATAAATTCCAAATTTGGTAGGAATCTTCTGTAAGAGATGTAGAAATAGTCTATGAACGAATTTTACGGTAGTTCACCCCACAGGGGTTGCGGGGTGGTTTAACAATGAAAATTTTTATTTTTTAAGCCGTAGCTCCTACAGACTCCAAATTTAGCTAGAGTCGTCTATATGTGATGCAGAAATGATTTAAGAGCGGATTTTACAACAGCCCACCGCCAAAAAAGATTGCGGTAGTGGGTGTTAAAATGTGAAATTTCTATTTCCAAACTGTAACCTCTATAGACTCTAAATTTGGTAGTTAATTTATAAAAAAAAAGTTTGTTAATATATTAACACATAATATTTAATCTTCATCTTCATCTTCAATAATCATCTTATGGATTGCAAGAATTGGTAACTCTTCAACTATGAATTTGTTCGAGAAAGTGATTTGATCGAAGAATATTCTAAATTTTGAGTCGGATAGAAATTGATCATTGATAGTTGGGCAGTGACAAACAAAATCCGCCGCATTTGAGATCGTCACAATCTATATTAATGATCAATTTTTTTTTTATATAAATTCAAAATGGATGCGATTAAATTGAGAAGAAAAAAATAATTTAAATGACGGTAGAACTTTGCTTAGACATTACTTGATTTTTGTTTATTCTTAAACAATGACGAAGTGGAGCATTTTCAACTGCAAACAGATAATTATATGAACGCATTCCCGTTAAAATAAAAACGTACTAATTTCTTCCTCCATAAGTTTGAAAACCATATATTTCTTCTACATAACCACGAAAACTGAATCGATAAATGTAAATTTACGTAATGTGTCTATCGTTATCTATTTAATTATTTTTATACCTGTTATTTCTTCTATAAAAGTATCCGTCATTTGGATGAATAATAATAAATGAGTCCCTGATTATTATAATTTGTCGATGAAGCAATTGACGAAAATATTGTCAACGACAACGATATAAATAATGAAGAAATTAGAGAAAATAATATCAATAACAACGATGATATTAATAATGAAGATAATAATGATATTGATAATAATAATAATAATAAGCCCCCTAATACAACCACACGTCCTGATTGAAAACCTAATCACGTGGGAGGCGAACACACGAATGAGAAATTAGTGGCGTGGCTAACGTGGCTCTGGAAACCCATCAAAAATGGAGCTACGATCTAAACGTAAACGTATAGGACCGCTGCCCGGGGGCGATCGCCGGGACACACCTGGAGCTGACGCTGGGTGTTTCAGCATGCGAATTGTCAGCGGTGAGGAGTTGAACAGGCGGGCTCCCACCGACAAAGATGCTACAGCCGAAATCCGTGACGATGGTGATAGTTTAACAGTCAGAACAAACACTCCAATAGAACCATATAGCCCAAGTACTGTATCGTACACACCCTCCAGATCATCTTCACCTTCCGTATCATCGTCACCCCAAACACTCTCTTTTAACCCAGATCCACCCATACCAGTCTTGAATGTTGCACGGGAAGCAAGTTCCTTCCTACCCGTGTCCACCAAGGCTGGGAAATCACGAGTACGCATGAAATGGAGCAAAGATGTGAATACATTTATCATGCGTACTTATTTTCACATAACCAAATTAGAGACCGACATGACCACATATAGGCAACAATTACATCAACTTTTTTCCCAACAATATCCGGAAGGAACCGTTTCAGAACAAAGAATATTAATAATTAAAAAAAGGTTAAATAAATCTATGTCATTCGCCTGGCAAACTAATCCGTTTCATAATTCGATGAGATAGAGTGAATATGTACATTACATGTTGATATAGAAGACATAACGTTTACTAATACTTAGTTATACGTTTATAATGTTCGTTGCAACGATAAACATGAAGTTAATAAATAAACAAAAAAAATATTGAATGGTTACTAGGTTCATTGTTTTTGCTATTAAAAAAAATAAGCAAATAAACATTTAGACCATTCATCTGTCATCAACGCTACTATCAACATCAACTTCATGAATTTTCAACGGCCACCATTTTTCCGGCAAGGGCGTCGTTATGAGTATGTCTTTTATATAATTTTTAATTGAATTTAAAATCTTTTTTGTTTATTTTATAAATTATTGATTATTGTTTTTTCAGATTCACTGGGTACGTTCAGGAGCTTTTCGGGTACCGTGAATTACTCTTTACCGACAATTTTTCATTTGGTATCCGTGATCGTTCTGGGGATCATGTTATAATAATTTCGATAATCAGGTAAAAAAAAAAAAAGGTTGTGGTTAAACGTACTCTCTGCTCACCGTATTGGTCCGCAGTGGTTATACGTTTAACCATTTCCATTAAAACATTTTATGATATTTCTTTTTCAAATATCATATCGCGTTACAGATGCCATCTGGAACTTAATTTAATAATATTTTTTTTTTACTTTTTGAAGGTGCTTATGGTTCGCGTGGTCTGCCAGTATGGTCGGAGCTTTGATGTCGGTCAAAATTACTCGCCGTTTGAATTTCGAGTTTTTAGTTTCAACTTCGTTATGTTAACGAGTATGTTTTACGTCCCGGCAAACTCAACTTGCGAGCGACGAGTCGTCGAATGTGAGACGGAGGAAGATTAATACTCATTTCTCCATGAATCGGACCATTTCTATTGACTAATTTCTCCATTTATTCTTTGTTTTGTTGTTCATCAACATTTATTTTTATTATAATAATAATTTATTATGTCAATAAATTTTATTTTAAGTGAATTTGACTCTTCTTTGAAAAATATTTTAAATTTCAGAAAAAAATAAACAAAAAAAAGCAAAAAAATATATAAATAAAAAAATAACAAAAAAGGAAAAAAATAAAAAATGATGTATAAAATTTAATTTATTTCCTTTGAAAATTCGCCCAGCGAAGCGGGCGGGGACGGCTAGTATATATATATATATATATATATATATATATAAGTATGTATATACTATGTAGTATATAGTTCAAGATTCTAATTTTACACTTTACAATGATGCAATGTCTGCCGTGACGATACCTTAAGGGCACAGCGGAAGATCAGCGCTGGTTTTAACCGACCAGCATTATGCTGAGACTGATGCCCCTTTTGGGACAAAATTATATTAGTCTAGTTTTTAAATTTGTTAGCAATCATACTGTATTTTATAATTTGTCCTGAATAAAATGTTTTTCTTTCTTTGTTTCTTCGTGGAATCCCGCCAACCCCTTGTCACTTTTTGTTTTACTTCTACTGCGTGTGAACGGCACACACACACATTTATTAATTTGGATTACACATAACGCCCACTACCCGGTATGAACCCATCGAATCGTTCCAAGTCCATTATTACAACTGCTTTAATGATTTTTAACTTGGGATAATCTTTAGGGCATAACTAATCTTATAACATTTGTCAACTTGTTGAGTAAATACAAAAATATTTTTCCATTACGAATAGCTTTTTTTGAATTAGTTACATTAGTATTGGTACACAGACTTATAAATTCTATAATCTGTACAGACTAGTACATATACTAAAACTCATTTGTGCACGTAGTTCATTTTCTATGGCTTGTTCCAAAACACAACTTTAATTGGTAATACTTTCAATCATTTAAAAAAATTTAAAACCTCTGAGTAATATTAAAATTATATATTGTTACGGGTGCAGAACTCGGATTAAAATGCCGTTGGAATTACTATAGAATTTATAAGAACTATACAAACACGTATAACACAGGTACAAATATAACTGAACACAATCAGTCCCAAACGTAATGCGCGATTCAATAACACGCGCAAAGTCCGTCACTATATTGATTATCGAATGTACACACGTCTTGCCACGCTTGTGGTTATCGCTTGACTGACGATCTCTCCATTGGGGCATTGCTTTATCCAGCACGATGCAGTGTCTACCTGGCAAGCGTCGACGAAATTTCCCAGAAATCATAATCCGCACACCTGCGTAATTATGCCCGCGAACGGTCATAAACGAGTACAATAGGCTGCTCTCCACAACAACCAATAAATAAGTAAACAAAAAAAGATAGTCATAAAACAGTTTCAGTGTTATTAGCTCAAACGCGGGGCGGGAAATAAAGTGTGTTTTATGGTAGGCAAGTGTGCATCCACTTTTGTCGGCGTGTAACAATATATTAAAATTATATATTTATATTACAACACATAAAGCAATTAAATCATAATGATATTTAAACTTTTCACTTACATGAAAAATGTTTAATTATAAAAAATACGGTAATATTTTTTAGTTGATATCCCCAAAACACGCACACATTGACAGTTTTGGAGTGTGAATATAGCAACGCTTCGCGTTTTCGATGCCGTTTCCGTTTTCGCGGTGTTGTTTGTTAGCAATGCTCTCTCAAGACAGGTTATACCTCAATGATAAAGGTACTCGATGTGAGAACAATAATAGACAACAAGACTACGACAATTTCGTCTCTGTATATCTTACATCTGTGTGCGGCACACTTTTGCATGTATAAAGTATAAAGGGCTGTTTACATGGAGAGAGTTTCTTGCCTGCAAGATACGATTTTCGAAAGCAAGAGCAAAATATTATCATAACATACGATATCGCACGTGGAAGGGCGATAATCGCATGGTCATTGAATGTTGACATGTCTGTGCAAACAAAATACAAAATACCGTGCTCATCACCGAGTTCGAAAGGCAAGTCTCGTATTCAAATCGGTTCAAACTGATTTGTACGATACTCGCATGACCTTGAAAGAATGTCATACGAGTTCTAGTTTAGACAATCGAAGGTAAATATCTCAATGCGATTGGTGTCGTAGTGTACACAAAAGTCTTGGTGATAATTACCTTACGATTATCATACGACATACTCTGGGCGAATTTTTGTTTTTTGGTTGAATGTAAACATGTCAATGCGATTATTGTCTAAAGAGTATCGCCTACGAAAATAGTATACAATTTTCGCCCCACAACGTGCGATAAACTCTCTCCATGTATATGGCCCTTAAGCTAAATATTAAGAGAGTAAAACTGGTTGGGCATTACCCGTTCTTTTTTTAAACATGTGAATTGATAAACAGTGTTACCGTAAAATGTGAAAAGTGAAAGGTGAATTCCAAGAACGCGTGTGTGCTGATAAACAAATCGACTCACCGCTTTTAATGGCTTTTTATAACTACTTGCGATAACATGTCACGTCATTCACCCAATATTGACTTAAAACTTTATAGCAAAAAGATTCTTTGATGCTCCAGCTACACCTGGGATAATGGTAGTGTTTAATTTAATGGTTAATCATCAACTACGTGACAGTTCCCAATGGCTATTTCCCCTCCCACTATTCCATCTCCTCTATCCCATTCCTCCTTTTTTTATACAGGGGAAATCCGATTGAAGACCATAGACCGCGCGAGGTGGAAAAGTCGCGGCCCGTGTATGAGATTCGCCAGGTCGAGGTGGCACTAGCAACCTCGTAGGAATGGTATTGCCCCGGCACGGTTTGGGATACCAACTTAAACCTCTGGCCGATCCTTGAACATCCCTAGTCCGGGTTGTGGGTTAGCTTGCGCATTCACCTCCAGCACGGACGAACGACGGCCGCCCATATACGCGCTGGCCCCACCATTTTTAGCCCGAGAGACCCAGCTCTCCGTCTACGACGCGTCTCACCACGAAGTGAAGGTTTTCCCGCCGGTCACCGCCGCACGGCCTAGCCTACGGCGGCTAGAGGTCGTCTTGGACGATCCACCGTCGCCGCTGCTGGCTCTGGCGGGAGGGGAGAGTGGCGGTCTGCTCCCTCATCGCTCCGCCGCCTCCTTTGCGGATATTAATTCCATTCCTCTAGTCTGACCCCTATATAACCCCCCTTTTTTGCATGAGCACATCCCCTCGGGCCTTTTTTTACGAGGGGAAATCCAATTGATGGGATGGGGGAAAATCTCGGCCGGTGTAAGGAATTCGCCAGGTCAGGCTGGCACTGCAATCTCTAGCTAGAAACTAGAAGTGCTATCACTACACTACTAGTCAGAGATACCCATTAAAACACTTCAGAATTCGGTCCTTCGCCTTTAATGCCAGGGCCACGGGTATATGACCTAGCCCCTCCGCTGGCCCTGGCAATCTTCTCGTCTTCTTCTCCTCGCTTCTCCTCGGGCAACGTTGAAGAGTCTCCGAGGGGCCGAATCTACACACTCCTTCACTGAGGTTGAGGACTTCTCCTTGTGGGATACTGGCCTCCGGATTTCCCAATAAACCAATGGTCCCCAAACTATTTTGTCTCATAGACCCTTTACCAATTTTTACTGCATTCGGTGGAACCCCATTTTTTAACCGACATAAAAAAGGAGGAGGTTCCGATTCGTTGTGTAAATATATATTTCTTTATATATGTTCAGCAAACTTTTTTATTTCTTAACTTATTTTGACAATTCTTTTTGCGTTTGATGCGGTATAGTTTCTAGTTGGTTCCATATAAATTTTATAGCTCGTAAGTACAAACGCGCACTATCATATTTTATTATACTGTTTAAACTATTTAAAGTAATTTAAAAATTCGTCACGACTTGCTTAAATCGAATTTACTATCACAATAGTAATAGTAGTAATAAAGCTGCAAATACGTGGGCCCACAGGCCCACGTATTTGCAGCTCACGGACCCTCCGATTTCCTTTTTGCTGACGTGCACCCCTTGAAGTTCGATTCGATATTGACCTCCCAGGGGTCCATATGGACCACTTTGGAGACCTATGCACTAACCTTCCCCCCTCCCTCCGCGTTTTTGTGAGGCGCGTGCGATCCCCTCTTACCCTGCCTAAAGGCTGGGCAATGCGTTGTCTTCACGCCTGGTGATGCAAACGTCTATTGGCGACGGTAACCACTTTCCATGAGCTGGGCCGTCTGCCTGATCGCTAATTTTCAAATACCCTCTTATGAAGTAACTGATTTATGAATTTTTCAGTTTACAATGTTTGCGTAATTTTAATGACTTTTGACTTAAGCTAGTACGGAATATATTCGTTCCCAAATTCGTAGTGTCCAAATAAGAGGAGAAAAGATCTGGAATAAAAAACGAAGTTCCAACAGGATATCGAAAAGTTAATATACCGTAGATGCTTAGTGGTTAATGTACTCGCGTATTAAATTCAAATAACGTGGGTTCGAATCCTGATCCCAAAAAAGCATGTACCTTGTGGGCACTTTTTCTGACTTAATTGTGCTTATTGTTATAATTACCACGCGCTGACAGTGAAGGAAAACATCGTGATGAAACCTACACATCGAGATAAATGATCTGTTAAACCCGCCAACCTGCCTTAGACAAGGGTGGCGGGTATACTGCCCGTTCACCTATAAACGGGAGGCCTGAGCCCAGTAGTGGGACGTTCATGTGCTATTATTATGTATTATAGAAAAAATTATGCCAGCAAAGACAGAAGGGCAACTTAATACGGTTAATACATGTTAATTTATTCTAGTTTGAAACGTCTGCGGGTTGGATCCAGAAAATTTGGTCACCATTAATGATGTATAGAACAATAGTTAGTTCATCATAGACACCGCACACACCTCTCCTAAACAATGGTAAGGAAAACTTTATATGGCGTAGTGACACACAGCCGATTAAGTATGTTCATCTTATATATAGCTGAAGAGTTTGTTTTTTTGATTGAACGCGCTAATCTTAGGAACTGTTGGTCTGATTTGAAAAATTGTTTCAGTGTTAGATAGCCCATTTATCGAGGAAGGCTACAGGCTATATCATCACGCTAAGATCAATAGGAGCGGTGCACCAACGAAGAATGTTTCAAAATCGGGGGGTTTTGAAAACAAATTCCAAGCGGACGACATCGCGGGCACAGCTAGCATATAAATATTTCGTAGAAATAACGAACGGTTGCTGATTTTGTTATTTGGCTCTGGAACCGTAAATAAAAATATTTAATCGTAACAAACCCATATCTGAAAAATTACTAAAAGAATTTTACATTCAAAGTAACTTTCTTTGAGTCTTTTTTAATTTCTTATCATCTTTAATCTCGGAATTTTCTACTTTATAGTTCAAAATGTAAAGAAGACACAGTTTTAGAAGTAATATCTATAACGTAATTTTAGTTCTTGTAATACACCAGTGTATAACGTCATAGAAGATCATAATGTACTTTCACATCGAATTTTATCGATTACATTTTTAATGTCATATTTATCCAAATGAGTACTGGGGATCTTTGAAAGTTGCACCCGTGAGTAGAAAATTGAGAGGAAGAAGATTAAGGTGGTATGGGCATGTAATGAGGGGGGATGAAAGTCACGTGACAAAAAGGATGTTAAACTTCAAGATAGATACAAATATAAAGGTAGACCAAAAAAAGATGGATGGATTGTGTGAAGGATGATATGATGATTTGTGGTGTGACAGAAGATGTATGTCAGAATAGAGGAGTGTGGAAGGAAAAGACATATTGTGCCGACCCCAACTAGTTGGGAGAAGGTGAAGGAGAAGAGAGATTTATCCAAAAAACATAGTCAGTTTTGCATGGTGTTTCAAGATAAATACGATATAATATTTTAATATAAAATATGTATTTGAAGCAGTGAAGACGAAAAATTTGAAGAATGCCTTCTTTCATAAACAACCAGTCGTTTGTAAGAAAAATATTATGATAGCGATACAAACAGACAAGGGAATATTACAATTTCAAAGTGCTCCGTTTTTGCCAAAATGGCTGCAAAATCTTTCAAATCAAGCATTGTCACGTACATACAACAACATTAAATAGTGAAAACTACAACCTAATTGGTTCAGTAATTGTATTGTTCTTAAATTCTAGAACATTGTGCCGATAAAATATAATTTCTTAACAAACCATTAATAAAAGTTATGATGAGAAAGCACTTATTTATGATACCTTTAAATATACAGTCCGATTGCTTAGTGGGTCATTATTTTCACTTTTAACTCGCGTTTGTTGGTAACAACCGTATGCGAGTTGGACTCGTGCTTTGAGGTTCCTTGCATTCACAAATAAAAATCAAAATGTTGTTCAATTACGCTTTTTATAATAAATAGTTTCGGTTTTGACCACAATCATTACTAATATATATAATAATACATAGACAATGATGCGGTCGAAGATGGAGCACGCTTACGTAGAAAAAATACCTATTCATACGAGACTTGAAGACACCCAGATTGTATTTTTCGGGACTCTTCTCTTCTCAGCTCTCACCACTCGAAAAGTTATTAGACAATGATAGACTGAAGTCGCTCACTCTACAGAAAATTGTGTACTTCTTTTCAAAATGAACATTTGTGGATAATTGTACAAATGTTTAAAATAGTACATCACGAATTTTGATCAAACTCTTGTTTACTTGGTTTTTTTACTCCGTCTCTCTTGGTTATAAACTCCTGTTATTTTGAACTCTTGGTAATTTAAATTTTTTCTCTGGTCCCTCGAGTGTCAAATTATCAAGAGCCGGCTGTATATATATTTCATCTCTTATCTCTCTTCTTATACTTTCTATCACTTTAGTGATTATTTCATTTTTATCATTGTTCTTCCAAGGTGCATTTAATGCTCGGTTTCTACACCTTACTTCTCACTCATTTAACTTAACCATTAGAAAACTTAGTGGTAGAAATTCGACAATATTTGTTTGTTGTATGTAGTTTATATCAATAAGCTTTTGGCCGCGGCTTCGCTCGCGTTTTAAAAATATTAGGAATAGAAATTAGCCTATGTGTTGTTCGAAACTATCTAAGTGGCAAATTTCATCACAAGCGTTCAGTCATTCTGGCGTGATTGAGCAACAATAATCCATCCAATCTTTCGCATTTATAATTGTAGTAAGATTTCAACCAGTACTAAGCCAATTAAATGTAAGAAAGAAAGAAGAAAAGAAAGAAAATAATGTTTATTTAGAGTTATTTAAAACGGAAATTATACATAAAAAGGTTAACAATAGCCAAAGGTTAACTTAATTTTAAATAGGCCCTAACTCCAAATGCGACACTGGTCTTCCGTTAGTGCTAAGCAGTAATGTCACCTTCACAGAAGAAAAAAAAACGAATAAGCATTTAAATATTAATACCTAAGAATATTCTAGAGACTAATATTATTTATAGTGAGTACAACAACAAACAAAGAATAGACAAATGTCTAGGAACATTACTATTTGAATATTTGGCGTTGCGAAGATATTGAAATGCATAATATCTTCTTGATATCGTTGCGGCGGAATAATAGTAGAAAAAATTTGGTATTGCCATACGCAAAAATGGCGTTGGCCGAAATGAAAATTGAAGCGCTACCAAAATTTTAAACATTTATTTCGCTAGTTTCCGCTTATAAATATTTATGACAATAGAGTTGGGCTCGCCATTGCAATTAACAGAATACCGAAATCATGCAAACCTACTATTGAGACGATAGGGTACGACGATTTCGACCATATAGTAATAGCAGAATTGGGTCCCAGGCATTTGTAGTCAGCCGTGGTCGGTCACGTACCAACATGGCGACTTACGTAACGCGCAACTGACATTATCGCAAGTAAACTACACGATAATTAACACACTTTCATCAAATAATTGTTGCATGATCACACCACTTTATTGTAAGAGATTGATTTTTATCGTAACTTGTTTCATCGAGATAAACAATGAAACAAAGTTGCAACGTTTATTACAATGATTAATATAATTTGTTGAGCATCCTAGCGTTAAAACACGGTTATGTTCAGTATCTGCGTCGGAATCTGGAGTCCGCTGCCATATTTGAATGCCTCTGTGATTAGTATCACTGTTGCCAACTTAACGCTTTTGGCACTAGTCTAATCCGTTTCGTTTTTGTTAAGATTCAAAAAATTACTTAGTACTTACTGCCAATTATTCAGCGCTTTTTCAAGTGAAACTTCATTAGAATCGCTGTGATTTGAAACTCGATGAAACAAAAAAGCGACAGTAAAAAGAGATAAACACATAAATCTATAGGACTACGCCTGCAAGAGAACGAGATATGAGTTTTACATTTTAAATCACAGATTAGAGTCAATATCACCGATGATTAAACATAGATCCAATTGGGACCGAAATAAAGCTCAAAATAATATTTTTGATATTAAAGTGAAAAATTGATAGTGATACTTAAGAAGTTTATTTTGAATTATAATATGTAGGCTAAAGGAATTATATTCATATTAATAAAAGTTAGAGAAGCATTATCTACGAGCATATTCTCTGAAGTTTCACTTATACTGGATGTGAACTGCACACACACAATTTTTTTTAAATTGCAAAACTATTAACGTATATCAGAACGCTTTCTTCAAAAGACAAGTATTTAATAATCTTTTGTTTTTTATTATATTGTTAGCGGCATTTTTTTTCGAAAAAAATCCCAATCCAGCGCTTTTTAGGACTTGATAAAACGCGTTTTGTACGAATTTTGGACACACACACACATATATTTTTTCTACAGATAACACAAAATAATATATGGACTAGATGGATCCGATTCACACAACACCAATAATAATTGCTATACTCTATTAGGGTCATTATGAACTTGTAACATTTTTTATACATATACATACGTCCATTAAATGATTCGAGTCCCTGGATCGCAAGGTTCTCAAACTAAAATCTAAGCATCCTATAACAGTGTAATTTCGTAGATACACTCCACATTTATGCTCATTCGCGTATAATAAACCGTTATGAACTTTTACAAACGAACATGTTTTGTAGACGAGGTGAAACTGGCTTCGAATTCTCGATGTTGGTAACTCACAGGTATGCAGCATTTTTTTGTTATTTATGGAGTAAAAGTTTGTGATAAACAAAGGGCTCTAGGATGCAAACATTCCGGAACAAGCACTAAAACATGTTTAAATAACTACCCCTGTCAACTTCGCTGGGCGTCATAAAAAATTAAAAAAAAATATTAATAGCAATCAAGTATAACCTGTCACTCAGGAATAATGTAACTTTCTACTAGTGAAAATTTTTCAAAATCGTTTACTTCCTGCAAACAAACTCACTACTTACTTATGACATAATAAATTCATTAAATTGGTAAAAGTAAGTTCAGTACAGTTTCAGGAAAATTGAATTTGAAAAATGCGACCGCTACATCATCTGTTTGGCTGCATTCTATCCCACGGAAACGACATCATTTATCGGGATAAAAGTATCCTCAATGTAGACCGGGATATAAGCTAGCTCTGCGTCGAGTTGCATTTAAATCCGTTCAGTAGTTCTCTTTTCTAGAATCTGCTAGTCAAAATAATCCCCCTACATTTTTTCTTATTACTAAATTAATGGTAGAAACCCGACACCCTCAACAGATTTTTTTATAGTGTATATTTATTATCGCCGGGGCCGAGACGTGGACAGTGACGTTCCACAAATTCCAAATCGCTCAACGGTCTGTGGAGCAAGCGGTCTGTGGAGCAAGCTATGTTGGGTGTATCTACTAAGCACAAGATACACCAAAGCCGCCGACACATCCTGGCGGCCTATATGAAAAGAATCATGTAGGCAACATGCGTCTGCGCGTGCTGCCCACCGACTTGTTGGCGGCGTATGTAAGCGCTCAGTCCTGGTGACACTCAAGCTGTAGTGATGTGCTGTATTTTTTATTCCCCATCTCGAGCCGCCGACAGGTCGCCGACAAAAAGTCGCCGACATAATTCAGCTAGTCGGCAGTTTTGGTGTGTATTGCGCTTTATAGATAGAATTAGAAATGAGGATATCCATAAAAGAACCAAGGTAATCGAGATAGCTCGTAAAATTAGCAAATTGAAGTGGCAGTGGATCGGTCACGTCTGTCGCAGGGCCGATTTCCAATGGAGCAGACGAATCCTGGAGTGGAGACCGCGTCTCGGTAAACGAAGTGCCGAACGCTCTTCAACCCGATGGACTGACGACCTGCGCAAGGTCGCCGTTAGGGGCTGGATGAGACAGGCGAAGGACAGATGAGTGACGCCGACTTGGGAAGGCCTACGTCCAGCTATGATTAGCTGACGACGAAAAACACATTTATTGTAGGAATGTTAATAATGAGTAATTTTTCATTCAATATGACGTAGGTTCTGTATTATATCTGAATTTGTTTTTTCTCTTCAATTGAAGAAGTCACTTTAATTAAAGTGACTTTACTTACTAAGTGCCAATAGTTATTAATGGCGAACATTTATGTAAACACACCTTTATTACGGACATATGATAAATTTCGTTTTAATTAAACTCATAATTTGATTTTAGGTCATTGATTAATATTCTGGACAATTCCATAAACATAGATTTTTTCTGTATTTTATCATTGATTGACATACATGTCACACATATAATTTGTTTCACATGGTTTTACTTCTTTTTGCACCTATATACATACACCATTCCGATCTCAAACAAGTGTTTTAAATTGCTATGATACATATATAGAACTTTGATAAAATATGTTGTGTTCATTCCTTGAAGTTTCTTTATAAGTAACTCTTTAAGTTTGTTGACAAGGTCTCTTCTAGTACGTACTTATTAACTATTAAATTATCTGTGGTTACAAGTTACAAACATAGCATATTACATAAAAATATCGACACAGAGCACCATTCTCCGAAGGTCAAATAGCTTGCAATAACGCAGAAACCTTGAAACCTTAAAAGATAAACATGCACCCTCAGCAACAAACCTTCATCAACCTGAAGAACCCAATATTTTAAACTCATTTTTGTCTGCATCTAAGGAGGATGTGCTAAAAGCTATTAACTCCTTTAGACCTGGTTCTGCAGGAGACTTCGACGGCTTGACACCACAACATTTAAAATACCTTACAAGTGGCGGTAACGGTCATGCTGACGAGAGACGCCTGCAGGATACAATAGCTTTAATCAATCTCATGCTCTCAGATCGCATTCATAACGATATTTTAGATGTACTCTTTAGTGCCAACCGTTGTACACTTAAAAAAAAGACGGCGGCATCCTTCCAATAGCCGTCGGCACAACGTACCGCCTTATCGCCGCTAAAATCTGTTGTACCAAACATAAAGAGGTGTTACAAAATTATCTACAACCAGTCCAACTCGGTTTTTGCACACAAGGCGGGTGCGAGGCAGCGGTTTATGCTCTACGTACATTTCTCGACAGTACTAGTGGAGAGAAATTTTGCTAAAGGTGGATGTTAAAAACGCCTTCAATTCCGTAGACAGGGGCGCCCTTTTGTCCCAAATTAAAGAAAAAATCCCAAATGGTTCGGTTTTCTTTAGCAAAGAAGAGCCTCTGAAACCCACTAAAGTTGTCAACAGGGCGATCCCCTCGGACCAGCCATTTTCAACCATCATCACCCGTTTGAATTCAAAATTTAATATGTGGTACTTGGACGACGGAACCCTAGGTGATGCAGATACAGTTATGAGAGATTTGAAATATATAAATATTATATCTGAATTCGGATAAATCGGCTTGCATCTTAATTTGTCTAAATGTGAACTTTATATACCTCCTACGTCCTTAAATAAGGATGAGATTGCCAAAAAATTTAACCTCACAGCACCAAATTTTACAATTATTGACGATACCTCCCTTCGCCTCCTAGGTTCACCAGTTAAGAATGAATCAATTCCGTCCTTTATAGGCGATAAAATTTAAAAATTTAATTCATGTTCGGACCGCTTACTTCAAATTAACAGCCATGTGGCATTTTGGATAATTAAATTTTGTTTATTTGTTTCAAAATTCACACATTTTTTACGATGTTTTCAACTTTGGAAGCATCCAATAATTTTACAGACACTTGACAACATTGTAAAAAATACTGTCATCAACGTTTTGAAATTGACTTACAAGAACGCATCTGGGCCCAAGCCACGCTACCAGTGAGGTTTGGTGGTCTGGGTGTACGCAAAATTTCGAGTGTGGCCTTTCCAGCATTCCTGTCTTCAGTACATAGCACAAAAAAAATGTTCAAGACATACTTCGTACAGTCTTGGAGCCATCACTATCACCTAAAGCCAGGAATGCTTGGTTGGTGGTTTGTCCGGGTAGAAGTCTGCCCACTGTTCCCTTTATGCAGGGTTCCTGGGACGGACCGATCTGCGAACTGTCACGTAAAAAACTATTGGAAACGTCAATTAGTTCTGCAAATCGAGCCCGTCTTTTAGCTACCTCTGTATGGGAATCAGGACTTTGGTGGCAGGCCCTACTGCCACTATCTATAGGAACGTTAATGGATGCAGCCACATTCAGGTCAGCAATCTGCCTTCGTCTTGGGGCTAATTGCTGCGAGCCACACAACTGTCGCTATGGCCAGTCGACCGGCTTGGCCACCATGGCCTATCGTGTGCCAGAAGCGCAGGCAGAATTTCGCGACATGCCGGCCGAAACGATATAATACGTCGGGCTCTTGTCAGCGCCGGCGTGCCAGCCGTTCTCGAACCGAACAGACTGGTCCGCGACGATGGCAAGAAACCCGAAGCTATGACTTTAATTCCCTATAGTTTGGGAAGGCCGCTTGTGTGGGACGTTACCTGTGTCGACACACTGGCGCCTTCTCATCTCCAGGAATCTGAAGTTGGGGCTGGTCGCACTGCCACTTATGCCGAAAACCTCAAACGGCGCAAATATGCAACCTTTGGAACAGGTTACATATTTGAGCTGTTTGGGGTGAAGACTAGGCCCATGGCGGTCAAGTGCCACAAATTATTTCAAAATACTAAAAAACGTCTGGTCGATACAACAGAAGATCGGACGGCTGGAGTTTACCTCGCTCAAAGGATTAGCTTCTGCACCCAGCTAGGTAATGCTGCCAGCCTTCTAGGTACAATGCCCAGCGATAGTGGTAGGCCTGGAGGGGCTTTAGTAAATGTTTTTATTTTTTTACTATTGTATATATATTTTTAAGTTAATTTTATTTATAGAATAGTTTTATTTTTAGTAATTTAATATTTTTAAGTTCTTCCAATTTTTTTCGCACTAAATAGTTTAAAAGTTAGAGACATACTTTTTACGACTTTGGGAGCTAATATTTCGCCAACTGAAAAAAATATAGGTTTATTTTATTTTTTCAATAGTTGACGAAATATTAGTTCCCAAAGTCGTAAATCTTTTTACATCGGCATGGTTTTCTATGATCTAAGAAAACACACCACACGATCACTGAAATAAAAGATTACTTGTATAACGGCCACCCCTAATCATTTAATTTTCGCAATTTCACTGCAGCATTGGTGAAACATTAATATATTCCCCTAATTTTCATCAATATAAACCCAGTAGTTTCGGAAAAAATGACTGACATGCAAAAACAGAAAAACATGAGAATTTCATTATGGTTCCGTTTACGGAATCCTTAAAAGCAGGAAAAATTAAAGGGTACTCAAACCAATTCCAATTATTTTTTCTATTTTTTTTAAATCCCGAATCATGATCTTGTAAATGATTCCCAATTTCCCAAGCCTGCGCAGTGAGCAGTTCATACCTATCTTGAAACATCGCTCAGCTTTCACTTCATCTTGTTATGCAATGAAAAGCAATTTTCTTACTTAGTATGCATTACCTTTATCTTGTCGAAAGTGTTGTCCAATTCTAATTTATGGACGAAAGGGTTCAATATTTCGGCGCGCATGTTATCCGCCGAGAAAGCGCCGGTTTCACTATATAGTTTGCCATTCATTTTCGAAAACACAAATAGCACTGTGCAAATTTCTATCGCATTTAATTAAAAACACTAGTAATCCACATTTTACACGTTCGTCAAAACTGATTTTAGGACAACACTTCTGTTATAATTTATTTCGTGGCGTGATTATATCCAAAAATCGCGATACGATCCGACACACACTCACGAGCAAAGCAGAAATGAAACTGAATTTGGCTATTTGGAATGGAACTAAAAAATAAAATACCGCAATGCTGAACGGACGCGTTCAGATATTCTATACGGTAATTCGTTGCAAATTGCAATCGATTCTCTTCTTGTCATAAGGCTTCTCCACATTCTCGGGAGAACTACGCAGGAACGCGAGAATTGAAAATGTGAAGAACACCGTTCTCGTATTCTTACGATGATGTCCGCCAGAACAACGGAGCAAGAACGCGAGAAGTGTTCACGAGAACTTTATGCGAGTGTAGTGCAAGCTTAAGGTCTTTCCACATTCACGCGGGAACGCATAGAATGTGATAAGGATTGATATTCGTGTGTCGTCAACACCACACTTGAAAATTTTCTTTAATATAATTTCTAACGTCTGAAACAAACATCAATAACGGGATGTTTATGGAAACATTTTCCAGGTCAAAGAGTATCAGTCGCAATGGACAGTCGCTTTAGCTCTTCAATATCAGTCTCAACAAAATAGTAAAGACTAACGCTGAAAAAATCACCTTAAACTTAGAATTAGAGAATAATTTTACAATTCAGAATACTTATTAGGGCAAACAGGCTATATAATAATATATCCAAAACAAAAATAGGACCCGTTTAAGATCCCATCAAGAAGTTAAAGAAAAATAGGTGTATTCCTTCACTACTCGCGAATTTAATTAGATATGAACAACGTTTTATTATCCGCAACTCGTTTTGCCTCGGGTGGCTTCCGATCAATGTCGCTATTGTTGCCCGTATTATAGGACTCAAAGTGTCCCTATTTCACTAATTGAGATCCTCGCGAAATTACACAGGTTTGATGTCAGTTGATCACATACTTTGAACCACCGAACTTTGTTGTGCTACTTTTTGAGTAATGTAGCGTGCGCTTTAGTATTTCATGACACAACCACTGTCTAAATGTAAGACGTCAGTGTCACCATTGTTACAGTATGTTATGTGTTTATTTTATTATTATATATATGGCTTGGCAACTAGGTCTTTAAGCCAGGTGCAGTTGTATTGTAGACTACAATCGACGCCATCCAACGGAGTTTTTGTGAAAACTCGAAAGGCCACATTTGGCTATATAGTTCACATTTCTCACAAAAACATATAATTACTACTCAAAAACTATCAATTTTCTACAACTATTGTTCATTTTAGATTAATTTTACACATTTTTAGAAAATAAAACTGCACAGAACAACATCTCCTTTCAGTTCCCTCAAAATTCATGTTGTGTGTTTAATTGTCGTTATAAACTAGTGTTGGGCAGTACATGATTTTAAAATGATTTTATAAGAGTAACGTGACATTTTGTACAGAACCAGTACAATGTACCACTTCAAATGAGGCGAGGATTTTGTACTATTTTTACCGTGGCAGTACATTTGTACCATGCCAGTACATTTGTAGCGTATGTTACAAGATGTCCACCACAGTAGTCATGAGAACCATAGTGTATATTAATATGACATAGCAATTGTCATATATAATACTTTTAGTTTTAGATTTATAATTAAATTACCATTTTCTACCGGTTAGTTAATTTTATGAGCCCACTAAATTATCGTCTAGATAATTTAGTGCATCAGTAACTTATTATTATAATTGTTTTTATGGTCCTGGCAACACTATGATGTAATTGCTATTTTTAGCAATGATGCAATGTTATTGTTTTGTAGGGTAGCATGTTCGTATAAAAGGCGTAGTGGCATGTAGACGTTGTTCATCACATTCGCCCGTTGTCGTTCGTCGCGCGCGCACGTCTCTCGCTCCGCCTCGGCTGTCCGTTATTCGTGTTCGTTGTGTTCGTTCGTTCACCCGGTCGATCTGTTTTTTTTTCTGTGACAGTGCAGTGAAAAGTGCGTCATCAGGTGGTTTTTCCACCAAATCGTTCGTCCCCCTCAGGGACAATGGACGGCGTGGAGCTCTCTCCATTGCAGTTGGAGGGTTTCCTGTCGTTTTTACGACAGCAATTCCCTCAAGCGCTCGACCAATATTTGAGGACTCCGGAGTCCCAATCAATGGCGTCCGTTATCTCGGAACTTAATTCCGAGAAACCCGTGTCCTGCAAGTTACACGTCCAAGGGGCCCCCGCACCCGCATCTGCCGCGACCACCGCACCCCCCGCGACCCCCGCCACCGCGCTTATCGCTGACCACCTGCGCTCTGCCTTAGCGCCCGCGCCCCCCGCGCCCCCCGCATCCGTACCCGCCATGTTACCGGTGCGCCCGCCGCCCGCACCCCCGCTCAACGATGCCCACCGTGTGGCACCAAAATCACGCGCCTCGTTTTCTCGCGGTTCCGCGTCAGGACAACCGCGATCGAGCTCCGCGAGCTCGACGACATCGCGTTCGCGATCGCCCATACACCGCGTAATCGATTCTCGTCGAGAAATCGAATTATCTCCTGACGGTCCGCAATACCTCAGGGATGCCCTCTCTCCACCGGCTGATAAAATCACCCCCATGGATGTCGCGCCTCCCGCGAACATCCCCTTAAACCACGAGGACGATGACGGTTTCATAACCGTCAATCGTACCAAAAACGAAAGACCCAGAGGAGGTCCCCCAACCCCGCTCCCACTGCGGCCACAAAACCAACAGCGGCACCTTCCAGCCGCCCTGGGCCACCTTCACAGCGCCCGCCGCCACCCCTGATCATCCGCGAGAAAGCCCATTGGCTTCAACTCGCTAAGGAGCTGCCAGGTAAGGCAATCTCTATAAAGAAGCCCGTGATACCCAACACGGCATCAAAGTTATGGTCACGTCTTCAAGTGACCACCGCTCCCCTACATCCTTGTTATGTGACCGTAAAATCGGTTACTACACTTATGCCCTGCCGGAAGAAAAACGCCTTCGGGCTGTAATCCGCGGACTCCCACAGGAAATCGAGTGTTCCTACATTCTCGAGGACCTTAAGTCCCAAGCTGTACCGGTGCACGAAGTGCACCGTATACACAGAGGCGACGCAACAAAGTCTCCTCTAAACCTAGTATTGGTTGTCCTCGACCTCTCCCCAGAGGGGAAAGATCTTCGAACTTGAGAAGGTCTGTGGCCTCTCTGGCCTTCGTGTGGAACGCCCACACGAAAAACATACACTGCGGCAGTGTCATCGTTGCCAACTTTATGGGCACTCTGCCCTACATTGTCAATCCCGTCCCAGGTGCGTCAAGTGCCTGGGCGACCACGGGACCTCGGGTGCACACGCACCCACCTGGACTCCCCGGAGCCACCGAGCTGCATTCTCTGCGGCCAAGCGGGTCACCCGCTAACTACAGAGGCTGTCCTGCCGCCCCCGACCCAAACGTAAGTTCGGAAAGGGCAACGCCCAAAAGGCACTAGAAAAGTGCCGAACAAACCCGCATTCGTGGCGGCCCCCCCTCCAGTGGTAAATCACTGGACGGGTCTTCCCACGACGGAAGCGTTCCCTCCACTAAGGACGCGCGCCCCAATTTTGGCCGGCCTACCCCAAGCAACCCCTGCCCCCGCCCCCATCTTAAAAGCACCTTCTGGGCCGTCACCCCACCACTCTTTAGCGGAGGACTTAGCCTTGGCGACTAAATTCGCCAAGAACTTGCCTTTCGACCTAGCAGAGGTCCAACTCTTGGCTCGAAAACTAAGACAAGTTGCAGAGTCTGATCAACCCTCCCTCCGGGATCAACTCGTGATCGAAATGGATCACGCGTACCTCCTCCAGGTACTTAGGTCGTTATAACTAAACAACCTAGTTAAATTATTGTTACCGGTAACAAATGGCGCATGTAGGTAGAAATAAATCACGCTCATTGACTCTGGCGACTTATAACGCCAACGGCCTTCGAAACCAGCGCGACTTGGTCCATGACTTCCTGGTTACCAATCAAGTAGATATACTACTAGTGCAGGAGACCTTCCTGAAACCAAGTGAAAGAGATCCAAAGATCTCTAACTATCGGGTCACTAGACATGACAGGATAGGCCGTGGTGGCGGCACCCTGATCTATTTCAGAAGATCTCTACACTGCATGCCTCTAGTCACCCCACCACTAGTAGGTATGGAGGTATCCGCCTGCAGACTAGCAATGACTGGCCACCAACCTCTAGTCATAGTCTCAGCATACCTCGCGTGCCAGAAAACCCTTATTAAGAAAGACCTAGAAGCCCTATTCAACTTAGGCCCAGCTGTTATAATAGCCGGAGATCTGAATTGTAAACACGAACAGTGGAATTGCAATACCACTAACCCCAATGGCAGAGCCTAATAAATATATCAGACAATCTTTTGTTTGATATAATAACTCCCATGACCCCACACGATACCCCCAACCGCGACTGGGGACCCCAAACACTCTCGACCTAGCATTACTGAGGGGCGTAACTCTTCAGTTCCATTCGATCGAAACGATGGACGATATAGACTCGGACCATCGCCCGGTTATCCTCAAATTAGGACAACAGACGGACCAGACATCTGAAACTAGGACCTCTGTGGACTGGTTGAGACTTAGGGACCTCCTCAAGGCAACCGAATCACAAGACCTGGACCGCATCCCGGACCACATCCAATCCCACCAAGACACGGAGACGGCGATCGAGGCCCTCACCAGCCACCTTCAATCCGCATTGCGGAACTCGTCCAGACAGGTGCCAGTGGAGAATGACCGCCACTTATGCCTGCCGGACGAAGTGAGGGTACTGCTGAGGGAAAAGAGAGCCGCCTCCAGAGCTCACGACAGATATCCCACCGAAGACAACAGAGTCCGACTCCGCCAACTAGAGCGCGAGGTCAAACTACGTATCCGGGAAGTCAGGGAACAACGTTGGGACAGAACGTTGAGAGATATCGAACCAACTCACCAGGCGTACTGGAAGCTGGCTAGAGCTCTCAAATCAGATACCCTCACTGTCATACCCGCGCTAGAAAGAGCCGACAACACCGAGGCGTTCGATGATGAGGAGAAAGCCGAATGCCTTGCTCAGAGTCTAGAGCTTCAATGCTCCCCACTACACAAAACGTCGACCAGTCACACCTGACGGAGGTGGACTCCGAGGTTGAACGTAGATCCTCCTTACCAACGGAAACCACACTCGACCCAGTCACGGTGGAAGAAGTGCAAGATCTGATCAAGTCCCTCAAACCACGAAAGGCCCCAGGGATCGATGGCATTAACAATCGCGTGTTAAAACTCCTCCCCGGCCACTTGATTATAATCTTAGTGAGCATCTTCAATGCCGCCATAACAAACTGCTCTTTCCCCGCGATCTGGAAGGAAGCAGACGTCATCGGTATTCACAAGCCTGGAAAACCGGCTAATAAACCGTCCAGCTACCGCCCAATCAGCCTACTGAGCACACTCAGCAAGCTTTACGAGAGGGTCATCCTCTCTAGACTAAGAGATTTTGCCATCAGCAAACATCTACTACCCGATGAGCAGTTTGGATTCCGTGCCAGACACTCATGCGTCCAACAGGTGCACCGCATCACGGAGCACATACTATCCCACTTTGCCCATCGCCCTCGTCGCCCTATAGGAACAGCCGCACTGTTCCTTGACGTAACTAAGGCCTTCGACAAGGTCTGGCATAACGGTTTGATTTACAAGCTGTACCAGTTCGGTGTACCAGACAGACTCGTGCTCATCTTGCGAGACTTCCTCCTAGGCCGTAGCTTCCGTTTTCGAGTGGAGGGAACACGCTCGTCCCCTCACCCACTCACAGCCGGTGTACCACAGGGCTCGGCACTATCTCCACTACTCTTCACGCTGTACACCAGCGACATCCCAAAAACTCCAGATGTAGAGTTGGCCCTCTTCGCGGATGACACCGCACTCTATACATCAGATCACAACCGACAAATGGCTTGCGTCCGGCTACAGGTAGCTGTAACAGAGCTAGGCGAATGGTTTCGCAAATGGAGGATAGAGGTAAACCCGGAGAAAAGCGCAGCAATGTTCTTTTCCCCGGGCACGCTTCGCTCTCCCAAACGCGCTTGCCTTCGCTTAAAAGCCATCTCGCTCTACGAACAAGAGATCCCTGGGCAAAGTACACCAAATACCTGGGTGTCACCTAGATCAGAACTTGCGCTTCAACGAGCATATCACTATAGTCCGGAATAGAGCGCGATTTGTGATGGGTCGTCTAGCACCCATGATAGATAAACGAAGCAAAATGTCCCTCAGACACAAGCTTACTCTATATAAAACATGCATCCGCCCGATCATGACATACGCGAGTGTGGTATTCGGCCATGCCAAGCCTGCCCTTTTAAAGAAACTGCAAATCGTTCAGAATAAATTCATGCGCAGAGCCGTCGGTGCTCCCCTCTATATGCGTAACGTCGACATCCACCGCGATCTGGAGCTTCCCTCCATCAAAAACTACATTACGTCGCTCTCGCGTAAGTATTTCGATCTAGCGCCGCACCATCGAAATCCCCTCGTCGTGTCCGCGTCCGATTATAAGCCTCGACGAAAGGCTCTCGTGCGACGACCGCGTAACATCCTCATGGACAAGGTCGACGATATCACAAAACGGCTGGCTCGGATCAGCCCGCCCACGGTTAGGGCGGCAGGCTGGCAGGCACCGACAGACAGACACAGACGGCGGCGTCGACGCCGCCAATTACGATCTCTCCACGTCCCCGCGAGGGACGCCAGGAGACACAGCCCCCATAGGATAGACTAGGCGTGTTGCTGGGAAGTTTCTTTCGCCGTTTCTTCTCTCCCAGCCATAACACGTTGCGAAACGGCAGTAAGATAGTATAGGCCACCGCGAACCGCCGATCCCGGTCCGCCGGGATCCTTCCTCTCGGGCTTTATATTACCCGTCGCCCGCTCTCAATTAGTGCATTGTGTCGCCCTATGGTGGGCATCATTAGATTCATCCCCTCTCATGGCAACAGTCCAGCCGAGGTGAAACTCCTAGGAGCCCCTCGAGCAAGTTGCCTCCCGGGCTCGAGCGCCTTCGCTTCGCAAAGGCACTCGCCCCGAAAACCCCGGTAAAGTTGTGAGGTCTTCGGACCAACAACATAAAGTCAAGTCCAATAAAAAAAAAAAAAACGTTGTTCATGCCCCCCGGGCTCGAGCGCCTTCGCTTCGCAAAGGCAGTCACCCGAAAACCCCGGTAAAGTTGTGAGGTCTTCGGACCAACAACATAAAGTCAAGTCCAATAAAAAAAAAACGTTGTTCATTGCTTACTGTGCTGTGTGAATATTCACATCAAAGGCTGAACAATAAAGGGGAAACCCTGCCCAAATAATTAATATTTGGTCTATTTGGTACTTTCGTACCCAAATCTCTCCTTGCATTTTACACGTAGCAATACATTTGTACCGTGCCAGTACATTTGTAGTGTAGCAGTAAATTTGTACCGTGCCAGGACATTTGTAGCGTAGCAGTACATTTGTAGTGCGGCAGTACATTTGAAGCGATGGTCGTCATTCCCTCGTTTGTACCGTTTCTCACAAATTGTACCTATGTATTACAGAATCATGTTGTTCCTCTTTGTCATGTGAATATCCGTAGAGGCGTTATTGTATTATTTATTGTGGCTTATGTCTCGTTCCGTTCTTCCTCTTACATTCGAGGCGTGAATAGTACATTGAGTGGTAGCGCGACAAAATATTTGAAGCATTACTTTTTTAGATTTTGTACCGTATCAGTACAATTGGATATTGTACGGGACAAATGTACCGGCTCGTACGTGTCCGACGTAACTCTATTATAAATAATTTATTATTAAATATGTTGTGCAATTGTCATTTCTGTAGGCCGTATAAATAGGTAAATTATTATACATATTCTATCTCAGGGTTTGCAGATAACATGCAAAATCTGGCCAATTTTATTCTTTTTCACCTGCCTTTTCATTCTAAAACTTCGACATTGGCAAAATCAACGCCGTGTGCGTTGAAGCCATTAAAAAAAGTACGTAAATTAGGTACTTAACATACCGTATAATCCACGTAAATGGAACGCACTACATAGCACCATTTTGTTTTTGATGATGTATGACTTTTATGATCATGATTAGGTAGTAATCTTTAACTATACCATATTCATCATAGCATGAGGCAAAGTGTAAACAAAGGAAACAGTGTTTCTTAAAACTTTATTTTTATGTAGTTAAATGTAGGGTGCCCACTAATATGTCATTTATTTGTTATATTACAAAAAGAAAACAATAAACATATAACTAAAAACATAACATAAAGAGAAACCAAACAAAAACAACAAATGTAAGAAGGGAATAACAAGAAATAAACGAAATTATCCTGGAAATCGCACTATCATATCAATAAGCTGACCCATAGTATAGTTGGCGGATATTGCCTAACCAATGACAAAACGACACATTAAAATATAAAATGTTCACACTAACCACAGAACTAAGAAAGTCGTTCCTCGTCTGTCACCGCGCCCCTACCAGTTAGGGGCCGCAGGGTGCATGTGGGGGATTCTGTGCTCTGTGGCAACTGTACTCTATAATTCTGTAATATTAAAAAATGTACTGACTTTGAGAATCATATTTTTTTTAACATGTAATGTTTCAAATTTATAATTTATATAACATAAATGAAAAAAATATATATATTTAATATATATATATGCGAGTTATTTATTGTGTTCAAATATACAAATGTGGCATACATAGTATTACTATTTATTTCCTAGAAGCTCTTCTCATCTCAGTGTGATTAGTAATCTTTATTTCTTTACTATAAGTGATCTGTCATCTGTGAATCTCTAACTAGTCTGTGGTACCTATCAAAAGTTTAATTAGTCTGTGGATTAATCTGAATCGTTTCGTTTGTTTTTTGCTATTACTAAAAACAATAAAGTCTTGTAATGGATTTCAATAGATTTTATAATGGAAGTAAAAATTCAGAAGCAAATCATTGATTACTTCTCACACTTTGAAGAATTCTATAACACCACGAGAACCAGTTTGAAGGACTGTCAGAATTACGCAGCGGCTATAAATAAGTTGATAAAACGTTGTTCAAACATAAAACAGTGAGTTTTAGACATCATTATATGTGTTGTTATTTGTGTTTTACGATTGTAAAAACACATTTTTACATTTTAGAGCAGAAATTATTGGCTCGCCATTGGAAGAATTCACAGATCTACAAAGCAAATTGTGCGCTATCATACTTAACCTCATTTCTGAGGAGGTTCAAGACATTAAAACTAAATTGTAAGTAAAATGGGTATATTTATCCGAAAACGTTATCGTCCTATATCCAAGCAAAGTGCTAAACTAGTAAGATATGTACATAACAGCAAAGGCATAATTATGCTTATATTATTATTATGTAGTTAGTATCTATCACTCGCGTACTAAAAGCCTCGGCGGTAAATCTACAGCATTCTAATACAGGAATTTTTAGTAGTGGAGTGGTGAAGTGGGGAGGGGGTAGGCATACTTACCTTTACTACAACCCCTAAGGTCTGGAGATCTTGAAATATTTATTTTTTAATAAACATAACCTCACTTATTTTCACTGATTTTTTCACTAATATTGCACTTCTAACCTAGGTCCAAAGTTGAAAACTCTTTTCAAAGTTAAAAAAAAGCCAGTAATCAACACAAAAAGAACCAAAAACCAGCTTAATTGGATAAAAATGAAGAAAAAAGACAATAGAACACATTCATATACACTACAAGAGTAATCATTCAAAGTGGCGACCAATAGAGACAATGATTTTTTTTACGTAATTGCATTAATTTATATTCAATCTATATTTAAAAATATGTTCAGCAATGTATTTAAAAATTGAAATCATTAATATATTGAGACATTGTCATATTTAAAAACCCCTAGTCATCCACTAAATTTATAAATAAAACAAATGTTTCATACAAGACTTATAAGGCATCGTACTGTTTGTGTGTACGAAATAAATAGTAAATGGTAACCAGTCGGTCGTAGCACTCGCCCGCCGCTGCCGAGTTAGGCTCGCTTCACTCGCTCGGCTCTATTATCAGGTAAGGGATATCTTTAAATAAGATATGGTGCCTATATAATTTAATTAACTTTGAAAGCGCATTCACTCAACTGTAAAGGAATAAAATGGCCATAATAAGAATTGCAAAATATTTGTCAATATTTTCTTTTTATAGAAATATGTTGATTTCTGAAAATTATATGAAACAACATATTAATTAAAACTCAAGTTTTAGAATTTCTTAATTAAAAATCAATAAACATTATTGAAATATCAATTAATTTATTTTTATCATCACACCTTGTTAGCCAAGCCATTAAAAAAAGTGACAGTAAAAACTGTCACTTTTTAATCAATCGATTATATGTCTAGCATGAATTTTGTAGTTATGACTTATGCCTCAATTAAATTTAAAACTTTATTTCTACATTAAAAACAGTTTTAATGTTACAAAAAGTTCTGGCAGTTATATGTAATTCGTGAGTACATTCATAAACTCAAATCACGGTTTGTTATTATCAAAAGTGATGCAATTTTACAACAAAAATAAGCAAGGTTATGTTTATAAAATATAAAACAAATTAAGAACTCCGGACCTTAGGGGCTGTAGTAGGGGTAAGTATACCTCCCCTTAACCACTATGCCCACCCACTACTTAAAATTTGTGTATCAGATTGTTAAGTCGCAGCCATATACTTACCCTAGGGGCAACTCCAAGGGTCTGGAGTTCTTGAAATAGTATTTATTTTTAGTAAACATAACCTCACCTATTTTTTCACTAACATTATTGTGATGGGTGGTGAAAGGTCGTGACCAGTGACTAGAACACTGATTTAGGTTAGGTTAGTGTCAGACCAAAGCGCATGAACCGAGAGCGAAGCAAGTTTCCCACAGCAGTGGTTGGTTAGTGCCAGAACCAACAATAATCATTTACTATTTATTTTATACACACGATTTATAATTTCGTCTTTATTGGCCGCTATTTTGAATATTTTCCTTTTGACTTCAAAAAGATTGTTCAACTTTGTAAGTGCAATTTTAGTGAAAAAATAAGTGGGGTAATGTTTATTAAAAAAACTGAAAATCTCCAGACCATAGGGGTTGTAATAGGGGTAAGTATGCCTCTCCCCTTCCCCATTCCACCACCCCACTACTTGAAATTTGTGCACCAGATAGCTATACATTTACGAAAGCTTCTGCCAGCCACAGACCTATGCTAAACACCACATTCATGGTAAAATGGTTTTCACTTCAAAAATATACTTTATTTTTGGCTTCTTTAATTTGTACTCAATCAAAGTTCTAATATTAAAATGTTTCACCATTATCTCCTAAATTCACTGGCCGAAAAGTCTGTAGTATCCTCCACCTAATTAATCTGTTTGAACAAAACTAAAATTAAGAGATCTTGAGAAATGTTTCAAGTATACTCCCTGTATTTAATTGTTTTATATGTTAGATTTGGCATTCGACAAACATTGCAGCACAGATATGTGGTGTTATAAAAGTATTTTTCTTGCTGTAAAAAGTTTTGTTTTTGATTGCTAGTTTTTCAAAATATTTTGGAATGTCAAAGTAACAGCTTTTTACTTATAGCATATGAAAGTCTATACAGCACTACTTTCAATAATCAATTTTTAAAATTTTTGTCTGTCTGTCTAGATGTTCTGGCTAATCTCTGAAATGGTTAGACCGATTTTGACGGGACTTTCACTGGCCGATAGCTGATGTTATAACAATTAACATAGGGTAATATTTTTTTTAAGGTTCTATGAAAAAGTAATTCCACACAGAAAAAGTTGCGGGCACCACCAGTATTAATTATATATGATGTTGGTAGCCACTTTCGATCAGGTGGGCATCAGCCTGGTTGCTATGCTGCAGCTATAAGAAAAAAAATATGTTTCTTTTAAAATACAATTATAATAGGTCAAAAATAAATAAAAAAATTGTTATTTGAAAAAGTAAGTTGTACTAGATTAATTATGATAATTCTTAAAAATTGATTCCAGATCAACTTTAGAAGAGTTATTTGAAAAGTTGTGCCATAAAAACAATAACCTAAGAGAAAATTGTAAAGAACTCAATTGGAATGAGAAATCAGCTCTTGTGAAGGGTACTCCACTACAACCAGCTTTAAAACAGATATTAGAGTTAGCAGAAGATTCAGTCACATTTGGCAGCCAAATAATAGGGCAAATTCAAACTGCAATACAAGTTTTGACAATTAAAGGGCTGCAGACTGAATCTTTCATTGATAATTTTGAAATTTCTGCCAACTGGAAAAGACGGATACCAGAAATAATTGCATATACATCATTTGTATCTGAAAATCAAATATAAATATGGATCTCCTAGATTCTATTCTTAGTTCTATGCAAAAACCACCGACGGCCAGTGAGGCACAAAAAAATGCTATGAAAAAGCAAAAGGAGGCTTTGGAACGCAAACAAAAAGAAGAGAGAAACATTATAAATAAGTTCCGTAAAAGAGTTGAAGATAAGATCATTAACTTTGTTAAAGACGGTGCAAAATCACATTTACAGTTTGAGCCAATGGAACAGATGTATAGATCCATTATACGTGATATTGCTGAAACAGCTGGCGTTCAAGTAATTTCATTCGGTCAAGAAGGTGTCGATCGTTACTCTGTTGTTTATCTGAAAGAGAAAGGTCCGTCTGAGGATGAAATAGCAGTACGCAGGGCAGGTGGAATGTGGGATGACGAAAAAGCTAATGAAATGGCAAAAAAACGATTTGAAATGGTAAAGCAAGCTGCATTAGAGACGGAAGAAGATAAAAACAGAAAACGTAAGAGGGGTAAAGAGGAGCTTAGTGGTACTTTCTATAAGCAAAAGTATGCACACTTGATAGGACAAGAAGCTGCCATAGATGCAGCTCAGAAGACGAATGTTAATAAAAGTTATGGTGAAGTGCCAAGTGAAAATAAAAAAGATCAAAGGTCTATTGAGCAGACGATGGCAGATATTAGAGCAAAGAAGTTGAAAAAAGCAGAGAATGCAGGTAATGATGAGATACCAACTTAGTATTTAATTTGATCATAGGTTAACTTTTCAAAATTGTACTTTAACTGTGTATTTAATGAGTGAGTCCAAGTAGATGGCATGACAGGCCATTCTTGTCTTAAATTTTATATCCACTAGAGGCAGCTTTGGATCGAGCAGCTTCTACTTGAGGCAGTCCGAGGCTGCTCACTTTGAGGCACAGGTTGAGGCACTTTGCAGATCAAAGAGGCCACCTGATCCAGTTTAGAGCAAAGCCGCAATGGCACCACATACGCATAGAGTAGCTGCTTCTTTAATAGTCGCACTTTAAAAAATGGGATTACAACAGCAAAAAAATATGAAGGAGGAAGCATAGATAGTGGATAAAAGAGATATCCCAACAGAATTCAGTAACTTCAAAAGTAATTTCCAAATAGCATGGAATTGAGCAAAGTGTTCAATTCCAACAACAAAATATGGCTGGATCCGCAGCGACGGTAGCATCATGGTATAACATGTCTCAGGTTGAGGCAGTGTCTCCTTTTGTGCTGCCCTGGTCCAGGCAGTGGCTCGACCCGAGGCTGCCTCTAGTGGTTACAAAGCTTTACACTCTTCTCTATTTGATGTTTTGTTATTTAAAATATACTTTTTAAATTACATAAGTAATTGAGTGAAATTTATTATGACTATCAATTATTGACGAATTTGGTCTAAAAAATACATTCCTTATTGTGCCATTGTCTAGGAATGACAATAGCGTAGTAAAGAATGTATTATGTTTCTACTTCACTACATATTTTCAGCACGTTCCTTTAGTAGTTCACAACGCCCGAAATGCTCCGTTAGCTGTTCCACCTGGCGACCGCGGTCGTTATGGTCGTAGTAAAAACGTTACTAATAACGTCATAATTTATGGTCACGCAATGCTCACAACGACCCGTGTCAAGAGGTGGGTTGAATAACTGTTCCACTTGAGTTTATGATTGTAACGCCTGCAAGCAAGTGAAACAGGAAAAATCGCGGTCGTGAACGTGGTTGTTGTGAGCCACTAGTGGAACATAGCCAATAAGTACAGACACAGTTATATCGCTTTGACATTTGGCCTATTAGTAACATTTACCCAAAAGTTGCCAATATATAATATGCTGTGCTCACCATAATAGCCCTTTAAGGTGAGTGAATGGAGTATGTTTTTTGCTGACGTATCACCACGTTTTTTCTCTGATATAAATTGACAGAATTTACTGACGTGTAATAAGTATTATACCAATTTTAAAAGTAATATTATGATATGAATGTTTCACAAATAAAATCATCTGTATTATATTTGCATAATTTACACTTATAAAATGACATATAATCGAATACAATAAAAGAAAACTTTTTTGTATCCTCAATCTGAATCATCATGAAATCATCTTGATTCAGGTAAGTTTTTGAATAACTTTTTTTCACAAGAATTGATTTTTACATAATATAAATGTATAAGAAATCAAAATCAAATTTATGTAAAACATTTGTAATATTCTTGTTAAGCGCAATACACACCAAAGCCGCCAACCCGCCGTCCTAGTTGGCGGCTTCACTCGTTGCTAAATGGAAAACTTTGTCGGCGGCTCGAGATCAGGAATAAAAAATACAGCACATCACTACAGCTTAAGTGTCCCTGACATGAGGTCAACATGTCGGCGAGTGTCGGGCACATATCGCCTACATGATTCTTTTCATGTAGACCTCTGTCTCGGCGAGTCGTCGGCATTGGTGTGTATTTTGCTTTAGAGTACAGACTTGTCCTAAGTAAATTCTCTCAATTGATATCTTTGAATATGTGGTAACGCGAGCGAGATTTAGAATTTCATTTACATACTCCTCAACATAACTTCTTATATTTTCTTTGGGTGCCAGTATTACATCTGTAATTAAATTAGTTTTCAACAAAATGTACCTGTTATTGATTAAATTAATATAGGCAGTGTGATTATTCAAGCTCATAGATTTATAGTCAGAGATTGTTATTAAATTAGTAAATCAATAAGACTGTTAGCCCGTTGCAACTTTGAATTATTGTACTAAGCAATATTTATTTTTAATATGCAAGTTTAACATATTAATTAATACCAGCCCCTAATTGTGTTATTGTTGGGTTGGTACATTCTCATATTTAGTGGAATGTGTATCTATGCCCTGTTTTTTATTACACGATACATTTTTAAATAAAATTTTAATAAATTGTGTGTTTAGATAGTTAATTAAAAACGTTTCCTAGTTTAATATCTCATTTTAATTTTTTGTGATGTCTAGATATTACAAAATTGTCTATGTGACATACCAAAATTATCTTCTAAGGAAAAACAATGTATACCATACTTATTGCACATGGGCGCTGGCAGCAGGGTGCAAGGGGGTGTACTTGCACCATCCAGTCGGTAAAGAAAATATATATGTAGAAAATTTTCATTTTTTTATTTATTAGTTCTGTTTGAATAAAAACTGGAGTCATCTAGGTTGTTGTCGAAATTTATGTATCACCTTGTCAATAAGTTCAGTATCTTCCACTACTCTCTTTGTGTGAACATGAATTGAACTGATGATGATGATGAACTGAGCAAGCACAGGCCGCATAGCCTCTAGCCCCTATCCCATTTGACATTACATTTATCTACATAATATACATGTATAATTTGTGATGTTACAAGTATGGATAAGGTAAGAAATGAGTACATAAGGGGACCTTTGAAAGTTGCACCCGTGACTGAAACATTGAGAGGAAGAAGACTGAGGTGGTATGGGCTTGTAATGAGGAGGGATGACAGTCACGTGACAAAAAGGGCATGTTAAGCTACAAGATGAATGGGTACAAATGTAAAGATAGACTAAAAAAGAGATGGATGGTAGGGTTGTGTGAAGGATGATATAATAATTTTTGGTGTGACAGAGGACGTATCTCAAAAAAGAGGAGTATAGAAGGAAAAGACATTGTGCCGACCCCAAATGATTGGAAGAAGGTGAAAGAAAAGAAAGGTAATATACATGTATACTTCTATTTTTTATATTATATGTATAAGATGCAAACGCACCTCCCTGAAAGTAATCCTGACGGCGCCAATGCTTGTACAAGGTTAATTGGTGGTTTTGAAAAAGTTATCTCAATGTCCAAGTTTGCTTAGTCTTTCTTCGTTGTCAGTACGAAGCATAATTTTAGAAAGAGCAATATGCATTGTGCCTTACCCCAAGCAAAACCGCTGGCATAAGGAAAGTATAGTATTATAATTGTTAATTTGTAAATATTTACCTGACCTGACTAATTTCCATTGTCCCTGTTTGATTGAAGACAACTTATAAATTATTCAATTGTCCATAACCATAAAAATGACCTTATCTATAAACAAAAGCGATGAAGCTTTGATTATGTACGTAATCAAAGGCGATAAAGATTTGTCAATAAAATGTGTGATTCAATGCCAGCTGCCTTAAATAAATAAATATAATTAATAAACACTACAAAATTTGAAAATGCTTTTCATTTTATAGGACGTTTATTTACCATCAACACTTTTATAATGAGGCGTATAATACTTATATGTTTACACGAATTTAATGGAATTTAAAAAAAGCAAACAATCTTTACTTTTTATATTATTTGAAAGCTATTTTAAAATTGGCTATAAACATATTTAAGGTAAACATTAAATATCGTTCCAGGTTTATATTATTAAAAACGTAATACTGCTTTAAAAAGGGCGGCAAAGATTAATATGCAGGAAAATTAAAATCTGTGTAAGTAAGTATAGGCTTGTAGAACATTCCGCCACGGTAATATTTCAATTTGAAAAAGATTGTTTACATTTTATAAAAACTCCAATTAAAAATGTATACACAGAAACAACAAGATGCGATATGGTTTTGACAACTCGCAGTAATATTAATACTTATTTGTCTAATTTAATAATATAGTATAGCATAATTATTTAAAAGAACTTGCGGTTTAATTGTGTATATTACAAAAACCCAACTGTTCTTTACAAGACCGTATATATTTACGGAGCGTCCACATCTGTATTTATTTTGATCGACCCAATAAATGTTGCGTTACACCGATTGCAAGGCTTTAGTTTGGACGAGAAATTTGCCTAACCATTTACAAAAGACCAAAATAATACAAATGTGAACGAAGTCATAAACAGGGCTAATGTGAACGAAGCCACAACAAGGACTAGTGCGAAGCGCTTACTCAGTATTCGACGCGTGAAAGTCTTAACTTCTGATGTACGTAACACAGACCGCTATACACGACAAACAGCTTTGTATGGAGACATTGAAGAATTATCGCCTGTCGCTGTCTCCTCTCTGAAGGCTGAAAGTAGAGCAACACTTACTAATGACTTGACGACTATTTTCGCCCGTGTCTTTCACATGTGACAAAAGTTCGTTGAGTCAATGTACTCGTGTGTCAATCCGACTTTACTCTCAAACACCTTTCGTCGAATTTTTCGGAAGGATTCGACCAAAGGCACTTGAGATAAGGTCCTTTATCACAGGGGTCCACCAGCATTTGGGGATGCGGTGGAACTAAACCTCTGTTGATGAAGTGGGTCACTCTGCTTCCCGCGTTGACTCAGGCCATGATGCGCGAATGAATATGGGTATAACTATTCTAAACCTCATTTTTTTCCACCTCAAGCGCGGGCGCATGGGAGGCAGGTTCAGGTTTAGTGGTGTAGTTGAGTACGTGTGTATCAGAATCCCACACAAGCCGTGCGGCGCTTAATCTCGCCACGTAAGGTCTAACCCCCCCACAAAGGACCCGGTATTGTACGAAATGTATTCCCCCTGCTTCAATAAACAAACAAAAAAAATCCAGAAATTCCATTACTTGTTTTTGCGTGGGAGTGTGACAAATATGCATCCATACATGCTCTCCAACTTTCACGTTCGTTCATAAAAGAGCGCCAAATGTATGACTCAACCGGGACGCATAGATGATTTAAAAAAAAAATATTGCAGGAGTTCAACACACAGGCAGACGGCTCATTTGATGGAAAGCGCTTACCATCGCCTATGGACGTTTACAACACCAAAGGTGCTACAAATGCGCTGCTGCTCTCTTAAGTGAGACTGGAACCTGGGCACTAAAGCCGGAACACAACTCAAGGTTGTTTTGGCGACATACTTTAGACCAGGGGTGGTAGCCGTCCAGTCGGACAAATGCCCTACCACCTGGCTGTGGGTTGTTTTGTCGCCTCTTACGAGAGGCCACTCGGCCGCAGGAAATTGTATTCTTTCTCCGTTCCTGCACGGATAGTGTGGAACGAAAAGACATTGTGCGCACCCCAAATAGGTGAAAGAATATACAAATATAGATATGAATGTTGTATCAAAAATTCGTATTCTACTACATCAACAATATCTTCTCGATATCGTGGCGGAGGAATTATACTAGAAAAATATTGGGTTTACCATTACCTGTAATGAATACTGAAAGCTAACAAAATTTTAAACATTTATTTCGCGAGTTTTCGCTTATATACATTTATAAAGATAGAATGGTGATTCAGGTGATAGTGTCCGACGATTTTGACGACATAGTAATAGCAGAATGGGGCCGTAGGTGGTTGTTGGAATCACGCACAAACCATGCACCGATCACACGTAGGCGACTAAAACTTTATAGTCTCTCTTAATTAGCAATAAATCGCTGTACAAAACTCGGTTTTTTGTACAAAATGTAATTTTGTACAGCCCATATCTATAAGTGTCTAGATATTATAATTCATTTTGTACGAAACGACAGCGACTATCGTTAGTGCATAGTAGTCTCTACATCTATAATGCAATTCCTCTTAGAATTAGGACTAAAAATGGAAATTGCGGTAAAATCATATTTCGTTACTGTTGTGTTGATTAATTACAAAGTTAAATACTATTACATTTTACGGCCATACCCAGAGAGATAAAAAAATAACTCGAATAGTCTTTAGTTAAAACCATAAAAATAAAGTAAAAAATAAATAGATCTATACAAATAAAAATTAATCGTAGAAATGCATGTACGCTTATGTATAACTTGAGAACGACTACAGATTATGATGAAATTTTTTGTGTGTATTTGAGTGGGTCTCCGGATGGTTTAGATTCACAATTAGAACCGGTAGGTGGCGCTGGGATCGGGTTTTAGGCTGATCCTCATCTCTTGGATCGATTTTGATGATTTTTTGTGTGTGTTTGAGTAGGTCCCCGGGTGGTTTAGATACACAATTGGAACCGGTAGGTGGCGCTGGAATCGGGTTCTAGGATGCTCCTCATCTGGGCAGATTTTGATGATTTTTTGTGTGTGTTTAAGTGGGTTCCCGGATGGTTTAGATTCACAATTGGAACCGATAGGTGGCGCTGAGATCGGGTTCTAGGATCCTCCTAATCTCCTGAACCGATTTTCATGATAACTGAATGAGTCCTCGGATGGTTTAGATTCACAATTGGAACCGGTAGGAGGCACTACAATCGGGTCCTAAATTTTTATTTTTTCAGAGCAGGACAACACTGGCAGGCTGTATACGGTATGCGGGGCAATGACACGTAAAGTAAAAAAATATTGTATATTCTGTTTTTTGATCCAGAAACCCTCGTGGGCGTCCTCAGAACACCCTACCAAAGTTTTATCACAAGCTATTCAGTGGCATGCATAGAGGAAAAACATACAAACATTTATTTTTATTTATATAGATTTAAAAGGAAATATAAGTCAATTATTAAAACTATGTTTTAAAATGTATGCCTCTTTTAACTTTTAGGAACTCAACACAGCTAGCGCATATCAATTTATAGAACACTTTCTTCCCGATAAATGACGTTTTCATGGAATAGACGAATATAATCAAAAATATAGGGCTGCGGTCTCGTTTTCTTCGCCCTGCGCTCGAGGCGATGCAGTCCCATAAACATCTATACGCCGTCCAACGATTTATTTTACTTTTGACGTTTGCACACTCGTCTTATTGCGCGTTTTTTGACAGTAAATTTCACACGTTACAATTGTCAAACTTCATTGTTTCAGGCGACGTAGGCTACGTTCCATTAGAGACTCACAACGATCATGTTCACGTTCGCGATTTTTCCCGTTTCACTTTCTTGCCGGCGTTACAATCGCAAAACCACGTGGAACGGTTATTGGACCCACCTCTTGAGATGGGTCGTTGTCAACGTTGTGTGATCGAAAATGATGACATCATTAGTGACGTTTTCGTCACGACCACAACGACCGCGGTCGCCCCGTGGAACGGCTAACGGAGCATTTTGGGTGTTGTGAGCTACTGGTAGAACGCGCTGGTAGTAGTGCCGTCTGTAAGTCATCTAATTCATAGACTATAAATTACTGTCATTATAATGTTTAAAAATCGTAATTAATCATTTTTAAATGAGAATGTTTTAATCAAAAGGAAGTAATACTGATTTTGCTTTTATTTAATTTTTAAGTAAATATGTGGGTTTATTAATGGTTTATTTCTTACGCAATACTGTAATTTCATATATATACGTAGGTGCACTAAATTGATTCAAATTTATTCACAAAGTAACTCGATTCTTATATAAAATCGAATCGATAACTCTATAGGCCAATACTAATTGATCAATGAACGATCTGTCAGAAATAAAATTAACCACTGGACGCAGTATAAGTAGTAGCAAAATTAATTTAAATATTCAATAGAAAACTAGTTTTTAATATCCCTGGGTAACATAACTCAAGTTCTCTTTTTCACACATTATTTCAGTGCATGAAAGTTTTTCTTTTCATAAGTAGTTAACTAGAATATAGTTATAATAAATTTGTAAACTTTTTTCCTTGTGCGCTTCTCAAATGCAATTTTCACTAATGACCCGTTCCTATAGGTATTTTACCAACCGTTCATTCGCCTTACTATCGGTTAAAATTTGACATAAGCTCCATACAAGTAACGTCAAAATTCAGCCGTTAGTAAGGTAAATGAATGAATAGTGAGATATAGAAACCGGCTATAAATTAGGTTTGATTTGCTATTTACAATATTGTGTTACACCATAGGTGCCGGAAACATACGTGGCACTCTACGCATGGTAAAACGCAGATTATAATAATAATTATATCATGAGTGTTATTTAATTTTAAAACTATAATTCTTTGTTTTTTTAAATTGATTACATTGGACTGATATGAGTTTGATTAATTAGAATAGTTATTATTAAAATAAGTAACAAAGTTGTATAACAGCAAACCAAATCCGAGTTTAAATAGTTCGGCTCAATAAATAAATGAATTATTCTCGTGATTTTTTTAAAATAATTCAATTTCTGGACAGCTTGCAAATTTTTATACGTGACATGAAAGATACTATTCTTTGTCCATGTACGTGATTAATTATTTTAAAAGTCAATAGATAGTAACTAAGTACGAAATAGATAATTGACTTTTAAATCTTATAAACAGAAGAATAACATTTGAAACTTTATAGGTATGTTTTAACTAAGTGCAACCAGCAGCATGCAAAGTATTGCAAAGAAAGTATTATCTGTGAACGTACATCTGTAAGTGCTCCAGTATCATGGTAGTTGCACTGCAAAGCTGGTAAACAGGCAGACGGCCCCCCTTATAAAAAATGATAATAATACATTCAGATGACACCGTTTGGTGTAAAAACCCTTTGGATAGTAATATGTGTCGTCCTTAGTTGAGGATGATACAACCTATGTGAAGTGCTAACCCTTTCTCTGGCATTGATACGGTGGAAGCGGTTCGGCCGTAGCTGTTGCGATGTCTCTCGCGGAAACGCGGGACTCTGACCTTCAAAATGACGCAGATACTTACCGGGCACGGTTGCTTCGATAAGTATCTGTGCCAGATTTTGAACTCGAGACAATAGTAGGTTCGATCGATTCGCTGGGCAGTTTGGTGCAATCCATGCTGCATAGCGATGATCATCGGGTGGGTGCGGCCAATTTCTGCGAGACTGTTATGTCTCAAAAGGAGGCCGCGGAACGAGATAGGGAGAGAGGTACAGGTGCGCATGCATCTCGCGGGCGCCGACGTCAGTCGGGGGCCAAAAGGCACTGGCATGCGCATGATCTCCCGCCCTGAAAAACCGCTGCAGGGGCCCTCTAGCATCTAGGGAGCAGAGGAGTCTTCACCCCTGTTGTCGAAGTGAGTTTGCACTGCTTCCCGGAGCATTCTCAAGCACTGATGCGCTAGCATCAGCGTGGGCGTAACTACGTTCTAAGTCTCACGCTCTTTCTACCACAGCGCGGGGCACATGGGAGGAGGGTGGTTTTAGTGGGGTATTGAGTAATCGAGTCTCCAGACAAGCCGGTCGATTAGTGTTTGGATTGCCCCCTTGGGAATGCCTCCATAATCGACTATGGTCTAATCTCTAGCAAAGGGCCCGGTACCGTGCGAAATGCATTTCCTCCGCCTTAAAAAAAATAAAAATAAAACCTATGTGAAGTGCTCGCAGCCCCGGATCTAGGGGGGGGCAAGCCGGGCCCATGCGCTGGGCGGCCAATTCTGAGGGCGGCAAATTCAAACTTCACAACCAAAGATGCAACTATCATTAACGCAACTTTGATCATTGAGACGTCCAATACTTTGAGTATAAAAATTATTTGTCGCGAGGCGCGGAGGCATAGGTAATAAACCATAGACGCACGCGTGCGCGGCTACAGGTACAATGGGCAAGTGAAATCTGCTCACAATTGGGGACGGATAGCGTGCATGCGACAGGGATGAAGCTATATTTGGAAATAAATCAAAATATATGTCCTTCACATTCACGTATGTATATTTGTAAAAAAAAACAGTCTTAACACAGAAAGAGACCAGCCTCCCCCCCTCAAAAAATTCAAGATCTCGCGCCGAGTGCTCGTAAGAATGACGTACGCTATTTGGGGTCGGTGGGAACTCGAGAAGTTTCTAACCCTGACGGAGGCTTCGGGCTATAGAGTCACACACCATCTGGCACCAAATAGTCAATACAGTACCCCTTGGTCCTCTGAGTTAACGACTATAACGGAAAAGAGGAAGTGGGCCATCAGGACTGTCACTCATCGTACGAAACACAATTAGCATAAGGTTAGACGTTTCACGCCGATATTCTGTGAGAGCGTGGTAGGTTTTTTTTCATTACTGTATAGGTTCGCCTTTGTCCATTATCTCACTCGATTTTGAGCGGAGATATGGTCTAAGATCGAGCACGAGACTTGAAGACACTCAGGTTATAGATTTGTTCGATGATGGAAGGGAGACGGTGGGATAAGATTAAAAAGCTCCGATGCACAGGTATTACACCGATCGGAGCAGACTTTAAGACGGTAATCGAGATAATGATAGCTCTCTCTCAGCATGGCTCTAACACATCAATAATGATGGCCCGTTACAAACGTCGAAGGGTGCGACCGATGAATGTGTACTATGAAAATACTTTATAGTGGTTGCCCTAAGTAGGGAATGCCCATCTGGATGACCACACCTAGTCTAGAGTATACCACCATAACACTAGGAGTTGTTTTCCGGCATTAATAGCCAGGATCCAGTCCCTCCTTTTGGTTCATCCATAAATTATGTCACATTAAGGGGGAGGGGGTCGACTAACTGTGACATTGTGAGACAAAGTTGTCCTAAAATTTATGACGTCACATTTCAAAATCGAATATATTTAAACTTCAAAATAATTCCAACTCTATCTGTATGTGCAGCATAGTTTAAATTATTAAAAAATAATTTAAATGGTAATAAAATTAATTATGTAACCTACTATTTTAATTAATTAATTTCTTAATGTAAAATTGCAAAATATGTGTTTTTATACTAGGGAGGGAGAAGTCACGAATGTGACCAGCTGTGACAAGAACGGAGGAGGGGTCATAAAATCATGAAATTCGTGTGACGTAATTTGTGGATGGTCTCTTTGAGACCGGCAGCAAATTGGTAGCACCTTTGTTGTTGCAAATGTCTATAGGCAACGGTAACTACTTTTTATCGGGTGAGCCCTCAGCCTGTCTGCGCTAGTCTAGCAATAAAAAGAATAAAAGAGTAGGTATTTGGTTGTTGTGGAATACACACTACTGGCTGCATCTGATATTTCTTAAAGCTATTAGGTATAATATTATGATTACAAGTTCTAATGATTAACAATATCTTACATTTATAAAATACAACAGTCTGCTTTAATCAGATGAGAAAACGTTAACATTTTCAAGAGACTGCAAAAGAGAAGAAGAAAAGAAGAACGGATTGGTGGCATCAACTATGCTTACGAGTACATGGTGTGGGGTTATATGTTAGATTCGTGTTTTACTGGACGATTCTTCTATATTACATGTTACTATCTATCCTATTACCTTACCAATGCAATGGTAGAAATTTTACATTACATGTGTGCTTGTCAATACAAGGAATGTAAAAATTTTGTAAACAAAATCTCCATAGTTTATGCCAAATTTTAACCAGTCAGGCAAATGAATATATAGCAAGATATTGGAAACCCGGCAGGTCTCCAAATTTTCGACTTTACTAATTTTGTTAACAAGCACATAAAAATATAATTATAAAAAGTATACATAATATATATAAACACGCGACACCGCCACCGCGCTGGTTCCAAACTTTCACTCGCACATACATAAAAGTTCACAGAAAGCAGCATGGCGGTGACCGAGTGATGTCGGCGGTGTTGTCTATATTAGCGCTTGTAAGATATAAACGTCTTATCTTGCTAAAAACTTATTTGAGATATGACATTTATACTTTTCCGCATCATATAGAAAAGGATCGGTTATAAAAAGTATCTAATTATTAATACATATATAAATACTTACTTCAAACTCGCAGATATTCTAGAAATATTATATAAATAACAAACAACAATAAATCATTATCACATCGAATCTTAATAATATTTACTACATTTAAATCTATATTACATTCATAGCTTTACGAAACATTATTTTAAAATGAGACTTTATAATATAAAAGGTAACAATTAAAATACTATATTCCAGGATTATTTAGGCCATATGGCGCCTTGGCAGTCGTTTAGGGCCATAAAACAACGTATTATTGACTTGTGATTTTACTATGAAATTATTTACTTATTATGTGACTAATCCAAGTGTTTATTATCCAATATATATGTAGTATATCATAAAAGAAGAATAAGAAAAATAATAAGAATATGAGATTAAGATACTACTTGTTCTTACAAAACTTCTGGTCCATCCAAAGGTTGTCTGGAAAAAATCTCTAATAGCGCTAAGACGTTGTATTGTAAATTATTGTCATTTATGTTAACTGTATATTTTAACACACAACAAAGCATATTCATAAATAATTCAATACAACCACAGATCATACTTCGCTCAATTTTTGACGTTTTATTTGAAATATATTTCTATTTATCAAATCATTTAAATGTTGACACCCTAGTTTTTTATACATACGTTATTTTTAGATTTTTTAACATGTTTAGTTTTTTTAAAATATTAGTTTACATAGGGCATATTTTTTATTTAAATTGGTTAAAATACCATAGTATTCATTATTATTTCCTTAAAAAAATATTGATAACTGTTAATAAATATCTTGTCAATTTTGACTGATATTAAAATAAACGTCAAAAAGCGAGAGAACCTTTACGCTTTTTTTTAACGGGGTTTATTATTTTTACAATTCTTCTTCCATGATTTTCTCTTGAAACTAGTTTCTTTACGAATCATTAGAAAGAAAAATAAAATTTAAGGATTTCCTTATAAAAATAAAAACAAAAAACAGAGATTTCCACCTGTAGCTACGTGGATTATTATCGCAAGAACTGGAACCTATACTTACTTAATTATCTATAAACTAACATGTACGAATGTGTTATATATAATACAAATAGTTTACAAATATTAACTATAATGAACATGTGAGTTCAATGTATATTATTGTCATACATTATGGCATGGATATATTTTTATGTATAATTATATTATAGATTTAACAACAACTACCATTATTGTCACAGAATTAAAAAGAATAAATATTATATATCATAATATTTGATTATAAATATTTTGTTTATATTTATTGTCTTGAAAGATTCGTCATTGTATTTTTTTTTAATTTTACATTTATCGTCATTGTTTTTTTCTAAAGAAAGACTATATGTAACATTTGTATACAATTTATAAAATTTGTAATGAGATTCGAAAACAATATATTTCTAAAAAGTATTTTAAAATTCGCTTCGATTCGCTTTTACACATAAAGCTTCCAAAGTTATAAATATGTTACTGGATATGTTTTATTGTCGAGATATGAGATGGATATTCTGTACTTTTTTAACTTAATTATATAAAATGTTGCTACTTAATGATATAGTATGCGCAAAACTTAAGTGCGTTTGGAAAGAAGTTAGCTCCGTGAGCTTACGCAGATCCAAGCAAATGTTAATGTTTATTACACCTGACAGTATGGAGTGCGAAAGAGACCCCTTGCGAGTCCGTTAAGCGGCAGAGCGAGAAAGCAACCCTACCTTCTCAGCTTTGTTTAAACTGCAGAGTGCACGAATTTCAAGAACGCATTTAAGTTTTACTCGTACCAGAAATGCGTTTCACGGCATGCCTACGACCTTTAACCATCAGAGGCCTTCGTAGACTGACATGATGACATTAAATAAGTAAAGTTTGAAGCATAATAATATGACCCCCACACTTATAAAATATATTGGCATGTTTTAAATTTTTTAACATCTTATTCTTATCAAAAGAAATTATTACAAATATCAAGCTTTTTGGTGTAATTCATTAGGGCCTCTATAGTAAGTATATAGATCTACAGTATTATTATTTGCAAATTGTTGTGTGAGAAAATAAATAAAGATATATCTTTAATAGATAGATATAGGATTGATTTTTTTTAGGGGCAAAGCTATAATTGTCGTGAAGAACGTAATTATTATAGTATAGACTCGGCAACGAACCGTCTTAATAGCATTTGTTTAATTTTTCAAAAATTAAATTTGGAATACATTTTCATGGCCTATTCTTCGTCATCAGTTTCACAGCATCCCGGCCAACAACACCTCTCGGAACCATCACTCCTGGTGCAGAATAGCAGAGTCTCGGCAGCTGACACCGGTCTGGGCTCGATGCCGTGGAAATCACGCAAGTCTTCAGCCGGGAACCAAGCCCTTTCTTCGTCATCTATAATTGGTACTCCGAAGTATCTGAAATAAATATTTATCGATATTTAAATTCATACGACAAGATTTCAGTATTTTACAGAAAGTTGTATACAGTGCGTAACAACTGCGTTGTGCTTTGTTAGGAAATAGTTATATGTACATTATATAGTACAGGCAATCAGCTTTATTTGCTTAATCAGCTCGTTGTATGTGATCCGATGAGTGGATGCTCAATTCACACACACACAATTTCATTTTCGAGCAACACGTGAAGAACATCGAAGTGAAGATTCCCACATTTTATACTAGTATTATTTAATTTGGATACTGTTTTTGAAGATATTTCTCATAAAATATGTGTAATACCTAAACGCAGCTAACAGGAACAACGAGATTTTTGTTACTCAGTGTATCAAACAACTATTGTAAAGCACGTAAGGTCACCGCCAGAAGCTGGCTGTGGAAGGTGGAAGCCCGGGATATGTAGGGCAGGCTGGGAGAAGTAATGCAGCAGAAGACATTGGTAGGATGAAAAAAAATGCTCACCTGCAGATAGCTAATAGTGGTATCCACAAAACAGAAGCCAACACGAGTACAATCACTAACATCACAGCCCATAACGGCCAAGGTTTCTTCTCGGTATCGCCTTCGGACTTGATCCACGCTTCGTAACCAGATCCTTCCATCGCCAGTTCAGCGAACGAGGATATCAGGATGGATAGCATCGCGAGTGGGGAGAGATATTTCCAGCAAATCAACCAGTATATGCCTGGACGTTGCCCCGTCATCAGTTCTATGTCGTCAGCAAATCTGAAAAGTACAATTATTTTTATCAAATCAGAAATAAACACTTGAATAATGATAACAATCAATGCTTAAGTATCACTTTCAATTGTTCACTATTTTAGTGTAAAAAATATTATTATCAGTTTTATTTCGGTCCAAATTGGACCTATGTTTAATATAACCATAGGTCCAATAGGTTCGTGCGTATAACCGCGTGAAGCGACCTTTTTAAATTAGTCACGAAATATTATACGATGATTGTCGTTAGACTTCTTAATTTGGATATGTAACATCACGCCACTATTCAAAATGACTTCTTCCCTGCACGGAACGGGTGGAAGGCCGACCCGTCCCCGCCCCCCCCGCGTCTTTTCCCAAATGCTTTATAAGCCAAGGCGACCCCTGCGAGGGCCATTTCTCCGCGTCCGATTATAAGCCTCGACGAAAGGCTCTCGTGCGACGACCGCGTAACATCCTCATGGACAAGGTCGACGATATCACAAAACGGCTGGCTCGGATCAGCCCGCCCGTGGTTAGGACGGCAGGCTGGCAGGCACCGACACACAGACACAGACGGCGGCGTCGACGCCGCCAATCACGATCTCTCCACGTCCCCGCGAGGCACGCCAGGAGACACAGCCCCCCCATAGGATAGACTAGGCGTGTTGCTGGGAAGTTTCTTTCGCCGTTTCTTCTCTGCCAACCATAACACGTTGCGAAACGGCAGTAAGATAGTATAGGCCACCGCGAACCGCCGATCCCGGTCCGCCGGGATCCTTCCTCTCGGGCTTTATATTACCCGTCGCCCGCTCTCAATTAGTGCATTGTGTCGCCCTATGGTGGGCATCATTAGATTCATCCCCCTCTCATGGCAACAGTCCAGCCGAGGTGAAACTCCCTAGGGAGCCTCCTCGAGCAAGTTGCCTCCCGGGCTCGAGCGCCTTCGCTTCGCAAAGGCACTCGCCCCGAAAACCCCGGTAAAGTTGTGAGGTCTTCGGACCAACAACATAAAGTCAAGTCCGATAAAAAAAAAAGAGGGCCATTTCTCGGCCGAGCAGCCGTCACGTTTTTTTACTATTCTTAAATTAAAAAGCGAATAGCTTAGTTTAAGTCAGTGCGTTAAAGAAATCAGGTACGTAGAATTCTTACTAGAATCTCTCTCTCTCTCTCTTCTTCTTCTCCATGGTAGTAAAGTCTTGTTTACCTTCCAGACATGGCTATTTCCCTGTTCTCCATGCCGGTATCCGACCGCCAGAGACCAAGACGGTCATTGATTAGATTCTAAGGCCAGGGACTTCTTCACTTCCCTTATAGGTGAGTGTTTCCAACCCTCCTTAGAATTACGTCTAATATTTAGAAGTAAGCCGTGTAACGTCCATCGTCTCCGTACGCCCTTCGAGCTCGTCTCGACGCCTGCCATCGCAGGAAGGGTTAGTTGACGAGCTTACCTCAATAGTTACGATTGATTCTCCTCATCTTCCCCAAAGCAGTGACCATATATTGGTGATACCTCTTTTTTCGTAAGACATGCCTTTACCCTTATTCACTGGAATCCGTTCTCAAATTCCAGGGGGTCACGTTCGGACGAGAACAAACTTTCATAATCTACGTGGTCGGCCAGCAGTCGAGTCGACCCTTTGGAACACATTCGACACCACATCACCTCACATCTTCTTACTACGTTTTCCACGTGCTTCCGACGCCCGGCGACTGTGTGACGAAGGCCTCGACAGGCGGAGCTGCCTGCAATCGCGTCGGGGCAGATACTTCCCGTGACACGTGGACGGGATGGCGCCCTTTTAAAAAACTACTTAAATCAAAACTTTACGACCTAACTTTACGGTATATTTCACACGTTAAAAATAGTCTAGATACCCCACGTCTTTTGATAATCCTTCAGAACGGTAGTCCGTAGGTTTCAGAGCAGGTGATCAGGGATTAAGACCTGGTAATCTTCCCTGTCTTAGTTTTAAATTCATAATTAATAGACTATTCATACGAAATATTTATTATGTACGTTACCTGACTCCCTGAGGAGGATAATGAAAGAGAAGAAGTCTCAGCTCTAATTGTTTAATTTCTATCATCCCCTTGTATGGAAATCGACGGTCTATTCCCGGCCACCGATTCTCATCCCGCTAGCCGTGGTTGATAAACACGTGACTCCCTTCAGGAAGGTCACGTGTCACCGGAATTCCCCATGTAACAGAGGGGAATCTCAAGTTCAACCACTGTTATCAGTGGTCCCATAAATCAGCACTGGGGCCATCTAATTTAACATATAACAAGATTTATGTATTTACCTCTTTTTAGTAACGCTTTTTCGTTTCATCAAGTTTTAAATCACAACGGTTCTAAAGAAGTTTCACTTCAAATATATTATTTTATTTATTTATGTGCTGATAGTACACTACTACAAACGGAAAAACGCCTCCAAACTAATTTATCTGTTCGCATAATAGAAAATAAAAATATAAAAACACAACTTGTTTTAAAGATTGACATCGATATTTTTAGAACGAATGGATTGATTTATAACTAATATCTGCCAGTAGAACCTCGTTCGCGTTTCCATAACGATGACGTATTTGTTAGTAAATTAGAACGGCAGCAACCCCATAGTAAAGCGACCGCAGCGCCAGCTTTTTCGCTATATTCGTCTATCCCACAGAAATTACGTCATTTATCGTAAATTAGAGTTGCCAACCGTCCTAATTTTCCCAGGAGATGTCCTAGTTTCTGTAGTGTCCTGGGATGTCCTGGATAGTTTTTAAACAGCGTCCTGTTTTTAAAGCGCCCTGATAAGGTCATGTATTTTAAAATTCGCGCGTCACTTTTACAATTCTTACGTTACAGGCAACCTCACGGCTCACAAGTGTTCACGCTGCCGCGTGTTTTATATTTTAATAATTCGTCTTCAACTCGTATAATTTTATTCAAATACTTTTATTATTCAAAAATATGATTATTACCATTACTTGAATTTCATTTAACCTATTTTTACAACATATTAATTTAACTACTCTATTACTGCGTCCTATTTTTAAACTCAATTGTCCTGGATTTTCCAACTTCAAATCGCAGTTTTTTAAATTTGGGGCTGGCAACCCTATCAAATTTCAAATTCAAAGGGAGTTTTTGGCGGGAACTGAAAGGAGATGTGTGCTGTGCAGTTTTATTTTCTAATGTGCAAAATGACTCTAAAATAAACAATAGTTTTAGGATATTGATAGTTTTTGAGTAGTAATTATGTGTTTTGTGAGAAATGTGAACTGTATAGTCAAATGTGGCCTTTTGAGTTGTCACAAGAACTCCATCGAATGGCACCAGCTGATAACCTACAGTTCAGCTGTGCTACACATAGCATAAGTTCTTTTTAAACATGTTTCCGACTGAAAGACATAGATTCTATGGTCATGAATAAATTAAATTTTTTTAAAAATCAAATTCAAAGGGAGTTTTTGGCGGGAACTGAAAGGAGATGTTGTGCAGTGCAGTTTTATTTTCTAAAAATGTGTAAAATTACTCTAAAATGAACAATAGTTGTAGGGTATTGATAGTTTTTGGGTAGTAATTATGTGTTTTGTGAGAAATGTGAACTGTATAGTCAAATGTGGCCTTTTGAGTTGTCACAAGAACTCCGTTAAATGGCACCACCTGATAACCTACAGTTCAGCTGTGCTACATATAGGCTTAAGAAAATGAAGAAACTATATTAAAATCTAAGATCTGACTGAAAGGCCTAGCTGCCAAGCCATAAACCTAAATAAATAATCAAATTCAAATTCGTTCAGCAATTTTCACGTGACGCTCTAACAGACAGAAAAATTGTAAAAATTGTGTCCGTGCAGGAACGGAGGAAGAATACAATTTCCTGCGTTGGGTTGGGGCTGCCTGTCGTAAGAGGAGACAAAACAACCCACAACCAGATGGTAGATCCATTTTGTTCGTCTGAGCAACTAAGAAATTTTTTACTAAATATTTTTATGACATTCTACAAGTAAACTAAATACGATTTGATATAAACAAATATACGTATTTGTTTATATCAAATTGTAGATAGGTTCCACATTTCCCGAGAACATGATCAAACGTAAACCTATACCACAATAGAAAAAAAACGTAAACAAATTTATAACCTGTATAAAAATGAGATAAAAACATTGTTGTAGGTCAATAAAGTATTATAATATTGTGAATAAAATTTTATAGCCCATTTTAAGCCCTGAAAACTGTCGTAAAATGCCTGGGCCGCAATTATTCTAATTTTGACACCGAAATAGGTAGTTACGTAAACTCTGTTATGGTTATTTTGGTACCTACGCTTAAATTACCGCGGTATTTTTAACCGACCTCAAAATAAGAAAAAAAATCTAAATTAGTCTGTAATTTTTTAATGTATGTTCTGCCATAACTTTGTTGTTTCCGAGCAGATTATGGTAATTATTTTTGCGTTAGATTCAGCAAATCTTAAAAATGGTTCCATATAAATTTTATTGTTATTGGATTTTGGATTCTGGATATATAGCGAGAAAACCTCAAAATTATATATATAATGTGTAGTAATTGAGGTATCGTCAGGTTTATGACAATCCCAAAATGAGTAGGTATCTAATTATGAGCAAGACGTGCTGTACTGGACTAAGAAAGCATAGAACGGAACAACATGAACGTGTAAATTTTATGCGTTCCGTATCATCCTGCCATCGATTCTGCATTCAAACAGCTATCTTACTAGGGTATCATATGGGTAACTTAAATATTAAAATTTCTAGCAAAAAAAAAACCGACTTTAAGAGTACCTAAAAAGTAAAGAAATAAATATTTTCTACAAAATCTTAGTCAAGTAAAACATAAAAACTACTAATATATACATTTCTGTAACAATAAAATATTACAAAGTATAGTAATTATGAAACTCAAATGAAAACTAAATGTTATCTATTTGACTTCTTAAGACATAAACCAAAAATCTAAAGAAAAGCTAATATAATGTTGAACAAATATCGACCTGCATGCTGTTACGTGTGTGAGAAACGAAGACAAATGGACATACAATACAAACGCGTCTTTCATGTAGGTATATTGTTGGAATCTCCTCCAAAAAGTTTTTATTGTGGCTGATAAAGTTTGGTACTGGCCCCAATATACTATTTTATTTACTTTTAAATATGGAACACTGATTTTCTTGTTATTTTTTATCTGACTACGTGACTACATTTAGAAATAGAATTGATGTCAGACGCTAGAGACTTGTAATGAATGAATGAATCATTTATTGCTAAAATGTATGTACACAAGATGTTACAATATGCGTTGTTTCTATACATTTTGCCTTATTACGCATGCAATGTCGGAATACATGTCATAATTATAAAACTAAATTTACATTAAAAAAGAAATATATATATATATATATATGATATAAAATATTATACAAATAAAACTATATGTCTAGTTACAAATTATTATTAGTCATGTCTTTGTCATTCTCAAATTTATTCACAGTATAATAAACTTTTTCCAATAAAATTTTCTCGTAACATTTCTGGCAGCTTATTAAATATGATAGGTGCTATACAATAGATACTTTTGCGCATCATGGCCGTTTTTGAAGAGCAAATACAAACTATACTGATCTCGTCTGTTCCGAACAATTACATCGGAGAGCTGGGGAAATACTTACCTCTCTTGTACTGAACATTGAACAGGTAGGTTAAAAACTTCTTTTTTAACGAGGAGAAATCTGATTGAGGACTCACCGCTTCGGGGAAAGCGCGGCGGGGGCGTGTGAACTTCGCCACGTTGGGGTGGTACTAGCACCGCCAAAGAAGTACTATTGCTCCCCAAGTTAGGGATACCCACTAAAACACCTCAGTGTTCCTTCTTTCTCCTTATGCAAGGGCTACAGGAGAAGCGGAAGCTAGACCAACTCCACGTGCTTTGGCAACACCGTACTGACTGTTCGTGTACGTCCATTTAAAACTTTATTTTGTTCTAAAGAATGCCAAAATTATACTTCCAGTTGAGAAATCTAATCTATTTTATTTTCGTATTTGCTTAAGTTATGAGTACCTACCAGCAACCCTTTTCTAACGCGAGTAATTTATTTTTTTCTTATTCTCGAGTCTTTGTAAGTATAATTTTCCCTTGGTAATTCATATTGTATTATAGTAGATTTATTTCAAACAAAATTCAGAAGTAACAATATTTAATTACGCGAATAAAAGTGGTGGGGGAACGTGGCCACCACCGACCACACGTGTGCGACGAGTCCCTACAAACAGATAAAAAAAGTGTGTTTGAACTACTTGACGGCTACTGGAATGTAGCCGAAAACTTGGAATACAAATCAAATAAAATACCGCGCTTAAAACTGTTAAAACGTAATTTTATTATGTCTGCTATGCTTTCCTATGTTTATAAATAACTAGCTTCTGCCCACGACTTCGTCCGTGAGGAATAGTTTAAAAACCCCCCGATTTTGAAACATTCTTCATTGGTGCTCCGCTCGTATTGGTCTTCGCGTGATTATATATCCTTCCTCGCCTATAGCCTTCCTCGATAAATGGGCCATCTAACACTGAAAGAATTTTTCAAATCAAACCAGTAATTCCTGAGATTAGCGCGATCAAGCAAACAAACAAACAAACTCTTCAGCTTTATATATATATGACTACCTATGTGAATGCTTGCTCTCAAAATAAACTAACATTACATCTAGATTCTGATTGCAATTCCACCTACTAAAGCCCATTGTGAATCTAAATCGCCCCGGGATTCACTCAAACACACACAAAAACTTTCATCAAAATTCCAGCGCTACTGGATCCAATTGCAAATTTAAAACCACCCCGGCACCCACTCAGTCACACACAAAAATTTCATCAAAATCAATCCAACGGTTTAGGAGCAGTTCAGTGACATACGCAATTACACAAGTACAGAAGTGACCTTTATATACCTATATGAAGACTAGGGAGAAAACCCTAGCAATATAAATCTCATTTTCAGCAATTTCATTAAGTAATTTACTCTTTGTCCCCCTTTATAAATGAATATCAATAAAACCTCAGCACGATTACTACGCCTTCAAAAACGCTTATAATGGCTTCCACCTGATTGGGCTGGGCTCGGGCGCCGTTCAAATCCCCCTTTGGAAATAACTTACTGCGATCGCATCGTAAATCGAATGACTATTTGGGATAGCTACGTCTGAGGCAGTTTTAGATTAGGCTTTACTCTCAAACACTGTTCGTCGTTCGTTTTCTTCTCATCCCCGGTAAATTAGAGTATTTTTTTAAAATAAAGAACAAAGATTTATTCAGTATAAAAATATTACTTTATTTATTTTAACCAAGACTGACGGACAGACGTATTCAGAATTTTATAAATTATACGATTACGATATTTGTTTTTTTCCGACATGGCAATGGAACCCTTAAAATGAATTCTCGATTGAAAACATATTTACAAAAAAAGTACACATAAATTCGACAACCCATTGACAGGTCGTCATTTCTCCCAAAGTCCCGAAAGGGTCAGATTTCCAAGACAATCCCCATTTCACGGGACGTTTACTGATTGTGAGACAAGGCCCTGAAATAGGGTTGTCATATGCGCGTTAGATTATAATAGGTTGGGGAAAAAGTCTTATCGCATATATATGTATGAACTTGTAATAAGATCTCCTTGGCTATACCATTTGTATCTGGCTGGTTTTGGTATCACAAAAAAGTCTTAATTTTAAAGAAGACAATTCCAAATTCAGATTAAGAAAATGTGTGATTTTAATTTGTTTTTCTTATTGTTAAAATGAATGAATCTAATGAAGAAATTCGATACACTTTAAAATTTTACTACAAAAAAGGTAAAAATGCAACACAAGCCGCGAAAAAAATTGTGATGTTTATGGACCTAATGCAGTATCTGTGAGAGTAGCGCAAATTTGGTTTAAGCGTTTTCATTCTGGAAATTTTGATATCAAAGATGCACGTCGCTCTGGTCGCTCTATTACGGACAAAATTGATGCCATTTGTGAAAAAGTGAAGCAAGATCGGCATATTGGTAGTTACGATGTAGCTGAGAACTGGGAATTGACCACAAAACGGTTTTGGCGCATTTGAAAAAAGCTAGGTACACAAAAAAGCTCGATATTTGGGTGCCTCATGAACTCACTGAAAGAAACCTAATGAACGTGTACTCATTTGTGATTCTTTATTACGACGTAATGAAACCGAACCATTTTTTGAAGAAGCTGATAAATGGTGATGAAAAGTGGATCACGTACGACAAGAACGTGCGAAAAAGATCGTGGTCAAAGGCTGGCCAGGCTTCACAGACTGTGGCGAAACCCGGGTTAACTCGCAACAAGGTGATGCTTTGTATATGGTGGGATTGGAAGGGCACTATTCATTATGAGCTGTTACCGCCAGGCAGGACCATCAATTCTGAACTGTACTGCGAACAACTGATGAGATTAAAGCAAAAAGTTGAGAGAAAGCGGCCGGAATTAATCAACAGAAGGGGTGTGGTTTTTCACCATGATAACTCTAAACCTCACACATCTTTAGCCACTCAGCAAAAATTACGAGAGTTTGGCTGGGAGGTGTTAATGCATACGCCGTATAGTCCTGACCTTGCACCTTCAGATTTTCACCTGTTTCGGTCTCTGCAGAATTCCTTAGGCAGTGTCAGGTTAACATCACGAGAGAATTGCCAAAACCACTTGTCGCAGTTTTTTGATCAGGATCCCCAAAATTTTTAAAGCAATGGGATCACGTCCATACCTACAAGATGGCAAAAATTTATCCAACAAAATGGCACCTAAATACTTTAGTCAAATGTAAATAAACTTTATAAAAAAAACCTTTTGAATTTTTATATAAAATGTGAAGAAACTTTTTCTCCAACCTAATATGTATTCTGTGGCCATAAATTTCCATAAATTTGGGGAAATGTACATCGTGGAAAAAAGACACTTTCTGATGATGTATAGGCACAAAACTATAGAATGTTATACACATCTATTAATTATGTCTAACACTTTTACGACGACGGACGGAATTACTCTAATTCCCTGGCCGCATGGCAAGCCTTTGGTGTGGGATGGGACCTGCGTAGACACGTTAGCCGCATCCCATTTACCAAACACGTCTAGATCAACCGGTTCGGCGGTGGAAACAGCTGAATCCCTCAAGCGGAGCAAATATGCAACTCTCAGTGAGAGTTATATGTTTGTGCTATATACTTTCGAGACACTAGGATCGTGGGGTCCTGAGACCACGAGCCTCTACCAACATTTATTAAAACGACTCATTGACTCTTCAGGTGATTAGAAAGCTGGTGCCTACCTCGGGAAACGGTTTGGCGATCCAACAAGGAAACGTAGCCAGCCTTCTGGGCACCTTACCCATAGAAGACGCTGATCTAGGCTCAGTATTCTATTTAAAGTCTTGAGGGACTACGGGTAGAATACAATATAAATAAGTTAAGTTTTCTTTTATTGTATTAGATTATTCACTATAAAATAAAAAGTATAAGTAAGTATAGTTTGAAATTTTTATATTACTAAAATTTAACAAATTTACAAAAAATGTCCTTCATATAGAGTTGTACAGTAAAGTTGTTTGCCCACTACACCGTGACCTTGTTAGAAACGTATCCACTAAAAAAATATTCTTTGTATTGAAAAGTATTACACTATGCCCAGTGACCGTTCCATCACCGACTAATGTCGCGTGCTATGCACGGACCATCAACAATTTTCGCCGAAAATATATTGATACGTTCTAGTGGATATAGTAAGTAAACCGTATCATATTTTTTACCATTCCTGATACGTTTATAGCACCGTCATGGTATGATCCGGTGTAATGGGCAGACATCTTACAATATTACGTTACCCCGACTTACGCGAACTGTGAAATACGCAATCTTCATATCCTCTCAAATCGTTTCATTATTACTTACTCCCCCACACTATTAGGTATAGCATATATAAGCGGTACCGCTCAGTCCCACTTACCGCGCAAGTTTGGGTATTACCATTGAAGAATCCTTTTTTCATGGTATTACTGTACTTTGAATATTTAAATATTTTTCAAATTTTCGCTATTTATGGAATTTCGACACAGCATTATAAAATCTAAAATGGAACAGTGCTTCGATCATTGAAGTGCTGGCTCGAGCGTGTCTCTTCATTTTATTCATATAGCCCAATAACCGGTGCAGCGGTGACCGGTACCCGCCGGCGAATTATATAAGCATGTATGTACGTTATCTTACACACGTACTGGAACTAATCATCCCTCAGCCCAAGGAAAGGCTCACCCGCTGACGGAGGTGAGCTTGTTCCGTGGTCCTAGCATATGGCGACAGGAGAAACACTGACCGGCTTAGTACGAATTGTGGTACAGCCGGCGAGTCCCACACTACCCTACTGTCATGTCACCGAGCAGTAGGATGTCCGCAAACGGATTCAAATCGGAAAAAAGGCAAGTGATAGCCAGCTGGACATCGGTATTTTTATTTTTAAACATATAAATTTTTTGCCACTTAAATCTCGTGACATCCCTAAACTGACCCATTTAGAATCGCCTAAAATAGCTACAATGCTATTTATGCTAACTTCGGTTATGTATTTAAATGTACTTATTGCATAACTTCAACCCTTATTAACATTTTAATACAAATAATTTGGGGCTTTTCAGCCAACGTCGACAGTTGTAACAGAAACGGGACACACGGTAGTGTGTCCCTTTTACTCTCTAAATTGAAATAACTTTTAATTACAACAGAGTAAATGAGATTGAATTTCAGTAAAAGGTGACCTGGGTTTAGTACTTTAGTATTAAGATAGACTTAGTTGGTGGTCTTAGTCTGTTTGGACCAAAGCTGAAAGTTAAGATATTTCGGTGCGATTTTTTGGAGTTTATTGCTTAAGAATCGATTTTCATACAAGGTAGCCAGAACAGTGACGTTTAAAAGAAAAATTAGTTAGTTAACATAAAGGGTATCTGTATTACCCCTATGTATGTTTTACCAACATTTTTAGTTTTCGATTATTAGTTAATTTTTTAATGATTTTTGGGAACTCTCGATCATGAAGGCTTTAAATATCTCTTATAAACGCAACTACCCGCAAATATTATAATAGTAGAATAATGGGTGGTACTACTTGGAAAATATGTTATTATTAACAAGACATACCTTTTAACACCATACACGTAGGAAATCCCGATGCATTCAAAGAAGGCTATGATGAGCAGTGGAAAGTTGCCACTGTACATGTCGAAGAGCAAGAAGATGTAACTGCCAGAACCATGAGCAAAGCCCATCGATAGCAGACAGCAGAGAAGACAGATTCCACCTGATTTAAAAAAGAAAAACAAGGTGTATAATTTTGAACATTACCTAAAAAAAGAGAACCCCAGTTTTATATTTTCAATACGTATAAAAATTAAATACAAAATGTAAATAAAAAACGACACAAAAAATTACCAATAATGTTTTTTATTTTTTTAATATAATTTAAGTGGTTTCATATTATTATTTGTTGAAATTCAATCACACTAATCGATTATGGTAATCGATTACTTATTTTATTTTTGACCTTATTTTTAAGATTTCTCGTCTTCTGGAATTTAGGGCTGTTTTTCATTACATTTCTTTAGTCCGAATGTCCGTCTCCTTTATAGTAGTCATAATTAATTCAGACTAATGTATAATTATGTCTTCCATATATATTCTCTTTGTCACTCTGGGGCTCAATTCTATTATTACTATCTCGTCAAAATCGCTGGACACTATCGACTCAATCGTAGTTTTGCCTGATTTCGGTATTCTGTTATTTTGTTAACACCAATGGCATGCCCGTGGCATGCTACTCTATCTTTATACATATTTATATGTGAAAACTTGCGAAATAAATGTTTAATTTTTGGTAACATCCAATATTAATTTCGGCTAACGCCAGTTCTGCACACCAATTTTTTTTACTATTATTCCGCCGCGACAATATCTAGACTAGAACATATCGTGGTATTAGTAGAACGACGAATTATTGACACTATCGCAATGGAATCGTACTTTGAATATCTACACAACGTCAGAGTATCGAAATATCAGAATTGGACCCCAGGTATGTCAGGTTCTTCTCATATTGCGTTAGATCCGAGTGATATTTTGATCCAAGCTTACCTGTCAAATACTCCTTCCGTAAATTAGGAAAGAGTTTCATGTCAACTATAGAAGTGACGACTCCCTCCAAGGTTCCAAACTGCGAGTCGATGCCGAGCGTGAACAACATAAGAAAGAAGAGCACCGACCAGAACTGAGCTCCTGGGAACTGGTTGATCGCTTCTGTGAAGATGATGAATGCCAGACCGGTGCCAGAGGCTGTCTGTAAACAAAATGGATATTAATACAGATTACAAAGTATAAAATTTCCTGGGGTCGGGCGGCCTGTTATAAAAGGCGAAAAAACAATCCAAAGCCAGGTAGAGTATCGTATCTCTAGTCTGTATCGCTACCACCTCTGGTCTAGAGTATGCCGCCATAACAATCTTGAGTTGTGTTCCGGTATTAGTGGACAGGTTCCAGTCTCCCTTAAAGAGCGGGCAGTACAATGGTAGCACTTTTGGTGTTACAAATAGTCCAAATAGTAACCGCTTTCCATCGGGTGTGTTTGCTGAATTCATACAAAAATAAAATAAATAATTAAGGAGCTACCTAAATGGACTATCTTGCTCGCGCATTACTACGTTTTTGAAGACATAAATTAACGGATTTTATATACGACAAATTTTCATTCATAGTACAGTTATTTGGTGTGAAAAAAGGGATTACCTGAAAAGTTTTCTGGGAGTTATGAAAATGGCTAATTTTATAGATTTTGATTTGCTCTTCCCGAGTATCAACTTTCCTACCTCGTATCTTTGGCTACGTTCCACGTGAGACTCGCAACGACCGCGTTCACGACCGCGATTTTACCCGTTCCACTTGATTGCGGGCGTTACAATCATAAACTCTAGTGCATTAACTTTATCTCTATCTATGTCTCGTCCACTATGGTTTAGTTTTATAATTTATGGACTTTTTTTTTTATTTTTATTGCATGAGTTCAGCAGACAGGCAGACGGCCCACTTGATGGAAAGTGGTTACCAGCGCCTATGGACATTTGCAACACCAAAGGTGCTACAAATGCGCTGCTGTCCTCTTAAGGGAGACTGGAACCTGGTCACTAATGCCGGAACACAACTCAAGGTTGTTATGGCGGCATACTCCAGACCAGGGGTGGTAGCCATCCAGTAGGGCAAATACCCTACCACCTGGCTATGGGTTGTATGTGTATATGTATTGTTGCCTCTTACTACAGGCCGCCCGACCGCAGGAAATTGTATTCTTTCTCCGTTCCTGCACGGATAAAATGATGACGGATGAATTAACAACTCCCAACATATATTTATTCATATAATCCCTTAAGGAACTTTTAGTATTCTAATCGGATTATGGAGCGCTGATGTCATTAATGACGAAATACACAAATGTCATTGGTTGCTTTGAAAATCGCGCCTTTTTCAATGTCAATCGATAGAGAGAAATAATGCTCTGTGGTCAACGCCCACTTCCATCCACCTCTTGACATGGGTCGTTGTGAGCTCTGTGTGATCTAAAATAATGACGTCATAAGCGACGTTTTCGCCACGACCGTAACAACCGTGGTCACCATGTGGAACGGCTGACGTAGCATCTTGGGCGTTGAGAACTACAGAGGAATGCACTCTTTGCCGCTCGCGCCGCCATATTAGAAAGATGACATAGCAGTTTTTTTGACAACATCTCCTTTCCAACGTAATTACATTCCTTATACGTTATTATACACAGAGCATATTTTGAGAATTTGTACGCCGCATTTTCAGCAAACAAGGTTTGCACTCAGCATATTGCTATGCCGGAATTATATCCGACACAACGCTGATTTTCAGTGAACATTTTCCTTTTGACGTAAGACTAAAACAACCCAATTTTTTTAAATGAATTCTATTTGTGTAATATTTAATTATTAAAACAAATAAATAAATTTAAATAAAACCAACAATAAAATACTTTGTTACTTTAAATTTAAAAGAAATGCATAACCATATTTACATAAATCTATTGGCAGATTCCTGTGTCTATAGCCGTGTAACTTGTATCGAATCATCTTTCGAATACAATTCGATAGTGATTACCGAGTATTATCACATTCTGTGTGCTACGTCACTGACATGAGGCAACAATTGACATTTTGCTTCATAACCTTTAAATATTTAATAAATTTATTATTTAATTAATCGGTAATTACTAACGAAAAGTTTTTTCGTTTTCACCCCACTTTCGACCTTTTGCGGTAACGGGAGCCTTAAGACTTTATAAAAAGAAATGACGATGTTTAAAGAAAGTTGTCGAATATTCACAAAACACTCATTCTCGTAAAACAAGATTGAGCCACGCTTCAGCAATTTGAAATTTAAAACCTGTTTATCGAGCGCTGAGAGGAGCAGATAAATAATGTTCAACCTCGATTACACTATTATATAGCTTTATAGACGCTATTCGTTAAATAAAAGATTCTTAGGAAAATAGCTTTTGCAGCTCTTCGCTTGAATTATGTTAACAGGCTTAATTAGCTTAGATTATAAAATCGTATAAGTAGGTTTCACTCCACAAAATGAAGGGTTTTGTTAGAACTGAGAAATATCTGTTGATTTCGTCAATTGACTACGGAACCTGTAAAACCTTCAATCCAAAACCAAACTAATTTTCGCTGAAAGTATCTTCAAAAGTATAACCTTCAAGTGATTTAGAATTATTATTTTTTTCAATAAAAGAAAGTTACAAAGTCATACAAACAATTATATTGCCAAACTGCTGCGCAGTTTGTCGGCAGCGTTCTCGTGGATCGTATTAAATTATACCTTATAATTTCTGTTTTATATACTGAAGTACACTTTTTTTTTAATGTAAATTATAATATAAATGAAATGAAATGATTGGATTAACCAATTTTTGTAACAAGTCTTGCTTTAATTACCACCGTTATCTAAAGTACATATACAAATTTATTGTGAATTCGTTTAAAACGTTTCCATTGATTCCTTGATGATAGTACCATTTATCTTTCCAGCAGCACATGTTTCAAAAGTTAGAGGGGAGACCATATTTTTACAAGTTTTTTAATTGCTGGCATACAACAGATGCTGACGACCCACCTGATGAAAAGTAGTTATCATCATCTATGGACATTTGCAAAACCAAAGAACTACTAATGTACTGCTGGCCTGGAAGGGGAACTGAAATCTGTGGTCATTTATGCTACAACACAACTTATGATTGTTATGGCAACATACTCTATACCAGAGGTGATAGTTATCTAGAGAGGCCTACTACCTGAGTGTGGGTTCTTTTGTTGCTTCTTACGGCAAGCAGAACCACTACAGTATCTAGTGTTCTTTCTCAGTTTTATATGGATAGTCTAGAACTTTAAAAGTCTTTAAGTAGTGTCGTCAGACGTCTATTCTAGATTATAAGTGATTATTGGTGATTTGTGGTGTGACAAAGAACGTATGTCAGAATAGAGGAGTGTGGAATGAAAAGACATATTGTGCTGACCCCAAATGATTAAGAGTAGGTGAAAGAAACGAAAGAGGAAGGTATTCTAGTTCGCGTAATATGTAAACATATTTCACATGAACATTTTGCGCACTTTTAGTAGATTTTAGATTGTCCATTCACAGGAGTCGAGTTGTTTCGGAACAAAATGACTGACATAAAACAACTGAATGGACGTGACGATTTCATATGTATTTCGTTATTGCGAAAATAGCTATTTGTAGTGTATGTGCGGGTAGATTGTGGATACTTTCACTCCGCTCATACTATATATAAGGTGCAGGTGAAGTCAGCACAGTCAGTTGTTATCCAACCGCGAGGGCAGTATCAAGTTGTAGTCTGGTGGCTAAGCGTTCTAAGGATAGAGCTGCATACGCATTGCTTAAGCCGTTTGATATAACAGTCTTAAACTCAAAGTTTCTGATAGCCGCTCAACGTTTCAACTCGAACGGAATGCAACTATCTAAATGCTTATTAAATAATCCTTTAAGACGAAGTTTGAAAGTCTATCGAGCGTAGGAGGAATAATGGAGACGCAAAAGTTTACCACTTCAACAGTTTCAAAATGCAAATTGGACCATTGAAATAAATCTACATTAAACTACAGTTATTTATTCGGTAAGTGTCTGCAGTCTAAAATATTATTATGCTTAGCACTCAAGGTCGTTAACGTCATGCCAAAATTAACTGTTTTCAATGCTCTAAGTTTAAGTCTAGACTGTTTATTAAACAATATTTCTTGTAACGCAATTATTTGTTTGAATAGGCTTCAAGTTTTCAACTTGTTTATTTACTGTCACAATATACAGTCCTCTAAATTTGTAGCCGCCTTAGACCGGCTCGGCCACCAACCAGCTTCCTTCGTAGAGACGTCCGACCACTTTTGTCCCCATAGTAGGTACATGTAAAGTTGATGAGTTCTGGTAGGACAATGAGATTCAAGTTTCCATTTGATTCGTAGGCCTTCAAAAACAACAGTCCTGGTTAGATCTTAAGTTTTTTTTACTATTATGATAATTATTTTTTAAGAACGTAAGCCTGTCTTTTTTTACGCTTTCACAGGAAAATTATTGTACCCTTTTAGCTGAAATTTGATATGTAATTTTTTAGTCTTAATGTTGAGAATGTACACGGGCATCTTTTATCCCGGAAAATGGAATAGCTTATTTAATGGGATAGTCAAAATTTTCCGATGGCGAATAGCACCTGGATAAAAATGTAATACATAATAATAATAATGTCTCTTGAATATAATGGAGATACTCTTTAGGTAGTATTGAAACGAAAAAACTAAAATAAGCTATTTGCGTGTATTATGTACAACACTGAGAATTTGTAAAGACGGGGGAACTCCCTTAACCTTTGAAACTGTCATATATTTAAAATGCGCGTTCCGCTTCGTCCAGTAACTTTGCGGTGTACTTAACGTCGCGAACATCTCTATTTCAGGCAATAAACCCATACAAAATTACAACACAACATTTTACAATTAAAAGTTATTATTAAAATTAAAATAATATTATTTCAATGTATACGTGTATTATGCATTTGCGTTACGGTGCACAGAATGCCAGCTCCTAAAAATAGGGTTGTCAAGGCCATCTGAAAATATGCCGAGAATCCCATTGCCCGAAGCACGGAGGCGAGCCCAAAGCCCCGCTATGCGTGACCTTTCCTTATCGCAAAGAAATCTGCAATTCTCTGTTCGGCTAACATGTCCGAAGCGCTACAGAATCAAGGCAGTTTATGGAATGTAATGCAATGCACCCTGTGTGAATGCTCGCTTTCTAAATAAACAAAGTTTATTCACCATGATTTGATGCGTGGCAAAGTCGCAGTGAAAACACTAATCTATATTAATATTATAAAGATTTGTATTTAGGTATGTTTGTAACAAATAGACTCAAAAATTATTGGACCAATTTCAAAAATTCTTCATTCATCCGAATGCTACATTATCCCTGATTAATATTCAATCTAAACAAAATACTTGGCGCTGGAATCCGGTTCTAAATTTTTATTTTTTCAGGACAGGACAACGTCTGCCGAGCGTCTGCCTAAACCGCTAGTCACTTATATACTGAAAGTTGGAAAAGATTCAGTGTAATGTGGGGGCTAATTCACCAATAAAATCGCTTCAAAATTCCTGGTTTAAATTATACAGTTCATGTTAACACTACACATGCTAATTCATAAACAGCTATAGGTACTCACATTGTCCAACTCCTTCTGCAGATCACACTCCGGCAAATGCGGCATCACAAGCTTCGTCAAGTTGCTAGTTATGATCTGCCCTGCTTCAGGGAACACCATCGAATTGAACGCTGGCCCAAACATCTCCAATAAAGTTTCATTACGTACTTCCAAACACTTCTCATAAATCATCGTAGCCTTGAAGCCAATAATCGAAAACACTACGATCCCAGCGAACATGGATGTGAGGCAGTTTGTCATAGAGACCATTATTGCGTCTCTATAGCAGTTATTATCGACCGGATTGTACGAAGAGAAAGCAATTAAACCCCCGAAAGCCAGGCCAAGGGAAAAGAATATCTGTGTCCCAGCTTCCAGCCATACCACAGGGTCGAGAATCGTATGCCATTTAGGGGTAAAGAGATGTATTAGACCATCGCTCATTCCTTTCAGTGTTATTCCTCGGAAGAAAAATATCACCAAAACTATGTATGGAAAAGTAGCGGTCACGTATACGACCTTTCCCGACGATGCGATGCCTTTTATCATGCATAAATATACTAGGATCCAAGCGACGACGAGAGCTAAAGCGATCTTGTAGTTGAATGTCTCCGGTTGGTTTATATCTTCGGATATTTGGAGCGTTGTCCGATACCAAAAATATTGGGTGGGGCTGCTTATCTGGAACAAATGAAATTCACTTTTATTTCAATCTTCTAAAATAGACAGATAATACATTATTGCTCATTAAAATAAACAATTGCAGTTCTTCCAAATCACTGTGGCGAGCGAGCTTTATTTGTGGTAAACACTTATCTGGGTGTGCGTGTGAACAAAAGCGAAGGATACGATTGGACGACACGCTCGCAACTGCTCGTTCTGTCAGACACGCACACTGTCGTAATGTGCATGTATACGTTCCACCGCGACTACAACCCGCACGCTTTCGTGGATTACAAGAACTATACAAAAACGCATGGTTACAATACTTTCCTGGTAAACCAATAGGCGACCGGATCATTTGAAAGTTAGAGCAATCTCTGCGAAGCAATCTAACATAATTTAAATATTGCGATTTGACTGCTAGCTTATTATGGCACCCGACAACTGAGTAGGACAACCATTATTATTGCGAAAAGTTGCCGAACAGGCATACGACGGCTCACCTAATGGAAAGCGGTTGCCAGGGGTGACAACAAGACGTTGTCAGCCTTTAAAATGGTATATAGGGGATGGGATAGATGAAACAGTAGAAATGGGGTAGAGGGAGTGAGATCGGAGGAAGATGGAAAACTACAAGAGATAGTACAATGAGCGGCCTTATCGCTAAAAAGCGATCTCTTTTAAGCAACCCTTGGCAGGGCGTGATAGGTTTTTAATACTGACGGTGGTGCACTCTATAAATAATCATAATAATAAGTAAATGATAATGATAAGTTTACTCAGTACTTATTAGTACAAAAACAACATAAATATATACATATGTATAATTGTATGTTCACATACGTATATATACATAAGACAATACAAACATAAATACATATATAATGTATTAACACTAAGCATTTGACTCGTCTTACTAGCTCATTCCAGAGCTGTGCGTCTCTGAACCGTGGACGGTAAAAGAGTTATTGTAAAAACAAGACGTCTGTACAGGTGGGTTTATTCTGTATATAATCGAGCGGCGCAAATTATGGGTGCTAGATACATACGTGAGTTTTATTATTTAAAACATGTTTTAAGATCAAATTTGAATTTTGTCAAAAAACTTATTATTTAAATATGGCGTCATCTGGTCATGTAACATTTAAAAGCTTTAAAAGCTTTTAGAGTTACGTATTTTTTGGGAGATAGTCAATTCAATTGTATTTCCATGATATAAACCGGATAAGATAAATCGAACCTTTTCACTCGAGCACAAACTTCTTAAAACTCTCAAATATTTTCAATTCAATGAAAACAGGATTTTCTTTGGGCATCAAACTTTTCCAAACGCTGACTCAACGCAATAGTCGAAATATGATAAATTACACTAACATCCAAAAAAATAAGCTGACAAGTTTTATTAATAATATTCCAAACTATTAAATCTTACTTAAAAGATGTACTTTCAATCTTACTTGAACTTGAACTATTTTAAAGTTTTTTCTTTCTCCGTTTCCTAATTATTTAGGTTCGGCACAATGTTTTTTTCTTTCGTACGCATCTATTTGTCATGTGTCTTTCATCTCTCCTCATCACATGCCCATACTACCTGTCTTCTTCCTCTGACTTGTTCAATCACTAGTGCAAATTCAAAGACTCTTTATGTACTCATTTCTTATCTTATCCAGTCTTGTAACACCATACGTCTATTTGAACATTCTCATCTCAGCTAAGTGAAGCCGCTGACGGTGACCTAGATACACCAGGTGGGCCGTCTATATATATAATAATAATAATCGGCAGACAAACTCATAAATGTATATCCTCAGATTAAGCAATTTGGGTATTATGGGTAATATACAAAGGACTACTCAGAGACCGATCCCAGAAATCTATACCATAGTAAATAACGGAGAAAAATCGTTTCCGAAATTTACCACACCATTAATCGAACCCGGAACCTCCGCGTTGCAGTGAGGTAAGTCGTTAAAAGCTTAGCCCGCTCAACCACAGAGACCGTCAAATTTATTTATGTATATCTGATAATAAAAGGTAAATACATGAGAATAATAGCATTTATCTTTTTACCCCTTTAAACCCAAATTTGCTCACGTTTTTTGGAGGAAGTGTACCTATGTACGGGACGCCACTCAATCTTTGTAACGCTCAATTTATTCGAAATCCTTTGACTGAAATATACGTACGGATAGTGTGCACTTAAGCGTTCATGATGGACCGATTCGTATTTGCCACGGTTCACTTCATTTCTACACTTATAGAAAGATGGATAAATATTAAATTCGTAATTCGTTTTTGTAAAGAATTCTTGTATATTATTTCATATTAATATAAACTTTTTAATGACCCTCCTCTCCCTCTGTCATTTAAAAATGAAGTGAAAATTTGAAACAAAACGGCAAGAAGCCGGATGGTATGTGACTTATTCAAATTCAAATGTTTTAATTCAAAATAAGGTCCACTGGAGAACACTCTTTGATAAGTTTTATACGGAAGTATGTTACAGAATTACTTTTCGAAGAATTAATGGAGTTGTAGCAAACAGCACAATAATGTGGAACCTTAGAAAGAGGTTACACATTTGTACCGTTTGCAGTTGAATTGAAGTCCGTGAGGTTCATCGCCAAAGGGTTTTTATTTATTGGAAGAAGCTCTTTGAATCCACTTAAAAGGCTGGCTCATATTTCGTCCAATGATTCAGCATTGCCACACAGCGTGGCAATGTAGTCAGCCTTCTGGACGCGCTTGCATCTGGGAGCGATTTGTTACATAGTTAACTTATTTATGACTTAATTTACTTAGTATTTAATTTAATTTAATGTTACAATAATTTAATTTATCTTTAGTTTAATGTAAATAGTACATTTTTTGAAATTTAAGTCATTAATAAATAATTTCAACGAAATTAGAGCCCGTAAAATAGTTTTTCACCTTTGGGATATTTTCAACTACCGAAGTGTCTAGGCGTCCGCTAACCGGACGACTAAACAACCCTATAACTAGCTAGATCCTTTAGACTACATGCTTGTTTTATTATGTTTTGTAGTGAAATAACGAAAACGGTGCAGTGCACATTTTTGTCAACACCATAAGAACACTTTGGCTACGTTCATTAGAGACTCACAACGACCATGTTCACGGCCCCGATTTTTCCCGTTCCACTTGCTTGCCGGTGTTACAATCGTAAACCCAAGTAGATCGGTTATTCGACCCACCACTTGATACGGGTCGTTGTGAGCGTTGTGTGATCGAAAATGATGACATCATTAGTGACGTTTTCGCCACGACCACAACGACCGCGGTCGCCTTGTGGAACGGCTAACGGAGCATTTTGGGCGTTGTGTGCTACTGATGGAACGCGCTGTTTATGAAACAATGACAATGTCTATGTCAATGAATAAATAGTATTTATTATTAATTTTAACATATTTAATCAAGCGTATAACAATGTCGGTATATGTGGAAGCATGTATTATAGAGTAACATTATTGCGGTAAATTAAGTTTTAGTGGTTCCCAGTGAACTGTTATTGGTTGTACAATGTGTGTCTGTGTCTCTGTGACCTATATTCAAAGGAAACGCCTGGTATACTAAAATCAATATATTTGTTTTAGCTATTCTGCACTAGCTGTGCCCGCGACTTCGAATATTCGAATATTTTTTTCGCGGAACCCTAAGAAATAGTAAAAATGTAGCCTAAGTTACTCCTTATAACATCTACCAGTGAAAGTCTCGTCAAAATCCGTCCAGTCCTTTCAGGCAAACAGACAAAAAAAAATGATTTTTTGATATAGTACCGTATATACTTTCATATGCATTTAGTAAAAAGCTATTATTTTAACATTACAAACAGACACTTCAATTTAATTTGTCTGTATAGATTTTCACGTCTTAGTTTAATAAATTATGCAATCTATATTTATTAATTCATTAATAATATTACTTATAAATGTGAAAGTTTGTTTATTGCTTAATGACGCCAGAACGGCTGAACGAAACAGAATGAAATTTGGCACAAAGATAGATTATAGTCTAAAATAGAACTCAGATTACTTTTGTTCCAAAAAAATGAATGGTTCCCGAGGGATAACCTTACGCGAGCGGAGCCGCGGGCAAAAAATCAAGTGGTATACTATGTTTTATATTGTCTACAACATTGCTTTTGCAATGCTGGCAAACTGGCTGACGGCCCAGCTCATGGACAGTGGTTACCGTTACCTATAGACGTTCGTAACACTGGGGGCGAAGCCAACGCTTTGTCAACATTTACGATGGGATAAAGAGAATGGGACATGGGATGAGATGGAGGGATCGGACAGGAGGAATAGGATAGAGGGGATGGGAATAAGAAATACGTCTTCGTTATGGCAACGCGAACGACGCTTCGCTTGCACTGTATATAGAGTTGCCAGATGTCCGGTTTTCGACCAGACAGTCCGGTTTTCTTTATGTTTGACAGGTCAAGAAAATCTTGGTAAACCGTACAAAAAATTGTCTGGTTTTAAAGAAAATTCGTTAATTATCTAGCGAACTCGTCAGAATACTCGAACGTTTCTTTCGATGCGCCGCCACCCCCAATTGTGCGATTTCTTTAATATGGCTGCTAATTGCACTGAACCCAAAGATGCCATCTCAGGCGAAAAAGTTTATTAAAAGCCGTGGCATCGAGTACTAAATATATCAAAAAGCAAATTGGCTCTTAATTGAGCATTCGATGCAAATTGAATATCTAAATGGTTAGTTTCCAGTAAAATATGTTATTAAAAAACAATTAAAAACTTATCCGTTATTTTCGAACTCACCTGGCAACCCAACTGTATAGCTTGCAAAGGTATAGAATTAGAATTTTCTAATACTATACTTATATCTACAATTTTGTGAATATAAATGGACCATAGTAGTTTCTGAGAAGTTTTATTATGTACCCGTACCTAAATGATGAAAACAGTGCACATTAGACCATGTTAGACCTCTACGGAACCCTATATATATATATATACTGTTTTAAATACAAAAAATCTTGTCCTAAACATGAAAGACGTTGATGGATAGAAACTCTTTCTGAACTGTTTATACGAGATTCATTTCTACCCACTGTTTGTACCCAACGAAGCCATCTCCACCATCGGCCGACAGGAAGCGAGGAAATAGGCTACCAATCTCCAGCAAGACAAGCGGTTCGCTCCCCGTAAATTGTTTCTCAGTTATATATGGGTGACTTAATATTACAGTTGTATATGTTGTATAGATCCCACTAAAACAAATAAAAAAATCTATGATAACTATAGAAAGTTATTTAAAAAAAATTATAGGATTAACAAAAAAATCACAAAATAATTACAAAATTAAGTTATCAGACAATAAATCTAAAACGACATGGCAAATTATTAACAGCTCTAAACATAACATAACAAAAGACTCCATAACCAAATTTAAAACGGTAAACAATGATTATGTTACAAATCCAGATCTAATCGCTAAAGTATTCAACAATTACTTTATTGATAAAGTCAGTCTAATAAGAGAATCCGGTACACAAGTGACCAAATTAATTAATACTGAACAGAAATCAATGTTTATGGCACCGAGCCTACCGTGCGAAATCAGAAACATTATACAAAAATTAAAAAATACAAATAGCGTAGGACACGATGGAATTTCGGCGAAAATTATAAAATTTGTTAATGATTTAATTTGTCATCATCTCAGTTACATTAGAAATTTAACTATTGAAGCCGGAAAATTCCCAGAAGATCTTAAACTAGCAATAGTAAAACCATTATTTAAGAAAGATAACAATTAACTTTTAAAGAACTATAGGCCTATTGCTTTAATTTCGATATTTTCCAAAATTTTTGAAAAATATTATTACAACCAATTAAATGAATACCTTGAGAAAAAATATGTTCTTTGCACTGAACAAAAGGTATTTTGAAGAGATAAAACAATTAACATGGCCATTTATGACTTCATAAAAAATGTTACCACTCACGTCGCTAGAACCCCGGTAGCCGCCGTCTTTTGTGATATGACTCAAGCTTTTGACTATGTAGATCACAATATTTTAAACCTTAAACTGGAAGCTTATGGAATAAGAGGAAATGTACTCCAATTAATACATTCTTATCTAAGTGATAGAAAAAAATTTACACAAATTTCAAAAATAAACCCTATAACAAAAACTTAAATTATTCATTCGTCCAATAAACGTTCCGTGACATATGGTGTACCTCAACACAGTGTTCTCGGCCCTCTTTTATTTACTATATACATTAATGTCCTGCTAAAATGTACTACACATTCTATGACTTTATTTGCTGATGACAGCACATTAACTATACCGTGTAGTGATATGAAAAAATTACGAATCCGATATAAATAAACTATGTTATCGGTAATAAATTGGTTAAAAAATAACAACCTTAAAATAAATATCAGTAAAACAGAAATAATACATTTTAGTCAAAGACCTAATAACACCTCTAAATCTGTTACTGTTTTATACGATAACAATATCATACGTGAAGTAGACTCCGCCCGATTTTTAGGATCAGTAATAGATAATAGATTAAATTGGAAAAATCATATAGATAAGTTAAGCAAAAAAATAAGTAGTTCGACATTTGCATTGCACAAATTAGCACTGACAGTCAATACAGACGCTCTGCTTACAGCTTACTATGGGCTTGTAGAATCTGTTTTAAGATATGGTATCATATTTTGGGGTAATTTAGCCAATACAAATACTATATTCTTAATGCAGAAACGCTGTATACGAGCAATGTTCAAAATACACATAACTGAAAGCTGTAAACCGCTATTCATCAAACATAGTTTACTCACTGTTCCATTGCTATATATATATGAAGTCACAATGTTTGTACACAAAAATATACATTTGTTTCCAAATACATTCGACATTACAGTTAGGAATATTCGTAATAAAGAAAAACTTTGTATGCACCCTGCAAAAACAACTTTACTGTGTAAGAGTATAGTATGCATGGCCCCAAAGATATATAATAAAATCCCAAAAGAGCTTAAAGCTTTGAAAACTAAACTGTTTAAATCACATTTTAAAAAAGTACTAATAAGAAAAAGCTACTACAGTGTAACTGAGTTCCTTAATGATAAGTTTTAAATGTAAGTAATAAGTTAGAATGTTAAGTGTTTAAATATATTTATAATATTTGTACCATATAAATATCATTAGAAACACATATAAATTTAAATTGTGTGTCATTTAGTATTTGTTAAATGTAAGGATATACATAATTATAAGATTAAAATATTAGTGATAATAATTAAAACCAAATAAGTGTAGCTCTAAATATAAATTAAAAAAAAATGTACGCCCAACCGACAAGAAACATGTGCTCTGTATAAAATAACAAGACCTATTGTATAACCATGTTTTTATGCAATAAATGATTTAATTTGATTTGATTATACTTAGGGTTGCCATACATATGGAGTTCCCTAAACATATCCGGTAATAGGTCTGTATCCTGCATACTTTGTATATGAAGTAACTGGAAGAAAATAAACAAGAATGACACTATAGTAAATATAGTATTTTTTTTAATATATATATATTAATGACAAAACCCATATTGTTTTTTTCCAACTCACAATCAAGGAAAAATTGAAATACTCGATATTTAAGTTTGTTTTTAATATAATTAATAATAATCAACGAAATTAGCAAAATTTCATAGATGTTGTGTACGATGAATAGATACAAATGATATGTCGCTAATAAATCAAAAATAACCACGGAAGCCAGACTGTAGTGTAGTATTCTTTAGTGATATAACGAATTTAGAAAAGGAATAGAAAAATTAACGAATTTAATTATTTTTTTGTTAAAAATCAACATAACACTCAACATGCCTAAAGTGAAATTTTCTTTATTACCTATTTTTCACGTAATATTTTTTTTTACATCTGGTTACCCTAAGTTAATGTAAGTAATAATCAGAGAATTGTTGTTATGGTTTGATTGGTTCACTAAATTCGACTCCTTTTCTGAACAAATTATTTATATTTGTTGCTTGTATGTTATGTTAGCAGCTGTTTGTTTTCGGTCTGTTTGCTGTACTTAGAAAACTTATAAAACAATTAACTTGTAGGGCAGGCTACTTCGTTAGTGCGAGAACTGGATCTAAAGGCTGATTTACATTGATTCAGCTACTAACTTGGGGAGCGGACTGATTTCAAAATAATCTATCAGGAATACTATAGTCAGCACTGACTTGGCCCTGTACTGACTACAAATCAATTTACAAAATGTCAGTATAATAAAACTACGTTGTAACGGTTTTAAACGTTTCAGCCACTTTTCAACAACCGTTTTAATTTTGTTTATGGCAGCAGGGATAAACAAAATTAAAACTAAATAATTACAAAGAACAAGTTGTTGGTAGGCTAAGTAAAAGTTTTAACAATACTCATTGACACTTGACATCTTTGTCTTCCGTGATTACGGCTGCTGAAAAGTGACTGAAACGTCGGAATAAACATCAAATACAATACTGTGCCCAAAACAGTTAAAACATAGTTTTATTGTTTCATGTTTATTTTCAAATAAATGTTTATTTCTTTCTTCTTCTTTTAGGATAATTAACTAAATAAAAATAAGGCATTTTTGTTACCCAGCCAATTTGAATTTGTATAATTTCATGGTCTGTAATACAATGTTTTCCTCTTTCCTTATAAAACGGATCATTCCGCCCATGTTTATGAATGTTCCTGAATTGACATAATGATTTCAATTGGTGTCAGTCGTAAATAATTGGTTCATGTATTTCGATTTAAATGCGGGTGGCCAAAGTAATTTATTATAATAAACATCCTAAGGAAAATACAAAAATAATTACGATATAAATAAAATTTCAGATATGTATTCGGATTCAGTCAAAGGTTCGCAAAGGGTTAGAGACAGAACGTTTTGTATGCGGTTTCCTATTATCCATAGTAGAGGGCCACTGTTTACGGGGGTATCAGTGGAATCACCTCTACTGTTCGAAGTGGTACGGCCTTGCTTCCCGGAGCTTAGTACCAAATCGGCGCACTAGGATGTCAGTTGTGCCTAATTACGTTAGACATCCCTGATATTCTTGTATATGCTCTCGTAGGGATCCAGGTAGGTTTAGTGGGTAGTTTGTTCGGTCTCCTTCTTCAAAGGAGGAGATACCGTTTGCCGTTTGGCACAAGAGTCCCACACACACACAAAGTACGCGGCATTAAGTAATGCTTTTGGTTTTCCCTCCACGACCCTTGTGTGTCACAAGAAAAGACATTCCCTCTGAGTTAACAAAAAAGAGGGGGGAGAGACTTCCACTGTTTGTTTATTTTCTTTCATTTGGTTTCAAAAAGCTCTTAATGCCTAAATTTTCTATAAAGACTGGAATTAAAGAATTAAATTTTCAAGAATAAATTATCATTCCTTTTTTCACATAACTTTCATCCTTTTTCATTACATGCCCATACCACCTTAGTCTTTAGACCCTCAATTTTTCAGTCACAGATACAACTTCCAAAGACTTACCCATATAAACTCATTTCTCACTTTATCTATTTTTGTAATACTACACACATTCATCTCAACATTCTCATCTCAGCTGAGTAGAGACGTTTTTGGTCTATCATTTTAGTAGCCCAATATTCAACGTGCAATATAACAGGTCGTATTACAGATTTATATATTTTTAGATTTATTACCTTTTAGTTTGAGTGGCGTTAGTTTATCACATATCACACCGGTCAACTCTCTCTACTTTTTCCATGCTGCATTTCTCCTTACATCGTTCTTTGTAGGTAAGCGGCCACATGGCCGCATCCTAAACATCACATCAAGCGCATCGCATCCAACTGATTAGTTTTTCACAATGCATCCACTGTATGGGCAGCGATTGGATTTGCCGACGCAACCACCAGCAATCAGATTGCTGATGCCTATTTCATTCGGATTTTCGTAGTGAGCGTACGTGCGGAATGTGTTTGTAAAATAATGGAGGAAAGCGAAGAAGAGGAATTTGTCGCAATTGGTTGTTTGTTAGCAGAAGAGGAAGAAAAGACAAAAATTCCGTATGACGTCACCGGCACGCATCGCAAAAGTTGCCTATCGGTGCACAGGCGTCGGTCGGCATTGGTGATGAGCATCGTGCGCTCCGTAAGATGCGGATCAGTGGACGCACTTGTGTTACTCTCTATACACAGAATACTACGATCAGTTTGATACGATGCATCCGAAGCTTACGATGCGGGCGTGTGGACGCTTACCTTAAATACCATTTCTTTGCAGCAGGAATCAAGTTATCTGCTTTCATTTATGAATCACGGGTACAACTTTCAAAGACATGTATTCATTTTTCACCTTATCCATTTTTGTAACACCACATATCCACCTTAACATTCACATCTTAAAATAACTATGACATACAAAGATAATCAGATACGTTCTTGTCAAAATTGCTACGAAACTCAAAAAAAAACTGTTTATAGAGATTGTAGACGATGCAAGCAGTCTTATGGTATTCCAACACAATGTGTGTGACCTAGTTACTCTTCAAACGAAAGAATCTTTCTCGTACTGCATAGAATTGTTTTCACTGAGCTGGCATGTGTTCAGAGAACACATTATATTTTGTGGCATAATATATATGTATAATAACTGACATTGACGGATTTTGTAGTCGATTGAACTAAGCCCTTGGCGGCCTTGCTCACTGAAACGCAGAGGCTCCTGGGTTCGGTTTCTGGCACGCTGGATTTCGTAAACAAACTTTCTGTTACCTGCTATTGTCCGGGAATCAAAAATTCAGTAGTGTCTCTAACACACCTGTAACGACGCACATACGATGTACATCGTACGCCGCGTCCACTGTTATTCTTGAGTATTCAGCGTAAAGATGTCGCGTTTTTGGTGTCAGTTAATTCGTCAAACAAATCTGTACAATCCGATAGTACGCGGAAAGAAATGACGCTTTTGGACATTACCAGAGGGATCACCGATATAGCATTAATCGCCAATCCGACGCTGGAAGCGGTGCCCAACGTCGATTGATGCTAGACGTCACTTTTAGGATCAGTGACAGAGCACGGCCTTGGTCAATGTTCTTTCGTTCTTTCTTCTTTCAAAGGGCATCATATCCGTGATATGGAAGATAAACTGCAAGAGTCGCTTATACTGGTACGACCACGTTACAAAAATCTACTCAGAACATATGGGGGAAACGTCCCACCGTATACGGTTATTAGCGGCTATTTTACATCAAAAGCATCCTGATGGCCTGTCACTCGCAGGCACATAATAATTTCATGCGTAAATCATTATGAAAAAGTTGGGAAAGCACCCAAAAGTTTCCCAAAGCTTTTATTGCTTACTCATATTAATAATAATTATTATGTAACATATGTATAACATAGTATAAACTTATTCGAGATATTAAGAAATCTTAGTACTTTATATCTTGTGTGGCCACATAATAACATGCACATAATGATTAACTACGTTTCAACGGTTTTAAGCGTTACATTTATTTTATTTTTATTTCGATGTTTTGGCCACTTTTCAGGAGCCGTGATCACCGGAGATAAATATTTATAATATATTTGTTAATAAGCAATGTTAAAAGTTAAAGTTATTATTTGTTTAGTTTAATTTTTGTATATGGTTATTATTTAAGCTTAAAACACACATATTGTCACATATATTGTAAACACATTTTTTTCTTTTAAATGCTATATAATAGTATCAAAGAATATAAACGCTTAACAAATAAAATAACTTTCGAATGCACAAAAGCTAAAGAAAATGCAGAAAAATATATAAAAAAAGAAAAATAGATAAAGCATACAGTATCATAAGAAAACTAGATATAAAATATAAAAATACAGCTATAACAGACGAAAGCTGAAAGATTTTACTAGATGAGGCAATATATTTATAAAAAGATGGAAAAGATATATAGAGTCACTATATAATGGAAAAGATATAGAAGCAGAACATACACTAGAAGAAGACAATCTAGGACCACCGATACTAAAAGCTGAATTTGATAAAGCTTTACATCAAATACAAACGAAATAAATTTGCAAATGATATAGCCGCTTTAGTAGATTCAAAATCAGAATTAGAATGTTTAATAGAATACATGGATTCAACTTTTAAATAAATATGCCTAAAAATAAACGTGAACAAAACAAAAATAATGACAATAGCTAAGAAGCCACACCAAACCGAATAAAGTTAAGAGATCATACATTTTAACAAATAGAAAAATATAGATAGGTAAGCAGCCTCATCACATCACATTCTCGATGCACAAATGATATTGTTACGAGTTAGCGCGACTCGAATCAAAATGCACTACAAAACTATACAAACACGTATAACACAGGTACAAATATAACCGAATACAACAAATCCAAACATAATGCAGAAGATCGTAATTCAATAAAACGCGAAAAGTCCGTCACTATTAGATTCCCTCGTGTACACATGTCACGCCCGTATTGTAGTTGTAGCTCAACTGACTCCTCTCTCAATCAAATCGTCGTTTTATACTTCACAAATGCATATGTGTCCGCCCGGCAATGTCGACACAATTTCCTAGAATTAGCTTGTAATCGTAATCCGCAACACCTGGCTAATGATGCAGTCTGCAAGTGGCCGTAAACGAGTACAATAGAACAATAGGCTGTTCTCTACAATAACTAGAAACTTATGCCAATAATTAAGTGAACAATAGAAGACGATTATAAAAGGATTACAATTAGTTCAAATGCCGTCAGGAAATAAAATGTGCTTTTACAGATTAGGAATGGCATTTGTCTTTGTCAGGGCCTAAGATGTAACACTATAATAACAAGAATAACGATTGCAAAAAGAGTTTTTATTAATAAAACTATTTATTTAGGTCTAAAATAACACAATCCGTTAAGAAAAGTTTAATCAAAATTTATATCTGGAGCATTGCTTTATATGGATGTGAAGCATGGATAATGAATCGATCGCGATAGATTAGAAGCATTTGAAATGGAGTGTTGGGGACGGATGGAGAGAGAAACCAATAAAGTAGAATATCGGATATAGTAAAAGAGAAGCGCACAACTTTAAAAACTCTGTAGGAGTGAAGGGGAAGATGTTTTCCCATTTGCTACGACACGACACCTTCTTAAGCATGTTAAATGAAGGTAAAGTGGAAGCAAGGAGAGGGAAGGAAAGGCCCAGACGAGCATTCATGGATTAAATAAAGGAATGATGTGTCGTACAAAGAAGTAAAACAACTGGCCCTTAATACAGAAGATTGGAGGAGGCTCCACCGACAAGAGCACAGTTCTTAGATGATGATGATGCCATATAAAAATATATTAAGTTATAAAATTACACTATTTTTTATAGTCAAGGTGAGGGGCCGTCAGTGGAGTAGGTTCGGACACCTCTCGTTTTTTACCTTTTTTAAACGGATTTTAACGCCAATTACGATTTGAACATAGAGTTAAATGGTGTCTTAGCTTTACTGACCGATTTGTTATCATCGTAGCTATTCAAACACGGAAATAGCGAGTGATGTACAGAATTTCTCCAATGACGTACTTCTCCACCTTGATTATATATAAAACAATACAAATATTTTAAAAAATTAAAAATCTGATCTTCGCCGGCAATGGGGCCTAGGGTCCAAGGTACCGGTGGTTAAGGCTCCAGAGGCATGAACCTCCTCACAATACGATCTGTGATCAACCGAGCTAACTTTTGAATCCGACATTTCACCCAGAGACCAAGCGAGAGCCTTTAAAGATAGCAACATTATTATAATCATTGTATGGCTAGAAAATAATAAAAAATATGACAATTTCTTAATGTTTTGAACATTATAATATGTATGCCAATAATATTATAATTTACCGTATAATTCATCCACACAGGCGGTAAAACAACTTTATTTTTCTTTGAAGCGTATAGGTAATATTATTATTATAACCCAAAAACGTCTCACTCGGGACTCAAGTCATTTTATTACAGACGTACCTGTGTTATAGGATCTAACCCTATTTGAGTGGGATGAGAGGATATCACACATGCCTGATTATTGACGAGTGCTAGTCACTAGTTCTCTACTAGTTTATAGCTAATTTCATTTTAGTTAAACAAATCAAATATCACATCTTTCCTGGTATATTTTATGTAAAGTTTACTACTGAGAGAATTTTCTTTTTTGTTTGCTGTAAAAACACTTGTATATATAACAGTAAATTAAATTAAGTTGCAGTTGAAAACCAACGTTAGGCACCCGATGCCTGGCATATGCTGAACTGCACCTATTTGGTACCATCGCGAGACTTTTTTTTCGTATATACCTACATCGTTTAATTCATCGTCATGTGCTCGCTATGTGAAGACCAAATAAACGTTTTTTCTTTCTTTCTTCTTTCACTTGGACCGTGAGGTCCTGGGGTCATGAGCCTCAACAATGAGCTTTCAAAGCGCCTAATCTGCTCTTCAGGTGACCAAAGGTCTGGTTCCTACTTTAGGCAATGGGTCAGTCTGGCGATTAAGCGAGGTATCGTAGCCAGCCTTCTGGGTACCTTACTTATTGATTTCGATAATCTAGACCCGGTATTCTACTTATAGTCTTAAGGGATTATATGTAGAATCTTTACATAGTATAAAACAAAGTCGCTTTCGCGTCTGTCTGCCTGTCTGTCTGTATATCCACTATCTCCTAAATTACGCAATAGATTTTTAAACGGTTTTCATTACCATCAGTTAGATAAATTTTCAAGGAAGTTTTATATATGTATACTAGCTTTTGCTCGCGGCTTCGCTCACGATATGTAAAAACCTAATTTAGTTTTTACGTCAGGAATATAGAGCTACCTACTAGGATTTGACCTGTTAAGTTTTCTTTATCACTGAGAAAGTTTCTACTATATTGCCTTCTAAAGGTTTAATGTAGATATTTTCTATGATGCCATTTTTTACAAAAGAAAATATTCTTCTTTCCAAACTCCAATAATTTTAAAATATAAATAATTTTGCAGTTTTGAACAAAACTCATTTTGACTGCTACGATTCAATAACGTAGCCAACCGCTACGCCCCCCTACGCGCTGCGCCTCGGAAACACCTACGCAGCCACGACTGTAATAGTTCGGTAGAATATAAAGGTCAAATGATCCGGGAGTAGCTACTTGATTGAATAATATCTTAGCCTAAATGTGTTCTGAAGTTTCACCATTATTAAATTACTACCTTGCTCCTTACCATGACGCTTATACTGTCACCTTATCCGTCGTATCACTTAGATAAAGATCTTTTCCGTACCTATTCCATAGAAACTTTTATGGGATAAAAGGATATATAGTCAAGATGGCGAAGTCCGTCAGTGGGGAACTCCATACACCTCTCATTATTTCCGTGTTTGAATAGTTATGACGACAACAAATCAGTCAGTGAAACTAAGACACCATTGAATTCTGTCTTCGAATTGTAGTGGGCGTTGAATTTCGTTTAAAAAAGTTAAAAAACTAGCGGTGTATAAATTTGCCCCGATGACGGACTCCCCACCTTGACTATATATATATATTCAAACCACCAGATGTATTGATATACTTATTTCTGAACGTATTAGAAAAAGTAAAATGAATTAGGCGGGCTTCTGTCAATTGTCAATCATTATTAAAATGGTATCTACGAGAGTTAATAAGTGTTTTATTTTATATTAAATTGTAACCATGAAAGCCTTGATACACTAGATGTACTAGCTGGAATAATCAATATATAGTTAAAAAGCCATCTACATAATTTTGTACCAGCGCAACACAAAAGAATATCTGTTTTTCGCAATACTTATGTGTATAACTAAGAGGTCTATGAGCCCCGTAAGTACTTTTTACATGAATGTGCTTTTGTATGTTGCTAGGACTAAGTGCCAACCTTATGCTGATATTAGACGGATCGTCCAAAGTCAAACAATTTGTTTGACAGGCACAGAACTACGACACGGTGGTATTCAATGACATTCAATGATTCAAGTTTATATTTATGTGGATAATTATGGCTATTCATCAAAATTGAAAGGCAGAATTTAACTGCCCAATACCGGCTTTAGTTTTGGCATATCTGGGGTTATTTTTCATGGGGGGTGTCAGCCTGGATCTCTACTACAAAATAAAACGAATTATGACAGATCACAAGCTTTCGTTTTTGCTACGTTCCACAAAAGAGACTCACAACGACCGCGTTCACGACCAATAAAGATTAAAATTACTTAAATCAAAGTTGTTTGATTATCTATCTAACTAGATCTAGAACATTGTTTAGAGATATAAAACCTTTTAATTGGTTTTAATATTTTTGAAAAGCGTAGTGATTATATCCTCTTTGTTTCTTATTGTTAATCTCAGCGTCTGTCATTGTCAACATTTGTGACGTATTTTGGTTTTTCTTTTTTCACGATTCTATCTATGCATATAAATAAATAAAATTAAGTGTCTATTTGTAACGTCAGAATTACAGCTTCTTACTAAATGCATATGCAAGTATATACGGTACCTATATCAAAAAATCATTTTTAAACAGTTTTGCCTGTCTGGACATTCCGGCTAGTCTCTAGTATTTTATAAACTTAACACTTATTAAAATGTTGACATTACTGTTGCTTGTATTCATGCAAGCAAAAGTCGACTATAAGGTGACGAACATTTTAATTCTGTGAGTGTACATAGATTTCTCGGCTGTAGATAATTATTTGTTTTCAATTATTTTTTTGTGAAGTTTCTTAGGTTTGCAGCCTAGAATTTGGAATCGGTAAGCCAACATCAAGGGGTGGTCACTGGACCGGTTCCTTCCTATATACGCCTATGGGCATTAGATATAGGTTCTTCATCTAAGTTGCCAAACCAATATGAAATACCTCTGACAAAATCAAATGCCATTCAATCAAACGCTTATAGATCGGAGATACCCCAAGTCTTGCTAAAGCTTACCTGACGTCTCGCCTGAAAAATAAGTGCTAAGGAAAAATATCGTAACAATATGGATGTTATAATGAATTATTAAGAACTATTTAATAAAATGAATACATATTCCTTGTAACCTACATAAACACCGGCTGTTTGAAGCCTCATTATTGTATAATTAAATCTTAAGTGTCGAATAATATTGTCAGTTGATATCACAGAGTACATTAATATAATAGGAGGCAAGTCGATGTTCAGAATTAAAATGTATTTCCTGCACAGACTACACTAATATAAATTTCCTGTTAGTAGTCCAGTTGCTCTTGAACTGCTCTCCAATTATATTAATGTACTCTGTGTGAACTGCTTTGTAATGTTTATAATTATTCAATTAATACAAAACAAGCACGCACACACCAACCAAATACAGTCTGTTAGAAAAACAAGTTTAGAATATTCGTCAATTTTGATGTCTAAATTCTGGGGCTTGAAAATATCTGTAAGTGAGCCAAACTAACCAATAGAATAAATTGGAGTGATTCAAGAATAGCTAAAGAAAGTTGAAGTAGCAGGGGCCGTCCACATTTGTCGCAGGACAGATGGTCGATGGAGCTGACGAGTTCTGAAATGGAGAACGCGAGTGTAACAAACCCTCCAGCCCAATGGACCAACAACCTGCGACAAGATCATCTGTGGAGCCTGGTTGAGGAAAGTAACCGGGTTACGTGGCGCAAACTTAGGGAGACCTACGTCCAGCAGTGTACTGCGATTGGCTAATGAGAACACTTTCAATAAAAGCAAACAATATAGCCTGATCCTGAAAAAGTTAGGCTAGCACTAGATAAGAAATAAAACTCGCTTGCGGGCATTTTTTGCCCGGTCTTCCACTTGTAAGTTTTTCTTTGGTCTCGAGTGGCTATGAGTCATTAGAGCCACCCGGCACCCGAACAGCACTTGTTCGCCTCGCTCATAGCGAGTCACCCACTCCGTGACAACGTGGTGATTCAAGCATACACCTAGCACCAATCGCTGATAGACTACCATACAATAAGTGGATCTTGGGTGTGACGTTCACTCGTATACCACGCGAAGTTCACTGGTTGGTGGAACTGATGAACTATGAAGACGCTACCAATGCGTTGCCGGTCTCGAAGAAATTTTATAACATTCTTCTTTAAAAAATCCCATATCGTAGCGCAGATGGAAACCCTCGAAAAGAAGTTTCGCCCAAGGCGTTATTATACGGGGAAGAAACGATTTAGAGAACCGCTGCGTAGTTGAGCGTGGTAGCTCAAGGAAGTGAAGGTGAACATGGCGCCGTTGACGAGCGGTGCGGTGATTAAAATACGGTGTTGGCATCAATTCAAACTGTTCCTCGGCACACTCCCCATTGTAGAGACGGTAGAACACGCAGAGAGAGCCTACGAAGAGTCTTAGGGGTCTCTTCCTAGGCTAAGCGATTCTAAACCATCTATTAGGATGTACCCATTCACAGGTCACTGCGGTTTCATCTGGCAACGTTGCGATAAAAAGCTAGGTATGCCGCGAGCTGAATTTATAAAGCTACTCATAACAAAACCCATTCACCGGCTACGTTCTGTTTAATCCACAGAGCTTATGGCTTAATAAGATTTAACGGAGCTGAGTATGTTTTATGTTTATGCTTAAGTGTTAAATATAAGCTAACGATTTCAGAATTTTCAGATTGAGTTTACATACTCGTACATATATATTTTGTCACGCTTGACGCACGCGATCCTGACAAACAATTTTCGCTTTATCTACTTTCATGGATGGAGTTTTAAGGCTGACATTTGGTTGGGAAGATTCATTTTTAAAAATGTATAATATTGATTCAAAGAGAACAATAATTGCAGTATGTTAATTATATTTAACAAAAAACTGTGCGTGTGTTAAATGTGAATCACACTGTTTGGTAAAATGTATTTTTTTAAGATACCACAAGAACACCTTCGTTTGGTGTATGTTAAAGATACAAGAGATGAAAGTTAATATAAACTTAAATCATAGAGCCTTACTTATAATAATCTCGTTGAGAAAGGATTAGCCATCTCTTAAATAAGAGACTCTTAAGCCCCTAATCAATTAATATCTTTTTTCCACTTATAAACGTGTATTACCTGGTGTTTACCTAAGAGGAGCACAGATAAACAAAATTTGAATGATTAACGTAGGTTGTACCCAAAATGAATAAAAAATTATTAATACTTGACACCAGCGGCGTAGCGTGGACTAATACACGAGGGCGAAGACGCATCAGCGAGGCCCTATTCTTTCAGTACCTTTTCCCAAGATCAATGCACAAATCCTAACATCTTTTTGTGGACACAAAAGCGAACTAAGGATATATACAGGAATTCTTCAAGTGGGCCTTCAGGGCCGAATCCTAACCTATACAAAATAGTGAAAAATGCTCAAAGGAAATCTCGAGGCCTATTTTGACAAAAACTAAAGTGTTATCATCAGATTTTTGAAAATCAATTACCCTCGTCAGGAATCGAGTCGGCTGATTTTGAAAAAAATAACATATACTGTATTATTGTTCCAAATCATAGAGTAACTTGTCAGGATCAATTTCTGTGAAGGAATGTCAAACGGCAAACTAAAGTAAAGGGTTGTTTTTGAGCAAAATGTCCTATTTTTCATACATTAATTAATAAACCTCGCCTCATTTTATTCAATATGGAAATGATGAAACTTATTCTATTAATAATATATGTTATAATTCGAAACCCACGTTATTTTTATTTATTTTTCGATAGCTCATTTCTTTGGACATGTCCAAGACGCAACCGACAGAGTTTTCGGGCAGTACCCTTCAGCAGAAGTTATCGTCCTTGGAGACTTTAATGCCCACCATGCTGAATGGTTGGGTTCTCCGAGGACTGATCTGCCGGGTACTATTGCCCGCGATTTTGCTCTCGCACATGGCCTCACTCAATTGGTTACGGGGTTTACCCGCATACCGGACAGAGTGGACCATGAGCCGTCTTTGTTGGACCTTCTGCTGACCACACGCCCGGAGAACTACCAAATCTCGGTCAGGGCTCCTCTAGGATCATCTGACCACTGTTTGGTATCCTCCGAAGTGCACCTTTCTGTACCCCAATGGGCTCGCCTCAACGGGAAAAGGAAGGTGTGACGATACCGGTCAGCAGATTGGGATGGATTGCGTGAGTTCTACACATCCTACCCTTGGGGGCAGCTTTATTTCTCCACGAAAGATCCTGATACTTGCGCAGACTTAGTCGCCGAAGTGTTATTACAGGGCATGGAGTATTACATTCCTAGCTCTGTAATCCCAACCGGTGGCTCAAGCCAACCATGGTTCGATAAGCTGTGCGCTGAGGCTGTTAGCCAAAAGCGGGTAGCTTATCAGGCATGGAAGGCAGCTAAACAATGTCAAGATCCGAAGACGCCCGATCTAAAAAAGAGATACAATGCCGCCATCTGGTCCTTCAAAAAGCGGTTTGCGAGAGCAAAGTTTGAGAAATCGGCAGAATAGGCGAGCGGCTTGCTCGCTTTCCTTCTGAAACACGAGCATTTTGGTCGCTTGCCAAAGCTGTCGAGGGTAATTTCTGTCGGCCGTCTTTTCTATCGTTGCGCACAGCGGACGACCAACTGGCTCATATCGCAACAGATAAAGCCGAACTTCTGGGCAACATCTTTGCGGCCAATTCGACTCTTGACGATGGAGGAGCAACCCCGCCTATTATTCCGCGGTGTGAGAGCTCTATGAAAGAAGTTAGCTTCACACAGAAAGCGGTTCGTAGAGCTCTTAGCTCCATCGACGTCAAGAAGTCGTCCGGGCCGGACGGTATACCTGCTGTCGTGCTCATGACTTGTGCTTCAGAGCTATCTCCAGTCCTGGCCCGTCTCTTCACACTCTCCTATACTACCAGCTGTGTCCCGTCTTCATGGAAGGTTACCCTAGTTCATCCTATCCCTAAAAAAGGACTCTACCAACTACCGGCATATAGCAATAACTTTCTTGCTCTCAAAGGTGATGGAGCGAATCATCAACGTGCAGCTTCTGGGTTACCTTGAAGATTCTCAACTACTCAACGATCGGCAATATGGCTTCCGCCATGGTCGGTCTGCTGGGGATGTCTTGGTATACCTAACACACCGTTGGGCTGAAACCATTGAGAGCAAGGGTGAAGCCCTGGCAGTCAGCCTTGATATCGCTAAGGCCTTTGATCGGGTCTGGCATGGGGTACTTCCCACGAAGTTGCCCTCATACGGGATACCGAGTGGCTTTGCAAATGGCTATCCAGCTTTCTTGGTGGGCGCAGCATCAAAGTCGCTGTCGACGGTTGCTGCTCAACCACCAAGCCTATCAATGCTGGTGTGCCACAAGGCTGCGTGTTGTCGCCGACACTGTTTATCCTGCATATCAATGACTTGTTGTCTATAGAGAACATTCATTGTTATGCGGATGACAGTACCGGTGATGCCAGATACACCAGTCGAGCCAATGTCCCTCGGTCGCTGGTAGAAGAGAGTCTGGTCAGACTTGTGTCCGAAGTAGAGAACTCCTTGGAGCGAGTCTATGAATGGGGAGGACAAAATCTTGTCCATTTTAACCCCACGAAGACACAAGTCTGCGCATTCTGACCCAAAAAAACTCCATTTATCAATGCGCCACAATTCCAAGGAACACCCCTTACGGTCTCTAATAGTATTGGAATCCTTGGGGTCGACATAACGAACGACGTGCAATTTCGGGGTCATCTGAAAGGCAAGACCAAAATTGCTTCTAAAAAGCTTGGTGTGCTAAACCGGTTCAAGCAGTACTTCACCTCGAGGCAACGACTTGCACTCTACAAAGCGCAAGTCAGACAGCATATGGAGTACTGCTCACATTTATGGGCCGGGGCACCCGCCTACCAGACTGACCCCTTCGACTTCATCCAGCGTCGCGCCTTTCGTATCGTTGACGATCCCATACTAACAAGCGGTTTAGAACCGCTTAGCCTTCGAAGAGACTTCGCGTCTCTCTGCTTATTCTACCACCTGGCGAACGGAGAGTGTTCCGAGGAATTGTTTGATCTGATGCCAACGCCTCACTTCTACAACCGCATAGCTCGCTAACGACCGGATGTTTACCCCCATTTCTTGAGTTCCCACGCTCAACTACGCAACGGTTCTCTAGAACATTTATTCCGCGTACAACGAAGATCTGGAGGGAACTGCCCGCCACGGTTTTCCCCTTGCGTTATGATATGGGGTTTTCTAAGAAGGGCATTAAAAAATTTCTTAGAGGTCGGCAACGCGTTGGCGACACCCCTGGTGTTGCAAACGTCTATAGGCGACGGTAACCACTTTCCATCAGGTGGGCCGTCTGCCTGTTTGCCTACTGCAGGCAATAAAAAATAAAAAATTCCCCAATCAGTCAATGGGTAAACATTGATTGCGTTCAAATGACCGGCGTAATTTAATGTTTGATTTATGTATGGAAAAGAGAATGCGCTGTTGTGTCAAATTGACACTGACTAAAGACATAATACGTCCAGATCCATATTTAAAATTAAAATAAAACAATTTCCATGCACGTATGCACGTACAAGCTTAACATCTCAGTCTTAATTTGTCAATAGAAGATTTAAATGGAACAAATGAATTAATTAATGTTCTTTCACGCTGATTTGGTTTAGTTCAGTATTTGGGCAATAACATGCACAAAAGCACAAGAAAATGTACTACATTATTAAACCCACATAGTGTACATAAAAAACGGTTTCATTAATTAATTGCATGCAAACTACTTATATGAACGTGATCTGTGAATATGTGCAAGAAAATGGTGAACATGTGTTTGAGCGAAGAGTTACATAACAAAATTTATACTTACTGCGCACTCTGGTTCAGTGATATAGGAGCCGTTGCTGAAGTATTTCTTAGGGCATTCAGCCCATGGCAATTCAGCTTGGAAACTCTGCGCGAAGTAGAACAAACACCAAGCAATAATAGAGTTATAGTACAACGCTACGTTGAAGGATACCACTGCAGAGCTGATGCCAATCCCTCCAAGATACGGAGATACCTGGTGCCATACACCAATCGCACCCTTCCTTAATCTCTGACCGATAGCCAGCTCCAAATAAAAGATTGGTATACCCTCAATCGCTAGCATAACGAAGTACGGTATTAGAAACGCACCACCGCCGTTCTTCTGCGCCAAATAGGGGAATCTCCACACGTTACCCAAGCCTACTGCATATCCCACCGTTGCTAGGAGGAATGTCAGTTTGCTATCCCAGGATTCTCTCTCTATCTCGACACCTTCCGGCTTCAAACCGCCGCGATCTTCGACGGAGCTCTCCTTGCTTGTAGGCGTTTCTGACGAACGTCTATTTGGACTCGTGTCTTCGAACGCCTCGTTGGTAGCTCCGTACATGACGTGTGTACGGTGTGAAGATTGCCCATTCTCCATCGTCACCAATCTGCCTCTCAACTCCTTCATCTCCATACGGTCTACTGAGCGCTGGGCGTAAAGATCCCGCGAGCTCTGCCGCCTCATCAAATGTGCCGTATTCGCCATTTTAATTACACGTTTATTTAATTATTGTCAATTTATTACACTAATTTTTATATAAAGTTGATTACTCGTTTTCATTGTCATGACACATAATCAGAACCCATAAATAACACGCAAGAACAAGAGCTTTTAAGGGGTCGATATTATTCAATGGAAACAACATTTCTACTAACTATTTTAAACGATAAATATTTATTATTTGTAAAGTAAGTTACGAATAAGAAATAAAAGTAATATAAGGAGTATTTGATAATAAATATCAATGAATCCTAAAAAAAAATTCGACGCGATTCCGCGCGTCCGTCTGGCGGGAAACTGCTCGAAAAATAGGGGTGTGAGATAAGATCTGTATTGGCGCATGCGTAGTGAACCTAAAACATATACTGGCCAATTTAGAGTTCCATTGAAAAGGATTGGGACTCTTCATAGTACATAGTACGTACATCTTCAAGATAACGAAGATTTCCGCTGAAAAGGGGTGAAGCCCAGAAGCTAACTTGACGTCATGAACGCAATATGCGTGCCGATAGTATCACAATGAAGGATTTGAGAAAAAGGAAAAATATATATTTTTTTTAAATAATCATATAATTGTATACCCCCAAGCTAAGCACGTTACGCTTATGTTATGGTTATATTTAACGGACCACTTTAGAGCCGATCCCAGACCCCCACACCGTAGTAAATAACGGAAAGTTTGTTTACGAAATCAGGAATCGAATCCGTAGCCCCTGCGTCTCAACCACAGAGGCCTTCAATAAAATGAGGTTTAAGTGAACTTAACTCTAGACTTTATTAAGTAGAAAGGTAAGAAACTTGACCCTGCGATTTTAACTCAATGACGACGATGAGAATAAAAACGAGTTGTTTTATTTTTAAGTCATTACATTATAGATGACATATTTCGCGATAAAATCTAAGATTATTTTTTCATATAAAAGGGCGGCCCTAAAATACTATTTTTTTTTTTATAGCCTTTTCAACATAATAACGTTAACAAGTAAAAGGTACAGGACAAAATTGCACAAAGAAAAAGCAAGCTGTGTAGTGAGGTGGTTGCCAAGACCCGTACTAGAGTCAAATGTGTGTTACGGTTAGCCTTGGCAGCCACCCGACTGCAAGAAACTACTTGTATTCAAAGGCTAGTTTGTTACATAAAGGAAAATTCTGAATCCTAAATTAGTAATACTATAAGATATTAGGATTCAGATGATCTTGATAGAATGCGTACGTATTTATATGTGTGTGTGTGTGTGTGTGTGTGTGTGTACTACATACTATTCTACTATCATGGAAAAAGAATTATCGATCTTACTTTTAAAATATCAAGATACATTTTTTTATGTTCGTACTTATAGGTAGGGTTGCATGTCTAATAACTAAGACAATTCATTTCTGTCTGGATTTTGAATGAAGCATCCAAAGTGATCCTTAAAAACATAAAATTGAGTCATTAATGTCATTGTCATCGTGGCCTTTTAGTACTGCGCCTTGCAACCAAATTGATTAAATTTGGTTGATCCGATTAATATCAGCACTATATCACCGTCAAACCGTTAGATTATAATCTATCTCGCGAGACTGTAAATTGTCGAAAGATTGTGAACCGTAACATACTGCTTACAATTTAACGTATTCTTTTTCGGTAAATTATAATCTATCGACGTGATGTCAACAAATAGTGTAATGGCATGCGATGTTCGGTCTTACGGCAGGTCGTTATTTGTCCATAGAATTAAAAATAAAATACAGGTGTTAGTCAAATAAATTAAATGCACTTCAAAAATTGTGACATCGAGTATGTATTTATTATTTAGTCAGTAATTAATAATTCTGATATAATGGTAAGAAAATTTCGGTTATAATTAAATTTCTCAAAAGAAAAAAGAATTTGACTTCAAGTGTATGTTACGTTTCATAATATTTCGATAATTTACAATCTCGCGAAATATATTATAATCTATTATAACGGTATTTACAAATTGACGGTGACATAAAAATCGTTTATCCTTAGAAGATCATTTTCATACATTACAAACAGGATTTTTGCAAGAAATTACACTATTTAATGATGTTTAAATCTTTTAGACAACTTAAGCCACGTCTTAAATCTAGATATTACAGTAGAAAATGTTTTATATTTTTCATCTAAAGACACAATTTAACTAAAATTTTATCCAAAACTTTATCTTGTAAAAAAAACAAGGTATAGTAAGTACAATCGTAAAATACTAATATATAATATCTTAAAAACATATGTCGTATAAACCATGAATGAAATGAAAGGATACAATTCATGTTTAAGAAAACTGATTACATAAACGATTACGAAGCAGTTGGCAGTTTTTGAAATTTGGTGGGTGGCAACGGACACTGACATTGATGTATTGCCTCAAATGAATGAAAGTAAATAAAATACGCTTAGGCACTCGTTATGGGAGTTTTACTAATGTTTAGGTATCTATGTATAGAAGGGATATTGTATTGATTAATTTGTTACTCATAATGAAGATGCAAAGGGGTTATACAAACAATTTTGTCTCATCCCACATGAAAAATATTCCGATAGCTTGGAGGTTTGATTGGATTCTTTATATTTTTTTTCTTATTTTTTATAATGAATTATGGGCGTATTTTTCAATGATCAGATAAAAGTTATCAATCGAATAAATTATAGCCTGAGTGAATTAAAAAATAAAAATAATAATACTATTTTATTTATGTTTCCCTGTGAATACTGGATAGAAACCCCCAAAAAAGCAGAATAAAAAACAGCAATGGACTACATATATATAAATATAATTAATCAAAATATTAATTCGTAATTGTCATATGAAATAATGAAAAATCTATAATGATTATTATCCTTAATATAGATCCCCAACGGGGGCAGTACCTCCCCCTAGTGGGCGCTGGAGCTTTTCATGGGGTAGCGAATCCAAAGGCAAATGAGGGGGGCGTTAAAACAGTTAAGGAGGCGGTCGCGGCGTACCTACCTAATTAGAAATTTAATATAATTAAATACTTTCAAAATAGCTATTTACATGAAAAAACATTTTATCTAGTCGTAGTTTATCTTATTATAATGTTGTTTTCTTTTTTTGCTTTTTATTTACTAATTTTAATTAATCGTTTTGTCTTTGCCTTTGTGCAGTGCCCCAGTGTGGGGTGCGCCAGCTTTATGTATTGACTTGCATTACTTGCTTAAGTTATAATTCTGTTAATAACACTTTGTATGGTTTTAATCTGAATTAAATGTTTTTATTATAACATATTTTTGTGTTTTTAATAAATTAATAATCGCAACCCTCAGCCACGACCACGAGGAGCACGATTAGAGAGAGAGAGAGAGAGAGAATTAATTTTATTTGTGACTACATAATAGTCGGACATATGAAATTGGTATAATTGAATATTATCTATAGGGGGCGTTGAATTTTTTTTCTTGTAAAGGAGGTGGTAGTCCATAAAAGGTTGGGAGCCTCTGATCTATAATATAGTTATAAATCCATAAAGGGCGTTGAGTTTCTGCAGTAAAATCAAAAAAGAGAAATAATTTACGGGACTAAGTAGTTCCAGTACCAGCAACTTCCGAATAAATAATTTGGAACTTTTGTCCATCTGTTACAGTAAAAAGTTAAAATTAACGAACGGGTTTAAATGAAACTCGACACAGAATTAGCTTATATAACCCTGGGTCAATATTTTGGATTCTTTTTCTCCTGCTAGATGATGTCGTTTCCGTGGGATACACGAATATAGCCAAAAATATGGCGCTCGTGGCGCATTTTTTAGTGTCGCCGTCGCCATAAAAAAATCAATACAAATACAAATATACATCTTCAAAATAACGCGAACGAATTTCGCTGGCATATACTAGTTTTACGTGTAAGCAGTGGTATCTAAGTGGGTAATGCTTTCGAAGTATGGGTTCGCATCCAGACCTAGCATGCACCCCTCAGGCAGTTTTCTGTTCTAATATATTAACGTATTGTTACAACAACAATTACTACTAAGGAGTAACGGGGAGTATGTATATCCATAGAATTTAGCCAAGTCTGTTATAAAAACGAAATTATGTACAATTACGTTGTTTAGCACCAGTCACATACCTACAATTTGCCTGAGCCGATACTAAAACCCTAATGAAAAATTGAATACATCAGACAAGTCTGTACAGACTAAGTTCCTTTGCCCACTTAAAACGTTAGCCACAACAGAGACTTCTCGCTGTCAAAGCTATCAGTGTCATAGTGTCACTTCACTATGTCAGTGACAGAATTTCTTAACCAAACATCACGAATCATAATCGTTCGTTGTTGATTTGCATTGCAATTGCGTGTCGACAAAAATAATTACATTACATTGTGAACCATGATAATTGGAACACATCTTGTTGCTAAGTGCGATATCTAATTACCAGTGAGATCAACGATGTATTGCTTGCAATGGCTAATCCCTGTTCTACTGATACCGAAACCAGTAAACCCGGCATTAGTGAACACACATGTTATGTTTATGGTGTTGTATTTAATAGGATTTTTCTTAGAGAGGAAGCCGTGTACAGTATGCAGTGTAGTCTTTCTTGCGGCAGTAGTCCTTATATGTTACAGTGGAGTAGGTAATTGTTTGTTTTGGGCCAGCCAGTGTGAAGAGAAGTATGATACATAGCCTTCGATATCTTCCAGAATACTAAAGTGCTCAAATGATGCTCCTTTCGCCGTTTGGGCGGGAACTGTAGCTATCTCATAGCGTCGTCGTCACCTATGAAAAGTAAGGTTCAACTATTTAAATAGATAAAAGGAGAAAAAAGTTAAATATACCAATGTTTGAGTGGAATGTGTCTCAAACACCCTAAAAGTTATCTATAGTGATTATCGTCCATATCTTATAATAATATAAATAGTGTTGTTAATTATTGTCAATAGCAATACAAATAATAAGCCTTACATGTATTTCTAGAACATTACTATCTGTTGCATAATTATGAATGTTAGTAATGTTTCAATCCATATTAAAATTCTAGTAAGTAGTAGTAATTTGTATTTTATATCTACATCAGATAATTGAATTTACATTATTTCAATGCAGTTAAAAACTATTATCATGATCTCTTACCACTTTTAGTTATTTTCTAATAGCAATAGATTGTCACAACTGTATTACAAAAAACTAAGTCTATTTTTACAGTAATATACAAAATGTGTTTATAAGAACTAATATCAGCCAAGTTTGTTATCTTAAAATTGGCAGAAGTTTTTGTTTTATCTGTTCATAACATAATATAAATTTTGTTTAATTTCAAATTTATTTGTGTTACAAAAAATTGAATTTTTTACTCTGCAGTTTTATTTTCCAATACCATAATTTTTGTGAAGAGTTACTTAAATAAACAATAATGGTGAAATATTGATTGTTTTATGTAGAAATTGTAAGCAATGTAATACTGTATGGACTGTCAAAACTACTGAGACTTGCAAACCATTGCACCCTCATAGATTTAAAGTAATTCAATTAGTGCATTAAGTATTATTATTTGAAGAGTACTTTTATTATTTCTATCATATTTTAAAGTAAAGTAATAAATTTAGATGGTATTATAACACCTATTCTTTTATATGTAAAATAGCTGACCTGGCAAACTTCGTACCACCTATACAGTTTCTAAGGGAAAGCAAAATTATTGTTCTTACTATATTCTAAGCATTTTTTTCGTATTTACTCACCTTTTAAACCTTCCCTGGATATCCACAAATAATTCAAAATGAAAATTAGCCAAATCAGTCTAGCCGTTCTTAAGTTTTAGCAAGATTGATCAGCAATTGATTTTTATATATATAGATAATGTTAGAAATTGACATGTGTTCATAATGTTTTTAGTGGCTGTTAATAACCTATACCTTAGCAAAATAGCTAAAACCAGCTTAGAGAGTACATTTTAGATTATTTTTACTCAAACATTGTATTAAGAATCTTGAAAATTTATACATAATTAACATTGGTTTTATCTCCAAGTAAAATCTTCTTTTGGTATTCAGCCACTTTATTAACTATTGGTATTCGGCTGAATACTGTGTAGTATTTGGGCAAGCTGAATATTTATAGTATATCTAGTTAAAACATAGTATAACTATCAATAATTTGTGTTTGAAATGTGTACATGTTTGAGTACCAAATATGTGTGTTTTTTTTTCATGATTTGATATTCAGTAATTTTTTTATTGCACGAGTTGAGCAGACAGGCAGACAGCCCACATGATGGAAAGCGGTTACCATCGCCTGTAGACATTTGCAACACCAAAGGTGCTATAAATGTGCTGCTGCTCTCTAAAGGGAGACTGGAGCCTGGCCACTAATGCCTTAACACAACTCAATGATGTTATGGCAACATACTCTAGACCAGAGGTGGTAGTCATGCAGACAGGCAAATAACCCCGCCACCTGGCTATGGGTTGTTTAGTCGCCTCTTACGGCAGACCTGCAGGCCACCCGGCCGCAGGAAATTGTATTGTTTTTCTTTTCCTGCATAGATAAAACGGTACTCTCCATAATACTATATAGTATTCGGCCAAATGCCCAATAGTTAAAAAAGTGGCAAAATATCAAATAGAAGCCAAAAGTTTGGGGCGTCTCTGTTTTATATCACTGCTGAAGATATTTTAATATCAAAACTAAATTAAGTAATTAAATTGTATCATTGTCAAGGATAGTATTATTATGCATGATATTCATTCCCATTTGTGAAAAAGTTTATAGCTAAGTTTTATATATATGGTTATGTGAAATAATATATAATTTATACTTTCGGGGGGGCATCCACAAATTATGTCACCCAATTTTTAAGATTTTTCGCCTCCTCCCTCATTCTTGTCACAGCTGGTCACATTCATGAGGACTCCCCCCTATGTAGTGTGACATCACAGATATCACTAAATGTAGTACTTGTCACACTTCGGCCAAACCCCCCCTTCTTCTTCTTGTGCGAGCGGGCGGTTTCCGCAACTTGACGACAAAGCGCCTATTTTGCGTGCGAGGGTGGATGAGGGTTTACACCATCCAGCCCAGCTCCAGGAAGTCCACCAGCTTCTTGACGTTGCTGAAGACCTCTCGGAGACTACCTGGGGCGTCCAGATACTTCGCCCTGTATTGGGCCACCTCTCTGCATTCAAGCAGGACGTGGGCGGCTGTTTCTTCTGCCTCCAGACATGCTCTGCACAGGGGGCTGTCAGTGACACCTATATTGAAAAGATGTCTGTTAAAATTGCCATGTCCAGTGGCTGCACTAATAACTTGTCTCAGCCGTGACCGACTGAGCTTTAGAATATTCCTGGAGAAGCGCAGGCTCACTCGAGGCATTGCCAGCTTGGCTTGCCTGCAATCCTCCAGGTTGTCCCAAAGTTGTTGATGTAGAGCCCTTGTCCTTAGATTTATGTGATTTCTAAACCAACTGTGCGGCAAAGGCAGGAAAGATTCCGGTCCAACTGGTTGGGTTTCGGAACCTCTCCTTGCCAGTTGATCTGCCGCATCATTTCCTCGGGCACCACTGTGTCCCTTGATCCATTGAAGGGTCAAACAAGTAAACTCAAAAATTAAAGGAGCTCAAATTTCTTTTTTAGTTTTCTATGGTTTACAATTCTTTAAAGGTTTAGAAATGATTTTTGTATGATGTATCTAAAGGAGGTTTAGAAATGATTTTTGTATATATGTTGTATGTTTTATTTATCATTGTTGTATAAATTATCATTACATACATTATTAGCTTTGTAAATTAGGGTTAAAACTAAAAACACATTTAATTTTTTATATGATAATTATGAATTATTTTCCCATATTTATGTGTCTTTAATAATGGACATCTTCTATGGCTATTAGAGGTGACAAGAAAGTTGGTAAGCTTGTTTGCCCTGGCTTCCACTTGGTGGGCGACTATATATACCCTGTAGGCAGTTAGTGCAGAGAAATATTTTTAAACAATTGGCAAATAATATTGAAAACACCTTCACATAAACTTTCAAATAAAACAATAGACCTTGGAAGAGCTGCCTAAAAAGATTAAGTTTAATATAATTTGTTTGACAATTGTGTAATATTGTTGGAATGCTTTACCCTATGGGAAGCAAGTAAGAGTGTATGCATATTTACAAAGCATATTATGTTTTATTAATATTAATTTGTAAATACAAATACCTTTGCTTTATATGTTTGTTATGAAACATATTTTAATGATGTATGTGTGTATTTGTTCTAATGGAGCAGCTAGTGTCGATTAACAACCTGATTTGTTAACAAAACAGATTTTATTAAAAATAAGACTTCACACATAATATAAGAAAATGTTCTAGACAATCTTTTATAATTATCAGATTACATTAAAGGTGTAATATATTAATAAAATATATAATATAAAGTTAACCAACTAGTGTTCTCCACTTCACTTTGCTTATATAAACTTTAATGTTCTTATTCATATTGAATTAGAGTAAGTTAAGCTTAAGGTTTTGTTAGGGCTCTTAAAGAAACATACAAATTTAGTCAATATGAATAAGACTTTTAATGTATATATTGATGAAACAATAATTTTCTGGGATTCCCCAGGTCCAAAAAGTATTTAATGATCATCATTATTCTTAGTGTATATTTATCACAATTTGACATGCTCTGTTCCCAAGGCCATAGAGAATAGCCAATTTATATATATACCAGGGTCAATCAAAAGGTTCTTAGAAGTGCATATATATAAAATCTTTTTGGGAGAAGTTCAATACTGAAATTAAAGAGTGTCAATCACACAATATTTATGCCAACTGTCACTTGTTTTTGTCAGTTCGTTCGCACGTTATAAATTGTTTTGTGCAACGAGTTACTAAAAACGCAAAATTACGGATAAAAGTGAGTTACATGCGGTAATAAAATATCTCAGCTTGAAAAAAATGTCTACGAAAGAAATTTTTTCAGACATTCAGCAGACATTAGGGGATGATGCTATACCCTAGTCTATGGTTGCGTACTGGGTAGCGGAATTCAAAAGAGGTAGATCAAACTGTAAAGATGACCCGCGTTCTGGACGTTCTTCAACCTCCGGTACGGAAGAAAATGTCAAAAAGGTTGAGAATCTGGTTTTGGAAGACAGAAGAATAGCTATAAAACATATAGCTGAGATCCTAAAGCGTTCAGTCTATTTTAATTGATTCACTGGGGTTCAAAAAAGTGTCGGCAAGATGGGTGCCATGAATGTTAACCGACGAAAACAAAAAGCGACGTTTGGAAATTTCTAAGCGTAGTCGAAATTTTCCGCCGTGATTTGGATAATTTTTGCCGTCGCCTTATGACCATAGATGAAACGTGGGTCCAACATTTCGATCCTGAAACTAAGAGACAAAGCATCTCTTGGAAACGATCATCCTCTCCATTCATTAAGAAATTTAGAGTTGCTCCGCTGGTAAAGTTATGGTCTCAGTATTTTGGGGTAGTGAAGGAATCCTTTTTATTGATTACATGCCAAAAGGCCACACGATTACTGGACCCTATTATGCAAATTTAATTCCGAAACTGTGTGAAGCGATTTAAAAAAAATGTGGGATAACGTCGTTGGGCGTGTTGTTTCTTCACGATAACGCTCCCGCTCATCGATCGGAAGTTGCGCTCAACGCAATCCGCTGTGCTGGCTTCAATTTGCTTCACTATCCACCATATTTTCCGGACTTAGCTCCAAGTGAGTTTCACTTATTTCGAAAATTAAAAGAGGGAATTTGTGGAACTAAATTACACGATAATTACGCGGTTATGGCTGCCGGAGCCTTTCGAGACTCAAGAAAAACAATTACTTCGCAATGCAACGCAATACATTGAATTGGAGGGAGATTGTGTAGAAAAATAAAATAATATGTTTAAATTTTTGCATTTTTTAATATTGGTTCCAAGAACTTTTTGATTCACCCTCGTAGTCAGGTGCAAAGTTAAAAAACTTACTGTAAAATGGTAACAATTGTAAATTATTATAAATGTTCACTACACATTTAAACTATATAATATTATTATAAATATAAAATTTCAATAAATTTGGTTTACAAATAACAAAAACGGACATTTGAACTGATATGTGCTTTTCTGAAAAGTTGCTATATTAAAAATAGCTTTTGTACCTTACAACTTTTGGAATCTAATAACATCCAAACAAACTTATACATCTAGTATTACAGTGTTACTGTAGATCAGAATCTGAGAATAACAAGTTTGTTGTACATTCACTTAAAGGCATATATAAAGTTTGAATGTTTTTTTTCTAACCCTTGAAATTGAAGATTAAATTATTAGTTAGGTCTTTGATTCAATAAACATTTTGTTACTTGTAGAATATCCCGTGTAGTACATATTATATATAGATACAAATAGTTAATATACTTGCTTGCATTATATACTTGCAATATGTAAATAAGTAGTTACTCGAGTATTTATTGTATGTCCATTTTGATTAAACATCACTGAAAATATCACTAATATATACAACGAAAAATATATGATAATACAATTGAACACGAGTCTTCTAAGTTATATGTAAATATAGTAACATTATAATGTTTATATACTGGTAACATCATCATTTATTATGCTCTTTTGTGTCTGCCCAATGGATATTTATGGTCCTTAGCCAACATTGACATGAAAATTATAATTTGATAATGCATCCCAATCGTATTATAATAATTATTACTTATTTATTTCAGACACATAGATCCATAAAAATAATTTGAACAATTAAATTAAATATTAGTAATTAAAATGATTAAAGTCAATCGGTCAGTTCTTAATTTAATCATTTTATTAAAAAGCACTATATTCGATTACCTGGTAGATAAACTATAGTAGTCTGTAGAACAACTGATTTTGTATTAAACTTGTTAATTGCGCATCTAATGTTGTTGCTACTTGGTCCTTAGTCCAATAAAAATATCAGTTTTCTATATTTACGTGTAAAATGTGGTGAATATCGAAACTAAGATATTTACTTATTTGTATCTCAATTTGTTAAATTGTTTATTATATAAATAATGTGATGATGTTCTATTGTACAGTTATTGATAGTGTTATCAAATACTAATAAAACCAATTTAAATGAGGTTTGCCATTAAATTTTATTAAATAGCCACCATCTTTTTCTTTGTTAAATACACATATAGTTTCTTGATTCTGGGGCTTCATCTGCGTTAGTGTTAAAGAATTAGGCTGTGGACGAATGAGTCTTATTTTACGCGTTGAAAATAACATTAACACATAGCCACATTAGTGTATGTACATAGGTTATCTGCCAATATTTAATGTCATTAACAATGTCGCATCTCAAATAATGCATTAAACCATCGCCGTATCTACGTGAAACGGCTTAAATCTTTTAACACTAACTCAGATGAAACCCCAGCCTAACAAACGGTCGTCTATACAGCTTCGGACGCGTTACTATGAATTGTTATCCGCGTAAATTGTTCTACTTTCATCAGACATGTTAAAGTCGGTTAAAAAGAATCCTCATCCCGTCGTGGAAATAGAGGAGCGGAGCGAATCAATTGATATACTTTCCGTAAACTTACAGAACGTTGTTATCATGATATTTTAAAAGTTGCACGTTGAAACTTTGTTTTAACGCCACTTTTTTATATGTAAAAATACTAGAATGTCTTCTTGTTATATATACATTCTTCTTTAAACTTAGAAATGGACTAGAACATTTAAATAACAAAGACATCGAAACTAATATATACTATGTAGAAGATCACTGCCAACGGGGAGCGTGCCCAAAAGGCTGGTTGCATTGCCGCGCTGTATGGCAATACTTATTTGTTGTACGAAATATGAGCCAGCCTCCTGATCATGGGTAGTGTCAAAGAGTTTCTTAGATATGTCTTTAAATAAACTCTTTGCCGACGGACCCCACGGGCCTAATCTTTCAACCCCAAACTGCACAAATATGTAACCTTTTCCTAAATATTTGCGCCGTTTGACGTCTTCAGCTGAAGCGGTGGCGTTGCGCCCCTGACTCGGTCGTTGGAAGATCTGATGGGGCCAGTGTGTCAACACAGGTCGCATCCCACACTAGCGGCCGCCCCATCTTCAAAGGGACCAGTGACATTCCGTCCGGTATCTTGCCAACGTCACGTACCAGGCCATTCGGTTCTAGAATGGCCGGTACGCCGACGCTGACAAGAGCTCGGCGGATGATGTCGTTGAGGCTGGAGTTGATTGTAATGATTATCCGCACCCCTATTTCGAGTTGAGCCGTTACGATTTCACCCAGTATAATTGTAAAAGAACTTGATCATAATTGAAATGTGTACTTTTGTGAACGACCTAGATAAATAAACCCGTTATCAGAACATTGTTCTAAATATACCTGCGATATCTATCTGTGTATACTTTAATAAGTCTAAATGGTTCGAGATTGTACATTGCGTTTAAAAATGTGAAAAATGTCCCGGGGGCTAATTGGGACAAGGGAGATTCCGAAAATGCAGTTTTTAGAATTTTGTCTGCCTGTCTGATAGAGCATCACGTGAAAACTGTTGAACGGATTTAAGTGAAACTCGACACAGAGCTAGCTTATATCAGGGCGTAACTTAGGATACTTTTTATCCCCATATGTTGTTTCCATAAAATAAACAGATTAGCTAAATAGATGCGGCTGCCATCGCGTTTTTTAAATTCACTAACAAATACTTTATTATAGGTAGTCATTCATTGTATTACTTCGAATCAGGTTGGTTTCGACTCATCTGTTTTGCTTGGCAGCTGTTTAGACTATAAGGACTTAGTTTCTTTGTTATTGTAGTGAATTGAACAAGAAACAGCAAAGTTTTAAGTCTAATATACTTACATAAAAATATGTATATTTATAAAAAACCTAATTTAGTTTTTATGTAAGAAACATAGATCTATTAGGCAGGACGCCTCACGCGGCGTAGCCGCGGGGAAAACTAGTTAAGTATAATAAAATGGCCACAATGGCCTACTGTTGGAACTCTCGCCTACCTGCTCCAGAATGGATGCTATACTTGATATGCTTGTCTAATGGCCGGTTCCTATATCTTACCGACCATTCTTTTGCCTTACTATAGCTTAAAACAAGTGGGGCAATTCTTTAGTCAATGGGCATTGCCTTATTATTACATAAGGGCCATACAAGTTATCACAAAATTTAAACAATGTTATGGCAAGTAACAGTATAATAGTAAGATATAGGAACCCCTAAGACGAATTTGCGGGTATCACTCATCAGTATCATACTATGCATTTTATACTTATGAAATCATGATGAAATATTTTTCTTTAATTGTCAAGTGGTATATGCACAGTATATAAGAAAAATTTGTCAAGTCAGCCGGACCATGCACGTTAATGAATTCCATAGAGGAAATAAAAATAAACATCACAGGCGCGTGTTGTCGATGCGGCTAAACTTGAAAAAGGCAGATTACTTGCAATTGCATCGCTGCAAACTCACGAGAAACATGCTACAGACGCGCGTGAGCAACTCCTCTTGCAGAGTAAAACGTGCCTAGCACGCGCGCGTACGAGTCATACACGTGCGTGTATCACGCTGGAAACGTGCGTGCGCATTGCCTCGTTTCATGCCATCGTAATACATTTCCAGTATATAAAAGTACTCTGTGGTAATACTGTCGTCATCTGATTAAAACGCGCTGTACGTGTTTGATTGCAGCCAAACAGAAGCGCTGTGCCCATAGGTAATATACTATAAATAAAGCTGTGCCAGCGCGTCTGTATCAATGTAATCCGCCCGATCGTAACACGCGAGTGTGGTATTCGGCCATGCCAAGCCTGCCCTTTTAAAGAAGCTGCAAATCGTGCAGAATAAATTCATGCGCAGAGCCGTCGGTGCTCCCTTATATATGCTTAACGTCGACCACCTCCACCGCGATCTGAAGCTTCCCTCCATCAAAAACTACATTACGTCGCTCTCGCGTAAGTATTCGATCTTTCGCCGCACCACCAACAGCCGCTCGTCGTGTCTGCGTCCGGTTATAAGCCTCGACGAAAGGCCCACGTGCGACGACCGCGTAACGTCCTCACGAACAGGATCGACGATATTACAAAACGGCTGGCCCGGATTAGCCCGCCCGCGGTTAGGATGGCAGTCTGGCAGGCACCGACAGACAGACACAGACGACGGCATCTCAGACGCCGCCAATCACGATCGCTCCACGTCCCCGCGAGGGACGCCAGGAGACATAGCTCCCCATAGGATAGACAAGGCGTGTTGCTGAGAACTTTCTTTCGCCGTTTCTTCTCTCCCAGCCATAACACGTTGCGAAACGGCAGTAAGATAGCGTAGGCCGCCGCGAACCGCCGATCCCGGCCCGCCGGGATCCTTCTCCTCGGGTTTTATATTACCCGTCGCCCTTTCTCAATTAGTGCATTCTGTCGCCCTATGGTGGGCATCATTAGATTCATCCCCCTGTCATGGCAACAGTCCAATCGAGGTAAAACTCCCTAGGGAGCTCCCTCGAGCAAGTTGCGAAGGCGCTCCCCCCGAAAACCCCCGCAAAGTTGTGAGGTCTTCGGACCAACAACATAAAAGTCAAGTTCAATAAAGAAATAAAATGTATCGATGTAACACCGCGCTAGTAGCGCGTCGACAGCACGTCTGCATACTGTAATTTTATGAACGTGTGAATAGGTAAATTGGATGCGACAATATCGCGTTTGCAGCGCGTTATGTACGACGCGCGTCGATTGCGCCTGATAAAAACGTGTTAGGGGTTAATGTAAAGTACCACACATCACAAAAACTACATATTGTTTTCTTTGAAATTATTTTTAAGTTTCACCACCTTATCAATCAATAACTTTGTTTACTAGAATCTAGTTTCAAATAGATGTAATTCAATTTTAAAGCACAGTACATTCTACCATATAGTTATGGTGTGCAAAAATACATCCAAGATAGGTATATTAAATACTAACTTTTTTTAATATTATTTTTCAGAATTTTCCACTTCCAAGACCTTAGTTGCTTTATTCATGATCTGACTAATTATATGCCCACAGGACTATATAACCTGAAAAACAAATTTTCAGCTCTTAGTTACATTAACTCTCAGTTCTTTTTCCACAATTTCACTACAGCATAAAATGCAAAATATATGTCAAGGTTATGTATTGAAATAAAACAAGTTATTGTTACACCAAGTGAGTTATATATTATGAGCTGAATACAATGAGATGGTCATCTTTGACGGTTTCTTATTTAAGTTACAATAATTTGGATAGTTGGTACATAATGGGCCTTAACCTAATGCAATTCAAGAGTTGAGACCTGAAACAAACGAAAAAGATATTATTAGACAGAAATTTGGGAACCATCCTACACATAAAACAATTAACCCATATATGCTCAGGAGTATGAAAACAGCCGTACATTTTCTGTACCTAGTTTCAAGCGTCCTGCGTGAAAACATCAATGACACATTATATTTATTTTATTTAATGAAATATATGTTTAATTTTTATGTCATAAATGTTGTAAATTATAACATATAAGTAATAACAACAAATACATATATGTATGCATAAGTCTTCCAGTTATACTAAGTGATGGCACCACCAAACAATACACCACATATAAATTCAACACCACATCAGTTTATTTATATAACAATAACCTACAAAAACTTCTGCCAATTGATAGCATCTCTGTTGTATAGTTAAGTGATCATGTTGACGTTTGTGCCTGTAAAATAACATCTGTGGCACACTTTGCTTTTTCTATTTCATCAAAAGAAAAAGGCAGTGGAAAGTCATCGTAACCATTGACTCACAAGAATATTGACAACAAATGATTAATTTAAATCACACATTGATCGAAAAATGATGGGAATCGGCCAGGAGACATGGCAGCGATTTTGTTACACGACAATGCACCGTCTCACACAGCAAAACTAGTGAAAGACACTTTGGAATCGCTTGGATAGGACATCCTTTCGCATCCGCCGTACTCCCCTGACCTGGCGCCATCAGACTATCACCTCTTCGCATCAAGGGGGCACAAGCTCGCAGAGCAGCACTTCAGCGATTTCGAGGAAGTTGCAAAGTGGCTTGACAAATGGTTTGTCACAAAAGACAAACAATTTTTCTGGCAAGGTATTCATAATTTACCTGAAAGGCTAAGTCTGTCTACACAGAAGCCAAAGGCCAATATTTCAAATAAACTCAAAATCTATTTCCTTTGAAATTTGGGTTTATTTTACCACAAAAACTGGAAAAGACTTATGGTAATAACATATCTCACTAAATTAATGTATTATTGATATTTTTATGCAGGAGGCTTGAGAATGGAAACAGAAAATTTAGATTGTTTCCTTGCTCCTAGGCATATTATCTTATAAGGGTCAGTCCACAGACAGTGTATTATTCTATAGACATGATGAACATTAATTGTTTTTAACATTTTGTAAGAGAATAGCATAAAAACATTCTATTGGAAATGTTTTATACCAAAAACTACTTCAACAGATCTTACTCAGAACAATTTTTGTAGATAACATTTTTTAGCAGCACCATTTCAACTTTTTTTGGTAGACACAGTTTATGAATTGAAAAGTACATATTTGGCCAAATTTTTTTTCAGTTGCTAATAGCTATAATCATTATAACTAGATACAGAGGTAAGTAAGAATAGACAAGTAGAAAAGATAATATTATGATGTCCAAATGATTGGAAGAAAGTGAAAAAAGTAAGAATAACCCAATTATAAGTCTCCACAGATATTGTATTTTAATATGGGCCTAACAAACATTATGATTTGACAAGGATTCCATTTTTACCATTCACTAACAAATATTAACAAGCTAGAATTAAGTCACAATTTGTCAGGGTAATAAGGGCTATTACAGATTTACCTAAGATTTCATCAACTATTCCAGATCATAATTATTGAAATGGTTTTGTTTATTCAGATGATATCTTTAGTCTTAAGTGTTAATCTTTCTGTAAGTACTTAAAATTATTTAGACTTTATAACCTCAAAATGTAAATAAACGAGGTACAAAACAGTGAAGAATAAGATGCGATTATGATATAAAAATAAGTATTAACCATTTATCTCAGCCTCCTAGCTTCACGTTCAGACTCGAGGAGTGTGAGAATGTCGCCGTCACGGACGGGACCCTTCACGTTCCTGATGATTTGACGGCTGGTTTCTCCGATGAACTCTACCTTAACCTGAGTACATTGACCTTGAGATCCGGTGCGGCCCAGCACTTTCACGACGCGAGCTAGAACGTTGGGTTTATCCATTTTTATCGAAAATTATTGAAATTCGGGAGAAATACACGTGCACAAGAGCTTATGAGATCTCAAAAGAAATTGACGTTTCTAGTGTTGTATCAATTGTTTGAAAATTTGAGCGAACTAACTAAAATTTTAGTCGGCTATTTGTGTTTACGGCTTTAGGAATTAGGATGATATTCTCGAATCATTTACTTGTATATCGGTAATTACCGGTTACATGACTTTAATGCATAGCTGTAGTTATGTTAAATTCACATTAGTTTACTTAAAATAAGATAACGAGAAAATAAAAAGCAACAATGTAAATTTCTGATAGTTTCAAGAGTGACAATGTCCGTCTCTATTCTTTATACGTATTGCAACTAAATAGGTTCACAATGTTTCAAACTTAACACCTTCTCTCAGTGTAAACCTATTAATGCACGTAGCTTACACAATCTTGGTTGCTCTGTTGGTTTAGTGAGCAGATCTGCAAGTTGCTGCTCACTGGAGATTTTTTTCACTATAATCTCTCCTCGTGTTACTAACTCACGAATAAAGAAATGACGTATGTGAATATGTTTCGTACGTCTGTGGTATTCTGGATTTTCAGCCAGTTTAATCGAAGCCTCGTTGTCAACCCACAATGTCAGCAATTCTTTATTATCAGTGAGGTGCTTGAATAATCGTGTTAGCCAGACTGATTCCCTGGCAGCCTCACTTGCAGCGACAACTTCAGCCTCAGTTGTTGATATGGCCACACTCTGTTGTCTCTGGCTCATCCAAGAGACTGGTCCTCCTGCGTATAAACATAATATACCAGAGGTGGTTTTTCCGGCCCCTATATCACCACCATGATCAGCATCACTATAACATTCAAAGTTCTTATGGTTACCTTTCTGGTAAACAATGCTAAGATCAAGAGTGCACTGCAAATGCCTCATGATACATTTCACTTTTACGCAATCTACATTAATTGGCTTCTCTAGACTTCTCGAAACTACACTGACTGCATATGCTATGTCAGGTCAAGTACTAACTATAAGATAAGCTAATGCTCCAACAGCTTGTCTATAATTTTCTAAAATATAATCATCAGTCTTCAAATTATTCTGTGATATATTTTCTTTGATTATAGGTGTTGCTACAGGTCTACAGCCTTCCATACCGAATCTATGGAATATTTTCTTAGCACAAAATGCCTGGTGTATCTTAATACTACCTTCTTTGATTTCAATCTCTATATCAAGGAAGAAAGAGGCTGGTTTATAAGTAATTTTAAATATCGTTTTCAAATCTCCTAAAAAGTCATCTATCATCTGTTGATCTGTTGCTGCAACAAGCCCATCATCAACATATAGAGCTACAATCAATTTCTTACTATTTTTTCTCAGAATAAATAAACAGGGATCTGCATTACTCGTCTTAAAACCAATTTCCTTCAAGAAATCCAGGATAATTTTATTCCAACACGTTGGAGCCTGCTTTAAGCCATATAAACTTTTCTTTAAAAGACAAACTCTTCCCGTACTATCATCATAGCTTTCGGGCTGTTTCATATAAATTTCTTCATTTGACAGTGAACCATATAAAAATGCAGTCGACATGTCAAATTGGAAAAACTTCAAGTCTTCACTAGCCGAAATACTTAGTATGGTTCTAACAGTTGACAACTTAGCAACTGGGCTAACGGTTTGATCATAATCTACACCTTTCCTTTGACGAAAACCTTTGGCGACAAGTCTTGCCTTATACTTGTCTACAGAACCATCAGCGTTTTGCTTTATCCGAAAAACCTATTTAAATGGTATGGCTTTTCTGTTCTTGGTTAGTTTCTGCAAATCCCAGGTTTCATTTTACTTAAGTGAATTAATGTCACTTTCCATCGCTTTTATCCAAAGATCGCTATCTTGACCAGACACAGCATCCTCATAAGACTGTGGTTCTTCATATCTATCAACAATCATAACATAGTCTTTGAATTTAGCTGGATGTCTAATGACGAACGATTTCGAAGCTCTCTCTCACTCTCGATACTAACAAGAGGCTCGAGACAATCTTCATCTTTATCACTCTCATCTACATTTCCCCCTCTAATTCATTAGACTCTTCATGGTCGGATTCTGAATTGTTATTTACTGGAGCTTCTTCAAAATCCGTTCGAACATTTATAGGTATCTCAACTTCACTTATATCTTCATCCTTACTTAAGTCTTCTGTTACGAACTTCGATTTGATTGGTCTCTCATCAAAAGTCACATCTCTGGATTTAACTAAGGAATTTGACTCTTTATTCCATAGTCTGTAACCATCATCGTTATCATAGCCAATAAGAAAGCACTTCTTCGCTTTCTTATGCAATTTCTTCCTTCTCTGCTTAGGAATATGAGCATAGCATACCGAGCCTGTGATTCGAAAATGCTTTATCTGCGGCTTCTTACCAAACCATAACTCATATGGACTTTTGTGATCTACGCAAGTTGGTCCTGTTCTATTCAGAATATAAACAGCCGTTTGTACCAACTCTGCCCACAACTGTTGAGGTAACTCCTCATGTGCATGCATCATGCTCTTGCTGACTCAACGATAGTACGGTTTTAGCTTTCGCTACAACCGTTTTGTTCCAGTGTGTACGGCATTATAAGTTCATATTTATTCCACGTTTCGCTAACTCTTTTCTTACTTTGTCGTTTATCAAATTCTCCACCATTGTCGCTCAGAAATTCCTTTATAGTATTCCCTGCAACATCAGCTTCATTAAGCATCTGACATAATTTTTCTGGTACTTCAGACTTCTCTTTCATGAAGTAAACAAAGCGATAACGGGTATATTCATCTTTGAAATGAACAAAATAGTGAAATTTCGAGTAAGATGCAGAAAAAGGACCACATACGTCAGAATGAATGCGCTCTCCAGGCATTTGAGCTTTATCTCTAGTTCCAAACTTTCTTCTGTGTGCTTTACCAAATATACAACCTTCACATAATTCTCCACTGTCCTTTGTCTTAATGTCTAACTCTCTCTGTATAAGACTTTTCACATGCCTTTTATCTTGGTGACCCATTCTCTCATGGTAAAGCTGTAATGTATCAAGTGCATTCACCACCAAATCAACTTGACATACTGCGCTACATTTCAGCTTGTATAATCCACCAAACCTTCTATATCCAGTCACTGCTATCTTTCCATTTACCTTTATGAAACAGGAAGTTACCCGTGACGTAAACAAACTTTTCGGATTCAGATCTTGTGCTGCTAATAACGAGAATAAATTTCTACTTATCGTTGGAACCAATCAGACCTCACTAAGAAAGAATTCTTCAGCATGGGCCCATATTCTTATTGACCCTTTTCCAATGGCCTTTATTACCTTACCATCTGCTGTAGTAAATGTATGAGGTATCAAAAAATGCTCAAAATCTTCATAAAGATCATCCCACATCGTAACATGATGTGTAGCGCCGTTGTCAACATATCAGTTCTCACGATCGAAATTGCACTCTGAGGAATTTATCAGTAGAAGCAACATGCCAGTGCTTGTACCTCGATCTCCTTTACTAACATTTTTCTTTTATTTATTTGGACAATCCTTTTTAATATTACCAACCTCCTTGCATATGTGGCACCTTAACTCTTTGGTAACTTTCTTTCTTACCCTTGATGTCTTATCTGGTTTTCCATATTTCATTTTTGGCTGGTGCAGTATCAGCGCCTCTTCACTAGAATTCCCTTGAATCATCTCTGAGTTCAATATAGCCCTTTCATGCACAAATAATTGACTCGTCAGATTTTCCACAGTTCGGTCCTTCTTAGACATTAGCATCCAACTTGATTTAAATGAGAAATATTCTTCTGGCAATGTATCTAGCAACTTACATATCAAGAGTAGATCAGGTAATCTTCCCATCTCATCAATTTTAATAAGTTCTATATTTAAATATGGATACATTTGCATTAGAACAATGGGCGGCCTTATCGCTTATAGCGATGTCTTCCAGGCAACCCAGATCTTTATTTGTTCCATCATACAATCTGTGTAATTCCTCCCAGACGTCTAACGGACTCGAAAATCTTATGACTTTGTCTAGTGTTTCATCAGAAATATTGTTTGTAATTAAAAGAAGAGCCGTACTCTCTAATTTAATATACTCATTTAACTTCTTATTAAAATCTACCAAGACCGCTGCACCGTCAACTTCATTGTCGACCACCACAGGCCTTACCGGCTTCCTCATTCGACCTTCTACAATATCCAATAGTCCATCGATGCCTCTTAATAAAGCCGACATACGATATTTCCATGATATCCAATTTGTCCCATCCAACTTGGATATTTGCATTTTACACAAATCCATTTTTACTTGTAATGAATTTTAATGCAAATCATAGAAATAACGACCCATAAAATGTGTGGTCGAGATAAGGAGAAAATAAAAAGCAACAATATAATTTTCTGATAGTTCAAGAGTGACAATGTCACGTCTCTATTCTTTATTCGTATTGCAACTAAATAGGTTCACAATATTTTAACTTTAACAAGTTTTTATCTCAGAACGATACCGAAATTTCTAAAAACACTGATGAAATAAAGAGTGAACTAAAACAGCTGTTGCTCTTTTCTTTGGTTCTAGTTTATTGTTTAGTTTTAATGCTACTAAATTAAAAAGACGAACATGTGTGCATGATGTTTATTAAAAAAGTAAGACAGTAACTGTTTGATAACATTATAAATAAAAATGTACGTTTTTTTTTATTGCAGGCGTTCAGCAGACAATCAGACGGCCCACTTGATGGAAAGCTGGTACCATCGCCTATGGATATTTGCAACACCAAAGGTGCTACAAATGCGCTGCTGCTCTCTCAAGGGAGATTGGAACCTGGTCACTAATGCCGGAACACAAGTCAAGGTTGTTATGGCGACATACTCTAGACCGGGGGTGGTAGCCATCCAGTCGGGCAAATGCCCTACCACCTGGTAAATTATATACGTAATATGCATTCCTTTCTAACACTATTTCAACGCCATCATTAAAAATGCTTCGGATGTATTTTCTAGCTATTCTAATATAATTTTTATATCTTTGGTTATTATTTTATAACTGAAGACAAATGTGATAAACATACAGTTTACACTTTAGATTCTATCAGCGCCACTAAAAATGATTTCTCTAGTATCCGACTGAGTTCGGAGCATCCGGTTTGGAGTAGGTAACATGGATTCTACAGTTTATAACGCCAATTTGTCCCCAATGCACATATATTATTATACTTCCATATTTCGTAATACATAAGTACACTTCTTCTTCGGCCAATCTCTGTCCACCGCTGGACGTATGCCTCCCCAAGTACAGCGATATTGCGCAGCTCGTTGGTCCACCGGGCTGACGGGCGTCCTACGCTACGTTAGCCGAGACGTGGTCTCCACTCCAGGACTCGTTTGCTCCATCGGCCGTCGGTCCTGCGACAGATGTGACCGACCCACTGCTACTTCAACTTGCTTATTTTTTAAGCTATGTCGGTTACCTTCCTTCTCTTACGGATGTCCTCATTTCTGGTTTTATCCATATCAGACAAAAATACACTCAAAACATCCTTTTATAAAATTTTTGATTGAGCAAATAATAATCTTTTTTAGTTTTTCCGGTTTTAGATTATCAATAAAACTATACATCACTATTTCATACGCATGACAAAATTGACAAAATATTCCACGTCAATCGAGTTGGAAAGAAAATTGGCATTTTGCCTGGTACTTCTTGCATCGTTGGTTTGTGTAGCAAAAGTGAATGGCCCACAATCTTCATTAGAAGCCGCCGTATTCGTACATAAAATTATTGTTATTAAAATGAAATTAATATTAGCGTTCTTGGTGCTTCCGGCGGCTTTGCTGTGCCTACAAAACTGTAAGTAAATTAATTGATAAATAAAACTAATTATTTTTCTATAAATCGGTACGTGGCATCAGCAACTTTCGTTATTGCTATTTATTGAAAGAAAGCATACATTACACGCACTTTTATCATGACCTTTTTACGTGTTATTTCATCATAATCTAAAGATACAATTCAGCATAAACTTCCCTTCGTCTTTTTAGTAAATATTCCTTTACGACAACATAATGTATAAGAAACTGTCTTTCCTTAAATTATAGTTAAATGCATTTTATTTATGTCTTATATAGTACTTATATAGGTTTTCTATTTAGTAAATTGCACTTCCTTTTTTCTTTTAAAACTAAAGGATTCTGAGTGATTTGGTAGCTACACTGTCAGTATGATTTGAAAACCATATGCTTCAATTAATTAATTTATGTAATACAAAACTTTCTCAAATTACACACCATCACACTGTGTACAAAGATAAATCAGCTCATTTGCTAAATGTTTGAAAACTGAAGAGATGAGAGACTGTACAGTATCTTAGAAGGAGGAAATTGGCAAAGGTTAATTATAGTTAAAAGTCTTCTACTTACTCATTTTTATCTAGTAGTGAACACCAATGTTTTGATGGAGTAAGTTGAAAGAAAGATATTATCTAGCAACATTCTTCTCTATCCAGGTTTTTTTTCTTCTGATTTATATAAGCCAAGACAACTGTAATTTTCCATGAGATATGGTTCTATGAAACACCACTTACCATCTCCAATATTGGGATCCTGAATGTGGACATAGTAAACAATATGCAGTTTTAAAATCACCTATAAGACACAATCAAAGTTGCCTAAAGAAAGCTTAGTATCCTTATGGGTCTATATAACACTTGATTCTTTGACAATATCATAAACTTTATAAAGTATATGCCAGGCTGCATATGTAATACTAGTCACATCTATGAGAAGTTGGCATATCCATACTAGACTGACTCACCTCATTTCTATAAATATTATTGTTGATCTTAACCTTATTACTGTAGCCTTCATAGAGCTCATACTTGTTCCAAATATCCATAAACAGTGACCAGTTTCTATCAACTGAATCCCTTGTGTATTTGCTTTTATAAAAAGACACCTGTCTGCACTAGATATCCAGTCCATTTAGAATCTAGACAGATTGTTAAGTTTGATGTAAACTACAATAACAATTATGATTTATAAAACAATACATGTTTGTGTGATGGAATCCACAGATATATTAATGGAAGACAAGTACTGTGAAGGTATTTTTCAACTCTCTTTAGGCTCAGTGTCAGACCTAATTTAAGGTCCATGTCAAGTCTTTTATCAAAATTAGGTTTACTTTTCTAATTTTTTTGTTATATTTATCTTGCATTTGTTTGACTCTGTATTATTTTCCTCTATTTTTATTCACAAATTGTTACAATTAATTATTCTAGTATGTAAAAATTGTTTAAAACATGTTGAGTATAATGCTTTTAAACTTTCAGCAAACACAATTCTTGCTAGAGCAGAGGAAGATGAATTAGATGATGTAGTGGACATAGAAGGTGAAGACAACCAAGTTGTGGGTGATGATGCATTAGGTGATGATGATGACTCAATAGTGAAGAGTTCTCAAGATGTTGATACTACAATTTTATTCACCAAGCCTGTGCCTAATTATGGTGATGTTGCTTTTGGTAAGAAAGTTTTAAAGTAATTGATGAAGTTTAATAAAAATTCCTACTTCAGTCCATTGAAGCTACTCTATAATCCAAAAAATTCAATACTGCCACATGTTTAATAACGAAGTAGTAAAATAAGTTTATAAATATTTAAAAAGTTAAGAATGACATGCCAAGAATTACTGTTGTTATGTATTTATTAATACAAGAAGCATTATAATAATTAAAAAATTATTATACAATACTTATTTTACTACTTTCCACTAAACCATTAATTTGTATTAACAATTTGCTCAAACAAACATTTTGAAGAAGGAAAGCATTACAAGCAATTCTTGTATAAGTTATTACTTGCTTGTTTTACTTTTTCTAAAAACTAAACTAATTTGTTTTAAATAAAATATTCAAATGGCTACTATTGGCTACCTAAGAACAGAAATAGTTTTCCAGAAGTATCATCGACTGTCAGTGGGGTCTAGAATTTAAGCTTTTGGTGGTTAGGGGTTCAAAGAAAAACCTCAGATGTGTGTAATTTATAGTAAAAAACTAATAATAGTGCAAATTATCACACCTTATATATTTACAGTAATAAATATACATAGACAATCATTATTAAAAATATTTTTGATTGATTTTTTGTGTAAGTTGTGACATATTTATAAAGCATGTAATTTATCCTATTACAGACCTGCAAGCTGGTTATCCCGTCAGAATTTCTGGTTGGTTTTGTGAATAAAGGTTCAGAAGATTATGTAGTGGAAACAATGGAAGCATCATTCCGTTACCCAATGGACTATACATACTACATCCAGAATTTCACAGCACTACCATACAATAAAGAGGTTAAACCTAAACAGGAGGCTACTTTTGCATACTCGTTTATTCCAAATGAGGCGTTTGCAGGCAGACCCTTTGGCTTGAATATCCAATTGAACTACAGAGATGCCAGTGGAAATTATTATCAGGTGTGATATTTCAGATATAATAAAATTCTATCAGTAATGAAAAAAAATCAGAAGTGACTAATACCACTTACATAGACTACTTAAAGTTGTAACCTTGCAATAATAAATTAATCCTCATAGGACTTGACATAATTATATACAGAAATCTTAACTGCTATATTATAATATTTAAAACATAATTATATCTTGAACATATTGATGAGATGCATCTTGGATAACATATCTGTTTTTTATATTGACAGATTTTATCACATATGGACTGTTCAAAGTTTTAACCTTCCAGCAATAAATTAATCCATGTATGTGACATAGCAAGCAACAATTTGCCTTGGAAAAAGTGAGATACTGCCATAGACCATTCTTCTCTCATTTATTGTTTAGTTATTTAATTATAAAAAACATATTTTTTTAGAACAAATCAGTCAAGATTTTATAAGGAACTTGATAAACCTTTCATTATTGTTCAATTTCATGTTAAGATATAATAAAAAGTACATACATAGTGGAGTTTCATATAAAAATTTAAAACTTAAATGATGTTTTAGGGAATTATAATGTCTTAAAATTAGAGCACAATTTCTTTAATCAATAGTCTGTATATGGCAAGTATAGTGTAAAAGGGCTGCTAGTGGGGCCTAATTGAAGAAAGCTTAAGAAATAAATATCCTTTGAGAGTGAACAACCAAATATCCTACTAAACTTATGAGTATTAAAATCTATAATATTATAAAATTCTAAATATGCCATCTGTACATTGAAGCTATTTAAAAAGAACAAATGGAATATACTTTACATATAAACAATGAAGAATACAATGCAATTTTTTTAGATTGCTTGTCTGTTTGTTCGGGATCCATGTAAAAACTGGGGCCGATTTCAATGTCGTTTTCCCAGATAGACAGCAAATTCTTAGACTTAAAATCTGCGCTATTTTTTATCTCGGGAATTTTCGCGGTAGTGTTTTATAGTAGGTAATATACTTAAAAATTAGCTAATTCAGATCCTATTATTACTAAAACAACATAATCTGGGACTTTTTATATTTCCCGCGATTTCCTAACTTTGAAACCTCGTGATATTAGTACTTGCTTAATATGACAGTTTCTATATTTATTAGACATCTTTAGTAGAACAGATGTAGTTATGACTTGAGTAAAATTACTTCTCCTGGGTTTTTATGAGAATCTTTAGAATTCATGTATTTTCATACTAAACAATTTGTTGCCCTGCTAAAAATAACCTTTGAATTTAAATATTGGCACAATAACTATAATCTACGTTACCTCCAGTGTGGATGGAGTCACGGTCATATCCTAGTTTGATATTATAATTGTTGAACCAAATGATGTTAGAGAATTATCTTGTGAACTAATTGGTGACACCGCATCTCATAAATTATATAATTGCCCCACAGCTGAGCTTGCACCTCCCATTTTTAGGGCAACGGACAATATACCCACCACACTTGTCCAAGGTGCATTGGCAGATTTCACACATTGGTTATCTTGGTGTGCCGGTTTTATTATGTTGTTTTCATTCGCTATTAGCATGTAGCAATTTTAACAATATCCACATTAGAACAGAAAATTGCTTAAACTATGCATGCTTTCCGGCTAGGATTTGAAACCACACCCTTTGAGTCTGGGAAGTGTGTGCGCTAACCATAAAGCTACTATGGCTTGCAATTGTAGCGTGAGTGGGAGCAAATTGAAATAAGTGGCACAGAGTTGGAGAGACTTATATTCCAGCAGTCCCCTGCTGTCTAACGACGAAGTAACAATTATACCACTTATTATTTTAAAGAATCAGTATAAGCAACATTTTAAATAATGGAGTAATAACCTATTCAAAACGATTTTTTCCCCACAGGAAGCGGTATACAACCAGACTGTAAATGTAGTAGAAGTGTCGGAAGGTCTTGATGGGGAGACATTTTTCTTGTATGTGTTCTTGGGTGCCGGGGCTGTTCTGGCCTTGGTTGTTGGACAGCAGGCCTTGTCGTCGGTGGCCAGGAAAAGGTCCCCCAGGGCTGCCCCTCGTCCCCTAGAGACTGGCACTGCCAATGATGTTGACTATGATTGGTTGCCAAAAGAAGTTGTTAACCAGCTAAGTAAGTATGAATTAGTGTTAATCTTTATCATGGTATAAATAATAAATATATATATATATATATATATATATATATATATATATATATAATATATATATATATATATATATATATATATATATATATATATATATATATATATATATATATATATATATATATATATATATATATATATATATATATATATATTATATATATATATATATATGCCTTTATTTTGCCATAAGTAGTTTTTAGTAGTACATTAAAATATTTGTTAGTGTTAAAATTATACCATTAGCCTATTTGGCAACATGTTCGTGATATAGGCCTTTGCAAAAGATGTCCATACTCTCCTATCTTGGGCTTCCAGAGTCCATAATGATTTTACTATCTTTTTTTATGTTGTCGTCCTTTTTTCAGGGAAGTAAAGACTAAAGATGTTTAAAATAACACCATTATTGAATAATCACATTAGTGTATTGTATATACATATGTTATCTGTCAATATATGTAACATCATTAACAATTATCACAAATAATTCATTACACTCATTGTCATATCTGCATGAAACATGCCTATAACTGTAACATTATCCCAGGTGAGGCCCTTGGACACCTCAGACACATAACTCTAAACAATCCATTATGTTTCATATGATAGAATTTCTCCATAGCTCATTCTTGACTCGTTTTTGATGGCTTAATTTAATTATTAAAACAAAATCAATCAAAGGTTTAACTTTAAAGTTTCAATATTTCTTTTACAGAAAAGTCACCCAAACCCCCAAAGCAGTCGCCCCGCGTGAGGAAAGCAAAGAGATCTGCCGGTGACGACTAATGTAATAACAGAATACTACTCAGAGTACTGCGAGCGCACTAGTGCTTTAGTAGTGGAAGCATGCCACACGATTAAAGTGAAAATAGGGCCAAACGTTGTTTTATGCAAGATGTCTTTGCCTGTTGCTTTAATTTTGTTTTTAATTCTAGTTAAATAAATGGCTTGAACACAAGCCCTTTGAATTATGTGCAATAAATTATTTTTATGGATGTAATTAAATATTGTTAATAGATTTATTTAAAATGTTTGCGAAAATTTAACTTATTCAAATTAGTATTTTTTTTTTAAATTTGGTAATTTAATGATGGTTGTCTGGGCCTGTTTTTGCTTTAGTCGCTTTTTTATAAACAGACTTGAGTGTGTAGTTGCTAAGTTGTGTTGTGAGAGTAAATAAATTATGGAACAAAATGTGCGGGAGGCTGCGTGTAAACGTGTGCGACAATGAATACATTAATTTAATAATGAAATGTTACATTTGTAAGATGTTGTTTTATTTGTCAATTATAAATCTGAAATTTAACTTGTACATTAGAATTTTTAAGTTTCTTATACCTTCCTTTATTCATGCAAGAACGGAGAAAGAATACTAATTCCTGCGGCCGGGCGGCCTGTCGTAAGAGGCTACAAAACGACCCATAACCAGGCGGTAGGGTATTTGCCCGTCTAGATGGCTACCACTCCTGGTCTAGAGCATGCTGCCATAACAACCTTTAGTTCTGTTCCGGCATTAGTGGCCAGTCTCTGTTTAGAGAGCGGCAGCTCATTGATAGCGCCTTTTGTGGTACAAATGTACAAAGGCGATGGTAACCGCTTTCCATCAACTGGCCCGTCTGCCTGTCTGCTGAACTGATGCAATAAAAAAACCTTTTTATTATCTGAAGCAGGCAGATGGTCCTCGGAAAGTAGTTTTTTGGCAAGCTGGCAAAAAGGCAGAAGGTCCAGCTCATGGAAAGTGATTACTGCCGTCTATTGACGCTTGCAACACCAGGAGCGAAGCCAATACGTTGCCAGTCTATAGGATTTGGATGAGATAGAAGAGTCATAGGAAGAATAGGACAAAGATAATACATAACAAGATAATGACTTCAGTTAGGCTCGACCACGTACATAATTAATCGTCAACTATGAATGTTTACAACGCTCTTTATTAGAGGCTCAGGAAGCGATGATTAAGATTTTTCAAAATTTATGGCATATCTAGGGACGAAGCTACCACCGTATCAATAATACGGGTTCCCCAGGCTGCAGGGGCCCCGAAACTGTAAACAAAATTTCCTAAACTGTTATCCACAATCTTTTATAGATTGATAACATTTTTGAGAATAGCTGCTGGGCCAACAGGAATGGAATACTAGAAAATTTTAAATCATCTTCAGCTATGGATTTGTTTTCCGAAAATGATCAGTTTTCCGAAAAAAAATGCGAGAAGTGTATCTCTGTTTCGAATTGTTTGTCTAACTTAGCTCCTAGGAGCATTAATTATAAGTAATAACTTGTCTATCTTCTATATCAAATAATAATAATAATCAGCAGACAAACACACATATCGTATATCCCCAAATTAAGCAAATTACGCCTGTGTTATGACTAATATACAACGTACCACGCTGGGGCCGATCCCAGGCACCCAGATCATATTAAATAACGGAGAAAATACGTTTCTGAAATTTACTACACCAGGAAGCGAACCCGGAGCCTCTGCATTGCAGTGAGGTAGGCCGGCAACGGCTTTGCCCGCTCAGCCACGGACGCCGTCATATCTATATTATATAATAAAATTGTAGAAGTCAAATTTGTGTACAATGAAAAAAAATGCTAAAAACCGAGTCAGGGGAATGTAAGAAGTGAAATAGAACTAAATTAGATTTTTGTTGTTGTCTGTTGGTACCGGGTAATCTCCAAAACGAATGGACCGATTTAAATGAAATTTTGTATGGTGGTAGCTATGTCCCTGATCATCATATAGGATACTTTTGATCCCGAAAAATAAGAGTTCCCGTGGGATAGTTAAAAAATCGCACTACGCGCACGAAGTCGCGGGCATCAGCTAGTAATCAATATATAATTATTTTAATTTAATTCGAGCATTTTTTAAATATTTTATTTAAAAAAAAAACTACATTTCCTTTGGGCCTCCAACACATTTTGATACAGGGCCCATCTAAGGCAAGATACGCCACTGGGCATATCTAAAATAGTCAACTGCTGAACGTTGCCGATTTTATGAAAAAACAAACTGCGCAGCAAAACGTTTCTTTCTACCTAGACCTAGACAGGTGACGTTTTGCTGCGCAGGGAACTCCCGCCAAAATAACTATTGACTTTGTAACATTGGTCACGTGGTGAATATATATATGATCTTGGCCTTTGTGCATATTAATCACGTAGTGTACATACATTGTATGTATATCAATAAAATAACTAACATTGTATTCACATATTATGATTGAGCAAAAATTGCGCCTTTATTATGAATATTTAGAACCTATCTAAATAAAACTAATACATATACATTTTTTTTAAAAAACCTAACAAATATATACAGTATAATAAATATTATAAACTAAGCTCGATCCAGCTCGACCAAACCGCTGTTGTAGGGCAATGTACCAAAATGTACCTGTTAGCATTACCTCGCTGAATACAACAGTTCTCTTTCGAAGTAAGCCCCAGCCTTTTTCAAATCAAATCAAATTTATTTGTATAAAACATGGTTAAGCAGATGTAATATATGTTAGTGTACACATGTTTTGCTCACATAGGAGCATACAAATATTTATAATAAATTTTATTAAATTAAATAATGATAAAATAATAATAAGAAAATAAAATTACATTTTACAATTGAGAAATTCGTCCACCGAGTAAAACATTCTATTTAAGAGCCAGCCTTCCGGCTGACCAGCCATTTTTTAGCGAAAATGTATCTCAAACACTTATATAAAATTGCAAGACCTGGTACACATCCAACGCTATAAGAAACAAACAGATTTACATACTAGAGCTCTCCTTACATAGTTGTTATAAGCCGTGGTAGCTTAATAACTAACGTACCACGTCTTTTTCGAACGACGTGGATACAAATACTGAACGGGGAAATATGCACAGTTCAGACAGATTTGTTGACCCAATGTGCATTTTGTTGCGATTACCTTGTGCTGTCGGTGACAGAAAAAGCGCGATGAAACTTGCATATCATCGATGTTTGAAACCTGTCAATTCATCTTAAGCCGGGTTAAAATATGTATCATATGCCCGATCCGATCACTGTATCCGTATCATTCGCCGTACCGTATCGAGCTCCGTATCTAGCTATAGACGCTTATAATTTACTCCGTATCATATCTGTCGTATCCTCAGAAAAAGTGAAAAAAAACGTGCCGTATCATCTCTTTGGATAATCGGACAATAACCGACTCAAAGTGGAACGGGCTGCATCGCGTATCGTATTAGAGCGGCGTATCAATTCTGAATATCCTGATCCCGTATCATCACCCGTCCAGTTAGGCGGTCATGATGCGCGTCGGCGATACGGATATGGTGATCAGATCGGGCAAATGATCTATATATAGACTTGCCTTTAGAAAAGCGTGCTAGCAAAACTTCGTTTCCTTTCCCATGACAACGACTTATACTAATATATATCATCACGCTAAGACCAATAGGAGCGGACCACCAATGAAGAAAGTTTCAAAATCAGGGTTTTTAAACTATTCCACGCGGACGAAGTCGCGGGCAGAAGCTACTTTGTTATATTTGTAACGGTCGCACCCAAAAAAATGCGACGACAGAGCCATCTTTTTGGCTATATTTCTATGTCTCAAGATAACGACGTCTTTTATCGGGATATAAGCTAGCTCTTTGTTGAGTTTTATTTAAATTCGTTCAGTAGTTTCATGTCGTGCTCTAAAAGATAGACGAAACACTTAAAAGTTGAATTTTGGAATCTGCTGGTTTGAAACTACTTAGGTTCTTGTCTCATTTGTAAACGCAATTGCTTTTACAATAATTTGACCCCCAACAGAATATTATAATAATATGCATATTAATTTGTTTCTATGTAGAGTAATATTGTTATCTCGGTGACACATTTATAACTTTGAGATAATAAGATGAGGGTTATCAAAATGATGTTTGATGTTATGATAATTATATTGTTAAAGTTTGCGTTCACATTGAAGAGTTCAGTTTTCTACTTCTATAAATATGACTGCGTAATTTGTGTACCTATTAAGATTATGACCTTTTTAAATATCTTCGAGCAAATAGGTTCGAAGAATCAGACCTCATATACCTAACTGAAGCCAAATTGTTGTAGAATTTAGGCCAAACGAGCACTTGTGGAAGCTCGAAAAGATAATATAGTTCACACACGTCAATACATATCCATATATAAGTATACCTGTATACTGGACTGGCGGTCTTATACATATTGAGTTAGATTAAGTCTGAACGCTTCTTTAAGAATCATAAAGAAGCATTCAAACTTACTCTAACTCTATAAATAAGATCGTGAGTAGTTTCTGAGAAAAAAAGGCATTTTTTTAATAGTATCCTATATCACTCCCGATTCTGTTCAAGAACTTTACTTTATTATTTAAATACTCTCTATATATAGAGAAACTTAACTAATACTAAAACTAACTTAAATTAAAACAATTTGTATATAATATTATACTACCTACACACATGTATATTATAAAACAAGCGACAACGTGACGCGGCAGCTGAAAGACGCTATGGAGTCATGCCTCGCCTTATTTCTCTTCCCATCGTTCTCCACCACTATGTACTTTAGTTAGAAAAAAGGCATTGACATGAAATACATAATACAAACAAACATATAAATAAAGGTTTTTTGCTTGCCAAAATAGCTATGGAATCATAACAATGACAGAAAGGAATAATCAAAATAAATACTATGTATGTTTTTAAAAGCTTCATTTTGTCATGTAATCCGTTATGGACATCTTGCCACCTACCATGAAAATACCTACACTTTGATACACTTATATTCCATCACAATGCCAGGGTCTCGAGTATCGAAGATTCATACTTACACGGCAAGAAAAAGACTTACGGTCTCACAGGGGCGGCTCAAAACTGTAGGTCCTGTTGGCAACTGTCTACGGCGGCAAAATATAGGGCCGGCAAAAATGTTTGCATAAACGCTTGAACTACAGCAAAAAAGGTAAGGTAACTGTGCTTTTCAATAATGTTTCGTTAATAAAATCTGTATAATATTAATGTCTTAACTCAGTTATATATATATTTTTTCTGGGGTTAACGAAATTTTCTTAAGCTTCGGTGGGAGCGGTATTTTTCGAGTTTGCCTACGGTGGCATAAATCCTAGTGCCGGCCCTGGGTCTCAGCTCCGAATGTCTGGGTGAAGGTGAAAAGGGGCACTAGTAATCCAATCGCATGTGAATAAACCTTTATGCAATTGAAGTCGATTAAAATTAATTCATAAAATTCAACTACACTGATTGACAATTGAATTAACATTAAAATACATCAGTTCGTTTTCAACTCCGGCGCAGTAACGTGACAATGGTTAGACGAGGTTTGACTTTTCTTTTTTTTTATTACACCATATATTTATTTAGTTTATTAACTAAAAATTCATTAATTTGCTTACAAATTCGAATAGTTAATAGAAGAAATAAAAATAATTAAAATTCGTAATATGTAAGTACCTATGTATTTTATATTCAAATTAAGGCGTACTTAGTCAGTAGGTACTACATTTTATAATTTATTTTTACTTAATTTTTAGATATAGTGTCGTGGTAGCTGAATGGTTAACGCACTCGAGTCCTAAACTAAAATGACGCGGGTTCAAATTCTGGCCGTAGGCATTGTTTATTACCACGTGCTGACGGTGCAGGAAAATATCGTGATGAAATCTGTACATCCAGATAACTGACGTGTCATACCCGCCTTGAGTAAGCGTACAGTCCATTACCCTAATAAATGGGAGGCCCGAGTCCAGCAGAGCGACGCATATGAGCTGTTATTATATTGTTATAACTCAGGTCCCGACAAAAACAAAACCCACCTGCATATCTGAACCAAAACACATTTTATTACCTGCTGGCATTTAAACAAATTGTAACTCTTTTATGATCGTCTTCTTTTTTAACTTTGTGTTAAAAAATTGTGATTAGAAAACAGCCCATTGTTTTATTGTACTCTTTTATGGCAGTTTGCGGCAGAGAGCCAGGTTTGGCGGATTAAGCTGACTTAGATACGGGGACATTGCATTTGTGCAGTATAAAACGATGACCTAATGGAGGGGGAGACAGTCGAGCGAGAACCACGAGCGAAGCGAGACATGTGTACTACTATCGGAAATCTAATAAGTGACGGACTTTACGCGTTTTATTGAATTACGACGTTCTGCATTACGTTTGGACTTGTTGTGTTCCGTTATATTTGTACCTGTGTTATACGTGTTTGTATAGTTCTAATAAACTCTATAGTCATTCTAACGGCATTTTAATTCGAGTCTCACGACTTGTAACAATATTATTTTTATTTGTAGATATAATAGGAAATTATAACGAAAGTAAAAAACTTTAATTAAATAATTATATTGGTACATTTATCTATACACAAAAACCATCCTTTCGGCGTGTTATGTAAAATATTTTTTATTATTAAATTCAACATTAAAATATAATTAAATCACACACATTAAATATCGATATAAACAAAATAATAAACTACTAAAAATAAAACTGACTTAAATATATATATATATTCTTCGATGATTTTAGGTAGATATTAATGTCAATTTAGATTTAAATGACTATGAGTCACTTGGTATGTCCACGTGGCTACTTGCTGACGGTGTGTACCGATTACGAATGTGTAAAACCCGCCTATCTGTATTGAACAACAGTGGCGATTTTATCGTTAGTTTTCCTAAACAATAGAGAGGATGGAGTCTTCAGTACTGTATGCATCCCAGTGCTGGGGATTTAATTTCTGATAAGAACAATTTATAAGGTAGTTATGCCGCAAACTATAACAATATTTACCTTTCCATTACAGTGGGACTCGAGTGTAGTAATGCGTTGGTTAGGCATTTCAGCAATATGTCTGAAATGCCGCCCATAGCGTTTGTTCCTAAAAAGTATACGGTAAGTTAATCCCCATTATTTAAAGGTTATTTAAAATCATAGGTCTATTAAATCACTTCACTTGCAAGCAGTCCATACGCGGACGATAAGTGTACCACTCGGTGACAACCCGCTGCTCAGAATGATTAACGTATAAACCTGTACCAATCCAATCCAGTATTAATCGCTGACAAACTACTCAATGCAATCAATCATGCAATTTGTGAATTACAGGACGTTCACTCGTTGTCTATGCCATGTTTACTGGTTGACAACTTACTTCCTGGAACGACAAATATTTCAGTTTTTCCCATACTCCACAGTCATGGGACAAAGAGAGAAGTGCTGTTGGACTAATGGCGACTACTGAATCCGCAGATATCTACATCTGTGACCAATCTACACTACATCTGGCAAGCCCTATCCCTTGTTCTCAGATAAATGTTCAAATGACCCCATTCAAACTTTATTTTACTTTGATGCTTAGAAGAATAGTCCAATTATTTTCAAATAAATTGAGCCTGCAGTGTCTGTCTGCACATAACTGTACGCGCCGTTACAGTTTTGACTTAAAACAGTATAGGCTAATTGTGTAAAAAACATAGCTGACTGCAGTCCACTTTTGAATAATTATGATTATATGGGTGTTTATGGGTGTCGTATCCACAAAATGACAATGGGATATGGTTATTTATATATTTTAAGGCATTTTAGATGGACCATTTACATACTAAATAAACTTATATTGGACAAAGACCTTAAGCCAGAATATGTAGAAATTAGAATAAAAGTAAGCCAAAAAAGAGGCGGTTGGATTCTGTGAAGGATGATAAATGCGCAGTATGTCTTTTGCCACAAATCTTTATATTATCACAATATATCATGGAAGAGGAATACTTTTCTATGATATTACAAAGATTTATGATGTGAGAGAGGACGTATTGGTTGAATGGTCTAAGATGTATACCTGTCAGAATAGAGAAGTATGGAAGCAAAATAATTAGGAAATGTGATTAAAGATCACCCATCTGTTCCCCATAGTATCAATATGTATCTTTTTTTTATTGCATGGCTTCAGCGGGCAAGCAGACGGCCCTCCCAATGGAAAGCGATTACCATCGCCAATGGACATTCGTACAAGGATGCTACCAATGAGCTGCCGCTCTTTAAAGGGAGACTGGAACCTGGCTATTAATGCCAGAACGCATTGTTATGTCGGCATACTCTAGACCAGGAGTGGTACCCATCCAGACGGGCAAATGTCCTACCACCTCGCTATGAAATAGTATTCTTTTCTATTCCTGCTCGTATCTAACTTTTTCATTTCATTTTAGGGTCCTACTTTACAATATATCGATAAAATCAAATCTGACTCCATGCCGCCAGCAATATACAGCATATACAAAAAACCGGTAGTCCTACACCAAGGTCACATGCAGTGGCTGTTTGACAACGAAGGCCGAAGATACTTGGACTTCTTTGGTGGGGTGGTCACAGTTTCTGTGGGGCACTGTCATCCGTAAGTTATTTATATATATAACAAGAGAATTTAACGTTTGTCTGCTGATATAATCTTCCAATCTATATAAAATTAAAACTCTCCCATTTCCCAAATAGTAAATATATCTATATATATTATTTTTTCAAATTTCAGTAAAGTGGTATCAGCATTAACTGAACAAGCCAATACCTTATGGCACACAACCAATTTGTACCGCCATCCAAAACTTTATGAATACATCGAGCTCCTAGCGTCAAAAATGCCTGGAGATTTAAAGGTAAATATTTCACCACGACGACGTAATAAGTCATATTAAGATTATTGCGACCCTTCCATAACCCCAAATCTTTAGCTCTACTAGGGGTTCATATCAATAGCCCAGTCCTTTTCTTTTCTTTTCCTATAATATTCATATATTGACTGAGGCTTGTCCTTGGGTGTATTTCTATATGGCGTAATACAGACAGAGATAACTACCGGTTAGAGTCACGCAATGTTTAGATTAAATTGTCGAAAGTGCCTACCCTCACCTCTCTATGCCCCATGCAAATCTCTCAAAAGTCTGGATCATACTTAGTCCTTGCCAGATTAATACCTGAGAAGCAGCGTATTTACAGAATACATATATAAAGACAGATAGACAGCCGCACGGATATAACATAATTATAACAAAGTAAGAACAAAAAAATCTTGATTTTTACAGGTAATTTATTTAGTTAACAGCGGTACAGAGGCGAACGATTTAGCTGTACTTCTAGCCAAAGCGTACACGGGAAATATGGACGTAATATCTTTACAATCCAGCTACCACGGTTATTCCAGTGGACTGATGGGACTGACAGCAACCCAGTCCTACCGCATGCCGATAGCTGTTCCTCCAGGATTTCATCATGTAAGGCTTTGCTATTATTTTACCTAGACTAGATTATCATAATATATGTAAAGGTTGACCAAAAAAGAGATGGATGGATTGTGCGAAGGATGATATGATGATTTGTGGTGTGAGAGTGGACGTATGTGAGGATAAAGGAGACTGGAAGGAAAAAACATATTGTGCCGACACCAAATAATTGGGAGAGGGTGAAACAAAAGAGAATTTTCATAACATATATAATGAAACAATTTATTGTTGAAGAATATTTACAAATACATTTTAATATATTAATAAATAACGGACCCCATTATCCGACAACCTTTTATTCTTCAACTTGTCCTCCTACATAGGCCTCCTCTAGAGATTTTCATTTAGATCTATCTCTTGCTGTCATCGTCCAAAGAGTTCTTGCTCTTTGCTTATGATCATCGTCCCACCTTGTGATTTGTCTACTTCTGCTTCATAATATACTTATGTTTAAATAAGAAGAAACCATGAGCAGACAAAAGATCTAACTTCGGTATGACTTTGATTGTAGTTTCTTTGACTTTTGCATTAGGCAATGCTACCCGATCCTTATAGAGGAGCTTGGGGTGGATGTCGAGACTCGCTCTCCCAAACGCCAGAGTCTTGTAACTGTCTAGAAGAATGCGTATCAACGGATAAATATATTGAACAGCTTAATGAGGTAAATACCTTAATAGTTATTGACAGCTAAATCAATAAATGATAAGTAGTAAACAAGAAACTAATTTCTTACCAAAGCTTTTAGGAAACTCAATACCAGCAGGTCGCGTAGCGGCATTTTTCGCAGAATCAATTCAAGGAGTCGGAGGAGTGGTACAATTTCCAAAAGGATATTTGAAAAAAGCTCACGAACTGATAAAGAAGAATGCCGGACTGTTCATTGCGGACGAGGTGATTGATAAATATTATTATCGCGAGCCGATACTAATCCTTTGCAGGTGCCCCTTTGAATTTGAGTGATCTATTTATTATTCGCGCAAATCTCTTTGTTTACGCCGCTATAAGACGTCATAAAACCTTCTTTCGTCTGTTGGTATTTCATGCGAATTCTTAGAAGCCGACCATTTTATGATTTCAAGAACCAGAGGACGGCATGTTGCTAGGAGGCCATGTATAATTTACAAATGGATGAGAGTCGGTCAGCCGGGAAATGCGCAAGTCGTATTCTGACTGCGAACGAAGCGTTACCTAATGCACTTTCGGAGCAAGTATCTTATAACGACGAACTTTGCGCGATTTATTTTATAACGATTTTCTGCCCTACGTTTTGGTTTTGCTGTATTCGGCTATACTTGTAAAAACTGTGAATTACGTGTTAGTTCTAATAAACTTTGTGATAATTCCAACGCCATTTTCAAATTTATATACTATAAATCCCCTACAAATTCGTACCATTATAATACTTTTATTTTATTGCTTTTAGGGGGCAAATATGCAGACTATCTAACTTTTCATATAGATGTTTTGTTGCCCGTAGTTGGCTTCGAAGAAACTTTATTATATCCTTAAACAATCCCATGTCGTAGTGCAAAGGAAAAACCTCGGTGCGCGGCGAGGACTTCCATCAAAATCGTTTTTTACATACGGTATAAATATTACAGAAAACCGTTGCATAATTGAGCGTGGTAGCTCAAATAAGTAAGGGTGAATAACTAGTCGAAGCCGAGTATGGTTGTTAATATGGCACAACATAATAAGGCATTGGTATCAAAACAAACTTGTCATAAAGACCTTAAAAGAAATATGCTATCCCACTACAAAAAAATCGAAACTTCCTTATTACTTATATCGTTTAACTATTTCTATGAGTTAGCCACGATATCATTCAAATAGTAAACAAGAGTACATGTTTGTGACTTGCTCCTGACTTCCAGGTTCAAACTGGCTTCGGTAGAACAGGAAAACATTACTGGGGTTTCGAATCCCACGGGATCATTCCAGACATCGTGACCATGGCTAAAGGCATCGGCAACGGTTTTCCGATTGGCGCAGTGGTTACCACGAAAGAGATTGCAGCAGCACACGCTAAAGCTGCCTATTTTAACACATTCGGTGGCAATGCTTTATCAGCTTCAGTTGGGAAGGCTGTTCTTGAAGTAAGATAACTATTGAAATATTTTTATAATCATCCTATTCTTCCTAATTTAGTTGATATTCAGAAGCCATACTTTTATTGTCAAATAACTTGATTCTTCGCATTAGGGCTACGTAACTATTTTGCCAAATCGAAATGCTTATGAAATTTTCATGTCACTTTGTCTATTTTTGTGTGTCACATACATTTTTCTCGTGATCTACTGGGTCTATGTGGATGATATTTGACAGAAAGCTATCAATATTAAATATTACTACCATTTCATTTAAAATTTCGACGCCTCAGTCCAGGTATCAGATGTTTATGGGCTGGTATTTTATTATAATACTAGCATTACCCGCAGACGATTTGCCTTAAAAAATATAAATCTAGGACCCGATTCTAGTGCCTCCTACCGGTTTCAATTGTGAATCTAAAACATCCGGGGACCTATTCAAGCACACAAAAAATTTTCTTCAAAATCGGTAACGTTGTTCTCAAGTTCTGCCCGTATATACATTTTTACGATTCATTTTTATTTATATAGATAGATATATTTAAGAACAAAGCATTATACTCAGTGTAAGGTGTTCATTTATATCAACAGGTAATCGAAGATGAAAAAATGCAGGAAAACAGCAAAATTGTAGGCGATTATTTCATAGAACATTTGATGGAGATGCAAAAATTGCACCCAATTATTGGAGATGTTAGAGGTCAAGGTTTAATGCTGGGAGTGGAACTGGTGGTTCCAGGATCTAAGAAGCCGTTAAGTACTGCGGACATGACCGAATTACACGAGAGCATCAAAGACTTAGGAGTTTTGATTGCAAGGGGAGGAAGGTGGGGTAATGTGAGTACCTTTACTCATTAAAAATATGTAAACAGCAGATTCTTACGGTAAATAATTGGTTTTCTGATAAATAAAACAATATATTTTCTTGTTAAATAAAATAAGAAGTTTATCTACGCTTTAGTGAAACAATTTTTTTTTAATCTAGCTAATATTTACCTATTGGAGTTTTTTTGTGTAAAAGTAGTGGGTGATGTTTCGCTGTGCAGAACAGAGTACATTAATATAATAGGAAACGGGGCAGTTTTATTTAAAAAAGTTTAGTTTTAGTTAAAAATGGACATTAACTATAAATAGGATATTTTAATGAATATAATAATCCTTATTTTAATGAAGAATTGTACGTTTGAGTTGAAAATGTCGACTGTTTAGTGAAATGCATCCATTCGAGTTGCCACAAATCTCCCTTGTTAGACCCTGGACAAAGTCCCACAATTTGGCTGAGACTTTTTGTTTGATTATCTTCTTTATTTTGCAAATAGGTACTGAGTAGACTCACAAATTAGAGATAGCAATATATACAAATTAATAATTTTAATTTACAAATGGGATAATTAAGATTTTTATATTTTACAGGTATTAAGAATAAAACCACCCATGTGTATCACAAAACATGATGTTGACTACGGCTTAACAGTTTTGGATCAAGTGCTTAAAAAATTTGCTATTTCACATAAATAAATAATTTCAAAAATTAACATCTTTTTTCCTGTAAACTGTTAAATGTCTTCGAGGTTGGCAACACGTTGACAATGCTCTTGGTGTTGCAAACCCCATAGACAGCGCGGTAACCACTTTCCATTAGGTGGACCGTTTTCCTACTTCTCTCTTTTTTTTCTCTCTCTAAAATGCTTTTAACTGTATCCAGCTTTATCAATAAGTAATTATTGTTATTTGTTAAAACTGATTATAAAGATTTAACCAGATTATCCTGAGGTTTGTATTTTATTAAATTAAATTCGTAAGTTCATATACCGGCGCCGACGTAACCAATAATATAGTAGTCTGTGCCAATAAGTTATAACTGTATTTGTATGTTTTTATTTATGAGCTTCTGGCTTAAAGGTCTAGCTGTCAAGCCATGAACCAAATAAAATAATCTATGAGCTTTTTTGGGAATTGTCTATCTACTGTCATGGGAGTTTTTTTTAATTTAAATTATTAGCTGTATGTCAGTTGTCACTGAATTCTATAAGTGTCAGTCTCAGTTGACACTTGAAGCATATTAAGAGTCATAATAAAAAAAAAAAAATGTATATTACGATGTAAATACAAGTAAATTTATTATATTTAAAAATATATCTGATTATAACTATAGTGTCTTAAAGTTTTATAAATTACTAGCCGTACTTAGCATCATACTAGCCTGTAGCCATAATAATAATCAAACAGACGTTGCAACGTGATTTAAATAAACTCTGAAGGTATTTTGGGCTTTTGAGCTCTTTTGAAAAATTATCTCTGCATAAAAGTACTCAACGGCAATGGTTTTTAAGTGCCAGGAGGATAGCTTTCTCAAAGAAGTAAGTATGTATTTTTGAACAAATATCACAATAAAAAGAAAAAATTGTTACGATCAATAGACTATTATTTACTTAATCTTACTTCGGCCTGCTGACTCAGCTCATGTGTAACTATAAAAAAAATAGAATGAGACACTAAAATGTCTCAATGTTTGTTTTACCTTGATTTTTCTAAATTCTTGTGTCTGTTAAATAATCAACAATAAGGCATTATCTGTCTTCTTCGTTTCTTGTGCAATTTGTTCTTTCTTAGACCTACTTGTCCTTTTAAATGTTTTGAAAAGTTATGTCACAATTATGGGTTGTCTGGAAGAGATCACTTCACCGCCCATTGCATACATTGAGAATATTTTTAGGCTATAAGGTTTTCTGTAATGGTGTACAATAAAGTGTTATCTATCTATCTATCTATCACAATTTACACTAAATAGTAACATTGTTATAATTTTAAGTTCGCATCAAAAGTGGTGAAATGTGAACCCACAACAGCATCAATAGTGGAATATGGTAAAGTAACCAAATTTCAAGGCTATCAGATAACTTTAGAGAATACAATACTGTTTCCAGCAGGTGGGGGGCAAGTAAGTAAAACTTAATGCATTCTTTACACAAGTGGGAATTTCATTTGTAAAATTCTTTATTTAGATATTTAATGGTATGTAAATCAATACCTTTGTCTACACAAAGGCTTAAAAGTGACCCTTTATCATAATTGTGTTGTCTTTGATATTAACACATTAAATACATAAGTATTTCATTTTTTTATCTTTAAATTTACTAATTTATTTACATATGTAACATTTGTAATGTCTTGAAGTAGGCAAGTTAGTTGTAAACCTCTGTCATCAGGGAATATGGCTGGCTGTGTTGCCTCAGATGCCAATACTATACTAACTCATTTATTATTGAAAGTATGTAGATGAATGAAGATGTATTTAAAGATAAATTAGAGTACCATTTACTCTTCCTACTCCTATGAGATAATAAACTATATGAAATCAGGAAATAAATAAATACATATTTTATTTCTTGTATGATATAGATAAACATGACTATTATTACTGTATAAATAATAAGTTTCCTGAACCAAGGATATAGTATTTTTTCATACATACATATTTTGATGCCTATTCCTTATGGGAGTAGACAGAGATGCTGAATCTCCATTTGTAACAATACTGACAAACAAATTTTGCTTCAATAACTATATTGTTATATAACAATTACTAAATTTATGAAAATAGTAAATAGTCAACCATAATTATAGTGTTAAATGCTGGTTACATTTAGGGTGCCTATTTTTTCTCTACTTTGCAAGGCCTTTTGCAGCCTTTACTGTTAGACCATGGAACATTTATCATCTTTCAAAACATCAAGCCAACATTTCTACCCTTTAGGAGGTGGCATAGCTAGCCACTTATATCCCACAAAATAGTCTTATGTATGTACTTATTAGTGTGAAGTGTAGCTTCTGATTCATTGTAATCTGAATTTATTTTTCGGACTGTATAGCCACATGATATAGGATGGCTAAATAATATAGAAGTATTACAAGTTCTCCGAAAAGGTGATGAAGCAATACATTTCACCAAAGAGCCCCTAGAACCAGGCACAGTTGTGGAACAAAAGATCAATTGGGACAGGAGATTTGATCATATGCAGCAACATTCAGGTATATTATTTTACTAAAACAAATTAACAATGATTGAAGTTACATATTTAAGAGAGGTCTTAACCTTTAAATAATAATATTACTATTTAAAGTTTATTAACACTAGTGGGCTTGAGTATATTCCATTATTGTAAGCAGTATACTATGCCATACTTCTCTAAGATGTATTGATGGGTTGAACATATTGGTTACCTCAGTGTGCAGGGTTCATTACAATATTTACTTACACCATCATTATGTGGTAATTATAAACAATATATAAATTTAGAAAAATCTCTTAGTAGAACATTCATTTGAATATGAGTTTGAAGTGCCAGTGTGTTAAATACTAAGCTACCAGAGCTTGCACATGGTGTGAAGCCATTAAAACATAGTTTTAATTATATCTATATAGTACTTGTGAAAACCTAAGAAACTACTATGAAATATGAGTATTGCCAAGAAGGAATAATAGTAATTCTATGTAATTGTCACTCTGAACAATAACTAACAATTGAAATTGTCATATATAAATCACAGATGTTAGCAATCCTATATACATACACATATATAAATGCAATTATTAACTATCTTTCAGGCCAGCACCTCTTATCAGCAGTATTAGAGAAGCATTATAACCTCCCAACAACAAGTTGGTGGTTAGGTTCCGATGAGTGTTATGTTGAGTTGGATTCAACTAAAGTTACTGAAGATGTGATGCAGGGTGCTGAAAAAATATGCAATGCAGCAATACGGGAGGCTACACCTGTTGTTGTCAAGTTCTGTACAGCAAATGATCCTCAATTGGATGAGGTTCATACTTTCTAGACATTTTATTTACTACTAGCTGATGCACGCGACTTCGTCCGCGTGGTTCGGTTTTTTAACTATCCCACGGGAACTCTTTAATTATTCAGGATCAAAAGTATCCTATATGTTGACCGGGGATATAAGCTACCACCATACACAATTTCATTGAAATCGGTCCAGTCGTTTTGGAGATTAGCCGGTACAAACAGACAGAAAACAGAACAAAAATTTGAAAAAAATCTAAATTAGTTCTATTTCACTTCTTACCTCCCCCTGACTCCGTGTTTAGCATTTTTTTTCATTGTACAGAAATTCGACCTCTACAATTTTATTATATGTAAATAGCTGCATGTGCTGTGTTACAATGCCACATAAAGTATTTTTTTTATATTCTGTTTTTTAGGCCAGAAACAACATCCTACCATGGAAAAGAGAATACTAATCTTCTATGACATGACAAGAATCATTTAGCTCAAAAAGACATTAATTAGATATAGACAGAGGGACAGACTAATTTCAATATCTTACACTTTTTTTGTTATTTTTATTATTAGAATGTAATTAAATAACAGTGTAGAAATTAAATTGCTAGCTGTGTTCATTTATAATTAGTTTTTACATCGCATTTTAAACCTTAGTCATAAGTCCATAAACTGATCAAATTTAAAAAAACTTGATGATCCTTAATAAATAAATGACCCTACCAAAGTTTCATCACAATCAGATCATTAAGAATGCATGGAGGACAAACATACAAACATTTATTTTTGTTTATATAGATAGTGTCAGTGATTCATTAGTGGTTTCTTGCACCATGAGTTATGAGTGAGAGCATTGTAAGAATATGCATGCATTATTTGGAATCTGTTTTTAAGATGTCAATGCATTCACTACTAATCTACTGTGGCTCATGTCCTCACGCTAAAACCTGTCAAAGGTGTATTCGCTCTAGGTGTTACTAGATATAAGCACCAAAAATAATACAAGAAAAAAATTTCTTAAGAAATTTATTTTTTTAATTGAGTGATTAAAAAAACCACATTGATATCACAATCTAATCTAAAAATAATAATAATAAGTAATTAATAAGTATAACCTAATATAAGTAATAAGTAGAACCTAAATTAACTATCTAAGAAAAAGACAATAAGAGAAGTGCTAATCACTTCTTAATACTTTTAAAAGTGAATGCCAAAGCACATAAAACAATATGTCCTAAGAGTTGAACAACTCTGCTAAGTAGTAGCGTGTTGTGTATGAGTGTATGGCTCCTAGGCTCTATAGTCACCTACCAAAATTTATTATTGACTTTCAAAACACTAATAATTTTAAGTATAGATTAAAAACATTTCTGATTGACGAATCATATTACCGTGTTAATGATTATTTTAATGATAGACTTTAAATTACTGAGGTAGTATACAATGTATTACTATACAGACTAGATGATTAATTTTAATTTTTATGACATTTATTTTAAAGAATGACTTAATTTAAAGATTGTTTAATATATTATTATTCTGAATTAATTACATTTTTTAAATATTAATGTAACATTAGTACTGAATCGATAAATTATTAATTGTAATATGCACAACATTTGCACGCCCTAGAGGCAAATACATGTGAAGCTATGGAACAATCCTACCATCTTTTTTATGTAACATGTTTTATGCAATAAATGATGGTTTGATTTTATTTGATTCTCTTATTGTCTTTGTATATTTTTATGTGTGTGGTGCGTCGATGATGTTACCCTGTTGGATGAGGGTGACGCACCACTGGCAAGAGCCCATGGTTCCTTTACGGCGGGAGCTAGGCTCGTCCGCTGGAGAGGAGAACAAAATAAGACGTGTGTTGTACTCTCTATTGTGTTGTACTAAATTAATTTAACATTAAACTTAAGACTATATATACAGAAATCTTAACTGCTACGTGACAATATGTAAAACCCTAAACATGTTCGTAGATGCATCTCCGAGGGTTTTCTGTATTGACAGATTTTGGCAAGTACATGGACTACTCAGTTTTAACCTTGCTTTTATGTAGAAATAAATTATTCCATGTACGTGAGGTAAGTCTTTATTAAGGCGAAGTCACTTTTTTCACGTGTTTAATAGCTACTAAAATGAAAATTAAATGATATGTTAGTAACTAGATAAAAAGAGTCTATTACCCAAATTTATTTTATCCTCTGCTTGGACAAGAAATAGTCTAAATAATTTTAAATGAAAGTGCTACATTTAGTCAATCACCTTTATTTGTTATTGTGAAAATAAATATATAAAATATTTACAGATTTATATTTGTATTGCAGGCTCATACAAGAGGTCTACCAAAAGATTGTATGGATACCATTAGAATAATATGTATGGGAAATATAGACGAGAACATGTGTTGTGGCACACATGTTTCTAATTTGAGGTGAGCATCATGCCACTGAATTTAATTGTTCCATTATTATTAGTAAATAATTATTTTTCACTGTACAATATAATATTTATTTAAATACTAGCTGTGAGATCTTTCCTCGTGATTCCATACTTGCGCCAGAGCATATTCCTCTCTGTATCAACCAGTTCTTACTAGTGCCGCTTAAGTGCAGGCCACGCTTCACTGCCATACATATTTTGTTTTACAAAAAACAAAATAGACTTGAAAAATATCTAAAAAGCAAAAAAGAAATATTCCCTATACTTGAAGTTGTTGCAAATTAAAGCATAAAAATTACTGTTTTTTGTTTGATTTCTTTTTTAGTTGGCACCAACTTCAAAATGTTGCAGAAAATATGAATTTTTCGCTTGGTAGATCTATCTACTTTTGAAATCAGTTTTGTTTTTTTTTTTCTATTTTTTAGCTACGTAAATACTTGAATAGCTTAAAAAAAATATATGAAATACTGTGTGTGCATATATATAATATTCGAGGGTTGTTCTCGATTTCCCTAGGATCCACTCATCAGATCCTGACTTGGTAACAATGTGACTACCTCAGGAGTATACTCTTTCGAATAAAAAATTGAGAATTTGATTTTCAAATCAACCAACGACATTTGTGTATTTCGTTGTTTATGACATTAACGCCCGATAATCCGTTCCAATAGAGTTTATAATTCCCATCTGAAATGTAGCCAAGTTAAATAATAATGTTAATCCTTTCCATGTTTCCAGCCAACTTCAAGTAATTAAATTATTGGGTGCAGAACCAGGTAAGAAAGGAAAAACTAATCTACGATTCTTAGTGGGAAACAGAGTAACTAAGACTATTCAGTTGATGCTGGATCGAGAAAAAGCTTTGACTGGACTACTAAAGTTAGTGTTTTAAATAATATGCATTTCCATACATAATTCCTTGCACACATATACATTCCATACATTTAGCTTGAAAGAGTTTATACGGTTTCTATACCTCAAAGGACTTTAAGGAACTTTAATTGTCTAACACCAGAGTTAGGCAATTAACAGTAACAGTTTGTGTGTAATAGGTGATTATCTCGGGAAGTAAATTATGGCTAGTGTGTTTGGACCACTTATATGTATCCGTTTGTAAGTAAATATGATAAGTAAGTTTAATTTGTGAAATATGTCTTTGTAACCGACTTCAAAAAAAGGAGGAGTTTCTCAAGTCGTTGTGTAAAAGTTTTTTTTATATATTGAAATTAACATGTCTGCCAGTATGGAAGAGATCGCGTTAAGGACAATATTGCCTATTGTATTGCCTAGAAAGTATTGTAAATATGACTTTTTCTTCTAATCTATTTATTTTGGTGTGCAATAAAGTGTTATCTATTTATAATGAAATTGCTTTTGCAAAAGGAGGAAAAGTTTTTAATATTGTCCAGTCATTCAAGGTATCGGATGAAACGGTTCTTTTTCACATTTAATAATCTTAATAAAAATATTATGCTTGTGTTACTAGTGAAAATGCAAGGGATCACTCTGGAATCGATTTCAGACACTCAGACCATAGTAAAGAACGGAATGGTTTAGAAATTTACCATGCCAACAATTGAACTTGGAACCTCTGCGTTCCAGTGAACAAGGCGGACAAAGTCTTAGACCACTCAAGAACAGAAGCTATTAGTATCATAGGAATAAACGAAAAGATTTTTTTTTCAAATTATTTGCACACAACATGGTAACATAGATGAAATATGGTTAGTATACAGGTACAACATGTTTTGCCCCCTTTGGAACGCACAAATATTTATAATATTAAATAATAACTAGGATATGCCCGCGACTTTCACGCTTGACTTAAATTCCCGCGGGATTCCCGGGACACAAAATAGAATAGCATTTGAAAAAGAATGTAAGCTATCGTTTTAGTGAAAACTGTGTCGGAATCAGCTAATTTTTATGCACCCGAACGACTTTAAACCGCGCCCGGGATTATCCCGCGGGATACCCGGCATAAAAATATCACGCATTTTATTATATAAAATTTGCTATCGATCAGTGAAACAATTGCATTGGAATTTGAATTTTTTTTCAATCTGACCTTTTAAATAATTCCCAGAAAAATACCCGGGATAAAAAGTAAAGCATATTTTAAGTCTAAGAATTTGTTGTCGATCAGCGAAGATAGCATCGAAATCGGCCAAATAGTTCTTACGTGAATCCCGAACTAACAGACAAGAAATCTAAAAAAAATTGCATCGAGTTCTCCATCGTTTATATAGTCTATTTCAGTTGGGTTCTTTTAAATAGCTTCAATGTACAAACACGGCATGTTTAGAATTTTGTAATATTACATCGATATAGATAATTAACCGTTCTTTATATAATGTTACGAGCTACAGGACTCGAATTAAAATAAATGCCGTTGGAATGACTATAGAGTTTATTAGAACTGTACAAACACGTATAAAACAAATACAAATAAAACTGGATACAACCATTTTACACTGCACGATTCAATGCAATTCGACACGCGCAAAGTCCGTCGTCTATATCGCTAATCGAGAGTACTACAAACGTCTTACTCGTCTCGTAGTCGTCGCTTGACTGCCCCACCCCTCCGCTCGGACACCCTTTATACTCAGCTTAGGACCGTGTAAACAATGATTTCCACGAATCACACCTGCGCCAACATCGACGCTATTCTCAGAAAACATAATTCTGCACACCTGCAGGATTATGTCTGCGAATGGCCATAAACAAGTGCAATAACAAAAGAACCAGGTTTTATGGTAGGCAGATGTGCACCCCTTGTATCTGGCCCAACTTGTAACAAGAAATTAGGAAAAATAGACTAAAAAAGATGTGAATAAAATTTTTTTATTCACAGAAACTTTTTGTTGCATAGAAAATTAATTGAAAATTACTATCTATTTATTTATTTACAGGAATGAACCACCCAAACACGAAGAATTAGTCCAAAAGTTACAAAATAATCTTAAAATTAGTAACAAAAATCTACAAAATGTGTTACTCGAACTGGCGCAGTATGAAGCAGAGAAAATAAAAAGTGCATCAATAAAACCGAAATACGTGTTTATGTTCAAAAAGGAATCGACGCCTGAATTTAACCGGGCGTTATTGAAGGGATTGGAGGGAGAGGATTTGTTTGTGTTTTTGGCCTCGGAGGATTCTGATAGGCCCAAAGAGGGACAAATAATAATGCAAGGCCCCGAGGAATATTGCAATATTTTGGGACAACAGTAAGTTAATGTGTTTGTTGGAACTCTCATTGTTCAAAACATGACTAACTCAAGGTTAACTGTCAGACGGATTGAGCGCACTTGAAAAATTCACCTGTATATACACTCAATCACTCTATCGCTACAAACAAAGAGAGGACACGTCTTAACTCTTATAAACTTTTAGTGTTGTATACAATAGCTTAAAATATTTTGTGAATTAATTCATAGGCAAAGTATTTGGAAAAAATGAGGGGACGTGCTGCAAACTGAAGAAACAATATTTATTCTTAATTTTGGTTTCAGATACTAATATATACTTTAATGATTACTTAGACTAACATAGTTAATGTAACAACTTTTAGTACTGTTATTATTTTGTGAGAGTGTGGTATCACACCGATCGAGCCTGTCCTAAGTGCTGTAATCAAGATATTGAATATATCAAGGCTTGAAAACGTTATCAATTATCTTTAAAATATAGGTAATTACCGGTTATTTTCAAGAAAAATACTGCCATACCGGTATAATTTTTTTCCGTTGGTAACATTTATGATTTTAACGTTATAACGTTTAAAATCCTATGTATAACGTTATACGTATCGGTAATTTTTACGTTACTTCAAGCGACGTTGCCATTCTTACCGAGGCTTGCGCCCCGTACGCGGCCCCTGCGATTCATGCGCTGTTGCGGTTTCTACCTCTATCTATTTATCTACCGTATTTATAATACAAAGGCTTTAATCTGACTCGAGAATTGGCTTTATTACGACTGCATGTTACCGAAACAATCGACAAACGCAACACTAAATATTACGCACCTTAGCACAGTGCTGTTTGACAATCTTTGCGAGTGAAAGAGAGCAACAATGGTAACAAAACATAGTTATAACAGTATAATTATCGATAAAATTGTATTACGTTATATTTTTTACCGGTAAATTGGCTAGAAATAACGGTAAGTTTCTGAAATTAGCTAAATAACGATAGCAAATTTTTACCGATATTTCAAGCCCTGGAACATATTCCAGCATGGCTCTACCACGTTAAATCTAGACAAGTAGGCAAAGCATCGATTCCCTTAGTGTTGTAGATTTCTATGTGTGTATTATCCACTTATCCATGACGGGGACAATCTAGCCCTCATTAAGCAAACAAGAAAATATTGTTATGGATTTTGACCCTTGTTTAACCTTGTTTTTTAATGTTTTTAAAATCTAAATTCATTTACAGGATAACCGAAATATTGAAAGGTAAAGGTGCATTTAAAAATGGCAAGTTTCAAGGCAAAGTGGGAGATCTCAGTGGAATTAACAAGTGCAAGAAATTAATTGAAGATTATTTTAAAAGCTTATCATGATAGTTATAGTTCTGAATTTTATATTCAACTCTTGTGACATATTACAGTTCTATTAATTAAAATGACTTAAATTGTAAAGAAATATTTGTAATTAGCTCCCTATAACTAATAATAACTATAACAAGTTCGTAATTTTTTTTAATTCATAATCACATTCTGAATACAATTAGAAATAGCACTGTTTTTAACGAGTCCAGACAGAAGAGAGAAAATGACTTTTTTTTTTAAGAAATATAGCGACGTAATTGCATTCCTTGCACATTATTATACACATAACATATGTTGAATATTTGTTCGTCGCATTTTCAGCAAACAAGGTTTGCACTTGGCATATTGCTGTGCCGCAATTATATCCGACACATTTTGCTTATGAAATATTTAATTAGTGAATCTCGGTATAATCATGGAAAAAGGAATGGTATAATTATAATAAAGTTGTGAATTAATGAATTTGTCCAAAATAATAATACACTTATAGTATACGCCAAATTTTATGGGATTGTTTTCCTAACTTTGACATATACCTTTCTTGTTAGCTATGTGTTCGAACACTTTGGCACCATTGGTTTCTTTATCAGAAGCTTACGTTAATATTTTAACGGCATATTTTCAATCATCAAAATTCTAAGGAATGTGTTGTAGAAGTGAATTAATATTACACATATTTTTTTAAAATGTAATATTTTATCCAGTGATTGAAGATCCAGATCCATATCCTTAATAATACCAAAGATTGTAGAAATAAAAAGACCATTTGTTTTCTTATTATATGTTATTTAATTTGTTTAAATGCGTTTATATTTTATAAATATTCACAACATAAACTAAAATAATAAATGAAATACCATCAATGGTATTTACTGTGAAAATTATATACTTAGTCAAAACTATTTATTTATGATTTTGGGTTACGAAACTTTAAGACAAGATACACTGACTCTCTAGAAAGTTATTTTACATTTCTTGTTATATAATATTTTTATTACTTTTTAAACAAAAAATCTATTTTTTTATTATTTTGCACCTTACAAAGTTTACAAAATAAGAGTTTATTTAAAATCATCAACCATCATAAGGCTGAATACCTTTTCATAAGGAGCTACATAAATGGAGTTCGCTACATCGCTTGCCAAATTACTACATTTTTGAAGATATCACATTCGACAAATCTGTATTATAAAAATGTCAACAATAACATTACGAATGTTTCACAAGAAAAAAAATTGACTCAGATATGGATTCATATAATAAATTCACATGAATTGATTTTTATACATGAAATATATATGGAAACAAAATCAAATATATGTAAAACATTCGTAAATTTATTGTTGAGTTTTGTGTAAATTAAGATTTGTCTATATTTATATTTTATAAAATGAGGCAATGCGCGAGTTCAATACTGAATTCTATTTTGGGTAGCCCCTTTACTGTTGTAGGCGATTTTTTTTTTACAATATACTATAACGATACAAATTTTGATCACTTTACCTGTCCAATATAGTATTCAACTTGTTGAAACTTTTTAGAATAATATTTTTTCATATTTTAAATTTATTGTCATGAGAAAAATTTGTTTTTCAATAAGCCTCTTGTGAAAATTTTCTGTAAGAGCAAGTCTAATATAATGGTTTTAGAGATGCGAAATATTATGATTTTAGATTCACTAGTTTATATTTTATATTAAAAACTGCAACACAACTTATTTAAAAAATTCACCTAATAACTATCCAACCCACAAAACAACCCCAAATTATCTGTACGGTTTCTCCTCAGAATCATTGTCTATGGTGTTTGATGCGGTGATGCTCGCAATTAGCTTCTCTATGCCCAGGTTGGTCCAATCTTGCGTGATATCATCCAGGTAGTTGTCAAAGTCTACCAAATCTTTTTGGACACCACTTTGGAGTAGATGGGATACTGTCTCTAGCGCGTGGGGAGTAGCTGAAAGTGGGAAAAATAAAGTTTGTGAAAGCTTCATTGGTTTTATTCAGACAAGAATATGAAATGTCCAGATGGCAATAGGCATATGAGGTGAATCGTGGATTGGGTCCCGGGAATTTTTCTTGGGAGTTGATCATATGGCTAGACAGAGCATTACTCTTATTATGCCATGATTTGATACTAATTGATATTTTTCATACCTGAATATCCCGGAACTCTGACACTTCCTGGGTTTTCCTAACTTCGAAACCAGTTTGATGCAATGTACTCAAATTACAAAACACTGTATTTATTAGAAATCCTTATGAAATCGAGGGTGAATACTAGGTACATTATAAAACTAAAAAGATTCAATTCTTTTGCTTTGATTTAGTATGAAATCATCTTGATTTGATTCTAATTATATGTATTTAGATTACATTTTTTCTAAAGTGTACCTTATTGTTGGATACTTTGGATGAACTCATATATTTGACATTATTCATGTTTGGATATATTTGGGTAAGAAAGGTGATCTGAACAATTAGATGACTTTGGTTATATCAATATTAATAATCACTTTGGATGTTCTTAAGCATTGATCTTCTTGACTGTCACTAACTATATGACACTGACTATACAATAAATTGGTACAAAAGGTTTCATTGAGGTGATAAACATCTGTTTTTATATTTGGCTACAGAACCATAAAAAAGGTTTCAATCAATTCAATTCCATATCTTAAAATCTAAAGAGATTTTTTCAGAATCTTCCACCTTATACTCCAAAAGTTAGGGGGAGGACACAATTTTATATATTTTAGACGCTAATATTGCTGGCTATGTACAATAATCACAAAATTAAAGGAGATTAAAAAAAGTCAAACATTTTTGGTGATTTTAGCAAGCCATAATATAGAGGAAAATGGCTATACAGTAAAAAAAAGCTAATTGTAGCTTTAAGTGTCTTGTTTTCGGATCCAACCATGATATTTTTTTAAGATACATGGTTACAGAGTAATCCTAAGAAAACCATCTGAATTTTTGCTCATGTAAAAATGGCCCATGGGCTCAAATATTTTACCATAAGTCTATGTTAGGAAATTCAATGCCCTTCTATTTGACTTGTTTAGCAAGTCGGCATGATGATTTGATGCAGAGTTATCGCTGATCATAGGAGAAAAGTCCTTTGGCAGTCAATTATTTGGGTTTTAGATTTTTAGTTTTCCAGGGCAGGCAGTTGTTGCGACCGCCAGAATTAAGAATACTCACAAAAAGCTGGAGTGTCTTTGAGCTTCCACTTTCCATCGCTGTATTTATGCAACTTAATTGCTGGTGTATCTAAGTGCTGCACCATTTTTTTGTTATCCACCTAAAACAAAACAATAAAGATGTCACTTAAAAATATAGTTTTTTTTAATTTATTTTACAGACAATTTTTATATCTATGCTTTCAACTTAAAAGTTCCTATAAAAGAGGTCAGTACACAGTCACTTCACTTTTAAAAAATTATAGGTAGTATAGTTAATCTATGTTACTTGAATACTGTGATTTTGTTTTTTAAATTAATAAAGTACTAATATCATGCATTCATGTTTAGGTTGGGAAAAAATATTTAGCACTCATTAAGGAGTTGGCCACTCTAGAATTTTAGACAAATCAATTTTACTTTATATTTTTTAAATGGTCCTCTAAGACAGTGTTCCGCAAAGTATGTACCACGGCACACTGGTGTACTATGGTCATTATAAATGGTGTGCCTCGGAAAAATAAGGTTATGTTATAAACTTCTTTTTAGTAAATAATATAAGGGTAAGAAAAATACTTAGTTACACATAAAATATGTAGGTAAATCACGCAAGCGCACGAGCGAGGCGTTTTGTTTCGTTTGGCACGAAGCGGCGGCACGCGAGAGGCGCATGCGGAGGGTCGGAGGCCCCGCGCCCGCGTTACCTGTACTCTCTGGCTCACGAGTCGGCGTACTCGTACGTAGATATAGTGCGAGTGCGCCATTAAAATATGATTTTTATTCGTGGTGTACCTCCAAAAATTTTCATTTTCCTAGATGTACCTTGAACACAAAATGTTTTCGGAACACTGCTCTAAGACATCAAAAATGATGTTGATGGCCAATGGTATGGTGCAAGCGTTACAGATTAAAACTTGTAAAATTATTAAAGATTTTGTACTACTCAAAACTTCATGTGTTTATCTCAAACAAATTTTCCGGGAACATAGCTTAGATAATTTCCAACCGATTCCCTTGAAATGATGAATATATCTTTAAAACACATTGTCTATAGAAGTACCTAGAATTTTTAATAATGTTTCATAGTTCATTTGTTATTTTGATTTGATTTTGATTATATTGTAATTATCTGATGATTTTATGAGCAAATTTTTAACTACCTACTTTAAAAGTGCATCATTTGGCCAAAAATCAATTTATTGAAAAAGATTTACCTACTAAGTGTATATTGGTTAATATTAATAATCAAAAATGGATTAGTATGGCGATCCAGCGAGGAAACATAGCCATCCTTCTGGGCATCTTACCTATAGAAGACGGTGATCTAGGCTCTTTTACTTATAGTCTTAAGGGACTATGGGTAGAATACAATACAAATTAGATTTTTTTAATTGTATTTGATTATACATCATTTTATAATCGAAAATAGTTTATTAACTCATTACAATTCGAAAATTACATGAACTGCTTGCCCGGCCATGGAACCAAGAAAATGTAGACATCACTGATATGTATGATAAAAGCCCTTTTTCGGAATCTTGATTTATTTTGTTGTTTTTCTGAAAAAACACCTATCTTACCAGTCTCTAGAGTGGCCTAACTCCTTAAGCAAACCTGTATTAGAGCACTTTTTATCTTTATTTGAATTATTTTGTGTTTACAATTTTTACAGTCAAATCTAGTTATTTCTTATAGATTGTGCACATGGAACATTTATGTGTATTAAAAGATGAATAACTAATATGAATATGTTCAATATCATTATTTTCCTTAGTGTACATAATTTTTATTCATATTAAATGAAATATAAGAACTTTCTTACCACAATAAAAATAGCAGATGGACAATGTTCTACAATCTTTTCAGCTATCTTTTGCCCTGGACACTTCTCTACCACATTATCCTTGAAGTTCTCACATGCGGCATAATAGCCAGCAATCACACAGTTTTCTCTTTGTGCTGTTGCCTCGATCTGTAAGTGTTGTACAATTAACATCATGTTTCAAATGATGTCTAGTAGGTATGGCAAAATAGCTGTAAACAATCTTCATGCTAGTGATAAATTTTAGTTACATCTGGAGTGTCTACTTTCCTACTTTGTTTTCTCCACTTCACATCTGGCCCTGCTGGCATCACTCTTTGTGATTTAAGGGCCAATCATCAGATAATAGCAATCAGTCAAATAAATTATAACATGACTAAAATCAAAAGTGAAACAATTCTACTATTTTATTCATACACATGTCATTTTTAACTTTCCCATGTTGTGTTTTATTTTAAAGAATAACTTTTATCTGATGATTGAAAAATTGACCCTCAATAGGCAAAATATCTCAAGACAAACATAAACAACAGTGCATGTGACTAAAAAAATGTAGAAAATTTATAGTGTTATGGTTTTACAAATATATTGTAAGAAGGGATGAAAATCCAAGTGACAAAGCATTGTGCAAGCACTTTTACAGTTATAATTGAGGCTTAGTATAACAAATTAAAATTCACTTTAATTTCAATTACACTCAAACTTGATTGAATCTTTACCAGAGTTGGCACATCACTAGAATATACATAGAAAGGCCCAAAATAATTATGAAACAAGCCATAGATTATAAGTTCCTAGGACCTCAAAACTAAAAGAAAATAAGACTGAACAAATGCATTTCTTTTCTTTGTTGAACATTATTAGCACTATCATTTAAAGTACAAGATAAATAATATTGTACTCTACAACCAAGGCACAAAAATATTATTTTAATTTTAGCTACAGCTTTAAAGTGATACGAGTTGTATGCTTGTTATAAACAAAAAAATTTCACATGGCTTTACTCATAGATTTGTGTGCCATCTTTAAAATAAAAGTACCATACGTACAACCTCGATATTCAAGGCAAATATGTATATATTGAATACAGTTTCGCTCGCATAAACTTTCTGCTTACCTGGGTTAAGGCAATTTCGGCCATCGGCGACAAGTAATGGCTATGGTGGAATAAAGGGATAGTGTCTACGATATCCAAGTCTTGATTTTTCACACCATCTCGAAATTTAGATCCATCAGCTAACAGTATTCCATTTACAGCGCAATGTGGATATTTCGCTGCGTGTAATATCATTTTAGCGTATGCCGCTGTCTCCAATGAAATTTCGCCCATTTTAATAAATAACTGAATACGAAATTGAAATCTATGAAACGCAAAAAATCATCAACAAAAGCAGTTTACGAGTTCAATAAATTGAAATTCACCAGAAAAAAAATATATACAGAAGTCGAAAAATACTGGAGATCAATCCTTTACTTACTGATATCAAGTTTAATATATTGACTTTGACAAGATGACGAACATGACATTATCCGTTTTCATCTTAATCTGTCGAATAACAAAAAAAAACTTTACTTGACATTAGATGACTTCTTCACACTATAGATAAAAAAATTAAATACAAGCAGCAGACTCGCGACAAACACGGTCATCGATGTACAGCGCGTTCCACAAGTAACTCACAACGCCCAAAATGCTCCGTTAGCCGTTTCACTAGGCGACCGCGGTCGTTGTGGTCGTGGTGTAAACGTCACCAACGACGTCATCGTTTTCGATCACACAACGACCCCCATGTCAAGAGGTGGGTTGAATAACCGTTCCAATTGGGTTTACCCTCCTAGCGCCCACAGTCCTTATAAAAGTACTTCAATAAAATAGTAATTGTAACTCAGCTCCAAATTCAATTTCATCAAATAAACGCCCAATTACTATACTATATTATACTTCAGGCATTGCTGCTAATTTAAATTTATGGCCTATCTATAAACTAGTGTATCCAAACACATGTTCGAAATTTTTATTTGTGTGTGACCAAGCAACAGTGCCCACAAAAACAAAAGAAATTTGTCTTTCTTGATTTAGCATCGAACAAGATCGTCGAGTGTGAAAATTAAGCTTCATTTATTCATGAAATCTTTACGATTTGTGTTGATATGCTTATCAAAATTAGGTGCCTATATACTATATTTGCTGTTCACATCAAAACTTTTTAAGGCTCTAAGATATAGTGAAACCTATCATAATTCAAAATTTAAGACCTTTTAATAGACCTTTGGGTTAATAAGGACTATCATGGTTGTTTCGAATGTTTTAAGATTGTAAAGCCGGCAAGCAAGTGGTACGGGAAAAATTGCGGTCGTGAACGTGGTGTTAGTCTCTAGTGGAACGTAGCACATATAATACTTTGTGGTTATCTACTAGTGTTGCTATCGTATTAATTCGCATAAGTTTTAGTGAGTTTAAAGGTCCGATAGGCATTCTCCTCAGGTATGTTTCGCTAGAAATTATTTTAGTGACTTTATGTGAAAAAATAATTTTAAGTTTGATTTACATTTGAATTAGTTAAAAAGCGAGTTAGTTTACCAAACGGGTGGATTAAACTTGTATTATAATTTGAATGGAAATTTATTTAATCCACATTTTATAATTTTACTGGCAAATTTCTGTACAAACGGTACTAATGACTTTTAATTAAATTAAAAGTGAAAAGCTTTGAAAGCACAGAATCAAGTCGTGTTACCCTCTGAATGTCTTAATGTTTCCCTCTATTTATAACGGGCTAGGTATACAATTTGTGACAAGAAGACATTAATATTCAGCAAAATCATCAATTTAGTTAAAAGTATTCTATTGATTAACTATCAAATTCAAGCAAAAACATAATTTCATGAACTACATCCCATAAATATTGATTCTTGTTCCAAAACACCCAGGATCTAAAGGCAACTAACGAAAAATTAAATATTGAATGAAATATTTTAATATACTCAACATAGACGTGTAATTAATATAAGGTTTTAATATCTGCTTTATTCTTTTTTGTTTTAATTATTGTAATTTCTAGGAAACTCTCCTAGTGATTTAATTTTTGGCTAGGCTGTAACACTGTACACCAACTGTCATCAACAGCTGTTTATATTTTATAGTAATAGTTGAATTGAATGTTTTAATTTGTAAATAAATAATTTGTTAACAATATTAATTCAGTATACTGATGATTCTGAGATTAAATGAAATTTTTAAAATTTTATGATGGACAAATATGATACGTCTCAACTTACAGAATTTCCTCGATTCGAACCTGAATCTACACAAAGTGGAGTGACGACGTTCTTCAATAAACTATGGAAGTTTCCAATATTCTCACCAAATGAGCAGGATGATTCACAAAACAGATCGTCGAATGGGAAAGATAACGCCCCCAATGATGATAAACAGGACTATGATGATAAAACGGAAACTGGGTCATACTCTGCTGAAATGGAAGGACGTAGTCTGCCTAACGTTTTGAGGAGGATAAGCAGTTTAGTCGCCCTCGGCACAGGCGTAAGTTGTTTGAACCAAATAATTTATTAACAAATTATTTAATACTCGTAATGTTAAGTTTATCAATGAATTACAAGTTTATTTATGTCGTGCAGTATACATATTTATGGTTCATGAATTTTAAGTAATGGGCAGGTAGGGTGTAGGAATACTTACTGGTGGGCTATGGAATTCGCACCCTGAAATGGTGGGTGGGGGGTGTTGAGAGGTGAAGGGGAGTGAACAGGAGTCACCACCCTATTACTGGCTACCGGACATGCATAGTTTTTTATATTTAAAAAAAATAAAGGAACCCTGAGGGGATTGGGTAGGAATTTCATAGTACCTCACCATGATAAGGTAGAATTAAGGGTTGGGAGGTGACTCCCATATACCCCCTCTTCCTTCCTTCACCCTCAAAACCCCCGAATCAAGGTACAATATACTAAAGTTTACCCGTACTTACCCCTTCTGCAACCATCATAAGTCATAATATAAACTGAATTTTGGGTGGTTATTAAAAAAATAATTATCACTGTTAAATTCAAGCATCACATTTATAGATATAGATCCAATCCTGTTCATGCATTTGTCACTTGTAAATAAACTTGAATATAAGTTGTGTACAGAAGGTTTGCTGATGATAACCTCTCCCGCTTCCTACAACCGGGACCCACAGTCATCTAGTTCTTAGTACTACTTAGACAACTCCCAGTTGTAGGAAGTGAGAGGAGTGATCATCAGCAAACCTGCACACGACTTATATAAATAGATTTGATTAAATTTTGTATTTAAATACTGAAGATGAATAAAGGATGTAATTCATTAGAGTTTAGAGTCAGAGCTAAGTTTACTAATTAACTTTAAAAAATTTAAATGCTATTTTACAGAGTGGTACAAGATATGCTGATACAGAGTTAGCTCGTTACTGGATGCCTGATGATATTTCACGAGAATGCTATGAGTGTGCAACACGATTTAGCACACTTAGACGTAGACATCACTGTCGTGTTTGTGGTCAGATATTCTGTTCACGCTGCTGCAGTCAGAGAGTACCTGGTATGATGTATTTTTTGTCATCCCTATTAATATTATAAATGTGAAAGTAACTCGTGTCTGTCTGTCTGTCTGTGTTGAAATAGGGGAGAAAAATTTGTATGGGAGACCAAGCATTTCTCAAGTTTATAAATATAAAAGTTATATATCATCTATAAAAAATGTGATAGTAACTCGACCTGTCTATCTGTTAAGCTTTCACAGAATAACTACTGGAGTACTGAATCAGTTTTGTTGTAATTTTGTATATATGTAGTATTAATACTGAAAATGGACATATAGTCAAGGGGGGAAGTCCATCAGTGGGGGAATTCCATACACCTCTTGTTATTTCTGTGTTTGAATAGCAATGATTATGAAACATTGGTTAGCAAAGCTAAGACACCATTTAATTCTATTTTCAAATTGTAGTTGACTAGAAATTCCGATTAAAAAAAGGTAAAAATCGAGAGGTATATGAACTTACCCCCACTAACAAACTTCCCCACCTTGACTATAAATACTTTTCATCCTGGAGATTGGATAGATATAAAATGAAATGAATAAAATCTAAAAAGCTAAATCAATGATTACATTTAAATGTATGGTCACTGACCATTATTGGTCTATTAAATAAAATTGTTGCATTACATGAATGTATCTATTGTTCGAATGTATGTATATCTAATTTATAATATAATCTTTATCTAATTATATATGTGTATATGGTAGTATATTAATATTGTAGTTTATTTTTAATAATATTTAATTGTGATTTTATTACTTTCATTTTAGTTTAGTACACCACCAAAATTGAATTTGTTTTGAAATTTCGTTTAAAATCTCCTTAGACACTGGGTTGCCTGGAAGAGATCGCTATAAGCGATAAGGCCGCCCATTGTTCTAATGGAAATGTATCCATATCAATTGTCTAGAATTAAGTTTATGGTGAACAATAAAGAGTTTTCATTCATTCATTCAAAATGAAATGAATCTTCCAGGGGCAAACAGCACTCCCATAAAAATGTCATACAAAGTAACCTGTATTAATGCCTGCTCTTTAAACAAGAGGTATGCATTGGGGTTTGAGTTGCAGCACCGCTGGGTAAACTCTAGTCCAGCCATAATCAATCTTTTTTTTATATGGGTCGCATAGAGGTATTTGATCATGTGCCACGGGCTGCAACTATATTTTATTTAGGTATTTTTTACTACTAAAATTCATAGCAGACAGACTGATGGTCTACGTGATGAAAAGCGTTTATATCATCGTGATGTGCACACTAATATTCTAGTAATGATTAAATATTATATTTATATGTTTACGAGATTGAACATTTTTGATGACATAGAAAAATGCCCAATCTTATTGGCAGCTTTAACAGTGGTTACCTATTATCTGTATTTACATAGCATCACATTCATGCATTGACCATAGGCTTTAACTATGCTAAATTATACATAAATAAATTGGTGGCTGAAAGAACATGGGATATAAGGGTGCGTAAATAAAAGAAATAACTTGTAAAAAGTCAATATTAATTTATTCAAGGGCACATATTCGGATGTGCGGGTGGTTTGCGTGTTTGCAACTACTGCTGCAATGTTGTGCTGAGCTACTTAAAGGAGAACGACCTGACTGGAGAAATATCGCCCGATTTGAGAACCCTGCAGGAGAATTTACAGGTAATTTATTATAGAAGTGTGTATTTAATCAAAGTTATATATTAAATATATAGTAAGTAGTAGGAAAGTGAAAATAAATTCAGTTATAAATAGTAACAAATAATTCAAGATTTTGTAACAAATCTCTGCCATATGGGAGTGTGCCCAGAAGACTGCCTCCATTTCTTATTCGTTGGGCGAAATGTGTGTGAGCCTTCTTATCTCAAGGATGGCATGAAGAGTTTCTTGCAAATTTCTTTGAAGAAACTCCTTGCCGATGCACCCCATTGATCTAATACTTCAAATCTAAAGGCACAAAAATATAACCCCTTCCTAAGGTTCCATATTTGCGCCTTTGAGGGCTTCAGCATTTGTAGCAGCGTTGCTAGCATCTATCATACAAGACTAATGTGCATTGCTTTTGTAATGTTTTATTAACTTTCCTAAAATATAACCGGTTAGAAAATTTGTCCCATGGCTCTAATAAATAAGGATTTTAAAAATATATTCTGTATTATGGAATTTTTTGCAAAATAAATTTTATAAAAAAATTAACATTTGTATGTAAGAAAATTATAATAATTATTTTTAGTGATGCTTATATTTCTTACTTTTAATGAGTCTTACTTAATTAAGTCTATATCTATCTGAATACAGAGATTTTAATATATCATAGGTACCTATGTATGATATATTGAAATCACTGTATTCAGATTCAGAATACTTATATATATTATATTATGCCACTGCATATCTATGCAATGGCATAATATAATATATGTATATATATATAAAAGTGTTCCTACCTAAAATGCTAGTGTATGTATATAGTTTTTTATTAAGAATAAGTGTCATGTCTGATAAATTTGCAGTGGGCCTTAATGGTATAGTTGCACTACAGTATGTATGCCATGTTATAAATATTTTAATTAACTAAGCCTTTCCACCACCTTGCATTTATGTAAACCTTGAATCCATAACCTATGGAAACTAAATTATTGGAACAATGTTCCTTATCGCACGTTACTCAGCAGGTGTAAGCTAGACCGAAAAAAATGTTAACCACAATGAAAACTACTGACCACTGTATACTGTATGCCTCTTTACACCAACTTTGAGTTGTGTTCCGACATCAGTGGCCAGGTTCCAGTTTCTCCTTCAAGGCTGGCAGCATTATGATATTGCTAATACCCATAGGCGACCAGAACCTCTTTCCATCATAGTTGGGCCGTCAGCCAGTCTGCAGTGCTTCAGCAATAAAAAAACTGGATTCTGTTGGATACTACTGTACTTTGGTGTTGGCTATATATGAATTCCTATTAATACTATAAATGCGAAAGTATTTCTGTCTGTTAAGCTTTCACGGAAAAAGACTTTTTGATACTTTTCAATGGTCTACAAGAACTTCATTCCATCCGGGTGTCCCAAAGACACCTCATTAGTTTTTTAAGTTTTGTTTCTGTTGTTGAAACTGCATATGTGCAAAATTTTATGAGGATCGATTTGTTCCTAATGACATTAAGAAACAACAATGAACGCGTTCCGGTAATAGCTCACAACGCCCAAAATGCTCCGCCAACCGTTCCACATGGCGGCGGCGGTAGTTATGGTCGTGGAGAAAACGTCACTAATGACGTTATCATTTTCGACCATACAGCGTTCACAGGACCTATGTCAAGAGGCGGGTCGAAGTGGGCGTTGACCACAGAACATTAATTCTCTCTATTTCTTGACATTGGAAAACGCTCGATTTTCAAATCAACCAATGACATTTGTGTATTTCGTCGTTTATGACATCAACGCCCCATAATCCGTTCCACTAGAGTTTACAGTTGTAACGTCCGCAAGCAAGTGGAACGGGAAAATCGCAGTCGTGAACGTGGCCATAGTCACTTACACATCTATATAGATTTATGTTTTCAAAATACTTTTATTATATTTAAGATCATGCGGTTGATATTCTAGGTAAAATTCCCAGAGCACAGATCCCAGCAGACCCCAAACAAAGGTAGGGAAAACTTCATGTTCGCCCGAGATCAAGAAGACCGGTGCGAAGTGAGACCCTCGCCCAAAGAAGCCTTGCAGGATGTCTACAGCCAGTTGGCTTTCACCCTTCCCACACAACAACATAGGTAAGATGAAAGAAAATAATTATTACAGACTATAATACTGTATTTACAATATTACATGTGCTTAGAAACAACAAAAAGTAACATATTTGTCAAGTTGAAAACAATATTACATATTTCAGTTACAGCAGCCTAGAGACTACTCTCTTCATTATTCAAAACCTTGGCAAATTGAAATCCACCTTTAACCTACTGAAACGTAACAACGTAAAACGAAACGTAACTAATGGACATATACAGATTAAATATATTGTGTAATTAATAAATAAAAATGACGAATATTATTTAAATTATATAATAGATATATAATAAAATAATAGACAACATGAAACAAATAGTAACTATTTAGATCTCGCTTGCTTGCACACCACTAAAACTTTGATAAAATTAATTGAACGAAATATTATTAAGAATAATACCTGTATTTTATTTTATTTATTTATTGAAAAAAACCAACAGCGCATATTAATAATTCAAACAAACAAAAAAGTACTTAAAATGTAGGGCTGATAATAGGTTTTTCTATCAAGTTAAATTGTATGCAAACGAAGTTGTGTAAAAATGCAATAAATACGTATATATACATCAGTTAATAAGTGAAATAAGTATATACTTACACACATACATACATACCGTTACGAGTCGCCAGATTCAAATTCGTTAGAATTACTACAGCGTTTATTAGAAGTATATAAACATGTATAACTCAGGTACAAATATAACCAAACGCAATACGTCCAAACATAATGCAGGAGATCGTAATTCAAATACACGCGCAAAGTCCGTCACTAAATAGATTACCGAATGTACACAAGTCTTGCTTCGCTTGTGGTTATCGCTTGACTGCCGATCTCTCCACTGGGGCATTGCTTTATACTGCACAGATGCAATATGTCTGCCTGACCGTGTGGACCGAATTTCTTAGAATCACACCTGGCTAATGACTACCATAAAAGATTACAATATACAATGGGCTGTTATTTTAAACACAAAGTAAACAAAAGAAGTCCAAATGCCGAAAAGGTATAAAATGTCTACAGGTATGCAGGTGTGAATTTGTATTTTGTCGGCGTTCAGGTCGTAACAATACATACATACATACATACATAACAAATACATACGCATACAGAGATATCTAAATAAAATACATTGATAGATACATCTAAAAATATACATAATATACAATAACATTCAAATATTTAAAAAAATATTTGTGCGAATTGGCACGTAAATATTATAATAAAATAGGCTTCCAATAAAATTATTTGAAAACTCACCGCTCGCTCCGTACTCGAATTTGAAGGTTTTTTTTTTAATAGTTAGGTTGGTGGCGCCAATGTCACTAATGTCATATGTCACACGCGACACTGATACGTTCCGGTGAGCGGTTTATGGTATATTGCAAGCATTAAACCCTTCATTCCCCCCACCGAAATCCGCCAGGATTTCCCGGTTATAAAACCAAGGACAATGATATGTGTTTGAATAACAAAGTTGAAAATAATTAGCTTCAAATAACATTAGCTAAATACATTAGAGTAATGGACTGTATAATAATAATAAAAGTTATCTATCTTAAACTAGATAAACTCACACAATTTTGTGGCTGCGTGAGTTTATTAAAACAAAATTAGATACATATAATTAACATGATTCCTGCTCCAGAGGGAGAGGACTAAGTTGAACGACAGGTCCTATAAATTCGCTAGTTGGTGTACGAACTTTCACCACACGAATAACACCATCTGGACCGGGAAAGAGCTGCGCGACTCGCCCAAGTGGCCAGTTTAAAGGTGGTGCATCGGAGTGGATGAGAACCATGTCGCCGACATTAATATTTCGACAACTTTTTTGCCATTTGTAACGCTGTTGAAGCGTGTGTAAATATTCTTTCCGCCATAGACTCCAAAATCGTTGGGAAGCCTGCTGGACTAACTGCCAACGTGACAGTCTGTTAGTAGGTTCGTCAGTCAGTACGTATTCTGGAACTGTGAGAAGCTCGCGACCTACTAAAAAATGACCCGGTGTCAGTATTTGAAATTCGTTAGGATCGCTGGACAAACCAGTTAACGGGCGAGAGTTAAGTACGGCCTCGACTCGTACGAAAAGAGTACTCAACTCTTCAAAAGTTAGTGACCGATCGCCAACAACGCGTTTTAAATGTTGCTTCGCCGATTTAATACCACTTTCGTAGAGCCCCCCAAAATGGCTGCCGGCTGGTGGATTGTATTTCCAGTTAATTTGACGCGAATTGAAGCCGTGTAACATTTGATTATAGTTTTCATTGTAAAATTGTACTACTTCTGCAAGCTGCTTTCCTGCCGCAATAAAATTTCTACCGTTGTCCGATACTAATGTGTGACAAAGCCCACGCCTAGCCGTAAACCGATCGAACGTGGCCAGAAAACACTCCGCGGTGAGCGCTGAAAGAGCTTCTAGGTGAACTGCACGCGTCGCGCAACAAACAAATAGACATAAGTAGCTCTTATGGACCTTTGCGTTACGCCGGTGACTCTCTTTTGTATAAAATGGCCCACCTATGTCAAGACCCACCGTGTGAAAGGCATGTATGTCTTGGCAACGATATTTTGGTAGGTTGCCCATGATTGGCTGCAACGTAGTTGGCTTAGCCTTGAAGCATGGAATACACTTAGATATGCGTGAACGAATGACACTGCGTGCTGAAATTATCCAGTATTTTTGACTTATCAAACTTTGCAGAGTACGCGGACCTACGTGTAAGTAAATTTTATGGTAATGTTCTATCAATAAATAAGTAAAATGACATTTCTTCGGTAAAAGTAGTGGATGTTTTTTCCCATAGGGTAGATTAGACTCGGCAAGTCTACCCCCCACCCTGAGGAATCCCAGGGGGTCAATAAAAGGACTTAAGTTTTTTAAAGACTTCACATTGTTTCCTTTTGATATTAATTCAATTTCATCAGAAAAATGTGCAAGTTGAATGCTTTTGACAAGAATGTTATGTGCTTTAGTTAGATTTAAAATAGTAGGAATACTAGTGTTGCGCAATGATTTAGATGTTCGACAATTATCGATAAATTGCCAACATCGAGCAAACACATTAAGAAGTTTTGAAAAATTTGAATATTTCTGAATTACATCATTAATATAATTTAAATTCTTATCTTTAGTGTTACAAGATTGTAGTAATGTTATGTTAGCTTGCTTCAATTCAGGCACATTTACAATTTTGAATTGTTCAATGTGTTTAATTGGCCAGTGGTTATACGAAGTGTACAACCAGGCTGGTCCATCAAACCATTCCTTCGACGCCATCAACGTCGAAGGGAGTGCACCTCGAGAACATATATCTGCAGGGTTGAAAGTGCCACTAACGTGTGACCAACTTTCATTTGAAATGGTATCTAATATTTTCGAGATACGAGTAGCAATAAATGTTTTAAGATTATATGTAGGAGTGTTTAGCCATCCTAACACCACAGACGAATCCGTAAACAGAAATATATCATGAATCGGGATCTGTTCAAGAAGAATTGATTTTGTGTACTTTAAGAGCTTGGCTAGTAAATGCGCAGCCATTAGTTCAAGACGAGGGATACTGACAGTTTTCAAGGGCGCAACCTTGGATTTAGCTAAAATCAAACTCACTTTGACCTCGCCATCATTATTAAGTGACCGCAGATAAATAACTGCTGCATAGCCTAAGCTGGATGCATCACAGAAACCCACAATTTGATATCGTGAATGGTTCTTGATTGTAGCCTGACGATCATGTCTTAAATTGGATAAGAGTAGTAATTCGGACACATAGGCCAACCATTCCTTCTCTAAATCAAGGGGAAGTGGTTTATCCCAGCTGAGATTCTTGATCCAAAGCTTTTGCATAAAGGATTTTGCATAAAAATACATGGTGCAACAAAACCAAGGGGTCGAACTGGCGACCGATTTGTGACAAAATGTTTCTTTTTGTGACTTCTCCTCCCACGGGTACTGTGCTAAAAGAGAAACAGTCTGTACGAGGTTGCCACTGGAGACCCAGAACCTTGAGAGACACTTGATCGTTGTCGAACTCAACTGGAGTCTCCCGATGAAACTCTGGCACTGCTGCGAGAACCGAGCCATGGTTACTAGCCCACTTCCTTAATACGAAGCCAGCTTTCTCCAATAGAATGCGAAGATCTGTCTGCAGTCGTAGAGCATCCTCTATATTTGGCTCCGACCATAACAAGTCATCCATGAAAAATCCAGATTTTAAGACCCGAGCAGCCAATGGATAGTTACATGCTTCGGTGTCTGCTAAAGTGTGCAAAACCTTAATTGCCAAGTAGGGGCTGCTGGCTACACCGTAAGTTACTGTGTTGAGCTCGTAAACCTGAATAGGTTGATCTGTTGAATCTCTCCACAATATGTGTTGATATGGACGCTGCTCCTTATGAATTAGTATCTGTCGATACATTTTGCAAATGTCTGCAGATAGACAAATATCATGTAAACGAAAATTAATTAATATTTTATTAATATCTGCCTGAAGTTTTGGACCGGGTAAAACAACATCATTTAAAGATTTTTGATTTGTTGTTTTGCACGATGCATCAAATAAAGTCCGCAATTTTGTGGTGGTACTTGCTGGTTTCAAAATACAAAAATGTGGAATCAAATATTTTGATTCGACATTTTGTATATTTCCTAAGCGGGTCATGTGACCCAGTGCTTCATACTCCGACATAAACTTTTTGTATTCAGCTTTGAGCAGAGGGTCTTTATCAAGTCTCTTCTCTAAATTGATCAACCTACGTATGGCTATCTGTCGAGAATCACCGAGAGCGTGGTCTGCCCTAAACGGGTACTTAACAATATACCTTCCACTTTCATCCCGGCTATGATCAGTCGCAAACTGCTCTTCTGCCAATATATCGTCCGGTTTTAAAGACTTTTCTGACGGTATGTTCTCAATATCCCAGAACGTCTCCATAACTCGATCAAGACTTACGTTACTGCTCAAACCACAAAAGCCTTGATCTGTCGTACTGCTGTTAGCGGTCGCCATTGCAGCATTCTTTTGTACTAGCTGGCCTAAACCTACTGGGCCTGTTATAACGTAGCCAAATATAGATTCAATAGCGACCGGCATCCCCATTTGAACAGGCATTACTTTCTTGCCGCTGTAAATGAATGGAAACAGGTCACCAGCTATAAGTAATTCAATGGGTGCCGGTGTATGAAACAAAGGATCAGCCAACACAAGATTTTGATATTCCTGGAATATCTTGTGTGGTAAAGACATTGTTGGTAAATCGCCAGTAATGTCAGATACGATCACAGCATCAGTTGTCAATACTGGTGAATTGCTGTTACGTGGTTTTAACGTACAGGTGGTTATACCAAAATGTTGAACTCGATTACCACCTAGGCCAATGGGTTCGAATTCACAATTGCGACGTGATAAACTTAGCTTTGCTGCACATTTTTTAGTTACATAACTGGACATAGCGCCGCTGTCGATAAGTGCACGTACGGTGTGGTATTGACCCCAAACATCTGCGACGTGGACGACCGCGGTGCCCAGCAAAACTGTTTGCTCAGTGGAGCATGTGAGTGCTACTACACTCTCCTTGGACTTAGTCGAATCTGTGTGGAGAGTAATATGATGCCTTTTTTGCAGACCGTACAACTGAATTTGGACGTACAATTTTCTGTGGTGTGATTGTCACGCAAACAATTCTCACACAGACTGAGCTCTTTGACTTTAGCAGTGCGTAACTCAGGTGTAAGATCGTTGTAGTCGGTGCATCTATATATCGAATGTGGCTTTTGACAATATAAACATGACAGTTTTGAATCACTCTTTTTATATTGGCCACAGCCGAGGTGAACGTGAGCTTGTGAGGGTGAGTTTTGTTATTTTCGGAATATCTTGACATCGCGAGAGGGGGCGATTTGGAAGGGGCTTGCTTGACTGGTCCTAATGTTTTACCTGACAGTGTCTTACACTCCGCCATCTCAATTACGCGCGCCTGTCTCTCAACAAATGCTAATAATTCCGTTATTGTTGGTAAGTTTCCCGGAGGCACGGATTGTTCAAATGCTCGCCTAGTGACCGGGTCGAGATTACGCAATGAAATATAAAATAATATAAAACTTGACATGTCGGGTATGTCAAGAATTTCTAGAGCCTTGATATTTTCTTGAAAAGTATTTAAAAATATATTTAAATTGGAAGCCGACTCACAAACAATCGGTTTGAAGTTAAACAACTTATCTAAATAAGCAGTAGCTAGCGCGCGCTTATTCTCGTAACGCTTCATAAGCGCGCTCCACACTATCGCGTAATTATCCGCGTTCACTGGCATCGACCTCACTATGGATAGCGCTGGCCCGCTAACACATGACAGTAAGTAGTAATATTTCTCGATATCGCTAATGCTAGAATTATCATGTATAAGACTTTTAAATGTATCACGAAAAGTAGTCCAGTTTTCTACTTTACCGTCGAATTTAAATAGTTGAATTTCCGGTAATTTAACCCGCCGTTTATTTCCACCATTTTGTTCACTATGTTCGTTTCCCGTTTTATTTAAACTTTCGTTAAGTTTCAACGTATTCACAACACTTTTTATCGAATAATATAACTCATCAAAAGACTCGACGTCTTTGTAAGATGGCACAAATTTCTTTTTATATTTTCGCGATATAGAATTTATCTCTGCAGCACATCTATCGAATTCTGTACGAAGATTACCCAAGTCTTGAACCCTAGCAGAAAATTCGACTTCTAAAGATGAATTATTTTGAACCGCTTTAGACATTTCATATAAACGTTGAGTGCGAACAAAACACATTTCTTTCATCGTTATAAATGGCTGTAATAGGTCCTCATATTGTACGTCGTCCATCATTTTGATTAAGTACTAAAATGGGACTAAGTAACTGTAAGACACAACCGGGATTAACAGATGATGATATCCGTGTGAAGCTCGTAAACACCAAATATAGTTACTTCGATATACAATATTTCAAATGCATAAATAACACGAAATTCTTTAGTACAATGTTGCAATACAACACTTGTTTGAACAATGAACACAAAATGACGGTCGTAATTTAACAAAGAAAACAACTATTTATAAATGCAATTACTACAAATATCGATGAAATACACAAAAAACTCACTATTTAGAATGATATTTAATATATTAGACAATTAATTTCAATATAAATTTACAATTTAAGAAAATTACCTACCCACATAATAGGTCGATAAGATGAAGCTATTTTAATTTTTCACAAAACACTTTATTTTGGTTTTAACTTTAAGAATTGATTATATAACTGGGTTATCCTGGCTCGAATAGATCAAAATGTGCGAATTGGCACGTAAATATTATAATAAAATAGGCTTGCAATAAAATTATTTGAAAACTCACCGCTCGCTCCGTACTCGAATTTGAAGGTTTTTTTTTTAATAGTTAGGTTGGTGGCGCCAATGTCACTAATGTCATATGTCACACGCGACACTGATACGTTCCGGTGAGCGGTTTATGGTATATTGCAAGCATTAAACCCTTCAATATTGATGAATCCAACTATGTTTATTTGAAAATAAATATTTCTTAAAAAAACCAAGAGCGACCAAAAACGAGGAAAAAGACAAATTGAAATTTTCAAACCATACCTACATTACATGTAGTCTTGTGCTTATTTGGTCATCCGAATGAGGACTCCTTTCTGGTACAATTTCATCACTGAACTAGTTGAGCTTAATAGATAATTCGGTTTTTACAACTTTCGATTTTATTGGTTAACAATCAAATCACATTCCCAACCAAATAGATAATTGTTTTTGAACTACACAGGACTATCGGAACACTAACCAGCGCAATGATCGCTGGCCGAGTGTACTAGTAGAACGATTAACGTTTGCTAATGTGAAACGTTTCTTTTAGTACAGTGTAGAGAACTGGTTCTTGATAGTGCTTCGTTCATGAACTACACAAGACTACAAGCGCACGTCGGCGGTTATAGATTAACATACAGGATTATTATTAATGCATTAGCTAATTTTAGACAAGATTTTGGAAAGATAAAATAATTTTGACATGCGTTTATTAGCTTGTTAGGCAAAACAAAAGTTATTAAGAGGCTATGTAGACCTGATTCAAATCGGTGTTTCAGAAAATCAACCCCGCACGGCCGATATTTACTTCGATGAAACAGCGCGTAATAAAAGTTCGAGCGTGACGAAATATTGCAACTGAACATACCTACGCGCACCGTTTCCATACCAACTTGATTCAATTTATTTCATTCTAAGGCTGCCGAGCACGAGAGCGAGACAAAATATCCTAAAGTGAGACAGATCGTTTATAAGCTTAATAGGTATTGAAATTTTGACATAACTTCCTAACCGTCTTTAACTCAACGGTTCACCGAGCTTAATAGTAACTAGGTGGTACAGGGTTCGCATCCTCCTCAGGCTATATGTTTCTTTTTATTTTTAATATTTTTTTAGACGAGTAAACTTTATTAAAATTATGTAATTGTATTATGGAACAACAATGAATCCATATATAGGTATATATTAATATAAATGCGAAAGTAACTGTCTGTCTGTCTGTTTCCTCTTCACGGAAAAACTACTGGACCGATTTGGCTGAAACTCAGTATATATATTTTCGATGCCGAGAATGAACATAGGATGCATTGTATTTATTATATATTTATTTTATCCCGGAAAATGTGATAATTTCCGGAATAAAAATATATTTGTCTTTCTGTTTGTTCTGCTTTTACGGAAAAAACTATTACATCGATTTGGCTGAAATTCGGTATATATGTAATTTAATAATGACGGTGAACAAGGGATACTTTTCATCCCGGATAATGGGATAGATGTATGTAAAGGTTATCTCAGAAAGTAGAACAGGTTTTTTTTTCAGTCATTTCGGTCATTTCATTTTATTATTTAAGCCCGTTCGGCCACATATATTTTCATCTCGGAAACTATCTCATTTTTCGGGATGAAAAGTATCTCTTGGCCACCCTCTGTATTAAAATTACATATGTACCCAGTTTCATCCAAATCGGTTCTATAGTCTTTCCATAAAAGGATAAAAAAAGTGGAGCAAGATCGGCATATTAGTAGTTACGATGTAGCTGGAGAACTGGGAATTGACCACAAAACGGTTTTGATGCATTTGAAAAAAGCTGGGTACACAAAAAAGCTCGATATTTGTGTGCCTCATGAGCTCACTGAAAGAAACCTAATGAACCGTGTACTCATTTGTGATTCTTTATTACGACGTAATGAAACCGAACCATTTTGGAAGAAACTGATAACTGGTGATGAAAAGTGGATCACGTACAACAAGAACGTGCAAAAAAGATCGTGGTCAAAGGCCGGTCAGGCTTCACAGACTGTGAAACAAAACCCGGGTTAACTCACAACAAGGTGATTCTGGGTGTGTGGTGGGATTGGAAGGGCATTATTCACTATGAGCTGTTACCGCCAGGCAGGACCATCGATTCTGAACTGTACTGCGAACAACTGATGAGATTAAAGCAAAAAAATGAGAGAAAGCGGCCGGAATTAATCAACAGAAGGGGTGTGGTTTTTCACCATGATAACGCTAAACCTCACACATCTTTAGCCACTCACTAAAAATTACGAGTTTGGCTGGGAGGTGTTAATACATCCGCCGTATAGTCCTGACTTTGCACCTTCAGATTTTCACCTGTTTCGGTCTTTGCATTATTCCTTAGGCAGTGTCAGGTTAACATCACGAGAGGACTGCCAAAACCACTTGTCGCAGTTTTTTGATCAGAAGATCAAAAATTTTTGGGCTATTTTTATAGCAATGGGATCACGTCCCTACCTACAAGGTGGCAAAAAGTTATCCAACAAAATGGCACCTACATACTTTAGTCAAATATAAATAAACTTTATAAAAAAACCTTTTGAATTTTTATATAAAATGCGAAGAAACGGTTTCCCCAACTTAAAATAAAAGTATTTTTATTGCATTTTATAAAATTATTTAAGAAGAGAAAAAAACCATTTTATCAACTTTGATATAAAAATAAAAAATTCTACTAGATCAAGTGAAGCTAGTAAGATTCGAACCCACACAGTCTATGATTTAGACCAGTCCTCTACCGTATACGCGAAATAAGTATAGCTCGATCGGCTCGAAATTGTGGTTATTATCTCTCCTTTATTTATTTAAAATTTAATTTCGAATAGCACGCTCGAGCAGAGCGACGCGTGTATACAGCACCGAGCCGTCCAGCGTATTGATAAATTCCATACATTGGAACCGGCAAGCGTGATTTTTGAAGTCATTTATAATAAAATAATTAATTACTTACAAATGCTCTAAGTAACCGAATAAAAAAACTATAATGTGTATATTTCTTATAATATGATATGTTACTGTTATTTATTTTAGCGATGTACGATTAACAGTAATAACATGACACAAGATTGAAGAACACGTTTAGAGGTTACTTTGCAATTATTTTCTATCGAGAAAATTTATCGAAAATGCTTTTTGAGTACATAGTTCACCTCAGAAATATGATCAAGATTGACATATATTTTTTTCACCACAATAAAGTATGTATAATTACTGTAACAAGGGCTGAGAAATCGATCAAAAAACGCTTTTTGTCTGTTGACTGGCTGTTAAGCACCAGTTTTCCAATAACAATCGAATTATTTATTGTTGTCAATCGTCACCGGGCTGTTACATCATTTTTGCGTAGCGAGGTCAATAACCAGCTATAGTCAGCCGGTGCACAGCGCGGCGGGCCATCTTCGACGGAATTAGTACCTTAAAACTTTAAAAGTCTTGTACTTTAATTTTATTTTAATTTTAGCGAATATTGATTAACCAATTTTTTTTCTTTTACAAATGTGTTCTATTACGGATGCTGGTTCAAAAATCAGAAAATTAGACAATTTATTCATAACACGATGTCTTGTTTTTCGGCCAATTAATGTCCACTGCTGGACGTAGGGCCTTCCCAAGTATGCGTCACATATTATGTCGGTTTCCCGCCTTACGGACCCAGCTCCTACCCGCGACGTTACTCAGGTCGTCGATACACCGGGCTGGAGGGCGTCTTACGCTACGCCTATCGAGACGCATTCTCTTCTTTCGGACACGTTTGCTTCATCGTCCGTCGGTCCTGTGACAGACGTGACCGGCCCATTGCTACTTCAACTTGCTAATTTTGCGAGCTGTATTGGTTACCTTGTTTCTCTTGCGGATATCCTCATTTTTGATTCTATCCATAAGAGAAACACCCAATATGTTGGGTTCGCTCGCTCCATAACCCGTCACCAGTGACCAGACCAGTCCCACCGACAGTGTCCACGTCTCGGCACCTCATAACAGGTGGGATGCTTTGCTCGAGGACTTTCCTCTTCAAGAATTGCGGAATGATCGACGAGAAGATTAAAAAGTTTACCGAATGCAAACACGATATAGTATAAGCTTTTGAAACAAATATGATTATTTCGATTTCAGGTATCGGCTGGTTCGCTACAATGGCGTCTGGCGTGGATGCGACATCCTGCAATGGGTCATGGACAATACAAACAATAAGACCAGGTAACTGAGTCTTTTACTAAGGAGCTACCATAATAGAGCTCGCTATCTCGCTTATATATTACCACTGTTAGGGATTGTTTTTACCTTAATTTATTATTACCTTGCACTGCGTGTTACACGCGCGCGCGTTGTTGACAAAAATGGCGAATGATAGTGATGTGCTAATTTTCTTTGTATAATTGATAGAATTTACTTACGACAAATGTGTATTACCCTACTGCTCCGTCTGGAGTAGGTAATTTTATAGTAATTGTCTGTTTCATGCAGATGTAACGATGGGCTTAATGCGTTATTTGTGATGGAATATTTTTAGTAATTATTATAATAATAATAGCAGCCCATAAAAGATTGATAAAATTATTCGACTGATAAGTTTTATATGGTACTAGCTGATCCGACAAACGTTGTTTAGCCATTTAAATTATTTCTAGTAATTTTAAGTAAGTTAAATTATAAAAGTACTAATATCGCTATTAAAAAATAGAGGTTGATCGTAGAAGGGTGAAAATTTGAAGTTGTATGTATTTTTCAATGCTAAATCATAATAAAATATAAATAAGAAATTTTGACAAAAAAAGTAAAAATAATATTTAGGGGGTGGGTCACCCTTATCATTTAGGGGTATGAAAAATAAATGTTGGCCGATTCTCAGACCTACCCGATATGCGTACAAAGTTTCATATAAATCGGTTCAGCCGTTTCTGAGGAGTTTGGTAACAAACACCGCGACACGAGAATTTTATATATTAGAAGAAGAAAATTGTTTATTGGATTATTGTTTAACCAATAATCATGATTGAACCATCAGTCCTAAGTTAGACATATAAGGAGCCATTCATAAATTACGACACAAGTTAAGTGGGGCGGGGGGAGTAGACGAAGTGTGACATTGAGTGACAAGAGACCTAAATTTCGTGACGTCACATTTCAAAAGATAATAATATATTTAAGTTTGAAAAGAAACGAAATTTGAACTATTAACGATAAACTTCAAAATATTACCAACCCTATCAGTATGAGCATAATGTTTTAAATTATTAAAAAATAACTGAAATGGGAATAAAAGTAATTACGGAACTGCTATTTTAATTTAGTAATTTCTTGGTGTAAAATTGCAAAGTATGTGATGTCACATTAGGGAGGGAGCGGCCTCACGTATGTGACCAGCTGTGACAAGGACGAGGAAGGGATAAAAAAATCATGGCATTCGTGTGACGTAATTTGTGGATGGCCCCTTAGTTATTTTTCGATGTAAACAAAAATAAGATATTGTTACGACCTAGGTGCCGACAAAGACAAATTCACACCTGCAGCCCTGTAGAAACACATTTTATTACCTTTTCGGCGTTTGGACTTCTTTTGTTTACTTTGTGTTTAAAATTTGTAATTAAAAAACAGCCCATTGCGTATTGTAATCTTTGACGGCCTATTGTATGTATTGTGATCACTGCCGGGTGGCTCGGATTTAAAAGTACAAACTGATTCTAAGAAATTCGGTCCACGCGGTCGGGCAGACATATTGCATCTGTGCAGTATAAAACAATGCCCCAATGGAGAGATGAGCAGTCGAGCAATAACCACGAGCGAAGCAAGACTATCTATTTAATCTATTTAGTGACGGACTTTGCGTGTGTATTTGAATTACGATCTTCTGCATTACGTTTGGACTTATTACGTTCGGTTATATTTGTACCTGTGTTATACGTTTTTGTATAGTTTTAATAAACTCTATAGTAATTCCAACGGCATTTTAATTTTAGGTAGTTTTCTAACCTAATGTATACTGTCCGTCACCCATAAGAAATCGGGAGGCCCGAGCCTAGCAGTAGGACAATTATGAGCTGTTATTAATATTGTTATGAGTTACGGGACTCGAATCAAAATGCCGTTGGAATGATTATAGTTTATTAGAACTATACAAACACGTATAACACAGGTACAAATATAACCGAAGACAAAAAGTCCAAACGTAATGCAGAAAGTCGTAATTCAATAAAACGCGCAAACTCCGTCACTATTAGATTCCCGATTGTAGTAAACACGTCTCGCTTCGATCGTGGTTCTCGCTCGACTGCCTCCTCTCTCCATCATGCCATCGTTTTATACTACACAAATGCAAATATGCCCGTATCGTATCGTCGACATAGTTTCCTAGAATCAGCTTGTACTTAATCCGTAACACCTGGCTAATGATACATGCATGCGGCCATAAACGAGTACAATAGGCTGTTCTCCACAATAACTAGAAACCAATAAATAAGCGAACAAAAGAAGACGATCATAAAAGGATTACAATTAGTTCAAATGGCGACAGGTAAAATGTGCTTCTACAAATCTGTACGTGGAATTTGTCTTTGTCGGCGCTTAGGTTGTAATAGTATTGATCTATAAAAGATTGTGGATAACATTTTAAGAATTCTTGCTTACACACTTTCGGGGCCCTTGTAGCCTGGAGGCGCCGTAACCTTATACGGCGGTAGCTACGCTCCTGCTGGGGATTGTCTTGCCGCTTCTTCTCCTTGGAACAGCGATAACACGTTGCGAAGCGGTGTACATAGAATATGAAGTTGATTTAAATTTTGACTTACATGTATGACCTTCAAAAAGTATTCTCCAGTGGAACTTATTTTGAATAAACACTTTAGGATTTTAATTTAAAACATGATGTTGTCTGTGTGTCGTTGGTCCAGGGCTCAGGCCCACTTGGTCTGCCAGTCGTTGCTGTCCTCGGGCTACATGGAGTGCATGGGGGAGGTGCCCCACTTCGCCGACTACGCCCTCTACCGGCCCACGGCGATGCCGCCGACCCTCGCGCAGGACGACGATTCACGTAAGCAACAAGCAACTTTAACCCTAAAGTTTCCTATGCCGACACATATGTCCTACGATTTGGTACATTCCCCATATGGCACAAGTTCGTACGCGAATTTAAAACTAAACGATTTATTCTTGTTGTCTCGCTCTGTTTATATAGGATTTGTATGAAAGAAAAAAATCTCTTTATTTTGATATATTATGATAAACATCATAATGATGCAGTCATTTCAGGTTTGCACCTGAACCTAATACCAGGTCTCATTATGAAACAGGAGCACACGAACTTTCAGATTAAAATAAAATAGGATATGCCCGCGTCTTCGTCCACGCTTGACTTGAAATTCCCGCGGGTTTCCTGATACACAAAGTATCGCAGCATTTAAAAAAGAATGTAAGCTATCGTTTCAGTCGAAACTGTCGAACTTGTGTCGAAAATTACATAAAATTTGCTATCGAAAAGTGGAAAAACCACATTGGAATTCGTTTTTTTTAAATCTGGCCATTTGAAATCATTCCCAGAAAAATTCCCGCGGGATTCCCGGTATAAAAATTAGCGCAGATTTTAAGTCTAAGTATTTGCTGTCGATCAGCGAAAATCGCATCGAAATCGGACATGTAGTTTTTACGTGAATCCTGAACAAACAGACAAGAAATCTAAAGAAATGCATAGTGTCCTCCATCATTTATATAGTCTTATTCCAGTTGTTTTTCTCAAATAGCTTCAATGTACAGACAAGGCATGTTTAGAATTTTATAATATTATAGATTACAACTTTCTTTACATGGTATAGAACAAAGTAGCTTTCCGCATCTGTCTCTCTGCTCTCTCTCTCTCTATACTGCGCAACGGAAGGAATCCCCTATCCGTGCAGGTACGGAGAAAGAATACAATTTCCTGCGTTGCGACGGTCTGTCATAAGAGGCCACAAAACAACCCATAGCCAGGTGGTAGGACATTTGCCCGACGGGATGGCTACCACCCCTGGTCTAGAGTATGCCACCAGCTTTGAGTTGTGTTCCGGCATTAGTGACCAGGTTCCAGTCTTCTTATTTAGAGAGTGGCGCTGGCAGCGCATTTGTAGCACCTTTGGTGTTGCAAATGTCCATAGGCGATGGTGGCCGCTTTCCTTCAAGTGAGCCGTCTGCCTGTTTGCTGAACTCCTGCAATTTAAAAAATATGAGTAATTGAAATTATTATTTTTTTTCAGCTGAAGAATGCACGAGGTTAGTGGAGAGTGTTTCGTCCTATTGTTTGGATTTGAATCTCGGGGAGAGTTCAGCGCGTCTCATTAAGACTCCTAAAACATCAAAAGGTAAAGAAAATAATTTCAAATGTTATCTACACTATATTATAAAGAGGTAGAGTTTGTGAGTTTGTAGGAAGTAATCTCTTGAACTACTGAACCAATTTTCGAAATTCTTTCACTGGTAGAAATCTGCTGTTACATTTATTTAGTTGCATAGTTGTTCTTGTCATGTATTCTTTTTAAGGTTAATAATTTTGTTATGTACCCTCTTATTTCTAAACGATACAATCGGCCATTTCCTTAATTGAATAATAATGTTGTATTTTTATTTATTTTGTGATTAGCACTCTGTTTTGTATAGAGTAGTTGTCTATAATTTACCATAATTTTATGTAACAACATATATCTCTAATATGATAAGTTAAGTGTTTAACATGTGTGTTGTCAAAATCTCTCAATTGTATATAGACGGTATTCACTACATTTTATTTTCATGTTGGCAGACGCGATAGATTTTTACTGTGTTCGATTTATTTTATGACATGTAAAACTTTAAATATAATATCTGGTACAAAATATTATCTAAAATATCCAAACAATAATGTATTAAATTATAGTCATTCATAAACCTTTTAATTAAAATAGTTTATCAATGACTTCAATCCGTTGTCGGTTGTGCCAATTTCTTATACTGTAAAACTGTTGGAGGGATGGCGAGGTTTTTTAAAAATGTTTGTGTAGAGTCAGTGTATGAAATACTAGCTTCTGCCCGCGTCTTCGTCCGCGTGGAATAGTTACTTTGGGCTAACGCTAACTTTAACCCGCGACTTTGTTTACGTACGAGGTGAAAATATCTATACTAATATATAAATCTGAAGAGTTTGTTTGTTTGAACGCGTTACTCTCTTCCCCCTCATGACTGCCCGCCGGCCTTGCACATCACAAATACGCGCACAGTATTTAATCCTTATTTTGCTGCAATGTTATTTTAAAACTACGATATCTTCTAAGATATTCATTGAAATCGAATGATGTAAATGGTAATTTTGTTTTAAATTAAATACTTGTGATGAATAACGTATTTATTTGGATAAGGATTAATATCATGTTTATAAAAGCACCCTCGCAAATAATGCATTATTTTAGAACAAATTTGGTTAGCATAAAAAAGGTTATAGTGAGCCAACCTTAAAAGCTAGACATGTGCCGTCGCGGACTTTTTTTTATAACTTTTAAAGGGGAACCATTCTGTCACACATGATTTTTGCGAAACTAACCGTTCACGCAGCGCACGCAGCGGAAGCTCTCAAAAGGGAAAAAAATTCCCCCGATTTTGAAACATTCTTCATTGGTGCTTTGCTCCTATTGGTCTTAGCGTGATGATATATAGCCTATATAGCCTTCCTTGACAAATGGGCTATCTAACTTTTAAAGAATTTTTCAAATCAGACCAGTAGTTCCTGAGATTAGCGCGTTCAAGCAAACAAACAAATTCTTCAGGTTTATATATTAGGATAAGATATGTAAGCCGGAAGGTTTCTTTATTAGGTTTTATTACTGAAGGGATGTCCCGAATAGGGTGGAGGTACGAGATGGAATGCTCCTCCGTCTCAAAGGAAGATCTTCCAGCGAGGTTAGTGTTGTTCCCCGCAGGCCCATCTGTTATAATTAAAAATTTGTATATATTGTTTGTATGTTTCGGGAAACGTTTGTGACCTCAATTATTGCACAGCGCCATCTATTGGGTTGTAAGTGTTCCACTACATTACCAAAAACCATTCTTGAGTTGTTGCAAAAATTACACTACATTATTCCAGAGTGACATAGGGCTATATTTGATTATGTTCATGATCAGCTAGTGAATAAATAATTATACAACGTTATTTTTTATAAAACTAATCTAAGTTGAACTATGTAAATTGTCTAACTTGAGAACAGCTTAGATTATTACTTAAATTTTATGTATATAGCACGTGGGTTAGAGTGAGAGCCTGCCTACCGCTGCCGTATGCGTGAGAGAAAGGGAAGCCAGACAGACTGGCGCCGTAACGCGTTACGTAACGAAGCGATTTACCCTCCCATAAGAAGTTATCACTTTAGTATAAAATTGTAAAACACCTCTATATGGTTATTTTGTATAAACACTATATTTACTTCTTTTTTACTTACAATACAGATTCCAAATTAACAAAATATTTAATTCTTATATTTCTACACATTAACATGGGCACTGAATAATAAATGTCAATTTAAACTGCTGATTCTGTACAATTAGGTTTCTCAAATTTCGTATACTAAGACTAGCTATGTATAACATGCAATGGATAGATAATTTGGAGGCTGACCAGAGACACCCAGACTAGAATGTATAAAGGAAAGTTTACGGGTGTCATAGTGAACCAATAGTTGAAATTGGATTGATACAGCAGCTGTCGAAATACAATATAATTAATTTAAATTGCAAGAATTTTAATATTACACGAATCTATACATCTGTACACATAAATAAAATTGAAGTGTCTGTTTGTAATGTCAAAATAACAGCTTTTTACTAAATGCATATAAATATGTATACAGGACTTATATCAAAAAATCAATTTTTATTTTTTTTGTCTATCTGTCTGTATGTTAAGACTTATCTCTGAAACGGTTGGGACAAATTTGTCGGGACTTTCACTGGCAGATAGCTGGTGTTATAAGGAGTAACTGTAAAATTACTTTTACTGTTCGGGTACTGATAGTAATGATTGAATTAATAAACTTGAAAAAAATCGACTAAAACACCCATATTAACGGGGTATTTGCGATATATATTAGTTATAATTACTTTTGTGTACATTAAAATGTGATATATTTTTACAGAAGTAAAATCATCTGAATCTAGCGAAGAAGAAACGCCAGCTCTGGAACAAAATGAAGGTAAAACATACTATATATATATATATATATATATTTATTATTCATTCTCTGTTATGGTCGTCATTCTTATTGGTTTATACCGAGCTTATTATACAGCCATTTTATCATAAACGACATTTGTATCCAAGTATATTTTATGATGCAATCGGTATTTTTAACTACTATTTAATTTAAGTTTTTGAGTTATATTATAGACCCTACAGAATCAAAAATATAGAGACTTCATTACTAGTGACGATGTTACAATGTTACAGTTATATAGGGTAAACTATACTATTGTTGGCACCATGCCCAATGGTTGACACCCAGTCGATTTATCTAATTCTTTATATCCATATAATATTATTATTATAATATATGTCTTTGAAAACCACGGGCCATAAGTGGCCCGAACTTTTGGAGGGCTTGCGCAAGGCCATGGGAAGGCCAACACGTAGAGGCCCCCTGACTTTAATGTAAATGTGTCGTGATACTGACCGATGATTGTCCCTGTCTAGAGCATATAGTAATGCACCCAAGGATAAGCCCCGGTTTTGTGCTGTCTTTCCGCAACAATATTTATTCACAACTATATATTATATTTGTTTTTTAATATTATAAGTAAAGATAAGATTTAGTAAATAAATACTGTGGTCGATATTCCAGTGTATAGTGAAATAGCGGATGTGTGCCCGGCCATAGTGGACTCGGGCGAGGAGCACCTGAGGCTGCTGATGCGGCAGTGCCTGGCGCGGAGCTCGCTGCCCGCCGCGTGGCTGGACACTCTGTACCCGCTGTGCCACCAGGCCGCTGAGATCGTTATGCCTGGTAACACCTCAACTTGATAAGAAAAACAAAACAGAAAGATTACATAAATTTCCGACACAATAACAGTCGAAAGCAGTTTATTTAATTTAAAAAAATACCCTCTAATGTATGTATAATATTTCCTAATTATTTTAAAATTTCTTTGTTTTCGCGTCGTACGCAATGAAGTTTTAATGTTAATAGGAATTTGAAAATATTAATTATGGGGAAATTGTATTGATTAGTCAGACTTTTGTTTTATGACTACTGCTCCATTTGTTTCCTTACATACTTCGTTGGCTCAGTGACCCAAAGTGAGTCTTGGCCTTCGAATAGAGAACACGCCACCTTTCCCTCGCAGTTTCGTGCCAATGGTTATCGGCCCGGTATATATTCACAACGATATTTTGGGACTGCAACAATGTTGTAATTATTGACCGTTTCACGCAGAAGCGACACGTTATTTGTCCATACGATATTGTTTTTAATTGTTAACGTTAAATATTGATAGGTAACATATGTATGTATATACACTAATGTGGATATTTGATAATGGCGTTATTTTTAACGTTACATTCGGCCACAGTTAATAACCATAATATTGCTTAGTGAAAGCTCGAGCAAAATATATATATATATCTTTTTTTTTATTAAACTACGTGTTTACACTTACATGTATGAATGGTTTATAATTATGAATATCGCTTAAGATTTTCATATTAATTGTTAAATAATTTAAAAGGTTTTAAAAATAAACCACTCAGACAGCGACAACACCCCACTCTCCCCCTTGCGAGGGAGCGAACGATCATCGATGGCTGGTGGTGAACCACCACCGCCCTTCTCACGCTCAGGGTGCCGCGCCACGTCTCCTCATCGTGGCTTTGTGCGACTCACATATTGTGTAAATCTCGGGAAGAGCTTACTATAGAAATGATCCTATGAAGTAAGGTCTTGCTCGAAAACTGATCTCGCTGAAATCCTGATATAATTTATTGAGAACTTGTCAACGCGATTTAGCAATATTAAGTTTATATACAGCGTCATCTAGTTAGCTTTCGTGTAAACCTATGTTTTGTGTGCCTTCCACTATGGCGCTAGTGTCTATGTAAACTGTCAAATTCATTGCAAATGAAAGATGGCACAGCTGTTCCTTTTTGGGGTTATGTTAGTGATGTAATGTCGTTTGACCTTGATCGTAGAAATAACGGTCGTCATGTTGCTAGGTATTTGTTTGTTTGTTTTTTATAGAAATAAATTAGGTCAATGACTGAATATGATTCACAATTCATAACACTGTCATTTAAATTATTCTTAGCCAAGTAAATTAGATTACTTACACCCATAATTAGCGCATTATTTTGTAAATGAACTTAAAAAGAAATAACATCAGATTACAGCAAAACTACTGTAACTATTCTGAAAAACACGTTAAAAGGATATCCGTTTTTATGAGATAGGATGTTTAATTTTATAATATCATAGAAACATAATAATTATGTCAAATAACAGTTCTTACTTTAAGTAATAGTTTAGTATATTTGTTAGTTTTATGTATATGGACTTGAGAGCAAATTTATTATCATGCAATTGTGCACACTTTTAATATTATTAATTTTATACTTGTAATACCTATCAGGGAAGAGTATAGAATGCATTTATTTTTTATCATGAAGAGAATTATTAATATTTCTTACAGAGGCACACAGTAACGACATAGACATACGTAATTATGTACAAGTGAAGAAAGTTCCTGGCGGTGCGATGAGGGACAGTGCTGTGTTACACGGCGTCGTCCTGACCAAGAATGTTGCGCATCGGTTAGTATTGGAATTAGCCATTAGTATGGAATATAATTTATTGCTTAACATTAAGATAAAGTTCAAGAGGTTTAAGTACGGAAAACAATAGTCGATCTTAGCACTAAAAGCATTTTTTTCCAGACAACCTTGGAATGTATTAGAAATATTTGTGAAAGTAAAATAAACATACAAATAAGAATAATAATCATAGTAAAAGTGTCTACCATTGCTGTGTAGGGCATTAGTCTGGTAATGAAATTACAAATGCAACCTCATAAATGCATTTGTCTTTAATGTGATATTCTAACTCTGTCGATCTCTCTATGACGTTGTCACAGAAAAACTATTATAACGATTTTGCTGAAATTTAGTATATATGCAGTTTGAATACTGAGAATGGGCGTAGAGTAGTTTTTATCCCGGAAAATAGGATAGTTTCCGGAATAAAATTAAGTAAATTTTTCGGCGGCGAATAGCACCAAGAAATGCTTATTCTCAAAGTTAAATGGAGGAAATCTCTTAGTAATTTTCTTATAGAGGCATGCCGCAACAAATAACCAACCCGACTGTGCTGTTGCTGGATTGCTCGATTGCCTATCAAAGGGTTGAAGGGAAGTTGACCTCTTTGGAGCCAGTCTTGATGCAGGTAGAACGAAAATAATATTCTTAATGTCTCTTCCCTTTTCCAAATTCCTTGGTTTCCTCGTTTTAATTCATATTAATTAATATTAAAAGTAAAAACCCTGTTTCCTGTATTATACTGAATACATTGAATAAGTTCATCAAGATGATCAAGATTTGTCGTTGGCTCAACGCTAACCGCGGAAGCTATAACAGAAGAAAAAATAAATGTCCCTTACACACCCATACTAATACATCAAATTTTTTACAACGTATAAATTAATTTTTACCTATACCGTATCCAACGGATTTATTTTCTTTCTGATGTTTGCACGTACGTCAAGTTGTACATTTGACAGGAAATTTTACATGTTACAATTGTCATACTTCATTGTAGCAAACTACATAGTAATACCGTTCTATGAGTCATCTAATGCATAGACAATAAACTGTTGTCATCATATCTGAGTTTGATTGTAATTAATCGTTTAGAAATGAAAATGTTTTCATTAAAAATAAAAAAAAACACAAAAATTTCATACTCTTGGTTTTATTTCACTTTTAGGTATAAACATATGGGTTGTATGACTTATTTATTAGGTACGTAACGTACCTAACATATTTTTAGCAAATAATATAGGTGCACCAAATTCATTAAAACATAGAAAGATCTATAATGTTATAAAATTCTATACATGCCGTGTCTGTACATTGAAGCTATTAAAAAAAACAACTGGAATAGACTATATAAATGAAGGAGAACACGATGCAATTTTTTTTATATTTGTCGTCTGTTTGTTCTGGATTCACGTAAAAAACTATTTGGCCCATCTCGATGCAGTTTTCGCTGAACGACAGCAAATTCTTTAATTTAAAATTTGCGCTACTTATTGTCCTGGGAATCCTGCGGGAATTTTTCTGGGAATTGTTTAAAATGACCGGATAAAAAAAATCGAAATCCAAAGTGATTTTTTTACTGATCGATAGCAAATTTAATGTAATATGATATGTGATATTTTTTATCCCGGGAATCCCGCGGGAATTTTCCCGGAAGCGGTTTGTAGTTGTTAGGGCTCGTAATAATTAGCTTATTCCGACACAGTTTTCACTAAGACGATAGCTTGCATTCTTTTTCAAGTGAAGCGTGAATGAAGTCGCGGGCACCTCCTTGTTATTATATAAAATCGAATTGGTAATGCTGTAGACTGTAGAGCATCGCGTATTGATCAATGATCGACCTGTCAAAAAGAAAATAAATCGCTGTACAAACTATAGTAATGATAATTATTCGGGTTGATGACAAATGTATCTATTAAATACTAATTTTATTTATATAAAAAAACAGGTGGTAAAATACCAACATATCTTACTTTTAAAATGTCATAGAAATTATATAAATTACTTTTTAAAAATAATAATTAATGCGCTATTTGACTTCTTTAACTTGTACAAAACCTGACCGTCATCCACCCTATTATACAGGAGCAAGAATACTTGGTCCGTTGCGCGGCTCGTATCACAGCGCTCAGTCCCAAAGTGGTGTTGGTGAGGGGTAGCGCCGCGCGGGGGGTGCAGGACCTGCTCCGCGGCAAAGGGGTGGCCCTCGCTTGTAACGTGAGGGCTGCTGCCCTAAAAAGGGCCGCCAGGTGCTCAAGGGCTGATCCATTGACGTCCATCGATGCCAGGATCGGCACTCCCCGACTGGGCACCTGCAAAAACTTCTATGTCAAAAATTGTGAGTATCCCTTTGACCTTACATGACCTTGACCACTTTCTAAGTTTAACAGTTTTCTATTTCAGCATAAACTATAATTGACGTGGTGGAGCGATGCTAGAGTCATTCAAATTCAAATTCGTTTATTTGTAATAAAATTACGTTTTAATGGTTTTAAGCGCGGTAATTTATTTATATTTTATTATTCCGACGTTTCGGCTACTTTTCAATAGCCGTGATCACGAAAAGCTACTGAAAAGTTGCCATAGTTTTATTTTTTATACTAGTCGCGAAAACTCAAGAAAATATTCATTTAATTGCTTAAAAAATCTATACTAGTCTTACGAGTCGCGAGACTCGAATTAAAATGCCGTTAGAATTACTATAGAGTTTATTAGAACTATACAAACACGTATAACACAGGTACAAATATAACCGAACACCACCAGTCCAAACGTAATGCAGAACGTCGTAATTCCATAAAACGCGCAAAGTCCGTTACTAAAAGATTCCCGATGGTAGTACACACGTCTTGCTTCGCTCGTGGTTATCGCTCGACTGAATCCTCTCTCCATCAAGCCATCGTTTTATACTGCACAAATGCAAATAATAGGTTGGGGAAAAAGTCTTTTCGCATATAGTATGTACGAACTTATAATAAGATCTCTTTGGCTATACCATTTGTATCTGGCTGGTTTTGGTATCATAAAAGTTTTAATTTTAAAGAAGACAATTCCAAATTCCAATTAGGAAAATGTAGGATTTTCATTTGTTTTTCTTATTGTTAAAATGAGTGAATCTAATGAAGAAATTCGATACATTTTAAAATTTTACTACAAAAAAGGTAAAAATGCAACACAAGCCGCGAAAAAATTTTGTGATGTTTATGGACCTAATGCAGTATCTGTGAGAGGAGCGCAAATTTGGTTTAAGCCTTTTGTAATCCGGAAATTTTGATATCAAAGATGCACGTCGCTCTGGTCGCCCTGTTACGGACAAAATTGATGCCATTTTTGAAAAAGTGGAGCAAGATCGGCATATTAGTAGTTACGATGTAGCTGGAGAACTGGGAATTGACCACAAAACGGTTTTGGCGCATTTGATAAAAGCTGGGTACACAAAAAAGCTCGATATTTGGGTGCCTCATGAATTCACTGAAAGAAACCTAATGAACCGTGTACTCATTTGTGATTCTTTATTACGACGTAATGAAACCGAACCATTTTTGAAGAAACTGATAACTGGTGATGAAAAGTGGATCATGTATGACAAGAACTTGCGAAAAAGATCGTGGTCAAAGGCCGGCCAGGCTTCACAGACTGTGGCGAAACCCGGGTTAACTCCCAACAAGGTGATGCTGTGTGTATCGTGGGATTGGAAGGGCATTATTCATTATGAGCTGTTACCGCCAGGCAGGACCATCGATTCTGAACTGTACTGCGAACAACTGATGAGACTAAAGCAAAAAGTTGAGAGATAGCGGCCGGAATTAATCAACAGAAGGGGTGTGGTTTTTCACCATAATAACGCTAGACCTCACACGTCTTTAGCCACTCAGCAAAAATTACGAGACTTTGGCTAGGAGATGTTAATGCATCCGCCGTATAGTCCTGACCTTGCACCTTCAGATTTTCACCTGTTTCGGTCTCTGCAGAATTCCTTAGGCAGTGTCAGGTTAACATCACGAGAGGACTGCCAAAACCACTTGTCGCAGTTTTTTTATCGGAAGCTCCAACATTTTTATAGCAATGGGATCACGTCCCTACTTACAAGATGGCAAAAAGTTATCCAACAAAATGGCACCTACATATTTTATTCAAATATACATAAACTTTATAAAAAAACCTTTTGAATTTTTATATAAAATGCGAAGAAACTTTTTCCCCAACCTTATATGTCTGCCCGGCAAGCATCGAAGTTATTTCCTAGAAATCGTAATCCGCACACCTGGCTAATTATGCTTGCAAACGGCCATAAACAAGTACAATGGGCTGTTCTCCACAATAACCAATAAATAAGTAAATAAAAGAAGACAAGCATAAAAGAATTACAATTATTTCAAATGCTGACAGATAATAAAATATGTTTTTATAGATATGCAGGTGTATTTTATTTTTGCCGGAACTTAAGTTGTAACATAATAAATCTATAAATGGTTCGAGTTTGCACAATGCGTTTATGAATGTCAAAAACATAATTTGGACCAGCAGAATCCGAAAATACAATTTTTTGAATTTTTGTCTGTCTGTCTAACTGTCTGTTAGAGCATCATGTAAAAACTACTGAACGGATTTAAATGAAATTCGAAACGGAGCTAACTTATATCACGGGGTGTAACTTAGGATACTTTTTATCCCGATAAATGACGTCGTTTTGTCGACGGGCTGAAACTGATGAACGTATTATAAATGAATGAACCTCGACATAAGGCTGGCTTATAACCATATCATATGTTTTGCTGTGCAGTTGTGTACACTATATTGACTTAGTTTCTTTGTAATTGTAGTGAATTCAACAAGAAATTTAAGTATTGAAAGTTTATATAATTATATAAAACACCTAATTAAATTTTTATGTGCGTAACATAGAGCAACTACCTAGGGCCTTTCACGCGGCGTAGCTGCGGAGAAAACTTGTGTGACTATAAATACAAAACTCACGTGTTTTGCCTATGAGGCGTGCAAAATTTTCTTTAAGATTATTAAAAAAAGTACTTAATAATTACAAAAAATATATACAATTCTACATTTAATCTTAGCCGTTAATTTATTTAAAAAATAAATGAGATAATATCTATCACAATAAAGTACATATAACCGAATACAATGCAAGAAAACTTAACTTATTCGTATTATATTCTACTCATAGTCCCTCAATACTATAAGTAGAATACTGAGCCCAGATCACCGTCTTCTATGGGTAAGGTGCCCAGAAGGCTGGCTACGTTTCCTTGCTGGATCGCCATACTGATCCGTTGGCCGAGGTAATCACCAGCTCTCTGATCACCTGAAGAGTCAATGAGTCGTTTCGATAAATTTTGGTACAGGCTCATGGCAAAAAAGAGAAAAAAAATTATGACAATTATATGAAATTTTGTCAAACAATACCCTAAAATTCGTTCACGGAGTAAAAACATTTATCCAACAGCCAACATTTGTGTAGTCTTTGTTTCAATATATTTATGGACAGATATTTATAGACTTCGGGAAGTTTGTTAAAAATCTTTACCGACATGTAATTTGAATTGCTTTTTAGTAACAATTTGCAACTGGCGAAAAATAATATACTGTCTGTTTTATCTATTTTCAAATTGACAATAACCACCGACTAAAGCCGTTTAAAAGTCAGCCTCCAACTTCTTACTTTTACTTCTCTATTGATAAAACATAATTCCTTATTACTGAAGTAAAAGTATTATAAAATTTAAAAAAAAATCTCTTCGATAGCGATTTTACTGAAATTTACTCTGAATGCTGTGGATATTAACTTGATATACCTTTTCCAGATTCTAGTAAAACCCTCATGGTACTAGAGGGATGTGCAGAACCAAACCTAGGTTGTTGCGTACTATTAAGAGGAGGATCTCTACAAGAATTAGTTAGAGTCAAAAAAGTAGTCAAATTTATGCTATTAGCATGTTACAATTGGAAATTAGAAAAATCATTCCTTGGAGACATTGAAGCGATTTTACCGGAACCCGGGATGACATTTGACGATGACGATAATGATGAATCGAAAAACAATAACAGTAACATTTTAGTTGCTAAATTCAATGAAGAATTTGGAATTGAAAGAAAAAAGTCAACAGAGATCAACAGTGATACAATGGATGTAAGAAACAATGAAAATAATAAAACTGATTTATTTAATGATAATTCTAATGATGAAATTGTTACGGGTAAAGATGAAATTAAAGAATCTCCAAATAATGATACAATGAATGATGACGCTTTATTTTTCGGTATAAATAATAAAATTAACCAAAAATGTAAACCGGATGATAATGTATCTACTACCGATTCATTAAATGAACCTATAAATGAAGATACCAAAAGCAATGATTCATTATCTTTGAAAGGCGATGAAGATCCGTTGCAAAAATCTAAACCGTATATTCGTAAGGCGGATAGTGAAAAGAATTTCAGTTGTGGTGTACCTATAAGAGATTTCAGTGATCCTTTGCGTTCAACACTTTCAGTGGATGATGAAGTGTTTTTACCAAAGGATGATACCAAGTTAAAAGCTGATACACACGCCGAAAGGTATATTTTGAATTGTAATCAATTATTTAATATAGTAAGTAATTCTTTATAACAAGTCTTATTAACATACGCGTTTGATTAGATATTTTTTGTTAGGGCATAGTTTTATAGTCAAAAAGATAAATTATTTGACAGTAACTAAAGGCAAGACATAATGCCACCTTCTTCATGTCTCTTGGTTTTCTAATTTAATGGTTTTTTTGTGTGGTAACACGCTTTCTACATGGACAAAATCTAGGAGGCTTCAACAATAATCATTATTGTATGTGGGAATTGTAATAAGTCGAGTGGTGCGTCTATGTTGGTTACTCCGTTGTATGGGGTGACGCATTAACCCATGGCTCAAACTCCCGTGACGCCTCGAACACAGCGCCCACTAGTGCTGCACAAGTTCGCATCTTGTATAATACTGAAAATTACTTCTGTCGCCTCTGCATCACGTATTAAAATTAAAATAAAAAGAACTAATAACCCATTTTCAAGCACAAGAGCTAGTCAGAAAAGTATTAGAAAATTGTGGTATTAAAGGGAATAATAATTTTATAAATATCCTATCAATAAATAAACAAATAAAATAAAATCAATCAGACAGGGTTGTATTTGAAATAAAAGGGTGGTGATAATTATGCACTCATTATGTTGCGTACCAGAAAAACTATCGATATCGACTACCAGGTATGTGACGTCACATCACTAGTAAATTGCCATGTCGACCTCGCGAACTATTTTTATTGATTTATTATACAATATAGTGTGTCTATCAGTTTGTGTTATTTAAAAATATTGACCATTTTAGGTGGTCAACAGACGACGCAGTACTCTCGATGTCACCGAATGTGGTGATCCCGGCTCCGTATTTGGAAACTGAAGCAGGAAGACGGTGTCCACTGCGGCAGTATTTTCCTCACCCTCTACTTGTGCAACAGACGAAACCGCCACCAACTCCTAGGTCTTTGCATCGAAAGATCAGCAGACCATTCCAGAATGACGTCATTCTTAAGGTAAAATTATTGTAATATAAGTTTAATCTATTTTCAGAAATTTTTCATTTGTAGACTGTTTTGTTTAGTCCTTATCATGTTGAATACATGAACATACACTTGTAAGTATTATTATTGAATCAACCTCTTATTAAAACATATTTTTAAACTAAAATCTATACTGATATTATAAACAGGTAAATTTTGTGAGTTTGGATATTCGAAGTAATCTCCGGTACTATTGATCCGATTTTGTAAATTCTTTCACCAGTAGAAAGCTACATTATTCCCGAGTGACATAGATTATATTTGATTGATTAAATATTATTATATTATTAAATAAAAAACTAAAATATTTTACGCCCAGCGAGTTGGGCACGGGAACCCCTGTCAAATATGTTACAGCAATAACGTTCCACGCAAGAATTGCGCACATCCTCGTACGAGGCACTGCGAGTGCTCTCTGCCTTTATGAATTAATGGTTACAAATCTAATTAAACCTTTATATACGTGTGTCAGCTCAAGCCGACTTATAACAATAATAATCTCAAATATTATAATCAAAGTTTATTACACTAGAATTATTACAATTATAATATTTAATACAGCATTACAATTACAATATTAAATACAGCACAATAATACACAGAAATATTAGGACAACTCCAAGAGTTGCGTCCACGCTTGTCAGGTGTCGAGCAGCAATTTGCCCTCAAAGAATACTGCTATTATCAGACCGTAATTATTGACCATAATATACTGTTACGAGCTACAAGACTCGAATTAAAAATGCCGTTGGAACTACTATAGGATTTATTAGAACTGTACAAACACGTATAAAACAAATACAAATAAAACTGGATGCAACCAGTTCACACTGCACGATTCAATATAATTCGAACGCGCAAATTCCGTCGTTTATATCGCTAATCGAGAGTACTAGAAGAGTCTTACTCACTTCGTAGTCGTCGCTTAACTGGCCTCCCCTTCATTCGGGCCTCATCTTATACTAACTACACAGTACAAAGGAATTAGAGGCGCACACAAGGTTTCTAAAAAATTTAATTTGCACACCTGCGAACGTCCACAAAGTCGAATACAATAGCAATAGGGATTATAGTTCGACGCTAATGATGATTATAAAACAAGTAAAAAGACAATAGCATGTTTTTCTTAACTACAAATTCAAAAGACAAAGGATTCTCTAATCCGAGAAAGGACAATGCGCTTACAATAGGCTGTGCGGTTTATCTTTGACGGTATGTAACAATACTATGTGCTCCTTGTCCAACAGAGCTTTCGCTCTCTTCAACCGACGAATGTAGAATGTCCCGTCGAGGCGATTTCACCTTCTTTTATATTGTCGAACCAATAACACAGCGTTCACCCTTTAAAGTGCAGGTACTTTAAGAAAAACATAAGTACCCTCAATTTAAAGTCACAGGATGTTCTTAGCACGGCAACTACATAGTTTCAATCTATTAAATACCTTCATATTACCTAACACTTGCGTGTGTGCGTGGGTGTATGTGTATTTTTGAATGACACCCAGCGAAATGGCACGCGTCGGCTTATCAGTGATTATAAATTGCAAGTCTTAGTTGGCTCCTATTGAATTCCCAGCTTAGAACCTCACAAAGACTTAATTAGGGCTTTTAATTTAACGGATATGTTATAAGTAATAAAACGTTCATTTCAAGTTTGAATGGAGTTTTTCTATTAAAATACGAACGGACTGGTGCAAACTGCGTTACGGAGTTACGTTCTTTGCTGGGAGATATAGGAACTGGCTGGTCGTGGAAGTTTATAGAAAGACTTTTTTTATGATATATAGGTTCGGGTATGACCACGATCACGCCTAATATTAGACGATGATGCGGTAGAAAATGGAGCACATATACCTAGAAAATTCACACGATTGTACTTTTCGGGAAACGCAGACTTTGCTAGCGTATTACAAAGCTCTACCGTACGCAGAAGGAACGTGGAGGCGAAACGTTTCGTTCGCACTGGTGGTGTTTCCATTATGAAACGATGACGTGGACCAGAGCCCCTTGTCGTCTAAAGATGGAATGCTGTAGGAGGAATTTTGTAGAGCAGTTCAACCGCACACTCCGAAATGAATCCTGTAGAATACCGATAGATTAGCAACCCGGCGTCGATGCTCTAGGCTTTGAAGCCTTGTATTGACAAGGCTTGATTGACACAACTGACAATATATGGCGGTGTTTAATTGGAAAACAATATTATATATGGTTATATTTCAGGAAGTTCATGAGTTCATTCGTAATCCAATCACGGCGTCTGTTGACGACCCTGCCCTGAAAGCTGCGCTGGCGCATTATAGGGCGACCGGCTGTCGATTACTCAACGACAAACACACGCGTAAGTTTCATGTTCTCTTGTTTCTGTTATACGTTCAATCGCCTGAGCGGTCTCAAAAGATTTATGGTATAATATTTTTTAATTACAATTTAATAAAATTAAAGAGGTCCCAAAAGGGTCAGTATGGAGACCCAGCAAGGTATATTCTTGCAATTCACGCAGGCAAGCGGGTTTTATTTGTGGGAAACACGTATATGGGTGTGTATGAGTAAGTGTGCGAGTGCGCGTGTGATCATGCGGGTATAATTGGACGGCACGCTTGCGACTGATCGTTCCGTCAGACACGCACACTATCGTAATGTGTATGTACACATTCAACCACGAATTAACTGCGCTTCGTCGATTGCGAGAACTATAGTAATAACTATGTAAATTGGATCGAAATTTTAATACTATGGTTATCTATATTCATGTAATAAAATTGTAAAAACCGAGTCAGGGGGATGTAAGACGTGAAATAGAACTAATTTAGAATTTTTCAAATTTTTTGTTTTGTTTGTTTGTTTGTACCGGCTAATCTCTGGAACAACTGGACCTATTTAAATGGAATTTGTATGGTGGTAGCTTATATCCCTGGTCAACATATAGGATACTTTTGATCCCGAATAATTAAAGAGTTCCCGTGGGATATTTAAAAAACCGCACCACGCGGACGAAGTTGCGGGCATCGGCTAGTTAATAAATTAAATATAATGTAGTATACATAGTTGCTAATTAAGTTGTGTTGTATGTACGATGTATACTGGATGTATTTCATTAGACTTATTACAATGTATTTTTCTCTGTAAGTGAACTGTATTGTATTTCGATAAATAAACAAGTGAACGCATTACTTTTTAGCATTTGTATAAATCCTTTCAGATTCGTGTCCTTTCTACAAGCCGTCGGTTATAAAGAAAATAATCAAAGAAGCAGAAACTGACACCTGTGAGAAACAAGCAGACGAACCTCTGGACCCATTGGCTCCCGAGAATCATCAGAGACTGAGTCTACTTTTATACAGTTATAGCAACAAATCAGCCAATGTGCCAGACTTCTGTGTAAATCCTTGGTGAGTATGTATTGCTAGCTATGGCGGCAGTTCATTCCTGCGGTATTTAGACTTTATTTATTTAACTATAAGATCTTTCTCACACACACATACATGACAATCGGTAGGTATAAAATAAAAAGATAATGGTTTTTATTTTATAAATGTTAATTTAAAAAGAAAACAATGAACTAACATGAAATTAAAAGTTATTGTAATAAAAAAATCTGCTAAAATTTTTCATACATTTCTATTTATTTTTAAAGTTTTTAATTAAATCTGTTGAGTCGTTTGAGAGCCTATGTAAGGCGAACTCTTAGATTGAGTGACGGAAAAGTTTTCTAATAATGTTAATTTCTGATCAACTATCGTTTAAACAATTTTTCGTTTACGGTTGTGTGTTTTGCCGAGATATCTATGGAACCCAAAAAATAGGTATAAAAATCTTTATAGTACGATTTCAATAGCGATTATGCGTGTTTAATACAATTGCAGGATTGTTAGTATGGAGATGTATGGACGCCACGATATATCGTTGGGTGGATTTTTGGAGAAATATTGTTTTAATACCGAATACAAGTGCACGTCGAATACTTGCCAAGTGCCTATGAACCAACATGTACGCAGGTAAGAGATGTAATTGTCTATTGTTGAATCTATATCAGTTGCTCTCTATCCATTCGTCTTATTACTACTTGGTTAAAATTTGACTTTAACTCCACACAAGTAAAGTCAAATAATTTAATTCACAGATTCGTCCACGGTGATGTATGCGTTACTATCACTTGCAACACGATTGGACACAGTAACGTCGACAAGACCAGGGAGGAACAAAGCAAACAGGTAATGACTCTGCTGAAACAAAAAATGGAAATCATATTATAATATAACCTAGTATTTTTTTATATAAATGAACTAGAGGTCCCGGCAGACGTTGTCCTGCACTGAAAGAATAAAAATCTAGGACCGATCCCAGAGCCAAATACCGGTTCCAATTGTGGATCTAAACCATCCGGGGACCCAGTCAAACATACACAACATTTTTTACCAAAATCGGTAAAGTAATTCTCAAGTATGTGCGTACATACAATTCTGTGATTTCATTTTTATACCTTTTAAACCTTCCTTGGAGTTGTACAAATATTTCAAAACCAAAATTAAGTAGATCGGTTCAGCCGTTCTCGAGTTTTTGTGAGACTAACAAACGTCACTTCATTTTTATATATATAGATGTATTTTATTGTAGCACTAAAGAAAAGAAAGTTATGTTTAGTCGTACGATGAAAAGCGCGCATGTGCACAAGTTTGCACAGTATATTGTCTTTCATGAACGAATGTTCTCGAACATTCTGAGAAATTTGTTTAGAATCCTGCCACGTTGATTAAATAGCCTTAATTGGCTATATTTGTCGCACGCTGGTAACATTCGGAGAATTGTTGTTGCTTACAGCTTTGAAATGTAGGCGTTTCTCTTCGTATCTTACAGTCGCGTCTCATCCGTTAGACGAAGCGTTATCGAGCGAAATTGGAACGGAAATCTTCTTACGAATAAATGCTCATTTATTGGGAGCAACTGGTTGAATGCTAACAATTTGGACTTGTTATATATTTGGTATAAGTGCTGCTGGTAAAGTTGTGTGATCTTTTAATCAGTGTTTGAGTACACCCCGCTATACGAAACAGTAGAATGTATTACAAAGAAAGCGCGTAAGAATTACATCAAAACCGTCAATTGAGTATTTGACACATTTTACAGTCAATTCTAAAAGTGAAAAAATGTAAAAGTACTAGGTACTTAATATAAAAAATGGTGTGCTTGTAAATACTTTGCTAGCATCTTACTTTCAAAATTCATCATAGAAATCAATTTAATTGCTGTTTAAAGAGTAATCAATAACTTGTATAACTTGTTAGAATTATGACGTTCTAATCCGTGCAGGAAGGGAGAAATATACAATTTCCTGCAGCCGGGAGGTCTATCGTAAGAGGCAACAAAAACACCCCAATACCAGGTGGTAGGGTATTTGCCCGGCTGGATGGCTACCATCCCCGGTCTAGAGTTCTAGAGTATGCCGCCTTAACAACCTTGAGTTCCAGTCATCCTTTAGAGACCGGCAGCACATTGGTAGCACCTTTGGAGTTGCAAATTTCCATAGGCGATGGTAACCGCTTTTCATCAGGTGGGCCGTCTGCCTGTCTGCTGAACTCATGAAATAAAAAAAGTACACGACACTACGCCCATACACAAAATTGTTATGTATAATAGACATGTTCGTTCGCAACGTAGGTGATGTTCTGGTCCCGTTGCGAGTACTGCGGGGTGACAGGGCGGGCGCGGCGCCTCACCCGCGCGTCGCTCGCCCTCTCGCTAGGCCAGTACATCCGCTGGCGGTGTCTGGCCGCGAGGTACTTAAGGGCCAGCACATGCCGGCATCCCCTACACAGGCACGCGCACGCGTTCGTGTCCAACCTTACAACTGCGTGGTTCAGGTTGGTACTAGTTTCACGATTCTGTTGCACAATGGTTACTCTATAATACTTATATAATAAATATATAGCGCGGTCGTGTTTGTACAATGAATTTCAAAAAGAGACAAAAAATTGGGGGGGGGGCTAATTCGGACCAGCAGATTTCGAAAATGCAACTTCTACAATTTGTGTTGTCTATATGTTAGAACATCACGTGAAAACTACTGAATGGATTTAAATGAAACTCGACTAGAAAAACATAGTGAGCTAACATATATCCCTGGTCAACACTTAGAATATTTTTTATACCGATAAATAACCTAGGTTTCTTAGAATAGACAAATATACGAGACTACCTGAAATTGTAGCTGATACTATTCCTAAAATTATACAAATAACGTAAATAAAATATTTTTGACATCATTACAATATGGTACCTAACGAGCTCCGAGGAGAGTGTTGCGCTCTCGCTCACTCATGGTGAGCGACACGCGGACCCGCATGCCATTTCTTTCACATCATACATTGCCAGGTTTAAAATTCACTGAACTATATGTCGCGACAGTCGACATGGCAATCGAGGTATGAAGCGAGTCGTGGACTTGATCAGATCACCCGACTTAGTTTTAGTGCTCTGCACAAGTCCGTGTCGATTACGTTTATTGATGTCGATCTCGCTTGTAATGATAGTTGTACATTGAAAATGAATTCAGTTGTCTCTTCTTCACGTGTTAAAAAATATAAAAAAAAAACACGAATTCCTTCTCAAGTATGAGAATTAGCCAGAAAAGTATTAGAAAATTCTGACATGAAAGAAAAGGCAATTGTTATAAATATCCTGTCGATCATATACTGGATAGGGCTGTTTGAAAAAATTACTTCGCAACAAAATTTTCCTCTAGTTTTGTTGCGTACCTAAAAATTATCGATATCGACTACCTGAAATGTGACTTCACATCACTAGAGAATTGCTATCTCGATTTGTTCTGACTGAGACTTATTTAGAAGTGTAATCAGTTTTGCGTGTACTGAATAAAAATTTGTCTGTTGTAGATACAGCAAGATATCAACGTATGAAATTAAACTGCCATCTGACATGATATCTATAAAATACGACACCAAGCAAATGCGGGAGGCTCTTATTAATCAACTCAACGAATTGATGCTCAAAGGTATGTTATAGTGAACTGTTTTGTTTATTTAACTAAATTTTCATTGACGTTATGATGTGAATTGCGATTTATCTACTTCTAGTATAATTATTACATAATTGTAACAATAAGTAGGTCAAGTTCAAAAAACTGGCTTAAGTTATGCATTCTTTCCGGTCAGGATACGAACCCATTTCTCTTTTGAAACGCGCTTTGAGACACGAAAGCGTTATCAATTAACATCTTTTAGGTTCTGTTATTTCAAAACAGGCAACGTGCGTGGGACGTATCCAATAATACTGTTGCCATAATTAACAGGTCACGAGGGTTTTAGCGGAGTGGGTGACGGGGAGGCTGATAAAGAGTACCAGGCCTTCAAACAACACATGGACCAGATCCATTTAGCGCTCACTTCCACGTCTATGCAGGAGCATACCACCCTAGCTGGTATGTTTTTTTTTTGTTATTTTGATGGATTGGCAGCTAGGCCTTTCGAGCCAGGCAAGCTGGTATGTTGACAAACGTCTATATTAAATTTGAATGAATTTGTTTGTACATTCCACATAACCTTGAAGATGGAACAACTATCATGAAATTTAGTAGATAATAAAGGTAGTGGATATACTTTTTACAGGAATGTACATGGGATAAGTTTTTGATTTTTCATCCAAAGGTTGTTGAGAAGAAATTGTTTATAGCGATAAGAAAGTCTATTATATTTTTGTTACGCTATTAGTACAGATTTATTTTTAAATAATTATATGTGTAGTATGCCGAATATGTAATATGTAAAATGTTTCAGGCATAGTCCGGAGCTTGTGGAATGTATCCGACCGTATAATATCCGGGGAGAAGATGCTTAGAGATGCCCAGGAGAAGTGGGCGACTGCTACCACGAAACAGAACAAACAACAACTTGACGTCAATGGTAAGATTCGTCAGCTTTTTACGTGTGTGTGTGTAGTTCGACAGGTCAACATGGCAATTTTCTAGTGATGTGACGTAGTCGATATCGACAATTTTTGTTGTGCGCAACAAAATGAGAGCTAAATTATTATCACCTTTTTTATTTCAAGTAATATTTTCAAACAGTGTTTAATTAATAGGATATTTGTAACAATTATTTTTCCGTTCAATGTCACATTTTTAATACTTTTCTGACTAATGAAAATGAATGTACCTATTTATTTCAAAATGGAATCTTACAGATTACTTACTTGAAAGTTATGAGTCTAATTTTGGTTACTGTTAAAGGAGAAGAAACGGCGCAACAAAGGGGCCACCCCTAAATCACGTTACACGTTAAGAGGGGGAGGGGCGACGAAGTGTGACATTGTGTGACAAGGGGTGGGAGGCGTCCTAAATTTCGTAACGTCACATTTTGAAATCTAATAAATTTAAACTATACATGAAATTTGAACAAATTTCAACTCTATCTGTATGAGCAGTCTAGTGTTAATTTTTTTTTAATAATTGAAATGGAAATAAAACTAATTACGCAACTGCTGTTTTAATTTAATAATTTCTTGATGCACAATTGCAAAATATGTGATGTCACACTTGAGAGGGAGGAGTCTTACGGATGTGACCACCTGTGACGAGGACGGCAGAGAGGGGAACTCCCCAGTAATATAATTATCTTTATATCGTAATTGTTGTTTCATAATTGTTATGTACTATATACATTCTCGGTTTAGCTCCCGTGTACGAGAATAGATTATTGGGTTACTTACTTTAACATGTGAAAGGCAACTGAAATAATTTTCAATAATCAACTGTTATATAAACAAAAACGTCTTTACAGGTTTATTGTATTAGTACTAAATTACCAACTACTCCTCATTACCTCCAGGAACGCTTCGAATTTCTGAACGTGTCTAGCTCCCATAATTTGCTCCCCTCAAATAGATATAGAATAAACACACCTGTGCACACGTCTTATTATTATAATTACTCTTATATCATCCGGGCTGTGCGTTTCTGGAATGAGCCACCTATTGCCATAAAGCAGGCCAAATCCTTACAATGCTTTAAAAACCAAGCCCAGAAGCATTATTTTTCTACTGTGTATGGCAATTCCTAATCTGTTAGATAATTATATTTTTGTGTACTATATCATATGTATCTATTGTTACGACTTAGCCAAAATTTCACGAAGCACAACAACAAATGCGAATGAACACCTGCGGTTATAAGCCCCAAGTTTTATTACCGCCCGCATTTGCACTTATTTTGTTTTCTTTGTATTTAATATTTGTAATTAGAAAAGCCGCCTATTGTGTAATGTAGTTCCGGTAGGCAGTGGCCAGGTGTGATTCCGGGAAATCGGGTGCACGCGATGAGGTAGACATATTGCACCGTGCAGTATAAAACAATACCCGAACGGAGGGGTGGGACAGTCAAGCGAGGATTACGATACGAGCAAGACGTACATGCGATAAGCGATACAGTGACGGACTTTATACGTGTTATTTAAATGTGCATTACATTTGGACTTATTGCGTCCGGTTATATTTGTACCTATGTTATACGTGTTTGTATAGTTCTATTAAATTCTATAGTAATTCCAACGGCATTTTAAATCGAGTCTCGCGCTCGTAACAATATAGTGATATTGTTTTTGTGCTTATATGCACTGTGTATATTTATCATCATTATTTATAAACTGCACTACCGTCAGTTTTAAATAATCCCTGCCAAGGGTTGCCTGGAAGAGATCGCTTTTTAATGATAAAGCCGCCTTTGTGTACTATCCTTTGAATTTTTCTACTTCTGTTTGTCTATGCTTTGGTGTACAATAAAGAGTTACCTTACCTTATTTGACCTTACATTTTCAAAAATAAGCGTGACTTCGCCCTTTACATTCCAGCTAAGAACTTTTTCAAGTCATTGGTGGTTGTTGATGGTTTTTCATAGTTGTTCTCTTACAGTCGACGATAAATCCGATATAGAGGACCCCAACGAGAACGGAAACAACGATGTAACTGGTAAGCTATTTTAAATTTAATTTTCATAATAAAACTCCGTTTTAACGGTTTTAAGCGCGGTAATTTATTTGATTTCTTGTTAATCCGACGTTTCGGACACTTCAGTGGCCGTGATCACGGAAGACAAAGATGTCAACTGTCAACGAGTATTGTTAAAGTTTTATTTAGCCTACCGCCAACTTGTTCATTTTAATTATTTAGTTTTAATTTTGTTTATGGTTATTATTTACTCTATGGGTGCCTAATCTATTTTACCACCGCTTCCCAACATGTTATGGCTTGAAGAGAAGAAGCGGCGCAAGAAACTCTTCAGCAAACATGCCTAGCTCTAATAATTTTATATGATAACAAAAATCAAATAATTTACCGCGCTTAAAACCGTTAAAACGTAGTTTTATTATGTATAGAAGTCGCGAATACTTAAGAAAATATTATTTAATTTTCGTCTCTTGGCGTATCTATTAATTAAATAATTGAATCATTTCGACGAATTCGATTGAACGACAACCTCTGCGGTTGAGCCGGCTAAGTCATAGCCGGCCGAACTCGCTGGAACACAGAGGCTCTGGGTTCAATTCCTGGTACAGTAAATTTCGGAAACGAACTTTCCGTTATTTACTATGGTCTGGGTGTCTGGGATCGGCCCCAGAGTAGTACGTTGTATATTACCCATAACACTAGCGCAACTTGCTTATTTTGTGAATATACAATGTGTGTTTGTCTGCCGATTATTATTAGTAAGTACTATTTTTGAGAATCCATTGTTCCTAAAAATAGTACTTAAGAATCTGTTTATTTCTCACGCTTGTTACGATTTAAATTATTTGAATTTATATGTCACATGTAACACTTATCACACTTGTAATATGATTCTGTAAGAGTGGATCTTAACCTCAGCAGGGTGCTGAGGCGGTCACATTTGAAATCATCTGCAAAATCATATCGTGTCAAATGCTTTTAATATAACAATGTTTTAGGTACCACATATGTGTTTGCCACTGATAACACCACTAAAGATAATGACAGAGAGCATGCAGGTAAATACACATTACTAACATCATTAAAGAGCAACGTTAGGAATAACAATATTAGAAATAACAGTATTAGGAATAACAATATTAAGAAGAACAGTGTTAGAAATAACAGTATTAAGATTAACAATATTAAGACGAACAGTGTTAGGAATAACAATATTGTTATGACCAACAAAGACAAATTCACATCTGCATACCTGTTTTGCACATTTTATTACCTTTCGGCATTTGGACTACTTTTGTTTACTTTGTGTTTAAAATTTGTGATTAGAAAAACCAGCCCATTGTGTATTGTAATCTTTTATGGTAGTCATTAGCCAGGTGTGATTCTAAGAAATTCGGTCCATGTGGTCAGGTAGATATATTGCATCGTGCAGTATAAAGCAATGCCCGAATGGAGAGATAGTTAGTCTAGCGATCACCACGAGCGAAGCAAGACGTGTGTACCACATTCGGTAATCTATTTAATGACGGACTTTGTGCGTTTTATGGAATTACGATCTCGCGCATTACGTTTAGACTGGTTGTGTTCAGTTATATTTGTACCTGTGTTATACGTGTTTGTATAGTTCTAATATATTCTATAATAATTCCAACGGCATTTTAATTCGAGTCCTGCAACTCGTAACAATATTAAGAAGAACAGTGTTAGACATAACAGTATTAGCAATAACAAATCAACTGAGATATATAATATGACAGAACGTTGCAGCCTCATAGATTTCGTTCGAGCATACCTACTTATGACGTCATAAGTAGCTACAAGAAAAATCAGTCAAATATTGCATTAATTATTGTTTGAATAGTAATTAAAATTATATTTATCATGAAATTGTACAAGTTAGACGATAAAATGTTATTTTAACGCCTGTTCTTTTATGCATTAAAATTTTAGAATTTATTGTAATATTATATGTCCGTTCCCCTGTTGCTTCACGATATTTCAGCGAATAGAGATTTATTAATTGAAAATAAATATGTTACTAAACTATTTTTGGGAAGATAATAATATATAATGTGTTCAGATTGACCTATAAATTATTAATGAAATTTACTCTACGCTCAGTATCACTACACTAATATTAGGTCTTTACCTATGAAATTGCCGTCGTTTATGATATAAGTTAACGTATTTTTTTCTATATTTTTTATTTATATTAATTAAAGTAACCCACCCACGCAATGGCAGTTTCTTGATGCCCTCCTCCTTGATGTTGCGTGCAGCTTGTGCCGCGTTGCTGCCACGACGGTACTCATATTCCATCTTACTCGAATCTTTAACGTATCCATGATGACGAATAAGATTCAAATGCGATGAAAGCCTAATCAATAAACAAATGACTAATTTCGAAAAAAGAATTCCATCTTTTTAAAATAAAATTAATTTGAAATTAGAATTCTTAGGCAAACAAAAATTATTTTGATTTGAAATAGCCAGTACTTTAGAACAACAATTTTATAGGTAAAGACCTATTATTTATAGTAACTGCATGTTATAAGTCAGTGTTTGACATTTTTTTTTAATATAAGGCTGGTTTCAGAGTCACGCTGAACCCCTGCGCGCAACTCTGAAACGGTTTAGTATGACGCGGTTCACCGGCATTTTGATGTTTTGTTTTTGTCGCGAGATAGGCGTGCAGGCGCGTGTGATCAGCGTGACTGTGTAACGCACACTGCACATAGGGACTCCTTGACAGCGCCGACGCGTTTGAATTGTAATCAGCGCGGGTGGTAAGTGCGGACAGTTTCCGCTAGAAAACGGTACAAGGCAACATCTGGTTTGTGGCCCGCGTCGTTTACCACCCGCGCCGGCGTAAGCGCGACTCTGAAACCAGCCTAACAATGCACAAATAACGTACGTCTGCCACAATTTATACTTAGTACAAAGGGTCTATTGATTTTATTAATAATTTTAACATGCAACGTTGTACTTTTTCGCTGTATACTTTCGGTAGAAACTATCCAATTAACCGTATAAAAAATTACCATGTTCTTCTCCGCTACCAGAAATACGTAGATGGAGAGAGTATTGACTCAAAAGAAGTAAAATGTTACATTATATATTACTGTAGATACTGGCTTTTTTAATTCAAGAACCCTTACTGGCGAATATGTCAGAGTGAAACTATGGAAATTCCAGGTACTGAAGAAGATGAAGACAAAGGCGACAAGAAAACAGTGAGACAAATATTATCGCAATTGCTATCTAACAACCAACCCTCTCATCAGGTATACATAATTATGTATTATTCATTTACAGTTTATTTAAAGTATATTTATAGTAAACGCTAGGACTCATTGCAGTCGCCGCTATAAAATTTAAGAAAGAGTGTCGATAATATTGTGGTCCCGCTCACTCTTATAGAACTTACGAGAGACGCTAATGAACGATGAATTATTTTAAGTTTAAAAACACTTGTGTATATATTTTATACTTATGTGTTGTCTGTTTGTGTGTTTGTTCGTTGATCGACAGCAAATTACTGGACTTAAGATCTGCTGTACTTTTGATCCCGGTAATCCCTCGGATTTTTTCTTGGGAGAGTTTTAAAGTGGCCAAAAAAAAATACTAATTCCGATGCAATATTGTCAATGATTCAGATTCTCTTGTGTAAACAACTCTGATCTGTGCTACTCATCCAACGTGGAAGAAGCCCCGGACCAATACTAGTATTAAATAATATATCTATAAAATTGTAAAAGGGTAATGTTTTGTTCTCTATATATATTTTGTGTTTGTTCGAGATTCACATAATAACTACTGGGCCGATTTCGATGTGGTTTTCACTAATCGATAGCAAATTCCCAGACTTAAAATCTACGTTACCTTATATCCCGGGAATCCCACGGGAGTTTTCCTGTGAGTGGATTCGAATTGTTACTCCAAGGTGGTCGATGTCGCGGGCGAATCCTACTTATTAAATACATATTTCTTATTTTCTATAACAGGGTGGCATGATAGTGTCTAGTGGTTTAGTGCCAGTGGTAGTTAGAGATGGTGAAGTGGGTTCGGTGATCGCGGCTACCTTGGCCTCGATCACTTACAGACGAGCGCGCACTATACAACGACATAGGTAGGTTGCCTTCTTTTTCTATTCATTTTTTACTGTTCGCAACAAAACTAAGTATGATTGATGGTATAATAGAAATAAAATCACGTAATCAAAATATGTGTTTATATCATATATATATATATATTTACCGTGCAGGAACGGAGAAAGAATACAATTTCCTGCGCTGGGGCGGCCTGTCGTAAGAAGCGACTAAACAACCCAAGGCATTTCCCCGACTTGATGGCTACCACCCTTGGTCTAGAGTATGCCGCCATAACAACCTTGAATTGTGTCCTGGCATTAGTGAACAGGTTACAGTCTCCCTTAAGAGAGCAGCAGCGCATTTGTAGCACCTCTGGTGTTGCAAATGTCCATAGGCGACGGTAACCGCTTTCCATCAAGTGGGCCGTCTGCCTGTCTGTTGAATTCCTGCAATTAAATATTGTATCTTTGTCTCTCCTTGGGAAAATCTGTATGTAAACTGATACAAGATTCATATGATATAAATCCGTAACTGAATTTGCATAGATATATGTATTATATGCATCCTACCGAAGGTTTATTGGAGAGATGATGATCACCCGTGAGAGATCTGCGATATTCTATGCTTATAGCTGTATATATGTGTATGCATTATATAGTATAGTATTGTAATATGTATTACTATATATATATCACGTGTATGCGGCAGCCTATGCACCGCGGGTCGCCGTCACCGCATCCAACTTATGTTGGATGAGTGCTCCGATGGCTCGCGGGGTGAGGTGGACACGTGCACTTTTGAATAGTATATATGTATATGTGCAAAAAAAAATCTTGTACCTTTCTTTCCTTTCCCAACCATAACCAACACATTATCTCCTTTTCCAAATTTTGTCCTAAAATATGTGTTAGCTTGTATTAAGTAATTACGATTTTTTTTGTTTTTATATAGAGCCAGTGATAGTAACTCAAGTGTTTAGACCCGGGCAATCATTGTTCGCCTGGGGCTACGAGGTCTTACTTAATAAATAAAAAAAACTAAGTACGGTTCATGCTATTGATGAAGGCGAGCGAGCTTTGCTTGTGGTAAACACGTGTGTGTGATAGACAGCTGACAGTCAAATTAGTTGACACGCTTTTTATCATCGCACAAAAAGTCATAGCCTCCTTGATTTTCTATGAGACTACTGGCTTATGACGTAACAATATTAATGTGTCAAATAGCGTATTAATTATTGTTTGAACTATAATTAAAATTATTTCTATAATGAACTGTTGAAAGTAAGACATTTTGGCGCCTGTTCTCTTATATGAATACTATTTTAGGGTTTATTATAATATGTGTCAAATACACAATTGATAGTTTCGTCTGACACGCGCTATCGCAGTGTGCATTTACACGCTCAACGAGTTAAGGCGCTTACCTACGTGCATTGCAAGTACTATACCTAATTAAATTTTTGCGTCTATAAGTTTGTTAAGTGATAACGTGCGTTATACCTGACAGTATAACACGGAGATAGTGCGAAAGAGATGACACGTTAGTCCGGTTAGCGGCAGAGCGAGAGCGCAAAACTATCGTTTCAGCTCTGTATATACCGCAAACACAATGAAGTGTACGAACTTCAGGGACGTGTTTAAGTTTTACTTGTACTAAACATTTAAATATTAGGTACTGTTACTTGTATGAAATCACCTACCTAACTTACCTACCTAAACCTAAATCAAATATCTCCATAATTTATTAATATTTAACTGGTTTTTTTAATAAGCTTACCATTAATACCTTAACATAAAAAAATTAAATGGAATAATAAGGAATTACTGTTATACTATAATCATACTGTGGCTCCACTAGAAAATGTTCATTGTATACTAATAAAATTGGGTTATTTGTCTATTCAAAGCACGCAAACAGAACAAGACGACGGTGAGAACGTGAATTCAACTGGAAAGGAGAAATCAGAGAGTGATAAAAGCAAAGCGGCAAAATATAACGAACATGTCGAAGTGTTGTTAAAGGTAATTCATTGAATTCAATTCAGTTTATTAATTTGTTAAAACATCGTACACTTATGGTGACAATGTAAATAAGGGTTCACATATTTTTGCCAACTTGGCATGTATAATATAATATAGTCAAGGTGGGGAAGTCCGTCAGTGGGGGAACTCAGTACATTTCTCATTATTTCCGTGTTTAAATAACTATGACGACAACAAATCGGTCAGTAAGCTAAGTCACCATTTGAAAAAATGAGAGGTGTACGAACTTACCCCACTAACGGACTTGCCCACCTTGACTATACTAGAGTGTGCCCCGCGATTGCGCCAAGTGTCAAACCCTAGGCAGTAGCTTTATTTTACTTACAGAAAAACTTTATGTGGTGTTTTACATATAATAATAACAAAGAAACTAAGTCCATATAGTCTAGACAATTGCCCAACAAAACATAGAGATGAGTCGAAACCAACCTGATTTGAAGTAATACAACGAATGACATGTTCTTTATAATAACGTAGATATTTTGTTAGTAAGTTGAAAAAACGCGACTGCAGCGCCATGTACTTAGCTAATCCGTCTATTTTATGGAAAAGACATTATTTATCTGGATAAAAAGTATCGCAAGTATTGGTTCGGGATATAAGCCATATCTGTGTCGAGTTTTGTTCATATACGTTCTGTAGTTTTGAAAAACGCCCCGGGTTATGAACCTACTCTGTGTCCAGTTTCATTTGAATCCGTTCACTAGTTTTCACATGATGCTCTAACAGATAGATTCAGACAGGAAAAAATTCTAATAATTGCATTTTCAGAATCTCGTGGTTCGAATTGTCCCCCTTGATTTTTTTCACATTTTTAACGCCCTGTACAAACTCGAACCATTTACAGATTTATTATAGTATAGTAGTATAAAGTTTAGATTATCATTAATTAATAATACCGGTACCAAATTAGGATTAACTTAACAATAATTATTTCCGTATTACGTCATTACTGTTTTTTTTTACCTATTAGTTATTACTGACTTACTTTTATGTCCATTAATCCCCTTATTTACGACAGCTATACGAGGCGTTAAACACTTCTTTAAATATTAATTTCTTCTGGACTGTAATTATTTTAATTATAAATGAAAACAGAACGTGCGTGACATAATGACGATTTTAATAATAATGCAGGGAAAAAACAGATAAAAAAACAAAAGAACATTTATGTTCTAAAATTAAAGAATTAGTATGTTTGGTGGCCAGTATTATGCCGCACCAAATGAATAAAAACTTTTGTTGGAGATTCCAACACGAGGTTTATAGGTTCTTTAGAAAGATTTTATTCATAATCGCATTCTGAAGCAATCAAGAATACTTTTAACAACAGAGGTATAGATAACAATAAAGTTATTATAATAAATGTAAAATAAATTTAATACTTTTTCTATATATTTACTTTTTTTGAACACACTATTACAGAAGACTTGCATAATAAACATTTCTTTATAAAAATATTATAGTTATTATTTAGTGACATAATAATTGAAATCCACGTATATAGTGACTCATGACAATATCTCAGGAACCTATAGACTTGAAATTTGGCATGGACTTTCCTTTCGCCAAGTAGAGGTCAGCTAAGAACGGATTTTACGAAATTCCTTTATGGCACGCGAAGCAGGCGGGTATCAGCTAGTTATATATAAAAAAAACTATTGAAAAGATTGTTATGTTTTTAAAATGGATTGTTTTATTTTTATTTTATGTATGGTAAAAGATACAATTAATAGAAGTAACACTTAATATAATTAGTTTTCTCGTTAAAAAAATACGCGCACAGGAATAGAGAAAGAATACTAATTCCTGCGGCCGGGCGGCCTGTCTTAAGAGACCACAAAACAACCCGCAGCCAGGTGGTAGTGTATTTGCCCGTCTGGGTGGCTACCACCCCTGGTCGAGAATATGCCGCTATAACAACCTTGAGTTGTGTTTCGGCATTAGAGGCCAGGTTCCAGTCTTCCTTCAGAAAGCGTCAGCACATTGGTGTTGCAAATGTCCATAGGCGATGGTAATCGCTTTCCATCAGATGGGCCGTCTGCCTGTCTGTTGAACTCGTGCAATAAATAAAAATTAATGGTAAAATTTTGGTTTTAGGATGGTTTGGTGTGTCGCGTTTACTACGCAGCGCAGTTCAGTCAGCTCCGGCACTCCCTGCTCTCCCCTCTTACGACGAGCGACGCCCAAACCACCGATGGGGATAACAAATGTACTTGTGAAGACGTCAAAGGAGATAGTGAGTTTCTTTTACAGTGATACTGATACCTGTGTGACTGGGATCCAAAGGGACCTACATTTTTTATCACTTATAGAGGCTTTGCATTCAACCCAGTTTCTTAAATAGGCAGGTTAATATGACAGTCAACACAGACTTATTTATTACTCCTATTCATAATACAATGTTTTTCAATCATTCGTTAACGGTTAGGGCTGTTCAACTTTGGCATACATTGCCTGTTGCTGTCAGACAAGCGAAATCTATAAGAACGTGGTCAGAAAATACTAACTGCAATATATATGTAATTTGATATAATTAGTATTATATTGCATATAGCTATATGTTTATTATATTTAAATTGTTGTATTTTATCACTATATCTTCTACATGTATATAACTTATGTGTATATTCGTATATGTAGTATAGTTATATATTTATTAATAAAATGTAAGTATTCGTACAATAATAATGTATACCACCAACCCCACTCCTAATCAGCAATATTCCTGCCACGGGTTGTCTGGAAGAGATCGCTTTTTAGCGACAAGACCGCCCTTTGTACACAATTAGAATAATACTAGTTCGTAAGTGTTCTGTAATGGTGTACAATAAAGTGTTATCTATCTATCTATCTATGACAGTGGTCTTGTTTATGTATTGTTTATGGGTCCAAATGTCAAAATAAAAATATGAAAAAAAACAGGGGAGACCATTCTGACCAAGAGATTCTAAAAATGCAATATTTAGAATTTTCGTCTGTCTGTCTTTCTATCTGTTAGAGCAGTGTTCCGAAAACTTTTCGTGTTCAAGGTACATCTAGGAAAATGAAAATTTTTGGAGGTACTACCATAAATAAAAATCATTTTTATGTAAGCCAAACGAATAAAAACTTATAAAAAAAATGGATAGTCAAAATATTTGTTGTTTTTTTTATCGCGACCGAAATAAACACGTAAAATTCGGGCTTCTAAACCAGAATACCCCTTTAAAGAAAATTCTTTGGGGTAAATTAATTTGTTCATTTGCGTTTCAGAAGGATTGTGCGAGATTGAAGAAGGTTTCATCAGGTCCCTGGCGCACTGCGTGCCGTGGGCGGCGCGCGGCGGCAAGTCTGGCTCCACTTTCTGCAAAACTAAAGGTAAGGAAGTTAACAACAAAAAAATTGTAGCAGCGAGAGGTAGAGATTAAATGATACTTTAGAATTAATTTATTTTGGAAACGGTAACCTTAAGTACAAATATTAACAAGTCGTACAGCTAGTACAATATATAGCACAGTGTGTGAGCGGGACGGATGACGTGCGAGCGAGATAGAGCAACTATTCATATGTGCGCTCCCGCGTTGCGCTAGCCAGTAGCTCGTTGTCCGCTGCGATGACTAGACGTATGTAGTTCCAATAAAATTAAATATAACATTTTGGTTTACATCATTTTGAGGAGTGTAAACTTTTATATACCTGACAACTATACTCGCGGTAGCATAAAGGCTTGCGCACGCGTCCCAAACTCAAAGGGCGCGGGTTCGATCCTGGCCGGAACGCATGCACCACTTGGACTGTTTTCTGACCTAATGTGCATATTGTTACAATTACCACGCGTTAATAATGGTGAAGGAAAACATCGTGATAACCGATGTGTCAAACCTGCCAAGCCGCCTCGGACAAGCGTGGCGGGTATACTGTCCGTTCCCCTATAGTGGCAGGCCCGAGCCCAAGAGAGACATTTATGAGCTGTTATTATTTTATACCCGCGGTAGATAACACAAGTTGTTTGCAGTACCGGCCAGTAGGAATAATGTGCTTCTACAAGCACCCCTAACCAGGCCTCTTCGGATATTGAACCACATTTGTTGAGGTGAACACATCTCATGTGTTCCTTAGGGAAATTCAAAAAAGTGCACTGAAGCGACTAACACAATACGTTAAAGGTACATAGGTACATACTTTATTGTTAAACTGTGTACTTAGAAGTGGTATAAATAGAATGAAGCAGCAACAGTTGACCCAGTGAGAGCGTACAATAACATTTGTTCGGCGTCGACACTCTTGGCAGGCGATCCGTCCTGGCCTCTCCAGGCGGACGTAATAGCCAAAGTTCGGCGCTCCCGACAGGATGCCCTCGCCCGTGGCCTGGTCTACGGCCAGGCCGAAGTCCAGGTGATCAGGACGCGGGAAACCGCGGCCATGATCCAATCTTGGTCAGTAGAGTTGGAAAACCCTGTTGCTGGCATTGACACGGTGGAAGCGGTTCGACCGCAGCTGTTGCGATGACTCTCGCGGAAACGCGGGACCCTGACCTTCAGAATGACACAGATACTTACCGGGCACGGTTGCTTCGATAAGTATCTGTGTCAAATTGCGGGCTGCTTGCCTTCACCCCAATGCCGCCAGTGTGGCGCGCTGGACACGGCGTTACACACGCTAGTCGAGTGCGCAGCATGGGCACCTCAGAAGTTTGAACTCGAGACACTTGTAGGACCGATCGAATCGCTGGGCGATCTGGTGCAAGCCATGCTGCACAGCGACGATTGGTGGGTGGGTGCGGCCAATTTCTGCGAGACGGTAGTGTCTCGTAAGGAGGCCGCGGAACGAGATAGGGAGAGAGATGGTAGTGCGCATGCGTCTCGCGGGCGCCGACGTCAGTCGGGAGCCCGGAGGCGCAGGTATGCGCATGACCTCCCTCCCTGAAATACCGCTGCAGGGGCCCTCTAGCATCTAGGGAGCAGAGGAGTCTTCACCCCTGTTGACGAAGTGAGTTTGCCTCTCCCGGGGCATTCTCAAGCACTTGTGCGCTAGGATCGGTGTGGGCGTAACTACGTTCTGTATCTCACGCCTTTCCTGCCATAAGCGCGGGGCACATGGGAGGAGGGTGGTTTTAGTGGGGTATTGATTAGTCGAGTCTCCACACAAGCCGGTTGATTATTGTTTGGATTGCCTCAGTGGAAAGCCTCCATGATCAACAACGGTCTAATCCCTAGCAAAGGACCCGGTATGTGCGAAATACATTTCCCCCGCATTAAAAAAAAAAACAATAACATTTGTTACCTACATAATTACTATTAATTATTATGTCATAGGTTAACTAAGGAAAGTGCTAAACTGCTTGCATCGTCCCTTTAGTTGTAAGACTGTTATGACATTGTAATTGTATGAAATAAATAATTTCATAGGTGGACAGCTGTTGATAATTTTGTGAAGGTACTTGAGGCATCATGAAAACTAGCACAGTATATTTATTATGATATTGTTACGAGTTGCGAGACTAATTAAAATGTCATTGGAATTATTATAGAGTTTATTAGAACTATACAAACACGTATAACACAGGTACAAATATAACCGAACACAACAAATCCAAACGTAATGCAGAAGTTTGTAATTCAATAACAGGCGGAAAGTCCGTCACTAATAGATTCCCGAATGTAAACACGTCCCGCCTTGATCGTGGGGTTCCCGCTCGACTGCCCCCTCTCCCTATCAGGCCGTCGTTTTAAATCTCACAAATAAAAATGTGTCCGTATCGTAGTCGGTTTAATCCGCAACACCTGGCTAATGATTCGGCCGCAAGTGGCCATAAACGAGTACAGTAAAGCAATGGGCTGTTCTCTAGAAACGTATGCCAATAAATAAGTAAACAAAAGAAGACGTTCATAAAAGAATTACAATTAGTTCAAATCCCGACAGGTAATAAAATGTGTTTTTACAGATATGCAGGTGGCATTTTTTTGTCGGAACTTAAGTTGTAACAATATGAAAACGCAAACCGTGCCTAAATTATAGTGGGTCTAAACCGATTATTAAATTTTTTAGTTAAAAATATTTTCACAGAGAAAGTTTTTAAGGGATTTGATATTTTAATACCTATAAAAATATTTCGTCTTCCAATCTCATTAATTTTTTTACATTATGTAGACGAGTTTTGTTACATTATGTTACTCTTGGAGTTACTTTAACTTAGCCAGCCGTTTCGCAATTTTTTTGCAAACCTACCTAAGTTAATAGTGTATCTCAGTTCAGACTTTTGAAATTAATTTTAATAATGCTATTTTACCATATTTAATGCATAAAGGGAATGAAGAAAAAATGTTGAGGGCTGAAGCCTAAGAGCAACTAGGATTTAACAATAGGGTGATAACGCAATCCTTTCTGCAGATGACAGATATGTTCTGAAAGAAATGACTAAACCAGAATGGCAGCAGTTTCTGGAATTCGCCCCGCATTACTTCAACTACGTGAACAGCTGTAGGCAGAGCAACCTGCCAAGTTTACTCGGTAAGCTTTAATAGTAGATTGTTACACGAGGGATGAAAGCGACCTATTTCGTCACGAGATATTTATATTATAATTATTCGAGTGCCTAAATATGTCTTTCATCCGAGATAAACACTCTGCTTTTCATTTCGAATATGAAACTAAATAAAAACGGATTAGCTAAACAAACAACTACTTCTCTAATGAAATCAGGCGTTAAATCCATATCTAAATCTGACGAACTAATGTAATACGTAACGTATGAAACGTCAACTATTTTTTTTTCTGTAGCATTCTACCAGCCAAAATTTTTTTGACACTGATGATAGTAAATTTTTGCGCAAAATCACTTACTCAATTTACTGTAGAACGTAGTACCTGGGAGGTTACCATCCTCATTGACTATATGATTAGACGCTTCAATATGTTGTAATGTTGCGGCCGCACTTGCGTTAGTGTTAAAGATTTAGTCTGTGGCCGAACGCGTCTTATTTAAAGCTGTCAAAAATAATGCAAAAATATTTTGTGCTTGAATATACTTATTACATAAGTATCAAAATAATTATTTTAAAATTTCTTTAATTACCATTATAAAAACGACTTTCAAAAAAATTATTTTAAAACGGCATTATATAATCGTATCATTATAAAACGACTAATCATCAACTGAATAATATGCTTGTTTGAGATTTTGTTTAGAGTTTGATTAGTGTGTATATACATAAGTTATCTGTCAATATTTAACGTCATTAACAGTGTCGCAACTCAGATAACGCATTAAACTCACGCACATATCTGCGTGAAACGACCTATATCTGTAACACTATCGCAGATTAGATCGCATTTTAATATAAAAACTATGGCACTAGTTACGTTAATATATATAGGTATAGACATAAGGCACACACTGCACATGCACTTGGTCACAACACCAGCATGTAACAGATACGTTTTATATTATAGTATAAGTTTAGTGTTAAAATTATAATAAATTAATATAATAAGTTATTCGTAAGATACACCACAACACAAACATCATTCAATAAATGTCACACATAATAACAAAAAAATAAGCGTGTATAAATTCTAAAAACTTTCTTCTAAATTAATTTGTAAAAAGGGGTACGAAACTCCGAGTCCGTAGAGGTGTTAATAAAAAATAAATAAATATGAAAACTTGTGCTAAATGTGTCTGCCCACTACACCGGATCATACCATGACCGTGCTATGAACGTATCAGGCACGGTAAAAAATACGATACGGTCTTCTATGCTCAATAGAACGTATCGATAGCGTATTATACCCGTGCATAACGGGTTTAGTGTCCGTAGCATCCGGGCAGCATCCGTGTGTCATATCATCCGTTTTCTCTTATTTGTAGTGGTAGAACGGTCATCATATGCGGTTTAAACCCGTACCCCTCCGTTTCTCCGCCTGCGCGTGTTAGATTTTAAATTGGGAGATATATAAAAATATACACACAATTAATGTTTATTGCCTATATTGGCAAAGAATTTTATTGATTTCACAACATTTAAAGATATTTTACTTTAAGTTAGATATTTCTATTAAAAGCAAGTTAAACCAAAAAGGTCGTAATTATGTTATTTATTTCATAGAACATAAAAACTTCTATGCTAATAATAATATAACAAGAATCTTATGTATATAACCTTCGTACTATTATTTAATACCACCATTCACCATAGTTACCGTTTGGTATTCTGACGAGCGTAGAATGTCCCGTATTAGCAATCTTGTAATGTAAAAAAAAACATATTACAAAGTTTATTAAAAATCCTAAAAACATTTATAAAGTACTCAACAATATAAACCTTACCATACATATACAACTCAGTTTTTATTAAGCTAAAACACTACTTACTCCAACAAATCGAGTACAGGATTTAAAAGAAAAACATAAGTACCCTCAATTTAAAGTCACAGTGTGTCTTAGCATGGCAAATACATAACTTCATTTATTAAATACCTTCATATAACATATTACGCGCATCGGTTTGGCCAACGTTCTGTGCATGGAACGGCACCGGAAGAAATATTCTCGCCGACAATTGTTGACGGTCCGTGCCTGGCACCCGACGGTGTTGGTCGGTGACGAAACGATCTAGTTGGCGTAGCCGAATACTTTTCAATACGAAGTATATTTTTGGATACGTTCCTAGCACGGTCATGATATGATACGGTGTAGTGGGCAAAGACCTTAAAAATTGATTAATCGCGTAATGATTGTACGCAGCCCGCATATTGGGCGTGTACAGCGTCGGGGGCGCGGGCAACGGCGTTCTCGTGATGGAGAACGTGTGGTACTCGTGCGCGGGCGCCGGCAAGCGCTTCGACCTCAAGGGCTCCAGCCGCCACCGGCTCGCCAACGACACGCAGCCGCTCGCCGTGCTCATGGACGAGAACCTGCTCCACTGTCAGTATATATTTTTGAAGCTCTTGACTAGTTGGAGATGAAATGAAATACTGGTTTTTATTGTGTGGATTGCATTTTTATTTGGCCTAAATGGCCGATTAATATTTTACATTAAAGTACACAGTTAGCTGCTAAACGAAATAGCAATCAAACTTAATTTGTGTTTGACTGCGGCTACATATTCATCACTCACCTCTATTATTACCACTAGAGAGGGTACTGTCCATCGGGTTCTCTATATTGGGTTTAGATAAATTGGGGAAATTTGATTGTAAAACTTTTCTTTAAATTATTATGATTTGAATGGACTGTAATATTTTAATATGCGAATTGGACAATTTTAATATTGAGAGAAAAAAAATACGTAAGCAAAAGTACAAATCACCATGTTCTAAATTCGAAAACTACATTGTACGGTTCAACGTATGATGATCTATGTAGTTCGGTGGGCTAAGACTCTGCTGGCCTACCTCACTGCAACTCAGAGGCTCCGGGTTTGAATCCTGGCATGGTAAATTTCGGAAACTAATTTTTCGTTATTTGCTATGGTTTGGGTGTCTAGGATCGGCCTCAGAGTAGTCCGTTGTATATCTCTATCAATATTATAAACTTTACAGTAATATAGCTTACACATCAAAATAACACATAGGTTATAATTTATAAAGATATAGTGTGAATTATCCAAAATATAACTAATATTTTCTATCATCACGCGGGTGAAACCGCGGGCGCAGCTAGTTACCCATAATACAAGCGTAACTTGCTTAATTTGGGAACACACAATGAGTGTGTTTGTTTGCCGATTATTATTAATTATCAATGAAAAGCGTTTTCTGACGCTGCGACCTACTATAGGCTTCTTTAATATTACTGTAAATAACGCTCATAAATATTTACAAATAATGCCCACAAATATTTATAAATAACGCTCACAAATATTTATAAATAATGCTCACAAATATATTGTGAGTTTTAGGCTGCAACGTGACTGTATGTTGAACCGTACATATATATTGTGACAATTTTTTTTTACGTGCAAAAATCTGTCTGAGTAATACCCACCGCGAGGGAAACGTGGTGGGGAATCGAGGACTCGCCACGTTGGGGTGGGTGGCAATAACACCGCAAGCAGGGTACAGTGTTATTGCCACGCTACGGTCGGAGATCCCACTAAAAGCCCTCGGTGCTCCGTCCTTCGCTTTTATGCCGGGGGTACCAACATTTTTTTACCAGGGGAAATCCGATTGAGGCCCATCAGCCGCGCGAGGGGGAAAATCGCGGCGGGTGTCTGGGATTCGCCTCGTTGGAGCGGCAATAGCATCCCCGCTGGAATGCCACGCCATGGTTTGGGATACTCATTAAAACGTCCCTTGTCCAGGCTGTGGGCTCCCTCGCACATTCACCTCCGGCCCGGACAGACGACTTTCCTTCATGAGGAACCAACATATCGTGGCGAGTTCTAAGCCTCATCAACCACAAACTAAACTTATAAACTTTTGGTTGGAGATTCTAACAAGATTTAATATGTCAGAAGTAACATGACATCCAGACCGTCGTCATTATTAGATTTAATACTTGGCTCGAATTTTTAGATCGCCGAGACATCATTTTATACCTACCCCAAAATTTTTAGGTATAACATTTCCCAAGACCCTGATGTTCACAGACCTCTATATATCTATTTTTGCGGTTTTTCAGCGATTCTTGTTTCTGAATCTATTTTGAACATTCTTTTTGCGTTGAACTCAGTACAATTCCAGGATAGTTGTATACTAATTTCGATACCATATTCGTGACTTAAAAGTGAAAAATAAAAATTTTCTAGCTAAAAAATAACCGACTTCGAGTATGTTTTGCAAGTTTTTTTAAATATTTGTGTGGCAGTGCGTTGGGAGCAGCAGTTGTACGTGCACTCGCATACTGGCAGCGTGCTCTGGGCGTGCGTTGAGCGCGACACCCAGTTCTTGGCCACGCACAGCGTTATGGACTACTCGCTGCTTCTAGGCATCGACGAGAATACGCTCGTGCTGGGCATTATCGGTGAGTTCGTTACAGCTCTTAGAGCCGGCTCAATGGGTGTGATACCACTCTGGGCAGCATCGTGTTAATCGTGCGTATGGTGAGTGATAGTTGCGATGGCCCACTTCCCGCTTCTCCTATCCCATTCTTCCTATCTGATAATTCTGTCCTTTTTTTCCTATCTGGTAATTCTGTCCCATCTGATAATTCTGTCCCATTGTTGCTATCTGTTAATTCTGTCCCATTCTTCCTATCTAATCATTCTATCCCATTCTTCGTATTTGACAATTTTATACCATTTTTCCTATCTGATTATTCTATCCCGCCCCACCTACTTGAATGGAGTTCGCTATCTCACTTGCATATTACCACATTTTTAAAGATATCAGTCTTCGTCATTTCTACTCCCCTTTCTCATCCCTTCTATTCCCTTCTTCCTAACTGATCATACCGTTTCGCCACCCGGGATAGATCTCGTCTTGTCCATTCTGCTCCTCTTTCTCATCCGCTCTATCCCATTCCTCCTGTCTGATTCTTCTATCCAAGCGCACGTGTTGGTTTCGCCCCTGGCGTTGCAAACGTTTATAGGCAGGGTACACATTTTCCAATAGGCGGGCTCTGGGCAGGTTGTCTATTTGCTAGCTTCTAAATAAAAAAAAGCCTATAGTAATTTGTCCTTACCTGAATACGACATCATTATTGTACTTAATAAGCAAAAACTATAATTTGGAGAAAGAAAAATAAATTAAAACATTGTGCAGATGCATATTTATGGCTTTTGGTGTTAAAACTCTGGCTCCATCAGGTCCAGAAGCTCACCGCCTTTATCGAGACCTATCTACGGTTGATAGAAGTTTCACGCGACCAAAAGGCTGGTCTGTATTTTGGGTAACGTGTAAGCGTTGCCATCCAACGCGGTGACGCGGCCTACATTTTGGGAATATTCCAACGCTGACGGTGATTTGGGGCATATTCGTTGTTTGTATCTTTTTAAGCTGTAGATTATACTCATTGTATATTTTAATTTTTTTTTTTATTTGGGTAATACTAAATTAATAAAAAAAATAAAACGCGCTAATTACGTAGTTTTAATTAAATGTTGTATTTTAAATGTTTAGATTACATAAGAACGTTTACATGGGATAAGAAGTTGGAGCATTTGGTGAAGAAGAACCTCGGTTCGGGACAACCGACGGTCGTGTCCCCCTTGGAGTACAAGCGCCGCTTCTGCGCAGCCGCCAGGAAATATTTCCTGCAATGTCCGGCGCATTGGGACCATTTGTATGCCACCACACACGCTTAGGGAAATTGGACCCAGCTTATGCCAAGATGAACCCAGCTATAATATTCTGATTTTTAATTACCTGGACTAAAATGACAGCTGCGATCGATTTTTTTTTTTTGTTGCTAAGCTTAGAGCATAGTGTTGTGATATGGCACATTCCTACGTGAGTTGTACGAGTCGTTGATTCTACTCACCACTGAGTTGAGCCCCGTATAGAAATTCTATAGGATGCAACTCAGTGGGTATTGATTCAACTCGATTATGAATGAGCCATACTACAACACTATGCTCCAAGCAACTTTTGCAACTTAAAAAAAAGGTCAATCGCAGCTGTCTTTTTAGTCCAGGTAATGAAAATATGAGTATACGTTATTTGTCTTTGAGAAAAGACGTATGGTGGCTATATGTCCTATATTAGCTTTAATGTATTGTACACTATCTTCTTTTATATTGTGGATAATGTAGGATATGCATGACTGCACTGATATTTACCATATACTGTTTTTATATGTAATTTTAGTGTATGTCTGTTTGTTATCCTAAATAAATAAAAATAAACACAGAAAAAGGAGACGGGGACTTTTGGTCTAAAGAAATTTAATGAGTTGAGATATGGCTTAATAAAAGCGTTATATTTTTTTATAGCAAAATGGAAAGCATCAGCCCTAAATTCTGCCTGGAAGACGAGAAATCTTAAAAATACGGTCACAAATAAAATAAGTAATGGATTTATGTGAATGAATTTCAACAATTAGCAATATGAAAACACTTACACTACACGACTAATAACTAAACCCACTAGAAATAAGAAATTCAACATAATAGAAATCTTAAAATCAGTTTCATCTTTTATAATCTGGGCCCAAGAATATGTGAAAGCGTATCCGTCTCGTTTGGGTTTTGTTCATTTTGTTTTAATTTCGGAATTACAATATTTTACCCGATTTATCTCTTAGAGAATTTAATATGCAACATCGCCAGCCTTTTGGACACCTTACCCATAGAAGATGGTGACCTAGGCTCTGTATTCTACTTGTAGTATTAAGGGATTATATATAGAATAAAATAGAAATTAATTTTTCTTCGTTATATTAGCTTATAATTTATGTATAATTATGTAATATTTAAAATGGAGTTGCCTCTTGATCTAACTAGCGAAATTAAAATTTTGTGAACGCGCCTTTTTTTGTTGTTTACAGATGACTTCACATGTTTAAATAGTTTCTAGACTTTATATTGATTTTGAGTTTTCTTAAGTTGTGGTAGCGTAATGGCTATCGCACGCGTCCCAAACTCAAAGGGCGTCGGTTTCGATCCTGGCCGGAACGCATGCACCATTTGGACTGTTTTCTGACCTAATGTGCATATTGTTACAATTACCACGTGTTAATAACGGTGAAGGAAAAACATCGTGATACTCGTTGTGTCAAACCTGCCAAGTCGCCTTGTTCCCCCTATAATGGGAGGCCCGAGCCCAGCAGTGGGACATTTATGGGTTGATATATATATATTATAGAATTTTCTAATAATTAAAAATAAATACACTTTTTGTGATTTAACGAATGTAAATGCAATCAGAAATTGGAGCTATAATTCGATATTTCATACATATTTATGTATGTTTGTTGATATTTGCTTTTTGTATCACATGTGAATCTGATCTAAATTTTTTGACCAGGTGGTCCATTTTGGCTTAACTAGGTATGTCTTAGTTGAATTTGATAACTAATTTTTCGTTGGTTTAGCAACTAACGCACCTGCTTTGCATTCCAATTACGTGGATTCGAATCTGGCGCTGAACTTCCACGTATTTTTTCTAGGCTATGCGTATTATAATGGTGGTGCGGCTTCATCTGAGATATAGTTAATGGTACAGGCCGTTTCACGTGGCGATGGGTGTAATGCGCAATTTGAGATACGACATTATTAATGACGTTAAATATTGACACATAACTTATGTATATACACTAACGTGGCTATGCATTAACGAGGTTATTTTTTAACACTACACAAGACGCATTCGGCCACAGCTTAAATCTTTAACACTAACGCAGATGAAACCTTACAATTACCACGTGGTACATGAAGAAAAGCCAATCGTGTGTACAGACTCTAAAACTAACCAGAATCGTATGTAATATGAAGCCGAAAAAGAACATTATCGTAATATAGGTAATTTCACAACGACAAGTAAGTAGTTGAATTATATATATATATATATATATATATATATATATATATATATATATATATATATATATATATATATATATATAACTTGTATCACCTAAATTATTTACATTCCTGTAATATTAAAAAAAATGGTTATAAAATTTGGAGTCACGTTTTTTATTTTTTCCTCTCTTTTAATTTTATTTACTGCAAAACAAAACTTCATAAACAGGTACATCTCGCCATTGCTGTGATGAAGAATAAATTACACATGCGTGTGAATAGGGGATGATTGCATTAGATCAATCTTTGAAAATATTAACTATGCAACATTTCTATTTCAATGAATAGAGATAAGATATAGGATGCTTCTAGTCTAAAACGTATCTAGTCAATTTTGAATAATGCGAAAAATGTCCACTTTGTAATTTTTTAATTTAGATATAAAGCTATGTTATAGGTAATGTATCTGACAACTGGCACTACGGTGAATATTTTATATAATAACTATGTTTACAGGACAACACGTCATGTTAAAAAAAACCAACAATTAATATTTACAATTTTATTGTTGACGCCAAAAAATATACAACAATACTAATAATAATTTGTATATTTGAGTCGTTGTTCCTTCGTTCGACTTTCCTCGTGTATATCGCTCGAGCGAAGGTGTTTAAGCAGTTTGTAACTTACGTTGAGAACCTGAGTGGTATCATGGAAGAGTAAAAAATCTAATGAGGAGAGGTGTATTTGGGACGAAGTTCTTTTCGCTATATATAGTCAAATTGAAAACTTCCTCCTTTTGGAAGTTGGTTAAAAATAGTAAATATTATATAAAAACATGCACGTGAGTGGCGACAGCGCCCAAATGCGACCGAATAACGACGGCAGTTACAAGACCACCTTCTATTTTTAAAACAGCGTATATTATAATAATGGATATTATTTAATTGCATTAAAGCTCAATATTACATAATAATATACAGCGGTCAGCAGTTTTCATTTCGGTTAACACTTTTTCGTCTAGCTTCCATCCGCTGGTGCGATAAGGAACTTCGTTCACATCTACAACTAAATTTCGGTTGGGGGCCGACAAAAAGTCGTTATAATATCATATGACGCATCAAATGCACACGTATATTATGGTCTCAGGATTAGAGTACGCGCGCAAAATAAAAAAAATATTTTTATAAGTCACGATTGATGTAGCTGTAAAATAATAAAGTAAAATGCTAGAGCTTGTTTTTTTTGCAATAACAAAAAAATATGTCACGAACTTTAAAGAGATGCTCACCTATACATACAGGTCTTAATTTACAAGATTGTCATTAGCTTAAAGCAAGACAGAAATACATCGTTGTCTTGTTTTCTACAAGAAACAACCATATAAAGTTGACCTTTACAAACATAAATCATGACCAGTACGTTTTAGTTTGTAGCTTAATTAGAACCAAATTTTTTAACTAAGAAAGTATTAATATATACTTCATTAGATTTTTTGTTTCACTATCGTAAATAAGACTTTTGTTTTAGCATAATGTTTGTAGTTTTAGTTATGGGAGAGAAAGGCACATTTAAAAAATATATCAGTTGCTAGGGTTTCTAATTGCTAGCTGATAATTATCAGTAAAACAACTACATCACTCAAGTTTTCAACTCCTTCAGTCATCAATAGCTCGAATATCCTTTACCTGAGCCATTTAAACAACTTTATTTTAATGGCCGGTTGCTATATCTTACTATGCGTTCACTTGCCATCGATTAAATTTTGACATTACTTGTGTGGCGCTTATGTCAAATTTTAACCGATAAAGGCCAACGAATGGTTGGTAAGATATAGGAACCGGCCATAAGAGATCTCGTACATTAACGCGAAACATTAACACCAGACTTTCACCAAAGCGCAAATAGGCGAAGAGTCGCAATACATTAGCTTCAGTAGAGCAAATATGCCTCGATATTTGTTGTAAGACTTAACCCATGCCTTTTGGGTGTTCATTATATGTTATGGCCAGAAACGAGTATGCAGAACCGTTCTCGCGAGAATGTGGCACTCCTATTGAGACATACACTGATATTTAATTACCTGGACTAAAATGACATCTGCGATTGACCTTTGTAATGTTGCAAGCTTGGACCACACTGTTGAAGCTGGGCTCATTCATAAGTGAATTGTGTGAGTTGAATCACCATCCTACAGAATTTCTATATAAGACTCAACTCACAGTGGTGAGTTGAATCAACGACAACACACAACTCACTTAGGAATGAGCCACACTACAAACACTAAGTCATTTTAGTCCAGGTAATTAAAAATCGGAGTTTTTTTATTATACTTGCCCACCGGTACAAAACAATCACTATGGCGTCTTTGACTTTTGCTAATACCACAGGACTGGCATTTAAATGACAAGTATAATTTCGCATAACTAATAATTCCTCCCGACCTACCTGCGTTGCAGACCAATTTTAGTAGCGCACGACAGTGTACGAATCTTGTAAGCGGATCAGCCCCACTAGACAAGTGGCATTAAGCGTATGTCATTCCCATACATACTTATTCTATTCGTTAACGCTACTGCCACTTGTATAGGGGGTTCAGAGCTAACAATGCAGAGCAAGCAACACTGCCATTTCCGCTTGCGAATAGAGTTCAATATAAATTATTTACATGTCAGAAAGCGGTCTGCACTCTTCTGCGCAAACGAAAACTACCGATCGGAATTATAAGTTGTGTAAAACTATATTTTCTGTGTCAAATTGAAGCGCCACTCGCGACAGTATATGGAACTAATATAAGAAACTTTTAGTTCACTGACTCTCTCACTCAACGCCTTGACGATCAGCGCTAATCAAATAGGCACAACAATGGAATACCGACAGCCTATCCAGTAATTGATGCAAGTGCTTGGCGTACAAAACCAGCCAATTTCTGTTCTAAGATAAATAAACACAAATTTTATTATACAACCGAACCAAACTATGCTATAATATCAACTAAATTTTTAACGGAACAGGTTTTTTTATGTTTACGGCTTGGCAACTAGGCCTTTAAGCCAGGCGCAGTTGTATTGTAGGCTACAATCGACGCCATCCAACGGAGTTCTGGTGAAAACTCGAAATACAGCTATACAGTTCACATTTCTCACAAAAACACATAATTACTATTCAAAAACTCAATATCCTACAACTATTGTTCACTTTAGAGTAATTTTACACATTTTGAGAAAATAAAACTGCAAAGCACATCTCCTTTCAGTTCCCGCCAAAAACTGTAACGGAATAGGTTAAATAGTTAAGTATTTAGGGATGTAACGACTAGGTGGAGGAGCGAGATGGAATGCTCCTCCGTATCAAAGGAAGATCTTCCAGCGAAGCTATGCCTCGTAGGCCGAGGCCCATCTGTTATTGTTGGACTTTGTATATATTCTTTGTACGTGTCAGAATCGTTTGCGACCTTAATTATTGCACAGCGCCATCTATTGGCTTGTAAGTGTTCCACTACGAGTATAAAGCATCATAGACCAATTGGAAACCCTCAACAGTAATTTGTAATTGTAGATTTAACTTGTTTTTGTGTAAATGAAAGTTATGGGTACAATCGATTACTTACAACTGTTATTAGAGTTAGTTGACCAAATTTGATTTGAAATTTACTCGTTTAAATTTCATAAGGTTGTAGTAGAAATGGCGATTCTTATACTTGTATAATTTTGTTTTATTTATTTCTACAAACATCACTATTCTCATAGTTCACACCAACACAATAATGTGATCAATGACAATAATAACAAAGAATTGTGTTTCTTTTTAATTAAAACCCGGAAAAATGTCGTCGAAGGAGATGGCAACGTTTGATTTTGAACGTCACACATCTCAACAATATTTAATTCCATTTATTATTTGCTGTAAATACAACAGATATTTTGAAATACTGTTTAAATACATACACAGTGTATTTTAGAATTAAAAAACCAAAACAAAACGTAATTCTTATAATTCCTTCTATCTGTCCGTCTGCACACACATCATAATGCTTGTTAAAATATGTAACATGTCCGTTCCTTAAACCTCTGAACTGTTATTATAGCATAAGATTATTAGTAGTCTCGTTAAAAGGCACTCCACATTCTAGCGAGAACATCACTAAAACGCGAAACATGAAAATCCGTTTCTACATTCTTCTCTCGCGAGAGTGTAGAGAGCCTCTAAGAACATACAACATTAATCTTTATAATGATTCTCACTGAGATTACAAACTAAGACAACCAAGTGCATTGCAACATAGAGCAACACGGAAAGGAGGTGCAATTCTGTATGGTCTTTACAATACCGATCGATATAATTTATTCGCGTTCTTAACATAGATACTGTCGGAAATGCGACTTTACATTGAATTTACTATCTTACTTGCATAAAATTTGTTTTGGGCAAGTGCTAATAATTAGCAGGTATCACACATTGGTAATGTTTAAATGTTAAATATTATAATACACTTATAAACTGCTCAAACGGTGAATGCTTTGTTGCCAGGATTTGAACCCATGCTCTTGGAATAAGACTGCCGCTTTATCTCAATATCACGAATCGCTTTAAATATACAAATTAATTACATACATCCTTTCTTTGCTTTTATAGAGACTGCACCAGTCTTTAAGGCTGCGTTCAACAACAGAAAGCATAAAATCAGAAATCTGCCATTAAATTGAAATAACTTAAAGGCATCTGCATCTTATTTTAAAGACGCGAATTGAAACCACGCTAAATAATAAATCTACTAGATATGTCTTATAGGGAGTTCCATTACTAGCTCACAACGCCCAAAATGCTCAGTTAGCCGTTTCACAAGGCGACCGCGATCGTTATGGTCGTGGCGAAAACGTCACTAATGACGTCATCATTTTCGATCACACGACGCTCACAACGACCCATGTCAATAGATGGGTCGAATGGGTGTACCACTTGGGTTTATGGTTGTAACGCCTGCAAGCAAGTGGAACGGGATAAATCGCGGTCGTGAACGTGGTCGTTGTGAGTCCCTAATGGAACGTAGCCAACGACGTTTCTAGTAATTTAATTATTATCATGGCAGCGAAGAAAATCTATTGTATGGAAACTTGTACTTATAACCGAGGTATGCAACCCGCAAAACCGTGTCGGCGACCGTAATGAGCATGTTGTCTTCATATAGAGATATTGAGTTAATACAGAAAATGTAAAAGAATGAAATTTCAGTTAATCCAGTCTATTTTTATGGTTACTTGGTAACTTTTATGATTTTAACGTTATAAAATGACATTATATGTATCGGTAATTTTAACGTCATTTCAAGCGACGTTGCCATTTTTAAAATTGGCTTTATTACGACTGCATGTTACCGAAACAATTGACAAACACAACTCTAAATAATACGTGCGCTCTTAGCACAGTGCTGTTTGACAATCTTTGCGGGTGAGAGAGCGACGATGGTAACAAAACATAGTTATAACCTTAAAATTACCGGTAAAATTTATATTAACGTTATATTTTTTACCGGTAGAATGGCTAGAAATAACGGTAAGTTTTATAACGATATTTATTTTTTACCGTTATCTGAAATTAGCATAAATAACGATACTACTTTTTACCGGTATTTCAAGCCCTGCTACTGACTTTTGAATGGCTATATTGAACCGATATTTTAGAAGGTTTTTAATATTGTGTGCGGGGTGGGGTCTCCTTTCCGTGTTATAGTTCGCGCCACGTAAAAAGAACGCTGGCTCTGAACCTGTGCAGTGAGCGTTTTATCGACCAAATTGGTGGTATGAAGGGGGCGAGGGCGAGTCGACCCATGCTTCCCGCGTTGAGACATCTGCGCAGACACATCCCCTCCACTACCGCTCAGCGTTCTTTTTACGTGGCGGGACTTTTACTCTACTCCGTGAGGAATACATAAATAGGGTTAAAATTAAGGACAAACTTAGATAAATAAAATATCTAAGTAACAAAGCATGTATTATATAGAAAAAAAAACTCTTAAGTTACTTATTACACAGGGGTCAACTGAGATTTCATTCGAAAACACTCTCTATCTTCCCATGTCAAGCATCTAGCGCGTAAAATCAAACGTACTAACAAAAATAGTGATGTTGCTGATGAATAGTAAAGTATAAAAGTAACTCGCAACACACACAGGTGGCACCACCAGTCCGTAGTTTTTATAAAAAATCTCACTTAAATCTTCCAATCAACGTGTCATTATTTAAAACTATTTTTTAAACTTAAATAGGACACACTGAATGAAAGCTTTAATTAGGTTTCTTTCCAGTTGTATAATTAAAAATCATGCAAGAAGAATACATACTCTTATTTTTCTTCCGTAATATCGAGTCTGTTATGGAAAAACAACGTAAGCGACACATACAGGGAGCTACCTTATAAATTATTTGTAACACGTTACTCATATATATATCTCCGTTTTTTAGAAAATTCATAATAATGCCATCAGCTCAGATATGGAGCTAAGGATCTTTGTATTTGGATCTAAATTTTTTTAGCTGTATGTTATTTCATGGTGATGGAGAAACTACAGCAGGGATTCCCAAAGTGGTCGATATCGATCCTCTGGGGTTGACAAAAACGAAAACTGATTTTGGGGGTTGACGAGGTCTAAAAATCGACCCCTATTAATTAACATAAGTTCTCATTTGATACTTTCAAGAGACTGTATAAGTTGTGTTACATGTACCAACTTGTTAAAGAATGACTAATATTTTCGTAGGAAGTATCATTGTTATATTTTTTTTAAACTAAACAAGTCGATAAGCGTGCACAAGTCCGTACAGGATAATTTGTGTATCAGTCTGAGGTATCAGTTCATTTTGGAAAAGGGGCCTCTTGTCCAGAATAGATTGGGAATCCCCGCTCTACAGCATCGTTTCTCAACCTGGGGGTAGAGTTTGCTATCAAAGAGGTCGCAGTCTATTAAAAAAATAAGACATATACAAATCAAACGTATAAACAAACTATTAATTAAAATATTATTATAATTTTGTAGTAAAGGCGTCGCAAGAATTTTAATTAACTTTTTGGTATTTTCGTGGGTCACGACATAAAAATTGTTGAGAAACAATCCTCTAGTAGAGGTAATATTTTGAAATGAATACTGAAAAACAACTACTACTACGTGTATTGATATGAACACTGAGATATTTGGAGAAGAGGAACTCCCGGTAACGGTCGAAGCTGTCAATAACACCCGCTGTATGGACCAAAAGACCGAATCTGGGGGGTCAGCCCTCAAAACTTTGAGGATGTATGACCAAACTGACCCCACATTCGCATTGAACACATCGAAATACATAAGAATAAATGGGTCTGATCAAAAGTTCGTATCACTTTTCTTTTGAAAATGTAATTTTTGAGTCATACGTTCAATTGCAGACAAGTCGTATTTTTGGTGTTTTACTTAACGTCATGAACAGTTACAGTAAAAAAGTCAAATACCTGAATTCTGTCGCCTACGATGTTTTTCCATAACAGGCTTGGTATATATACATCTTACCAAGCTATATTAAACCGTGTTGTTTAATTTGACGCGGGTTGAAATCCTAACTGAGAAGCATGCACCTTAGACCATTTTCTGACCTAATATGCATATTGTTTCAACTACCACATACTAACGGTGAAGGAAAACATCGTGATGAAACCTGTACATCAAAATAATCGATGTTTTAAACAGGTGATGCAAAAGCAAAGTAGGTATACTGTCCACACCACTCTATAAAGTGGAGAGGGCCGAGCCCTACAGTGGGACGTTGTTTTAGAATATGGATCTTAAGTACTGAATTTTAAAAATATTTTCAGTCAAAAACAAAACTACAGATGTAGTTAGTTCTAAATGACTATGACTATGAGATATTATCAAAGTTTAAAAAAACCGTCGTGTATAAACAAGTTGTCCAGCATTGGGCCGCATAATATTTTTTAATTAATTTACAATTGTACAATGCGTAATAAAAATCCCGTTGTTCTTTGTATTGTACATATCGCCATATTTTTACAAAACCAAGCAGAGTTTAGCATTTCTGTCTTCGTATATAAATACACTAACAAATATGAAGTGGAACTTGACCACTCTCTAGATAGAGAGACAAAACGATTGTGCTGCCTAATAATATTATTTTTTTGTAGATCAGTATACCTCAAGAAACCTCGATAATATTAGGCCTATGCAGTAAGCTATATTATGGATATTCGCCACTAGACGAATACTGGCGGTGCGATAGCTTCGTCTCTCTGACACTTTTCTACCCGTTTTAATTTTACCGCTGGATATAGACTCTATCATTCTATATGTATACGATTGTCTTATATTCTTTATTGTACACAAAATAGTTACAAATAAAACTACAAAATAATGGTTATGTACAAAGGCGAGCTTAACCCTAAAAAGAGTTTTCTTCCAGCAATCCTAACCTTATAATAAAATGACAAATACAAAATAAATCATTTTAAGATATTTCTCAGCATATAACGTGTTATTGATGAAATTGAGAGTTCAACAAAGCAACATTGCAGGCAGCCGCTATCTCTCTTCAACTTTTATGGCTATTATTATTTCATATATGACTTTCATGAATGATTTCAATAAATTATAATTTTTAACAAATAAGCAATCAATTCTTTATGTGTTATAAACTCTTCTGAAAATATATACAAATAAAAAGAACAACAGTCTTTTTGTTACTTAGTGTAAATATAATATAACATTATACTAAAAACTGCCATATAACAACCAAAGGAATAAACTAAAAAGCGTCTCACATCAAATACATTCATGAGATAGATCCTTGAAATCATTTAATATACCGATAGGGGCGCGGCCGGAGCCGCGGGCGTTAAAAGCCCTCCACATTTACACGAGAACACCGCGAGAAACGAGTATGTGGAACGAGTTCTCGGTTCCTATAATCTTTCCAACAACTAATTTAACTTTTGACGTTTACACGCTATCATGTTGGACATTCTTTGACATAAAATTTCACATATTACAAATATCACAATTGTCATACTACTTCATTGTCCTGGAGAACGTAATAGTGACGTTCTGTGAGTCATCTAAAGCAGACTATAAACTATTGTCATGGTACTTATATTTAATTGCAATTAATCGGTTTGAAATAAAAATTATTTAATTAAAAGTACGTCATATATTTGGATTTAAAAAGTCGTAATTTTGCTTTGATTTCACTTTTAAGTATAAACTTAAACATTACGCAATACAGTACTTTTTGAAATGATATGTGTATTAAATTGATTAAAATTTATTCACAAAAAAATATATTTTTATATAAAATCGAAAAATTACCGCACAAGCGCAGTGTAGCACATTACTAATTGGTCAATAATCAAACTGTCAATAGTAAACAGTTGGTCAGAGTATAGCGGTGTTCTTGCGAGAATGTGGAGGGCCTATTACGCTAGTTTATATAAATAGAATGACTAAGTTAGACGCACTCGCATCATGTTGGGTCCAGGTTAGAGCTCAGCGTTCTTAGTTGTTCTAATCCAGACAATAACTCTCTGAAATAAATAGATACAGCTTAAGTAAAATCTCGAAAATGTGAATTTACAGGAGAGCCGATTGATGGTAATTTTATAGGCGAAATTTTGACGTAGTGGAGCCGTGTTGGAATATATATCACGATTATAGAGTTCTTAGAGTTGGCTCGGTTACGCTCTCACAGAATATCGGCGTGAAACGACCAGGAGCCCAATTCCGCTGTTACTATCTCGATCAAATGGTTGCCTGGAAGAGATTGCTTTAAGCAATAAGTCCGCCCATTGTGCTACCTTATAGTTATTTAAGCTTTTTGTGTATCTTTCTCTGTCATGTTGGTGAACAATGAAGACTATTATATTGTATATAATATCATTACTGAAGTGAGTGTCTCGTATAGGGTGGAGGAGTGAGATGGAATGCTCCTCCGTCTCAAAGGAAGATCTTCCAGCGAGGTTATTGTTATTCCTCGCAGGTCGAGGCCCATCTATTATTGTTGGAGATTTGTATATATTCTTTGTACTTTTGGGGAATCGTTTGCGACCTCGATTATTGCACAGCGCCATCTATTGGCTTGTAAGTGTTCCACTACATTACTATTGGTGCGGCAGTTAATGGACTGTATTTGGGCGGCAAACGTCTTTGTGAAACGGGACCTAGGTTACCTGGACGGACATCTGCTGAAGGCTTCTTGGCCGACCGGCTGTGCTCTCATCTCCTTTGCTTTTACAATAGAGACACTATTACTTCACTCGCGTGCGTTCAGAGAGGGTCGATTTACATACATTTGTAGGTGCCAGCGAGCGGCAAGCGGCAGATGCGCGCGGGGTGAGGAAAGTTGACGTTTACCGCCAGATGGCGTTACCAACTATCATGTCATTAATTAAATTTATCTATGTTACGACGACGTGTGATGAACTTTTTTATTCCGCGACTGTACATAGTACATTAGACCTTATTAATTCTATTGTATTCGGTCGTTAAATCACCTGAGGGAGGACTCGGCGACGTGCGTGGCGTGCCTCAGGTCGGCGGCCGCCGTGCCCGCCGCCGCGCGCAGCGAGCGCGCCTCATCCTGGGCCGCGCTCAGCTCCTCCTTCAAACAAAATGTTCAAAATCATCTTTCTCATTGTACGAGTTCAGCAGACAGGTAGACTGCCCACCTGGTGGAAAGCAGTCACCAACGCCTACGGACATTTGCAACACCAAAGTGCTCCCTGACCACTAATACCAAAGCACAAGGCCGCTATGGCGGCATACCCTAAACCAGGGGTGGTAGCCATCCAGGCAAGCAAATACCCTACCATCTGGCATGAATAGGTACAAATGGACACATTTTCCAGAAAAAGACCTACAATTATCTAAATTTCTTTTTTATTATATTGAAATATATTAAACTCACTTATGAATGAGCCATACTACCACAATATGCTGCAAGCTTGCAACATAAAAAAGTCAATCGCAGATTTCGTTTTAGTTCAGGTAATTAGAAATCAAAGTATAGTAAATTGCAATTACGGCACCAAAAGAAAATGCCACTGCAACACTATCATTTTATTTTTTAGATTTATGGCTTGGCAGCTAGGCCTTTAAGCCAGATCTTAGATTATAATGTAGTTTCTTCATTTTGTTAAGTCTATGTGTAGCACAGCTGAACTGTAGGTTATCAGCTGGTGCCATTCAATGGAGTTCTTGTGACAATTCCAAAGGTCACATTTGACTATACAGTTCACATTTCTCACAAAACACATAATTACTACTCAAAAACTATCAATATCCTACAACTATTGTTCATTATAGAGTAATTTTACACATTTTTAGAAAATAAAACTGCACATCACAACACCTTTCAGTTCCCGCCAAAAACTCCCACTATCATTTTGGTTATACTATCCCACAGATACAGCGTCGCATCTAGGGATAAAAAGTATCCTAAATGATGACCGCGGGCATTCAGTAGTTTTCACGTGAAGCTCTAACACAACAAACAAAAATACTAAATGTATTATTCAAATATGCCAGTTTTGCACATCCACAATCTCTATATCTAGGTTTCGACATATGACAATTTTAATAATGTCTACTATAGTGCATTGCGACTAACTAAGCAGCAAATGGTTTGTCTCAAAGTTCAAATTGACAGTTATATAATATAATATAACTTATTTAAGTACCTTTAACTTTTTAATTTGCGTTTTCAACTTGGCGACAGTAATCTCGGCTTCTGTTGCCCTCACCTGTAATATTAAATTTAAAAAAATATTTTAACAATATTAATTGTTTTTATCTACATAAAACATAATTCAAATAGAGAAAATTTACTTGCGTGAAATTTCTAGTTTGTATTATGTATAACAAAGCGCAGTATTTTATTTGTTTTGTATTTTTATTTCGAAGTTTCATCCACTTTTCAGAAGCCGTGATCACGGCTGGTGAAAAGTGGCCGAAGCTTCGGAATACAAATAAAATAAAATACCGTGCTTAAACCCGTCAAAACGTAGTATTATTGTTTATTACTTGCGAAATCCTAAGAAAATAGTATTATATTATGTATCTTTATAAAATTATTAAATTGCCTGAAATTTGTATGTCAGAGTTCAGATAGACTTTTCTTTAGATATCTGATAATTTCCGTTTCGGGTATAATATTATAAGTGCGAAAGTTTGGACGGATGTTTGTTACTCAATCATGTCAGAATGGTTGTACGAATCTGAATGAAATTTGGCATATAGATAGATGATACTTAAAGTCTGGAATTATCCTGGATTTTTTACGTGAGCGAAGTCGCAGACAGACTTTTATCCGTGCAGGAACGGAGAAAGAATACAATTTCCTACGGACGGATGGCCTGTTTTGTAAGAGGCGACAAAACAACCCACATCCAGGTGGTAGAGTATTTGCCCGTCTGGATGGCTACCCCACCCCTGGTCTAGAGCCTGCCGCCATAACAACCTTGCGCTGTGTTCCGGCATTAGTGGCCAGTCTCCCTTTAGAATGCAGCAGCGCATTTGTAGCACCTTTGGTGTGGCCAGGGTACCAGCAATAATAAAATAAATAAAAAAAAACTTTTTTTTATTGCATGAGTTCAGCAGACAGGCAGATGGCCCACTTGATGAAAAGTGGTTACCATCGCCTAGGGACATTTGCAACACCAAAGGTGCTACAAATGCGTTGCTGGTCTCTTAAGGGACACTGGAACCTGGTCACTAATGCCGGAACACAACTCAAGGTTGTTATGGCGGCATACTCTTGACCAGGGGTGGTAGCCATCCAGTCGGGCAAATGCTCTACCACCTGGCTGTGGGTTGTTTTGTCGCCTCTTACGCCGGGTTGCCCGGCCGTAGGAAATTGTATTCCTTCTCCATTCCTGCATGGATTAAAAAAAAATAAGAAATGAAAAAAGGTTAAATAAATAAGAAGATAACAGTAAAGCCATCGGACCGCAGCGTCCATGAGGTTGTTCTCGACGTTGCTGGCCGCGGCGTCCAGCTGGCCGGTGTAGTCGCGGTCGCGGTCGCGGGCGGCACTGAGGGCGGCGCGGGCCGCCGCCGCCTCCGCGCGCAGCCCGGCGGCGGACGCGCGCGCCGACCGCAGCTCCTCCTCCACGCGGCAACGCCGGCTGCGCTCGTTGAACAACTCCGACCTGGAGTACGTCAGAACACACCAATAAAATGCCTGATGTGTTACTTAGACTAAACTAACAAAAGTTGTCCTCACTGTAACGTAAACCATAAATTGTTTTCTTGTAGCAAGTTTGCCAAAGAAGACGTTAATACTCGTTTAGACGTAGTAAATTCTTTGGGTCTATGCTACAATTGCCTCGGAAATAATCACACAGGTAAAATGTGCCGTATACCTATAACATGTCGCGTGTGTAAGAGGAAACCTGACACATTACTTCATAATAAAACGAATTCATTTAATGTTGCAGTGAACACAGAAGAAGTTAAAACTGATCAGGCGAATGAAAGGTCGTCGAAGTGTGACATGTGTATATTTCGTGATGTCACATTTCAAAATCAAAATAATAAATTTAAGCGTTAAAACAGGAAATTTTAACTACTAACGAAAAACTTCAAAACATTTTCAACTCATATCTGTATGAGCAGTGTTCAAATTATTAAAAAATGATTTAAATGGAAATAAAACCAATTACGTAACTGCTGTTTTAATTTAATAATTTGTTGATGTAAAACTGCAAAATATGTGATGTCAGTCTAGGGAGGGAGGAGTCTCACGAATGTGATTAGCTGTGATAAGGATGGTCGAGGGGCCAAAATTTCATGAAATTCGTGTGACGTAATTTGTGGATGGCCCCTCGAGAGAAACATGTAACTATAGTATGTACAGTCGTGGTATGAAAAGATTCGCCAGTTTTCAAATTGATTAATTGAACATTCCGCAAGCACGTTACCTTTTCAAACTAAGTCCCAAAACAGACTGTTCCACAGAAAATTATGTTTAGCTATTTGAAAATAACTTAATCAAGGTTTTTCTAAGAAGATTGTTTAAAGATGTAAAACTTATTTATTGGTTTTAATATTTATGATAAGTGTAATGATTATATCCTCTTTGTTTCTGATAATTAAAACTATTGTTAATCTCAGCTTCTGTCGCTGTCAACATTGCATTTTTTTTCACGTAACAAAACTTGTTTCTTGTACTCGTACAAGCAAAAGTCGACTTTAAAGTGACGAACCTTTTTATACCGCGACTGTACCACTTATCTCACACATCTGTAAAAATTTTCATGTTTCAAAGAAATAAATTACTTTGACTCTAGAGTCTAGAAGCAAGAATAACAATATTCCATTGTAATATTGAAGTGTAATCTATGTTCATAACTTGTTTTATCATGTGTAAGACATGTAATGAGGAGCATTGAAAGTCATGTAATAAAAACAATGTTAAACTGGAAAATTCATGACTACAAGTGTAAAAGGTAGACCAAAAGAAATAGATGGATTATGTGAATGAATGAACATGATGATATGTGGTGTGACAGAGAAAATATACCAAAATAAATGAGTATGGAAGAAAAAGAGATATTGTGCCGATCCCGAGTGATTGGGAGGAGGTGAAACAAAGAGAATTTATCTATGTACATAACTTTTAAGTAAAATTATAAGCCACGGTATACTAATATAATTGTAAACCATTGTAGTCGTGGGCGCACTTACATCCCAAATAATGCGGGTTCAAATACGGAATGGAACACTGCACACTTGGTAGTTATCTTATTTAATGAGCATATTATCTGTATATATTATAACATTTATGTAATTATTACTAAAATATAAGTAGTCGTACTATAGTTTGCGAACACCATCATCACGTTATAATCTCAATTCATTTCTGGGGTTGTCGGTAAGAGATCGCTTTTTAGCGCTAAGACCGCCCTTTGTGCATAATTTAGTATAGTTTTACGGTCTTATTCATAGTGAGTTAGAGTAAGTTTGAACACTTCTTTAAGAACCATAAACAAGCATTCAAACTTACTCTAACTCTCTATGAATAAGACCATCTATCTATTGTTACAATTACCATATGCTAATGGTGAAGAAAAACAAACTTGATAAAACCTACATATTGAGTTATGTGATGTGTCAAACCCGCCTTGATAGGCATGACATACTTATATCCCTAAAAAATGTAGATAGCCCTAGCCCAGCAGTGGAATATTAATAGGTTGTTAGTATAAGCAAAATGTAATTTCTATGCAGAATAAGCAAAAACAGATGTAAAATCTTTGGCTATTTTCTTTCAAACATTATCAGCCTATGGATCAGAGTGCAACACAACATTCTGTGTTCATACAGTTCTGTAACATATACCTGGTCCGATCTAGCTCAGCCATGATTTGCTGCAACTGCTCATCTTGATGCTCAGGTTCTGGTGAAGTCCTACCAGGGTGCACTGGTAGAAAGTCCGGTAGACGCATTGACTCTGCACCTATAAGTGTATGGATACTTTATAACACTGTTCACTGTTTGGAAAATTAAAGCTATGACACTCTTTCTTTGGTGAAGAAGAGTCCAAAAAGAGGATATTAATGAAAGTTTTTTGATGAAATTTCACATGGGTTAGAAAGGTATATATAACCTGGGAGAAGTGGAGAATGATGGAATTCTTTGCCAACTCAATTAAGTACCCAGATTTTTTTTCTTCTTGAAATAAACAGATGCTGTCTTCGTAGAGAACTATCTTTATGACACCCTTCTTGAACAACTTGAAAAATTGGTTAAGAAAGTGAGATGGTAACACCTGACCAAATCACGACTCAGAATATTTCCTACAGAAATGCAATGTCTCTCTCTACAAGGGTATGTTCCACATAAGGCTCGGAAACAGCACGCTCACGACCGCGATTTTTTTAGTTCCACCTGCTTGCGGGCGTTACAATCATAAACTCAAGTGGAACGGATTATTCGGTTCACCTCATGACATGGGCCGGTGCGAACGCTGCGCGAGCGAAAATCTTGACATCATTAATGACGAATTCGCGGCGACTATAACGACCGTGGTCGCTATGTGGAACGGCTAATGGAAAATTTTGGTCGTTGTAAGGTACTAGAGTAACGCACCTCGAAAGATAAACGCCATTTGCTAGTATGAGATATGAATATGTTTTATTATCATGTACTAACAAATATTTTAAACAAACAGCAGGGACATTGTGGTCCAGAACCTGCAAAGACAGAGAAAAATGGGCGGCAAATAGCTTGAGGGGGCCTTTGTCGAAGGACAAGCTGAGAAGGAGGCAAAACTAGATACCAATTACCAATTAGCGGATTAGGTTTTTTTGTATTTTATTTTATTACTAACAAATATAGCAGTTTTCTCCGTGCTTGAACGGAAAAGAATACTAATTCCTGCGGCTGGGCGGCCTGTCGTAAGACGCGACAAAACAACCCACAGCCACGTGGTAGCCGACTGGATGGCTACCACCCCTAGTCTAGAGTATGCCACCATAACAAATTTGAGTGATGTTACGGCATCAGAGGCCAGTTTCCAGGTTCTCCTTCAAGGGCTGCAGCACATTGGCAGCACCTCTGGTATTGCTAATGCCCATAGGCGACGGTAACCACTTTCCATCACAGTTGAGCCGTCAGCTTGTCTGCTGTGCTTCAGCAATAAAAAAAAAGTTAATTTTAATTTATTGTGAAGCTGGTAAACAGACTGATGGCCCATCTAATTGATGGAAAGTGGTGACTGTCGCCTTTAGACATTTGCAACACTAAGGGTGAAGTCACCGCATTGCCAACCTTTAGGATATAGAGGAAATGGGAATAGGAGAACGCAATAGAGAAAAGGCCATTGGAACTCACTTGGCACAAGAAACATGATCAGCCTTAAGGCTAACCGTTTTATGCGGATATTCTCTGAGAGTCTTAACTATGGAGGAACGGAGAGAGAATTCAATTTCCTGTGGTCGAGCAGTCTGTCATAAGAGGTAACACAACCAACCCAAAACCAGGTGGTAGGGTGTTTGTCCACCTGGATGGCTACCATCTCTGGTCTAGAGTAAGCCAGCGTAACAACCTTGAATTGTGTTCTGGCAATAGTGGCCAGATTCCAGTCTCTGTTTAGTGAGCAGCAGTACATTGGTAGCAGCTGTTACAAATGTCCATAGGTGATGGTAACCACTTTCCATCAGGTGGTGTGTTATCACACCAATCAAGCTGACCCTAAGAGCTGTAATCAAGATAATGGTTCCAGCATGGCACTTCCACATAAAAAACAAGTTTTAAGCAATCTAAAATGTAGACGCATCTAAATAATAAGGTTGCAGAACAGAAAGTATTGCTTACTATCTTTGCTCAGTCAACTTTGGCACAACATCTTGCAAAGAGTCATATTTGCTGCGATAAACATATTGAGTTCACCTTTCAGGGGCCCAATTCTGCTATTATAATCTCATTCATCAAAGTCGCTAGACACTATTGTTTCAATCTAGGTTTGCCACATTTGGTATTCTATTAATCCCAATGAGGTGCCAGGGCAGACCAAGCTTTATAAATATTTATAAAGGAAACTCATGGAATAAATGTTTAAAATTTTGGTATGTTTTAATATTCATTTCTGCTAACGCCATTTATGTAACTGTAAATAATAAAACTTTTTTTTTACTATTATTCTGGCTGACAATTTCAAGAATTTATTGTGGATTTAGCAGAATATGAATTTTTGACATTATTGTAATATAATTGTACTATGAATATTTTTGCAACACCAATATATTGAAATAGCAGAATTGGGCCCCAGACTTTAGAGATATGGAGAGTATGTAAAATATAAGAAAATCAGGCCATTTCCAAGCTTTTAAAAGAGATTTTTTTTATTGAACAAGTTCAGCAGACAGACAGACGGCCCACCTGATGGAAAATGGTTATGAACAAACCCATTTCGTCCTTTTTATTAGTATAAAATAGTAGTATAGATATTTCTATATCATAACAGAAGCATATAAATTTCCGTATTAAAATTTTGGACAAGTATTGATTTGCCTAGTCCTCTCGTTTTAAATACATGAATGAACACTAAACATCCATGGAATACATAAATTATATAGGCAGCAAAACCAGTTTTAAAACTTAATTTATAAACATATGAATGAAGGAATGAATTTATACACTACTTCCATTTAATAGAAATAAATTTAAAATCGACCTACAACTTTTTAATGAAAAGCCTTTGAAATTATTCAAATCAATTAACATAAAATACAATTATCCACTTTTTATTTGTTCATTGTATGCTGATTGCAGTTTGAAATAAGTTATAACAAATGACAAAAAGAAAAATACTCTTAGGCTTGAAAAACAGAAATATTTTATGATAATGATGAAGATCACAAAAGGAATTAATACACATTGATTTTTGTATTATGAGGAAAGGTTATTATTTGTCATAATTATATCTTTTCCATATTTTACCAGTGTAATCAAATAATTTAAGTGAGTTCTTAAGTCAATGGCTGATTTACCAACAGGCTTAGCTGAAGCTAGGGTGGTAAACTTTACGGATGGCAAATTTTGGTCAAATGTTTTTGTGTCACAAAACTAAAAGTTCATATTTAAATAGGTACTTAATTGTTACTAGGACCACACAAACAATTCAACATGCATTGTAGTTTCACTATTTAGATGAATTTTTCACTGCAAACAAAATGGTGTAATTAGAAGCTAGTATCCAAATCATAAAGTTATAATTTAATTGATAAAAAAATGTAATTAATATGATTGTGAACTAGGCTATTGAATTGTAGATGCCAGTAGGGGCTGTAAACTTTTAGTGTATTGGTAGCAAATATGGAAATCAACATTGTATTAATTTTCATTTTCAATTTTTAGTTTACCTTTCCTAATGTAAAAGGAAATGACAATTTTAACAACAATTTTAAAGTACCTGAATATCAAATTTCATGAAAATCAGTTATTACTAAAGGCTATAGATTGAAAACACAAACAACAATCAAAAGGTCACACAGCAAGGTAATATTTTGTACAATTATATAAGAAATTCTTTAAATAAATAAATACCTGCATTAGGTGGCAAATCCAATGGGAATGTGTTTCTTGGGGATATGTTCCTTCTGTCTGCTGGGTTAACAGACTCAGTTAGGTCTAGACTTAGGTGCACAGGTAAATCAAGTGGAACAGGCCCAGCAGCCTCTGCTCCTGCAGGCAGGTCCAATGGAATACTCCGTCCAGGCTGGCTTGAATCATTTGAAGTTGACGCTACCCCCATATAAGATTCATAGTCATAGCCCCTGTTACCACTGTAACTGTTATTCCCTCTCCTTCCCAACGATGAAGAACCCGTGTTAAAACTAGTGTTAAATGTAAAGTCTGGTAAGTTATCCAAATCAACTGATATTGGCCCATTACAGTTTAAATATGCCTGCTCCACCAAAATGTGATCTTGGACAAAGTCTGGTAGAGATGGCATTCCCAATGGCTCAGAGGCCAAATTGGGTCTGTGGTAAAAGGGCACATCAGTACTGTCCGTATAAAAATTATTCTTAGACTCAGAATTATCCACTACACTAAAGGGTATCTCTACAGAACTACTCGAAGACGTGTTATTATCACTTATGCGGTGGTTCTCGCCATCGCTACATTTCTCTTTGGCTTGGTTATCGGCGCGGACACGGTCGCGCCGCCCCTCAGCGTGCACGTCCAGCCTCGTCGGTGAGTGCTGCACTGTATTAGCGTAAACCTTTGGACGCGCACCCGTATTCTCGTAAGTAGAATTGCCCGGCAACGATAGATCTCGCTTCAGGAAGTGTCGAAATGAGAACGGGTTCTCTTCCTTACGCGTCGCACCAGTCGACTCTGCAACCAAAACGCACCATTCGCGAGTAATTGCTTTATATTTAGGACAAAAAACAATTCCGCAAAGCACTCACTGGATGACGAACTTTTCGGCTCCCCGGGAGAAACGTCACCATTTTCGTTGCTGTTGTACTTTGCCTCTTCAATGCCTAGGTCTGGTTTTGTCGTATTATGATCATCTTCTTGGGAAGGGCCAGCATTATTCGAATTTAGAGGCGATTTCTTATTTGAAACACCATCTTCGTCTTCCGCCATGATAATGAGAATGACATTTAATATTCGGTGTTACTATATATCAATTATCAGGTTACGGATAAAATAACAAATTGCTTATGGTGGTGATTTAAAAAAAATGTCACCTAACCACGTTGATAGTAAAATAATGTGTATTCGGTACCATTCTGATATTTTTAATGTTAAACAGCTTAATGTACCATACGTTGGATTTGTAAAAAATATTCAAATTTAACTTCACTATTTAATAACTCTAAAGTCTAAAAGAAAGCATATTATTTGTTACTGGCAACTTTTTTCATACTTCGTCCTGGAATTACGCCTAAAAAATAAAAATTTCTGAAAGTATTATGATCCAGTTTAAATACGAAAATAATACCGGCGCCGGTACTTTTCAGCAATGAATAAACTTCAAAATAAGAACTTTTAGCAGGAATTTGAAATATATTTGACAGTGGATTTTACAAATATATAGTGATTAAACGAAAAGTTGTTATATTTTGTTATAGCACTGCAACATTGATTTAAAAATCTCAACTGTCTAGTGAAATGTGTCTGCGACCTGTTTGCTGATCTGCCTTGTTTTGGGTCGCCTGTCTTATAATTTGATTGAGGCATCAGTTAAATACTATACTCTGTTTTCGCCTGATACAGCTGCGTTTTACGGTACGCATACTTGAAAAACTTTTCTTTTAAAATAAATGGAATTTCAGAACCGGTTTATTTTGTTACAGTAGTACTCACTTCCATCATTATCCAATAAAGCGTTCGCGTATTTTTTTGCGAATTTGCACTAATTTTGGCTCAATCACACGATGTCGATGTTTTAGGATATATAACAATAAAACACCAGTGAATATAATAGAGAATTTTTAATACGTCTATTATAAGGCTCCTTTTATGTTTTAATATATAGTACAATATCCACAGTTTCACGCCTTAAATTTATTATAGACACTCAGTAAGGACTTCGAGGTTGTATTAGCAACTTACAAATAAATATTTCTTTAAAAAAAGCTACATAAAATTAGAATGTAATTATTTTCATAATTATAAATACTCAGAGATAGGTTAAATTTTTTCCTGATACAAAAGTACAAGTAATTTTTCAAAATTGTAATAGATTTTAATTACATCAAATATTTATTTATCAACAAATCGAACTCCCAACTAAGTGCTTGTGTACAAGATTAAATAACAATAAACAAGTCTAATTACAAAATAATAATAATTATTAATAACATAAAAATAAATTCGTTAACAATAAATGCATTACATTTATAACACTAGTCACATAAGGTTTGTAATATAAAAATAGTTAAATAATTTACATTATTTATGAGCATAGATAGGGTTAAATATATCTTATAAGCATCGCACATTCAACAGATATCATAAATAGGTATTTAAGAAGTCATAATTATTTTTTGACAAATATATATTAACCCACAAAATGTGATTGTTTCTATAAAAATAGGATCGTTATAACAAAAATATATATAAAGGGGATTCGACTGGCATCTGTTTTAACTAGATGGAGTGGTCAGTAAACGCACATTTAATTTTTCTATGCATGTTTGAGTAGTTGTATTTTTGTTCTTCATTATTTAAAGAACAGATAAAGATTTTATGCCATATAGCTTTCCAAGCACGTTTGAAATGAAATACATATTGTGCTGCAGGAGCTTCACATTCTCTCGAGGAAAGAACATGCTTTTATCACGTTCTTGCCAGAGCATAGAGCGTCCATTATACTTTACGACAATTCTAGTATATGTATTTTATTGATAAGTAATTATCTGGTAGGTTTCTATAGTTCATCCTAATCTTTATAACCGTTCATAGCTTGCAATACATGGTTGTGTTAGAGAAGTCTTTTCATTAAAAAAGCCAGGTATTCCGCATGATTTTACAGCTAGTTTGGAGAAGTCATACAATTTCTCACTATCTATTTTACTCTAAACTGCAAAGAAATAATTTAATCTAAATGTGTATTAAATGACTATAGCTCCATTTAATAGTTTATGATGTTAATCGGATGTAAATAGAGAGATTAAATTATCACTATGGTTAATGTATTCTGACGAGTGCTGGGAAAAAATTAGTGTAATTAATTAAAAATTTGCTATTGTTAATAAGTATTAAAAACTACGACAATAATTTAAAAAAAAAACAATTTGGCACAGATATTAGTCGAAAGTAACAAGTTGTTTGCAAATGAAGTTCGTAATAATTCACCTGCACGTTGTTCAAACCAGAGAAAAATCGGTGATTTAATAATTACTTTTTCTTTATCAATAGTTTAAATTTCCTTATAACAATTTCTTATAAACATTAACAGCTTAAAAATAAAATCAAAAGTGCCAAATTTTAGGAAATCGTTAAACCGATATTTTGACTTGCAAATAATAATTACTACGTGAAACGTAAATCAGTCTTGAGAGTTTGAAGGAAGAACTGTATTAGTCCTTTCACTGCGTGATCTTAATTCAAAATTTTAATTTTATTTTTAACTAATTTCTGGTGAAACATTCTAATATATCCGATTTCTTTTTAACGGAGAAAAAGGACGAGGTTCGCAATTTATTTAGTTATCAATATTCAGAACGAGCAATATTTTTATTTTTTTATCAATAGTTGTAAAATACACACGGTGTATATTCCCGATCTAGGCAAGTTACGCTTCTTTATGATTAATAAAGAACAGATAATTTCACGAGCGATCACAATAGCACACAGACTAAAGTAAATAACTGAAAGTTTGTTTAGGAAATTAAGCTTACCGGGTTGGGGGGATTTATAAATGCAATGAGAGAAGTGGCCAACTTAGGCCACTATAACGTAGAGATTATTATTTTACACTAACTTTAAATATCAATATGTATGTTAACGCTATATTGAACACGAAAAATAATTTACTAATTACAATAATAAAATAAAAATAATTATTTAATTTGCTTCGAGATCAATATCTCATAAATTATAAGTTATTAATAACACTTCGTAGCAAAGAAATTTACATTTCAAAGAGGTTAATATGTCGATGTTTTATTTTAAAACTAATTTAGCTATAAATAAAATAGGTAAGCAAATATACAAAAAAATAATGCCGAGTGCAGATCAGTGAAACACGACAACGAACGACAAAATAATGATTATGTTAGACCACAATTAGACACAACAAATTGCACAAGCAAATTGAATCAATTTCCAGATTATTTAACAGATACTCCGCTCCATATTCTCGCGAGAGGAGAACAAATTGGGTGTAGTGTGTATACAGTTTTAGTATAGGAGGGATGGGTAAAATGTAAGAAATACCAAACCCAACGAGCGCTGTAATAACACTGATCATAGATAATACAATATACATAAAATATATGAGCAACTCTAGCTTCAAATACTGAAACATACTACAACCGTCGGACACGAAGCATTTCAATCGGTATTATATTCCTATATAATCCACTAGATGGCGTTTTAATCGACATACTATAAAATTCACCAGGTGGCGTTCTAAGCATTGAAGTATACTTGAAATAAAAATAGAATTTTAGTTTAAAAACTAAAATAAAACCCACTTAAATAACAATTTAAAATAAATATAGTCATTCGCCAAATGGATTCTTTATATGGAAACTATCCGCAGATTTGCCTCCGACTGAGCATAAGGGGGCTCTAATGGTCATTTTTTTTCGATTCAGTTAGGGACTTCCATTGGGCTGACACTGACTTTATTATCGACAATATCCGAATATAGATGTGCTGTTAAGCATTAGGCCGCAGTTGTTTATTTGAAAACTTTTAAACATTGTATGTACTTTGTACATTGGGTATTTGACAGTGAAATCAAAACTCGCAAAAAAGTCACAGCCTCCTTGAATTTGTATGAGAATACTGGCTTATGACGTCACAATTTTAACAAGTCAAATAACGTATTCATTATTGTTTAAACTATAATTAAATATTTTTTTTTAAATAAGATGTTTTGACGCCTGCTCTTTTACATTAATACTATTTTGAATTTATAGTAATATATGTCAAAGAACTAATTTCGTATCTTGAGCTTTTCTCGTATATTTTATATTTTTATTTAATTTATTCATGACCATAGAATCTATGTCTTTCAGTCAAAAACATGTTTAAAATGAACTTCTGCTATGTGTAGCATAGCTGAACTGTAGGTTATCAGCTGGTGCCATTCAACGGAGTTCTTGTGACAACTCAAAAGGCCACATTTGACTATACAGTTCACATTTCTCACAAAACACATAATTACTACTCAAAAACTATCAATATCCTACAACTATTGTTCATTTTAGAGTAATTTTACACATTTTTAGAAAATACTGCACAGCACAACATCTCCTTTCAGTTCCCGCCAAAAACTTCCCCTTTTCTCGTATACCCGCGAAAAGTGTCGCCCGATTAAAAAAATCCTTTACATTGTTACCTTGCAGCAATATATACGGCAAATGTAGCCATGTAGCGCCCACGGTCCTTAAAAAAGTATTTTAATGAAATAGTGAATACAGCCCAACACCACATCCAATTTCGTCAAATGAACGCCCATGGTACTATTCTAAGTACTCCGACTTTAACCATTGCTACTAATTCCAATTTACCACCTTTTTATAAAGTTATGTCTCCCAACGTATGCTCGAGATTTTTATTTGTCTAAGATCAAGCAACAGTACCAACAAAAACAAAAGAAATTTGTCTTTCTTGAGTTAACATCGAACAAGATCGTCGAGTCTGAAAATAAATCTTAATGTATTCATAAAATCTTTACGATTTGTGTTGATAGGCTTATCAAAAATAGGCGTTTATATACTATATTTGCTGTTTACATTAAAACTTTATATGGATCTGAGATATAGTGAAAATTATCTTAATTCTAAATTTAAGACCTTTTAATAGACCTTTGAGTTAATAAGGACTATCATGATTGTTTCGAATGTTTTAAATAAATAATAATAAAATAAATGATTCTATTAATTTCAAATGATTTTTTTGTTTATTAAGGTTATTAAATTGGTTTTAAGTTTAAATTCATTTTTAATTTTTGAAGGTAGTTGGAAAAATTGATGTTGTAAATGTTTGTTGTTTTAAGTCTAGTGCTTTTGACCCAAAGGCCTACCAAAATGTAACCTATTTTGTCCTTTTTTTCCTTCTCGTATTTCACCTGATACAAGAAAAAAAACATACTTGTAAGGTACAATTTTTAAAGTTCAAAGTCTTGGGTTTTCGCCATTGAAATCTTTTGAAGTACTTTGGGCGTTTAGTTCTTGAAAGCGTTGCAAAACCTGGGCGTTGGGTTAGAACTACATTTTAAACCGCATGTTACGTTTCACGAATCTATACCCGGCATTATATATCCCCATTATGTTATGACTTATATCTAAAAGAATATTTCAAACTCTTTATTTATACAAAACATAGTGACATCATAGGTAAATAATAGTATGTAATATTATAAAATTTTAAACACGTGTCTGTATATTGAAGCTATTTAAAAAAAAACTACTGGATAGACTATATAAATGATAGAGAACACGATGCAATGTTTTTAGATTTCTTGTCTGTTTGTTTAGGATTCATATAAAAACTACTGGGTCGATTTCGATGTGGTGTTCCCATCGACAGTTAATTCTTAGACTTAAACTCTCCGCTACTTTTTATCCTGAGAATCCCGCAGGAATTTTTCCAGAAATGATTTAAAATGGCCAGATTTAAAAAAAAACGAATTCTAATCTGGTTTTTTTACTGATCGATAGCAAATTTAATGTAATATGTGATAAATTTTTTATCAAGCAATCCCGTGGGAAATTTTCCCGGACGCGGTTTGTAGTTGTTCGGGTGCGTAAAAATTAGCTTGTTCCGACAGTGTTCACTAAAACGATAGCTTACATTCTTTTTCAAGTAATGCAGTATTTTGTGTCCCGAGAATCCAGCGGGAATTTTAATTCAAGCCTAGACAAAGTCGCGGGCATATACTAATATTTAAATAAATGACAACAACTGGACCTCGACCACGTACCTACACTATTGCCATTTATCTGTCATCCAAACGTGGTCATTCATACCATTACGTTCATTTGTATGAATTTTACAATGAGCGTAATTCCCAAGCAGTACAATTTAAGTTCGTTGAATAAATTAGAATAATGTACCATGGTAGCGGTCTCGCCAGGTTAATGCAGTTTAGCTATTATTTATATCTGAGCTTTTTCGTTCAAAGTTTCATTAATGTAGAACTTCTTACTATTTCCTCAATAATAACGTTTCAATGGCCATACAATTATACAGATGTTAAACAAAATGTACACTAAATCCATTAAAATGTATTTCTCACTATATTATGCTATGTTTCTATTATTTCATTCCATTTAATACAACTTGGTAAGAAACTGTTAAAAATATTTAATTAACAAACGTTAATTAAAAGGAAAAAAATGTAATAATATTACATTGTTAAAATATTAATTATTTTTGTGACAATGGTACTTATAGCGGGTGGCATTTCCACGATGAAGTGAATACAATTAAGATTAGTACAAACTGCGGATAAACCGCAGGCAATTTCCAATCACTTTTTTATACAAAGTTGTATAAATAAGTAGTACACAGTTTTGTTCGTAAAAACCGAACTATTTTGCGACAACTATTTACTAATAAAAAGTAAGATTTTCGGTGAATTATAACAGTTTGTAATAAACACAGAATACACTGGAACATATTTATTTACATATAAATAATATAAAGATCATAAGACTACCTTTAGACACTAAGGTCCATACTTTCTTTGTTTGATGAATTTATAACACTAGTCCAGTGTACATTGCTTTTGAAATGTTAATAATTTTTTTAAACACCCACGCTTGTTACATGTCAGTAAACGACACGTTCCATTCTACGAATAGGCACTCGTTATAATTTTCGTTTACTATTACATATATTTATTACATGTTAAACATTTGAATAACATAAAATAATCATTTAAAATAAATTTTAAACGGAAATGTGATTATGTTTATTTATTATTCAGTATATTTTTTTATTTTAGCCTTAACCATTCTATATAGTTGAAGACATCTGCGTGAAACGTAAAGTAACATAAGATTAATCAGTTCAGTAACTAAGAACATACTTTTTCAAGTGGGTGTTGCCACAATATATACATTTGACGGCTACTCACCTGATCACGAGTTCAAATAACTGAGTGGTGTTTCTGTATATCATTTAGATTTAGGAGATGCCTAAATTTAGGAAAGCTTCAACTGAGTGTCGGATTTGAGAGACGTTTCAGTATTCGGCTATAAATAGCATATTTTTTATTTGAGTGAAGACACACAAAGTTGCAACGACTGAATACAGCTATCACGACTATGCTGCAATGTAACTATAATATTTATGTTTATTCATATTTTAAGTAAAGTATACATAAAATACACTTTTATCCAAAACAAAATATAAAAGTATTTATATATTTTTCTATTTTTAAAAATAGCTTTTCTATTTTACACAAGTCTCTTATTTAGAAATGTTTAAATGTTATATTATGAAACTCAATTATAAAACCTGAAATTTGTCACTATAATTCTAGTTTCAGACGCCTCAACGACTGTCGCTGCGGCAGTGTCACCAAATCTGCACCAAGGTTTAAACATGTTCCATCGATTACTATAATTTTATTTATATGCCACATATATTACGATGTAATATCTTAAAATAAATATATATTTATTTATTCAAATGACAGTACATCTCTTACCATACATACAACATCGTATTTTCAATTACACTAGATTGTTCCATAAATATTTATCAACTAGCTCCCAACGGTGCTTTAGTCTTAAATTCATAAGAATAAATGCCAAATACTTGTGTTCATAATTTTAATATTTATAATACATGTCTGCATTGGCCTCATAGGAATGCATACTGTCACGCGCGAAAGATTTACAGTGTATTTTAGTTTTGCATGGGAAAATAAACAATTTTAATAGTTAAGAAAATCTGATGAAGTTTACTTGGATAACATAAGTAAAGTAATAAATCATAAATATTTAATTGTAATATATCAAAAACCAATGAATAAACTTAGTTGGTTTGTGTCAGAACGACATTTGAATTTGGTTATAGAGGGAAGACAACTAAGAGTTATAGAGTCCAATCGCTAAGAAACTGGTGTCAACAATCCAGGCAATACACTCAAGTAGTTTTCTTCATGACAGTAGCTTTATACACAAAAGTCTTCGCACATATCATACGGTGGCTGTGTTTATTTGAATTTTAAATTTCTGGCTTTTAAACGTACTTGAATGCCAAACAAAGCCGAAACAAATAATAATTTATTCATAGCGTAAAATAACATTTTTCCACTGAAAAACGTGTACTGGCTTACTAAGCTTAGTAGTCACGCCACAAGATCCACGTAAAAGATTACTGACTATATATTACGCGTGTAAAATATATATATAACTGACTTATTTACTCAAATAAAAAATTAAATCTGCACGCAATGGCGACTTTTTACTTATAAAATACAAATAAATAAATAATTCATCCTCCTCTTTCACGGAATACGTGAGCAAATTGTGAAATGAGCTCCCTCTTGCAGTTCTCTCAGAGTGCTACAACTCTTCAAAAAGGCTTCTTTTTATTGCAAGAGTTCAGCAAACAGGCAGATTGCCCACCTGATGGTAAGCGGTTACCATAGCCTATGGACATTTCTAACACCAAAGGTGCTACCAACGTGCTGCCGCTCTCTAAAGGGAGACTGGAACCTGGTCCCTAATGCCGGAACACATCTCAAGGTTATGGCGGCACACTGTAGACCAGGGGTGATAGCCATCCAGACGGGTAAATACCCTAGCACCAAGCTGTGGGTTGCTTTGTTGCCTCTTAGGGGCCATTCATTAATTACGTAAGGGTCCCGAGGGAGAGGTGGTGTTAGAAAAATCTTTACATGTTCTTATCTGGGAGGTGAAACCCATTCTTACGTAATATTTTACAAGTCGATGTTTAATAACAGAAATCTAGTTCTATTTCGGATGTCGAAAGGTTTTTTTAATTCTATAATGTGCACTAGGTTTTACATCTTATTTTACTTATTTCTAGAATAAAAATCTTTGAATTATGTTAAACTGTAAGTTTTAGTGTAACTGATCATTTTCTAACAACCTTTTATTATTGGGAAAAACGAGATTGAGTTTTACGTAAGAGGGAATCGAGGGGTTCGAGAAATCTTATATGGGGGTAGGGGAGGGGCCAAAAATCCTCAATATCATCCTTACGTAATGCATTAATAGCCCCCCCCCCCCATTACATGCCGCCCTGCCGCAGGAAATTGTATTCTTTCTACGTTCCTGCACGGATAATAACAGATATTTAAAGTCTTAACGAGGTACGCTACGCATCGGCTCCCTCGGTGTTGCAGATGTGACCACAAGTATCTCCATATTGCCTGGATTCTTGCGGGCTATGTGACCAAAGTACTTCAGTATCTAGCGATGGTAACTGAAAGTGGAAATAACCATAAGAGAAACGCGGTTAGAGCGCCATCTTTTCAGCTATACTCGTTTATTCCTCGGGAACAGAACTTTTTCTGAATGACAGATACCCTATGTCTTATTTTATACCCTGACAACGTGTACAGGGCCGTCTTAAGGGCCTACTTAAATGGAGTACGCTATCTCGCTCGCACATAACCACATTTTTGAAGATAAATTTTACACAATTACACTATCTTACCAATAAAGTAAATATGCACTGTTTGCTACAACTCCATTGATTCTTCTAAAAGTAATTCTGTAACATACTTCTAAAGTTTAAAAAAAAAAGAACTTGAGATATAAAAAGAATAAAAAATATAATATACAATATATAAAGAAAAACAATTTTTAACTAGACGTGTTGCTGGGGAGTTTCTTGCCGCTTCTTCACCTTAATAGCCATAACACGTTGCCAAGCGTTATACATAGACTAGGAAGTAAAATTAAATTGTAACTTATATGTATGACCTTCAAAAAGTGTTCTCCAGTGGAACTTATTTTGAATTTAAAGTCATGAATATTTCAGAAAATTTAATTTTGATTTCATATGTATTTTTATGTATAAAAATCAATTCAATGTGAAAAAAATCTTTTTTATATGAAACCTCTGAATCGAAATTATTTTTTGTAAAACATTAACAATATTATTGTTTAGATTTATGTAATAAAGATTTGTCGTAAGTAAATTCTTTTATTTCGATTAATACCTACAAAAATGTGGTAACGTGCGAGCGAGATAGCGAGCAACGTTTAGGTAGCTCCTTAAGCGTTGTGCGCTGGGGTGCGGAATCAGTATTTTTTCTCAAAAACTATACTGGGTGACAGGAAGATGTAGTCTATGTGACGCTATACATAGGCGTAGTATATTTAATTGTCGATCATAATATTCAAATAATATTGAAACCTAGCAACCCCGGGTAAAGACGGCCCTGGACGTGTATACAAAATTTCGTGATAATTGCGTAGTTAAGGCGTGCAAACTTCACGAAAAACAAAGTCGCGTATATACATACGCGACTTTGTTTTTAAATATTAGTTATATTATGACAATAAGCATTTAGAGTTTTTATTTCTATTGAGTTTTGATACACGCGTAGGTTTGTTGTAATCAAGAGTTTTTGACAGCATTAAATTAGTAAAATTATTTATCTGTGCGCCTTGATAAGACGAATAAAATAAAAGTACACTTAATTATAAATGGTCGTTCGGGGGTTTTCAGTCATGTCATCGTGTGTGCCAGCCGTTCATTAATTATAACACACATTTTTAACACGTCACGCAAAGATTTAAATTCTAGATTAGTATGGAAATAATAACACTTTCTTCGTTTTGTTGTACGAATATTTGAATAAACAAAAATCTTTCACACGCGACAGTTATTTTGGCAACGTTTCGAATACAAATAAACATCTAATTCTCTACCATATAAATCCCGCAAGTTCATTACGTTATACATTTTACATTACTTATGAGTATGTAGGTGATATTATTTTTTGAAAATATATTCTGTGTATTGCAAAATCTAGAATTTATTTACAATTTGTTGTTTTTCGTAGGTCGGTTAAGAATAGGTGGCTATTTAGGATCGATATACAAAGCACGATGACAAGAGAAGATCACTTACAGTGTCCCTGCTGCATCTGGGATGATTATAGTATTAGTGACTGTGGCCAAATGCATCATGTTTATAGCATTAAAAATAACGCCATTAACGGTTAACTACATTAGTAATTACACATACGATATTTGTCAATATTTAACGTCATTCAAAATTAATAACAATGTCGCATCACAAATAGAGCCTTAAACCTATGATAGCTGCATACATTCAGTCATCGCAGCGGACAACAGAGAACTGGCTAGTGGCAAGCGTAACCGGGGTGCGGGAGCTCCCCAATAGTTGCTCTATCGCGCTCTCACATGATCCGTCCCGCTCACATATTGTGCTATGTATGTATTGTAGCTGTACGACATGTTAATATTTGTACATAAGGTTACCGTTTCCAAAATAAATAAGATCACTTCAGTTCTCATCAGCATTCGACAGTGAATACTACTCTCTGCCATCTGAGTTTTACTTAACCATTTAAAACTCGCTGCTACAATTCCATCGTTATATCTGCCTGAAACGGTCACTAACATTACCCTGGATGGAGCAAGGACATAAAGGATAGTGTGACAAGTCTACTCAAGTTACTATTAACAATAAAGTCTAGTATAGACTCCCGTCATTTATAAGACTAGTGAATTTTTTTAGCAACCATCGTAAGTTTAAAGTTACTTGTTACATAATAAACATAGAAAATTAAACAACTAACAAAGAATACAGTTGTCTGGAAAGAAACTAATTGCAGACAATCGAAGACAGAAGGCGAAGGAAGATATTAGAGGGCAGAACATGGCAATTTGACGAGCTCTTTACACCAAAATTGACAGTAATATGATGACAATCTTGTTTTTGTCCCTTTCACACGATCCAAGCCTGCTCGCAGACTGATACTCCATCAATTCTACATAACATGCACTGAGACCACTGACATTTAGACTCAATGCTACCTACGCATCGCCAAAACATTTGAGGCTACACTCTTAAATTAATTGCTTAGTCTGTATTAGACTTTGATGAACTTCTAATGTCTAGTTCGTATATCTTACTATTCACTCACTTCCTAAGGCGAGTAGGTTGAATTTTGACATTACTTGAATGAAATTTGTGTCAATTTTTAACCGATAGTAAACTCAAATGATCGACCCGTAAGATATAGGAACCGGCCATAAGTGGTACTAAGCTTAAAATATATATTAGTAGCTAATACGCATATGAGTTACTAATATTATAAGGGAACATCGATAAATTAGGTCACAGTTTGGGGGGGATTACAATAGGTGATGAAGGATGGGACGGGTCGTAAATTTCGTGACGTCACATTTCAAAATCTAATATATTTAAGCAAAACTTAAAATATTTCCAATTCTTATCTGTAAGAATGTAGTGTTTAAATTACTAAAACATATTTAAATGGAAATAAAACGAATTACGGAACTGCTGTTTTAATTTAATAATTTCTAGATGTAAAACTGCAAAATATGTGATGTCACACTAAGGAGGGAGGAGCCTCACGAATGTGACCAGCTGTGACGAGGACGGGGGAGGGATCATAGAATCATGAAATTCGTGTGACGTACTTTGTGGATGACCCCTAATTCAGAATTCATGGAAGCCATATAAAGGAAAGTACTATAAGGAAAAGCGATAAACGCTTAGCGTTCACTTGTGACTCAAATGGAAGTGATTGTGATACGTCCACATCTGTATCATCGTACAGATCTGATAAGAGTTTCGTTACACCGACCCATGCGGTATTTTTTTTCTTTAATAATAATTGAAACATGAAAAAAGAATGCAAAGAAGTGATAATCGCCCGGTAAGAAAGGTAACTCTTAAAGGCTTATAAAACTCGCTTTCTCGTTTTTTTACTTTACTTGTTTACTTTTTATTGTTTAAAATATTTTTTTAGATTAAATCAGTCAAAAATGCGTAAAGGATCGTGTACACACACACACATACATATAGACAATAAACAATACATAAGAATATGTGTACACATAGGTCTGATAAAAAATAAATATCCAAATAGCATTAGAGTGCCCTATTACGCCGTCTAGGTCTAAGATAACTTAATTAGAGATGCCACGAATATTCGGCTGCTATTCGGTATACGGCCTATTCGGCCAAATTTTTAACTATTCGGTATTCAGCAGAATACTGTGTACTATTCGAATACCGAATACCAAATCTTAAAAAAAAACGCACATGTTGTTTAAAATTGTACATATTTACATCCAAAATTGATAAACTACGTTTTAACAGTGTTAAATGCGATTTTAATTAATTTTTAATTTAAATATTACGTTTAGGCTAGTTTTTAAAACGTCAGAAACAAATAAAAAACCATTGAAAATCACGCTTAAAACCGTTACAACATCGTTATAATTATGTGTACCTATCATTTCGCGACAACGTAAGAAAATACTTCACAAATTATTGCTTCAATACTAACTTGCTACGCGCGAATTGCACATATCTTATCTTACATCTTATAGGCGCTTCGGCCGACAGCTTGCCCAAATATTCGGTATTCGGCCAAACGACTATTTGTGGCATCTCTAAACATAATCATACAACACGTTGATTACCCAATTCAGTCGGTGTAGACGCAGCTTAAGATACAACCCGTTCCGTTTTCTGTCACGTCGAAACAAATGAGAATGCACCTTTATAATTATTATTACCTTAATTTGAAAAATAAGTGCCATTAGACGTCGTCATCTTGATTTGTATGATTTTTTATTTACCAAAATACGTAACGCCAAGCTTAAATAATTATTGACTAAATACTGCTAGCAAACTATACAATCAATTGTCAGTTTTAAAATTATTTAATTAGATTTTTCCGTGTCTCAAGACTATACTATATTCCTTCCTGTATGCATATTACTGGATCTAAACATTAACATCGAAATCACTCAGAACCATATTATAATATTTATAAACACACATACATTTATTATTAATAAATATATGTACATATGCTAATAAAAATAAATCAGTAAAGATGAGAGAGAGAGAGAGAGAGAGAGAGAGAGAGAGAGAGAGAGAGAGAGACCCAATTATAATACAGGAAAGATTTGATTTATTATATGTATTCTCTTTGAAAATTCGACCATAGAAAATTCCAGCAAATAATTTTAATTAAAAAAATAAATTATTTAAAGATATTTCGAAACGCAGTCAATGCGTAACTTAATCTATTTGGTTCCATTTTAAACAAAACAAACATCGTTCTGATTTTTCAAAGACTTTAAAGTAAAACAAAATCAAAAACAAATCGGAACATGTACCATACATAGCCCGTCAGACGTCGAACTGTTCTTGGAATCATTGGTTTACCTCTGCGTGTGAACTGCAGACACACAATATTTTTGTTATAAAAATAAATAAAAAAGTATATTTTTTAATAATAATAATAATAGTAGTAGAAGCAGTAGAAGTGAACCTTCAGAGAATATACTCACAGATAATTCTTCTATAACTTTTATTAATATAAATATAATTCCTTAAGCCTACATCCGTCAGGATATTATAATTCAAAATAAGCTTCCGAAATATCACTTTTAATTTTTAACTGTTTTAGTCTAAAAACATATTATTATCAGTTTTATTTCGGTCCATATTGGACCTATGTTTAATCATCGGTCTTATTGACTCTCTAATCTGTGCTGCACAATGTAAAACTCGTATCTCATTCTCACGCAGGCTCAGCCCTATAGATTTATGTGTTTATCTCTTTTTAATGTCGCTTTTTCGTTTCATCGAGTTTCAAATCACAACAATTCTGAAGAAGTTTCACTTCAAAATTAATAATTCACTTATCAGTTGAATTCTTCATTATATTTCACATGAATCACGACTAATAACAAAATTCGGAATTTCACCATGGCGTGAAAGTAGATCCAAAAGCATTTGGCTTACTAACGACCGGTTCCCAATATCTTACTATTCATTTACTTGCCTTACTACCATCGGTTGAATTTTGACGTTACTTATATGGAGCTTATGTCAAATTTTAACCGATAGTAAGGCAAATGAACGATCTATAAGATGTAGGAACCGCCCATAGAAGTCGACTGTTGAGACATCGACACTCGAGGAGAACGTGTTTTTGTCCAACAGTTCAGATCATTCGAGCTACGATATGTAAACAATATCGTCACTAAAATATACACATTGCGTTCGTCACAGTCAATAGTGTGCACGACTGTACAGCCGACAGAAAAACAATAAAACAGGCACAGACGCCTAATTTAATGCGACCCAATTCTTAAGTAACACTGTTGACTTTATCTGATACTCTCCTTGGAACGTATCCAAAGCATTAAGAGAAAAAATAATCATGCTTATGTATGTACAACGGTAGCGGTACATTTTTATATGAATGTTTTAAGTGCATATATATACATACGTACATACCATGATGTATATTCATCTTCTGGATAGGTGATGATTACCATTAATTATGATCCTGTCATCGCGCTTTCACTACTTTCACCATGGAAGAATTATGCTAGAAATTACAATGGTGTAGTAAAAAGTAACTTTAAAGTTATTAAATTCTAATATTTCTAGAGAAAACCGAAAGACATAAATGTGTCAAGCGTTTTTAACCGACTTCAAAAACGAGGAGAATCTCAATTCGACTGCATGTTGTTTTTATTTATATTTTTGTTACGCAATTTCTCCGTCAATTGTAGACCGATTTTCAAATTTTATTTTACTCGAAGTCAGATTTGTTTTTGTTAAAACACTTATTATTTAAAAGATACTTTCTAGGCCCGATCATCACAAAATCATGGTGAAAAGAGTATAATATGTTTGGGATATACTTCTTAAGGAAGCAGAGCAGTCTTGTAAAAATCAGAACGACAGTCGAAATCTTAGCAAATAAAAAAAAATGCGTCTACAATCTCAGTATATCCAATCAAACCTCTTCACCTACATACAGTGTAGGGAACAATAAATAAATACTCTTACTTAATAATCCTTTAGGAGGTAATGGCTTGAAGGTATTAAACATAATATCACGTGGGTTCCTTATACTAACCCCTTTTATCATACGAAGGTTTCTTGCGCCGGACGGAGCCGGTGGGGGGCGGCCCTCTAGCTCGAGGGTCGCTCGTCGGAGACGCTGTCCAGGTCAGTGGACGCCCTCGGCGTTGGCTAGCTGATTGATGAACTGCTCGATGTGGATATCGTCTCCCTACCCAGCTCTGCTGCCATTATCGCAATCGTTAGCTCTTTGCGAGCTTTTTGCACCACCCATACCATGAGTGTTATGCCGATCAGTATCTGGAATTTAAGCAAAGCATAGATCAATCTAAATATATATATATAACTAGCTTCTACCAGCGACTTCGTCCGCGTGGAAGTTTTAAAAAAAGTAAGTTAAAAACCCCGATATTGAAACATTCTTCATTGGTGCTCCGCTCCTATTTGTCTTAGCGTGATGATATATAGCCTATAGCCTTCCTAGACTATCTAACACTGAAAGAATTTTTCAAATCAGATCAGACCAGTAGTTCCTGAGATTAGCGCGTTCAAGCAAACAAACAAACTCTTCAGCTTTATATATTAGTATAAGATAAATAATGAACTACTCCGAATAGATTATCTCTCACTGTTATATTACCGTCTGTATATTGGAAAGAGTGTCAGAGCACTCGTCAGACTAGAGGCATCTTGCTCTTTCTACCAACACTGGACGTTCATCCCCGCTTCCTTGTGCTGCTATCCTTATATACGGCAGTTCTCAAAAAATATTTCTCTTGTGCATTCTTTTCTCAGCGAGTTGATATCAGATCCTGGCCGATCTTTGGTCTGATTACTGATCTCCAGCAATAAAAAATGAATCAGGAGAACATTTACGCTGTGCTCAACTATGCACACTTTAAAAATGACTTCATTCCATGATAAACTCGTAGCAGATCCAATTGGATTTTTCTTTGGAAGTTTGAAGGAAATAGTTTTTGTAGCCTTTCTGCTATCCTTTAAGTTATATATGTTCTTTATTGTAAACAAATTTGTTAATTTTAAACCACCGATTCAAAGTACGGACTGATAATAGTTTGATGCTTATGGGTGTAATATGTCTGTGGTCATCTAGAGACTAAACGCTTGTACCGTAAATGTAAATGATCCTCTTTGAGGTAATTAAACGTGTGAATTACAGAGTTCCAGGTTGCATAATAGACCAAATAAAAATGCAGGTATGGTTTATTTACAAAAAATGCCTAACCTAACACAGTAAGTTTAAGGGAGACGATACATTTTCCTCATTATTGCACTTGTTGCAGCTATGTATTATAGTTATCCACGTTCGTGGTAAATATATAAGTATATACATAATAGGTTGGGGAAAAAGTCTTTTCGCATATAGTATGTATGTACTTGTAATAAGATCTCTTTGTCTATACCATTTGAAGGGCACAGGCAAGGAACAGGGAATGTCACAAAATTGATTTTTTCTATATTCTATTGAAAGCAAATCTTTGTCTATGGTAGTTTATTTCCCAATCACTAACTTTTATATAAAATTATTTGCCCATAAGTGAAAGTTCACTTATAAAGTATAAAGACACAAATATAAAGACATGATGTGTCTGATGCCATCTTGTACCAGAGAAGTACAGGTGTTTTACGAATCATTAGAATATGATTCCAAAACTAAAGATGCTGATGACTGAATTGGATATTCCTTGTTTTCTGTTCTTCCAAGATAGTTTTATTTAATTTTTGTTAAATTTTAATAACTAAAAAGTCCATCATAACTACACAGTTATATTAAATAAATAAACATTTAATTAGTTTTAAGTAAAAGTTACTGCATACGCCGATCTCAATAAAAAATATATACTTACTTCTAAACTTTTAATTGCGTTTTTCTCAAAATCTATTCATTAAGACATTCCCTGTTTTTGCCTGTCCCTTCATTTGTATCTGGCTGATTTTGGTATCATTAAAAGTTTTAATTTTAAAGAAGACAATTCCAAATTCAAATTAGGAAAATGTGTGACTTTCATTTGTTTTTCTTATTGTTAAAATGAGTGAATCTAATGAAGAAATTCGATACATTTTAAAATTTTACTACAAAGAAGGTAAAAATGCAACACAAGCCGCGAAAAAAATTTGTGATGTTTATGGGCCATCTGTGAGAGTACCGCAAATTTGGTTTAAGCCTTTTGTAATCCAGAAATTTTGATATCAAAGATGCACGTCGCTCTGGTCGCCCTGTTACGGACAAAATTGATGCCATTTTTGAAAAAGTGGAGCAAGATCGGCATATTAGTAGTTACGATGTAGCTAGAGAACTGGGAATTGAGCACAAAACGGTTTTTGGCGCATTTGAAAAAAGCTGGGTACACAGAAAAGCTCGATATTTGGGTGCCTCATGAGCTCACTGAAAGAAACCTAATGAACCGTGTACTCATTTGTGATTCTTTATTACGCCCTAATGAAACCGAACCATTTTTGAAGAAGCTGATAACTAGTGATGAAAAGTGGATCACGTACGACAAGAACGTGCGAAAAAGATCGTGGTCAAAGCCCGGTCAGGCTTCACAGACTGTGGCGAAACCCGGGTTAACTCGCAACAAGGTGATGCTGTGTGTATGGTGGGATTGGAAGGGGATTATTCATTATGAGCTGTTACCGCCAGGCAGGACCATCGATTCTGAACTGTACTGCGAACAACTGATGAGATTAAAGCAAAAAGTTGAGAGAAAGCGGCCGGAATTAATCAACAGAAGGGGTGTGGTTTTTCACCATGATAACGCTAGACCTCACACATCTTTAGCCACTCAGCAAAAATCACGAGAGTTTGGGTGAGAGGTGTTAATGCATCCGCCGTATAGTCCTGACCTTCAGATTCTCACCTATTTCGGCCTCTGCAGAATTGCTTAGGCAGTGTCAGGTTAACATCACGAGAGGACTGCCGAAACCACTTTTCGCAGTTTTTTTTGATCAGAAGCCCCAAAATTTTTATGGCAATGGGATCACGTCCCTACCTACAAGATGGCTAAAAGTTATCCAAGAAAATGGCACCTACATACTTTAGTCAAATGTAAATAAACTTTATAAAAAAACCTTTTGAATTTTTATACAAAATGCGAAGAAACTTTTTCCCCAACCTAATATATTTTCTCCGTGCAGGAACGGAAAAAGAATACTAATCCCTTCGGTCGGCGGCATGTCGTAAGAGGCGCCAAAACAACTCACAGCCAGGTGGTAGGGCATTTGCCCGACTGAATGGCTACCACCCCTGGTCTAGAGTATCCCGCCATAACAACTTTGAGTTGTGTTCCGGCATCAGTGGCCAGGTTCTAGTTTCTCCTTCAAGGCCGGCAGCACATTGGCAGGACCTCTGGTATTGCTAATGTCCATAGTCGATGATAACAACTTTCCATTATAGTTGGGCCGTCAGTCTGTCTGCTGTGCTCAAGCAATAAAAAATTCTTATTAGTATCCATTATAATATTAGGCTTATGACTAAAATATAGTACAAAATACAAACTTCTTTCTACAACACAGTACTCGCCTTCTCCTATTTTAGCGATTCCTAAGGTAGTTTCAATGTCTCCTCCTATTATGGTTTTTATATGAGACGTGAATTAAAACTAACCAAAGTCCAAAGCAGAGCCATGTACCGGAACATTATATTATATGCTAGCACATGTTTCTGTCACCTTCACAGAATCACCAAACATGGTAAGGATACACGCACCTTTAGAATTATATTGGATATTACACATAGCCGAGCTACGTTAAGAAACAGGTAGTGAAAGTAGTTTTTGACACTATACTTATGCACTAAATTATCGCTAAAGACGATTGACGTGAAATTACGAAAAGAATGAAAGTAATTTCATTAACTAATGATCAGTTTCACTAATAGATGTACAATATTTAAAACGTTTCGGATGTTTGAGACTGATTAGTCTGCCGAAAGTGGCACCAGTAGAAACGGAATATCATCAACTTGAATAAGATATTGAACATACAGAAATTCTAGAATTACCACATCCTAACTAAGGAATTTAACAAGTGTTTGAATCAAGTTCATAATGTTGTAATATATGAAACAGAAAACAGGTTAATCACAGCGATTGTAACTATGCATAAATCTTGCACGCGCTGTAATAATGTTATCTGTTATCATGTTGGTTGGGGCATTCATCTCTTCTTATCGTATGGGTTAAGTGGTCTTGCGGGAATCCCTTGATTACTACAATACAGCTAGATGATATGTGTTAATCGATCAACACACTGTAAGGACATCAAATGATGACAGATGACAATCAAGAGACAGAATGAGAAGGTCTTACGTCGATATTAGACTCGTTCATTTCTTTCTTTCAATTTAGATGAATCAACCAAAGTGATCCATATAATCATAAACGTGAATCATTCAATGTTATTGAATACCGCCCTGTTCTTCCAGTTATGTTGTCAACATGACGTATATTTAGGTGTATATATATATATATATATATATATATATTTTTATATTGATGTTACATACATAAATATATATGTATATATTTATGTATGTAATATCAATAGGTGTATTTAAATATGTCTATTAAGTAATATTTTTACTTGTATAATATTTTACATACTTATATGTTAATAAATGAATATAATATATGTAAGTAGCTGCATATCCTCTAATATTTATGTATACCACCTTCGACCAATATAATCTGTTTTATTCCTGTCACGGGTTGTCTGGAAGAAATCGCTTCTTACCGATAAGACCGCCCGTTGTGCACATATAGAATATTTTTAGGCTATAAGTTTTTCTGTGTTTTATGTAATGGTGTACAATAAAGTCTTATCTATCTATCTATCTTATGTTCCATTCAACCAAATTGATTCAATATGGTTGATCTGTTTAATGTCGGCATTGTAGCAATAAATCCAAATAATTAGGAAAGAAAAAGTCAGACAAAGAAATATAATTGATTAAGAATAGGTACACATACAATCATACATATTAGTCTATTTTATTGCACTGAGGGTAAAATGGCTACATTCAACAATGATTAATAATGTGTCGTCGATTCTAATGTATTGACGCACTTTAGTGATAAAACTAAGTGTTTAGACACTTAAGATAATTATTTAGGTAACTACCAATATTACAAGAATAAAGGACGATTATTTTACTACGAATTACTATATATTATGAACGAATATTTGGGGGCTTGACAACTGTAAGATAGTGTATATCTTTGTACTATTTTCGTAGTAAATGTTGATTGCAAAGAGTATTATTGTGATAAGGTGCGTTAAATCAGACGATTCCGTGCTTTATCTTTGCGATATAACATTATTTTTATGACTTGTCAAGGGCAGTGGTTCTTATTTTTGCTTACTTTCATTGTACGTCATGTTTTTAAATCCACCTAATTAATGGAACAATTAAAGTTTCAAACATAAGAAAAAAACCTATTAACTATTTATAATACAAGCACCCAACCGTGATTTGAATAGTTAATTTCTGTTTGTTGATTTGCAGGAATTTTTCAACTCGTTTGCGAGTTCTTTACTCTAATATTATATTGCAATCCAAATTTAATCTGTTTACAATCGATTACTATTAAGCAGTTTTTAAAATCTATCGTCTATCAGTTTTAATAAATGGGAGAGTGAATTTGTTTGGATTATTATTCCTGGCTCAGATGCTTAGGAGTACGGAAGTATAGCAGCGAGAGGTAGAGGTTAAATGATACTTCAGATGGTAAAAAGTAGTATTCACTGTCGAGTGCTGATGGGAACTAAAGTGAACTAATTTATTTTGGAAACGGTAACCTTAAGTACAAGTATTAACAAGTCGTGCAGCTAGTACAATATATAGCACAATGTGTGAGCGGGACGGATGTTGTGCGAGCGAGATAGAGCAACTATTAATATGTGCGCTCCCGCATAGCGCTAGCCAGTAGTTCGTTGTCTGCTGCAATGACTAGACGTATGCAGCTCCCATAGAAGGAAAATATATATGATGCCGATTCCAAATAATTGGGAGAATATAAAAGAAAATTGAGCCTTTGAAAAGAATTCCAATGAAAATTAGTATATATCGATAATAATGACGACTAAGATTATTTATCCTCAAAAATAGGATAGTTTCCACTGGATAGGATGTCGTAATGTACTCAAATATAGAGACATGAAATGATTTGTACTGAAACAACTAAAACTTTAATGATAACAAGTAGGAATATAATATTGCATGCTAGGATTTTACCGTTGCTGAATATGTTTTATTTCCTACATAAAATTGAATATGTGGTTAACACAGATGGTCAGCTGAGATGTTTAAATCGAGATCGTAAAACAAATTGCCGTCGCACTAACGTCATAGATGACTAAATTGGTTTTGTCGATCGTATTGACTTTTAGTTGCCTAGCAGTTAATAATAAATTAAGAAGTTATTATGTACGTTTCATGCCAGTAACTACAATTAAGAATTAAATCTTTAGGGACTCATATCCATTTTCGTATAAATTACTATGTTCCCCTATTAATGGTCGGTTCCTGTATCTTAACGACCGTTCATTTGCCTTACTATCGGTAAAATTAGACTTAAGGGAACGTACCCATACTACGTGACCCGTTCTGAGGGCGGAATATTTTATAATTTTTAATATTTTCAGTCTTCAAAATACCACGCTTGGTTACAGGGGAGGCTTAGGTTTTCGTCACGTAGTCAATACCCTCTAAATCTCGTGCTTTTTCGAGCTATATTTAAATATGGCGCGCAGCGTTTAGCGCTTTTTAAACTCACAGATGGCAGCACTGACGATATGGCGGAACGTCAGCTGATTGAAAACTAAGAGTTTTTAGTATAGTGCAGTTGTCAAGCAAGTCGACGAGAGTTCGTGCTGATACTAATACTATATACAAACATGAGCCAAACTATTTTTTTAAACTTTCTGTCGGTACAAAATAATTTACAACAATATTTATGAGTTACTACGAGAAAACTAGAGGGAGGCGGTCTTGGCATATACTACGGGTGTTCACTGGGGGGAGGGGGATAAAAATTGTAAAAAAATTAATCACGTAGTATGGGTACGTTCCCTAAGCTCCATATAATTAATGTCAAAATTCAACAGATGGCAAGGCAAGTGAAGGAGCCCGCCATAAATCGTCTCGGCCGCTGGTATTTGTATGTTACAGCGATTTTTCTCAAAAACTACTGGGTATATATTGATAACATTTTACTTAAAGATGTATTCTTAGATACGCCGCTACACAATGGTGACGTGACGACGCAAAAAATATCAATAAGTGGTGGCTCTATAAATAAATTTCAGGCACATAGGGCACGTTCGATAGATTAAAAAAAAAACATGTATATGTTTTAGTAACTTTATTTAATTCATATTTCATTATTCATACCTGTTGGAAAATTCTGTGAAAATTTGAAACTCACCATTATATAGCATATTATTCAGTTGACGATTCTTTTTGTTCTTAAATGTTAATATTATAGGTAATTAATACTTTAATTTATATAGAGACACCAGTAGGCATAACATTAACATAATTATATGAATATTATTATATAAAAATGCCTTCATATTGACATAATATTTATTGTAAATTTGACATTTCTTATAATGCTAATTATGGACTTTTTAAAATAATTATTTGAGATTTATGTACTATGTAATTATATTCAGATATAAGTCAAATACTTTTGTTATCGAATTAATATAAATATGTAGGAATCGTATTTATTATTATAAATTAACCATATGACGGAAGTAGTCAATAACCGTCGTATAACCGGATGTCAACGTAGAGGCATTTATTATCGAGCGACGAATATCGGAAATAGAGTAACCGGAAGTTGGTTTTATGAAGAAAGCGAAACTGAAGTGGCGCCAAAGCATTACCGGATATTGACTACGGCGCGCTACGAGGACCTTAAATACGCGGTGTTCGGGCAGAGAGGGTACAGTCTTCATCCGACCGGTTTACAACCAAGAGTCTTCAACGGTCTACAACCAAGTCTTCAACGGACAGTCTACATTGACAGTCTTGGACGAGGAGCACATAATAAATTGTGGTCGATAATTACTGCTTGATAATCGCAGTATTCTTTGAGGGCAAATTACTGCTCGACGCCTGACAAGCGTGGATGCAACTCTTGGAGTTGTCCTAATATTTCTGTGTATTAGTGTGCAGTATTTAATATCGTAATTGTAATAATTCTAGTGTAATAAACTTTGATTATAATATTTCAGATTATTATTGTGTTATATTCTTGTTGTCGTGTCATCCGCACGCCGTGAGCCTACAAATAAAATAAATATTGACCAGTTTAAACAATATGTTTATAAATTATATACCTACGTAATATACAAGTGTATAAGCTCCGTTCATTAGTTTTTGGGTGGAAGAGTAACGACATCTATGCACCCTCACAAATTATCTTCTTTATTATATCAATATAGGATGAGATATTTCTAAGAATGGCATATCATTAATCGGGCTAAAACCCGATCGATGGATGTTCGACTGCGTATATAGCCTTCTGAATTCGGACACGTAAAGTATAATCCAGTAATGAGGTCATAACTAGATTAAACTTCACACCTTGGTTACTTCCACAACAGTCTAGTTCATGCCAGGCCATGTTAGTTCATATTAACTTTATTGCCTTTACGACACACCTACGAGTGCTTTGCACTATTCTAGTTTACCACGGGTATTATACTGTCGGTAGCACATTGCATCAGTGCGGTTGTGTTGTCATAGACAAGTGGATGGTAACTGATATGTTAGTTCTGTAATATTATGTACAGTCGCGATATGAAAAGGTTCATCACATTAAAGTCGACTTTTGCTCGCACGAGTACGTTATTGCCAGCGTTTTAACAAATGTTACGTTTATAAAATATAGAAACGTGAAAAAAGAAAATTGCAATTGACAATGACAGACACACATTAGCAATAGTTTTAATCACCAAAAACAAAAATTATATAATCACATCAATTATCATAAATATAATCTTTTTTAGACAAGATAGAAAATGAAACAAAATTGATCTAAGTAATTTTAAACTTTATTGTCATTGTTAACAATTAAACATATTTTTTGTGCAATAGTTTGTTCTGTGACGTAGTTTGAAAAGGTAATGTGCTCGCAGAACGTTAAATGAATCAATTCGAAAAATGGCGAACCTTTTCATACTGCGACTGTACATACTCTATTATGATTAATAAATAATATGTACTTTACTCATTAGGATTGCAACAATAAATGAATTGCACCATAAATGTTACAATGATGACATTAATCAATTGATATATCAAAGTGATGATGACTTTGCCTCGATATTTGTATGTTTTACTTGTTAGAATTCTGCAGCCATTTTGACAAAAGCAGTTCGCCTATTAAATCGTTATATCCCCCTGTCTCTTGTATGCCCCAATCCCTTTCCACAGAAACTACAAGATCTATATTGGTGAAAGTTGATAGGAAGGGGTAATGTAGTTATATAAAATTAGAGTAGGCTGCCTGCCTGCAAGCACATCACTCTTTCAGTTACCGCCAAAAGCTTTTCCAAAAATATAATCAAATAAAGGATATTTATAACCACACATGTTAAAACAGGAATAAATAATATTTATCGCACGCTTAGACTCAAACCGTCACTCCACTTTTGGCAAAAGTAATTAATCTGTCGTCATGTTACCCTACGTTCGCTAAATATAATGTAAAAAAAACAGCTGTAGTAATAGATATCTAGGTAGATATGTATCACTGGAGTCATCGTGCCTTTTGCGGATGCAATTCTATAACAGGTATATTGTGAGATGTTTACAGATTTTGCTTCCAGACGTTTTTGCGTTTGTGGTAGTGTACTGTCATCACATAAACAAATAAACTAATACTTTTATAGACAGATACTTAATATGAAACTAATAATATTAAACGATATTAAAATATTAATATTGAACATAATTTTTAGGGAAGGAAATTTAAATTTCAAGTTTAGATGTCCTATAAATATACAAATACAAACGCAAAAACGTATCGAAGCTAATTTTTCTGTAAACATATACCTCTTATAGTTGTTGACGTTGCTGGCGTGAATTTTTATATGAACTTTGTATGTAACATTGTTATATTTTTTTGTATAAGAATAAATTTCTTCGAAATCATAAGACGAGGGAAACCTTTGTTTACACGAATAACGTACTTAAATGAAACTATTTGCATATCTTCGATCAACAATTCGAAGAAAAACTGGCGCTTTATCAAATTAAACAGGAAAGTGATACTATTTCAAAACAAAAAATAAATTATTAAATAATTTATTTAGTAGGTACATACTAAAGCTAGGCCAACAACTACTAATTTAATCTATACTCGTCGTGAAAATTTAGTTCAATAAAGGTCTGATTATAAGAATTATACTAAGAATGTTACTGCTGCAAGAACTGCAAGATTGATGGGTAAAGGTAAAGGTAGACCAAAAAAGATATGGATGGATTGTGTGAGGGCTGATATGATGATTTGTGGTGTTACAGAGGACGTATGTCAGAATAGAGGAGTGTGGAAATTAAAAACATATTAAGCCGACCCCAAATAATTAGGAGAAGATGAAAGAAAAAAAGAGCATGCTAAAGCGTGCGAGATGTGGGAATTATATAAATATATTTGTTAAACGGAATTCGAAATATCACATTTTCAAAGTTCCCAGGTTTCATGCAATATGCTGTGACTTGGCAGGGAATACGAGACATGCTATTTTCAGGAACACAAACAGTCTGTAACGTAAACTTTGTAGGCGCAACTGACGGTCGCTATAAACACTGTAATAACGCGGATACAAGGTTCACAGTAAAGTTTTACGGCCATAAGGAAATTCGGGGACTGAGTACTGTGAGTAGCCGCAGCCCAATGTCATTTGCAACACCATGCGATGCCCTTATGATTGTACTCACGTTGCCTACATTTGTAATTCAAATTAAGTTCACGGGAAAAAATGTTTAAATAATTTAAAGCAACTTACTAGTTGAATTGAAATATCTTGTATCGCTGTTTTCTAGGAGTAAAACGGCATGAATAAAATTTTGCGTGAATGCCTAGCTTTATTGTGCATGCTTTGTGTAGAATTATTTTAAACTTCTTTTAAAAACCCGTACTAGTTATAAAATTAAATGTCAGTTTGTTACGCTTGCATTTTTTTTGTTCTTAATAGTAAATTATATTGTGTATCAACTATTCATAATGTTGGTGAACGTAGCATTTTTTTTATTTCGGATTATCGAATAGTTTTCGCGGTACACGGATACAGAATACGCGAGAATAAATTTTGAATCCATTCTGGCACGAAACGAAATAACCGTGATTCTTATAATAATAAAAGATTAAATGGGCAAATGTTAAAAGATATAGGTGCTATTTTGTAGTTCGGCACAGAAAATGTTTGTTAAAACATTAAAACTTGAATACACACGCGCAAACGCACGCACGCACAGACACACACACAGACCTACCTCCATATATTACGTAGGTATGCAGAGACGCTGGATCTCCACTTGCGACGATCCTAATAAACAACTTTCGCTTCATCTACTTTCATTACACTTTTCATAAATGCACGTTTATTTGAGGTGCTTTTTGCCTGATCGTGGTCTACCGGCCCCAACTCTACCGTTTCGCAATGCTGTTAGACACTTGTTTCGTGATTCCACTTTCATCCATTCATAACTTGAATAAAGTAAATAATTTTTTTAAAATTGAGCGCTCGGAGAACCCCATCAGGAATGAAGTTCCCATAATGGTACACCATTTTCATCACGTATATGTCCACGGCGCCAGCACCCGAATGTGACCGAATAAGGGCGGTTAAAAATCCTTCTAATTTCAAATCATTGTATTATTACATGCCTTCAAAGATAAGCGCACAACAACTGCCTGTTGTAAGCGCAGTTTATTGTCTTTCCGGATTAAGGAATTCTTTTGTGTTTTGAATTTGTAATTAAGAAAAACGTGCTATTGATTTTCTACTTGTTTTATAACCATCATTAGCGTCGAACTAATTCTTATTGTTATTGTTTTCGACTTTGTGGCCGTTTGCAGGTGTGCAAATTACTATTTCTCGAAACTCAGTGCGCGCGGCCAATTTCTTTGTACTGTGTAGTGGGTATAATACTATGCCCGAATGGAGGGGCGGGCAGTCATGCGACGACTACGAGACGAGTAAGACGTTTGTAGTACTCTCGATTAGCGATATAGACGACGGACTTTACGCGTGTCGAATTGCATTGAATCGTGCAGTGTGAACTGGTTGCATCCAGTTTTATTTGTATTTGTTTTATACGTGTTTGTACAGTTCTAATAAATTCTATAGTAGTTCCAACGGCATTTTTAATTCGAGTCCTGTAGCTCGAAACAGTATGTTAAAATTATTAATATTATTTTAGATCTTATTTGTTTGTAAAGTTCGAAATGTATAAAAATTCCTCGTGTTAAATAAAGGTCGCCTGGAGGGGCATGACATTTTTTCCTTACATGACGATTTTTGCCAGTTCACTCCACTGTAAGCCGCGTTAGAGAACTTCGTTCCAAAAACATACCTGAAAGGCGAATACGACGTAACCAGTGAGGTGAGATTCGTGTAGTACGTCGTGCATCGAGCGAAGAGTCGAGCCGAGGTACACGTTGATCACCTGGGCGGGCAGGAGGCCCAGCATCGTGGCCAAGTGGTAACCGCAGCCGCGCACATCGCTTACCTATAACAAAATCACACTCTTCAATTCACATACAAAATTTTAGTGGGCACTATGCAACGCTGTAAAGCGGTTATTATATCATACGGGTTACAGTATATACAGAACACCTATGCCTTATTTAGGGTGGTGTAATAAAAAAGACTGTTGATATTCGTCATACCTATGAATTCTGTAGTGCGTGGATCGATAAACATTTGGTGTAACAAATTTCAAATAGGGGGCTTCTTACCGGAGTCGCTTAAGGGTCCATCCTGAAATCGGATGAACCTTAAACAAATATATTTCTAGAATGTTACATCATTTTTTATGGCATTATAATAAAATTATAGAATTGTTTATATAAATTAACCTAACATAGAAATTACAAAAACATAAACATATTTTTGCTTTCCGCTATTAAGATCGATGGTTCATATTGTAAAAACTTAGACTCTGACAAAGACAAATTCCACGTACAGATTTGTAAAAGCACATTTTATTACCTGTCGGCATTTGAACGAATTGTAATCCTTTTATGACGGTCTTCTTTTGTTCACTTATTTATTGGCATATGTTCTAAGTTACTGTGGTGAGCAGCCTATTGTTCTATTGTACTCATTTACGGCCGCTTGCAGGCTTCATCATTAGCCAGGTGTTGCGGATTACAATTACAAGCTAATTCTAGGAAATTGTGTCGACGTTGCCGGGCGGGCACATTTGCATTTGTGAAGTATAAAACGACGGCCTGATTGAGAGGGGAGGCAGTTGAGCTACAACTACGATACGGGCATGACGTGTGTACATTCGGGAATCTAACAGTGAAGGACTTTGAGCGTTTTATTGAATTACGACCTTCTGCAATACGTTTGGATTTGTTGTGTTCGGTTATATCTGTACCTGTGTTATACGTGTTTGTATAGTTCTAATAAACTCTATAATAATTCTTACGGCATTGTAATTCGAGTCCCGCTAACTCGTAACAATATTTTGACTTTTGTTTTTATTTTCTCTTTAGTTCAATATTCAATAACCCCAAATATTAGTTACTATTGAACTCACTTGTGTACAGTAGCGGAATGAAAACGTTCGCCAGTTTTCAAATTGATTCATTTGACGTTCCGCGAGCACATGTTATCTTTTCAAACCAGGTCACAGAACAGACTGCTCCACAGAAAATTATGTTGAACTGTTTGACAATAAAGTCTAAAATTACTTAGATCAAAGTTGATTGGTTTCTATTTTGTGTAAGAAGATTGTTTAAAGATGTAAAACCTTCTTATTGGTTTTAATATTTACTAGCTGTGCCCACGACATCGTCCGTGTGGAATTTGTTTTCAAAGCCCCCCGATTTTGAAACATTTTTCATTGGTGATGTTGCGGCGCAACACTAGTTCAGTGGCGCGGCACTAGCTTCGCGTCTGCGCCCTGCTTTGTTATTTTTTCATTTGTTTTTTCTTTTGTTTATTTTCCCTAGTTACCGTAATGTATTGAGCACGAAAAACATGTTTCTGTTAAAAATTATCTATATTATAGTTTTTCCAATTGTTATACGTTTAATTACTGATATCATTCATAAACATTTTTGGTGACCCCGACGTGATAAAGGAAAATATCCTATGACATGGAGGAAAATGTTATAAAGTGAAGAAAAAAGGCATTGAGTTATAATATACTGAAGAAGGAAGAAATATCATGAAAATTAATACATTTTATTAAAGCGGATTTTGACTGCATTACTTTTAAGCAGCATTGCATTGGAATTCTGTCCACGCCCAGTATTGTGCCTGAAAATCAGCTGCTCTTCGCGGGATAAGTACCCTCAGCGCTTGACTGCCGCACTACTACCTGGGTGTTGGAGCGTGAGCTGGTCAAATTTACGTATTTTGTTTTTCTTTCTTTATCTTTTTTGTCTAATAGCTTGTGTTTCGGTTACAATATTAATATGTCTACTGAAGGCGACGTACGTTTAAAAGAACTGAATACCAAACGTAGTTCTATAAAGGGTCGCATTACAAAATATAGAAATTTTTTAGTTCCATATTTAGAAGTAGATTCCAAAGTGGTCACGCGAACAGAATATCATATAATTACTCAGCGACTTGATAGGTTCCGTGAAATGTTTTTAAAATTTGGTGAGTTACAGTCTGAAATAGAATCCTTAAACCAAGATTATTTGGATAATGAGCTTAATATTAGAGAAGTGATTGAATCTGAATTTGTTTTGCTTATTGCGCAGACTCAAAGTTTAATAGAAAATCAAGAACATTATAAATCGAATCGGTCCGAATCAGGGGGTTCTGCCTCGAACTGTAATATCACGTGTCAAAATAATCATACTATGGGTTTCAAATTACCAACTATTAAAATTTCAAACTTTGATGGTACTTATTATAAATGGCTAGAATTTCGCGATACATTCTCTTCGCTTATCCATACTAATGATAGAATCGAACCGATTCACAAGTTCTACTATTTGAACTCATACCTTGAAGGAGAAGCTTCTCGTGTCGTCAGCAATTTGGAAGTTAGTTCAGTAAACTACATACAAGCATGGGATATCCTCTGTGAGAGATACAATAATAAAAAGCAGTTAATAGGTAATCATTTGAATTCTTTGTTTAATATTCAACAAGTACATCGTGATTCTGCTAAAGGTTTACGATTTGTAGTTGATCATGTGTCTAAGAATTTACGTGCATTAAACTCGCTGGGTGAACCAACGGAATCATGGGATACCTTGGTCATCCATTTGGTCTCAGCAAAATTAGATAGCCTCACTAGTGTAAAGTGGGAAGAATATAAAAACAATTTTGATAAAATGCCTTCTTTAAATTTTTGAAAGGTCGTTCGGATGTTCTAGAGTCCATCCATAATAATAAGCCCGAACGTCATGTTATTTCCAAAGGCGAGTCAAACTCGTCAACATTTTGTTACAGACCTGAAAAGTCTCATGTCAAATCTTTTGCAATTTCAGCTGAGTCAGCAACCTCATCAACTTCTTCTATGGCATGTGTCCTGTGCAACGGCAGCCATCTCCTTTATGACTGCGCTTCTTTTTTGGCCAAGCCCGTTAACGACCGAATCTCTGAAGTATTGCGGTTGAAGCTGTGTCTCAACTGCTTACGTAAGGGACATTTCTCATATCAATGCAGGTTGAGTCCTTGTTCTACTTGTAAAAGACGCCATAATTTTCTGTTACACAGGAACACTCTTCAGGCTGTAAATATGTCTAACACTAACACTATTATAACCACCACAAATGAGGCTGAGGTTGAGCAAGAGTCGGGTGACAATTTAATAAGTATGTCAATGACCTCCAAAGATTGTAATAATAATATTTTGCTTTCAACGGCTTTAGTTACAGTATGTAATCCAGTCACAAATGAGAGCTTGATTGTCAGATGCTTGTTGGACAACGGAAGTCAAACGTCTCTAATAACAAACAAATTGAAAAATGATTTGAACTTGACTTCCACCCCAGTCCAGGTGAACATTCTAGGGGTAGGTAATAAACCTTTTTGTAATGCTTTGCATCGCTGCGTTTGAAAATTAAAATCAAAGTACGATGATTTTGAGACAAACATATCTTGTCTTGTATTGCATGAAATTTCAAGTAATTTGCCTAATAAAACCTTTGATGCATCTGTAATAAAGTTACCTAACAATATTCAACTGGGCGATCCTACATTCAATCAGAGCGCACCAGTAGATATGCTTATAGGTGCCGATATATTTTGGAATCTTATTGAAACGGAAAAGATAGTTCTTGGCCAAAATCAACCAATTATGTTGAAGTCAAAACTCGGTTGGATATTATCAGGGCCATTTTCAACAAATGACAAATGCAATGTTGGTTCAATACGTTGTCATCACCTAGCTTTAGACTCAATTATGAAAACTTCTGTTTCAAATGATGCACTGAATAATGAACTAGTTAAATTTTGGGAATTGGAGCAAATTCCTGAAAAGGCTATTCAGTTATCGGATGAAGATATTGAATGTGAGAATCATTTTGTAAATAATACTTATCGCGATCAAGAGGGCCGTTTCTGTGTTAAGTTGCCACTAAAGTCGAGTCCAGAATGTTTAGGAAGTTCATTCAATCAAGCTAAAAGACATTTTCTTTCACTTGAAAGACGTTTTGAGCGAAATCCACAGCTTAAAAATATGTATTCAGAATTCATACAAGAATATGCTGACTTAGGTCATTTATCTGAATCTGGTGTGCTCATTCCTATTTCATTCCGCATCACGCTGTTTTACGTCTTTCTAGTGAGTCTACCAAGTTGCGTGTTGTGTTTAACGGAAGTGCAAAAACTACATCCGGTTATTCTTTAAATGATTTGCAAATGACTGGTCCACACATACAAGACTCTTTATTTAATATTTTGCTTAGATTCCGTCAATATTCATATGTATTATCAGGTGACATAGAAAAAATGTATAGAATGATTAATGTTCAAGATAGCGACCGCAGTTTACAAATGATATTGTGGCGCAATCATTATACAGAACCGTTAAAGGCATTAAAACTCAATACTGTAACTTATGGTTTAACGAGTTCAAGCTTTTTAAGTACTCGTTGTATATGGCAGCTTGGAGAGGAATGTGAAGAAACAAAAATTAAAACTATTATTCAAAACGATTTTGTAGTAGATGATTTACTGACTGGAAGCGATAGTGAGAATGAATTATTGCACATTAAAGAGACAGTCGAAGGTATACTTGCTGCTGGTTGCTTTAATCTGCGCAAGTACCGCTCCAACTTACCGTCCGTGCTGCCAAAATGTGAAAATACACTGAAAAATCTTATTATTAGTTCATCGTCTCATACGTTAGGTGTAGGATGGAATCCTGATGAGGATTTCATACATTTTCCTACTAATTATGAGAATAAAAATAGTTTTCCCACCAAGCGTTCGATATTATCACAATCTTGTAAAGTTTTTGATCCACTTGGCTTGTTAAGCTTATTCACTATTAAACCTAAAATATTAATTCAAAAATTATGGATTGCAAAAATTGATTGGGACGAACCAGTACCTGACGACGTGAGTCAGGCGTGGTTGTTATTTGTCACAAATATGAAACAACTTCATGAGCTACGTATACCAAGGCATGCCTTGTGCCAAAGTCCTATGCATATTGAATTACACTGTTTCTGTGATGCAAGTCAGAAGGCCTACGCAGTGTGCATATATCTTAGAGCTAAAAACGAACAGGGCGACAACACAGTGAAGCTGTTATGTGCGAAAGCTAGGGTAGCTACTGTCAAGCCAATAACAATTCCCCGTTTAGAACTGTGTGCTTGTCTTCTGGGGGGCCCAGCTCGCGGACGCTGTAGTTCGCGCCCTGCGATGTGTAGTTACTCGTAAGGTATATTGGACTGACTCGTCTATAGCATTAGCTTGGTTAAGTACAGGACATGACAAATTAAAGACCTTTGTAGCTAATAGAGTATCCATGATTTCGGAATTAACAAATAATTCTCAGTGGCGTCATGTACCCTCTCACCTGAATCCTGCCGACTTAGCCTCGCGTGGTGTAGACACAATAAAAGATGATAAATTAAACTTATGGTGGAATGGTCCTAGTTATTTATTGAAACCTGAGTCTTTATGGCCATCTTCCGATTTGAATAAAATGGCTAATTCTTATGAATTGCCAGAGGTCAAAGTGAATGTTAGTACAGTAAATGAAAATGGTAAACAATTTCTAATTCATTTTGACAAATATTCTAAATTAATGTTTTTGCAACGAACAATGGCTTATTTACTTCGTTTTATTCACAATTCTAGAAATCCTAAAAATAAAATTATTGGTGTTTTACAGCCTGAAGAACTCTCAACTTCATTTCGTAAATTAATTTTTTTGTCTCAAGCTGAGACGTTTGCCAAGGAGCTCATTATTTTACGGTCTAAAGGAGTTCTTCATCCAAAAGTCAATTGATCGCTTTGAATCCCTATTTAGACAAAAATAACATAATAAGAGTTGGTGGACGCTTATCGTTGTCATGTTATTCGTATGAGAAGCGCCACCCAATGCTACTTCATGCTAAACATAAACTGACTAAGTTGATATTCCAACATGAGCACTTGCGTCTTCTTCATGCTGGGCCACAGCTTCTATTAAGTTCTGTAAGAGAATTCGTTTGGCCCATAGCCGGCAGAGACTTGGCTCGTACCATCGCAAGACAATGTGTAAAATGTAGGAAGGTTAGCGGTAAAACCACTAGTCCTTTAATGGGTTCATTACCTGAACAGCGTGTTAATCCTGGGTTTCCCTTTTTAGTGCGGCTGTTGATTTTGCAGGGCCATTTTTAATAACTGATAGAAAGGTAAAGGATATAAGATAACTAAATGTTATCTATGTATTTTTGTATGCCTTAGGTACAAGTGTGTGCATCTAGAAGCCGTAAGTGAGCTTTCTAAGGATGCCTTTATTTTATCTTTACGCCGTTTTATCTCTCGCAGAGGAAAACCAATCGAGATCTTTTGTGATAATGGTCGTAATTTTGTTGCTGCCTCTAAAGAGATCAGAGATTTTTCAACTTCTCATGCTGACGATATAAGTGAGTTTACATCTGGAGAGGGTATTAAATTCCATTTTCAACCGGCTTATGCTCCTCACTTTGGGGTTAGCAGAAGCTGGCGTCAAGTCAGCAAAATACCATTTAAAGCGCATCTTAGGGCAGACACACTTGACATTTGAAGAGCTGGCAACACTATTTAGTCAGATTGAGGCAATACTCAATAGTCGTCCCATTTGTCCTTTGTCATCTAGCGCCGACGATTATAATCCGCTCACTCCAGGGCACTTTTTGATTGGAAGGCCATTGACATCTTTACCTTATCCAAACTTAATTGAAGGTAGATGGAACAAGTCTGATCGCTTTCTGCGACTAGAGTCACTACGTCAACATTTTTGGAGTCGCTGGCAGCTGGAGTACATTACTGAACTACAACAGAGAAATAAATGGCGCGTTCCTAGTAGACGATTCCATATCGGAGATTTAGTTCTGTTAAAAGAAAAGAATGTCCCACCCATGCATTGGAGGTTGGGGCGTATTACGACTCTGTTCCCAGGGAAAGATGGAGTAGCCCGTGTAGCCGAAGTCAAAACTGCGATTGGTACATACAGAAGAGGTGTCAAATACTTAAGTCCCCTCCTGGAGTAACAAGAGGAATCTGCATTGGAAGCAGCAGCTTCCAAGGCCCCGGAGGATGTTGCGGCGCAACACTAGTTCAGTGGCGCGGCACTAGCTTCGCGTCTGCGCCCTGCTTTGTTATTTTTTCATTTGTTTTTTCTTTTGTTTATTTTCCCTAGTTACCGTAATGTATTGAGCACGAAAAACATGTTTCTGTTAAAAATTATCTATATTATAGTTTTTCCAATTGTTATACGTTTAATTACTGATATCATTCATAAACAGGTGCTCTGCTACTATTGGTATTAGCGTGATGATATAAAGCCTTCTTAGATAAATGGGCTATCTAACACTGAAAGAATTTTTCAAATCAGACTAGTAGTTCCTGAGATTAGCGCGATCAATCAAACGAACAAACTCTTCAGCTTTATATATTAGTATAAGATGATAAGCGTAGTGGTTATATCCTCTTTGTTTTTTATTGTTAATCTCAGCGTCTGTCATTCCCAACATTGTAATTTTCTATTTTAACGATTCTATCTGTACATACAAATAAATAAAATAAAGTGTCTGTTTGTAACGTCAGAATAACAGCTTCTTACTAAATACATATGAGAGTAGATACGGTACCTATATCTAAAAATCCGTCCGGGCTAATCGCTGAAATGGCTGGACCGATTTGGACGAGACTCACTGGCAGATAGCTGATGTTATAAGTAGTAACTTATGCTACCTTTTTTTTAGGATTCCAAGAAAAAAAGTCTATACGGACGAAGTCGCGGCCACAGCAAGTATTTTATAAACGTAACATTTATTAAAATGTTGACAGTTTCTTGTTCTTATGCAAGCAAAAGTCGTCTTTAAGGTGACGAACGTTTTAATTCCGTAAGTGTACTTCCATAAAATAAAACACACTCGACTGATATATTGACACCTATAACGCCGCACCACCGTACCACAAAAAGGAAATCTTTTACATAAAATAGAGTAAACCATAGTGTATGGTAACAACCAACAGTACTATCCAGTTTTACACGTTAGAACTTAGTTTGTTTTTCTATGAAATATTGCTCTAGAAAATTCAGTTTTCTCTTAAACCTGGTAAAGAGTATTGAAATATTTTCAATCTACATAATTAATGGTGATCAGAAGGCTGGTGCTTACCTCGGGCAATGGATCAGTATGGCGATCTAGCGAGGAAACGTAGCCAGCCTTCTGGGCACCTTACCCATAGACGACGGTGATCTAGGCTCAGTATTCTACTTATAGTCTTGAGGGACTATGGGTAGAATACAATACAAATAAGTTAAGTTTTCTTTTGTTGTATTAGATTATTTATAAATTTCTTCTATAATAATTAAATAAGTTTTCTACAAAATAGTGAAAAAATCATAATGGCTCGTGCAATTTTATATGAGGCCCAACTCTCTAACAAACGGAGCAATGTCATTTTACCAATTATAATTAAATTCGACGCAAACCTGACAACCGTTTAAATGTTGGATATCTTTAACGATAACCTTAGCAAAGTATGAGGAATGATTTATACATTTTATTATAAAAGCAAACACGATTACACGATACACATGAAAAGTGGTATAACGATGACACTCTTATTTAAGTCCCACTCTTATTTAAATAACTACCCTTGTCAGGATTCGACCCCGCTGATTTTGAGAAAAAATAACACCTGTATTATTACACTAATCCATAGTGTAGCTTGTAAGCATAAATTTCTGTGAAGGAATCTCAAACGAAAAACTAAGGGAAAGGGTTGTTTTTGAAAAAATGTTCTGCATTCTTGAGATGCCATATTTATTATCAAGGACTTCCGAAGTATTTTTCTGTATTACAATTTTGTGCTTGCATCAAATCACTCTTAGGTTGAAGTATTTACTGATAAACAAATTATTTAAATTTGGTAACGAGCAAGATTTATACCTACACGATAAGATTAGCCGAAATTTGCGTCTTAAGGTACGTTTAGACAAGCCGAATGAGTTACTGACGAATTCTCTTGTAGCCGATCGGTTCGTATAAATAGACTTACGACGCTGGGTTCGCCACAATTACACATGTAACATACAAAGCATTAATTCAAAAGTAGAGAATGCAGCCAAGTAGTGAATGATAATAAGCGACGTATATTTAGTTGCGCAAGGGCAGTAGACCTTACAAACGCAGCCGTTCCGTTGTTTAGGCACCAAAAAGATCGCGAGTATGCGACAGGTGTCGCTATGCCTACCATATCTAACTATGATGATATCTAGCAATCTAGATCTTAAAGTTTACTTAGTATACTATTACTAAAGTTTAGTTAGTATATTATTTTAAATTATTTCGCAATTCTGTTTTACAATAAAACCAGTACAACTTGCGTGTTAGGTGTAATATCTGTGGCACAAACACTATATCTCATTTTGTTACACGTCGGATAAGATAGCATTGTCGCTTTAGATTTATGCTATCAATATCGACGTGGAGCCATCCATAAATTACGTCACACTTTAAGAAAGAGAGGAGGGGGGTCGACGTAGTGTGACAAGGGGTGGGAGCAGTCCTAAACTGCGTGCTTACATTTCAAAATTTAATATATGTTTAAGCTTTAAAACACGAAATTTGTACTAATAACGAAAAACTTCAAAATATTTCAACTATCTATCTACATGAGCATAGTGTTTGTTTGTTTGTCTACACTTCGAGATAAATTCAGATTACTCTGTTATCTTAAACGATGTAAAACTAAGGTGTTTATTATTATTAGTATAATTTTCTACACTGAATTTTTTATAAGACCAAAATTGAAACATTATAATCGTTTCATGTGAACGGTCCTTTACGAATTTTGCGAATCGATACGCGGCAATCTACGGCATGGTGATTAGTCGTTTAGTACTCGCGCACTAAAACCAAACAATTATGTAAAGTGCCCCTAACTCTTGCGTGTTATTATTTTCAAACAACGTAATTTACGAAGTAAAATGTATTGGAGCACGTAAAGCTTATTTACATTTCGTTAGAATTTAAAAGTTTTACGAAAACCAATCTGTATAATAATTAAAAATGTTTCAGAAATAACTTTGTTTATGGGTTTAATTTTATTTTTATGTAGTTTTTAACCTCACACGAATAAAAGTATGGAGAGAGGCTATGTAATTCAAGAAAATGCGATTATGACGATTTTAGGAGTTTTTGACTTTAGCTTTGATGGTCATTATTTTGGGAGTTGATAACTCTGCGTGTTAAGTTATCGTACAGCTTAGGCGAGTGTGTACGCGACACAGGCACCGCGCCGCCGTGTAGATTAGGTGTGACCACGCCGCTACCACGCTGCCACCACGCCCTCGTGCCACCACCGCACTTTCATTGTTCAACGGGCGTCAGCGGTAGGTCATGCGACGGCGGATAACGATCGCCTATACAAATAGTATATAGGAGACGTTTTCATACATTTTTGGGCTCAGATTGTAAAAAGATGAGTGTGATTTTAAGATTTATTTTTATTATGTCGCTACGTTTTTTACTGGGTTTTCCACTTTGTAACAGAAAAATATATAGATTTTTAAGCCATAGTTCAACATTTCTTTGGCCCAACAGTCCCCGGCTCCTTTTCACAATAGCAGTGCAATGGCAGCCCGAGCGTGTCGATGGTGCAGTCTACACATGCTTACACATGCTTATACTCCGTACGTCTCTGTGAATTTTTTAAACTCCATCTCCTTTAGGTCTTTTCGCGCATAGAAACACGAAATGTTACGTGAATTTCTTCAATAAATTAACACAACAAATCGAATGCTATGTAAATATGTAATCGATTTCATGCTGTTATACGACTGAAGTCAAGGTTTGTATATTATAATATAAAAGCCATTATTATGCAAAATTATTCAGGGAAGTAGTAATTTTGACATATCAGTATACTTGTTAGAATGTATCTTAATCCTAACTAATATTGTACATGCGAATGTCAGTTTTTTCCCGCCTTAACTACTTAACCGATCATCGTGAAACTTTACATACACCTTGTTAGGGGTACAGAAAAAGACACAGCATATCTTTAATCTACAAAAGGAGAAACTTTTCCGTGCAGGAACGAAGAAAGACTACAATTTCCTGCGGCCAGGCGGCCTGTCGTAAGAGGCGAGAAAACAACCCACAGCCAGGTAGTAGGGTATTTGCTCGTCTTGATGGCTACCACTACTAGTCTAGAGTATGTCACCATAACAACCTTGAGTTGTGTTCCGGCATTAATGGCCAGGTTCCAGTCTCCCTTTAGAGAGCGGCAGCACTGCCAAAGAAAAGATACTGTCCGGCGATTTTGACGAGATAGTAATAGCAGAATTGGGCCCTTGTGGCGACCGAGGGTAAAACTTTCTGGCAGCGTAAGCCGGTCTCAAAACTTTTAGAAAACGGTAGAAGATTCTGGAAGGAAAAGACAAGGACAGATACATTTTAGAAAGGGATAGATGATGAGCGAAAGTTCTATAATAGAAGGTTCGCGAAGGCAAAAACAGAGATGATAGATAGGGATATATAGTAAATAAAAGAATAACTAAAAGAAGATCGAAATTATTGGTTCTAGAAGATTCTTCCGGGTATATAAGCAGCGTAAGGCGCGCCTACCGGGGAGTTCAGTTCAAGACAGCGAAGCGACAAGTGCGAAACGAAAAAGTTGGAAGAGAAGTTTAATAGATGACAGTGAAGATTTTAGTGGTGAATTAAGTGAAAAGTTTAGTGGACAGTTCAGTGTAGGAGAAATGTATTCGGAGTTGAGCTCTGCAGAAATAGGAGGTGGTCTACGCAATATCGGCGACTGTATTGTGAGTGAGACATCTTATCGTTGGGACAGTGCGTTGTTAGTTGTACGTGTAGGGGCAACCCTGCGGAGAAGAATTACGTACGGCTGTGTCAGTCAATAAAAGCGTTTAGTTAAAAGAACTGGTGTTTCCTTCCAATCCTAAGTGCGTAACCCGCTCGCACGTAACACTATCATCAGTGACAAAAAAATACTTTATTTATTTATTTACTGGCTGGTAGAATGCCACAGAAAAATAAATTTACTTGACATTTCATATGTGACGTATTAAATGAGTTCACCAGATTTAGATATAGATTTAACGCCTGATTTAATTAGAGAAGTAGTTGTTTGTTTAAGTAATCAGTTTTTATTTACTTTCCTCATATTCGAAACGAAAAGCAGAGTGTTGACATCGGGTGAAAGGCCTATTTAGGCACGAGATGAATTGAGGGCGCAATAGTCCGAGTGCCTAAGTAACTTTCACCTCTTGTGTAACAATTACAATTTTTTTCATTTTCGTGTATTGTCATTAGGTCTGAACAAACATGCAAAATTCCAAAGTCGTAAGTGTGAAGGTTCTTATTCAATTCGCAATTGTAACACTAAAAAAAATTTTTTTTAAATTAAGATTTCTTTTCAATATTTTACTATCGTGTATTGTCGTCATCTGTAGGTACTGAACAAGCGTGCACAATTTCAAAGTCTAATCTAAAGGAACTGGTTCTAATTCAGCAAGATTTGACCTAAACAAACATATTAACTAACAAATATTGTAAGTAAAAACGAAACTAAAAAAAGTCACCTCACCTGTGAAACGTACATTTTGAAGTTCAATGGTTTTCAAGTACAGATTTAAGCTATAAGCGTTTTTCCTCATAATTAAACAACTGTATAAAGTGCAACGCAGCTAAAAGGGGAACACCCTCGAGCAGTCGTTTGAAGTATGTTGTTAGTTCGATTGAAAAATTGACGCAGCGTTTAGTTTAAAAATATCCTTGTTATGTATGTAGCAATCTTCACAAGAATACAATACAAGATCTGAACTCAATTGTAATAACCCCTCCATATTCTCTTGACGTTCTCGGGAAAAACAGCGCGACAACGTGAAAGTAATACCTGAAAAGAAAACATGGAATCGGTTCTAGTGTTTCTTCTTTCGTTCTCGTGATGTTGATGAAGCAAAAACTTCGTGAGAATATGGAGGCTGTAAGGTCAATACTGCCTAATTTAAATATTGTGCAATAAAGTATTCAATTTTTTAATTTCCGATACATAAACTATAAAAGGAACCCTTAAGATCTCAGTTCAATGTCTGTCTATCTGTAAATCACATCTGATTGTTTCAGGAACTACTAAAAGCGCGTTCCATTAGTAGCTTACGTTCACGACCGCGATTATTCCCGTTCCACATTCTTACGGGCGTTACAATCATAAACTCTAGTGGAACGGTTATTCGACCCACCTCTTGACATGGGTCGTTGTGAGCGTTGCGTGATCAAAAATTATGACTAATTAGTGACGTTTTCGCTACGACCATAACGACCGCGATCGTGAGGTGGAACGGAGACGGAGCATTTTAGGCGTTGTGAGCTACTAAAGGAACGCGCTGTAACAGATATGAAACTTGGCACACACGAAGCCTCGTGTGTCTACAAAAATGTAGTGTCAAATCATCTCTACGAAAGCCTTTATTCTGTATGGACTCGGGCACTTGTCCGATTATTAAATTATGCATACTGATATGACGGAACTAGCATGGTTTTTTAACTAGACAAAAATAATTGATACTAAGAGTATGCGCAAGAACACGTTTCTTATTGTTTCTACTAAGGGGAAGACACTAAATTTTGTACTTTATTAATGTTTAACACACTGCACTACACTTTGTTATGATAATTTTATAACACTAACTCAAATGGTTTTGTTCTTTTGAGTCTCCTTAATAAATCTATAGCATCGTGGAGCTTGATGGCCGTAGGCAGCAGTTGTTGGTCAGCTTCAGCGTACTTGCTAATTATGTTAGAAGTTGTATGGTGATCTGATCCATAACTGAAGACCCCAATAACCGCAACCAGCATTAAAAATTTTCTCGATCAAAAACTTCTTTTAAAACTAAGTTTTTAATAAAAAGTCGTTTAACACTATTTCATCTTGCATGTCTAACAGCGAACCGCTCTTCGTATTTGTTATTACAAACCAGATATTTTTAGGATATTAGTCTACAACGCAGAGAAAATACTGACGAAATCCAAACATTCCATCTTATAAACAGAATTTATCGACGACGAAATTATCAAACTGCCTGTATAATTTTAGACACGGCCGCTGCTTTTAAACTATATAATTTCATGTACTTGACAATTCAAATTCTCTTCGTAAGGTTTTGTTAATATAAGTTCTACTGGATAACATTTTTTGAAGATTACACAAACGAAATAGTGTCAGAATGATCGATCACTGGCGTCATAATGGCTGCTTTTGTATAAAAAAGAAAGTATGGTTTATGATGCCATTAATAAGCCAGTACTATTGTGACACTGTTGTATGTAATGCGACTTCAGGCCTTCGTGCCCACTTGAGATGAAGTTGTCCGTGTGCCTACAATTCGGAGCTGCACCTCGACATGCGTTCGTGTTTAAAAAGGAACATCCAGGTCCTTTATCCGTAAGAACCATATGGGTCCGGCTGACTACCGTATGGAGTATACTGATCCGTGAAACAAAATTTATTTCTGATCCGTTGAAACCAATGAGGTCACTTTTAATTGTAATCGTCAACAAAGGTGCGGAATCTGTCCAGTCTGCGTTCTGATGCGTGTGCATGTGGACTCGGGTTCTGTGGTCTCGCAACTGTTGGACTGATTTCCAAATTAGCGTTGGGTACCTTCATCAATGCGACAGATGCCAGGTTTTTTATTGCCTTAGTTCAGCAGAGAGGCAGACGGGCCACCTGATGGAAAGCGATTACTATCGCCCATGGACTGCTGCCACTTTCTAAAGCGAGACTGGAACCTGGCCACTAATGTCGGAACACAACTCAAGGTTGTTATGACGGCATACTTTAAACCAGGGGTGGTAGCCATCCAGACAGACAAATACCCTACCACCTGGCTGTAGGTTGTTTTTTCGCCTCTTACGACAAGCCGCCTAGCCGCAGGAAAGTATAATCTTTCTTCGTTCCTGCATGCATAAAGGTCCGCGGATTCGTATCCATCTGTAATTACCCTCCTCTAGTGCTCTCCTCTCTCCTCTGAATACAGAGTATAGAGACATGTAAGGGTATAACATAAATAAAGGTAAATTATATTAGGCTCCCATAGAGTAAATAATAACCAGAAACAAAATTAAAACTAAATAATTAAAATGAACAAGTTGGCGGTAGGCTAAATAAAACTTTAACTATACTCGTTGACACTTGACATCTTTGTTTTCCGAGATCACGGCCACTGAAAAGTGGCCGAAACGTCGGACTAACAAAATCAAAATCAAATAAATTACCGCGCTTATAACCGTTAAAACGTAGTTTTATTATAAACTAGCTTCTGCCTGCGACTTCGTCCGCGTGGTATGTTTTTTTAACTATCCCACGAGAACTCTTTAATTTTTCGGAATCAAAGTATCCTATATGTTGACCAGGGATATAAGCTTCCATCATAAAAATTTAATTTAAATCGGTTCAGTCGTTTGGGAGATTAGCCTGTACAAACAGACAGACACACAGAGAAACAAAAAATTTGAAAAAAATCTAAATTACTTCTATTTCACTTCTGACATCCTCTTGACTCGGTTTTTAGCATTTTTTTCATAGTACAGTTTTATTATATGTATAGATAAAGATGTATACGTGTTACGTTTATAAAACCTACAGAACGGCTGTACAATGGGGAGTGCTCTGATGAGTTATTTGAATTGGTGCCTAAGTAGCCAATTTACCACCGCCCCACTCGCCGGCGACTGGGAGTTCATGCACACTTCGTTGACACCTGGAAGTCATCCACTGTACGTGGCACTCACTCCTGGTTTTTTTTTTTTAAGGCGCGGGAAATGCCTTTCGCACATACCGGGTCCTTTGCTAGGGATTAGACCGTTGTTGATCATGGAGGCTTTCCACTGAGGCAATCCAAACAATAATCAACCGGCTTGTGTGGAGACTCGACTAATCAATACCCCACTAAAACCACCCTCCTCCCATGTGCCCCGCGCTTATGGCAGGAAAGGCGTGAGATACAGAACGTAGTTACGCCCACACCGATCCTAGCGCACAAGTGCTTGAGAATGCCCCGGGAGAGGCAAACTCACTTCGTCAACAGGGGTGAAGACTCCTCTGCTCCCTAGATGCTAGAGGGCCCCTGCAGCGGTATTTCAGGGAGGGAGGTCATGCGCATACCTGCGCCTCCGGGCTCCCAACTGACGTCGGCGCCCGCGAGACGCATGCGCACTACCATCTCTCTCCCTATCTCGTTCCGAAGGCACTCACTCCTGTATACCATACGTGAGCAAGCTATGGAATGAACTCCCTCCGCCGTTTTCCCAGAGCGCTACAATATGGGGCTCTTTAAAAAGGGCGTAAACAGATATTTAAAGTCTCAACTAGGTAGGTAACACATCGGCTCCCTTAGTGTTGCAGAAGTGCAGACCCGTTTGCCAGTTTGCCTACAAGCAAACATAAAAAAGAGCAAAAAGACATCTAGAGAAAACATTGAGACTAATCATCAAGACAACAACATTTTTTATACAACATTTGTCATGATAAATTTGATTGTATTACATTATCGAACCAAATAACTTTTTGGGTTCCGTAGAGATTTCACATGATACGGAAGAACCGTAAGCGTGATATGTTTGCGGTTAAGATATCTAGAACTAACGCAGGTGACCGTACCCCAATTAACAGGATAATGAAACTTTACAATGAACATTATACAGAAGCTGATATATTTTTTCTAACCCCTTCTTTGTACAAAAAGAAAATTATAGAGTTGTCAATGGATGTACCTGTTACCCCCCACTAACAGATATTAATTAGTTAAGTACTGTAGTGAATTCCACATCTATTGACGACTGTATACTAAATCTTATAAAATTAATTCGTAATTCTCTGGATAGTAACTGACTGACAGACAGACGGATTTATTTCTTCCTTTTTTATTATAGTTGTGGGCAACATCGCTGGTTGTGTCACAAGTAATATTTATTTATAGTGTTAGTTTATATTTTTATTTGATTTTCTTAGTGGTGTAATTGTTGGTTGCCCTAAATAAATTTTAAAAAAAGACAACATCTTCAAGTAGCGGTATTATTGTTCCTAATAGTCGTCTTTAAAGTCCTTATTAAGCCAGCAATATAACACGCTGTTCATTACGATGCAACCGGACAGCGTATATAACTCGATATACCTCTTAACCCAATTGAATGGGGTAAACAAATTTCAATTATGATAAAAGAAACAAACAATAAACTTGTTTATTAATTCCACAATGGCCATTCGAGTACGACCGCTATACGATAACATTATTTATATTCCAAGCATCGATAGTAAAATCGATACTTCACATAGCTGATATGAAAATTGTGTCTCTGCGTCCGTATGCACTAAAATTCAGTATAGAATTTCATATGAATTTAGGTACTACCCGTGCGCAGAAGGTTTGCCGATAGCCTCATGATGTCACGCGTCGATGGTCAATAGGGTTGACAAAAAAGGTTAGATAAATAGTTGTTGCAATAAATGTATTACTTTAATTTATTATTGTATATACTTTACATAAGTATATGCATTCCTCCACCTATAAGAAACGCCTCATCGTTTTCACTCTTTAGGATCACACTAAAGAAATTCCTATGTGAACACCAAAACGCACAATGTAACTTAAGGCATGACAAGTGCTTTATGACCATGTTACTAATACCTATGATAACATTAACAATAATCTATTTATTTTAATTGGTTATTTTGTTGCTCATGTATCTCGCTATGTTTATATATCTATGTAAATATATGTATATTATTATTATTATTTCGATGTAAATTTGTCTAACAACCCGTTTTATTTTTATAATTATTAAAATTGAACCGATTTGATATATCATTTGTGTTGTATTGTCCTCCGTGACTGCACCTGCTGGTCCCTGGCAGAAGAACAGCGCTGGCCTTAGTGGCGAGCATTACGCTGAGTCTGGGTCAAATTTTAGGACTTATATTGATGCATTTATTTTTTATTTTACTTAGTATTGTTAAAGTGTTTATTTGTCCTAAATAAAATAATTATTTCTTTCAATAATAATAAGTAATACAATACAATAATAGTAAGTAGTCATCGGCAAATCATCTGCGCGCGGCTTATATATTTGAAAATTTTCCCGGTATTTGTCGGTAGAGGGCGGCAAATTGCCTTCTAACGTTTAAAATACCATGATAGAAAAAACTTTAATTACTTTTAAAACTAACTAACAAGCTATTTGACTAGTTAAATATAATTAATAATGGCATCATCATAAGTTGGCTAGCATAAGGTGGCTTCGGCGTTTTGAAGATGATAAAAAGTATCTCAGTTGATTCTACTGTCAATGCATCAACTACCCTATTTAAAGGAAATGTTTTGCCGTGCATTTTTTATTTTAAACAAGTGGCTAAGTAGGTGCATACACAGTGAGGGGTTTCATAGACCTGTTGAATGGCCTTTATTTTAGTTACTTAGATGAGGAACCCTAAAAAAGATTTAATAGAAAATACTCCTTATTGTTCTACTTAGTTTACTGCTTTTTACGACTTTAGGACTAAATATTTTCCCCACCTGTGGATTTCTAAAAAAATATTACAAAACATCATTATGATTTTGGAGACTTGTCTAACAATTAGTTGCAGAAAGCTGTGCACTAGCTCGTTTGGTGATTTTATGAAAAAAGCCGTCTATTGAACAGCCAGCTGTTGTTAACTGAAATCCGCCATAAAGTTGAGTGTAGACTATAACAGAAAACCCGCTTACTACGCGCAGCGTTGAAACCAATTGAAAGATTGCTTTATGCTAGTTGCAAACGTGTGAGCAGCTGTGACCTGTTTTTGGAACGAAGTTCCCTATCGCACGTTGCTCAGCCGATGGGAGCTAGACTAAAAAAAGGGTAACCGAAAGGAAAAATGCTGACCGCTGTATATTATTATAAGATTTCGAACATTAATAGAAAGAAATAAGATCTAAAATAAAATAATATCTATCAGTGTAAAATACGGTGTTTTGAAATTAGAAAGTCTTGTAATTGCCCTTATTATATATACCTATACTATATAATTTCTTCAATCGAAAGTCTTCGATGGTCCTTGAAACTTCGTTCCAACCAAGTGTCCCAAAGACACCTCATTCAAATTCAAAAGTTTTTGACTGGAGAACACTTTTTGAAGGTCATACATATAAGTTAAAATTTAAATTTACTTCCTATTCTATGTATACCGCTTCGCAACGTGTTGTTGCTGTTACGGAGAAAAAGCAGCAAGAAACTCCCAGCAACACGTCTAGCTAAAATTGTTTTTCTTTATATTTATATCTCAAGCTCTTTTTTTTTATAAGTTATTACATTCGGATTTTATTGCCTGAAGTGGGCAAACAGGCAGACGGCCCATTTGACAGAAAATGGTTACCGTCGTTTATGTACATTTGCAACACGGGGGCGATGTTAACGTGTTTATGTGAAAGTACCATCAATTATCACAACTCTACAAAAAAATTTTCGTTCTTTGTCCTAAAGTTTATACTATTATTTTCCAGTTAGTTATGCACAAAAACGAAAAGAAAATACCTTTTTTCGGTATAAAGTTTGCTTTTGTGATAGTTATAATAATAATACTCATTTTTCAATTTTTTCCTAAATTTTAATTGATTTTAATATTTTTAAAAAGACCGCGCGGTGAGAGTGGGGTATTAACGTTTACACTGTGCCGCTAGATGGCACCCGAGTGATAAACAACCATCAGGTGTTATTTACAAGCCCAGAATAACTTAAAATGTCGTCACGAAAGTGCAAATACGATGCTGATGCATTTTGTTTTATATGTGGTCAATTTATTAAAGTTCGAGACGTGAAATATGAACTAAAGACATCTCACGTTCTCTGTGAAGCCTATGAAGCATATTTTGACTGTCCTGTACGGAATCAAGATAAGCCATGGGCTCCACATGTTGCTTGTAGTTATTGTAAAAGGTGTTTGGAAGGTAAGCAATTTTTATTTAATTAAGCGATGAATCCAAAATAATAGACATATTAATTTTTATTTTTATATTTTTAGGTTGGTATCGAGGTGAGAAAAGGTCTATGAAATTTGCAATACCAAGGATTTGGCGAGAACCTAAAGACCATATTACTGACTGCTACTTTTGTATGGTGAATCCGAGTAAAAGACGTAGAGGTAAAAATGCAAAACCTATTGAATATCCTGACCTCGAATCTTCTTCTGCTCCAATTGCTCACGACCTGACACGACCAGTACCTGAGCCACCAAAAAAATTATCGCAGAAAAGTAGCTCATCTTTTAGTTCTTATAAAAGTAATTCCGATAAGGAGTTTTTGCCTACACCTGAACAACCAAAACACTATCTCATTACTTCAGAAGATTTTAACGATCTAATTAGAGATTTAAATTTGCCAAAAATAAAGCAGAGCTTCTAGGCTCTCGGTTAAAACAGTGGAATTTGCTTGATGATGTTAAGATCACGGATCATCAGCGGACTAGGCATGAAATGTTTGCAACGTTTTTCACGAAGGAAGATGGACTTTGTTTTTGTAATGACATTAAAGGTATGTTTGAAGCAATTGGCATACCCTGTGTCCCTAGCGAATGGCGTTTATTCATTGACAGCTCTACAAAAAGTTTAAAAGCAGTTCTATTGCACAACGGAAATAAATTTCCGTCTCTTCCAATTGCTCACTCAGTACATCTTAAAGAAAATTATGAAAGTGTCAAAATTTTGCTTGAATCTGTAAATATCGTGAGTATAACTGGGAGCTGATTGGAGATTTTAAAATGGTGGGATTTTTAATGGGGCTACAGGGTGGATATACAAAGTATCCGTGTTATTTGTGCTTGTGGGATAGCAGAGCGGATTCTAAACACTATATTCAACGGTCATGGCCTGTAAGAACAGAATTATGTGTCGGAAAACAGAACGTCAAATTTGAGCCGATTGTTGAAGCGGAAAAAGTGTTAATGCCGCCTTTGCACATTAAGTTAGGGTTGATGAAACAATTTGTTAAAAACTGGATGAAACTTCAGAAGCTTTTGGATACTTAAAAAAATTCCGAAGTTATCGGAAGCAAAGGTTAAAGCTGGGGTTTTTGTTGGTCCGCAAATAAGACAGATTTTCGCCGATGAAAAATTTCCAACGTTGCTGAATCGTACTCAAAAAGCAAGTTGGAACAGTTTTAAAGCAGTAGTTTCTGGATTTTTAGGAAATAATAAAGCTGAAAACTACGAAAAGTTGGTTGAGGATATGCTTACAAATTTTAAGGCCATGGGCTGCAGGATGTCATTAAAAGTACATATGCTGCATGCTCATTTGGATAAATTTAAAAACAATATGGGAGCCTATTCCGAAGAGCAAGGAGAACGTTTCCATCAGGATATCATGAATTTTGAACAACGCTATCAAGGCCAATACAATGAAAACATGATGGGCGACTATATTTGGGGTTGATTGAGAGAAAGTAGCTATGAACATAAAAGAAAAAGTAGAAGTGTGCACTTTTAAGTTATTTTCCACTTTTCTGTAAGCTAATTTGATAGTAAAACTTAATAAAAATAATAAACATTTTTATTTCAATAGTTTTATTTTCAATCAAAAATCAAAATCCGAGATTTTTAAAAATTTCGTTCAATCAGTCTTCTAAGCACAAAAGCAAAGTTTTTCATGCCATATATTTTTTTTCCGTCTTATTACGACCTAAACTACCGAAATTTAATGCTTTGCAATCAAAGTCAAATTTCATGTTGACCCGTGTTATACATACGAAGTCTAAAATGTTCAATAACTTGTAAATACTTGTGTTAGGTACCACAAAACATCCGGGGCAAACAGTGTTGGCAAGCCGTGACCTCCTTCTGTGAGCAAATTATGGCCCAGAAGGAGGCAGTCGAACGTGAGAGGGAAGAGAACGCGTATGCGGCCCATCCGCAGAAGGCGGCCTGGGGGTCATAGGCGCCGCTAAGCGCAACTTCTCCCGTAAACCATCACAGGGGGCCACGTGGACCAGTGGGGGATTCCGTCGATTTCCCCTGTTGGTGAAGAGAGTACCCTTCCCCGGGTGTGCCCTATGTGAGATCCAAGCGGTTTAGTTCTTACAGCACCCCATAAAAGCGTATAGGAGAGGGGCGCAGGTTAGGTTTAGTGGGTAGTCTAAAGGCCGACCATCCCCTGTCCCTCCGCTCGGTGGCCACAGTGGGCATAGGGTCGATCAGGAGTCCCACACATCCCTCGGCGAGCCTTCCCCCTCTGGCCCGAGGATGGTATCCCAAGAAAAGAAACATGATCAGTTTAGAGGCAACCATTTCACGCCGATATTCTGTGAGAGCGTGGTATCACACCGATCAAGTCGGCCCTATGAGCTATAATCAAGGTGATGATTCCAACATGGCTCTACTACGTCCGTATAATGTATATAGTGCTGTTACACGTAACATAGTTTAGGAATATTACTATAATAGTATTTAAGGATCTGCAAGATAAGATTTCAGTGATATGACGTGCAAAGATAGAAAAGATAAAACGACCATCAGTAGCGGAGATAAGAATGCACGGTCAACTATTTATTTAGAAATTAGTGGGCCCGGCAGAGGTTGTCCTGCTTTGAAAATAAATAAAAAACTTGGAATCAAATTATTAGGTCACCTACAGAGTTCAATTGTAAATCTAAACCACCTAGGGACCCAGCTAAACACACAGAAAAAAAAAACAAAATAGGTCCAGCCGTATTTGAGTTTTAGCTAAACTAACGAAACGCAATTGTTTTTTGCATAATAAATCTAACTATCTGTCTAGCTATCTATGTACACACAGACACACACACACACACACCTGTGTATATGACTGAACTTCTAAACGGTTGGACCTATTTCGATGAAATGTTTTGTATGTCGATTCGAGAATGGTTTAGATTCACAATTGGACCCGGTAGGTGGCTTTGGAATCGGGTTCTAATTTTTTTTTTTAGGGCAGGACAACGTCACCAGGTTCAGCTAGTAATAAAATATAATATTAATAGAGTTTACCACGCGGCTGCGCCGCGGGTCAACCACCGGTGCGTACCTCTTGTTAAAAGAGCAGGCGGTACAGGGTACATTGTATTAATTTTTTATATATTTGCCCCCGGAAGTTTCAATCAATTTTATATCGCAAACTATCCCCATCCCCCGTCTATCTGTTAACTACATTAATGACAAAACTTGACAAAAATGACAAAAAAAAAAAATAGACAAAATGGATAAATGAACGAATTGGACGAAGTGGTCGAAATGGACGACATGGACGAAATGGACAATATCACAAAATCTATCCTAGTTTCCGGGATTACCTTTATATAAATCTATCCCATTATCCAGGATGAAAAGTATCTCTTAGCCACCCTTGGTATTAAAATTACATATGTACCGAATTTCAGCCATATCGGTCCAATAGTCTTTCCATAAAAGGATAACAAACAGAGAGACAAATATATTTTAATAAACTAAGTATCCTATGTTCATCCTCGGCATCAATATATATATATATATATATATATATACTGAGTTCCCGCCAAATAGGTGCCGTGGTTTTTGGTTGGTGAAAACGGAACAGAGACAGACCGAGTTACTTTCGCAATTATAATATTAATAGGGATTATATGTAAATAGAAATGCTTATATTACCTTTTTTAATATTATTTAAGTTATATGTATATTTTTAGTGTAGTAGAAGTAGTCGCAATGAATTTTCATCTGCTGCTAAATTTTTGCCTCTGTATGTCACTAGCATGACGCTAGATAAAGATCAACGCTGGTTAACAACCAGCAATTTGATGAGCTAGAGCCAATATAGAACTTTCATCTTCATTGATTTTATTATTGTTATTTAGTCTTGTAGTTCTAAATACCTTTTTTTCAAAAGCGGTCGGTTTTGGACTAGTGGTCAATCAACACGGTGTGCATATAGCTCCTCCGGTGTGCGTTCGGTCTAAGCATAGAGCCTTGCATTGTGTTTGTAATACAGGACAAAGTGCTTCTCAACATATAATTTCCGGGTTTAATACAACATTTTTAAATGCTAAACAAACATACTTGATAAGTGATAAGACTGTTTTAAGGTCAAGAACAACGATGACGCTGTGTGTACAAAAACTGATAAATAATGGACACAATCACCTACGAGTTCATTAAGTTTAAAAGCCACTATCAACAAAACAACGAATAATAAGTTTTAATTTAAATAATCGGCAGACAAACAAATAGTGTAATACATAGTCCCGCTATAAGTTTTATTACAAATTAAAATGCTTTTTTTTTATAAAGCATGGAAAAAATACTATTCCGTGTTATAAAGTAATGTAATCTTAATAAAACTTGTATGTACATATTGGATGAATAATTAAATAATTCTCTTTATATAAATTTTGCTCTTATAGTAATATCTGTTATTGCCTTATCTGCTGTTTAAAATGTATCGTTTATTAATATATTGTGAAAAGGCTCTGTGATCTTTGTTAATTAAATAAATATTTATTGAAGTCTCAGTAAAAAATAACGCAACCTTTGGCTTTGATTGAGGCCTTTAATCTATTTGGCCATGAATCTATGGATTTACGCACTGTTTCCTTTAGCCACTGCTTGCTCCAGAGATTGTGAAGGAATGTGTGGCAATATCAGTTCGGAAATGTTCGACCGTTCCGACAACGGGTGCCTAACACGCCTTCACAGAATTGCCCCCCTCCACGCTCGGCCACCGGAACATCGAGGAAGCTGGCGACCGACCCCACCTCCTATGGCCTCATAAGCTCAGAGGAGACCGATAAAGAGAGGTCGCGAACGCCCCAAAGCCGCGGAGAGGCCAAAAGGCGAACTAAAGCCCGAGATGGCCATCGAAAGCCACAGAATGGCCGACCAAGCCGCCGATGCAGACTACGCGAAGGCCACCGGAAGCTACATCGGCCATCCAGAGTTGCTGTGTAGGCATCGATTGGGAAACTTCCAGCAGCTCTAAAACATGTCATCGGAGGGTCGTTGCCCTCCCAGTTGAAGCCGGAGCAGAGTATTTAGCTCGATACCCCAACCAACTCCATCCAAAAGAGCTGAAGATCTGACTGGTTTATACAAATTGATAATAATAATTAATTTCCCAGTTATAACTAACCTGAGAACACAATTAACTTAAAAGACAATTAAATAAAGACGATAATTAACCTCGTAACGTACTTAGCGACGTGACTAACGTGCCATATTAACATGCTTATAGGTACCCTTTTGCAGTATGAGGTCAGACGAACATTAATGGCGGGGTTAATCTGCGGGAGCGACATTTCCAATACTTACTTTAGTTTGCGTGATACGAGGATCTCGCCCCGACCGTGTTTGTTAATGTTACATGTTACTCGTTACATTATGTACTTCCACGGTAGCAAGCAGGAAGATGACGAGGCAAGTGGTCAGCGCGAGTATCAAATGATCGATCAACTTCCTGTCATATGTATTTGTAACCTTTGCCTGTTCAAACATATGTCTGGCTGTATGGAACAAGTGGCTTTGCCTGCCACTGTGGCGAATTGTAATACATACAATTACTTGTAATGTCAAAATTGTCAAGCATTCAAAAATTCAAAATAAAAACTACGTTCTTCCATTATATCGATATTATTGTAAAATTGTAGTTAAAATACAAATCAAACTATTCCATTTAATTCGCGCTGCCCACTTTCCTCGCCTCGTCGAGTAGTTTGGGAACAAATGAATGACATTTGTAATTTTTCGAAAAATATGAGTAACCCGGGAATCGAGTTGTATGAAGCCACGCCACTTTAGGGTAGAAGATACCTTTGGTAAATTTTACTTTTTTATTTTTGAGTAAAATACACCTTTAGTGACCACTAATTATAGACAAAACGCCTTTATCTTACGAAGCTCAAACTGTTTCAACAAAATAGTAGTAAAATTGAACCTAGACTTATACTGCACCCGCATAAATTCGGTCAAGCGAATACTGGCTCAAGATTTTTTTGGAAAGACAGAAACTTAGAACTATATTATCAATAGGAATCGTGTATGTGTTGTTACCAATAGGTGGAGGCTTGTTATCAGCATTTATATACTACTTTTTTTTACTATACTGATATGTAATAGTCTCTAAGCCTTCGTAAAATTAAATAAATAAATAAAATGAAACTAAAAAAATATGTTTTCGCCATTTTTTCATTGGAGAAGTTTGGTAACTTATTTCGGATAATATTTTCTTAAGCTTCGCGACTTGTATACATAATAAAAACTACGTTTTAACGGTTTTATGCGCGGTAATTTATTTGATTTTTATTATTCCGACAAACCAATTTGATTGATAATTTCTTTTATTTTTCCTTCCACCCATTTTAATATTATATATAATTATTAGAGCTAGGCAGGTTTGCTGAAGAGTCTCTTGCGCCGCTTCTTCTCTTCATGCCATAACATGTTGCGAAGCGGTGGTAAATTAGATTAGGCTTCCATAGAGTAAATAATAACCATAAACAAAATTAAAATGAACAAGTTGGCGGTAGGCTAAATAAAACTTTAACAATACTCGTTGACACTTGACATCTTTGTCTTCCGTGATCACGGCCACTGAAAAGTGGCCGAAATGTTGGAATAACAAAAATCAAATAAATTACCGCGCTTAAGACCGTTTAAACGTAGTTTTATTATTTATTGGCTTAATTCGGAGTACTTTGGGAATAAGGATTCCCTTGTTCTCATTTTATCCCTCCATTTTATATGCCCATATTATCTTATGGCCGGTTTCTACATCTTACCAATCGTTCATTGGCCTTACTATCGGTTAAAATTTGACATAAGCTCCACACAAGTAATGTCAAACTTAAACCGATGGTAAGGCAAGTGAATGAATAGTAAGATACAGGAACTGGCCATTAATCTTCCTTTCAATTTTTCAGCCCCGGTGCAACCTTCAAAGACCCAGACCTCCTTACGTATTCATTTCTCACTTTATCGATTCTTTTAAAAACACATGTCCATGACATTTGTTGGTCTTCCATTTTAGTGGTCCAACATTCGGACGCGTATAACATGACCAGCCGTATTATATCTATAAATGTATACATCTGTGTTTTTTAGTTTAAGTCAACATTAGTTTGTCACATGTTAAATACACAATTATGTCTGTATGACTAACAAAAAAGTATATCGTCTGTTTCATGGCAAATTTATATAACTGACACATTGCGAAATCGACTTTATTACCTTTTATTAAAGCTGAAATTATTAATTTAATAAAGAACTTTACTGGTATAAATCAATAAACCGAAATCAGAGGTTATGTGTATTAATTAAAAAAATACTATCATAAATAATTACAGTTTTCTTTTGATAACTTAACAAAAAATCTCTACAGTAAATGTATTTTCACACATCGTCATTTAAAAACAAAATACAATAGTGTCACCAACATCGCTAGATTAGCTAACAACTACCTTTATAGGTTTCCTAGAAAAGATCGCCTAAGCAATAAAGCTGCCTATTGTATTGCCTAGAAAGTGTTATAAATATGGTGTGCAATAAGGTTGTATTTATCTACAAAGTCGCGTTTTTCTCAAGATTTTTAAATTGTCAGTTGATTAATTTTGTCATGTCGAAAGCGACGATCCGATAATTCTTTCGTGAACACGTGTTTTATTACCCTTGGTATTTAAATTAACTATAATTCTTTTTATGATTGTCTAATTGTTCATTGTCACTTGTTTGCGTGAATCTTCTAAGTATTGAAACGTAACGATCCATTGTCAATCGCTTATGCCTTTGTGTTTTTAATGTTCAAATTTCGCTGCATATTCATAGAAGGCATATTGTTTTGAATTAAGCTAGAAGTTCGAGAATTCCAATGAATGATGTGCATGTTATCGGGAGGAGGGCCCATCTCTATTTTGGGAATATATAAGGTCGGCCTGTTAAGACGGATTTAGTTGAGTTCTAACTGCGATCGAGGTGTTATTAAGTGTACATTCGGAACGGGAATCTCATATTGACAGACGTTTTTTATGTTATTACGATCTTTACGATTGTCTTATTCGGTAGTATTTGTAACAGCTGCGAATTGTAATATACATATATATATTGACCCACTGTAATATATATGTATATTAGTGGGTCAAAAAAAATGTTTTTTACAAGTTACACGAATAAAAGGGTTGCTAGACACCTTAAAAAAATTCTCACCAAATATGAGAGCTCTTAATTTCAATAGGAAGGTCCTCTGCATTACATTTTTTTGATTTACGGAAATGTTATTTTTTTCTTAGTCCAATAGAAAAATCATATCTCCGTTAGTAATTTATTTAGCAGCAAAATTCAGTATACTTTTTTGTAGGAAATCGAACGCTCTACAAAAAAGTCACCATTCAACAAATATTGAAGATTAAAGTTTGATTATTTTAGAAAATTTTCTTTTTTGCTCATGAATTTGTAACTCATGAACAAATAAAGTTTATAAAAAGGACCGTGTATATTTTTGTAGGAAATTGAACGCTCTACAAAAATGGTCTCAATTGCTTAGTCGATTAAATTGAGTGCTTCAAAGATATTCATTATCACACTTTGATGCATACTCATTTTTACAGTTTTTGATAATTAATTCAGAAAATTCCGTTTTATTTTATGAGTCTTAAAAAAATTCATACCTGCGGCAGCATCCAAGGAGTGTTGGTTTATGAACACCGGGATATTCAACTTCTACGAGACGAATCTCTACCGTTGTTGTGTACCTGCGGCGCGCGTGCTTTACTGCTTATTTTGCTGTTCGCGTTTTGTTGTACGGAGGTTTTTAATTACGTTTTAATTATACACACACACACACACACAATATATATTAGGTTGGGGAAAAAGTTTCTTCGCATTTTATATAAAAATTCAAAAGGTTTTTTTATAAAGTTTATTTACATTTGACTAAAGTATGTAGGTGCCATTTTGTTGGATAACTTTTTGCCATCTTGTAGGTAGGGACATGATCCCATTGCTATACAAATTTTGGGCCTTCTGATCAAAAAACTGCGACAAGTGGTTTTGGCAGTCCTCTTGTGATGTTAACCTGACACTGCCTAAGGAATTCTGCAGAGACCAAAACAGGTGAAAATCTGAAGGTGCAAGGTCAGGACTATACGGCGGATGCATTAACACCACCCAGCCAAACTCTCGTAATTTTTGCTGGGTGGCTAAAGATGTGTGAGGTCTAGCGTTATCATGGTGAAATACCACACCCCTTCTATTGATTAATTCCGGCCGCTTTCTCTTAACTTTTTGCTTTAATCTCATCAGTTATTCCCAGTGTAGCTCAGAATCGATGGTCCTGCCTGGCGGTAACAGCTCATAATGAATAATCCCCTTCCAATCCCACCATACACACAGCATCACCTTGTTGCGAGCTAACCCGGGTTTCGCCACAGTCTGTGACGCCTGACCGGCCTTTGACCACGATCTTTTTCGCACGGGATCCACATTTCATCACCAGTTATCAGCTTCTTCAAAAATGGATCGGTTTAATTACGTCGTTATAAAGATTCACAAATGAGTGCACGGTTCATTAGGTTTCTTTCAGTGAGCTTATGAGGCACCCGAATATCGAGCTTTTTTGTGCACCCAGCTTTTTTCGAATGCGCCAAAACCGTTTTGTGGTCAATTCCCAGTTCTCCAGCTACATAGTAACTACTAATATGCCGATCTTGCTCCACTTTTTCAAAAATGGCATCAATTTTGTCCGTAACAGGGCGACCAGAGCGACGTGCATCTTTGATATCAAAATTTCCGGATTGAAAACGCTTAAACCAAATTTGCGCTACTCTCACAGATACTGCATTAGGTCCAAAAACATCACAATTTTTTTCGCGGCTTGTGTTGCATTTTTACCTTTTTTGTAGTAAAATTTTAAAATGTATCGAATTTCTTCATTAGATTCACTCATTTTAACAATAAAAAAAACAAATGAAAATCACATATTTTCCTAATTTGAATTTGGAATTGTCTTCTTTAAAATTAAAACTTTTAATGATACCAAAATCAGCCAGATACAAATAGTATAGCCAAAGAGATCTTATTAGAAGTTCATACATACTATATGCGAAAAGACTTCTTCCCCAACCTATTATATATATATAATAACAACAGAACATAAATGTCCCACTGCTGGGCTCGAGCCTCCCATTGTAGGGGAATTACAGTTGCGAATTACGTGTGTGCATTTCTAATAAAGTTTGTGATAATTACAACGGCACTTTAAATTCGAATCCTGTAAATTCGTAACAATATGGAAAAATACACGGTAGTCTTGACGTGTCGACAGGAAACGAGTGCTTCCATTACACGGTGTGTTTAAGTAGCTTTATCTAACAACGTCGTATGAGACTTGGTTTATTTCAACGCAATAATATTTACCTTTTGCTTGAGTAGATATTCCTATATCTACGTCGACCTTGGCTGTCTTTATTTTTAAAACTTGAAATTAAACAATAAGCCACGTGCGAGTCGGACTCGCACACGGGAGGTTCCTCCATATATACAGTGCAGATATTATGATTCTTATTCAATTCAAGTTTAAAAATTGATCATATCATTCCACACACATCGATGGGTTCTTTAGAGACGACTAACGTTTACTGATTTTGTCGTTTAATTTTCAAAAATGTCCATCCTATGGGTCAAAAATTTAGAAGGTTCCGATAAAAATTTATTTAAGAAATATATATATATATATATATATATATATATATATATATATATATATATATATATATATATATATATATATATATTTAAATCTAACCAAATCCACCCCCACAAGCTTATGTAGATTGATTTGATTTTTTTATTACTGGAATGTGAAGGTTAATTACTGCAATATTTCATTTAGTTTGATTTTAAGTCTATTTAAGGATTAAAATTAATTACTAAAACTAACTTATCAGCCACCACTAACTTTTAGTTTTTTACTCTTTCACAGAGCTACATCACAACACTGTGGCTAGAGGTGGGTTACTATTGTAAAAGCTAGTGTTACATTTATTTAGTTGTTGTCATGTTTCTTTTTAAGGTTAATAATTAATTTTGTTATGTACCCTCTTATTTCTAAACGATACGATCGGCCATTTCCTTAATTGAATGATAATGTTATATTTTTATTTATTCTGTGGTTAGCGCCTGTTTTATATAGAGTAGTTGTCTATAATTTAGCATAATTTTATGTAAAAATATTTATCCCTAATATGATGTGGTAATTGTGTAGATTACAATTCAAAATATCTCAATTGTATATATACGGTATTCACTACATTTTATTTTCACTTTGGCAGATGCGGTATTTTTTTTACTGTGTTTGATTTATTTTATTACATGTAAAACTTTAAATATTGTTACGAGTTACAGGACTCGAATTAAAAATGCCGTTGGAATTACTATAGAATTTATTAGAACTATACAAACACGTATAACAAAGGTACAAATATAACTGGACGCAACCAGTACAAACTGCACGATTCAATAACACGCGCTAAGTCCGTAACTACATAGCTCATCGAATGTACACACGTCTTGCTCGTATCGTAATCGTAGCTTGACTGCCGATCTCTCCGTTCGGGCATTCCTTTATACCCAGCGTACTATATGTCTCGACTCTGTAAATAATGATTTCCAAGAATCACACCTGGCCACTGCCTACCACAAAGGATTACAATACACAATAGGCGGCTTTTCTAATTATAAATTTTAAACACAAAGTAAACAAAAGAAGTCCAAATGCGGGCAGGTAATAACTGCTTTATGGCAGCAGGTGTGCATTCACATTTGTTGGCGTGCTTCGTGGAATTTTGGCTAAGTTGTAACAATATAATATCTGATACAAAATATTATCTAAAATTTCCAAACAATAAAGTATTAAATTCTTGTCATTCATAACTCTTTTAATTAAAATAGTTTATCAATGACTTCAATCCGCTGTCGGTTGTGCCAATTTGCTGAATTTCTTATACTGTAAAATTGTTGGAGGGATGGCGAGGTGCTGTAAAAATGTTTGTCGAAAGTGTAGAGTGAGTAGATGAAATGAGCTTAAACTGTAAGATTCTCTGATTATAAGTATTGTGACCAGTTGGTGTTCTTTTCTTACCATAAACCCTTCTGAGTTGTTGCAAGTATTACACTAGCTAGTTAGCGGGTGTGCACAAAATTGCCTCAGCTAAGTTGTCAAGCACTTTGTCAACCGGCTAATAGTTGTCAAATGAAACCGCAAATCAACAACTGACAAGATTTACAGCTTAGCCGTCAGCCGTCGCCATCCATTCGCCAGCTGGCTAATGGTTTAGAATTAAAACCATAAACCGACAACTGAAAAATTTACGGTTTAAGCGTCTGCTGTCTGCTGTCGGTTGGCGAGCCAATCACCCATTAGCCAAAAGCCATCAGCTGGGTTTTATTTATTTATTGAAGTGAAATTTCTTTAGAATCGTTGTGATTTCAAACTCGATGAAACGAAAAAAAGCGACACTAAAAAGAGATAAACACATAAAATTCTATCTTATTTATTTCGCCACAGCCAATGACAGGTTTTCACGAATAAACTATTGATTGTAAGTAACATGTAGACGTAAAATAGGCACCGAGACACTTAGTCACTGTTGAAAACTTAAGATTTAGATACTACTGAAATACTAAACCCAAACAGGTCGATATCATTGTATTAACTTACATTATTTAAATAATTACTTGCCTGCACTAGAAATGAATTTTGTCTGTAATTGGTAAAACTTAAACGTACAATAATATTTTAGCCATTAGCTAGTTGGCAAGTTTTTGTAATTTCGGTTGGTTACCCATCGCTAGTAGCGGCATGTAGAATCCACCTCACCGTTAGAAGATATCACCTATATATACTATTCTACAATGTTCTGTGTCTGTGACATAAAAACACAAACGTGACGCTTGTACAAAGGCTCCGCTCTTGCTAAAATAGCTACGGAATCCTAAGTAAATCTATGCCTCATAGATCTGGGACAATGGCTTGTATTCCGCGCATCGGCTCCCACTGTCGCGACATTTCTGTCTGGCGTCGAAAAATAAAGTAGATTGACCGTGCCTTTACGACTTGTTTTCGTTATTTGTGGAAATGACGCCTAAAATATCACACGCTTAGTACCAAACCGTCACTAATGAAAAAGGTAAGCATTCCGAAGAAGTAAGATCGACAACCACTTGAGCTTATTACGTTATTCAGAAATGTGGTGATATTTTTAACCGGCTAGTTACATATGCGAGGAATAAATGTCTAGTCACGCCACCTCCGCCAGGTTCCGGTAGAAGGGGTAGGCTCAAGAAATGCTGGCTTGACGTTGTAAAGCATGACATGCGTGCTAATGGTCTCGATACAAGGGATTCCGTCGCGCGAAGTAGAGAAGGAAAAGTAGGAAAGCGGACCCTGGGCATCGAAATGAACGCCCCGAACGCAACCGGGATTTACGCTCGGATGATGATGAGTATGATATCAAATCGACACTAATAACAATGAGGAAATAAGCATTCCGACGAAATGAGATTGACAACCACTTGAGCTTCTTACGACATTCAAAGATGTGTTCATATTTTTTTAAAAACCAAATATGAACCTGATACATAAGTTTTTAAGGTGCTCCATAGCATTGAGTTGTTTTGCGGTAAGGTCAAGTTAGCAGGAAACATCAAAACATGAAAATCCTTTCCCATATTTAAGGTCAAGTAAATGCCATATCACCACAACATTACATATTCCCTTCATTTTATATTCAACGACCGCCCAGGCTGACCCCTACGGTTCTGGTGGACTATTTATAGCAACACTTCATAGAGTATAAACTTTGTATATTATATTTTATATGTATGAAAAGTATCTCAGCTAAAAGAAAGAAAGAAATAAATAAACTATCAAAAATTGCGACACGCTTGTTTAAAACCCTAAAGCCGCGCACTCACCTGCGAGCCGTAACCGTTGCAGTTCTTGTAACCAAATATCATAGTGCAGAGGTTCCCGACCTTCTATGGACTACCACCCCCTTTACAAGAAATAAATTCCAACGCTCCCTTTTAGATAATACATAATGTTTATTTACAGCGTAAATAAAATGTTTTTTCATGAAAATAGAAGTATAATATTTTCCTAAGTTTTCGCGACTAGCACACAACAAAACTGCGCCTTAACGGTTTTAAGTGCGGTAATTTATTTGATTTTTCTTATTCCGGCGTTTCAGCCACTTTTCAGTAGCCGTATTATTCATTGCTATCTGGGATGTTATTTAGAGACATGAGTTTTCCGATCTGGATACGAATATATGAATAATATAATTATACCGGTTCCAGTCAAGGCAATGGAAACTTTCACATAATCTGAAATAATATGAAACTATTTCACATTAGATTATAGTACAAGTGGCGAAGTCCGTCAATGGGGGAACTCCATACACCTCTCATTATTTCCGTGTTTGAATCTACAAGGATAAAAAATCAGTCGGTGAAGCTTAGACCTTTGAATTCCGTCTTCAATTTGTAGTTGGTAACGCCAACTACAGATATTTACGGATGTCAGATTTCGTAGAAATTTTACAAATATAAATAACTACAAGGTAAGGATTCGACAACTATTGTAGTGTAGGTCGCTCGGCGAAATTTTATCATATTAGGTTGGGGAAAAAGTTTCTTCGCATTTTATATAAAAATTCAAAAGGTTTTTTTATAAAGTTTATTTACATTTAACTAAAGTATGTAGGTGCCATTTTATTGGATAACTTTTTGCCATCTTGCAGGTAGGGACGTGATCCCATTGCTATAAAAATTTTGGGGCTTCTGATCAAAAAACTGCGACAAGTGGTTTTGGCAGTCCTCTCGAGATGTTAACCTGAAAGTGCCTGAGGATTCTGCAGAGACCGAAACAGGTGAAAATCTGAAGGTGCAAGGTCAGGACTATACGGCGGATGCATTAACACCTCCCAGCCAAACTCTCGTAAATTTTTCTGAGTGGCTAAAGATGTGTGAGGTGTAGCGTTATCATGGTGAAAAACCACACCCCTTCTGTTGATTAATTCCGGCCGCTTTCTCTCAACTTTTTGCTATAATCTCATCAGTTGTTCGCACTACAGTTCAGAATCGATTGTCCTGCCTGGCGGTAAAAGCTCATAATGAATAATGCCCTTCCATTCCCACCATACACATAGCATCGCCTTGTTGCGAGTTAACCCGGGTTTCGCCACAGTCTGTGAAGCCTGACCGGCCTTTGACCACGATCTTTTTCGCACGTTCTTGTCGTACGTGATCCATTTTTCATCACCAGTTATCAACTTCTTCAAAAATGGTTCGGTTTCATTACGTCGTAATAAAAAATCACAAATGAGTACACGGTTCATTGGGTTTCTCTCAGTGAGCTCATGAGGCACCCAAATATCGAGCTTTTTTGTGTACCCAGCTTTTATCAAATGCGTCAAAACCATTTTGTGGTCAATTCCCAGTTCTCCAGCTACATCGAAACTACTAATATGCCGATCTTGCTCCACTTTTTCAAAAATGGCATCAATTTTGTACGTAACTGGGCGACCAGAGCGACGTGCATCTTTGATATCAAAATTTCCGGATTGAAAACGCTTAAACCAAATTTGCGCTACTCTCACAGATACTGCATTAGGTCCATAAACATCACGAATTTTTTTCGCGGCTTGTGTTGCATTTTTACCTTTTTTGTAGTAAAATTTTAAAATATATCGAATTTCTTCATTAGATTCACTCATTTTAACAATAATAAAAACAAATGAAAATCACACATTTTCCTAATTTGAATTTGGAATTGTCTTCTTTAAAATTAATTTTTTTAATGATACCAAAACCAGCCAGATACAAATGGTATAGCCAAAGAGATCTTATTACAAGTTCATACATACTATATGCGAAAAGACTTTTTCCCCAACCTATTAATATGTCTCAATTAGAGTCTAAATTTTTGTAATAATAATAACAAATAGTGTTTGACTACATTTTATACATGAGATCTCTATCATCATCCATAACATCCTTCCAGAACATAGTTGATATTACGTCAAGAATTGATTAATGTAAAGGATTAGCTGTTATCTTGTTTGGAATAAAATCAGCGTTACATTATTATGGTACTTTTGGATGACACACAGCTAGTATATTGGTATGTCCTAAAATAAAGTTGTTAAAAGCTTTTTTATTCGGCCAATAATTAGTTTATATTGAATATTAAGTACGAAGCTTGAATTAAATTAATTTAGGCTCCCATAGAGTAAATGATAACCATAAAATAAATAATGAAATGAACAAGTTGGCGGTAGGCTATATAAAACTTTAACAGTACTCAATGACACTTGGCATCTTTGTCTTCCGTGATCACGGCTACGGAAAAGTGGCCGAAACGTCGAAATAATAAAAATCAAATAAATTACCGCGCTTAAAACCGTTAAAAAGTAGTTTTATTATATATTGTAGTTAAGAAAACTTGAGGAAATATTATACAAAACTTAGTTACTTTATAATCTAAATATTCGTAAACATAATCTAAAATTGTTTCGATAGAAATAATGTAAATTTTCTACCAATAAATACTACGGTAAGAGATTGTATGTTAATGGTCGGTTTCTTTATCTACCGACTGTTCATTTGCCTTAATAACGGTTAAAATTTGACATAAGATCCATACAAGTAATGTCAAATTTCTACCGATGGTAGTGCAAGCGAATGAATAGATATAGGAATCGGTAAGAAATTATAGAAATCCACCAATAGTCATCACCAAAGAACGTCTACTAGTAATCGATTTATTGGTATCTCCGGCGAAGTGAAGAAGCGCGTTAATGCCGACTACAAGGCGCCATTCAGGACCGAGTCAACGGGGAATTATGCGATTAAATAAATAGTCATAAATAAGAGAACAAACCTCTCTTTTATTTATGGTTAAATTTTTTACCGAATATTTTACATCATTCCGTTTACTGTTACATATAAAAGATTTCGCACGAATTGCGTGCGAATTGAGGCCTTATTATTTGTATCGGATGTCATTTATGACACACATTTTTGTATTTCCAAAAATTAATTTTTGCCAGCTATATTGTGACCAAAATGCAGGAGGAGAAGTCTCTTTGCAGACTTACTGTTATGTAGTATAGGGAGTCATGGGGTGTACGAAATACCCAAAATACCCACTAAAACTCTCCGATCATTCGTCCGGATTGTGCTAGACTAGCGAAAATACGTGCAGGAACTGAGAAAGAATACAATTTCCTGCGGCCGGGTGGCCTGTCGTAAGAGGCAACAGAACAACCCACAGCCAGGTGGTAGGGCGTTTGCCCGACTGGATGGCTACTACCCCTGGTCTAAAGTATGTCGCCAGAACAACCTTGAGTTGTGTTCCGGCAATAATGACCAGGTTCCAGTCTCCCTTAAGAGAGCAGCAGCGCATTTGTAGCACCTTTGGTGTTGCAAATGTCCATAGGCGATGGTAACCGCTTTCCATCAAGTGGGCCGTCTACCTGTCTGCTGAACTCCTGCAATAAATAAAAATACAGCGTAGCCAATACCGCGATTTCCGGCTGGGAGAGCAGCAGAAGCATCATCCACTGCCGAGGGTAACCAGGGTAACCTTGGGATCTTCCTTTAACAACGCGTGATGCACAACACCCCAAGAGAACAGGATGGGTCACGCAAAATAACTACGCGTGTCCTGACCCGGACAACCGTATGCAGGCTGGATTCTCCCTAAAACTTTCGTCCGGATATCTCTCCTACTTTTTTTTGAGGAGGAGAATATTACTTATGGACTTTTCACTGTGTGGGGATCACGGCAAGGGCGAGTGGAGACTCCCGGCCTGGTCCTACCCAGGTGGAGGTAGGTTACCATTGCCGGAATACTCCCGCCCACTAAAACTCCCCTTGTTCCTTCTATTCATCTATACTCAGGACCACGGGTAATGGTAATTGCCTGCTCTGGGTTGACCATCATAGCAAGCGTCGGTCGCGACAGCCCCGTCCGGTGCCGCTGCGGGGCGCAAAGCACCCCATATCGACAGAATGGGAAGCACGGAAAACTCCGCTTCCTCCTCCGACGGCTTTAAACGCGGGCGGATCCTCCCTTGGGTTTCGTCGCCCCCGGCCGGCCAAAGTAACCCCTATAATGAAATACCTAGCTTCGTGGACGTTTCAAGGTAGGCAACATATACATAAAACAAGGTTTACACTACAGATAGGTTTTTGACTAACATAACGAGTCAACGGTTGCCGCCTTCAGTCATTAGAAATCGTAGAAACAATTTTTACAATTTAGCAAACTGCTATACAATTCATTGAAGCGTATTTTATAGTTTTATTGTATTAACAGATAAGGCTTATCGACACAACTTCCGGGTAAATTGGGCAAAACGTCGCGCCTGCAAATTACTGCAAATATACTTTTATGTATGTATAGACTAAACACTTACAGTAAAGTAGGTTCAGTTTAATTAACACTATGATGTCTATAGGGTCTAGTGATCTAGTGGATTGAGTTCGGCTCACCAACTCACTTTTAGGGGATCCAAAGGTATATTTGCCACACTTATGAAAGTTTAATGGGTTACTGACATAGGTTACCTTGACCTGCAGGTTGCATCACTGTATGTATAATGTACTACCTGTGTGCAGAAGGTTTACTGATAGCCTAATGATGTCACATGTCTATCTTAATCTAATAATTGTAATCTATTATTGTATATACTTTGCATAAGTATATACAATAATAGTAAGTAGTCATCCGCAAACCTTCTGCAAGCGGCTTATATAATGCTTTTCATTACATTGCCTAATTTTTCTATACTTTTTTGGGACACATTGTATCTTAATTGGAGTTAAAAAAGTTTCTTACTATACTATCATATCTTTACACTAAAGTTTATGGATTCTCTAAGTTAGCAACAATGTCCATAGGCGATAGTAACAGCTTTCCATCTGCCTGTTTGCTGAACTCATGTAATAAAAAAAACTATTACACAATAAAGGCTTTTTCATACTAATTACTGTCACATAAAATGTCACAGCCCTCAGCAGAGTATCTAGAAAGAAAGAAAGACTTTATTTGAAGAAATATTGACGTAATTACATTCCTTATACATTATTATACACAGAACATATTTTGAGAATTTGTTGTAATATAGAGATGGTATAAGTTTTAACACAGTCAATGATATAAACTTCGCACACAAAAGGGAGCTAAAAATATTCAAATTTTTGGGTGATTTTTAACAGGCTGTAACTTGAAGAAAAAAACAGTAACTTTAAAAAAAGCAAATTGTAGCTCTAAGTGTCTGTCTAGTTTTTGGATGTGAACTTCAAAATTTGAATTTGAACACTTTTCAATACAAAGGAATTTTCAGAAAATCAACATAAAAATTGTTTTTTATATTGATCTTCTGATGATGTTATGTAACAAAAAAATTATGTGTCTTTAAAAAAAAATACAGACAGAGGATGTCCTAAGAAAACAGCTAAAGCATGATAAAACTCTATTTTCGTTGGTACTATTTTTTTCTATCAAAAGTTCTACACTTATTTACAGATATCTAAGTACTAAACAATATATCTATACTATAATGAATCTGTAATAGGTTGGAGTTTGTATGTTGTATGTCTTTAGAAATGTGACAAAAATCAGAGGAGTTAATTCATACAATTTTTAGAATTTTTGTTTGTCTGCTAGAGCATCATGTGAAAACTACTAAATATATTTAAATGAAATTCGACATAGAGCTAGCTTATATCCTGATGCATAACTTAAGATACTGTTTATCCCGATAAATAACATAATTTTCGTGGGATAGACGAAAATAGCTAAAAAGATGGCCCTGCAAATGCATCTTTTTTGCAAACTGCTGAACATATATAAATGAAACTACATAGTGCTGTTGGCTTAAACTTGAGTTAATACTTAGGATACATTACATTTTGATAAATGAAGTTGTTTCCTTAGAATAGATGGAGTAGCAAAATAGATGGTCAAATTTTTTTAATTCACTAATGAAAACACAAGCAACATGTCATTCATTGTATTACTTCAAATCAGGTCTTTCCAGAATTGCCTCTAGGTTTTGCTGGGCAGTTATGTAGACTATAATATATTGATTTAGTTTCTTTGTTATTGTATGTAAAAAACTGAATTCAGTTTTTGTGTAAGTAAAATAAATCTACTGCCTAGGGTTTGACATATGGTGCAGCCACACCACACGGGCAAACTCTACTATTTAATATATTTGTATTTATATTGTATAAGGGGATAGATAAATAAAACTAGAATGGGTTGAAATAGAGGATGAAAGTTTGATTTGAGTTTTATAGATATAAAAAATTATCAACTATAAAAATATGTGATAGTAACTCGATCTGTCTGACTGTTAACCTTTCATGGATATCTACTAGGAGTACTGGATCGGTTTCACTGTAATTTTGTTTAACAGTTGTTTTAATACCAAAAATGGACATAAATATTTTCATGCTGGGAGATGGGATAGTTTGCTATTTAAAATGAAACGATCTTCTGGGGGCAAATAGCACTAACTTTTAAGTCTTTTTTAGGATTAATGCCTGTTCTTTAAACAAAAGGTACTCACTAGAGTTTAAACCACAGTGTGGTTGCGGGTCACACTCTAGTGCTCAATGAAATCAATTACACACCTTAGAGTTAGGAACATAAAAATAAAATAAAACTGAAATGTAATTTATGACAAAAATTAGGATTAAACTTATGTCTATTTATTTTAATATTTATGACAAATAGCTTAAAGTTGTGTGGGTTGTTACTTTATAACACAAAAAGATAATTTATTCAAAAATATTATGTTAGGTGATAATGGATTTATCAAATAAGATAACTTTCCAACTCCATAATTAGCAATACAAAAAAATAAAATGGAAGTGTCTGTTTGTCATGTCAAAACAACAGCTTTTAACTAAATGCATATAAAAGTATATATAGTACTTATATCAAAAAATCAATTTATAATTTATTTGTCTGTCTGTCTGGATGTTCTGACTAATCTCTGAAACGGCTGGACCAATTCTGATGGGACTTTCACTGGCAAATAGTTGATGTTATAAGAAGTAACTTATACTACTTTTTTGACTTCTTTTGGGGTTCTGCAAAAAAAAAAATCTCTACAGACGAAGTAGCAGGCACAGATAGTTATTAAGAAATAAGATAAGGTCTTTGTTATCAATATAATGATTTCATATTGTAACTTTATTGAATTTTATATTGTATTGTAACTTGCACTTACAATAAATTTGTGTTATATTGGATATAACTTATCACAAAATAATTTTAAAGTTTACACACTCAATGAAATCTTATTGATGACCTTCCAATTAGTATTATGTGAATTTAAAAAAAAGTTTACAGTCTTATCCAAATTGGACGTGAAGTTTCTTCCTATTTCTGATTGATTATACCTATTCATAAGAAATCTTTAATTAGTAAATATTTCAGAAGCAAAAAACCAAATTATAATACTCACTGCAAATATAGTGTTCTGCACCCCAAAGGGTATAGGCGTCAATCTAGCGAAGAAAACGATCTTGAAGGCTTGCGGCCCAGCAATCACCTTAAGCAATGCTCTCGCCGTGTCGTTCTTCAGCAGCCGGTCTAGCGGCAAATACGACCGCAACGCTTTAAGCGTAAAATGGGCAACCGCAACACCAAAATTAGCGCTCACCAAAACTGTCCCCAAGCCCTTCACGATCCCAAACAAATATCCACTAGTTATTATCAACACTAAATACCCTATCGTCACCGGGAAGCTCACTATCAAAAACAATCCCATAAACAACAAAAATATTATCCAAGGGTCCTGTGCGTCCACCCAATATAATATATTCTTTAAATATTCTTTAAAGAAATATAACACTAAAACCAAACACGTCAACAATAAGATTGATACTACCACGTTAAATAAATAGCTGTACGTTGTCCTATTGTTAATCTTAGCCCATAAACTTTTCTTTCTTGTGACCGCCGTGGGGTCAACTTGGCATTCTTCTACGTCGACGCTTTCCATTATTGTTATTCGCAAAATGTAAAATAAATTACATATGGGCTTTCTGTTTATTTTTGCACTTGGTGACCTTCGCCATGGCCCACTTTCAGAAACTATTTATTTCACGTTTACGATTTAAATGGGAGCAAAATTTTCAGGAAAACTGTATCAACCAGAGGCTAAATGACAACCAACTGATTGAATTTGTTGAGTGACAGACTGACAGAACAGACGTGAGAAGGTAGATGCGTGATTCTGACACTTGACGGTAATAGCAAAGTTGGGTTGTTTAAGGTGGCCACACATTAAGTGACGAGTCCGAACAATGTGCACATCAGTACCGTAACAGAATCTCCAGATTGCTTTGAGACGTCCGATCGCGCAAAATCACTTCCGCAGCTTAGGACGTACCCATTATATGACCCACTAAGGGGGACGTGTTCTTCAAAATACTACACTTGGTCTCAGGAGTGGGGAGAGGGTCGTAGGTTTTCGTCAAGTAGTCAATGTCCTCTAGGGAAATCACGCGCTATATGGATATGGATGGATGGTCTCTGGATGCCCGACAGAAGTGATAACTTAAACTAATCTAAGTTGAACTATTTAATATTGAAATTTATAACTTGAGAAAAGCTTAGGTTATTACTTAAATTTTATGTATATAGCGCGTGGGTTAGAGTGAGACAGGAGGAGACTACCTACCACTGCCATATGCGTGAGAGAAAGGGAAGCCATAGACTGGCGCCGTAACGCGTTACGTAACGAAGCGGATGACCCTTCCATAAGAAGTTATAACTTCAAAAATAGGTCACTTAGTATGGCTATGTTCCCCTAGGACTATAATGTACACACTTCAACTTCCCGAACACTTTGCTTATCCAGATATGTTGGCTACGTTCCAGAAGGGAGTCACAACGACCACGTTTACGACCTCGATTTTTGCCGTCCCACTTGGTTACGTACGTTACAATCATAAACTTCAGTGGAACAGATTTTTGTCGTTGATATCATAAACGACGAAATACACAAATGTCATTGCTTGATTTTTCAAATTGAGCCTTTGTCTATGTCAAGAGATAGAGAGAATTAATGTTCTGTGGTCAACGCCCACTTTGACCCACCTCTTGACATGGATCGTTGTGAGCGCTGTGATCGAAAATGATGACATCATTAGTCATGTTTTTGCTACGACCATAACGACCTCGGTCGCCCTGTGGAACGGCAGACGGAGCATGTTGGGCGTTGTGAGATACTGAAGGAACGCGCCCGTCGTAAGCCACGCCCGTAAGCCGCGTCCATTAGCAGTGACTTATAATATGTATACACCTTTATTCCTGATTTCTGAACGTAAACCATAAACTTACAAACAAAATGTTAATGTGCCTAAAGTTACGTTTTCAATAATTTCGGCAGTTTCCATCTAATCGTGTCTACTGTCTATGAGAAAGAACTGTCAAAAAGACATCAGGTGTGCGGTTCGTGCGGCTTTCATATTTAGAAAATATCAGAAATATTACAGTGTTATATTTAATATAAGGTGAATCTAATATTATGGCTTTGTCATTTTTACGAACGAAAATAGTAAGCCGACATGTGACAAGGCAATTTTACCAAAACAAACGTAACGCTGGATATGTAGTTTTGTAAGTAATAGCATTTTATTTTAAATTTTTATTATTATAACAGCAACTGTGACAATGTTATACAGTGCTTACCAGATTTAGACTGCTACGGTCTTATTCATATTGAGTTAGAGTATAAGACCGTCATTCTGGAACCACATCAATCAAATGAATCTATCTTGAGGTAAGGTCTAAATATGTGAGGTCCGTAGGCGCCCTCTCTCTGCTTCTCCCTAAAGTGGGGGGAGGCGGGGGAACCGGGGGGCGACTAGGAAATTACTCGGGCAGCCTTAGGAGTATGGCCCTGTATGGTGCACCTCTATGGTCCGTTGCACTTCACCGCCACAATAGGACTTTGTTGACAACGGGTCCTGGCGGTGAGGACCATCCGAGGATACCGTACAGTGTCGTGGACGGCGTCGACACTCTTGGCAGGCGATCCGCCCTGGCCTCTCCAGGTGGATGTACTTGCCAAAATTCGGCGCTCCCGACAGGATGCCCTCGCCCATGGTCTGGTTTACTGCCAGGCCGAACTTCAGGCGATTAGGACGCGGGAAACCCGTGTCCATGATCCAAACTTGGTTGAGAGAGTTGGAAACTCCTGTGGCAGGCATTGAGATGGTGGAGGCAGTGCGCCCGCACCTTTGCGGTCGCACTGCGATGGCTCTCGCGGAAACGCAAGTCCCCGACCTTCAGGATGACGCAGATACTTACCAGGCATGGGTGCTTCGATAAGTATCTGAATCATATAGCGGGCTGTCTGCCTTCCCCTCAGTGTCGCCTATGTGGCACATTAGACACTGTGTTTCATACACTGGTCGAGTGTGCAGCATGGACAGAGCAGAGACATGAACTAGAGACCCTCATAGGTCCGATCACTTAAAGATGTTTGCAATACCAGGGGCGTAGCCAACACGTTGCTAGCCTTTAGGATGGGATAAATAGCTATGGCATTAATAAGGTTTTTTTACATTGCAGGATCCCTGAAATAGGTGAGGATGCAGAAAATACTCTACTCTCAGATAATGGATTGCCAGAATTCAATGATATTACCATAGAAAAATGCATTGCCACCATAAGCAAACAAAGCATAGAGTATGAAAGTGGTGTGAACCAGATTGAACATATATCACAGGATTGCAAAAATGCCTTTATTGATATTTTTCAGCCATTGGAAAAACTAGATTCACAGCTTGAACTGACATGGGGTATGGCAAAGACTTTGTACCTTAGTAACAGTTCTTTAATGCCAACCAAATCATATATTCAAATTCATGAACGGGCTCACAAAGCTAGGTCATCAAAATTCAACAGCATACCAATATTTCAAGCAGCAGTCAATGAGAAAAATCGACTAAAGAAACTTACAGATGAAGAACAAAGGCTTTTAGATAAATACATTCTTGAAGGTAAATTGAATGGTTTAGATGTAAAGGGTACAAAAAGAGAAAGGCTGAATAATGTTCTAACATCATTACAGAAAGAGAGGCAGATATTTAGGGATAAGGTCAATATGGCAACTAAGATATTTAGCAGCAATATTGATGATGGAAGATTATTGAGAGATTGTCCTGAAACTCTAGTCAAGTCTATGGCTATTAGTAATGACATAACTAAAGGGCCTTGGAAAATCAGTCTTCAGCCACACATATACGAGCCCTTTATGCAATATTGTCCTGACAGACAGTTAAGATGGAACGCCTGGCAAGCTTATGTCCAAAGGTGTTCCAATTATGTCAATAAAGAACTGGAAACTGCTACAAATTTGGACACTATAAGAAGTTTACGCAAGGAACAAGCTGAAATATTAGGCTATGAAACTTATGTTGATATGAGTATGGAGACAAAGATGGCTGGATCTGTAGAAAATGTCAACATTGTATTGGATAGTTTACTCGAAAGTGCGAGATCAATGCAGGAGGTTGAAGTTGAATTGCTGCAAAGGTATGCCAAAGAAAGAGGTTTTGATGAGAAACTAGAACAGTGGGATATTCCATATTGGCAAAGAAAACAGAAGTGGTCATTATACAGTTTTGATGAAGATAAAATAAGAGAATATTTTCCATTACACAAAGTCATTAACAGTTTGTTCAATTTATGCAGTACATTATTCAAAATACAGATTGTGGAGAGAGCTGATGTCCACACATGGCACAAAGATGTTAAGTTTTATGATATATATGATGAAAGCAGTAATATTCCTATAGCTGGGTTCTATTTAGATCCTTATGCGCGACAAAATCAGAAAATTAGGGTTTATGATGATGCTGGATGGCACATTGCAATCAGGAATAAGTGTTCGATAACTGAAACAAATCCACTGTCCGCATTGATATTTAATTTCCAAGCGCCTATTGATGAGAAGCCATCCCTGTTATCCTTCAATGAGGTGACAATGTTATTCCAAAGATTTGGTCACTCATTGAGGCATTTACTTACCAAAGCAAATTATTCAGAAGTGGCTGGACTTTCTAATGTAGAGTGGGATGCAGCAGAAGTTTGTGGACAAGTTATGACTCATTGGCTGTATGATCCTAATACAATTAGGGCAATTAGTGGACATTTTAATACAGATGAACCTTTATCTGAGGATATAGTGAAAAATCTTCAAAACATTAGAGGTCACATGGCTGGTTATAATCTATGCCAAGAGTTGTATCTTTCAAAGTTAGATTTAGAATTGCATACAAAGAAAACATTTTGGAGGGATTTGGTTAAGGAGCTCTGGCCAAAGTACCATGAACTCCCCCTGGATAAGTATGACTCACATCCACTTTCTTTTACTAAGATTATATCTGAGGAATGGGGAGCTGCTTATTATTGTCGGTTGTGGTCTAGAATGATTGCAGCAGACATTTACAGTGCATTTGAGGAAACAAAACAAGGTGATCAAGATATTTTGGCAGTTGGCAAACGTTATAAGGACACATTTTTAGCAGTAGGTGGAAGTTGCCATCCTAGTGAAGTATTTCGCAGATTCCGCGGCCGAGATCCATCACCGCACGCATTGCTGAAGAATCTTGGTTTGCCCAAGATTGTTGTAGAAGAATAAAAAAAATATTTGTATTATAATTTAATGTTTTGTTTAAATACAGTACAATTATTTTAGTATTTACTGAGTGTAGTTTTGTTATAATGGTTGGCATTTGAAGGAAACTTTTAATATTAATTAGTAATTACTTGATCAGGGAGTGTGAGAAAAGGTAGAATCAAGAATATTTTTTTTGTTATTAGATGAATTTATTTATTCAATTATAGTTTTCATTAACATAATTATAATAGAAACCTTTAAGATACTTTACATATTTCTTTCTATTCTGTCTATTTTTACTGAAGTATCAAATAACTCGAAGCTATTTTGGGAAGTGTTGTAAAAATACATTATTTTATGTGTCTAACATATTCTTCATCGCCGTAAAAGTGCATCCGTAATAGGAGTATTATTGCTAGTAATTTTTTCACATCTTCGCTCGCGTAAATAACCCAATTAGTGTGTCGCGAAAACTTCCTTTTATCCCGTGGTGTATCTCCGACTTTTAAGAAACATAAATACGACATCAAATTAGATTCAATTGAGAGGTCATTAAAATGAAACAAACTGATAAGGACAGAATTAAAAAAAAAAAATGAAATATAATATGGACTAGGAATTAAACTCTCATTACACTGATTTAGGGATCCATTCTTCTTTTGCAATCGTGCGGTTTCCGCAAGCCAACGATGTAGACGTAGCATACTTTGCGTGGGAGGCTGGTTAAAGAACTGCTCCACTCAGCCCAGCTTCAGAAAGTCCACAAACTTTAGGGACTCGTTACAGAGGGTGGGCGTGTTCTTATAGATTCCGACTCTCTGATTTATAAAAAGGGTCCGAAAATCAGTGTTGCATAATGTCCGCTTTACTCAGAATCGGGATTCTGTTCCCAGGCCCTCTCCATATTATATAAATCGTTCTTTATATTCTCATCTTCGGGAAGTAATTTCATAGCTGCTTTCATTTCGTCGATGGCTTTGGACAAATACCCAACGCGAGCGAGTGCTGCTGCCCGTCTGGCTATGCACTTTGCACGATTACGCCTGTTGCTCTCACATGGCGGCTTGAACAGGTCTAAAGCTGCTGAACAATCGTTCATCTGAAGAAAAGACTTACAATAAGATAATGATCCAATAACTGAATACTATGTTAGATTGTTTGGCGTTCATTAGATAGACTCACAAAATGTAATTTGAGAGTCTACCTATCGATATCAAATGACCGCACCTCAATCTACTTTTAAGAAGTGAAACTCTCGTATGAACGTCGCCTTACGTCTCATATGAATGATTCGTAATTTTATTGTTGAAATTAGTGTAATATAGTAATCCCCCCTATAGAACGGTAGATTGGTTCCGCGTTATAGGAAAACGCGTTGTAGGAGTATTCCCGTATAACGCGTTTTTACAACCCCGTATAACGCGTTACGTATAGATTATTCACGTTTAACTTTTCTCGGTAAAGGGGGTTTAAATCGAATATTTTATATTTATTATATTTATATTATAATTTACTTTTTTATAACAACACAATTGACACACGTGCGAAACTAATTATGAACTGTACAAATCATTATAAATTTCACAGTACAGAAATATAATGTAGGAAATCCCAGCGTTATATGGAGAAATGTCCGTGTTATACGGGGGATTGAAATCGCGTAATATGAAAACGCGTTATAAGAGTACTGTGTTATAGGGGGGGATTACTGTACAGACTTGTCGTAAGTAAATTCGGTCAATTTATATTTATGCGCGAGGTATTTACCCATTGACTGGTTGAATTGATTGGGGTAAAATAAAAATATAGCTTCGTTTAAAAAAACCGACTTCAAAAACTAAAAACTATAAAATAACTTATTATATAAAACATCTTAAAGTTTTTTTTATTTGTTACTTTTTAGGGTCTAGCTATGGGTAGGTTAGGTAAAAAGGTGCCGCGCGCCTTAAAAAATATAGGTCCCAAACGGGAACGAAAAAAAATGTCATAAAAAATGTTCATAAAATGAAATCTACTGGGCCAAACTATGTTAAATTTTTAGGGGACCAAATGGCAACTATTGCGCATCAAACTAAAGAAGAATCATTAATAAGTAAGTACTAAGTAATTAATTACTTACACATTTGTTGAAATTCCCCAAAGCGAAGTGAGCGGCTGAGCGATTTGCAAACAGGCTAGGCAACTTGTCTGAGAGCGTGATACCATGCGTATACGCACTGATTGCGCCCAAATAGTTGCCGCCACGGAAGAATTCATCGCCTTTTTCCTTACACCACTGTGGATCTTGCTCTTCTGGTCTTAGGTCTTCAGACACAAATCCTAAAAACACCATTAGTTACAGAAATTGGGCAAACAGACTTATTGTATTTTCGACTTTCAATCGCATTATGATAAAGACGATTAAATTTTTATATCACTCAGTCAAAAGTTGAAAAAAGACTTAACAAGAGTTTCATGTCTTGACTAAAATAAGAAGAGGTCAAAAAGCGAGAGATGAGTGACATCTGTCGTCATTTAAGTAGTAATGGAGTATTTGGAAGCTTCTCAGCGTTTTTAACTGCTTTTCTTTCATATAGGTATTAGAGCAACAACGCGCTCTTCTCTTCTTGGCTGAAGAAGAAAAGAAGAGCATAAACGAAAAACACGCGCTGCTCTACCTGCATTTTTTTTTTCAAAAGCAAGTAAATAAGAATGAAAATGGATTAACATCGTTACCAGTAGCCCTGCGAGCCATGGTCACATTTTTAATCCACACTCGTTCTTCTTCAGCTGTAGACTCTCTGCTAGGTGTAGGGAAAGTTCTAGGAGTATGTTTCACTTCTAATTGACAAGTTTCTCTCAATCTAGGAAGTACTCGCTTAGCCACCTCTTCTTTCTTCTTGTCTACGTATTCTGATTTAACAGGTTTCCTTGAAGACATATTATTTAAAGACTTAGGCGTTTTCTTCGGTGCCTGCAGGCGATCACGAGGACTAACGGCTTCTTTAGCAGACGTATTACATTTTTTATTCTTACATATTGTTTCCTCTATTGCTTTTAGTTCTTTTCCATTTAATATATCATTTTCAAGTTCTACAATTTCAACATTAGAATCTTTGTTTCCAGGAATATACGATTCTATTTTATTAGTATTTGATTTCCACTCTTCCAAAGCTTGCATAGCCTTTGACCTTTCATCATTCCTCCTTGCATCCATCAAAGCGTGCTGCTTTGTGTCGATCTCCATCGCTTGTTGGACAGTAAATCTGTCCAACTGAGTTTTTCTAATTCTTCTATTCTCCGAGTTCTGTTTTGCTTCCTCCTGGCATTTCACTAGAATGTCTTGTCTTACTTGCATTTTTTCTTCTTTCTCTAATAACTTCTCAAGACTTTCCCAATGGATATATTCTTTCTTATTCAAATCTAATACAATTAAATCATCTTTAATAATACAGTGACTCTTTTTGCTGTCCACATCGTATAGAAGGAATGCTTCAAAGAGATATGGCTTAAAGTGCACTTTTACATAAGAGTCAGTTGTGAATATATCCACTTTTTCATGATTAGATGAATTTAACGGAATTTTTATATTTACAATTTTTGGCGTTTGTGTCCAAATAAAATCTTGCACTAGTACAGGCATTGATGCGGACTTGATCGAGTAATTTTGGATAATATTAAGCTGTCTTAAACTGGGCTAGCTTAAAATAAATGTCAATAATTTACTATTTCTGACGGTGTTATTGCTATGGCAATGAAGATTTGATTATACCGCGCACTAACCATCGGCTGCTATTGGATAATATATTTTTAAATATTCTAAAAACCTATTCACGCAAAAATTATCTGATATAAAATCGCGAAAACTTTGCTATACCTACTGAATAAATGATTAAAGATAGAAGGAGAAAATTGATTTTAAAAATTAAAACTAATTAATTTCATACACAACATATCAAAATCAAATTTGATCTAGAAATTTATTCATTAATCTAAAAGTAATTTGTCTGTTTGTGTTGCGGTGTTTCCCCATTATTTTGATTAGTACGGTAGTACCTATACATAGAATAATATAATGTCTTTGGTTACTCAGGGTTACTCGTATAATAAAATTTAATACGAAAAGGTAATTCGCTCTATCGTTCTCATTCTCAAAGAGTACATTGTATATAAAGACTCATTCTGTTTGAAGGCTGCGCTTTGAATCAGAGTGGCATGAATTAACGGTATTTGAGTTTGGGGGTAAGTATACATACGCCTTATTTATAGCTATTAGACCTGTTATTGTGTTTAGAAAACAAGTTTTTAGAGTCTGTAGACAAGATTTGAATTCAATATGGTAAAGTTAAAGTAAACAATATAAAAGTACTCTGTGGTTCATAATAAACTACCGTTCTGTCACTCTTTTATTACTTTATGGCTTGGTATTCTTGGTAACCAAATTGTAGAGATGTCATTATGACAAATGTCAGTGAATCGAATGGTCTGACTGGAAACCTATCTAGACTGATGCTTCAAAATCAAACAAAAAAGATGAAGTCGGTACTGAAGTTTGGTGTCCTATTTATCAACTTGCGCTAACCTTCAAATGTAACCTCTCTAACATCGGTTTTTACCGGAGACACTATTGCTATTTTGGAGGCGGTTAAATTTGCAATTTCGTGCGTTTAATTTCGTGGATAACAAAAATAAATTCACAAAAGCTATTATTTTCTCAGACTCCCTCAGTTGTTTGCAGGCTATTCTGTAGAATAACATACTACATAGAATACTGTGTACAGTAACCTCTCAAATGTATCCAAATCTCCCTTAGTTTTCAAAGAAAAAGAAATGTTATTTGACCTATATGGCCATGGTGAAGTCGTACTAGCTTGGATTCCCAGTAATTTCGGCATAAGTTGCAATGAAGTTGACCAACTAGAGAAGGGTGCCATTGTCTCAGGGTGCCTTGACCACCGCCTTGATCAGGCGCAAGACCTATGCTTCAAAGACAAAGTTGATTTGACTGGCAATTGACTTGGTCTGATACAAGTATGGGTAGAGATAGACACTATATAGTTATCCAACCTTCTATACCAAACAAAACCTGGTTCTCTAAATACCGCTCTCTTAACAAATCAATGATTTCCATAATCTGCAAGACTCCGGCTGGGACACCTATGTTCTTCGGTCCATTTAAATAGAATTGGTGTATGCAGTACTCCTATTTGTGACTGTAGCACTACAGAGGGATCCCCAAATCATATATTTTTTAACTGTCCATTATATCCTGTCTTTGTAGAAATCCTCCCAAAAAAAATCCCGAAGCCCATAAACATAAAATTCCTTCTTGTAAATATTCATAATCCTATGTTCCTTAATATAATTTGTAGATATATAAACATATATAATATTAAATTGTGATGTCCTGTATTTATGTGTTTAAGTACCCATGTATGTTATAAATTATATTTAATTTTTTATTATTATGTCTTTCCAGATGGTGGTATTTTATTTATTTGAACAAGATAATTAATAAAAAAATTACATGTAAACTGCCTTTTCCACACTTGACATTGGCAGTAATACTCGTTGGCTAAACAAACGAACCTATTGCCAAAAGACTAAATAGAGAAAGAAGAAAGAATCGATATATCAATAATATCGATTTTAAATACGAGTCCCTTCATTTGCATACAATGTTGCGAGTTTGAATTAGTATGCTGTGTTTTTCATAGTAATCGATATATTTATATAAATATAAATAGTTATTTTGATTCTTTTTACTTTGACTACAGACTTTTTTGAACTTTGATTAGATTGCTCAACTTTAGAACTTGGGTTTCTCACTGTAATTTATAATGAGCGATTACGAACTGGGGCAGGAACCGTCTTCGGATGTAAGTCGAAAGTAGAAACAGTGACTAAAACAGTGAGTTAGCTTAGGTTACACTTTAGACCAAAGCTGGAGCAACCGGAAAGTGCCCCAGAACAGATCGGTTATCGTTTATTCGTTTATAACTATTTGAACGATGATGAAAGTCGGTTGTGATACCCGCTGGCCGCTGCCGGGGCGCGCTCGCCTCGCTTGGCTCACCTCGTGCGCTTTAGTCTGTTTTTAGACTGTATTGAATCTTTTTTACATTGACTACGGGCTTTCTTCCTGATTTCTCAACTTCGGATCTATAGTATAAATTATTAGTGAAAAAACAATATACAATATTCATGAAAAAAAAAATGTTTGCACAAAAAATAATATCTCAACTTCTACACCTTTCCTAGACATAGGGGTTGCAGAACGAATGAGTATTCCTCCTCCCTCTCCCTTAAGACTGCTCACTACTTAAAATTCAGTGACCACATAAGTTAAGTTTAACCTAATTGAAGTATTGTTCATCTGAGTAGTGAAAACACTATCACATCACAAATATCTATGGGTGTATTACCGCTTAGACTGCGTGATACGTAGTATTCATAGTAGTGTGCAAAGAGTACATTGTATATTTTATATAAAGAGTAATCTGCGAATGCGTGCGCGTGAGCATCTGTAAGTATATATCTGTTAATGTTTAAAGTGTGTATTCTCATTATTCTTGTTACTATTAAATAGAGAGCAAATTAAACTACATACTTATTACATTGTGTATATGCGTTTTGATAAACAGTTAACTTTTAGTTGATTCGAGATAAAGTTGGCTGTTAACAAACAAGTTCACACTGATAAAATGTGGGTAAAAGTGTTTATATCTGTAAAAGTATATGAAATAAAATTTATTTGCTCATGTATGACATAGTACATTGATAAACAGGTGTTAAATTATGGTTGGTTCAACTTGCTACCCACAGGGCGTGCAAATATTAATTTGCCTTATTCTAGTAAATATTGCAAAACTAGGTGACTATGGATATAAAATAATTAAAAATAAAATAAGAAAACGGCAAACCAGTGATGACAAAAACCAAATAATAATAATACAATAATTTCAAATATGTCACAAAATAAAATTATTAAAAATATCACATAAGGAAACAGGTATCATCGATGTCAGCAAAATAATAATAAAGTTAAACAATTTATTTTCATTTTACAGAAATAAGGGTTAATTTTAATAAAATCGTGTAAAATGAACCCAAGAGTGCAAACTGGTGAGTCGATTTTCATTTTCATTCTACCGTCTAAATAATTAGTAAGTAAGTACCTAATACGACGTTCCACGCACATTCAATACTACTCTTATATGTAGTGCATCATCTAACTACCGTATAATTAAAAACCGTAAAAAACATTTAATCCGTTATTAATTAAGACCATCAATGAAAATCGGATTGAGCATATCCGTTGAGTAGTTTTTGAGATACCTATGCGATATTTTTTGTTGAATACTTTTTTATGGTTCCATAGCTAAATAACGAAAACTGGGGATGTTTGTCACCTCGTTGGAACCTGTTGTTGTGCGCAGACTGCCAAGCTCCTATCAAATTTATTATCGTAGGGAAATGTCGCAGTCTCCTAGATTTTATAAAAGCAAGATATGACGTCATGACTTTAACGAGTCTAAACGTATTAATTACTATTTATGTAGTAATTAAAATTTTCTTGTCGTAATATTTTACAAGATGTATAAATAATATATAGTATGACAGTTTAAGTGTAAGCCAACGACACACCTGCGGAAAGTTTGGCTAAATACACTCGCAATATTTTTTAATTACTTGTGACACAAGCGAATATTCGGCGGAATTCAGATAAGCGCCGATCGTTGTCCAAGGCGTACCAATATTGATCAAGGACCGGATGAAATATCTAGGTCTTGTTTTGGATGGCAAGTGGAGCTTCAGAGCCTACTTTGACCGGCTTGTCCCCAAATTGATCGGGTCCGCAGCCACCCTGGCCAGGCTCCACTCCTACGTGGGAGAACCAGGTGGGACGGTTAGGAGATTATACGCCGGCATCCTTCGGAGTATGGCACTGTACGGAGCCCCCGTATGGAATCATGCACTTAAACGTTACAACAGGACCATACTGATGAAGACTCAGAGGGCCCTGGTGGTGAGTTCCATCCGGCGGTACCGTACTGTGTCGTGGACGCCGGCGACACTGTTGGCGAGTGATCCGCCCGGGATCTCCAGGCGGAGGTGCTTGCGACAGTGTACTTCTCCCAGCAGGAGGCGCGGGCGAGAGGTCTGGTGCTGTGTCAGGTCGAGACCAAGGTGATCAGGACACGGGCGACCAAGGTCATGATCGAGACATGGCAGAGAAACTTGGAGTTCCCGTCCCCATTTATCTTCTTGGGTCTCGCGGAATCATGGGACCCTGATATATATGACGCAGATACTTCCGGACATAGTTGCTTTGGTAAGTGTCTACGTCAAATCATTCTCGTACGTCATACATCAAATATTACCCTCCTATGCCAAGAGTGCGGCGCACCCATAAACACGGCGTTTCACACACTCGTGGACTGCGCCGCCTGGGGACCCCAACTCCAAGTTCCAACTTTGACTGAGGTTCCAACTCCAGGCCATTGCTGGGCCGGTTGACTCGCTGTGGAGCATGGTCGAGGCCATGCTCCAAAGCCATAGTCAATGGCAGGCGGATTCCTCCTTCTGTGAGTTTCTTATGACTCAAAAGGAGGCCACCGGGAGAGAGAGGAAGAAGGTAGTGCAAGCGGGCTTAGTCCGCCGTCGTCAGACTTGCGCGCGCGAAGACGCCGCCCTGTACCTAAAAACTTTCCTACCTACCTACCTACCTGAAAACCTTCTCCCATGATTCCGTCACATGGGGCCGCTGTATACGGGGGTAACAGCGGACTTTCCCCCCGTTTGATGAAGTGGTCCACCCTGCTCCCCGCGGTGTACCAAACTAGCGCATAGGGTCGTCACGGTGGGGTAACACTGTTCTAGATCCCGTGGCGTTCTGTAAAAATGAGTTAATGGGGCGTAGCTTCAGGTTTAATGGGTAATTCAGCTATGTTCCGCAGGTGTGTCGCTAGGCTACAATCTCTTTTGTACAAACTAATATTTTAAACACGATTGTGAGTTTGTTTGTACCACTTCCACCGATCGATCTTGAAATTGTATATATACTTCGTTAGTAGTACAGGAAAGGACTTAGGATATATTTAAATTTAAAAAAGTACTGTTCTGGGGCGATAGAAAAAAAATCTGAAACCTCTGACAATATCAACATTAACGCGAACGAGGTCGCGGGTAAAAAGCTAGTCTTTCAGAATTTATTGTAACGTGTCATCTAATGCTGGGGCTTCATCTGCGTTAGTGTTACAGAATTAGGCCGTGAATAAATAAGTCTTATTTAAAGCGTTAAAAAATAACGCCGGTAACGCTTAGCCTTAGTCAATATTTATCGTCATTAATAATGTTGCATCTTAAATAGTAACGCATTTGATCTTTGATCCCTGCAAGGACGGAGAAAGAATACAATTTCCTGCGTTGGGGCGGTCTGTCGTAAGAAGCTACAAAACAACCCACAGCCAGGTGGAAAGATATTTGCCCGTCTGGATGGCTACGACCTCTAGTCTAGTATGCCGCCATAACAACCTTGAGTTGTGTTCCGGCATCAGTGGCCAGGTTCCAGTCTCCCTTAAGAGAGCAGCAGGCGGTGCTTTCTATAAGGTGGTCCTTCTACCTGTCTGCTGAACTCATGCAAGAAAAAAACGCATTAAACCCATCGCCATATCTGCGTCAAGCGGCCTAAATCTTTAACACTAACGCAGACGAAACCCCACCTTAACCAATTCAATTACAGTCGTAGGATATGAGGTTCCTGAGAATCTTGGAATGACTCTCACTCACGAACACCTTGGAATGGAGTTCTCCCATTTCTACAGAAAACCACCCGCGCACATTGCTGAAAAGTTCAATAAATTCGAGATGGATAAATTAGGATACATCAGACAGTATCCATATAGCTGCCATAATAATTTGTTGCTTAATGACCAACCTGCCAGAGACGCTGTCGAGGAGGACCTTTGTGAATTTTCTTCTCTTGATGGATGTTAGTGATTTCTTCTATTTTTTAATATGGTGTTGGACGTGGTTGAGCCATACTGGAATCATTATCTTGATCACAGCTCTTATGCATCGCTTAAATTTATATAACTACTCGATCGGTGTAATAGTACGCTCTCATAGAATAATAATAACTAGTGGTCACCCAGTGGTCGAAATCGGACCATAATTAATTTAAATTACAAGTTTGAATATTGTTAACGTTCTGTTGTCAAAGACTATACTTCTATAATCACAGATTTCGCCAAGGCTGTTAATTTGACTTTAACAATAAACAAAAGAGTATATATATGCGTGTGTGTGACAAATACATGGTAGTGTGTGTAATATTTTGTTTATTGATTTAATGTATTTTTTATGCATAATTTTTAAAAAATATTACCATTCTGCACTCCTCTATATTAATTATAAGTGTGCGAAACGAAAGTCATACTCTTCTGTCCGCGCAATTTTCGTAAAAAGGGTACAAATAATGACAAAACACACACATTGTTTATCCCCAAGCTAAGAGAGTTGTGCTTCTGTTATGGGTAATATACAATGGACCACTCCCACTGGGGCCAATCCTACGCACCCAGACCATAGTAAATAACAAAAAGATCGTTTCCGAAATTGAATGAACTTATAGTAACTCTTCATTTTATAGGTGCTATAGTGGAAAACACGAGTCATGGTTTAGGAAGGGATGTGACACTCTATAAAACTTTATCTAAAGAAACAGGTGTTCATATAATCGCTGGAACGGGATATTACATCGAAGATACTCAACCCTCCGACATCATGTACAAAACTGTCGAGGATCTTTACAATCATATGCGTTGTGAGTTAACTGTGGGATGTGACGAAAATACGAATGTGAAAGCAGGATTCATGGGTGAATTAGCCAGTGTTTGGCCAATAAGAGGTTTGTACCAAATAGGTTTTTCAAATTATAGACATATTGGGTTGTCAGCTAAGTTATTGCGGATTTCGAATAAGAATAAAAAAAACAAAAATATTGTTACATACCGTCAAAGATAAGCCGCACAGCCTATTGTAAGCGCAGCTTATTGTCCTTTTCTAGTAATCGACGAATCCTTTGTCTTTTGAATTTGTAGTTAAGAAAAACATGCTGTTGTCTTTTTACTTGTTTTATAACCATCATTAGCGTCGAACTATAATCCCTATTGTAATTGTATTCGACTTTGTGGACGTTCGCAGGTGTGCAAATTAAATTTCTTAGAAACTACCTTTCTTTCCTTTGTGCTGTGTAGTTAGTATAAGACGAGGCCCGGATGAAGGGGAGGGCAGTGAAGCGACGACCACGAAGCGAGTAAGACGTTTTCTAGTACTCTCGATTAGCGATATAAACGACGGACTTTGTGCGTTCGAATTGTATAGTGCAGTGTGAACAGGTTGCATCCAGTTTTATTTGTATTTGTTTTATACGTGTTTGTACAGTTCTAATAATTTCTATAATAGTTCCAACGGCATTTTGAATTCGAGAACTGTAGCTCGTAACAATATTATTTTAAAATATAACTTTTTTTCAGTGCATGTATTTGCGTACACTGAGCCTATTATATTAATGTACTCTGTGCACCGAGCTTTTCTGAAATATAAAGTGTTGTGCTATGACGATCTGAATCGATAATTATCTTAATATAGGTCTCATCGACTTCAACTGGAAGGCCAGATCATTGAATTTGTATAGAAAAATCACCAGAACGATATCTGGCAAACCATTTTTGCTACTGCTTTGTTTTCAAGGTTATATTCCCATTTCCCATATACGGCACATAACCTCTTGTGTGATTGCTTTTCCATATTGTGGCACATTGTTATAATTACCACGTGCTAACAACGGCGCAGGAAAACGTCGTGATGAAATCTGCACATCGATGTGTCAAACTTGCCAAGTCAAGCCTTGGACAAGCGTGGCGGGTGTACTGTCCGTACCTCAATAGTTAGAGGCCCGAGCCAAGCGGTGGGACGTTTAAAGCCTTGTTAAAAATCGATTTACAATATAATAATAATGGGCAGACAAACACACATATTGTATATCCCCAAATTAAGCAAGTTACGCTTGTGTTACGGGTAATATACAACGGACTACTCTGGGGCCGATCCCAGACACCCAGACCATAGTAAACAACGGAGAAAATTCGTTTCCGAAATTTACCATACCAGGAATTGAACCGGGAGCCTCTACTTTGCAGCGAGGTAAGCCGGCAAAGGTTTAGCCCGCTCAACCACAGAGGCCGTCTAATAATATTTAGATATAATTTTATCAAGAAAAAAATAAGTGTTTTATTTTTTACATTTCTATATATATATAAAAAGGTTGCATTCGAAACAGGGCTGTATTTATAAGTAAGTCGCATTTGGAGAGAGTCACTAACACTAATATTATCCCAAATGCCCCTGGCATTAGAATGTCGCGACTTCTAGGCACAGTAGCTCTACGTTTGAACTTTTTACAGAGTTCGAACGCAAAGTGATTAAAGCGGCTGGTGAGTTACAGAAGGAAATAGGGTGCGGGGTCAGTTTCCATCCTCACCGGGACGCGGAGGCGCCTTTCGAGATCGTGAGATTGTACTTAGAGGCCGGTGGCACCGCCTCAAAAGCTGTCATGTCTCACCTGGATAGTAAGTCCTCTTTTCTGATCTCCTCCGAATGTTTTAGAACGTTTTAAATGAAATTTTATGACAGATATAACATGATGGCCTTTTTTCATTCTAATGTCTTAAACGTAAGGAAATATAAAAACCTAATACACACCAAAACCCGCCGACCGATGTCAGCAACTTTTTGTCGGCTTCACTCATTGCAAGTTGGAAAACTGTCGGCGGACATGCCGATAGATAAACAACACATTGCTTTTTACTGTACGATAGTCACTTCTAGTAGGTATTTTCTTCTTCTATGCTATGCTATTAACAAGCAACGATTATAAAGTATAGAGCGGACCATAGCCGTGTTTGAATTTCAGGAACATTGAAAGGTGATAAGCTGTTGGAGTTCGCAGAATTGGGCACATACTGTCAGTTCGATTTGTTCGGCACAGAGGTATCTTATTACCAGCTGAATCCTGGCTTCGATATGCCTTCGGATGCCCAGAGGATTGACTTGATGAAGTCCCTCCTTCTAGAGGGAAAGATAGACAGGCTGTTAATGTCCCATGACATCCACACTAAGCATAGACTGGTAATTATTTCTTTTATACAATTTTTAAATTTTAATACAATGTGTACAATAAAACAATATTCAAATTAACGATTAGCTACATCCCTAATCCCTAATAATATTATAAATGCGAAAGTAACTCTGTCTGTCTGTTGCTCTTTCACAGAAAAACTACTGGACCGATTTGGCTGAAACTCAGTATATATATTTTTTTTTCGATGCCGAGGATGAACATAGGATACTTTTTATACCGAAAAATGGGATAGTTTCCGGGATACAAATATACATGCCTCTATGTTTGTTATGTCTGCGGAAAAACTATTGGACTGATTTGGCTGAAATTCGGTATATATGTCATTTTAATACCCAGGGTGGACAAAAGATACTTTTCATCCCGGATACTGGGATGGATTTTGGGATAGATTTATATAAAAGTTATCCCAGAAAGTAGGATAGGTTTTGTTTTTTTATGTGATTGATCATTTTCGTCATTTATGTAGTTTACAGATAGATAGATAAAAAAAAACTAGAAAGGGTTGAAATAGAGGATGAAAGTTTACATGGGAGACCAATCATTTCACAAGTCTATACATATAAAAATTTATTATCTATAAAATAATGCGATAATAATTCGATCTGTCTGTTAAGCTTTCATGTAAAAACTACTAGGAGTACTGGATCGGTTTTGTTGTAATTTTGTTTAAATGTAGTTTTATTACCGAAAATGGACATAAATACTTTTCATGCCGAGAGATGGGATAGTTTGCGATATGAAATGAAGTGAATCTTCCGGTGACAAATAGCACTAACATAAAAATTTTATACAATGTAACCTGTATTAACGCCTGCTATTTACACAAGAGGGTACGCGGGTACACGCGAGGTAAACTCTAGGTAGTGTATATGTTACAGTCATAGTGATTAAATAGCTATTATACATAATGACTGGTCATTATATATAATAGCAAAATTGACTAGACAATGTGATAAATTAATCACTTTATCCGGATATTATTCATAATAGCGGGTCAAAGTTAGCCAAAGTAATAAATACGGTCTAACTGACTTGCTACTCCTCCCGCTCCTCATCCCCCTGCCGCGTGTCGTAATCACCGCGATCTCATGGCTGACGCAATAGTGTTCGTTGTTTTTGTGTGCCGCAATTTCCGCGAGTTTTTACATTCGTATCAGTGTCTTATGATGGCAGATGAAAAGATTTCAGATGAAACGTTTCTATGAAACTATTACTGTACTTATTGCAAGTAAGGAAAAAATAATCAGTTGTTTACAAAGGATCAATATTTAATCTTTAATTTTAAAAGTAAAAGAATCAAAGAACAAGATTACTAAGAAAACACCTGAAGATTGATACGATGTCGTCAAAATTGGAGCATCAGAAAAACTGATAATCCGGTGAAAAAGGAAGATGATCCCATAATGTACTATGCTCACTTAAACGATATTCAAGTGTTCGAAGATATTATATAAAATTGTTAGTTAATGTGATTAATTTTGTGTCAATTATCACTTTATCTAAATTGAGTAGACATTATAAATAATGGCTAGATAATATATATAATATCCGGATTTATTACTTTGGCTGTAACATATATACACGCGAGTTATTTGTCAATGATTAACGTCATTAATAATGTCGCACCTGCATTAACGCATTAAACCATTCGCTACATCAGCGCGACAAAGTCTCTTAACACTAATATTATTCCAGATCTGATGAAAATAATTTAAAATAAGTTTAAGTTTTAATCAATTTTTTTTAGGTTGCATATGGTGGCCACGGATATTCCCACATCATAACCAATATAATTCCAAAAATGAAACACAAAGGATTCAGTCAGGATGACATAGACAAAATTACTAAACATAACCCCGCAACATGGCTGACCATAGATAAATAGTCGGCTAACTTCAACTATCTACTCAATAGGTTATCTAAGTATGTTCATATTACTCAAGATTAGGAAACAATTTTTCGATTACTTTTAAAGAGCCTTTATGGTTCAACTTAGTTAAGATATGTCTTGTATACTCTTAATATTTTTCTAATTAGTGTTCATATTAACTTTTAAAAGAAAATACAACATATTATTTTAAATTAATAAATTTTATTTACAACTTCATTCGCTATTCAATTCATACGTAATTATTAACTGAAATATTCAAATAAGATTACTATACTTCATCAAGTGGTAAGTAATATTTCAATAATGTTTTAAAATTTTAACATATTTCCGAGGTATTTAAATATATCGTTTTAGCAAACTCTAGTTTTATTTTGACCTGAAAATTATATAATTAAAATGATTTATTAAATAATTTATTCAATTTTCTATTTTGTAGCCATATAAAAATTTGTCGTATATGTCCTTAAAGACCACGGGCCATAAAAATGCCCCAGACTTTTTGGGTGCTACCATGGGGGGGAAGGGTCATGGGAAAGCCAACAGTAGAGGCCTCTTGACAAATTTAATATAAATATGGCGTGATACTATTATCGTTGTATGGCTACAAAAAAAATTGATTTCTTAATGTTTTGAGTAAATTAATAGGCTGCCAACAATAATAATAATAATAATAATAACAGCCCATAAATGTCCCACTGCTGGGCTCGGGCCGTCCATTATAGGGGGGAAACGGACAGTATACCCGCACGTTTGTCCAAGGCGACTTGGCAGGTTTGACACATCGGTTATATTGATGTGCAGGTTGCATCACGATATTTTCCTTCACCGTTGTTAGCATGTGGTAATTGTAACAATATGCACATTAGGTCAGAAAACTGCCGAATTGGTGCATACATTCCGGCCAGGATCGAGCCCACGCCCTTTCACTTTGGGACACGTACTCTAGCCATTACGCTACCACAACTACACGATGCCAACAATGGTAGATTATCGTAAAATGTGTTATAAGAACAGTATACCTCGTAAATAAGTTAAAAATGCCTGCTATATATGTTTTCGTTTTTAATATTTTGTAATGGATAGCTTACAAGACCCCTTTCCCAGACAATAGTAAATAAAGGAAAGTATGGTTACGAAATTTACCATGCTAGGAATTGAACCCGACGCCTCAGCATTCTAGTGAGCTACAAAGGCTCTGCTCACTCAACCACAAAGGCTGTCAAGACTCGGAAATTTAAAAACAAAGACTGAGAGGCCCCTTGAAATATAAAGTATTTTCCACTATTAAAACCCAGGGCCTCGGACTGCTTTTCGAGAATAACTTGGGTGAAATCAACATCTGTCGAGATCTACTGGTTGGTGCTAGACATTGTATAAGGTTCCAAGTAATTTGATACTTGTCATATTACTACTTGCTGTGCTTACTATGCCACTTTAAGACCTCTGCTCTCTGACTTTTTTGTACAACAATTTCTTCCATTGATTCTACATATAAATAATTTAAGACATCAGAACTACTTTTCTGTTTTCCCATATTGGCACTTGTGTTAAAGATCAGCAGCGTAGCTACCGCCGTATCAATGGTAGCCAAGGCTACAAGGCTACAGGAGCCCCGAAAGTGTGTACATATTTTAGAATAACTGCTGGGCCAACAGGAACGGCTATCAGATTTGTCTTTATTGTCTATAGAGGCAGAAAATCTAGAAAATCTGAAATCGTCTTTAGCTAAGATGATTTGAAAAAGAGGCTTGCCGAAAAAAAAACTAGAAAAATGTAACTTTGATTTGAATTGTTTATCTAACTTAGTTCATAGCATTAAGTATAAGTAATAATTTATAATCAATATATAATTATTATTATTCAATTCGAGCATTTTTTGTTTCTTTTATAAAAAAACTTTACCCTTCCTTTAGGCCAACACGTATTGATACAGGGCCCGTCTAAGACAAGCTACGCCACTGTTAAAGATAAAATATATTTTTATCGCTACTGTAAAATGTTGATAAATTGAGTTAGAGAGGTCTTGATAGCTATCCATCATTTGATTTTGTGCTACTAATGTTTTAATGAACAACGTCAATGGGATCAGAGAATCATCAGCTTCAGCTATACTCTGATTTTTAATTACCTGGACAAAAATGACAGCTGCGATCGACTTCTTTTTTTTTGGTTTATAAGTGAGTTGCGAAAGAAAGAAATTATTTATTTATAATTGCGACTCACACAATACAAACTGATAAGAAAATATACATACAAAAAAATAAAAGCCGCAATTTAAGAGATGAGGTTGGCACTCGGTCTTTTACTGTGCCGGAATATAGTGCGAGTTGAATCAATCACTCACCACTGTGAGCTGAAGTAATTGAAAATCAGAGTATAGATTGCTTTCACCTAGTTTGTGTATTGCCATAAATAAGAGCCACATTTCGTTTCCTAACGGTAAACAAAACACACTGCATTCGCTGTCACCGGAATCGGTTTGGACAGCCTATTTGCCGAAACAGAACAGAAGAAACAGTAGACCACTCGAATTATTCACAAACTTTTTACATTGCAATGCTAATACAAACGTCATTGTCATTTCAACAAAATATTGTCGCCATTACTGTCAATTTTATTACACCTTGACGTGCAGGGTTACCAACAATCAAAATTATTAACACCTAAAACTGGAGTCGAATACACCTAAAATCGCGATAATTATAATATATAATAATTATTACACAATTCCAACAAAACTTTGGAATAATTTACGTTTTGTAATAATCTTTATTTATAATCTATTTTATAACATGATAATAATCTTCATCTAGTGATCGATATTAATTTTTAGAATTTGGTAGTAACCCTGCGCGTTAAGTTATCGTGGACATTTATGAGCTTAAATCATAAATAAAATCATCAAAAGTGAAATACAGAAGTTTTATTTGACATGATTTCCAAATTCGAGGAATAACAGGAGAGGCTGTGTTCAAAGACAAATAAGATTATTTGCATGTATATCGCGGCGTCAGTGCAGGACCTTGGGCGCGTTCCTCCAGTATCTTACAACGCCCAAATGCTCAGTCTGCCGTTCCACATGGCGACCACGGTCGTTATGGTCGTGGCGAAAATGTCATTATTTTCGCCCACATCGACCCATGTCAAAAGGTGGGTCGAAATCGGCGTTGACCACAGAGAGAGCATTAATTTTGTTTATCGATTGACATTGAAAAAGGCGCAATTTTCAAATAAGCCTATTACAGTCGTTAATGACATCAATGCTCCATAATCCGTTCCACTAGAGTTTAAGATTGTAATGCCCGCAACCAAGTGGAACGGGAAAAATCGCGGTCGTTGTGAGTCTCTTGTGGAACGTAGCCCTTGTAACTAATTTTTTTTTACATTATTCCATTTGTGCATGCGATATGTTACAATTTTGACGAAAATAAAATAAAATGTAAAGATTTCCATCTTTCGGTTCTTGTTTATTTGTCTATCTCGCTAATTACTTTTGGCGTTTCCTTTAAAATATGCACTGTGCTACCGCAGCGCCACCCTTATTATCCGCGTTTTGAGTCACCACTTCAACACAGAGATGTTAGTCATTATCTCTAACCTCCATAATTCTATAGTAATTTGGAGTTGCCATAGTGAATTTTTTTTTAACTTCAGTATCTTAATTTCATAAGCTAGACAATATTTACTAAAACGTTTGCACTCAGAGTGTTTAAAGGAAAAGCAACTTAAGGACCAATTCATTTTTAAAATCGAAAGCTTATTGACATTTTCTGTTAATAAAAATTCATAACTTTACTTTGCAATTAATAGACATGTAAGACATAAAAATGTGTGATAAAACTTCAACACCATCTCTTTAAACTGATGCTCCTCTGATTTTGACTTAAAAATGAATAAAAATCCATTGTATAACAAAGTTTTAAAACAAAACAGGCCTTTAATCTTCTAAATCGAGGTTCTGGAGCTCCTCGTCGAGGTCTTCATCGAGGAACAGATTCTCGTTGATAGGAACTTCTCCTTTCTCCTCACTTGGCGCGGCCTCATCGGTTTCTCCGTTGGATAAGCCCTTGCCAAGCTGCTCCAATCTGTCCACAGTCGCTTTTGTACCAGAATCATCCACCTTTGGACATTTAAAAGTATTTTTTTATTGTGAAGCTGGCAAATAGGCAGGCGGTCAACCAAAGTGGTTATGGCTGCCTATAGACGTCTGCAACGCCAGGGTCAATGCCAACGCGTTGCGAATCTTTAAGATAGGATAGCGCATCCTATCCCCTATGGATGGGTAACGTCGACCATTGTTTAGTAATGTTACACAGTAGACACTATTTTATATTATTATATTTATTTTATATATATTTTACTATTATTTTTTTAAAACATTGAGAGATATGATATTTTTGTACATGTGGGGGGTTGATTAGTTGAGTGGTGTGTCGATGATGGTTACCCCGTTGGATAGAAGATATTTTAAACATTTATTTAAATATTTATAAAGACAGTGTAGCGTGCCACGGACGCGCCCATAGAATTGGTAAAACACCAAAACTAGGCAAACCTACGATTTAGACTAGAGATATAACAACTCTGTTATGTCAGCTAAATCACTCGATTAATACCGAATATATGGTTATTATTTCCGGGTATGATATGTGTAATTTGCGTGTAGTAGGTTAATATGGAAGCAATAATCTGTGAAGTATTTTCTTACGTTCGCGCGAATGATAGGTACACATAATTAAAATTATGTTTTAACGGTTTTAAAATCGATTTTAAATGATTTTTTATTTGATTCTGACATTTTAATAAACTGGGCGAAACGTGATATTAAAATAAATAATTAAAATCGCATTTAACACTGTTAAGATGTAGTCAAACTATTAATTTTTGATCGAAATATCCCATTTTTAACCGTTTCCGTAACTATGTCCGTTTTGCTTCACGATTTGGTATTCAGCATTCGGGCCGAATACCGAATAGCAGCCGAATATTCGTGTCATCTCTAATTGGGACGATAGAGTGCAGGACGTAATAATAAGACATCGACAAGAGCGGATGCAGTGTACAAGGACAATGCGCGTTCAGCGCTCACCTCGGAGGCCTCCATGCCGATGAGGTCGAGCTGCAGCTCGCGGTACTCGGTGTCGTCGTCGTCGTCGTCCTCGTGCAGGGCGCCGAAGTCGACGGCGTCGTCGTCGTCGCCGTCGCGGCTGGCCAGCGCCGGGTCGAACGAGAACATCTCCCGGCCCGACAGGCCCACCGCGCGCCCGGCCTTGTAGTCCTGCTTGCGCTGGTCCTCGGCCTTCGTCAGCGCTTCCTGCACGCAAATGACACATATGCAGTGGAACATTATTATAACACTGCCTCAATATAACGAGCCTCCATATAATGAACCCCAATATAACGAGCCTCAATAAAACTCGTCTCAATATAACTCGCCTCAATATAACTCGTCTCAATATAACAAACCCCAACATAACGAACTTCAATATAACGAGCCTCAATATAAAGAAATTCAATATAACGAACTTCAATATAACGCGCCTAAATATAATATAACGAGACTCAATATAAAGAAATTCAATATAACGAACCCCAATATAACACGCCTCAATATAACGAACCTCAATATAACGAACCTCAATATAACACGCCTCAATATAACGAACCTCAATATAACTCGTCTCAATATAACGCGCCTCAATATAACGAACCTCAATATAACGCGCCTAAATACAACGAATTTTAATATAACGAGACTCAATATAATGAACCTCAATATAACTCGTCTCAATATAACGCGCCTCAATATAACGAACCCCGATATAACGAGCCTCAATATAACGAACCTCAACATAACTTCTCTCAATATAACGAGCCTCGATATAACGAACTTAAATATAACGAACCTCAATATAAGTAAATTTTATTAATTTATATCTTCAAAAATATGGTAATGCACAGGCAAGATAGCAAGCCCTACTAGGTAGCCCCTTAAACCACAGACATCAGTGGCGTGGACATCATACAACTCGAATCCCCCTGGCCTTATTACTAGTGTCTCGACAAACTAGTCACCAAAAGGTCCAAAGCGCATTGAAATTTCTTGACACTTAAGATTTATTTTTGTTACTATCTCTTACGCTCGGCGGCTTTCCACATGTATTGGATGAAATAGCAACTCATAACCTGATCGGGCACCGGCTATTGTTTCAAAATATGCTGTAAGATTGCAAAAATAAAAATACAAAATGTTATTTGTTTGCATTGAATAGGCTCTGAAACTACTGAACAGATTTGAAAAATTCTTTCACTGTTGGGAAGCTACACTATACCCAGTTAACATAAATAATATCATATTTTCAAAAAAATTTGGGATCCTTACTAAAACTTAAATAATGTAACCCAAGATGTAAAAAAATAACCTTAAATCGCGTGCGCTGCGAAAACTATTGATGATAGAATAAAATAATGTACTACGACTTTATAAAACACATCATTATTTACAAAAGGTATTGCGACAGCATATGTTTTAACTATTGTAGTTATGCCACAATAAGTGTTCTTTTATTTTAAAAATTCAATTGAAATGCCACCGCTAGAAAAAGCTCTTTATTTGTATCTTGGTATTGATACTTAACAAAATTTTGAATTATTCAATTCGGACATTCCGTTCGAAAGATATCACGAGTTTAAAAATGTCAGTATTAGAAATAAGTTGCGTGGTCGCCGCTCACCCTGCTCGGCTAGCTAGGCAGCACCTTATGCGACGTAGGCGTCACTGGGGTACGGGCCATACGGGAGGGGAAATATTTTGAATTCACTTAGTAGGTAATTAAACGCAACAAAAAAGTTATTTTTAGATACCCGTGCGAAGCCGGGGCGGACCGCTAGTAAGATAATACATCGCGAGTTGGACCAACAGTGGTGTAGTTGTCGATTTTTTCAGCCGGCTTACCCTAGCCGAATTTCCACCCCGCGACACTGACAGACATAATAATTAAATTAAAATATTTCATACCTGTTTCTCCTTAATTTTCTTCTTTTTCCATGCTAAGAAAGTTTCCAAAGTGATTTTCGTTTGATTCACTCCCAACGCGGCTCGTTCCCTCTCTATTAAATCTACAAGAGATATCTCATTTTTCTTCTCTTCCATTTTCTTTTTATCTCTCTTTAAAACAAAACCAGGTGGCAATGCATGTCTGTATATACACTTTGTACCGGACGGACATTCCCAGAACCAACCATATTTTGACTTTTCAACAGCTTCTAGGAAATGTTTACAGATCTGTAACATGAGAGAAAAATTTATAGTTGTATTATATTTATCATTTGAACCTGTAACTTTTCATGTCTTAAATAAATGAAAGAGAAGTCATTAATTTTTTTTGCAAGAAAGAAAAACGAAAGACTATTTTTTAGGGATGGGCCGAATTTCTTTTTACATTCGGTTTGACCGAATTTCAGCAGCTTGAGCCGAACTTCGGCATTCGGCCGAAATTCGGTTTAAATGCCGAACATTCGGTGCAAGAAAATAGTAAAATACCTACTTGCACTATTTTGTCTAATATTAATAGAAATCGTATGTAACAACCGTAATATAAAAATTGGCAACTATATACTCATGGTCATTTATTTTAGTTAGGAACATTACATGTTTTACATGCTTTAACGTGCAATGTGATAAAAAATAAATAAAATTAGTTCTTGATTAAGTCTTTGCCTAATTAAATAGACATCAAATTAAAACAAGAATAAAATAAACTTATTATTCCCCTAAGAAACATCAGTAAATAGGACAAATGCTTAATTATAATGCGTAACTTGAATAAAACTTAAAAAAGCACGTCTAAGGGACATCAGCAATTACAACTTTAATTTTGATTGAAATCACTTTTTACGAAATAAACATTATGAATTTAGAATATTTTTTTCAATCAAAGGTTTACAAATGTATTCTTTTATCCACCTACTCATACTTAAAATTTACGGCGTTATCAAGTCACGACATGTTGCTCTTGAGAAAGCGTGGCGAAATCAAACTGAAGTTCAGCCGAATTGAATCTTTGGTTTTAACAGAATGTTCGGCCGAAGTTCGTATTCAGTTCAAACCACATTCGGCCCATCCCTACTATTTTTTTAATTTTATTTATCATACTTACATACAGTTGATATATACAGTTCTAGGTGTATAACTAAATCAATCTATCTATACTATAATAATGGTTGGAGTTTGTACAATGCATTTAAAAATCAGGGGATAATTCGGATTAAAAAATTGTGATAATGCAATTTTTGAATTTGCGTCTTTCTGTCTTTCTGTCTGTCAGAACATTACATGTTAAGTACTGAACGGATTTAAATGAAACTCGACATAGTTTGCTTATATATCAAGGGGTGTAACTTAGGATACTTTTATCCCTATAAATGACGTCATTTCAATTCACTAACAAATACCTATGTTGTCATCAACAACCCGTCATTCATTGTCTTACTTCAAATCAGGTTGACTTCCACTTGCCTCTATGTTTTGCTGGGCAGTTGTGAAGGCTATAATACATGGACTTAGATTCTTTCCTATTATCATGTATGACGCGGGAGGGACCTCCGTGGTGTTATTAAAGAGTGTGACGTCAGCAATGCCGACGTCACGGTTGTTGGTTTCTTGGTGACGACCCATATTTGAGTCCTCGAAATAGAATTTCAAGAACGTTACGACGTCCCAGAGAGGTCCGTCTCGTTCGGCGGCTCGAGCAATAAGGACCGAATTTTTTTATTTATGAATCTAATGATGCCCACCATAAGGCGACACAATGCACTAATTGAGAGCGGGCGACGGGTAATATAAAGCCCGAGAGGAAGGATCCCGGCGGACCGGGATCGGCGGTTCGCGGTGGCCTATACTATCTTACTGCCGTTTCGCAACGTGTTATGGCTGGGAGAGAAGAAACGGCGAAAGAAACTTCCCAGCAACACGCCTAGTCTATCCTATGGGGGGGCTGTGTCTCCTGGCATCCCTCGCGGGGACGTGGAGAGATCGTGATTGGCGGCGTCGACGCCGCCGTCTGTGTCTGTCTGTCGGTGCCTGCCAGCCTGCCGTCCTAACCGCGGGCGGGCTGATCCGAGCCAGCCGTTTTGTGATATCGTCGACCTTGTCCGTGAGGATGTTACGCGGTCGTCGCACGAGAGCCTTTCGTCAAGGCTTATAATCGGACGCGGACACGACGAGGGGATTTCGATGGTGCGGCGCTAGATCGAAATACTTACGCGAGAGCGACGTAATGTAGTTTTTGATGGAGGGAAGCTCCAGATCGCGGTGGATGTCGATGTTACGCATATAGAGGGGAGCACTGACGGCTCTGCGCATGAATTTATTCTGAACGATTTGCAGTTTCTTTAAAAGGGCAGGCTTGGCATGGCCGAATACCACACTCGCGTATGTCATGATCGGGCGGATGCATGTTTTATATAGAGTAAGCTTGTGTCTGAGGGACATTTTGCTTCGTTTATCTATCATGGGTGCTAGACGACCCATCACAAATCGCGCTCTATTCCGGACTATAGTGATATGCTCGTTGAAGCGCAAGTTCTGATCTAGGTGACACCCAGGTATTTGGTGTACTTTGCCCAGGGATCTCTTGTTCGTAGAGCGAGATGGCTTTTAAGCGAAGGCAAGCGCGTTTGGGAGAGCGAAGCGTGCCCGGGGAAAAGAACATTACTGTGCTTTTCTCCGGATTTACCTCTATCCTCCATTTGCGAAACCATTCGCCTAGCTCTGTTACAGCTACCTTGTCTGGTAAAGGACCGAATGTCGACAGTGCGGCTGTATTTATAGAGCTCAGTGTACGTGCCCGTAATCACAAATTTTTAGGTTAAGTATTGAAATTACAATAAAATCTTGCTGTTTTACGTTAACTTCACATTAAAATAAACTAATAGTGATTAAATAAATGATTATTGTTTTTGTAATACGTTAATTGTTGTATTTGCGCCGACATGTATAAAAACCAAATTAAGTTTTTGTGTAAGTAAATAAAGCTACTTACTGCCCAGGGTTTGACACGCGGGCGCAAACTCTAGTCTCGAATAAATTATTAGAATTTTATTTTATTAAGTATAGTAAATTAACTTTATATTTCAAAATTGGCCAAACATGTACCAAACCACACACATTAGAAGGTGCCTTAAAGATGACAAATGTCCAAAGTTTTTGTCATTTGGCAAAAATTAATAAGTAGTTATTAAATTGAAAATAAATTACATATCAAAAACTGCTGAACAGACCTTGTTCAAACCAATTTTCTTTGAATACTTACATATGTAATAATCTTTAAAAAAAAAACATATTTGTACACAACACAACTTATACAGCATCTTGAAAGTTTCAAATATGGTCTTGTGTTAATAGGGGTCGATTTTTAGACCTAGTTTTCGTTTACGTCAACCCCTGGGAAATCGATTTCGACCCCAGAGGGTCAATATCGATCACTTTGGGAATCCCTGCTCTAGGCTAATCATATCACGCCCATATTCTGCCATTTATCAACTAAGCCCTAAAACTGCACTTACAATATCTGTGGTGGGACGTTGTTTGTCTCCTTCTCCATGTTTCTTCTCAACGACCTCCTTCAACTTGTCCTCATCCCAATTGTCCATGTTGTCATCATCATCACGCATATCCACATAGAGCGAACGCTTCTCTGCCTGAAATATGCAAATTGGAAAGGAAGCAGACAGTCAAATCAACCGAAGTACTTTTTATTGTCTTACAAAACGTCACAGCCTCATACATTAAGTATGAGTGTACAAAGTTATAATGTCACAACTTTGGTCTCAGATAGGACATTAATTGTTGTTTAAACAGTAACTAAAATCATTTCCATCACAATACTTTAAAAGTAGATAGAAAGAAAGAAAAAGACTATTTAATAAAATAGTGAGGTAATTACATTCCTTATACATTATTATACACAGCATATTTTGAGAATTTGTATGCCACATTTTCAGCAAACAAGGTTTGCACTCAACATATTACTGTGCCAGAATTATATCCGACACAACACTGATTTTCAGTGCAAACTTTCGTTTTGTCATAAGACCGTAACAACCCAATTTTGTTAAACTAAGTTTACTTGTGAAACATTTAATTAGTAAACCAAATAAATAACAGAAATTTAAATAAAACCAAAAATAAAATACTCTGTTACTTTAAAATTAAAATAAATAAAGAACCATATAATTATTTAAATCTTAAATACTTGATAAGATGTTATTTTAAGACCTGTTGCTAGTTATGCTAATAATGTTACAATTTGTTGTAACATGTGTTAAGACATTCCATTAAATAAACTATTTATATCTAGTAATAGCAAATACATAGGTATTATTTAAAAGAAAAACTTAAATTATTTGTAGATGCAAAGAAATAAAAAAATTGAAAATATTAATAAGTTGCTTTGAATTAAGATTAAATTTTGCAATTCAGTCTGAAAAGAATGACATAAATAATAATAAAATGTCAAACAGAAGCACCAGTGGCGCCACCTGGTTAGAATTCAAGAACTTTTCAGAGCAACATTTTAATCCAGTCAATTCCTAAAACCCTTCTTCAACGAAAAGCTGATTAATTACAAGCAAATCATAAGAATACTAATGTCATAATTTGTTAGTTACCTTCCTCTCAATGGTTAAGTCATGGGAGAATTTACACTTATCGCCTTTCGTACAATTGCCTTGTTTGAAAAATGCACATACTACAGACTTTGGGTCAGTGCCTGAAATAAAAGCCAGAAACTTCATTCTCAGCACTCAGAGTGGAATTCAGATTTCACATTAGACTGGGGATATATCTTAAAAGGACAGTGCCCATTTTGGGTCTATCCTGAAATCGAATGAACCTCAACCAAATATCTTCCTAAAATCTTATATTATTTTTTATGTTATGGTAAAATTATAGAACTTTTTGTAACCCAGCATAGAAATTACAAATACACTAACATATTTTTATTTTTCTCTATCAACTTTGCTGGCTTGTGTCTTGACTTTTGTTTTTATCGACTGACGTTTTTACACTATAGTTCAATATTCAATAAAATCAAAATATTGTTGACTGTTGAACTCACTTATTTACCTGCGCAAATAAAACATACAATTGATATACTAACATCTGTAACGCCGTTAATGCCTCCATCATGGCCACAAAATCAAAACCAAATAAACCTAAATATGTAAAATAGATAAAATCTATGATAGTAGGAGGCAGTAACCATAGTGTGTATTATATAACTAATAGCACTATTTAGTTTTGAATATTGTAACTTTGAATTTGTTTTCTAAGAAATATTGCTCTAGAAAAATGTAAAATATCTCTTAAAACTAGTTCAAGGATATAAATATTTTTAATGAGTATGATGATCATTTAAATTTTCTAAAATATAGTGACAAAATCATAATGGCTTGTGCAATTTTATATGAAACCCAACTCTCCTAACAAAATGGGCAATGTCCTTTGGCACTCAGTAGGTTGGTTTTACCACCCCTTAAATTACAAAAGAAGGCAAAAATTATCAAAATTAATTTAATAATTACTGCTCATGTGTATGTCACTTCCTCCTAAACAGTTGGACCGATGTTGATGAAATTTTTTGTGTGTGTTCAAGTGGGTCCTGGGATGGTCTATATTCATAATTGAACCCAGTAGGTGGCACTGCAATCGGATTCCAAGATTTTGATGAAATTTTCATGTGTTTGTGTGGGTCCTGGAATAGTTTAGATTTAGATTCGTAATTAGAATCGGTAGATGGCGCTGGAATTGGGTTCTAGATTTTTATTTTTTTAGGACAGGACAACATCTGATGGGACCACTAGTTATCATTTATTATATTTTTCTTTCTTATAGGTATAGCTACTCCATATTCTCAAGATAACATGAAAAAAGTGAAATTAAAATTTGTGAAAGCAAATTTCATATTCATGTTTCTCTTGCCTTTTTTTGCATTCTCACAAGAATGCATGACAGCAACTATGATTTTAATTGTCACATGTTTTGCAACATATTAATTCTCACTTTTGTATATATATATATATATATTTATAATACATAAATATAATCAACATACAGACAAATTCATTTCCACAACAAGTGTAATATTATACCTTTTTCAACTTTCTGAACTTGTACCGGTTTGAAGAGTGCAAGAAGTTCTTTCTGATCCTTAAGTTTTTGTTCTTTATCCTTTTTCTTATCATCCATAGGCTTAGCGGGATGAATCCCACCACTCTTCACCTGTTTCTCAACTTGTTGGATAAATTTCTGCTGCTTTGCACCTTTCTTGTTCTTGAGACCAAAGGTTTTATCCTAGAATTTATTAAAGGTTACACTTTAAGAAATAATAAAAATAAATCAGCAGATAAAAAAACACCTACATCTACCTAAGTTACACTTGTGGTGTGAGTAATACACAATGAACAACTCTGGTGCCACTCCTCAACTCCCAGGCCAGGGGTGGCTGACCCGGATGGATGGACCAGCTCCTATTGCTATTTATCCAAATTCAGGGAAAGTCTATGTCCAGCAGTGGACTACAACTCATCCAATAATCATGAAAATTGATTAATAATATAAAGTCCTCCTATTGTTTATTATTTTCACACATAATTTGGAGACATTGGGTTTCATGTCATGGCCATATCAATATTGATTTTTGTTTTATTTGCGTTTATTGCTGAATTGACATTTAATCTAAATTACATTTTTTCTATATAAGAAAGAAAAACTTTATTCGAAGAAACAGTGACTTAATTACATTCCTTGTACATTATTATAGACTGAGCATATTTTGAGAATTTGTATGCCGCATTTTCAGCAAACAAGGTTTGCATTCATCATATTGCTGTGCCAGAATTATATCTGACACAACACTGATTTTCAGTGCAAACCTTCCTTTTAGTGTAAGACCAAAATGACCCAATTTTGTTAATTAAATAATAATTAATAAAACTAATTCTACTTATATAATATTTAATTAGTAAAACAAATAAATAAATTTTAATAAAACCAACAATAAATATGTTACTTCAAAAATTAAAATTAATACTCATGTCACAACTTAGATTGAATCATTTATTCGAATACAATTCGCTAGAGTGCTTGCCGAGTATTACCACATTCTGTGTGCCACGTCACTGACATGAGGCCACAAATGACATTTATCTTCATAAACTATAAAATATTTAATGTGTTATTTTACTGTAAAGATATGAAATCTATATATCTATATTAATAAGGCAGATGCCATAGTCCCCATATTCCCAGACCCCTAGTATCTAGCAGTTTACAACAATAGCTCGGTACTTTTTGTTCTCATTTCGCACAATAGTCTTACACTGGTCGGGGCATATCCTTGGGTGCATTATTAAATGGTGTAGACAGTGATAATCGCCGGTCAGTATCACTCCACATTTACATAAAATTTATCAAGGGGCCTCTATGTGTTCGCCTCCCCATGGCCCCATGCAAGCCATCCAATAGTCTGGGCCATTTTTATGGCCCATAGTCTCTAGAGACATACAAAAATATCGGCAGACAAACACACATATTGTATAACCGCAAATTGTGTTTGTGTTATGGGTAATATACAAGGAATTACTCTGGAGCCGATTAATAACGGAGAAAATTCATTTCCGAAATTTACCATACCAGGAATCGAACCCGGAGCCTCTGCGTTGCAGTGAGGTAAGCCGGCAAAGACTTAGCCCGCTCAACCAAAGAGACCGACTAATACATATGTTACTTTCTATAATCGTATAGTCAGTTGCAACTAAAATTAGTAGGCTGAATTCGAATTAAACCTAACTTTCTATTAGCATTGTGTATTATGTTTATATGACTTACTTCAATAACCTTTTCCTTCTTTTTTTGCTCCGTTTTCTTGCTAGGCCCTCCGGGAACGCTGGGTTTCTTTGGCGGCATGGTTATGTTCTCAAAATTACGTTATATTAATATAAGAGATTTTATAAATATGCCTCTTTTACGCACGAATGTAAACGCTATTAAAATGTTATCTTATCCCTTATTATTCGAATGTTTTATTTGATAAAATAGGGAACCGCAACATGCACACATTCCAACATTATTATATAGTGACGTAGCATACTGTCAAACTGACATTAACGTACTTAAATAATTATTGACAATACATTTGGCAAACCAGATACGTTTCATTTTACGTATCCTCCTAATGCCCAGGTTTGCAACGCTTTGGAAAACTAAATGCCCAAAAAAGATTCCATGGCGAAGACCTAAAACTTTGAACTTTAAAAATTGTACCTTACAGTAATCTCACAAGTATGATATTTTCTTGTATCAGGTGAACGAGGAGAAGGATTAACTAATTAATTAAAATTGCCAGAATTTACTTCATGCATATTCATTTAAAGCATTTATAAGTTTATAAATATACAGCCTACTCCAAACAATTAATTCAATAGAATTACCTGACATCGGCCTAAATAACTAACGACGTAATTTTCTTTATGTGCCCGTTTTTTTCTGCATATAAGTGTATTTCCAGAGTTTTTCTATCACATTCAAATAAAAAATAAGTAAATAAGTAAGGTTTTCTGTAATGGTGTACAATAAAGTGTTATCTATCTATCTATCTATTTATCTCAATAAATAATTCTTTCCGTGAAAAATCTTATTTTGTATATGAGAAGTCCGCTAAGTGGTCGTGAACTACCCGAGTTACTCATATATAATATACCCAGGTCATTTCTAACCTTCGATCCGGACTGAAGGTGAATTCACAAGCGAGCTCATATCTCGGACAAGGGACTTTCGAGGATCGGCCAGGGGTTTTAGTAGGTATCCCAAGCCGTGGAGTGGCAATAGCATTCCTGCAGGGTTGCTAGTGCCATCCCGATGACGCCAATCCCACACACCGGCCGCGGCTTTTCCCCCTCGCGCGGCTAATTGTCCTCAATCGTATTTCCCTTGGTAAAAAAGGTCGTTTCTAGCCTTATGCTGTAATATATGTAGACATTGCGCCGTAAGAGAAGTCCCACGGAAAATGAAGGAACTAAAAGTGGAAGTACTGCCATTTGTTACGATTTTGTTTATAAAGTGCCCAGGAAATCATTTTAAGACTTTAATTATGGAATATTTAGTTTTATTATCCAATAATTATATACAAAGATTTACGGATAAGCAGATAACTACTTCGGCAGGATTATGTATGGTGATTGCAGCACAGCGTCTGCGGGACTTTTTTGTAGCGACAAGTATATGATTAATTTAGTATAGCCCATAGAGTACATTAATATAATAGGAGAGTATAGTCCCCGGCACGATTCTTGCGCGTTCACTTTTGCCTACGAACAGTGAAATTTAGATCCTTTTTCGAAGTAGGAGTCCATTTCGAATAAAGAGACAAAAACATAATATTATAGTCTGTCGATATGTCGATAAATCTCACTACATTAGCTACGATACGCTCAAGATTCGTCCCGAGAACTATATTAAATAGTTAGATCTAACAGAAAAGTATAACTTTAAAATGCAATCATCAAAGACCAAGAAAATAATGTCTTTATTCAATTACCATTTTATTTTATTTAATATTAACAAATTCTATCTCGTCGTTTTCTTTCTCTGCAACAACAGCGCTATCTTTCAAAGGCACATTAACCATTTGGCATGAGCAAAGTGCGTTACAGGTACCACACGTTTGCGCAGCTCCTTTATCTTGTTTTACAGCAACGGTTTCCTTGACGGGTGGATTGCAGCAGAATTCTGTATCCAAACCCATTTTTTCTCCATCCTCAAGAGTCTGTGGAAGATGCTGGTTCAAAGTTTCGGGCAGAAGCAAGCTAGCTATCCCTCCAGCTACTAGCAATGCTCCCATTATGATAAGAGGCAGAATCATGATGTCTGAACCCTGAATAAAATGATAAAAAGCATGGTGGAAACACCGCCAGTTAAGACCAAGCGTATCGCTTCATCTTTTCTGGTGTGCACTTCCGAAGAATGGAATAATTTGCCAGAGTCTGTTTTTCCTAACAAATACAATCTAGGTGTCTTCGAGTCACGAGTGAATAGGTATCTTCTAGGTAAGCGTGCTCCATACATCTCCATCTATCGCGTCATCACTCAACATCAGAAACGCGAACCTATACAGACAATGTTTTTAACGAACAACAGTGTTCGTGTTGAAAGTCTTTTTTCGAGCTGTCACAAGAACTTTCCCGTCTGATGTCAATTGAACACTTACAATTTGACTGAGGCTTTTCCTTGAATATTTTTCTCAAAACTGAACATTCATGAACACTTGATACTGTCCAGATACAAAGACCCGCCAGAGCCAGGTTTAAAAAGAAGAAATGAGAATAAGAAGATGGAGACACCACTAAGATGACTAGGATTATCAGGATGTTTGAAGCTAACCTGGAGATGCCACAAAGTTTGATATGGCTTATAATCAAGTAACATAAGGCACGTACTTACTAAATAATTAACAAGAGGAATGAATATCGGTCCCAGCATACCCAAAACGGAGCTCAAGCTCATTCCAAGGCCTCTTACGACAGTCGGATACAATTCAGAGGCCATGAGAGGTAGAACAACAAATGATGAGGATATGCCCATCTTTCCAACACAGTACAAAGCTAACGTCACGTAGGTTTCTGCAAGAATGAAGAGAAAAGATTTTGCAAATATTTAACGGAACCTCTTTCTGATTGGAGTGAAATAAATACATATAGAATGTAATTATGGAAGTCATGTTTCTTATTATTAGTGACCTAGTGAACCCTAGTTTTAACATTAGTTCTGAGAGCAAGCTTTGACCCAGTTTATGTTGCATAAATTTTTTATCTAGGCCCTATTCGCCTTCCGAAAATTCACTTAATTTTATCGTAGAATCTGTTACGTTCTCCAGGATAGGAAGTAACCTATATACGTTCTTTATATTGAGACAGTTCTCCTCCTTGAGTCGTGTTTCTCATTCCTGAGGACCGTGACTTTTCCCCACTACTTTTTACTACGTTTCGCCATGGGAGACGATCAGCGGCAATATGCAGTGCGTCATACACGGATTCGTTGAGTGTTCTGCGGATCTGGTCGGACCAACGCTCGGACTATGGTCTCAAGACCTTTTTCCTTCTATTTTGCCCATAGCGATTAGTTTTTCTAAATTTGGTACCCTATATTCTATGCGTCCGAAGTACTCAAGGCCTTTACGCAGGCAGATAGACGATAGCGTCGTTGTTATTTTTAATTGCTTTATAATAGATGCGTTTGATTGAGACTACATGATATACCAAATTTTAGTAACATCGGTTTAATGATTTTTTTCGTGAAAGCGTTACATACAGACATAGTTACTGTCGCATTTATAATCTTAGTATGTAAGTATGAATTGTTGTCATTGCCATATGCATGGAAATAATATTTCTATGAAAAATAGAGAGTGATGGAATTTTCTTAGTTAGAGGTCATGATTCATTCTGGGTCGTTGTGCTAGAACATCAAGTAACATTTATAATTGATTCTAATAAGTTTTGTCAATCAGAAAATCCTTCAAAACTGACTTGAACAACTCACCGTGTTGTACCAAAAACGTGGTCAAACAAGCAATCCCGCCAACCACCATGCTCATGCAGAGCGTCCAACGTCTCCCAAGCCTCTCCATAGACGGCCAGAGGAACAAATAAGTCGGCAGCTCGACTATTCCCGCCAAAAAGAAATTCAAAAACTCGTCCCCACCCAAAACTGGAGCGTAATACGATAGACCGACGTACACACTGGTGTTAGTAAACCATATGAACGTGATTATGATGGTTTTCTTCCTTAGATTTGGTGTTTTGAACAAGTCCAATACACCGTACTTTCTGGATTTAGTTTTTTCGATATTAATGTTTAACTTTTGTGTCTCGTATTTACGATGTAGTTGGACCATATAGTTCGCTGGTAATGATTTTCCGTTTATTCTGGAATTTAAATTTCAAATTTTATAATAAAATACAATACAATACTTTTCGGTTCGAGCTTTCGCTTGGGGGCTCCATGTTGCGTACCCCATCGTTGCCAGTGTGGGAGTTTGGTGGACCTGTTTGGACACCACGGGCTATCATGTTTACATAGTGGTCGAAGATCTCGCCATGCCACCCTTAATGACATCATCTTGTTAGGCTCTTGTCAGCGTCGGCGTACCGGCCGTATTAGAAGCGAATGACTTGGTACGCGACGAAGGCAAGAGAAGGTGGGACGGCCGCTTGTTTGTGACGCGATCTGACTCCAGATCAGAAGGTTGCGTGTTCAAATCACGTCGGGGTCACCACTATGGTAGAATTATTTCCCGTGAGGCTACCCCTGTGGGATTTAAGTCCCCGTAGTGATATTTGATCAGAAGGTTGCTTATCAGAAGGTGTTTTTGAGGGAAGGAAATCAAACTAAGTTTTTGGTTTTAACTATTTTACATTATTCACACACAAAATGTACATACATAATTCTACACACGCTAAGTCACAAGGTGTGGACTGATGTGTTCCGCGAGACAAGATTGGTCTGTCGCAATATTCGGGTAAGACTGCAGAAGTACCGAACGCGCGCCGTATTTGCCCGAGTGCGAAACTGCTGACAGAACGGCCCGTGTCACCACAATGTGTCGACACTCTAGCGCCGTCACATCTTCCAATGACTGAGTTACTGTGTGGCAACACTGTTTCAAAAGCTGAAGCTCTCAAATGGCGCAAATATGGAACCTTAGGACGGGGTTACATATTTGTTCCGTTTGGAGTTGAAACATTAGGTCCGTGAGGTCCATCGGCAAAGCGTTTCTTCAAAGAAATTTGCAAGAAACTATTCAATGCCACCCGTGATCAGAAGGCTGGCTCATATTTCGCCCAACGAATAAGTATCGCCATACAGTGCGGCAATGCAGCCAGCCTTCTAGGCACGTTCCCATCTGGCAGCAATTTATTACACAGTCTATAATCGCTTGTAGTATTTATAACTTAGTTTATTTTTAGTTTTTAATTGTATTTTTAAGTTAATCAATTGTATATTTTAATTTAAAGTTTTCTTTTATTGTAAATACAATGCTTTTTTACGTGGTAGAGCTACGCTGGAATAATTATTTTGATTCTAGCTTAAAGGCCTAGTTACCAAACCATAAATTCCATTATCTTGATTATTGCTCTTAGGGTCGGCTCCATTGGTGTAATACTCTATACTACACTACTCTACAGTCTCTCCCAGAATATAGGCTTACAACGATTAGTCTTTAGCTAATAGTGTTTTGTACGATGGCAAATGATTCACTTTCCAAAAAAAAACTTGAGATGTGGTTAAAACGCAATTGGTGCGAAGCTTTAATCAAAAATAAAATGAAATAAGTTACCTGGCAATATCCCTTAAAATGACTTCGGCCTTCTCAAACTGTCCTCTCGCTAGCAGCCATCTTGGGCTTTCAGGCATTGGCCAAAGATATAGAAAGAAGCAGACGAACGGTAGAGTCGTGGCAAGCGCTAGGTGGCGCCAGTCTCTTACCAAGTAGACCACGCCAGCGAGTAAAATTAGTCCCAAAGAATACGCAATATTGGAGAGAATAGTGCACATTGTCCGACAACGAGGACCTACTAGTTCAATTGCTATAAAATAAGTAAAAGTAATATTTTTATACAAACCACGAAGTATTGAACAATCTCTACAGAAGAGCTTTACGGCCCAGCCATGACCTTGTCGCTATGAGCGATAGCTAAGTGAGATGCGACGGGTGATGAAAACAAAAGTATTAAGATGTATGAAGGATGTCATGACTCATCGTACACGACGTCAAGATAACTAAAAAATCGGCAGAGAAACACACATATTGTCAAATTCAAATTCAAATTCAAATTTTTTTATTCAAAATAAGTTCCACTGGAGAACACTTTTTGAAGGTCATATATATATATATATGTTAAAATCCCCAAGGTAAGCAAGTTACGCTTGTGTTATGGATAATATACAACGGACCACTCTTGGACCGATCCCATACACCCAGACCATAGTAAATAACAGAAAGTTTGTATCCGAAATTTACCACGTTAGGAAACGAACCCGTAGCATCTGCGTTCCAGCGAGTTCTGCCGCTTTTAGCCCGCTCAACCACAGAGGCTGTCAAAGAAGATGTATTAAGACTACTAGTAGTCGCTATCGGCACTAATCTCCGTCGCATCGCCTATCGCGAAGCTCAAGGTCGTGATCAGGCCGTAAAATATTTATAGCAGGTCGGGCCTAGGTACTATAAAAATATATTTAAATTCACATTAGGACAGTTAGCGCCAAACTTTATGACTTTTTTATTGCATGAGTTCAGCAGACAGACAGACGGCCCACCTGATGGAAAGCGGTTACCATCGCCTGTTGACATTTGTAACACCAAAGGAGTCGTCTTTATTAACAATAGATAGATGCATACATTGTTTTTTATTTTTTTTAGTTAGATATCTTTAGAAAATAAGTAATCATGTTGAATATATTAAACTGTGCAAAGAGGTATCTTCCGTCTTATACCACACTTGATACTCTTTACTAGTCTAATTATGTTATCTATGTAGTTTTAGACAAAACAAATCTTCAATATATAAATAAAATTGTAGAGGTCAAATTTCTGTACAATGAAAAAATTGCTAAAAATCGAATCAGGGGGATGTAAGAAGTGAAATAGAACTAATTTAGATTTTTTAAATTTTTTTGTTTCTCTGTTTGTCTGTCTGTTTGTATCGGCTAATCTCCGAAACGACTGGACCGATTTAAATGAAATTTTGTATGGTGGTAGCTTATATCCCTGGTCAACATATAGGATACTTTTGATTCCGAAAAATTAAAGAGGTCCCGTGGGAGAGTTAAAAAACCGCACCACGTGGACGAAGTCACGGACAGAAGCTAGTTAATTATATCGCTGATTTAAAAATCGGCTCAGGCGTTAAGAAATTACAGTGAAATAGTCAAAACGTATTCTAACGGTCTTAATCATAGTTGTTGTTGTGTGTTGTTTGTAGGCTGCTTTAAGAACCTTAAAGAAACCTACAAACTTACTCTAACTCATTATGAATAAGACGGTAAATATTTTAATTTAAATACATTCCTGTTTTGGCTAGTGGTGTGATAATTATGAAGAAAATCTTACCCAAAACGTAAGGAGTGGTCATAATAGCTGGGACAGTAAATCCCACACCAATTCTGTATATCAACCAGACCACGTAATTTTGGGCAAAAGCAGTGGCGACACCAAATATACATTCAATAAGTAGATAAATGAAGAAGGCAGGTTTCCTTCCAATCCTATCTTGGAGGTAACCAAATATATAGTTTCCAATTATTCCACCAACTGCAAGGAGTACCAGGCCTAATGTTGGCAGGAAGTCGTTGTTGCAAACCAAGTTCCACTGAAAACATGTAGGTACAATAATTAACAATTTTTTTTCTCAATATCTACTTAACTTATAGTCGTTGTAGCGTAATGGCTAGCGCACTTGTCCCAAGCTATAAGAGCACCGATTCGAATCCTAGCCGGAACGCATGCACGACTTAGGCAGTTTTCTGACCTGATATGCATATTGTTACAATTACCATGTGCTAACAACGGTGAAAGAACACATCGTGGTGAAACCTGCATAGAGATAACCGATGAGTCAAACCTGCTAAGCCGCCTCGGACAAGCGTGGCGGGTATACAGTCCATTCGTCAATAGTTAGCGGGCCGAGCCCAGCAGTGGGACGTTTATGAGCTGTTATTATTATTATATCTCCAATGTTGATCTAAACTGAGTATTTCATGTCGTCAGGATTATCAGTTTTTTTATTCCCGGAAGCAGACAAACAAATAGATGGCCCACGGGACGTAAATTAGCAATATAGTAGCATTTGTAGCACCTTTGGTGGTGTAAATGTCTATAGGTAATGGTAACCGCTTTCCATCAGAAAGGCCGTCTGCTTGTCTGATGAACTCGTGCAATAGTGGTTACCCCTGCCTACGGATGTTTGCAACATCGGGGATGACATTACGCGTTGCCAGCCTTTATTTATTTATTTATGTAAGCACTGATGACTCTAAAGAACTTTTAGTCAGAGTCACTGGCACTGCACTTTGTTCATGATTACATTGCGGGAGAGTTTCGGTATATATTTACAAATTCAAATATATGTCATTAAGAAAAAGAATTGAGATTGGGAGAGGAGGGAATTCGCGTTGCCAGCCTTTAGGATGGTTTAGGGAGAATGGGATATGAGGCGTGAGACAGAGGTATCAGATAAGAGGAATGGACCAAAGGCAGTGGAATGGCAATTTGATTTGGCAGGGCAATGAGATCTGGAAGGTGTGATAGGGCCCTCCCCTATCCCATTTTCCACACATTAATTAAACCTCATCTCATTTTATTCAATATGGAAATGATGAAGATTATTCTTTTTCTATATTACAATGAAATAAAGTAAAACTAAATAACAATAAAATTAATTTAATTTCTAATACATATACATACATATTATCACGCCTGTTTCCCATGGGGTAGGCAGAGACTATGGGTCTCCACTTGCGACGATCCTGACAAACAATTTTCGCTTCATCTAATTTCATTAACCTTTTCATTTATTTGACATGCTTTTTACTCGACCTCGTTTTAACACTTCTGTTATTTGATCATAATGTGTACGTCGTGGTCTACCGGTACAGATCTACCATTCACAATACTGTCTTACCCTTGTTTTGTAATTCTATTCTTCATCCATCCTCTCTACATGCCCAAACCATCTTAACATTCCTTTTTCAACTCTTGTTATTAATAACATCTTCTTTCAATTCACAACGTTCCGTTATTACACTGATTCGTATCACAATTTCTATAAATTAAAGTAAACAAAATTGTATGCTTATACAAATTAATCCCAGACCGCTGTCAGTTGGAAACGTGCCCAAAAGACTGGACACATTACCTCGCTAAATAGCAGCACTTATGGATTGTCCGAGGTATAGATTAGTCCTTTGGTCACATAAGACATCTATTTTAAAATTATTCTATTTTTAATAGGCATCTATAAATTAATATTCGAAACACGTTATTTTACCCAAATCAATCATTCAAATCAATGTTTACTCATTGATTCAAATGCGCTTAAATGTGGTGCGGTTTTGACCGTACCACACTCAAATGACCGACCGGCGCAATTTTATTTTTGGATGTATGGAAAATGGAACATTTTGTTCAAAATGATCCCTATTTATGGATGGGATTGGGTTAGAGGATCAGACAGGAAGAATGGGACAAAACAGGTGGAATAGGGAGAGGAGGAAGTGGACCAACGGAACTAACTCATCCTACGAAACACGATTATCTCAAGGCTGTTTCACGCCAATATTCTGTGAGAGCGTGGTATCACACCCGTCGAGCCGATCCTAAGAGCTGTAAAAAACGATATCAACTGCAACATAGCTCTACCACGATAAAATTGTTATTTGTTTCATTAATGTAATTTTTAACATAATTTTACCTCAGAAACCACGGTGTTCTTGTACACACTTTGTCAAAAATCCAACTGTTAGTGCAAGGAATAATTTCTGTCGGTGTATTCTTAAAGACACCCTCTTCATTGCTAAGATAATTCCTTGCAACTTCGCTGTAGTTCAACTTGTACATAGTACATTGAGAGTATTGGAGTGCACCATTTTTTAGTTCTAGAGGAATGCTGCAATGAACATAGCAATTGATATATGTCCGTAATAGAAAAATAGAGACTAATACTAAAAGAAAGAAAAATACTAGCTGCAGTCGAGGTCTAGAATAGCTCTAGCACTTCTAGAATAGCGAAATTGACTTTCTGCAGACTGATTGACCCCATATTTGCATATCGCAGGACGGCGCAGTCCTTTGTCGGGTATTATAACTAAGTGTGTGTCGGACCCGCGCATAATGGGTTCTTCTAGAAAGTAAAATACGGAATCAACTCTTACACGGCCTAATTTTCAATGTAAATTAACGTTTTTTATAATAATTTCATATCTTGTTGATGATAAATATCTGCGCGGCCAAGAGTTTACTTTAAGAATTTACATTGTGTATCTTTTATCAGCATTTCAAAAATCACGATGTTCAGTCGAAACCTCTTAACAATGTGAATGAAAATATTTTCGTCAATTTGCCATTATACTTAGACATACAACACTATATGTGCGTCAAATGTCACATATAGCAGCACCTGATATTATTAGCAGTGACACATAGCCTGCAAACAATGGAGTCACACAATAAGGGTTTATTATTCAACCGTCAAACCTACCTTAAATTCTTGACAATACTCTCTTCAGCAATATTTTCAAGCTCTGACACTCTGCACCAGTGTTTCATATCAGCAGCCATGAAGAGTTGAGAGTACGCGTGAAAGCCACAAGGAATTACTGCTGGTAACAAAATGAAATATATCACCAATTTCTGGTAACGGCCAAACGTGCCAACATCTTCTAGGATTGCGTCGAAATCCATTCTAAAAAGTATTCATGGTATGAGATAAAATTAGTATCTGAAATAAAAAAGCAACAAAAGACAAATGTACTCTATGGTGTGGCCTTTCCGGCAGCCTTGAAGCTGCGGGGGCAAGCGAAAGATTAGATTAGACCAGCTTCCATCCCTAAAATCTGTTGCCCTATATGGAAACGGACTCTCCAATACAGATCATTTTGTTTATGTTATGGCAGTAGGTAAGCAGGCCATCATTTTGTCACCTGTTGCAATTATTTATTGATATATTTTGGTCGTATTTTGACCTAAAGTGTCATCACAATACTGTGGCGACGTTGTGCCAATATTATAAGCCAGCACGCAAGCGCGAAATCGATATTAAAATAATCTATGTATATAAAATAGCGCGCCGTTATGTGACAGCACGCACAACGTTCCCGCCATATCCTCTTGGCGCGAAAACACTTAACTATCAAAACCGAACTACAGTTTAGGACAGTTCGTCGCTATTTAACGCGAGTACATGAAATTCGTGGTAGACTCAAAACTCGATTCTCGCGTCTGCTGCTTGAATTAATCTTCACAACATCCTTCTGATTGACTCTTGTAAATAATGTATAGTTAAGGTGGCAAAGTCCGTCAGTGAGGGGAACTCCATACATCTCTCATTATTTTCTTGTTTGAATAGTTACGACGACAATAAATCAGTCAGCGAAGATAAGACTCCATTGAATTCTGTCTTCAAATTGCAGTTGGCGTTAAATTCCATTTAAAAAGTTAATAAACGAGCGATATATGAACTTACCCCATTGACGGACTTTTTATGGTGTGCGATGTGTGATTAAAAGTGTATAAAACTGAAGTACTGTTTCAGTCCCATCCACGCTGAAAAGGGATATACACCGCTCAACGGTGACACAAACAACATACCAACATAATCCTTAATACTATTTTTTGCCTGGTAAACAGTTTACCTAACGAAAAGCGGTTACCATCGCTTATGTATGTTTACAACTCGTCACCAATGCTTTGCCGGCATCGAAGAAACTTTACGACACCTTACCTAACACGTTGGCTGCTAAGCCAGTTTTCATGTGCTTTCATACTGTGCACAGCCAGGGTGATGGCATGGTGGAAGTATATTTGGTGGTGCGTACCAGGCGCCTTTAACCTGGTTACACACGTTATTGCAAAACCTTCTCTAGCAGCGCCGAATAAGCAGCTATATTAATCAAATTTTGCATTTTTCTAGTTTTATAATGCACCAATATACTACCCGGTTAGCCTTAAGATTGGACGAAAAAAAAGCGGATTTTTGAAGATCTAAGTCGCCAGGTCAGCTATACCTTTTAACTCACTAGTAATAAAGTTACCATGTTTGTTAAGCCTTGTAATGTACTAGAATTTTCAATTTCTAGATGTGGGACAGGGACTAAAATTAAAATCTAGCGATAGGCACGTTTCAATTACATTTATTTTTTAGTAAAATGCTGTTCATTAAAACAAGGTAAACAATATGACCTATTACATTTACTGCATTCTGATTTACATTTACATTCAAACAGAAATATTATGTATTAGTAGGAAACTTATTAGTAATGTTCAAGCATAAACTAGCATAGCTTCATGTACAATTACTCAGTCAAATTTTCAAAATTCTACCTTATCATTATGAGATATGGAAGCAAATGCAACTTTAGAAAATTGACTGATAATGGACATCGACTATCGATATCCAAAAGTGAACTAAGAATCGTTGCTGCACTGGTCGTAACGCTAGCGCGCCGTCTCCCCCGCGAAATGTTCAAGTGCGGGTACCAGGCCTGGTATAGCACTGAACATGAATAATTTTATCCATGTGGGAACTAGGTCGAAAAAACACGGTACACTTTTTAATAGCCTATTATGATTAGTTACGAAAGTAAAGGTGAAATATATGATTGGTTCTTTCATACCTCAAATATTACCAAAGTTACACGGGCCGCAACGAATGAAACGGCACGAATTCAGCGTCCGCACAGGTAGAAAGATATCACTAGGCTTTGAAGACCTAGTTTAGCAGCGAACGTCTTAAAAACCCATGTCATAGCGCAAAAAGAGAAATTCTTGGCTAAAATAAGTTACATACTAATAATATACGAATACGACTTGACTTGGAATGTATTCAGAGCTCCAATATTTACTAATAACAGTAGTTACCATAACCGAAATACGTTCAGAATGTTTAGCGATTAAACAAAATATAAAAGTAAAATTAACTATCTCTTTGTGAAATCCAATGTAAGTGAAATGATAATTTCATGATTTAACGAATAAACGGATCTAGTTCAAATTTAGCAAAGAGAAAGATTTTGTCCTGGTGAAGGATATACACATTTTGTCTCCAAAAACAATGTTTCCAAGTTACGAATATGAAAATGTAGGTATATTTAAGCTTTTGATAAGAATTAAGTATTTATTTCATTCAGAATATAAAATACTAGCGGTGCCGGGAGACGTTGTTCTGCCGGATTCTGCCCTGAAAAAATAAAAATCTAGAGCCCGATTCCAATGCCACCTACCGGGTCTAATTGTGAATCTAAACCATCCCAGGACCCGCTCAGACACTATTACACACCTTACACCTTAAACCTTAGTTTTACACCTTAGGTATTATTGAAGTTTTAGTAGGAATCCCTAACTTTTTCTAGTAATAAATATAGCCTATATTAATTTGGGATAATGTAACATTTTAATGGTGAAAGAATTTTTGAAATCGGTCTATTAGTTTTTGAATTGATTCATTACAAACATACAAAAATACAAATCTTTCCTTTTTATAATATTAATAAAATATAGATAAATGCGGACGAAATAGCGAGTTACACCTGTGTGTAGTCTTATGGTGTTACCTTCAATTATTTTAATGTAGGCCTGTCGTTCTGTCCATTCGGCGTAGCACAGTCAACTGACCACTAGTCCAAACAAATTACTCATCTCTCCAATCCACGGGACGCTAAATACTTCCAATCAAGGCACAGGATGATTCAATCTTTAATTTTTTATTAGGTTTATAATGGTTATAGTTGCTTCTGTTTTTTCTATAGCAGGTGTACCTACAGCAGACAGGCTAACGCCCCATCTGATAGAATGTTGTTCCGTTGCCTACGGCCATTTGCAACACTAAAGGTGTTACTAACTTGCTGCCAACCCCGATGAAATGCTATAACAGTTTTTTTAAATCATATATCGTAGTGTGGTAAAAAACCGACTGTGCAGGAACGGAGAAAGAATATTCGTACAATTACCTGCGGCCGGGCAGCCTGCCGTAAAAGGCGACAAAACAACCTATAGCTAAAAGGTAGGGTGTTTACCCGTCTGGATAGCTACCATCCCTAGTCTAGAGTATGCCGCCATAACAACCTTGATTATGGTCTGGCATTAGTAGCCAAATTCCGGCTCCCAGGGGTTAAGACTGCAGCAGCGCATTTGTAGCACTTTTCGTGTTGCAAATTTCCATAGACAATAGTAACCGCTTCAATCAAATCAGATCAAATTTATTTGTTCAAAACATGGTTAAACAGTTGGCATATATGTTATAGTGTACACATGTTTTGCTCACATAGGAGCATCCATCAGGTGCGTCGTTTACTTGTCTGCTGAGGTCATGCAATAAAAATAATAATAAACTTTTTCATTGTCGTCCACTGATAGACATAAGCCTCTCTAAATTCATCACGTATCCCAGTTGTCAGCTTTCCTCATCCAGCCCCCCCACCGGTAGCCTTGCGTCAGTTCACTGGACTGGAGGGCATTATATTCTACGTTTATCAAGGCGCGGTCTCCATTCCAGGACTCATTTAAAGAAAAAATAACTTACTATTTTTTTAAGGGGCCTTGCATACTTCTTCCAATTTTATGGACATTGTAATCATTTCATAGGCCGTGGATAAGGTATCTTTATAACTATACTAGTTTTTGCTTGCGGTTTCACTGGCGTTAATGTGGATTTAACAATCAGTTAATAGCCAGGTATAAATTACTTTTATATCTCTCGGATACAATATTTTTTCTGGATTAAAGGTAGCTTATGTCCTTTTCTGTGCCTCTGACAACGTGTGTGCAAAATTGTATGAGGATCGGTTGAGTAGTTAACACTTTAAATAGTATCAAGCAAAGAAACAAAATCATTAGCCATTATAACAATACTAAGTATTGTGTAGGATTAAACCCTCTTTACTATTAAAAGGAATACTTATTTGAGTTCATGTTATACTTTTTCAAATACAATACTATCTATATATTATTACATGGCTGGGAAGCGCGTGCGTCTAATAAATATTTTTTCTTTATGTTTCTTATTCTATTTATATCCAACTGCAGAGCAGTCAGTCAATTCGATTAGCGACAATAAGAGGAAAAAAATATTATGAAAGTTATAATGACGAGGACATTTGAGTTCATGTTATACTGGCCAAATACAATACTTCAATGTAGTACATGTGGTATATTTTCATTTTATATAGAGTCTAGGGGTTTCACGCGGTTTTGTACAATGCGTTGTTTTTCAGTGCCAGTGCCAGCCTCCCCCTTCTCTGGTAATGCCAAAAATGTTGGAGCAAATTATCTTAAATATTCTTTTATAGCTACTAAAAAATACAACACTATCTATAAACGATGGAGAGCACGATGCATTTTTTTTTTTTTTTAGATTTCTTGTTTGATTTTTCGGGATTCACGTAAAACGGGTTTCCGCTGATCGACTGCAAATTTTTTGACTTAATTTCTGCGCTATTTTTTTAACATGGGATTGGATATGGATTGATTGGGATATGTATTTCTTTTCGTATTAAATAAAAGTTTTGAGTTGATAGTATTATTACTTTCACAATAACCACGAAGTCAAAATTATTTGACGACACGTGTATAGAAAATGAGATAAGGGAGAGCAGAGTGAGTTAATTGTAGTAAAAGTGTTTCTTTTTCATCATTGCTTATTCAAAACTTTCAAGTTTTTGAATTGGATAGTATAGGGAGTTATGGAAGCGACTATGGTAAGAAAAGGGGGCGCTGTAAATATAGGGCACGTTCCTTTAGTATCTCACAATGCCCAAAATGCTCCGTCTGCCGTTCCACATGGTAACCACGGTCGTCATGGTCATATCGAAAACGTCACTAATTACGTCATTATTTTTGATCATACAGAGCTCACAACGACCCATGTCAAAAGGTGGGTCGAAGTGGGCATTGACCACAGAGCATTAATTCTGTCTATCGATTGACATCGAAAAAGGCGCAATTTTCAAATTAACCAATGACATATGTGTATTTCGTCGTTAATGACATCAATGCTCTATAATCCGTTCCACTAGAGTTTATGACTATAACGCCCCCGCAAGCAAGTGGAACGGCAAAATTCGCGTCGTTGTGAGTCTTTTGTGGAACGTAGCCATAGTCTAGGGCAGTATGCAAATGAGTGAGAGAGAGAAAGTGATAACACTTTATTGTACACCATTACAAAAAACTTATAACTTACAAATATTCTAAATGTGCACAATGGGCGGTCTTATCGCTAAAAAGCGATCTCTATGGTCTACCACACAACTCGTGACAGGAATAAAACATTAATGTGACGAAGGTTGTATACATACATATTATACGAATACAGTTAATTTAATTATATTTTATTCAATAATAAATATGGTAGTAGCAGTAAGTATATAAAATATATACATATTGTACACGTAAGATTTATTTATAAAAGTACTTAATATTACATACATAAAAATATCAAACAAACATCACAAATGATTGTGAATACATAAAAATATCAAACATCAATATGTTACAGGTAATATTTTATATATGAAATATTTTCGGTTTGTTTTTGTTATACTCTGTGACACATTTTCCTGTACCACTCTGGGTCATTGACAGCAGCCGAGTCTGGTCTTCCGTCCTTGTGCCGATAGTGGAACTCGGAGACACCCCTCCCGGACACGTTGTTCACTACAAACTTGCAGAATCGTTCAACCATACGCGCTTCCCATTCATCTGATTTGTAATGAATTGACTCATATTCTACCAGAACCTGTAAATTCAAATTAGAAAGTTTTTATTCAAAATAAGTTTTAACGGAGAACACTTTTTGAAGGTCACACATGTGAGTCAAAATTTAAATCTGTTTTCTATACTATCTACACCGCTTCGCATCGTGTTATCACTGTTTACAGCAACACGTCTAGCTAGAAAAGATATCTTCATTACAATTATTCAAGTATCAAACTTTTTTAAAATATTAATAGAAGTTATATTACAATTACTTTTCAAAGAATTAATGGAGTTATGGGAGCTGCATACGTCTTGTCATCGCAGCGGACAACGCACTACTGACTGGTACAACGCGGGAGCGCACATATTAATAGTTGCTCTATCTCGCTCGCACATTATCCATCCCGCTCACGTACTGTGCTATACATTGCACTAGCAGTACAACTTGTTAATATTTGTACTTATGGTTACTGTTTCCAAAATAAATGAGTTCCACTTCAGTTCACATCAGCACTCAAGAGTGAATACTACTCCCTGCCATCTGAAGTATTATTTAACCTCTACCTCTCGCTGCTACAGAGTTGTAACAAACAAAAAATATTTTTACCGTCACAATAATGACGTATTAAGAATTCATACAGCGACAGACCCCCATAGATTCCTTACATGTTCTGCACAATACAAACGTTATACAGAAGATAGTAAAAAGGCTGGAGCGAGCAGCTCTATAAATATTTAAATATTCTTTAATAGTATCCCTTTTTAGGCAAGGCTTTTCAATTTAGCTTTAAAATTAATGAAGGGCAGATGTATGTGAAGTAAAGCCTGTTACACTTGTGACACTGGCGAGTTTAATATCATCATTTGGACGAAAACTTTTCAGTTAAATAATAAGTTACAGTTTAAGTCTGAATTACATATACATTGGATAAGTAAAGTTGAGCCGTTCTAAGAAGCCCCATTTGAAGTTTCATAGAAGTACAACTTTGTAACGGAATCAAAATAATTTATACCAAATTAGAACACCATAATTAGCTTATTTCTTTAGAAATGTAAGATTACAATGTCATGCTTTTCATCACTTTTTTTTAAATTAAATATCGTGACGTGACCTAGAGATTGATGTATTATATTCGAATAGTTTAAACATAAATTCTAATTAACTTCAGCATAATTTTTACATTTTAAAGATGTAAAAGGCTACGAAACAGTATATATATATATATATATATATATATATATATATATATATATATATATATATATATATATACATAATAATCTTTTATTTTAATCGATGTTGTGTGACTTCATTCCAATTTGCAATTGTATCATCATCGATAGTTCACGTAACTCCTGAAATCAGTTTGATAGATGTCAAATGTGGCTTTATCCTTCTGACGCCCAGGTTTTTTAACGCTTTCAAGAACTCAACATCCAAAGTACTTAAAAAAAGGTTTCAATGGCGAAAACCCAAGACTTTGAACTTTAAAAATTGTACCTTACAGTAATCTCATAAGTATGATATTTTTTTTCTTGTATCAGATGAACGAGGAGAAAGAAAAAATAGGACAAAAATAGATTACCTTTTGGTGGCCCTTTGGGTCAACTTAAAACAACAAACATTTACAACATCAATTTTTTCCAACTACCTTCAAAAAATTAAACATAAAAACTAATTTAATAACCTTAATAAAAAAAAAATCCTTTAAAATTAATAGAAACATTTATTTTATTATTGTTTATTTAAAACATTCGAAACACTCATGATAGTCCTTATTAACCCAAAGGACTATTAAAGGTCTTAAATTTAGAATTAAGATAATTTTCACTATATCTGAGATCCATATAAAGTTTTGATGTATACAGAAAATATAGTATGTAAGCACCTATTTTTGATAAGCATATCAACACAAATCCTAAAGGTTTCATGAATACATTAAGATTTATTTTCACACTCGGCGATCTTGTTCAATGTTAAGTCAAGAAAGTCAAATTTCTTTTGTTTTTGTTGGCACTGTTGCTTGGTCGTAGACAAATAAAAATCTCAAACAAACGTTCGGAGAAATCACTTTATAAAAAGGTGGTAAATTAGAATTAGTAGCAATGGTTAAAGTTGGAGTACTTAGAATAGTACCCCGGGCGTTCATTTGACGAAATTGGATTTGGCGTTGGGTTATAATCACTATTTCATTGAAATACTTTTTTAAGGACCGTGGGTGCTAGGAGAGAACGGCCGAACTTTAGTTAGTTAACTTGAAAAACAAGCGAGTTAAGTTCTAACCATCGTTTAGACACAAATTTTCCAATTAAGTTAAAAATTGTTAATTAAGTAATTTTTTGCTAAAATAGCTTTGAAATTGTTCGTATGTGTGTTTGTATGTGTATATGTCACCACTGTTAGTTGAAATACAGCGCGATCCTTTAGTAGCTCACAACGCTCAAAATGCTCTGTCTGCCATTCCACAAGGCGACCGGGGTCGTTAAGGTCGTGGCGAAAACGTCACTAATGACGACATGATTTTCGATCACGCAGCGCTCACAACGATCCATGTCAAGAGGTGGGTCGAATAACCATACCACTTGAGTTTACGATTGTGACGCCCGCAAGCAAGTAGAACGGGAAAAATCGCGGTCGTGAACGTGGTTGTTGTGAGCTACTAATTGAACACACTGATAGTAAGTTCTTCTCACTCCAGTTTTATATGTGTGTCGGGCAGATGGAGATGGAAATGGAATAATTTATTCGATTACATTTTTAATGTATTTAAATTATTAAACGTCTTTTATTCCAGGATACGACATGACTCGGGGACGAATGGGAAGCGACTAGTAACAGCGTTGCGAATAGCCATGTAACAATTTTACTAAATTGCACTGTTACCAGGCCGCCACAGGAATACCTAAAAACCTTATAAAATACGCGTTTTATCAAAACCTGCTCACATGGAAGATTATGACAAAAAAATAATATGAAATACTACCTGTACGTGATACTCCTCGTCTCCTGCGCCGAATGTGAATGCGTAGTCCTTAGGTGCCTGACCGCCCTCGCCATGTTGGTACAACTTGAGATCTACCCACTTAAGTGGCAGTAGCTCACCGCTGGGCAACGCCACGAAACCCACTTCGAATCTAAAACCAGTATTTTATTCACTTGACACTATTGCAACCGACTTATAAAAAGGAGGAAGTCCTCAATTCAATGTACAACATTTTTTTTGTTATATTATACTTTTTTTTTTATTGTTAGTAGATAGAGTACCTATAGCAGACGAGCTCAGGGCCTACTTAATTGAAAACCGTTTCCTATGGACATTTGCAACATTTGCAACACAATTGCTTTCTCGCTCCACCATTTGACGGCCTCTGTGGTTGAGCGGGCTAAGTCTTAGCCGGCCGAACTAGTCCCGGTTTCGTTTCCTGGTATGGTAAATTTCGGAAACGAACTTTCCGTTAGTTACTATGGTCTGGGTGTCTGGGATTGGCCCCAGAGTGGTCCGTTGTATCACTCATAACACAAGCGTAACTTGCTTAGCTTGAGGATATACAATGTGTGTATCTGCCGATGATTACTATTATTACTACCAATGTGCTGCCGGTCCTGAATGGGGGTTGGAACCTGACAATTGATACCAGAATACAACTCAACGTTGTTATAACGGCATACTCTAGTCCAGAAGTGGCAGCCATTCAGACCTGCAAATTACCTACCAACTGGCTCTGAGTTGTTTTGTCGTCTTTTACGGTAAACCGCTCGGCCGCAGAAATTTATTATTATTCTCTGTTCCAACACGGATAAATGAATAAGATAAGTATGTGGTGCCAAATTGTGGAGGCGTAAGTCTAGAAGTGGACAACGGTTTACTGACTACTAATAATGTATAGTTAATCTATAAATATAATATTATAACATTCTAAACATGCTGTGTCTGTACATTTAACCTATTTTAAAAAACAACTGGAATAGACTATATAAAGGACGGAAAACACGATGCCATTTTTTTAGATTTCTTGTCTGTTTGTTTGGGATTCACGTAAAAACTATGGGACCGATTTTGATGCGATTTTCACTGATTGACAGCTAATTCTTAGACTTAAAATCTACGCTATTTTTTATTCCGGGAATCCCGCTGGAATTTTCCCGGAAAGCGGTTTGAAAATGTTCGGGTGCATAAAAACCAGCTTATTACAACACAGGTTTCACTGAAACGATAGCTTACAATCTTTTTTAAATGCTGTGGTACTTTGTGTCCCGGGAATCCTGCGGGAATTTCAAGCCAAACGTGGACGAGGCGCGGGCATATGCTAATTAATAATATATATGTATAGAAGTTTTGATTACTAACACAGAAGCCGTTGATGGTTGACAGATGACACCGACAGTCATGTTGGTCCCATTCTCCAAGAATATCTGATGGAAGGCGTATCTATGCATAAGTGTCCAGTCACGTTTGTGCCCTGAAATATAAGAAAAACATATTCAATTTCTAAGTTTTCGTGCGTAGTACACATAATGACGGTATCAAGCGCGGTATTTTACTTGATTTTTATCTTTATTTTCCATGATCACAGCTAGTAAAAAGTAGCCGAAACGTTGAACTAAAAATTAAATAAATTTATTTTTAATTTCATATCTTATTAATTTTATTGTAATATGAGCTAAAACTTAAATGCGTCTTTGAAGTTCGTACAAGTCATTTTGCAGAACAAAGTTATAGGGACCGGGCAAAAATATAAAAACAGCACTTCACTGATGTACGTGTCCTCTAGTGTTCAATTTTTTTTATGTAACTGAATTATAGTAGAGTGGAATAGGAAAGCAGTTACCATCGCCTATTCATTTCATTTTGCAAAAATGTGGCAATGATGATTGACTAATAAGAAAAGTTGTCAGTCGTAGGACTGCACCTCAGAAGTGAAAACTTTGTATCTGGGCGTGACGGTCACGCGAGTTCAATATTTTTTTGTTCATCCCAAAAGTGTCCAACGTGTCTAAAGAAGTTTTCACTTCAAAAATTAGCAAACGATATAGGTGCACTACATTGATTATTTAAAATACATTTCATTTGTTTGCTTAAAACATGGTACATATTAAAGATGTTAATACAGATATAAAGTTTCCCATGTTATTTACCTATTAGGCCTACAAATTAAAAAGTACTAAAAAAGATATAAGATAAATCACAGAGGATACGTTCCACCTGAGACTCACAACGACCACGTTCACGACCGCGATTTTTCCCGTTCTACTTGCTTGCGGGCGTTATAATCAAACTCTAGTGGAACGGATTATGGAGCGTTGATGTTATTAACGACGAAATACACAAATTTCACTGGTTGATTTGAAAATCGCGCCTTTTTTAATGTCAATCGATAGAGAGAATTAATGCTCTGTGGTCTACGCCCACATCGACCCACTCTCTCGACATGGGTCTTTGTGAGCGCTGTGTGATCGAAAATAATCACGTCATGAGTGACGTTTTCGCCTCTATCACAACGACTGTGGTCACCATGTGGATCGGCTGATGGAGCATTTTGGGCGTCGTGAGCTACGAGAGGAACGCTCCCAAAGTAATACGATTTTTCGATTCGATCTGTCAAAAGATTGTCGTTCTACGAAATTATTTTTGTTTTTCTATGACGCTATCATAAAGATGCCGAAAAAACAATGACAGGTACTATACCAAAACTGTGGTCCCTGAAAGCTGGTTGGCTAAACTCGAAAGACTCGTTGTCTATTTTGATCTTGCATTTCAAAGTTCCAAATTGTTCGTAATGCGATTGGTGGGCTCTGTAAAGGGATAATACTGAATTTGAGAAAGAAGGGTTATTTTTAACCGACTTGCAAAAGGTGGGGGTTCTCAATTTGGCTGTATGTTTTTTTTGTATGTGTGTTACGCAATTACTCCGTCAATTGTGTAACGATTTTAATATTTTTTCTTTATGCGTAAGTGTACTCCCGAGGTAGTCCCATGTCCACCAAGTCAGGATCTGATGAGTGGATCCTAGGGAATTCGAGAGAAACCCTCGAAAATTGTAAATCGACTTCTTTCTATCATTAATATCTCCGTCAATTGTGGGCCGATTATCATTTTTTTATTCGTAAGTGTATTTTCCCGAGGTAGTCCCATGTCCACCAAGTCAGGATTTGACTAGTGGATATCCCAGGGGAATCGAGAGTAAGTCTAATTAAAAAACGCCAAGCACCTACATGCTTAAAAAAAAGCTTGTACACGCGTGTCAGTATTACATTTTCTACAGGCACTTAATTTTTTTGTATACATGTTACATGATTTCTCAGTGAATTGTGGACTGATTTTCAAACTGTTGTTTTATTCGAAAGAGTATACTCCCAAGGTGATCCAATTGTCACCAAGTCCGGAGCTGATGAGTGGTTCCCAGGCAATTCGAGAGAAACCTTTGCAAATTATTAAGACTTCTTTGTTACACAATATTTCCGTAAATTGTCGGCATTTTTTTTTTCTTTATTCATAAGTGTATACTCCCGAAGTGGTTACATGGTCAACAAGTCAGGATCTGATGAGTAAATCGCAGGAAACCGAGAGCTATCCTTGTTGACGAGCTTCTACGCCGAAGAGTGAGATAGCAACCTTATATACGCGTGCCAGTTATGCAATTTCTACAAGCGCTTAATATGCTATTTCTAAAGCTATTCAAGTATTTGCGCAACTAAATAATACCTATATATTTTTAACAAAAACAAAACCAACTTCAAACTAAAAAGCAAAAAATTAATATTTAACCGACTTCTTTCTACAACATCTGAAGTCAGTATGAAGTAAAAAATTACTTTATTTTGCACATTTCTTGTTGATTTTTATGTTTTACTTGGCACCGACCGAATTCAAAATTATATAAATACATTGCGTTATAACATGCTTCGATAGAGCATTGCTAACAAACGACACCGCGAAAAAGGCATTGAAAACGCGAAGCGTTTCTATCTTCACTCTACAAAAACTATCAATGTGTGCCTGTTTTGGAGATCTCTGCTAAAAAATATTACCCTATTTTTTATAATTAAATATTTTTCGTAAATGAAAAGTTTAAATGATCATTATGATTTAATCGCTTCGTGTGTTATAATTTTAATATTACTCAGAGGTTTTAAAGTTTTTTTAATAATATAAATTATTACCAACAAAAGTTGTGTGTATTGGAACAAGCCATAGAAAATAAACTACCAGACATGCACAAACGAGTTTTAGTATATGTACTAGTTATTTTAATTTATATTAAAATGTACAGATTTTAGTATTTATAAGTCTGTGTACCAATACTAATGTAATAATTATTAAAAAAACTATTCGTAATGAAAAAATATTTTTGTATTTACGCAACAAGTTGACAAAGGTTATTAGACTAGTTATGCCCAAAGATTATCCCAAGCTAAAAGTCATTGAAATCAGTTGTAAAATGGACTTGGAACGATTCAATGGTTCATACTGGGGAGTGGGCGTTATGTGTAATCCAAAAAAAAAATGTGTGTGTCGTTCACACGCAGTAGGAGTGGAACAAAGTGTGACACGGGATGGGAGGGATTCTATATTTCGTGACGTCACTTTTCATATATTATATCGTTATAATATATTTAACCCTAAAACACGAAATACAAAGTATTATCGCAAAACTTTAAAAGAAAGAAAGAAAATGGTGACATAATTACATGTTTACATATTATTATTATATACATATGCATATTTCAAACTCTATCTGTATGAGCATAGTGTTTAAATGATTAAATATAATGTATTCTATCACATTCTCTCGCAGGCTTAGTCCTATAGTTTTATATTTTTAACTCTTTTTAGTGTCGCTTTTTTGTTTCATTGAATCACAACGATTTTAAAGAATTTTCACTTCAAAAATCATAACAAAATATCCCCAAATTTTGGAACTCCCATTTATCATCTGACAATATCAATCAATTCGATTTACCGAAATTAAATTTCATGTTTTCATAAAGGAATCATGAGAAAAGTGTTCAACTTTCCGATGAAATGACATCTTATCTTTATCCTTTCCTCTTTTAAAATAGTTCCGACACATTTTAATAGCGCAGGACGGCATTATGATTTTTTTGCGAGAGCTCTAACTAGTAAAGTAGGTAGTCGAAACGACACTAACAGGCGTGGGGAGAAAGTGCACTTTTTTGTGGCCGTTTTTGTGCAATTCATGCGTAATCTAAATGTTTATATGATTTAAGGATATAATATAATTGATATAATGATGATGATATATGATGAATATAATGATATGATGGCTATGACGCGTAAGAACCCTAGGTAGTAAGCTCTATGTTACGTACATAAAAATTTAATTAGGTGTTTTATATACATAAACCTTCACTACTTTACGTTTCTTGTTCCATTCATTATTTATTTAGGTTTATGGCTTGGCAGCTAGGCCTTTAAGCCTCCATTCATTATAATTACAAAGAAACCACAGATTACTAAAAAACTAAGTCAATATAGTGTAGACAACCGCACAGCAATTCAAAGTAAAGTCGCAGCAAACCTGATACGTAATTAATGATGAGGGCAACCTCACAACGTATTTGTTATCGAATTACAGCAATGGTTGTCTACATTGCAATTGCAGCGCCATCTATTTCACTAATCTATCTATTTTAGAGAAACTACGTCATTTGTCGGAATAAAATCTATCCTAAGTGTTCAGGTTATAAGCCAGCACTATGTCGAGTTTCATTTAAATCCGTTCAGTAGTTTTCACGTGATGCTCTAACAGACAGACAGACACACGGATAAAAGTTCTAAAAGTTGTATTTTAGGAATCTGCTGGTCCGAATTAGCCCCCTTGATTTTTGACACATTTTTAAACGCTTTGTACAAACTCGAACTAGTTACAGATTTATTATAGTATAGATTTCGTAATACGGAATCCTAATAGATAAAGACAAATTTGGTTATTAAGCTTTTTGTTCGCGCCGCTCAATTTAAAATCCTGTCCTATCAAATTATTTCCACAACTACCCACTTTTCCTAACCGCGTTATCCAATTACCTTTTCCCAGCCGCCATCTTCCGTTGCATACGACTATCCTTGTAATACTTACCGCAGTACTAATACTGCTCGTCTTTACGAGTCAGTCTGCTGTCGATCCTCGTACGACAACCCGCACATCTTTGCCGCCCACGACTTGGTGATCAGCACCCATAGTTAGTGCAGCCCAGAGGCACGTAGGTTAGTCTCCCTTCTTTCCGTACAAGCAATCCTACCACCGCCATTTTGGATACGTGTTCAGTACCTAATACTGGGCTGACGCGTTTCATTTAAATAAAATAGTCTACACGAGTCACAATTTAGAATATTTAAAGATAATGATATTTTCCAGGACGCTGAAAGGTCACATAAATATTAATAGTTTGTCGCCATGCCAAATGTATTATGTATGAGTAAAATTTTTATTCCCTTGGTTATAAACATGTTCGTTGGTGCTCCTGTTTTAAATCGAAGTTACGAATTGATTTTAAAATGTTTTATGCCCAGTGTTTCATTTTAACCTAATAATGCCCATTGTCTTGACTTCATTGCGAGATTCAGACGAGCCGCTCTGCGAACTGGCATGGGAAAGTCTCCTGCAAACGTGTTCCAGTTCCTTATTTTAAAAAACTATTCGTAATGAAAAAATATTTTTGTATTTACGCAACAAGTTGACAATTAGACTAGTTATGCCCAAAGAATATCCCAAGCTAAAAGTCATTGAAATCAATTGTAATAATGAACTTGGAACGATTCAATGGGTTCATAGTGGGTAGTGGGCGTTATGTGTAATACAAAAAAAATAATATGTGTGTGTGCCGTTCACACGCAGTAGGAGTGAAACAAAGTGTGACAAGGGGTGGGAGGGATTCTAAATTTCGTGACGTCACATTTAATATATTATATCGTTACAATATATTTAAGCTTTAAAACAGGAAAAACAAAGTATTACTGCAAAACTTCAAAAGAAATAGAGAAAATGGCGACATAATTACATGTATACATATTATTATTATATATATAGCATATTTTCCAAAACATTTCCAACTCTATCTGTATGAGCATAGTGTTAAAATTATTAAATATAATGTATTCTATCTCATTCTCTCGCAGGCTTAGCCCTACCCCTGAACCGATTTTGATAAAAAATGTGTTTTGATTGCGTCCTTGGATGATTTAGATTCACAATTGGACCGGGTAGGCGGCGCTGCAATCGGGTTCTGGATTTTTATTTTTTTCAGAGCAGGACGACGTCTGCCAGGCCCGCTTGTAATTCCAGAAAATAATAAAAAGACTAATAATGTTATTGAATTAAAATACAGATTGTTATTTTCTTCGAGTACGGCAGACAGGCTGATGGCCCAGCAAATATAGTAACGATTGTATAAACTAACTAGCTGATACCCGCCCGCTTCGCGTGCCGTAAAATCCGTTCTTAGCTGACCTCTACTTGGCGAAAGGAAGGTCCATGCCAAATTTCAAGTCTATAGGTATTATAGTTCCTGAGATGTCGTGACGAGTCACTATATACGTGGATTTCAATTATATATATTTAGATGATTCGTCGAACTTACGTTTTTAAGCCCTCGAAGTACTCCCTGCTCCACTTCTCCCTGGCAATTGATCTGATGACAGTGGGCGGATGAAGATCCGTGTCGTAATCAAAATATTTACTAGTCGCCTTCCACTCGCCTTGGAAATCTACTTCCACCGTCTTACTGGGATCATGTTGGCACCTGTAATTATTGTACCTAATAATTATATTATCAACTAAAATTACCCTCTAAATAAATAAATTATAACAGCCCATGTCTCACTGCTGGGCTCGGGTTTCACATATTTAGAAGAACTAATAGTGTAGCCGCCACGCTTGTCCAAGACGGATTCAGTTCAGTAAATTTTAAGTGATACTTAAATAGAGAAAAAATTAAAAATTTGGACGGGCATATTCCGAAAATGCAACTATTTTCGGAATCTGCTCGTCCGAATTACATCCCTGGTCTTTTTAAATTCAACATATGTACAAATTCGATCCGCCTACAGATTTTTTTATATTATTATTTACTAGCTGATGCCCACAACTTCGTCCGCATGGTGCGGTTTTTTAACTATCCCACGGGAACTATTTAATTTTTCGGGATCAAAAGTATCCTATATGTTGACCAGGGATATAATATATATATATATATATATATATACCACCATACAAAATTTCATTTAAATCGGTCCAGTCGTTTCGGAGATTAGCCGGTACAAACAGACAGAGAAACAGATAAACAGAAAAACACAAAATTTAAAAAAAATCTAAATTAGTTCTATTTCACTTCTTACATCCCCCTGACTCGGTTTTTAGCATTTTTTTATCATTGTACAAAAATTTGATCTCTACAATTTTATTATATGTATGTATTATTGTTTTTCAAATTCCCGATTTTGGCGAACAGCTGGAAACTAAACTTTGTCTCCGTTTTTTCAAATTTATTAATATATTAAATTTATCGGGCTCCTACACCGCCGGGATTCCAGCCATCATGGAACCTAATGGTCTGTGTGGCGACGATGGCAAGAGACCGGACGGAATGTTTTTGATGCCATGGGAGATGGGACGACCAGTACTGTGGGACGCCCCGTGTGTTGACACTGCGTCCCATCTTCCAAACACGGCTGCAGCAAGATGACCTTAAACGCCGCAAATACGCATCCGGTGGCATATTTGTGTTACATATTTGACCTGTATTTTAGGCAACGGGTAAACGTTGCTATCCAACATGGTAACGCGGTCAGCATTTTGGGAACGTTTCCATCTGACGGTGATTTGGGGCCTATTTAATAGAGATGCCACGAATGTTCGGCCGAAGACTGAATACCAAACCGCAACAACAAAAAAAACGCACATATTGCTTAAAATTATATATATTTCTATTAAAAATTGATAGTTAAACTACGTTTTAACAGTGTTAAATGGGATTTTAATTAATTATTTATTTTAATATTACGTTTCGGCCAGTTTTTATGTTAGAATCAAATGAAAATAATTTAAAATCGCGTTTAAAACCTTTAAAATATACTTTTCATTACGTGTACCTTATTCGCGAGAAGAACGCAAGAAAATACTTTAGAAATTATTGCTTCAATACTAACTTTCTACACGCGAATTGTACATACCTTACGCCGAACATTCGGTAGCCGAATATTTGGCGTTTCTGCTGACAGCTTCGCCGAATATTCGGCCAAAACTCTATTTGTGGCATCTCCACTATTTACCTATTGTTTCTAATTTTTTTTACAGCTTTCGGTTATATTAATTGTATATTTCACATGAATTATTTTATTATATTGTTTAAAAGCATTTTGCCGATTGACGCAGCCCTTTTTCTTTTGTATTCTGCTCTCGATTTGTTTACAGACTTCAATTTTATTGCCTTGTAAAACCCAAAACAGGTAATAATAAAACCCCGCCCCTTAAAACTGATGTTTTACTTGTGCGCGTGTCATTGCGCTGTTAGCGAAAGTTTTTGTCAGGCGATTTTAGCTTTAGAGGTGGTGCAGCGCCGCTATGGTTGATTGTACACGGTTCATAGTTATGAAGTCTATTCGATCCCTTTTCGAAGAACCTCATAGTGCTCTGGGAACATCACTGCTCGTACCATTACTTGCACGACTTATGACCGGTTCTTATATCTTACTATTCATTTAATGCCCTACTATGAGTTGAATTTTGACATCACTTGTATGGACTTGTATCTTGTATTACATGGAGCTTATGTCAAATTTGAACCGATAGCAAGGCAAATGAACTGTCGGTAAGGTAATTTATCTTTAATATATCTTACCACATTTGCCCTTTGTATGATAAGTTCCATTTAACCATTGGCTCAATGGGAGTAATCTTGATGCCTTCGGCTCCAAATTCGCCAATTTCAGCTCCAAATAGTAGTGTTTCTGGTATTTTCTTACTGCATAATAGACCCTTTTCTGGTAGCTACATGGATGACATAAGTCAGTTATATTTATATATTCAATGTACTCTTTGGTCAGTTATTTCATCTATAATACGACCAGAAGTAAAAGTCGAAATATTAAAGTCTCGATGATAATCCGTTCTAATTGAAAAATACGTTAATATTTCATATAAGTATTAAATATACTCACATAGTATATTAATATAAAATACTTTAGTAATATTTCAACTATTATTGATATAACAATACAGAATTTCTTTAAAGGAATGCACTTCTCAATCTGATTTATCACTTTCATCATCACACTAGCAGGCATATGGTGGTTTATGCAAGAAGTAAAAGTAACCGTATAATAATGAAGAGAGTTATTTTATAATAAATCCGCAAGAATGTAAACTGTCGATAGATTGTGAACAGGGAACAAACAATATTTGTAATCTAAGGCTGTTATTTTCGTGAGTTCATAAACTAACCGCGTACATAATTACCACAGATAATTGCATAAATACAGCCAGCCAACAGATTGTGAATGAATGGAATAATCGCATATTTTTACAGTGTATTGACCCACAAGTAGTGGCCCTACCTCTGGTTATGGTACTTAGGATTATAAATCGAATGTAATAAAGCCTTTCACTTTCAATTACAATAGTATATCATCAAATAATATATTATACTTATTTCACGAGTTTATTCAAATAGAAAAACAAATAGTAACTTAAAATATGCCATTTATTTTATAATAGCCAACATTAAACTTATTAAGAAATATAGAATAGAATAAACAATTAATAATAAGCGTTTTTTCTAAAAAAATATTAAAATAGTTGCTTCTCCTAACTTAGTCAAGGGTTTTATTCTGCAGGAATGGAGAAAGAATACAATTTCCTGCAGCCAGGCGGCCTGCTGTAAGAGGCGACAAAACAACCTACAGCCAGGTGGGTATTTGCCAGGTTGGATGGCTACCACCCCTGATCTAAAGTATGACCTCATAACAACCTTGAGTTGTGTTCTGGCATTAGTGGTCAGGTTTCAATCCCTCTTTAGAGAGCCGCAGCACATTGGTAGCATTTTTGGTGTTACAAATGCCCATAGGCGACTGTAACCACTTACCATTAGGTGGACCGTCTGCCTGTCTGCTGAACTCATGCAATAAAATAAATATAGGGTTTCTGTTTAATATTATATATTATTACATGTCAATGATTTATGGCACCTAGAATTACATAAAACATCGGCTTTTTTACAATTACATTTGTTAGATAAACATATCCCTTTTATACTTTTTCTACAACTGCACTGTTTTACTCTTTGCCCACTAAACGAAGAGATTGCTGCTACTGGTTTTAATGGTAGTTTACCCTGGAAGAAATTTAAAAAAAAATGAGAAGTGGCTCACAAAACAGTTTAGTGTTAATTAAAAAAGTTTTCAAAGAAAAGTATTCATACATCTGGAATATTATTAGATAAAAGCATTACGGGCATTGAAAGGATATTATTTTGAGGCAACAAATCATTTATGATTCCGAAAGAGGTATTGACTCTGTGTAATGTGTTATTTGTTTCTATTACTTTCCCGATCACATTATCAATATTTAAAGGTTCTTTAAAGGTTGGTACATTTACTTTTGGATTTTCAACTAATACAGTAGCACCCGTATCATTATATTTCAATTTCTTAGATGATAGGGCTGTCATTTCATCTGTTGTTCTTTTTAAATTCATATGCAATTCTTTTTGTTCTCGCATTGTATTAATTTCCTTCGTACACAAATTGCAGACCAGGTTTGTACCATAATCTGCATTTAAAACTCCACATGCTGCATGAGTAATTCTATTGCATTTTAGACATGCATGTTCTACAAGGGCTTCTTTGTTACAAATGTGACAGATCAATATATCCACTTTCTCAATTTTTAGAGGATTTTCACTTAATATAACTGTGTTAGTGTCCTTAGTTTTATCTGGGATGGTTATTTCACCGTCATCTACAAAATCTTGTTCAGTTTCCTTCTTTATTTCTGATTTTATATTTAATGTCTCACTTAATAAAGGACTTTTATATGTATCAGGGAGTGCATCTGTTTTATTTGAAATGACATCTTGCTCTAGATGATCAGTTATTTTGTTAACAATGTGTACTTCATATTTTTTATTTGTGTGACTTATATGCGATATTTGTGTATTTGATTCTTCATTTTCAATATGACTTTCATTTGAGTAATTTGAAATTACAACTTGATCTGGAATGATATATTCATTATTGACTGTATGTATCTGATTATTTTTATTAATCTCTTCATAAAGTTTCTTAACATCCTCTTCACTTTTTAATTCTGATATGATATTTTTAGACAAATCAGTAGAAGAAAGACCACATTTTGGTTCATCTCCAAATAAGGCTTTAAACGGCGATTTCGAAATTGTAGAATGGAATGAGGAATTTTTTTTAAATTGGACAAAGTAGCAGCCAAAAGACCAGTTGGTAGAATTGTTATCTACCATCCAGGCCAGAACCATACTTTTCACATCTTGATTTAAGTGTTTTATACTCTCTTGGCTTTGTGGATGTCTGGGTCCTCCATTAACAATTTGACACACTGGCCATAAATTCACTATTTCTTTTAACACCAATGCTGTAAACTCACCCCCACTATTGCTTTGAAGGATATTGGGGCAGCCCACTTCCAAAAATATTTTGAGTATCTGAGTTGCTACCTCTTGAGGCTCTTTGCTTCTCAATGGTCGTAAAAAACAAAATCTGGTCATGTGATCTTGATATTGAAGTAACCATTTGTATTCCCCATCTGGGGTAGATTGAAAGTCCACAAAATCTATCTGTCCTCTTCTATCAAAGAAGTTTGAAGTCAGTTGCTTTACGACTAACCCACTTTTGGGAACATTTCTTTTCGAAAGACAAGTTTTACATAGTTGGAGAAAAATTATTATGGCGAATATAGGCACCATATATTTGTTTCTCAAGGTGTGAACAATTTTATCGCGTCGTCCATGATCGGTCGCAATATGTGCATCGAATATTAGTTGGTAGTATTCACTGGTTGGAATTATTTGTACCGCTGGATTTAAATCAGACTTTCTTTTCATTATAAGTATTTTTTTGTTATCGACAATCATGGTGTCATACTTTTTTGCGTGATGATATTGTTTATTAGATGGTCGCTTTCCCTGAACTTTAGCTAAATTGTACTCGTCTATTAATTTTATCACATTTTTAACTTTATCATTTGTCCATTCAAGCTTCTTACTATTATTTTTATGCTGACTGTAGTATTTTTGTAACTCAATGGTAAATTGTTGTCGATCAACAAGACTATAATTATTTACCACTGTTTGGTCACTTTTTTGTTTAACCACAGGTTCCTTTTCACTCATTGTTGATAAAATATAACTTTTTTATAATGTCAATTCATATAAATTGTTTATTTATAATACTAAACGTAAATAATAACAGAAAGATAAAAGGAAGCTCGATCTGTCAACTGTGTTCACTTCAGTCGTCGCCGTCAGCGATACATAGGATTGCCAGACTCAATTTTATACATCGCCACAAAGACGATATATCCCCAAAATTATCTTTGTGACCTTTCTCAAAATCTTAAACCTATCTATTCCTTTAAAGTTTAATATATTTTCAGTGTTAAGAACTTCAAAGGGGTGATATATTGGATTTAAAGAAGAAAGATTATATAACCACATTTATTTAGCCCTTAGTAACATACATCAACATCTTCGCCGTTATTAGATACATCCTAGAGTATTTTAGTACTTGGCATCAATTTATTTCATCCCAGCGACAAAATTTTATGTCCCTAAACGGGACATAAAATTTTGTCGGACGGGATAATTGTCACAATGTCTCAATTGAGATACTAAGTGATATAGATACAAACAATCATATGCAATGTTGCCGTTACATAATATTTAAAGTGCTAGCCGGTGCGGTGTTAAAACTTAACATGCGAACTCATTTTTTCTGTGGATACATTTTTTGTTATTTATGAACACGTGAGACTTATCGTCACCCTGGGCTTTGTATTTGATGACGGTAAAGCCAAAAGGATGTACAATGTACACATTATGTTTTTAATTCGACGATTTAACTATCAAGACTTCTTACCTGTCATTTTTCAACCAAGTGCTTTTATTGCTGAATCTGCACATAAAAATTCTACCTTACATGATAGAAAAGTTTTTACGTAGATTTCTCTTGATTATAGTTTAAAGCAACAGAACTATATTTCCTTTTTTCCCCATAATGGCACTTGTATCAAAGATAAAATATTATTTTTTATAGGTACATTAAAATTTGGTGAATTGATTAGGTCATGACAGTTAATCGACGATTTACGTATGTTTCATTATAGCGCATAAACTAGTCATCTGATTTTAATGAATAAAATATAAATTTATTCCTTCTTACGTACGGTATGGGTGACAGAGTCTAAATTTTGGGGAAAGTTATATAGTATATCTGTGTGCTACATTTTCTTTTTATTGCATTATTTATTGACTCAATAATTTAGTTCATAATGTAAATTGGGATTGTGATAATTGTAGTTACCTTTTTATTTTGTTAACTTAATTTAGGTAGTTCAAGATTCAAAGCGGATAATATAACGGATAAAGTTAGTATATTATAAGTATGTATTAACTACGAGCTCAGATTAAAAGAATCGGTAGACCGAGCCCCAATCTCCAGAGTAAAACCGGCTAAAAGAAGCCGATCGCGCCGCAGTACGTTACGAGAACTTAGTATTAAAAATTAAAATAATACTGATAAAGATGGGATAGTTTTCACTGAGTATATTATTATTACCCACACATACGCAAACCACGTATGTACTACACCAGTTTAGGCACACAAGTTGTAAAAAATGCTTCACTTCATTAATTTTTTTTGTTTACGTGGGGTCTTTTCTATACTTTTAGTCCTCTGAGTCTCTAAGTTTAAAAATGATTTCAGGAATTAATCAATAATAATAAGAAGAAGATCTTATCATGCCAGGCTCAACGACATCATTCGTCAAGCTCTTGTCAGCGTCGGCGTACCGGTCATAGAACTAGACGGCAAAAGACCTGATGTAATATCACGCGTCACTTGGAAGATGGGCGGCCACTAGTGTGGGATGTGACTTCTGTTAACAAAATAGCCTCATCATATTTTCCAATGACTGAGTTAGGGCCTGGCAACGTCGCCACTTCAACTCCAGACATTAAACAGCGCAAATATGGAGCTTTAGGAAAAGATTGCATATTTGTGCTGTTTGGGGTTGAAACATTGGACCCGTGGAGTCCACCGGTTAAGAGTTTCTTTAAAGACATCTGTAAGAAACTCTTTGACTATACCTGTGATCAGAAAGCTCACCCATATTTCGACTAATAAATAACTAGGTATTGCCCAATGACGTTTAATGTACTACGTACTAGAGAAGCCGTCCCTACTAGCTTATTCGAACACTCGTTGTGTTCCATCGACAAGAACTCACTTAGTCTGCGCCGAGCTATTGTCCATATTTATGTGTTTATGTGAAAAGTAACTATTAAAAAAATGCCTTCATGTATATTAAAGAAAACTATACTCTGTAACCGTTCTAAAGCTGCATGAATTAACAATTTGATAAGACGGCAATAAGCGCTGGCAGTAAATACGTGAGTCAGTCCACGGCAAGCTCATCCCACGCCAGCCCTCGCTTTCATCAAGTTCGTTTTTTTTTGTTTTATATAGCTTTCTTAGTACGTAGTATATATAACTCAATGGTATTGCCATACAGCGTGGCAATGCAATCAGCCTTCTGGGCTCGCTCCCCGTACATATAATATACTTTATTGAAGTGATAACTTCTTATGGGAGGGTAAGCAGCTTGGTTACGTAACGCGTTACGGCTCCAGTCTGTCTGGCTTCCCTTTATCTCATGCATACGGCAGCGGAGGGCAGGCTCCTCTTTCAATCTAACCCACGTGCTATATACATCAAATTTAAGTAATAACCTAAGCTTTTCTCAAGTTAAACAATTTCAATATTAAATAATTCAACTTAGATTAGTTTAAGTTATCACTTCTGTCGGGCGTCCTGAGATGCACAGGTTTTTTTTACTATTTAGTTTATAACTTAATAGTTCAAAAAATACGAAAACAAGAATAGTAATTAAATAATAATATTTTTTATACTCACACCTATATAAAACAAAGCGTTGCAGATTCCCATTGGTCGTCTTTCACAGCCCATGACAGTGTAAATTCCTTTGTCGTTGCTGTTTCTACTGCCCGATATGAAGAAAATCGCGTCGAAAGCCTACAAGAGTATACAGTAATTGTATAATACAGTCAACTCTCGACAATTTGACACTCAAGGGACGAGAGAAAAAAATCAAATTACTAAGAGTTCAAAATAACAGGACATTATAACTAAGAGGAAGAGAGCAATAAATCAAGTAAACAAGAGTTTGAATTTGCACAATTATCCACGTATGTTCATTTTGAAAAGTATTCCGTAATTTACTCTTGAATATATAGACTGAAGTCGCCCTTCAGTCTATATCATTGTGCAATGAATTTTTGATAGCGGCGAGACCTGAGAAGAAATCGTCACTTGTGTCGGTTCTGAGGACATAGAAGCGTAGGGTAGCGCTTCAAATTATACCAAGTAGGGAAGCCCGGACTTCAAATTATTGCATATTGGCGGATTATATACTATTGCTTCAACTTCAAACTATCGAGGGGACCAATTAATAGTAATAGTATTTATCAAGGGATCAGGAAAAAATTTCAAGTCATCGAGAGATTCAAATTATCGAGAGTCGACTGTATTTATATGATGCTAACCTATGAAACCATTAAATCATGGAGGCGGTGCCAAATAGGCTTGGAACAGATGTATATTTTAGAAGAAAAGGAGACAAGATTGGAATCCTGGAACATTCGCTCTTAAAATGATAATTCCAGCTGGAAGGTGACGTTCAATAGAGAACTTAGACTTCCTCAATTTCTTCCCTCACTTCATTATGTTTACCAAGACGTCATCTAAACTCCTGGGTTTGTTTGGTCGTAAGCCCGTCTGGCTTATGAGAGGCGTAATCTGTCCACTGCCACTTCAACTTAGCCTTGTTGACTTAATACTCTTAGGAATATCCCTATTTCTGAGTTATATTTAAATGTATAGAGATATTTATATTTATAAAAACGCTAAAATTTTATAACTGCTTGACTCGCGCAACTTTTGGCTTCGTATTACACGGAAACTATATCATTTTTCGTGATAAATAATATTTTATGTTATTTCTCGTTATTTAAAAATATGTACTTACCTAATTTAATAACAGTTGGTCAGTTCCCAAAACTGTGAAGAACGAGTCAATCAAAACCTTAGACCATTCATTGGTTGAATGGTCTAAGATCAAAACCAAACCTGTTACTCTGGTGTTTATGTCTCCTACTGTTGGATCACCCAACATTCACATTATTTAGTATACTTGCAACACTGGTTCTGTACATACAACATTAAAAACCGTATCCATTGTTGCACCCCCATTGCTACGTTCCTTTGGGGACTCGCAACGACCACGTTCACGACTGCGATTTATCCCGTTCCACTTGCTTGCCGGCGTTACAATCGTAAACCCAGGTGGAATGGATATTCGACCCACCTATTGACATGGGTCGTTGTGGGATCGAAAATGATGACGTAATTAGTGACGTTCTTGCCACGACCACAACGACCGCGGTCGCCTTGTGGAACGGCTAACTAAGCATTTTGAGCGTTGTGACCTACTTATGGAACGCATTGATAGTATCCTTGTTAGAGTACATGTATTCTGTGACTGTATCCCACCCATTTTTTCCGCCTACAACTGTTGAGAGCAATACGTGTTGTTTACAGTTCACTCCGTGCCTTTTTTATTTTCAATCAGCCCTTAATTTAAGTTAAGTTAAATTAAAATACAGTCAAGTTAAACACCTACCTACCTACCGACGTATGGATTATAGAAATTTAGAAAATACCTTGGAGTGTTCACTGAGTTGCTGAGCCCTGTCCATGTCTGCTGGATCTGCTATTGCTTTCACACCTCTCCCTGCTTTGCCATCGCTCCCGGCTGCTGTATTCTTTGTTGAGTACTTAAAAATATTTATTAAATCGGTTCTAAAGGTAACATTTGAAGTACAAGACACGGGACAGTGTTACCATGATTACATTCACTGGATAGGCAGACAGGCGAGATAGGCGGGAAAACTTGTCGGCTATATTAGGGTTCTACTCAGACAAATAATTTTGTTCGTCTGAGTTCTAGTAAAAATGGCTTCGCAATACTATAAACCGGGAAGAAGATTTAGTATTAATTTGGACAAGAAATTACAGACTTGCCATACTTAACATATTTCTTTTATAATATACTAACTGCACCCGGCCGATGTTGTCTTGACCTTAAAAAATAAAAATCTAGAAATCGATTGCAGTGCCATCAACCGGGACCAGTTGTTAATCTAAACCATTCTCGAATCTATGGTACTTGAAAAAACACAAAAAATTTAATCAATATTGTTCCCACCGTTAAAGAGGCGTTCAGCAGCGCCACCTACCGGATCCAATCGTGAACCTAAACCAACCCGTGATCCACTTGAACACACACAAAAATAATTTCACCTAAATCCTGGAACTCGATTGCAGTGCCATCTACGTGGTTCAAATTTGAATCTAAACCATCCCGAGACCTACTTGAACACACACAAAAATAATCAGCCAATGAAAATGAGTTTAAATGCAGTCATCATTGCCGAAATCAGCCGGAAAAGATCGTAACAGATGAATGGCTAGACTGACGTTGTGCCTGATGTTTTTTTATTGATGAATATCATATTGTAATACTTATTATCCTATTCCAGACAATGACAATTCCAAAAAGACAAAAATCATAAAAAATAATCCAGCCGTTCTTGAGCTGTAAATGGTGTATCTAATACGATTTTGTTTTATATATATTGTGATAATATAAGACGGAACTGAAATGACATGACAATATATTCAATAACATTCAATGATTCAAGTTTATGCTTACGTAGTTCACTTTAGTTGGTTCATCCAAATTGAAAGACAAAAATGAACCGTCTAAAAAAATGAATGAAACTTAATAAGGAATTAATTAACTATTGCAATATAAATTATCTATCATGACCTATCATATTTATCAAACACCTGCACAGTGCACATATATTTAGATTCTAATTCGTAAGCTGATAAGCGGGTTACTAATGCGATTTCATTAATTACTTACTTATTTGAGAATGTAATAACATCAATGTTTGAAAGGTAGTAAGTAGTAGTAATGACCATTAAATAGAACTAACTTAAAAATTAACTATACAAACCTAATTAAAATCTTAAAATAAATTATACATACAAATTACTTATTGATTAATTTTTAATAGCCACCGTATGAGTCATTTTAAAATAAAAATTATTACACAAGTTCAATACAATTTCCTGCGGCCGGACGGCCTGTCGTAAGAGTCGACAAAACAAACCACAGCTAGGTGGTAGGGCATTTGCCCGTCTGGATGGCTACCACCCCTGGTCTAGTATGCCGCCGTAACAACCTTGAGTTGTGTTACGGCATTAGTGGCCAGGTTCCAATCTGCCTTAAGAGATCACCAGCACATTTGTAGAGCAGCTTTGGTAATGCAAATGTCCATAGGCGATGGTAACATTTTTCCATCTGGGCCATCTGCCTGTATGCTGAACTCGTGCAATAAATAAAACAAAAGATATTAAAAAATAAAGGCGGTGTTTCTTGGTGAGGTTCTATACTTAGAAATTATCTCACCCTTTTACTTTGGGGAACAGCGTGGAAAGTTCTAAAAAACTTCAAAATAACATAAAAGTTATTGACTAAACGGCAGGTTCCTCCCTCGGACAACGGATCTGTATGGCGGTATTCATCGAGGTAACATAGCCAGCCCTTTGGGAACTTTACCCATTGACTTAGACGACCTAGGCTCAGTATTCTATAATCTTAAAGGATTATAGAATATAAGTCTAGTATATATATAGGTCGTGGTAGCGTAATGGCTAACGCGCGCGTCCCATGCTCAAAGGGCGCGGGTTCGATCCTGGCCGGAACGTATGCACAACTTAATTAGTTTTTCTGTTCTAATGTGCATATTGTTACAATTACCACGTGCTAACAACAGTGAAGGAAAACATCGTGATGCAACCTTAACAACGAGATAACCGACGTGTCAGACCTGTCAAGCCGTCTTGGACAAGCGTGGCGGGTATACTGTCCGTTCCCCCTATAATGGGAGGCCCGAGCCCAGCAGTGGGACATTTAAATTATGGGCTGATATATAAAGGATTATAGATAGAACACAATATAGATTAAGTTTTCTTTACTTTCAATAAAAAAATAAATAAATTCACATCATAATGTGTTAAGTAGTTTTTGAGGTGTGGGCTATTTTCGGTTAAATAATTTCTGTGGTTTCGTAACCAAAAAATAAAAACAACGTATAATCGTCGCAGAACCCTATTGATAAGTTTATAGAAGTTTAGTTTGCAGAGTCCTCTTACCTTCCTGTAATAATAAATAGCGGCGAAGAGTACATATTTCAAATAATACCACTTCCCCGGTACTTGATAAACGCCGAAAATTGGTTTCGGATCTTTTACTTTAGCGTTATAAATTAATAAAATAATAATTAAACCAATGAATGCGAGAACGAATGACATGTTGTATCGGCGACGAACTACAATAAAACTGTATGAGATAACTTTTCATTGTATGAGTTTTGTGTAGTGATGTGCCGAGTTCATTTAATTTTGTTTACAACTTTATTTAATTTAAAGCCAGTCTCAGATACTATAGGAGAGATGAAATCTCACCGCCTCCGTTGGCTCGGTCAAGTGGAGCGGATGGGAGAGGATCGAAGTGTTAATAGGGCCTATTTGGGATGTCCCAAATAGGCGGTCAGTCGACCCAAGTACCGGTGGAGGAACAGAGTGGAGGCTGACCTGTGTGATCTTCAAGCCCATAACTGGTAAGAAATCGCACAGAACAGAAACAGGTGGCGTGTTCTCGTTTCGGAGGCCAAGACACATTTTGGGTCGCTGAGCCAACGGAGTTAGTTAATTATTGGCTTCAACTTTGCGTCTAACGTCTAAGCATATTCCGACACACTTTCCCTTTTTTTTTCTATCGGCAGGCAAACACACACATTGTATATCCCCAAGCTAAGCGAGTTACGCTTGTGTTGTGGGTGATATGAACGGATCACTCTGGCGCCGATCCCAGATACCCAGACCATAGTAAATAACAGAAAGTTCGTTTCCGAAATTTACCATGCCAGGAATCAAACCCGGAGTCTTTGCTTTTCAGCAAGTTCGGCTGGCTAAGACTTAGCACGCTCAACCACAGAGGCCGTCTAAGCTTTACTTGGCTCTAATATGAAACGGTCAATATTGAAGGAACGGAGAAAGAATACAATTTTCTGCGGTCGGGCGGCCTGTTGTTAGAGGTGACAAAACAATCCACAGCCAGGTGGTAGAGTATTTGCCTCTCTGGATGGCTACCACCACTGGCCTAGAGTATGCCGCCATAACAACCTTGAGTTGTGTTCTGGCATTAGTGACCAGGTTCCAATCTTTCTTTACAGAGCGGCAGAACATTGGTAGTACCTTTGTGTGTTAGAAATGTCCATAGGCGATGGTAATCGCTTTCCACCAGGTGGGCCGTCTGCCTCTCTGTTGAACTCATGCGATTGAAAGAACCACACTTTGGATTCAATATCAAATTTGTAGCTAAACACTAGAAAGCGAAGTGCATTGGACCAGCCCTATTTGCTGTCTCGTAACGAAAGACGGTAGATAATGTATTTGCAATAGCGCCTGGTTTGTTATGCGTATTATTTGCATCGTACAAGCTTAGCTCAACCTATCTATTCATATCTTTCAGATTTTTCAAATAAATCGAGTATTAATGCATAAAAGAAAGTTTTCGTTTTCGAATTTTGTACCTTATCAAAAATGAACGGTTATCAGTTATGATTTGCGGTAAAATTTCGACCACTAGTAATAATAATATCAGCCTATAAATGACCCACTGCTGAGCTGGGGCCTACCCAAATTTAGGGGAACAAGTTGTATACCCGCCACGCTTGTCCGACGTGGTTAACTCGAAGTACAGATTTCATCAAGACGATTTCTTCACAGTCAGCACACGGTATAATAAACTTCCTAAACGGTTGCTGCTTTTACTCCAAGATTCGAAACCACGTCATTAGAACGAGTAAACGTTTTAAGATATGTAAATGCCTTAGTGCGAAGTGCTACTTTAAATTACGAGAATTAACAATATAACTGACTAAATGGAGTTCATTTACGTCCCAAATATTTAAATGAATTACAACACATCACTAATGACGGCAAGTAAATAACACCGATCGATAAGATTTAATACACTGTTTGCCAGTCCAGCCGGCAGTCTTATGTCCAAACGGTGAAAGTTGAAATTGGTAGATTGGAAATATTAATTGAATTTAGTATAGACTATAGACAATGTGATCGATAAGTTGTTTATCAGACGGCTGTATTTTATTAATATCTATCGTTTATCGGTAGAATGTTCATTACTTTAATTGAAATAATTTCATTTATTTTTTAGGATTTCGTAGTTAATTTGGAAAAACGTAACCTTTATTTGTAGGTTACGTCCGTTTGTCATTGTATATCAGTAAGATTATTATAATAGTACTGAGCGACGTTTTAAGTATATAAAAAGTAACTTTTGTTTTTTTTTTTTTTTATTGGACTTGACTTTATGTTGTTGGTCCGAAGACCTCACAACTTTACCGGGGTTTTCGGGGCGAGTCCCTGCGAGGGACGCCAGGAGACACAGCCCCCCCATAGGATAGACTAGGCGTGTTGCTGGGAAGTTTCTTTCGCCGTTTCTTCTCTCCCAGCCATAACACGTTGCGAAACGGCAGTAAGATAGTATAGGCCACCGCGAACCGCCGATCCCGGTCCGCCGGGATCCTTCCTCTCGGGCTTTATATTACCCGTCGCCCGCTCTCAATTAGTGCATTGTGTCGCCCTATGGTGGGCATCATTAGATTCATCCCCCTCTCATGGCAACAGTCCAGCCGAGGTGAAACTTCCTAGGGAGCCCCCTCGAGCAAGTTGCCTCCCGGGCTCGAGCGCCTTCGCTTCGCAAGTAACTTTTGCCCGCGGCGTTACTAACGTAAGTAGTGTACCACGTGAACCGTACATTTTTGCGGGATAAGAAGTACCCTATCTGCCTATATATATAATCTTTGTACGAAATTTCATCTAGATTTGTTCACCCGTTCTGGCGTGTTTGAGCAACAAACATCCATACAAACTTTCGCATTAATTTATAATATTAAATAGTGTAAAATTGTATAACTTCAATCAATAGTGCATATAGAAAGGAAGAAAGAAAAAGACTGAATAATTTGAAGAAATAACAACGCATTTGTATATAAAAATATCAAGCTTTGAGAATTTGTACCTCGCATTTTCAGCGTACAATTTTTACACTCAGCTTATTGCTATGGTATATATATATATATATATAAATACATTTTAATGATAATGTTATATGTGTTGTTTGTGCACCGTAACTTCACTTTCTGTTCCCAGGCGAAAGAACAGCGCTAGTCCTTCTTGAAAAGGAATGTGTTTATTTCAAAATGGAATCTTATAGATTACTTATTGAAAGTTATGGGTCTACCACCGCTTCCAAAGCAATTTTAGTTATTGCTATAGGAGAAGCGGCGCAGCAAACTTCCCACCAACATATCTGTACTTCATAATTAGTATTCGTCTTTATTTTTTAAAGCCTTGGCATTATGCTGAGACTGGGTCCAATTTGGACTTATTTGTTTTTATTGTCTATTTAAGTACTTTGTATCTTTGTTTATGAGCTGAATAAAATATTTTTTTCTGTCTTAAATACACTACGTCGTCAGCCAATCGGATTTCACTGCTAAACGTAGGCCTCCCCAAGATTGCACCACATGTCCCAACCCTCCACTATCTTCATCCAGAGTCTAGCGACGACATTAGAGAGATTTTCAGTCCATCGGGACGGAGGGCATCATACGCTATTACGCTATGTTTTTTATATTTGATTGCGGAGCTGGCAGGTGGCCCTCATACGGAAAAGTGGTTACCCGCGTATATAGACGTTTGCAACACCATGTGCGTAGGCAACGCGTTGCCAGCCTTTAGAAAGGGATAAACAGTTGGGATAATCATCGACGAACGGAGTTGAGTTTCCAACGAAAATGCTGCCTGCTGAAGTCAGATGACGGGTGTAATAATTTTATTAAACATTTTTCGTCACTTACACCAATTGGACTTCTAAAATAGGAGGACATAATGGGCTATGAGACGCGGCCGAAGGTCGCGTCGAGCAGTTGGTTTTTTGTGAATAAAAAGGCACGAGCCGCGACGCGGCAACGGCCGGCGGGTGCCAGAACCTACTGATATATTTATTCGCTGAATAGCAAGTTCTAGTGAAATTTTGTTTGCGTTACCATGGTAACGACGTGTTTGTTAGTGAAATTTGAAGGCACTTATTTGAGGTTCAGAAGTGCATATCATTTAGTTCCTGGCTGCACTCAATGCTGATTTTTTGCTTTTTAGTTACTTTTGAAGTCTGTTTGTCTGTTGTTTTGTTAAGTCTTTTTTGTTAGAATTTTTTTATACTTTACTAATATTTTACATAGTGAACGAACGTAGGTTACCTTACATATTTTTTTAAAGATATATTTACATAGTTGTAAATCCTAAAAGATTCAGAACGAATTAAAACCAGAATATTTTTACAATAACATTTAATTTCATTTAAAGAGAACATACATTACTTAAATCTTGTACTAACAAATACTAAACTAAGGGCCGATTTCTAAATCACCAAATAAAAGTTTTTCTATACAATAAAACACAACATGGGAAAATTAAACACGATAGTTGCATGGACAAAACAGTTGAATTGTTTCACTTTTGAATTAAATCAGGTTATAATTTATTTGACTGAAACCTATTATCTGATGATTGAAAAATTGGCCCTAAATTAAATTGTAAATTATTTTAATGATAGACGGTATAGTAAATTGTCTTACGCGTTTTTAAAAGAGCCTATTTCAGTCGAAGTACTTAAATATCAGACGTGTGCACAGTAGCTTTTTTGATGGACTAATCAGTGGCGTAGCTTATACTTACTGCTCCTAGGAGCTAAGTGAGACAAACAATTTGATAAATAAGTTTTATCGGCAAACTTATTTATCAAATCATCTATAGATGAAGACGATTTCAGTTTTTCTAGATTTTCTGCCTCTATAGATAATAATGAGAAGCCTGATAGTCGTTTCTGTTGGCCCAGCAGTTGTTCTTAAAATTGTTAGTGATCTACAAAAGATTGCGGAACTTGCGGGGCCCCTGTAGCCTGGGAGCCCCGTATCATTGATACGGCTGATACCGTGGCAGCTACGCCCCTGGGACTAATACATACAGACCTGAAGATTATATATACGTCAGCTATATATGTCATAGTTGCACATTCAGACCTAAGTAAATCTAATTTTACATTTATGTACCCCCGTTGTTTAGCTCCTATCCTAACTCTTCGTAATTCCTATAATCGTGAGAATATACAAAAATATATTAACGATATCCAGGTACAAATTGAGAGCTGCGAAGATATACTCTTCGGGAGAGATGCTATATTTGTGTTTGCCACCCATCATCAGCTGGGTGTCGTATACGAGGTATAGGGAGAAGAGCAAGGCGCCAAGGGCCGCGTACACCAGGTTGAGTATATTGTTCGTTGGTAAGAAGATTGCTATTATACCTGTGAAAAATAGTCTTATCAATATCATTCATATCCTTCTTAGTCTGAAGGAAATTTATTCAAGTGATATCTTAGTTCCTTATTTAAATCAACTGTAACTTCTTTTTAATTAATAGTAAAATACTACTGTTCGGTACACAGGGGTTGTACTGAATGAAACACCCCTTAGCAAATGGACTGTATTTATTTATAGGTGCTAAAACATCAACAGGTATGATCAGCACTACTGTAATAAACGGCACGTCCAAGGTCAATCAACACAAGTTAACACTAGTACCCGGATGTTCCACTGAACACAGATAGCACTAATTGTATCAATTACACCGATCAATACGAGTGGCATTAATCACAATACACTGGTGGTCCACAAGATCCACTAAAGTAATGCTCAGAGTCTAATGGCTGTAGAGTCTTCCGAATGCTTTCTGTTCTTCTTAGTCTTCCTTGTGTGTATTACTTGTTTGGAAACTTTATTTGACCGACTGATCTTTTACTTGCCCATTGACCATACCGGAGGCTCGCACCGTGCTTACTAAGGTACTACTAAAAAGCAAACGCTTAGCAGCTAACCGAGTGAGCTACATATTCGCGGTAGGCGGGGCCTGGGATTCTGTCCGCAACAACTACTTTACTTTACTTGTAATTATTTATAGCCGGTTTAATATTACACTATTCAATCACTTGTTTTACCATCGGTTGAATTTTGACATTACTTGTATGAAACTTTAACTTTTAGCCGATAGTAAGGCAAATGAACGGTTGGTATGATATAGGAACGGACCATTAGTAAATATATATGCGACAAAGAAATGTTGAAATCCTGTTTATTTCAGCTCTTGGTGATTACAAGGCTGGCCAGCCTTGTAACATTTCATCGAACAAGAATTCATGACTGGGTCAATAGCACGTGACTATACGTACACGATACACTACTAGTAATGTGGACGTTATTTCTCACGCGAACTATTGTCACGATATAATGTTACAATACGACCTTAAACAAACTTTCGAAGAAACGGTTAATAGACGAAATATGTACAGCGTAACAAGTTACAAATATGGACGCTGATCTCGTGTTGTTATGCATTAGTGACACATGTCACGGGCTGTTTTAATCTACTTCACGGCGCTATAAATAACTCAAGAACATGAATGCCTAACGTTTTAAAGAATAAAGTTCAATTTTACTCAAATTCGCTTGTTTATGATTTTTACTGTCTACTTTAGCTATCTTGTACTATATGGCGCTTTAACGGTTTGTCTTACGCGAAATAACGCTCTGGTGAAATTAAACTGTAGTGTCCTATTCTTGTAACTAGAGTGAAAAGTGATTTTTTATATCACCGTTATTTAACCGGTGATCAGTGAAATGCCATCACTAATAGAAAAGGACATAGGAAGGACGTTCATCCAGAAAAAAGTACTCTTCCCGAAGGATAGACGAATATAGCGGAAAAGATGGCGCTCTGATCGCGTTTTATTAGCGCCACCGGTGCAATTCACTAACAAATACATACGGAATTTTAATGTTTAGGGCTTAACATCTACACCTTTACTACACTTCAAAATAAACTTACCAAAAATCAGAAGAATCATTGTAGCGCAAACCAATGCGCCGCCCATCATAGTGAAGTCCCATTTAGTTTGGAAGGCGAACAGGGTTAGGGCCAGGCACACACCTGCCGTTATTCCCACCGCCATCATGACCTGGCAAGGAAACGGACAGTGAATTAACGACGCTGTAAAATAGTAAGGAAATTATCTCAGTAAGACAGACTGAAAGATAATAGGAATATATCACTAAAATAAATAATAAAGTTGTTATATATCTATTTGTCTGGAAGAGATTGTTTTTTAGCGCTAAGACCGCCCTTGGTGTACAATTAGATATTAGTATTAAGCTGATTTCCGTATTGGTGTGCAACAAAGAGTTATCTATCTATTTATCTAGTATAGAAAGTAATACAAATTAAAAAAAAAAAAATCTCTAGGAGGACTAAACAAAAGGGATATACAATTAGTCCTGCAAGTTACATTATGGGTAATATACAAGCAACGGAAAAGTCTGGGCAATGAACCGAGCAACATTCACATTCACTTACGATCTCGATAGTGTACTTTTAGAATTCTAGGTGGATCTTGTGTCATAATTAGCTAGGAGCTCTATGCTTTATACAACTTTATTAGTAAAAGAAATTATTGCGATACTGGTATTGTGAGACTCGTTTGTGAGTGTGTGTGTGTGTGTGTGAGAGCGAGAGAGATAACACTTTATTGCACACCAAAATATACACTTACAAAAACAGACCATATTTTTATAATATTTTCTAGGCAATATAATTAGGCAGCCTTATCGCTCAAAGCGATCTCTTCCAGGCAACCTAAATGAAAGAAATTTGAATCAGGCGATATAGGTCGTGCAGGAAAAAGGCAATAGATACATAAATACTCAAACTAATTTAAGAAATAAATATACAAATACACACATATATACATAGTCGTATATATACAATAATACATTTCAAGATACATAAGTTATTATAATAAATGTATTAGCATGATTATATTGTGTTAATCAGACAGCTATTTGTGGACAAATAGTGTTTTGTGAGCAAATTTCTAAATGTTAGTAAGGATTTGGCCTCTCTGACAGTAAGAAGCAGCATATTCTAAAGTTTGACAGCCTGCACTGTAAAAGAATTATCATAATAGGATGAAGTGTGTGTAAGCAATGCAAATCATGTTAGTCGAATAAACATTTTTTTGTTAATATTTTTTACAAACTTATTAAGGCCGAAGAGGGCTTTTAACAATAGCAGTTTGAGGTTGTCGATGACGTTCTACTAAATTTTGCTTACGAAGTCAGGATTCATATAGATCGGTTGGCCGTATACCTGTCTGGTGTACTCCAGCTATAAAAAAGGTCGGGGAGTCCTATATTATTAATACGGCTGATACATCGATAGCTACACCTTTGTATCTCGAGCAAGTACTAAATGTATCAGCACAAAATAAAATAACATTTACTCACAGCGCTGACATCATAGACACTAGTTACGACCCCGAGCAAGAAACTCTCTGCCAGCGTGAAGATGGTGAGGAATATGAAATTCATTGGCACCTTGCGACGAACGTTGGTACAGCAGGCCATAGAAATTAAACATACGAACATTACCACCAAGGCTACCCAACTGCAATAATAAAAAGCGTAATTCGATTTTTAATTCCTTATAAGCCTTAAGAAGAAACCGATTATGATAACATTTTGTATGATGAACATACATGATATTTTTTATACTCACAATAGCCAACCGTTTCTATGTACCCACACTTTCGTCGGTTCGTGAAACAGAAACAGTGCAATGACACCCATCGTGATTAGCAGTTGGCACATCAGAATGGCATACACCTGAAATAATAATATTTTTTTCATAATGAGCTAGGACAAACTAGAGATACACATAGAGATATTTTTATTACGTCATATTGCCGGCGTCTGTGCAAGAGAAGAATCGTTTACAACACATTCTTTTACCTTCCCACAGGCCTTTGGGGTCGGTATTATAAATTTTCCTTCCATACTCCCCTCTACTTCCCCGTTCTCTGTTACATTATTAATTTCACTATGTTCATGTGTTATTATTAATAGGTCATTTCAAGATTATTTAAAACCGCCAGCAAACAATCAGACAATGCGTACTTAGTAGTTTTAACGAACGGAAAGTTTATAGTCTAAATGCGTCTAAGAATGGTAACTGGTTTGAAATAATGTTAGACAGCACTTAATAATAAAATATCTATCTATCCTCAGTTATTAGTTTTTCCTCTTGTTCATTTTTTATTTCATATATTTATTTATAATGTTATCTTCGTAATATGCGTTTCAAAGATATTCATTTCTAATGCAGTATCTAAGGAAAGTATCTTACCATTATAGAGCGCATTAATATACGCTTTACAAAACTTCGTTTTAAAAGTCTAGTCTCTTACCTTACGGATGAATGCTCTTCTAATGGACTTTTCGTTGAAATCAAATCCTTCGACTTCGCCATCTTCGCCAACTGCGCTTGAGGGAGGTGCGTATTCCATTGGCTGATAAAGGGAGAGTATTATACCACTAATTTGATAGTTATCAAACTATTCTTAAGATATGATAAATACTTGCTTTAATAAATGTGGTCCAAGGGTATTAATTACCCTGTGATACACCGTATGAAACAATTTGAAAAGAATGTATTTTTTTATTGCATGAGTTCGGCAGATAGGCAGACGGCCCATTTGATGGAAAGCGGTTACCATTGCCTATGAACATTTGCAACACCATTTCATGATAGAATAATAAGGGTTTGGAATTCAAGCAACAAACCTAACAAAATATGTAAGTATACAAATATACATTCTATCTGTGCAGAAACGGAGATAGAATACAGTTTGGATGGCTACCACTCCTGGTCTAGAGTATATCGCCGTAACAACATTGCGTTGTGTTCCGGCATTAGTGGCCAGGTTCCAGTCTCCCTGCCTTTAGAGAGCGGCAGCGCATTGGTAACACCTTTGGTGATTCATGGTGATACAAATGTCCATAGGGGATGGTAACCGGTTTCCACCACCACCTGCCTGTCTGCTGAACTCATGCAAAAAAAAAACATATTTACTGAAATATTTTTTCCTGGTTACACTTATTATTCTACTTGCGAAACTGTTGAGTTAGCCCCATCATCGTTTGTCCATAACATTTCCAGTTATGTAATTAAGTAGATGTCAATAAATATGATGATAAGGACTTATTCACAAGTTGACTAAACACTTAACTAACGCATAATATGTAGATCTGGCTATAGTAGGTACTAAAATAATTTCATATTAATAAATAACCAATTAGTTCTTATACATTTAAATTCTTATGCCAGCTTCTAGAATAAATGATTTGATTAATATTAAAACAATTTCGTTGATATATCGACTATCTTTAATAGAAGTAGCACCACAATCCAATAGTTACTTGAAGGATTGCCAGGATTTAAAATATTACTTAATATGCTATTCCATTAATTCATGTTACATTGTACAAAAAAATAACAAGCATAAATAATTACCTGCGACATTTCACAGTACAACGATACGAACAGGATGGTGGTGTTCAATATACTGATAAGAACGATTACCAATATTTATCATATACAATTTTAGGGCGATAAGTCATAGATAAAGTGCAAGCTCCGGCATACAAGGATGAGATTAGGATAATGAAAAATGAATCATTCGCGTGAGTTACGTTACTCTACTGGTAAAACATTTGAAATTGAAAAGGACAGTTTAGTCATCAGGCAATCGCAGTCCAGTGCTGGACGTAGGCTGGGCAGTTTTATGGCCGGTTCCTATACCTTACTATTCATTCATTCTCCCTACCATCGGTTCAATGTTGACGCTAGATGTAAGGAGCTTACTTTTAACCGATAGTAAGGAAAATGAACGGTCGGTAAGATATTATTATAGGAACCAGCTTCTTTCTTTTCCTTCATACGCCTGTTCATTTATGTGCAATGCTTATAAACTCTAAACGGAAAGGTCCAAAAAGAAATAAAACACAATCTTTCTTATTAGTACTTTATTAAATTAATGAGAATAACAAACAAAACATCTTAAGACAGACATACTAATCTAATTATAATTTATTTAACTCATAGACGAAAAATATCCGTATTGCGTTATTAAAAGGGATTATTAAACGTGAATACGCTTTAAACACCGTTGTATGTAAAATCGTCATTTTAAGTAACTTCTCGACTACCGAGCAAAACATTTTGCTTTCCTTTTTTTGTAACAATTTGTCTCTAATACGCGCTCCACATTCTCGTGAGAACGCGTGACAAGAACTTGAGGACTCGTCTCACATTTTCTTGGGAGAATTTGGCCCTTTAACCAACTATCAAGAATATTATTTCGCTAAGAAATATTGAGTTAGTACAAAGTGGTGAATTTAAATGATGTGACGAATATTTGAAATCATTACAAGGTATGTCGCGAATTTTATGGCGTTACTAAACGTTTAATTGCATAGCTGAAATGTCAAAATATTTCTTAAAACAATTTTATAAATTAAAACAATATTTTACGCTTTACCAAGTACGAATATATATTGTTAAATTGAAATTGTAAGTATTGTCTTTCACAATGTAAATATTTTATAAATGGATAAGATACTAATATGTTGTACATTATAATTATTATAATGACTTTAATGAACAAAAATAGAACAAAAAATAATTTTAATCCCTCATTTGAGATGCAATATTTAGGTACACATTAATAACATATCTAAAAAAAAATAGAATACTTCTGCGAAATAACACAGATATTGCTTGCAAATGTAGTGGTCCGACAACTAATCTACGTCTTATATAAAGACAACAATGCTGATAGTAAATATACCATTATTTTATGCAAAATTTAAAAGCATATAGCAGTCGATTTTCTGAACAAACAAATTAATTTGACATGTCTACTATTCATTCATTTAGATAGCTCATTATAGGTAAAAAGTTGAGATATATACGGGAGATATATTAAATTAAAACCACTAGTAAGGCAAATGAATTGATAGTAAGATGTAAAAACCTGACAATATATATTAATATCAAATACACAGCAAGGTTATACAGACATTATAAATATAATCTACATTGCATAGATAACAAGGAGAACACATTACTACTAATTAAAGAATAAGATTAATAATTAACATTTACACATTCGATGCGACTTCTTCCAATAGTTTCTTTGACAAAATTTTAGATGTAATAAGTCGTTAGGTTAATAATGTTTTACCCTATAAAGATACACTTAGATTTTAATTGTCAAAATTACAATAAAAATATATAACTTCTATATTATAGTAACTATTTTCTGTCACTACCTTCATTCTCAAACCAGCAAACTCCGACATATTTTACAATTAAAGCAGTCACGCGGAAAGCTGTATTATATTTTAATAAAAATGTATAATATGTAATAATTACTAAAAATAACAATTTAAGATATTATATTATCTACAACAGAGCATCTAAAAATGCGTCCGAAGTTGGTAGACGACGGTGCGCATAATACAGTTAGTTACAAGGTTCACGGATAGAGCTGAGAAGGTATTGAGCTCTCGCTCGGCCGCTATCCGGCTTCTCGCATGCTATCTCTCTCGCACAACACACCGTAAGGTGTAATAAACGTTAACATTTGACTTGACCTGCGCAAACTCACGTAACTCACTTCACTCGAAGCGCATTTAAGTTTCGCGCGTACTGTACGATATTTTCATTTAGTTTACAAAAATACCACGTTTATGACGGTCTCCAAATAAATTTAGTCAAATGGAGTCTAGCTGGTTTGAAAATTAACGTATCGATGTATATTTATTAATGGTAATATGAAATTGTGATGTATCAGCTGGTGTTGCCTAATAAAAAACGTAATAATAACACCGAATGTGCAAAACAAAAGGTCGCTCGTGCTAAGTCATGCGTTTTATTATTGTTTAAGAGGCGCATGTATTAAATAATATTAATGTAAAATTTAAGTCACATATTCACTTACAAAAAAACATTTATAAGCACTGTTTCAAAAACTGTATATCCGAACATTTGTTGTCAGTGAATACATGACTTTATACTCGAATCAATATTTTACATCTGACAACTTGCAATGACTACAATATAAAACATTTTAATCATATAAATTTTAATTGGAATATTTATTTTCTAGAAGCTAATACGCACAGGTCACTTTTAAAGAATCTCATTGTCAATATGAATATATTGAACAGCCTGCACTAAACTTTTACACTTCCAAGTAAATAACAGACTGCACTATATTCTAATAAATTTGACAGGACAACATTCTATGGCCTAAATCTTATTGATTTTCATATCAGTCACGGTGTCAAATGTAATCTATGTGCACTAGCTTTAGAGAAATTGACTCAATTTTTCTCTATATGACTAAATGATAATATACTTTTAGTTGTCGCGTTTGTCATAATTAAAATGATTTATTATATCATTTTAATTATAACCAAAAGATGGCAATGTTAATCATCTATAGAATATATTTGCTACACTAAACATATTTGAGTATGTGAAGACCACGTTCATTTATATACCAGTACTCAAAATTATTTATTCAAACTAGTTTTGTCAATAAAAAAAATTATTTTATATCTATCGGGTCGATTCTGAGCAAAGACATGTAATAAATATTACGAGGATTTTCCACGAAACCATTCATTCTTGCTATACCTAGTTAGGTATAGCAAGAATGAATGGTCGTATTCGTCAACAACTGTTGAAGAACATAAAAAAAAGGTTTTTTCTTTTTTAGCTTAATTCTCAACCGGCTCGTTTATTTATCGCATCACGAAAATTAAAGAAATGGTGTTCTGTCAAGGACAGTTAACGTCATATAATTTTGACAATTGAAAGCGGTACGCAAAATGTTGCCAGCTATTTTCGTATGAACAAAGAAAGACCTGTTAAAATGAAGTCGTGCGCACTGGCAGATGTCAAAGCGAGTTACAATTTTTCATCATCTCGTAGATTTGCCATGAATTTCGTTTCGGAATAAATCTACTGCTCATCCATTCTTGAATTTGCGCAAATTCATCAACTTTCAAGTGTGTTTTTGACGTTGGTGGTTGGCCAATCACACGAAATGGTCTTTTAATACATATTCTATCAAGCATTCTGTACTGTTTACATATAAGAAGAACGTGGTCAAATACGGATAAACTATACATAATAATAGCACAACACTACACTACGCCACAGAAACCCTAGTAAGAAAACATTTAATACATTTTTTTTGTTTAAATACAAGTCAGCCAAAGGCAAGCGTAACACATTATGTTGCTATATTTTAAATTGTCAGTTCATACTTTTTAAAAGGGCAATGGTCTCACTTCCCTATAATCTCTCTCTTTTAAATGCGAAACCGACTCTCACCATTCATAACACAAGGTACATTTTAAACTATAAAATATATAATACCACACAAAAGTTATCTGAGAATTATTAATAAATGAAATATAATAACTATATCGAGAATATTGGACCAAATTAGTGGAATATTATATTTATGAATATATTTCGAATAGCAACACTTTGGTGCATATTTAATATTACATTTTATATACACTCTTATTATATATTAAACGTCTATTTCTGAGTAATTAAACAGCCAATTTCTTATACCTAGTACATTTTTTTTATAAATATCATTATTCAGAGAAACTGACCGTAATGTCTGAAAGGGGCTTGTACCTGCTATCGCGAGTGAAATTTTGACACGGATCAAGATTCCATTTTTATAATATAAGGCCACTGCCATCGTTGGCAAGTTGGCAAGTTGGCACTCTACTTAATGTTCATTGGCGCCCAGTCAATTTATTCAAGTTATCAAGAAATCTTAATCTTTTTTTCATTTTGTAGCCATATATATCATTATTATTATTGAAGTGAAACTTCTATATAGACGGGGGGTATTACGATTTTTCTGTCACGAAAAAGCATTATGGCCGCAGAGAGACAGCATAATTTTAGACTACGGATGTTTTTTTGGTTCCGAATCAAATGCAGTTTATTTGTTTGATAAAATATGTTTAAGTAAAAAATACATTCATTAAAATGTACCTAACTTAACCAAATCATAATTTGCAGTGAACCTACGAAAATCGAAATGTGTACTGGGACACATGGTAGAAGTGAAACTTCAACGGACAAGTGGCAAAACGAATCGCAACAAAAATTTAACTTGAAGTTTACGAGCAGATTGTTAATGTACTTGTCCAATTTCAAAACCTGGCCGTTTTTTTCCACTTACCTGTTGAAGTTTTTATCACTGTACAAGGGTTTTCCCCGTGGTTCAATCATCAGTAGTGTAACTCTCGTATATTTAGCCAGCAAGCTTTCTTTCACACATACATTGCATTAAATTTGTACCTAGGCGCGTTTCAGCGACTCATTGCAAAAGACTTTTTCTACTTAGACAAAAAGTAGCTCATGGCTAAAACCATCTTAAAAACCCGTTGCGTGGTTTAGGAGTTAGCGGATATGTAGACAGATACGAAAAACGATTTTGTTTTTTCTATTGTCTGTGTCGCCACTGGCAAAAAAAATCTTAATGTATTGAATAAATTAATTGGATACCAATAATTCAGCGTAGGTGTCCAAAAATGATATAGTTATACACTATATTTGATTAGATAGCATTCATTCATTCATTTTATCTATTAATAAGACTAAAGATCTTGGTTCATGCCTCATATCTAAGAACAATTGTGATTATTTTTAAGCGAATATGGATTCGCACATTATAAAGATATTTGCAAATTACACGCGCGTTTCCTATAACGACCTATTCTTTAATATCAAGCGTTCGTTTAAACATTATGATGATCATACAGGTATGCGATGTATACATATTAGCAAATATTACACCACCTTAAGCAACATCAAATAGATTCCCTTAACGCACCAAAATGTTGCATTTAACATAAGAATACAGATCTAAAACCAAATATGGGCGAATGGGTGTTAACAAAGCCCTGAAAATGTTACTTTCTTGAGAAATAAGTAACAGTTAACATCAGTCAAGAGTTTATTTTAGATGTAACAAACCAAAGTGGTTGTGTCAACAGCCGGCATGTGTCAGAATTGACTGGTAACCATCACATTTAAATTATTTCGAAATAATCTTAATTAATACAAGAATATATTATAAATCAATGAAAATCCTTAACTTGGGGTCTGATGATTTATTTTTGGTAATTATTTATGAATTTTCACAGATATTCAAAACAACATGATTTTTTTGGAGCAGATGTTCGATTCCTAAGGTCTAGCAGGAGTATGATCCCCTACTATGAGTATAAAACTAGTTATTAACTATTTTGAAGGGCATATAGATCTTCTTTCCCTTAAAATTTTATAGAAGTGTGGAGAAATAAAACCCACTGTTGCAGGTCTGTTTTCGTGCTTCGTTTTATATCCTATAATGCAAGTGTATTGTAGCATATAAAATCAAGTAGGAAGACAACAAGTTGTTATTTTTAAAAGGAACAACTATAGAAAATAACTTTTAATATTAAAAAAATAACTTCTACTTCTAGAGCCGTATTGTATAATGAATTTGATTAGAGCTGTTTTAATAATGAAATTAATACAAGGTAACCTCTTTGAGATACCACATAGTTTTTTCTCTGACAGGGAGAAAGTAGAACCAAAATTAACACCCAAATCATTAGTAAACCCATATCCAACATACATCAACGACTCAAACCTAAACAAATACATGCCTAGACATATTAGACCAGTGCCCTTTCAGCCGTATCCTAATCTTTTGCAGCAGAGATAATAGTGAGAATGTACAGGAAGATATTAACGATGTCCAAATACAGATTGAGAGCTGCAAAGATATATTCCTCGGGGGAGACACTGTATTTGTGTTTGCCACCCATCATCAGCTGAGTGTCGTATACCAGGTATAGGGAGAAGATCAAGGCTCCGAGGGATGCATATACCAGGGTCACTATCTGGTTCTTTGGTAAGAAGATTGCAATTATACCTGGAACGAAGGGTTTCATTATATAAGATTAGAAGAAGAAGAGATCATAATCTCCACAAAATGTCATTTACGAAGAACGCTTAGAGAGAATACAAAGAATTTTTTGCAAGCATATTAACTCTCTTAGTCGTATAAGTCCCAATTCCTATAAAAACAGCTGTAGTTCACATAGGCTTCTATCCTTGGATCAAAGACGGTCTCTGTGGTTGAGCGGGCTAAGCCTTTGCCGGCTTACCTTACTGCAACGTAGAGGCTCCGGGTTCAATTCCTGGTATAGTAAATTTCGGAAACGTATTTTCCCCGTTATTTACTATGGTCTGGGTGTCTGGGATCGGCCTCAGAATGGTCCATTGTATATTACCCATAACACAAGCGTAACTTGCTTAATTTGGGGATATACAGTGTGTGTGTTAATCTGCTGATTAAAAAAAAAGACACCGTTTTACATGCCATTGCTTTTTGATATAGTTCACAGCCGTGTTGACTGTCCTGAGCTCGTCTCGAAATTGGCATACAATGTACTTAGATACCGTACCTGTCATACATCATTGCTGAATGTTCCTTGTAATTCTACCAACTACTCTCAAAATTCTTTGTTTTCTCATATGGCTCGTACGTATAATACTAAATTTTGTAAAAATTGATGTTTGCATACATATGTTCTGTCAAATTGTTATTAAGGTGGTAGTTAATAAGGAAAACCTATTAATGGCCTTACTTTTTATTGTAAACGATTTTATATTATACTAGTGTACTCGCTGTTGGTTTTCTCAATAAATAAATAAGAATAACATGGAAAGCGGTTACCATCGCCTATGGACATTTGCAACACCAAAGGTGCTACAAATGCGCTGCTGCTCTCTTAAGAGAGACTGGAACCTGGTCACTAATGCGGGAACACAACTCAAGGTTGTCATGGCGGCATACCTTAGACCAGGGGTGGTAGCCATCCAGTCGGGCAAATGCCCTACCACGTGGCTGTAAGGTGTTTTGTCGCCTCTTACGATACGACAGGCCGCCCCAACGCAGGAAATTGTATTCTTTCTCCGTTGCTGCACGGATCTTCAATATGACGCGACTCATAGCGGCGGCGTTTTTAATTGACACATCGCAAATTATTTTGGTCAAATTCTTCAAACATTCTAGCCTGTGTTTTATTTTGATTATGGAGGATAGTGGTAAGGAGTAGTCCCACCTTATATGGAGGGCAAAATGAACAAAAATGTGTCCAGCAGTATTCTGAAAACAGAGGTTAAAAAACCTACCGAAATAGCGCTGGCGTACGAAAAATACGATAAGAGTTAAATATTGTAAGTGCCATAAAATGCCAGCCTTAACTATTTGGGTCAAACACAAAAACGAAAGATAAAGTGTTCAAGTTAAAATTCCATATGTACATTATATGTTCATGTGTTTTTTTTAAACATAAGATTATGTTGTGGGTATGTTAGATTTGACAGTCCTTTGTATTTTAACAAATAAATTATCTTTTATTGCTCTCGTTTAAACCAAAATGTCTCCTAGTGGAGACTGTTCGGATACTGAATACCTCAGTTTGGCAGACGTTGAAAAATAATCCAATAACAAAAAATAAACTTTTTAATTATAGAAACATGTAAAAATGAAACAAATTTTCATATAGCAGTCCATGTTTACGAATCAAAACATACTTCTCCTGTAGACATCCAAAACTTTCTGTGTTTAACTCATTTATGGAGTCTATAATAAATTGGTAAATATAATCCTGTGAGAAAACGTGTAGGTAGAGTGATTTAATTATTGTGAATTTTAATAATAAAAAAAGAAAGCGGAAATCTTTCGGTCCATGTTTATTTTTCAATCTCACTTTACTTTTGGTGTTTCGTTTAAAATATGCACTGTGCTACCGCAGCACCACCCTTATTATCCGCGTTTAGAAAGACACCACTTCAACACAGAGATGTTATTTGTTATCTCTACCCTCCATAATTTTAATCTACAAGTTGAACATTGAAAGTCTAATGGTGTTTTGCTTTATTTTTAACTACCTTCTGCCCGCGACTTCTTCCGCGTGGAATAGTTAAAAAACCCCCGATTTTGAAACATTCTGTATTAGTGCTCCGCTCCTATTGGCCTTAGCGTGATGATATAATATAATAATAATAATCATCGGCAGACAAACACACATATTGTATATCCCCAAATTAAGCAAGTACGCTTGTAATATACAACATACTAGTTTGGGGCCGATCCCAGACACTCAGACCATAGTAAATAACGGAGAAAATAAGGTTCCGAAATTTACTATACCAGGAATCGATCCCGGAGCCTCTGTGTTGCAGTGACGTAGGCCGGCAAAGGCTTAGCCCGCTCAACCACAGAGGCCGTCATGCCAATATAGCATGCAATCAATATAGCCTAAGCCTTCCTCGATAAATAGGCTATCTAACACTGAAAGAATTTTTCAAATCTCACCAGATGTTCCTGAGATTAGGGCGTTCAATCAATCAAACAAACTCTTCAGCTTTATATATTAGTATAAGATTTTATTTATACCAATTTGATCATTACTTCCACAGCACTTGTCACATGTCTTTGACAGCTGTCGCTCTAATCTACCTATACATTAAGGACTGTAGAAACTTTTTGACAGTTACTTTTGACTAAGCGAGTTGTCCTTCCTAGTATACTTGTTTGTATGGTACGGATAGCAAAAAACTAACTCACCGAACAGCATAAGAATGACGGCAGCGCAAAGCAACGCCCCTCCCATTCCGGTGAAGTCCCACTTGGTCTGGAAGGCGAACAGGGTCAGGGCCAAGCACACGGCTGCCGTTATACCCACCGCCATCATAACCTGAAAACAAACAGTTTCATCAACATGTTTTCCTTCACCGCCCACACATGGTAATATTAACAACTAGCTGACCATCGCTGGGCGTTATTAAAAAACATAAAAAATATTATTTATCACAATCAAATATAGCCTACTAGCCACCCATCCCGGTTTCGCACGAGTATTTAACAAAAATTTCAAAATTAAACATAGCCTATGTCACATGGGGATACTTTCGGAGCCTATTCAATGCAAATAAAAAACAAATGTTTCCTCTTTACAATATTAGTATAAATGTGGCAGTGACATATCACTGAGAAATAATTTAGCTTTCTACTGGTGGAAAGATTTTCAAAATTAGTTCAGTAGTTCAAGAGATTACTTCCTACAAAAAAAACTTGACCTCTTCATAATATTTATTCTATGAAGGTATATATAATTATTTAAAAATTAATTAGTTTTCAAATTAAATTCATAAAATATTCGGGTCGTTGTAGTATCACGCCAAAAGGAAGGTTTGTATTGAAAATCAGCGTTGTGTTGTATATAATTCCGGCACAGCAATTAAGCTGAGTGTAAACCTTGTTTGTTGAAAATGCGGTATACAAATTCTCAAAAATAGTTTTTTTATTCTTTTCAAAATGCATGTCAGCAATGTAAGCTATTTATTCAAATGATTTTTTCTTTCATTTTTAATTCAATTTTTTTAAACCGGTTCCAAGGCTTGATATTTAAACTGTAAAATATGTAAGCTATTTGCGTCGCTCTTTCTTCAAAAAAAAATCTTTTTCTTTCTTAATAGGACATAAAAGTCCACCATCGTCATTATAATCTCCAATTCATTCCTGGGGTTGTCTCGAAGAGATCGCTTTTCACCGATAAGGCCGCCCTTTGTGCATATGGAGACATAGTTTTAGTCTGGAAGTTCTTCTTTTGTATTGGTGTACAATAAAAAAAAGATTTTTCTTTCTTTCTTAATAGGACATACAAAAGAAATGGAACTTACAGCATTGACATCGTGGACGCTAGACGTGATGCCGAGCAGGAAACTCTCCGCGAGCGTGAATATGGCGAGGAATATGAAATTCATCGGCGCCTGCCGACGGACGTTCTCGCAGCAGGCCATCACGATCAGACAGACAAACATCACGGCGAAAGCAACCCAACTGAAATTGTATGTATTCATATTGTTATGATTTATGGGAGTCGAATTAAAATGCCGTTTGGAATTACTATACAATTTATTAGAACTATACAAACACGTATAACACAGGTACAAATATAACTGGACGCAACCAGTACAAACGTAATACACGATTCAATAACACGCGCAAAGTCCGTCACTATATAGCTTATCGAATGTACACACATCTTGTCTCGCTTGTGACCATCGCTAGACTGCCGATCCCCCCATTGGCCCACTGCTATATACTGCACCATTACAATATGGCTGCCCGCCCGGGTAGATCGAATTTCTTAGAATTCGTAATCTGCACACCTGCCTAATTATGCGTGCAAACGGCCATAAACGAGTACAATACACAATAGGCTGTTTTATAATTACAAATTTTAAACATAAGGTAAACAAAAGATGTCCAAATGCCGAAAAGGTAATAAACTGCAGGTGTGCATTGGTCTTTGTCGGTCGTAACAATACAACGCACAGCCAGGTGGTAGGGTATTTTCCCGACTGGATGGCTACCACCCCTGGTGTAGAGTATGCAGCCATAATAACCTTGAGTTGTGTTCCGGCATTAGTGACCAGATTGTAGCACCCTCGGTGTTGCAAATGTCCATAGGCGATGGTAACCGCTTTCCATCAGCCAGTCTGCCTGTCTGTTGAACTCATGCAATAAAAAATTAAACAATCGCGGGCACATAACTTTGTCTCATATCGCAACTGGCACTATCCCTTCTCGCCCTACAAAAACACTGCCCCAACATTATGTTATATCCTGAAGACAGTTACAATAGCTATGTTGCTGCGTCATGTTATGTCTATACTAAAAAATTTCAGTCTTATACTAAATATGTACAAAAATCGGTTTTGTATATGCCCAGATTTCCAAAGAATACTTAGGGAATGTTTCCGGGCATCCGAAAAAGTAACCGCTGGTTAGCAAATAGTTCAACTTTGCTCGTCCGTTGTTGTGTATTCAAACAGTAATAAATATTGTTACAAATATAAACCGAACGTAATAAGTTCAAACGTAATGCAGAAGATCATAATTTAAGTACACGCGCAAAGTCCGTCACTAAATAGATTGCCGAATGTACACAAGTCTTGCTTCGCTCGTGGTTATCACTCGACTAACTCTTCCTCAATAGGGCCATTGCTTTATATCGCACAAATGCAATGTCCGCCCGGCAGCGTGGACCGAATTTCCTAGAATCATAATCCACACACTTGGCTAATTATGCCTGCAAGCGGCCATAAAAAAGTACAATACGCTGTTTTCCACAATAATCAATAAATAAGTAAACAAAAGAAGACAACCATAAAAGAATTACAATTAGTTCAAATGCCGACAGGTAATAAAAGCTGATTTTATAGATATGCAGGTGGATTTTGTGTTTGTCGGGGCCCGAGTTGTAACAATATGAATACTTAGAACTTACATAGCACGTAGAACATTTACATGCGCTAGCACTTTACACAATCACATAAATACAAGTCGAATAGTTCACTGGGCCAGCCTTTGATATTGTATATATGTATATATATATATGTATATATATATATATATATATATATATATATATATATATATATATATATATATATGTATGTTCAGAAGTTTACTCCCATTGTTCGCAAAGAAGTTTCGCAAAACGCGCCGACGCCACTGCATTTCGCGCGTACTCGGTATTGGAGGAGGGAGATAGATATATATACACATTACTATAGTCAGAGAAAGAGTATACTATGTAATGTATGAAAGTGTATACTCATAACCTGGGTGCCTGGCAACCACGCTTGATATTCCCGCTTAAATAATAAACACTACATATATTCAACTAACTGCGCTCGCCACTTCATCCGCGTGGTTTTTTTTTCGCGAAATCCTAAATAAAAGTAAAAAGCCCAAGCTACTCCTTATAACAGCAGCTTTCCAGTGAAATAGACACGTCAAAATCGGTCCAGCCGTTTCAGAGATTAGCCGTAACATCCAGACAGACAGACAAATATTTAAAAAAATGATTTTTTGATATAGCTACCATATACGATTTCATACACATTTAGTAAAAACCGTTATTTTGACTTTACAAACTCACTTCAGACACTTCAATTTTATTTATCTGTATGAATTTATCCAGATTTTCGATTATCCAAATACCTTACGATATACCTACTATATGTATGAGCAGTGTTTAAATTACTGAAAAATAGTTTAAATGGAAATAAAACTAATTACGGAACTGCTGCTTTAATTAAATAATTTCTTGATGTAAAATTACAAAATATGTGACGTCACACTGGGGAGGGAGGGGTCTTACTAATGTGACCAGCTGTGACAAGGACGGGGGAGGGGTCAAAAAATTATGAAATTCGGGTGACGTCATATGTGGATGGCCCCAAACGTCTATAGGCGACGATTACCACTTACCCTTAAATGGACCGTCTGTATGTTTGCCAGTTTCAGTCAATAAAAAACTGCACAGTGTACAGAATGGCTACGTTCCACAGGAGACTCACAACAACCACGACTTTTCCCATTCCACTTGCTTGCAGTTGTTGTTTCAAACTCTAGTGAAACGGATTACGGAGTGTTGATGTCATTGGTTAATTTGAAAATCGCACCTTTTACAATGGCAATCGGTAGAGAGAATTAATGCTCTGTGGTCAATGCGCACTTCGACCCAGCTCTTGACATGGATCGTTGTGAGCGCTGTGTGATCGAAAACGATGACGTCATTAGTGACGTTTTCGCCACGACCATAACGACCGTGGTGGTCATGTGTAATGTCAATCTCATTATTTCATCCTACTCAATGATATTCAATTTTGGCCTATCGCGTGGCGGATCGCGCGATAGGCCAAAATTGAATATTAGTTCAGACACTCGACGTCGCGTGAAATCATTAAGCACGCAATATCCTAATAGTCTACTCACAATAGCCAGGGATTTCTGTATGCCCACATTTTCGTCGGTTGGTGAAACAGGAACAGTGCAATGAAAGCCATCGTGACTAGCAGTTGACACATCAGAATCGCATAAACCTAAAAAGCCAGATTTCATATATTATATATAAAAGTTGCTTGGACAAAGCGGTGGAAGGATTAGAATCCTTCCACCATGGAATTGAATATAATGGAATTCCATTTCGTGGAGCAAAATCAAAAATGTGCTGAATGAAATTCCAGCACAGTTTTATGCCGAGTTGCCAGCCTCATTAGTCAGAGAGGATGTATACAGTTCTGTGTAAGTTACATAAATATTGCACTGCACAAATTAAATTTCTGATGTTTGTACTGCCACTTTCCAGTTAAATAAATTATTTCTTCCTTTCAGATGTGTAAAACCATCATTGACTGGTAGCGAAGCAAGACGTACTACAAGCCAATGAACTGACAAAGAGAAAGTTGATAATTGTGCTAATTGGAGCAGATCGAGTATGAAGGTAAACCTCAACAATGACAAGGTTAAGATTGTATGTTTTAAGTGTTCATTATTTTAATGTTGTTTGTCTGATTTAACCTTTACCAGTCAAATTTACTTTATTGGTACCCATGGTTTGGAAGTGTAACAGTTCTTACCTTACGGATAAATGCTCTTCTAATGGATTTTTCATTGAAATCAAACCCTTTGACCTCGCCATCTTCGCCAACAGTCTCTACGGAGGGAGGTGCATATCCCGCTGGCTGAAAAGATAAATTGTAAAATTATATTAAAAAAATACCATCATGATTCGAGCGTTAAATCCTGGTTGGAGCATTCGTTTAGAAGCCTAGAGCCCGCTTGGTGGAGTGTGGGTTTCGCTATGTTGGGATAGAGATAGAATTTCTGCTCTCTTTTATTTTACCTTCACAACATGTCTTTTGCTTCTTTGCTTTCTTCTATTTTGGCATATGTCCTCTGTCAGGCTCTGTCACACCACAAATCATCATAGCATCCTTCACACAATCCATTCATCTCTTTTTGGTCTACCTTTACATTTGTGCCCATCTTGCAGTCTAACACTCTTTTTGTCATGTGAGTTTCATCCCTCCTCTATAGCATTCCCGCTATGCCCATTAAAGCCCCCAGCTTTCACGGCCACGAGAACAATCCCAAGGGATTTTTCTTCCTTCCAAATACCACCACAGCACACCAACCTCTACCAACGCTTATGAAATCGTCATATCAAAAAAGCTTATTATGTGTCTCAAATGAAAGCTAACATGTATATGTATAATCTCAAGCATCATTTATACTAACTAGAGTTTTCCCCGTGTCTAGTCGCTTTAAAAACACCCTAGATAGTTGCTCTATGTGTTACGGACATACAAATTTTATTAGGTGTTTACCTGAAACTTTACTGTTTCTTGTTACTAAGTGCACTACAATAACAAAGAAACTAAGTCCATATAATCTACACAACTGCGCAGCGAAACATAAGAGGGAGTTTTTGGCGGGAACTGAAAGGAGATGTTGTGCTGTGCAGTTTTATTTTCTAGAAATGTATAAAATTATTCTAAAATGAAAAATAGTTGTAGGATATTGATAGTTTTTGAGTAGTATTTATGTGTTTTGTGAGAAATGTGAACTGTATAGTCAAATGTGGCCTTTTGAGTTATCACAAGAACTCCGTTGAATGGCACCAGCTGATAACCTACAGTTCAGCTGTGCTAAACATAGGCTTTAAGAAAATGAAGAAGGCTACATTGTAATCTAAAATCTGGCTTAAAGGCCTAGCTGCCAAGACATAAGCCTAAATTTAAAAAAAACATAAGAGGCGAGTCGCAGCCAACCTGATTTGAAGAAATACAATGAATGAGATGTTGTTTATGATAACGTAGGTATTAGCTAATGAATTGAAAAAACGCCAATGCAGCGCCATCTGTTTTACTAATCCGTTTATTCCTTGGGAACTACATTACTTATCGGAATAAACAGTATCCTTAGTGTTAACTCGGGTTATAAGCTAGCACTATATCGAGTTTTATTCATATACATTCAGTAGTTTTCAAAAAGGATTCGATCGCAGCGCCATCTTTTTCGACATTGTTATATATCCCGCGGAAACGACGCCATTTATCGGGATAAAAAGTATCCTAAGTTACGCCCCGGGATATGAGCTAGCTCTGTGTCGATTTTCATTTAAATCCGTTCAATAGTTTTCACGCTGACGTCTAGACAGATAAACAGACAGACAAAAATTCTAAAAAATGCATTTTCGAAATCTTGTTACACTGTGTACTTATATGATTTTTCTTCACACTATTATAATACCACATTTCCATAAAAATTAATTGCAAATAGTATAAACACATAATATAAACATTGTATTGACTACCTAATTATCTTAAGTCATTACAGAAGACAGTAAACGCATTTGACTTTGACAAATCTAAATTACCTACCCGCTATATTGAAAGTCATTCGATATTTAATGTTGCGTAAGAGAATATCAGACGTTGCGTTAGGTTAAATAAAGTATTTTAAATTTGTCGCGGCAACATTGGGCCGCTAATACGAGGTCAAAAAGAGACAGCGGGCATTAAAACTGAGCCGTTAACTTGTCTCTGCAAGAACGTAAGGATACGTAAATTCTAAACTAAATAATTTACTTACAAGTGCTATCACTGTTCTATTAAAAAGAATCGTATCTATTTGTTTATATTCAACTGATTTGCCCCCTAATCGGGTAAGTTGTGCGTTTATTATTATGTCCTATTAAGCTTGTATGAAATGTATATTTTTGTAAACGTTTTATTGATACAAGTTTATGTACTTGTAATTATATTATCACTGTTTCCATTAGTTAGCTCATTATGGAATAATTAGCAGCTAAGTCCGTCCGCTTTATATAAATTATTCTTGACTGCATCATCACCACGTACATATCATTACATATCTCCCACGGTCTCTCGCTCATCGATTCATTGCGGACTGTGATGCAGTCAGGGTACACTCACAGACGTGATGTCTAATTATGCACCCCTATGGCTTCCCAGGGACCAAGTACATCCTAAGAAGAGTCTTGCAATCCTACACAAACGAGCGTTTTTTTGCCGCGACTACAGCGTTTTTCTGGAACGTCGAGTGTCTACGTGCGCGGACTGACCGCAGCTTAAGGAGTGTCGTGTGGTAGAGTAGATAAGTCGGCGCAAACACTTTCTCTCATGCAACCTACGCCCTGAGAGCAATTTTTTTATCTGATACAATATATGTTATTCATTGAGCTTAGTTGTTTTCTTTTTGTGTTTCAAGCTCAGCGTAACAATCTTCTGGTCCGAATTAGCCCCCCTGATTTTTTCACATATTTAAACGCAATGTACAAACTCGAACCATTTACAGATTTATTATAGTATAGTTAGCTAGTAGTTTACATACTAAACTGGTTTAGTTTGGTTAATTCAAACTTGTTAAGTGATTTGCATTTTAACTGACCCTATCTATCTTTGATTACAAGTATCAAAATAGAATAGATAAAAATATTGTATTATTAACTTATAGGTAGATAGAAAATTCTTTATTGTTCACCACATACACGTAAAGTAAATTATTTAGAGTAAATTCATGTAATGTGTGTATTATAAAAGTAGGAAAGAACGAATGTCGGCTTTATCGTTTTACAGCGATCTCTTCCAGACAACCCGGGCTGTGGATTTTGGGAAAGGAAAACTTATGTATGCGCCCTAACAGATAATGACGAAGTAAACTGCCAATGGACACATTGTTAGGTGTAATTTATTTTGTAGAATATTAGGTTAAAATTAAATTACTTATTAGTATTATTATAAAGTAATCGATAAAGAACTACTTAAAAATATATATATATATATATTTGTAGCAACGCGAACGAATCACGTGAGACTTGTATACTATGGTCATATCTTCTGAATCTTGCAAGATATCGAAATGAAACATGGATATTGTTACAACCAAGCCGACAAAAGACAAATTCACACCTGCATACCTGTTGACATTTTATTACCTTTTCGGCATTTGGACTTCTTTGGTTAACTTTGTGTTTAAAATTTATGATTAGAAAAACAGCCCATTGTGTATTGTACTCTTTTATGGTAGTCATTAGCCAGGTGTGATTCTAGGAAATTCAGTCCACGCGGCCGAGCAGACATATTGTGTTTGTACAGTATAAAGCAATGCCTCAATTAAGAGATGAGGCAGTCGAGAGATAACCACGAGCGAAGCAAGACTTGTGTACATTCGGTAATCTATTTAGTGACGGACTTTGCGCGTGTTATTGAATTACGATCTTCGGCATTATGTTTGGACTTGTTGCGTTCGGTTATATTTGTACCTGTGTTATACGTGTATAGTTCTAATAAACTCTATAATAATTACAACGGCATTTTAATTCGAGTCCTGCAACTCGTAACAATATAAATTTAGAAAAACACATTACATTTTTTTTTTTTAAATTTCATTGAATTCTGTTGAGCCTTTTCGGGTATTCGCGACAATTTTTAGTGTGTGCATGCATGCATGGCTATTGCATAGTGTGCATGGCTATTCATCACCGCCGCGTCACAAACTGCGTAGACTTGGCATGACCGCGCCACCAATGCATCGCAGCGGCACTTTCGTTGTCAACAAGCACGGATCCACCGTTGTTAGCACGATGGGCATGCCCACAAACCTAATAGACTTGTGACGTCACACTTTCACGGTCTAATGAGGTCGAAAGGCTGATGATATTATATCTATACCCTTTAATAAAATTAAAAAAAAAAACAATCGCACGGGCTTCGGAACCCAGCGAAGTATTAAGTCATCATAGACGATACGCTGACACGTTATGTCAGATTTTTGACAACATATTATCTGTTTCTTTTTGTTCGCTGGGTGCGCAGACGTCTACTAATTTAGAAGTAAAATAAAATCTTGGTCAGAGCGTCATATATTTTGTAAGCATCTCCTTTGTAGGCATGCACTATATCGATCATGAGCGAGTTTCGTTTCTGGTGGCTGTAACCACAATCTTTTTTGAGGACTGGATTCGCGCCTGGCTGTCAAGCGGGCGTCAGTGATATGAGAGTGCGGACAACGTTCTTATAAACATAGAATCACAGATGTTACAGAATAACAGCGCGCTAGCGGCATATGAGCGGTGCCGTCTACACGAGCGCTTAGACCGAGATACAGACAAAAATTCTAAAAACAGTAATCTATGACTAGGTATGGTATATAAATACCAGTTGTCACTTTCAAATTTTATCATTGATAATCACATAGACACTTATTTATAGAAAAAGACGTAAAATTAAGACAATTAACACTAACCAAACTAGGTCCAACCAAGTCCATTTCTTGAAATATTCATTTTGTTTATACAATCTTAATTTATTTGTACGTTTATTATTACATAGTATTAAACAACATGACATATTGTTTCATTTGTAGCACACTAGATTTGTCAAGTATTTCATTCAATTATAGTCGACAAGCTTTAACTCCTAACTTCAAATGCATTCATTTTTTACATTTGAATCTAAAGAATCAACATAGGCATCAAGTATACATCTTTTATTACGATTTTGATTGAACAATTATACGATCTTTTGAATTGAATGATTATACGATTTCGAAAATCGCTGAAACGTTTGTATCATACACAAAGTCTAAATATGACTATTTAACCGAATTGAAAAAGGAAGAAGTTGTCAAGGGGGTCAATCCACAAATTACGTAACACGAATTTCATGATTTTTTGACCCTTCCTCCTCCTCCTCCATTCCTAGTGTGACATCACATATTTCGCAATTGTTCATCAAGAAATTATTAAATTAAAACAGCAGTCCCGTAATTATGCTAATTAAGCATAAATATGTTAGATTTTGAAATGTGACGTCACGAAATGTAGGAACCCCAAGGTTAGTTGTTTCATTCACATACGTACATAGCAATGCATTCGAATTAAACTTATTTACATACACATCTATGAATGACGAAGTTTTCTAAGGTCGTTCTTTATTTGTTATTATTTATAAATATTGACGCGATCCTAGTTCAAAGATACGACCCACAGTTATAATTGTCTAACAAAATGCATAATAAATAATAATATGTTGGATGCAGCAGATCTTATGGATAAAGAGAAGCTTGTTTAAAAATAAAAGTGAAATTCTGAGACATCCTAACATTTAATTATAAATGCATGTTTGTTTTTTTACGCCTTCACGACTACTGAACCGATCATCGTCAAATTATTCATACAAGTTATGAGCACTACAGAAAAACTACGGAACGGATTTAAATGCAACTCGACACAGATCAAGCTCATATCCCGGGGTGTAACTTAGGATACTTTTTATCCCGATAAATGACGTCGTTTTCGCGGGATAGACGAAGATATCAGCATCCTTTTTGAAACTACTGAAAACGTATATGAACGAAACTAGACAGAGATGATGGCTAATATCCCGAATGAACATGTATGATACTTTTTATCCCGATAAATGACGTCGTTTCCATAGAATAGACGGATTAGTTAAATAGAAGGCGCTGCAATCGCGTTTTTTTAATTTACTAACAAGTACCTACGTTCTCATAAACAACATGTCAATCGTTGTATTACTTCAAATCAGATTGGCTTCGACTCGCCTTTATGTTTTGCCGGGCAGTTGTCTAGACTATATGGATTTAGTTTCTTTGTTATTATTGTATGTAAAAAAACGAATTAAGTTTTTGTGTAAGTAAAATATAAATAATGCGCACATTTTGACACGCGGCGCAACCGCGGGGTAAACTCTAGTATATATAATTATATTAAGTGCTTACCTCACCATATCCTGCGACACCGTATCCAGCCGGCTGGAAACCTGGTTGAGGTGGCGGGGGATACCCCGGTCCTTGCGGATAGCCGCCCTGTGGGTAGCCACCCTGGGGATACCCACCCTGAGGAGGATAGCCTTGTGGATACCCCGGATTGGGGTATCCGCCTTGATTTTGATCTGAAGTTTGGAGAAACAAAATCAATCAGTAATCAACCAAAATAGATGTTTCAGGTGTCTGATGTTGAAATATGAAGTGTTTTTATTCAAACAGATTAAAAATAAATAATTGATTTTAAACAATAACACATAGATGGAATTTGATTCTAGACAATATCATTCCTATAAAACTTCAATTGATACATACTACAGTTTTCATGATTTCAGACTCTCTCTCTCTCTCTCTAACTCTTAAGATCTAGATAGACTCTAAGAAGGTATAAAAGATCAATTATTCACCACACACACAAGTCACATAAAAATTGCACATTGCCAATTATTGGTACAAACTTTTATAGTGAATTTAACATATATAAGTTGATTTTAATTAAATTATAGTTTATATGGTTGAAGAAATTAATTTATTAATGTACTAAATTAGTAAAATAATTGAAAACTCATTTTTATTTCTAATTAATTTTATTTAAATCAGCTTCAAACTTCTTAATCCAACAATCAGAAAATATCAAGGAAACAGACACGGGCAAATAAGCAGAACATGAATTATCTTGCTAAACAATATGACATCAACAGTTAGTGCCTTTTATGATTTTTCTAATCTTCAAGTTGAAATGAAATATTTTTAAACTAGCGTATACATTTTATATGTGCTGTTGACTACATCAACCATATTGATATATTGACAATAATATTGCATGGCGACCGAATGTTATTGTACAATAATAGTCTTTAGTCTTTATGTGTAGATGTATGTGTAGAAACGGTGATACCAAAAAATCCTCACACATTAATTGCATCATATCATGATACTAAATGTCAAATTCATTAGACGTTTTTTTGTATTGGTCATGGGTCAAAGTCGTAAGATTTTCTTTATAGGAAAGCGTGATTCGCACGACACAATAGCAAGACATTTAGAGCCCACACATGCTACACGTAACAATAAGAATTATACTATATTCATTTCACATAAAACAACACTAGGAACACTTAGCAATATTTTATGGAATGTAATGAAATAAAAATTATCTTAAAGAGGAGCAAGATGAGAAAATCTTTTTGAAGGTAATTAAATTCGTATGATAATTAGTAACATTTACACACTGGTGCATCATACAACTCAAGATTTTAAACACTTGATTTTCGAATAAAATGTTTTCGTATCTGCTACATCTTATCAGACTGTTACAAGAATATTATTATTACTATTTGGTCATATAGCTCGAAAGAAACCAAACAATATCGAGAGACTTGTGGTCACTGGCAAAGTTGAAGGCGAGAGGCTTCGTGGTAGATCTCCAAATATATTCTACGCCGTGCAGGAACGGAGAAAGAATATAATTTCCTGCGACCGGGCGGCCAGTCGTAGGAAACGACAAATAACCCACAGCCAGGTCGTAGGGTATTTGCCCATCTGGTTGGCTACCATCCCTGATCTAGAATAACAATATCGCCATAACAACCTTGAGTTGTGATCCGGCATTAGTGGCCAGGTTCCAGTCTCCCCTAAGAGAGCGGCAGCGCATTTGTAGCACCTCGTGTGCCTGTCTGCTGAACTCATGCAATAAAAAAATGAAATTCTAAGAATCGATCTCGGTGGAGCATTTATTCAAAGTCATCAAAGTCGTTACTTAAGACGAAAGAAGAGTATTATTCCTTGCGAATTAATTGGAAATCTTGTGTCAGATTTAGTGGTTTACAAGGCCCACCCAAGTACGACATTTTACATCAATGATGAGACTGACTAGAATTGCATTGCTATTATGAACTTTGGTCATGACACTTAAAAACACCAAATCAAACCAAAATTTGATTGATTACACTGTAGACTACATTAGCAAAAAATTTCCAAACACACCAACCTTTATTTTCTGCCATAGCACCAAAAAGTCTGTATTGTGACTAGTCCACTGCTAACTTCTGACGACTACTAAATTAATTTACACAATACCACACACATATTATTTCCTAGTAAGCTGATATGACGAATTAAAATATTATTTAACGACCATATACGAGTATTATAGCTTTTATAACGTTGTAATAAGATTCAAATTGGAATTGGAAGACTAGCGTCTCATAATACTTAGAGACATTTCTCACTTATCAGGTGAGTGCATGAATGTTTATTTGGTTTACAGAAAGGAACTTTATTAGAATACAATAATACTGTTATGTTTGGCTAAGAGATAAGGTTGAAAATGCTATGCTGTGTGTAGTGGGTAGTAAGCGATACCCAACGCTAATGATAATGAATGCGTGAATAATCACACTTGCGTTGGTGCTGGTGTTTCAATGCCTCTTTTCAACACTACCAAAACCAACCGTTTCCCTCAAATAATAAAGTTCAGAATTGAATCAATTATCTTTGAGTATGGGAAACATAACGGAAAGAACAGGGAAAGTCCCAGAGATAATGTTGCAATGAAATTGCACCATTTCAGGAACGACGATAAGTCTTCTGGTATTTGAAACTTGAGAACTGTAGTCATCAATTAGGGTAGAATAATAATTGTATATCAAGGTCTCATATTAAGCTACCTCTGGTAATCAAAATATAACTGTATTTGACAACTTCGCATGGATAAAATTATCGCAATATGGACAAAATAGACGTGTAGAGACGAAAAACATACGAAAATCTAGACACGAAGAATGTTTACCTGAAAAATTGACGGAAATAAGAATAAGATAGACCAAAAAATAGATAGATGGATATTATGTAGAAATGTGAAGTAGATCAGTATATTTCGCATACCAGAAAAGTGTGAAAGCTAAAGACAATATAGTTTGACCTTCAAATATACTACAGGACAAAGCAATGTATTAATTTTATGTATGTGTAAGGTTTATATAAAAATAGTTGTTTACTACTCTTAATGATTCGGTAAGTATTGATTTACTTTGAGCAAGTGCCAACTAAAGTTACATGTATAGGGGTCACCTTACTCATTTGAAACTCATCCAGGCGCCATCCTGTCTGGAACTCTGTCTGCTTTAAGCCAACTCTCATTCAGCGAAGTTTGTACAATATTAATATTTAGGGTTCAATAGCCAAATGCGAATATATATTTATATACAGACATACTGGTATTTTAAGCAAAAAATTTCCAAACACACCAACCTTTATTTTCTGCCATAGCACCAAAAAGTCTGTATTGTGACTAGTCTACTGCTAACTTCTGACGACTACTAAATTAATTTACACAATACCACACACATATTATTTCCTGGTAAACTGATATGACGAATTAAAATATTATTTAACAACCATATACGAATATTATCGGTTTTATAACGTTGTAATAAGATTCAAATTGGAATTGGAAGACTAGCGTCTCATAATACTTAGAGACTCAAATGATTCTGACATATATATATATATATATATATATATATATATATATATATATATATATATATATATATATATGTCAGAATCATTTGATTCTGACGCTAACAATACTGTTTAGAATTATCAAGATAAAGAAAAAAAATACTCCAGTGAATCTGTTGTGTTGAGAAATAATTAAAGATTTTATTATTATTACTCTGTGAAATTCCCCTGAACATGGCCGTAGCGATGACGCGTTAAAATTGATAAAACCTAATTAAAATAATAAAATCTTTTATCGAGAATACAACAAACTTACCGGTAAAAAGTCACCCCTTGACATTTATTTGAGTTTCTTGAGTAGTTTAAACAGTATCTTAAAACACACGAAAGCATTTTTTTAATAGTTACTTTTCACTTAAACGCGTAAAGTCTCGACCACAGCCCGGGGCAGACTAAACGAATCATAGTCCATGGACCATAACGAGTGCTCAAATAAGCTAGTTAAGGATGACTTTTTTAATACGTAGTACATTATACCTCAATGGAACAAATTAAGTAATTGTAATAATTAATAGATTAGATCTGATCTAATCTATTGAAGATATTTTTATTCTACATTTATTTTAACAATAAATCTGTTTTTGATTCAAACCGTAGATAATTTTAACAAGTAAACGATATACAGTTTAGTAGTGTCGGCACTAAATAAACTTAAAAACTAAGCCCCAGCCCACTACCGAGAACAGGGACAAAAACAGATGTACTCATATAAAAAAAACTTCGTTTAAAATAACCGACTTCAAAAACTAAAAAGTATAAGATAACTTAATAAAGATTTTTGATTAAGAATTTATTTAGTTTATTAAGAGACACAATAATATAAAATTTTCTACAACTCGAAGTCGGTGCCGAGCAAACCATAAAAATTATCATATTATACACTGTTGTAAAGAGAAAATGTTGCAAAATATTGTCATTTTTATGGTACTTTATTTGGCACCGATTTCAAGGTGTAGAAAATTTTATATTATTTTGTCTCTAAATAAATTCTTAGTCAAAAATCTTTATTAAGTTATTTTATACTTTTTAGTTTTTGAAGTCGGTTTTTTTAAACGAAGTTTTTTTTATTTGTTACTTTTTAGTGTCTAGCTATGGGTAGGCCTACGAAAGGTGCCGCGCGCCTTAAATATAGGTCCCATGAAACGGGAACGGAAATGAAAACTACTAGGCCAAACTTTGTTAAATTTTTAGGAGACCAAACGGCAACTATTCCTCATCAAACTAAAAAAGAATCACGTAAATCATAAATTTGAGCATAATCGGTGTACATACATAAAAAAAAATAACCAATCAAATTGAGAACCTCCTCCCTTTTGAGTCGGTTAAAAAACCAAATCACACACACAGAGCAATGCCACATCGTCGCCAAAACAAAAACAAGATTCATATAGGCAGTTGAGAGTTGAAGACATTACCTTAGTTTATTGAAGATAACGCATGTTAAACGTCAGAATGACTAATTGGGACTTCCCGTTCATTTGATATAGTTAAGGATGTCACTATTATAATGCAACTATTGTGACGATAACAGATGTGTGCTACAACAATAATAAATATACTTGTAAGGAAAATAATCGGTCACAGACGATATATTCCTGTTTAGTTTTCAGAGACCCGTGCCAAAATTGCATAAATGGAATACTCATATTTTTACATACACACATACATAATATCACGCCTGTTTCTCATGGGGGTAGGCAGAGACTATGGGTCTCCACTTGCGACGATCCTGACAAACAACTTTCGCTTCATCTACTTTCATTAACCTCTTCATACATGCACGTTTATTTGGGATGCTTTTTACCTGACCCTCTTTTAACTCATTTTTTTATTGTAGGTAATATGATTTTCCATTCCATTTTCCTTCCAAATGTTGTCTAGAAGAAATTGCTTATAGCCATTTACACTGTTAATATAGTTTTATTTCTAAGTTATACTTGCGTCATCGGAAACTGGAGTTACAGGAGATGGTAACAATTATGAACGAGTCTTTTGAGAGAAAGGGTATGAAAATTAATATGTACAAGGCGAAAGTTATTGTGTTTGAAAGAGATGAAAGAATAACAAGTTGTAATATACAGATAGGAAACCAAAAGTTAGAGCGAGTCGGAGAATTTGTTTGCTTAGGGTGTATGTTTACCAGAGACGAAAAGCATGAAAGGGATATTGAATGAAGAGTTAAAGCAGGTAATAAGGTGAATGGAGCGCTAAACTCTTTTATGAACAGCCAGAAAGTACCTGTAAAGGCACACTTGGCTGTCCATAAAGAGGTGTTTGTGCCAATCCTGAGGTACAACAGTGAAAGTTGAGTATGGCAGAAGAAGCATGAAAGTAGGATAAACGCAGTTCAAATGAGACCTTTGAGAATTATATGTGCGGTTAGCTTGAATGATATAATAAGGAAGTGTGATAAGGGAACGTTGTGGATTGAAAGATGTAATAACAAGAGTTGAAAAAGGAATGTTAAGGTGGTTTGGACATGTAGAGAGAATGGATAAACGTAGAATCGCTAAACAGGTGTATGGCAGTATTGTGAATGGTAGAGTTGTTGCCGGTAGACCGAGACGAACACACCATGATCATATATCAGAAGTGTTAAAGAGAGGTCAGATAAAAAGCATCTCAAATAAACGTGCTTGTATGAAGAGGTTAATGAAAGTAGATGAAGCGAAAGTTGTTTGTTAGGATCGTCACAGGTGGAGATCCATAGTCTCTGTCTACCCCGTGGGAAACAGGCGTGATATTAGGTATGTATGTATGTATTTTTAAGTTATGTGCAATAAAATACCTATATAATAAATAAATAAGTAATATAGAATCGCGTTTAAACACGATCTCGCTAGATGTTAAGCGAAGATACCTAGAAGATTTCTTCCTATTCACACGCACTACGCTACATTCCGGTTGTAATTATTGGGAAGAACAAAAGCAACGAGTTCCACTCTTTTGCAGTGTGCATAATAAAAGTGGATAAGAAGCACTTGAAAACTCATAACTGTCTAAAACGTGTGTGTTGAAACTTTTGAATTAGGTACGGGGTGAAAAATTCAAACAATTTTATAAAGCTTTAAAAACTCGTAACTAAGTGATATGGATATTTTGGGTATACATTTATATTTATGTATTTAAGTTTTATGGTTTCCACTACCGAACCCTTCGCTATTCGTGGACCGACTATCACATAGGCCAAATTTATTGTGGTTTCAATAAGTAGGTAAAATAAATAATATGACTTATAAAGCAAGGAATGTCAATAACCTCTATCTGTCAAATGTCACTTGAAAAGTATGGTTTGCAAAAAACTTATTTGCATATCAATAATAATAGTCTTACATCAAATTTAAATAAAAAGGATAAATTAGTAGTAAATTGTCTTAATATAATATTTAATTATTTAAAGTCATAATTCGACAGCTATGACGTCACAATATGGCGAAAAGTCGATCCTATTCTCATTTGAATCGTATATTTTGCAAAATAATTATATACTAAAAACTGAATTTCAAGTATTGCTAAATAACACTGAATTTTAACAAGTCAATTGTTTCTTTAACGAGTCGTAGTCGTAATTGGATAATTTGAACTCTTAAATTTTGGACTGTTTGCACAGTACAAAAAGTTGTAGCACAAAATGCCACCTGAACACATAAAAAATACATGTTAACTAAACCAGTTGACATCATGTTATTTTAATTATTCATGGCGAACAAAATTCAGTTATAACTTATAAATTAAATAAGCTTATTCATGCTAAATTCAATTTGATTTTTACATTTGTTCTAGATCACATCTAATATTAAAATTTATTTCTTAAACACCTGAACCAAGAACTTTGGCTCATGTTAAGGATCACAGAATAAACAAGTAGACGCAATAAAATGATGCTTAGACGTTTAGGCCACTAAAGTGAAAGACCAAAAATGTATCCAGACTCAGTTGGTATCAGAATATTGAGGTGGATGTGTTTTATTAGTATGGATAAACATGTGGGAGGATGTTTGGAAGTTGCACATCCCTATTAATATTATAAATGCGAAAGTAACTCTGTCTGTCTGTTCCGTTTTCACGGCAAAACTGCTGGACCGATTTGGCTGAAACTCAGTACCTATATATATATTCGATGCCGAGAATGAACATAGGATACTTTTTATCCCGAAAAATGGGATAGTTTTCGGGATAAAAATATATTTGTTTGAATAAAATCGGTACATATGTAATTTTAATACCGAGGGTGGATAAGGGATACTTTTCATTCCGGATAATGGGATAGATTTTTGTAAAGGTTATCCCAAAAAGTAGGATAGGTTTTTGTGATTTGGCATTTTCGTCATTATGGTTATTTGGGTCATCTTTGTCCTTTATGTCCCTTTTGTCCTATTTGTCCTTTTTATCATTATTGTCATTTATATAGTTTTCAAAAAGAGTGGGGATAGATAAATAAAACTAGGACGGTTTGAAATATAGGATAAAAGTTTGGATGAGATCAATAATTTCTCAAGTTTATGAATGTTCAAAATTTTCGTCTATAAAAAAAGCGATAGTAACTCGATTTGTCTTTCTGTTAAGCTTTCACGGAAAACTACTAGAAATACTGGATCGGTTTTGCTATAATTTTAATGCCGAAAATGGACGTAAATATTTTTCATGCCGGGGAGATGGATATAAAATGAAATTAATCTTCTGGGTTCAAATAGCACTCGTATAAACATTTAGTACAATGTAACCTGTATTAACGCCTGCTTTTTAAACAAAAGTTTGACTAATAAATCGAGAAAAAAATATCAATAAAATAGCATGGATGTCATTGTGATGTGATGAGGAGGGATAAAAATCATTTACCAAAAATGTTTTAAAATAGAAGATTATGGCAAATTAGCCGTGCCCGCAACTTCGTCCGCGTAGACTTTTTTCGCGGAACCCTAAAAAAAAGTAGCCTAATTTAGTCCTTCTAACATCAGCTATCTGCCAGTAAAAGTCCCGTCAAAATAGTTCCAGCCGTTTCAGAGATTACCCGAAACATCCAGACAGACAAAAATTTTAAAAATTGATGTTTTATTAAAGTGCCGTATATACTTTTATATGCATTTAATGACATTACAAACACTTCAATTTTATTTATCTGTATAGAGGTGATTTGTGGTCTGACCAAAAATGTATGAGCATTTAATTAAATACAAAAGTTTGGGAAATACATTATTTCGCCAGTCAGGGTGAAAAGAAAAGATGAGAGTTTTGTATTAAGTTTTTTAAATCAAACCTAAGAATATAATGAAATCATTATCTATGTTTCGTAAAATACATTACCCACTCAAGAACTTATCTGAAATCAAACATTGATTGCACCACTGAGCTGATAATAAAAATAGCTGTTCTGGAAAATCCACACAATGTTAACGACATTTAGGAAATGAGTCATGAGTTTTAAACATAAAATTCAACCCTAGTTTACCATATATAAAACTACTAAACAGAATCCGAACAGGTCATTTCCCGACAAGAAGTTTTGGCCACCTAATGGGCAAAGTTGATTCTCCCTGCCACTGCCTACTGTGTCGAACTCGTGAGGATGTCCAACATCTGTTAATGGAATGCAGCTAAAATAAAGATGGCAGAAAACAGCTGATGGGGGAAATGGGACTGAATCGTTTTGATTTAGGTATTTTTATAGAAATCCTGGCAGTCAGCCTCAAAGAAGGCTAGTTTGTAAGCCAGCTCATTATTCAAAATTTAATATATAACTTATTGTATGTTTAGGAGATAATGGGGCTGATATGCCTATGTGGCAAAAGTCCCAAATAAATAAAGAGGAAAAAAAAACCATGGTTCAGGCAAACAAAAAATACATATAATCGAAACAGTAACAAATTTTGAAATTTAAAAAAAATTATAAGGTATTTGTAATAATCTCGATTTCTTGTATTTATAAGACTCTGGTTTGCTTTTTTATCAAATAAGCCTTTAAAAAAAAGTTTAATCAAAAATACTCCATCTCCCGAAAACTACTCAAGGGATCTTATGCACAATTTTAGTTGGAAAGTGTTTTGATATTTTTGAGAAATTTTCATTCAATAGTTCAAATGTGAGTGACACAATTTTGATGCCTTCAGAAGTGAATATATTACCATCAACAATAGTTAACTTCAATAAAATATTAATTAAGTTGAAGGGGTGACCCGTATGGAGGAGCGAGATGGAATGCCCCTCCGTCTCAAAGCAAGATCTTCTGGGGAGGCTAGTGTTGCTCCTCGCAGGCCCCTCTGTTATTGTTGAAAATTTATTCTTTGTACGTTTCGGGAGACGTTTGCGACCTCAATTATTGTACAGCGCCATCTATTGGCTTATAAGTGTTTCACTACAAAGTGATTATTATGGTCCTCCAGGAACTGAACTCGACCATATGCTACATTGGAAAAAGTTTTTTATAACAGTATCTAGGCCACCCAACTAATCTTGTGTAATACATAAGTCTGATATGCCTTTATTCTGACCTATCGTCCTCTGTCACACCACAAATCATCATGTCATCCTTCACACAATCCAACCATCTCTTTCGTGATCTACATTTAGATTTGTATCTGTTAAACTCCCAGTTTAGCTTTCTTTTGTCACGTGACTGTCATCTCTCTTAATTACATGCCCATAAAAAACTAGTCCTCCTCCTCTCAATTTTTCAGTCACGGGTGAACTTTCAGAGATCCGCTTATGTACTCATTTCTCACTTTACCCACACATCCATCTCAACATTCTCATCTCAGCTGAGTGGAAACGTCTTTGGTCTATCTTGGTAGCCCAACATTTAGATCAGTATAACAGCACTAGTCGTATGACAGATTTATATATTTAACAGTTTATACAAAACCAAACGGATGTGAAATAAAAATATAAGAAATGCATTTTTGCTGAAATGGCTTCAGAACCATTAAATATTATTGCTTTTTTTTTAACGTGGTATAGGTTCGCATTTGACAGCTATCTAACCTGATCTTAAGAGAAGATGCGATTTAGGATGGAGAACGCTCACCTAGTAGATACCTATTCACTCGTGACTTGAATGGTTGTATGAATCGGGGAACACAGACTCCGGCAAATTATTCCACTCGACAGCAGTGCGCAAGAGAAAGATTGGGAGACAAAATGTTTAGTTCTAACCAATGGTATGCTCACCATGTAACAACAATGGCGTAAATCGTTGCTTCTGGTCGTCTGGAGATAGAAAGGGGATAGCGGAATGGTTTTAATGTTATTAAATAATATCATTTATATCACAAACTGTATAAAAATGTCCATGCACGGTGCACCACACCTTTATCAATATAACAGAATATACTTGCAACATAAATTGAACTAAAAACCATGATAATTATGATATTGATACTATATACATATATATAACTTTAATGGGCCATATGCTTTGGCGTGCTGGTGTTGCATAACATACTGTGCTGGGTGTAACAACATTGAACGATATGAGACCTCATTTTTTAAGAAAGAAAAAATTAAATGCATGATACCACAGAGATCCTATAGTAATTTATTAATTTCATAAACATCAAAAATTAGAATTAATCAGCTTTACTAAAAAGAGTTTATAAAAAAATAAAGATTTTTTCCAGTTTATTAAAATTTATTTGGATAACAGCTGGTCTAGGCTTCTGTTATGCTGATTTAAGGTGTTTTGACAATAATAAAAACCTATAGGGTTTCAGAAAACAGTTATAGATATAAAAAAATATATCTACAATATTATAAAAAAAAAAAATTCTAAACATGCCGTGTCTGTACATTGAAGCTATTTAAAAAAAACAACTGAAATACACTATATAAACGATGGAGAACACGATGCAATTTTTTATAGATATCTTGTCTGTTTGTTCGGGATTTACGTAAAAACTACTGGGCCTATTTCTATGCGGTTTTCACTGGTCGATAACAAATTCTTGGCCTAAAAATCTGCAGTACTTAATATACCGGGCGGGAATCCTTCGGGAAATTTCTTGGGAGTGGTTTAAAGTGGCTCGGTTGAAAATAAAATAGGATTCCTATGTAATATGTTCACTGATCAATTCTCTGTCATAAAATCCGTGATGCTTTATATCCAGGGAACCCCGCGGGAATTTTCCCGGGAGCGGTTTCAAGTACTTACGACACAAAAGTTAGCATATTTCGTGCAATGTGAACGAAGTCGCGGCCGAAATCTAGTAGAAAAATATAACGCTTCTTTAAGCCATATCTCAACTACTTACACTTCTTAAGCCCAAAAGTCCCTAGACTTAAAATCTACTTCTAATCTCTAATCTACTTTTGTACACAACTAGATATAATTTTAGTCTTTAAGTTCATTTTTGTATTGGTGTATAATAAAGTGTTATCTATCTATCTATCTATCTACTTTTTATGCTGGGGATCCCGCGGGAATTTTTCTGGGAATGATGTAAAACGAGCAGATTAAAAAAAATCAAATTCCAATGTGATTTTTTTCACTGATCGATAACATATTTTATATAATAAAATGTGTTCCTTTTTTATCCCGGGAATTTTCCCCGGAGCAGTTTGAAATCTTTTGGATGCATAAAAATTTGCTTATTCCGACACAGTTTCCACTCAAACGATAGCTTGCATTCTTTTTTAAATACTGCGATACTTTGTGTCCCGGGAATCCCGCGGGAATTTCAAGGCAAGCGTGGACGAAGTCGCGGGCATATCCTAGTATAATATATTGATAGGGTAGGAAATGGGACACATCAATGAGTTGGATGTAAAATAGGCCTTCAAGAGCAAATCTGGAATAATAGAAAAATGCTCAAGTATTGGGGAAGAATATAAGACAGAAATTAATCTATATGATTAGAATATTGCAAGCAAATGTCAATAGCCAATAGTAACCACTTTTAATTAAGTGGGACATCTGTCACTTTGCCTGCTATTAGGAATTGATTGGCCATTGTTGTGTTGCTGCTTGAATCCTCTGGATTATTTATTCTTAATGGACTGAATTAGAATTATGAGTGTGCAAAGTCTTATTCATATCTAGATTCCTTCTGCCCTTGTCAAGGAATTGAAACTCATATATTGGTAATCTTGATGTGCAGTTTGTCTCACACAGTAATTGTATCAGTAACATGTTGGGTCAGATAAAGTGCCCAAACTATGAGTGTACCCCAAGCCAGGATTTGAATCCGAATATAATTTGAATGAAATGCTGATATGTGCCTTAGCTGTTAAACCACCATGATTATTAATTAGAACAATAACACAATAATTTTCAAGTTTGTTATATATACACACACACATAAATTTGGAACAAAGATTATTAATGCATTATACAATACTATTCATATGAGTTAAATCCCGGAATTAATAACCTTTTGAGTATTTTTCACCATTTTCTATAGCTTCAGATTTGGTCCTGAGGAGCCCATAAAATTTTCAAAAATTTCCTAATTTATATCTGTTCCTATATCTTCTGTTGATTCACATGCCTTACCGTCAGTTGAATTTTGACATAACTTGTATAGAGCTTATGTCAAATTTTAACCTATAGTGAAGCAAATGAATAGTCGGTAAGATATGAGAACTGGTCATTAATTATATTAATTCAATTTAAAGTGGTAAAAGACATTTAAAAAACAAAGTCCCAGTCATTATAACAGCACAGTGCAACATTAACATAGAATAAATCCATTATAAACCTCCAGGATAAACTCCAGGATTCTGCCACATCTCCAAATAGATCCCAAATGCAACTGTACAAAGAAAAAACCAGGCCTCAGATACAATTAAAAAAATATACATACACATAGTGTTGTAGTTGGTTTGTTTTTCTTTATTCAAATTTTCGGTATCCGTTTTGACAAATCACCACTTACAAGCTCACTGACAATCTGTAAAAAAATTACATCATTTATCTAGAAACATCTTCTGACTGTAGGTAAATGTGTTTTATTAGTTACTTTTTAATTCCACAAAGTAGTATTTGTATAGTTGTTAATAAATGTATAATTATAACATTAGATTACTGCAAGAACTTATTAATTGACATACATATACATATTGTTATGTGCGAGCGGGGGTATGCACTTAGGATTAGAAGTAAACACCAGTTTTTTTAAACTAAATGCTTTTATTAAGTTACACAGCCATATATTCTTCTTTGCAGGGTTGCCCCTACACATACAACTAATGACACACTGTTCCGACTCAGACAATAAAATGTCTCACTTATAATACCATCGCCAATATTGCATAGACCACCTCCTGCTGCTTCAGAACTTACCGTGTCTAGCTCGCTTCTGGATATCCTCTTAAATTACACTAAACTCCGCCCACACTCAATAGCCCCCTAAACTCACCACTAAACCCTTCGCTATACTCGTCACTGTTTTCTACTAAACTCTTCTTCCAACTCTCTAACCTTGTACTTGTCAATCTGCTGTCTTCAACTGAACTACTCCATAAGCACGCCTTACGCTGCTTATATACCCAGAAGAATCTTCCGGAACCCATAATTTTGTCTTCATTTTGTTATTCTTTATTTACTGTCTGTCCCTTTCTAAACATCTATTTATCTCTGTCTTTTCTTTCCTGAACTTTCTATTTTAGAATTTTTGTTCATCATCTATCCTTTTCTAAAATGCATTTGTCCTTGTCTTTTTCTTTCAGAATCTTCTAGATTTTTCTAAAACTTGTTAAACCAAATAGATCGTTCCACCATCATTTGCCACACTATATGGCAGTTTAGAGTTCTTGCAGTAAACAATAACAACAACAAGTGACAATAATATCCTGACAAATAAATAATACATGGCCCCTTTGCTTCAATAAACTGTTATCTTGAAACTTCAGGAAGTCTTTTAACCTTCAAAAAATTATGTATCTAAATGAATAACTTGGTATTTTTAAAAATACATTGTCGATTGTCAGAAACAAGTTACTTTCAATACAATAATTTTTTGAAATCCTAAAAAGTGGTTACTGCCATAATTCGTCTCAGACTCAGCCATATCTGCACACCGGTTTTTCTTGGCGAAAATTAGAGTCCGTGACCATTCCTTTGTGAATCTAAATTTGAACAATCTTTTCTACTGCCCAAAAGTTATTACCCCACTCTCACGATATTTTACCAGGAGATTTCCCTCGCCCTGTCAAAAAATTTCCTTTTAGCATTGTGTTATGTATTATATAAGTTTATAATTATAAATAACATTTATTTATAAGGTAGTTAGATTAACTCTGTTTATGTTGTGTTGTCCTTAGGTTCACAGAAGTCACAATTGGAAAGAAAACCGACCAAATTTTTTTTTGAGCTGCTATTGCCAATAACCCACACCTGACATTCTTTTACTGTGACAAAAGCGTCAGTTCTAAACGCAGAATAGAATTTTTGAAAAACTCTTTTCTACAATTGCAATTTTCAAGATAACACATTTTTGAAGCAAAGAGGCAACATGCAAAAGATAAAATAAATAATATATTATTTCTAAATTATTTTTTAATATTTCTGATTGTTTTTGTCTAATAAGACATGATATATATTTTCTTATTTTCAGATTTATGCTGATATTCTATTTGTATGAAGTAAAATATTAAGAATGCTAATTTAAATTGTTTAATTTAAATTGTAATACTAGCTATTTTCATATTTTCATAAAATTTTGAACAGATACTTAATGCAAATTTGCACACCAAATGGGCAAAAACATGTGAAATTAATTAATGTGTTGTTATAATAATATACCATATTTTAGCAAATAAATTGCATAATTCTTATTAAGGGAAAACTAAATAATGAAATAAACATGCTAGCAATACTATGTGTTATATTTATCATAAAGTATAACAGATTTTTCATAATTTGTTGGAAATCTATTTTATGGATAACTTTTTATTCAGTTTATATCTGCAATCAGTTGTAACAATGAGATGTCAAAATATATTGCCTGTAAAATTGTTTATCATACACACAAAGTCAAAGGAACACAAAGGAATAATGTATATAGTAATCTACTTATTAGGGTACCAACTACCAAAGGGTGAGGGTCCTAAGTTCCGAAATTAACTTCTTAAATATATTTGTGAAAAAAAAAAAAAAAATAACATTAAGTTGGGTGCAGTATAGATATAGAGCACACCCTAACCTATATTTAAGAAGTTTACATCTGCTCATAATAAATAAATGTGTCCTACAACTAACTATACCCCACCCAAATCTGTTTATAAAATTGTATTGCATCTGTCTGTAAGTTCGAAATAGTGTTACAACAGACAACTACACACTTAGATAGGTTTATGTGTTTCATTGTTTGATTGAAATATATAGGGTATTTACACAAATTTAATTCATAAGGGTATACATTCAAAACAGTCTTGAAAAGCAAACACAAATTATTTCAAACCACACTCGAATCATCTCTATGATCTATCTTAAAATCACATTCTAGCAAAAAACCAACAATAGTATCCTTTTTCCTACATTGTTGATTCTTGGTTTGTATAGAAACAAAATAAAAATCCTTAGACGATTTTCTAATAATAAGACTATCTAATAATTATTATTTAGACAGAACTTGAAATTTCGGGCCACAAAATTAACAACAATGTTATTGTAATTACTTTTTTCTATGAAACGACATTTAAAATGATGCAATTTATGACAGTTTCAAATAGCATTATACGTAGGTGGAAAATATACATGTTTTAATATTGGGTATACTGATTACAGAAAAACTAATTTCCAAAATCCGAAAAGTCCAAGCAAGACCCTGGAAGGTACTAGATTGATGTCGCAACAAATGATCGATCTATTTTCATTGAATCCGGCTCTAGATGTAATGACAAATGTATCACTTACCCGATTAATTCAGTGTGTCGCTCAAGTAAATTAGTAGACAAAACGCTCAGAAATAAAAGAATATGTATATATATTAAAATCTATTTTTAAACACTGCAAAGCACTTTCTCAACAAAACACGTTCACTTTTTTCCCAATGACTCAATGTTAGGGAGGAGATAATCAATTCTGTTATATCGATGTTGTACAAAGTTAAAGAACAAACATGTTTTAACATCGATTTCGAAAACAGATAAAAAATTATGGACATTTGAGTATATCTACTTTTAATTTTTCTATATATGGAAATATAGACATAAAGAACTATGATATTTATGAATGATATATATTGGTAATCAATCGATACTTCGTTTGTTCAAATAGTAGAATTTGTTTCAATAGTTTCAGTGCTGTACGATTATACGATAAAACATTATAAAATACGGACCGAGACAGAGGACACTATCGCCATCTGACGGATTGGTAATGCACTAATAAATACCAAGTAAACAGCAGTAAATAACAGTCACAAAAAATATATTTTTTAAAATTATTATTAATTTCTATCAAACTTTGTGACTATTTGTGAGTGTATATTAAACAATAATTGAAATGAAGTTTGACTGTTGCATTACAAATTGTACTAATCCCGTTAGAAAAAATAAAACTTACGCGATTTCCATGTCAATTCTCATCATTCTCGAGATGGTTCCATAGTCTATTCTATTCTATTTTGGCGTTTTGGCTTCCAACGCTACTGACGCTGATTCGGCCAATGGCACAGTAACAGAGAATGTCAGGTGTGGGTTATTGGCATTACCAGCTCAAAAAAAAAAATTTGGTCGGTTTTCTTTCCAATTGTGACTTCTGTGAACCTAAGGACAACACAACATAAACAGAGTTAATCTAACTACCTTATAAATAAATGTTATTTATAATTATAAATTTATATAATACACTAACAGATTTTTTATTGGCCAGTGCTAAAAGGAAATTTATGTTGACAGGGCGAGGGAAATCTCCTGGTAAAATATCGTAGAGTGGAGTAATAACTTTTGGGCAGTAGAAAAAGATGTGTTCCAAAGTGCCCTCGTCTAAACCGCATTCACAAAGGGAATGGTCACGGACTCTAATTTTCGCCAAGAAAACCGGTGTGCAGATATGGCCGAGTCTGAGACGAATTATGGCAGTAACCACTTTTTTAGGAAGCTTGCGGTATAGATAAAGGTTCCATAGTCACCAAGTCAGGAACTGATTTGTAGATCGCAAGAAAATCGAGAGAAACTCTTGTTGAAGATCATATACAACGAAGAGGGAGATGGCAAATTTGTATACGCGTGCCTGTTGTACAATTTCCATAGGTGCTTAATATAATATTTCTAAAGCTATTGAAGTATTTGCTCAAGTAAAACATAAAAAATATTTTTCTTTATCAAAACAAAACCGACTGCACTCTACAAACCAAAAAAATAAATATTTAACGACTTCTTTCTATAACATCTACAAATCGATGTCAAGTAAAATATAAAAATTACTCTATTTTGTGAATTATTTTTATTTTATGTTTTATTTGGCACCGATTTCTAGATGTTGTAGAAAGAAGTCGGTTAAATACTTATTTTTTTATTTTTAGTGTGAAGTCTGTTTTGTTTTTATTTAAAAAAAATATTGGTTTCGTTATAATATTTATAATAAGAGTACTGATTATATTCCTCTTTGTTTCTTATTGTTAATTTCAAAGTCTGTCATTGCTAACATTTGTGACGTATAAATTTAGTTATTCTTTTTTCACAATTTTATTTAAACGTACAAATAAACAAAATTAAGCTCTTTTTGTATCGTCAGAATAATAGCTTATTAAGTGCACATAGAAGTGTATACGGTACCTATAAAAAAATTGAAACATTTTGCGGCTAATCTCTGAAACGGCGGGACCGATTTTGACTGGCCTTTCACTGGCAGATAGCTGATATTATAAGTAGTAACTTAAGCTAACCTTATTTTTTTGGATTCCCAGAAAAATATCCACGCGGATGAAATAGCGGGCATATTTTATAATTGTAACATTTATTAAAATGTTGATAGTACTGTTTCTTGTACTCGTGCAAGCAAAAGTAGACTTTAAAGTGAAAGTGACGAACATTTTAATTCCGTGAGTGTATGTAAATATTCATGTTCATGTCTTGTTGCGTCGAGTCAAGTAGTCGCGGATCGGATAAATAAAGGAAAATGCAAACATATCGTGAGACGAAACGCTCGCATCTGAAGACGTGTTATTTTATGGTGGACGGTTAAAAACATATGTCGAGTATAGCCACAATTTAAAAAAGAGGAGGCGTGACTCTATGTCTGTTTATCTATTTTTTTTGTTAGTGTAACGAGTTTTTGGCGGGAACTGAAAGAGGACGTCGTGCTGTGCAGTTTTATTTTCTAAAAATGTGTAAAGTTACTCTAAAATGAACAATAGTTGTAGGATATTGATATTTTTTGAGTAGTAATTATGTATTTTTGTGAGAAATGTGAACTGTATGGTCAGATGTGGTTTTTCGAGTTTTCACAAGAACTCCATTGAATGGCGTCGGTTGTAGCCTGCAATACAACTGCGCTACTATACGAAGAGATATTATATACATCAGAATTGGCTGTATGGACTAAGATTCCTTTGCCTGCCTTTGTGGCGAATTCTACTACTACTACTACTACTGTTAGTGTAACTGTCATTAGTCCACTGTCAATAAAATTAATAAAAGATTTAAATAATTTTATAACCTATAAAAAGTTTAAAGTTGTGAAAGGTTTGAGTTCAAGTTAAATTAATCAAATTTAACTGTTATAACAGCTCGGGCATAAGGTTGTATATTATAAACTGTTGTTAAATTCTTGATACGATGAATATACCGTTAAAAAAGTGCATTAGTAATCCAGCAGCTAATTGTACGTTTTGGTATTAGTTTTAACTTATAATTTACTATATCTTGCGGGAAATTTATATCATTATACTTTTTAGTGTTTTACCGGGCAATAAACACTACATCTGCTTTGAATATCAAGGAATGGCGTGTGGCGAGAGGCTTATCTGTCAACAAGAACGCCGAAGGTGTTCTAACCGATGCACCTGACTATACGTACCTGGATGGAAGACCGACGCCTTTATTGGTAAGTTCGGAATGTGTATATCAACACTCGAGAATTTAGTTTCTAAATTAAGTAAAATCCATTTTCGAATGCACAAGTGTTTAGAGTTGTGTCACATTTTATCGATTATGTATCATAGATTCTACCTATAATATTATAAAATTCTAAACATGCCGTGTCTACATTGAATCTATTAAAAAAAACTGGAATAATATATATAAACGATGGAGATCAAAATACATTTTTTTAGATTTCTTGTCAATTTGTCTATTCAGGATTGACATAAAAACTACTGCGCTGATTAAGATGCGGTTTTCGTGAATCCACAGAAAATTCGTAGACTTAAATTGGTGCTACTTTTTACCCTGGGAATCCTGTGATAATTTTTCTGGAAATTATTTAAAATGGCTAGATTTAATAAAAAATTTAAATTCCAATGTCATTTTTTCGTTGATCAATAGTAATTTTTTGTAAAAAAATGTGTGGTATTTTTATCCCAGGAATTCTGCAGAAATTTTCCTGTGAGTGGTTTCTAGTTTTTGGGGTGCATAAAATTTGAATCACTTTGGTTGAATAGTATACCACTGAAGAGACATGATGGTATTCAATGAGATTGAATGATTCAAGTGAATGTGTATATGGATCACTTTGATTGTTTTATCCAAATTGAAAGACATATATTAACTGTCTAATATCGACTTAAGTTTTTATACAATATTATTGTTAAGAAGAAACAAATAAGAGCCGACCCGACAATTTTCTTATTAATCAATCTCAAAAAGGAGGAGGTTCTAAATTAATCTCTATACTTTTCATTGTATGTTTGTTACTCAATTTTCTTTTAATCAAAAGGGCATACCCCGAATTGGTCCCATAGTCACCATATCAGGATCTGATGTGTGACTCCCAGGGAAATCGAGAGAAACCCTCGAAAATTGTTAACCGACTTGTTTGTTACATGATATCTCTATCAATTGTAGAGCAATTTTCAAATTTTTTCTTTATTCGTAAATGTATATCCCCAAGGTGGTCGAATGGTCACTAAGTCAGGATCTTATAAGTGAATTGCAGAGAAATCGAGGATAACTCTAATTAAACAACACCAGCGCCTACATTCTTCGAATAAAAAGCTTGGACATGTGTGCCAGTACTACATTTTCTACAGGCACAAATTTTATTTTGTATGCATGTTATGTGATTTCTCTGTCAATTGTGGGCTGATTTTCAAATGGTTTTTTTATATGAAAGAGTATACTCCTGAGATGGTCCCATAGTCACTAAGTCAGGATCTGATGAATAGTACCTAGGTAATTCGAGAGAAATCCTTAAAAAAAATATTAACCGAATTCATTGTTACACAATATCACTAACAAATGTAAAGCAACTTTCAAAGTTTTTTCTTTATTTGAAAGAGTATATTCCCATGGTGGACCCATTATCACCAAGTCAGGATCTGATGAGTGAATCTCAGGGAAATCAAGAGTAACCCTTGGTGATGAGTGCCTTCACTGAACAGTGAGATAGCAACCTTGTATATGTGTGCCAATAGTAAAATTTCTACAGGCATTTAATATATTATTTCTAAAGCTATTCAAGTATTTGTGCAATTAAAAAGTAATTTTTTTTAACAAAACTGACTTAAAGAAAACAAAACAACAAATTTGCAAAATATAGTAATTTTTATGTTTTAGTTCACACCAACTTGAATATGTTGTAAAAAGAAGTCAGTTAAATATTTATTTTTTGCTTTCTAGTTTAAACCCAGTTTTGTTTTTGTTAAAAAAATATTTAATAGCCTGATAGTTGCACACATGTACAAGTTATGCATATGTTATGGGTATACAATAGATACCACAGCTGATCTCAAACACCCAGACCAGAATAAATGACTGCAAGCTTGTTTATTGAAATTATTTTTAGCATCGAATCTGGGCCTTCTGTGTTAGAGTAAATTAGGCAGATGAAGGTTTAGACCACTATTTTGTTTCAGCATAAGCAGAAACTTAGAATGTTAAGGCAGCAGGACTATGCCAAGAAGATAGTGGAGATGTGCTCTGAATTGGACTTTGCTAAACAAAGATACCAGAATATGCAAAAAGCAAAGGAGCAAGAGAGACAAAATATTATCAGTAACCGATTAAAGCCAAAGGGAAAAGCTTTAAAGTGAATTCTGTTTGAGATTAATATAGTGTAAATAGTGTAGTCAATAATTTAATACATGTTGGTATCACTTGTTGTAATTTCTATTAATTACATACTAAATAATTCTATATTGATTCACTCAATAAAACTTCCTAAAATGTGCTACTGCTGTGCTCGAGCCCTCCTATTTTCAGGAGAATGGACTGTATACCTACCACACTACACGGGCCCGTGTAACATGATTTTTCTGGTGCACAAGTTGTTGTAAGGGCAAATATCGTAAGTATAACACGCTAATCACTAACATTTTATCAAGGGTGATGATATTGCAGACAGTCACCGAAGGCGCAATTTACAAAGATGCATTTAGAGAGCCCCACTATGTGGGCAGAATAGGTTTTAAAACCACTGCCATCCTGGGCAGGTTATTACAGCGTCCCCTCTATTATCCAATTCAAACAAATACGGACATTAAAAAATATTAATATTAAAAAAAAATTAAAAGGGGTATTTCAAATAAAGTTTTGATATAAAAGTATATTATGATATACTTTTATACGCTCACGGCGGCTAATGGGCGAAATCCGCCCGCCAGCGCCAGCGAGTCCTTGGCGGGAGTGAAGCAAGGTTGTACGCAGGGTCGTACGCACGGTGGCACGTACTGTCGCACATCTTCCTTGACGAGCATTAAGCGTTTGTAGGAGGAGACGCGTCCCATCCGGGTTTGTCTAACCACCTCCTTTTTTTTACGAGGTGAAATCCACTTTCGGACATCTCACCATGTCATCTCACAGGATCACGGTAAGAGCGTGTGGAGGCTCGCCGGACTATTGCCGGAATATCTACTAAAACTCCTTGTGTTCCTTCCAATCGCCTATAGCCAGTGCCGCGGCAAGTGGTTATCGCCAGCTCGCATAAGCCCGGGCACGTGCCGACCGAGGCGGCCTCGTCCATTGTCACCGCAGGGCGCAATGCACTCCGCGGCGACAGAATGGGGAGCGCGTAACAAACTCCGCTCCCTGATCCAGCGGCCTCAAGTGTGGGCGGACCCTCCCTTGGGTTTCGCCCGCGGCCGTTTGCTCACGGCGCTGGAGAACATCTAGGCCAACCTAGCATCTCAGTCTTTTTCTGCGCGGGGGCGGAGCTTTGGTTCGACGCCACAGCTCTTGTCCGAGTTGTCATATCAATGGTATGCGGCGGAGGATCGGTGCCGCAAAGACGGGACGTCCTCTCGCCGCTCGTCAGTGTCGTGGCAAAACGGGGGTGTCTCGTCTCGGTCATCCGGGTATGTCATGTCATGAGGGGCGCCTCCGGGTTGTGATTAACGCAGCCGGGAGTGAGTGTTCGTCACTGGAACATGGGTACACCTCATCCATAGAAGTTTTATCCAGGCTGCAGTCGGGCGCAGACGGGATTGTCATATCCATGGCGTGGCGGCGGGTACACGGACGCCAATCGAGGTGAGCTGTCACCGACCCCTTTGCCGCCATCCGCCTCGTCCTTCAACATTCCCAGCTATGGGTGAACCACGGCCGGGAATTGGTGCCGAAATCCATGTGTCATCCCCAACCGCGAGTAAACCACAGTCGGGGGTAATAGATCGTCCTACGTGGGTGAGAAAACCTCACCAGTACACGTCTTTTACAGCAGAGTCGACGGAGCGAGCCGAACTTCGATCCGCTAAATGCCGCCCGTCCTACAAACGCCAAAGCCGCTGTCCGCCGGACAGGAAACCTTCCTGCAGCTACTACACTGAGAACCTCTCTGCTGAACAGAGCGGTGTGAAGCGACCACCTCCTAAAACAAGGGTATCCTAGCTTAAGGCCGCGCTTTGGAGGGCACGGTCTGGACAAGGCCCGCCGAAGCCGGGAGAGAGATGCTTGAGCCATTTTAAGAATGTCACCAATTAAAATAATCTTCCGACTCCAGCCGAACTCTGGCCGGACACTCCACTCCAAAGTGCGAAGACCTAGGACAGGGTGGGTGTTTGGCAGGGAATAAAAGACAGGATATTGGGAAAAGGAGAGGTGGGACACCATTGCCACGGAAGAAAGGAGTGTGACAGTAGTCGCTCGGGGCCCCGGGCGCGCATACCCGTGCACCTCCTACTGGATGGAGAGATGTTCAGCAGGCGATGCCCCCTGGGGGAGCCTAACCGCTTCCTACTCTAACGCCGCTAATGCATTGTTTGTTGTCATCGTAAATATTCAAACACGGAAATATTGAGAGATGTGTGGAGTTCCCCCACCGACGGACTTCGCCACCTTGACTATATTTTTAGAATATCCAGATCTTGTAAGAATGCTTCTCCTTCATTTAGAATAAGATGTGGGTTTTTTGTTGTAAAAAGTGTCATAAATTCCTTAAAGATAGACAAGACGCAAGATTAGTAGCTCACAACGCCCAAAATGCTCCGTTAGCCATTCCACAAGGCGACCGCGGTCGTTGTGGTGGTGGCGAAAACGTCACCAATGATGTGACGTTTTCGAAAACGTCACCAACGCTCACAACGACCCATGTCAAAAGGTGGGTCGAATAACCCTTCGACTTGGGTTTACGATTGTAACGCCGTCAAGCAAGTCGAACGGGAAAAATCGCGTTCGTGAACGGTGTCGTTGTGAGTCTCTAATGGAACGTAGCCTTTGAGGTTGTAGATATGGCTGACGGTAATCACTTATGATCTGAAAAACATTAAAATCAAATAAAAAAATAAGTGTGCGTCTCGGGACGCCCGACAGAAGTGATAACTTAAATATTGAAATTGTTTAACTTGAGAAAAGCTTAGGTTATTACTTAAACTTTATATATATAGCGCGTGGGTTAGAGTGAGAGAGGAGGAGCCTGCCTACCGCTGCCGTATGCGTGAGAGAAAGGGAAGCCAGACAGACTGGAGCCGTAACGCGTTACGTACCGAAGCGGTTTACCCTCCCATAAGAAGTTATCACTTCAATAACTCGTATTTTATAAACTACTCAACGGGAGCAAGCAAGTGGAACGGGAAAATGGCGGTCGTGAGCGTGGTCGTTGTGAGCTTCCTGTGGGATTGCGGCTGATGTCTTACGATGTGCGCCACGTGTCATTTTATTTGTCATAATATTCACAGTCCAATAACAAAATTAATATTTAAAGAAGTGTTTTACAGAGTGTATAGAGAACGAAGCTGACAAGGGGTTCACAAAGTACACGCTGAACTGAATTTGCTGATAATAAACTGTAATTAAGTTTTCAGTTCATTAGCGTGTGTAATCTATTTATTGGACAGCATCGGCCGTAATAAACATTGCTAATACGAGATCAGCCGCTGGTTCGTTTTGGGATCATTTACACGGCCGTTTTGAACTTTTTTATATTTTCTATCTCCCTGCTCCATCTAGGATAATGTTGGTGTTATTGACTGTGGACAAATGCGTCTTGTTTATAGCGTTAAAAATAACGCCATTACCGAATAGCTTACCTTAGTGTTCGTTAGTATTTAACGATTAATAACATTGTGGCATCACAAATAACGCGTTAATTCATCACTACATCTGTGTCAAACTGTCAATAATGATCGAACAAAATTCCAAACTAGTTGTTACCCCCGACTTCGTCCGCGTGAAATTTACCGGTGCGGCGATGGCGGCAGCGTGCGCCAAGGCCTTTCAATTTTTTCTAAAATAAAAGTAACCTAAGTTACTCCTTATAACATCAGCTATCTGTCAGTGAAAGTCCCGTCAAAATCGGTTCAGCCGTTTCGGAGATTAGTCGGAACAAACAGACAGAAAAAACTTTAGCCTCGTATAATTTCATATGCATTTAGTATAAAGCTGTTATTTTGACATTACCAACAGACGCTTCAATTTTAATAGATGGAGCAGTATGGTAGGTTTTAATAAATGCATCATTTCGGCCGACGTATTCTAGGGCCAACGCGGAATAGGAGAGCAGGAGATTGCCATTTCTTGCGGCCCTGGCTAAAGCCGAATATAAGGAACACGGAGTTTTACAAGGTATTCTAGTAGTGGTAACCTACCTCCACCAGGGTAGGACTAGGGGTCCAATTCTGCTATTTCATAATCTTCTGGTTGCCAAGATAATCAAAGTACGCGACAACGCCTTCTGTTTTGTAAAGCTCAAGTGAGGTCGCATATGGAGTACTGCTCATACTTGTGGGCCGGGGCACTCGCCTACCAGCAAAATTCCCTGGACAGTAGTCAACGTCGAGCCGTTCGTATTGTCGACGATCCCCCCCCAAACGGCTTAGATACGCTTGGCCTTCGGAGAGACTTCGCGTCTCTCTAGACGTCTTCTTTTTAGCACCGCACTGCACGCCATCGGCTGGGCGTTCATCCTCACTTCCTTGAACCGCTTCGCTTTTGTACGCAACGGTTCTCTAGAACGTTTCTCTTGCTCACCGTGGGGATTTGGAATCAGCTCCCAGCCATGGTTTTTCACAGTGCTACGATGTGGGGTTTTTTACAAAAGGTCCCCACCGTGATCCTTATACGGTAAGAACTCCTTAAGTGGATATCTTATCGTCAAAAAAAAGTTGTGTGTGTGTGCAGTTCACACGCAATAGAAGTGAAGCAAAGTGTGACAAGGGATTGGCGGGATTCTAAATTTCTTGACGTCACTTTTCATACATTATATATTATATCGTTATAATATATTTAAGCTTTAAAATACGAAATTTGAAGTATTAACGAAAAGTTCAAAACGTTTCCAACTCGTATCTCTATGAGCATAGTGTTTAAATGATTAAATATAATGTATTCCATCTCATTCTTTCGCAGTCTTAGTCCTATAGGCCTTTTATATGAACTAAAAAAAAATTACGCTGCTATCCCTAAGGTAATTTTTTCTTTCAATCATAGATTTATATGTTTATCTCTTTTTAGTGCCACCTTTTCGTTACATCGATTATCGAGTTTCAAATCACAACGATTCTAAAGAAGTTTTACTTCAAAAGTAGGATAATAAATAGGTATTTGTAGTAAAAATTAAAAAAAAAAAGATTGTAACGTGGTATAATATACTTAGGTCGTTTTGAACGTGTGGGTAGTGGGTATGCGTCCTAATGCTTAATTTGCACCCATATTATGTAAATAATTTTGTTATATCCCGGTTTTCAATACAATTTAGTGGTCTATTATTTACTAATTATATCGCTAATTGAATTAATTACTAAACAAAAAGGCATGTTTATCTAAATTTTATCTGAAGGATGATAATTTCTAGTGAGACTGAATTATAATTAAATACTTTGCTGCCTATATAATGGTTCCCTCGTTTATTTTTAACCGACTTCAAAAAGGAGGAGGTCTCAACTTGATTGGTATTTATTTTACTTTTAGCATTTTTAAAAATGTGGTTTAATTAGATACTTAGGTAGTATTACTTTAAAAACATTGGAGAAGTGCATGTCATTCCACCCGTAGTGAAGGGTTCTGGAAACAAAAGTTCAATCTTGTGATTTAGTTTTGAAACTCACAAATGCATGTAATCGAAATGTTTTTAATATACCTGCTTGATTTATGTACCTAGTTGATGTCAAATATTCAATGTTCATGTTTTAGAAAAATGTACAAACAAAATTCTCAAGTAAATTGTAAGCTTTGATCGACGTCGCACATTTCACTAGAGAGATTTGCAACTTAAAAATACTTCTCGCGAAAACCTCCTACTTAAGAGTCATCAGAGAAAAGATTAATATTATTTATTTAGGTTTATTGCTTGGCAGCTAGGCCTTTAAGCCAGATCTTAGATTACAATGTAGTTTCTTCACTTTCTTAAGCCTATGTGTAGCACAGCTGAACTGTAGGTTATCAGTTGGTGCCATTCAACGGAGTTCTTGTGACAACTCAAAAGGCCACATTTGACTATACAGTTCACATTTTTCACAAAACACACAATTACTATTCAAAAACTATCAATATCCTACAACTATTGTTCATTTTAGAGTAATTTTACACATTTTTGAAAAAAAAACTGCACAGCACAACATCTCCTTTCAGTTCTCGCCAAAAACTCCATCAGAGAAAAGAGTACATTGCAATGCACAGAAAACAAACGAAAACTCTATAATTAATAAACAAAACGGAGAAGTTTCAAACAATGACAGGCGAAGGTTTTAATGAACAATGTTCAAAACAGCCTGTTCTTTGTGCTAACTTTTATATTGAGAAATCTTGATTGACAGTAGATGTGTAATAAGAACAGTTTTAAATGAGGTATCATGTGACATGGTTCAAACTTCATAAAAAATTTCTTTGAAGAGCAAAACGGTTGATCGAGACTTATATTTACGTGTTTGAAAGGATACGAGGACGCAGATATAATATTTCATAAACAGCTTGAATTTTATTTATAACTTTCTAAGGAAAGACAGGCACTGATGAGAAAGACTTCAGTCTAAATCCTATGGATATTGGTGCCATTTAAACCATTCTGTCTTGTCTGAGCCCACATAAATATCTCAACGGCTGGGTGGTTTAATCGGAGTCCTTCATCAGTGTTATTTTTTAATATAATGTTTATAGAGAAGTTAGATTAGTGAACGATGGGGTTGACGTATCCGTGTAGATAAAATACCCCCCAAAAAACAATAAAAAGAAATTACATTCACTTTAAACACATTTAACACCATTATAATGAATAAATAATTACATACATATTGTCACGCTTGTTTTCCATTGGGGTAGGTAGGGAGGATAGATCTCCACCTGCTACGATCTTGACAAATACTTATGCTTCATCAACTTTCATTAATCTCTTCATACGTACACATTTATTTAAAGTGTTAATATTAATAAATAATAGATGGGTAGACAAACCACACACATTGTATATCTCCAATCTAAGAAAGTTACGATTGTGTTATGGGTAATATACTCCTGGGGTATGAGTAATATACTAATAGACTACTCTGGGGCCGATCCCAGACACCTAGATCATAGTATTTTTTTATTGAATGAGTTCAGCAGACAGGCAGATGACCCACCTGATGGAAAGCGGTTACCATCGCCTTTGGATAATTTGTAACACCAAAGTGCTACCAATGTGCTGTCATTCTCTAAAGGGAGACTGGAACCTGGCCACTAATGCCGGAACACAACTCAAAGTTGTTATGGCGACTGACTAGAGTAAGTCGCTCTAGAGATCAGGGGTGGTAGTTGTCCAGACAGGTAAATACCTTCCCACCTGGCAGTGGGTTATTTTGTCGCCTCTTATAACGGGCCGCCCGGCTGCAGGGAATTGTATTCTTTTTCTGTTCTTGCACGGATAAAATAACGGAAAGTTTATTACCATGCCAGGAATTGAACCCGGAAACTCTGTGTTTCAGTGAGTAAAGGCTTAGCTTACTCAACAACAAAGGTCGTGATTTTTTTAGTTATAAAAATAAACTTGGAGAAATTAAATTTTATGTTATAGTTTCATATGTCAGCAAAAATTCGTTCGCGTTGGATTGCCTACGACGTATTTATTTACTAGTGAATTTCAACAGTGGCATAAAAAAAGACACGATGCTGTTAGACATTACAATTAATATGAAATTTGGCGAAACGGCTGGTCGAAGACATAGGCGACCGGAAGGTTGGAGCTTAACTCGCTTAAAGGAGTACCGGCCTCCTAGGCACACTGCCCAGCGACAGCGCTATGGTCGGGCTGGACCGATTGTAGTTTATAGTATTTTCTTTTCTTTTTAGTGTATATATTTTATAGGGATTTATTTACAGTATACTTTTATTTTTAATGAACTGTTAATTAAATATATTTAGAAACACATTGAAACAGAATATATATTACATCGATTAATTTTCAAAAGCTGTAAATTACGCAATGAGGATAACCTATTTTTTTTAATTAAATTTTAATAGAACCTATTTTAAGAATAGTATTACTGGCTAGATACTCAAATCGCGCAAAGCTTATTTAAAAAAGAATAGGAGTAATAACTTTGACAGACAGGAGTATTGGGCGGGAACTAAAAGGGGACGTTGTACCGACTGTGAAGTTCTATTTTCTAAAAATGTGTAAAATTACTCAAAAATGAACAATAGCTGTAGGCTTTGAGTAGTAATTGTGTGTTTTGTGAGAAATGTGAACTGTATAGTCAAATGTGGTCATCGAGTTTTTACAAGAACTGTTGAATGACATCAGGTGAAGAAATGGCTGTATGGACTAGATTTCCTTGTCTGCCATTGTTACTTGTATACTACTCAATGTATATACTATTATATATATTTCAACAATTACATCATCTATAAAAAGGATATACAACGGGATGTAGTTGTGTGAATATAAAATCGATTTTAAACACCGTAAAACCCCGATTATATCTGAAATAAGGATCGGCACTAACTGAGCACTTTCAAGCTTGATTAATGTAGAACGTTCATGGCCGTCTTCATTTCGATTAACTTAACGGGGGCCTCATCGAAATTATGTCTCACGAAATCTAACGATTTAAGTGACTTTATTAGTTTACTTTGTTGAACTAAGTAATGGGTCGTTAACTTCGAAAGATGGTTGTCCGATAGCTTACCTAAGATTTTAAAGATATAAATTAAATTTCAACTTTGGACTGTATTAGGTATGTCAATTTACGGCACTACTATGTTAAACTTACTGTATTTTAATTTGATTTTTATGGGCTGATTATGAATAAACGAGGCACGGAGTGAACTGTAAAAAGCGTGTATTGCTCTCAACGGTTGGATGCGGAAGAGAATGTGGGATACAATGGGGGTGCAACAATGGATAGGGTTTTTAGTGTTGCTTATACAGAATCAGTGTTGCAAGTAAACTAAATGATGTTAATGTTGGGAATCCAACATGGGGGTTCTTTAAAAAGGTATAAATATACATACATATATTTAATACTTATCTATTAAAATCTCAACGAGATAGGTAACACGTTGGCATTTTATATTTTATCATGTATATGGTTTATGTTACGTCACGTACATGGAATAATTTATAGCTACTTAATTAGCAAGGTTATAACTGAGTAGTCCACGTACAATGGATCAAAGTGACGATGAACCATCCATACGGTTAAAATCGCCTCGCAAAAATATAGGAACCCACCATAAAGCGTGTTTCATTTTATTTATATTATATTTTTTTATTGTTTGAAGTATAGCAGACAATTTGCAACACCAAAAGCGCTGTCGGCTTCGAAGAATGGACTGGTACCAGGCTTTTGATGCCGGGATACATGGTTGATATGGTGGCATGCTCTATAACATGGGTGGCAGCCATAGATGTATTTATAGTAGGTGGTAGTCATGCAGACAGGCAAATGGCTTTATTATCACCTAGCTTATGGCTTTTTTGTCAACCATATACGAGAGGTCGCCAGACTGCAGAAATTTGTATTTTTCCTTCGTTCTTGCATCTTTAGTATTGCACATGTTCATAGGCGACAATAACTACTTTCCATCAGGCGGGCCGTCAGCTTGCCTGCCTGCCTCCAGCAATAAAAACACATGCCTTTTTTCACGACGTGGCAGAAACAGCAGGCAAGGGTTGAATGATCCTAAGCAAAAATAAGAAATTCTGGAAGAAGATAGACGAGCCCTTCACCCGAAGAGGGGTTGAAAGTCATGATTAACTACTAACATATATAATATTTGTTATTATTATTTATATAACTAAATTGATACTACAAAGTATACGTACTAACACGTTGCAAATATAACTAACGTCTAACAAGACTAATTAATTACTAACAAGTTATATGTGTATGAAAAATGTAAATGAAAAAATGTTGGAAACAAATAAAATATATATATATATATATATATATATATATATATATATATATATATATATATATATATATATATATATATAATATACTGCTCTATAATATAACGTAGGTTTTAGGAATTACAGCTTAGCATAAGTATTTATTTTAAATAATCGAATTACAAGCGTAAACATATTATTATACTTTCATTGTTTACTCGAGTTACGAGTAAATCATGTTTATGTGTAGGGTAATATGTCAACCCTAAAACTGACCGTGGACACCCAGACCAGAGTAAATAAAAGAAAGTTTATTTAACGAGCCGTGAATCGAAATCATCTCTGCTGCTACTTATACCATAGAAGCTGTAAATACCAGTATAATAATATTTCTCCATGTATTTTAACGTCGAAAATTACAAGAGCGTCGTATTAACCCGGGTAGAATTTTCACCTAACCGCAACGCTCCACTGTGTTTCACTTTACGAAAGCCGCAGTTTCGCACGTGGCCCTAACATTTTACACAGGGTAAATTTACAATGAATTTCTATTTATATGCTCTCGTATAAAAGAATATCTTAGTTATATGTAGCATATTGTTGGTATATTATTTATATATTTAATAATAATTAATCTGCTTTACTTATTATTCACAGTGAAGGGGAACCCTTCACTGTGAATAAAGTAGTAGAAGTAGAGGTGACAAAAGGCTCCACTGTGATCGTTATTTGACTACTTGTATACATTGTATAAAATTACGTACCACAAAACGAACAAAATAGGCACTCTCACAAACACTTGGCACCGACTTCTAGATGTTGTAGAAAAAAGTCGATTAAATATTTATTTTTTTGTTTTTAGTGTGAAGTCGGTTTTGTTTTTATTTAAAAAGAAGGTAGTTTCGGTAATTTTTCATAGTATAGTAGTTTTCGTAGCCTCCTCACTCTTGGCTACTAAGCGTTGTAGATATAATTATGTTATGTTGTATATTCTCTCAAGTTTCACTTCTACTCCGTGTGAACTGCACACACACACACACACAATTATTTTATTTTATTAATACTTTCATTTTTAAGTTTTTTTAATACACCAGAGTTTCTCAAAGTTACTTGACGAATTTTTTCACACCAATTTTCTTAAGTGTTGTTACAAGTTTGGTGGAAAATTTTCCACATATTGACTTTCAAAAAATATTCTATTTTCCATGCTTATAATGCCACACGAAGTTATGTAGTCTAAAAATACAATTACAAGGGCTAATATTTACCTTAAATTTTTCGCAATTACACTACAGCAGTGTTTAACCCCATCTAGATTATACGTTCCTACTAAATTTCAACCATATAGACCTGCTAGTTTCTTTGAGTAAAATGTTTGTGACATGAAAAGACGGATATGACGACTTGATAAGGGTTCCGCTTCTACCAAAATTGCTACGGAACTCTTCTAATGGAACATGGTAGAGTGGCTTTGATTACTACCTTAAATCAGTACACGAAACATGCTGATTCAAAGCAAAATACAGGAATAAAAAAAAGTGAAACAGAAAATAAAGAAAAGCAACAAAGCTTTAATTACTTACGTTTCTGTGCTGGATGTCACGAAGCTACATCGCAAACCTCTTTTGACTTCAAACGTTGTGTTTATTCTCGTTATATTGCAAAACGTGCGATGGTCTTTTAATGATTAATGCTCTGAGGACTGTTTTTCTGTTATTGCGAAGCTGGAAAATAAGCCGACCACCTGAAGGTGACTTCTTCTGCGTTAGTGACAACTGTTTCACGCTCATATAGCGATAGGCTTAATGCGTTGAGATGCGACATTCTTAATTACTTTAAATATTGACAGATAACGTATGTGTATACACTAATGCGGCTATGCATTAACCACGTTATTTTTTAAAGCTTTAAATAATACGCATTCAGCCATAGCTTATATCTGTAACACTACACGCAGATGAATATATAATGAAATGTGGGTACCGTGGCCTGTGAAGGCTCAGCCTGTTGAGACTCCGGTTGTGATTTGGTCGACTGTATACTTCGATTGATGCTTGACGAATGATGAACGGTTTATCTATATATATGTTTTTATTGCACGACTACTATGTTATGCTTTTTTTTATTGGATGAGTTCAGCAGCCAGGCAAACGGCCCATTTGATCGAAAGCGGTTACCATCGCCTATGGACATTTGCAACACCAAAGATGCTACAAATGCGCTGCTGCTCTCTTAGGGGAGACTGGAACCTGGTCACTAATGCCGGAATACAACTCAAGGTTGCTAAGGCGACATACTTTAGACCAGAGGTGGTAGCCATCCAGTCGGGCAAATGCCCTGCCACCTGGCTGTGGGTTGTTTAGTCGCCTCATACGATACGCCGCCCGGCCGCACGAAATTGTATTCTTTCTTCGTTCCTGCACGGACACTGGTAGGTCTTACATATTAAAAGTATAATTTTAATATGTAAGACCTACCAGTTAATTATGTTGCGCGCGCGTTGACGTATGAGGATCAAGTTTTGATTGCAAGTCAACACGAGTACACCATACATACTTCTATATATATAACTAGCTTCTGCCCGCGACTTCGAATAGTTACTTTGGGCTAACGCTAACTTTAACCCGCGACTTTGTTTACGTAGAAGGTGCCCCACCGCCCTTCCCCCTCATGAATTCCCGCTGGCCTTGCACATCATAAATGCGCGCGCAGTACTTAATCATTATTTTACTGCGATGTTATTTTAAAACTGCGATATCTCCTAAGATATTCATTGAAATCGAATGATGTAAATGGAAATTTTGTTTTAAATTAAATACTTGTGATGAATAACGTATTTATTTGGATAAGGATTAATATCATGTTTATAAAAACACCAAATTTGGTTAGCATAAAAAAGGTTATAGTGAGCCAACCTTAAAAGATAGACATATGCTGTCGCGGACTTTTGGTTAGAACATTTAAAGGGGTACAATTCTGTCACACATGATTTTTACGAAACTTTAACCTTTTATGCAGCGGAAGCTCTCAAAAGGAAAAAAAAGTCCCGATTTTAAAACATTCTTTTTTGGTGCTCCGCTCCTATTGGTCTTAGCGTAATGATATATAGCCTATAGCCGTCCTCGATGAATGGGCTATCTAACACTGAAAGAATTTTTCAAATCAGATCAGTAGTTTCTGAGATTAGCGCGTTCAAGCAAACAAACAAACTCTTCAGCTTTATATATTAGTACAAGATATACGTTTACAAGAGCAGGAGACCAATTCTGCTATTTCAATATCTTCGTGTTGCGAATAAATTCAAAGTACGATTCAATTGCGATAGTGTCAAAAATCGTATTCTACTAAATCCACAATATCTTCTCGATATCGCCGCGGCGGAATAATAGAAGAAAAAAATTGGTATTAACATGCACAAATGGCATTAGTCGAAATAAAGTTTGAATTACAAAAAAATTAAATATTTATTTCGCGATGTTTCGCTTATATTTATATTTAAATTCTTCTGTGCGTGTGTGACCGAACTCCTCCTAAATGGCTGGACCGATTTCGATGAAATTTTTTGTGCGTTCAGGTGGATTCGAGAATGATTTTGATTCACAATTGGACCCGGTAGGTGGCGCTTCAATCGGGTTCTATTTTGATTTCTTCAGGGCAGGACAACGTGAAAGAAAGAAAGAAAGAAAAAATTATTTGAACAAATAGCGACGTACTTACATTGCTGACATGTATCTTAAAAATAAAAACATATTTTGAGAATTTGTACGCCGCATTTTTAGCAAACAAGGTGGCACTCCTGACCACTAAGCCGGAATACAAGTCAAGGTTGTTATGGCTGCAAACCCTACCACATGGCTGTGGGTTGTTTTGTCGCCTCTTACGACAGGCCGCCCGTCCGCATGAAATTGTATTCTTTCTCTGTTCCTGCGCGGATGAGAACACTTCTATACCTACAGTGCTCGTTTGTCACGTCTGCGTTACGTGACGTGCCCCGAATTGTGATTTATTGTACTAACAGCTATTACCAGCCACTGTAGTGCGAAATTATAGGAAACAAACTTTGGAGTTGCAAACTTGGGAAGCTTTAAACCGGCTAGATTAGGACCTAGTAGTAGTAGTATAGTTCCCTTGGCCTTTTTGCATTTTAAATTTTTTGTTGTGTGTATAATTATCACTATTGCCTTCATAAGAAGCGAGCTGTAACATTTTGCTTTTTGGAAAAGAGAATTTATTTAAACACGTTTTGAAAGTAATTGAGGATATTTGTATTTAAAGAGAGTTTTCTGCAATATTTCAAACTCAAAAGCCACAGTAAAGAAAAAATGAATGTATAAAAATTTTACTTGTAAGTACACAAGATGCATATATTGTAACTAAATTGCTTTTGAATACCCATCTGTGTTTATTATTGAAATTACTTTTACTTAAGGAAATAATGCGTGAACCCTAACTTTTTACAGTTTTTCTATTTCTGCCCTAATGTTTTAGTGTTGCCTAATGCTTGAATTTCATTTACCAATACTGAAAAAAAAAATATGCTTAAATAACATTATACAACAAAGATTTTTTTTTAAATTTAGGTTTCCCGCTATTTTGGTGATGAAAAGGATGTAGTTAGACACAGGTGGTAGAAATAATTGAAATAAAAAAAATATTCAAGTGCCTAATTAATTTTGATAATGATGCTTTGGATTGAAAAGAGAGAGGACTACATTCAGTGGAAACAACAGTTATTTGACAAAAGATGTAAACGGAAAACAGCGAATTTTAAATAATTGTATTTTTCATTTTATAAACAAGACTATTTGGCCTTTCCCTTAGTTTCGGCTACATATTCCGCAGTTATATTTTCTATTACGAAAATTTATACTTGTCTCTACCTATTTGCTAAATTTCACAAAAACGATTTTTTAGGCTCTTGCAGATATAATAAACAATCCTTTTAACGATTATTAATTAATTATGTTGCTATTATTTGTATTGTATCATTGAGTTCTGCCAGTTTTAATTATATGCTTGAACAAACGAAAGGGTAAATTACAGAAACCCTCAACCTTTATCAGTGGCGTAACTTGCCTTAGATGGGCCCTGTAACAAAATGTGTTGGGGGGACCCAAACGAAAGGTAAAGTTTTTTTATAAAAGAAACAAAAAATGCTCAAATTGAATTAAAATAATTATATATTGAATATAAGTTACTACTTATAATACTTAATGCTCCTAGGAGCTAAGTTAGATAAACAATTTATATCAAAGATACACTTTTCTCGCCTTTTTTCGGCAAGCTTATTTATTAAATCATCCATAGCTGAAGATGATTTCAGTTTTTCTAGATTTTCTGCCTCTATCTTCAATAATGACAAGTCTCATAGCCGTTCCTGTTGGCCCAGCAATTATTCTCAAAAATGTTATTAATCTATAAAAGATTGTGGATAACATTTTGGAAACATTTACTTACACACTTTCGGGGCCCCTGTAACCTGGGGGCCCCGTATAACCATCATTATCGCACCGCATACGGCGGTAGCTATGCCCCTGATCTTTACCTAAGAATAATTAATAATCTTAACAGTTCTGAGTCTCATATATTTAGGGTAATTTTGTGTACATTACGGGAAATGATCGCTGTGTCATGTGTTGACACACTGAAGATCCATCTATGGGGTTTTCACGCCTGTGCCATCCGAACGACGACATTCGGTTATTTTCACCTGCATCTGCAATCTGCCGCGTGTAACTGCTTAGATAGACCAGCGCCTTAGGTTTCATCAAAATATTATCTTACATAGAAAGAAAGAAAGAAGAAAGAAAATATTTATTTCTGAAAATGCGACACTTGGCATAATAACACTAGCAATGAAAATATGTGCCGCAATTTTCGAAATGAGGTTGGCAGTCAGTTTTTACTGTGCCGAAACATAGTCCGACACAGCACTCTGCCCACCTCCTTAATCACAAAAATCATGCAACCCACGATAAAAACAAATTAAATCATCACATCATACATCTTATTATAATAATATATTAGGTTGGCGAAAAAGTTTGTTCGTATTTTATATAAAAATTCAAAAGGTAATAGTATTTCATAAAGTTTATTTACATTTGACTAAAGTATGTAGGTGCCATTTTGTTGGATAACTTTTTGCCATCTTGTAGGTAGGGACGTGATCCTATTGCTATAAAAATTTTGGGGCTTCTGATAAAAAAACTGCGACAAGTGGTTTTGGCAGTCCTCTCGTGATGTTAACCTGACACGCCTAAGGAATTCTGCAGAGACCGAAACAGGTGAAAATCTGAAGGTGCAAGGTCAGGACTATACGGCGGATGCATTAATACCTCCCAGCCAAACTCTCATAATTTTTGCTGAGTGGCTAAAGATGTGTGAGGTCTAGCGTTATCATGGTGAAAAACCACACCCCTTCTGTTGATTAATTCCGGCCGCTTTCTCTCAACTTTTTGCTTTAATCTCATCAGTTGTTCGCAGTACAGTTCAGAATCGATGGGCCTGCCTGGCGGTAACAGCTCATAATGAATAATGCCCTTCCAATCCCACCATACACACAGCATCACCTTGTTGCGAGTTAACCCGGGTTTCGCCACAGTCTGTGAAGCCTGACCGGTCTTTGACCACGATCTTTTTTGCACGTTCTTGTTGTACGTGATCCACTATTCAACACCAGTTATCAGCTTCTTCAAAAATGTTTCGGTTTCATTACGTCGTAATAAATAATCAAAAATGAGTACACGGTTCATTAGGTTTCTTTCAGTGAGCTCATGAGGCACCCAAATATCGAGCTTTTTTGTGTACCCAGCTTTTTTCAAATGCGCCAAGACCGTTTTGTGATCAATTCCCAGTTCTCCAGCTACATCGTAACTACTAATATGCCGATCTTGCTCCACTTTTTCTAAAATAGGATCACTTTTGTCCGTAACAGAGCGACCAGAGCGACGTGCATCTTTGATATCAAAATTTCCGGACTGAAAACGCTTAAACCAAATTTGCGCTACTCTCACAGATACTGCATTAGGTCCATAAATATCACAATTTTTTTTCGCGGCTTGTGTTGTATTTTTACCTTTTTTGTAGTAAAATGTATCGAATTTCTTCATTAGATTAACTCATTTTAACAATAAGAAAAACAAATGAAAATCCCAAATTTTCCTAATTTGAATTTGGAATTGTCTTCTTTAAAATTAAAACTTTTTAATGATACCAAAACCAGCCAGATGCAAATGGTATAGCCAAAGAGATCTTATTGCAAGTTCATACATACTATATGCGAACAGACTTTTTCCCCAACCTATTATTATGATATCCTTTTCGTTAGTTTGACGCTTGACATTCCTTTACAGAACTTGATCCTTACAAGCTACAGTAAGCTTTGGTTGCGTAAACCAGTATATATAGTATATGCGTTTTTCTTCAAAATCAGTCGATTGGATTCCTGACTAAGGTTATCTATTTAAAAAAAATAATGACACCTATCACTTTGGTTTTAATCAAAATCAGGCCCGAGAATCCTTTGAGTATTTATTGTTTGCTATTTCATAGTTTAACATTTGGTCCTGGAGGCCCATTTAAAAATTAACCTACTATATTGTTACGAGCTACAGAACTCGAATTAAACATGCCGTTGGAACTACTATAGAATTAATTAGAACTGTACAAACACGTATAAAACAAATACAAATTAAACTAGATGCAACTAGTTCACACTGCACGATTCAATGCAATTCGACACGCGCAAAGTCCGTCGTCTATATCGCTAATCGAGAGTACTACAAACGTCTTACTCGTATCGTAGTCGTCGCTTGACTGCCCCACCCCTCCATTCGGGCATTGTTTTATACTAACTATATATAAGAGTTTCCAAGAAATAGTAATTTGCACACCTGGTAATTCCTGCGAACGGCCAACAAAGTCGAAAACAATAACAATAGGCTATTGTCTAATTGCAAATTTTAAATACGAAGTAATAAAAAGAACTCCGAATGCGGGAGGGGCAATAAACAAGATGCGCAGCATTTCTTTGTCGGTATGTGACAATATACGCAGGTGACCGAACTTGTAACAATATAATGAAAAGTTTAACGCTTAGTAAGTATTAAAATCCGAGGCGTCGTAACCTAGTGGTTTGCACACTCGCGTCCCAAAGGGCGCGGTTTCGAATCCAGGCCGGAAAGCATGTACGCGTAAATAGTTTTCTAATCTACTGTGCATATTGTCACAATTATCACGTGTTAACGGTAAAAGAAACATTGTGATGAAAAATCTGCTCATCGAGTTAATCGATGTGACAAATCCGCCAATCCGCCTTTGACAAGGGTGGCGGATATATTGTCTGTTCCCCTATATCCCCTATAAATAAAAAAATAATGTAACAGACTATTTTTCTTATATGGGTTTCAATGTAATGTGTATAGATAAGAAAGAGGTAGGCATTGACAATTAGTGCTGTGTCGAATTAACTTTCGGCACAGCAATATACTGAGTGACACTCAGGCCTCATTTGTTCAATTGCGGCATACAACTTTTATGATTGTTACAGTTATTTAGTAGCATAGTTGTACTTGACATGTTTCTTTTTAAAGTTAATAATTAATTTTGTTATGTACCCTCTTATTTCTAAGCGATACGATCGGCCATTTCCTTAATTGAATGTTAATGTTAGATTTTTATTTATTCTGTGATTAGCACCTGTTTTGTATAGAGTAGTTGTTTATAATTTACCATAATTTTATGTAACAATGTTATTCCTTTATATGATTAAATAATTGTGTAGATTATAATTCAAAATCTCTCAATTGTATATAGACGGTATTCATTACATTTTATTTTCATGTTGGCAGACGCGATAGATTTATACTATGTTCGGTTTATTTTATTACATGTAAAGTATAATATTTTATATAATATCTTATACAAAATATTATCTGAAATTTCCAAACAATAATGTATTAAATTCTTTTCATTTATAACCCTTTAAGATATGATTACTATATATTTTGTGTGTGTCGCCTTTGACAAATAAATGTTTATTTCTTTCTTTCAAACGGGCGGCCCGAGCCCACCAGGGGGACGGTTTTGTCATTGCGAAGCTGGCAAACAGGCAGACGGCGCAGCTCATAGAAAGGAGCCATACATAATTTCGTCACACGTCAAGGGAGTGTAGGGGGTCGACGAAGTGTGACATTGCGTGACAAGGGTCCTTCATTTCGTAACGTCATATTTCAAAATCGGATATATTTAAGCTAATTAAGGAACAGCTGTTTAATTTTAATAATCTCTTGATGTTAATTTGCGAAGTATGTGATGTCACACTAGGGAGGGACGAGTCTCAGGAAATTGTCCAGCTGTGGCAAGGACGGGGGAGGGGCAAAAATCATGAAATTCGTGTGACGTCATTTGTGGATGGACCCAAAGTGGTTACCGTCGCCTATAGACGTTTTAGCATCAACAGGGCCGAAAACAAGGCTTTGCTAGGCTTTAGGATGGGATAAAGAGGGGATTTATATTATATATACATTTTAATATATCTGTATATTAGAATGTATATATAGGGGATCTTTTTATTTCCTTTTTGTCTATATTTTTTTACTCTTATTTCTAATAAATTTTTTCTTAATTTCTATACAGTTAATCTTATTACATATACTTTAATATATATAATCTTATTACTATGTTTATTTCTACTTTTATATGTTTTTTTATTTTTATACAAAGATCTTAACAGCTATTTCGGACTATACATTTTTATCGTCTATTTTTTCAATAATGCTCGCGGCTGCATAGTGTGCGATATGCGTGCAGCGTTTTTTGCTTGAGTTTTTATTGACCACCTTGGTGACTACTTTAATCGCGAACTCAATGAAGTCTTCCCGGAGTTTTTCCCCAGAAGATCTTGTATGCTGGAGTGTGTTGAGATATGGGATTGGAATAGGTCTTACACTAGGATGTCAGAAGAGTTTAACTACGTTATATAGGTATATCCCTGACATTCTAAATATATGCTCTCATTGGGACCCAAGTAGGTTTAGTGCGTAGTTTGTTCGGCCTCCTCCTTTAATGGAGGAGATCCCGATTGCCGTTTGGTGCAAGAATTCCACACGCACACGAAGCGCGCGGCACTAGGCGGCTCTTTTGGTCTTCCCCTGTATCCAAGACCCGAGTGTGTGTCATAAGAAAAGATATTCCCCATGAATTAACAAAAAAAAATGGGATTGGAAAAGGGGTGGGGGTATCGGTCCGTCGGAGCTATCACTCATCGCACGAAACACAATGAACACAAGGCTGTTTCACGGCGATATTCTGTGAGAGCGTGGTATCACACCCATGGAGCCGGCCTCAAGAGCTGTAATCAAGATAGTGGTATCAGTACGGCTCTACCACGTACGTTTAGGGCAGCGATACTCAACCTTTTTCTTATAAGGGTCACATAGATGTATTAGATAAGGTGCTGCGGGCCACAACATAAATTTATTTACTTGTATTTTTATTTATAGTGTATAAAAGAGGCCCAATAACAGCTAGTTTGGTGGCTCAAAAATTGTAGGATATAATGTAAACATTCGAGGTTCGTGTCTAATAATATAGTTTAGAAGAAAGGAAAGAACAAAAGTTACTTAAAAACCGACACTATAACTAACATAAATAGAAAAAAAACCAAATAAATTTTACACAAAAACAAACAAACTTGATTCACAAAACACAAAGAAAATGTGGGGCGCTATAGAGGGTCTATGCTGTAGACCATGGTTAATTTATAAATATGCTGGTTCGATAATTATGGACTGTATTGGGAGATACATGAACCTGATCCTTGCACTAGTAAAGCAGAAGCTCCAGCAATCTTGAGATCCGCCCTCTCTTAACTTGGTTCTGGTGCAGCACACATTCACTTTAGAGTGATCACTTCTTTAGACCCGTATTACACAATTGCAATTAGTATAAAATAAATGATAAACGAACGGCGCGATATGTCTTGATCAAAACGTTGACAGTAAGTGTCCAAAAAATAGCTGCCCTTACCCTGCTGTTCATTGGTTGTCGGCTCACACAAAGAGGATAGACAGCAATATTGACGGAGTGATGTTCAACCTACTTTATACTAGGCAAGGATTAAACAACATACATAAATAAGACTTGTTCGTCGAGTTTTTAGTTTAATAATCAAAATAAAATTATCCTACCATATAAGCATTGACTAAGCAATTATTTTGCTAATACAGTATCCTCAGTATCACGGCACTAGAAGCCTGGGGGTATTAGTTTAAACTAAGGATGTTAAGGGGCTTCCACACCGAGTCCGATTTGTTAGAACCTCCGATTTATATATCCGCTTTAGTTCCGATAACGTGAATGCTGGGTTTATATATTGTAATATCCATTTTTTATCTGTTGATTGGTAGAAAATTGAGATTACTTATGGGGATCTATCACAAATTTTAGTCTGGCATAAAACGGAAATTTGGCACGGAAATCTTTATTGGAAAGAAGTTAGCTTTGTGGTTTCCGTAGGTCCAGTTAAGTAAAGTTTATTACTCCTGATAAATGTGTAGTGCAAAGGAGAGAATTCTTTTTATTGCATGAGTTCAGGAGAGAGGCAGACAGCCCATCTGATGGAAAGCGGTTACCATCGCCTATGAACATTTGTAATACCAAAGGTGCTGTCGCTTTGTAAAAAAGGAGACTGGAACCTGGCCACTAATACCGGAACACAAATCAAGGTTAATATGGCGGCATATTCTAGACTCGAGATGGTAGCCATTCAGACGGAGAAATACCCTACCACCTGGCTGTAGGTTGTTTTGTCGCCTCTTACGTCATGCCTCCCGGCCGCAGGAAATTGTATTCTTTCTCCGTTACTGTACAGATTATTGATGCTATGCGAATCCGGATACGCTTATGTACTTACCACTGTCACCGCGACGACTCCGCGCCGCGGCCACATTTTTTCAGTCAGGGTATGGGAGAGGGGTGGACAATGTTCGTGTATACACTAGTACTGGCATATATCACTAGACACTTCTAAAATAACGTGTTATAAAATGAATCACTTTTTACATCAGTTACAATATAGTAACGACCGTTACTTTTCATGACAGTGATATTTCATGTCGAACAAATGATTAAAGTGATGATTAAAGATAAGATTGAAAAAACGTTTTTCTGACGCAATAAACACTAACAAGTTCGAAATTTGAAATTTTTAGTCACTACAAAAAAAGTCCTACAGACGCGGCGTTTCAGTCGACATGTATGTCGACTGAAATATTTAATATAATATTATAATAATTATGTATAATGCTGCCAGAGTAGTTATACGCGGTCTTATTCATAAAGAGTTATAGAAAGTATGAACGCTTCTTTAAGAACTATAAAGAAGCGTTGAAACTTAGTCTTACATTCAATGAATAACACTGTTGATCTATATAGGTAATTACTGAATAACACGTACTAAATAGTTCATAATCAAAGATGTAAATTTATTTACTTGTCACTTTGCGAACAAAATCCAAACAATGGCGGAGCTGTCATTTTTAATTCCTTTATTTTCAGGGCTTGTTTTATGGTTTTATTCACCTATAATTAACTATTGAATATGATATCCATTCACATCTGTTTCCGCAGAAGTCGCTAAGGAGATCTTCCGGCTTCGATAAATTAACGTCCGTAAAGGCCCCAGTTTAAACATACCTTAAATTTGGACAGGTCTAGCGTCTAACGCAAAATACATACCAATGTTAATGGCGCAAGGTTTATTTTCCTTTGCAATCTTTCTGATAGCTTTTTAAAGATGAGTGAAATGGAACCTTATGTGTTAAGCAGTAAGGTCGACAATGAAGTGGATATTTAAATCCAACGGGAGGCTTATATAGTGTGGACTTGTTGAGCATGACTTAGCAAACGAAACAGCCAAAATTGCTGCAGGCTTGTTCTTAACTAACGGTAATTAAACCGTTTATTAGAAAGCTAAGGACTGTTTTTGATCATTTTCTTTATTATGAGTAACAGTTTGTTAAAATCATCAATAACTCTTTGTAATTTACTGTAGTAGCAGTGAAAACCCTTGCCTATTTATAATGGGCACAGATGAGATTTTGTCAGAGAATTTGTATAATTTTGTTAATATAGTATAGCTTATCCAGCCCTAGGCCCTATATTTTGCATTACAAATCTATACAAATATTATAAAGAGAAATAATTCGTATTTGTATGTTTGCAACGAATAAACTCAAAAACTACTGGACCGACTTCAAAAATTCTTTCACCATTTGAATGCTACATTATCCCTGCTTAATGTAGGCTATATAAAAAATAGGGATCCCAACTAAAACTTCAATTACCCATCAATCTAAATAAAATATTTGGCGCAGGAATAGGGTTTTTGAAATTTATTTTTCAGAACAGGACAACGTCTACAGAGACCGCTAGCACATAATAAAGTATCTGCGAGAACAGAAGTATTGAGGCGAAAATATATGTCATGTTAAACGAAGCATTCAGCTATCGTACGTGGCACGAATTGCAAAATATGTAAATACAATGGGAATGAAATGTAACTCGATGCTTATAGTTACATGTGAGGCGGGATTACTCATGCATTTTTTCGGGGTGGCACTACATTTTTATGTAGCGGCATATGGAATATGTATCTTCCTGTCAAATTTCATCCATATAAGCCCAAAAGTTTCTGAAAGAAACTACTATGGCATATAAGGACAAATGGATATATGGACCGATAGACAAATCGATTACACAAAGGTTCCGTTTTTGGTAAAATAGCTTCAGAAACCTAAATCCTGCAAAGCAAAACGTCATCCGACAAGCTGTCATCAAAACTTATTGCTGTCATAGACTGTTATAGTTCTCTTCCCCACAATGGCAAGTGAAGGAACTGTGTCCATGCATCCAAGTATGATGTTTACAAGGAATTGTTAGGTTTATAACGTCAAAGTAAGATAGGCGGATATTTATTATGTTAAGATATTATAAAATTTCTACACGGTGCCTAAGGCCGTTTCCATTAGACGAACAGTGAGCGGCTGACTGTTCGCTAGCTGACTCTGAGCAACGTTTCGGTCGCTAACGCAACGTCGAGTTAGCAGCGAACTGCAACGTATTAGCTGCGAAACGCTTGCGAACTCTTGGGAGGGAAAGTAAACGGTTAGTATATAAAGCCGCACAGCGCTCCGGCGTAGTGAGCGAACTGAGCCGCCGATCGCGCGCATCGTTCGCTGCTAATCTGCTGCTGACGGACTGAGTCAGCAAGCAAAACGCAGCAAACTGCGTACATTACGCGCTGTATGGGCGTTACATTTAAAATTTAAAGGAAGGCAAACTGGAAGCAAACAGTTAGCCGTTCACTATTCGTCTAGTGCAAACACGGCCTAACACTTTAACGAGATCTTTGATTTTACTAAGTGTCGTAGATTACGATGACTACTTTCCATATCGTACTCCAGTTTTTTTGCCTATTTCTGGCAATAAAATAATGTTTCAAGTTTTTAATTACAACGGTCTGATATATTTCTTATGTCTGTGCTATACCTTTTTTATTTAGCCAAGGAAAATCCGGTTAAGTACCACAGGCCGCGCGAGGGGAAAAGTCACGGCTCGTGTGCGGGATTTGCCAGGGCGGGGTGGTACTAGCACCTCTAGCCAGAACTAGAAGTGCTATTGTCACGCCACAGTCAGGGATACCCACTAAAACCCCTGGGTGTTCCGTCCTTCGCCTTATGCCAGGGCTACGTGACTTAGCCTTCATTGGCCCTGGCAGGCGATGGCCCATTGGCTTTATACACTGCCGGGGATTACTTTTATCTCCCGGCCGGCATCTTCAAACTCTTTACGCGTGGGGCGGTTTGAAATTTAGACGGTTTAGACGGCCTCTGTGGTTGAGCGGGCTAAGTCTTTGCCGGCTTACCTCACTGCAACGCAGAGGCTCCGGGTTCGATTTCTGGTATAGTAAATTTCGGAAACATATTTTCTCCGTTATTTACTATGGTCTGGGTGTCTGGGATCGGCCCCAGAATGGTCCGTTTTATATTACCCATAACACAAGCGTAACTTGCTTAATTTGGGGATTTATAGTGTGTGTTTGTCTGCCGATTTTGTTTTCTTTTTTGAACTCGCCCCACGGGAGGCGAGTTGAGCGTGCGCGGAACACGGTGAGAACCCTTTCCCCGGGGGTCTACGAGCTCAGTCTCTGCTATACCTGGGATAACCTGGGAGGGTTCAATGCGTAATTTTTGATGAGATATTGTTAATGACGTTAAACATTGATAGATAATTCATGTACCTCTACCCTGATGTAGTTAATCGGTAACGCATTATTTTTACGCTATACGTAAGTTGCATTTGAACACTAACGCATGTGGAGCAGGGGTATTAATATAAAATTATGGTGGGCCGCACCTGTAATTATAAAGATATTGGACTGTGGCTGAATACGTCTTTTTAAGGCGTTATAAATAACGCCGCTATCGAGTAGCTACATTAGTGTATAACTGTATATACATACGTTATCTATCAATATATAACATTGTGGGGGTTGATTTGTGTTTGATTGGTGCACCGACGATGTTTACCCCGTTCGCTAGGCTGATGCACCACTGGCGAGAGCCCATGGCTCGATCGCCCGAGAGGGGAATAGAAAATAAGACGACAACTTGTTGTACTTTTCGGTATATCTACTTGCTTGCCAGTTCTTAATTTAACTTAGACTATATATACAGAAACCTTATCGTTTACGTGATGTGCACACCAGTATTTTAATCAATATTAAATATTATGTTCACACGTTTATGAGATTGGATATTTTTGATGATTTAGACAAATGCCCTTTCGGCATAGCATTTTATATAGCATTACGGTCATGCATGAACCATATTCTTTAACTGTGCTAAATTATACATCAATAAATTGATGGGTGAAACGTAACGCAAGATCATTAAAAATTAAAAACAATATCGCATTACAAATAATGTATTACACGGTTCACCCATCGCCACATCCGCATGAAACGGCCCATATCTATAAAATTATCCTAGATGAGGCCCCACCATAATTACGTGTACAGCATTAGGTTAGGCGTTTCAATAGCAACGATTAGCGGCAATAAATCTTAATTTAACACAATATTTTTTATCATAAACAAGCAAGCAAGTGATTATCGTTTTGCAATGAGCTCGCATTTAATAATTTCATCCGCGCAGAAACGGAGAAAGAGTACAATTTCCTACGGCCGGGCGGCCTGTCGTAACAGGCGACAAAACAACCCTCAGCCAGGTGGTAGGGCATTTGCCCGTCTGAATGGCTACCACCCTTGGTTTAGAGTATGCCGCTATAACAACCTTCAGTTGTGTTCCGGCATTAGTGACCAGGTTGCAGTCTCCCCTAAGAGAGTAGCAGCGCATTTTTAACACCTTTGGTGTTTGCAAATGTCCATAGGCGATAGTAACCGCTTTCCATCATGTGGGCCGTCTGCTTGTCTGCTGAACTCATGCAATAAAAAAAGACAAAATTCCAATAGGCAGAGTCGTTTCAGAATACCCTACGGCCGGAAATTATTTTTTTGCGAATACACTTTTTAAACAGCCCTTATAAATGCATGACGGCGATACCAGAGTTTCGAAATAACAAGCAACAATTTTTCGTGAAATATTTTAGCTGTGAACTTTGTGTGCTTTTGGAATTTATGTATTTCATAAAATAAATACTTGTACGTGGTAGTGTGAAGACATTTTGGTTACATTAGCTTGAATCTGATACATGCTTAATGTATTCAATAAGACTCAAAACAAATTAGTAGGGATTTCTGTTCCATTCAAACTACCACCCGCACACACACACGCACACACGCACACGCGTACACACACATACACACGCCCACACGCACCCCACACTTGTTTGCTACTTGCCCACTGCGGACAAAACCACTCGAAACCCATCTATTTATCTGTCTTTATTTTATTTAAATATTTGTAAAAGTACTCTCTGTAATTCAGCGATAGTCTTAAAATGTAAGCAACATAGGAAGAACGAGGTTTCCCAACACAAGTATCATCTGATTACTTTCTGGGTACCCCGGAAAATTACATGTATGTACTTATTGAAATAAATACATTTTTTTTTAAAAGAGTAGATATTGAAGCCTACTATTAGTTTACCGTTTGTAGTCATAGCTCAAATTATCGAACGAAGCCTGTTTCTCCATACTTTTACAACGCGAAGAAATTGATTGACCTGTCTTCACGATGAATACCTATACAACAAGTTTATCCTTTACGTGTACTACAGGCATGTATTTGGTATACCGTTAACCGTATTTTAATGACTCTCTTTGAAAATAATTTAATAAGGATGTTCCATTTATATGTTAAAAATATTTCTCCAAAACCTTTTATTGTTTTGTAAAGATTTCCCTTGTTTGGCATAATAACATTTTTAATAAGTTTAGTTTTGCATGTGTTCAAGTGGGTCCTGGGAAAGTTTAGATTTAAATTTAAACCAAGTAGAAGACGCTGTAATCGGGTTCTAGGTTTTAGGTGAATTGTTGTTGTGTTCAAGTGGGTCCCGGGATGATTTAGATTCTAAATTTAACCAGGTACGTGGTGCTGCAATCACATTTATATATTATATAGATATATACTTAATATACAAAATACATTTATACATTTTCATATCTACAAAATATATAAATGTTTATAGATGAATTTAAATGATCATAGTATTAAATATCGCTAGCGATTTTGCTTGTCTGATAGCAACAGGAAGCGCGTTCCAAAGCTGTACACCCTTAACAGTAAAATAATTGTTGTAAAAAGTTGAGTTATGCGCAAGGGTGTTCAATTTAAGTTTAGTAGAAGGGCGTACATTATGAGAGCACGAAAAAAATTCAAAACGTTGTTTAAGGTAATCAGGAGTACTTGGGAGAAATAAAATACTATAGAGAAAGGAAAGGATGTGAGTATTCCGGCGAAATCGAATTGGCAACCACTTGAGTTTTTTTCGGTATTCAGAGACATGGTCATACTTGCGTAGACCAAATATGAACCTTGTATAAACAGCTTGGAGGCGCTCAAGTTAATTAAGTACATGTTTTATTACAAGACTGTGTGCACTTTTTTGTCTAATTCATTAAAGATAATATGTAAATAAGGTTTTCATTCACCTATACACACATATGTATGGTTGAATCAATACAGTTCGATTGTCCGAAAAATACCGGTTTTCCGAACATCCATGTCCCCCTATTAGTCCGGATAATCGACGCTCTACTGTATTTGCTATATTTAGATAGATAATACTTAATTATTCACCAAATATACAATTTCAAAAATACACAATTACAATATTGTCATGGTAGAAACAATACGGGGCCTTATCGCTTAAAGCAATCTCTTCAAGGCAACCTAACTTAAGGAATAGTTTAACCTAATCTGGCGATGTAGGTGGTGCAGATTATTAGATATATCATAAACAAACATACTTAAACTATATATTTTATAAAGTAAATACATACAAACATATTTATAAGATATATATAATAATAATAACTAATTTAATTATAATATTAATCTGTAAAGGAGCTTCCTGTTTTAGGGAAACAAAGGGTACACTCCTCTCATTGGTCAAAAGAAAATCGGCTATTACGTTGAGCAAGTTTCCTCATAATGTTTTAATTCACCGTCAATATGTTGATATAGCATATTAAGTCAGAAAAATTAGTGGTCTCCAGGAAAGGATTCAAACCCCTATAATTGGGTAGATGACACACTTTAAAATAAATTTTAATATCACTTTCGTGTAAAAGAGCCGGCGCTAAAACTCCATACTTTTATCTTACTTTTAAAATATCATGACAAAAATAATTTTAATACCTGTTTAAAACTCGATTAATAAGCTATTTGATACGTTTAAGTTAGGACGTTATAACTTGCTGTTCGTGCATAAAATAGAGGGTGCTTCAGCGTTTTGTACGATGATAAAAATTGTCTCAATTGACTTGATAGTCAGTTATCCCATTAGAATGACATTGACACGCGGGTGTGTTTATGACTAAATTACTACGACGTTTAGTTATTCTTTATTATGTATTTATCTAAAGAAGAAATTATTCCATTTGTTTTTTTTAATAGCTTCAATGTATAGAAACGGAATTTTTAGAATTTAATAATATTATAGATTATATATCTCAGTATAGATAAATAAAATTGAAGTGTGTGTTTGTAATTTCGAAAGAACAGCTTTTATTATCTTTCGTGATTCTACTTCTTGAAATTTTACATGTAGATAGATGGCGTTGGAGTACATCTCTATATGTAATACAAGTTTCCTTATTTTTTCATCGATAAAAAATTGTAATATTGGATTAAAGATATCCTTTTCTAATTTTGATTATAATATAAGTTAGACGTAGGTATTAAGTTCATAAGTCGACGCTTTCAAGCGAAGGCGTCCAATTACGTGCCTGTTCAATGCCTACTCTAATTTTCTTTTGACGTTGTCATGTAATCATTTCTAGCATGTTTATGAAATGTTTGAATAATTTATTTGACCCAGATAATGCGATATTAACACATATTCTATATTATTCATGCTTAAACCGATGCTTGAGACGATATACAGATGGAAGACATTAATATCGAATAGAAAAAACGACAAGGGGCCTTAAAACGAACACTTTTGGAAAATCGTGTTACGTAAGGTTTCATGTATGTATAATTTGGTACAGTTAAAGAATATGGTCAATGCTTGAACGTGTTTCTATGTAAACTAGTGGTCGCCTAGTGGTCGAAATACCACAATTAATTTAAATTATAAGTTTGAACATTATTAAATTTCTGTTGTCAAAGACTATATACTTCTATAATCAAAGATTTCGCCAAGGCTAGACTGTTCATTTGACTTGAACAATAAACAAAAGAGTATATATGTGCGTGTTAAGTACATAGTAGTGTGTGTAATGATTTTTTTATTGATTTAATGTAATTTTTATGCATAATTTAAAAAATATCAGCATTCTGCACTCTTTCTTTATATAAACTATAAGTGTGCGAAATTTCATACCCCTCCGTCCGCGCAATTTTCGTAAAAAGGGGTACAAAGTTTTTGCCTTATGTATTAATTACATACAGATAAGAACCCATTATAAATTAGACTTTTTTTGGAAAATGAGGTAAATCACAAAAGGCATTAAAAAAAATCTTCATTATATTTCACACGAAACGTATTCAATATAAAATGATGGAATTTACTATGGCAACAGTCATGCTCTCGGTATTTGGGAGGCTAAAAATTAATGTCTCAACTGTTGAGACGTCATCATTTAAGAGGTAGATATCGCTGTTAAAACTGCCGATAAGCCTAGATTTGTTAAATTAAAACTAAGATTTATGTGTCTTAAGTGCTGCATTTTATTTGATCTTTGTTTCGACGTTTCAGCCACTGTCCAATAGCCGTGATCATAGAAGTCAAATATGTCTAGTGTCAATGAGTGACAACGAGTAGTGTTCTCTTTATATACCTCTCACCCTTTTTAATATTATCTAAAAATGTTAGAGCTAGGCATGTTGCTGAAGGGTTTCTTGCGCCGTTTCTTCTTCTCTTCAAGCTACAATATATTGCAAAGCGATGGTAAATTAGTTTAGGCTCCTAGGTATATACACGTAGCACAAACTGTTATACATAATAAACATTAGAATACTTACTAGTACTTTTGTGATGAACCCGAACGAAGCAAAATTATATATACCTAGTCTTGCCATAAATATTGTAACAAAGAAATTTTTTTTCTATTGCAAATAACATTTATAAGTTTTACTGTGTGTTAGTTTAATACATAAATATAAAACAATTTAAAATATAAAAAGCTTATTCGAAGTGGTCTCCATTGGCTGCAATACAGTCCTTTAAACGTTGAGGCCAGTTATCAATAGAAGCACGCACTCTTTCCATGGGAAAATTCTTCACTGTCAAACATATAGATTGTTTTAGGGATTCTAAATTATTATGGTGTTTAGATAAAGCCATACTCTCTAAAACTGACCATAAATCATAATCCAGCGGATTAAGATCGGGACTAGACGACAGCCAGTCTTCAGCTCTGATGAAGTCCGAAACGTTCGTTTCCAACCAAGACTGCGTGGACCGACCATTCTTGGTTATTGAAAATGGTGGTTGTTAAGGGGCTTAACTACCTGCTCAAGAATAGTATCTTGATACACTTGTGCTGAAGTTTTGATACCTTTTTCACAAAAAATGACTCAGACACTCCTTCATAGCTAACACCCCACCAAACCATCACTGAAGACAGATAATGCCCACGTTGCACTCTGTCGACTAATTGAGAAGCTTCATTAGAGCTTTGAGCATAAATACGGCCGTTTTGATTGTTAAAATGTTGCTCAATTGTAAAAAAATCTCATCCCTAAGCAAAATTTTTCTGTGACCTCCCTTTGCGTACCGCTTCAGTAATTGTTTCGATTATACCACCCTATTCTTTTTTAAATTATGAGTTAATAAATGACCAGTGCGTCTCTAATAGGCTGCAAGTCCTAAGTCATCTTTTAAAATACGCGACATGGTTCTAGGTGACATCTTCATCTCCCGAAACAAAATCTTTTGCTTTCGGACAGAATTTCTTCGAATTCTCCCCTTACTGCTTTGACCACCTTTTTCGTACGAACACTAGTTGGACGGCTAGATCTTTTTCTGTCACAAACAGAGGAGGTCTCATTGTACCTATTAATAGCCCGGTACACAAACATTTGACTAATACCAAGCGTATGGAGAGTTTTAAAAATTGCATTTGGTTCCATACCTACTTTGTGTAATGCAATCACAGCGATTTGGGTCTCTTTATCGCCCCACTCCATTTTAATATCGCAAAATGTTGTACAATGTATTGGTGCCAAGATGAGAATACACAATGAAAAATCATATAAAAATGACAGACTCCAAATTCAAATGTAATTTTTTGTTTCTTTTTTATTTTCTTTTTTTATTTCAGGAGTTCAGCAGACAGGCAGATGGCCCACTTGATGGAAAGCGGTTACCATCGCCTATGGACATTTGCAACACCAAAGGTGCTACAAATGCGCTGCTGCTGTCTTAAGGGAGAATGGAACCTGGCCACTAATGTCGGAACACAACTCGAGGTTGTTATGGCGGCATACTCTAGACCAGGGGTGGTAGCCATCCAGTCGGGCAAATGCCCTACCACCTGGCAAAACTCTTTTTAATTGTAACAGTATTTATGGCCAGACTAAGTATATATTTCAATTAAAATGGGACTAGAGAAAATAAAACACCATTTTTTCCTTACGTTCGAATCACAACCAACTCCATTTTCTTTTAATTATAATAATGTAAAATCAAGTGGGCAGTATTATAATATATAAATAAATAAATAGATAATCCACAACAACTTGCTTAGTACGTAGCTTTAAAATATATAGCTATGTAATTTAGTACCAGGATAGAAGTGATCTTTTTTAAAATTTTGCCGACTAGTGTAAAGTGTAAAGTGTCGTTAAGTGTTGACTAATGTCGGGTGCAGATGGCGTCAACGAAGCTCATACGGTGTACGTTGGCCTTTATGCAGCCTGTCTGCACTAGGCGTGAAGCGCAATTTTAAAATTTAGTCACGCGCCTTTAAAAGCCAAAGCGTGGCTTGAGCCCCCTCGAGCAGGTTGTCTCCGTTCGCGAATCAAAGACGCTCATAACATCTAACTAACATCATGAAGTCAAGGCCATATAAAATAAATTCTTCTATTCTTTATCATCGAGTGCGGCTGAGTTCAATGTATAGCTACGACAGAATTCTCCAAACCCCAGGTATAACACATACACTTAATACCTATAGCGATTTTTAACAGACTTGCTCCTTTTGTTTCTGAGCCAATTATAAAAATTATTATTGTGTTGGATTTAGTATAGCTGTAAGATGGTCTTGTAGAAAATTAGTATTGGAGCTTGGGTTTTAAAGATAAAATAGAAATATTCTTAAAATCATATACAAATCGTTGATTCAAATTCAAAGTTTTTTATTCAAAATAAGTGGAGAACACTTTTTGAAGGTCATATAAATATATAAGTTAAAATTTAATTTTTCTTCCTATTCTATGTATACCGCTTCACAACGTGTTATTGCTGTTAAGGAGAAGAAGCGGCAAGAAACTCCTCAGCAACACGTCTAGCTAAATAATGTTTTTCTTTAAGTTTCTTTTTCTATTTATATCTCAAGTTGTTTTTTTTTTAATAAGTTTTATACAGAAGTATGTTACAGAATTACTTTTGAAGAATTAATGGAGTTGTAGCAAACAGTGCATACTCAATAAGACCAAGACACAATAAGAGGAAAGAAAAATATTATGAAAGTTATAATAATGATATGACGTACTAAAATGTTATGCTGCAATATATCTCCATAAATCCCTTACAAGCTTGGCAAGATAACATTAAACAAAATATAGTATAAGATGTTAGAGTGAGCTGCTATGTAAATGAATTTTTGTCATTTAAGTATTCTTCAATAGTGTAGTATCCCTTTTTTAGCAAGATACTTTTTAATTTGGTTTTGAATTTAGTGAAAGGCAGATCTAACATTTCACTCGGAATCTTATTGAAGAAGCGTATACCAACCCCAAGAAAGAGGACAGTACTTTTTGTAATCTAAAAGATGGCAATATCAGTCTATTACAATGCCTGGTGTTGAAATTGTGAATATCCGTATACTGCTTGTAGGCACTCAAATTATTACGAATATAAATTATATTATTAAAGATATATTGGCAGGCGACCGTCATAATATTGATTTCCTTGAAGCATTCTCTAAGAGACTCCCGAGGGCCGAGGTTGTAAATTGATCTTACGGCTCTTTTTTGTAAAACAAATATGGTCTCTAAGTCAACAGCGTTGCCCCAAAGTAAAATACCATAGGACATGACACTATGAAAATAACTAAAATAAACTAGTTTAGCAGTCTCTTCGTCAGTGAACTGCCTAACTCTTCTGACCGCATATGCAGCAGAACTAAGTTTTCCTGAGAGACTAGATACACGAGCGCCCCAGTGGAGCTTCTGATCAAGGTTAATGCCTAAGAATACAGTTGAATCTACTAGATTAAGTCTAGTGTCGTTAAGAGAGATATTAATATCGTATTCTTTTACATTGGGCATAACAAACTTAACACATTTAGTTTTGCTCGGATTGAGTAATAAGTTATTTACAGTAAACCACTTAGATATTTGGGATAAGGCGTTGTTTACGTCGTCAAAGTTCAGTTTATTTCTATCAACTTTAAATATAAGTGATGTGTCATCAGCAAACAACACTACCTCACACATATCATTAATAAAATATGGCAAATCATTAATATATATCAAAAATAAGAAGGGACCTAGAATAGAGCCCTGGGGCACACCCATAGATATGCCAGTCTCACAAGATTTGACATTGTTAATTTCAACGCTTTGGGATCTGTTATTTAAGTAAGACGATAATAGGTTGAGAGAATCGCCATGAATACCGTAATAATTGAGCTTTTTTAGGAGGGTCACGTGTTCAACGCAATCGATTGCCTTGGACAGGTCACAGAATACACCAATGGCATTCTGTGATCCTTCCCAAGCATAATAAATGTGTTTTAGGAGCTCAACACCTGCATCGGTAGTGGATCGACCTTTGGTGAACCCGAACTGTTTAGTATGAAATAATTTATTAATATTAAAATGTGAGAGCAGATTTAAAATTATTTTTTCAAAGATCTTGCTTAAGGTTGGTAAAATAGAAATTGGCCTAAAGTTGGAGGGGTCGTTTTTGTTTCCACTTTTAAATATAGGGATAACTTTGCTAACTTTCATTAAGTCGGGAAATACCCCTTTATCTACACATCGATTAAATATTTCTACTAGTGATAGTGCAATAGTGTCTATTATGTCATTTAATACTTTTAAAGATATACCCCAAAAATCAGCTGTGTTTTTAATGTTTAATGATTTAAACGTTTTTACAATATCACTTGTATCTATATGATTAAATTTGAATGAAATATTACATTTATCAACACACTGTGTCATTAGCAGCTCAGCTTCCAGTGGTGATGATGACAAAGAGCTAGTTGTTAAGGTTGGTATATCCCTAAAGTATTCATTAAATGTTTGTGCAATTTCAAAGTTATTACTAATGGTGTTATTGTTAATTACAAGCTCAATTCCATCATCTCGACGTGAAGTTTTGCCAGAAGCGTCATTTATGACACTCAAGTTGTCTTAATGATATTTGATGATTTTTTAATTCTGTTACTATAATATAAAGATTTGGCAGCGATGCACACTCTTTTAAAGGTCTTAGAGTACTTTTTAATATAGTCAAGAAAGTCTGGATTTTGATTAAATTGTTTTTCACTGTATAATTCATACAGTTTTATTCGACTTTTATATATACCTTTTGTAGCCCAATCACTAAACTTAAGTTTATTACTTTTGTTAATTGTTTTAGTTTTAAATGTGTTTTCAAATTCAGCTTGTATAACGTCGAAGAAACTACTATACAAGTTGTTTGGATCTTCGCTGTTGAGATCCAAGGTAGGAATTTTTTTGGCTAGATTATCTTTAAAGGTTCTTAAGCGATGATAATTCACCGGTCTACAGGTTATTTTAGAAGTGATTTTAATACTGTCAAAAGGTATTGATATAAACTGGCCACAATGATCCGACCGTAGTACATCTATGAGTGATTTATCGATTATTTTGCAACTACAAAATATATTGTCTAAACAGGTAGCTGTAGTAGCAGTTATTAAAAACATGTATAAGATTAAAGGATTTGAAAAGATTAATGATCTTAGTACGAGTTGATGACATTTCCAACAAATTAACATTAAAATCCCCACAAACTATAGGCAATTTATCAGTTTTATTTAATTTTATTAATAATTCCTCCATTGTGCTTTCAAATACACTATAATCCCCTGGGGGGGATCGGTAGACGCAGACAATTACATAGCGCTCAAGCTCAATACAGGAAACCTCCACAGTACGTTCAACAGAAAGGGACATAATGTCTTTGCGCTCTTTACATTTTACATCATTTGCTACAAGGATAAGTGATCCGCCATGTATAGCGGACTTCCTTACAAATGCACTTATCACTGTATAATGCTCTATGAAGTTTATGACTTCAAAAGTTTTAAGCCAATGTTCTGTAATACATAGGACATGAACCTTACATTCTTTTAAAAAAAGTTCAATTTGTAAGTCTTTACCTGCTAAACCCTGTATATTTTGGTGAACTATATTTAAATTAGAAGTAGGTTTAGCTTTGGTCATTTCTAGCAGTTTAAAGGTCTAGGACTCATAGTAGAGTTAATATTAAAAACATTATTGTTTTTATTTAAATTGATGTCAGGTTTTTCAGTTATATCATACATTGATTGAGGTTTCGTTTTTGTTTCTGGACTGATTTTAATCATTCTTTTCGCTTTGGATTCAGTATAGCTAGCTAGCGTCAAGTTAGTCGTGTACAAATTGGTTGGTAATTGGTATTGGACTTTGGATTCCAAATGTGGCAGGGAATTTATCCAAAATCAAATCCCTATTATATTATTATAATATTATAAATGCGAAAGTAATTCTATCTGTCTGTCTGTCTCTGTCCGTCTGTCCGTCTGTCTGTTCCGTTTTCACGGAAAAACGACCTGACCGATTTGGCTGAAACTCAGTATATATCTATTTTTGATGCCGAGGATGAACATAGGATACCTTTTATCCCGAAAAATGGGACAGTTTCCAGGATAAAATATATTTATCTCTTTGTTTGTTATGCTTTTACATTTACATTTTCATCCTGGATAATGGGAAACATTTTGGGATAGATTTATGTAAAGATTATCCCAGAAAGTAAGATTGGTTGTTGGCCATTTTTCGGCCATTTCGACCATTTCTGTTATTTCGGTCCTTACGGCCATTTCAGCCATTTCGGTCATTTTTGTCAGTTTAGTCATTTTTGTCATTTTGTAGTTTAGACATAGATAGACGGTGGATAAATAAATAAAACTAGAACGGGTTGAAATAGAGGATGAAATTTTGTATGGGAGACCAACCATTTCTCAAGTTAATAGATATAAAAATTTATCATTTATTAAAAAATGCTATAGTAACTTGATGTGTCTGTTAAGTTTTCACGGAAAACTACTAAGAGTACCGGATTGGTTTGCTGTAATTTTGTACAATTATATAGTTTTAATTCCGAGATGGGATAGTTTGCGATATAAAATGAAGTGAATCTTCCGGTGGCAAATAGCACTGACATAAAAATTTAATATAATGTAACCTGTATTAACGCCTGCTCTTTAAACAAGAGGTACGCACTAGAGTTTGCCCCGGGGTAAACTCCAGTAGATAATATGTAAAGGTATCTTTAGGTTTATGACAATCCCAAAATTAGTAAGTACCTAATGATGATTAAGAACGTGGCGTATTGGACTGGACTAGGGCTAAAAAGGCATACAACAGAACTCCTTAACGACAAAGAACACGAAAGTATGAATTGAGTTATGAGTTTCGTTTCATCAAGCTGTCGTTTCCGCATTCCAGAATCTTCCTTACTAGAGAAGAGATACAATAATGTAGTTTAAAAGTGTAAAATAAAAAAAAGTTTTGCTAAAAAATAAACTAACCTCGATAATCGCTAAAAGTAAAAATCAAAGATTTTCTATAACATCTTGAAGTTGAATTACTATATTGTGTCAATTTGTTGTTGTTCTTTTATGTTTTACTTGGCACTGAATTCAAGATGTAGGAAGAAGTCGGTCTCTAATAAGGGTTATGCTCGATAGCCCTGAGATCTGATCCAATCATCAGATCCTGATTTAGTGACCATGGAAGTACCCCGGGAGTATACACTTACGAGTAAAGAAAAGTAAATAAAATCGGTTTACAATTGACGGAGATATCGTGTTACGAACAAGTTGGATAAGAATTTTCGTGAGTTTCTGTAATTCCTTGGAATCCAATCATCAGATCCTGACATAGTGACAATGGGACCAATTCGGGAGTATAACCTTTCGATTAAAACAAAATTTTTGAAAATCGTTTCACAATTGACGTAGAAATCGAGTAACGAACATATAAAAGTAAAACAAACAGACGAATTGAGAACATCGTCCTTTTTTGAAGTCGGTTAAAAAAGAATTGAAAATCGGTCCATAATTGACGGAGGAGTGTTATGTTACTCCTGCGTTTAATTAAAATATTTACAACTATTGTATTTATTTATTTTCATTTTTCACTTTTAATAAAATAATTAAAAAGTTGTTATTCAAGCCGAGTTGCACTGGCAAACATTGTTGACTTTCATCATACATAAAAGTTAAATCTATTACTTACTCTATGTACATTTTTTATTATTTTTAAGCTGGTAAACAAGCAGAGAGCCCAGCTCATGGGAAGTGGTTACCATCGCCTATAGACGTATGCAAAATCAGACGCGAAGCCAACCGTTGCCATGACGGGATAGGGCGATGATATAGAGGTATTAGAAAGCAGAAATGGGATAGAGGGCATGAGATAGGGCAGATTGAGAATGGGGAGGAGGAAGAGAGTTATCGGAACAATACAACATGTATGTATTGAATTACTTGTCCCCTAAGAGAAAGAGCCGTTTTTTTTTAAACACTTTGTAGATTGTTGTTCTGTATTGATTGCAGGATGTGCGTCGCGGAGGTATACTACTTCCAGGACGAGCGTGTCTGCAGGTTTGCCCCAGATGGCTAGTAATAATACTTGGGTCTAGCTCCAAGCAGCCCATATTCTCCGTTCTTTGGGAATACCTCAAATCCTCCTTGCTGTAGAATGGAAGAAGAATATTTCCTTTGTGGCTGCGCTTCAGAGATTGAAGCTCTTAATAGTAAATAGAGATACGGTTCAAATGCCGTGTTTAAGTTTCTTTTAATACTTTATATAAAAAAATCTTAAACTTTGACGTTGACTCAAACTTATAAATCTAAAATTATTATTCAAACTAAGTTAGATTACAAAATAGTCCTTGAAAGTCGAACATATATATATGTATAACTTAAAAATTAAGTTTACTGCCTAATCCCGTATACATCGCTTCGCAACTTGTTGTTGCTGATTTATTGAGAAGAAGCGGTAAGAAACTCCCCAACAAGGACACTTTTATTATCTACTTCTGTCCTTTGTATAAACTTTTATTTAATTTTCAATGTTTGTTAGCTTGTTAATTTGTTTGTTACTTTGTGTAGGTCCAATCTTGCAAGCTGAATTGGAATAAGTTCCTTTAGACTTGCGTCTTTGTAATTTTGCATATTTGTTCAATTCTGACGACAATACATGAATTTTTATTACTATTGCAGCAAAAAAGTTATAAATCACCATATAAACGATATGTTTATGTTACAAATTGAAAACTACGAAAACCATGTCAATTAAAAAATAAGCGTTCATTTAAGTTATCTAAAATCATGAAGTGAACTTTAAGTAAGTATATCAAACCCATCATTTTGTTACAATATATAATTTTATCTATAATATTGTAAAAAATTTAACATGCTGTGTATGTACATTGAAGCTATTAAAAATAAAACATTTTGAATAGACTACATAAACGCAGGAGAACACAATGTAATTGTTTTTTAGATTTCTTGTCTTGTTTATTTGTTTGTCGGTTTCTCTGTTAGTTCGGGATTCACGTAAAAACTACTGGGCCGATTTCGATGCGGTTTTTGCTGTCCGACAGCAATTTCTTAAAATCTGTGCAACCTTTTATCCTGGGAATCCCGCGGAAATTTTCCCAGGTGCGGTTTATCTTTATTCTGGTGCATAAAAGTTAGCTTATTCCGACACAGTTTTTACTAAACCGATAGCTTACATTATTTTTTAAATGCTGTCAAGTCAAGCGTGGACGAAGTCGGAGGCATATCCTAGTACACTATAAAAACTTGCAAATAAAAGCTTGTTTGTAAAAAAAGACAAAAACATTGTTTTAATTAATATATTATACAATTTCTTTTACGAGTAAATAGAACAAAACACAAAGAAAATTTGGCCCGATAGTTTGTATGACGCAAACATTTATAGACATTGCACCATAAATTCCTATTTACTTAAAATGAAACAAAGAGTAGAATACAAGACCAGCTAGCACCTATGCAAATACACTTTTGTGTCTGAGATCTCCTTGAACAATGTAGTAATATTGTTAAGTATCTATTTAAATTATATTTCATATTATTACTTGCAATCCATTCACAAAATTCTACAATTTTGTGAAGTGGTCTTGTATTTAATTCGGAATCTTATTGAACTAACGTGTACACCCAAAAACGAGAACTAGAATCAGAATAATACTCCTAATCAAAAAGAAGACTATGCCTATTTTTGGAATTCTGGACACTCTTATATCTTCTCATTCTCATATACATAATTACTTGACCTCACTCACTGACTGATTGACATATCAACGTATAGCCCAAATAACTAGTGCGTAAAAATTTGCATGCGAGTTCTTTGTATGGTTTACATTTATAGCAGCTAAAATATATTTATAGGAGATCTAGGATATGCCCGCGACTTCATCCATGCTTGACTTGAAATTCCCGCGTAATTTCCGGGGCACAAGGTACCGGCAGCATTTAAAAAAGAATGGAAGGCATCCTTTTAGAAAAAACCTGTGTTAGAATAAGCTATATTTTATGCAGCCGAACAACTTTAAACCGCTCCCGGGAAAACTCCCACGGTATTCCCGGGATAAAAAGTAACTCAGATTTTAAGCTTATGCATTTGCTATCGATCAGCGAAAACCATATCGAAATCGGCCCAGTAATTTTTACGTGAACCCAGAACCAACAGATAAAGACAAGAAATCTAAAAAAAATTGTATCGTGTTATCCATTGTTTATATAGTCTATTCCAGTTGTTTTTTTAAATAGCTTCAATGTGCAGGCACGGCATATTTAGGATTTTATAATATTATAGATTATAAAGCTACAGTTGTAGTAATTACTCGTATAATAATATCATAATTTAATAAATTTTGTTGGGTATCACGAAAAAATAACTATTTTAACGCAGATGTTTAGTCATCTGTCGCAGTGACTAAAGATTAGTTAGTAAATACGATATAGTTATTTTTATTAAAAATTTTGGTGGCATTTGCAACAGATATTAACAAGTTGCTGGACATTTTAGATTGCAATCATTTAATTGACGGGAAGATGATATTTGTTAACCCGTAGTATTGGGTGACGTTTTACTGCTGAGAGCCAATGGCCAATCGCCGCGGAAGCTTGGCTCGACCGCTGGAGAGGGGAGTACAAAAGAAGACGACGAGTATAACTATTTAGTACTTTCGATGTGTTACTTAATTATTTTACCATTCGTCTTAAAACTATAGGAATATTTGCAAAAATCTTAACTGCTACGTGATAGAATGAAAAATCTATATCCTAAACATGTTCTAGAGATGTATCTTTAAGGTTAATATCTGTTTACTAAATTGGTAGATTTTATTACGTACCTACATGTATTACTTAACTTTTTAACGTTGTTAATTATGTAGCAATACATTAGTCCACGTACGTGACGTAACTAACATGATACCAGCCCATAGATTATTGCCTATTAGAGATTCGCCGTGGGCGATCCAGCAGTAGAATATTCGCTCCGTCTGATAGAACGGGTCGTAGAAAGCGACCAATCTATCCCGAGGTCACTACTGTGATCTGTCTCAGTCGGTGACTAGGTAAAGCCTCAGCTACGCTCGGGGTTTGGGGTTATTAATCTATTTACTTTTTCTTCTTTTTACTTTTTCTTTCGCTTGGCCTTAGTAGGCTTTAGTAGGCTTTAGTAGGGTTGGAGTCGATGACTAGGTAAGGTTAAGCGGGTCTCGGCTACGCTCGGGGTTTGGGGTTATTAATCTATTTACTTTTTCTTCCACTTGACCTTAGTAGGGTTGGAGTCGGTGACTGGGTAAGGTTATGCGGGCCTCGGCTATGCTCGGGGTTTGGGGTTATTAATCTATTTGCTTTTTCTTCCACTTGACCTTAGTAGGGTTGGAGTCGGTGACTGGGTAAGGTTATGCGGGTCTCGGCTACGCTCGGGGTTTGGGGTTATTAATCTATTTACTTTTTCTTCCACTTGACCTTAGTAGGCCTTAGTAGAGTTGGAGTCGGTGACTGGGTAAGGTTATGCGGGCCTCGGCTACGCTCGAGGTTTAGGGTTATTAATCTATTTACTTTTCTTCTTTTTACTTTTTCTTTCGCTTGGTCTTAGTAGGCTTTAGTAGGCCTTAGTAGGGTTGGAGTCGGTGACTAGGTAAGGTTAAGCGGGCCTCGGCTACGCTCGGGGTTTGGGGTTATTAATCTATTTACTTTTTCTTCCACTTGACCTTAAGAGGCCTTAGTAGGGTTGGAGTCGGTGACCTAGGTAAGGTTAAACGGGCCTCAGTTACGCTCGGGGCTTGGGGTTATTAATCTATCTATTTTTTCTTCATCATATATTTTTTTTTAATTTTCCAAATGAAAATAGCTTTAGTTTTTTTCATTTGCCTACATTTAACGCTTCTTTCTGAATTTTTTGTACAGTGCAATTGCAGTGGGGTAATATGGCTAGGTTGGAGTACCCATTAAAACACCACGGTTTTTTTCTGGCATTCGTTGCGTAGGCTATGGGTTCCTTTACGGATGTTCTTCCGGTCGAGATGAATATTGTCCATCTCTTACAGGCCGGCTTCGGTTCTCGTTATTCGGAGTGTTGTGCTTCACTGGTTTGTTTTCAGTTCACACTTTGAGTGTGAAATGTTGTACACCGGACACCAACGCGCCACTGCCTCTTCTCACCCACACTGCCGTTGTTTATGGCAGTTGGATGTCGTCATGGTAAGCCTCCTACATTGCCGTTGGTTTTGGCTGGAGAAGAGCGAAGTGGTCTGCTCTTTTTCCCGTTCTACAGCCTCTTTGGTGGTCTTGATCGTCTTCCAGGAGGAGGTAGCTGAGTTGTGTCCCACGCGTCGGCGCTCTCAACCATGGACTTAATCACAACTGGGGGTAACGATTATGAACCTAACTAAGGCAGGACCAATTTTAATTTTTCAATTTCAATTTTTATTTTTTCTATAATAATAAAGATTATTACTTTTTTTCTGCTTTGAAGAAACAAATCAATTGATTATTATCAAAGTACTTTTCATATTCTGTTAAACTTACTAATTTTTTTTTTTACTTAAAAAGACGTATTGATGACATGGTAACTTTAAATTTGGGATCTTTGTTTTTCTAAATTAATTGTAAACAAAACCTTGGTGTGTATATTTTGCATTACTTAAACATTGTTTAGCGCATCTATTTGTTAATACCATTAATAAATAAAACAGACTATTCTTTAAAATCCTGAAAATAAGATTTTGTAGTCAATTGACTAGGTCTTGTTACATCTAAATTACGATTAGTTATTAGTTGTGTAGGTGACATGTATTGCTTCTATAAGTTTCAATTAAAAAAATATATTTTTTAACCTTGGTATAGTTTCCCGCTATCGAAGGGATGTTCGCCCTCATTACCTTGAGCTCCCACGCTGAACTACGCTACGGTTGTCTAGATTTTTTTTCCGTGTACGATAATGATTTGGAGGGAACTTCCCGCCGAAGTTTTCCCTCTGCGCTATGACATGGAGTTTTTTAAGTGTCTAACGTAGAATGTACAAATTTACAATTGAAATCCTCAGTAGTTTACTGATAAAACAAGAGGACAAGGAGTTCAGTCATATACATACGCACAGAAGAAGTTTATATATAAAGACTAAAGATAGTTTTTTTTCTGTGTATGATGGAATAGGGTTGCCTATATAAAAGTGGCCGCAAATAGGTGTTACCAGCTGTTAAAGATAAATTAGAGTGAAAGATAGATAACGCGCTACATCCCTCGTTCGTGTAATGCAGCGTAGTGTCCCTCGTAGCGCGGTATCTTTAACAGCTGGCAACCCCCTTTTTTTTTACAAGGGGAAATCCGTTTGAGGACCCTCCGCCGGGGAGACTTCGGCAGTGGAGTGTGCGATTCGCCGGCTAGAGAAGCCCGAATACCCACTAAAACCCTTTGGTGCCCCCTGACGCCATGTGTCGGGGTCACGAGATGTGCGTGAGCTTTTCTTCCGCAACCCCAGCCGGAGCTGGCAACCCCTATTTGCGGCCACTTTTACATAGGCAACCCTATTTCATACACAGAAAGAAATACCTTTAACTTCATATACAATTTATTTTAAAAACAAGTGATTTTCTTTTCTAAATATGAATTTTTTTAGTTAAAAATACTTGCGGCCACATCTTTATAAGCAACCTAGTAAAAAATAGTAAAAATGTATATAAAAATAGATTTTAATTAAATAACATATGAACGTAGCAATCTTGCAGCCGGATCTGGGTCTGTATATAGCTATAGTTACTTGGTAATATCAGACTATTACCTTGAATTAAGTAGCGCAATTTAGGCATGCATCTTTTTTCTCGTTTTATAATTTAGTTATGTAAGTTTATTCTATAATATTTATTTTATATTGCCTGTTTTTCTGTCTGTACATGGATATTTACACGGATTTCATCATCAGTTAGATATATTTTCAAGGAAAGTTTACAGACACGCACAGAATGATGTACACACACCCACGCTAGCTTTTCCCCGCGACTTCTGTTTTGCTATATAAAAACCTTGTTCATCCAAGGGTTGTCTGGAAGAAGTCACTGACATCTATAAGTGCACCTATTGTATTGTAAAATATAATTTCTGTTCATCTATCTTTTAACAGACAATAAAGCAAATGAATTTATTCATTAATTCAAGAATGCAATCCCGTTTTGTTATAAGAATTCCATTCATTTGCTTTACCAATTTTAAATAAAGTTTAAATGCGACACAAACTGCTTATTATATATTATGGCTGTTTACAACAAAAAAGGTTTTATTTATTTTTAGTTTTTAATTTAATATTTTAAATATAGTAACATGTCATATTAGATAAGTCATTCACAATAATACATTATAATACAGAAAACATTTATTTTATTAATTAATTCAATAATTCATTCCCTCTTCAACAATGGCCCATTCCTCTATCTTACTATTCATCCTCTTGCCTTACCATCGGTTGACTTTCATACAATATTTTATACAATATTCCACGCTTTTCTACTTGGAAAAGCGATAAATTGTTAGTTCTGTGTACAGGTGATAGTGTACTAGTGTTTGTTCGATCGGATTTTGGCGCGGAAAGCAGTTTTGGCCGGTGAGGCCCATTTCTCTTTCCGCTTGTTAGTGTCGTGTGCAAATTCTGTCGCGCGCGCTTTTGTAACGATTATTTTGCGTGTGTAGTATTTTCGCGCACCTATCTGGTCTCCTTTTGGGTAGGGGCCCCAGTAATGGACGGCCCAGACACCCCGAAGGCCCCCAGGGCGTCGAGTGCCACGCGTAAGCGTGATCATTTCAGCGCCGAGTCCCGCGATAAGGAAAGCGCGACGATGGGGCCACCTTCGGCTCCCGTCGTGTCTAGGGTCCCTGCCATGCGTGCCGCACGTAAGAGTGCGACATTGTTGGCCGTAGATAGGGAAGTGCTGCTCGCGGCGAACTCGGCTGTTTTCCTGGCTGTGAGCGCGGCGAGCGCCATAGTAGAGAACGTCTACTTGGCGCAAACACCACCTGCACAGGCCTCACCTGTGCAGGGGTCATGCACCTACGTAGACCACGTAGATATCGCGCCGTCGGGAAGCGTCCCAGATTCGCTGGAGTACGCACACGATGACGCGATTCGGGTTTTCTGCGGCTCGCATCCTGAAACGACTGCATTTACACCGATACCGGTTAGGTCGATGTACACAGCCGTGTAACAGAAGGTGTAACAGAAGGAGGCTGCGTCCCGGCTGTCTGACATTGTCGACACGCTAGTGACGCGGAATCCGGAGTCGGAGTACCTGGAGGCTCGGCAACGAGAACTCCAGGTTACACACTGAGCTCAGCTCTTTGCGGGAGGAGAACCTCTCCTACCGCAAGGAGTTTGAGGAAATGCGGAAGGCCATGAAGGCCTCCACTGCGGATGCGGCCCCGGCTTCCGCTGTAACGGCGGAGCCGAGTCCCGTACCCGCCAAGCAGAATGCCAAGACCGCTGCGGTGGAGAAAGTCCCGGCTCCGGAGCCGGTTCGTATATCTGCTGCGGTACAGAAGATGGCTCCGGCTCCCGCTGTCGTGGCGGAGCCGGCTCCTACAAAGCCAACCGCAGCGCAAAGCGTGGACTATGATATGCTTGCGCACATCATCGCCCGGTCTGTGGGCGCAATGTTGGATGCCCGGCTGGTCGGGATTGAGGAGTGGTTGCCTTCCGCGCCAATTCTTCGCCCGCCACTTGCGGCGGACAGGAAAAGGGCAGCGGAGGCACAACGCTCCTCCCCCCTCCCTCGGCGCAAGCACCGGCTCCACCGTCGGGGTGGAGATCGGCAGCAATAATTATCAAGTTGCTGCCGGACTCGGCCAAGAAGGGTATTGGCTATCGGAAGGTCTTCGCGAAGGCCGCCCCGGTGGTCAATATCACCGAATTAGGCCTCAGGGAGGGGCTGAAGGTAACTCGGACCGCCCGGGACGCTTGACTCCTGGATTTCCTCCCAGGACCCGAGAGCGCGACCAGAGCGAACCGCGTCGTCGAGGCCCTTCGAGCGGCACTCCAAGAGATGGCCGAAGTCCGTAAAGCGTGGGGAGCTTTACGTGTCGGGCCTGGATGAGTCGGCCACAGTTGATGGGTTTCGCAGTGCCATCGCCAGCGTGGGCAATTGCTTGCGCGACGATGTCAAGGCGAGGCACATCGGGATAGGACCTGGTGGGATGGGCGCATCATACGTGATGTGTCCCGTCGCTGCAGCCAAAGCCATCGCCGAGTGGGGCCACCTTTTGGTGGGCTTCACCTCGGCGAAGGTGGAGGCTTTAGAAGATCGACCGATTCGTTGTTACCGGTGTTTCAACGTCGGCTACGGCACCCAGACCTGCCCGGACTCGTGCCTGGACCGGACCGGCTTGTGTCTCCGCTGCGGTAAGAGCGGACACAAGCAGCCGGACTGCACAGCCCGCGACCCCCACTGCGCCGTCTGTGCGGCGGGGGACAAACGCGCTACCCATCCGACGTTGGCGAGGCACTGCCAGCCTCCATACGTCAAGGATAAGTTCGTCCATCCGAGGGCGAACAAACGACCGGTGAGTGAGGGGGTACCAATGGACACCTAAATGCCTAGTACACCCTTAACTCTTTCAAGCCAATGTCAACCACTCCCCGGAAGCTCAGGACTTGTGCCTGCAAGCGATGTCGGAGTGGCAAGCAAACTTGGCCGTAATAAGTGAATCTTATTACGTACCCCCAGCTAGGAACTGGGTGGGGGATCTCGACGATGTGGTAGCCGTGGTCGCCAGAGCCAGGTGTGGCAGACCGCTCACCAGTTTCGAAAGAGGAAAGGGCTACGCGGTGGCGGAAAGCGGGAGTTACGTCATCATAGGCGTGTACCTCTCGCGGAGCCGCCCTCTGGCGGAATTCGAGCTTGTCTTGGACTCCGTTAGGGCAGCCATCGGCAGACTAGCGCCGAAGACGATCTTCGTCCTAGGCGACTTCAATGCTAAGCACCAATCCTGGGGGAACGCGTTTACCAATGTTAGGGGACGGGCGGTTCAATCCAACCTGTCCATCTTGAACCAGGGATCGGTCCAGACCTGCGTGCGTGTGCGGGGTGGATCGGTCATCGACCTGTCATTCGCCACAGATGCGGCCGCCCGCAGAGTGGTAGGATGGAGGGTGCTGGAAAAGAGGTGGAGACTCTGTCTGATCATCTGTATATCAAATTCGAGCTCTCCCCCTCGCCTAGCGCTAACCCTGTTCATGGCCCCACTCGGCTCCCGCGCTGGGATTTTACCAAGCTCGACGCGGAGCAAGCCGAGGAGAGGGCAATCATCGAATGCTGGACCTATCCAGCCAACTTGGGGAATCTGGAGGCGCAGGCTGAGCAAATGCGCAAATCCCTGATAAGGATTTGCGACGCTGCTATGCCTCAAGCCAAATGACCGCCGCCGCGTACATCGGTCCACTGGTGGAGCGAGGAGCTGGTTGAACTGCGGAAGGCAGTCCGCAGAATCAGCCATAGGCTCAAACGCAGCAGGGTGTGTCGTCCTCCAGACTATGTCGAGGAGAATGGACTCGTGGGAGAGTTCAGAGAGGCCTGAAAGGTCCTTTCGATCGTAATCCTGCGAGCGAAAGCCCGGGCTCGGGGGGAGCTCCTCGAGACACTCAACCGGGATCCGTACCGTGCGGCACGCAACATGTTGCGGCCTTGCACCTCCACGGTCACGGAAACGCTCAAACCCAAGGTCCTCCGGTCGGTTATCGATGGCCTCTTCCCGGATCCGGGGATCTTTACTACCCCCGACATGGGTCCAACCCATGGAATTGGAACCATTGGAAAACCCTGTCTCTGGCATTGATACGGTGGAAGCGGTTCGACCGCAGCTGTTGCGATGGCTCTCGCGGAAACGCGGGACCTTGACCTTCAGAATGACACAGATACTTACCGGGCACGGTTGCTTCGATAAGTATCTGTGCCAGATTGCGGGCTGCTTGCCTTCACCCCAATGCCACCAGTGTGGCGCATAAGACACGGCGTTTCATACGCTAGTCGAGTGCGCAGCATGGGCACCCCGGAGATTTGAACTCGAGACAATAGTAGGTCCGATCGATTCCCTGGGCAGTTTGGTGCAAGCCATGCTGCACAGCGATGATCATTGGGTGGGCGCGGCCAATTTCTGCGAGACTGTAATGTCTCCAAAGGAGGCCGCGGAACGAGATAGGGAGAGAGACGGAAGTGCGAATGCGTCTCGCGGGCGCCGACGCCAGTCGGGAGCCCGGAGGCGCAGGTATGCGCATGATCTCCCTCCCTGAAATACCGTTGCGGGGGCCCTCTAGCATCTAGGGAGCAGAGGAGTCTTCACCCCTGTTGACGAAGTGGGTTTGCCCTGATTCCCGGGGCACTCTCAAGCACTTTTGCGCTAGGATCGGCGTGGGCGTAACTACATTCTAAGTCTCATGGCTTTCCTACCATAAGCGCGGGGCACATGGGAGGAGGGTAGTTTTAGTGGGGTATTAGCCCATGGGCATTTGTCCATGGGTTTGAGTCTCCACACAAGCCGGTTGAATAGTGTTTGTATTGCCTCAGTGGAAAGCCTCTATGATCGACAACGGTCTAATACCTAGCAAAAGACCTGGTATGTGTGAAAGGCATTTCCCCCACCTGAAAAAAATAAAAAATAAAAAGGCACCTGGTGAATGTGTAGTATTTCCCTCAAATTCCTCCAAATCAGTTGCACTATTTAGACTTTCATTGCCTTGTAGATCATCATATCGCCATAATTGATTGTTATGTTTTTTAAATAGCAACAGTATACAACAGTAATTTTAAACGCCATATTTGTGTAGCTCTCACAAGTAGCTGTGCTACTTGCTGTGTGTAGCTCTCTCTCCTGTCTTAATATTTTAAAAAATAAACTTCGAAAATAAGGGATATATTTTACATTTTTATTATAATTAGAAAAATAACTCGGTTATTAAAATGTATTATTGAAATGTGCAAATAAAGCCTTTCATTTGGTAACTCACTCCAAGAACATACATTCAATCTCAATGATCAACTACATTCTTCATCGTTTACTAGTATCGTATATCCTAGTTGTTTTTTTTATTATAACAGCTGATAATATATTTATAGTTAAATTAAATTATAAACTAGTACAATAAAGAAAACTTAACTGGGCTATAAAATTAATCATTTAGTTAAGTAATATACGTCTAAACCAGCCACAAATATCAATATATGTCATATAATGTTGTACGTACGTACGTGTTTGTATACACACATAATTAATTATTAAGAAAATTATGAATTAAACTAAATACTTAAAAATAAACTAAATTATAAATAAATAAGTTTATGGTACTGTGGACCTCATTAGCAAACTAATAAATCCGTCATTAAGTGACGTTGAGGTCCTTTGAGCCTTTTCTGATCACGGGTGGTATCAAAGAGTTTCTTACAAATTTCTTTGTACAAACCCTTTGGCGATGGACCCCACGGACCTAAAGTTTCAACTCCAAACGGCACAGATATGTAACCCCTTCCTAGGGTTCCATATTTGCGCCTTTTGAGATCTTCAGCTGTTGAAGCAGCGTTGCCAGCCCCTGACTCAGTCACTAGAAAATGTGATGCCGCCAGACTGTCAACGCATGTCCCACACAAGCAGCCTTCCCATCTACCGAGAAACATTCCATCTGGCCTCGTGCCATCGTCGCGCACCAAGCCATTTGGATTTAAGATGGCTGGTACGCCGACGCTGACAAGAGCTCGGCGGATGATGTCATTGAAGCTGGCATGGCGAGATCTTCGCCAAACACTATGATCATGATAATCCGTGGTGTCCAAACTTAACTTGTATTTTATTTTACCTATGATCTCTTAAGACTATATTGCAAATTTCTCTCTCTTCTGTCATCTTCTCTCAATGATTTGGGGCCGGCACTATATGTTTTTCCTTTAATACCCCTCTATTCTGACTTACGTCCTCCATCATACCACAAATCACCATGTCATCCTTCACACAATTCATCCATCTCTTTGTTGGTCTACCTTATACATTTGTGTTCTTCAATCTTCCAGTTTAACTTTCTTTTTGTCACGTGACTTTCATCCCTTCATTACATGCCCGTAACGCCTACGTTTTCTTCTTCCAAATTTTTCAACCTCGCGCGCGACTAACAAAGATCCCCTTGTGTACTCAATTATCATCTTATTCGTTCTTGTAACACCAAACATCCATTTCAACATTCTCATCTTAGCCGAGTGGGGACGGTTTAGGTCTATCACTTTAGTAGCCTATTTGGCATATTTATAGACATACAAATCTTCTGTGTTGCCATATTTCATATCTCCAGATTAATTTTATTTTAATTTAACTTATCTGTGCAGCAACGTTGAAAGAATATGATTTCCTGCGGCCGGGGGGCCTATCGTAAGAGACGACAACAACCTTGAATTGTGTTCCGGCATTAGTGACCAGGTTCTAGTCTCCCTTAAAAGAGCAGCAGCGCATTTGTAGCACCTTTGGTGTTGCAAATGTCCATAGGCGATGGTAACCGCTTTCCATCAGGTAGGTCGTCTGCCTGTCTGCTGAACTCATGTAATAAAACAAAACAGATTTTTTTTATTGTTTGAAGCAGGAAAATCGGCAGACTGCTCCTTGGTGGAAAGTGGATGCCTATAGACATTTGCAACACCACAGGCGAGGGGCATAAGCGTGGTGGGGTCAAGTGGATGAGATAGAATAAGAGATAGGAAAAATGGTGAGCCGGTACTCTCATTCATCTTACAAAATATCACAACAGCTCTAGAATCTAGAGAATGGTTAATTTAGACTCGAGATTAAACATTTAAAGCTGATATTCTGTGAGAGCGTGGGATCACACCGGTCGAGTTGGTCCTAAGAGGTGTAGTCGAGACGATTCCAGCATGCATCCCCTATCAAGTCCAAAGTTTAAATTCTTGTGACCATTGGTTGTATCATAGAGACAGGCACCGGAGTGAGAGCATAATTTCATTTTACCATTAGATATCGGAACCCTAAGAGTTGATGTGCACTTATCGATCGGTTTTGAAATACAGATACGGTTTTACTTACGGGTGAACTAGCAGGTGGATATCCTCCAGCTTCTATAAGTAGAACGGACCAATTGCCGACTTCTGTGAGTCTATTCGCAAGTACACATCCAGCTGATCCACCACCCACTATGATGAAGTCGAAAACTTGGCTGTCTATAAGAGAAAACAATTCTATGTGTTGTATACGAGACTTGACGCCATGCTTTGAAGTATACAGAGACGAAAAAGAAGGTTGTGTATCGAAGATTTTTTCTATACAGTTTTAATTATTTTTGAAAATAATAAGATGTTATAACCGCTTTAAAATCCGTTGCGTGGTTTAGGAGAAGTTACCGGATATTCAGACAGACAAACAGACGCGGAAAGCGACTTTGTTTTATACTGTGCAAAAATCATCAAATGTTTTTTTTGAAGGACACTAAATATGTGTATAAGCGAAATGCCGGTTTCTCATTTAATAATATAATCAATACAGGTACCTACAATATTTTTGTACACCAAAATATACATAAATTATAAACTAATGTATTGCAAAAGCTTAACTTTAATAAACCTAACAAATTAATAGATAATTAGCGATAAGAGATACTCTACATATAACGATTTGTAGGTACAATTCAAAATAAAAATTAGGGGATTAAGACTATAATTAGAATACTGAGCACGGATCATGGTCATCTGTGGTGAATGCACCTATTGAAGAGTCGAGTGCGCTTCATGGGTACCCCAGAAATTTGAACTCGAGACAATAGTAGGTCCGATCGATTCGCTGGGCAGTTTGGTGCAAGCCATGCTGCATAGCGATGATCATTGGGTGGGTGCGGCCAATTTCTGCGAGACTATTATGTCTCAAAAGGAGGCCGCGGAACGAGATAGGGACAGAGGTACAAGTGCGCATACGTCTCGCGGGCGCCGACGTAAGTCGGGGGCCTGGAGGTGTAGATATGCGCATGCTCTCCCTCCCTGAAATACCGTTGCAGGGGCCCTCTAGCATCTAGGGAGCAGAGGAGTCTTCACCCCTGTTGACGAAGTGAGTTTGCTCTGATTCCTGGGGCACTCTCAGGCACTTTTGCGCTAGGATCGGCGTAGGCGTAACAACGTTTTAAGTCTCATGCCTTTCCTATCCTAAGCGCGGGGCACATGGGAGGAGGGTAGTTTTAGTAGGGTATTAGCCCTTTGGCATTTGTCTACTGGTTCGAGTCTCCACACAAGCCGGTCGGTTACTGTTTGGATTGCCCTCAGTGGAATGCCTCCATGATCGACAACGGTCTAATCCCTAGCAAAGGACCCGGTATGTGTGAAATGCATTTTTTTTCCGGGGAAAAAGAGGCTGGTGATCAGTCACACAGGATTATTCCTTTTACTGACACCAGACTCTCACCATTTCAGTTTATAAGAAAATTGTTACTAATTTAATTATTGTTATTGTGAGAGTAAATAGAGAATTATTATTATTATTTCCCACGCCTGAAAAAAAAAACCTACTGAAAAGGTTGGCTGTCACCTCGCTTTATGGCCATACTAATCCGTTGACTGAGGTAAGCTCTAGTGAGCGCGTTTTAACAGCCTGTTAATGTTATTTATAGACAAAAAAATATCCTTTACTTCCAGAAAATCCTTTGAATAAATTGAGACGTGGGATATACTTAGCAGATAATATCTCGTAAATCAGACATTGAGGTTATCTGTGTTTCTTCCTCCTTCATAAAATTGTTGTTTAACACATCTACTGTCTTGCGGGAACTGTTTTCCCATATTTCACTTTCCGACTGTGCGGCATTTAGTTATTGTTGTCACCCTCGGTAAGGGAGTGAATTTTCTAAGTTTTCGTGCACGTATTATATTTCTGACATTCTTTCTTCCAAAATGATTCATTTAAAAAAAAAAAGTACGTGAAGTATTTTTTTTTCTCGTTTGTTGCGATACGGAAATTATTTGGTCGTATTCGCATACCGTACCGCATTGAGCGGTGGGCGTTTGGGTCCTTAATATGTGTCCATTGGTAATGGGTACGTATTTGTGGCTTTCGGGGTCGAGACCCTGGGGCCGTGGGGGCCTGGAGCTCATCACCTCTACCGAGATCTCTCAACGCGTCTAATTGAGGTCTCGCGTGACCAAAAGGCTGGCTTACACCTAGGGCAACGAATTAGCGTTGCCATCCAACGCGGAAATGCGGCCAGCATTTTGGGCACGCTCCCCGCCGACAGCGATTTGGAGTCAATTTTTTATTTATAGATTTGTTATTTTGTAAGTATAGCTTTATTTATAGTATAGTTTAATTTAATTATTTTCTGGTTTCTAAAGTATGTATCTTAACAAATTTATTTTAAACTTTTTATTGATACCAAAACCATCCAGATACAAATGGTATAGCCAAAGAGATCTCATTTTATAATAAATTAAATTTTAATATAATTAAAAAATGACAGTGTACAAACTTTAAAAATAATGTTTAACTTAACTATTTTTCAGTTAAGAAATTAAATAACTACTGATCTTTGTAATAAACATAATATCAGCCCATGAATGTCCCACTGCCGGGCTCGGCCCTCCCTTTATAGGGGGAACGGGCAGTATACCCGCCACGCTTGACCAAAGCGGCTTGGCAGGTGTGACACATCGGTTATCTCGAAGTGCAAGTTGCATCATTATTTATTTCATATTTATTTTTACGTTTCGGTCACTTCTAAGTAGTCGGGAATAAAATATATTATGAGATGTTTCTACTTAAATAGGCATTATTTTAAAATGCGGTGCAGTATAAAATACCTGTATTTAGAAAGAATATGGTACAACACTTGAAAATAAAAGTGCACAACCAATGTTACGATATGATTTATGGATTAATTTTCTAATTTAAAGTTTACATGAGTAAATTGGGGCGCGGGTTCGATCCTGACCGGAACGTATGCATCAATTAGGCAGTTTTCTGACCTAATGTGCATATTGTTACAAGTACCACGTGCTAACAACGGAGAAAGAAAACATCGTGATGCAACCTGCATGCACATCGAGATGACCGATGTGTCAAACCCTATATATATGAGTTAAAACATAGCGTGATAAATTCTTATGGGTATAGTATTAGTATATAAGCTAAAATGTTTTATTCTTACCGTTAACTTGAGCTTGTGGCGGATATATATCTGAATATGTTACCAAGAGCGATGCAATTCGAAAGATTATTTGCAATATTTTAATAAAAGGCTCAATAGCCTTCGTTTCAGCCATTGGTATGCTTTTCATGAAGCCCAATATTAAGTTCATTATCTCCATATTGTTTTATTTCCGATCTTTCTGTTAGCTACAATTACTTATAAATTTAATATTTATACTTTCTGTAGAAAATACATAAATTGGCGTAACACGCCGGATACGTGTATTTAATTAAGTGTATGGTGCATATAAGGTATGCACGCATATATATAGGTATAGATGCTACAGAATTTACAAAGAAGTTGTAGAAACCACTTGTTTAAATATTTCATAAAATTTAAACATCCCCGACATAATAACATAAATATTAATTAAATAAAGAGAATATTCAGTAACAATTAAAAATTTAAATGACACCATTATTTCCCATATTTCACTTTCCGACTGTGCGGCATTTAGTTATTGTTGTCACCCTCGGTAAGGGAGTGAATTTTCTAAGTTTTCGTGCACGTATTATATTTCTGACATTCTTTCTTCCAATATGATTCATTTAAAAAAAAAAACGCACGTGAAGTATTTTTATCAGGTTTTATCATTACTAAATATTCAAGTATTACTCCCGAACGATTAAATTTTAAAAAGTAATAAGCTAAAATACTTTATTCTTACTGTTAGCATGAGCTAGTGGCGGATACATAAGTATCTGAATATGTTATCAAGAACGATGCAATTCGAAGGTTTACTTTGGTATGCTTTTCATGAAGTCCATTAAGTTCATAATCTCCATATTGTTTTATTCCCGATCCTTTTGTTACCTACAATCCCTATTAATATATATATATATATATATATATATATATATATATAACTATATATACAAAGAACTTTCATCTTCTATTTCAATCTGTTTTAGTTTTATTTATCTATCCCCCGTCTATGAAAACTACAAAAATGACAAAAAGAGCAAAAAAGGACAAAATTACCGAAATTTTATTACATATTTATAATATTAATAGGGATTTATATGTATGACTTTCAAAAGATGTTCTCCAGTGGAACTTATTTTGAATAAAAACTTTTGAATTTGAATAATTATATCATAGTGTAGATTAGAAGGATCAATTTCTGATAAGGAATATTGTCGGGGTTGAAGTATGTTTAGTGGTGCGTCTCAGATACTTACCGGGCATGGGTGCTTCAATAAGTATCTGAATCATATCGCGGGCTGCCTGCCGTCCCCTCAGTGTCGCCGGTGTGGCGCATTAGACACTGCGTTTCATACGCTGGTCGAGTGCGCAGCATGGGCACCGCAGAGATATGAATTCGAGACCTTCGTAAGTCCGAAGGATTCGCTAGGCAGTTTGGTGTAAGTCATGCTGCATAGCGACGATCATTGGGTGGGCGCAGCCAATTTCTGCGAGGCTGTCATGTCTCAAAAGGAGGTCGCGAAACGAGAACGGGAGAGAGGTGCGCATGCGTCTCGCGGGTACCGACGTCAGTCGGGTTCACGGAGGCGCAGATATGCGCAAAATCTCCCCCCGTAAATACCGCTGCATGGGCCCTCTAGCATCTAGGGGGCAGAGGATTCTTCACCCGTATTGACGAAGTGAGTTTGCCTGTCCCGGAGCATTCTCAAGCACTGATGCGCTAGGATCAGCGTGGGCGTAACTACGTTCTAAGTCTTACGCTCTTCCTACCACAGCGCGGGGCACATGGGAGGAGGGTGGTTTTAGTGGAGTATTGAGTTCTTCGAGTCTCCACACAAGCCGGCAATTTGACTCTGGTGTGCCAATCGTGGTGACACCTCTCGTCGCTTTGATCTAATCCCTAGTAAAGGACCCGGTAGTGTGCGAAATGCATTTCCCCCACCTAAAAAAAAAGTTTAGTGGTGCGTCTATGATGGTTACTCCGTTGGATAGGGCGACGCACTACTGGCGAAAGCCCATAGCTCAATCATCGTGAGGGCGAGTACAAAATAAGACGACGAGTTGTTGTACTCTCGATGCTTCCTTATTATTCCAAATTTAACTTGACTATATATATTGCCCATTTAATACGAGCATTATATATATAGGCCGGTCATTATTAATAGTGACCGGATTTATCAAATTGCCCGTAGCATATATATATATATATATATTGCTACGTGCACACCACTATTCAAATTAAATGTACATATATATCACGTGCTACGTGATGTGCACACCACTATTCTGATAAATATTATATTTACACGTTTCTGAGATAGGACATTTTTAATGATGCAGACAGATGCCCAATCTTATCGTCAGCTCTAGCACTTGTCATCATTGTCTTTGGTGATCACGGCCACTGAAAAGTAGCCGAAACGTCGCAATAACAAAACTCAAATAAATTACCGCGCTTAAAACCGTTAAAACGTAACAAGAAGTTGTATAATAAAACTTTATTACATAAACTTCTTGTCACTATGTAAGAAATATACTATTGGGTCTTACTATTCAATCATTTGCCTTACCAATAGTTCAAATGCCACATAAACTCCATGTGGGTGGGTAATCTCAATTTGCTGACAATAATAAAGCTCATGTACGGAAAGTAAGATATAGGAATGAATTAGCCATATGCTTTTTAACCCACACATGTGATACATTGTACGTTTATTTCTAACCAGAAGTAGGCATATAACATTTCGTGCTTCTTACTTTGAAAATGACAGATTTTCATATAAACTTTCATCCCCTTTTTCATCCCCTTAGGGGTTGAATTTTCAAACATTCTCTCTTAGTACTCAACTACAGCATAGAAAGAACCCACATTTAGTTAGGTAATTATAAATGTATACATTACATATATGTACAGATATAAAGGATTGAACACATATATATTAATCAGATTTATTGTCAATCAATATATTTACAATAAATTCTAGCTAATGTTCATATGATAATGGTATATTTAAAAGGCCTACTTATTTGGTATACATGACAGCAAACAATTCAAGTTTTAATACATTTTTACAACATTAAACATTTAACACGTTTAGTGCCTTATCTCGGATCTTAAGGATCTACTAAGAGTCTTGCATTCAATATTGCGTTAGTTTCACTTTAGTACAGGAGGTCATATATTGATAGATATCACTTTATTATACACCAATACAAAAATGAACTTAAAGACTAAAATTATATTATATTATAATTATATATATATATATATATATATATATAGGTATATATATTTATATATAAGTATATATATTTATATGTGTGTGACTGAAATAAGTAGCATACACAATCGCTTCCTGCTTAAAATTAGTTTCACTTTTCTTTCAAAACCATTTTTATGGGATCGTTTAGGTCTCATACACACTGCAGTAATATTCGCTTGCCTGGACTAATAGATATCAAACGCATAGACTGAAAATTCTTTGAAAATGGTAACGCAAAATACGTGTTAAATTTTCTGCGAAAACTACTGCGTTTTATCTCTTAAAATATTTTATGTATTTGTTTCAAAATATTTCTAAACAGTTTTTTGTTTTGTTTTTTGTTTGTTTTTTAGTTGAGGTCTATCAGTGGATAAAATACCGGAAACTCATTACAAGACACACAAGAAAACGGCTGGAATTTAATGACGTTCGAATCCACAACATATCATTTAAAGTGAAGAAAAATATTGCAAGGAAACTTGAACATCGTGATTGGTGAAACTTATCAATCTCACCTTGATGAACGTGGTAATAGGGGGTCAAACATTCAAAATAATTGAAATACTTTTTATCATCTGATATTTTATACAATTTATACGAGACCATTTTGAAGTTTTGTTGAATCCAATGCGAAAAGAAATTATTATCAAAATAAGCTCAGATGCAAAAGAGTTACAGCTGAACATATGTAAAAAACTGTCAGACGCGGGACTACACGTCAGAAGTGAAAACTTTTTAACTGAGCGTGACGGTCATGTGAGTTCAGTGCCGTTACCCCATCTCAAAACTGTCCAAAAAGTTTTCACTTCAGAAAATATGCAAGACGAATTGAGAACCTCCTTATTTTTTAAAGGCGGTTGAAAAGTAAAATGTTAAGATGTTATTTTAACACTTGATCTTCTAGGGACCATCTACAAATTATGTCACACGAATTTAATGATTTTTTGACCCCTCTCTCGTCCTTGTCACAGCTGGTCACATTCGTGAGACTCTTCCCTCCCTAGTGCGACATCACATATTTTGCAACTTTACATCAAGGAATTATTATTTTAAAACTGTAATTCCGTAATTAGTTTTATTTCCATTTAATAACTTTTTTAATAATTTAAACACTGCTCATACAGATAGAATGAGAAATATTTTGAAAATTTTCGTTAATAGTTCGAATTTCGTGTTTTAATGCATAAATATATTATTACAGTTTGATATGTGATGTCACAAAATTTAGGACCCCTCCCTCGTCCTTGTCACATAATGTCAGATTTCGCCGACCCCCTCTCCCCCCTTAACGTATACACATACATACGACATAATTTATGGATGACCCCTTATATGTAAAAAAAAATGATAGAACTTATTGCATCTCTATGGTTTAATGTATAGCATGTATTCGAGCAACACCCGACGACATTTCCTCTCATAATAGCTATTGCACAAACCTCTTACGAATACAAGCTCATATAATTGCAAAATGCATTATAATGTTTTAATCTATACGTCTATTCTATTTACACAAAATAACTCTCTCTACATTACACAATACATATTTAATTTTATGATGTACACAGAAAAATGCGAATAAATGTGACCTTACCCTTATAATATAAATTTGGATATATTTATAAAAGTATTTAAATGATAAGACTATGAGAGTCACTATTTTGATTCTTTACGGTCTCTATAGCGATATAGTTCCCAGCACGAATCTTGAGCGGTCGACGAAATAGTAGGGATCGCGTTGCGCATTGAGCGTTGTCAATATAATGCTATTTACCGAAATATCGATGATATTATATTTTTGTCCTTTTACTCACAAGGGGCAATACCTAAATACTTCGATAAAGAACCGAAATTTTACAGTGCGTAGGCCAAGGTGACCAAGGTGATCAAGAATCGTGCCGTAGATATACTAGGGGCGACAACAAAAATATATTTAAAAAAACCTACAAAATATTTTATTACGAGAACGCTATTATAACGTTTGTTACTTGCTGGCCAATTATAATAAAAAAATCTTTGACAAATTCATTTTCATTGATTGTTTAGACATTATAAGACACTAGAGTTTTCCCCCCGGTTACGCCGCGAATGTAGCCCTAGTATGCGGCTCTACTTCACGTAAATAAAAACTTAATTAGGTTTTTAATTTTTATATATCGCCAGGGAAGCTGTGGGCAAAGTCTAGTTACATATAAACCTTTTTTGAAAAATTACACTGGCACACAAAAAATAAAAAGTGGTCTGTACTTTTGACCAAACCCTATTCTTATGTATTTTGATGCGCTTAATCCGAATCTGGGGTCAGTTTGGTCCATACATCTTCAGAATTTGTTCAATAATAGCATGCATATCGGAGGTGTCGGGGGCGGCTTTCGGCGCCCCGTATAATCCGGCGCCCGTGTGCGCAAGAATCGGCTTCGTGAACGACGTATACATTTCGGAGGTATCGGGCGGGAGCTTTGTTCGGCGCCCCGTATATTCCAACACACGTGTGCGCTGCCACCCAGCACTATAGGTAAAGCCGGCACTAACTGAGCCTAGGCCCGTCTTCCGTCTTCTATGGGCAAAGTGCCCAGAATGCTGGCTACGTTTCCTCGCTGAATCGCTATACTGGTACTTATAAATAAATAAATATCTTTACAAATTATATAGAAAGAAAGAAAGACATTATTTGAAGATATAGTGACGTAATTACATCTCTTATACATCCTTATACACAGAGCATATTTGGAGAATTTGTACGCTGTATTTTCAGCAAACAAGGTTTGCACTCAGCATATTGCTGTGCCGGAATTATATCTGACACAACGCTGATTATATCCAAGAATTCTATAAGTGACTCTCATGTTGTCTTAATTCAAATAATGAAATAACATGACACTGGTGAAGGGTGAATGAAATACATAATATCTAATAATCATCTAACAGAAAGATATAATATATATTATATAATAAAAAGGCACTGTTTTGAATCATAATTCAAAAGGTTTTAGGAAATACTTTGTGCAGTAATAAGATGATAAATTGAATCTGTAAATGTTAATAGTTACTTTATTTCAGTTTCCGTCGCTTGCCAAAGGGCCCCATAAACTCAAGTGCTGGTTTCTTTTGTTATTGTACATAGAAATTAATAATGTATTCACAGAAAAATCTTTTACAGGAAATCAAATAGACAAACCACAAAATGAACGAAGATGAATGTTATGTAAATTGTGTTTAGGTACTAATAGGACGATAACAAGATCTAAAACTAAAATTACATTACATTTAGTCGATTTGTATTAAGTGTAGGTATCTGTTAGATACGCCGTTGTCACATGACATTGCCTTATTATAACTGAAGACTAATTCTCAAACGCTTTTAATGATAAGTTTTTGTCGAAGCCGAACGAAAGTTGTGAATAAATTCGGCGACTTTGTTATGCAACGATAGTGGACTTATTTCGCTGACAGTAATGGCTTATTATAAAGTTCTACATATAAAAAAACATTGAAACAACCATCGACTAAATGTCACGACTTATTAACAAAATAATTAAAAAGTAAATAGATATACGTACAAAACTTTACATCACTTAAAGATAATTAATTCTATTTGTTTAACTAGACGAAATTTCAATTATAGGTTATATAGATACAACATCAAATCCTTAAGTGCATTCGCATTTTTCGAGTATATATACATACATTAATTTTACCTTATACTATAATACTCGTATATAATTTATAACGATATAGATAGACTATGTTTAGGAGTTCATAAATTGATATAGGAATTCCTATACATATACATTAAATAATTATTTGATGTATACTTTTAAAGACTTTATTAGCTATACAATATTAGCTATTTTGATATTAAAGTCTGTGGTCCAATTTTATATTGTAGGTATGTATTTGTGATGATACGTATACGACTAATTTAGTTTTGAGTAAGTAAAGAGAAGTAAGTTAATTTGCATAACTGGCAAGTTAAGCCCTTAGCCTAATGACACATCTGCAGAAAGCACGGCGAAAGAAAGATAGGTGCTACTTCGAACGCCGCGTAATTTCCACTGATGTATCATAGATTACTTAAAAAAACTGCGAGCGTATTTAGCCGAACATTCAGCGCTATACTTTCGGCAGGTGTAAAGATACACTATAGGCGTAGTGTAAAGATACACCTGCCGAACGTACGGGGCTGAGACTTTCGCGACTGAAAGAGCAGCGCTACGCCGAATGGCGCGTAATTTGCGCTGATGTGTCTCATGTCACAAAAAAAACTGCGAGCATATTTATCTGAACTTTCAGCGTTGTACGTTCTGCAGGTGTGTCTATAAGCTTAGTGTAACGACACAACTGGCGAACGTACGGGGGCTAACCTTTCGGCGACTGAAAGAACAGCGCTGCGCCGAATGCCACGCAATTTCCGCTGATGTATCATAGGTCACTTAAAAAACATCGCGAGCGTATTTAGCCGAACATTCAGCGCTATACGTTCGGCAGGTGTCGTTACACTTATTATCGTTTGGACAGTTTTCCAGATATGTAATAAGTTGACGATTAAGTGGATATCTAAACGATGTAAATCAGGCATTAACGATACGTTTAATGGCGAATAAAGCCTGAAATTTGAATGCAGTGTTTGTGGAAAAGAATCTGATTATAAAAAAAATTCTGTAAGTTAACTAACTATACGTAGTGTAGAAACAAATTTTCAAAATCTCAACTAAGTAAATACAACTTTAATTTATGATTCACTTTTTGTTACTTTTATTTATTAAGATCATTATAAATTATAATATTCGATACTATAATGCCTTATAAGTTATATTTTGTAACATTGTAATAAATGTGAATTGAAATTCGCTCCCGATGGAGCTTGTCAACTTTCTATAATGATATTGCAGCTATACAAAAAAAAAATACTTCTTGAATATTTTTTTGTTAGATCCATAAAAATAAATACTGATTATGTTTTAAATACCTTGATATAGTTATATTAAATTTATCTAACTTAACTAATATAATAAATTCTCTCAAAAATGTTGGCACGTAATATTATTTAAAAATACCAATTATTTTGGCATTGACATTAAAATACTACGTAAATATTTTATTATAAATGGTGACGCTTCGCAAAGCATAAGCACTTTATTGGTTTAAAATGGTTGTTATACTTGTCTTGATCGCATATAAATTATAAAATGTTTTGGCAAAATAAAATTGAAGCGGCATAGATTGATAAAAACAAAAATGACTTATATAATTATCACTGGATATCGCTGCTGTCAATTTATTTTTGTGTTTATTTGATTGACGCCATTTTGGCGCTGATAGTCAAGGCGCTGAGTGTGAGAATCCCGTTAAAATTTAAATATATCAATCTTAAGCTACGTTCCATTAGAGAGTCACAACGACACCGTTCACGACCGCGATTTATCCCGTTCCACTTGCTTGCCGGCGTTACAATCGTAAACCCAAGTGGAATGGTTATTCGACCCACCTCTTGATGTAGGTCGTTATGTGATCGAAAACGATGACGTCATTAGTGACATTGTCGCCACGAACACAACGAGCGCGATCGCTTTTTGGAACGGCTAATGGAGCATTTTGGGCTTTGTGAGCTACTAATGGAACACGTTGTTAATATTAGTTCCAGAGACTGTCGCAAGAGGTGTTTTAAATTAACACAAAAAGCTGCTTGTCATTGATATTCAGAAGCCTCTCTAGGGCTTATAATAGAGGTCAGGAACATTTATTATCTCTTGTAGCTACATTTGGTACGATCTTTTGGTTGACGGCCGTGACAGTTGAGTGGTTTAAGTCTTTGCCAGTAGTCCTCATTGGGACGAGGTCCTAGGTTCGATTCCTGGCATGGTAAATTTCATAAACGAACTCTTCGTAATTTATATGGTCTGGATGTGTGGGATCGGCCTCAGAGTAGTCCGTTGTATAGTATCTATAACACAAGCATAACAAGCTCGGGGATATACAATGTATGTGTTTGTCTGTTAATTATTATATTATGTGTATAAATATAATTATTACTATATTTGTGTTACTTATTTGAAATCAGATTGTCGTACAAGAATATAATTCTAAATTATTTATAATCTGGGCTCGATGCGATGGCCGACAGAAGGCAAAGGGACGTGGAAGAAGAAGCAAGGGAACAGAGAGTTAACTCGCCACCAGTCCACCGCCACACTGCACTCGTCCCCGGGGGTTTACACACTCACTAGGATATGTTTTATGTGCATTAAATTAGGTTATAACAGTTTATTTCTTTATTGTGTTCCAACAGTCGTTATATGTATTGTGGTGACAGCACCGACAGTAAGTTGAATAGTCTTGTATTGCGCATTCTTCATTTAAAAGTTTATTCTTTTCTTGATGGCGAGGATGGGAACGGAGAATTTATAAGGAGGTGTTCCTCGGCGCAACCATACAGCCTTCGCCAAACACTTGTTAATTATTATCTATTTAACTTTAGTTAAGATTAAAAGTCATACGTAATCTAGTGAACAGAAGACGGAGAAGGAGAATATTTATATGGATCTCATATCAAAAAATGAACTTTTAACTTAATTTTAGTTTGCAAAGCGTCACATTGTTTACGTAAGAACGTATGAAACGAGATATTCCTTACTTTATGTAAATATTGGGGGCTATAACATATTTAAGTACATTACTTTGGTGTTCAACGAAGTATTACATACTTCTCTACATAATTGTATTATAGATAGTACACATTTTTAGTTTAATAAACAGTTTGCTATGATCATTATAATTTTTTAATTTGAATATTAAATCTAAGGTTCAAATTCGAAATTTAAATGAATTAATTCCATTCTATTTATTAATCTGAAATTTAGTATATATGTCAAAAGTTATAGCCGGATACAAGTTTAGTGGCTCAGAACGCTAATATCACCGAGCGTTGCCATTGATTGAAATCAATAAAAAAACATAAAGCAGTACACAACTGCTCAATAAATTGAATAAAACTCTACAGTTATATAATTACTAAAACACCACCAAACCCACGCATTTACAACATACATTTAATACACAAATAAAGTTTTTTGTCAATTCAGACGAACACAGGTCCGTCGTTCTCGACTCACAGGACATGTAAGTTCTCACAGTTTTTGAATTTCGAATCCTCTTTACCGAATATCCACGTGAACATCTGTCTCGCTTTCATACTTGCGCGGACAACACCGCGCGATTTGTACCAATGGCCGGGTGATGACTCCCGGCCGCCTTCTGCCGAATACTGCTGCTTCTTTAGCCGAATCTGGTTGAGGATGCCGACCAACAACTCGTCGACATTATGGTTGATGCCAACCGACACTTCGATGAACTTTGCCTTGTATGTGCATGCTAGGCATTTGCCGTCTGTGGAAAAAAATAATAAAATCATTATTCCTTTTTTAAATTATAGACAATTTGGCTATATGTTATTTTTTTTTAATTTAAAAGAGGCAAAGATCAAAAGGCATTCAGCCTCGTCTTTTCTTGAAAACACAATGAATCTATTATAAAGACTTAAAAGAACGAACATTTTGTGTTAGAGTTCGCGCCACAAAAGAAGTCTCACTGAAATTAAAGGACCTAATAGTGGCAGCTCCGCTATTTGATCGATTTTGTTCGTAAAGTAGCTAGAAAATAATTTTACGGCTTTAATTATCGAATACTTTGTATTTATTATTCAGTTATTATTATTATTTATTATACCTACATCGATTTACGGATGAGCAAATAATGACTGGCAGGATTAAGTACGCCGCGTCTGTGGGACTTCTTTTGTGGCGCGGACTCTAAGTTATATTTTGATGTTATGGTGTGCAGTTTTATTAAAAAAATGTATAATATGGGTTTGACAAGCAATCGTTTTTCGCCAAAAAGGCTAAGGAACCCCAAAAAGGTCGCATCTAGGCTAATTACATAAATAAGTGGACATAGACCTGGAAGCTCAGTAAATGGGATAAAGGGTAGTGAATTACTCGACGCCCATCAAAATTACTCGGCGATTACATCGCACGATTTGATAAAGCCCGACAAAGGGTGGAGGCCTAGTTAATCTTCTTTTACAATTATACAGACATAATTGTATTCACATGCAGCGTAGTATTTAGGACCTGGCCGTGGGGGTTGGTGATTGTTTTTAACGAAGAATTATTAACAATACAAGAATGTGAAATGTGCGTTTTCGAACTGTTCCAAGAACTCTTTGTTTAGCATTAGTCAATAACCTACAATTTAGCCAATGAGGTTTAATGTACTACGTACTAGAGAAGGCGTCCGTAACTAGCTTATTTGAACACTCGTTATGGTCCATGGACAAGAACTCGCTTAGTCTGTGCCGAACTATTCTCGATACTTTACCTGTTTGAGTGAAAAGTAACTATTAAAAAACGCCTTAATCTGTATTAAGGTACTGTTCAAACCACTCAGGAAAATCAAATAAAAGACAATTTTTTGACTTTTCACGAGCAAGTTTGTTGTATATTCAATTAAACATTTTATTTTAATTAAATTTTATCTCTTTTAACTCGTTTTGAAGCGTCATCGCTGCGGCCATATTCAGGCGAATTTAAACTATACTCTCTAAGCGATCTAGTGCTGGCATATTTTAATAGTTTGGTTAGACGGAATAAAGTGCACGGCACGCTCGCCCCGCGCAGGCTCCCGTTTTCATAAGTTCGAACTTTTTTGTTTTAGATAGCTTCTCTAGTACGTAGTACATATTACGCAATGAATTTAGCTGAGCTTATGTGAAGATTGATTTTCTAATTTATATTATACTTGATACTGGCTACATATACAAATTATGTGCGACTGAAAACTTGATGGACCACATGGCTGCGCTTCGAACGTGTGCGGCAAAAACGAATCGAAACCGGTTTATTCAATAAAATCTATTTAACGAATTTTTGTTACCAATAAGCGTTAGATTAGGGATAAAGCACATGTACATTAATATAATAGGAGAGGATAAACATATCATACAAAGTTGTTGATCAATCTCCTGGAGAGTACAATAACTTTGCAGAACATCTATTCATAGAAATAACAATTAATCTTTCTAAAATCCTCTTAGGGGTATATTACCCTCCCTCTCTTAATGTAGATTACTTCTCTTCTTTAGAATGTAAATTAGAATATTATTCTACTATTTATGATCATACTATCATTCTTGGAGATTTTAACACTTGCCTCTTGAAAGATGATGGACGTGCAAAAAAACTCGTTTCCCTTGTCTCTTCCGTAAATATGCATATTTTTCCTCTTAATGCAACACATCATGCTCCCCACTGCCCTCCTTCCTTATTAGATCTCATTTTAATTTCTAATTATGAGCAGGTAGCAACGTATGGACAGCTTTCCGCTCCTTTCTCATACCATGATCTACTTTTTCTGTCATACAAGGTTCGTAGTTTTAAGCGCAAGCTGAAATATCTTCTACTTCGAAGTTTTAAAAGTATCGACTTAGAAAGTTTGAGAGTTGACTTTAATAATATTGACTGGTCTCCTGTCATCAATGCTGACGTTGTTGATGACAAGGTAGCCACATTTAATCATATTATAACTTCCCTTTATGATATTCACGCACCTCTAAAACTTGTCAAGGTCAAACATGCTCCTGCGCCTTGGCTTACACAGCCTTTAAAGAGGGCTATGTTGAAGCGTGATAAGGCTAAGCGTTTATATAAGCGATTCCCCACAGATGAAAACTTAATCAGCTATAAAAAAAACTTCGTAATCGTTGTACTAAGCTCTGCAGAGATGCTAAGAGATCTCACATACATAAAAATTTATGCAACTTCAAATCTTCTCATATGTGGAAATTTCTAAATATAAATATCTATAAATTTCTTGGATTGGGCAAATCTCCTTCTGATAATAATATTTCTTTCAATTTAAATGCTCTCAATGCACACTTTTCTAAATCGCCGAGTTGTCTAAACGATCAACTTAAGCATTCCACCATAGAAAGACTGTCTAACCTTGCCACACCTTCTTGTCCATCTTTTGTATTTAAAGAAGTTACTGAGAAAGAAGTCATTCTTATTCTAAAATCCATTTCCACGAAAGCTGCAGGCGCAGATGGTATTCATATTCAAATGATTCAGCTACTCTCTTCCGAGTTAGCACCTATAATAACCCATATCCTTAACCATTCGTTATCCTCGAGCTCCTTTCCCTTATCCTGGGAAAAAACTTATGTGCTGCCTCTTCCTAAAATCAGTAATCCTACAATTCCTTCACATTTTCGTCCAATTTCCATTTTACCAGTTTTATCTAAAATTTTAGAAAATATTGTTCATAAACAACTTTCTAACTTTCTCACTCAATATGAACTGCTGAGTCCACATCAATCGGGGTTTCGTTCCGGACACAGTACAGTTAGTGCACTAATAAAAGTATCCGATGACATTCGTTTTGCCATTGACGATAAGTGCCTTACTATATTGGTGCTTTTAGATTTCAGCAGTGCGTTCAATTCTGTCAATTTCGATATTCTTCTTTCTATTCTAACTTCTCTCAATATCTCACCTCCTGTTATTTCCTGATTCAATTCGTATTTGTCTGGTCGCGTGCAGTGTGTCCGGTCGGATGAGACTTTTTCTGACTGGTGCGACATTACTGCAGGTGTACCGCAAGGTGGAGTTCTTTCTCCACTTCTATTCTCTGTTTTTATTGACTCGGTTACTCAGTTAATTTCTTCTCATTGTCATCTATACGCTGATGATCTGCAACTTTATCACCATTTCAAAGCAAATGACATACACAATGCTATAATTAAAATTAATAAAGATCTGGACACTATCAATACATGGGCAAATAATTTTGGTCTCCTAGTAAATCCATCTAAATCTCAGGCTTTGATTATTGGTAGTCATTATATGTTAAATATTGTACATCAGTCGGTACTACCCTCAGTTATTTTAAATGGTGAGTTGATACCTTATTCTAGTAATGCGAAAAACCTAGGCGTTATTTTTGATTGTAAGTTGTCGTGGGCCAGTCATGTAAATGAAATTAGCAAAAGAATTCACTTTTCTTTCCAATCTCTAAAACGCTTGCAAAAGTTTCTTCCCTTTGTCACCAAAATTATTCTTGCTCAGTCCTTAATGGTACCTCTTTTAGATTACGCCGATGTATGTTTTCTAGACGCTTCTGAAGAACTTCTAAATAAACTCGAACGTCTTCAAAATTTGTGTATTCGCTTCATTTTTGGTCTGCGAAAGTTCGATCATGTTTCTGCATTTAGATCGCAACTTAAGTGGCTGCCAATTCGTCGTCGACGCGACCTTCACGTAGTTATATTTTTGTATAAATCTTACATAACCCTCTTTTTCCTTCCTATCTTCGTCAACGTTTTGAATTTCTTGTTCCTTCTGATAAACATTGCAAAACTTCTAAACTCCTTCTTCTCAACGCTCCCACACACTCATCGGCATGTTATAGTGGTTCTTTCTCCGTCCACGCAGTTAGATTATAGAACGCCCTACCACATACGATCCGAGATAGCTCATCGGAGAGCAGTTTCAAAAAAAAGTCAAAGAGCACTGTCTATCTTAAATTATTCTTATATATCTATATTTTACATTATTTATGTATGTATCTTAAGAGTATCTTGTATATAATTTATTTTTGTTAATCTGTTTATATTAAATATTATATCGTTAGCTATCTTTAGTGTACACAACCCTGCCTTTTGCTTCTTCCCTTCTCGCTAGACTCATAGGTTTGCTGGAAGAAAACTCTTTTAGGGTTAAGCTCGCCTTTGTACATCACCACTATTCTATAATTTTGTATGTAACGTTTTGTGTACAATAAAGAATAAAGAATAAAGGATAAAGTTAGAATATAACCGAAAAGTTCCTAAGTTAGAACAAAACTGAAAAGTTCCTAAATTAGAACAAAACCGAAGAGCTCCTAAATTAGAACAAAACCAAAAAGTTCCAAGGTAGAACAAAATCGAAAAGTTCCAAGGTAGAACAAAACCGAAAAGTTCCAAGGTAGAACAAAACCGAAAAGTTCCAAGGTAGAACAAAACCGAAAAGTTCCAAGGTAGAACAAAATCGAAAAGTCCCAAGGTAGAACAAAACCGAAAAGTTCCAAGGTAGAACAAAACCGAAAAGTTCCAAGGTAGAACAAAATCGAAATATTCCTATGTATATATAATACTTAGGCTGGAACCGGTTCCGGTTTTTATACCGGTTTTCAAACCCTGTCTACAAAGGCTTTCACTTCATCGTCTTCTTCGACTTCATAAGCGTTAGTGTTAAAGATTTAGGCCGTAGGCTTGCAGATAATTATGGCGATGGGTTTAATGCGTTATTTCAGATGCGATATCGTTAATGATGTTAAATATTGGCAGATAACGTATGTATATACACTAATGTGTACTAACGGCGTTATTTTTAATACTTTAAACAAGATGCATTCGGCTATAGCTAAATCTTTAACACTAAGTGTACGCCACATTTGCGCGTCGTCCCTCAAGAAAATATGCTCGTAATGTTTTTTGTTATCCAAGACACATCAGCGGATATTCCGCCGAGTTTAGTTTTGCGCCAATCCTTCAGTCGCCGAACTTTCCGTGCGGTATATTCCGCAGGTGTGTCGCTAGGCTGACGCAGATGAAGCCCCAACATTAAGACGTAGTGCGCTTTATGAAATACTAGCTTCTGCCCGCGACTTCGACCGCGTGGAATAGTTGAAAAAAAGTAAGTTAAAAAAACCCCCTAACTTTGAAACATTCTTCATTGTTGCTCCGCTCGTATTGGTCTTAGCGTGATGATATATAGCCTCGATAAATGGGCTATCTAACACTGAGAACACTGAGAATTTTTCAATCAGACCAGGAGTTCCTGAGATTAGCGCGTTCAAGCAAGCAAACTCTTCAGCTTTATTTTATATTAATATAAGATTAATTATTAGTGGACTTGTGTATATGAACGAGGTAGCTTTTTCTCAGTAGCCGTGGGTGGTGGGGTTCGTTCATTTCGGTCATTATCCCTTATTAAACGGAACTGGGATTTCCCTTGAGGCACGACGGGGAATTATTTCGAGGCATTATTAATTTTATCACAGATTTAATGAGGTATTAAGATTATATGTTAGGAAAATAATTAAGTATTTTGTTCTTTGAAGATTTATGTAGTAATTTTGCTGAATAATATTTCTTTGATAAGTAGGGAATATAACGCCTTTGTAATAAATATAAATTCTTGGTATTTTACAGCTGTTTATTACAGGGTAATCTACTAAGTCGATGCTTATGAAAATTAGGTAGTTTTTAGGATATTGTAGCCATTTTAGTGAAAACTGTATCTTTAAGGTGCTCCTTCACTACGAGCATGCGCCTGTAATATAGTGCTACAGATCCGAGCATTACATCGGCGAGGGAGGAGAATTAAGTAAGCATTTCAGTGCGCAAGCTGTAATTATACATTCTGTAATATTTCGATACAACTTGTAACACAACGAGCGCTTTGTCTGAAATTGTGGAATCAACTAAATGCTCAAATTGGAATTATAAATGTTACATTACAGGCGAATGCTCGCGGCGAGGGAGCTCATTTACGAAATCGTTATTTCCGCCTGTCTGTCTGCGTGTCACAGTCATTTTTTAAAAATAAGCTATGAGGTCTTTGTATATGAATTGTAGAACAATGCTATGGTTATGTTGTAAATAATTAAATATTGGATATTGCTTCTATACATGCACTAAGGGTTGTCTTTTTCAAGTCAATAGTCGCGTGGGACATAACTAGTTCGGTCTGGAAAGATCATAATGATGTTCCATAAGGAATGCAAACTCTTTATTGTTCGATATAAACTTAAACAAAAACAATTAAGATAGTGATTTTTTATTTAACTCATTAGCTTCTAGACTCGCAAACAAAAATGATTGTAAGGGAAATTTAAAAAAATTAGTTTGATAGATCTTTTGAAAACTAAGATTAGAAGAGCAACCTTGTGTGGAAACAGCGCGACTTCTCGCCAGATCTATTTTGTTGCCGACCAAGAGTGCAGGCCGCGCTCTCAGCATATCGCAGTCCAGCAGCCTGGCAAGTTCCTGTTCTGCCTTCTGGAAAGACGCTTTGTCGACCACGGAGTATATGACCACGAACGCGTCCGGAGGCTCAGCTCTTTCGATTTCTTCCTATGAACGGATGACAAACAAAAAGCTTATTAAAGTTATATTTATAAACTAATCCTAACTTGTATTTATTACGGCAATTCGGCTAAACCGGTCTGCACACCCAGCTTTTCACAGGGCACGGGGAATCTCTAAGTACCTGAACCACTTCGGGTGCAAAGAGAATCCCTCGTGAATCTGTGATGAGGATGTGATGGAAGACATATCGCATCTAGTTTTTAGGTGTCCTATGCAGAAACATGTAAAAATGAACCAAATTTTCATATAGCAGTCCATGTTTGCTAATCAAAACATGTAAACATATTGTTCCAACTTTTGTAGTCTTCTCCTGTAGACATGTCAAACTTTTTTGTGTTTGACCCATGTCGAGCTTTTACCGCCATTTTATCGTAAGCGATAACTGGACCTAAATATATTTTTTGGTTCAATAGTATTTTAAACTTTGATTTTGTCTTAAGAATTTCAGGTTTTAATTCATTAGTGTCTAATCTTACTAAAACTGAAAGTCTGAAATGAAAATAATGGTGTAAAATACCATTTGCAACAAAAAATATACTATGGTCCAAATGTCGCTTACGAAAAAATGATGGTAAAGGCTCGATATATAAATAATGTATAAAAATAAAGTAGAAAAAATATGAAACAAGTCAAAAAGTAAAAAAATGAAACAAAAATAAATATTAACAAATAAGTCCATAGAAATAATGTATATATATATATATATATATATATATTTCGTATATATATATATATACGAAAGCAGACATAAAATTGTAAAAGATATGAAATTATAAATACTTGTAATCGTAGAGTAAGTAACTATATAATCACAGTACAGATGAAAGTTGTATTAAATGTAAGAACAAAAGATTTTAATAAAGAAAAAGAAGTAAAAAAGGAATAAATAAAAATATAAAACAGCAATAGGCCCGAATAATAAGCTCGAATAATAAGCTCGTCTGGAGGGAGGGATTAATATATTACATTAAAAAAAATGTATAGGTATAAATATAATACGAATGTGAGTTTCTTTGTTCGTGACGCCTTTAAACTTTAACTACGCAATGAATCTGTATGAAATTGTGCATAGACGAGTTCCCGAGGGATATACGAATAGAGCCGAAAAGATGGCGCCCCGATCGCGTTTTATCGCGTCGTGACATCGTAATTTTAATGTACTGCTTTCATAGTTATCTCAACTTCGCTAGATGGCGTTACGGTTATTTTGAATTGCAAATTAAGTTTGACATTTCTAAGGAGGCTGCGTGTGGGACTCCCATCGGCTGGTCCTCCACTCTGGCTACACAATTTACATTAACAATAGTGAGGCCGCGGCCAAGAGCTACTATATAAGTATAACAACAGCCCATAAGCGTCCCGCTGCTGGACTCGAGCCACGCTTGTCAAAGGCAGCTTGGCATGTTTGACACGTCGGTTATCTCATTGTGCAGGTTTCATCACGATGTTTTCCTTCACCGTTTTAAGCACGTGGTAATTGTATCAACAAGTACAAGCAAGATGTAGTATAATAATATTTGACTAATATTTTATTTAAAAAATTGTCACATAGGAAAAAGCAAGGTATATATATACTAGCTTCTGCCCGCGACTTCGTCCGCGTGGAATAGTAAAAAAAAAACACAATTTTGAAACATTCTTCATTGGTCTTGCTCTGCTCTTATTGGTCTTAGCGTGATGATATATAGCCTATAGCTTTGCTCGATAAATCTGCTAACACTGAAAGAATTTTACAAATCAGACCAGTAGTTCCTGAGATTAGCGCGTTCAAGCAAACAAAGAAACTCTTCAGCTTTATAGATTAGTATAAGATAATACCTTTGTAGTTGTGCAGTTTACGAAGTATAATTCCGATTCTTCACCGTTTAACATAATCGATACCTTCTGCTCGGAGCTGTCAACGTCTGAAACAAATAAAAAAATATAATTAAAATATTATAATATGTACTAGAAAAAAAATATTAATTAAATCTTCACTGCGTTTCCTCGCTCATTAATTCCTTAATTGTTTGTGTAAGAACCGTCATTAATACGTCATTTACAATAATATAAGGAATTCGAAGCGACGCTAAAAACTCTGAAGTGAGGGCGTCATAATTATTATTGTTGTACGCCAAGACACTTGTTATATTTTCCATATTGCTACAACCTAAGCGCCGACAAAGATAAATTCCACGTACAGATTTGTAGAAGCATATTTATTACCCGTCGGCATTTGAACTAATAACTAATAACATTGAAACTATTGTAATTCTTTTAAGGTCGTCTTCTTTTGTTTACTTATTTATTGGTCTACGTTTCTAGTGAACAAGCCTATTGTTGTATTGTAATCATTAGCCAGGTGTTACGGATTTTAAAGTACAAGCTGATTATAGAAATAGGCGGGCACATCCTAGTGCACATTGCACTTGTGCAGGGTAAAACGATGGCCTAATTGAGGGAATGGCCAGGCCGAACTCCAGGTGATCAGGACGCGGGAAACCGCGGCCATGATCCAATCTTGGTCAGTAGAGTTGGAAAACCCTGTTGCTGGCATTGACACGGTGGAGGCGGTTCGACCGCAGCTGTTGCGATGGCTCTCGCGGAAACGCGGGACCCTGACCTTCAGAATGACACAGATACTTACCGGGCACGGTTGCTTCGATAAGTATCTGTGTCAGATTGCGGGCTGCTTGCCTTCACCCCAATGCCGCCAGTGTGGCGCGCTGGACACGGCGTTACACACGCTAGTCGAGTGCGCAGCATGGGCACCTCAGAGGTTTGAACTCGAGACACTTGTAGGACCGATCGAATCGCTGGGCGATCTGGTGCAAGCCATGCTGCTCAGCGACGATTGGTGGGTGGGTGCGGCCAATTTCTGCGAGACGGTAGTGTCTCATAAGGAGGCCGCGGAACGAGATAGGGAGAGAGATGGTAGTGCGCATGCGTCTCGCGGGCGCCGACGTCAGTTGGGAGCCCGGAGGCGCAGGTATGCGCATGACCTCCCTCCCTGAAATACCGCTGAAGGGGCCCTCTAGCATCTAGGGAGCAGAGGAGTCTTCACCCCTGCTGACGAAGTGAGTTTGCCTCTCCCGGGGCATTCTCAAGCACTTGTGCGCTAGGATCGGTGTGGGCGTAACTACGTTCTGTATCTCACGCCTTTCCTGCCATAAGCGCGGGGCACATGGGAGGAGGGTGGTTTTAGTGGGGTATTGATTAGTCGAGTCTCCACACAAGCCGGTTGATTATTGTTTGGATTGCCTCAGTGGAAAGCCTCCATGATCAACAACGGTCTAATCCCTAGCAAAGGACCCGGTATGTGCGAAATGCATTTCCCCCGCCTTAAAAAAAAAAAAAAAAAAAAAATGGCCTAATTGAGGGAGGCGGGCAGTCGAGCGAGAACCATGATCAATGCGAGACGTGTGTACTACAATCGGGAATCTAATAGTGACGGACTTTGCGCGTTTTATTGAATTACGGCCCTCTGCGTTATATTTGTACCTGGTTATACGTGTTTGTATAGTTCTAATAAACTCTATAATAATTCCAACGGCATTTTAATTTGAGTCCCGCTAAACTCGTAACAACAATAATGAATAATTTGTGGTCTCGTAAATGGGATGATTATTTATAATTTAATTTACTGGGAAATTATAAAATAATTTAATTGTATATTTAAGAATATTTTCTTAAATGAATTGTACACCATATAAAATTCACGAGATCACTAACACAATTTTTGTAATCAATTATACTATTGAATGACGTTTATATGTCTAGTGTACTCAAAGAACACTTTACATATTAAAGCAATTTTAAATGCTCCGTAAACATCCATGTCCAGTTGTCTGTCAATGTATATCACAATTGGGAAACTATTAGTTTTACATAATTTTCCGGAGAAAGTATGCAATTTCCTACGGCCGGGCGACTTGTCGTAAGAGGCGACAAAACAACCAAAAGCCAGGTGATAGAGTATTTTCCCGTCTGGATGGTCACCACCCCTGGTCTAATATGCCGCCATTACGATCTTGAGTTGTGATGCGGCATTAGTGGTGAGGTTCCAGTCTCCCTTTAGAGAGCGGCAACACCTTGGTAGCGCTTTTAGTGTTACAAACGTCCATAAGCGCTAGTAACCGCTTTCCATCATGTGGGTCGTCTACCTGTCTCCTGGACTCATGCAATAAAAAGACATTTTTTTGGCAAAAACGTGTAATCCATTTAGCGGTAACAAAGTTATGTAGAAAAATCGTGAAAAAGTGAGAAATTAGGGTGTGGTCGCTATACGTATAAGTAAGGGTGGATCTTTTTTTCTGTCATAGGCTTTGGGAATATCGTTATTTAGATCTTAAAAATATAGTTACATTATTCGGTTTTATAATTTTGGCGTATCGATAATTTTGCCGCCCCTACAATGCGGCCCTAGACCCGAGCCTCATGGGTCTAATCCACCACTTAAACGTAGAATATGTTTTAATTTAAATACCTAACACACACAATTACCTAAGACTTTATCTAGTAAGAAAAAACAAGATATAACAAAGTTGCTAATTTTACCTACAGCGTGTCTCTCTATACGATCATAGTTAACTTTTAATTACAAGTCTTGGCGCAGCTTGACTTTTTCGTGTTGCGGTTTTATCGCACAAGTAATGGTCTAACAGATCGCTGAATAGGCCGTAATTCCGTCTCTTTGATTGTAATTGACGCACGTCTCAGCCAAATAGCTGCGCCGAGGACCGCAGGACTCGTATCCAAGCCGTGATACAACTCACAAAAGTTTCTGTTAGTTCAGTTTCATGTTGATGGTGGCGACTAAAGGAACAAATATGTTTTTGTATTTTATTAGCTCGGATGAAGAAAATAGGTAGAGCGAGCCCTAAGTCCTCAGATCCTCCTCCGGCTAAAGGAAGCCGATCGCGTCGCAGTGCATTACGAGGTCTTACAACTAGTATTAAATCATCAAATACGTACAAATAATTGATAAATTAGCTTCGAGACGTTTTTGCGTTTCTAGCAGTGAGAGGTAGAGGTTAAATGATACTTCAGATGTTAAAGAGTATTCACTGTCGAGTGCTGGCTTGAACTGAAGTGAACTAGTTTATTTTGGAAACGGTAACCTTAAGTACAAGTCGTACAGCTAGTACAATATATAGCACAATGTGTGAGCGGGACGGATGATGTGCGAGTGAGATAGAGCAACTATTAATATGTGCGCTCCCATGTTGCGCTAGCTTGTAGTTCGTTGTCCACTGCGATGACTAGACGTATGTACCTCCCATACGTTTGTAGTAGTGTACTGTCGGGACATAAATTAATAAACGAATACTTTTTATATATTTTTATAGGCAGGTACTTAATATGAATGTAATAATATTCAACGATATTAAAATAATAAATACTAAACATAAATTTTAATACTAAATTTCAAGTTTAGAAGTGCTATAAATATACAAATACTCTATATATACTCTTAAAGCTAATTTACCTTTACGTATAAAGATGGAATAGTCTCTAATAGAGATGCCACGAATAATAGTTTGGCCGAACACGGTATTCGGCCACGCTCTCGGCTGAATCTCCGAATATTCGGCGTAAAATGTGTGCAATTCTCGTGTAGCACGTTAGTATTAAGACAATAATTTATAATTCATTTGTCGATATAAAATGTATCCTAGGTGTTAATTCGAGTTATAAGCCAGCACTGTGTCGAGTTTCAATCATATACATTCAGTAGTTTCCAAAAAGGATGCGATCTCAGCGCCATATCTATTTTTGTCTATCCCACGGAAACGACGTAATTTATCGGGATAAAAAGTATCCCAAGTTACGCCCCGGGATATATAAGCTAGTCCTATGTCGACTTTTATTTAAACCTATTCAGTAGTTTTCACGTGATGCTTTAACAGACAGATAGACAAAAATTCTAAAAATTGTATTTTTTGATATCTGTTGGTTCGAATAAGCCCCCTTGTTTTTTTCACATTTTGTAGCGCTTTGTACAAACTCGAACCATTTACAGATTTATTAAAGTATTGATAGATAGATAAAATAAACGAAGTCACTTGTACATCTTTATATTCGATTTAATTTAGAAGAGGAGACTTGAGACTTTGGGGCCATGGGGACATGAGGCTTATCAACTTTATCGTGACCTTTCAAGGCGATTGAAAGAAGTCTCGCGTGACCAAAGGGCTGGCCTATATTTAGGGCAACGGATTAGCCTTGCCTTACAACGTGGGAATGCGGCCGGCATTTTGGGAACGCTCCCCACCGACAGCGATCGGGACTACATCTTTTACTTGTAAATATGTTTATGTATTTTTTTTTTGTTTTGTAATTTATTTATAATTTAGTTTAATTTACATGGTATTTCTATATAATTTATGAGATAGAACATTTCATTAACGTTACTTTTGATAGTAAACGGAACCAGATGACATGTTTTAATGATTATCCAATTATTGAGACGTCGGCATATAGTTACATTTTTTAAATCACATATTAAACAAAGCATTCGCGTGTATTCAACGCCGAAAGCGGGTTAAAAAAAAAATTGATATAGAAGTTCACTACATGTTGACATTCATTACAGTGAGTGTAAGAACAGTGTAGTCTTAACGGCCAGCTTAATAGAAATGAATATATTATTTCAAATCTCTGCTTAATATTTGACGATGATGCGATCGAAGACGGAGCACGCTTATCTAGAAAATATTTATTCACACGAGACTTCAAGACACCTGGATTGTACTTTTTGGGAAGCACGGACTCTGGTAGCGCATTCCACAGCTCTGTCGTACGCAGAAGGAACGTGGAGGTAAAACGTTTCTTTCGCAATGGCGCGGCGGTGTTTCCACTGTCAAATTATGCCGTAGACCAGAGCTCCTTGTCGTCCGAAGATGGAACGATGTAGTGGGAATCAGGTTGAAAAGTTGATCCTCCAAAATGAATCCTATAGAATATCAATAAATTGACAACCCAGCGTGGAGTCTAGATTTTACTCCTTTGTTTTTTTGCTCTAGGTTGAAATACAGATTACTTATTGAAAGTCATGAAAGGTGAAAGAAAAGAGAGATGACTGATCTCTCTTTTCTTTCACCTTCTCCTAATTATTTGGAGCCGACTCAAAATGTCTTTTCCTTCCATACTCCTCTATTCGGACTCACGTCCTCTGTCACACCACAAATCATTATATCATCATTCACATAATCCATTCATCTTATAGAAAGTCATCATCTGTGAATCATATGCCTATGGTGGGTGCGTTTTCGGCTCTCTATTTCTTATAAAACCACCAGTGTCATAACGATAGGATTGGTAGAGAGGATAAATGCTACGGACTCCCTGCCCAAGAGACCGTAAGCACAGAAGAAACCCAATATTTCTTACAAAATGTAATTAAAATTTTAATTTTGAACTTAATTAATTTATGTTTAGTACTAACTCAAGAACAGACCATAAACATGAACCTCAACGCATTTGTAAGTTTGCGCTAAGTTCATTTTACTATCGCGGCACGTCTTATTTTTTAGGTCCTTATCCGATGAATTTGTCACGGACTTCGGATGATATAATTACGCCACTGAACACCAGATTCACCGCAGTAGTTGGTATCGAACATTATAAAGAAAAAATAATGTTCTAAAAGGTTCATAAAGTTCCTTTATAATGATTGCTTATTTATTATGCTGGACCATTGTGGAAACATATTCAAATGACACAAATCAATGATGAGTATGAAGTCAATTTCCTAAATGCCATGATTAGACAAATTTTAAAGCAATGACTAAAGCCCTTTTCCTACGATGCTATTGACAAGCGATGTTTTGAGGCATATCCTTTTAGTTGTTCGTAGTAGTAGCCGCCTTTTAATAATAATAATAATAACAAACAGAAGATAAACCAAAAAAACAAAATGAGAAGGAATAGACGAAATGGAATTTACAGAAATCACAGAGTTAGACATCACACACATAACAAATAAATTGCACAGTTGGAATTCTCCTGGTATAGACAAAATAAACAATTTTTGGTACAAAAAATTAACATCATTACACAAGTCTATAGCAAAAAAAAATAACAAATATAATATTAGGTGAACAGAATATACCAGATTTTATTGCAACAGGGATAACATACATGTTACCTAAAATTCAAAATTCACCAGAATCCTCGCAATATAGGCCAATCACATGCCTACCCACAATCTATAAAATGCGGACATCAGCAATCACAACAAAAATTTACTCACACGTCGAACATCATAATATCATGGCAGAAGAACAGAAGGGATGCAGACGGGGCCACATGGGATGCAAGGAACAGTTGATTATTGACTCCACAATACATAAACATGGCACTACAAAAAATAGAAATCTTCATTGTACCTATATTGATTACAAGAAAGCGTTTGACAGTGTTCCACATTCTTGGCTGATAAAAATATTATAGATTTACAGAATAAGCCCTAAAATCATAGATTTTCTACGAAATATAATGCCCCAATGGAAAACCACGCTACAAATTAATTGCAATCCTAATCCTATCGCAACACGTCAAATATCTATTAAGAAAGGAATCTACCAAGGTGATTCACTAAGCCCGCTGTGGTTCTATCTCGCCCTTAACCCCCTGTCTCACATGCTACAGCGTTACCGGGCTGGATATTGCCTCAAAAATACCACAGAAAATACAGCAATATCACACCTCATATACATGGACTAATAATAATAATAATAATAGATACATTAATGAAATACCTAGACCTCGCGCACGAGATTACTGACATGTGGCATATGGAGTCAACGATCATCGTACCGATAGTGGTGTCCGTTAACGGTTTAGTAGCAAAGAGCCTCGACCGACATCTAGAGAGGCTCTCGCTCGGTAAATGGGTGAAGGGCCAGATACAGAAGGCGGTTCTTCTGAGCACAGCACGCATTGTGAGGAAATTCCTATCTCTGGAGCCTTAACCACCGGTAGCTTGGACCCTAGGCCCCGCTGTCGACGGACGTCATCTTTTTATATTTTTATAATATGTGTTTATTATATATATATATATATATATATATATATATATATATTAAAAACATAAAAAAGAATATAAATAAATATATATGTGAAATAATAACAATAACCCCCCCAAGGGATCACCTTGACGTGGTGGTTGGGGGGTGTTATAAGAAGGGACTTAACGATATGTCGATACTACCTTGACCAATATTTTATATACAATACACCCTTCCTGAATAAACCATCCCAAACTCAATCAAATTTTATGAAAATGGTTAATAAGAGATATAATTTGCGGCCGCTACCCGGAGGATGCCGGGGCACATTTGGGGCCGATGCTGGATGTAGCAGCATGCGGACCAGCGGCGACGGGGGGCTAAGCATGCGGGCTCCCCTCAACAAATATGCTACATCTGAAATTGGCCAACAATTAGAATTTGTTGTTACTTTTTCCATTACTACTAATTCGTTTCACCCCATAGCTTCATCTGGTACAACGTCCACATCACCTTACACTGTTTCCGAAGATGTTGCACAGGAGACTATTGCAGTCAATTTTCCTGTGCCTACTAAGGACCAAACCCGTACGCGAAAAAAGTGTTCCAATGAAATGAACGATTTCACATTGCGTACCTATCTACAGCTGACATTTCTTGAAACAGATTTAACATCCTACTTAGAACCCTTGGATTTAAAGTTTTTAGAACGCTTTCCCCATATGGAAGTAAGCCGACAAAGAGTTGGAGACCAAAGACGGGCAATAGTAAGGAGAAAATTAATAGCATCACATAAAATAGAACAAATTTATGAAGAAGTACGTAGTCAACTGAATAATATAGGTACACCTATTCAATGCACTCAGTCAACAACTCAAGTAGAACACGCGAACACCCAAAACAACTTTACCCAACAACCTGTTCATAACAATGCAAAACAAAGAATGAGATGGACAACTGCAATAAATGAAGAAATAATGAGGATATACTATGAGATTACAAACTTAGAAACAAATTTTACAGCATACCGAAAACAATTACATGAGAAGTTCATTCAAAAGTTTCCTCATCTAGATCATCTTACGGAACAACGAATCTCAGACCAACGGAGAGCAATAGTAAATAACAAAATGATTAGAGAAGACCGACTACTGCAAATAAAAGAAGAGGTTGAAACCCAAATCCTAAATATTAACACATACACAGTAAATGATAACGTAATTACACAAGATACATATACAGAAAACAGCCGGATTTACATCTTCATTTCTATCAACCCCAGAATTTCTACCTTTTTTTGCAGACTTAACTTTGACACAAAGTTATAATACACCATATCAACCAAATAACAATTTTAACGATATAAATATAGAACGGATACTACTAAATAAAATGACGAAAATATTGAAAAATACTCTTTCATAGATCCCATGAAAAGACCCCGTTTGCCTAAAATCCGTCCTTCTAAGAAACTTATCGAATTTGTAACAGTATTTAACAAATCAATATTGCCAACCAAAATTCCCTCACTAGATAAGATCACAAAAACACACACATATACTGTACTGCGATAATAATCTTAGAATATTTCAAAATAAAAACAAACACACCCAATACACCGCGTACATATAATAAACCTAAATGGCAAGAAAGATTACAAAACCATATTGAAAATCTTAGAAAAGATATAGGAAGATTGTATCAGTATAAAAATGGAAATAGAAGTAGAAAATTAGTTAATAAAGTCCAAAACATTATAGAAAGAACATTGTGTCACAATAGGCATGAAAACATGAACAGAACTGTAGATAATTTCTTAGATACACTTAAGCAAAAGTTAGCAGTAAAAACTAATAGGATACAAAGGTACAAAAAGTTACAAAGAAGAAGTGAAAACAACAAATTATTTAGTGTAAATGAAAAACTTTTTTACAGAAAATTAAAAGGTGAAAATACAGTAAAAAATTCTAAAAAATACAGTAAAAAATACTAATACAGTAAAAAATTCTCCGTCAGAAAACAGTCTCCCAGAGTTGTGGTCTACTAACATTTGGTCGCAAGAAATTGAACATAATTATAGGGCTGAGTGGATACAGAACGAAATAGAAAGAATAAAAAATGTAAAAGAAATGGACTTCGATAATATGGACATTGAAGAATTGCAAAGTATTATAAATAAAACACAAAATTAGAAAACCTCGGGTGCAGGTGGTATAGATAACTATTGGTTTAAAAAGCTAGTTAGCTTGCAAGAAGTATTAACAAAGCAGATATCCGAAATCATTAAAGGGTATTTATTACATTTATGTTACCAAAAATTAATAATTCAGTAGATCCATCCCATTCCCGCCCAATAACTTGTCTTCCCACATTATATAAAATTATTACCGCTTGTATAGCAAATAAGATAAATAGTCACATAGAGAACAATAATATTCTTTCTAAAGAACAGAAGGGATGTAGACGTCTTCATATGGCTTGTAAAGAACAATTAACTATAGACTCCATCGCTTTAAAATATGCTCAGAAAAATAAACAAGACTTACATTTCATACATAGATTACAAAAAGGCTTTTGATAGTGTCCCATATTCATGGTTGACCCAAGTATTAGAAATATATAAAATTAATCCTGCAATTATAAATTTTCTGAAAACTATAATGAATAATTGGAAAACTTCCCCTCGTTTACATACCGACTCGATTTGTATCACAACCAGAGAAATTGCTAACAAACGAGGTATATTTCAAGGAGATTCATTAAGTCCTCTCTGGTTTTGTCTAGCTTTAAATCCATTGTCACAAGAACTAAATAGATCTCAACTAGGTTTTGACAATCAGTTAAACAGATGTAATCTATCACAAATTACCCACTTACTCTACATAGATGACCTTAAACTTTACTATCTACTAAAAACACATAGATAAAGAAGCATCTAATAAATGGGTCTGCTCAACGGGCTTATTTCTTGAAACAGAGAGTTTTATAAGTGCAATACAAGATCAAATTATAGCCAACAAGAATTACAGAAAATTTATTATCAAGGCCCGAAGTGTTTCAAATGATTTATGCAGGAAATGTCACAACAAACCAGAAACAACACATAACTGGAGCATGTGTCACACTAACACAGAATGATTACACTCATCGGCATAATGAACTGGCTGATATAATACATCAGAAACTAGCATTGAAACACAAACTTAATAAAGAGCCTTACATACCATACTATAAGTACAAACCCCCTACAGTACTAGAAAATACCACGCACAAGTTTTACTATGACCGAACTATACTCACTGACCATACTGTACACAACAATAGACAAAGAAATTAACGCACATACTTAATAGATATAGCCATACCGAATACACACAACATCCAATCCACCATCACTGAAAAAATACGTAAATATACAGAATTACAGGAAGAAGTCAAGACACTCTGGAATATGCATAATGTTACAATAGTCCCAATAGTATTTTCCACCACCGAGGTTATAGCAAAAGATTTATCCCAAATTAACACTTGGTGTCCACCCGTGTTAATTTGGTATTTCCAGGTTAACCTGAGTCTTTAGAAAAGAATTGAAGTATAATAATAATAATAAAGTCTTTATTTCAGGCAATATATAAAACCCATATAAAATCACAACACAAAACTAATTTAATGTCGCTATGGTGCTGCCTATGATTATGTTTTCATGTGGACTTGACTTTATGCTATTAGTGCGAACACCTTACAGCTTTACCGGAAGACTCTGGGCGAGCGCCTCTGTAGTCCGATTCATGGTTTACAGAAACCGGATTGTTAAAACATATCAGTGGGCAAGTGGGTACCCATTGTTTGCGTCTCAGTTGTGTAGCTTGTGTATAACGCTATAGAAGAAAGGCCTAATTTTGATAGAGTTCATGAAGTAAGAATTGTCTTCACCACCACTATTGTCTTAATATTGTCCTTAGTTTAGGGGGTTGCCTGGAAGAGATTGCTTTAAGCGATAAGACCACCCTTTGTTCAACATTTACTGTACTTAGTTTTAAGAACGTAGTTTTAATTTTTGGTGAACAATAAAGTATTTTCATTCATTCATTCATTATTTTTAAGTTTTCGCGACTAGTACATATAATAAAAATACCTTAAAAGGGTTTTAAGCGCGGCATTATATTTGCTAGATTTTTGTTTCGACGTTTCAGCCACTTTTTAGTAGCCGTGATCATGGAAGACAAAGATGTCTTGATGATGACAAAGATTAAATTAGATTAAGCTCCCATAGCGAAAATAATGACCATAAACAAAATTAAAACTAAATAATTAAAATGAACAAGTTGGCGGTAGACTAAATAAAACTTTAACAATACTAATTGACAATTGACATCTTTGTCTTCCGTGATCACGGCTACTGGAAAGTGGCCAATATAATTCTTATAACGACTCTCAAAGAGAAAAACCAAATAAGAAGTCGTTACAAAAAGTACGGCAAGTCGCAAAACGAATTAGAATACAAACTGTAAGTAAGTGATGTGGAAAATTAGGCTAATATTCATACAAATGTTACGTGTAAAGTGCTAAAGAGAATATTAAAAAAAAACAGTAAACACTTTTGGACGTTTAGGAAAAATCCTTCCAAACTCCCGCACCCCCGCCGCCCGTCCAGCCTGAGGCCAGCTCAGGTCGGGCGGGCAGGCAATGAACCGGGGAGAGGGGCCTGTTTGCCAGCCTCAAAAACTCTCGCGATACTTTTGTGTTTTTGCCAAATTGTTTTTCTCTTTCATAATTTGTTTGGCAATGATTTGTCAAGATCACATAGAATACTAATTCGTAACAAGTGATAATGTTGCCGGTGTTGAAAGATGATTACTGGTTGTAAAGCGCCTTTGTTTCTTTTTTTGTTGTCTTGTTAACAACACATTTTCATTTCTATTTATAATCTGTAGACATACACGCGTTTTGTATTGCCAACTTATAACCCAACAAATTACGATTGTGTTACAGGTCCTTAGTGGGTATTATTATTATCATCGTACAATAATCGTGTGCCTCTATCCGTGCAGGAACGGAGAAAGAATACAATTTCCTACGGCCGGGCGGCCTGTCGTAAGAGGCGACAAAAGAACCAACAGCCAGGTGATAGAGTATTTTCCCGTCTGGATGGTCACCACCCCTGGTCTAGAGTATGCCGCCATAACAATCTTGAGTTCTGTTCCGGCATTAGTGACCAGGTCCCAGTTTCCCTTTAGAAAGCAGCAGCATATTGGTAGCATCTTTGGTGTTAAAAATGTCCATAAGCGATGGTAACCGCATCCCATTAGGTGGGTCGTCTGCCTGTCTGCTGAACTCAGGCCAGAAAAAAAAAACAAAAAAGTCCTCTATATTGTACCTGATATTCTATCCTTATGGGCAAGTAAAGGCTTCTGATTGTACTAAGAGCATCTTACAGAACATAATATTAGTTCTATTTTCCTGTTTTAGGATTGATCGATCTTGTAATTTAGTGCTACATATATATCAGAGCAAGCTGTGTCTATCTGTGTCGTCTTAAATAAGAACTCATTGTACAGATTGTATAATATTATTTTACTAATTTGTTTTACATATTTGGATGTGTTCAGTTTTGAAGATCGTAAATAAAAAAAAATCGGTAATTGGTCTGAACAACGTTTAGTTGTGTATAAGTATATTATATATTACACTAGCTGATACCCGCCCGCTTCGCGTGTCGTAAAGGAGTTTCGTAAAATCCGTTCTTAGCTGACATCTACTTGGCGAAAGGAAGGCCCATGCCAAATTTCAAGTCTATAGGTATTATAGTTTCTAAATTATCGTGATGAGTAATATATATATATATATATATATTAATATAATAATATAAAAGAAAACTTAACTTATTTGTATTGTATTCTACCCATAGTCCCTCAAGACTACAAGTAGAATACTGAGCCTAGATCACCGTCTTCTATGGGTAAGGTGCCTAAAAGGCTGGCTACGTTTCCTCGTAGGATCGCCATACTGATCCGACGTTAATGACGTTTAATTAGTTTTTGAGATATGACATGTTTTCGATTAAATGCTCTTTTCTAGTTCCACAGCCAAAAAACGAACATAACCACCGAACCAATTTATTTGAGAAATTTCCATTTCATGGTTCAAAAGTAAGAAATGGGACACGATTTTAATAACTTTGGAGAAGAATGTGTCTCCATTGACTTAAAAAAATTGGAAGTCCTTAATGATGTATGTATGCATGTATAGAGCCTATTCTTGTTTTTAGTGGATTCACGGGTTTACTACGTTATTGTTAGCAGGGCGATTTTTCTGAGCGTATCATTGTTCGCAACAACTTTTTTAAATTCATATTTAGATCATTAATTGTTGGCTACAACATGAGTAATCATTATTATTGCTATCAAAAAAGCACTTAATTGTACAAATTCTTAAGATATAATAATTTAAAACAAACGTGATGGAAGATTCACCCAGGACCATATGAACGGTACAAAGAACGGGGAATGTCTTAATGAATAGATTTTGAGAAAAACGCAATTAAAAGCTTAGAAGCATATATTTTTTATTGAGATCGGCTTATGCAGTAACTTTTACCTAAAATTTATTAAATGTTTATTTAATTAATATACCTGTGTAGTTATGATGGACTTTTTAGTTATTAAAAATATTAAAATCTAACAAAAATTAAATAAAACAATCTTTGTAGAACAGAAAACAAGGAATGTCCAAGACAACATAAATATAAACAAGTAATGTCCAATTCAGTCATCAGCAACATCTTTACTTTTAGAATCATATTCAAATGTTTCGTAAAATACCTGTGCTTCTCTGGTACAAAATGGCATCGAACCCATCAAGCCTTTATGTTTCAGTTCACTTGTGGCCAAATAATTTTATATAAAAGTTAGTGATTTCGTAAACTACCATAGACAAAGATTTGTTTTCTATAGAGTATAGAAAAAATAAATTTTGTGACTTTCCCTGTTCTTTGCCTGTGCCCTTCATATAAACTACCCTGTGAAATTCCATCCAGCACTTTTTGATTAAAATGGCTGTGTGATAGAAATAGAAAACAGAGAGACGAACGGACATGTCCAAAAATAAAGGGTTTCGTTCTGGCCAAAATTCCAACGGAGTCCTAAAATTGATTTTTTGAATAGTGGCGGATCATCCCATTACCGATTACGACACTTGAGGTTACAGGTATTATGATAAATTAGAGTGTATTAAAACTAGAAGATGTGTTGTATTACTTTATTTTAATTAAAACACATAAAATATCCCATTGATACCCATCACCCACCAGAAAAAAAGTTATAGAACTACTCCACCCCATATTCCTCCTTTATAAGATGAGCTGCCTTTTCTGCTATCATAATTACTGGAGCGTAAGTTTCCATACCCGTTGGTATTACACTGGCGTCCACGACTCTCAGATTACTTACTCCATAAACTTTTAATTTAGCATCAACTACCCCTGTGTCTTCAGGTCCCATGGAACATGTACCAGAAGGGTGGATATGTGAAACTGACGTATTTTGAATAAAGCAACTCCAGTATTCTCTAGAAAGAAAATCATAATCTTCACATTCGGACACACCTAAATCATAAACTTCCGAATTCAGTTCTTGCAAAGTAGTCGTATTTAGTATTTTTAGATAATCTAAAATACAGTCTACTAATTTGTCCAAATCATCCGTATTATTAAAATATCTAGGAATTATCATTAGATCGTCGGTTATATTGTTACTTTTTAATTTAACTTCTCCACTAGATTTTGGATTCATTATAGTAATGTAATTTAAAAAAACTTCACCCTTCATACTGGCTTCTGCAGTAGCACTACAATACTTATCATCCAGCCGATTTACTAACGTACATATCAACGTTGTCATCGGTGAGCCAGCTGGCACTACAAAGGAGAATATTTGACAGTCAGAACAGCTTTGGGATTTATTTAAAGATGTTGTTGAAAGTATTGTTGGGAGAGCAAATGTATTAAGATTTGTAAAAGTTTCTATGTTCTGCATTACTGTTGACATGCCGCTTGTACCAGAAATAAGTACTGGAGTGAAAGGCCGGTCTTTTAAGTTTTGCCCCACTTGTGAGGAATTATATATAACTTCAATACCTAGTTCCGTCAAATGTGACTCAGGTCCCACTCCTGATAGCATTAATAACTGAGGACTGCCAAATACACCTGTAGATAATATCACTTCTTTGTTTGCAAGCACTTGTATTTCTTTTCCATCAGAAAGCCGTAATTTAGCACCCACAGCTTCATTTTCGTCATTGAACAGGACTTGCGTACCTAAGGTGTTATATAACAAATATAAATTACTACGATTTCTCATAGGTCGCAGATAGTTGTATTCGGGACTTTGACGTGTACGATCTGCAATACTTAAACATTGTTTGGCGCATCCGATTTGGTTAATACCATTATGGTCAATTAAATAATCTAGTCCTGTTTCTTGCAATGCCTGGAAATATGTATCTGTAGCTGTCCAACTAGGTCGTGTTATACCTAGGCTACCATTATAGCTGTGTAGGTCGCTTGTATTGCTTACATAAATTTCAAGATTATCAAGGCGTTCACTTCTTTTGAAATACTTTAAGACGTTGGTAGAGTTCCATGACTCATCATCTAGCATTGTAGCCCAGTTGTCGTAGACTAGTGGTTCTCCTCTAACGTAGAATGTAAAACTTTTTGAACCTGAGCCCCCCAACATTTTACCCATAGGGTATCGGACCTTTTTTTGCTTCACAGATTGGCACATATTCTCAAATTCTGTAGAATAATGGTCCCAGGTGACTGTTGAATCGTTAAGTAAGAAGAACAAACTCGGAACCTGAGGGATAAAAAGTTTCTCTGATCATTGATGTGAAATTGTTAATAATAAGAAACTTCATTCGCGTTGCAACGACAAGGTTTGTTAAGGCCTTTTCAGACTAGCGTTTTATACGTGGATGTAAGTTCGGTTTTTGAAGTTCATGTTGTAGGCGCGTTGCCGCGCTTATAAACTCGTATAAGTGCGCGCTGCGAGATACCACTACATACGCGCCCATGTTGCCACGCGTCACCTTCGTTCGGTTCGAGCGTAAACGACGGAAGAAACCGATGTACGCGAGTTCGGCTTTGGGAAGTGTGCATATTTTGAAACGATTGTATACGCGCAAAAAAAACTCTAGTCTGAAAGTGCCCTTAGTGAATTGCTAGGGCGACACCATAAAAGAACGCGTCCACAGCGCCATCTTTTTTTGTCTGTATTCGTCTATCCCATGGAAAAATACGACATTTATCGGGACAGAAAGTAAATTCTGACTTAGGCCGTCAGCTAGCTCTGTGTAGTTTCATTTAAATCGGTTTTGTAGTTTTCACATGATGCTCTAATAGATAGTCAAAAATACAAAAAAATAGCATTATCTAAATAGGCTGGTTCGATTTAGAACTTCTGATTTTCTTCTCTGCACTAATATTATAAAGAGGAATTATTTGTATTTTTGTATGTTTATAACGAATAAACCTAATTATTACTGGACCGATTTCAAAAAATCTTTCACCGTTAGAATGCTACATTATTCCTGTATGTAATATAGGCTAATATTTTCTTAAGTTTTCGCGACTTGTATACATAATAAAACTACGTTTTAACGGTTTTGAGCGCGGTAGTTTATCTGATTTTTATTATTCCAACGTTATAATTATAATTTAATATAGGCTATATTTAATTTAAATAATCCGGTTCTAACGACCGCAGGGTGTGCGTGGGCCTGTTAGTTTTTTTTCTAAAATAAAAGTAACTTAAGTTAGTCTTTATAAAATAAGCTAGCTATCTAACAGTGAAAGTCTCGTCAAAATCGGTCCAGCCGTTTTAGAGATTACCGAAACAAAGAGACACGTGTGTTTTAGAAATTGCTTTTTTGATATAAGTACCATATACACTTTCTAATACATTTAAGAAAAAACAGTTATTTTTACATTAAAAACAGACACTTCAATTTTATTTATATGTATGTCGGAGAAGCATTGTTCTCGTTGACATCGTCATTAGTGGTTGCGGGTTTAGTGGGCATCATCGGGTAAAACGCGAGCACAAAACGCAATAGTCACGGTTTATACACTTTTAATTTAGATTTAAACAGTATTTTGTTACAGTTAACACGGAGCAGCGGGTTCAGGACACCGATCTTACTTTAACCCTTTCCTTTTAAATTCTCAACGATCCAACTCGACCCGTTGCTAACGCTCAGATGTATTGTAAAAACTCGTCCGCATCCCTTAAGTACAGATGGCGCCTAGACCCCGCTCGAGGCACGTGCTCTGTTCCGATTGGTCGCTTGTTAAATTAGAATATTCATAACTTTTATTAGTTTAGGACGATTTTTAAGTTATAGAAAGATTTAACAAATCAAATTAAATTAAGAATTTTAAAAGTAATTAAAATGTAAACAAATAATATTATGCGTTATACATGCTAACAACAATCAACCCGACTCATAGCTTCCTCCGACATATATAATATCCAGGAAGACTCTTAGCTTTTTCACAGATGTGTAGGAACGTAGACAAAATGCAATTTCCTGTAGCCGAGCGGCCTATCGTAAGAGGCGATAAAACATCCCACAGCCAGATGGTAGGATATTAGGCCGTCTACCACACCTGGTCTAGAGTATGTTGAAATAACAACTTTGAGTTGTGTTCCATTATTAGTGGCCAGGTTCCAATCACCTTTTAAAGAGCGGCAGCACATTGGTAGCACCTTTGGTGTTACAAATGTCCATAGGCGATGATAACCGCTTCCTCCGACATGTATGTATAGATCCTTTATATATAAAATTATTCTATTCGTGTTATGACATTGAACTCCTAAACCCTGCACTGATTTTGATGAAATTTCTTGTGTTTGTTGGAAGTGGATTCGAGAATCGTTTATAATTGGACCCAGTAGGTGTCGCTGCAATCGGGACCTAGATTTTAATATTTCAGAGTAGGACAACGTCTGCCCGGCGCAATAGTTACATTATAGATATTGAAATTAATAGCCACGATTTACATACTGATACTGATGCAGGCGGAAGTCCTCCAGCTTCTACTAGTAGAACTGACCAATTGCCTTCTGTAAGTCTGTTTGCGAGTACACATCCAGCCGTTCCACCGCCCAGTATGATAAAATCGAAGGTTTGGTTATCTACGAGTATATGAAAAAAGTAAGAATGGACAGTATGCGTTCATATTACTCTGTGTTTAAATCCAGGTTTTATTTTTTACTTTTTTTATTGTGCATTATAGCTGGCAAAGGCAGGCGGGCTACGTCATTGATAGTGGTTACCGACTCCCGTACACGTTAACAGCACCAGGGGCGAAGTCAACGCGTTTCCAGCCTTTAGAATGGCATAGAAGATAGAGGTATCAGACAGAAGGAATGAGATACAGCAGGGATTCCCAAAGTGGTCAATATCAAACCGCTGGGGTCGAAATCGGTTTTCCAGGGGTTTACTACAATCTACGCAAATGAAAACTGATTTTGGGGGTCGGAGAGGTCAAAAATCAACCGCTTGTAATTAAAATAAGTAATAATAATTATTTACTTAAGTATTTTTACGTAATTTCTATTAATAATTATTAATTACAGTTGATATTTATTTAATTTTATGTCTATTTATTTTGTTAAATTTTGATGAGAAAACGATGTCAAATTTACTACTCACTTAAACAACGAAAAAGTTTTTAAATTCATAAGTATTTTGTATCAATATTAAAAAAACTAGAGATAGGATTTTTGAAGTATTAATATAATTATTTATTTATTTCAGACACAAAGATCCATAATTACAACAAATTTTATAGATTGTTGTTATTAAATTAAATGAAACGTTAAAAATAAAAAAAATAATTAAAAATTAATAAATGTCCATCAGTCAGTCAGTCAGTCAAAGAATGTAAGCTGTCGTTTTAGTGAAAACTGTGTCGGAATAATCTAATTTTTATGCACCTGAACAACTATAAACCGCTCCCGGGAAATTTCCCGCGGGATTCCCAGGATAAAAGATATTACACATTTCATTCAATACATAAAATTTGCTATCGATCAGTGAAAAAATCACATTGGAGTTCAATTTTTTAAGCGGAGCATTTTAATTAATTCCCAGAAATATTCCCGCGGGATTTCGCGGCTAAATTTTAAGTTTTAGAAGAAGATGATGTAGAGAATGATTTTAAGTCTAAGAATTTGCTATCGATTAGGGAAAACCACATTGAAATCGGCCCAGTAGTTTTTACGTGAATCCCGAACAAACAAACAAACCGGCCCACAGACAAGCAATAAAAACGCATCGTGTTTTCTGACGTTATATTTTTTAAGTAGTTGCAATGTACAGCCAGATGTATGTACAGTACCTATGTGTTACTTGTCTACCTTATACTTCTCATCACCATTAATCATTAGTTATCATTATTGTGATCATTACTATGTTTACATTTGATAACTTTCGCTATATTGTTAATTTACATTGAAACAACACTTAATATGTAGTACCATTTATTAGAATATCACCTCTATAATGTGAATGTATATCTCTATGGCCTCATATTATGAACATTGTTTTGAGAATACCAGTTGTATATGTCTAAAACGTCACAGCAATAATGATTGAATCTGTCAAGTAAGCAATTCTGTCATATATGTAAAAATTACAAGTGGAATAATATTGTAATACGTGTGTTCTTGTTGAAAAAGTATTAAAATAGTTTACTTAGAAAACAGTGTTTCAATAATATATGTACAGTTGGTCGATCCTTCTTACCTTTAACTTGGGCTAGTGGCGGGTACATATCAGAATATGGCAGGAGTAGCGATAACATGCGAACGACAACTTCCGCTATCTTGATCACAGACGGAATCGCTTTCGTTTCAGACATCGCAAAGCTTTTTACTAAGCCCCATATTATGTTTAACAACTCCATATTGCTGTATTACAATGCCTTATTATAATATTAACTTCACCTCCCTCTAAATATGTAATAAGAACAAGATGTCTCAAGTCACATTTATATATAGTAAAGACAGTGTTTACAAGGAAGTTGTGTTAACCACATGTTTAAACATAAACGATAATTGAACCAACCGAGAAAAAATTAAATATAATATGTCTCGAGAGAATATTTTAAAAATAATGTACAATGAAATTTCATTAACATGCATAGGAGGACTATGCATATTAATTTCATTATTCTCGAACTTTCGAAATTAATTCGTATAGAAACAAGTGCAACGTTTAATTTTAATAACTTTATTGAATGGTTGTCACGGTTAATATATTTAAACGGTTAACACTTCTGTTGTGCATTGGGTGCTTAAATTCGAATAGTATTTGAACAGCTTGCTTCGATAAGAAAGAATTAAACATGACGATGTAAAGGTACTAACACAGTGTTTGTTAACTCGAGTATTCCGTGCGGATTTCTTCGCGGTTTCGAATTCTTTTTTCTAAGGGTCCTGTTTACGCACTGCCAGCCGTCCGGGAATCGCGGTGTGGTTGTAGGACTCGCTGGCCCAGGAGCCGATATACCCACTAAAACACCTCGATGTTCTTTGCGTTTTGCATTTGCGAGAAATTGTTATGGCCAATGTGAACTCTGGCAGGAGGAAGCCGAAAGACGTCTTTCACGGCTGGACCTTTCTTTATTTCTATTGCATGAGTTCCGCAGACAGACGGGCCACCAAATGGAAAGCGGTTATCATCGCCTATGGACATTTGTAACACCAAAGGTGCTACCAATGTGCTGCCGCTCTTTAAAAGGTGATTGGAACCTGGCCACTAATAATGGAACACAACTCAAAGTTGTTATTTCAACATACTCTAGACCAGGTGTGGTAGACGGCCTAATATCCTACCATCTGGCTGTGGGATGTTTTATCGCCTCTTACGATAGGCCGCTCGGCTACAGGAAATTGCATTTTGTCTACGTTCCTACACATCTGTGAAAAAGCTAAGAGTCTTCCTGGATATTATATATGTCGGAGGAAGCTATGAGTCGGGTTGATTGTTGTTAGCATGTATAACGCATAATATTATTTGTTTACATTTTAATTACTTTTAAAATTCTTAATTTAATTTGATTTGTTAAATCTTTCTATAACTTAAAAATCGTCCTAAACTAATAAAAGTTATGAATATTCTAATTTAACAAGCGACCAATCGGAACAGAGCACGTGCCTCGAGCGGGGTCTAGGCGCCATCTGTACTTAAGGGATGCGGACGAGTTTTTACAATACATCTGAGCGTTAGCAACGGGTCGAGTTGGATCGTTGAGAATTTAAAAGGAAAGGGTTAAAGTAAGATCGGTGTCCTGAACCCGCTGCTCCGTGTTAACTGTAACAAAATACTGTTTAAATCTAAATTAAAAGTGTATAAACCGCGACCATTGTGTTTTGTGCTCGCATTTTACCCCGATGACGCCCATTAAACTCGCAACCACTAATGACGATGTCACGAGGACAATGCTCCTCCGACATATATATTTATATACCAAAGGGTGGTGCCACCTGTGCTAGGTGAGACTAAGCATGCGCGCATCACGAGTAACCAGTAGCAACAGAGTGCTTAGGAAGAGTGAAAGTCCCTGCTTGCAGGGAGTGGGGCGCTTCTCCCTCCTCTATCGTCTTACAACCAGGTACAATTGAATAGTATCATGAAATAGTAGACAAAAACAACATCTGGGAGTATTTTTTATCCGTGCAGGAACGGAGAAAGAATACAATCTCCTGCGGCCGGGCGGCCTGTCATAAGATTCGACAGAACAAGGCACAGCCAGGTAGGCTATTTGTGCGTTTGGGTAGCTACCACCCCGAACTAAAGTATGCCGCCATAACAACCTTGAGTTGTGTTCCGGCTTTAGTGGCCAAGTTCCAGTCTACCTTTAGAGAGCGGCAGGACATTAGTAGCACATTTGGAGTTAAAAATGTCCATAGGCGATGTTAACCGCTTTCCATCAGGTGGGCCGTCTGCCTGTCTGTTGAACTCATACAATAAAAATAATATAGTTTTCTTTACATTTATACTGATGGCTTGTTACTTTGTTGAATTATAAACGTTAAAGCTTTCTTGACAGTTTTCTTGTAAGTAAGAACATGGAAGTATATAATTCTTATTTACATAATGTGAATTATCTGTCTGAGTTCATTATTAAAATTATATGTAATTGTCATGCTAATCATACTGGCAAACATTTGTACAAACACATCTTCATCTTTTATATATGATATTACATATTCACATGTTAAGTTCGAGAAATTTCTACAAAATGGTTTTTAATATTACAAAACAATTTTAACCCTTTCCACCCCGAATCTAAATTGATTAAAGTGATAGAAGATATTTGGATAATTCATTGAATTTCACTCGAATCCTGGCCTCTTGAACTTTGCTAATAACCTTTGGTTGTATAAAATTCCGAGAAGTCGTATGGCATATTGGTTGTGTCTAGTTCCCTGAAAATCGAGGCCACGAAACCGGCGTAACACTATACGTAACAAAGAAGGCTATTATGGCGCCGCAGTGATCCAGATAGGCAATATGTGAGACCCCATGAGACGGGCCATAAAACAGACGAGCGAATGTGACGCGAGTCAAACGTAATTGAAAAGAACGATCAATGGTCAAACCATTGTATTGAATATATTGTACTACGTGTTTATTGAACTACAAAGCTTCTAAACTAAAATGTTAGTATACTAACATTAGATAAGAGTAAGTGCACAAAGTTCAAAACAAAACCATAAAGAAAATTACTGGAATAACAGACGTCATTAAAAAAGTTTAAATGGAAATGGACAGTACGTACAAGCAGAAGGCAACAGATGGATAAAGAAAATCTGTGACTGGATATCCAGGAATCGCAAGAGAGAAAGAGAAAGGCCCAGAAAAAGATGGGAAGATACTTAAACAAATTAGATGTGGAAAAAACTGGAGATAAGGAAAATTGGAAAGTATTGGGAGAGGCCTTCGTCGCAGAGGCGACTTTCATTACGTGATAGATAAATTGTGTATTTATTATTTTTTAACAACTATAATGGTAGAGGTAACTTTTTTTATTTATTTAATAAGTGCACAAACTATTTTCTTTTTTACAAAGTTTAGTAGCACCATATAAGGTTTTCAAGGTAACCTAATATTCGACGGCCCTATATGTATTTAATTAAATACCAAGTGTGTCTCTCCACTTAGCTAATAACTTTTAAACGAAGATTAGTTGAGTAATATCAGTTATTGTAGGTAGCAAATACGTAGTCTGTAATGGCTCTACTATTAACATAGATGTATTATAAGTACGTAATGATTGAAAAGAAATAAAAATAAATTATGCAGAAGTAACTAAAATTATTTTTAAGAACCGGCACCCTATATAATTGCCGAAAAATTTAAAATAATTATATATACTTAATTAACCAGCAAATTCGCCAGAGAGACCTCAAATACGACACAAATATTTTGTAGTTATTATAAATTGAATGGTGTGCCATAACGAATCATTATGAGTTTATTATTTTTGTCTTGTTTATGGCTTCTGTTCGTTGTATTTTTTTGTTTTGTTTCTTTTCTTTAATTTGTAACTAGTGGTTCAGACCGACGTTGTCCTGCTGTGAAAACATAAAAATCTAGAACCCGATTCCAGCACTACTTACCGGGTCTAATTGTGAAACTAAACCATCCCCGGACCCATCAAACACAATTTTTTTTACACCTTGGGTTACATTATTGAAGATTTAGTAGGGATCCCTAATTATTTCTAGTAGTAAATATAGCTGTATTAATCTAGGATAATGTAGAATTATAATGTTCAAAGAATTTTGAAATCGGTCCAGTAATTTATTCGTTACAAACATATAAAAATATAAAAATACAAGTCTTTCCTCTTTTTAATATTAGTATAGATTATATTATTGTTCATAACTAATTGCAAAGTTTTAATTCATGTTTATACATTAATTTGCTTTGTAAAGCTAAGCCGTGGCATCATTTACAAGTACTTGCAGAAGATCAGCCATGGTTGTGAGACTATCATTATGCTGAGCAAGGGCCTTTTTAGGACACCATAACTAATTGTAATGTCTATTATCTTGAAACGCGTTTTGTATGTTGACGTAAATTAATATTGTTCTTTTTTCTTAGTTACTTATATTATGGAGTAGGCATTTCCAGCTTCCGAAATATTAAAACCAACGAACAGGGCCTCCTGCCTTCTTCATTCTGTAACTTTCTCAAAAAAAGCCACGCCAGTGCGAGTCAAGATTCATTCTAAAATTCATATTAAATCAGTATCAGTTAAATCAAGATTGATTCAATATTTAAAGTTCTTTGTGGTTGAACGGGCTAAGTCTTAGCCGACCGAGCTCGCTGGATCGCAGAGGTTCTGAGTTCGACTGTGGTCTGGGTTTCTGGTAGCGGCCCCAGAGCGATTCGTTGTATATTAACCATAACACAAGCGTAACTTACTTAGCTTGGGGATATACAATGTGTGTGTGTTTTCTGCGGATTATTTATAGAAAAGTTGAGCCGAGATGGTTTACAGACTACCAAGACCATCAAAAGTTACGATTCCAATTCGCTTCGATTGCCAATTTGAGTTACAGACTCGGGGCACTTAACTAACGAGGTTATTTGTGTTGCAAATTTCACATTTTGTGCATTCAGTTAAAATAATATTGTTATGAGTTGCAGGACTCGAATTAAAATGCCGTTGGAATTACTATAGAATTTATTAAAACTATACAAACACGTATAACACAGGTACAAATATAACTGAACACTATCAGTCCAAACGTAATGCGCGATTTAATAACACGCGCAAAGTCCGTCACTATATAGAATATCGAATGTACACACGTCTTGTCTCGCTAGTGGTTATCGCTTGACTGACGACCTCTCCATTGGGGCATTACTTTCTGCTGCACAAATGCAATATACCTGGCCGTACGGGCCGAATTTCTTAGAATAACACCTGGCTAATGACTACCATAAAGGATTACAATACACAATGGGCTGTTTACTAATTACAAATTTTAAACACAAAGTAAACAAACGAAGACAGTCATAAAAGAGCTTCAATGTTATTAGCTCAAACGCTGGCGGGTAATAAATGTGCTTTGTTTACAAATATGCAGGTGGCCCAAATTGTAACAATATCAATGTAAATCTCGCATTTCGTAGCCACTCACATTATTGCACATGGTGTCGACAACGGGAAATTCAATCAGTGTCCTGTAGACAACTGATCGGTTTTTCCCCACAAAATTAATACCTACAGGAAAACAGGATTCCCACGAGCCAACTGAGTTTGATGGAGGCACATAATTGACTTACCGTTGTGGTGATTGATTGGTTTATAGATAAATGTAATCAATCGAGTGTTTTTGACAGCTCACGTAAGAAATAGACACCCCTATTAGATCATTAGTAAATAATTAATTGATAACCTTGCAATATGAGAGTCTGGAAAGTTGTTTGGTAACTTGAAGAGCAATGTTTTATTGAATTGAATGCCATTACAAGATTTTTTATTACTATCTATTTAATATGCAATCTGCATGTATATATTATTCGGGTCAAATCTTGCAACTTAATTTTAAAGTTATCCTCAACCGACTGAGATTCAATTTTGCCTAAACTTTTAATTTGGATGGTAATGCACAATTAGCTAAGTGACGTCATTATGAATCCAACATGGCGGACGGCCCAAGATGGCGGATTAGTTATTTGTTGTGCACTCCTATGATATGGGTATCAAATTAAAGGGTTTGCTGAGAAGAATACGAATAAAAATAAAATGATTTAACCACAAATAAATATGGCGGACGGCTCAAGATGGCGGACGGATCAAGATGGCGGACGGATCAAGATGGCGGACGGCTCAAGATGGCGAAAAGTAACTGGTTCGCCGTCTTGAGCCAAGACGGCGAATCAGTTGCTTTTTGTGCACACTCATGATATGAGTATCAAATTACAGGGTTTGCTGAAAAGAAACGTCTATAAAAAATAACATAAAGAAACTATTTCTAAAAACTCCCTTTTATTTAAAGCTCTATAAAGAATATAAAGTTTAAATTAAATCAAGTCCATCAATTATTACATTACACAATTTATATGATATAAAAGCTTGTGGCGAGATTTAGTTGCGTAGATAAACAAGAATACAATAATTTTATTTAACTTGGTTGGCTTCACATAAGTAAATCACAAGAAAAAAAGCATGTAAACATTTTATGTAAAAGGTAAATACATCTATCTACATATGCAAAATCTCGCGATCAGCTTTTATATCATACTAGCTGATGCCAGCCCGCTTCGTGTGCCATAAAATCCGTTCTTAGCTGACCTCTACTTGGCGAAAGGAAGTTCCATGCCAAATTTCAAGTTCTATAGGTATTATAGTACCTGAGATATCGTTATAAGTCACTACTTATATATACGTGGATTTCATTTATATATATTTAGATAAATTATGTATTGTAATAAACTGATGGGTGTTTTTATTCTTTAAAGGGCTGATTTTTCAATAATAGATAAAAGGTATTCATAGGATAAAATACAATATAGGTAAATTAACAATGACTGTTGCGTGAATAAAGCAGTTGAATTGGTTCACTTCTGAGTTCAGTAAGGTTATAATTTCTTTCACTGTTAACTTTTATCTGAGAAATGACTAATCAGCCCTTAGTATTAAATAAAAGCCTATTTTTTAAAATATAAGTCATAATTATGCGCTTGGACATCACACGGGACAACATTGGTGAGATGATGACTATACGATGTGAGAAATTAATTGTAAATAAGTATAACATCAGAAACAAAAGTCAGTAGAAATGCTTGTATATAATTGTATAAGCCCAGCAATGGCGTGAACTTCATACAACTCGATTGCCTATAGCCTACCTTTAAAAAACTATCGACTAGCGACTAAAAGGTTGAAACCGCCATGCACTCATTGGCGTTAACGCGTTCTGTTCAAACATATTATTACCATAATAAAACGTAGTTTTAACGGTTTTAAGCGCGGTAATTTATGTTTTTATTTATTATATATATATATTTTATTTATTTTTAATATTTCAGTTTTTTATTTCAGTGGCCGTGATAACGTGATGAAATCAGATTAGGCTCCCATAGAGTAAATAATAACGATAAAGAAAATTAAAAATAAATAATTAAAATGAACAAGCTCATTGACACTAGACATCTTTGTCTTCCGTGCTCACGGCCACTGAAAAGTGGCCGAAACGTCGGAATAATAAAATAAAAACAAATAAATTACCGCGCTTAAAACCATTAAAACGTAGTTTTATTATGTATACAAGTCGCGAAAAATTAAGAAAATACTATATTATTACCAGTGTCTGTATAAATTAACTTGCGACTAAAATGGTCGAATGGACCATAAATGTGTTGGCACTTATGTTTTTTATTCGTACATATATTATTACTGTATTACTATCTCTTACTATCGGCGGCTTTCCACATGTATTGGATGGAATAGCAACTTATAAGCCGATCGGGCACCGGCTTTTGTTTCAAAATATGCGGTAAGATTGCAAAATTAATAATATAAATTCTAATAAAAAAATATTTGTTGCAATGCATAGCAAGTTAGACGTTTTTTTCAACAGCGGTGTAGTGGGCGCTTGCATCATACGGTATGTTTTTTCAACCGGCTTACTAGCCTAGCCGAATTTCCACCCCACACCACTGATAGTCCTTAATCATTTAGATATAAGGCATAATAACTGCAGTCATAGGTTTAAATCTAAGTACAGTCGTAGTCAAATAGGGTGTAATAGAATTTGTATCAAAAATAGTTTAGTAAATTAGCTCGTAAATAGGTCTAAATGCACAGTAGATCGTGTTATTGTAATTTTGCCGTTTGACATTCCTTCACAGAAATTGTTTCTTATAAGCTAGACTATGGATTGGTGTCATGATTACAGTACATGTTTTATTTTTCAAAATCAGCCGATTCGATTTCTGACTAGGGTAATTGATTTTTCAAAAATCAAATGTGTATCATTAGATTTTTGTCATATCAGTTTATATCAATATCAGCCCCAAAAATACTCCCTCGAATATTTTTCGCTATTTCCTATAGTCTAGGATTTGCCCACGAAGGCTCACTTGAAAAGTTCACCTATATACATTGGGTAGTTACACACGAAACTCTAAAAAGAGAGCTCCAATGCTCACGATACACCACGGTCGTTGTAACCGAAGTGGGTTTGTACAATTATGATTACATCGGCCTACAAAAAACGCGGTCTGTACTTTTGGTCAGACTCATTTATTCTTATGTATTTCAATGCGCTGAATCCGAATCTGGGGTTAGTTTGGTCATACACCCGCTAAATTTTGAGGATGTATGGACCAAACTGAAAATACAGACCACTTATTTTGTGGGCCAGTGATTATTATTTAGTCTTGAAAAGAAGATTTTGCCTAACCTGGTTCAGACTACGAAATGAACTATGATAATTTAGTGTTCCACTGAGTGACTTTTTATTGTGTCTAAAAAAGTGTACACAGAGAGTAAACGCTACGCCATAGCAATTGCATTATGCTACACTCTAGTCTCGTAGCGCCAGGGCTTATTCGTAGCAGACATAGTTAACTACATTGCTGAGCTTAGCTTTAGCAATAAGAGTTTAAAAGCTTTTGATCTCATTACTGGTGTACTGTGAAAAACGTATTATTTGCGAGAGAAAATACTTGCTTTATTTTAAATCCTTCTACAATGTTAACGTCTAGTCTCACTTTTATATTTGATTCTTTTAAATGGAAAGTGATTTTACGACTACTAAATCCAGAATATCTTCTCGATATAAGAAGAAGTTGCGGCAGAATAATAGTAGAAAAAAAATCGTATTACCTACCATCAGCAGAAATAGCGTTAGCTGAAATGAACATTCAAAAACATCCAAAATTGTTAAACATCTATTTGAAAGAAAGAAAGAAAGAAATATGTTTATTTAGGACAAGATACAAAAAGACAAAATAGTAACATAACATTAATTATGGTGCTAAAAAGGCCCATGCTCAGAATAAAGCTGGCTTCACAACCAGCGCTGATCTTTCGCAAGGACCTGTAAGTAATGCCACGGCTTAGCTCTACAAAGCAATTTAATGAGTTTACACACAATGTTTACATATTACTTGAAACTGAAATTAGTATGTGTACTCAAACTTATCATTACAAATAAGACAAAAACATAAAAACAAACGAACAGAGGCGACGAACCAAGCATATAACGACGACGGCCTTTGTGCTTGAGCGGGCTGAGCCTTTGCCGGCCTACCTCACTGCAACACAGTGACTCCGGTACCGATTCTGGTATAGTAAATTTCGGAAACATATTTTCTCCGTTATTTACTATGGTCTGGGTGTCTGGGATCGACCCAGAGTAGTCCGTTGTATATTATCCATCACACAAGCGTAACTTGCTTAATTTCAGGATATACAATATGTGTCTTTGTCTGCCGATTATTATATATAAAAATAAATAAATTGATAGTGGTTCGTTATCTTATACTAATATATAAAGCTGAAGAGTTTGTTTGTTTGTTTGATTGAACGCGCTAATCTCAGGAACTACTACTGGTCTGATTTGAAAAATTCTTTCAGTGTTTCAGATAATCCATTTATCGAGGAAGGCTACAGGCTATATATCATCACGCTAAGACCAATAGGAGCGGAGCACTAATGAAGAATGTTTCAAAATCGGGGGGTTTTGAAAACAAATTCCACGCGGACGACGTCGCGGGGACAGCTAGTGTCACATAACTTGACTTATAATAACTATAAAATACTTGTATCCTGTTTAAGGTCTCTCAGGTCAATTTGGATTTTTTTAGCTTAGTTCTGAATCCAAAAATAGACTGCAGGCTGCTTATTGGTGGCGGAATGTTGTTCCAACACTTCGATGCAGCGCAGCGAAAACTTTCCCTAAAGGCAGCAGTTTATATTGCGAGTTTTCATTCATAAATATTTATAAAGAGTAGTGTGCTACGGACACGCCATTGGAATTAACAGAATACCGAAATCAGGCAAACCTACGATTGAGACGATAATGTCCGGCGATTTATGGAATAGTAATAGCAGAATTGGGCTTCTGTACATAGGCGGTCTGCCAGTTCGAGAGCTTCGCACTGAAAATAAAAAAGATTGTCTATGCACATATTTGAAACTTAGTATAGGTATATTGGTATTGTAAGAAGACAGGATGAACATGAAATACGTTCTATAATGCAAAATATGAGAGTTTCCGCAAGAAATGGAATTAAAGTTCACGGAAGCGATTTCTCAAACCACAATCTAGTGGTGTTAGTTAATATTCAAGTATACGCAAATAGCAAATATTTTAAATATGATAATATATTGTAGGCTTTAGGTGCCTATTTAATATACTTTTAAATTTAGCCAAATAAGATTGTCTATGCACATATTTGAAACTTAGTATAGGTATATTGGTATTGTAAGAAGACAGGATGAACATGAAATACGTTCTATAATGCAAAATATGAGAGTTTCCGCAAGAAATGGAATTAAAGTTCACGGAAGCGATTTCTCAAACCACAATCTAGTGGTGTTAGTTAATATTCAAGTATACGCAAATAGCAAATATTTTAAATATGATAATATATTGTAGGCTTTAGGTGCCTATTTAATATACTCTTAAATTTAGCCAAATAAGATTGTCTATGCACATATTTGAAACTTAGTATAGGTATATTGGTATTGTAAGAAGACAGGATGAACATGAAATACGTTCTATAATGCAAAATATGAGAGTTTCCGCAAGAAATGGAATTAAAGTTCACGGAAGCGATTTCTCAAACCACAATCTAGTGGTGTTAGTTAATATTCAAGTATACGCAAATAGCAAATATTTTAAATATGATAATATATTGTAGGCTTTAGGTGCCTATTTAATATACTTTTAAATTTAGCCAAATAAGATTGTCTATGCACATATTTGAAACTTAGTATAGGTATATTGGTATTGTAAGAAGACAGGATGAACATGAAATACGTTCTATAATGCAAAATATGAGAGTTTCCGCAAGAAATGGAATTAAAGTTCACGGAAGCGATTTCTCAAACCACAATCTAGTGGTGTTAGTTAATATTCAAGTATACGCAAATAGCAAATATTTTAAATATGATAATATATTGTAGGCTTTAGGTGCCTATTTAATATACTCTTAAATTTAGCCAAATATTATCTCCCTTACCTACTCCTATAGTCGTGACGATAAAACGTTGCAAGAAAACGTGACGTGAAATAACTTCAAATTATTACCGATGGTAAGTAAGGCAAGTTAATGAATTATTTATTATATTTACTAGATACATAATATTTACTAGAGCAAGAGATCCTTTATACTACAAATACACGAAACCCAAAAATAATTGTATTAAATAAAACCCCAAAAAAATGCAATTTGAATTGCACGCAAAAATCTGTCATATGTGTGTGGAAGTATATACAATAATACACCGGACGTGTTTAAAAATATTAAAAATAGGGTTTTTTTATGGCATGAGTTCAACAGATAGGCACACGACCCACCTGATGAAAAGCGGTCACCATCGCGACCGCGATGGACATTTGTAACTAAATACCAATGCGCTGCCGCTCTCTAAAGGGACACTGAAACCTGGCCAATAATGCCGGATCACAGCTGAAGGTTGTTATGACGGTATACTCTAGATCAAGGGTGGTAGCCATCCAGACAGGCAAACATCTGATTGTGGGTTGTTTTGCGCCTCTTACGACAGGTCACCCGGCAGCAGAAACTTGTATTCTTTCTTCGTTAATTATATGACCGGCTTGTTGGTAAATGTTTTTATAGTGTAAAAGAGTTTATGAATTATTAACAATTAAATAAATTTAAGAGTTCAGGTTCACATACTTATAGAATAATGTTTGATATATTTATTTCGATTATTGGCATATAAATCTTTCTGACAACGTTTAACTTGTATAATCTTCAATCTAATAATGTTTAATGTATTAATTGACATAATGTATCGCTTAATCCTATAGTAAATTTCAATTTGTAAATTTAAATTAAGTATACCGTTTATATAAATTAAATTCATATATTTGTACGCCCAATAAATGGGTAATGATATGACGTTATTTAATACATAAGATCTCATTTATAGTACCGTGTCATTTACAAATAGATATATTATTATTGTAGTTATTGGAGCCGCATACCTCCAGTGATCGCAGCGGACAACGGAGAACTGGCTAGCACTTTTTTTATTGGACTTGACTTTATGTTGTTTGTCCGAAGACCTCACTCACAACTTTATCGGGATATTCGGAGCGAGCGCCTTCGTTGCGAAGGAGCTAGAGCCCGGGGGGCGGATTGCCCGAGGGGAAGGTTCGCGGCGGCCTACGCTATCTTACTGACATTTCGCAACGTGTTATGGTTGGGAGAGCAGAAACGGCCAAAGAAACTTCCCAGCAACACGCCTAGTCTATCTTACAGGCGCGGGGGGAGGGAGTCTTTGTCTCCTGGCGTCCAGGCGTCCAGGCGTGTCATCAGCACTCGACTGTGAATAGTGCTCTCTGCCATCTGAAGTACCATTCAACCATCTATCAATAGATAATACACTACATCTACCTCTCGCTACTACATAGTAATATAGAGGTACCAGCCATACGTCGATAGAGAAAGAAGTTTTACTTCAATAAAACAAAAAATACAAGAGTTACTTAAAATTTAATAGGTTATATTATTCGACTGCGAGCTCGGAAGATTAAATGGATTGCCGGATCTTATGTCTTACAGACCGTTCATTTGCCTTACTAAAGTTTATAATTTGAGATAAGCTCCTAACTAGTAATGTCAAAATTCTCAAAAAGGCAAGTGAATGAATAGTAAGATTTCGGCCAAATATCGTATTTCAATACTTACCCCTTTGCCGGTCATAAGCATTGATACATTCGCTAGTCTGGAACTGGCTGATTAGGGCTGTCTTCCCAACTCCTGGAGCACCCACCATCGCGACGCGGTGGCACGCCACCGGTCGCCGTTCTTGGGACTCTGGTGCTGACTGTGCCGGAGAAGCAGGCGCCAGGCTGCCTGAACGCGATCTACGTCTTCTGAACGAGTCTCCGCGGTTCACTATGCCTGAAAAGCAAAAAATGAAATATAAAATATTGTATATATGCAAGGCTTGGAACTATTTTAAAATTATACGTTCTTTAATCGGTTATAACCGGTTTTAGGTAACTATTACGTTGAATAAAACCGGTTGATTGGAGTGTAAACGTTAAAAAGAGTGCTATGTAACAAGGCATGGTAAATAGACTGATAAAAAGTCGAATAAGAACTTTTCTTTTTGGTCTTGTTTTATCTTTAACCTCAATGAAACGGTTTTCTTAACGAAAGTTCGTTAAATAGATTTTCTAGAATAAGCCGGTTTCGAACGGTTTTTACGTACGTGGTGTTGGACGCCCTCTAGCCCGATGGACCGACCTGTGCAATGTTGTTGGTAGGCGCTGGATGAGGAAGTCGAAGGACAGGATGAGTGGCGCCGACTTGGGGAGGCTTATGCCCAGCAGTGGACTGCGAATGGCTGACGACGACGACGATATTAACATCATTTAATATTATTAGTTTCGTATTAAGTACTTGCTTATAAAATATATAAAAGTATTAGTTTATTTATTTATGTGCTGACCGTACACTATTACAAACGCAAAAACTTATCGAAACTAATTTATCTATACTATTGTTAACAAGTTGAGATACTGAGTACATAATATTAGAGGGTACTTTGTATCGATTACTCCACTACGCGGCTCGTTCCGTCATCGCTCGAATATAAAAGCGTGCGGACGGAACGACGAGATAGGCTGACTCCGACTTTGCTCGGGTGTAGATTCACACTTCGGCTTTGATTGGATGCATGTGTCGTAATAGCTCTTGAGGGTGTCTAATTATTGTGCGAGAATTGTGATCTACAATTCTCGTACGTCGGTCAGTCGGAATAAACATAAGTTTATAAACGATTATTTCAATTTATTCTCTAACAATAGCTTTGCCGACCTGTGTTCGGCTATTCTTTTGTAATAAGGTCTAATTTCATACATATAGTAAGTATATTCGATAGTTTTGAAAAAAATGACCATGACAAATAGGGACAGTCCATCTGTCTTTGTTTGTCATGGTCATGTTTTTGGTATGGACTTGACAAAGAATGGTTTATTTTTTGCCATAATGGCTAGGGATCCCTAAAAAGCATTTATAAATATTCATCACATTTGCGGTTTTGTTTATCCATTACGAGTACACGTTGCTGACATATAAAACCATAGCTGACATATATAACTAACGATAAATAGGTATTCTATTGTACAAAAACTTCAAATACTCAATTTTATATGCTTAATAACTCAACCTAATAATACATTTTATTTATAAAAGCTTTTATAAACATTTCATGTAGTTGACAGATGGCCTTTAAACACTCGGTTGACTTCCATGATTGTTTATTGACATTCGATTTTTTTAAATTGACTAGATAACTCATGTTAGATTTATAAAGTATGTTTAATGTGATTTTTTTGTATTATTTTTGTAATGAATAACAGAACATTTTAATAACATGATAATAATAATATTATATAACGGCCAAGCAACATTGTAAACTGCCTGTATTGTACGTTCGAAAGGACAAACTGTCGTTCCTACAAAGAACACAACGTCTTCTTTATCTTTAAATTATATGTATATGAAAGTTTATGCAATAAATGATATTCTATTCTACTCTGCTCTATTCATATTAATATTGTTACGAGTTGCAGGACTCGAATTAAAATGCCGTTGGAATTATTATAGAGTTTATTAGAACCATATTCAAATTCAAATTCAAAGTTTTTATTCAAAATAAGTTCCACTGGAGAACACTTTTTGAAGGTCACATATATAAGTCAAAATTTAATTTTTCTTCCTATTCTATGTACACCGCTTCGCAACGTATTATTGCTGTTAAGGAGAAGAAACGGCAAGAAAATCTCCAGCAACACGTCTAGCTAAATACTATTTTTCTTTAAGTTTCTTATTCAGTTTATATCTCAAGTTCTCTTTTTTAATAAGTTTTATACAGCAGTATGTTACAGAATTACTTTTTGAAGAATTAATGGAGTTGTAGCAAACAGTGCATACTCAATAATACCCAGACATAATAAAAGGAAAGAAAATCATTATTAAAGTTATAATAATGACATGACGTACTAAAATGTTATGCTGCAATATATCTCCATAAATCCCTTACAAGCGTGGCAAGATAACGTTATACAATATATAGTATAAGATGTTAGAGCGAGCTGCTATGTAAATGAATTTTTGTCATTTAAGTATTCTTCAATAGTGTAGTATCTCTTTTTTAGCAAGATAATTTTTATTTATATATTTATTACATACAAACATGTATAACAGAGGTACAAATATAACCGAATGCAATAAGTCTAAACGTAATGCAGGAGATCGTAATTCAAATACACGTGCAAAGTCCGCCACTAAATAGATTACCGAATGTACAGAACTCTTGCTTCGCTTGTGGTTATCGCTCGACTGCTCATCTCTCCATTCGGGGGCATTGGGGCATGCTTTATAATGCACAGATGCAATATGTCTGCCCGACCGCGTGGACCGAATTTCTTAGAATCAGTTTGTACTTTTAAATCCGAGATACCTGGCACCTGATCACAATACAACAATAGGCCGTAAAAGATTACAATACACAATGGGCGGTTTTTTTTAAATTCATAAATTTAAAACACAAAGTAAACAAAAGAAGTCCAAATGCCGAAAAGGTAATAAAATGTGTTTCTACAGGGCTGCAGGTGTGAATTTGTCTTTGTCGGCACCTAGGTCGTAACAATATATTTCTCTTGAGTATACACATCATATGTATATACTAATATTTTTATGTAAAAAATGCTTATCGCCTAAACTGCTAAGTAACAAATTTAGGCAACGTAAGTAAATCCATCGATGATTATTTGTTACTGTAATTAAAACAAATGTTATAATGTATGCCATTGTAAACATAAATGACATGAACTGATTTTCATGAAAAATAGTCTTAGGATCTCTTGGATATCCACCGTCTAAATACCTATACAACCAAAAGTTGCCAAAGTCAACTACAAACAAATTGAGTCCAAGTTCGGAAATTTGGTGCCTGACATATTACTCAAAGTCACCTTTTTACATTCTTATATGAATTAATTTTTCTTTATTTATTTTAATAGGTACTTACTTGTGCTATCTTTACAGTACTGGATGTGAAAAATTTAATCGAAATGAATATAGCTAGCTTTCTCGTGATAATCAGTCGAAGTTTATACAAGCGAAGTTATGTGAAAACTATATTTATTAATAATCAGCCATGAATTTGTTTGAAAAGTTATTTAATATTGTTATAAACAGAACGCCTACATGATTAAGCCGATGAAATATACGGATTACATTGTTCAAACATCGTTTAGGTGATTGATCACCCAGTTTGTTTGGGATTTTTGTTTACGACGGAAATGGGGTCACGAGGTTTGACTAATTCATGGGCATTTTAAAAATGACATCCTCCATTGACCTAAATTGTAATCCACACTAATCCCATTAAATAGAATTTATTTAAAACTTGTGTGCGTAAACTTATATACACGTATTTTGCGTCTGTGTGGTTAATAGTGTTAGATTATTGAATTGTTTTAACGAGTTTATTTAATGAAAGCATAATAATAGAGAGTAGTTTGTAACCATTATAGCAATACTCGGCTTGTTCCGACATTACTTGAATATAAAAACGTGTGGACGAAACGACGACATTCCCACTCCAACTTCGGTACGATGCACATGTCATAGTAGCGCTCTAGGGTAGCTAGTTATTGTGCCAGAAGTGAGTCTTAATTAAATCTGCTATTAATAGTTATGTATCCACTGGAAAGTATTACACCTTGAGCCGCATTAATTCAATTGTTTAAACTAAAACTAAGTTCTCATAACGCGCTTCGGCGCGATCGGCTCCCTATTCCAAATACGGCTTCCTTTTTCCGGCTTCACTCTGAGAACTCTAGTCTATAATATAATATATCTGTAGAGGAGTCTAGTTTTTACATAGAATTTAAAAAACAGAAAATTGGGGTTATTCAGACCGGCAGATTTCAAAAATACAACCTTTAGAATTTTTCCTTTCCTTCAAACCTTTCCCTTAGTTTGTCGTTTGACATTACTTCATAGAAATTGACCCTTATAAGCTATACCGTAATTAAGTATAATAAATAATAGATTACGTGTTTTTTTTTCAAAATCAGCCATTTAGTTTAATTCTCGTCAAAACCGGACGCTCCTTTGAGTGTTTTTCGCAATTACATAATAGTTTAGGATTTGCTCCTGAAGGCCCACTTTGAATATTCACTCTGTATATGTAATACTAGTGGCCACTCGTGACTTCGGTTGCGGTTATGCGACTATGAGGTTTCACAGTCTCATAGATAGTGAGTCATATAGTGTGCGAGAATACCGATAGATCGCGTCGCCTATCCGACTTCTTTACTTTGCCATCCCTCCTATTTTAATCCCCAATCCCATCATTACCTCTTCTTAAAGGCTAGGAGCGCGTTGGCATCATTCCTGGGGCCCAATTCTGCTATTTCGATATCCTGGGAAGATAAACAAAGCACGATTCCATTGCGAGTCTCAAAAATCTACAATATCTTATCGATATCGACGCTGGAGAATAATAGTAGAAAAATATATATACATTACCATTAGCAAAAATGGCGTTAGTCGAAATTAATATTGAAAAGCTACCAAAAGCTAAAAGTTTTTTCAATTAATTTTTTATTGCATGAGTTCAGCAGACAGGCAGACGGCCCACTTGATGGAAAGCGGTTACCACTTATGGACATTTGCAACACCAAAGATGCTACAAATGTGCTGCTGCTCTCCTAAGGGAAGACTGGAACCTGGTCACTAATGCCGGAACACAACTCAAGGTTGTTATGGCGACATACCTTAGACCAGGGGTGGTAGCCATCCAGTCGGGCAAATACCCTACCATCTGGCTGTGGGTTGTTTTGTCACCTCTTACGACAGGCCGCCCGGCCGCTGGAAATAGTATTCTTTCTTCGTTCCTGCACGATTAAATTATTATTTCACGAGTTTTCGCTTCTAAATATTTATAAAGATGTGGAGTGGAGTGCCACGGGCATACTACCTGACGTGATGGTGTCTTCTTGTTTTGACGAGATAGTAATTACTGAATTGGGTCGCTGGTGTTGCAAACGAGTATAAACCTTGTTAACTACTTTCCATTATATACGCTGTCTGTCTCTTTAGTCAGCTTTACGTAGTCTATACTTATACCGATAAATAAAATGGGAGTGTCTGTTTGTAATGTCAAAATAAAAATGAAAAAAAAGTCAGGGGGGATAATTCGGACCAGGAGATTCCGAAAGTGCAATTTTTAGAAATTTTGTCTGTCTGAATGTTCCGGCTAATCTCTGAACTGGCTGGACCGATTTTGACGGGACTTTCACTAGCAGATAGCTGATATTATAAAGAATAACATAGGCATGTTTTTTTAAAACAATTTAGGGGTCTGCGAAAAAAAATCCACGCGGACGAAGTCGCGGGCACAGCTAGTAAAAACAAATACGAATAGAGTTGTACAACGGCATATAATTGATTTTTCCCCAAAACGTTTTTTTTCTCTTTAAATTTATTAATGATGGATTTGGTTTCCTTTGATCGGTACGCCTCTATTAAGTTTTCATATCAACATATAACAGAAACCAATTACCGGTCTTGTAATAAGCGAATGCTTCTATGGCGACATATTTGTTTACCTTTTGGCGTCTTATGTATGTACAGTTCACATTAGTGCATTACGAGGTATTGTAGTTAGGTAACTAAATAACAGAAAATTGGCCAAATGCTTTTCTCTTTACGAACAATAGAGTTCAGTAGAGGTTACCAACGTCCACTATTTTTGAACTGAAAACTTCTTGAGGTACGTTGGGCACTTTTGGAAAGGGAAAAAGCAACGAACTCGCGTGATAGTCACGCTCAGAGATATATATATATATATATATATATATATATATATATATATATATATATATATATATATATATATATATATATATATATATATATATATATATATATATATATATATATATATATATATATATATTTGTTGTGTATATGTATGTATATAGATGTTTAGCTCATATACCTCTTTTAAGATGGGGAAAAAGCACTAAACCCACGTGACCGTCATACTCAGATACAATCCAACACCAGGTGGTAAGGTATTTGCCCGCCTGGATGGCTATCACCCCTGGTCTAGAGTCCGCCATAACAACCTTGAGTTGTGTTCCGGCATTAGTGGCCAGGTTCCAGTCTCCCCGTAGAGAGCAAAAGCACATTGGCAGCATCTTTGGTGTCCATAGGCTATGGTGACCGCTTTCTATCAGGTGGGCCGAACAAAATACCAAGCGTCCACTTCTGACGCGCAGTCTTACTACTGATAGTGTTTTATTGCACGAGTACGACAGACAGGCTGTCGGCTCACTTGATGGGAAACGGTTTACGTCGTTTAAGAACATTTGCGTGGTGTCGCAAATGTGCTGCCGGCCTAGCATCGGAATCTGAATGCCGGAGCTCATCTCAACGTTTATATGGAGGCATACTTTCGACCAGGGGTGTTGGCCACCCACACAGGCCAGACCGCCCGGCCGCGAAAACCAGACTAATATTAAAGACAGACAAAACCTGATTCACATTGATCCAGCTACTGACTTCAAATTAGAAGGAAAACAGTTATGACTTCATACTGGTATTGTGTAAATTGATTTGAAGTCAGTTCAGCGCTACCAAGTCTGACTTACTTCAATATGCCCGATTGAATGTTTTGATGCCAGTTCACTCCTCAGGTCGATTAGCTGGTTCAATGTAAACATGAGAATCCATTAAGGGGTCTTATTTTGCCTAAATGACTACGGGACCCTAACAATAGCCAATTGCAATTATTAATTTAAAACTATATTCATCATACTACATATTCATAATTACTACTATTACTATATTCACTTTCTGGTAAAATTCACTCGTGTATGTGTAATTAGAATTTTAATTAATTTTTTAATTAATATATTAATATCATATTCTATTAGTAGTACATTTCACATTCATTCTTCTACGCATGTCTATTTTGAGAAGGTTGTCTGCAAGAAATCGCTCTAAGCGATAAAAGCGCCGATCGTACCATTTAAATTATTGTTAATACTCATGTAAACTGCTATCCTGTGTGCAATAAAGAATATTCTATTCTATATTAGTAATTATGAAGTACGTTTCTTTGTTTAAATGAAGCCAAATGGATTTCCGACTAATGCAACGTCTAAAACGGGAATATTGGTAAACACTGCATTGACGTCAGGCGTCTGGCTGGTGTGCGCCCGCGCATGACTCATCGAATGCACTTGACACATTGTGATTCGATACGATTCTGTTGTTTTTAATACACTCTCTGAATCGTCTATCCGTCCAAAACATACAATAATCTATGTGTAGTGCGTCTAATGATTATTTCTGGAAAAAAATGAAGTGTTATAATATCTACTACGTATTTTTACAGTAAATTTTACATGTCATAATTGTCATACTTCATTGTTCCAAGCGACGTAGTAGTGCTATGCTGTGAATCATCTAATGCATAGACTATCGTCATCATATCTAAATTATCATATATCATATCTTAATAATTAAATTAAAATGAATATATTTTATCTTCATAAAAATCTCACCCTAATTACAAATTAAACTATACTACAAATAAAACTATACCTACAAAATAACATAAATCTATAAGTAAAAAAATTGACTCCAAATCGCTGCCGGGGATCGTACCCAAAATGCATTAATATTGTTACAACTCGGGTCCCGACAAAAAACAAAACCCACCTGCATATCTGAAACAAAACACATTTTATTACCTGCCGGCATTTTAACTAATTGTAACTCTTTTATGACCGTCTTCTTTTGTTTACTTTGTCTTTAAAATTTGTGATTAGAAAACAGCCCATTGTTTTATTGTACTCTTTTATGGAAGTTTGCGGTCGAGTCATTAGCCAGGTGTTGCGGATTAAGCCAACTTAGATACGGGGACATTGCATTTGTGCAGTATAAAACAATGACCTGATGGAGGGGGAGGCAATCGAGCGAGAACCACGAGCGAAGCGAGACGCGTGTACTACAATCGGGAATTTGATAAGTGACGGACTTTGCGCGTTTTATCGAATTACGACCTTCTGCAGTACGTTTGGACTTGTTGTGTTCGGTTATATTTGTACCTATGTTATACGTGTTTGTATAGTTCTAATAAACTCTATAGTAATTCTAACGGCATTTTAATTCGAGTCTCGCTACTCGTAACGATGTGTTTAAATTAAAATATTAAAGAAACACAGCATTTTTTTAGATTTAAAAAGTCATACAATTATTTTCTTCCCATTAGTGTTATCTTCTTATCATGATTTACAATTTTTTGCATCAGTCACATTAATTTTTAGTCCAAATGGCTATTTACAGTTCATTATAAGGTTATAATCTATAATTTTATTTAAAAGCCATTGCAGCAATGCGTCAGAGTTAAAATAGTAAAAATTGTTGTTGAAAATACGTTGATTGACGCCGTATTTTTTCAAGCTAGGTTATAGTTGATTTAAATCGAAAACTTTGTTAATTGAGTTTCCGTGGGGAGTTTCCCACGTTTTCCCCCTTTGCCAACAATTTGCGTCGTTTCGGGCGGCTGATGGAAAAATCATTTTGGAGTTTGTTTTGTAATTTCACCTGAATTTTTCATGCAGCAGAAGCGTCTCTCACGTTCATATGTTTGAGTCTATGTAGTACTACGTATAATAATTTAGAATTATATACCTATTGTTACGAACTCTTTTGTTTTCATTTTTGATTTGTTTTATCTATATATTAATACGTGAAGTAAAAACTTTGTACCCCTTTTTACGAAAATTGCGCGGACGGAGGAGTATGAAATTTCGCACACTTATAGTTTATATAGAGAAGAAGCAACGAATGTTTTTTTTTTTAAATTATGCATCTAAAATACATTAAAGCGATAAAAAAACATTACACACACTACCATGTATTTGACACACACACGCATATATACTCTTTTGTTTATTGTTAAAGTCATTCAGTCTAGCCTTGGCGAAATCTGTGATTAAAGTATAGTCTTTGACAACAAATTATTATCGACCACGGGCGACCACTAGTATCTATAAATCTTTAAGAGAATGACATTTTTGTTTACTTATATTTTGGGTAGTTACAGAAAATACACATAGACACAAAAACTTATACATAAAAAATTGTGTGTGTGTGCAGTTCACACGCAGTAGGAGTGAAACAAAGTGTGACAAGGGGTGGGAGGGATTCTAAATTTCGTGACGTCACATTTCATATATTATCTCGTTATAATATATTTAAGCTTTAAAACACGAATTTTGAAGTATTAACGAAAAACTTCAAATAATTTTCAACTCTATCTATATGAGTATAGTGTTTATATGATTAAATATAATGTATTCTATCTCATTATCTCGCAGGCTTAGTGCTATGGATTTATGTGTTTATATCTTTTTAGTCGCTTTTTCGTTTCATCGTGTTTCAACCACAACAATTCTAAAGCAGTTTCACTTCAAAAATACACAACATTCACTATCGTCGTGCGCATTATTTAATATCTCTCAAAATTCATACAGTCCCTAACACCTATCTTACTTAAATAAACATAACATCGTCATAAAATATTATAATTTTAAGAAAATTGTTACAGAATGGTTAGTAATAAAAAACATATTTATAATAAAGCATTAAAAGAATTTAAAGTTTATATGTCAAAAAGTAAATCTAGTTTATAGAAATGAATAGATTAAACACACACACTCACACAAATATAACCTAAAATTGTAGTATTTCCCCATGTAACTATATCGTTGTTAATATAGTATTGTATGAAAATATAATATTTACAATAAAATTAAATTACCATAAAAATAATTTATGATAAAATACTAATAAAATTAACTTAAAATTATATAAATAAACAATTTGAAAAAAGCATGTTCACGTGAGCGGCGACAACGTCCAAATGCGGCCGAAAAACAAGGACGGTTACAAGAACTTCTATTTTCAAAAAAACGTACACTAATGGATATTATTTTAGATATTGCATTAAAGTTCAAAATTGTACAATAATATACAGCGGTCAGCATTTTTAATTTCGGTTACATTTCTTTTTCTCTAGCCCCCATCTCCGGAGTAACGTGCGACAAGGAACTTAGTTCCAAAAAGAAATCTGACTTTTATATGTGTTTCTTTTTTAAATTTTGTATAGTTGAAAACGAATGCGGATATAATCGCGGAACATAGCCCGTCTCAATTTATAAAAGAAAATGAACTTTACGCAAGATCACTTTGATGTTTATCATCATAATAATAAAACATTAATATTTTACTAGGAAATTGTTAATGTATTCCGTTAGCTCCTGTGACGTCAGAGCTTCATTATATTCCGCCATTAACGTTGTAGCAAAGGTTTTGATATTTAATTATTAGGCGTTTAAAACCAATTTGTTAATTAACTGAAGGAAACGATATAGAATTTCCTAAGCGCGTGATGAGACGCGTATAGCGCCATTTATAAATTACGTCCACGTTAAGGGGGAGGGGTCCTAAACTACGTAGTGTCACTTTTCAAAATCTAATATATATTTAAGCTTTAAAACACGAAATTTGAACTATCAACGAAACACTTCTAAATATTTTCAAGTCTATCTGTATGATCATAGCGGTTGTAAAAAAATAAAAATAATTTTAAACTAATATATAAAGCTGAAGAGTTTGTTTGTTTGTATGATTGAACGCGCTAATCTCAGTAACTACTAGTCTGATTTGAAGAATTCTTTCAGTGTTAGATAGCCCATTTATCGAGGAAGGCTATAGGCTATATATCACCACGCTAAGACCAATAAGAGCGGAGCACCAATGAAGAATGTTTCAAAGTCGGGGGGTTTTGAAACCAAATTCCACGCGGACGACGTCAGCTAGTTGGAAATAAAACTAATTACGAAACTGACGGGAGTTTTAAAACAGTTTAATTTAATAATTTCTTAACGGAAAATTGCAAAATATGTGATGTCACACTAAGGAGGGAGGAGCCTCACGAATGTGACCAGCTGTGACAAGGACGAGGAAAGGGTCACAAAAATCATGAAATTCCTGTGACATCATTTATGGATAGCCCCTTTAGATAGAGAAAGAGAGGGCTTTAGAGCCACTGTGTAATTTAAATTATTTTTGTCAAGACAGATAAAGGTAGCGTGTTTTCGTCTCGTAGGTTAAGACACATTTTGGGTTGCTGAACCAACAGCTATTCACTGAAAGTAATCCAATTTAAACACCTATTTCACAATAAACATTTCTACTTAGAGTTAAACAGCTCTTTACAATACAGCAAAGCATATACAAACAAAAAAGTTATTAAAATATATATATATATGTATATATATATATATATATATATATATATATATATATATTATATATATAGTACAATTTGTAGGGGATTTGTAGGATGTAAATTCGAAAATGCCATTGGAATTATCACAAAATTAATTAGAACTACACACAATTAATTCACAGTTCCAGGATGTAGGTGAATTATTTTTGTGTGTTCAAGTGGGTCCCGGGATGGTTTAGATTCACGATTGGACCCAGTAGATGGCGCCGCTAAACTCCTAAATGGTGGGACCGATTTTGACGAAATTTCTTGTGTTTGTTTAAATGGATTCAAGAATGGTTTAGATTAACATTTGGTCCCGGTAGATGTCGCTGCATTCGGGTTTTAGATTTTTATTATTTAAGGGCAGCACAACGTCTGCCGTATACAGCTTATATATTAATAATTTCTTTAATTCCTTGAATTAATAAAGAATTGTCGTATACAGATATTAATATATACATACTACAATTAGGAATCATTATAAACTATTGAAAAGTGATCTTCCTGAATATAATTTTTAAAGATTGTTACCGTAAATGTTAAAGATATTAGTTACTAAAATTTTAGTTCTATAATTAACATGCTTTATACAGCGTTTAAGAAGCAGTTAAAATTTAATTTACAGGTATATAACCCATTACTGATGGGTTATAACACCTCGACACGTCCTTGTTGGTTACCATTCGTCGCTGTGTTTATGGCCACTTACGTTGGACATTCGGGTTGACCATTTCGCGCCATCGTAAAATTATTTACTATCTGACAGTCTGATTAATTCGTTTCCTCGCCAAAATTAAATGTTCTTATCTTTATTAGGTTTATTTAGTTTCTTAGTTCTTTTTATTTGCTTTTATCGACATGTACATTTAAAATTATGTAACACATGATAGATAATAATAATTATTATGTTATATTAATATTTACTAGATGAACCATGCCACCACTTTGCTGGGCGCTACTCGAGATAAGCCAACATATAATTGCCATTGGGAAATACACTCCTTCCCGTGCCCACTTCGCTGGGCGCTACTTGAAATAAGCCAACATGTAACTGTTCAGGGGAAAAACACTTCTTTCCGTGCCCACTTCGCCGGATACTACTCGAGATAAACTAACATATAATTGCCCAAGGGAAAAACCATCCTTTCCGTCCCACTTCGCTGAGTGATACTTTGGATAAGGCAAGATATACCTTGGGGAAAACACTTCTTTCTCAAGTAATAGCCCCACACGAGAAATATTTGATCCTGGATCTTATTGTTTAGTCAGCGCACGATGATAAATCAACGCATCAGCCCGTTTTCCTCAGAATTGATATTTTACGTTAAAAAATATAAGAATATTGTGGCGACCAAGAGTAAAACATTCTGGCAGTGTAAGCCGGTCTCAAGACTTTTAGAAAAAGGTAGAAGAATCTGGAAGGAAAAGACAAGGACAGATACATTTTAGAAAGGGATAGATGACGAACCAAAATTCCAGATTAGAAGGTTCAGGAAGGAAAAGACAGAGATAGATATTTAGAAAGGGATACATAGTAAATAACAGAATAACGAAAAGAAGATCGAAATTATGGGTTCCAGTTGATTCTTCCGGGTATATAAGCAGAGTAAGGCGCACCAACTGAATAGTTCAGTTCAAGACAGCGAAGCGACAAGTGCGATACGAAAAAGTTGGAAGAGAAGTTTAATAGAAGATAGTGACGAGTTTAGCGGTGAATTTAGTAAAGAGTTTAGTGGGAAGTTTAGCGGTGAATTTAATGGGCAGTTCAGTGAAGGAGGAGTGTGGCGTAGTTTAATAGGAGATCCAGAAGCGAGCTACACGCTATAAATTCGGATGTGAGCACTGCAGTAGCAGGAGATGTTCTACGCAATATAGGCGACGGTATTGTGAGTGGGACATCTTATCGTCGGGACAGTGGATGGTTAGTTGTGCGTGTGCCCCCACACCCTGCGGAGAAGAATCAAGTACGGCTGTGTAAGTTAATAAAAGCGTTTAATACGCGCTCTCACGTAACGATATTGTTAATTACAATCAAATATAGCCCGTGTCACTAAGGAACAATGTAGTTTTCTATTTGTGAAAGAATTTTCCAAATCGGTTCATTATATCCAAGAGATAACTACTAGAAACTCACATTTACCTCTTCATAATATTAATATAGATATGCTTAGTTGAAAAGTGAAAATATTTCATGAGTGTGTATATATAATTTACACCTATATACTACTGATACAGTCAAAGTGTTGACGTACTGTGCCTATTATTTTTACTTGGGCCTTTCATAACATGCTTAAAATACTAAATCACCATGTAGTCCTTCCTATTCCTAAAATAAAAATTAAAAGCTTTCGAAAAATTATATTTTAAGTAACTGTATTTATTTTTTATTGCATGAGTTCAACAGACAGGCAGACGGCCCGCCCGATGGAAAGCGGCTACCATCGCCTATGGATATTTGCAACGCCAAAAACGTTAAAAATGCGCTGCTACTCTCTTAAGGGAGGCTGGAACCTGGCCAGTAATGCGGGAACACAACTGCGGTTAAGGCGGCATACTCTAGATAAGAGGCAAATACCCTATCACTTGGCTGTGCGTTGTTTTGTCGCCTCTTACGACAGGCGTCCAGCCGCAGGAAACTTTGTTCTTTCTCCGTTACTGAACGGATAAAGTAAGTAGCATTTACTTTATGCACCACCTTAATTGTCAAATTAGCTATTAATATTCTATTAGTCAGTATCTTAGATCGCTTTAGGCTTAGGCTTAGTTTTGCCTAAATATATTGTGTACTCTTATTTTTAATTACCTGGACTAAAATGACAGTTGCGAACGAACTTTTTGTATATTGCAAGCGTCGAGCATAGTGTTGTAGTATGGCTCATTTATGCTTCAATTCAAAATGGTTCTATGGACATTCTTATAACACGAACTCACACAACTCACTCATGAATGAGTCATACTACACAACACTTGTCCAGCAATTATGCGCTTGCAACATAAAAAAAGGTCGAACGCAGCTGTCATTTTAGTCCAGGTAATTAAAATCAGAGTATGGTTAGTATTTCGTGTCTGTCACTTTTGTATTATAGATATCTAATGTCGTCTTATAGTTTATTAACTGGATAGAGTTCTGTATCACTTATAGTCTCAGTAACTTTTATGATGTATGTTTGTCTGTGTGGTTGAATGGCTAAGCCTTTGTGCGCCCGGATAGCTGGACCACATGTTCCCAGATTCGATTCCTGGCACGATAGGTTTCGTGAACAAAGTTTCTAGTGTTTGCTACGGTCTGTATAGTGCCCGAGATTAGCATCAGTTTCTGCTAGGTGATTTAAAACGTGTGTTTGTATGCTGATGTATATAAAACGAATCATAAGACGAAAGGTTACAAAAATAACTGTTAGCTTATCTCAATTACCATATTTCGTAGCAGACTATGAACCTTGACATAATACATAGTTTCAGTGTGTGTATGTGAAGGATGATATGATGATTTGTGGTATGACAGAGGATGAATGTCAGAATAGAGGAGTATGGAAGGAAAGGCCATATTGTGCCGACTCAAATAATTGGGAGAACATTAAAGGAGAGAGAGAGTGTCAGTTTAACTATGTTTTAATACAAAAGGTAACATTACCTATATGGCATAATTTTAGAATATAATCAGTATTATTTGTTTTATAATGTTCTAAAACAAATAATACTGATTACATAATCAGTATTATCACACTGATTCATTTAAGTCTCGTCGTGAGTGCAAGAAACTGCTTTATTTAAATAAGCTCTTAAATTCCTCCATAGATTGTCCGGATATACTTCCCTTCATCAACTTTAATATTAGATATAAACCTCCAAATCTCTTACCTAGACTTTGTTGTCTACCTGTTTTTAAAAACAACACTTCTTTTACAAAAAGAACCCACTAACAACAATGTGCAGATTATACAATGAAATGGTAAGTAACAATAGTCCTGTATAAATTTACAATTCATATTTTTTTAAGTTCAAACGCGAAATTGGGGCATTATTATTTGCAGCAACTTTACCGGCGTCATTGCATAAATAAATTATATAATTTTGTTTCTTTTATTTCTTATTTTCGTATGAACACTAACAAAACTAACGCCTAACACTTTTGTTTAGGTAATAATAATCATCCTAGACCTTTATATATACCTTTCGTTTTTTATATCAACTGTAACTTGTTTCGTGTGCCAAATAAATAAATAAATAACAAATAAAACAATATTAATATTGTTCCATGATTTTTTTACGTATTTTTTGTTTGTTTTATTATAATAATGGGAGGAAATGTGAAGTATTTATGTTAATTGTGGGTAGTTCTGTATTTTATCTAATGAGGAATAAATTAGTCTTGTTACAGCCGCCATAGTGTTTTATTGCAGTACATTGCACTTTGGAACAAAATTCTACATAAAATGCGATTTTTATCCAGCAGATGTTTTAAAATTAGATTACACTGGAAGTAAGTGCCTGAATACGCATATAAAACCATTGTATCACATACAATGTGTTTGAAAGTGACGTAGGTAGAATGCGGGCGGCGTCCGATGCGCGCTAACTTCCCGGCGAACCCACGCCTCCTCGACTGCGTCAACTCAATAAAACATTATTATCACTTTGATGTACATACGCCAGAGATGTATTCGAGTTGCTTTATATACTGTTATGAATGAAATATAGTGGTTATGAGGTCTTAATTAATGCGATTCATTTTGTAAGTAATATTAGCAATTACCTGGTGCGCGCTGTCGTAAAGTGGAATAATTTGCTGAAGTCTGTTTTTCCTGACAAATACAATCTTTCAAGTCTTCAAGTCATGAGTGAATAAGCATCTTCTATGTAAGCAAGCTCCATCCTAGACCGCAACATCAGGTGAGACGATGGTCAAACTCAAACCAATACAACCATAAAAAACGGCGAGTAAAATTCGACAGACTCTGTGGTCTAGGCTCTAGATTCTAAGCGTTGAGCCGTCTAGTTTGCTGGAATAGGACTTCGATTCTAGGCAGTATAGGTAGGCAAATTGTCTGGTCTGTGTGTTTTCTATAGGTATTGGCCCGTGTCCGTTGTAAAATATCCATAATAAATACACAATTGGCTTAGCTAGGCAAATAACTTCAATGTGCGTGTTTGTCTTTCGTTTTATCATCATAATAACTAGGATATGCGCGACTTCGTCCACGCTTGACTTGAAATTCCCGCGGGATTCCCAGGATAGAAAGTACCTAGTGCAGATTTTAAGTCTAAGAATTTCCTGTCGATTAGCGAAAACAGCATCGAAATCGGCCCAGTAGTTTTTACGTGAATCCTGAACAAACAGACAACAGATAAACAGACAAGCAATCTAAAAAAAAAATACACCGTGTTCTTCATCGTTTATTAAACAACAACTGAATAGACTATATATTTCAGTTGTTGTTTTTTTTAATAGCTTCATGGGATGTTTAGAATTTTATAATATTATGTATAGGTATATATATATATATCAGCCCATAAACATGTTACTGCGGGACTAATTTAATAATCTATTTTAAGTTTTAGTCAAAGTAATCTTTTAAATTAACTGTAGTTTTTATATTTCTCCATGCAGGAACGAAGAAAGAATACAATTTCCTGTGCCCGGGCGGACTGCCGTAAGAGGCAACAAAACAACCCACAGCCAGGTGGTAAGGTATTTGACCGTCTGTATGGCTACCTACCACCTCTGGTTTAGAGTATGACGCCATAACAACCTTGAGTTGTGTTCCAACTTTAGTGGCCAGGTTCTAGTCTCCCTTTAAAGAGCGGTAGCACGTTGGTAGCACCTTTGATGTCACGAATGTCCAAAGGCGATGGGAACTGGTTTTCATCAGCCTGTCTGCTGAATTCATATAATAAAAAAAACCTTAGTTTTGTATTTTTATATCTGTCATATTCTACTTCCTTTTCGGTTCTTTCAATGATATTGTTACGTGTTAGCGGGACTCGAATTAAAATGCCGTTAGAATTATTATAGAGTTTATTAGAACTATACAAACATGTATAACACAGGCACAAATATAACTGAACACAACAAATCCAAACGTAATGCAGAAGGTCGTAATTCAATAAAACGCGCAAAGTCCATCAATATTAGATTCCCGAATGTACACACGTCACGCCCGTATCGTAGTTGTAGCTCAACTGAACTCCTTTCTCAATCAGGCCATCGTTTTATACTGCACAAATGCAAATGTGCCCGTATCGTATCATCGACATAATTTCCTAGAATCAATTTGTACTTAATCCGTAACACCGGGCTAATGATGCCTGCAAGCGGCCCTAAACGAGTACAATAGAACAATAGGCTGTTCTCCACAATACTAGAAACGTATGCCAATAAATAAGTAAACAAAAAGAAGACGATCATAAAAGGATTACAATTAGTTCAAACACCGACAGGTAATAAAATGTGCTTTTACAGACTGTAGGTGGAATTTGTCTTTGTCGACGCCTAAGTTGTAACAATATCAATAATTCAAAAGCCATGTTATACTAAAATTGAGCATTTGAATAAATCAAAGTATTAACTTTTTTTTACTTTCACGGCTTTCATAATGCAAACAATAGCCACTCACAACCACTGTCGTAGTTAACAGCGGAAGCAGACAAGGTGGGTGATGCGTAGGGCCAGGAGAGAAGCTTCCGACAACTTTGATCCAATGTCCGCCGATAAGAGTGCGCAGACAGGTGTTCGCTTGACTTTCTATACATGTATTATCTATGGTCTATACTAACTATATACTTGTATGGTGTTGCGTACTGTCGTAAGAGAAAACGCGCTGTGGCAACTCCTTAAAAGCGCTAGATTGGGGTCTATTTTTTATTGCGAACCTAGTAAACACTACGCAAATATGAGCATATATCTGAATTTTCGTGGCTTCCATCACGTCTCTTCTTCACAACGTTTTGTAAAATTCCAAGTTCCCTGACTATCTCAAGGAACGCTTTCAGTTCCTTAATTACAGTGATTTGAGATTCTTTAGATTGTCAGAGAATTTGAAACTGAAAACGTCTGTAACAGAACAAGTTTTCTACAACAAGACTTTTATCGTCCAAGCCATTCAAGTCTGGAATGCACTACCACTAAAGATAAAGCAGACACGATCACTACGTTCTTTTGATAAATTAGTTAAAGATTGCTATCTGCAAGCTATAGCTTTTTTATTTACTATGTGTGTATATCAGTTCTAAAAATCTATTAACCCCTGCCAAGGGTTGCCTGGAAGAGATCGCTTTAGCGATAAGGCCGCCCGTTGTACTATCTTTTGTATTTTTCTGTTAGTCTATGCTTTGGTGTACAATTATAAGATACGTTCCCTTACCTATATAATATAACATATGTATTTATGTATGTATGTGATATACATATGTATAATATGTGTTTTATAATAGGTACATAATAATGTATTATTGTTTATATTTATTAAATTATTGTAATTGCTGGTTTAGCAACTATTGACTTTAGTTGTCCTTCTTATACTCCATTCAAATGTTGTCTGGAAGAAATCGCCAAGGGCGATAAGACAGCCGATTATACTTATATATATATAAATGTTCTTGATTGTATGTAGCATTTTTGTACAATAAAGTATATTTTTTCTAAATAGATAGATGGTCCACTTGAAGGAAAATAGTTACCGTCACCTTTGAAACACTAAGAACGAAGTTGATGTCAACGTATAGCCAGCCTTTAGGATAGGACAGACGGGTTGGTATAGAATAGATAGGATAAAAGAGATGGGATAGAGGGAGGCAGCAGTATGCCATCGGAACCCTTGATCTATGGAGCGAGCAATGTTGGGTGTTTCTCTTATGGATAGAATTAGAAATGAGAATATCCGTAAGAGAACTAATTTAACCGACATAGTTTGCAAAAATAGCAAATTGAAGTGGCAAAGGGCCGGTCATGTATGTCACAGGACTGGTCTGCTCCATGCAGACCAGTCCTGGGGTGAAGACCGCGTCTCGGTAAACGTAGCGTTGAAAGTGACCAACCCGATGGACAAACGACCTGCGTAAGGTCGTCGGTGGGCCCTGGATGAGGAAAGGGAGCACCGGAATAAGTGGCGCCGACTTAAGGGCTGCGATTGGCTGATAACGATTTATATATATATATACCTTACATTACATACTTGACGATATTTCTGTGAAGAGTAACTAAACCTAAATATAAGCACTAAGGGTTAAATATTGTTTTGGGAGTTAAAAGCGCTAAGTTGGCAACTGTAATCGGATACAATAGGCACAGTAAACTATATAACACGCGTAAATATGGAAGTGACAGTACCGGAGACCTATTTACCCTTCCTTCCCCTTATCTTGCCAGTTCCGTTTTCTCGCTATACCGCTTTGCCCGCCCGTTATATCACTATATATTATCGCTGCTTTAAAGATAATAAATTTTCTAGCAATATGTCTATAGTTGGGCCGTTCTATAAAGCCACATTTGGCATCTATCAAATTGATTTTAGTAGTTACGTGAACTATCGTGGGTGATACAACTAGAGTAGAATCGGAAGATAGATATCGGAATTCACACATCACAGAATCGAATAAAATAAAATGGTTTATTATTTTGAAAAATATATTTTACATTTCGTTGTCTTTTTTATCTTTAAAGAGTAGAAAATATGTATAACTTAATTACGATCTATATATATATATATATATATATATATATATATATATATATATATATATATATATATATATATAACTTTTCGATTATACATCAATCGCAAGGTCACGTCACTATTATTTAAGAAAAAAGTGTTGACAAACATAACATTGTCATGTGTTACATGTTTTATTTTAATATTAAATTATTGTGATATTGTTACAAAGTTATATCGTCAGTATTTAATTAAACTTCAAATGGAGCTTCTTAGATAGGCTCAAGTATAAGAAGATTATTTTAAGTTTAAATAATTTTTATGTTTCTTTTTTAGTGCACATAGTCAAATCTTCAAAAATTAATATCTTACACTAATATATAAATCTGAAGAGTTTGTTTGTTTGACTGAACGCCCTTATCTCAGGAACTACTGGTCTGATTTGAAAAATTCTTTCAGTGTTAGATAGCCCATTTATCGAGGAAGGCTATATATAGGCTATAATATATCATCACGCTAAGACCAATAGGAGCGGAGCACCAATGAAGAATGATTCAAAATCAGGGGGTTTTTTAAATTACATTTTTTTAAACTATTCCACGCGGACGAAGTCGCGGGCAGAAGCTAATCATATATCATATCATATAAGGATATATCTTAACAATTTTTAATTTATATGTAAGACCTTCAAATAATGTTATCTAGTCCATAAAGGTCCTACTGGTGGGCTCAGGACTCCCACTATTGGGGAACCTTTCGGAACGTTTCCTTCACCGTTGTTAGCACGTGGTAATTGTAACAATATGCACATTAGGCCAAAAAAACTGTCTACATGTTAAGTGGTGCACTTTGAGTTTGGGACACGTGCCCTGCCCTACCCATTACGCTACCACGGCTTAGTTTGAATATAACTTTTAAATTTGAATTTGGAGGTGGGATAGAAGGGATGAGATAGTAAGAGATATGGAATAGGAGGTGGGGAAAGTTTCACTTCTAGAGAACTCTTAGTTGCCTGTGATAAGCACAGCCGATTCATTTATATAATACTAGGATTTGCCCGCGACTTTGTCAACGCTTGACTTGAAATTCCCGCGGGACTCCCTGGACACAAAGTACTGCAGCATTTAAAAAATAATGTAAGCTATTGTTTTGGTGAAAATTGTGTCGGAATAAGCTAATTTTTATGCACCCGAACAACTACAAACGGCTCCCAGAAAATATTCCCGCGGGATTCCCAGGACAAAAAGTAGCGCAGATTTTAAGTCTACGAATTTGGTATCGATCAGCGAAAATCGCATCGATATCAGCCAAATAGTTTTTACGTGAATCCCGAACAAACAGACAAACCGACAAGAAATCTAAAATAAAATGCATCGTGTTCTCCATCGTTTATATAGTCTATTCCAGTTGTTTCTTGTTGTAGCCTCAATGTACAGCATTTTTAGAATTTTATAATATTATAGATTATACAAGTTGCCATTCTCTTACCATAAACCACAAGGTCATCTTAACCTTCTTCTTTCACATATTATAAGTAACACACTGCACAAACGTTTTACACAACATCATTGTAACAGAAACACTACGCACTAGAGTATTATAAGATAGACCGAAGATAATACATTATAAGTAGATTAAGGGACACTACAACACAACAAAATATCAATTAAATGTCACACAAACAAACAATATTAAAACAAATAAGCGTGTAGTAACCAATACTTTTCAAAAATTAAATTTAAGAAAAAAGATACGAAACTTGTCCGTAGATTTGTTTTTACGACGTTAGGAACTTTATTAGGTAAATGATTATATTTATATTTTTTCCTCTCACATCTGATTTATTCTATTTTGTTGACATTCTTTTATTTCTGTGTTTAATATATAATTAATCAAATTGTGTTTATAAATTTAGAACTGTTATAATTTTTTTAATTGACATGTACCCAAATATTTGTATGACTATGTTAAGTTCAAATACAGTGAGAAGTGAGACTTTGTTTACCATCTTTTGTACAACTATTACCTGTATTTCTACAAATAAAGATTCACTCATTCATTGTTTTATTTCAAAAAGAACTTTCTTTCTTTAACGTTGCCTCAAAATATAACTGGTAACCTTGTAAACTAAATCAGAATCGAATACGCAAAGACCTTAAACAAGGTAAACATTTTCATAATAATATAATTTTTGGAAATAAACAAAACTCGAAACCGTGTATTATTTGCAACACTACCTAGGTTCAAATTAGTAAACACTAAGATTTTCGCGTAAAATTGTTACTTTTGGACATGTTCCAAAACTATAAAGTGCACGGACCGGGTCTAACAACGATAATGTTGCTAGTAGTAATATAATTACTAAATGACAATGGTCGGTAGTATGTTTGATGAATTAATACAATTTTCCAACATTTGAGGTACAATTACAGGCTATAATGGCTAGCGTAAATTTTAGGCTGCTGATATTAGTTCAGTTTCAAAGCTGTGAAGAAGATATGTACAAACATCCAAAACAAAGCTTTCACATTTATATATTGATAGGAACGATACTTTTGGAGGAGGTTCTCAAGTCATCTGTATGTTGTTTTTTTTTTGAAGTGATATCTTCTATGTGAGGATAAACTGCTTCGTTACGTAACGCGTTACGGTGCCAGTCTGTCTGGCTTCCTTTTCTCTCATGCATACGGCAGCGGTAGGCAGGCTCCTCCTTTCTCACTTTACCCCACGCGCTATATACATAAAATTTAAGTAATAACCTAAGCTATTCTCAAGTTAAAAAATTTCAATATTAAATAGTTCAACTTAGTTATTACTTCTGTCGGGAGTCCCGAGACGCACACGTGTTTTGTATGTTCATTACTCCATTTCTCCGTCAATAGTAAACCAATTTACAAATTGTTTCCTTTATTCGTACCTAAGTCTATACTCCCGAGGTGGTGCCATGGTCACCAAGTCACGATCTGGTGAGTGGATTTCAGGGAAATCGAGAATAACTATTACTTATTAAAGAACGCCGTGCGCCGAAATTCTTGGGAAAAAAGCTTGTATACGCGTGTAGGTATTATATTTTCTACAGGCGCTTAATTTTTTTATGCATATAATGCGATTTTTCCGTCTATTGTGGACCGATTTTCAACTTTTTTCTTTAATCGTAAGAGTATGAACCCAAGGTGTTCCCATGATTGCCAAGACAGGATTTGATGAGTGGATCGCAAGGAAATCGAGATCAACCTTTGTTGACGAGCGTCAACACCGAAGAATGAGATAGTAACCTTGTATACGCCTGCCAGTAGTACAATTTCTACAAGCACTTAATATATTATTTTTAAAGCTATTCTCAAATGCTTGCGCAAGTAGAAAGAAAAAAAATATAATAAAAACAAAACGACTTCAAACTAAAAAGCAAAAAATAAATCATTAACCGCCTTCTTTCTACAACATCTTGAAATCGGTGCGAAGTAAAACATAAAAATTACTATATTTTGCCCTTTTGTTATTGTTTTCTATATTTTACTTGGCACCGACTTAAAGATGTTGTAGAAAGAAGGCTGTTAATAATTATTTTATTGTTTTTTAGATTGAAGTTGGTTTTGTTTAAAAAAAATATGAAATATTTTGTGTGTCTGAGTTGGCGACCTGGATAGTTCAGATTCACAATTGGACCCGGTTGATGGCGTTGCAATCGCGTTATGTAATAGATTTTTATTTTTTCAGGACAACGTTTGCGGAGCTCGCTAGTTTAAGATAAAGAATAAAATTGTTGAAACATATTTTCTATGAAAAAATGAACCTCGATTCTCTTACATATATAAATGTTTGATGTTGTTTTTGTAATAAATCGTTTTAATGGTGTGTCAAATATTTATGTACTTTATTTACAAAGTAGCCAAGTTTCATAATATGAGATCAGGTTTATATCAAAATTAGATTTTAAATTTGATGTACCTAATCTTTATCGGAGTGGATGTTTTGTAAACACCTAATATTTCTTTTTGGCTTTCTTTTGATCTAATGCAGGCTTGAAATATCGGTAAAAAAAAAATAACTTTAATACTAAATTTATAGGTAATTTTACCGTTATAACTGTATTTCCTATATCCCATTCCTGCTGTCCGATACCTTTATTCTATACCGCTATCCTATTTCCCTATTCCATCTCTTTTATCTCATTGCCTCTATCCCATACCTCTAGTCCATCATTTTTATCTCATTTCCTCTATTCCATACCCCTATCCCATTCCCCTATTCCATCCCTTTTATCTCATGTCCTCTTTCCATACCCCTATTCCACTCCTTTCATGTCATTTCCTCTATCCCATACCCCTATCCGATTCCTCTATTCCATCCCTTTTATCTCATTCCCTATATTCCATACCCCTATTCCATCCCTTTTATCTCATTTCCTCTTTCCATATTCCATTACTTTCATCTCATTTCCTCTATCCCATACCCCTATCCGATTCCTCTATTTCATCCCTTTTATCTCATTCCCTCTATTCCATACCTTTATCACATTCCTTTATTTCATCCCCTCTATCCCATTCTAAAGGTTATCAATATGTGGGCTTCGCCATTGATGTTGCAAACGTCTATGTGCAACGGGAACCACTTTTGTCAGTTTCGTCTTGCCTGTCTATCAGTTTCGCAATAAAAACAAACTAATGGTGAACAAAATATTCCACTATTTATCAAAATTGTTTTCGAATCTAATAAAATAAAACTAAGATTTATGTATGCACATTCATATTCCAAGGGCTTTCGAAACTATTCACGTTTTATATATTTACATACACCTTCCGTTCTTTCTTGGAAAACAAGCCTATAAGAAATTACAACATATAGTCAGACCACCCAAATGTATGTTAACCTTCGTTGGAACTAGATAAAACGCTCACTCAATTACGGCCTTGGCAAATATATTGCTTTTTTCAAATATATGGGCCGGTTGAATTTATTCCTCGGTGTCACAGACAAAATTTTTTTTTTCTATTTATTGTTTTTTAAATATGGTTTTGTGCGGTTCTTGGGTCTGACCAATATAAATTATCCATGAGTTACTCGCGTTTTAATAGTCTACAAGAAAGGTACTAGTTGAAAGTTGGGTACTTTGGTTGGGCCTTGTTGACAGCTGGTTGGTCAGTTTCGCGTAGACTACCAAGTTTCTCCGTGCAGAAACGGAAAAAGAATACTAATTCCTGCGGCCCAGGGGCCTGTCGTAAGAGACGACAAAACAACCCACAGCCAGGTGTTAGGGTATTTGCCCGACTGGATGGCTACCGCCCTGGTTTAGAGTATGCCACTAACAACTTTGAGTTGTGTTCCGGCATCAGAGGCCAGGTTCCAGTTTCTCCTTCAAGGCCGGCATTACATTGGCAGGACCTCTGGCATTGCTGTTGTCCATAGGCGACGGTAACCACTTTCCATCACAGTTGAGCCAAATAAAAAAAAAGCCCAACGGTAATTCTTTTTTTATTTCACGAGTTCAGCAGACAGGCAGACGGCTCCACCTGTCGGAAAGCAGACATTTGTAACACCAAAGGTGCTGCAAATATGCTGCCGCTCTCTAAAGGGAGACTGGAACCTGACCATTAATGCCGTAGCAAAACTCAAGGTGGTTGTTGCGGCATACTCCAGATCAGGGGTAGTAGCCATCCAGGCGGGCAAATACACTACCACCTGGCTATGGGGCGTTTTAGTCGCCTCTTACGATAGGCCTCCAGACCGTAGGAAATTGTATTCACTCTACGTTCCTGCATGGAAAAAAATCTAGGGATTTACCTAAAAACAGCTAACATACTTTCACATCTTGTATAAATATTGTATCTTGTACTAGTATTCGCCTGCGATTTCGTCCACGTTGGATGGATAGTAGAGATCGCAGTTGTTTTACACAGAGAATTTGAAGCAGTGAAATTATTGCATCGGAATCACAATTTTTTCCGACCTGACTACTTTAAACCGCTCCTGAAAAAAATCCCGCCAGATTCCTGGGATCAAATGTACCGCAGATTGACGAAAATCGGTCCAGTAGTTTTGGCATGAATCCGGAACAAACAAACATAAAAATTAAAAAAAAAACAATAGTCTACACTATTACACAATTTCATAATATTATAGATAAATCACCTTTTTGCTTTACTAACGTAATAAGTCCTACAAATCATATTTTTATTTCATAATTAGTACTGTCCTTTCCGATTTTATTTAAAAAAACCTGGATCCTTTTATAATAAATTGTAGTCTGATATAAAAAAAAAATAGTTTCGACATATTTATTTTTAGAAAGTTAAAATATTCTTTTTAAAATTTAAAATTTCCAGATAACACGTTATTGAAGCAAGAGACGAAATATTGTTTAGGGTTCTTTTCATTGACCGACATACACTAAGCGAGAGCTAAAGTCATCTATAATATTATCACATTATAAAAAATGTCGTGTCTGTACATTGCAGCTATTAAAAAACAAACAACTGGAATACACTATATAAACGACGGAGAACACATTTTTAGATTTCTTCTCTGTTTGTTTGGGATTTACGTAAAAACTACTGGGCCGATTTCGATGCGATTTTCGCTGATCGATAGCAAAGTTTATGTAATAATAATAATAATTTATTTATTTTAAAACAACACAGTCCAATACCTATTCACAAAACACACACAATAATGTTATTAGTTATATTTTTTCCTTATGTCTATGTTAGTAATTAATGACTAGGACTGATTTAGTCCTCTTAATGAAGGACCAAATCAGTGAGCAGTCAAATTTATCAGCTATTCGCTACAGGATGCTGTTGCTGCTACCACGTAATCTGCTTAGTAACGAAGGTATTTTTTTACGCCATAAAGAATCAAAGTCATCTTCTATCTATTAGGTTGGGGAAAAAGTTTCTTCGCATTTTCTATAATAATTCAAAAGGTTTTTTTTTAAAGTTTATTTACATTTGACTAAAGTATGTAGGTGCCATTTTGTTGGATTTTTACCATCTTGTAGGTAGGGACGTGATTCCATTGCTATAGAAATTTTGGGGCTTCTGATCAAAAAACTGAGACAAGTGGTTTTGGCAGTCCTCTCGTGATGTTAACCTGACACTGCCTAAGGAATTCTGCAGAGATCGAAACAGGTGAAAATCTGAAGGTGCAAGGTCAGGACTTTACGGCGGATGCATTAACACCTCCCAGCCAAACTCTCGTAATTTTTGCTGAGTGGCTAAAGATGTGTGAGGTCTAGCGTTATCATGGTGAAAAACCACACCCCTTCTGTTGATTAATTCCGGCCGCTTTCTCTCAACTTTTTGCTTTAATCTCATCAGTTGTTCGCAGTACAGTGCAGAATCGATGTTCCTGCCCGGCGGTAACAGCTCATAATGAATAATGCCCTTCTAATCCCACCATACACACAGCATCACCTTGTTGCGAGTTAACCCGGGGTTTGCCACAGTCTGTGATGCCTGACCGGCCTTTGACCACGGTCTTTTTCTCACGTTCTTGTCGTACGTGATCCACTTTCACTTTCTTTTCATCACCAGTTATCAGCTTCTTCAAAAATGGTTCGGTTTCATTACGTCGTAATAAAGAATCACAAATGAGTACACGGTTCATTAGATTTCTTTCAGTGAGCTCATGAGGCACCCATATATCAAATATAAAAATTTTGTGTACCCAGCTTTTTTCAAATGCGCCAAAACCGTTTTGTGGTCAATTTCCAGTTCTCCAGCTACATCGTAACTACTAATGTGCCGATCTTGCTCCACTTTTTCAAAAATGGCATCAATTTTGTCCGTAACAGGGGACCAGAGCGACGTGTATCTTTGATATCAAAATTTCCGGATTGAAAACGCTTAAACCAAATTTGCGCTACTCTCACAGATACTGCATTAGGTCCATAAACATCACATTTAGTTTTTCGCGGCTTGTGTTGCATTTTCACCTTTTTTGTAGTAAAATTTTAAAATGTATCGAATTTCTTCATTATATTTACTCATTTTGACGATAAGGGAAACAAATGAAAAACACACATTTTCCTAATTTGAATTTGGAATTGTCTTCTTTAAAATTAAAACTTTTTAATGATACCAAAACCAGGCAGATACAAATGGTATAGCCAAAGAAATCTTATTACAAGTTCATACATACTATATGCGAAAAGACTTTTTCCCCAATCTATAATGTGTGCTTCGTTGTGCTTTTATAAAATGTGTGATATTTTTTATCCCGGGAACGCCGCGGGAATATTCCAGTGAACGGTTTGTAGTTGTTCGGGTGCATAAAAATTGGCTTATTCGGTCATAGTTTTCATTAAAACGATAGCTTACATTCTGTTTTAAACGCTGCGGTACTTTGTGCCCCAGGAATCGTATGGGAATTTCAGTAGGCAGATGTAAAGCGATTGACTTGCGCTCTCTAGGGCTCTCTACGTTCCAGTACCATGCACCCCTTGCAAGCCCGGGTAAAGACGGCCCTGAAAGAATCTAGAGGAGGTCAATTTGGAGGAGGCAACCTTGCCCCGGATGGCAAATTCAAACTTGCAACTAAAGTAAGTTTGCTACTTGCAAACAAATAGACAACTCGTCATTAACGCAACTTTGTTATTTTATTATTATATTTATAGTATATTATTTATACCGCACGCCAACAAATAATTTTTAACAAGATCTTGTCCATCCAAACGTTGCCTGGAAAAGATTGCTTTAAGCATTAATACCGCCCATTTTACTAAGTTATAGTTGAGACAATAAAGTGTATTATTTTTCTTATGTTGGTGTACAATAAAGAGTATTGTTGTTTGACCACTAAGACTTCCAGTATTTTAACCACATAATTTACTTTCCATTTCTCATATTCTGAAAGTACGCTATGTTACCTTATCACAGGTATGAAAACAGCACTTTTAGTCCCTGGGGAACGATTCTCCCTGCTGTCAAAAAATGTAGAAAACTATGTGAACTATAGGTAATTCATGGAAAAGTATAATAATCTATGTATAAAATAAACTATATATATAATATGTATACAGGTCTCTGTTAATCTTCCCGGGACTGTCACCACTTGGTGCAACTTGTTGTGCGGGTGGTGAGGATTCTAGGAAGGAGTACAGGGGCACGTAACTAGGATTAAGTAGAGTGTATACGTATAATATATGTAAACATATGTAAAACTGGAATAGTATATAATTATATATAGTATCTAAGCATATAGCTGTATATCTCCCACGGGGAGTGACCAATATATCTCCATTCCCCCTTTTTTTTGGCCAGAGGAAATCCGTTTGAGGACTAAGCAGCGACAGGCACAGAAGCCTGGGGGGATGTTCGCGACCCGTGTGAGAGTGTGGGATTCGCCAGATCGGGGGTGGCACTAGCGTGCCCAGTCAGAGCTGGTGCCACGCTATTGCCACTCCCCAGTTAGGGATACCCACTAAAACCCCTGGGTGTTTCATCCTGCGTCCTGTGCCGTCCTGATTCCCATCTCCGCGGTGCCCTGGCAGGCGTGGGCCTCGCTCACTAGGCTTCTTCCAATGCCGGGGGAGATATCTCCATTCCCCTTCCCAACCTTTCCCAATATAATTCAACATCTTCCAACTATTTCCAATCTAATCCCAAAACATCCCAACTAAATCCTAACAAACCAAAACCCTGTAAAAAGTCCTATAAAATCATGTATAAAGTAAGTAGTATTTAAGTGTAATATCGTAGATTTAAGACTGTAAAATAAATTAAAAAAGACCAAGGAAATCCTCCTTCTTGACCTATGAAGGAGGTAAAAATAGTGACCAATATAAAAAACCATAGACATAACATGCGACTCATGTCCCAACTTTTTTTTACAGCCACTGTTAAATCGTGGTATAAATTGTAATTTTAAAAATTTCAACAATTTTGTAACATCATTGTATACTTATAAATTACTTTTCACTGTACTTATTGTTTAGATTACATAAATTTGACTTAAATATTTACTACTATCAGTGACAAAAAAATAGTGGCTGGTAGAATGCCACAGAAAAAAAACTTGACTTTTCATATGTGACGTTTATGACGTTTTATCAGATTCAGATATGAATTTAACGCTTGATTTTCCTAAAGAAGTACCTAGTTGTTTGTGTAACTAATCAGTTTTTATTTATTTTCCGCATATCCGAAGCAAAACAGAGTGTTAACCTCGCGTGGAAGGCCTATTTAGGAACTCAAACTATTAGCGCCCTCGCTAAGCTCGTGCGCCAAACCATCTCGTGTCTAAATAGGTCACTTTCACTTCTCGTGTAACAATCTACTATTTCGCGGGGTAGGCTAAAAACACATTTTTCATCTCCCCCCCTCGAAATAATTCAAGATCTGGAGCTGCCCTGCTAACCTGTGGCGGTATTTGGTCATGTAGAACGTAGGAACTTTTCAAATATATTATGTAAATCCCGGTTTTGTTTTTAAATGCCCATTGTATCAATGTCGGTAAACTTCAGGTCGTAGAAACTGCTAGTTTGTATACATTTTTTTGGTAACGCTTTTAAATTAAGTCTATAACATGTATAATGTTAAATGTGTAATAAACTTTGTACATTTTTATTAATAATACATTTTCATAAAGACGGCCTATCTCAATCAATGGAGGGAGTGCTCTCCAATAAACACACAAACGCATTAATGGTGACCTTGCGAAAAAAACTCTTGCCAGCCGCGGCCAATATTGTGTGGTACAAGTAAAACGATTTTGGCGGTCTTTGGTACATTATATTGACGAGTTGGGCTTTTGGTTTAAAAGACATTTTCAATGCTTTTATGTCAAAAGTTATGTTTTAAATTACCGAAAAATAAGCATCAATAAAAATTATGTACTGTATTTGAGTAAGAGAAATGACTGTATATTTTAATAGGAAGCTGGGTTCTATTTATTATTTTATTTATATCTCGACGGATAAAAATATATGTGGTAGTAAAACTGTGTGGTTGTGATGGTGATTGGATGTCACTGGAAAGCTCTAAAATAGAAATTATGCTCTGGGTAAAATGCTGCTTAAGATGCCTTCTAGATCGGTCGATCTACCGATTCATAAAAGGTCGTTGAAATAGATGAGTAATGTGGTTTCCACTTTATAAAAAACTTGCACCTTTTGATTATGACTATTATGTTAATGAAAACTAGTTAAATATATAGCTACTATAGCGATCGACGCAAAACTTAACTATAAATTTTATTCAAAAAAGAATTTGAGATTTTGCGGGACATGAAACAGAAGTTAAACGAGAGATTTCGGAAAAGTCCTAGTGAACAAGTGAAAGTGACATAAAGTTCCTTTCTGAAAATATAATAGTAGACGTATAGTTTTAATAAATACACTTTTTAAATGTAACTAGAAGTTACCTTGTAGCTTTACTCGAATAAATCTGCCTTACTAATTATACTTGCATTAATCGACAATTTTGGGTTTTTCATTTTTTTGCAGAAAAAGGCAACCCAAAATTATCTATACATAAAGCTTGATTTTTTTATTTCTTTTAGATACACTAAATAATTACATAACATGGACATGTTGTTGAATTATTTAGATATGTTTAACCCTTTTTTCTGGAAACCACCATTTGCAAGTATTGCATTTGCTACAAGGAGGGTAGAAATATAGAATCGTTATTTCATATCATTATTCCATGGGTATATTTTACTTTGAAAGAACAGTTTTACTTAATTATATGTAAATTAATTAATTTTCGAGGCCGTAAAAAGATAGGACAATAATACAAAAGTAACCAAAGTACTGATTCACTTTTATATTAGTAAAACTATTGGTTTTTAACTTGTCCCACAAGATAGCAACACGTGGCGTTTACGTATCGAAAATATAAATAAAGTCTGGAATAGATCTCGCTAGCTGTAACTATGAGTCCACTGTTCGCTTTGAGTATTAGAGTATTATAATAGATACTAATGTTATTTAATAATTTTACGCAATAGGGCTTGCTGCTTCAGTAAATCGACACCCGCGCAATATTCTATTGACGCATGTCCACTTCTTCGACGTAGGCGTCGTTTGGGGCATTTTCAAAAACTTTTATTCGCAGACGTTGTTGAGGGTATGTTGAGTCCCAGTTTTATAATTATAAAAAATGGGTTAAGTCCTTGTAGGAGCACAGACATTGAAGGGTTCTATAGAGATGACAAACGTAGAGAACGGCTAGGGAGCTTTGAGCTTGTACCTGAAATACTGCTCAATATACGTTGAGCAGTATTTATTGCAGGAACGGAGAAAGAATACAATTTCCTGCGGCCGGGCGGCCTGTCGCAAGAGGCGACAAAACAACCCACAGCCAGGTGGTAGGGTATTTGTCCGTCTGGATGGCTACCACCCTTGGTCTAGAGTATGCCGCCATAACAACCTTGAGTTGTGTTCCGGTATTAGGGGCCAGGTTGCAGTCTCCCTTTAGAGAGCAGCAATGCATTTCTAACACCTTTGGTGTTGCAAATGTCCATAGGCGATGGTAAATGCTTTCCATCAGGTGGACCGTCTGCCTATCTGCTGAACTAATGGAATAACAAAAAAATTTAAAAGGACTTCATATTTCAAAATGTAGGTTGGATGAGACAGATTTTTATACGATTTTAAGAGTAAAAAAAAATTGCGGTCGAGGGAGCTTCATCAGGAACGAGGTTCCTTACGTTAAAGGTCACCTGGAAGAAGCACAACGCTTTTTTCTTACATGACAATTCCTGCCAGTTTACTCTACTTCAAGAGAGTAAAAGAATTTCGTTGCAATAATTGTTGTGTTTTTGCAAAATCTGAGTAGCGACATCACACACGACTATCCACACAGAACAACATGTCTTCAATCCCCACTTACATTCATGGCGAACAATTAGTTTTTGTTTTTTACGATTTTACTAGAGCAATGTGTAGTGGCATATAATCTTACATATTTCTACAAAATGTAATCCATATAGATCCAGCCTCTAAGAAATTACGTACTGACGTAAGAACTTCTCGCGGTGCAGGAACGGAAAAAGAACACTAATTCCTGCGTTAGGGCGGCATTTCGTAAGAGACGACAAAACAATCCACAGCCAGGTGGTAGGGTATTTGCCCGACTGGATGGCTACCACCCCTGGTCTAAAGTATGCCGCCATAACAACTTTGACTGCAATTACAGCTGAGAAAACATGATGGTCTCAGTTTTTGTTAAAATGAATTTTTTTAAATCGCCTGGCGTAGGTATGGTAGCTGTATACGTCTAATCGTCGCAGTAGACAACGAACTACTGGCTAGCGCAACGCGGGAGCGCACATATTAATAATTGCTCTATCTCGCTCGCACATCATCCGTCCCGATCACACATTGTGCTATATATTGTTCTAGAACCTCTACCTCCGCTGCTACATAGGCAAACAGGCAGACGGCCCTTCTGAATTCTAATGATAAATCATTATACCGAAATCATTATTATATCAGCAAACATACAAAACAAGTTAAAGCATAATACAAAATCACGGGATTCGTAGAGTGGTTGCCAAATCCCTGCGAATGCTCGATAACACGAATAAACATAATTCAACATTAACATAATAATGTTGCTATTATTAGCCGAAATAAACATCCTATGGCTTCAATGAACGGAATTATATTACGACGTTACACGCTGTTGAACGTTTGCAGATCGAAAATTACAGAATAACATCGAAAATTATGGAGAAAATCACATTACGGGAGTAGAGGGAATGGATAGAATATATAAATCCAGGCACAGACTGCGAAGATCCGACGAGTGTATTAAATTACAATAGTTAAGAGACGCTGAAGACCGACCTTCGCCCATCTAATAACCAGATGAGACATATTATTTATCAGATTATATTGATTTGTAAACACGTCTATGATAGCTTAGCAATCGAATAGTGGTCATGACTATTTTTGAGTGTTCAAAGCATGGTAATAATATTACATTAACGGTAGTATGCAGGCAAGCCTATACGGTTATTTTTGTAATGACATTATCTTTCTTACGATACCTATATGGACTTGCCTGTTCATACCTGCTTACCAAGTAGCCATGTACAGAAATGTAGGCAAGTCTAAGCAGGCATATTCTCCATGTTAAAAACTATTAGTTGAATCTAAGTCTGTTCAGTTATCAAAAGAGTTGAAGCTTATGAAAAAATTGATTAAAATTAATTTAATTAAAAATAGCCATGAACACTTTTCTATTGGCAAGCTATCATAGGCATGTTTATAAATCAATATAATTTGATAAGAAATATGTCTCATCTGGTTATCAGATGGGCCAAGATCGATCTTCACCGTCTCTTCTAATAAATTGTTATCCTGATGATCCTGGTTAGATCAGTAGGGTTATTCACAAACGTCGGAAACTTTTCCGTGTCAGAACGGAAAGCTCCCGATCAAATCAATTTTGCAATCCGACGGAACGAGACAATAACAATACTGTTCGCCTTATTAATAAAAATGTCTTACTCCTAGGATTACTCAGACTTTAGGCTGGACGAGTTACTCTGTACATAACCAAGTGTTAACTTCATTGTAACAATGTTATTAATAAACAAGAAGTATCCTCAGAGTAACAATACCTTCCTTACACCAAGAGTAATGAATAAGTTATGGTAACATTTATAAATTTAAAAGTAAAAACAGCGACTAGGTGAATAAAAATGACCATAAACTGACAAATAATGTTGACAGGTGACATTTATAATGTCAATAGATTCATTTAAAAAACTGAAATGAACAATAAATATAAATAAGTTACTGTTCTGAGCCGACTTTCACGTCCGCCTTAGTGTCTTCAAACGTGTTCTTTATTTTATTTTTTTACTTGTAACTTCGCATATCTTAATTAATTAAAAACGTTACTACTTGAACCAAAAATGAAACAGTACTATTGGTATGAAGAGGGAGAGAGAAGGCAAGTTAAAATTTGGTAGCGTGGTATTTTAATATTAATATTTGTAATGTTGTTTTCTGTTACGGAAATTATACTCATTTGCAGAGTTACACATTATAAAAACGTCATAGAAAACAGATGTTTTTAAAACCTACTAAGTGAAATAACTGCTTAGTCTGTGCATAATCCATCCTAAAACTATCCGATAGCTTGGAATAACTTTTACTTAGAGAGTAAAGTCGAATTAGTATACTCCAACTTTACTTCGTGTTTATTAATACTGAAATTGGTTAATACTGACATAATACTAGGAGTAAAGTTAGTCTAGCTTTAATCTACCTTCGTTTATTAATAAGACGGTTTATGTACACCAACATAAGACAAGTAATACACTTTATTGTCATAACTATAAGTTAGTACAATGGACGGCCTTATTGCTTAAAGCAATCTCTTCCAGGTAACCTTTGGATGGACCCAATTAATTAAAAATTATTTGTTGACGTGCAGTATAATAATATACTATGAATTATAACAATTATAAATATAATATGCAATAATATACTGTTAAGTATTATCATAATAATATAATGGATAGGTATACTTATAAAATATATACGTACATACACATGTATTATATACTTATACACAAAAAATAATAAACACATTATACATGATAGAGTAATATAAATTTGACATTTCTAAGAGTTATATCATGCCCATTTTATGACAGATATACTTTTTTAACGCAAGCGAAAAATTCGTGGTAGTATAATGGTTAGCACACGCGACCCAAACTCAAAGAGCGCGGGTTTGAATTTTGGCAGAACCGAATGCACTACTTGGGATGTTTTCTGACCTAATATGCATATTGCTACAATTACTACGTGCTAACAATAATGAAGGAAAACATCGCGATGAAATCAGCACATCGAGGTAGCCGATGTGTCAAGCCGCCTTGAGCAAGCGTGGTGGGCATGCTATTCGTTCCCCTATAGTGGGAGGCCCGAGCCTAGCAGTGAGACATTTATGGGTTGTTATTAATTTATAACGGAAGCGAAGCTGCGCGCAAAAGTAGATTATGATGACATAATGCGTATGTCGTAAATAAACCAACTTGATACTTAACCTCCTTCAAGGGCCAATTTTAATATAATTTTTTCCACAAGCTTGTCATCAAAATTGCCGCGCTGTCAAAAATTTCTGCCTAGTTCAACAAAAATACAGATAATTCAAAAACTATCCAACGAATGTACTTCATTTTAAAAATAATCGATTCTGTGATAATCTATGATTATATTGGATACAAATACAATTAGACTATAATGTATCTGTGTTTCAAATTCTTATAAGAAAAACACACGAGGAAAAAACTCACACATGTTCACTTATAGCACCATAAAAAAATGTACAAACAAGTTTTAAATAATATGTTATACCCTTTATAGTTATGAAAAAGTAGTTACTAATACTAAATAAGTAGTTTTATTACTATAATTTAATTTATACATTAAAAATGACTTTATTTCAAACCACCGCAGGGAGACAAAATTTCCATGTCAAAATCGGCTTCGGTTGTCAAGCGTAATGTTTATTATATATCAACAACAAGAGAATTATATCGTCTCTTTTATTCTAATAAAAATTCTATGTAGTTAGAGGGAAAAAGCATCAGTTTCAACGTACATTTCAATTATCTGTATTTGACCACAAATTTGTGGTGCTTCCCAATTAGCTGTGACAAAATTTGTGGTGGTTCCGTCTTAATGGTTAAACGATGTTTGATCAATCTAAAAATTACTATATTCGACGCATTATGAACCGAGGCTTCGGGTCATAAATCATATTTATCTGTATTTCTCGCTCGCACTTACAGGTCTTATGGAGAGGTGTAGTGATGTGCATAAGAATTGTAGAGGTGCATATCGATAACGGGATAGGTACTTACGATCGATATGCTAAATTATGTTAAGTATTAATAGGAATAATTTTATGCGAAAATAAAAGTTTTTAATTCATAAGATAAAATGTTTGTTTCGACGTAATCATAGAGAAACTGTATAGATCGTAATGTGGCCCTGAAAAGGGCCGATTTTATCTTTTCTAGGGATTTCTTAGTCCTTCAAAAATACTCATCCGTATCTTCCCCATATTACTCGTAACTCGTAACGATCAATCAGGAGTCAGAGTGCTAATGAAGCTCACGATGACGCATCGACCCCACGTGCGCAGGTAGCTAAGTATCGATAACGGGTTGCATTGCGTGCACATTCCTACTGCCAGTGACATTTATTGCCCGACGACTCAGTTTAAAATGCGTCGACTATATAATTATAGTAAGTATCAACATTACTCTTGACATATTAGGGTTGCCTAGAGTTTAGACTTTGCTAAAGCGGGTCCTTATTATTTTCTACTCTATTCGGCCAATTTGTACAATCATATGTAACGCGTTAAATCCCGGTTGCGTTAGGAGCGTACAATCCTACGCCCAGCGTCCCCTGCAATGATAATCACAATCATCAGTAACTATCGACCTGAAATACACGTGGCTATTATTAAATTGATAACTGTCTATCTTAAAGCTGTATGCCGTATATCATTTCGAAATCTGTCAATCATCAGCAGAATCTGTAAACACTTTTACTGTAGACTGAAATGTTTTGAAAAATGATTAGTCAACACATGTTTTCCTCTTGTTTTGAAATACTTTCGATTTGTAGTGAATATTTCATTTAGAACTTGCATGAAGTAATAGGATTGCAACCGATTGTTCTGAAACTTATAATAAGATTTTATCCGTGCAGGAACTGAGAAAGAATACAATTTCCTGCGGCCGCACTGCATGTCGTAAAAGGCGACAATACAACCCACAGCCAGGTGGTAGGGTATTTGCCCGTTTGGATGGCTACCACCCCTGGTCTAGAATATGCCGCTGTAACCTTGAGTTGTGTTCCGGCATCAGTGGCCAGGTTCCAGTATTCCTTTAGAAAGCGATAGCACATTTGCAGCACCTTTGTTGTTTCAAATGTCCGCTTTCTATCAGGGAGGTCGTCTGCCTGTCTACAAGATTATAAGAGCCTATAAACATCCCACTGCAGGGTTCGGGTCTCGCATTTATAGGGGAGTGGACAGTGTGCCCGCTGCGCTTGTCCAAGGTGGATTGGCGGGTTTGACCCATCGTTTATTTCAATGTGCAGGTTTTATCACGATGTTTACCTTTATTGTTAGCACGTGGTAATTGTAACATTAAGCACATTAGGTCGGGAAAATGCATATGTGGTGTATGCTTTCCGGTCAGGATACGAACCCGTGTCATTTAAGTTTTCACGCGAGTGTTCTAAACACTAAGCTAACACGACTTTTCAGCTGTATATTACCTAGAAAGAGACTGACATAACAAGTATATGACAACAATTTGACTGCCTCTGTGGTTGAGCGGGCTAAGCCATTGCCGGCCTACCTCACTGCAACGCAGAGGCTCCGGGTTCGATTCCTGGTATAGTAAATTTAGGAAACGTATTTTCTCCGTTATTTACTATGGTCTGGGTGTCTGGGATCGGCCCCAAAGTGGTACGTTGTATATTACCTATTATACAAGCGTAACTTGCTTAATTTGGGGATATACAATATGTGATTGTCTGCCGATTATTATATATATTATTATTATAGTTTGGATGGTAGAATTGGTGTTGGTAGTTTGCGACGTACTTACTTCGAATTGGTGTTGGTAGATTGCGACCTAATCGCATGCTTACCTCGATCTAATCGCATACTCCTTTTTAAAAAAAACATAAAAACACCTTCTATCTATTTAACTTTATATACAAAATTCTTCTGTGCGTGTATTGTGACTGAACTCCTAAACGGCTGGACCGAATTCGATGAAATTTTTGTGTGTATTCAGGTGGATTCGAGAATGGTTTACATTCACAATTGGACCTGGTAGGTGGCACTGAAATCGGGTTCTAAATTTTATTTCTTGAGGGCAGGACAACGTCTGCTGGGACAGCTAGTAATATTATAAACTTCTAAAAATACCGTGTCAATACATTAAAAAAAACTGGAATAGACTACATAAAGGACGGAGAACACGATGCAATTTTTTTGTTTGATTACTTGTCTATTTGTTCGGGATTCAAGTAAAAACTACTAGGCCGATTTCGACGCGGTTTTCGTTAATTGACAGCAAATTCTTGAACTTAAAATCTACGTTACTTTCCATCCTAGAAATCCCGTGGGAATTTTTCTGAGAATTATTTTAAAAACTCGAATTCCAACGTGATTTTTTCACTGATCGATAGCAAATTTTATGTAATAAAATGTGTGATATTTTTTATCCCCGTAATCTCACGGGAATTTTTTTGGGAGCGGTTTGTATTTGTTTGAGTGAAAAATTTCCTTTAAACGCTGCGGTACTTCTTTTCCCGGGAATTTCAAGTCAAGTATATATATAAAAATCTCCGAAACTACTAAGCCGATTAGGATGACATTTTGTAACTATATGTAATTTAAACTTAAAATATAGGATTGTTTTTATCTCGATAATTGACCTCAATTATAAAATTCTAATGTTAGTGTGTATGTCACTTAACTCCTTCGAAACTCCTGGACCGATTTTGATGATTTTTGTGTGTGTGTTTAGTTTCACAACTGGACCCAGTAGGTGGCGTTGCAATCCGGTTCTAAATTTTATTTCAAAATAGGACATCGTCCGCAGGGACCGCTAGTGTATAATAAACGTTTACGTATGAAGAGATTAATGATTGTAGATGAAGCAAATGTCAAGATCGTAGCAAGTGGAAATCTATCGTCTCTGTCTACCCTTGCGGGAAACAGGCGTGACGATATGTATGTACTGTAACGACTAACCGCCTTAGTCGTTATGATATATTAAGAAACATAATTTATTTAAATTTAATCGAGAAATGCCTCCCAAAACAAGAGAATACATTATTGTATCGGCCCGTGAGCAGAACAAATATCAAAGTGTCTTGATTGCGAATATAAACTTATATCCTAAACCAGTCTCTCGTTGAAGATAAAGATCCCGTCAGCTCCGAAACAGCTCAACAGTCAATGCCCTTTTGTCTACAAGTTCATTTAGAAAATAGCAAGCTATAACATGAAGTTCAACTCTCTAAACAACTCTTGTTAGGGGAGGACACGGAATGTGGACGTTAGGGGGGGGCACTATAAAGGTGTCACCGCCTCTTGGGGAGGTATTTGGTGCAATTTACTCGCGTTGTATTGCATGACTTCACTCGTGAAAGTATTCGTGAAATAACTTCAAATATACCGGAATTGCCTTCGAAAGTTTATATTGTACATATATTTTGCTTTTCGTATGACGGTAGATGCTCGGACTTCGCAATTCTGAGATTTTAAAGCTAAGAGGAGAAAGGGAAATTTAATTTGTATTAATATTATAAATGTGAAAGTTTGGATGAATGTTTGTTACATTATCACGCCAGAACTGCTGAACGGATCTGGATGAAATTTGACACAGAGATAGATTATAGTCTGGAATAGCGAATGAGCTATGTTACATTCCGTTTCATCTACTAATTTATTGATATACTAGAGTTTACTATATGTTAACGTATACCACCATCGCCATTATCATCTCAATTCATACCTGAAAAATATGGCTTTTCCTGAAAAATGATCACAAAGTTTATTAGAAGTACACACACATCATGGTTCTTACAAATATAACAAGAATAGAAAGTAGAATAATACAACAGTCCGTCCAACCGCAAAGCAGAAAAATGTTATAACATAAATCGCGCAAAGTCCGTCGTTTTAAGACGTGCGTTTTGTTTTATCGTTACAGCAAATACATGATCCAGTGCATGGTTAGGGATGCAACATCGCTCATAAAAAAAATCGATGTTACGATATCGTTATTTTCAAAAGTGAAACATCGATGTTAAAAATATCGACGTTTATGAATGATATATCGATGTTTATGAACGATGTTTTTTTTATCACCATTTACATAAACTTTTGACGCTTGCTTCTGCGATGCAAATGAAATATCGTTTTTTTTAACATCAATGTATCACCCAAACCACTTTAGCAAAACTTTCTTAATTCTTGCTTTCACTAACATCATCCTTTTACACCACTGTCACTCCATCATTCAAAGAAATACCACACACACTTCTCAATGTTCTCATTCCTACTAAATACTACGTTTATTCTATTTATATGTCTTTTGCCTTACCCAACATTCACTACCGTACTTACTTATTATACAACAGCGTGGGCACACACTAGCACATCCCTATCACCATTTTAAATCAATGTACATCTAAGAAAAATGGTCATTTTTAATAGAAATAACAGAAATAGGTATCACAATCAACTTTTACATTATAAATTAATATTGGCAATAAGAAAATTTATGAAAAAAATAATATAATGGAAATCTGTGTAGATCACAGATATAGCGCAAGATGGCGCGTTTTGTCTATGTACGATAAAACATCGTTCTTGAACAATGATGTATCGACGATGTTTTGGTTTCAACATCGATGTTAAAACATCGATTTTTATGAACGATACTCGATGTTTGGAAACATCGATGTTTTGTTTGCATCCCTATGCATGGTACGCTCGTCCCGCAAAGGCCCCGTTTCATTAAGTTCGATTTTTGGTTTGTTTTGAATAGCTAGTTTCTCTAGTACGTAGTACCAGGCCACTCAGAATAAACCGCGACATAAAGTTTTTGTGTATGAGAAACTGGTTCACATAATATTTTCTTAAGTTTTCGCGACTTGTATACATAATAAAACTACGTTTTAACGGTTTTAAGCGCGGTAATTTATTTGATTTTTTTTGTTCCGACGTTTCGGCCACTTTTCAGTGGCCGTAATCACGGAAGACAAAGATGTCAAGTGCCAACGAGTATTGTTAAAGTTTTATTTAGCCTACCGCCAACTTCCGCCCACTTGGTCTTCCGTGATCACAGCCACTGAAAAGTGGACGAAACGTCGGAATAACAAAAATCAAATAAATTACCGCGCTTAAAACCGTTAAAACGTAGTTTTATTATGAAAAACTGACCAGTTATAATCTGTAAACGAGTTGTCTGCGTCGGACTGGAAAATGTATTGAGAAAACTGGTTCAGAAGCATGAAACTTTGTATAGAGGCTGGTGGAGAGCACTTTGAAAAGATTTAACAAAAAAATATTTACCTATAGAACATTTTTTTTCATTTTCGCAAAACTTTCTAACTGTCCCACGTATATATAACCAATGGTTACATAATTGAAAATATCTTCACCGCCACATACGCACTGCCTTGATAAGTTATATTATTAATATATTTTTAAAGTAGGTCGGTAAGCTCATTTTCGTCGTGGAAATTAATATACAAAACTTATTTCAATTAAGACTCGAGGAAAGGGATCAGCCTCTTAAGAGCTTTGGAGTAATTTTCGTAAATAAATAATTCAATTTAGAAAAGTTTTACGTCGAAAGTAAGGTAGGGAAGCGACGTTTTATGTAAAAAAAAGGAGGCAATAGATCTCGTAATTGCAAACTTATCATAAATCGTATTTAGAAAGTTCTGTCTGTATGTATGCTTAATTCTAAGGTATTTTTATATAGACTATAGTCTATAAAAAATTTTCAAGGTGTTGAATTTGTGTAATGAAAATTATATGATGCGTACTTAGAAAGTTAGAAGACTCCTAACTTAGAAAAGTTAGGAGTATCATTTCAGTCGACTCGACAGTAATTAATAAGAAATTACATTAGAGATGGCTGGGTAGCTATTGTAAAAGACCGAGGACGGCTAATTAGCGGTTGTTCACAAAATAACCACGGCTAAGTTGTCAACCATTTCGCCAACTACTTAAGAGTTGTTGTCGCATAAAACCGACAACTGACAATTTAGGTTGGTAGTAGTAGTAGAATTCGCCACAAAGCAGGCAAAAGGAATTTTAGTCCATGCAGCCAATTCTGATGTATAAGTCTTCGTATGGTAGCGCAGTTGTATTGTATGCTACAACCATACTATCAATATTCTACAGATATTGTTCATTTTAGAGCAATTTTACACATTTTTGAGAATAAAACTGCACAGCATAATCCTATCAGTTCCCGCCAAAAACTCCCAATTTAGGTTGATTTACCGAATTTAAACATATGATAATTGAAGACTCCAGGGAACAAGACGAACTTGTCAATCAACATTGATTTTGAGATATGTATTTTTTAATTTGGAACCATGGTACCTTGTGCTTCGGAAACCCAGTTTCATAATAAAACAAAAATATAAGTTGAATCACCTAAAAATCAAAAAGTTTCAAGCATTAAAAAAATTAAAAACTATCTTAAGTCAGTCTTAACAGGAAAAAGTGACATATTATGTCACCGTCAAACCTGTACCCTGACTTGCATGCGATTTTTTAAACGTCTAGAACTCTAAGATTAATTCGTGTTGTTCAATAAAGTTCGGCTTATTATCGTATAAGTACCTACAGAAAATTCCCTACAAAATCGAATTCACAGATTAGTTTTAAAAAAAAGTGACAGTGACAAGTTTGTCTTTTTCGCTGGAGCCTCAAGTGACAATATATTATTATTACTGAATCTGAAATATGATGTGTCATTGTGTGTTATGTACTCCATACAACAACGAACATGTTGTATTTAGCACTTAAAAAATTCCTTAGACAAGCGTGGTGGATATATATCATCCATTCCCACTTAAAGTTTTGTAGTTAAAACATCACATAATACTTGTTTCTTGAAACCATAGCATGCATCAATTTTGAACAGCGCCATCTAGTGAAAGTCAAAGAAACTAAAGTTATACGTATTTATGATTTTAAAACTATAATGAAATTTAAAATAACAAATGAAAACTCATTTATTTATTAAATAAACAAATAAATATATTTATCAATTATAATAAATACATTTAAATGACTATCGATGTTGAACAATTTAAAATTGTTTCATATATTTCTCCAACAAAGGCTTGATACATATACACATAAAGTCATCCAAGATTGTACATTAAATTTATTTCAAATTAAAATATCGGTTTTGTTTAGGTTTCTAGCAATGAAGAAGAATAGATGGAACGAGAATAGTTTTGGGAAAGATCTTTCATTCAATCAGATGGTTCGTTAAGCAGTTTGCTTACAGGCAAAAAAAAAACCACTGGTGTAAAACTATCTATACAGGGTGAAAGCCCGCCGTTAGGCTGTTAACTTGTTGGCTATTCGCTCTATCCCAGTTTTAAAAATTAGCCAAGCGCGTGTCGGTCAATATTAAATACAAATTACTTACTCCGTTGGCTAAGCGACCCAAAGTGAGTCTTGGCCTCCGAAACGAGAACATACCGCTTTTCCTTGTCCTGTGCAGTTTCTTGCAATAATTGGCAAGAAGCTCGTATCTCCGACAGGTCAGCCTTCACTCTGTCTTTCCAGCGATATTTGGGACGGCCGACAGGACGCTGACCTACTGGATCTTCTCCCATCCTTACGGAGAACCTCCCTTTACGCTACTAAAAGCTTCTCCTCCTTGAGAGTAAGCGTCCAAGTTTCGCACCCACACCAGAACTTTCACATCGGGGATGTTACATATAGAGGGGTAGCCAAATTTAAATATCTGCGCTGCACAGTCACCGAGACAAACATCAGAGAGGATGAAATACATATACCTATACAAAACGCCCCGAGGTGTTTTTTCTTCTTCTCTATTTAACCTCTTTCATGGTTTAAGAAAGAGGAAACTATGAATCTAGAATGTTTTTACTGATGGTATATAATGATTTGGAATAATCTGATTTTTAACATTACTGTCTTTTATCTATTTATTTATTGAAACGCAGGTTGACTACATCTAATATCCTATATCCTTATATATGTAACAATTTATTCTATTTTAGTATTGTTACGACTTAGCCAAAATTCCACGAAGCACAACAACAATTGCAAATGAGCACCTGCGGTCATAAACCCCAAGTTTTATATTACCGCCCGCATTTGCACTTCTTTTGTTTTCTTTGTATTTAATATTTGTAATTAGAAAAGCCGCCTATTGTGTATGGTAATCTGTTCCGGTAGGCAGTGGCCAGGTGTGATTCCGGGAAATCGGGTGCACGCGATGAGGTACACATATTGCACCGTGCAGTATAAAACAATGCCCGAACGGAGGGGTGGGGCAATCAAGCGAGGATTACGATACGAGCAAGACATACATTCGATAAGCGACATAGTGACGGAATTTGCGCGTGTTATTAATCGTACAGTTTGTACTGGTTGTATCCAGTTATATTTGTACTTGTTTTATAATAGGTTGGGGAAAAAGTCTTTTCGCATATAGTATGTATGAACTTATAATAAGATCTCTTTGGCTATACCATTTGTATCTGCCTGGTTTTGGTATCATTAAAGTTTTAATTTTAAAGAAGACAATTCCAAACTCAAATTAGAAAAGTGTGATTTCATTTGTTTTTCTTATTGTTAAAGTGAGTGAATCTAATGAAGAAATTCGATACATTTTAACATTTTACTACAAAAAAGGAAAAATGCAACACAAGCCGCGAAAAAAAATGTGATGTTTATGGACTTAATGCAGTATCTGTGAGAGTAGCGCAAATTTGGTTTAAGCTTTTTCAATCCAGAAATTTTGATATCAAAGATGCACGTCGCTCTGGTCGCTCTGTTACGGACAAAAGTGATCCTATTTTAAAAAAAGTGGAGCAAGATCGGCATATTAGTAGTTACGATGTAGCTGGAGAACTGGGAATTGATCACAAAACGGTCTTGGCGCATTTGAAAAAAGCTGGGTACACAAAAAAGCTCGATATTTGGGTGCCTCATGAGCTCACTGAAAGAAACCTAATGAACCGTGTACTCATTTGTGATTATTTATTACGACGTAATGAAACCGAAACATTTTTGAAGAAGCTGATAACTGGTGATGAAAATTGGATCACGTACGACAAGAATGTGCGAAAAAGATCGTGGTCAAAGGCCGGTCAGGCTTCACAGGCTGTGGCGAAACCCGGGTTAACTCGCAACAAGGTGATGCTGTGTGTATGGTGGGATTGGAAGGGCATTATTCATTATGAGCTGTTACCGCCAGGCAGGAGCATCGGTTCTGAACTGTACTGCGAACAACTGATGAGATTAAAGCAAAAAGTTGAGCGAAAGCGGCCGGAATTAATCAACAGAAGGGATGTGGTTTTTTAACCATGATAACGCTAGACCTCACACATCTTTAGCCACTCAGCAAAAATTACGAGAGTTTGGCTGGGAGGTGTTAATGCATTCGCCGTATAGCCCTGACCTTGCACCTTCAGATTTTCACCTGTTTCGGTCTCTGCAGAATTCCTTAGGTAGTGTCAGGTTAACATCACGAGAGGACTGCCAAAACTACTTGTCGCAGTCTTTTGATCAGAAGCCCCAACATTTTTATAGCAATGGGATCACGTCCCTACCTACAAGAAGGCAAAAAGTTATCCAACAAAATGGCACCTACATACTTTAGTCAAATGTAAATAAACTTTATAAAAAAAGCCTTGGCAGGTTTGACACATCGGTTACCTTGATGTGCAGGTGGCATCACGATGTTTTACTTCAGCGTTATTAACACATGGTACACACATTAAAACTGCCTAAGTGGTGAATGCGTTCCGGCCAGGATCGAATCCGCGCCCTTTAGAGTTCGGGACGCGTGCGCTAGCCATTACGCTACCACGACATTCTGATGTATGGGTGAGAAATTAATACACAATAAATAATAAATAAATTTAAATTAAAAGCAACATCTAGAAAAGTACACAGGCACATTTTTTTATTTTGAATACAGGTTAGAAGGCTAAGGCACTTATACTTCGTGGTTATTTTTTGTTATAACCACCCAAAGTTAGTTTTAAATCTCAAATAATAAATAAATGTGTCCTATAGCTATACCGCACCCAAAGTCTATAATAACTGTGCCATCAGACAGACGGACAAGACGATTTTATACGAGTTCTGTTTTATTCAAACTCCCTACGGAACTCTAAATGTAAACTGCGAAAAATGTGCCCACTTCGCTGGGTGTCATTAAAAAAATTATAAACGAAAGAAAGGAAGACTTTATTTGAAGAAATAGCGACGTAATTACATTCCTTATACATTCTTATACACAGAGCATATTTCGAGAATCTGTACGCCGCGTTTTCAGTGCAAATCTGCCTTTTGGCGTAAGACTAAAAGGACTCAGTTTTGCTAAAATCATTTTACTTGTGTAATATTTAATTATGTATAATTAGTAAATTAAATAAATACATTTAAATAGAACCAACAACAAAATACTTTGTTAGTTTAAAATTAAAACAAATACAGTCGACTCTCGATAATTTGAAACTCAAGGGACCAGATAGATAAATTTCAAATAGTCAAGAGTTCAAAATAACAAGCGTTTACTTATGGAATTTATGGAAAGACATTTATTCTTTCTTGGATTCATTTTAATAGCACAAATCAAACATTAACATGACTCATTAACGTTTGAAAGAAGACTGGAATGCGAAATTACTCATATCTCATTTATGTAAACAATTGACAGGTCTGTACGTGTATGTAAACAAAAGACAGGTATGTGCATAATAAATGCTTCAAATTATAGAGTAGGAAAGCCCGGACTTCAAATCAATTAACATTAATTTTATTCAATTTATCAAGTATTTTTCAAGGGACCGGAAAAAAATTTCAAATTATCTTGAGATTCAAATTAACCAGTGTCAAATTATCGAGAGTAGACTGTACATAACCATATAATCTAAATCTATTGGCATATCCCTGTGTGTATGTATATCCGTGTAACAACTTGTATCGAATCATCTATTCGAATACAAATCACATACAACACATCACATACAAATTCTGTATGCCAAGTCACTGACATGAGGCAACAATTGACCTTTTACTTCATAACCTGTATAATAGGTTGGGGAAAAAGTCTTTTCGCATATAGTATGTATGAACTTGTAATAAGATCTCTTTGGCTATACTATTTGTATCTGGCTGGTTTTGGTATCATTAAAAAGTTTTAATTTTAAAGAAGACAATTCCAAATTTAAATTAGGAAAATGTGTGATTTTCTTATCATTTGTTTTTCTTATTCTTCAAATGAGTGAATCTAATAAAGAAATTCGATACATTTTAAAATTTTACTACAAAAAAGCTAAAAATGCAACACAAGCCAGGAAAAAAAAATGTTATGTTTATTGACCTAATGCAGTATCTGTGGGAGTAGCGCAAATTTGGTTTAAGCGTTTTCAATCCGGAAATTTTGATATCAAAGATCCACGTCGCTCTGGTCGCCCTGTTACGGACAAAATTGATGCCATTTTTGAAAAAGTGGAGCAAGATCGGTATATTAGTAGTTACGATGTAGCTGGAGAACTGGGAATTGACCACAAAACGGTCTTGGCGCATTTGAAAAAAGCTGGGCACACAAAAAAGCTACTTATATACTACTCGATATTTGGGTGCCTCATGAGCTCACTGAAAGAAACCTAATGAACCGTGTACTCATTTGTGATTCTTTATTACGACGTAATGAAACCGAAACATTTTTGAAGAAGCTGATAACTGGTGATGAAAAGTGGATCACGTACGACAACAACGTGCGAAAAAGATCGTGGTCAAAGGCCGGTCAGGCTTCACAGACTGTGGCGAATCCCGGGTTAACTCGCAACAAGGTGATGCTGTGTGTATGGTGGGATTGGAAGAGCATTATTCATTATGAGCTGTTACCGCCAGGCAGGACCATTGATTCTGAACTGTACTGCGAACAACTGATGAGATTAAAGCAAAAAGTTGAGAGAAAGCGGCCGGAATTAATCAACAGAAGGGGTGTGGTTTTTCACCATGATAACGCTAGACCTCACACATCTTTAGCCACTCGGCAAAAATTACGAGAGTTTGGCTGGGAGGTGTTAATGCATCCGCCGTTTAGTCCTGACCTTGCACCTTCAGATTTTCACCTGTTTCGGTCTCTGCGGAATTCCTTAGGCAGTGTCAGGTTAACATCACGAGAGGACTGCCAAAACCACTTGTCTCAGTTTTTTGATCAGAAGCCCCAAAATTTCTATAGCAATGGAATCACGTCCCTACCTACAAGATGGTAAAAATCCAACAAAATGGCACCTACATACTTTAGTCAAATGTAAATAAACTTTATAAAAAAACCTTTTGAATTATTATAGAAAATGCGAAGAAACTTTTTCCCCAACCTATATTTAATGTGTTATTTTACTGTAAAGATATGAAGTGTTTAATATATTTTATTTTCCTACTCTATATAAGGCCGAATAAACACAATCAAATATAGCATATGTCACTCAGGAATAATGTAGCTTTCTCATGGTGAAAAAATTTGAAAAAAAAAATTATACACCTGTTTCTGGTTAGTAGTAAAAGAACGCGTGCGTCGGCGTTTTTGAAAATTCAAAATCTGCTTAAACTATGAATATTTTTAATCTACGCAAGCCTAGCCGTAAGCGACAGTTAGTCTATCTATAATATTATAAAATTGTAAACATGCTGTGTCTGTACATTGAAGCTATAAAAAAACAGCTATTGCAATTGTTTTTTATAGCTTCAATGTACAGACTATATAAACGACGGAGAACACGATGCATTTTTATTTTAGATTTCTTGTATGTTTGCTCGCGATTCATGTAAAAACTGTTTGGCCGATTTCGATACAGTTTTTACTGATAGACAGCACATTTTTAGATTTAATTTATGCGTTACCTTTTGTCCTGGGAATACCGCGGGAATTTTTCTGGGATTGATTTAAAATTGCTAGATTAAAAAAAATCGAATATCAATGTGTTTTTTTACTGATCGATATCAAATTTTATTTATTAAAATGTGTGATATTTTTTCTCCCGGGAATCCCAGGGTATTTTCCCAGGGGTGGTTTGTAGTTGCCCGGGTGCATAAAAAATGAGTTATTCCGACTCAGTTTTCACTTAAACGATAGCAGCGGTACTTTGTGTCTGCGGAATCGCACGGGAATTTCAAGTCAAGCATTGACGAAGTCGCGGGCACATCCTAGTATAATATATGCGGGTAATTAGTACAGAAATTAAATAAAACAGAATAATACGCAACATTTAAAAGAAGTGTATAGGCGCCGGTTGATCTACGCACTATACGAGGTTAATAAACAAAGAGTAATTTTCCAATTACATTAAACGGGGTTGCCAAGAATTCGCGAGCTTGAAGCATTGGCTTTAACGTCGAGAAAGTAAAAATAAATTTTTACTTCTGCCACAGACAGTACTTCACCTGATTTAGGTGCAAGAAATAAATGTACAATAGACAGAAAATTGCTAGTCTGTGTCTTGTTAGTATATACCTAATTATTATACTGTAGTAGTATTTCATCCGTTCAGGAACGGAGAAAGAATACTAATTCCTGCAGCCGGGCGGCCTGTCGTAAGAGGCGACAAAACAACCCACAGCCAAGTGGTAGGGCATTTACCCGACTGGATGGCTACCACCCCTAGTCTAAGGTATGCAGTCATAACAATTTTGAGTTGTGTTCCGGCATCAGTGGCCAGGTTCCAGTTACCTCTTCGAGGGGCAGCACATTGGCAGTACCTCTGGTGTTGCTTATGTCCATAGGCGACGGTATCCACTTTCCATCACAGCTGGGCAGTGAGCCTGTCTGCTGTGCTTCAGCAATAAAAAAAAATGTAATTCTAGCTTAGAATGTCTGGCGCTGTTTTCTTTAGGGTTTATAGTTGAACACAATTAAAAATACATTTCGACGTACGTTTACATAAATCTGACATTTTATCTTATACTAATATATAAAGCTGAAGAATTTGTTTGTTTGCTTGAACACGCTAATCTCAAGAACTATACTATAACCTTTTTTATGCTAACCAAATTTGTTGTAAAATAATGCATTATTTGCGATGGTGTTTTTATAAACATGATACTAATCCTTATTCAAATAAATACGTTATTCATCACGAGTATTTAATTTAAAACAAAATTACCATATACATAATTCAATTGCAAGGAATATCTTAAAGATATTGCAGTTTTAAAATAACATCGCAGCAAAATAATGATCAAGTACTGTGTGCGCATTCATGGTGTCCAAGGCCGGCAGGCAGTTATGAGGGGGAAGGGTGGTGGCCCCAGTTAGCTCTGCGAGATACCATGCCACGCGGCTCAGACGCGTGCCTGGCTATACCCCACACACCAGAATAAACACATAGGCTATAATTTATAAAGATATAGTGTGAATTATCCAAAATATAACGATTTTCCATCACCACGCGGGGAAACCGCGAGCGCAGCTAGTAACACATATAGTTATCGTAATAGAGCTGATATTAGACGTTTAGAGGTTATTGTCAAGAATAAAATCCGTATTACACAATCTCGAGCGTGTAATACAGATTTATCGCAAACAATATATATTTTCAAAAAATGTGGTAATGTGCAAGCGAGATAGCGAACTCCATTTAGGTAGCTCCTAAAGGGGCCTAGTCAGGATCCTGCATTGTAGTCCTGCAGTGAGCGGAGCTTGCAGGACTCAAAAGGCATTCGGCTTGGTGTTGCAGAACGCAATGCAACAAAATTCACAGTTTGGGTCACAATCCTGCTATTACCATGTCATCAAAATCGTTAGATACTATCGTCTCAATCGTAGGTTTGCCTGACTTCGGTATTCTGTTAATTCCTAAGGCGTTTCCGTGGAACGGGAACGCCTTTGCTGCCGCTTAGAGATCGCTATAAGTGATAAGGCCGCCCATTGTTCTGTAAAAATGTATTCATATTAAAATGTCTAGGTTTCATTTATGGTGAACAATAAAGAGTTTTCATTCATTCATTCATTCACGCCACTCGATCTTTATAATATTTATAAGCGAAAACTCGCGAAATAAATTATTAAAATTTTGGTAGCATTTTAATATTCAACGGTATCTAATACCATTTTTTTTCTATAATTATTCCGCCGCGACGATATGAAGAAGGTATTGTGGGTTTAATAGAGTATGAGTTTTTAACATTATCGTAATGGAATTGAACTTTGAATGTCTCCGCAACGTCAAGATATTGAAGTAGCAGAATTGGGCCCCAGTATTACGCGGCGGACTGCCATGCAGGATCGTGAATGGGCCCCTTTAAGTATTCAAGTATCAAACAGCTCTAATATCGTGAATATGGAACACACAAGCGGACCGCTGTCCGCTGACGTAATTCCTTTATCGCTTCCCCGTTCGACGTTTCACAATAAAATGTGGGAACCATCATATTAGACTTACACTAGGACACGATATTCAATAGTAAGCTCTACTCCATCCATGTCGTGTCAAACCGAAGGTTCCCAAAGTGTTATCTATATTGACCCCCGGGGGCCGACTGCATCGCACAATACAGTCAGAATTAAATTTTTCCAAATAAATAGTATCGTGTCATGTATGTTTGTCCGTTGATATAGATTGTAGACCAAGTTACAAAAATATAATATTAATTATTTGAAAAATAAATAACAATGAAAAAAATATAACATCTGAACTAAGAGACAAAAACATTGTTAGAAAAATGTGACACAATAATATCAAACTTTTAACCATCTACTGCTGGGCTCGAATCTTTCCCTTTTTTTGGAGATCTGTGAGCCTAAAGCGGACATTGAAGGACAAGCGGAAACTGATTCGTGTCTAAATATACTGGAAGTTGTAAAACATAGTATAACTTTCCACTTTATTTAGATACTTGTCAGGTTCGCTATACGAATCTGGGAAAGCGGCCGCTTTAGTCCCCCCGACTCACGACCTTCGGCCACCGTAAAAGTGCGGCAGCGGGTGACGACCCGCGGAGACACTAGGCCGTCACCTGCATTCAAGCCGCTGAGTAGTGGGCGCGTCGATGTTCCGCCAGTGCCTCTCTCAATCACGGATTGAAGCAGTAGAGGCTTGCCCGTAGGGGTGGGCCCACGTCACTTGGGGTCGTGGCGAAAAGCTCGCGCACGTCCCGGGGCCCTGACATATGGCGACAGAAGGACACCGAGGGGTTTTAGTGGGTATTCCGGCAGCCCATCTGGCCGGTGAGTCCCACACTGCCCTACCGTTGTCTCCGTGCGGCAGAGTGTCCGCAAATGGACTCCCCTTGAGAAGAAAAAAAGAAAGGTAGTCATCCTATAACCATTATACTTGTGTAAGGTGATGGGTTTCACTCATTGGAATAATATACGTATTAGGTCAGTCTTGTGGTCAGAACTAAACTGCCCAAGCACTGCATGCTTCCAAGCCAAAATTCAAACTTACAAATTTGGAACGAGTCACAAGAACCTCAGCAAGTATGCTAAATCTATCTTGTGCTTGTTTTTTAAAATCTTGTGCTTATTTATCTCTGCTGCAAATGCAATGTGAGCTGTTAATATTATAAACAAAAATACACTTAAATCTAAAAACAATAATTTTTTATAAAGTTAACTTCCTATCTAAAAGAGAACTAACTACGTGTAATATATATTTTATCTACCTTTAGTATGATATTGATAGTCTACGGAGTCAAGACGATGTATTTTCAGTAACAAAATTGCAAATAACATCGTTCAAAACATAATAAATGTTATTTCAAGACTATATTTAACATCGTGCAACACTTATGACAGAAATAATTTGCCCCCACCTGTGGACCGCACGCAATGAGTATAGTAAAATCACTCGAAGCGTGGTCATCGTAAAACCTATTTTAAGAATTGGACATTTAATTTTCTGAAATAGGGTCAAGAAGTGCGTCGGCACTGCGTCGGCGTGTTCGGATATTTTCGTACGCGTTCGGCGATTTTCGGTAGCTGTCGGGGACGATCGGCTATTTTCGGTGCGGCGCTTTGGGTCGGTTGTGTTAAATTTGGAAAACTCTTTCCGCTTTGATGTGAAACAAATGTTGTTTACGTGGGGCATGACGCTTTACGTTTACTTTTATTAAGTCCTATGTGAATTTTATTAACTGAAAAAACTATCTTTAGTTCATAATTATAATCTTATATTGAATTATAACTCAATTCTATATAGTAAGTAATGAATATTTTTTTTTTGTCTGTTTGCGATTTCAAAATATAGCTATTTATAGCTAATATTAATATTATATATTATTATTATATTATAATAAATTAGATAGTGATCTTTAGATCACTATCTAAATTTGTAAACAGTAATTTATGTATGTAACTCTATATATATATATTTGTATATAAATATGTATGTGTATTTTATTTATTATTATCTAGTGTTTATCCCGCGGCTGCGCCGCGGGTCAGCCTCTAGTGCGCTCTTCTTGTGTAAAAACTCTTTACTAAAGAGCAGGCGTTAATACAGGTTACATTGCACAAAATTTTTATGTTAGTGCTATTTACACCCGGAAAATTAATTTCATTTTATAGCGCAAACTATCCCATCTCCCGGCATCAAAAATGTCTATGTCCATTTTCGGTATTAAAACTACATTTAAACAAAATGACAGCAAAACCGATCCAGTACTCCAAGCAGTTATTCTATGAAAGCTTAACAGAAAGTCATATCGAGTTACTATCGCATTTTTATAGATGATAATTTTTTATATCTATAAACTTGAGAATAGATTGGTCTCATCCAAACTTTCATCCTCTATTTCCAACCGTCCTAGTTTTATTTATCTATTCCACCCTCGGTCTATGAAAACTAAATAAATAACAAAAGTGACAATAATAACAAAACAAATAACAAAAGGTACAAATAGGACAAAAAGTACAAAAAGGACAAAGAGGACAAAGGGGACTAAAGGGACAAAAAGGACAAATCAGACAAAAAGGACAAATCGGCCAATCGTACAAAAAGAACAAATCGGACAAAAATGACAAATCGAACAAGGTCAAATGGAACAAAAAAGACAAATCTGACAAATAAGACAAATCGGACAAAACGGAAAAATCGGACAATTCTGAGAATTCGGACAAAAAGGAAAACTCGGACAAAAAGGACAAATCGGACAAAAAGGACAAATTGGACAAAACGGACAAATCGGACAAAAAGGACAAATATGACCAAAATTACAGAAATGGCGAAAATGGAAAATCACGAAAAACCTATCCTACTTGTTGGGATAACCTTTAAATAAAGCTATCCCATTATCCGGGATACAAACTATCCCTTGTCCACCCTCGGTATTAAAATTATATATAGACCGATTTTTAGTCAAATTGGTCCAGTAGTTTTTCCGTAAAAGCATAACATACAGTAAGACAAATATATTTTTATACCAAAAACTATCCCACTTTTCGGGATAAAAAGTATCCTATGTTCATTCTCGGAATCGAATATATATATATATATATATATATATATATATATATATATATATATATATATATATATATATTGAGTTTCAGCCAAATCGGTCCACTAGTTTTTCCGTGAAAACGGAACAGACAAGCAGACAGAGTTACTTTCGCATCTATAATATTAATAGGGATATATGTATAAACTAGAGTTTACCCCGCGTCTAGTGCGTCTCTCTTGTATACAATATAACCTGTACAGCCTCCTCTTTAAAGATTCGCTTCTTCGATTTTATATCGCAAAATATACCATTTCTCATCTATCTGTAAACTACGTTATCTGTCTAAGTGACAAAACTTGTCAAAAATGATAAAAATGAACCAAGTGGACCAAGGGGACCAAGAGGACTAACAGGGATCAAGGGGACCTACGAGACCTAGTGGGACCTACGGGACTTAGTGGGCCCTACGGGACCTAGTGGGATCTACGGGACCTAGTGGGACCTACGGGACCTAGTGGGACCTAAGGGACCTAGTGGGACCTAGTGGGACCTACGGGACCTAGTGGGACCGACGGCACCTAGTGGGACCGACGGGACCTAGTGGGACCTACAGGACCTAGTGGGACCAACGGGACCTAGTGGGACCCACGGGGCCTAATGTGACCTAGTGGACCTACGGGACCTAGTGGGATCTGCGTGACCAATGGGACCAACGAGACTAACGGGACCAAATGGATGAAATGGACAAAATCACAAAAAACCTATCCCACTTTTTGGGATAACCTTTCACTTTACATGAATATATCCCAAAATGTATCCCATTATCCGGGACAAAAAGTATCCCTTAGCCACCCTCTGTATTAAAATTACATATATGCCGAATTTTAGCCAAATCTATTCAATAGTTTTTCCCTAAAAGCATAACAAACAGAAAGACAAATATATTTTTATCCCGGAACCTTTCCCATTTTTCGGGATAAAAAGTATCCTATGTTCATCCTCGGCATCAAAAATATATATATACTGAGTTTCAGCGAAATCGGTCCAGTAGTTTTTCTGTGAAAACGGAGCAGACAGACGGACAGACAGAGTTACTGTCGCATTTATAATATTAATAGGGATATATGTATGTATATATGATTATATATATTTTAAACTATGCGCACTGAATACCGATCCACTATTAGAAATGTCAAATTATCTCCAGAAGGTTATCTGGAAGAAATCATTGTTAGGATAAGACCGCCGATTGTACTAGTTAAATCATTGTTAACTCATGTGTATTATTTTCTTGTGTGCCTTATCGAATATTCTATTCTAGTTTTAGGGTGCCGATACATAAATGACTGTTTTTAAAAAAATTGTCTTTTGGCATTTTGAAACTTAGTCTTAAACCAGCTGATGCCCGCGACTTCGTCTGCGTGTTGCGGTTTTTTAACTATCCCACAGGAACTCTTTAATTTTTCTGGATCAAAGTATCCTATATGTTGCCCAAGGATATAAGCTACCACCATACAAAATTTCATTTAAATCGGTCCAGTCGTTTCAGAGGTTAGCCGGTAAAAACAGACAGACAAACAGAGATAAATAAAATAATTAAAAATCTAAATTAGTTCTATTTCACTTCTTACATCCCCCTGACTCAGTTTTTAGCATTTTTTTTCATTGTACAGAAATTCGACCTCTACAGTTTTTTTATATGTATATGTATAGATAGGCTTCCTAATGGGTTAGCGGCATAGGGATCTATTTCTGTGATCTGAGGTTAGCGGATTTCAGTGACAATTTAGTGATTAAAACATCATTTTTTATTATTTCGAAATTCCTGTCAATTTCAAGTCTATGCTCCAGACAAACGAACTGCCAACCTCGGGTAGCTTAAAATAAAATATTTGATTGAATGTTTCCGCTGTTGTAACACAAAAACATCATATCTTATATTATCGAGAAATGTTTTATACTTTTAGATATTTGATTGTTTGTGCTAGGGTTATGATTGAACGGTTACACACTTGTTTAGTGAACGGAAATCGTTAAGTAAACATGTCGATAGAATCTCATGTAATAGAAAAGTGGAACAAAAATGTAATAGTCTATGTTGATGGCGAGTTAAATTGTTTCTTGCTATACGTAAAACGTGAATAAATAATAAAATACATGCCAATGACGTGAGTTCGAAACCTGGCTGGCAAACATGCATTTATTTGATAATTTAGATGTTTTTTAAGTATTTGCGAATAGAACACGTAATTAAAGTTACGTTTTAACGGTTTTAAACGTAGTATTTTATTTGATTATTATATCCGACGTTTTTCGACGACGAAACGTGGCCGAAATGTCGCATATGAAAAATAAACAAATTCCGCACTTAAAACGTAGTTCTAAGATTTTTCTGAACTAATTTGCAATTGTTACAAAGCACCAACGGTGAAGGAAAATGTTTTATTAAATCGAGATTATCGATGTGTGAATGCCTCCAATCTATCTTAAACGAGTGTGATCCGTTCATTCGTGCGATTTTCTAAAAACCGTTAATATATTTTAATTATACATTGTTTTTTATTGTTATTTCTTAAGGGGGCGCTTTAATAAAATATTACTATTTGTTCCCTTTCTTTGTTCAATTTCAATCATAAAATATAAACCTTAAAAGCTAAAAGCCAGTATCTAACTATAAAGCACACTCGGATTAAACAATTCTTAGCCCTTAAGCTGCCTTGTAAAAAGACTATCGCCTTAAAATGGGTCTCTTTGCTTTGTTCAGTGTTGCCAGATGTCTTTATTTTGCGGTAAATTCTTAATTCAAATAGCAATTCTATGATAAGGTAGTTTAGTCAAGTATTAAAAAAGTAAATGATTTATATGTTATGTGGGGTAGACAAGTAAGATAACAATTTTACGATTTCAGCGATTCGCGTGCGATTATGCTCATTAAGAATATCTATTAAGTACTATCGCTTTACAACAAATGCGTTCAGAGCGTCTTCTTCGTGCACGCCTTTAACCATTCGTCGTATACACTCTTCTTTCATACGTTATCTCTTTCACACTATGGACATGTTCAGAAACATCGTCTTATATTCACCAAATCATGCGTTCAAGTATCATATACAAATAAACATGTGTCACTGAAATATCGACGATGTATTTGTTAATTAATTACAACGGCGGTACCTACCATACGTGACCGCAGCGCCAACTTTTTCGCTATATTCGTCTATTCTAAGGAAACGACGCCGTTAATTGCGATAAACAGTAAAACAAGTATCCGAAGTGTTGTCCCAAAATATAAGCTAGCTCTGTAAGTTTCATTGAAATGAAATGAAAATTTATTAGCTTAGAAAATGTACACAGGTCTTAAATGATCTATACAGATAAATAAATTTGAAGTGTATGTTTGTATCAAAATAAAAATGGGAAAAAAATCAGGGGGATATTTCGGACCAAGTGATACCGAAAATGCAATTTTTAGATTTTTATCTGTCTGTCTGGATGTTCCGGCTAATCTTTGAAACGGCTGGACCGATTTCGACGGAACCTATACTGACAGATAGTTGACGTTATAATTAGTAACTTACTTTTCTTTTTTTAGGGTTCCGCGAAAAATATTCACGCGGACGAAGTCGCGAGCACAGCGTACATATATAAGACCACGTGCCATTACCCATGGGGCGTACAAATATTACACTTTCTTATACAAGCTATATAAAATATAATTAAAATTCTATTGACGTTACCACAGAAAATTAAATTATTTTAAGTCAAAAAACACAAATACGGTAAAATAATTAAATTCGATATAAATGTTATAAAGCCTAATTTATGTCTTGTTCCCATTAAAATAATTATGCACCGATACATTTAAATCCGTTCACGAGATACTCTAACAGAGAGATGGAGCCACAGACCAAAATTTTAAATATGGTATTTTCGTCATCTAGTGGTCCGAATTAGCATTCCTGACTTTTCTAAATTTTATGGAATAAAGATTAGATTAGATTAGATAACACTATACTGCTCACTAAAATAAACAAATACAAAAACAAAAGACATAATTACAATACTTGGCAAAACAACAGGCGGCCTTACGCTAAAAGCGATCTCTTCCAGATAACCTAATTTAAAAGAAATTCTCAACTAATCTGGCGATGTAGGTGGAGTAGAAAAAAGACAGGACTGTACAATTTAAATATACATACTTACATTAATTTATAAATTTAATGCATACATAAATCCAGACACATTTATAGAATACCAATATATACATATATACCAAATAATCTAAATAAATAAATTTATTAACATTATATATGACAAATATTTTATATTACAATATATAAATAAGTAAATGTTTAATATATTAGACATATTTATTTAAAGACAGATAGTATTTTCTGAGTTCCGAAAAGTGGGTAATGTTTTGGCCTCTCTGACAGTAAGAGGCAACGCATTCGAGAGTTTGACAGTTTAGATAAAATCTATAGATTTTGTTATTGAATCCGAAGCTGGTAAGCAGGCTCAGTTCATCGAAAGTGGTCACCGTCGCCTTCAGACGTCTGCAACATTAGGGACGAAGCCGACGCGTTGCCAGGCTTTAGGATGGGATGGAGAATGAGATAGAGAGGATGGGATTGGAATGGGAGATGGAGGGAGTCACTCATCGCATGAAACACGATTCGCTCAAGGCTAATCGGTTCACGCCGATATTCTGTGTCAACGTGGTATCACACCAATCGAGTCGACCGAAACAGCTGTATTCAAGATAATGATTCCAGCATGGATCTACTAATTCGAAATTCAAAAGTTTTTATTCAAAATAAGTTTTACTGGAGAACACTTTTTGAAGGTCATATATGTAAGTCAAAATTTTAATTTACTTCCTACTCTATGTACAACGCTTCGCAATGTGTTCTCGCTGTTGAAAGGAGAACAAGCGGCAAGAAACTCCCTAGCAATACGTTTAACTAAAAAAGATTTTTAATCATAATATTATTTTTAATCATATATTATATTATATCATCATAATTATTTATATATTATCTCAGGCTCTTTTTTTTTAAGACAGAATTTGTATGACAATTACTTTTCAAAAAATGAATGATATACTACGTACATCCTATTATAGATCGGACTTTTAACAGTAACGTGTTGCAACACTATAAAGCCTCTTGAGTGCTTTCACATAAAACCTGCTCGACATATTCGTTTAAGAGCTGTCGCGTGGCTGTCGCTGTGAAGTTGAGTTAGCACCTACTTCCTAAGATACATTATTCCCTTGTTATTAATTTTTATTATGTTTATTCATGATGGGGTCCTATTTATTGTAAGCATCGTTTCTCAACCTGGGGGTCGCGACCCTTGTGAGGGTCGCGTTTCCTATAACAGGGGGTCGCAGTATGTTAAAATAAAATTGTGTGTGTGTGTGCAGTGCACAGGCAGTATAACTGAATGAAAGTATGACAAGGGGTGGGTGGGATTCTAAATTTTGTGACGTCACATTTCATATATTATGATATCGTCGTAATATATTTACGCTTTAAAACACGAAATTTGAAATATCTATCTGTGTGAGAATAGTGTTTAAACTATGAAATATAATGTATATTATCTCATTCTCTCGCAGGCTTAGTCCTATAGATGTATGTGTTTATCTCTATTTTTTTATTTTTTTTATTGCAGGAGTTCAGCAGACAGGCAGACGGCCCACTTGATGGAAAGTGGTTACCGTCGCCTATGGACATTTGCAAACCAAAGGTGCTACAAATGCGCTGCTGCTCTCTTAAAGGAGACTGGAACCTGGTCACTGATGCCGGAACACAACACAAGGTTGTTATGGCGGCGTACTCTAGACCAGGGGTGGTCGCCATCCAGTCGAGCAAATACCCTACCACCTGGCTGTGGGTTGTTTAGTCGCCTCTTACGACAGGCCGCCCGGCCGCAGGAAATTGTATTCTTTCTCCGTTCCTGCACGGATGGAATTGTAGGAATTTTATTGTAGCTTTTTCGTTACATCAAGTTTCAAATCACATTGATTATAGAGATGTTTCCCTTCAACAAGATCTATTTACAAATCAAACGTATGCATAAACTTTTAATTAAAACATTTTTATAATCTTGCTGTGAAGGGGTCGCAAGCCTTTTTCTTAAGTTTTTGGGTTTTTCTTAGGTCGTGACATAAAAATCGTTGAGAAACAATGTTTTAAAGAAACATTTTATCAAAATTAAATTTAACACTGCACATAGTTAGGTCTACAAATCTTGTATCAAGATTGTTATTCCGAAATCATAGTAGTTTCTGAGACAATTACCTGGGACATACTGACCGATAAATATTGATAATTCTTATTCATTATGAGCATGTTATCACTGAACTGAAATGGTTTTAGTCACTAGTTTTTTTATTTGTTATAAGCTCGCATTATTTCTGTTGTTATATAGAGTATATACATAGGTACATAAATCTACAAAGGTTATATATAGGCTATCAAAGTATGCCTACTAATGTCCAGTATTGTATATAAGTAGGCATAAGTGTACTATAAGTTTCATATCTGTAACAATAAGTTTCTGAGACAGTCTTCTGTGACCTGCTGGCAGATACACATTTATAATTTTTATTCACTATGAGCGTGTTTATATGCATATTAGACTGGGAAAAACCCAAACATGTCATTCTTTTGTTATATAAGGTTAAAAATAAAATACAACTATTATTTCCATGAGGAATAAACAAATAAGATTCAAATAAACAGGACTACAGTTTTATAAGTTTCATCAAAAAGTTTTGAATAACATAAGATTTGGAAGATTTTATTGACAAATATTTTTCCACTTGTTGTTGTACCCGAGAGAGCCTTGAGGACAAAAACAAATTTTAGTTCAAGACTGACGCTAGTGGCTGACGATAAAATGAAAATGTAAGCATTTTTTGCATTCCCAGCCAAATAGCAAAAAGGAACCTTCCTTCTGTTTGTACGTCATATATATGTAGGAGTCTTATTTGTTATTATAAAGTAACCATATGGCGGAAGTAGTCATATAACCGGATGTCTACGTAGAGGCATTTATTATCAAGCGAATATCGGAAATGGAGTAACCGGAAGTTGGAAGTTAATATGGATGGCGGAAGTTGGTTTAGAAAGCGGAACTAAAGTGGCGCCAAAGCATTACCGGATATTGTCACTACGGTGCGCTACGAGGACCTTAAATACGCGGTGTTGGGCAGAGAGGGGACAGTCTTGAAACAGTCTTCGATCGACCAGTCTACAACCAAGTCGTCTTGTGGTCGATAATTACTGCTTGATAATCACAGTATTCTTGAGGGCAAATTGCTGCTCGACGCCTGACAAGGGTGGATGCAAATCATGGAGTTGTCCTAATATTTCTGTGTATTATTGTGCTGTATTTAATATTGTAATTGTAATAATTCTAGTGTAATGAACTTTGATTATAATATTTCAGATTATTATTGTGTTATACTCGGTGTCGTGTCGTTCGCACGCCGTGAACCCTACATATACATACATTTTTAATGGCTTCCAGGGGCTAAATTCAAAATCAGAAGAATTTGTGAAAAATGCTCAAAGGAGTCTCAAAAGTATAAGAGTATTATTGAATTGCATCACGATTAAATATATCCGTGCAAGAAGGGAGAAAGAATACAATTTCCTGCACCCGGGTTGCCTGTCGTAAGAGACAAAACAACCAACAGCTAGGTGGTAGGGTATTCGCCGGACTGGATGGCTACCACCCCTGGTCTAGAGTATGCCGCCATAACAACCTTGAGTTGTGTTTCGGCATTAGTGACCAGGTTCCATTCTCCCTTAAGAGAGCAGCAGCGCATTTGTATCACCTTCGGTGTTGTAAATGTCCGTAGGCGACGGTAACCGCTTTCCATCAGCCAGTGGGCCGTCTGCCTGTCTGCTGAACTCGTGCAATAAAAATTAAAATATATTTTTATATAATTTATATTAGTATTTATTTCGTAGGAAAGTTTACGATAACACTAAAAATTACGTTTTATGGATGAGTCAGCCATACCGTCCTGTTTGAAATGGACTTAGTCACGAATGTAATCATCTGATTTTGAAATAAAAATACATAGTGTTCGTTGACAGTTCTTTTACTTTTAGACGGATTCTGTGCTTGGGCAGGCTGTCTTAGCCGGCCGAACTCGCTGGAACGAACTCCGGGTTTGATTCCTGGTAGGGTACATTTCAGAAACGAACTTTGTTATTTATTATGGTCTGGGTGTTTGGGATCGGCCCCAGAGTGATCCAGTGTATATTACTCGTAAAACAAACTTAACTTGTTTAGCTTGGGGACATACAATGTGTGAGTTTGTCTGCCGATGAATATTATTATTATTATATTATTTTAAAACAACCCATAGTGTAGCTTGTAAGGATCAATTTAAAATTAGGAAAAATGGGTTGATATTTAAAAAAAACCTCTTATTTAGCTTAACAGCCAAATTCATATATTTTTAACTTATTTACAATTAACATAAGCACTTTAAAATAAAACTAAAATATTACTAATAATGTATACAAATTAAATAAAAAATAAATGGGTCACAAATCATCGTCAGTTGGGGAAGTGCTCAAAACTCTGTCCGCGTTACCACGTTGTGGCAACGCTTAAGTATTGCCCAAATTACAGGCCAGTCTTTTGATCGCATGAGACGTCTATCAACCGTGTAGATTAGATAGGTTTCGATTATTCGACATTTAGGCGGTGAGCTCTTAGACTCCATGGCACCAAAGTTTCGACACCAAAGTCAAAAATATGTATTGAATATTATTGCCTAACTTGAAATCAAAAGCACAATAATAATATACTAATATACAAAATACTACGTTAAACCCGTACTGTTTGTCGAATGTGACAAGGAAGGGGGCTATTCACAGTCCATTTGCCCCGGTGCAAACTGCGGCCCATTGGGCCAGAAACGGCTCACGGGTAACGCTGCCATATAGCCAGTTAAAGCTTCTACATGTGCTAAGTGTATGCTTACATTCTGAAAATAGAACGTACTTAAGTGTTTACATATTCGTCTTTGAAAGAACTTTATTGATTAAGTTTTAGCGCTTTATGCGGTTAGCTGTATCCGGCTAGTCGTCTGGTGGGCCCCAGATAAGAAAAAATATGTAAAACTGATTTCTACCATTGATTTAAATTCACTTCACGAATGTTAATGAGAACTTACATGTTTGCGTCACTTATAAAATCAGCGCTGTTTCAGCTCTTCTTGACACAGCATAATGCTGAGTTGTCGGCTTCATTGCTGTGTATGTTATGTACAATTTTTGAAGTGAACTTCTTTAGTCGTGTTGGGCACTTATGGGAAAATGTTATGGGTTCGCGTCACCGACATGCTCATGATTACGTTCCCGTCACCGACATGATTGTATCAGTATATCTGTAGCTAGCATTAGTGCTGTGTATATCTTATAAGTGAAATTGAATGGATTTAGTGAAAAGTTCAATGTGTATATACTGTGCATTGTTAAAATAGTGTTTTGATTCAAACATTATGACATTTCAAATTTTAATACTGAAAGTTTTAAGTTTTCACTTCTATCGGCAGTCTCTATAACTGCCAAATTATTTAAAATATTTTGTTTTATAAAATTCTTATGTCTTTATGTTTTACGTGTGAATCCTGTTAGTTTTAAGTTTTTTTTGTAGTTTTATGTATATTCATTCACGTGAATGAAAAATTACTTTCTTTCATTTGTATACGCACTACGCGGCGACTTTCCTCGACCTGGTCCGCGCGATCGAAGTGCTGCGGTCTCATTGCCGATCAGGTGGATGGTTGCTATATGGGCTATGGAGTTCAGTATGCCACTGGTATTCACTCGCATGTTGCTATGTCAACTCCAATTGTCGCAATCTGGTCACCCAGTGTTTGCAGCAGTGGCGCCTATTATGCAAACGCCAACTACATCGCTGTTGAAAAAACGTGAAACTCGCGGTGTACACATTTTTTATTATTACAATTTGTATTTTTAATTTTGCAATCTTACAGCGTATTTTGAAACAAAAGCCGATGCCCTATCGGGTTATGAGTTGCTATTTCATCCAATACGTGTGGATGCCCGCCGAGCGTAAGAGATAGTAATACAGTAATAACATGCACGAATAGAAATGTAAGCGCCAGTAAAATTCATGGTGCTTTCGTCCGCTACTAAGTTTATAGCGACACTAGCAATAATATAATAATATTTCGGCAGACAGACACACACATTGTATATCCCCAAATTAAGCAAGTTATGCTTGTAATATACAACTGACCGAACCCAGACACCCAGACCATAGCAAATAACAGAAAGTTCGTTTCCGAAATTTACCATGCTAGGAACCCGGAGCCTCTGCGTTCCAGCGAGTTCGGCCGGCTAAGACTCAGGCCGCTCAACCAACGAGACCGTCGATATTTATGAACAGAACGCGTAAACGCCAATTAATGCATGGCGCTTTCGACCTTTTGGTCGCTAGTCGCTAGTTTCTTAAAGGTAGGCTATGAGGAATCGAGTTGCATGAAGTCCACGCCACTGATCTACAGCTACTTAGATCGACACGATCGGTGTGATACTATACTCACATAAAATATCAGCGTAAAATATTAGCCTCAGATAAAATACTCTTTCGTACGATGAGTCAGATTCGGATAGTCTATATCTATCCCCCCCCCCCCCCCTTGTTTGCGATTAACGCAACTTCCTCATTCATTAAAATCTCATTGCATCATTACAGATTATTATAAATCACATATTTCACTCGCATTACATCGTCACATACGTCGAACATTAAAATACATAATTTTGTCTATAAATCTAAAATATACAAAAACCTTGTGAAATCACTAAATATACAAACATAAATTGCCGGCTTTTATGGTTGAGCGGGCTAAGCCTTTGCCGAACTACACTGCAATGCAGAGGCTCCGGGTTTGACTTCTGCCATGTGTTACAAGATGTCCATCACAGTAGTCATGAGAACCATAGTGTATATTAGTATGACATAGACAATCGTCATAGATAATACTTTTAGTCGATTTATCAGATGATTCGATTTATAATTAAATTACCATTTTCTACCGGTTAGTTAATTTTATAAGCCCACTAAATTATCATCTAGATAATTTAGTGCATTAGTAACTAATTATTATAATTGTTTTTATGATCCTGGCAACACTATGATGTAATTGCTATTTTTAGCAATGATGCAATGTTATTGTTTTGTAGGGTAGCATTTTTCGTATAAAAGGCGTAGTGGCGTTTAGACTATGTTCATTGCTTACTGTGCTGTGTGAATATTCACATCAAAGGCTGAACAATAAGGGGAAATCCTACCCAAATAGTTAATATTTGGTACTTTCTTACCCAAATCTCTCCTTGCATTTTACACATGGTAAATTTCGGAATCGAATTTTCTGCGTTATTTACTATGGTCTGAATGCCTGGGATCGGACCCAGAGTTGTCCGCTGTATATTACCCATAACAAAAGCTTAACTTGCTTAAGTTACAATTCTTAATATACAATGTGCGATTGTCTGCCGATTAAAAATAAAAAAAATAAAACCAAGTTTCAATTCAAATAATATCAAATTACCCATATTCCATTCACCTCTGCGATGTTTTCTATCCTATCTCCCTATACCAGCGATACTCAACTGGTGGCCCGCCGAGTTTTTGTAAGCGGCCCGTCTGACATATTAGTAGTTGTTACATTACATTGGTAACACTCCTGGTATTGCAAAAGTCCACAGATGTGAAAGTTCATTCTTTGAAAAGTAATTGTAATACAACTTCTATATGTATTAAAAAAAGAGCCCGAGATAATATCATTATTTCAATACGTGAAGTAAAAACTTTGTATCCCTTTTTTACAAAAATTGTGAGGACGGAAGAGTATGAAATTTCGCACACTTATAGTTTATATAGAGGAGTGCAGAATGCTAATATTTAAAAAACTATTAATAAAAAATACATTAAATCAATAAAAAACACATATATATATATATATATACTACCTACCATGCATTTCACACACACACACACACACGCATATATACCCACCCTTTTGTATATTTTTCAAGTCGGATTAACAGTGTAGCCTTGGCGAAACCTGTGATTATAGAAGTATAGTCTTTGACAACAGAACCTTAATAATGTTCAAACTTATAATTTCAATTAATTATGGTCGAATTTCGACCACTGGGCGACCAGTAATATAAATAAATATAATGAATGAATCCTATTTAGCTGGACGTGTTGCTGGGGTGTTTCTTGTCGCTTCTTCTCCTTCGAACAGCAATAACCCATTGCGAAGCGGTGTACATAGAATAGAAAGTAGATTTAAATTTTGACTTACATGTATGACCTTCAAAAAGTGTTCTCCAGTGAAGCTTATTTTGAATTTGAATTTGATGACGGTAACTTCCATTAGATGGGTCGCAAGCCTATTTTAAACTAGCATTAAAAAGCACTAACAAATTTATGTTGTGAGCACCTTATCTAATACATTTATGTGACCCTTATAAGAAAAAGCTTGAGTATAGCTTTCCTATACCATACCGCATTTCCCTATCCATCTCTTTTATCTCATTGCTCTTATGTGATCCCTGTATCCCATCCGCCATATTTTTTTATTGCTTAAGTTCAACAGACAGGCAGACAACCCACTTGATGAAAAGCGGTTACCGTCGCTTATGGACATTTGCAACACCAAAGGTGCTACAAGTACGCTGCTGCTCTCTCAGGGGAGGCTGGAGTCTGGCTACTAATGCCGGAACACAAGTCAAGGTTTTTATGGCAGCACCCTAGACCAGGGGTGGTAGCTATCCAGACGAGCAAATGCTTTACCAAATGGCAATCCCATCGTTTCTATCAAGCCATTCCCTAGTGTTGCAAACGTTTGTAAGCGATGGTAACCACTTGTCATTAAACGGGACACCTGCGTCTTTTGCCAACTTCGCAATATAAAAGACTAGGATTATTCACAAGTTATTAATCTTCTTCTAAGTCATTCTCTCACTACTGAGGATCGTGATTTTAATGGCAGTAAATAAGTGCTTCTCTCTACGTGGTTTTGAGGATGGTGAAGGGCCGAACTTATCGATATATCCAGCTGGTCAGCAACCTGGTCCATCCACTGATTTGGAGATCTACCACGAGGTCTCTTACCTTCAACTTTCCCCGTGACCACTAGACTCTCCGTGTTATCTGGGTACTTGCGGCTACATGGCCAAAAGTACTTCAGTATTCACTGTCGGCCTACTGCTGATAATTTCTGGTGACCTCCAATATTAAGCTCTTCCGGTGTGGAAGGATTCGTCCGACGAGCCAGTTATTAAATATAAACACAGAAAATATTGGCAGTAAAACTAAGATTGACTTAATTATATCAATCAACTGTGTCAATGGGGAGGTCTTCAATTACCAGACGAATTCTGTACAAATTGTAGTGGATTGGTCCCAATTAATGTCAAGCGACGTCATTTAGATATAGAAGTTAATTAATTCTGTCCAGATCGTCGCTTCCCAAATTATTATTGCTTGAGCTAATTTATTTGTATCTATAATATTTGTGTTTTCTTTTTAAATACGCGATTTGTGTATCTTATACTAATAATATATAAAGCGCTGAAGAGTTTGTTTGTTTGATTGGACGCGATAATCTCGGGAACTACTGGTATGATTTGAAATATTATTTCAGTGTTAGATAGCCCATTTATCGAGGAAGGCTATAGGCGAGGAGCGGAGCACCAATGAAGAATGTTTCAAAATCGGGGTTCTTTTTCCTTTTGAGAGCTTCCACTGCGTGCGCTGCGTAAACGGTTAAAGTTTCGCAAAAATCATGTGTGACAGAATTGTTCCCCTTTAAATGTTGGTTGGCTCACTATAACCTTTTTTATGCTAACCAAATTTGTTCTAAAATAATGCATTATTTGCGGAGGTGTTTTTATAAACATGATATTAATCCCTATTCAAATAAATACGTTATTCATCACAAGTATTTAATTTGAAACAGAATTACCGTTTACATTTCATTCGATTTCAATGAAAATCTTAGGAGAAATCGCAGTTTTATAATAACATCGCAGCAAAATAATGATTAAGTACTGCGCGCGCAATTATGATGTGCAAGGCCGGCGGGCAGTAATGAGGTCGCCTCTTACGTAAACAAAGTCGCGGGTTAAAGTTAGCGTTAGCCCAAAGTAACTATTCCACGCGAAGTCGCGGGCAGAAGCTAGTTTTTTTATATAAACGAAACAACTACGGCCTCTTGATCTGTACCTTTTTTAAAGAATATTTAATTATTAATTACTGAATTTTACACATAATTTATTTGTATTGTTTAATGTGTGTGACATTTTATAGGATGTCATACTCGTGTTGGTGACCTTAAGATTTATTACAATATTATTTATTTTTAAGTTTTATGCTAAATACTTATTTTGATATGGAGTGTTACTGTTATAACTGTGTTAAAGTGATGCGAGGTAGTGTTTGTGGTGCCGCCATATAAACATCCTTTCGACCTATGCGACCTTATCTTCTAACCTGTTTAATTTCTTCCATTTAATCTGATGGTGCGTGCCCCTTTCGCACGTCAGTCCTTCAATTGTCATATCATAAAATAAATTAAATCGCTCCGCATTGTAAGCACATAAAATAAAATAACATAATTCAACATAAAAATATACCGCGCCCGCAATACTATCAATATATAAAATATACTACAACCCGCACCGCATGTACATTAAATAAACTATTAGAAAATTAATAAAAACTGAAGTGAAGTGAAAGTGGACTGAGGAGTAGAGCAGCTGTATTTCATTCCCATTAATCAGGTAAGTGCGTGATCGTTCTCAAATTCCCTTCCGAATTGTCCCACATTTCTTTTACTGTAAAATTGACACAGTTCGCTTATCATAAATCCAGCGCCGCTGCAACAGTTTGCTTTGTGTGTGACTTATGTCTACAGTATATGTGATATATTTTTTAAAAATAATAACATTAATATTACTCTTTTTTTTTAAATAATAGCATATACTTAATTACTTAAATTGTAGCTTAACTACTGCCATAGTGTGTTGTTTTTTGTGTTGGGGATTTGTGTATTTAATCAGTGTCAAGTATACAAAATCCTATTAGGTCCAGTTTCAATAACTTACCGACTCTTCTTTACTGTTGGTTAAAATTTGACATAAGCTCCATACAAGTAATGTCAAAATTCAACTGATAGTGGGGGAAGTGAATGCTTAGTAAGATATAGATACCTCTGTACTGTCTATACCGGCGGCGAGAGTGAAGTACCCTGTGACTACATTTTTTTCGTGAAATCATGTTCCGATTTTTGTCAAAATTGTTACATACAACAATATTACTTTGCAGTTATACTATTCTCTAGTATAGCCTAGTCGATCGTAATATCACGCCGTATAGTGGGCGAAATGCTGCTCAAGAAAAAAGATGGTAAGCGGTGGCCTTCTTCTGCGAGGACGTCATGTCCTGAAAGGACGTGGTCGAAAAGCAAAGGGAGTAGGATGAGTAAGTGTATCTCCGTCGCAGACGCCGAACAGAGGGGTCGGAGGCGCTTCTACGCTTACCTCTTCGTAGGTGAGAAACGGTGGTAAGGGACCTACTCTGTGATCCATGCCTAGGGACGTGGGAGTTCTGTACCCTGGGGCACCCCAAGGATTGGGTCGAGGTGTGCGTGGCGAACTGCCTAAGGCAGATCCCGTGGCACCTCGCAAAAACGCAGAGAGACGCTGGTAGGTTTAGAACAGAATACATATTTTACTGTAACTATGTATTCTATTCTATTCTAAATCTAACTAACGGGGTAACTCAAACCTGTATGCGCGGATGAACACGGGTGGGTAATTACGTTTTAAAACTCATTTTTTTCCAACCACAAGCGCGGGCACATGGGAGGCAGGTTCAGGTTTAGTTGTGTAGTTGAGAACGTCTGTATCAGAGTCCCACACGAGCCGAGAAGCGCTTAATCTCGCCGCGTAAGGTCTAACCCCCACAAAGGGCCCGGTATAGTACGAAATGTATTTATTCCCCCTGCTTCAACAACAACAAAAAAAAGATTGTCCTATAAGTTAACCAGTTAAATCATTTCAGAGCTAAAGAGGAACTTTTAATTGAATCATATACCAATACAAGTAATTTATTCATAAAACCAAAACATGTTAGTTATGTAATTATTCGGAATAATTCAGTGGTTTCCAGTGTTATGTACATTTGAATAATTCATTAGACTAGGTGTATTAATGCTAGGGGAACCGTGATTAACTTTACACGAAGTATGATAATTCTGTTATCCTGATTGTTTTAGCGTCGTAGTAAAGGGTCTAGTCTCCTAATAGGAATGCGGAAATTATAATAAATTCTAATATTTTTACATGTAAAGGGTTTTCTATTAACAGGTATACTTTATCCGTGCAGGAACGGAGAAAGAATACTAATTCCTGCGGTAGGGCTGCCTTTCGTAAGAGGCGACAAAAGAACCTACAGCCAGGTAGTAGCGTATTTGCCCGACTAGAGTATCACCCCTGGTCTAGAGTATGCCGCCATAACAACGTTGAATTGTGCTCCGGCATTAGTGGCCAGGTTCCAGTCTGCTTTTAGAGTGCGGCAGCACATTGACAGCCTTTGGTGATATGAATATCCATAGGCGATGATAACTGTTTTCCATCAGCTGGACGCAGACCGCCTATCATCTCCAGCAATAAAAAAAATACGTTTTCATAAAAAAATTAAAAGTATTTCAGATATTGCAAATGAAAGCTGTTATTATGCCGTTTATGAATGAAACTCGATTTCAGGCCACCACGATACGCTTGGAACAATCTATTTTTTTAATCCAATTTTCGACCACTCTACCACACATTTTGGTCGAAATTCCGTAAATTTCGCTTTCAATATTGGTTTTGAGCTGGTCTATTGTCTCTAGCTTGTTGACGTAGACTATCGGCTTCATGTATCCTCAGAGAAAAAAGTCCAGGGATATTAGGTCGCAAGATCTCGGTGGCTAATTGGTGGGGCTATTTCTCAAGAGATCGCGGTCTCCGAATTTTGTCTTCAATAAGTCGATGGCTGCGGTCGCTGTACGGCACGTAGAGGCTCAGGCCTTCAAATTTTGCAATAATTTGATCTTGTGCGCTTGTAAGCAGAGATCCTTTCGCAAACTTCGCCAAAATGATGTGGAAGAGTCTCAATTTGCTAGCCTACCTCACTGCAACGCAGAGGCTCCGGGTTCGATTCCTGGCATGGTAAATTTCGAAAACGTTCTTTCCGTTATATACTATGGTCTGGGTGGGTGCCTGGGATGGTCCCAGAGAAGTCCGTTGTACATAACACAAGCATAGCTTGCTTAATTTGTGGATATACAATGTGTGTGTTTGTCTGCCGATTATTTATTTAAAAAAATGCGTATGATGTGGAATGGATTGATTCGGGTCGTTGTGAACAGACCCCTTATTGCCGCAATATTCTCAGCACTCCCTGAGATTCTTCGTCTCATGGATACCGGGATATCATGTAGCGAAAATTTGGACTCAAAGTTTTTCACCCACTTATGAATTCGGAGTCAGATGAGGCGATTTTGACGACCGAAAATAATTGCTCTTAAAGTTGCGCAGGCACCGACCTCGAACTTTGATTATTTTTCAACGTACATCATGATAACTAAATGGTAGACATTAAGGAGCAAAATAGCTATAACAGTTTACATGTAAACCTTAAGGAGCTGTTTATATTAAAAATTATTGTTAATAATTGACTGTTCCCAACCTTACTCCAGGGTTCAGTAGTAATTTTGGCGAAAACGGAACTTTTATGAATTCGTCATATCGGGAGATATAAGAGAAGTAGTTTAAATATTGTAAATAGGCTATTTTGCTCGATGGAAACTCTTTTATTTTAAAAGCAATTAAAACTGTATTCAAAGTTTGAAAAATGTAAAAATACTAAATGCATTTTTAATTCGAAACTCACCAGCTTTTCATATTTAAAAACTCACATGAGTTGTGAAATATGCACTAAAAAACTATGGCTTGAAAGGCATTTGGCATTTTTTCTATGTTCATTGGCTTGATGGCTTTAAAGCAATTTTTGACAATTCTTTTTGAACACGTTTAAACTAAATCTATACACTTTTTCCTCCTTCGTAAAGGAGGCGGTTTTCAATTTGTCTGTATGTTGCTTTTTTCTTGTATGTTCTTTACTCGATTTCTCCGTCAAATATGAACCGATTTTCAAATATTTTTTTCCAATCGAAAGGTATAGTCCCGAATTGGTCCCATTGTCACCATGTCAGGGTCTGATAAGAAAATTCTAAGGAATTACAGAAACCCACGAAAATTGATAACAGACTATCAATTTTCGTGGGTTTCTAAAAATGACTATATTTTGCACATTTGTTCTTGTTTTTTTAAGTTTAACTTGGTACCGACTTCACGATGTTTTAGAAGGCGGTTAAATATTTGTTTTTTGCTTTTTAGTTTGAAGTCGATTTTGTTTTTGTTTAAAAAAAATTTTGTTAAGAAGTTTTTATTTAAGGTCGATTAGAAAAAGGATTAAGCAGGGTAACATTCACATGTTTCAATATGGAAGATCGGAAGGCGTAGTCTATAGCCCGATATACAAAGACTTATAGAAATTGCGAATAGTATACTTGCTATACACAGATTAAGGAAACGGTATTCCACCGCAAACATGCCGTAGAGATGCTTTCACTTTAATTGATACAATCTCAATGTTGACTTCCGAAATTAATAAACGGGAGTCTATAGACGGTTTCAATTTAAGTAATCACACTGGTATCGGGGGCTTTGGGTTTATATGATGTGTATTTAGAATCGGAATAGCTTTGGTTGAAAGCCGGTTCCTATATTACCATTCACTAATTTACCTTACACATTAAAATAGAGCCATGAAACCGGAACAAAACGTTGAACCGGTTATAATCTAACATAGGCGCGTTTATTTTCGGTTCTGTTCTAATTTTAACCACAATTAAGTGGGTTTGAGAAACAAAAGTTCGTTAAACAGGTTTTGTTTAATTAACCGGTTTCGAACGATATTTACCGCACACATTAAAATCACAGCCACGTAGTAAAGAAAGTTTTTATTCGTATTAATAATAATATCAGCCCCTAAATGTCCCACTGCTGGGCTCGGGTCTCCCATTATAGAGGGGTACGGATAGTATACCCATCATGCTTGTCCAAGGCGGCTTGGCAGATTTGACATATCGATTATCTCGATGTGCAGGTTGCATGACGATGTTTTCCTTCAGCGTTGTTAGCACGTGGTAATTGTAAACAATATGCACATTTGATCAGAAAACTGACTAAATAGTGCATGCGTTCCGGCCAGGATCGAACCCGCGCCCTTTGAGTTTGGGACGTCTGCGCTAGCGATTACGCTACCACGACTTATTCGTACACAACAAAAATATAAATACATAACGTAGAAAAACCCGGTTAATGCTTATTAAAATATTACTCTTTTAAACTTTGAACGAAGTGGTTGAATAAAACCGGTTAATTTGAAACCGGTTCCAAACTTCGGTCACTTATAAGTAAAACAAAAAATATGGTATTAAAATGGAGTCCGTAGTTTAAAAACAAAAACAGTAGTATACAGTAAATTATCTGCTTAAGTACTTTGTGTTGTGATGCGGTAACAGCAGCTGTTATTTCCCAAATTACAGGTGGATCAGTGACCTCAGCCCGAAATTAAATTAAACATTTATTGTTGTGGTTTGAACCGGTTAAATTATGCAAATGAGTCGCCACGTGATTATCATGTTGTTATCGTAGTAGGTAATAATACAGTAAATATGCGTCATGGATGATGTCGAAAATCAGACGTGTTCATTTGTGTCTTTCAATTTGTATAGATTTTTTTTCTATAAATGATGTATCTTAGTGATACAACATTAAAATTATAATCTAGTCTAGGAAATAATAAGACTAATGAGTAATTTAAATCTGACCTATAATAACTAGATATAACGTAAACTAAGAATGTGTCCAATAACACGTTTCCTATTGTCTTTGTTAAGGAGAAGACACTTTGTTCATGTGTTCTTTGTTAATGTTTAGAACATAGCACTACACTTTATTATTATGAGAGAAATGATGTATGTAGATGTATAGAAATGAGACATAAAAATTGTAAAATATATTTCATAAGTACCTTTTAAATACATTTTTGGTTTTTTTATTTTATTGTAAAACGTTCCAAATCTTGTTATTTGATTTTATATTACTTCTTTACACACAACTTTAAACACAAATTTGCCCTTGAAAATACTTCATAATCTAAGGAACACCAAATAACAACTAAGCAGATAATCAGTTGTATGTTTTTTTCTAAGTTATAATACGATTTCTCCGCCAATTGTGGACTGATTTTAATCTTTTTTATTCAAATTCAAATTCAAAGTTTTTTATTCAAAATAAGTTCCACTGGAGAACACTTTTTGAAGGTCATATAAATATATAAGTTAAAATTTAATTTTTCTTCCTATTCTATGTATACCGCTTCACAACGTGTTATTGCTGTTAAGGAGAAGAAGCGGCAAGAAACTCCCCAGCAACACTTCTAGCTAAATAATGTTTTTCTTTAAGTTTCTTATTCAAAAGATTATATTCCCGAGGTGGTTCCATTGTTACTAAGCCAGGGTCTGATGAGTGGATTCAGGGAAATCAAGAGCAACCCTCGAATATTATAGGCACGTACAAAGTGTTTCTTTTTTTTCAAAAGTAACTAAAAAACAAAAAAGAAACACTTTCTACATCTTGAAGTCGGTTCAAAGTAAAACAACAAAATTACTATATTTTGCAAATTTGTTGTTCTTTTGTTATGTTTTACTCATGTAGTCGGTTTTGTTATTTGTAATTTTTTTTATCGACAATTAAGTTCGTTTTTTTAAGTCGTAAATCTTTTATTTAGTACAGTTATCATAAAATGATATGTACACGGCATTTCATTACAATTGTCATAAAAAATACATACACAATGTAATTAAATAATATTTAAATTTATTTATTTAATTTGTTTGGGAAACATACAATAATTAATATTCTCAAATATAAAACACAAAATTAAAACATGTATCAATCAAGTTTCCACTAAAAAATAATTTATATAATAAAAATAAAAATTGGCTCGCACAGTTACTTACAAAACAAAAAAAAAATTACAATTATACGAGAATTACATAAAATGTCTATTTAATTTACATGAGGTCAATATTTAACAAAAACAAAAAAAAATACCACATTAATTAATATTAAATTATTAATAATAACAAAAACTAATGAAATAGAGTAAAAAAAAAGAAAAGTACATAAAAAAAGTTTGTCATCACTGCTCACCAAATAAACAATTACAAAAAATGTACGATTACAATATTTTCATGGTAAAAACAATAGGCGGCCGATCGCTCAAAGCGATGTCTTCCAGGCAACCTAACTTAAAGAATATTTTAAACCAATCTGGCGATGTAGGTGCAGAGCATTATATTATAAATACTTACTACTTTTTAATCTATTCTTGAAAGAAAGTTAAGTTTATTTAAAATTGACATTACGTCGTCAGCTATTTGCAGTCCATTGCTGGACGTAGGCCTCCCCAAGTCTGCGCCACTCATCCCTGTCCTCTGACTTCCTCATCCAGCGCCTACCGGCGACCTTGCCCAGGTCGTCGGTCTTCACTCCAGGACTCGTCTGCTGCATCGGCCATCGGTCTTGCGGCAGACATGACCGACCCACTGCCACTTGAACTTGTTAATTTTGCGGGCTATGTCGGTTACCTTGGTTCTCTTACGGATATCCTCATTTCTAATTTTATCCATAAGAGAAACATCCAATATATCTCGCTCCATAGCCCGTTGAGCGACTTGGAACTTGTGGACCATTCCTACCGTCATTGTCCATGTCGCGGCCCCGTAGGTCAGGACAGGGAAGACGCACTGAAGCTGCTTGAAGACAAAAGTCTTCAAGCATTGTTGACAATGCCTCGTTTCAATCAAAATTAAAAGACAGAAGTGAACCATTTATCTTGGAAATTATCCAAAGTCCTTAAGTAAACAAATGTACTATAAATAACCGCCTGGAATTGCTACTCTGGAAGGTCTAAGCACTCACTCAGTCATTAATTGATTCGATTCATTGCGCTCGACTGGCGGAAATTGTCCGATGGTCTTTAAAAAAAATAAATTCAACAGCCAATCGGATTCGTTTGCAGTTAAGAGGAAATAATTGCCTACTTTTCTACTCAGAGCACAATAAAACTTTCTTTTTATTATTTTGTACTACCTGTGCGGTTAAGTTGCAAATTCAAATTCAAAACTTTTTATTCAAAATAAGTTCCACCGAAGATCACTTTTTGAAGGTCATACATTACTCAAAATTTAAATTCGCCACCTAGTCTATGTACACCACCGCTTCATAACGTGTTATTACTGTTAAGGAGAAGAAGCGGACAGAAACTCCCCTGCAACACGTCTAGCGAAAAAAAAAAATCATCATAATTATTTATGTATCTCAGGCTCTCTTTTTTTAAAAATAAACTAGGATTCACACGCGGCTTAGTCCACCTTGGACGAAATAAGCTAATTTATACGTGTCCTAACAACTTGAAATAACTGCCGAGAAAATCCCGCAGGATTCCCGGTATATAAAGTATCACAGATTTTATGATCGAGAATTTGCTATCGATCAGCGAAAACCGTATCGAAATCAGCCCAATAGTTTTTACGCGAATCCCGAACAAACAGACAAACACAAAAAAGGCAAGAAACAAAAGACTACACTTTTACAAATTTTATAACATTATAAAAGATAGATATAAAAGTTGTTATACTTAATTATCAAAGAATTAATGGGTTGTAACAAACAAAAAATATTGTTTCCATCTTCGTCGTCGTTATACATTTATACAGAATTAGCTTTTGCCTGTGGCTTCGCTCGCGTTAATGTTTTCCCACAGGAACTGTACAATTTTTCGAGATAAAAAGTAGCCTATTTCCTATTCCATTTAGCCGTTTTGGTATGATTGAGTAACAAACATCTATCCAAATTTTCGTGATATTATATACTTTATAATATTTTATTGCGACAGCTAAATGTCTCACGTGACCAAAAGGTTGGTGTATACTTCTGGCAACGCTGGTGCGTTGCCATTTAAAGAGGGAATGCGGCCAGTCTTTTGGGAACGTTCCCATCTGATGGCAGTCTGGCTCTGGATTTTCTATATTAATTTTAATTTATATCCGGCATCAGTGGCCAGGTTCCAGTTTCACCTTCGAGGCCAGCAGTACATTGGCAGCATCTCTGTTGTTTCTGATGTCCATAGGCGACGGTAACCACTTTCCACCACAGTTGGGCCGACAGCCTGGCTGCTGTGCTTCAGCAATAAAAAAAATTGAGCACTCTCGTTTGGGAGACACATCTTGGGTCTGTGCTAATGGAGTTAATTCATTATTTCAGTTTTAATACATCAAGACTAGATGTCTGCTAAATATGACCACACAGTGACGTATACGAGGGAAGACTATTAAGGTCATTATTTTCAACCAGTGTAAACACAGCTTTATATATATCATTATTTACACGACGGGTCACGACATAAATCTTAATTTACGCACACCTACGCTTATTACGTAAACATCCGAGCGTTTAAATGCGCTAATGAATTATACGTGTCACAGCCAAAAGAATATCATTATTTATAAATTAATTATAATTATGGCAACGCGGCCAGTATTTAGGGAACGCATCAACCCCCCCCCCCCCCTCCACCAACAGCGATTGAAGATGTAAAAGCCCCAGGCATTAGATGGTAAAAATACAAGCCGTGCCGCGTCGGCATACAAGCGGCTCAGAACGGATTGAGGTGTGCCGCGGTTCGATGTTTTCGGCTCAGTGAGTCAATACACCCACTGCGCTTCTGCCGATGTGAGATGAAGTTAAACCCGTCATACATTTATGAATATTCTCGCTTCAATTATGGTACTCTTATAAATAAATAAATAAAGTGTGTCTGTGTGTGTGTGTGTGTGCAATTCACACACGACAGATGTGAAACTTCAGAAAAGTAGCCTACGAGAGAAAGAGATAAATATGGAGGAGTATCAGGAGTATTACGATAATTTTATCCGTGCAGGAACGGAGAAAGAATACAATTTCCTGCGGCCGGGCGGCCTATCGTAATAGGTGACAAAACAACCCACAGACCAGGTGGTAGGGTATTTGCCCGACTGGATAACTACCACACCTGGTCTAGAGTATGCCGCCATAACAACCTTGATCTGTGTTCCGGTATTAGTGACCAGGTTCCAGTCTCCCTTAAGAAAGCAACAGCGCATTTGTAGCACCTTTGATGTGGCAAATGTCCATAGGCGATGGTAACCGCTTTCCATCAAGTAGGCCGTCTGACTGTCTGCTGAACTCATGCAATAAAATACAACTACAAGATTTATTATTTTTATAATATTTTTACCAACCTCAAATATTATTTTATATTTTAATGCAACATATTACACTCCATATATTATAACACATTTTATTCAGATTCCATGCTATCACTTTGAAAAAGTAACACGAGAGACGTACAACAACTAAAATAGGAAACAAAAGCTCTAGTTTCAATTTGATTTATGAAATTCAAAACTTCAAAATATTTCTAACGCTCTCTTTACGACCATAGTGTTTAAATGATTAAATACCTCTTTTATTGTCGCTTTTTTCGTTTCATCGAGTTTCAAATCACAACGATTCTAAAGAAGTTTCACTTCAAAAATAAATAATAAATAAATCTGCAAACGTGGAACCCTAGGAAGGGGTTACATATTTGTGCCATTTGGAGTTGAAACTTTAGGTCCGTGGGGTCCATCGACAAAGGGTTTCTTCAAAGAAATTTGTAAGAAACTCTTTGATACCACCTGTGATCAGAAGGCTGGTTCGTATTTCGCGCAACGAATCAGCATTGCCATACAGCGTGGCAATGCAGCCAGCCTTCTGGGCATGCTTCGCTCTGACAGCGATTTGTTACATACTTTATATTAATTTATTTATAATTTAGTTTTATTTTCTTTCATTGTAAATCTATTTTAATTCATCATTACAACTAGTAATACACCTAAAGTCTGCAAACAAACACGCACATTGTATATGCCCAAGCTAAGCAAGCGTCACAGAGCCACGGTAGAATCATCACCTCGGTTACAGCTCTTACGGCCTGCTCCATTGGTGCGATACCACGCTTTCACAGAATATCGGTGTGAAACTGTTAGCCATCGTGTAATGAGTGGGAGTTCGGAGGGACATCTTTTAAGCTACGTTCGTCTATCCCTCGGGAACAGTACTTTTTTCTGGATGAAAGGTACCCTATGTCCTCTTTTACATAGATGACAACGTGTATGCAAAATTTCGTCACTATCTCTTGGGTAGTTAGGCATGAAAGCGTAAATAAAAATTGAGATTCGCATCTATAGTATTATATTCAGTATATTTATTCACTAATATGTAGATTAATAAGCAACAAATCACTGCGTGTATGTTATTTATTACGCGTGTTAAAGTGCCCTATTAAAAATTAAAAAGCTATTCAAATGGAAAACATTAACTAATAAAAATATAGGACCTATTAAATGTCAGTTCGCATTCAATAAAAATGGATAAAAATGCAAACCTATTTATGCACTTAAAAACAAACCACATACTCTCGCATGTTACCCCAATATAAGAGTGTGTTTACACTGGGCTAGTACATTTAAAAGATATCATTATTTTTTTTAATCAGCCGAGCAACACCTGGCCGGAATGCATGCACCACTTAGGCAGTTTTTTAACCTAATGTGCATATATATATATATATATATATATATATATATATATATATATATATATATATATATATATATATATATATATATATAGAAACACCGCCATTGTATATCCTCAAGCTAAGCGTAACTCGCTTGTTTTATGGTAATATACAACGGACAACTCTAAAGCCGATCCCTGAGACCTAGACCGTAGTTAGTAACTGTAAATTCGTTTCCGAAATTTAGCATACCAGGAATCGAACCTGGAACCTTTGCGTTCCAGTGAACCCAGCTGGTAAAGGCTTAGTCCACTCAACCACAGAGGCCGCCGTTCTAGTTATATAGTTGGTTTTCAAGCGTAGAAAACTATGCTGTGGAATCTTGGAACTTATTAATTGTAGAAAAAAATTGTCTACTACATTCTCACGATATTATTTATTGTCAACTAATATATTTTAAATATTTCTTGGTTTATATATATATTTTACTTCCAGAGATTAAAGTTTAAAACTCATGAGGTGTCTTTAATACACCTGGTTGGAATAAAGTTTTGAAGACCATCGGAGGCTATCGGAAGCTATCGGAGGCCATCGAAGACCATCAGAGGCCATCGGAAGCTATCGGAGGCCATTGGAGATCATCTGAGACCATCTAAGAAATTGTATAATAATAAAGGCAACTACAATACCTTCTATTTTTAAAACAGCGTAATATTACATTACTGATATTATTTTAGGTCTTATTTCATTGCATTAAAGTTCGAAACTGTATAATGATATACAGTGGTCAGCATTTTTTTCTTTCGCTAACACTTTTTTCGTCTAGCCCTCATCAAACGAGTAACGTGCGATAAAGAACTTCGTTCTAATATTATATGACTTTGATTTTTTACTTTTCAAAACATACTTTGGAATTGAATATATAGTTGAGAGTGTTTGCAATATGTGTGTAAATATGCTCGAGTGTTACTCTTTACTACATAGTTTGCTTGAACTATGCAACCGGTATGATAGCAACACGTTCAAATAATTATTTTTCTAAATAAAATAAATATAAAAACATTATTACTTATTAGTAGATCAGTGCAATGTGTACATATCTTAACGTGAATGGAGTGCTGACGTAAAAGGTCGTCGTAGCCTTGCTACGGTCGTAGCTTTGAAAGCGGTTACGCGGCTACGTCATGCTTGGACTTCGTTACGCGTAACACTGCGTCATTAGTGACGTAAGCGACCCTGTTTTGTATGTATTGGGTAATGCAGTATTTTTAAAGCTTCTTTAATTTAAAAGGCTTTTATTTTTTTACATTGGTAACAATTTTAGATGGCTCTATTGTAGTAACAAGTAGGTAGAAATTAAATGACATTTTTTTTGGGTCATATTTTAGAAGAATAAAAAAAATTGGGGAAAAAGGTTAGGGGAAAAGTTCCTTCGCATTTTATATAAAAGTTCAAAAGGTTTTTTTATAAAGTTTATTTACATTTAACTAAAGTATGTAGGTGCCATTTTGTAGCACAACTTTTTGCCATCTTGTAGGTAGAGACTTGATCCAATTGCCATAAAAATTTTGGGGCTTCTGATCAAAAAACTGCGACAAGTGGTTTTGGCAGTCCTCTCGTGATGTTAACCTGACACTGCCTAAGTAACAAGTAAGTAAGTAAGTGCCTGCAGAGACCGAAACAGGTGAAAATCTAGAGGTGTAAGGTCAGGACTATACGGCGGATGCATCAACACCTCTCAGCAAAACTCTCGTAATTTTTGCCGAGTGGCTAAAGATGTGTGAGGTCTAGCGTTATCATGGTGAAAAACCACACCCCTTCTGTTGATTAATTCCGGCCGCTTTCTCTCAACTTTTTGCTTTATCAGTTGTTCGCAGTACAGTTCAGAATCGATGGTCCTGCCTGGCGGTAACAGCTCATAATGAATAATGCCCTTCCAATCCCACCATACACACAGCATCATCTTGTTGTGAGTTAACCCGGGTTTCGCCATAGTCTGTGAAGTCTGACCGGCCTTTGACCACGATCTTTTTCGCACGTTCTTGTTGTACGTGATCCACTTCTCATCACCAGTTATCAGCTTCTTCAAAAATGGTTCGGTTTCATTACGTCGTCATAAAGAATCACAAATGAGTAGACGGTTCATTAGGTTTCTTTCAGTGAGCTCATGAGGCACCCAAATATCGAGCTTTTTAGTGTAACCAGCTTTTTTCAAATGCGCCAAAACCATTTTGTGGTCAATTTCCAATTCTCCAGCTACATCGTAACTACTAATATGCTGATCTTGCTCCACTTTTTCAAAAATGGCATCAATTTTGTCCGTAACAGAGCGACCAGAGCGACGTGCATCTTTGATATCAAAATTTCCGGATTGAAAACGCTTAAACCAAATTTGCGCTACTCTCACAGATACTGCATAGGTCCATAAGCATCACAAATTTTTTTCGCGGCTTGTGTTGCATTTTTACCTTTTTTGTAGTAAAATTTTAAAATGTATCGAATTTCTTCATTAGATTCACTCGTTTTAACAATAAGAAAAACAAATGAAAATCACACATTTTCCTAATTTGAATTTGGAATTGTCTTCTTTAAAATTAAAACTTTTTAATGATACCAAAACCAGCCAGATACAAATGGTATATATAGCCAAAGAGATCTTATTACAAGTTCATACATACTATATGCGAAAAGATTTTTTCCCCAACCTATTATTACAACTGTATACCAGTTTCTTTATTTTTAGGTTCTTTACGTATTGTTGTATATATTGTAAAATGTATAAAGTCCGATTAATAGTACATTTAATATAACTAACGGTCGCCCGTGGTCGAAATTCGACCATAATAATTTGTGGTCAAAGACTATAACTTCTATAATCACAGATTTCGCCAAGGCAACAATAAACAAAAGAGTTATATATGCATGTGTGTATCAAATACCCATGTATTTGGTACACACATGCATATACAAATTAATAAAAAAACATTACCTACACTACCATTAGTGTAGGTAATGTTTTTTTATTGATTTAATGTATTTTTTATGCATAATATTAAAAAAAATTAGCATTCGTCGCTTCTTCTCTATCTAAACTATAAGTGTGTGAAATTTCATACTCCTCCGTCCGCGCAATTTTCGTAAAAATGGGTTTGCTTTTTTTTTTTCAAAGTTATGCTTCACGTATTAGATATAGATGATTTAAAAATGCACTTGAAGAAAATTGAGTAACTTCTTATATTTAGGTAGGTTACCTAACGTTCTGCAAATCTTGCATGAGGGACGCGCGTGTATAAGGGCATTCAAGGACTATGTTGATATAGCGAAAGGGCCGTAATGCGATTACAACGGGGACTGAATCCCTAATGTAGAGCGCGGGTTAATATGTACGCGAGAGCGAGCGCGGATATAAAAGAATAGTTACAATATTCCGTTTAAGTAAACTCGTACTCTGGAATTTAGCAATTAAGTTTCATATTCCGAAATCGGGGCTTCCGTAATAATATTATATAGTTTTTTAAAGACAACACAGTTGAATATATTATTACAACTTAAGTTCCGACGAAAACAAAATCCACCTGCATATCTGTAAAAAAAAACACATTTTATTACCTGTCGGCATTTGAACAAATTGTAATTATTTTATGATCGTCTTCTCTTGTTTACTTATTTATTGGCAAGCGTTTCTAGAGAACAGCCCATTGTTTATTGTACCCGTTTATGACCACTTGCGGCCGACTTATTAGCCAGGTGTTTTGGATTATGTCGACTACGATACAGGCACATTGCATTTGTGCAGTATAAAACGATGGTCTGATTGAGGGAGGAGGCAGTCGAGTGAGAAACACGATCAAAGCGAGACGTGTGTACAATCGGAGATTTAATAGTGACGGACTTTGCGCGTTTTATTGAATTACGGCCCTCAGCATTATGTTTGGCCTTGTTGTGTTCGGTTATATTTCTACCTGTATTATACGTGTTTGTATAATTCTAATAAACTCTATAATAATTCCAACGGCATTTTAATTCGAGTCTCGCAACTCTAACTAATATATAAAGAAGAAAGATTTGTATGTTTGTAACGGATAAACTCATAACTACGGACTGATTTAAAAAATTCATTCACTGTTAGAATGCTACATTATCCCTGAATAATATGGGCTATATTTTTTTCTAGTAAAATTAGAGATCCCTACTAAAAAAATGAAACCAAAGGTTTAAAAAAATAGTGTTTGAGTGGGTCTGGGGATGGTTTAGATTCACAATTAGACCCGGTAGGTGGCGCTGGAATTGGGTTTAGAACCTAATTCAGGACAGGACAATGAATGTCTGCTGGAACCGCTACGTACACGATAAAGAAACACATATAATAACACAATATTAATATGTGTATTAATTAATTAATATTAACTAGAAATGATTGAAAGTCGTGGTAGCGTAATGCCTAGCGCACGCGTCCCAGAGTCAAAGGGCGCGGGTTCGATCCTGGCCGGAACGTAGGCATCGCTTAGGCAGTTTTCTGACCTAATGTACATATTGTTACAATTACCACGCGCTAACAACGGTGAGGGAAAACATCGTGATGCAACCTGCACATCGAGATAACCGATGTGTCAAACCTGCCAAGCCGCCTTGGACAAGCGTGGCGGGTTTACTGTCCGTTCCCCTATAGTGGGAGGCCTGAGCCCAGCAGTGGGACATTTATGGGATGCTATTATTATTATTAATAATAATTATTATTAACTTTGATTTAACATTTTAAGCAAATGACCAAATCAGTAGGCAGTCAAGTTTATCAAACATATTTTTTTACAATCCAATCTAATATTTTAAATACGAAATGCGTCTATCTGTTACACTTTCACGGGAAAAACAATATACTGATTTTGTTGAAATTTTGAATATAAGTACTACACTATGTAGTCTCAATACCAAGAATGGACGTAGACATATTGTTATCTGCTCTTCATGTGTCTTACACAAGATTTAAATTAAAAGCCGTAGTTTTACGGAAAATACCCTAAGTATTAATGAAAGTAAATTCAAATAAAAAGAAATATTCCGTTATTTTAAAAAACAAAATAAAAGCGCATACGATTATTTTTGATCAATCACAAGCTTGAAGCGAAAACGAACTAGTGAAATGTAAAAAAAAAATATTTTTTAAGATTTTAGGATTAATTAGGAGGTGGAGGAGCGAGATAGAATGTTCCTCCGTCTCAGAAGGAAGATCTTCCAGCGAAGCTATTGCTATGCCTCGCAGGCCTAGGCCCGTCTATTATTGTTGGAGATTTGTATATATTGCTTGTACGGTTTAGGGAATCTTTTGCGATTTTAATTATTGTGCAGCGCCATATATTGGCTTGTAAGTGTTCCACTACATGATACTCGTAACCTATCGAAAGGGACAAATGTAATGGTTGATTTTTTATATATATCAAATTTTAATTTCTACCCCATACTTACTCCGAAACGTCTTTCGTCGTTCGTTTTCGTCTAATCGACTCAAAAAATTCAATACAACTTTAAAAAGAAGAAACAAAAATATATTTAGAACTAGGATTTGCCCGCGACTTCGTCCACGTTGAAGGGAATAAGTTAATTTATACGTGTAACAACTTGACACCCAGGAAAAATCGGATTCCCATGATGTAAAGTATTACAGAATTTGATATCGATCAGTGAAAATATTACATCGGAATACGATTATTTTTTCAACCGGGCCCCTTCAAATCGCTTCTAAGAAAATTCCCGTGGGATTCCTGGGATACAAAAAGTATGGCAGATGTTAAATTCCGGTACTTGCTATCGATCAACGAAAACTGCATGGAAATCAGCACAGTAGTTATTGCGTGAATCCCGAACAAACAGACAAGAAATATAAAAAAATTGCATCGTGTACTCCATCGATTTTATAGTCTAACCCAGTTATATTTTTTAAATAGCTTCAATGTACAGACACAGCATGTTTAGAATTTTATATTATTATAGTTAGATTACTAGCATGTGCCAGCGTAGCTTCATTCGCGTTTCCATGACGATGACGTCTGATGATGCCTCTATCCTACGGAAGCGACGTCATTTATTGCGAAAAAAAGTAACTTAGTTGTTAACAAGGGGTACAAGCTAGCTCTGTGTCGATTTTCATTTAAATGCGTTTAGTAGTTTTCACGTGACGCACTGACATGCAGACAACGACAATTCTAAAAGTTATATTATCGGAATCTCTTGGACATGATTCTTTTTTCATTTGTAATAGTAGATTGTTACACAAGGGAGGAAAGCGACCTACTTAGGCACGAGATGATTTGGCGCACGAGCGTAGCGATGGTGTTAATAGTTCGAGTGCCTAAATAGGACGCTTTCATCCGAGGTAAACACTATGCTTTTCATTTCTTATATGAGTAAAGTAAATAAAAATTGATTACTTAAACAAACAAATACTTCTGTAATGAAATCATGCGTTGAATCCTAAATCTAAATCTGGTGAATTCATTTAATACGTTACATAATATGATGCGTTAAGTTTTCTTTTTCTGTGGCATTCTACCATCCAGTATTATTTTGCCATTGTCATTGCCATTTAGTGAAAACTAAATTATGAGTATAAATTCATGTTACAAAATTGTTGATATTCTTTAATTACAATTTTATGCCGCGATTGTACAGTGGCTATATAAAAAATTCGGACAGTGTCAGGGTAAACTGTTTGCCACGGACGAAAAGTACTGCTTTCATCCCTGTGATCAATATGCTTAGTGAGAGTTTTTTTACTCAAGTTAATGTAATTTTGTATGGGAATGACTTAGCGCCATTTCGTAAGCGTGAAGGGAGACATAAATCGTGCCATACAAAATTGCGTTAACTTGGACGTGATCGAGTAGTAATAAAACTCGCACTAAGCAGTCAGGTTGTGTTATTAGTTTAGTGCAACTTAAAATTCATTAATGATTTATTATATGTTAATTGCTATTGTTAATACTTCTGTGTGAAGTTAAATTATTACTTTTGTTTGGGTCATTGCTTTCTTTGGATAAACACTGGAACTGAAAACAGCGCTGCGTCAGCCCTCGCATAGCATAATGCTGAGTTTTAGCCTCATTGGCGTGAATGTTATGTACTTACGTTTTTTGTGTATTTTTGTGTGTTTTGTTAACTACAATTGTATATTCTTGATTTACATGTACAACGTCTTATTACGCGTATTATTTTTCTGTGTGTACATACATTTATGACAATAAACCTTTCTTTCTTTCTCAGGTAACTTCAAGCGTACTTTCCGAATATGAGAAATGAAAATTAATTTTACACACTCGAATCCTCTACTGATTTATAATACATATTTATATATCGCGTAAAGCTAAGGAAACACTATCTATATAGTTTCCTATGGATGTCTTTCCGCCACTTTTATTGACACAGCTCCCATTCAGCATAAGCCCCTAGCTTTTCCCCTCACCCTTCAAGGGTCAAAGTCAAATTTGAACAGATTGTAATAAAAGCACGTTTTAACGGTTTTAAGTGCGGTAATTTATTTGATTTTCATTATTCCGACGTTTCGGCCACTTTTCAGTAGCCGTGATCACGGAAGACAAAGATGTTAAGTGTGAATGAGTATTGTTAAAGTTTTATTTAGCCTACCGCCAACTTGTTCACTTTAATTATTTAGTTTTAATTTTATTTTATGGTTATTATTTACTGTATGGGAGCCTCATCTAATTTACCACCGCTTCGCTTCGTCGCTTATGTTGTGGCTTGAAGAGAATGTTGCGAACAAAGCGGCCGAAACGTCGGAATAATAAAATCAAATAAATTACCGCGCTTAAAACCGTTAAAACATAGTTTTATTATGTATACTAGTCGCGAAAACTTAAGAAAATACTATCTATATAGTTTCCTATGCATGTCTTTCCGCCACTTTCATTCACACAGCTCCCGTTCAGCATGAGACCCTAGCCTTTACCCTCACCCTTCAAGGGTCAAAGTCAAATTTGAACAGATCGTCTTTGTATAACAGTGAAAATTATTTTATCAAAAATAATCGAGTCAAATGGAAATGAAGGTAAATTTTAATGTAATAATTCATATGAACATTCTAATATTTAAGGGACTTTGAATAATTAAAATAACAATACCACTTTATTATTGTTATTTTAGGACCGTGTTTGAGTGGGCCAAGGCTTGTTGGCGTAGCCTACTGGAACACAGACGTCTCGGGTTCGATTCTTGGCGTTGTAAATTTCATAGGTTTTCCTTAAGTTCTCTCGAGTGGGACACATATTTTGATTTGTGCAGGGACGGAGACAGAATACAACCCACAGGAAAGTGGTAGGGTATTTTGCCCGTCTGGATGGTTTAGAGTATGCCACCATAAAAACCATGAGTCGTGTCCTGGCATTAGTGGACAGATTCCAGTCTCCCTTTATAGAGCAGGAGCGCATTGTAGCATCTTTAGTGTTGCAAATGTCCGTAAGCGACGGTAACCGCTTTCCGTCAGGTGTACTGTCTGCCTGTCTGTTGAACTCATCCAATAAAAAAAACTACGTTTTAATAGCTTAAGAAATAAATTATCGAATTACTGGACTGAACGATTAAATTTTACTTCGCTTTATTATAATATTGTTACGACCTAGTGCTGACAAAAGAAGATTCACACCTGCATAACATAAAATCACACTTTATTACCTTTCCGCATTTGGACTTCTTTTGTTTGCTTTGTATTTAAAATTTGTGATTAGAAAAACAGCCCATTGTGTACTGTAATCTTTTATGGCAGTCATTAGCTAGGTGTGCGTGTTACGATTTCTAAGAAATTGTGTCGAAGCTTGCCAGGCAGATATATTGCATCTGTGCCGTATAAAGCAATGCCCCAATGGAGAAATGGGCAGTCTAGCGATAGCCACAAGCGAAGCAAGACGTTAGTGACGGACTTTGCACATGTGATTGAATCGTGCATTACGTTTGGACTGGTTGTGTACAGTTATATTCATACCTGTGTTTGTATAGTTCTAATAAATTCTATAAATAATTCCAACGGCATTTTAATTCGAGTCCTGCATCTCGTAACTATATATCCTACAAAAATTCTTAGAAGTGAATACAATTTTAAGCGCCGCTCGTACAGCTCCATTCAACGGTTAGCAAGCTCAGCGTACAAGGTTACTTACTCTGTTGCGCTCAAATTAATTATCAGAATCTTACTTTCCATAATAAAACTACCTTTTAACGGTTTTAGGGCGGTATTTTATTTTATTTTTATTCCAACGTTTCGATCACTTTTCAGTAGCCGTGATCACGGAAGACAGAGATGTCAAGTATCAATGAGTAATATTATTGCGTGTATCGGGTATGTAATTAAACGATTGTCTTTGCATAAATTTTTTTTTAATACACTAATAATATTACAAATTAAGCTATGGATATGAAATTAATTGGAATAAAACACGGCGCATTCCCCTTGCGACCACGGTTCTCCGCGGACACGCGTAAGTGTACGGCCTGAGTGGCAAAGCGTCCGGCGGGGCGGGCTGCAGGCAATAGAGCGTCCAACCGAGTGGCCATAGTGCACGCTCGGCGTTCATCGTTCACAAACTGGTTTAAACCTTTAGGCGACGCCCTGCTCGACGCACTAAAGCCCGCTGCAGCCGCCGCACATTTCGGCTGGCACTAGGGACACTCATTAGCGTTTAGATACATTTAAATTAGTTTATCTACGGTCTCAGTGCACGCCCGAACCGAGCGTGCAGCGGAGCGGGGCGCACAGCATTTCTATACACGACGCGTCGCTCAACGCAACGGCCGGCTAGAGCCGCCACTATGGACACCCGCTAGCGTTTCCATGTGTTTGATACGAACGCTGCACGCTCCGCCCCGCTGCACGCTCGAATAGAGCGGGCACTCGGGCCATTATTATTATTTTTTTTTCAGTCGGGGAAAATTCATTTCGCACATACCGGGTCCTTTGCTAGGGATTAGACCGTTGTCGATCATGGAGGCATTCCACTGAGGGCAATCTAAACAGTGACCGACCGACTTGTGTGGAGACTCGAACCGATGGACAAATGCCCAGGGGCTAATACCCCACTAAAACCACCCTCCTCCCATGTGCTCCGCGCTTATGGTAGGAAAGGCATGAGACTTAGAACGTAGTTACGCCCACGCCGATCCTAGCGCAAAAGTGCCTGAGATACCCCGGGAATCAGAGCAAACTCAATTCGACGACAGGGGCGAAGACTCCTCTGCGCTAGATGCTAGAGGGCCCCTGCAGCGGTATTTCAGGGAGGGAGATCATGCGCATATCTGCGCCTCCGGACCCCCGACTGACGTCGGCGCCCGCGAGACGCATGCGCACTTCCATTTCTCTCCCTATCTCGTTCCGCGGCCTCCTTTTGAGACATGATAGTCTCGCAGAAATTGGACGCGCCCACCCAATGATCATCGCTGTGTACCATGGCTTGCACCAAACTGCCCAGTGAATCGATCGGACCTACTATTGTCTCGAGTTCAAATCTCTGGGGTGCCCATGCTGCGCACTTGACTAGCGTATGAAACGCCGTCTCTTGTGCGCCACACTGGCGGCATTGGGATGAAGGCAAGCAACCCGCAATCTGACACAGATACTTATCGAAGCAACCGTGCCCGGTAAGTATCTGTGTCATTCTGAAGGTCAGAGTCGTGCGTTTCCGCGAGAGCCATCGCAACATCTGCGGTCGAACCGTTTCCACCGTGTAGACCAGGCCACGGGCGAGGGCATCCTGTCGGGAGCGCCGAACTTTGGCAATCACGTCCGCCTGGAGAGGCCAGGGCGGATCGCCCGACAAGAGTGTCGACGCCGTCCACGACACTGTACGGTATTCTCGGATGGTCCTCATCGCCAGGACCTGTTGTGCGCGGCACAACAAGGTCCTATTGTGGCGGTGAAGGAGCACTCAGGCCATACGCTAACTTCCATGAGCTCATATAATCCACTAAACGGGTTGGCGGGCGGCGTAACCACGTCGACCGCCGGCGCAGAGGGAAAAGCTGCATTTCTTTGCTGACAGGGGGAATGGAAGTCGCAGATTCAGTGTCTCGCGCTACAATATTTAAGTATTTACTTAGCCTATAGTCAAATTGTTCATTTTAATTATTTAAGTTTTGTTTATTTATTATATGCATACTGTATGGAAGCCTGTAAATTTCTTGTAAATGGGAGTTGTGAATTTCGTAAACGAGCTTTTAATTATGTACAATGACTTGGGTAAATTAGATAAAAATGTAGTAGTATAGTGAAGGTGGCGAAGTCCGTCAGTGGTGTAAGTTCGTATATCTCTTGTTTTTTACCTTTCTTAAACGTAAAAAACAAGAGGTATAATTCCGAATAAATCGGTTAATAAAGCTATATAAGTCGCACGTAGAAGGTTCTAGGTTCTCCCACTTTCTACGACTGGGACCAAGGCTTGTCTAAGTAGTAGTACTAAGAACTAGACGACCGCGGGTCGCGGTTGTGGGAGGCGAAAGGGGTTGTTATCGGCAAACCTTCTGCGCACATCTTATAACTTTATTAACCAATTTATAGTTGTCGTTGCTATTCAAAGACAGAAATAACGAGAATGTATGAAGTTCCTCCACTGACGTACTTAAAAGTAGTGGTAGCAACAGTAGTCTCAGTTGGTTCGTCTGCCTGCTGAGCATACTCGGGACAAACTATAAGGCATATAGAAATTTTAAAAACAGGTATAAGTATATGATTAGACTAGGATATGCCCACGACTTCGTCCACGCTTGATTTCAAATTCCCGCCGGGTTCTCGGGCACAAGTAACGCAGCATTAAAAAAAATGGAAGCTATCGCTTTAGGGAAAATTGTGTCGGAATAAGCGGAAATCACATTGGAATTCGATTTATTTTAATCTGATTATTTTAAATAGTTCCCAGAAAAATTCCCGCGGTATTCCCAGGACAAAAAGTGGCGCAGATTTTAAGTCTACAAACTGACTAGCAGACAAGAATATTAAAAAAAAATGTATTATGTTATCCATCTTTTATAATTATATAGTCAATTCCAGTTTTTTTTTAAATAGCTTCAATGTACAGGTTACGGCATGTTTAGAATTTTATAATATTATAGGTAGATAGATATCACGTAAATCTCATATTTCATTTAAAATGTTGTAATTTATTTTGAAAACACCAGTAAATATTTCAATTTTATTAATTGCTATGGATTATTTTACACAACGAAATTTTGTTTCATATCATATGCTATACAAACATGACGAACAGTTATGATAACAATAATAAGCATGTACATTATTTCTCTCGACCGAGATTGAAACCCATAAAAGTATTACCAGACAACAAAATTGCACGTAGAGCATTAGGGAGAGTATCAGGAAGTTATGTTATAAGGCGACGATGGCAGGCCTTGCGAACATTGAACAAGATATGTCAACAAATTGTCTTTTTTATCTGTACTGTGACTGAATTCACAAGAACTGCGTTTTATATTATATGTTATGACTATGTACGCATGTATCTATAATGTATTATGTGTACCACGCTAACGTATTGATGACAACTGTAATGATAGCGATGTTTGTAAGTTAATAAATAAATTAATGGCTTTTATTATTTTTTTAAATTTAGGTTTATGGCTTGGCAGCTAGGCCTTTAAGCCAGATCTTAGATTATAATGTAGATTCTTCATTTTCTTAAGCCTATGTGTAGCACAGCTAAACTGTAGGTTATCAGCCGGTGCCATTCAACGGAGTTCTTGTGACAAATCAAAAGGCCACATTTGACTATACAGTCACATTTCTCAAAAAACACGTAATTACTACTCAAAAACTATCAATATCCTACAACTATTGTGCATTTAAGAGTTTTACACATTTTTAGAAAATAAAACTGCACAGCACAACATCTCCTTTGAGTTCCCGCCAAAAACTCAATAAATGTCTTTAATAGTTATGACTACAGATTAAAAATTAACTTATAAATGTGAACATATGTTTTTTTAAATTTAATGTGACTTATTATATTTTACATACTTATATGTTTATTAATGAAAAAAATATTATGTAAGTAACTGAATATCCTATAATATTTATGTATATCACCTTTGACAAATATAATCTGTTTTATTCCTGCCACGGGTTGTGTGAAAGAGATCGCTTCTTAGCGATAAGACCGCCCATTGTGCACATTTAGAATATTTGTAGGCTATAAGTTTTTCTGTGTTTTCTGTAATGGTGTACAATAAAGTGTTATCTATCTTATGTATGTATTTATGTATATGCAGAAAAAGATTTTTTAGCTGGACGTGTTGCTGGGGAGTTTCTTGCCGCTTCTGCTCCTTAAATAGCGATAACACGCTGCAAAACGGTGTACTTAGAATAAGAAGTAGATTTAAATTTGAACTTATGTGTAGGACTTTCAAATAATATACTACAATGGAACTTATTTTGTATTTAAATTTGGAAATACATCCAAATGTGGGTACAACGAATTGATGAGTCAATTATTTTTCATGTGTGCATGTCATCAGACGTTAACTTTTTAGTTAGCCTTACGTTGAGAGCACGACTGTCGTACCATAATAAAGTCCACAATTTTACTATTGGTTACATTTTGTATGAAATGTAATTTAATGCAAAATTCAACTGAAATGTAATTTTTCACTTTTTTGTATTAATTTTGCTTTCTTTATTGCTTTCCCTCATTTTCCAAAAAAAGTCCGGATGGCATATAAAAGGCTAATAACGTAAAGTAACGTATTCTTAGTATATATAATGTTAGTAGTGATTTTTATACAGTTTAACTCGACGGGAACAAAAATAGGTCGTTGGCAGTGAAAATAGTACATTTAGCAAACAATGACCGCGGTCCATTAGTCGAACGTCGCCATTGTGAAGTGGACAATGATCGTGTTTTGACGGATGAAAAATGAAAATGGCCGCTATTGTTCGACGCGAACGGGGTAAAACGCGCAAAAAAACTAGATTCAGAGCAACATTTTCAGGCAATCTTTTATTCAATGATCACTAATAACCAGAAGATAGATGGATCACCAAAATAAACAAATAGAAAAACAAAATGCATAATTACAATACTTCTTGGCAAAACAACAGGCGGCCTTATCGCTAAAAGCGCTCTCTTCCAGGCAACCTAGCCTGGCGATGTAGATGGAGCCGTAAAAGATAGTACTGTACAGGGGTATTGGTGCCAACCCTGATGTATGGCAGAACAAGCATGAAAGTAGGATAAACGCAGTTAAAATGAAGGGTGCAGGCAAAGAACAGGGAATGTCTTAATAAATAGATTTTGAGAAAAACGCAATTAAAAGTTTAGAAGTAAGTATATATTTATTATTGAGATCGGCGTATGCAGTAACTTTTACTTAAAACTAATTAAATGTTTATTTAACTAATATAACTGTGTAGCTATGATGGACTTTTTAGTTATTAAAATTTAACAAAAATTAAATAAAACAATCTTGGAAGAACAGAAAAGAAGGAATGTCCAATTCAGTCATCAGCATCTTTAGTTTTGGAATCATATTCTAATGATTCGTAAAATACCTGTGCTTCTCTGGTACAAAATGGCATCAGACACATCAAGTCTTTATATTTAAGTTCACTTATGGGCAAATAATTTTATATAAAAGTTAGTGATTGGGAAATAAACTACCATAGACAAAGATTTGCTTTCAATAGAATATAGAAGAAATAAATTTTGTGACAGTCCCTGTTCTTTTCCTGTACCCTTCAAATGAGAGCTTTGAGAAGTATGTGTGCGGTTAGCTTGAATAATATGATAAAGAACGGTGTGATAAGGGAACGTTGTGGATTAAAAGAAGATGTAATAACAAGAGTTGAAAAAGGAATGTTAAGAAGGTTTGGACATGTAGAGAGAATGGATGAAAGTAAAATCACAAAACAGGTGTATGACAGTATTGTGAATGGTAGAGCTGTTGCCCGTAGACCGACACGAACACACCATGATCAAATATCAGCAGTGTTAAAGAGAGGTCACATAAAAAGCATCTAAAATAAACGTGCATGTCTGAAGAGGTTAAGGAAAATAGATGAAGCGAAAGTTATTTGTAAGGATCGTCACAAGTGGAGATACCTCACTTGTGACGGAGGTAGGCAGAGTAGTCTCTACCTACCCCCATGGGAAACAGGCGTGATATTATGTATATTAACCAAACCATTGTTTTACTCGTGATAAACATTCTACAGAACCAGGAGAGATAAAAAAAGAGAGCTAGGTAGCTCAAAGAGTGAACGCCTATCGATAGTGACGTGTCTTATATTTTATTATTTTGTATATAATCTTTTATGATAACTCTTTTACAGTGCAGGCTCTTAAACTCTGGAATGCGTTGCTTGTTACTGTCAAAGAGGCCAAAACATTACTTACATTTCGGAAGTCACTTAAAAAGTACTGTCTGTTATTTAAATAAATATCTGTAATATATTAAACATTTACATATATATTTATTGTTTATATAAAATGCTTCTCATATATAATGTTATTAAATATTTATTCAGATTATTTCGTATATACTGTTACGAGTTTGCGGGACTCGAATTAAAATGCCGTTAGAATTATTATAGAGTTTGTTAGAACTATACAAACACGTACAATACAGGTACAAATATAACCGAACGCAACAAATCCAAACGTAATGCAGAATGTCGTAATTCATAAAACGCGATAAGTCCGTCAATATTATATTCCCGAATGTCCACACGTGAGGCCTAGATCGTAATTGTAGCTCAACTGCCTCCCGCTCTTAATCAGGTCATCGTTTTATACTTCACAAATGCAAATGCCCGGCAACGTGGACATAATTTCCTAGAATTATCTTGTACTTATAATCCGCAACACGTGGCTAATGATGCGAGCGGCCGTAAACGAGTACAATAGGACAATAGGCTGTTCTCTATAATAACTAGAAACGTATGCCAATAAATAAAGTGAACAAAAGAAGACGATCATAAAAGGATTACAATTAGTTCAAATGCCGACAGGTAATAAAATGTGCTTTTCCAGATCTGTAAGTGGAATTTGTGTTTGTCGGAGCCTAAGTTGTAACAATACGCATATATTGGTATTCTATAAATGTGTCATATACGTATTAAATTTATAATTTAGTATTAGTATGTATATTTAAATTGTATACAGTCCTATATTTTTTCTGCTCCACCTACATCGCCAGATTAGTTAAGAATTTATTTTAAGATCGCTTTTAGCGATAAGGCCGCCTGTTGTTTTGCATCTATTGTAATTGTAATATTACATGTATTGTATTTTAATTATGCATTTTGTTTTTGTTTATTTTGGTGAGCAATTAAGTGTTATCTATCTATATATCTATTTTTGTTAGTTAATTACAATGGTGGCAAAAAAAATATATAAATAAATGCGACCAGTGTCATCTTCTTCGCTATGTTCGTCTATATAACGAAAACATCATTTTCTCTGGATAAAAAACCCCCTAATTGTTGACCCGCATATGCTAGCTCTATGTTGAGTTTCAATTAAATCGGTTCAGTGGTTTTTATATGATGCTCCAACAGACTAAGGGACAGACAAGAACTCTAAATATGTTTTTTTTTTATTTCCTGCCTCAAATTAGCCCCTGAATATTTTCTTATTTTCAAATTCATTGTATTAAGTAAAAAAAAATTAACAAGATACAAAAGATTTTACTATAGATTAACGGTCTTATTCATTTTGAGTTTGAGTAAGTTTGTAAGCTTATTTAAGACAAATCGTCAAAAAGTATTATACATAAACACATTGTTGACGATAGAAAACGGTGTCTGAACGGCCTGCTCGGTGTTGCTTATAAAATAAATAAATTAGATAATTAAATATAAATAATCAATAATATAAACATAAAATAAATACACATATATATAAAAGATAAAATATTTGTTGTCTATTTAGCTGTATTTTAAATTAATAAATATTAGTCAATTGATTGCATAGAGTGTAAGCGAATGCACGAACTTCATTCGGGATCGACCCGAGCTAGTTGCCCGCGACCACCGACCGCAATATACGTGCCCTGCATTCGTTACACTCACAGCATTTTCAACGGCTAACTTTCAAACCCTTAAAACCTTGTTTAATTTTCTCCTTTGCACGATTGAACGTTATATCCGTTACAAAGTGGTCTTCGAGCCAGATCCGTGGAAGTGAAGGAGGAACAATTGTTATAAGTGCAAGGATGTCGTTATATCAAACACCGCCGCGTACCGTAAAAACGCGAGCACAGTTGAAACATGAAGTAACGGCTAAAGTTGAAATGTTAGAAGTGAAGTCCGATGTGCAGTTTAATCGTGATTGTACAGTGAAAGAAGCTGGAGAAATAAAATCGGATATAATTTTGCCATCCGCACGTACTAAAAATGAAGGTGGATCAAAAAAAAGTAGCAACCGCGGTTCATCGTGTGCTGCGCAACAAAAGCTAATCGAATATGAGGCAGCACAAGCTAAAGCCAGGATTGAGCTCGAAGAAGTCCAGGCTCAAATGGCAATGGCCAAAGCTCGTATACAAAAAGAGTTGCTCGAGAAAAAATTAGCTGCTGACTTGGCTGAGCTAGAGGAAAACTCTCGATGCTCGAAGCAAGGCTCGTCTATATCTTACAAAAGTAAGGTAAATGACTGGTTGGAGAAGTCTGTTGCTGCACCTGGCTCATCTCTTGGTGGTGAAATCTATGGTCAGCCACGCACGAAGCCAGCAGAAAACATGAATACCAAGCAAGCCATTGAGGCGCTGGCTAGCGCTATACAGAATGCCGTCACCGCATCAACCTCAAAGGCCAATCACCAGGAACTGCTATCAAGGATAGCCACCTCCAAGGACTTGCCCCTGTACTTTGGTGATCCAATGGAGTGGTTACAATTCAAAGAAGCGTTTTATGAATCCACGCACCTTTGCAACTATAGTGACACAGAGAACTTATGGCGATTGCGTAAGTGTCTTCGTGGCGATGCAAAGGAAGCGACATCTTCTTTGCTGATGAGTGCCATTTCACCACAGGACGTCATGGAAACCTTGGAGCTTCGATTTGGCAGACCAGAGAACATTATGAGAGTTGTAACTTCTCAGTTGAAGAAACTACAGCCGCTACCAGACGCATATCATACTGAGATAGTTAATTTCGCTATAAAGATAAAAATTACGTGACAGCTATAAAAACTATTAGGCAAAGCGATTATTTAAGAAGTCCGCAACTAGTAACTATAGTCATAACTAAGTTACCCACTGCCTTGATTAATAAGTGGGCTGAGTACTTATATGACAATCAAGATGACACTCCAAGATTGGAATTACTCTCCAAATTTCTATACAAACAGGCACAGATGATAGCGATGTCAGGTGTGAGCTATATTCATAGTCAGAACAACTACAAAAGAAAGTCTAATACGCAGAACAGTCGCACAATAATGCGCACCGATGATGTCGTCGTTCCCGTAGAATGTACATTCTGTAGAAAGGCTGATCACAAGCTAACAGAGTGCAAACACTTTAGACGAGCTTTACGCAAGGACCGCTGGCGATATGTCCGTTCAAAGAAGTTGTGTTTCAAATGCCTTGAAGCACGACATAAGGATGAGGCTACATGCAACGCGGACGATTGCGATGTCGACTTCTGCGGTGGACAACATCATCGCCTCTTGCATTGGACGCACCCGGCGGCGTCGCGTGCTGATGCGCCGGTGACACACGACGACGTAGATGAAGAGCGTCAATTTGTTGCCCACGTTACCGACTCCCAGTGTTCCAAAGTGTCCGTCGTAAATTGCCCTAATAATAATGAAATGTTAAATCAGCCTAAAGTTATGCTAAAAATAGTGCCGGTGGTAATCCATGGACCCAAACAAAGTGTTTACACGCATGCGCTGTTAGATGACGGTGCGACAGTGAGTCTCATAGCCAATGACGTCGCGGATAAAGCCGGGCTACACGGTGAGACTGTCCCAATGCGTGCGACAAGCGCTTGGGACTCCAGCGAGTTGGTATGTACCACACAAAACATTAACTTTAACGTTAGCAACAGTGAGGGCAAACAATTCAAATTAAATGCTAGAAAAATTAAAGAACTCAATTTATCAATGCAATCTGTTCCCAGTGTTAGTTATTTTAATGAATTTATGTGTCTTTCTCATTGTAATTATAATTTAAAATGTGAAAATGTTCAGCCTCAATTGTTAATTGGTCAAGACAATTATGATTTAATTGCACCTATTTCATGTAAAAAGTATGAGCCGGGTGGGCCTTTCGTCACTCAAACATTGCTAGGTTCGTGTGTGCACGGAGCCTTACATCGTGCAGATAACGTTATCGAAGTAGATAAACTGTCGAATGCAGTAGTCACTCAGTCGGCTGAGCGACGCAAGCGCACGCACGCTTGTGCAAATGATAACAGCGTGCGCACGGGCATTTTACCGCATAATCTGTTTTGGATGCTTTCTAATACACACGACTCAACCCGTCCGCCAGCGCCCGGCAAATCTATATGTATAGATAGTTGCAACTCATTTAGTTTAGGAAAACATAACGCCTGCAATAGTATACCGTTGCAGAAATTAACTTGTTTGTTTTTAAATTCATTTACTAGTTGTATCAAGCCGCGTGAAAGTATTAATAAATTGAATTTTATGAAAAATGTAAACGAGTCAAAGAAACAACTGTTACAGAAAAAACGGACCATCAGTCTTTACTTCAAGTCTCGCATTTTTGGAAAGAGTAATTATTTATTTAAAAGTTCTAATGTTTTGAGAAAATCCTGCAAATACAAATATAGGAAAATAAAAGATTATATTTCATACTCGCGCTATTTTATTTTTGGTAAAAATTATAAAAATAAACGAAAAATTTAACTAGCACCGCGTACCGTCTCTAAATTTTATTCACCTCTTCGACTGCCTTGGTACAAGTATCGCGACGACGCTCAGTTGAAGACCGGAGTTCTGCTTGTTCTTGTGAACTCACGCCCCCCACGGAATGTGTTGCCATGGGGTGTCGTGCCTGGAACTGACGGACGGGTTATGCCACATCCAGCATCACGGGTAGATGTACCATTTGGTTATGAGTGTCGTTATAACGACACTGAGGGGGAGGATGTTGACGATAGAAAACGGTGTCTGAACGGCCTGCTCGGTGTTGCTTATAAAATAAATAAATTAGATAATTAAATATAAATAATCAATAATATAAACATAAAATAAATACACATATATATAAAAGATAAAATATTTGTTGTCTATTTAGCTGTATTTTAAATTAATAAATATTAGTCAATTGATTGCATAGAGTGTAAGCGAATGCACGAACTTCATTCGGGATCGACCCGAGCTAGTTGCCCGCGACCACCGACCGCAATATACGTGCCCTGCATTCGTTACACTCACAGCATTTTCAACGGCTAACTTTCAAACCCTTAAAACCTTGTTTAATTTTCTCCTTTGCACGATTGAACGTTATATCCGTTACACACATATTACATTATACGTATCTTTAATTCAATAATAATAAAGTTTTAAAGCTTATTATAGATACAACGTTATTCACAATCGCATAATAGCACTAAAACGCTCCATGACTCCTTTCTAATTTAAAATAGCTAGCTTCGAATGGAAAATTAATCTAGAAATACCCTGGGGAATGTTACAAATAGACAAGACCACTTCTATGCGATTAATCCGGGAATGATGTTTGTCCGCATTCTTTGATCCCAGCCTAGGCCGGTAGCTACCTGGTATTCTAATCTGTTTGATGTGGACCCACAAGTGGTCGGCTTGGCTCAATTAGGGCTGCTTGGTACATATCATCTTACCGATATTAAAGCTTTATACCACGTTTGGATATTTTTTTTATAAACGTTTAAAGCCGCGTACTCATCTGCGAGCTGTAATTGTAACCGAGCGGATACACTAACTTCGTGCTCCAAAGGTGCTTTTACACGAGCAACTAAAATTGCTCTCGTCTCGTCAACTATGACATCACTACTACATCAAGCGATTGAAAGCCATGGCAATATGTAGCAAGTTGTTGCTAAGATACGGCCACACAACACCATGTAATATGGAGCAACTTAAAAGATCCCTGCCCCAGTCGCCGGCCTGTTCCTCTCGCGAAAACGAGACGTAGTTATACGTACAAACGAGATAGAAAGAAAATTGCCTAAAAATTTCCAAACCGATTGGATATTCGGCAACTCACATGGCGTCGTTGAGAAATGCGGAATGTACGGAGCAATTTAAAGCAATATTCCCGAAACAATTGCCGCATTTTATTGCAATTGCTCCAGGTTGATCCATTATTGACTCCAAGCAATTATTGCTCGAAAAATTACCCCGTAAGAGCACTCGCTTCGCTTTGTCGGATAGTTGCGAGCGCGCCGCGTACTGCTCGTCTTGGGCTCGCGAGCCACGGACACTAAGATTTTTGTGTACGGTTCGCAGGTGAGTTAATAATGTAGACAGCCTCTGTGGGTGGCTAAGCCTTTGCCGACCTATCTCATTGTAGCGCAAACGCTCTGGTTCTATTCCTGGTATAGTATGGAATTTCATAAGCGTACTTTACGTCATTTCTAAGTATGGGTGTTTGGGAACAGCCCCATTAACAACATTTCTTGTTAGAAATATACATTTCATAGTTCTAAAGTTAGACGAACACACTTTGAAAGCAAATATCTAGTCACTTTTTTCATTTCAATAAAATGTAGTTACAGCTATACTCCCTTCAGTATATGTATAGGACTATGTATACTGACGAAAAATCAATCATCAGTTTCGTATATGGCGACCAGTGACAGCAAGCCGTGACCTTTTCCTTCTCTATATTGTGTAGCGGCATATAGATGACATATTTTTTCCAAAATTTAATGTATATATCAAAGTAGTTTCTGAGAAAATTTACTCTGACACAGAAAAACAGACGTACGGACACAACAATTCCATAAAGGTTTCATATTTTCCAAAATGGGTACGCAACCTTAAAAGTTGAAATATATGATGCATATGTTTTGTTTCTTTGCTCTTCAACAGATTTAAATATGAACCACTTTAAAAATGGCAGAAAATCAGATATCGTTGGAAAATGGATAATTTTAATATTGTAAAATATAATATATATAAATAATAATAACAGCCCATAAAAGTCCCACTGTTGGGCTCGGGCCTCCCACTATAGGGAAACTGACAGTATACTCGCGACGCTTGTCCGAGGCGGCTTGGCAGGTTTGACACATGGGTTATCTCGATGTGCAGGTTGTTTCATGATGTTTTCCTTCACCGTTACTAGCACGTGATAATTGTAAAAATATGCACATTAGGTCAGAAAACTGCCTAAGTGGTGCATGCGTTCCGGCCAGGCTCGAACCCACACCCTTTGAGTTCTTTGAGCACGACTTATTATATTCTAAAATATATAGTTTCAATATTGGAAAAGGCATAGTTTTTTTTACTATTTTTTATCTTTATTTAGAAAGGCCTTTGCCGCTTAGCGGCCATGTCACGTCGTAAAGAACACAAATCCTAAATACATTTCTAATCTAATCTCTAATTAATATGAACTAAAAATAAAGAGATAACGGATATGCCAGAATGCTATTGCATTCTCCTACGGCAGATAAATTTCGCTCTCGAAGTAACTCTTTTCGTAAGTCTTCGTTCCGAACACATTCCATTAGAAGATGTTGGACATCTTTAGTCACATTGCATGTTACACAGTTGGGAGAGTTAACTTTCTTAATGAGATATCCAAACTTGTTTGAAGGAATGTGTCCGGAACGTAATCTGAACAATGTTACAACATCTTTTCGCGTCATAGAACACTTATTTATCCACGTCTGGGCTGGAAGTTGTGGCTGGATTATCGTAAACCAAATACCCTTTTCTACGAATCTTCTGTCAAAATATTCACTCCAAATCTTAATACACTGATCCTTTAAGTCACATAAATAATTAGAATGAAGTGGCGTAACCGTAAAAGAGGTACCATCTGTGGTAGCTTGTTTAGCTAAGGCATCTGCTGTTTCATTACCACTTATTTGGCTATGTGATGGAATCCATTGTAAAATAATGGTTTTGGACTCAGCTGTCAACTCGAGCATAAGTTGCAAAATTGTGTAGGCTATCGGTATTCCTTGTATGGACAAGGAGCATCGAGCCAAGTGTTGGAGATCGCTCCTTGAATTTGTAAGGATTACAAATTTCTCCTTATTTAAGTTGGTATAGTTTTAATGTTGAAAAATGGAATAAAACTCAGCTGTGTAGAAATCTCTTAAACTTTCTTTTAACGTTTATTATAGGCGAGTATTTTTTTTTTTTTCATAAGCTCAATCAGGGCAGCCCTGATCCCGAATCGTGATTGAAAGACGGCCCTCTCCACTTATGGGCTCAATGACCTGCTTTTAACTATAACAGAATGTCCCGTAAACCTCTTGAATTTATATAAATTTATGTATGAATACAATAGATGGATAGAACAAGGAATATCAATTGTATTTCTATTTTATTATTTCCTACAAATATAATGTATTAAGGTAAAAGTACAATGTCTACGTATTTTTAATAGAAAATTATATAGTTCTAACCTTGGCTTTTTGATATTTATTTATTCCAGTCTTTGTTGTGCTTAGAGAACATACCGACACAGAAGTTATACATTATAGAATTTATACATTATTTCATGTTATGTTTAGTGAAAGAGAGAGAGAGAGAAAATCATCGATCAAGATACATATTTTGTCTTATTAATTGAGTTAAAGTAAAAATGTCTAATTCTTCCTTCAGTTTTCTTTAACCTCTTCCTAATCCTTTGGAGTCGTCAAAGTATGGTTCTTTTTTCCATACACCTCTGCTCTATCAATCAACATACGTTTATACTATATTTATAATCTGTATTACTGATTAATTTTAATACTTGTAGCCCGATAGGTAATGGCATTTAGACTTTTATATAATTTGGGACCTGTATAATTATGATGTACAGTCGCGTAATAAAAATGTTCGTCACCTTAAAGTCGACTTTTGCTTGCACGAGTACAAGAAACTATATTGCCAACATTTTAATAAATGTTATGTTTATAAAATATAGAAACGTGGAATAAGATAATTGCAATGTTAACAATGACAGACGCTGCGTTTAACCATACGAAACAAACAGGATATAATCTCTACGCTTAGCAAAAATATTATAACCAATAAAAAGGTTTTACATGTCTAAACAATCTTTGTAGACAAGATAGAAAACCTAGCAATTTTGATCTAAGTAATTTTAAACTTTATTGTCAAATAGTGCAGCAGTCTGTTCTGTGACTTCAAACTAGAAAAGGTAACATGTGCTCGCGGAACGTTAAATGAATCAATTTGAAAAATGGCTAACAGTTTCGTACCACGACTATACCTATCGTGTTATGGTGATTTTTTACGTATTTACAGATAAGTGTTATCATTTTAATTCATTCCTAATAGTTGGAAGAGATCGATCTTTAGCGACAGAACCGCACTTTATGCACGTTTAAGTTTATTTTTGTATTGGTGTGTAATAAAGAGTTATCTATCTAATTATCATACGCAAATTAATTTCATTAAAAATAATTGACATCCTTCACACAATCCCTTGCCGGATGGAATTGGCAACCATCATCAATCAAACCAATTGAAATATCCTGAAGGGTAGCAATAAATTCTACACAATTAACATCAAAGTGTTTCCAATAGGATATCAATCCTTATTTGTTGGCTTAGCGTGCCCGCAATCCGACCCAATTCAAAGTACGGATCAATCATACGAGATTTACTCCATAACAAACTTCAGTTGACAATGCTTTATGAATTATTCAAAAAGAAATAATTTAATATTTAAATTCATCAAGATATATTGTGTTATCAATAAATCTAATATTTTATATAGAAAAGAACGGACGTTAAAATAACATTTTCAATCAATCAATCAATATCTTTATTTGCAAGAATGTAGTTTATACAGGTGTTATACAATTGTAGTTGCATAGTACATTCTACCACATATTGGTGTACAGAATGACTTAAAAACTAAAATTAAAGTTACATAACTATTCTAATTTATATTTTATTTTAAAATATCGTGAAAGAAATATTTTTAATTGCTTTTCAGACGGCTCTTGTACAAAATCTTGGGAGCCACGACGTTTTGTAAGTTTATATAAAGTAAATTAGTTGTTTCACCTGTCTGCTCTCTTGTTGTAAAAAATCGTTTTTATGAAATATTAATTTATTTAAAGCTACATTACACAATTGTTAAACGCGATATTTTGTTTGAATCTGTGGTCTTGGCTACCTTTGTGATTACAGAATGATTCAAATGTCGAATTTTAACAATGTTATGTGTGTTTTTGTCTACTCTCAGGACAGCAGTCTATTTGTATCCCACGAGAAATCTTAATGTTGAGGTTATAATAAAATACTAAATTTCACGAAAAGAGATTCAATTCTATGAGCATTAAGAATGGATAAACTTTGCATATATATATATATATATATATATATATATATATATATATATATATATATATATATGTGTGTGTGTGTGTGTGTGTGTGTGTGTATACATACATAATAACGAAATATATGAAAATCCTTCCGTAAGAAATCCGGACAATCAAACGTACCTACAGCGCTACCGTTACATCGTGGAAACCTCTCAGTCAGCACAAAGCACTCCGCTTCAACTTTTCTTTTGCGAACTGCAGAAGAATGGAATGATTTTCCGGAGTTTGCTTTTCCTGACAAATACAATTAGGGACATAAGCACCATCCATCTTAGACCACGTTAACACCTAAATTCAGGTAAGATAGTACTCACACGCGAACGCACAAACATAAAGAAATACACGTAAATCTAACATCTTTAATTGTATAATTCAAAAACGGTTAGCAGTTTCGGAGCTTATTCAATACGATCTTCGAGACAATATTATTAATATTTAGATATTCTATACATAGCAGTTTTCGCTTGAATGTTATTAATATAGATATATTATGTAAACCACATTTCAAATCATTTTTTTTAAATCAAAAACAAAGGTATTGTGGTCGGGTTGAGAAATAAATATTTCGTTAGTAGACACTTGTTGACAGCTTGTGATCGCGGTGAAAACCAAATTAACATATTGACTGTGAAATCGATTACATGCCAACCTACTAGGATAATGTGAATATATAATGATACTAGGGCATTGCCCGCGATTTCGCCAAACTAAATTTTGCCCCTTTCACAATTTTGACATAGAAGTATTGTATATAGTCTTTGGTATTTAAAGTCAATTTCTGAAAATTACATACATAAACTAGCTGTACCCGGCAGACTTTGTCCTGTCTTTAAAAATAAAAATCTAGAACCCGATTGCAGCGTCATCTGACCAAATGTTAATCTAAACTGGAATCAACTTGAACAAACAGAGTAGAAAATTATTAAAGTACTTCTTCCGTTCTGAAACGGAACCATCGGTCATCTTCCTTAGAAACTTTAGTTCGATCTCTAAATCTCAATATTCTTCCGCTTAGTGCAACGCATCGCTTTCCTAACTCGACCCCTTCTCTTCTTGACTTGATGATGGTTTCGTCACCTTCTCACGTCTCCAAACGTGGCCAGTGCTCGGCGGACGCTTTTTCATATCATGATTTGATCTACCTTTCTTATAATGTACGTCCGCCGAAATTCAAACCCAAAATTATCCTGCAGCGAAATTTTGGTGATATGAATCTGGACGCACTTCTTAAGGATGCTCGGGATTTGGACTGGTCTGAGGTGGCTAAGGCAGCTACCGTTGATGAAAAGTTGCATGTGTTTAATACTGCTTTACTGAGGCTTTATGATTCACATGCACCTTTACGCCGTATAAAAATAAAACATCTGCCAGCTCCGTGGCTCACCGATGACATCAAATCACTGATGCACAAAAAGTCCAAGGCTAAAACCAAATGCAAAGTTAAACCTACCGAAGTCAACCGAATGGCGTTCGTAAGTTATCGTAATCGCTGCAATAGATTGTGTAGGGACGCTCAACGCCGTTACATTCACGAGTCAGTCGAAAGTCAAAGCCCAGCTAAAGTTTGGAAATTTCTACGATCGCTGGGAGTTGGCAAGCAAACAAATAGTCCAATTTCTAAAGAACTCAACATTGACGATTTAAATCGACATTTCTCAGCTACTTCTGACTTTGACGTTGTGTCTAAGTCTAATACTTTAAATGGTCTTTCCGCCTTGCCAACACCTGATTATCCTCCATTCTTATTAAGTCGATTTACTGATAGTGATGTCAAGAGTGCTGTAAAATCCATTACCTCAAACGCCGTCGGTAGCGATGGTATTAGTCGCAACATGATTCTGCCCATACTGGATGTTATCAACCCTATCCTCACCCATATATTTAATGCTTCTGTAGTTTATGGTACCTTTCCAGTCACCTGGAAGGAAGCCCAGATTATTCCTCTTCCTAAAAAACCTAATCCTATTTCTTTCTCTCAGTTCCGTCCCATATCTATTCTGCCATTCCTTTCTAAAGTTCTTGAACGCCTAGTCCACTAACAGTTGAGTGTTTTTCTTAATCGAAATTCTCTCCTTAATCCCTATCAATCTGGTTTCCATCCTGGCCACAGCACAACTACTGCCCTCGTGAAAATCACCGATGACATCCGTTATGGTATGGACAATGGTTTATTGACTGTGCTATCGCTACTCGACTTCAGTAGTGCTTTTAACGTTAACTTCGAAATATTACTTGGTATCCTAAGCTCTCTTAACATATCTCCTACTGTAATCGACTGGTCTCACAGTTACCTGTATGGCCGCCGGCAGCGGGTTCGCGTCGAGGATGATTATTCGTCATGGTGTGAACTCACTGCTGGTGTTCCTCAGGGCGGCGTGCTTTCTCCCTTATTGTTCGCTGTTTTTATTAACTCCATCTCTAATCAACTCACTTCAACTTATCACCTCTATGCAGATGATTTACAAATTTATACACAATCACCGGTCACCACCTTGGACAAAGCAGTTTCAACTATAAATATAGATTTCGAACGCATCCTGCAGTGGGGCAAATCTTTTGGGCTTCATGTGAACCCAGAAAAAACTCAAGTCATCGTCATCGGTAGCTCACGGATGCTTAATAAGGTCGACTGGAGTACTATACCTAGCGTAATGTTTGACGAAACAATCATTCCTTTCAGTGATAAGGTAAAAAACCTTGGTGTTATATTTGACAGTGAGCTGTGTTGGCGACCTCATATCACCGAATTAAGCCGGCGGCTATATCTCTCATGCAGATCTCTTAGAAGGTTGAGGAACTTCTTGCCCACTACCACCAAAATTAAGCTAGCAGAGTCCTTATTACTTCCTATCCTTGATTATGCTGACGCCAGCTATCTAAATTTAACCCAAGAACAACTTAATAAACTTGAGCGCGTCCAAAATTTTTGCATAAGGATCATATTTGGCCTACGCAAGTATGACCATATCTCTGAATTCCGAAAAAAACTCAAGTGGTTGCCAATTCGATTTCGCCGGAATACTCACATTCTTTCTTTTCTCTATAGTATTTTATTTGTCCCAAGTACTCCTAATTACCTTAAACAACGTTTTGAATTTCTTTCGTGCTCTCATAATTTACGCCCTTCTACTAAACTTAAATTGAACACTCCTGCGCATAACTCAACTTTTTTACAACAATTCTTTTACTGTTAAGGCTGTTCAGCTTTCGAATGAGCTTCCTGTTACTATCAGACAAGCAAAATCGCTAGCGATATTTAAAACCACGATCAAAAAATACTACCTGTCGTTGGAATATGATACTTTTTTTTTTTTATTGGACTTGACTTTATGTTGTTGGTCCGAAGACCTCACAACTTTACCGGGGTTTTCGGGGCGAGTGCCTTTGCGAAGCGAAGGCGCTCGAGCCCGGGAGGCAACTTGCTCGAGGGGCTCCTAGGAGTTTCACCTCGGCTGGACTGTTGCCATGAGAGGGGATGAATCTAATGATGCCCACCATAAGGCGACACAATGCACTAATTGAGAGCGGACGACGGGTAATATAAAGCCCGAGAGGAAGGATCCCGGCGGACCGGGATCGGCGGTTCGCGGTGGCCTATACTATCTTACTGCCGTTTCGCAACGTGTTATGGCTGGGAGAGAAGAAACGGCGAAAGAAACTTCCCAGCAACACGCCTAGTCTATCCTATGGGGGCTGTGTCTCCTGGCGTCCCTCGCGGGGACGTGGAGAGATCGTGATTGGCGGCGTCGACGCCGCCGTCTGTGTCTGTCTGTCGGTGCCTGCCAGCCTGCCGTCCTAACCGCGGGTGGGCTGATCCGAGCCAGCCGTTTTGTGATATCGTCGACCTTGTCCGTGAGGATGTTACGCGGTCGTCGCACGAGAGCCTTTCGTCGAGGCTTATAATCGGACGCGGACACGACGAGGGGATTTCGATGGTGCGGCGCTAGATCGAAATACTTACGCGAGAGCGACGTAATGTAGTTTTTGATGGAGGGAAGCTCCAGATCGCGGTGGATGTCGACGTTACGCATATAGAGGGGAGCACCGACGGCTCTGCGCATGAATTTATTCTGAACGATTTGCAGTTTCTTTAAAAGGGCAGGCTTGGCATGGCCGAATACCACACTCGCGTATGTCATGATCGGGCGGATGCATGTTTTATATAGAGTAAGCTTGTGTCTGAGGGACATTTTGCTTCGTTTATCTATCATGGGTGCTAGACGACCCATCACAAATCGCGCTCTATTCCGGACTATAGTGATATGCTCGTTGAAGCGCAAGTTCTGATCTAGGGTGACACCCAGGTATTTGGTGTACTTTGCCCAGGGGATCTCTTGTTCGTAGAGCGAGATGGCTTTTAAGCGAAGGCAAGCGCGTTTGGGAGAGCGAAGCGTGCCCGGGGAAAGAACATTGCTGCGCTTTTCTCCGGGTTTACCTCTATCCTCCATTTGCGAAACCATTCGCCTAGCTCTGTTACAGCTACCTGTAGCCGGACGCAAGCCATTTGTCGGTTGTGATCTGATGTATAGAGTGCGGTGTCATCCGCGAAGAGGGCCAACTCTACATCTGGAGTTTTTGGGATGTCGCTGGTGTATAGCGTGAAGAGTAGTGGAGATAGTGCCGAGCCCTGTGGTACACCGGCTGTGAGTGGGTGAGGGGACGAGCGTGTTCCCTCCACTCGAAAACGGAAGCTACGGCCTAGGAGGAAGTCTCGCAAGATGAGCACGAGTCTGTCTGGTACACCGAACTGGTACAGCTTGTAAATCAAACCGTTATGCCAGACCTTGTCGAAGGCCTTAGCTACGTCAAGGAACAGTGCGACTGTTCCTATAGGGCGACGAGGGCGATGGGCAAAGTGGGATAGTATGTGCTCCGTGATGCGGTGCACCTGTTGGACGCATGAGTGTCTGGCACGGAATCCAAACTGCTCATCGGGTAGTAGATGTTTGCTGATGGCAAAATCTCTTAGTCTAGAGAGGATGACCCTCTCGTAAAGCTTGCTGAGTGTGCTCAGTAGGCTGATTGGGCGGTAGCTGGACGGTTTATTAGCCGGTTTTCCAGGCTTATGAATACCGATGACGTCTGCTTCCTTCCAGATCGCGGGGAAAGAGCAGTTTGTTATGGCGGCATTGAAGATGCTCACTAAGATTATAATCAAGTGGCCGGGGAGGAGTTTTAACACGCGATTGTTAATGCCATCGATCCCTGGGGCCTTTCGTGGTTTGAGGGACTTGATCAAATCTTGCACTTCTTCCACCGTGACTGGGTCGAGTGTGGTTTCCGCTGGTAAGGAGGATCTACGTTCAACCTCGGAGTCCACCTCCGTCAGGTGTGACTGGTCGACGTTTTGTGTAGTGGGGGAGCATTGAAGCTCTAGACTCTGAGCAAGGCATTCGGCTTTCTCCTCATCATCGAACGCCTCGGTGTTGTCGGCTCTTTCTAGCGCGGGTATGACAGTGAGGGTATCTGATTTGAGAGCTCTAGCCAGCTTCCAGTACGCCTGGTGAGTTGGTTCGATATCTCTCAACGTTCTGTCCCAACGTTGTTCCCTGACTTCCCGGATACGTAGTTTGACCTCGCGCTCTAGTTGGCGGAGTCGGACTCTGTTGTCTTCGGTGGGATATCTGTCGTGAGCTCTGGAGGCGGCTCTCTTTTCCCTCAGCAGTACCCTCACTTCGTCCGGCAGGCATAAGTGGCGGTCATTCTCCACTGGCACCTGTCTGGACGAGTTCCGCACTGCGGATTGAAGGTGGCTGGTGAGGGCCTCGATCGCCGTCTCCGTGTCTTGGTGGGATTCGATGTGGTCCGGGATGCGGTCCAGGTCTTGTGATTCGGTTGCCTTGAGGAGGTCCCCAAGTTTCAACCAGTCCACAGAGGTCCTAGTTTCAGATGTCTGGTCCGTCTGTTGTCCTAATTTGAGGATAACCGGGCGATGGTCCGAGTCTATATCGTCCATCGTTTCGATCGAATGGAACTGAAGAGTTACGCCCCTCAGTAATGCTAGGTCGAGAGTGTTTGGGGTCCCCAGTCGCGGTTGGGGGGTATCGTGTGGGGTCATGGGAGTTATTATATCAAACAAAAGATTGTCTGATATATTTATTAGGGCTCTGCCATTGGGGTTAGTGGTATTGCAATTCCACTGTTCGTGTTTACAATTCAGATCTCCGGCTATTATAACAGCTGGGCCTAAGTTGAATAGGGCTTCTAGGTCTTTCTTAATAAGGGTTTTCTGGCACGCGAGGTATGCTGAGACTATGACTAGAGGTTGGTGGCCAGTCATTGCTAGTCTGCAGGCGGATACCTCCATTCCTACTAGTGGTGGGGTGACTAGAGGCATGCAGTGTAGAGATCTTCTGAAATAGATCAGGTGCCGCCACCACGGCCTATCCTGTCATGTCTAGTGACCCGATAGTTAGAGATCTTTGGATCTCTTTCACTCGGTTTCAGGAAGGTCTCCTGCACTAGTAGTATATCTACTTGATTGGTAACCAGGAAGTCATGGACCAAGTCGCGCTGGTTTCGAAGGCCGTTGGCGTTATAAGTCGCCAGAGTCAATGAGCGTGGTTTATTTCTACCTACATGCGCCATTTGTTACCGGTAACAATAATTTAACTAGGTTGTTTAGTTATAACGACCTAAGTACCTGGAGGAGGTACGCGTGATCCATTTCGATCACGAGTTGATCCCGGAGGGAGGGTTGATCAGACTCTGCAACTTGTCTCAGTTTTCGAGCCAAGAGTTGGACCTCTGCTAGGTCGAAAGGCAAGTTCTTGGCGAATTTAGTCGCCAAGGCTAAGTCCTCCGCTAAAGAGTGGTGGGGTGACGGCCCAGAAGGTGCTTTTAAAATGGGGGCGGGGGCAGGGGTTGCTTGGGGTAGGCCGGCCAAAATTGGGGCGCGCGTCCTTAGTGGAGGGAACGCTTCCGTCGTGGGAAGACCCGTCCAGTGATTTACCACTGGAGGGGGGGGCCGCCACGAATGCGGGTTTGTTCGGCACTTTTCTAGTGCCTTTTTGGGCGTTGCCCTTTCTGAACTTACGTTTGGGTCGGGGGGCGGCAGGACCACCTCTGTAGTTAGCGGGGTGACCCGCTTGGCCGCAGAGAATGCAGCTCGGTGGCTCCGGGGAGTCCCGGGTGCGTGTGCACTCCGAGGTCCCGTGGTCGCCCAGGCACTTGACGCACCTGGGACGGGATTGACAATGTAGGGCAGAGTGCCCATAAAGTTGGCAACGATGACACTGCCGCAGTGTATGTTTTTCGTGTGGGCGTTCCACACGAAGGCCAGAGAGGCCACAGACCTTCTCAAGTTCGAAGATCTTTTTCCCCTCTGGGGAGAGGTCGAGGACAACCAATACTAGGTTTAGAGGAGACTTTGTTGCGTCGCCTCTGTGCATACAGTGCACTTCGTGCACCGGTACAGCTTGGGACTTAAGGTCCTCGAGAATGTAGGAACACTCGATTTCCTGTGGGAGTCCGCGGATTACAGCCCGAAGGCGTTTTTCTTCCGGCAGGGCATAAGTATAGTAACCGATTTTACGGTCACATAACAAGGATGTTAGGGAGCGGTGGTCACTTGAAGACGTGACCATAACTTTGATGCCGTGTTGGGTATCACGGGCTTCTTTTATAGAGATTGCCTTACCTGGCAGCTCCTTAGCGAGTTGAAGCCAATGGGCTTTCTCGCGGATGATCAGGGGTGGCGGCGGGCGCTGTGAAGGTGGCCCAGGGCGGCTGGAAGGTGCCGCTGTTGGTTTTTTGCCCGCAGTGGGAGCGGGGTTAGGGGGGACCTCCCTCTGGGTCGGCCGTTTTTTGGTACGATTGACGGTTATGAAACCGTCATCGTCCTCGCGGTTTGAGGGGATGTTCGCGGGAGGCGCGACATCCATGGGGGTGATTTCATCGGCCGGTGGAAGAGGAGCATCCCTGAGGTATTGCGGACCGTCAGGAGATAATTCGATTTCTCGTCGAGAATCGATTACGCGGTGTATGGGCGATCGCGAACGCGATGTCGTCGAACTCGCGGAGCTCGATCGCGGTTGTCCCGACGCGGAACCGCGAGAAAACGAGGCGCGTGATTTTGGTGCCACACGGTGGGCATCGTTGAGCGGGGGTGCGGGCGGTGGGCGCACTGGTAACACGGCGGGTACGGATGCGGGGGGCGCGGGCGCTAAGGCAGAGCGCAGGTGGTCAGCGATAAGCGCGGTGGCGGGGGTCGCGGGGGGTGCAGTGGTCGCGGCAGATGCGGGTGCGGGGGCCCCTTGCACGTGTAAGGGTTTCTCGGAATTAAGTTCCGAGATAACGGACGCCATTGATTGGGACTCCGGAGTCCTCAAAAATTGGTCGAGCGCTTGAGGGAATTGCTGTCGTAAAAACGAAAGTAATGGAGAGAGCTCCACGCCGTCCATTGTCCCTGAGGGGGACGAACGATTTGGTGGAAAAACCACCTGATGACGCACTTTTCACTGCACTGTCACAGAAAAAACACAGATCGACCGGGTGAACGAACGAACACAACGAACACGAATAACGGACAGCCGAGGCGGAGCGGGAGACGTGCGCGCGCGACGAACGACAACGGGCGAATGAATATGATACTTAAATTCATTTATAAATATTTATATATTCTGTAGATACGTATTTGTCTGGTATGTATATTAAGTATATATCTATGTAATTTCATGTATGTAATATCATTTATGTATTTATTATTAAAATGTAATTAGTTCGTACTATATGTTACGTATACCACCATCGCCATTATCATCTCAATTAATTCCTGGGGTTGTCTGGAAGAGATCGCTTTTTAGCGATAAGACCGCCCTTTCTACACAACTAGATATAATTTTAGTCTTTAAGTTCATTTTTGTATTGGTGTATAATAAAGTGTTATCTATCTATCTATCTATCTAAAGTACTTATATCGCTATTAAAAAATAGGGGTTGGTGGTAGAAGGATGAAAATTTAGGGTTGTATATATTTTTCAATGCTAAATCATAATAAAATCTAATTAAGAAATTTTGTAAAGAAATTAAAAAATATATTTAGGGGTGGGTCACCCTTATCATTTAGGGGTATGAAAAATAGATGTTGTCCGATTTTCAGACCTACCCGATATACACACAAAATTTCATAGAAATCGGTTCAGCCGTTTCGGAGGAGTTTGGTGACTAACACCGTGACAGGAGAATTTTATATATATGTGTGTGTTTGTGATAAAAAATGTAGATATATAATTGTTTTATTTAAGCTTATCTTATTAACTTTTTATCTCTCATCGGTGCAGGCTTATTAACTGCTTATCCTTACCTATATTTGTAATTTAGTTATTAAGATTACAGCTGTTTGCCCCCACCCCGTCCCCCTCCCTTAAATAAACCGCGGTACAACCTCTAGTCCGTGTTTTTTGTTTAAAAAGCAGAAGTTAATACAGGTTACATTGTACAAAATTTTTATGTTAGTGCTATTTGCACCCGGAAATTTCACTTAATTTTATATCGCAAACTATTCGATCTCCTGGCATGAGTATATGTGTCCATTTTCGGCATTAAAACTACATTTAAACAAAATTACAATAAAACCGATCCAGTATTCCCAGTAGTTTTCCGTGAAAATGTAACATAAAGACGTATCCAGTTTCTATCGCATTTTTTATAGACGATGAATTTTTATATTTATAAACTTGAGAAATGATTGGTCTCATCCAAACATTTATCCTCTATTTCAAAGCGTCCTAGTTTTATTTATGTATCCTCCGTCTATGAAAGAAATCAAAAAGAATAAAAAGAGCAAAAAGACCTAAAAGGACAAAAACAGCAAAAAGGACAAAAATGACAAAAAGCACAAAAAGGGCAAAAGAGCAAAAAGGACAAAAGGGGCAAAAAAGACAAAAACGAAAAAGGACAAAAAGGGCTAAAAGGACAAAAAGAGTAAAAGAGCAAAAAGGACAAAAAGAGTAAAAGGGACAAAATTACAGAAGTTACCAAAATAACGAAAATGGCAAATCACAAATAAAACCAAAAGCTATCCCAGTTTCTGGGATAACCTTTACATAAATCTAACCCATTATCCGGGATAAAAAGTATCCTATGTTCATCCTCGGGATCGAAAATATATACATATATTCTGACTTTCAGCCAAATCGGTCCAGTAGTATTTCCGTGAAAACGGAACAGACAGACGGACAGACAGAGTTACTTTCGCATTTATAATATTAATAGGGATTATCTATGACTTGACACCCGTTGTATTGTACGTGTCGACACTAAAGTTGATGTGACAGAAGATGTATGCCAAAATAAAGGAGTATGGAAGAATAATATATTATATATTGTGCTGACCCTAAAAGAGAAAAGATAACAAACAAATATCCAAATATATAAAGAAATCATTTTCATTTTTACGAAAAGAATTGATACATTTTCTAAGTTAATAAACACGCAGGATCAAAATACTAATGTACTCGTAATGGAACGTTCCCCGCTTACAGATAACAAATTGTATTCGAATAAAACAATGAACGGAATATCGATTTTTTATCGCATTTAATTTGCGGTTTTAAGCTATCGGATGGAAGTATCGAATACAGCTGATCAAAATGCTGTCAAGTCTTTGTCATTCGATGTTTAAATGAATAATGGATACGATTGATGCCGCGGTTGTGGATATCGGATATTCTACGAATATCGGTAAATATCGGTCATTGCCTTTAGCGGTTTTATTTTTTTATTATACAAATATCTTAAATTTTAAAGAGGACGTAGTAATAAGAGTGCAAAAAGGAATTTTAAGATGTTAGTTGAGATGAAGGAATGTAATGTATAATATGTGTCGCCATTTGCTTATGTAATAGTAGTAGTTATTACACGCGCGTGCAGAGAACACTTCGTTATAATCGTATTTCGTTATAATACGATTCTCAAGATAATATAGACTGCAGTGGCGCGAACTTGATATAACTCGATTCTCCATACCCTTACCTTTAAGACTCTAGCAAAGCGACCAAAAGGTCGAAAGTGCCATCCATTCATTGGCGTTTACGCGTTCTGTTCAAACATATTACTACTAGTATCTCTACAAATTAACTAACGACCAAAAAGTCGAACGCGCCATGAATTTATTTACGCATGCGTTTTTAATTGGTGCAAATATTATTACTGTGTTGCTATTTCTTACGCCCGACGACTTTCCACACGTACTGGATGAAATAGCAACTCATAACCCGGGGACCGGGTTTTGTTTCAAAATATGCGGTAAGATTACCAGGAATACAAATTGTAATAAGAAAATATATCGCATTTTAGCATTTTTTATAGAGTGTAAGTTTTGTTTACAAAAATAATTTAGTATGTTGTGCTTATAAATTAATATAGTTTTTTGTATTTATTTGTTTTTTGTGTTGTTGTTCACGAATTTTACTCAGTTCTTTGTTCATTGCAGTGCGTTTTATTTACTAAAATGGCTTTAATTCATTTGGAATGCTGCTCCACTGACTACTTACTTGTTTGTATGCTGTTAATGCGGGCTTAATTTCTACAACAGCGATGTAGTCGGCGCTTACACCATACGGTATGTTTTTTCAACCGGCTTATCCTCGTCGAATTTCTACCTCGTGTCACTGATAGACTAAGATGTTGGCACTGAAAATCAGTGCTGTGGTGGAGTATCTTTCGACTCAGCAATATACTGAATGCCAACCTTATTTATCAAATGTTTTGCTTTATCTATTTTATATTTTGTTTGTAGCATTTGGCAAATAAACGTTTAATTTTTTTTCTATCTATATTATATTTAGTTTAACGGACACACGGGACAGACACAGAAACACCCAGATCAGAGCTGGTATAGTTGAGTCCGTTTTCTTTACTAACGTCACCGATCATCCAAATGGGGATTTTAAGTACTAATGAACCGTATGCTGAAATCGATAACTACAAAGAGTACAATACATGGGTATTCATCATCACTTCCTTGAGCCGCTTCATGTACGCAACGGTTCTCAAGAACGTTTTTCTTATGAACCGTGGGGATTTGGAATGAACACCCTGCTGAGATTTTTCCACATCAATATGGTATGAGCTTTTTCAATAATGGTACGGTAAAATTCCTCCAAAGGCGGTAGCGCCTTGGTATAAACCTCTAGTGTTGTAAATGTCATCACCGGCCGGGCGACGATAACCACTTTCTACCAGGTGGTTTTCCTCTTTGTTGTACAGTAGAGGTATGAAAAGGTTCGACAATTTTAAAATTGATTTATTTAATGTTCCGTAAGCATATGCATATTACCTTTTTAAACTGTCACAGAACAGACTGTTTCACAGAAAATTATGTTTAACCGTTTAACAATAAAGTTTAAAAGTACTTAGATCATAATTTTTTGATTTTCTATTTTGTCTAAAAAGATTGTTTAGAGATGTAAAAACTTTTTATTGGTTTTAATATTTATTAGCGTAGTGATTATATATATCCTCTTTGTTTCTAATAATTAAAACTATCGTTAATCTCAATGTCTGTCAGTCATTGTCAACATTGCAATTTTCTTTTTTCACGGTTCTATATTTTATAAACATAACAAAACGTATAATTTATTAAAATGTCGGTAGTACTGTTTCTTGTACTAGTGCAAGCAAAAATCGATCTTAAGGCGAACCTATTCATGCCGCGACTGTACTTGTTATAAAAACAGATACATATATCTTGAAGTACCGATTGCATCTAAATATAAATTGAATTTTGGCGACAGATATTTTTAAAGTGCGTTTATGCTGTCCAGACCAGTCAAAATGGCTAAAAACTTTTTAACCATTTTGAGGTTTTAAAAACTCTATTGTTACAACTTAACCAAAATTCCACGAAGCACGCCGACAAAATTGAATGTACACCTGCCGGCCATAAAGCACAGTTTATTACATGCCCGCATTTGGAGTTCTTTTTTTTACTTTGTGTTTAAAATTCGTAATTAGAAAAACCGCCTATTGTGTATTGTAATCCTTTATGATGGTCGTTAGCTAGGTGTAGTTCTTGAAAGATCCAGTCCACGCGGTCGATTGTTGTATCGTATAGTTAGTATAAAACAATGCCCGAACGGAGGGGTGAGGCAGTCTAGCGAGAACGATACGGGCAAGACGTGTGTACATTCGATAGGCTATACTTATATAGTGACGGACTTTGCGCGTGTTATTTAATTGTGCATTACATTTTGACTTATTGCGTCCGGTTATATTTGTACCTGTGTTATACGTGTTTGTAGAGTTCTAATAAATTCTATAGTAATTCCAACGGCATTTTAATTCGAGTCCCGCACTCGTAACACTATTATAATTTTATAGTACAAAGTGGACGGTGTAAATTTTGAACATAAAATATAAAACGTATGAAAGTATGCGTAATTAAAATGAGTAAATGCCGGGAGCCCATCGGATGGTCACTCTAGTCTGAGGCATGCCGCCATAACAACCTTTAGTTGTGTGCCAGTGTCAATGGCCAGGGTTTAGTCACCGCTTTGAAGCCGACAGCACTTTGGTAGCACATTTGATGTTGCAAATGTCCATTGGCGATGGTAACCACTTTCCATCAGGTAGGCTGTCAGCCTATCTGCTATACTCCAGCAGCAAATACAAATAGGTAGCCCGTCGCATTATCAACAATATCAATTTTTTTTTCATGCCTGAAGCAGGCAAACAGGCGGATGACCCACTTGATCGAAGGTGGTTACCGTCGCCTATGGACGTTTGCAACACCAGGGGCGTTGCCAACGCGTTGCCGGCCTCTAAGAAATTTTATAACGCCCTTCTTAAACGACCCCATGTCGTAGCGCAGAGGGAGAACCTCGGCGGGAAGTTCTCTCCAGATCATTGTTGTACGAGGAATAAACGTTCTAGAGAACCGTTGCGTAGTGGAGCGTGGGAGCTCAAGGAAATGGGGGTGAACATCCCGTCGATGGCTAGCGGTGCGGTTGTAAAAAATGAGGCGTTGGCACCAGATCAAATAGTTCCTCGGAACACTCTCCGTTGTACAGGTGGTAGAATACGCAGAGGGACGCAAGTTCTCTCCGAAGGCTAAGCGATTCTAAACCGCCTGTTAGTATGGGATCGTCGACTATACGAACGGCGCGACGCTGGATGGAGTCCAGAGGGTTAGTCTGGTAAGCGGGTGCTCCAGCCCATAAGTGTGAGCAGTATTCCATATGCGGCCTAACTTGGGCTTATTATTACTATTAAATTTATAATAGTAATAATAATAATAATAATAGTCGTATTAATAGTACTAATAATACTATAGTCGGATATAATTCCGGCACAGCAATATGCCGAGTGCAAACCTTGTTCGCTGAAAATGCGGCGTACAAATTCTCAAAATATGCTCTGTGTATAATAATGTATAACGAATGTAATTACGTCACTATATCTTCGAATAAAGTTTTTCTTTCTTTCTTTCTTTAGTAGTAGTAGTAATAGTAATTATAACAGTATAGTAATAGTAATAATATTAATACAAAAAATTGTGTGTGTGTGCAGTTCACACGCAGTAGAAATGAAACTTCAGAGAATATACTCACAGATAATTCTTCTCTAGCTTTTATTAATATAAATATAAGTCCTTTAGCCTACATCTTTAGTCAACATATTATAATTCAAAATAAACTTCCTAAGTATCACTTTCACTGTTTTAGTCCAAAAAATTTTTTTATCAGTTTTATTTCGGTCCAAATTAGACCTTTGTTTAATCACCGGTTAATTGACTACTGGCTGCGCCCCGCGGTTTCACCCGCATGATGATGGAAAATTGTGATAATGATAATCATTCACACTATATCTTTATAAATTATAGCCTATGTGTTATTCTACTGTGTAAGCTATATTATTGTAAAGTTTCATCAAAATCCATTCAGTAGTTTTTGCGTGAAAGACTAACAAACATACATCGATATTTTATTATAAAATTTCACGTTTATAATATTAGTAGGATCTAATCTGTGCTGCACAATGTAAAACTGGTATCTCATTCTCTCGCAGGCTTAGTCTTATAGATTTGTGTGTTTATCTATTTTAGTGTCGCTTTTTGGTTTCATCGAGTTTCAAATCACAACGATTCTAAAGAAGTTCCACTTCAATAACAATTTATTATATTACTGTTGTCCATCAAAAATGACACTGATTTTAGGTGCCATTTTTCATGCCGTAAACTGCAAGTTTCTGCGGGATACTGTAATGAAATAAAGATAAGCAAAGCCGTATGGCTTTAGCACTAGCACATTATGTAAAGAAAATGACAATTTTCTCCTAAGATTAAGATTTAAAAATATAGGAAATGACATTAATAAAATGAATTCAACGGACATCTAATACACCACCAATTGAGTTGCCAGCACAATAAATAAAATACCATTTATACCATTTATATATATATATAATTTTTTTTTGTAATTAATATAATATTCATTTTTAATTATAATATTAATATTTTTGATTGCTGTCGCTGTTTGATCCCGGGAATTTTTTTATACTTTATTTAATTGTTCTTCTCTTTTCACTTCTTAAGTCTTCACGGTTCTCAAGAATGTTTCACTTACGCACAGTAGAGCTTTAGAATGAGCTCCCAGCATAGATTCTCCCTGAGCACTACCATATGAGGTTTAAAAAAAGGACTCATAAAATTTTTGGAGGCCGGAAGTACATTGGTAGCATCTCTGGTATTGCAAATGTCCATAGGCGACGGTGACCACAATCCATCAGATGGGCCGACAGCCTGTCTGCTGTACTCCAGCAATAAAAAACCTCGTCTATGGAAAAAGTATCCTTTGCTGTTTTATGTTTTGTAAAATAAAACGTCAAAACTTCTATGCCATGCTGTCATTTTAAGAAATAAACAACCATTCATTTCTGAACGAAACGAAATCGTAAAAAGCGTGAAATCCCATATCTTATTTATGTACAGAGAAGTATTTAAAGGAGTCAAGCCGGATCCGCTCGTTGTCGTTTTTCCGGCAACCAACCGATTTATTGGAAAAATCCGGACGATATTTGAATCCGTGGAAGTTTTATGACGACTCGTTTATGTTTCCTACGATTTTATAATTTACTACATGCTGTTTATTTATTTTCAACAAACATAATTTTTCAAATTAAACGGTAGCTTTTTCAATTAGCGTGGTTGTATTCATAGATAATGAGTGAAATTTGTTAGCCTTACCGCTCGTGTAGACGGCACTACTAACACGCCGTCACTGCGTCGCCACCGTGCTACTATTTTGTGAATTTCTATGTATCAGGTTGGGGATAAAGTTTCTTCGCATTTTGTATAAAAATTCAAAAGGTTTTTTATAAAGTTTATTTACATTTGACTAGAGTATGTAGGTGCCATTTTGTTGGATAACTTTTTGCCATCTTGTAGCTAGGGACGTGATCCCATTGCTATAAAAATTTTGGGGCTTCTGATCAAAAAACTGCGGCAAGTGGTTTTGGCAGTCCTCTCGTGATGTTAACCTGACACTGCCTAAGGAATTCTGCAGAAACCGAAACAGGTGAAAATCTGAAGGTGCAAGGTCAGGACTATACGGCGGATGCATTAACACCTCCCAGCCAAACTCTCGTAATTTTTGCTGAGTGGCTAAAGATGTGTGAGGTCTAGCGTTATCATGGTGAAAAACCACACCCCTTCTGTTGATTAATTCCGGCCGCTTTTTCTCAACTTTTTGCTTTAATCTCATCAGTTGTTCGCAGTACAGTTCAGAATCGATGGTCCTGCCTGGCGGTAACAGCTCATAATGAATAGTGCCCTTCCAATCCCACCATACACACAGCATCACCTTGTTGCGATTAACCCGGGTTTCGCCACAGTCTGTGAAGCCTGACCGCCCTTTGATCACGATCTTTTTCGCACGTTCTTGTCGTACGTGATCCACATTTCGTCACCAGTTATCAGCTTCTTCAAAAATGGTTCGGTTTCATTACGTCGTAATAAAGAAACACAAATGAGTACACGGTTCATTAGGTTTCTTTCAGTGAGCTCATGCGGCACTCAAATATCGAGCTTTTTTGTGTACCCAGCTTTTTTCAAATGCGCCAAAATCGTTTTGTGGTCAATTCCCAGTTCTCCAGCTACATCGTAACTACTAATATGCCGATTTTGCTCCACTTTTTCAAAAATAGCATCAGTTTTGTCCATAAGAGGGCGAGCAGAGCGACGTGCACCTTTGATATCAAAATTTCCGGATTGCAAACGCTTAAACCAAATTTGCGCTACTCTCACAGATACTGCATTAGGTCCATAAATATCACAATTTTTTTCGCGGCTTGTGTTGCATTTTTATGTTTTTTGTAGTAAAATTTTAAAATGTATCGAATTTATTCATTAGATTCACTCATTTTAACAATAAGAAAACCAAATGAAAATCACACATTTTCCTAATTTGAATTTGGAATTGTCTTCTTTAAAATTAAAACTTTTTAATGATACCAAAACCAGCGAGATTCAAATAGTATAGCCAAAGAGATCTTATTACAAGTTCATACATACTATATGCGAAAAGACTTTTTCCCCAACCTATTATATTGGAACATTGTCTGTACTCATATACGCACCTTTCCAAAATGCGGTTGCGACGCGATCGCATTTAGTCTACACTAGCGATGGGTAGCCGACCGATATTTCAAAAACAACTATCTGGCTAATGGTGGTTTAATACCCGATTAAAAAGCATTGAATTGGCTAGATTGTAATGACAAGAGTTAACGCTACAGCTATCGGCTATCGAACAACCAAAGTTGGTTACGGTTGACGGCTCAGCCGTAAACTTGTTGTCGATTTTCGGTTTTATTTGCCAACCAGATGGGGAGTTAATGGTCGATCTAGACCCTAGATCGCTGATTGTTACAATAGCTATCCATCAGTAATCTACACAGTTTGTCACCGCGTCGGCGCGCCTTGGTGGTGTCGTGTACACACGCACTTACGTATTATGCTTGGAGATTGATTAAAGAATTCTGACTATGTACTAATAAATAAACACAATTAATTTCTACTCTATTTAATTTAAATTTTATCTTGATCCTTAGTTTTGTTAGTAAGTTGAAGTAATCGAAATACCACACGACATTATATAAAACAGTCACGGTCAAGCCTATTATTGTGGTAGAATACTAGTAATGAGAAATGCCCGGTGAAAAGCATAACATTGAAAAGCTTCTAAATCTTATACGCCTAGATGGCGCCAGAGGTTATTTTTTTTTAACGTTTTATAATTTAAGATTGTGATCAGTCAAAAATGGAAAGTTTTAATAAACTTATTGAAGTCAAACTTCTTTAGAATCATTGTGATTTGAAACTCGATGAAATGAAAAAGCGACACTAAAAAGAGATAAACACATGAATATATAGGACTAAGCCTGCCAGAGAATGAAATGAAATACATTATGTTTAATAATTTAAACACTATGCTTATACAGATAGAGTTGGAAATGTTTTGAAGTTTTTCGTCAATACTTCAAATTTCGCATTTGAAAGCTTAAATATATTATAACGATATAATATACGAAATGGGAAGTCACGAAAGTTAGAAATCCCTCCCGCCCTTTCTCACTCTTTCTTTCACTACTACTACGTATGAACTGGACACACATACAAACATTGTTTTTTAATAATTGATTAATTTGGTAAAATAACATGGAAGAAAAATGTTTGCCATCCTCAAGTTACATGTATGGCGGCTACCTTTAATATTTACTTTAGTCGTGATTTTGTAACACCATTGTATAGCGGCATATAGAATTGATATATATGTATACCGTTCTGTCAAATATAATTGGACAGATGTAGGGACAAACGATCGTACAAACCGACAGCCGGACGACATGAACTATACAAGGTTTATTCGAGCGAAGCCCCGTGGACAATCTGAACTAATTACTTGTAAACTAGTGCATGAATATTATACTAATTACTTGTAAACTAGTGCATGAATATTCTACTAATTACTTGTAAACTGATTTTCATAATTAAAACTGACCAATTTTTATGTCATAGAATCCTGAAAGTTTTCCCAGAGTTTTGGCAAAAATCGTTAAATCTTGCAACCCATAATATTAAAACATCCATTAAGCGGGGTCTGAAACAAATAATTCCACGAAATTGGAATGACGCTGAAATGTCCCGAAATGTACGACGGTGAATATACTTTTTTGCCGATCTGGGGAACATTAATGTACGTAGTTACATTTGAGATTTACGATTGCTTCTAAAATGGGGTGAGTTTTATGAGGATGGCTTAATAGTAATCCGAATCGTTTTATATTTCAAAGTACATAATGTTTGAATTTATTACACTGGGTGTGAATAAAACAATTGGAACATTGACTTGTTTAATATTCACTTATTGATTCTTCATGTGATCAAATGATGAATGAATAAATGAAAATTTTAGTTGAATGAATGTAAACTCTTCAGCATAAACATTAAACCTCAACAATTAATATTGTTGCGAGCCGATAACTAATACTTTACCGGTGTTTTATTACCTTTTTGTCCTCCCCGCAAGACATCATAAACCCTGCTTTTCTCTTGTTTATATTTCACGCGAAATCTTAGAAGCCATTAAGCCGACAAGTTAAGAATTCCAAGGACCATTAGGCATATTGCTAGGAGGCCAAGTATAATTTATAAATTGATAGGGCCGGTCAGTCGGGGAATGAGCCAGTCGTCTTTCGACTGCGATCGAAGCGTTCCCTAGTGTACTTTCGGAGGAGTATTTTATGGTTTGATATGGTTTGTTGTATACGGTTATCCTTGTAAGAACTGTGAATTACGTGTGTGTACTTGTAATAAACTTTGTGAAAATTTCAACGGCATTTACGAAGTTACATCCCACAAATTCGTAACAATGTGGATAGCCATATTATTATATTTTATATTAGAACAATGGGCGGCCATATCGTCATCCAGGCAGCCCAGTGCCCATGGAGACTTTAAAAGAAAAATATAAACAGGGTATTTACTTTAGACAACACTCATTAGTTTGGAATATATCCACATATGTAATCCAATCTAACTTAATTAATATTATAAACGCGAATGTGACTTTGTTTGAGACATTTTCATGCCTTAACTACGCAACAGATCGTCACGAAATTTTCCATGCACATTGTCAGGGGCACAGAATAGGACATAGGGTACGTTTCATTCAGAAAAAAATACTGTCCCGAGGGAAAGACGAATATAATCAGAAAGTAGGCGTTCCAACCGCGTTTTATTGGCGCCACCGTTGCAATTCACTAACAAATACATCGTCATGGCCTTTAGAGTAATAATACCTAGAGAGATAGTTTCCTATAAAATGACATTCAGAGTTGAAGCATATAACCAATCGATAGATATGTGTGTGAGCGTCACGGAATTATTTGCGCTGACACGCATCCAAAGGCACAAATATTGTTGCAAGTAAATAGAGTCTTTCTAAAAAGTAGGGAATTGGAACTATTGGAGCTCGTTACACTGTGACTTTGTCTTGCAGACTGAAGGGACCGATGCGTCGACAAGTGAACTGAAACTTTTAGGCCCTACTTAAAAGGGCTTTACTTTACTGGCACCTACTCGGGTTCTAAGCATATTAGTTCTATGGTCATGGCAACAATTTTAAAATGCTGCTGTCATGGATAGTTAGTTCCATCTTCACTAGACCGCATACTATGAAGTAAAATTTAAATTCGATATTTCTCAGAATTATAAAATGCCCACATTGTGACATACATATCCCTTTTCAAGGGTTGCAAAACCGCGGGCAAATGCCAGTAATATATATTGTTACAACTTCAGTTGCGACAAAAAACAAGATCCACCTTTATATCTATAAAAACACATTTTATTACCCGTCGGCATTCGAACTAATTGTAATCCTTTTATGATCGTCTTCTTTTGTTCACCTTTTTATTGGTTACTGTGGAGAACAGCCTATTGTACTCGTTTATGGCCGTTTGCAGGCATAATTAGCCAGGTGTGCGGATTACGATTCCTAGGAAATAACGTCGACGCTTGCAGGGTATTTGCATTTGTGCAGTATAAAACGACGGCTTGATGGAGAGAGGAGGCAGTTGAGTGAGAACCATGAGCGAAGCGAGACGCGTGTACTACAATCGGGAATCTAAAAAGTGACGGACGTTGCGCGTTTTATTGAATTACGACCTGCATTATCTTTGGACTTGTTGTGTTCGGTTACATTTGTACCTGTGTTATACGTGTTTGTATAGCTCTAATAAACTCTATAATAATTCCAACGGCATTTTAATTCGAGTCCCGCACTCGTAACGATATACATAGAGAGAGAGAGAGAGAGAAAGAGAGAGAGAGAACATTTTATTGCACACCAAAATATACACTTACAAAAACAGACCATATTTACAATATTTACTAGGCAGTACAATAGGCGGCTTTATCGCTCAAAGCGATCTCTTCCAGGCAACCTAAATGAAAGAGATTTGAATCAGACGATATAGGTGGTATAATATAAATATATAGTATAATATAATAAATCTGTTGCGGGCGTCAAGTTCATACAAGGAATTCATAAATCAATGGCGTCATTGCGTCAGGCAGCTATAACTACATTTCTAACCTAAAACTACATACTGGAAAAATTCACCTGTATATCACAAGTATGACGAAAAATCATCACCAAAAATTTTGTTACTAGTACTTGCACTGACGCGGATTCTGACGAAGTGAGAAAATAAATCAGGGTAGCTAACTCGGACCAGAATTTCGAAAATGCAACTCGTAACTTTTTTGGTGGCTCCAAAATTGAAACTTATATGTAACATTTACTTAAATCCAACCCCTCAAAATTATTACTAACATATACATAAAAACGTGTTGTTGAGCGTCCGTGTCATCCATTTACCCTTGTCCAAAAAATAGCACAGAAACCTCTATACGTTGGCAACTTGTTATAGGTCCTAGAGAGATAAAACATTCGTGTTTTTATTAAATTGTTGCATAAATTTGTAAAGTAATTTTCTTACAGCCTCGTTTGTTGTGTAATAAATGTTTTATAAGGCTTTGCTCCTGTTATCTTGTGCCATGTACCGTGAGAAATATAATAGGTTCCATTGTCAAAATGGCTACGGAAATTTAAAAAAAAAGCAGGATATTGAAAAAATAAAAGGAATTTATTTTAAAAAATTTTGTCAGCTTAAACATTTTGGTACCTACAACACGTCAAGCCTTACCGCCATTTTATCGTAAGCGACATTTGGACATAAGTATATTTTATGTTGCAAAAGGCTGGCGTCTATTTTGCTCAAAGGCTAAGTATTGATATTCAACGTGGTAACGCCGCCAGGTCTTTGGGAACGTTCCCGGTAAGTGACAGTGGTTTGGGACCAATATTTTATCTATAATTATAACAATATTACTCTGTACATTTTATTTATACATTTCCCTACAACCTATAGGGCGTCTGGGGTTCATTACCTATGAAAATATGATGAATTATTGGGGATAGGCTACTTAAACAAAACGTGCTCTTTTCATGGTTTCTTAATTACAACAACGTCAAATCAATCACAATATTAAAAGTAAATATAGGTTGGGGAAAAAGTTTATTCGCATTTTATATAAAAATTCAAAAGGTTTTTTTATAAAGTTTATTTACATTTGACTAAAGTATGTAGGTGCCATTTTGTTGGATATCTTTTTGCCATCTTGTAGGTAGGGACGTGATCCCATTGCTATAAAAAATTTGGGGCTTCTGATCAAAAAACTGCGACAAGTGGTTTTGGCAGTCCTCTCGTGATGTTAACCTGACACTGCCTAAGGAATTCTGCAGAGACCGAAACAGGTGAAAATCTGAAGGTGCAAGGTCAGGACTATACGGCGGATGCATTAAGACTTCCCAGCCAAACTCCCGTAATTTTTGCTGAGTGGCTAAAGATGTGTGAGGTCTAGCGTTATCATGGTGAAAATCCACACCCCTTCTGTTGATTAATTCCGGCCGCTTTCTCTCAACTTTTTGCTTTAATCTCATCAGTTGTTTGCAGTACAGTTCAGAATCGATGGTCCTGCCTGGCGGTAACAGCTCATAATGAATAATGCCCTTCCAATCCCACCATACACACAGCATCACCTTATTGCGAGTTAACCCGGGTTTCGCCATAGTCTGTGACGCCTGACCAGCCTTTGAGCACGATCTTTTTCGCACGTTCTTGTCGTACGTGATCCACTTTTCATCACCAGTTATCAGCTTCTTCAAAAATGGTTCGGTTTCATTACGTCGTAATAAAGAATCACAAATGAGTACACGGTTCATTAGGTTTCTTTCAGTGAGCTCATGAGGCACCCAAATTCGAGCTTTTTTGTGTACCCAGCTTTTTTCAAATGCGCAAAAACCATTTTGTGGTCAATTCCCAGTTCTCCAGCTACATCGTAACTACTAATATGCCGATCTTTTTCCACTTTTTCAAAAATGGCATCAATTTTGTCCGTAACAGGGCGACCAGAGCGACGTGCATCTTTGATATCAAAATTTCCAGATTGAAAACGCTTAAACCAAATTTGCGCTACTCTCACAGATACTGCATTAGGTTCATAAACATCTCAAATTTTTTTCGCGGCTTGTGTTGCATTTTTACCTTTTTTGTAGTAAAATTTTAAAATGTATCGAATTTCTTCATTAGATTCACTCATTTTAACAATAAGAAAAACAAATGAAAATCACACATTTTCCTAATTTGAATTTGGAATTGTCTTCTTTAAAATTAAAACTAATTAATGATACCAAAACCAGCCAGATACAAATGGTATAGCCAAAGAGATCTTATTACAAGATCATACATACTATATGCGAAAAGACTTTTTCCCCAACCTATTACAAAGAATATAAAAGAGGTTCTAATGCCTAACACTGGGAACGTTGCCAAAACGCTGGCCGCGTCACCACAATGAAAGTAATTTTTTTATTCAATATTATGATTAAACTAGGTTTTACAATGTATCTCTGTACATCAGCTAAGTAAAATAAGTAGACAAAGCTAAAAAGGTAATTCAGGATCGTAGCAAATACCCTTAGGCTACTCACCCCTACCAAAAAAAGTTCTAAATATAAGTAAATATACATGTCAGAGCGGTTTTTTTTCTTTACACAAATGTTCGTTTAAACTTTTAACATTCAACCATTTTATTACTTTTACTAGAATTAACACGAGCTTGTTGATGAAACAAATTCACAACAATACTCGCGTACTTTTCTTAGAAAAGTTTCCAATTAAACTTGCTCGTGAGTTTATATACATATTTTAGTAGTTCTCACTAATTAAGTCTAGAATCCTATTACTGTTTTTGTAGTAACCTTATATATATGTCATCTTATATATAAAGCTGAAGAGTTTGTTTGTTTATTTGCTTGAACGTGCTAATCTCAGGAACTACAGATCTGATTTGCAAAAATTATTTCAGTTTTAGATAGCCCATGTATCGAGGAAGGCTATAGGCTATATATCATCATGCTAAGGCCAATAGGAGAGGAGCACCACTGAAGAATGTTTCAAAATCAACAGAAACTAGTATGTCATATATGTCAGTCAATAACAATTTCAGCCCATCAATGTCCCACTGCTTGATTAGGCCTCCCCATTTTTAGGGTAAAGGAGTTTATATCCAACACGCTTGTCCAATCCAGATTGGTGTTTTTGACACGTCGGTTATCTCGAGCAGGTTTAACCACAATGATTTGCTTTACCGTCAGTATGTTGTAATTATAAAATATGTACATTAAGGTAAAACTGTCCAAGTGGTAGGCAAATGCTTTCCTGCCAGGAGTCATACCCATATCTTTTGAAACGCAAGTACGTTAGCAAGTAATCCACCATGGCTTTAGTAAGAAAATGATTTTTCCTTCTAAAACCATGGTAGCTTAGTCGAAAGTATATTACTCTACTTGAGCAAACGCGGGACATTGTTGGTGGACGGCAACATTATGGGTTATAATATAAAAAAAACTTTTAAACTCTCTAGTTTCTTATACTGTTTCCCATAGGGGTTAGGCAGAGCGATCAGAATGCGGGAAACCGCGACCATGATCCAAACCTGGCAAAGAGATTTAGAATCTCCTGAAGCACGAGTTGATACAGTGGAGGCAGTTCGCCCACACTATTACGATGGGTCACGCTGAAACGCAGGACCCTGACCTTTGGGATGACGCAGATACTTATCGGGCACGGGTGTTTCGTAAAGTATCTGCATCAGATTGTGGGATGTCTGTCTCCCCCTCAATGCTGCAAGTGCGGCGCACTGGACGCTGCGTTCCATACGCTGGCCTAATGCGCTGCATGGCAACCTCAGAGTTTCGAGCTCTAGGCCATAGTAAAGCCGATCGATTCGCTGGGGAGCTTGGTTGAGGCCTTGCTTCACGGTGACGATCACTGAGGGCAGCATCGGCTTTCTGCGAGGCAGTAATATCTCGTAAGGAGGCTTCCGAAAGAGTTAGGGAGAGAGGTGTGCTTACGAGCCCTGCACACCGACGACAGTCCGGCCTCCGGAGGTGTAGATATATGCAAAATCTATGATTCCATGAGGGGTTCGCTTGCATTTGGGGATGCAACGGATCTAACCTCTGCTGGTGAGGTTGGTTGATGCGCGGATGAACATGGGTGTAGCTTCGCTCAAGACCTTATTTTCTTCTAACTCAAGCGCGGCCACATGGGACACAGGTTCAGGTTCAGCGGAGTATTTGGGATTGACTGTACCAGATTCCTCACACACGCTGTGTGGCGCTTAATCTCGCCGCGTAAGGTCTTACCACCACAAAGGGCCCAGTATACTACGAAATGTATTCCCCCTGCGTTAACAAAAAAGAGGGGCTAGGCAGAGACGGGTTTCAACTTGCTATAAAACTTGGTTTCAACTGTTTTCGTCAATCTTTTCTTACACGCGCCGGTTTGAAATTCTTGACAGGTGCATTTTTCCATTCGGGCTGGAGGTGAATGTGCAAGCGAGCCAACAACCAAGACACAGGGGACGTATAAAGGATCGGTCAGGCATTTTAGTGGATACTCCTGATCGGGGCGTGGAAATAGCACTTCTGTGGGGGTGCTACTGCCACCCCGACGTGGCGAATCCCACACGCCCCACCACGCTTCCCCTGCAGTGGTTTATATTCTTTACTTAACTTCTTTTTTTTTACTTGGGAATCCGCTTGGATTCCGCGGAAACGGAGATACGAGCAACTATCCATACGTGAAGAAATAAATAAAGGAAGCCCAAATCAACAATGTTCCATAAATAATACATAGAAGTAAACCCAACTTACAATAATGAGTAAGGAATGGACGTCTGGCTCTTTTCTATGACGCCACGCAGAGGGTTAAAGAGGAAAATTGTTATGAATTGTATTGACTTAATGGGTTTTCTCTGACAACTTTGTGTGGGAAATGGATAATGTTATCGTTTACCGAGCTGTTGTTTTATAGGTATTTCATCTGTATTTCTGAAATAAATATCATGGATGATGTTAGAATTCTCTTCCCGTTTGCTAACACTTAAAGGACACGGAATTTGTTTTAATAAACTAGAAAAGTAATATTGTAAGAATGATTTGACGGTAAGCGAGTATGTACCTTTTACGCTGAGCTTGCTGACCACTGAACAAGGCACAATCTATTATATTATAAAATTCTAAACATGCTGTGTCTGTACATTGAAGCTATTTAAAAAAACAACTGGAATAGACTATACAAACGACGTAGAACACGATGCAATTTTTTTAGATTTTATGTCTGTTTGTTCGGGATTCACATAAACACTACTGGGTCGATTTCGATGTAGTATATACTGATTTACAGCTAATTCTTACACTTAAAATCTGCGCTACTTTTTATCTCGGGAATCCCGCGGGATTTTTCGGGGAATAATTTAATATGAAAAATATCAGTGCGATTTTTTCACTTGTTGATAAGAAATTCTATTTAATAAAATATGAGATATTTTGTCCCGGGAATCCCGTGGAATTTTTTCCGGAAGCGGTTTGAAGTTGTTCGGATGCATAAAAAATAACTTATTCCGACAAAGTTTCCACTAAAACAACAGCTTACATTCTTTTTTACATACATTCTGCGATACTTTATGTCCCGAGAATCCCACAGAAATTTCAAGTCAAGCGTGGACGAAGTCGAGGGCATGTCCTAGTATAATATAACGATGTGAAATGTAAACAATTACGCGTTTTGTTCAATCACAATTACATTGTGCTTTTCACTAAAAATGAAAAGGTTGTCAAAGAAAATCGTTATTGGTTCATTTTATAAAGTACGTTCCAATTTGTGATTTTGGTCGATTCGTATTTATTAAGATAAGATATAATTTATTACAAGCATTTCATAATTATAAGATCTTACAGTTTACAAATTAGTGTAGTGACAATGCCTTGCCATTTTTAGCGTGCAAAACTTACAAGAACAGATGATGCGTGTGGAGGTTTACTAGTGCGGTGCGTCGATGATGTTACCCCGTGGTAAGAGGGTGACGCACCACTGTCGACAGCCCATGGCTCAAATGCCAAGAGACGAGTACAAAATAAGACGACGAGTTCTTGACTCTTGCAGTATATGAATTTTTCATTGTTCCTAATTTAACTTAGACTATATATTACCTAAACCTTACCTTACCTACCTTTAAACCTTTACGTGATGTGCACACCAATATTCTAAACATTATTAAATGTTTACACGTTTATGAGATTGGAGATTTTTGATGATATAGACAAACGCCCAATCTTATCGACAACTCTAACACCAATATCTATTATTTGTTTTTACTTTAGCATCACGTTCATGTATTTAACATGTCTTTAACTGTGCTAAATTATGCATCAATAAATTGGTGGATGAAACGTGACGAAACAATGCGCTATTCGTTATATTTTCTCTTTACATTAAATGTCAAACCACTAGAAATAGTCAATGAAAATGACATAATTTTAAGCACAATATAAAGAAAGAAAAAAATTATTTGTAGAAATAGCAACGTATTAAAAATAAAAACATATTTTGAGAATTTGTAGGCCCCATTTTCAGCGAAGAAGGTTTGTACTCAGCTTATTGCTGTTTCGACATAATATCCGATACAACACTGATTTTCAATCCAAACCTTCCTTTTGGCGTAATACTAAAACGACCCGAATATTTTAATGAGTTTAATTTAAAAACTATTTAATTTGTAAATTATAATATATACCTACATAGAATAAACAGTATAAATATTTTGTTACCTTTATGATTTAAATTTAAAAAAAAATATATAACTCATGCTCACGCTTGTCTATATTGTAACATCCTTGTATATGTATATTGCGGCATAACAACGTGTATCGATTCATCTAATCGAATATAAACGGATACAGCGATTGTCTACTATTGCCACATCACTGACATGAGGCAACAATTCTCTTTGGTATAATCTTTAAATGTTTCATATGATATCTTACTGTAACATAAACATTATAAATTGTTATTAAATTCTACTTTCCCACTATATAAACAGGCCATGCTCCGAAATGATTCGTCTTACAGTTAAGTTATCAGGTTGTGAGATTGTTTATTTCATATAAATTTGTCACGTAAAAATATAAAATAAACTCTTGCATTTCACTATGGACTACACTATGATATCAAACAGGATTTACTCGTCGAAGACGTAATGAATATATTACATATTTTGAAGCTGACACAATCATAGGAGCATCATCCCATACTTGATCTACAAAGAAGATAACAAACAATGAGCCGAAACGTGCCTATTGCAAAATACAAAGATTAACTTGGTCATCATACAACGAGCCAAGGAAATGAATTTACGTGCGGATATAAGAATTATGAAAATGAAAAAATTATGAAGATTTTTATAACATAGTATTTAATTTACATTTATAATTTTTAATATTGCTAATATTTTTGTTAAGGAGAGAATTTTTTTAAGAGGGAGTATATGTTACGTCAAGTACATGGAATAATTTATTGCTAGATAATTAGCAAGGTTAAAACCGAGTAGTCCATGTACGTGCCAAAATCTGTCAATACAAAAAACAGAAAACCTTTGGAGATGCATCTACAAATATGTTTAGGGCTTTACATATTTTTACGTAGCAGTTAAGATTTCTGTATATAGTCTTAACTTTAATGTTAAATTAATTAAGCAATAATTACATAGAGAGTACAATACACGTCGTCTTATTTTGTACTCCCCTTTAGCGGTCGAGCCTAGCTCCCGCGGTGATGGAGCCATAGGCTCTCGCCAGTGGTGCGTCACCTTCATCCAATGGGGTAACATCATCGACGTACCACACAATATAAGTCAACCCCCACAGTACACGTTAAATATGCTCGTATAAAACATCATCAAAGACTCGCATGATTTAGGCTAAAGCCGGTCAAATTTAATAATAGTAAAGAGATAAATCTTAATTTAAAACAATTATTATGGTTCCATTGAACAGTTACAGTTCACAATATTACGTTAAATCACACCATTATTAAAGTACTACGTACCCCATTTCTTAATATGTATTTATTCTAAATTACACCTTACGTCACTTCAAGTCTGTATCTATAAACCTTATGTACCGAAGAAACTGGTGATTTACCTGAAAATAATAAAAAAATATATAAATTAATAATAATACATGATAGATAATGTTCCGCGAATATTGCGACGGGAAGACGCCATAGTCCCAGATCCCTAGTTTTATTAGCAATTTATCCCAATAGCCCGGAAACTTTTGTTCTCATTTCCTACAATAGTCCTACACTGACCGGGGCTTGTCTTTGGGAGCATTTTTATGTGGTGTAGGTGACACCACATTTAGATTTTTGTCGAAGTGGCCTCTATGTGTTGGCCAACCAGTGGCCCCTCGCAAGGCCTTCAAAAGTCCTGGCCATTTTTATGGCCCGTGGTGTTCAAGCACATACATACAAGAATATGATAGATATTACTTTATTCTAGTACATTTTCTATTTGTTCAGATGTCTTCGCTGTTTAAACTCAAATCCTGATCGAGAAATATGTACCACTTGGGCACTTTTTCTGTCCTAATGCTTTATTGTTACAATTAGCACGTGGTGACAGTGAAAGAAAATCATAACAAGGTAACCGGCATATTTAGATTATCGGTATGTGAATTTAGCTAACCCGCCTTGGACTGCATGTTGGGTATACTATACTGTCCGTTCCCCTAAAAATATAAGAGGGGGGTCCCCCCACTAATATATATAAAATTATATATAATAACAGGTCCATAAACGTCCCACTGCTGGGTAGCAGTGGGACGTGTTTATGGACCTGTTATTATACTTTTATAATTTCATTATTCCAACTGACACCGGGCTAGGACTACATTTTCTAGTTTAATTTTATCTTGTACATTTAGTTTATTTTTAGTTTATATCATAATTACAAGATTTTATTCAAACAAATTAATTATAATTATAAGCTACAATATCAAACTAAATCTAAGTTAAAACATATAATTAAATACTAAAAGTAAAGTAACTTATAAATATAGATTAAAGACTAGGTAACAAATCGCTGCCAGGGGGGAGCGCGCCCAGAAGACTGGCTGCATTGCCGCGCTGTATGGCGATACTTTTTCGTTAAGCGAAATATGCGCCAGCCCTCTGATCACAGGTGGCATCAAAAAGTTTCTTGCAAATTTTCTTGAAGAAACTCATTGCCGATGGACCCCACGGACCTAATGTTTCAACTGCAAACAGCTCGAATATGTAAGCCCTACTACCTAAGGTTCTATACTTGTGCCGTTTGAGAGTTTCAGCTTTCGAAGCATAATTTATATATATGTGTATAATTTAATTTTAATTTATATATATGTTAATTAATGTAAAATACACGAATATATTTCGCTATTTTACGCAGTAAATTAAATGTCGACGTCTTCAGCTGAAGACGTCAAACGGCGCAAATATGGAGCCTTAGGAAAAGGTTACATATTTGTGCCGTTTGAGAGCTTCAGAGCTTTCAAAGCACCGTCACCAGCCCCTTTTAGTGTATAATTTAATTTTAATTTATATATATGTTAATTAATGTAAAATACACGAATATATTTCGCTATTTCACGCAGTAAATTAAAGGTCGACCGTCTTCAGCTGAAGACGTCAAACGGCGCAAATATGGAGCCTTAGGAAAAGGTTACATATTTGTGCCGTTTGAGAGCTTCAGCTTTCAAAGCACCGTCACCAGCCCCTTTTAGTGTATAATTTAATTTTAATTTATATATATGTTAATTAATGTAAAATACACGAATATATTTCGCTATTTTACGCAGTAAATTAAATGTCGACGTCTTCAGCTGAAGACGTCAAACGGCGCAATTATGGAGCCTTCGGAAAAGGTTACATATTTGTGACGTTTGGAATTGTAACATTACTGCGTATAGGGTCCATCGGCAAAGGGTTTTTTAAAGACATTTGTAAGAAACTTTATTACACTACCCGTAATCAGAAGGCTGGCTCCTATTTCGCCCAGAGAATTAGCATTGCCATATAGCGTGGCAATGAAGGCAGCCTTCTGGACGCGCTTCCCGCTGGTAGTGATCTGTTACATAATCTATAAGTTTAGGTTTATTTAGGTTATGTTTATATTTAGTTATTTTAGATCTGCTAGGCAGTTTAATTTATAGTTTAGTCGTGTTTATGTTTCTTTTTTTGTTTAATTTGTTTTTATATGAAACTAGCGGTCCCGGCAGACGTTGTCCTGCTCTAAAAAATAAAAATGTAGGACCCTTTTCTAGTGCCTTTTTCTATGGATGTATTGGTTTGCGTTTGACCACTGTCTCACCTGATGTTGAGTGATGACGCAGTCTAGAATGGAGCAAGCTTATCTAGAAGATAGAAGATTCACTCGTGACTTGAAGACTTCAAGATTGTATTTGTCAGGAAAACCAGACTCTATGTTTATTCCACTCTTCGGCATTGCCTGCCAGAAAAGATGAAGCGAAACGCTTGGTTCTGACTTGTGGTGTTTCCACCATGTAACGGCGGCACAAACCGGTGCGTCTGGTTGTCCGATGGTAAAATGGGGATGGAGTAATCAGCTCGTGCAATTCTATGCCTATACCGGTTCCAATTGTGAATTTGTGAATCTAAGCCACTCCGAGACCCACTCAAACACACAAAAACAAAATCATCAAAATTGGTAAAGTCGTTCTCAAGTTATGCGGGTAGGTATATCGATTCATTTTTATTTATATAGATAGCTGTGTTTAAAACTTTGATGTAATATTTCAGGTCTAGTTTTCCGAATGTCTAATAATTCTTAATTATTTACATACTCGTCTTCAATGATGCTGGACTAGTAACATACTCTAATAAGACGCCGTGAAGTAGCGGCAATCCCGGCCAATGGGGCTCTCCAGCATCCGATGGGGTCGAGTGCATTGACCTCACGTGATTCACATTCATAGACAAGGCATGTATAAAAACTGGGTTACGGCTTCAATGGGATACTTAAATGGTAAACTACTATATTCCACACTGCTTAGCTCGTTTAGATTACACGTTATGCCTTGCTACTTACAAAGAAATTTCACTGAGCTTGAGATCTATTAGAACTCGTAATCGACCTTCACTGTAGAGCACATGAGACCTAATCAGCCACATAAAAGACGGTTTAAAAACAATATTACAAAATGAATATGAGTGTGTATAATTGTTTTTACTATGCACTTAGAAATAGAGACCATGTTGGAGAGGAAATAAATAATGAATTATTGAAATAAAATGCACGTTTTCTGTTTTAAATAGTGTATTGTTCTGATTTTTTTAAATTTCACAGAATAGAAATAACAGCCTATAAATGTCCCACTGCGGAGCTAGGGCCTCCCATTACAGGGGAACGGACTGTAGTCGCCACGCTTGTCCAAGGCGGCTTGGCAGGTTTGACACATTGGTTATCTTGATGTGCAGGTTTCATCACGATGTTTTCCGCCACCGTTGTTAGCACGTGGTAATTGTAACAATATGCACATTAGGTCAGAAAACTGCCTAAGTGGTGCATGTGTTCCGGCCAGGATCGAACCCGCGTCCTTTGAGTTTAGGACGCGTGCGCTAGCCATTACGTTTAAATTATTCTAATTAAAAATGAATATATAATAAAAGCTTTTTTTATTATGAACAGAACCGCTTGCACTGAAGTTTCGCCACAATTTTGGGCGCTACATTGAATTGAAATCCAATAAAAAATCCTTAAGATCTTCTACAGTATTAACAGTCTATAAAAATTATACATAGATTGGTTATAATAAATAAATAAATAATAAATAACAAAAATCGACCAAGAGCGTGCTGCTCATTACGAAGGTATCATAGAAAGCGCTGTCATGAATATTTGAAAAATGTCATTGTTTTCTGAACAATAGTGCTATTAACGCTTAACAATACTCGTTGACACTTGACATCTTTGTCTTCCGTGATCAAATCAAATAAAATGCCGTGCTGAAAACCATTTAAACGTAGTTTTATTATGTATACAAATCGCGAAAACTTAAGAAAATATTATTAGTGCTACTATGTAATTTAAACATAAACCACTAACTTTTTCAATCAGTGCCGTTTCATCGAACTTGTGAACGACTAATGTTCTCCTAAAAGGAACTATCAAAAAAGTTAAATCACAACCCGGACACTTAGTTGTTATACCTACTGTACTTAAGGAGTAAGGGTTCAAACTTATAACTTAGCCGTAAACAGTCAGACACAATGTTCAAGTACCGAACAATTAATTTGTGGTTGATTGATTTGGGTAACTGAAAGCTGGTATTTTAAAATAATTGATTTAAGGGACTACTTGAGGTCGCTTTCTCGCGTGCACATTATCACATTTTTGAAGACATCAATTCACAGAATTTAGTAATGACTGCGGCGACTCTTAATAATTTCGCCGCAATTTAAAGCATTAAAATTGTTATTTAAATTAACTCTAAGATGGAACGGAGTCGCGGGAGATCGCGATGCCGCAATTCCGACGGACGCGGCAGGCAGCAGACTTGTTGCGATATTACTATGTTTATGGTCGTGGTTTCGCTATACAGTTCGTAATGAATAATCAACTGCTGAAAATTTGATTCCTAGAAGAAGCAGACAATGAAGACTTATTATTGTATTATTATTTAAGCAGAAAATCTATTATGCGATTGTACTTAAACAAAGTGGAAGAAGGCTGTATGGTTCAACGTACAGCGTTTTGTTGACGCGGCGGCCTTCTTTAGGCTTATGGAAGCTGAAAACTGCTAGTCGTCGCTGCGGACAACGAACTACTGGCTAGCGCTTTTTTCATTGGACTTGACTTTATGTTGTTGGTCCGAAAACCTCACAACTTTACCGGGTTTTTCGGGGCGAGCGCTTTCGCGCGAAGGCGCTCGGGTCCAGGGGGCAACTTGCTCGACGGAGCTCCCTAGGGAGTTTTACCTCAGCTGGACTGTTGCCATAAGAAGGGGATGAATCTAATGATGCCCACCATAGGGCGACACAATGCACTAATTGAGAACGGGCGACGGATCATATAAAGCCCGAGGCGAAGGATCCCGGCGGACCGGGATCAGCGGTTCGCGGCGGCCTACGCTATCTTACTGCCGTTTCGCAACCTGTTATGGCTGGGAGAGAAGAAACGGCGAAAGAAACTTCCCAGCAACACGCCTAGTCTATCCTATGGGGGGGCTATGTCTCTTGGCATCCCTCGCGGGGACGTGGAGATATCGTGATTGGCGGCGTCTGACACACCGCCGTCTGTGTCTGTCTGCCGGTGCCTGCCAGGCTGCCGTCCTAACCGCAGGTGGGCTAATTCGGGCCAGCCGTTTTGTAATAACGTCGACCCTGTCCCTGAGGACGTTACGCGGTCGGCGCACGGGAGCCTTTCACCGAGGTTTCTAATCGGACGCGGATACGACGAGCGTATTATGATGGTGCGGCGCGAGATCGAAATACTTACGCGAGAGCGACGTAATGTAGTTTTTGAGGGAGGGAAGCTCCATATCGCGGTGGAGGTCGACGTTACGCATATATAGGGAAGTATCGACGGTCATCTGTGCAAATTTATTCAGGCATTTATTATGGCAGACTTGGCATATCCGAATACCACACTCGCGTATGTCATGATCAGGCGGATGCATGTTTTATATAGAGTAAGCTTGTGTCTGAGGGACATTTTGCTTCGTTTATCTATCATGGGTGCAAGACGACCCATCACAAATCGAGCTCTATTTCGGACTATAGTGATATGCTCGCCGAAGCGCAAGCTATGATCTAGAGTGACGCCCAGGTATTTGGTGTTACTTTGCCCAGGGGATTTGTGGGTCGCAGAGCAAAATAGCTTTTCAGCGAAGGCAAGCGTGTTTGGGGGAGCGTAGCGTGCCCGGGGAAAAGAACATTGCTGCGCTTTTCTCCGGGTTCACCTCTATCCACCATTTGCGAAACCATTTGCCTAGCTCTATGACAGGCCTGCAGCCGGATGCAAGCCATTTGTCGGTTGTGATCTGATTTATAGAGTGCGGTGTTATCGGCGAAGGGGGTCAACTCCACGTCTAGAGTTTTTAGGATGTCGCTGATGTACAAAGAGTAGTGGAGACAGGACCGAGCCCTGTGGTACACCAGCTGTGAGTGGGTGAGGGGACGAGCGCGTTCCCTCCACTCGAAAACGGAACCTACGGCCTAGGAGGAAGTCTCGCAAGATGAGCACGAGCCTGTCTGGCACGGCGAACTGGTACAGCTTGTAAATCAAGCCGTTGTGCCAGACCTTGTCGAAGGCCTTAGCTACGTCTAGCAACAGTGCCGCTGTTCCTATAGGGAGGGGCTGACTAGCGCAACACGGGTGCGCACGTATTAATAGTTGCTCTACTATCTCGCTCGCACATCATCCGTCCCGCTCACACATTGCGCTATACATTGTACTAGCAGTACGACTTGTTAATATTTGTACTTAAGGTTACCGTTTCCAAACTAAATTAGTTCACTTCAGTTCACATCAGCACTTGACAGTGAATACTACTCTCTGGCATCTGAAGTATAATTTAACCTCTACCTCTCACCGCTACAGGCTACTTTAATATTATTATATCACTATAAATAACGCTCACAAATATATTGTGATTGAGTTGCTATCAAGTCCTTATGAGTTGTTGTTAGTCGTAACATACGTCTTCTACTACCACTAAGTTGAATCCAGGGATCAGCATCCAAACTCAACTAGTACGAGAATAAATCCCTGAAAGCAACAAGGTGTAACAACTACGCCAGCATCCACCACTACAATCAAGAGCAAGTGTACGAACTGTACAAAGTCTCTTATGAATCTTTGATAAAAAGACATTTAAATGATGATGAAACCTCCGGGAATTATTGCCGTTTAAATAAAAATCAGTTTAGTTTTGTAACCTCTTTAATTTATAAAGATCTTGCATTAAAAACATCGCAGGACACAATTTCAGTGGAAGAAAAATTATTTTTGTCATCATTCGTCTTCCGACACCTCCATAATGTCAAACTGCATGAACGACAGTACTGTTTGCGCGAATATGCCGTTTGCCGCCGCGCGTCAAAACAATTCAGGACCTGACGCGCAACAATTAAAGTCGAATGTCGAAATCAGTTTCAGACAAATGAATACTGTAAAGTAATGCTGTCTACGGTTGCAGCACTTGCTGTTGCTATCTGCCGCTGCCGTCTGCTGCCTGCTGCTGCCGTCTGTGCTACCTGCTGTTGCCGTCTGCTACCTGCTGCGTCCGTCGGAATTGCACCTTTAGACGCTTGTCGCCACACGTGCAGCGGAGCAATGCGACTATCTTACCCGGGAATGCCTGATGTCAGTGTGCGTGATGACCATAGTTAATATACTGTTACATGCCGTCAAAGATAAGCGCACAGCTGCCTGTTGTAAGCGCAGTTTATTGTCTTCCCGGATTAAGGAATTCTTTTGTGTTTTGAATTTGTAATTAAGAAAAACAATTACAAATTCAAAACATGCTATTATTTTTCTACTTGTTTTATAACTATCATTAGCGTCGAACTAATCCTTATTGTTATTGTTTTCAACTTTGTGGCCGTTCGCAGGTGTGCAAATTACTATTTCTCGGAAACTCAGTGTGCGCGGCCAATTTCTTTGTACTGTGTAGTGAGTATAAGATAATGCTCGAATTGAGGGGTGGGCAGTCAAGCGACGACTACGAGATGAGTAAGACGTTTATAGTACTCTCGATTAGCGATATAGACGACGGACTTTACACGTGTCGAATTGCATTGAATCGTGCAGTGCCAACTGGTTGCATCCAGTTTTATTTGTATTTGTTTTATACGTGTTTGTACAGTTCTAATAAATTCTATAGTAGTTCCAACGGCATTTTTAATTCGAGTCCTGTAGCTCGTAACAATACTATATATGATGCCTCTACGTTAGATGCATGTTCCTTTGTTCAGTGAACGTGAACATTACGTGTGCATAAACTTGCTTCTTATCTGTGTTGCTATCTTTCTCAATCTTTTGTGCTTCATCTTTCGTGTCTAAGTTCTGAATTTCACAATTAAATTCATTTAGAGTGCTCCTTCTAATTTTCTAAACAAACAATAAACTTTGGTTTGAACTTTGTGTGTTTTATAACTACTGTGTTTATTATAATTACTCGCCAAAAACAAAGCTGCATTACAAAAATCTTAACAATAAAATTACGAGTACTTTGTACATAAAAAAATCACACAAATTTATTATTATCTACGCGCCCTTCGCTGAATCAAAATGATTTTTTCATGAAGTGGGAGTCATTTGACAGGTATTCATAATACATAATGATATTTTTGAAAAATTCTCAAGTCAATGGCTGGAAAAATATTCACTTCCAAACTCATAAAGTGTTTGTTGTTCGTCTCTTATTATTGATGTAGCTATGCCCGCGAATTCGTCCGCGTGGATTTTTTTCGCGGAACCCTAAATAAAAGTAGCGTAAGTTATTCCTTATAACAACAGCTATCTACCAGTGAAAGTCCAGTCAAAATAGGCCGGAACATCCTGACAGACAAACAAAAATTTTAAAAATTGATTTTTGTTATAATTACCGTATATACTTTCACATGCATTTACTAAAAAGCTGTTACTTTGACATTACAAACAGACACTTCAATTTTATTTAACTGTATATATACCATTTTGATTCAGACGAAATGAAAACGATTTTTTTAAGAAATGGGAGTCGTTTGACAGGTCTTCATATTATATTGTAAGAATATTTCTGAAAAATTTCTCAAGCACAAGGAAAAACATTTCCAAGCTTATAAAGTGTTTTGCACTCTTATTATTGACCTAGTTGTTGCCAGCGGCTTCGCTCGTGTAGATTAAAAATAGTTATAGTTTGTATATAATAGTCAAAAAAAGTTAATGGTGGCCTCTTTTTCACCACCTTATGGGTTGAATTTCCATAAACCCCGATACTCGTATATATTTATATCTAAACAGAAGCAGGTATAGAAAATTTCGTGTTTCTTACTTTGAAAATTACGGATTTTGATACATACTTTCATCCCCGTTTTTGCCCTCTAGGGGCTGAATTTTCAAAAATCCTTTCTCAATTCGCATCTAAAGTATAGAAATAACCCGTATACAAAATTTCAGAGTCATGCGTCATGTTTCATGCGTTGATATGTCAGTCGGTCGGTCAGTGAGGCCAAGCAATTATATAAAATATTAGGATATGTCCGCGACGTCGTCCACGCATGACTTTAAATTCCCGCGGGATTCCCAGGATCAAAAATATCACGCATTTTATTACATAAAATTTTCTATTGCAAAAATCATATTGGAATTCGATTTTTTAAATCTGGCCTTTTTAAACCATTCCCAGAAAAGTTCCCGCGAGATTCCCAGGATAAAAAGTAGCACAGATTTTAAGTCTAAAATTTGCCGTCGAACAGCGTAAATCGCATAGAAATCAGCCCAGTAGTTTTTACGTGAATCTCGAACAAACAGCCAAACAGACCAAAAATCTAAAAAAAAATTGATCGTGTTTCCTCATCGTCATCTCCATCGTTTATATTGTGCATTCTAATAATTATTTTTTTAATAGCTTCAATGTACAGACAACGTACTTTTAGAATTATATAATATTATATAGATATATTATGAGAATGAACCTAAAAAATTGAGTCTATAGATAACAAAAACACTTTCAATGAAAATCGGCCCGAACAAGATCTGTTAAATAGTTTTTGAGATTTGCATATTTTCTAAGATATATTTTTTTGCACATTGTAGATAAGTGGCGCGAGTTCGAATCCTGTAATCCTGTAACGGGAAGTATGCACAGCTTAGGAAGTGTTACAATTAACACGTGCTAACGGTGAAGGAAAACATCGTGATGAAACCTGCACATCGAGATAATCGATGTGTCAATGCCGCCAATCCTCTTTGGATAATCGTGGCGAGTTTGTGAGCTGTTATTATTACACAGATGAGGAAAACAGTCATTAGTTATCTCTACAGAACCCTTCGTACACGGACTGTCACGCACATGCCAATTTACTTGTTTTGTTTTCCAACAAGGAGCCTTGTATATTCCTAATAATTATATGTAGAGAAACACTCTTTACGTATAGGTAATGTTATATAGGTGCTACGTAGAACGTTTTATAAAAATAAATTGACATTAATATTTAAATGACCTGCGTAGACACGTTGGCGCACCCCATTTATCAAACACGTCTAGATCGGCTGGTTCGCAGGCTTAAACAGCTGAAACACTCAAGCGGCGCCAATGTGCAACACTCAGTGAGAGTTATATATTTGTGCCGTTTGCTGTTGAAACGCTTGGACCGTGAAGTGCTCAGGCCATGAGCCTCTACCAAAATTTATCAAAACGATTCATTAACTCTTCATGTGATCAGGAGAGTGCTGCCTACCTCGGGCAGCGGATCAGTATGGCGATCTAGCGAGGAAATGTAGGCAGCTGTCTGGGCACCTTACCCATAGAAGACAGTGACCTAAGCACAGTATTCTACTTATAGTCTTGAGGGACTATAGAATACAGTATATAGTCAAGATGGCGACGTCCGTTAGTGGGGGAACTCCATACACCTCTCGTTATTTCTGTATTTGAAAAAAACGAGAGGCAAGCAAAACTTTGCCAGAAATTGTTATAACATCTGCATTCAAATCTACAATAAAATCCCAATCCACATAAAAGAGTTAGGATAAACAAATTTTAAATTCAGTTAAAAGAGTGGCTCTTAAATATAATGTTTTACTTGGTAGACGAATTCCTCAATTGTAAATAAATACCTACTTAAATATTTTTTTTTAAATTTTATTATTACATTTTAATACTATATATAGACAATACAATGCAAGAAAACTTAACTTATTCGTATTATATTCTACTTATAGTCCCTCAATACTATAAGTAGAATACTGAGCCCAGATCACCGTCTTGTATGGGTAAGGTGCCCAGAAGGCTGGCTACGTTTCCTCGCTGGATCGCCATACTGATCCGTTGGCCGAGGTAAGCACCAGCCATCTGATCACCTGAAGAGTCAATGAGTTATTACTTTTTTGACATTTATCAGTATTTTTTTCCTGTGTTTCATTTAACATTATATAATTTAATAAATTTTATTATGAATATTTGTATGCTTCTATGTGAGCAAAACATGTGGACACTATGACATATATGCCAACTGTTTAACCATGTTTTGAACAAGTAAATTTGATTTGATTTGATTCCCCACTAACGGACTTCCCCACCTTGACTATAAATAAGTTAATTTTTCTTTTATTATATTAGATTATTTGTTGCAAATATTTGTAAAAATAATGAAACCTAAAAAAAATAAGTATGGTCTTATCATATATATGTTGGACGTATTTAAATAAATTTAGAATTTACTTTGGACAAAACTGAGAATTAGAATTAGATACGGAATTGAAAATGAACAGAAATTAGAACAGAATTGAGTCCGACAGAGGTCCGATCAAGACGGAAGATGGATACTGCCTGCCGGTTGAATCCATTAGAACATGATATTTGGATCATATGTCACTTCTTTAACTATTGATAAACGTCAATTAAACACTTAGTAATTTCGTCTATAATTTACTGTTGTTAAAATGTAATTAATAATAATGATTGTGTGCATTTTATAAATTGTTTAAATAATTTAATTAATGAAGTACTGGTGTGTGCGATACTTTCGGTCAACCAGTTTCTTGTCACTTCCGTTGATAAGATCAAATTATCACAACTGTTTACTAAAATATGGATGTGAGCGACATTTCCGGTTAACTACCTTCATAAACTTGTCTTTTTTCGATCTCACAGCATAAAACCTGGCGGGAGTGGCGCACAGAATTCAGTGTAATTCTGTGACAGCTAAGTGTGAGGACAATAAGTTCTGTGTAAATCGGAAGAATAATACATTCTTCTATGATCTATGGATTAAAATGCTGTCTCTCATTTCTGGACCGTTTACATGTTTCTTTATATTTTTGTTATTTCCTTTCAACAGACGACGGTTATAACAGTACGCACAAATTACTTATACAGATTAGATTGATTAAGATTACATGATCAATGTCCGATTCCTGAAACTTGCTATTCATTAATAGCTGGTTACTATATGTTAGCGACACCGTTCTTTTGCCTTACTCCTGGTTAAAATACGACGTAAGCTCGTTATAAGTAATGTCAAAATCCAACCGATAGTAAAAGCAAGTGAATTAATGGTAATAGGAACCTGCCATCACCTGCAATCTCTATCTCATTGTTATTCCAGCCCCTCCCCTTCTCTCCCCTCCAACCCTTCCTAAAGGCTGGTGTCGCGTTGGCTTTGCTCCGGTCCGAATTCTACTACAACTATCTCGTCAAAACCGTCGCAAATTATCGACTCAATTGTAGGTTTCCCTCATTTCGGTATTATGGTAATTCCACTTTATAAATTAATATTCATAAGCGAAAACTCATCAAATAGATGTTTAAAATTTTGGTGTCTTTTCAATATTTATTTCGGCTAACGTCATTTCAGCTGATGATGATACCAATATTTGTTACTATTATTCCACCGCGACAATATCGAGATGATATTGTGGATTTAATAGTAATAATAATAATTTTGTCAGACTTGCGTCCATAATTTATTAGTTAGTTATTTACACAAAAGACTTAAAAACTAATTGTTAGTACAATAAAACAAGTAAGAGTAACAAACACCTAATATTTTCTTAAGTTTTCGCGACTTGCACACATAATAAACGTTTTAACGGTTTCAAGCACGGTAATTTATTTGATTTTTGTTATTACGACGTTTCGGTCACTCCGTCGGGATAACAAAATCAAATAAATTACCGCGCTTGAAAGCGTTAAAACGTGGTTTTATTAAGTAACAAACACACTTATTTAGCGGCTCGGTTTGACGGCAGCAAATGCAACTTAACCCGATGTTGGCAATAAGGTCTATCAACCCGATCCGCCACAGTCCGGGTTATGCTGTTGGAGCTAGCGCGCACCTGGCGCCACAGGGATGCGAATCGCTTACGCATAATAGCGTAAAAATCATCCATGCGTTCTTCCGCAAACATCCTTGAGGCACTACAGTTGCACGGCAGCCCCTTCAACATCCTAAACACGTTATTATATTGGACGCGCAGAACGTTGTATACCCTCTTGAGTACGGCTAACCCACAAGCTGCTGCAAGTGTAAAAGGTCTGGCAGTATGTACCGAACAGGGTTCTTTTGACGCCCTTTGTACACCTTCCAAACCTGCGAATCAGAGTGTTACTCCGAACAGCCAGCGCACTACGCTTCCTCTCCACGTCCATGTCATCGGTCTGGTCTGCAGTAACCCAGTGTCCTAGGTATATAAATTCTGACACTCTTCAGCGGCGTCCCACGTATTGTAACTGGTGGTATCTCAGAGTAGTGCTCTGCACTAGCCCTAGAATCAAGCAGCGCGCTTTTGTCCGCATTGTACCACCTGAGACCATGGGACCCTGCATACCTCTCGTAAATTGCAAGCATTTGCCGAAGGGCACTGATTTAATAGAATGCAATTATGAATTTATTCGCAACTAATACTTGCAACAACTTAGAAGGGTTTAGGTAATAAAAGAACAGCAACTGGTCACTATACTTATAATCAGGGAACATTCCTTACGGCTTACATACATTTATTTTATCCACTGACTGTACACACTGAACAAACATTTTTAGAACACCTCTCCATCCCTCCAACAATTTTACAGTATAAGAAACTTAGCAAATTGGCACAACCGATAGCTATCTAGGTAAGTCATTTTAATTAAATAGGTAATGAATTACGAGAGTTTATTACATTGCCGTCGTCGTCGTCGTCAGCCATTTGCAGTCCACTGCTGGATGTAGGCCTCCCCAAGACGGCGCCACTCATCCCTGTCCTCTGGCTTCCTCATCCAACGCCTACCGGCGACCTTGCACAGGTCGTCGGTCCATCGGGCTGGAGGGCGTCCGACACTACGTTTACCGAGACGCTGTCTCCACTCCAGGACTCTTCTGCTCCATCGGCCATCGGTCCTGCGGCAGAAGTGACCGGCCCACTGCCACTTCAACTTGCTAATTTTGCGAGCTATGTCGGTTACCTTGGTTCTCTTACGGATATCCTCATATCTAATTTTATCCATAAGAGAAACGCCCAACTTAGCTCGCTCCATAGCTCGTTGAGCGACTCGGAACTTGTGGACCAATTGTGCCATCAGTGTCCATGTCTCGGCTCCGTAGATCAGGACGGGCAGGACTCACTGCTCGAAGACTTTTGTCTTCAAGCATTGCGGAATGGTAGATGAGATTATTACATTATAGTTTGGAAATTTTAGATAATACTTTACATAAAGTATTACATATAACGTTTTACTTGTAATAAAATACATCGAACACAGTAAAACAATCTATCGCGTCTGCCATCATCAAAATAAAAATTTTGTGGATTCCGTCTATATACAATTGAGAGATTATGAATTGTAATAATCTATCACAATTACCACATCATATTAGAGATAAATATTGTTACATAAAATTATGGTAAATTATAGAGAACTACTCTATACAAAACAGGTGCTAATCACAGAAAAAATAAAATATAACATTATTATTCAATTAATTTAACTCTCACTTTACAGGCTGTCCGTTTATGGAACTCACTGCCACTCAACATCAGACATGCTAAATCCCAATTGTCTTTTAAACTGATGGTTACTAAATATCTTTGGTCCTCGCAAGTCTAAAACAGGCTGCTGATTCTATATATAGTATGATATATCTTATTTTTGTATTGTATATGAAGTATATTATTTATTTTAATTAATTTTTTACATATTCTTGGAATGTTTCTTATTATTTATGTCTTCACCGCCACTGTTGTCTTAATATTGACCTTAGGGGGTTGAGAGATTGGTTATGGTTATGCATGGAAGAGATCGCCTTAAGCGATAAGGCCGCCCTTTGTTCCACATTTACTGCACTTAGTTTTAATATTTGGTGAACAATAAAGTGTTTATTTATTCATTCATTCATTAAGGAAATGGCCGTTCATATCGTTTAGAAATAAGAGGATACATAACAAAATTAATTATTAACCTTAAAAAGAAACACGACAAGAACAACTATGCAACTAAATAATGTAACACAACGCCAAGATATAGAATTAGTAGAATCGGGCTTCTGGGCTTGCGTCTTTAAGCGACGGTGACTCATTTCCATTCCGTCTGCCTGTTTACTATTGTCGTGCCTGTTTACTATTGTCGTTGCTATATAAATTTGGTACTCATGTAAATAACTCGAATAGCTCAGATGCAACACGTACAATTACAAAAGATATTAAATCGGACAAGTGCTCAATAGTTGTCGTTATTTGCCTACGTAAGGATAAAAATCGAAAATGCCTAACATCTCAAACACAGCTCGACGCATATTACCTCAATTTTTTTTAGAAATTTCTTTTTTTCTACTTCTCAATTTCTTTCTACACCGATTATCTTCCTACCTTTAACTTTAACCTTTAAGATCGAAGTAACCTTACCTAAAAACGGCTATGTATGTTTATTGAAAAATAACATCAACCAAATCTTTAGTATTCAGGTAACAATCATAGTAAGAATACTTGCATAATAATTTATTTAAAACATTAAAGTACTAAAAATTAAACTATCCTATAAATAAAACTAACTTGAAATATGTATATACAATAGTAAAAAAAATAAAAACCTATACTAAAGCCGTCCAGCCCCGCCAGACCACTGTTGCTGAACATTGTACCTAGAAGGCTGGCAGCATTACCTCGCTGGATATAGAGCTCCAGCCTTCCGGTCTCCTGTCACGTTTTTTAATATTTTGAAATAATTTATGGGCACTTGGCCCAAAGTCTCCGCTCCAAACGGCTCAAATATGTAACCTGTTCCAAAGGTTGCATATTTGAGCCGTTCGAGGTTTTTGGTAGAAGTGGCAGGGCAACCGGCCCCAACTTCGGACTCCTGGAGATGAGAAGGCGCCAGTGTGTCGACACAGGTAACGTGCCGCACAAGCGGCCTTTCCAAACTCCAAGGAATTAAAGTCGTACCGTCGGGTTTCTTGCCATCGTTGCGGACCAGTCTGTTCGGTTAGAGAACGGCTGGCACGCCGGCGCTGACAAGAGCCCGACGTGTTATATCATTGACGCTGGCATGTCGCGGAGTTCTTTTTGCCTGCGCTTCTGCCACACGGTAGGCCATGGTGGCCATTCCGGTCGACGGCCCTGCCGCAGCGACAGTTGTGTGGCTCGCAGCAATTTGCTCCAAGACGAATGCTTGAATGTGGCTGCATCCATTAACGATCTACTTACAATTGAAATTTACATTCACTTAAAAAAACATATTGAAACTATTTATTTCAAAATGGAATCTTACAGCTTACTTATTGAAAGTTCTAAGTCTACCACCGCTTTCAAAGCAATTTTAGTTACTGTTAGAGAAGAAGCGGCGCAACAAACTCCCCAGCAACACATCTTTACTTCATAATTATTATTATTCGTCTTTTTTTAATGTAGTTTATATGAATAAAAGGTTTAACAGAGTAATTTATATGAATGATTACTGAAAGAGCTTGGTGGTGATTGCATTATACCGATTCGGTGCGGTCATCTAAAAAATCTTTCGTCGTATAATAAGCCTTCTCGCATAAATGATGCTTTACTATTTTTTTTAAATTTGTTCGTTGAAAGCTCTTGAACGTTTTCTGGAATTTTGTTGAACAGGAATATACTTTGTCCCACGAAACTATTGTAAACTTTATGGAGCCTACATGTGCGAGTTTCCAATTAATTTTTGTTCCTAGTATTTTACTACCTACTTACCTAATCTGAGAAAATCCGAGATATTTTTTAAACTCATCTCGCAATGAATTCCATGCTCCCAAGTTGTAAATTGAGCGAATAGCACGCTTCTGCAGGACAAAAATAGCATTTATGTCAGCTGCATTACCCTATAATTAAAATTAATACATAGTTACTAAAAAAATACAAATAATAAGCGCGAAATAATCTTTATTTATTTCGCGGTTTTAGGGCCTTATATAGCCTACACCTTCCTGTCTAATTTTTTTATATTTTTTATTGCATGAGTTCAGGAGACAGTCCGACGGCCCACCTATTGGAAAGCGGTTACCATCGCCTATAGATATTTGTAACACTAAAGGTTGTGACTAACGTGCTGCCATTCTCTAAAGGAAGACTGGAACCTGGTAACTAATGCCGGAACACAACTCAAGGTTGGTATGGCGGCATACTCTAGACCAGGGATGGTAGCTTACCAGACGGGCAAATATCCTACCACCTGTCTGTGGGTTGTTTTGTCCTCTCTTACGACAAGTCACCCGGCCGGAGGTAATTCTATTCTTTCTCCATTCCTGCACGGATAATATTTATCTATACAGATCCAGTAAATTTGAAAAAAAAAATACTGTGTGATACAAAGACAGATAGATGGACAGACGGACGGAGATGGATAGATGGACAGACATAACGAAAACATAAGTAACATACACCTTAAAATAGAATATGAAGCACTTATATTTAATGTACTGGTATGCATCTACAAGTCGTTTCACCTTCTAAGTGACGCTCATATTTATTTACTCAAATAACACACGAATTAGTTTTCATAAATACATTGATATAAATTAGCAAATGTTGTTTACTATTTCTTTGCCAGATGTCTGATAGTCGTATGTTTGAAACTCCCAGGTTGTTATATTATATGTTGAGATTTTTCTTTTTGCACTTAGTTATCATATAACAATTTTTTATTGATGCAATGTTCGCTAGCAGGTATTAGAACTTTTAATTCCGACAACGATGAAATTCAACTAAACAAGAGTTTCTTGCGCCGCTTCTTCTCTTCAAACTACACATGTTGCAAACAGATGATAAATTAGATTAGGCTCCCATAGAGTAAAAAACAGCCATAAACAAAAATTAAATAATAGATTTTTTTTTTATTTATTTAAAGGAATAAAAAACAGCTAAAATATAACGTACAAAATAAAAAGTGACAATAAGTTCAGGTAATAATATTAAAGCCAACGACATTGTCCACAGTAATGAATCAGTCATGCGACATAATACATCGTAATGAATCAGTTATGCGACATAATACATCGTAATGAATCGGTCATACGACATAATACATCGTAATGAATCAGTCACGGGATACAATACATCGTAATGTATCAGTCATGTGACATAATACATCGTAACTAATCGGTCATACGACATAATACATCGTAATGAATCAGTCACGGGATACAATACATCGTAATGTATCAGTCATGTGACATAATACATCGTAATGAATCAGTCATGTGACATAATACATCGTAATGTAAGTCATGCGACATAATACATCGTATGATGTAAATATTTGTATAAATATGTTGTAAATGAAAATAAAGTACATAATAATTAAAATTAATAAGTTGGGGAGAGGGTAAAAAACTTTAACATTACTCATTGACACTTTAACATTTTTGTCTTACGTGATCATGGCTAATGAAAAATGGCCGACACGCGATATAAAAATGAAATGTACTAGTCGCGAAAACTTAGCAAATTCAATTATATCGTAACTTTTGTTTATTGCCACAATGCTTGCTGGCAGTTATGGCCCTTTATACTCTAACTACAATAAAAATCGATTTTCGCATCTATGGGACAGTTGACTGAAGTCCATGCAAACTTTCCTAGGTGGTAAAGCCATACTAAAAAGCTGTAATTACGTTTATAAAAGTGTAATCACAGCTCTCATCACCGGCATGAAAGGTGTGGTACTACGTTCTAATAGAATATCGACGTAGAACGGTTAGCTGTGAGCTAATAGTGTTGTTACGATGAATGAGAGCTCCGGTAGCCCAGTTTACCTTAGCCACCCCCTTATCAATTCCTTCTAAACCATCATTCTTATCTCTACTTCGTATTCCATCCTAGAGATTGAACGCATTGTCATCATCCCTAGTGTTGCGAACTTGAAAGAAATAAAAAATATTTATTTAGGACAAGATACAAAAAGTCTTACATGACAATAGAGCTAACAATTAATTGTGGTGTCCTAAAAAGGCTCTTGCTCAGCATAATGCTAGTTTCACAACCAAGTCTGATCTTCCGCAAGTACCTCTAATAGTGATGCCACGGCTTAGCTCCACAAAGCAAATTAAAAACAATAAACATTACTTATAAATTATGCAATTAGTAATGTATATGAATATTGTTATAATTACAAATGAAAGAAAACGAACAAAAAAACGGACAGAAATGACGAACAAGACAGAAATAACAATAAATTCGTAATGTTTTGTTATAGCGTACTAACTGACATATTATAATACTATAAAATACTTCTAAATAATTAATACGCTATTTGATTCTTTTAAATTATGACGTTATAACTTGCTATTCCAATACAACACCTAGGAAGCTTCTGTGTTTTGTAAAATGATAAAAGTGTTTCAATTGTCTTGACTGCCAACAACCTTCTACATAACTATTGGCCGGTCTTTATGTTACGAGCCTTTCATTAGCCTTATTATCAGTTAAAATTTGACAATATCTCCATACAAAATACAAATGTCTTTGTACTGATGGTAAGGTAAGTGAATGATTAGGATTAAAGAACCACCCAAAAGTCTACATGGATAAAACTGGTGACAAGTGTCATCTGTCTTTTCGAACTGACATAAGAATTCTCGAACCAAGTCGTTTGGCGTTAGTCGACGATCGAAGATGATTTAAAATATTTCATGTTCATGAATACTTGATTTTGTCTACATGACTAGATACACGATTTATGTAGTCATATTTTTTTCTTATCGTTTTTTAACGTTGTATAGTCATATATTTTTGTTAAACAAAAACAAATCCGAGTTAAAACATAAAAAATGTATTTTTTACTTTTTAGTTGCGCAAATACTTCAATAGCTTTAGAAATAATATATTAAGCACTTGTAGAAGTTGTACAACTGGCACGCGTATACAAATTTGCCATCTTACTATTCGGTGTATATGCTCTTCAACAAGGGTTGCTCCCGATTTCCTTGCGATCCACAAATCAGATCCTTAAGGGTAACTCTCGATTTCTCTGGGAGCCACTAACCAGATCTTAACTTGGTGACCAAGGAACCGCGCTGGGTGTATACTACTTACGAATAAAGAAAAACAATTTCAGAATTGATCCACAATTGATGAAGAAATCGCGTCATATGCATATGAAAAATTAAGCGCCTGTAGAAAATGTAATAGCTACATGCGTATACAAGATTTTTTTTTTTTAGGCGCACGACATTTTTTAATTAGTTACTCTCGATTTCCCTGGAATCCACTCATCCAAACGTGACTTCATGACCATGAAACCACCTCGAAAGTATAGACTTACGAGCAAAGAACAAAAGTTGAAAATCGGTTTAGAATTGACGTAGATATTGTCATTCGCTAACAATTTTCGTGAGTTTCTCTAATTCTTTGGAATCCACTCATCAGATCCTGATATGGTGATAATGGTATCAATTCGGGAGTATAACGTTTCGATTAAACGAACACACAGACGAATTGAGAACCTCTTCTTTTTTTGAAATCGGTTAAATCAGATCAATCAATCAGACATAGATTAAGGACCGCTTGCATAACAATCGCCTTTAAATAAAAATTAGGTAATCATATTAAACTGCCTAAATACGTATTAAACAAAACGTATTGAAAGTTCTTTAAACATATTTAGCGGCAAATTTTGCGTTGTGCAAGACGCTAATTGTATTTAAGGGTGTTAAATGCGTTTTGTGTTTCTTAAATAAATTTAAGCAACCTTATGCAAGCGGCCCTTAAAGTCATAATAAGTTTAGTTTATATTTTTGGTTTAGTCTACACAGTGAAAAGTTTACATTAGATTTTTTTGTACAAACTTGTACCACAGTATCTAGACTATACTGTGGCAAACACCACACGCCCACGTGATATCGCAACAATGAAACTGACAGAAAGATTAAAAGCAGGTCTTAATGATTTTTGTACGCAACATTTGTTTATATTCAGACGAAGATTTAAACAACACACCGCTGTGACTTATACGGATTGCTACAAGATTAGAACAGATTCAACGATTTTTAAACGTTTTTCCAATGCTGAACTCTCGCTTTTCCACCCACCACTGGACAAGCAGACATATAAGCTCACGTAGAATAGAATAGAAAACACTATTTTTCACCACATACACATAAAATAAACGATTTACAGTAGTCACATTAAACAGTAAAAGTAGAAGCAATGAGCGGCCTTATCGCTTTAGAGTGATCTCTTCCAAACAATCCGGGCTATGGATTTCATGAACGGGAGGTACGTACGTGTATGACGGTGGTGTGCAAATTAAATATATATATATATATATATATATATATATATATAAATATCACACAATATATATACCTAAAATGAATAAAAAAATAGAGAATAAAAAATAACACATTAATATACCTATATACATAATTAATATGTGTATAGCAACAGCAATAGCTATACAATATTAATAATAGTATTAATACATAATATTAATATACAAATACACTAATGAGTAAACGTACATATAATTAGATATTAAATATTTATTATAAAGTGAGATAATATTCCCGTACCAGTTTTTTAAAAATGGGGAGTGACTTTGACTGTCTTATGTTTTCGGCCAACGAATTCCACAGCTGGACAGCCTGCACAGCGAAGGATTTGGTGTAGAAAGTAGAAACGTTTGCAGGTGTTTTTAAGGTAAGATTATGAGAAGAACGCAAATTCACTATATATTCTCACGTAATATAAAGTGGAAATTTTTAAGCTAACTTTTAAGCTTGCTTGACTGTCGCTCTTCTATCTGATACACTTCGGGGATTGTTTCTTAGAGCTGGTTCCTCCATCCTTATTTTACCACCGGATAACCAGACGCATCGGTTAGCGCGCCACCGTTACAAAACGCTACGCTTTGTCTTTTCTGGTGTGCACTGCCGAAGAATGGAATAATTTGGCAAAGTCTATTTTTCCAAACAAATACAAACGATGAAGCTTCAAGTCACGAATGTATAGATATCTTGTAGGTAAACGTGTTTCATCCTGCCACTACCACTCAATATCAGGTGAGACAGTGGACAAACGCGAACCTATACAAACATAAGAGAATACCAACCAAGCGGACAGACCTTTTTAATGCGTACCGAATTGTCATACCGGCTATGTTCCATAAGAGACTCACAACGACCACGTTCACTACCGTGATTTTTCCCGTTCCACTTGCTTGCGGGCTTTACAATCATAAACTCTAGTGGAACGAATTATGGAGCATTGATATCACTAATGACGAAATACAAATATCATTGGTTCATTTGAAAATCGCGCCTTTCTCAATGTCAATAGATAGAGAGAATTAATGCTCTGTGGTCAACACACGTGAGCATTGTGTGATCGAAAATAATGACGTCATTAGTGACGTTTTCGCTGCCACCGTAACGACCAAGGTCGCCATGTGGAACGGCAGATGGAACATTCGGGCGTTGTGAGATACTAAAGGAACGCGCCCAACGTCTTGTTTTTCCTGAAACTTTTAGTTGAGGTGCATTTGAGTCTGGCGGAAAGAGATGTCTTCTAAATTAGCGTGTTCCATATTATATTGCATTTCCACTTGTATCGGGTGCATGTTGGCTCAAACTAGATCCTATACTATATAAAAAAATACTTTCATAGTCAATTTCGAAAGTTTTCTTATAATTTCCAGAATGATTATACTCTATGTTCATATCTGTCTATACAAGGGTATCTTCAATTAATGTCTTTTTTACCTCGTTTACTGAGAAACCGACGTATAATTTCTTCTAAATGTGAATCTTTATTGTTAACTTTATATTTTTCTATTTGTGTGTATGTCACTGAACTAATCCTAAACGGTTGGACCGATTTTAATGAACCTTTTTGTGTATGTTCGTGTGGGTTCAGGATGGTTTAGATTCACAATTGGATCCAGTAGATGGCGCTGGAATTGTGTTCTAGGTTTTATTTTTTCAAAGCAGGACAACGTTTGTCGGGGCTGTTTGTTTTTTTTACATAACGTTGGCGTCGTTTTTCATGTTAATAAAAATCTTTTCATTCTTCTAAAAAACAATGCGTGTTCATCACCTCTAGGGAACCTGTAAAGGGATGTGATCTGACACTGACTGGCAATTTTTATGTTCTTTCTATAAAACCTTAAACCTTTCATTTCTGTTTCTAAAACATTAAAAAGGACACATTTAGTGTTGAATAAAATATTTCTGAACTTAAAATAAATTCTAAACGGACGTTAAAAATAACTTGCTACCCGACATTTCATACTTTAATAACCACCATATTCACATTTCACGGACATAATACAACATGCATGAGACATGTTACAAAATGGCCGCCCATTAAAGGGCAGGTCTGGTTAATTTTATATGAGGATTAAAATAAGACAGGGATTTTAATAGCTGGATGTTACATATTTTACAATATATCAGGTAGAGTATAAGCCCGATAGAATAGAAAATAATATTAGGGTCGCCATTTTCGCAAATTTGTCTAAGCTCTAGCAACACCAATATTGTCATGAGTATTTTGATACTTACTAGTAATTTTTTGCATTACATAAAACAACGTGCAAGTATCAAGTGACTTTATTTACGACTAGCTGATGCCCGCGACCTCGTCCGCATGGTGCGGTTTTTTTACTATCCCACGGAAACTCTTTAATTTTTTGGGATCAACAGTATCTTGTATGTTGACCAAGGATATAAGCTACCACCATACAAAATTTCATTTAAATCGGTCTCGTCGTTTCGGAGATTAGCCAGTACAAACAGACAGACAAACAGTAAACAAAAAAAAAAAAAAAAGTCTAAATTAGTTCTATTTCACTTCTTACATCCCCTGACTCGGTTTTTAGCATTTTTTTTCATTGTACAGAAATTCGACCTCTACAATTTTAATATATGTATAGATGTACCTATTTGATCAATATAACTTTAATAATATTATAGCCCTTGTGGCGTTCTTACTAAGTTTTTATCTCTTCGGGACGCAGGTTTAGTGTGTAGTTTGTCGGCCTCTTCCTTCGTTGGAAGAGAAAACTGGACCATCAGTTATGAGAGTCCCACACGCATACGTGCAGGCGGTACTAGGCACTGCATTTGTCCTCCCCCCGTACCCATGGCCCGTGTGTGTGTCGCAATAAAAGACATTCCCCTGTGTTAAAAAAAACAACCTATCTATTGATTAATCATAAGGTAAAATAGGATTGTAAGTGTGTAAAAAAATTCAAGCAATACTCCGAAATCTTTTTAGATTAAATTACAAGGTTCAAAAGGTTCCATTCAGAGAACATTTTCCATCAAGAGTCCCTTTTCATATGAAATCAAACATGTAAATTTGGTTTCATTCGTTGTTAATTAAATTTCATTTATATGGAGATCAGAAGTAAACCTGCGCCGTGTAAACGGTAATTGGAAGGGAACTGTGCCGCGCAAATTCTTTCATACTCACTTTTAGTGATGTTACATAAAAGGTATTTTGATATTTGTATCGATAAATATTAAATATTGATTAATTTTAATATATCTTCTATTGTGACAATAAAATAAAAACTAATCAGAGCTAAAAAAAACAAAGACATTGAAACTAAAATACATAATGTAGCAGATCACTGCCAACGGGGAGCGTGCCCAGAAGGCTGGCTGCATTGCCACGCTATATGGCAATACTTATTTGTTGTGCGAAATATGAGCCAGCCTTCTGAGCACGGGTAGTGTCAAAGAGTTTCTTATATATGTCTTTAAACATTGATTAATTGATATATTATGTAGTACACCGCGATATTGCCGATATAAATATCGATATTAGTAAGTAATTTTAATAAGTTATAAAATTATATATATACAAAAGAGTAGTATATGAAAGTAGTTATCGAAGAAACAACTGTGAACAGATAGAATAGTTGTAGGTTTGTGAGTGTTTTACAAATCAATAGAAACTACTCCTCTATTCAAAACAAAATACACATCTTCGAAAATCGATTATCGATGTAATTTAATAAGACCTAGTGATATAGTATAATATCAATCCTCCTTAATTATTTCTTTTTCGTAATCCCAGTTATTATTATATTTTGTTTTCCTACTCAATTTACTCCACATTGCATGATTGGCACCGTCCTCAATTTGTTAGTTCATTGGCTCACATGATACGTTTCACAACGCCCATTCATCGTTTTGTTAGGCACCCATGAGGTTTTATTTCTAGGCCAGCTGCTATACTATATTACGGCATCTTTTACGGAAGTATTCCTTACGCTAACACATAACGTGGCTGATGCACCTCTACCTAAACTTTTGGACCTTCTCTACTACATCATGCTAATTGTTTCCAATCTTACGTAGACGGTTCGGCAGCGTTATATCTCACATCAATCTAATCTTCATCTCCTCCACATGGTTCCTTAGTTCCTGAATAAGCCTATGCTACTATGCAGGTGGTCGGACGATACGTCTGTTCAATATTGACAATACCTATACACACATAATATCAATATTGTACGATCGATGTTACCGGTTCCTCGATATAGCGTTACAGCTTACAGCCCTATTAACAAGTACCTAAATGTAATAATGTTTTAAGAAGTTCAATATATTTTGAGAAAGTCGTTGAGTTTATTGATTTGCAATGTTTTTATTAACTTTTGTTGGGTGAAAAATAAAATACTTAACATATAAATTTGGGACGCATTTGTTATTTGCATTTTTTAAAATATTAAACTGTATTTAGCATATTTTAAATTTAATATCTATTTTAATGTGTATGTAAATTTTAGTTGTAAATATTTGAAATTGAAATGAAATATTAGATAGATAGATAACATTTTATTATACACTAATACAAACATGAACTTAAAGACTAAAGTTATAACTAGTAGTGTACAAAGGGCGGTCTTATCGCTAAAAAGCGATCTCTTCCGGACAACCCAAGGAATTTAATTGAGACTAGAGAGAGAGAGAGTAGTACGACCTACTTACATTTTAATAATAAATACATAAATTATATATATATATATATATATATATATGCAGAAATTTTATATATTACATAGATATATACTTAATATACATATCTACAAAATATATAAATGTTTATAAATTAATTTAAATACCATATTCCAACGACAGGTAGTATTTTTTGATCATAGTTTTAAATGTCGCTAGCGAATTTGGTTGTCTGATAGTAACAGGAAGCGCGTTCCAAAGCTGTATAGCCTTAATAGTAAAAGAATTGTTGTAAAAAGATGAGTTATGCGCAGGAGTGTTCAATTTAAGTTTAGTAAACGGGCGTAAATTATGAGAGCACGAAAGAAATTCAAAACATTGTTTAAGGTAATCAGGAGTACTAAGGAAAATAAAATACTATAGAGAAAAGCAACGATGTGAGTATTCCGGCGAAATCGAATTGGCAACCACTTGAGTTTTTTTTTCGGAATTCAGAGACATGGTCATACTTGCGTAGGCCAAATATGAACCTTACGCAAACATTTTGGAGGCGCTCAAGTTTATTAAGTTGTTCTTGGGCTAAATTTAGATAGCTGGCGTCAGCATAATCAAGGATAGGAAGTAATAAGGACTCTGCTAGCTTAATTTTGGTGGTAGTGGGTAAGAAATTCCTTAACCTTCTAAAGGATTTGGATGAGAGATATAGCAGTCTGCTTAATTCGGTGATATGAGGTCGCCAAGACAGCTCACTGTCAAATATAACGCCAAGGTTTTTTTATAGAATATTTCTTACTTCAAAGCAAACCTATAAATTACTCTTCACTCTACATCTACATACTGGTGATATAATTATGTATATTTTATAGATAAGACATATAAATGTAAAATCATTTTTTCCATATTCTATCCTATCCGTGCAGGAACGGAAAAAGAATACAATTTCCTGCGGCCCGGCGGCCTGTCGTAAGAGGCGATAAAACCACCCACAGCCCGACTGGATGGCTACCACCCCTGGTTAGAATATGCAGCCATAACAACCTTGAGTTGTGTTTCGGCATTAGTGGCCAAGTTCCAGTCTTCCTTTAGAGAGCAGCAGCACGTTGGTAGCACCTTTGGTGTTACAAATGTTAATAGGCGATGGTAGCCGCTTTCCATCAGGTAGGCCGTCTGCCTGTTTGCTGAATTCATGCAATAAAAAAAATCTTTATCTTGATAGTAAAGCGATTATCATGAAATTTGATGTACAAACATGGAAGAAGAAGAATTATTATAAATGACAATAGTCCTCTTAAAAATGTAAGAAAAGCCATTTATCATTCTCAATCTTCGATTTCATTAAGGAAAATATATTTTAATCGTAACAAGTCATGTAAAACCATATTCATAATAGAAATTCAAAGAATAACAGACAGAAGACGGTCCACCTAATGGGAAATAGTTGCCGTCGCCTATCATTTGAAGAAAGAAGAAAGAAAGAAAAAATATTTATTTAGGACAAGATACAAAAAGTCTTACATGATAATATATCTAACAATTAATTGTGATGTCCTAAAAGGGCTCTTGCTCTTGCAAGCACCTCTAAGTAATGCCACGGCTTAGCTCCACAAAGCAAATTAGAACAATAAACATTAGTTATAAAATTATGCAATTAGTAGTGTATATGAACAGTGTTATAATCTATACATATAATAAAACTGTAGAGGTCGAATTTCTGTACAATAAAAAAAAATGCTAAAAACCGAGTCATAGGGATGTAAGAAGTGAAATAGAACTAATTTAGAATTTTTTCAAATTTTTTGTTTCTCAGTTTGTATCGGCTAATCTCTGAAACGACTTGACCGATTTAAATGAAATTTTGTATGGTAGTAGCTTATATCCCTGGTCAATATATAGGATACTTTTGATCCCGAAAAATTAAAGAATTCCCGTGGGATAATTAAAAAACCGCTCCACGCAGACGAAGTCGCGGGCATCAGCTAGTTACAAATAAAAGAAAACGAACAAAATAAAAGACAACGGACGGAAATGACGAATAAGACAGAAATAATCAATTCGTAATGGTTTGTTATAGCCTACTAATCGACATATTATAATACTATAAAATACTTGTGTCGTATTTAAGGTCTCTCTGGCGAATTTGGTGGTCAAATAAGACTTTTTTTAAAATTTGTTCTAGGTATTTGCAAGACCAGAAGTATTACCAATGTGTTGCGGCCTCTGAGGGACGACTGGAATCTGATCACTCTGCCGGAATACAAGGTAGTTATGGTGGCATGAACTAAACCAGGGGTGACAGCCATCCAGGCAGGCAAATGCCTTACCACCTAGCTGTGGGTTTTGGTATACACTTATATTGTGTTTTTTAACTACCTGGACTAAAATGACAGCTGCGATCGACTTTTTTACGTTGCAAGCTTGGAGCAACTCACCATTGTGAGTTGAAAGAAATTCTGTAGGATTCAACTAACAGTGGCGAGTCGTTGATTCAACTTGCACATATCACTTATAAATAAAAAAAAGGTCGTTCGCAGCTGTCATTTTAGTCCAGGTAATTAAAAATCATAGTACAATATATAATAACACACACAATTTTCTATTTCGGCAACACCAAAAAAAATCACCCACGCAATTATAAGAAAAATAAATTATTGTGAGAATACCAACTGAAATGTTTTATTTTGACACAATTTTAAATAGCAATGATTAGGATCATAAATAATAGTATTTTTAACGTGTTAACTATAAATACGTCTTATTTATGTTCTCCAGCGCGAGTAGATGCGTGATAAAAAAGAAAAATCACCTGTACGACGTACTGACTCAAAGAGTGGAGTGACCTACGGAGTCGAGACGTAGACACTGAGGGTAGGATTGGTCCACAAGTTCCAAGTCGCTTAATAGGCTATGAAAAGAACTATGTAGGGTGGTTCTCTTATGGATAGAATTAGAAATGAGGATATCCGTAAGAGCAATAAGGTAACATAGCTTAAAAAATTAGGAAGTCGAAGTGGCAGGGAGCCGATCACGTCTGCCGCAGGATCAATGGCCGATGGAACAGACGAGGCCGATGGAACAGATGTGGAAGTCGGAGGACAAGGATGAATGGAGTCGACTTGGGGAAGCCTACGTCCAGCGGTGGACTGCGATTACCTGAAGACGAGAGAGAGAGAGAGATATAACACTTTATTGTACACCAAAATATACAAATACAAAAACAGACCAGATTTACAATATTTTCTAGGCAATACAATAGGCGGCCTTATCGCTCAAAGCGATCTCTTCCAGTCAACCTAAATGAAAGAAATTTGAATTAGGCGATATAGGTGGTGCAGGAAAAAGGCAATAGATACATAAATACTCAAACTAGTTTAAGAAATAAATATACAAATACATACATATATACATAGTCATATATATATACAATAATACATAAGTTATTATACTAAATGTATTAGCATGATTATCTTCTGTTAATCAGACATAGATAGCTATTTGTGGACAAATAGTGTTTTCTAAGCAAATTTCTAAATGAAGACGATATACAGCGTGATTTTTTCAAGTGGGCTTTCAGGGCCAAATCCTAAACTACTAGCTACATAGCGTAAAACACGCAAAAGAGTCTCTATTGCACTTGAATAGTATTAAGGGAAGGCACCAGTGAAACCATAAGAATTCTATGAATACTTTATTTCGCATTGACAGATCGTCCATAGCACAATGACACACAGCGGAGAAGGGGGAAGGGGCGAACGCAGCGCCACGGGCAAATAATGTAACATGTTTTCTTTTTGTATCCAAACAGGTTAGGGTGTGAAATTCATAATACCAACAGTCTCGAGTCCGATTTTGACGAAAACTAAAATGGTATAATTAGATTTTTGAAAAATCAATTACCCTTATCAGGAATCGGATCGGCTGATTTTGAAACAATAAGCACACCTGTATTATTATATCAAATCATAGTATAGCTTGTAAGGATTAATTTCTGTGAAGGAATATCAAACGGCAAATCAAAAGAAAGGGTAGTTTTTTAAAGGAGATGGATACGCATTCATACATTCTTAGGCCCAGATTGTAAAAAGTTGAAAATTAGTTTTCGATTTCTTTTGTTATATTGGTATTTTTATTATTGTAATGGGTTCAGTTTAGTTATTTTAAATTAATTAGTCATGTAGTGTGTTTTTATATTTTTAATTGATGAAATTTATTCACATAAATCGATAATCGTAATCGGTAACTTACTTTATATGGGACCTTATTTTTAAAATTTCTCGTCTTCCAGATAGAATTTAGGCGATGTTTCCATTTTCTAATAGAAAAATATACTGCTTTTTTAAGCCGTATCTAATTCATTACATGAATTTGGCCCAAAAGTTCCCGTCTCGTTTTGTATACACGTTGTCAGGGGTATAGAACATAGGGTATTTTTAATTGATGAAATTTATTCACATAAATCGATAATCATAATCGGTAACTTACTTTATATGGGACCTTATTTTTAAAATTTCTCGTCTTCCAGATAGAATTTAGGCGATGTTTCCATTTTCTAATAGAAAAATATACTGCTTTTTTTAAGCCGTATCTAATTCATTACATGAATTTGGCCCAAAAGTTCCCGTCTCGTTTTGTATACACGTTGTCAGGGGTATAGAACATAGGGTATTTTTAATTGATGAAATTTATTCACATAAATCGATAATTGTAATCGATAATTTATTTTATTTGTGACTTTATTTTCAAGATTTCTCGTTTTCCAGTTTAGAATATAGGTATGATGTTTTCCATTTTGTAATAGGAAAATATAACGCTTTTTTGAAGTCGTATTCATTATTCCATTACATTACTGTAGCCCAAAGTCCCCGTCTCCTTTTGTATACTCGTTGTCAGGGGTATAGAACATATTATGGTATCTTTCAATCAGAAAAGAGTATTGTGCCCAAGGGATCAAATGAATGGATTTGTTAATAAATTAATATCTTTATTTGTTGTAATACATGTAAAATACATTATTTGTTTGTTTTTTGGGTCGTATCAGCATCGCAGTGGCAATGTTTGCACTGAAAATTACAACCCCAATTTTGGATAAAATTCTGATAGAGCAATAATCTGAGTGCAAACCTAATTTGCTGAATATGCAGCCTATATGTTGACAATTATTTCTTTTTTACTATGATTTGTTATTATTGTAAGTACGTGGCAATTTCTGTAAATAAAGTCTTTCGTTATCTTTCTTTCAATTAGTTGGTAACAATGTTAGATTATATTTTATAAAAAGTATTTATAAAATGTACACATATATGTATATTTTAAAAATCATCGTTTCCGTGTCAATAAATCATTTCTTTGACTTTTTGTAAATGCACTTCGCTTGATCAATACATTTGACCTCTTCCAACTCAGATTGCTCATAATAATAACCATAAAAGGGTACCTCCGGCGAGATCGTCGACGGACGTTGCCCCGAAGCCATGTATAATAAATCAATCTTGTTAAACCCCTGATATTCCCCGCTGGGAAAGTAAAGTGCCATGAAAATGTGGTCAAATTTAAGATTTATATCGCCTACAATAGAGATGTTTTTAGATCTATAAAATATATGCGCTTTTTTAATGGTGTAGTATATATAGCAAAAAAAGCGCTCGTGAAAATGATACTGCTACCATCACGCTGCAGCGAATCCGCTGTCGCGTTCCTATTCTATGAATTTCTGTATACGAATGTTGTCCACCCTCCCGCACCGCTGTCGCTAGCAACCGTTTAACAGCGAAAGTGCGGCGACGGCGCGGTGGCTTAGTCGCGCCTACTCTACATACACAGTAAGGCGGCGCGGTGGCTTAGTCGCGCCTAGTCTACACAGTAAGGCTACGCGGTGGCTTAGTCGCGCCTAGTCTACACAGTAAGGCTACGCGGTGGCTTAGTCGCGCCTAGTCTACACGGTAAGACTGCGCAGTGGCTTAGTCGCGGCTAGTCTACACAGTAAGGCTGCGCGGTGGCTTAGTCGCGCCTAGTCTACACAGTAAGGCTGCGCAGTGGCTTGGTAGCGCCTAGTCTACACAGTAAGGGCTGTGCGGTGGCTTAGTCGCGCCTAGTCTAGACAGTAAGGCTACGCGGTGGCTTAGTCGCGCCTAGTCTACACAGTAAGGCTACGCGGTGGCTTAGTCGCGCCTAGTCTACACGGTAAGACTGCGCAGTGGCTTAGTCGCGGCTAGTCTACACAGTAAGGCTGCGCGGTGACTTAGTCGCGCCTAGTCTACACAGTAAGGCTGCGCAGTGGCTTGGTAGCGCCTACTCTACACAGTAAGGGCTGTGCGGTGGCTTAGTCGCGCCTACTCTACATACACAGCAAGATGGCGCGGTGGCTTATTTGCGCCTAGTTTACAGAGTTAGGCTACGCGGTGGCTTAGTCGCGCCTAGTCTACAGAGTAAAGCTACGCGGTTGCTTAGTCGCGCCTAGTCTACTCAGTAAGGCGGCACGGTATTGATGTCATGTACACGCGCGCTAACTGCTCACTTGATGGAAAGTGGTTATTATTATTATACCCAAAATTAAATTCTTCTAAAATATTATAGACAAACTCGTAAAAATTAGTGGCAATTTTCTACCACTAGTAGAAATTTTACATTACTTTCAGTTTCTTACCAGTGGTAGTAATTTGATATTACTTAAACTATATGCTTATGTCAAATTTTAACGAGTAGTAAAGCATATCAACCATTAGTTGTATCTATAGGAACCGGCCATTAAATATTTAAATCGTTAAACTTGCGCTCCTAAATATTATGAGAAACTAAACTGTTTTCGTTCCAAAACTCGATTAGGAGTTTGGCTTCTAGTTACAGAAGTAGTAAAATCCAAAACCGCGGACTGCGCAGTAAAATAGGAAAGTTTTAATAAACACTTGTAATTTAAGCGAAGTAAACCATAAAACTGTTTGGAAAACAAAATGTTTTCTTTTAGAGAAAGTATATTTGTGAATTTGCAAAGTTCTTCGTATTTTTATTACTGCTAGTGGTAAACAAAGTAAAATTAAAACATATTTCATACAATGCCATAAACACGAAACATGTTCACTTATACCTTTCTCTCTCTTTACACAACAACTAAAATATTTTTGAAAGTAATGACAGAATCATATCTATACATCTATCTATACAGATAGAAGCGTTTCACTTCATCTTTTCTGGTGCGCACTGCCGAAGAGTGGAATAATTTGCCGGAGTCTGTTTTGTCTGACAAATACAATCTTGAAGTCTTCAAGTCATGAGTGAATAGGTATCTTCTAGGTAAGCGTGCTCCATCCTAGACTGCGTCATCACTCAACATCAGGTGAGACAGTAGTCAAACGCAAACCTATACTTCCACAAAAAAAGACAGATAAATAAAATGGAAGTGTCTGTTTGTAACGTCAAAATAACTTTTTTACTAAATGCATTATGAATGTATATACGGTACTTATATCAAAAATCAATTTTTAACATTTTTGTCTGTCTGGATGTTCGGGCTAATCTCTGAAACGGCTGGACCGATTTTGACGGGACTTTCACTGGCAGATAGCTCATATTACAAAGAGTAACTTAGGGTTCCGCGAAAAAAAGTTGCGGACACAGCTAGTTTTAGGTAAATATAAACTCGTAGTAGTAGTTTAGTGGCTAAAGCACCCACGTCTATTCCGCAGGAACGACGTCATACATCGGGATAAAAAAATTCTGATTGTTGACTCGGAATATAAGCTAGCTCTGTGACGAGTTTCATTGAAATCCGTTGAATACATTTCACGTGAGGCTCTAACAGATAGACAGACAAAAATTCTAAGACATACTTTCGGAAACTGCTCTTTTAAATTCATTTTACTAACTCGATCTCTCTACATATTTATTATATTATTTGACATAAAGTGCTATATATAGATGGATTACCACATGTTGACGGTGAAGGAAAATCCACTATGGTCAACATGACGTGCCCCGAATGAACAAAAACAAACCGACTTCAAACTAAAAGGTAATAAATAAATATTCAACCGACTTCTTTCTACAATATCTTGAAATCAGTGCCAAGTAAAACATAAAAAACAATAACAAACTTGCAAAATATAATAATTTGTATGCTTTACTTCGCACCTACTTCGAGATGTTGTAGAAAGAAGTTGGTTAAATATTTATTTTTTGCTCTTTACTTTGACGTCGGTTTTGTTATAAATATTTTTTTTTTAAGTTGTGCAAATACTTGAATAGCTTTAGAAATAATATATTAAGCGCCTGTAGAAATTGTACTACTGGCAGGCGTATATAAGGTTGCTGTCTCACTCCTCGGTGTAGACTCGGGAGAGTACACTTACAAATAAAGGAAAATAATTGAAAATCTGTGTACAATTGACGGAGGAATCGCGTAACACACATACAAAAAAATAACATACCTAAATCGGTTAAAAACAGGGAGTTGTAAGTCCAGCAGTAGGTAGTTATGTTCGTATATTTATGTATACATAATATGCGTATACTACATGCTACAATTTCATTAATTCTTCGAAAAGTAATTTTGTAACATACTTCTGTAAAACTTATAAAAAAAAAGCTTGAAATATAAATAGAATAAGAAATATAAAGATAAACAATTTTTAACTAGACGTGTTGCTGGGGAGTTCCTTGCCACTTCTACTTAACAGCAATAACACGTTGCGAAGCGGTGTTCATAGACTAGGAAGTAAACTTAAATTTTAACTTATATGTATGAGCTTCAAAAAGTGTTCTCCAATGGAACTTATTTTAAATAAAACCTTTTGAATTTGAAAAAATATATTATATATCATATTATTGCTATGTTTTAGTATGTATACGTATATATGTATGTGTGTGAGTTAAATGTATGACTGTTAATGTTGGTAGTATATTGTGCAAATATACGTATATTAAGAGAGCAGCAGCATATTTGTAGCACCTTTGGTGTTACAAATGTCCATAGGCGATTGTAACCGCTTTCCATCAAGTGGGCCGTATATCTGTCTGCTGAACTCTTGCAATATATAAAAAAAATATATACATATATATTTATTGTAACTTTTGTACAGTAGTATTAATAATAATATTAGGAGATAACTCCCATATATGTAATTTTAATGTAGTTTTACTTCAGTTTTCAATGCTTTCATGTCCGTAACATAACAGAAATTTCACAAAACTCGCTTAAACTAGTACGTCCACGTTTTATAGAAAGCAGTCAATTATGTGCAGGAACAACATTCCTCAATATAAGAATATGAAAATATGTATTTATTTTTGGTGACAAATAAATATACATGTTTCAGCATTGTAACTGCGTTTTTACTTTAAAAAGTATATATACATAATACACAATTCAAAAAGTATATACTTATATAATACGTACCGACACAGGTAAAAGCTAGTTTTCTATATTAAGAAAAACCGATTTAATCCCAGGATTTGACAATTCGATGTTTACTATTTATCCTACTTCCTATTAATATTATAAACGCGAAAGTTTGTAAGAATGTATGGATGTATGTTTGTTAATCTTTCACGCAAAAACTACTGAATGAATTTTGATGAAACTTTACAATAATATAGCTTACACATCAGTATAACACACAGGCTATAATTTATAAAGATATAGTGTGAATTATCCAAAATATAACTATTTTCCACCACCACGCTGGTGAAACCGCGGGGCGCAGCTAGTATGATATAAATATAAGAAAAGCAAGGAGAAAGAAGGCTAATGTGAGCATTCGTGAATCAAATTAAGAAAAAAAGGGGTTTCGTCTCAAACAAGGAAATAAAACAGCTGGCCTATAGTAGAAAATATTGGAGGAAGATCCACCGACAAGAGCATAGCTTTTAAATTATAGTAGGTAGATATAAATACTTTAATAGACATTTATGTGTAATATTAATAAGCTTTGTATATTTTATTATGTGTGTATATAAATCTATATGTATATTTATAATTTTATATATACATGAAATAATATTAATGTTACGAGTTACGGGACTCGAATGAAAATGCCGTTGGAATTATTATAGAGTTTATTAGAACTATATAAACACGTATAACACAGGTACAAATATAACCGAACATAACAAACCCAAACGTAATGCAGAAGGTCATAATTCAATAAAACGCACAAAGTCCGTCACTGTTAGATTCCCGATTGTAGTACACACGTCTTGTTTTGATCGTGGTTCTCGCTCGACTCAATCGGGTCCTCGTTTTATCCTGCACAAGTGCAATGTGCCCGCCCGGCCACGTGGACCGAATTTCCTAGAATCGTCTTGTACTTTTAAAATCCGTAACACTTGGCTAATGATTACAATACAACAATAGGCTGTTTTCTACAAACGTATGCCAATAAATAAGTAAACAAAAGAAGATGATAATCAAAGAATTACAATAGTTTCTATGTTATTAGTTCAAATGCCGACGGGTAATAAATGTGCTTCTACAAATCTGTACGTGAAAATTGTCTTTGTCGGCGCTTAGGTTGTAACATTAATATCTATTTAAAAAACATTGTACAACTAAACCCTGCCCTAGCTTTTGTGTCATATTTCTATCTCCATTCTAGAATTATCTGGAAGAGATCGCTGCCAGCGATAAGACCGCCATGTGTACATGCTAAGCTGATTTTGCTTTTTTTTATTTCATTAATTTTATTTTGTAATAAAGTATGTTGCATTCTATAAATATACAGAACGATCTATTTTGTTTTTCTGCTCAGAAAATATATTTCAGGACATTTGAAGAGAAACGTGGACATATTACTGACGTGTTTAACGATTCAGCCCACGCAAAGCAGTTACGTGCCGGCCGAAAGGGGGCTTATTGACGTTTTCAATTACCCGCAATTCATTTGTAACGGCTAATTATGTGTAATGTTGCATGATTCGGCAGTTGCGTTAATTTATTAAAATATATAATAATGTACTTGGATGAAGGAACATTATGTGACAACAAGAGTGTTAAACTGATATAGTACTCCCAATTTATTTGTGAAATGAAGAGCGTCGCTATGATTGCTCTGGTGTTGACAATGTGGCGAACTTATTCGCTCACTGGCCAGTCCTCCAAAGAATATGTAGAGATTGGACTTAACAACTGTGACACTTGACAAGAGACAGAGAAAAAAGTCACGTAAAATTTCTGACATATTTAATCCTTGATCTATACTGTTTCCAAACGTTTGTTTTATTTTTGACGTTTGCACGTCTATCAAGTTACATATTTCTTAACAGAAAAGCCCATTAGAAACAAATGATATAATTGTATAAAATGCAAGGAGAGATTTGGGTAAGAAAGTACCAAATATACCAAATATTAACTATTTGGACAGGGTTTCCCCTTTATTGTTCAGCCTTTGATGTGAATATTCACACAGCACAGTAAGCAATGAACACGCCACTACGCCTTTTATACGAAAATGCTACCCTACAAAACAATAACATTACATCATTGCTAAAAATAGCATTTTTTTTTATTTATTTAATTTATTCATGACCATAGAATCTATGTCTTTCAGTCGGAAACATGTTTAAAAGAACTTATGCTATGTGTACAGCTGAACTGTAGGTTATCAGCTGGTGCCATTCGACGGAGTTCTTGTGACAACTCAAAAGGCCACATTTGACTATACAGTTCACATTTCTCACAAAACACATAATTACTACTCAAAAACTATCAATATCCTAGAACTATTGTTCATTTTAGAGTAATTTTACATATTTTTAGAAAATAAAACTGCACAACACATATTCTCCTTTCAGTTCCCGCCAAAAACTCTAAAAATAGCAATTACATCATAGTGTTGCCAGGATCATAGAAACAATTATAATAATTAGTTACTGATGCACTAAATTATCTAGATGATAATTTAGTGGGCTTATAAAATTAACTAACTGGTAGAAAATGGTAATTTAATTATAAATCGAATCATCTGATAAATAGACTAAAAATATTATCTATGACGATTGTCTATGTCATATTAATATACACTATGGTTCTTATGACTACTGTGGTGGACATCTTGTAACAATTGTCATACTTTATTGTTGTTGGTGACGTGATAGTGATGTTCTGTGGGTCATGTAACGCACAGACTGTTAAACCATCGACAGTTCTATTTAAAAGAAAAATAATTGATTAAACATATTTATAAATGAAGTCGATTTTATAACAAATCGAGTCTGTAACAAATTAGGACATTATTAGCGCATTCTTCATTGCGCTGTCAAAAGTAAAATAAATGCTTGGAAAAATTATTATTAATTTATTACTATCATTAATTACTCCGGCTATGGAAATACTGAATATAAAATTATATGTATTGTAAATGTACAGGTTATTAACTTCCAACAACCCGTCATCAATCTATGAAAGACTAGCTGACCCATGCCCACTTGGCTGGGCATCAGAAAAAAAATAAAAAATACTTATTATTAATCACAATCAAATATAACTTATGTCACTCAGGAATAATGTATCTTTCCACTGGTGAAAGAATTTTCAAAATCGGTTTAGTAGATCCAGAGATTACCCCCTACAATGTCACAAACTCACAAACTTTACCTCTTTATTTTTTGTTGAGTTTAATTACCTACTGAACGAATTCATAATATTTCCACTCCCGTAACCCAGTGACGCCTACATCGCATAAGCCTATCTAGCCGATTAGGGTGCGCGGAGACCAGGCAACTTTTTTCTAATACTTACATTTTTAAACTTGTGATATCTTTCGAATGGAACGTCCGAATTGAATAATCCAAAAAGCTATATAAAAGTATTGAAGCAGTCTTGAATATGAAGTAATTTATTTTGATAAGGATGAATACCAAAATACAAATAAAGAGCCTTTTTTAGCGGCGGCTTTGTAATTAATTTAAAAAAATAAAAGTACACTAGTTGCAGCATAACTATAATAGTTAGACATGTACTGTCGCCATACTTTTTGTAAATAATGAAGTGTTCTGCAAAATCGTAGTACATTATTTTATTCTATCATCAATAGTTTTCACAGCGCACGCGATTTTAAGTAATTTTTTACACTTTGGGTTACACTATTGCAGTTTTAGTAAAGATCCCTAATTTTTTTGAAAATATAATATTGCCTATGTCAACCGGGGATGGTGTAGCTTGCGAACAGTGAAAGAATTTTTTAAAATCGGTTCAGTAGTTTCGGAGATTGTCCCCTACAACTTTACCTCTTTATAATATTAATATTATATTATTCACACACACACACACACACATATATATATATATAATATATTATACTCTTGTATGTCTTTCAAGACCATGGGCCATCAAAATGGCCCGGATATTTGGAGGGCTTGCGTGGAGCCATGAGAAGGCCAACACATAGAAGAGGCCCCTTGACAAATTTAATGTAAATGTGGCGTGACACTGACCAGCGATTATCCCTGTGTACACCATATAATAATGCACCCAAGTACAAGCCCCGGCCAGTATAGACTGTTGTGGGAAATGAGAACAAAAAGTACCGGGCTATTGGGGTGAACTGCTAATGGAACTAGTAATCTGGGTCTATGGGGACTATGGCGTCTGCCCGTCGCAATGTTCGGCAAATATGGGAAAATGGGCAGACGGTGACTCGCCACTCCCTGCATGGGCCCCAAAAAATGCCATAGAAGACAGAGGCAACATGGGTGTGAGTGGCTAAGGGGTGTAGAGAGGTGGGCTGCAGGTTCACCGAAGCTACTTCTGACGTGATTAATATTATTATTATTAAGTAAGTATAAATCATCAAAGACAAAATATCACATTAATATAATCTTATAATAGAATGTTCGGGCTCTATTTGGGATAACGTTATAGTTATTGACTGTGGCCAAATGCGTCTTATTTATAGCGTTAACAACTTTTTTTAGAATTGGCAACCCTAATTCATATGAAATTTCAACATGGCGGCCATTACAAAGAAAGTTAGGCGGGCTTACATTGAAGTATATAAGAGTACCTAAAGGTATCTCTAAAACTGGTCAAGTGCTTGTCATTCTACGAACAACGAAGCGTAGAGACGTGAGTTTACTGTTTTCGCCACTTGTCTACTAAATCAAAACAGGCAAAAAATTGAAAGCATCTTATATTGCGTAAATCAATTTTTGTTGAAATTATAGTGTTTTAAAGCTTTATTCCACATTTTCAGTATTGATCACCTCATATTTTTAAAATTAGCTTAGTAATCTTAAGTTTCTTAATTATTACTGTTTTAATTCCATGAGCAGACAGGCAGTGGTTGATGTGATGAAATGTGTGTGGTGACGAAAATTGGTTACCATCGCTTATAAACATTTGCAGTATCAAAGGTACTACAAATGCGCTGTTGCTCTCTTAAGGAAGACTGGAACCTCGCCACTAATACCAGAACACAGCTTAAGGTTATTATGGTGGCATACTTCAGACCAGGGGTGGTTGCCATCCAGACGGGCAAATACCCTACCACCTGGCTCTGGGTTTTTGTGTCGCCTCTTACGACAGGTCATTCAGCCGCAGAAAATTATATTCTTTCTCCGTTCCTGCATGATTATATGTTTTTATATCTGTAATAATTTTTTTAAATATCCATAAACACTAGACCACTGCTCCGTCAATATTCTACAAGTAAATACAAAGTTGTACTGCAACACCATAACGTAACTTCGGTTTCAAAACTGCCCAGTATATTGTATCCCTTGTAATATATTGTACAAGTTTTAACAGCTTTGATTCCTTTCGCACTTTTCTTATTGGAGTTCGGCCGTTTTAGAAATCGAATGCATGGTTCCATTTTCGTTATTGAGTGCTTGAATTGTACGATTTTATGGTACGTTCTGTTTTGTTGGTCGAATAATAAAGAATGAATGAAGAAAGAGATTACGAAAAGAGAGAATAATATTTCTTTAGTCTTCTTTATGGGGCTGATAGACGTCAAGCCTTTATCCCTATTAATATTATAAACGCGAAAGTAACTCTGTCTGTCTGTCTGTCTGTTCCGTTTTCACGGAAAAACTACTGAACCGATTTGGCTGAAACTCAGTATATATATATATATATATATATATATATATATATATTCGATGCCGAGAATGAACATAGGATACTTTTTATCCCGGATAATGGGATAGATTTATGTAAAGGTTATCCCAAAAAGTAAGATAGGTTTTCTGTGATTTGCCATTTTCGTCATTTGGGTCATCTTTGTCCTTTTTGACCTTTTTGTCTCTTTTGGCCTTTTTGACCTTTTTGTTCTTTTTGTCCTTTTTGACCTTTTTGTCCTTTCTGACCTTTTTGTCCGTTTTGTCGTTTTTGACCTTGCCGGGAGATGGGATAGCTTGCGATATAAAATGTAATTAATCTTCCGGGTGCAAATAGCACTTACATAAACATTTAGTACAATGTAACCTGTATTAAAGCCTGCTCTTTAAACAACAGGCAGGCACTGGAAGGTGACCCACGGCACAGCCGCGGGTTAAGCTCTAGTTTTATCATAAACGACATTTGGACCCAAGTATAATTTTGGTTGCAAAAATTGTCAATTATGTTGGTTTGTGTTCCGGTGCACGCAGAAAGAGCTCACAGTTCCTTGAGGTCTGGCTGTTGGTTTTTACTGTGTTTGGGTCTTAATAGTTTTAATGATCGGATCCCAAACAGGTGGTACTTGCCGACCATCTTCTCTTTTGAAATGTGGGTGTTTTTTTATTTCAATAGCTTCACGCATCATTCTAGGTATGAAACGATTCTCTTTTGCGAGGATTTGTGGTTTATCGAAGTTTATAGAATCTGATGCACTGGTTGGGTTTATCCAGCGTGTTTTGATTGACAATTTCTTTTTATTTTTACCTCCCACCCATTTTAATATTATATAACTTTATTAGAGCTAGGCATGTTTGCTGAAGAGTTTCTTGCACCTCTTCTTCTCTTCAAGCCACAACATGTTGCGAAGCGGTGGTGAATGATATTAGGTTCCCATACAGTAAATAATAACCATAAACAAAATTAAAACTAAATAATTAAAACGAACAAGTTGGCGGTAGGCTAAATAAAACTTTAACAATACTCATTGACACTTGACATCTTTGTCTCCCGTGATCACGGCTACTGAAAAGTGACCGAAACGTCGGAATAATAAAAATCAAATAAATTAACGCGCTCAAAATCGTTAAAACGTAGTTATATTATAAAATTGAAAGTCTTAAAGCAAAATAATAGTTTAAAATACCTTTTGTAACCAAAATAATACTTAGGTCCAAATGTCGCTTACGATGAAAATTTTCATAGTACTTACACGGCTCGGAGGCATTTTTCTCGCAAGTCTATCACCCGCTTTAAATTCTAGTGGTTCTATGGATAAAGCACGCTAACAGTTATTAGGGTTACGTGGCTATTTTGGCAAAGAAACTCTTATGGAATAGAGATTTTCATCGGTCTGTCCGCATATCTTGGTCGAACATAGTATTTCTTCTCTGAAACTGTTGGTGCTATATACACTTATTTAGATGAAATTTTGAAAAATACGTAATACACAAGACAGACTTTTACGAGATGAAAAATATCCTACATCCATTCTCGGTATTGAAACCTACGTATATACCAAATTTCATCAAAAATGGACCAATTGTTTTTGTTGGGATTAATGCTACTTGAATGTGTCAACGAGAATATTACTACGCAATGTGTCTTTTGTTCATATTGCGCGAGTTCAGCAGACAGGCAGACGGCCCACCTGGTGGAATGGTTACCATCACCTATAGATATTTGCAATACCAAAGCTACTACAAATGCGCTGCTGCTCTCTTAAGGGAGACTAGAATCTGGCTACTAATACCGGAACACAACTCAAGGTTGTTAGGGCGGCATACTCTAGACCAGGGGTCGAAGCCATTCAGACGGGCAAATACCCTAGCATCTATCTGGCTGTGCGTTGTTTTGTCGCCTCTTGCGACAGGCCGCCTGGCCGCAGGAATTGGTGTTCTTTCTCCATTCCTGCACGGATAAAGTCTACATATATCGCTCTCTGAAAACTGGTTTTGACAAGTATTTGCTTATCTTCTATATAAATAAAAACGAATCGTAGAAATGTATAGTACGCGCATAACTTGACAACGACTATACGATTTTCATGAAATGTTTTGTGTGTTTGAGTCGGTCCCGGATTATTTAGATCCACAATTGGAACCGGTAGGTGGCGCTAGGATCAGATCCTAGATTTTAATTTTTTCAGGGCAGGACAGCGTCTGCCGCGACCTCTTGTTAAATATAAAGAAAACCATAATAAAATGTTTAATTGTATAATCAAGCTCCTAAAACTATAACATTTAATGTATACATAGAAATTAAAAAAAAATCAAGGTAATGGAGCTTCTTCAATACCACTGTTACTAAAAACTGATTGGAGTACTTTTGAATTCACTGAGGTCTTAAAAACATGGCTGATGAAAGAGTGTTTCTATACTATAGATGAATTGCTCAAAAAAAGTGCGTGTCATTATTATCTATATGGGAAATTATTTATTTGTTATTTTTTATTTTGACCTAAATTTTAAATATCTCTTTATTTATTACAAAAGCTTATTATTATTATACATTTATTATAATAACTTATGTATCTTGTAATATATTATTGTATATATGTATATATATATATATATATATATATATATATATATGTATATATATATATTGATATTATATATAATATTTTGACTTAGTTTGATATTGTTCTTATTTATGTATTTATTGCCCTTTTCCTGCACCACCTAAATCGCCTGGTTCAAATTTCTATGATTTAGGTCGCCTGGAAGAGATCGCTTTGAACGATAAGGCCGCCTATTGTATTGCCTAGAATTATGTTGTAAATATGGTCTGTTTTTGTTATTGTATATTTTGGTGCACAAAAAAATGTTATATCTCTCTCTCTCTCTCTTATTTCTTATTTGCATGTTTCTGAATTAGAATATTCGTGTAAATTTAATTTTAGTATTTAAGTTATTTTGTATACCACTATGTGGTAGAATGTACTGTGTATCTACAATTGTATAACATCTATATAAACTACGTTAGATTGATAGATTGAGTGATTCTTAATTCCGTGCAGGAACGGAAAAAGAATACAATTTCCTGCCACAGCCAGGTGGTAGGGTATTTGCCCAACTAGATGGCTACCACCCCTAGTCTAGAGTATGCCGCAAAAACAACCTTGAGTTGTATTCCGGCAGTAGTGACCAGATTCCAGTCTCCTTTAAGAGAGCAGCAGCGCATTTGTAGCACCTTTGGTGTTGCAAATATCCATAGGCGATGGTAACCGCTTTCCATCAAGTGGGCCGTCTGGCTGTCTGCTGAACTCCTGCAATAAAAAGTGCTTTGGATTAAATGCCCTTTTTAGGGTCTCGTAGCCAAATGGAAAAAACGGGGAATCTTTGGCACATCTAGCGAACTATTCGTTGACTCGAACTGCAAAGCACTTCCCTAATTTTAATTAAGTTGACACGATTTGCTTTGGAAATCAACACTAAGGTTTCGCCTTAAGGTTTCCTAAGGTACATTTTGTTAGGGAAAGTTCGTAACGAGTTGGCATGTTAAGGTTTTAATTTGAGAGTGTTCATGCGGTTCGACTACTAAGAAGTTGCTTTACTTTGTAGTCAGTGACAATGCTAACAGTATACCCTTGAATATTTATCGGTTCGCAAGACTGTCATATTTTTTAGGGTTACATAGGCAAATCATAAGATATTGGCCAAGTTTTTTAAATAAATAATCGACAGATAAACACATACATTGCATATACTCAAGATAAGTACCTTACGCTTGATTTATGGATAACTAGCTGCGCCCCGGGGTCTCACCCGCGTGGTGATGGAAAATCGTTATATTTTGGACAATTCACACTATATCTTTATAAATTATAGCCTGTGTGTTAATCTGATGTATAAGCTATATTATTGTAAAGTTTCATCAAAATCCATTCACTAGTTTTTGCGTGAAACAGTAACAAACATACATCCATACATTCTTACAAACGTTCTCGTTTATAATATAGTAGGATATATGTACAACGACCCAGTCTGAAGCCGATCCCAGATACCCAGACCATAGTAAATAACGGAAAGTTCGTTTAAGAAATTTACCATGTCAAGAAACGAACCCGGAGCCTCTGCGTTACTATTAAGCTGGCAAAGGATTGTATATTAACCTACTCAACCGCAAAGGCCGTTAGTTCGTGTAAGTGCATAGTGAAGGGTTACAGGTGACTTATGATATATATATTTATTTATTTATTCATTTCAAACTTATAAATTGATCAGACAGTAATTTATTTATTCTACTGGCCCCTTAACTAGTTTGCACTGTATTATAGGGGCAAGTATTCTCTCCCTTATATCCCTCCTCCCTCCACAATAACATTAAATACATTTAACGTTACATTGTAACATAAAATAAATCTATATTATAAAATTCTAAACATGCCGTGTCTGTACATTAAAGCTTTAAAAAAAAACAACTGGAATACACTATATAAAAGATGGAGAACACGATGCAACTTTTTTTTAGATTTGTCTGTTTGTTCGGGAGTCACGTAAAAACTACTGGGCCGATTTCGATGCCTTCTCGCTGATCGACAGCAAATTTTTAGACTCAAAATCTGCGCTACTTGTTATCCTGGGAATCCCGCGGGAATTTTCTGAGAATGATTTTAAATGGCCAGATTTAGAAAAATCGAATTCCAATGTGATTTTTTCACTGATTGATAGGAAATTTTGTGTAATAAAATGTGTGATTTTTTGTCCCGGGAATCCCGCGGGAAATTTCCCGGGAGCAATTTGAAGTTGCTCGGGTGCATAAAAATTAGCTTATTCCGACATAGCTTACATTTTTTTTAAATACTATAGTACTTATGTCCCGGGAATTTCAAGTCAAGCGTGGACGCAGTCGCGGGCGTATCCTAGTTGTAACATAAAATAAATATTATATAAACACGTAACATAAAATAATACATGTATTATAATGTAATTTATAAAAAAGATGTGGGTGGGTGTGTGTGTGTGTATGCGTATGAAGTTTTATGGATATCTTGTATAATATTATATACCTATTATCAGAAAATTTCTACATCATCTTAATTCAATTAAATATAAAACTTTTGAAATCATTATTTGTGCCCTTTTCCAATGTTTTCATTTCGGGATATTTATGGTATATAAAAAAGCTGTCAAATTGTTGCGATTGTGCATTAGGCTTAACAACCGTAAAACAAAATGTTATCAAAAATATCTCATATTCGTGGCAAAGCCATGCTGGGATCGTCATCCTGATCACAGCTCTCAAGGCCGGTTCGATCAGTGTGATACCACGCTCCCACAGAATATCGGCGTAAAATGATTAGCCTTAAGCTAATTGTGTTTCGTACTGTTACATGCCGTCAAAGATAAGCGCACAGCTGCCTGTTGTAAGCGCAGTTTATTGTCTTCCCGGATTAGGAATTCTTTTGTGTTTTGAATTTGTAATTAAGAAAAAGATGCTATTGTTTTTCTACTTGTTTTATAACCATCATTAGCGTCGAACTAATCCTTATTGTTATTGTTTTCGACTCTGTGGCCGTTCGCAGGTGTGCAAATTACTATTTCTCGGAAACTGAGTACGCGCCGCCGATTTCTTTGTACTGTATAGTGAGTATAAGAAAATGCCCGAATGGAGGGGCGGGCAGTCAAGCGACGACTACAAGACGAGTAAGACGTCTGTAGTACTCTCGATTAGCGATATAGACGACGGACTTTACGCGTGTCGAATTGCATTGAATCGTGCAGTGTGAACTGGTTTCATCCAGTTTTATTTGTATTTGTTTTATACGTTTTTGTACAGTTCTAATAAATTCTATAGTAGTTCCAACGGCATTTTTTTATTCGAGTCCTGTAGCTCGTAACAGTACTGATGCCAATCGGTCCTTTTGCAAGTATTATTATCGGTTTTATTTCGTAATAAAACTTCGTTTTAACGGTTTTAAGCGCGGTAGTTTATTTGATTTTTATTATTCCGACGTTTCGGTCAGTTTTCAGTGGCCGTGAAGACAAATATGTCAAGTGTCAATGAGTATTGTTAAAGTTTTATTTAGCCTACCGCCAACATGTTCATTTTAATTATTTAGTTTTAATTTTGTTTATGGTTATTATTTACTCTACGGGAGTCTAATCTAATTTACTACCGCTTCACAACATGTTGTGGCTTGAAGAGAAGAAGAGGCGCAAGAAATTCTTCAGCAAAAAATTTATTTCGGTCCAAATTGGACATGTGTTTAATCATCGGTCGTATTGACTCTCTTATCTGTGCCACAATGTCAGACACGTATCTCACTCTCTCGCAGGTTTAGTCCTATAAATTTGTGGGTTTATCTCTTTTTAGTGTCGCTTTTTCGTTTCATCGAGTTTCAAATCACAACGATTCTAAAGAAGTTTCACTTCAGAAAATCTCAAAAATTACTAAATTTATGCATCTTTTTTAAACCAATTCTCTTTGAAAGTATTTGTAGTGTGTATACAATTTTAGTAGAGGAGAGAAGGTTAAATGTAAGAAATACCAAACCCAATTAGCGTTGTAATGACACTGATTTTATTACCGAAAATATCCGAATATAATGTGTTGTTAAGCATTAGGTCACAGTTGTTTATTTGTAAACTGCTGACTACTGTACAGTCGCGGTTTGAAAAGGTTCCGCGAACACATGTTACTTTTTCAAACTAAGTCACAGAACAGACTATTCCACAAAATATTATGTTTAACTCCTTTGACAATAATATTTAAAATAACTTAGATCAAAGTTGTTTCATTTTCCATCTTGTCTAAAAAGTTTGTTTAGATATGTAAAACCTTTTTATTGATTTTATATTTGTATTAAGCGTAGTCATTCCTTATCCTTTTTGTTTCTGATGATTAAAACTATTGTTAATATCGGTGTCTGTCATTGTCAATATTGCAATTTTTTCACGTTTCTATCTATACTAATATTATAAAAAGGAAAGATTTGATTGTTTGTTTGCATTGAATAGGCTCCGAAACTACTAAACCGATTTGAAAAATTCTTTCACTGTTGGCAAGTTACATTATCCCCGGTTGACATAGGCTATAAAAAAAGGTTCTTTTTAGATACCCGTGCGAAGCCGGGACCGGCCGCTAGTATTTTATATACGTAACATTTAATAAAATGTTGGCGTTACTGTTTCTTGTACTTGTACAAGTAAAAGTCGACTTTAAGGTGAAGAACCTTCTCATACCGCGAATGTACATAATTTGTATAGTATTTTGGAAACCCTGTTGGGATAGGGGAATGGAACTGAGAGGAAATTGACAGGGGAATGAAATTCCCGTATCGCATTCCTCCTGTCTAATTCTATCCGTCCTGTCTCACGCATGTATTTCAACCTAAAGGCTGGCAACACATTAGCGACATCCCTGTTGTTGCAAACTTCTATAGGCCACGGAAACCACTTTCCATCAGGTAAGCCTTCTGGCTGCCTGCCAGCTCCCCAGCTGGCCGGTAGCCAGCCTGGGAGTAAAAAAATTACCACGTGACTGATTTTCCTGTAACATAAAGTTGACAATTGGCCGCGACAAAAGTACACTCCCATATGCGAAACTCGTTAAAAGTTTCACCCGTAGACGTTTGAAATCGTCTAGCTGAGTGGATATGTATAGTTGGTGATTACTTAATGTTTTTATATCGAACAAGTTCTTATTACTTGTGTTCGTTTTGTCTATATGGTTTATTGACTTCGACTATATGTCACTAAGTTGTTTTTATTAAAATATCGTGAAAGTACGTATGAACTAGTCACATGCCTAGGTATTGTAAAACCACATAAAAATGATGAATGAGGAGATTTATTAGTTGCTTTTTAGGAGTTTCGTAGCCAAATAACAAAAATAGTGCACTGTCGTAGCTTCTATAGAACGCATCAATATGTCTGATCCGACACGCACTTGGACGGTTTTTTAGAAAGTTATGTTTTAACCACCCAGTAGGGTGATTATTATTCCTATTATTCTTCTCCCATACTTTTAGTACGCCACTTCTTCTCTACCCGCAAGATTAATACATGTGAAAAAATTACTTTTAAACTTCAAGTTGTCTAGAAAGACTTATAACGTAGAAAGATGTAGAAACATCATTGATATTTTATATTTACAGTGCACGCAAATCTTAAATGCGCTTTGAGTGAAGTTAGTTAAACTCACGGAGCTAACTTCACTCGAAGCGTAAGCGCAGGTCCAGTCTTATGTTAACGTTTATCTTACGGTGTGTTTGTGTGAAGTCGTAGTCCAACCAGTGTTCACCATACTCAACGACTCCGTGTACCACGCGCTGCACATTGCCGCTGATCGTCACCAATAGCGAAAAATAGTTCAAGAAAAGGCAGTGGCGAAAGATTACGACCCTTAAGAATGAGGAATACGACTCAAGGAAGAAGTGTTGTGCGAAACAGATGGCGTGCATGCGACTCCCGATAGCGACCGAGCGAGAACGGAACACTTGTCCCTATCAGCTTAGTCTGTGAACAAAGCACAATTATAAAATTGTGTTTTGCGCTGTGACCTGTACGAACTTCAAGGACACATTTTAGTTTTGCTCGTATTATATAATTCTGTAATTATTTAAAAATAATGTATGAAATTATGAATTAAAATATTGCTCATCCTCTTAGGATAGAAGGCGTGACAACATGAAAGCTTTCTTTTAATTTAAAGCGCTAACTTTCAAAACAAACCGCAATTAATTCCTCGCATAAGAAATCGGGGTACCCCAAAAGGCATTAATTAAAATTTTTTCGTCGCTGAAAACAATTAGGTGCGTGTCTTGGCTACTGGCAGTTTCATTTCAACTAATTCCCCCGAGGTCACGCCCAAGTAGTGTTGCCAGATCAAACGTAATAAAAATTTCGAGCGAATAGATTAAAATTCCAAAGAGCCGCGCATATACAGAGTCCGTTTTATTTTTGTTTTGAAACTTTCTAAACGGATGGCGATCTGTTACAATCCTACTTGTATTATATTGTTTGATTTAGTTCAGGTTAAGTTTTTTTACTGTATTATTTTATAAGAGAGAGAGAAAGAGAAAGAGAGATGACACTTTATTGTACACCATTACAGAAAACAGAAAACTTATAGCCTAAAAATATTCTAATTGTGCACAATGGGCAGTCTTATCGCTAAGAAACGATGACTTCCAGACAACCCGTGGTAGGAATAAAACAGATTCAATATGTCGAAGGTGGTATACATACATATTATATAAGTAAGATTTATAATTAATAGACACATATAAATACACCTATTAATATTATATACATAAATATAATATTAAATTACAAAAATAACGTCTCAAACGGACGAGTAGAAGTATATATGGAGGTTGATATACGTTTCTTCAATAAGATTCCGAGTGAAATGTTAGATCTGCCGTTCACTAAATTAAAAAGTATATTTCTAAAGAAGGGATACTACACTATTGAAGAATACTTAAATGATAAAACCTTATTTACAGAGCAGCTCGCACCAACCTCTTATACTATATTTTATGTACCTAACTTTTTTTTATCTTACCAAGCTTGTAAGGAATTTATGGAGATATGTTGCAGCATAAAATTTTAGTATGTCAAATAATTATTATAACTATAATAATATTTTTCTTGCCTACTATTGTGTCTTTGTCTTATTGAGTATACACTGTTTGCTATAACTCCATTAATTCTTCAAAAGTAATTCTGTAACATACTTCTGTATAAAACTTATAAAAAAATAACTTGAGATATAAATAGAATAAGAAATATAAAGAAAATCAATTTTTAGCTAGACGTGTTGCTGGGGAGTTTCTTGCCACTTCTTCTCCTCAACAGCAATAACACGTTGCGAAGCGGTGTACATAGAATAGGAAGTAAAATTAAATTTTAAATTATATGTATGACCTTCAAAGTGTTCCCCAGTGGAACTTATTTTGAATAAAACCTTTTGAATTTCAATTTTAATAATATAATAATATATTAATAAAAAAAATCATATTAAATACGAAACTTTCGTGCATTCCGATACACCTGGCACAATTCGAGAAAGTCGAATAATTAATACGGAAGGCGTTCAATAACAACCCAACGAGGGCCAATTCTTAGAAAAACCGAGTTGGAAAGGTTCGAGGAATGACAAAAATTCATTTTCCTTGGATTTTGTAAAGGGGCAATTATTCCGCCGTAGAAATGGCTGTCATGAACATTAAACGTAAGTATAGTATTTTAGTTATAACAATTATTATAGGACTGTGACAGATTGTTTGTGTCTTATATAATTAACTAGCTGATCGGTGCCCACTTCGCTGGAAGTCATTACAAAATGAACATGCACCCACACACACCCACACTCAAGGTTTAAGCTTTGTAACTGTAATTCATAAACGCAAAAAACACTCGCAGTGCCTCGTACGAGGATGAACGCAATTCTTGCGTAGAACTGTATTGTTGTAACGCTTAACAAGCGTTTCCGGGCCCATTCCGCTGGGCGTAAAACATTTTTATTTTTTTATTTATTAATCAGAATCAAATAGGTATAGCTTATGATACTTGGGAATAATGTAGCTTTCTGCTGATGAAAGAATTTCCAAAATCGGATCAGTAGTACCGGAGATTACCCCGAACATCCAAACTCACAATCTTTACCTGTTCCTTATAAATGTGTAAGCGTGATTAGTTTAAAAAAATTCTGCTACGTAAAGTTAAACATCACTAAATTATATATTAAAGTATCTGAAACCGAAACATCCTTGCAGGAACAGAGAAAGAATACAATTACCTGCATCCGGGCGGCCTGTCCTAAAAGGCGACAAAACAACCCACAGCCATGTGGTAGGGTATTTGCCTAACTGGATGGCTACCACCCCTGGTCTAGAGCTACAAAACCGTAAATAAGTTTATTACCGTATTTGGCTACGAAACCGTAAATAAGTTTACAGAGTATATTCACAGAAATGGGCCTTGAAAATATTTTTAAGTTTGATAGTTTTCCAGAATTTTCCACGTTATACTTCAAAACTTAAGGAGGGTACACTTATTACGACTTTGGAATGTATCCCTACCTTCTTGATTAAAAAATTATATAAAAGTGATTAAAGATTATCATATTTTGTAAATTAACTAACGGTAATAAACTCTAAACAGAAATTCATACCTCAGTTAAAGTATGAAGGCCACTCATTATTTTAGTTTTATTGACTTTATCATCACACATAGAGCATTCTGTAACAATTTCTTTGGAAATATTATCTACTAGCTCTGTTCGTCATCCGCGTAAAATTTGTTTTCGAAACCCCGCGATTTTGAAACATTCTTGATTGGTGCTCCGCTCCTATTGGTCTTAGCGTGATGTTATATAGCCTATAGCCTTCCTCGATAAATGGGCTATCTAACACTAAAAGAATTTTTCAAATCAAACCAGTAGTTCCTGAGATTAGCGCGTTCAATCAAACAAACAAACTCTTCAGCTTTATATATTAATATAAGATATAGACTTAGCACTTTTGAAGATTTTATAAGAAATTCGAACCTTATCACATAAAAATCTAACATAGGTAGAATGTGATATCTACATGAACTTTAACACGAAAGGGGATTGAAGTTGAACTATTGAAAAATATTTAAATGATAAAACTCCATTTACATAGCAGCTCGCTCCAGCCTCTTCTACAATCGTCTGTACAACGTTTTAATTTTTTCAAAACATGTAAGAAATTTATGGAAACATATTGCAGTAGGAACTTTTAGTAGGTTTCGTCATTATTATAACAATAATAATATTCTTCTTCCCTCTTATTGTGTCTTTGTCTAACTGAGCTTGCACTGTTTGCTACAACTCCATTAATTCTTCCAAAAGTAATTCTGTAACATACTCCGTATAAAACTAATAAAAAAAAGAACTTGAGATATAAATAGAATAACAAATATAAAGAAAAACAATTTTTAGCTAGACGTATTGCTGGGGAGTTTCAGGCCGCTTCTTCTCCTTAACAGCAATAATACGATGCGAAGCAATGTACATAGAATAGGAAGTAAAATTAAATTTTAACTTATATGTATGACCTTCAAGAAATGTTCTCCAGTGGAACTTATTTTGAATAAAAACTTTTGAAGTTGAATTTGAATATCTATTCTATTATAATCTCTTATCTCTATCAATTATGTAACAACGCTCTACATACTAACACTCATGCCATTCATCGCCGCCAAACGAAAGCTCCTATGCCTCTCCCGTTTTCCTCGGAACATTTGTCTTAGTAGTACTTAAGCCTTGTATCGAATATTTCATTATAGTAGTATTATCTTGTTTACTTCTAATGTTGGTGCCATTTCGCGGGATATAACACAAATAGGACTTTGTTTATGTAAGAAAATATAATATATATATATATATATATATATATATATATATATATATAATAATATAAAAATGTGAAAGTAACTTATGCCTGTCTATTACGCTTGCACGGAAAAAACACTACATTTTTTTTTGCTGAAATTTCATATAGGTGTAGTTTTATTATCGAGAATAAACTTTTGAAGTGTAGGGATTTAAAATTAAGAATCCTAAAAAGTATTTAATGCATTATAATAAGTTGGTCTTTCTATCTGTAAATGTTTCACGGAAGATACTGCATCGTCTTTGCTGAAATTGGTATGTACGTAGTTTCAATGCCGAGAATGGACACAAGATACTTTTTATTTTGGGAAATGGGATAGTTTGCGAGATAAAATCAAGTAAATCTTCCGGGGACGAATAGCGCGTAGGCTAAAGTTTAACACAACGTAAACTGTATGAAAATTTGACGGTGTAACGGCCAACAGATTGCCTCAGCGATGTAATTGTGGCAAGCCGACTTCGCGTTATTCGTTGCCCGCGCCGTGCCTACGGCGCCCCTCTTCCCTGTCTCTAAACGCTGCAGTCACTCTGTTTCATGCCATATAATCCATAGTATTGGAACCAAGACAAAGCGCCATTTTGTTTTTGATGACATAATGACTTTTGTGGTAATGTAGTTATCTCTAACAGGGCGTTGTATTAGTAGTTCACAACGCCCAAAATGCTCCGTTAGCCGTTCCACAAGGCGACCGCGGTCGTTGTGGTCGTGGCGAAAACTAATGACGTCATCATTTTCGATCACACAACGCTCACAACGACCCATGTCAATAGGTGGGTCGAATAACCGTTCCACTTGGGTTTACGATTGTAACACCGGCAAGCAAGTGGAACTGAAAAATCACGGTCGCGAACGTGGTCGTTTTGAGCTACTAGTGGAACGCGTTACATCTAGTCTGTGATTGTCTGATAAATAGATGCATATAGCCATGGGATTGCGGGCCATATTTAATTATTTATTGTTCATTACAAGTCAATTACCAAAGTAATGTGTTGATTGTGAAATAATTTTGTGATTATTTTCTCTACTTTAGTTAATCCGTGCAGGAACGGAGAAAGAATACAATTTCCTGCGGCCGGGCGGCCTGTCGTAAGAGGCTACAAAACAATACACAGCCACAGCAAGCTATATAAAAAAAAAACCATATGCCCAGTGTTTATTTAGCGTCTTCCAAAATGTATTACGACTGTTGTGTTTATGTAGTTTTGCAAAAATATACTAATTCAATTATTTTCCTCGAACTGAGACAAGACTCAATAAGTGGTTTTATTTTTAGGATATTTATAATAAGACCTATTAGTTCATATTAAATAATATTTTGGTTCATAAAGTAATAAAGAGCTCTTCAAATAATAGAAAAGTAAAATTTTGCGGTTGTAAAAGTTATATAAATATTGTTACGAGTTGCATGACTTAAATTAAAATGCTGTTGGAATTACTATAGAATTTATTAGAACTATACAAACACGTCTCACACAGGTATAAATATAACTGAACACAACTAGTCCAAACGTAATGCACGATTCAATAACACACGCAAAGTCCGTCACTAAATAGATTACCGAATGTGGTACACACGTCTTGCTTCGCTCGTGGTTATCGCTAGACTGACGATCTCTCCGTTGGGGCGTTGCTTTATGCTGCACAAATGCAATATGTCTACCTAACCGCGCGGACCGAATTTCTTAGAATAACACCTGTCTAATGACTACCATAAAAGATTACAATACACAATGGTTTGTTTTTCTAATCACAAATTTTAAATACAAAGTAAACAAAAGAAGTCAAAATGCCGAAATTAATAAACTGTGCAAAACAGGTATGCAGGTGTGAATTTGTCTTTCTCGGTCGTAACAATATTAAAAATAAGTCTTTTAATAAATTATGTGTTATTTAAATTAAAGGGTATGGTGAATATAGAATGGATGTGCGCGTATGTGTTCTTTGCTTTGTTCAATAAGAAAATAAACGACTGACTGAGCCACATCTCCTCTGTTTTTTAGAACAAAAAGACAAACGTCATACATCATTAAAACGATGGCATAGAACAATTTGTTCCAAGACGGTCATCTGATTACGTAGTAATATCTAACTAGTCTGTAGTCTGCTTCGATCAGCGCACGAGTGCAGTCCTGCCGCGAACGTGTAACGCTCGTAAACATTTACTCATAGCGCTTATGTTATATAATGACAATGTGAACTTTTTCAATATAAAATGTGCTACAATAGTCGTTTCATTAATTGTTGTAGCAATAATAGAGGTGTAGAATAATAAACTTACGAGGGTGTTCAGACACCTGAGGTAGGCTGATACTATGATGATGGGCTGATGGCCTGTCATCGATAGCTTGCAGTCGGATACTTCTAGTTCTTCGAGAGAGGGGTATCTATGGGGATACAGTGCAAGGATCGCTTGTGGAGTTTTTGGCGGGAACTGAAAAGACATGTTGTACTGTGCAGTGTTATGTTCTAAAAATGTGTAAAATTACTCTAAAATGAACAATAGTTGTAGGATGTTGATAGTTTTTGAGTAGTAATTATGTGTTTTGTGAGAAATGTGAACTGTATAGTCGAATGTGGCCTTTTGAGTTGTCACAAGAACTCCGTTGAATGGCACCAGCTGATAACCTACAGTTCAGCTGTGCTACACATAGGCTTAAGAAACTGAAGAAATTACATTAAAATCTAAGATCTGGCTTAAAGGCCTAGCTGCCAAGCCATAAACCTAAATAAATAAAATAAGGATCGCTGGTAGTAGATAAGTGTCCCTCCGCCTTGGGAGTTTAACCTATCGTGTCGGATCATGTTCATCTCTATTATTGCTACACAAATGGTTTCATTTCACAAACCGGCAACCATACACCACACTGGTAAATAAACAAGGGCTACGCAATAACGATTGACTATGGGTCAACTCTATTATACAATAAAGAAAATTTCATATGTAAATAGCTTAGGTGTGTTGTGACTGTACCACAGATCTTAATCTGAATTCTTATTTAATTTTTATTCCAAAACACAATAATAACACGCAATTGTTTGGTGAACGTGTAACGAAAATCACCGAGTGATTTTCTTTGCGTGCCCGAAACACAATTATGTAATTGTATTGTAGGGATTCTTTGGGATTGGAATGTAATGTAATGAGATGACAATGGCTCAGATGTTCGACTCAAGGGCGCGTGATCGAAGTCTCTAGGTGGTAATTTTCATAAGAAAATATCAGACCTTGAAAAAATCTATCTATAATATTATAACATTCTAAACATGCCGTGTTTGTAGATTGAAGCTATTAAAAAAACCAACTGGAATATACTATATAAACAACGGAGAACACGATGCAATTTTTTTTAGATTTCTTGTCAGTTTGTTCGGGATTCACGTAAAAACTACTAGGCCGATTTAATACGCTATCTCTTCCTGAAGCACGCAACGAATTTTTTAAGTGATTTTCACCATCATTTAGATACATTTTCATTGAAGGTTTATGTATATAAAACACCCAATAATTTTTAATGTTACTAAAACGCCGGTACCAAATTAATATTCTTTCTTTCTTCTTTCATATTGAAAAAAATATACCACATGACAGAACATCACACGCCAGTACTATATAAGTATTTACGCCATTTGCGTCCAACAACGTCCACTAAAAAAAGGGCACGCTTTCCTATTTCCATGCGGGTCAATCGTCCCACTTTACCTAAAAAAATGTCAACCCGAACCGCTGAAAGGTCAAAATTGCATTAAGCATAAAAATGAGGAGGCGTAATCGAATTATTTACATAAAGGTCGTACAAGCTAATATCCGAATATTATATGCTATTGACTTTTATAATGCCTCTGCTACACCTGGATAATATTGGTGGTAATGGCTGTGTTAATGCAGTATTCGAGATGCCTGCCAGGGCACAGCGAGCTGGGTATCCCATTCCCGTAGCCCTGGCATAAGGCGCAAGACGGAACACCCAGGGGTTTTAGTGGGTATCCCTAACTGGGGAATGGCAATAGCATGGCATCGGTTCTGACCGGGCACGCTAGTGCCACCCCCGATCTGGCGAATCCCACACTCTCACATCGGGTCGCGAACATCCCCCCAGGCTTCTGTGCCTGTCGCGGCTTAGTCCTCAAACGGATTACACCTGGCCAAAAAAAAAAAAATCGAGATGTGACATTGTTAATGACGCTAAATATTGGCGTCATTAGCAATAGTCATGTATATAATAAAACTACGTTTTAATGGTTTTCAGCGCGCTAATTTATTTGATTGTAATAATAATTAAAACCAAATAAGTATGTACCTATAAGTTTAAAAAAAAATGTACGCCCAACCGGCAAGAAATATCTGCTCAGTATAAAATAACAAGACCTATTTGTATAAGCATGTTTTTATACAATAAATTATTTGATTTGATTTGATTTATTATTCCGACGTTTCGGTCACTTTTCAGTAGCCGTGATCACGGGAGACAAAGATGTCAAGTGTCAATGAGCATTGTTAAAGTTTTATTTAGCCTACCGCCAACTTGTTCATTTTAATTTTGTTTATGGTTATTATTTACTCCATGGGAGCCTAATCTAATTTACCACCGCTTCGCAACATGTTGTGGCTTGAAGAGAAGAAGTGGCGCAAGAATCTCTTTTTTTGAGGCGGGATAAATTCATTTCGCACACTACCGGATCCTTTACTAGGGATTAGACCAAAGCGACGAGAGGTGACACCACGAATGGGCACCAGAGTCAAACCGCCGGCTTGTGTGGAGACTCGACTACTCAATACTCCACTAAAGCCACCCTCCTCCCATGTGCCCCGCGCTTATGGTAGGAAGAGCGTGAGACTTAGAACGTAGTTACGCCCACGCTGAGCGCAAGAAACCATGCCTAGCTCTAATAATTTCATAAAACATTAAAATGGGTGGAAGGGAAAATTAAGGATTAAAACATAAGGAAATATTAAGTAGTCATGTATAACAAATTCTTGTATATACGCTAATGTAGGTAATCATTAACGGCTTTATTTTTAAAGCTATAAGCAAGTCGCATTTGGTCATAGTAACACCAACGCTAACGCAGGTGCTAAAAAGAAAAAAAAGGTTGTAAGGAGTAATGTTTGTTACTCTTTTACGTGTAAACTGTAGGCTTTTAAGATTCCAATGACACGCACGTGTTTTTTTTTATATTAAATGTGATTTTATCACGGGAGAGCACTGTACAATATTAGACATGTAAAAAGAGAAGGGAAGTAAGAAGTCGATAGGTGGCGCCGCTGTTGCATCGCTCCAGTGTTGCAATAGTAAACATAAACTACTGAACAGATTTTGGTGAAACTTTACTGTTATATGGCTTATGCTACAAAATAAAACATATAGGGTATAATTGATAAATATATTGCTACGCAGTCAATAAAATAAATATGGTGCCCGACAGCGTAGCGTGTGGCCGAGGCACGCCGAAAAACACGTGTCTGTGGTCTTATTGCTGGAGTACAGCAATTATTGTAACCTATGGATATTTGAAATACCAGAAGTGCCGACCGCCTCGAAGGGCCGGGGCTATAACCTGGCTACTAATTCCGAGACACAACTCAAAGTTGTTATGGTGGCATACTCTAGACCGAGCCTGGTAGCTATCCAGACTTGGCTACATTTCGAATTTTCATCATCATCATCATCCGAGCGTTAAATAAATCCCGGTTGCGTTCGGATCGTTCACTCTGACGTCCAGGGTTCGCTTTCCTGCTTTTTCTATTCCACTTCGCGCGGTCTTCAGCATCCCCCGTTTTGAGACAATTGGTACGCATGTCATCCTTCACAACGTCAAGCCAGCATTTCTTGGGCTTTCCCTTTCGACCGGGAGCTGGCGGAGATGCATGACATTTGTTCCCCACATAATTAGCTGGTCTCCGTAAAACGTGGCCGTACCATCATAAGCGACACTCTTGCTGTTCGTCTGCTATGTCACGAACATGAATATGGGAGTTCCTGACATGGTCTTTCCGCGTTACTCCACACATCCATCGCAGCATATTCATCTCCGTGACACTCAGTTCTTGCTTTTGTCGCTCAAGTACAGACCACGCGTCACCGACATACAAAAGGACGGGTCTAATGATGGATTTATAGACCTATCCTTTTAACTTAACTGGCATTTTGGGATCACAAATGACACTTGCCACCTCACGCCACTTTCGAAATTTCAGGATTAAAGTTGATGGCGGATAGTCTTTACATAGTATAAAACAAAGACGCTTTCCGCGTCTGTCTGTCTGTATATCCGCTAACTCCTCCTAAACCACGCAACGGAATTTTAAGCGGTTTTACTTAGGTAATTTTTCACTGAAGGTTATATTATACTAGAATATGCCCACGACTTCGTCCATACTCGACTTCAAATTCCCGCGACGCAAAGTACCGCAGCTATCGTTTTAGTGAAAGCTGTGTCGGAATAATCTAATTTTTATGCACACGAACAACTACAAACCGCTCCCGGAAAAATACCCGCGGGATTCCCGGAATAAGAAATATCATACATTTGACTACATAAAAATTGCTAAAGCTCAGTGAAAGATCACATTGGAATTGGATTTTTTTAAATCTGGCCCTTTTAAATCATTCCCAGGAAAGTTCCCGCTGGATTTCCATGATAAAAAGTAGCGCAGATTTTAAGTCTAAAAATTTACTGTGTATCGCGAAAACCACATCGAAATCGGCTCAGTACTTTTTACGCGAATCCCAAACAAATAGACAAACAGACAAGAAACAAAAAAATTGCATCGTGTTCTCCGTCGTTTATATAGTCCTTCAATGTACATACACGGTATGTTTAAAATTTTATAGTATTATAGATAAATATTTCTAAAGTAGTTTAAGTATATAAAGTAGTCAGTATCAGTGCAGGAACGGAGAAAGAATACAATTTCCTGCGTTGGGGCGGCCTGTCGTAAGAGGCGACAAAACAACCCACAGCCAGGTGGTAGGGCATTTGCCCGACTAGATGGCTACCACCCCTGGTCTAAAGTATGTCGCCATAACAACCTTGAGTTGTGTTCCGGCATTAATGACCAGGTTCCAGTCTCCCTTAAGAGAGCAGCAGCGCATTTGTAGCACCTTTGGTGTTACAAATGTCCATAGGCGATGGTAACTGCTTTTAATCAAGTGAGCCGTCTGCCTGTTTGCTGAACTCCTGCAATAAAATAAAAAAGTATGCGTATTTCAGTTAAGTCCTAAAAGTCCGCACCACCTACATCGCCAGATTTGTTTAAAGTATCCTTTAAGTTAGGTAGCCTGGAAGGTATTGGTTTAATTTTTTTTTGTTTGAACAATCGGCAGACAAACACTCATATTGTATATCCCCAAATTAAGCAAGTTATGCTTGTGTTATGGGTAATATACAACGTACTACTCTGGGGCCGATCTCAGACACCCAGACCATAGTAAATAAGGGAGAAAATACGTTTCCGAAAATTACTATACCAGGCATCGAACCCGGAGCCTCTGCGTTGCAGTGAGGTAGACCGGCAATGGCTTAGCCCGCTCAACCACAGAGGCCGTCTAATTTAGCGATAAGGCCGCGCCTGTTGTTGATCATGACAATATCGTGCATTTTTTAATCGTTTATTTGGTATAAAAGAAAGTGTTATATATCTATCTACAGGGAATCTTCTCGGGAAAGTTCTAGTAAATTCAATAAGATCTCAAGGGAAAGAGACTACTTATAAACACATTATACTCGACTGTACATTTTTAACCGATCAAGCGTAAAATAGGCCATAAATAAAGCGATATCTCCTGCGGAACATTTTTAAGCGTACCTTCACCTCGATACTTAACGAGAAAGGAAGAAAAAACGCAGATGAGAAAGAAAAATGAATGAGTTCGCACGTTTTATCTCGGAAATGTTAATCCTATTTCCATTTAGATTTTTTATCTCGTTTTGTCAGAGCATTCTGACTTCACCGGTCGTTGTTTTTAGGTGACTTCGTTTCATATTTAATTTTCTACACAATTGTACAAAATGTGAATTTATTTAAAAGGTCACTGTGCAGGAACGCAGACAGAATACAATTATTCCATGCGGCCAGGCGGCCTGTTGTAAGAGGCGACAAAACATCACAGCCAGGTGGTAGTGTTTGCCCGACTGGATATGCCTGCTGACTACCACCCCAGGTCTGGAGTATGCCGCCATAACAAGCTTGAGTTTTGCTAGCGTTATTGGCCAGCTAGCTAGAAAAGTATCTGTCTTTTGGGCAGTGAAAAAGGCTCTGCGGATTGTAGGTATGAACCAATACTAGAGAAAACTTTCTGTATATATATATGCGAAATGCAGTTATAATGGAGATTATTTTTATGGTTGTTGATGATTGCAATTTAAAAACCGTGCATATCTAAATTTAAAAACATTATAAATAATATAACCTCTAAATGGTGGTCGTCGTTAACAGGCAGTTTTATGACAGTGAAGGAAATCTTTGTGGCGAAATCTGCACATCGAGATAACCGATGTGTCAAACCCACCAAGCCGCTTTGGACAATCGTGGCGGCTATACTGTCCACTTTAACAATTGGGCGGTCCGAGCTCAGCAGTGGGACATTTATGACCTTTTATAAAAAAACTAGAATGGGGTAGTGAAACAAAAAGGACATAAAAATTTGGAGTGATTGCTATGTTTTGGAACATTTTTTTCCTTAAACCTCCTAGGTTTAAGGAAAAAAATATATACAAAACTATAATAAGACGTGTAAAATACCTCCTAATACTCCTTGAACATACGTTGGTGTGTATACTCTCGGTAGGATAACAAACAAACCCATCTATGGAGGACTTGTAGTAAAATATCTTACGTTATCTGTAAAATAATACTACGAACTAAATATTTTACCTATTAGTTTATGAACAAACTATATAGATTTTACAATCAAAGACAAAAACATTAAAAGTTTAGAAACCAGTTAAAATTCATCCTAAATACCCGCACTACTTAGTAAAGTTCATTAAGTTCAGTAATTTAAAACCCAAACTCCGATGTTTGACCCCAGTAATTAACAAAGTGTATTGTTTCAGACTTACAAAAGACAGGACGAAACTTCTTAACAGGTTCTCAACCTTGCCAAGTGGTCACCCTCTCGAAAAAACTCAATTCATCTAAGTATCCATATATATTCAGGGTGCTGTAGATATAGCCCTATTTTTCATGGTTGTGGGCAAAGTTTTATCAACTATGTATGACATTTACACACTTAAAATACTTTTTGATCTCTTTATTTTTTTCTTTTGATATAGTATTATGGAAAAAATCGAGCAATAATGTGTTACTTTAGTAACCTAGGCTCTAACTCGGTACCTTTCCATTAAAAAAAAAAATCGAAGAGCCAATAGCTGTAGTATTAATTAATACATTAAAAGGATAAGTAAGCTTCCATAGATAACAAAAACATTAAAACAAAATTTTAGAAACTTAATTAATTAACAAAATAAAATGTAACTAAGCTTATTAATACTGTTGCAAGCCGACACTAATCCTTTTCAGGTGTCTTATTACCCCTATGAATTTTAGTGATTTATTGTTAGCGCTAATCATAAAACGTCGACGACGTCATAAAACCTTCTTTCTTTTGTTGGTATTTCATACAAATTCTGAGACACCATTAAGCCGACCATTTAACGATTTTAAGAACCAGAGGGTGGCATGTTGATAGGAGGCCATGTCTAATTTACAAATGGGTAAGGGTCGGTCAGTCGAGAAATGCGCCAGTCGTGTTCTGACTACGAACGAGGCGTTACCCAGTGCACTTTCGGAGCGAGTATTTTATTATGACGAACTTACGGTTTGGTTTTGTTGTGTTCGGCTATACTTGTAAGAACAGTAGGTAATTACGTGTTTGTGCTTCTAATAAATTTTGTGATAATTTCAACTGCATTTTCGAATTTACATCCTACAAATCCCCTACAAATTTTAAAAATACTACTATATGAATTTTCATAGATATTAATCTATGTTAATAACATTGAACTAATACTTCATTTATTGAATTCTTTATTAGGATAGCGAATGAATGAATGAGTTAGTCTTACGCCTTTTGAATGAATTTACTGTTAATGTATGTAATATAGGACATATTTAGATAAATTAGTTGGAGGTTAAATCTAAAAACAGGCGTTCAGCACAAGGTAATGATAGAACAGTCCCTGGTTTTCTGACATAAGTCGTGCGCAGAAGGTTTTAACTTCTGCGCCCAACTTATAAGTCATAATATCAATACAGGCTCAGTGTAGTCAACGAATGTTAGAGGGTAATTTCGCCACTTTGAGAACTCAAGTTCAGCAAACATCTTTGTTGAAATTATAAACTTATAATAGAATTTTCAAGTTTAATCAAGAATACCTCTGATTATAAGAGTTTTATTGAAATAATTTAATTGTCTTTTAGATTTGATCGAACGATATTGGTCTTGAAATTTCGCCATCACACTTAAGGTCATTATTGTCTAATCCCTGGTTTTATTATAAATCATAATACTTATACAAGCTCAGTTTAGTAAATGACTTTTAGAGGGTAATTTCGCCACTTTGAGAACTCTAAGTTCAGCAAATATCTTTGTTGAAAATTATAAATTTATAATAGAATTTTCAAGTTTAATCAAGAATACCTCTGATTATAAGAGTTTTATTGAAATAATTTAATTGTCTTTTAGATTTGATCGAACGATATTGGTGTTGAAATTTCGCCATTACATTTAATATCGAAGAGAGGATATTGAAATTTTGTTGGATAGTATTTCAATTTTAAATTTAAGTTATTATTTAGAAGACATCATTACCTTTATATGCATACTAAGTTGTGCCCTCGACTTCGTTCGCTTTTAAAAAAGGATATTATATTAAGAACCGGGCATGTTATAGTTCTTAGAAATGTCGAACTTAATTTTTAATTCAAATCAGTGATAAGTACCGGTAACGCCACCTAGTGAGCAATATATTAAAATAAATTTCTCTGTCATTGTCGTTGCTATGACGATATACGTGTTAGTGAATTGCAAAAGTGGTGCCAATAAAACGCGATCGGAGCGCCATCTTTTCGGCTATATTCGTCTATCCCTCGGAAAGAGTACTTTTTACTACATGAAAGGTAGGTACCCTATGTCGAATTATATACTCCTGACAACGTGAACACGTCATCAAGAAACATTCGCATTTATAATATTACTAGCTCTGCCCGCGACTGCGTCCGCGTGGATTTTTTTCACGTAACCCTAAACACAGTAGCCCAAGTTACTCCTTATAACATCAATGCCAAGCCCCATCAAAATCGGTCCAGCCATTTCAGGGATTAGCCGGAACATCCAGACAGACAGATAGACAAAAATGATATAAATTATCCGAGTTATGCCCCTGATATTTTTCACATTTTTAATTTGACATTACAAACATACACTTCAATTTTATTTATCTGTATAGATAATAATAATTATAATTGGCGACGGGCAGATGCCATAGTCCCCATAGCCTAGATCCCTAATTCCACTAGCAGTCATCCCAATAGCCCAGTACCTTTTGCTCTCATTTCCTACAATAGTCCTACACTGACCAGGGCTTGTCTTTGGGTGCATTTTCATATGGTGTATTTATTATATTATTATATTTATAATTAGCTTTGTCAAGGGGCCTTTTACGTGTTGGCCTTCCCATGGCCCCACACAAGCCCTCCAAAAGTCCGGGTCCATTTTTATGGCCCGAGGTTTGCAGAGACATACATTATTATAATTACAGCCCATAAACAGACCGAGACGATGGATCTACACTTGCTACCACCTTGAAACACACACATTCTTGTATATTTCATACCTACCTAACTGTAATACTAACATTTTCCCGCGACTTTGTCCACGTTGGACAGGTAACATAGATTACAGTTATTTTGCTTTTCAGCAGGGTAATTAATTTTAAAGTATGAAAATACATGAATCCTGGAAATTCCCGACCTGATAACCCGGTTCAAAACTCGAGAGAAGTAGTGTTACTAAAGGCAGAGACAAATACAATTCCTATACTAAAGGGAGAAAAAAATATTTTTTTCGACCTGGCCATTTTAAACCATTCCCAAGAAAATTCTCGTAGAAATCCGGCGATATAAAGTACCGCAAAATTTTAAGTTCGGGAATTTATTATCCATCAATGAAAACCGCATTGAAATCGGCCTAGTAGTTTTTACGTGAATCCCGAACAAACAAACAAACACAAAAAAAAACTAAAAAACAAAAGACTACACTTTTACAATTTTGTAATACTATAGATAGATGTTTTATATTTACAATTAGATCTTTTTCATCCAAAGGTTGCCTGGAAGAGTTTGCTGCCCATTCTTATCATATACCTTCTAGTATTTAAAATTTTGTGTTTCTTTCAATCATGTTGGTGTACAATATAGAGTATCATATCCTAACGTATTGTATTCTTTACCAATTTCTTTTTTTTTAATCTCCTTCACCGGCCTAACGAGATTTGTTCGGCCTTAACTATCTGTTTTTTTTCTTTATTGTTCTTCTTTGTTCTTTTATTTTTTATTCTTCATTTTTCTTTTCAAAAATCTTACAAGGGTATTTTTTTTCAAAGTATCGTGTCGCATTGTATTGTATTTTTTTTCTACTTTCATTAATCTCTAGTTTAGGTTTTTATTTTTCTGGATATTTACAATTATTAATTATATTTATTATTATATTATATAATTTACAACTATGGATTTATTTGCTCTTTTATTTGACTCGAGTAAACTTCATCCCACTCTCGCGTTCACGAGATAAAATTTCATTTTAAATAACATTTTATAGTCGTAGGCGCTTAGAAATATTAAAATTCTGGTGATTTATTTTTAATGAAACAATAAATGGTACAGCGTAATGACTGGAGTCAATATGTAGTGTAGTTAGAGTTGACTATAGATACCCGTTTCTGATAAAGTTACTTCGGTTTTCTTTCAGTTAATTTCCATATTAGATAAAATCAGGTGCAACCAAATGACCGCTTGACCGCTGTTAGGTAATGTTTAATTAATACAACGAAAATTAAATAACATTTTGTTGAAAACATCCCTTTCCTTCACTTTGCCGTTTGACATCTTTCACAGAAATTGATACTTATAATATGTTGTATATTATACTTATAGTATGTTTATATTTAGATTTGATCATTTACTTGTGTTTAGTTTACCCGTCAGAAGTGTCACAGTAATAGATAGATAGAATAATTAATTTTGGTGTAGTGTAACTTGCTATTTATGTTTCTGTTGTTTTACTAGATCATAAGCATCCATTTTTGGTTTAGATTTATTATTATGTATTGTTAAGCCGTAAATTTATGGAAATACTGTAGGATACTTTTTAATAATAAATAAATAAAAATACATAAGCTACTCTATCTACTGGTGTAATAATAAAGGTGTTTTAATTTTTCTCAAAATCAGCCGATTCTATTCTTGACTAAGGTAATTGATTTTTCTAAAATTTAATGATACCAAGTTTTGGTCAAAATCGGCCTCGAGACTCCTTTGAGTATTTTTCGCATATTTTATAGGATTTGGCCCTGAAAGCCCACTTGAGAAATTCAACCTTTATATTCAATACCTGGTTGATTTTATTTTTGAAGTGAAACTTCTTTAGAATCTTTGTGATTTTAACTCGATGAAACGAAAAAGCGGCACTAAAAAAAGACAAACACATAAATTTATAGGACTAAGTATGCGAGAGAATCAGATTCGAGTTTTACATTGTGCAGCACAGAGTAGAATCAATAAGATCGATGATTAAACATAGGTCCAATTTGGACCGAAATGAAACTGATGATAATATTTTTTAGACTAAAACAGTGAAAAATTGAAAGTAATACTTAAGAAGTTTATTTTGAATTATAATATATTGACGGACGTAGGGTAAAGGAATTATATTAACATTAATAAGAGTTAGTGAAGTGTGAGAGAATCTGTGAGTATATTATCAGAAGTTGCACTTCTACTGCGTGTAGTATCAAGTAAACATATATAAATATCTGAAAATCTGACACTGGTCTCTTCAAATAGCATACATCTGAAAACAAGACTTACTAAAACCATGATTACTTTGATCCCAAAAAAATTGTTGGAAAAACGGTCAACAGAAATAAACAATATGTTATTTCTAAGAATAAACACAAAGAGATTCGATCGTGTGTATAAAATAATAAATTACTACGGCCTTCGCGTGTCAACTGGTGAACACGCGCCATTTTGATTGTTAAAATTTGATATATTATATAAAGTATGTAACTATACATAGATATATAACTCTCTAATGTACACCAATACAAAAAATACACTTACAAACTAAAATTATATTTCTAGTTGTGTACAAAGGGCGGTCTATTTAGGGTTCCTACTACTACTACTACTATAATCTATATATATATAAAAAAAAATTTAGTAATATGCAAGAATTAATAAATAAAAGGAATGTAGAGGATTTTGTAAACTACTACATTAATATAGTTAAACGAATAATTCACCGTAATAAAAATAAATAGGATAAATAAGTGTACATTTAAGCTTATTTAGGTATATAAAGTAAAAGTGTATAAAATTAGGATAAAAAAGCAAGCAGAAGAAAAATGGAAATAGCAAATAAATGTATAAGATAGGTAGTAGAAATAGGAAGAGTAGAACATCTAGGTTTAAGACAATGAAAGATGTAAGATAACGACCCATTGTTATAGATATAAGAATTTATTTAAAAACAAAACAAAAAGTATAAAAAATAAAATAATGAAAAGAAAAACAAGTAGAAATAAAATACAAAACATAAAAAACCCCTAAAAGACATAGAAAGCCGGTCTGGTACAGGGACCGCTCTGGTGCTTATTAATTAATAAATATTATGTATTCGTCAGTTGTGTACAGGTTTAAGGTTTGAATATATGACATTTGGCACACATGTGGGAATCTCGTATGTCTGTAGCGTTGTATTTTCTATTTGGAGTTATATCTTAATACAACTTAATAATAGAATATAATAATATCAGCCCATAAATGTCCCGCTGCTGGGCTCGGGCCTCCCATTATAGGGAACGGACAGTATACCCGCCACGCTTGTCCAAGGCGGCTGGGCAGGTTTGACACATCGGTTATCTCGATGTGCAGGTTGATTCACGATGTTTTCCTTCGCCGTTGTTAGCATATGGTAATTGTAACAATATGACTTTAGATCAGAAAACTGACTAAGTGGTAAATGCGTTCCGGCCAGGATTGAACCCGGGCCCTTTGAGTTTGGGACACGTGCGCTAGCCATTACGCTACCACGACTTGTAATACAACTTACTGTTGTATTAACTGTTAAGATGTTATGACTGTTAAGATTCTGCTTACTTGTATACCATTGAAACTGGTGAAATGTACTGAACTATGTATTACTAAGAATAACACATATGCAAGTTAATACTAATACTGAAAATGATGAAAAAATGTAAAGCAAATATCCTGTTATATATATGTATGTATATTTGTAATTTTTGTATGTATATATACGTGTGTATACTGTTTTTGTACTTATATGTATTGTGTACTTATCATTTATCATTATTTATAAACTGCATCTATCAGTATTGAAAATCTATCAACCCCTGTCAAGGGTTGCCTGGAAGAGGTCGCCTTTAGCGATAAGGCCGCCCGTTGTGCTCTCTTGTATTTTTCTATTTCTGTTTATCTATGCTTTTGTGTACAATAAAGAATAGAATAGACTAGAAAACACTTTATTGTTCACTAAATAAACAATTATAGAATGAATAATTACAATAATTTAACGGCAAAACAAAAGGCGCCCTTATCGCTTAAAGCGATCTCTTCTAGGCAATCTGACTGAGAGGATATTTTTAACAACTTATGTCTAGGTATAATTAAGTGTTGTCTATCTATCTATCTTATGGAACAATATATAATTAATTTAATTCCAACACTTTATTACTTGAGTTAATAGAACATACTGAATTGATAGCCAAAATTACGCAACATTCATGCAAAAATGCTTTATCAATAAATCATATGTGCCATTCTTATCAGAGAGGGGTAGATATGTTTTCAGTAGGCGATGAAAATGCAATTGTGTAGTTTGACATGATAAAAATTATTATTACTAACAAAGTCTTATCAATATTGTACAGGGCACTTTGAGTATAAGTAATTAAAAGAAAAAAAAATGCACGGTTCCGTAGAGATAATAGACGTCCAATGTTTACGTTATTTGACTAGGGATACATAAAAATCATGAACTGACTGCTTAGTGTGTGCTTTTCTTACTTCTAAAGAAAACTAATCATGATAGAATAACATAATGTACTACGACTTTGTAGAACACATCATTATTTACAAAAAGTGTCGTGACAGCATATGTTATAGTTATCCCACAGTAAGTGTTCCTTTATTTAAAAAAAAAAATTGAAATGCCGCCGCTAGAAAAGGCTCTTTCTTTGTATCTTGGTATTCATCCTTATCAAAATAAATTACTTAATATTCAAGACTGCTTCGATACTTTTATATAACTTTTTGAATTATTTAATTCGGACATTCCATTCAAAAGATATCACGAGTTTAAAAATGTAAGTATTAGATAAAAGTTGCGTGGTCGCCGCTCACCCTGCTCGGCTAGCTAGGCAGCACCTTATGCGATGTAAGCGTCACTGGGGTACGAGCCGTACGGGAGGGGAAATATTTTGAATTCGCTTAGTAGGTAATTAAACTCAACAAAAAAGTTATTTTTTAGATACCCGTGCGAAGCCGGGGCTAGTTCATTATAAGAGCAAAGTTTTGTGCCCGTCCCAAAACTCAAGTGTTACTCAAGAAAACAATCTGCCTTCTTTTATATTTGCCTCCGAAATCTAGGTTTACCAATTAGTATAAAATACGTAACAAACTTTGTTATTTGATGTTCAAAGAGACTTTTTATGCGGATATTTTTAAGCTACTCATTTTTCTTTCAAAAATTGCTAAGTACTACGGTTTCTTTTTGATTGAAGAAGACTCATTTTAATATTATAAAAGATACAAAGGCACAGTTAACATTTTTTTTATATTGATAACATGTAATTCAGTTTTAATAATTAATTGATTTATATAATACACTATTAAAAAAACTTCAAAATTAAATATTACGAATATTCAAAACCTATTTAAAATGAAGGTAATACATATAAATTAGAACACAAAAAAATAACGAATATATTACACTATAATATTATAAACTAAGTTTTAGTATAGTTTTAAACAATATATATATTTTGAACTTATTAATTGTCACATTTATATATATTTTAGACAAAAATTGTTAGTTTAGCCGGTCTAGTTAACTTTAATTTATTAAATGTCAATTCACATTTTGAAAAAAAGAATTTAATTTTTTTTAACATATACAGCTTAACTGATGAAGCTGGCGTCTATTTTGCTCAAAGGTTAAGCATTGCTATTCAACGTGGTTGAACTTTGAATAGCAATGCTGTTGGTTTTGGGAACGTTCCCGATAAGTGACAGTAATTTGGGACCAATATTTTATTTATAATTATGTCCTCTTTTTTATTTAGTTCTAGTATTTAATTTTAGGTTTCTTTTTTATAGTGTAGTTTAAGTTTTGCAGGTAGGGGGTTTTTAAATACCAAACATTTCCACAACCGTGAGGTGTACAATCTCAGAGAATATTTTCTCAAAGTCGGCGAGACAGCGGGTATGCATCACGATATTGTGTCAGTACACAAAGGGTTCAACTCGGTATCCTTAACAAAATAGAACTGGCAGAGACCGTTGGTAATGAGTGCCTCTGATCGTATGGACGTATGGAAGAGCAAGGTGCTGCATGATAGGTTCTATCAGACTTTAACAGGGCCTGATGTAGACCTACTAGCGTCGGTGAACTGGCTACGTTTCGGTGACCTATTTGGGAAAACCGAAGGGTTTGTCTGTGCAATTATGAAAGAGGTTATCAAGACGAACAACTATCGGAAGTACATTCTTAAGGACGGCACGCTTGACATATGTCGGGCGTGTCACCGCCTTAGTGAGTCTCTTAGACATGTCACTTCCGGTTGTTCTCGTCTTGCTAACAGCAAGTACTTGCACAGGCAAAACCTAGTAGCCAGGATCATCCACCAGCTACTTGCTCTTAAATACGGACTTCTCCCGTCGGAGGTACCTTATTACCAATACAAGCCCGAGCCAGTTCTTGACAATGATCAATATCTGCTCTACTGGGACCGATCAATTATCACAGATATGACTATTGTCGCCAATAAGCCTGATATTGTAATAGTTGATCGGTCTGCGAGACGTGCTATAATTGTAGATGTCGCGATTTCCCATGAAGGTAACCTCATGAATGCCGAGAAAGATAAACAAATAAAGTATCTTGATCTTGCTCACGAAGTTACCGCCATGTGGAACCTGGAATTCTACAATCATAGTACCGATAGTGGTGTCAGTGAATGGACTAATAGCGAAGAGCCTTAACCGACACCTTGAAAGGCTCTCGCTTGGAGTCTGGGTGAAGGGTCGGATGCAGAAGGTAGCTCTGCTGGACACGGCCCGTATCGTGAGGAGGTTCCTGTCGCTGGAGTCTTAACCACCGGTAGCCTGGACCCTAGGCCCTGCTTCTGGCGGATATCGATTTTTTAATTTTTTTTTTAATTTATGTGTTTCATTTTTTATATATTTAAAGAAAAATGTAAAAAAATCTGAAGTTAAATAAATATGTGAAATAATAATAATAAATCGGCAGACAAGCACACGCACTGTATATCCCCAAATTAAGCAATTTAGTCACGCTTGTGTTATGGATAATATACAACGGACCATTCTGGGGCCGAGCCCAGACACCCAAGCCATAGTAAATAACGGAGAAAATACGTTTCCGAAATTTACTATACTAGGAATCGAATCCGGAGCCTCTGCGTTGCAGTGAGGTAAGCCGGCAAGGGCTTAGCCCGCTCAACCACAGAGGCCGTCGGTAACTACAATAAATATTAAATAGGTTTAAAGAATTTTATTCTCAAAAGAACATTACAGTTCACTTATATGAGATACATCTAAGAGCCAGTAGATATAGTTAAAAAATAATAATACTAAATAGGTGAACAGAGAAACATAATAGTTAGATTTTCTGAGTAGTCTTCTGTAAATATTTTTTTTGTTGTTTAAATATAAAATTTTTAATTTTTAATATATAATATTTCAATTTCGTTTCGTATGAATTTGGGTTCCTCATCACAGTTAGTTCATATGAATGGGTTCCTAATCACGGTTAGTTGGGAACGTTCCCAAAATGATTGCCATTTTAGAGCATTAAAATTAAAGGAATTGTTTAATTAACTTGTATGTTTAAAAAAAAGTGACAGATTAAAAAGATGGAAATGAAATAAAGTTATTTTAGATACACGTGTTGCTGGGTAGTTTCTTGTCGCTTCTTCTCCTTAAACAGCCATAAAACGTTGCGAAGCGGTGTATATAGATAGAGTAGGACTTAATTTCTAACTTATAAAAGAAAAAGTTTATTTGAAGAAATAGCGTACTATTGCTTACATGTCATTTAGTGCAAACCTTCCTTTTGGTGTGATACCAAAACAAACTGAATATATTTGTTAATCTAATTTTATAGTAGTTTATTATTGTTTTGTTTCTTCCTTAGTTGTATTAACTTAGGATTGAATTTAGTTAAACCACCAAAATTATTTAATTTTTCTTTTGAAGTCTCCTGGGTTGCCTGGAACACCCATTGTTCGAATGGAAATGCATTCATATTGAATTTTCTAGGTTTACCAAAGTTATAATAGATAGATAGATGAAACTTTATTGTACACCAATACAAAAATGAACTTACAGGCTATAACTATACCTAATTATGCGCACAATGGGCGGTCTTATCTCTAAAAAACTATCTCTTCCAGATAACTCCAGGAATGAATTGAGACGATGATGGTGATGGTGGTATACGCAAACTATATTATAGTACGACTACTTACATTTTAGTAATACAATGTTATATATACAGAATATATTATATATATATATATATATATATATATATATATATATATATATATATAAGGTGGTTTACTTTTGATTCGTAAATTAAAAGCTAACGGTTGCTCTGAAAAGAGAACTTTTATTATTAAATACAAATACGCTATACACTGTTTTTGTCTGTGAATTTGTAATTTATAATTAGAAAAGAGAAACAACATTTAAGCTAATTAATTCACAATTTCAATTAATCTAGTACGTTTAGGAATTTAAAATAGCACTTAATTTGTTCTATTGTTCTAACTGACAAAATCTCTGACAAGTGTGATGTACAAGTGACATTACATTGACACTTGACGTACACTATGATAATGCACACCAAATTCAAATCGAATGAAGTTACTCTTCATTTACACACACATATATATATATATATATATATAGGTACGTTTTTAAGTATCATTATTTTACAATGACAGGTAATATTTTCTGGTCATTGTTTTAAATATCTGTAGCGATTTTGCTTGTCTGATAGCAACAGGCAGCGCGTTCCAAAGCTATATAGTCTTGACGTGAAAAGAATTATTATAGAAAGTTGAATTATGGGAAGGGGTGTTCTGTCTAAATTTAGTGCAAAGCCGTAAATTGTGAGACCAGGAAAGGAATTTAAATCGTTCTTTAAAATGATTTATAGTAAACAATAGAATAACAATAACTATTTAATTAAAAACGGTAATATAATATCTTGTTAACTTTATAATTAAATAAATATATGTGTGACCTTTAAAAAATGTTCTGCAGTGGAACTTCTTTTGAATTGTATATAACATAAAAACTTTCCGAACTCTCGTACATCTAATAAAGAATACATGAAAACAACTTTGAAAAACAAACATTCGGTGTGAAACTTCAAACGTGGCTGGGATGCATTAAAATTAATGGCGTGAGTACTATAAATAATTTAACAGCTGGATACTGCTGCGAGTCCAAGTCCTGAGACCGACTTAAATGCTTTCACAGTCTTTAAATTCAACATAAACATAATTTATATTTGCTTTAGCAACCGATATACAGAAATAAAGCTACACTCGTGTTCGTAACCGAGGTAAACACAAAAAAATAGCCTAGTGAATGTCGGACCACGAACATTGGACGAGGGCTTACTCTCAAACATCGTTCATGGTTCGTTTTGGTTTTAGATTTCTTTTTGGCTTGTTGTTTTTATATTTAAGTGCATTTTAAGTTGTATGTTCCATTTATTTTTTTACTTTATGGACTGTATTATTTTAGTTTCAAAGAAATCTTTGTCCTTTCTCGTTTCTATCTAAAATTTATTTAACTCTTTGGGGCTAATCTGACGAAAATAAACAACGAAAGGAGGTTGTGAGTAAGGCCTCTGGAGCGAACTTCTCGCCGCGATTTTCTCTTTGCGTTATGACAGTTAGGCCTCAGTTCCTTAGAAGTGACGAATGTACACTGTTTCATTGTTCACACATACAATCAGTTTTATTTATTTCTATCTAATAAGGTATATCTTATATTAATATATAAAGCTGAAGAGTTTGTTTGTTTGATTAAACGCTAATCTTAGGAGCTACTGGTCTGATATGAAAAATTATTTCAGTGATAGATAGCCCATTTATCGAGGAAGGCTATAGGCTATATATCATCACGCTAAGATCAATAGGAGCGATGCACCAATGAAGAATGTGTCAAAATCAGGGGGTTTTGAAAACAAATTCCACGCGGACACACCTAATATTATTATAATTCAATTCTAATACTTTGAAGTACCCTACTCACTTATATAAAACAAGTATCGACCAAATTCCACAAACAAGGTAAAACATGTCACGTCACAAACATTTGTAATCCCATTACGATAGGTAGGTTTCCCTATAAAAACTGTTTACCCACGTCAAAAACGTACCGTGACGGGGTGTTGGGAATGTCTCGAACAATACCTTGTCGCTTCTATTTATCATAATGCATATTGAATAGTCGCCTGGAGATATTGTCTGAGTCTTTGTCTGCATCGCTGGCGAACTGACATGCCTTTCTGTAGCTATAGTTTGTGTACGATTTACGAATGAAAAGGTAGTAAATTCTGTTTTTATAGCATTAATAGCGCTTATTTTAATAAAGTTAGTTGTATAGTAACAGGATATAACTATAGATAGCAAAGATCAGTTTTAGAAATTGCAGATTTTTATATCTCTACACAAGGCGGAACAGTACTTATACTTACACACCGTCCAAGGATTTATTTTAATATTGACAGGTGGATCCTTAGTTAAAAATTAACTTGAAGCTTTACGGGCAGATTGTTAATGTACTTGACCAATTTGAAAAGCTGCCCGTAAAACTTCAAGTTAAAATTTTATTGCGATTCGTTTTTCCACTTGTCCGTTGATGTTTCACTTCTGCTATGTGTCCCAGCACACATGTCGAGTTTTCGCAGGTTTACTGCAAACTATGATTTGGTTAGGTTAGGCACATTTTAATGAATGCATTTTTTATTTAAACATATTTTATTTTATCAAACAATAAAACTGAATTCGGTCCGGAACCAAAAAACGCATCCATAGTCTACTCTAATTATGCCGCCTCTCACCACGTCTAGTCTAAATTTATGCCGCTCCACCACGCGGCCGTAACGCTTTTTCGTGACAGAAAATTCCTAAGGCCTCGTCTATATAGAAGTTTCACTTCAATAAAGAAAGCGTTACTGATTCGATTTAATATAAAAATAGAGTTTCTTCATTAATAAAATTTAGACAATTGTAAAATAAAGCATAGGCAAACAGAAGCAATAAAAGTTAGTACAACGGGCGGCCTTATAGCTAAGAAGCGATCTCTTCCAGGCAACCCTTGGCAGCGATTAATAGATTTTTAATATTGACGATGGTGCAGTTGAAAAATAATTATGAATGATAAATAAACATAGTACATGTAAGTACTAAAACAATATAAATATATATATACTTACGTATTTACACATACATATACACACACGTACATATGACAATACAAACATATATATAATGTATGTATGTAAAGCGATAGGATTTATTATACACAATAGAAGAGTAATGCTTCAGAACCTGATTCTTAAAGCACCCTAAGGACTTGGCTTGTCTTATAGCAATAGGTAACTCATTCCAGAGACACACAGCGTAGACGTTGAAAGAAGAAAGGTTTAATCAATTTAGTGCATCTATATCATCTAATAAAGTACCGTATTGCGTAATAAGCCATATAAACCACATATTTATACTTAGAAGTGAAATTTCCTTATTAATATCATAAATACGAAAGTAACTCTGTCTGTTACGTTTTCATGGAAAAATTACGAGACCGATTTGGCTGACATTCAGTATATATATATATATATATATATATCGATGCCGGGGATGAACATAGGATACTTTTTATCCCGAGAAATGGGATAGTTTCCGGGATAAAAATATATTTGTCTCTCTGTTTGTTATCCTTTTATGGATAGACTATTGGACCGATTTGGCTGAAATTCGGTACATATGTAATTTTAATACCGAGGGTAGCCGAGGGATACTTTTTATTCTGTATAATGGGATAGATTTATGTAAAGGTTATCCCGGAAACTAGGCTTTTGTATTTTTTTTCCATTTCGTCCACTTAGTCTACTTGGTCCATTTCGTTCATTTCGTCCATGTTGTCTATTTTGTCTTTTTTGTCATTTTTGTCAAGTTTTGTCATTTATGTAATTTACAAATAAACGGGGGGATGGGATAGTTTGCGATATAAAATGAAGTGAAACTTCCAAATACTTACATAAAAAATTAATACAATGTAACCTGTACCGTCTGCTTTTTAAACAAGAGCTACGCACCAGAGGTTGACCCGCGGCGCAGCCGCGGGGTAAACTCTAGTAAATGCATAATTACGACTTATTAAATCTTAATAAATTCTGTGTAAATTATAATTTCTTTTAATTAAAATATTTGCATATCAAAACGATTAATTAGGATTAAATTTATGACGAAGTTAGTTTATAGTCACATTTTATGACTCACAGAATGTCAATGTCACATCGCCTGGAACAATAAAGTATGACAATTATGAATTATCTCGATGTGCAGGTTCCATATGATGTTTTGCTTCACCGTTAACACGTGATAATTGCAATCACGTCGGGGTCACCACTATGCACATATATTAATATATGTGTGGTTAGGGTTGTTATAATTAAATGCGTGTTCTAGAAAACTAAAATTATTTATTCACTCATATGTACATTATATTAGAATGAGTAACGCGTCGCGGTTATGGATGACAGAAGAAACTTCCACTCGGAGCGCGTCGCATGACGTTCGATGCAGTTCGCTGAGTAGGCAGTGTTCGCACAATGCATATTGGGACAGAAAACTACCTAAGTGGAGTATGCTTTCTGGCCAGGATTTGAACCAACACCCTTTGAGTTTGGGAGGCGACTGCTAACCACTAAGCTACCACCACTGCACCACTCGTCGGCGACTGGTAGTTCATAGCCGCAGCAGTTCGTTTATTTACGTCTAGTTATGTGTGGTCCGACGACAAACTAAAATGCTTGCCAACATGCAGAAATTAGACAGAAAGCACTATTTGTCCATAAATAACTATGTCTGATGAACACAATATAATCCTGCTTATACATTTATTATAATTACTTATTAACTATACTAATAATTATTGTGACTATGTATATAATTATATATATATACTATATGTATTTATATATTTAATTCTTAAATTACTATAAGTATTTGTGTCTATTGTTATTCTCCTGCACAACCTACATCGCCAGGTTAGCTTACAAGTTTCTTTAATTTAGGTTGTCTGGAATAGATCGCTTTGAAAGATAAGGCCGCCTTTTGTATTGCCTAGGATATATTGTAAATATGGTTTGTTTTTGTAATTGCATATTTTGGTGTGCAATAAAGTGTTATCTCTCTCTCTAAACAAAGTAAAACATACGAATTAATTTAAAAAATAATCGAGCTACAAAAGCAGTATTTTAATTATATTCTTACAAACTCTCCGAAACGTCGGAATAACAAAAATCAAATAAATTACCGCGCTTAAAACCGTTAAAACGTAGTTTTATTATATACTAGCTGATGCCCGCGACTTCGTCAGCGTGGTGCGGTTTTTTAACTATCCCACGGGAACTCTTTAATTTTTCGGGATCAAAAGTATGCTATATGTTGACCAGGGATATAAGCTACCACCATACAAAATTTCATTTAAATCTGTCTAGTCGTTTTGGAGATTAGCCGGTACAAACAGACAGACAAACAGAGAAACAAAAATGTGAAAAATTGTAAATTACTTCTATTTCACTTCTTACATCCCCCTGACTCGGTTTTTAGAATTTTTTTTAATTGTACAAAAATTTGACCTCTACAGTTTTATTATATATTATTATGTATAGATTCTTACAAGATCAAATTTTGCATAATGCAAATAAAAATGGATATGGTGTACAAAACGTCAAAAATAAAATAAACACTTGGACGGAGTATAATACCGGAACTTTTACGATAAAATTCTAATCTTATGGCAACCCTACTCGAGACCCTAGACACACAATCCCGAAAATGTAAACACCGGAAAAATCGAGACATTTTGAATTCGTTCCCTATTTGACTCCTTGATCTTTCAATTGTCGTCCAGCAAACAGTCCCTGTTCAAAGAATCCTTTTGCTATTGGAAAACGTTTAAAGCTCACAGAAAACTGATTAAACTTTTGACGCATTGCATTGTCGGAATCGAAATTCTGTTTGCTAAAGCCACGACTTCCTGACGATGCGCTTTATTTTGAAACATGACAGTTTGATGAGATTGAATTAATAAATGTAACTGAATTTAAATTGTATCGCTATTGACAGTAGGCTTATATTTCTTCATCTTGAAATAAGTTATTGAAATTAATAGGTATGTATTTGGAAATGAAACGAGTTATCGCTGTGGAAGCTTGATTGGGAGACTAACAATATATCTTTCTAATTTTTATATGTAGATACTAGGATATGCCCGCGACTTCATCCACACTCGACTTGAAATTCCCGCGGGCTTCCCGAGACACAAAAATCTCAGCATTTAGAAAATAATGTAAGCTATCGTTTTAGTGGAAGCTGTGTCAGAATAAGCTAATTTTATGCACCCAAACAACTTCAAACCGCTCCCGGGAAAATACCCGCTTTATTCCCAAGATAAAAAGTAGCGCAGATTTGAAGTCTAAAAATTTGCTGTCGATCAACAAAAACCGCATCGATATCGGCCCAGTAGTTTTCACGTGAATCCCGAACAAACAGACAAGGAATGTAAAAAAAATTGCATCGTATTCTCCATCTTTTATATAGGTAGTCTATTCCTAATGTTTTTTTTTTAAATAGCTTCAATATACAGACACGGCAAGTTTAGAATTTTATAATATTATAGATTTACCTAGCCAGTATTTTGATATCACACTACAACAAGCATCCCAATTTAAAGGAAATATTTCAATGTAATGTTGGTTCGGGATTTGTACAGCAAAATATATAAAATTTGGACAACTATTTTGTTTCAGTTCTGAACAAAGAATGCTGATCTAATTAATTAAGCACAATAGATTATAGATTATGATTCGTGCACAATAATTAGCTACCCTAGATCGCTACTACGACACGTGACTCAGACATAAGTCGAAATAAGAATGGCCGTTCTTCGTTTCATATGGACTTGACTTTATGCTGTTGGTCCGAAGACATTACAGCTTTGCCGGGACGAGGCGAAGCTGCCTGACCACTGACACAATTTTTATGCAATCCTATTGGTTAATATTTCTCGGTTTCTCCGCTCTGCAACCTCACTTCGGTTCAATGGATAGACAGCCTAAAGGGACCAACCAACTAAGCGGATTGCTTTCTATCCCATAAAATAAGAAGATTACTACAGAAGAGTGAGCAGAAATATAATAGTAGTAAAAAACTAAAAGTAACTTAAAAAATATTACAAATAATATAGGTAATTAAAGTGTGTGTAACAAAACGCTGCCAGATGGGAGCGTGCCCAGAAGGCTGGCTGCATTGCCGCGCTGTACGGCGATGTTTATTCGTTGGGCGAAATATGAGCTAGCCTTCTGATCACATGTGACTTCGAAGAGTTTCTTGCACATTTGTTTGAAGAAACTCTATGCTGATGGATGAACTACAAACGGCACAAATAGGTTACTCCTTCCTAAGGATCCATATTTGTGCTGTTTGAGAGCTTATCTTTTGTAGCAGCATTGCCAGCCTCTAAGTCAATGGAAGATGTGACGGCGCCAGTGTTTATTATTGTTTGTTATATATTTATTATATAAGTGACTAAATTCACTCGGGGCCCTGCATCTATATGATAAAATTATGGGCCAAGTGCGTGTCAGTTCACGAACTATGATACCGAAGAGATGACCAGGGTCTCCAGGCTGAGTTTTGGAAATTTCCCCAATTAATTAAATTTATAATGCCTAAAGTATCAAGACACCAGACCTTCGTAATCATTAAATACTTTTTAATGCTTTTTTTATAGCTGAAGTACAGCAAACAGGCTGAGGGCCCACCTGGTGGAAAGCGGTTACCGTCGCCTATGGACGTTTGCAACATCAGAGATGTCACCAACGTGCTGCCGGCCTCGAAGAAATTTTATGACACCTTTTTTGAAAAACTCCATATCGTAGCGCTGTGGGATAACCTCGGCTGGGAGTTCATTCCAAATCCCCACGGTACGCAAGAGAAACGTTCTACAGAACCGTTGTGTACATGAGCGAAGCGGCTCAAGGAAGTGGGGGTGAACTCCCAATCAATGGCGAGCGGTGCGATGGTAGAAAGAGGACGAAGGCACCATTCTAAACAGTTCTTCGGAACACTCCCCGTTATACAGTCGGTAGAATACGCAGAGAGAAGCAAAGTCTCTCCTAAGGCCAAGCGTATCTAGACCGTCTGTGAATATGGGATCATCAACGCGAACGGCTCGACGTCGAATACTGACCAGGGAATTAAGTTGGTAGGCAGGTGCTCCAGCCCAAGGGTGTGAGCAGTACTCCATATGCGGCCTCACCTGGGCTTTATAAAGCACAAGGCGTTGTTACGGTGTGATTTGTGCTTGTGATGCTTTGTTCGATTTGTTATATCCCAGAGTCAGAATGTTATCCTATACCTATCTATCCTATTTTTTTTGCCCCAAACAAAATTGTTAAAAATGCTCCCCAATCTGCAAACCCTGAAGTTGATACATTTCTCTTTTTCATCATTAAACTCTAGAACCATACGAAAACATTTAACCGCAAATACCCATCTTAAAAACTACTCATCAGTCCTAGTTCAATGTACCTACTTAGGTAGTAAAGTTAGACAATTTTAACGTCTTTGGGAGTTAATATTTTCCCACCAACTACTGACCTCAGTGAAAAAGTAATTAAGGAACATCGGTATAAATTTTCAAGTTCTGAGGGCCTAAAGCGGTTCGCTTTTGGAGAATCGATTAATGAAATTGACAGTTGTTTAGATATACCTACTGGCTGGTGCAAGGCAAGGGCATAAAGTTCTACTTTATTTTGATACTTGTTATATACCTATTTTGTAATATGAATGTACAAAAGCTGCCCCTTTAGCCCGCTGGTCAACAATATCTGTTTATTAGTTTCTGATAAAAATACCTATGATACCTATACAAAGAGACGGATAGACGGACATAAAGATTTCATAAAGGTTCCATTTTCACCAAAATATCTACCCTGCCCACTTTTTATTAGGATACCTTAATAGAAAATGTTAAAAAACAAATTTTCTTGGCGTGGAATGTGTACTTTTGTAAAGCGAATTTTCAAAGTATCTATAAGAGAGCGTGTGGAGTTGTTTACCAAATTATCAGGAAGCGTCAATTTCGCCATCCCGATATATTTATATTCCAAAAGTAAACTCGGATGTTCATGTATCATGATTTATACCTCGTAAATGTCCATGAATCACGTTGACATAAAAATATTTTAACGATCTCCTTTAACCGGGTCCAATGTTTTCCGGATTGGGGAGTTTCTTGCGCAAATTATCAAAGCACTCCGCGTGACAGAATCGCCGGCCGACTGCCAACTTTCAATTCTTATTATAAAAAGACCACAACTTTTACGCGTAAATTTAGATGAGGTGAACGAACGTGTTAGCACTGACCTCCTTTCTGCGTGATGTTGAAGGTGCGCAGCCTGTAGCTGTCCTCGTCTGGCTCTTCTTCAGGTTGGTGGGTTTGTCTCGGCACATCTAAGAAGGCGTTGGAGCGGCGAGGCTGGTTGTGCTGCCCGGGAGGCGGTCGACGACGGGCAGACGCCTGCCGTCGGACCTGAGGAGGCGTTTCAGCCTCCGCGAGCCTGGGTTCCGAATTATACCGGGTCCTCGTCTCCCTATCCAATTGCTGCTGCTGCTGCCGTCTGTGCCTCACAGACCTCCCACCAGTGATCCTCGCGGACTGAGACCTGGCGGCAGGTCTGCGCCTCGGAGCCGGCGTGGTCTCCATGGGCGCCGCGAGGGCTTCCATACTCGCGGATGCTGGCGCGCATATCGATTGGGAACGCTTCGTACGTCCGTCCGTGGCCATGGTCGCGGTACTACTGAGGCGGTGCGCCGCCCGCCCCCCGCGTTTGGGCGGGCGGACTTGTTGCATCGCGGCGGATTATGAGAGATTAGTGCTCTTTTGAAATGTTAGTAATTCTTCTTGATCTGTGAAGCGAGAATATTATGCCATTGGACTTTTTAGTTTACTCTTATTGGATGGACTACAATATATTTTTTAATTTCATAGGGTAACAACTTTTTGTAGAAAAATGTAAAACATTCTCATATGAAAAATATTTAAGTGAGACTTAATATCAAAATATATACACGGCAAATAAGTGTCCCAGTACTGGGCTTGGGCCTCTCATCTACAGGGGTAAAGACAGTATACTCGCTACGGTTGTCCAAAGCGGGTTTGCCATATCGGATATCTTGATGTCTATCTAGGTTTCATCTCGATTTTTCCTTCACCCATCACGATGTCGTAATTGTAACAATATGTATACTTCCGCACTGTGAGGATGTGGATTGAGCTCCCAGCTGGGGTGTTTACAGGGCGCTACGATATGGGGTTTTTTTTTAAACGAGACAGGCAGTGCATTGGTGACATCTCTGGTGTAACAAACGTCCATAGGTAACAGTACCCGCTTTCCATCAAGTGGTGTCAACTTGTTTTCTGTAGTCCAGTAATAAAAAAATGTACGTTAAGTCACAAATCTGCCTAAGTAGTGCATACTTTTCTAGTCAGATTTAAACTTTTGAGTTTGAGGCGCGAGTGTTCTAACCATCAAGCTACCACGCCTTATTAATATTTGTCACAGATAAATGAAATGTCATTTTAGGAATTTCATATTTCCTCTTAACGCTTAAATATCATAACAGTGTTAACACTTGCTGAAAATGAAATTCAGTTATGATATTTAGAACTAGGTGCAACGTGGCATATTCGCTCTAATTTAATACAATTCAGTGAGTTGAATAAACTGTGAAGTTTTGCGAAAGCTTGTTCAGTTTAAAAACAAGTGGTTTTATGACTGTACGTCGGGCTCGCGCATGAAGTGTTCCATTGTATTAAATGCGAATATCAAGTCTTATTCAGTCCACTTTTAAAATAAATAAAGTATTTTTATTGCAAGTTTTTATTTATTTAACTTGCACTGTTAAGTACACTTTTGGGTAAATAAAATATTTTGTTATACACTCCCATTTTTGGATTCCGTAGCCAAATAGTGAACACAGATCTATACACTCGACTGATATATTAGAAAATAAACAAAAATAATCAAGGTTAGAACAATAAAGATGTTCTAGCATAATTTATTCACTCGGTGATGAGAACCGGCACAAAGGGATTTATTGTTTTGTATATATTAACATTATTTACAATTTGTTGAGATAGACAGCGTTTGTTATATAGCTTATGTGGACAGGTTTATGTCCTGGCCTTCTGGATTTGTATGGTTTTATTGCAAGGTCAATCCGTGACTTCGTTTAACATAGAAAATAATTACAGTTAAAAAGAAATTTCAAAAATAATCTTTAATATAATATAAAATAATAATAACAGCCCACAAATGTCCCACAGCTGGGCTCGGCCCTCCAAGGCTATCCAAGACCGTTGTTAGCATGTGGTAAATGTAACAATATGCACATTAGATCAGAAAACTACCTAATTGGTGGGTCGTATGTCTTTTTTTATTGCATGAGTTCGGCAAACAGACAGATTGCCCACCTAATGCAAAGCGGTTACCATCGCCTATTTGTAACACTAAAGGTAATAAATAACAAAATGCAAAACCTCATCTAGCTTTTATGAGAAGCTCTTCTGGGTATCAAGCCGTAGCATCAGTTGTAGGACATGCAGAGGGGGTTTGTCGCGAAGCCTTAGGTGAGTAGCGACACCTTGGACCTGACCCCAAGGGCCAAGGCAGCCCACCTCTCGACACCCCTTAGCAACTCACACCCATGTCGCCCCTCGCCAATCTTGGCATTTTTAGGAGCCCATGCAGTGAGTGGCGAGTTACCGACTGTCCATTTTTTTCATGCTCCTTGAATATTGCGACGGGCAGACGCCATAGTCCCAGATCTCTAACTCCACTATCAGTTCACCCCAATAGCCCAGTACCTTTTGTTTTCATTCCCTATAATAGTCTTACACTTATCGGAGCTAGTCTTTGGATGCATTTTTATATGGTATAGACAGGAACAATCGCCGGTCACTGACACGTCACATTTAGACTAAATTTGTTAAGGGGCCTCTACGTGTTGGCGTCGCCCATGGCCCCAGGCAAGGCCTCCAAGAGTCCGGACCATTTTTATGACCCGTGGCCTGCAGAGACATACACTTTATTTCAGAAACACACTATTGAAGATAGACTCAACCAGCGGATCGCGAGGCAGATATAAAACAAACAAACTCACTAACATATTTAACTGGGTGTGGAGTTGCGCCCAACGGCGAGTCTCATCTATCTGCAAAAACTCTGAGCATGCTGTTGGTGCTGCCACGGACGCGGGCCAGTAGTATGCCATTGGTGTATTAGTTCGCCGTGACGAGCGGAAGACCAGCACTGACCAACTTTGTGCTGAAACTGATACCACTTCTAGGACAAGTTCGTTTATTTTTAAATCAATATTTTGTAACAAGTTTCATGTCCTGTCTTGTATAAAATGATTTTCTTGCTTCTTTCTGTTAAAAGGCTTTGTGAAGGCAATAGCGGCGACCATTGATAAATGCTTCCTGATTTCATTAGACCCTGATATATATGGGGCATTTTTCTGTTTGATAGCATCGATCGAGACGAACCAGACATGCAACTAGGGTTGTACTTATTTCAGCTGAATTTTCTTAGAGGGATGTAGTTATTCTTTGAATGAATGAATGAATGTAAACACTTTATTGTTCGCCAAAATTAAAACTACGTTCTTAAAAATTAGATACAATAAATGTTGAACAAAGGGCGGCCTTATCGCTTAAAGCGATCTCTTCCAGGCAACCCCCTAAACTAAGGAAAATATTGAAACATGATAGTGGCGGTGTAGACAATAAATAATATAAACATTCAAAATATATGAAATAAGTAAATAAAAATCTTTATCATATACTGTTACGTGCGAGCGGGGGTACGCACTTAGGATTGGAAGAAAACACCAGTTTTTAACTAACACTTTTATTGACTTACACAGCCGTGCGTGATTCCACTCTGCAGGGTTGCCCCTGCACACACAATGAAAGACGCACTGTACCGACTATAAGATGTCTCACCCACAATACCATCGCCGATATTGCGTAAACACACCTTCTGCTGCTGCAGTGTTCACCGCAGAATTTACCGCGCATAGCTCGCCTCTGGACCTCTTTTTAAACTATGCGAAACTCCTCCTTCACTAAACTGTCCACTACACTTTTCACTAAATTCACCACGAAACTGGTCACTGTCTTCTATTAAACTCTTCTTCCAACTCTTTCGCATCGCTCTTGTCGCTTCACTGTCTTGAACTGAACTCAACTCTAAACTGCCCGGTAGGCGCGCCTTACGCTGCTTATATACCCGGAAGAATTTTCTGGAACCCATAATTTCGTTATTCTTTTATTCCCGAACCTTCTATTCGAGAACTTTCGTTCATCGTCTATCCCTTTCTAAACTATATCCGTCGTCGTCTTTTCCTTCCAGAATTTTCGAACTTTTTCTAAAAGTTCTTAAACTAACTAGATGGTTCCACGATCATTCGCCACAATACTATATAAACATAACATAATACATACAGAATAAGCAGCAATATTATACCTGAGAGGACGTAGTTATTCTTTGTAAATTATAGAACAGTTATCATAGTAAATTTTTCAATGGCCATTTCCTGTATCTTACTGTTCATTCATGGTCGATTCTTACATCTTGTGTGATCTTGGGTGATCGCCGGTTCCTATATCTTACTATTCATTTAGTTGCATTACCATCGCTTGAATTTTTAAAATACTTGTATGGAGCTTAAGTCAAATTTTAACCGACAATAAGGCAAATGAACGATCAGTAAGATATATAGGAACGGGCTATAAGTAACGATGCTTCCATTACGTGGAAGTGATGCATCAGAAACTTTAAATTTCACAGCAAGCTTAATGTTGAAATAAAGAAAAAAGGATATTTTGTACTGTAATTAAGGAAATAATAAAAAAAAATCAAAATATTGTTATAACTTAGCCAAAATTCCACGAAGCACGCCGACAAATGTGAATGCACACCTGCCGGCCATAAAGTACGGCTTATTACCTACCCGCATTTGGACTTCTTTTGTTTACTTTGTGTTTAATATTTGTAATTAGAAAAGCCGCCTATAGTGTATTGTAATCCTTTATGGTAGGCAGTGGCCAGGTGTGATTCTTGGAAACATGGTCGTAACATATTGTAAGCTGAGTATAAAGGAATGTTCGAACGGAGAGACCGGCAGCCAAGCGACGATTACTATACGAGCAAGACGTGTGTACATTCGATGAGCGATATAGTGACGGACATTGTACGTGTTATTGAATCGTGCAGTTTGTACTGGTTGTGTCCAGTTATATTTGTAACTGTGTTATACGTGTTTGTATAGTTCTAATAAATTCTATAGTAATTCTAACGGCATTTTAATTCGAGTCCTGTAACTCGTAACAATATATAGCCGTAGTGGCACAAGGGCTAAGGATTTCCCTATATTAGTATAGTGATGTGGGTCTGAATACCAGAACTTATTTTGTCTAATGTTTATATTTCGCAAAAAACTTAATCTTAATAAATTAGGATGTTCGTAATCACTCAAGAGAAAACAAGTCAATAGATTTTTTTTACAAAAACAACCGACGTCAGTTTGATGTAGGTATATTATGAAATTTTTCAATAAATTGAAACGCTACATTCGCCGTGCTAAGAACATACTGTGACTTTAAATTGAGGGTACTTATATTTTTCTTAAAATACCTGCACTTGATTTTATTAAGTAGTGTTTTGGCTTATTAAAAACTGGGTTGTATTTTTATATGGTAAGGTTTATGTTGTTAAGCACTTTATAAATGTTTTTAGGATAATTAATAACCTTTGTAATAAAGTAATAAAGTTTCAGTTTACCTAATTGCTAAAAGGTGAACACTATGTTCTTGGTTCGACAATATAAAAGGAGGTGAAATCGCCTAATAAGGACATTCTACGTTCGTCGATTAAACAGAGCGAAAGCTCTGTGGGACAAAGAGCAGATAATATATTGTGGTCGATAATTACTGTCTAATAATTGCAGTATTCTTTGAGGACAAATTGCTGCACGAAACCTGCCAACCGTGGATGAACCTCTTGGAGTTGTCCTAATATTTCTGTGTATTATTTTGCAATATGTAATATTGGAATTGTAATAATTCTAGTGTAATAAACTTTGATTATAATATTTCAGATTATTATTGTGTTATTGTGGGCGGTGAGCCAACATATACATATTGTTACAAGCTACAGGACTCGAATTAAAATAAATGCCGTTGGAATTATTACAGAGTTTATTAGAACTGTACAAACATGTATAAAACAAATACAAATAAAACTGGATACAACCAGTTCACACTGCACGATTCAATGCAATTTGACACGCGCAAAGTCCGTCGTCTATACCGCTAATCGAGAGTACTACAAACGTCTTACTCGTATCGTAGTCACGGACACCCCTTTATACTCAGCTTAGGACCGTGTAAACAATGATTTCCACGAATCACACCTGCGCGACCATCGACGCTATTCCCAGAAAACATAATTCTGCACACCTGCAGGAATATGTCTGCGAACGGCCATAAACAAGTACAATAACAATAGGCTATTGTCTAAACAAAGGAACTCCGAATAGAGAAAGGGCAATAAACCAGGCTTTATGGCAGGCAGATGTGCATCCCTTGTATTTGGCCCAACTTGTAACAATATGATAACAATATACACATAAATATAAAAATATAATTATATAACAGCTATGGAATTACTAAACGATATTGTAAAACATTTTTTTTTTGCTTTTTAGTTTGAAGTCGATTTTGTTTTTGATAAAAAAGTATTTTTTACTCTTCAGTTGCTTGAATAGATTTAGGAATAATGTATCAGTCGCCTGTAAAAATTGTACTACTAGCACGCGTATACAAGTTTGCCTTGGAAGAGTATAGGCACTCGGCGCTCTTCAACTCGATTTCTCGGCGATCTACTCATCAGTCCCTGACTTGGTCACAATGGTACTACCTCAGGAGTATGTTCTTTCGAATAAAGAAAATAAAGAACCTTCCAGAAATCGCGTAACAATAATTGGAAAAATACAGTCAAATTGAGATCCTCCTCCTTTTGGAAGTCTGTTAAAAATGTTGCAAAAGCTAGCCTATAAGTAAAGTAAGTATTACCTATAGACATTCGCAACACCAATGGTGTTCCTAATGTGCTACCGGCCTTGTACGAGGGGACTGGAACCTGTCCATTAATGCCGGAAGAGGATGAGTTGTTATGGCGGCATACTCTAGACCTGGGGCCCAATTATCTTATACTAATATATAAAGCTGAAGAGTTTGTTTGTTAGTTTGCTTGAACGCGCTAATCTCAGGAACTGCTGGTCTGATTTGAAAAATTCTTTCAGTGTTAGCTAGCCCATTTATCGAGGAAGGCTATCGCCTATGTTTCATCACGCTAAGACCAATAGTAGTGGAGCACCAATGAAGAATGTTTCAAAATCTGGGGTTTTTTTTTAACTTACTTTTCTTAAAAACTACTCCACGCGGATGAAGTCGCGGGCAGAAGCTAGTGCTATTATAATCTCGTCATAACCTCCGGACACAATCGTCTTAATCATTCGTTTGCCTGATTTTGGTATTCTGTAAATTCCAATGGCATATCCGTAGCACGTCACGTCATCTTTATAAATATTTAAAAACGAAAACTCGCGAAATAAATGTTAATAATTTTGGTAGCTTTTCAATATTTATTTTGGCTAACGGCATTTCTGGTAGTGGTGATACTATATTTTTCTACTATTATTCCGCCGCGACTATATCGAGAAGATATTGTTGATTTAGTAGAATACTAATTATTTACTGTCACAATGGAGTCATTCTTTAAATATCTTCATAACTCAAAGATATTTAAATACGAGATATGCCGCCCCTGTTCTTTAAATTAAATCCTGAAATATACAAAAATGACAACCCTATCCAGAAGAATATTATTAAGGTGAAATGGTGTTCAAAGTTAGCTTCATGATAACGAATTATTTGAATTATAACTTGCCAGAATTAATTTTTGAGGTGTCTATAAATCGTCGAATTGGCAGTGAGGGGTGTTTTTGTGCTTTCTAGAGAATTTTGTTACTGTGAACTCCATTAATTAAAATATTGGACTGGGGCAGGAATGTTAAACTAACGGCACGAGATGACTGAATGCTTTTTGTACTTTTTGAATTGTAACTAAAACTTTTAAATAAAATAGTAGAAAGACAGATTTCGAGAGCACATATTAGAATTATCACAATGATAAACTAACACAATAAAAAACTTAACTTAGTTATATTGTATTCTACCCACTTTTAGATTAGTTCATAATGCCTTTTATCAATGAACATACACTAATCGAATAAGAATATTTATCAAGTTATCGTGACAATAACGTTTTAATCATGGAAGAAATAGGGTAAACTATACTATACTTTGCTCCCTATTATTTTATTCAAAATCTTATCCGTGCAGGAAAGGAGGAAGAATACACTTTTCTGCAGCCCTGCGGCCTGTCTTCAGGGGCGACACAATAACACACAACCAGGTGGTAGGGTATTTGCCCGTATGTCGCCATAACAACCTTGAGTTGTGTTCCGACATTAGTGACCAGGTTCCAGTCCCCCTTTAGAGAGCGGCAACACATTGAAGCACCTTTATTGTTACAGATATCTATAGGCGCTGGTAACCGCTTTCCATCAAGTGGGACGTCTGCCTGTCTCTTGAACTCATGCAATAAAAAAACGCGATTGTAATATATATTGTTAGTAGGGGATTTATACAACAAAACACGAAGAACTTGAGAATTGTTAAATTCGGCTCCCAAACGTAAAATACCGATCTAAAGTACAATTAATTATACGTTGCGATTGTCGCACAAATTGAGGCTAGAGAACTACTGTGAGAAGTGTATTCGACCAATGTCAAAGTGAAAATGATCTTTTGTTATTACGCCCGCTCGCTTTTATAATATACTAGCTGATGCCCGGGACTTCGTCCGCGTAGTGCGGTCTTTTAACTATCCCACGGGAACTCTTTAATTTTTCTGGATCAAAGGTATCCTATATGTTGACCAGGGATATAGCCTACATTTTTCATGTTTAGTTTAGAACTAAGACGTGGTTGGTAATCATAATGTTCCAACAGAAGAGGAGATTTAATTATCACTGCGTTCAATAAATACTGTTAAAACTTAAGTTCCGACAAAAAAAACAAATTCCATCTGCACATCTGTAAAAACACATCTTATTACCTGTCGGCATTTGAACTAATTGTAATTATTTTATGATCGTCTTCTTTTGTTTACTTATTTATTGGCATACGTTTCTAGAGAAAAGCCCATTGTTTTATTGTACTCGGTTATGGCCGCTTGCAGCTGAATCATTAGCCAGGTGTTGCCGATTACATCAACTACGATATGGACACATTTGTATTTGTGAAGTATAAAACCACGGCCTGATGGAGAGAACAAGCGAGAACCACGATGAAGGCGTGACGTGTGTATAATCAGGAATCTAGTAGTGGCGGACTTTGCACGTTTTATCGAATTAAGACCTTCTGCATTACGTTTGGATTTGTTGTGTTCGGTTATATTTGTACCTGTGTTATACGTGTTTGTATAGTTCTAATAAACTCTATAATAATTCCAACGACATTTCAATTCGAGTCTCGCAACTTGTAACAATACTTTACCGCAAGCATAATACCTTTGTAAGCGTAGCTCAGGCTACAAAGTACATCCTTAGAACGCAAACATAGTCGCCGTATAATCCTTGCGTATGAGCCAGACAAAGATCAATTACTGGTGATCCCCTTGTGCTATGTGCATAGTAGAGCAACAAGCAATTAGGCCACAGCCCGGACTATGTTGTCGGTCAAGTGGTTGCCTATGTTAAGAGGGTATTGGGTTTAGATATCAGACCGATAGTACATAAGTTTAGATTGATAGACTTATTACGGCGTCATAGTCATTTTGGCAAAAATAGACGTGGGAGAACCATGCTGGAATTTTAATTGCCGCTTGCTGGGCTAGTGCGATCAGTGTCATACCGCTCTCACAGAACACCAGCGTAAAACGGTTTTTTTTCATTGCATGAGTTCAGCAGACAAGCAGACGGCTCACCTGATGGAAAGCAGTTACCATTGTGTATAGACATTTGTAACACCAAAGGTGCTTACAATGTGCTGTCGCTCTCTAAAGGGAGACTGGAACACAACTCAAGGTTGTTATGGCGGCATACTCTGGACCACCTGGCTGTGGGTTGTTTTGTCGCCTCTTACGACAGGCCGCCCCAACGCAGGAAATTGTTTTCTTTCTCCGTTCCTGCACTGATAGAAATGTATGGTGCGTCCGTCCGTATATCCATCAGGCATATTTTCAGCAACCTCAACAATTTACCTCCACTTGGAATGACAATCGTTTAGTAAAAATACCTAAGTTTTCAAAAACAACATTTACAACATTACTTCAAATCAGGTTGGCTTCGACTCACCTTTATGTTTTGCTGAGCACTTGTCTAGACTATATGGGTTTAGTTTCTTTGTTATTATTATAATTAATTATATGAGATGTAAAAAACCTAATTAAGTATTTATGTAAGTAAAATAAAGCTACTGTCTAGGTTTTAACGCGGCTTAGACGCGAGGCAAACTTTAGTGTAGAATATATGTGATCTAGATCTGCCAAAGAACTTTTCGTAAATATGGTACGAAATCCCAAAATAACCCGCGGAAAATTCCGATAATAATTTATCGCCAATATGAAATTACGAATGAAATTACGCACATTTATTATGGAAAACGTAAATTAATTTGACTCGGCCATTGCTAATATTTACACTACGATCGAATTACAATAAGCTTGAACTTTTCGATGCGTTTGGTGACTGGGAATTGGGCGTCCTTTGCACCGGAGTGTAATTCTACATTCACATTATGTATCATCGTTCATACCCAATTTTATAAAAGATACAAGTCTAGTTTGGAATTACGGTTTTTACACATTACATTTTACAACACCGTAAAGAAAGTAAGAAGACTACCAGTTTCGACCAGACTATGAATAAATAGTATAGACCATCATGTAATGCCATAGAGAAGGTTTTTCAGAATAATACTTGCGTAAGCGCCCACTAGCTTATCGGGCTGAATATAAAATATAATAGTAATAATAGTAAAGGATCCAGGAGTACAAATGGATCCAGCTTAGACGTTTCATGACCATATAATTGACATTTGCAAAAAGCTTTTAGAAATCAGTATTTATTATAAGACAATGTAGTGATTCCCAAAATACTACGGCACTCAAAGCTTTATATAACGCGTTAGTAAGAAGCATGCTAGAAACTAGTCCAATCATCTGTAATTCCCATGATTCTAAATGTAGATCAATCGTGGATACAATTCAAAACACATTTATGTGTTTCCTATACTATAAACAGTTTGGAGTCTATTTTTTCTTTCCGCTAATGTATCCTACTCTCTTTATTTTAGGAATGGTGGGCTACTATAAGCTGGAAGTGAGGAAGAACTTACAGATAGTTATGTATAAATTAAAATTATTACGGGGTTTGATAGCTAATCCCAGCATTTCGAGGAGTATACACTTCTATATACCTGACAACTATACCCGCGGTAGACAACACAAGTTGTTTGCAGTACCGGCCAGTGGGACTATTGTGCTGCTATAAACACCTCTAACCAGGGATCTTCGTATATTGAACCACATTTGTGAAGTAAACCAGATATATTCACCTGTCCCTTAGGGAAAATCAAAGAAACTGCATTGTGTATAACTAACACAATAGGTTAAGGATAAGGTGCTTACATTGTCGCATTAGTTGCAAGACTGTTATGACATTGTAATTGAATGAAATAAAAATAAATTTGAAGCCTCATAGTTCTTGTTCTTGGCGATTCTTCCATAACGTTGTTTTAAATTGTGAGATATTCGTGGGCATGAAAGGAGTACGTCATAATAACAAATTATTCCGTTAAAACTTAGTGGTATTAATCGCGTATTTAACGTAACGTTCGTCAATCCCAATCACATTAATGGTCAACGGACATTGTGTTCGAAGAAAACATTTATTATTAAAACAAAATACTGCATATTTTTATCGGACTCACTTCTGTGTTATGCTAGTAAACCACACACATTTGCAGCAATGCTACTATCAATAAAACCACATAAATATTTGCTCTAGTCTGTGAATAACACAATTATATTAACATTAATTGCAACTGTCCTCCTTCCTTTGCGGTCTCGTCGATTTATTATTGCTGTTAATGATTCATTTAGTACACCATTTACACTTCATTTTCATACACCATTTAAATATTAAATCAAAAAGAAACATACGGCATTGGACAATTCACTTTAGTTTTCAATTTCAATGAATCAACCAAAATGATGCATATAAACAAATTTGGATCATATAATTGAATACTAACGTGTCACAGTTTCCATTAATCCAATTTGGTTAATCCATCTAATATCAATATACTTTCAATTTTCAAATAAAGGATGATATTTGGCTTTGAGGTATTATGACTAAGGTACCTTTCATACTACAATATTTTGAGTTTTGAGTGATGACGTGGTTTAGGACGGAGAACGCTTACCTAGAAGATACCTATTCACTCGTAACTTAATGACCCCTATATAGTATTTGTTAGGAAAACATATTTTAAGACATCGGTAATTATCATTGCAAATTGGCGCTACGGTGTAAGAGAACGCCAGTGATGACGACTATGATGTTTGCCTTACAGCATCGATGGTTTCCATTCAAATTGGGGGCACTGTAATTACACATTAAAATCACATATAATATGTTCTTATATGTATTGTTTACACTTATCATTTATCATTATTTATAAACTGCTGCACCACCATCTGTATTAAAAACCTATCAATCCCTACCAAGAGTTGCGTGGAAGAGATCGCTTGTTAGCGATAAGGTCGCTCATTGTATTATCTCTTGTATTTTTATATTTCCGTTTGTCTATGTTTTGGTGTACAATAAACAGCTATCTATCTATCTTTATCTGCATTTGTATAGTAAAATGAGTATCATTTATATATTTAGGCCTTTAGAGCACAACACAAATAGGCTACTAAGTCTAAACGATTACGATGCGAACTTGTTGAACTCTTTAACTTATAAGCACATCCGCATCAGATTTGTATTGTTCAAAAATTAGACACTATCTAAATGATGTGTATTCATAAACGTTCTTACGGTCATACAAGCAGTGTTAAAGACAGTGACTATGATAGTACACTGATTTTAAGCCCAGAATTACACTGGGCACAAACGGGTCATCGACCGCAAACACCGATGGCGGCCACTGGTGTGTACGAGTCCCTGCAAAATGTATACAAAGGCGCGTGAACTCATTGTCGCTAGCCGTCAGTGGCTGTGATCAGTGGCCTTTTTTATTGCTACGACTGGCGTATTCTGAGGACCTGTAGTCCTTTTACCTCTTAGAAGAACGTGTTTATTACTCTGTGCTTACATTATCTGTGATTCTTTGAATTATAAACTTCAAAATTTAATATTTTCTTAAGTTTTCGTGACTTGTATACATAATAAAACTACGTTTTAATGGTTTTAAGCGCGGTAATTTATTTGATTTTTGTTATTCCGACATTTCGGCCACTTTTCAGTGACCGTGATCACGGAAAACAAAGATGTCAAGTGTCAACGAGCATTATTAACTTTTTATCACAGTGAAAAACTATATATATATATATATACAAAATCACAGGTGTACATAAATGCTTAATTTATTTGTAAAAAGAAAAAAATAATCGGTATGATATTATATTATATTTAGGGTTTTCTTTAGACCTGTAGACAAAACAGAACACACAGGTTAGACTACCTGAACTAAAGATAAATAATGTTAGTTGATATAAATTTACATAATATATATACCTCACCTCATTTTGTTAGCCAAGGTGAGAAGAAAATTCAAGATGATAGGGCGAGGAAATCTAATGAAGTATTCTATTCTATTTTGGCGTTTTGGCTTCCAACGCTACGGACGCTGATTCGGCCAATGTCACAGTAACAGAGAATGTCAGGTGTGGGTTATTGGCAATAGCAGCTCAAAAAAAAAATTTGGTCGGTTTTCTTTCCAATTGTGACTTCTGTGAACCTAAGGACAACACAACATAAACAGAGTTAATCTAACTACCTTATAAATAAATGTTATTTATAATTATAAATTTATATAATACACTAACAGATTTTTTATTGGCCAGTGCTAAAAGGAAATTTATGTTGACAGGGCGAGGGAAATCTCCTGGTAAAATATCGTAGAGTGGGGTAATAACTTTTGGGCAGTAGAAAAAGATGTGTTCCAAAGTGCCCTCGTCTAAGCCGCATTCACAAAGGGAATGGTCACGGACTCTAATTTTCGCCAAGAAAACCGCTGTGCAGATATGGCCGAGTCTGAGACGAATTATGGAAGTAACCACTTTTTTAGGAACTAATGAAGTAACATAATGACATAAAAGGTTGGGAAAGTGACGTTTTATCTGTCAATGCTAATGTGACGTTTACGTATATTAGATCCATAGATAGCGCTGTTGTCGATGGCAATTGTTGATAAAGCTACAGGTGTTGGAGCCAGAACCAAAATACGTTTATTATGTCTGAATAGCACTAAAATTACTCGTAATAATCCTTCTTATTCGACGTAAAAAAAATAACATACATTTCAAAGTAGTTTGGATGAAACGTAAACAACATCTATCAAGGTTTTTGGGAATGTTATTAATATATTAAAAATAATTTAAATTGTATTAAGATGCTTTACCCTATTTTTTTAATAAAACTAGGCGGTCATATCCCACAATTCACGAGATAATATGCAGTATTTCTTCCTAATCTGATCATTTCCAAGAGAGTTGGCTTACAAACGGGGGAGATGATGGCATTTACTCGGAGATGTAACATCCACTGTATTGGCTGACGTCACAAATTGAACAAATGTATGCCATAACTAACCATCGCGCAAATTCTTAAAAATGAATTATTGAGACCAAACTGATTAGAACATGTTACATAACGTATTATGTACTTAGCAAAAACAGTCCAAGATTTATTTCACATGAAAAAGGTCGTATGATCCAACCCACATAATTATGAATTATCTTATATCTTATTTATGTAGTTAGTTGAACCATGACAACTAATTACAACCAATTTTCTCGAAATCATTTGAATATAGTTGGTACATATTATGTATTTGTATATATATTTTTTTAAGAACGTGTTTTTAATAATCGGCAGACAAACACATACATTATATATCCCCAAGCTAGCAACTTACGCTTGTGCTATGAGTAATATACAACGGACCACTTGAGGGCCGATCCCAGACACCCAGACCATAGTAAATAACAGAAAGTTCCGAAATTTACCATACCAGGAATCAAACCCGGAGCGTCTTCGTTCCAGCGAGTTCGATCGGCTAAGACCGCTCAACCACAGAAGCCGCCATTTTGGCATAACTGGTCTTAAATTGTTTAACCATATTTAGATATTCCAGTTTTGCCTACTATACAGCCCACAACATTTATAGTGTAGTCTAATAAAGTGTCTGAGGCCACTCTGAGAAGTGTATATAGGTCTTTGTTTATAAGTTTATAATATATCGATACATAATATAATGATGTCAAACTTGTTTACGTTTTATAATAAATCCAATGGTACAGTGTTTAAGTTAAAAAAGATAAATGTATATTACGAAAATAACTCAAATTAAATTGACCGCATAATGGCTTGAGAAAATACATTTTTAATAAAAATGAAAAAGTGACTATTCCAGTTTTATTAACGTTCCGAGAATCTTCCTGTTGCTCGATTGCAAACGGATATCCGGCCTAGTTTTCTCTGCTAATGGTTTACAATATTAATAAATTGATGTTAATATTATTTACATGTGTTTGGGTGTTTATATTTTTATATTGTATAATATTAGTATACATCTTGTAATACTTGTAGATGGTAGTCTTGGAGCAGTACATTCTATCCATTATGATGTACGGTGTTTTTTTTATAGAGGTGAAAACCGTTTGATAACACCGTACTGTTGGGACGTAACAGTGGGGTAATATGAGAGCCATCGGCTAGTTGCCAAAATACCCACTAAAACACCTCTGTGTTCTCCGTCTCACCAGAAGTCAGGGCCACGTGACCGAGGCAGCGCCGACGTCGCGACCCCGGCTGTTTGTAGGCGGTCCTCTTCTTGGGCCGGGGGTAAATAGTCCCCCGCGACAGCTGTCTTCCCTCTTAGTGTCCCTTGGGGGAGGGACATCATCCTGACCATGACGTACGGTGCCTAGACATAGATACTAACGATCGGACTGATTCACGAACTAAAAGTCGCTATTAGCCTATGGTGCGAGTGGCGCTTCTCTCGGGTTACCTACATGGAGTATGCAATCTCTCTCTATCTTTGAAGACATAAATTGACAGAATATACTTACGTGTGTCAGGTAGTAGGCCATTTGCCCGACTGGATGGCTACCACCCCTGGTCTAGAGTATGCCGCCATAACAACTTTGTGTTGTGTTCCGGCATTAGTGACCAGGTTTCAGCACTCCTTTAAAAGAGCAGCAGCGCATTTGTAGCACCTTTGGTGTTGCAAAGGTCCATAGGCGATGGAAACCGCTATACATCAAGTGGGCCGTCTGCCTGTCTGCTGAACTGCTGCAATAAAAAAAAACGACCAATCTATATTACACAAATCTCAACAATAAAATTAAGTAGTTCTTTTTACATTTTAAACCTACATAGTTAATATCTGGTCTGGTTGTTTTCTTTCCAACTAGTATCACTAAAATGGGTGCCGTGTGTTTTTCTATAGAAAAAAAAACACAAAACAAAACATGTTTGTAACGACTCCATAAACACGAGAGGACCCTATTAAGTATAGTATTAATATTAATATACAATAATATAGTACCTGTATACAGCTCCATTATACAGCGTGTCGTGTATGTTAAAGTCGTTAGCCTATAATAAGTGCTCCGACATGGCTCTTGGATAATTAACACTATTATTGGAGCTGTTGACACAATAACGCTCTTCTGTGATAATATATAATAACTAGGACATGCTCGCGACTTTGTCCATACTTGGCTAAAAAGTCCCGCGGGATTCCCGGGATAAAAATATCACGCAGTTTATTATATAAAATTTGCTATCGATTAATGAAAAAAAATCACATTGGTAAGTATATAATCGACAGTAAATTCTTAGACTTAAAATCTGTGCTACTTTTTATCCCGAGAATCCCGCGGAAATTTCAAGCCAACTGTGCACGAAGTCGCGGGCATATCCTAGTTATAAATAATATATCGGGGTCTCACAAACTTTATAACTCGAAATTACCCTATAAGATATTCAAGACGATGCCAATCCCCTTGAATAATCTGACTATAGGTATATTAAATCCGCGCAAGAACAAGAAAATAAACACATCTGGCAACACTGAACCACGAAAAGCGACTCATTTTAAGGTGATACTGTTTTTACAACGCAGCTTAAGGGCTAAGAATAGTTTAATCCGCTTGATTTATATTTATAGTTGGCTCTTAACCGTTAAAATATCTTAGTCGTTAAAAATTATATGTGACTGATATTGAATGAGGAAAGGAGAAACAAGTAATGTTGTATCTTATTTTATTAATGGCTTCTTCTTTTATCTATCCGTGTAGGAACGGAGATAGAATACAATTACCTGCGGCCCGGCGGCCTGTCGTAAGAGGGGACAAAACAACCATCAAGCAGGTGGTAGGGCATTTCACGACCTGGGTGGTTACCACCCCTGCTCTAAAGTATACCGCCATAATAACCTTGAGTTGTGTTCCGTCATCAGTGGCCAGGTTCCAGTCTCCCTTTAGAGAGCGGAAGCACATAGAGCTCCTTTGGTGTTACATTTTTCACAGGCGAACCGCTGTCCGCTGACTCATGAATAAAAAAAATTTATAACAAAACAATGTACTTTATTTGAAAAATAACTAACTACCTCTGTTGGCTCAGCGAAAGAAGGTGAGGATTTTTGGCCTCCGAAACGAGAGCACGCTAGTTTCCTCTGTCCTGGGTAGTGTCTTGCCAGTTGTGGGCTTGTAGTGCGGTCAGGTCAGCTTCCATTCTATTGTTCCAGCGCCCCGATCCGCCTCCAACCGTTTTACATGACCGAGCCAGCAGAGACAGTGACATTTTATCTCCCCAATTATGTTGGGCTCGGCCATGAGGTCTTCTATTTCGGATTGGTTCGAACCCTCCAACTACCATCACCTCTTATTGTTGGGCCCAAGATTTTCCTGTGAACCATCCTCTCTGTGACTAACAATTGGCTCTCCTCTTTAAGTGTCATTGACATACTATTTGAAAAATAGTAGCACTAAAATAACTTCGTTCGCGTCGCCACGATGAAGACTTTATTAATGAATCACAACGGCGGCAACAAACACATATTTTTAGCTATATTCGTCTGTCACACGGAAACCACATCATTTATCGAGATGAAAAGTACTTTAAAGTACTGAGTGTTGAGATATAAACTTTAGACCTTAAATAATATAATTAAAAATAGATACATAGATAGAACTACTACTACTACTCGAGATATAAACTAGCTCTATGTCGAGTTTCGTTTAAACTCATTCAGTCGTTTTATATAAAATAATAATAATAATAATAATGCCATCTTTATATGTTGTTAAAGCACACAGTTTCACATATCAGGCTGTTGAAATTTTCTACAAACTACCTATTGACCTAAAGTTGAATATATTTTATATACATAACAATCTTTTAAGAGTAACGTTAAAGCATTCCTTCTCAAACAAGCACATTATTCAATAGACGATTATTTTTGTTCTTAAGTATTAATATGATTATATAAAAATGCCTTCTTATTGACATAATATTTTGTAAAATGAATAATATTTATGGTAAATATGAAATATTTATAGTGATATTGATGACTACATATTTATATTCAGACACAAAATATTTTTTTAATTAATTAATATAGATAAATATAAACAAAATTTCATGTGATTCTAACAGAGGGAGAGACAAAAATGTTGACAATTGCATTTTCGGAATCTGCTAGTTCGAATGGATGAATGGAAAACCCATGGATTTATTAAATGAATTGTCCAAACTAGACCTTTCTACAGCTTTATAATATATTAGATGAAATACAGTCCCAAAGAGCAATATATCACATATCATCGAACCTTTAGAATTAAAGAGACCGAATCAAAAATAACAAGGTTTTAAATTATGTATCGTGGTTTCATTAAAATTTCTCCAAGTGTTGACCCGGAATACTAGCTGCGTGTCAACTTTCATGTCAATCAATTCGGTAGATTTCACGTGATTTTCTAACAGGCAGAAAAAACTAAAAGTTGCATTTTCGACTCAATTTTAGCAGCCCGAAGTTATTTCTCATTTTTACATACATCGTCATTCATCATTCATCTGGGATAATATTAGTGTTAGTGACTGAATGAATGAATGAATAAACAACTATACTGCACATACATTAAAGTACAACGGGCGGACTTGTCGCCAAAGGCGATCTCCTCCAGACAGCCCTGTACAATTATTATCGACACCGACTACATTGTTTACTGACTTTATAATTATTAAATGGAAGATTACAGTGTACATTTATTTACATTTGTCATAATTATATTATTAAAGTTATCATTATTACAATAGTCGTTGATTTATTATTATTACAACAGTAATATTTCTATTTTATATATGTCACACATTCTACATTACTACATTTAATTTGACTGTGGCCTAATGCGTATTGTTCATAGCGATAATCGAGAGTTATCTGTCAATATTTAACATCATTTATTATTATTTAGTCAGCGATTAGTTTAATGCGGTACTTATTTGTTATCACAAATAACGCATTAAGCCAGTCGCTTCATCTGCGTGACACAGTCACTAACATAAGACAGATAGATATAAAACACTTTATTGTCCACCAAAATAAATAATTACGAAATGAATAATTACAATAATTTTGTGGCAGAACAAAAGGCGGCTTTATCGTTTAAAGCGATCTCTTCCAGGCAACCTGATTTAGAGGATACTTTTAACAACTTGTGTCTAGATATGATTAAATTAAAAAATAAATAAAATAGAAAAGTAAGAACAGTACAGTGTGTTGTCGGTACGCACATAGCGCATCATCCCAGATAAAGCAGGAACATTAGACGAAATAATTCTATTAGTTAACGTTGATTTTTGAACATCACGTTAATTAGCTACTCAAATAAAATGTCGAATACCCGTATTTAATTGACATTATTTTGCCTTTTAAAGTATAAGAATATAGAATTTACCTTATTCTTTCTTATAAGAACGGTCGTTGTTCGCTATACATTTATACCGGTTGAACCAGCTTCTCATAAAACGCACGCATAACGACATAGACTTGTGCATTTATAGACGTAACCCGTGAAATTAAATCATAGGATACTAACTTATAAAGTAGTTTTAGTATATGTATTTAAGTTATGTCCTATCTAATATACTATACCGCCTACATCGCCAGAGTACTTTATAATATTCTTTTAAGTCAAGTTGCCTGGAAGAGATAAGGTATTAAGCGATAAGGCTGCCTACTGTTTCTGCCAGGACAATATCGTGCATTTTTGTAATTGTTTATTTGGTTTATTTTCTTCTTCAGCCAATCAATATCTATTGCTGGACGTAAGCCACCCAGGTCTGCGCCACCTGTCCGCCAACCAACCAACCAGTCCTGATGGCGACCTTACACAGGCCATTAGTCCACCGAGCTGAAGAGCGTACTACTCCTACGCTTGCCGAGACGCAGTCTCCACTCTAGGAGACGTCTGCTCTATCGCCCGTCGGTCGATAGGGACGGACGACGGAGAAAATAAAAACAATTTCCTGCGGACGGGCGGCCTGTCGTAGGAGGCGACTAAACAACCCACAACCAGATGCTAGGGTATTTACTCGTCGGGATGGCTACCACCCCTGGTCTAGAGTACGGGAGCTGCATACATCTAGTCTTCGCAGCGGACAACGAAATACTGACTAGCGCAACGCGGGAGCGCACATATTAATAGTTGCTCTATCTCGCTCGCACATCATCCGTCCCGCTCACACAATGTGCTATACATTGTACTAGCAGTACGACTTGTTAATATTTGTACTTGAGGTTACGCTTTATAAAATAATTCAAGTTCACTTCAGTTCACATCAGCACTCGACAGTGAATACTACTCTCTGCCATCTGAAGTATCATTTAACCTCTACCTCTCGCTGCTACAAGAGTATACTGCCACAACAAACTTGAGTTGTGTTTCGGCATTAGTGGCCAGGTTCCAGTACCCCTTTAGAGAGCGGCAGCACTTTCTTAGCACCTACATGTGTTACAAATGTGTGTGTATATTTATTTTCTTGTTTCGTCAACAAGGAATTAGATATAAAAGGATATTAATTGAATTTGTACATTGGCAACTCTCCAAACCGAATACGTCTTTAGAAACTTAGACGTCAGAAAAATGTAAAAGAAGCCACGTTAAAAATATGATGAAAATGTCTTTGTACCTATACCAGTAGTAAATATTGCACTATGCTGGAATTAGTGAAGTTATTTTTAACCAATAAAAAGAAAATGTATCTATAGAAATGTAATTCAATTTATAATATACTAGCGACCCGGCGCGGTTCCTCCCGCGCTCTGTCCCGCTCCCGTGGTGCATAGCGTCATATTATATAGCCTATGACACTCCCTGTCAACGTAGCTTTCCAACAGTAAAATAATTTTTAAAATCGGTTTCGTAGATCCAGAGATTACCTCCAACAACGTCACAAACTTTACCTCTTTATAATATTAGTATAGACATGACAAAAAACACTACCTGCAACATAGTGATGCTTGATAATTTTACATATATTTATGTGTATGTAATTATGTATATAATATCAATAGGTGTATTTATATATGTCTATTAAGTATAATTACATACTTATATGCTTATTAATGAATAAAATATAATGTATGTAACTGCATATCCTATAATATTTATGTATACCACCTTTGACAAATATAATCTGTTTCATTCCTGCCACGGGTTGTCTGGAAGAGATCGATTTTTACCGATAAGACCGCCTATTGTGCATATTTAGAATATTTTTAGGCTATAAGTTTTTCTGTGTTTTCTGTAATGGTGTACAATAAAGTGTTATTTATCTATATACCTATTTCGACGATGATATATATATAATAATAGCCGCGAATTAATATCTTGTTCCTGAAGTGTTTTTGCCACTCTTAACCACGGCAGATTGGTGGGTTCACCACATGACTAAACTCACATAGAGCTATTATTACTATCGCTAAATCAACCAGCAAACTTTCTAAGTGATTTACACTCTATAACATAGTTTCGAACTTACGTCATTGGAATTGCACTCATTTCACCATTGACTATGACGTTTTATTTACTATCACAATATGTCTTTGAAGACCACGGGCCATAAAAATGGCCCGGACTTTTGGAGGGCTGGCGTGGGGCCATGGGAAGGTCAACATGTAGAGGCCCTTGACATATTTGATGTAAATGTGGCGTGACACTGACCGACAATTATCCCTGTCAACACCATATAAAAATGCACCCAAAGACAAACCCCTGCCAGTGTAGGACTATTCGCAATAATTGTAATTATTAATTAAGTTAATCCTAAATGACGCAGAGTTTTGACAGTTAACTTCCTTTCATTGCAATCAGTTTTAAATTATTTTACTACGGTATATTATTGGTCATAATTTATACAACAGTCACTTCTAAAATATTCTATACAGTTAAATGCGCAAGCGCACGTCTCAAGAAAAATATGGCGAGATCAGTCTTAAGTGTAAATTGAACTCAGTCTGCTATCGACCGTCCACCAAAGCAGGCGTCATGAACAGATATAATTTGTTTATTTTATTTACATTTGCTATGTGCAATGGACAAACGCAGTATACAGTACCACCGGCGAAATTAGAAGCTATATACCCTAAAGGACTAAGAGTTACGGTGAAAGGTGAGCTATTTTTTAATTATCGTAACTTTTTAAACAATAATCGCTCGGCATTATACATAATTAACTTCGGTGACTAAGTTTTCCGCATTTTGGTTTTTCAATTCCGGTTTTTGAAGTAAGTTTTTTACGGTTAACTTATCAATTTACATACAAAGGTCATTAGACCTGTTCTTTTGTATGTTAGCAGAATGTGTCATCTGTTTATTGACAAGAACACGAATTGCATATGATAGAGATACTGCTGTGGTTAATATTTTCATATACCTAAAAGAACTTTATCAATAACTCCAAAATACGAGGTAACCTTCATACTTGTGACAGTGAAAACAAATTATAAGAAAATTCGTTAGAGAATGAAATAAAAATATATGAAATATTAAAATGAAAATCTATCACTGTCCCTTATTTTGCAGATGCAAGTTTTTAGAATTAAATAAAATCAAACTTTGAGAAAATTGGAACTTTTGAAAATCCGTCACGTATCATTAAATTCTGGTCTTTCATATACTTCTTCTTCAGAGTTTGCAACTCTGCGTTTTCTTCTATTAGGAATTCAGTATGAGCATATTTAGCATTCCTCTTGTCTGATCCCTCTTTCTCATCCCCTTATTAAATAATTATACCCTGAGAGCTATTAGTGCCATCCGTGTTCAATATTATGACATAATAGCTGACCCGCGAACTTCGTACCGCCATATTTTCTGAATTCCTAAAAGATTTTGTTTCATGACACAAAAACAAAACCACCAAAATCGGTCCAGGTGATTAGGAGGATTCTAGAACCCGATTTCAGCGCCACCTACCGGTTCCAATTGTGAATTTAAACCATCCGAGGACCCATTTAAACACACGAAACAAATTTCATCAAAATCGGTTAAGTCGTTCTCAAGTTATGCGCATACATATATATCTACGATTCATTTTTATATATACATAGATAGATTCAGGATGCTGTTGGGGCTGCCTCGATTCGATTCTGCAGTGCATCCACTATGTTCGCTAAGGCACGTACTAATGACTTTTACGCCATCAGGCGTAAGAAAGCCGCGTATTTATTGTTCCGAATCCGGGCTAGCACCAGCATTATCCTAATGGTGTTCGCAGAGAGAATGGACTCCCCTTTTCTTCGATGTTGGGTAAGGCTACTTATCTATCGTCAGGGAAGTGGTGGGGCCATTCTTTCTGCTTTTGTGTTCTGTTGTGTCCGTTCTACTAACAGAGATATAATGTTTGTCACTAACAAGTGGATGTAATATCTGAAATAATACAATAATATCAGGTAGTCAGAGGGCTGGTGCTTACCTCGGGCAACGGATCAGTATGGCGATCCAGCGAGGAAACGTAGCCAGCCTTCTGGACACCTTAGCCATAGAAGGCGGTGATCTGGGCTCAGTATTCTACTTATAGTCTTGAGGGACTATGGGTAGAATACAATACAAATAAGTTTTCTTTTATTGTATTCGATTATATGTAATTTTATAATTGTAAATTAGGTAAATAATATTTATCTCAATTAAAAAATATCTGAAATGGATATAAATTATTATTATAATGTCCTTGAAGACCACGGGCAATGAAAATGGTCCGGACTGTTGGTGGACTTGCGTGAGGGCCATGGGAAGCCTAACACGTAGAGGCCCTTTGATAAATTTAATCTAAATGTGGCGTGACATTTACCGGCGATTACACCTGTCTACAACATAATTATAGTAATGCACCACAAGCCCCGCTCAGTGAAGGACTATTGTAAAAAATGAGAATAAAAAGTACTGGACTATTTGGATGAACTGCTAATGGAACTAGGGACCCGGATCGTAATGTTTCGGGGAACATGGATAAAAAGGGCAGAAGGTAACTCCCATCTTAAAGGCTGGCAACGCATTCTTTTCGCCCCTGATGTTGCAAACGTCTATTGGCGACGGTAACCACTTTCCATGAGCTGGGCGGTCAGCCTGTTTGCCAGATTCACAATAAAGAAGCTTCTAGTTAAGGTTTTGCCTGATCGCTACTTTTCTATTATTGCTTAAAAAGGTGTATATTTTAAATTATACACGCCACGCCAACAAATTATCGTGAATAAGATCCTTGTCCTTCTGAAGGTTGCCTGGAAGATATTTCTTTAAGCAATAAGGCCACCCATTGTACTACTACCTTCTAATTTTAAGATATAAAAATGTGTTACTCTTTTTATGTCTTTATGTTGTTGTTATAATAGATAAACAACGTATGAATATGAAACATTTTATCCCGCAACTAAAATATTAATGAATTACTAAAAATCTCTGCCTAACTTTAATTTCTCTACCGTCAAAAGCAATTTTAAACAAAAGTTTTGGGTAGGTTAGATACCCACAATTCACCTGGGATCCAGTAAAACTTTACATAATTTTGTGCTAATTATTCCTTTTCATCCGGTCTTTTCACGTTTAATTTACCCGGTGTTTTCATTTGATTTTCTTTCCTGGAATAAAAATTCTTAGTCAATTTTAATAGACTGTTGGAGAGTTGCTACTAAGTACCGTAATTAAAAAATCAACATTTCTTCAAACTCATTTTCAATGGTCAGATTAGATAGGGTATAATTCAAATCAAATTCATTTATTTGCAAGAATAATAAGTAATCGATACAAGATATTCATAGAAGTTTAACGTAATAATATCACTTAGTAAAGGCGTACTAATTTCTTCTTTTGTGTACTTAAATAAATTACCTTAAACTAGAGAGTAGATAAGCTTCAAAGTGTCAAATTTATATATCAATACATTATTATTGCTTTATGGATTCTTTTTATTACACTAGTTCAGCAGACTGGTAGACGGCCCACCTGATGGAAAGCGGTTACCATCACCTATGGATATTTGTAACACCAAAGGTGCTACCAATATGCTACTACTCTGTTAAGGGAGACTGAAACCTGGCCACTAATACCGGAATACAACTCAAGGTTGTTATGATGACATACTCTAAACGAGGAATAGTAGCCATCCAGACGAGTAAATACCCTAGCACCTGCCTGTAGGTTCATTTGTCGCCTCTTAGGACAGGCCGCCCCAACGCAGGAAATTGTATTTTTTCTCCGTTCCTGCACAGATTTAAAGCGGATGACAGGCGTGCGAGCAAGTACACGTACTAAAAGCTCAACAACCTTTTTCGTCCGTGTCACCTTGAGTACGGGACCTTTTAGAAGAAGAAAGAATTGTTTTATTTAGTACAAAAACATACTTTAACAATACTGAGGAAAATAAAATAAAATAAAGGAAACCTTATAAGTCCTAAAATTGGACCCAGACTCAGGCGTACTGTGTAAGGCTTTTTTAATTATTTATTTACTTCCTACAAAAAGCAAAAGAAATACAATACCAAATTAGAGAAACTTAATTAAAGCGGGAAAGATAGGAGCCCAAACTAGCCCTGTGTGATGACACTCCAAGCCCTCGCCTCTCTGTCACTACGAGTATAATAACCGCCACGATTGAGCATTACAATAAAAGAAAAGAATGAAGGCTAGTCAGTAACAATAAGGCCAGCGCTGTTCTTCCGCCTGAGGCCACCAGGTGAGGTCAGGAAGAGCAGGAATTTATAAAAGAAGGTCATCATCATTACCACCAGTCTCATTGCAGTGAATGCTATGTACATTTCTTTTTTAAGTAGTTAGTATGTTTTATAAAATACTAATGTCTTTATGTTTCATGAGTAGGTATATTCTATTAATTTAGAGTATTTTTAGTTTTATGTGCATCCATTCGCGTCAATCAATATTTTTCTTTCTTTCTTTTATCTATCCATAAATACGTTTATGTTTATAACGTATAAATCTCAGACGAACAAAATAGATAGCCCCGAGCTCTCCGAGTGAAGCCCGCTAAAGGAAGCCGATTGTACCGCGAAGCGTTACGATAACTTGGTATTAAATAATCTCTCTCCAGGGTCTTCTTTCCCGTTATCTATAATGAGGTGGTTGGGGCCTCGAGGTTTACCTCTTTACCCCAGCTGCAACTCAGTGGGCCGTACCCACCGGTTACTCGGTTTGGAGTTGCTGGAGTCTTCTCCGCATGGCGATGGCTTTCCAGTAGCTCTCGTTGGTCAATCTGCGGCGTTCGGTGGCCATCTGTGGCTTCTGGTGGCCTGTCAGCAGCTTTGTGGGTTTTGCGACTTCCGCCATCGCTCTGATTAGATGATATGAGATTAATTAAATAATCGATTTACTACGCATAAATGTGGAATGATTTCCAACTGATACGTTACTATTTTCTTAAGTTTTCGGGACTTGTATACATAATAAAACTACGTTTTGACATCTTTGTCTTCCGTGCCACTGAAAAGTGGCCGAAACGTCAGAATAACAAAAATCAAATAAATTACCGCGCTTAAAACCGTGAAAACGTAGTTTTATTATGATACATTACTATTAACCAACCACACAAACGCAAACCACGTGTATTTCAGACGCTTCCTTTAATAATTCTCATCACCCTGGTATTAAGTTCCGGATGCATTCTAAGTCACAATACCAGGGCTTGCACCAATTTTTTGACATCCTATTCGCGTGCTCTTCATTGTGAGACCATTTGCGATTCACATCATCCTTTCTGATGTCAAGTCGGCATTTCTTCTGCTACTTTTACCAGAATTGTGAAATGTCATATCTAGAGGTTTGCTTCTCGATAGCTAAACCAGTTTATCTTTAAAGTGAAATCAATTTATTCACAACGTCATATATACGAAGGCTGCTTCGAATACGGGAGTGTTTAAAGTGGGCTTTTAGTTTACATTCATCGCAGTGTGTTCATCTCCGTGACATATAGCTCCTGCTTGTGTTGCTCAAGTGTATGCCACACTTAACTGGCATACAAAAGTACATGTACCCTCATTATTTTCTGTATTATTTACCCAAAGGTTGTATATTGTGCAAGACATTTTTAGACAAAATTTCCGCTTAGTTATTTTTAATAACAAGCAATGTAAATATTCTGTTCGGTTGAGGAAAAATATGAGACACCGTAAAAACCCGAACTATAATGACACAATGACAAAACTTGATAGTCTGTCCTATTTTGAACAATTTGATGAATTCGATCTATTCATCTAAAAATTTAATTTTAGTATGTAATCTTATATATAAAAATCAATTGCTGTTCGTTAGTCTGACTAAAACTCGAGAACGGCTAGACTGATTTGGCTAATTTTGGTTTTGAATTATTTGTCCAGTGAAGGTTTAAAAGGTGAGTAAATATGAAAAAAAGAATGATTCTGAGGCGGTACGAAGTTTGCCGGATCAGCCAGTTATTTAAATAAAAATCTACAAAACCAAAAATTACCTAAGAAATATAACGTATATTTAACAAGAGCAAAAAAGGCTATAATTTTTCAGCCTCACCAGACCGCTGTTGGAAATAAATCAAAAATACTTAAAAACAACCTTTTTTTAAAGGTAAAAAGATGTTCATATAAAAAACCGGGCGTTAAGATACTATGTTATCAACATAATTATAAACTACAATTATAGCAATTTATTATCTTTTAAACACTAATTAATGTCCAATTTGAAGTTAAAGAAATGACGTCATCCCTTACTACGCTCGATAAAATCTAGGTGGCTTTGACGTTTTGCAAGTATCTCATTTAATTAGACAGTCAACTTCCATATTATTATTCTTAGATGCACCAGTTAATAAAATGCAAATAACAAGGAAAATGTAATGACAATGACAATGTTGTTGGGAAAATCCATTTGCTTGAATCCTACAACAAATAAGTGAAATAGGAATGTACAAAAGGAAATCTAAGACTGCAAAAACAATTTTTATTTATTTATAATTTTCGTTTTATAATTAAATTACTTACAATTGTATACGCGTTATTGTACAACAACATAACTGAGAAAAAAATACACGAAAAACTTAAATAATATAAGGTATTGTAATGGGCAGCCTTATTGCTTAAAGCAATCTTTTCCAGGCAACCTTTAGATGGATAAGATCTAACTGCAAAAATATCGTTGGTGTGCAGATGAATTAGATGGTAATAATTGAACATAATTACTATACATACATATGTATATAGCTATAAAAATATATACGTGCCTATACATACAACACAAACGTACACTGAGATAGTGCTCCTTCAGAGCTCTGTTGAAGGAATGGATAGGTTTAGCAGATCGCACATCTGCGGGCAGTGCATTCCAAAGATGGACAGCCTGTACAGCAGTGGCGTGGACTTCGTGCAACTCGATTCGCCATAGCCTACCTTTTTGAAACTAGCGACCAAAAGGTCGAAAGCGTCATACATTTACTGGCGTTTACGTTCTGTTCAAACATGTTATTGCTAATTAATGTCTCTATAAATTAACTAGCGACCAAAAGGTCAAAAGCGTGATGAAATTAATGGCGCTTAAATTGTTATTTGTGCATATATTATTATTGTATCTATCTACTATCACTTACGCTCGGTGGCTTTCGACGCGTATTGGATGAAATAGCAACTCATAACCCGATCGGGCACCGGCTTTTGGGTCAAAATATGCGATAAGATTGCAAAGTTTTTTCAGATGACTTACACTAGCCAAATTTCCACCCCATGCCACTGCTGAACGCAGAACGATTGCATAAATCTGCGTAATATGTAACAGTGTCCTGAGTCGCAACCTCTCTGACGGTCAAAGATCTCGAATCACTGTGAAAGAACCATTATGTATTGCCTTTTTATCCAACGAGGTAATGCTGCCAGCCTTCTAGGTATTCTGCCTTGCGATAGAAGTATGCTGGGGCTGAACGGGTTTTATTTTAGATGTTTTATATTTTATTGTATATATTTTGAATTAATTTTTGTTATAAGGTAATATTTAAGGTAGTTTAGTTTTTAGTTTATAATTTATGAGTATTTGTATATTAAACATAATTTTATATTTACATGATTTACAATTATAAAATTACATGTAATCGAATACAATAAAAGAAAACATATTTGTATTGTATTCTATCCATAGTCCCTCAAGACTATAAGTAGAATACTAAGCCTAGATCACCGTCTTCTGTGGGTAAGGTGCCCAGAAGGCTGGCTACGTTTCCTCGCTGGATCGCCATACTGATCCGTTGCCCGAGGTAAGTACCAGGACTCTGATCACCTGAAGAGTCAATGAGTCGCTTTGATAAATTTTGATAGAGGTTCATGGCCTCAGGACCCCACGGACCAATCTCGACAGCAAACGGCACAAACAACATATATTAAATATATTGTCCTTACAATATTACGTCTTTGTTCAGGGTGACATAGGGTACCTTTTATCCTGAAAAAATGTATCTACCTACTGTTCTATAGAGTTAAAAAAAAACTTCAATTGATTGATAGACTAGCCTTGAGCTAATCTTGTTTCTTGCCATGAATGAGAGTTACGATGGCCCACTTCACCCTTCCCTATTCCTTTGTCCTATTCCACTATCCCATTGCCCTATTCCATTTCTCTCTATCCCATTCCTTCCGTCTGATTCCTCTATACCATCCCTCTTATCCCACTCGCTAATCCCACCTCCTTTATCCAATCGTTTCTATACCATGCCTTATGTCCTATCCTAAATGCTTGAAATGCGTTGGCTTCGCCGCTGGCGTTGCAAACTTCTATAGGGAACGGTAACCCCCTTCCATTAGATGGGCCGTCTGCCGTTTACCGGTTTAACAAAAATAATGCAAGAGAAGCCGCTAGTACTATATAATACTGACTCCCATTACGGTGATATGGGAAAGTTCCCCCAGGATACGAATGTGGACTATTCGCGCGTAAAACCAAATGAAGCACTCTAGTACAAAATATTTGTCAAAATAGAATTCATGAATATAGCTTTTAAAAGGTCTATTAATAAACAACACATTAATCTCGAAGTCGTTAGTAACATGACAGCGTTGTAATTAATTACGTACATAAAGAGTAACTAGGCGTATACAAACGATGCAGTATATGAAGACGACGGGGTATTGATCTCAAATAGTCCAGAACATGCTCAGAACCAAATTAAAAATTTACACTATATATAGCCTGTATTCGAGTTTTGCAGGTTTTCATTTGCAAAAAAGAAAAAAGCCAAAACCAGTTTGAGGTTGCTTGCAGTCGTTCAAATTAAGTAATAAAAAATTTAAAAATGTTTTTGTTTATTGTTTCGTTGCGTAAAATTATTCGAAACATACACAGGGAAAACCAGCCAATTAATGTGAACGTCCTAAAAATACTTTTAAATAAATAAAGACTGTTTTTTTAATGATGCCTTTAATAATATCGGCGTTGGTTTTACCAGCTCATGTTGATTTGAAGAGGCCATCTGATTCAGAAGGTCTCCTTGCCTTCTCTTCCTAGATTGAGGGAGGTTGTGGTTTCAAGATATGTTGTGGGGAGTTTGTTGCGCCGCTTCTTCAACTAAAATTGCTTTGGAAACGGTGGTAGACTTAGGACATTAAATGAGTAGTGTTTTAGGTTTTATTGCATGAGTTCAGCAGACAGGCAGACGGCCCACTTGATGGAAAGCGGTTACCATCGCCTATGGACATTTGCAACACCAAAGGTGTTACAAATGCGCTGCTGCTCTATTAAAGGAGACTGGATCCTGATCACTAATGCCGGAATACAAGTCAAGGTTGTTATGTTGGCATACTCTAGACCAGGGGTGGTAGCCATCCAGACGGGCAAATACCCTACCTACTGGCTGTGGGTTGTTTTGTCACCTCTTACGACAAGCCGCCCGGCCGCAGGAGATTGTATTCTTTCTCCGTTCCTGCACAGATAGCCTGTATGATTCCATTTTGAAACCAATACGTTCATTTTCATTTTCGAGCGAATGCTCATGTGTTATTGTCTATTGTTTAATTATTTTAGGGCCGATTTTTCAATCATCAGGTAAAAGTTATCAGTCGAATTAATTATAAAAAACATTCAACTGTTTTATTCATACTACTGACGTTATGAATGTTTCCATGTTCGTTATCCTATGACTATAGGAAGAATATGGTTGTAGATATAATAATAGATACAACAATAAAATAATAGAATTTTTTATGTGGTGTTTGATAAATCGGCCCATGTATTGTGAATATGTCGTGGATCTTGAAATTTAACAATCATGATTTGACCGACCATTTCATGAAATGGTTGTATTTCATGATAGGGCTAGCTAAAACTGACCATATCGTTTAAACGTCAACGTTTGATGATAAGTCAGTGCACGTGTGGCCATATAATCTATGTAGGGTTTCCATGATATCTGAATATGAAAGGTTTAATAAAAATTCCAAATAAAGATGGAAGATATATTTATTTACTTGTAAGAACAAGTCGGGTGCGATATGCATAAGAGGCACTTTTATTTATAATTTGAGATATAAAGTGAATTTAGGGTGGTTATAAAAAAAAAATAACCACGAAGGCTAAGGCTGGAGAGCTCCACTTATTAAAAAAGTTCGGATATGTTAATAATAGTTCATAATAAATAAAAGTGCCCTATAAGTATACCCCACCCAAGAAATCGCTTAATGCAGTTAACTTGCAAATAGTAGGATCATCTACACTTTGTTTTAAATACAAATATCTTCACCTGCAATTTCCATGTAGCCATATTTTGAAATCCAATAATAGTCCGTGGTTTTTAGTTGCGTGGTCACCCTACTTTCTTTTATTTGTTTATCGCAATAATTTTATGCCGCCGTGATGCATCTTAAAAACAAAACGATATCAGCACCTCTAACGGCGGATAATCTGACTATTTTACGATATGATCACTAATGTTTGACCACATCATGAAGTAGCCATGCGTTTAGCTGTTCATATCGTTATACGATGATTGTTCATAGATCTGGCTAGACCACACCATGATGAGGGCAGCATGTAGTTTCCATTTCATGAAATACAACCATTTCATGAAATGGTTAACCACGTCATGAAGTGATCAATTCTAAGATCTGGCCACGACATATATATATCGATCAAGCCGGCCAGCGAGCTGTAATCAAGAGAATAATAGCAGCCCATAAATGTCCCACTGCTGGGCTCGGGCCTCCCACTGTAGGGGAACGGACAGTATACCCGCCTGGCTTGTCCAAGGCGGCTTAGCAGGTTTGACACATTGGTTATCTCGATGTGCAGGTTGCATCACGATGTTTTCCTTCACCGTTATTAGCACGTGGTAATTGTAACAATATGCACATTAGGTCCGAAAACTGCCTAAGTGGTGCATGCGTTCCGGCCAGGATCGAACCCGCGCCCTTTGAGTTTGGGACGCGTGCACTAGCCATTACGCTACCACGACTCTAAAAACGTAAGAGGCTAAAATCTGTAAACGTCAAAATTTTCAATAAATATCAGTTTCGTCATTATTTACATTGAAACTTCTTTCGATGACAGAATTACAAGTATTTAAATTCATTGAAGTGACATCAGTGTAACTTTCAGATGATGGCTTCTCACTGTTTGCATTCCATGGGAAGCTAAATGAAGAGATGGAGGGCTTGGAAGCAGGACAATGGGCCAGGGATATCACCCGCCCTAAGAATGGTCAATGGATCTTCAACGACAAGAACGCGCAACTGAAACTTGGAGACAAGATTTACTTTTGGACGTACGTTATCAAGGATGGGTTGGGTTATCGTCAGGATAACGGAGAATGGACTGTCACTGGTGAGTTACTTTTATTGTTATCTAGTATTTTTAGCTACTTCGGACCAGCGGATTCCGAAAATACAATTTTTATAATTTCTGACTATCTGCCTGTTTGAACGGATTTAGATTAAACTTGACACAGAGCTACCTTACATCCCGGGTCAGAACTGGATACTTTCATCCCAATAAGTAACGTTGTTTCGATGGAATAAACGAATATATCCAAGAATATGGTGCTGTGGTCGAATTTTATTTTTGGCGCCGTTGCAATTCATTACTAAACTTCGTCATGGCAACGCAAATGAAGTTTCAGGAGATAGATGAGGTTATTTTGGACAAAATATTACCCCAAGAACTTAATTTAAGTATATAAAGGTAAACAGCTTTCCTGAAACTTCAATCTAGATTCTAGACAATCGTTGAATGTATATTTTCAGAATTCGTCGACGATCAAGGCCGAGTTGTAACTAATCCAGTTACACTGCCTCCAAGACCCAATCCTTCTCCTGTTACTCAAAGTCCTATCCCAGAACCTCCAAGACCTGAACCAACACCAACTTGCCAACCAACATCAACTGAGGTTCCCGGTAGAATCGTATGCAGAGGAGAACTGATTTTCAGCGAAGAATTTGAACAGACTAATCCGAATGACATCCAAAATTGGCAATCTGAAGTCAAATTTCCCGCAGAACCAGTAAGTCCCTTTACTATTATTGGTAACTATACTGAAGGTACTAGTTGATATTAGTATACATATCCAACACTGAACTATCCAAAATTTTGCGTAACGACTTCTTAATGCCATCTATCGTAAAACATGGAAATACGTGTAATAAGGCTAATCTTGTTTTAAATGTAACAAAAATATCCACTAGGAAGGTAATTGTAATCATGCATGTTAATACTGATATCATGTTTATAAAACGTTTTTTGGCTCTCCTGTAAAATCCACTTTTTTAGAGTGTTATTGTTGGTTTAAGCGTGCGATATATAGTTACATAATTACTATCACGCTTGTATGTACTATACGTCCAAGGGTAGATAGAAACGATACATGTCTACTTGCATTTGGCTGAATTATATACTAAAGACTTCATACATCAGAAGTTCCTTTGCCTGCCATTGTGGCGAATACTAATACTACATACACACAAACACACCACACATATTATCATACCTGTTTTTCATGGGTGTAGACAGGGACGATGGGTCTCCACGTGCTACGTGACAAACACCTTTCACTTCATCTCTCATTAATATTTGCATTCATGCACTGTTCTATTTAAGACGCTTTTTACCTTCCTTCAAAGTTCTAACAAAATGGGAAAGTATTTGTTTGGATGCTTGTTTATTTCTGCACACAATTTTGGGAATGTTGGTTTGAAATTTGGTATATTATGGTAACTAAATTCAATAATAAACATGGGATATTCTTATACCGCTAAATGGAATCAACAAAGTACTGAAGAATATGAATTCAAAGTACATGCACAAACCTAGTGACATTAAGCAACTAGTCGATTGTATTTAGACTTATCAGATGTTACTTTATTTTGGACAGTTATTCATACTAGTTGAGTGGAAATGGTTGCTTTCTAGCGATACGACTAACCAGCAGTCCTGCACCATCTCACTGTAAATGATTCCCGTTTAGACCTAGTACCAATCACTGAAATGGTACTCGTCAATTCGTCGACCATGCGACGCGAGGTTCACTGGTTGGCAACGCGCCCACCAATTAACCACCTCTTGACAACGAGTGAACGCTTAATAACGAGTCGGTGCTGATCGGGTGCAACCTGGCTCTAATGAGCTCTGTATGACCCTAATATCATTTCCCAGTACGCTACTACACAGAAATTATATATTATTCTAGGATTTTCCTTTCAACGTATATTTGCCCGACGACACTGTCTCAGTCCAAGGGGGTTCGTTGGTAATCAAACCCGTAATGCTTGAAAGTCGCTTCGGTACCGGCAAAGTTAATCAAGAACTGGATTTGACTAGCAGGTGAGTTACTTATTGAGGATGTGTCTGGAAATGTTAATCAAAGATCAATTATAGAATATTACAACTTTAGAATAGTGTTGAGATGTGATGTTATATGAAAAGAGTACATTTGAAAGTTGCACCAGTCACTGACGTAATGAGAGAATTACAAATAGTGTAAGTAATATGGAAAAACGGTATGCAAAGTATAAGGATATCAATTATCTGAATGTGAATGTTAATCTGAGAGAAGTAATAATAGACCGAAAGTGGAAGGTTTACGTAAAGAACAATATTGGTAAGAATTCTTGTAACGTATGATGGTTATCATATGAAAGAATAGAAAAAAACAGAAGAAAGAGATGTTTTTCTTATAGAAGAAGACATATGGCAAGCTAAGGACTTCGTGACGTATCTCTTGAATAATCTATATCTTTCCCATAAGATACGTTGTTAGACCAATTTTGATGATGTGGTCCCTGAAATAATCAGTCTTTTGCTTACCCTAATATGATTGTTATAACCAAAGTTGCTTACAAAGACAATGTTACATATTTTATCATACCATTAGACCTGGATTTGTGTTGTCAATTTAAATAGAGGTTCAGAAAAATGAAATAAAACAACATATTGAGTAATGTTATCAAATCGAATATAAAATTCACGGAATATTTTCTAAATTTCAATATTATTATCTTAATAACCTATATTTTTTTTATAAATATGATGTGTAATAATAAAATAATAATATATCAATCACTACTACGCGTAGTTTGGTTGTAAAAGCGTCTGCTGATACAAAACATACAATTATATTTACTGATACGTATTTTAATAACATTACGGTAATTAATCAATATATAGTCAATTACGCATCACTCACCATCGACAGGATGTTCACCCCCACTTCCTTGAACTCTCTTTTTTTTCAAGGAGAAATACACATACGGACCTCTAATATTGTTTCATCAATGCTTACGGTCATCTCATCGTGTAGGTATCACGGTGAGGGCCTGTGGAGACTCGCCGGTGTGTTGCCGGAATACCCTCTAAAACTCCCCGTATTACTTCCAGTCGCCTATAGCCAAGGCCGCAAGAAGTCGCTTTTTTATTGCTGGAGTACAGCAGACAGGCTGACGGCCCAACTGTGATGGAAAGTGGTTACCGTTGCCTATAAACATTTGCAACACTAAAGGTGCTACCAATGTGCTGCCGGACTTGTAGATGGGGCTAGAACCTGGCTACTAATGCCGGAACACAACTCAAGGTTGTTATGGCGGCATGCTCTAAACCAGGGGTGGCAGCCATACAGATGGGCAAATGCCCTATATGTGTGCGAGTTGTTTTGTAGCCTCTTACGACAGGCCGCATGGCCGCAGGAATTTGTATTATTTCTCCGTTCCTGTACGGATAGAAGTCGCAAGTCGTTATCGCATAAGTCCTGGCAGCCGTTGAACTCCCACGCTCAACTATGCAACGGTTCTCTAGAATGTTTATTTCGCGTACAATAATAATCTAGAGGGCAATTCCTGCTGCGGTTTTACCTCTACGATATGACATGGGGTTCTTTAAAAAGATCTAGATCTGACCTATAAACTAATATTCTACGAAATAAATTATATCTAAGAATGTGTCTAGTGGCACTTACTTAGTCATTGTCAGTTTTTTTTCACATGTTCTCGTGTCCGAAACATCACTTATGTACTGTTTTTATTTTCTACTATACGCTACACTAACTCAAACGGTTTAGTTCTTTTGATTCCTAGCATTAGGGTTGTAGTGTCGTGCAGTTGGATTGCCCTGACATTCACATAATGATGAAGCCTTTTCGTGGGCCTCTGCATGTTTAGAGGAGATGCCTTTGTTGCAAACTCCATTTTCAGGTCCCGGTGGAGAACGTCAACCCTTATGTACCGTGGTTTATTTACAATATTCCTCAGAACTTTATTCTAGAATATTTGTATTTTTCGATGTTTGTTTTTTGGCACATCCTCCTAACTGGATGCTGTAAATCTATACTGGCATGAGAACTTGTTTATATAGCAGTAATTTATTACTGATTGACACCGGGGAGCGTCTATCCATAAGTCAATATAGTCTTTTAAAACGTATTTCGAACTCGTCTTTCTTCTCACTTTCCTCAACTTGACATAGCTCTATTGACTTCTTTAACATTCCAGGTGTACAGGCCGAATGGAATTGATGGAATGTTCGAGGACAGCATCTGGTGCTTACATCTTGCCGCCAGTGATGACTGCCTCATTAAATACACGTAACAAATTCAGTTTTAAGTTTGGAAAAGTTGAAGTAAGAGCGAAACTGCCCGCTGGCAACTGGTTACTCCCAGGTAAGATTGTATATACTTACGTATTTAATTTTAATAAATTTAAGTATGTACTTATTTACAATATTATAAAATTAAGAGATGGTGTGGTCACGTTGTACGCATGAAAGACGCTAGATAGAAAGAACAACCTAAAGCTGTCTTTCACTCACAGCTGAAGGATGGAAAGCGCAAATCTGGCGGTCAATTTCTGCATTATAGAGACGTACTCAGGTGCCATCTTTCTGCATGTGACGTCTCAAGTGACAGCTGGGAAGACCCTGCACTGCAAAGAAGTGAGTGGCCTAGTTCTACTGATAAAGCTGTTGCTGCCTTCAAAAGGCACCACGTAGAACACTCTGATGAGTAACGCCTTATCAAAAAGAATCGCCCTAACATCTGCAGCTACACATATGACTCATCAGGACGGCTGTATTGCGCTTCTTTTAAAAGAACTTCCAAAATTAAATTTGGTTTCGCTAGCCACCTACGCTCGCACTGATGGACTTGTCAAGGTTGGCCGTTGACGGATACGTCAAGATTATATAAGATAATACAATAAAAAAACTTAATGTTAAGCTAAGTTAAGTTAACTAATCCTAATCTATCTATAACCACAGTTTTCCCCGCGGCTAATCCGCGGGTCAAGCCCCGGTGTGTGGTCCTCTTTGCTTACATAAAAAGTTATGTTTTGATATATCAAAGCCAGTATGTACTGTATATACAATCAATACAATACTCTTTATTGTACACCAACATTACATAGAAAACATACACAATAAACCTACTTACTAAAAGGTAGTACAATGGGCGGCCTTATTGCTAAAAGCAATCTCTTCCAGGCAACCTTTGGATGGACAAGATCTAATTACATAGATAGCGTTGGCGTGCAGTTGAAACAGGTATTAATATAATAATAAAATAATTATAATACATATATTATATAGTTATAAAAATATATACGTACATAGACATACATATCAAACAATAAACACGTTATACAGTTAGATAGTGCTCCTTCACATGTCTGTTAAAGGAATGGACAGATTTAGCAGATCGAACATCTACCGGCAGAGCATTCCAGAGATGCACAGCCTGAACAGTGAATGATCTTGCCTAAATCTCCGTAGTATGTATCGGTGTCCGAAGTCGCAACCTCTTTGACGTTCTCAACGTCCTCCAATCACTGTGAAAGAACTGAAAACGTATATATATATAACCTTCCCTTATAAATCAATTAATTTATGGTGAAAACCGTTTAAAAATCGGTTACGTACAGTTAGCGGATATATGCATTTATATTGCCGACGGCCTCTGTGGTTGAGCGGGCTAAGCCTTTGCCGGCTTACCCCACTGCAACGCAGAGGCTCCGGGTTCGATTCCTGGTATAGTAAATTTCGGAAACGTATTTTCTTCGTTATTTATTATGGTCTGGGTGTCTGGGATCGGCCCCAGAATGGTCCGTTGTATATTACCAATAACACAAGCGTGACTTGCTTAATTTGGGGATATACAGTGTGTGTGTTTGTCTGCCGATTCTCTATTCTCCATTCTCTATATTAGTTAGGTTTAGCAAAAGCAAGGAGCAACACGTGATTTAAAACCATTTTGTGTACTTAACCCAATTTGAGGAAAGTTGTGGGTTAGTTACGATTTGCTTAACACTTACATATACCTAATACTAACCGTGAAAGTTACTATGTTTGTGCAGGACTTAAACTTTATCGTCACAATAATACATATCTTCTGATATCCCAATAATTTATTTCAATGACTTTACAATCTAATACAATAAAAGAAAACTTAACTTAGTTAGTTATATTGTATTGTATCCATTAATCATATCTATATTAAATACTAGCTGACCCGGCGAACTTCGTACCGCCATATTTTCTGAATTCTTAACGACTTTGTTCCATGACACAAAAACAAAATCACCAAAATCGGTCCAGGTGATTAGGAGGATTCCAGAACCCGATCTCAGCGCCACCTACCAGTTCTAATTGTGAATCTAAACCATCCGGGAACCCACTCTACCACACAAAAACAAAATCACCAAAATCGCTCCAGGTGATTAGGAGGATTCTAGAACCCGATCTCAGCGCCACCTACCAGTTCGAATTGTGAATCTAAACCATCCGGGAACCCACTCAAACACACAAAAACAAAATCACCAAAATCGGTCCAGGTGATTAAGAGGATTCTAGAACCCGATTTCAGCGCCACCTACCGGTTTCAATTGTGAATCTAAACCATTTGGGGACCCATTCAAACACACAAAACAAATATCATCAAAATCGGTAAAGTCGTTCTCAAGTTATGCTCGTACATACATTTCTACGATTCATTTTTATATATAAGATATATACGAATATCCACGATCCTATTAATATTATAAACGCGGAAGTGTAAGAATGTATGAATTTATGTTTGTTACTGTTTCACGCAAAAACTACTGAATGGATTTTGATGAAACTTTAGAATAATATAGCTTACACATCAGAATAAAACGTAGGCTATAATTTATAAAGATGTAGTGTGAATTTTCCAAAATATAACGATTTTCCATCACCACGCGGGTGAAACCGCGGGGCGCAGCTAGTCTTAAATAATATCGTCGGCGTCAGCGCAGGACCTTGTAACAACATGTTTTTTGTCAAAATTGTTACAAATACGTTTTTTTATTGCCTGAAGCAGATAAACAGGCAGACGGCTCACCTGATGGAAAGTGGTTACCGTCGCCTATGGACGTTTGCAACACCAGGGGTGTCAACAACGTGTTGGCGACCTCTAAAAAAATTTATAACGCCCTTAAAAAACCCCATGTCATAGCGCAAAGGGGAAACCGCGGCGGGAAGATCCCTCCAGATCATTGTTGTACGCGGAATAAATATTCTAGAGAAGCGTTGCAGTTAAGCGTGGGAGCTCAAGGAAATGGGGGTGAACATCCCGGCGCTGACGAGTAAAAGTGAGGCGTTGGCACCAGATTAAACAATTCCTCGGAACACTCTCCGTTATACAGGCGGTAAGATACGCAGAGGGACGCAAAGTCTCTTGGAAGGCTAAACGAATCTAAACCGCCGGTTAGTATGGGATCGTCAACTATACGAACGGCGCGACGCTGGATGGAGTCGAGAGAGTGTGTCTGATCAGCGGGCGCCCCAGCCCATGAGTGTTAGGAGTATTCCATATCCGGCCTAGTTTGCGCTTTATAAAGAGCAAGTCTTTGCCGCGGGATGAAATACTGCTTAGACCGGTTTAGCACACCAAGCTTTTTGGAAGTTTTAGCCTTGCCTTCCAAATGACCCCGAAGCTGCAATTCGTTTTTTATGTCGTCGCCAAGGATACCGATACTATTGATAAGGGATACTATTGCTATTGCACTGACGCTGACGATATAATAAATCTAATAGAGGGGTCAAATTTGCACAGTGATTTAGAAAAAAAGGAAACACATAGGGGGCTAATTCGATGATAAATAGTTCGAACACAAAATAGTTCGAAACTAGTAGTGTTTGATAAATTGATCAAACTGGACGCAGTTAGAGGAAATACAAAAAATATAACAAAGAAAAGATGTTCCTTTCGAAATATAAACTATAGGTAACACGGTGGCGCGACAGGGACAAATGGGGCTTGTCTTACAAGGCTTCATACGTCTAATAGTTATTTCTTGTTTGAATAATTTGCTAAAAATCTAAAGTAAAGGCGTTCACGTTTCATGGATAAGTTTCAGATGTTCCTTTTACGTATGGTAGAGCCGTGGAATGCACTATCAGAGTCCATGTTTTCCGAAAAGTACAATCCGGGTATCTTCGAAGTTTCGTGTGAATAGGTATTATTTAAGTTAGCATGCTTTATCTACGACCGCATCATCGTCCGACATTAGGCATGACCCTGTCTAACGCGAACCTATTTATCATAAATTTATCCATGCAGGAACGGAGAAAGAATTCAATTTCCTGTGGCCGGGCGGCCTGTCGTAATAGGCGACAAAACAACCCACAACCAGGCGGTAGGGTACTTAGCCATCTGAATGGCAACCACCCCTGGTCTAGAGTACACCACTATAACAGCCTTGAATTGCGTCCCGGCAATAGAGGCCAGATTCCAGACTATGTTAAGAGAGCAGCAGCGCATTTGTAGCAGCACCTTTGGTGTTGCAAATGTCTATGGGCGATGGTAATCGCTTTCCATCAGGTGAGCCGTCTGCTTGTCTGCTGAACTCGTGCAATAAATAATAAATAAATAGCATATTAAGTTAGCGAGAAGCACAAAAGTGACATTAAAAAATATGTTTTCAGAGATAAATTTGGAGCCGAAGGATAATCTGTACGGCAGCCGTCACTACGAGTCAGGTTTCATGAGGGTCGCGTTTTCCAGAGGGAATGCAGCGTACTCCAACAAGTTGTACGGTGGAGCAGTTCTGTCGGACCAAGAGCCGTTCAGGACCCGCTATCTTAAGGAGAAAGTTGGATCACAAAGTTGGAGCAATGACTACCATACTTACACTTTGATATGGAGGCCAGGTAATTTTTTGTTCTGGCGTTTCAAAATATTGAGTATTATAATATTTTCTTAAGTTCGCGACTTGTATATATTATATATGTGTTATATTGAATATGTGTTATACTGAGTATTGTCAGAAGTCGTGTTTTTATTTACATTCTTATCTGGACTTTTTATTCCTTGACTTTTAGATATATTGGCAAATCGAGAGTGGTTCGTAATCAGAGATTTTAGAATAATTATGAAAATTAGATAAAAAAGATACAATTTTACACAATTAATAATTCCTTCTAAAGTACCTGCGCAGGAGACAAATTTTAATAGCGTGGGACAGTTTATGAATGGCGTAAGAGGAACAGAGTTAGGAATGCATAGCAGGGAACACTACGGTTTTCCCTTGCGAATAAAGATCAATATAGATTATTTACATGTCGGAAACCGGTCTGCACTTTTCTGCGAACGTAAACTGCCGGTCGGAATTATAAGTTGTGTAAAACTTTAGCACTTCTATTATCCGTGCAGGAACGGAGAAAAAATACAATTTCCTGCGGCGGGGCGGCCTGTCGTAAGAGGCGACTGAACAACCCATAGCCAGGTGGTAGGGCATTTGCCCGACTGGATGGCTACCACCCATGGTCTAGAGTATGCCGCCAAAACAACCTTGAGTTGTGTTCCGGCATTAGTGACCAGGTTCCAGTCTTCCTTCAGAGAGCAGCAGCGCATGTGTAGCACATTTGGTGTTGCAAATGTTTATAGGCGATGGTAACCACTTTCCATCAAGTGGGCCGTCTGTCTGTTTGCTGAACTCATACAATAAAAAAATAAAAATAAACCTCCTTTATCGTACGAGTACAGCAGACAGGCAGATAGGCCACTTGATGGAAAGCGGTTACCGTCACCTATTGACATTTGCAACACCAAAGATGCCACCAATTTGCTGCCAGTTTCGAAAGGGGGACTGGAACCTGGTCACTAATGCACTGCACTGGAACACAGCACAAATTGTTACGACGTCATGCTCTAAATTAGGGATGGTAGCCATCCAGTCGCTCAAATACAATACCTCTGGTGTTGCAAATTCTTTTACTTTATTCTATTTATTTGGACAACACAACAGATAATAATCAATAATTCATTACCCTTACTGTATACTAAAGGTTAGAACTAGATTGCCATCCAAGCGAGCTTAACACATGAGTACTAAAATTATTATATTTTCGTAAATAAAATTATAGTACGAATCTCAATGATAATAATTCAATAAATACTTAAATGTAAGAAAAAGTTATTAGTTGTAGTAATACGTTATTATGACAAGAGATAAGAAAATAAAAAACGCATTACATAAGTTACTAAACTGTTGAAGATGAAGGCAGGGTGTGATTTCTCAATATGGAATTAACCGAATTTTTAAAAGATAAGGCATTATATATATGCAGCTTATCGTACTTTGTAGAAAATTCGCTGTAGACACGGCACATTTTGTCAGCGGATTATACTACGATATGTTTTTTTTTACATACTTCTAAGGTGATTCTTCTTTCAATGTTTGAATCATCATTCTACATCCATTCTAAAACTTCTCTCTCTTTCAGATGGAATAGAACTTCAAGTAGACGGTGAGATATATGGTGTTATCGATCCTGGAAGAGGCTTCCACAATGTAGGCAATTCTGTGCCTAATTCTGCCCAGTGGGGCAAAGGCACACCTATGGCACCTCTTGACCAAATTGTAAGTACATGCATTATATCACTTCTTGCACTTCTACACTTGTTGCCGTCCTAGCAGACAGCAGACAACTTTCGCGTCATCTACTTTCATTCGTTCTTTGATCTCTTCTTTCATGCATGTGTCAGGTGCTTTTGATCTGACCTTAATAAAAAAATATCTTCGATTTGATCATGCTGAATACGTTACAGTTTGCTAGCACCAACTTTAGTACAATCATTTGGTACTTAGTTTTACCTGGAAAGTTTTCTGGGAGTTTTGAAATGGGTAATTTTTCGGATTTCAACTTTGCCACCTTGTATTTTAGCTGCTTGCGCGGCTATGTTAGAGAGATGGTGACTAATAACAATTTTTTGGCAATATTTCCTTTACGATTAACATATTTAGGTATTATAAATTTAAAGTAGAGAAAATTTCTTATATATAGGTTTCCGATGTAATAAAACATTTTTTTTTATTGAGTAATACATTTTTTCCTTAGTTCTATATATCCTTGGGTCTTCGCGTTGGTGGCATAGGTGACTTCCCAGACACTCCAGACAAGCCATGGCGGAACAGCAGCAGTAAAGCATTATTTAATTTCTGGAAGGACAGAAACAACTGGCTCCAGACCTGGAACGACGCTGGACTAAGAGTAGACTATGTTCGAGTATACGCTCTATAATTTATAAGTATCTAAGTTCTTTATAAATTAAACTATACTAAGTAACTGCTAAAGTTTGAAAGAAAATTTTAACATTCTCTACAAGATTCAGCTGTTATTAAAACAGTTTCGGATAGCTTTATTATTTAAAAATCGACAAATAATTTAATGCATAAAACATGTCGGATTAATGAAATAGATGATATAATTCCCGGCACGATTTTTGACCGGTGACTTCGGCCTGAATGTAAGTGAAGCTTCGGTTCTTTTTCGATGTATGTATTTAAGTTTCGAGTAATGGGACAAACAATTAATATTATCAATATGTCGAAAAATCGAATCACATTAGCTATACCCTATGCGTAAAGCGATCCCTACTATTTCGCCGACCGCTCAGGATCCGTGCCGGAAACTATAAGGACAATTTTATAGAGATCCCATGTTTTTGTCAGATGGGTTAAAAAGTTTATATTCTTAATAATTATTTGATTTAAAGTGTGAACAATTCAATTCATTTATTCAAGTTATTAAGTTAAAATAATGTACAAACAATGTCATATTTTATCTACTTCACTAATTATTCAATCTGTTCTATCACGAGTTATATATCATTCATTAGAAATAAAGAAATATTTCATTAGAATACTGTACTACGTACACTCACCTTTAGGTAACGTACTGTCAATCTGCCATAAGGTCTATCTAGTCAAGTAGTTACTAAAATTTACATTTTCTTATATAGTCAAGTTGGGGAAGTCTATCAGTGGGGTAAGTTCGTATACTTTTCGATTTTACCTTTTTTAAACAGAATTTAACGTCGACTACAATTTGAAAATAGAATAAATGGTGTCTTATCTTTACTAAGCGATTCTATTCAAACAAGGAAATAACCAGAGGTGTATGGAGTTCGTCCACTGACGAACTTCCCGCTTTGACTATACATACATAGAAACACACAAATTGTATAGCATAATACTACATATCCTTTTTCGAACTTTTGCAGTTACATTCTATTAAATAAATTTTATACATTCCTTTAAAATAATATGCTGTATTCATTCGTATATCCCCATCTGCTTCCATTTCCTGTACATAAGCTATTTGTGGAAATATTAAACACGCTTTAAAATTACTACTGCATTCAGAATTAAAATTTAATTAATAATAATAATATAAATAATTTGCTAACAGCGAGTACTTGCATAGTCACAACCTATCACCCACCAGCAACTTGCTCTTAGATACGGATTTGTCTCGTCAGAAGTACCTTATTACCAATACAAGCCCTAGCCAGTTCTTGATAATGGTGTGAATATCTATCTGCTCTACTAGGACCTATCAACTATCACATACAGGACTGTTGTTGCCAATAAGCCTAATATTGTGGTAGTTGATCGGTCTGCGAGACATGCTATAATTGTAGATGTCGCGATTCCCCATGATGATAACCTCGCGAAAGCCGAGAAAGAAAAACAAATTAAGTATATTGATCTTGCTTACAAGGTTACTGCCATGTGGAACTTGAACTCCAAAATTATAGGAACGATAGTGGTGTCAGTGAATGGACTAATAGTGAAGAGCTTTGAACGTCATCTTGAAAGGCTCTCGCTTGGTATCTGGTTGAAGGGTCGGATGAAGGCAGCTCTGCTGGACACGCCCCGTGTTGTGAGGAACTTCCTGTCTCTGGAGTCTTAACCACGTCATACGTCTCACTCCCATATAACCACTAAATAATATCACAGTCCACTATAAACAAAAGTACTCGAACTAGCCATCTACTGTGCGGGGTCCGTGATCCAGCACTGCACAGCATTGTATTCTATCCTACTAAAGACCTATAAATAAACTACTGAGCCTAGGTTACCGTCTTCTGTGGGTACGGTGCCCAGAAGGCTGGGTAAGTTTCCTCGCTGGATTGCCGTACTGATCCATTGTCCGAGGTAGGCATTAACTGTAAATACCGAGAAAAAATATTCTACCCTTTTATTCAAGCTTATTGTGTTCACATTAGTAACATTATAATCAAGAAGTTGTGCTTCATAGGTGAAGTACAGACATGCTGGCGTTTTATTATAAGACCAGTTTGATGCGTTTATTTTTCTTTACAATTTTTACATTCTACCGATATTGTCTTTCTGCTTGTCTTTAGCAATACGAAAATTATTTTCTGTTTTTATAAATTATATAATAAAGGTTTATAATAAATATAAACATATCTTCTTCATTGCGCCCATCCACCATATATTTGATTGTCAACTTCTCTATTAATTCTTTCTCAACATTATAATACACATTTATCCTGTTGGCATAACCGTTTTTACTGTGTTCGTAAATGGATTCGAAAATAAATACAGGATTTTCCCTATTGGTAAATATTTGTAAGATAAATTACATTGAGATTGTATGAGTAAGCCATATTGTGTAAAAAAGAAAACCGTTATGTAAACTTGAATTATTATAAAAACGAAGTTTATGTTTTATAAGAACACGTAAGTATACTGAGAGTTGAAAGGCTGATTGTTTCTAGCAAGCTTTTGTAAGATACTTAACACAAAGGGCTTTTTTCATCCAAAAGTCTCAATTTAATGAAATATATGTAAATAACCTGGTTCTTAATTGAAATGTATAGATGTTCTTTTTGAAAGAAGACGGAGACTTTGGAGGCGAAGAAATGTAATGAGTTAAGATATGGCATTTATCGAGGAAGGCTATAGGCTATATATCATCACGCTAAGACCAATAGGAGCGGAGCACCAATAAAGAGTGTTTCAAAATGGGGTGGATTTTTTTTACTTACTTATTTTTAACTATTCCACGCGGACGAAGTCGCGAGCAGAAGCTAGTTTAAAGATATGAAAACACCATACGATTAATTCATTCAAAATAACTAAAATCACTACATTTATAAAAAATATCAACATAATAAAGAAAATCTTAAAATCACTCATTTTTCTTATAATCTGGACCCAAGAATGAATGAAATTGTATTCTCCTCTCTATTACATTTTTGTTAAAACTCTAAAATCTTCTCCTGAGACATATTTAAAATGTCGTTTAATACAAATAGTCTTTCATCCCTTGATATATTATTTATTTAATAGGGCCTAGTTAGTCCTGCTATTTCCCTTGAGTTAGTGAAGGATTATATGAACGGTTATTTATTTAGTATAACTTTATATTATTTATTTATTATATGTATGTATGTATGTATGTACTTCCTTAAGACTACTTGTAAATATATAAGTAGTATGGTTATGTTAATACAGTTTTGTGTTTTATCCACTATATATAATGTTGTTGTGTGAGCCTGAATTTATCTTGTTTTATTCCTCTTAATAGTGCGCATCATTCGCTATTTTCAAGCAATACCGTTCCAGTAGTAGGAGTGGCCTGGCCTGTATATCCCTTAACATTAGACTTAGAGTCTGCTCCGATATTTCTATTTTTGTGGCTGTTTCTAGATCACTCCTGGAGCGGTAATACTTCGGACATTCCAAGAAGAGGTGTAGATACACTCTACATTAGTATAAGTTTAGTATTAAAAATTAGAATAAATTAATACAATAAGTTATTCTTAAGGTACACCAGAACACAAACATACATTCATTAAATGTCACACAAATAACAAAGTAATAAATAAGCGTGTACAACTTCTTAACTTCTTTTTAAATTTATATCTAAAAAAGGGTACGGGACTAGACTCCGTAGAGTCGTTAATTAAAAAAAAAAAGAGGAGCTGCTGTATGGTGAAGATAAAATTACCATCTAATATTGGAAATAACACTAACGAGGAATTTAATTTTGGCCTAAAATACTAGATATATTTTTTTATATTTACAAGAATGCGTCCAATAACACGCTTCTTATTGCCTCTATCCTTAATACACTGGAGCATTTGCTTCTATGCTCAGGGTCTGCTTTTATCTCTTACCTTTTCATGTGGTTTTCGGGATCTCCTGCATTGAGACCATTGGTACCCATGTCATCCTTCACGTCTTCAAGCCAACGTTTCTTGGGCCTACCCTTTCAACCGGGAGCTGGCGAAGGCATGGTTTAACATTTATTCCCCATGTAACTTTTTTATATTTATTTGTAGGCAAACTAGCAAACGTGTTCACTTGATGGCAAGTAGTTACCGTCGCCCATGGACATTTGTAACACCAAGGGAGCCGATGCTACCTCCTAGTTTTAGCATCATCGAAACTTCGCAAAATCATTTAATGATATATCAATCGAAACAATAAAATAATAACTTTTTCAATTTTGTACAACAGCAGATATATCAAATAACTCTTTATTGAACTTACAGACTAAACTTACAGACTAAAACTATGTCTCATTATGCACAATGGGCGGTCTTATCACTAAAAAGTGATCTCTTCCAGACAACCCCAATTAGATATAGCACCAAGATGACAAAGAATGGGCCCAATCTGGCGCAGTGACCTCCAGCCTCCCTTTATAGTCACCCCAAGCCTCGCAGTTATTAAATCACTATTTCAAAAGTCTTTATATTATATCAACATTAGACACATTTAAACACACAAAACAATTTCATAAACATTTAAACAATACACAGATGTATGACATACTCAGTTTACTGAAGATCGTAGCGCGTGGTAAATGGTAGAACAACTGTGTCTGCTTGGCGTCACGCACCGCTTAAATAATATAAAATACTTGAAAGTACCGTCAATTATATGTTCGCAATTTAAAATATCTAGCAACTTGTTAATACCTGTTACAAATGCCACCAAAACGTTTAGTAAATATAACTGTATTGTATTCACTGATTAACCATGTTAGCAACAGATTAATAAACATCTGCCTTAAAATAGCTATTGTTTCGTGATATCTAACATAATCTATTAAATTATAACATGATCTATACGAGTAATTACTACAATTGTAGATTCATACCATCTCCTATAAATATATATATATATATTAGCTGCCATAAATTTAGGATGCCAATAATAGAAACTTCAAATATCTGTTTACGCCCTTCTTGAAGAGCTCCCCGTGTTATAGCGCTCTGGGGAAACTGCACGAGTGAGTTTCATTCCCCAGTTTGCTTGCATATAAGATGAAGGAGCGTACGCCAAATGCAATGGATGACTTTTAAGTGTTGAGAAAGTATGGTAACTATATTTCATATTAAAAATTTCAGATCTTTTCAGAGACGTTCTTTACTTATATTTACAATTCTTAGTATTCCTTTTCTGTGCTAGTACCTACTAATGATAGTTTTTTGTTCAATCTGCTTATAATGGTTTTGACGATTAGCAGTCAGATTTCAAAGTTTTCAAAGTTCATTTGAATCTTTAACTGTTGGTTTATAACTAAGATGTTATTGGGAAATAATCGTATTTTAATTGTTCGAACAATCTTCCTTAATACTGCGTTACTCGTTTAATTTATGAACAAATTCTTCTCAATTTATAAGTACATTTTAACAAACAGGACGACTATACGCCGACTCTAAAGTTGCTTTAAAAGGTTTTATGGTCGAAGCTGGCAATAGATGTTTGCGATTTACAACTGGACATAGAGGGTTTCAATATAAATACAATGCTAATATAAAATCGTATCGCTACAGTAGATAAAATACTCGCATCTGATTCAAATAAGTTAAAATCAAATGAAGAGCGGGCAGTCAAATCATCTGAGATATTTTTTATAGCCCTACAAAACGTATTAACTTCATAGTTTTTGTACGGGCGTACCAACTTATTACATCATAAGTAATACAAATAAAAAACGACTAGCACATTAATAATTATTGTTTAAATAGAGATTTAAATTATATATACCATTATATTTTGATATATGAATGAATGAATATGAACTTAGTAGCTGAAGTGGCAGTGGGCCGGCCATGTTTGTCGTAGGACTGATGGCCGATGGAACAGACGAGTCCTGGAATGGAGACCGCGTTTCGGCAAACGTAGTTTAAGACGCCCTCCAGCCCGATGGACGGACATTCTGCACAAGGTTGTCGGTAGGTGCTGGATGAGAATAGCGGAGGATTGGAATAGGTGGTGCAAACTTGTGGAGGCTTACGTCCAGCAGTGGACTATGGTTGGCTGACGACGATATTTTAAAGATTGAGGATAGAATGTTATGTTATGTACAAACGAACTGTGAAGCAAAACTCTAGAAGGAAATCTATATATTGAGATTACCGATCTGTTCAAGCAGTTGATAGCAGCAAGATAATTGGTTAACAAGGGGTATCGTCCGTTTCTATGTAATCCTTTAGACCATAAAAATAATAACCAAAAGCATTGTAAAACAGCAGTGTGTGTGGTGGAGTTGGTATTGATAGACCGCGACGTACTTACCATGGTCAAATCACAGATCTCGTAAAGAATGGCCAGGTAAAAAGCACCTATTAATAAACGTATATGTATGAAGAGTAAACTGAATGTAGATGGAGCAAAAAATGTATGTCAAGTTCATCGTCTGTGCCTACCCTATGGAGAACAGGCGTGAAATATGTATTTATAAGCATTATTAAATCTATTTATCAGTCGCTTAGTTTGTAATTCCCCTTATAAAGCAAAAAACTTCGTTAGGTAATAATTACTTTGCCGATGAGTATTGTACATCCGGCTTAGAACTCAGTACATGCCTGCCTGTCGGAGCAAGCGCACATTTCCTTCTGATCTCTCTTTCTATCACTGGTATTAAGAAGGGGATGTATATAGTTTGATAGCAACATGTATCAGTGTTTTCCATTTGTTTTTATAGTTGTTTTCTGTGTTAACAAAGGCCTCAGCTATGAAGTACCGCCGGCTACAATAGAAGCTGTATATCCAAAAGGTTTAAGAGTGTCCGTACCAGGTATGTGCAATTCTTCATATAAATAAAAATCGGGCAAGTGTTTGAGGTCCACAAACTAGGATGGGTTCCGTAGAGGTGACAAATGTCAACTATTTTCATCAAAAAAATCCATATTTCAAATACGACAACGAACCAATTATCGTCAAAAATATTTTTTAAGTTCTACACCCTGCGATTTTCAGAAGTTTTCTCCTTTCTGAGAATACAGACGGGACAAAACGGACTGGGTGATAATATAAGGGCTAAGTTTTGCAGAAACGTCTACGAAACCCTCTAAGTATAAATCTCGTTTAAGAAATTGGCCCATATAACTGGCTATTTGACACATGTTACATGCATACAATACATAAATATTTTTTTTAACAAAAACAAAACCAACGTCTTCGAAAATATTACTATTATTTGTAAATTTTTTGTTGTTCCTTTATGTTTTACTTAACACCAACTTCAAGATGTTGTAGAAAGAAGTCGGTTAAATATTTATTTCTTGGTTTTTAGTGTGAAGTCGGTTTTGCTTTTATTAAAAAAAAACTTTTAGGTTTCGCGAATACTTCAATAGCTTTAGAAATAATATATTAAGCACCTGTAGAATTTGTACAACTGGCACGCGTATACAAGTTTGCCATCTCACTCTTCAGTGTATATGCTCTTCAACAAGAGTTGCTCTCGATTTCCTTGCGATCCACAAATCAGATCCTGACTGGGCGACCAAGGAATCGCCTCGGGAGTATATAATTTTGAAAAAAAAAACAAAATCGATCGACAATTGATGGAGAAATTGCGTAAAATGGATATAAAAAAGTTAAGCGCCTGTAGTAAATGTAATACCTACACGCGTATATCATGCTTTTTTCCAAGAATTTTGTCGCATGGCGTTCTTTAATAAGGGTTTTTCTCGGTGTCCTTGGGATTCGATCCAGTCATCAGATCCTGACTTGGTGACCATGGGACTACCTCAGGAGTATACACTTACGAGTAAAGAAAACTATTTCAAAATCGGTTTACAACTGACGGAGATATTGTGTTATGAAGAAATTGGTTAACAATTTTCGTCAGTTGATCTAATTCCTTGGAATCCATTCATCAGATCCTGACATGGTGACAATGGGAAATAAGTCCGTAAGTCTTTATTAAACGTGGAACAAATGTTTTATAGAATAGAATCCGTTGTTACATATTATATTTGATTGTACTACTGACCGGAGTAGAATTCATTATCACGCACGCATGACACTTTGCACTCACTTACGCTAGTATAAATATGCACATATTATACTTTTTTAGTTGTTTTCGATCTTAAGAAAACCAATGAAGAGAAATCTAGGCTTCGTTACTGAGCTGATCGCGCGGTAGCAGCAACAGATTCCTGAAGGGAATAGCTGATAATGTTTTTTGCCTACTGGTTTGGTCATTTGTCATACTGGGGCTTCATCCCCGTTACTGTTAAATAATTACAATGTGGCCGAATGCGTCTTATTTAAAGCGTTAAAAAATAACGCCGTTAACTCATACCACATTAGTGTACATACATATGTTATCTGTCAATATTTAAATCAAATCAAATAATTTATTGCATAAAAACATGGTTATACAATAGGTCTTGTTATTTTATACAGAGCACATGTTTTTTGCCGGTTAGGCGTACATTTTTTTTTTAAATTTATATTTAGAGGTACACTTATTTGGTTTTAATTATTATCACTAATATTTTAATCTTATAATTATGTATATGCTTAAATTTAACAATCGTTCCTTTACAACGTCGCATCTCAAGTAACGCATTAAACCCACCGCCATATCTGCGTGAAACAGTATCTGTAACATTATTCCAGATGGAGCCTTTAAGAGGACGAAATCATTGTAGGTATTGATTACCAACATACATATAAGAGAAAATACTACTAATATTATTGTGTGTGTTTATATGTGTGTGTATTGGACTATGTTGTCTTTTAATAAACAAATAATAATTATTCGAGAATCTGAAAACCGCGCACTGGAGAAGAATAAGCAGAAAGAACTTAGTTTCCGAAATGAATACTTGGAGTATACAACCAGGATTTAAGGCTAGAATGATGATGATATTAACCCGTAAAATATATTACAAATGCGAATTTTAACGAAATTCTCTGACTCATCGAGGCTGTGGTTTTAAATCAAAGCTATATGAACTTTTCTAACAATAAAAATATTTAACGTATACTCGTAAAATTTAAAGTCTGACTTACTCAAGTTCGAATAGATTTTATTGTTGGTTTTAATCACAGCGTACATTAATATAATGTTTTAATTTTATATAAATCTAATGCCGAAAATAGACAGTTAATTGTCTTTTAATCTTGATAGAAATGAGGCATTAGAATAGAATAGAATATTCTTTATTGCACACAAGAAAATAATACACATGAGTTAACAATCATATAACGAGTACAATCGGCGGTCTTATCGCTAACAGCGATATCTTCCAGAAAACCTGCTGGAGATAATTTTACATTTCTAATAATGGGTCGGTATTCAGTGCGCATAGTTTAAAATATAGACAATCATATATACATATATTAATAGTAAATAAAAATACACATACCTATTTATATACAAATATATGTTCATAGAGTTACATACACATATATAAATTACTGTTTACAAATTTAGATAGTGATTTTTGAAGAGTTTATTAAAAGATGTAAGTGACTTTGCACTACTGATGCTCATTGGTAATTCATTCCACAACCTTACAGCCTGCACAGTAAAAGATTTCTGACAAAATTGTGTAGAATGTATTGGAGTCATTAGTCGCAGATTTGTTGATGATCTCAAGAGCATTGTACTACTTTCTTGAAAGAACTCAAAGTGTTCCTTCAAATAGGAGGGCATTGTCAGATTAAAAAAAAAAAAACTGGTTGTTGTAAAAAGGTTTTATATGTGATTTTTTAAACTATCTGCTTATTTGTTATTTAATGCTGTTTCTTATATTATGGAGTACTTTCAAGGACTTTGTTTTTAAAGTATAAAACCTCTACTGTTGTGTATAAATAATAATTAATAAAAATGCATACAAAAAAATTTGGAACTTTTTAAAATAATATATAAAAACGAATGCTTCATATACTCCTTTGCAATAATATTTTGCGAACTATGACCAATCATTAATTTCAAACAAATGCCAGACAAATATTGATTTGCTAACAAGAGGTTAAAATTTTATTATATTCGCAGAACTTTTTGCTTAAGTCAATTGTCTTAAGCAAAATGTCTTGTTTAATCAGACAAGGAAATCCTTGTCTGATTAGACCAACATATTTAGGTAAAATTTTGTGGTTGTTATTTTAAAAATTATTATCGCCAATAATGTCGATTGATTTCAAGACTCATATAGTCTTAAGGGAATAATCCTTTAATAAGTCGAGTACTGAACGTAGGTAGAATACAATATATGAGCAGACGTCAGGGTGCCATCACTGTGTTGTTGGCAACGAAGACATGGCGCTGCACACCCTCCAGGTGAGTCCAGCTTGGGACGAGCGCTGTGATCTCGTCGCGGTTATCGGGTCTGATTTATCCCAGGCCATGGCGAACGCTATGGTCGGCAGCGCCAACGCGTGGGATGCAGCCACCTCCTGCGAGACTGTAATGTCCACGAAGGAGATGGCGGAGCGGCAGATGGAGCAGACCACCAAACTCCTCTTCCGCTAGAGCCAGTGGAGGCGACGGAGGGTCGTCCATGAGGACCTCCAGCTGTCGTAGGCTACCGGCGGGGAAACCGAATCCCCGCATATAGGCCGGAGAGAAGGCACACGCACCGGTCCGTGCGCGGCCTCTCACTTCGAGGTAGCCGGAGCGACACAGCTCTCTAGCTAACAAATGGTGGGGCCAACCCTTAAAGGGACAGGCTGTCATTCGCCTAGGCTGGAGGTGAATGCACAAGCGAGCCCACAGCGCGGATAAGGAACGTTCGAAGATCGGCCAGGTGTCTTAGTGGGTATCCTAAGCCGTGGCGTGCAATACCATTCCTACCGGGATGCTAGTACCATCCCCACGCGGACAATGCAAATCACATACACCGGCCGCAACTTCTCCCTGGTAAAAAAGATAGAATGCCATATAACCAATAATATAATAATAATAACCCAAAATAAAATAATAACCAACCTACAAATGTCCCACTACTGGGTTCGTGCCTCCCATTAACACGGGAACGGGCAGTATACCCGCTATGCTTATCCAAGGCGGATTGGCACGTCTGTTATCTAGATGTACAAGTTTCATCACGATTTTGTCCTTCAAGGTTAGTACTTAGTAATTGTAATAATACGCACATTAGTGCCCCCCCCCCCCTCCCACGTCCTTGTCACAGCTGGTCACATTCGTGAAACTCCTCCCTCCCTAGTGTGACATCACATATTTTGCAATTTTACATCAAGAAATTATTCAATTAAAACAGCAGTTCCGTAATTAGTTTTATTTCCATTTAAATTATTTTAATTTATTTTATAACAATTTAAACACTATTGCTATTACATATAGAGTTGGAAATATGTTTAAGTTTTTCGTTAATAGTTCAAACTCCGTCTTTTTAAAGCTTAAATATGTTAGATTTTGAAATGTGACGTCACAAAATTTAGGACCCCTCCCGCCTCTTGTCACACAATATCACACCTCGTCAATCCTCTTCCCCCTTACTTGTGACGTAATTTATGGATGACGCCTTAGGCAAGAAAGCTGCCTATAAGTGGTGCATGCTTTCCGGCCACGATTCAAAGCCGCGCCCTTTGAGATTGGGTCAAAAACCACTATATAACCAAATAGACGTTATTTTTTTACGTTTCCTTTGTATTTTACTATTTTATCATTTATGTATATTATACATTGAATTAATTAACAACTTATCCGCAATAGCTACATGTTGTATAATTATTATATATAACATTTTATCAGTAAACTTGACCTATTATGCATATTCCTCACACTTGGTTCTACGATATTGTTTATTTATCTTGACCTTAACAAAATTGTAGACCGCAAGGTCATTAAATAATAACTCTGAACGGGTTTGATGACGTCAGCGTAATTACTATGAACATTACAATATCTACCTTCATATTATATTCTAACGGTGTTATTCATATTGAGTTACAGTAAGTTTAAACGCTTCTTTACGGTTCTTAAAGACGCGTTCAAACTTACTGTAGCTCAATATGACTAAAACCATAATTCTGTACGAACGTCTTGTTATGTTTTGATAGAAGAGTATTTATTGATAATATTACGTATGATATTCAATACCAGAGTTTTTCATGGGACATCAACATGTTTCACACATTATCATTGTTGCATCTTCAATGTAAGTGCGAACAAAAGAAATTTCAATGTTAATAATAATTTTAACAGTATTAAAATTGTTTCCAAAGTAGAGATTTTAAGTAAAGGTTCAAAGATTACTAAAAATCCATCACTGGAATCAAATTAATTTGAAATATTATAATTATTCTTTGAGATAAAATAGTAATTAAACGATAATTAAGTATATTGATTGTTAAATTGGTAAATTAATATATCAATGCCTACTAATAGACGTAGTATGGACAATGAACAAGTTATTGTAGGGATGTACAGATAAAATCATGTAACAAAAAGAACGGTTAAGTAACATTGATAGATATTATTGCGAGTTGCGGGACACGAATTAAAATGCCGTTGGAATTATTATAGAGTTTATTAGAACTATACAAATACGTATAACACAGGTACAAATATAACCAAACACAACAATTCCAAACGTAATGCAGAAGGTTGTAATTCAATAACACGCGCAAAGTCCGTCACTAAATGGATTACCGAATGTACACAAGTCTTGCTTCGCTCGTGGTTATCGCTCGACTGCCGCGCACCTCAATCGGTGAATTGTTTTATACTGCACAGATGCAAAATGTCTTCCCGGCCGCGTGAACCAAATTTCCTAGAATCAGTTTGTACTTTAAATCCAACACACATGGCTAATGACTGCCATAAAAGATTACAATACACAATAGGCTGTTTTCTAATCACAAATTTTAAACACAAAGTAAACAATAGAAGTCCAAATGCCGAAAGGTAATAAAAATGTGTTTTTACAGGTGTGCAGGTGTGAATTTGTTTTTGTCGGCGTCTAGGTCGTAACGCTATTATAGAAATTAAGGTGGACAAAAAAGAGATAGATTATAAAGGTGGACAAGAAAAGAGGAACGGAACGCAACGGATATATTGTATGAAGGATGATATGAATGAAATTTGTGTTCTAACAGAGTACGTACGTCAGGATAGAGAAATATGGAAGAATAAGACATACTATTCACTATTGCACTTCACTCTGCATATGAATGACATGAGACATTTAAAACGCAATCTTGGGTAATCGGGCAGATTGACGCGTGTTATTAGATCGTTGATATACAAATACATAAATTGAATTGAACAATAAACTACCCAAAAAAATAACGAACTCATTATCCGTGAATCAATTAAAATACGGCTCAGGAAGTGATTAGTCTAGCACACCTTGTATTATCATGAAGAGTATATAGTATATAGACCTATGGTAATGAAAAGCAGAATTATATTACTCTAATTGATGTCTAACATATCATAGCTATGTTAGATATCAAAATCAAATCAACAAAACTAATATAAGCTATCCATATAAAAGATTTGTAATTTCTGATTTCTTATTCCGATTCCAAATTATCGGGAAGAGGTGATAGAAGAGAGAAATCTATTATTCAATTCATGTTTTGGTTTCATGTTAAAAATATATCTTCCAGACGATGGCTACTCACTTTTCGCATTTCATGGCAAGCTTAACGAAGAAATGGAGGGGTTAGAAGCTGGCCAGTGGTCCAGAGATATAATTAAACCCAAAAACGGAAGGTGGGTGTTCTGGGACAAGAATGCAGTATTAAGACTTGGAGATAAGATATACTTCTGGACTTTCATCATCAAGGATGGGCTGGGATACCGTCAGGATAATGGGGAGTGGACTGTGAATGGTAAGCTAATCATGTTTTAATCTATTAAAAAACAAATAGTTATTTAATTATTTTTTCAATAATTGTTGCAGTTTAGTGCCATATTAATACTTCACCTAATAAGGTGAAGTAATAATATCGAGTATTAAATTCGGATTTGCATTATTACATTGCAAAACCTGTCTTGGCTCGATTTCTATATGTAACACATTCTCTCTATTTAATTATTTATTTGTCTGTTATTATATTTGGCGTATTGTTATTTATAAAGGAACCTACTTGCACAAATTCTTTGATAAGTCCACTCTTGTCATATCATCATCACTTCATGTTAAATTGTTTCCCAACTGTGGAACACAACAAAGTTTCATGAACCATAAAGATATTCGAATATTATTTAACTCGAAATCCGTAAGAAATATTACATCACGTCCCCCTAAAGGGAATTAAGATTGGGTTCAACATAGTCAAGTAAATATTTGAAAGCCTTCATATTTACTCTAGGCTTTATGAGACCCGAATATTTTTGAGAAGCCCTCAAACAGATTGTAAATACTTGAGACGAGTGTCCCCTAAGGTGCCTTGAGCGTCTCGACATGCTTGCCGTCTCTCAAAGGATTAAGGGTGACGATTTTCTGTATGCTTTAAGAAGTAGGAAGAGCGTTTTTATTTTTTTTCATTTATTTTGGCATCATATTCATTTCAGCTTAAATTAAGAGTTCCATTAAATTTGTTCTTGTAATCTAACAGTGCCTAAAATTTGTTCTTTTTAAAAATAAATGCTAAAAGTGAGGCAGAAAAACAGTGAGAATATATGTGACACAACATTAAATTTGAAAATTTTGAAAATAAAACATTCTGAAGCTTAATGACTGCAATATTTCATTTACTTTAATTTTAAGTCTATTTAAAGATATGTTAAATGTGTCTATGTCAATAAAGTTGAGATTATATGTATTTGTTTAATTCATGCACTACCCACTGTCAAGGTAATCTCTATGCATGATAATATAATTATCTGCTTCGTTGCTGGATCTGCCTTCTTGCTTAATTTGATCCATTTTATATATCTTCTATGTCTTTGTTATTGTTAGTCTACTAGCTGGCATGTCCTGCTTCATGACGTTCAGGCAGGAAGTGTCGATGTTTAGCCCATACCTTAACTGTTTGCTTGTAACGTCCTCACCACCAAGGGTTACCAATGAATCATCGCTTCGAGAAATCACAACGAAATACAGTCCCGCTGGTTTTGTAGTTTCTTCTTAAAAGGCTAACTTTAAGTTTCTAGGACAGGTACCTTCACCTCTAAAAAATCCCACATGTCCATCAAGTTGAGGTACTTTGGTCTAAGCTGAGGTGGAATCTATCCGCAGGAAGCGGATCAGCGGTCGAAGGCACCGCTACGCGCCTGTCCTTCTCCCATAATTACTGTCAGAGGGGGCCGCTGCTACGGTGGTAGCAGCGAACTCCCCCCCTGGTTGATGAAGTGGGTCACTCTGCCACCGGGGTGACCCAGTATTACTGAGCATAAGAGCCTCACGGTGCAGTAACTCTATTCCAAATCCCGTGACGCCCCGTAAAAGCGCGGATACAGGGGCACGGATTTAGTTAGTTAGTTTAGTGGGTAGTTCGGCGATCGGTTTCTCGCGGCTGCTTCTGTTTGGAGCTAGCGTGGAAATTCGGTCGCTGAGAGTCCCACATACCCTCGATGCATGCTTCTGCGCTGCATTTGGCCTTTCCCCGGAAGAGCCCGAGGATAGTGTCGAAAGACATCCCCCCTGCGTTGTCAACGAAAAAAGGCTGGGATAGAATTCGTAACTATATTTCTGAGAGCTCAAAAGGGGGAATTAACAATCTACTCAAGTGTATTCAAAAATTTACCAAAAAGCTAGTTAATTTAAAATTCAGGTCTACTAAATCCATTATTAGACCTATCCATTCTTTTGGATAGTAGTAAACCATAAGTGACCTTTGCTTTAAAATTCTAGGTTATGTCGATGGTGCCGGTAATGCCGTAGCCCCATCCGACACAAACTTATCTGTACTAGCCACTGTAACAACCACCCCATCTCCAAGCAATGAAGGATATCCGTGCGAATTATCAGTTTCGAAGGTCTCCGTACAAGGATTCGTCTGCAAAGGTCAGCTCCTGTTTGAAGATAATTTCAACTCTGCCATTAAGAATGGGAAAATATGGGCGACAGAAATCAAATTTCCTTCTGAACCAGTAAGTTTTCCTACATTTTATTATAAACGAAAAAGTTTTTTCGAACTTTTTATCATCGAAGATCGACGAGTAAAGTATTTTTTGTGAAACAGAAACTGTGGGTCAATGGCTTTATGGCTCTTTCGGAGCATATTCAAGACAAACTAGCACAGATACACAGACAAAAGATCTAAAAACAGCCATCTAAGATTTAAATCACAAATAGTAAATTTTATTTATTAGTATAGAACTTGATATCATCAAGTTCTAAGTGTGATAGAAGACTCTGATCCATGCTCAAACGAACAGGAGAATAATTATTATTCTTGAATTTGGTGGCCCGTCTGGATGGCTACCATCTGGTCTAGAGTTTGCCTCCATAAAAACCTTGAGTTGTTGTTGTTGTTGTCCGGCATTAGTAGCCTGTTGCTAGTCCCAACTTTCAGACCGGTAACACTTTGGTAGCACCGCTGGTGTTGCAAATGTTCATAAGCGACGGTGACCACTTTGTTCTCTAGCAATAAAAGGACCATGAAGAATGTCGGTAGTCCTGTAGGGTTTAATGTTGCTAGTACAGGACTTCAACTCCCTAGACTGGTTACCAACAAATTAATAATCACATTGTAGCAACACTTTATTATTTCAGGACTTTCCATTCAACGTCTACTTGTACAACGAAAAAAATTTAAGAGTTCGCGATGGAAAGTTGATCATCAAACCCATTACTTTGGAGTCCAAATATGGTGACAACTATGTAAGACAGTCACTCGACTTATCTAATAGGTAAGTTATATCAATTTATAGATTAAAATATTAAGACATAATAATGATACGCTGAGCGTTTTAGTCTGTAATTAGTTGTTAAGAGCCATTCAGCAAATTACGTCACACGAATTTCATGATTTTTGACCCTCCCCCATCCTTGTCACGGCTAGTCACATTCGTGAGACTCCTCCCTCCTTAGTGTGACATCACATATTACACCATTTTATATCAAGAAATTATTAAATTAAAACAGCAGTTCCGTAATTTGAATTATTTTTTAATAATTTAAACACTATTCTCAAAGAAATAGAGTTGAAAATATTTTGAAGTTTTTCGTTAATAGTTCAAATATCGTTCTTAAGGGCCGATTTTCAATCAATCATCAAATAAAAGTTATCAGTCGAATAAATTATATAACCTGACTAAATTCAAAAGTGAAACAATTCAACCGTTTTATTCATGCAACTGTCATTTTTAATTTTCCCATGTTTTGTTTTATTCTATAGAATAACTTTTATCTGGTGATTGAAAAATCGGCCCTAAATATATTTATTAGATTTCGAAATTTCAGGTCACGAAATTTTGGACCCCTCCCAACCCTTGTCACACAATGTCACACTTCGTCGACACAGTCCCCCGCCCCCTTTACGTGTGACATAATTTTTGGCTAGCCTCTTAGTCCTAATTAGATGTTATTTTAAGTTTAAAAAATACTTATATTCTGGTAGATATCAGATTAAAAAGCGCTTTATATACACTTTCTGAAACCTATATACCCTTTTCGGTTTAATATGTATGTATAATTGATGGTTTTTCTAAACACCCCAATAAGCAGACAGCCCGTTAGCAAAAAGCAAATACAAAGAACTCAATCAAATATTTACATAAATGCTTAATGACTAGCGAATCCTAACAGGGAAGTACTGATATTCAACATTTAGTTTTTTAGTATCGGGAAGTTCATCATAGTATTTCTACAATATGTCTATTGATTGTTATTAATTATGTTTTGTAAAAGTTTATAACAAGTCACCAGGCATTGAACAGGAATTGTTTTTGTTTAATGTGGGTTTATATTATAAGTTGTGTGGTGCGTCTATGATGTTACTCCGTTGGATAGGGTCACGCACCACTGGCGAGAGTCCATGGCTCAATCACCGTGTGGGGAGTGCAAAATAAGACGACGAGTGTTGCACTCAAGATGTAATTATATCATAATTAATTTAACATTAAACTTAAGACTATATATATACAGAAATCTTAAGTACTACGTGATAATATTTGTAACCTATGTAATATTTTGAACTGTTCGTAGGTGCATCTACGAAGGTTTTTGTTTTTTGTATTGGCAGATTTTGGCACGTTCATGGACTACTCAGTTATAACCTTGATAATTATGTAGCAATAAATTATTCCATATAATACTTTGGGGTAAAAGTCTTTTCGCATATAGTATGTATGAACTTGTAATAAGATCTCTTTGGCTATACCATTTTATTTGGCTGGTTTTGGTATCATGAAAAGTTTTAATTTGAAAGAAGATAATTCCAAATTCAAATTAGGAAAATGTGTGATTTTCATTTATTTTTCTGATTGTTGAAATGTTTATGGACCTAATGCAGTATCTGTGAGAGTAGCGTAAATTTGGTTTAAGCATTTTCAATCCAGAAATTTTGATATCGAAGATGCACGTCGCTCTGGTCGCCCTGTTACGGACAAAATTGATGCCATTCTTGAAAAAGTGGAGCAAGATCGGCATATTAGTAGTTACGATGTAGCTGGAGAACTGGGAATTGACCACAAAACGGTTTTGGCGCATTTGAAAAAAGCTGGGGTACACAAAAAAGTCTCTATATTTGGGTGCCTCATGAGCTCACTGAAAGGAACTTAATGAACCGTGTACTCATTTGTAATTCTTTATTACGACGTAATGAAAGCGAACCATTTTTGAAGAAGCTGATAACTGGTGATGAAAAGTGGGTCACGTACGACAAGAACGTGCGAAAAAGATCGTGTTTAAAGGCCGGTCAGGCTTCACAGACTGTGGCGAAACCCGGGTTAACTCGCAACAAGGTGATGATGTGTGTATGGTGGGATTGGAAGGGCGTTATTCATTATGAGCTGTTACCACCAGGCAGGACTATCGATTTTGAACTGTACTACGAACAACTGATGAGATTAAAGCAAAAAGTTGAGAGAAAGCGGCCGGAATTAATCAACAGAAGGGGTGTGGTTTTTCACCATGATAACGCTAGACCTCATACATCTTTAGCCACTCAGCAAAAATTACGAGAGTTTGGCTGGGAGGTGTTAATGCGTCCGCCGTATAGTTCTGACCTTGCACCTTCAGAATTTCACCTGTTTCGGTCTCTGCAGAATTCTTTAGGCAGTGTCAGGTTAACATCACGAGAGGACTGTCAAAACCACTTGTCGCAGTTTTTTGATCAGAAGCCCCAAAATTTTTATAGCAATGGGATCACGTCCCTAGCTACAAGATGACAAAAAGTTATCCAACAAAATGGCACCTATATACTTTAGTCAAATTTAAAAAAAAAAAAAAGGTTTATATAAAATGCGAAGAAATTTTTTCTCCAACCTAATACGTGACGTAACAATTAACTTCAGAAATGAGAATAAATATTGATTTTTCACTTTATTTAAAACAAGTATCAATATTTGTCTAATGATGATGTAAGAGATGGATGGATTGTGTGAAGGATGATGTGATGATTTGTAGTTTTACAGAAGACGTATGTCAGAATAGAGGAGTACGGAAGTAAAAGAAATATTGTGCCGACTCCAAATAATCGAGAAAAGGTGAGAGAAAAGAGATATTCAATGATTTTGAATGGTTCAAGTTTATGTTTATACGGATCGCTTTTGTTGATTCATCTAAATTGAAAAACAGAAACGTTGTGTTAAAAGAAGTCTCTTAACTTGTAATCTAACTCAGCTCACTGCTGATCCTTAGTTTTTTCATTAGACCTCCCTTATTTTATTTATTTTTTAACAAAAAATGGGAGTTTTATATTGTCTGAAGCGAGTAATGAAACACACAGCCCATCTAACTGTCAGTGGTTTCCATCGCACAGAAACGTTTGTAATACCAGGGGTGAAGAAGCCAATGCGTTGCCAGCTTCTAGAATAGAATAGAAGGAAATGGATAGGAGAGGAGAAAGTATGCCAAAATTCATATTGCTAACACACATAGAGACTGGAAAAGACCTTCTTTAAACCTTTAGATATTAGAACCGTAAAAAATTAAGATTTTGCCCACGGACTCCCAAGCCTATTCTTCAGAGTCGTATTCGGAGAATTTTAGCATTGCCGAAATAAGGACTATATAAATCAATGGAAATTATTTAATTTTCAGGTGTACTGGAATCATCGGTACTGAGCAGTGCAGTCGCGTTGCATCAGGTCCTCAAATCTTACCGCCAATCATTACTGCAAAAGTCAATACGAAAAACAAATTTTCATTCAAGTATGGCAGGATTGAAATTAGCGCCAGAATGCCACAAGGAGATTGGTTAGTGCCAGGTAATGCAAATAAATATGTATGTTATTATTTTTCCTATTTTCCCAATCATTTAGGGCCGGAATAGTATGTATTTTATGTTTGTAATCTTCTATTTTGACTCTGTCTCTTACATCACAAATCTTCATACCATGCTTTAAACAATCTATCCATTTTGTTTTTGGTTCAACTTTTTTCTTATATTCAACAATCATTCAGTTTAATATTATTTTTGTTATATAACTTTCATTACTGCTCACTACGTGGTCCGGCTAGCTAGAAGGACCATGGAGAAATGTAGGTGTGAGATACTGGGAGCTACTGATCTTTTTAAAATACAAGGAGACTCAAGAATTTTATAAAGTTAATTTTCAGACCGATATTTACACTTATATAGCATTTTTTATTGCTAAGCTGGCAAATAGGTAAACGGCCGATCTAATGGAATATTACCTTCGCTTATAGACCTTTGCAACACTAGGGGCAAAGTCAACGCGTTCCCAACCTTTTTTCGAATAGAGGGATAAGAGAGGATAAAATAGAAGCGATGGGTTAGGCGGGAATGTAATACAGGGATGAAATAGAAGAAAGAAGTAGGCAAAAATGGGTCATGTTAGCATACTTAGCGTAAGAAACATGATGAGCAAGTCTAACCATTTCAGGTCGATATTCTATGAAGGAATGGTATTACATCGATCGAGCTGGCCCTAAGAGCCCCACTCAAAAGTCAAAATATTATAATACTAGCTGAACCGCCAAACTTCGTACCGCCTCAGAATCAATTTTTTCATGTTTACTCACCTTTTAAACCTTCCCTGGACTTCCACAAATAATTCAAAACAAAAATTAGCCAAATCCGCCCGGCCGTTCTCGAGTTTTAGCGAGACTAACGAATAGCAATTGATTTCTATATATAATATTAGAAGAAAAAAGAATAATAAATAATCTTGTTCTTAAAAAACTGCAATACTTATTTATACTAAGAATGTGTCTAAAAAGTTTTTTATAGTAGCTATTAAGGGCAATAGGAACAACTAGTAATCGAAGTGGAACTAACCACCCAAGGAACAAATATTTTGATAATATCATTTTTCTAGAGTAAGAGAAAAGAACAAAAGTAAATCAATTTACTTATAATATTATATCAATTATTACAGAATTACTGTTGGAGCCAAGAGACTACGTATACGGTCTTCGTAATTACGCATCAGGTATTCTACGTGTGGCTTGTGTCAAAGGGAATACTGAATTTGCAAAGCAATTGTACGGTGGCCCCATTATGAGTGACCAAGAGCCCTATAGGTAACATTCATAAATTATATTTTCAACTGTAGATTCTATCTATTAACTAGTTGTGCCAGTGACCTCTTTCGTGTGGGATTTGCGCAGTTACCTCAAGGGATTCTAACCGTATTTAGGGCAAAAATCACCATAGTCCAAGAATTATCGATCACTAGCGTCATAAACATAATAGTTGTTTTTGTATGCAATAAATAATAGCTAAGGATTTCTTATGAGTTAGGTTAGGTTATTTTGGTGAGATAACTATTATGTTACAGTTATACGCCATTGATCGACCATTTTGACACGATTGTTAGCCGACTTAGGGTTCTGGTCGACATATAAGCTATTACTGTCTACTCCCACATTTTATATTTCAAAAATGTTATTTTGATGAAATGAGATTTTTTTTTAAATTAAGGTCTATTTAGGTTAATAATAAAAGACAGATGGTTTAGAACAGCTTAGTCTTTGAAGAGACTGCGTCCCTCTGCGTATTTTACCGCTTGTATAACGGGGAGTGTTCCGAGGAACTGTTTGATCTGGTGCCAACGTCTCACTTTTACAACCGCACTGCTCGCTAGCGACGAGATATTTACCCCCATTTCCTTGAGCTCCCACGCTCAACTACGCAACGTTTCTCTAGAACATTTATTCCGCGTACAACGAAGATCTGGAGGGAACTTCCCGCTGCGGCTTTCCCTTTGCGCTACGACACGGGGTTCTTTGAGAAGGGCGTTCTAAAATTTCTTAGAGGTCGGCAACGCTCTGGCGAAACCCCTGGTGTTGCAAACGTCCATAGGCGACGGTAACCACTTTCCATCAGGTGGGCCGTCCGCCTGTTTGCCTGCTTCAGGCACCAAGTGGACATTAGATGCTCTATACAATCCTTCATTGTTTTGAAAGGACCAGTTGGTCGATTTTTAAAATTTTCCACTTCCTTTTAGGACATTTCATTTGAAAGAGAAGTACGGTGATGAAATATGGGGCAAAAATTTCCACAACTACTCTTTGGAATGGAGACCAGGTAACGTTTCCTTAAGTCCGTGTTACAGAACGATAAGGCTCCACTCAAACAGAATCGATACATGAGATATTGCGCTAGAAGGTGCCTCGTACAATGGAAAACACATTAAAATTTGTCCGGATAATAAATATTGAGCCATCAAGTTTGGCGGATTTGAATATCCGGCGTCTACATCTATAATATTTTAAATTTCTAAACTTGCCGTGTCTGTAAATCGAAGCTTATTAAAACAACTAGAATAGACTATATAAACGAAGAACGGGATGCAATTTTTTTTAGGTCCGATTGTTCGGGTTTTACGTAAAAACTATTGACAACAAATTCTTAGACTTAAAATCTGCGCTACTTTTTATCTCTTAATTTTTTCTGGGAATGATTTAAAAGGACCAGATTGAAAAAATTAAATTCTAATGTGTAACCGGCATATCCCAGTAATTAATATAATACCTAAACCCGGATACACTTCGCTGGGAGTAGGACTTAAGTCTTTTCTTTGTCCGAATTACATTCATATTTTTGCAACCAAGCAGCTTATCATCAGGGTCGACAAAACGACCCACAGCCAAGTGGACGGGCATCTGTCCGTCCGAATAACTACCACCACTGGTTTAGAGCATGCCGCCATAGCCCTGAATTGTGTTAGAGCACTAGTAGCCAGTTTCCAATCTCCCCTTCGAATTTAGGAGCACATTAGTAACAGCTTTAGCGTTGAAAATGTCCATAGACGACGACTACCACTTTCCATCAAGAGGTTTGTCAGCTTGTCTGTTGATTTCCAGCAATAAAAAACGTCGGAATATAATGTATCTAAAAATAATTTTCTATTAAAATGCAAATATAAAACCTTCAAGTCATTTCATAGAGTACTTTTCCAGGTTTTCCGGCTATAAATAAACGGAAGCGGATTTTTTTATACCATGAATGTTACCAATAATAAAACTTTTGTGTCTGTCTATAATTGCAAAATAAATGGCATAATTTAAATGACTATAAATTATACTATTAATAATGATAAATGGGCATTTTAGAGTTTTTATTTGTTTTTGTGTCTTAAAACTTTGATTCGAACAGATTCCGAAACTGCTTGGCGGGTTTAAATGAAAACTTTAGTTTCTTGAATGTTCCATTTCAATATCTTGCTGGGTTCAGAAATATTTGTAATGAACGATGAAAGTGGAGTATCGGAATATGTAATATTAGGTGACCCAATCCCACTTCGCTGAGCGTAAAAAAAAATTACAAATCACAATCATAACATTTAATTTTAATTAAAAATAAACTAAATTATAAATAAATTAAAATGTACTTTAAATCAAACTAAAAATAAACTAGTACCAGACCGCTGTCAGTTGGAAACGTGCCCAAAAGACTGGCCACATTGCCTCGCTGAATGGCAACGCTAATGCGTTGCCCGAGGTATAAGCCAGCCTTTTGGTCGCGTGAGACATCAACCAGATGTTTGGCTATGTCTCGATAAAGTTTGTGCGCCTCAGGCCCCCATGGTCTCAGGGTCTCGACCCCAAAAGCCGCAAATATGTAGCCATTTCCGGTGGCTGAATATTTGCGGCGTTTTAGAGCCTCCTATTGTGCAGCAGCTGTACCGGCAGACATGCTAGTGGCTGGAAGATGGGCGCTGGCAAAGTATCGACGCATATATAGCCTATGTCACTGAAGAATAACGTAGCATTCTACTGTTGAAAGAATTTTCATAATCGGTTCCGTCGTTCACGAGATTACTTCTTACAAACAAAGTCATAAACTTTTATAATATTAATAGTATAGGTAAAACGTTGCAAAGCGGTTTTCATAGAATAGGAAGTAGAGCTCAGTTCAGTTTAACTTACTTATTTTGAACCGTCAAAAAATATTCTCTACCCGAACTAATTTTGAATAAAACTTTTTAATTTTAATTACTTTTCTTATAGATGGAATTACGCTATCAGTAGATGGTGAGGTATATGGGGAAATTTCACCTGGTCAAGGTTTTGCCCATCAGGCTGCCGAGTACAACGTCACTGCTGCATCCCATTGGCTTACCGGTGGCGTCATGGCGCCTTTCGACGATATGGTTGGTATTGACCATGAAAGCAGAACACGTACTAAAAAAGAACAACCGCCCATTAAAAACCGGGGAATAGCTTCCAGTAGCAAAATTTGTATTACCCACACAGACGCAAGCCATGTGTGAACTACATAAGATTATGCACACTAGTTTGTAAAAACTGCTTTACTTCATTTGCCGCTTTTTTATGTAGGATTCGTGTATATTTTAATCGTTAAATTAGTTCCTTTTCAATTTTGCAAAATTCTGAAACTCAATAGTGACTAATTAGTAATTTTAATTTAAGACTCATTTAAGTTTAGAAAATATGTTTTAAATAATAAGACGCTATAAAAACAAAAAACAAAATGGTCGAGTCAATTGTGATTTTCAAAGTCAAAATGAAAGTAATTTATTTGTTTGAAACATGGACATTTTTGCAGATGTTATGCTAAGTCTCAAGTTACATGTTTCGCCTTGACAGGCATACAATTTTTTTGCAGTTTTGGTTGCAAGTCGTTTGTAGTCCTTATGACTACATATACATTTTATGATTATATTATTGATTATGGTGATCTTAGAATTAAAACAAATATTATATATACAATTATGTCTCTTTCAGTTAATATATTATTTATAAAACAATTTAATTTAGATAATGCCATTAACAATTTTATATAATTTAGTCAATTCATTATATTAAGTTCTTATTACTCGTCTGATTAAAATTAAAATATTCATCAATATGATTGCAGAGTGTATTCTCAAATTTCTTGATCATGATTTGAAAATTATTGTTTTGTTACTTACCTTACCGATTATACGATACTACGTCATATAAAAAAAGAGTTGTAACAAATTCATGGTGTAAAACTTTCAAAAAATATATTCTATTGTAAAGCGAAGGCTTTAAACTCCTCGCGTAATAAGTTCTTTGAAAATAAAGAGACAATAATTGAGTTACAAGTACTGTGATATCTTGGGACAAGCAATTTTCCATACATTCCACTTTCCAGTGTTTTTATGATATCTAAATACAATTTTCCTACTTTTTATTATTAATTTATTTATTTATATTTTTTGTTGATAATTTGTGAAATCACCAAAACTAAATATCGACCTCTATGATTAGGTAATGTGCTATTTATTCTTCTGCAATAATGTGGTTCACCGCAAAATTACTGTGGTCAAAAATCTTGAGACACCTTCTGTGACGAGTTACGATTTTTACTAGGCTATTGTCATGCCTTAGTATTCTTCTTCTTTCTTATTCTGGTATTGACATTATTGACTCCAGAATCACTTCGATATCATCAATATTTCCCCCAAAATCCAAAACTAAAAGATACACTTTGGTCCTAATCCGGTATCGATCTGTGTGGCATAGTCCAAATTGAAATTTCAGAAATTACGGTACCTATCTATATATACTAATTTAAAATTTAAGTGGGCTTTAACTCGCTTGGTTATTAAGAAATCAAAGTTCCGAGATTTGAGATTGAGTTGATCGAAAATTGACTTACTGTTATTTAGTCTGATCTGGATGCTATTGAGATCCGTTGTACTAATTTCCGAGATATATTATTCATAACACAGTTTGCTTAGGCTGTGAATAAACATTATATGTGTTCAACATTTTCTGCAAGTCTACCAATTATTTCATTAAGAGCCAACTTTTGAGTTATGAGATAAAAGATATCTGTCTAATGATTTATAACCTGACTGAATGTAAAAGGGAAACAGCTCAACTGTTTGTATTCACGCAGCCGTAATTTTTAATTTATTCATTTTGTATTTTCGATCAATCGTTAGGTAAAACTTATTCGATATGTAACTTTTATTTACGATAAATAATTTTGTTTGTTTTAGGGCCGAATTTTCAATCAGCCCTAAAACAAACAAAACGTTATTATTTTAAAAAATCCGTAGAATCATATCTAAAAATAATATAATTACTAATTGCTTGATTTATATATAAATAAACCGGCAGACAAACACACACACTGTATATCCCCAAATTAAGCAAGTTACGCTTGTGTTATGGCTAATATACAACGAACCATTCTGGGGCCGATCCCAAAAACCCAGACCATACATAGTAAATAACGGAGAAAATACGTTTCCGAAATTTACTATACCAGGAATTGAACCCGGAGCCTCTGCATTGCAGCGAGGTAAGCCGGCAAAGGCTTAGCCCGCTCAACCACAGAGGCTGACGAATATCAACAACCGTACATCTTATACTTCATTCCTCAGTTCTACATTTCCCTGGGCCTCAATGTTGGAGGTGTGAATGAGTTCGCCGATGATCCTAAAAAGCCATGGATGAACAAGGCCACCAAGGCCATGCTGAACTTCTGGAACGCCAAGGACACCTGGTTGCAGACATGGTATGACGACACCATCTCGCTACAGATCGATTATGTCAGGGTCTACGCTTTATAGGTTAGTTGGTTTCTAGTTTCTTTTCGTAACTACAAACGACACCAGCAAAATTTATACTCAAATTGCTAAGACTTAAAATACCAACTTCAATTATATTGACCTGTTTCGTTATTCTAAGGCAGTATTTAAAAATTAATCATCAAATAAAAAAAATAATGCAATAGATGCCAAATTATACAGTAAATTAGTGCGATCCGTCTTTAAAAGAAACAACTGTTATTAGCTTTACATTTTTTTAAATTTTAAGTTGTAAAATTTTAATAAGCTCTGTTGGTTTTTTTTCAATCATATATACTATCAATATTATAATATCATAGAGGTAAAGCTTTTGAGTTTAAATGTTCGGTATAATCTCCGGTATTACCGTTCCAATTTTGAAATTTTTTTCACCAGTAGAAAGCTGAATTGTTCCCATTGACATAGGCCACATTTAATTGTGATTAATAAATCAAAAAAGTAAAAATGTTTTACGCCTAGCGAAGTGGGTACGGGAACGCCTGTCGAATATATTATAGCAATAACGTTCCACGCAAGAATTGCGCACATCCTGTACGAGGCATTGCGAGTGCCTTCTACGTTTATGAATTAATTAAAGATTACAAAGCTTATTAAACCTTGATATGAGGGCATGCGTGGGCGCGGGTCAGCTAGTAAATAAATATAACTCATACTCTTGATGATAAAATGATTTTCTGTTCCAGATAAAATTACGACGTGGAATTCTATTCGAATGGAATATAATAATTTTGAAGCAATGTCACCTTTTATAGTAAATATATTTGATACTTTTTTATCTTTTGTACATTTATTTCTTTCCCTATTTTTTACAACCCTCTCACTGTTCATGTCATTCATCTAATTCATCTTGATCCTGTTGTTAAGAAGAACTGGATTTATTAAGTACAGTCCAGTTGATCAAAGTCAAACGTACTTTTAATATATTTGTTTTTTAGTTTAGATTTTTAATTGAATTAAACAACAAGATTTAATTTTACGAGATTCTAGAGCCATGGGTTCCCGAAGCGTATCTTGGTTTAATCGAGACCTATTATCTCGCTTGGTAGAAGGGTCACGTGACCAAAAGGCTGGCCTGTAATTTGGCCAACGCATCAAAGTTGCCATCCAGCGCGAGAATGAGGCCAGCATTTTTGGCACGTTCCTAACCGGTGATATGGAACCTATACAGGCTAATACAGATTGAATTTTTCAAGTGGGCCTTTAGAGCCTAATCCTTACTATATTGTTACAACTTAGCCGAAATTCCACGAAAGCTCGCCGACAAATGTGAATGTACACCGGACGGGCATAAAGCCCAAGTTTTATGACCTGCCCGCATTTGCACTACTTTTGTTTTCTTTGTGATTAATATTTTTAATTAGGAAAACCGCCTATTGTGTATTGTAATCCTTTCTGGTAGGCAGTGGCCAGGTGTGATTCTAAGAAACCACTGTTTACACAATCGTGGCATATTGTATTTGTATAGAATAAAAAGAATGCCCAAACGGAGTGGGGGGGGGCCAGTCTAGCGAGAACCACGATCAAAGCAAGACGTGTACATTCGATAAGCGATATAGTGACGGACTTTGCGTGTATTATTTAATTGTGCGTTACATTTGGACTTATTGCGTCCGGTTATATTTGTACCTATGTTATACGTTTTTGTATAGTTCTAATAAATACTATAGTAGTTCCAAATGGCATTTTAATCCCATCTGGATTCCCGTATACGAGTACGGATACGAGTCCCGTAACTCGTAACAATATGAAAGAGCGAAAAGCACTCAAAGGAGTCCCGAGGTCGATTTTAACAAAGACTAAAGCGGTTTTATTAGTTTTTTGAAAAATCAATTACACTTGTCAGGAATCGAACAGGCTGATTTTGAAAAAAATAAACAAAACGTGTGTTATTATACCAAATCAGTGTAACTTATCACGATCGATTTCTATGAAGGAATGTCAAATGGCAAACCAAGAGAAAGGCTTGTTTTTGAACAAAATGTTCTATTTGCCACACATTAATTAAACATCAAATTGCGCCGATCATTTGACCGTACCTCAGTTGAACGCAATCAATGTTTACCTATTGACTGATTTGTTTGATTAAGGTAAAATGAAGGGCATTTCGAATATTAATTTATAGATGCCTATTAATATAGAATAATTTTCATCATTTATAATAGGTTGGGGCAAAAGTCTTTTCGCATATAGTATGTATGAACTTGTAATAAGATCTCTTTGGCTATACCATTTGTATCAGGCTGGTTTTGGTATCATTAAAAAGTTTTAATTTTAAAGAAGACAATTCCAAATTCAAATTAGGAATTGTTTGTTTTTCTTATTGTTAAAATGAGTGAATCTAATGAAGAAATTCGATATATTTTAAAATTTTACTACAAAAAAGGTAAAATAGCAACACATTCCGCGAAAAAAAAATTGTGATGTTTATGGACCTAATGCAGTATCTGTGAGAGTAGCGCAAATTTGGTTTAAGCGTTTTCAATCCGGAAATTTTGATATCAAAGATGCACTTCGTTCTGGTCGCCCTGTTACGGACAAAATTGATGCCATTTTTGAAAAACTGGAGCAAGTTCGGCATATTAGTAGTTACGATGTAGCTGGAAAACTGGAAATTGACCACAAAATGGTTTTGGCGCATTTGAAAAAGCTGGGTGCACAAAAAAGCCCGATATTTGGGTGCCTCATGAGCTCACTGAAAGAAACCTAATGAACCGTGTACTCATTTGTGATTCTTTATTACGACGTAATGAAACCGAACCATTTTTGAAGAAGCTGATAACTGGTGATGAACAGTGGATCACGTACGACAAAAATGTGCGAAAAAGATCGTGTTTAAAGGCCGGTTAGGCTTCACAGACTGTGGCGAATCCCGGCTAACTCGCAACAAGGTGATGCTGTGTGTATGGTGTGATTGGAAGGGCATTATTCATTATGAGCTGTTACCGCCAGGCAAGACCATCGATTCTGAACTTTACTGTGAACAACTGATGAGATTAAAGCAAAAAGTTGAGAGAAAGCGGCCGGAATTAATCAACAGAAGCGGTGTGGTTTTTCACCATGATAACACTAGACCTCACACATCTTTAGCCACTCAGCAAAAATTACGAGAGTTTCGCTGGGAGGTGTTAATGCATCCGCCGTGTAGTCCTGACCTTGCACCTTCAGATTTTCACCTGTTTCGGTCTCTGCAGAATTCCTTAAGCAGTGTCAGGTTAACGTCACGAGAGGACTGCCAAAACCACTTGTCGCAGTTTTTTGATCAGAAGCCCCAAAATTTTTATAGCAATGGGATCACGTCCCTACGTACAAGATGGCAAAAAGTTATCCAACAAAATGGCACCTACATACTTTAGTCAAATGTAAAAATAAACTATATAAAAAAACCTTTTGAATTTTCATATAAAATGCGTAGAAACTTTTTCCCCAACCTAATATATTGAATAATCTGAGGTGAGGTTTCATTAATGTATGGCAAATCGAATATGTTATTCAAAAACAACCCTTTCCCTGGGTTTGCCATTTGAAAGCCTTCACAGAAATTAATCCTTACAAGCTACACATGATTTGGTATAGTAATGTAATCACAACAGATTGTCTACAAACACAAAATACAAATTGTATAGAATTCGGTGTTAGGTATATTTTTCTTGATTAAATAAACGAAAAAGCTTCAGAATTTGTACAACTATAGAAATTATCAAAAGGAATTAGTAAATATTGGACTTATTTCAGCCAAGATAACTAGGAAAGCTTATTTGCGTTTGTATTGATAAAACCTTGTAAGAATGCTAAGAATAATATTGGGCCAGTAAAAGAAGTAATAATACAAGTTAATATTTAGATCTTGCTCTCAAGCTTATTGCCATGTGGCATCTGGAGTCAACGATCAACGATGATAGTTGTCATCGTAAACGATTTCATAGCAAAGAACCTCAATCATTACTTAGAGTGGCTCTCGCTAGGCTACTGGATGAAGGGCTAAGTACAGAAGGCAGCAGGGTACAGCACGATTTGTGAGGAGGTACCTATCTCTGAAGCCCTAGCCACCAGTAGCTGAGACTCCAAGCTCGATTGCTGACAAAAGTCAGTATTTTTTAAATTAATCATTTAAGATTTTTATTAATAAAGGAATAAAATTGTATTTTTTACGAGTTAATGTTTTTTATAACCTACTAAATATCTTTCAAAAAGTGTATTTTTAAATACGAATAAATACAGGTCTCAGCTGCTCTTTAATGTAGCCTTTCTTAAATTTTACATCTGCGTGACACAGTGACTAACATTAACATTATCCCAGATGTAGCCATTATAGATCTTTTAAGGCTTGTAGCAACGCCAACGTCCTTGAAAATTTTTTGATACTCATTTTTCCATAGACGCGGTCGTTTTTCAGATGCATTATTATTTTATTATAAATAAAATAAAATAATATTTCAAAAAAACAATAAAACTAATTTATTTATATCTCTTATATAGATATTTTATTTGTCATGTTTTGATAAAAATTGAAGGAGCATAATGGTTTCATATCAATAGTTTGGAGGTGATATGGTGATATTTTTCTTGACTTAAAATAACTATAAACCACGTTACGTCTCATATCGTGAAAATGTATTATTTTTTTAGTAAATTATTGATCAGTGATTATTACCGAAAAGTTGTTTCATTTGCACCGTACTTTCGAACTTTTATAGCAACAGGAGCCTTAAGAGATTTTTTCTCATAATTAAGAATGCTGCTTATAATGATTTTGCGGCGCATCAATATTCAACTTTAGCTTTACGTGCAAGCTGTGTTGATTTTATTATTACAAAGCCAGTATCAGGATGACGTTCCTAAGGAATGTACGCTTTGTTGTGTTTGTCGTTTGTTTGCATACCGTGTTCTCACAAGATGCAGTGCCCAGTGTACATCTACAAGCTTTGAGCCCCAAAGGATTTAGAGTTTGGATTGTTGGTAAGTTAATTTAATAATAAAAGCTTGTTGATAATATTTAAGAAATAGGTCTTTACATCGTATTGGTGATAAAATAAGTTGTATTAAATACAAATTTAGAACAATTTGATAAGCTATACTGTGAACATAATATTTCGTATATGTAGTACATTAAAATTATGATATTTAAAATACTTGAAAGCAGTGACAAATTTACTAGCAGTTAAATAGCTAAAGGCGGCAAATTTGATTCCAAAATTTTATGCCTTAACATCTAGACCTTACACCCCCTCTTATTATAGTATAATGCTCGGCACGATGCTATAGCTGTCACTTTGTCCTACGAACTGTGAAATTTCGATTCTTTTTCGAAGTATGAGGTAGTGTCCCTTTCGAGTAAAGAGAAAACTACGTTTTAACGGTTTAAAGCGCGGTAATTTATTTGATTTTTATTATCCCGAGGTTTTGGCCACTTTTCAGTAGCGGCAATCACGGAAGACAAAGATGTCAAGTGTCAATTAGTATTGTCACAGTTTTATTAAGCCTACCGCCAACTTGTTCGTTTTAATTATTTAGTTTTAATTTTGTTCATGGTTATTATTTACTCTATGGGAGTCTAATCTAAATTACCACCGCTTCGCAACACGTTGTAGCTTGAAGAGAAGAAGCGGCGCAAGAAACTCTTCAGCAAACATGCCTAGCTCTAATAATTTTATATAATATTAAGATGGGTGGGAGGGAGGAAAAATAAAAAGAAATTATCAATCAAGTTGGTTTGTGTTCCGGTGCACGCAGAAAGAGCTCTCAGTGTCTTGAGATCTGGCAGTGGATTTTCGCTGGGTTTGGGTCTTAATAGTTTTGATGATCGGGGATACCAAACATGTGGTACTTACCAACTAATAAATTAGATTAGGATCCCATGGAGTGAATAATAACCATAAACAAAATTAAAACTAAATAATTAAAATAAGCAAGTTGGCGGTAGGCTAAATAAAACTTTAACAATACTCATCAACTCGTCATATTCAAAAAGAGTATGTATGTAATTAGTACGATAGTGCACAAATCATTAAGTTACAATTTTATTGAAAATAAATTGTAATTAATAATGTAATGTAATTATTCATTGTATTAGGACATCGAATTTTAGAGGTCGGGATTCAAAATTTGAGAAGAAAACTGATGGTAAATGTGTAAATCCGCTACTATTTGGTCCACCATTCCAAAAATATTTTTACATTTAAATTTTTGTTAGAAAGGTTAGAATCTGTACTCTGTTTTTTCATGGCTTTAGGAATGAATTGAATTCACGAGGTTTGTTACGTATGCACTTTTGATAAAATTAGGTACCTTTTTATGCAGGAAAATCGAATCCAAAACATTAGCATAAAACTATCATAAAAAGTTGTACCTACATGACTGTAACTAATTTTAATAATAACGATTACTATATATAATTTAATTTACAGAATGTGTTTGTTTCATAGGAGTAAAATAACAATAAAATTAATAAATAAATTGTAACCGCGCTGTAGATTAAAACCCGTATTTCTTCTTAAAGATCATAGATTATTTTTATTAGATGCCTGAATAATAATAGATGTTTAAAATACGCTTACGTTGTTCAGAAAATTAGACGATAGTTTGGTATTCTAGATTCAACTTTTTATATGTAATTATAACTTTATCCTTTTTAAGAGATTGAAACTATTAACAATTAAATAAAAACTAAACTAAATTATAAATAGGTATATATACAAATTAACATTAAATTATAAAATCTAGTGCCAGACCGCTGTCAGTTGGAAATGTGCCCAAAAGACTGGCCACATTACCTCGCTGTATCGCAACGCTCCGAGGTACAGACCAGTCTTTTGGTCACATGAGACGTCTACCAGGCGTTTCGCTATGTCTCGAAAAAGTTTGTGCGCCTCAGGCCCCCATGGTCCCAGGGTTTCGACCCCAAAAGCCGCAAATATGTAACCATTTCCGATGGCGGAATATTTGGCATTTTAGGGCCTCCTGCTGTGCAGCAGCTGTACTAGTAGATATGCTAGTGGCTGAAAGATAACTTTATCCATAATTTCAAAGTTTATTAAATTTGTTGTAACATGTGTCATTTTGAAATTCGGGAGGCCGACGTACAGCAGTGGATATCGATTAGCTAAAGATGAAAATGATGATGATGATCCATCCAATTCTGCTGAAAGGCTTGGTATAATAAATATGTTAAATAAGATACAAACTAATTAAAGACTATGGACTAAATCACTGCTAAAAGAAAGCGTGCACAGAAGGCTGGCTGCATACCTCGCTAGATGACAATGTTAATTCGCTGTGCGAAATATATCCAGCCTTCTGGTTATATGTGGTATCATTCATTTGTTGAGAATGCTGTGAACCGGTTTGGAATTAAAATTGACAATGATAAAGAAACAGAAATGATAGCCACTTCAAATCTATCTACAGCGCGAATTGATTTTAAATAATAAAAACTTGATATAGCTTCTGTTTAACCTTCCATGATGAAAAGTTAAATTTTGAAAGAATTTTTTATCATTTCAGATGATCCAAAAATCAAATTATTTGCTTTTCAAGGCAACATTAACGGTCCCATAAACAAAAATGACGTGGGGACTATATCTGGTGAAATCACAGAAGCAAAAGACGGAAAATGGATTTTTGAAGATCCTAACCTTGAACTAAAAATTGGAGACGTTATCAACTATTATGTCTTCGTTTTTATGCAGAATACGGGATATGTGAAGGACGGTCTGAGTTTCACTGTTCAAAGTAAGTATTATTATAACTTACTCCCTTTAGTCTTGGCTTTAATAGAGATAAAAACTAATTTTAGCTTACTGACGTTAGAGATCTCGGGTATCGAAGGAAAACGGCACAACCAGTCACTAATATTAGGATGATAATGGCATAGCAAACTTGTATGTATAGGAATTCCAGTTATTATTTTAAAATATGATATATGTTTACATGCTAGAATAAATTTGCGATAAGAAATTGATTAGGTACTTATGATTAATTTTTAAAATATGATTATTTCGTATAACTATACAACTAGGTCATTGGATATATTTATTCCAGACAATAGAATAGTTTCCTCCCGATGAGGATCTAAGGTATACGCAAATGAATGTATTAAAAATGATCTAGTAGTAATTTACACTAATATATTTAGTGGTTCTATCATTACGGAACGGTTTAAGAGAACGCAGATCTCAAGGACTATTGTTTCACGACTTCTAGCAATTGTCTAAGTGGTATATAATTCTTAGAATCTGATTAATGACTCCTTTTTTGAATCAAATTCAGGACTTCCCTCAGTTAAAAAATGACGTCTTTGTATGATTACGCAGGGTAATAACCTTATGTTGATTACTCACAGCGATACCGTTTTCAAGAACACTCTTATTCATATTATCGATTTATGAAACAACAACAGATTCTTAAAAAAGAACTGCCACGTTATCGTCGCCACTTTAAATTACGTATCTCATGTTGCACAATAAGTATGACCCTTTTCATACCAAAAATTATCGATAGTAACTATATCTCAAAATTGATTTGAGATTCAGTGTAAATACTGCGAAAACAAAACAAAGAAATATTGAAGCAAACTCACATTCACTTTGATCTTGTATTTCTTTCTTCTGACCGCGAGAATATATCAAAAATAAAATTGTTTTACAGTTCAAAGGTTTATTAAAATCGGTTGCACCTTTTTAGATCCTATTTAAGAGAAAACTTCATACAGAGCAACAGAAAAAAATTCTAAAAGCGGCAATTTATGATTAGGCATTATAATTATCGTTCTCCCTTTAATTTCGGCATTTATTTTGAAAACACAAGTCCACATATCAAATTGAAACTAGAGCATTTTAGTAATCATAAATAAGCCTCTCGTGTCATTTATTCAAAGTGAAAACATGGAATCTGAATTATATGTGTTATAATGTATCTTAAATATTGTTAGAACTTAGGCTCCGACAAAGACAAATTCTACGTACATATCTCTAAAAGCACATTTCATTACCTGTCGGTATTTGAACTAATTCTAATCCTTTTATGATCGTCTTCTTTTGTTCGCTCATTTATTGGCATACGTTTCTAGTTATTGTAGAGAACAGCCTATTGTCCTATTGTACTCGTTTACGGCCGCTCAGGAGCGTCATTAGCCACGTGTTGCGGATTATAAGTACAAGCTAATTCTAGGAAATTATGTCAATGTTGCCGGGCGGGCACATTTGCATTTGTGAAGTATAAAACGAGGGCCTACAACTACGATCTAGGCGTGACATGTGTACATTCAGGAATCTAATGTTAACGGACTTTGCGCATTTTATTGAATTACAACTACTACTTCTGCATTACGTTTGGATTTGTTGCGTTCGACTATATTTGTACCTGTGTTATACGTGTTTGTATAGTTCTTATAAACTCTATAATAATTCTAACAACACTTTAATTCGAGTCCCGCAAACTCGTAATAAAATTAACATATGAAGTGTAATATTTTGCATTAAAATATAAAATAATTTTGGAGCTTGGTAAAAATAGTATAAAAATAATAAACCTTATAATTATCTTGATATTCTATATTTATCTCATTCTCTCGTATGCTACTCTTCTGAAGTTTCACTTCTGCCGTGTGTGAATTGCACACACACACTTTTTTATTTCGGCTAGCAACATTTGCGATAACTATTACGGGGAATTACCGCTAACCAGTGCCAGTAGTCAGTTTCAATACTTTTTCAAATTCATCTTTTTGTGTTACCTGAAGGACTCGCAAAATGTATGTGGCCCTCATGAAATTTAGGTCTTGCTCCGCCACTATATGCCACCTATCCCTCTCCGCTATTCTCATCCAGCTCCCATGCACTGATCGTCTGTTTATCGGGCTGGAGGGCGTTCTACATTTATTAATTGATATAGATTGAGCTAAAAGACCAAACAACTTTCAGAGTTGGAATCGCCCGGCCTCGCCGAAAACCCGAAGCTGCCATGTGAACCTACAATAACAAAGGTCCGCGGGGGCTCCGCCTGCGCCAGCGAGATTATTTTCGAAGATGATTTCAACTCTTTAAACGAGGGACAATGGCAAATTGAGCAGTATATCCCGAAAAACCATGCAGTAAGAAACTTCATTAACTAAACGAATCATAAAACTGTTTGACAGTATGCTCCCAGATTTAGTATGTCCAAGTAATATAATCTATACAATTATGTTTACGAGGACCATATTGTCTAATCACCTTATTCTTAATAGATATAAGAGGCTTAGAGATTCGTTAAAAAAGGGGAGAAAATGTTATTAGTGACGTAATTATAAAAGTGACTTTGTTGGGATTTTTTTGATTCCTTTTACGGCATTTACAAATCAATAACATATAGTATTAAAGCTACTTTAGAATCAATAGGTTGTAAAACTTTTATGGGAGAAAATGCATAAATTAAAAGCATAGTCGTTCTTATATAACGGTTGAGTCTAACATACAAAATATCTATTCAATACCTATAGATGCCAGAGTTTACCCCGCGGCTGCGCCGCGGGTCAACCTCAAGTGTGTGCTTCTTATTTAAAGAGCTTTATACAGGTTACATTGTACAAAAATTTTCTCTTAGTGCTATTTGTACCCAGAAGATTAATTTTATTTTATATCGCAAACTATCCCATATCCCGGCATGAAAAGTATTTATGTCCATTTTCGGTAGTAAAACTACATTTAAACAAAATTACAGCAAAACCGATCCAGTATTCCTAGTAGTTTTCCGTGAAAGATTAACAGAAAGACATATCGAGTTACTTTTTTCGAGTTTTTATAGACGATGAATTTTTATATCTATAAACTTGAGAGATGATTGGTCTCATCCAAACTTTCATCCTCTACTTCAAAACGTCCTAGTTTTATTTATCTATCCCCCGTCTATGAAAACTACATAAATGACAAAAATGACAATAATGATAAAAAGGACAAAAAGGACAAAAAGGACGAAAGGACAAAAAGGATAAAAAGGACAAAAGGACAAAAAGGACAAACGGACAAAGATGACCAAGATAACCAAAATTACGAAAATGGAAATTGACAAACAAAACCTATCCTACTTTTTGGGATAACCTTTATATAAATCTAACCCAAAATCTATCCCATTATCCGGGATAAACAATATCCCTTGTCCACCCTCTGTATGAAAATTACATATATATCGAATTTCAGCCAAATCGGTCCAGTAGTTTTTCCGTAAAAAACGGAACAGACAGAATTATTTTCGCATTTATAATATTAATAGGGATAAAAAGAATTGCTAAGGAGTTCGTTGCATCGCTTCAAGTAAGCTGTATTGATATGAACAAGTACAATACCTTTATTTCAAAATAGCATAAGTGGTAACTTAAATCCGAATGAATGGCTTTAAAAGCATCGACTATTCTAATTGTGTAATTATACTTCAACGCGATGAAAGTTTCAAATTTTTAATCACAGATGTAGTTACTAATAAACAAAAACATTATTTGGGTTTAAACTTTGTGTTTATCGATTTTTTCAGGAGTATCCGTTCATTTCGTACCAGCGACTAACCAGCGATCCAACTGTCAACGTTGAAAATGGAAATCTTCAAATTTCTGCTAAATTACAAGCAAATTTGCCCGGTTTTAGTTCCGAATCACTGTACACTGGTTCGTTGAACTTATTTCAAGGGTAAGTGCCTTCAAATGTAAGGGAAAGTGACTATTTAAAAATTCTGAAATATAAAAGTAAAAATCAATTCTTGTGGCCTCTCTGTTTATAACAAATGAGCAGATCTTCTCAGGAATTACTATAGTGCTAGAGAATATGAAATTTAGCACCCTATTGAAGTTTAAATTATGCATTTGTGTATTTTTGGCACAATATTTGCTTATAAATAGAAAGAAAACAAACAAAAATTGATATATAATAAATGATGTATATATTAGTATATATATAATATTAATGTTTTATTGTCTATTTTTTATTTATTTTAGGTATCTGTGTGAAATTTATATATCATATTTGTATATATCTTTAATTTGCACACCACCGTCATACACTTGCAAATCTCCCGTTCATAAAATCCATAGCCCAGGTTCTCTGGAAGCGATCGCTCTAAAGCGATAAGTCCGCCCATTGTTCCTAGTTTTACTGTTTAATGTGACTGCTGTAAATTGTTTATTTCATGTGCATGTGGTGAACAATAAACTGTATTCTATTCTATTCTATAAATCATAAACGAGTATAATCAACAAACTGAGCCTGGGTCATCGAAGTATAAAGATTTCCAGAAGCTGGCTACTGGCTACGTTACCTCGCTGGATCGCCAAACTGATTCGTTGTCAGAGGTAGGAACCAGCCTTCTGATCACCTTAGAGTCGGCTATGTCTTTTGAGAGCTCTTCGTAATAGTAAAGTAACTTTTAATATCTGCATTATATCTTATAGGAAAACACGCCCACCTGAACACTACCAGTCATAGGCTATAGTGAAAATTTAAGTTTTTACAGAAATAAAGTAAATAGAATGTTCTTATTCCAGATGTACAGCACCAGGAGATCTGTGCATAAAACGAGTAATGGGAGCAGACATTATACCTCCTGTAGTGACAGGCCGGATTACTTCCAAGACTTTTGCTTTTACTTATGGCACAGTATATGTGAGAGCTAAAATGCCTAAAGGAGATTGGTTGTATCCTGGTAATAATAATTATATATTATTACTATTAATTTTTCTGAGGCTTGTTAAGTCACTGGTGTAGATGACTTTTTCAGAGACATAGACTAATTTCCGTTGCTCTGTTTGTTGCATTCTTTCTCTGAACGCAGCACTGGTGCTGGCTAGGTTATTCCCCTTTGATCTTAGGATACAGGAGGTAGCCGCCCTGTACGAGATCAAATGGGGAATAGACCATCCAATGCTGGGCGACAGAGAAATTGAAAGTCGGACCACTTACGCCCAAACACCTCATCCGGTCGAGCATATTGATCTAGTAATCGACTGCCTGGAAGACCAAGTGCAGGTAGATGCGAACCACACTCGAGCGGTTCGCATCTAACGGATGGCAATTTGATCGACGGCCAGGTAGGAGAATTATTATCATTTTGGGATAATAAGCACGGTCTACCAGGTAGAATTACTAGCCATATGCGAGGCCATCGAGGAAGATCTTGCGAGACTAGAGACTAGTTTTGGCGTATATAGTGATTCGCGCTCGGCGCTGCAAAGTATATCTAATTGGAGGGCAAAGCAGGGTGTTACCGGCGAATGCTCGACAGGTCGCTATCCTAGATTTAATTGTCAGTTCTCTTTTCAATGTCCTAACGATGTTGGCAACGCACCAGCGTTCTTAGTGTTACACATGACCAACGGTAGCGATAATTGCCTGCCACCAGCTGCAAATCAGCAAAAATAAATTTAAAATTGTTAATTTTCCTTCGTTCTGTTTGTATCAGAAAATGCTGTATTATTTTCCATTATTTGGCAATTTAGGACTATTTAGTGAATTAGAAGGTTAGAAGATTAGGTTGGGGGAGGGGCGAGTGGCCCATTGGAACGCCTACTCAGCGCACGAATCATGACTAGCTCATGGTTAATCGCTTCACACTGATATTATACTTACTACTTCCAAAGAAAATAAAAAGATGTCCATTCTAACTTGTTAAACAATAGAGTGAGTTTCATAAATTGCTAAAGTCGATAACTTATTGGCCGCTACCTCAAAATGAAAGTAACAAAATCAACCTATGTGTTACTAAGTGATTCGAATACTGTTTTAGAAATCCTAATAGAGCCGGTCATAAAAAAATATGGTGCATCGGATTTCAATTCTGGAGTCATAAAGATTGCTTCGGCTCGAGGAAATACTTTGTTATATGCAAATGGAACAGATTACAGCAATAAGGTATGTATTCTTTATATTTCAGTATTACTCACTGCAGCCTCTGGGCCCTGAAATGTTTAGTTTAGTAGCTAATTGTGGTGAATAGGAAGAATGAGTTTCGCAGACACGATTCCCTATTTCATTACAGTGCCACTAATTTTCTCTTATCTCCTGCAGCAACTATTCCTGTTAACCGCGAAAATTTCTTAAGGCGCCTATTCCCGCAAAAGGTCGAAAATGGGGTGCAAACGAAACACTTTTTCATTGGTAGTTATTGATCAATAATTTACCAAAAAATGACATAAAACTTCACGATATAGGATGTAACGTGGTATTTTCGTAATTGCTCTTCTATAGTTATTTTAATTAAAGATTTTTTAAGATTGTCTCCAATTTATTGACATGTAACCATTTTATTCTTTTCATTTTTATCATAACAAGATGAAAACATATCTACGTCTTTATAAAAGAGAGATAAATAATTTGGTATTGTTATTTTGTATATTTTACTTTACTTCATTCACAATAAAATAATAATGCATCTGAAAAACGACCGCGTCTGTGGAATCCCGGCTATCGTCCGAAAAACTAGTACCGAAAAACCCTCAAGGTCGTAGGCGTTGCTACAAGCCTTAAAATCATTAAAATTTAGATGGTACTTCATAGAAAATCAATTACTAAGAACTACACACAGATATTATTAATTGCAGAATACTGTGCAAAACCTAATTCATTATGGAAAGTCGCAGTCGCTTATAATTCAATCAATATTTTATATATACTATTAAAGAACCAGGTACTTACTACATTAATAGATGTTAAAGAAATCAATCTGTCATACTTAGACTGCCTACCCTTTTCCCTAATTGAGTATCGTCGTCGTCAGCCATTCGCAATCCACTGCTGGATGAAAGCTTCCCCAAGTCGGCGCCACTCATCTCTGTCCTCTGACTTCCTCATCCAGCGCCTACCGGTGACCTTGCACAGGTCGTCAGTCCATCGAGCTGGAGTGCGTCTGACTCTACGTTTACCGAAACGCGGTCTCTACTCCAGGACTCGTCTGCTCCATCGACCATCGGTCCTGCGGCAGACGTGACTGAGTATGAAAAAATGAAAATCTTGTCTATCAGTTGGCAGTATATCGAGCCTGTTATGAAACAACATCGTAAATGTAAAATTTTACAGGAAAGCTAGTTTACAAACTATTTTTAATACTGAACTGTAGGTTATCAGCTAGCATTCAATGGAGCTCTTGTGATAACTCAAAAGGCCACATTTGACTATACAGTTCACATTTCTCACAAAACACATAATTACTACTCAAAAACTATCAATATCCTACAACTATTGTTCATTTAAGAGTAATTTTACACATTTTTAGAAATTAAAACTGCACAGCACAACACCTCCTTTCAGTTCCCGCCAAAAACTCTCAATCCATTACAATTGCAAAGAAACCACAGACAACAAAAAAGAAACTACATCAATATTGTGTAGACAAATGCACAATAAAATATAGAAAAATATATAGAAAAGTCGCAGCCAACCTGATTTGAAGTACCTAATACGTAATGAATGACAGGTGGGCAACCTGACAACGTATTTGTTATTGCATTACAGTGATGGTTGTTTACATTGCAATTGTAGCGCCATCTATTTTGCTAATTCGTCTATTCCAAATAAACGACGTCTTTTATCGGGATAAAACGTATCCTAAGTGTTGACTCGGGTTATAAGCCAGCTTTATGTCGATTTTCATTCATATACGTTCATCAGTTTTCAAAACAGATGCAATCGCAGCGCCATCTTTTCCGCTATTTTCGTCTATCACACGGAAACGACGACATATATCGGAATAAAAAATATCCTAAGTTACGCCCCGTGATATAAGCTAGATCCGTTTCGAGTTTCATTTAAATCCGTTCAGTAGTCTTCACGTGATGCTCTAATAGACAGACAGACAAAAATCTAAAAATTATATTTTCGGAATCTGCTGGTCCGAATTAGCCCCCCTGATTTTTTTCACATTTTTAAACGCAATGACTCGAACCATTTTCAGATTTATTATAGTGTAGATAAAAAAGTGAAATACTTTTCTGTCCCTTACGACTTTTCGCAATAGCAGGCTCGATATCATGATTTCAGGTTCTTTATGGTGGTCCGATAATGGATTCTCAATGCTGGGATACGCTGTTGAAACGCAAAACGAAAGAGAGCGAGAACTGGGCTGACAATTTTCACCTCTACGCTATGAGGTGGACACCAGGTAAAACTTTCATCAACAGTAGGATCGTAAGTTTTCAGTTTCTGGTAATCTAAATTTTTTCTAAAAGATGTTGTTAACTTTTTCACTTGATAGTAGCTTACAGGATACATACATCCTATAAGATCAAATATTCCTTTGCATGGAGTACCTACCTTGCACAGTAATATTTGACCAATTTAGGCTTGAGACTTCAAATAATAAATCTACGCTTTAACGGTCTTAAGACCGGTATTTTATTTGAATTTTGTTCAGACGTTTCGGGCACATTTCAGTGAAGACGGGAGCTTACCAAACCAAACCAAAATCTAGATATTATTTCCGACCGAAGAGTGTTTGAATAAATATAATGTTTTTATTTTATTTTAATATATTACAGATAGCATTACATTAATGATCGATAATGAAGAATGGGGCCGTGTAGAAGTAGATCCAACTGGAATTCGGAACTTGTTTCCCAAAACCTGCAACTTACCACGCGATCTGCTCTCAATGGGAACCAGAATGGCGCCTTTTGATGACCATGTAAGTCCTTAATTTGAAAATTTTTAAGAGTCTCATTATCATCATCCGAGTTTTGGATTCCGGTTGCGTACGTAGCGTTTTGATGCTCAGAATCCGCTTTCTTACCTTTTCTTCTCCACTTCGTGCGGTCTTCGGCATCCCTTGTATATGAGATCATTGGTACGCGTTATCCTCCACATCGTCAAGCCAGCATTTCTTGGGCCTACCCCTTCGCCTGGGACCAGGCGGATATGCGTAGCCAATTGCTACATAATTACCTGACCTCCGTACAACGTGGCCGTACCAGCATTAGGCTTCGACCTCACCGCAAGTGGCACGCTTGAAGATTAGCTAGGAGGCAAGCTGAATGGTCGAAATACTTCGATACATTGTGGCCACACTGATAGTTGCCATGCTGTCATATCTGGTGATCTAGAGTGTGTTTGTAGACGTATAATTTTGTTGTGGTAAATACAAAGTTGTCTTGTCTCAAAGTTGTCTAGAAAATTACTTGTTACAAAAAGTACCACCGCTTAACCAAATTTATCGAACATGTTGGTAGATGATATTAATATGTTGAGGTTAACTGAAGCAGAATTTGAATTGCATCCCAGTGATCCAAGCAAATAACCGACGCGTCCATTCACGTAGCTAACCGCTAGGCTACTATTGAGGCGCCAGCGTCCTACTAAGCGAGCGGTGGGGCCGCGCGCATTACACGCAATATGTTGGTTCACTAGAATGAGTCATATAAGCGATCAACTACCTTCTTGCCGCTAAGCGTGCCACTTGCGGTGAGGCCGAAGCCTTAGCGACTCTCTTTCATTTTGTCTGCATTGTCACAGGCATGAAAACTGCCACGGATGCGTCCGTTCCTAACGCAGTCTTACCGCGTGATTCCACACATCCATCGCATTTTTAAAAGTATAATAAATTTTAATAAAAATATTGTTATAATATCTGGCATAGTAAGAAAAAATAGGCTATCTGTTTATTTTGCGTACTAATGTTTTACTGTCGCACTCGCTTATTCTGAATGTGCGAGTGCGATGATACCATATTTGAGCAGGAGAAAGTGATTAATCTCCACCAAACTTCATGATCACTCTTAATTATATGCAAATGTCTGCGCAATACACGATTTTTCATTAAAATTAGATATTGTTTCTGCAGCTGATCATATAGAAAATGTAAAAACGACAGTTTCGCATTGTTTTCTTTAATTTGATTTTCAGTTCTACTTGACACTAGGATTAGCTGCGGGCGGTGTGACTGACTTCCCAGATGATTCCTACACTGTTGCTGATCACCCGAAGCCTTGGAGGAACAGAGGAAGGAAAGCGATGCTAAGCTTCTGGCAAGACACGGCCTGGTTCAATACATGGGCTCAACCCCAACTAGTTATCGATTCTATCAGAGTCGTCGCTCTGTAATATTAAAACGCCAAATCATGGAGGTTCTACACATTATAGTTAGATATCACCTTAGGACTCATTCATTCAACTATACTTCTAGACTAGTACGGTCGACTTTCGATAAATTTGACACTCAAGGGGCCAGAGAAAAAATTTGAAATTACCAAGACTTCAAAATAAAAGCAGTTTATAACCAAGAGCGAAGAAGGCAAAAAAATCAAGTAAACACGATGATTTATTATTTTAAACATTTCTACATTTATTCACAAACGTTCATTATGAAAAGAAATTAATTAATTAATTTCTGAAATTTTCTGACGAGTGAGAATGAAGTCATTCATTCTATCATCATCCAACGGATTTTCGATAGTGGTGAGAGCTGAGAAGAAATCGTCACTTTTGTTAGTTCTGAGGGCGTAAAAGCGTAGGCTAGCACTTCAAATTATAAGACAATAGGGAAACCCTGACGTCAAATTATTGCATGTTGACGGGCAAGACACTATTCCATGAACTTTAAATTACCGAGGGGACCAATTAATATTGACTTTCTTCAATTTATCGAGTATTTTTCATGTGGCCGGGAAAATTGTCGACTATATTATAAATGGATGGACGTTTGTTATTCAATCACGCCAGAATGGCTGCACGAATCTGGATGAAATTTGGCACAGAGATCGATTTCAGTCTGGAATAGCACATGGGCTACTTTTATCCCGTAAAAATGTACTATTCCCGTGGATTTTTACATATGGATCCCGTGGATTTTTTATATGTAATAATAAATTAACATTAAAACGAGCGAAGCCGCGGGCAAAAGCTGGTGTTATATAAACATACAATTACTTTCTAGACATTCGAGTCCTTATCTGGCGAAATTTGTTCCATTCGACGTGCAAGGTTCTCAATCCCCTTATTAAACTAATCAAATATATCTATAGATATCAAATTTCAAAATTACAGGGGTTTGAATCTTCAGAACATCATTGCTTAGGCACCTAACTTGTTAGAACGTGACCTTACCACATGAAGGCAAACTCTCGAGAAGGAATTCATCTAGCGCGATGGATATGCCATTATTCCATACATACATATATATCCATATGTATAAGGAAACCCGAGCAATGCAGTGGAACGTGAACGTCTGTCTGTGTGTGGGTTTGATTTATATTGAGTTTATAATAAATGTAATTGAAGAACCAGTGACGTGGTTTATCCTGTTTATTATTGTTTACAAATGAGCTGTTGTGAGGACGGATGCACAGGAAAAACGACCCAACATTAAGGTATACTGGGCCTCAAACGAACAAAATAGATAGACCTACCTACTCGGAGCATTTAGGATGACGCCAGCTAAAGGGAGCCCATGGCATCGCAGTGCGTTATGAGAACATATTATTTAATAATCGAATTAGTAGCGCCAGGTGATAGGGTATCTGCCCGTCTGGATGGCTACCACCCCTGGTCTAGAATATGCCACCATAACAACCTTGAGTTGTGTTCCGGCATTAGTAGCCCGGTTCCAGACTCTCCCTCAACAGAGCAGCAGCAAATTTGTAACGCCTTTGGTGTTGTAAATGTCTATAGGCGATGGTAACCGCTTACCATAAGGTGGGCTGTCTGTCAATCTGCTGAATTCATGCAATAAAAAAATAGTACAGATACGAGGTGGAATAGTTTCAGTAGATACATTACAATTGCCCACACAGACGCAAACCACGTCTATGCTACATAAGTTTACGCATGCAAATATGTAAAAAATGCTACACTTCATTTGACGCTATTGTTCACGTTGGCTCCGTCGTCTGTTTTTATTTGTCTGAAGTATGGACTTAAAAAAGAACAAACTAAGCCTATTGACACACCTGCGGTACGTTCGGCTGAATACACTCGCAATGATTTTTAAATAACCTATTATACATCAGTGGAATTTCTGCTGCGTACAGATTAGTGTCGATCCTTCCTTTCCCGAACTTTCCGAGCGGAACATTCCGCAGGTGTCGCTATACTTAGTTGCGATTGATAGACATGGACATAGCCCAATAGATAATATCTATATTAAGCCATAAAACAGATAATATGAGTGGTGTTTGCAATTTTTTTTTAACAAGACCAAACCGAAATCTACAAAGCAAACAATAAATATTATAGACGTTTCGCGATGAAAAAGACTGGTCTGTACCTCGGACAACGCATTAGCGTTGCGATACAGTGAGGTAATGTGGCCAATCTTTTGGGCACGTTTCCGACTGACAGCGGTCTGGCACTAGATTTTATAATTTAATTTTAATTTGTATATATACTTATTTATAATTTAGAATATTATAGTAATTTTTGTTTTTTTACTTCGCATCGAATTCAAGATATTGTAGAAAGAAGGCGGTTAAATATTTTTTTTGTATTTAGCTTGAAATCGGTTTTGTTAAAAAATAAATATTTATTACATTTTAGTCGCGCAAGCCTTAAAATAGCTTTAGAAATAATGTATTAAGCGCTTTTAGAAATTGTACTACTGCCAGTAGTCTTCGGTGATGACGCTCGTCAACAAGGGTTTTTCTCGATTTCCCTGCGATCCAATTATTAGATCCTGACTCGTTAATTATAAGAACACCTCGAGTGTATACTCTTACGAATAAAAAAGAAAAATTATAAATCGGTCCACAATAGATGGAGAAAACGTATTACATGAATATAATCAAATTAAGCGTCTGTAGAAAATATAACACATTACACGCGGGTATACAAGCATTTTTCCAAGAATTTAGACGCACGGCGTTCTTTAATAAGTAACGGTTACTCTCGAATTCCCCGGAATCCGATCAAAATCGATCCTGACTTGGTGACAATGGCACCACCTCGGGAGCAATGCCGTAAATAGCCTTTTAACGCCCTGTGCGAGCTTCTATAACAGCACCCTTGTTTTTTTTAAATATTATAGGTACCCTAGCTAGAGCAATGCTATTTATAGGCCTACTTTATGTCATTCAGGATGATATAATAACGCACAAGGACCTTGATGTTGGTGGACCATTATCTAATATTTAGTGAGTAAAATCTTTTTTTTTAAATTTTTAAATTTAACAGGCGTTTTTATGATACTGGCATGTAGGTACATATGTGTTGGAATCGAGCACTAGGAGCGCAGCGGGAACTTATCAGGAACAAACCGAAAAAATAATAGTCCTGCCTGGTCTGGCCATTCTTGCGCCCACCAGTCCACGCCCTGTGCCTGTGCACCGGTGGCACCGCCCTATTTACGGCACTGCTCGGGACTATAGACTTACGAGTAAAGAATAAAAAATCGGTTTATAATTGTCGGAGACTATAGACTTCTTATGGCTGGGTTTCTCTAATTCCTTGTCCAAAGAATAAAAATGGGACCTAATTCGGTTTTTGATTAAAAAAAAAATCAGTTCACAATTGACGGAGAAATCGAGTAACGAACATATACAGACGAATCGAGAACTTCCTCCTTTTTGAAGTCGGTTAAAAATTCAAGTGAGTCATTTCCTTAAATTGAATTTTGGGATTGAGTGGAGTAGATACTAATGTTTAAAATGAGATTCTGCATAGATATTCTAGTTATAAATAAAACAATACTCAATTTTCGGACTATTTTTATTTGCACAGTATTCATTGAAACTGTTCACACAGTACAATCGAGTAGAGATTACTTCAAAAACAACCTGAATAATATTTTCACTAATTGTCAGGTTTATCCGGCACAAAGGACCAATTCTTTTAAAGAAATATAATATAATATACTTAATTGTTTGCGGTTAGAAATAAGATTTACTGAAAATTAAAGTATAATTTTTTTATAGTTAATATCACGCCAGTTTGTTGTTTGTTTGGTTTGCTTAATTATTATTAATTACTGTAATATCTTTTTGTGAAACGTATTACCCTCATCGCTGGATAGACCTAACATTGATTTCTTAAGGTTGATATATCCTATTTTAAAAAGATGTGAAAACCGTTAGAGAGTTGTATTTCTAATACAAAAGTCATCGATTGGGATTGAGAACAACATTATTTTCACAGACATATATACCCCTTAAGTGTGTCACACTTTTTCAGAATTTATTTAAAATTAAATATTATTTATTCATTGTACACACATATACACTGGTAGTACAGGGTCTGTAGTTTCATTTTTAAATAAACCGATTCTTTACCAAAATATGCCCCACAATAAAACCGGCCATGTGTGACAAGACCTATATGGGACTGTCAAATGAAAAAGGGTAGTTGATAAAAAATCACAATACATTTTGAAACAATGTTCATGTAAAAGAGCGGGTATTCAAATAGCATGTCATCATCATAACTTTAAAATATCGTAATAGAAATAATTTAAATTACTGTTTTAACTATAATTAGTATGCTATTTGAATCATTACAAAATGACGTTATAATTTGCAGCGCTCGTAAAAACTCTAGGTGGTTTCGACGTTTTGTAAAATGATAAAAAAAATTGTGTATGTGTGCAGTTCATACGCAGTAGAAATGAAACTTTACAGAATATACTCACAGATAATTCTTCTCTAACTTTTATTAATATAAATATAATTCCTTGATCCTATATCCGTCAACATGTTATAATTAAAAATAAACTTCTTAAGTATCACTTTAAATTTTTCACTATTTTAGTCTAAAAAATATTATTATCAGTTTTATATCGGTCCAAATTGGACCTATGTTTAATTGCCGATGTTATTGACTCTAATCTGTGCTGCAGAATGTAAAACTCTTATCTCATTCTCTCTCGGGCTCAGTCCTATAGATTTATCTCTTTCTAGTGTCGCTTTTTCGTTTCATCGAGTTTCAAATCACAACGATTCTAAAGAAGTTTCACTTCAAAAATATCTCCGTTGATTTTAGTGTCAACTACCCTATTTTCAGATGTCTTTTTTTTAAATCAACAAACAAATTTTATGTCCCCAAACTAAGCAAGTTACGCTTGTGTTATTAGTTGGTTCTATCATATGAAAATAACAAGTACACATTTCCCAATCGACATTTATAAAAGACTACAAATACTTTGATCAGATTAAATAGATCTAATTTTATTCATACATCATATAATTCATATAGGTATTATAATATAATTTCAAACATTTAAAATTTTGCCAAAACGCCCTATTGGTGACTTACATCTACAGAGAGTCAATCCCTACGGTTACCCTTTTACATGTAGATTATTTATTATTATTCACATCAAATACTTACAGCTAAAGCTCTAGGATGACCGATGAACAAAGTAAAGTTGGCGATTAAATTTCAATGAGAACTAGATAAGGGTAGCTAAGGTAATCTATATCATTGTTGGCGCCCTATTAATTAATTTAAAATATTAAAAATAATATTATTTTTATTTTGTAGCCATAATATAATGATAATAAAGTATGGCTACAAAATAAGAAATATTAAGATTTCTTCATATCTTGAATAAATTGACAGCGTGCCAATCACTTGGCTGCCAACAATGCCATCTAGAGTTTCCCTTTCTTTGAGTGTGTTAAACTATATATGAATTTAAAGCTACTTGAGATTGATCTTTAACATTTAAAACTTCTGCTCTGTCCACCGATCGTAACCAAGCATTTAAATAAATAGCAGCTAAAATGTTTCAACGACATTATGTTTGCTACATACACGTTTACATGCAACTGTTATTATTAAAAAAAAATCTTTAATAGATAACTATAATTCCTCATAAACTCCCAACCATAAAGTCTGGGAGGTCTGGAGGAGTCTGGGTGGTGGAAGTATCTAAGAAAAATAACAAGTAGACATTTATTCTAAAGTAGCTGGTAATGTATATCTTGGTTTTTTTTAGGGTTACTTTGGACCCTCTGTTACATAGATATTATACTGGATAGGCTAAAGATTAGTTTGTCTATATTCTACTAGCAACTCATCGACCTTTACTATGGATTAAAATTTGATAATAAACTCCATACAAGTAATGTCAAGTTTCTATCAATAATAGCGCTTGTGTAGACTACGTGCGACCGAACCGACGACGCAGCACGATAGAAATTCACAAAATAGCAGCGCGCCGGCGGTGCGGTGGCGGAGCCGTCCGCAGAACCACACACATCCACATAAATGCATACATGGAATTAAATAAAATACTATGTGGAACATTAGTAATATTGTGGTCGAGATTGATCTTAAGTAAATTCTATCAATTTATAGGTTCATTATTATGCGCCAGCGGGCAGTGAACTCCGTTTAGGTAGGACCTTCAAGTTTGAATTGGGGCAAAAAAGTATATTTCAAAGTATTTGTTGTAGGTACTATAAGAGTTAACATGTAAACATATATGTATTGATGGCCATATTATGCCCAAGCTCTCACTAAGATATGACTCAGAAATCACGTATAGATAAATCTATATCACCACAACTACTACCTACCTAATACACAATTTAATTTTCCGACAGGATAAATTGTACTTAACCGATTCATAAATGAAGACCACCAGCTGATATGACGACTATATTTAACACTGCACATAAAATATGTAATATAGGAAAAGCACATGTCAGTAAAAGATTTTTTTTAATGTTTCATAAATACCAATATATATGGGATCACATATTTATAATTTTCTAGAAAGAATATTTTGTCACCTGTTAACTTTAAAAAAAACATCATTAAGTCGCATCATCATGATCTTTTCAGATCTGTATACCGATACCCTCACGCCTATATACGGGAAACTATACCGTTGTTGGCACTCCAGTTCAATAGAAACATTAAGAATACTTAATATTTCTTTATTGTGTAACCATACAATAATAATTATATTATATGGTTACGAAATAGAAAATATTAAGATATTTTTAATACCTTTAATAAATTGACTGCGTGCCAACAATAGTGTAGTTTACCCTACACTGGATTTTTTATCCCTCCCTCAGTGATACCTATATTTCACGACAAGTTGAGATGGCAATCGGAATATGAAATGAGTCGTGGAGGGGGGACGCATTAGTCTTGTGCTGCACGAGTCTGCATCGACCGTATTTATCGATTTTATTTTCGCTCACGTTGTTACTTCTTTACTAGTTTTGTATTAAAATGACTTCGGTTGCCTCTTTACCGTGTGTTAGAAACACGCCATTCTCAAGCACGACAACTAGCCAGAAAAGTATTAGTAAATTATGATATTGAACAAAACAATGATTGTTATAAATATTATGTCAATTAAATACTGGATAGGGTTGTATTTGAAAATATTACTTGAAATAAAAGGTGTTAAACATTTTAATCTCACTTTGTTGCGTACAACAAAAATTATCGACATAAGACTACCTGGTATGTGATGTCACATCACTAGAACATTGCCATGTCGACATGTCGCGAACTATGTACAGAATGACGGCCATCCCTAAATAACATTTATCACACATTCCTGGTTACTGACATAAAAGAGAAAATTGTCACTAACTGTAGATTCAAAGGGGTACGCAATAACTTGTTGTAATTTTCTATAGAAAACAGTCTAATGTGGATCCATCTGTTGATTAAAGAGTGGCAATAAAGTTTGTTAGGTATATCGGGAACTATTTGCTATATAATGTTAAAATATTAAATTGATAATAACTTCTGCTTTATTAACACAATCGTCATACCCACCTGATGTCTTCAATAATTGAAAAGATTATAAATTCATAAGTAACCATAAAATGCATTATGAATATTATTCGTTAAAAACTAATTAAAAAAATCACGATTAAATGTTTAAAGATATAAATAAGACATTTAAAACTAATACTTCTTACACTACATTGCAAATCTAATTTAATTGTAACAAAAAATTACATAAATTATTTAAAAAAAAGAATAATTACAAAAATAATAGTTTGATACAAACAATTCACACAAACTTAGAAAACATTACACATACAATATCTTATGTTTAGTACGTATAAAAACCAAAAAGCATGCTCCAGACAGCAGTGAATTGAAAAATATTGAACTGATTTCCTATAACATTTAGTGGTAATGAAAAAGGTTCAATCAACATTTTTAACGAAGAATGACATATATGGTGGTATTAATAAGATAGTTAATTTCACTTATAAAATCAGTCAAGTTATAATGTATAGATTGAATTTCTTCTATCTCAAAGAAAAACCTATGAAAGATCAGCCTATGTGCAGTTTGCTCCAAACAATTCTCTCTATATTAGCAGCTGGAGGCTGCACAATAGCACATTCTATATGAGAGATTGTCAATTGCTCAGCCAGCTATTGGTAACTAAAAGCGATCATAAAGATGGCGTATATTTATAAAATATTTACTGTGTTCATTTACGTTTAGATATCACTGGAACTGTTTTCTAAGCAATTGTATATACAATTTGGTTATTTAAACATTTTTGGTTTTAATATGTACCAAAAACAATATTTAGCTACAGTAAAAATATCGCACTCGGCCATATTGGCGAAGCCATTTTAGATTTAAGCTCAAGACGAGGCTCAATCTAATTACAAATATTCTGTATTATTTCATAATATCAGTATGTACAGCCAGCAAAATATTTAAGCTAACACAACTAAGGTTTAAGAAATAAATAACATTACTAAAATAATTCATAATATAATATAGATATTTACAATATTATTCATTCAATAGACTAAAAAAATGTGGTCAAATTTTAAAACATCAATAAATGTTACACTTTAAGAGCAACGATGAAGTGAAAAATCTGCCATTTTTTGCTGTGAAGATTTCAAATTCTGACTCGAGAATAATACAGTTATTTTAAAAATATATTTAATAATTTGGTTGTATTTGAAACCCAACACTTGCTTGTGGTTTCTTTTAGCAGCGTATTCATCAAAACTAAATTCCTTTTGATACCACATTCATTGATACTTTAAGACTGTACTCAAATAAAACACACTCTCAAACATCTATCAAGCACCATTCTTAGACCAATTCACACTGAGGTAACATTCTAACCTAGAAATAATTCAACACACAATCATATTAAAACAAGTTGCTATACTTTATCTTATTTAGGGTAAGCACTGGACCCATTAGGCAAATAATATTCCGGTGACAATTGGCTATATTCTAGTCCCATAAGGTTCCATGTGTCCATTAAGGTAAGGACCTTCAGGTCTTCGGCAATGGCAAGAAATGATATTGTGTGCATATTGTCGTTGCAAATCGTATATAGCGTGACAGTTACGTCTTAAAAAAATAATTTGGACTAAAGCGCGGTTAGGAGTTAGTGTAAATCATACGCATATATTGCATATAGCCAGCCGAAAAATATTTGCCTCTTGAGCCTGATGAAGCCTTACAACTAACTTTGAGATTATAACAGGTGTTACCAGTACCTTATAACTTATGCTGGATTTCGAATCTTACCATTTGTCTCACTATTGGTTAAGAGAGAAACTGCATATAAGTAACGTCATTATTCTACCAAACACCTTACCATTGGTAGAAAAAAAAATGGATAGTAAAATTAGTAAGATGTAAAAACCCTGCTTATCGGTTATCAAACAAAGATTTACAAGTTCCTCTCTTTTTGTGGAGTTAAATGCGGTGTATGCACACCCCACTACTCAGGGACTGGCTGTAGGGTACAGTGAGGCTTCCCAGCTAGGCTGGTATACCCACTAAAACACCCCTACTTTTGCCATTGGCCAGGATAGTAAGAATAAAAAAATGCCAACGTCACGACCCTAGTTGTCACTCACCGTAAACTAGTTCAGTAGAATATCATATACACAGATATTTAGCTAATGCTGGGATTTTGGCTGGGTCTGTTCAAGATCAATGCAAGTTCTCGCCTCCTCTCTTATAATATGTAAATAACTGTAAGAGGCCGTCTATAAAATACGTTCGCATACGGGGGAATATTATCGCTTAGTATGACGAAATATGACAAGGGAGAACGGCGGAGCGTTTGTAATGAAGCATGACGGGGTAACTGTTGTTTGTCAAAACAAAGACACAAAAGTTTTAATTTTTGTGTTTTTATAGAGTCCTAAAGCGTGAACGCAGCGTGACGAACGGAAGTAGGGCTTCAAAAAGACAAACTTTATTGTCACATAGTTTACTTTTATGGACGGCCCCTTACTTTGTGTTGACTATATATTCATATCTGCCCTTATGCAGTATAAATTGTGTCTATAAAGACCCAATTTTCAAATTAAATACTCTGGTATTTCCAGCCGTGCCCGCATTGACCTCTGCCATATCGTATTGACTATATTTCTCTATTATATTTTTAGATTTAAAACAATGTATTATCAATACCAATGTATTAACGATAGAACATTATCAAAAGTTTTAACTATACTGGACAAACATGCCATCAAGCTATTTACAGAGCAAGTAAATAAACAAAAATATTTAACTATTTTTATCATGATACGTTTTACATATCATGACTGTTTTCAGTACACACAATGAAACCATTACCACCACCTTGAAAATATATTAATTACAAAGCATCCGATTGACTGACTGTCTGACTGAATGCTTGACGATTGTCTAACAATAAATGCACGTTTAAGCATATACGTTTTTTTAAGGATGGAAGGAAGGATTAGAGATGACGTCTGAAGTTATATGGAAATTCAAACTAAGGTACTCCTAATATTATAAGAATTTTAGAATTGATACATAATCATATATTAAAAAAGGTAGCTGTGAAAAATTCTTAAATCCTATATAACCACATGACACCACAGATCCTTTATGTATCGCTTTTCGATGTTTTATTATTTTTAAACGTATTTTTACATCAAATCTGTCAAAAACTGAAATACCGAATGAGCTTCTCTTCAATTATTTGAATGATCTGTCGGAAAAACTTATGTGTCAAATATTAAAATGTCAAAGAGCGAGAGAAGAATGACCTGTAGCGACCATCTATAGTTCACTAAGGTCAAGACGGCAATCGGGGTATGAGGTGAGTCGTGGAGTGAGGACCGCCCCAAACACCGCACAGCGCTCACTTTAGTGCTGCATGAGTCCGACTCGACCGCATTTATCGATTTCGATCTCGCTCACGTGGTTGCTTGTATAATTATTGTGCATTAAAAATGACATACGTTGCCTCTTCGCCACGTGTTAAATAAAACTGATTATTACATTCTCAAGCACGATAACTAGCCTGAAAAGTGTTTGTAAATTGTGATATTGAAAGCAAAATTATTGTTTTTTGTGGAAGCTTTATTTATATATGTATTAACTTTGTATTTCATATTTAAAACACCATAATCAAATGTCAGAAGTGTTAAAGAGAGGTCAGGTAAAAAGCATCTCAAATAAATGTGCATGTATGAAGAGGTTAATGAAAGTAGATGAAGCGAAAGTTGTTTGTCGTGATCGTCGCAAGTGGAGATCCATAGTCTCTGCCTACCCCTATGGCAAACAGGCGTGATAATATGTATGTTTCTCAAATAAATAAGTATTATAAATATCCCGTCAATCTCTAAATCAGACACTGTTTAGGGCTGTGTTTGAAAATATAACTTAAAATAAAATAAAAAAACTAGTCATAATTTAGTCTCATTTTGTCGCATACTAAAAAGATTATCGATATTAATCACTTGATATGTGGTGTCACATCACTAGTAAATTGCTATGTCGGCCTGTCACGAACTATAATCATGTAGGATTTAGAAGCTTTACATTTTTAATACATTTTCATTGTGCGACTACCATTCGTAATATTCATCTTCCATGTTAATAACAGTAACCAATTTTTTTCTTATTTCACAAACATGCTACTCGAATCATCCTTTATTATTAGTAATAATACTTTCTTTAATAATCATTGTTACAGTACTATAATAAAACCGGTACTATTATATAATATAACATCTACATTACAAGATTTAAATTACAATAGCTAGTTAAGTGACTTATCATAATTGAGTTTTATTTAATTACAATATATAGGAAAAACGGTTATTTGTATTGATTGGAATGGTGTAACTATTTAAAAACAAATATTACAGATCCTGGTTTAGCGAACAGCAACCAAAAGCAAAAGATCTAGCAATCAAAGTCATAGCAATTGGAAATCCATTGTCTCTACCTACCCTTATGGGAAACAGGCATGATAATATGTATGTATGGTTTAGCTAATAATGAGCCAGTATAATTGATATAATATTAATACATTAAATACTAGATATAATAATATATACAAATGCAGGACTAAAGATGCTTAGTTACAATCTTCTGCACAAATAGATAGATTACTATACAATCGTGAGTGAGTAGCTTTCTGGAGCATTTTTTTTGTGGTTTTCTAAAGCTTCATCAATCTACTATCCCCATTCCGTAGTATAGTATATATTTTATTTAAAATCTAACTGAATTAAGCATTTTAGATAGAAACAATAATAAAACATTTGTGTAGAAAAACCCAAAAGTTACTATAGAAGATTGTGACAATATTTCAAAACAGAAGTAAAAAAATTTACTATGACAGATTCTTTATTTAACAGGAGTCCATAAAAACTGAAAAATATGCCAGTCCAATAAAATTAAAGTCGATTGTCGCTTTTACAATATACATACACTTTCTCTAAATGAAGTATGTGTCATTGTTAACTAAACAATGCCATAAATTTAACTGTTCTCTTATTGTAAACATGATAATGTGAATATTTTAATATTTTTACATTAAATACATACTCCTTTTTTTATTATACTCCTATTCTAAGTAATTTATCATGAGTACCATACAATGGGTTAGTGTAGGATCAATTACCAGAAATACTTAACTAAAGCAGATCGGAATCAAAAGAGAATTTCGGAAATTGTCTTTACTGGAACCCTAGTAAGCTAAGTGACCAAAATTTAGGCGTAGTAAGTAGTGTTGTAAAAAAATAACAATGTTGTCTATCTATGTCAGTACAAACAAATATTTTTGGATTGTTTATAGATGTTGAATGACCAAAAGTAATTCTTGTCTCGCTTTTTCATATTTTACGGTCGTGTTCATATTCAATTAGATTATGTTTGTAGGTTTCTTTATGGTTCTTAAAGAAGCCGTTAAACTTACTCAACTCAATATGAATAAGACTGTTAATATTTATAAAGAAAAAAGTTTGGATCACACTATTAAAAAATGGTACACATACTATAATGCTTTCACTGACTAGACAAGCCTGTTGGTTAACTTATTCGCGTCCTAAATTCACAGGGCGTGGGTCCAAACCGAAATCATGCACCAAATAGGCAGTTTTCCGATCTAATGTGAATATTGTTATAATTATCATGTGCATGCACGTAACGTAAATGTCAACATTATAATGAAACCTGTACATCGAGATAAACGATGTATCAAACCCACCAATCTGCCTTGTACAAGCATAGCAGGTATACCGTCCATTCTTCTATAAAAATGGGAGGCCCGAGCCTAGCAGTGGGACATTTACTATACAGAGTGATTTTTGGAAGTGGGATTTCAGGGCCAAATTCTAAAGTATACGAAATAGCGAAAAATACTCAAAGCAGCCGATTTTGATGAATACTAAGGTTGTATCATTAGATTTTTGAAAAATACATTTACCTTAGTCAGGAATCGAAGCCACTGATTTTTGGAAAAAGAATCACCTGTATTATTACAATAATCCATAGTGTAGCTTGTAAGGATCAATTTTTGTGAAGCAATGTCAGACCTCTAAGGGACAGTGCTGTCTTTGAACAAAATGTTATATTTTCCATACATTAATTAAACATTCAATTACCCCCGGTCATTTGTACGCAATCAATATTTACCCACTGACTGATTTAGGTAAAATAACATGCGTTTTGAATATTAAGGGAGGCCGAGGCTGCGAAGGTAGCCATACTATGTTCTCATTTGTTCATAGTGTCAACGCGGCGGCCCAATATTAGGTACTGAACGCTATCCAAAATGGCGGTGGTAGGATTACTGGTATGAATAGAAGGAAGACTACCCTGCGTGCCTCTGGACTGCACTAATTATGCGTGCTGATCACCCAGTCGTGAACCTAGCAGCAAATCATCTGGCTTGTCTTGGTGGAGGAAAAATATGCGGGTTGCCGTACAAGGTTCGACAGCAGACTAGCTCGTGAAGACGAGCAGTATCAGTACAGCGGTAAGTACGACAAGGATAGTCGTAATGCAACGGAAGATGGTGGCTGGGAAAAGGTGATTGGATAACGCGTTTAGGAAAAGTGGGTGGTTATGGAAATAATTTGACAGGACAGGATTTTAAACTGAGTGGCGGGAACACATAGGTTTATTAGACGTAATGTCTCAGTTATACCTAGTTCTGGATGTTCAAGTTCAGCACTATGCTATAATAATTAATTTACAGATGCCTATTTTATATGTAAAAATCAATTGCTGTTCGCTAATCTCGCTAGAACTCGAGAACGGCTGGACTGATTTGGCTAATTTTGGTTTTCAATTATTTGTGGAAGTCCAGGGAAGGTTTAAAAGGTGAATAAATATGACAAAAATTGATTCTGAGGCGGTACAAAGTTTGCCGGGTCAGCGAGTTAAAAATAAAATAATCTTCATTATTTTCATATTGAATTAAATGAGGTTTATTAATATATGAAAAATAGAATATTTTGTTCAAAACCAACCCTATCCTTTGGTTTGCCAGTTGACGTTCCTTCACAAGAATTGATCTTTACAGGCTACACTATCATTTGGTATAATAATACAGGAAGTGTTAATTTTTCAAAATCAGCCGATTTGATTAATTACTTTAGTTCTCGTCAAAATCGGCCTCGAGACTCTTTTGAGTGTTTTTCGCTATTTCGTATAGTTTAGGATTTGGGCTTGAAGGCCCACTTGAATATTCACCTGTATATTTCACTTTTTGATTGAAGTCATGTAAAAGTTTATTATGTGTAAACAACATAAAGCGAGAGAAGAGTGAGTGATTATCACATTTTTAACTGTGCGATTGTAATTGCTTCTATAACATGCCATCCATTCCACACAAGGCTTTAGTTATTATTCACATTGGCATTTGTTAAGTAGTTAGTCAACTTCCGAAACTAAAGTCAAGTCCTTATCATAGATATAAAACCAGTTAAGTAATAGGTTGTCGATTTTCTTGAATTATTTATTCTCTAGTTAACTACTTACATAATGAAAATGTTGATCATGCCTTACCACTAAGCACAAAATTCAACTATTCCAGATTCTATACTAAACTAGAAAGCCCCGAATACACACATCATAAGTAACAGCAGTAAGTGAATGTTGATAATAACTATGTGCAGTATGCGCATAACTTAAATGCACTTCACTTGAAATTGGTTATATGAATTTGCACAGATCAAATCAAACATTAACATTTATTATGGTGTTGTGTGCGAAAGAGATGGCATGCAATTACACATAGCGGCTCAACGAGAGCACAAAAATCTCTTCTCCTTATGAACTTGTCCTATTTTAAAATGTTTGCATTAATTAAAGCATTTACAATAATCTATTATTCACTCTTTTTTTCTTACAGTTACTGTTGGTACTTGACAATTTGTAAATTAGGCATTATATTAACCAATCAAACTATTTTAAACTAAGATGATAATCAATATTATATTCTAACGATTAAACCTAATTTCACCACAATAAGATTGATTCAATAGAAATCATAATTAAAAAAAATTACATACCTCACTGCAGTTGACTTCGACATTTCAGTTTTTAAATATCACTGCACACTATTTCATTTACACATATGGCAAAGGACCTCCACTCATTAAAATACCGAATTAATTCGAATAAAATACGGTTCATGAAAAAAAATTAAAACAAACTAGGAATATCAATTTTGCCGTCATAAATCGAGTACGGTCCTTGTATATTGATGCGAGTGGTATCGTCACGGCGATCGTTGCGGTTACGCCCGTCGACATTGCGCTCGTCGACATTGCGCTCATCGACGTTGCGCCCGTCGACATAACGCCCGTCGTAATGACGACAGTCGTTTAAACCGCCGTCGATACCGCACTCACACCGTTCACTGAACACACATCCAGTCCCGTTCGCATCGGCGTCGATGTACATTCCCATCGCGCTGTGTCGATGCGAAACTTCACCAGCTGCCGCGTCGCTATTCCCGCTTACAGCGTTTTCCCGTCGGACTTGTGTCATACGAAATCCATAGCGTCGTGGGACTTCGTCGAGAACTTGCCGAACGATCGCTTCTTGAGCGTACGCTCGACGACTTTCTTCACTTCGCTCACTATGAATACGCTCGACGTGAGGCCCACCAGGAATAACAGATCTGAAACAATATTTCTTATAATAAACAGACATGTCTAAAGTGCGTACAAATTCATTGATTAATAATTCATTGTTTTAATTAAAACGTAGCTTAGTATTTTCGATAATTCTGTAGTCTTATGCGAGATCGTCTATGGCGAGAATTCGCTAGCTGACTCTCGCACCACCAGTTTATATATTTATTTTTGTAAATAAATATATAAACTGAAAGAATTTACTTACGACAAATCTGTATTTTAAGAATTTATCACAATAATATTACCAGTATTCACATGAATTTAATTTTGATCTCATAATACATCTTTTATAAAATACTTCTGTTCATGTGAACTCCTACTAAATGGTTGTTGGATGGATTTTATGAAAAATTCTAAGTGTGTTCTAGTGGGTTCTGGAATGATTTAGCTTCGCAACAACGTCTGCCGGGAGCTCTAGTTAGAAACAAATATTTTTCTTTCTTCTTTCATAGGTCAATTGTAGGATATAGCTACAATCTACATTCTATGGTATGTGTCAGCCACACCGTCATATTTGGAATACTCACCGTGTCCCGTAAGAGCTTCAGTTTGGAACACCCTCTGCAACGGCGGGAAGTAGATGACGAGCATCTGTCCAACGAGGCTCAAGGTGACAGCGACGAGGAACATTTTGTTCGAGAACAGCCCCACTTGGAACACGGACTTCGTTTGCGACCGACACGAGAGCGCGTTGAACATATCGAACAGGACGAAGCACGTGAAAGTCATCGTCGTGTCTCGCGGTGTTATTTTGTTGTCCGACATCTGAAAGTGAAAACGCAGCCGATTTGAGAGAGAGAGAGATAACACTTTATTGCACACCAAAATATACAATTATAAAAACCGACCATATTTACAATATTTTCTAGGCAATACAATAAGCGGCCTTATCGCTCAAAGCGATCTCTTCCAAGCAATCTAAATGAAAGAGATTTGAATCAGGCGATATAGGTGGTGCAGGAAAAAGGCAATAATAGATACATAAATACTGAAACTAATTTAAGAAATAAATATAGAAATACATACATATATAAATAATTATATATATACAATAATACATTACAAGATACATAAGTTATTATAATAAATGTATTAGCATTATTATATTGTGTTAATCAGACAAAGCTATTTGTGGACAAATAGTGTTTTCTGAGCAAATTTCTAAATGTTGGTAAGGATTTGTTTCATATTTATTAATTTATTTATATACTTTTGACAGCTCGATGATGAATCAGTTAGTAATGTACTAATATGTTACCGACTCGATTTGTTATAAAAATTGACTTCATTCATAAACAGGTATTTTTTTAATTTATTTATTTGATACGGCCTAGTTAGCCCTGCTATTTCCCTTGACTTAGTTAAGGACTATATGAACGGTTATTTATTTAGTATAAGATTATATGTATATATCTACTTCCTTAAGACTACTTGTAAATATTGTATAGTATAGTTATATTTATACAGTTCTGTGTCTTATCCACTATAAATAATAAATGCTGTTGCGTCAGTTTGAATTTATTTTGTTTTATTCCTCTTAATTACATCATTCGCTATTTTCAGGCAGTACCGTTCCAGGAATGGTCTGGCTTGTTTAAAAATAGGTAAGTTTGAATCAATTTAACTTATTGTTACGAGCTACAGGACTTGAATTAAAAATGACGTTGGAACTACTATAGAATTTATTAGAACTGTACAAACACGTATAAAACAAATACAAATAAAACTGGATGCAACCAGTTCACACTGCACGATTCAATACAGTTCGATACGCGCAAAGTCCGTCGTCTATATCGCTAATCCAGAGTACTAGAAAACGTCTTAGTCGTTTCGTAGCCGTCGCTTGACTGCCCACCCCTCCATTCGGGCTTCGTCTTATACTAACTACACAGTACAAAGAAATTGGCCGCGCACACTGAGTTTCTAAGAAATATTAATATGCACACCTGCGAACGTCCATAAAGTCGAGAACAATAACAATAAGGATTAGTTCGACGCTAATGATGGTTATAAAACAAGTAGAAAAACAATAGCATGTTTTTCTTAATTGTAAATTCAAAACACAAAGAGGTCCCTAATCCGGGAGGAAGACAATAGACTGCGCTTACAATAGGCAGCTGTGCGCTTACTTTGAGGGCATGTAACATTATCTATAATTTTTTTTCTAAAAATACTATAAAATGTATAAAATATACCCACATTTCAATGAACATATTTTACATATATTAAATAAGCCAATTTTTAAAGAACTTATTGCGGTATTATTTTTCTTTAAAGAAGAACATTTGTTAGTTTCAAATCGATTACTGTCGATTTATTTACGTATAGTGTCGATGGTTTAATAGTATATACGTTACACGACTCACAGAACAGCACTATTAATTACGTCACCCACCACAATAAAGTATAACAATATGTCATTTGTTTCATGTGGGCTTTACTGTCAAGAACTATGTAACTTGATAGTTGGATAACAAAGATAGCTTGGAAACAGTATAATGATAAAAGTTATTAACTTCTAACAAGTTTATTAATGTTCGTATGTAGATATATTTAATTTATAATATTAATAGTTCATGCTCGCGACATCGTCCGCGTGGTGCGGTTTTTGAACTACCCCACAGGAACTCTTTAATTTTTCGGGATTAAAAGTATCCTATATGTTGACCAGGGATATAAGCTACCAAACCAGTACAAAATTTCTATTAGTTCTATTTCACTCAATCCCCTGACAAATTTTTTCCAGACAGACAAACAGATTATATGTAATATGTATACATAAAATTTTGAAAAATGATTATTATTCAATTCAAAATTCAAATTCAATTCAAAGTTTTATTTAAGTTCCACTGGAGAACACTTTTGAAGGTCATATAAATATATAAGTTAAAATTTAATTTTTCTTTCTATTCTATGTATACCGCTTCACAACGTGTTATTGCTGTTAAGGAGAAGAAGCGGCAAGAAACTCCCCAGCACTCTAGCTAAATAATGTTTTTCTTTAAGTTTCTTATTCTATTTATATCTCAAGTTGTTTTTTTTTATAAGTTTTATACAGAAGTATGCATTTTTTAATGGAGTTGTAGCCATTTATGAAAGTTATAATAATGATATGACGTTCTAAAATGTTATGCTGCAATATATCTCCATAAATCCCTTACAAGCTTTAACATTAAACAAAATATAGTATAAGATGTTAGAGTGAGCTGCTATGTAAATGAATTTTTCATTTAAGTATTCTTCAATAGTGTAGTATCCCTTTTTAGTACTTTTTAATTTGGTTTTGAATTTAGTGAAAGGCAGATCTAACATTTCACTCGGAATCTTATGTTTCAAGCGTATACCAACCCCAAGAAAGAGGACAGTACTTTTGTAATCTAAAAGATGGCAATATCAGTCTATTACAATGCCTGGTGTTGAAATTGTGAATATCCTTATACTGCTTGTAGGCACTCAAATTATTACGAATATAAATTATATTATTAAAGATATATTGTGTCATCCTCGGCCATACACCAACATATCTAATACGACCAGCATTTTTCAAAATCAAATTGAACACAATAAGAGTTTCATAGTTAATCCCAACCTACCTCTTTATTGAACACCCAAAGCGTTCCGGCGATGATGATAGCGGCGGACAGCAGCACGTTGAGGAGCAGTCCCCTGGATATGATCCTGCGGGTCGTGTCCCTCGGACGACGCCTCAGCACCTCGTGGTCAACGGGTTCGACACCTAGAGACTGTGCTGGTGGCCCTGTCGTATTTACATTTAGGAGTAATTTTATGAGCAGAACAAATCTATATACTATTTGCGCTGTAGCATGGTGCGAGTCACAGCTGTTAATATTACATTACTAGACAACAGTGGCGTGGACTTCATACAGCTTGATTTCCCATAACCTGCTTTTAAGAAACTAGCGACTAACGACCAAAAGGTAAAAGTGCCATGAAGTTGTTGGCGCTTACGTTTTTTATTCGTGCATATATTATTACTATCTCTTTCGCTCGCCGGCTTTTATAAGTGGCCCGTCTGACATACTGAAAGTTGTACAATTATATTGGCAAAGTTCCATAGATGACGGTAACCACTTTCCAGTAGGTGGGTCGCCAACCTCTTTTATACTCTAGCAATAAAAAAACACCAAAATAAATTTATGTTGTGGCCTGCAGCACCTTATCTACTACGTTGAGGTTGAGTATCGCTGGTATAAGGCCTAAATAAATAAAAAAAATATAGCCCATACATTCTAAATAAATGTTCGTAAAAAAATGATGATTAATTTACTCACCATCCATGATAATATTGATCCATAGTATTTGCATAGCGTTGAGGGGATTCGGTATGCCCATTAGAGTGGCGAGCGCGATAAGCGACAGCGCGGCGATGGATGTGGACAATTGGAATCGCACGAAGTTGCGGATGTTGTAGAATATACACTTGCCTTCCTCTATTGCAGCTCTGTAAACACAAAAAAAATGCTAACCTCCCGACTGAATCTATATCTCGCAAAAAATGTCATATTTCGGAATGACCATTTATCATGAAATTTATTTCCAAGGCAATACAAAACAAAAAAATGTTCTACTACTTGGCTTAGGCAGGAGCAATTACTAGATAAATACAGTCACCCAATCGATCTTTATTGTTAAATAGTCATGAGTCAATTTTACATTCTCAAGTTTCTATATCACATCACTCGGTAAGAATAGAAGCTTTTAATGAAACATTTTAAAAACAAACAAAATATAGAAAAATAAATAAATCCGTCAATATCTACTGCTGGGATTAGACCACCTCATTTTAGAGGAACAAATGGTCCAGTAATGCTGAGACGAATCGGCGAACATCTTTTAAATATAATAACAAAATACGTGGTTTTCTCATATTTCTGTCAACTGTATCTTTTAACACAATAAAGTATATTCATCAATGCATTCATACAAAATCCGATTTTAAGTAAATCATTGAAAGTGTAGTCAATATTGTATCACAGATGGCCGAGATAAATTGCACTCATCCATACCATCATCAAAGTAGAGACAGAAATTACTTAAAATCGGTAGAGTTCAATTATAAAAACAATAAAAGTAGTTTTTGGCGGGAACCGAAAGGAGATGTTGTGCTGTGCCGTTTTATTTTCTAAAAATGTGTAAAATTACTCTAAAATGAACAATAGTTGTAGGATATTGATAGTTTTTGGAGTAGTAATTATGTGTTTTGCGAGAAATGTGAACTGTAAAGTCAAATGTGGCCTTTTAAGTTGTCACAAGAACTCCGTTGAATGGCACCAGCTCATAACCTACAGTTCAGCTGTGCTACACATAGGCTTAAGAAAATGAAGAAACTATAATATAATCTAAGGTCTGGCTTAAAGGCCTAGCTGCCAAGCCATAAACCTAAATAAATAATAAAACAACTATAGTTTATCCCGCGGCTGCGCCGCGGATCAACCTCTGGTGCGTATCTCTTGTATACAATGTAACCTGTACCGCCTGCTTTAAAGAGCAGGGGATACAGGTTACATTGTATTTAATATTTTATATATTTGCCCCCAGAAGATTCACTTCATTTTATATCGCAAACTATACCATTCCCCATCTATCTGTAAACTACGTTATCTGTCTAAGTGCCAAACTTGACAAAAAATTATAAAAGTGAACCAAGTGGACCAAGTGGACCAACGTGGACCAACGGGACCAACGGGACCAACGGGACCTACGGGACCAACGGGACTAACGGGACCTACTGGACCAAATGGACAAAATCACAAAAAACCTGTCCCATTTTTCAAAATCACAAAAAACCTATCCCATTTTCGGAATAAAAATATACATATGTCCATCCTCGGCATCGATATATATATATATATATATATATATATATATATATATATATATATATATATATATATATACACTGAGTTTCAGCTAAATCGGTCCAGTAGTTTTCCTGTGAACAGACAGACAGACAGACAGAGTTACTTTCGCATTTATAATATTAATAGGTATAAAAGCACTTACATAATGGTGCCAAAATCGTCATCGACCAATATCATGTCGGCGGCCTCCTTGCACACGTCGGTGCCGTTGCGGCCCATCGCGATGCCAATATCCGCGCGTTTCAATGCCACGCCGTCATTCACACCGTCGCCTGAAAAATTATAAAAAAAAAACATTATCTAGTCAACTGATTACCTTTAACCTATAGAAGATATTTTACCAAAAATGTAAACTAAATTTCATGAGACAGTAGAAGTTAAGTAATTTCATTGTATTAATAAGGTTTTTAAATACAACCTTTTGAAATCCTGGATATCATGTAGCAGCAGAGTGCTAGCCAAGACAAGTAAAACGAGCCCAAACGCGATGGTTCTATCTTGTTTAGCACAGGAGTTCCTATGGCCACCTTCCGACTCCACCATCAGATCAGCTCCACGGTACCATATTATTGCATTGTCACGCGATGCGATACATATGCGTGCAAAATTTCAGCTCAATCGGAAACCGGGAAGTCGGTCAAATTTAACTTGCAAGATTCCACCTGAACTTACATACATAGATAGGTACATCCATTGCAAGTTAAATAAAAGCTTGTAAAACTAACCGCTTACACATACATATATGTATCCTTACATATTAGCGAGAGCTCAATCGAATGCCGAATGAAAGATCCTCACATTCGACAGTTATTCACAGAACTTAAAATAGCCAGAGATGTGTCAAGTATAAGTCGTTAGCAATCACTAGATATCGTTATACTATACACTAGCCATAATAGATTATCGCTCTGAATACTTTTAGTAACACTTTGTCTCGAAATTAAGACTCAACTGAACATCACATTTCCAGGCACATCTGAATTGAAACTATGTAGGTATAGTAAAATTGACAAGAACAGCGACGAGAATTCACCGCATGCCAACTGCACGCAAAAAACAATACAAGAGATTAAATTTATTTAATTCGTGTGGCGGCATTGTATAGTAATGCAATGACCCCATAAAAGTGTGCATGCATCCCTCTCTGCGCAACACTATATTACGAAGATTAAAGCTATGTATTCATTGAGAAACAATGTGTCGGATACAATTTTTAAAACAACACATGGATGATTATGATAAAGATTTTTTGAAACTTTTGTAAACAGAGAATTAATGTTTATTTAACTTGTAAAGTAAAAGGTTTTACCTGTCATGCCCACAATGTTGCCGAGCCTTTGCAGAGATTTGACTATTGACAGCTTATTTTTCGGTGTTACCCTATAAAATACGCTTACCTGAAATAAAAATAAACTAATGACTCAATGTAACAGAGCTGATAAATGGGATTTTTTTATTATAGTAATAATAAAAAATAGTGAATAAATAAAATTCATTAATAAATCCAGTCTAGAGGAGTGAATGTGAAGGAGATACCTTTCAGGTAAAATTTTAATGATAAATCTGAGATAACCTAAATATGTGTATTGTCTCGTAATTGAGTTAAGACGGGGAATCCCAGTAACGGTCCGAACTGTCATTATATTTGAATCGCGCGTTCCATTCGACATAGTAATCTTGCTACTTTGCTTAGCGTCGTGGACAAGGAGTATGTCTAAACTGGATCTATGAACAACTACACGTTATTTATTATAAGGACAAGTTTTGAGCCACTTGAGCAGTTTTTCTGGTCCAATATGTACGATTACCAACAGCACACTGGCAGGACCTCTGGTATTGCTAATGTCCACGGGCGACGGTAACCACTTTCCATCACAGTTGGAGCGTCAGCCTGTGTGTTGAGCTTCAGCAATAAAAAAAAATAAAACATGTTGCCAGATAATGGTGACAGAAATACATTGACGGACTAGTATGGTGACACAATTATATCTGTGCAGGACAGGAAAAAGAATACAATTTCCTGCGGTCGAGCGGCCTGTCGTAAGAGGTCACAAAACAACCCAATACCAGGTGGTAGATGGCTACCACCCCTGGTCCAGAGTATGTCGCCATAACAAACTTGAGTTGTGCTCCGGCATTAGTGGCCAGATTTCAGTCTCTCTTAGCGGCAGCACATTGGTTGCACATTTGATGTTACAAATGTTCATAGGCGATGGTAGCCGCCTTCCATCAGGTGCGCCGTCTGCCTGTCAAGAGCCCGAAGTCGCACCGAAATGTGAATTCTGCTCATAGAAAAACTGTCAATTTGACAACTGAAGGTCAACATGTTACCAACCTAAAATATGAACTTACTGTTTCAATGATCCTGTCGAGCTCGTCATCAGACATCGATTCCAACTGTTCGCCGGACAAGGATTGAGAGTGCATCACGTCAAGACCAACCATTTGAGCTGTAACACAATAATGATATCTTGTCAGGCGTCGGGTGTCTTACTGTCCATCCATTTGCCTTACTACCAGTGAAAATTTAATATAAACTCCCTAAAAGTAATGTCAACTTTCTACCAGTGGTAACAGGTATCTTACTGTCCATCCATTTGCTTTACTACCAGTGAAAATTTAATATAAACTCCCTAAAAGTAATGTCAACTTTCTACCAGTGGTAACAGGTATTACGTCATTTTGCTTTAAATTGAAAATTTAATATAAACTCCTCAATAATATAAACACTATGATCATAAAGATATCTTGAAAATCCATTTTTACTACCAGTTTTTAATTAAACTCCTAAAAGTAATGTCAACTTACTACCAGTGTTCGCGTTTTAAAGCTTAAGTATAAGTATTAGATTAATTAAGATATTAGATTTTGAAATGTGCGTCACTAAATTTAGGACTCCTACCACCCCTCATCACACAATGTCACATTTCGTCGACCCCTTTTTCCCTTAACGTGTGACTAAATTTATAGATGGCCGCCTATATTGTCAATTTTCTACCTAAGATGAAAAATGGATAGTAAGACATGAGATCACACCCCGAAACAAACATTCTTCTGTCTGGCAATTACTATTCTCGGCTATTGTCTAGAACTCGCTGCCTACTCTCAACTCTAAGGTAGTGGAAAATCTTCAAAGTCCTCAATGGTCAGACAACAGGAATTGTTTTTATGGTAATACATGTTCCAATTTTGAAAGGCATACAAAATCACTAAAACAATATTTGTAGCCGTTTGGGCTACACTATTTATGAATCATCAGCATTTATAAATCCCTATTAATATTATAAATGCGAAAGTAACTCTGTCTGTCTGTCTCTCCGTCTGTCTGTTCCGTTTTCACGGAAAAACTACTGGACCAATTTGGCTGAAACTCAGTATATATATATTTTTTCAATGGCGAGAATGAACATAGGATACTTTTTATCCCGAAAAATGGAATAGTTTCCGGGATAAAAATATATTTGTCTGTTTGTTTGTTATGCTTTTACGGAAATACTACTGAACCGATTTGGCTGAAAATCGGTATATATGTAATTTTAATACCGAGGGTCGATTAGGGATGCTTTTCATCCCGGATAATAGGATAAGTTTTGGGATACATTTATGTAAACGTTATCCCAAAAAGTAGGATAGGATTTTTGGTCGATTTGGTCGAACTGGTCTATTTCGTAGATGTGGTCGAATACGTCGATTTGTTCGAACTGGTCGATTTCGTCGAATTGGTCGATTTGGTCGAACCGGTTGATTTCGTGGAAACTGGTTGATTTCGTCGAATTGGTCGATTTCGTCAAACTGGTCATTTCGTCGAACTGGTCGATTTCTTCGAATTAGTCGATTTCGTCGAACTAGTCGATTTCGTCGAATTGGTCGATTTGGTCAAACTGGTCGATTTGATCGGACTGGTCGATTTCGTCGAATTTGGTCGATTTCGATGGGGGTTTTCACTGATCGTATCGTTTTAGTGAAAACTGTACCGCAATACGCTAATTTTTATGCATCCAAACAACTACAAACCGCTTCCGGGAAAATATCACACATTTTATTACATCAAATTTGGTATTGATCAATGAAAAATCATATTGGAATTCAACTTTTTTAACCTGGGCATTTTAAATCCTTCCCAGAAAAACTGCCGCGGGATGCCCAGGATAAAAAGTAGCGCAGATTTTAAGTCTAAGAATTTGCTGTCGATCAGCGAAAACCGTATCAAAATCGGCCCAGTAGTTTTTACGTGAGTCCCGAACAAACAGAAAAACCGACAAACAACCATAAAATCAAAAAAATTGCATCGTTTATATAGTGTATTCCAGTTTTTTTTTAAATAGCGTCAATGTACAGACACGGCAAGTTTACAATTTTATAATATTATAGATAACAAGAGTAAAATTAATATTATATTACTTACTACTACTATACTTGTGTTTAATTTTATTATTGTTATTTTTAAAAATCATACATTGTACAATACTGCCTACATCCATCCACTACTACAAGCAAGAGTACAAAAAAATTGTTGCATTGATAACTTCCTCTTTTTATGAGGTCGGTCAAAAGTAATGTAGTCAAAGTCAAAGTCAAATTAATTTATTAGTTTGAAACATGAACATTTTTGCAGATGTTATGCTAAGTGATAAAAGTTACATGTTACGCCTTTGAAGGGCATACAACTCTTTTTGTAGTTTTGGTTATAAGCCATTTGTAGTCATTATGACTACCTATACATATTATGATTATATTATTGGTTATATTATTGACTAGCTGTGCCTGCGATGTCGTCCGCGTGGTATTTGTTTTCAAACCCCTCGATTTTGAAACATTCTTCATTGGTGCTCCGCTCCTATTGGTCTTAGCGTGATGATATATAGCCTATAGCCTTCCTCAATAAATAGGCTATCTAACACTGAAAGACTTTTTCAAATCAGACCGGTGGTTCCTGAGATTAGCGCGTTCAATCAAACAAACAAACAAACTTTCAGCTTTATATATTAGTATAAGATTATGTTATTGATTATATCATGTAGAGACATACCGACAGCGAGCGCCGTGGGCCTGGCGTCGCCGGTGACCATCTTGACGTCGACGCCCGCGCGCCGCAGCGTGGCGACGGCGTCGCGCACGCCCGGCCGCGGCGGGTCGCACACGCCGCATACGCCCGTGTAGGTCAGCGCGTCGAGCGTGTCGCCGCGGCAGAGGGCTATTATTCGGAGACCTGGCGCCCAATTTTGCTCATTTAATATGTTCTACGATTCCATTGCGATATTGTGTCAACAATTCTTATTCTACTAAATCCACAATATCGTCTAGATATCGTCGGTCGTCGGTCAGAAGAATTGACGTTAGCCGAAATAAATATTGATTTTTTAACAAAAACAAAACCGACGTCACACTAAAAACTAAAAAATAAATATTTACCCGACTTCTTTTTACAACATCTTTCTTCTTATACTGTTTTCTCAGAATTGTGTTGAAAAACGTTGTATGACACAAGTTCGGTTGTTGGTTTTGACAAACTCCTATCTATGGTAACCCCTTGACTTATTCTCGAGCTTACATTCGCTACCTATTTGTAAAAACCAACTTATCACACTAATATCATAAATAACTATTCTACAACATCTAGAGGTCGGTGCATTTTGCAATCCTTTCGACATTTTATTTGTATCCTCTCTTCGCAATAAACAGTGGTAGGGGGGGGGGGGCATGAGGTTCTAATTATAAAACTCACTCAAGAGACCCGTACTAAGGAGACACGAGGGTCTAATTATGAAACTCACTCAAGAGGCTCTTGCTAAGGGGACACAAGGATCTCATTATAAAACTCACACAAGAGACCCGTGCTAAGGGGACACGAGGGTCTAATTATGAAACTCACGCAAGAGACTCGTGCTAAGGGGACACAAGGATCTAATTATAAAACTCACTCAAGAGACCCGTACTAAGGGGACACAAGGGTCTAATTATGAAACTCACTCAAGAGACCCGTGTTAAGGGGACATGAGTGTCTAATTATAAAATTCACTCAAGAGGTCCGTGCTAAGGGGACATGTGGGTCTAATTATAAAACTCACTGAAAAGCCCCGTGTTAAGGGGACACAAGGGTCTAATCATAAAACTCACCCATCCGTCCAATATTGTATGCTTCGGCGATAAAGTCGCTCTTCTTCTCGTTGGTGATCGGCGCGTAATTCCCTGCACTGTCGATGTACTGCGTGCAAAGCGGTAGTACTTTCTCGATGGCGCCTTTCACAAACAACTCCTCTTTCTTTCCGTCAGAGCTGAACTTGGGTGCGCATTTTACAACCATCATTTTCGTTTCGGAGCTGAAAGAATATTAAAAGTGATAAGAGCCAAGCAAAAGTCTTTAACACATTCGTAATGTTATTGTCGACATTCGTAGAAAACAGATTTGACGTAAATAAATTCTATGAATTTATTATATACTAGCTGTGCCCGCGACTTCGTCCGCGTGGAACATTTTTTCGCGGGACCTTAAAATAAATAGGTGCCTGAGTTACTCCTTATAATATCAGTTATCTGCCCGTGAAAGTCCTGTAAAATTCGGTCCAGCCGTTTCAGAGATTAGCCGGAACATCCAGGCAGACAGAAAAAAATTATTAATATAAGTACCGTATATACTTTCATACACATTTAGTGAAAACCTGTTGACATTATAATTTTTTTATTGCTGAAGCACAGCAGACAGGCTGACGGCCCAACTGTGATGGAAAGTGGTTACCGTCGCCTATGGACATTAGCATTACCAGAGGTCCTGCCAATGTGCTGCCGGCCTTGAAGGAGAAACTGGAACCTGGCCACTGATGCCGAAACACAACCCAAAGTTATTATGGCGGCATACTTTAGACTAGGGGTGGTAGCTATCCAGTTGGGCAAATGCCCTACCACCTGGCTGTGGGTTGTTTTCTCGCCTATTAAGGAATTAGTATTCTTTTTCCGTTCCAGCACGGAGAAAAACAAACACTTCAATTTTATTTATCTATATAGACATAATAATAACAACCCATAAATGTCTCACTACTGGGCTCGGGCTTACCACTATAGGGGAGGGGAACGGACAGTATACCCGCACGCTTGTTTGACACATCTGTTATCTCAATGTGCAGGTTTTTCATCACGATGTTTTCCTTCATCATTGTTAGCACTTGGTAATTGTTACAATAGGCACATTAGGTCAGAAAACTGCCTAAGTGGTGCATGCGTTCCGGCATGAATTTATTTATAAATCTTTAAAAATCCGGTAATACGCAGAACTCCACTTAGGTAGAAATTTCAGTCACAAGGCTTCCTGTAATATCACTAAGAATGTATTGTAAATGTGCATTTTTGTAATTGTTTATAATCAGTAAGAAATATAAAAATTATCTATTTTTTATTGCTTCCTAATATAAACAACATTTAAAATACCTTCAGGCTAGTGTGTATAAACATATAACCGATGATTAAAATAAAATAATCCCTAAAACGATATGGCTAAACAGTGATTATCTTATTTTAATCGTCTGTTAAATGTCTACGAACACCAGCCTTAGAATTTTTGTAACTGGACATTGTAAAATCTTAATATTACACGATTAGTGAGGCTAAATGTTTTGATACTACGATAACATAAGACCTTATACTGTACATACATTTTTGGCAATAAATTATTCTATATCCATCTTTATTATGAAGCATATTTTTATTATCTTCTAATAAACTGGTCATAGAATCACAACCCTGTCGATTGAAATCCACTCATGTTTATATATTGTATCTATTGTAACTATTCAGTACAATTTTTAAACAACCTCTAGATTTTATAACAGGGATAACTTAGGATAGTTGGGTATTACAATAAATTCTTAAATAGTTATTATATTTATATTATATATATATCTTATTATTGTCTTACTTTTCATTATAGAAACAGTTCATTATAGAAATAATTTTAATTATAGTTCAAACAATAATTAATACGCCATTTGACTCTTTAAACTTGTGACGTCATAAGGCAGTATTCTCATGTAAAAATAAGGAGACATTTTGTTAGATGATAAAAAGCGTCTCAGCTGATTTGGCTGTCAGATACCCAATTTGAACTGAAAAACCGAGTTTTTGCGGGATACCAATCGAAAATTTACTTGAGAAAATCCTAATACACTGTACACATTTTTTTTAAATCGGCAAACAAACACACGCACTCATAGTATATCCCAAAGCTAAGCAAGCTACGCTTGTGTTATATGTAATATACAATGGGCCACTCTAGGGCCGATCCTAGACACCCAGGCACTAGTAAATAAGGGAAAATTCGTTTACGAAATCTACCATGCCACGAATCGAACCCGGAACCTTTGCGTTCAGGTGCTTCTACGCGTCGAATTTTTTGAGCAATTATTGCTTGACAACAGTAATGGATCAATTCGGACCAATAGTAATAAAATGTTCCATATATTCCTACATTTCTAAGGACGCATTCCGTTAGTATCACACAAAGCCCAAAATGCTTCGTCAGCTGTTCCACATGGCGACCACGGTCGTTACGGTCGTGGCGAAAACGTCATCATTTTCGATCACACAGCGCTCACAACGACCCAAGTCAATAGGTGGGTCGAAGTTTGACCACAGTGCATTAATTCTCCCTATCGATTGACATTGATAAAGGCGCGATTTTCAAATCAACCAATGAATGACATTTGTGTATTTCGTCGTTAATGACATCAACGCTCCATAATTCGTTACACTAGAGTTTATGATTGTAACGCCCGTAAGCAAGTGAAAATCGCGGTGGAGAAAATGGTTGTTGTGAGCCTCTTGTGGAACGCAGCGTAAACGTCGCCATATGAGTTGCCGAATATCTAATCGGTTTGAAAATTATTAGGCAATTTTTTCGATCTCGTTTGTACGTATAACTAAGACTCATTTTCGTGAGAGGAACAGGCCGGCAACTGGGGGTTGTCTAATTTTTTAAGTTGCTCCATATTGCATGGTACTGTGTGGCCGTATATCAGCAACAGATTGCCACATATTGCCATCGCCCTAAATTGCTTGATGTAATCGTGACGTCATAGTTGACAAGATTTGACCGGGATCGAGCAATTCTATTTGCTCGTGTGAGAGCACCTTTCCAGCGAGTTCGGCCGGCTAAGACTTAGCCCGCTCAACCACAGAGGTAGTCGAATAAGTACATACCTAAAGGGTATTTCGTGCAACTTGGTATACTGTTCTCTGAGGTCGTGCATTCCGTTCTTCATCGCGACCGCTATTAAAGCGCCCTCTGTTGGCTGCCCATACAGCACGTCGTCGCGGATCACTGCGTTGTTACATAACACTGCTACCTAGAAAATAATACGCAAAAATATAATGCGATCCAAATAAGAATAGGAATGTCAATAACCTCTATCTGTCAAATGTCACTTGAAAAGTATGATTTGCAAAAAACTTATTTGCATATCAATAATAATAGTCTTACATCAAATTTAAATAAAATGGATAAATTAGTAGTAAATTGTCTTAATATAATATTTAATTATTTCAAGTCATAATTCGACAGCTATGACGTCACAATATGGCGCAAAGTCGATCCTATTCTCATTTGAATCGCATAGTACAGTCAAAATTGTGGGGCGCTGTAGCCCACGGATAAAATACTGGTAAGTGGTGATATCACTTAGGTCCTTGCACTAGAAAAGTAGAAGATCCACCAACCTTGAGATCGGCCCGCTCTTGGTCGGTTCAGGTTACACACAGGACCAGTACACGGCACTAAATTTCAACTTAGAGCCAACACTTTCAACAAAATCTAAGTACATATAGTAAGTTCTTGGCACGGCCAGTAATCACAATAAGTATAATGAAGGTTATCCAAAAAATGAAGAATCCTGCTGTGCATTGGCCGTCGCGTCACACAGAAAGAGGGTAGATAGCAAAATTGATGGAGCGATATTCTACCTACCTTATACTAGGCAAGGACCGAACAAAAATACATAGTTCAATAGGCTCACAGTCTACAGCCCGTATACGGACTGTCCGCCTAAACAATTCCATAGGGGTGTATTAAACTGGACTCGGAAGGCATGTCTTATTTTAATCATGGACTCGGCAGGAGAGATTTTAAGATAGAAAAAAAGCCATGGGAGATGGAGATATTGTACACCAATACAAAAAAAGAACTCACAGACTAAAACTATTTCTCATTTTGCACAAAGGGTCTTATCGCTAATAAGGGATCTCTTCCAGACAACCCCAGGAATTAATTATGATTATAATGACGATGGTGGTAGACATAATACATAGTACAATTTCGTACTTTCTAGTAAAAAATATATAAATGCAGTATATTCAGCTGTTCTATATATTAAATAGATATATACTTAATATACATAACATACAAATACATATCTAAAAAAATATATAAATGTTTATAGATAAATATATATGTACATACGTTTAAATATCATCATATATGTTTATTTCTTTACTCAATTTTATCAAACCAACATCAACTGGACTTGGAAGATACTTTATATACTAAATGCCAGACTGTGGACCGGGGAGCCAATTCTGCTATTACAATATATTGGCGCCGCAAAGATTTTCAAAGTACGATTCCATTACGATAGTGTCAAAAATTCGTATTCCACTAAATCCACAATATCTTCTCGATATGGTCGCGGTAGAATAATAGTAGGATTTTTTAAAATTATCATTAGCAGAAATGGAGTTTACCGAAATAAATATTGACAAGCTACCAGAAATTTGAAACATTCATTTCGAATCCGAAAAAATGCTGAATTCGAAGAGCTGGTGGATGAGCCCAATATAATAGGCGAGAGCAAGGCACATCGTTCGCGCTAGCTTGGCCATCTACATAGAAAGGGGGAGGATCACGTAGTGAAAAGAGCCTATTTGGGCAGACGTAATGCAGAGTGACGTAGTGGAGGCTGATCTGCGCGAACTTCAAGCCTATAACTGGCAGGAAACAGAAAGGAGTGGAGTATTCTCATTTCTGAGGCCAGGACTCATTTTGGGTAGTTGAGCCGCAGCGGTTAGTTATTTCGCGAGTTTTCGCTTATAAAGATTTATGAAGATAGAGTGGCGTTTCACAGGCACACCATTGGAATTAACAGAATACCGAAATCAGACAAACCTACGATTGAAACAATAGTGTCCGGCGATTTCGACAAGCTAGTAAAGCAGCATTAACAAGATCTGAAAAAAATCTGTTCTAAAGGCAAATTGTTAAAAAGCCATCTATTAACGCTGTCCATGTTCTACTCATTTGAAAGAAAGAAAGAAAAAAAATATATTTAGAACTACATACAAACCAAAACATACTTATAAATAAGAAACTAAAATTAGGAAATGAAGTTCTAAATCGGTCGTAACTCAGCATAGTGCTGGTTGACTCAACCAGCGCTGGTCTTCCGCTGGGACCGTTACAGTGACTCACTGATAGACAAAACAAAACAAAGAAAATATGACGAGTACTATTGGGAAACAGAATACTAATATAAAAATTAATGCTACGAAGCGAATTTATAAACAAGAATATAATATTAGGTTGGGGAAAAAGTGTGTTCGCATTTTATATAAAAATTCAAAAGGTTTTTTATAAACTTTATTTACATTTGACTAAAGTATGTAGGTGCCATTTTGTTGGATAACTTTTTGCCAACTTGTAGGTAGGGACATGATCCCATTGCTATAAAAATTTTGGGGCTTCTGATCAAAAAACTGCGACAAGTGGTTTTAGCAGTCCTCTCGTGATGTTAACCTGACACTGCCTAAGGAATTCTGCAGAGACCGAAACAGGTGAAAATCTGAAGATGCAAGGTCAGGACTATACGGCGGATGCATTAACACCTCCCAGCCAAACTCTCGTAATTATTGCTGAGTGGCTAAAGATATGTGAGGTCTAGCGTTATCATGGTGAAAAACCACACCCCTTCTGTTGATTAATTCCGGCCGCTTTCTCTCAACTTTTTGCTTTAATCTCATCAGTTGTTCGTAGTACAGTTCAGAATCGATGGTCCTGCCTGGCGGTAATAGCTCATAATGAATAATGCCCTTCCAATCCCACCAGACACACAGCATCACCTTGTTGCGAGTTAACCCGGGTTTCGCCACAGTCTGTGAAGCCTGACCGGCCTTTGACCACGATCTTTTTCGCACGCTCTTGTCGTACGTGATCCACTTTTCAACACCAGTTATCAGCTTCTTCAAAAATGGGTCGGTTTCATTACGTCGTAATAAAGAATCACAATATTATATTATAATATTTGAGCCAATTTATACTTTTTTATATAAATTATTTTTTTGTGGAAACTTGATAGATATATGTATTAATTTTATGTTTTATATTGAAGAATATTAATTATTGTATATTTCCCAAACAAATTAAATAAATAAATAACAATATCAATTTTTTATATTTTGTCTGTCAGTATGTCGGTTCGTGTCAAATATGCTCCAAATAGGAAACATCTAAAGTGAGAATGATCATGGTTAAACAGATCAAAGAGGCAGTAAAGATTAAAGTAGCATTTCGAGTATGCTGTAATAACCATAGGCTACCATAACTACTTTCCACCAAGCGGAACGTCAGACTGCACGTGTTAATCCAGCTGTAAAAAGACTAGAGCAATTTCTGCGACTTTGCCTACCTCGGCATTTTTCGGGTCTTATAGGAATTCAAGAAAGCAGAACATGTAAGAATGTTGTCCAAATTTCACTCACCTCCAGCATGCTGTTGATCCCCATCCTGGCTACGTCTAGATCCCTGCCCTTGTACGCCCGCAGCTGGACGTCCCCCCTGACTGAGTATCCAGTGCCCGTCACCTCTGCAATATGGCCTCCAGATGTCGATATCGTAGTCACGGTCATCTCGTTCTTCGTCAGCGTACCTAAAGTACACGATATATTTAAACGAGAAAGTCTATGAGGATGGATGAATATTTTTTTATTACTTTATTGCACGAGTTCGTCAGCCAGGCAGACGGCCCACCTGACGGAAAGCGGTTACCATCGCCTATGGATATTTGCAAAGATGCTACAAATGAGCTGCTGCTCTCATAAGGCAGACTGGAACCTGGTCACTAATGCGGAACACAACTCAAGGTTGTTATGGCGACATACTTTAGACCAGGGGTGGTAGCCATCCAGTCGGGCAAATGCCCTACGATAAAAGATGTATGAGAAAAGATTTTTGCAATTTCTGACTCTTTTAATACTCCAACCTGGGCTGGCCACATAGAAGTTTTTGTGCAGTATCAAAAGCAGGATAGATTGGGATCTAATAAGAAAAATCTGTAAAACGTCTACTATCTTGCAATTGTAGATTTTTTAAAAATCTGTGGGGCATCAAAATTTCACGAAACATTATGGATAGTCTCCTAAGACCATTTTTGTATAGGTGCAACGATTAAGGTACTTCCCCTTACTACCCCGCTGAAAGTTTTCAAGCTGTACAGTTAGTTTAGTTTCGATAGATAGTACCGGATTTCGTTAGTGGCCCACTTGAAAAATTCACCTGTATACAAGAGTTATCTGTCAAAGCTTAACGTCATTCACAATGTCGCATCTCAAATAAGTGTTACAACCTAAGCGACGACAAAGATAAATTCCACGTACAGATTTGTAGAAGCACATTTATTACCCGTCGGAATTTGAACTCTTCGTCTTCTTTTGTTTACTTATTAATTGGCATACGTTTCTGGAGAACAGCCTATTGTTGTATTGTAATCATTAGCCAGGTATTGCGGATTTTAAAGTACAAGCTGTTTCTAGGAAAATCGGTCCACGTGGCCGGGCGGGCACATTGCACTTGTGCAGGATAAAACGATGGCCTGATTGAGGGAGGAAGGCAGTCGAGCGAGGACAATGATCGAAGCGAGGCGTGTGTATTACAATCGGGAATCTAATAGTGACGGACTTTGCGCGTTTTATTGAATTAAGACCTTCTACATTACGTTTGGCCTTGTTGTGTTTGGTTATATTTGTAACTGTGTTATACGTGTTTGTATAGTTCTAATAAACTCTATAATAATTCCAACGGCATTTTAATATATTATAAGTCTATATACTAACCAGTCTTATCACTGCAGATAACGTTGACACAACCCAGCGTTTCCACAGTGGGCAGTTTCTTCACAATAGCGTTGCGTGTCGCCATTCGCATCACACCCAAAGCTAATGTAACAGTCACGACAATTGGAAGGCCTGAAATAAATATATAATACAAATTTCATAAACTACTACGACAGACACAACCTTCGAAAACTTAAAAAATAAAATTGTGTACGCGCAAAGGTTCAATGCGCTTCGAAAGAAGTGAGCTCCGTAAATTTTCACAGGTCCAGTCAAGCGTTAACGTTCATTACACCCGAAAGCGTGTTGTGCGAAAGAGATGGCATGCGATTCCGAATAGGGGCAGAGCGAGAACGCAACATTCTCCCTTCTCAGCTCTTACGTGTGCCCTGCGTAATGATGTGCACGAACTTCACGAATGCATTTCAGTTTCAGAATTTTCCGAACGCGTGAAGAGTCAAGTCAGACAATATTCGTTGGAATCAACCCCTTTAGTTAATCCACTTTTTACGACTTTCTTTTTGTCGTACTTCTTTTGTGTTTTCTGTTTGGATTTTAACATATTGTTATAATTTTTTTATTATAGTTAGAAGATTCACGTATTGTTCCATGTTTTTTTACATATAGACAACGAACGTGCTCTCCAATCACATGTTACGAATAGGAAACAAACAACAAGGACTTACCTTCAGGTATAGCAGCAACAGCTAAACTGACGCCAATGGTGAACATATCCTGCACAGCCTTGCCCTGGATCCAACCGGCTACCATAATAAAGCCAATGATGCAAAACGAATACATAGAAAGCTGAGCACCCAATGTATCCATTGATTTCTGCAGCGGGGTCTTGGGAGCCTCTTCGGCTTGCATCATTCGGAATATATCCCCAAACTCCGAACGCTCGCCAGTACTAACCACTATTCCCTGTAAAAAAGGAAAAGAGTGTCTATAAATATCTACATTACAATATTTCATAGGGAAAAACTTTCAACCGTACATCCTTCCCGTTATAAGGTAATGTGCCTAAGACATGGACATTGTCAGTGGAACTTGTCCACAAATTTAAAGTCAATGAGTGAGTTATAGAGAGAGTTATTTTAGGTATTTTTCTAATGAAAAATCCGTATCGAAAATATGCATAAGAGATGCAGACTTATCTCGAAGAATTAATAAACTGAAGTGACAGTGGGCTGTTTATGTTTGTTATAGGAGCTATAGCGGATGCAGAAGATTAGTTAGTGAAAGTGAAGTGGATACCGCGTTTTGATACATATAATGTGAGACCGCTTCTGCCCGGTGGACAGGTGATCTGTCCAAAGTCGCCAGTAGACTAGGTAAAGAAAGCGGAACAGATCCAGCAGCGAGTGTACTACATATGTTAACAATATTGCGACAACAGGAACAAAGAATATCTGATAAAAAATTTGACAGTGAAGATATTATCGCAAGGTAACATGTGCATCAAGATGATCAAATACTGTCAAATATGCTTTACATAAATGTGTTCCTCAAGGAAGGTTCAACTAAAGGTTTATAATTAAAATAATTTATTATTGTATAGATTACCTTAGCATTACCGCACCGCACCAAAGTTCCCATAAACGCGATGTTGTCTTTATTGACTCTCCCAGCAGCCGCTTTGTTTGGTAAAACATTCTTCGAAGCCGGTTCGGTCTCGCCAGTGAACGAAGACTCGTCTATCGTAAGATCCGTCGAGTCATATAGTCTCAAGTCAGCTGGAACTCTATCTCCTATGTTAAGGTGGACTATGTCTCCAGGTACTAGGTTACGAGCGAGAAAATGTTCCAAGTTTCCTTCTCGTAGACTGTAAGAGATGTGTGTCGGTTAGACAAATTGTGCTGCTAAGTATCTTGGATGAATAACAAGTCCAGTAATTTAATGTGTTGCCTTGATGGTTAGTTCTACTTCGTTCGCTAGATATCTTCAGTATCAACTCAACTTTTGTATAAATGTTTGCATTTGTTTTATAATGTATTTGTTTTGAAGTCGTGTTAGCGTAATGGCTAATGCACGCGGCTGAAACTCAAAGGGTGCGAATTCGGATCCTGGCCGGAACGCGTGCACCACTTAGGCAGTTTTCTGGCCTAATGTGCATATTATTACAATTACCACGTGCTAACAACGGTGAAGGAAAACATCGTGATGAAACCTGTACATCGAGATAACCGATTTTTCGAACCTGCCAAGCCACCTTGGACAAGCGTGGCGGGTATACTGTCCGTTCCCCTATAGTGAGAGGCTCAAGCCTAGCAGTGGGACGTTTATGGGCTGTTATTATTACAATTGTGTTACAAACAGTTGTTATACCTTTAGATGAGTAAATAATTATTTCAATTGTTTTAAATTTTGATTTGTTAAAGATTAATGTTACTTTGAATGACTTAATTTAACCGATTTTATTTTAATGTTGTATTTCACTGTGTTAAATAAATTTGTCTTTATACAATGTGAATTATTTGTTTTTTTTATTAATAAATAAATTTATTTATTTGTGTTCCAAAAAGTACATATACATTTTTAGGGCTTGGGGCCTTCTATTAAGTATCAATATATACTAGTCCCAGGTGTCAGAAGGACCCACCCGTTCTCAATTAAGTTAAAACATTAAGTGATAATTTTTATTACAATAATACTTTTGCAAGTCGTTTTTATGTGTTGAGTATCTCTGTGTGTATGAATGTTCATTATTAGCTGACCCCAGATTCGGATTCAACGCATCGAAATAGGTACATAAGAATAGAGATGGGTCTGGTCAAAAGTACAGACCACTTTTTTTGTGGGCCGGTTTAATCCATTCCCTATCCATCAATAGTTACTAAAATAAACTGAAACAATGTTAGCTGTACATGTTAAGGGCATACCCTTAACATGTAGGTACAGGTATGACACTCGATGCAAAATTCCAAAGAGAGAAAAGGCTTGCAATTAATTAAACTCGTATCGCGACCGGTTCACTTTAAATCGAGTCTGCACAATTAAGAGCTAACTACACACTTCACAGATGTCAACATCAATATATATTTATATAATGCTTTTACTATTGTTCGGCCGTTCTATAAAGCCACATTTGGCATTTATCAAACTGATTTTAGTATTTTCGTGAACTATCGATGATGAAGATGATGACTGAAAGTTGGGAATCGATATAGGAAGTCACACATTATTGAATCTATTAAAAACATAATGATCAATGGGTTTGCGTTTGACCACGATCCCGCCGTTTTTTGTTTTTAAAATGTAAAATATATGCATAACTTAATTACGATTTATGTTTAAACTTTTCGATTCGTCACTAACATTCAAGAAACGCTGTCCATTAGGTGGGCCGCCTGCTCGTCTGCTGAACTCATGCAATAAATAAAAAAAGATAGAATCTAATTATATGTAAACTCACCAATTGCATGTAGGCGGTACAAGTTTGTTGAGCTCCTCTAAAGACTTCTCAGATCTATATTCCTGAACAAAGGCGACTGTCACGACGATGATGATGGCAAATGTAATTGAGATGGCGTCGTCGTACTGTCGCATGAAAACACTGACCACCGCCGAACCTGTAAAAGAAATTCTAATTAAACGATAGCTCCAATAGACGACGCGACGCCTACATTATTTAATAGTGCAATCCCGTTAATATTATAGTCAAGAAAGTTTGTCAAGTTGGATGGGTCTTTGTTGCTCTTTCACGCAAAACTGCTAAATATATTTTGAAGGAACTTCACAATAATACAGCTTCTTCTCCTTTAACAGTAAGTGAAATTGATTTAGAGCCGGTGGTAGACTCATGACTTTCTATAAGTAATCTATAAGATTCCAGGTTGAAATAAATAGATACATTTTCATTTTTCACATTAGAAACATGTGCCGCATTAGAAGCATGTGCGGTGAATAACACGACGCATCATCAGTGGGTGCGCGATTCGAAAGTGGTCAGATATCGTGGATCCATATTGCGAATTATCAGGGAAAGCGCAAACTAAGTTTTTTTATTATTGCTGGAGTACAGCAAACAGGCTGACGGCCCAACTGTGATGCAAAATAGGTACCGTCGCCTGTGAACATTTGCAACAAAAAAGGTGCCACCAATGTGCTGCTGGACTCGTAGATGGAACTGGAACCTGGACACTAATGCCGGAACACAACTCAAGGGCGGCATGCTCTAGACCAGGAGTGGTAACCATCCAAACGGGAAAATGCCCTACCACTTGGCAGATAAACGAATACTTTCGACAAATACAGTATATGACTTCCAACTCTGTCGGGGACTGACAACCTTCGCTAGGTCGCATGAAGACAGGAGCATGTGGGGCACACTTGAGAAAGCCTATATACATCGATTGGCTGACGAAGATAATAAACATTTACAAGAAAAACATGGCCCCAGTCAATAAAATTTGTACATCATAACAACACGTGTATATTAGACATCACAGAATCATAAAACGCGAAAAAGATACTAGAATCCTCATTTTCAGTTTTTACATGTATGTAATTGCATTCAAACAATGGTTTAACCAAGACAATAGGTCGTCTAGTAGCGTAATTATGCAGCGGATGTTGCGCGGATTGAGAGACTGATGTAAGTGTTTAGTATTATGACGTTGATGATATCTATAGGTATTACTAGGTTATACCCAATTTACATGTACTAAATATAAGTAAATTGTAACTAAACTTTAAAGGTCTTATTCATAGAGAGTTAGAGTAAATTTGAACGGTTATTTAAGAACCATAAAGAACCGGTCAAACTTATTCTAACTCTCTATGAATAAGACCGTACGTGACTCAATGTAAACGATGGTTTTAGTAATAAGTTACACAAACCTTAATAGACATAAATTTAATTAAAATTTACTTATCTACTTAATACGTGTAAATAAATAAAGTTATAGCTAATATTATAAATACGAATGTGAGTTTGTTTGTGACGCTGTCACGCCTTAACTATGCAAAAGTACTTCATGAAATTTGCATACAGGTTTTTTTTTAATATTTTGAATAAGTTCATGTTTGACCGACATTGCGCCTGATGTCAGGCGGAAATGCAGACTGAGGTAGTGCTTACGTAGAAGATACCTGTTCACGCGAGATTTGAAGACACGTAGACTGAACGTTTCAGGAAAAAACAGACGACGGTAAAGAGTTCCGTGTTCAGCAGTACATATGATAAAAGTGGAAGCATAGCGTATTGTCCACCTTGTTGGTATTTTCACGATATATCGGTGGCGTGAGGTGATACGTCTGCTTGTCCGGTGGTAAAAAGATGAGAGACAAATTAGCGACGTTACGTCGATGATCTAGGCTCTGAAGCCTCTTGTCGAATATTCGGAGAGGTTGTCAGAGAAAAGGACATAGTTAACCTTTCATCCAGAAAAAAGTATTGCTCTCGAGGGATAGACGAATACAGTCGAAAGGATTACGCTCCGATTGTGTATTATTGGTGCAGCCGTTGAAATTCACTAAAAAATACATCGTCATATCAATGACAATGACAACGCAATATTGTAAGTCTCTCTTAGAGTTGTGCACCTCAGATCCATCGATCCAAACAATCTGACTGCATGTGGTTAAATGTATGAAAATCTGCCTTACAGAGGGCTCAATTACCTGCTATATAAAAGTAAATATTATGGGCTTGGAAAGATATGTATGGGTGGCAATTTTAGACAAAAAGAATTCTACATACCATAATTAATTCCTAAAGACAAAGTTGCATGTTAATGTATATAACGACCTCGACATATATATATATATATAAAGGTCAGATCTCTGAATACACCTGCACATCATAAGCACGTAAATTATCATCTGGTCAGACCAGACAGATTAGTATTTTACGATAGTCATAAATACTACTCTGTCCAAAAAAATACCAGGAAAAGGTCAATAATACAAAAAAACTTTAGTTATTCATTCAAATTTATTTTATCACCTTCAAAATATGCTCCTACAGAAACGATACACTTACGCCAATGAATAAGCCAATCATCAAAACATTTTTTTTAATGCTTTTTCCGGAATTGAGTTTAGTTCTCTTCGCGAATTCTCCTTAAGTCTTCTACCGAACGAAAACGGGTGCCACGAAGTGGTAATTTGAGTTTAGGGAAAAGAAAGAAGTCGGTTGAAGCCATATCTGGTGAATAAGGTTTCATCCTTGTGATTGACCCTAACGATCGATGCAATAAAATTACACGTGTAATTTTTACAGATTTTATTCGGTTCGATGCCCGGGTGAAGCAAGAGAATCTTCGAAAATCTTTAAATGCAGTTTTATTTCTTTTCAAAAATAAAGAAATGTTTCTTTGGAGTAAAATTTGCTATCTCTATTATTTAGTGTACATTCCCTCTAGGTGGCATTAAAAAATTCCATCCTGTATATTTAATTGATTTGGTCTTAAAAATAACAACGTTAAGAGGCGATCTCAGAGTGACGTTTTTATATACTCGTTTTATACTAAGCAATTATCATTACTATAATAGTAAGATTATTAACCGACTTCATAAAAAAGAGGAGGTTCTTAACTCGTCGGGTTACTATTTTGTTTTTACATGTATAATGTTCAGTCAGAACTTTGTTCTAAACCGATTTCAGCCATTCTTTTTGCATTCGATTCAGTGTAGCCCGAGAATGTTTTCATATAAATTTCATCGGTATTGGAGTTTGAGTTCCGAAGATAAAAGTTCCTTAAAATCAAGTAGAAAGCGTTGTAGTGATTTACGTCCGAACTTTATTGTTTCCGAAGCAATTCTGATGAATCTTTTTCTTCATTGATTTATCTATACTATTTATAAATCTGCAGAGGCGTCGAGTTTTTACAATGTTCCTATTTAAAAAGAAACAAAAATCAGTTGGGGACGGGGCCTAATTAAGCCCAGCAGATTCCGCAAACAAAACTTTTAGAATTTCGTCTCTCTGGCTGTTAGAGCATCATATAAGAACTACTGAACGAATTTAAACGAAACTCGATAGAGAGGTAGCTCATATATCCCGGGACAACGCTTAGGATACTTCTTATCCGGTGTCAGTGGCGTCGTTTCTGTGGCATAGACAAATATAACATATCAGGTGCCGCAGTTCTAATTCACCAACAAACACGTCGTCATAGCAATGCGAATGAAGTTTAACTGAGGTATCTAGTACCATACCTTAAACAAAACATTCTGACAATCGAGTATAATCCTAAAAGAACAAAGCATCAAACGTGTCGGCTCGCCTTTACACATTTCTTTCATAGAGATGTGTATTTATGTCTATTTACACAGTAGAGCACATAAGATCTTTAAAGACGGGACGCGCACGTACGCCGATTCGAGCAAACACTCGTGCAATAAATTTATGGACACTATTTAGAGTGAGAATTTTATAAAATATTTGATACTAGCTATCCCATAGAGGACCTGCGCAAGGTCGCCAGCAGGGGCTGGACAGGGAAAGCCGAGGACCAGGACAATATGGCTATAAGTTCAGGCATTCTATAAAGCCACATAAATTGGCATCTAACAAATTGAATTTAGTAGTAACCATGAACTATAGACAACACAATCAACATTTGGGATCGATATAGGAAGAAGGAAGTTAGAATGAAAAAAAAAAATAAATATATATTTTGCATTTTGTTGCCTTTTTTATCTTTAAAATATAGTAAATATACATATATAGGTGTGATTTAAACATCACTCCTATATATGTATATTTACTATATTTTAACTTTTCGATTATACATCAATCACCAGGTCACGTCACTAATATTTAAGAAAAAAAGTGTTGACAAACATAATTTTGTCATGTGTTACGTTTTTCAAGAAATAAGCTGATTATGGTGTTTTAATTTTATATAAATTATTTTGACACCGTAACAAAGTTAGTTCGTCAGTCTTTATATGATACTTCAAATGGGGCTTCTTAGAACGTCTCACCTATATATAACTGTTGTATATTTATATTATACTAGCTGACCCGGCGAACTTCGTACCGCCATATTTTCTGAATTCCTAAGACTTTGTTTCTTGACATAAAAACAAAATCACCAAAATCGGTCTAGGTGATTAGGAGAATTCTAGAACCCGATCTCAGCGCCACTTACCGGTTCTAATTGTGAACCTAAACCATCCGGGAACCCACTCACACACGAAAACAAAATTGCTCCAGGTGGTTAGGAAGATTCTAGAACCCGATCTCAGCGCCACCTACCGGTTCCAATTGTGAATCGAAACCATCCGGGAAACCATTCAAACACACAAAACAAATATCATCAAAATCGGTCCAGCCGTTTAGGAGTTCACTATCAACACACGTACAGAAGAATTATATATATATATATAGATCTGTTGCCAACTCAAAATAATTTTAAATAATCAGAATTCTGAAATAATAAACCGAATTCAATCGATTTAATAATCAGATAATTGTATTAAGTATTATTTTCTACATCACCACATTATCTAAGAATTTCCTTTAATTAAGGTTGCCTGGAAGAAATTGGTTTAAGCGATAAGGCCGCTTATTGTATTGCCTAGAATATTGCAAATAATGTTTTTGTGATTGTATATTTCTGTGTGCAATAAAGTGTTATCTATGCGTTTTCATTACTTAAACGAACCGACAAATTTTGAATTCAAGTTTTATTAAGCTGGTGAAGAAATTTGTTTAAAAGTTACAATATTAATCTACCTCCTACTCTGTAAACAACGCTATAGCTGTTTTTTGATGAATTAGCAAGAACCTCTCCAGCAACACATCTAAGATAATGTATTTCATCATTAATCTCTTCTTTTATAAATGTGTTATACAAATTACATTTCAATAAAATTATTTCCAAACTCTTATACCACATACAAAATTATAACTTTAAACATTTCTCGTCTCAACACCTTAGTCATTCAGACAAAAGTCTTGTCACGATGGTTGTTTGATAATAGACATGACGCTGTCAATTATTCCGCAAACATTAGACAAATATAAAAGAACAATAATAGTGACTAATCTTCTTTTAAATATTGTTACGAGTTACGGGACTCGAATTAAAATGCCGTTGGAATTATTATAGAGTTTATTAGAACTATACAAACACGTATAACAAACACAGTTACAAATATAACTGAACACAACAAATCCAAACGTAATGCAGAAGGTCGTAATTCAATAAAACGCGCAAACTCCGTCACTACTAGATTCCCGATTGTACACACGTCACGCCTTGATCGTGGTTCTCGCTTGACTGCCCTCTCTCTCCAGGCCATTGTTTTATACTGCACAAATTCAAATATGCCCGGCAACGTGGACCAAATTTCCTAGAATCAACTTGTACTTCATAATCCGTGACACCTTGCTAATGGCTCACAAGCGGCCGTAAATGAGAAAAATAGAAAAATATCTTCACAATACTAGAAACGTATGCCAATAAATAAGTAAACAAAAGAAGACGATCATAAAAGAATTACAATTCGTTCAAATGCCAGCAGATAATAAAATGTGATTTGACAGATATGCAGATGGATTTTGTTTTTGTCAGAACTTCAGTTGTAACAATATGATTGCATGGTTTGTGTATCTATCCACTTCGCAGTATCAAGTTTAATTATCCGTGCAGGAACGGAGAACAGAACTTTATTTAATGTTGTTATTTCCGTGTGCAATTTTATTTTCAAAAAACGTATAAAGGTAATACTGGTTAAAAATTAACAACAGTTGTAGGATAAAGATTGTCTTTAAACAAGAATTGTGTTTATGTGGAGCAAATCTCATCAGTATTTATAGGAAAAACTTAAAAAAAATGTTTGTGTCCGTAATTCGACATTTTTTTATTGAAGTGATCTATATAAATTAGTATTCTACATAATAGAATATTTTGTCTATGAAATTACCTACGAGGTTTATTACAACAGTTTACAAGACCTCTTGTATCTTTTTGAATTCTGGTGAACTTTCTGCATGCCATTAGCTCTCCTATTCAGTTCATAAGGAGTAAACCAAAGGATTCAAGCCAGGGCTTGACGACGGTCAATCTATGTTCCGAACGAAGCCTAGCAAATTGGCTTCCATCTAATGTTGGGTAAACTCAGCTTTATGCAGAGTCCTGTTGGAAAATCGACTACTTTCCAGCGAATAAAGTATCACTTAATTATTCAACCACCGCTTCCAATACATTATGTTGGCAATTTCGTGCCTTCACCTTAAAGTCTTGCTGGCAAAAATGAAGCGAAGTGACCCTCTCGTAGGACACCGCACCACATCATTACACTTGCCGGATGATGAGTGACGCTATACATTGCGTACAGAAAGCCAGCCTTCCATCCTTCCTTCGAACTTCGAGCGTAAAAGTTGAAAATTGAAAATCGGTGAACACGATATTTTTTGGATCGTGTCTCTAAAGGTTCAGAACATCCTTCCAGTCGTAATTTTCAAATACGCTCGTTTAAATAATGCACTTTTCTTCGACTGTAGACCTTTAATTTGAGATCATATTTAAGTATTCTGTTCACCGACATTCGCAAAATATTGGTCTAAAAAGCTAATTTTTCTTTTGTGTCATTCCTTTTGAACTTTTTGCACGTAGGCACAAAGCATTTTCTATGACTGATTTGCTAGATGTAATAATAGTGTTACAAGTTGGGCCAAATACAAGGGATGCACATCTGCCTGCCATAAAATCTGGTTTATTGCTCTTCCTCTATTAGGAGTTCTTTTGTTTAGACAATAGCCTATTATTATTGTACTTGTTTATGGCAGTTCGCAGACATAATCCTACAGGTGTGCAGAATTATGTTTTCTGGGAATAGCGTCGATGGTGGCGCAGGTGTGATTCGTGGAAATCATAGTTTACACGGTCCTAAGCTGAGCATAAAGGGGTGTCCGAACGGAGAGATGGGCAGTCAAGTGACGACTACGATACGAGTAAGACGTTTGTAACTCTCAATTAGCGATATAGACGACGGACTTGCCGCGTGTCAAATTACATTGAATCGTGCAGTGTGAACTGGTTGCATCCAGTTTTATTTGTATTTGTTTTATACGTGTTTGTACAGTTCTAATAAACTCTAGCAATTCCAACCGCATTTATTTTAATTCGAGTCCCGTAGCTCGTAACAATATATTAGGAATAATTACATCATATAATTTTATTTCTAAAAGGATGAATATAAAATGTTTGTTTATGTTAGTGTTAGATGACATAACGATGATATAAAAAATAAAATAGTCTTTTATGTTTTAAAACTAAATGGCAAGGATATTCATATAAATTTCATCAGATTTTGACGACATCGTATGATTTATTTAGTAAGGCCAAATAAAGATCAAACGTATTTTTGACAAAATACAAGGCAATCATACGTTTTTTGAAATTTTTTCAAAAAGGCAAATTGAAAAACAATGCTCATCGATATTCTTTATCTGCTCCTGCACAGGATATGTGGAGTCTGGTGATAGGACCGCGTTAGGAACTCCCCCGCATCAGTTGCAGCCCATGTCTTTGACGTTACAGACTGACATACCATGTCTCGCGGAGACCTGCTATGTGGGAAACAATTTTTTTTATTGTACGAGTTTAGCAGACAGGCAGAGGGCCCACCCATTGGAAAGCGATTATCATCGCCTATGTACATTTGCAACACCGAAGGTGCTACAAATACACTGCTGCTCTGGAACCTAGCCAGTAATGCCGGAAAACAACTCAAGATTGTTATGGCAGCATACTCTAAAGCAAGGATGGTAGCCATCCAGACGGGCAAATACCCTACCACACCTGACTGTGTATTGTTTTGTCGCCTCTTAAGACAGGCCGCCCGGCCGCAGGAAACCACCTATATATTCTTTCTCCGTTCCTGCACGATGTCTAATCATGCCGTCGTCGCCCAAGAAATGTTAGCTCGACGTCATGAAATAGGAAATGTGTGCAAGTGATTTTACAATAACGGACACAGAAGACCACACGAAGTGGAGAAGAAAAAATAGAATGGCGAATTCCGATCTCCAAATTGTCATAGATATACATCCCATTCGGTCGATCTCACACCTCTTGCGCTTATCGCCGCTTCCTACATCTTATCGACCGTTCATTTGCCTTTCTATCGGTTAAAATTTGACATAAGCTCCATACAAGATATATGAAACGACCATTAGTCGTCATATTCACACATAGCATCCCTTTGCCCATCCATATCATTCTTTAGTCTGTCTTAATCCAGCTACCAACCTAGACGGTCGTCTATAAAATATTTCTCTTGTTTTAGTTACCCTTTTTTAAATAAGGAGCTAGCCGGGTTCCCCATAACAGGCCCCCAAGTCTGTAACATACATAAAAAATACCATGCCAGTGCGAGTCAAAATCTATTCAACTGACAGACAGGTGGTCAAATATCCGCAGTTTCTGAAATTCACATTAAATCAGTGTCGGTCAAATCAAGATTAATTCAATATTGAGCCGAGATGGTATACATACTAGCAAAACCGTCAAAAGTTACGATTCCAATGCGATTTGGATTTACAATTTGAGTTACAGACTCAGGGCCCAGGACAAAACCGGGAATTAACGCTAGGATACCGATTATACAAACAAATATAGCGGCAAAACATGACCAGTAGTGTAAAATTTTAATTGAACCGGTCGTACACTCATACATCATATTAATCATTTGTACGGCCACAGACCGTGACAATGACCGTGGGGCTCTTGAATAACAGTTCATTACTTTTTTTATTATAAACCTAAGTCCTCACTAATTCCACACGCACACACGTTCAGACGTTAACATATTGACACAACCGTACTAACGAATAATTAGACTTAAAAAAATATGTTTCTCCAGCATGATGTGACAACTTGTAATTAAGTCTGCACTTAAGACTTTTGAAGTGAAACTTCTATATAGATAGTATTAGGATTTTTTCTGTCACGAAAAAGCTTTACGGCCACATGGAGAGTCGGCATAATTTTGGAGTAGACTATGGATGTTTTTTTGGTTCCGGATCGAATTCAGTTTTTTTGTTTGATAAAATAAAATATGTTTAAATAAAAAATGCATTTATTAAAATGTACCTTAACCTAACCAAATCATAATTTGCAGTAAACCTGCGAAAAATCGAATTGTGTGCTGGGACACATAGTAGAAGTGAAACTTCAACGGACAAGTGGAAAAACGAATGGCAACGGACAAGTGGCAAAACGAATTGCAACAAAATTTTAACTTGAAGTTTTACTGGCAGGTTTTCAAATTGGACAAGTACATTAATAATCTGCCCGTAAAACTTCAAGTTAAAATTTTGTTGCAATTCGTTTTGCCACTTGTCCGTTGCCATTCGTTTTTCCACTTGTCCGTTGCGATTCGTTTTTCCACTTGTTCGTTGAAGTTTAACTTCTATTATGTATCCCAGCACACATTTCGATTTTTTTTACCAGGGGAAATCAGATTGAGGACCGATTTTGTGGGAATCATCGCTAGTCTATTGGATTTGCCTCGTGGGGGTGGCACTACCATCTACGCGGGAAAACCCCTGGCCGGATCCCCGAACGTCCCTTGTCCGGGCTGTGTCGCGCCTTCAACTCAGCCCAGACGATGTCTGCACTTAGACTAAGAATAGTATAATAGAATAGACATAGTTATAATATAAACAGATGTATGTATAATTTTTTTATAGGTGGAGTACAACAGACAGGCAGACGGCCCACCTGATGGAAAGCGGTTACCGTCGCCTATGTACGTCTGCAACACCAGAGATGTCACCAACGCGTTGCCGGCCTCCGAAGAAATTATATGACATACTTTTAAAAACCCCTATATTGTGGCGCTGTGGGAAGACCACGGCTGGGAGCTCATTCCATTTATTCATATTAGTGTAAAACTTGTTGGTTGTTCTTAAAAAAAACGTCCTGAGCCTAAATTATAGCAGCCATTATGCAGCAAAGAGCTTCAATAGACGTATTAGGTGTCTGGGTGAAGAATACTAAAGTATAAAAATCGGCCAGCAAAATAGTAATTTCTAACTAGGGTACTACACACACTACTACTACACACGCACACTTTACAAACAAACCAAGACATACAAAGAGCCTAAAAATTAATAACCTAGGCACAGAAAGGAAAAGCAACACAAATGGCACTAGTTAAGATATATATAGGTATAAACATAAGGCACACACTGCACATGCACTTCCTCACAACACCAGTATGTAACAGATACACTCTACATTAGTATAAGTTCAGTATTAAAAATAAAAAAATATTATTATAAGTTATTCTTAAGGTACTACACTACAACATAAAAATCACTAAATTAATGTCACACACAATAACAAAATAAACAATAAGCGTGTATAAACCTAAAAACTTTAATAGTAATTAAGTTGTAAAAACGGGTATGGAGCTTGAATCCGTAGAGTAGTTAATAATAATAAAAATAAAAAAAAACTAGAGTACTATAATATATAATATAGTACGAAATGTACTATATTCTCATCGCTAATTCCATTGTCGCGCTTTTTATTCACTTTCTTATGATTATTTAAAAAATAAAAGAACTATGCTGGCTAAAGCAAAAAGCAGTAATAAAATAAAATACACATGGAAAATTTGAATAATGAAATAAAACATAAAATAAATAATTAAAAATAAATGTGTACTATTTTTTTCTCCGGATTTTCTCAAACGTACTATATTTTTACGGTTAAAAAACAAAAATACTACATTTCTTTAAAAAAAAGGGTGGCATACTTCTAACTCGGTGTCGAATCACAGTTTGCGCTCCCAGGCCTGTCTTGATTTTGTAGAAAATCACAAATCTTTCAATGAGTCTTATTACAGGGGAAACTTACGATTATCCGGACCTCAATTTAACGAATTCTCGATAACCCGGATTGACGATCAAATTGTCCTACAGTTCATTCCGTGCCTTCACAGGACACGTCGTATGTACATTCTCGGACGTAAGAAAATGTATTTTTAATCTAATTAATAGACATACATTTTGGTTGATAAGTTTTTTTGATATATTGAATAAACACGTGTACGTCAACAAGGAAAGTTATTACCATGTACAAAATTCACTTTATTCCTATTGTTACGAGTTACAGTACTCCAATTAAAAATGCCGTTGGAATTACTATAGAACTTATTAGAACTATACAAACACGTATAACACAGGCACAAATAAATTGGACGCAACCAGTACAAACTGCACGATTCAATAACAGGCGCTAAGTCCGTCACTATATAGCTCATCGAATGTACACACGTCTTGCTCGTATCGTAAATCGTAATCGTCGCTCGACTACCAATCTCTCGGTTCGGGCATTCGTTTATACTTAGCTATACAATATGTCTCGACCGTGTAAACAATGATTTCCAAGAATCACACCTGGCCACTGTCTACCATAAAGGATTACAATACACAATAGGCTGTTTTTCTAATTACAAATTTTAAACACAAAGTAAACAAAAGAAGTCCAAATGCGGGAAGGTACTAAACTGTGCTTTATGGCAGGCAGGTGTGCATTCACTTTTGTCGGCATGTAACACTATATTCAACTATCCGGATTTTCGATCATGCGAATGACCTTACGACAATAATCAGTCCGGTTAATTCGAGTCTCTACTGTATTTAAAACTCTAATCAAATATAAATTGAAAGTCCCACTTAGCTCCTTTTCAATTTCGTAAATTTCATGAGATTGAAAACGAGCAAATATGAATGAAGTTCAAAAAAATTTTTATTAAATAGTGAACTCCATGCTAGGGTCGTTCAATCAAAACTGAGAATGAGTATGTATGTACAGATAAGTTTTAAATGCGGCACTACAACAAACAGGAATAAAACAACTCTTATTCTTAAGGCTTGTAGCAACGCCAACGTCCTTGAGGATGTTTCGGTACTGACTTTTCGGGTGATAGCGGAGATTCCATATATGCTGTCGTTTTCCAGCATGCAATGCATTATTATTTTATCGTAAATATAGTAGGTAGTATTAAAAAAACTCATCTCTCTTTTATAAAGATGTAGATTTTTTATCCTGTTTTGATAAAAATTACAGGAGTAAAATGGTTTCATGTCAAAAATTTGAAGGTGATTTGGCGTATTTTTCTTAACGTAAAATAACTATAGAAAAATTACGAAAAAATCCACGTTACGTCTCATAGCACGAAGATTTATGATTTTTTTGTTTGTTGGTAAATTGTGGATCAGTAATTACCAACGAAAAGTTGTTTCGTTTGCATCCCAATTTCGAGCTTTTGCGGCAACCGGAGCCTTAAAGAGGCAAATGACAATTAATCAATTTAATTACTTTTTGGGGTCTCAAAGACGATTTATCTTTACCCGTCAATATTTATATATAAAATAAAGATATATTATTTAGTTTTCTTAAGACTTCACGACTGTTAGACATACTAAATAAACCAGTATGCAAATCAAATAAAATCATATTTATTTCTTCAAATAGTGGTTTTGCAGTTGGTATTTATATGTCATAGGTAGGGTACACGTGTTTTGCTCACATATAACAATTTCTATTAAAATATATGTCTTACTAATAAATGTAAAAAAATCATTAATATTTATTAAGTCAAAATATTTATTTAGAGTCGAGGAATTCGTCCGCCGAGTAAAATATTATATTTAGAAGCAACTCTTTTGGCTTGCTATAAAATTTATCTATCATAAAATCTTTTATGTGGCTTGGAATTTCATTGTATAAAATATGCGCGCGACTTCGTCCACGCTTGACTTGAAATTCCCGCAGGATTCCCGAGACACAAAGTATCGCAACATTTTAAAAAGAATGTAAGCTACCGTTTAAGCGAAAACTGTCGGAATATATCAAAATGTTATATATACTTTTTTATTTTAGTTATATTGCAAAACCCACATTTTACACATTTTTTTCTAGTCCATCCTAAGGTTGTTTGGAAGAAATTGCTATTAGTGATAAAGCCGCCTATTGTCTTCTGTACTTAAACTTCTTGAATTGTATCTTAATATTAAACAAGAAAGTATATTCTATTCTAATAAGCTAATTTTTATGAACCCGATCAACTTCAAACCACTCCCAGAAAAATTCCCGAAATAAATAGCATCATTTATTACATAAATTTTTTTTTCAATCTGGCCATTTTAAATCATTCCCAGAAAATTTCCCACGGGATCTTGACGAACCTTTCACTTGCCTTACTATCGGTTAAAATTTGACACGAGCTCCATCATAAATGTCAAAATTCAACTGATGGTAGGGCGAAGTGAATGAACAGTAATATATAGGAACCGGCCATAAGTCGTGGGTGCAGCTAGTCGGTGTTTAATAAAAACATATCACCAATGACATATATGTATCTCGTAACCTGTTTGAGTCACGGACGATAAACGTTTGAGCAACTGAATAATTTAATTTGAAACCTGCATTATCTTTCGCGTTGACTTAATAACATACGGTACGACGTAGAAAACGTTGAAAAAAATGGGTTATTTCAATAAAAGAATGTATACGTAGGAAACTAATAACTTTCTGTTTCATTAATGGGCAGCCTCTGTGGTTGAGCGGGCTAAGCCTTTGTTGGCCTACTTCGCTGCAACACAGAGGCTCCCGGGTTCGATTTCTGGTATAGCAAATTTCGGAAAGGTACTTTGTCTGTTATTTACTATGGTCTGGGAGTCTGGGAGCGGCCCCAGAGTAGTTTGTTGCATATTACCCATAACATAAGCGTAACTTGCTTAATTTGGGGATATACAATATGTGTGTTTGTCTGCCGATTATCATTATTAGTTAGCTAATTTAAAAAAAATGTAAAATTCTTTAAAGCATAATAAAACTACGTTTTAACACTTTTAAGCGCGGCATTTTATTTGATTTTTGTTATTCAAACGTTTCTGCCACTTTTCAGTAGTCGTGATCACGGAAGACATAGGGTGTCAATGAGTATTGTAGGCTAACACTTTGCCGACCTCCCTAATTGCAACTGCAACGCAGAGGCTCCGAGTTCGATTCCTGGTATGGTAAATTTCGAAAACGATTTTTCTCCGTTATTTATTATGGTCTGGGTGTTCGGGGTCGGCCCCAGAGTAGTTCGTTGTATATTACCCGTAACACAAGCGCTACTTGCTTAATTTAGGGGTTTTTTTTATTGCAGGAGTTCAGCAGACAGGCAGACGGCCCACTTGATGGAAAGCGGTTACCATCGCCTATGAACATTTGCAACACCAAGGGTGCTACAAATGCGCTGCTGCTCTCTTAAGGGAGACTGGAACCTGGTCACTAATGCCGGAACACAACTCAAGGTTGTTATGGCGACATAATTAAGACCAGGGATGGTAGCCATCCAGTCAGGCAAATGCCCTACCACCTGGTTGTGGGTTGTTTTGTCGCCTCTTACGACAGGCCGCCCGGTCGCAGGAAATTGTATTTTTCTCAGTTCCTGCACGGATATATGTATATGTGTGTGTGTGTGGTTGTCTGCAGATTTATTATACGCTTTTATTGATATGTAACGAGTCTTGATTGTCCATTACGGTTCTTGATAAATCGAGGCGCATATTTTGTGGGACACGGGTCAATGTACCGATGGTGGATATTGGAAAGTATGACTTGCAAGCCTTTAGTTTCGCGAACGTATGCAGAACTCGTAAAGTGAGGATCACGGTAAAATTATACGCCAACCTCAAATTGTTTATTAGGAAAACTTAGATCGATTAACATCCAATTTAGATTATAGAATAGCGTTCTAGAACTAAAATGGAATTAATATATTTTAGGAAACATGCCACTTTATCTATAATAGCGGTCCAACCTACTTCGCACGGGTATCTAAAAAGAACTTTTTTGTTGAGTTTAATTATCTACTAAGCAAATTCAAAATATTGTTACGACCTACACGCCGACAAAAGTAGATTCACACCTGCATACCATAAAAGCACACTCTATTACGCTTCCACATTTGGACTTCTTTTGTTTACTTTATGTTTAAAATTTGTGAAAACAGCCCATTGTGCAATCTTTTATGGCAGTCTAATGACTGCCATAAATTAGCCAGGTGTGTCGAACTGATTCTAAGAAATTCGGTCTACGCGGTCGGGCACGGCAGCCATATTGTATCGGTGCAGTATAAAGCATTGGCCCAATGGAGAGATCGGCAGTCTAGCGATAGCCACAAGCGAAGCAAGACGTTAGTGACGGACTTTGCGCGTGTGATTGAATACTGCATTACGTTTGGACTGGTTGTGTACAGTTATATTTGTACCTGTGTTATACGTGTTTGTATAGTTCTAATAAATAAATCCAATGGCATTTTTAATTCGAGTCCTGCAACTCGTAACAATATTTTCCCTCCCGTACGGTCCGTATCACAGTGACGCCTACATCGCATAAGCCTAGCTAGCCGAGCAGAGTGCGAGGCGATCACGCAACGTTTTCTAATACTTAAATTTTTAAACTCGTGATATCTTTCGAATGGATTGTCCGAATTGAAAAATTTAAAAAGTAATATAAAGGTATTGAAGTAGTCTTGAATATGAAGTAATTTATTTTGATAAGGATGAATACCAAGATACAAATAAAGAGCCTTCTCTAGCGGCGGTATTTCAATTAAATTTAAAAAATAAAAGAACATTTATTGTGGCATAAGTATAATAATAGTCAGACATATGCTGTCGCGACACTTTTGTGATGATGATGTGTTCTGCAAAGTCGTAGTACATTATTTTATTCTATCATCAATAGTTTTCACATCGCACGCAATTTTAGGTAATTTTTTTACACTTTGAGTTACATTATTGGTGTTTTAGTAAGAATCCCTAATTTTTTAGAAAATATAATATAGTCTATGTCACCCGTGGATAGTGTAGCTTGATAACAGTGAAAGAATTTTTCAAATCGGTTCAGTAGTTTCGGAGCCTTTTCAATGCAAACAAACAAACAATCAAATCTTTCCTCTTTATAATATTAGTTAGTATAGATATTATAAAAACCCAAACATGCCGTATCTGTACATTGAAGCTATTTAAAAAACCAACTGGACTAGACTAGACTATATAAACGATGGAGAACACGATGCATTTTTTTTAGATTTCTTGTTTGTTTGTTCGGGATTCACGTAAAAACTACTAGGCTGATTTCGATGCGGTTTTCGCTGATCGACAGCTAATTTTTAGACATAACTCTGCGTTACTTTTTGTCCTGGGAATCCTGCGGGTATTTTTCTGGGAATTATTTCAAATGGCCAGATGAAAAAAATCGAATTTTAATGTGATTCTTTTACTGATCGATAGCAAATTTAATATGATAAAATGTGTGATGTTTTTTATCCCGGGAATTCCGCGGGAATTTTCCCGGTAGCGGTTTAAAGTCGTTCGGTTGTATAAAAATTTGCTTATTCCGACACAGTTTCCACTCAAGTCAAGTTCAGTTCAAGTCAAGCGTGGACGAAATCGCGGGCTTATCCTAGTAAGTATACAATATTGTTGAAAAGCCTATATCCCTTATAATTAATCTATTCAATACTTTTGTAAAAAGGGAATAATGTGTTTACTATAAAAACATATATAGTTATGTAGCAATAACAAAACTTATAATAACTTATATATGGAGGCATACAGAAGTAGATCGACGAGTTACTTAAACAACAGAACCGCGCAAAGGAAATACATAATTGAAGCACCGATATAGTTTTTTGTTTAAACATTTTGATCATAAATAGATCTACAAGAAACAGCGATGCGGTGAAACAGCGAGATGTTATAGACACCGTATGAATGGAAGATCAAGGCACAATTCCCAATTCAAGGCGCACACCTGCTATTACTGTTTTGTCTTTTGTGCACACCTTTACTTGTGCTACTATGCATACCTCTGTGTAGCTCACGCATGACTTGAAATAGTATGACCGTGGCTCAAATAAGTGGGAGTCAATAAAGGAGCAACTGCCACCAGTAAAGGAGCAACTGCCACCAATAAAGGAGCTTTAGGTTGATTTACATTGATCTAGCTACTGACTTCACACTAACAAGCCTACCAAAACTAACAAGGTTGTCAAAACTGGCAAAATCAACAATCACTGATCTGCCGTTCGTATAATATTGAAATAGCATACTTGGTTGGGATCTTCATCCTTGAACTATTCAAGAGAAACGAACCAAGAGCTTTAGCCTAACGACACACCTGAGAAACGTTCGGCTAAATACGCTCGCATTGTTTTTTAAATAAATAAATGACACATCAGCGGAATTTCCGCCGCCTTCAGATTAGCGCCGATCCCTCAGTGGCCGAACTTTCCGCGCAGTACGTTCCACAAGTGTCTCGCTATATTTACACCCGATGAGAAATGGGTTTTCCATCTTTACTGGTTGCCACTCATGAAATCTTTAACATTTTTAGCAATATCGCACCCTACGTTGCCAAAAGTATGAGTCTTTTATGTATTAATATAATATTATAAAATTCTAAACATGCCGTGTCTGTACATTAAAGCTATTAAAAAAAACAAACTAGAATAGACTATATAAACGACGGAGAACACGATGCTATTTTTGTTAGATTTCTTGTCTGTTTGTTCGAAATTCACGTAAAAACCACTGGGCCGATTTCGATGTGGTTTTCGGTGATCGACAGCAAATTTTTACACTTGAACTCTGCGCTACTTTTTAATTTGGGAATCTCGCGGGAAATTTTCTAGGAATTATTTAATATGAATTATTTAGAATTTCAGTGTGATTTTTTACTGATCGATAGCAAATTCAATGTAATAAAATGTGTGATATTTTATATCCCGGGAATACCGCGGGAATTTTACCAGGAGCGGTTTAAAGTTGTTCGGTTGCATAAAAATTTGCTTATTCCGACTTCCACTAAAACATTAGCTTACATTCTTTTTTTTAAATGCTGTGATTTTTTATGTCCCGGGAATCCCGTGGGAATTTCTAGTCAAGCGTGGACGAACTCGCGGGTATATCCTAGTATAAATTATGTATTTTAAAATATATTATTGTATATGTGTATATAATAGGTTGGGGAAAAAGTCTTTTCGCATATAGTATGTATTAACTTGTTATAAGATCTCTTTGGCTATACCATTTGTATCTGACTGGTTTTGGTATCATTAAAAAGTTTTAATTTTAAGGAAGACAATTCCAAATTCAAATTAGGAAAATGTGTGATTTTCATTTGTTTTTCTTATTGTTAAAATGAGTGAATCTAATGAAGAAATTCGATACATTTTAAAATTTTACTACGAAAACGGTAAAAATGCAACACAAGCCGCGAATAAATTTGTGATGTTTATGGACCTAATGCACTATCTGTGAGAGTAGTGCAAATTTGGTTTAAGCGTTTTCAATCCGGAAATTTTGATATCAAAGATGCATGTCGCTCTGGTCACCCTGTTACGGACAAAATTGATGCCATTTTTGAAAAAGTGGAGCAAGATCGGCATATTAGTAGTTACGATGTAGCTGGGGAACTGGGAATTGACCAAAAAACGGTTTTGGCGCATTTGAAAAAGCTGGGTACACAAATAACCTCGACATTTGGGTGCCTCATGAGCTCACTGAAAGAAACCTAATGAGCCGTGTACTCATTTGTGATTCTTTATTACGACGTAATGAAACCAACCCATTTTTGAAGAAGCTGATAACTGGTGATGAAAAGTGGATCACGTACGACAAGAGCGTGCGAAAAAGATCGTGGTCAAAGGCCGGTCAGGCTTCACAGACTGTGGCGAAACCCGGGTTAACTCGCAACAAGGTGATGCTGTGTGTATGGTGGGATTGGAAGGGCATTATTCATTATGACCTATTACCGCCAGGCAGGATCATCGATTCTGAACTGTACTGCGAACCACTGATGAGATTAAAGCAAAAAGTTGAGAGAAAGCGGCCGGAATTAATCAACAGAAGGGGTGTGGTTTTTCACCATGATAACGCTAGACCTCACACATCTTTAGCCACTCAGCAAAAATTACGACAGTTTGGCTGTATAGTTGTTTGTCCTGACCTTGCACCTTCAGATTTTCACCTGTTTCGGTCTCTGCAGAATTCCTTAGGCAGTGTCAGGTTAACATCACGAGAGGACTGCCAAAACCACTTGTCGCAGTTTTTTGATCAGAAGCCCCAAATTTTTTATAGCAATGGGATCACGTCGCTACCTACAAGATGGCAAAAAAATCCAACAAAATGGCACCTACATACTTTAGTCAAATGTAAATAAACTTTATAAAATAACCTTTTGAATTTTTATATAAAATGCGAAGAAACTTTTCCCCAACCTAATATATGACTGTGTATATATGTATGTATTTGTATATTTATTTCTTAAATTAGTTCAAGTATTTATGTATCTATTGCCTTTTTCCTGCACCACCTATATCGCCTGATTCAAATCTCTTTCATTTAGGTTGCCTGGAAGAGATCGCTTTGAGCGATAAGAGCGCCTATTGTATTGCCTAGAAAATATTGTAAATATGGTCTATGTTATCTATCTATCTATAAAATAACCTTACTTATGTAGACATTTTCAAAACCCCATTGAGGTTTTAGAGCTACCCACAATATTCTATAAACAATGAGCCTATGTTACAAAAGACACCAGTATATTTGAACCGACAATGTAAAGCGTTCTCTATTACAATTAGAAGTGCGACTAACTAAAATATGTTTCAGTAAAAATCATCATAAACAAAAAGCATACTGTATATATGTTATAGTCAATGTGCAGTCTCTTCCCGGAATTACTGTTTTATCCTACTTTTGACCAAGGCCTTTCGACAAAACCCGAAATAAATTCCAATTTCGTCCTTTGACTAAAGTATTTTTAGCCAAACCTAGGAGTACCTAACTTTTTAGTAGAACGTAAAATGATCTGTATCGGGCTTTACCTAGTCGACCCTAGAAGCGACTAAGGCAGACTCGGTCAAACGACTGTTCGTACTGCGCTTGTTACATGTTTAATGACTGTAAATTAGCCTCTCCTAGGTTAGACAAAAATTCGTTAGTCAAAGGCAGAAAAACGCCATTTATTTGAACTTTGACTAAGACTTTATGTCAGACCTGAGGTATGACTAATCAAACCTAGGAGCACCAGAGCTTCGATGTTTGACTATAACATATATATGACAGAAGTCCCGTTTTCCGGGCGGCGGAGAGCTGAAACCCCCGACGCATTTTCCATTCGCTATCGCTTCTTTTTGAAATTTCGATTCTTAGTTTGATTGGTCGTCAACTTTGGCTCATTAGTAATTTGATTAGTTATCCGAGTCATTTTAATAACTTTCTTATGAGAATAAAGTAAATTTTTAATGTGACAAATGTAGCTTTATTTATGCACAAAACGCCTTTATAGAACTTAATCCAAACAAACCAAACTAAAATTAAGCTAGCAGAGTCCCTATTACATACATTAATTATGCTGACGCCAGCCATCTAGTTTTAATCCAAGAACAACTTAATAAACTTGAGCGCCTCCAAAATTTCTGTACAACGTTTATATTTGGCCTACGCAAATATGAGCACGTCTCTGAATTCCGTAAGAAGCTCAGATGGTTGCTAAATCAATACTCACATACATTCTTTTCTCTATAGTATTATATTTTTTCCAAGTACTCCCGATTATCTAAAAGAACGCTTTGAAATCCTTTCTTGTTCTCATAATTTACGGCTTTCCAGACTTAGATTGATCACCCGTGTGCGTAATTCAAGTTTCTACAACAACTCGGGAACGCGCTGCCTGTTTCTATCAGACAATGATCAAAAAATATTACCTGTCTTTAGAATATGATTATATTTAAACATGTGTATGTATATATTCATCTATAAACATTTATTTATTCTCATAGATATGTATTTGTATGGTGTGTATATAAAGTCTATATCTATTAAAATATCAAACTTCTGCATAGATATCATATAAGTATTTATTATTAAAATGTTAGTAATTGTACTTTAGGTTACGTATACCTCTATCCCCATTATCATCTCAATTAATTTCTGGGGTTGTCTGGAAGAGATCGCCTTTTAGCGATAAGACCGCCCTTTGTGCATAATTAGATAAAGTTTTAGTCTGTATGTCAATTTTTGTATTGGTATACAATAAAGTGTTATCTATGTATCGTTTTATTTACGTCGCGTATTTCGAGTACCTAACATGACAAAGTCCGAAAACTGTCTGTATTCATTTTCATTCAAAACTTACCAAGCAGCAACAATATGAGTGGATTTTGGAACTGCTCGATGTACTTCTTCCACAGTGGGTCTTCTTCCTTCACTAGGAACTCGTTTGCGCCGACGAAGTTTAAGCGGTCGTTCGCCTCGCGCCATGATAGACCTCGGCGGACGTCGACGTTCAGCCTTTCAGCCACCTGAAGGAAAGGAATCCCTATTATATTATAAAAACGAAAGTAGCTCTGTATGTCTATCTCTGTCTGTTACGCTTTCACGGAAAAACTTTAGGACCGATTTGGTTGAAACCCGGTATATGTGTACGTTCAATATGAATAGATATAGGATACTTTTCACCCCGGACACATTTATGCATAGGTTATCCCAGAAAATAGGATTAGGTCTTGTTTTTAGTGATGTTATTTTCGTTATTTTGTTCATTCTCATTTCCGTCATTTTTGCCTTTTTTGTACTTTACAAATTATAGACATGACTTGACACACAGGCTGCTACTTTTTCGCAAGAATAAAACTAGAACGGGCCGTTGTTAATAATGATATACCGTGTCGTAAATAAATTAATTTCTTTTCATCGCCTATATTCCGATATCCAAAAACTATGTTATTATTAAAATACTTTCATCAATCGCTATACCAAAATTAACCTAAGCCCATTAATATTAAAATACTTAAAAATATTTACAATAAAAGCATTCTCAGTTGCCTTGACCTTGTTTTCGTTGATCGAATAGAATATTCCAGTACTTTCAACGATAGGCCGGAGGGCGTTTCCAGCCGAATTCTCTCGATAATGGAAGCTAACACCTCTTTTCATACTTAATAAAATTTCATAATTTAATACAAAAAAAAATATTTTTCAGAATTAAATCTGAAATTGACTGTTTAAGGATACAGTATGATCTCGACTGCTTGAGTGTCTATTATGCAGAAAATAATATCTATATATTAATACGTGAAACAAAAACTTTGTACCTCTTTTTACGAAAATTGCGCGGATGGAGAAGTATGAAATTTCGCACACTTATAGTTTATATAGAGAAGCGACGAATGCTAATATTTTTTTTAAATTATGCATTAAAATACATTAAATCAATAAAAAAAAACATTACACACACACTACCATGTATTTGGCACACACACGCATATATACTCTTTTATTGTTGCCTTGGCGAAATCTGCTATTAAAGAAGTATATTATAAGTATATAGTCTTTCACAACAAATTATTATGGTCGAATTTCGACCATTGGCGACCACTAGTTAATCATAATATACAAAAGTGTGAATGTATATCTTTTACTAGAAAAACTAAACAAATTTTTTTATATTTATAATTTTATAGTGGAAAGCCTATAAAAAGAGTGAGGTACGTACACGATCTAAGCGTTTATTTTGATGAGAAAATGACTAGTATGTCTAATCATAATATTTTCTCAAGTTTTAGCGACTAGTATACATAATAAAACTACGTTTTAACGGTTTTAAGCGCGGTAATTTATTTAATTTTTATTATTCCGACGTTTTGGCCACTTTTCAGTAGGCGGGATCGCGGAAGACAAAGATTTCAAGCGTCAATGAGTATTGCTAAAGTTTTATTTAGCCTACCGACAACTTGTTCAATTTAATTAGTTACTTTTAATTTTGTTTATGGTTATTATTTACTCTATGGGAGCCTAGTCTAATTTACCACCGTTTCGCAACATGTTGTGGCTTGACGAGAAGAAGCGGCGCAAGAAACTCTTCAGCGAACATGCCTAGCTGTAATGAATAATTTTATATAATACTAGCTGATACCCGCGACTTCATCCGCGTGGCGCGGTTTTTTAACTATCCCATGGGAACTCTGTTATTTTTCGGGATCAAAGTATGCTATATGTTGATCAGGGATATAAGCTACCACCATACAAAATTTCATTTAAATCAATCCAGTCGTTTCGAAGATCAGCCGGTACAAACAGACAGACAAACAGAGAAACAAAAAAATTGAAAAAAAAATCTAAATTACCTCTATTTCACTTCTTACATCCCCATGTCTCGATTTTTAACATTTTTTATTGTACAGAAATTCGAGCTCTACAGTTTTATTATATGTAGTATAGATTAAAATGCGTGGGAGGAAAAATAAAAAGAAATTATCAATCAAGTTGGTAGGTATGTCTATTCATATAGATATCATTGTAAATAAAGCTTTGAAACATTTAGGTTTCGTATTACGCATTTGTAAGTGCTTCTCAGATATTTCAATTATTAAATCGGTTTACTAAACTTTTGTTAGGAATATTTTGGAATACGCAAGTCCCATATGGTCTCCACAATATTCCATTTACAAAGAACGCTTAGAGAGAATACAATGCGATTCCTATAAAGACAGCTGTAGTTCACATAGACTTCTATCCATGGATGAAAGACTTACAGTTTTAGATAGGTAATTGCTTTTTGATATAGTTCACAGCCGTATTGACTGTCCTAAGCTCGTCTACCAACTACTCCCAAAATTCTTTGCTTTCTCGTATGGCTCGTACTTATAATATTAAATTTTGTAAAATCGGTCTGCTTGCGTCCTCCAAATACAAATTTAAAAGTAACATTATTAATGACTTGCTGAATGTTACATAACACAAGCCGACTTTATTTGTTTGATTTCAAATTAACTTTTGCTTTGTAAAATTGGTTAGTAGAGTGGTAGCTTATACAGGAAAACCTATTATTGGCCATACTTTTTATTGTAAACGATTTTATATTATATTTGTATATTCGCTGTTGGTTTTCTCAATAAATAAATAATCTTAATTTGGAAATACAAATGTATTTCCAAATCACCGCCTTGAAAATAGAGTGTGTCGATGAACCAAATCCATTTCGTTGTATATACATATCTTTATATAAAATTCTCGAGTTATTTCTTTGTCACCGAACTCCTACTGTACCGATCTTGATGTTTTTTTTTATGTGTTCCAGTGAGCCCCGGATGGTTTAGATTCACATTTGGACCCGGTAGGCTGCGCCGCTGCACTCAGATTAAACAAAATACAATTAAAAATAATAGTCCATTGAAATTTTACATTTTTTAGGCCTTAGCATGCGTTTTTCAGAAGACGCAATTTTATTTTTTTGATATGTAGGGGGGACAAATTACATAATAGTAATAGCAAGCAGACATTCGTTTGTCCACAGGCGGTAACTTGGGACTTTTCTACCTGCCGGATTCTCGTAAATGTACACTCTGATTAAAAATTATTGTAAAAACCAATGATATTCTAAGTTTTGTGGTAGGGAAAAGGGTCGATAATAAATTAATAATAACATAGTAATGTTAAGAAAAGTATAAATTATATGAATAAAAAAATACATAATAGAATACTAAGCCTAATGGTTCGTTTTCATCGTATTGTTACGAGTATTCAAGAACCCGGTCAACTTCGGAGCGCTGTAAAACCCAGATAAATTAATGAAATTAAACAAATTTGTAGTGGAAATTATTTGTTAAATAAACCCCTATATAAGATTGCTCTGGTGTCATTTTATTGTAAAATGACCAGAAAAAGATTAAACGCCCAAAAGAAAATTTGTTCAATTATTTTTGTTTATAACTTTTTATTTTCCATTTTACGATAAAAAGTAATAAAAATAAAGTTGGAGACAATTTGGTTTGCTATAAATAATGTCTTACAGAATTTTCTTCAAGGTTGCTAGTTTATGAGATACAGCGCGAAAATCCTTGGCACCCTTTTTTTTGAGATGGCGACAGGGGGACAAGACGACCCCACAAACTTGAACTTAAACTTAAAACTGAAAAGTTACATTTAGGGTTGCCCTAAATGTAACTTTTCAATAGACTATAAATAAAGTTAAAAAAATTGAATGTATTTTAATCTCGAATAATAGAAAGCGCAGCAGGATGTACGTGAACACTGCCAAATATTTGATTTCTTTTAATTTGGAATCTGAATACCACAAGGTGCACTAGTAGTATAGTCCCTATTAACATTGTAAATGCGAAATAGACTGAGATCCCAATCACCCCAGACTTACGTGATTTTAGGAAAGATGAAATTTTTAGGATCGGTAGTTTAACATGAACTTGAAAAGGAATGGATACTTGCTAAGCTGAAAGCGGGGACGCTTTTCAGGTAGCGGGTGTCAAAGGTGGAGAAAAACCATGCTAACTTACGTCAAAGTAGCAAGGCTAGTTTTTACATATGTCATATACGACATTGTTATAAACAAAGATATACAGTTGCCAGACACTTCCTGTGGGCCATAACTTTTGACAGACACTTTAAAAAAAATGTCAGAACTTCCGTCATTTTAGGAAGGCTGAATTTTATATATATTATCAAGTATAATATTTTAAAATATTTTCCAATGAGCCAGACAAATCTGACGGGCCAAACTGTGACTGGGATCTTAAACTAAAAGTAACTCTGTCTTTTTTTATTGCAGGAGTTCAGCAGACAGGCAAACGGCCCACTTGATGGAAAGCGGTTACCATTTGCCTATGGACATTTGTAACACTAAAGTTGCTATAAATGCGCTGCTGCTCTCTTAAGGGAGACTGGAACCTGGTCAGTAATGCCAGAACACAACTCAAGGTTGTTATGGCGACATACTTTAGACCAGGGGTGGTAGCTATCCAGTCGGGCAAATGCCCTACCACCTGGCTATGGGTTGTTTTGTCGCCTCTTACGACAGGCCGCCCAGCTGCAGGAAATTGTATTCTTTCTCCGTTCCTGCACGGATAGCATCTGTCTGTTACGCTTTCACGGAAAAGCTACTGGACAGATTTGGCTGAAACTCGGTATACTCGTGTATATATTCGATGCCGAGGATGAACATAGGATAACTTTTCATCCCGGATAATGGGACAGATTTGTGTAAAGGTATTCCCAGAAAATAGGATTGGTTTTTTTTTGTGATTTGCCATTTTCATTCGTCATTTTGGTAATTTTTGTCATTTATGTAGTTTACAGATAGATAGACGGGGGATAGATAAATAAAACTAGAACGGGTTGAAATAGAGGATGAAAGTTTGTGTGGGGGACCAGGCATCTCGTGTTTATTGATTTAAAAATTATCATCTATAAAAAAATGCGTCAGTTACTCAACCTGTCTGTCTGTTAAACTTTCACGGAAAACTACTAGTAGTACTGGATCCGTTTTGATGTAATTCTGTTAAAATGTAGTTTTAATACCAAAAATGGACCTAAATACTTTTTATGTCGGGAGATGGGATAGTTTGCAACATAAAATGAAGTGAATCTTCCGGGGCAAATAGCACTAACATAATAATTACTAGAGCACACATAATAATTACTAGAGTTTAGCCCGCGGCAAACTAGTCTCCGGTGATTATTATATATCGTCCGTACCTTCTGGAACTGGGGAAACATTAGCCCAGAAGTGAGACGTTATGGAGCCGATATTTAAAACGAGAGAGTTCATCACAATTAAACACGTAACACATATGCAAATAAACGTATCGCAAACTAATTGTTCGTATGATAACGCTAATGAATAATACGACTATTAACGTTACACGGTTGAGCAAACTCAATTAAAATCGTCAAGTATAAATGTTTGACGTCATCGTGTGAAGACTGAAATATTAGGAGAGAAACCAAATTTTTTTTGGTAAACAATAACATATTGTATAATAAGTATGAATAACAATAATGTACAGTGTTTCCTTATAGTTTTTATTGAAAATTCAATTCTAAACTATTATAACAAACTAAATTAAAAAAAATACCAAAACTATGTAACAAATCGTTGCCAGAGAGAACTGTGGCCCAGAAGGGTGGTTACAATATTGATTCGGTGGACAAAATGCGAACCAGTTTTCTGATCACGGGTGGCGTCAGTTTATTAAAAATTTAAAATGTAGATATTTTTTTCTAGTCTCATACCCCCATTCATCTATTTCTGTAAACTTTCCCATATGAAAGGGTTGTCTGGAAGAATCCATTGAAGCGATAAGACAGCCTGATGTAGTAAAATGTAGTTGAGTGTGGCATCTCAAGGAAGGCCTTGAATCTACGTCAAGGTGTCAATTGCCACTTGCCAGACAGGCGACAAGATGTGCCGCGTGGGCAGAGCAGCGTCGCAAACTCGTTACCACCAGCGGATGGGACTTCTCGCTCCGGGTTGTAGTTCGCTCCATGGTCAAGAGGTCCGGGTCATAACCAGGTCATACTCGCCAAGTAGGAAGCGGAGCGGAAGTGGAAAGTAAAGGAGTCAGCGCTTTAGCATGCTCCAGTCCTACCAAAGGAAGACGCATCGGCGCCGAAGGGCGTCAAAGGACTTTCGGCCGCCGTAAGCGGGCGCTGCAGATGGGACTCAGGGGAAGGTTTCCCATTCGCCGTTAATGATGTCTCAGTGGGAGCGCGCCGGCGTTCCGCGCACGCTCACCTCTCCTCCCGTGGGGCGCGTTACTGAACGCCCCACGCAATAAAAGTTGGAAGACGCTGGAGACTTAATTCATCCGGTAATAGATGATGCCATTGAGCCACCGCCCGTGGCTCTGCAAAGTGGCGAGGCTATGCCACCCGTGGCTTTGGCATTAAGATAAAGAACGAAACACCGAAGGCTTTTAGTGGGTATCCCCTAATCGGATGGCAATAGTACTTTCTTGGGGTGCTAGTGCCACCCAAACGTAGCGAATCTCACATGGCCCCACCACTTTTCCCCGCTGTGGTTAGTCCTCAGTCGAATTCCCCTCATAAAAAAATGGTATCTCAAGGACTCAACGTGAATATCCCGGTTTTGAAAAGGTGGCGTTGGCACCAGATCAAAGAGAACACTCCCCATTGTACAGGCGGTAAAATACGTAGAGGGATGCAAACCTGTTCCGATAATATATTTTTGTGCTGGATTACGACAGACTGACAGCCCATTTTTGATGGAAAGACTTGCCGTGGCCTGTGTACATTTTTTTTATTGCAGGAGTTCAGCAGACAGGCAGACGGCCCACTTGATGGAAAGCGGTTACCATCGCCTATGGACATTTAAAACACCGAAGGTGCTACAAATGCGCTGCTGATCTCTTAAGGGAGACTGGAACCTGGTCACTAATGCCGAAACACAACTCAGGGTTGTTATGGCGGCATACTCTAGACCAGAGGTGGTAGCCATCCAGTCGGGCAAATACCCTACCACCTGGCTGTGGGTTGTTTTGTCGCCTCTTACGACAGGCCGCCCGGCCGCAGGAAATTGTATTCCTTCTCCGTTCATCACTCAAGTGATTCCTACTCAAGACTGTTATTTAACGATAAGTAAACAAACTAAATATTCCAAGTCACTTAACTGTGGCAATTTCTAGAGCGTTAATGCAAAAGTTAAAAGCATCGTAAAGATGTCTGCCTGCATTTCAAAGTTATAGGTTGAAACTGGGGCATTTCCATTATGCTGTCATAGTTACCTATATATTATACACAAAAGGTAGAAAGGGTCGTTTAGTATCGACCTGAGAACGCAAGGGTATTATAACATTGAACACGAATGACGTCACTTGAGAAACAAGACACACACTGATAGCCAAGATGTTTGAGAGGAAAATCTTTATGAAAATGACGATGCTCGGAATATCTGAGAAGAGACTTTACTCGGTTTCATATACCGTCAATAAAAACTTGTAGAAAAAGAAAAATATGTTCAAAGTCCGCGCCTCAAAAGAAGTGCCACTGTTGGCATCCTAAACATATGCCAGCTAATATGTATTTATAGGAGATGTTTTGAAGCCAGTTGTACTAATTACTAGTACAATAATGTCATAATAAGTATCGCAAAACAATAGCTATTAAGGCAGATATTTATTGACCTGTTGCAATGGATAACCAGAATTGATTAGCGAATTCGATACCATTATATTTACTAAATGCTTTGGTGAACATTTTAGTCTTCGAACATATAATTGACGGTACTTTCCATTATTTTATAGTGTTTAACTGATGCCTGTGGCGAGGCAGAGACAGTTGTTCTACCAATCGCCAGGCGCTACGCTCTGCCGTAAACTGGCTAAGTGATACATCTGTATTAACTTTAAATGTTTATGGAACTGTTTATGTGTGTTTTATTTGAGATGGTATGGAGTTTTAAAGTAGTCAGTAAATATTTAAGAATTGCGAGGCATGGGGTGACTATAGGGGAGGTTGGAGGTCACCGTGCCAGGTTGGGAGGATTCTTTGTCGTCTTGATAATATATATATCTAAATATGTTACTATCAAACGATTGAATAGAGTTATTCTTTCTCTTGTTTATGTGCTTACGATATGTGCATTTATTGATTTATTTTGCCAAGTCTCAATGACGCTTACACCACAGAAAATAATAATAATAATAAACCAGCAGAGGCTTTGTGGCGAAGCCTTAGGTGAGTAGCGATACCTCGGACCTGACTCCGGGGGGGTAAAGCAAGGCCCTTGCTTCCTTGCTTAGCTTAGCCAGCCGGCACAGAGTGGAGATCGCTAGAACTAAGACTCTAGGTCCAGGGGTCGAAGTGATAAATAGCATAACGTCGGAAGAAGCTTCAGTGGGCTTGCAGCCCACCTCTCTACAACCCTTAGCCACTCACACCCATGTTACCTGTGTCTTCTATGGCTTTTTGGGGTCCCGTTCGAGGAGTGGCGAGTCACCGTCTGCCCATTTTTGCATGTTCCCCGAACATTGCGACGAGCAGACGCCATAGTTCCCATATTCTCAAACCCCTAATACCACTTAGCAGTTCACCCCAATAGCCCGGTACTGTTTGTTCTGATTTCCCACAATAGTCCCACACTGGCCGGGGCTTGTCCTTGGGTGCATTATTATATGGCGTAGACAGGGATAATCGCCGGTCAGTGTTAGCCTTATTTAGATTTAATTTGTCAAGGGACCTCTACGTGTGGGCCTCCCCATGGCCCCACGCAAGCCCTTCAACAGTCCGAGCCATTTTTATGGCCCGTGGTCTTCAAAGACATACAATATAATAATAATAATCGGCAGACAAACACACATATTATATATCATCAAATTAAGAAAGTTATGGATAATATACAACGGACTATTTCGAGGCCAATCCCCGAATATTTACTATGTTTAAGTTATTTACCATAGTAAATAACTTAATTAAAAAGTAAACAATCAATCTATTATTTCATTTTTAACACAACTACTAAATTTTCAACGTCACGTTTAAAACTCAAATGTTACATATTCGTTGTGTTTATGAGTCGAAAAGCCAGCATATCGTATTATATTACCATAAGAACGAAATAGCTGCATAGATATTTCTGCTAAAATTATGCAAGAATATTACGTACTATAAACTTAATTAATATATATTCTGTGAAATCACAATCGCCTGTAAACAAGGTAACCCGTAAAAAGTTGCCAATTCTTACAAGACTAATGCAGGTTTTATATCTTACGAACCATTGTTGCACTCTCCCACTAGCTTCTGCCCGCGAGTTCGCTCGCGTTACAAAAGGATATGTGTTATGTAGTGGCACGTTGTAATTCTTAGAAATGTCAAATTAAATATTTATACAGACTTCAAAAAGGAGGAGGTTCTAAATTCGACTATGCTTGGCTACTCGATTTGTCCGTCAATTCGGCACCGATTTTCATTTTTTTTTATTCGAAAGAGTATACTCCTGAGGAGGTCCCATTATCACAAGTCAGAATCTGATGAGTGGATCCCAGGGAAATCGAGAGCAACCCTCGAAATATATTGTTTCATTTTTTCCTAAAGCTATTTTGCGTAATAAAAAATACCTAACAAAAAACAAAACCGACTTCAAGAATAACTAAAAAGCAAAAATAAATATTTTTCACAGCGTTTTGAAGTTGGTGCGAAGTAAAACAGTAATATTTTTGAAATTATTAATTTTTTGCTAATTTGTTGTTGTTTTTTATGTTTTACTTGGCACCGACTTCAAGATGTTGTAGAAAATATTTACGTCTTGCTTTTTTGGTATTTTTATAAATTCAAAGTACCTCATGATAAATACCCGTAATGCCATCTATCGAAGGTGCAACTGACCATGAGATGAACACATTAATGTTATATTGTCATTGTCGTTGCCATCACGTGTTAAGTAATGAATCGCAAAGGTTGCGCCAATAAACGCGATCGATGTGCCATCTTTTGGATATTCTACTATCCCTCGGGAACTGTACGTTTTTCTGGATAAAAGGTGCCCTATGTCCTTTTCTATACCGTGTATGCAAAGTTTCGTGACGATCTGTTGCGTAGTTAAGGCGTGAAAACGTCAGAAACGAACTCACATTCGCATTTATAATACTAGTCAGGATTAACGAGTTTGGAGTCTTGCAGATATTTAGAGAGAGAGAGAGAGATAACAATTTATTGCACGCCAAAATATACAATTACAAAAACAGTCCACCATGTTTACAATATTTTCTAGGCAATACAATAGGGGGCCTCATCGTTTTAAGCGATCTCTTCCAGGCAACCTAAATCAAAGAAATTTGAATCAAGCGATGTAGGTTGTGCAGGAAAAAGGGAATAGATACATACTCAATACATACACATATACAATATATTTCAAAATACATAAGTTATTATAATAAATGTATTATCATGACTATATTGTGTTAATCAGACATAGCTACTTGTGGACAAATAGCGTTTTTGAGTAAATTTCTAAATGTTGGTAAGGATATATTTAAATAAATTGTTTTGAGTTTATCCCGTGGCTGCGACTCGGGTCAAACTCTAGTGCATAGCTCTTGTTTAAAGAGCAGGCATTAATACAGGTTACATTGTATTAAACTTTTATGTACTTGCCACCGGAAGATTCACTTCATTTTATATCGCAAACTATCCATCTCCCGGGATGAAACGTATCAATGTCCATTTTCGGTATTCAGACAGACAAATCGAGTGACTATCGCATTTCTTTTATAGATCATGAATTTTTGTATTTATAAACTTGTGAAATGATTGGTCACCCATACAAACTTTCATACCCTATTTCAACCCGTTCTAGTTTCATTTATCTATCCCCGTCTATCTATCTGTCAACTACATAAACGATCAAAAAAACAAAAATGACGAAAATGGCAAATCACATAAAAAAACAAAACTTATCCTACTTTCTGGGATAATCTTTCCATAAATCTATCCCATTATCCGGGATAAAAAGTATCCCTTGACCACCCTCGGTATTAAAATTACGTATAAACAATCAAATCAAATTTATTTGTTCAAAACATGGTGAAACAGTTGGCATATATGTTATAGTGTACACATGTTTTGCTCACATTGGAGCATACAAATAATAGGTTGGGGAAAAAGCCTTTTCGCATATAGTATGTATGAACTTGTAATAAGATCTCTTTAGCTATACCATTTGTATCTGGCTTGTTTTGGTATCTTTAAAAAGTTTTAATTTTAAAGACAATTCCAAATTCAAATTAGGAAAATGTGTGATTTTCATTTGTTTTTCTTATTGTTAAAATGAATGAATCTAATGAAGAAATTCGATACATTTTAAAATTTTACTACAAAAAAGGTAAAAATGCAACACAAGCCGAGAAAAAAATTTGCGATGCTTATGGACCTAATGCAGTATCTGTGAGAGAAGCGCAAATTTGGTTTAAGCGTTTTAAATCTGGAAATTTTGATATCAAAGATGCACGTCGCTCTGGTCGCCCTGTTACGGATAAAATTGATGCCATTTTTGAAAAAGTGGAGCAAGATCGGCATATTAGTAGTTACGATGTAGCTGGAGAACTGGGAATTGACCACAAAACGATTTTGGCGCATTTGAAAAAAGCTGGGTACACAAAAAAGCTCGATATTTGGGTGCCTCATGAGCTCACTGAAAGAAACCTAATGAACCGTGTACTCATTTGTGATTCTTTATTACGACGTAATGAAACCGAACCATTTTGAAGAAGCTGATAACTGGTGATGAAAAGTGGATCACGTACGACAAGAGCGTGCGAAAAAGATCGTGGTCAAAGGCCGGTCAGGCTTCACAGACTGTGGCGAAACCCGGGTTAACTCGCAACAAGGTGATGCTGTGTGTATGGTGGGATTGGAAGGGCATTATTCATTATGAGCTGTTACCGCCAGGCAGGACCATCGATTCTGAACTGTACTGCATACAACTGATGAGATTAAAGCAAAAAGTTGAGAAAGCGGCCGGAATTAATCAATAGAAGGAGTGTGGTTTTTCACCATGATAACGCTAGACCTCGCACATCTTTACCCACTCAGCAAAAATTATGAGAGTTTGGCTGGGAGGTGTTAATGCATCCGCCGTATAGTCCTGACCTTGCACCTTCAGATTTTCACCTGTTTCGGTCTCTGCAGAATTCCTTAGGCAGTGTCAGGTTAACATCACGAGAGGACTGCCAAAACCACTTGTCGCAGTTTTTTGATCAGAAGTCCCAAATTTTTTATAGCAATGGGATCACGTCCCTACCTACAAGATGGCAAAAAGTTATCCAACAAAATGGCCCCTACATACTTTAGTCAAATGCAAATAAACTTTATAAAAAAAACTTTTGAATTTTTATATAAAATGCGAAGAAACTTTTTCCCAACCTAATATTTATAATAAATATTTACCAAATTTAAATACAATAGACTACCATTAAAAAAAAAACTCCGGAAGTCTCGGTTCTTTTAAGAAAATATTAAAAAGTTATCTTATGGAGCAGACGCCCTAGTCAGTAGAGGAATTTTTTAATTTAAATATGATTTAATTGCATTGTGTATATACTTTTATGAACAATTGTAATGTAATCGAAATGACGTGTATATACAATTTTATAAGTTACAATAATATATTTATGACTTATGACTTATTCATACCGAATTCCAGCCAAATCGGTCCAATAGTTTTTCCGTAAAAACATAACAAACAGAGATTAATGTTTTTATCCCGGAAACTAACCTATTTTCGGGATAAAATGTCCTTCTAAATTTATCCTCGGCATCGAAAATATATATATATATACTGAGTTTCAGCCAAATCGGTCCAATAGTTTTTCAGTGAAGGAGAAACAGACAGACAGACAGAGTTACTTTCGCATTTATAATATTAATAGGGATTTAATTTAAGAGCCCTGCCATGAGTCGCGGATACCTAAAACTATTATAAAACACATATCGTCGGCGTTAGTGCAGGACCTTGTAACTATATTTTTTGGTGATATTATTTTTTTCGTCAAAATTGTGATATATACATGTAATATGTAACAAACAAACAATAACAACAGATTTCAGTATTCTGTTAATTTTAATGTCGGACTCTTAGCACGCCACTTTATAAATATTTGAGCGAAAACTGGCGAAATAGATGTTTAAAATTATTGGTATGGTTTCAAAATTCATTTCAGCTAGCCATTTCTGCTAATGGTAATATATTTTTTTTTTCTATTATTGTTCTGCCGCGACGATATCGATATTGCGGATTTAGTAGAATACGAATTTTTGACACCATCGCGATAGAATTGTACTTTGATATCTTCGCAACGGCAAGATATTGAATAGCAGAATTTGGCCCCAGCACTGACACCGACGATATGTGGGACAATAGTCTACATCAGCAGTTTTAAACATAATATAGAGATACGAATTGAACATCAGATATCCAAATATAAAGGCACAGCCTTTAGAGGCCATTGAAATCTTACATTTTTTTAGGCCTTAGCGTGCGTTTTGCAGAGGACGCAATTTTATTTTTTTGATGTGTAGAGGGGATTATTATAAGCTTAAGTTCAAGTTTGTGGGATCGCCGCACTTATCCCCCGGCCGCCACATCTTGGAAAATGGGTTACAAAAGGTTTTCGCGCTGTATCTCGTAAACTAGAAATCCTACAGAAAATGTTATAAGACATTATTTGTAGCAAATTAAATTGTCTACAACTTTATTCTTATTACTTCTTATCGTAAAATGGAAAATTTTATAAACAAAAATCAACTGAAAATATTTGAAAAAATTTCTAGTTGAGATACAACTCGAAAACCCTTTGCATCCCTTTTTCTAAGATGGCGGCCGGGGGACAAGGTCGGCGACCCCACAAACTTAAGCTTATACTAACCCGACCTACACATCAAAAAATGGAATTGCGCCCTCTGAGAAACACAAGGCTAAATGTAACTTTTCAATGACCTATTAATCGTCTCATCGATTTAGTATTGAAATAGTCAGTCGAACTACTCGGGTTTAATATTCTAATTTCAATTCAGATTTGAATTTACAGTATTGTTAAAGGGAGACGGACACCTTTATGATTGACAAGTGCAAACCTGAGACTTCATCGTAACCATATACTATGACGACAACTCCACTTATTAATATTTAATCAAAACTAAACACTTGAATGATGATAACGTTTCTTTGCCTATGCTCATATTTTTTATATCAATATAATATCGGGTAGGTATTACAAGACTCTCTGAGGCATGAATAGACCCATGAGGTATATGATACTTCGTTGGCGTTGCCATGACGACGTGTTTTATACAATTGCAACGGTGCGCCAGCGGCTCCAAAAAATGCAACCGCAGCGCGATTTTTATAGCTATATTTATATATACCACGCAACGACGTCAATTGGGTATTTGACAATCAAATCAACTGAGACTTCACTTCACTTTTTATCATCGCACAAAACGTCAGAGCCTCCTCGATTTCGTATGAGAATACTGGCGTATAATATCATAAATTTAAAGATTCAAATATCTTATTAACTATTGTTTAAACTATCATTAAAATTATGTTCATAAGTAATGAACTGTTCAAAGTAAGGTGATAAGATATTTTGACTCCTGCTCATTTATATGAATATTATTTTAGAATTTACTGTAACATGAGTCAAATACCCAGTTATCGGAATAAAAGAATCCTAATTATTAAACTAGGATAATAAGCTAGCTCTAAGTCCAATTTTGTTTTAATTCGTCCAATAGTTTTCACGCGATGCTCTGCAAGACAGACAAAATTTCTGAAAATTGCATTATACGAAATCTGCTAGATGGAATTAGCCAGCATATCATTCTTATTTTTAATTAATCGTACAAACTGAATTGCCGTTTTGGTAAAACTACAATAATAGTTTTTTTTTTTGTGTGCAAGAGGTCATTTAATATAAAAAATAAGGCATCTAAGGATACTATAGATATAAAACTAATAATTGTTAACACGAGAAATCACACGTATCACATTCTCGTTTCTCGCGATATTCTCACGATGTTTATACACTAGTCTGTCTAGATAGTCCTTTATGCACATCAAAACAGAAACCATATAAGAATTAACAACTTTAAAGTAGTAGGTACGTGTGAATATTAATAAAAGTTAAACCGATTTTTTTGTTTTCAAATATCTGCTGTAACATCAAGGAACAAGTTGTACTTATACCTAAAACGGTTATCGTATAATATTATGAGGAATATAAACAACAGAAGCGTTCTTTAATATTTAACGGCAAACATTTTGACCGATAAATGGTGGTAGCGTAGTCTCGCGTGTCATTCCAATGATGTGGCTTCGAATCCTGACCGAGAAGCATATGTACCGTTTAGGTAGTACGTCAGAAATACATAAGGAGATCTTTGAAAATTTGACCGTGACTGAAGTATATAGAGAAAGAAGACTAAGGTAGTATGGGCATATAATGAAAAGAGATGAAAGTCACGTGGCAGGAAGTATGTTAAGTGTAAAGGTAGAACAAAAAGAGACAGATAAATTGCATGAAGAATATGATGATGATTTGTAGGCTACGTTCCACATGAGACTCACAACGACCACGCTTACGACAGCGATTTTTCCCGTTCCACTTATCTGCAAGCGTTACAATCGTAAACACAAGTGGAACGCATTATGGAGCGTTGCTGTCGTTAACGACGAAATACACAAATGTCATTGGTTGACTTGAAAATCGCGCCCATTTCAATATCAATCGATAGAGAGAATTAATGCTCTGTTGTGAGCGCTGTGTGATCGAAAATAATGACGTCATTAGTTACGTTTTCGCCACGACCATAACGACCGTGGTCGCTATGTGGAACGGCTGAGGGAGCATTTTGGGCGTTGTGAGCTATTAGAGGAACGCGCCCGTGGTGTGACGAAATAGAGAGAGGAATATGGAATGACAAGACGTCTTATACCGACCCCAAGTGATTAGGAGGTTAAAAAAGAAAGTTAGTGTGTCTGAACATATCTGTTTTTGTGAATCCTGAGTCCTGACGGCGAAGACACATTATGGGAGGAATTTTGCATATAAATTATCGATGTGTAAAACTCATAATTCCATGGACAAGGATGATAAGTAGGTATACCGTGCTTTACTCAGAAATGAGGAGGTTCATGTCAGTGGAAAGTAGGGTGTATCGGTTACAATTATTTGGACTTATTACGTTTACAAAAAAATACCCAGGACAACGTCTCCAATCTGTGTTCCTCAAAAGAAAAAAAACCCGGATTAAAGAACCCGTAAGAATCTTAAAGAAAATGTGCAATCTCGAGACAAAATTGTCAGCTTCGAGTTTCTCAAAGGTATACAATTTAGTCGTGTAGGCTTTTTTGTTAAGGGCTCGCCGGATTTCAGGTGAAAGCACTTTCAGAGATTTGTAAGACGGAAGCATTTTTTTGAGGAACAGCAATTTACATATCAGAGAATCTTTTCCTAGATGACTTTTTTACATAATCTGTCTTTAGAAATGTTTTGCATGCAATGCTGCTTCATCCTTTTTGGGTTCCTGCTGCCTATACGAGAAAATCGGGCAATGGATGGCAGTCATTTTATTTTAGCTGGAGTACAGCAGACAGGCTGCCTACCCACCTGATGGCAAGCGGTAAACCGCCGTCTATGGACATTCGTAGCATTATACATAGCACCAACGCAGTACCGACCTTAAAGAAACACCCTATATCCTAAACCTCAGATGGGAGCTCATTCCAAATCCACGCAAAGGACTTTATTGAATACAAAATGGAAGCTAGGAGCGGGAAGAGAAGGCCAACGCAAGCTAATATGGATCAAACGAAGGAAAAAGTGGGTTGTCGTGCCATAGAAAAAAGCAAAACTGCTGCACCACAGAGCACACAGCACAGCGTTTATACGATAGACGTATAAACCAAGACACACGGGCGGACATGACGGAAACATAAGGAATGTGTTTTTTCCAAAATGGTTAGAGCAGTGGCTAATTGTTGTTCATTAGCCGGCTATAAAACCAGGTGATGTCTGTTTGGATGAACAACTTGGCCGTCGCTATTTTGTAAATAACCCTTATTTAGCTGGTTACTACAATCTACCCATCTCTACAAACTTAGATAAAACTACAATAAAGAGGACACTCCCCCCTACTCAATTAATACCCCAATTTTCTCAAACGAAGACAAACGATATATTAAGGCATTAATTTATACATCGCTGTCTCCAAACAGCAATCAATAAAATACAAGGACGACGAACGAGCGACAGGCAATTAGCTTTACTATCGATTTGATTGCCACCAAGTCCATCCGTTTAATTTACTTCGTTATTGATACATCATAATATTAACAACCACGTTTGTGTTGTGATGACTTCGTATTAAGGCTTGTAGCAACGCCGACGTTCTAGACGACATTTTGGTATAGATTTTTCGGACGATAGCGGGGATTCCATAGACGCGGTCGTTTTTCAGATGCATTATTATTTTTGACAAAGATTTAAGCAGTACAACGGTTTCATGTTAATAATTAGGAGGTGATTTGGTAAATTTTCTTTCAACTTAATTTAACTAGAAAAATTACAAAAAAAACCACGTTACGTCTCATATTGTGAATATTTAAGATATATTTTTTGCTTTGCTAAATTATTGATCAGTAAATACCAATGAAAAGCTGTTTAGTTTCTACTCCACTTTCGACCTTTAGCGGCAATAGGAGCCTTAAGGGAAAAAAACAATGTTTAATATTAAGGAGATGCATACCTAAATGGAGTTCACTACCTCGCACACGTATTACCTCATTTGTGTGAAGATATAAATTAACAGAATTTAATGACGACAAATTGTTATCACACAAATCTCAACAATAATTTGTAACGAAGCCTTAGCTGAGTAGATACCTCGTACCCGACTCCGGGGAGCCGAAGCAAGCAAGACTATGTCAGACCTGAGGTATGACTAGTCAAACTGAGGAGCGCCAGAGTTCGATGTTTGACTGTAACATATACATAGAACTGTATGTGTGAAACATTCCTAATATTATTTTTAATGAAATTAGATGAAGCGAAAGTTGTTTGTGAGGATCATCACAAGTGGAGATCCATAGTCTCTGTCTACACCCCCCATGGGAAACAGGCGTGATAAGATAGACATCAAACTCCATTTAAGTAGGTTTAAAGTAAAATAAAATACCTAAGATCATTTTATACAGCGCGTATATTCAGCCGGTGGAAAATTTTTATACAAATGTTGGGGATTTTTTTTTTTAAATTCTTCGAAACAAATATTTAAGGCATCAGTAGTTAGTAAACTTATTAATAAGATCCAAAAGGAATGTATTGTTTGTATTTAGACTTAATCATTTAGTTGTGCTTAGTTTTCCCGTCAGAAGTTTCACAGTATTAGATAGATTGAATAATTAATATTAGTGTAGTGTAACTTAATATTTGGTTCTGTTCTTTTTCTAGATTAGAAGTATCCAGTTTTGGTTTAGATTTATTGTTATATTTTCTTAAGCCTTAAATTTATGGATATACTGTTGGGTACCTTTTAATAATAAATAAATATAATCCCGACTAATTTAAAATATAAAGTAACTGTTATTACAATCGAGTATTTCAAAGTCCAATCACCTGAAACACTTTTTATCATCTTACAAAACGCCGCATCCTCGTATAGTTTATACGAGCATCGCAAGTTATGACGTCATAGCTTGCTGTGATCGTGCAAAATTCACGACGTAATTACCGAATCACATAGCGTATTTATTGTTGTTCAAATAGTAATTACAAGTTATTTTTGCCAAGATACTTTAAAGTTTAAAAGAACGATGATAGCCGTCTTTTAGCGACCCGATCTTTTATATAAACATTGTTCTAGAATAGATATCTATGTACGAAGAGATTAATGAAAGTAGATGAAGTTCTTGTAAGGGCAAGATCCATGAAGATACATCGTATCTACCTACCCCTATTGGCAACAGGCATGATAATATGTGTGTATATATAATATGCCTAGAATTTATTATAGTGTGTCATCTATACAATTATACGGTGAAATATACATAGCCGTGGTAGCTTAATGGTTAGCACCAGAGATGTGACTTATCTAAGATACAAGTATTTTAAATACAGATACAAGATACAAAATACGTATTTTGTATCTTGTATTATTGAAAATGTATTTTGTATCTTGTATTTAGATACCATTTGTTAAGTATCTTAGTATTTTGAAAATACTTTGTTTGCTAAAATAATTTGTCATAATTACGTGCGGATTTTTTTACATTTACTACGCCACCTTATAATGGAGATAAACTGAACGCACCTTTTAAATTTAAATCAACCTATCAAAAGACATCTCCATGTGGAACCAGATGGAACTCTTATTAAAATTCCAATGAAACCATGAAAATGTAGAAATTATCTCCGTTGAAATTAATAGCAGGAGGTATTAAAAGCCTCCAAGGAGATAGACACGTTTGCTAGGGTTGCCAATAGTCAATTGCTGGATCTGCAGGGGGACCATGGGTGAACTTTGTTCCTCATCATGTGGTATGGGCTTTCCCAGGGTTCTTAATTTAGACTGACCAACAGTTCCTCCCATGCCGCCGATTAGGCTGTCCAATGGCTTTTTGAAGAGCGTTCTTGGTACCTCTGTACCCCTCGTATAACCTCGTCTTCACGACCTCTGCGTCGTCGGCGCGGCGGCGACTTCTGCTAAATCTGGTGTATTAACGGTGCACTCAGATTCCCTCCCTGTGTAACTATGCTACTTCGTCACCCCACCAGTACATGTGGCGGTTGGGCCTGTGAGGGCCCACCCTCAGCATTGCCGCATCGCACGTTACTGACATCAACAACCGTAACTGCTGCTGCTCTACGATAAAGGCCTCTTGGAACGCCTCCCAATCTAGACGATTCAAAGCCCAGCGTGGGTAGTCCTTGGTTGGAGGAGGTTTCAGGGCCGGAGTTGCCGAGCTCCAGTTGGAGATGCTAAATCGTATTTACCAGTGGTCGGATAGCGCCACCACTCCCTTCAGTACCTTCCGGTCCTTTTTTTTATAAAGGGGAAATCCGTTTGAGGACCGTGAGCCGCGCGAGGGGGAAAGGTCGCGGCCCGTGAGTGGGATTCGCCAGGTCGGGGTGGCACTAGCACCTCACGTGTGAGATGATATTGCCATGCCGCGGTTAGGGATACCCAATAAAACCCCTGTCTGAGCCTGGAGCGTCCTTCGTCCGGGCTGTGGGCTCGCTCGCACATACACCACCAGCCCGGACGGACGACGGCCGGCCCCTGTTCGGGCTGGCCTCACCATTTATTAGCCCGAGATCTGAGTCTCTCCGGCTCCTCGACGTCACCGCGAGGTGAGAGGGGGCGCGCGGATCGGGCCGCGTCCCTCCTCTCCGGCCTTTATGTGCGGGCGGGTCCGGTTTCCCCACCGGTCGCCCGCACGGCCGTAGCCTACGGCAGCTAAAGGTCGTCGTGAACGACCCTCCGTCGCCGCCGCCGGCTCTAGCGGAAGGGGAGCATGGCGGACTGCTCCTTCTCCCGCTCCGCCGCCTCCTTCGTGGACATGACGGTTTTGCAGAAGGATGCGGCTGCATCTCACGCGTCGGCGCTCCAGACTATGGCCTTCACCACGGCCGGGATGGACATGGCCGCGACGAGATCGCGGCGCTGCTCATCCCAGGTTGGACACACCTGCAGGGTGTGCAGCGCCATGTCTTCGTCACCGCCGACGCAGTGGTGGCACTCTAAGGTCTGTTCACGCCTTATTTGACACAGGTACCTTCCGGAGCATCCGTGCCCCGAGAGAACCTGCGTCAGGCGAAACGTCAGGGTGCCGTGACGCCTCTGCAGCCATTCTGGCTTGATCGACCTCACCGCTTGGTTAACGGCGAGGGCGGCGCTGAGGTTTTGTAGGCGGTCCGCCCACTCTGCCACCTGAACCTGGCGTAAGTCGTTTCTGTGCAGGTCGGTCATCACTGGCCTGGTTCGCCTTACTCCACGCGTACCAGGAGGCCAGTGTTCACCTTCCGGTCCTGGATACGGCTTGCTAACCTAACCCACCACCCTGCTGGCGTACATACATGTAAGCAGATCCTGGTTCAGGACCACGAGACCTAACTCGATCGCCCATTCCACGAGCACCTGGATACGCATTGGGCTGCGGCGCAATGCTTCAGGTTTGACTGGAGGAAGTGTAGAGCGCGGTCCACTATTTGGTGCTCTTTTTGCCTCCTTCGCTTGCTGCGACTGCGGCTGGGCTTGCTACTCAGTCGCGGCTTTGTTATTTCTTAGACCTTTGTTTTGGCTTTTATAATTAAATGTATATCCTACAATCTCGAATACGACTCTTCTCTTTTGGGTGTATGATATTGAAACCTCATCGAAGAAAAACGAGTGAAAAAATGTTTGAAGGACGAAGAAGAAGAAGAAAGGTCTCAATTAAAACCTTAAAAATATAATATTTTGTCACATTTGCGCGATCTATTCATAATTCACATAATAAACTTAAGTTCAATAAAATTGGGATTTCTTTCAAAAAGTATCTTTTATGTTTAAAAAGTATTTAGAAGATACGTATTTTGTATCTGGTATCTCAAATACTTATTTTAATAGTATCTTGTATTTTGTATTCAGATACTTTGTATAGGGTATCTTGTACATCTCTGGTTAGCACCCTCGCGTCCTAAACTCAAAGGAAGCAGGTTCGAATCCTGAACGAAAATCATGCACATCTTAGATTCGTTGACTTTGTTACAATTATCAAGTGGTAACGGTCATAGAAAAACATCTTAATGAAACTTGCACATCGAGATAAGCGATGTATCAAACCTGCCAAGCCGCCATGGATAAGCGTGGCGGGTATACTGTCTGTTCCTCCTATAAGGGCCCGAGCCCAGCAGTGGGACGTTTATGGGCTTCGTTATTATTGTAACAAAGTTCCTTATCGCACGTTACTCGGCGAATGGGAGCTAGACGAAAAAAGTGTTAAGCCAAAATGAAAAATGCTGACCACTGTATATTATAATACAATTACAAAGTAATACAATGAAATAAGATCTTAAGCAATATCCATTAAATAGTGTAATATACTATACGCTATTTTGAAAATAGAAGGTCTTGTAAACGCCGTTATTATTCGGCCGCATTTGGACACTGTCACCGCTCAGGTTCTACGTGTTTTTATATTTGTGGTTCTCAATTCGACTGTATATTATTAACTTCGAGTTTTTACAATATTTACTGCACTGTAAATATTTCGATAGACATAATTTTGAAACTTTTCTATGGTCTTCGAGAACTTCGTTCCAGCCAGTTGTCCCAACGGCACCTAACTAGTTTTTATATAGATAAACAAACGAACTCACCTCTTCCCAACTGAGGATTGCGCTCTCCACTGCGCTGATCCACATGTCGCCGGCGCCTGCGTTCACGTCCATCAACCCGCGTTTCCCCCCGCCACCTTCCTCGGAATGCTACGAACAATAATGCAGGAATTTATTATTCAATATCGCATAGTACGAGCAAAACTAAAATGCGTTCTTGAAGTTCGTGCACGTCGTTGCGCAGAATACAGTTTTAAGATTCCCAGACAGGGATGAGAAGAGAATGTTGCACTCTCGCTCTGCTACGTACTGGCATGCCATTTCTTTCGCACAACACCGTAAGGTGTTATAAGCATTAACATGTTAACTTGACGTGGTAGAGTCCATGCTAGAATCATTGTTTTGATTACAGCTATTACGGCCGGCTCGATCAATGTGATACCGCGCTCTATCACAATATCGGTGTGAAGCAGTTAGCCTTGAGATAATCGTGCTTCGTGCGATGAGTGAATTCCGATCACCCATTTCCCATCATCTCACCTCCTATCCCGTCTTCCCTATATCATCCCCCATTCCATTCCGATATGCTATCCTTTATATACCGTTCCTCCTATCTAACCTCTCTATCCGGTCCCCTTTATCGCACCCCTCTATCCATCTCTCCTATCCTATGCGCTCTATCTCACCGGCTAGGCAAGGCTGGCAACGAGTTGACTTCGCCCCTGGTGTTGCAAACGTCTATACACGACAGTAAGCCTTTCCATTACATGGGCTTTTCGAATGTTTGCCAGTTACGCAATATAAAAATTGACTGGACTTGATTAAACTCACGGAACTAACTTCATGCGAGGCGCACTATAGTTTTGCGCGTACTGTGCCCCGAGTACTCAAATTGGTAATCGAATCGAATTAGAATCATAACTTTTTACGGTTATTGTAGTCTGTTAACTATCTCGGCTCAGTATTGAATCGATCTTGATTTGACCGAGTCTGATTTAATATGAATTTTAGAGACTACGGATGACCATGTGTCAGTCGAATATATACTAACTTGTACTGGTATCGTTTTTTTGATTGTGAAAGTTATAAACTTGGGGCCCTGTAATTATGTTTTAAACATATTTTTTTTTAATTCAAATAACGTAAGACACAATACAAAACAACTTAATTTCTAAGAAACATTATAATTTTCGTTTAAAATGAACAACAGTTGTAGGATATTGATAGTAATTATGCGGGTATGTTGTAAAAAAAACTTCAACTGTTTAGTGAAATATGACTTTTGAAGTTCTAAAAATAACTCCGTTAGTTAGGGTGATTAAAAACCTACAGTCTGGCTGAGGCTGTAGCTGGTAAGGGTGCAGTTGCCACCGGGTGCATTATGTTTGAAGATTATTCTAAAACCCGGATATTTAAGAAGCCTGCCACACCTTTGCCTTTACGCCAGGGCCACAAATATATTTGACCTAGTCATTTCGCAGACCCTGGGAGCAGCCACCGATAAGGCCTCTTCCACTGCCGGGAGGTAAGCCTCTGCTGAGTTTATATTACTCTTTCTGGTAGGGTAGTCTATAACGCATCCCACGGGAGGAGAGATGTGCGCGCGCGGAACACCAGCTCGCCTTCATGTCGGCGGCATTAACGGCTGGTGAGAACCTTGGAACCCAACCGCGCTGCCCGCTCACGGCAGCCGAAGATCTGAAGACGCCTTCCGACGCCGTGTCCTCCTCTTAATAACCAGCTGAGGCAACTTCCAAGAATGCAAGCGATCTCTTTATATAATGAACAAGTTTTAAAAAGGCGCCTTCAATATAAATACTTAGCATAGATTACTTGGAACTATCTCAAATGCAAATGAAGTCTGGACGAGCGGTTTTTAAAAACATGCGCAAAATAATTGTTGTTATTTTGATGTGGCATAAAGGCAAACAGAAGCACAATCCCTTTTAGTATAGCTACATTTTAAAAGTTTTAATTATGTTGACCAGGGGTTGTTGACGTAATTTCCCTCTCGCTTTTTATTTAAAAAAACCAATATCAAAACTCTAAAACTGACTTTTTAATGTGGGCCTGGCAGACGTTGTACTGCACTGAAGAATTAAAAATGTAGGAGCCAATTGCAGTGCCACCTAACGGATACAATTAAATCTAAATCATCCCGGGACCCACTCAAACACGCACAAACAAAAATATTCAAATCAGTCAAGCCGTTTTAGAGTTTTGGAAAGAAAGAAAAAACATTTATTTAGAACTAAAACACAAAGGAGAATACACTACACTAGCACAAATAAATAAATAAATGTACAATGTAACTTGCAGTAAACAAAAAAAACGACGCAAGTGTAGTTCTAAATTGGTCCTAGCTCAGCATGTTGCTGGTTAGATTAACAAGGTCTGATCTTCCGCTAGGGCCATTAAAGTGACACACAGACACGGAAGCAAAGCTTTAGCTAGACTAACGGACAGCAATTGATTTGTATATATAAGAAGAAGGAGAAGATAACAAATTGTTGAGCTCAAATCAGTCAAAAATGAAACCGAAAGAATATCAAAGCTTGCAAGTATCGAAAATGAACTATAGAACACTGTGTTTCGCTTTCTTTCTTGCTACAGTACAGCAAACCAGGCAAACGCAACCTGGGGCCTAAGTATGCTGTTTCAAACTTTCAATATCTTCACGTTTCGAAGATATTGAAAGTACAATTCCATTGCGATACTATCAAAAATTCTTATTCTACTAAATTCACAATGTCGTCTCGGTATCGTCGCGGTAAATAGTAGGAAAAAATTGGTATTACCATTAGCAGAAGTGATGTTTGTTAGCCGAAATTAATATTGAAAAGCTACCAAAATTTAAGCATTTATTTCGTTGTCGCTTATAAATATTATTAAAGATAGAGTGGCATTCCAAGGGCACACCATTGGAATTAACAGAATACCGAAATCAAGCAAACCTACCATAGAGACGATAGTGCGATTTTGACGAGATAGTAATAGCAGAATTGCGCCCCTGATAAAAATGGTTACACATGGACATCGACGCCATTTTTTTTTAATAAACACAAAATCGACTTCGACCTAAAAAGCAAAAAATTAATTTTTTCTACGTCTTGAAATCGGTGCAAGCAGGACATAAAAAACAGCCACAAATTCGCAAAATATAATATTATTTTTGTCTTACTTCGCACCGACTTCAGAATGAAATATGAATTTTTTGCATTTTAGTTTGAAGTCGGTTTTATTTTAATTAAAAAAAACTACTTTTAAGTTGCTTGAGTAACCTTTAGAAATAGCGTTTGGTGCAGATTCTGACCTGGTGACAATGGAATCACCTTAATAGTATATACTCTTTCGAATAAGAAAAATTGAAAATCGGTCCATAATCAACGGAGAAATCGCGTAACAAACGTACAAAAAAAATACCAAAAAATCCAGTCTTAACGAAACTTCGATAAATACGAAGAAGACGCTCACTAATGCGTCGGTCGGATAGGATACGCTTCACAAGTCCAGTCAATAACACTATCCACGCCGCTGATGTTATTAGCGTGATGACCGAAAAATATTTATAGGTCACAATTTTCAGCATTGAGGAAAATCGCCACGAGATACAATATTCATTCCCGACATTTACTTAAAAGGAAACTCCAGACCCGTATGCGTACGCACGTCACAGCGTACGCTGAACAACTGAAAACCCATAGATAATATACCTATATATATGTCAACCGCTTTAATAAGATAAATTGTTTTAAACGTTATTCAATAATACTTTTTGTGTACAATTAAAATATCACCCATCAATTTATTTAGAAACTCATGCGACGTGGAGCGACAAACGTGCATATAATTTAATAAACAGTCGTCCCCGCAGCTATGCCGCGTGTCAAACCCTAGGCAGTAGCTCGAACCCGCCGGGGTCGCGGGTAACGCTCGCGCGAATACCGCGACCGCGACGCAGCACTCAGGCGGAACAAGGCACCCATAGGACTTTAGGGGGTATACCCGGTGTCGGTCGTACTGATTAATCGGCGTCCGGGGAGAACCCACACACCGGCCGCGACAATCTCCCGCGCGGCTAACGGTGCGGCAACGCATTTCTCCATGTTAAAAAAAAAAGCAGTAGCTAGAAGATTTATCCAACTGATGGTGATAATCGCTTAAAAATCCGTTGCGTGGTTTAGGAGTTAGCGGATATACAAACAGACGCGGAAAAAGACTTTTTTTTATTGCTAGAGTTTAGCAGACAGGCTGACAGCCCAACTGTGATGAGAAGTGATCACCGTCGCCTATAGACACTTGCAACACCAAAGGTGCTACCAATGTGCTGCCGGACTCGTAAATGGGACTGGAACCCGGCCACTAATGCCGGAAGTCGGAACACAACTCAAGGCTGTTACGGCGGCATGCTCTAGATCAGGGGTAGCAGCTATCCACACCCTACAACTGGCTGTGGGTTGTTATGTCGCCTCTTACGACAGGCCGCCTAGCCACAGGAATTAGTATTCTTTCTCCGTTCCTGCACGGATTAGACTTTATTTAATACTATGTAAAGAAGATAAAGAAGAGGACAAATAACCTAAGTAAAATAAGAGAACTGAAAGATCTGGTTAGAAACAGGACCTCTTGAATACTAATTTATAAACCTATAGGTTAAAGAGCCTGAAAATTAATAATCCAGACACAGAAATGAAAAAACAACACGGCTCTAGTTAGGTTAATATATATATGTATAGACATAAGGCACACACTGCACGTGCACTTCCTCGCAACACCAGCATGTAACAGATACACCCTACATTAGTAAAGTGTAGTATCAAAATTAGAATAAATTAATATAATAAGTTATTCGTTAGGTACACCACAACAGAAACATACATTCAATAAATGTCACACACAATAACAAATAAGCGTGTATAAATTCTAAAAACTTTTTTAAATTAAGTTGTAAAAAAGGGAACTAGAGCTCGTAGTATTTTTAAAAAAAACCTATAGCGTAATAATAATTTATAAGTGATTCGTTTCTTCTATGATCGGGCTTCACCTGCGATGATGTTAAACTATTGATTGTGGCATATTATTTATAGCGTTAGAAAGAACGTTTTTGACGAATAACTACATTCGTGTATACAAGTGAGTTTTTCAAGGCCTTCAGGGCCAAATCCTAAACTATGCTAACTAGCGAAAAACACTCAAAGGAGTCTCGAGGCCGATTTTGAGGAAAACTAAGTGGTATCATTAGATTTTTGAAAAATAAACACACCTGTATTATTACACCAAATCATAGTGTAGCTTGTCAGGATCCTCAATCATCAAGGATATGTACGTGTTAGTCTAGAGGTTATACTATAGCATAAATTATTATATTAATAATAATACACTAAAAAATGTTACATGCCGTCAAAGATAAACGCACAGCTGCCTGTCGTAAGTGCAATTTATTGTTTTCCCGGATTTAAGAATTCTTTTGTGTTTTGGATAGTAATTAAGAAAAACATGCTATTGTTTTACTACTTGTTTTATGGCCATCATTAGCGTCGAACTAATCCTTATTGTTATCGTTTTCCATTCGCAGGTGTGCAAATTACTATTTCTTGGAAACTCAGTGCGCGCGACCAATTTCTTTTGTACTGTGTAGTTAGTATAAGACAATGCCCGAATGGAGGGGTGGGCAGTCAAGCGACGACTACGAAACCAGTAAGACGTTTGTAGTACTCTCGATTAGCGATATAGACGACGGACTTTGCGCGTGTCGAATTGCATTGAATCATGCAGTGTGAACTGGTTGCATCTAGTTTTATTTGTATTTGTTTTATACGTGTTTGTACAGTTCTAATAAATTCTATAGTAGTTCCAACGGCATTTTTAATTCGCGTATTTAATAATAATAATAACGAGCTTTTAATCATTTTAATACATTTCCCAATCTAACTGATTGGAAGCATGAGATTTATAGATTTAAGATATTTACTTATTGTAAGTATTTACAGGTCATGTGAGAGGCAAAACATATTGAAAAATTTACACTAAGAAATACCTGTGCATATGCTTGATTTTGTAAATAAAGATTGATTGATTATAAAAATTGCACAAGTATATTTTGAAATAAGGAATGCATTCCCAAAATATCAAGCAACAAGTTCACGGAAACTGCGTAAATTCGGTAATTTCCAGAGTCTGTTCTTTTAAAAATAAACTTCGCTGAAAAACATGATATTTTTAAAAGCTATGTTTATTTAATCTGTACAGAGAAGTCTATAAATTGTTTCACCACTACTTTGTATTAGTTTAAAGTAAAAAACATTTGTATCATCTGTTACCAGTTATCGAGTAGCATAGTTGTTCTTGTCGTGTTTCTTTTTAAAGTTAATAATTAATTTTGTTATGTACCCTCTTATTTCTAAACGATACGATCGGCCATTTCCGTAATTGAATAGTAATGTTATATTTTTATTTCTTCTGTGATTAGCGCCTGTTTTGTATAGAGTACTTATCTATAATTTAGAATAATTTTGTTACAATATTTATCATTTGTATAATGTGATAATTGTGTACAGATTATAATTCAAATCTCTCAATTGTATATAGGCTTATAGACGGTATTCACTACATTTTATTTTCATGTTGGCAGACGCGATAGATTTATACTGTGTTCGGCTTATTTTATTGCATATAAAACTTTAAGTATAATATTTTATACAATATCTTTTATAAAATAATATCTGAAATATCCAAACAATAATGTATTAAATTCTTGTCATGCATAACCCTTTAATTAAAATAGTCTGTCAATGACTTAAATCCGCTATCGGTTGTGCCAATATTGCTAAGTTTCATGTACTGTAAAATTGGAGGAATGTATGTCGGTGTTCTAAAAATGCTTGTCGAGTGTTCATAGACAGTGTATGTAATGTGTTAAACTCTGGTTCTCTAATTATAAAGCATGGTGACCAGTTGCTGTTCTTTTACTACCATAAACCCTTCGAGTTGTTGCAAGTGTTGTACATCTGACACCCAAATCTTTATTTTAGTAATAAAACATTTTAACAGTATCTGTGCAGTCATGGACTGATGATGACCCGCTTGGGTCTGTATGTAAACGTATTTTGAAACGACGTTCTTTATCGCACTTTAAACTTCAGACGCTCGGCGGATGGAAGCTAGACGGAAAAAAGTGTAATCGCAACAAAAATACTGACCGCTGTAGTGTATGTCTCTAGATCTCTCTCTCTCTCTTTTACGCCATTTGTGGATTCTGCGCTATACTACACTAATTGTCCATATATTAGTTCGGGCCACTTTTACAGATGGCACAATTTTAAATTCGAGTTTTTATAATATTTTGTATATTTTGATACAATTTTTTTGTTTATGTGCAATGACATTTTGTCATTGGATGTGTATCTAAAGTTTACGACTGGTGTTGTTCTTCCCCCTAGTGATCATATAGCTAAAAAAAACATTCAGCACACCTAATAGTAATCAAATATTGGTTATCATACATTGAATTGACACAATGGATAGTATGTCTAACATATGGCATTTATTTTGTTCTGGCAATATGCATACATACAAATAGCTGTTATATATGACTTGAGCAAATATTGTTTAATCTAATACAAGCTTGGCATAATCTAAATATATATAATTGAAATCCACGTATAAAGTGACTCATCACGATATCTCAGGAACTTCCGGCTTCCTTTCGCCAAGTAGAGGTCAGCTAAGAACGGATTTACGGCACGCGAAGCGGACGGGTATCAGCTAGTATGATATTTAGTGTCTTCTTTTTATATTATTTCTATTGCGAAGCTGGCAAATGGTAGACAGCACCTCATGAAAAGCGATTACCGTCACCTATAGACGTTTGGAACACTAGGAGCGAAGGCAACAAGTTCCTAGCCTTTAGGATGGTATAGGATGAGAGGAGGAGGAGGAGCTAGCGGACCCCGGTCGCAGACGGCGGCGCATAGAAGGTCGAAATCGCCGCTATGCTCATCTCGTCCCAATGAGGTAGAGGAACCGGGTTGAGGTCGGGGGGACCTCCCCGGCCATCCACACCCAGGAACGAGGGAGGGGCGTCCTGTTCCCAGGGCACACCATTGTGACGGTATACGTCGAGGCAAATTGCCCATGTCATACCTCATGGTGTGTCACAAAAACGTGCAAGGATGCTGGTAATCTGGCAGCAATCTTCCTGGGGCCCAATTTTGCTATTTCAATATCTTAGTGTTGCAAAGATATTTAAAGTACGATTCCATTGCGATAAGACCAAAAACTCGTATTCTACTAAATACACAATATCTTTTCGATATCGTCACGGTAAAATAATAGTAGAAAAAAATTGGTATTACTATTAGCAGAAATGGAGTTAGACTAAATGAATATGAAAGACTAGCAAAAATTTTAAGTATTTATTTTGCTCGCGAGTTTTCGCTTACAAATATTCCTAAAGGTAAAGTTGCATTGGACAGGCAAGCCATTGGAATTAATAGAATACCCAAATCAGGCAAACCTACGTTGACACAATAGTGTCTAGCAATTTTAACGAAATTATAATAGCAAAATTGTGCCCCTGATGGAAGGCTTGCGTAGAGCTGCCCTTGGCGGCCTTTTACCTCTCGTAGACCACCTCTAATGGTACGAAGGGTTGGCGTAAATGCATTTCTTCAACAATATAGGGATAAGAGGGATAGAATAGAGGGGTCAGTCAGGAGGAGTGAGGGGTAGAAGGGGTACAAACAGTGAGCTGTTATTAAGATAATATCTCTAGCATAGCTCTACTGCGTCTAGAAGCCTAATTTAATTTGTATTAGTTAAATAGTTAACTTGGAAATAAATCCTTGTCATCTTACTTGTCTGTAAAAAATCTGTTCAAACAACAATGAGGACTTAACTCGTCTGCTTAGCAAGTTAACTAACTACCTTAAGTATAAGGTAGTTAGTTAACTAATGCAGATATAAATAAATACTCTTATTTTATCATGTCAAAGAAATTTAACAAGAAAATTTTTATCTTCACCATATTACATAAATGGCCAAACAATTTTCATCTTCTAAAAACATAAGAAGCCATTACTAAAGTAGTGTTTAACAAAACACAGAAAATTTAGAGAGTAAAGTTATATGTTGAAATTTTGCACATGGCCACAAAATTAATGTATAGCTGAAATTAAATTGTTTCAAACAACATGCTCAGTGGAATAATTTATATAATGTTAAGACGAAAAGTTATTTTACAGTGGTTGCTATTATTATAACTTCAGTTCAGTTATTCTAACCACCTTGTTCATAATAGTTATATGAGATTTATTGACTCGTTAATATATTAGCATTATGCAGAATCGCAATTAGAGTGTTAAAGATCAATATAACTTTTTTTTATAACTGGACCCAAAACTAACAAACCACAAATTTTAAAGAAAGAGTTATTGCTAACAGCACTTTCAAATAAACAACTCAGAAAAATAGTGCAAAATATATTAAATGACCCTTCTTAAAAAAATTGTCTATGTGTCATTCTGAATGTTTATATTTAAAAGGGTACATATGTCGATATATAAACAATTTCAATTCATAGTATCAAATGTCATGCACACCAGGCATTTCAATAATATTGTTTTTATTTTTAACAAACTTTTCATACTTTAAAAACTATTTTCTATTTTTTAGTTCACAGTTTTTTTAAAGCATATTATTTTAGTTATTAAACAATAATTATTTATTTAACTGATAGTAGGTTTTAATTACAAATTTACCTAATTAAGTTAGATAAATTAAATTTAAGTTAAACAATAAGGATAAAGATGTGCTATGAATGTTCTGTGACTCACCAAGTGTTCAGGTAAGAATCTGCTAATAATAACAAAAAATTGGTATTCAGTCATAACAATGGCGGAATTATTTTGATAATCCGGAAAATCCAAAAAAACAATCATGCATAGAATTAAATTACCATTATAATTAGTAATAATAAATGCAAGATATTTTAATTAATTAAAATTATTTTATTGAAAGTTAGTCTCTTCCTGTGGGTCGATTAGGGTTCCTTTTTGTCCTTCAACAGTAACTAGAACTATTTTGGAAGCAGTGGTAGACTTATGACTTTAAAAAAGTATTCTGTAAGATTCCATTTTGAAATAAATACATTCATTTACATTTGTTATTTATTATTATACATGTGTTCTATACGGATGTAGATTCTTTAGACTTTGGTATATGTCTTTCATTGTTTAGAATCTTGGTGTATGTCTGGTTGTTATGGATTCACATAAAAACGACTGGACCAATTTCTATGCGATTTTTGCTGATCTACAGCAAATTCCCGAATTTAAAATCTGTGGTACTTCATATACCAGAAATCCCACAGGAATTTTCTTGGGAGCAGTTTAAAGTGGCGCAGATGAAAAACAAAGTTGGATTCCGATGTAATACTTTCACTGTTTGATAGCAAATTCTCTGCCATAAAATCAGTCATACTTTATATCATGGGTATCCAGAGGGATTTTTCCTGGGAGTGGATTCAAGTTGTTAGGACACATATAAATTAGCTTATTCCATCCAACATGGACAAAGTCAGAGGCGAATCCTAGTACATAATAATTATAAAGATATGTTGTAGAGGAGTTTGTTGGCTTCTTCTCCTTTAATAACTAAAATTTCTTTTGAAGTGATGATATAATCATGACATTCGATAAGTAATGTCTAAGATGTAATTTTGAAATAGAAATTGTGCAGTACTCAAAAATTGGACCTACCTCATTATTTTTGAATTTAAGTTAATTATTAGGCAAATCAAACATTTGAGCACATAGTAGGTATGTTTATGGGTCCTTAACAAGTTTTTAATTTACAATTATAGTGATATTTTTAAGAGGATAAACAAATTAAGAGCAGTACTTGAAATTATCCCACATTCACATTTTAAATCACATGTATTTTCATTTTCATTGGCAAAATCTGTAATTATGCAAATGTCTATAGACAATAATCACCACTTATCTTCAGGTGGGTCATTATCCTGTCATTATCCATATGGGTTTTTTTAGATATTTTTCATCACACATATGATAATTGTAAGATGTTGCACCCAAACAAGATTCTATAATTATAATGAGATATGGGTGCCTTAGCTATGAAGTCAACTTAACTAGTTACTCATATAAATATGTATTGCTTTCGTCCGGACGTCCACCTATAGGTAGACAAAATATATGTATTATGCCTAGTTATATATATTATATAAAGTATTAAGAACCCAATCTGAGGTTATAATGTAGTGAAATTAAGTAAAAAAGAACAGTATGAAGCATCCATATTTCTATATAAGGGGATTGAATATGTGTACACTTTAATCATAGTCTCAGGTCGCTATCAAGTTAACTACAGACATGGAAAAACTGTTGAACGATAAATAGCTGCGTCTCGAAGACAGTGAAAGTACAGACGTAGAGTTAATTACTCTGGCATAGAATCATCGCGAAACTACCCATCACAAAAAGAAATAAAAAGACCTACTTTATTAACATATACAGAAAGACCTTTCTCCAAAAGCTATTCTATATTATTAATTACTGTGTCTAATGTAGAAAGATCTAGGTCGCACACGACACTATAATCGCAACAAAATCAGTCAGCAGTCATTCCGACCAAACTCATACTGAAACCACAGCTTTCTACATTAATATCGCTCTATTATAGACGTCATACAAATTTAAAACACCTGCTATGACTAACGACGTTAATACATAGCAAATCAATAACATCTTATAGGAGGACACAAACGAAATCAATAATTTTAACAAGGGACTAACCACGCTCGCCGTGTCTTGGCTGTCTAAAGAGTATTTATCCGTATCCTTTCCTTGGTGTTCGTTTGAGAAATATTCATATTTACGCGTTGGACTACTTTTCATTGTTCACAAATTGCCTCGATGCTTAAGCCTCGACAAGCATTTTTAAAACACCGAAGAAACTACAAGATAGACCGACTACCAAATTATCACTGACAGAAGTGAAAGATGAAATTCGAATGAGTTTGACATCCGAAATGACAGTTAAACATATTTTCGACAGTGACGCATGTAACAACTTTTTCATACAGTTTCATTAGAAAGACCTTTTAGGCAAACTTAAGCGTTATGCACCACCAACACACGTGAAATTAAAAAAATCGCTATTACACTAAACAACGGAGTTATAAAAATTGTTTACATTGAGTGACTTGGTTTTCAAAAAATCATATATTGTATTCTGATTTGAAACGTAAACAAACCATTGATGTTATTAGAAATTATCTTATTAGACAAAAATAGTGACATATGACAAACTAAGCGATAAAATCAATAGAATTTACGCCGATATTATCAATAAAAGCTAATCAATTAATCTGTGATACTGATAATTAAATACACCACTGTTTAATTAAATTCTTAGGCAATTTTTTATAAACCTCCAATCAAGTAATCATTCTATTGTCAATATTACGAACACAAGGTTTTGAACCATATTGCATCAAAACGCAAACATGTGTCGTAGACTGAATTAACTAAAATTTCTTAGTGTGCAGTGTGTTAAGTGTAAATAGAGGTTAAACGTATACACTTACATTTTCATATTTATCAGATCCTTCGTCCCACAATTGTATTTTCGTATATTCTTGAGATACACCATTTTTATAATTCCTACGATACATCTGAAAGACATTTTGCAATAAACTATTTAAAAAAAAACCACAATATTAACACAGTAAACAGTTTCTATGTAAATTCACTTGTATTTCACCTCTTTATAACTGCTCACAAATAAATATTAAAATACGCAAGTTATTGAATACCTATTCTTTTTACTTACTTAATAATTGAAAGTTACTTGTAAAGTTACGATAATGACATAATATTGTGATATTGGTAAAATACGTAAGGAAATAAAATACTAAACAAGTAGTGATTTGTGGATACGAGGTATTACGTTTCTTATCAAGGCCATGCAATAGTACTATCGGGCCGTATACCGAGATAACGTAGCTTCGGGATTTATCAGAAATTTGTTTGTACTATAATTAAAACAGCAAAACGCTATTGTTTATAACAGTCTTAGAATTTTACAGACAAACTAACGATCTCGGTACAAGTTTACCGGCCTTGAAAAATAAAAATCTAGGACCCGATTTCAGCGTCGCGTAACGGATCCAATTATGAATCTAAACCAATTATCTAAACAACCCACTTACAAGCACACAAAAAAATTCATTAAAAATATTTTATATAATAACAGATCTTAAAAAGTTTCGATACCGCGAAATTTTGCCTCCCTTTATGGCGAATTGTATTGTTTTTCCATGCTATTACTATTATCTGCGGTATTTAAGATTCCAAATTCAAATATTTGACAGTGGTCAGATACGCCTGCTGCGTTATTATTCGAAATGCAAATAGATTAAAATTGTTAAAATTTATTTTATTTAACCGGAGTTCAACGGCGCCACCTACCGGGTCCAATTGCGAATTTAAGCCATCCAGGGACCCTTTCGAACATACAAAAAATTTCATCGAGATCGTGACAGAAATAACCCTAGAATTTTAAATATATAAAGATTTCATAAATTCGTTTTATTACTAAATAACATTTGATAACAAAGATTACAATTACTTTGCCCATATTTAAAATAAAAAAATATTTTCAGCAGGACAATAATTTTTTTTAGTATGGTATAACTAATCTTACCAAAGGTATACATAACCACATTTAATCTACTAAAGATGTCCTATAAAAATAGTAAATGTCATATCAAGCAAGTCCTAATATCACGTGTTATCGAAGTTAGGAAATCCCGGTGAATATAAAAGTCCCGGTTTATATTGTTTTCGTATCAATTGCATTCGAATCAGTTAATTTTTATGAATACTACTCACTTTAAAACACTCCCGGGAACTTTCTTGCGGGATTCAAAGAATATAAAGTATCGCATCACTATAAAAAGGAGTTAAGCTATCGTTCTAGTGAAGTCATATCGAAATTAGCTAATATTTATGAAATGTGACTAATTTATATAATTCCCGGGAAAAATCCCGCGGGATTCCCAGGACACAAACTATCTCAGCATTGAAAAAATAGTGCAAGCTATACGTCTAATTAACATTTTGTTGGTTATAAGCTAATTTTTATCCACCCGAACAACTTCAAACCGCTCCTGGGAAAATTCCCGTCGGATTCACGGAATAAAAAGTATCACAGATTTTATTACACAAGTTTAGCTATCGATCAGTGAAAAAATCACATTGGAATTCGAAAACAATTTTCAGTATGGTCACTTTAAATCATTTCCGGAATAATTCCCGGGATAAAAAGTACCGTGTTGTTAAAAATATGCATCGTGTTCTCCGTCCTTTATAGTCTATTTCAGTTTTTTTTAATAGCTTCAATGTACAGACACGGTATTTTTAAAATTATATTATAATATAACTAGGCTATGCCCGCGACTTCATCCACGCCTGACAGATAACGTAGATTATAGTTATTAGTATTTTCAGCAGGGCAACGAGTTTTTAGCATGAAAATACTGAATTTCGAAGATTCCCGTAAAATCCGGGATAAGTAATGTTACTAAATATATATAGGCATACATAAATACATGTTTTATTAAATGTCCATAGGGGACGGTAACTACTTCCCATCACAGTTGGGCTGTCAACCTGTCTGCTGTGCTTCAGCAATAAAAAAAATGTGTAATAAATATTAAAACTTCCGTATTAAAAAGTCCTAATGTTTCAAAGGTAGGAAATCCCGGGAAATATAAAAAGCTACAAAAACAATATAATCTGGGAGGATTATAATTTTTTTTGTAGCAATTGATCCGAATAAGATAAATGTTATACGTACTACCTACTTTAAAACACTTCCGGATAAATTTTCGCTGGATCCCGGAATCTACGTATTAATTAATTAATACGTATTAAAAATTTCGCGGACGGAGGAGTATGAAATTTCTCATACTTATAGTTTATATAGAGAAGAAGCGACGAATGCCATTTTTTTAAATTATGCATTAAAAATACATTAAATCAATAAAAAAAAAACATTACACACACTACCATGTATTTGACACAAACACGCATATATACTCTTATGTTTATTGTTCAAGTCAAACTAACAGTGTAGCCTTGGCGAAATCTGTGATTATAGAAGTATAGTATTTGACAATAAATTATTATGGTCGAATTTCGACCACGGGCGACCACTAGTATAAAGTATCGCATTACTTTATAAAGGACTTAAGCTATCGTTCTAGAGATGTCGTATCGAAATCAGCTAATATTTGTGCAATCTAACTATATTTATACCATTCCCGTGAAAATTCCCGAAACACGAAGTCCCGCAGCATTTAAAATAGAATGTAAGCTATCATTTTCGTGATAATTGTGTCAGAATCAGATAATTTTTATGCTCTCGAACAACTACAAACCGCTCCTGGGGAAATACTCGCGTGATTCCCAAGATGAAAATATTATACATTTTATTAAATAAAATTTGCTATCGATCAGTAAAAATCACATTGTAATTCGATTTTTTTAACTGGCCAATTTAAATAATTCTCAGTAAAAATACTGCTGCATTCCCAGGATATAAAGTAGCGCAGATTATAAGTCTAAAAGTTTACTGGCGATAAACGAAAACCGTATCGATATCAGCCTCGTAGTTTTTACGTGAATTCCGAACATGAGACAAATAGATCAGAAATCTAAAAAACATTGCATCGTGTTCTCCGTCGTTTACCCACTTTAAAATACTTCCGGATAAACTTCTGCTGGATTCCCGGAATATAAAGTATCGCATCACTTTAAAACGTCTTAAGCTATCGTTCTAGTACTGTCGTATCTAAATCGGCTAATATTTATGCAATTTAACTAATTTATACCATTCCCGGGAAAATTCGTCGTTTATACAGTCTCTTCCAGTTGTTTTTTAATATCTTCAACGTGCAGACAGCATTTTTAGAATTTTATAAAATTATAGATTAAGATTTTACGTGGTAGGGAGTCATGCTGAAATCAATAACTTTTGTTGAAATTATTAGTTCGCTGGAACGCGGCCGCCTGTTCAATATTACACCATGCTCTTAAAGAGTATTAGCGTGAAATGTTTAGCCTTGAATGCAGTGAGTGAGAGAGCCGGTGGCTCACTTTTCCCCCCCATCCTTTGTCCACTACTACCCCTCTTTTCCTATCTCATCCCGTCTAGTTTAACACTTCTATCTCATCAACCCTATGCAAACCGAAACGTTGGCAACGGCCCTGCTGTTGCAGACGTTTATAACTGACGGTAACTATTTTTCATTCAGGTGCGTCATCTGCTTGTTGGCCATCTTCAGGCAATAAATAAATTTAAGGTCCGTGGTCTACAATGATAATCAATTTTGAGTAGTACTTAATCAACTGATTAAATAATAGAGTTCTCAGAGATGTTGTCACATCTTTTCCTTAAAACAAGCAAAAGTTGCAAAGTGTTCCGACATTAGTGTACTGGTTCCAGTCTCCCTTTAAAGAGTGGCATCACGTTATTAGCACCTTTGGTGGTTCTAAAGAGTAAAGAGAGTTACAAATATCTATAGGCGATGGTAACCGCCTTCGAAATAATTATACGTCCCAGATCTTTAATTTTAATTTTGTTTATGTATACATAGTTTTATGTTACAATCTAGGTTTATACTGTTTTAATATAAAGCTCTTGTATTGTCTCTGTATTGTCACGATTGCAATTTGCTGTGTGTATATAAATGAAAAAAAGAATCTAAACCATTCGACCAATCGGGGAAAAGTTTAAAAAATCTACATTTATAAGGTCAACGAAGACTACTAGTACTATAACTACTACTACTATAACTCATCCTACATATTGTATGATATTATTTCGCTATTTTGTTTTTCTCAAATATGTTATTCACTTTTGAAGACCGTAAATAAAAAAATAAAAAAGAGCGAAGCCCATTCGTTGAGTCTGTACGCGCCTCCAGGGCAAATGAAACAGCATAATCCTTGGCTAAACAAACGGGCGATAGTCCCGGGAGTCGCATATTATTTATTACAGTATTTAGCAATACAATAAATCACAATTCTAAAATTTAACGGTTTCACAGACTTACCGTTGACTCACACGCCTTATAGAATATCAAAAAGTAACGAAACCTGGAAACTTACCGTGTATATTTCACCAAGAAATACATATTCAGATAAGCAACTCGAAAAAACCATCGTAATATTAAACTTCAAAGTCTAAAGTAATTTTAACGTTCAACTATACCTAGTTCAAAAAATTAAACAATAAAACTTTTGACACAAACTTAGTTTTTTTAATTTGTTAGTAGTAATATTTTAATATTATTTGGTCACTAAACTTATGTTTCTTTTCATTATAAAAAAATATAAGTTTAACAAAACTACGCTTCCAAACTGAGTAAAGTAACATTTAAATAAAGTTTTAATCGATTCGGTCTTTTTATAAAATCGATTAGATAATTGTCATTCATGCATTAATTTGTCTGATATTATTAGTGTTTTATCTAAATTTAAAATGACAAATATTTACATAAATTGTTCCATAAAACAAGTTTTCAAATGTTTCTTGCATACCCGTCTAACAAGTGCATGATACTTAAAACGTTTATTCTACGAGCAAAACTTAAATGCGTTCTTAAAGTTTATGCACGTCAATGCGCAAAACACGATTAAATAAGGTTCGCGGACAGAGTTGAGAGGGAAATGTTGCGCTCTCGCTCTCTTATTATTTGGACTCGCATTCCATCCTCTTCGCATTCACATCGTAAGGTATCATAGACGGAAAAATTTGACCGGACCTGCGCAAACTCACGGAACTAAATTCGCTCGAAGCGCATTTAAGTTTTGTGCGCTCTGTACACTGAACCCTAACATTTGCCCACAACTTCGTCTAAGTTGGACAGGTAACAAATAGTACAGATATTTTGCCAATATTTAAAATAAAAGGGTATTTCCAGCCGGGCATCGATCCCGAAGACTCCCGTAAAAACCTGGATAGGTTATTTTATTTTTAATGTTATTAAAAGCATACATAAATTCTACTAAAGATATTTTGTAAATATAGAAACTGCCACATCAAGCAAGTCCTTAAATCACTTGATATTCGATGTTAGGAAATCCCAGCAAATAGTTCCGGATTAGTTTAGTTCTATTTGTCATGTGATCGATTCTCTGAAAAAGTCCGGGATCCCTTGGACATTAATATACAACGTCATTTAAAAAAGAAGGTAAACTATTAATAGTCATACTAATAAAACTTATAAAATAGTTATTAAAATAACTAATAAAACTATTGTTTTAGTATAAAGTTAGGTCCAAATCAGCTGATTTTTATACACATAAACCACTTTAAAGCACTCCAAGGACATTTCCCATGGATTCCGGGGATATAAAAATACCGCTAATTTTAAGTCCAAGAATTTGCTATCGATCAACGCAAAGTGCATCGAAATCAGCCACGTAGTTTTTACGTGAATTCGGAACAAACAGACAAACCGATAGACAAGAAATCTAAAAAAATGCAGTGTTCTCCATTATTCATAATACAGTCTATTCCATTCTTTTAATAACTTCAATGGACAGACACGGGAATTTTTAGCAATTTATAATATTAAGTATAGACGTTTGCGGAATTTGAATTAAATGTCTAGAATTTTATAATATTGTATATGTATGCGGAATTCGAGTTAAATGTCAGTTGAAAGTTCACAAACACACATACGTAATTCACAATTCTTACAAACACAATCAAATACAAGTTCAAACCGCATGGCAGAAGATCGTAATAACATATAACGCACTAAGTGTGTTGATGTGAGATATCCGTTCCGAATGTACACTTGATAACTCCTCGATGGTAATTGAAACTCAATTAGCTGTCTCAGCGGGCCGACCTTATATATTCACAAAATAGACATGCCCTTACAAAAAACATGCGCAGCACTTTAATCCAAAACAGCATGGCTTCTACGACCTAGCAATCATATTTCAACAAAAGAAAGAAAGAAAATATTTTATTTAGAACAAAAATAAAAACAAAATAAATAGAAAGACAATAGAAACAATGTAAGTCCTAAATTAAAACGGTTTATGTTTTACTTGAAGGCCGACTATAAACACCAAAGGGATTAGCTATACACCATAAACCATTGTCACCATTAAAAGACTTGCAAATAATTTAAATACCAAGGGTAGTATAACAGGTGTCCAGAAAAGACTTCGAACGAAGTGCTAGATAAAAGAGAGGTAGAATCTATACCAAGACCACAGACACTGTATGTGATCCCTCAGTCAGTGTAATGTAATACATATTGTTACGAGCTACAGGACTCGAATTAAAAATGCAGTTGGAACTACTACAGAATTTATTAGAACTGTACAAACACGTATAAAACAAATACAAATATAACTGGATGCAACCAGTTCACACTGCACGATTCAATACAATTCGACACGCGCAGAGTCTGGCGTCTATATCGCAAATCGAGAGTACTACAAAACGTCTTACTCGTTTCGTAGTCGTCGCTTGACTGTCCACCCCTCCATTCGGGCATTGTCTTATACTACTACACAGTACAAAAAAAAAATGGCCGCACGTACTGAGTTTCCGAGAAATAGTAATTTGCACACCTGCGAACGGAAAACAATAACAATAAGGATTAATTCGACGCCAATGATGGTCATAAAACAAGTAGAAAAACAATAGCATGTTTTTCTTCCTTACAATTCAAAACACAAAAGAATTCCTAAATCCGGGAAGACAATAAACTGCGCTTACGACAGGCAGCTGTGCGTTTATCTTTGACGGCATGTAACAATATTTACCAAATAACGCCCAAGCTTTAATCAATAGCCTTGGCGACACCTGATACAATAAATCCTGACATTATCTATACTAATATTATAAAAAGGTAAAGTTGGTGAATTTGTTTGTAGGATAATCTCTTGAACTACAGAACCGATTTTGAAAAATCTTTTACCAGTGGGATGCTACATTATTCCTGAGTAACATAGGTTATATTTAATTATGATTAATATTTTTTAATGGCGCCCAGCGAAATGGGCACGGGAAAGCCTGTCAAATATGTAACAGCAATAAGGTTCCACGCGCATATCCTCTTTTGTACCACTTCGCAACGTGTTATAATAGCTGATAGAGAAGAAGCGGCAGAAAAAACTCTCCAGCAACACGCCTAAGCTAGTCTTGTGTCTGTAATGAGTGAGTGGTGTATTAACGTTGTGTGTGTGGACCAGGGGCTCTCCGGCGTCTGTTTTGCTAGTCTGATGTTCCGAGCCTCGGGGGATTTTTGATCGAAAGGAGTTGAGTAATTTGTATGGCTCGCCAGTGACGATATTGCGAGGCCGACGTTGGCTCCAGGGAACAGTCGGTGTGGGCCTATAATTGACCATTTCCACCACCAGAGAGTTCGGGTGATGGGGGGCTCGATCAAAAAGATGTCTAGAGAGAGAGATGAGGTAGTCTTTAATGGAGGGATGCAGGTTTACGTTCACAGAGCTGTGGTCAACGCCCACTTTGATCCAGCTCTTGACATGGGTCCTTGTGAGCGCTGTGTGATCGAAAATGATGACGTCATTAGTGATGTTTTCGCGACGATCATAACAACCGTGGTCGCCATGTGGCACGGCAGACGGAGCATTTTGGGCGTTGTGAAATACTAAAGGAACGCACCCAACATGTATCTCCATTGATATGACTGTCCGCTGCCCATTTTAGAAAATTCTTGTTTAAAACAAAACTTGTACCATTCATTTTTTAAACATTACTCTTGAAATTTCCATCATAATTTCCCCAAAACACATATTATGATGATTGATCGAATAATCATCCAGTAAAAATCAAATAAACAATTCTAACATGATTTATTTTATTCCTATTAAAATAATATTAACAAAAACATCTTTTTTTTTAGGCTTTAAGCGCATCCTGTATTCCATAGCCGGGGCCTGTTGGTTCTTCTGTCAAAGATGTCAGTCCACCGAGAGGCTCCGAGGCAAATCTACCACTCCTAGAAAAATACATAGATTTAAGTACTATTTTTATTGTTACCACTGGACTGGCTTCTACACATAGACATTCGGATTAGACTCTGACATAGAAATCCTTCAATGCTTCCAGAGAACCATATGAAAGACAACAATAAAGACACCCTATTTCACAACCAATGCCAAAGCTCATGACTCAAAACAACCCACAGCCAGGTGGTAGGCTAGGGTATTTGCCCGTCTGGATTGCTACCACCCCTACTTTAGAGTATGTTACCATAACAACCTTGAGTTGAGTTCCAGCATTAGTGGCAAGAATCCAGTTTTCCTTTAGCGGCAGCACATTGATAGCACCTTTGGTATTACCAATGTCCATAGGCAATGGTAACTGCTTTCCATCAGGTGAGCCGTCTGCCTGTCGCCGTAGTTAGTGGTTAGTGTACCCGTCCCAAACTCAAAAGGGTGCAGGTTTGAATCTTGGCCAGAAAGCATGCACCACTTTGGCACTTTTCTAAACCTAATGTGCATATTGTCACAATAGCCATGTGCTATCGGTGATGGAAAACATCGTGACGAAACATGCACATTGAGATAACCAATGTGTCAAACCTGCCAAGTCGCATCGTGACTACGTGCCCTGGCCAGTTCACAGATGTATGAAACTTGGGACCAATTATAGCAAACATCTCGCCAGACTGTTGGAAAACACTATGTCAACTACAACCGTTTGTACCCAGAAAACCTTGGTTTTTCCAACATCGTTATTTCCCTAAAAAAATTGTGTCCTGCATAATACACTTTAGATTGGCTCACTGTTGTTCCCCAGTTTTCCTAGCCAAGATCAGTGCTCGTGACCACTCCCTTTGTGAATGTGAATTAGCTGAAGGGACACTGGAGCACATTTTCTTCCATTGCAATGAAATTAAAAAATAATGTTTATGTATATATTTTATATAATTTTTTAATGCTTAATAACATTCATTTATAGTGTAGGTAGTCTAAAATAATATGTTTGTTTTGTCCACAGGATGACAGAAGGTCTCTGCAATCAAATACCGATTAAAGCCTTTTTCCTTTAATTTTTTTACACCTGTCATTTTACTCTCTGTGTCATTGGCAAAAGCAATGCCTATGCGTTGGCGCCATTTGGAACAAAAATAGAATAGAATACTGTTTGTTTCCACTATAACGGGCGGCCCGAGCCCAGAAGTGGGACCTTTATGCACTGTTATTACTCTCACAATGTGGGAGAAGATTGCCAAAACCTACATAAGATACAAGGAATTTCTGAAGAAAGAAAGACGCCTAAAGCGCACATCCTTGACCTGGAGGCAAAATAAAGCTCCAATTAAATTAAAGAAAGCATATCATTCTTACACGATTTAAAACATAGAAATCATCTGCTTATTGAACATGGACACAGAAAAAAGTAAGAATTAAAAAACTCTGTCTCAAGATTCTATGGCGTTTCCAAAATACAGTATTCCATACAATACTTAATGCACCGTGGTTCATAAAAAATCATGAAATGCACGAGCACTTCGAAATGGAAACAATTAAGGAAGTAATAAACACTGTAGCTATCCGTTACTAAGATAAACTTAACCAACAAACTGGCTGTAGCCCTCACTGATACTAGCCAGACTGTGGAACTATTGAAACAATACCACATTTGAGAGCTCTAAAGTCTGACTTGGCAAAAAGAGAAGTTCTTTATTGTAAGGACTAATTTCAACTGTGAAATCTTCTCACATCACTTCTGCTTATAGTGTTGCCAGTGGTCGCAGGAAGCAAGAAAATTATACAAAAAGACTCTGTCCCATGGCAGAAGCTTTGCAGATGGGGTGCTATACTTGTCCAATGGAATGATAGAAAAATATTATCAAAGTTAGAATTTATACAGGGTTATTCATTGAATTAATTGGAAACTCTTCAGGAGATGTATATATTCATAGAAAATTCTCGCAAAATTATTAACAAAAATATTACATGTACCTTGGTCCAGGTTTTGGTTTTTCGTCTCTTTTTAATTTTTCGATAATTTCTTTTGTGTCCTCAACTGACAGATCCTCCTAGAATTTAAAAATTTGTATTATATCTTATATAGAACTGTGCTGTTTTACTGAATTATTATATATCTATACATATAATAAAATGTTAGAGGTCAAATTTCTGTACAATGAAAAAAATTTCTAAAAACCGAGTCAGGAGGATGTAAGAAGTGAAATAGAACTAATTTAGAATTTTTCAAATTTTATATTTCTCTGTTTGTCTGTCTGTTTGTACCGGCTAATCTCCGAAACGATGAGACCAATTTAAATGAAATTTTGTATGGTGGTAGCTTATATCCCTGGTCAACATATAGGATACTTTGATATGGGAGGTCGGTATGGCCATGATAGGTAATATGAAGGTATTTAATAAATTGAAACTATGTATTTGCTGTGTTAAGGACATACTGTGACTTTAAATTGAGGGTACTTATGTTTTTCTTAAAATACCTGCACTTCTTTATATGAAGTAGTGTTTTAGTTTAATATAAAAACTGGGTTGTATTTATATTGTTGAGTACTCTATATTTTTTTTAGGATTTTTAATACCCATTGTAATAAGTTTCAGTTTACAAGATTGTTAAAAGGTGAACACTGTGTTGTTGGTTCGACAATATAAAGGAGGTGAAATCGCCTAGAAATTCGATATTCTACGTTCGTCAGTTGAACAGAGCGAAAGCTCTGTTGGACAAGGAGCACATAATATGTTGTGGTCGATAATTACTGTCTGATAATCGCAGTATTGTTTGACGGCAAATCGCTGTTCGACACCTGACAAGCGTGAATTCAACTCTTGGAGTTGTCCTAATCCTATTCTATCCTTAAAGACGAATACTAGGCGCCTGAAAATGTCCAAATCCTCCAGATCTAGCATTGACCAGAGGGAGCCAAAAGATAAATCTCTACCTTCACTAGCTTTCCAATTAAGGAACTATCTAAATGGAGGCACTTATCTTGCTCATGCAATACCACATCTTTGAAAATATAAATTGACAGAATTTACTAACAACAAATCTCAACAAAAACATAAATGTTTCACATAAATTTGTTTTGATTTCATTTACATTTCTATATATAAAAATCAATTATGTGATTTTCTTAATGTTGTGGTACCTCTCCGCCGTTACAACCTTGAGTTGTGTGCCAGCATTAGTGGCCAGGTACCAGTCTCCCTTTAAAATAAAAAAATATGTATATCCCACAAAATTTAAATGTCCCATAGTAAATGGAATTGAAGTTCACATGAGGTAAGCGTCATGGAAAACCTTAGTAATGAAATATAGCATAAGTAAGATTCCTTACATAATAATCATCATTGACTTGAATCATTGGTGCATTCACACAGGCTCCAAGGCATTCAACCTGAAAACAATATAAGTACAAAATTATTAACTTTGAAAGTGTGCTTGCATAGATTTTGTATATCTTTAAACATTTTTTTATTGAATAAGTTCAGCAGACAGCCATCCCACCTGATGGAAAGCGATTACCATTGTCTATGGACATTTATAACACCAAATGTGCTACAATCTGTTGTCACCTCTTATGACTGGCTGCTTGGCCGCAGCAATTTGTGTTCTCTCTCCGTTTCTGCATGGATAAAATAATAAATACATACATAAAAAACATATTCCTTCTTCAGCACTTTAAAAGTGAACTGATGATGATAAAGTTTACTATTTATTTACTTTCATCACTATGAAAGTAAATACTAAACTTCTCCTTGGAATGAATATAGGATACTTTTATCCTGTAAAATGGGTGAGTTTCTCTGGAAGAAGCATGTCTAAAAATGGGATGTATATGGGCTGGTGTTGTAAGAATAATAAATAAATCATCAGATACACCCACTTGTACATCCCCATGTTAAGTTTGTGTTATGGGTAATACATAATGGATAACTTTGGGGCCAATCCCAGAGTACACTATGTGAAATTTGTTCATGACATTTATCATGTCTAAAGTATACCACCATAATAACCTTGGGTTGTCTTCCAGCATCAGTAGCCAGGTTCCAGGTCGCCCTTAGAGGCCAGTAGCATATTGATAGCACCCTCAGTGATGCAATTGTTTATAGGCATTGATAACCACTTTCTATGAGGTGGGCTATCAACCTGCCTGATGTACTATAGCAATAAATAAATATGATGGAAACTAATATTACTGGAAGTAGCAGATACTTTAGTTACTAAAGGACTATAACTTTTTCATTTACAAAGTGGAAAACTCTACAGAAAGACTTCAATACCTCTGAGATAGAGAATTTTCCACATGGACTGTTGCCTCCAACTTCACAGTTTGTTGCTTCCTTTATCGCCTTTAAGACTGTATCTGAACCCCGTAGCCAGCAAGGAGTAGTAGTACATACTTGGACATGATATTTGCCTATTGGTCGTCTGAAATGTTAAATTTTGTACACAAATTAAATCATCCTCATCACAAATCAAGACAGCCTCTGTGTTCAATGGGCTAAGTCATTGCGGCCTACTTCACTGCAACGCAGACTCTGAATTTGATTCCCGTAATGGTGAATTTCAGAAATGAATTTTCAGTTATTTACTGTGGTTTGGGTGTTTGGGATCGGCCCTAGAGTAGTCCATTGCATATTACCCATAAAACAAGCGTAACTTGCTTAATTTGGGAATATAAAATGAGTGTATTTGTCTGCCAATTTAAAAAAATAATCCCTCACAACATCAAGCCAAATCAGTAATTTCTTCTATGCTAACTTGTCTTTCTTTAATACTAATTTCTCTAATGGTTAAAACCTTAGTGGTCCCTAGTTTTCATCTTAGTTTGTGAGAGTCAGTCATAGACAGGTTGCATTGCATTAAATTTTAACCTACAAGCTATTCGCTTCTGGATTCTGGAAAATATACTAGTTTTATCCTGAAACTATCCCCTTTTCTGGTGTAAAATATCCTATGTCCATACTCAGTATTGAATCTATGTACATATCAAATGAGATGGGGATTGTTGAGCCAAAGAAGTGTAATAAGTTAATATGGCTTAAAAAGTTTCAGTTATATTTTTCTGTAAATTTTTGTGTATAGAGATGTAGCATCTTAACGTTGTTTATGTAGATGGTCTTGAAATGTAAAAATTTAATTTTACCTGATAAACATAGTGTAAAAGTTGCAACTTCATAAACCCTCATACGAGGCAGACTGAGAATTTCAGCAACTTTATGCATAGCTGAGATTGGTAGCCACCCTCCATTCTGGCGCTGAGCCAGATCAAGCAAAGGGATCATGGCACCTCGTTTATGACCTTCTGGATATATTGCGAGGAGAGCATCAATTCTCTGAAATTTTTGTTAATTTATAAATTGGCATTTACAATGACACAACACCCTTCTCTGTAAGATGATAGATGGTAAAGCAGAAGACAGATGATGGCAGGGAGAGAAGGAAGTATTTGTCGACCAATTAAAAAGAGGATTGGAGAAGACTTTTATGACAATAGCTAAACTTTTAAATATTATGATGATGAAGTGATAATATTTTAGAAATTAAGATCAACACCAATACTTTATCTCTTAACTAATTTCATTAGAGCCATAACTTTTATCTATTGTTTTGATTTCAAACACTATTAGGTGCACAAATAAGTCTCTGCCGTTTTGAGAGAGATGGCGTGGCACGAGGTTTGTTAGTATTCGCAGATGGTAACCGGCTTGAAAATTAATTTGTTCATTCCAAAACAACATAACTCTATCAGATTATTAAGTTCGCATTAGCATCATATATTTTTCGTCCTCTAAAAATGTCTAAAATTGAGCCAACTAAGTGTCATATGCGGGAACTTTTAATTTATCTTTAATTTCAAAAAATCTGCAGCTGAGGCGCATCAAGCATCAATTGCTCTTAGAAGCATATAATGAGGATGCCTTGAGTGAGAGAACATGTGAGTGGTTTCAAAAGTTTAAAATGGTGATTTTGACATAGAAGACAAAGATCGCAGTGGAAGGCGAAAAATTTATGAGGATGCAGATTTGCAGAAATTACCTCAAACACAAAAGGAACTTGCACTTACTTTAGAAGTCATTCAGCAAGTACTCTCACATCGTTTAAAATCCTTAGGAATAATTCATAAGCAAGGTAATTGGGTTCCATATGAATTAAAGCCGAGAGATGTAGAACGCCTATTATGCACGAGTGCAATTCTGCTAGCTAGGCACAAAAAAAGGTTTTTTACATCAAATCATCACTGGTGATGAAAAGTGGATACATTATGATAATCCAAAAAGAAGAAAATCATGGGGACTACCTGGCCAAGCATCAACATCCACAGCAAAACCGAATATTCATGGAAAAAAACTCATTCTGTGTATTTGGTGTGATCAACTGGGTATGGTGTATTACGAGTTGCTTAATCTAAGGGAAACAATCACTGGAACTCTATACCAAACACAATTGATGAGAATGAGCTGAGCTCTGAAGGAAAAACGTCTGCAAACTACTCCAGACATGACAAAATTATTCTTCTACATGATAAAGCTCATCCACATGGAGCAGTTCCGGTGCAAAGCGATTTGAAAACACTTGATTGGGAAGTCCTACCCCACCTGCTGTATTCACCAGATATTGGCCCGTCCGACTATCATCTGTTTCGGTCAGTAGCACATTCTCTGTCTGAGCAGTGGTTCACATCATATGAAGATACTAAAAATTGGGTTGATTTGTGAATAGCCTCAAAAGATAAAGAGTTCTTCAGACATGGAATCCGAATGCTGCCTGAAAGATGGGGAAAAGTAGTTGCTAGTGATGGACAACACTTCAATTAAATTTAAACTATTATTCTTTCACAACAAATATTATTTTTTTGACAAAAAACGGCAGTAACTTATTTGTACTCCTAATATAAACAACTAGTTATAATTTTAGTCTTTAAGTTCATTTTTGTATTGGTGTATAATAAAGTGTTATCTATCTATCTATCTATCTATCTATAAACATCAATTTAAATAAGAACCTACTCTATCACTCCTATAGAACTAAAATTTGGTAATTTTGACAGGATCTAACTTAGGTTATTTGTAGAAAACAATTTATATTAAAAATATCAAAGAAAAGAATGTAACAAAAGTGCAACATGAACATTCAAAAGAAGAATAATTTAAGAATAACAAATGAAGGTTGATTTGCTTACTTTTTGATTAGCCGGAGAAAACTCAAAAGGGATGCTAGGGTTATCTTCGGGGGAGTCACGGTGGACGAATAAACTGTCATGCTGCAGAACAGACGTGGTCTGCATACTCCTCGCTGATAAACGCCACTGAAAACACAAATTTTTCAATTACGATGGTCGATCACACGTCAAACTTGGTTATATAATACTGTTTATTTACAATCAAACAACAGTTAATTTGATATTTAATTGACGTACCAAGCCCTGAACTCCTGTCCTGAGGCTGGACAGCATTTTTTGAAAATATTTTAATATATGTTGGAAAAGTTTATTGCGAAACACTGTCCGCGAATTCTTTTTGGGTGCAACTTCACCCTAATTCGCCACTAATACGTTCCGTTAACCCTCCCTTCTTTAAACTACAATAAATGCGGAGCATTATTAAAAATATTTCATTTTATTGACCTAAGTAATATTTTCAATACTTTGAAAATGATAATATCGTTATTTGTACAGTATTATTTAATTATAAATGTTGTCCTAAAAATACAAAGTTAGTACGATGAATTATTTTATATATATATATTTATTCTTAGTAAGTTGAAACGTTATGGAATCTGCTCCTAAGTTCACGTAAACAAACATCTATCAATTAAGTTTAATCTTTATCTGTAATAGCTTAAGATATTTTTTCATGTACGTATGATTATTTGGATTAATTGTATGCGTTACTTTATTCTTCGTTTATTTAAATCAGCTTTTTCTTTAATTAAAACTGTACAGCAAAACATCACTGACAATTGACATCACTCTTCATGATTTCCAGTTACAATACAGGCTATTAAATTTAAAATAAACACATCACATTCCAAAACCCCTTGACATAAGCAACGAGTATTACACTTTATGTTCTCTTAACGCCTTTTCAAAAGTTGAGAGCAAAAATCAAGTATCATTATTGTGCGAAGAAAAACAATGACTCAGGCTGCGAAACTGCAAATGTACACTCTTAAATTTTGCACCCTTCGCTGTTCCCTCAGCCAGCTCCTAACCACATCTGTGTAGGATATGATAAGAACAGTTAAGTGTAAATAGAAGCACTAATTTTAACTTATAACACGTTCATTTCGTTTGATGATAGATCTTGCAAAATTGAGTAGAAAGAATTATATAAGCGGGCTCCAAAGTATGAAGAGGAAGATAGTAAGCATGCGCCCGGGATTAATGACACTGAATAAAAATTCTTTATTGTTCATTAGAAAGTTACTAGAATCTTATATTTATACGGTCTTATTCATAGAGAGTTAGAGTAAGTTTGAACGCTTCTTAGAAAGAGAAAGAGAGATAACACTTTATTGTAGACCATCACAAAAAACACAGAAAAACTTATAGCCTAAAAATATTCTAAATGTGCACAATGGGCGGTCTTATCGCTAAGAAGCCATCTCTTCCAGACAACCCGAGGCAGGAATAAAACAGCTTCAATTTATCAAAGGTGGTATATATAAATTATTATACGATATCCAGTTACTTACATTATATTTTATTCAATAATAAACATATAAGTATGTAAAATATTATTTAATTATACTTAATGCACATATATAAAACTTATTAATATTACATACATAAATATATGCGCACTCATACGTATCGTAAACTCACTACACCTGCACACACGTCATCCTTTTATGATAACTCTTTTACAGTGCAGGCTGTTAAACTTTGGAATGCGCTGCCTCTTACTGTCAGAGAGGCCAAAACATCGCCTACATTTAAGAGCGCACTCAGAAAACACTACTTCTCCTTAAATAAATATGCCTAATTCTTATACTATGATTTATTGTATGTATTTAATTTATAAAGTAATTTAAGTATGTGTATTTAATTTATAAAATATGTAGTTTAAGTATGTTTAATAATGATAGGCCTCTTAATCTGCACCACCTACATCGCCAGATTAGATTATACATTCCTTAAGTTGGTTGCCTGAAAGAGATTGCTTTAAGCGATAAGGCCGCCTATTGTTTCTACCATGACAATATTGTAAATGTGTATTTTTGAAATTGTATATTTGGTGAGCAATAAAGTGTTATCTATCTATCTATCTATCTATATATGTAAAAATATCAAACATCGCTACGTTGCAGGTAGTGCTTTTTTGTCATGTTCTTAAATATTGTTAGTGATGTTTCTTAATGGCTTAAAGAAGCGTTCAAACTTGCTCTAACTCTATGAATAAGACCGATAGTAGACACTCATGACCGGTTCCTATATATTCATTAATTTGCCTTACCATGGAGCTCACGTACGGAGCTTGCGTCAATTTTTAATCGCTCATAAAACATAGAACAGTTAGTAAGATATAGAAACCGATGATCAATCTTTGGCTGCCTCTTTGGTTTAGTAAGCTAAGCCTTGGCCAGCTTAGTTTACTGTTGACTTGTCGCTTTTCTGTTCCAATTCTTAAAACCAATTTACTGTTATTTTCTCTGATCTGGATTTGTTTGGCTTCAGATTTGTCCATCAATTTCATATCACCCATAAAATAAGCGTTACTTGGCTTCAGATTGTATGATTTGTGTGTTTGTCTGCCAATTAAAAAAAGTTTATACATGGCGGCCTTATCCGTCATCGCGATCTGTGTTGCTATGAATATAATCGATACTTATATATTTGACTATGGCGGCATCAGTTACTTAGAAATCACCGAAAGCTAGATAAACTAGAGCGACTCCAAAACTTCTGCATTCATTTCATATTTGATTTGCGCAAATATGATCATATTTCTGAATTTCGTAGTAAACTCGAATGGCTTCCTATCCGCCTTCGCCGGAATGCTCGTATCTTATCCCTTTTGTAAAATGTACTCTTTAGCCCAAAAACGCCCTCCTATTTGAAGGAACTCTTAGAGTTCTTTCAAGAAATTAGTACAATGTTCTTGAGATCAGCAGCAAATCTGCGATTAATGACGCCAACACATTCTACGCAATTTTGTCAGAATTTTTCTACTGTGCAGGCTGTAAGGTTGAGGAATGTATTACTAATGAGTATCAGATGTGCAAAGTCATTTATGTATCTTTATGTACATACATATTGGTATATAAATATGTATATATATATATATATATATATTAAACTATGTGCACTGAATACCGAGCCACTATTAGAAATGTAAAATTATCTCAAGAAGGTTGCCTGGAAGAAATCGCTGTTAGCGATAAGACCGCCTATTGTTATAGTTATATGATTGTTAACTCATGTGTATTATTTTCTTTTTGTGCAAAAAAGAATACTCTATTCTGTTCTATATAAATGCGAATGTGAGTATGTTTATGTGTTTGTGACGTTTTCACGCCTTGACTACACAACAGATTTTCACGAAACTTTTTCATACGTTGCCCGTATAGTAAAAGGATATAGGGTATCATTTCATCCAGAAACAAGGAGTGTTTTCGAGATATAGCCAAAAAGATGGCACTCACGCGTTTAATTGTCGCTACTATTGCAAATCACTAATAAATATGTCATGACAACGACAATGTTAATGTGTCGTTATCATGGTTAATTTCAACTTCGCTAAATAGCGTTCCGGGTAAATAATTAGTACTTTGAATTAAAAATGAAGTTCGACATTTCTAAGAATTATAACATGTCCACTTTACGACATACATATACCTATAGAAACGCGAGCGTAGATGCGAGTAAAACTAAGTAAATTATAAATTATTACCTACTATAGTTAATTTAGGAAAATTCATGTTAGATTCATAACAAACTCGTTAAAATTATTCCAATTTTAAAATCTACCCAGAACGACGCGCATTTTCGGCGCAAGTGGGAGTGAGGAGGTGCGGCAGTCGCCATGGCAACCCTGTCGTTGTTTTGCCGATCGGACGCTTTTTGTCTGTTCTTTTTGCGCCTTTTTTAAAAACGGAAATATAGGCATAGGTGCACGGCGGCGCAGCCAGACAATGCTTTTACAAAACACCATGTTAGGATTTTAGCTTCCGTTGCTAACTAGAATTTTGGATGCTTTCGTTGGAAATATTGGGTGGTACGGTGAGGGTCTGTTTGTATTATCTATATATGTTCTGTAACATTGTATAAGCTTTATGTATCTGATAGGGATATATTTCATAGACTTAAATTTGACATGAATTTTCCTAAATTTACAATAGTAGGTAATAATTTAATATATACTAGCTTTTCTTCGCGTCTACGCTCGCGTTTAATTACGATATGTTATGTCGTAAAGTGGACATTTTATAATTCTTAAAAATGTCGAATTTAATTTTTAAGCTCAGACCGATCGAGCCGGTCCTAAGAGCTTTCATCAAGATTCCTTTTCCTGTCATTCCTATTTTTTATTCTTTTTCTTTTCATTTCCTATCCATCCAACAATTCCTATCATAATTCCAACATGGATTTATTGGTTAATTCATCCAAATTGAAAGATTGAATTGAATCATCTGATATCGGCTTAGAGGGGTATCTTTTGGTACCACCAATAAAATGTCACTTATCGAATTACTTGTTTAACAATAACAAATGAAAGTAGGTAGGTAGTTCACCGATCGATACAACATGATACTTTACAATATAAAGTGTTATATTTTTTAAATTAAATCGAGCATCGTACGCTATAAGATAACGCGGCCGCAGACTGGCGTTTAAACGCTCAAGACGGTATGAGCGCTTTAATGTATGTTAGGAAAGTTATATTTTTTGGTCAAAATATATAGGTAAATCAAATAGAAATATTTGTGAGTTGTTAAATTTTTTTTAGGTAAACTTTAAATGTACGCGTCACATTTTGAACTATTTTGTATATTACTCCGAAAATAAAGCTTGTAAAATAATAGAAAATATTGTCGAAGTGAGCTAATAGAGTCCTTTCAAAGGACACCTTTTTCGTTAATATTGATCAACTGTAACATTTTATTTTTCATTATAAGCCTCTTTTTTAAGCATTCAACAATAAATTTCGCAAATCGTACCCTAAAATTTAGATACACATCTTATACTAATATATAAATCTGAAGAGTTTGTTTGTTTGATTGAACGCGCTAATCTCAGGAAGTACTGGTCTGATTTGAAAAATTATTTCAGTGTTAAATAGAACATTTATCGAGGACGGCTGTAGGTCATATATCATCACGTTAATACAAATAGGAGCGGAGCACCAATGAAGAATATTTCAAAATCGGGGATTTTGAAAACAAATTCCACACGTCGTGGGCACAGCTAGTGTATTATATAATTGTGCGATTGGTGTATATCACATATCTCCAGCACCAAAAATCGTTTGAAATTTCCTTTAAAATCTCCTTAGACACTGGGTTGCCTGGAAGAGATCACTATAAGCGATAAGGCCGCCCATTGTTCTAATGCAAATGTATCCATGTCAATTGTCTAGATTTAAGTTTATGGTGAACAATAAAGAGTTTTCATTCATTCATTCATATCTCTAGCGCTAGTGGTACCTTATATATAATTCACATTTGTAATTAATTTTGACGGCCCCTGTGGATGTTGGTTAAACTTTTACCGACCTATCTCATTGCAGCGCAGAGGCTCCGGGTTCAATTCTTGGAGTGGTGAATTTCGTTCCGTTATTTATTATGCTTTGCTTTGCTTGGGGATAAGCAACGTGTGTATTTGTTTGCCGATCAAACAATTAGTTCATGACTTACCGACCAATAGCAATTTGAAACCGTTATGATTACTTTTTAAATTGCGATAATGCAACTTTAACAATTAATGAAAATGATAAACAATGACGTACAATTGTTTCAAGTAGATAATATATGAATTTTTATACTGATCTTTTAAAATATACATTTATCTTACAATAAAGTTCACAAGAAAACGTTAGTTAAAACAATTACAAACAGTTAGTCTGCGCGCAGAAATCTCAACCGCCAAACCGTAGTATTGGTCACGGTTGGCCAGAATGACTTCCATTCGTTCAGAAATTAGATAACGGGAAAGGTGGCACCATTGATAAGGAGTTAAATACGAAATCGCTCGTTTACAAAGCATTCAAAGCAAAAGAAATCTGTGTATTAGAAAGCTCTATGGTTGAAATGATCTCTTATGATATAGATACAGGCGTGTCTATGGATCTGTAAACGGGTAGTATTTTCTTAGGTAATGCTGATATTTTTTTTAATAAGCTCTCTCCCACTTTTATAGAATCCGCGCAATTTTTCCTGGGAGTAGATTTAACTTGTTAGGATACATATAAATTAGCTTATTCCGTCCAACGTGGGCGAAGTCGCTGGCGAAACCTAGTATATAATAAAATGTTATAAATTGTCATATTCCATGAACTCTTTCGAGCTGTGAAATTGTGCTCGATTAGCCACTTCTTAAGCCGGCAGAATCTATACTACTGCAGAAAATAAATCAACAGGGAATGTTAAAGTTCGCGCAAATTGGAGGAGAAAAGGTAGACAAGCGGACCTCAGGCTTCGACTCCAACGCAACTGGGATTTAACTCTCAAACGATGTTACAACACTATCAGATCCACAAAGATAATAGGATGCCCTTAAAGATTAATTTGCAAAACTGTGAATATAATAAAAATCGTTTTATTTTAGTTTTGCCTTACCCGATTATCTTTCTATTGTCTTTTTATTATTAGTGTTGCCTTACCCGATACTCAATGCCAACGAGAAATATCGCGGCTATTAAAAATTTGCAGCTTTACGACTGACGGCGACTTTTGTGTCGTCTATTTATAAAAACGAAGGTATTTTACCATATAAAATACGAGTGCATAGACATGCCCCGCGGGTTTGATTGTGTGACTTGAAGAGATTTTTAATGAAATTACACATGATACACACACATTTCTTGACTCTCTACTTTTTGAATGTACTTAGTAAAAATGCTTGAATACATATAAGCCGCGCGCACGCGCGCAGAAGGTTTGAGGTTGACTACTTACTATTATTGTATTTTATTACTTACTACTATTGGGTAGACTTATGTAAAGTATATACAATAATAAATTTATTATAACATCTACTTATTTATGTAACCTTTTTGTCAACCCTACCGGCCATCGACGTGTGACACCATGAAGCTATCGGCAAATCTTCTGCGCACGGGTAGTAGATAATATCTTGATTTCTTACTGATAGCCTAAGTATAAATTTATATATTATTAATACGAAGGTGGTGGTCATTTATATTATTAACAATTTTTTTAAATCCACATAAAATAAATAATTATCATAATATATTACATATTAGTTTAGTATTAGTTCTAGGTTTAAGTTTACGATCAACAATAAAAAGTTTTCATTCATTCATATTATAAAATCAATTACCTACCTATACACAATCTCCTAAAAATTGAAAATAACTGGAAAATAAAATAAATATAATATGGGTATATATAGTTGTGAACTATATATACCCATTAAAAGTATATTCAAAAATGATTTATAATATTTAAGAAAATTAAATATTGTTTGTTATGGGACAAAGGACTCCTCAAGTTTTTGTTCCAATATTGACTTAAGTAATAATAAAAAACATATCTTATATTTTTTCTGTCAATTTTCTTTTACTTCAGGAGGTTGGAATTACACACTTTTGCCCCCTCCACCAGTTGCCTATGTTTGCAGAGTTCAGAAGATAGGAATAAAAAAGATCAAGTCCTACGCGAACATAGTCGCAGGTATAGCTAATATGACATAAATATATTAGTAAATACAGTAGTCTCACTAATCCGGCACTTCAGTAGTCCGGTACGTCCAATAATCCGGCACCCCCGCTCACGTCTCCTACTCTCGTTCCACATTTGACGTACCGGCATCAGTATAACCTCAAAAATTATTACAATAGCACGTACATATTATATATTTACCTGTTGTTTTCAAGTTGAAAATAATATAGCTAAATATTTCAAGTACACGGCAACATGCTTTATTTTATGTACATATTGTTACAAGTTGGGCCACCTGCATACCTATTGTCACCGGTATGTGACAAAGAAATGCTGCGCATATTGTTTATTGCCCTCCCGCATACGGAGTTCTTTTATTACTTCGTGTTTGCAATTAGACAAAAGCCTATTGTTATTGTTTTCGACTTTATTGGCCGTTCGCAGGAATAGATAACCAGGTGTGCAAATTACTATTTCTCGGAAACTCAGTGCGCGCGGCCGATTTTTTTGTACTGTATAGTTAGTATAAGACAATGCCCGAATGGAGGGATGGGGCAGTCAAGCGACGACTACGATACGTAAGACGTTTGTAGTACTCTCAATTAGCGATATAGACGACGGACTTGCGCTTGTCGAATTGCATAGAATCGTGCAGTGTGAACTGGTTGCATCCAGTTTTATTTGTATTTGTTTTATAAGTGTTTGTACAGTTCTAATAAATTCTATAGTAGTTCCAACGGCATTTTTAATTCGAGTCCTGTAGCTCGTAACAATATTATTTATTATTTTTTCTATACAATCCAATAATCCAAACGTTCCAATAATCCCGCACCCCTTGTTTTTATTAGTGCCGGATTAGTGAGACTCTACTGTATAATATATATTAAAAGTTGTTTCGCAACGAAGCAGATTTTTGTCATATCAAAACTCGTAAAGCAAGCTAGTTCTGAGAACGTCTGTAGGTCGTTCCGTTTCTGGGAGACCATAAAAAATTAAAGGTCAATATGACCCTAAACCAGCAGGCATAGAAAAAATGGCGAAGTGCTTGGCAATACGAGCACAAAGAAAAAAATTCTACCAAACAAGAAATCTGTTTCCGACTTGTTACTATTCATACACTTTACCTACCATCGGTTGAATTTTGACAATAGATGTATGGAGCTTATGTCAAATTTTAATCAATAGTAAGGCAAATGAATCGTTGGTAAGATATAGATAAAATTTAATAAAAAAAAAGAGTTTGATCTAGATAAATAATAATTATTTTTTTAGCTAGATGTGTTGCTGGGGAGTTTCTTGTCGCTTTTTCTTAACAGCAATAACACGTTGGGAAGCGGTGTACATAGAATAGGAAGTAAATATGAATTTCGGCTTATATGTTTGACCTTCAGAAAGTGTTCTCCAGTGGAACTTATTTTGAAAAAAACTTTTGAATTTGGATTTGAATAGGAATTGGGCCTTTAAGAGTATAGACCAAAAGACTGGTTTATACCTCAGGCAACGCTAATCGTTGCCATTCAGCGAGGCAATGTGGCCAGTCTTTTGGGCACGTTTCAGACTGACAGCGGTCTGGTACTAAATTTTATAGTTTGTATATATAGGTTAATTTATTTATAATTTAGTTTATTTTTGAACAAAATTAAATATTATTTAGAAAGCAAATAATAAATATTTTCTACAATATCTAGAAGTCGGTGCCAAGTAAAATATGAAAAATACTATATTTTGCATATTTGTTGATATAATATTTTCGTAAGTTTTTGCGACTAGTATACATAATAAAACCCATGATAAAACCACGTTTTTACGGTTTTAAGCAAAGTAATTTTATTCGATTTTTATAATTCAGACGTTTCGGCCACTTTTCAGTAGCCGCGATAACGGAGGACAGATGTCAAGTGTCAATGAGTATTGTTAAAGTTTTATTTATCAAATAAATTACCGCGCTTAAAACCGTTAAAACGTAGTTTTATTAAAATTATCAATGTTTTTTTAATGGTATAATTATAATAGTTTATTTTTAGTACTTAATTTATTTTAAAGTTTTATTTGTAAGTTACATACTTAATTAATTTATTAGTAAATTATTTGTTTATGTGTATATACTTAGTTACGTATATTAGTACCTAAAACAATATATAGATTTTAGAATTATTATATATATGTAATACTTATTGTAATAACAAATGGTAGTGAAGTACGTAAAACACTAAGATTACTCAATTAATTAGAACAGGAAAAATAGAAGGTCAAGCTTTCAAACTTTTAACCCTTTCTACACTCAAATAATATTATTATTCAATACCAGCTTTGAAATAATGATTATGTAATAAAATTAATCTAAAAACATTTCAATGTTATGTAACTAATAATTCTATTTGTCATCAATACAATGAAGAACTATTTCAACATAATAATAACGAATTGTTGTGTTATAAGTTTAAATAATGTATCCATATACAATAATTATAATTTGAGAAATGTTCTCGAAATAAAAATTATTCATATTAACCAGTATTTATTCAAAATAAGTTCTGATGAAAAAGATTTCTTGAGATTCATACGTAAGTTACGTTATGCAGATTCTATATTATTATCTATATCCTTAACTATTATTTTTTTTGTATCAAGTGAATGTAAAAGTAAAGAGTATTCTTATAAGATTTTAATGTAATCGGTTAATGCTATTTACACTGCTTATTTTATGTTACATACATATGCATGACTGTAAGACTGACAAGTGTACACTCCAGTGTAATGTTCCTTTGTGAAGTAATGATCATACATTATTTTTATAATAACATTGCGTTGTAATTAGTGCTTCTTTAATTAATATTTTTTCGTAATGCTATACATAATTGAATGAATTGAGAAAGATTTATATACTATTTCGATATAATGACGGAGACAGTGTTTTATATAATGAAAACCACTACACTTTCAGCGAACACTATTATTATTTTTTTTATGAACAAATCAGTTGAAAATTAATAGCCAGATACATCCATTTTGATTCCATACTATATAGACATACATACATCCATGCTATAGTATATGCAGGATAACGAATCGATACTAACGACGTCTAGCGGATGAAGTGACACTACTAATCGTTGGGTTTATTATTCATAGTATACCTACTTCTTCTACAGGTAAAAATCTAGTAATATCAAATTCTATTTCAACGTAAAAAAGAAAAATGTTATGTGGCGCTCTCTAGAAACATAGGATTTAGGGGTTTCTTCACAATTGCATCTTTACTGGCCATTTTTATTCTCAGTATTTTTCATACACGATAACTAAGTTGTTACTAAAATAAAAGTTTTGAAGTATCAAAGTCAGAAAGAAGTCAGGGAATACAAACAATAATCCTCAAAACGAATGAAAACCGCGACAATTATTAAAATATTTAGTGCATACGAGAATATAATTTTAATCGAAACAGCGAAAGTCGCAGACTAAAATTACCTCACAACACAAAACAAAGACGCCTATAAAACGATTCTAGCACGCAATATCTACATTTATACAGATGGACGTACGAACAATTGTACAAAGTAGTTTCAAATTATATAGTTCAGTTGTAAAAGTAATTGATTTTTTTACAACTTAAAAAGCGCAGCTCTTTTCGATTCCGGCGACGTATGTACGGACAAGCTTGACCTAAATTTTATGTAATTCAAATACTGATTATCATTACATTTTATCTTAAACTTTATATTAGCCCCTCATTTTCAATGATCTACATAAATACATCTAAAAAAGAAATTGAAAGAAATTAATATTAAAATATATTGTTTGTAAATTGTAAATATATTATCAGTCTGTTACCAACTATGATAATATTATTGTAATGGTTTCAACGATTTATAGTTTTATTTAAAAAGCAATAGATGTCGCTGTACGATAGCTTTAACATTCTATAACGCGCTGACGTGTTCTTATTTCATTTAGTGAGTACCTCTCGTTGAGTTTGTTTAAGCATACTTACCTGGCGTAGGGGACACCGTGATCAAGAAGGCGGTTCCCCCAGGGCGAGGCCTTCCCATTGCACTGCGGTTGGGTTGACCCCTGCGATTATCCCTAATGTGGATAACTCGGACGCGTAATTTTTGGTAGTGGGGACTGCGTACGCGCTGTCCCCTCCCTAAACGTCTGTCAATATCATTTCTCTTTGAAATCCTGTAATAAGTAGGTATGTATGACTATAAATAATTAATAGTATCATACATAAAACATGCTTGATTATTCATATATGGTTATATTATATGAATAATTGTACAAAGATTTGAAATTTGCACCCAAAATCCATACAAGACGGTTGTCTTGTATGGATTTTGGGTGCAAATTTCAAATCTCAATACAACATTCAATAAACAATACAAAGCAATGCATTTTTTAAAATAAAATATATAATTATATTAATTTCCATTAACGACAGTAATATAAACAAGAACCTTAACAAAAATTGTTTATTTGTTTATTTATTGTAACATATAAGTATGATGTAAGACTTCCCCATAAAAGTAAACTTATGTAAAAGTGAATTTATTTATATAAAAAAATAATATGAATCAGGTTAAGTGAAATACACCATACGTTAAAAAATTGAAATAATTACTTGGTTAATGTGAATTGCAATTATTATTTTCAACACTTGTACTATTATAGTTTTTTTTTTCAGCAACGGAAGGGTTTACTTTCTAATTATGATAATAGTCGCTTAAAGGTGTTATATTTTGTTTATTATTTCATATATTAATATTTTATTACTAAACTAATTTATACTTTGTAACAATACTTAATCAAACCGCTTTATATTTGTGCATAATATAATTATTATAATTAGCAATAAATTCCTATCTATTGAGCAATAAATCATTAACATAATATAGCAAGAATTAATTATTATTAATAAAAGTTATTATTAAAAAATATCTTTGGAAAAAAAAAATATTTTACAAATATATTAAATTTGTTTACTACAAAGTAAATTAGAAGATGAAAAATGATAACAGATGGTGCTAGCTGTATCAATTTATATCTATATCAGACTAAAACAAGGCTTATACTGCTTCCAAGCGTTTCATTTTACTTTTGACGTTTGTACGTCTATCAAGTTACACATTTCTTGACAGTCAAGCCCATATGAAACAAATGACATAACTGTAGTACTTTATTGTTGTGGGTGACGTAATGGTGATGTTCTGTGAGTCATGTAACGCACAGACTATTGAACCGTCGACACTATACGTAAATAAATCAAAACTAATTGATTTCAAAATATAAAACTACTTTAAAGAAAAATAATACCGCAATTATTATAAGTTCTTTAAAAATTGGCTTATTTAATATATGTAAAATATGTTAATTGAAATGTGGGGTATATTTATTACACGATATAGTACTATTAGTAAAAATATATAGATAAGTTAAATTGATTACAACTTCTTTATAAATGAAGTTGATTTTTATAACGAATCGTGTCGTTAACGCACTAGGACATTACTAATTGATCCATCATCAAACTATCAACAGTAAAATGAATGCTTGGAAAGACTATAGTTGGAGCAAGTTTGTTAAATATTAAGTTTTTACCACAGAGTACATATTAATATAATTTTGACTCATCAGGTGATCAGAGGCCATTGTCTACCTTGGACAACGGATCAGTATGGCGATCCAACGAGGAAACGTAGCCAGCCTTCTGCGAACCTTACCCATAGCAGACGGTGACCTAGGCTCAGTATTCTACGTATAGTCGTGAGGGAGGGTAGAATACAATATAACTAAGTTATGTTTTCTTTTATTGTATTAGTTTACTTGACTGACTATGACTTTAGTCATTGTAATGTAATCATTTGTATTATTTTATAATGTACGTATTATCAAATCCTACTAATACTATAAACGTAAAAGTAAAGAATGTAAGTATAGATGTATGTTTGTTACTCTTTCACGCAAAAACTACTGAATGGATTTTGATGAAACTTTACAATAATATAGCTTACACATCAGAATAACACATAGGCTATAATTTATAAATATATAGTGTGAATTGTGCAAAATATAATGATTGTCCATCACCACGCGGGTTATACCGCCGGGCGCAGCTAGTATTTAATATTTATTGTTTTTCCTTAAATATAATATACACATAAAATAGGTCTGAATTTTATTATCTAAGTAAATTTATATTTTTTTTGTAACCTTTTTCATTATTTTTAACTGTAAGCAAAGAGAATGGCGATTCGTGTAACGGCAAGTCCTTACCAAGCCTGTGGACATCTGTAACACTAAGGGTGCTGCGTTACCTGTCTCATTAAGAAGAAACAGATTTTTGAAAAGCTCTATATTATAGCTTTTTGGAAAACCGTGGACCCTTTGTCACATTATTGATGGATGTACAACCATTTTTAATAACTAGGGGAAATCCGTTAGAGGTCCATCCAACGCCAGGTAAACGCGGTGTGGGTTTCGACATGCCTGGGTGGTACTAGCACTGCAAGGAAGAAATGCTATTGCCACGCCACTGTCACGGATACCCACTAATATAAGTATTTGGCCTAGGCATTTCGCAGGCTCTGGTAGGCGGTGGCCCAAAGGCCTCTTCCACTGCCGGGGGGTCGCCAAGCCCCCGGCGACTTCATACTCATTTTGGCGTGAGGCGGTTTATAAGGCATCTTCTCACACTACCCCAAGGAAAAACAGGGCGAACGAAGGTGTAAGGACGCCCTCCGTCATCGGCGCGTCCTCCTTTGGCGGTAGCGGAGCAGTCTAGCTCGCCTCACTCTTACTGGATGTACGACCATTTTTTTTAGCTAGGGGAAATCCGATTAAGGACGATCAGCCGCGCGCAGGGGGAAAATCGCGGTGTGTGAGATTCGCGAGGTCGCGGTGGCACTAGCACCTCTAGCCAGAACTAGAGGTGCTATTGCGATACCACAGTCAGAGATACCCACTAAAACCCCTCGGTGTTTCGTCCTCAAGCTTATACTAAGGCTACGGGTAAATGGATAGATGGATACCGGTCCGACAGTACCGGCAGCCTTGTGCCTGCCCACATGACTCGCATCCACACGCGCATTCATCAGAGTGCGAAGTCGTAGATCCACGCACTCGTACCTGGGCTTGCCATGTGGTATCCAAATGGAGGACATGTCCTCCTTTATGTCAAATTGTCCTCCCTCATTCACGAATGTCCTCCTTTTTCAAATTCAAATTACGCGCCTAAATCTCTTGAACTTTAACCCACACTCACTTCAGCGCATATTGCATTGCAAGGTGCAATGCTATATGCGTTGACTGCGTTTTTTATAACTATACCATATACTAAGAACTGACGATATTTTGTCTAAAATATGTAGTTCAAATAAGTATATAAATAAATAAAACTTTAAAAAAAAAATCGTAGTTTCATATATTTAAGTATGTCCTCATTTTTTTTATAAGTTCTCCATTTTATGCAAAATATCACTCATCGGCTCTCTGGCAACCCTACCTGTACTGGCGATTATAATGAAAAGTGACCTAAATGGATTAACGGATCAGTATATATACTCCATAGTACGCTGCACACGGTAGTCACCCGGACCCATAGGTGTCTTTCAGACACGGTTTCTAGATGTGCATCTTTAGACACGTATGCATGTTGGGATGCAGCTCCGAATTGTACTCCGACCTATCCACCTCTATTTTTGTACCGAATTTATCTATCTAAGATATGAAACAAAACTTTTATCGTTATCTTCATTTCGATATCTTTCAGGATTTAGAAGATGTGAATCTAAAGACCAAGACCCGCTCGAACGAAGAGACGCGTTATTATAAATATATAAGAATATTATATAATATGAATTATAATATTATTTATTCACTTCGATATCTTTCAGGATTAAGAAGATGTGAATCTAAAGACCAAGGCGCGCTCGAACGAAGATACGCGTTATTATAAATATATAAGAATATTATATAATATGAATTATAATATTATTTATTCACTTCGATATCTTTCAGGATTTAGAAGATGTGAATCTAAAGACCAAGACCCGCTCGAACGAAGAGACGCGTTATTATAAATATATAAGAATATTATATAATATGAATTATAATATTATTTATTCACTTCGATATCTTTCAGGATTAAGAAGATGTGAATCTAAAGACCAAGACCCGCTCGAACGAAGAGACGCGTTATTATAAATATATAAGAATATTATATAATATGAATTATAATATTATTTATTCACTTCGATATCTTTCAGGATTTAGAAGATGTGAATCTAAAGACCAAGACCCGCTCGAACGAAGAGACGCGTTATTATAAATATATAAGAATATTATATAATATGAATTATAATATTATTTATTCACTTCGATATCTTTCAGGATTAAGAAGATGTGAATCTAAAGACCAAGACCCGCTCGAACGAAGAGACGCGTTATTATAAATATATAAGAATATTATATAATATGAATTATAATATTATTTATTCACTTCGATATCTTTCAGGATTAAGAAGATGTGAATCTAAAGACCAAGGCGCGCTCGAACGAAGATACGCGTTAGTAACCAATAAATAAAAAAAACAATACAGGTAAATTAGGTTCGACACATTTTTGCGTTGTAGTAGCATTTGTATATTTACAGGACTTGTAAACTTGAAATTTCTTATTAAAAATTATGTTTAATATTATTAGTATCATACCTGCCTATAAAAATATATAAACAGTATTAGTTTATTTATCTATGTGCTGACAGTACAGTCCTATAAACGCAAAAAACATCTCATAAAAATAATATAATATAAAATAAAATATTTTTAGCAACATCGCTTCCACCAATTGCCAAATAATTGAGCACGTATCTGCGATCTTTTTACGCGATGAGGAATCGAACCTGTGACAATGGAAAATCGCGGGCCACTGAGCTAACGGTACTTAGACCAACACCATTACTCCGATTTTTTACTGGCATTCTTCAGTACAAAAAGTTTTTATTCGCCGTTGGTATACTCTATTCGACCGTAATTGATATTTTTAGTAAACAATTGGACATAGTTTTGTACACTAATACCAAAGCATACTTTTCGCAAAATTGAGCATATACCCATAATGGTTCCAAGTCGCATTTTTTAGGTGTGTTAAAAATATTCAAATTATTGTCCACAAACGAATAGCTATGATAAGTACTGGTTAAAAGAATGTAGTTGAACTGACCAGATACTAGAGTGAATCTCCTGAGCGGCATCATTGTCCTTACCACGTTTTCTTAAAACATGTATCAGATTATTCAATTTTGGTTTCAATATAACTGATTGATATTCATTATTGATGGCACTTGAAATGCATACATTCTTAAGAAGATATAAGGTTTAAAAAAATCTTGGTTGGTTGAATGGATGCTAAAGGTACACCCATTAGACGGCAAAGTCTTAGTCATTTCCAGAAAATTTTGGCATTTATAATACTGCTATAGATTGTGTGAAAATAAATGACAATATTTGACAAATACAGCAACTTTACAACCTTTGAAATAATAGAGCGAAAAGCATATCGACATAATGTTATATGTGTACGTATATTAATTTTGTAAGTAAAAATGTGTTTTAACAAAAGCGATTTTACTAGGCAAGTATACAGACGATATAAAAAAACTTCGTTTACTTCGGTTTACTTCGGTGCGAAGTAAAACATAAAAATTACTATATTTTAAAAGTTACCAAGCACCGAGTTCAAGATGTTTTAGATAATATATATTAAAAATAAGATATTATAATTAAAAATAGCTTTAGAAATAAGTTATTTTATACTTTTTAGTGTTTGAAGTCGGTTTTTTTAAACGAAGTTTTTTTAGATTTGTTACTTTTTAGTGTTTAGCTATGGGTAGACATACGAAAGGTGCCGCGCGCCTTAAAAATATAGATCCCAAGAAACCGGAACGAAAAAATTAATAAAAAATGTTCATAAAATGAAAACTACTGGGCCAAACTATGTTAAATTTTTAAAGGACCAAATGGTAACTATTCCGCATCTAACTAAAAAATAATCACGTAAATCGGATCATAAATCTCAGCGTAATCGGTGTACATACATAAAAAAATACCAATCAAATGGAGAACCTCCTCCTTTTTGAAGTCGGTTAAAAATATAAGAAAATATAAAATGTATTGTTTATATTTTCATCATCATATCATCGCAATGGAATACACTGCATGAAGTAGCCACACGATCGCGTCGCGCGACAAGTGTTAAATTGGAATGGACGGTCGCAAAGAGAGAAAAACAACAAAAAAGACAACAAAAAGGCAGCGAGACGCCGACCGAGGAGTTGAAAAGAAATTTATAACCACGGTGTTATTGGCCACAACGGTGGATTCTTACTTTCTACATTGTGACACGTGTTTCCTTTAGTTTCGCGTCAGATTCGAGGCTGCGCTAGATTGGAAATACAGCACGATTTTTTCACAGCAACAAGGCAAGCAGGTGAGCATACTTTCCACCTGATAATAATAATAATAATAAAGCCTTTATTTCCATAATCTTTTAACAAGAACAGTTTTCATTTACATTCATATAGCTTGTTAGTGGTTTGTTAGTTTTATTAGATGTGATGATAGTGTCTTAAGTAATACCTACCTATATGTTTGTAGTTAATTAAGTTGTATTATATTAGTAATTTTTGGTTAGACTTGATCTTGGACCCCTCCTCGGGTGAAAGCCTCCTCCATCTACTTCCAGATTTTCTTGTTTTTGCTTAGAATCATCGAATCCTTACCTCCTGTTTCCGATAAGTCATCAGCCCACCCTTTTACTGGTCTTCCCATTTTGCGTTTTCCCATTGGACCTGGATGTGCCCGGATTTTCAAAGAATACTTTAGGAATGTATCCGGGCATCCGAATAACCGCTGGTTAGCAAATAGTTCAACTTTGCGCGTCCATTGTTGTGTATTCAAAAAGTAATAAATATGAATACTTATAACTTACATAGCACGTAGAACATTTACGTCCGCTGGCACTTTACACAATCACATAAAAACAAGTCGAATAGTTCACTGGGCCGGCCTTTGATATTGTTCTTGTATATAGGTATGTATGTTCCGAAGTTTAGAGTCCCATGTGTCGTAGAGAAGTGTTGTAGCCGCGCCGACGCCGCTGCATTTCGCGCGTACTCGGTGTTGAGGAAGGGAGATAGACATATATACGCATTACTGTAGTCAGAGAGAGATTAATATACTATGTAATGTATGAAAGTGTAGCCTGGCAACCACGCTTGAAATTCCCGCTTAATTAATAAACAGGACCTTTCTATCTTGTCGTTTCTATTGTCCATCTTTTATCTTGTAGGCGAGCAACATGTCCACACCATTGCCACTTTAATTTTAAAGCCTTATTAAGTGTCACCTGATAAGTGGCTATCGATTCTCAGGTTAGTATTTTAGAACAGTGGTGGATTTAAACCTTTATCGCCCTATTCAAATTTTGTCGCCCCTACCGACCCCTGTACTTCGACACTCTGGTTCATAATCATATTAATTACTAGCATATGCACGCGACTTCACCCGCGCTTGAATTGAAATTCCCACGGGATTCCCGAGACAAAAAGTACCAAAGCTATCGTTTATTTGATTTCAGCGCGACATTTATTTGTATATCAAATAAATGTCGCGGTTAAAACTACATTTTAATTATGTGTAGATAATCGCGAAAATATAAGAAAATACTAAATTACAATTTCATTGATAAAGTAATTTGTCTATTGTCTATAATATTATAAATTTCTAAACTGTCTGTACATTGAAGCTTCTTAAAAAAAACTGGAATACACTTAAATGATGAAGAACACGATACAATTTTTTTAGATCTAGATCAAAAAATAATATTTAAAATTTTTAATATTAAAACGTAAAAAGGGACATAAAAGAAATACCCGTGGAATCATCTAGTCACGTAGTCACTTTTTGCTACGCGACACTAAAAGCTGAATTACACGGTAAACCAATGAATCAATTTGGTAGAAACGTTTAGAAATGAAATGATATGACGTCGTTCAATGACATTCAATGATTCACTTTTATGTTTACATGAATCAATTTGGTTGCTTCATCCAAATTATAAGACAGAAGTAAAGCATATAATATAATATCAGGTTAACCGAATGTTAATATCACTCCTGTTACATAATTCACATTGTGGATACCATTGAGTAGATGACATAATGACATGTTATGAAAAATTCTAAAAATATTTTATTATACAAGTGCGGGCGATAAAATACCAAAATATAATCCTAAGTCGATATTAGACTTTTCATTTCTGACTTTCAATTTCGATGAAGGAACCAAAGTGATCCGTGTAAACATAAAATTGAGTAATTAAAATATGTCATTAAATGTAGTCCTCTTCAGTTCTGTGTCCTTCAACCATATAAATTCAAATTGGTTGATCCGTCTAATATCAGCATCGTATGAATCAGTTCAAATTCAAAAGTATTTATTCAAAATAAGTTTCATGTACATTATTTGAAGGTCATACAGTCATGTACATTATCATTTTAACCGCTGTACAGAGTGGTGTGAAGCGGCCACCTGCTGAAACAAGGGAATCCTAGCCCAAGATCGCGCTGTGGAGTGGACAGCCGAGAGAGAGATTCCTGGGCCATTCTGAGAGTGGCATTAATTAAGAATAATCTCCCGATCCCAGCCGAACTCTGCCCGGACGTTCCACTCGACTACGCGAAGACCTAGGACAGAACGAGTGTTTGACAGGGAATAAAAACAGGATACTGTGAAAAGGATAGGTGGGACACCACTATCGCGGAAGAAAGGAGTGCGACAGTCGTCGCTCGGGGCCCCGGGCGCGTATACCCGTGCACCTCTTACTGGACAGAGAGATGTCCAGCAGGTGATGCCCCCTGGAGGGGTAGTGTGACTTTACCATAACTTTTATCGAAATCAGTAGGTGCGTAGGCATACAATCCAAGGGGGCAGCTTCCCTCCCCTGCTCCCCACCTGTACACCGTCAGTTTGATTGCTTCATCCAAATTGAACTTTTACGAATATCCTCATTTTACATTGTATCCATATTTTTTTATTTATTGCTAAAGCACAGCAGATAGGCTGACGGCAACTCAAAGTTGTTATTGCGGTTCTATGTTCTAGACCAGGGGGATAGCCATCCAGTTGGGTAAATGTCCTACCGCCTGGCTGTGGATGGTTTTGTCGCCTCTTACGACAGGTCGCCTGGCCCCAGGAATTAGTATTCTTTTTCCGTTCCTGCACGGAGAAAAAAAGAGATTTCGAGCCCAGCTTGTACCAGAGCTCGCTGAATGAATTAGAATTTATAGACCAATCTTGCCATCAGTGTCCAAGTCTGAGCCTCGTAGCTGAGAACGGGGAGGTTGCTCGAAGACTTTCGTCTTCAAGCACTGCGGTATGTTAGACGACATCACCATCGACGATACAACAAAAATGAATCGACATCTACCTAGACAGGTAAATGAAAAGTTATATATTGTTACATGCCGTCACAGATAAACGCACAGCTGCCTCTCGTAACCGCAGTTTATTGTCTTCCCGGATTTAGGAATTCTTTTGTGTAATAATTCTTTTGTGAATTGTAATTAAGAAAAACATGCTATTGTTTTTCTACTTGTTTTATGACCATCATTAGCGTCGAACTAATCCTTATTGTTATTGTTTTCCGTTCGCAGGTGTGCAAATTACTATTTCTCGGAAACACAGTGCGCGCGGCCAATTTTTTTTGTTCTGTGTAGTTAGTATAAGACAATGCCCGAATGGGGGGGTGGGCAGTCAAGCGACGACTACGAAACGAGTAAGACGTTTTGTAGTACTCTCGATTAGCGATATAGACGCCAGACTTTGCGCGTGTCGAATTGCATTGAATCGTGCAGTGTGAACTGGTTGCATCCAGTTTTATTTTTATTTGTTTTATACGTGTTTGTACAATTCTAATAAATTCTATAGTAGTTCCAACGGATTTTTTGAATTCGAGTCCTGTAGTTCGTAACAATATACTCCTAATAAAGCAATCACGCCATACAAACCTGTTTACAATTACCCAAAGACAAAAAGTTACATACCGCGAAGTGGCTGCGGTTGGCTGTAAAATTAAACCATACAAAAAGTGGAGACGGACCGCATGAATGGGACCGAAAGTTGGGTCAGTATTGCCCAGAGTACATACAAATATAACGTAAAATTTCTTTTAGGATTTAGATATTAATAATAATTGTAATTTGTTTTGTGTTTAAATAGCCCTAGCTGCCCGCGGCTTCGCTCGCGTGGATTAAAGATAGTCATAGAGTAGACAAAAAAAGTTAAAACGTAGCCTCTTTTTCACCACCTCAGGGGTAGAATTTCCAAAAACGCTGATACACGCGTGCATTTCTTTCGAACTAGAAGCAGGTATATAAAGTTTTGTGCTTCTTACTTTGAAAATGACGGATTTCCATACAAACTTTTAATAGTCTACTTTAGTCCCTACTATCCTTATTAGATGCTTAGATCACTATGTGAAAAGTGGCTGAAATGGCGGATTAATAATACAGTTAAATTGTTGGAATGTTGATACACTTATGGCTGTAAGTCACGAAAACATAAGAAATACTAGACTGTGCCGACTGATTTGCGAAGTCTGGTCTAAACGATCAATTCAGTATTAATTATAAGACCCTATTTATAAACCGTTAAAATTAATAAAGGGTTTGAAACTAATTACAGTTATCTGCAACGACAGTTTCCATTTTCTCCAACAAATTCTTAATCATTCTATCTTTTAAGTTGAAACGAGGTTCATGCGTGAATCAGTTTCCTCTTTAGGCAAAATAATATATGATTTGATGATGATGATGAAAAAATATATAATAAAATCACATGTAAAAACAATGTAAAAAATTAATTAATTTAGGAATGTCATAAGTAGTCTTAAGGGTAGGTAGAATATAACTAAGTTAAATATTAGGTTGGGGAAAAAGTTTCTTCGCATTTTATATAAAAATTCAAAAGGATTTTTTATAAAGTTTATTTACATTTGACTAAAGTATGTAGGTGCCATTTTGTTTGATAACTTTTTGCCATCTTGTAGGTAGGGACGTGATCCCATTGCTATAAAACATTTGGGGCTTCTGATCAAAAACTGCGACAAGAGGTTTTGGCAGTCCTCTCGTGATGTTAACCTGACACTGCTTAAGGAATTCTGCAGAGACCGAAACAGGTGAAAATCTGAAGGTGCAAGGTCAGGACTATACGGCGGATGCATTAACACCTCCCAGCCAAACTCTCGTAATTTTTGCTGAGTGGCTAAAGATGTGTGAGGTCTAGTGTTATCATGGTGAAAAACCACACCTCTTCTGTTGATTAATTCCGGCCGCTTTCTCTCAACTTTTTGCTTTAATCTCATCAGTGGTTAGCAGTACAGTTCAGAATTGATGGTCCTGCGTGGCGGTAAAAGCTCATAATGAATAATGCTCTTCCAATGCCACCATACACACAGCATCACCTTGTTGCGAGTTAACCCGGGTTTCGCCACAGTCTGTGAAGCCTGGCCGGCCTTTGACCACGATCTTTTTCGCACGTTCTTGTCGTACGTGATCCACTTTTCATCACCAGTTATCAGCTTCTTCAAAAATGGTTCGGTTTCATTACGTCGTAATAACGAATCACAAATGAGTACACGGTTCATTAGATTTCTTTCAGTGAGCCCATGAGGCACCCAAATATCGAGCTTTTTTGTGTGTTGCTCCACTTTTTCAAAAATGGCATCAATTTTGTCCGTAACAGGGCGACCAGAGCGACGTGCATCTTTGATATCAAAATTTCCGGATTGAAAACGCTTAAACCAAATTTGCGCTACTCTCATAGATACTGCATTAGGTCCATAAACATCACAAATTTTTTTCGCGGCTTGTGTTACATTTTTAGCTTTTTTGTAGTAAAATTTTAAAATGTATCGAATTTCTTCATTAGATTCACTCATTTTAACAATAAGAAAAACAAATGAAAGTCACACATTTTCTAATTTGAATTTGGAATTGTCTTTTTAAAATTAAAACTTTTTAATGATACCAAAACAAGCCAGATACAAATGGTATAGCCAAAGAGATCTTATTACAAATTCATACATACTATATGCGAAAAGACTTTTTCCCCAACCTTTATACTACTTTATTTTATTGATTTATAATAATTTCGTCTAATAAATTTAATAAGTTATATTTTTAAACCAGGGAGACGATTCTCTATTATTTTATAAACCTAAAATATTGTAATAAAACAAAAAAAAACATCGTCAAACATTGAATACAAAACTGAATTCTTTGTTGCTGTCGAATTTTATACATAAAATCCATAGAATTTTAGAATTTTCCACCACTTGCCACCCACACGATAACAACCTCGGCCATATTCGTGAAGATTTAAAAAGAAAACGATAAGGAAATAAAAGAAAAGGTAACATACTGTTGGAACAAAAAGAAAGAAAAAGAAAAGGCAGGGAGCTCGCGGCACGTACGGTCTCATTTAAAAAGAGAAGAAGTATTCCGCTGGCGCGTGAATGAAAAACGCATCTGATATAGGGCTAGCAGCACAGAATACATTTGGTTACCAGTAGGAGTTTGATAGTGTCATTACTGAATTTTGAGGTTAGTATTTTTTAGTATTTTTAGCGTAGATAAACTAAATGTAAATAATGTTTGTAGCAAAGTATGTTTAGCATGATATGTGTTTGGGGTAAATAGTGTATAATGAAATAATTATTATTTATTATAAAAAGTCCGTTGACGACCCTATATCCCAACTGCCGTGCATCAGTACCTAGAGTTATATATATATATATATATATATACACAATACTATAGAGATTTATAAGCTCGTTAAAATTAGTTAAAATATAAAAAACATTACGAGCCTATAAACCTCGTATAAATATTATGAATAAGAGGATTCAAATTTATTTACTTGCATAAAACTTGGTTTAAAAGGTGTTACAGTAGTAATAATATATTCATATTATATCTATTTGTTGTCCTAAATAATAAAAAAAAAGTAAATGATAAACAGTGTATATGATGATTATATTTTTTTTAAAGTTGTAAAGTTGTAATGGAAGGTAGAACTCCTACAGAAGACGGTGTCCTAGGATCAATATAAAAATACAGATCTAGTATATCTAAGCTTAGCTCCATCGCAAAAGGACACTGAGAGGGAGTTTTTTAAAGTTCCTTTATAGAAGATGACAGAAAAAAGCAGGATGCACGACAACAAGGGAAAATCCCTCTGAGGTCCATCAGGCGCGCGATGGGGGAAATATCGCGGCCAGTGTGTGGGATTCGCCAGGTCTGGGTGGCACCAGCACCTCACGTGTGAAGCGTTGCCACATCGTGGTCAGGGATACCCACTAAAACCGCTAGGTGTTCTGTCCTTCGTCCTTATGCTTGGGTACATGGTCTAGCCGCTCCGCGGGCCCTGGCAGGCGGTGAGCCAACGGCCTAACCAACTGCTGGGGAATTACTTTTTGTCCCCGGATGTAGGGCAACCCTATGGCAACGTACGACCGTACGAAGGAACGGCGCTTACGGTAATCGCTGCTGAATTATTTTTATTTTTCGTCTTGTGTTTTCCTTTTTTATTATTATTTAGTCTTATTATTTGTTATTTCGTTTTTATCGCATGTATCGTATGTAGGTCAGGAGTGTTTCGTTGTTTTGGTTTTTCACTGGCAAGGTCGCCATCTTTGTTCGTTTTGTCTTTACGAATGAGATGTTGTAATAAGCAATTATTGTGGTCAACGAACTTTGTTTTTTCGGAATGTTAAGCTTTACTTTTAGTTTTTGAGTAACAGTTCTTTAGTAATTAAATAAATTTCGTAAATGTTCATAACATGTAAATATGTATTATGTTATGCATTTTATGTATGTATGCACTGCGATCTGTTTCTAAATCTTTATAACTTATGCGTTTGCCCGCGGCTTCGCTCGTGTTAATGTTACCCACGTTTATTTTTCCGCAATAAAAAGTAGCCTATGTGTTATTTCATCCAGATCCGTTTAGCCGTTCTGGCGTGATTGAGCAACAAACATCCAAACTTTCGCATATAGTTTAATATTAAGAAACTAATATTAAAATTTAAGAACATGTACAAGACATTTTCAGCAAATGAGGTTTTTCACTCAGCTTATTGCTGTGCCGGTGTTTTATTCGACACAACGCTGATTTTCAGCCCTTCTACTGTGATGCCAAAAACGACCCAACTACAAAACTAGTTAAGTAAAATTTTACTATAATTACAACATAATTAATATAAATTAAGAATAAACTAATACTGTAAATAAATATTTATAATATAGTTTGTTTATAGTTTGAGTTTTTTTCTTAATAAGAATTTTCGAATAATTGTCATGTTTCGCGGGTTAACAGAATAATCACATCAATATGTATAGATGATAAATCTGTTCGAGGTATCACCTTTGTGCATTAAATTTAAACATAAGTAAAAATTAAAGGGGGCTAATTGAGACCATTACATTCCAAAAATGCAACTTTGAGAATTTTTATCTGTCTGTCTGTTCGAGCAACTTTGATGCAACGCAGTGCGCAGAAAAGTTATATTTCGCACATTTTCTTATACTTACAGCCAACCTATGCAGCGAATTTGCAGCACGTTTATTCCACATATAACAATAAATTGAACGGAAATTTTCGCTGCGGTTTTACCTCTACGCTAAGATATGGGCGTCAGTAAATATAGGACGACAACGCGTTGACAACTGGTATTGCAAACGTTTAAATTCATAGTGACCATTTTCCCTCAAGTGGGCCGTTTATATATTCGCGTGCTATTGGCAATATAAAAAAGTTACAGGAAGTTATGAAATGTTTTGGTTCTCTTTATTTGATGTCAATACGCAACGATTAATCATTTAAACTTAATAATAAGTAAGTCTCATATTATCCTAATGGGGTTGCCTGAAAGATATCACTTTGAGCGATACCTGCCCATAGTTTCATAACTGATTCATTTTTAATAAAGTACCTTTAAGTCTTGTGGTGAATAATAAATTAATAATTTAAATAGGCCATGGGGACGTGAGACTCATCAACTTTATCGAGACCTTTCAAGGCGATTGAAAGAAGTCTCGCGTGATCAAAGGGCTGGCCTATATGTAGGGCAACGGATTAGCGTTGCCATACGAAATGGGAATGCGGCCAGCATTTTGGAAATAGCTCCCCACCGAGAGCGATTTGGACTAAATCATTTACTTGTAAATATGTTTATGTATTTAATTTCCAAGGTTTTTTTTGTAGCGTAATTTTTAATTTAAATTAAGTTTTTATACATTGATTAATTGTAGTATTTAAATTTAATTTAGATAATTTAGTTAATGTTTCATAATAGTTGCTATATCTAGACGGTAGGTATTTACATAGACAGACTTTGTTTTATCAACTTTGACAACGTTCAACCATTCGCCGCGAAAGTTGCCCTGAATTACTGCAAATATGCACCCTGGCGCGATGGGGGCCAGGGGCTCATCACCTCATTGAGGTCCCGCGCGACCAAAAGGCTGACACGTACTTGGGGAAACCATTAGTGTTGTCATATCAGCGTTGTCATACAACGTGGCAATATGGCCGACATCTTGGGAATGGTCTCCGCCGATTTGGAGTCAATTTTTTATTTATATTCAAATTGTTATTATGATTATGTTTTTTAGTTTAATTTATTTTTAAGGTAGTTTAATTAGTTAATTTCATTAATAGCTATGAATTTTTGTATTTGTTTCTGTGAACAATAAAGTGTTATTCATACTAATAAAAATAAATTTTGAAGAACACTTGTTAATGTGCACTTGAAAACTTATCTATGGTATAATTTACCTTTATGGTTTTTTGGGAGTTATAATTTGGCGGTGCAATTTTATTTTCTAAAAATATGTTATACTGGTTAAAAGTGAAAAACAGGTGTGGGCCATTGATTGTTTTTAAAAATTGTGTGTTTGTATTAAAAATCTCAAAGTAAGCACTTTATGAGCAAGCACAAGAATTCTCGTGTTTGATGTCAGTCAAGGATCTACAATTTGATTAAGGCTTTTGATATAATAAGATTGATTTAAACCTTGAATATTCATGAATCATTGTCAACTACATAGATAAATCTAGGCTATTTTGAAAAGGAAGACGACGAAAGTATCTACTTACTATTTTTAAACAGAAGCGATTAGACATTGATTTAAAAAGTTTATAAAAGCTTTTATTCAATATTCACATTTAATTTCTAAAGTTGTTATTCTAAAAGTGACTTTGTATGCTAAACTGTGTAGTGTGTATGTTAACAAATAAATAAAACTGTATATAAATAATTGGTTCCAAAGCACTGTCACTTATTGTCACCATTCTCCGAAAGGTACAGTCCCGATATGAAAAGGTTCGTCACCTTAAATTCAACTTATGCTTACACGAGTACAAGAAATAGTATTGCCAACATTTTTTAAATAAATGTTATGTTTATAAAATACAGAAACGTGAAAAAAGAAAATTACAATGTTGAAATGACAGACACTGAGATTAACAATAACAAACAAAGAGGATATAATCACTACGCTTATCATAAACATTTAAACCAATAAAAAGGATTTACATCTCTAAACAAACTTCTTAGACAAGATAGAAAACCAAACAACTTTGATCTTAGTAATTTTAAACTTTATTGTCTAACAGTTAAACATAATTTTCTGTAGAACAGTCTGTTCGTGACTTAACTTTAAATGAATCAATTAGAAAACTGGCGAACCTTTTTATACCACGACTGTACCATACATAGACTTGAAGCGTTGGAGGCAATTGAAAGAAAAGCCAAGACGATGATTGTAAGATACCCGCTTGTCAATACAAGGCTTCAAGTTCAAAAGCCTAGAGCATCGACACCGGGTTACCCGTCTATCGCACTTCTAGTATCTTCTGCGCACGGCAGAGCCGTGGAATGCACTACGCCCTTGTTTCTCGAAAAGTACAATCCGGCTGTCTTCAAGCCTCGTGTAAGGTATTACCTAGGTAAGCGTGCTTCTTCTTTATCTTAAAAAAGTGGTTCCCATTCTATAAAAGCTAATTATGTATTGATAGTAACAATCCTTGAAACATTAAGAACTTTAATGGTTCCAAAAGTGACGGTGTACGAAGTTGAAAAACCTCATGATAAAAAGAACAAGATGCGAAGGTCCTATAGTAAAGGGCCGAGATAATCGAGAAATAGGTTATTGAACCATAAAACATTGAACTTGGTTTTGCGTGAGTCAATAAGTTGCCCTGGGGCAGTTTAGCATATTTGTGAAACGAGGAAAATGATTTTGTAATAATTTTTAATCAGACTAGGAATTTAAGACGGGAGAGTCTCTTATATTTGCTTTGGCAATACATAATTATAGAGATCTAAATCAAGGTATGAGGTAATTGGGTTAAACTCATACTAATATTATGTTCTTACCATAGACCGTTAATTTATATAAGGTCCTTACATTATGAAATTGGCGTTTTGTGAACTGACCACTTGGATCATTGGATCACAAATGTCTGGCGTTTGGTTAGGAAATCAAATTTATTATTTTTTTAATTCTATGAAAACTGCTGGATAGAAGCATACATTGTTTATTCATCTTTAGTCTCTAAGTCAATTATAAAATTCTGTGACCAAACAACAAAACACGCTTATATGTTACTAGAGGTCTCGGCAAGTTGTCCTGCCCTGAAAAAATAAAGATCTAGGATCCGATCCTATCGCCACCTTCCGGTTCCAATTGTGAATCTAAATAATTCGGGGACCCACTCAAACACACACAAAAAATTCATCTAAATCGGTAGTCTTTCTCAATTATACGCGTACATACATTTTTACGATTCATTTTTATTTATATAGAAGTTTAGTAGTTTAAGAAGTATGGATGAGATTTTCTAATTGTGGCTTACATCTCTTACATGACTCAAGCGATATTTAGTCAACATTACCTTAAACACTTGTTTCGGGAAAAATATATTTCATGTATTTCATCTCCATGTCGAAATGAAAGTACCAGAACGTCATAAGATAAAGAAGTTCATATGCAAATAATTAAAAATAAACCCAGAACCAAATAAACCGTTTTCAGCTAGTGAACAAAAACACATAACATAAAACAACCATTGGACTTGCTAGCTTCTTAACGCATTTAGTCATCGGTGTTCAGAAAAAGTAAAAATAACCAGACTCTGCATCCAGTCTCAAGGCCAAATCCTTAGTCCGAGTGACAAGGAGGCATACATACATTAAATACATAAGAAAGTGAGATGGAAGATTTCAGTGTCTTCGTCCTTTGAAAAGGGAAAGTTGTAGTTTTACCAAAGGTGAGAGTGAGAGAAAAAAATAACCGAAGGGTGGAAAGGGACAGGGGGATGGTGAAATAGTATGTGCGAGAGAGAAGGACGACAGGAACCGGTTAATTTTGAAGGGCTCGCGACCGCGGTCCACGAAGCTGCTGAACACCACAGCAGATGATTTTGTTTTTATGATTATTTATTGATTTAAGTTTGTTTTATTTTAAAAAAAGGATGAAGGAATTTAGGTGTAAATCAAATCTATAAATATTAAATAGGATTTGCGACAGCTGTAGATTTTATAATGCTAATAATGACCTTATTACCATTGATTTTAGATTTAATGAGATTGTGATGGACCCGAACGAGGCAGAATTAATATCTAATATATAAAATTCTCGTGTCACAGTTTTCGTTGCCATACTCCTCCGAAACGGCTTGACCGATTTTGATGAAATTTTTTGTGCTTATCCGGTATCTATGAGAATCGGCCAACATCTATTTTTCATCCCCCTAAATGTTAGGGATAGTCCACCCCTAAATTTTTATTTTTATTTTTTAGACAAAATTTTTAATTTCTATTTTTTTATGATACAACATACAAAAATACATACAATCCTCAATTTTCACCCTTCTACGATCAACCCTTATTTTTTAATAGCGATATAAGTACTTTAATAATTTTCTACTCTGTTTGTTCAAGTTGATTCGTGTTTAGATTAACATTTGGTCCCGGTAGATGACGCTGTAATCGGGTTCTACATTTTTATTTTTTAAAGGCAGGACAAAGTCTGCCGGGTACAGCTAGTAATACATATAAATTAAAATAGGACAAGAAAATAAAACACCTTTTTTCTTACGTTCGAATCACAACCAACTCAATTTTCTTTTAATTATAATATTGTAACATATTTAAACAAATAAGTACTTATTCCACAACATATTCCCCGGGTTGCGATTACAAATGGCGAAAATTAACAAACAAACATACAGTCAATATTAATTGATAGCATTACAATACAACACAGAAAAAATGTAGGCGCAGGATGGGGAAGTCAGAGGACAGGGCTGAGTGGCGCCTACTTGGGGAGGCCTGCGTCCAGTAGTGGACTACAATTGGCTGACGAGGACGACGACAAAATGCAACCGGGGATATTATAAAAAAACGCTGGTACTTATCTAACAATATTATAAAATTCTAAACATGCCATTATAAAGTTACTGATCGTTCAGCGGATGTAAGTTTGTCTTGCATCCAAAACGACAGTATGCCAAAGGAGGTAGTAAGGTTTGTATCTCTAATTAGATTGAGGTAGACGATATTGAGATGGCTCATTTCGAAGTTAGTTCCAACCCTATAACTTCCATTGATAATTAAACTTGCCAGGTGGAAGGGCGTTTGCCCATCTGGATGGCTACAACCCCAGGTCTAGAGCATGCCGCCATAATAACCTTGAGTTGTGTTCCGGCATGAGCGTCCAGGTTCCAGTCCTATCTACGAGTTTGGAAGCACATTGATAGCATCTTTAGTGTTGCAAATGTTCATAGGCGACGATAACCACTTTCCAACACAATTGGGCCGTCAGCCTGTCTGCACTATACTCCATTATATATACATATCCATATTGTACTCCAGCAATATAAGAAAAATCTATTTTGCGCTTATTGGAGGCGATGCTCCTATTGGGTTGTTTTCAGAGTAAATCGCTCCTAAATAAGTAATTAACATAAGTTTTTCAGTATAGCGAGTGATTTAATATACCAGATCCTATCCCGTTCTTATTTATCATAAAAGCAATTATATAACATCATATAAAAGTTATCAGTCGAATAAATTATAACCCGAGTGAATTCAAAAGTCAAATCATTCAACTATTTTATTTATGCAACTGTCATTTTTAATTTTTACATGTTATATTTTATTCTATGTTTAGCTTTTATCAGTTGATTGAAAAAATTGCCCTTAATTTCATTCCATTTTTGTATCTTCTTTCGAATTAGTTTTATTTTGTATAAAATAAATATTAACCTGTTTTATTATTGCGAGGCTGGCAAATAAGCAGATGGTCCAGCTGATGGAAAGTGGTTACCGTTGCCTATACACGTTTGCAACACCAGGGGCGAAGCCAACGCGTTGCGAGCCTTTAGGATGAGATAAAGAAGAGGGCATAGTGTGATGAGACAGAGGGATCAGAAGGCTTACTCTCAATCGTCTTTCGTCGTTCGTTTTCTTTTTAAAACACTTTTTGCTTTTTTTATATTTAAGTACATTTTCCATTTATGTTTTTGTTATGTAGACTTGTAGTGGAACACTTACACAGCCAATAGGTGGCGCTGTGCAATAACTGAGGTCGCAAACGATTCCCGAAATAATACGATGGGCCTAGGCATGCGAGGTATAACAATAACCACGATTGAATATCTTCCATTAAGAAGGAAGAGCATTCTAGCACGCTCCTCCACCCTATTCCGGTCGGCACTGGAGACTATATGATTGTAGTTTTAAAGAAATCTTTGTTTTTTTATTTTTCTATCTAAAATTTCATTGACTCTTTCGGGCTGATCGGACGAAAAAGAACAACGAAAGGCGTTTGAGAGTATGGTCTCAGATAGGAAGAATAAGATAGAGGGAATGGGATTAGGGATTGGAATTCGTGAAGGGAGAAGTGGGCCAGCGGAACTCTTACTTTTCGCGTGAAACACAATCAGCTCAAGGCCGCTTTGTAACCACCACCTTTGAGAACCCCCTATCATTAATACCAGTATTAAACGGCACCTACAGCCCCGGAGAGTAAATCTCCATTTCTCTTTAAAAAAAATACTGACCATCACTGATTGCATTTCTTATAAGAGATGTCAAGAACCTAATTTCCATCTCCAAATCAGATAGGACATTAATTAAGCATGGAGTGTTGTAGTGGAACCACTAACCACCCACGGGCTCGTTTTCTCGGAACGAGTGTTGGGCTGCAGCAGACCAGTGGAGGGCGATTCGCAGGAACGGGTCAGTCGAGCTCAAGGTCAGAGTGCCATGGACAAGGGTGGTATGGAGCGGAATTACAAAATGTAAGTTTCATAATGTTCTAGTGTTAACAATATTAAAATAATAAACGTCCCTAATACTTACTGAATATAACATAATATCTTATTGTAACTTATGTATAAGTTTTGGGTTACAATCTATCCGTGCAGGAACGGAGAAAGAATACGATTTCCTGCGGCCGGACGCCCTGTCATAAGAGCAGTCAAAACACACCACAGCCAGGTGGTAGGGTATTTGCCCGCCTGGATAGCTACAATCCTTGGTCTAGAGTATGTCGAACGCCATAACAATGTTGATTTGTGTTCCGGCATTAGTGGCCAGGTTCCAGCCTCCCTTTAGAGAGCGCAACACATTAGTAGCACCTTTGGTGTTACAAATGTCCATAGGCGATGGTAATCGCTTTCCATCAGGTGGGCCATCTGCCTGTCTGCTCAATTTAAGCAATAAAAAAACTAGCTCAATATGATGTGCCTACATATTAATTTAATTTGATTTTTATCTATTTGTATACCATATAAAATAAAATAAATAAATAATATTTTATTGAGTATGTCATTCCTTTTCGTTAGTTCTATCTTATCTGCTTAACAATAACAGCAATAATCAAGGATAATTATTGTAAATTAGCATGTTCCAGCAAAACTTTACTCACGTTGCCATAACGACGACCTCTTTATTAGCAGATAACGATGGCAGCGCCTAAAAACACGATTTCAGCGTCACTCTTTCGATATATTTGTCTATATCACGGAAACGACGTCTTTGATAAGAATAAACACTATCCTAAGTGTTGTGACACGCGATGTAAGCCTACTCAATGTTGAATTTAATTTAAATCCATTTAGTGATTTTCACGTAATGCTCTAACACACAGACAAAAATTATAAAAGTTATATTTTCGGAGTCTGCTGATCCAAATTACTCTCATGGAATTTTATCTCATTTTTATTAAAAAGCATTGTAAAAAAGTAGACACCTCTATAGATTTATTATATTATAATAAATTTAATTTCCAAGATGTATCACTAGAATCGATTAAAATGAAAGCATTTGTTTGCAGCAGAATCATTCTTAAATGTCGGCCGGATCACAAGAAAGTCTTGTCACTATAACAAACAATAATTCTCTTGGAGATCCCAACAACTGATGCTTAAATATTTTTTATATTTTAAAGTAACTCCATAGTCCATCGCGACCCTTGTTCTCAAGTCAACATTAACCAATAAGTATTTGTGTCCTCACACACACAAATACACAAATCTCGCGGTTTCCACGCGTGTGTGCGTATGTCGTACACAACTGCACAAGAATGCAATGCGTTGTTGACACAGCCAACTTCGATATTCCTTTATTTATTGACTATAAAAACCTTTTGACTTACATACTACTGAATTTGAACTCTATTTCAAAACTTTAAAAGTACAATATTGATAAATAATTTCATATCTAATGCCCTTCTTAAGATAATGTAGTTCTAAACACTTTTATGCTAATTCAACTCTTAGCTGTATAGAAATAAGGATGTATATGGTATTAAATAACTCAAGTACGTAGGCTGTATTGAGTCTAATGCGAAAAAAGGGTATATTTAAATAAGGATTTATGCATTGCGTCTGCCGTTTTGGTGAGATTTTGCGGATAAAGGATGTTCTTGATTAACGCGATCCTAAGTTTGGTTACGTGTTCGCCGACAATCGCTTTCAGTGGACGGTAGTGTTGTACCACGTCACTTTTCAGTTTTGATAATAATTCATTTTCTTTGTATCGATTGAAGTGACTTTTTAATAACATTATTTAATCCTAAATAATATTATATATAAAATGAATCGTAGAAATGTATGTACGACCATAACTTGAAAACGACTTGACCGATTTTGATAATATTTGTTTTGTGTGTTTGAATGGGTCCCCGAATGGTTTAGATTCATAATTGGAACCGGTAGGTGGCGCTGAGATCGGGTTCTAGAATCCTCCTAATCACCTGGAGCGATTTTGGTGATTTTGTTTTTGTGTCACGAAAGAAAGTCTTTTAGGAATTCAGGAAATATGGCGGTACAAAGTTCGCCGGGTCAGCTAGTATTATATGTAAATATGAATGTGAATTTGTTTGATTGCGGCGTTTTCACACCTTAAATACGTAACACGAAATTTTGCATACACGTTTTTAGTGGTATAGAATAGGGTACCTTTCATCCAGAAAAAAGTACTCTTCCCAAGGGATAGACGAATTTGCAAACCGTGTATTATTGGCGCCACCGTTGCAATACACTAACAAATACATCTCCATAGCAACGCCAATTGCATGACAGCAACAATTTTAACGTGTTGCTCTCATGGTTAGTTCCGCCTTCGTTTTGCTAGATGGCGTTACGGGTATTTATCATTAGGTATTTCGGAGTAAAAATTAAGTTTGACATTTTTAAGAATTATAACACGCCCATTTCATGACATACATATTGTTTTTCAACGCGAATAGAACCGCGAGAACAGCAATATGTATGTAGTTTACAATTGGGTAGGTAACAAGAAAAATCATTTTAAATAATAATGAATAGGTTTTATTTAAATTTTAATAATTCATACGAGGGAATTATACAAAAATTTAAAAGAATTCTGATTCTTTTCAATTTTTGAATAATTACAAGAAATAAAAAAATATAGTTTTGAGTGATATTCTCAAAAATAAAAATAATAATAATAATCGGCAGACAAACACACACACATTATATATCCCCAAGCTAAGCAAGTTACGCCTATGTTATGGGTAATATACAACGGACCACTCCGGAAGCGATCCCAGAGACCCAGACTGTAGTAAATAACAGAAAGTTCGTTTCCGAAATTTACCAAGCCAGGAATCGAACTTGGAGCCTCTGCGTTCCAGCGAGCTCGGCCGATTAAGACTTCGCCTGCCCAATCACAGAAGCCGTAAATTAAAAAGCGATATTATATAATATTTTCATTTGTTTGACATTATTTTATTTTGCACACTTTTTGTGTATAATTTATTTCAATTATCCATTTTAATGTAACAATTATATATGCAAATGATTAATTAAGATTGAGTCTTTAAATAAGAAAATAAAAAGTAAAAGTTCTTGATCGTTGTCTGCGGGGAACGTTTCCATGTTGTCAGCATTTTCACATTGCATGGCAACGCTTATAAATTACTTTAAATACAGGCCCGCTTTTTGATGACAATGTTGTATAATCTTAATTCTTAGTATGTAATACGTATATATTGTTACAACCTAAGAGCCGATAAAGGCAAATTCCACGTACAGATTTGTGGAAACACATTTATTACCCGTCGGCATTTGAACGAATAACTAGTAACATTTAAAATATTGTAATTCTTTTATGATCGTCTTTTTTTGTTTACTTATTTATTGGCATACGTTTCTAGAGAACAGCCCATTGTTTATTGTACTCGTTTATGGCCACTTGCGGCCGACTCATTAGCTAGGTGTTTTGGATTATGTCGACTACGATACGGGCACATTGCATTTGTGCAGTATAAAACAATGGCCTGACTGAGGGAGGGGGCAGTCAAGAGAGAACCACGATCAAAGCGAGACGTGTGTACTACAATCGGGAATCTAATAGTGACGGATTTTGCGCGTTTTATTGAATTACGACCTTCTGCATTACGTTCGGACTTGTTGTGTTCGGTTATATTTGTGCCTGTGTTATACGTGTTTGTATAGTTCTAATAAAGTCTATAATAATTCCAACGGCAATTTAATTCGAGTCTCGCAACTCGTAACAATATATTTATATATTCCAGATTATTCTGTGGGGGTTTAATTTTATGTGTGTGGTGCGTCGATGATTTTACCCCGTTGGATGAAGGTGACGCACCACTGGCGAGAGTCCATTGCTCCATCGCCGCGGGAGCTAGGCTCAACCGCTGGAGGGAATTACAAAATAAGACGACGAGTGTTGTACTCTCTATGTAATTATTGCTTAATTAATTTAACATTAAACTTAAGACTATTTATCCACAAATCTTAACTGCTACGTGAAAATGTAAAACCTAAACATATTCGTAGATGCATCTCCGAAGGTTTTCGGTTTTTTGTATTGAAGAAGAATGAAGAAAGAAGAATAAATATTTATTTAGGACAATATACAAACGTCTTACATGATAATATATCTAACAATTAAATGTGGTGTCCTAAAAAGGCTCTTGTTCAACATAATGCTAGTTTCACAACCAAGGCTGATCTTCCGCAAGTACCTCTAATAGTGATGCCACGGCTTAGCTCCGCAAAGCAAATTAAAAACAATAAACATTACTTATAAAATTATGCAATTAGTAGTGTACATAAATATTGTTATAAAAAAAACGGATAGAAGTGACGAATAAGAAAGAAATAATAAATTCGTAATGGTTTGTTATAGAGTACTAATCAACATATTATAATACTATAAAATACTTGTGTCGTATTTATTCGTATTGACAGATTTTGGCACGTAGTAGTCCATAGTAGTCCATGAGGACTACTCAGCTAATTATTGGTAAAATTGCATAAACGCGGAACCTGAAAATTACGCATTTTTTTGTATTCAAAGACTTTAAATATGGTTTGCTATGGTATAATAACGACAATAAAATCATCGGAAATCCATCATTTAGACAAAAAAAATAATTAAAAACACAATTACTTTAATTTTGGGATTAGTCTGCAAATGTAACATACATGACATAATCAAAATAATTATAAAATCGATTAATACGGCATTGCTAAAAAAAACCTCGATATTTTGTAATTTATAAGTAAAACTTCAGGTTAATAATATTCAGAGACAAAGTTTTTACCTCACTCTGCTAAATATCAGGCAAAGGAACTAGATCTATACAGCATAAATATCAATATTATTCAATCAATCTGAAGATCATTGAATGACATGAAAGTATCAAATTTTAGACTTTTCACATTATTGTAACTAAGATAATTAATATATTTTTGTAGTTTGTATATATAATTACCGACTACATGCAATGCCAATGTTAGCAGAACAAAGTATAGGTGTAAGGAGTGTTCGAAGGTGACAAGGACAGTGGGTTAGGTTAGGTTATCTTTAGACCAAATCTGACTAAATGGCAGAACCGACTGGTTTCCATTTGTTCGTTGACAATTTAAACAAAAGTTAAAGTCGGTTTTGTTCGGCTTTGGTCTAAAGGTAACCTAACCTAACCTACTGTCCTTGTCACCTTCGAACACCCCTCTTACCTATATATTGTTTGTCTAACATTGTTATTGAATGTTGTCGGTAATTATATTCCACAGCAGATAGGCAGATGGCTTACCAAATTGAAAGTGGCAACCGTGGCCTATGGACACTTGCAACACCAAATGTTTTTTTTATTTTTTATTGCGTAAGTTCAGCAGACAGGCAGACGGCCCGCCTAATTGAAAGCGGTTTCGTCGTCTATGAACATTTGTAATACCAAACATACTATCAATGTGCCGTTGCTATCTTAACGGAGACTGGAAAACGTGGACTACACCGCTGTTGTAGAAATTAAGGCTCCACTATCAAGACACAAAAATGGAATGGATTTGATGACAGTGACTTTGATAAAAGTGGCTTTTTAAACGTGCACAAAATTCACACCAGACTTGCATGTAATAGGTAATATGAGAAGGTATTTAATAAATGATGTTATGTATTTGCCGTACACACACTGTGACTCTTTAAATTGAGGGTACTTATGTTTTTCTTAAAATACCTGCACTTGATTTATTGAGTAAGTAGTGTATTTAGCTTAATAAAAACTGGGTTGTATTTATATGATAAGGTTTCTATTGTTAAGTTCTTTACAGATAGATAACACTTTAATGCTAACCAAATTAAACAAAATGCATAATTACAATACTTCTTGGCAAAATAACTGGCGGCCTTATCGCTAAAAGCGATCTCTTCCAGGCAACCTAGCTTAAAAGAAATTCCTAACTAATCTGGCGATGTAGGTGGAGCAGAAAAAAGATAGGACTGTACAATTTAAATATACATACTAACACTAATTTATAAATTTAATACATATATAAATGTAATAGTAATATGTATATATAAAATAATCTAAATAAATATACTTGTTAACATTATATGCGACAAGCTTTTATATTAACATATATTACAATAGATAAATATGTAAATGTTTAATATATTAGACCAATTTATTTATAAATGTTTTTAGGATTTTTTAATAATCTTTGTGATAAGTTTTAGATTACAAGATTGCTAAAAGGGTTCGACAATATAAAAGGAGGCGAAATCGCCTAATCGCATTCTACGTTCGTCGGTCGATTATATTGAAGAGAGCGAAAGCTCTGTTCAATATGATCAAGCGGTAACTATGGTAACTGCTGGTACTAGGTAATAGTACGATGGTTATGTAGATGAAATTGATTATAATTTATAATAATTCTGTATATCAAAAACTAAACTATCCTATAAATAAACCTAACTTAAAAAAACCTATATTAAAGCCCGTCCAGTCCCACCAGACCACTGTCGCTGGGCATTGTACCTAGAAGGCTGGTAGCATTAACTCGCTGGATACAGAGGCTAATCCTTTGAGCGAGGTAAGCTCCAGCCTTCCGTTCGTCTGTTACATCGACCAGACGTTTTTTAATATTTTGAAATAACTTGTGGCCACTTGGCCCCCATGGGCCCAAAGTCTCTCGTATGTTATTATTAGCATAGAAAGTTTTTATGTTCTATGAAATAAATAATGTAATTACGACTTTTTTGATTTAACTTGCTTTTAATAGAAATATCTAACTTAAGGTATCTATGAAATATCTTTCAATATTGTGAAATCAATAAAATGCTTTGCCAATGGATGTATTAAACATTAAATGTGTGTATATTATTACATACTACCCAATCAAAAATCTAACACTTGCTTGAATTCTTCTTAGTGAGATGTAAGTTGGGTTGTATGTTGTATGTATGTATAATATGCATGAACAGAATGCGTAAACGTCAATAAATACGTGGCGCTTTAGACCTTTTGGTCGCTAGTCTCCAGTTTCTTAAAGGTAGACTATGGGGAATCGATTTGTATGAGTCCACGCCACTGGTAGCCATCCAAACGTACAAATGCTATACTTGATTGGGGGTTCATAAGCTGGTAACCATTTTCCATCAGGTAGGCCATCTAGATGTACTCTAGCAATAAAAATATTGACATAAATTTATCAGAATATTAAAAAATACTAACAAGTTGATAACAGTACTTACTATATATAGTCTGTAACAGTTAAACAGGTTCAATAAAATAGTAAAATAAAAAGTATGTTGTCCTTACCAGTCTGCATGGCACAGACTTGTACTATTCCTGTATATAAATTCAATAAAATGGAATTGGTCCACTGTAATACTGCATTTTCATTGTATACCTAAAGATTTATCACTTAATTCTTATGTACATATTTGTTTACGAAACGTCAACAAGTTTATAATAACTTTCAACCTCGTTATTTAGTTTTTGTTAAATTTAAGGTTATAACATAGTTATAAGATTGAAACAGTAATGATAATAATTAAAACCAAATAAGTATGTACCTATATAATATAAGTTTAAAAAAAAAATGTAAGCACAACCGGCATAAAACATGTGCTCAGCATAAAATAACAAGACCTATTTGTATAACCATGTTTTTATGCAATAAATTATTTGATTTGATTTCATTTGTTACCGTACACTAATGACACACCTACGAAATGTACAGTACCAAAACTTCGGCTAATACACTCGCAGTGTTTTTTTTAAGGCTCCTATTGCCGCAAAAGGTCGAAAGTGGGATTCAAACGAAACCATTTTTTGTTGGTATTTATTGATCAATAGTTTACCGTAAAAAATATTGTTACGTGGAAGTACGTACGCACTTAGGATTGGAAGGAAACACCAGTTCTTTTAACTAAACGCTTTTATTAACTTACATAGTCGTACGTGATTCCTATGCGCAGGGTTGCCCCTACACGCACAACTAATGACGCACTGTCCCGACGATAAGATGTCTCACAATACCGTCGCCGATATTGTGTAGTATACACCTCCTGCTGCTGCGGTTTTCACTTCTGAATTTACAGAGCGTAGATCGCTTCTGGATCTTCTCCTAAACTACGCTACACTCGTCCTTCACTGAACTGCCCACTAAACTTTTCACTAAATTTAGCACTAAGCTCGTCACTGTCTTCTATTAGATCTCTCTTCCAACTCTTTCGTATAGCATTTGTCGCTTCGCTGTCTTGAATGAACTCAACTCTATGGTAGGCGCGCCTTACGCTGCTTATATACCCGGAAGAATCTTCTGGAACTCATGACTTCGATCTTCTTTTCCTTATTATTTTATTTACTATCTATCCCTTTCTTAACATCTCTCTATCTCTGTCTTTTCCTCCCCGAACCTTCTATTCTAGAACTTTTGTTCATCGTCTATCCCTTTCTAAAATGTACCTGTCCTTGTCTTTTCCTTCCAGAATCTTCTACCTTTTTCTAAAAGTCTTGAGACCGGCTTACGCTGCCAGAAAGTTCTACCTTCGGTCGCCACAATATCATAAATTTTCACGATATGAGACGTAACGTGATTTTTTCATTACTTTTCTATAGTTATTTCAAGGTAAGAAAAAAAATCACTAAATCACTTCCAAATTATTGACATGAAACCATTTCACTCCTTCAATTTATATCAAAACAGGATAAAAAATCTACATCTTTATAAAAGAGAGATAAATATTTTTTTTTTGCATAGGTACTACTTTATCTTATTCACAATAAAATAATAATGCATCTGAAAACCGGCCGCGTTTATGGAATCCCCGCTATCGCCCGAAAAACCAGTATCGAAAAATCATCAAGTACGTTGGTGTTGCTACAAGCCTTAAGTAACCTATGACACATCAGTGGAAATTACGCCGCGTTTGGATTACCGCCGATCCTTTAACATTCCGCAGGTGTGTCGTGCCTTTAAACCATAAAGTATCTGTTATGTCTCTGCTGCACCTGGGATAATGTTAGTGTTAGCGACTGTGACAAGCAGACATTGTAGCTAAGGGCTTAATGCGTTACTTTAGGTGTGACATTGTTAATGACGTAAAACATTGACCGATAACTCATGTATATACACTAATCTAGCTAACCGTTTTTACGTTATTTTTTAACGCTATAAGTTGCATTTGGTCACAGTAACTAACACTAACGCAGATGGTAGATTTAGGCTTTGTACGTGATAGAGCCATACTGAAATCATTATTTTGATCCTCAAACGGTACGATACCACGCTTTTACAGAATATCGGCGTAAAACGGTTAGTCTTGAGTCAATAGCGTTTCGTGCGTGAGTGCACTTCCCCCATCCCCCTATTCTTATCCCATCCTTCTATCCACTCCTCTTGTCTGATCTTTCTATCTCACCCACTATCCCATCCTCTTTCATTATCACAATCGGAGCGTTAAATCCCGGTTGCATTCGGCCTTCCCCTTCGACCGAGATCTGACGGAGGTGGCATAGCTAGAGGAGGGGGTGTGTGAGTGGAGGTGACATTTGTTCCCCACATAATTAGCCGGTCTCCGTAAAAGGTGGTCGTACTAGCGTAAGCGACACTCTTGCAGTTTATCTGGTATGTCACGGATATGAAGACTGCCGCGAATGCCGGAGTCTTTCCGCGTGCTTTGCTTGTGTCGCTCAAGTACAGGCCACGCTTCACTGCCATACAAAAAGACAGGTTTAATGATTTATTTATAGACCTGTATAGTAGTTTAAATATTCTAAGCTACCACAAGATACTGTATTTGATGTTAGATATCAATTTGGATTTATTTAGATTTCAGAAAACGTCTTATAATAACGCAGACATAAGCGAAATATGTCTTTAATGACATGAACATTATATATTCGTAAACGTTGGTAGAGGTTGGTGCTGATGAATGAAACCTCCGTGTTACACCTGTCCTTTTAATTTAATCGGCGTTTTGGGGTGACAAATGACACCTGTCACCTCACGCCACTTGGCCCAAGCTGCTGAGATACGGGCCTTGACGTCGTGGTCGATATCCCATCCTCTTTATCCCTGCTTAAAGGCTGGTAACGCGTTGACTTCGCCCCTGGTGTTGCAAATGTCTACAGGCGACGGTAACCAATTTCCATGAGCTGGTCCGTGTGCCTGTTTGCCAGCTTTGCAATCAAAAAAGTGGAGCAGCGTTATTAACAATTCTGACATCGTTCTAATTTCAAAATTATAACGTGCTTTATTTGATATTATTTCTTTTATAAATGTTGCCAGTAAATTTTCTATTAACGGCAACGAAATGTTTACTTTCAATTATACTGTACTGTTTTCACAAGCCCATTTTATTTCACCATTATTTTTTTAGAATAAAATACAGAATATTAAAGTAAACTTCATTCCTTTTATAAATTACATTACCATTTGGGTTGTACCCACGACTTCGCCCGACATCTGCGGTTGTGTGTATTAATTAGCCTTACGAGTCTAAATCACTGTAAAGCAGAGATCTCGGGTTTGATTCCTGTCATGGTAAAATTTCATAAAAAACTCTTATTTTTTCTTTTTGAGTTCCTTTTTGACAGAAACGCACTTTTCCGTGACTAAAGGTTTAATAACGAATGCGTTGCCTCGACTAGAGGCAAATCCACTTTAAGCGGTAATAGGGACGCGGTCAATAGTTACAATTTTTTAAAATATTTTTACATATAACAGAACAGACATGGTCATTATATGTGTTGGCGCAAATACAAGAATTAACATATTACAAAAACAACAATAATTTATTTAATTACTATGAGTTTATTGTAATGTAAAATTAACGTAAAAAACAGCAAGATTTTATTGTAATTTCAATACTTAACCTAAAAAATTGTGATTACGTGCACGTGCTCCGACGCGTGCATTCCGAGCCCTATAAATACGGCCGCACTGTCGACACTCGGTCATTAGGTGAAACTCCCTAGGGAGCTGCCTCAAGCAAGTTGCCCCCCGGGCTCGAGCGTCTTCGCTTCGCGAAGGCACTCGCCCCGAGAACCCCGGTAAAGTTGTGAGGTCTTCGGACCAACAACATAAAGTCAAGTCCAATAAAAAAAATAACTCTGGTCATTATTGCTCGAGCCGCCGAACGGGACGGACCTCTCTGGGACGTCGTAACGCTCTTGGAATAAACGATATCAAGTACTCTTGAAATTTTATTTCGAGGACTCAAATATGGGTCGTCACCAAGAAGTCAACAATCGTGACGTCGTCATTGCTGACGTCACACTCTTTAATAGCATCACGGAGGTCCCTCCCGCGTCATATATTAATATATAATTAAAATAACATGATGGAAATAATTTTAATTCCTTTTATTTTTATTGCACGAGTTCAGCAGAGAGGCAGATGGTCCATCTGATGGTAAGCGATTACCATCGCCTATGGGCATTTGTAACACGAAAGGTGCTACCAATGTGCTGCAGCTCTCTAAAAAAGGAGACTGGAACCTGGCTATTAATGCCGGAACACAACTCAAGGTTGCTATGGCGGCATATTCTATATCTGGGGTGGTAGCAATCCAGACGAGCAAATGCTCTACTAACTGACTGTGGGTTATTTTGTCGCCTCTGTCTCTCTGTCACGACAGGCCGCCCGGCCGGAGGGAATGTATTCTTTCTCCGTCCTGCACGGATAACCTTTTCAAACTGTACCTACTTATGACGTCACGCTTGTGCGAAATCTGAGCCTACGACGTGTTGTAAGTTTATAAAAATTATCTCATTTAATTTGATTGTCTGATCCCCTGTTGAATAACAATTAATTTGTACAGTAAAAATGCTGAACATCCAATATTCATAACAGTACAATACTCTAACCCATTAACGTCACCAAGCTGATTATAGTATAACTATATTTTAAATATTAAATACTATTGATGAATATTTATATAAAAAACCTTCATTTACATAACAACTCGCGCCAGCCTCTTATATTATCTTCTGTATAACGTTTTTATCTTGCCAAACAAGTAAGCAATTTATGGAAAAATGTTACAGTACAAATTTTTAGTACGTCTTATCATTATTACGAGTATAACGATAATATTGTTTTCCTTTCCTTTTATTATGTCTTTGTCTTACTGAGTATGCGCTGTTTGCTACAACTCCATTATTTCTTCGAAAAATAATTGTGTAACATAATTCTATATAAATATTATTTAAAAAAATAGCTTGAACTAGCTATATAAGAAGAAAAACAATTTTTGCTGGGGAATTTCTTGCCGCTTCTTCTCCTTAACAGCAATAATACGTTGCGAAGCAATGTACATAGAATAGGAAGTAAATTTAAATTTTAACTTATATGTATGACTTTCAAAAAGTGTTCTGCAGTGGAACTTATTTTGAATAAAAACTTTTGAATTTGAATACAAACCTGATGATGCAGTATGATATTGGAGATAAAACTCTTTTAGAATTCTCTACTTTTCTTTTTAAATATCCGATAAAATCAAAAGCAATTATGAACGTATATAACGTAACGCTTTAAGTAAAAATATGCAAATCTAGAACAGAGATATCAACTTGTCTATTTATTCAAAATGAAACCGAAAGTAAAATTCGAAACTGTGTTCTAAAAAAACACTTTCATTAAAACATTTCCCACACAAGGATCGGGCTGAACCGGTTCCGATACAATCGCTGGCAGTGGTTTGAAAAAAAAAACATTATATTAATTTGGGATACCCACAAAAAACGACGATAGCCGCATGAGTAAAAAAAGCTAATGGCCAGTAAAAAAAGAAAAAGGATCGATTTGAAAAAAGAATTAAACGAAGATAAAAAAAATAACCGAAGAAAGGGTTAGGCAGATACAGGTTGGTTCTATTGTAATTATTCTGTTAAACCTTTTTGGTGCGGTAACGTACGTAATATGGGTCAATCACCTCTATAAAAAAGTAAAGAATTTAATCCAATGGTTTTGTAGCAGTTCATCATTCCTGCTAAGGATCATTGGCACTTTAATTGTGTATTATAGTAGAAAAACAGGCATTCTCAAGGCCAGTTTTAATTGAAATGAAATTCCCAATTATTTTATAAGTAGCCGTTTTGGCAAACGCTTAATGAATCATTAGGAAATCACATGTCTGTCCGTTCGCATGGCCGTCAGTCAATTCATATATATATATATATTAGGTTGGGGAAAAAATTTCTTCGCATTTTATATAAAAATTCAAAAGGTTTTTTATAAAGTTTATTTACATTTGACTAAAGTATGTAGGTGCCATTTTGTTGGATAACTTTTTGCCATCTTGTAGGTAGGGACGTGATCCCATTGCTATAAAAATTTTGGGGCTTCTGATCAAAAAACTGCGACAGGTGGTTTTGGCAATCCTCTCGTGATGTTAACCTGACACTGCCTAAAAAATTCTGCAGAGACCGAAACAAGTGAAAATCGGAAGATGCAAGGTCAGGACTATACGGCGGATGCATTAACACCATCCAACCAAACTCTCGTAATTTTTGCTGAGTGGCTAAAGATGTGTGAGGTCTAGCGTTATCATGATGAAAAACAACACCCCTTCTGTTGATTAATTTCGGACGCTTTCTCTCAACTTTTTGCTTTAATCTCATTAATTGTTCGCAGTACAGTTCAGAATCGATGGTCCTGCCTGGCGATAACAGCTCATAATGAATAATGCCCTTCCAATCCCACCATACACACAGCATCACCTTGTTGCGAGTTAACCCGAGCTTCGCCACAGTCCGTGAAGCCTGACCGGCCTTTGACCACGATCTTTTTCGCAGGTTCTTGTCGTACGTGATCCACTTCTCATCACCAGTTATCAGCTTCTTCAAAAATAGTTCGGTTTCATTACGTCGTAATAAAGAATCACAAATGAGTACACGGTTCATTAGGTTTCTTTCAGTGAGCTCATGAGGCACCCAAATATCAAGCTTTTTTGTGTACCCAGCTTTTTTCAAATGCGCCAAAACCGTTTTGTGGTCAATTCTCAGTTCTCCAGCTACATCGTAACTACTAATATGCCGATCTTACTCCACTTTTTCAAAAATGGCATCAATTTTGTCCGTAACAGGGCGACCAGAGCGACGTGCATCTTTGATATCAAAATTTCCGGATTGAAAACGCTTAAACCAAATTTGCGCTACTCTCATAGATACTCCATTAGGTCCATAAACATCACAAATTTTTTTCGGGGCTTGTGTTGCTATTTTACCTTTTTGGTAGTAAAATTTTAAAATGTAACGAATCATTAGATTCACTCATTTTAACAATAAGAAAAAAAAATGAAAATCACACAATTTCCTAATTTGAATTTGGAATTGTCTTCTTTAAAATTAAAACTTTTTAAAGATACTAAAACCAGCCAGATACAAATGGTATAGCCAAAGAGATCTTATTACAAGTTCATACATACTATATGCGAAAAGACTTTTTCCCCAAACTATTATATGTGTATATATATTTTTTTTGTAAAGTAAGTTTATATAGATGGCATTTAGAAAGGAGGGGCGACCTATAATCCGCTATACATTAAAATTAGGAATGACTGGTTATACATGTAAATGAAAGTGATAATTGTAACGATATTTGCACTTTTGACTTTTTATGAAAGTCAAACGTGGCGAGTGACATTTGTAAAATATCTAAAAGATTAATATATCATAGTTGTAAAATATCCATAACCCCGTTAAGTTATTAACTATGTGGTAGATATTTCGGAAAATTCAAGGTAGTACTTAGTGTAAATACATTTTTAATGAAAATGAGTTTGAGTTAGAAAATTTTGAGGTATGAGGTAGTTTCGAGTAAATGCTTCTTTGGGGTCCTGTAGGCAGATATTAAAAGCGAGGCATTTCTAGTTTACGATATCCACGGAATCCTTCACTGTGCTTGGTCCTGTTTTATAACTCGACAGTTCCGTTCATTTTTAGATTGCATTTGTCGTCTGCAGCGGCTTGTATGAAACATGTGTCACACAGGGATTTTTATATTTCCTGCATCCAACGCCCATTTGCGTCAATAACAAGTTCTTAATGAGAATTTGTCTTTTATTTTTAATTGCATATTATTATATTATATATTACTAGTATATTCTTTATAGTATGAAAGTAAAAGAGCGAGTTAGCGGTCTATAAAATAGTTTCGGATTCCTCTCGAAAATACAATATGAATAAAATTTACATATACTTCTCACATGTACAAGCTGAATGGCAGTGCTGATTCGCTCTTGATCTGTAATTATAATATGGAACTACTTTCTGATATTTACTTTTGGATTAATATGTACCTAGATTTGGTTTGAGGTATTTTTTATTAAAAGGTTTGTTAGAGATCCGAAGCTAACTGGCAAAAGCAGTGGACGTTTGTAAAAACACTCTCTGTTCACACTTGGCTTTTTTAATTTTGTTACTATGATGTTTTAAGTACTGTTCAGTCGTCATGGTTTTCATAATGATACAGGAGTTTACTTAATCAGTAAATAATATGTAACTTAACAATTACATAATCGTCTGTGCATGCATCATTGCAACTTAACACCTGACATTAGGATTTTATAAACTTAAGGCTTGTAGCAACGCCAACGTCCTAGGATTTTTCGGCAATAATTTTTTGGGCGATAGCGGGGACTCCATAGACGCGATTGTTTTTCAGATGCATTATTATTTTATTTTGAATAAAATAAAGTACTATTTAAAATAATATAAATGAATTAATAAATGAATCAATGAAAACTTTTTATTGTTCACCATAACTTAAACCTAGACATTTAATATGAATACATTTCCATTAGACCAATGGGCGGCCTTATCGCTAATAGCGATCTCTTCCAGGCAACTCGATGTCCAAGGAGATATTACAAGAAAAATTAAATAATATTTGGTGGTTTAACCAAATTAAAAGTAATTCAATCATAATTAAATATAATTAAAGAACAAACAATATAATAATTAACTACTAATACTAATACATAATTAAATATATTATCTATACATATAATAAAATTGTAGAAGTCAAATTTCTGTACAATCAAAAAAATGCTAAAAACCGAGTCAGGGGGATGTAAGAAGTGAAATAGAACTAATTTTTTTTTTAAATTTTACGTTTCTCTGTTTGTCTGTCTGTTTGTACCGGCTAATCTCCGAAACGACTGGACCGATTTAAATGAAATTTTGTATGGTGGTAGCTTATATCCCTGGTCAACATATAGGTAACTTTTGATTCCGAAAAATTAAAGAGTTCCCGTGGGATAGTTAAAAAACCGCACCACGCGGACGAAGTCACGGGCATCAGCTAGTAATAATATAAATTCCATATACCTACATGCGAAAAATAATATAATTCCATTTACTGCAACAAATTTTATTTCATTGACAAATAATGGTCAGTGATCAAGTGTTTGAGTGTAGAAATGGATGTAGCTTGTCTGATTTTCAAGGGGATGGAGTTCCACAGGCTAACAGCCTATACAGCAAAAGAATTTAGTAAAAGAATAACAATAAAACCGAATTATTTATCTCTCTTTTATAAAGATGTAAATGTTTGTCCTATCCAGTTTTGACAAAAATTAAAGGAGTAAAGTGGTTTCACGTCAATAATTTGGAGGTGATTTGGTGCATTTTTATCTTAACCTAAAATAACTATAGAAAATTGCGAAAAAACCACGATATATCGTGAAGATTTTTTTGCATCAACAAGAGCCTTACTATTATCTCAAAGTATAACAAAGTGAACATCCTGTATTTAAATTTAGTATGACAATATATAAATTTTGGTGTCAATGTTGGAGAGGTCAAAAATTCCTTTTGTATATTAAGTAAAATGGTTCTTATTAAATCGACAGAACAATGGCCTAGTTAGTGGACAACACAAAATTTGAGATTATAAAGATTTGACCAATTAATCCACTAGTCAATTGCTCGACCAGAGGTCCAATTCTGCTGTTTCAATATCTCGCGTTGCGAAAATATTCAAAGTACTATATTCCATTGCGACAATGTTAAAAATTCGTATTCTACTAAATCCACAATATCTTATTGATATCGTCGCGACAGAATAATAGTAAAAAACATGGTAGTTACCATTAGCAGAAATGGCGTTAGCCGTAAATTATGGAAAAGCTAACAAAAGTTTTAAACATTTATGTATTTCGCGAGTTTTCAGTTATAAATATTTATAAAAATACAGTAGCTTGCCGCGGGTACACCATTGAAATTAACAGAATAGCGAAATCAGGCAAACCTACGATTGAGACGATGATGTCCGGCGATTTTGACGACATGGTAATAGCAGAATTGGGCTCCAGGTATAAAATGAGATCTATTACTTTCTAATCTAAATTATAATCTGTTATGAGTATGTATCTTGTACATATATAAAAATCTTGTGTCACGATGAATGTTCTGGATAAACTCCGAAACAACTGAAACGATCTTGATGAAATTTTGTAACTATGTGTAATGTGATCCCACTTAAAAGATGGAGTTTTTATCTTGATTACTGACCTCAATTATAAAATTTTAATGTTTGTGTGTATGTCACTGAACTTCTTCTATACCTCTGGGCCGATCTTGATGATTTTTTTGTATGTGTTCGAGTTGGTCCCCAGTTTGTGTAGAATTTAGATTCACAATTGGACCCGGTAGGTGCCGCTGCACTTTTCTTCAAGGCAGGACAACATCTTCCGGGACCGCTAGTAGACTATAGATGAACTATTATGATAGTAGCCTGCAAACATTCAAACAAGTCAACATTATAAATGAATGAACCAATAACTTTATTGCATATACATACATATAGTTATACGTATATACGTGCGGTCTTTTCATCAGAGGCGATTATTAATAGTATTTCTATGTATATTTCTTTTTTACAAAAAATTAAATTGGAAAATCAGTATAAAAAACATTCTTTTATATATTTTTTTTTAAATAAAATATTTAATTAAAAAATAAAAATATAAACCTAGTCGGAAATTCTATTGAGGACTATAAGCCGCGCAAGGGAGCTAGGTCACGGCCCGTGTGTGCGATTCACCAGGCCGGGGTGGCTCTAGCACCTAACGTATGATATGCTAGTGCCACAACGCAATTAAGTATACTACCCATTAAAACCTCTGTTCGATCCTCGAACGTCCCTTGTCCGGGCTATGGGCTCGCTTGCGCATTCATCTCTAGCCCGGAGCCCCCACCATTTGTTAGCCGGAGACCTGGGTCTCTCCAGCTGGCTCGTGTGCGGGTATCGGGCCCTCGGGTTCAAGCTACCGGTGGTTAGGATTCCGACAAGAACCACCTCTAAACAATTCGTGCCGTATTTATATAATTATACTTTTTTACAATATGATCTTTGTTTTATTTTAGTTTAAATTATATGAAGATAACTACGTTAAAAATTCTTATCTTTTAAACATGAAAATAAGTCATTGGGATTGATACTGTGCCCAGCTGCGGAAATATTGGACAATCTATTTGAGAACATATCCAAATAATTATCTTCTTTAAAGTTATTAGATTGTTATCTATTAAGATATTTTCCCACGTATCCACCCTTACAGATTTTAAGCTCACCTATTGAAAATTGAACCTTCTATGTAAGGTTATATAGTGTGCATTCCTATGTAAGGACATTGTAAGGGTTAAACACGAAACGTGTCGAAGATATCCGAATATAGCCGATCGCCCGCGGCGCGAACAGGTGCATTATCCATCTTGCGACCGGACGCTACAAGGATTGAAGAAGCTTGATACTTTATAGCCGCTTCCTATATCTTACTGCTCATTCACTTGCCTTACCATTGATATAAATTTGATAGGACTTGTAATAAACTTTATGTCATATGTAAAATTCAAGGAGAGATTTGGGGAAGAAAGTACCAAATATACCAAATATTAACTATTTGGACAGGGTTTCTGTTGGGGGCTAAGAAGACGTGATTAATGAATACGAGAGGTTTTCGTTGTTACAAGATATATTTTCAAGACTAACATCAACGGTGGCAGAAACAACTTAAAAGACAGCCACGCATTCCAATATTAAATTCAAATTTAACATATACAAAAAGTTTGTATATCCATCAGTTTCCCCTTTATTGTTCAGCCTTTGATGTGAATATTCACACAGCACAGTAAACAATGAACACCGTCTGCACGCCACTGCGCCTTTTATACGAAAATGCTACCCTACAAAATAATAACATTGCATCATTGCTAAAAATAGCAATTACATCATAGTGTTGCCAGGATCATAAAAACAATTATAATAATTAGTTACTGATGCACTAAATTATCTAGACGATAATTTAGTAGGCTTATAAAATGAAAAATGAAAATGGTAATTTAATTATAAATCGAATCATCTGATAAATCGACTAAAAATATTATCTATAACGATTGTCTATGTCATATTAATATACACTATGATTTTCATGACTACTGTAGTGGACATCTTGTAACACATATTTGAAATAGGAGTAAGACAAATTAAATGTTAGTAAGATCTAGGAACTGGCCATTGATTGACTAAAGCGTCTACTTGGCTAAATATAAAATAGGGAGTATTCATTTAAAGGTCGGAGCAGTAAAGAGAAAATTGTTAAGTATAATTTAATGGAAATAATAGCAACGGAAAATTGAAAGACAACACCGTTCCTTGTGGTAACTTAAAACAAAGGTGCAATTTTATTGTGAATTTATAAAATCGGTTAAAGATGAAAAATAGTGTCAGGAGGGTTTTATGACATTTTTTAAATTAATATTTAACACATTAAGGCTGGTGTGCACCGATATTTAACCAGTGGTTAAAATAAAATAATCGATGAAACTGTATGCATAAACAGTGATTATTTTATTTTAACCAATGTTTAAATGTCGGTGCACACCAGCATTAGGCCACAATAATATTTTGCCTAAATTGTACGTGGTTTACAATATACATAGTATTCTTTTTCCACGGTGTACCTATACGAAGTTTTGTTTCTCTTTCATTACTACAATTTCTTTCATGATTTTACTTACTAGGTTTTAGTGGTCAAGAAATATTTCAAGTATCAATATTTTTGATCGTTGCAACAATCTTACATTGATTCTGGACCATAAAGACTCCATAAAGAATGTCAGTTCTTGTGCATATGCTTCCTTGCATCACTTTTAATGTAAAATTTTTGTGTAGTTGAAATCTACAGGCATATCATGCATGTTATCGACATATAACTTTCATTGGTTGTTTCTCGCCTGCGGAGAGTCCTTGTTTGCTGAATGTCAAACCCACAGAGTTCAGAAAATCATCGTGCGTCTGTCGTCGTACCCTATTAGGGCTTATTCGCTATCCTGCATGGCAGTCCGACTAGCAGTCCATCACGTAATTCTAGCTTGTGAATATTATTATATGCAAGCGCATTGCATCCGGCAACATAGAGCAGGGTGCCTCTTGAGACCTGCAAGCACCACCTACTGTAGGATTGCCACGCAGGACAATAAATGGACAGCTTTAGGAGTAAGGTGAAGGGAACAACGGGTAAATTCTTTGCTCTGTCATCAACCCTCTGTGATGAATTACATGAATATTCAGTTAGTCTTATAAACAATTACTGCTAACTCGGGCTTCCCAGATATTAGAAGGGAATGGATAGTGTACCTGACACGTTTGTCAAAAGATGACAGGTGCTACGCATAGGTTACCTCGATATGTAGGTCACATCACGATGTTTTCTTTCATCGTCAGAGCGTTGTAATTATAATCGATATGCACAAACTAGGTGGTGCTTTGTTCCCGAGCATAATTCGAGTCCATATCATTTTGAAAAGCGAGCCTCAGATCTGCTTTATTCTGACAAAAAATTTAGTTTGATTTTTATCTAATTCTGGTGGATGGTTCGTCGCCCATAGCTCCGTGGAGTTGTTCTCGGACACCGTGACGTCACGGCCCAGCGGCCTCGGACGTGCATTCGTCACACCTTGCACCGAAAAGCCGATTAAGATTAAGGTTGGATGGCTAACTGTTATTTTATAAAACCTGAGCACCTTAGACCCGTGTTCTAAACTAAAAGTCATGTTGAGGAATTGTTAGATTCTTATGCAGGGCTGTGAGTACGACGAGTGTGTGAATACGTTAAAAATTGTTGTGAACATCAATAAGTAATTTTTACTTAAATCCGTTCAATTCACGTGTTGTTCTAACAGATATAAAGACAAAAATTCTAAAAGTTATAATTTCGGATTTGCTGGTCCCAATTAGCCACCCTTATTTCTTCTCTTTTTAAATTCATTAAATCAATCACAATTTGATGTTTATATTATAGGTAGATAGATGTCGGTCGTATTCCTATCACAGTTTGCTATTGTTAGTGTTGTTCCAGTCAGTTTCCATTGATTAATACAGGAGGGATGGGACAGTAAGGGTGCCTTTCCACCAGAGATGTGCTATGCAGCTATGCTGAGAAAATGTAAAAGCTAAGCTACGTAACTATGTCACCAGTTCCACTGATGCTAAGCTATGTAGCGGAGCGAGTAAGATGTGCTATGAAAATGCGTCGCCGTAAAGTAGATGTGCGAGGAAGATGCGCAGCTCGAGCTATGCGACGTATCGACAATAGAGAAGACACGCATTTATAGCACGCATCTTTCCATATAAAAAACGTAGCTTAGTTGCATTAACTTCTGTCAGTGCTATGCTATATGGACCAATGAATGAGCGGAGGATATCAAACGCATCCATAGCAATGTTGCATAGCACATCTCTGGTGGAAAAGCACCCCAAGGGAGATGGGATATGGGTCGATGGTTGGAAATGGGATAGAGGGGAGAGGGAAGTGGGCTATCGAAACTCTCACTCACTATTAGAGTGGCCAGACGCCCGGTTTTCGACCGGAAAGTCCGGTTTTCATTATACTGGTCCGGTCAAGAAAGCCTTGCTAAACCGGACAAAAGATTGTCCGGTTTTAAAGCAAGTTCATTAATTATCTAGTGAACTCGTAAGCATACTCGAGCGTTACGTTCGATGCGCCGCCACACCGAATTATATGTTTTCTTTAATATACCTTCTAGTTGCACTGACTCCAATGATCCCATTTCAGGCAATAAAACTTTATTAAAAGCAGTGGCATTAAGTATTAAATATATGAAAAAGTAGATTGGCTCTTAATTTAGCATTCGATGCAAATTTATTATCTAAAAAGTTAGTTTTCAGTCAATTTATGTTAATAAAAAAATTGACTGGGAATTTTTCCGAACACATTTGGCAACCCTACTAACCATATGCAAAACGATTAGCTCAAGGTTAAGCATTTCACGTCGGTATTCTGCGAGAGCATAATATAACACCGATCTAGTGGGCCTAAGATGCTGTAACAAGTTATGGATGCCAGCATGGCACCTACCACGTAATACAAATACCCAGCATCATTCCTTTCTACAAAACCTACCTAAACATAAAGAACAAAATTGTGATTCAAGTATTTAAGTATTTGCAGGGCACAATGGAGGCACAGGGTGGCGGCTGGAACGAAGGGTGGGTTGGTATGTTAAAAAATATACATTTGATGGAGTGTAGTTTATCTTACAACTGGGAAAACACGCTGAAAAAATATCGTGCGCCAAGGAAAATATTCGTAAATGAAAAAACAGCAGTCCTCTGTACGTACGAGTGCTAGGGCTGCCACGGCTTAAAAACCGAAAAAATGTCGTCGGTTATAGACGGCCCACCTGATGGAAAGCGGTTACCATCGCCTATGGACATTTGCAAAACCAAAGGTGCTATCGATTTGTTGCTGCTCTCTAAAGGCAGACTGGAACCTGACACTTATGCCGAAAAACAACTCAAGGTTGTTATAGTGGCATACTCTAGACCAGGGACGGTAGCCAACGAGACGGGGTTACTATCTGGCTGTGGGTTGTTTTGTCGCCTCTTGCTTCAGACTGCCCGGTGCAGCCCCAAGAAATTGTATTCTTTCTCCGTTCGTGCACAGATAAGAAGTAAGTAACCCTAAGTATGCAGGAGCTTTTCGGTTCGGTTTTCGTTAACCTCAATTAAACTGCTTAAGCAACAAGAGTGTGTGAAATAGGTTTTGTTGAATGACCCGGTTTCGAACGGTTTTTGCGCTCATCTCCAAAGCGTAACGATGTGGTACACCCAAGTTTTCAGTCCCATACAGACATATTTATATATTAGACACAGTTTTCACGTGGAAAAAGTAAGTATCGCGCAATAAATCGGTTAATGAAGGGTTACATAACACTCTTTTTAACGTTTACCCTCCAAACAGAACAGTTTTATCCGTGCAGGAACGGAGAAAAAATACAAATTCCTGCGGCCAGGTGGCCTGTCGTAAGAGGCGACAAAACAACCCACAGCCAGGCGGTAGGGCATTTGGCCGGCTGGATGGCTACCACCCCTGGTCTAGAGTATGCCGCCATAACAACTATGAGTTGTGTTCCGGCATTAGTGGCCAGGTTCCAGCCCCATCTAACAGTCCGGCAGCACATTGGCAGCAATTTTAGTGTTGCAAACGTTTATAGGCGACGGTATAAAATTTCCATCATAGTTGGGCCGTCAGCCTGTCTGCTGTAAGTACTCCAGCAATAAAAATATTACTTAGTTTAATAAAACCGATTAAGCAGTTAATTTTATACCAGTTTCAAGACTTGAGGGTAAGGCCAACTATGATATAAATTTGAATGTATATCATGTTCAATCAGAATAAATATTCAAAAAAAAAAGAAAGAAATCATTGGTTTACTAGGAAACCGACAATACAAGGATGTAGAAATTTATACATAAATTTTTATGATTAAATTCTATATGTTGTACACCGCATTTCCTACAAATGAGGTCGGCCACTCAGCATAAAGCCTGTTGGAGTTTCCTTAAGCACAGCGTTGATTTTCAGTACCGACCTCGCCTCATTGATTAATATTTGACCCATTACCACAGTAAATGTAACAATTAACAGGAAGTAACTAAGTAAATGTAATAAGAAAGTAACACAGTATATGCAGCATGAAACAGATATGACAAGCAAAACAAAAACAAAAATATTTCGACTAAACACCGATTTCTTTTTATTGCTGGCGAACAGTAGACAGGTTGACGGCCCAGATGATGGAACTGTTACCGTCACGTATGAACATTGCAAAACTAGAGAGTGCTGGCGATGTGGTCTTGAAGGGGAGAATTGGAACCTGGCCACTAATGCACAACTCAAGGTTGTTGTGGTGGCATATTCTACACGAAAGTTGGTAACGATTCAACTGAGCAAATCCCCTAACACCTTTTCTTTTGTCAACGCTGGGAAGGATATGCGCAAATGCATTCCATTTGCGCATATCCTTATGCCCCGGGGGATGCCACCAAGGGGTATGTGGGACTCCCAGCTGCTGGTGTTGCGCACAAGGTTCAACGTTAGAGCTTTCAAGCACCGACCGCCAGACTATCCACTAAACCTTCCAGCGTCCCTCCGGATTATGATGAGGCGGCACGGGACCGTAATCATGGGTATGACTGCCGTGACACCTCCTTGCAAGCCGACAAGAAGGGGTGTCCCTGAGACTAGAACACCCCACGGCACTGAGCGTGGCTCGTCGGGAGGGTCCCCCGACCCCCCAGCCCCACTATGTTATCGGGAGGAGATGAGCAAAGCGCCAAATGTCCTAACACCTGGCCTTAAGCTAATTTGACACCTTACAAATTAACTAAATGACAACCCTAGCACACTCTCGGCATAAACGATTCTAGGTAGAGACAGAAGCGACATTCGCTAAATGAGAATTAGACACAATTGGCGAATAAAAAATACATATATACCCTCATTGAAATAATACGGGAATAATTTATAGAGATTTTAGAGATATAAAGAAGTGTTAATAGTTGCAACAAAACTAAAGTTTACTTTTTTATGGGTAGATGCCGTATTAGAGAACATTTCTGAATTGTTGAGGAGCCAAGAGAAAAGGTGTGCTGTATATGATATCGTTATTTTTAAGTTACTTCGAGTTGTTCAGTGTAACTCATCGTCAATCGGCGAGAAGAGACGACTTAGTTTTCTAAACGAACGAACGATTTGAACGCAAAAATCTTTCAACTCATGAATAAATTAATACATCAGTTTTTAACATACTGCGAACATCCCCATTCCATCCCATTTCGTGCCACTTCGTCAGAGCTTCCCCCTGCGCGTACGCTTTTATTATTCTTCGCTTACCGAGCTCAATGTTTTCGGTGGCCTAAAACAACACAGACGCCGAGTTTCAGTTGTTTTTATATAGCGACGTAGTTCAACGCTTCATTTGCTCTGGCGTGGCTTCATATGCCGCGAAGATTTTTACAATTGCGATGTAGTCCCGGCAGGAATGGAGAAAGAATACAATTTCCTGCGGCTGGGCGGCCTACTGGCCTACGGGTAACACCCTTAGTCTAGACTATGCCGCAATAACAATCTTCAATTTTGTTCTGGCATTAGTAGCCAGGTTCCAGTCTCCCTTTAGAGAGCTGTTACACATTGATACCTAGTACCTTTGGTGTTACAAATGTCCATAGGCGATGGTAACCGTTTTCTATCAGATAGGCCGTCTGTCTGTCTGTCTGTTGAACTCATGCAATACAAAAATAAAGTATGTGATTAAGTTTGGATGGAACACTGAATGGAGAAGATGACACAAGCACAATATCGCCGTAAAATCGAGCGAATTTATATATATATTAATTCATATACTAGTACAATGAAGGAAACAACTTATATTCTATATATAATCTCTTAAGACTAGTAGTAGAATACAGAACCCAGGTCATCGAAGTCAATGGGTTAGTTTCCCAGAAAGCTGGCTACGTTACCTTGCAGGGTCGCCATATTGATCCGTTGTCCAAAGCAGGAACCAGCTCTCAAATCACATCTTAGTGAAAGGTCACCTAAAGTCTGAGGAAGTTATTTTTTTATGTCTTTTAAATTAAAATGAGGGTATATACCACATTCTACAGTAAAATTAATGAAACAATACACAAATACAACTTAGAATTATACCTACTGTATATATGGTGCTGTTATCGTCGACCAATCTCTTCTGGACATCATTCGGATAGGGAGAGAAGTAAAAAATCCATTTACTTGATCATCATGATGAAATACTCACTTTATTCAGCACGCGATTTGAAGATTACGGTGGTATAAATTAATTATAAAATATTTGGGATAAGGCATTGTGGCTTAGTAAACGTTTTGTAGGGTAACCTCAAGCCCGGTGGACAATAACCTGCACGAAGATGAACTGGATGAGGAAAAAGAGCACCGGAATATGGGGCGTAAACTTGGGGAGGTCTAGTTTTGGTAATGGACTGTAAAACTTCGGTGCCATTAAGTTAGGGCGGCGGAAATGCGTTCGAGCACATAGCATTTCACTACTAATAGGCCCAGCATAGGTCCACAGGGAGAGACACATTACCTAGGAGCCTTGAATTCCTTTTAGGAAGGGGTCAACTTCTGCTGGCTACCAATAATTCTGCCTCTTGTTGACGAACACAAGACGCAGGCATTGGTCATGAACAAGGTCCTTTCATGCGGACGCCCAAAGTTTCAGGCCGTAGATATATCTCAACAAACCAAAGATTAAAATAAATTATAATTATATAAGTGAGACCTTACCATATGGGACATTATCACTATGTTATCCATTTATGCGAGTGAAAGATTACCTAAAGACTGAGAAAGATATTTTTTGTCTATTAAATTAAAATGAAGGTAGGTATTAATTAAAAAAAGAAGAAAATTAAAATTAATATGCTTTTCGTACAGACTTGTATCATTTACAACTAAAGGTGATTTAAAAAATCGTAGCCATTGCCTTACTAATGTTGCTTTTATTATACAACTAGCCTTTGCCCGCAGCTTCCTTCTCCTTAATGTCTTAGATTATGTCAATTAATTCTGGACTTTTTCTTAGTTTAATTCAATTTTTCGATATTGGAAATAACCATAAGGGTAACACGTTGGCGTTGTCATTCGTGTTGCCATGAGTATGTATTCATTAGTGAATTACTTATAAAAATTTTTGGCTATATTCGTCTATTTCTCGGGAACAGTACTTTTATGGCGATGAAAGGTACTCTATATCTTATTCTACACTCTTGATAACCTGTATGCAAAATTTCGTGATATATCGGTTAAGTAGCTAAGGCGCGAAAGCATCACAAACAAACACACTCACATTTGTATTTATAATGTTAGTTAGGATTTATAGTTTCAAGAATTACAAGAATCGGTAATCAATATTCAGTAGGAAGCGAAATCGATTTTTGCACAGAGCTATGGAGCCACGCGCTTCACGGATCAATTTAATGCGCGTGCAAAGTCACGCACGTTCCGCCGGGCGCGACGCCCGTGTCGATCGGCACTCGACTTGATTCGATATCGATTCACTTTATTTGGGTTCACTGGGCTTGGAAGCTGGAAAACATTTCGACCGGTTACAGCCTAAACACTTTTCTTTTTGGTTTTGTTCCTTTTTTTTAAATTCCCTGCGGCCGGTGGTAGGGTATTTGCCCGCCTGGATGGCTAATACCTCTGGTTTAGAGTATGCCGCCATAACAAGCTTGAGTGGTGTTCCGGTAGCGAATTTACAAAGGCTATATATACTATTTGAGTCACGAGTCAGACTCTAATAGATGAGCTTTTGTTTATGCATATGACTCGACAAGACCTAATCTATCTCAGTAAAAAAATTGACTCAAATGGATGAACTTTTTGCTTTAATATTTTCAAAGTAAATGCACGGACAAAACCTAGTACTGTATATACATGCTCACTCAAGTAGATAAGCTTTTGTCGAGATATTTTCAAACATTACGTACTAACAAAACCTAGTCGAGTAGAGGCTCGCCGCTATATTTGTTTATCGCGAACGCGATTGGTCGGCGCCGACTTATTCGTTCGTTCATTTCTGTTATGTTCATAATATTTAGTTGCCGCTGTTGCATTGTTTTGAGGTTATGTGCAGAGCAATTATAATACGGAAATCATGATAAAAACCATTTTAAGTGATATCTTGGACGATAATATCTGCTATTACAGTTGGAGGAGAAGAGTCAAGATAATTTTCGTGCACAAGTTCAGTCTAAACTTATAAACGGTGACACTTGCAATGAAAAAAGTGACAAGTTTATCGCAGCTTTTTCTCGTAGTACAAATACTAATTGGATTGTCAACAAAACTTTTCCAAACTGTTCTCGCCACAATGAACGAACGAACAAGTCGGCGCCGACCAATCGCGTTCGCGATAAACAAATATAGCGGCGAGCCTCTACTCGACTAGGTTTTGTTAGTACGTAATGTTTGAAAATATCTCGACAAAAGCTTATCTACTTGAGTGAGCATGTATAATACAGTACTAGGTTTTGTTCGTGCATTTACTTTGAAAATATTAAAGCAAAAAGCTCATTCATTTGAGTCAATTTTTTTACTGAGATAGATTAGGTATTGTCGAGTAATATGCATAAACAAAAGCTCATCTATTAGAGTCTGACTCGTGACTCAAATAGTATATATAGCCTTTGTAAATTGGCGTTCCGGTATTAGTGGACAGGTTTTAGTCTCCTTTTAGAGAGCGACAGCACATTGGCAATTGTCTTAGCGGGCCGAACTCGCTGGAACGCAGAGGTTTTGGGTTCAATTCCTGGCGTGGTAAAATTCGGAAACGAACTTTCTGTTATTTATTATGGTCTGGGTGTTGGGCGCGGCCTCAGAGTGGTCCGTTTCATGTCCCATGACACAAGCGTAATTTGCTTAGCTTGGGGATATACAATGTGTGTTTGTCTGCCGATTATTATATTCTTACGAGTGCGGGACTCGAACTAAAATGCCGTTGGAATTACTATAGAATTTACTAGAACTATACAAACACGTATAACACAGGAACAAATATAACTGGACTCAACCAGTACAAATGTAATGCACAATTCAATAACACGCGCAAAGTTCGTCACTATATAGCTCATCGAATATACACACGTCTTGCTCGTATCGTAATCGTCGCTCGAATGCGTCACCCCTCCGTTCGGGCATTGTTTTATACTAAACTATTCAATACAACACTCGACCGCGTAGACTGAATTTTCCAAGAACTACACCTGGCTAACGACCATCATAAATGATTACAATACACAATAGGCGGCTTTTCTAATTACAAATTTTAAACACAAAGTAAACAAAAGAAGTCCAAATGCGGGCAGGTAATAAACTGTGCTTTGTGGTAGGCAGGTGTGCATTCACTTTTGTCGGCATGTAACAATATTATATATTATGTGTATAATTCTGTCATACAGATAATCAAATATTTAACATATAAAAGAAAGGGCGTTAAAATAACATCTTATCATCTCTAACTTCTAAAATATGATACAAACATCATGATTTTAATTACATATAGTCTTATAATACAGTGCGAGAGATCATGCAAAATTGTTGATAAAGACTAGTACTAATAATCAGGCTCCGAATAGTTATGATAGTATGGTCCTTTGAATGATGATGTTGGTAAATATTAAAATAATGACAGCCAATAGCATAATTATTAAAGCCCGCACATACTGCGTAAGTTTATTAGAATTTAGAAGCTTCCGAATCGATTTTCGATCTATATCATAGACGGATTTTCTGTTAAATTATTATATGTAGGTACTACTTTCATTTTGGCATTACTGGGATCGGCTTTAGAATTTTCATTAATTTGTTTCACAAACATAACTGACATAGCTTTGGAATTACGATATGTCAGTCTGTCTGCTGGATATATATTTATAAAAAGGGAACATGAGAGAGATAGAGAGAACACTTTATTGTACACCAAAATATACAATTACAAAAACCGACCATATTTACAATATTTTCTAGACAATACAATAGGCTGTCTTATCACTCAAAGCGATCTTTTCCAGGCAACCTAAATCGAAGAAATTTGAATCAGGCGATGTAGGTGGTGCAGGAAAAAGGTAATAGATACATAAATACTCAAACTAATTTAAGAATTAAATATACAAAACATACATACATAGATAGTCATATATGTACACATACACAATAATATATTTCAAAATACATATGTTACTATAATAAATGCATTAACATGATTATATTGTGTTAATCAGACTATTTGTGGACAAATAGTGTTTCCTGAGTAAATTTCTAAACGTTGGTATGATATTTCGGAATATTTAAATATTGTCAAAGTTGTAGAAAACGTGACCTAAGGAATTCGTTTTCCAAACACGCAATTTTTGTTCCAGCAAACTTATAAATCACTTTTACCGATTTAGTGTAAAAACTTTTAAATTGCGAATTAAAATGAATTTTACCTTTTTATCGTCAAATGATAGGTTTGTCAACAACCTAGTATTGTCAAAAATAATAGGTTGGGGAAAAAGTCTTTTCGCATATAGTATGTATGAACTTGTAATAAGATCTCTTTGGCTATACCATTTGTATCTGGCTGGTTTTGGTATCATTAAAAAGTTTTAATTTTAAAGAAGACAATTCCAAATTAAAATTAGGAAAATGTGTGATTTTCATTTGTTTTTCTTATTGTTAAAATGAATGAATCTAATGAAGAAATTCGATACATTTTAAAATTTTACTATAAAAAAGGTAAAAATGCAACACAAACGGCGAAAAAAATCTGTGATTTTTATGGACCTAATGCAGTATCTGTGAGAGTAGCGCAAATTTGGTTTAAGCGTTTTCAATCTGGAAATTTTGATATCAAAGATGCAAGTCGCTCTGGTCGCCCTGTTACGGACAAAATTGATGCCATTTTTGAAAAAGTGGAGCAAAATCGGCATATTGTAGTTCCGATGTAGCTGTAGAACTGGGAATTGACCACAAAACGGTTTTGGCACATTTGAAAAAAGCTGGGTACACAAAAAAGCTCGATATTTGGGTGCCTCATGAGCTCACTGAAAGAAACCTAATGAACCGTGTACTCATTTGTGATTCTTTATTACGACGTAATAAAACCGATCCATTTTTGAAGAAGCTGATAACTGGTGATGAATAGTGGATCACGTACGACAAGAACGTGCGAAAAAGATCGTGGTCAAAGGCCGGTCAGGCTTCACAGACTGTGGCGAAACCCGGGTTAACTCGCAACAAGGTGATGCTGTGTGTATGATGGGATTGGAGGGGCATTATTCATTATGAGCTGTTACCGCCAGGCAGATAATCGATTCTGAACTGTACTGCGAACAACTGATGAGATTAAAGCAAAAAGTTGAGAGAAAGCGGCCGGAATTAATCAACAGAAGGGGTGTGGTTTTTCACCATGATAACGCTAGACCTCACACATCTTTAGCCACTCAACAAAAATTACGAGAGTTTGGCTGGGAGGTGTTAATGCATCCGCCGTATAGTCCTGACCTTGCATCTTCAGATTTTCACCTGTTTCGGTCTCTGCAGAATTCCTTAGGCAGTGTCAGGTTAACATCACGAGAGGACTGCCAAAACCACTTGTCGTAGTTTTTTGATCAGAAGCCCCAAAATTTTTATAGCAATGGGATCACGTCCCCACCTACAAGATGGCAAAAAGTTATTTAACAAAATGGCACCTGCATACTTTAGTCAAATGTAAATAAACTTTATAAAAAAACCTTTTGAATTTTTATATAAAATGCGAAGAAACTTTTTCCCCAACCTAATATTATATTCAACGGAACAAACTTTAGAATTCTACCATTCACTCCTGCCACTTTGTTTTAATCGATTGTTCGTTTTATTTTCAAAAACTGTTTTTTGGTTCGCGTTTCACTCCTCTCGCGCCGATCTTGGGTTAAGTTTTTCCTATTTTATCTGTTTCTCGGTCACTGTAGAGTACATAAAATTCGGCTAAGAAGTCATTAACTTTCGACGAATTTATATTCAGATCAGCCAATTCGGCGGCGGAAACAGCTGAATCACTCGGGCGGCGCGCATACGCAACCCTCGGTAAAGTTATATGTTTCTGCGGTCTGGGGCCATGAGCCTCTACAAAGATCTATCAAAACGACTCATTGACTCTTCGGGTGATCGGAGGGCTGGTTCCTATCTCGGACAACGATTATATAAGTATCCTATGAGGTAATGTAGCTAACCTTCTGGGGACCTTACCCATTGAAGTCTCCTTGTTCTGTTTATAGTCTTAAAGGATTATAGACAGAATACAACATAAACTAAGTAACCTTTATTCTACTAGTTTATTATCTTACTAATGTAGAAGTCAACTAGAATATAGTAGAAAAGTAAACATAACAATCTCCAAATAAACAAGTTTGATTACCTGTTAAAGTAGATGGCGCCACATTTGTTCTATTGCTTTTTGACGTTTAGAATAGAATAGAATATATTGTACAATAAATTAATGAAATAATACACAAAAGCAACTTAAAATTATTCTTTATCTACAAATGGCGGTCCTATTGCTGATAATGATCTCTTCTGGACAACCTTGGAATGGAGAAAGAAAGCACAAAGAGGGCAGAATTTTATTACACAATATTCTAAACATTTTTACGTATATTAATATATAAACAAATATATCAAAAGATATGGATGCACTGTCTGAAGCTTTACATGATGGTCTGTGGTGTGTAACAAAAGATGTACGTCAGAATAGGAGTATGGAAGGAATATATTGTGTTGACCTCAAATAATAGGGAGAAAATGATAAAAAAGAGAGAGATATATGCATAGATTTACATACATACATTATTATAATTAATTACATAAAACAATCATTTCATACTTCATCATCATCTATTTATAGTAGTGCATATTACACATATACGACCTTATTGACAGAGAGTTAGAGTAAGTTTGAACACTTCCTTAAGAACCATAAAGACGTGTTCAAACATATTCTAACTATCTATGAATAATGCTGATAATATTTAATTACCTAAAACATAATTTTTAGATCAAAACAGTTCAAAATTACATGAAATTTTGATGGTTAGTTCGTTTGTGTTCGATAGATGTCACTAGTGTAGCTGCTTCCTTATTTTAGGTAAGTTAGCATCTGTCAAAATACTTAGTTCTGATAAGGTGGTTAATGAAACAATAGAGATGTCTATACATGGTGCAATTAATTCTGACAACCTGGGTGTCTTAAAGCCCCGTATGAATAGGTACCTTCTAGGTAAGCGTGTTCCATCTTAGACCATATCTCCGCTCAAAACCGTGCGAGATAATGGTCAAACGCGAAGCTATACAGTAATTAAATAAAAAAGTAACAATTTATTTATAAAAGTCGTTAAAATAACACCTTATTATTTTACGTTTCAAATACTTTATTTTCTTTTAATTTTTTGGGACTTTTGCCACATTGGCAAATCAGCCCCATTATCTCCTTACTATACAACAAGTTATATATTAAATTTTAAATAATGAGCAGGCTAACAAACTAACCTTTTTGAGGCTCACTCTGTCACAATTTTTACCAAAAATGAATGCGCTATTTAACTCCTTTGTATACAGTTGTGACTTCATAAACTTATATGCTCGCACCTCAGATTAATAAAGGTAAACGCGGAGCATACGGGAACAAAAGCCTCAAATGAAGTGTAACATTTTTTATAAACTTGTGTGCGTAAAGTTATATAGTATACACGTCGTATGCGTCCACTGTAGTAATGCATCCACTGTAAACTATTCCACCTCATACGTATTAATTTGATAATTTAAAACTTAGTCGGTTTCACTCTAAGAGCTTGGGGCTCGGTCTACATATTTGTCTGTGGCTCGTACAAAATCTTTGGGGTTGTAATGTTTTATTGGATGATGAAAAGCATCTATGTTGATTTAACTTTCCAATTTTGACTGTATTTGTTATAATAATTTATATTTTAAATGATACGTCAAGAAGCGACAGAAGCGCCATCTACTCATGTAGAATTTAGGAGTTGAGAGTGACGATTTTTACTTGTCGATTATAATTATCATTACATGTTTTGCCATTATTGTTTATCTTTATATGGTCGCTTCCTATATACGAGTATTATATGCATCCACTTGCAGTGGCATCGGTTAAATTTTAACATTAGCTCTGTAGGACGCCGAACTTGAGAAAAATGCAATGCACGATTCCAACACCTTATTTCACTTTCCACATCTAAACACATTTTTCAATCATCAACTTGTTACATGTTACGTCAAGTACATGGAATAATTTATTGCTAAATAATTAACAAAGTTATAACTGAGTAGTCCATGTATATGCCAAAATTTGTCAATACAGAAAACTGAAAACCTTAGGAGATGCATCTACGAATATGTTTAGGTTTTACATAGTTTCACGTAGCAGTTAAGATTTCTGTATATATAGTCTTAAGTTTAATTAATTATTATTACTATTATTAATATTGTATAGCTATTGCTGTTGCTATATACATATTAATGATGTATATATTAGTATATGTGTTATTGTTTATTCTCTATCTTTTATTCATTTTAGGTATATGTATTCTGTCATATTTATATATGTATTTAATTTGCACACCACCGTAATACACTTGCGAATCTTCCGTTCATAAAATCCATAGTCCGGGTTGTCTGGAATAGATCGTTTTAAAGCGATAAGGCCGTCCATTGTTCCTACATTTACTGTTTAATGTGACTGTTGTCAGTTGTTTATTCCATGTGTATGTGGTGAACAATAAAGTTTATTCTATTCTAATTAAACAATAATTACATATAGAGTACAACATCTCGTCGTTTTTTATACTCGTCTTCTTATATACTATATATAAAATTTAAATATAAATAGTATTGAATTGACTTGAATAACGCTCTCGCCCAGCGGAACTCTTAACGAGTCTGGGAAGATGTTTGGCCCGTCAGATTTGGCTGGCTCATTGGAAAATATTTTAAAATATTATACTTGATAATATATATAAAATTCAGCCTTCCTAAAATGACGTAAGTTCCCATTTTTTTTTAAAGTGTCTGTTTAAAGTTATGGCCCACAGGAAGTGTCTGGCAACTGTATATCTTTGTTTATAACAATGTCGTATATGATATATGTAAAAACTAGCCTTGCTACTTTGACGTAAGTTAGCGTGGTTTTTTTCCACCTTTGATACCCGCTACCTGAAAAACGGCCCCGCTTTCAGCTTAGCGAGGTATCCATTCCTTTCTAAGTTTATGTTAAAAATTTCATCTTTCCTAAAATCACGTAAGTCTGGGGTGACTGGGATCTCAATCTATATATAACACAACGACCGCTTCGTCCAACATTGTGGAATCAACTAAATGTTCAAAATCGAATCATAAATATTACATTACAGACGAATGCTCGCTGTGAGGGAACATCTTTAGGTATATGTTGTGCTAAATATTTATTTATCATGTTTTCTTTTATTCCTTCCTCTTTCATCTTCTTCGCGAAAAAATAAGCGCTGCTGCTCTCTTAAGGGAAACTGGAACCTGGCTTCTAATGCCGGAACACAATTCAAGGTTATTAATGGGAGCATACTCTAGACCAGGGGTGGTAGCCATCCAGTAGGGCAAATGCCCTACCACTGGCATATTTGCAAAAATGAGGGTGCTAATATTTATCGATTGTGACGAAAATTCGTCTTAATTCGAATTTAACTTGTTCAACACTACTGTTGAAGTTTTTGAGTATATGGACCGTTGATTCTCAGTGTTCGGATTAAGACGCCGCCATCCACCGTTATAACACTTTTTGTTATAAAACCGTAGTTTCTATTTTTTAAAACCATTGCGGGATTCAATTGTTTAACTGAATTTACTGTACATGCTATTTCGAGCTATTATCGAAAATATTTGAACTTGTTTAAATCAATTTCGTAAGTTTTTGTTGAGATGTTCTCTTAATAAGAAATGTAGCTTATTGGATTATGCACTCGCGTCTCATTCTAACTTTTTTTTCCACTTTAATTTAAAAGATAGGTGCGAATTATTTTTATGTTGTTGGAAGCTAATGTTTGCTTAAATAAATGTTCCTTTTAACTTTTATTCATATTTCTCAGTGAAATAATTGACACAGAGGCAGATTAAAAAGTTGTAAAAAGGAGACGGGGGCTTTTGGGCTAAAGAAAAGTGAGTTGAGATATGGTTTAAAAAAGCGTTATATTTTTCTATTACAAAATGGAAATCATCACTCAATAAATTGAATCCAGAAGACGAAAAATCTTAAAAACAAAGTTATAAGTAGAATAAATTATGGATTACTACAATCGATTATTAAAAACACACACCACACGAATAATTAATTTATTCAAAATAACTGAACCCACTACATTTATAAAAAAATATCATCATAATAAAAAGGCAAGCTAAAAACATTCTCATCTTTTTACAGTCTAGGTCCAAGCATGTCTGAAAGCGTAACCGTCTTCTTTCATAACAAAACTATTTTTGACAAAACAACTTCAAAACCCTAAGAACGACCATATTATATATTTGTTTATAAAATTATTATATGATCTGTCTCCTTACGTCACCGCCTTCTGAACGACTGTTATTTGTTGCTACTATGTAGCAAAAAATCATTTAGGTATACATACATTCCCCAGGGCGATGCACCTGTCGACAAAACAATTGTTTGGAGCACGCGATCTCCAAAGTTTTAGTTACTTGTAAATAAAATAAATAGGCACAGAAGGTTTACGTTGAGCAAAATGTTGAAACAGCCGCATTGTCATATTCACGCACCAGAATGGTGAATTTGAGGGAATGATTCTGACGCCTCTCACCGAGTTCAAGCAAAAATAGGTACACATCTGACATTTATATTTTGAAATTGTGCTGGAGATCTAAATTTTTTTATCATCTAAAAACTCGTTAATTGCTTAGACTACTTGCAACCTGGTATAATGTGTCATTTTAAATAAAATAAAAAATTAACTGTCATAAATTTGTCAGTAGTCTATTTTTGGGGATATTTGCTGCTGTAACGAAACTGAAAAATGGTGACAATTGAGAAGTGATGTAGTATTAATTTATTTCTTGTGTATGCCGCCATAACAACCTTGAGGTGTATTTCAGGCTCCCGTCTCTCTTTAGAGAACGGCGACACATTAGTAACACTTTTGGTGCTACATGGACCAACGCCTATGGACATAGGCGTTGGTAATCGCGTCAGGTGGGCCGTCTGCCTGTCTGTAGACTCACGCAATAAAAAAAGACTGGCTAACGACCCACCTCATGGAAATTGGTACCGTCACCTATTAAAATTTGTGTCACCAAGCTACCAATGCAACTGAGACTAGAACCGGGCCACTAGGTAATAGGTAATTTATAACAATTTAAAACCCAAATTAAAAATGTTGAAATTTAGAATAATCCAACGACTTACACTTTTGTAGTGAAACTTCTATATAGACCGGGTATTAGGATCTTTTCTGTCACGAAAAAGCGTAACGGCTACGGGGAGAGGCGGCATAATTTTAGAGTAGACTATGGATGTTTTTTTGGTTCCGCATTGAATTCAGTTCTTTTGTTTGATAAAATAAAATGTTTAAATAAAAAATGCATTCATTAAAATGTACCTAACCAAATCATAATTTGCAGTAAACCAGTGAAAAATCGAAATGTGCGCTGGGACACATAGTAGAAGTGACACTTCAACGGACAAGTAGAAAAACGAATCGCAACGGACGAGTGGCAAAACGAATCGCAACAAAATTTTAACTTGAAGTTTTACAGGCAGGTTTTCAAATTGGACAAGTACATTAACAATCTGCCCGTTTTTTCCTCTATTTTGTTAGTAATTATTATGATGACATTTTTTTTCCTATATTGACCTCATTTAAATAGACATTTTATGTAATTTTCCTAAAATTTTAAATTTTTTTCTAATTAAGTGTTGGAGTCAATTTTCATTTTTATTATATAAATTATTTTTTAGTGGAAACTTGATTGATACATGTATTAATTTTGTGTTTTATATTTAAGAATATTGTTACGAGTTGCAGGACTCGAATTAAAATGCCGTTAGAATTACTATAGAATTTATTAGAACCATACAAACACGTATAACACAGGTACAAATATAACTGAACACCATCAGTCCAAACGTAATGCACGATTCAATAACACGCGCAAAGTCCGTCACCATATAGATTACCGAATGTACACACGTCTTGCCTCGCTTGTGGTTATCGCTTGACTCTCCATCTCTCCATCTGGGGCATTGCTTTATACGGCACAGATGCAATATGTCTGCCTGGCAAGCTTCGACGCAATTTCTTAGAAATCATAACCCGCACACCTGGCTAATGACTGCCATAAAAGATTACAATACACAATGGGCTGTTTTTATTTTAATCACAAATTTTAAACACAAAGTAAACAAAAGAAGTCCAAATGCGGAAAGATAATAAAGTGTACTTTTATGGTATGCAGGTGTGAATCTACTTTTGTCTGCACTAGGTCGTAACAATATTAATTGACTCACTGGCTCTTCAGGTGATCAGAGGGCTGGTGCTTACCTCGGGCAACGGATCAGTATGGCGATCCAGCGAGAAAACGTAGCCAGCCTTCTGGGCAACTTACCCATAGAAGACGGTGATCTAGGCTCAGTATTCTACTTATAGTCTTGAAGGACTATGGGTAGAATACAATACAAATAAGTTTTCTTTTATTGTATTCGATTATATGTAATTTTATAATTGTAAAAAAATAACAATATTAATTATTGTATGTTTCCCAAACAAATTAAATAAATAAAGTAACGACGGAACCCAACCCAATGTTGTTGTGGCAACATTCTAAATCAGGGGTAGTAGTCATCTAGACGAAGAAGTGCGCTACCACCCGGCTGTGAGTTATAAACCTAGTCTTGCCATAAATATTGTAACAAAGAAAATGTGTTTTTTCTATTGCAAATAACATTTATAAGTTTTACAGTATTTTATATTTATGTGTTAAACTAACAGGTGTGTTAGTTTAATACATAAATATAAAACAATATAAAATATATAAAGCTTATTCGAAGTGGTCTCCATTGGCTGCAATACAGTCCTTTAAACGTTGAGGCCAGTTATCAATAGAAGTACGCACTCTTTCCATGGGAAAATTCTTCACTGCCAATTGTATGGATTGTTTTAGGGACTCCAAATTATCATGGCGTTTAGAGCAAGCCGTACTCTCTAAAACTGACCATAAATCATAATCCAGCGGATTAAGATCGAGACTAGACGACGGCCAGTCTTCAGCTCTGATGAAGTCCGAAACGTTCGTTTTCAACCAAGACTGTGTGGACCGAGCTTTATGACCCGGCGCCGAGTCTTGCTGGAAGGACCATTCTTGGTTATTGAACATGGTGTTTTTAAGGGGCTTAACTACCTTCTCAAGAATGGTATTTTGATACACTTGTGCCGATGTTTGAATACCTTTTTCACAAAAATATAGCTCAATCACTCCTTCATAGCTAACACCCCACCAAACCATCACTGAAGACGGATAATGCCCACGTTGCACTCTATCGACTAATTTAGAAGCTTCCTTAGAGCTTTGAGCCTAAATACGGTCATTTTGATTGTTAAAATGTTGCTCAATTGTAAAAAAATTCTGTGACCTCCCATTGCGTACCGCTTCAGTAGTTGTTTCGATTTTACTATCCTATTCTTTTTTAATTTATGAGTTAAGAAATGACCAGTACGTCTCTTATAGGCTGCAAGTCCTAAGTCATCTTTTAAAATACGCGACATGGTTCTAGGTGATATCTTCATCTCCCGAGATAAAATCTTTTGCTTTCGGACAGGATTTCTTCAAATTCTTTCTCTTACTGCTTTGACCACCTTTTTCGTACGAACACTACGTGGACGACCAGATCTTTTTCTGTCACAAATAAAGGAGATCTCACTGTACCTATTAATAGCCCGATACTCAAACATTTGACTAATACCAAGCGTATAGAGAGTTTTAAAAATTGCATTTGGCTCCATACCTACTTTGTGTAATGCAATCACAGCGATTCGGTTCTCTTTATCGCCCCACTCCATTTTAATATCGCAAAATGTTGTACAATGTATTGGCGCCAAAATGAGAAAACACAATGAACAATCATATAAAAATGACAGATTCGAATTTCAAATGTAATATTTTGTTTCTTTTTAATTGTAACAGTATTTATGGCCAGACTAAGTATAGTCAAGGTGGCGAAGTCCGTCAAGGGGGTATACCGTATACACCGCTTGTTTTTCAATTTTTTTAAACGGAGTTATAACGCAAGTCGAAGACAGAATTCAATGGTGTCTTAGCTTTACTGACTGATTTGTTGTCGTCGTAACTATTCAAACACGCAAATAATGAGAGGTGTATGGAGTTCCCCGCTTCGCCACGTGATTATGGCTCAATGCAACAAAATGCATGTAGTGGAACACTTACAAGCCAATAGATGGCTATAACCATAAAAGAATATATACGATTGTTTAATGCACGAAAGGCACGATAACATCCTCATGCAAGGTCGACGATATCACAAAACGGCTGGCTCGGATCAGCCTTTACTGCAGGCTGGCAGGCACCGACAATAGATGGCGGTGACGCCGCCAATCACGATTTCCACGTTCCCGTCGCAAACGTTTCGTGTTGCTGAAACGCCGTTTCTTCTCTCCCACAAAGAATATATACGGCAAATTTCCAACACCAACAGATCCTTCCTCTCGGTTTATATTACCTGTCGCCCGCTCTCAGTGCAACAATAATAGCAACTCGCCGAGGTAGAATATTTCGGACCAACAACATTCCAAAAAAAAAAAAAACAGATTGTTCTAGGCCTGCGAGGAACAAAAATAGCCTCGCTGGAAGATTTTCCTTTAAGACGGAGGAGCATTCCACCTCGCTCCTCCACCCAGTCGGGACATCCCTAAATGCATAACTAAGAACATACACAGTTATTGTTTACTTTTGTATGTATATAATATAATATGTGTATGTATGTATATACTTATATATAATGTGTATTGTATTAGGTATATATTTATGTATTATTGTTTATATTTTTAAATTATGTTTTATATAGTACTATTTATTTATTAACAAACTGTCTGAAAGAAATCGCCATGGACGATAAGACCGCCGATTGTTACTTGTATATTAATCTTCTTGATTTTATGTAGCAGTTTTGTGCAATAACGTATATTCTATTCTACTTTCATTCTTTTTTTCTTCTAGTGCTGACCATAGTTGTTTAATTTATTTGATTTTTTTAATAATATCTTATCTTAAATTTGTATTAAATTATTAAATTAAATAAAAAAGTAAATAATGCTCTTTCTATAAATTTAGTTCTTACTGTTTATATAAAAGTCGCGGTAGCGTAATCGTTAGCGCACGCATCCTTAGTTTTCATCAACTAAATATTATAACAAATATATATAAAAATTATGAGCAAAAGTAACTAGCTCAGCGACTAATATAAGAAACAAATTATATAAATGTACTATTTTTTCTGGGTATAATCAATTGTTAATTCACATTTTACAAGCACACAAACACCATTCACACACACACACACATACATACACACCACAAAATCATATGATTGCACACACATTCACGCATTCACACGCAATCTGAGCAAACACTTGAATAGATCTCTGCTTTTTGTACGACTGTTTGGATATCTACTTTAGTATATTAATTGGTTATTCATCTGAACCCTATTCGTACAGTAATCTAGTATAGGGTTGAGAATTTCAAAATTTTTTAAAAATGTTTACTTTAGCTTTTATAGTACTTTATATTCCGCTGCAACCGAAAGTTGCCAAAGTCAACCGTAATTTACAGGTTGAATCCTAGTTCGGGACTTTGATAGCTGACGGACTGCACAAAATTATTATATTTGTATAAATATATATATATATATATATATATATATATATATATATATATATATTTTTCTTTCATTGTTGTCTATTGTGGCTATGAATAAATTTATTTTATCCTATATTCGAATGGCGCATGCACCACTTAGGTAGTTTTCTGACTAATGTGCATATTGTTACAATTACCACGTGCTAACATTGTTGAAGGAAAACATCGTGATGAAACCTGCACCGATGTGTCAAACCTGCCAAGCCGCCTGACAAGCGTGGCGGGTATACTGTCCGTTCCCCCTATAGTGGAAGGCCCGAGCCCTGCAGTGGGACATTTATGGGCTGTTATTATAATAGGTTGGTGAAAAATCTTTTCACATATAGTATGTATGAACTTGTAATAAGATCTCTTTGAAGATACCATTTGTATCTAGCTGGTTTTGGTATCATTAAAAAGTTTTAATTTTAAAGAAGACAATTCCAAATTCAAATTAGGAAAATGTGTGATTTTCATTTGTTTTTCTTATTGTTAAAATGAGTGAATCCAATGAAAAAATTCGATACATTTTAAAATTTTACTACAAAAAAGGTAATAATGCAACACAAGCCGCGAAAAAAAATTGAGATGTTTATGGACCTAATTCAGTATCTGTGAGAATAGCGCAAATTTGGTTTAAGCGTTTTCAATCCGGAAATTTTGACATCAAAGATGCACGTCGCTCTGTTCGCCCTGTTACGAACAAAATTGATGCCATTTTTGAAAAAGTGGAGCAAGATCGGCATATTAGTAATTACGATGTAGCTGGAGAACTGAGAATTTACCACAAAACGGTTATGGCGCATTTGAAAAAAGCTGGGTACACAAAAAAGCTCGATATTTGGGTGCCTCACGAGCTCACTGAAAGAAACGTAATGAACCGTGTATTCATTTGTGATTCTTTATTACGACGTAATGAAACCGAACCATTTTTGAAGAAGCTGACAACTGGTGATAAAAAGTGGATCACATACGACAAGAACGTGCGAAAAAGATCGTAGTCAAAGGCCGGTCAGTCTTCACAGACTGTGGCGAAATCCGGGTTAACTCGCAACAAGGTGATGCTATGTGTATGGTGGGATTGGAAGGGCATTATTCATTATGAGCTATTACCGCCAGGCAGGATCATCGATTCTGAAGTGTACTGCTAACTATTGATGAGATTAAAGTAAAAAGTTGAGAGAAAGCGGCCGGAATTAATCAACAGAAGGGTCGTGGTTTTTCACCATGATAACGCTAGATCTCACACATCTTTAGCCACTCAGCAAAAATTACGAGTGTTTGGCTGGGAGGTGTTAATGCATCCGCCGTATAGTCCTGACCTTGCACCTTCAGATTTTCACCTGTTTCGGTCTCTGCAGAATTCCTTAGGCAGTGTCAGGTTAACATCACGAGAGGACTGCCAAAACCACTTGTCGCAGTTTTTTGATCAGAAGACCTAAAATTTTTATAGCAATGGGATCACGTCCCTACCAACAAGATGCCAAAAAGTTATCCAACAAAATGGCACCTATATACTTTAGTCAAATGTAAATAAACTTTATAAAAAAAACCTTTTGAATTTTTATATAAAATGCGAAGAAACTTTTTCCTCAACCTAATATTTATATAAAAGCCTTTAAAGTACGATCTATTATTGCCATATACACTGTTATAAAATGTATCATTTATTAATGTATTGTAAAAGATGTTGTTGGAATCAACCTCTTTAGTTGATTCACCTTTTTATATTTTGACACTGTCAACATTCTTTTGTTTTTTTTTCGTTTTACTCACTCTATATTCATCCTTGCTTTGTACCGTATCGTTATGTAATAAATGTTAATATTATAAGAAAATTATCGCATTACTTCAGGTCCAGTGATAATATATACAGTCAACGTGCTCTCCACAGATGTATGTATTGTAAATAAATAAATATTGTCGCCTCTTATAACAGGCCGCCCGGCCGCAAGAATAAGTTGTTTTTCCGTTCCTACACGGACAAAATCGAAACATGGAATTGTGATGTACACATGCGATCTGACCCATACTATAGAAGATACACACCGTATTATATTGTTTTAAGGCTGTTCTTGTTTCAATGGGGAAGCATACAGTCACATCAAAAAATATCTATAATATAAAATTCTAAACATGCCGCGTCTGTACATTGCAGCTATTTAAAAAATACCAACTGGAATAGACTATATAAACGATGAAGAACATATTGCAATTTTTTAGACTTCTTGTCTGTTTATCTGTTTGTCGGTTTGTCTATTTGTTCGGGATTCACTTAAAAACTACTGGGCCGATATCGATGCGGTTTTCGTTAATCGACAGCAAATTCCTAGACTTAAATCTGTGCTACTTTTTATTCCGGGAAAACCACACAAATTTTTCTGGGAATTATTTAAAATGACCAGATTGAAAAAAAACGAATTCAAATACGATAGCAAATTTTATGTAATAAAATGTGTAATACTTTTCATCTCGGGAATCCCGCGGGAATTTCCTCGGGAGCGGTTCAAAGTTGTTCGGATGCATAAAAATTTGCCTATTTCGATAAAGTTTTGACTAAAACGATAGCTTACATTTTTTTTAATGCTGCGGTACTTTGTGTTCCGGCAATCCCGCGGGAACTTCATGTACTTTATACAAAGTTACAGAAATTCGCAGCCTCATTTAAAATTATGTCCATTATTATTAAGATGCTTTAACCATTATGCTACCACCGGAGTGATGTAAAATATAGATGATAAAAATGTTATTTTTTACTACTGTATAATAATATACGTAAAAATATTAGAATTTGTTGTAAATAAATTTGAATAATCTCAAAAAAATCTCAACTTTTATCCAAATGGATTTGAACTCGCGACCTAAGTCACGCTACTAGTAGTCTTAACTGGCGGCTAATGATTGAAGGCACTTAACATTTGACTGCAAGACAACCAACGTGAGCAATCGTTGGTCTGAGCGTGACTTGAACAGCAGTGTTTCACACCTTAAGATATAAAATACTCAGCTAACAATGTGCTATAATGACGAGTCAATTAAAAAAACAAATCTCTAAAAGCTTTATATTTGAGAACGACGAAATGAAATAACGTATAAATACTATTCCGCGTATAAATTATTTAGGGAACTGTTAGACATATGGAAAATAATTAAGATAATATACCTAGGTATATTTATATTTAACCGCTTAAGTGGTGCATGTTTCTTGGTAAGAACTCAAACCCATTTCATTTGAAATACAAATTTAAGATGCTAGTGCGTTAGCCACTAAGACACTCACTATGACTGAATGAATGCAGCGCCATCTATTTAGCTAATCCGTCTATTCTATGGAAAAGACATTATTTATCGCAATAAAAAGTAGGCTAAGTGTTGATTAGGGATATAAACCATCTCTGTGTCGAGTTTCATTTTAATCCGTTCAATAGTTTTCACGTGATGCTCTAACAGGCAGACAAATTGACATGGACAGACAGACAGACAGACAAACAAAAATTCTAAAAATTACACATTCGGTATCTGCTGGTCCGTGTAAATGTGAAAAATGTGTAAAATGTGAAAAAAATTAAGGAACCTAATTTCCCTGATTTTTTTCACATTTTTAAACGCATTGTATAAATATGAACCATTTTCAGATTTATTATATAGTATATATATATTTATAGACCTTAAGGGACTATAGATAGAAAACAGAACATAATGTATTAACTTATGGTGGATTAAATGTTTTTTTTTCATTTGTTGCCTTAATAAGGATGTATTTTCAAAAATCTGAGTAAAGGTTTTTGAAATTTGAGATGGACATTCAATTTTGATTGGAATGTGTCTATTCTATTCTATTCTATTTTTGGCGTTTTGGCTTCAACGCTACTGGCGCTGATTCGGCCAATGTCACAGTAACAGAGAATGTCAGGTGTGAGTTATAGGCAATAGCAGCTCAAAAAAATTTGGTCGGTTTTGTTTCCAATTGTGATTTCTGTGAACCTAAGGACAACACAACATAAACAGAGTTAATCTAAAAACCTTATAAATAAATGTTATTTATAATTATAAATTTATATAATATATTTACAGATTTTTTATTGGCCAGTGCTAAAAGTAAATTTATGTTGACAGGGCGAGGGAAATCTCCTGGTAAAATATCATAGAGTGGAGTAATAACTTTTGGGCAGTAAAAAAAGATGTGTTCCAAAGTGCCCTTGCCTAAGCCGCACTTACAAAGGGAATGGTCACGGACTCTAATTTTCGCCAAGAAAACCGGTGTGCAGATATGGCCGAGTCTGAGACGAATATTGGAATATGTCAAATTTTTTACGATAAATTGAAAACTACAGCGCAATATTGCCAAAAGTTTTTAAACAGCAAAATAAAGAGCTTTAGCTAATAGTTCTTCCCAACTATAACGTAAAACTAAGGTACGATTACTTTAGTTTAAGTTTTTGTTTTCATTTTACCTTCTCGCCACTTTTTGTAATTTAATTTCATTATATATTTTTAAAATTTGTGAAGGCAGTTTTGTTATTTGCGCTTGCTGTATAACATGACGCTTATCTTAATGCTACTGGTAAGTAAATGTAGCGTAATTAAGTTCACTTGAAATCACGATTATCGAAATATCGATTTTTATTTTTCAATATGATCTGAGAGTATTATTAATGAATCTTTTCCTCTGTAAGTGTTATTAATATTTTTATTGTTAACGCTTCATTATGATCAGAATTTCATTCATCATTATTTTAAGAAATTGATATATTTGTAACTTACTATATACGTAATGTTTACAATTTTAGTACTAATTGAATTCAAATGCAGATTTTAACAAAAGCGTAAAACAAGATATTCTGTTACGGACAGAATTACCCCTCTGATCTCTTCCCCGCAATTTCCACACCCGCGCCCTCCGCTCACCGCAAACATGTAGATCGTTTAATTAGCAGCTAAGCGTTTGACTAAAAGTGGTACCTTAGCGAGTGCGCTGAAAGCCATCTGCTTATAAACTTATAGTTCAGTTTCCAAGCGAAGAAAAGGAAAACAGGAAGCATTCGGAAGACTCTACAGGCACTTGGGCTTTCTTTGTGACGTTTGTGGATCTTGTGTGTGTTTTATTATTAGTGCGACTAGTATTAATCGGTGAAATAGATATAATTAGTGCTATCAGTTTTCTAGTGCTAACTTGTGTTGATCGTCTTTAACGTGCCGTTTAATATCCGTAGTGCTATTGCTTATTACTGTCGTAAGCGCCTATAATAAATACAGTCCATATATAAGGGAAAAGGGGTATTTCATTGAGTATACAATCATACTCCATACCCACTATTTAATGTCCATATATAAGAAAAAAAGGGGCATTGAATATACAATCAGCACCTTACATATTCCATACCCACTATTTAAAGTTAATGGACCATTATTCGACTCCAAGTGTTAATGATCTTTGTAAAATATTTTCAAGTGCAGCGTCTCTTCGAAGGCTGAAAAACTTTCTTCCACTTCATACTAAAATTGCACTTACCCAATCCCTTCTTTTCTATCCTTGACTATGATGACATCAACTACTTAGATATCACCGAAAGCCAATTAGATAAACTAGAGCAACTCCAAAACTTCCGCATTCGTTTCATGTTTGGTTTGCGCAAATATGATCACATTTCTGAATTTCGTAGTAAACTCGAATGGCTTCCTATCCGCCTTCGCCGGAATGCTCGTATCTTATCCCTTTTGTAAAATGTACTCTTTAGCCCAAAAAGGTCCTATTTGAAGGAACGCTTTGAGTTCTTTCAAGAAAGTAGTATAAGGCTCTTGAGATCATCAGCAAATCTGCGACTAATGACGCCAATACATTTTACGCAATTTTATCAGAAATCTTTTACTGTGCAGGCTGTAAGAATATGGAATGCATTACCAATGAGCATCAGAAGTTCAAAGTCACTTACATCTTTTAAAAAACTCCTCAAAGATCACTATCTAAATTTGTAAACAGTAATTTATGTATGTGTATTGAGATTTATGTATCTTTATGTACATATACTTGTATATAAATATGTATGTGTATTTTTATTTACTATTAATATATGATTGTATATATTTTAAACTATACTCACTGAATACCGACCCACTATTAGAAATGTAAAATTATCCCCAGAAGGTTGTCTGGAAAAATCGTTTTAGTGATAAGACCGCCGATTGTACTAGTTATATGATTGTTAACTCATGTGTATTATTTTCTTGTGTGCAATAAAGAATACTCTATCTATTTACAGTATATAAATAGTATCTGTAAGTTCTCAAGTATGTGTTATTTAAAAAAGAGAAAAACAAAATAGGGGGCTTAGATATTTGAACTAGCAGATTCCAAAAATACAACTTTTATAATATTTGTCTGTCAGTTTGTCGGTATGTTAAAGAATCATGTGTAAACTACTAAACGGATTTAAATAAAACTCCACACGGAGCTAGTTTATATCCCAGGTCAACATGTAAGCTACATTTTATACCTATAAATGACGACATTTACATGGGGTAGACGAACATAGTGAAAAAGAATGCGCTGTGATCGAGTTTTTTTATATCGTTGCAATTCACGTCGTCGTCATGGCAAAAAGTTTCTCTGGTATATATTAATAAAACATCGAGCAAAGTTGTTTGGATTCAAACAAACAGTTTTGCGGTGAGACTGCCCAATTTTAACAGACAACGATTAACCTATTTGATCAAAACCGCAGCAAATTACTTCGAAACGCATCCAGAGAACATTCGACTTGGTTTTCGCATTTGGTGTATATAGAACCTTTTACCTTCAATTATGAGAAGTTTGACTTGAGAGCGAACCATCTATTTCGAGATCATGGTTTAGCTGGACTTTTGGAAATCTGTATCACTAGGAGATAGGAGATCATAGGAATAGTTCAATGTACGTCCAGTTGTCGTTATGACTCATGATACATATCTCTCAGTAAGATGATTGTGGACACAGGACTGGACACCGAGCGTGTAAATGGCACCGTCACCCCACCGCCACCGCACTCTTGCTATCAAGCAGGCGTCGGTGTTGGAGCGGCATTATAGAAAGGGAGATAACATTCACATATACATAGAAATTCACAAAATAGCAACGCTACAACGGCGTGTCGACAATGCCGTCTATACAAGCGCTTAGGTAGGCTCTTTTTAGAACAGTGCTACCTTGTTGTGAAAATCTGTATTGACTCCTAAAAGCAATGTACATTAATGAATCAAGAATTGTTAATCTTTATTAGCATTTCGATTGATTTTAATTTAATTTAGGAGTACACATATTTAGAACTTTGCAAACAGGATGTGGGTGTCCCCGTTAGTAGAGGTGAGTAACTCCTATATGAGTACAATTCAAAGCTGCATCCCAACATTTATCCGTGTATGAAGATGCACATCCAGGTCCCATGTCCGAAAGACACAAACGGTTCCAGCTGACTAATGTGTACAGCAGACCATGGAATACCAAATTTATTTTGTAATCCTTGAATTGGGTGCGCGAATCTGCCATTCCACACTCAGATGCGTATATGCATGAATACTGGTCTTGTGGTCCCGCGCAAGGTTGCTTGTACTGTCTGACCGATGTAGGAATTGGTGTTGGTTTGTACATCCAGCAATAATGCAACGGATGTAGATTCGAGAATTCGTATCCATCCGGACCTCTACCGGGAGAGGGCTGGCGAGAAAAATCTTTCGGATGCAACTGTTATACTATCTATCCGTGCAGAAACGGAGAAAGAATACAATTTCCTGCGGCCAGGTGGCCTGTCGTAAGAGGTGACTAAACAACCCACAGCCAGGTGGTAAGGTATTTGCTCGACTGGATGGCGACCACCCCTGGTCTAGAGTATGCCGCCATAACAACCTTGTGTTGTGTTCCGGCATCAGTGACCAGGTTCCAGTCTCCTTTAAGAGAGCAGCAGCGCATTTCTAGCACCTTCGGTGTTGCAAATGTCCATAGGCGACGGTAACCACTTTCCATCAAGTGGGCCGTCTGCCTGTCTGCTGAACTCCTGCAATAAAAAAATAATACTCCTTTTTTTTCACCTCCCAATTCTGACACACGTCTATCACACCACAAATCATCATGGGTTCATTCCTTTAGTATCTCACAACGCCCAAAATGCTCTGTCTGCCGTTCCACGTGGCGACTACGGTCGTTATGGTCGCGGCGAAAACGTCAATAATGACCCACACAGCGCTCACAACGTCAAGAGGTGGGTCGAAGTGGGCGTTGACCACAGAGCATTAATTCTCTCTATCGATTGACATTGAAAAAGGCGCGATTTTCAAATCAACCAATGACATTTGTGTATTTCGTCCTTAATGACATCAACGCTCCATAATCCGTTCCACTAGAGTTTATGATTGTAACGCCCGCAAGTAGTCGTTGTGAGTCTCTTGTGGAACATAGCTAAAATAATCCTTCACACAATCCATCCAACTCTTTGATGATCTACCTTTGCATTTGTATCCATCAATCTTGCAGTTTAACATTCTTTTTGTCACGTGATTTTTTTCCCTTCTCCTTATTTACATATATACCACCTTAGTGTTCTTCCTCTCAATTTTTATACGGTAATAATAAGGGAATCATCACACCCGAATCTTAACCGAATAATCGTACGAAGAGTTATTGACCTATGTTTTGACAAGTGTAATTAGTTTTTAGGACACCTGAGGGCAGATTAACCGGCAGCCGACCAAGCTTAAAGTGGTGGTTGGCCTTAATCGCGTGCTCTAATGATATGGTAGAGAGAGCAGTCTGAACATTTTGATTGTTTAAACTAAAACTTGTACATACATAGATTAGGAATGTAGAATTAACTTTAAATATATATGAATGTAAATATGTTTTTCGGAATTAAATTGGAATTAAACTTTAATTATTTTATTTTTAAATTATTTATTCTCCCTCTAGTGAAGTACACGTTTTATCTTTTTGGAGTATTTATCTTTTATCTTGCTTTTAGTTTTCTTTTTTCTGTCGTTTTTATTCTTACACAAACTTATGTCCTTTACACACACTATTCTTATTGCTAGTTATTTCTAATTCTTAGTTTGATATTTGTGTACTGTCGATAACAGATGCGTAAAGAACACTTTTTATCTCGTAGAAGTACGTGACAAGGCAAGGTTCTTCATTAAGTCTGATTTTACATTATTAAGTAATTGGTAGTGAAGCCGTGGTCGCGTAGTGGTTTGTGCACGCGTCCCAAAGGTGCGGATTCGTATTATGGCCGGAAATCATGCACAAATTATACAGTTTTCTGGCCTAATGTGGATATTGTTACAATTACAACGTGGTACCAGTGAAGGAAAACATCTTAATGAAACTTGCACATCGAAATAACCATTGTGACAAACCCGCCACCCTTGGACCAGCGTCGTGGGTGTAGGTGTCGTTCCCCTGTAAATAGAAGGGACGAGACCAGCTATGGGCCCCTTATGTTCTGTTATTATTACTTGTACGTTAAAAGAGGAATTTCGCAATAGAGAGGAAAGAAAAATTTGTTTCTGAAAATATCGAAATATTTGGTGGTTATGTAGGCTAGCACACTGTGCAGGGCCGACCGACTTATTTTTATCTAATGTTAGAGGCGTTATCGCTGCATCTGTAACTGTACAATGTAATTATTATCTCTCTCTTGATGGAATAGATTCGGCAAATATAGATGGCCACTCACTCGTATTGTTGTACGGATAGCAAGAGAATTGAGTCATTTTAATGCCGGGTTTCTTTACCCGAGAAAGAAAGGAAGAAAAGATATTTATTTAGAACTAAATACAATGTAAAATATACTTATAAATAAAATAAAAAAATACAATTAGAAATGAATATCTAAACTTTTTTATTTTTTATTACATGAGTTCAGCAGACAGGCAAACGGCCCACTTGATGGAAAGTGGTTACCGTCGCCCATGGACATTTGCAAACCAAAGGTGCTACAAATGCGCTGCTGCTCTCTTAAAGGAGACTGGAACCTGGTCACTGATGCCGGAACACAACACAAAGTTGTTATGGCGGCATACTCTAGACCAGGGGTGGTCGCCATCCAGACGGGCAAATGCCCTATCACCTGGCTGTGGGTTGTTTTGTCGCCTCTCACGACAGGCCGCCCGTCCGCAGGAAATGGTATTCTTTCTCCGTTCCTGCACGGATAATATAATATACATATAATAAACTGGTTCTAGCTCAGCATTGATACTAGTTGAAATAACCAACGCTGGTCTTTCGCTAGCAGCGTTGGTTATTTCGCTACGCTTTTACAGTGACTCACGACTAGAGGCAAAAACATACCTTACCATACATTAATTTGTTTTATTATTTGTTGTAAAGTAAAACGATAAATAATAAGATACAGGAACCCGGCATAATTGGGCTTTCCAACCGCTGGTGACAAAAAGGTTGAAACTTACCTCATCCAAGAAATTACTTTTTATACATAACTTTTTCTATTATATAATAATATTTGTGTGTATATTGTCATATTTGTATATACGTATATGTATATACATATGTAAATACATAAGTATATATGGTTATATAGTTTTTGTACTTATATGCACTGTGTATGCTTATCATCATTATTTATAGACTGCACCATTGTCAGTTTTAAAAATATATTAATCCATACCAACGGTTGCCTGGAAGAGATCGCTTTTTAGCGATAAGGCCGGCCGTTGTACTATATTTTGTATTTTTTTATTTCTGTTTGTCTATGCTTTAGTGTACAATAAAGAGTTACATTACCTTTTTTAGGTTATAATTATAAATATATGGAATATGGTTAGACTGATCTTCAAAAATTATAACGTATTTTCTAAGTATTCTGTAGCCAAATGATAATACGATAGACCTTTTTTATCTGTACGAAATCATGCACTATTTAAAAAGTGGCACGAATTTGGGTCGATGTTACAGTGTTTAATTTCTAATTGAACTATGTACATTACGTATTATATTTTATCAATTCAAAGTATATTTAAACTATTGTCTACTGTTTCTGTTATATGCCTCAATTATTGGTAGAAATTAATTTTGATCATTTTTAAAGAATTTTATAAAAAGATGGGAAAATAAGTTAATTTATTCAAATAAAATATGCTGCTCTATTTAATTTGCTAACCGTACATCTCACTGGACGCATGCGCGTCTCAGATGGGCATGACATGCACAACCTTACAACCGACTTGACGTTACTTCATTAAAATTCTATTAACGGAAGCGTTCTCCATATTATTTTAACATCGCTTTGGCAAACAAAAATTAACCTTATTGTATTACAATAGTATCAAATTTCGCTTAATTTCTTTAAGGCATTAAAGGCATTTTATTTAGGAAATTCTAAACTCATTTATTATGGAACCTATAAATACTATGATAAAGGTTATTTTTGATTGTATTTTGAAAATATTCGTGAAAATCTCTCAAGATTGACAGACGGTTTTCATGCAATCGCGAATTGATGCCCGGAAGTTAATTATTAGTTAAAAAGTAATAAAAGTACTTTTATTGTTGAGCGTATGGTTTAATAGATTGTTTTGATAGGTCTTTTATTAAGGGGCTATTTAAACTGAGTTAGGTGTCTCGTTCACACATTATCAATTTTTTGACGATATAATTTGACAGAATTTACTTACGACAAATCTGTATTCTACGAATCTCAACACGAATCCCATACGACTATAATTTCATGAAAGCTGAAACTGATGTAATTAACGAAATATCTAGTTCTCGCGCACGAGATTACTTCCATGTGGCATATGGAGTCAACGATCATCGTACTGATAGTGGTTTTCGAAAACGGTCTAATACGGCGCAGAGCCTCGACCGATATTTAGAGAAGTTTCGCTAGGCCAGATACAAAAGGCGGTTCTCCTGATCATGGCACGCATGGTTCCTGTGTCAGTCCTAACCACCGGTAGCCTGGACCTTAGGCCCCGCTGCCAGCGGACGTCATCTTTTTATATTCTACTAGCGGTTCCGGCAAACGGTGTCCTACCCTGTAAAAATAAAAATCAAGAATCCGATTCCAGCGCCACCTAACGGGTCTAATTGTGAATCTAAAACGTCCCCAGACCCACTCAACACTATTTTTTTACAACTTTGGTTACATTATTATTATTATTAGGTAAGCCTTTGCCGGCTTACCTCACTGCAACGCAGAGGCTCCGGGTTCGATTCCTGGTATAGTAAATTTCGGAAACGTATTTTCGCCATTATTTACTATGGTCTGGCTGTCTGGGATCGGCCCCGGAATGGTCCGTTGTATATTAACCATAACACAAGCGTAACTTGCTTAATTTGGGGATATATAGTTTGTGTTTGTCGGCCGATTTATTATTATTATTATTTTTTATTATTATTGAAGTTTTAAATTTGAATTGTTTTTTTTTTAAATCGGTTCAGTAGTTTTTGAGTTTATTCGTTACAAACATACCAATCTTTCCTCTTTATAATATTAGTATAGATTAATCTATATATAAAAATTAGAAAGTAGATACTACAAATATTTTTCAAATTATTTATTCAGATTCAAACGAGGTTTAAAAGACAAACGGACCGACGCGGTAAGGGTAAAGATTTGCCAAAATAGGTACGGAACCCTATTTTAATGACGGCCAATCTGTTTGAGGACTATCCACCGTGGGGGATACTCAGTGAGAAGTATGGTATTTGCCATGTTGGGGTGGCTATAAGTGCTATTGCCACGCTGAGGTCAGGGATATCCTCTAAAACCCCTCAGTGTTCCGTCCTTCGCCCTTATGCCAAGGTCACAAGTATTTAGCCTAGCCGTTCAGAGGTCCTGGCAGGCGGTCAGGTCGGGATGGCACTAGCACCTCTAACCGGAACTAGAAGTGCTTTTGTCACACCACAGTCAGGGATATCCACTAAAACCCCTCGGTGTTCCGGCCTTCGCCTTATGCCAGGCTGCAGGTACATGGCCTAATCCTTCTGCTAGCCTTGGCAGGCTGTGACCCATCGGCCTCATCCATTGCTGGGAGACTTCTTGTTTGCCCCCAGCATCTTCAAACTCTTTACCCCTCTCGCGCGCGTATGACGCGCCCCCATTTCGACGGGTGAGAACTCTTTCCTCAAGGACCCACTCGCGCCGCCCGCTCACGGCGGCTGAAGGTCTAAACTGGCCCTCTGGGGCCGACGCGTCCTCCTTTGGCGGGAGCGGAGCAAAGACGTACGCTTACACTCCCGCTTCGCCTCCTCCTTTGCAAGCATGACTCGCTCGCAAAAGGAAGAGACGGCATCCCATCCGGTAGATCTCTGACCATGATGCGAACCACGCCGGGAGCGAGAGGTCATGTCCGGTAGAGGCGACCAGGTCTCGGCGCTGCTCCGCCCAAACGGGGCACACCTAAAGGTGTGCAGCGCCGTATCCTCGTCGCCTGTGTCACAGTAAGGCACCCTGAAACATACCTCTCGAAGCAACCGTGCCCCGAGAGGACCTGCGTCAGCCGGAACGTCAAGGTCCCGTGTCGTCGTCATAGCTACAGAACCCTAATACAATCTTCTCTTATTTGTACCGCTGAATGAAACGAAAACATAGTTTTATAATGAACACAATGATAATAATTATTAATGATAAGATCGTGCCTCGGATAAACTTCTCATCAGCTGCGATTATGTTGGAGTATAATAATACATCGATTATTTTCATTTGTAATGTATGCGGAAAGTGTGAACAATACAGGGTGCTAGATAAGTAGGGCAGAATGGATATATGTTTTAATAAATAAATCTTTTGCATCATTGCCTGTCATTTTTTTATAACTGCAGATAGGCTAAAGTCTCACTTGATGGAAAGTGGTTTTTGTTGCATATAATAGACATTTATGACACCAGAGGTGTCACTGACATGCCTCCACCCTATAGATTCTTTTTTGTTTTAGAAATTATAATCCATGAAAATATTTAGTATGTAGATGTAAAAATCTTAAAAATTAATTAAAAATTTTTAGTCTTTAGGACAAAACTTTTAAAGTATTTTTGAAATAATATATATTATAAACAAAAAATGTACACAATACAATTTAAACTGTAATATGATATAAAGAAAAAACACTTTAAAATTTTAAACACTGTATGGTAATTAATACAAAGAGCGGCCTTATCGTTTAAAGCAATCTGTTCCAAGCAAGCAACCTTCTCATCTAATTTTCTTTTAAAATATTTTAGTTTATTTAATTAATTGACTAAATAATAAATTAATTACTGGTAACATTCATTGCGGAAAGGGCCTTAGAATTCGCCACCAAAAAAAATTGGAGAGGAATAATACACACAAGAAGTTATAGCAAAATGTATGCTAGTATGCGTTAAAATGTCCTAATTATTCAAAATTATAAAAAATTATAAAAAAGATAGATAAAAAATCGGACAATGACTAAGCATAGTTAATAGTGCATAAGGACTGATGTATGCACGATGACAGTACTAAAATTAACATTTGAATTATTAATTTGATTATTATACAAAAAATCAATATAACCAACTTCGGGCAATATCATAAACATATAAAAAAAATCTTAATTCTTAATATTGGTTTTTTAAGTTAAAATAATTTAGTAACTAAACTAACTGAAAAAGCATTTAAATACTACAAATAACCTAAGTTATAGAGTTAATATAAACTTTATAACAAATCACTGCTAATAAATTATAAAAACATACACATAATATAATGTGTATATTTAATAACAAGATTTTATAGTTTAATTTTAATTTGTATATACAGTTTTACTTTATATAATTTATAATATTATTGGGTAAATAACAACATGAAAATTAAATGTCTGCATGGTTTTGGACATGAAAATCTTTTTTGATATTTTTGTAGAAAATTATTCAAATATTACAATTACGCTCCGCTGTGCATCCACAATGAAGATAAAGTCTATAACCAAACTAGACTTTTTCATATGTGGGCAATATAATTATACTGTCAATATAACAGATTACTTTTTTCGATTTTTTGCTTAAGTTAATTTAAGACCGATTTCTGTCACAGATATAAGGAGATTTATTTTAGAAAACCAAATTATCATTACGACTAATTATAGCCGTAAGTACATTTTGTATTACACAAACATTTTTTTTATAAAGCTTTAAAATTTATGTAGTATATGGTGCAATAAATAAGAAATAACATAAATTAAATTTTCTAGTTTTTTATAACAGCAATAAGTAGTCATCATAACGTCTATCTGGGGACCTGAAGCGCCTGCTTTCGCAGATTCGTATTAGGCAGTATAGAAATGAAGTGGAACTTTATGTTGCCATGTCTTACTCCTATCTGTTTACAGAGACACGTGTCAATTTCACTATGCGATTCTCCAAAAATGTCCGCTTTAGATCCTCTGTAGTTGCACTTTTATCCATTTAATTACACTGATATCGAAAAATATATTACTGTTGTCGCTTTCGCTTTCATAGCCAAATAGCCGAATATGAATATAAAATTATATTTGATTTTAAATATTATTTAAAAAACTAAAAATTTATCACTTGTGCATAAAGCCATTCAAATAACACTACTTGGAATTCCCCGGTTATGTTACAGTAACTTTATACTTGTAATAACGATCATTTTGGAAACATGTTTCTAATGACTATATTTTTGCATATTTTTTCTATTGGAGTACAGCAGATCGGCCGGCCACCTGATGGAATGTAGTTACCGTCTCTTATGGATATTTACAACCCAAAAGTTGGTACAAATGTGCAGTCAGCCTCAAAAGCGGGAGTAGAATCTCGCCAATGATATCGGAACATAACTCAAGGTTACGTTTTAACAGTTTAAAGCGAGGTAATTTATTTGATTTTTATTATTCCAACGTTTCGGCCACTTTTCAGTAGCCGTGATCACGGAAGACAAAGATGTCAAGTGTCAATGAGTATTGTTAAAGTTTTATTTAGCCTACCGCCGACTTGTTTATTTTATTTATTTAGTTTTAATTTTGTTTTTGGTTATTATTTCCTCTATAGCCTAATCTAATTTACCACCGCTTCGCAACATGTTGTGGCTTGAAGAGAAGAAGCGGCGCAAGAAACTCTTGAGCAAACTTGCCTAGCTCTACTAATTTTATACAATACTAGCTGATACCCGCCCGCATCGCGTACCGTAAAATCCGTTCTTAGGTGACCTCTACTTGGCGAAAGGAAAGTCCATGCCAAATTTCAAGTCTATAGTTATTATAATTCCCGAGATATCGCGATGAGTCACTATATACGTTGATTTCAATTATACCTATATATATATTTAGATTAAAATGGGTGGGAGAAAACTTAAAAAGAAATTATCGTGTTCCGGTGCACGCAGAAATAGGTCACAGTGTTTTGAGGTCTGGCATTTGGTTGGTTAGAATAATAAAAATCAAATAAATTACCGCGCTTAAAACCGTTAAAACGTAGTTTTATTATGTATACTACTCGCAAAAACTTAAGAAAATATTATAACTCAAGTTTGTTATGACGGCTTACTGAAGACCAGGGATCCAATTCTGCTATTACTATATCTTCAAAATCGCCGGGTACTATCGTCTCAATCGTAGTTTCGCCTGGTTTCAGTATTCTGTTAATTCCAATGGCATGTCTGGTACTCCACTTTATAAACATTTATAGGTGAAAACTCGCGAAATAAGTGTTTAAAATGTTGGTAGTTGGTGCTAATGGTAATACCATTTTTTTCTACTATTAATGTGCCGCGACGATATCGAGAAGATATCACGGATTTAGTGGAATACGAATTGTTGACACTTTCGCATTGGAATCGTACTTTGCATATCTTCGCACCGCCAAGATATTGATATAGCAGAATTGGGCCCTAGGTGTGGTAGTTGGATAGATGGGCAAATGATCTACAAATTTATGGGTTGTTTTTGCATATTATGGCAACGCAGGTTGATCTTCCTGAAGGAAAGCCCAGCGCCAAACTAGTTAATCATGGTTATCTTTTGAAGGTACGAAAAAAGCAGCTTCATCAGAAATGACCACTTCTTCAAGAAAATCGGAAGGCAAACATATTGTATATCCCAAAGCTCAGCAACTTAAGCTTATGTTATGGGTAATATACAACGGACGACTCTGGGGCAGATCGCAGACACCCAGACTATAGTTTTAATTCATGTATTGCATGCATTATCCTCTGTCACTAGTTGAGGAAAAAGGTTTTGATACTCTTCTAAATATTCTTAGTCTTTACATAGCATAAAACAAAGTCGCTTTCCGCGTCTGTTGGTATTTTTTTTTTGGCTAGGGGAAATCCGATTCAGGACTAAGCCGCGACAAGGGCAGAACCTTGGGGGGGTAATTCGCGACCCTTGTGTGGGAGTCGCCAGATCGGGGGTGGCACTAGCATTCCCAGTCAGGACTGGTGCCATGCTATTGCCACTCCCCAATTAGGGATACCCACTAAAACCTAGGTGTTCCGTCCTTCACTTTATGCCAGGGCTACGAGTATATGACCTAGTTTCTCCGCAGCTCTGGCAGGCGTTGGCCTCACGATGCCTCTTCCACTGCCGGGGGACTACTTCTATCCCCCGGCATCTTCAAGCTCTCTAGGCGTGGGGCGGTCTGTAACTCGCCCCACGGGAGGAGAGATCACGCGCGCGGAACACGCCGCGCCCCCATCTCGACGGCATGTACAGGTGAGTGAGAACCCCTATACCCCAAGGGGCCCCACCCGCGCCACCCGCTTACGGTGTTGGAATATACGCTAACTCCTCCCAAACCACGCAATACAGCTTGATACGCGGCATAGCCGCGGGGAAAACTCTAGTGCGATTACAGTTTTAACTAATTACTAATTTGACCCATAGAAACTGAACATAATTAACAGAAAGTTTGTTCACAAAATTTAACATGCCAGGAATGGAACCCGGGACCACTGTTATCTAATGAGCTATGCCGACAAAGGTTTAGTTGTGCTGCTGTTGCAAAAGTCCATAGGCGGCGGTGATCACTTAGCATCAGGTTGGCCGCCTCTCTGTTTGCCAGCTTTTAGCAATAAAAAAACACTATACCACAGAGGCTGTCGAGAATAGTAACATAGCAAGTATAGTAATTCATATACTTTCATGGTACACTGCATTTAAAACCCGTAAAGTGTCTGCCTTATTGGATAGAGACATTAGACACGGTCAGTATTTTAAGTATATTAGACACGTTTGCATATAATTTTGATTTACTTGACGACTTACATAAAGAGGTTAATAATCTATCTTCTATCTATACTATAAGAAATGTGTAAATGGTTCGTGTTTGTACATTGCGTTTATAAATCTGAAAAAATCAGGGGGGCTAATTCGGACCAGCAGGTTCCAGTTTTCAATATTTAGAATTTTTGTATGTTTTTCTGGCTGTCTGTTAGAGCATCACGTGAAAACTACTGAACGGATGTAAATGAAACACGACACAAAGATAGCTTATATCCTAACCGTAGCCTACGATACTTTTTATACCGTTAAATGGCGTCGTTTCCGGGGGATAGATGAAAATAGCGAAAAAGATGGCGCTGCGATCACATCTTTTTTGGAAACTACTGAATGTACACGAATGAAAATCGACACAAAGGCGGCTTATATCCCGAGTTAATACTTAGGCTACTTTTTATCCCGATAAATAACATCGTTTCCATGGAATAGAGGGATTAGAAAAATAGATGGCGCTGCAATCGCGTTTTTCAATTTACTAACAAATAACTACGTTGTCATAAACAACATTTCATTCACTCAACCTGATTTGAAGTAATGTACTTCAAATCAGGTTGCTTTCGACTCTGGGCAGTTGTGTAGACTATAATATGGATTTCGTTTCTTTGTTTATTATAGTGAAATTAACAAAAAAGGTAAATTATTTTTTTATGGAAGTAATATAGATCTACTAACCCGGGTTTTTCACGCGGCATAGCTGCGGGAAAAACTCTAATTTTAGATATATTTATAATACTCCAACGTGACCGGTATTTTTCCTAAATATTAAAATACAAGTAATTTATTTTTAAATATTTGAACTATCATCGTCACCCTAGCGTTAAATCCCCGTTGCGTTTAGAGCGTCCGCTTTGGAGCTCATTGTCCACCGTCCTAGTTTTAACTCTCCGCTTCACAATATTTTTAGCGTACTTCACTGTGAGACCATTGGTACTTTCAACTTCAAGCCAGAATTTCTTGAGGCTATCTTGTTTACTTATATCTGGCGCAGGCATGATTGTATAATTACCTATATATGTACTTGATGAACATTCAGATATCCATGGAAGAATAACACATATCTTTTTCCATAGTATTGTTGCAAGCCGATACTATTCCTTTGCAGGTGTCTTATTGATCGTTTGAATTTGAGTGAACTATTGTTCGCGCTAATCTCTTTGTTTACGCCGCCGTAAGACGTCATAAAATCTTCTTTCCTCTGTTGGTACTTCATGCGAATTCTTGGAAGTCATTAAGTTGACCATTTAACTATTTCAAGAACCAGTGGGCGGCATGTTACTAGGAAGCCATGTCTAATTTACAAATGGTTGAGGGTCGGTCAGTCGGGAAATGCCCCAGTCGTGTTCTGACTGCGAACGAGGCGTTACCTAGTGCATTATCGGAGCTAGTATCTTAGAACGACGAACCTTGCGTGATTTATGTGATAACGATTTTCTGCCCTACGGTTTTGTTGTATTCGGCTATACTTGTAAGAGCTGTGAATTACGTTTGTATAATTCTAATAAACTTTGTGATAATTCCAACGGCATTTTCGAATTTACGTCCTACAAATACCCTACAAGTTCCTAACAATATGATAGGTTCTCAGTTCGAATGTGTTTTTTTGTATGTTTGTTACACGATTTCTCCGCCTCCGCTGGCGGTACACTGGCCGTCGGCATGTATGCCAGCTTTTGGCGATAAAAAAAAGAATCATAGAAATGTATGTACGCGCATAACTTGAGAATGACTTTACCGATTCAGATGATTTTTTATGTGTATTTGAGTAGGTCCCTGAATTATTTAAATTCACAATTCACCGATAGGCGGCGCTGGGATCGGGTCCTAGTTTTTTATTCTTTTTCAGGGCAGGACAACGTCTGCTGGGTACTATAGCTTAAAATAATTATTGAATTAACAAAAACCTGAGATTATAAAATAAAAATGACAAAGTACAAGAGTACATAAAAATTAATTCTAAACATTTCTCAATTACAAGGTTTTCAAATGGGACAGTCGATTTCCACCCAACAACAAAAAAAGTCTCAGTATTTATTATACTTATAATAACGTATAAACTTAATTGAAAAATATTATAATGAAATTATTTTTATTATTTTAAGATTATTAACTGTAATGAATTTAAATTGTTTCACCAAAAACTTTCAAATATTGTTATTCATAACAATAAAATTTAAATAAAAACTTTTTAATTTGAATATATATACTAATTACCCACACTCTTGTAAGGATAAAAAAATACAGTAATATAAATTAAGCATTAAAATATAAGATTTGTTAGATAATTAAATAATTTGAAATTAAGTCATTTATGCCAATAACGCTTATCTGTTTGGCCAGCGAGTCGTAACATAACTAAAAATAGCCTCAAATCAAAAAAGTATTCAGTTGCTAACATAAAATACATACTGATGAAACCAATTCGATAGGTACTTTTATATTAATAAATATACACAATATCGAGCCTGTTATAGAAAGAAGAAAGAATGAAAGTCATTGTCTTCCGGACAAATTATATAGATACAGTATAATTGCTGACATATTTAAAGACTAAAGTAATATAATTTTGTCCCAAAAGGGGCATCAGTCTCAGCATAATGCCGGTCGGAATCGTAAAGTTTATACACACATATATATTTATATATATGCAAATTCAAATCCAAAAGCTTCTATTCAAAAGTTCCACTGGAGAACACTTTTTGAACGTCAAATATGTGTGTATGTACAAGGTATATATGTGTGTGTATATATAAATAGTACATACACAATAGATAGAAATAAGGAAACTAATGATCAGGATTAAATATATTAGTTCTATAAATACGTTTGTCAAAAAAATAAAAGACTGAAACGATCGATATTACAATCAAATTATATACCACTTGTATCATGTTTTAGGTCACGTTGTTGCACTTTTAAAAATATCTTTAATTTAATTCTAAAGTCATTAAGATATTGCAAATTTGTAATGGGTGGTGGAATATTATTCCAGCACCTTGATGTTGCGTAGCGAAAACTTCCGGGGAAGCCGGCTGTATAATGGCGCTTAGAAATGAGTTGTATCACACACGTCCTAGAACTGACCATTCTACGGCTGAAAGAAAATCGTAAGCGACACACAAAATTTTACAGGACAGCTACTCTATAAATTATTTTTAATATATTACTCACAGATTTCCGATTTTTATTACATATATTCATAGTTTGACACTATCGCAGATATGGATCTAAGGATTGTATTAGGATCTAAATTATTTTAGCCTTATGTTACAATAAAAAAGTAAAATTCCAAAATTTTGTCGCTTACGGTAGTATTCCACATTCGATATTGTAAATAGAAATGAATGTAGGATTGTGATAACAACTCTTAAGAAGAAGACTCGTTTTATACGTGCAGGATCGGAGAAAGAATACAATTTCCTGCAGCTGGGCGGCCTATCGTAAGAGGCGACAATAACACCCCACAGCCAGGTGTTAGGGTATTTGCCCGCCTGGATGGCTACCACCCCTGGTCTGGAGTATGCCGCCATAACAACCTTGAGTTGTGTTCCGCCATTAGTGATCAGGTTCCGTCTCCCTTTAGAGAGCGGTAGCACATTGGTAGCACCTTTGGTATTCCAAATGTCCATTGTCCACTTGTTTCCACCTTTGTCCACTTTTCATCAACTAGACCGTCTGGCAGCCTGTATGCTATATTCAGCAATAAAAAACACTAAGCGTACGGCGCAATAATTTATATAAAAAAAATCTATCAAAAAAGAAACCGTATCGAAGAGTAACTAAAAGGCAATAAATAAATATTATGTACAACATCTTGAAGTTGATGCGAAGTAAAATATTATTTTTATTTTACTTGGCACCGACTTCACGGTGTTGTAGGAAATATTTATTTTTTGCTTTTTAGTTATACTCTTGAAGTCGGTTTCCTTTTTGGTAGAATTTTTTATTTTCACTTTTAAGTACGTATATGGTATTTTTCATAACTACAATGAAATTTATATGACAATGAAACCACCCTGAATCTGTACTAAATCCAACGCAAAAAGAATGATTAAAAGTGGTTCAGAAACAAAAAGTTATGGATATATATCTATACATATAATAAAACTGTAGAGGTCAAATTGCTGTACAATGAAAAAAAATGCTAAAAACCGAGTCAGGAGGATGTAAGAAGTGAAATAGAACTAATTTAGCTTTTTATCAAATTTTTTTTTTCTCTGTTTGTCTGTCTGTGTCTACCGGCTAATCTCCGAAACGACTGTACCAATATAAATGAAATTTTGTATCGTGGTAGCTTATATCCCTGGTCAACATATAGGATACTTTTGTTCCCGAAAAATTAAAGAGTTCCCGTGGGATAGTTGAAAAACCGCACCACACGGACGAAGTCGCGGGTAGCAGCTAGTATATTATACATAAAAAATTGCACGAATTGAGAATACCCACCTTGTTGAAGTCGGTTAAAAAGAAGAAAGACAACCGTTATCACCAAGTGAAAAAATTTTAAATAAAAATTGCCTATAGTTTAAATGTCGAATGTACACTCCCAATTGCATTCAAAACAAAATATTTCTCGTCTGCGAGTACTTAAATTCTTAAATGATTATAAAAGATTTTGCGTTTAAATGTTGTCCATTAAAATGAATTATGTCGTTATTCAGCAGCGGGTGCGCTGCGCCGGCGCAGTCATTAATTCACGATTACGCTCGTACAGTTAGCCGTCGCGTTACACGCCTCTGAACATGCTGAAAGCATAACACTACTTGCTTTTGAAGAAATTTTTTGCACGTCTCGACCACAGTACAAATTTAACAATAAATCAACTTTAATTAAAATATTATTTCAAAGCTACAAATCATATATGCTTCCTCAAACAGAAGGCATATTTTTTTGTTGAAATTAAATTATTATTAAACTATCGGAAAGTTAAAACTCTGCCGTAGTTTAGATATAGAAAGAAAGATAACACTTTATTTCACACCAAAATATACAATTACAAAACGGACCATATTTATAATATTTTCTAGGCAATACAACAGGCGGCCTTATCGCTCAAAGAGACATCTTCCAGGCAATCCAAATAAAAAATTCAATTAGGCGAGTAGGTGGTGCGGGAAAAAGGCAAAGGCATAAATACTTAAACTAATTTAAGAATTAAATATACAAATACACGTATACAATAATATATTTCAAAATACATTAAACACATTCACAAAATATATTAAAAATTAAATATATTCACTTGTTGGCTTAAGAAGTGGCTAATCGGGCACACCTTTATGAATTTACAAGTTCTTATAGCTGGCTCAATCAGTGAGATACTGTTGGAAAGTCGTTTAAAGAAAAAAATTTGTTTTCAGTGGTCATTTTTTATTGAATTGATTTTAAATTGTATTGATTTATTTAAGCACAAAACAGATTACATTCATTAAAATTAAACAATAACTATGTAATATACAGGGCCAAATTATAATCCAAACTATGTGCTAATTAGAAGAACGCCCAAACGGATATTATAAAGAAAGTTCATAGTTCATTTTACAAATAATATAACAAAAGTGAGTGAAAAATCGACAATAGATATTATTAACGATTATATGAGAGAAGTTTTTGGTTTTATTGATTAACTTAAATTGACTACCATTGTAAATATCAATGTTCGCGTTTAATTTGGTGAGTTCATTATAAAAGCGACACATTCGAACCAATTAATGCAAATAAGAAGTATTATTACGATACACTTGAAGAGAAAAGACTGCTAGTTTTGAATCAATACGTCCATTAAAATTTTGGAAAGAGAGACAAGGTCTGAAATGATATGATGAAAATTTTCTAAAGATGACAGAGAGTAAATTTCAGTCGATCATGATATTGTATACAACAGGATATTTTGTCTATGACATTAGCTGTAATAAGGTTTTATAACAATAGATATCACGCTCTCACAGAATATGGGCATGAAACGGTTAGCCTTGAGCTAATCGGGTTTCGTGCGAGTTCCGGTGGCCCACTTCCCCTTCCTCCTAATCCTATCCCTATCTCTTCCATATTCCATTCTTATTGTCTGATCCTCTCTTCCCATACTTTTTATCCCATCCCCTCTATACCTTCCTAAAGGCTGGCAATTTATTGACTTATCACCTGGTGTGGCAAACGTCTATAGACAACGGTAACTACTTCCCGGTAGGTACACGGGTGGTATGCCTATTGGCAGCTACGTAATAAAAAAATTAAAAACCTAAGTGAATTTCTTACAGATTATGTTAGACCAATATAAAAAATCCCAAAATATTTACTAAAAACATAATATGTATATTTATTTATATACTAATATGTAAGAAATTACTTTATATAGAAATAATTACATTATAAAGATAAATAAATAAAAAATTATAAGTTACACATTGACACTTTTGCATAAAACTTAGATCTTTGTTTCTTTTGGTTCGAAGGAACTTCAAACTTGCATGTACAAATAAATAAATTAAAACTACCTGCAATTTTAATATTTGTGGTTTCTATCTCGTTACAATTTACAATTTATTTTCTATAACTAAGTGCTTCTCATAGTTTAAGTAAATCGTAAGCCCGAGATGACGTAACAAGTTATATCACATCTTATCTCTTCTTTCTCTATACTCATGTAAGTATCTTAGTTGATTTGGTTGTCAACTACATTGTTGTCATGAAATTTAGTGTGAGTGTACTTTTATGCATAGTAATGAGGATAAAATTTTATCTTGAAAAATGGTATACTAAGTACGGGATAATCTTTGCGAGTAACGCGAACGAAGTCGCGTGAAAGTTTGTAATTATTTTACATTAATTTCTTCTATATTAATTTTTTCTGCTATAATGGTCAGGCACCATTACAAATTGTCTATATTGTACGCCCGAAAGGACAAACTGTCGTTCCAAAGAACACAACACATTTCCTATAATTTTATGTTTGCGTCAGTTTATACCATAAATGGTATTCTATTATATTCTGTTCTATTATGTTTTGTTCTGTTCTATTCTATTTATAATATATTCTTAACATTTATATACGTGTATTGTTTTTTAATAAATTATTGACTTACTGCGTCGCAACTATAACAGTCTAAATGATGCAGCCATTTTAAATTTCTAAACTAGTACAAAATAATGGCACACCCAGTCTGATAAGTTCAGTGCTCAAATGTTACAAGAACAGAATCCGGGTTTTGACCCACATTTCACCACACCTCACGTGTGGATCCAAATATACACAACCGAATAAAAATCATTTGAGACATCTACGTATTTATTGTACCTGTACATATTGTACATGTTTTGATGAACTATGTGACTTGGTGCCTCCATCTACATTTTATTATCGCGCCACTCGCCGGCGATAAGGAGTTCCTCCACACTTCCTAGACACTTGAAAGTCCCACGCTCTCAGGGAAACGATGGTGGAGCTGTTGAACGAGACTTTAAGGGCAGTCTCTAACTGGGGCAACGCCAATTTAGTCTCGTTTAATGCTTCTAAAACTCAGGCGTATCTTTTCACCGCAAAATAGAGTTCCTTTGAACTGACTCCTACTTTTCGGGGAGTATCTGTACCGGTGACCCATGGACTTCAGCTTCTTGGTATCTTCTCTAACATCTAGTCTTAATTTTGGGTCATATATCGAGTCTATAGCCCAAACTGCGACTAAAAAACTGGGCATACTATCAAAGGTGAGGCGGTACTTCACTCCAGAACAGCTGATGACGCTGTATAAAGCACAAATACGAGCATGTATGGAGTACTGTTCTCATCTTTGGGATGGTTCAGCTAAATACCAACTCGAGGCATTAGAATCGATTGAGCGGAGAGCCAAGAAGTTGATAGGCAACGACCAGCTATTCAATGATAAAATACACACAATACAAAGTCTCGAACATCGACGCAAGGTTGCCAGCTTATCGGTTTTCTATCGGATACAACTTGCAGAGTGTGCATTTTCAATCTTATCCCGCCGTCTCCCTTCCATCATCGGACAACCAGACGCACTGGCATGCGGCACCACTATATGATGGACATACCATCTATACGAACGAAGCGCTTCGAGTCCACCTTCATTATGCACACCTCAAAGGAGTGGAACTCACTGCCGGAGTCTGTTTTTCCCGAAACCTACAACTTGGGTGTCTTCAAGTCCCGTGAGAATAGGTACCTTCTACGTAATCGTGCTCGATCCTAAATCATATTACCGCTCAGAATCGAGCGAGATAATGATCAAACACAAACCTATACAGAAACAAAAAAGACGTCATCCACTCTACTGCTCCTCCATTCGATACGTGAGCAACTTATAGAATGAATCCCTTCCGTGGTTTGCCCAGAGAGCTACAACATAGGGCTTTTCAAAAAAGGGCGTTAAAATATATTTGTAGTCTCAACGAAGTTTTTATTTATTAATTTTTTTATTGTATGACTTCTGAAGACATGCTGGTGGTCCACCTAATGGAAAGCGGTTACCATCGCCTTTGTATAGTGGCTAGAACCTGGCCACTAATGCCGGAACACAACATAAAGTTGTTATGGCAGCATACTCTTGATCAGGAATGGTAGCCATCCAAACGAGCAAATGCCCTACAACATGGCTGTGGTTTATTTTGTCGTCTCTTACGACAGGACGCCTGACCGCAGGAAGTTGTATTCTTTCTCCGTTCCTGCATGGATAGGTAAGCAACGCATCAGCTCCCTAATGTTGCAGATGTACATGGCCAACGGTAACTTGCCATCAATAAGACGCGTTTACAAGTTTGCCAAAACAAAAGAAAAAAATATGTTTATTATGACATATACTAGATAGCTAGTGTATGTTCGCGTGGGACCTATAGGCCACAAAAGATTAAACTGGGATAGATCCTATTAAGAGAACAAAACAAGTGTTTCCTACGAATGATTACTGCGATCTGAGTTTACCGAAGCAAGTAAAAGCCTACAATTAGACAACAAATCATAAATGCTGTTAATATATACCTGTGTACGTTAGGAGAAAATTAATTCCTCGGGGAATATGCGCAGGCGCTGGTTGTAGCTACCAATGAGAACCGCGCGCGGGAATAGTCGACTAATCACGTGCTAGCGCGGGAAATGTAAGCCAATGAGATCGTTTGGCTGTTATCGGCGATCGGTTGGTTAGACAGCGAATGTCGATAAATCTATGCAAATCGATTTAGTTGTTACAGACAATTTAATGTGCCAGTTTTGTATATAGCTAAGAAGGAATAGAAGAAGAAAGCTATCCAAAGAAAATTAATTATGAAATAAAGTTGCTGATATTGAGTGAGCCTTTCCATTTTATTTATTTCTTTTGGTACGAGGGGTTTACCCAAATGGATACTTCAACCTTAAAGTATCCTAATATGACTGACTCTACTTAAGGAATACAAAAAAAATATATTTAACCGATTTCATCACTATTAAATATTGGTTTTGTTTTTTTTATTGCAGGAGTTCAGCAGACAGGCAGGCGGCCCACTTCATGGTAAGCGGTTACCATCGTCTATGGACATTTGCAACACCAAAGGTGCTACAAATGTGCAGCTGCTCTCTTAAGGGAGACTGGAACCTGGAACACAACTCAAGACTTATGGCGGTATACTCTAGACCAGGGGGTGATAACCATCTAGTCGGGCAAATACCCTACCACCTGGCTGTGGATTGCTTTGTCGCCTCTTACGACAGGCCGCCCGGCCTGTAACGTAACGGCAAAGTATACAAATAATGTATGTATACAGTATAAATTAACGAATTTACTTTATAATTATTTTCTTAGCTTATGTGAAGGTAGTTAACACACATAGTCCTATGAAATGATGAATTCATACATGTATGGAGTGCTGTGAGATCAAATATCAGAAGTGTTAAAAAGAGGTCAGGCAAAAACATCTCAAATAAACTTGCATGCATGAAGAGGTTAATGAAAGTCGATGAAACGAAAATTGCTGGAGATCCGTAGTCTCTGCCTACCCCCCTAGTAAACAGGTGTGATAGTATGTACGTATGTATGGAGAGCCGTTTTTATAACATGAATAAACAAGCAGATGATCCACCTAAAGAAAGATGGTCACCGTCACGTACAGACGTTATGCGCATTAAAATCCTAAGCGAAAAATTATTGTATGCGAAATAAATGTTGTAAAGTGAGAAATATTCACTAAAGTTTATCAGCATTATACAACATGAAGACATCAAAAGCTAGAAAAAGAACTACTAATAAAAAAATATAAACTGTTATGAGCTATAAAACTATAACGTAAACACAATGCCAACACGTTATTTGAAAAACGAACTACTATTCAAGTGCGCTAATGAATTTGTAACACTTCATCATCTATCAAATAAATTATACGCGGAACATAAATAACTGGCTAGTTGTTTTATGGCGGCAAAAAAATTGCTACTGGCCATCAACATTAACCGTTAACTTTCAAACTACTTTTGGGCGTTACTTATTTGAAGATTCGTTACGATGCCGGAGCGTAGATTAAAAAATAAAAAGTTCGCGGCTTCAGGGTTGCTACTTTTGGTATATTTTCAAATAAAATATTGTAATAAAAATAAATACAGTACTATTATGTATTATTTCAAAGACTGAGACTAGAAGGATTTTTTAAATATTACTGATGATGTATTTTATTTATCCAGTATTTTACAAATTACAAAGAGATTTTAACAAAAAACAATGTTTAATTTGTATGATTATTATTTTACCGCATAAATGAAACAAATAAAAAAGTCGATGTTATTTTTTTCAAAAGCTGGCAAGGCTATGTCACTCTTTCGCGCGCTTTCTTTTAAAAGCGTTCTTCTTTTTGACAGCTATTTCACATGTTAACTTTTTTTTTATGAAGGTGTTAATTTGGGAACTTGATTGACCTTCACCTTATACATATTTTTGTCTGTGATTTTTAGAGTGTTGCCTGACAGGCTCAGATTTGTTATTGGCTATGGTTTTGATTCGTAGCGTCGTATTATAGATGCGTTTTATCAACACTGGATGATAAATTGATGGTTCCATATCTATCAATGCTATTTTTGGTGACCTAGTATCTTGATTTGTAATGGATCAATCTTCAATTTATATATACTTTAGAAAAGTTGTTATAACAATAGATAATAATTATATTTTAATACTAGTGCATCCGAAAGATATTGTCCTTCCCCGAATGTAACGCCACCTACCGGGTCCAAAATTAACCTAATCAAAAATACATAATTATGTATGTATGTATCTATTGTTCACAAAAATGTAAGAAAATATAATACTCGTATTAACACACCACATGCGTCCAATTTTTGTGTTTGATTTTATAATTTAATAGACAGTGTACCCCTCATGGCGGATTGGCGGGTTTCACACATGTGTCATCTCGATGTCTCGGTTTTAAGATGAAATTTTACTCTACCATGAGCATGTGATAATTGTAAAATATGCACATTAGGTGAGATAGACTGTCTAAGTGGTGCATACTTCCCGACCAGGATTCGAATCAACGTCGCGTAAGCCGCGATTGTATTAGCCATTGTAGGCTCCATACAGTTTACAATAGTTTCGTGGGGCAAAGTATAAGGCTCTTCACCAAATTTCCGTAAACATTCAAAAGCTGTCGGTGATCAAGTTTAAAAAATTAGTAAAGCAACGTTTTTGCAAGTAAGCTACTACTAAAGATTTTCAAGACGACCGCACCGAATGGGAATGATGCGATCTCTACCAAGGTCTTCCAGTGATTATTCATATAAATTCCTATGATGAACCTTGCTTTAGTATTTAAACTACATTTTTTTAAACGCATAATAATATGTGAAGTAAAGATATGATGCTGGGGAGTTTGTTGCGCCGCTTCTTCTCCTTTAACAGTAAGTAAAATAGATTTGGAAGCGGTGGTAGACTCATGACTTTCAATAAGTAATCTGTAAGATTCAATTTTGAAATAAATACATTCATTTTGATTTGATAAAGGGGATTTTTTTTGAATACCTCCTTTTTTGAAGTCAGTTAAAAATTATGGCTAATTTGATAAAGATCCAAACCACGCCCACTACACATAACATTTTAAAGTTTTAACAACGAAATATATCTTTTGGAAAACTTATTTTTTCTCACTGAAAGCAAAAGAACAAAGTAAGTGAAGTGTAATGCTTTATTGGCACGTTACTGGCTGAGAACTGGCGGCGTTACTGGCACCCCGCCAAATACCGAGTGACGAATTTATGTGCGTATACCCGTTGCACTTATGCACGGCACAAAAAGGATTTATACCCTACAAATATGTAATTAATCTCCTCGTTTTGGTTGTGTGTTGCCAGTTAGTCTGGCAAAATGATGTTTGAACTTTTTGATTTGCACTCGATTCCGTGAGCCGACGCGTTCTTAGAGAAACGTCTTAACCAAAAAAAATTGTGTGTGTCTGCAGTTCAAACGCAGCAGAAGTCAAACTTCAGAGAGTACGCAAGCGAACATAATTATATCTACGACGCTTAGTAGACAAGTGTGAACTGCACACACACATTTTCGCAGTTTTATTATTTTATAGACGTCTTTATTCTTAGGTATTTTGACCCTTATTCAGTGTAATTCAATCTAAATTACACTGTAAATCACTACCATAAAGTTTAAAATTCAATGCACTGATACGCACGTATGTGTATCAGTGATCTACGTATAAAAGAATATCTGCCTTAAGTATATACAGATAGAGCTAAAATTCATTTAAAATCTTTTAGGTTTTATTTAAAGTGAACATTAATACTAACCGGTAAAGGGAAATGTGTTTTATTTCGAATTACGTAAGGTTGAATTTTATGTGTTTATCTCTTTTTAGTGTCGCTTTTTTCGTTTCAAATCACAACGATTCTAAAGAATTTTCTCTTCAAATATCTAGTAAAAAAGAAATCGAGTTCATGAATAACCAATAAGCAAAAAATAAATACTTTACTACATTTATTTATATATTTTACATGGCAACAGAGTTTGCTTTTTAGTTACTCCTGGTTTCTTTTATGCTAGATATTTTTTTTTGTTTTTCACTTTTAAGTTACGTATATGGTATTTGTTGTTATTACTGGAATAATAACATTTGAATATGAAACTATCCTAAAGCTGTAAAAAAATAATGGCTGAATAAAAAAAATATGGTAGAACATACATGAAAAAATATGTACAGGCGAATTGAGAATCGTCTCCTTTTCTGAATTCGCTTAAAGCCAATGTCAGTGGCTGGGTTGTGAAATTATATAGCTAAGCTGATACTGACAATTAGACATGTGACGAGGATCTATTTTCTATGTAGACCATAGATAATAGATCCTGCCTGCCTGTTCTTTGTGCACGAATAAAACTAGTACTGCTACACAATGCATGAATACGGACTCGGACTCTCAAAGTGAATCCGGCTAAAGGATGCCATTACAAGAACCCCGTATACCGAATTAAATCAATCGAATTACTACGGATAAAGGTGGAATGGTTTCATGTGGATACATTACTATTAACCACACAGACGCAAACCACGTGTATACTACATAAGATTACACATTAAAGATATTTTTATTTTTTTATTGCAGTAGTTCAGCAGACGGCCCACTTGATGGAAAGCGGTTATCATCGCCTATGGACATTTGCAACACTAAAGGTGCTACAAAAGCGCTGCTGCTCTCTTAAGGGAGACTGGAACCTGGTCACTAATGCCGGAACACAACTCAAGGTTGTTATGGCGACATACTTTAGACCAGGGTGGTAGCTGGGCAAATGCCCTACCACCTGGCTGTGGGTTGTTTTGTCACCTCTTACGACAGGCCGCCCGGCTGCAGGAAATTATATTCTTCCGCCGTTCCTGCACGGATAAATTTAAAAAAATGCTTCTCTTCATTTAAGCTGTTGCTCACGTAGGCTCCGACTATATTTTTATTTCGTCTGAGGAATAGATAGACATAGTATCAATAAAACGATTATTTAAGATACCCCTTTCTGCGGAGTACATAGTGACTGTCAGAATTTATTCCAATTTGAGGAGTTTATAGAGAACAATTGTGAGAGGACAAGCAGTCAGGGCGACTAGGAATAAATCCGCCGATAATAGTGTAGCGTATCTCGTAGACCGCGATAAATCCGTCAGCGTATCGCTGGCTGAACGCCAGTGCGTGCTCACGAGTTTATTTCATTGAAATTGGAATACATCGAAATGCATGCACAGAAGAATATTTCAGAGCCCTCCTTATCCAATAAACTAAATAAATAATCTAATTAAATTGTTACATACGTACATGGAATAATTTATTGCTAAATAATTAGCAAGGTTATATGGTAACTGAGTAGTCCATGTACGTGGCAAAATCTGTCAATACAGAAAACAGAAAACCTTCGGAGGTGCATCTACGAATATGTTTAGGTTTTACATAGTTTCACGTAGCAGTTAAGATTTCTGTATATATAGTCTTAAGTTTAATGTTAAATTAATTAAGCAATAATAACATAGAGAGTACAACACACGTCGTCTTATTTTGTAATTCCCTCCAGCGGTTGAGCCTAGATCCCGCGGCGATGGAGCCATGCGCTCACGCCAGTGCGTCACCCTCATTCAACGGGGTAACATCAAGGACGCACCACACACATAAATATTTAAACAGAAGAAACTTCAAGTATTAAGGTGGACGCGTACCTATATATTAGAATGTTTCAACACACGACGCACTCTGTGCGGATTTCCCCTCGCAAAAGCAAAACAGAGGGGGGTTCCCTCTGTTTTACTTTTGCGAGAGAAAATCCGATTGAGAAAACGCGGTACGCACTAGCACCCCAGAAGGATACCCACTTAGAACTCGATATCTACTTCGCCTTATGCCAGGCCTATGGGAAAGCAGAAACTCACGTGCCTTGGCAGGCGGGGGCCTAAGGGCCACTTTCCACTGCCCCGGGGAAGCATAGCTCCCAGCATCGTCCCTCTCTATCCTCAAAAAAGAACAGATGAGCGTGCGCGGAACACGACGCGCCTTTCTTTCAGCGGCATTATTAACGGGTTAACTCTTCCTCAAGAACCCAACCGAAAATGTGGTTCCCTAAAGAAAGTCTTAAGCTATGGGTGTGAAACAGAAAATATCCGTGGATCATGAGATTGCATTGTCACAGTATTGCAATAAATTCATCAATGGCACAGTGCCAGTCCAGTCTCACTTAGCTCCTCAGTGCAAGATTCTTTATGCATGTACCTATTTCTGTACTTACTACATGTTTACATACACATTTCCAACTATTCTTCATTTCAAAGAATAACTTTTAATTTTTATTTTAAATATCACAGGTATGCCCTTTGCGGAATTTTTGATTCATAAATAAGCCAGTTTAAAGATTTGTTTGCATTGCAGCATAAAGACATACGATACAAGTATCTACAAAGATCTATTTTGGGTTTTCCTTCTCCTAAATTCAAATTCAAAAGTTTTTATTCAAAATAAGTTCCTAAATTGTAGTGTACTGTGCTAGCTTAATAATGAACACATGAACAAAGTGTCTTCCCCTTAATAGAGACAATAAGAAAAGTGCTAATGTACACTTTCTTAGTAAGAATACTTCTAGTTAATTACTTATTAGTATTTTTAGATTAGATGGTAATAAGAATGTGGTATTTTTAAATACAATATTTATGAAAAAAAAATCCTATTTAACGCATTATTATTGTTCCTGGTGTTGCAAACGTCTACAGGCGGTGGTAACCACTTTCCATAATCTGAGCCATCTGTCTATTTGCCAACTACGCCATAAAAAAATTGAAGTTTCTGAAAAATGGACGTGGTAGAATTTAATTAAATAGTTTTAGCTTTCTATGCTTTTTGAGATATGAAGTATTTTCCATTAAATGCTTTTTTCTTTTCTATAGCCAAGTGATGAAAATAGAAACTGTTTGTTAGGGGCTATCCACAAATGACGTCACACAAATTTCATGACCTTCTCACCCCTCCCCCGTACTTGTCACAGGTGGTCACATTCCCTCCCTAGTGTGACATCACATATTTTGCATTTTACATCAAGAAATTATTAAATTAAATAAGCAGTTTAATTAGGTCCGTGGGGTCCATCGGCAAAGGGTTGCTTCAAAGAAATTTGTAAGAAACTCTTTAATACCACCCGTGATCAGAAGGCTGGTTCGTATTTCACGCAACGTCAGCATTGTACAGAGCGCGGCAATGCAGCCAGCTTTCTGGACACGCTTTCCTCTGGCAGCGATTTGTTATATTTTATATTAATTTATATATAGTTCAGTTTATTTTTAAATATTTAATTTTATTTCTTTTATATATATATATAGATATATATATATATATATATATATATATATATATATATATATATATATATATATATATATGTATATATATATCTTATATATAATATAATGGTTATTTTGAAGTAAATACCGTTTCCAATAATTAGCATCTTTAGAATTTAAACAGCAGATCTGTAATTAGTTTTATATCCATTTAAATTACTAAAATACTATATTAAATTACTATAATAACAATTTAGACACTATGCTCATAAAGATACGAGTTCTAAATAGTTATGAAATTTTAATAGTTCAAATTTCGTTTTTTAAGCTTAAATATATTAAACTAGCTCCTGCCCGCGACTTGGTCCGCGTGGAATAGTAAACAAAAGTAAGTTTAAAAAAAAACCCCCCGATTTTGAAACATTCTTCATTTGTGCTCCGCTCCTATTGCTCTTAGCGTGATGACATATAGCCTATAGCCTTCCTCGATAAATGGGCTATCTAACACTGAAAGAATTCAAATCACTCCAGCAGTTCCTGAGATTAGCGCGTTCAAGCAAACAAACTCTTCAGCTTTATATATTAGTATAAGATTTTTAAATGTGACGTGTGACGTCACGAAATTTGGATCCCCTTCCACCCCATGTCACACACACTTCATCGATCATTCCCCCCCCCCCCTCCCTTAACGTGTGACGTCATATATGGATTCCCCCTTACCTACAACGCAACATCCTTCATCATGCGTTGATTGACACGGACTTGGACAATTATTAATTTAATCATTTTAAAAATTCTCAGAATCCATTTATTAGTTCTTTTAATTACAATATCTCATCTTTTTCCATTGCACCAGTCCTTAGCACATGTCATGATTGTGACAGGTATTTAAATTTTGAAGGAGGATATGAATGACGAGAGGTGAATGCACACCCATCTGCCCCACACGAACTGCATTTTAAGAAGGAACATTCACGCGTACAATGATTTCAGTATTGGCAATTTCTACAACTTGCCTAGGCATGTTGTAAGTTGAAGGCTATATAGCCTTTCACCCTATTTTCCTTTATTAGTGATACGTAGCCATTTCGTTAATATGTTGCGATGAATGATTGGAGTCACATTCGCGGCAATTTTCATGTCCGTGACATAACAGAGAAACCGCAAGAGAGTCACTTTCACTGGTACGGCCACGTTTTACGGGAACCGGCTAACTATGTGCGGAACAAATGTCTAGTTATGCTGCCTCCGACGGGTCACGGCCTAAGGGGGAAACCCCAAGAAATGCTGGCTTCACGTTGTGAAGGATGACATGCCATACCAATGGTCTCGATACAATGGGTGGTGAAGACTGCGCGAAGTGGAGAAGAAAAAGTAGGAAAGCGGACCCTGGGCGTCAAAGCGAACGCTCCGAAAGCAACTGGGATGTAACGCTCGGATGATGATGATGATGTAGCCATTTCGGTAAAAGTAAAAATATTGTTTTCATCCTATCCGTTTGTCAGTCTTTCTTTGTGTGTCAGTTATTAATTCAATGACTACTAGATGAATACTGCGTGGTGTAGTCAATATGGTGTTACATACTGGTGTAGTATCCTAGCACCTGATCCCGGTTGCGTTTGTTATGTCCTCTTCGGAACCCAAAGTCCGTTTTACTACATTTTCTCATGCATATCTCCCCCATGACATCAAACCGGTAACGGCCTACCTCTTCTACCGAGACCTGGCGGAGGCGGCATGAAGGACATCTAATCCCTATTAAACATGTGAAAATAATATACGCGTAAGTGACGAAAGTGTCTCTTATTATATATTAGCAGTGTCCACGACTTCGTCCGCGTGGACTTTTTTCGCGGAACTCTAAAAACAAGATAAAATAGCGTAAGTTACTCCTTATAACATAGCTGATGTTCGCTATCTGTCAGTGAAAGTCTCGTCAAAATCGTTCGAACCGTTTCAAAGATTAGCCGGAACAGACAGACAAAATTTGTAAAAATTGATATTTTGATATATTAGGTTGGGGAAAAAGTTTCTTCGCATTTTATATAAAAATTCAAAAGGTTTTTTTTATAAAGTTTATTTACATTTGACTAAAGTGCCATTTTGTTGGATAACTTTTTGCCATCTTGTAGGTAGGGACGTGATCCAATTGCTATAAAAATTTTGAGGATTCTGATCAAAAAACTACGACAAGTGGTTTTGGCAGTCCTCTCGTGGTGTTAACCTGACACTGCCTAATGAATTCTGCAGAGACCGAAACAGGTGAAAATCTGAAGGTGCAAGGTCAGGACGATACGGCGGATGCATTAACACCTCCCAGCCAAACTCTCGTAATTTTTGCTGAGTGGCTAAAGACGTGTGAGGTCTAGCGTTATCATGGTGAAAAAACACACCCCTTCTGTTGATTAATTCCGGCCGCTTTCTCTCAACTTTTTGCTTTAATCTCATCAGTTGTTCGCATTACAGTTCAGAATCGATGGTCCTGCCTGGCTGTAACAGCTCATAATGAATAATGCCCTTCCAATCCCACCATACACACAGCATCACCTTGTTGCGAGTTAACCCGGGTTTACCACAGTCTGTGAAGCCTGACCGGCCTTTGACCACGATTTTTTTCGCACGTTCTTGTCGTACGTAATCCCTTTTTCATCACCAGTTATCAGCTTCTTCAAAAATGGTTCGGTTCCATTACGTCGTAATAAAGAATCACAAATGAGTACACGGTTCATTAGGTTTCTTTCAGTGAGCTCGTGAGGCACCCAAATATCGAGCTTTTTTGTGTACCCAGCTTTTTTCAAATGCGCCAAAACCGTTTTGTGGTCAATTCCCAGTTCTCCAGCTACATCGTAACTACTAATATGCCGATCTTGTTCCACTTTTTCAAAAATGGCATCAATTTTGTCCGTAACAGGGCGACCAGAGCGACGTGCATCTTTGATATCAAAATTTCCGGATTGAAAACGCTTAAACCAAATTTGCGCTACTCTCACAGATACTGCATTAGGTTCATAAGCATCACAAATTTTTTTCGCGGCTTGTGTTGCATTTTTACCTTTTTTGTAGTAAAATTTTAAAATGTATCGAATTTCTTCATTAGATTCACTCATTTTAACAATAAGGAAAACAAATGAAAATCACACATTTTCCTAATTTGAATTTGGAATTGTCTTCTTTAAAATTAAAACTTTTTAATGATACCAAAACCAGCCAAATACAAATGGTATAGCCAAAGAGATCTTATTACAAGTTCATACATACTATATGCGAAAAGACTTTTTCCCCAACCTATTAAAAGTAAAAAGCTGTTATATCAAAATATCAATTTTTACAAACTTTTCAGATTATAAAAAGACACTTCAATTTTATTTATCTGTATAAATGTAACTTATTACATAATTATCATGACTCTTATTTCTGACTAGCTTCTGCCCACGACTTCGTCCGCGTGGAATAGTTGAAGTAAAAACTAAGTTAAAAAAAAACCCGATTTTGAAACATTCTTCATTGGTGCTCCGCTCCTATTGGTCTTAGCGTGATGATATATAGCCTATAGCCTTCCTCGATAAATAGACTATCTAACACGGAAAGAATTTTTCAAAGCAGACCTAGAGAGGAGTTCCTGAGATTAGCGCGTTCAAGCAAACAAACAAACAAACTCTTCAGCTTTATATATTAGTAAGTATAAGATGTCTTTTATTACTTATGTCTCTTTTATTACATATTTCTCTTAATTACTTACGTCTCTTATTACAATTGTCTTTAATTATAATTATAACATCTGTTTCACGTAGGGGTGGGCAAAGACGACATATCTCCACTTCATACGACTTTAACACACATCTTTTGCTTCATCTACCGTTATTAAATCTTTCATACATGTAAAGTTTGTTTGAACATGTTGTGTTCACTCCTTTCATTCATTCTACCTACAGGCACTTATTTTAACTTTCCTTTTTCAACCCGTATTGCTATAATATTCTTTTAATCCGAAACCTACCCTTAAATATTGTAACGAAACATATTATTGCAACAGTAGCTTCAATAAAATGATTATTTCTGAGTGCTGCAGTGTCTCACTGGCCTTTATCTACATTCTATCCTTACTTAAGTTTTCATTTAAGTAAACAAATCCCATATCCAATAGTATTGATCAGAAAGTCGGTACTCACTTCTATCTACTTGCATCACATGTCGACGTCATTCCATACATCTGATCTGTGATCTGCAAATTAGCAATTAATGAATGCAGCGGGGTCGGAAGGGCCCTACTCATTCCCATTGCCCCATTGGGGGGACATGGCATTTTTTGTTACTATATAGGTAGCCTGCGCTGGACTAACGTGGTATACAAGGGGCTAGAAACTGGAAGATGTGTCTTAAGATATCGTCTCTACTGAGATTACTTTTTCGTGGTTCGTCGTATTCTTTACTCTGAAATTTGTTAGGTACACGTTTATGTATATTCACCAGAGTATTTCACTGTGCTTCACTCGCGTGAGCTTTACATCCTTATTCTCCGAAATAAACAATATGATATTATGTTTATTTCCATGATCAAAAGTACACATATGTACGTACTAATTTTCATGGTATTTAGTTAATAGTTTGAATGCTTATTGCGGAAACCATTTCTGGCATACAAAATATCCTTTGTTATCATTGTCCACAACCACATTTTTTAAAATCCTTAATCTTCTCAAGAATTTCCTCGATTCAGATGCCTTTTTTAATAATAATAATTATTAATCGTTAAAATAATAATATTTTTTAATAATAATAATAATTAATAGTCGTTGCGAAGGATGTTGCGCTCAGGAGATTCACCTTGCACACAAGCCTTTTTACAAAAAAGTCTTCGACAGCATTTGAAGAGATAGGAGTCGGTAACAATCAAAAATTCCAAAAACGCAGCCATCCTGCTAATCCTTGTTCACTAGCCGGCTAAAAACTGGGTGCTCGCTTATTGACTAATGGGCTAATAACTCGCCAACAGGCAACCGACAGCTGACGGCTAAACCGTCAACTTGTGGTCAACTTGACAACATTAGTCAGTTGGCAAAGTGGTTGACAACTTTGCCGTGGCTATTTAGTGAACATCCGCTAATTAGCCGGCTTTTAAAATAGCTACCCACTACTACAAGGAGATATCTTTGGGCCCTGCCCTCGTCTATCGTAACTTCCTACTTTTTTCGCAGTGAGCCCGCAGCGTTCGTTTTTCTCGCGGCCCACCGGCCCCACTGCCCTGTCCTCCCACTGAACCCCACGGACCCCTACCACATGAGTAAATACATCAGAGAAGCTACTTCTATTAATCTAAAATTCCAAATTATTCACGAAACTTTTGTGTAAATATATACGTGGTACTTTGCATTGTAGAATCATATTGGCATAATTACTCGATTACAGTTTTCAGGGTCTAGATTGGTGTGATACAACGCTTTCACGGGATATCGGCGTGAAACTTGGGCTAATCGTGTTTCGTGCGATGAGTGAGAGTTCCGATGGCCCACTTCCCCCTCCCCCTATTCCATTTTCCCTAATTCAAATTCAAAAGTTTTTATTCAAAATAAGTTCCACTGGAGAACACTTTTTGAAGGTCATACATGTAAGTCAAAATTTAAATCTACTTCCTATTATAGAATAGGAAGTAGATTTAAATTTTTAATATATTGCGAAGTGGTTTACATAGGTAAACCGCTTCGCAGTGTATTATCGCTGTTCAAAGGAGAAGAAGCGGCAAGAAACTCCCCAGCAACACGTCTAGCTAAAAAAGATTTTTCATCGTAATTATTTATATATTATCTCAAACTCTTTTTTCTTTTTTTTAACACATATAGAAGTTGTATTACAATTACTTTTCAAAGAATGAATGGAGTTGTATAACAAACAAAAAATATTGTTACCGTCGCAATAATAATATACTAAGAATATTGCGACAAATCTCCATAGATTCCTAACATGTTATGGAATACATAAACGTCATACAGAAGATGTATAAAAGGTTGAAGCGAGCATCTGTTTAAATCCAGTTTTGTCATTTAAATATTCTTTAATAGTATAGTATCCTTTTCTAAGCAAGGTACTTTTCAATTTAGCTTTAAATTTACTGAAGGGCAGATCTAACACTTCATTCGGAATTTTATTGAATAAGCGTATACCAGCCCCCAAGAAAGAAAACAGTACTTTTTGTAATCTGAAAGATGGCACTATCAGTCTATTATTATGCCTGGTGTTGAAATTGTGAACATCCTTTTATAGTTAGTAGGCACTCATATTATTACGAATGTAAATTATATTATTAAAAATATATTGGCAGGCGACCGTCATAATTCCGATTTCCTTAAAGCGTTCTCTGAGAGACACCCGAAGGTCAAGGTTGTAAATGGACCCTATGACTTTGTATATACCCTATCCCCTATTCCGATCCCATATCCTAGGCCCTCTATCCCATTCCTCCTGCCCGGTCACTCTATCTCATCGCCTTTTTTTATAACGAGGGGAAATCTGTTTGTGGACTATCCATCGCGGGGGAAACGCGGTGAGAAGTGTAGGATTCGCCGCGTTGGGGTGGCACTAGCAAAGCTATCTTGCGTCATTACCACCCGAGTCGGGGATACTCATCACATACCCTCGGTGTTCCGTTCTTCTTCTTACTGCCAAGGCTACGGGAGCATAGTCTCACCACTCCGCTGGGTCCTGGCAGGCGATGGAGTATCGGCCTCTTGCTTGCTGGGGGAACCTATCTCATGGCCCTATCCCATCATCTTTATCTCATCCTAATGGTTGGCAATGCCAACTACGCCCTTAGTGCCATAGATAATGGTAACCGCTTTCCATCAGGTGTGCCCGTCTGCTGAACTCATGCAGTAAAAAAACTTCTCTATTCTTACATACGTTCTCTGTTACACCACAAATTATCATGTCATCCTTCACACATTCCGCTTATATCTGCTATATCTTTATGTTATGTTGTAGGTAAAATATACAAATCGCTGTATGAAAGTGTTCCTCTGTGGCTTTATATTCACGCGTCCCGTCCCCCCGATAGCGCCGTGCGCGGAATTTGATTAATGCAATGTTCACGATAATTATTCTTGTTACTATTTTTTGACAGCAAAGTTTTTTCGCTGCAATATTTTTTTACTGTTCTTTTTAAGTATGCGCTTCGTACGCGAGATACAAAATGCTATCGGAATGCATTGGAAATTTTTTATGAAAATTATACGATTTTTTTTCGGATTCACTGCAATTTTGACGATTACGTAACCCTTATGTTTTCATTATATTTCACAGTTATTTTTCTTAGAAGCTACTAACCTTTTTTTGCATTGCATTTGCGCATTATCTTTGCCCTCGGGTGAAGGTTACCGGAGGACCTGTAGAACTCTAAATGTCCGGTTCTGCACGCTGTTTTTCACAGGGCAGATGTCCCGAGGAACCGACCAACAAACTTCGCACTAAACCAGCGCCGGTAATCTGCGCTTTAACGAGACCTCACGGGTACTAGAGCCATAGACACTCACCGGGGATTGGATATGATGGTCTTCAAGGGTGGACGTGCGTCTACCGGCGTCTCCGACTTTCTCTCAGCCGTCTGCGTACGGGGTCCGTGTACACTTCCTCCTACCTTCTTCACTCAGCGACCTCCTTCTGCAACAAGAAGGCCACAGTATCCCGACACCCCTCGCTCTGCAGCATAGCTTTGACTAAGCTTATAATAAGCCTCCTTGGGTGCGCCGCACATATGGCCCGCTGACACAAAGAACTCACAGTAAAATCGAGGACTGATAACGTTTAGCAGCTCTACGGAACTTTTCATTGTTCACGGACTTCGGCTTCTAGTACTCTAGAAGCTGATATAAAAACATTTCATAACAAGCGATTCACATCTCCAACCTTGAAGAACAAATAAACATACTGGAAGCAATCTAAATAAACTCATTTTCATATTTCAATTAAATGCTGTTTAAAAGACCACAAACTTTATTAGAAGTACACACGTATTTGAGTTTTTACAATCACAATCAAATATAACACAAACACAAGTGTAATACTTGGAACAACTCAGAAGGGTTTATGGTAATAAAATAACAGCAACTACTCTAATTACTCTTTGTAATGTTGGACTACGCACTCAACAATTGGGCATTAGGCAGAGACAGTTGCTGTATTTACCCTTTGCATCCACCAACTATAGGCAAAATTCTTTCTTTCTCCGCAGCGCCTCACAATTTAACGATCTAGCATTAAAATTAAACATTGATATCTTTGTAACTAAACCCAACACCTTTAGAAACATAATGAACAAAGAATTTTTCAAAGAAAACTATTTTTTTCCATACTGCTCAATATGTATTCAAATTCAAATTCTCTTTTCAATCTTTTAATTTCACTTTTTCAATTTTTATAATTTTTCAATCACCATCATCAACAACACACTGACAAACACACACACACACACACACACACACATACACATCTTCATTAATTAACCTGAGCAAGTCTATATGCTAAGGCTTGTAATTAGCAATACTTTTATTTATGTTGTTAATATATATCGTTATTTGTCTGTAAGCCTTACTAAAATAAATAAATAAATAATAAATAAATAAATAAACTAGTCACAATACTTATAATCAGGGAACCTTACGGCTTACATAAATGTCATCCACTGACTCTTCACACTCGACAAGGACCCCTTGAACAATTTTACAGTATAAGAAACTTAGCAAATTGGCACAACCGATAGCGGATTGAAGTCATTGATAAACTATTTTAATTAGAGGGTTATGAACGACAAGAATTGAATACATTATTGTTTGGAAATTTTATATAATACTTTATATAAAATATTAATAAAATAAGCCGAACACAATATAAATCTATCGCGTCTGCCAACATGAAAATAAAATGTAGTGAATACCGTCTATATACATTGAGAGATTTTGAATTATAATCTGTACACAATTACCACATATTAGAGATAAATATTATTACATAGAATTATGTTAAATTATAGAGAACTACTTACTCTATACAAAACAGGCATTAATCACCGAATAAATAAATATATAACATTGTTATCAATTAAGGAAATGGCCGATTGTATCGTTTAGAAATAAGAGGGTACATAACAAAATTAATTATTAACTTTAAAAAGAAATATGAAAAGAACAACTATGCTACTAAATAACTGTAACACAAGACGGTAACAAAAAGAATAAAAAGCCTTGCTTTCGATGTGAGATTTCCGTTCCGAATGTACTGCACTCAGTAATACATCGATCGCAGTTTAAACTCAACTAACTGTGACTCCTCGAGCTGACCTTGTATTTTCTCAAAATAAACATTGACCTCCCAATAACCATATGTGGGGATGAATTTAATGTTGTATGGTGACGTGGTGACGCACCACTGGCGAGAGCCCATGGCTCAATCGCCATGCGGGAGCTAGCCTCGACCGCTCGTAAGGGGAGTATAAAACATGACGACGAGGTGTTGTACTCTCTTCCACTCTAGCGAATGGTATTTGAATAAATGATTCGATACAAGTTGTTACACGAGTATTTATTTTAGTTTTAATTTTGAAGTAACGTATTTATTGTTGGTTTTATTAAAATTTATTTATTTGTTTTACTACTTAAATATGATATAAGCAGAATTAGTTTTATTAATTATTATTATTATTTATTATTTAATTAACAAAATTGGATCGTTTTGCAAGCAAATATGCTGAGTGCAAACCTTGTTCGCTGAAAATGCGGCGTACAAATTCTCAAAATATGCTCTGTGTACAATAATGTATAAGGAACGTAATTACGTCGCTATTTGTTCGAATAAAGATTTTCTTTCTTTCTTTCTTTTCTCTTTGTGATTATTACATAATTAATTTAACATTAAACTTAAAAGTATATATAAAAAAACCTTAAGTGCTCGGCGAAAACAGCATCTCTGAAATTTTGTCTGTTTTCTGTATTGGCAGATTTTGGTACGTACATGGTCTACTCAGTTTTACCTTGCTAATTAGGTAGCAATAATTATTCACACCATTAACAGTAACAACATACATATCATATATCATCATATAATTCGAAAACTATCATAAACAAATAGCGGTGAACAACAAACAAACATTTATAAAAATAAACAAATATTTTAAATAAGGTAATAAAACACGTGTCCGGCTAAGGGTAATAGAATTATAGATTCTCAGAAAACTATATTCGTGACAATATATGAATGTGGAGTATAGGTACAAACTAGCGGAGGAGTTTATGCAAAAGGAAATAATGTAAGAATAACACCAACTATAGTGAAAATGTGGAAAAATAAAAATCTAAAAGGGAACAAGTCCGCAGGTAAGAAGTGCTATCTAAAACAATCTCCGCCGACAATATCCGGGCTACCTCACTCTTGCATACAGCACTTTTAACTTTACAATCGGTTCGAAAACGAAACAATAGCTAAAACGTTTAAAAATAAATACAACTCAATTATTTAGTTGATAAAGATGTTTTTTCGGTGAACATTATCGGGATAAATGATCTTTGTAAACAAATACATTTACATTTCCAAACGTACGTAAGTACTATTGGATTTTTTAATAAATTAAACTTTATAGCACATAACAATAAGATTGATTTTAGAATGACATGTCTTGTTGTCTTAGATAAGCTTGTAAGTAGTTAAGATTCTAAATAAAACTTCAATTGTTCCACTAATTAAGGAAAAGTGAGAAGAAAATGAACTTATTTTATTGCATTGTTACATATTATCATGATTAGTTTTATTTTATTTTGTTATTATTACGAAATATTATAGGTATACTTTGTTTTTTCTTAGAAGATCGTCTTGTTACAACACACATACTATTTTTGCAACCAATTACAGTGTTAAGATATTTAAATGTCTTAGTCAACTTAAGAAGCATCTAGAGTTAGATATTAAAGTAGAAAACGTTTTAAATTAATTATCTAAGTATACAATTTTTGTAAAAAATTATTCAAAGAATTATCTCGGTAGAAATAAAATTATACGTGTTATTTTCAGCTATGAAGACCATTAATCACAATTTCGTAGCGCATCACACCACCGCACCAGGGGAAGATAATTTTGACGACATTGGAAACGAATACTTCGCCACCGATTGACTTAAATAAAAAGTCATCAAAAATATCGTTAGGAATTTTACAGATCCGGCTGAAGCTACACCACACGAGAATGAAAGAATAAATGAATGAAAACACTTTATTGTTCACCAAAAATTAAAACTACGTTCTTATAAACTAGGTACAATAAATTTTGAACAAAGGGCGGCCTTATCGCTTAAAGCGATCTCTTCCAGACAACCCAAAATACCGCAGCATTTGAAAAAGAATGTAAGCTAGCGTTTTAGTGAAAACTGTGTCGGAATGAGCTAATTTTTATGCACCCAAACAACTATAAAACGCTCCCGGGAAAATTTTCGCGCGATTTCCAGGATAACAAGCAACGCAGAGTTAAGTCTAAGAATTAGCTGTCGATCAGAGAAAACCGCATCGAAATCGGCCCAGTAGTTTTTACGTGAATCCCGAACAAACAGACAATAAATCTAAAAAAAATTGCATCGTGTTCTTCATCGTTTACATAGTCTATTCCAGTTGTTTTTTTTAATAACTTAATGTCAACTCTCAGTTACGTGGATATTCCTTAATCTCTACATTTTTGCTATTTGACTAATTACACTTATGACATTTCGTACTACGATAATATGTAGGGGATGCAGGGGAAATATCGTTTATCTAAAAGCAAAATCCTTATATTTATTATACTTTAACTTTATATTAAGAGTAGAATAAAATTATAATTATTTATAATTAACTAGAGTTTTCCCCGTGGCTACGCCGCGTGAAAATCCCTAGGTAGTAGCTCTTAGTTACTTACATAAAAACTAAATCAGGTTTTTTGTACATGTATATATATATATATATATATATATATATATATATATATATATATATATGTATATATAAACCTTTTTATATATATTAGACCTAAAACTTTACTGTTTTATATTCAATTCACTACAATAACAAAGAAACTAAGTACATATAGTGTAAACAGCTGCCGAGCAAAATATAAAGATAAGTCGAAGCCAATCTGATTTGAAGTGATACAATGAATGACTTGATTCCTATGACAAGGTATTTGTTAGTGAATTGAAAAAACGCGATTGCAGCGCCGTCTATTTAGATAATCTATCTATTTTATGGAAACAACATCATTTATCGGGATAAAATGTATTCTCAGTGTTAACTCGTGTTATAAGCCAGCGCTGTCGAGTTTCATTCATATAAGTTCAGTAGTTTCCAAAAAAATGGGATCGCAACCCCATCTTTGTCGCAATTTTCATCTGTACCATAGAAACCATGTCATTTATCGGGATAAAGAGTATTCTAAGTTACGCCCCGGGATATAAGCTAGCTCTATGTCGAGTTTCATTTAAATCCGTTTAGTTATTAGTTAGTTTTCACGCGATGTTCGAGCAGTCAGAAAGACAGACAGACAGACAAAAATTCTACAAATTTCATTTGAGGAATCTCCTAGCCCTATTAGTCTCAGATGTTTTTCACATTTTTAAACGCATTGTATAAACTTGAACCATTTACAGATTTATTACATAGTAATAAATTTCAAACGTTTCGTGTCAAAGTCACTGCTTTGACACGAAACGTTTGAAACTTTACTTTATAAAGTGTAACTAAGTAAAAAAAAGAATAGCGGTTTTGGCCGCCATTTCCTGATCACGGGTAATAATAATATAATAATAATAATAATCGGCAGACAAACACACATATTGTATATCCCCAAATTAAGCAAGTTACGCTTGTATTATGGGTAATATACAACGTACTACTCTGGGGCCGATCCCAGACACCCAGACCATAGTAAATAACGAAGAAAATACGTTTCCGAAATTTACTATACCAGGAATCGAACCCGGAACCTCTGCGTTACAGTGAGGTAGGCCGGCAACGGCTTAGCCCGCTCAACCACAGAGGCCGTCAAATAATGCCACTCATGTAACAGAATAATGACGTCAGAACCTGTGTGTTTGAAAAAATTAATGAGAACTATATTAACCTATTGTTAAATACAATAAATAATTATATAAATTTATATTACAATAGTAACAATAAAAATGTATCAAATGAGTACATAAAGGGATCTTTGAAAGTTGCACCCGTGACTGAAAAATTGATAGGAAGAATATTAAGTTGGTATGGGCATATAATGAGGAGGGATGAAAGTCACGTGACAAAAATAATGTCAAAGTACAAGATAAATGGTTACAAATGTAAAGGTAGACCAAAAAAAAGATGGATGGATTGTGTGAAGGATGATATGATAATATGTGGTGTGACAAAAGATGTATGTGAGAATAGAGGTGTGTGGAAGGAAAAGACATATTTTGTTGACGCCAAATAATTGGGAAATGGTGAAAGAAAAGAGAGAGAATAAAAATATATCGAAATATTAAACTTACTGATAACATTCAGTCAATAATTAGGATAGCAAATAAACAGACACACTTCTCTTTCCTTTACTGCTAGTGTAGTTGTGAAACTTGTTAGGGTCTACTCTTGTGTCATATCCCCCGCCCTTGAACCTGTGTTCCTATAGACCGTGTTTGCTAAGTTACACATGAGAGCGGCATTGCCCAGTGAACTCCATTACCCCTGTTTCCCTATTTCTGTTGATTCGACTATTAAATTTCGTGGTAGCTTAATGATTCGCGCTCGTGCCCTAAACTCAAAGGGCGCGGGTTCGAATCCTAGGCAGTTTTCTAATCTAATGTACGTATTGTAATTACCACGTGCTAACGGTGAACCTGCACATCGAGTACCTTTACTGTACTGTACACTGTACTGTAACATACAAATACTGACGGATATGATCATTTCATAACGGTTCCCTATTTTACGAAATGCCTAGGAACCTAAAAAGAAGAAGAATTCTTTGCTTAAAATTTCGACAAAACATTTGAACAATAGCGTCTCGTAGCAAAACACGTAATTAACACTAGGATAATAATGGCCATCGCAAAGACAATATGCACCCAGACGAAGTTACAATGGAGACTCTATTCTTTCCTTTTAGGATTTCATTATAATTAAGTTAAGAGGTTCCTTTAAATTCCAATTTCGAGAAAGTTTTCATAATTTGTATTTTTATTTAAAGAAATCCTTTTCAATTTCGTATATTTCATGAAATCGAACAGGAGTTAATGCTGATATTAGAAAGTTCAACCATTTTTAATCAATCTGGTGGAATGGCGTAGAATCGATAAGACGACGACATTCAATAGCATTTAATGCCTCAATTTTATGTTTACACAGATCAGTTTGGTTGCCTCATTTAAATGGAAAATCAGAAATGAATGAGGATTTATGAGTGATTTAAGCTTAAAAGCTATTAAATCAACTCTTCAGGTGATCAGAGTGTTGGTGTCTACCTCGGACAAAAGATCAGTATGACAATCCAGCGAGGAAACGTAGCCAGACTTCTACCACAGAAGATGGTGACCTAAGCTCGGTATTCTACTACTACACTCTTGAGGCGTTAAATGTAGAATATAATATAACTAAGTTTTCTTTATTGTATTAGTTTATAATTTCTTTGTTTAATAAATATTTATTTACTAGTGAGTCCGGCAAATGTTGTTCTGCACTGAAAAAATAAAATGAACAACGTGCCTACGTCATTATACCGGTTTCAATTAAGAAGTGGAACCATCCAAGATCTCACACAAACGTACGTAAAAATGTCATCAAAATCTTGAAAACTGATTTCAGTGCCTTCTATCGGTTCCACTTGTGAATCTAAACCATCTCTCCGGGCCCACTCAAACACACCCACAAATTTCACCAAATTCGGTCAAACAGTTTTTTAATTTTATTGAGACTAACGAAATAAGAAGAGAAGAAATACTGAATTAAAAAAAATATGTTTTGAACCATTGGAGGTTGTTTGAAAGCTGCAATTAAGAATTTCTATGAAAACAAAAGCAGACTGGTGTATGACTGGTACTAATGTGTTACAAGTTACGTTTTCAGATTGTCATAGCATTCTTCTTCCGCGCCTCAACCTAGCGGTCCAGATTTCACATTTTACCCGGATTTAGCAGAAACGGATATTAAAGGAACAAGATTTCCGGGAGTAACTAGACAAATATGTACAAATCAAGACATTAATTTCCTTTTTTGTAAGCAAACAATGAAAGTTTCCTTGAATCCAATGAAAGTACCAAGGCAACATAAGCGTGCAGGCGTTGCATAAGATTGATGAGCGCGGGGGATGCTGCAGTCGGGCGAGGGGAGCGGGGCGCATGATGGATGACCCCCAGCCATTACACTCAAGACTATACACATAATGGAGTGATTGAGAATATTCAACTATATAGTACGAGGTATTTAATTTTCATCTCATAATTGAAGACGTCGGTAGATGAAGGAGTTGTGTAACATTATTTATTTTTACAAGCTTTTATTTAACTCGCAATGTTTGTATGTATGTTAGGGTCAAAACTTACAACTGAATTTTAAATGAAAATGAAATCTTGCACACTCGCTTAGTTTGGATGACAATGCATCGTTAGCTAAGTGACGTCATTTCTAAATCCAATATGGCGGACCAGTTATTATTTGTGCACTCCCATGACATAGGTATCAAATTAAAGGGTTTACTGAGAAGAATACGAAGAAAAGAAATGATTTCACTCTTAATCCAATATGGCGGCCCCATGCAAGCCCTCCAAAAGTCTGGGCCATTCTTGTGGCCTGTGGTCTTCAAAGACATACAATAATAATAAGTAGCAGAAAAATACACAGGGTGCAATGTAAGCAAGTCATGCTTCTTTTATGGTTAATACATAACAGTCTGTTATGTTATGCCCAGACCATAACATCCTTTACAAAATTTACCATGCCGGGAATCGAGCTAGGTGCCGTAAACCACTCAACTTTACATGTAACAGCTACACTCCATAAAATATTACACACCACTCCATATTATTCTCAAATTAGAACTAAACACTTGAACGATGATAAAAATTCCTTGCCTCTGCTCCTATTTTTGATATAACATTAATATTGTGTAAATTCAATTTTTTAAATGGCACTATGTATCATAACCTAATTTATTCTACACGACTCTCTGCGGCACGAATAAACCCATGACGTTTCTGTGCCAAACTCGAATGTGTTTTAATGTGTGTGAATGTAAGCGTATTGGACAATATTTTTTTTAAAAAAGTATGCTAACTAGTATAGTGCATACGAATATTGAATAAATTACTACCATCGATTAGAGAACTACCGTTGAAACAATTATAAAAAAAATGTAAATAGTTATTGGAAAAAATTATATACTCAGTTAATGATTTTCTCAAATACGACAAAGATATGTTATTTTAATGCAAAATTTAATTTTTATTTATATCTTTGGCTTTTGACATTTGATTTATTTCATTTTCTTGACATTGTTTTATTTTTGTATTTTTTTTATTTTATAACTAAATAATTGATTTATGTCTGCTAGTGGTCGCACGTCCTCGAAATTCGACCATAATAATTAATGTCAAAGACTATATTTCTATAATCACAGATTTCGCCAAGGCAACAATAAACAAAAGAGTATATATGCATGTGTGTGTCAAATACATGGTAGTGTGTATTATATTTTTTTTATTGATTTAATGTATTTTTTATGCATAATTGCAATTTTATTAGCATTCGTCGCTTCTTCTCTATATAAACTTAACTATAAGTGTGCTTAACTTCACACTCCTCCGTCCGCGCAATTCTCGTAAAAAGGGGTACAAAGTTTTTGCTTCACGTATTAATATATAGACAATATTAGAATTCTTGTGATGATTTTTTTTGTTTTTTTAGATTAACGATCAACTGATCGATTACTCAAATAATTGTATGACGATGTGTAGGTCAAATACAGTGAGAACATTTGATTTTGTTACGATCTTACGTACAACTATTATCTGTATTTTTACAATTCATTAATTCAATGTGTAAAATTTAACGCTTTTTCGAAAATTAAATCTATGTAAAAAAGGTTTATTAAAAAAAGACCACTCAAATATAGAGGCCTTCAATAAAAGTTCTAAAATATTTCGTATGAATAAATATTGTCCATTTTAATAGAACTTCTATAACTCTAGTTATTATTCTGAGATTATACCCCCAAGAAGTGTCAGATGTCACACATGTCACAGTAATTAGGAGCCAAACACCATAACCCCCTTAGCAACGGGTTCTTCAAATTCCTTCAAAACAAGCCCACCATAAAAACACCATCGTTAACCCGTCGCCACGTCATATGGTGTGTTATAGTTTTTATAGCAATTATTTTTACATCTATCTTATAATAATTGTATGGGAAGCTTTATACTTACAAATATCCTCAACATCACGCTATAATACAAGTTATGACTGAGCATACACTAAAACTATACCAGTCTTAACATCCCACCAGTGGAGTAGCTTACCTTAGACGGGCCTTATATCAAAACGTGTTGGGGGGCCTAAAGGAGTAGCAAAAGAAACGAAAAATATTTGCGAATTTAATTAAAACCATTAAATATTGATTATAAGTTATTACTTATACTTAAGGCTCCTAGGAGCTAAGTTAGACAAACAATTCAAATCAAAGATCAAATCATCCATAGCTGAAGACGATTTCAGTTTTTCTAGATTTTCTACCTCTATAGACAATAATAAAAAGTCTGATAGCCGTTCCTTTAGCCCAGCAGTTATTCCAAAAAATGTTATTAACCTATAAAAGATTGTGGATAACATTTTAGGGATTTTTACATGAAATCAAATCAAATCAAATCCATCCCACCCAATTATTGGCACGCAGTCAGTTTATTCAAAATATTAAAACATCTTAATATTATCTTAATTTTTTAATAATAATTCTTAATGCTTTAAATAAAATATTGGGGTACCTACAATTGTACTAAAGTAGCAACAATAGTACAGTTCTCCCTATATAAAAAATATTTACACGACGAATTGAGAACCTGCTCTTTTTTTAACTAGCTAGTTAAAAATGTTTTAACTAGCTTAAAACTAACCTAAGTTACTCCTTATAACATCAGCTATCTGCCAGTGAAAGTCCCGTCAAAATAGGTCCTGCCGTTTCAGAGATTAGCCCGAACATCCAGACAGACAGACAGACAAATTAAAAAAAATATATCAGGACCGTATATACTTTCATATGCATTTAGTAAAAAGCTGTTATTTTGACATTACAAACAGATACTTCAATTTTATTTATCTGTATAAATGAGTATTGTGTTTATGGAAGACTCCTACAAGCACGAATCCCACTCGCATACATCCTCTTATTTATTGATGAAGAACAACAGATGGGCTAATGTACTATCTCATGGAAAGTGGTGCCAGATTCCTTAGATAGAATCTTTTACTTGTGAACCAGACCGTTCTAAAGTTTCGATGACAAGTAAATCAAGTAGGTACATCTAGAATGTAATCCTTAAGAAATCGTACCTACAGACTTATAATCACGGCAAATAACTATTTAATGGCCTTCCGAATATTCCCAGGACATTGGACATGACAGGTCGAGTGCTCGATAAAAATCAAGGGCTATTCATCATTGAAACTACAAAGCAAATTCAACCTTCAAACTAGAACGATAGAAAAGAAAATTGTCTGTCAATATCATCATCCTTAGATTTATCCTTGTGTTCAGGTCGTGACTGACAAATGGTTTCTAATCAATCGGTTTTAGTCTCTACTGTAATAGGAACAGGGTGTATAGTTTTGTGAGGGTGTGGAAGACCTCAAGAGGCAGCCAGGTCGTCGGTTGGGGGTGGATTCCGACAAAAAGCAGTCGGACCGGTTGCCGGCTGTACCTCGACCGAATTTAAAAGTCATTCGGGCAGAGAATCGAACGGATTCAATGATTTGATACTGTTTTTGTTTTAAATCAATACCAATTATAAGATACGTTAACTCATAAACGTCCCACTCTTGGGCTTTCCCACTTTTTACCCAATTTCCCACACTTGTTCGGAGTGTATTGGCGGGTTTTACACAACTGTATTCTCAACGTGTAGGATTGTGTAGGTTTCCCCAAATTATTAATAATAAAACTACGTTTTAACAGTTTTAAGCGCGGTAATTTTTTGATTTTTATTATTCCGACGTTTCGACCACTCTTTTCTCACAGTTCTGCCACAATATCTTGCGAAGCGATGGTAAGTGAGTTTAGGCTCCCATGGAGTAAATAGTAACCATAAACAAAATTAGAAGTAAACAATTAAAATGAACTAGTTGACGGTAGGCTAAATAAAACTTCAGCAATGCTCATTAACACATGACATCTTTGTATTCCGTGATCACGGTTACTGAAAATTGGCCAAAACGTCGGAATAATAAAAATCAAATAAATTATCGTACTTAAAACCGTTAAACGTAATTTTATTATGTATACTAGTCGCGAAAACTTAAGAAAATATTATGTTTTCCTTCTATTTAACAATATACCTGTTTGTATACCTGTCATCTTTGATTATAGCTATAATATAATCAAAGCGTGTCATGTTTTATGCAATAAATTGCTTATGTTTCTTCATAGAGACAGGCTACCAGCTCAACGTGTTTCTTTTGGTTTTTTATTGTGAAGTTGGCAAACAGGCAGATGTAGGCCATCTGGAATGGAAAAAGTTACCGTCATCTATAGAAGTTTCCTAGCCCATGGGTGAAGTCCACGCGTCGCCAGCCTTTGATGGAATAGAGTGGATTTGAGACGTAGGGTTTACCCTACGTTCTGAATCTCGCGGGAAATATAACATTTTTTCAAGATAAAAAATATACAACAAATATAAAAAAATATACCATATACAATTTCTACCAGAGATCTATACTGATTTCATGAAAATCGGTAATTTACACATGGGTTGAAGGAACACAAAAAATGAAAGCCAATTAATTCTTAACTAAATAAATCTTGAACTCTTCCAGTATGGACGCATTCGTTCGGTGAACTGTCCACTAAATTCAGCATAGTAAGTATGAGCATAAGTTGAAGTAAGCATAGTAGATAATGTAGTCAAATCATTTTACAATTGATTGTAACATGTTTCATTTACTAAAATATTGATAATTAAAATATAGTATAGTAAATATATGTACATATATGTACATACAATTATTTATGAGTTAAATGAATGTTGTAGAAATGTTAAGCGCAGGGTCAGAAAACGACCTTCGCACGTTCATTATCAAGGCGACAATCGAGCGAGTAACTGGTACTAGTGAACGGGCCAGTAACTTGCCTTATGTAAACATGAGATTTCCGTGTTGTTATCTCAACATTAAAACAGTAATGGAATATTAAGTAAATTAAGTTATTAATCCAAGAGGAATTTAAAAATATGTTATTTTGAGTACGTTTTCTAGAGAATCTTGATTATAGCTTGATCGTTGTGATACCACGGTCTCACAGAATAGTGGCTTCAAACAATTGGCTCTAAGCTCTAATGTTTCTTGCGATGGTTGAGAGTTCTGATGGTCCACTTCCTCCTCCCCCATTTCATTGCCCTATCCCATTCCGCCTGTTTGATCTCTCGATTCCATCCTATCCCTCCTGTAGTTGAACATTACAAGCTAATAGATGGCACTGTGCAATAATTGAGGTCGCAAAATATGCCCGAAATGTACAAAGAATGTATACGAATTTCCAACAATAATAGATGGTCCTAGGCCTGCGGGGCATAACAATAGCCTCCCTGAAAGATCTTCTTTTGAGACGGAGGAGCATTTCATCTTGCTCCACCACCTGGTCGGGATAACCCTAAACTCCTATCCCATATCCTTTATCTCATCCCTACTAGCCTATCACAGTTATCCTATTCTAAAAGCTTGCAACGTGTTAGCTTCGTCCCTAGTGCTGCAATCGTCTATAAGCGACGTTTACCACTTTTTTTTATAGCTGGAGTACATACAGCATACAGGCAGACGGCCCACCTGAGATGCCATCAACGCGATGCCACTCTAAAGGATGACTAGAACCTGGCCACTAATACCGGAACACAAACTCAGAGTTGTTATGGCGGCCTACTCTAGACCAGGGGCAAATGCCCTACCACCTGGCTGTTGGTTGTTTTGTTGCCTCTTACGACAGGCCGCCCGGGAACAGGAAATTGTATTCTTTCTGCGTTTCTGCATGGAAATTTTATGACGATGCCCAAAAGCAACGTTCTATACAACCGTTGCGTACCTTCCATTAATTGGGCCGAAGGCTTACTTGCCAGTTTCACTTTTTTTTTAAGACTCATATACTGAGATAACTACATTAATTCCTATATACGTCGGGCTGATATGCTAGGGTGGTGCGGACAAGTGATTGTGACCCTTAGGTCGCCACCTGCCAGTGCACGCGGAGTTGGTCGAGCTTTTGATTTTCCCGTAGCCCTAATACAAAGCAAATGCAGGAACACGATTTTAATGGGCATCCCCACGTGGTGATCCCACACACCCCCTCTACGCTTCCCCCGCGGCTGTTAGTGTTCAATCGGATATCCCTTACTAAAAAAGGAGGGCGCGAACAAGCATAAGTTACATGCAGCAGACGAAAACGTCTAAAAGCGCGTGTAATCTCGGATAATTTCATACTTTTTTTTATTGCTGTAGCACAGCAGACAAGCTGACGGCCCAACTGCGATGGAAAGTGGTTAACGTCGCCCATGGACATAAGCAATACGAGAGGCGTTGCCAATGTGCTGCCGGCCTTGAAGGAGAAACTGGAACCTGGCCACTGATTTCACAATACTTCATACTTTTTAGTATAATTTGCCTAATTTAGAACCGTTATATAGCAAAAATGAAAAAAAATTTTTAAAAAAGAACATGAGACATATAATGTGTCAGTCAGTTAGTAAAACCACCTATATTGATGGCCGGTTCCTACATCTTATTATGTATTCACTTGTCTTACCATCGGTAGAAATCTGACATTACTTGTATGGTGCTTATGACAAATAACCAATACTAAGGCAAATTAATAATTGGTAGGATATACACATTTAGGAACCGGCCTTTAGTAGATATAGGTAGTACAATATTACAAATATTTATGCCCTTTTCAAGCATTTATTTTACATTTGAAAGCTCGATGATGGATCTATTAGTAATGGCCTAGTGCGTTACCGACTCTATTTGTTATAAAAATCGAATTAATTTATAAATAAGTTGCAATCAATTTAACGTATCTATATATTTTTGTTAAAAATACTATATCGTGTAATAAATATACCCACAGTTTAATGAACATATTTTTATTATTTTTCTTTAAAGCAAAACATTTTTTTTTCATATCGATTAATTTCGATTTATTTACGTATAGTGTACATGGTTTAATAGTCTGTGCGTTACATGACTCACAGAACATCACTATTAATTACGTCACCCACAACAATAAAGTATGACAATTATGTCATTTTGTCATGTGGCCTTTACTGTCAAGAAATATCTAACTTGATAGACGTGCAAGCGTCAAAAGTAATATAAAGACTTTGAAACAGTACAATAAATTAGGTTTACTATTTAAATACCCAACGAATCGCATAGTTATATAAACACAAACCTTAAAAATCATAATTTTAGTACTAAAACTAAGTTAAAAACTACTCATCTTTGACACCGGTCTACTTTAAAATTAGAATTTTGCAGTTGACTCACTATACATAGGAGCCATCGACGTGATGTAGGTATAAACAACAGCTTTCAACAAAACAAGTTACACTCATTAAAATGTTTATCGAATAAATATGACAAAATAGTAAAAAATAATCATCATTAACATATTTATGGATCTAGTAAGTGTTGGTGTGTTTGGTGCTGTCCAAAATATTGAGGCAGGTCGCGGGCAAGGTGAACGCCAACCGGATCGATTGGTACAGTCGAACAAGTAACGTGTTAAGAGAATATTTCTATAAATTTAATCTTAGAACAATTATATACACACACATATATATATATATATATATATATATATATATATATATATAATATCAAAATTCAAAGTTCACCGTTGCAATTCATTAAAAAAACATCATCATGGCAACGACTATGACTGCGCGATTTTAATGTGTTGCTGTCATGGTTAGTTATTACGACCTTCACTAGATGCCGTTTCTCACTAGGTACTTTGAATTAAAATTAAGGTGGACTTTTCTAAGAACTAAAACATGCCTACTTCATGACATATATATTACCCCTTTTTACCGCGAGCGAACCCGGGGGCAGAAGCTAGCTAGTCACAGCGGAATTCTTAACGAGTCAGGTAGGATGTTTGGCCCGTCAGAGATGTCTGGCTCATTGAAAAATATTTTAAAATGTTATACTTGATAATATGTATAAAATTCAGCCTTCCTAAAATGACGTAAGTTCCCACATTTTTTTAAAAAGTGTCTGTCAAAAGTTATGGCCCACAGAAAGTATCTGGCAACTGTATATCTTTGTTTATAACTATATCATATATGATATATGTAACAACAAGCCTTGCTACTTTGACGTAAGTTAGCATGGTTTTTTTCCACCTTTGACACCTGCTACCTGAAAAACGGCCCCGCTTTCAGCTTAGCGAGTATCCATTCCTTTCTAAGTTTATGTTAAACTTCCGATCCCAAAAAAATATTTTTCCTAAAATCACGTAAGTCTGGGGTGACTGGGATCTTGGACCACAACGGATATTGCCCAAACTGATTTTTTTTTAAATATTTTAGAACATATAGTGTCTGGTAAAGGTTTTATTTAATTTAATTTTAATTCGAATATTTTAAATAGTGAAATAGGTCAAACAAAGAAAAAATCTTTCACAAAAATACAATAATGCTACGGCCGTACCTGCGTTAGTGTTAAATATTTAGACTGGCCGAAAGTCTTATTTAAAGCGTTACAAAATAACACCCGTAACGGACATATGCGTATATATAATATACATACGTTATCTGTCAATAATTAACCTCATTAACAATGTCGCATCTCAAATAGCATTGCAATATCTGCGTGAAACGGCTAATATATGAAAGATTATCGCAGGTGAAGCCGCACCATTATATAGAAAACCTTTAAATTTTAATTAATTATTTATTTTATTCCCTCTCCAACGCTATCTTATTGTTACGAGCTACAGGACTCGAATTAAAAATGCCGTTGGAACTACTATAGAATTTATTAGAACTGTACAAACACGTATAAAACAAATACAAACAAAACTGGATGCAACCAGTTCACACTGTACTATTCAATACAATTCAAACGCGCAGGGTCCGTCGTTTATATCGCTAATCGAGAATACTAGAAAACGTCTTACTCGCTTTGTAGTCGTCGGTTGACTGCCCCCGCCCCTCCATTCGGGCATCGTCTTATACTAACTACACAGTACAAAGAAATTGGAGGCGCACACTGAGTTTCTAAGAAATATTAATTTACACACCTGCGAACGTCCACAAAGTCGAAAACAATAGGGATTAGTTCGACGCTAATGATGGTTATAAAACAAGTAAAACGACAATAGCATGTTTTTCTTAACTACAAATTCAAAAGACAAAAGAGTTCCTTAATCCAGGAGAACAATAAGCTGCGCTTACAATAGGCTGTGCGGCTTATCTTTGACGGCATGTAACATTATTTTTAGTAGAATTACTTTGGAAATTTAGGCTGACTTATGTTAGAAAATTTTATTGTAATGTCAAATGAATAAGAAACATTTGGTTGTTAATGGAGATTCTTCTTCTCTTTACACCTGGGATAACGTTAGTGTTAGTGACTGTGTGACGCAGCTGTAGCCAAGGGTTAAATGCGTTATTTGAAATGCGACATTGATAATAACGTTAAACATTGACAGATAACATGAGCAAGAAATATCAGCGTGTTAATCTTTCACCTATCTGATGTATTTTAAATTGGTTTTATTTCATCTATTTTTTATTGCATGAGTTCAGCAGAAAGACAGACGGCCCCCCCTAATGGTAAGCGGTCACCATCGCCTATGGACATTTGCAACACCAAAGGTGTTACTTTCTCTGTTTCTGCACGGAACAAAGCGGTTTATTTCATACGTTCTTTTTATAACATTTGTTATACTCTCTTCCAGTTATATAAGCAAGCCATATGGATATTTGCATGTGAAAACTGTTAATTGGTTATAGTTTTCAAATATGTATTTAGTTGTAAACTGTACATTTTCTTTAACTAATCATTAACGGCATTATTTTTAACGCTATAAGTCAATCTCATTTGGTGTTAGTCACTAATACTAATGCCGGTGGAGTAGGTGCTTTGTAATAATAAATCGATTTTCGACGTATCGTCACCATCCGGTCCTCCATACGAGGTATAGTATAAAAATGTTTATATTTTACAAACATTTTATTCTTCAACAGTACTTACTTGCTACATTTTTATTTTGTTACATTATTAAATATCATGATATTTAAGTAAATTGCATACAATAAATTTCATGTCACAACATAACACAAGTTTATGGGAATATACAATTGTATGTTTTTTGGTTTTTTTCCCACTTTCTGTTGTAGAACACGTTTTGAAGACCAAAAGGTTTTTTTATTTATTTTCGCTCTTTTCATAACATTACTTTAAAAATAGCAAACGCTACTATACAACAATACCAGCAGTCTTTGTTGTATCGCCTACTAACTTTGCCCGTGGCTTTGTTCAAATTAATGTTATCTCATGGGAACCGTACATTTTCCGGGATAAAAAGTAGCCTATGTGCTATTCCGGACTATAATCTATCTTTGTGCCAAATTTCATCCAAATCCGTTCAGCCATTCTGGCGTATTGAACAACAAACATCCTCCAGCTTTCGTATTTTTAATATTAATATATATAGTACTAGTATATTTATAATAGTCGACTGTAGAATTTCTTGTCCACAATTATGAGATAGGCAAAGCTTTTCCCATTTTTAAAGCTTCGAAGCCACTTCAGCAAAAACTGGGCTCTATGTATGCGCCTAACATGTTGCGAAGCAGTGTACATAATAGGCAGTAGACCAATACAGTAGACACGATTTTTAACTTGTAGTGCCACATCGATGTCGGTGCGGAGATAGACTTAATAAGTTAGGCCACCATGGCTTGTCATGCACAAGGATCGCCGGCAGAATGTCACGGCTTAATGACATTATCCGTCGGTCTCTTGGGTGAGCTATGCCGCAACGATGTCAAGAGGCCAGACGGAATGTGGTTGGTGCCATGGAAGATGTATGGGACGCAACTTGTGTCGATACTTTGGCGGCATCCCATCTTCCAAACACAGCCGTAACACCCAGAGTTGCTGCCGTACACCAGAAGGCCCTGAAACGCCGCAAATATGTGTCCATTGGTAGTGGGTACGTATTTGTACCTTTCGGGGTCGAGGCCCTGGGGCCGTGGCAGCCTAGAGTTCATCACCTCTATCGAGACCTCTCATCGCGTCTAATTGAGGTCTTGCGTTACCAAAAGGCTGGCTTGCACTTAGGACAATGCATCAGCGCTGCCATCCAATGTGGAAATGCGGACAGCGTTTTGGGCACACTCCCCGCCGGCAGCGATTTGGAGTAATTTTTTTACTTATGTTATTTTGTAAGTGTAGTTTTATTTACAGTATAGTTTAATTTGTAATTAGTTTTTATATAGTATAGGTAATTTTAATTAGTAATAAAAAAAATATATTTTTAAATTATATTACCTTCAAAAATTTCTTCCAGTGGAACTTAGTTTGAATAAAAAAATTTACTTTGAATAGGTTTTGGTCCTATATATACATATATATACAGTCACAGTATGAAAAGTTTTGTCACCTTAATGTCGACTTTTGCTTACACGAGGACAAGAAACAGTACCGCCAACATTTTAATAAATGTTACGTTTATAAAATATAGAAAAATGAACAAAAATGCCATGTTGACAATGACAGACACTGAGATTAACAATAGTTTTAATCATCTGAAGCAAAGAGGATATAATCACTACCATATCATAAATATTAAAACCAATAAAAAGATTTTACAACTCTAAACAATCTTTTTAGACAAAATAGAAAAACAAACAACTTTCATCTACAGTTAAAACATAATTTTTTATGGAATAATGTTCTGTGACTTAGTTTAAAAACTTAACACGTGCTCGTGGAACGTTAAATGAATCAATTGAAAACTGGCGAAACTTTTCATACCGCGACTGTACATTATTATCACACATACAAAATCGCAGACATAGTACCACATCAATATAGAAATTAAGGTGACGTAAGCGAGAAACGATTTGGAAAATTCTAGCAATGTAAAGAAAAACTTGAATCTATTTAACATAAAGTTCTTTTTAAAATTGTAGGTGTTAATTTTTCCCTGTGGTGTTGGTTCTTGGCGGGGGCGTTGTTTTTCCAAGAAAACTTCGGTCATTCGTCTTCGCACGATGCATGGGAAAACTTGCCAACAAACTGCTACAGTATTGGACAAAGAAATTGGCCGGTTACATATAATTCAACTGCACTTAACTTTTTTATCGAATTTAAAAGATTCCATGCGATAACACGCTTGTATAGAACAAAAGTTTCTTATGCTCATTAGAGCTACCCGCCACCCGACAAACACCTCCGTCTACGGGTGGAAGACGCGTGGTAAACTACTGAATCTCGCGTGGTCAACAAGTGAACATTGCGTGATGTCACGGAACGAGATCTATACGTGTATCCCACCGAGCACCGGGTGGGCACTGAATGATTCACACACGCGTAAACAAATTGCAAACGAGGTAATTCGGTGCTGGTTAGATGCCGGGTAACTCTAAATAGCTATGGCTTTAAGTCTAAATAATTTAGGAATTAAAGACGCTTTTAAATTCTATTTCTAAAAATAGCGTTTCGAAATGTTAAGACTGATAAGATTAGTCTTAGACAGACGCATCTTTTTAGAATAAGAATTTTTGAAGACTTATTTTTACTAGGAATAGTCGATTTTACACAAAATTTCATTTAATTTTAATGATACTTCATAGTCACGTTTTTCGTATTGAATTATAACAATTATTTATTCTAAATAATTATTAAAATTTTAGACATTATCCACTGAAGATGAATATCTTTAGCTTCATAAAAAAATTGAAAATAGATTTGTAATAACAACTTGTTCTGTTAAATTAATATTCTAATTTAACTACACATATTAGGCATTTTACAGTAACCATGTTTGCAATATAAAATATAAAGGCTGTGTTTATTTAACGAACACAGTTTGTTTATATACCCTTTTTTTAAATCATAATACGTTTCGCAATAAATTACGGTTTAAAGAAATAGTTACGAGAATCTATGAAGAAGTTGTATATTTTATTAACAATTTAGTTATGTACCTAATGGTGGTCTGAAATATGTCACCGGTAGCCACAAAACAAGCTAATTATACTACGTATTATGTGCAATAAAGAATATTGATTAATTCATATAACGAACCATAGAGTACCAATTTTTATTGACTGACACTGTACGAAGTTTTGGTACAACGTCACGCCACCGACGGCTGTTAATTTATGGAAAGCCGCTGGAGACTCGCGTGCTACCGGGGGCTGAACTTATGCATCGATGCTACCTGATCCAAAACAGCTTACACTGCTTTGTAACTAGAATTTAAATTCCTTTAAAGTAATAATTTGATTTCCACGTAAAAAAATACTTTTAGAAGAAACCCCAGCGAATTCTTTTATTGAGTAATAAATATACCAAGTGCTTTTCAGTTCACGCACAAGGAAGGGTTTCATAGATGTAATCAACTGTTTTTGGCTGCAGACCCTTAAAACCCCATATCTCAATAACTAATAACCGGTTCGAAATCAAAACAGTTTACGTTGAAAGTATTTTTTTAAATCCGAGCTGGTTTATTTTCCACTACATTTTTCGAAAATTGTGTCCTCAAGAAATAATAATAAAATTTTATGACTTTGGAATCGAATATCTCACCATTTATGGATCATAGCTCATCAGGACCACCCAGTATCTGACAAACAGTGCCTTCCACGGGGAGACGCCACGTTGACAATCAGTGAGCTTCGCGTGATCCACGAATTGCTGAGTAGTCTGTCAGCGATTGGTACTAGGTCTATGCGTGAATCACTCCGGACAGTGGGTTGGCACAGAGTGGTTCGCTTGTCGTCCGCACGTGGACAGTTTGCGAGCAAGATAATCCGGTCTTGGTTGGGTGATCTATGGCTCTGATAAGCTATGACTCTATTGACTTAAGAAAAAAGTTTATGGAACATATATTTAATATTACTTTGTTGCGCTCAGAATTGCGAAAATAGTGAATAATAGAAATGGGTCAACATGTAACGCCGATAGTGTATATAGTTCTATATATTCAATACCGTTAATAAACAATAGACTATACATAAAAATAGTAGTAGTTGTAGTATTTATATAAAGCAGTAAGTAATAGCGATGTAAATAATAATAGATATAAATAAGATGAAAGATATTATAAATAGCAATAAATAAATAAGTAAGTACAATTGTAATAAAATAGATACAAAAAAAATAGAAACAAAAGTTTGTATTAGAAAGTAAGAAAACTTGTAATAGTATATAAGATTTGTATAAAAGAAAAAAAAGAAAAATAAAAGATTACCGCCCCATTTATTATCCCTGTGTAAAAAAATAGTATATAAAAAAAGTAAGACAGAGAAAGAAAAGTCTCTGTCCTGAAACATGGCGGAGGAGATGGTGAAATAAATATTAGTTTATTTTAAAATCTGACAAACGATACCCTACATGCTATTCATTTCCATATGTACACATGGAAAAACGGAAGGACAAACATAACGATTTCGCAAAGATTACATTTTTGCCAAAATAACTTATATTTATTATTAGTTACTAGTAGTAGATGATAGATCTCCATCTGCTATGATCCTGATAAATACTTTTCGCTTCAGCAACTTTCATCAATCGCTTCATACATATATGTTTATTTAAGGTGTTTTGTAAATGACCTACCTTTCTTCGAAATATCTTCAACTAGTTCATGGTGATCACGTTGCGGTCTATCGGCACCGGCTCTCTTGGTCACATTGCTGTCAAATACTTGTTCTGTGATTCTGCTTTCATTCTTTCTTTCTTCATACCCAAAGCACATTATAAATTTTTTTTCAACTCTTGTCACTACATCTTCATATTATCATTCTTGTCATCACATACATTAACCTGACATATATTTTTCAAAGTTTAGTACATATGACGAGTATTAAAAAGTATATAAGACGGTAATTATGTACATATGCATTTGTAAGGTCTATTTGTCCGTACATCAGAACGAGATGTAAAATGGTGAGAGCTCATCACAAATTCAATCCTACTTCATTTGCTTTATTTCCGAGAGCCAATCAATTGACGAAAAAATCGTTAAGCTCTGTTCTACTTAAACTATAGGCGTGGGTTCTGCATGTAAATAAATAATAAGTAAATTTAATACACAACTACAAACTTTTAAAAGCAGACTAAAAGATTTTTTAATGTAATTTTTTTTTTATTTTTAAGGCGGGGGAAATGCATTTCGCACATACCGGGTCCTTTGGTAGGGATTAGACCGTTGTTGATCATGGAGGCTTTCCACTGAGGCAATCCAAACAATAATCAACCGGCTTGTGTGGAGACTCGACTAATCAATACCCCACTAAAACCACCCTCCTCCCGTGTGCCCCGCGCTTATGGTAGGAAAGGCGTGAGATACAGAACGTAGTTACGCCCACACCGATCCTAGCGCACAAGTGCTTGAGAATGCCCCGGGAGAGGCAAACTCACTTCGTCAACAGGGTTGAAGACTCCTCTGCTCCCTAGATGCTAGAGGGCCACTGCAGCGGTATTTCAGGGAGAGAGGTCATGCGCATACCTGCGCCTCCGGGCTCCCGACTGACGTCGACGCCCGCGAGACGCATGCGCACTACCATCTCTCTCCCTATCTCGTTCCGCGGCCTCCTTATGAGACACTACCGTCTCGCAGAAATTGGCCGCACCCACCCACCAATCGTCGCTGTGCAGCATGGCTTGCACCAGATCGCCCAGCGATTCGATCGGTCTTACAAGTGTCTCGAGTTCAAACCTCTGAGGTGCCCATGCTGTGCACTCGACTAGCGTGTGTAACGCCGTGTCTAGCGCGCCACACTGGCGGCATTGGGGTGAAGGCAAGCAGCCCGCAATCTGACACAGATACTTATCGAAGCAACCGTGCCCGGTAAGTATCTGTGTCATTCTGAAGGTCAGGGTCCCGCGTTTCCGCGAAAGCCATCGCAACAGCTGCGGTCGAACCGCTTCCACCGTGTTAATGCCAGCAACAGGGTTTTCCAACTCTACTGACCAAGATTGGATCATGGCCGCGGTTTCCCGCGTCCTGATCACCTGGAGTTCGGCCTGGCCATAGACCAGGCCACGGGCGAGGGCATCCTGTCGGGAGCGCCGAACTTTGGCTATCACGTCCGCCTGGAGAGGCCAGGGCGGATCGCCTGCTAAGAGTGTCGACGCCGTCCACGACACTGTACGGTATCCTCGGATGGTCCTCACCGCCAGGACCCGTTGTGCGCGGCACAACAAGGTCCTTTTGTGGCGGTGAAGTGCAGTGGACCATACGGGTGCACCGTATAGGGCCATACTCCTAAGCATGCCCATGTAGAGTTTCCTAGTCGTCGTCCCCGGTCCCCCCACGTTGGGAAGAAGCCGAGAGAGGGCGCCTGCGGACCTCACGAGCTTGGGAACTAGCTGCTCAAAGTGCGCTTTGAACAGCCATTTCCCATCAAGAATTAGCCCCAGATATTTCATCTGGGGGCATACACGAATGTCCACCCCTTGGACTGTAACGGACAAGTCCGCGGGGAGATTACGAAACCGCCTATGGAACATGATGGCCTCCGTTTTCGCGAGGGAGACCTTCAAGCCCAGCCTACCTATTCTTCGGACCACGATCGCCAACCCGGCGTTGGCGAGGTCCACGGATTCAGCCATAACAACCTTGTGTTGTGTTCCGGCATTAGTGGCTAGCTTCCAGTGTCCCTTTAGAGAGTGGTGGCACATTGATGTTACAACTGTCTATAGGCAATGGTAACCGCTTCAGATCAAGTAGGTAGAAAGAAAAAAGAAAGACAAACATTTATTTCTAATAGCGACACACAACACAAAATAGTAGTAACACAACAAAGTATAGATAAAATTATACAGAAATTGTATGCCGCAATTTGGAAATGAGGTTGGCACTCAGTATTTTGCTGTGCCAAAAACCTAGTCAGACACAGCGCTGATTTTCAGTGCCCACCTCCTTAATCACATATGGCATGCGACCCGTGCTAAACATAAAAAAAGACAAATAATTATAAAAAACCTATAAGTACAAAGATTAAAATATAAAGCACAAGAAACAGAAAAATGTATGATGTAACAATAAAAATGAAAAAAAGTAATATAATAATATATAATAATAATAAAAATAACCACACTAAATATTTACAGTTTATGTAACCTAATACCGATATAATATTTATAAACACATATACATGTAACAGAGCTGTATTAATTTAGCTTCTTTGCCTCATTAAAATGAATGTATACATTCACGCAGGTCGTCTGCCTATCTGGTGGACTCTTGTAATAAAAAAAATCTTTCTTTTCTTCTACATTTCATTTCACCATTTCCAAATACGAAAGTTGACAGTCGAATGAACTGAGTTACTTTTCACACGTCTTACAAAACATCGCAGTCTCCTAAATATGAACTCAGATTTAGACCATTTTTTGACTTAATGTGTGCATATTGTTATAATTATTACATACTGAGGATGAAGGTAAACATCGCAATGAAACCTGCAGATCCAGATAATCGATGCGTCAAATGTGTCAAGCTGGTATACTGTTCGTTCTTTGGAGATCTTCAGGTGGAAATTAAACCCTGTTGTGTGTTTGAATTGCAGTTCAGGGATGCATATTTATTTGGTAAAAATACCGATTGATATTTTATATTACATCACACATTTAGCTGCTAAACAAAATATAACATTTAATAATAATAAGCGCATTCGAACGATTACACGTTTCGCGGTGAGGTGGGCGAGGTATGCGCGGAGGGAAACACGGGGGCTTCGACTAGAAGCGGCGCGCTTGCCGATCATTTGCGAACGGCCGCCGTGGTGTTTGGACGTCTACGGCTACAGTTCTCTTACCAAAATGGTAACATCAGAGCCCATGAAGGCCGTTTATGGGTTAATATATCAGATGTTTGAAAAGTATTGTAATTTTTATATTTTTCTTCGCACCGACTTCAAGGTGTTATAGAAAATGTTCATTTTTGCTTTTTTATTGTATGAGTTCAGCAGACAGGCAGACGGCCCACCAGATGGGATGCGGTTACCATCGCTAATGGACATTTGTGACACCAAAGGTTCTACCAATGTGTTGCTGCTCGCTAAAGTGAGTTGTTTTAGTTACTCTTGAAGTCGGTTTCTTTTTGCTAGTTTTTTTTTAGCTGTAGTAGTGAGAGTTAGCAACACTACTACAGTGGAATCTCTATAACTCGAATCTTGTTAAGTGAAAATCCTTAGTAAGTCGAAAAAATGCCGTTCCCTTCCACTGAACCCCCAAATACTCGGTATCTCGAATTATTTACACTTTGTAACTCGAACAAAATGTTATTTCCCGGCGTAGGCGTTTTAATTCATATTTATACTCGATAACTCGAATTTCCAAAATCAGACATGGCAAGTCGAAGTTAGTCAAGCATAATGACGTCTTACTTGGAATTCCCCGAACTCGAAGCAATAAAATTGCAAAGGAATGTCCAGTGCGTTATTTCTATTGTTTCTGCCTAGTACATGTGCAATAAATTAATCTATTCATTAAACTTTCTAAGTCACATAATTGTGTACCATAAGGTAAGGAACAAACCTAAATTTGTTTTTTCAAATACTTCATATCTCGAAGCCCTTGTTAAGTCGAAGACTCAATAAGTGGAAGTTTTTTGCATTGCCCTTGACATTCGAGATATCGAGATGCTACTGTAACAAGTTTTCAATCGAGCTCTAATGTAGTGAGGTGGTGTAGCTTTGGTTAACTTTTCTGAAAACTACTGATAACGAATTCTAACCCCAGGGGCCCCTAATCCGATCAAATAGTCAGACGATCCGCATTGCGCTTAATCGGAAAAATCAACACGCGCTCTGACCAGCTTAAATAAGCCGCCTACATATATATTTACACACGATGTTATGACATGCACATCATGTCCGAGCTAAGTTAATTTGCAGTTGGTAATTAAATTTATATTATATTTTCATTGATTGATGACATTGTTAATATTGCTACAACTTGGCATCGACAAAGATAAATTCCACGTACAGTCTGTAAAAGCACATTTTATTACCAGTCGACATTTGAACTAATTGTAATCCTTTTATGATCGTCTTCTCTTATTCACTTAATTATTGGTATACGTTTCTAGTTATGTGGATAACAGCCTATTGTTCAATTGTACTCGGTTACGGCCGCTTGCAAGCTGCATCCTTAGCCAGGTGTTGCGGATTACGATTACAAGCTAATTCTAGGAAATTGTGTCGACATTGCCGGGCGAGCACATTTGCATTTGTGAAGTATAAAACGACGGCCTGATTGAGGGAGGAGTCAGTTGAACTACAACTACGATACGGGTGTGACGTGTGTACATCTAATACTAATACTAATCTAATAGTGACAGATTTTTCCCGTTTTATTGAATTACGACCTTCTGCATTATGTTTGGATTTGTTGTGTTCGGTTTTATTTGTACCTGTGTTATACATGTTTGTATAGTTCTAACAAACTCTATAATAATTCTAACGGCATTTTAATTCGAGTCCCGCTAACTCGTAACAATATGAAGAGTATACTTGTTTTTAACGGCCTCTGTGGTTGAGTAAGCTAAACCTCTGTCTGCCTAGTTCAACCGAACTAAGAGGTCCCAATTTCGATACCTGGCATGGCAAAATTTGTAAACTTACTTACTGCTATTTACTATGCTTTGGGTGTTTGAAATCGGCCTTACAGTGGTATGTTTGTCTGCCGATTCTTACAATATTTTTTTTTTATTGCATGAGTTCAACATACAGGCAGACGGCCTACCTGATGGAAAGCGGTTACCATCACCTATGGACATTGGCATACCAATTTGCTGCCGCTCTCTAAAGTGGGACTGGAACCTGGACACTAATGCCGGAACACAACTCAAAGTTGTTATAGTGGCATACTCTAGACCAGGGGTGGTAGCCATTCAGACGGCCCAATACCATACCACTTGACTGTGTGTTGTTTTGTTGCCTCTTACGACAGATCGCACGGCCGCAGGAAATTGTATTCTTTCTTCATTCCGAGAAACTATGGTATATCAGCTCATAAATATCATAGAATAGAAATAGAATAGAATAGAAAACACTTTATTGTTCACCACATACACATAAAATAAACAATTTACAGTAGTCACATTAAATAGTAAGAGTAGGAGCAATGGGCGACCTTATCGCTCTAGAGCGATCTCTTCCAGACAACCCGGGCTATGGATTTTATGAATATAAGATTCGCAAGTGTATGACGGTGGTGAGCAAATTAAATACATATACAATATATAAATAGGATATATAAATATCACACAATAAATATACCTAAAATGAATAAAAATAAAATATAGAATAAACAATAACACATATTAATATTATATATATACTAATATATACATATACATACACTGAAAAACGTGGGTGACTGCTGAATGCTTTTTCTTCAGCATTTGAATAATTCAGTTACCTAATGGGAATAATATACACGTGCCTAAAAACAACTTTTACCACGATTTAAATTTTTACGCCCGAATACCTAAATTAAACTGAGTCTTAATTGTCCTAGATTTATCGACATCTCATTACCGCATCAATTTAAGCCTCACATGTTTTTCACCGCACATATAGGCTATTCATATTTGAATACTATTGAAAACAGCAATTACTTTTAAGTGGCTCCCATTCATATCAATCTACATTGATCATTAATTTAAAAGTAAATGGAAAAGTGAATAAAGTTTTGAGAAATCGGTAAACATACGTTATATAATTACTTAAGGCTTTATTAGCGACAGGCAACCAACCGAAAATCCAAAAACTTAGCCATCTGGATAATGGTAGTTCATTAACCAGCTAAAAGCTAGCTGGTGACTGTTTGACTGGTCAGCCGTCAGCCGACGGCTGATGGCTAAGCCATAAACTTGTCAGTTCACGAATTTATTGGACAATCATTAGCTAATTAGCCAGTTGGCGAAGTAGTTGACAACTTAGGCGTCGGCGCCGGATGGCGTCCTTAGATCTTCGGCCACCGGTAGGGGGTAGCGCAGCTGGGTGCCTTGGAGAAGGGTCCCCACCCACCGTTAATGGCGCGTCGGTGTCCTGCGCGCTAAAGAGAGTGTGAAACCATCGGAGCCTTCTGGGCTCGGACCTGCGAAATGGCTAAGCCACATACTTACGGCCCTGGCATAAAGGCGAAAGACGGAATACCGAGGGATTTTAGTGGGTCTCTGACTGTGGCAATAGTATTTCCTGCTAGCTGTGCTAGTGCCTCCCAACGTGGCGAATTCCACTTTCCCCACCGCGTTTCCCCCGCGGTGGATATTCCTCAAACTGATTACCCCTCGTTATTAAAAGAAGAAGTTGACAACTTACGCGTGACTATATTGTGAACAACCGCTAATTAGTTGGCCTTTACAACAGCTACCGATCTCTAGTAGCCATTTTGTCAAGAATCATCTTCTCAAAGATACTCATGGACGTTTTTCTTGCATACTTAGAATAGGAATTTAAAATGAACTCTTTCCCGTTCCCTAAGCGCTACAAATAATAGTAATAGTATAACGTCACAAACAATGGCAGGCAAAGGAATTTTAGTCCATACAGCCAATTCTGATGTATTTATTGCCAAGCTCAAATGTAGGTCTTCAACTGACGCCATTAAACTTGTGGCTCACAAAAATACATAATTACTACTCAAACACTATCAATATCCTACAACTATTGTTCATTTTAGAGTAACATTATACATTCTCGGAATTTAAAAATGCACAATACACCTACCAAAAATTGCAAATAATCTCCCAAAGCGCTACAATATGGGCCTATTCAAAGAGAGCGAGAGAGCGTAAACAGATATCTAAAATCTCAACGATGTTGGCGACGCGTCGGCTACCTTGGTGTTGTTGTCTATGGGCGATGGGAACCACTTACTACCAGGTAGACCGTTTGCCAGTTTGTCTATAAGTAAATATAATAAAAACTTATAATATATTCATTTATCGAAAACAACTGGCGCCATAAGATGCTAGTTGCGTTTTATAAATAATATTCGACTTTAACATTAGCATATACATATGCAATTTTGTCCTATGCTTCGTAGTGTCGTGAGATAGCTTAATGTGATGCAATTCTGTATTTAAAGGCGTTCATTAGATCATCAGTGGATCTCTAAAGCATCTACATAAACTTAGGAGTTAGTTTAAAAGTTCTGACCTGAAATTTGATTTTTTTTAACAAAGTTTGAAAATAAATTAAATAAAAATTACTTATGATCAAAATATTATATTTTTCAAAATAAATAAACATTCGTTCCAATAAGTGGATTTTCGTCATCTGTAAGGAAGCCTTCATATACACGCACTTAGCCGTTTTTATTTGAATCTAGCATTTTCTTATACCGTTGTGAATCTTAAACATAAAACGCTCCAATAGTATTTTATAACGCTGTTTATCTAAACTGTTAAAACTTAAGTTCCGATAAAAACAAAATCCACCTACATATCTATAAAAACACATTTCACTACCTGTCGGCATTTGAACTAGTTGTAATTTTTTTCTGATCTTCTTTTGTTTACTTATTTATTGAAATACGTTTCTAGAGAACAGCCCATTGTTTATTGTACCCGTTTATGGCCACTTGCGGCCGACTCATTAGCCAGGTGTTTTGGATTATGTCGACTACGATACTGGCACATTGCATTTGTGCAGTATAAAACGATGGCCTGATTGAGGGAGGGGGCAGTAGAGCGAGAACCACGATCAAAGCGAGACGTGTGTACTACAATCGGGAATCTGATAGTGCCGGATTTTGCGTGTTTTATTAAATTACGACCTTCTGCATTACGTTTGGACTTGTTGTGTTCGGTTATATTTGTACCTGTGTTATACGTGTTTGTATAGTTCTAATTGTCTATAATAATTCCAACGGCATTTTAATTCGAGTCTCGCAACTCGTAACAATGCCATATACATATTATCACGCCCGTTTCCTATAGGGGTAGGCAGAGGCCAAGGATCTCCATTTACGATGATCCTGGCAAACAACTTTCGCTTCAATTACTTTCATTAACCTCTTCATAAATGCACGTTAGAGGTGGTTTTCTTCTGATTTTTCTTTAACACTGATTTCGTTTTTTTTATATTTTGATAATCTAATTTTAAGGTTTATGATGTACTTATTTTATTAAAAATTAATGAAGTCCAGAGTGCATATTAAAACACTTAAAATTAAGAATTCATAATGCAAATGTCAAACGATATTGTAAAGACACCAAAGGTCGACTTAGTTCAGGTTATTCCACTAATATTATAATAATCTACTTACTTCATATACTAAAAATATAATATTCACGACCGATCTTTAATGTATAGGTAAGTATATGTAGTAGTAGTAGTAGCGTGTAGTAGTATGTATATGAATTGCAAAATCTTCTTAATCGAAGATGGACATTTTAGTATGACGTACCCACTAAATACCTCTCATATATGTATATATATTATGTGTGTATATTTACATACAGTTTAGTATATATACCTAGTCTTGCCATAAATATGTAACAAAGAATCTTTTTTTCTATTGCAAATAACATTTATAAGTTTCACAGTGTGTTAGTTTAATACATAAATATAAAACGATTTACAATATAAAAAGCTTATTCGAAGTGGTCTCCATTGGCTGCAATACAGTCCTTTAAACGTTGAGGCCAGTTATCAATACAAGCACGCACTCTTTCCATGGGAAAATTCTTCACTGCCAATCGTATAGATTGTTTTAGGGACTCTAAATTATCATGGTAAAACTGACCATAAATCGTAATCCAGCGGATTAAGATCGGGACTAGATGACGGCCAGTCTTAAGCTCTGATGAAGTCCGAAACGTTCGTTTCCAACCAAGACTGCGTGGACCGAGCTTTATGACCCGGCGCCGAGTCGTGCTGGAAGGACCGTTCTTGGTTATTGAACATGGTGTTGCTAAGGGGCTTACCTACCTACTCAAGAATGGTATCTTGATACACTTGTGCCGATGTTTTGATACCTTTTTCACAAAAATATGGCTCAGTCACTCCTTCATAGCTAACAACCCCACCAAACGATCACTGAAGACGGATAATGCCCACGTTGCACTCTGTCGACTAATTGAAAAGCTTTCTTAGAGCTTTGAGCATAAATACGGTCCTTTTTTTGTTAAAATGTTGCTCAATTGTAAAAATTTTCTCACCCGTAAACAAATTTTTTCTGTGACCTCCCTTTGCGTACCGCTTCAGTAGTTGTTTTGATTTTACCACCCTATTCTTTGTTAAATTATGAGTTAAGGAATGACCAGTGCGTCTCTTATAGGCTGCAAGTCCTAAGTATCTTTTAATCTAATCTTTTAAAATACGCGACATTATTCTAGGTGATATCTTCATCTCCCGAGATAAAATCTTTTGCTTTCGGACAGGATTTCTTCGAATTCTTTCCCTTACTGCTTTGACCACCTTTTTCGTACGAACACTACGTGGACGGCCAGATCTTTTTCTGTCACAAACAGAGGAGGTCTCATTGTACTTATTAATAGCCCGGTACACAAACATTTGACTAATACCAAGCACATGGAGAGTTTTAAAAATTGCATTTGGCTCCATACCTACTTTGTGTAATGCAATCACAGCGATTCGTTTCTCTTTATCGCTTTCTTTAAGACAAATTCCACGTACAGTCTGTAAAAGCACATTTTATTACCTGTCGGCATTTGAACTAATTGTAATCCTTTTATGATCGTCTTCTTTTTGTTTACTTATTCATTGGCATATGTTTCTAGTATTGTGGAGAACAGCCTATTGTTCTATTGTACTCGTTTACGGCCACTTGCAGCCATCATTAGCCAGGTGTTACGGATTAAGTACAAGCTAATTCTAGGAAATTATATCGACGATACGATACGGGCACTTTTGCATTTGTGCAGTATAAGTACATTCGGGAATCTAATAGTGACGGACTTTGCGCGTTTTATTGAATTACGACCTTCTGCATTATGTTTGGATTTGTTATGTTCGGTTATACTTGTACCTGTGTTATACGTGTTTATATAGTTCAAATAAACTCTATAATAATTCCAATGGCATTTTAATTCGAGTCTCGCAATTCGTAACAATATATTTATATACAATGCTTGTATAAGCATTACCAACCCCCGGATGAGATTTCTACGGTGTCCTCTATGACGGAAAATTTAAAAATAATGGCATGAATTAAAGTGAATATTTCAATCAAACATTAAACAAACACTAAAGTAATTGATGTACCTACTTTTCTATGACACTGTATTCTGGTTTAGAAGTTAAATCGGGCCTCCGGCCTGATTCCTCCTACTGCGGCCAATCTGCCTGGTTCAGGCGAAAAAAATAAAATTATTTGTTCCATGCCTTTCAGAGCGAAAGCCTAATCGAAAAAATGTTTTAAATTAACCACCACATAAACATATATTTTAAGAAAAACATATTCAAAAATGTATCTCGAAGAAAATAATAAGGCATACCTCTGTAAAGCCGGATTCAATGAGACATGATCAACGTTTAGTTCGGAACCCTGCAACCAAACTATATTTTTCTGAATTAGTCTGGATTTGTATATGAAAATTATAATGAAAAAAAAAGCTGAATAAATAAATAAATTATTAAGTTAACTTTAGTAAAATGTACGGATAAGAGTACAAAGAAGTATTTGATTGTGACCAGTTCGAGTCTCCGACCATGAGTTATTGATATCAGTCTCGCAGTAAAGGGATTAATGCATCAGGCAACCTAGGCTGTGGCCCACGTCGTAAGAGGTCGATAGATGTAGTTCCGTAGATCAATTGAAAATTTTATTTAAGAGAGAAATTATAATATCAGCCCATAAATGTCCCATTGCTGAGCTCGGGCCTCCCATTACAGGGGGAACGGACAGTTTACCCGCCACGCTTGTCCAAGGCGGCTTGGCAGATTCGACACATCGGCTATCTCGATGTGCAGGTTTCATCGCGATGTTTTCCTTCATCGTTGTTAGCACCTGGTCATTGTAACAATATGCACATTAGGTCCGAAAACTGCCTAAGTGGTGCATGTGTTCCTATCAGGGTTCGAACCCGCGCCTTTTGAGTTTGGGACGCGTGGACTAGCCACTACGCTACCACGACTTCTAAATAATAAAACGTTCATTGAAGTACTGATTTTCTATAAAAACAACTGCCAACCGTATTTGCAGAGTGTAATATAAGTTACGTTTTTTATAATATACATGTTGATTCATTTTCAAATAATAATAAACCAATAATATATTGTAATTTATAAATAAGAATTATAATAACACTAAAGACATTCAGAGGTTTATGTCTTACCCCACACTACCCTTACCACTCTCAGTCGAGTCGTGAAGTAGATAGATTGCACTCGCAAGCGTTAGTTGCACCCTTCACTCGTATTATATGTTAAATTTTGAGTAACGTTCTTTGCCTTTACGTCAAATTGAAAAATACGTTATAATGGATGACAGCAGGGGTCAGATTTGTAATTATGGCATCTAATTTATAATATTATAACATTCTAAACCTGCCGTGTCTGTACATTGAAGCTATTTAAAAAAAATAACTGGAATAGACTATGTAAACGATGGAGATCAAGATATATTTTTTTAGATTTCTTGTCTGTTTGTTCGGGATTCACGTAAAAACTACCGAACCGATTTCGATGCAGTTTTCGCTGATCGACAGCAAATTCTCAGACTTAAAATCTGCGCTACTTTTTATCCCGGGATTTTTTCCGGGATTTATCCTGACACAGTTTCAACTAAAACGACAGCTTACATACTTTTTTAAATGCTGCGATACTTTATGTCTCAGGAATCCCGCGGAAATTTTATGTCAAGCGTGGACAAAATCGCGGGCATGTTCTAGTTATATAATAAAAGGGTTTAATAAAGCAGTACTTGCATGTTTTCGTCAAGTTTTTTATTGCGAAGCCGGCAAACAGGCAACGGCCCAACTGATGGAAAGTGGTTACCGTCGCGTATAAACGTCCGCAACACCAAAGGCGATCCAACAACGCGTTGGCAGCCTAAGGTGGGATAAAGAGATGAAATAGAGGGACAAACAGGAGAAATGGGATAGACAGGATGGGATGTAGGATTGGAATAGGGAATTGTATAGGGAAGATGGGATAGGAGGGAGAAGTGGGTCATCGGACTCTTTTCAAGAATAACTTTCACCACAAATCATCCATCATGAAGGATGACATGACGATTTAAAAATTCAAAAGTTTTTATTAAAAATTAGTTCTACTGGAGAATACTTTTTGAAGGTCATACATGTAAGTCAAAATTTAAATCTACTTCCTATTATTCTATATACACCGCTTTGCAATGTATTATCACTGTTCAAAGGAGAAGAAGCAGCCAGAAACTCCCTAGCAACTCATCTAGCAGGGGCAAAAAAAAAATATTTCATCATAACATAATTATTTACATACTAGCTATGCCCGCGGTTTCACCCGCGTAGTGTTGGAAAATCGTTATATTTTGGAAAATTCACACTATATCTTTATAAATTATAGCCTATGTGTTATTCTGATGTGTAAGCTATATTATTGTAAAATTTCATCAAAATCCATTTAGTAGTTTTTGCGTGAAAGAGTAACAAACATCATTTATACATCTATACATCCATACATTCTTACAAACTTTCGCGTTTATAATATTGAAGTGATAACTTCTTATGGGAAGGTAAGCCGCTTTGTTACGTAACGCGTTACGGCGCCAGTCTGTCTGGCTTCCCTTTCTCTCATGCATACAGCAGCGGTAGGCAGGCTCATCCTCTCTCACTCTAACCCACGTGCTATATACATAAAATTTAAGTAATAACCTAAGCTTTTCTCAAGTTAAATAATTTCAATATTAAATAGTTCAACTCAGATTAGTTTAAGTTATCACTTCTGTCGGGCATCCCGAGACGCATAGGTTTTTTATAGTGATTATGTCAGGCTCGTTTTAAAAAAAATACAAAAAGAAGTTGTATTACAATTACTTTTCAAAGAATGAATGGAGTTTGTTGGTGTTGAGTTATAGAGTTGTAACAAAGAAAAGATATTGTTACAGTCGCAATAATGATTTGTGGTGTGATAAAAAACGTATGCCTGTATAGAAGAGTATAGAAGAAAAAGACATACCTATTTTTCCGACCCCAAATAATTGGAATAAGGTGAAAGAGAAGAGGATTATTTTATGATCTTATTTAGCATGCCTCTATCTGTCGTTAAAGATATATATTTCACTTATAATAGATGTTATAAAATCATAATTTAATATTACACAATCATGCAGCATTCACTCAGAAAGCGAAAGTCAATAAAATCGTCGTAAAACGAACAAGAACAAGATGTGAGCAAAAAACTAATAAACAAACACACGGAAGACAAAACAGCATTAAACGCAAAATAACCGCTTAATATGTGTATCAGACCGCCACGTTATGAATAACGTCGTCCGATTTCTGGTAGTGCAAAAACTGACTGAGGAAGTAAAATTTACACAATCAAGCTCTCATCAGTTCAGTTTAAAACTGTTAAGCATTGCAGATAATAGCTTATTGTTGAATTGTTGAACAACAAAATATAATTTTAAATATCATTTTTTCTCAAGACAAATTGTTATTAAACACAAATATGATTATGTTTGATGAATGAAATTTATCAAAACGACTCATTGACTCTTCGAGTGATCAGAAGGCTGGTGCCTACCTCGGGCAACGGATCAGTATGGTGATCCAACGAGGAAACGTAGCCAGCCTTCTGGACACCTTACCCGTAGAATACGGTAATCTACGCTCAGTATTCTACTTATAGTTTTGAGGAACTATGGGTAGAATACAATATAAATAAGTTAAGTCTTCTTTTATTGTATTAGATTATTGATGGTATTGTAAGCAAAATTAATGCTGTTTGAAAATCAGCAAAGGCATTAATCAATGTTTGAAATCTAATTAAATTTTGCATAGAGACAGAATTCTGATGAATCCAAATGCCTAAATTTAATTATTTTCGGCACATACACAGATTACTCTTATTCAAATTCAAAAGTTTTTATTCATATTCAATTCCTCTAGAGAACGTTTTTTGAAGATCATTCATATTATTGTTACGAGTCGCGAGACTTGAATTAAAATGCCGTTAGAATTACTATAGAGTTTATTAGAACTATACAAATACGTATAACACAGCTACAAATATAACCGAACACAACAAGTCCAAACGTAATTCAGAAGGTCGTAACTCAATAAAACGCGCAAAGTCCGTCACTTATTAGATTCCCGATTGTAGTACACACGTCTCGCTTCGCTCGTGGTTCTCGCTCAACTGTCTCCCCCTCCATCAGGTCATCGTTTTATACTGCACAAATGCAATGTCCCCGTATCTAAGTCGGCTTAATCCGCCACACCTGGCTAATTACTCAGCCGCAAACTGCCATAAAAGAGTACAATAAAACAATGGGCTGTTTAATAATCACAAATTTTAAACACAAAGTAAACAAAAGAAGACGATCATAAAAAAGTTACAATTAGTTTAAATGCCGGCAGGTAATAAAATGTGTTTTGTTTCAGATATGCAGGTGGGTTTATTATAAGTTAAAAATTAAGTCTACTTCTTATTGTATAGACATTAATTATATAATATTATTATAACAACATGTCTAACTAAAAATTCTTTTACATCACATTTGTCTACCTTAGTCTTTATTTTTAATGTACATAAATATATTATACAAACAAACAGTCTTCCTTAACCTTAAACTAAATGACCTAATTGAATAACCATAAACTGATTCAACATCTTCATCATGCCAACATCAAACCATTCAATCTATCAGATAGTGTTGAAACATGTTTAGTGGTAACAAATTTAAGACTGATTATAAAAAAGACGTTCTTAAATTTTAAATTCATTTTAGAATGTTATTTTCCCCTATAAAAATATCAAAGTATGCCTAAATTGGGAATGAAGACAAGATGAACGTCTAAAATCTTTCATAATTCAAGAAACAATCGAGAAAAAGATTGTTGCATTCAGTAACCCGGTATTAACACTTGCTTTGAAAATTTAACATGAACAGTCCAATCAAAACGAAACTTTAATCCAATTTTATAGAGCCTAATTTTATAAACTTAAGTGAAAACTTACATTCTTTCATAAACTGTAAACGCTGAATCACTCTGCTGAAAGACAAGGATGATTGAAAGAAGGTTCTGTTTAAATTATGTTAAAAGAAAGAGATAGGTAGTGCTTCGTTATTTCGTCTGTTACAGTCTGGCTAATGCATATTGCGTCTGGGGTTTGAAGAAGATTGATGGTTATTTTGGAAGTTGTTGAATGAGTGCATGCCTTATTTTAAAAAAGAATAATAAACGAAGTCGTTTTATTTATTTATTTTATAGGTACACCAACAGCATGGTACACATTAATAAGACTATGACATAATAAACATAACAATTATATAAATGCATACATGCCAATAACAGGCCTACACAGCGTTTTCTCCAGCTTGTCAGTATTAAATTAGAATTTATATAAATTTAAGTGGAGTTAGATTATAATATCAATAAATGAGGTGAATAATTAAATTTTCATGAAAATATATGATTAATTTCCTTTTAAAAATTACTAAAGAGTCGCAAAAGATATCTATGTTCGGAATCTTACCGGCTATTTCATTGTATTTGTTGCACATTCTTGACAATGGTAGGTGCTGGCCGAGATTGGTTCTGCACGGGGGAATCCGAAATACTCCAGGCCGAAAATTGCGTGGACAATTATAAGGGATTGATGTGTATACAAGCAAGGAGATGTTGACACTTGATTTTATTATTAAGTCGTTATTATAATTCTGTATAACTGGAAACTACTGGAAATGTAATTTATTCAAAGTAAGATGATAAATATGTCAATGACTCATCTGATTATGAATCAAAGCAATTTGCGGTCTCTTAAGTGGGCTAAGCCTTGCCCGTCTAGTTCAGGTGGCAAGGAACGTAATTATTATGATTTTAGAATGTCTCTCTACGTAGTAACTTAAACATGAAAGTCATCAAGAGTCATCATGATGATTTTTAAAATTTGACTAACATACTTGTTAAATTTTATTGAAACATTAGCAGTAATAAATAAAACTAAATAAAAATTGAAGTAAGAATAGTATGTACCTATATAATATGAGTTTAAAATTTAAAAAAAAGCCTGTGGTCATTATTAAAATAAAAACACCTATTTGTAAAGCTACCATGTTTTTATGCAATAAATTATTTGAGAACCCGGTTGACTTTGTACTCAGCAAAAATATTTTCAACCGTCAGTAATTAGTTTCAAAATAAAATAAAATACTAAAAATAAAAATAATTCAAGATACATGGGTACAAATGTAAAGGTGGACCAAAAAAAAGATGGATGGATTGTGTGAAGGATGATATGATGATATGTGGTGTGACAGAAGATGTATGTCAGAGTAGAGGAGTGTGGAAGGAAAAGACATATTGTGCCGACCCCAAATAATTGGGATATGGTGAAAGAAAAGAGAGAGTAACATATATGGCAGCGATAAGTAACCCTAAAATAGCCATAACTATATACATACATAATAAAAGAAAAGACTGCTGTAACTGAAATAAATAGACGTATTGGGTATGATGACATTTTAAAAATCTCGGTTTTGCTAACTCGATAAATGAGATTTTGATTTACTTAATTCAACAAAATAAAATATTAGAATGGTATTTAGTTAAAACAAATTCTCGTCAGCTCCCCTTAACGCACTAAGCTACATTTAAAAGTAAAAACAAATCTAAAATATCTTAACACTGCACTGCAGCTTGTCAAGTTGTCATTAACATTACTAAGCAAACTCGTAACAGGTTACTAGTACAACCGCATAAAATTGTACGAGCGACACAAAAAAACATCCCCCCGTGTGTACGCGACCGACAAATCTTCCAGAACCCGAATAGACGTGTGGTCTAAGGTATAAGTTTCTGGCTTGTCTTTATCGCGACGTATAAGCGTTGTCATTCAACGTGGAAACGCGGCTAGTATTTTGGGAACGTTCTCAAGGGAAAGCGATCTGGGGACAAATGTTATTATTAGGACCTTTTTTACGGTTTATCTGATAAAGCAGTCCAAAACGCCTTCAAAGATTTGACTGATTCTTGCTTCCCCACTATTTTCAGCAAAGGAATCAATGAATTACTTAAAAATGGCAATAGTGCATATATAATAATGGTACATACTTCAATTGATTAATGGCCAGTTCCTATATCTTACTAACCGTTCATATTTTACTACGAGCGGTTAAGAAGACGTGGTCAACAAAGTGTGACAAGGGGCGGGAGGGATTCTAAATTTTGTGACGTCACATTTCAAAATATAATGTACTTAAGCCTTAAAACAAAAAAATATAAACTATTAACGAAAAACTTCAAAATATTCCCAACTCTATCTGCATGTACGAGCAGTGTATAAATTATTAAAAATAATTCAAATGGAAATAAAACTAATTACAGAACTGCTGTTTTAATTTAATAATTTCTTGATTTAAAATTGCAAAATACCTGATGTCACACTAAGGGGGGAGGAGTCTCACGAATGTGACCAGCTTTGACAACGATCACTCACATAAAAACAATGTAAGTAATCAAAGTAAAATCAAGATAGGAACTGGCCATAAATATATAATTTCATACCTTTTTTCGTTTTGTTTTTTACTTTCATTTATTTCATTGCGAAACTGGCAAACACGGCTGCAAAAAAGCTAAGTATACTTTCAAAGATAAGACGATACTTCACTGCATAACAACGGCTTAATCTTTCTTGTGCTCAAGTAAGATCTTACATGGAGTAATGTAACCTTTGGAACGGCTCAGCTAAATATCAGCTTTGAAGCGTTAGAGTCAATTGAGGGAAGAGCCAAGAGGCTGATTGGTAGTGACCAGCTTCTTAATACAAGGCTTCAAAGCCTAGAGCATCGACGCCGCGTTGCTAGTCTATCGGTATTTTATAGGATTCATTTCATAGACTGTACGGTTGAACTGTTTTACTGGATTCCCCCTACACCATTCCACCTTCAGACGATAAGGCGCTCTGGTCTACGCCATGCACTACCAGACTCCGTGTTTCTCGAAAAGTACAATCCGGGTATCTTCAAGTCTCGTGCGAATAGGTACTATCTAGGTAAGCGTGCTCCATCTTCGACCGCATCATCGACCGACATTAGACGTGATCGAGGTCAAACGCGAAACAATTTACCATACAAAAAACCTGTTTGCTGGCCCATCTAATGGAAAGTGTTTACAGTGGCAAGTGCTGGCAGTGGGCCGGCCGCGGTTGTCGCAGTACTGATGGCCGATGGAGCAGAAGAATCCTAGAGTTAAGACCGCGTCTCGGCAAACGTAGTGTAGGACGCCCTCCAGTCCGATGGGCCGAAATGCTGCGCAAGGTCGCTAGTGGGGGTTGGATAAGAATGGCGGAGGGCCGGGATAGGTAGCGCAAATTTGGGGAGGCTTACGTCCAGCAGTGGAGAACAGTTGGCTGATGACATGTATGCATATGATAAGGTTTTTAATCAACTGTGTATTTTGTTTATATCTAAGTATTACTGGTATTATTTAATAGGTAATGTAATTTATAGTTTAGTTTCAAAAGTTTCATAAAAAAATAGGTATTGAATATAAAGAATATTTAAGTAATACAACCCAGGGTCTTGGTCCCCGAAAGTACAATTATATGGGAAGGACCTCAGGAATAGCCCTGATTTCAGTGATTTCTGTAACTTTAGACGAGAAATAAATCTCTTCAAGTACAGTGGTTATAATAGGCTTTAACTTACGCCAAGCCCTCCAAAGCCAGGATAGGCTATGGTGGGGGACCAGTCGTCCTTGCGAGGCCCACTTTCCGTTTCTGCCGGCCAAAGCCATGGCCTAGCGATAGGCTAGCCAATGGTGCGATTCACTGAAAGTATAATCAGAAGTCTGAACATGTTATTGAAACTTATGAATCGATTTAAGGGTGCATTTGATTTGATTTTAATCTATTTATATATACAGATAAATAAAATTGAAGTGTCTGTTTATAATGTCAAAATAACAATTTACGGTACATATATCAAAAAATTCTTTTTTTAAATTTTTGTTGTCTGCCTGTTTGGATGTTCCGGTTAATCTTTGAAACGGCTGGACCGATCTTGTCGGGACTTTCACTGGCAGATAGCTGATGATATAAGGAGAAACTTAGGCTATTTTAAATCCACGCGGACGAAGTCGCGGGCACAGCTAGTTTATAATATAACAAATCTATAAATGGGTTGAATTTGTATAATGAATTTAGAAATGTGGATAAGTCCAGGAATCTAATTCGAACCAACAGATTCCGTAAATGCAACATGTAAATTTTTGTCTGTCTGTGTCTGTAAGAGCATCACGTGAAAACCACTTAACGGATTTAAATGAAACTAGACACAGAGCTAACTTATCTCGGGTCAAGACTTTGGATGCTTTTTATCCTGATAAATAATTTCATTTTCAAAAAAAATCTCAGCTATTTCATGATTTTCGCACCACAGTTTTGGGGCACACAGAATACACAGTCAACCAACCATTGTCCACTGCTGAATGAAGACGTTAGACTCCCCAAGTTTCTACCACATATCCTAGTCCTTTACTATCCTTGTCTAGCCAACATGCAGTCCCCACTTCAGGATTAACCTATTCTACTTATATATTATAGTCCATAGGCCCTGCGACAAATATAACGGGCCTGCTGCCACTTCATTATTTACACACTGAAAGAAAGAAGAAACGTTTATTTGGTCTTCACATGGCGATGAATTAAACGATGTAGGTATATACCAAAAAAAAGTCTCGGGATGGTACCAAATAGCACTGTTCAGCATCTGACAGGCATCAGGTGCGTGAGGCTGGTTTTCAACTGCACCCTAGGATGGACGGATGTTGCACTGTTATTGATATATATATATATTAGTATGAATAATAATAATTTACATACATAGATATACATATAATATACAACAGATATACATAGATAACATATTTATAACAGAATAGTGTTGAAGAGATAGAAGACAAAATCATAATATTGTTACAACCTAAGCGCCGACAAAGACAAATTCCACGTACAGATTTGTAGAAGCACATTTATTACCCGTCGGCTTTTGAACTAATTGTAATTCTTTTATGATCGTCTTCTTTTGTTTACTTATTGATTGGTATACTTTTCTAGTTATTGTGGAGAACAGCCTATTGCACTCGTGGCCGCATGCAGTTATCATTAGCCAGGTGTGACGTATTAAGTACAAGCTGATTCTAGGAAATTCGGTCCAATTGGCCGGGCGGGCACATTGCACTTGTGCAGGATAAAACGATGACCTAGTGGAGGGAGGAAGGCAGTCGAGTGAGAACCACGATCAGAGCGAGACGTGTGTACTACAATCGGGAATTTAATAGTGACGAACTTTGCGCGTTTTATTGAAATACGGCCTTCTGCATTACGATTGGACTTGTTGGTTCGTTTATATTTGTACCAGTGTTATACGTGTTTGTATAATTCCAACAGCTTTTTAATTCGAGTCCTGCAACTCATAACAACATATAAGAAAGATTGACCTTTATGTTTTCTAGCTTCCGCTGCTCAACTAAGAGGTAGTTTTTAAGTGCTTGCGAAAAGTGATATTCGAGTGACTTAATTGTCTTAAAGGTGGTGGTATATTGTTCCATATCTTAGAGGCAGCATAACAGAAGCTGCCTCTAAAGCATGTCAATTTATGTAGCTGAAACACTAGTTGCCGAGGACATTGCCCATCTTTGACACCCCCCCCCCCCCCGACACCCCACCCCCCCCGTGCAAGAACGGAAATGAATATAAATTCCTGCGCCCGGGCGGCCTTTCGTATGAGGCGACAAAACAACCCATAGTCAGGTGGTAGTGCATTTGCCCGATTGGTTGTCTACCACCCCTGTTCTAGAGTATGCCGTCACAACAACTTTGTGTTGTGTTCCGGCATCAGTGTCTAGGTTCCAGTTTCTACTTCAAGGCCAGCAGCACATTGGCAGGACCTCTAATATTGTTACTGTCAGCCTATCTGTTGTGCTTCAGCAATAAAAAGAAAACCCTGCTGAGCTTATTATACGAGTACTGCGGCTCTTTGTACTTAAGGAGACCAACGAGAAGGCAAGCCAAACGCAGAACTGATTTTATGAGCTATGTGGATAACCTTGGTTCTCTTATGGATATCCTCTTTTCTGATTTTAACCATAAGAGATACTCCGAACATAGCTCGCTACTTAACACATCTTATCAAATCTCATTTAAAAGCTCCACCAATTTTTTTGGGAAAATTTTGCTGTAATATAGACATACAGATAAACTAACGCATGAACACGGCGATTCATAAGCAGTCCATATTTGCCAAATAAAAACAACCCGTAAATGTCCCACTGCTGGTCTCGGGCCTCTAAGGTCACGCTAGTCTAAGGCGCCTTGGCAGGTTTGACACATCGGTTATGTCGATGTGCAGGTTTCATCACGATGTTTTCCTTCACCGTTGTTAGCAAAAACTGTGTGAGTGATGCTTGCGTTCCGGCCAGGATTCGACCCGCGCCCTTTGAGTTTTGGGACGCGTGCGCCAGCCTTTGACAAAACGGCTATGAAATTTTAAGAGTAGTAAATAAACAAGACGGACATGCAACGACAGACACAATTAGAATGTAACTCAGATGTAGAATGCAACTAAACTACTGTAGTTTACGGGATGTGTGTTAGTCATCGCTAATGACTATGAAGCATTTGAGCAGAGTAAGAGCGCTAATCACCGGCAACAGTTTGTGCGGCGGCAGATGAAGACGCGGCAATAATTGCGCTTTTCGGGGGCGCCACTCACGATGTAATTGAACGTTTGAACACGAACTGCGAAAGATTTGTGTGGATAAGATTTCGATAAATATACGCACATTATATGATTAAATTAAATTATTTATTGTTCGTATGTAGATATATCTAATTTATAATCCCATCATATATCTATATACTATAATAATATTGTAGAGGTCAAATTTCTGTACAATGAAAAAAAATGCTAAAAACCGAGTCAGGGGGATGTAAGAAGTGAAATAGAACTAATTTAGAATTTTTTCAAATTTTTGTTTCTCTATTTGTCTGTCTGTTTGTACCGGCTAATCTCCGAAACGACAGGTCCGACTTAAATGAAATTTTGTTTGGTGGTAGCTTATATCCCTGGTCAACATATAAAATACTTTTAATCCCGAAAAATTAAAGAGTTCCCGTGGGATAGTTAAAAAACCGCAACACGCGGACGAAGTCGCAGGCATCAACTAGTCTAATTATATATGCATAAATATATATAAGTATATAGTACTTATTTATATTTTATTTTTAATGGTAGTTGATGTTTGTGATTATATTACAAGTTTTTATTTAACTTGCAATGGATGTATGTATGTAAGTTCGGGTGGAATCTTGCAAGTTAAATTTGACCAACTTTCCGGTTTCCGATTAAGCTTAAATTTTGCACGCATATGTATATCGCGTGACAATGCAATAATATGGTACCATGGAGCTTATCTGATGATGGAGTCGGAAGGTGGCCATAGGAACTCCTGTACTAAACAAGATGGACCCGTCGTGTTTGGGCTCGTTTTACTTGTTTTGGCTAGCACTCTGCTGTTACATGATATCCAGGATCACAAAAGCTTGTATTTAAAAACCATTTTATAAAAGCTTATTTTAGTTTAATACAACACCAAAAATCGTATATCTAATTTTTCTTTAAGATCTCCTTAGACACTGGGTTGCTTGGAAGAGATCGCTATAAGCGATAAGGCCGCCCATTGTTCTAATGCAAATGTATCCATATCAATTGTTTAGATTTAAGTTTATAGTGAACAATAAAGAATTTTCATTCATTCATTCAGTCCTTGCACAGAAAGCTGAGTACAGAGCGATGTAGTTTGGATTGGATATTCTGATTCAAAATTACGATTTCAACTCTTCTTCTGAAAATTGCTTTTTTTATTTTTATTTTCATTACGTGATAAATTTACATTAAATTAACAATCTCACAACCTGATAACTTACGTGTAAAACGGTTCATTTCGGGGCATGGTTTATATTTAGTTTATACAGTGCGTAAGGAGAATATAAGGACAATTTATAATGTTTATGTTACAATAAGATGTCATATGAAACATTTATAGGTTATACCAAAGAAAATTGTTGCTTCATGTCAGTGACGTGGCAATAGTAGACAATCGCTGTAACCGATCATATTCGATTAGATGAATCGATACACGTTGTTATGCGCAATATACATACAAGCACGTTACAATATAGACAAGCATGAGTTATATTTTTTATTTAAATCATAAAGTTAGCAAAATATTTTTACTGTTTATTATATGTAGGTATATATTGTTACAACTTGGCTTCGACAAAAACAAATTCCACGTACAGTCTGTAAAAACACATTTTATTACCTGTCGGTGTTTGAACTAATTGTAATCCTTTTATGATCGTCTTCTTTTGTTTACTTATTTATTGACATACGTTTCTAGAGAACAGTCCATTGTTTTATTGTTCTTGTTTAATGCCGCTTGCGGCCGAATCATTAGCCAGGTGTTGCGGATTACGTCGACTACGATACGGGCACATTTGAATTTGTGAGATATAAAATGACAGCCTGGTGGGGAGAGGGGGTAGTCGAGCGAGAACCATGATCAAGACGAGACGTGCGTACATTGGGGAATCTATTAGTGACGGACTTTGCGCATTTTATTGAATTACGACCTTCTGCATTACGTTTGGATTTGTTGTGTTCGGTTATATTTGTACCTGTGTTATACGTGTTTGTATAGTTCTAGTAAACTCTATAATAATTCCAACGGCATTTTCTATTATAACGGCAATTCGAGTCCTGCAATTCGTAACAATATTATTACTTACATATTAAATAGTTTTTAAATTAAATTCATAAAATATTCGGGTCATTTTAATATTATGCCATAAGAAAGGTTTGCATTGAAAATCAACGTTGTGTTGGATGTTATGTCGGCACAGCAATAAACTGAGCGCAAATCTTGTTTACCGAAAATGCGATGTACAAATTCTCAGAATATGTTGTTATTTTTAAGATATATGTCAGCAATGTAAGTATGTCGATATTTCTTCAAATATTTTTTATCTTTCTTTCTTTCTTTCATTCATTCATTCATGATAAAATACACATGTAGATGATAGATGGTACATGATAGAGCCATGCTAGAATCATCATTTTGATTACAGCTCTTAGGGCTGGCTTGATTGGTGTTATAGCACGCTCCCACAGAATATCGGCGTGAAATGGTTAGCCTTGTGCTAATCATGTTTTGTGCGATGAGTGAGAGTTGCCATTGCCCACTTCCCCCTCCCCTTCCCACTTCTTTCTTATTTTATCCCCGTAATCCAATCCTATATATCCCATGGCATATCCTATCCACTTCCTTTATCCCATCTTAAATACTGCAACGCGTTGGCTTCGCCCTTGGTGTTGGAAATGTTTATAGGTGACTATAACCTCTCTGCATTAGCTGGACCTTATCTGTCAGGTTGACAATAAAGAATACTTTTTTTGAGTTTGTAAACGCTATACTAAGAAAAATATTGCTTGATTTCAAAACTGAAAAACGTCGAGAAGGACGTAAAGCGAACAACGACAGTCACGTGAACGCGGTGTCGTAGAAAGTTTTAGATATAAATTTGCAATAAACCATAAACGTCCCTCTGCTGGGTTTCGGCCTCCCCCTATAGAGGATATTTACTATCCAACTTATTTTCAGAAAACAAGTTTTCTCGGCAATTCTACATAGCTTTTTATGAGAATGTACGTCGTTTTGTATTATCCAAGAAATTTAAATATTTTTCGCGATGTTTACGTGAACGAACCTGCATAAAAAATTATTGCTGAAATTACTCGTATTCATTTTTAAACTAAAAAACGAAAATCTAGTTTTAATAAAAAATTATTTATATAAAAAACTAGCGTATGCCCGCGACTTCTTGCACTCTTGACCTGAAATTCCCACGGTATTCCCGGGTCACAAAGTATCACACCATTTAAAAACGAATGTAAGCTATCTTTTAAATGAAAACTGTGTCGTTGTAAGCTAATTAAATTTCGAATCGCTCTCGGGAAAATTCCCGCGGGATAAAAAGTATCACACATTTTATCACATAAAATTTGCTTCAACCAGTGAAAAAATTGCATTGGAATTCGATTTTTTTTCTATCTGTCCCTTTTAAATCATTCCCAGAATAATGCCCGCCGAATTCCCGAGATAAAAATTAGCGCAGATTTTAAGTCTAAGAATTTGCTGTCAATCAAGGAAAACCGCATTGAAACCGGCTTAGTAGTTTTTAGGTAAATACCGAACAAACAGACAAAAAATCTCCGTAGTTTATAGTCTATTCCAGTTGTTTTTGTACAGACATGGTATGTTTGGAATTTTATAATATTATAGATAAAAATTTGCGCATCCATACTATTCTTCACCGAGAGTGTCCACGTCTTGATCGGATTGTGTTTACATATGTAGAGTGCGTCAAGTACAGTGCACACCCGACAAAAGTTTATGATACAGTAGCAAATTTATATTACCTAGATCCTTCACTAAACATATTTATTATATCATGGTCAATGTGCAGTAATTTACGATTTAAGCGTTGGCACGTCTAGTTCATTGGAAAACAAAGAGGTTCCAGGACGGTTCCCAGTAAATAAACCTTTCGTTGTTTAAATAAGCATTTTCTTCGAAAACTAAAAGGAGACTAAGCTATTATACGTAGACTAATGAAATTTAGTTAGAAGGTGTATTGTAAACTCCAGCATACAATAGTGTGAGGAAAGCATTAAAAATAACTATGGGTGACTAACGTACAAGGAACTGAGTATTTAAAAAAATATTAGTGTACACGCGCATTTAGAGTATCGTTAGATAGGTCTTTAAAATCGTTATTATTTCGTGGGCTATTTCATAAGTTGCCGCCCATAAGGTGACAAATATTCTTTTTCAAAGTCGTGCAAAGTGTAATATTGTAACCCCTTTAGCTTTTGAACTATGGGATGGAAAAGTTAAAAAAAATTAAGGTCATAAATAAAATGTTTAACAATAATCGATTCCAATAAAATCCCATTAAATAGAGCATGCCGCCATAACAACTTTGAGTTGCATTCCGGCATCAGTGGCCAGGTTTCTCCTTTAAGGCTGGCAGCACATTAGCAGCACCTCTGGTATTGCTAATGGCCATAGGTGACGGTAACTACTTTCCATCACAGTTGGGCCGCCAGCCTGTCTACTGTGCTTCAACAATAAAAAAAATAGTTTACGAGATTAAATATAAAATTAGCTAGTATATTTTTTATTAAATTTGCTAGGGCCCCATAGCAAAATGACAAAATAGGTTAGCATTCATCATCTCTACGAAACCTTTTACAATTCGTAGGCCCATATGCATTTGGTAAATTTTATTTTTCGACTTCAATGTAAAAAAATAATATAATCCTGTAACCATATTTGCGTGCAAGTGTACACTTGTGCCACCGTACACTCGATCCAGTTACTGACCTCTTTTCCACTCGTTTTTTCCCAATTCTTTGTCTCGCTCCCGCGTAATAACGCTTTTGAGATTAATACGACGTACTAATACATATCATTATATTGAGTGGCTTTTCTTTGAAATCTGTTTGTCTGTCTGTGTGCCACAGATGGACCACATTACATTGAACTTCCTACTAACCTCTGATATATTTACTCACAACTCGTAGGTCTATAAACAGACAACTCAGTGCTGAATTATTATGATGAATATACTATAAAATATTGTATAATATTATAGCTATATAAATTTATTTTCTACCATATATAAATGATAAGCTCATGAATTATATCTAGTTTATAGTATTATGTTTTATTATTTGTATTCTTCTGCTCGAGTATATGTCACTGAACTCCTAAACGATTGGACCGATTTTGGTGAAATTTTTTGTATGTGTTCAAGTGGGTTCGAAAATGGTTTAGATTCACAATTAGACCCGGTATATGACGCTGCAACCGAGTGCTGTATTTTTTCCAAGGCCGGACGACCTCTGTCGGGTTCGTTAATTACTTTATAAATCTTATTTATAAAGTAAACTATTTACTAATTTATAAACTAAATTATTATACAATTGCTGGTTTAGCAACTACCGACTTTTTGTCGTTCCTGTACTCCATCCAAAGGTTGTCTGGAAGAAATTGCTACGAACGAAAGACAACCGATTATACTTGAATAATAATGTTCTTGATTTTTTGTAGCTATTTTTTTATTGCATGAGTTCAGCAGACAGGCAGACGGCCCACCTGATGGAAAACGGTTACCGTCATCTATGGTCATTTGTAACACCAAAGGTGCTACAAATCTGCTGCTAGAAGACTGGAACCTGGCCACTAATACCGGAACACAACTCAAAGTTGTTATGGCGGCATACTCTAGACCAAGGGTAATAGCCATCCAGACGGGCAAATAACCTACCACCTACTTGTGGGTTGTTTTGTCGCCTCTTACGACAGGATACTAGGTCGCAGGAAATTATATTCTTTCACCGATCCTGCATGAATAAAAATACATTTTTGTAAAATAATAATATTCTATACTATTATATCTATTACTATAATATTAACAACAAAGAAATATTTTAATCAGTAAACTGCGAGACAGACAGACAAACAGGCCAATATTCGAAGAAATGTCATTTATCAGGTATAACTAAATAGCAATTTTATTATTTATATGCCAGAATAGTAGAGTATGGAAGAAAAAGACGTACGTTTGTCGGACTCCAAGTTTTATCCGTGCAGGAACAGAGGAACAGCACTACGTCCTGCGGCCGGGCGGCCTGTTTTAAGAGGCGACAAAAAACCCACAGCCAGGTGGTAGGGTATTTGCCCGTCTGGATGGCTACTACCCTTGGTCTATAGTTATGCCGCCATAGCATCCTTGAGTTGTGTTTCGGCATTAGTAGCCAGGCTCCAGTCTAACTTTAGAGAGATGCATCGCATTTGTAGCACCTTTGGTGTTGCAAATGTCCATAGGCGTTGGTAACCGCTTTCCATCGGGTACGCTGTCTACCTATCTGCTGAACTCATGCAATAAATAAAATCTACCACTGTAAGGCCGATTTCAAACACCCAAACCTTACTTACTTACTTGTTTCTTTGGTATTTTTTTCCCTTTATTGTAACATATACCTAATATTCCTAATATAAGTTATATAAATCTAATCTTAGTCTTATATTGCCTGGTGTGTTGTAGAATATTTGTGTCTGGGTGGTATATTTTGTAATTGGATTTTGTGTGTTATGTTCTGTTATTAAGTGTGTGTGTAAGGTGTAAATGTTTAAATTGCGCGTGTGTTGTTACTGTTGTGTTTATTCTGGTGTTATTTGTGTTTATAAGGGATATTACACTATTGAAAAATTCTTAAATGACAAAACTTCATTTACATAGCAGCTCGCTCCGACCTCTTATACTATATTTTGTATAACGTTTTTATCTTGCGAAGCATGTAAGGAATTTATGGACATATGTTGCACTATAAATTTTTAGTACGTCATGTCATTATTATAACTATAATTATAATTTTCTTTCTTTTTATTGTGTCTTTGTCTTGCTGAGTATGCACTATTTGCTACCACTATGTTAATTCTTCGAAAATTAATTGTGTGACATATTTCTGTATAAAATTTATTTAAAAAAAGTTTGAGTGAATCTATTTTAGTTAGGCGTGTTGGTGGGGAGTTTCTTGCCGCTTCTTCTCCTTAACAGCAATAACACGTTGCGAAGCGGTGTACATAGTCTAGAATGTAAAAATAAACTTTACCTTATATGTATGACCTTCAAAAAGTGTTCTCCAATGGAAATTATTTTGAATAAAAACTTTTGAATTTGAATTTGATATTTGTTTCGTAATATTATTTAATATCATTTAGATGTAAGTACTATTGTAAAAGTAAAACCACATTTGATCAGATAATGCAGATATATAAAGTTAATGACTGGAAATTAAAATATAACGCGAATTGTTTCTTATAAAGAAACTGAAGTTATATAATAATTATAAAATGTAAGAATTTAAATATTTATCTATTTATCTATTATATCATTGGAATTGAAGTTTCTATATATGATACCAAAATGTATGCAAATATTTAAGTGAAATCTGCTATTTTTACAATACCTAGCCGTTTGCGGTAGTTTTTAAATTTCTAAAAACGATCTCTCTGTCTTCTTGTTTGTCTCGGATTGTGTCTGAAACTACACAATTTTTTAGAATGAATATAGATATTCGTGTATGTGTCCTTTATTGTAGATATGAGTAACACAAGTCCTGCGTAAGCCGTATAGTAGGTACAGCTAGTGATAAAAAAATTTTTGTTGCTGCGTTTGTGGCCAGGTTACAGTCTCCCTTTAGAGAGCGGCAGCACATTGGTAGAACCTTTGGTGCAACAAATAGACGTAACCGCTTCCCACCAGGTGGGCCGTCTGCCTGTCTGCTGAACTCATGCAATAAAATAAAATAAGTACAGGATCTTAAAGCCCACCGTCTTTATCGAGGCCTATAAACACGGTTAACGCGGCAACGCTTCCAGTGTTTTGGGAACGTTCCCGGTTAAGGTAATTTGAGACCCATATTTTATTCGTATCTTTTTTTCAATAAAGCCATAGCAATTAACATACAAATATATTGTTGATAAATATTTAATTAAAATTTTAAAGTACATGTAAATTTTAATTGTAAATCGTGAATAAAACGTTTTGTTTTACTAAGTATGCTTTTTTAATGCTTAATAGTAATGGCTAAAACACCCACGTCTTCAATAACGTGGGTTCGAATCCTGCTCAGGGAACAGGGAACATGCACTGGTAATATAGATCGTGACGCGCAGCCTTAATAAGAATGTATTTAGAGTTTATTTCTATGAATTCTTACACAAAACTAAATATAGCTAATGTTTTTACTTCTTTAACATCTCTTATACGATTCTGATTAGATTTTCTTCAAATCTCAAAACTATTGCGACTTATAAAAAATGCAAACACACTTGTTGCTTTAACATCTTGGCAAAAACTATTAATAGACAGACACGCGTTGAAATCTTTTTTACTACAACAAAACTAGAAATATTACTAATCTAAAATGTTTTTAATATAAATAAATAAATTATAAGAGCAATAGTATCCTAAGAAGTAAAACGAAAGATAAGTATTATTGGACCAAAAAGTACTAGTTCAATGATCATTTGAATACTATCGATCGAAGAACGAATGAACTCGGTACACATGTATCCTATCATTCATTAGTGCTAGCCAGAATCCAATACGACATTTTTTACAATCCCCCAGCAACATAGCTTGCGGTCCTACAATACAAAAACGTAAATGACAACTGGTAAACTTTCACTGAGAGTTGAATGGTTTTAGTCGCACTGTTGCTAATTTAAACCCATAATACCAGGGATGATAAGTATATGATATGACTAATAATATTTTGTAACTAGACATATAATTTTATTGCAATAATTTATAAAATATTGTTTTAATGTAACTCAGTTTTAATATTCTGACGTGTATTCGGACATTGCACGCCTAATAAGGCAAAATGTATTGAAACAAAGCATATTGTAATATCTTGTGTACACACATCTTAGCAATAAATTATTCATTCATTCGATTCATTCATTCATATGATAATTTCGATCTGAATATGGATACGGATATATGAATAATATTGTACCGGTTTCAGCTATTAGTATGGATATGACATTATTTCGGATTATCCGATAGTTTCGGATAGTTTAAGTTACGGATGTTAGATTTTAGAATTGTAATAAAAAACGAATAATTACAAAATCTGAGAACCATATAAACAAGACATTTTCTAGTTCGGACTCCTGGCTTTTTCACCTATAGTTAAGTTTTTTCTTTATTCTTATGTTTTTTAAAAGAAAATAAATAAATCAAGAACTCGAATTCGAAAGAAACCGACTCCCTAATCATAATAAATAATGGAGAGTTCGTTTAAGAATATTGTTACGAGCTACAGGACTCGAATTAAAAATGTCGTTGGAACTACTATAGAATTTATTAGAACTGTACGAACTCGTATAAAACAAAAACAAATAAAACTGGATGCAACCAGTTCACACTGCACGATTCAATACAATTCGAACGCGCAAAGTCCGTCGTCTTTATCGCTAATCGAGAGTACTAGAGAACGTCTTACTCGTTTCGTAGTCGTCGCTTAACTGCCCCGCCCCTCCATTCGGGCATCGTCTTATACTAACTACACAGTACAAAGAAATTGGAGGCGCACACTGAGTTTCTAAGAAATATTAATTTGCACACCTGCGAACGTCCACAAAGTCGAAAACAAAAACAAAAGGGATTAGTTCGACGCTAATGATGGTTATAAAATAAGTAAAAAGACAATAGCATGTTTTTCTTAACTACAAATTCAAAAGACAAAAGAGTTCCTTAATCCGGAAGGACAATAAGCTGCGCTTACAATAGGCTGTGCGGCTTATCTTTGACGGCATGTAACAATATTATAATGCCAGGAATTGAACACGAGACCTCTGCGTTCCAATGAGTTGGACAGCAATGCAAAGGTTTAAGCCATTAAGTAGAGATCGTGTCGTGTATCTATATCCATGATATAGCGAAGCACAAACCTAATTAGAGAATAATGCAATAATGATGATGAAGACAATCTGAATACGTTATTATACTGTTGCGAACCGGTCCTTCGCAGGTGTTTTCTTACTCCTTCGAATTTGATTGATTTGTTGTTTGCGCTAAATTCTTTGGTCCTAGCCGAAGGTCAGCGCTGGTTAACCACCAGCAAATCTGAGCTAAAGCCAGTTTAGAACTTCATCTTCATGGTTTTTATAATTGTTATTTAGTATTTTTGTATCATATTTAGTTCTAAAATCTAAATAAATACCTTTTCTTTCTTTTATGATTTATGATGTGGAAAGTGTTCAAGTTACATAAATTCCATAATGTACATTATTTGTTCAGCTATATTTTTTATTATATAAGGTTATGGTTGTGGGTATGTTAGATTTGAGAGTCTTTTGTATTTTAACAAAAAATTATTTTTATTGCTCTAGTTTAAACCAAAATGTCTCCTACTGTAGACTGTTCGGATACTGAATAGCTCAGTTTGGTAGACATTGAAAAATAATCCAATAACAAAAGTAAACTTTTTAATTATAGAAACATGTAAAAATTAAACAACTTTTCATATAGCAATCCATGTTTGCGAATTAAAACATAACCATATTGTTCCAATATATGTAGTCTTCTCCTGTAGACATGTAACACTTTTCTGTTTGACCCACCTATGACGGGCGGTGCGGTGACGAAAATATGACATTGGCACCAGTTATATCTAAATTTTTAAAGAAAATTAAAGTACTAACTCCCAGAGTGTTAAGTTTTCCTGTAGGTTCATGTCCTTCACGAACCGGGAACTAACAAAGAACGTTGCATACACACAAACCTTATACAAACACTACCGATTAATGTGTGCGTAAATAAAAACTTGAAAAAAACCACACTGACCCGCGCACACACTCTTATATTATGCGAAAAAAAATCATCAACACAAAGAAGTTCGACCGAAAACTTGTATACGAACTTTTGCACTCACACAAATATAAAAACACACACACATTGTAATTTATAAGGAAGTACTGCCTGTGTGCGTGCTTGCACCTTGTATATACACGAGCTAAACTTAGCTTAGTATCTTTGTGTTGATGTCCCACAGTTGCAGGAGTCCAAAAGTTATACATTATATTCGAAAGTCTCAATTACAATTGCCTTACATTCCAATATGATCCCTATTTCGTAAGAGTTAAGGTAGATTTTGGTGTAACAAAAAATAGATATAAAACGTTCGTGAGTTGCTTAACGCCTGCGCACCACGGGTAGTTTTCGTATGAAACTAGGTGGCGCGAGATGCAATGACAAGGACGGCGATATGAGTCTATATCCGTCCCTTTCATCCACCACCCGCCGCCCGGGGCGAGGGGGAATGGAGGGATGTCGTGTCGCGTTGATGAACATTTTTCTCTCATTTTTTCTTTATTTTTATGCGAATCGCTTTTAAAAAGGGTTCCGTCATAATTGCGTTCTGCCGTGATTATGTGACAAACAGATAACGTGACGTAACACTTAGAAATGATGACTTCTTTTCGCTTTTTCTTATTGGACTTCGTGTTTTGAAGGGTCAAATGAAATAATTTAATACTTGCACACGTATATATCGTGTTTTAATGCGAAGACGACCAACAAAAGCGTATCTAAAAGCTTTGATAAAATTGTTTACGTCAATTAAACTACGCTCTAAAACTCTATCGAAGAGCTACAAAGTTGAGAAAACATACATAAAAAAATTAAAGAGTATTTTTTTGTTATAATGCTTCTTCCTTTGACACAAGTTCAGGATCTTGTTGTCTTTTCCAATAATTATTAATTCTAATACAATTCTGTTTACTGACTATATAGTAAAGGTGGCGAAGTCCGTCAGTGGGGGAACTCCCATTATTTCCATGTTTGAATAGTTACGATGACAACAAATCAGTCAGTAAAGCTAAGACATTATTGAGTTTTGTCTTTGAATTGTAGCTGGCGTTAAATTCCGTTTTAAAAACGAGCGGTGTATAAACTTACCCCATTGACGGACTTCGCCACCTTGACTATATTGTATTACTTATTAACATTATTCACAAAAACTATCTATATTTTATTAAATATTATAAAAGAGAGTTATTTTGACGCATGGTTCATTAACTTACTTTTCAGCCATCAAAAAGTGAGATAGCTTCCACGGAGTGAGGGTCTGAAATTTACACGAGTAAAGTTTAAATAACCCGATGCACGAAATTATGTATTCGATGAACAAAGGTACTATTTATTTTAGAACATTAATCAAAAATACTCATCCGTGAGTTATGCCTATATGTGGCACCTATCCTCAATTTTTCACTACAGCATTTTATAGCGACATATAAATTACATATTCATGCTAAATTTCACCCATATAGATGGTTTTATTTTGACTTTGGTATTGTAGACAAGCGGGGACACAGCCATGTGATTGTATTCCCAAAAACCCCTAAAGGTAGTTTCAGCGTCGTAAAAAATAGGATTATATGCAAGTGAATCTGCGAGAAAATGTACTGTTGATCATAAAACTTTACGGCCTGGCCACACCCTCTTCGTTGTGAGTGACTGCTAAGCGCGACGCAACGAGCTACTAAAATAAACGTATCAGTACGCTTGTACACGTTACCGTCATCGCGCCACCGCCGCATTTTCCTTGTCAAGCAGGCGTCATCGGCTGTATGGGAGGATGAACAATGTTTGCGTATAGGAAACATAGAAATTCATAGAATAGGCGGCATGGCTTCGACGCTTCGGCGGTGCCGTCTACACGAGTGCTTAAGAAACATGAAGCATATCACGTTATATATCGCGCTTGGTTGCATCCTCCGTCGCGTCGCTTGTCGCATCGCTCGTTGCTAGGACTAAAGTCGTGACCGGGCCGTAAGTCATGAGTCACACATGATCAATAGCATGATATTGGCCATATAACTCGCTCCAAAATTTCTTATAATGCCCTTTACTCAATGTGAATGTCATCTAAATAATAACAAAAGCCCGACAAATCACCTTGAGCTCGACTGATAAAATACAAGTAATTAATTTACATAGATTTATTAGTTGAAATCGATTTTAATCGCATGTTTTTATTATTTCTCTTAATTGCTAAGAAACGATCGTAAAAATTGATTTCAATATTTAGCCGTATTTTACGGTACATTTATAATTAATAAATACTAATACTTGTATAAATTAAGAATTGTTTTTGAACAATAGACATTATTTAATAAAACTACGATTTAACGGTTTTAAGCGCGGTAATTTATTTGATTTTTGTTATTCCGAAGTTTCGGCTACTTTTCAGTTAAATAATAAATAAAATTATAAGAGCTAAGCATGTTTGCTGAAGAGTTTCTTGTGCCGCTTCTTCTCTTCGAGACATAACATGTTGCGAAGCGGTGGTAAATTAGATTAGGCTCCCATAGAGTTAATAATAACCATAAACTAAATAATTAAAATGAACAAGTTGGAGGTAGGCTAAATAAAACTTTAACAATACTCGTTGACACTTGACATCTTTGTCTTCCGTGATCACGGCCACTGAAAAGTGGCCGAAACGTCGGAATAACAAAAATCAAATAAATTACCGCGCTTAAAACCGTTAAAACGTAGTTTTATTATGTACACAAGTCGCGAAAACTTAAGAAAATATTAATAGACATTATTGTTTGTATTATTTGTTTGTTTCTTCCTTCTTCACTGCTTTGAGAATGAAATAATTCTCCTTAAATTTGTACGATACATAATATATTTACTTATACGTTAGAAACTGAAAATTAATTAATAAAAAAGAAATTCAACCCAGTATTAAAATATAGCCATTTATTTAACTGCGATAGGTCGTGGTAGCTTAGTGTTGAAGGCAGTCGCGTCCAAAACCCAAAGGGTGCGGATTTACAATCCTGGCCGAAAAGCATGCACCACTTAGGCAGTTTTCTCACCTAATTTACAAGTATATTGTAAATATTGACACATAACGTATATACACTAATTTCGTTAACGGCGTTATTTTTTTGACGCTCTAAATAAGACGTGTTCGGTGACAATCTAAATTTTTAACACTAACGCAGATGAAACCCCGGCATTACAGTTACCACGTGCTGACGGTGAGGGAAACCTTTGGGATGAAACCTGCACATCGAGATAGGTAACCGATGTGTCAAATCCTTGGGCATGCGTGACACGTATACTGCCCGTTCTTCAGTAAATGAGAGACTCGAGCCCAGCACTGGTATATATAGGCTGTTATCATATTATTTATAACTGCCTTTACATTAAAGTAATAGGGATGCGGACACACGTTACATTATTGTCTAATTCTATCGAATTCAAATGATGTTTAGAATTTTATATGATTACAGATTTATATTATTAGTAGATATTAGTCAAAAGTTTGAATGGCACTAATTATTACTTCAGATTAATAAATCCTTTTATCATAAATAATGTCAAAGTTGCATCAGACTAAGTTTTTTTTTGCCGAAGCTGGCGAACCGGCTTACGGCCCAGCTCATGGGAACTGGTTACAGTCACCTATAGACGTTTGCAACGTCGACGTCGTCAGCCTTTAGGAGGGGATAATGTGGATGGGGTCGGAGAATGAATAGATATTTTTATTGCCTGAAGCAGGCAAACAGGCGGACGGCCCACTTGATGGAAGGTGGTTACCGTCGCCTATGAACGTTTGCAACACCAGAGGCGTTGCCAACGAGTTGCCGGCCTCTATAAAAAATTATAACACCCTTATTAAACGGCCCCATCTCGCAGCGCAGAGGGTAAACCTCGGCGGGAAGTTCCCTCCAGATCATTGTTGTAAGCGGAATAAACGTTCTAGAGCCATTGCATAGTTAACCGTGGGAGCTCCAGGAAATGGGGGTGAACATCCCGTCGATGGCTAGCGGTGCGATTGTAAAAATAAGGCGTTGGCACCAGATCAAACAGTTCCTCGGAACACTCCCCGTTGTACAGGAGGTAGAATACGCAGAGGGATGCAAAGTCTCTCCGAATGCTAAGCGATTCTAAACCGCCTCTTAGTATGGGATCGTTGACTGTACGAACGACGCGACGCTGGATGGAGTCGAGAGGGTCAGTCTGGTAAGCGGGTGCTCCAGTCCATAAGTGTGAGCAGTATTCTATATGCGGCCTAATTTATGCTTTGTATAGCACAAGTCTTTGCCACGGGGTGAAATACTGCTCAGACCGGTTTAGCACACCAAGCTTTTTTGAGATCGCTTGTTTAGATACAACAAGAGGAGCGGGATAGAAGGATAGAAGGATGAGAGAGGGAAAATGAAATAGGAACATGAAACATGATTAACATAAGACTAACCGTTTCACGTCGATTTTCTGTGAGAGCGTGGTCTAAATCTAAATTGATTGCATAATAATAGATGTCCGGCAGTGACCATCGATTGGCTAATAATAATAATAAATCTTTATTCCTCTTTATTTCCTCTTTAAATACACTGTGGAACATAAAACTGGTATCAACATTGAGTAAGAGGATGGTATCTATTGATTGATTCTACTTACAGGCTTGAAAAACAACGCGTTAAATATAAAATAGAGTACATTACCATAAATAATCTAATACAATAAAAGAAAACTAACTTATTTGTATTGTACTCTACCCATAGTCCTTGAAGACTATAAGTAGAATACTGAGCCTAGATCACCGCCTTCTATGGGTAAGGTGCCCCCAGAAGGCTGGCTACGTTTCCTCCCTGGATCGTCATACTAATATAAAATTGAATCTGTAAGGACAAGTAAAATTGTTTTTTACTATATAATATATTTATATGTATCAGTTTTATTTTAAATTATGTATATAATTTATTTTTAGGATTTGATTTACTTTATGGTTTTATTTATTACTACATATAAGCTATTGTTCCAATAAAATACTTTATATACATAATAAAAGATACATTCATATACTAAAGTTAACTATATCCACTATTATAAAGAAAACATAAATGTTCATAAGAGAACGGAACTTAAAAAGCAAAAATGAAACTGAAATAAGAAGTCCGGTAAAAAGAAGTAAAAAACAAGAAGTTAAAGTAAAAAGACGAAAGAAAAAGTCTGCACGTAAACATTGCGTTACCGTACGCGTGACTCGCGCCTTGGCGGGAAACTTATTTTCCCGCCTTTTCTCGGCGGCCATATTTATTTTTCTTATACGATTCTAATTTTATAAAAACTTTTTTTGCAAAGAACATTTATTATATGAATAGTATTATGAATTAGGAGTATTTTTTGTACAATTTATAATGTAAAAAGTGTTACAGGTTCATTAATAAAGCGGTATATTTTTTTAGCCTATTAAATTTGGTTTTTTCTTTAATTATTGTGGGCATTAGCCTAATTTTTTAAAGCTTTCTCATTTATATACATGTCAGTAATAACCAACGAAACTAATATACGTGAAAATCTGGTAAGGCTTTTTAGACGATAACTTTTATTGGTTTAGTTGTAGATTTATCGAGTAAATTGATGTTTAAACATATTAGAGCCGAACTTATTTCAGTCGCATCCTCTTTGGAGAAAAAAAAAGTGGCCCGCAAGCCAGTCTCGCAGCAACAGCGGCGCGCGACGCTCGCTTCCAAAATATTTATGTTATTTTATATTACGTGTTTCATTTCGCGTAGTCATTGGACGGCGGTAGTTATGCGGCGCGCGATGTGCAACAAATTGTTATTTTCGACATATTAAAAAAAAGAACAATTTGAATTTCGAATTAAAAAAAATGGAACGCAAACGAGTTTTGTCAAATGGAAATTTTGAAAATGGAATTTTTTCGTAACAACCGCAACTAAACGCAGTTCAAACTAGAGTTCTTTTTTGTTCTCCATTCACTTCTGTTCTCTTACAAACTTATGCAGTTACGTTTTGAGTTTTGATAATTAGGGAACGAACTGTACTTGTGACGGAGGGACTTGTGTTAGAGGAGTGAGAAGTAGACAGGAGAAGATGGCTTTGGCTTCATCAGTGAGCTTATACTACTCCATTGTGCAGCGGGCGGCGAGGCACTATTTAGAAGATTATTGTCATACAGGTAAACCTTACTTTTAAAAATCATTTTTTATTTCAGAAACCAAAATGCAAATATTATATATACTTCGAGAAGATGTGAAAATGAATAAAATCATCACAAACGCTAATGTGTCTGTTAATCACACTCTGAATAGCGCGCTACTCTCATTTTGATACTTAATAAAAATATCTCATTTATAAATTTAAAAATACAAATCTAATAAATAATTTTTGACCTATTCGTGCTATAGTCTAATTAAAATATAAATTATCTAAGAAACTTACTACTAAATATATAATTATTTATCGAATTCCAAATTTGAATGGATGAATGGCCTTTACCCATTCATTGCAATGAAATATCCCGAATGAAATGAATATAATAATAATCATATAATAATAATTGGAGTTTATGATGACTGTTATCAAGGCTATTGCATTAAAATGGATGTTTGCTCAGGATGGGATTATTCGATAATCCCATATAAAAACGAACTACGATACTTTAATAAAATTAAAAGAAATTTTCATTTCATTATAATTGTAAATATTATATATATTTAGTTTAATTATGTAACCGATGTAAAAAAAAATATTGTAACAGTTTTAAAACGTGTATCAAGTTTTTGCTTTTTAGATAATCTAAAAAATTATAATGAAAGCTAAAAGAACATAAATCATAACATAATCTTAAAATGCATTTGATTTATTTTCTATATTCAATTATATAATAGTTACGAATTATTTTAAAAAAATCTATTAGTCTTGATATCTAAGTTACAACTAATATGAAAATCAATTAAAAGAAATAAGTTAACATGTTTCAATAATATTTTTTTATAATTATAGGTAAGCTTGTAATAAAACTGAAAGCACTTTGTAAATTCATATCAAATGCAAATGATAAATAAAATAAATTCCTTATAAAATATACTTGCTGTTGTTATAGCGTCGGAAATTGTTTTATACCTAGTGTCTACTATACGTTTTGAATTTTACGACATATTCACAAATTATAAAAGAATATATATTTAAATTAGCAACCTCTATAACAATAAAACCTCTCCATAGTTGCGAGAAGATATAAAAATTTAACAATCCTTTTAAAATTTTAAATATTACAACTCTTTATAATCTAGAAAGTGTTATCTCACCTACCACCTCAGTTGTTAGAATGCAGTGGTTCGGGTTTCGCTTCCTGAAAAGATATATTTTGTTAAGAAACTTACAGAGATCCATATAATATGCGTTAGCCTTTTATTTAAAGTTTAATAAATACTTATTTAGCAAATCTTTACATGCATAATGTACAAGCTCTACAAGCATAATAAACTACAAGCATCAATTTAATTAAATTAAGCTATAAAAGTTTTACACGTATAATATAATTTAAATTTCTTACTAGAAATATTAAAATGAATTACAGTAACCATATGATTCATACGGTTACTTATGAATAATATCACTCCATAAGCGTGTCCTATTTTGCTGGGATCGTATATTCCATTTTTTTTGAGAATAGATAATTTACTTGCCGCCCTTGACCAAGGCGGTTTGCTGGGTTTGACACATCCGTTATCTCAATATGCAGGTTTCATTACGATGTCTTCCTTCACTTTTGTTAGCACGTGGTAATTTAACAATATGCACATTAGGTCAGAAAACTATCTAAGTGGTGCATGCGCGCCGGTCAGGATTTGAACCCGTGCCCTTTGAGTCCGGGACGCGTGCGCTAGCCATTACGCTACCACGACTCTGTTACCACGATTATAATTTTTTATCATTAATTATGGAAATTCATTCACATGAATCGATTATTGCAACCGATAACATATTTTATGTGTGATTTTATTTTTAAATTTCTCGTCTTCCAATTTGGTGTTGTTACATTAGATAACACTTTATAGCTCACCAAAATAAACAATTACAAAAACAAAATGTATAAGTACAATAGATCTTGGCAAAACAACAGGCGGCCTTATCGCTCAAAGCGATCTCTTCCAGGCAACCTAGCTTAAAAGCGTGATGTTTTCCATTTTATAATAGAAACATATATCGCTTCGCTTTTTTTAAGCCATATCTCAACTCATTACATTTCTTCGGCCCATAAGTCCCAGTATCCTTTGTATGGACCGTCCACCCATAATTTTTTAAGTTATATATTTGTAAATGAACACTTAAGCCTTTCGTAAGAAATTTAAAAAATGCCTTTAGTTCCGTTTGACTTCATTCAGAAAATGTGGACGAAATCGTGGGTAAAAACTAGTCATGGATTTCACATCAACATCATCATTATAATAAACCTAGTGTTAAATCCCGATTGTGTTCAAAACATCGGCTTCAGAACTTAGAGTCCGCTTTCCTGCTTTCTAACTAGCTTATCGACTTGGCTTGTATTAATCAATATAACAGGATCCTTTCAACATAATTTATTTCAATATTTTGCAAATTTGTTATTATTTTTATAGTTGATTTTATACAAAAATAATATTTATTTTTTTAGTTACTTCTGAAGTCTGTTATATTTACTGTTAAAATATATATAAATATATATAAGATATAAGAGAGAGAGAGAACACTTTATTGCACATCAGAATATACAATTACAAAAACAAACCATATTTACAATGTTTTCTAGGCCATACAATAGGCGGCCTTATCACTCCAAGCGATCTCTTCCAGGCAACCTAAATCAAAGAAATTTGAATCAGACGATGTAGGTACTTGAATACCTTTAGAAAAGAAATGTGAAACACGTTGTACGTGCCTCTCATATTTGAGGGTTGCTCTCGATTTTTCTGGGATCCACTCAATGGGTCCACCTCAGGAGTAAACTATTTCGAATAAAAAACTTGAAAATCGGTCCTGAATTGACGAAAAAATCTCATAACAAACATACAGTCGAATCGAAGAACCTCCTATTTGAAGTCTGTAAAAAATGACTAATAAATTGTCGATATACAGTAGAACCCCTTTAAATCGAACCTCCATAAGTCGAAAACCTCCCAAATTCGATAAAAAATTGTGTTCCCTTCCCTTCAACCCTAAAACTTCCGATGCTCGAAATCTGAACCTTCTATAAGTCGAAATAAATATATAAGCAAATTTAGTACTTACTTTTCCTCTATAACTCGAAAAAATAAATTGAACCTCTATATCTCGAACATTGCAATATTTGATTTTGCAACCTTCATTTACCACTTGATTATTTTAATAAATCTTAACCTCTACAAATCGAATGTTTCCCTACTCTATAACTCGAATTTTTGGCGTCTCCCTTCAAGTTCGACTTAGAGGTTCTACTGTAATACTTTTAAAACTAGATATCATAGTACTGTTAATATCATATCAATATATGTATATCTTTGTCTTATACTTGTCACTTCAAAATTTTATGTATATACTTTTTTATTCTAGTTATATTGCAAAACCCACATGTTACACAATTTTTCTCTAATCCATCCTAAGGTTGTCTGGAAAAAATTGCTTTTACTGATAAGACCGCCTGTTGTCTTCTGTACTTAAACTTCTTGAATTGTATCTTAATGTTATGCAATAAAGTATATTCTATTCTATTCTACTGGTATTACTAATTATTTAATGTGCAAATATTCAAATACTACTTTATAATGCTTAATGCTTGATAAACAACGTGCATATCTGCATAAAATTTTTAAGTTTATTTCGTATTTACATACACTTAATTTCGTATTTTCACAGATATTCCAAGCGTTAATTTCATAACCTTCAATTATTACGATAAACTTTATCTTAATACCCAATCTGTTTAATATTTTCAAAGTTAATTGTTAATATTAATTACGTTATTGCAAATATATGCTAAATAGTTGAATTCGCTCAGTGGATGGCGTTTTGAAAAAAACCACAATATGTTATGCTAGGTGATAAAGATTACGCTCCCCAAGCTTACATACATATTGAATATTTAAAGACAAACAGATTGCGTTATTTTTTTGTATTGCATAAGTTCAACAGACAGGCAGACGGCCCACCTGACGGAAACGGATTCCCACTGCCTATCGACATTTTTAATACCAAAGGTGCTACCAACATGCTCTTGCTCTATAAAGGGAGACTGAAATCTGGCCACTAATGCCGAAACACAATTCAAGGTTGTTATGGTGGCATACTCTAGGCCAGGGGTGGTAGCCATCCAGACGGGAAAAGAACCTACCAGCTGGCTGTGGATTGTTTTGTCGCCTTTGACGACAGGCCAGACAGACAGGCCGGCCGCAGGAAATCGTATTCTTTCTCCGTTCCTGCACGGATAAAAATTTACTATCATAAAATCAAAAGCTAAATGGCGCTAAAAATTTTCTATTACCAAAAGAATTGTATTGGCCTGCTGAATATTCACAGTTTATTATACTGGAAAATAATAATAATCGGAATACAAACACATACACATTGTATATCCCCATATTAAGCAAGTTACGCTTGTGTTATGGGTAATATATAACGGACCACTCTGGGGCTGATCTCAGATACTCAGACCATAGTGAATAACTGAAAGTTCGTTTGCAAAATTTACCTTGCCAGGAATCGAGCCCGGGGCCTCTGCTTTATAGTGAGCTAGGTCGGCAAAGGCTTAGCCTGCTCAACCACAAAGGCTGTCCTGTTTATTGAAGAGTAATATTGTAATTACCATTATACTATTGGCGGCGGCGGTGATCTAAGCTCAGTATTCTAGTCTTGAGGGACTATAGGTAGAATACGATACAAATAAGTTTCCTTTTATTTTAATCGATTATATGTAATTTTATAATTGTAAATTATGTATATTACTATTCCATAATCGACTTCTTATTTAGATAAACATGGCTGCACGGTAGGAAATGCATAAAAAATAATTGTGTCCTATTTGCTCTGTTGTAAAATTTGAAAGTTTTGTTCAAAATTGTTTTTCAGGTGCGATATCAATCGATAGCTATCAAGAATCTCCTATATGACATTATTGACGAATTACTTTGTTCATTTATTCTCCACATAAAAATAACACAAGTCTTCCTTATAGATATCTACTACAATTAAATTCAAAAGAACTCTTTTTTTATTTTCCACATACAATTATTGCTTAAAAAACCAAGCAATTATTATACTTCATACGTGAACTCTTCTTACTGAAAAGTTTGTATAATAAGATACTAAATTTATATTCAGAGTACAAATAAAAGAAACAATACATATTTGAAAACTTCAAATCGCTTTTCTGAAAAGGTGCTTTTTAACCCGAAAAATCAAAAAGCAACCAGTTAATCTAATGCCAAGATTATCTAACGAAATGTGCCTAAAATTAATTTTCAATTTTTTACATCAATCTGTAGTGTCACGTCAATTAAAGCAAGCATTTAAGAATGGCCTTCTTGGCATACTACATAGTTGTATAAGCTAATGAGTTTACATTGGTAACACTTCTGGTGTTGCAAATATCACATAGACGACATATCCACTTCCCACCAAATGGGCTGTCACGTCTGCTACATGTTCTAGTATTAAAAAACAACAAAATAATCTATCTATAATATTATGAAATTCTAAACATACCGTGACCATTGAAGCTATTAAAAAAATAACAACTGGAATAAGCTATATAAACGATGGAGAACACAATGCCATATTGTTTTAGATTTCTTGTCTGTTTGTCTGTTTGTGCGGGATTCACGTAAAAACTACTCGGCCGAATTTGATGCGGTTTTTGCTACCACTGAAAAAATATTTGAAATTCCAATGCTATTTTTTCACCGATCGATAGATAATTTTATGTAATAAAGTGTGTAATACTTTTTATCACACACTTTATTACATAAAATCGTACCGAGAATCCTGCGGGAATTTCAAGGCAAGCGTGGATAAAGTGACCTTATCTAAAACGTCTCTGTGGACCCTATATAAAAAGGTGGAGTAAAGGTTTGTTACCGCTTCCTCTCCTTAAACAGTAATAACACGTTTTGAAGTGGTGTACATAGAATAGGAAGTAGATTTAAATAAAAAAAAATAAAAAATTTAAAACCCAATTTCACTGCCTCCTACCGGATCCAATTGTGAACCTAGGCCATTCCTGGAACCCACTCAAACATGTACACAGAAAATTATTCTAATCGGTCATGCTGTTTGAGTTTCAGGGAGACTAACGAACAGCAATTCATTTTTATATAAAACTAGCTGATGCCCGCGACTTCGTCCGCGTGGAGCGGTTTTTTAACTATCCCACGGGAACTCTTTAATTTTTCAGGATAAAAAGTATCCTATATGTTGACCAGGGATATAAGCTACCACCTTACAAAATTGCATTTAAATCGGTCCAGTCGTTTCGGAGATTAGCCGATACAAACAAACAGACAGACAAACTAAGAAACATAAAATTTAAAAAAAAACTATTTTAGTTCTATTTCACTTCTTACATACCCCTGACTCGGTTTTTAGCATTTTTTTCATTTTACAGAAATTCGACCTCTACTGTTTTATTATGTAATAGTAGATAGAGGAAATAAAAACTTTTGAATTAGAATATGGCTGGTTTAAAGCCAACCAGTCCCAGCCGGGGGCTTTTGTGAGCTGTTATTGTTATAATATATGGTCTAAAGGAATTGGTTCTAAATAAGCTTGCAAAATTAGACCTAAACAAACTAACTAACAAACATTGCAAGTTAAATAAAAATTTGTAAAAAGATTATTCTTATCTGAGACGATAACATCAGACATGTTGCACCTTAAATAATAAATATGCCATTTTTATCATATTTTTATATAAAATTAATTCAACTTTTTATAAAGTACAGACGTACAAAAAACCGACTGCGTCCGCAACGATGCGTTAAAGTAGGGTATGATTATTCATGAGTTGCATCTATTTAAATTTTAAAATTATTAATTGTTGAATACCTCTGTGACGGTCAAAGATGTCAACATTTTCAACAACAACCTTCCTTTATTTGTTGAATAAGATGGAAGAATCGTGCAACTCTATATTAAAAGGGCTCGTGCAATCTAATCCAGGAGTGAAAAGCCGACATTTCGAAATAAACTTTCAAATGGCCAAAAATACGCATAGTTAATCAACTTTGTACTATAGATGAAGAAGAATAACATCCATGGATTTTAAATAGAATTCACGTTCTGGTAGCGACTTGTTACAGTCCGTCCATATTAAGGCTTGTCGCAACGCCAACGTCCTTGAAGATTTTTCGGGTGACAACGGGTATTCCATAGACGTGGCTGTCTTTCAGATGTATTGTTATTTTATTGTACATAAAAAAAGTAGTTAAAAAAAAACAAATTATTTATCTCTCTCTATATATATTTATAAAATGTAGATATTTTTGTTCTGTTCTCATAAAAACTGAAGGAGTAAAATGGTTTCATGTCAATAATTTGAAGATGATTTGGTGAATTTTTCTTAACTTAAAATAACTATAGGAAAATTACGAAAAAACCATATTACGTGTCATATCGTGATGATTTATGATAATTTGTTTGGTAAATTATTAATCAGCAAATACTAACGAAAAGTTGTTTCGTTTGCACCCTACTTTCGACCTTTTGCGGCAACACTGGAGCCTTAAGTTATTATAACTTAGTTTATTCATAGCATTTAATTGTTTTTTTAAAGTTAATTTAGCCTGTACTTTAATATTTAAATGTTCTTTATATTTTCTTTAACAATTATAAATTCATATATTCAGACTTGGTAGAGGCATGCTGGAATTATTATCTTGTTTATAGCTGATTTTTTTGTTGCGAAATGGGCTTACAAGCAACCAGCCCACCTCTAGGCGTTTGCAACGCCAAGACCAAAGCCAGCCCTTTGGATGGCATAAAAAGGATGGGATAGGAGTCATGGGATAAAGGAGTATGATAGGAAAATAGAATAGGGGGTTGAAATAGTGAAAATGGGATAGGGGGAGAGAGAAGAGGGTATGGCACGAAACTCGACTAGTTCAAGGCTAACCGTTTCACGCCGATATTCTGTGAGAGCGTGGTATCACACTAATCAAGCCTGCCCTAAGATAAGAGCTGTAATCGAGGTATTGTTTCTAACATAGCTTTAGTATGTTTATTTATATAGTCTAAATGAGCGAGTCCGTCAATGGGGTAAGTTCATGCACCTGGGTCAAACACAAAAAAGTTTTACATATCTACAGAAGACTACAAATGTCGGAACAATATGTTTATATGTTTTGATTCGCAAAAATGGATTGCTATATAGCAATCCATGTTTTCATATGAAAAGATGTTAAATTTTTACATGTTTCTACAATTAATAAAAATAATTTTTGTTATTGTATTAATTTTCGACGTCCACCAAAGGACGTAGGAGACATTTTGGTTTAAACGAGAGCAATAAAAAATAATTTATTTGTTAAAATATAAAAGACTTTCAAATCTAATATACCCACAACAAATCTTAATCTTATAAAAAAATACGTGAACAAATAATGTACATATGGGATTTATGTAACTTGAACACTTTATCTTCTGTTTTTGTGTTTGAACCTCAATTTTTTACCTTTTTTATGTGGGATTTAACGCCAACTACAATTCGGACATGTTAAATGGAGTCTTAGCTTTACTGGCCGATTTGTTGTCGTCGTAGCTATTCAAACTCGGAAATAACTAGAGACGTACGGAGTTACCCCACTGACGGACTTCCCCAACTTGACTACATCGTATTACACATACCCCTTATTCATAAAGTTATACAAGGTTTACAGGCTGTTAAAAAAGAGTTCCAAAACAATGTTTTTCGTCATTGTTTATAATATTCTCATCAATGCGGCCAGCATTTTGGGAACGTTTTTACTTACAAATACATTACTACACTATAAGTAAAACTGCTTACAAAATAACATAATTCTTATAGATTTATTTTATTTTCCATGTTTCGTTTCTTTTATATGTAGTATTATAATAAACAATAATTAAATGAATGCTAAAAATTTATTAAATAACTACAAATTTCAAAGTTAGTTGGAGAAGCGAGATGGAATGCTCCTCCGTCTCAAAGGAAGATCTTCCAGCGAGGCTATTGTTGTTCCTCGCAGACCTAAGCCAATCTATTATTGTTGGAAATTTGTATATATTCTTTGTACGTTTCGGAAATCGTTTGCGACCTCAATTATTGTATAGCGCGATCTATTGGCTTGTAAGTGTTCCACTACAAGTCGACTATATAAATACTTAATTAAATTGTCGAATAAACAAATAAAAACAAACAGCATGCAAATATTGGTCACAAGTATTTACGGTGTACCTAAATAATATGTGTACTGTGTACCTTAAGATAATGCTCAAAAACATGTTTTCTTATTAAACTAGGATATGCCTGTGACCTCGTCCACGCTTGACTTGAGATTCCCGCGGGATTGCCGGGACACAGCATTTAAAAAACAATGTAAGCTATCGTTCTAGGGATAATTGTGTCCCACACAATAGAAATAGAAAAGAGCCAATTTTTATGCACCCGAACAGCTTCAAACCGTTCCCGAGAAAATTCCAGCGGGATTTCCGAGATAAAACATATCACAGTCTTATTACATTAAATTAGCTATCGAGCAGTAAAGAATCGCATTGGAATTAATTTAAAATATGGTCATTTTAAATAATTGCCAGAAAAATATTCCCGTGGGATTCCAAGAATAAAAATTAGCACAAGGTTTAAGTCTAGAATTAGCTGTCAATCAGTGAAAACCGCATCGAAATCGGCCCAGTAGTTTTTACGTGAATCCTGAACAAACAGATAGACAAAACGACAAACAAACAAGAAGTCTAAAAAAAGTTACATAGAATTCTCCGTGGTTTATATAGTCTATTCCAGTTGTTTTTTTAAATACCTTCTTGTACAGACACGGCATGTTTAGAATTTTATAGTATTATAGATAACATATTCTTAACGAATTAAGACAACAAAACAAATACGTAGTGTGACATTGTTTCGTTAAATACAAAATAACAATTAGTAATAGTTATGCTATAAAAAGAGCCGAAAACCTTTTTAAATCAGAATTATACTGTTGTGCACGAAAGACATGCAATACGAAAACTTATCTACTGTTAATAACATTTGCTCAAAGAAATGCTACCTAATTGTTTTACTATCGTAATATTTGCGGGTAGTTTCATTACTATTCGGCTCGATTCGTCATCGATCGGGCGTAAAATCGAGCGGGCGTACCGACGAACGATCATTCTCATTCGACTTGGTTGGAAGCACATTGCATATGTCACAGTAGAGCTCTAGGGTAGCTAATTATTGTCCGAGAATGGTAATAACATATTGTACTTTACATCGACAGTCTTTGTTCGGAAGTCAAATATAACAGATGTTTGTATTAGGATCTAAATTATTTTAGCTGTATGTTACAATAAAAAGTATAATACCAAAATTTCGCCGCATACCATTCCATAATAGGATAGATATGTTTAACATTGCGTTATTAGACAAAGAAAAATATTTTTTTTAACAAAAACAAAACCGGCCGGAAAAATATATATTTTTTACTTTATAGCTATAAAAATTATATTATTATATATTATATTATATATTATAAAATCGATTTTGTGTTTAAAAAAATCTACTTTTAGTTGCAAAAATACTCGAATAGCTTTAGAAATAATATATTAATTGCCTGTATAAATTATTCTACTGGCACACGTATACGCATTTGCCTTTCGAAGAGTCTAGGCTTTCGGCGCTCTTCAACAAGGGTTGCTTTCCATTTCCCTGGGACCACCTCAAGAGTATGCTCTTTCAAATAAATAAAAAAAATTAAATTGGTCCACAATTGTCGGACTAATCGTGTCTCCTCCTATCTACCTACTAACCTCCTTGTATAAGTGGGTTAAAAATTAATATTCATCTCTAAAAATATGCACAATGCATTGCCTATATCTTCTATTGATTCGATTATTTTAAATTGTAATATTATAGAGTTACCCCTGTCAAGAACAGGCAATGTTACCACCTAAAAAGCAATTAAAGGCACTTGTCCGCATAAGTGTACATCAGAACCAGTTGCGTACTGTCGGGCCGTAGTCGGTGGAACCAGTTTGCGATAATCGCCACGAACGCGTCGGGCTCGCGTTTATATGCAAATGCGGTGCATCTCACGAAAGGTCAAGGTCGATTGTGGGCTAAGACTAACACTTTTGCACACCACTGTATTATAAGGTATTTACACTTGTTGATTTTTTTGTGTGATTGTACTAGACAGTGCGTTACAGGATGCTGTTAAAAGGACATAGGTGTAACAACGTACATTTCGTATGCGCGTGTTCTAAGAAACGTTACTGTATCTTCTAATTTTTTTGAGATGGTCTTTTTCCTTAAGCTCACCATTCTTATTTAAAAACTAGAATTTACCCACGACTTCATACACGTTAGACGGGTTACAAAAATCACAGTTGTTTCACCAATAATTAAAAATAAAGGGTATTTCTAGCAGGACAATGTATTATTTACAATGAGAATACATAAATCCAGGAAATTCCCGTAAACCCAGAATAAGTAATGTCACTAAAGACATGCAACTACAACTGTTCTATTAAAGTTTTTTAACAGATACAGAATGCAAGTCATATAAAAACTTTCTTTTTAACCTAGTGTTGGCATCCTAAAATATGTAGCAACTAATATGTATTTACAGGAGATGTGAATGAAAGTATAATTGTAGTAATTACTCATACCATAATGCCAGAATTTATTAGATTATATGAAACTATGTAAGTAATTGTATACGATGTTATAACTTTGATAGTTGTGATAATAAGTAGTTGTAGTTCTGTTTTTCCTCAAGAATACAATCTAGGTGTGTATCCAAGTCTCGCATGAACAAGTATCCTCTAGATAAGCGTACTTCCCTTAAGACCGCATTTCCACCTGACATCAGGCGCAATATCAGTTAAACGCGAACCTATTCAATATATATTAAAAAAACTTTGTTCCCAAGAACATTCGCTGTTGAAATATGGGACACGACTTGAGATACTGAGTGTTTATAAAATTGGGTGGGTGGTGGGGGTTTTTAGCGCAAAAATATAAAACGGCTAGTGTTTGTTAGAATGGGGTTTGACGCAGACAGAACAGACGCCGGAGAGCCCCCGGCTCGAATCGTCTCTCTCAGGACCCACCAATCGCTCCTCACTCATTACAGACACAAGTAGCCATACAAGATTAGCTTAGGCGTGTTGCTGGAGAGTTTCTTCCGCCGCTTCTTCTCCTCCAACCATAACACGTTGCGAAGCGGTAGTAACGATAGACTAGGATCGGCTCCGCCGGCGGAGTCGATAACGAGTCCCCAATAATAATCATTTCAGCCTATTGGCTTAGCTCATTCAGCCTCTCACGGCTAACTCCTATGTAGAGTCAATCCCCCGCAGCGGTCGAGCCGAGGTCGAACCTCACAGAAGGTGCCTCCTCGAGCGTGCTGCCTCCGGGCTGAACGCCTCCGCTCCCACGGAGTCGGGAAGCCCCCAAAGTCCGGTATCGCTGAAACAGCCATCTGCGGCTATTCAGCTGGATCCAGCTCCAAAAAGAAAGAATGGGGTTATTCTACCGTAATTTGTGTACGTTTAAAGGTTAAAGTGAAATGTAAAGTTGATGATTAAAATTGTGTTAATGTTGAAAGTGAAATAAAAGTGTTGATATCGTGCAACATATTTTTCTAAAGTTCGGCGTCCCACACTTGCTCCTTTAAACCGCTCCCAAGGAAATTCCTGCAGAGTTTCCGGGCTATAAAGTCACCACACACTTTAAATCCGGAAAGTTTCTATTGATCAGCGAAAACTGCATCGAAATCGACTTAGTAGTTTTTACGTGAATCCCGAACAAACAGAAAAACACAAAAAATCTAAAAAACGAAAGACATACTTTTACAATTTTATAATATTACTAGGATATGCCCACGACTTCGTCCACGTCGGAGAGGTAACGAAGATTAGTTATTTTGCCAATATTTAAGATCAAAGGGTATTTTCCGCAAGCCAACGGATTTATTGCCTCGACTACTATTACGAGATGAACACAATAATAATTGTTTAAAAATTAATTGTAATTATTTGTATCATAATCGTCATATCATAAAATTGAGATAACAGTATGGTATTAACGCCCGCTCTGTTATAATGTAACATAATATTCGTGCAGGAACGGAGAAATAATACAATTTTCTCCAGCCGGGCGGCCTGTCGTAAGAGGCGACAAAACAACCCACAGCCAGGTGGAAGGGTATTTGCCCGTCTGAATGGCTACCACCCCTGGTCTAAAGTATGCCGCCCTAACAACCTTGAGTTGTATTCCGACATTAGAGACCGGGTTCCAGTCTCCCATTAGAGAGCGGCAGCACATTAGTAGCACCTTTGGTGTCATGCGCAAATGTCTATAGACGGTGGTAACCGTTTTCCATCACGTGCGTCCATCAGGTAGTAGCTGTTTGTTACTCATATAAAAACTAAAATAGGTTTTTTATATATATAAGATCTAAAATTTTACCGATTCTTCTTCAATTCACTATAATAACCAAGATACTAAGTCCATATAGTCTTAACACCTGCCCATCAAAACAGAGATGAGTCGAAGTCTACCTGATTTGAAATAATACAATGAATTACTTGTTTCCTGTGACAACGTATTTGTTATCGAATTTAAAAACGCGATTGCAGTGCATCTATTTAGCTAATCTGTCTATTTTATGGAAACGACGTCATTTATCGGGATAATAATATAAGCCAGCACTATGTCGAGTTTCATTCATATACGTTCAGTAGTTTCCAGAAATGATGCGATTGCAGTGCCATCTTTTTCGCTATTTTTGTATATACCACGGAAACCACCTCATTTATTGGGATAAAAAGTATCCTAAGTTACGCTCCGGAATATTATAAGCTAGCTCTATATCAAGTTTCATTTAAATCCGTTCAGTCGTTTTCACGTGATGGTCTAGGAGACGGACAGACAAATAATCTAAAAATTGTATATTCGGAATCTGCTGGTCCGAATTAGCCCCCCCCAGATTTTTTCACATTTTTAAACTCACAGTTTTATTAAAGTATATAGACTAATTAATCGTGCTAACCCTACATTTTAAAAAATGTTCCAATTTTAAATACGTTGGTTGTGAGAGAGCGCGGCGCGCGGTGCGCCGGCGCAGGTGACTCGGCACTTTTTGCCTTGAAAGTAATTGGGCGTACGGAGCACCCATTTGCTACCAAGAAAATTAACTTTTTGTTACCAACTTAGAGTTCATTGACTAACCTGTCCTAAATTTATACCATATTGTTACTACTTACAACTTTGTGCTATTTAAAATCATATTAACACATGAATAACAACAGCTAAGCATAGAACGGCTGCTTTTAGAGATTGTTTTAAACATGCTGCTACCCAATGTTGGAACGTTCCTCCTGTCATTAGTTACCTGAAATACATTTTTACATTCAAATTTCACTATAAAAGATATTTGATACAGTTACAGAAAGAAGACCATAGATATATCTAAGACCTGATATTTTTTTAAATCATCATTATAAGGAACGTATACTTTCTTATCTTGTTTCTTTATTTAATTTAATATTAATCACTTGTATAATTTATTTATTAATCTTCTATATAAATGACACATATCATTTTACTTACCTGGAGACAGAAATAATAAAATTTGTAATTAATCTCATAACCACGATTGGAGAGTTTGATATAAAACTTCATGTGTAATGTTTCAGTAATACTTAAGATATCTTAAAGTTGTTTACAGTTTCCAGTATTTTACAGACAGGTAGCCTCACAATTAGCGTTATTAATGTGTATAATATAGTAGATATTTAGATAATACGGCGCACAGAGTATATTAATAAAATAGGAAAGTACGGTGTACAAGGTTATTAGGATTTTTTTTTCCAGTTAATATGCTTTTATAATAGGTTAAGTTGAATGATGAATTATCTATGGTTGAATGTCAGGCTATGTTATAGTCGTGATGTGGCAATCACATGTTAGCATAGACTATTATTTTATTTTCCTCTTTCATTGTGTTTATGACTTGGCAGCTAGTCTCTTGCGCCAGAGTTAATATTAAATTAGTTGAATATGTTAATATTAACTAGTGAGCTTTTTTTAGGATGGTTATTTTTTATTTTATTTTTTTATTATTTCATTGCTTTGATAGGGTATATTATTGTATAATTATTATGTGATATTTTATTCGTGTAATAGCTTAGGTTATCTACATACAATACAATACAATTTGGTGTCTTATGTTATATTATTATGTGATTTTGGAGGTCGGCACTGAAAACCAGGACCACGTTTCGGCACAGCAAAATACTGTGTGCCAACCTCATTTCTAAACTTGCGGCATTCAATTTCTGTATGTAATGTATGTTCTTACTACCCGTGCGCAGAAAGTTTGCCGATAGCCTCATGATGTCACGCGTCGATTGTCAGTAGGGTTGATAAAAAGGTTACATAAATAATTGTTGAAATAAGTTTATTATTTTAATTTATTACTGTATATACTTTACATAAATATATACAATAATAGTAAGTAGACATCGGCAAACCTTCTGCGCGCGGCTTATATCTTTTTATTATTGTTCTTATTTTCTTTCTTTCTTCTTTTGAGTGGTCTACGCGATCGTTTCACAGTGGAAAAACCACCAGTGCGTACGGAACTTTTTGCATCTACATTCCTTCTGCGTAAGGCAGACCTGAGGAATGCACTACCAGAGCCCATGTTTCCTGAAAAGTATTATAATACGAGTGTATTCGAGTCTCATGTGAATAGGTATTATCTAGGTAAGCGTGCTCCATCTTTCACTGCATCATCGTCTAATATTAGGCGTAATCATTGTAAAACGCTAACAGGTTTAAACAGGAACCTATTTCTCATAAAAAAAATAATGAGCAACTGATATTTATTTGTTTAAAAAAGAAACATACCGAAAGAGAGATAAAAGATTAATTTTCCACGGAAATGAAAGACATCATTTTCGTAGGAAATTCATCTTAAATAAAATAGACAAATATATTAAATAAGAAGCCACTGCGACCGAATTTTTTTGGTGCCAACGTCGCAATTTACTATCAAACCCGTCGTCCTCATGGCAACTCATCACATTTTTGCTGTTTTTTTTAAACAAACTACTTGATCTATCAAGCAAACAAGCTGTCCCAAAAAAAGAACGGTTATTTTGTTTGGTTTTATGGCAACGTTATTGTAATGGAATAGAAAGGGTGATAGGCCGTTTATCCAAATTGGCTAATGACCAGCGGTTACCTGATCAGTGAGGGTAGTCAGGCGTGGAAACAACCAATGAGTCACGCTTGACACCCCAATGATAGCTGGAGAAAATATTGTTAATTTTTTGTCTCGTTTATTATAAGTTACAGCTTTTTCCCGCTGCTTTCCACGAATAAACTTCCGTAGCAGTTTTAAATAAATATAATAAAACTAGTTTTTTCCCCCAGCTTCGCTTGCGTTAACGTTATCCCAAAGGACCCGCATATTTTCCGGGATAAAAATAGCCTATAATATATTCCAAATTATTATCCATATCTGTACCAAATTTCAACCAGATCCGTTCAGTCGTTCTGGCGTAATTGAGTAACAAACATTCAACCCAACTTTCGCATTTATAACATCAAGTATAGAGTATATAGACTAGTATAGATAAGTAAAAAATTTAAAAAATACCAAAATTGGCCTGTAAATGTGAAAACAACTAGATAACGTTAAAATCAACTTATAATACCCTTCTAACAATATATAGGCATAACATGGTTAAAAGCAAGTATACTTCAATGACCTCTGTGTTAGAGTGAGCTAAGCCCTTGTCGGCCTTTTTTTTATAATGCAGGGTAATGTCTTTGGACACCGTCCTCGGGCTCTTAAGCTCTTGCCGGCCTACCTCAATGTAGCCCAGACCCTCCGGGTACGAAAGTTGCCATTGTAAATTTCATAAACGAACTTTCTGTTATTTACTATCTATGGTCTGGATGTCTGGGATCGGCCTCAAAGTGGTCTGTTGTACTATATATATTACCCATAATATCTTGCTTAGTTTGAGGATATATATATATATATATACAAAGTGTATCTTATCAACAAATTTTATTATTTCGATCTATTTAAGATAACATAGAAATTGAGTTAATAACACTTTGACAAATTCTCCGTAAAAAGGTTTTATCTTAATTTGTGACTCTTTTTTATTGAAGTAGCGATAATTATAGGAGTTACAGCAAAATGCTTTTCAGGTACAGAAATAATCTGGAGATTTAACTCGATTTTTTACTAGCAATACCTTACGGTATATTTATGTAGATTGTATTCCGTCATACACTTTACCAGTAAACAGTTGTGTGGTCTCCGGCAATTTTGAGCGCTCTGGAAATACAAGTGTGTTTTTATAGCTAATGATGAATAATGTTTTATCAAGTAGTTCCGGGTTGAAATGTAGCCTGCCTAAATTAAAAGACAGTGCAACTGCCTCTAGATATTGTTCATTACCTAACACAGGCAAACAGGCAGGCGGGCTACGTGCTGTAAAGTGGTTACCGTCACTTATGGCTACTAGCAATAGCAAGAACGTCGTCAACACCTAGAGGAAATTTTGTGACTCGCTTCTTAAACAACTCAATATCTATATATATATTCTATGTTGTCGATGTTCGCGGTTGCAAACTTATTGGTTTGTCCAATCTATAATGTAATAATCTATGTTCAACTTTGATCTTTTTGGGAAATTCACTGATAGGTTCCATCATATGAATGGTGTTATCTTTCTTTGTTGTGACATCCTTAGTCACACCACAAATCTTCTCGTCATCCTTCACACGATCTAACTATCATAGTCCACTTTTACATCTACTATCAATCAATATTCCAGTTCAACATTCTTGTTGTCGCATGATTTCTATCCTTACTCATTACATGGTCATAACACCTTAATCTTCTTCATATTGAAAGCATTTTCTCGTTTTTATACTTTTTCCCAATTCTTTAGAGGTTTAGACTCTACATATTTTGTCCATTCCTTCCATTATTTTTTATTACATCTATTAATCGTCAAGTTTAACATTATTATATGATTCCTTCTCATTATATTATGTCGATAGTGATATATTTAATAAATTGATAATCCGTTTTTTTTATTGCGTGAGTTTAGGAGACAGGCAGACGGCTCACCTGATGGAAAGCAGTTACCGTCGCTTTGGACATTTGTGGTGGTGCTATCAATGTGCTGCGGCTCTCTAAATAGAAACTGGAACTTAGCCACTACTGTCGGAATACAACTCAAGGTTGTTATGGCGGCATACTCTAGACCAGGGGGGGTAGCCATCCAGTTGCACAAATGGGCAAGTACCCTACCACCTGGCTGTGTGTTGTCTTGTCGCCCCTTACGACAGGCCGCCCGGCTGTAAGAAATTGTATTTTTTCTCCGTTCCTGCACGGATAACGGTTTTCTTTTCTTTCTTCCTCTGTCATAAATTTAATCGTCTTTAACTGCTCCCTATCTTAATCCTCTTTTAGCTCTCTGAGTAATACAAATATCCATTTAAAATTAGAATCGAATTACTTATTAACGACGTTTACAAGAAATTTGTTATCTTAGAGTGATTTTACTATGATCTATACTAATATTATAAAGAGGAAAGATTTGTATTTTTGTATGTTTGTATCGAATAAACTCAAAAACTACTGAACCGATTTCAAAAATTTTTCATCATGAGGATGCTACATTATCCCAGATTAATATATATTATATTTATTACTACAAAACATTAGGGATCCCTACTAAAACTTCAATAATGTAACCCAAAGTGTTAAGGTGTAAAAAAAGTAGTGTTTGAGTGGGTCCCGGGATGATTTAGATCACCTAGCGAGTGGCGCTGGAATCGGGTTCTAGTTTTTTATTTTTTCAGGGCAGGACAACGTCTTCCGGAAACACTAGTGAAATATAAAAAATATCATTACATTTCATGTTGTCTTCACACATATCTCTGAATATTTTATTCGCTGGCAAAGATAACAAAAATAACACAATAACATCAGCTTTATGTCGGAATTTTTATAAAACCATCGATCCATGAACGGAGCAGTAACGGTGGTTAACAAACACGTAATTGTAAGTTTATACACTGATTTAAAAACAATTTCGCGTTGTTCACATATATCACTATATACTTATTGCTGTTTTTAAATTAAATAATATAATCAGACGTGTCTAAAGAAAGAAAGATATTTTTTTCATAGAGTGTGCTCCTGAGGATCTGATGAGTAGAAAGGGAAACCGAGGGCAACCCTCGAATATTATAAGCACGTACAACGTGTTTTATATGTTTTATTATCTAAAACTATTCAAGTATTTGCGTAACTGAAAATTAGAAAAATTTTAATTAAATAATGTAATCAGACATGTCTAAAGAAAGAAAGATTTGTTTTGATAGAGTATGTTTCTGAGGATCAGATCCTGACTTGGTGACAATGGGACCACTATTGTCACCAAGTCAGGATCTGATGAGTAGAAAGGGTGTACGGATGGGACCGAGGAGCGTTAATTAAAAGATGTGTTCAGAGCAAAACTGCATGTTTATTACTGGCTATTAAATATAGAGCTTATAAGGTATACAACATACCTATACTACAAGGGAAATTAGGGGCAACCCTCGAATATTATAAACACGTACAACGTGATTCATATGTTTTTATTATCTAAAACTATTCAAGTATTTGCGTAACTGAAAATTAGAAAAATTTAAATTAAATAATATAATAAGACATGTCTAAAGAAAGAAAGATTTGTTTTGATAGAGTATGTTTCTGAGGATCAGATCCTGACTTGGTGACAATGGGACCGAGTCAGTATCTGATGAGTAGAAAGGGAAATCGAGGGCAACCCTCGAATATTATAAGCACGTACAACGTGTTTCATATGTTTTATTATCTAAAACTATTCAAGTATTTGCGTGACTGAAAAGTAGAAAAAACAATTATAACAAAAAACAAAATCGACTTCAAAAGTAACTAAAAAGCAAAAAAATTGTCTTGGCACCGACTTTAAGATGTTGTAGAAAATATTTGATTTTCTTTTTTGAGTTTTGAGTTTATGTTAAAAAACTGCAAAAAAATCGCTAGCAACATATTTAGCTAAGATTTTTTGTATCTTTTAAACATATATTTACATACAAACATATTTATTTATACATTCATATACTAAATTAGTTTTTTAAACAAGCGCGCCTCACGTGTTCGCACACGTCGTAATAGTTTATAAATACTGATTAACACAACCGGACATGCGATAATGCACATTTTATGAGGCTCATTAGAAGTTTCAAAAGGTTGTTTAGTTTCGCGGGAGTATATTTTCAAACATGTATTGAGTTTCGCGGTAGTTAAAGCGACACACTTACACACATATCATTACGACTATTTTCTATAGGGATAGACAGAGACAATGGTTCTCTGTTTGCTAAGAACTTGACATACATGCGTCATTTCCTTCATTAATCTCCTCATACAATCTATACATACATAATTGCTTGGCCTCTCTGATTAACTGACTGCCCAAATTAATGGGACTAGAACCTTGAAAATTTGCATGCGGGTTTTTTCTATACTGTACGTGCGCACTAACAAAGGTTTATTGACAATTCAACTCCTAAGGGGGTAAAAAAGGGGATTAAATATTTGTATGAAAATCCCTCATTTTCCAAGCACGAAATTATATAACACCTGCTTTCAGTGCAGAATTAAATGTGCACGTGTATCTGCATTTTTGGAAATTCAATCCCTAAGAGGGTGAAAAAAGGGATGAAAGTTTGCTCAAACTATGACTATCATTAATCTACGCGGGCGAAGCCGCGAGCAACAGCTAGTCTCTTCCTACATACTTGTTTATTATAGGTGATATATTACATTTGATTTTTCCATTTTTTAATGGTCCTGTGAAAAGAATATTTCGGACTTCTCCATTCATATAGGGGAACTGACACGCACGTGGCCAATTTTTGGAAATTATTCTTTAAGAATCGATTTTCATATAAAGCTACCGGTATGTAAATTTTATGAGTGAAATAATAGAAGCGTTAAATCAAAAGCGTTATGTTTTTTATTAAACGATTTCGAACTTTAATGCAATGCAATAAGATATAATATAATATCCATCAGTGGAAGATACGGTGTTTGGAAATTATTGTAGGTCTTGTAATCGCCTTTATTATTATACTAGGATATGACCGCGACTTCGTCCACGGTTGAAATTCCCGGGACACAAAGTACCGCAACATTTAAAAAAGAATGTGTAAGCTTTTTTTAAAGTAAAAACTGTGTCGGAATGGGCTAATTTTTATGCACTCGAACAACTACAAAGGGCTCCCGGGAAAATTCCGGGTTCCTGGGATAAAAGTAGCCCAGATTTTAAGTCTAAGATTTTACTGTCGATCGGCAAAAACTTCATCGAAATCGGCCCAGTAGTTTTTACATGAATCCCAAACAAACAGTTAAGAAATCGAAAAAAAAATTGCATCGTGTTCTCCATCGTTTATATAGTCTATTAGTTTTTTCACGGCATTTTTGGAATTTTATAATATTATTAGCAGTCCCGGCAGACGTTGTCCTGCCCTGAAGAAATAAAATTTAGAATCCGATTGCAGCGCCACCTATCGGGTTCAATTTTAAATCTAAACCATAACCAACCAGAACACACACAAAAAAAATTCATCGATATCGGTCCAGCCGTTTAGGAGGAGTTCAGTCACATACACACGCACTGTAGAATTTTATATATAAAGACAGATAATTTCGAACTTTACTGCAATAAAATAAGATCTAAAATAATATAAATCAGTGCATATTATTATATTTAAAGACAATCTTACTTAAGGAGTAAAATTCAGTCGTGCGTCGGAACTGACACACACATTTTTGACACATTAATAAATACTTCCTTCGGACACTTTTTTTGTTAACGCTGGGGAATATCTTTTCTTACGATACACACACGGGACATGGATACGGGGGGAGACCATACAAGAGACCAAAAATTCATTTACATAGCAGCTCACTCTAACATCTTATACTATATTTTGTTTAATGTTATCTTGCCAAGCTTGTAAGGGATTTATGGAGATATATTGCAGCATAACATTTTAGTACGTCATATCATTATTATAACTTTCATAATATTTTTGTTTCCTCTTATTGTGTCTTGGTCTTATTGAGTATGCACTGTTTGCTACAACTCCATTAATTCTTCAAAAAGTAATTCTGTAACATACTTCTGTATAAAACTTATTAAAAAAAAAAAAAACAACTTGAGATATAAATAGAATAAGAAACTTAAAGAAAAACATTATTTAGCTAGACGTGTTGCTGGGGAGTTTCTTGCCGCTTCTTCTCCTTAACAGCAATAACACGTTGTGAAGCGGTATACATAGAATAGGAAGAAAAATTAAATTTTAACTTATATATTTATATGACCTTCAAAAAGTGTTCTCCAGTGGAACTTATTTTGAATAAAAAACTTTGAATTTGAATTTGAATTTGAATTTGAATTTGACCAAATGCAGTGCCTAGTGCAGCCTGTATGTGTGCGTGTGGAACTCTCGGTTGCATCGGGCCCTCTTATAATGAAGGAAGAGGCCGACGATATACCCACTAAACCCACCTGCGTCCTGAAGAAGACACTTAGTAAGAACGCCACAGAATCTAGAACAGAGTCAATGCACTGTGACGTTCTAGTGTGCTAGATTGGTACAAACCCAGGGAAGTAGGGATGCAACTACTACGTAAAGCAGAGGTGAAGGTCCACTGATACTCCCGTAAACAGCGGCCCTCTGCCACGGAATCATGGGAGTTCGTTCAGTGCATAACAACGTCTCCGAGCCCCCGTTTTTTGACGGCAGACGACGGCCTCTTGCACCGTTCTTTCCCTCTCTCTCTCGGAAATCTCTTTTTTAGTCATTACTGACTCGCAAAAGGAGGAAACCACCTAGTGGTCATCGCTGTGGAGCATGGCCTTGACCAAATTCCTTAACAAGCCCACCAGCCCTATCTCAACTTGCAGTAGCAACCTCCAAGCGGTGCACTCCACGGCAGGGTGCACTGCACTTGTGAGATAGAAGGGTGGTGTACCGCCCCACAACCTAATGCAGGTACTTGCCGAAGCACCCATGCCCGGCAAGTATCTGCGTCATCCTGTATGTCAGAGTCCCGCGTTTCCGCGAGACCCATCTAGACAGGTGGTGACAGATAGCTTCCACCGTCTCCACGCCAACTTCTGGGGACTCCAAATGTCCCTTCCAAGTTTCGATCATAGCCTCGGTTTCCCGGGCCCTGATTGCCTCAATTTCGACCTGGCAGTACACCAGGCCTCTCGCCCGCTTTCTTCAAACACTTATCGCAATACACGTGAACGCGTGTTAGAAATCGCATGTTATCGCACACATTCGCTTCTTATCCCACGATACAGTCATATTTATAAACAACACGTGGAATTACCGTTATAATGTGCAACAATTGATCCTTTCTTTCCATGATAGGATGTTAACAGTCTCATTTTGTTAGCAACCTCAATACAAAGTGATACCATATCTTGATATCGTTTTTTTTCAGTTAAGTATAATAAGGAAACTAAACTAACTTGAAAAAAAATAATATAAGCTATGTAACAGATCGCTGCCAGAGGGACGCGTGCCCTAAGGCTTGCTGCATTGTCACGTGGTCTATCAATGCTGATTCGTTGCGCGAAATACAAATCAGCCTTTCCATCCGGGATGACATCAAATAGTTTTTTACAAATTTCTTTGAAGGATCTCTTTGCCGAATAAAATATATTAATAATAATAACAGCCCATAGACGTCCCAATGCTGGGATCGAGCCTCCCACTACAAGGGAACGGACAGTATACCTGCCACGCTTATCGAAGGCGGCTTGACAGGTTTGACACATCGATTATCTCGATGTGCAGATTTGATCACGATGTTTAACTTCACGTTAGCATCTGGTAACTGTAACAATATTCACATTAGGTCAGGAAACTGTTTAGTGGTGCATGAATTCCGGTCAGGATTCGAAACCGTGCCCTTTAAGATCTTTGCTACCACAACTTTACCGAATAGTTTTTGAATATTTCGGAAAGCACAATACCTAATAGCAAAACAAGGACCGCACAAATATTAGCTTCGATCAATCAATCAATATATTTATTTGCAAGAATGTAGTTTATACAGATCTTATACAATTGTAGATGCACAGTACATTCTACCACATAGTGGTATACAAAATAACTTAAATACTAAAATTAAAGATAATATCAGTTGATAAGTTTTGAATTCGTTTCTTTGCTTCAATTATATTATCTTGAAAAGTAAATAGTACATTATTATTACACGAGAGGTGAAAAAAGTGACATATCTAGGCACGAAATTGTTTGGCGCACGAGCGTAGCGAGGGCTCTAATAACTCGAATGCCTAAATAGGCCTTTCACTCTGCTTTTCATTTCGAATATGAAGAAAGTAAATAAAAACTGATTACTTAAACAAACATCTACTTCTCTAGTAAAATCAGGAGTTTAATCCATATCTAAATCTGATGAAACGGTCACATACGTACCAGCTAGTATCTTTTTTGTCAGTGATAATAGTAAATATTTAGCTCAAATTTATGTAAATTAAATAACAATTTAGTGAAAAGTAATTTATAAGTATAAAAAATTGTTACAAAATTGTTGATATTTTTTATTACAATTTATGCCGCGATTTAACAGTAGTTGTAAAAAAGTTAGGACTGTACATGTCAATGTGGGACTGGCATCTATTTATTATCTATGGTTCACATTGGTTTCTAAATTTGTTGACAGCACAGTTAAATTTGTTCACAGGAACGAAAAGTGCTGTTTTCAACACTATGATCAGGCAACTCCTAGCATACTTTCAGAATATGAGAAATGAAAAAGGTTTTTTAGCCTTCAAAACATAATTTGTATCGAAACGAATAACTTTTTTTACTGTTCGATACAATTACAATTTTGTCTGATAGTAAAAAAAAACTCTGCTATTATAATATTTCAATCGTGTAGACTGTAGAGATATATATATAAAAAACTCCATAAACAAACATACGTATCATTCAAAACAGCATTGCATAAAGGGCGCAATTTCTTAACAGTCACCTGTAGGGCTAAAAGTTGCGTGAGTCCCGCCCTTGAACTTGGCCGACCTTCGGCCCTTTTCGGGTCAATAAACACGGGCCGACCCTGATCTTTCAACCCTCTTGGTGATGGAAAGCAACCCCATTTTTTATATTATATTAATGTACTGGTAGGATCGATTTCACATTGTTTGGATTCTGTGTTAGTTTTATTTGCTTTTAGGGTTACGTAGGAAAGTTGTGGTAAGGTAATGGCTAGCGCACGCGTCCCAAACTCAAAGGGTGGCGGGTTCGAGGCTTGGCCGGACCGCATGCACCACTTGGGCAATTTTCTGACCAAATCTGCATATTGTTACGAGGTAACCGATGTGTCAAACGTGCCAAGCTGCCTTGGACAAGCGTGGCGGGTATACTGTCCGTTACACTATAGTGGAAGGCCTGAGCCCAGCAGTGGATCACTCTTTTTAACTCCATTTTAACGAGTTAATAAATCTTGTGTAACTATTGTGTGAATAAGTAAGTAAGTCTTTGTGTGTCACAATTAAGTGTATGACAGCCTCTATGATAGAGCTGGTTAAGCCTATGCCAGCTTAGCTCATTGGAACACACCAGCAGTTTCCGAAAATACCATTTTTAATATTTTTAACCGACTTCTAAAAGGAGGAGGTTCTCAATTCGAATGTATGTTTTTTTGTATGTTCGTTACTCGAATTCTCCGTCAATTTTAAACCGATATTCAATTTTTTTTTAATCGAAAGGTATTACTCCCGTATTGATACCATTATCATCGTGTCAGGATCTGATAATTGGATTCCAAGGATTTATAGAAACCCACGAAAATTTAAAACAGACTACTTCGTAACACGATATCTCCATTAATTCTAAACCGATTTTCGTTTTTTTCTCTTTATATGTAAATCTATACTCCCGAGATGGTACCATGGTCACCAAATCAAGATCTGATGAGTGGATCAATCTCATCAGAGAAATCGAGAGTCTCCATTACTTATTAAAGAACGCCGTGCGCCTAAATTCTTAGAAAAAAAGCTTGTATAAGGTGTTACATTTTCTACAGGCGTTTAATATATTATTTCTAAAGCTATTAACGCGCTTGCGCAACTAAAAGGTAACAAATAAATAAAAAAATTTAACAAAATCGAGTTCAAACTAAAAAGCAAGAAATAAATAATTAATGCCATCTTTCTACAACATCTTGAAGTCTGTGCCAAGTAAAACATAAAAAAAACAACAACAAATGTGCAAAATATAGTAATTTTTATGTTTTACTTCGCACTGACTTCGTGATGTGGTAGAAAGAAGGTCGTTAAATATTTATTTTTTGCTTTATAATAGTTTGAAGTCGGTTTTGTTTTTTCTTAATAAAAAATATAAGAAAGAAAGAAAGAAAAGAGTTATTGTAGTAAATGTATGTATACACAGAAAGCAGATTACGCGTAATAAGACGTTGTAGATATAAATCAAAAATATACAATTGTAGTTAACAAAACACACAAAAAACGTAAGTACATAACATTCACGCCAATGAGGCTGGAACGCAGCATTATGCTGCGACAAGGGCTGACGCAGCGCTGATTTTCGGTTCCAGCCTTTATACAAAGAAAACAAATGACCCAAACCAAAGTAATAATTTAACTTCATACAGATAGATGTATTAACAGAAATTTACATATAATAAATGAACTTTACGTTGCTCTAAACTTATAACACAATAACTAATAACAGTAATATATATATAAACGTGAAGTATAACCTCCTCGTAAGACAAGTAATCCAAGTTATTCGTACCTTTAAATATTAAAAAAACCATAGATACCTACTGTTGTGTTGTGATGAACGAATAGCAATAACTAGATATCCTATAAAACAAATCTTAACTAAAAATATTAAAGTGAGGTAAGTAGTAATATATTTGTATGAAAATAAATAATGATTATAAAAAACTAATTAGATTAGATAAATATGCTCATGTAGAAATTATATACATAAATTTATTACAATAATTAATATTGTGATAAAAGTATTAAAATCAATGTTTTTAAACATAAAAATATATTTAAAACTACTTATAAGAGTGTACATAATACTTAATAATAAATATTTAAAAATATGTATAAAAATAAATATTTCATGACAACATAATGGTCTATTTGCTTTTTAGTAAACAGTTATGTGTTAAAAGAAAAAAGTATACTAAAACGTCTTGTATTTTATATCGTCTATCTATCGTCTATATATCTCCCAGTTAGAGGATCACATGAAAACTACTAAACGCATTTAAATGAAAATCGACACAGAGCTAAGTTACATCCTAGATCAATACTAAGGATACTTTCTTTCCCAATAAGTAACAATTTTTCCGTGTAACAAACGAATATGGCGCAAACCCTGGTCACGTTCTTTTGACGCGACCGTTGCATTCCATTAACAAATGCGTGGTCATCATGACAACGCGAACGAAGTTTTCCTGGCACTACTAGTTATAGAGATATAGATAAACAACATCAAGAGGAAACGGCAATCAGTGCATAAAGCTATACACTCAATCACCGCTTTCTCATAAATCTGTATCTATAATGTGATTTGTAGAAGCACATTTATTACCCGTCGGCATTTTGAACTAATAACATTGAAACTATTGTAATTCTTTTATTATGGTCGTCTTTTGTTTACTTATTTATTGGCATACGTTTCTAGAGAACAGCCTATTGTTGTGTTGTAATCTTTAGCCAGGTGTTGCAGATTTTAAAGTACAAGCTGATTCTAGGAAATTCGGTCCACGTGGCCAGGATAAAACGATGGCGTGGTTGAGGGAGGGGGACAGTCGTGCGAGAACCACGATCGCAGCGAGACGTGTTTTCTACAATCGGGAATCTAATAGTGACGGACTTTGCGCGTTTTATTGAATTACGACTTTCTGCATTACGTTTGGACTTGTTGTGTTCGGTTATATTTGTACCTGTGTTATACGTGTTTGTATAGTTCAAATAAGCTCTATAATAATACCAACGGCATTTTAACTCGAGTCCTGCAACTCGTAACAATATCATAAAATTCTAAACATGCCGTGTCTGTACATTGAAGCTATTTAAAAAAACAACTGGAATAATCTATGTAAACGATGAAGAACTCGATGCAATTTTTTACAGATTTCTTGTCTGGTTTATCTTAATTTATTTCTATCTGTGGTGACTTGTTAATAGCTCACTATCGCTAAACCATTATTATTATAATGTGAATAGATGATAGTCATCCAAAAATTGTAAAATAAAATAAAATAAAAAATCTGTTTGTCTGTTTGTTCGCGATTCACCTAAAAACTACTGAGCCGTTTTTGATTCGGTTTTCGCTGGTGGACAGCAAATTCCTAGACTTAAAATCAGCGCTACTTTTTATTCTGAGAATCCCGCGGGAATTTCAATTCAAGCATAGACAAAGTCGCGGGCATATCCTAGTTACATACAAAACAAAGTCGTTCGCCTTTTTTCAAACAATTTAACTTGTTTCGACCAGTTCATAAATAAAAAAAATGGTTTAACATAAAACGGTAACGATGTCTGTCTGCATATTCGGTATAATCAAGTTTTCATTGAATTCTTTTGGATGTGATCTATGCATATTTCATAAAGTTACCCTATTATTTTTAATGCAAATGCTGTGAGGTCAGATTTTAATTCAATATTACAGTTACGAATGTAAACTCAAATTTGAATGGAATGCTTTTACTGTAAAATATAGATGGCTAGCTTTTGCCCGCGGCTTCGCTCGCGTTTATGTTATCCCATGGGAACCGAACAATTTTTCTCGGGATAAAAAGTAATCTAAGTGCTATTCCAGACTAGAATCTATCTGTGTACTAAATTTCATCAAGATCCTTTCCGCTATTCTGGCGTGATTGAGTAACAAACATCCATACAATCTTTGCTTTTATAATATTGGTCCATTATAAATAATACTTATATCGAGTATATAGCATAAACTACTGCAAAAAACTGGGCATACTCTCGAAGGTGAGACGGTACTTTAAACTGGAACAGATGCTAATGTTCTACAAAGCACAATTACGAGCACGTATGGAGTATTGCTCTCATCTTTTGGATGGCTCAGCCAAATACCAACTCGAAGCACTAGAGTCGATTGAGCGGAAAGCCAGAAGGCTGGACGTCAAAACTCAAAGTCTTGAACATCGACGCAGAGTTGCAAGCTTATCAGTTTTCTATCGGATACACTTTGGAGAATGTGCAGCTGAGCTCTTCGATCTGATCCCGCCATCTCCCTTCCATCATCGGACTACCAGACGCACCGGCATGCGGCATCAATATATGGTGGAAATTCCACCTATAAGAACGAAGCACTTTGCGTCTAGCTTCATTATGCGCACCGCAAAGGAGTGGAACTCGCCGGAGACTGTCTTTCCCGATACTTACAACCTGGGTGTCTTGAAGTCCCGTGTGAATAGTAGTATATATATATAATTCTTCTGTGCGTGTGTATGTGACTGAACTCCTCCTGACGGCTGGACCTATTTCGATGAAATTTTTCGTGTGCGTTCAGGTGGATTCGAGAATGCTTAAGATTCACAATTAGACCCGGTAGGTGGCGTTAGAATCGGGTTCCAGGATTTTGACGAAATTTTTTTGTGTTTCTTTGAGTGAGTGGGTCCCTCAATGGTTTCAATCTACAATAGATGTATTTAGTCGCTGCAAAATTAAAATATCTTGTTTGTATACTTACAGAAAAAGAGAAGAACTAAATAACCTAACTAAATGATAAATCTTTCATAGGCTTGTCACATACACATACATTGACATGGTAGAACCATCCTGGACTCACTATCTTGGTTACAACGCTTAGGGCCCACTCGATCGGTGTCATACCACGCTCTCACAGAATATCGGCGCGAAACGGTTACTTGAGCTAATAGTGTTTCGTACGATGTGTGAGAGTTCCAATAGCACACTTACCCTTTCCCCCTTCCTGTATTCCATTTAGCTATTAGATTCTCCTATCCGATCCCCCGGGGGCAAAGCCAACAAGTTTTTAGCCTTTAGAGTGGGAGGAGCTAGACCATGTACCCGTGGCCCTGGCATAAAGGTGAAGTAAGTAACACAGGTTTTAGTGGGTTTTTTTTATTGCTGGAGTACAGCAAACAGGCTGACGGCGTGCTGCCAATGTGCTGCCGGACTTGTAGATGGGACTGGAACTTGGCTACTAATACCGGAATACAACTCAAGGTTGTTATGGCGGCATACTCTAGACCAGGGGTGGTAGCCATTCAGACGGGGAAATGCCCTACCACCTCGCAATGGGTTGTATAGTCGCCTCTTACGACAGGCCGCCTGACCGCAGGGAATTGTCTTTCTCTGTTCCTCCACAGATAAATCAGGTATCCCCGAACATGGTGTGGCAATAGCACTTTTGCTTGCGGTGCTAGTGCCACCTCGACGTGGTGAATCCCACACACAGGGCGTGACTCCCCGCGCGACTGATGGTTCTCAAGCGGATTTCCCTCGTCAAAAAAATAGGATACATAGTTCAGACAGGAGTAATGGGATAGAGAGATCGGATATGGTACAGAGGGGTAAGTGGGTTATCAGAACTCTCTCTGATCGTACAAAAGACGATTAGCTCAAGGCTAACCGTTTCGCGCCGATATTCTGTGAGAGCGTAGTATGACACCAATCGAACCGGCCCTAAGAGCTGTAATCATCAATCAATCATTATCCGTGCAGGAATGGGAAAGAAGACCTGAGAATTGACAAAACAACCCACCACCAGGTGGTAAGGTATTTATTTACCCGTCTAGATGGCTACCCCTGGTCTAGAGCAAGCCGCCTTAACAACCTTGAGTTGTGTCTGGCATTAGTGGTCAGGTTCCAGTCTCCGCTCAAGAGATCGACAGCACATTGTTAGCACCTTTGGTGATAGAAATGTCCATAGGCGACGGTAACCGCTTTCCATCAGGTGGGCCGTCTGCCAAAATTAAAGGTGGACCCTATAATTAAAACTTATTAGTGTTATTTATTATGTCCAAAGTCGTGGTAGCGTAACGGCTAGCGCACGCGGCCCAAACTCAAAGGGCGCGGGCTCGATCCTGGCCGGAACGCATGCACCACTTTAATGTGCATATTATTACAGTTACCTCGTGCTAACAACGGTGGAGGAAAACATCGTGATGCAACCTGCACATCGAGATAACCGATGTGTCAAACCTGCCAAGCCGCTTTGGATAAGTGTGGCGGGTATACTGCCCGTTCCCCCTATAATGGGAGGCCTGAGCCCAGCAGTGGGACATTTATAAGTTAATATTATTATTATATTATTGTGTCCAAATGTATCTTATTTATAGCGTTAAATATAACGAATAGCTATATTATTACCTGTCTATATTTAACGTCATTCACAATTAATAATAATAACGCACCAGAAATAACGCATTAAACTCATCACTACATCTACGTGAATCGGACCCTAATTATTCGTTAACATCCCAAATAAAGCATTAACCTAAGAGATATAAACGATATATTTTCATTAGCTTATTAAGAAATCTAATAAACACTATTAAGCACAGTTAGTATGCTGTTCTCAAAATGCATGTGATTTGTATGCATAATTAGACAAAATATATCTTGCTGATAACCTAAAAATAGAATTTAAATTTATATGTCTCTTAATCCAGGTCATTTCAACATTAAAAGTCCAAATGGCCATATATATCGGGTTAAAATACTGTAAATGAAGTGGCGTTTGATTTATGTTATTAGTTGACTTGTATTTTTAAAAATGAGGAGGTATTTAATATGATATTTTATTTAAAACAGAATATATACTATAAGAAAAATAAAGTTTTATGTGTACTTAAAATTTTAAGAAACGCAACGCAAGAAACTAATTTGAAATATAAAAATGTTGATATGCTGAGCTAAAATTGTATTGATAAAGTCAATTTCTTTTTACTACGTATCAGCTACATTTTCTCTACGCATGCTACGATGTAGGCGTGTGTGCTACGTAAAGTAAATAAGCCTATGCGTAGTCAGTTTAAACGTAGCATGTTTACTGAGAAAAATTATCTGTAGTCTCATTTTTATCAAGTCTAAGGTGATTGGGATGACAACTTCATTCATTTGATATTCAAAGTTTCCAATTGTTAATGAATAAATCAAATAATATTTCATGTTACGCCTGGAAAAGACAAATACGTCTACGTAGTGCAGAAAAATCCTGTTTTGAGAATTATCCATGATTAATCTAGTTTATTCAAGAATCTAATTATTGAAACCATTAAAGTAAAATGTTGCTTCCGGTTAAAAACACTAGCTGGACTTCATAGTCGTAAATAATATGCATAATAGCTACGTCGCTACCACCGTCCGTATTATTTGTGTAAATTATAATTTATATCAATTTGGTGAACACTTTCTCATCACTAATCAAACAAACTACATTTTACGAACTATAATAATGGAACAATGAAATTCATATAGTATGTACCTCACTACAATGCCGAGGCTCCAGATTCGATACCTGGCAAGGTAAATTTCGTAAACGAATTTTCCGCTATTTACTATGGTCTGGGTGTCTGAAATCGACCACAAAATGGTCTGTTATATATTACTCATAATACCAGCGTAACTTGCTTAGCTGGGGATATACAATGTGTATGTTTGCTGCCGATTTAGTTATGTAAATAACATAACAAGTACAGGATACAAAAGATTATTATTTAACAAATTATCCTGGATCTATGTAAGTATTAAATTTATAAACTAGTGTATAAGTAATTTATTTAATTTACTGCATGAGATCGGCAGACAGGCAGACGGCCCACCTGATGGAAAGCGGTTACCATCGTCTATAGACATTTGCAGCACCAAAGGCGTTACAAATGCGCTACTGCTCTCTCTTAAGGGAGACTGGAACCTGGCCACTAATGCCGGAACACAACTCAAGGCTGTTGTGGCGGCACACTCTAGACCAGGGGTGGTAGCCATTCAGACGGGCAAATACCCTACCAACTGGCTGTGGGTTATTTAGTCGTAATTATGCAGTATTTCATAAAGATCAGATATAGTCTGTACAAGAATAGAGAAAGAATACAATTTCCTACGGCCAGGCGGCCTGTCGTAAGAGGCAACAAAACAATCTACAGCCAGATGGTAGGACATTTGCCTGGCTGGATGGCACCCCTGGTCTAGACTATGCCCCCATAACAACGGTAACTTGTATTCGGGCATTAGTGGTCAGGTTCCAGTCTCCCTATAGAGAGCAACAGCACATTGGTGTTACCTTTGGTGTTACAAATATCCATAGGCGATGGTAACCGCTTTCCATCGGGTGCGCCACCTGTCTGTCTGCTGAACTCATACAATAAAAAAAAATACTTATGTGAGTCTGTGTGTATCAAATAATACATCGCTAAGGGTTGTGATCATATATAGATAGATAGATCAGTAGTCAAAAGAAGCCCTATCGAATAATTTAAATTAAAATCTTAATATAATCGTATCAACATGCCCTAAATTACAACAAAAGAGCGTTTAAGTGCAACAACCGTGCTTAACGCATAACGCCCCAACACTACCCGAGCGTATGTCATAGACAAATAGAGACAGACCCTTGTCTATGACCCTCTGTTTAGGCACAGATGTCAGGATAGAGTAGCGGAATTAGTCGCACAGGCCAGCTCTTAATTAAGAGTATGTTTTTTAATTAATTAATCTGTAAACGTGACTTAATTAGGGCGGGATTAACACTTGTCATTATATTTTGGCCAATTTAAATCAACTAATCAATCAATATCTTTATTTGAAAGAATGTAGATTATACAGGTGTTATATAATTGTAGATGCACAGTACCATAAGTTATACCTAACCGGTATAATTTTTATGAAGATATGGTTTTTATTGTTATTCTGATATATAAGCTGAATTACTGCAGTTTCATCAAAATCCGTTTAGTGGTTTTTGCGTGAAAGAAACAAACAACCAATCATTCTCACAAACTATCTCGTTAATAAAAAAAGTGTAGGTCACAACGTTTCATGTGCCTTTTGAGTAGGTTTTTAGATATTGTTTGTTATTATTAATGTGAAGTTAACTTTGACAATGTATATTAAGTTTTTAAAACAAAACTAAATTATAAACTAAGGTACCTTAAATTTTACTTTATTAAAATACTAATATAATAATAACTTCCATATATACAATAAAAAATAAATAAGTCTAAAACACGTCTAGCCCGACCAGACCGCTGTCGAAAGGCAGTGTACCTAGAAGGCTGGCAGCGTTACTTCACTGGATACAAAGGCCAATTGGGTATTTTAATCAAATGTGTTTTGTAATAAATGGAAAGATCATACTGTCATGTAAGTTTTATAAAAAACTATTCATTTTTCCCTAAAAGTCATATCAAATTAAAAACTATATATATACATATAAATAAATATAACTTTTTAGGTATAGCTTAAAAAATAGTGTGGTATAAAACTTATATATGATCTTTCCATTACAAAAAAATATATTTAAATACCCAATTGTTTCGTTTCAGCGAGGGAAGCTCCAGCCCTTTGTCTCCTGTTTCCTCGACCAGCCGATTTTTAAACCTGCACTACCCACCTGATTTCCCTTTGCCCTGGATTATCTCTATATCAAACATTTAAACACCTTAACTGCTTATTTAACTACCAAATCAAACCATAAACCAAACTTTGTCGCCATAAAAGCCGATAACTTTTTTATACATTCTGTGTTCAAACGAAAAAGGCAAGATTTTGACGTGCCAAAAGAAATAAAATCATAGACTAGAGCATAAATAAGCCATAAATAGTGTATAGACGTTATTAGAGGGGTAACCTGTCTATGGTCACGTGATGTCGCGTGAACGAAACCGCGGGCGGACGTCTGTCTTGATGGGCTGGATTCAAACCAAAAGCGGTGCGGATTTTTAGTAATAAATCTATTTTAAAAACTTTTCTATGAATATCTGTATAATACGTGAAGCAAAAACTTTGTACCCCTTTTTACGAAAAATTGCGCGGACGGAGGAGTATGAAATTTCGCACACTTATAGTTTATATAGAGAAAGAGTGCAGAATGCTAATATTTTTTTTAAATTATGCATATAAGATACATTAAATCAATAAAAAAAACATTACACACACTATCATGTATTGTTTGTTTATTGTTAAAGTCAAATTAACAGTGTAGCCTTGGCGAAATCTGCAATTATCTATAATTATCTGTATAGTCTGACAACAGAACCTTGATAATGTTCAAACTTATAATTTAAATTAATTATGGTCGAATTTCGACCACTAGGCGACGAAATTTCAAAATAGATATTTTTTTATTAAATTAGGGCCTAGTTATTACATGGGCAGCTTTGCCCATGTAATAATTGCTTCTGTATTTTAGAACTACTATCATATTTTCCAAAATAAGAAGTAGTAGTCTATGTTGTTTTCCAGCCTCTATAGTAGGTATATAAGTACAATATTTTATATCAATATCCAATAATTGGGGGAAGGTGAGAGAAAAGAGAGATTTTACACGAAGTTTATGACGCGAAAAGTGAAATAACAAACAATGAACATAATAAAATTTACTGTTTACATTTTCATGTAGTATTGTCAAGTATAATCATAATTTTATACGTGCAAATATTATATTATCTACCCGTCGTAGATTTTGTATTCAAATATAAATTTACAGTATATTTTTTAAGCTATCTAAATAAATTTTAAAATAAATCAACAACATCAACATTTTAATTTTAAATTCTATCTCATTTGTATCAATAAACTCTCAACAATTTATTAAATAAACTATGTAATACGAGTAAATACCTTAACCTTAAAGGGTTTTAGAAAAAACTGTGTTCACCTTTTTTGGTATAGTATAGAGCTATTGAATAATTAATTAATAAAATATATAGATCATAAGTATCCCCTATGGAAAAATCCTTTTACACGCTCAGCTCTTAAAACCGCTTAAAGTGAGACCGAATCTATATTTATAATATTTAATACTTAGTGGTTGTGAGCTTGTGAGTCAACGCCGGTATATTTACGATGTACAATAAATTTATGATTTGGTGCATTTTAGTGATTCATTCTGCTAACGAGTCTCCTACTTCTTACATGCGTATTATGTATATATTGACTTGAAACAAACTATTATGCATACAAATTACTTTGTTAAACCTAGTATTAATTTAAAATACAGTTAAAAAATGTCCACGAACGTATACACACAATACGTCTTATGAAGTAAAGATATGTTGCTGGGGAGTTGCCTGAGCCGCTTCGGACAATAATTGTTTTGAAAGAGGTGGTAGATGAGACTTTCAATAAGCAAACTAAGATTCCATTTTGAAATAAATAAATACATTTTTATTTAAAGTATATTTTTATTTCGTCACGCAGTCGTGGCTAGCCGTAGGCCGAAACGCGTGCACCACTTCGGTAGTTTTCTGACCTAATGTGCATGCTGATAGATTTACCACGCGCTGTGAAGGAAAACATCGTGATGCAACCTGCACATCGAGATAACTAATGTGTCAAACCTGCCAACCCGCCTTGGACAAGCCTGGCGGGGGTATGTCCTTTCCCCCTGTAATGGAAGGCCCGATCCCAGCAGTGGGACATTTATGGGCTGTTATTATTACTGTTATATTTGCGTTTTCTACTAATATGTTATTTTTGCTCTGTGGTTCACCTTCATAACCCTTAGTTACTACAGATATATATGAACTCTAAAATGCATATATAAACTTATGAACTGATATAGTTAAAATATAAGGAAAAGCAAGCAGAATTGATCGCGTATTCCCTAAATGTATAATTTTGCACAAACCGTTGCAACCGGAATTGCATTGACCACATAACTTCAGTTTTGACCGATTCTTTACGTGTTAACAAAACCACAATTGCATGGGACGTGTTAATATTACATCTTATAGTGCTGGATATACATTCATTGTTGCTTGACATTAATTCCTATATCTATTTGTCATTTATTTACCACTAAAGTCTATTTCAAATAGAACGGTATGACTGACACATCTGTAAAATGTGATCTATAGCGTTATCGTAATCTTTTCTAGGAAATAAATATTAATTTGAATTATATAAAAATATATTTAATACTGTTACTATTTAATAACAATCGTATACTTAAAATCACGATGTTTATTTCTCTATTTACGTAATTTTTCCCATACCGTTCTCTTTGAAATAGACTCTAAAACTAATTGCGGTTTGTGTTCGTGTAATTTGTAACTCGCGAAAAGTACTCAATTTTAGGTAGGACTGTATGACTAAACTAACTTTAAAAAATACAATTAAAAATAACTTAAGTTATGAATACATTAATATATAAGTACTATCTAACAAATCCTTGCCAGAGGGGGAAGCTTGGCCAAAACGCTGGCTGCATTGCCGCGCTGTATGGCAATGCTAATTCGTTGCACGAAATACGAAGCAGCCTTCTGATCACAGTTGGTATCAAAAAGTTTCTTATCTTATTCTAGCTTCTTCTTGTTTTTGGGGTTTTCGTGATATCAATCCATCCGTCTGTCTTTGTACGTCATATTTATTTATCTCCTAAGAAGTAACTTAAGAGATAAATAACTGTGACGTACAAAGTAGTATAACTACTGTTTGAGAGGGAGTTATAGTAATATTGTTATAAATTACCATGAAACAGAACGATGCCAATATTTCTGGTATTGCAAATATCCATAGACGACAGTAATCACTTTCTATCAGGAGGCTGTTTGCTATACTTCCAATATACATGTTACAAATAAATTCTATGTGTCCATTGACACTTTTAGACAAAGTTGTCATGTCAATTTAAGGCTAATAGGTCATATTAATAGTATTCTTGGAGACCCATCTTCGAATGACGCCAGAAATCTATATAAACTAGTAAATATAAGAAATCAATGATTAGGTACTATGTTTTGTTATGCTACGTACTTACCAGGGCAGCATGGTCGCTTAAGTGACAAAGCCTTTAAATTATGAATAAAAAAACAAAAATCTAAACATATCAAAAAACAGGCGTTAAGATAACATCTTATTATATAACTTTTAAAATATCTCGATAGATATAATTTTAATTACTTTTCAAACAATTAATAATGAGCTATTCGACTATATTTTCCTGTACGTACTTATTCTTTCATAAGTAGGTACGCTCGTATAAAATCCATGACGCTACGACGTTTTGTAATCTATACTAATATTATAAAGAGGAAAGATTTGATTGTTTGTTTGTTTGTTTGCATTGAATAGGCTTCAAAACTACTGAACAGATTTGAAAAATTCTTTCACTGTTTGCAAGCTACACTATTCCCGGGTGACATAGGCTATATTATATTTTTTTTACATTAAGGATCGTTACTAAAACTCCAATAATGTAATCCAAGGTGTAAAAAAATTACCCAAAATCGCGTGCGCTGCGAAAACTATTGATGATAGAATAAAATAATGTACAACAACTTTTCAGAACACATCATTATTTACAAAAAGTGCTGCGACAGCATATGTCTAACTATTATAGTTATGCCACAATAAGCGTTCTTTTATTTTAAAATTTTAATTGATATGCCGACGCTAAAAAAGGCTCTTTAATTGTATCTTGGTATTCATCCTTATCAAAATAAATAACTTCATATTCAAGACTGCTTCAATACCTTTATATAATTTTTTGAATGATTCAATTCGGACATTCCATTCGAAAGATATCATGAGTTTAAAAATGTAAGTATTAGAAAAAAGTTGCGTGGTCGCCGCTCACCCTGCTCGGCTAGCAAGGCTTATGCGATATAGGCGTCACTGGGGTACGGGCCGTACGGGAGGGGAAATATTTTGAATTCGCTTAGTAGGTAATTAAACTCAACAAAAAAGTTATTTTTAGATACCCGTGCGAAGGCGGGGCGGACCGCTAGTCTTATATAAAGTATCTGAATCGATTTGACAGTCCGTTATTATCAATACAAAGAAAATTACAGTTCAGCTTCCGTAGTATATAATGTAAACCAGCCTTAGCACGTACTATTGGCGAGACGATACATTGAACTTGTGCCGTCTGTGCGTCCGTCTGGCGAATTGATGTCAACAGGCAATTTGTTGCGTAACCCTCTGTCAATGTCGATGCACTTTGTTCTCGTATATGTTCAACAGAAAAAGTCTTTTCCCACCATTTGTAAACTTAGCCAGTACCGAATGTTTTAGATTGTTCGAGTATTAGAGTTCGTTATTTCCCTTTAAAAAATCACAAGACAGTAACCAGGTAACTGCTTCAATATAGCTTCATCTAAATTTCTTGTCGCAATCCAATATAGCAAATTTCACTGGACAGTTAAGACTTTGTACAGTGAGCGAAAAAAGTGTTTTACCAATTTTGATAACAATTCATAGTTACTAGTTACTCTCACATAGATTTTACAAACGAAAACACACCTTGTCAAGGATGAACCTGAGATTGAATATGATTTGTACATCAAGTAGAAATGATATTCCATCTGAGTGGTACAAGACTTTCTTAGCTGACTGACTATACAACTATTTTAACGCTCACTCTTTTATGATTATGATACTTGTTTTGGAATTTATTGTAGAACTAGCTTCTGCCTGCGACTTCGTCCATGTGGAATAGTTTTAAAAAAACCCGATTTTGAAACATTCTTCATTGGTGCTTCGCTCCTATTGGTCTTAGCGTAATGATATATAGCTTATAGCCTTCCTCGATAAATGGGCTATCTAACACTGAAATTTTTTTAAGTCAAACCAGTAGTTCCTGAGATTAGCGCGTTCAAGCAAACAAACTCTTCAGCTTTATATTTACTATAAGATATGTCACCTTCCCAATTCTCCTATAAATATTGTTATATGCGTATCTTTTTTTATTGCATGAGTTCAACCGATAGGCAGACGACCCACCTGATGGAAAGCGGTTACCATCGCCAATGGACATTTGCAATAGCAAAGGTGCTACCAATATGATGCCGCTCTCTAAAGGGAGACTAGAACCTGGCCACTAATGCCGGAACACAACTCAAGGTGGTTATGGCGACATACTCTAGACCAGTAGTGATAGCTATCCCAACGGGCAAATACCCTACCACCTGGCTGTAAATTGTTTTGTCACCGCCTCTAATGACAAGCCGCCCGGCCGCAAGAAGTTGTATTCATTCTCCGTTCTTGTACGGACTATGGCTAATCTTTAGGAAATTTAATTAAATAAAATAAGGGTTAGCCTACAAGCAATATCGTTAACCAAAATATTGATAAGTGGAGTTTGTCGTAAAACATATAGCTATAAAAGCTTAGATTAACATTTAAAAGAAGTAACTAACTTGTTAACAACTTTCCTTTAAAACCATATTGACGCTAACTATCTGACAGAAGCTTTAGCTATTCTCTAAAAAAATCTATTTTAATTAATGCTATACTGAAATGAAATATTAAACAGTTGGCTGTGACATAACTTTTACAAAAAGCTAGCCTTGAGCAACGCTTTGATATCTGTTCGTGATAAATACATATTTTTAAAAGGGTCAATTAAAATAAATTAATTTATAATTATTAATTATAATGTCAACTGATTACTTGAATTGATTAGACATCCGAATATATAGCTGGAACGATTTCAGACGAACTCAAATATACACCTCAGGTAGCACTGGTATTAGAGGAATCAACTAAACTTATCTGTGCAGGAACGGAGAAAGAATACATTTTCGTGCGGCCTGTCGTAAGATGTGACAAAACAACCCACAGCCAGGTGGTAGGGTATTTACCCGTCTGGACGGCTACCACCCCTGGTCTAAAGTATGCCACCATAACAATTTGAGTTGTGTTCCAGCATTAGTGGCCAGGTTCCAGAGTCCCTTAAGAGAGCATCAGCGCATTTGTAGCACCTTTGGTGTTGCAAATGTCTTACGGCAATGGTAACCGCTTTCCATCAGGTGAGCCGTCTGCCTGTCTGCTGAACTCATGCAATAAAAAAAACAACTAATCTATACCTTGTTTTTTCTTACAAGATAAATTTTTTGATAAAATTTTAGTTAGATTCTGTCTTTAGATGTAGCATAAGTTGTCTAAGACATATAACATTATTAAATAATGTAAATCATTGGAAAAATTCTGTTTCTAAAGTACGAAAATGATCTAAGTAAAAAATGCACAGACGTGTTTTGTAAATAGTAAGCGGCCAACGTGTCGACGCAGGTAGTATCCCATACCAGAAGCTTGCCACGTCGCCAGGGAACTAGAGTAATTCCATCAGGACGCCTACCATGGTCATTTTATAACTTAAAACACGAGCAGATGACCACACAATAGTTCCTACATCATCAATACTTTGTAATCTGGTAGATCATACATAATGCAACTAAAATGAATTTATTTATTCATGGAATCTTACAGGTTACTTATTGAAAGTCATATTCTAAACCGCTTCTATCGCATTTTTTGTTCCTGTTACAGAAGAAGTGGCGCAACAAACTCCTCTAAAACACAGGTAGATAGATAGATAACACTGTATTGCACACCAATATACAATTACAAAAACAGACCAAATTTACAATATTTTCTAGGCAATAGAATAGGCGGCCTTATCGCTCAAAGCGATCTCTTCCAGGCCACCTAAATGAAAGAAATTTGAATCAGGCGATGTAGGTGGTGCAGGAAAAAGGCACTAGATACACAAATACTCAAACTAATTTAAGAATTCTATACAAATACATACATATATACATAGTCATATATATATATACAATAATATATTTAAAAATACATAAGTTATTATAATAAATGTATTACACCATGATTATATTGTGTTAATCAGACATATATATTCGTGGACAAATAGTGTTTTCTGAGTAACCTTCTAAAATATATTACTTTGTAATTATTATTTATAAGAATATTACAGGTATACCGGTAAATTAGCTTCGAGATGTTTTTGCGTTTGTAGTAGTATACTGTCAGCACATAAATAAATAATTATCTTTATATATTTTTACAGGCAGGTACTATGAAACTAAAAATATTAAACGATATTAAAATATTAATATTAAACATAATTTATAATACTAACTTTCAAGGAAATTTAAATTTCAAGTTTAGAAGTCCTGTATATATACAAATACTACTAGAAACGTAAAGACGTCTTGAAGCTAATTTACCTGTACATTCGTGGTATTTTTTAACGAATTTTGAACTAATATAATTCAAGGTTTAACAAAGTAATTTAAATGAATAATTACTGAAAGAGCTTGGTAGCGATCGCATTATTCCCATTCGTTGTGGTCGTCCAAAAAATATTTCGTCGTATAAGCCTTCTCGCAAAAACGTTACTCGAATTGTTTTTTAACTTGTTTACTGAAAGTTCTATTACGATAAATATTGACATTGTTTACATAATAACAATAAAGGCGTTAAAATACCTTCTTATCAAATTTCAGTATACATAGAATAGGAAGTAGATTTAAATTTTGACTTACATATATGACCTTCAAAAAGTGATCTTCAGTGGAACTTATTTTCAATAAAAACTTGAATTTTATCATCTTAGATAGATAGATAGATAACACTTTATTGTACACCATTACAGAAAACTTACGAACTAGTATTATTCTAATTGTGTACAAAGGGCGGTCTTATCGCTAAAAAGCGATCTCTTCCAGACAACCCGTGGCAGGAATATTGCTGATTAGGAATGGCGATGGTGGTATACTTAATTATTGTACGATTACTTACATTTTAATAATAAATATATAACTATACTATATATACAAATATACATATAAGTTATATACATATTGAAGATATAGTGATAAAATGCAACTATTTAAACATAATAAATATATAGTTATGTACTTTTAAAATATAACTAAACTAATTAACTCCGTTGGCTCAGCGACCCAAAGTGAGTCTTGGCCTCCGAAACGAGAGCACGCCACTTTCCTCTGTCCTGCGCAGTGTTTTGCCAGTCGTGGGCTTGTAGTGCGGTTAGGTCAGCTTCCACTCTATCCTTCCAGCGATACTTGGGACGACCAACCAGTCTCCGACCGACTAGTCGCCCCAAGTATGCTTTCTTCACTCCCCGATCCTCCTCCATCCGCTCTACATGACTGAGCCAGCGGAGAGATTTTATCTCCCCAATTATGTTGAGCTCGGCAATGAGGTCTTCTATTTCGGAGTTGGTTCGGACCCTCCAGCTAACATGTCCTTTTATTGTTGGGCCCAAGATTTTTCTGAGAATCTTCTTCTCTCTTCATTGTTTCTTCTCCTTCAGTGTCAGTGCCAGGCCTCACAGCCGTAGATCAAAATTGGTCTAATGATAGTTTTGTAGAGGCGAATTTTAGTTTTTATTTCTATCATACTTTTAAAATATGATAGAAATATTTTTTATTAATCTTCAAACAATAAATAACACCGGCCCACAAAAAAAGTGGTGTGTACTTTTGACCAGACCCATCTGTTCTTATGTATTTCGAGTGGGGTCAGTTTGGTATAAACGCCCTTAAATTTTTGAGGGTGTATAGACCAAAATACCGAATCTGGGGTCAGTTTCGTCCATACATCCTCAAAAAATTTGACTTTTACTTGACTTCTTTTACTTGTACAAAGTTTTGATATCCTAAAGCTTGTATGCTCATATAGAAGCTATGAGCCTGGACTCTTTGTTGTTGATAAAATGCTTATCAGTTGATTTATTCGCTTTACTATTTAGCCACTTTTTCAGCGTTATTTTTTTTAACCGACTTCCAAAAGGAGAAGTTTCTCAATTCGATTAAGTTTTTTTTTGTATGTTATTACGCCATTTCTTCGACAATTGTGGACCGATTTTCCATTTTTTCCTTTATTAGAAAGAGTATACTCCTGAGGTGGTCCCATTATCACCATGTCAGGATCTGATGAGTGGATCCAGGGAAATCGAGAGCAACCCTTGTTGTAGAGCGACGAGCGCCTACACTCTAAAACTTGTAAACGCGTACCAGTAGTACAATGTCTACAGACGCTTACAATATCATTTATAGAGCTTTTCAAGTAATTAAATAATAGAAAATATTTTATTAACAAAAACAAAACTGATGTGACCTCAAACTAAATAACAAAAAATAAATATTTTGTACAACATCTTGAAGTAGGTGACAAGTGAAAAACAACAAAATTGCAAAATGCGTTGACTTCAAGATGTTGTAGAAAATATTTATTATTGTTTTTTACATTGAGGGCGGTTTTGTTTTTGTTAAAAAAAAACATTGCCACTGGACGATTGTAATTTACAGTATTTTTTCCATGCTTCTATATGAGCTGAAATACTAACAGACCCTGAACTTAGACAAGTGGCTCAATTGACTCGCCGGACGTGACGTCATTACGCCTCTTCCGTTCGCTAATTACATGCGTGTGCGCCTTTGTGCGACATCCTTTTGCATTGAGTTATCCAGTTTAATCCAAATAAGCTTTTTGCATTATGTTCATTTTATAATAATAGGACTTTTGTTTAAGCTTATATATGAACCAATATTATTATTGATTACTTAATAGTAATCAATAATAATCCTAATTATGATTTTATATATCGCGAGCAAAGTTGGCAAAAGCCAAAAGTTGGTGTATCTACCTTGAAAAATTATCTAACTTAGAGTTAAAACCGCTTAAAATTCCCTTGGGTAGTTTAGGAGGAGTTAGTGCATGTACAGAAAGACAGATAGAAGCGGAAAGCGATTTTGTTTTTAAACTATATAAAGATAAAGATAAAGAAGACTTTCTCCATCGTTTATATAGTCTATTCCAATTGTTGTTTTTTTTAATAGCTTTAATGTACTGACACGGCATTTTTAGAATGTTATAATATAATACATTAGGCCCGTGCTATATGTGAGCGTTTAAACCCACTTCACTGCAATAAATCGCGGTTGCTCTTAAGAGGATACCAGAACTTTGTGATATCGAAATTAATAATAATATTTAACATAATTATTATTAATTTTGAGATTTGTTGTTGTCTGGAAGAAATCGCTCCCAGCGATAAGACCGCCCATTGTACTTATCATTAAGATTGTATGTATGAATTTAATTTGCAACATTGTGTGCAATAAAGTATATTCTATTCTATAATTAAAGAGGATGATCACAATCCTAAGTTTTCAAGTAATTTCAAAGTTCGTTCTCATTTATCAATAACTCGGTCGGTATACAGCTTGCGAGAACTTTCCGCATTCGAAACCACATCTAATGAAAGTCCAAATGCGGTAACATAGTCGCGTAGTACACAAGCTGCTGGTACTCCCCGTAAGTGATATAATAACGAATGAAATTCATTGTACGGTATTGTATGCCGCATACAATACACACCGCAGCATGCTGGAACTGACATACGTCTATTAAGTGCCACTCTTACGAAGCAAGTACCAAACGTGGTGTGTAGGATTTCCAACATCCCACACGCGGGCTTCATCGCCTAACTGTTCCCAGAATTGGATCCTATGAAATAAATAAATAGCTATCGTCTGCATCCCGCATGCGGGCTATACATTGGTAATGTCAAGGCCGATCCTTTAATGTCTGGTTTTAATTACGTAAATGGTTCTCTTACGTTCTCTTTCACACAGACAATAATCTCAAAGAAGATTTACATATTTTGGGAAATTAGTGCTTGAATTTACAAAAAGATATCTACTACTGTGTCTTGAAGGTTTTCTATGATACAAATTTACTGTGTACTTCAGCGTATACCAGCACACGAGAGTCCCAAAATAGCACCTCGACGACCCATGTCGCATGGTAACACTGAAAAATGCATTCGCGAGACAAAAGCAGGCTATTACGTCCCCGGGATTAGCCCTATTGACACTACGTTACCAATTAAAAAGGGAGGGGTGCCTTTTCGTCTCGGTTTTTTTCAGCAGACGGTTTTTCAGGCCGCGGGCGTGCCCCCCTTATGCCCCTTTTACCCCCCTCGTGGCTGTACAGAAAAATCAATAACGCAGCACTTTTTTCCGCGCGTAAAGCATGCACCGACACGGGCTTGTGTATGTGTGTGTGATCGCGACGAACACTAGCACACGTTGCAATGGGTTGCCAGTATTTTTTCCGCTCGCATTAATTTCACGACGTTCCTTTACGTATTTTGATTAGAACTGCACCTGCAGGGCTTACGCAATATCTCCTTCACGAACATTATTCTATTTTTCTTTCAACGCTGCATTATGAAACGGAATGTTCCATATTTAAAACCTTAGTGCTGGGAAAGAATTATATTTAAAAATGGTTAAAGAAGTGATATATGTTAAAACTACGAACACGACCAGAAAATATTTGAAATGTGGTCTAAAAATTTCAATCATCAAGCTTTTGTCCGAATAGTCGCAAAGGAACAGCTATAATCACTTGTAAAAGGATTGCAATGAAATGGGATACGGTTTCAAGAAGACGAGTGCAGAACGTCTACCTAAATATATAATACATCTACAGGGAGTTTTGTGGCTGTCTAATTTTACAAAGCCTTTGAAAACAGCGGCCTTGATGATAGACTCAGATTGCTTTACTTCAGTAATCTTTTCTCCATCGTATTTTAAGAGTGGAATTGACAGAAATAATGTGCTATTTTGTGTTGTTGTCTTCAATACATTATTATCTAAGTTCGTTATAGAATCAAAATTCAAGGGGATGAAGAATTCTTCATGCCCTTGTATACAGCGCAGTCTTGTGTAATAAGTAATAATATAATTATTTAATAAAGGGCTGATTATTCAATCGTCAGATAAAAATTATCAGTGAAATAAATTATAACCTGACCGAATTCCAAAGTGAAACCAATCAACTGTTTATTAAAGCAACTGACATTTTTAATTTTTCCGTGTTTATACTTTATTCTATGAATAACTTTTATCTGGAGATCGAAAAAACGGCCCTAAGTTTAAAATTAAAAATAACTACTTATTATTCATATTAAAATTAAATTCAAGATAAATAATTATACACTTCTATAATTGTTTACTTTAGTTTATTGGTCAAGAACTGAGTTTTTTTTTCAAGGAACGTTTTGATTTCCTATTATCGTTCTCATTCCCGTTATTTGCGCTCTAGTAATAATCTCTCCTTAGTGACACCTGTACACACTTCTTCCTTCGTTGATAACTCTTTCACGGTACTGGCTGTCCGTTTATGGAACTCACTGCCACTCAACATCAGACAAGCTAAATCCATATTGTCTTTAAACTGATGGTTACTAAATATCTTTGGTCCTCACAAGTGTAAAATATGCTGCTGATTTTATATACCGTATGATATATTGTATGTTTGTATAGTATATAAAGTATATTATTCATTATTTTTGGAATGTTTCATATTATTTATTTTCTTCACCGCCACTGTTGTCTTAATATTTTCCTTAGTTTAGGGGGTTGCCTGGAAGAGATCGCTTTAAGCGATAAGGCCGCCCTTTGTTCTACTGTACCTAGTTTTAAGAACGTAGTTTTAATTTTTCGTCAACAATAAAGTGTTTTCATTCATTCTTTGTTGCGGATAATTTAAACATATTTAATACAATAATTCAGCTTTGATGGTAGACTAATCCAACAATATTTATTATACCTATGCTCAAGCTGCATAGCAACATGAATTATAAAGAAAAAACTCCCTAATATTTTGATTTTATTTGATACCTATCATGTTGATAGTTGAGCTTTAAATTACCAAACAAATACTGTAACATCGAGTTAAACCTTTGTTGTGGTTGCAGAGAGAAAACCAATTTGACATATTTAATTAAATTGTAATAATAAAATCTACTCTATAATCTAATTGTAATAATTCTAATTATAGATTATAATTAAACCAAAACTACCAAATCAACGCTAAAGAGAAGCATACCTAGAAGGTTACCTGCATATCCGCCCTGGATGGCAATGCTTCTTTATGCGAAGTATGAGCCAGCCATAGTGGTCAAAGGTAGCATCAAAGATGCTTGGAAATTTCTTTGAAGAAACCGATATCAATACAATTCAATTTATATACAAATTAAAATTTATTGTAATATTATAAAAAGATCATTCATTATAAAAAAAATTGTCAATCGTAGGACTGCACGTCAGAAGTGAAAACTTTGTATCTGAGCGTTACAGTTACACGAAATCAGTGCTTTTTCTCCGTCTCAAAAGTGCCAACGTACCTAAAGAAGTTTTCACTTCAAAAATAGTTAGCTAAGTATTATGAACGAGAACTGATTAAAATTTTATTTGCAATTACGCGTAGGCATATTTAATCAAATTGTAATGAGCCAGATCTGTCCCTAAGAAATGTGCAATAACATAATTTGCATAAATATTTGATGTCACCGACAACGACACAACACTAATTGCTAACGCAGACTAAAAAACACATTTAAAAAAAGAATGCTCTGCACATTTTTATTTTGAGATAGCAATGACGGAACTTCGTTGTCTCGCTCTAGCGCAATTGTTCTGCAGTTCTCGTCATCAGTCCATCTTTATCTGACGCTACTTTTTTTGAATACGTGCAAAAATATAAAAACGGCCGAATCTGTGTGTGAGTGAATGTTGCAGTTGTGTGGGTTTCGTGCGATAATGCTTGTTTTAGGGCTTTGCCCCGATCATAAGTCAATACATGGACTCGATTGCACGGTTATAACAACTACTCGAATGGAAACAAATCTACTTGACTCAATATTAGTTTCATAGGAATTATTTTTAATTTATCATAATTGTTAAATTATACTGAATCTCTAATAGCTTGCTATAACATAAAACTTAGGCTGGCAACACGTCATAATATTTAATTTTATAACACATGACACGATTTTCCTGTTCAATTCATATTTATAGTAAAAACCCAAAAAACATATACCTATACATTTGCATTTGATATTTTAGAATGTGTAAAAAATTAATAACTTGTTACTATAAAACATGCACCTATAATGTATTCGTATAGTGTATAACAATTATCCACTCTCAAATTCGGAAAATTATACAACAAGATACAACTGTGTATAGGCAAAATTGTATAATTATTCAATTTTTTTTTAATACGTGCGTATAGCAAAAAGAGGATGGCCCACCTGATGGAAAGCGGTTACTACCACCTATGGAAATTTGTAATACCCGACCAACACCAATGTGCTATCGCTTTCTATAGGGACACTGGAACCAGGCCTCTAATGGCGGAACACAACTCGAGGTTGTTATGGCGGCATACACTAAACTCTAAGGGGTGGTAGCCATCCAAATAGGCAAATACTCTATCACCTAGCTGTGGGTTGTTTTATATAATTATTGAATGTCATGACTATAGAACCAATAGTTCCCGAGTAAAACAGCTGTCACGTATAAAGACAGATACATTCCATTTTTGCCAAAATGACTTCAAGACATTAAAAAATAATTGCAAACTCTTTGCCAGAATTTACACTGTACTAATAATACACAATGAAACTAGAAAAAAACAGGTTTTAATCTTTTTAAATTATAATTATGTAAATTGAAATTATCTCTACATATATCGCTAAAAATGTTTTAATTTGGGTGACTTCTAGTCTCTCATAACCAAAAGAACCAGGGTAAGTATGCACCAATTTAGACTGCTATTTCTACCTGTTATTAGATGCAATGTCGGTCAAACTCGAACCTACACAATATAAAACGCTATTAAAACTAGAAGATCTTTACAGACTGCAAAACCATCTTATAGCAATTCTATTGAAATCCCCTTAATGAATTGGAGTAAAAGACTTTCAAAGTTCTACCGAGATATTCAATTACTACATACTTCGATTAATTCCATACATTAATTCTTAGTACATAGCTCCATAAAAATTGTATTTCCATTCAATCCACGCAAAGCGAATCCGTTAGTTACATCGAATAAAAGCACTTAACGTGTTTTTATAGCTTATTTTCCTTAGAAAGTACAACACTATCGAGCACTATCCAAACATCTGTTTTGTTAGATGAATTTAAAAAATAACTATTATAAAAAATGGCGAGCTTTCTCTGCAGACACCTTTCACTAACTACAATTAGCGCTCTGTTAATCATAATATAACAAGTTCAGTTCAGTCTTTTTTTCTTAACTCCATCGATCGGGTGACGTGCAACAAAATTGGCAATTTATTAGACGCATTGTACCTGTTATAATTAGGATAAAATAAATTATATTGTCTACATGTGTTATTATGTTACGGTTTATGAACACTAGAAATTTGGATTTATATAAGTGTAAACTATACTTTTTTCATTATTAAAAAGTATTCCATGTTCTTCGCCGTTAGAAGAAAAATTGGTTCATTTTTATGGCCATGAAGAAAGAGCAAAGGATTATCCAAACAAAGACATTTTCACGTTTGTATATTTGAATAGATTAGTTTGTTGGTTTTTTATTGATTATCGATTATGTCCTACAGTTTTAACTATTTGATAAGATTTATTGAATTATACATAATTATGTGTCTTAGACTTTCGGTACCTAAATCTGTGCCTCTGGTCTTTGACCACCCCCGATTGAAAACATAGGGCAGACTTAGTAATTGTCCTCAACAAACAAGCCTTAAAGAACATTGAACATGCAAACTAGTCGTCAACCTTATAATATTTACAAAACTATCATAAAGGTATCGCATACAGTCAATATATTTAACAAGAAACTGTGTTACAGTTATTTATGGCCCTAAAATGGTATTCAAACAAAGCAATCCGTTTTATCTGGCAGTTTTACACTTTTACCACCCCACATGTATTTGCGCCACTACTAAAACAATGTCGAAATACACACATTACTCGGAATTTCATTCAATCCTAGGGCTAAAGCTTCTTGAATTACTTACGTGTAACATTTTTGTTAATCCTTTCCCACTACCGCATCCTAGAGGCTGGCAACGCGTTATCATCTCCCCTGTTGCAAATGTCCATAGGCGATTGTAACTCCTTTCGGATGGGCAGTCTGTTTGCTGGCGTCAGTTAACAAAATAGTAGATTGTTACACGGGAGGTGAAAGTGACCTAATTAGGCATGAGATGGTTTGGCGCACGAGCGGAGCGAGGGCGATAATAGTTCAAGTGCCTAAATATGCCTTTCACTCGAGGCTAACACTCTTGCTTTTCATTTCGAATATCAGGAAAGTAAATAAAAACTGAAATAATTAAACAAACAAATACTTCTCTAATAAAATCAGGCGTTAAATCCATATCTAGAACTCATTTAATGTATCACTTCAAGTAAAATTCTTTTTCTATGGCATTCTACCAGTAAGTAATCTTTTGTGACTGACGATTGTAAATATTTATCTCCAATTTATGTAAATTAAATAATAATTTGACGAAAATTATTTATAAGTATAAAATGATGTTACAAAGTTATTGATATTTTTTTATTACAATCTATGCCGCGATTTAACAGTGGCTGTAAAAAAAAGTTAAGACTTGAGTCGCACGAATTATCTTTGGTTCGCATAGTTTTTTAATTTTTTGTCAACAGGGAAAATCGTTTCCCACGGACGAAAAGCTTACTTTCAGAACATGGCAAATGGAAAATCTTTTCATATGGAATAGTTTCATATTGTTAGTTAATCTTAATAAATTACGACAATATTCTATAATTAAAATTTCTCAATTTAAGGGGGTAAGAAGCTTTCAATATTGTAAAAATAGTCTCTCCCTAACTTTTGATCTATTAAGTGGAAAATTCGATAAAACAGTGAAGCTAAGCTAAGAAATACTTTCGAATTTAGTTTCAACAGTATCCGCCCAGTAGTTTTTGAGATGTATATCATTTTGAATTAACTACTATTTATGGTTCGGTAGCAGACTTATTAAGAGCGTTATCAAACTAGCGGTTTTTTTTGCACGTGTACGTTCATTTCGGCTTACGCAAGCTTCAAAAAGCCGAACGCGTGTATACGGGCTTATTCCGGCGTGTACGTTCGAACTTGTGGTAGCAAGTAGCAATAGTAAAGAAAAAGAAGCGACTCACGCGCTTACACGACGAGATTATAACTTTTTCTTTTGTTGAAGCAGGGGGAATACATTTCGTACAATACCGGACCCTTTTTGGGGGTTAGACCTTACGCGGCGGGATTAAGCGCCGCACGGCTTGTGTGGGACTCTGATACAGACGTTCTCAACTACACCACTAAACCTGAACCTGCCTCCCATGTGCCCGCGCTTGTGGTTGGAAGAAAATGAGTTTTCGTACGTAGTTACACCCATATTCATCCGCGCATCGAGGCCTGAGTCACCCCGGGAAGCAGAGTCACCCACTTCACGAACAGAGGTTGATTCCACCGCTGTGATGGAATCACGGGAGGAGATTTTGCGCATATCTGCGCCTCCGGACAGCGGACTGACGTCGGTACCCGTGAGTCGCACGCGCACTTCTCTCCCTTAATCGTTCGGCGCCTTCATTGCGAGACATTACTACTAGTTTATAACTGCGTCATTGCTCGTACGAGTGGCGCAACGAACGAGAACCAGTTTGCACGCTCGAATAAAACGTTATTCTGAAGAGGCTTTAAACCAGCGCATGTTTATCACCTCTTCGGAACCTTTCGTCGAGCGCAGGGTGTCAAGCACTTAGCCTATGTACAAATATTATACAGATCTCCTTTCATAGTAGCTAATGATAATCTGCGTTATTACTGTGCGCAACCGCAGACGGATTGGTCTTCGTACAGAGTTGGATGAATGGACCCATCCGACCATAACAGACAACGGTTTGCATGTAACTAGGTGTTGGAATGCTCATAACATGAGCATTAATTACAATCGTAGAAAATGTAACAACTGTGGCATTTTATTTATCCATATGCCCATACTTATTATCGTCATTATATAGTCGCTTATAAAATCGGTTAATTTATTCCTTCCTAAAAGAAGCCTTTTGAATTAGTTGTTTATTGCAATACGGTTGACATATCAAAAAAATGTAAAAGATAAAAGATAATGAGATCAAATTAGTTACTTATGATCTTAGTGCCGTAAGCTGGTTTTTACTTACATTCGTCTACTCGTTTGTAAAAACCAACAACCGCACGTGTGTCATACAATGTTTTTCAATACATTTGCCAGAAAACAGTATAAAAGTAAACAGTAGTAAAGGCGTGCGATAAAATAGGTACTTATAGGACAGTTGAGAGTAGATACCTATTTTCGCACGTTCTGTTGAATGGTGCGTAATTTTTAACTTTCGAAGAATATATACAAGCTTCGTAAATGCATATTTTGAGCAAATGTGTTGAAAAACTAATTATTATGCACTTCGGTATATGTATTTTTGTATAAATATGTGCTAAAAATATCGAAGATTAACACAGCTAAAACAAGAATTAACCCTAACTTCTCCTAGACATATTTTTTGGTATAAATCAGACAAAAATTAAAAAAAATCCTTATTGAGATATATAATTTTTGGATTAGATCAATTCGAATAAAAATGCCTTTCAAGTGGTAAGACGTCAAAGAGCGAAAAATGATCATGGGGGAACTGGGAAAGAATACCTATACCTACGGCTGGCGGCCTGTCGTAAGGTGACAAAACAACCCACAGCCAGGTGATAGGTCGTTTACCCGCCTGGATAACTCTCAGGGGCTTTTCTACTATCTCAATATCTTGGCGTTGCCAAGATATTCCAAATAAGATTCCATTGCGATAGTATCAAAAATTCGTCTTCTACTAAATCCACAATATCTTCTCGATATCGTCACAGCAGAATATTGGAATTAACAGAATACCAAAATCAGCAAACCGACGATTGAGACGATGGCGTCCGGCGATTTTGACAAGATGGTAATAGCAGAATTGGGCCCCAGCTCTGATGTAGTGCTATATCGCCATAACAACCCTGAGTCGTGTTCCTAGTGAACCTCTTTGAGGTCAACAGCACATTAATAGAACTTTTGGTGTTGCAAATTCCATATGCGATATAACCACTTTCCATGAAGTGGGTCATCAGCCTATCTGCTGTATTTAAATTATAAAGCAAAAAAATATTCTAAAATTGGACCGACATTGAGCATAATACAAAACCAATAAAGAGCAGCGCTGTTCTTCCACTTGTGATTAGCAGTTGTATTCACGTACACACACGTGTGAAAAAATCACCAGTATGAAAATAAACGACAACTTTGAAAACGTCCGAGAAAAGTTCTTCCCCATCGGTTGAAACTAAAAAACGCACGACAAAAAATCGCGTCTCGCCGACGACCTTACGCAGCATGGTTTTATTGCCATCGCGTCCGTGGCCTTTCCTTACCCGATAACACAGTTTCTCCAGCCCTCGTTTACATTTTTTTTCTTTAACAATTCCCCCATTCTCCCGGTGTGTGCAAAACTTTATACGCTAGACGTTGCATCTGTGGGTCTTTCCTCAAACCTTTGGGTTGCCAGCTTACTGGTTTACATTTGATATAGAACTTTATGATTAACTAGCGGCCCGGCTTCGCATGAGTGTTTTATGACTATTTTTTACACCTTGGGTTACATTATTGAAGTTTTAGTAGGGATCCCTAATTTTTCTAGTAATAAATATAACCTATGTTACTCAAGGATCATGTAGCATTATAAGGGTAAAATAATTTTTGAAATTGGTCCAAAGTTTTTGAGTTTATTCTTTACAAATATATCAAAATACAAATCTTTCCTCTTTATAACATAGTATTGATATAGATTAACATTTGCATTAATTAAATGAAGGAGTAGGGCTAAGAAATGCTGGCCTGATGCCGTGAAGGATGACATATATAGCAATGATCTCAAAACAAGGGATTCTGAAGATCGCAGAAGTGGAGAAGAAAAACTAGGAAAGTGGGGCCCAAGCTTTAAAGCGAACGTTCTGATCACAGCTGGGATTTACGCTCCGATGTTGAAGATGACATTTGCATCCGTTAAGTTGTTAATTAATATGTGAATAAATCCATATAATCGCTTGGACAGACATCTTATCGACAACTTTTTACTTCTGGAAAATTTCTGTTCAAACGATGATAAGGACTTAACAATTTCGCAAATTAAATAACCATTTAGCTAAAGCCTAATTTACATTTTCATTAGTTAAGTAGGTAGTTAACCTGCGAAAATTGAGAGTTAGGTTATGTCATCTTTTGGATATTAAATTTACAGTTAAGTTAAAAGTTGTCAACTATTTAGATGTGTGAACGATAATAAGGACCTTTCCACAAGTTAACTAAGTAGTTGAGTAACTAATTCAAATTTAAATCATGTTTAATGCTAATGTAAATCGCGTTTTAAAATATTCCAGTTTATACTAATATTAAAATGTCTATCTGAGATTTCATAATAAATACCAAAATTTAAATGATAAGGCCTAATCATAAAGTATTGATCGGGGATATAAGTCAGCTCTGTGTCGAGTTTCATTTAAATCCGTTCAATAGTTTTCATGTTATACTCTCACAAACACAATCCGAGTGCCTTCAAGTCTCATGTAAATATGTATTTTCTAGGTAAGCGTGCTCCATCTTTGATCGCATCGATTAGACGACTAATACTAGGCGTGATCGTGGCCAAACGCGAATCTACTTATCATAAAAAAAAAACAAAAATGTTAAAAAGTACATTTTCAGAATCTTAAGATCTTATTTTTTCATCGAGGGGAAAGCCATTTGAGGACTATCCACCGCGGGTGAAACGCGGTGGACAGTCCTGGTGTGGGATTCGCCATGTAGGTGGCACTAGCACCGCAAGCAAGAAGTGCTATTCCCGCGCCGCGGTTAGAGATACCCAGTAAAACCCCTCGGTGTTCCGTTCTTTGCGCTTATGCTAGGGTTACAAGTATTTGGCATAGCCACTTCGCAGACCCTGGCCGGCAATGGCAATCCCCCGGCGAACGTCATGCTCTCTTTGAGTGGGGCGGTTTGTAACGCACCCCACGGGTGGAGAGTTGAGCGCGCATGGAATACTGGTGTGCCCCCATCGCGGCGGCATTAACGACTGGTGGGTACTCTTTCCCCAGGGGGCTTATCTGAGATTTAAGGACGCCCTCCGGCGCCGACGCGTCCTCCGTTGGCGAGAGCGGAGTAAAGACGTACGCTCACGCTCCCGCTCCGCCTTCTCCTTGACGAGCATTACGCGCTCGCAGAAGGAGGAGACAGCGTCCCATCCGGCGGAATATACTGATCTGAATATGTATCTATCTATACATCTATTATATTACATAGATATAAGTTAACTATGGATTTTAATCAAGTATTTTCTTAAACTCTGACCAGCACCGTGAATTGACCGTTCTCATATACAGCTAAATATGATTCCTAAAAGGAAATGAAATGTAGGAAAACCCTCATTAAAAACACGTCGCACGAGTAACCAACTGACTTAATTCGTCTACATTTTATTTTTTAATCATTGAATAGTTCCTCTAATTGCTAAGTTTATTAAAAACACGGACTCCTTTTCATCAAACTTTAATTAAAGTTATGTAATAAATGAAAAAGGAAATTCTTTGAGGATTATAATCAAAAGGTCGTTTCTAGTCAATTTTGCTCGAATGTTGAGTCGTAAAAAGGTTTTTTATTAACCACCTTTTAAGATGTATTTTGAGTTTGTTGAAGAGAATTTGTAATACTGATAATAGCCGGATCAGCCAAATGTAATCAATTTAGTTTGAATTTATTTTTATTCAATTACAACTTTTTGAAGAAAAATACATACAACCACAATAAATATAATAAATAAAATATTAAATATAATAAATACAATAAATAGAAACTATACTCTATAAAAACTAAAACTAAATAAAAAAGGGAAAAATACCTAAAGATAAGTTATTGGCCCCAAACCACTGTCACTTACCGGGAACGTTCCCAAAAGGCTTGCGGCGCTGCTACGTTGTATAACAACACTTAATCTTTGAGCAAAATAGACGCCGGCTTTCTTGGTCGCGTGTGACGTCTGCGTTTGAATTTGAGTTTGAATCAAACGAATTGAACTATGAAACGTTAAAAACGACATATAATCAAAAACACCCCATATCTCAAAAACTATTCAACAGATCTTGTACAAACTAATTTTGTTGAAAGTATTTTTAAGTACTTTCTATAAACTTTAATTTTTCCAAATTTTTCAATTCCTAGTTCAAAATTTAGAGGGGATACATATTTTTACTTTATAATGCTCCTGTTCCGCCTGCGTCAATGTTAGTAACTGTGTCCAAAGGCGTCATATATAGCAGGTAGGGCTTCATCTGGGATAATGTTACAGATATAGGCCGTTTCACGCAAATATGGTGATGGGTTTAATGCGTCGCTTGAGATACGACATTATTAATGATGTCAAATATTGACAGATAACGTTACGTACGTACGACGTTTTTTTAACGTTTTAAATAAGCCGCATTCGGCCACAGCCTAAATCTTTAACACCAACGCAGATGAAGCCCTAGCCAGCAACATGGATAGATATACATGGGTTGTCTGTCGATGTTTAACGTCATTGACAATGTCGCATATCAAATAACACACTAAACCCTTGGCTACATCTGCGTGATATAGTCACTATCGCTAATATTAACCCATTTAGTATTAACCAAAATAAAAGTCACGAACGTTATTATAATTATCAATAATAACGACAAATATTCGATTATTATTATAAGGGCAACGGAATCCTAAAAATAACATATAAGTAACACAGAGAGATTTAACACTGCAAAAGTAACGCATGAGTCTGGACTACCTACTATTTGTATAGAAAGTACCACAAGGGTATCTGACATCAATATGTTCTAAATTCAAATCCAATTCAGAACAATTGGGAGTTCCATTAAAAAAACTGTTTAGGTACGCGATACATTGGGGCCCGCATCTACCCCCAACCGGCTAACGTAAAATGAGCTATTGCATAAGTACAAATACCTTTTGTTTATCTTTTTAAGTTCAGGTAGAGAAGAGAGGGGAAGGTTAAGTTACGTTGGTCACTAGTGCATTTTTGCATGGAGCTCTGCACGCGATCGGGCTCCGTCAGAGCTCGAGTCTGCAGGGTTTTTGGACGTGTGTGTAGGGTGGGTGTGTTTATGTAAACACACACGTCTATACACCATAAATTGTTTAGATGACACATGTTATCCTAAAATCCTAAAATTATGGTCATATAAAAGTTCAGGCACTAAAACACCATACTATTTGTCTTACTTCTAAAATGTTGAAATGATTCAAATAATTTTAATAACTGTTTTGAGTATAATTAATACGCATTTTGACATGTTTAAGTTTGACGTCATAAATAAACCGTCAAAATTTCAAAATAAATTCTAATAAGTAAGCGACACACTGTCCATATTTAAAAAAATATCATTAGCTACTCTTTAAATATAAGTTTGTTTGGATTAACCTTTTTCGAGGTCTTAAGAACAAAGCAATTAACAAGGAATTAGGTATATAACTACTTAAATAGCATATCTGTGAACATAGAATGATTTTTATTCGGTCAGATTACGGCAGTATTCATACTCGTAATTTACTCGAGCGAAGCTGCTTAGAAATCTCTAGTTAATATTCTATTTTTGGTCCAAATGGCGCCAACGCATCGGTATTGATTTTGCCACTGACACACAAAGAGTAAAGTGACAGGTGTAAGAAAATTTAGAAGAAAAGGCATTATCCTAGTTAATAAATAAAAATATTAATTCATAAGACCCGCATTACCAAAATAGTAATCACGTACGTCAATAAGAGAAACATTAATCAAACGTGACAGCATTAAACAACGGACATGTTTCCACTTGAAAAAAAAAAGAAACCAAAGACAATCAAAACATTTGAATTAAGAATGTCTTCTTATTTCTAAATCTTTCCAATGACAGAGTCAGCCGCCCGATACACCGAATATCAGACACAGTTATAAAGCAAACAAATTTTTGCAATCAAATTTAAAACCACTTCCGTAATTCGTATATGGCAAGTCATAGTAATCAAGAGTGACGCTTAAAAAAATCACATCCCCTGGACGCAGACGTGGGGGGTTTGAAAGGGTGGTAGGTGGAGGGTGCAGGGGGTCCCCACTGTTTTTATTTTCCATTTTTCCCGATTGGTGGATTGCAGCAGGAGTAATGATCGATGGAATTAACGTGCACTGCGAGGCCAACCTCCCGATACGAACTTTTAAATTTGAATTTCGTATTCGAATGTAGTTTTTATGTATGTTTTTGGATTTGTGGTTCGATTTTTTAATCTCTATGTGCCATGTAGACCGCGTTGTTTGCGATTTTAAAGAATAATAAAGTGACAGTGTACTGAGAACTAGCGATTTGAAGGTGAAACATTAATTATTGTTTTATTCAGACTTACAAAGCGTAGTTTGAACAGGGCTGATATTTAATATAATAATATTACCTATATTCTAGCGAATTGTTAGGTATTTATTAAACGTGACCTGAGAGTTTCACTAAATTAATTCTTAATAATTTTTAATTTCACACCACCAATTATTATTACTCATAGATATGAAAAAACAGTTTTTTTTAAAGCGATAACACTGTCCATTTTATTTCACATCTAATACTAATAATCGACATAGACACACATCCTATATTCCTAAGCTTAGCAGGTCACGACCAGACACTCCAATAAAAGAAATTCGTTTACAAAACTTACCATGCTAGAAATTGAACCTGGAACTTCTACGTTTCAGTAAGCTATACTCTGATTTTTAATTACCTGGACTAAAATGACAGCTACGATCGTCCTTCTTTTAGGTTGCAAGCTTGAAGCATAGTATTGTAGTATGTATGACTCATTCGTAAGAGAGTTATGTGAGTTGAATCAACAACTCACATGCAACATAAAAAAGATCGATCGCAGCTGTCATTTTATTCTAGATAATTAAAAATATGAGTACAGGCGGGCAAAGACCTACGTCATTCCAGTCAGTCCACAGTCAGTCAGTCGTCAGTCCACGGAAGCGGACAATTAAAAAAAATATAATTTCAATAATAAAACTACATTTTAACAGTTTTAGGCGCGGTAATTTATTTTATTTTAATTATTCCGACGTTTCGGCCATTTTTCAGAAGCCGTGATAGTAAATTACCGCGCTTAAAACCGTTAAAACGTAGTTTTATTATGTATACTCGAATAACACTATTTATTATATTTTATCCGTGCAGGAACGGAGAAAGAATACAATTTCCTGCGGCCGGGCGGCCTGTTGTAAGAGGCGACAAAACAACCCACAGCCATGTGGTAGGGTATTTGCCCGACTGGATGGCTACCACCCCTGGTCTAGAGTATGCCGCCATAACAATCTTTATTTGTGTTACGGCATTAGTGACCAGATTCCAGTCTCCCTTAAGAGTACAGCGCATTTGTAGCACCTTTGCAGTTGCAAATGTACATAGGCGATGGTAACCGCCTTCCATCAAGTGGGCCGTCTGCCTGTCTGCTGAACTCATGCAATAAAAATTTAAAAAATACTAGTTCGTAAGCTTTCTGTAATAGTTTACATTAAAGTGTTATCTATCTAGTCGCAAAAACTTAAGAAAATATTATATTATTTCAATGTTAAAATCAGTTATCCTGATGAGTATTATTATTAAGGGTATCTATCTATCTATAGTTAAACAAATCTGCTGAATAATTTCAAAATGTAGCAAGTGCTTCCCAAGAATTTTTACGACATAGAAACAAAATGTAATAATAAATTGCTATTTTAAAACTATTTTTAAAACTCATTGGAAGTACCGCCATATTCGAATACAGTTTTTCCATGTTTTAGCATACACAGTACACCCCAGTAAATGTCTCTAAAAAAAATTGTACAAATATTCGTTATAACAATGTCAGTTACTAGGTTTTTAAAATAGCACAGCTGAAATAAGCAATATTTCAGCTGTGCTATGATTATGACTAAGACTACCCACTTTCCTATAATTTTTTATTATATATAATTATGTAGTGCTAATAGCATTTATTAATAGTAGCGCCCACTAAGATTTAGACTTGTATTTGCTGTATGAACATAACTAATCCGAATAAATTGTAGAGATATATGAAGGTACTTTTGTATTAAAACACTGTATAAATACAGCAAACCCACTGTGTATCAGGCATTCTTTGTTCGGAAGTCAAATTAAACAGTTGTCAAAGTTCTTCGTGTTTTTTTATAAATCCCGCAGTAACAGTAGGTAAATATATTTAGAAGCCTTACTCTCATACGCCTTTCGTCGTTCGTTTTCGTCCGATCAGCCCGAAAGAGTCAACCATAGATAATACACTATATATACAATCCAAAAGCCTGTCTGGAATAAAATATCAAATATCTTTTACCCTGTCCGATAGATGGCGCTACAATCGATAATTCTATAAATTCCAATTAAGTTAGAACTTGTTCTAAGTTGGACTAAAGGGAAAGACAGAGTAAAATTAGTTCAAAAACTTATATATAACACTATAATTTATGACAAAAGTAAAAAATGGTACGTAAAATTGTGCGAGATTCACCAAATATGACCATAACTTGTGATTTCATTTATGCTCTTAAGATCTCGTCAGCGAGATGTATTTATTCAACGATATTGCACAGCGCCATCTTAAGTCAAGTTAAGTCGACTAAATGGAAACTAATTATAATTTTCGATGTTCCTGGACTACTTGTTAGCGCTAATTTCCATATATTTTTTTATTTTTCGATTATGTAGGAGAGATCCACTGGGATGGAGTCAACGTAATTTTGGATAGAAGACAGAAAGAACAAAGATTTCTTGAAAGCATAAAAGTTCTAATACGAAAACAAACGACGAAAGACGTTTAAGAGTAAGCCCTTTGAGACAATTTTGGTTCTCTCTTTTCTTTCACCTTCTCCCACTTATTTGGGGTCGGCACAATATATATATTTTCCTTCCACACTCGTCTATCCTGACATACATCTTCTGTCACACCACAAATCATCATATCATCCTTCAGACAAATTCACACAATCCATCCATCTCTTTTTTGGTCTACCTTTACATTTGTACCCATCCATCTTGTAGTTTAACATTATTTTTGTTATGTGACTTTCATGCCTCCTCATTTTGGAGTTTTATAGCCCACTAAATCTATAAAACCCAGAGTCAGCAACTTTTTAATGCTAAGTTAGGATACTATAAAACCGAAATCCATAAAAATAGGAACACATGAAAATCTTCGATGTGTTGCAATATTTTCTATTTTACCGCCCGCCATTGCTATGCATCCCTGTCCAGGGGATATTGGATAAGCTACAGAAATATATACGATATTTCGATTCGGTGCCGTTTACAAATTAAACACACCCTGTTTATGTAACATGCCACCCCCTGTACATACCTGTAGGGTTGCCAGGCAATTGCAGTTTTTGCATATCTCCCGATATTGATATTACTAATGGAATGGCTTTTAGTGTTGTTTAATTTTATATTAAATTTATTGAAAATAATGTTACGAGTTACGGGACTCGAGTTAAAATGCCGCTGGAATTATTAGAGTTTATTAGAACTAAACAAACACGTACAACACAGGTACAAATATAACCGAATACAACTAGTCCAAACGTAACGCAGAAGGTCGTAATTCAATAAAACGCGGAAAGTCCGTCACTTAATAGATTCCCGATTGTAGTACACCCGTCTTGCTTCGTTCGTGTTTATCGCTCGACTGACTGCTCCCTCAATCGGGCCATTGCTTGATACTGCACAAATGCAATATGTCCGCCCGGCAGCGTGGACCGAATTTCCTAGAATCGTAATCTGCACACCTGACTAATTATGCCTGCAAGCGGCTGTAAACGAGTACAATAGGCTGTTTTCCACAATAACCAATAAATAAGTGAACAAAAGAAGACAATCATAAAAGGATTACAATTAGTTCAAATGCCGACGGATAATAAAATATGTTTTTACAGATATGCAGGTGGATTTTGTTTTTGTCGGAACTTAAGTTGTAACAATATTATTAGTTTATTGAATATGTATGGTATTTGCGACTCATTCCAAAGAGGCGAGTTCGAGTCTTAGGTACGAAACATGCACTGCTTGAAAAGTTATTCTGAACTAAATTTAAATTGAAAGTTTTTTTGAGCTTTATCACTTTTCTTATTATTTCCACGCTATAGTCGAAACATTGTGTAGACACAATTTTCGTTACTCCGAAAACAAATATAACCTATTAACTAGAATAAAAAGTTATTAAGAAACATTGTTATGATTGTTAAGGAGCTGCCAAAAGTTATCCCACACGACTAAAATAAAAAAAATTAAAGTAGGTTGCGAAAAAAATTTCAAAACTCAATTACATGTATGAAGATCACCCCTAATCTTTATTTTTTTGTGTTTGCATTATAATACTGTGTAACAGAGTATAAGATAACACGTTCCTACTTTTCAAGAGAACGAGCAACACATTAAAATTGCATTGTTACTGTCGTTGCCATCACGATGTATTTGATAGTGAATTGCAACGGTGGCGCCATTAAATCATGATCGGAGCGCCACCTTTTGGGCTATATCGGCCTATCCTTCGGGAATAGTACTTGTTTTGGATGAATGTTGGTTCCCTATATCCTGTTCTATACGCTTGACAACGTGTGTACAAAATTTCCAGTGTGACCAGTCACAAATAAAAAAAATGCGTGCGTGTGTGTGCAGTTCACACGCAGTAGAACTGAAATTTCATAGAATATACTCACAGATAATAAATTAGTACCAGTTTTATTACGATCCAAATTGGACCTATGTTTAATCATTGGTCATATTGACTCTTTAATCTGTACCGCACAATGTAAAACTCGTATCTCATTCCCTCGCAGGCTTAGTCCTATAGATTTATGTGTTTATCTCTTTTTAGTGTCGTTTTTTTGTTTATACCGAGTTTCAAATCACAACGATTCTAAAGAAGTTTCACTTCAAAAACTCGCAATCGTATTTATAATAATAGTTAAGGCACTCCCTCACCGTGAGCATTCGCCTGTAATGTAACGTTACAGATCTGAGCATTACATCAGTGAAAGAGGAGTATCGAACATTACAATGCGTAACCTGTAATGATACAATCTGTAATATTTTGATATAACTTGTAACATAACGACCGCTTCGCCTGACATTGTAGAATCAACTAAATGCTCAAAATCGAATCATAAATGTTTCGTTATAGGCGAATGCTCGCGTTGAGCTAGCACCTTTAGGATGCCTGCAAAGTAAGTAATCTACCGGTAGTCGATAACGAGAAGCACCTGGCAACACTGCCAAACACATCCGTATAATGCGACCGTATGATTTATCCGTCGTCCACATTTGGCATAATTGAAAAATGGCCGCCGCGTTAATGGCTGGAGCCGTGGACAAAGCAAATAATAAGCTTTTATAAATTCTGTATATATTTACGAGGGCACATATGAAAAACGCGATGAGTATACGCGTTTTCAACGAATTAAACAATTAACTCGCCGTGCGAGCGAATATTTTATTGAATGTTCGCTTTAAACGACATTCGATCCAATCTTTTATTACGACTCCTAAAAGCAGAGGAGTATGCAAATTAATCTATGCAAACTTTAAAGCCATTTAATGAGCTCCCAGGCTGGGTTTTGCACACTTAAAGCCAAAAATACACAGGTTCACTTATGTAAAGAAAGAAAGGAAAGATTTATTGTCGTAAATGTATGTACACACAGAAAACAGAATACGCGTAATAAGACGTACATATAACAGAAATATATATGCATATATATATATATATATATATATATATATATATATATATATATATATATATAGATCATAGATGAACTTTAATTTGCACTAAACTAATAACACAATAACAAATAATATGTCGTCCGAATTCGATAAAAATGGGACAAAAAAGGTAAACATTTGTTTATTAAGATAACTGTATTCGACAACGGTTCTTATGAGACTAAAATAATTACAAATAAAATGATTATAAAATACTTTAACCTAAAATCACCGATGACTGAGAGCTACAAAAAACGCAGGCTGGACAATCGCTTAACTATGGTTAGAAGAGTTTTCACTTCAATAATGCCCGATTTCTGAGGTACTTTAACTGTAGTTTATCTGTTCGTTAGCGCTATCGGTTCAATAACTTATAAAATTACGTTTCTTAACACACCATCGTACGATAAACTTAAGTCAAATTTGGTTCAATTTAACTGACCAATATTGGCACGGTTTATTACACGTACCCAAATATTATGAAAAATCAAACATAATTTGACATTGTTAAGCATTAAAACCTCTTTTGTATTGTTTATATTTGCTTCTAATATTGTGATTGATTTGACAGACTGTATTAAAGAAACCATGAAAAGAGCACGTTTTGTTTAAATAATTAATCCCGACAATTCATCAAGTTTTCATAGACATAATATCACAAATGTTTTTTATGACAATGATTATCATTTATACATCCATGAAATTATCTAAATATATTATTTAAAACGACCAAAATGACTTTAAATCGCAAAAATATAAATTATTCGGTATATTACTAGATGTAATGATGAATTAAAATAGTAAAATAAACATTAGATATTTCTTCTTAAATAAATCCATCTAATGGCGAGTTTTGGTACAAGTTATCGGTTTCATAGTTGTCGAACGCTTCCATACGTATTCAAAAACTCAATAAAAGTTAACCTAAGTTTATTCATTACATCACTTTATAGAATCAATTGTTATTGAACTCATAGCTGAAAACCTCAGAAACCGGGCATAAGTGATGTTAGTAGCTACTTGACGGTTCGTTAGCAGAGGAAATAAAATTAACCCGTACATTATATAAATATATAATTTTCTGTTCACTATATACAATGCCAAAACATTGATAGCACTTGAAATTAATGAGATTTTTACAGATTTAAATATACATATTTATACGTCGATTTTATCTCTCTTTATCTATTGTGCGACAATTGTCAAACCTTTCATCTTTGGCCGATTGGCCAGTGAGCGAAAAGGTTCCCCACGTACTTACATGAAAAGTCATTATTAAATTTTTAAACAGGTTAAAATTATGAGAAAAGTTGTAACGAATAAGTTCGTTTTTTTAGATCTTTACTCCACCACCTCTATTCAAATTAAAAAGCAGAAAGAACCAAATAATTTCGGCTTTAGGTGAGAGATCTTTTAAAAAGCTTAAAATTCCTTGGATTTCGAAAACATCTATTGGTAATAATATTACAAGTTGTTGCAAATATCTTATGATGACGATCATAGAACATTTCCTGAAGAAAAAATGTTCTAGTCACCTGCGAAATTTAAAGTTCAATAAAAAATATAAACTATTTCCAAGTCTGTGAAGAGGATACAGAGTAAGTACCAAATAAAGCAACTTTCACATTGATTTATATCCAATATAATAAACGACCAATAATTATTGACATCAATTACTTTTACTCTGTTCTTAAAAAACCTCAAACTGCATCTTGATTGACAGATTAACAAACCGAGATAAACTTTCTTAGTATGCTCCCTTACAAGTAGTAAAGTAATTCAATACAAATCAAAGAGTTAGAATTGTATAAAGAAACCATACGCGGATATCAGATAAAGACGAAGAATACTCCATCCTACCGTGTTTACTTCAGTTCAGTTGCGTTTATTTAAACATTGATGTTATTGAGACTTCAAAACTGTCATATAATATGAACATTGCGTATATTTATAAAATTATAGATATACAGACGTTCCTATTTCTTACTATCCGTTCATTTGCCTTTCAAGTGGTTAAATTTTAACATAAAATCATATGCAAATAATATCAATTTTCTACCAATGGTAAAAAATGTAAAGAGATGAGATAGTAAGATATAAAAACACGGCCGCCAATGTCACAACCACAATCGCATACACAGTGTAAATTAAAAAAAATACGTAGGTCGTCTCTACCAAAGTAATGATTATGCACGTAAAAGTCTACTCTATTTGCGTAACTAGAGTTTAGCTGACTCTAGCTAATGAAAGTAGATATTGAAAAACTGCGGCAAATGTAAAAAATATCAATACAAAAACTCCAAATTGGCATAGAGTATTTTTTAAATACGTAAACAATCTTGTTTTCTTTGAATTCAGCGTCTTTCTTGTGTTGATTTTTCTCGAATATGGAAATAATTACACAAAAATAACAAAAACTACAATAATAACAATGTTTTTGTAAAATAACAGTCACATCTGTATTATCATTACCATATAAAATGTTTGTGAATAATTCAAGTGTCTACTTTCGTTAGCCAAACTTTATTTTTCATACCTATGCCATCTCTATATAATATTTCCTCTATGATACCAATGCACATATAAGTAGCTCATTGGTTTGTATAACTCGATGCTAGTTGCTTAATCCATGCGTAATGAAATGCTAGCTGTCACTTTTGACAGTTTGACAAGCCGGAACGTCATAATACATTAATTTGATAAAGTCCATTTTGAAAATTGTGGGAAGTATTAATTCTTTTATTAGGGCAATGTTGTATAGGAATTACAACTTTGCAATACATAATTGTGCATAATGTAACTTCCAAAATATAGTTGTTTAATCTACAATACAGGCCTATTAAAAAAAACTTACAATATTTCTATTGTAAGTGAGCGTATAATTTTATGACAAAATAGTTTGTAAAATATTACTTTTTGTTAATAAGGTTAAACAAATAATTATTATTATACATAGAGAAAAAAAAGTAAAAGTTTTAATCGTTCTTCTGAAAAAAAAACTTTTATTTAGTTAATACCCTGTACATTTAGGATATACAAACAGAGAGATTATACATAACACTTCTGTTTTGCTTCAAGAATGAAAGACAAATTCCTAAACGCCAGTGCATTATCTCAAACTCTTTAAAACTTGCAACAGAAGGAACGATGCCGTGTCAAACCTCTGAAACAGCAAGCTTTCAAAGTTCATTCATCCCGCCCAAGACGATCATTCGTCTTTATACTCTATTTGAGAAAACCTTACTTTATTTTCTAAGTATTACAGTTCATATTCTTTATATCATTCCATGTCTTTTAATGACCAAGCTTCGTGCACTTATGTTGACCTGTATTCTATGAGTGTTAAAGTTCCTTTTTATTTTTTATACATGTTTTTAGAAGTTTGCAAGTGTATGTGTTGAGGAAAAGAGATTTTTCTTTTGACGAAATCTTTGTGTAGAAAGCCGGATTTAAATTTTAAAGGTCCGAAATGAGTCCTAAATTACGAGATTAGTGATATACTTCTGTATAACATAAACTTTGTAAAAAGAAAATATAATTACAAACAGGTACAGTAGTGGTATGAAAATGTTCGCCAGTTTTCAAATTGATTCATTCAACGTTCCGCCAGTAAATGTTACCTTTTCAAACTAACTCACACAACAGACTATTCCACAGAAAATTATGTTTAACTATTTGACAATAAAGTTTAAAATTACTTAGATCAAAGTTTTTTAATCTTCTTGTCTAATAAGATTGTTTAGACATGTTAAACATTCTTATTGGCTTTAATATATAAGTTAAGCGTAGTGATTATATCCTCTTTGTTTCTTATTGTCAATCTTAGCGTCTGTCATTGTCAACATTGCAATTTTCTTTTTTGACATCTATATTTTACAAACATAAAATTTATTAAAATTGTGGCATAGTATTGTTTCTTGGGCTCGTGCAAGCAAAAGTCGACTTTAAGGTGAAACGTTTTCGTTCGGTAACTGTACATAATATATTTATGAGTCTATATTTCTAGGGGTTAAACTAGTAGCTAATGTTACACATTTACATAAAATATTTTAATAACTTTTATTTTTTAGACAATAAATAGGTGGGAAATATTGCTTTCAAAGTCATAATATTTTCCCTTTGATTTTAAACTACAAATCAGAAAATTTTGAATAAAACCAAATTGCAATGTTGTATGTTTTCAAATATATTTTTTATAACAAAAACAATACTGTGTTCAAATTAAAAAGCAAAAAAATAATATTTAACCGACTTCTTTCTACAACATCTTGAAGTCGGTGCCAAGTAAGACATAAAAAAACGACAACAAAGCTGCAAAATACAGTCATTTTTAATTTTTTACTTCGGATCGACTTTAAGATGTAGTAGAAAGAAGCCGGTTTAATATTTTTTTTTGTTTTTAATTTGAAGTCGGTTTTGTTTGTGTAAAAAAATATTATTTTTACTTTTTAGTTGCGAAAACACTAAAAAGATGGCGCTGCGATCGCATCTTTTTTAGAAACTACTGAACGTATATGAATGAAATTCGACACAATGCTGGCTTATAACCCAAGTTAACACTTAAGATGCATTTGATCCCCACAAATGTCGTCGTTTCTTTAAAATAGACGGATTAGCAAAATAGATGATGCTACAATCGCCTTTTTCAATTCACTAACAAATACGTTGTCATAGGAAACAAGTAATTCATTGTATTAACTTTAAATCAGGTTGGCTTCGACTCATCTCTATGTTTTGTTGGGCAGTTGTTTAGACTATAATATGGATTTGTTTTTTTTTTTGTTGTTGTAGTGAATTGAACAAGAAACACTGTAGTTTTAAGTCTAATATATATAAAAAATCTAACTTTGTTTTTATGTGAGTAACATAGAACTACTACTACCTAGAGTGTTTCACGCGGCGTAGCCGTAGGGAAAATTCTTGTTAAGGGTAAACCGCATTGTCCGTGAACTATCACACACTTACCCGATTTTTGTTCCACGACAAAAAGTATCTAAAATGTTACTTTCACGAAGCATTCTTTTTAAAAACTAGTTAAAAGATTAAAAAACTTAAATACTTTTTAAATACCTATCTGCTGAATACGAATTCCTTTCAAAAAATAAGAGACTGAACTTAAAAGAGTTTCTTGTACATTCGTGTCGATACAGACTAAAAAGCTCACTGATCGCGTGTTAATTTATTATTCTTTCCTTTTAATTAAACGAGTTGCATTTAACACGCGATGCCTTCCGAATTTGCTTAAACCACTAAAGCTGTAAGCTAAGGTTGTTTGGTTGGTTTTTATTATCATTTTATATTTAGGATTCCGAAAGGAACCTTCATAATTCCATTGCCGTTTTACTCTGTGTCCCAAGTCTACCTCAAAAAATATGAAGAAGATAGATTTAGGTGTAAGTACCTATATAATTATAAATTAAACTTTAGTGTACACAACTCTGCCTGTTGTTTTCCCCCTCTCGATAGACGAACAGGTTTGCTGGAAGAAAACTCTTTTTAGGGTTTTAACTTCATTTTACTATATAAGTATATACCTTATGGTATCTTCAGATAGCTGCAACAGTTGCAAAGTTCCTGCTTTGTACGAAAAGACAAACGTATAAACGTTGTTTGTTTTGACGAAGAATGGTCATAAAACGAAGCGTCAACTCTGATATAGCTCTAAATAATGTTTGGGGTACTTATATATGTACAATGTCGTTGAAAAGGTAACAGAAATCACTAATACCCAACTAAAACTTGACATAAGCCAACTAAAGCCGCAGTGGCCGACTAAAGCTCGAGGTGGCGCCATCTAATCGTGTAAGTTTTGAGAGCGTTTGATCAGCTAAACCCTAAGGAGGCCAACTAAAACCGCAGATAGTCAACTAAAGACTAAGAGGACCAACTAAAGCCAGAGATGGCCAACCAAAGCTCGAGGTGGCGCCATCTAATCATCTACATGATTAGATGGCGCCACCATCTACATGATTAGATGGCGCCACCTCGACGCTTTAGGAGCTTTTCGATGTTAACATTTTTTACTAAGAGATTGTCTTTTTTACTGTGGTTTAACATTAGTTCGTGTTTGATCGCTATCTCATGACTTTCGTAGTATTCTTGTTTTATGGTTTATGTACAATTCGTAGTACAAACATAATTACGTAAAAACTAATTACACTTGCCTTTATGTTTCTGTAAACTTAACAAAACTGATTCATTATTTTTTTAATATTTATTAGATCTAACCAAACAATCTATTGTAATTATGTGTCACCTCTGCTATTTTGACAATAATGTTTATCCGAAAATCTTATTTATCAATTATTTCAAAATTTGATCGTAATTACTACATCTATAGGTAAATAAATTAACAAGATTAAAGACCTCCTTTACGTCTCTGATAACGACTGCAAACATAGCAACGAAAGAGAAGAAACTTAAAACAGGTAGATGATGTCTAGTAATTGTGTTAGTTGTAAAATTTCAACCAAAATTCTTATATTTTCCTTATAAAGTTTACTAATCAACAATATTAAGTTTTGAGTATTACATTTAATAATGAAAATTACAACGCGTAAGTTTATGTATTAATTGTAATTAGCCTTAAAGTTAGTAACTTTTTAACCTTTCTGAGTACGGTCGTTAATACCAAACACCGTCCTAATGATATCATCAGAGTGAGATCATCGACACTATTCGATCAAAAATTGCAAAATATCGTTTTACTTGACTTTTACTTAATATCTTAGACTCATTGTGCTTAAGTAACAATTAAATAAAACACATTAAAAATATCTGGATTATATTTTCCAGTATTTGCCGTCTATTAAGTAACTGTATTTGTTGTTTTAATACAGCTTATAATTTAAAATGATCATTAGATAATCATTAAAAAAAAATATTATAAGCAAGCCTTCCTCTAAATTTTGATCTATGGTATGGAAAATTCTGGAAAAAATTGATCTAAAACTAAGAAAATATGAGTTAAGTTTCATTTTATTATATAAGTTTATAATTTCTTAATTAAATAGTAAAAATTTTAACCCTGTTTTTTAGGACCTATATTGTCAAAGTTAAAAAATGCTTTCAACGAAAATTTATTTAAACAAGATTTGTTCTTTTAAAGATTTCTTAAATGCTTGTTTATGATTCTGTGACCAAATAACGCAAACTGTGGAAGTTTATTAACTTTACGGAACCCTTTCCGATAAATACAAACCCCAAAATTGCAATAACCCTGAAGGAATATAAATATGTTTGAAGTTAACGCTAGGGAAGCAATGTAGTTAGCTCTGTTAATTTATTATAGTCGCCTCTTCTTTCAGCCTGTACTTTATAATATATTTTTTATAAATTTTCCGCTCCAATAAATGACAAAAAAGTATAGATAAAACAAAACCTCGCGAGACGACACGAGGGCCGCTCTTGAGCACAGACTAGGTCTATTTTTACCAGATTATGCATCAGAGAATCCCCTCTGCACTTGATTCTGTCTTACCTCAACTTAGCTGCATAATTACTGCTTGGCTTTTAAGTATCTAGATTCCGTTAGAGTCATATTATGCGAGTGAATTCAGATATTGTTTTACCTTAGAAGATAATTTTGGGGTACATTACACATGGTTTTTGCAAAGAATTTATTTAAATTTCTTATGAACTTAAGTCGAAATAGCATGAATTGTCTGTGTTTCAATTTTGACAGAAACGTGGCAAAAAAATATTTAAAAAATTAACGATGTTAATCGTTAGAATAATTTTTAATAAGTGATTAACTGTTTGTTTAAACATTTAGAAAATTACTTATGAAATGAGTTGTAAAGATTAGTTTTGTTTACTTTATTTTATTTTTGAGATTTGTTTCATCCCATTTATATCCAAATTAAAGAGTACAGAAACACAAAACAAGTACAGAAACGAAAAGCCCATTTTTGACTGTAAGGAAATTTTTGAAATTAACTGTCTAAAACACAATTTAAAAACAAAATATTTAAGAATTTTGCTCATAAGAAAAAGGTATACCTAGTTAAATATAGCTATTTTAAATCTACAGTTAGCTACTGGGTAGAACAAATTCATACATCATTCAAACACACAAAAAAGCACTTTAATGAATCACTCTGGGTGTTTTCGTTCTTAACGGCCTTGGACTTGAATGTAAATTTATGAGATTTTGCAGTATACTCGTTACAGGTATGAATAATGACTAGGAGTTTTAACGGAAAAGAATGGTGATGTTTTGTTATGCAGTTTTACTAAAAAACCATATATTATATTGGTTAAAAGTACACAATAGTTGTTGGATAACATTTATATCGATGCTTTTAACGAAGATATTTTTTTATTGCATGAGTTCAGCAGACAGGCAGACGGCCTACCTGATGAAAAGCGGTTACCATTGCCTATGGACACTTGCAATACCAACGGTGCTACAAATGCGCTGCTGCTCTATTAAGGGAGACTGGAATCTAGCCATTGAAACCGAAACACAACTTAATGTTGTTATGGCGACAAACTCTATACCAGGGGTGGTAGCTATCCAGACGGGCAAATACTACCTGGTTGTGGGTTGTTTTGTCACCTCTTACGACAAGCCACCCGGCCGCAGGAGATTGTATTGTTTCTCCGTTCCTGCACGGATTGTGCGTTCTTCTTAAAATCTCAATTGTTTCGTGAATTTTCTGAATTGCCAAAATATCTCAATAATTTGGCGTCGTTCAAAAATAACTACAATTTAGCTGAAGCTTTTGACATTCTATAAAACAAATCACAATAAAAACTTCCAGAGCAACTAAAAACCAAAAAACAAATAATTTCCACATCTTAAATGTAATTTATATGAAACTATCCTGAAGCTTTACTGAATCCAAGGTAAAAAGAATTGTCAAAATCCGTTCAGAAACAAATAAAACTTATGGTTTAATATGTATAACTTTTTTAACAAAAACAACCAAGTTAAACTAAAAACCAAAAAAGAAGAAGTCTGTGCCAAGTAAAACAAAAAAGAACAACAACAAATTTGAAAAATATTGTAATTTTTATGTTTTACTTGACACCGACTTCTAGATTTTGTAAAAAGAAGTCGATAATTTTTTTTTTTAATTTTTACTGTGAACTTGTGAGTGAGTATACATACTTACGAAGAAAGATAAAAAATCGATCGACAATTGACGAAGAAATCGCGTAACATACATATAAAAAATTAAGCGCCTGTAGAAAATGTAATAGTTACACGCGGATACAAGATTTTTTCCAAGAATTTAGGCGCACGGCGTTCTTTAAGAAGGGTTATGCTTGATAGCCCTGGGATCCGATCCCCTCATCAGATCCTGACTTGGTGACCATGGGACTACCTCAGGAGTATACACTTACGAGTAAAGGAAACAACTTGAAAATTGGTTTACAATTGACGGAAATATCGTGTTACGAAGAAGTTGGCTAAATATTTTCGTGAGTTTCTCTAATTCTTGAAATCCACTCATCAGATCCTGATATGTGACCAGTCCGGGAATATAACCTTTCGATTAAAAGAAAAAAAATTAAGAATCGATCCACAATTGACGGAGAAATCGAGTAAGAAACATACAAAAATTTTACATACAGACGAATGGAGAACCTACTCCTTTTAAAGTCGGTTAAAAATATATTTACACGACAAATTGAAATCCTACTCCTTTTTTAAAAATCAGTTAATAGTTTTAATATTCATGGATATTTGACTTATGACCGGTTCCTATATCTTAATATTCATTAAACTATACTTTAAACACCGGATATGAAAATGAGTATCATCTTTCGGGCTATGTGTCCAAAGAACATCGTAGGATATTTAAGGGTACTTGACCATTTGGATGGCTACCCCCCCTGGTCTAGAGTATGCCGCCATAACAACCTTTCGTTGTGTTCCGACATTAATGGCTAAGTTCCAGTCTCCCTTAATAGAGCAGCAGCGCATTTGTAGCACCTTTGGTGTTGCAAGTGTCCATAGGCGATGGTAACCGCTTTCCATCAGGTAAGCCGTCTGCCTGTCTGCTGAACTCATGCAATAAAAAAATTAAGCAAATCCAGTAAGAAAGCCGTAGTTATAAATGGGTAATAAAATTTTGTGTTAAACAGTAAGTTATTATTATAATAATTCGTAAAGCGAAGGTCATGAAAAGAACATCAGGAGGATAATTTGGTGATTAAATTATTCAACGTTTTCGAGTAGAAGGAAGTTTGTTTTTGTTGTTATTTTTTGTGGCAAATTTTATACTTTTGTTATAATGCAACTTGTAGGTGAATAGTGCCAGTTTTTCTTTTAATATTTGTATAATGCTACGTCAACACTTCGTCAAGATTTTGATCTGTTATCCTTGTCACGTCGCATTAATCCGCGAAAAGATAAAACATTCAAGTGACCTTTCATAATGACGTAAAGACCACAACCTGTTTCCTCTATATTTATATATTTTATCCGTGCAGGAACGGAGAAAGAATACAATTTCCTGCGGCCAGGCGGCCTGTCGTAAAAGGCGACAAAACAACCCACAGCCAGGTGGTAGAGTATTTGCCCGACTGGATGTCTACCACCCCTGATCTAGAATATGCCGCCATAACAACCTTGAGTTGTGTTCCGGCATTAGTGACCAGGTTCCAGTCTCCCTTAAGAGAGCAGCAACGCATTTGTAGCACCTTTGATATTGCAAATATACTTATATATAGACGATGGTAACCGCTTTCCATCCAGTGGTCCGTCTGCCGGTCTGCTGAACTCATGCAATAAAAAAATAATAAAAAAATATTTTTAGTAGTGAATGACAGCTAAATGTACCTTATATATAGCAATTTCCTGTAAGGGTGGAACAGTGGAGTGACCTGGAAGTCATCAGTGTTCATACGAAGCGAGTACTCAGCCCAGAGCACTGTACTCGTACGGGACTCGTTAGATGTAACTAAGGCTTTAAGCAAATCTAATGACAAATTCCAGTCCTTGCCTAGTATAAAGCAGGTAGAATTTTGCTCCATCAATTTTGCTGTCTATACTCTTTCTGTGTGAGGCGACGGCTAACAAAGCATGGTAAAGACAGGCATTTTAAACACTTACTAGGTAAGTCAACTTTTGACGAAACATATCCCGCTGTGCGCTCATCTTTTCCTACAACATAATCTGGACTAATCATGTTTACTGGCCGTGCCAAAACTTTCATCTTACTTAATACCTTGTAAGAAGTGTTAACTCTGAAGTAAAATTTATGCCGTGCGCTGTTCCTGTTTGCAAACTAAACCGAACCAAAAGAGGGCGATCTCAAGGTTGGTAGACCTTTTGCTTTTCTAGTACAAGGACTTAGGTGATAGATCTCTCATACAGCCCATCATCATTTGAACCAACATATTACCAGTGGACTACAGCACCCCACACTAGTTGACACTCAGAATGACTGGTTTTTTTTACAAAGTCAGTCGAATATTGGAATGAAACATATAATGTTATCCTGCGTTAGCGACGAACAAAACGCGACACTAGTACGGGATGTGACAAAACGTCGTCTTGACAATTCGTACAATGAGCCTAACAACGTCCGACGCTTTCTAAAGTCAAGCGAGAAGTAAAAGTTACCACTCGAATGATGTCGCCGGTAGACTACCCTCTTTTTACTATTTACTTATTTTAGATCTACTTGTAACTCATATGGTGCGGTTTTATCTGCGACAATGTTGAAGATTATAATAAAACTACGTTTTAAATTGTTCATTTCGGCCGAAACGTCGGAATAATAAAAATCGAATAAATTACCGCGCTTAAAACCGTTAAAACGTAGTTCTATTATGTATACTAGTCGCGAAAACTTAAGAAAATATTAGTTTTTAATTGTTTTTTTAAGTTACTTTTAGTTTCTTTATCCAAATTTTTAAATAAACTTCAACTTACTGTCCAGAAAATTAAAGAAAATGTTACGTTGAAGATTGTTAAAGTTTGAGGGTTTTAAAGAATCCTACAAACTTAGTCTAACGCAATATGAATAACACCGTTAGCCTGTGGCTGAATGCGTCTTAATTAAAGCGTTAAAAATAACGCCATTAACGAATAACTACTTCAGTGAATAAATAACATACGATATCTCTCAATATTTCACGTCATTAATAATTTTGAATCTCGTATAACGTATTAAACCCATTGCTATCGCAGATGAAGCCCCACCATATTCATCTTAAATTCAAATACAAATTCTAAAGTTTTTATTCAAAAAAGTTCCACTGCATAACACTTTTTGAAGTTCAATACATATGAGCTAAAATTTAATTTTACTTCCTAGTCTATGTACACCGCTTCGCAACGTGTTATTGCTGTTAAGGAGAAGAAGCGGCTAGAAACTCCCCAGCAACAAACACCTTCCTTTTATTGTTTTAATAATTTTAATACTGAAATATGTTACACAATCACTTTTCGAAGAATTAATGGAGTTGTAGCAAACAGTGCATACTCAGTAAGTCAAAGACACAATAAAATGGAAGCAAAATATTATTATAGTTATAATAATGACTTGACGTACTTATTATAAGCATATTAATGTACCCATACATTGAGGGTGAGTATTATTAACAGAAATGTAACTGTAAATAACAGCCTGAATTTTACGTTTAAATTTAAAGAACGGGGTAATAAATTAAATTCAAAATTAATTCAAACAAATATTGTCTAGCAATTATTATAATTTCGTCCTCAACTATTTTTATAACTCATTCGATTCGAGACCACGTCACTATTAACAATGGCGTTCATTAAAAATAGACTAACGGAAATCACTGTGTTGTGACCAGTCAACGACACAGGACAAACATAAATTCAATACGTCCCAGGATAACTTATATTCATTGATTTACCACCACACTCAGAGTTGCATAACGATTCATCAATCTTAACAATCGACGGTTAAGTTTTTCATTTCGTATAAAATAAAAATTTTGATTTTCTTAAATTATTCGGCAGGTAAATATCGAAAATAGGAAACCGACAGTTGGTTTTTGTATATTAATTTAGAATGTAACTTGAAACAAAAAAAATACATTCAAAATTTACAAAAATAGCCCAATTGATGATTTGATTAGTAAGCATTCAAAAAATATTTTGTCTATACCTTTTCCAAGCATTTATTATACTTTTGACAGCTCGCTGACGAATCAATTAGTAATGTGTTAGCGCGTTACCGCCTCGGTTAGTTGTAAAAATGGACTTCATTTATAAATAAGTTTTAATCAATTTAATTTATCTATGACTTTAATAAATATCTAATTTATATGCTATAAATAAAACTATTCGTACGTATCTATATATTTATAAATTTATTTATTTATAAATTATCATCGTATTTAATTTGGCAAAATAACATGGCACTTATAATAATTGCGGTATTTTTTTTTAATTAGTACATTTTTTATTATCAAAACGATTATTTTCAATTTATTTAAGTATAATGTCGATGGTTTAATATTCGGGTGCATTACATGATTCACAGAACATCACTGTCACGTCACCCACAACAATAAATTGCCTCAATTATGTCATTTGTTTCATGTGGGCTTTACTGTCAAGAAGTATGTAATTTGATAGACGTGCAAACGTCAAAAGTAAAATAAACGCTTGGAAACAGTAGGTATAATACTTATATTAAACTTTGACGTTAGTGTTAAAGATTTAGGCTGTGACCGAACGAATCTTATTTGAAGCGTTAATAAATTACGGCGTTAACGCATAGTCACATTAGTGTATATCGTGTGTATATACACATACGTTATCTTTCTGTATTTAACCTACTCTAACTCAACACGAATAAGGCCGTAAATCTGTAACACTAATGCAAATGAAACCCCAGCATATGAAAAATTAAAACGTTAAAAACATTTTAAAACATTATGTATAGATCGGTAGCCACAATGACATAATAAATCGTATGTTTTGTTTACTTTTATATATGTATTAATGGAATTCCCATGCAATAAAATATCTAATTTTGACATTTAGAATGTTCTTTCATTTGACATTGATAAATGACATTTTACTGGTAAAATATATGTATATATATAGGAAGCATTGTTAGTCTTAGTTACCTAAATATAGTTTCCTAATATTACTACTTATTTGTCATTTATTTATTACATTAAAATCTGCAATAATTATATTATATATACTTCATTATATTTAAAATTTAGTCGTATTTCATTATCGTAGGCAGGTCTAACTTATATGTAATTCTTATTCTATAAACACGTATTTACTATTCTACATCTATTATAGACGATAACATACTCACACAGTCACACATAATTACACTAAATACACAATATTTATCACAATTTGTTTAGCTCGTTTTTCCGGGGATAAAGAGGCCGGTGATCAGTCACACAGGATTATTCCTTTTACTGACACCAGACTCTCACCATTTAAGTGTATAAGAAAAATTGTTACTAATTTAATTATTGTTATTGTGAGAGTAAATAAAGAATAATAATAATTATTATTATTATTATATAAATGATATTTTAATTAGGTTTGTTTTGTTTATTATTTAATCAAGTTGAAATATTCGTAAGATCGAAGCAGTTTTTCCCTCAGAAGTTAGTTACTAGTCATAGTAGGTTGGCGGTTTGGAGGTAGGCAACGCATCGGCTCCCTTAGTGTTGCTGATGTCCATGGGCAACGATAGCCACTTGCCATCAAGTGGACTCGTTTGCCAGTTTGCCTATAAGCAAACATAAAAAGAGTCCTTACACTTTATTTTTTGTTTATAATGATGTTAAAGATTATTATTGTCACTTGTAATATCATTGCCATGTAACATTAGCAATTTTACTACAATTTTCTAATAAAGTCAGAACAGTATGGTAAAAAGTTTCGGAAACAAAGGTGAAAATAAAGCCATCTATCTTCTGGCTTTGATTTGTTCGTAAAATTTTGAAGTCAAGAAAAAGTAAGTTCTTATTGTAACCCACACATATATAGAACTATTCGTACATAAACTAAAATAATTTACACACACCGTTCTACTACAAAAATATAATTCATTACAATGGCGCAAGTTGTTAAGGTCAATATAATAAAATACAGACACGCTTAATTATTATTTGTTCCAAGTAATTAGTTCAACTGTGCTTTACTTAATTTTCTGACATTTTAAGCAACAGATATCCTTGCATATATAAGTACCTAGAGAAAATAACTACATGCAAAAGTATAATGTTACAAGATGTCCATCACAGTAGTCATGAGAACCATAGTGTATATTAATATGACATAGACAATCGTCATAGATAATTTAGTGCATCAGTAACTAATTATTATAATTGTTTTTATGATCCTGGCAACACTATGATGTAATTGCTATTTTTAGCAATGATGCAATGTTATTGTTTTGTAGGGTAGCATTTTTTGTATAAAAGCCGTATACAAAGTAGTAAGCCGCGTAAGTATTTCGATCTAGCGCCGCACCATCGAAATCCCCTCGTCGTGTCCGCGTCCGATTATAAGCCTCGACGAAAGGCTCTCGTGCGACGACCGCGTAACATCCTCACGGACAAGGTCGACGATATCACAAAACGGCTGGCTCGGATCAGCCCGCCCGCGGTTAGGACGGCAGGCTGGCAGGCACCGACAGACAGACACAGACGGCGGCGTCGACGCCGCCAATCACGATCTCTCTACGTCCCCGCGAGGGACGCCAGGAGACACAGCCCCCCCATAGGATAGACTAGGCGTGTTGCTGGGAAGTTTCTTTCGCCGTTTCTTCTCTCCCAACCATAACACGTTGCGAAACGGCAGTAAGATAGTATAGGCCACCGCGAACCGCCGATCCCGGTCCGCCGGGATCCTTCCTCTCGGGCTTTATATTACCCGTCGCCCGCTCTCAATTAGTGCATTGTGTCGCCCTATGGTGGGCATCATTAGATTCATCCCCCTCTCGTGGCAACAGTCCAGCCCAGGTGAAACTCCCCAGGGAGCCCCCTCGAGCAAGTTGCCCCCCGGGCTCGAGCGCCTTCGCTTCGCAAAGGCACTCGCCCCGAAAACCCCGGTAAAGTTGTGAGGTCTTCGGACCAACAACATAAAGTCAAGTCCAATAAAAAAAAAAAACTGGGTTCATTGCTTACTATGCTGTGTGAATATTCACATCAAAGGCTGAACAATAAGGGGAAACCCTGCCCAAATAGTTAATATTTGGTATATTTGGTACTTTCTTACCCAAATCTCTCTTTGCATTTTACAATAAGTAATAGAAATTCAAATATTCTAAAAACCTAAAATACAAATTATGGTTAAGCAAAATATTTTTAAATCGATCAAAATAATACAGTTGCATATTATGTCATCGGAACTTCTTCGAAGGATTTAATTATATTTTCTTTATAAAGGGACAAAATATGCTATACTGGTACAATAACATTCTTTTCATAGGTTTTACCATATTCTGTGCAAACAATAAATTTGTGTAGAATTTAATAACTTAAAATATTTTATATTTTTTGCAATCAGAACATTATATAACTATTTTAGCACGATTCTCAGGCCACCCATGGCCTTTAACGTTCTATTACATTCTAGATTCCATATTTCAGTTTTTCATTTATTTTTAAACGTAAAACGGCAAATATGATTGGTGTTACAGTACTTATAACTTAGTTACAAAAAGAGGAGCATAAAAACACGGGTAAAAGAACACATTGCTGACATGAAACACACAAGGTCTACGAAGTCTGCGATCAGTGAACACACGCTGGATAAATCCAACCACTACATCAGATTCCATAACCCACAAATCCTCGCGAAAGAGAGTCGTTTCATACCGCCTAGAATGATGCGTGAGGCTATTTAAATCAAAAAAGATCCAAATTTCAATAGAGAAGATGGTTGACAAGTACCACCTGTTTGGGATCCGATCATCAAAACTGTTAAGACCCAAACCCAGCAAAAACCAACTGCCAGACCTCAAGACACTGTGAGCTCTTTCTGCGTGCAACGGAACACAAACCAACTTGACTGATAATTTCTTTTATTTTTCATTCCACCCATTTTAATATTACATAAAATTATTAGAGCTTAAGCATGTTTGCTGAAGAGTTTCTTGCGCCGCTTCTTCTGTTCAAGCCGTAACATGTTGCGAAGCGGTGGTAAATTAGATTAGGCTCCCATAGAGTAAATAATAACTATAAGCTAAATTAAAATTAAGTATATAATTAAAATGAACAAGTTGGCGGTAGGCTAAATAAAACTTTAACAATACTCGTTGACACTTGAAATCTTTGTCTTCCGTGATCACGGCCACTGAAAAGTGGCCGAAACGTCGTAATAACAAAAACCAAATAAATTACCGCGCTTAAAACCGTTAAAACGTAGTTTTATTACTTATAATTTATTACGTAAATCACATATGATACCAATAAACGACCATAACATTAAAAAAAACAATTATAATTTAACTCCCTAACTAAAACGACTTGTATACCATCTCCATAAGGTTCAGTAACATTAAAAACAGAACAGCCAGCACTATATAATCATAATGGTGGCATTACTGGCAAGCGCGTTAGGCGCTAAAACTGACGTTTGGCAAATTTCATAAATGACGTTATATGGTGATTAAACCGCGCAAGAACTGGCCATAAAGCAAACGAAGCGCATTGATGACGAAGTGGGTTATTTCAGTGACCGATGCCCCTCGACAAATGCTAATGGCCTCTAGGACACTCCAGTAAGATGCGGATACTATCGCCTGGATGCATTACTCTCTGTTCAGTATTTGTGCGTGTTAAGTGTGATCGTAAATATAGCACTATAGATATAATGTACAGTCAGACACTAATACACAAAGGATACTGTCGTAAGGAACGGTGCGTATGACAATATTAAAGGTTTTTGAGAGTTGAACAACGTCTATTACGTTATTATTGCTAGAGTAGACAGGCTGATGCCTAGTGGTTACTGTTGCTTATGGACCTTTTCAGCACCGTAGGTGATATCAATGTGCCGTCGGCACCGAAGCGGGGACTGTAGCTTGGGCACTAATATCGGAACACAACTCAAGGTATAACTACCCTCAAGGTATACACTAGACCAGATATAGTAAAGTAGGCCATCAAGATTGGCAAATACCCTACCACCTGGGCACCCCCAATTATGTCACCAGTTGTCGTCTTTTCTGACGATATTGTAATAGCAAAATTAAAGCGCTGGCTGGGGGTAGTTATTTTGCCTCTTACAGGCCGTCCGGCTGCAGGATTTAGTATGTTTTTTCCGTTTCTGCACAGGTAAAATTCTTTTCGTCGTTTGGTCAGGGAAACGGAAAAAGCATTTAATCGAAACTAGCCCATATCTCAAAAAGTACTCAACGGTTATCCAAACCAAGTTTCTCATTAAAACACTGACCCATCTCCGCTTTATATGTTTATAAAGCAGATGTTGCGCTTTTCAGACTTACGAAAACTGCCAACGCTTGTCACATTAACAAAAGGAGCGTTGTTACAACGAGTGCATGTGAACAAACTTTTATGGCCGTCCGTTCATTGGCTGCGCGTGTGCCATGCCATTAATTACGCACGAGACCGTTTAAAAGATTTATTGTATTTATTCGGAAAATGTAAAGAACACAAAGAATCAGCAATTTATTTGCACTCGACCACTCGAAACACGTTTGAATACATAATATTATGTTGGTGTAACTTGAGAGAATATTATTAATTATTATTTATATTATATTTACATTAAAATATTTTTTATTTAGAAATAGATAGATAATACTTTATTGCATACGAAACCAAATTAAACAATTAAAAATAACATATTTATAATACTTTTCAGGCAACTCAATAGAGGCCTTATCGCTGAACGCGAACTCTTGCAGGCAATTTAAATTAAAGAAAAAGCCAGTCTGGCGATGTAGGTGGGGCAGAAAGAGGCAATAGGTACATGCATATTACATATTGAAGCAAGTTAAAAATTAAATATACATACATATGTAACTACATATATATGTATATTTATCAACATTATAAGATTTATAATATTTAGCTTTAACATTCATACATTATAAGATAGACTAGTTAGTTATCTTATAATGTATGAATGTTGAAACAATTTCTTCCTAAACCGAAAACTTTGAACTCGGCGAGGATTAAAATGGTACGAAGACTACGCTTTTTTGTTCAAAGATGGGCTGCCAGGGAATAGCGCCCCATTTTTTGGTTTTGCATAAGAAACTAAAACAAATATGTGCTTTCGAAAAATGTTCTTTACAATCTATAGACGAGTCCTAATAGTGCCAACGAAATATCACTCGCGTTACCATGTCAAAGTAAGTGATCTGATGCTCGTGATGCTCTGATGCGTGAGAGACAAAAATTCTAAAAGTTTCATTTTTGAAATCTACTAGTCCGAATTAGCTCCCCTGAGCTTTTCTTACAAAATCGACACCGCAAAGGCTTATTTTATTTTATAGATAGTAGTAGATGTTAGTTATAAACTGACCATAACGTCTAGAACAATAACTTTTTTTTTTTTGGCAATATTCTATTTTATCTGTAGTCAAGGTCATTAACGTTGATCCAGTCTAAAAGCCGCTAAAAAATAACTAAATACGCATGTAACAATATCAAGTTTCACGTGAGCAGTGATTTCTAAAGTTTACCAAATATGTCTAGTGGAATTTGCCGCAAAAATCTTTTCGTTATAATTCGACGATATTTACCAAAGAACAGCCGACATGATAGGTTTGTAATGGTTAGTTTAATTTATTTTAATCAAATAAATGTTCTGTTAACTATGACAAGGTGACAAAGCTCTTGCTTACAAAATTATAGTCATTATTAAAGTAAAAATCATAGGCTATGTTGACAAAAGACATACGTCCTAACTAAGGCAACTTGATACTTGCATGATGTTTGATGTCGTACTAAAAATCACTAGTAAATATCAAAATTACTCTTGACCTAATATTGGAGTTGCTAGAGTTTAGACAAATTTGCGAAAGTGGCGCCCCTATTATTTTGTACTTTATTTTGCCACTATGTAAGATACAAAGCTGATTATGTGTAATTTATTTTAAAGTACCCAAAAACTTCCTAAACAAAGCTATATCTGTTACCTTTTCAACTTATGATACGAAACATACCCAAGTTAAAGGTTACACTTGTCGTATAGTTCATTAGCCCAGTGCGCAAGTGGCTCTTCGACTACCCGTCAACTAATTTTAACAATCTTGATTTGTAACCGTCTGCTCGCGCCTTTATTTTCCCCTTACCAAACTAGGGCTGGCATGTGTCAATGTCAATATGTCAAATTATAATTTAAGTGCATTATAAAAATGAAACGCTGTTTTCGTTAATTGAGTCATTGATAACATTTCGAATAGATTTCAGTTAGTGTTTAAAAAAGTTTTGTGTGTCATAGTGTTTGATTTTTTCAATTTAATTAATATAGCACTGAAGTTAGTTTCTATGGATAGTTATTACATAACTAAAGGTTAATATAATATACACTTACTTCTAAATAAAAATATATAAGAGAAAGTTATAATTAAAAAATTGTGTACTTCGACTCAATCTACTTCACATGTCAAGATCTTTAACTCTTTCTTGGATGCTCAGGAGGTCACGCTCTAAGGACAGCTATAATAAGAAGGCATCTTCTAGCTACCCAGTCATCAGTCACGTAGCAAAGCCTAAGGGGCTTTTTATACGAGCGTATAAGCTCGTTTTTCGAAGCGAAGTAGGCGCGTCGCGCAACTAGTACGAGTGTTGACGCGCTTCTAAGTTTATATAAGCGCCAGCCGAGAGAGACGACTCCCCACGCGCCCATATTGCTACTGACACTCGCCAGCAGCCCACCGCCGATTCGAGTATACACACCGGAATAAACCCGTTTACGCGCGTTAGGCTTTTCAAAGCGCGCGTATACCGAATCGACCGTATACGCGTAAAAAAAACGCTAGTCTGAAAGCGCCCTAACTTTCGTAATCAACTTCTTGGAGTTTATATCTAACGTTATCTTAAGACTGCCTCGATAGAATCTATTGTGAATAAAGTCAACCTGCATGATGGTGCAAATCCACCTCATTATTTATATGCATGACGTCATAATCGGCTAGCTTATTTGTTATTCAATTACGATCCAAGACTTGATGTGTCCTACACTTTCTCCATACAGCCCCTACCAGCAAAATTACGCACGTCGTCCATTCATGGGGCTCAAACGAGATTCACTACATTTACCAACTGTCTGGACACCAGCATGCTAGCGAATGAAATAAATAGCAGGACGATGCTCCTACACACATATATGATAATTTTGACTATAATGATCTATAAGTTCAAACTAATGACAGTTTCTTTTTATTTCAAATGAAGACCTTGATTAGAATTTGACATTTAATATATATCGATTAATGTTGTTACAGGTGACTTGACGAATCCACATACTATTATCATAATAATCATATTGTTACAACCTAGGACCCGACAAAGACAAATTCCACGTTCAAATCTGTAAAAGCTCATTTTATTACCTGTCGGCCTTTGAACTAATTGTAATCCTTTTATGAGTGTCTTCTTTTGTTCACTTATTTATTGGCCTACGTTTCTAGTTATTGTGGAGAACAGCCTATTGTACTCGTTTATGGCCGCTTGTAGGCATCATTAGCCAGGTGTGCGGATTACGATTACTAGGAAATTGGGTGGACGTTGCTGGGCGAGCACATTTTGCATTTGTACCATATAAAGTATGGCCTGATGGAGAGAGGGGGGGCAGTTTAACGAGAACCACGATCAAGGCGTGATGTGTGTACATTCGGGAATCTAATAGTGACGGACTTTGCGCATTTTATTGAATTACAACCTTCTGCATTATGTTTGGATTTCTTGTGTTCGCTTATATTTGTAACTGTGTTATACGTGTTTGTGTAGTTCTATTAAACTCTATAATAATTTCAACGGCATTTTAGTTCGAGTCTCGCAACTCGTAACAATATAATAACATTATAACCTAATTTATGTGCTTACTACTATTGAATATTATTGTTGTGCTTATTATGCGATGCAATTCTGGAAACTCTCAAACGGTTGAGATCAACTATCTTATTTATATATTTACGATTTAATTAAAGTATAATTACTGTCTGGTTATAAATGTATTATAATTTATATTCAAATATGCACAGACTAGCAAAAAACTTTTAGCAAGATTTATATCACTTTGATCTTTTGAATATATAAATAGTTAAAGTAAATATGACTTCATGTGTTGGATTTATAATTTGAATAAAGTTATAAAATAATAATAACTATTTTAATTTTTGCTACTCAACAACAAATTGCAGTAAAACAACCAAATTTATTTATTACTGGCAACAAGTTTATAGTTTTTTTTAATGGTATTCCGGTTTTTCCGGGCCTTAGGCCTAACTGAATTTCTATGGCCCAACCACCATGAGAAGCTCTCTAAATACATTTCTAATATAGCGTAACGTTTGGACATGATAATAAAAGAACAAATATAACAGCGGATGTAAAAGTAAAATTCTATTAAAAAACAAAAAACAAAATTTAGATCGTAATTCTGATACGTATAAAAACAAAGGACTATTTTCTTCTACACTTTGGGTTTTAATTTATTATTTCCTAATTTGTAAATAATAAATATTATTATTGCCCCGCAATTAATTGCTGTCTGCCAATAGCGTGGCAGACAGCAATTAGTTGCAATCCCCTCTGTCTTTGTGGAGGATTCAGCCTAAATTTAACTATCCCAGAGATCCGCCTATGATAAAAAGCCTAAAGCTATTTACCAATTTTGTGAAATCAAACTTCCGCCTAATGGGTGCGCTCCACATTGAATATTCTCGCGAGGATCTCAGGAGTACGCGAGAAAATCGTGTTGAACGAGAATTTAGAACTCTGTTCTCGCGTTCTTGGGATGTTCTCACGTGTAGGAACGGAGAATGATATTATAAACTAGGATATGAAAAAAAACTTTGCTTGAAATTCCCGGGGGATTCCCGGATAACAAATATCACACATTTTATTACATAAAATTTGCTATTGATTAGTGAAAAAGTCGCATTGGGATTCTATTGTTTTTCAATTAAAATTCCCGCAGGAGTCCCGGGATAAAAAGTAACGCAGATTTTAAGTCTAAGAATTAGCTGTCGATCAGCGAAAATCGTATCGAAATCGGTCCAGTAGTTTTTATGTTAATCTCAAACAAACAGACAAGAAATCTAAAAACAATTGCTTCGTGTTCTCCATCGTTTATATAGTCTATTCCAGTTGTTTTTTTTTAAATAGCTTCAATGTGTAAATGCGGCATGTTTATAATTTTATAATATTATAGATTCCTGCGGTCAGGCGGCTTATCGTAAGAAACGACAAAACAACTGACAGCCAGATGGTAATTTGTTCGTCTAGATGGCTATCACCCCTGCTCTAGATTATACCGCCATAAAAACCTTAAGTTGTGTTCCAGCATTAGTGGCCAAGTTTCAGTCTCCCTTTAGAGAGCGGCAGCACATTGGTAGCGCCTTTGGTATTGCAAATGTCCATAGGCCACGGTAACTATCATTTTTTATTTTTTACTGCGTAGTTGGCAAACAAGCAGACGACCCAGCTAATGGAATGTGGTTACCGTCGCCTATAGACATTTGGATCACCAATAGTGAAGCCAACGCGTTGCTAGCCTTTAGGATGGTATAGGAGGGATGGGACAAAGAGAGTGGAATAAGAGAGGAGGGATAGAACTATCAGACAGCAGGAGTTCGGTTGGGATAGGAGAATCGAATAGAAGAAGGAGGAGGGAGGCTTTCATAACTGTCACTTATCGCACGAAACATGATTAGCTCAAGGGTAACAGTTTCACGCCGATATTCTGTGAGAGCGTGGTATCACACCGTTTGAGCCGGCCCTAACAGCTGTAATCAAGGAATGATTTCAGCATGGCTCTACCACTTATCTTTCATCAGTATTACCATCAGCCTGTCTTTCCGAAAAAAAAGTCTCGAGTTGCAATCATCTGGCAACCCTACAGCCATTTCATGTTTACTCTCGTTTATTCGACGCGCAGATCTCAGGGCTGCATGCGATAGTGCATTGCCCCGTACCGAAATAAATTGTCGCGAGACGGGGTACGGGGTGTGCGACGCTGTCGTGTCGCCTCGCGTTGCGTACAACCGGTGAACATGGACATTGGACATTACAAAGGCCCCACACTCTCGCTCCCGCCAAAAACGACCTGCCACTGGTGATGGGCATTTATCGATATTTATTTTACATCGAAATATCAATTAATTACGTGTCTCTTATGTCCTTGCAACTTCGTCACATCGAAGTCGTCGGTCGGCGGAGTATGTATTTTTCATATATATTTCTCTATATCGATTGAACGCAATACCTATATGTCATTTACTAATTTTGAAGAGGTAATACAATATTAGAGTACCTACTAATTATAAATTACTAAAGGTAAATTGATTTATATTTCTGAATACTAGAAACAATAAATTTACTGTCTATATTATATAACCATACCTTATCTTCACCTTATTCCACCTATAAGAACGAAACTTTGCATCTACACCGCAAAGGAGTGGAACTCATTGCCGGAGTCTGTCTTTCCCGATAATTTTAACCTGGGTGTCTTCAAGTCCCGTGTAAATAGGTGCCATCTAGGTAAGCGTGCTTCATCCTAGGCCATATTATCTTCGCTCCATATTGGGTGCGATCGTGGTCAAAAAAACTATACTACAATAAAAAAAAACTTTAAGTAAATAAACCATCACCTTTTATTACCAATTTCCAAACACTGATTTCAGCATTGATATAGGTTAATAATATTAAGGTTACATATAGTAATTGTTTTACGATAGGCTTTCTGCTGAAAATAATGTACAATGTTCCGCATCTTATATGTACATAAATTAACTTTAAAAATATTGTTAAAAATAACGATAGGATGATCACATGCCGTCACATAATTGACAATTGGGTAGATTTTGCTGTTTAAATTGCACATTTTTAGAGTAATTGTAACAATATGCAATTTAAACCAATGAAAAAGGAAAATTTCATGAGCAAACTAGCATAACAAATGAAGTAATGTGGGAAATCTACAAATCTACCTCAGAGGTTCGTGCCCAACAATGGGAAGTTATACGCTGTTATTAAACTACTCCAATATTTTTATCTTTACTTTGAAGCTGGATTGTGTGAAGCATAACATGACAATTTATGGTGTGACAGTGGACACTATGCATATATTATATCTTCTCCTTAACAGCAATAACACCTTGCGAAGCGGTGTACATAGAATAAGAAGTAAACTTAAATTTTAACTTATATGTATGATTTTCAAAGTGTTCTCCTGTGGAACTTTTGAATAAAAAATTTGAATTTGTTTATGTCAAAATAGAGTAGCAAGGAAAAAAAATACATATTACTGTGCCGACCCTAAATAATTGGCAGAAGGGGAAAGAAAAAAGAGAGAGATTTTTAAACAGATCTTTAAAACTTGGTTTTGGTTTTGGAATTCGACACTAAAAATTGCTTCGAAGAAATTCGCACTTCACGGGTTAACTGACTTTGTATGTATGTATGTAACTTTTTTGGATAATTCGTTTCATTCATTGTCTCGTGGTACCACGTGCGCGTGATTCAGACGCGAAGTATTTTTTTGTTGATACTCGTAAACAAAGATGCCTTGAAACGTAATTGAGGCATGAACTTTGTTTGTTTTGAGTATTTTGATGACAAAGTTTATGTATGAACAGGTGATTCATATAGCAGACGCCGGACATTGACACGCGCATCTACAATCAATCTTTATTCGTCAAAAACATGGTCCCATGTTATCAAATTATGCCACGTTTCTTCTATGCATTAATACACATGTGTCAATCTTGATCATATTTCTGAGGTACCCGTTGTTGTCAAAACGCATTTTCGATAAATTTTCTCAATAGAAAATAATATTGTTATTACTGTTAAACGTACTTCGCTAAAGTTAATAACAGTAACAAATAATATTATATGCAATATAATAATAGTTCTTTTTTCGGTTACTTAGCGAATTTGGAAGTAATTAATTATTTTATTATAAATTATTTCGGAAAGCTCGCTTGTCGGTTCCTATGTATGGAATTTGTCAATACGCCCAGGGTTGCGAATTGCGATTTTCAAAAAGTAGGCCCCCAGGTATGGCGCAAACCTTTATTGATATCCACGTGTTACTTTTCTATAAAAAAATTAGGTGGCCATGACGCACCGATAAAGAATCTTGTCTTTGGCATTGGCATTGACTTTTTCCCAAAGCTGTTATAAAAAATCATAATTAAAAAATGTAAAATTATGAATTTTTGAGGCACGTCGGAAGCGGTTCTGGAACTCTAGTGGTGGTTAGGGCTTCAGGGACAAAAACCTTCCCCTGTTTCATGGCGTGTCCAAAATTGCCTCCTATTATTTATGTACCTATATCCAGTTCTTAAATAATCTTAATTATTATTAATAAATAATAAATAATATAATATAATAGCTAGATTACAAATATGTAATCTAGCTATAATCCCTTAAGACTATAAGTAGAATACGGAGCCTAGGACATCGTCATCTATGGGTAAGGTGCCCAGAACGGTGGCTTTATTACCTCGCTGGATCGCCATACTTATCCGTTGGTTACCTCCGATAACCACCAGCTATTTAATCACCTAAAGAGGCAATTAGGCGTTCTGGGAGCTTTCCGATGCTTTTTTGGGTCTCAACATTACACAACACTAGTAACACTCATTAATTGTTGTATAATAATAACAATAATAATTTTATGCATTTTTATACGGTGTAGACAGGGATAAACGCCGGTCAGTGTCACGGCACATTTAGATTTAATTTATCTAAGGGGCCTCTACGTGTTAACCTTCCCATGGCCCCACGCAAGCCCTCCAAAAGTCCGAGCCATTTTCATGGCCCGTGGTCTCTAGAGAAATACAACTATAATAATAATAATACCTACCCGCACGGGGCTTTGTGGCGAGGCCTAAGGTGAGTAGCGACAACTCCCTGATTCCGGGAGCCAAGGCAAGGCTTCCGCCTCCGTGCTTGCCTTAGCCAGCCGGCACGGAGTGGAGATCGCTAGAGCTAAGACTCAAGCTCCAGGGGTGGAAGTGATAAACGGCCTAACGTTGGAAGTAGCTTCGGTAAACCTGCAGCCCACCTCTCGACACCCCTTCGCCACTCATACCCATGATGCCCCTCGCCAACCTTGTACGGCATTTTTAGAGGCCCATGCAGGGAACGGCGAGTCACCGTCTGCCGATTTTTCTATTTTCCACTAGCAGTTCATACCAATAGCCCGGTACTTTTTATTCTCATTCCCTACAATAGTCTTACACTGACCGAGGCTTGTCCTTGGTTGCATTTTATATAGTATTGAGAGGGATAATCGCCGGTCAGTGTTACGCCACATTTACATTTTTGTCAAGGGGCCTCTACGTCTTAGCCTTCCAATGGCCTCACGCAAGCCTTCCAAAAGTGCGGGTCATTTTTATGGCCCGTGGTTTTCAAGGACATACAATATAACGATAATAATCGGTAGACACACATTGTATATTTCTTCAAATAAATCCTATATCCCCAAGTTAAGCAAGTTACGCCTGTGTTATGGGTGATATACAAAGAACCACTCTGAGGCTACCCCAGAAACCCATATAGTAAGTAACATAAAATTCGCTTCTGTTTACCATGCCAGGAATCGAACCCGGAGCCTCTGCGTTGTAGTAAGGTTGGTCGGCAAAGGCTTAGCCCACTCAACCACAGAGGTGGTCAGAATACATGCGCCGTTTGAATGATTTTTTATTATTAAATTTACCAAATTTGCCGTTACGGTTAGCTTATGGATCAATATCTGTGACTTAGCTAGACTAAAAATAATTTCATTTTGCGATTGTTATCAATCTATCAATCAATAGGTAACTGCGCATCCAGAAATAATCGCCGTTGAAAAACCAGCTTCACTAAATATGGCGTCATTGATATCGGAGCAGGTAGCCTAGACTGCTTAAATTATAATGTATGTAAGTATCAGTAATAATTGTGAATCAATACTTTGGGGATTCGCCACTAGAACGTTTTGTCGTTCGTAAAATAAGAAGATCAAGATATGATAATATAATCCATATTAATATATTATTCTATATGAAAGGAGTTTATTTATTCGTTCTTCATGGCCCTTGGAATTAACGGATTATAATGAATTTTAGTATATATACGGAGATATTTTTATGCCTAAAAATGTAATCGATGACGCGGAATATGGATTCGAAATTTCCACATAATTGTGAGACCTCGTAAAAAGATTTGATAAAGATACAAAATCTGCAAAATTTAATGAACAGGTATTTAAAAATACTCTGAAGTGGGTTAAGTTTAATCTCATCCTTTCTCTTGTTTTTAGTTTTGACAGAGAAGTCAAAATTCACTAGCCATCTATTTTTATTACTTTTCTTTATAAGTAAACGCTGCAATTATCGGTGCAGGAACAGAGAAAGAATACAATTTCCTGCGGCTAGGTGGCCTGTCATAAGAGGCGATAAAACAACCCACAGCCAGGTGGTAGCAGGTTATAACAACCTTAAGTTTGAGTTGTGTTCCGGCTATAGTGGCCAGGTTCCAGTCTCCTTTTAGAGAGCGGCAGCACGTTGATAGCTCCTTTGGTGTTACAAATGTCCATAGGCGAAAGTAACCGCTTTCCATCAGGTGAGCCATCTGCCTGTCTGCTGAACTCACGCATTAAAAAATAATTACAAATAGACATAATAAATTATAAGCTAGTACAATTAAGAAATTTATAAATAAACGAATACAATTTAAAAAATTACTTATTTGTATTGTATTCTACCCATAGTCCCTCAAGACTATAGGTAGAATACTGAGCCTAGTTCATCGTTTTCTATGGGTAAGGTGCCCAGAAGGCTGGCTTCGTTTCCTCGCTGGATCGCCATACTGATCCGTTGCTCGAGGTAAGCACCAGCCTTCTGATCACGTGAAGAGCCAATGAGTAGTTTTGATAAATTAATATAATATAATCAAATAATATATATAAAAAATAATAGACAATTATATCATCATAATATACCTACATAGCAACTACAAATATCTAAATAAGGGATGATAAATAGACTTCTGTTATTTTGCTGAATATACCATTCAATAGCAGAAGACTTAATAGTTCAATTTATTTAATTAATATTTAAAGTTCAGGACAACGAAAGTTTTTTAAAGTAAAACGCGAAATGTTTATCTTAACACAATCTGTTGGACTAATTTCTATGAATTAATGACAATACTTATCGCTATATCAAGTTAGATATCCTGCTTCACTTTATCTTTATGTTGGTCAATGGTATCGATATAAAAAACAAGAATGTAAGGAATATCAGGCAGTGGGGTGAGCAGCGATCGAGTTTGTGTGCGCGTAGGGTTGCCAGCTATCTAACTGAAAATTTCATACAAAAGTGATAAATTACAATAAAGTACAGTAGAATATACTTTATTGTACAATAAAATTAATGAACTAATACACAAAAACAGCTTAGAATTAGGTACAAACGGCGGTCTTATTGCTGACAGCGATCTCTTCCGGACAACCTTGGGATGGAGAGAGAAATATGGCACAAAAGCTAGGGCAGGGTTTGTTGCACAATATTTTAAAAATGTTAAATATTTTGTATACTAATATTATTATACAAATATACATATACATTTATATACACATGATTAAATATATATAAATATCATACTAAATATATATATATATATATATATATATATATATATATATATATTAATTACGTCTATTAAAAGTAATACATATTATATAGCAATTTACTAAATAGCATAAATATATGGAGAATAATAACAACACAAACTATACTTTGGGGTAGTAATCCTAATATATAGTAAAGTCATCATAATAAATAGCAAAGTATTTATTTATAAATTTTATTTACTTAAAAGTTATTTCAATACTTTTTTTATTTTCGTGATAATTATGTTGATTGTTGTTTATAGAAACGATAATGAGTGACATAAGCTTATTAATAATTATTATTCTTGAACATATAATATTGAAACTAGTTTTTATTTGGAAAACTAAGTAAAATAGAAAACTTACATATATATTTGTTTCAGTTAGAGAAAAAGTACTGCGTTCCTATATTTCTTAGTTAGAAGAAAATATTTACAATATTTTAAAACATTTAACATTTTAACGAGGCTTGATATATGTGTATATAAATCCTGACCCCTGGCAACCCTGTCTGTGCGGGCGCAACTGGTTCAGCGGGCCCGCCCCTTCCTGCGCTATTTATGGTAACGATAGCATGGTTTGAATACCAGAATTATTAATTTATGATTTACAAATAGTTTTAAAATAGTCATTTTTGTAAAAAAAAATCAATATTTCGAATTGTTAAGATATATATTTTTCTTTGAGGATAATGCAAGTAAATTTTTCATAAATTTTAATAATAACCTAGATAAATCAACTAGGTATCCAAATAATAAAATATTCTATACCCAATATTAATGGTCGGGTCCACAGTAGGAAGCTGAATATATTTAGCTAATTCTTTTTGACTAGTTTAAGTCTTGAATCTTCCGATTACCTACTCAGCATAAAAAAAATCTGATACTGGGAAATTACTGTGCTCGTTCTTATCCTTGTACTAAAATTACTTTTGAGTCTATAATAGAGACAGGAAATGGTAGGGCATTTGGAAATAAATTAATTTGACAGGAAAATGTTAAATAAAAATATATTTTTGCTATAAGTTACTCTTGACTTAGATGAATACATTATTATTATTTTATAATTCTATATTTTAACATTGAATAATAAGTTTTCGCCATATTAAATGGTTTCATGGCATTATTAATTAACCATATTGTCTTGAATTAATAAATATATATATATATAAACAATGAATGAAAGAGAGAGAAAGAGAATATGAGCAAAGAATTTGTATGCCTTTCTAAGGTGAAACATGTACAATATAGAACTTTTACGCACATCATGTAGCTCCATGTTTCTTACAAATAAACGATTTTGATTTGTTTTGACTGAAAAACTTTATTGCGTATACATGAACGTACACAATGGGCGCTCTTCTCCAGAATCTACTTATATTTGCAATAAAACAATAAAAATACATTGAAATCATAACAACTAATTACAAATAAATAAATATAAATCCGAACCTATACAACCGCGTTCAATAATGATCTGAAGTAAACTTTCCACCGAGATTTTGCATGCGGTTATTTGAAGACGGGTTCGTAAACTATCTTCAAAACAGGCAACGTCGGTCTTACAAATGTCCATAGGCGACGGTTACTTAAGGTGCTCTTTTATACGAACAACTAAAATTCCTCAATCCCGGTCAATTCTCGTCGACTATATTGTCATGACTACAGCAAGCAATCTAGGGCGCTGGCAATATGTAGCAAGCAGTTGCTGATATACGGCCACACAATACCATGCAGCATGGAGCGTTTAAAAAAATTAGGCACTCCCTGCCCCCGCCGCCGGCCTGTTCCTCGCGTGAATACGAGACGTAGTTTTATAACGCACAAACAAGGTAGAAAGAAAATTGCCTAAAAATTTCCAAGCCGATTTAATATTCGCCAACTCATATGGCGACGTTGAGAAATGCGGAGCAATTAGAAGCAATATTCCCGAAACAATTGCCGCATTTTATTGCTCCAGGTTAATCCATTACTGTTGCCAAGTAATAATTGCTTAAGGAATTGCCCGTGTAAGAGCAACTTAAGCATCAGTTGCTTTAGGAAAAAAAACAGTTTACAGATCTGCTCCTCAAATTAAAATGTACTATCCATGTCTTCCCCTCCCCTCTCCCTCTAATAACAGGGAGGCCAGAGCCCAATAGTGATAAGTGTATGCTAATATTATAATTATAACCATAACCTGCGCCTGCGCACTGTACAAGTTTCACGGATGACTGAACGCGTCACCCACTCTACGCAGAACTATCCAGTTCATTATAATCCAATACTCTAATCAAACACATTTTGATAGACGACTTTAATTGAGTGATATTAAGGTTTAGAATCCATTATAAATTTATTTGGAAGCCACAGGTTAAAGTTGTTGGCATATAATAGTATCTAAATGAATACACTCTGTATGATCTCATAGAAGGAATGTTGAAAATATCTTAGATTTATGTTCATCTCGAATAACATAATAGAATATTCAATCAATATAGAAAATTTATTGAAATAAAGTCCATAAAGTACCCAAGTAATTTATACACAGGTGAATTTTTCAAGTGGTCCTGTAGAATCCAATCCGAAACTATAGGGAATAGCGAAAAACATTCAAAAGAGTCCCGGAGCCGATTTTGATGAAACTAAAGCGGTATCATTACATTTTTGAAAAATTAATTATCCTAATCAGTCCTGATCAAGTCGGCAGATTACATGTGTGTGTGTATATCTTCTTCTAAGTCATTCCCTCCGTGATGAGGATCGTGACTTTGATGGCAGTAAACAATTGCTCTCTTACACCGAGATCAGTTCCAAGCACGGTGGAAGGCTGAGTTTATTGAAATATCCAGCTGGACAGCAATCTGGTCAATCTACGAACCGGGAGATCTGCCGCGAGGCCTCTTGCCTTCGACTTTCCCAGTGACCACAAGTCTCTCCATATTATTAGGGTTCTTTCGGGCTATGTAGCCAAAGTACATAGTATACGTTGTCGGCATACTGCTGATAGCTATTGGTGATTTCCAATTTCGAGCTCTTCCAGTATGGAGGCATTTGTTCGGCGAGCTGTCCATGGAATACTGAGCTTCCGACGCCAGCACCATATTTCAATGGTGTCAATTTTATGTCTGTCCGTTGCCTGTGTATATAAACTACACTATAAATCTGTCCAACGAAATCTAGGGCTGTTTGGAAGAGATCACTCCTCATTTAAAATTTTGTATTTTTAACGGCCCTAACTGGTCTTCAGTCACTATAGATCACTAAACTTTCATTTACAGCGGTGTACAGAATTTTTTAAAGTCTTCGTAAGTTCCCTACCCCCCAGAAAATTGAGGACTGGGTGCTTGAGATTATTCTCAAGCATAAAGCCTCTATGAGCTACTAAAACATTAGTCAGTATCAATTGTTCTACAGATTGACAACATATGTACATACACGTTTTTTGTATGATATTCAATTTTTATGGAATTTTAATACAACTTTATTACAGACAGGTATACTGGTTTTTCGATGACACATTTCTTTCTTAGAATCAGGTTGGGGCCTTCTAATCTTATTAGATGTCTTTCCGACATAAAGGTATTTATTCCTTTAACTCTTGTGGTGGCATTCTGATCACATTCATGGTCAAAATAAGCTATTTAAGCTATATAAATGTATAATATAAATACACTACCGGTTCGGAAATCAAAATGTTAATGTTCACAGTACATAGCGGACGTTGTAACGAAAATCGGTTTAGATAGTATATAATTACATCAGAGTTTGGCCTGCGGCTACGCAGGGTGTCAAACCCTAGACATTAGCTTTATTTTACTTACACAAAAACTTAATTCGGTTTTTTACATATAATAATAACAAAGAAATTAAGTCCATATAGTCTAGACAACTGCCCAGCAAAACATAGAGACGAGTCGAAGCTAACCTGATTTAAAGTAATACAATGAATGTTGTTTATGACAACGTAGGTATTTGTTAGTGAATTGCAAAATGGCAGCACCGTCTATTTTGCTAATTTGCCCATTCTAAGGAAACGACTTCATTGATCGAGATAAAATGTATCCTAAGTATTAAGTCGGGTTATAAGCCAGCACTATGTTGAGATTAATTCATATACCTTCAGTAGCCTCCAAAAAAGATGCGATCGCAGCGCCATCTTTTTCGCTATGTTCATCTATCTTACGGAAATAACGTCATTTATCGGGATAAAAAGTATCCTAAGTTACGTCCCTGGATATAATCTACCTGTATGTCGAGTTTCATTTAAATCCGTTCTGTAGTTGTAACGTGATGCTACAGACAGACACGAATTGTAAAAATTGTATTTTCGGAATCCACTGGTCCGAATTAGCCCCTCCGATTTTTTTCACATTTTACAAACTTGAACCGTTTACAGATTGATTATAGTATAAATATTAATAGTATTAACTATCTTACAATACCTCATTCTTGATTCTTCTTTCGCATTTTAAAGTTTTAATATTCCAAAAAATTATTTAGATCAAATTATCAAAACAACCATATTTTTATGGGTTTAAGTAAATATGTTTTAGGCAAAAATTGCATTGTACATTATGTATTATTATTGTATGTGTTGTAATGTCTTTCATGACTTCACTTGCTGGTGCCAGGCGGAAGAACAGCGCTTATGCTGAGACTAGGTCCAATTTTAAGCGTTATTTTGCTTCTATTGTTTTACTGTTTGGTTATTTTTTGTACTTATTGTTTTTGTCCTGAAGAAAATATTTATTATTCTTCAATAAACTGGCACAAAACGAGAGAAGAATAACCTGTGTTATTATCAAATCAAACAGGAGCTTTTAAAATTATGTTTTTGTATGGACGATTCATTCGAGATCAATATTTTTCCATAATTATATAAATTAACTTGCTGTTATTCAATACTCTCAAAAATCTTTTAAAATAGCTTATTTTTATCATCCTTATACATTAAATTATAATCGCGTCAATTGCACCTTTACGACTTGTAACTAATCATAAAATCAAGGGATGACTAAGCAACCATCCTGTTCCACTGCCGATCGGAAAGTGATTCATACGAGCTAAAATAACCTGTTGGTCTTATTACTTGCAGAGTAAATTAACGTGTCCAGTGCTTTGACTTATTACGGGTAGGTGTTTTACTTTTAAAATGAATTTAGTTCCTTTTTTAAATATGGCTACGCACCTTTTTTGAAATTAGCTGGCGTCAAGCTTTTAATAAACAAGGCTTCTGTAATCAATTCTTTATTTATTTTTTACTTTCTTTCTTGTCTTTTTGAATAATATAAATTTGGAAATAAACACTAAGGCTACCTACATAAAACGGAACACTAAGTCTGTTAAGCCTTTTACAGCAAACCTTTGCAATTAGAATAATTTGTAGCTTGTAGCGTTATACTGTATAATAAAGAGTTATCTACCTATCCATCTATCTATTACTCTTTAACGGCAAAAACTGTCCTTGGAGTTTATACACCAAAGCATAGACAAAAAGAAGTAGAAAAAGAAAAAAGGCGGCTTTATCGACATCAAGCGATCTCTTCCAGGCAACCCTTAGCAGGGATTGATAGATTTTTATTATTGAAGGAGGTGTAGTTTATTAATAATGATGAATGATAAATATACACCGTACATATAAGTATAAAACAATAGGTGCAACAAATTAAATACATTTTTGGAGTGAAACTTCTTAAGAATCGTTGTGATTTGAAATTCGATGAAACGAAAAAGCGACACAAAAGAGAGGTAAACACATAAATCTGTAGGATTAAGGCTGTGAGAGAATGAGATAGAATACATTATATTTAATCATTTAAACATACAGATACAGTTGGAAATGTTTTAGTATTTCGTTAATACTTCAAATTTCGTGTTTTAAAGCTTAAATATATTATAACGATGAAATCTGACGTCACGAAATTTAGAATCCCTCCCACCCCTCGTCACATTTTGTACAACTTCTACTGCGTGTGAACTGCACACACACACACTTTTTTTAAATAAAGTCGCTTCCATAGCAAGTTGTTTAATAAGGGCGTTATATTGTTTCTTCGAAGTATGCAACGTGTTTGTGGCGTCCATGGTGGTGCAAACATCCATAAGCAAAGATAACCACTGCTCATGCCTGCCTCGAACAATAAAAAAATATCAAAAATACCTATCAAATTTCCGCTAAAAACACCCTTAATTAATCAAAGCACATTAAGGGTGTGTACCTCCTCAGTTTAATGCTGACGTTTATGCACCCACATTTCCAGCAGCGCATACGTCGTACGTCATACAATCTTGAGAACTTTTGTAATGGGGTTAGACATTCCCATAGCCGCACAGTGCGTACGTCATCCGAAAGCTATAATTTAAAAAGGGTTAAGACAAAAAGTTAATTCGAAATGACACCCCACATGTGGAGCCATCCGGCGGCAACGTACCTACGCTACGATGCAATCGTGCGTGTGCGCAGGGCTTACCAAAGACAATTACTTTTTTTTTGTTTCAAATATTTATTTTTCTAAGATATTAACATTTTTTCATTGCGAAAAAGCTCATGGAAAGTGGTCACCGTCGCCTATAGATGTTTACTACACCAGGGGCAAATCCCAACGCGTTGCCAGCCTTTAAGTCAAGATAAATAGGAAGGGATACATAGAGGAATCAGACAGGAAGAATGGGATAAAGAGGATATCGGATTAGAATATGGAGAAGTGGGCTATCTGAACTCTCACTCATCACACGAAGTACGACTAGTTCAACGCGTATTTTTTACGTTCAAAAACTTATTAGGATACGATTATAATAGTAGATTGTTACACAAGAGGTGAAAGTGACCTATTTAGGCATGAGATGATTTGGCGCACGAGCATAACGAGGTCGCTAACAGTTCGAGTGCCTAAACAAGCCTTTCATCCGAGGTTAACACTCTGCTTTTCATGTCGAATATGAGGAAAGTAAATAAAAACTGATTAGTTAAACAAACAACTACTTTTCTAATGAAATCAGGCCTTAAATCCATATCCAACCAAATCTGATAAAACGTCATCACGTACACGTTACATATGAAACGTCAAGTAATTTTTTTTCTGTGGCATTCTACCAGCCAGTATTTATTTTGTCACTGATGATAGTAAATATTTAGCTCAAATTTATGTAAATTAAATAATAATTTATAACTATAAAATGATTTTATAATATTGTTGATATATTTTTTATTAAGTATAATTTATACCGCGATTTAACAGCGGCTGTAAAAAAGTTGGGACACAAGTCGCATGTATTATCTATGGTTCACATAGTTTTCTAAATTTTTTGACAGCAGGGAGAATCGTTTCCCAGGGACGAAAAGTGTTGTTTTCATCCCTGTGATTAGACAACTTCAAGCGTATGATAAATGAAAAATGAATTTGTCAAAGTAACATGACTTGTATTTAACCAGTAGATAGAATGTACCACTTCAAATCAGGCGAGGAGTTTTGCACGATTTACACCGCGGCAGTATATTTGAAGCGGCACCTCATTTGTCCCGTTCTTCACAATTTGTATCTACGCGCGGTACAATCAAAACTTCTAGTTCGGAAATGTTCGTGAAGAATCGGTTGTGATCGGTTTCGGTCACCTCATTTTACTAACAGTCATGTCAAGTCATGTAATCCCTTTTTGTCGTGTGAATAGCAGTAGAGCTGTTACTGTAGTGCTGTAGCATAAGCTCCGTCCTTCCTCTTACGTTTGAGAAGTAAGTAGTAGTGAGAGCGTGACAAAAATTTTGAAGTAGTACATTTTCAAATATTGAGCCGTATCAGTACAAATTTACTAGCTCATACGTGTCCTATTCAACACTACTGGTGGTGCAATCTGATTGGAGCGCGTATTACGAGTTTTGATTTTTACCTGACCACAGTATTCCTCATTCTTCTTCTATGATTAATTACCACGTATTCGTGAAACCTGTAATAGGCTGTCTCATAATATATATATATATATATATATATATATATATATATATATATATATATATATATATATATATATATATATATATATATATAATTGAAATCCACGTATATAGTGACTCATCTTGATATCTCTGAACTATAATACCTAATAATAACTATAGACTTGAAATTTGGCATGGACCTTCCTTTCGTCAAGTAGAGGTCAACTAAGAACGGATTTTACGGCACATGAAGCGGGCTGGTATCAGCTAGTTACATATATATTTATTATTATTCGGCCTCTGTGGTTGAATGGGTTAAGCCTTTCCGGCCGAGCTCTCGGTGGTCTTCTTCCTCTTGGCCATTAGAGGCGACGTGGAGATCGGGGCCTTTAGGAAAACCTCTTTGCCCCTGCTTCTGCCCCGTCAGTGGCGGGGTTTGGAGCCGTTGGAACTCCCTCATAAAGGTAGTCTCTCAACGACTCTCATTGGCCAGTCTAAGGCGCCGATAGCCTTCGCGGGCTTTGCGTTGGCTTCGTCTGCGGCTTAGTTGGCCATTCGTTGGCATTCGGTGGCCATCTATGGGTTCTGGTAGCCTGTCAGCGGCTTTGTGATCTTCGTGACCTCGTAACTTCTTCATGATCAGAAGAGTGTGTGAAATTGCGGGGTCCAGCTGAGTTTAATGGAACCTAGAAGCACCGGGTTCGATTCCCAGCATGGTCAATATCGTAAAAGACGAACATTTCATTATTTATTTTGGTCTGGATGTCTGAGATCGGACTCAGTGGTCAGTTGTATATTAGCTACACAAGCGTAACTCGTTTAGTCTGGCGATAGGTATACTATGCATGTCCTTGAGTGTCGAATTATTTTTATATAACACTAGCTGCACCTGGAGTGCGTTGCAATATTGCGTAAAGTAAAAAATTGTTTGTTGTATATAGGTATATTCTGTTTTTTTACCAGAAACCCTACCAAAGTTTCTTCCCAATCTGATCAATGATTTAGAAACGCATAGAGAACATTTATTTCTATTATATAATGTTATCATGTGTATAGTTGTAGACATGACTAAGTAAACAAATTAAATCAATGGCAAGCCACACCATTTGTTGCTAACCCTACACCGCATACGTCATTAAAACTAAGCTGTCAAATGTAGAAATCTGATGGGACGCCGCTTCCTTCGTATTATTTTATACTTGGTCGATTATAAACAGATGTTATTCAACTATAAATCCCTGGCCACATGAAAAGGGTTTGGCCCCAACACCACACGTCAAGGCACTAGTCTTCTTTTAAAATATGCTTTGGCATTGTTCGTGTACTCAGACATTATCAAATAAAAAATATTAAAAAACCCGGTTTTAGAAAAAAATGTAGCTCGAAAGTAGCTTTCTTTTAATAACCTAAATAGGAACATAGCACTTAATTATTTAGATTTTTATACACAAACAGAATAATAATATCGTATTGAGAACCAATGAAATGATTCTTGCATGTTAGTGATAGCCCATTCTTGTATCTTACTATTGATTCACTTACCTTACCATCAGTTGAATTTTAACAGTACTTATGTATATGGACCTTATGTCAAATTTTAACCAATAGTAATTATCCATCTTGTACGTGTATTCTATATAAGTGCGTGAATAATAAATAACCTTTACATAGTGTAAAACAAAGGCGCTTTCTTCGTCTGTCTGTCTGTATATACAGACCACGCAACGAATTTTTAAGCGGTTTTTAGCATCAGTTAAACAAATATTCAAGAAAGGTTTATACATAATAGATTTTGCCTGCGGCATCGCTCGCGATATATTAAACTTCATAAGTTTTTATGTAAGTAAAATTGAGCTATATACCAAGGTTTAACCCACGGTGTAGTTGCGAAGAAAACTCTAGTTATGTAAGAAATTATAAATAAGTTTAAATTTGTGTGTTGTTTATAAACAACGGTGAATAAATGCGCAAAATAGAGAGCAAGTTGTCTCGAACTACTGATTATTTTATGGGATACCGTGTTTCCTTCACACTTGACACTGGCACTCGATATCAGTTCACTCACGAACAACCCGAAAGACAATACATTACAAAAAGAAAACCAGTAGTAAGGCAAATGAGTGATTAGTGATGTATAGGAACCGACCACCAATCGCTTGATATGACATTCTACACGGACCCTTTAGAAACTAAAATTCAGAGTACATTAATATAATGGGAGACTAAAATTTAAAGATTGATGACGTATAATACCTTATCGAGATGTAGACTTTGTAGGAAAGTTAACCATACGCCTAGTAGCATGATGTTATCTGTGTTTAGCTGATCACAGACTATTAAAGATGGTCGAACGAACAAGATTGATACTCTATGGAATTTATTTATTTTATTTATATATTCAACACACACAAATTCGATTGTCCTGAATTGCTTAACAAAATAGATATATATACCCCTCGACACTCTTTCCGTCATAGTCCCTATTTTGCGTTACAATCGTTTCACACCGATTATCACTAAAATAGTTTTCTTTATCGATCGTGTAGTACCTATAATAAATTAATTCGCAGCTACAATTTACAGGTACCTTGGTGTATAGTTTTAGGTATAAACTTAATGATCTATATTCTGAATTTTAGTGTATAATGAGCAGGTTATCTTAGTATGTTAGATAAATTTTTCATATTTAAGTTACTATGGTCCAAGATCCCAGTCACCCCAGACTTACGTGATTTTAGGAAAGATGAAATTTTTAGGATCGGTAGTTTAACATAAACTTAGAAAGGAATGGATACTCGTTAAGCTGAAAGCGGGGCCGTTTTTCAGGTAGCAGATATCAAAGGTGGAAAAAAACCATGCTAACTTACGTCAAAGTAGCAAGGCTAGTTTTTACATATGTCATATACGACATTGTTATATAAACAAAGATATACAGTTGCCAGACACTTCCTGTGGGCCATAACTTTTGACAGACACTTTAAAAAAATGTGGGAACTTACGTAATTTTAAGAAGGCTGAATTTTATATATATTATCAAATATAATATTTTAAAATATTTTCCAATGAGCCAGACAAATCTGACGGGCCAAACATCCTCCCAGACTCGTTAAGAGTTCCGCTATGCGAGGAAGCACGAGAGCATTTAAAACAACTGACTACTTAAAAAATTAAGATCTTGCTTCTAGATTTAGTAACCAGATTAAATTAACAATAAGAATAGCTGCAATATTTAGAATAATTGTCTGAGCAATGATATATTACTTAGTATTATAATATGTATTATGGAGTTTTATCTATAAGTAGTTTCTGCCTGCGACTTCATCCGCGTGGAATAGTAAAACAAAAAAGGAAGTTAAAAGATCCTCTGATTTTGAAACATTCTTCATTGGTGCTCCGCTCCTATTGGTCTTAGCGTGATGATATATAGCCTATGATATATAGCCCTCCTCGATAAATGGGCTGTCTAACCCCGAAAGTATTTTTCAAATCAGACCAGTAGTTCCCGAGATTAGCGCGTTCAATCAAACAAACAAACTCTTCAGCTTTATATATTAGTATAAGATATAATTAATATATCAGGGGTGTCGAATTTGTACAAAAAAGTTAAAAATGAGAAAAAATATTGAGGAGCAGAAGAGCAAAGCAGCGGAGTTCGGAAATGCAACTTTTACAATTCTTGATTGTCTAAGAGCATCAAATGAAAAATAGAAACAGATTTAAACGAATCTCAACACTGGGCTAGCTTTTTTTTATTGCAGGAGTTCAGCAGACAGGCAGACGGCCCACTTGATGGAAAGTGGTTACCGTCGCCTATGGACATTTGCAATACCAAAGGTGCTTGCCACATATGCGCTGCTGGTATCTTAAAGGAGACTGGAAACTGGTCACTGATGACGGAACACAATATAAGGTTGTTATGGCGGCGTACTCTAGACCAGGGGTGGTCACCATCCAGTCGAGCAAATACCCTACCACCTGGCAAAACCACTTAGGATACTTAAGATACCCGATAAATGACGTCGTTGCCGTGGTATATACGAATACAGCCAAGAAAGTGGCGTGTGGTGCTTCCATTATAATTCACTAAGAAATACGTCCTTAGGCAACGTGAATGAGGTGTCGCCAGCATGGCCAATAGATATACAAATAAGGTCACATAATTAAGTGCTTAAAGTCATAAATGTTAATATTGCAATTAAGAAAATTTAAACACATATTTTATTTGATTTTTAAATATTTTAATCTGACAAGTAGAAATAACAAATAAAACACTCACTACCGTGAAAAGGTAGTTACAATAACAGTAAAAGTCACAAAAACCTAAAAAAAATTGTCTCTGTTTTTACTTTAGCCGCCATTTGCATTTCTCTTTAGGCGCGAAAAGAAAATGGCCGCATTCCGCTATAATTTTACCAACAAAAACTCAGCGGGGAAAGTGAATCGCTATTATTTTTAATAATATTAATATCTGTAGAATTTCAGTCGTTTTCACTGGTTGATTCTAAACTATCTTCTATTATTTGGTTAGCAAACAAGTGTGATCTATCTATCTAATCTTATAATTTTACTATATAATTTTCAATTTGTAAATTTTAATTTATGTAAACTTATTTAAATTAAATTAAAATATTTTTACGCCCAATGAATAGGTAATTATATGATTTTCTATAATATATATGATCTTAATTAATTATGGCGTGTCAATTACAAACAAATTTTATTATCATTATTAACTACATAATGATAAAATTTCTTAGAATTTCTCAGTGCAACTTCCGAAAACGTCTTAAAAGTAACAAAACGCGACATTTTATTAAATTCAGAATCCTTTGGTAGTGTAGCGTTATGAATTCAGCGTGTCATGCGGCGACGTTGCCTTCCAGCCCGGTACCATTGTACGGCGATAATGTCTTGCGACAATTTTACACCATCCATCTTTTCCCACACTAGATGGCGTATATATTGATTTATTTAGCTTTGTGTTCTATAATTTTCAATTTAAAATTACATTTTATTTATTTAAATATGACGATAACTACAGCCCATAAATGTCCCACTGCTGGGATCGGGCCACTCATTTATAAGAGAACGGACAGTATGTAAGCCACGTCTGTCCAAGGCGGATTGGCGGGTATAACACACCGATTTTCTCAGTGTGCAGGTTTAACCGCGATATTTTCCTTCGCTGTTAGAACGTAGTAATTGTAACAATATTAACATTAGGTCAGAAAACTGCCTAAGTGAATGAATGAATAAAAACTCTATTGTTCACCATAAACTTAAAAGTAGACTACTAACATGGACACATTTGCATTAGAACAATGGGCAAGGCAACCCAGTGACTAAGGAAATTTTAAGAAAACTTAGATAAACGATTTCTGGTGGTGTACTAAACTGAAATAAAAGTAATATAATCACAAACATCAACTACCATTAAAAATAAAATTTAATAAATTACTATATACTCATATACATAGTTAAATATATATAATTAGATATATGATGATATTATAAATTAGATAAATATATCTACAACATACGCACGTATGTACGGCGTACAACGTACGAACAGTCTGTATGACAGAAGAATTTACTAGTAAGGAAGAAGTGTGTGCAGGTTTTGTTAGCATAATATTTGTAGTGTGGTGCATGCTTTCTAGCTAGAATTCGAAACCGCCCGTTTTGAGTTTAGGAGCATTATGAAGAAGGTATAATGGATGTAATAAAATATATTCTACCCTATACCATGGCGGAGGAGGGGCGATAAAAAAATATACATGAATAAATAGTTATCTAATTATCATCAGACAGTCAATCACAGGTTTTCACGGATAATATCATACTAATTAAGCAACATGCAGATAATACATAAATAATGTATGATATAGACACCGCTTGGCTCCCGAAATATTGATCCCAAATGGGTCAACATCATGCTGGCAACGTATCTATAATATTATAAAATTCTAAACATGCCGTATCTCTACATTGAAGCTATTAAATAAGACAACTGGGATAGACTAAATAAACTACTGGTCCGATTTCGATGCGGTTTTAGGTGATCGACAGCAAATTCTTAGACTTACAATCTGCACTACGTTTTATCCTGGGAATCCCGTGGGAATTTTCTGGGAATGATTTAAAATGGCCGAATAAAAAAAATCTAATTCCAATATGACTTATCACTGATCGATAACAAATTTTATATAATAAAATGTTTGATATTTTTATCCCTTGAAACCCGCGGAAATTTTCCCGACAGCGGTTTGTAGTTGTTCGGGTGCAAAAAAATTAGCTTATTCCGACACAGTTTTCACTAAAACGATATCTTGCATTCTTTTAATGTTGCGGTACTTTATGTACCGGAAATCCCGCGGGAATTTCAAATCAAACGTGGACGAAGTCGCGGGCATATCCTAGTTGTTTATAACAATAAAGTTTAATTTAATGAACCCGGCCGTTGTAGTTCATTATTGGTTTGAACTTTATACTAAACTTTATTTAGAGACCCGATACACAGGATGGTGAGGGTGTAGTTAAAGATTTCGATTTATTTTCTTGTCACATTACCTTGATTTAGGAAATGGTCCAAAATGCAGCGTAGTGGAATAACACCTGTCACAGCGCACACGATCTTTTTTAGGGTTCCGATATCTAAACAAGGAACCCCAAGTAAAAAAGACGGGCGTGCGATCTTACTCCGATATCCGACTCTCTGTACATGCCAACTGATTATCTCAGAAACAAGTACCTAAGGCTACATATATAAAATTTGGCACACATATAAAAATCTTATATGAAAACAGTCATACAAAAAATTAAACTTAATTCTTATGAAAATTTTATTAAAGAAGTCTTCGTATCCGTATTGGTGTCACTACGAGGCTGTGTCCAACTCGTACAAGGTCTTTTGTTTCTTTACTATTTGAACGGTATCATCTTGCCGACATAAACTGTAACCATGTATGCACCTAAAGCATTTGGTATTGAATGCTTATAGTCAGTTTCTGGAAGTAAATTCCTTATTTGTAAATCTAAATATTAAAACCATGCGTAGCCGAAGTGTTTTCTTTAACAAACAATAACTAATGATGGTCGTTTATTTGTTTTCAGATACGACAGCGCCGTACGTACTTTACAAGGATGGAGTGGAACGCGCTCCACCAGGCACGCAATGGGGAGCGGGCGTACTCGACACCGGTTACCAACCGATGCAACACCAGAGCCCGGGGGGACCTTCACCGCAACCAGAACCTCAGCTAGCGTCACCAGCCCCCTCACCATACCCTCCAGCGCCACCGCCTCCTGACCCGAATACTGCGGCCGAGGAAGCTGCCCAACAACTCGCTCAACAACAAGCCCAGCAACAAGCTCAGCAACAATCGCAACAACAACAAACCTCCCCCGAACATATGCAAGTGGAACAACAACTCCAAAATCAATCCCAACCGCAGCCCCCAAACCAAGACCACCTTGACCGAACTCCTTGCTTTGTCCCCCAACCGGACCTGCAACAACAGTACACACCCTATTTCAAAGAAACCAGGCCCACCAGTCACATGCTTGGTACAGGTGGCTTCCCACTCCACTACCTTAAGCAAAATGGGGGAGTGCTCTCTCTCGAGGGCCCGCTAGACCAATACGCGACACCCGATTTACGCCACTTACCAGATATAGTACAACCGGAGCCACCGAAACCTCGGAAGCATAATCCGAATTCTGAACTCCGCCTATTCAAGTGCCTGACGTGTGGTAAGGATTTCAAGCAGAAGTCGACGTTGCTGCAGCACGAGCGGATCCACACGGACTCGCGGCCGTATGGGTGTCCGGAGTGCGGCAAGCGGTTCCGGCAGCAGTCGCACCTGACCCAGCACCTGCGCATCCACGCCAACGAGAAGCCGTACGCGTGCGTCTACTGCCCGCGCTCGTTCCGGCAACGTGCCATCCTCAACCAGCACCTGCGCATCCATTCCGGTGAGAAGCCATATACGTGCGGCGAGTGCGGCAAACATTTCCGCCAGAAGGCCATCCTGAACCAGCACGTCCGCACACACCAAGGCGAGCGCTATTCACACATATATGCCCCTGCCCCCCGCGCCACGCCGCCTGCACTGACCGCCAGCGGTGCCACGGTCAATGCCGGCGCCGCCGGCGCTCCCCGCCGCCCCCCGCACGTTCGTTTCGGTCTCGCATCCATTGGCCTTCCTATAGAACAAATTCTCGGTTCCCTCGTAGTCCGCCTAGCGCGGGACGCTCGCGAGACGCGGAACCGACCGCCGGACGTTCCTGTAACCGTTCCAAGTTCGATTAACCCACTCGTCGGTAGCCCGTGCTCAGATCCACCGGCAGCTTGACTCACCACTCATTTCGATTTTTGCAGACGTGTCTCCGCACCTCATCTTCAAGAACGGGACGACGCCGACGCTCTGGCCCCAAGATGTGCCGTTCCCACCCGACGAGAACAAAGAGGAGGTGCAGTCAACATACGGCGACGCGGACGGCCAGAACGGGGAGCAACGTGGCTCGTGCTTCTCACCAGGCGACACAGCGCAGTATCCCGCCTATTTCAAGGATACAAAAGGTCTAAATCATGCTGTTTTTGGCTCCAGTCTCTCGCTTCAGTATTTGAAGGGAGGTAAACTACCCGATGTGCTTGGCGGGCGGGCAATGCCACTATACGTCCGCTGCCCGATCTGCCAAAAAGAATTCAAACAGAAGTCGACGCTGTTACAACATGGTTGCATTCATATAGAGTCGCGCCCTTACCCGTGCCCTGAGTGCGGAAAGCGTTTCAGGCAACAATCGCATTTGACGCAACATCTTCGTATACACACGAATGAAAAACCTTATGGATGTGTATACTGCCCACGTTTCTTTCGCCAACGTACCATCTTGAACCAACACCTGAGAATTCATACGGGTGAAAAGCCGTACAAGTGCACACAATGTGGCAAAGACTTCAGGCAGAAAGCGATACTTGACCAACACACGCGGACGCATCAAGGCGATCGGCCATTCTGTTGCCCGATGCCCAACTGTCGCAGGCGTTTCGCTACCGAGCCTGAAGTAAAGAAGCACATCGACAATCACATGAATCCGCACGCTGCAAAGGTGAGACGGGCGGATGCATCGAAGACACCACGGCCACTGCCACCTGCCGCGGCGGTAGTGAAACCAGAGCTGTATTTCCCGCAATGTTACGCGCCACCCTTTCAGCAGTTTCCCGGGGCGGGTGCGGAGTTTAAGCCAACAGTAGGTCCAGGTGGCGGAGTGGCGTGCCTGCCGGCGCAGTGACCCGCGCTCCCCGCCGGCCCGCCGCGCTGGCCCCCGCACCACGCGCACCACCACGACCTGTATGCCGCCGACCGCCTCTACAATTGAACGACGTTGCCGAACGGATCGTTTTAGTAGCGGCCGTGCCGCCCGAAATAGTTCTCTGGCCGTGGGCCCCCTGTATACGACTCGCGTTTGCGAGAAAGCACTACATTATACGTTATTATAGTCGGATCGCTGTAAAACAAGCTTCGATCTGTAAATATGGAGCGTTGTCTGTCTCCTCCACGAGATCTGTCGCGTTGTACATTCAGTCGGTTCGTCCCCTATCGTTACCGCATTATTCGCGATACGGTTAGCGTTTTTGCCCGTAATTGTAAGTTACCACGTAAGAGTTAGATTTCTCGATGATTCTCGGTCGAAATTCTCATGAAAAACTGTACAGTTCGAACCGAAATTAGGATTAAAAAACAATTCGTTGAAATCTAAACGCTAAGAATTGATCTTTTACCACATAACAATATTTCGCGATGAATGTTTTCGGCGCGTTCGTTGTGCCTACTTTGTAATAAATATAAATATTTTGTAGAAGTGTTAAGTTAATTTTATTTACGAGTATTAAGGATTTAATCTGGCAAATTTAGGGAGAGAGATATAAATTAATTCATGATGCTCAAAATATCTTAAAGTGTAAAGATAAGGATTACGATATAGCTGTTTATATAGGCTCGAGAAGGGAGGTGCGTTATTGTATGGAACAGAGGTTAATCTGAAAGAGAACATCGGTGAAGCAAGAATGCAAACCAAAAACGTATGTTACCTTTTGCCATCAACGTTTTCTTTATTAGTACTTACAAAAGTTCTGTTACATTAATTAATTAATGCATTTACATCTTAATTAAGATTGCTGGGATGTCTTCTAACACTATAGGTGCCAAATAGCGTAATGTACATTTTCCAACCAGCTTCTATTATATTTTAGGTTGTTACCAGTTTATTCAACTATGATGTGACAATTTGAGACGCATTTAGGAAAGGGTCAGACTGAGAAAGGACTGTGATAGCTAGGTACGAATAGGTTAGGTGTCTTATCGCTCATTTAGCGTTTAACTTGGTGTTGTTGTGACGGTACATGATCTAACCCCTTTTGGAGTTGTGTGAATGTTTTGAAAATTATTTTTTCTGGTCCGTTAGCGTACTATGCTTTCTTTATAAGTGTATCGTCATGATTGAATTTAAAAATATATGTTTTAGGTTTCTAAATTATATTTTTTCGATTTATAACGGTTGGGTCCGCAATTAATGTAACCCATGGCCTTTCCACTTCGACTGATTTTGATAATGAAATTAAAATGAGTGAGACTAGTGAATTTTACCAATTAGGTAACGTGTGTGATGTTGCAAAGTGCTTTGTCGTAGTTTGATCCAAGGACGGTCTTAATGCCAGAGTAATGTTATTTCTAATTTAGCTTAGATCTATCGACTTTCGAATTACCAAGCAATTCGATCATTCATCGCGAAATACCTTAGATATTAGAGAGAATAAAGAAATATATATATGTATATGAATTTGTATTTTACCGGATTATCTCGCCGCTGCGTTGTTCTGTGTCCGCGCTGTATCACATCCGTGCTCTAAATGCGCAAAGTGCCTTCTGAGAGGATAATTCGTTCAATTGTAAAGTACTAAAAATGTTCAAAGCGTCACAAAGCCAATTGGATATTTTAATTCTACTTACAAATTATTTAGTTGCTTGTACGCAATATAATGTGCCTACAATAAACGAATTATATTATTATTACAAAAAATAATGCCCTATCAGAAACAACTGTGATAAAGCACGCCAAAAAGGCTTGTTTAGTATAAGCAGCTTATTTAAAGTAAAGTACTAATTTTCAACTCATTAGCTGCCAAAAGAATTCACACAAAAATAAACTAGGCAAAAGATATTATTAAAAAGTTATCACAACATTTCACTTATACAAAACAGGATATTACAGTGAAAGTACAGTATATGAGATATTTAGATCTATAAACGCTGAAATAAAAATTTCACGCGCCAACTATGACCCACTCATGATTTGGGAATATTTTTTGATTTGGACGAATTGTTGCCTCAAATATCGGTTTGCGTATTGTTCTAAAATACAGACCCAATAACATATTATTTTACCATAAAATACTAAAATATGTTGAATGGAAAAGATATATCAGATATATCTAATTTGTTATTTAAATATACGAAATACTTTTACCAGTCTCATAGACTTTAAAATGAACACAGCGGACGGGATTTTCCGGTAAACTTTTTAACATTTTAAAATATCTGTTTGTATAGACAACTTATATAGCTTATTTTACTATATCATTGTGATGGTTTCGTTTTCCTACCGCATTAAATGAAATGTTGATTAACTCTTAGATATAATAGATGTGGGAGTCACATAGAGAATGAGTACCATTATTATTTATCACTATGCAAAGTGAACGATGCAATATTATGTTAAGTGTGTTTCATTGTAGTTTATTTGACATAGAATTATCTCATTGGACAGTTATTAAAATTTAATGCGTTTTGTTCACGGACACAGTTTTCTCCCATACGTCTTATCATTTAAAGCAGGTGGTCTGTCAGACTGCTTGTCTGTTAAAGCTGATTTATATTGATCGAGCTACTGACTTCAAACTCGATGGAAGCCAGTGCTGACTTCATACTGGCATCGTGTAAATTGATTTGAAGTCAGTACAGCGCTACCAAGTCCGATTGACTTCAATATTCCTTATTAAATATGTTGAAGTCTGTCCGTTCCCAAGTCACAAGCTGTATCAATGTAAATCAGCCCTTATACTGAAATTAAACCTACATTGGATGGTTCACTTCTGTCTTTAAAATTGGATCATTCAACATAATTAAATACCGTCGGTATCCTTTCAGATCTGTGCTTTCCGGCTACATTGAATCAATTTGGTTCATCCGCTTAATATCAGCATTAGAAGGTTCACTTCTGTCTTTCAGTTTGGGTAAATCAACCAAAGGGAGTAGTAGTAGTAGAATTCGCCACAAAGGCAGGCAAAGGAATCTTAGTCCATACAGCCCATTCTGATGTATAAGTCTTCGTATGGTAGCGCAGTTGTAGGCTACAGCCGATGCCATTCCACGGAGTCCTTGTTAAAACTCGAAAGGCGACATTTGACTACAGAGTTCACATTCCTCACAAAAACATTTAATTACTACTCAAAAACCATCAATGTCCTACAAGTATTGTTCATTTTAGAGTAATTTTACATATTTTTAGAAAATAAAACTGAATAGCACAACGTCCCCTTTCAGATCCCGCCAAAAGCTCTCAACCAAAGTGATCCATATAAAAATATACTTGAATCACTCAATGTTGTTCACTACCGTTGTGTTCATTCGGTTTAGTGCCTTCCAACCAAATTGATTCAATTTGGTTGATCCGTCTTATATCAGCCTCAGACCACTTTCATAAAACTGTGTTCGCAACAACAACGTCAACCGTTGATGTTTTAGTTTCTGATTGATTTTCCTATCAAACTTTTTGGAGGTTTACAAACGAAAAACACCCTTATCGAAAAATATTAGCTACATTTAGCTTCCGTGAATGTTTTCCAGTGTTAAAGTCGTGTGATCCTCCCAAGGTAGCGCGCGCCGCCGCCATAGCTGCTCAGGAAAATAGTTTTAACCTGCGTACAGACAGGCCGGAAGAAGACCAACTAGGCTTCGTTGACCTAAGATGGCCCGTCCAACCGTCGAATAATGGCGGGTTCCATTATCTTATCGATAGTTCATTTGCCTTACTATCGGTTAAAATTTGACATAAGCAGGTAGGGCAAGTGAATGAATAGTATGATATAGGAACTGGCCGTAATTCGACTCCTTTATGTTACCACCACGCGGCTGATTACCGGTGAACTCCAACTAACGACTGTTGCGTTTTTTTGGGCCTGTGTGTATGTGGCCTAAAGGAGAATCGAGTGCCTCTCTATTGGTATAACATACTAAGTACTGATTTCACATTTAATTTTTTACAAAACTTTGGAATCGAATCAGTAAATTTTAGGCAAACTGCTACAGTTTCAATAGCCTCAATAGATTACAAACATAATTAAAAATATTGATTGCCACATTTTTGACAAATTCTGCACTTATATACGTATCTTTTTTGCAATGTGTTGCAAGGTTTTGACGACGTTATGACTATGAATTCTATATAGTCTAACGGACGCTGAAGCTCGACCTTCACCTATCTGATAAGAGACATATTTTTTATCAAATTATATTGATTTGTAAACACGCCTATGAAAGCTTGCTAATCGAAAAGTGTTCATGGCTATTTTTGAAGTCTTCAAAGCATGGCAATAATATTCCATGAACGGTTTTTTGCAGGCAATCCGATACGGTTATTTTTGTATTTAAATTAACTTCCTACTTACCTACCTACCAATTTTTATTGGTTAACAGACCGGTGTAGTTACCTGTATTGACTTACCTGGTCATACCTGCTTGCCAGGTAGCCATGAACAGAAATAAGTAGGCAAGCCTATCAAGGCATATTCTCCATGCTAAAAACTATCAGTTAAAACTAAATTTGTTTATTATTATCAAAAGAGTTGAAGGTTAAAAAAAATATTATTAAAATTAATATCATTTAAAAAATTTTGGTTGCAAGTTGCAAAACCGGCCTTTTTCTTATTCTTGTTGTTGTTCTTCTTCTTGTATTCCCATGTGAAATTTAACAATCAACTCTACGTATTTTTTTCTTATACTTAGTAAGAGAAAACAGATCAAAGTCACTCGTGATTCCCTTCCGTTAACGGGTGGGTGATATTAAAAAAAGTTAAATGTGAATAAGGGAGGCAATCGGATCACCTTAACATGAGCGCGTAATGAAGTGCAGCTTGTTCAATATATATTGCACCTAATTTTCAATGTAGTATATTAAGTGCCTATATATAACGTATATGTGTATGTATGTACATATATGTACCTTACATATACGTTAAAGACAATTTGATATTACATTTTTTCAGAACTAATAATTCCTTCCGATGTCACTGCGCAATAGACTAATTTTAGCAGCTCGTAACACTGTACGAATTGTATAAGCGGGACAGAGCTAAGAACGCAAAGCGATCAACACTCTGCCATATCCGCTTGTGAATAAAGATCTATATAGATTATTCACATGTCGGAAGCCGGTCTGTACTTTTCTGCGCAAATGAAAACTGCCAAGCGGAGTTAAAAGTTGTGTAAAACTGTACCAAATAAGTACATTAATTTTTACGCGTACATTGATCATGCTGCAACTCGATACGCGTTGATATTTACAAACCGGTTTATTTTAATTGAAATCACTTTTACAGCCTTATACAATAGCATATAAGTATTTTTATACAAACGATGGTATTAGTATAATTATGTAATAAAATATATAATAATAATAGCCATGGCAGCGGCGTGACGCACTCTAATGCAAAGTTTGAATACAATTTATATAACAGAGTGCCATAGCCGTCAAATAACCTCAAATTTATACCTAATAGATTTTAATACCGAAACAAATGGATTTAATTTTTAAATATAAACAAAGGTGATTAAGTATACAGATATTACAGATGATATTTTATACATTTATTATTACGATACAATATTATTAAATGAAAATGGTAAAAAAATGTGAAATATGTAGATTTAATTAGTGACACAACGTGCTGTACCTAAGTATCTTGAAAGCGGTTTTTTTTAGTTACAAAGTACTTACCAGGTACTCAAACGACTTCTGAATGTTTTTAATAGCGATAATTACTAAAAGGGAATCTTTAAAAAAATTATTTGGCACGTTGATATCGCAATCGCAGTAGTATAACTTCAGGATTGTTATTGTAAATAGGTACATATCATTCGAAATTCTGAGGCAGTGTTACAAGACGTAAACTTATTCCGATTTTTCTCGATATTCAGATAACACATAAATAAGTAGTAATAATAATATATATATGTGAAAGTGAGTTTACTTGTTTTTTTTTGTACATTTAATGTTAAATTGTTGTTTCTTCGACACGAATAATATAATTAATATATATACTTGCGAAAATAGGGTTGAATATTTTTTAATATGGTAAGTTTTTATCCCGAATAGTTATTTTTACGGCATATGGATCCGAACTCACGTTACGTGGAAAGCTCTAGTATAGGGCATATTCAGCATATTTATAACAGACTGCTAAATCTAGTCGGGTGTAAGTTTCAGTCGAATCCTTGTAAATTCTTAGATTTCTACTTTATTTCTAACTATTAGTAAAATAACCCCGTTTCGGGATATTTTAAAAGTTCAGTAGACCATCTACATATCACTTATTCGTGTTTTTACAATAGAAAATCGGAATAAGACTTTACTAATGTAGAAAACATAAAACAAATAGGAACGTCACCCCAGAATGTTAATTTTTGAATTGCTCACTGTTTTGTTAAGTTTTGCTCAACTGAAGTGAATGTATTACCTATTTTAAAGTTGATCATATTATTTTATGTATTCTTTGTATGAAACCATTATATTATTGTGTACAATAACTTTTTAGAGAGCACGGTATTGCTTTTCTTAATATTAATTTTAAGTGTTCTACATTACCTTGTGGTCTTTGGTAACGATAGATTAAAAAAAACTGGCCACTCCATTTGCGTTTAAAAAAAAAATCAATCCGTATTTATTAACGTGCCGTCCATTAATCGGATAATCGCGCATTATATATTTAAAATTCGAATTTAATTTTATCGATAAAGATACTTCCCTAATCCCCTATCTTCGTCAATGCTGAATCTTTTCATCGAGCTATGCAGTAACGTAACCACTATAAAACGCAATATTAGATTAAAAGTAAATAGTAATCTGTGTACGTATGAAACACATATTGAGATGCAGTACATATTTTAGCATAACTGTTACAACGGTAACGAAGTGTTTAATTATTGTTTTACTTTCTCACTTATATTATTATTAGTTGGATCTCTTTCAGGGTCTCCAACAAATTCTGTTTCACGAGGTCAAACAAGATGTTGTTGTAGTTAGTAAATTCATAATAATGTTTTAAGGGGTTTGGAATAAAATAAACACAGTTAACTCATATTTTGCTATTTTTAATGCATTCTTCATATGTCACAAACAGATCACAGTATAGATACAAAATATTAAGCTAAAATTGACTGGAGCACCACCTTGTGTGACCTAAAAGAGAGATCTTACGTCTTTCAGGTATTTTTAGTCAATTTAAAAGGTTCAGTGTCGACTTTGAAAAAAAACTACATAAAACTAGATTCTATACGTATTATTCATTTATTCAATCAGTTTTTCATATGTTTCAACCGACTGTCTTCTAGGATAGGTGACTTATGTATTCCTTGTCAACATTTTTACTATATTAGATTTTTCAAATGGAATCAAATTCCACGATACGATTTATATCTTCGCAATTTTATAGATATTATAAGAAATTGTTTTTCAAACATTCAATGTTAAAAAACGCAATTTTTCAAATAATCAAATTTCCATATAAACTTTCTTCATAATGTAATAATGAAAGGATACCGTTTATAAAACTAAGTAAATACGTTTTTTAGCATATTTTTAAGTTGTTAACTATAAACGAGAGAATAAGATTGCATCACAACTATGCATAATGTAATGAATATTAAAGAATGTGTCAATTGTATGTAATACAATTTTTATGGGCAATGGAAGTAAAACAATCATTGCTGAAACTGGTTATGTCCGTTTTTCAAAAGGGAAATCTTACATCTATAGTCAAAGTGTTTCCAACCGATTCTGTTGCCAGCAAACTTTTACTCATTTATACATAATCTTTTCATATCGACTTTTAATATCGAAAACGATTTATCGAGTATTATGTGAAATTGCAACATAACCTCACTACTGTCTATCCTTGTGCATAGGTGTCCGTAAAGCATTTCTACTTCACAGAAACAAAAGATCGGCCACGATATAAGTTTCTCGCTTAAAATTTTATTTAAATCATTCGATAATTCCTATTTTGCATTTATTAGTGATATCATTTTAAAAATTGGAATGACCAAACTCGGATCTTGAAGTAAACGGGAGGGATACTGGCCAGTCTAATTAAATGCATCGTATACCTAACTAAAACGTCAAAAACCTGGAAATAGGAGGTATCCATGTAATTCCTAACTTTATGCAAAAAAAGTAGCATATCACACGAGTGAGAATTACAAAAATGAACATCCGTATTCGGTAGACGTAGCTATAAGAAGTTTGCTAAGATTCTAAAATCGTTTTGCTTAATTGTTGATAATTTTCGCTTAGTATTCGATAAATCTGTTCGCTGTGTCCCTCCCTATATATGTGATAGATCCGGGATTGGAAATGACACTTAAAAATAAGTTTCATTCCAATTGCATTCTGCACTCTTCTATTTCTTTAAACAAACGCTTTAATTAATAACTGGAGAATGCGGAATGTAAAGTCCAGTATATACGTTTGCTATATGTAATAAGTTATTATTTTATGATTTTTTCATACATCCATTGTATTTGTATTTCATACAAAGAAAGCAAAAACGGAGTCCATTAATGAACTCCATAGAGCCAAAAACGTTTACAATGCGATATCGGATATATAAAATTCGTCATAATTTTTAAATGTTAAGGAATGTAACTAAGTATACGAAAGAAGAACGAGCAATTTCGAAAGTTTCCAAAAACTTAATCTAGACTGAATTATAAAATAAATTATCTTGCCAAGTAATTTTCGCAATTTTATTAAAAGTAGAATAATTGTTCATTCTTCTCTGTTATATCTATATCGCATTCTAAAATTATTGTATGAATTTGAGTTTGAACTTTTAAATAATAGTGATGGGAGAGGTTTTATCCATGTATGGTAAAGAGCTTAGATTTACACTTTAGTTTCATAGATGGTTGGCTACGGATTATACAAGGCGTCTTCCACTTTATCATAGGTTTTAGTCATAAAGCGTTTTAATGGCGAACTAATTCCTATAATCCTATACAAGAGTTGTTACAATGAATTAAGAAAAGATAGCGTTATGTTATATTCTCATAATACTAACTTAGCTGTCAAAGCCCCGATAGGTACATTAAACAACGTTACCATACTGTTGCCAATGTCATGTTATGAAGACATTGGTGTTTTAAAAGTTGGAAAGATAGTTTATAGTTCGCGAGTAAAACGCTTACCTTTTGATTATTTCTCACATTTATTTTTTCACATTAGGTTTAACATATAATGGGCTTATTTGTACAGGTTATGCAATTTTATATTATAAATAAAATTATAAATCAATTTATTACACACAAGTGTCCTGCAGGTAGTGCAGTCCCAGTGCAATAAAATTCTAAAATTTCGGCAAAAAAATATTTGTTTTGAAAAACTAGTTTATTTTTAATCATGTTTTTATTATAAAGTTATTTATGAGTAACCGAATAATTGGTAGCCAACATAATATAAAAGGCCTATTATGTTTCATTTAACTAGAATATAAAATAACCTTAAATTGTATACACTGCCAAACTCGCCAACCGCTGTCTGATGCAATTAAACATTTAAAATGTATAATGTAAAACAATTAATTTTTTAACACATGCAATAGATAACTTGTTGATACAGTTCCACAGTAAAATAAGTGTTGTTAAATTTTTTATAAAAGCAAATAATATTGAGACATTAGACTAAAATGATCTTGTAGTCTGGTTTGGATTCCTTTGACAAATTTTATTGTGCTACGCCGAGTTTTGTGTGTAAATGAGACGACCAAGCCGCGCCGCCTGTTCAGCTTATTTTTGCTACAATACTTATTTCAAGCCATAAAAATACAATAAACATTTTTAATTATATACCTAACAGTACAATAGATATACAGATTTTTATATACAATAGATTTATACAATATAATTATACAGATTTTTTTGTATAAGAGGTTTGAGCGTGTCGGGCGGCGTCGCTTGCAGCGTTGTTAGTTTCATTGAACATGGTGCTGTTATATCATTGATTGTACATATTTATTGTAATATACGACAATAGACTGGTAACTTTACACTGTTGTTAGGTTTCTACATAGTTATCATAATGGGACAGTTGAGAATTTGGATTTTATATTTATTTTTCATAATAGTAAAGATTATTATTGAGTTTGTTGTAATACAATAATATTTTTGTTTTTGTCAGTGCTGATATGCATCCCTATGCACTGCTAAAAGGATGATAATTTTGACAGATCATAATAGGGATGATGTAGTGTATAATCGTTAATGTACCTGTTCGATTGTTGTTCTCATAAAACTTTGAATCGATTGTGGCATGATTATGCTACATGAACAAATTATAATTCAATAGATATTCGAATTCGATAGTCTATGGTTGTTCGTGATGCGGGGCACTTCACTAAGTCAGCAATACTCATCAATAAAGTACGAAATTATCTGTAGTACATTTTACCGAAAAAAAACTACTGGGTTGGTGACATAATTATAATAAATTCTTAAATTATTTACTTACATATAATAGAGCGGTCGCTAAAATATCGTACAATAATCTTAATTTTAAAATGTGTCGATATAAATACTTTTAGTTACTGTTCAAACAATAAATAATACGCTATTTATTATAGAGAAGTCATAGTGTTGTACTCTGGTACAAATCTAGGAGGCTGCGACTATTTGTAAAATGATAGATAGTGTCCCAATTTATTTGACTGTCATCTACCCTATTAAAGCACTCGGCATTCTAGATTATATACAATACTGAACCGATTTTGCTGTTGAGTACTTAACACATACAATTTTTCACCTCAATAACAAGAAGATGCAAGAAATACAGCCGTAACAAAGTTAAACAATACTTACATTTATTTAACAAATACCAATGTGACCATAGATAATGAATAGTTGATTTTTATGGCTACTGCTCCTCAGGCGATGTGGCCAATGACAAACTGAAAGAATCACAAATGAATACTATATAACAATCGATCTCTAGTAGCTTAGAAAAGCTCTTGAAACCTACATTAGTAGTTTTCACCATAGTTCTGCCGGGTGCAGAATTAATATTAAATTATTTAAAAAAGTTTTCTTGTCCAAATCAATCAAAGATTGAAATTCTGGTTCAATTTCTTTAAGTTGACCGATTTAAGCTAAAAATATGTTTTAAATACTAAAGAGGTATAGAAATGAGAGACTAACGACCTATGGCAATACCTACCTAGTTGTGTAGCATTTAGGAGATTGTCTTCCTCAATGATTTAAACCAAGAAAGGCACGCTTATGTGTTAATGAGTGAGGTGAAAATTAACATGTATATCGTTAATACTAATTTAAATATTATTCTACAAATTATAAAAACCGATTTTACCTAAATTTTTGGTGTCGTGATATTTTATTTTTTCAGTCTATTTATGATCATTTTAGTGTATGGTTCAATTCATATAGGCCTAATAAATTCTCAACGGTCCCAATCCATAATTACATTGACAATAGAGTATATTTTCTTACACAGAGTCGCTGAAATAGATTATATATCGAATTGATTTTATACAAACCCAGAATACAAGATCTAACTTTTTACATGCAACAGTTGTAAACCATTTTTATGTTATTTAGTTATTTTTTTTAATAAACAGTTGGTTGCGATGGTCACAAAGATCCAGGCGAAAAAAATTGAAAAGTTGGCATTTGAAAGGAGTGAAAATAATTACTGTAAATAAATATATTTTATAGTTCTTCCAAAATGATAATATCAGTATTAAATACAAAATTCGACTTTCGTTAGGTCAAAAATGTAAGTGTGATCTATAGAGAATTTTTTCATTAGACTTTCTCGGTGTAATTTTGAAAACATATTTTAATTAATACTTACTTAATTTTTACTTTTTTATTTTCTTTTATTAAGATTATTATAATATTTTTAATGATTTGTAATGATCTTGCCTAGAATTGCATTTATATTAGTTACGTATGATACGTTTGAAGTTGATACCATCGTATTTATGTATAATATTATTGTATTAAGGGTTTTGTTTGTTTTTTTGTCATTTATAGAAGTAAAATGTTGTAAAAAGTAAGCTCGTTGTATTTTATCAAATAAACACTTTTTAGTCCAACTGAAGCAATACTATGCAGTTTTATTTATAACCCATTTAAGACTTAAATAAAACTAGCTGTGGCAGCCACTTCGTGGATTTTATATTCATAATCATATCTTTTCAGCCCTGCAAAATATCGAAATCTTTGTACACGAAAATTTTAAATAAAAACTTCTGTTAAAAACGCTGCAATTTTTATTGAAGAGCCTATTCATCACTTTCGGATAGACTGCTAGACCAGCCGAACGTAAATTAGTAGACTGTATTCAGATGTTTGGAAAATCGCTTAGTAAACTGACACGTGTCTAGATATATTATTAATAGATGTAAACCATAGCAAGTTCCACTTTATTTTCGTACTTGACATATTCGTAATACGGATTTTGCGAAAGCGGTCATTTTAGGTCATAGGTTCCCAACGGGGAAGGTACCGCCACCTAGTGGACGCTGGAGGCTTTCGTGGGGGGCGGTAGCGGGTCCAAAGGCAAATGGGGGGCGTTATGACAATCAAGGCGGTCACGGCGTACCTACCTAATTAGAAATTTAATATAATTAAATACTTTGAAAATATCTTTGCTTTCATGAAAGAACATTTTATCTAGTCGTAGTTTATCTTATTATAATGGCGTAAATTTTACGCCTATGTTTTATTGTTTATTTACACTGTAAATAAACATATATTATCTAAAAGGGGGCGTTGGAATATGTTTTATTGTACAGGGCGGTCCATAAAAGGTTGGGAAATTCTGCTTTAGGTGCTGGATGTTCAATTCTTACACTAAAAAGTAGTCTACACTAACCTCAAGATCCATCCGCTACTAAACTCAAACAGGCTTCAGCACGTAGAACAGGGATGGCACCGATTGCCCTACTTATACTTCAAATAAAATCTTTTTGCACCTGGAAGTGCAACAAGGCAAATAAATCAAAGTCTGATATCCCACGATGAAAGGGTGTAAGTACGGTTAGGGTGGTGGCTCCGTGGGATTTTCTTGAAAGAAACACTCTTTTATGTGGCTAAAGGTTTAATAATAAACACACACGGCTTGTTCGAACAATTGTCAAATCTGCTCGCAATATGACAGACAACTGAGTACATATTGTACAGCAGTTTGACCTCGGTGGCCGTGCTGAGCGATTCCACGTCTTCGCTCGACTAGTCTGCAATCCGGACGCGCTCCACCCCTTCGACTTCGCTATTCGGCAGAACCTAGCGAAGTTGATAGGGAAAGGGTGCAACGCCCGGCTGTTATGAGTTCAGGCTCATGTCGGCATCCCCGGCAATGAACGGGCAATACGAACTGGCTAGGCAAGCGGCGACGCAGCTCGATGCGGTCTCTGTACGATAAATGTCCCGTTTCTTACCAGAAGCGGTTTATTAGGACGGAGTTGGTGGCATAGTGGAACCAAAATTACGTGGACGGTCAGACGGCGAGCGTCACGAAGCGCTCCTTCCCCACCGTTTATGCTGCACGTCGTATTTTGTAGGACGCGAAGCTAACACCGCACTGGACTCAGGCGTAACTGGTCACGGAGGGTTCGCGGCATACCTTATGACCAATGTCCCTGACTATGTCAGGGGTGACGCCTGGCCTGAGGGGCCAGAATATTAAAAAAAAACAGTTGACAAATATACTCTAAATAAATTAATACATATACAATTGAATTTTATACAATGTAAAATGCTTAACAAACAATTTTAAATTACTAATAAAGTATCATAATAGTAAGCACGGCGTAATATGGCAGCGATCGAAAGTTGATTGAACGATGAATTAAATAGCCGTGTATCCTCTGCTTAGCATCGGCTGCGACATAGATTGAGGGTAGATCGAAAAATTAGTAGAGCAATGTTTTGCTTCACTAAGCAAGGATCGAACTCGTTACATAAATGGCAATTTTCATTGAAATCGTATATATTATAATATTAGGTTGGGGAAAAAGTTTCTTCACATTTTATATAAAAATTCAAAAGGTTTTTTTATAAAGTTTATTTACATTTGACTAAAGTATGTAGGTGCCATTTTGTTGGATAACTTTTTGCCATCTTGTAGGTAGGGACGTGATCCCATTGCTATAAAAATTTTGGGGCTTCTGATCAAAAAACTGCGAGAAGTGGTTTTGGCAGTACTCTGGTGATATTAACCTGACACTGCCCAAGGAATTCTGCAGAGGCCGAAACAGGTGAAAATCTGAATGTGCAATGTCAGGACTATACGGTGGATGCATTAACACCTCCCAGCCAAACTCTCTTAATTTTTGCTGAGTGGCTAAAGATGTGTGAGGTCTAGCGTTATCATGGTGAAAAACCACACCCCTTCTGTTGATTAATTCCGGCCGCTTTCTCTCGACTTTTTGCTTTAATCTCATCAGTTGTTCGCAGTACAGTTCAGAATCGATGGTCTTGCCTGGCGGTAACAGCTCATAATGAATAATGCCCTTCCAATCCCACCATACACACAGCATCACCTTGTTGCGAGTTAACCCGGGTTTCGCCACAGTCTGTGAAGCCTGACCGGCCTTTGACCACGATCTTTTTCGCACATTCTTGTCGTACGTGATCCACTTTTCATCACCAGTTATCAGCTTCTTCAAAAATGGTTCGGTTTCATTACGTCGTAATAAAGAATCACAAATGAGTACACGGTTCATTAAGTTTCTTTCAGTGAGCTCACGAGGCACCCATATATATTAGCTTATTTGTGTACCCAGCTTTTTTCAAATGCGCCAAAACCGTTTTGTGGTCAATTCCCAGTTCTCCAGCTAAATCGTAACTACTAATATGCCGAACTTGCTCCACTTTTTGGCAAAATGGCATCAATTTTGTCCGTAACAGGGCGACCAGAGCGACGTGCATCTTTGATATCAAAATTTCCGGATTGAAAACGCTTAAACCAAATTTACGTTACTCTCACAGATACTGCATTAGGTCCATAAACATCACAAATTTTTTCGCGGCTTGTGTTGCATTTTTACCTTTTTTGTAGTAAAATTTTAAAATGTATCAAATTTCTTCATTAGATTCACTAATTTTAACAATAAGAAAAACAAATGAAAATCACACATTTTCCTAATTTGAACTTGAAATTGTCTTCTTTAAAATTACAACTTTTTAATGATACCAAAACCAGCCAGATACGAATGGTATAGCCAAAGAGATCTTATTACAAGCTCATACATACTATAATGCGAAAAGACTTTTTCCCCAACCTATTATAATAACAGCAGCCCATAAATGTCCCACTGCTTGGCTCGGGCCTCCCACTATAGGGGAACGGACAACATACCTGCCACGCTTGTCCAAGGCGGCTTGGCAGGTTTGACACATCGGTTATCTCGATGTGCAGGTAGCATCATGATGTTTTCCTTCACCGTTATTAGCGTGGTGGATAATAAATCTACCATTGAATTGATTTGGAATACTGCTTAATATACTTCTAGCTGATGGCAGAGTCGATTGCTTTTATTTGTTACGTTTATTCGCGTGACTTGCACAGTATATTTTAAAGGTTGGATTTAATTCAGCAACAACAATTTGCAGTACAGACGGCAACTGAAGTACTCCAAGAACGGTGGCCGCACACACACACACACGCACGCACGCACGCACGCACGCACGCACGCACGCACACACACGCACACGCACACGCACACGCACGCGCACATGCACACACACACACACACACACACACACACACACACACACACACACACACACACACACTATTTGGTCGCAATTTAGAGTGATTCCTCTATTCGCCCGCGTTATCATGCGTGGTGAGATAAGGATGTGGTGAGAGAATGTTAAAGGGATTTTTTTTAACAAAATCAAAACCGACTTCAAACTAAAAAGCAAAAAATAAATACTTTGTACAAAATCATGAAAGAAAATATTTATTTTTTAAATTTCAGTTGTTTTTTTTTTTATTATATATTCTCTAGTTTTTAAATGCTTGATAACTTTATAATTATATTTTAAGCGCCTGTAAATTGTGCTACTGGCACACGTATACAAGTTTGTTTACTCAAGAGTATAGGCGCTCGGCGCTCTTCAACAAGCATTGCTCTCGATTTCCCTGGATCCACTCATCAGATCTTGACTTGATGATAACTGGACTACCTCGGGAGTATACTCTTTTGAATAAAGAAAAACGTCCACAATTGACGGGGAAATCGCGTAACAACGGCTAGGATAATAAAAAAACATTAATTGTTAAAGACTAACCATTTCTGGTTTGGAGCGCCCTATTTTAGAGGCATGGTCGGTATACCGATTATATTAGTCACTTTACATTCGTAGTCATTTTAGCAAAAAATGGATTCACAAGAAAGTCGTGTCTGTTGTATATTGATTTATTATGTCACAGCCATTAATAGCAAGCAACAACCCATCGCTAAATGAAAATTCTCAAGAATTGTGTTATCAATGCCATCTATCGTAAAATTACCTAATCTATATAATGAATTCGAAATGTTGAAATTCCTCAGAAAAAACAAGATGGCACTAAAATTTTCCGTAACAAAAAAAATATTTTCTTGTTGCATATGGTTTATATCAGCTGAAACATATTCGTTACTGGGTGATGATGAAAGTTACAAAAATAGGAAAGAAACAAAGATGAAAGTTGCAAAAAAGAAACATTTGATCGGCTAAAATCCTTTTTTAATTGTTAGATTGCAAATCATTACAAAATTTTTTAGGCGATAATTTCCACTGTAATTAAGTTTTTAAAATCAGTATAATATCGCCTCACACTTTGTGAATGAGTGTGACAAGTTTTGTATAACCTGCCCTTTGGGGGTCAGGTGTAGTGTGAACGGTTTTTTTTTCATCTTTACTCATTGTAACAACAGACATCCTCAACTTCGTTATTCCCTTCGTTTCATCAATGCATTGATACGTTCCTGGTTTCTATACACACACAAATCCATAAAAGTCAAACTTAATAACAAACATTGGCCCAACATGTCTTTTTGTAAATCTTTCTGTGACCTAAACATATTCTGTAAACGCTCATTGATGTATGCATGAGAATTGTTGTTAGATTTCGTTGTTAAAGTTTTGAGTAACATATCCACTGTTTGTTCTGTTGAAACTCTCTCGTTGCCTACTAGAGTTCCGTACAATCTGAAAACAAAAACACTATTAACTAACACAGCATTACTAACACGGTAATAATTCTGTGTCGACAAGCTCCTATGCACTTCGTAGAATTTTTTTTATGGGTAATTGTTATTAATGACGAGGACTCTAAAGAATTTCTTTACAATACCTCCTAGCGGGTAAAAGAACTTTAATAATAATTCGACTCTATTGTTCCGAATTCTTATTATTTATTTTATTGCATGAGTTCAGCACAAGTATTTAAAAATAATTATTAAAATTTAAAATTAATATCAAAGTCTAAATATCGTAGTGCCTTTTAGTGGTCTAAGAAACCGGTCGAGCGGCCCGCGCGTTTTGTGACAGCACATCGGTGCTGAGTTGGTCATTCGACGTTAAAATTGAAACGACCAACATGTCAATTTTATAAAAAGAATAATTGATTATTGCTTAAAATCTGACTATATATTTAGTGTTGCAAATTCAAGAGTTTTGGGTTTTTTCCCTTTTTAAAATTTGGCTAAAATTTGGAGTTTTGTGGAACAGAAGTGGAGGACTCACTGAGCAGTGCACCTGGAAGGTCATCCCTGGCTGTTCAAGATACCAAGCCCATCACCGTCGGCGCCACCACTTTACCTACGTGACGCTTCAGGGCGGTACCGTCACCAGAAAAATCGAGACGACAACCAAGGCAAAAACTCACCCCGCTCTAATATATTTATTTTTTATTTTTAATAAATGTGTGCGGTATAGCGATAGTGGTATCTTTAATTATACTACCCGCTACATAGAAAGCGGTTACTATAGCCTATAGACATTTGTAACACCCAAGGTGCTACCAATATGCTACCGTTCTCTAAAGAGAGACTGGAACTTGGCCACTAATGCGAGAACAACTGAAAGTTGTTATGGCGGCACACTGTAGACCAGGGGTGGTAACCATCCAGAAGGGCATGTGCTCTACCATCTAGCTGTGGGTTGTCTTGTCGCCTCTTAAGACAGGGCAGGGCGCCCGGCTGCAGGAAATTGTATTCTTTCTCCGTTCCTGCACGGATAAAACGAATGTTGCGCTGTTCTTTACAACTTTACAATGTATGTGTTTCTATTTGTACATGCTGATAAATAGAGCCGGCTAGGAGAGTGGAGGCCAGTGGTAGTTCCGTTGCAATAGTGAATTCGGAGTGAATCATTACTTCTCCTCTTTGAGTCGTATTTCTCATTCCTGAAGGTCGTGACCTTTACCCACTACTTTTCCTTGAACTGTATTATTATTGTAGTGTGCGTTTAATGCTTTCGATTAATTGCTAACGATTGGACTTGTTATATCTCTGGCGGCTTATCAGTCTATGAATAAAATTTGTGATCTTTCAATCGGCATTTGAACCCCCGCAATATGTAGCAATAACCATTGAACTACCATTGAAATATTAGATTGTTATACGAGAGGTGAAAGTGACCTATCTAGACATGAGCTGTTTAGGCGCATGAGCGTAGCGAGGGTGTTAATAGTTGAATGCTTAAATAGGCCTTTCACCTGAGGTTTACACTCTGCTTTTCATTTCGAATACGAGTAAAATAAATAAATATTATTAGTTAAACAAACAACTACTTTTCTAATGAAATCAGGCGTTAAATCCATATCTAAATCTAATGAACTTATTTAATACGTCACATATGAAACGTCAAGTAAATTCTTTTTCTGTGGCATACTACCAGCCAGTATTTTTTGTCACTGATGATAGTAAATATTTTATAATTTATAAGTATAAAATTAGTTACAAAATTGTTGATATTTTTTTATTACAATTTATGCCGCGATTTAACAGTGGCTTTAAAAAAAGTTGGCACATGAATCGCATGTATAATCTATGGTGCGCATAGTTTTTTTTAAATTTTTTGATAGCAGGAAGATTGTTTCCCAAGGACGAAAAGTACTGTTTTCATCCCTGTGATCTGGCAACTCCAAACGTACTTTCAGAATATGAGAAAGAAAATCATAATAATACATTGGTACGAAGAGCGTTGTAAGAGGCCCGTAACGCGTTGGTGACACTCCTGGTTTTGCAAACATCTATAGGCGACGGTCACCACTTTCCATTCGGTGGATTCTGCCTGGATCACGAAATAACAAAAGTTGTGAAATTGTGTGTTGCCTTTAACTTTTGAACTAAAGTGAAAAACTGTGCAAAAAAATTGTGGTTATACAACTTCAAAAAAACTTTCAACAAACATCAGTTTGAACAATATCCGTTAAGCAGTTTTTAAGATATGGGGTATTTTTTATTAAATGCTTTTTTTATGGTTCCATAGACGATAACAGAGTGCGTCTGTTTAAGGAACCCATCATACTTTATGGACTGTCACACACTAATGTGATCATTTGTTTCAAAATAAAGTATATTGAATTATTACTGAATCATTACTTTACCTAAAAGGCAAGGTTGGTCTTAAAAAATAGACTTTATGTTTTAACCTGTCCTGGGTTTCTTCTGAATTATCAGCCCTGAAAATAACATGTCCTTAATTTAATACAAAATTTTATACAGTGGCAACACCACTTGAGAAATGTCAAAACAATTTGCTTTTAATTATGTAGTTAAAACTACATTTTAATAATAGAAGAAGAATACTAGGAATTATTCTTCCATTCCAAGAAATTCTTATATCCATTTTTGATGTATTATTATATAGTGTAGTTGACACTAGCTAAATAGAAAAATCATATCAAACTATTTTAAAAAAGAAGTAGAACAAGATGTGGCTTTTACCTATTACATTAGCCCCTTTATACCATGATTCTACAAAATAAACTTTCATTTGAGTGGCATTCCTTCTCCATATACTCAAAACTTTAAACCAAACATAAAAATCCTACTTGAAGTCAATTAGCCATAGTTTAAGGGTCTTCAAACTTCACAGACATAATAGAACTCACCCATCAAACTCTCTGGCATTGATCAATGCAACTATCATTGCAATCATCTGAGCTTTCTGCAGATTTACAGCAATCACTTTTGGATTATTTGGATCATTGCCACCAGTCCTCAGGGTGGTGGGTTCTGCCTTCATGACATATATATCTGCCGTGGGTAATTGCTCAGTAATGCACCATGACTGAAAGAAAAATCTTTGGAACTTAGTTGAATATCTATGGATTTATTACCAAAAAATGTCATTGATGCTACGTTACCAATGACTTAAGGTGCTTTTGTAAATAATTTTCATTTTTAATCTGACAGTTCAACCAGAGACGAACAATATTATTTTTTTCTATAGTTTAACCACTGTATCCTTCAGTAGCAATAAATTGAGTCTTATTTCATGTAACGTAGTGGCGTAACTATACCTATGAGGCCCGTAGCAAAATGCGCCTTCTTGAATGTAAACAAGCTTAACCAATACTATAGTATCTTTTTAACCGATTTCCAAAAGGAGGAGATTCTCAATTTGTCTGTGTGTTGTTTTTTTTGTACGCGATTACTCCGTCTATTGTGTACCGATTTATATTTTTTTCTTTATTCATAAGTGTATACTCCTTACTAGGTGGACTCATTGTCACCAAATCAGAGTGGATCGCAGGGAAATCGAGAGCAACCCTGGTTGATGAGCATCTTCACCGAAAACTGAGATAGCAACTTGTTGTGTCAGTAGTACAATTTCTTCAGGCGCTTTATATATTATTTCGCTTCGCTTAATATATATTAGAACGTTAAGGAGGGAGCTCCGCTTCGCTTCCCTAACCTATATTGCAAAAGTTCGGATCTGTTCATAATAAATAAATGCGCCCCATAACTATAACCCACTCAAGAAGTCGTTTAAATATTGATTTTTTTTTAGTTTGAAGTCGGTTTTGTTTTTTTCAAAAAAGTTTTTTTTATCAAATCACTTAATCCGGTCACGTAAGCTCAAAAAATAGAGGTAGGTTTGCAAGAAAACGCATAAAGCCGAAAATTAGTCTGAATGTTAAGAACATCATTATAAATTAACGTTCATGCCAAGTTTTAGCTTTATACGATTTTTGCAAACTTGGATGTCTATCTTGACTGAACTATTTGTGATGTTCGCACTTACAAACACTATTTATTCATAGTGTTTTAATAGTGTTTGCAAACTTTAACATAATGCGACTTCATAGACAATGATTAATAAAAAAAAATGCATAGTAAGAAGTAGAAGATATAGTGAATAGAGTAGTGTTATCTAATGCAGTTGATATGTTAATCTTAAGAAAATGATTCAAAAAGAGAAACAAAATAGATTATGAGTACTCACAATGTCCAATATATCAGAGATTTGCATTTTTTTCCCTTTTGGATATTCGATGGTGTGATACATCCATTCAACCACTTCATAACTAGTTTTTTCTATCAGTGACCAGCATACAGAGTTCACTGTTATATAAACCGACAACGTAGTTTTGGCATCCTTAAAAAAAAATTGTACATACTGTTACATGCCGTCAAAGATAAGCGCACAGCTGCCTGTTGTAAGCGCAGTCGATTGTCTTCCCGGATTAGGAATTCTTTTGTCTTTTGAATTTGTAATTAAGAAAAACATGCTATTGTCTTTTTACTTGTTTTATAACCATCATTAGCGTCGATCTAATCCTTATTGTTATTGTTTTCGACTTTGTGGCCGTTCGCAGGTGTGCAAATTACTATTTCTTAGAAACTCAGTGTGCGCGACCAATTTCTTTGTACTGTGTAGTTAGTATAAGATGATGCCCGAATGGAGGGGCGGGCAGTCAAGCGATGGCTACGAAACAAGTAAGACGTTTTCTAGTACACTCGATTAGCGATATAGACGACGGACTTTGCGCGTATCAAATTATATTGAATCGTGCAGTGTGAACTGGTTGCATCCAGTTTTATTTGTATTTTTTTTATACGTGCTTGTATAGTTCTAATAAATTCTATAGTAGTTCCAACGGCATTTTTAATTCGGGTCCTGTAGATCATAACAATACTAATGAAAATGAAAATTAATGTATTTCCTTGAAAATGGAATCTTATACACTAGTAGAGTTTTCCCCGCGGCGTACGTGAAAAATCTTAGGTAGTAGCTCTATGTTACGTATATACAAAATTTAATTAGTTGTTTTGCTGTTGTTGTTTTACCTAAAACTTTACTGTTTCTTGTTACTAAGTTCACTACAATAACAAAGAAATTAAGTCCATATAGGCTACATAACTGTGCAGCGAAACATAGAGGCAAGTCGCAGCCGACCTGACTTAAACAAATACAATGAATGGAGATGTTGTTTAGGACAACATATATATTTGTTGGTGAATTGAAAAATCGCGATTGCAGCGCCACCTATTTTGGTAATCCGTTTATTCCGTGGAACGATATAATTTGTCGGGATAAAATGTATCCTAAGTGTTACCTCGGGTTATAAGCCAGCACTACCTTGGGTTATAAGCCAGCACTATGTTTAGTTTCAATTATACACGTTCAGTAGTTTTCACGTGATGCTCTAACAGACAGAAAGACAAAAATTCTAACATTTGCATTATCGGAATCTGCTCCAAATTAGCCCCCCTGATATTTTTCACTTTTTTAAACACAATGAACAAAGTTGATCCATTTACAGATTTATTATAGTTCTATACTATAATAAATCTTTATTGAAAGTCATGAGTTTACCACCACTTAAAAGCAATTTTAGTTACTGTTAAAAGAGAAAAAGTGGCACAACCAACTCCCCAGCAAAATATAAATTCTTTATTCACTAGGCATGACAATTGTCCAGTTAAGAATGTAACCTTGAAAAACGCCCAAAACTTGTCTGAACAATAACTAAAAATAAGTTATATGCTGCCAGAGGTTACTCTTCCCTTGCTTATCGGCTCCTATTTTTACTCACTAAGTTGAAATTTATTGATAAAGAAACTCGATTTTTATATAAAATCAATTTGGTAATGCTTCAGCGCATCCCAAATGGATCAGTGATTGACCTATCACTCTATCAAAAGTAAAATAAACCCTTCAACAGGTTATATAAACAGCATACCTTGATAACACTTTCACTCAAAGATGGATATAGTATATTGCCCTTAATTTTACTTGCAGTCTGTGAATTACTAGATGGTCCAGACAGAATACTGTTAAACAACTTTTTGGCAGACTTCTCTGAGAAGCCTTCCACATATTCTATATCTGATATTGATTTTATTTCTACATTACTGGCTTTCCATTGATTAAACTTTTTTAGTCTAGCTTTGCTCATGTCATATCTGAAATTTAAATGAAGATTTTTATCATGTTCCCAATCTACAATACTTGGCAACACTAGAGCAAGAGGAATGTATGATGTTGCCAATTTACCGACTTTATCACTAAATTAAAGGTATGCATAATATGTTAATATGATGGTCCTTAAATACTATTAAAGTCCTCAGATTCCATTCTTATTCTAAGTATATGATAATTTTACGATAATATCCAAAATTATAGTAGTATACATAATAAATCGAATAATATACATTGGATGTGCGTACATCAACACTTCATGGAGTCATAATGGTATGTGTACACAATAAGCATTGTCTTGCACCAACCTTATAACTCATATGCACTATGTGGCTAGCCAGTCCATAAAACTGTCAGCCATCCAAGACACCAATATTCGAAGCAGTTTGAACAAGACAAAATGTTGCTAAATTGATTATTGATTGACGAAGAAGGTTGAGGGGTTTCAGGTAGGAATAGAGAATATCTATATCAATATATAAAATTAATGTGTCTATGGGTGATTTCAAAATAAATGTCAAATATTAAGAAAAAACTGTTATTTATATGATGTGTAATAACAGTGCCACTTTTAATTAAGCAGTATACCATTATAAAGTCTGTCCGTCCATAAATCCTACTGTCTATAAAGAAATTAGGGCTGCGCTTTGACAGAAAGTCGCATTAAATTAAGGGAAATTTGAGTTTAGAGCTAACATACACCTTATATATAGCCACTAGACCTGTTATTTGGGTTAGGAAGCAAGTTTTTAGGGTCCACAAACAAGTTTTGAATGAACAATGGGAAAAACAAAAATTCATAAGATAAATAAGGTTATGCGACTTTTATTGATAACAAAGTTGTGATTTGTGTTTAAGGATACACTTACCTACGCTTTATATATAAACACCAAAACTGTTTTTGAGTTTAGTAAAAAAGTTTTTAATTATTGATTTTTAATATGAAAATAGTTTTTTGTTTTTGGTTATATATTGCGACAATGGTTACAAATTGGTTCTGACACTCGCTGACCGCTGCTATGGCACACTCGCTTGGCTTGTGGACTTTAGTCGAAAGTCGCGACCAGTGACTAGAATGGTGATGTAGGTTAGACTTTTAATCAGAACAAAGTGGTCACCATCATCGCAATATAAGGAAACAAACAAATTAAAGAAATTAATATTTCAAGAATTACATGTCTCCTAGACATGGGCGTTGTTGCACAAGGGAGAAGTACTCCTCCTCCGTAAGCCCTCTGCCCCCTATTAAAAATTCAGTGGCCAGTAACCTAAAGTTTAACCGAATGTAGTTATATTCATAGCGATATGTAAATATTATACATTCTGGAGCAAAGTTCGATAGAAATAAAATGTACCTTAACAGAATATCGTTATTATCGCTGTTTATAACCTCCAATATTTTTTGCTTTTCCGTATCTGTGTATTTGTCATCTAAACTTTTACTGGAAAAACATTTTAGTGATACAAGCATACGATGATTTGCATATACAGAGGTCTGAAATACAAAGCACAACATATTTATGACAAATATTTAAACTATATAAAAACTACGATTGAACTTACCAAGAGCCTGAATGATCTACGGGTTAGAAATAACATATTGTGTAAATTGTCAACAGTAATTAATAGAAAACATAACAAGTTACTATTTTGAGAATGTGCACAAAAATATCAGTTTTAGACCAATTGATTGATAAATGATAATTGTTGTATTTGTTGTTTACAAAAAATCAGCTGATATTGTCACCTTATGTCTAAATGATTGACACTAACTGACGTCAACACAGATTGATATAATTATTTTTTAAATTACTAAAGAAGCAGGCGAAAGAACAAAACATTCACAGCCTACTACAAAAACATTTTAAAAATCAGACGGTAAAACTTTTTACGAGTTACAAACAATATCTATCATCAATTTTTTTTATCTGTCTCCAAAAAAGAGGACGTCAGGTCCTGAAAGAAGCCAATAAACTTACTCTAACTCAATATGATTAAGACCGTAGGACTTGAGAAGTAAAATTAACAAAACACATTTTTTACCTACTATGATTATAATTGATAAAATATAATGTTGAAATCTTAGACCATTCAACCATGCTTAGTGTACACTAAGTTTTTGATATTATTTTTTTCAATCAATCAACAATATCTATTTTTTTAAGCCAAACTAGTAAAAAATTGAAAGATGACTCACGGTGCGTTCCTATATCTTACCGGGCGTTCATTTCCTTTACTATTGGTTAAAATTTGACTTAACCTCTTAACGCCCAGGTTGTGCAACGCTTTCTTGAAGTAAACGCCCAAAGTCCTTAAAAAAGGTTTCAATGACAAAACTCAAGACTTAACTTTAAAAATTGTACCTTACAGTAATCGCACAAGTATGATGTTTTTTTCTTGTATCCTGTTAACGAGGAGAAGGAAAAAGGACTAAAATAGATTACCTTTTGGTAGGCCTTTGGGTCAAAAGCACACGACTTAAAACAAGAAAGTACTTGAAGGTACTTGAAAAAATTGATGTTGTAACATCAATTTTTTTCAAATACCTTCAAAAATATCAAAAATGAAATTAAACTTAAAAACCAATTTAGTAAACAATAAATCCTTTAAAATTAATAGAAATTTTATTTTATTATTATTCATTTAAAACATTCCAAACCTGATAATCTTATTAACCCAAAGGTCTATTTTTTTATTAAATTAATAATTCTACGGACTCTAGTTCCGTACCCTTTTTTACAACTTCATTTAGAAAAAGTTTAGAAATTATACACGCTTATTTTTTATTTTTGTATAGTGTGTGACATTTATTGAATGTATGTTTGTATTATGGTGTACCTTAACAATAACTTATTTTAATTACCCAAAGGCCTATTAAAAGGTATTAAATTTTGAATTATGATAATTGTCACTATAAATCTCAGATCCGTATAAAGTTTTAATGTAAAAAGCAAATATATTATATAAGCACTTATTTTTGATAAACATATCAACACAAATTGTAAAGATTTCATGAATAAATTAAGATTAATTGTCACACTCGACTATCTTATTAAGTCAAGAAAGACAATTTTCTTTTGTTTTTGTTAACACTATTGGTTGGTCACACACAAATAAAAACTTCGAACATGTATTTGGATACACTACTTTATAGAAAAGCGATGAATTGAAACTAACAGTAATGCCTTAGGTTAGGGTACTTAATGTAGTAACGCGGGTGTTTATTTGATGAAATTGGATTTGGTGCTGGGCTATAATCACTATTTCATTGAAGTACTTTTTTAAGGGGCGAGGGCGCTAGGTGGATGAGCTACATCAAGTAATGCCAAAATTCAACCGATGGTAAGGCAAGCGAATGAATAATAAGACATAGGAACCGGCCATTAGTAAAATTTTCAAATGTTGATTTGGTGTTAAAAATTTGTTTTAAATGTCAGCAAGCGAAAAGGCCATGTAGCGCCATCTAGTTATATGATATTTAAGAGTTTACTTAGTTATGTTATTTATTCGGCGATCTTCATTTCTAGTATATTCTTCTTTCATGGCTTTCGAGAAAAAAAATATCACAAGAAATTGGGTATTTGTAATGTTTATAGAAAATTAGCTTCTGCCCGCGACTTCATCCGCGTGGAATAGTTAAAAAACCCTCCCGGTTTTAAAACATGCTTCATTGGTGCTCCGCTCCTATTGTTCTTAGCGCGATGATATGTAGCCTAATTGTTTTTTAATGTATAAATTGTTTTACTGTGTGATGATGATACCGGCAATATCAATACTTAATTAGGTGCATAGTTTAAGTAATTAAAGTTTTTTTAACTATCCCCTGGAACTCTTTAATTTTTCGGGATCAAAAGTATCTTATATTTTGACCAGGGATATAAGCTACCACCATACAAAATTTCATTTAAATCGGTCCAGTCGTTTCGGAGATTAGCCGGTACAAACAGAGTAACAAAAAAATTGAAAAAATCTAAATTCGTTCTATTTCACTTACACCCCCCTGACTCGGTTTTTAATATTTTTTTAATTGTACAGAAATTTGACTTCTACAATTTTATTATATGTATATAGATGAAATAATTTATTTTGCATGTAGATATAGTGTTTTTAAATTTTGTATTTAAAATACTTTAAGATAAATTTAAAAATTAAATTAAAATCAAAAAATAAACTCAAAATTATAAAACAAATGCTATTTCTTCATCGAACGTTGTACGACATAACAGCGACATCTGCTGATATCAACTAAAACACCAGTAAGTATCAACAAAATTTTATCTACTATGGTATCAACGTCCAATGTCACACATAGATACATGGAAATAGTTTAGTCAGAAGATGTCACTACTGTACTGTTAATCACAAAACAAAATTGTTCTAATTTGAGCAGTGCCTTTGTCGATGTCATCCTACGATATTTTAAAATAATTAGGTATATGCTTTAAAACTTTAAATTAAAACGTTTCCAATATTTTACAATATTACGTACGTCACGTAACTAGATTGCTTGATTGCTATTCAAATATAGTTTTCTGGCAGCTGCGTAATTCTCCAAAGTTTTTTTCTATTCTACCATTTTCTTGGATTTTTTCTTATTATGGAGCTTTCATGTAGTTATTTATGATAAATGCCTTGGGTTACATCACACATCTCACAAATTATCAGTTACAACTGTATTTTTACTGAGATATTATTGTAAATGCCTACTTATGTATCTAACATAGATAAATAAAATAAACAGTAAATGATTATATAAAATTAATCACCTGTCTACTTACAAATTTCAAAATAACAAATAAACAACTGTGGTATACGCATAAAACCTTAAAAAACTCGACAAAACACAAAGAAGTTGAAAATATTGCCACATAGATAACCTATTTACATTGATGATTAGTTTATTTAAATAATACAAAATTACATGAAAACTTACAACCTTTTTATTGACATTGCCTACTACGCCAAAATGACTGGCTAATAACAATATATTAACAAAATCGCAATAAACTGTCAAATAATAACAAATTATAATAAGTAATAACTATACGAACTCTGAACGATATTGTATATTACTGATGCAAAAGCACACTAAATTGCAATAAAACCTAAATGGTAAAGAAGACGAAAAAGAAGTGGGATAATAGGTATCGCGTAATAAAGAAGTATTTATAGAACATGAGAATAAACAATTTATATCATATCCGTATGTTGAAGAAATCAGTTATATATTTACTTCTCTCTTTAACTCACGACTGGACTTAAACAAAATGGCGGCGGTTCCCTTTCGCAGCGTGCCGCGCGCCGTCGTACCTACATCAGAAGTTTCGAGTGCATTCGATCACATTCTGCGCTTTGAGAAAGATCCGGTGCCGTAATTGAATTGTTTTGCTACTTCTGGAACCGGTCTTCTCTTCTGACCAAGGTACGTATTTATTAATAGCAAAATTACATTTCAGGTTATTAACTCAAGAATAGTTTCGTCATCAAGTTATAAAAGTATTTCTTTTTTACTAGGTACTAAAATGCAATTTTTCTGTCGAGAAATACATTGTAAGCAGCACCACGGTTGCTAAGAACTTAGAAGGAATGACCTTCAAGTAGGTCAAATAACCTAAAATCTCTTTATTATTGGCTAACATAAGTAATACGGCATAACACATTTTATGCCGTATTACTTATTATTATTACTCTACCAGATGTAGAAGGTATATTTAGTGCGCTGCACTGACGAGTGACGAATGCCTTCTCACTAACGAAACATTTTTGTCACCGTAGAATTCATAGATCAATCAGTTTAAGTACGCTGTACTGTAAGCGCCTACTGCCGACCTACGTCTGGCAGAAGATTGACCAACTTTCTAGACAGATTAATCTTAAATCACTCAAACTAATTTGTTAAATCATACCTATGACTATGTTGTAAACCTTTCAAAAGCTACTTCATATGACTATATCATGATTGTGCTAATATTTGAACTTTAGTTTACATTATCTTGGAGATAAGTAAATAGGTACCCAATTTCACATTTTCCATAAACTCGTTCTAAAACACTTCAGCATAGCAAGAATTCTTCAGAAGTACTTATTGAGGAAAGTACATCTAGTACTCTGTTACTTACATATAACTATATACATTACGTATACCTACATCACTTGCTGCAAAACACGCACGTATACCAATCGAGCTGGCAACGTCGCGTCCCGCTCGTATACCAAACAAGCTTGACCGACTGCTCATGACTGCTGTTACTTCAACGGTCGATTGATTTTATCACAATTTTTCTGTGTTCATAAAAATATGAAGGTATAAACCAGAAGATAAAGTTGAGAAACAGTTTCACATGAAATTTAAGTTCTGTTTAACTCAACAGGCAGAGCAGCCGGATAAATAATAACGTAATAATACATAGATAAAACGCCCAGTTAATACTGTTTGTATAAATAACTCCAGCCTGCCCTTACTATGGGATCACGCTGATTGAATTGTTGCCAGACTTCTTTTTGTTTCTGCTCTATGCTGTATGTAACTTCTTGTTAATTTGTTATGTTGAAACTTATCGATGTTCTATACACAGTATGTTACAAAATTACGATAGAGATAAATTGTTTTTGGAGATTGCTATGGCAGCTATGGAACCGCGTTTAATATTCTTTTATTTGTCGTATATTTTCTTAAATTCTTATTTTTTATTTTATTCTCAATATAGTTTTATACACTCAAGCTTTTAGGGAGGTAGATCGTGTTTCGAAAACATAATGAATCACTTGAATTTGGAAAAAATCAAACGGTACAAATTATGCAATCGGTTATATTTCCAGTGTTACGATCCCAAAAATAATAATACACACATTTATCTACTTGTAATTTTTCGGGATCCACGGTGCTTTACGTTTCACCTCCATTTTGTTCTATAATAAAAGCGATCACCTGTTCTCTTTCATTTACATAGACTTTCGTATTGCTATCTCATGCATTTCTTCAAACTGCGTCATTCTTGTATTAATGTAAAGCAGTATTTTCTAGTTCAAACAGGTTTATGTAAGGTCTAGGTTATTCTACCAAAATGACAGGTCTAGTTTTTGTGCTACCTACGTACATGTATATATGATGGACTTACCTATGCATATAGCTTTAAACTGATGTTGATATTTTAGCAAGTTTTCGACGTTGGTACGTATCGTATTATTTTGATGTCATCAACAGTTATTCTGTAAAAGTCAATGAACTTCATTCACAACATCAACGGCTTCTTCTGGATAAGCTGTTCTTTACTTTTAACGTTTTAGGTTTAATTTGTTTATTTAGGTGTCGTTTGCCTAATCTGTAAATATCAAGAAATAATGACAACGAATTATTTAGAAACCTTTATCAGTTATGATATGATAATTGTGATGACTATTTAGACAAAGCATCAAAGCGCTACCATAGTCTCATTTCCATCGATAACAAAAATATACTTTTAATTTTTGATTAATGTCTCACGGACATTAATCAAAAATTAAAAGTATATTACTTATATCTCTTGAAAGAGACAGTAAGAATAATATCGTGTTGTCAATTATTTAGCTTATGAGTCTGCTGTAGAAGTCCATATTTCTAGTCCGTGGTCTTATCTAAAATACAGTTTTTAGAACTATTTTATTTTTATAATAGCATTATGTTGACGTGGACGACTTTCGGCTAGCTTCGGCGTCGTTCGGATGCCCTCGGCGTTGTGTCAAATGAACGACCCACTCAACTCGGATGGCACGGCGTTTGTTCGGAGTGAATGTGGCAACGTCGCATGTTCCATATTTTATGATACATAGTCATAACTAATTATTGGTCGCTGATTTATCATATTCTCTTATAGAGAAGAGCGTATATGTCCTTAACAGGACAGTCATGACTGACTTAAAAATTCTCCTCTTAGGTTGTTATATAAATTACGAAGTCACGTTTGTACCGAATGATCAATGACGCGCTCGTGAATGCTGGCAACATGACATTTTAGATTATTAAATATATAGTATTTTGTTCATAACTTACAATAATCAAATTAAATTTTAGTGATGTTCAACTACTATCGATGATGAAGAAAAAACATTATTGATTTTGTGTAATAATTATGTTCTCAGAATATTATAAAATGACCTTGAAAAGTCAAAGTTCAAAATGTAGAAGTAGAAGGAAAATGAGAATGAGTTAGTACCAAAAATTATCTCCCTTTGCGTGCGATTGCATAGAGTATGAGCGAAATTTAGAAACTCAGATATCCACGATTTAATATTCGCTTACTCTGTCTGGTGGCTGATATCACGATAATGCTATCTCGTTTTCTCTGTAGGTATTTGTAAATGATAGCACGGTGTCGCGTTAACTGCTCTGTACTATTATTTCCCTCCTCGCCTACTCGGCGGCCATTTTCTTCTCCGTCTCATTCTGCTGTCAGTACATTTTAAGCTGCGCTACGGTGAACCCGTGTTGTGCTATATTTTATCTTCTTGATTACTCTTCTTCAGACTTCTGGATTTTCCCACAATTACGGAGGTAGGCAATCTCGTAAAATTCAATTATCTCCCTTAACTACTATTAATCAGTTTATTTTATACCATGGTGGTGTTTATAATTGTTTAATTTAAACAATTAATAATTTTATTTCTACCTACTTATTTTTTATGTTGTGATTTTTTTTAAACCTTCAACAGTGAGAAAGTTTATGTCAGATAGCTAATTTTACGTTAGTTTTTATTAGCATCTACACAGCATATATAGTTTTGTTCTATTGTAGGTATTATGATTATGAGATATTTGGACATTCAACATATCTATCGGGCAACTTATTTAGGGTTCTGTTAGCGCAATAAACTTTTTTCTGTAAAGTGTTTATTTTTATGAAGAATTGTATTTTCTTTTCTTTTTTAATGTTTATTATTTTTAATCTACCCTCATTTAATATAGGTGTGTTCTAAATTTATATTTTACGGTAGGTATTTAAAAATACATATGACATAACTATTGGTAAACACGAGAAGATTAATTGATATTGACATTTGATTATGTAATTATGAATAGTATTTGAAACTTTGTTTACGTTTACAGTCCTTATTTATAAGATTTTTCAGATTTCTTATTTTATTGTTTTTTTATTATTATTTAAGTGTGATGATAGATTACTAAAATGAAACCTTTTAATAATAGTTATTTACATATGATTGAAATAATATTTTTTTAATTTCAACTCAAATTACGCCCTAAGTCCATTTAATTTTTATATTTTTTCATTTGCTGAAGAGAACCTTTTACTGCCGACGGAATCCTAATCATTCAAATCAATAAAAATGTAATAAATTCGTACTTCGTTTGGCTATCTTGTAAATTATAAAAAAAACGACAATAGAAATAAAATATTTTTATGGCAAAATCAAATGTTGACGGAACCCGTAACTTACGTTCAGAATTAATGAAGGATTTTTGTTTCAAATGAATAATTTCTAGAGATTTTAAAACAATAGCTTCAGAATTTTGTAAATAACATTTACTTATTTATTTACTTTTATACATTTAAAATCCGTGCATAAATCTATATTAAACGCGGTCGCGTCGTTTTCTAAGGAAGTCATGGTTGTTTATGGTCTGTCTTTGCAAAGAATTTACATAAATTGCAACCACTTACAATTCCCAAACATACTTATAAATATTTGGAATTATTGAGATCCGTTTATTCTGCTGCTTCGGTTCGATAGCCTCTTGTCCTAACTTCTACCTTCACCTCACCCGTTGTATTTACGGTAGAGCTCAGATAATCTACCTGTTTCTTTCTGACTCACTTTATTGGCGAATAGCAAGACTGAAATGGCATGAGCCAAGCGGTCGTTGTTAGACGTCGTGCAGCTCTACGCCAAGTGAGAATTTATTCCGGTATGTGACGAGCGACGACACAAAACGTTATCCGGCCCCGGCGCCATTTTGTTGAAACCATGTTTCATGACACGATTGTAATACAATCATTATTTTTCATAATGCACATTTATATGACTAATATTTTTTATGTGTAAAATGTGCAAATTATTATGTATTGGTCTGTTAAATATTTTTAAATGTGTAAAAATTTTAAATTATAAATAATTATTATTACTTAGATATGTTTGAAAGTTAAAATTATTAAGTAATTAATTATATGGATTTTAATTTAGATAGGTACCTATTTAAATAATTATAATAAGCCCGTATTAAATCCTTATTACAATCTATTTTTCCCCTTAACAATGCATACAGTACTTGTTTTATGCATTATTAGAAGAATTATATTCTTATCATACTCGTAGTTAAGTTACCTACTTGCGTCATAAAAATAAAAGTACTTGATACTGTGCTAGTTTAAAACTACTCATTTTGTTTACATAGTAATAGTTCCATAAATAATTTTCCGGACGTCCCGTAATATACCTACGCGTTTGTCCGGTATGATAGGAACTTCCACAATTTAATTAGGTCAAAAAGAGGTATAAAGCGATATTTAAGTACCTCGTCGTCAGCCAATCACAGTCCACTTCTGGACGTAGGCCTCCCCAAGTAGACGCCACTCATCCCGGTTCTCCGCCTTCCTCATCCAGTGCTTAACGGCGACCTTGTGCAAGTCGTCACTCCATCGGGTTGGACGGCGTCCGACACTAAGTTTATCGAACCGCAGTCTCCACTCCATCACCTCTCACTCGTCTGCTACATCGACCATCGGTCCTGCGACAGACATGACCGGCCCACTGCCACTTCACTTATTTAAATACCTGCCTATCATAAACTATCGTTTTAATTCCATATCACATTCAACACGCTCAATTTTTCATCAATACCTGCATGGTCTTAGTGTCATGTTTTCATGATAAATTAATTATTTTATAATATTTATAAAAGTGCTCACCAATGGATTAATTTAAAATATCAATTGATGTAAATAAAATTATAACGACAGCTATCTCAGCAGCTTAAGCCGAGTAGCGTGAGGTGACAAGTGTCATTTGCGACCCCAAAATGCCAGTTAAGTCTTCATATCCGTGATATAGTAGATAAACTGCAAGAGAATCGTTTATGCTGGTACGGCCACGTTTTACGGAAACCGCCTCGTTACGTAGATAACAAATGCCTCCGCCAGGCTCCGATCGAAGTGATAGGCCCAAGAAATGCTGGATTGACGTTGTGAAGGATGACATACGTACCAATGGTCTTCAAAACAAAAGAAGCCGAAGAACGCGCGAACTGGAGAAGAAAAAGTAGGAAACGGACTTTGAGCGTCGTACGCTCCGAATGCAACCGGGATTTAGCGCTCAGATGATGATGAGCTACATGTTTTGCGAGAAATCCCGGATTTATTAATATTTATTAATTAGTGTATTTAGATATCTATAAGTTATATGACTAAGTACTAAACTTGAAGTGATTTAAGAAAATACCACCTTACCAACTCATCCAAATATATTATCTCGAAATTCGCCAAAAGCACAGTATTGAAAAAAAAAAAGAAAATGACTGAGGTTTCTAGCTTAGTTACTATCGACTTAATGAAACACAATAAAACACCTTTGATAGTAAACCGAACAAAATGATGAATGATAAATTTTAAGTATAAAAATATTATATATCTATATTGTATATAGATATATAATATTTTTATATATTTTTACATAATTTTATTGTAAAAGGCAATATGTTTCCAGAAAAAGTAGTTCCCGGTTGAGCAAGAAAGTGCGAAAGGTCTCAATCGATAGGGCTCAAGGAGTCCAGCCAATTGGAGCACTAAAAAGTAGGAGGATGGGGGAGATTCTCCCTTGCAGAATAAGGAGAAAACTACTGTAAACTAATTTTCACAGAAAAATTGTGAAAACTATGAACATTGTGGAAAAGGCTACTGGAGTAGTGACAATGAATAGAGGTAGCGAAAAATCTATAAATTCAGATGCGGAACGCGAAGATCAGGCGACTTTATTAAATTCGAATATCATCCTGATGATCCTGATCAGGACATCAGGACATACTTTTTGTATTAAAGTGGGTGCAAATAACGTTGAAAGATTCGGTTACATATATATATATATATATATATATATATATATATATATATATATATACATAGGTGTTAAAAGCGTGTTGACAAGGCCATGCCTTACCCCTAATTTCATGTGATTCAAAGAAGCAACTCCTTAAAAAATAGACCTATTTTAGCAACGTATTGGCCGTCCTGAAACTACAATTAAAAATTAATGTTATTGGACACATTCTTAGTATAAATAATGAAATCTAGTATTTTAGGTCAGATTTAAATTACTTATTAGTCTTGTTTCTTAGATTAAATTATAATTTTAATGTAATTCCGGCACAGCAATATGCTGAGTGCAAACCTTGTTCGTTGAAAATGCGGCGTATAAATTCTCAAAATATGCTCTGTATATAATAATGTATGTCGCTATTTCTTCGAATAAAGTTTTTCTTTCTTTCTTTTCTTAATGTTGTATTTAATCTTTAAGACGCAGCATTTAATTTAAAAAAAACATTTTGGATCAGAACGTAAAGTCTTTTTGAGCTGATTCGATAGCATTGTCTTCTGGAGCGTCGCGCGCAACATCCACGATTAAATACGAAGTTATTCGGCGGTCTACGGCTTCGAGTCAGAAGGCGCCAGTCTCTATTTATGTCTACATCTATTCTTTGTATTTCTCTGCTTCAAAACACCTGGTTCAATATGCCTTCCGCATTTTTGCGTTAAGCGCTTATATTTCCACGACGACAGTGCGAATTAGGTTTGGTTGACTCGAACCTGTTTATAATATGAACCATTTTCCCTTATACATATCGACCCACAGACGCATCAAAGTCCAAATTAAGAAATAGATAGTAGTCATGTCGTAAACAGAAGTCAAATAACTTGCCAAAAGAATATTAAGATTGAAGGTTTCATCCAAAAAAATGTGCCGCTCTTAATTATTGTTGTAGAATATCATATCATAACTGACTTACTGGCAACAAATAGCCATCTCGTAGTAGGTATGTTATTTGTATATAAATTGATATATAGTGATAGAATAAAGAAATTGTGTTCGAGAACTGGATTAATCCTTCGAGAAAACAATTATCACAGAGTTAAAAAAGTAGTACTCGTTTTGTTTTAGTTGACGCTGTGGTCATGACCTCGTCCTTCTATGTCGTAGCATACATAGATGTCTGTTTAGAATTTTAAATTTCATATATTATCTCTCCCTCATCTCATGCAATATTTATTTATGGCTTCGTAACTAACCCTGAATCGCTGGTCGACTCTGAATAACTTTTTGGACGTCTAATTTCTATTCTAATGACTGATTCTTCAGTTCTGTAAAATAAGCTCACCAAATCATATGCACGAAATTCTCACTAACAGATGTTTTTTTATCATTGAGAGAAACTGGTAAACACCAGATGTTTTTGTATTATTATTGGGTGAAGCTGGCAAATAGGTAGACGGCTCATCTAATGGAAAGTCGTCACCGTCTCGTCGCCTATAGACGTTTGACATACCAAGGACGATGTCAACGCGTTGACAACAGAATGGTATAGAGGGAATGAAATCCCCTATGGGACTTGGAAGCCAATGTCCTTGTGTCGCTGTACTACTGGCGCAAAGAGGCCCTGGTAAGGGGCACCAGACCAGCGTCTCGCGAAATCGAGGCGTGCTGGTTGGAGCTCCGCCAGGTCGCCGTGGGGATCTGGGAATATCTCCTCAGACACCCCAGCACGGGCCCCGTCACCATCGAAGCGATAAGGCCCGTCCTGCACGACTGGCTTGACAGACGTCACGGCATCCTGACGTTCTGACTGATACAGGTCCTCTCGGGTCACGGGTGCTTCGGGAGGTACCTTTATCGCCTTGGCCGTGAGCCCACGTCAGGGTGACACCATTGTGACACAGACGACCCTATCCGTAACTGGGGAGCGGCAATTGCATCTTTAGCTCTGCCTGGGGGTGTTAGAGCCACCCCCGATCGGGCGAATCCCACACACGGGTTGCGAATTATCCTCCTAAGATTCTGCCCTCGTCGCGGCCTATAGTCCTCAATCGTATTTCCCCTGGCTAAAAAAAGAGGGAATGAGAGAGACAAAGTTTAAGATAGCAGAGATCGGATGGAAGGCATTGGTTAGATATAGAAATAAAATAGAGGGTGGGAGTGAGCCATCGGAACTCTCATCCATCGAATAAAACATGATTAGCGAAAGGCTACTTCATTTTACGCCGATAGTCTGTGATTTCTGTGAGAGCGTGGCATCACACTAGTCGAACTGGTCCAGCGGCTGTAATCAAGATATTAATCTCCACGTGGCTCTACTACGTCAAAATGTTTACAGGATTTTGATATAATCCCTAATTGCCAATTCTGTCGTCTAAAATTTTAATTTCCATTTGATAAAGACCTCGTAGTTGCAATAAATTAAGATCTAACTCAATCCTTGTTTGCTGTACATAGAACATATATCAGCTGTCATATCATAATCATAGTCAAATAGTAACGGATAGTCAGCCTGGTTCTGTTATATTTGCTATAAATAAACGTAGAAGAAGAATATTATATTTTAGCTCACACGATGAATCTGACGTAATTAAAGTCTACATCGATTTATGTATAAATTTGTGCTGCGCGCGCATCAACAACATAGTTGTGTGCTGTTATCGGATCGTATTCAATGTGAAATATAGTAGTAAATTATTTATCAAACTCCCATCTAGCAGTCTCAAATCTATGACATGATGTTTCTTCGAAATTCGTTTCCTTCCAACAACTGTTACTTACATTTTGTGATCATTCCATTGCTCACGAAAAACAGTGAGGTAATACGAGACTCTTAGTGGCTGCTCGATACTAACTAAAGCCCCTCCGTTCCTCTATTTACTCGATTCTGGGTCGCGGGACTATGACCTCGCCAACGCCCCGACGCTAGCAAGCGTAGGCCCGCATCTATTATTTCCACTGACTGGGAATCACCACCCCCAGGAACATTTTAGTCTCTTTCAAGTAAAATGGGTGCGTATGAAGTATCTGTGTAAACCTGTCGCGTGCTGACGGCTAAATTATGTCTAGAATTTGTTACCCGCAGCCTCCTGTTTATGGGGGCCGAAGGTTGATAAATGCCCTCAGAACAACAACTTACACAATTATGGCAGTTATGAAATAAAAAATACTGTTGTTCATTTATCGTCAAACTGATCCTATAAAATTCTATCTAAAAAGAGATTGTTATGATACCATGAAGGTTTGTGGTATAAGAAAAGACGTAATACAAGAAAAAATAAATGGATATGGTAGTAAGAGACATATTGCCCTCACCCAAAAAAACTGGGAAAAGCTAAAGCAAAGAGATAGTTTATAAAAAACATAATAGTAGCTACGCAAATCTGACCTTAATTTTATCTAAATTTGGTATTAGACCACAATTAGATATCTATTTAGTTGGTTCTTCTCTCGTAATCTAAATTGAACTTGACTGAAATAATCTATGGCTTTGTAGTGATCCTAAATTTCGATTAATTATGATCCTACTTAGCCCATAATCTCTTCCTTTTGAGGTAGCCACCAGTATTAATACAGGACTCGTTATCTCTAAAATAGGTAATAGTGTTTGTTTTGGGCTAAAGTGGGTACATAAGCAGCATGTGTCATGGTTTGTAGACGATTCTCCACAATCGTTTAAGTTCTTTGGAATTGGAGAATCCTCATTACATCATACATACAATGCTGCACCTGGGTCTGTAGACAATTAAGTATCTTCCATTTCCCCTACGAAAGAGTATTTCCAATTGGTAACTCCTCAAACGTTGCTAGAAAATATGGTGTCACACATGGAATAATGAAAATAGATACAGCGAAAGTATTATGCGAGGACCATAACAAGTGAAGATCCATTGTCTGTGTCTGGTCTCTATGGCAAACACGTGATTTTGTAACTATCGAAATGAGTGATTTGACTTAAACTGTTTTTTTTTATATTAATTTAATAAAAAATTAGTATCTCATACGATAAAATTAAATAGTAACCATAAACAAAATTAATTAAATAAAAAAATAAAATTCCAATAAATGCCGCTTAAAACCGTTGAAACGTAGCTTTGATTAAAATTAAAACGACAGATAAAAATAATATTACTCGTTGACGTTTATTTGACATCTGGGTCATTCTGTGATCTGTGCTATGAAAATCAAATAACAATCGAGTAATTATCAGAACCAACAATTTAACTCGTGTTATTTCGTTCTTTATCTTTAGAAGTGAAGTTATAGTATCAGATGTTCCTTAAATAAATTTTAATAGAGTTTTAAAATTCATTATATTTATAGTAAATATATTTCATGTCCTTTTTCTTACCATAAAAACATTTTTGATTACAATATATTTAAACAGTGAAATATATTAAACGCGATTCATTAACTTATATAAGAATTTGAATTAAGAGACGGATGAAAATAATTTGATTTAAAAATATTCCGTTTTTATAAAACAATAGGGTTATTGAATAATTTTCAAAAAGGGCCTAAATTGAAAAAATATGGTCTATATTGACTAAAAAAATACTTTTGCTTTCATTAGTGTAGTATTTATAATAATCACAAAATAAAAAGCCCGATTTGAAAGTTCTTATTACAACATATTTAGGGATTGAAATGTATATGTACAATTATGTAGTATTATTTTAGTATAAATACATACATAATGTAAGGTTTGGAATAAATATGTATATGATTTTTGTCCTGAATCGAATTGAGTTAATGAACTGCAACAACCCTTTGGTAGCAACACTAAAATTAAAAATAAAACGCCTCGGAACGTATTACTGTTTTTGGGACTTCGATTACATAGATTAATACAATATAAAAGAATTAATAAAAATTTCAGATTATTTTGAGGAAAACAATAATTGAAATATGTTTTATAACATATTTCAGTTATTGTTATATTAGATGATGCACCAGTAAAAAAGTTATTGATTTCATTCAAAGTTACGTTTTATAGACATTCTTAAGTGTCAAATCGGGCTTTTTATTTTGATATTATTGTTTTGATGTTACCTTTATGCGCAAGTCATTTCAAATTTGAAAATTAATTATTACCTACTAGCTTCTGCCCGCAACTTCGTCAGCGTGGAATAGTTACTTTGGGCTAACGCTAACTTTAACCCGCACCTTTGTTTACGTAGAAGTTGCCCCACCGCCCTTCCCCCTCATGACTGCCCGCCGGCCTTGCACATCATAAATGCGCGCGCAGTACTTAATCATTATTTTGCTGCGATGTTATTTTAAAACTGTGATATCTCCTAAGATATTCATTGAAATCGAATGATGTAAATGGCAATTTTGTTTTAAATTAAATACTTGTGATGATTTACGTATTTATTTGGATAACTATTAATATCATGTTTATAAAAACACCTTCGCAAATAATGCATTATTTTAGAACAAATTTGATTAGCATAAAAAAGGTTATAGTGAGCCAACCTTAAAAAATAAACATATGCTGTCGCGGACTTTTTTTTAGACCTTTTAAAGGGGAACAATTCTGTTACAACTCACACATGATTTTTGCGAAACTTTAACCGTTTACGCAGCCCACGCAGCGGCAGTTCTCAAAAGAAATAAAAACCCCAATTTGAAACATTCTTCGTTGGTGCTCCGCTGCTATTGGTCTTAGCGTGATGATGTATAGCCTATAGCCGTCCTCGATAAATGGGCTATCTAACACTGAAAGAATTTTTCAAATCAGACCAGTAGTTCCTGAGATTAGCGCGTTCAAGCAAACAAACTCTTCAGCTTTATATATTATAGTATAAGATTTTAATTTTCAAATTTTAAATGACGGTACGCATAAAGGTATAAGACGTTTATATGATCTAAGGACTTACGAAAAGACGCCGTAACGACGGTCGCCATTTTGTGATGTCAGTACTGATAGTACTATGACACAAACAGTATTTCCGTTCATAAAATTTAAACTTGCTAGTTTATGTTAAAAATGCTGCTAGTTACCTAATATGAAAAAGCGTTTACTGAAAATCCGCTAAAAGTCGTAAAACTTCTTAAGTAAAAAATATGATCTAGAATTGTAGATGATACATAAACAGAATTTGTGAAACGTACTTCTAAATATTCCAATCTAATCAGATACTTATATATATTATAAAGTCTTAAAAAAAACTTGTGAAATTAATATATTCCTAATTATATAGTTAAAATCAATAATACAATTAAATGTGTACACCGCGTTTTTGATTTAAGCTAAAATGGTGGGCAGCTTCTTCTATGGTAGTATCTAGATTTCAAAACCAAGTAATAAGTATCCAGATTCATTAATTACGTTATCACAATAAAAATATCCAGTTTAATTTGCATTTTGTTTTTTTTTCTTTCTAAATACTTATTTCAAATAATTGAGTTTAGCGCACATTTTGGAGTAGCAGAAAGAGTTTTTTAGCTGAACTATCTGACACGGGTTTCAATCAACCAATATTTGAACTCCACATAGATCTCCCGTATTTTCCTATAATTCCGTCACAATACCTTCCTTTTTTGGGGACAAGTCTATTGTTTTCTTAAAATAAAAATTAAGTTAATTCAGCATAATCACTATTAATATTAAATTAAAACTGTAGAAAATCGGCAAAGTAGCTCTAAAAACAAATTACAATTACACTTATCGATCAATGATTCAAAATTAATTATATTGGTAAGTTACCAAAGTATATAATACAATTATTGTTCGTCATCTTAATCATTTTTAATAGTGTTGAGCGAGATAAACCAAAAATTAAAGAATGTTTATGTTAAAGTATTTCTATTTAATTTTATTCTACGTCCAAGTTACTAGTATTTAAACTTAAAAATTGGTAAAGTACATCTTCATCTTCTTATATTTTACTTGTTTAAAATATCTCAAAACTTGCCAGTAGTCTCTAAATATTACTTTCTTACTAAAACCAGAATTTTCTTGCTAAATGTTCATTAGCTACATTATTAAAATAAAATAGCTAGATTTAGTGACAATGTCTCTAGGATAACAATACTATTTTTGTCAGGATTTAAACGATACTCTCATGTAAAAATATTTAATATAATTTATTTAGGTTTATGGCTTGGCAGCTAGGCCTTTAAGCCAGATCTTAGATTATAATGTAGTTTCTTCATTTTCATAAGTCTATGTGTAGCACAGCACAGCTGAACTGTAGGTTATCAGCTGGTGCCATTCAACGGAGTTCTTGTGAGCACTCATAAGGCCACATTTGACTATACAGTTCACATTTCTCACAAAACACATAATTACTACTCAAAAACTATCAATATCCTACAACTATTGTTCATTTTAGAGTAATTTTACACATTTTTAGAAAATAAAACTGCCCAGCACAACATCTCCTTTCAGTTCCCGTCAAAAACTCCTCATGTGTCATTATAATTGCAACAACATAGATTTGTTTATCAAAATATATTTACGAGTTATTAATTTTATTTTAAAAAATACTGTAAAATTTCTTTTAATAGAACCTTTCATTAAAGCTAAGCTTTATATTTTAATTCCACCAGTGTTAAGTACCGTATTGTTGTAATTCTAGCTAAGAGTTACCTGGAACAGATCCCTTTTGAGCGCTAAAACTGTCCATTGTTCTTTTTTTTATTTTTAATGTACAATAAAGAGTTACATATCTATCTAATAATGGTTTATTAGATAGACATTTAAAGTTGCATTATAATTATTTATCTATTAATGTGAATTATGAAAGTGACTTTATTAATAGGGCACTATAAATAAACTTGGTTGTGATCCATTTTTCAATATTTTTTTGTTGTTGTTTATTTCATATTTTGAAAATGACAGGGTTATTCGCGATATAGCGAAATAGAGACAATGCGGGGTATGTCTACTAAAAAGACCTAGTATAATTATATAAAAGGCTATTTAAAAATAAAGAAGAGAATACATTTATTTTTAGGACAAATAGAACTTTTTTGAAACATTCAAATATACGAAATACAATACAGATAGAATAATAAAAATAATATTAGTCCTGAATTTTTTTAAGCTTAGTATATTTGTTACTCTATTTGAGCAACTTTACTCTTCCGATTGAATTTAGATCGAAGTCTATTTGGTTTAAACTAAACTATTAAAAAAGGAAAATTTGGTGTGCCCACCATACATGTAACTGATGAAAGTTTTTTAGTGTACATTTTTTTATTCAGGTGCTTGTATTTAATACGTTTATTTCTTATTTGTACTTATATTTTACTACTTTCTTTTTACATCATCTAATTATTGTCTATTTGTCTAAGGGCCGATTTTTCAATCATCATATCAAAGTTAACAATCGAATAAATTATAACCTGAGCGAATTGAAAAGTGAAACCATTCAATAGTATTCGTTCAGATTCAATATTATATCCATGCAACTGAAAATTTAAATTTTACCATGTTATACTTTACTCTATGAATAACTTTTATCTAGCGATTGAAAAATCGGCCTTTAATCTTCTTGCAATATAATACACATTTACTTATTTTCCTTATCTATTATAACACTACTTTTATATATTACTCGGCATTTATAAGTTTATTCATTTATTATATTACACATTTCTTTATATTATCTAATTTCATAGTTCGCAGGTTATGTAATACATTTCACTGTACATTGTCATGTGGAGTATCGTTAGGATTTGAAAAACCATAACGATGCGTCTTAGTGATTTTATTTATTTAAATCTATAATATATAGTATGTAAGTGGTGTGACAGCTGGCTCCTTGAACTTGATTTTGACAATGGAATAAAAATCGATGGCTGTATACGATTCGGGCTGGCATTTATTTCTTCTATGAAATATAATACGGATATGAAGTCTTAATCAGTTCAATTTTCAACACTTATAAGTCCGCTCTTATAATCACTGACCGCAGTGACCCGCTGTCGTTGCATATACCGGTACAAGTACCGGCATGGGCAGCGAGCACGCGCCGTGCCGGTATTTGAGATTCGGTAGGGCTATAGAAAACACGCGCTTGACCTTACATTTACTTAGTACTACATTTAAAAGCTTGTAAAATGTAAACATTACTTTATTAGAATAATAAATAAATAATAATAATAATAAAACTATTAAAATAAAAAAGTGAAAATATATTTTCTTTTTCGGTACAATTTTTTTTCGTATAATATTAATACTAAATTTCATAACTCTATTATTACTAGTTCCAGTTATAACACATTGACAGACCCTCTAGACTCTAGAGTGAGCTTATAAAGTATTTTTTTGCATATTAGATATTCATACCTATATAATACCCGTTACAAAAGTCAACAAAAATAATCGTTCTAATTTTTAAAATCTGTTTATAAATAGTACACATGACATATTATACACTGAATTTTTTTGTTTTATTCCTCGTTGACTTGTATGACGGCCATCATTTTTTATTCATTCAGCGATTTCATGACATCACTGTCTAGCGGCATATTGAATATATATTTGTGACAATTTTTATGCCTAGAAATCCAATTGTTATTGAAACAAAATTACTATATCCACCTACATAGACAGACGGATGGTCAGATTTGACGTTTATAATAAATATAAAATACGAATTACTTTTAATAAAATAAAATATTAATATTACGAGTACCTTAGTGGGCTGAATTAAATAAGCTGGTGAAGCAAAAGTGATCTGAATTAAAAGCATGATGCCTAGTTTATTCAATAAAGTAATAACAATTTGTAACATAAATGATAGTACTTGAGCGAATTGTTTTGGAAATTTTTGACTTGCTATTATAGATTAGATTTGTAAATAAATTGGTTGCTTTGATAATCATAGTAGAAATTTAGTGTTAGCAATTGTGATTAAAATAACATCCCGTAACTTAATATTTTAGCTTTTCTGTGTACGAGAAGTAGTCTAGAGGTTGTATTATAATTTTAAAAAGATCTATATTTAGCTGTGACTGAAATAGAATGATAGAAAACTCCTACATTATTTTAAATTCCTAAATAATAAAAACGAGTTTTCATTTCATCGTTACAGAGTGAATGCTGTGACGTGCTACACGACAAGACATGATCTACAATGCTTATCATCGAAACTGAACCCACTATAGGTATAAGCACCATGACCGAATTGAAGGATAGCATTAGAGAAAAACTAGTCAATGACATTATAGAAGATTTAAATTTACATTCTTCTAATAAAGAAAATGTGGAGACATCTGACAATTTGATTCGCAATGGTACCATTGAAGGTAAGGATAAAGAACAAGATATTGAGGAACCTATTCTTAACATAAAACAAGAAAGCAACGAACTAGAAGTTGGTATTGGCCTTGAAAATGTTCATGACTTGAAAAATATAGAAAAAGATACAAATACTGACGGAGGTAACCATGAAGAAAAGAAAGTTGAATCTCAACATGAAATTGATTTGAACAGTAAATCTCCAACAAATAATAATGATGATACACATATAGAGCCAATAAAAGAATTGAAACTTATTTTAAAGAAGGAAATTAATGATTCTATCATTCAAGAACAAAATGAAGAAGAGAACGTAAATGTTCCAGTTGTGGATACAATAGCACAGAATGATAAAATGGTATATATAGAAGAAATTAAAAACGCAGAGAGTGTTACAACTGTAGAGCTATCTGAATCTAATGATAGTCATGATAATAGAGACGCAAGTAATACAAATGTTAGTGAAAAGTTAGATGAATCTGAAATAGATGTTATTGAAATAAATAAACAACAGGAAAATACCATGAGTTTAAACAAAACAGAACTTGTTTCTACAAGTAATAACTTGCCTGTCAATGAAGCAGAATTAAGCAATACAATAAACAAAGAACCGGAATTAAAAACTCAAGATACAGACAAATCAAATGAAGTAAAGTGCATGGACACAGTTATTATTGATGATAAAGATAATGATGGTTTAGTAGAGAATAATGAATGTATGGAAATAGATAATGTTGAAGAAAATCTCAAAGAAACTAATGTTAGTACTATAATAGACTGCGAAGATATCTCTGAAGCTATTGAAAATCCCATTACAGGAGAGCCTCCTTCTGGAACTATAGATGTAGGTAAAGACGATGTAGTGGTTGTAGAGGAAGAGGAAAAAGAAAAAAATGCTGAAAATAATACAAGTACTCAAATGTCAGAGAGCAATAAAATTAATCAGTCTATAATTAGGAGAAATAGTTCTATTTGTAGATTATCCAATAACCTTGATATTTTATCTGATGATGATGATGATGAAATGGCAAAAGAAGCTGCTCCTGAAACTGATACACCTATAGAACCCAATAAAGTAGAAACAGTTGTTGCAGATAAACAGTGTATAAACATAGAAGATGATGATGACATAATGCTTATAGAAGAGGATATCCCTTCTAAAGAAGTAGAAAATAAGAATGAAACTATCAAGGAAACATTACCTGAGCCAGTAAAACCAGTTGATAACACGAATTATGAAGCAACAAAGGTCGATGAAGAAACTGGTGAAAACAAAAGCAGTTTCATGGAATCCATTGAACTTGTATCAAATAAGAATGATAAAGGTGAGCCTCTGTTGTTTTTAGTCTTACATTTATAAAGAGGTTTTGTTCTCAAATCATAGGTTCACAAATGTTTTAAAATTAATATCTTAATTCAAACTTTGTAATTATAACAACGATCACATTGTTTCCGCATTATGTATGGATTAATATTTTCTGCTCTGCTAATTCATTTGCACCGTAATTCAGTACCACATTGATGTTGAATTATTAACTATAATTAAATATCATATTATGTGTTATCTAACAAGTAATCAAATGAAACTTATATTTATAAATTTATCTTAAATAAAAGAATAAAATTTACAAAAGACATTAAATATATTAAACGAAATCATAATTTTGTGTTTATTGTTGTTAATAAAAGTGTCTTCTATTTCAGAATCGATATCTCCTGTAACGGTAGCTCCAGAAGGAATACAAACAAATGAGAAAGGAGTAGAATCTGATGTAAAACATTCTGAAATTGAAAAACCATTATTACCTGAAAATGTACTAAGTTTATCCAAGAAAAAGCTATCCGACATGACAAGGGAAGATCTAGAAGAATTTTGTATACTAAAAATAGTTGAAAGCATAATGGATAGAAGTCAACTTAGCGATATAAAAGCGAAGTTATCATCTATGACGCAAAATTTTAATGAATATAGAAAAAAAGCGAATGCGTTGGCGAAACAGAATAGAGACTTGCAAGTCGTCCTTAAGTCTGTTCAAGAGGAGCAGAAAAAACTTAATGAGACTTATAACGTTATAACACCGTTGAAAATAACTCGGTCTGTGGGAATGCAAATTCAACTGCAGGAAAAAATTACATTGAAAAGAAAAAATTCAAATGCACAGAACACTCGGTCCGTGAAAACAGCCACCCAAAATTTAACGCGAGCCCAAAAACTTGGACCTAATCAGATTATTCCCGTTCCAAAGTTAGTGCCAGCTAGCAACACTACTATGAAAAGCCCTACTGCTAATATACCTAATACGCCGAACAATGTTGTCAGGGTTCCTAATAACTTAACAAATATTGTTAAAATTTCGCCTGTTCAAAAAGTCGCTGAGAAAAGGCCATTTAACAAAACACAGGCCGTAACTGTCGATTTGACAGATGACGAACCACCCGCGAAAATAGTACAACGGGCCTCGCCAGCTCCACCGGTAAGAGTGATACCATCACAGAACCTAATGGCAACACCGAGACAACATACTCCGCTGAGTCAAATGGTGAATAATCAAAGAAAAGTGTTTATACCTATCGGCTCGCAGACTGGTCAAAACCTCAGGCCGGGTCATAACATCATGTTGAAAACTGTGTCACCGAACGGTATGTTCATTGAAATAAAGTATATGATTTTTATATTTACGACAGTAGAATTTTATTAATAAAATGACATTTTATGCTATTATAATCTGTTCCTCAAACAGGCGAAGAAAAAGTCAATGACATTGTAAATGATGAATTTGCAAAAACCTGTAAATGTTGCTCTTCTTTTACTTGTTTATCGATTATACATTCTGCCATATTACATTGCACGGGGTTATGTTTATTAATATCTAACAAACCTCTTCCATATTTTTTGCTATCACGGTAATGTTGCCAGGAAGTAAACATTTAAAATTAGAACAAAAACATAGTGATAGTTTGAATAAGCTCTATGGCGCGTTCTGTGGTCATGATATGCATTTCCGCCTGCGTGAGAAATAGAGCATAAGATAATGTTATTGATATTTTCGCATACTTAAATTTCTGTATTGATTTTGTAGGTCCAAGAGTAAGAGGTCCGGGTCCGAATATTATAAGGTCACAGAATCAAGGAAGAGTGAGAACAACTCCAGTGAACAGGCACCCTGCGCCTTTACCGGACGCAACTAAGCAGTACCAACCACCTAACTGGAAAGCTTTACCACCTGCCCCCGATCTCAAACTGTCAAAGGTCGATAATGGCATAGTCATCTCCTGGAAGATTGATGGCTACCAGGAAGACCTATTTGAACAAATAGCCAGCTACCAACTTTACGCGTATCAAGAAACCAATTCGCCTCCTAGTACGTCACTATGGAAGAAGATAGGTGACGTGGCAGCATTACCTTTACCAATGGCGTGTACTTTGACGCAATTCACGGCGGGATTCAAATATTTCTTCGCTGTCAGGGCAGTTGACGTGCGATCTAGGATAGGACCTTTCAGTTTACCTGGAAGTATATTATTACTGAAAACAATGTAAAGACTGATTTTATTTTTAATTATGTTGTCTAAATAATGATTAGGTACGAAAGTGATACTTCCTTGTGTTATTTATTTAATCTTACTTTTGTTGTTGTGAGAATTGATTTAATTTTTCACACTTAGCACTCGATAGTTTTGTGTTATGTGTGAATGAATGAACAGGTGTATTAAAAGTTATATATTTTGTGAAACCAGTGTTATTAGCTATCTGATGATTATAAAAAAGTTCCTCTTTACTCAAAATTGCCTTGTCTATGGCAGCAAGATGTGTTGTAAAGTCGACGCCCTATTAAAATTCATGTTCCAGAGCAATTTGAAGTGAGCGCGAAAAAAATAATCTACGTTACGATTAGAACGGCCTCTGCAGATTTGCAAAAGGTTCTTATTGCAAATTTCGTACCAGCAGAAGACCGTTTGTAATAAAGAAAAACATTTAAAACTGCCTTATACGTAAATACCGCACATATATATATGTATGGGTAAAGATTAAGAAATTATGGAAAATCATAGGAGCATTTGTTGCCACTTAAAATATTTGCTCATAAGTTTTTCATACACACTCCATCATTCTGTACTTTTACTATGGAACAAAAATACCACTACTGTTATTCTTTTTCGTTTACATTATATAAACTTCCCTAGTAGAAAGAAGGGAAATGGTGAGAGGAGTGGACAGATGTGTTTAGATACTTGCGCTGTTCATTGCCATCGCTACTTGCCTGGTTGTTGCCGTAGGAGTGAGCATAATGTTCTTATTCTTTAATAATGGTTACATACATTACATTCTAAAGAATTTATTATAGCGATAGTTGTATTTTAGGGCGTTTTCTAAACAATATAAGTAAATACATTATAAAATATCAATTTTAGCTACATTAAATATCCCTTTTTGATTGTTTGCGGATATGCTGGATTTTTATTGACTTCCGCTGCTTGAATACCATAAAATAAAATGTTTTAAACTTTACAAAATAATAATTAACATAATTAGAGTGGAATGTTCCATCGATAGCAACGGCACGTGTAAATATTTAGATAATAGAATTATATATTTTGGTTCAGTAGATTATGTGTTAGATATTAAGTAGCAAATGCTTGCAAGAAAATCAAAATAAAAATTGATTCAGACGTAGTAAAATTTTATTTTCCGTCGCCCTGTATCGACTCTGCTAATGTTTATTTCGCAAAATTATCTTGACCCTCTGACAAAAAAATAAGTAGACCGAGGTACGACCTCTAAGATCGAAACTGGATAAAAGAAGCCTACATATGACCATAAACAATCTAGAATATTATAAAATTCTAAACATGCTATGTCTATATTGAAGCTATAAAAAAATTGGAATAGTCTATATAAACGACGGAGAACACGATTCCATTTTATTTTGATTGCAGGAGTTCAGCAGACAGGCAGACGGCCCACTTGATGGAAAATGGTAACCGTCGCCTATGGACATTTGCAACACCGAAGGTGCTACAAATGCGCTGCTGCTCTCTTAAAGGAGACTGGAATCTGGTCACTGATGCCGGAACACAACACAAGGTTGTTATGGCGGAATAGACTAGACCAGGGGTGGTCGCCATCCAGTCGAGCAAATACCCTACCACCTGGCTGTGGGTTGTTTAGTCGCCTCTTACGACAGGCCGCCTGGCCGCAGGAAATTGTATTCTTTCTCCGTTTCTGCACGGACTGATCAACAGCTAATTCTTAGACTTAAACTCTGCTCTACGCTACGCCTGGGAATCCCGGTGGAAATTTTTTGTGAATCATTTTAAATGGCCAAATTAAAAAAAAAACGAATTCCAATGTGATTTTTTACTGATCGATAGCAATTTTAATGTAATAAAATGTGAGGTATTTTTTTATCCCGGGACCGGTTTGTAGTTGTTCGGGTGCGGAAATATTATTCTGACGAAGTTTTCACTAAAACGATAGCTTACATTCTTTTTCAAATGCTGCGGTATTTTGTTTCCCGGGAACCCCGTGGGAATTTTAATTCGAGCGTATACAGAGTCGCGGGCATATCCTAGTACTTTTATAAAAATGTGAAAGTAAATTATATTTGTTTCTTTCCCTCTTTGGAAATGAACCGTAACATCAAATTTTACATCGAAGGGTTTTTACTATATTTGAAAAATAAGAACATTCTAAGTCTTTAATTAGAAATCAGGTTCTTTATATTTCTTAAAGTTTGAAACACTAGGATGAAAAAATACCAACATGTTAAGTCTGTTACAAAATTTTGCTTAAAACAAATACTTGCGTTTTTAACTTCGATCTTTCGATGATGAGATAGTCGTAGAATACTATTCATTCTTTTGCTTGAAAATTGAATGGTTCTGGTGTCATACCATCCCGAAAGTGAAGCCACGTGATAATCGCTAATGACTTGAAATTGAAATTTTCAAAATCCGACGAAGGGCACTATAAAATTTAATCGACGCCGCGCAACGCGTTGGCAACACACCTGGTATTGCAAGCGTCCATAGGCAGCGGTGACCACTTTCCATCAAGTAGGTCGTTTACCTGGTTGCCAGCTTATAGCAATAAAAAAAAACTAGTTACAATAATAATAAAAAACATGTGTAATTGTTATTATTGATTTGTATATGATTACTATTCTTCTACAAACCATATACATTTTATAATACCCAAACAATGGACAACTCTAAAGCAGATTCAAACCACGAAGAGCAAAGTAAACAACCGAAGTTCGTTTACGAAATTTACCCTGTTGGTAATCAAACTTGGGTCTTTTGTATTTTAGTGAATTTGGCGGGTCAACGCCAAGACTACTACGTCATAGATTAAAAACAAAGAAACTTCGCACAATAATATCAAAGTACCCTATGATATATACTAACAGTAGCCTTGAAAAGTCTAATAACTGGGCTTGGAGTCTCCCCATTTTAGAAGGACAGACTGTATGTATACCCATCACCTCTCTCCAGCGACTGTCACATACCTTGATGTGCAGCTTTTCTCGGGACAATTAGCATTACCATCACATCAACATTTCTTGTGTTATTTGTACATAAATCTACCTAAAAATAATCAATTTAAGTCTGGAAAGTTGCCTAAGCAGTGCATTCCCGGACACAACTCGAACCAACGTCTGAATTAAAAAAATATGCCAATAAATAAAAGACGTCTTCAACACGCCTGTGAAAAAACAAACGTAATTGTATCAGTTTATCTTGCCTTATTTTAATCAATAATCTTAGCTTCACCAGGAATTTTAGGGTGATTTCAGAGGTTTTTTTTTCAAAGGAGGTTTGACAAAATATTCTTATCCGATGATAAAAAAGGAGTCTGTTGAATAAAAAATATATTCGTACAAGTGCCATCTATGAGGCACTCATTACAATATTATCTCAGCTGAATGACTTTAAACCAAGACTAAATAATGCAGGAGTGTATTATCTATGGTGCAGGTTCTAAACTGATATGGAGGGTAGAGGTATGGAGAACCATCTCATATAGGAGAACAGTTGAAGAAGTGTCCAATTGTAAGCTGTAAAATAACAGTTGATAATCCGTCTAGAATGGCGCTGGCGTAGACAAAGGGTATGATGGTATAAATGTAGCGGTTGTAGACGAATCGAAGCATGCCGAGTTAGAAAATTTGCTATCTTGGGTGACTAGTAATTGTTGACAGGATTCCATATATCTACAATATCTAGGACACTATTAAAAACGTCAACTATTTACGGAGAACAAAATATTTTTTTAAATATAACCCCAAAGAATTGTTATGTGAAAACGTGAAGACTGAAGAGTGATTTAATTTTATGAACTTTGAAAAATTCGCTTGGTGATTTTTTAAAAATTAATTTTATAAAATCGAAATACTCTACAATACTACTCTAATAATTTTAAACCCTTTTTTAAAATTTACCCTAATGCTAATGTGGTGCCACCCTAATTTAACGCATTTCAATGAACATTTCTTCATATACAGAGACGGTTCTCTTTACCTCTACTCTCTAAGCCATAAACTGAATAATGATAAGCTTAAAAACAACTCATTATTCTATGGATAAACCATAGAGAAGTGTATGATTTTCAACTTAAAAAAAAACTCCGAAATCAGTAAAAATTATAACAACAAAAAAAGGTCAAGTTTGTCACACTAGAATATAAACAAATAATAAATTGGTCCACTACGTAAAAGTTTACATACAGTGAAGGCGAAATAACTACTGTCTTTCAGATTCAAATTAGTTGATTTACATAAAACATGGTTTAAAGTGTGTTACATCAGTGTTGTTTGTACTTAGTACACACGTTTTCGCCAGATTGGCGGGCAAATTTAGCTCTTACAAATAATTTTACTCTAAATAAAATTTTTACTATTACATTACATATTTATGTCAAAATTGCAATTAAAAGAAATAGCATCCATAGTCAAATAATAAAAACAGGCAAATATTAATGACATTCTAGTAATATGATGAGTTATTTAGTAGTAGTAGTTATTATTATTAAATATGAATTATATTTTATCATTTAGGTTGAATTTTAACATTACATATAGTACATTGAATGAATATACATTGAATGTCAATTTTTAACTTATAGTAAAGCAAATGAACGGTCGGTAAGATATGGGAACTGGAGATAAATCTTGTCCGTCCAAAGGTTCCCTTGAAGAGATTTCTTTTAGCAATAATGCCATCCATTGTACTACCTCATAGTATATAAGATTAACGTATATTTTTTCTGTCATATCGGCGCACAATAAAGAGTATTGAAATGTATAATACCTGCATTGTAATATAACTTCTTGGCAAGTTTTATGTATGTATATATATTTTTTGAACTACTAGTTTTGAGGAACATACTTGTGGCGTTCATAGACACATAGATAGTCAGATTTTACCGATAAAAGTCTTCGATGAATTTATAAGGGTTCAATTTTTGCTAAATAGCTAAATTACCTACTCTACACAAATGAAATACATAAATGGTAAGAAATATTAATTATGGACTAGCAACTCAAACCTGTCATAACAGTTGTCAATGTCAGCTGTGTGACTTTACAAAGACAATCGCCTAAAATGGCCAGTTTTCGATGAAAACATGTAGTGGTTGTTTGTTTGTAGTCCCGCTTATCGTGAAATTTCATGTATATCAATCGTGAAGCACATTACAATATTACAGAAATACTTAAACACGCATACCCTACCTGTGTACATTTGTGAACGGTATTTAGTTACGCAGTGTTCTTAGAGCTATTGATAAAATTGACGTAGGTAGTTGACATATCGTTTCGCAAGTTTTATCCACAGAGGTTTTATTTGTGTACGTAGTGTCTTGAATATACAAAGTAAGAGTAGTTTGAAGTGTACATTAATAGTTTATCAAGCTTAAAATTTGTTTTTTGCAGTGTAATCGATGTGCATAAGGTGAACGGTGTAGTGAAGTTTATTTAAATTTTGTGTTTGCGTTCTTACGCTGTAAGCCATGCTGATTTATCATCTTTGCTGTTACGACGATCACACACAACCGGTATGCTTGTTTAATTTATTCAAACTGTGTGCCATATTGGCTTTGTTCTTAGATGTGGTTCACATTTGTATTGTAACTTAGAGTTCACTTTACAAAATGTTGTCATCTGATCTTTGCACTTGAGAATCTGAGAAATCAAGTAAAAAACATAAAAGAACACATAAAACCTATAAATGTATTGTAATAGTGCCTGGTCTTTTAAACTGAAAGAATATTTATTAACATACCTACATTTTTTTACATATCATTTATCACTGGGTGCATGTATTTATTATTTGAGATATAAAGTGAGTTTTGGGTGGTTATAAATAAATAATCACGAAGGCTAAGGCGGGATCTCCGTTTGGCTTCACTCCTTGCTTAGCCTTCTAACCTAAATTTAAAAAGTTTGAATCTCATAATAAATAAATGCCCCCTATGACTATACCCCACCAATTACTTTCTCAACTTACTTACTTACTGTATGAATTAAAAACAATATCTCTTCTTTATTGTTCCAAAGCAGATGGCTTGGGATGCACCCCATGTAGGAATTGTGAACCTTGGACTATTTAATTTAATTAAAATATTTGAGACATTGAACAATTTATGAAGCACTAGCTGACCTGGCAAACTTCGTACCGCCTCAGAATCAATTTTTTTTATATTTACTCACCTTTTAAACCTTCCTTGGACTTCCACAAATAATTCAAAACCAAAATTAGCCAAATCAGTCCTGCTGTTCTCGAGTTTTAGCGAGACTAAGGAACAGCAATTGATTTTTATATATAAGATTGTTTTAATATAAATAGTTCTTATTCTTTTTTATAACTGTTTCTCATATAATGATAGTTCCAATGGCCTACATCTTTCTCCCCCTATTGCATCTGTGGGGGCTTATATAAGTTATGTGGTGCCTCATGATAGTTACCCTGTTGAATAGGGTGATGTACCATTGGCGAGAGCCCATGGCTCAATCGCCGTGAGGGGAGTACAAAATAAGACGAGAGTTGTTGTTGTACTCTTACAGTATATTAATTTCTTTTTTTGCTAATTTAACTTAGACTACATATACAGAAACCTTATCATTTATGTGATGGCACACCAGTATCCTATTCAATATTAAATATATTTTACATGTTTATCAGATTGGTCATTTTTGATTATATAGAAAAATGCTTATCGACAGCTCTAACACCGATATCTATTCGCTGTATTTACTTCAGCGTCACATTCATGCATTAACCATAGTTTTTAATTGTGCTAAATTATATATTAATTAATTGATGGATGAAATCTGAAGCAACATACTCTATCCCATTCCTCCTACCTGACCCCTCTATTCCATTCTCCATATTGCATACCCTCTATCCCATCCTAAAGGCTGGTGGTAATGCATTAGCTCAACCCTGGCTTCATATAAGTCTAGATGATGGTAACCACTTTTTATTATGTGGGCAGTCTGTCTGCCTGTTTTACATAAAAAAACCTATTCAATCTTTAGTTTTTGGGTTGGTATTTATTTTGATGATTAACTTATTTAATAAGTAGAGTTTGTCAGAATTTTGTATATCTCTTTAACTGCTTCAAGCAGGTTAACAGGCAGATGGCCAACCTAACTGATTATAGTCGCCACTATGTCAGAACATTTACAGCATTAGGGTTATCATAAATGTGTTGCCTGAATCTAAGAAATGTTACCCTGTCTTTCTTAACAAACCCATGTCATTCCAAACAACCTGTACAGAAAGTTCCTTCTAAACATTTAATTTTGCAATTGGCCTGTTATATGGGATAAGAGATCCTCTTCATCTTTGATTATTTAAAGTGTAACTATAACTACAAATTGGTACCCTTGAAACTCATTAGGTTTTTTAAGTTGTACATAAAAACTTCGACTAAAGAACACCTTATAATATTACAATGGCTATAAACCCAGTCATCGGCGGACAGTTTTACACTGAGTTGAACCTGGAGTAAAGAGGTTTACCAGGCTCCAAACTTTCCTGACATTTCTTGAACAGCCCTAGAGGAATAAGATTGTGGGTTAACACTCAAAAATTTCACTCATAAAATTGGCGGGCCTAGTATACTTCCAACAAAGTCCCTTTCACATTGTATTATCATGTATGTATGTATATATATCAGGGGTACTTAAACAGTCCAATGAATGCTTTTTGATTTGAAAAAAGAATTGCTGATGTAGATATATTCAGTTTTTGTTTCAGTTGATCCTTAATAAGACTCCCCCAATCTGTTTATTTTTTTTTTAAGTTAAGTTTTTTCTTGGTGTACATCACAGAGATATCTATCTAGGCCTAACATCCTCATCACTTTCTTTTAGTGTAATAACCTAGGGGTTATAACGGCGGAAGGAGGCGCGGAATTATCAAAGGAAGGTGCAGTACTTGTCACATGCCATATATATATATATACACACACACATATTAATGTATGATATAGTATGATTTTCCATTGTTCTGTTCTGAAATGAATGTATTGTTCATTTTACACCACTAAGAGCTAAACTGGATATCAATACGACTGCCGGTAAGAGTAATCTGAAAGCAGTTCTTACGCCGTTCCGTCCGTCGCCACTTTCACTTGCGCCCACGGCAACTTTCGCACCTAGTATAGATTTGTTTTAGATGTTATTAGTTTTGTCTTGTGTCCCTATTTCAGCAGGACATTTCAAATTTCTGAGACGAATAACAATTTCTGATCGTTATGTATACATGCTATAAATAACCGACAGACAAACACACACATTGTATGTCCCCAAAATAAGCAAGTTACGCTTGTGTTATGGGTAATATTCAACGGACCACTCTGGGGCCGATCCCAGACACCCAGACCACAGTAAATAACGGATAGTTCTTTTCCGAAATTTGCCATGCCAGGAATCGAAACCGGAGCCTCTGCGACACTGTGAGCTAGGGCGGTTAAAGGCTTTAGCCCGCACAATCATACAAGCCGTCATTGTCAGAGATATGATATACTAAATAAACATTGCCACAGCTCAAGCATCCCTTCAGTCCGGTGGTCAGATCGGTACGTGCGATTGTGTTTGTAGTTGGAGGCATTTACAGAATGAAATAGTTGTTTTATTGAATTCCCACTATCAATCAGGACATCACATTTACAGAATGAATTTTTCAAGTGGGCTTCCAGGGCTACATCATAAAGTAATTACGTAGCGAAAAGTACTCAGACGAGTCCCAGGGTCGATTTTAATGAAACTTAGTGGTATAATAAAGGGTGTGCGTGCGCGCGTGTGTGTGTATGTGTGTAGATATCGAAATGAAATATACACTAATCTAAACTTAGTTTTTTATTGTAATCTGTTGAGTCGTTTTGGACCCTATTCGAGACAAATTTTCGGTCAGGCTGGCAGACAAAAATTCTAAAACGAGCATCGTTTAAGTCGCGTTAGGTTAAGGTCGTGCGTAAACCACTATTACGCACGTGGCGGGTGTGCTGTCCGTTCGCCTCAAAAATTAGGAGGCCTAAGCCCAGCTATGGGACTACCGTGGCCTGTTATTATAATAGGTTGGGGAAAAAGTCTTTTCGCATATAGTATGTATGAACTTGTAATAAGATCTCTTTGGCTAACCATTTGTATCTGGCTGGTTTTGGTATCATTAAAAAGTTTTAATTTTAAAGAAGACAATTTCAAATTTAAATTAGGAGAATGTGTGATTTTTATTTGTTTTACTTATTGTTAAAATGAGTGAATCTAATGAAGAAATTCGATACATTTTAAAATTTGACTACAAAAAAGGTAAAAATGCAACACAAGCCACGAAAAAAATTGTTATGTTTATGGACCTAATGCAGTATTTGTGAGAGTAGCGCAAATTTGGTTTAAGCGTTTTCAATTCGGAAATTTTGATATCAAAAATGCACGTCGCTCTGGTCGCCCTGTTACGGACAAAATTGATGCCATTTTTGAAAAAGTGGAGCAAGATCGGCATATTAGTAGTTACGATGTAGCTGGAGAACTGGGAATTGAGCACAAAACGGTTTTGACGCATTGGAAAACATGAGCTCACTGAAAGAAACGTAATTAACCGTGTACTCATTTGTGATTATTTATTACGACGTAATGAAACCGAACCATTTTTGAAGAAGCTGATAACTGGTGATGAAAAGTGGATCACGTATGACAAGAACGTGCGAAAAACATCGTGGTGAAAGGCCGATCAGGCTTCACAGATTGTGGCGAAACCCGGGCTAACTCGCAACAAGGTGATGCTGTGTGTATGGTGGGATTGGAATGGCATTATTGATTATGAGCTGTTGCCGCCAGGCAGGACCATCGATTCTAAACTGTACTGCGAACAACTGATGAGATTAAAGCAAAAAGTTGAGAGAAAGCGGCCGGAATTAATCAACAGAAGCGGTGTGGTTTTTCACCATGATAACGCTAGACCTCACACATCTTTAGCCACTCAGCAAAAATTATGAGAGTTTGGCTGGGAGGTGTTAATGCATCCGCCGTATAGTCCTGACCTTGCACCTTCAGATTTTCACCTGTTTCGGACTCTGCAGAATTCCTTAGGCACCGTCAGGTTAACATCACGAGAGGACTGCCAAAACCACTTGTCGCAGTTTTTTGATCAGAAGCCCTAAAATTTTTATAGCAATGGGATCACGTCCCTCCCTACAAAATGGCAAAAAGTTATCCAACAAAATGGCACCTACATACTTTAGTCAAATGTAAATAAACTTTATAAAAAAACCTTTTGAATTTTTATATAAAAACTTTTTCCCCAACCTAATATATCCTAGAAGTACCCGTTTTATTCTGAAATCACAGAAACTTCAATTTTATTTATTAGTACAGATAGATATTACAGAAATTGATAACGTGACCTCGCTATTTCATATTTTCTACCCGGCTTCGCTCTTGTAAACTTTAATTTCGTGTCGACATGGAACTATTTCATTTGCCAGTATAAAAGGCTCGGCACATAGAGAATACTCTATGTGCACTTTTCCTTCACCATGAGCACGTAGTAATAATAACCATACGCACATTATAACATGAAATTATTAAGTAAATAAGTGGTGCACGTTTCAAGCCAGGATTTAAATCCTCGCCATTAGAATTAAACGCAGGTTAATAAGCCTTTACTAAGTAAGCTGCTTCAATTTGAGATATAAAAAGTACCCTTGCTTATCTCCAATGTACCATATTTAACAAAAGATATCGAATTGTATAATTGGTATTGTATTTGTAATACACATTTAATATTGTATAGATATTGGTCGTTCAGCATAAACGATTTTTAGGCATTGCCTAACAATGGTATTTATATGACAAACGAATTTGACACTCGTGTATCACGTTGCAAGAGTCGTAAATACATTCAAAACTAGGCACGTGGTGGGTTTTGATTTTCCTCCTACGCAACTGGAAATAGATGTGTGTGCAATATTAACGTGTTTTTTTCGATTCGTTAGATGAAATTCAAAATTCAAAAGTTTTTATTTAAAATAAGTTCTACTGGAGAACACTTTTTGAAGGTCGTACATATAAGTTAAAATGTAGGTTTACTTCCTATTCTATTTACACCGCTTCGCAACGTATTGTTACGAGTTGCGGGACTCGAATTAAAATGCCGTTGGAATTATTATAGAGTTTATTAGAACTATACAAACACGTATAATACAGGTACAAATATAACCGAACACAATAAATCCAAACATAATGCAGAAGGTCGTAATTCAATAAAACGCGCAAAGTCCGTCACTATTCGATTCTCGAATGTACACACGTCACGCCTTGATCGTGGTTCTCGCTCAACTGCCCCCTCTTTCCATCAGGCCGTGTTTTATACTGCACAAATGCAAAATGTGCTCACCCGGCAACGTCCACCCAATTTCCTAGTAGTCGTAATCCGCACACCTGGCTAATGATGCCTGCAAGCGGCCATAAACGAGTACAATAGGCTGTTCTCCACAATAATTAGAAACGTATACCAATAAATAAGTGAATAAAAGAAGACTATCATAAAAGGATTACAATTAGTCCAAATGCCGACAGTACGATTTGTACGTGGAATTTGTCTTTGTCGGGGCCTGGGTTGTAACAGTATTAATGCTGTTAGGAGAACAATCGGCAAGAAACTCCCCAGCAACACGTCTATCTAGAAAAATGTTTTCCTTCTTCGCTCTTTTCTTCTGTAATCTATACTATAATATATCTGTAAATGGGTCGAGTTTGTACAATGCGTTTAAAAATGTGAAATAAACCAGAGGGGCTAATTCGGACCAGCAGATTCCGAAAATGCAATTTTTGTCTGTCTGTCTGTCTATTAAAGCATCACGTGAAAAGTACTGAACGGATTTAAATGAAATTCGAAACGGAGCTAACTTATATCACGGGGCGTAACTTAGGATACTTTTTATCCCGATAAATAACGTAATTTCCGTGGGATAGATAAAAATAGCAAAAAGATGGCGCTGCGATCGCACCTTTTTTTAGAAAATAATGAACGTATATGAATGAAACTTGACATAAGGCTGACTTATTACTCGAATCAACACTTAGGATACGTTTTAACACGGTAAAAGACGTCGTTTACTTGAAATAGACGGATTAGCAAAATAGATGGATTCATCTCTGTTTTGCTGGGCAGCTGTTTAAACTATATGGACTTAGTTTCTTTGTTATTGTAGTGAATTGAACAAGAAACAGTAAAGTTTTAGGTCTAATATAATACTTAGTCTTGCCATAAATATTGTAAAAAGAAAAAAACAATTTCTATTGCAAATAATATTTATAAGTTTTACAGTGTGTTAGTTAAATACATAAATATAAAACAATTTAAAATATAAAAAGCTTATTCGAAGTGGTCTCCATTGGCTGCAATACAGTCCTTTAAACGTTAAGGCCATTTATCAATAGAAGCACGCACTCTTTCCATGGGAAAATTCTTCACTGCCAATCGTATAGATTGTTTTAGGGTCTCCAAATTATTATGACGTTTAGAGCAAGCCGTACTCTCTAAAACTGACCATAAATCATAATCCAGCGGATTAAGATCGGGACTAGCTGACGGTCAGTCTTCAGCTCTGATGAAGTCTGAAACGTTCGTTTCCAACCAAGACTGCGTGAACCGAGCTTTATGACCCGGCGCCAAGTCTTTCTGGAAGGACCATTCTTGGTTATTGAACATGGTGTTGTTAAGGGGCTTAACTACCTACTCAAGAATGGTATCTTGATACACTTGTGCCGTTGTTTTGATACCTTTTTCACAAAAATATGGCTCAGTCACTCCTTCATAGCTAATACCCCACCAAACGATCACTGAAGACGGATAATGCCCACGTTGCTCTCTGTCGACTAATTGAGAAGCTTCCTTAGAGCTTTGAGCATAAATACGGTCATTTTGTTTGAAAAAAGTTTGCTCAATTGTAAAAAAATTCTCATCCGTAAACAAATTTTTTCTGTGAGTTGTTTAGATTTTACCACCCTATTCTTTTTTAAATTATGAGTTAATAAATTACTAGAGCGTCTCTTATAGGCTGCAAGTCCTAAGTCATCTTTTAAAATACCCGTCATGGTTCTAAGTGTATCTTCATCTCCCGAGATAAAATCTTTTGCTTTCGGACAGGATTTCTTCGAATTCTTTCCCTTACTGCTTTGACCACCTTTTTCTTACGAACACTACGTGGACGGCCAGATCTTTTTCTGTCACAAACAGAGGAAGTCTCAATAGCCCGGTACACAAACATTTGACTAATATCAAGCGTATGGAGAGTTTTAAAAATTGAATTTGGCTCCATACCTACTTTGTGTAATGCAATCACAGCGATTCGGCTCTCTTTATCGCCCCACTCCATTTTAATATCGCAAAATGTTGTACAATGTATTGGCGCCAAAATGAGTAAACACAATGAACGATCATATAAAAATGACAGATTCCAAATTCAAATGTAATATTTTGTTTCTTGTTAGTTATAACCGTATTTATGGCCAGATTAAGTATATATATGTATATAAAAGCTAATTTAGTTTTTATGTAAGTATCATAGAGCTACTTACTACCTCTAGGGCTTTTCACTCTAGTTTTAAATAAAGCTCTTTTTAAAATAAATTTTAAACAAAAGTATGTTACACGATTACTTTTCGAAGAATTAATAAATAGTTTGTGATAGTCTGTAAGTCATAGTTATTGGATTGGGAGATTATTGGCACTATACAAAGAAATATGGAAATAAGGTGATTCATAGAAACTTATACAATATTCTTGAAATTAGGGTTATATTAAATATCATATCATTGGTATGAAAAAAAATAAAGTAAAGGTACCCACCCCTAGATAGATCTTCAAAAATAATAGCCATGTTTCATTATAAATTTGATAGCTCGTTATTAGGCGAGATATCTATAATACAAGTAATAAATCCGTAAATATTTCGAATTTTTTAATTTATTTCCCGAGTTCAGCAGACAGGCAGAGGGCCCACCTGATGGAAAGCGGATCCTGTCGCCGATGGACATTTGTAACACCAAAGGTTCTCAAGCCCCTTAAAGGGAGACTTGAACCTGGCCACTATGCCCGAACAGAACTCAGTGTTGTGTTCGGGCATTAATTTGGACCAGGGTTGGTAGCCGTCCAGTCCGGTAAATGTCCTACCACCTGGCTGTGGGTTTGTTTTGTGGCCTCTTACGACAGGCCGCCCGGGCGCAAGTTTATTCTCTCTCCGTTCCTGCACGGATAAAACGGATCGAGTTTGTAAAATGGATAAAGATTAGGGAGGTTAACTCGAACCAGCAAATTCCGACAGTGCAACTTTTACAATTTTGTTCCGTCTGACTGTCTGTCAGAGTATCACGTGAAAACTACTGACCTGATTTAAATGAAAATACACATAGAGCTAGCTTATATCCCGGATCAACACTTGGATACATTTTATTCCGGTAAATGAAGTCGTTTTCGTAGGGTAGACAAATAGCCAAAGAGATGGCGCTGTGATCGCGTAATTTCTTGTCGTCACCGTTGCATTTCATTAACAAATAGGTCGTCGTCATGCCAACAGCAAACATTCTTTTGCTAGCACAATAGAATATTGCATACAATAAAGTAGTTTACAATAACAACATTTTACGTAGTATAATCGGCGTTCTTATCGCTTACAGCGTTTCCTTCCATACAACCTTCTGGAAATAGACTTGCTCAAAAGAATGGGTATAAACTAAAGTCGTAAGTGCCTCCTCTGAGTTTCAAATTAAACGATGGAAAATTCAAGGTAGTGAAACAATTTTAAACAGAATTGGATTTCAAAGGTATTGTTTCTGGGGTACTACGGAATCCTTCACTACGCGTGGTTCGACACTCGGCCGAATTTTTTTACCTACTATAACAATACTTGAATTCGAAGTCGTAAAAAAGTAAATTCTAAACATACCAAGTGAGCTAGCGGCTCGATAACCGGTTTAGTGTATTTACGGACTAGAATTTTATTCCGATTTTAGCGATATATCAACATTGCGTGCAGTTATTTTTGATAGGACTGAGCTGGTTTGTATTTATAGAATCTATCTATATTGTTGTGAATCTGTAGAGGTGTCGATGTTGTATAATGAATTTAAAAAGGCAAAATAGTCAGGGGACTAATCCGGATCGGTAGATTTTGAAAGTGCAACTTTTGGAATTATAGAAAAATAGAATAGAAGACACTTTATTGTTCACCAAATAAACATTTACAGAAAGAATAATTACAATAATTTAACGGTTAAACAAAAAGGCAGCCTTATCGCTTAAAGCAATGTCTTCCAGGCAACCTGACTTAGAGGATACTTTTAACAACATATGTCTAGGTATAATTAAATTAAAAAGAAGTAAAATAAAATAGGAAGAACAGTACAATGTGAACAGTAAACAGCAAAGTTAAGAAGAATATAAAAATATATCCTATTAATATTATAAACGCGACAGTTTGTAAGAATGTATGTATGGATGTATGTTTGTTAACTCTTTCACGCAAAAACTACTGAATGGATTTTGAAGAAACTACAATAATGTAGCTTACACGTCAGAATAACACATAGGCTATAATTTATAAAGATATAGTGTGAATTATCCAAAATATAACGATTTTCCATCACCACGCGGGTGAGACCGCGGGGCACAGCTAGTATTTTATTATTAACTAAAGTAATGGTTATTGACAGTATTTTTAAATATGGCAAGTGATTTAGCTTTTCTTGTCTATTAAAAATATATGTTTCAAAGAATGACACATGGCAGCATCTAGTTTTGTACAAATTAGGAGTTTTACAGTCACTTTTCCTAGAAGATTATCATTCCTAGTATTTGTCTTCCATGCCAATACCAGAAGGTACTAGAGAGCGCACACGACATCTACTACCTTGCGCAGTAGCGGATTTACAAATAGGCTGAGTAGGCTTAAGCCTGGTGCGGTGGATTTTGGAGGGGCGGCAAATTAGTAGTCAATTTTTTTTATTTCTTAGAGAAATATTAAATTGTCATATTTCTATTACTATTTTAGAATGAAAAATAATTTTAAATTCGCATTTGTCCTACGGCAGGAATAAATATATCGATATTTCACAATCTGCAAATTACGGAAAAAGGTGCGTAATAAGACGATAGTCCACAAATCATAAAGTTACAATTTCATTATAAAAAAATGTATCTAATTAATATTGGCAAAATTTGAATAGCTTACAAGCAACAAATGCCTAAATCCGCCGCTGAGCGGGCGCTTAACTTTTTATAACATGTAGATTTTTAATGTACTACCATTTGTTTGTTTAGTTTAGACTTTAAATTCCTCAGACTTAAAATTTGTTAATCTTTAGGTTCGACAGGGAAAACAGTCTAGAAACTTGCCAACTAATTTTACCTATATAATATCTACTGTAATATAATACCTCAGGGGCGGATTTAGACATTTGCCGCCTGTAGGCTATTCAAATTTTACCGTCCCCACCGACGTCTATAAATCTATACCCTAATTCACAATTATATTAATTAAAAAAATTGACAATTACATTGTAACTTTATGATTTGTGCTAATAACTGTGCACTAATTAATACTAATTACACAACCTTTCCTTCCTGTAATTAGCAGATTCTGAAGCATGATGGGTGGTATCTATGGGTTTGCCATGGTCAAAAGCGACTACTCAAATTGTAGACAAAATCTAATTAGTGAAACATATTTCATGTTCAATTATTTGTGTGAACTTAATACGATTTATCTTATTAAGTCTAGAATTTAATTAAGTAACATTACACAATTTCTGTAAGAAATAAAAAAATACTAGCCTCAAATTTGCCGCCCCTCCAAAATCTACCGCCCTAGGCAGGAGCCTACTCAGCCTATTGGTAAATCCGCTACTGTAATACCTACTCAGTTGTATGCAGAAAATACTGATCTTAATGTGTTTTATATATTCTACTAAAGCCGACATTAGACGTGTTAATTTCTGTCTTTCAATTTGCAGAAAAAAGAAATTTAATAAAACGATCTTAATTGTTAAAAAAGGTTTTTTAAGTGATTTTTAACTGCTTTTTCGTTTGAGTTCTATTTTCGTTTTTTTAATTATTTGTACACCATAACTGTGCCATGGAAACTTCGTTCGCGTTACCATCACAACATTTGTTAGTGAATTACTACAGCGGCACTAAAAACACTACCGCATCGTCACCTTTTTGTTTATATTCATTTATCCCACGAAAAGGACGTTATTTATCGAGATAAGTAAGAGATGCCACAAATCCGGAACGGAATCCATCCGTGCAAGAAAGGCGAAAGAATACAGTGTCCTGCGGCCAGGCGGCTGGCTTGTCGTAAGAGGCAACAAAAACAAGCCACGGCTAGGTGGTAGGGTATTTGTCTGGATGGCTACACCACCCCTGGTTTAGAGTACGCCGCTATAACAACGTCGAGTTGTGTTCCGGCATTAGTAGCCAGGTTCCAATCGCCTTTTAGAGAGCAGCAGTAAATTGGTAGCACCTTTGTTGTGACAAATGTCCATAGGCGATGGTAACCGCTTTTCATCAGGTGGGCGGTCTGACTGTCTGCTGAACTCACGCAATAAAAAAATAACATTCGGTTTCTCTCGGTATTCGGCCAGAGACTGTAGTATTATATGTGCTTGTTTTTTGTTTCACAATTTGATATTCGGAATTCGCCCGATTACTACACAGTATTGTGTATTACACCGAATGTCGAATAGTAAAAAAGTGGCCGGATACCGAATAGGAGCAGAATACTCTTGGCATCTCTAATTAAAAGTAAGCGTTGACCCGTTATACTTATATATGCTAGCTCTGCATTGAGTTTCATTTAAATCCGTTCTGTAGATTTGATACTGTAAAAATCGTTTCTAATGTTCTACCTTCATGATATTAGATAGTGTAACCTTCATACGAAATATTTTTTATGTAAGGTTACTAATTTGATTTTATCTGAAGAGTGGACGAACGAGTGAAAGGTTTTTATCAATTTTGAAGATGATTGTTGTAATCTTTATGTCTAAGATAAATATAGTTATATACTCTTTGATATAGAGTTGATAAATATACATTTAAAATTACAAAAGACACATGCATTTAATATGTAATCCAGCTGGTAATAGTCGTAATAGTTCCGTGCCTTGGCAACCACTGTCACGTTCTAATGTCGTGGGTTTGAATCCTGGCCGGGTATACTTGATTTTGACCTATATGTACTGCTATCACATGTGCTCACGGTAAGCAAAATATTGTGAGAAAAACTACAAATAACAATTATCAATGGTGGATGAATGATCACAAATTCGCTGGCCCGGCTTGGACCGATTCCATCAGTGGACTTTTATGAGCTAATTATTTGAAACAACACTCATGAAAGACGCATGTTTATATGTCTGTAGGATTTTTCCATGTGGAATGTTGAATGTACACACCACTGGCCACTGCCCAGGGACAAACGTTTGTCACGATCGAATAGATGATGTCATAATCGTTTCCAAATTCGGAAAAATACTATATTAACTAAATTATGGGGTGGAAAGTTTTACATGTAATAAATATTTAAAGTACTTAATAAGGGCCAATTTTTCAATTACCAGATAAAAATTATCCATCGAATAAATTATAACCTAACTGAATTTAAAAGTGAAACAATTCAGTTTTTTTATTTGCTCAACTCTAATGTTTAATTTGTTCATGTTGTATTTAATCCGCGGAAATAGCCCGCGAAGGCCACCGAACGCCGCAGATTGGCCAACGAGAGATGCTGCGAAGCCATCGCCATGCGGAGAAGACTCCAGAAGTTCCAAACCCATTTACCAGTTGCCCACTGAGTTGCAGCCGGGGTATGATTGAAAAATCGGCCCTAAAGCTAGTTTGAACAATATCTGTTGAGTAGTATTTCTTTAAATAACGGTTGTTTTTGATTAATTATTTTGAGGGATGTTCACCCCCATTTCTTAGAGCTGCCAAGCTCAACTACGCAACGGTTCTCTAGAACATTTGTTCCGCGTACGACAATGATTTGGAATTGAGGACCCCAGGGGAAAAGACGAACTTGTCAAGCAACATTGTTTTTGAGATATCGCATTTTTAAGTTTACAACCCTGTGCTTCGGAAACTTATGTTTCACAATAAAACAGATATAAGTTGAATCACTTAAAATCAAAAAGGTTTCAAGCATAAAAAAGTCAGATTTAACAGGGAAAAGTAAAAAACATATTGGTGACGCCCTCTAGCGATTTTGGGCAGCTTATAGATAATTTCACTTCAAATGTCAGTGCGGTGCCCACTCGCTAGTACATGGTGGCTGGATACCTTTTTGACTTTTCGTATGTCACATATACGCGTCGTCCTTGGTCGCTGCTGTACTCGTTGAGCAGGCGCACAGGTTAAAAATAATAATATTTAATACTTACCTAATAACTACTATCTAGTGATTGAAAAATCGGCCCTTAATCAAATACCAATAAGTGTTACATTAAGTGGAAGGACTGGGAATAGGTTATAAGCCGGCCGGTTTCCCCTTGTGTCTTGTGTTGTGGCGAAGGTGGTGAAAAAGGTGTGATGAATTTATGGCGATCTGACAAACGTACTGTGATAAGGTGATTGGGCATATTTTCTTAGCCGCTCCAGTGGTTGTCGTATGAGTTATCTTGATTGCCCGGTATCGCGTGCTTTTGTTTTATATCACCGTAATTTATTTAGGGTTCGAACTTTGGTTCATCACAGCCCCTGTACTATGTTATGGCTATTTACATGCCTTAACACATATTGTGTCACTGACAAACCTGTTTTTTCCCTGGACTTTACGTATGCTATGCTACTTTTTCCCTGCATGCTATTTTTTAAACGTCAAGAACTCTAAGATTAATGTTTTACACTGTTCGGTTTATTATCGTATAGTACCGGAATGCCCTACAAAATCGCATTCACAGATTAGATTCATAAAAAGTGACAAGTTCGTTTTTTTCCCTGAAGTCTTCAATTGGAAGGAACTTGCCGTCGAGGTTTTCTCTCTGAGCGTTGTTTAAGACAGGAGTCATAAAATTTCTTAGAGGTCAGCAACGCGCTGGCACCGTTCCCGGTGTTGCAAACGCCATAGGCGACGGTAGTAAGCCATCTGCCTGTTTGTCTGCTTCAGGCAATAAAAAAAAATATATTTTTAGGGTTTCGCAGCCAAATGACAGAAGCAGTAAACGTTTGTAGCTTCTACGTAACACTTCATTTTACGTGTACTTAAACGCACATGCCGATTTTTTTAATGTCCAGTACAATCAGCGATTGATGGTTAAAAAATAGAAAACCTCAATAAGCAACACCGACAAGTCATTGAACCTCATACGAAAGTGGGTTAAAATGTTAAATTTAGTTTTAGGTATCAGTCATCAGCTTCATGTTAAATCCAATGTGGTTTGATGGATTTGTACTCGATTTACGATTACTTTTATAGGTTCGATCGTGCGGATACCGTTGGGTATTACGTCGGGGAGACCGGGAGCAGTTCTGCTTTTTATTCTTTCATATTGGATTTAAATGTCCATAGGCGATGGTATCCACTTATCCAGGTACATCTGCTTGCCTATACAAACATAAAAAATTTATCTAATTATGTTATGACTAGTTATGACTTCCCTTTTCTCATAGAATGAAGTTTAACCAATCTAAACTTGTCCAAGAATCATGGGCGATATGCCGTACAACAATAATCGCGAAGAACAGATCTATTCGATATTTTTTGTTATCTTTGATGTTTGTATTACTTATATGAAAATACAGAATAAAATTATGATGATAAAAGTTTTTGGGCTTATTAAATACTAGCTTCTGCCCGCGAATTCGTCCACGTGGAACAGTTAAAAAAAAGTAAGTTAAAAACACCCCCCCGATTTTAAAACATTCTTCATTGGTGCTCCGCTCCTATTGGTCTTAGGGTGATGATATATAAGCCTAATTGTTTTTTAATGTATAAATTGTTTTATTGTATGATAATAATACCAGCAATATCAATACTTAATTAGGTGCATAACTTGTTATACAAGTTCTATATAAAGTATCCTATATGTTGACCAGGGATATAAGCTACCACCATACAAAATTTAATGTAAATCGGTCCAGTCGTTTCGGAGATTAGTCGGTACAAACAGACAGACAAACTGAGAAACAAAAAATTTGAAAATATCAAAATTAGTTCTATTTCACTTCTTACATCCCCCTGACTCGGTTTTTAGCATTTTTTTTCATTGTACAGAAATTTGACTTTAATATTTTATTATATGTATAGATTTAATTAATAATCGACAAGTAACATGCACAGGGGGTATATAAAAAAATAAAAAGACTATAAGCCATCCTGAAACTAAATAAATAAATAAAAGACTTGTTCTTTACGTTAAATAAAATTTCGTTAAAAATACAATAACTTATTTACCTCTATATGTTTTTTGATATTCTGTCTCAATTGTTTATTCTGATATTCTCTGATTATTTTAATAATCATATAAGTGCATAGCAAGGATGTGTACAAACATGTGAAAATTTGTTTGTTTTGGACCGGAGATAAACACTCGACCCTAGTGGTGATGACCGGAGTGTGGGTCTACATTACACCTCGAAGATGCTGGCGAGGCTACAAGAAAAGTCTAATGCATTGAATGATGTAAAGACTATCATATAAAACTCTGTATAAAGCGAAAAATACATTAAACATGTCAAGAATTTATGAACCTAAAATGGTCAACTGAGGATTGATTAGTTGACAAACATAAACAAAGAACGTAATCGTCTCTTTTCTTAAATGCTCAAAGTGAGTAGTCCATGGCCGTGGAAAGAGGTATTTTTATACTGTTCTCACTGAGGATTTTCTTTGACCACTTGTTCAATTTAGGTCAGGACTGTAGAAATTTTATTTTTATAATATTGAAATAAATAAATACAATCTTAAAGGAACTTTCAATTGATATATAGAATAATATCCTTACGTATAATTGAATCAATATTGTGCTGATAATTTTATTAAGTAGGTCATCAATAATAAAAATTCTGTCTAATATCATACGTAAATCAATCTAATTTTATTTAAATTTGAGTTTTTTTTGGTCGATGTGGGAATGCCTTTTGATGCCTTACAGCTCGAATACACACAGTGGCAAACAGCCAGATGGGGACCACTACCAGGGACATAGCCAACGCGTTATCAGCTTTTAGAATGGAGTAAAGGGAATGGGATAGCGCGGATGGGATAGAGAGATCAGACAGGAGGAATGGAATAAGGGGTTGGGATAGGTGGTGGTCCGATCGCACTAGCGGAGTGCGCCGCCTGGGGTTCAGAGAGGTCTCAATTTGTTTGTGGTCAGGCGGTATCTCTAGGAAGCATAGTCGAGGCTATGCTCCGCAATAAAGAGTGGTGGCAGACCGTTGCCTCCTTTTGGGAGTCGCTAATGGTCCATAAGGAGGCAGTCGAACGAGAGAGACCCCGTCCGTAGGAAACGAGTGCGCGGTCGGAGGCGTCGCTACGCGCATCTCCCGTAACCATCACAGGGAGCCGCGTGGAACTGGGGAAGCTGGCCAACTTCATATCGTTGAACAGGGTACCCTCTCCTGCAGAGTACCTTAAGTGAGAAGCCAAGCGTTGGGGTGCCACAGATGTAGTGTCTATGAACTAGTTACTGTGGCACCCCGTAAAAGCGCATGGGAGATGCTTAAGTTTAATGAGGAATTCGACAGTCTACATCGCCCTGTCCTCCGCTCGGAGGCCACGGTGGTAATACAGCGGTTCAAGAGTCCCACACAGCCCTCGGCTTAAAACTTCCCCCCAGGCCCGAGGATAGTGTCGCAGGAAAAGACATTCCCCTGCTTCGAAAAAATAAAGGTGGTGGTCCGATCGCGTTTATTGGCGCCAGCATTACCAATTACTAACAAATACGTCGTCATAGCAACGATATTAACCATATACCTAATGTGTTGCTCTCATGGATCGAACACCTTCGCTAGCTGGCGTTACGTGTATTTATTATTAGGTACTTTGAATTAAAAATTAAATTTTACATTTCTAAGAATTATAACATTTCCATTTTATGAAATTCAAATACTATTTTAACGCGAGCGGAGCCGCGGGCAATAGCCAGCGCTAAATAGATAATATAATTTACTTCTCATTAAATGCAAATTATATATCTCGTACCCATTTTTTTGCGTGATTACTCTACCAATGTGCCAAATAATCACACGTGATAGTAGGTTAAAATAACAGACAAAAATAAGAAATGCACACGAAGAAGTAATTGATCGTTCTGCAAGTAGGTGGGTAGTTTGTCATTAGGTTAAGAGGTCACGTCAGTTAATCAACTAAATAGCTGTTTTTACTTAATTTATAAGCTATTTGACCATTTTGTCGAGTTTTCTCTACGTGATAATGTATATTGTGTATATTTCGTGAGTAATTTTTAAATACGAAAATATACCAGGAAGTTTACGGAACTTCTACTCAGAATTTGACATGCCAAAACTTTCTGTTTATATTTGTATTAAGTGGATATTACGCAATTCAAGCAATCTCCCGCGGGGTCCTATTTCTTACCAACCGTTCATGCCTTACTATCGGCTAACATTTCACATGAACTCCCATACAAGTAATGTCAAAATTTAACCGATGGTAGAGCAAGTGAATGAATAGTAAGATATGAACGGTCGATGAACCAACCTACCCTATGATTATTTGAGATCCTTTTTTATTTACATTAGTATTTCAGTATTGCGACCTTTAACAATGTTCTCTAGTGAAACTAAGTTTGATTAAAAAATATTGAATTTGACCTCCGACTTTGCAGAGATCACGGAGAGTTCAGTGTCCACAACCGATAAATCCACTTTCGTAACACCCCTGGAAATAGAATGTCAGCCAAGTTATTTATGATATTACAACGTTCAGAATGTTGTTCACATTAATGAAACCTTCGAGAGTGACTAAACGTTTTGTTTTTGTCCTTTTCAGGGGGCGAAAGGAGCCAAGTCACAAAATTATTTTACGTCATAATGGTAAGCTATTAAAACAAAGTTAGAGACCTTTGAACGATCCATGAACGAACGCAAAGGAGACGGAGACGCTTTCATACATTCTTGGGCCCAGATGTAAAAGGATGAGACTGGTGTTAATCAGTAGCTTATATATCAAGAAATTATTACTGAAAATTGTGCAGAATTTGCCAATCTGGGAGCAAAGTTATAAGAGATTTAGTACAAGTGATATTATGCAATAATCTGTATTAAACAGCTGATTTTTTAAACTTAAATAATACATTTACTGTCGAAAAAGATTAATTATGTGTTTATAAAACACAACATCCCCTTGTAAGATCCAAAATAACAAGCCTAAGTCAAACGTGAATGCTTCTTCGTGTCCGGTATGATAGCAAGGGTCGTATAATTTAAGCAAGATCCGAAGTCCGTGTAAAGAATGCTGTGGTCGAGGAATATATTAACAATAGAAAACGGTAAAACACACTCAAAACGCAGACGCAGTAAACATACGAGAAGTCATGATAGACGAAATAAATCGTAGGTTTAAGTCTACAGTGTTGTCACTGTGCTAAAATTAAAACTACTAAGTTTTTGTTCTACGAATTTGTGTAGGCCTTGTTTACCTGTATAGTAGTGTGCTTTTTTGTGCATGTATATCTACGTATATATTTATATAGCTATAATATTTATTATACTTATTAGTATTTTATTAATATACTCGCCAACTTGATGTTTTTAATAAGATCAAGTATATGAGAAGGCGGCCTGGAAAAGCTTCCTTTAACCAATTAAGCCGGCCACTGTATTAAACTACATTATCTCTAATCTAATAAATCTTTAGAAACGTTGAGTTGTACATAACAATGAATTTAAAAAAAACGAAAATACAATTTTTAGAATGGTTTTCTGTCTGATTGTTGGAGCATCACGTGAAAACTACTGAACCCATTTAAATAAAACGCAACATAGAGCTAGCTTATAATCCAGATCAATACTAGAATATTTTTATCCCAGTAAATGACGTCGTTCCCGTGGGATAGACAAATGTAACCAAAAATATGGTGCTGCAATTGTGTTTTTTTCGCGCAATTCACTATCAAACAACTCGTTGTAGTAGTAGTATTTAAGATAATAAAGTATTTTTATTTCATTGATGTATAATAAAGAGTATTTATTATAATTTTGATTCTAGATGATAGATTATAATTTGTTTCTATCTGTAGTCTAGATATTGGAATTTTTGTTACGACAGATCCGTTTGACATAATTTTGTATTAAAACACAACATTAATGTTGACTTTATGTGTGTATGTTGAGTCTATTTAAATAAGTCAACCAGGTTTTCTTTTTTATTTTTGTTAGTTGGCCTCTTAATAGAACATACCATATGCTCTAAGTTTAAGAATCAAAACATACCGTCTATGGCTTGTGTATGATTTAATTATAATCTTTCCCTAGTTTGATCATGAAGTCATATAATACTTTTAACCGCATTGATAAAGTCATGCGTCATGTGTAAGTAAGATGTAAAAACATACCCTAAGCATAATACCGAATTCTAGGTACTTCTATTTTAATAGTTATATAAAATCTTTGTGTGTTTTTGGTACCGAAACTACACTCTTACACATAAGGGTTGCAATGCTTTTATGAGTGGTTAGTTTCAACCCTTTTATTCTAATTGTGTATTATTTTATTAAAAATTCTATAATATAATATAATATTGAATTTTCACTAAGTTTCACTAAAATAATTTCTAGCGATGACATACATTAAACAAGTCGCCATAGAACTCGATTTTTTAAAATTAAATCTACAGGCAAAAACTGTACTGCGGTAATACTAGATGTAAATACGTCATAAGAGGTAAAAGCATATTTCGTTAAACAAGGCTGGATCAAAAAGATAAACTTGCTGCAAGACAATTGTGAGAGATAACTTATAAATGAATTCTGCCAACTTTTTATTGAGGTTTTATAAAGTTATGCTAAAATATCGTAAATTTTCTATTCTGCGACATAATCTGCTAAATCTTAGGTTGAGTTTCAAATTCTACTAAAATCGCAGTGCTGCTAAAGTTGGTCACACTGAACACAAGACGTCAAACAAAAAAAAAATGGAATGTGTTACTGTCAGCACAGATAAAATACAGTTAATATTCAAAGTATCGATTTGTTATTTTGATATATTTCAATTGTAATGATAATTACAATAAATTTGGTTATTTTGAAAGAATTAATCGTATGGTATAAGTGTTTTCATACTATTCATTGTTGAATTTCATTCTTATAAATCGATTATGGTAATCAATAACTTATTTTATTTATATTTATTTATTGTTTTCCCTCTTTATTCCGAAACTAATGCATATTTTGTTTACTTTGTATTCTCTATTTTGTACATAAAAATTATTTCTTAAAACGTTTACTCCATGTTTTTGGGTATTTCATTGTAACTTTAAGGAACGATAAACGTTAATTAATGTCAATTACTTTTTACTACTCTAAAATTCCATTTTCCTAATTAAGTCGTTTCTTCGACGCATGCCGTGTTCACATCAAACCAAGTTTATTTCAACTTAATATCTGGTGTATATTGCTGAGTGTTATGACCAGTTCTCGAATCTAATAAGTAAAAAAAACAGTGGACGTATTGTCGAATCATGCGCAATGAAGCGTTCCGTAGAGATGACAAAGGGCTTTTTCGTCAACAGTAACCGGCTACCGCACCATCAAATAATATTGTTACGAGCTACAGGACTCGAATTAAAAAAAATGCCGTTGGAACTACTATAGGATTTATTAGAACTGTACAAACACGTATAAAACAAATACAAATAAAACTGGATGCAACCAGTTCACACTGCACGATTCAATACAATTCGAACGCGCAAAGTCCGTCTTTTATATCGCTAATCGAGAGTACTAGAAAACGTCTTACTCGCTTCGTAGTCGTCGCTTAACTGCCCTCGCCTCCATTCGGGCCTCGTCTTATACTAACTACACAGTACAAAGGAATTGGAGGCGCACACAAGGTTTCTAAGAAATTTAATTTGTACACCTGCGAACGTCCACAAAGTCGAATACAATAATAATAGGGATTATAGTTCGACGCTAATGATGGTTATAAAACAGGTAGAAAAACAATAGCATGTTACAAATTTAAAACAAAGAATTCCCTAATCCGGCTGAAGGACAATAAGCTGCGCTTACAATGGGCTGTGCGGCTTATCTTTGACGGCATGTAACAATATTTAATCCAAAATATCTAAAAACCGTCTTGTGCAATGTTGTTCAAAAAAAATTAATTGTGGTTGCTAGTAGATACTAAAAAATCTTAGTTTTGGCATTTTTTATTTTACAAGGGTAGTCTGCTCGAGGATTGTCCACTGCGGGTTAAATGCGTTGGGGGCTGTGGGGTTCATCACTTTGGAGAGACACTAGGCACATGCCTCCGCAAGGATGCTATTACCATCCGAATTGGGAATACCCACTAAAAGTCGTCACCATACCTCCTAAGTCGTGTTAGCGTGATGGCTAACCCACGCGTCCCAAGCTCAAAGAGCGCGGGTTCAAGGGTTCAATCCTGGCCGGAACGCATGCACCACTTAGGCAGTTTTCTAATCTAATGTCATATTGTTACAGTTACCACGTGCTAACTACGGTGAAGGAAAACATCGTGATGCAACCTGCACATCAAGTTAACCGATGTGTCAAACCTGCCAAGCCGCCTTGGACAAGCGTGGCGGGTATACTGTCCGCTCCCCCTATAATGGAAGTCCCGAGCCCAGCAGTGGGATATTTATGGGCTGATATTATAATTATTATAGTATTTCTTCTCTGTACGTTTTACAATTTCCGTTCATTTCCGGTCGCTCGTTTTACATTCCATTTCACAAATAAGCTATACATTAACTCCTACCACTTTATCAAATAAAAACTTGAAGCTAATATGTAGGTAGCTAACAGGGCCAAAACAGAACCGACCTATGCCACTCTGTACTGGTCATTAAACATTAGAAACGCTTATAATAATGACGGCCATTGACATAATGACACCCAATCAAGTGACATAACGAACCAAAATATCATGACAACGCAGCGTGGCGAACTATGTTGCCAGCTCTAACATGTCGAAAATAAATTGCAAATAAAGTTCTTACCTTGGTAGTTGTACGCAATATTCGGTTAATCGCGGTCGCTAACCGCCAAAGTTTACGTTACGAAGTCCGGCGCTTCAAAGAAATACTACTATCATAGGAAGTTGCGTTGGAGGTGATTTTCATTTATTTTTTTGCAATTCTACAATATGGAACTCTTTCAACAGGCTGTATATAGGTAGTTAGTCTCAACGAGGCAGGGAACGCCTCGGCAGTCTTAATATTGCAAATGTCCATAACAGACGGAGTAATCATTTACTAGAAGATGGATCATCTGACTATACATGTAAACATGAAACGCATTACGCAATTTTTTGGTCCAAAAGGGGTGGAATAAAAGGTTTATTATGTTTAATTTCTTATTATTCGATTAGGTGAAGTAATTTTGAATTTTAAGCAATGTATACCTACATTGCTAAAAATAATAAATACTTAAAACAAAAATTACGCCTAATTAACCGACTTTCAAAATGTGGAGGTTCTCAATTCGTCTGTATATTTTTTGTATGTATGTTACTCGATTTCTCCATCAATTGTGAACCGATTTTCAAATAATTTTTTAATCGAAAGGTTATACTCCCGTATCTCTCTCATTGTCATCAGGGTAGGATCTGATGAGTGGATTCCAAGGAATTAGAGAAACATACGAAAATTATATCTCACGATGTATATATATATATATATATATAGAAACATAAAAATTGCTATATTTTGTAAATTTGTTGTTGTTCTTTTATGTTTTACTTGGCACCGACTTCAAGATGTTGTAGAAAGAAGTCGGTTTGGTTTTGTTATTTTGCTAATAAAACCACTCTTAAACTCGTCTCTATTCGTTATCAAGTGTTATTTAAAGAATGAATGACTGACCTTAAATATTCTTGTTTAAAATAAAAATAATACCAAATTTGAGTCGTAATCAAGTAGAATATTTTAAAGTATGTATTCTAGATATTGATGCTCAAAACCAATAGGTATTTGAGATAATAACCAGATCGAAAATGTCTAATTAATTTAAATGTTCTTCGGCACTTTTGTAAACTAGGGGCCGCTTGCATAACGATCGCCTTTAAATAAAAATTAGTTAATCATATTAAACTGCCTAAATACGTTTTACACAAAACGTATTGACAGTTCTTTAAACAAATTTTGCGTTGTTCAAGATGCTAATTGTATTTAAGGGCGTTTAGATGCGTTTTGTGTTTCTTAAATTTAAGGAACCTTATGCAAGCGGCCCTAGAAAATATTGAAGTGAAACTAAAAAAGTGAAAAAGTGAGACAAGACGTGGTGAGAGGCGGCATAATTTTAAAGTAGACTATGGATGATTTTTTGGTTCCGGATCGAATCCAGCTTTTTTGTTCGATAAAATAAAATATGTTTCAATAAAAAATGCATTCATTAAAATGTACCTAACCTAACTCATAATTTGCAGTAAACCTGCGAAAAATCGAAATGTATGCTGGGACACATAGTAGAAGTGAAACTTCAACGGACAAGTGGAAACTTGAAGTTTTACGGGCAGGTTTTCAAATTGGACAAGTATATTAACAATCTGCCGATATATATCAAAATTTTGTTGCGATTCGTTTTGCCACTTCTCCGTTGCCATTCGTTTTTCCACTTGTCCGTTGAAGTTTCACTTCTACTATGTGTCCCAGCATACATTTCGATTTGTTTTTAATTTGGAAGGACTACCATCTCATAACTCGTGGTAGTAGCTTAGATCTTGACTGGTGCCTCAAAAAGGCACTCTAAGTAGTGCGCATGATTTGACCCAATGTGCATATTGTTATAACTTGTACTCGGTTTGCGCAGAAGCAAAATATAGCGAAAAAAACTACACGCTAGATAACCAATGTTTAAAAGTCGCTAATCCACCTTGGTAATCCGCAATGGAGATAAATGAACCTAACAGAAAAACGTTTGTGGGTCGATATATTATTATTGCCTCAAGCTGCGGTTTGCTAGGATTATTTTCTGAGAAGGCCTAAGAAGTCACTCGTGTTAAAACTGTTAAAACCTACCTTTTCTTATTATCAAAGCACTGGCCACTTTTAGAAAAGTAATTAATTATTCCATTGACTTTAACTATTTTTTATTCTTTCTGTCGTCGTGTTAGCGAATACATAAATTGCATCTTTTTTTTATTTATTTTTATTGCAGGATTTCAGCAGACAGGCAGATGGCCCACTTGATGGAAAGCGGTTACCATCGCCTATAGACATTTGCAACACCAAAGGTGCTACAAATGCGCTGCTGCTCTCTTAAGGGAGACTGGAACCTGGTCACTAATTCCAGAACACAATTCAAGGTTGTTATGGCGACATACTCTAGACCAGGGGTGGTAGCCATGCAGTCGGGCAAAATGCTGCAAAACCAGTTGGCATCAGGTTCAGCCTAATATATTATTTTTCTCCTAAATTAGTACAGCTTTATAAACTGCAACTCTGTGTGGGACTTAAATCCCACAATTCAATACTAGAATTGCCAACACTCGTTAGAGAAAACGCGCTGTGTCAACTCCTTAAAAGCGCAAGATGGGGATGTCTTTCGAAACAAAGCGCTAAAAATATAGTAACAGAATAACAGATCGTTTACATTATTATTTATATATTCACTGGTCTTCCGACGATTGCATTCCGATAGTTTAAAAAAAGCGCTAAACATGGTGCTAAGCGCTATTTTTTTGGCGTTAACATCGACGAGAATGCGTTAGATCTAGCTCCGAAATCGCTAGTTGTCAACAGTGAAAATGAATTTATTTATTTTGAAATGGAATCTTACACATTACTTGTGGAGAGTCATGAGTTAACCACCGCTTTGAAAGCAATTTTAGTTACTGTTTAAGGAGAAGAAGCCGCGCAGCGAAAGTGTTCAATGCAGGAAACTTTGTCATTTATTAAGAATACTGGCATCACCGAATGCCCAAAACGACGTGAACGTCGAACCGGAAATCTACGTGTGACAGTGAAAGTGACACAAACACTTTCTATGGTGTTTTCTTTGAAATGACGTAATCTGATATGAATGCAAACAGGGGTCTATTACGATGTTGCATAAGTGCGGGAACGCCATAACGTAACATGGTATACCCATGGATTTAGTGTTTTCTCTAATAAACGGCGGCATGATATTGACGAGGTTAGAGGAAACGGTTAGTTTAATTATGGTCCGTTTTCTCCAGAATATGGGCTCTACATACTTACTTATCTGCTACAGTTTTGGATTTCTGCTTCTGCTTTAAAAAAATGTGACAAACCTGTCTTTTTTAAAATTGCATGACTTATCTAGTAATAAGGAGTACTTTAAATATGATTCCATTTTCTAATACTTATAATATAAATTTACTAAGACACTGATCATAATTTCATTTTGAAAACATCAATTTTGCATTTGTATAATTTATAAAAGTGTCAATACACTCGTATCGTATATTGTCTGACAGATGTTTTTTCCATAGTAACTTTCCTTAAATCTTCCAATAAATATAATATTTTCTTCACAGTTCATCTTGTTCAAGTTATCTTAGGGCTCGTTCAGACCGCGCCGATCAACCGCGCGGAGCTTATTGTAATAGCATCCTACTAAAACGTTCATACTACACCGCGCGGACCAATGCACCCATGCGGTAGTCGCTACTCGACCGCTAGAAAATGAATTCGTTTGCCGCGCGTATCTATTAATATGACTTGCCTCGGCACGCTCAGTTGCTCTGTGGAATCCGCGCGTATCGGACGTGCGGCGATGGATCTCTTCGACACCGAATTAATTCATTGATGAAGTTTTACTTCTGGTGCCACGCTTTACCACATATGGGTATCAGAAGATGAAATTTGTTCACTAATCAAGTCAAGTTTCAAGTAATTCATCTAATGAATTTATTGACTTTCTTAATTAATAAAAAAATTTGGTCTCAAAATTCCTCAACTTTGGATATATTGTCATAAACTGACCAAGGGAGTTTTTATTACGGAGTATTTAGTACAAACATATTGCTTCTTCGACTTCCATTATTGAAATGGAGCGGCTGTCACCTTACCTCACTTCAAACACTCACCGTGTCTGTCTAAACACTGTCAATCATCGCGGATTGGAACCACGCGATATGCTTGCGCGCGGATTCCGCCGTGTCCGACTGAGGCCTAAACTGACCTTGCTATATATATTAAGCGGAAGACACGTTACAGTGTCAACCATAGTACTTTACTTGAATACAAACAACCTCATCTTAAGTTATTTGTTTTTTATTCAGAATAATAACAAAACAGGTTGAATTACGTAATAACAACATTGTTTTGTCTTGTTATTATTGTCGATCTTGAATCTTTCATGTGCAATGTTTGTCACCAAGTATGTCTAAGATAATAAAACTACGTTTTAACTGTTATAAGCCCGGTAATTTATTTCATTGTTATTATTCCGACGTTTCGGCCACTTTTTTACTATTACAATTCTTCTTTTCAAGCCAAAACATGTTGCAAAGCGGTGGTAAATTAGATTAGGCTCCCATAGAGTAAATAATAACCATAAAAAGAATTAAAACTAAATAATTAAAATGAACAAGTTGGCGGTAGGCTAAATAAAAACTTTAACAATACTCATTGACATTTGACATCTTACTTTTCCGTGATCACGGCTACTGAAAACTGGCTGAAACGTCGGAATAATACAAATCAAATAAATTACCGCGCTTAAAACTGTTAAAACGTATTTTTATTATGTATACTAGTCGCGAAATCTTAAGAAAATATTATGTCTCAGATGTTTATTGTTACGCATTATGGTTATTATTATATTTTATACTCGCCGTGTATAATTTATGTCTTAGATATATACTCTTGGCTCATTATCCTAGCGTTAAATCTCGGTTGTATTCGAAGCGTATACCTCGAAGCTCGGGGTCCGCTTTCCTACTTTTTCTTCTCCACTTCGAGCGGTCTTCGGCATTCCTTGTTGTGACACCATTGGTGCGCATTTAATTCCTTACGACGTCAAGCTCACATTTCATGGGCCTACGACTTCCATTGGGATCTGGCGAATTCGGCATTGCTAGACATTATTGTTCCCCACGAAACTAGGAGAACAAAAGGAGGGGTGTAGTTTGAAAACCCGCTATAATGTATGACAACTGACACTGTAACTTGAATGCGTATGCGCAAAGACCTTGACGAGCTTTTCACCGGTGCTATCGTATCGATTGTTTCTAAACTATTTTTGCATTTTAAGGTTTTATAAAATATTAAAATATTTTACATGTGCTTAAACACATTTTGGTTAAATAAATAAATAATCTAATACCACGACCGCGGGGTAAACGACACACCATTGCCCATCTATTTCATTCGCGTACTCAAGTTTGTTGTTATCGCTTCTCGCTCCTTGCTGTGTCGGCAACACACTTGGTGCGCGTGAAATATTAATCTATTTCACTGGAACAAATTTATTACACTCGCGCAGGTTTGCAAAGTTACTACGCTAAATTAAAGCATGTACTATTTATCGTCTACGGATTCTACTTCTTATTAAAGTAAAAATAATATCGAATAGAGAATAAGATCTTGCATGGAGTACTGTTCTCACCTTTGGGACGGATCAGCTAAATACCACCTTGAAGCGCTAGAGTCAATTGAGAGAAGAGCCTTGGCTGATTGGTAGCGACCAGCTTGTCAAAACAAGGCTTCAAAGCCTAGAGCGTCGACGCCAGGTTGCTAGTCTATCAGTTTTTATAGGATTCATTTCGGAGAGTGTGCGGTTGAACTGTTCGACCTGAGTCCCCCTACACCATTCCATCTTCGGACCACAAGGCGTTCTGGTCTACGCCATCGTTTCACAGTGAAAACGCTACCAGTGCGAACTAAACGTTTCGCCTCACCGTTCCCCTTCTACGTACGGCAGAGTTGTGGAATGCACTACCAGAGTCCGTGTTTCCCGAAAAGTACAATCCGGGTATCTTCAAGTCTCGTGTGAATAGGTACTATCTAGGTAAGCGTGCTCCATCTTCGACCGCATCATCGTCCGGCATTGGACGGGATCGTGGTCAAACGCAAACCTATTATTATAAAAAAAAGAATAGATTGATTGATAAATTAAATCTTAACTTTATAGATATGTACATGATTTTGGAATGATAAAAATATTAAATGTTGATACTATATCGCATTTATTGACGTCAGATTTAAATTTATATATTTAATCAATAATATAAAAACGTAAGGAACTTTCCATATGATGTATTATGTTATTTCCTTTTAGCACAGGGTTGTCAATTTCTATATTTATAGGAATTATTAGAATTAACTAACAATCTTAATTGGCATTCCATGTTTTTCACTCATAGTTGGTCATTATTATAAGTGAAATACGTAAAAAATACCTAAATACCTGTCAGAGCATGCACATTAAACGGTTCCCCAGAAAGATGAGAAGAGCTTGTTGCAACCAATTTGCATTGAAAGTATTTTTAACCGACTTCCAAAAAAAGGAGGTGGTTCAAAAAATATTTATATTTTGCTTTTTAGTTGTTCTTAATGTCGATTTCTTTTTTTGTTGAAAAGTGTATATTTAAACTCTATTACACGTGATATTTTATCAAAGTTCTATGTCGTGTGTCAGTTGTAGAGGATGAAACGATGGCGGATTTTTAAAGGTAATGGCGAATATCTCAGCACCTATTTAATGATTAAGAAACAAAATTCTAATCTGTTTGATTTGTTGCTGAATTGTTTGTCATACTTTTTTAGTACTACATGCCAGGCGTCACTCCTGTTCCTGTATCTTACCGACCGTTCATTTGCCTTAATGTCGATATTCATTCACTTAGCGTATGGTATGGACGTGCATTGTTTTACGTCTTTCGTCTTTATTTAAAAGTTCTTAATTAACCGCCTTCAAAAAGGAGGAGCTTCTCAATTTGTTTATTTTTTTACGTATGTACACCGATTACGTTGAGATTTATGATCCGATTTACGTGATTCTTTTTTAGTTGGATACGGCATAGTTTCTATTTGGTCCCCTAAAAATTTAACATAGTTTGGTCCAGTTAGTTTTCTATTTATGAACTTTTTTTTATTACAGTCTTGTCCTTTACATCTACATCTCTTCTTGTAGGTTCTTCCGTCCATTCCATATTTTTATTTAAATCACATATGCTTATGTTTATCTTATCTACTATTTATATATATTGTTATTAACATATATATATATATATCAATTGTGGACGATTTTCAAAAAAAATATTTTAATCTAAAGATTATACTCCCCAATTGGTTCCACTGTTACCATGTCAGGATTTGATGAGTGGATTCTAAGGAATTCGAGAAACTCACGAAAATTGTTAACCAACTTCTTCGTAACACGATATCTCCGTCAATTGTAAACTGATTTTCAAATTGTTTTCTTTACTCATAAGTGTATATTCTCAAACTAGTCCTATGGTCACTAAGTCAGGATCTGATAAATGGATCGAATCCCAGGGATATTGAGCATAACCCTTATGAAAGAACGCCGTGCGCCTAAATTCTTAGAAAAAAATCTTGTATACGCGTGTACGTATTACATTTTCTACAGGCGCTTAATTTTTTATATGCATGTTACGCGATTTCTCCGTCAATTATGGATCGATTTTGTTTTTTTTTCTTTATTCATAAGTGTGTATAGTGTGAGGCGGTTCCATGGTCACTAATTCAAGATCTGATGAGTTGATACCAGAGAAATCGAGAGGAACCCATGTTGAAGAGCATATACATCGAAGAGTGAGATGTCAAATTTATATACGCGTGCCAGTTTTACAATTGCTACAGGTGCTTAATATATTATTTCTAAAGCTATTGAACTATTTGCGCAACTAAAAAGTAAAAAGTATATTTTTTTAACAAAAACAAAACCGACTTCACACTAAAAACCAAAAAATAAATATTTAACCGACTTCCTTCTGCAACATCTCGAAGTTGGTGTCAAGTAAAACATAACAATGACTATACATATTTTGTAAATTTGTTGTTCTTTTATGTTATTATTTCGATTATATAGCAGTTAGTAAAAGACACTTCCAAATAAATATGGTGTAGATCAAGATTAAGTTATTTGCGGGTTTGGCCACGGAACCCCTAGAATGTATAAATACATGTCACGTTACCAAATTAATCACGTCCAAATCCCCAGACCGATATCCTTGTTCGAATCACGTTATACAAACATTAACGCCCACAACACGCCGCGCTCGCCGCTCCAATATATTTCAGGACGGGCGATGATTATACGTCGGATTCAAGTATTTTTAGATTGTAACCGATATACAGCTGGGTATAATATCGTACGTACGCTTAGAATCCAAACGTCACTAAATGGCATTTGCAATTTTTACAGGAGGAGCACTTAAACGTAGTATCTAAATGAAAATCTATTGCAAAAATACATTAAATATTTTTTCTATGTAGTTTAATTATTTTTGGCCTAGCTTCGAACTCAAGAAATTTAAATAATATAATCTTTTGAAATATTAATGCCTTATCTCGAAATAGTGACACATTTCTGATTAATTTCATAGTGTTACTTTTCACAGAAAATTATGTAATTATTTTAATTTATTCCTTTGTTTAATTGTGTAAACAAAGGTTTCACTTACCTTATGTCCCAAGAGATGTTCTTAAACAAAAATTATATTAGCAATATTTCACACAGAGATAACATAAAAATTCACATCAACATTTTTTTGCAATACAATACAATTGTCTTTATTGTACACCAACATTACAGAGAAAATACACAATTACCAACTGCAGATTCATTACATGGCAGTAACAATTGTTTTTTTTGCCAAATTTTATATAGTGGTTTAATTCTAAGCCTACGATATAAATTGAGATATTCGTTTAAGAAATTGGGAATAAAATAATGTTTAATTTTTGTGTAACTTTACATTAGCGCATAATTCAATCTATTATAACAGTCCAGCTGCGGAACTCGTGCCCTCCTCGTTTTAGTTAGGATAATGGACAGTATACCCGCCACTGTTGTCCAAGACTGATTTTTATCCCAATAGGTAATATTATAAAATAATTTTAAACAATATACCCTAAAAGTCGTGACAGATCAGCAACTGACGCACCCGCATTGCATTAAAATGATATGGGTTCGAATCCTGACCGGGAAGCACTGGCTTTAGTAGTTTTTCTGGCATATTTATGTACACATCGCCTCTTTGCTTCAATAATGTGTTATCTTGAAAGTTGAAATTTTAGGAAAGTATTTTTTAAATTTCAAAATGTTATTAAAATATATTGTAGATTGACAAAAAATAATTCGATTCGATATTCTTGTTTGAAGGTGAAAAAAACTCTTTTCTAAATTTTCAATCTTCAAGATGAATGACCTCTTTGCTAGAGGCGATATATTGTAATTATCATTATCTGTCAACGAAGGAAAACGTCTCGAGGAAACGTGCACATCGAAACTACCGATGTGTAAAACCCAACGTTCCGCTATAGAAAAGTGGTTCTACTATACATACAGTGTGCGTTAAAAATGGGAAAGCCCGAGCTCAACTGTGGTACGGTACGGCCAAATTTATTGTTTATTTTTATAGGGTAAATAAACTATATAATTGTTAAAAAGTGATTGGCACCCTATTTATTTACCCTGCCTGATTCATTACAGAAATTGACAAGATGCAACAACATCCTAAAGACGTTCTTCTTCTTCCATGATTTCCTTCTTTTTTGGTCAAAAAATAATCACATACAAGCAAAGTTAATTTCCTCAGATATGGAATTGGCTTAAAGCCGTGTACTCGTATGCGAGCCGTAACTGTAACCGAGTGGATGCAGTAACGTGCTCTAATGTGTACACCGACATTGATATAACCATGCAGGAACGGAGAAAAAATACAATTCTCTGCGGGCCGGGCAGCCTGTCGTAATAGGCGACAAAACAACCTACAGCCAGGTGGTTGGGTATTTGCCAGTCTGAATGGCTACCTTGATTTTTGTTCCGGCATTAGTGGCCAGGCTCCAGTCTCCCTTTATAGAGCAGCAGCGCCTTTGTGTGTCTGCTGAACTCGAGCAATTAAAAAAATGATCTTTGCTTATCGACTCGTTGCGAGCGCGCCGAGCCACGTACACACTGATTTTTAAGTAACTGCACGGTTACGGGTCGCAGATGAGTACGCGGCTCAACGAGAACATTGTCAAGCAGAGCATTTCGAAGTGACATTACATTTAGTAACTCTTTAATTTTGGGTGCGAAGTCATGCAACGTATAAACAACATTTGCGGAAAGTATCAATGTCCAAGTTCCAGCACATTGAACCCTTCGGTGAAGTGTTGATAAATTGAAGACGTCATGTTTTTCTTATAATAAATAAATATAATATTAGGTTGGGGAAAAAGTTTCTTCGCATTTTATATAAAAATTCAAAAGGTTTTTTTATAAAGTTTATTTACATTTGACTAAAGTATGTAGGTGCCATTTTGTTGGATAACTTTTTGCCATCTTGTAGGTAGGGACGTGATCCAATTGCTATAAAAATTTTGGGGCTTCTGATCAAAAAACTGCGACAAGTGGTTTTGGCAGTCCTCTCTTGATGTTAACCTGACACTGCCTAAGGAATTCTGCACAGACCGAAACAGGTGAAAATCTGAAGGTGCAAGGTCAGGACTATACGGCGGATGCGTTAACATCTCCCAGCCAAACTCTCGTAATTTTTGATGAATGGCTTAATATGTGTGAGGTCTAGCGTTATCATGGTGAAAAACCACACCCCCTTCTGTTGATTAATTCCGGCCGCTTTCTCCCAAATTTTTGCTTTAACCTCATCAGTTGTTCGCAGTACAGTTCAGAATCGATGGCTCTGCCTGGCGGTAACAGCTCATAATGAATAATGCCCTTCCAATCCCACCATACACACAGCATCACCTTGTTGCGAGTTAACCCGGGTTTCGCCACAATCTGTGAAGACTGATCGGCCTTTGACCACGATCTTTTTCGCACGTTCTTGTCATACGTGATCCACTTTTCATCACCAGTTATCAGCTTCAAAAATGGTTCGGTTTCATTACGTCGTAATAAATAATCACAAATGAGTACACGGTTCATTAGGTTTCTTTCAGTGAGCTCATGAGGCACCCAAATATCGAGCTATTTTGTGTACCCAACTTTTTTAAAATGCGCCAAAACCGTTTTGTGGTCAATTCCCAGTTCTCCAGCTACATCGTAACTACTAATATGCCGATCTTGCTCCACTTTTTCAAAAATGGCATCAATTTTGTCCGTAACAGGGCGACCAGAGCGACGTGCATCTTTGATATCAAAATATCCGGATTGAAAACGCTTAAACCAAATTTGCGCTATTCTCACAGATACTGCATTAGGTCCATAAACATTACAAAAAATTTTCGCGACTTGTGTTGCATTTTTACCTTTTTTTAGTAAAATTTTAAAATGTATCGAATTTCTTCATTAGATTCACTCATTTTAACAATAAGAAAAACAAATGAAAATCACACATTTTCCTAATTTGAATTTGGAATTGTCTTCTTTAAAATTAAAACTTTTTAATGATACCAAAACCAGCCAGATACCAATGGTATAGCCAAAGAGATCTTATTACAAGTTCATACATACTATATGCGAAAAGACTTTTTCCCCAACCTATTATAATATCAGCCAATAAACACTTCATAATTGGATTCTGGGTTCCCCATTTTAGAAAAACGGTCATGTCTAATTCAAATTGTTGAAGAATTTTTTTTTTATTTAACATAATTAAACGCTTCATTTGATCACGAACTTACAGACTGTCTAGAACCTTTAAGCCTTAAAAGAAGCGTTGGCTTTCTTTTTTGTTATTGAATGAGTTCAGCAGAGTGGCAGACGACCCACCTGATGGAACGGTTACCCTCGCCTGTGTACATTTCTAGCACCAAAGGTGTTACATAATAAATCTACGTTTTAACGGTTTTAAACGTTTTATTATGTATACAAGTCGCGAAAACTTTAGAAAATATCTGAACCAAAGGTGTTTCCAATTTGCTGCCGCTCTCTAAAGGGAGACTGGTACCTGGCCACTAATGCCGGAACTCAACTCAAGGTTGTTATGGAGGTATACATAGACCAGGGGTGGTAGCCATCTAAACGGTGCCATCCTACCACAGCAGCAGTCGCCGGCGATTGAGAAATCATCCACACTTCCTCGACACTTAGTCGTCCACTGCATCGTCTGTAAACGGCGCTTACTCCTTCATGCCATACTTGTGAAAGCTTTGGAATAAACTTCCTCCCGTGGTTCTTCCAGACCGCTATAATATGGGACTCTTCAAAAAACACAAACAGATAGCTAGTCTCAGCGGGTTAGGCAACGCATCGGCTCTCTGGATGTTGCAGGTGTCCATGGGCAACGGTAACCAGTTACCATAAGATGAAACGTCTGCCAGTTTGTCTACAAGCAAACATAAAAACAAAATCTTGTTAACTTAAATGCAATACGTAACTCTTTTTACGATCCATCTAGCGAGTTTTTAAATACTGTTATTGCGGGATTTATATGACAATTCACGAAGAACTTTGAGAACTGTTTTATTTGGATTCAGACCGAAGATTGCCCATTACACAGCGGATTTGCAGTATTTATACAGTGTTGTAATACAAAAGTACTTTCATTATTTTAAACTATGTATAACTCTACAATTTATTCTGATTAGTTGTCACAAAATTATCAAATGTTCATACAGCAAATACTAGTCTAACTCGTAGATGGCAATACTAGCACCGAATGCTATTCACAATTTAACAAGACATTCAGTACGGTTGACGATCATCGAAGGAATGATCACCCCAAACCGTGTAAGGTACACACGCCTTGCCGTAAGAAATCACATCGCCTCTGGTGCCCGTTTGTGCTGTCACCTCTCGTCGCTTTGGTCTAATCCCTAGTAAAGGACCCGGTAGTGTGCAAAATGCATTTCCCCCGCCTCAAAAAAAAGATGTCACATCGCACCAATTCGCGTGGCAGGTTTAGTGCGTTGCGAATTTGCATCGCACCCATTCGCAATTTTGTGTTTTGCATTTTTTTATATTTAATACTTAATGAATCCTTACTTCACTTTGTTTATGTGCGTTGGAAAGATACCTAATATGCCCTTAGTTTTCAGTACTTTTGTTCACCTTTCCTATAGATTACATACATTTAATGCGAACCGTCTACTCGACACCATGTCTGGTAAATATTTGCACGTTCGCGGACACGTCTGTTTGTTTACATTGCCGTTTATGCCTGGTTACCAGCCCACGCACAGCTTTGCCGGAGTTGATAAAATCGAATTTGCCTATCACATAGCATACCCTTAGAAAATGAACTTTATTTTCAAGCCATTTGAGTTTAAAGTACCGCGACAAGAAGTTTATTTATAATAATATTTAACAATTATTATGTACTTTATTGTAGTGATCGTAGAGTTTATATTCTTAGGTAGAGAAGCAGCAATGGAATATTAGAATGTAAACATTTTGATATTTTTCCTGTTGATTTTATAGTCGAAATTCGCTTGCAATAGCAAATATCGTATATTTAATGTTGTCCTCATGTTTGATTTTAAACGTGTTTATATCACGAGAAAATATGATTTGTTAATAATTATGTCCATTTTTTTTTTATTGGACTTGATTTTATGTTGTTGGTCCGAAGACCTCACAACTTTACCGGGGTTTTCGGGGCGAGTGCCTTTGCGAAGCGAAGGCGCTCGAGCCCGGGAGGCAACTTGCTCGAGGGGGCTCCTAGGAGTTTCACCTCGGCTGGACTGTTGCCATGAGAGGGGATGAATCTAATGATGCCCACCATAAGGCGACACAATGCACTAATTGAGAGCGGGCGACGGGTAATATAAAGCCCGAGAGGAAGGATCCCGGCGGACCGGGATCGGCGGTTCGCGGTGGCCTATACTATCTTACTGCCGTTTCGCAACGTGTTATGGCTGGGAGAGAAGAAACGGCGAAAGAAACTTCCCAGCAACACGCCTAGTCTATCCTATGGGGGGCTGTGTCTCCTGGCATCCCTCGCGGGACGTGGAGAGATCGTAATTGGCGGCGTCGACGCCGCCGTCTGTGTCTGTCTGTCGGTGCCTGCCAGCCTGCCGTCCTAACCGCGGGCGGGCTGATCCGAGCCAGCCGTTTTGTGATATCGTCGACCTTGTCCGTGAGGATGTTACGCGGTCGTCGCACGAGAGCCTTTCGTCGAGGCTTATAATCGGACGCGGACACGACGAGGGGATTTCGATGGTGCGGCGCTAGATCGAAATACTTACGCGAGAGCGACGTAATGTAGTTTTTGATGGAGGGAAGCTCCAGATCGCGGTGGATGTCGATGTTACGCATATAGAGGGGAGCACCGACGGCTCTGCGCATGAATTTATTCTGAACGATTTGCAGTTTCTTTAAAAGGGCAGGCTTGGCATGGCCGAATACCACACTCGCGTATGTCATGATCGGGCGGAAATTATGTCCAACATAAACAAGTTCAACGTCTTGTTGACAGAGATTTAATTTTTTTGCTTATATATTTTGGGCCTAGACGGCCTCTGTGGTTGAGCGGGCTAAACCTTTGTCGACCTATCTCACTACAACACAGAGGCTCCGGGTTAGTTTCCTGTCTTAGTAAATTTCATAAACGAACTTTCCCTTGTTTACTACGGTCTGGGTGTCTGGGATAGGCCCCAAAGTGGCCCTTTGTATATTCATTACCCATAACACAAGCGTAATTTGCTCATCTTGGAGATCTGTCGATTTTTTTTTGTATTTTTCTAAAACGTCACTTATTTTTCCGTTATGTCCGTCTATTTTTTTAGTCACTTTTCTCTCAGTCATTTTTCTCTTATATTACTGGGTTTATATGGATGCAATTTGTCAGGAAGATGTAGTGCTACATAATGGTGTAGTAAAACCTGAAAGCGCCTAAAAATTGGGAGCGACCGCTATATAACCATATATGAACATGTGTGCATAATGTATTTATAATAACTTAGGAGATTTTATAATGAACTCTAGTTCGTACTTCTTGTTTAAATAGCAGGCGTTAATACACGTTACATTATATTAAATTTGTATTTTAGTGCTATTTGCCCCCGGAAGATTCACTTCATTTTATGTCGCAAACAATCCCATCTCCCGGGATGAAAAGTATCTATGCCCATTTCCGGTTTTAATACCGGAAATGTAAAAGTATACCAAATGGATCAAATTGACCGAATCGACCAATATTACTAAATCAACCAAAATGACAAACAAAGAGACAGAGTTACTTTCGCATTTATAATACATATTATAATAGGGATCTCTTCAGTATATGAAGGCAACTATGTAATACACGAATGAAGCTATCTAAAATTCTAAAGAAAATATCATATAAGGATATCAATTTACACACATTTATTTACGCATTTTTCCGTATTCTATCGTCTATATAGCAAAGAGTATTCCCAAAAACTGTATCTGATGCCCGTAGGCGTAATTCCTTTTCACAACGGTTACCGTCCGTCCTCTGTAGGTTATTCAACTTCATTGCCCTAGTGTACTATGTTCAAATGTGCGACGGTTTTCTGAAACATTTAAATGCCGCGTAAAATGACGATCCAGGGGGATTCTCCTCTAGGAAATGGTAGGTCGTAAAATTCCTTAGAGGCCGGCAACGCGTTTGCGACGCACCTCGTGTTGCAGTCTGTATGGACCTTCTCGCTGTTTGCCTACCAAAATAATTACTATAACTACAGGTAGAAGTATTACGAATTTCTGCGACCGTATGTGCTATAGAGTGTCGTGCTGTAATTAACAAAATAAACTATAGAATTCTACTTATGCTTTCCCATAAGCTTCACGCATATTGATTTCACGAAAGCGCAGAGAGACTTGACGTCTGCGTATTCTATATATACCGACTGTACAATGGGGAATCTTCCGAAGAACTGTTCAGAATCGTGCCTTCGTCTTCTGTCTACCACCGCACCGCTCGCCATCAGCTGGATATTCATTCTCACTTCCTTGAGCCGCTTCGTTCATGTACACAGCGTTTGTCAAGAACGGTTTTTTTTGTGTTCATTGGGAATTTTTAATGACCTGATAAGGTTTTCCCACAGCGCTCCGATATGAGGTTTTTTCTAAAGGGTTTTATAAATTTTTTACGAGGACTGCAGCGCGTTGGTGACATCTCTGGTGTTGCAAACGTCCGTAGGCGACGGTAATCGCTTTTCATCAGGGGGGCCGTTTGCCTGTCTGCTGTACTCCAGCTTTAAAGAAAATCTATTAAAGTTTTAATAAAGACAATTTTATTTACAGTCAATTTTAGGTTCACCTTCACTAAACCCATTTAGGTTTAGTGAAGTCAATTCAGTCCTGCTTAAAGTGCTTAATAACATCCAATTGATAATGACATCAAAATCAATTGGATCACGCGCCCGTCACCTGTTCTCTTCGTCTATCTGGTGATTATAAGTGACGTCATGTCATTTTATTGATCACATTTGGTACTCGACGATAATACTTTGACACGAGACTTTTAGTGACAACTGACAGTGATGTCTGTGGCATTAGGCTTGATTACACTATGATGCCGTTTCAATATTATTATGAATTTGTAGGGGATTTGTAGGATGTAAATTCGACAATGCCCTTGGCATTATCACAAAGTTTATTAGAAGTATACACACGTAATTCACAGTTTTTACAAGTAGTCGAATAAAACAAAACCAAACCGTAGGGCAGAAAATCGTTATCACACAAATCGCGCGAGTTCGTCGTTATACGATACTCGCTCCGGAAGTGCACCGGGTAACGCTTTGTTCGCAGTCAGAACACGATTGGCGCATTTCTCAACTGACCGAACTTCATACATTTGTAAATTAGACTTGGCCTCCTAGCAACATACCGCCCACTGGTTCTTGAAATCGTTAATTGCTCAGCTTAATGGCTTCCAAGAATTCGCATGAAGTACCAACAGAGAAAAGAAGGATTTATGACGTCTCACAGCGGCGTGAATAAAGAGATTAGCGCGAACAATAGATCACTCAAATTCAAAGGGGTAATAAAACACCTGCAAGGGCCGGTTTGCATCAATATTATTTATTATCTCTTTAGGATTAGCCTATATATCTATATACACATATATATAACGACTTGTGCAACAGGATATCCCGATTTTCTTATGCCCTGTATATAACTTAAGTAAAGTTGTCGACCAAAAAGCAGTTATAACGGCATTTGATGGCTATGTTGTTTTTTTGTTACGATACGGTCTTATATTTTGGGGCAATAAATAGCACTGATAAAGAACGTGTGTGTATAGCGCAAAAACGCTGTATACGTGCTATATGTCATATAATGAAAACAGATTCTTGTAAACCACATTTTACATGCTTAAAGCCTAAAACTACTGACATTTCCATCATTATACATTTATGAAGTTGCTTTGTTTGTTAAAAATAATTTACATTTATACACTAAATGCTGAACAGTATGCGCCACATCAGCTACCTGCTTTCACTTCCTTCGAAAACCACTTTATTTCAAAACAGTCTATTCTGTATGGCGACTAAAATTTACAATAAACTATTTAAATTAACTAATTAAGGAACTTAACATCAAAAGCTTTGAAATAAAATTACGACAATTATTAATAAATAAAGCATATTACACAATACATGAGCATCTTTCTGACCCAAATACTGCTACAGGAGTCTGATTTTGTGACACGAGGAATCCTAATTATTATTAGTCCTTATTATTATAAATTGTATATTAATTTGTTTCTAGACATTAGTAGTTTTTAATTCAATCATTTTGTAAGCTACATATGTGGCAGGATACAGTGATACCTAAATTGTTATAATTATGGACATCATATTCAAATCTGTATACACAAAATAAATTACTTTGACGTTGACTATATATATAACTGATGGTGAAAATCGCTTAAAAATCCGTTCCGTGGTTTAGGAGGAGTTGGTGGATATACAGTCAGACAGACAGACAGACGATTTTGTTTAATACTATACAAAAAAGATGAAATATATACACGAGTAAAACAATGCAAATTCTCATATTTTCCGTACAGTTATAATTCCACTTTAACTTCATAGTTTCCCAACAATAAGGAAACAATAAGTTCCAAATTACAGTAATGTAGGTATTGTGTATGTGAGAAGTGTTATAATTTGCGAAATTAATTACGACCATCTCCTGAATAATGTTGTACAATAAAAATGCTAAATTTTTTGAGTACCGTGGCCATTTAGGCAATAACGCTGTCTTTATACAATCGTTTTATCCTTCCGCCTGTCTATTTGTGTGTCCTTTGACCTTATTCTTATTCTAATCATTTGGGGTACAATATGTCTTTTCCTTCCATACTCCTCAATTCTGGCATACGTCCGCCGTCAGAACACAAATCATCATATCATCCTTCACACAATCCATTGATGTCTTTTTTGATCTACCACTATTTTCTTATAAACTACTAAAATTTGAGAAATAGGTTTGTATTCTGTGTTTCGCTATTTGATGTGGTAAAATAGGGGACTTTTTGGTATTCCCAATTAAGTGTTTTTTTAAAGGTTCTGTTGCCATATTTAAAAAAAAACTAAACAGATAACGTTAATCACGTTTACGGAACCCTTCTTTGGGTAGAGGGTCATACATTTGGCCGATTTTTAAAATTAAAACTATTGTATCGTCTTAAACAACTTATAATAGCAATATTTTTTTACACATCCTTAACGTGGGTAGAACTAAGTTGGAATCATCCACTTGATTACAGCTCTTGAGGCCGCTACAGCGGTGTGACACCACGCTCTCACAGAATATCGCCGTGAAATGGGCTCATCGTTTCGTGCGATGAACGACGAGTTCCGATGACGTTCCCTTCTCTCCATCCCATTCTGAAAGCTGGCGAAGGCGTTGACTTCGCCCCTGGTGTTGCCAACGTCTATAGGCGACGGTAACCACTTTCCATGAGCTGGGCCGTGTACCTGTTTGTCAGTTTCGCAATTACATAGTAAAAGTTACCGGTAGAAATGCTATTTTATAAAAGAAAAATTAAGTTGTAATTTGTGAACTTAATTAAGTTAAACCTTTTTTTTTAAAGGAATTTACTCTATGTAATTAATATTTTTTTGCTTGAAGTTAACCATATTTCGCTGAACGTCGACTTTTGGGTTATTAAGCAGTATTTTTTAGCTTTACATAATTATTATTTTACGTAAAGTAATGCTGGATTTTTTTGTTTGTTATATTTTTTACGTATTTGGTGCCGCCGTTGCAATTCACTAATAAATACTACTAAAATAAATAAATGCGAACGAAGTTTCCCTGCTCATGCTAGTACAAAATAGTCCCTTAAGAGAGTAGCAGCGCATTTGTAGCACCTTTGGTTTTGCAAATGCCCATAGGCGATGGTAACCGTTTCCCATCACGTGGGCCGCCCGCCTGTCTGCTGAACTCCTGCAATAAAAAACAATGTACAGTACAAAATAAATTTAAATCTAGATCTAATCTATATCTATCCATACTATAATAAATCTGTAAATGGTTCGAGTTTGTACAATATTGTTACGAGGTGCAGGACTCGAATTAAAATGCCGTTGGAATTATTATAGAGTTTATTAGAACTTTTCAAACACGTATAACACAGGTACAAATATAACCGAACACAACAAGTCCAAACGGTCGTAATTCAATAACACGCGCAAAGTCCGTCACTAAATAAATTACCGAATGTACACAAGTCTTAGCTTCGCTCGTGGTTATCGCTCGACTCCCGCGTCCCTCGATCGGGGCATTGCTTTATACTGCACAGATGCAATATGTCTGAACGGCCGCGTGGACCGAATTTACTAGAATCAGTTTGTACTTTAAATCCGACACACCTCGCTAATGACTGCCATAAAAGATTACAATACACAATGGGCTGTTTTCTAATCACAAATTTTAAACACAAAGTAAACAAGAGAAGTCCAAATGCCGAAAGGTAATAAAATATGTTTTTACAGGTATGCAGGTGTGAATTTGTTTTTGTCGGCGTATAGGTCGTAAGAATATGTTTAAAAATTCGGACCAGCAGATTGCGAAAATACATTTTTCAAAAGTTTTGTCTGTCTGTCTGTTAGAGCATCACGTGATAACTACTGAACGTGTTTTAATGTAACTCAACATAGAGCTAGCTTATATTCCGGGGCGTAACTTAGGATACTGTTTATCTCGATAAATGACTTCGTTTCCGTGGGATAGATGAAAATAGAGAAAGAGGTGGCGTTGCGATCATGTTTTTCAAATAACTAACAAATACCTAAGTTGTTATAAACAACATATCATTCATCCCTATTAATATTATAAATGAGAAAGTAACTCTGTCTGTCTGTTATGCTTTCACGGAAAAGCTACTGGACCTATTTGGCTGAAATTCGGCATATATGTAATTTTAATACAGAGGGTGGGCAGCGGATACTTTTCATCCCGGATGATAGGTTAGATTTATGTAAAGGTTATCCCAGAAAGTAGGATAGATTTTTTGGGATTTGTTATTTTAGTTTAGTCATTTTTGTCGCACTTTTTATCGCAAAAATAAAAATAGAACGGGTTGAAATAGGGGATGAAAGTTTTGGATTAGGCCGATGGGCCACCGCCTGCCAGGGCCAGTGGAGGGGCCATGCCTTAAATCCGTGGCTTCTGGCATTAAGGGCGAAGGACAAAATATCGGGAGGTTTCAGTGGGTATCCCTAAAAATGGCGTGGCAATAGCATGTTTAGTTTTGTCTAGAGATGCCAGTGCTACCCTGACCTGGCGAATCCCACACACCGGCCGCGATTTTCCCCAGTTGACTGCGCGGCTGATGACCCTCAACCGGGTTTCCCCCCGTTAAAAAAAAGGCGCTGAAAGTTTGTATGGGTGACATAAATAATGCGATAGTAACTCGGTCTGTCTATCTGTTAAGCTATCACGGAAAAACTACTGGTGTACAATACAGTACAATACAATAAATACTCTTTATTGTACACCAACATTACATAGAAAAACACACAAAAAACTTACTTACTAAAAGGTAGTACAATGGGCGGCCTTATTGCTAAAAGCAATCTCTTCCAGGCAACCTTTGGATGGACAAGATCTAATTACATAGATAACGTTGGCGTGCAGTTGAAATAGATATTAATATAATAATAAAATAATTATAATACATATGTTATAGTTATAAAAATATATACGTACATAGACATACAAAACAAACACGTTATATAGTTAAATAGTGCTCCTTCACAAGTCTGTTAAAGGAATACTGGTGTACTGGATCGGTTTGGCTGTAATTTTGTAATATGTAGTTTTAATACCGAAATTGGGCATAGATACTTTTCATACCGGCAGATAGGATAGTTTGCGATATAAAATGAAATGAATCTTCCGGGGGCAAATAGCACTAACATGAAAATTTGATACAATGTAACCTGTATTAATGCTTGCTCTTTAAACTAGAGGCTCGCACTAGGGTTTGTCCCGCGGCGCTGCTGCGGGGTAAACTCTAGTTGTATTATATGTATTACTTCAAATTAGGTTGGCTTCGAGTCACTTATATTTATTGCTGGGCAGTTGTCTAGACTACATGGAATTAGTTTATTTTTTTTATTGTATTTAAAAAATCGAATTAAGTTGTTATGTAAGTAAAATAAAGCTACTGCCTACTGTTTGACCCACCGGGGGATAAACTCTAGTCATATATAAAGGACGATATCACTAAAGAGCGATATCTTCCAGATAACCTCAAGAATAAATTGAATTGATAACGACAATGGTGGTATACCTAGTATAAAGTATTACAACAACTTACATTTTAGTAATAAATACGTGTATGTTTATCACGCTTTTATGCATAAAAAATAAAGGCACATGATATCAATTAATTTATCTCGAAAAATATTCGTACATAATTGTGTTTAATTTCGAGATAAAAATTGCAAACATTTCTTGAAATTATTGTTTATCGGATTATGTCTATTTGTTAAACTTGCCTCTATATGATAAAGCCTCATTTGCACTTTACGTTGATAACGAATCACCCTTCTTAATTAGCATCGACATTATCTCGTTTAAATCAGTCCCCGCCATACAATTTGGTTCTTTGTATCCTTGTGATAAAAGTCATTTTGCGCGTTTTCATGTGGTGCTTGTGATGTTGGATAACCCAGACTTTTGACATATTTTTACTGTGACGTAATAAACACAATTTCACAGATGCACAACACGAAAGTCATGCAATAATGTTCACAATTTTCACTCTTGTTTCCATGACACTTGTGTGGAACATTATATCGTTTGGCATTGATATCTTACGGATTGATTCTTAACAAAATCATCTTGGACATCACAGAGACGTATTTCCACGTACAAGAAAGATTCCCGTTGAGGTTTACTCTCTGTGCTACAACATGGGGTTGTGCTTGTTGATGAAGGGCATTATAAGATTTCCTCAAGACCCACACGTGTTGCCATCGCCACTGATGTTGCAAACGTCTAAATGTGATCTGTCTGTTAGTTCTCTGATTCAGGGCAAATCTTTAGTAGCCAATCAATTCCGCTGCTGGGCGTAGGGCTCATTCGGCTTGTATTGAGACGACTCCAGTGCCTAAAGCGGTCGCTTTCGGAAAATCTCTTAGTGAAATCAACATTAGATATACTGTTAGGTGTAAAGGATGTATTGGTAATTGTTATCGATCATTGCCACTTAGCTTTTTATGGAAATTTATCCATAAGTGTATGAGAATAGCTAAAAATAGAACAAATTATAAGCAATGAATATATCTTAAACTTACATATTTATCGTTCTAGTATGTTCTATGTATTATTGTTACGAGCCGTTGCAACTAATCCTTTGCAGATATCTTATTACCCCTTGAATTCGAGTGATCTACTGTACGCGCTAATCTCTTTGTTTATGTCGCAGCAAGACGTCATAAAATCTTATTCCTTTGTAAACTATTTCATGCTAATTCTTTGAAGCCATTGAGTCAACAAGTTAATAATTCAAAGGAATGGTGGGCATTTTGCTAGGCGGCCATGTCTAATGGAGAGGTTCGGGCAGTAGGGAAATGGGCAGTTGTGTTCTGACTGCGAACGAAGCGTTTCCTAGTGTACTTTCGGAGCGAGTATCTTATAATGACGAACTTTGCGCAATTTATGTGATAACTACTTACTGCCCTACGGTTTGGTTTTGTTGTATTTGGTTTTGTAAGAACTGTGAATTACGTGTGTGTATTTCTAATAAATTTTGAGATAATTCCAAGGGCATTTTCAAATGTACATCCTACAAATCTCCTACAAATTCGTAACAATATGTTTTTCAAGCCTTCAACAACATATTCCCTTTACTAAATATATATACTATATAAAAATATAATTTTGAATTAGTTTCCTTAACCTATAACTCAAAAACTGCATATAATATATATCTGAACTGGATCAAATTATAAAGTTCCTACGGTACACGGGTTTAGATTAAAAATTGCCTCAGAGGAACTTCCTTCGGATAGATTAACGTGATAATGTCTAGACTTTATTGCAAGCATGAGTAATTTGCTAACGTTCAAATACAACAACAAAGTACATATTGCAATATAGGATAAGCTTATAAAATTGGACTCAATGGACAATATTTATATATTAGTTACTTTAGTGTAAGAAAAGTCCTAACATTTATTATCAAATTACTTAGCTGAATTCTTCTTTGTTTCAGGGGTATTGGAATTCGCGGCAGTGGATCGTAGCCGCTCACAATGTTGCGCCCAGAATCGCCTCTCGCTGACCACCGCAGCTTACTCTCTCGTCGGCTGCTGCCGGTGAAAGCCCAGATCGCACCAGCAGACAAGCGGAAGAACCGAAGATCCTTAGAGCTAAACCCACCGAACGACCATGCGCCCTACGACTATCCGAAACTCCTTATATCTAAAACGACTGATTCCCTAAATACCGAATGTCCCAGGAAGTTCAATAAACAAGATTCCACTGACAGTTTAAAACGGGCACTCTTATCCAAAGATGTTAAAGAGTCAGACAAAAAGGCACAAATTACGAAACAAGATTCTAATGAGAGCTTGAAAAAATCATTACTTTGTAGGACAGATTCCAATGACAGTGCAAAACGAAAAGATGTTGAGACGAAGAAGGTGCAGAAAGAAGAAAAAAGGATACACGAAGTTAAAAGAGGAAATGATAAGAAAGGCCTGCTAGAGACAGACATAGATGAACCATGTAAGAGAATATATGAAAGGCGAACGGGATGTGCAAAGCCATCTTTGCCTCCTGTAGCTGAAAAAGGGGCAGCTACACCTAATTCTCCAAATGGCAGTCCGAATACCCCAAGCGTTGCGGCTGTAGCCGAAGGTATGGCGAGATGGGGCAGTGGTCTCTTATCACCCAGAGAAGAACCCAGACTAAAAGCTGCAAGAAGCTGGTACGGGTACGGCACACTGCCTACAGATACCGATAAGGTAAGTTTTAATGATACATTATATAAACTATTAAACGATTGATTAGCGTTATTAATATTGGGCACATAGCATATTTTATAAGATACTTCCTCTTGTTGCAAATATGTAGTAGTTTTCATTTAAGTCGGTGGTAAGAATTAATTTTACGTGGTTCTTCACTCAAATGCACAAACAGTAAGAAATATCAAAAATCGCAAGATTGGTGGTAGCGTTTGTCGCGAAAACCGTTACGAATAAAAATTCAGGGGCAAAGAGACATTTATTGAATATTTATTCAAATGAACAGACATATTTTGGATTGTCATGAATTTTGAGTGGTTTCTTTTTCTATTTATTCAATACGATAGGTATTTGATAGACTGAAAATAGCCTGTTTTATTATTTTTTAGTTTCGTCTTGTCTTTCCGTTAGCCTGTCCGTCTCACAGCATTTATAATCGGAGACTGTTGCCACTATACGAATGTTTTTTTTTCTAAATCGCCAGACAATCACATAGGTCCTGTACGTTGTATATTTCCAAGCTAAGCAATTTACGCTTCTGTTATGGCTAATATACAACGGACCACTCTGGGGCCGATCCCAGACATCGAGACCTTATTAAATAACGGAAACTTCGTTTACAAATTTTACCATCTTAAGGGCTATCTATAAATTATGCCACACGTTAAGGGGGTGGTAGACGAAGTGTGACAGGGGGTGGGAGGGGTCTTAAATTTCGTGACTATATATTAAATATATCAATATCTACAACAAAAAAAACTTCGCGATAGCATATGTCCAACTATTGTAATTATGTCACTATAACTACTTTTTACATTTTAAAAGTTGATGGAAATGCCGACCAAAATCAGACCATACCTACCTTATCCATAACTTTGTATTAATCCTTATCCAAATAAATCATCGTATTCAAGACTGTTTCAATACCTATAGATTACTTTATGAATTATTTAAATCGGACAATCCATTCAAAAGATATTACGAATTTAAAAATGTCAATCTAAACAAAATACTTGGCGCTGGCATCGGATTCTAGGATTTTGATGACATTTCATGTGTGTTTGAGTGGGTCCCGGGATGGTTTAGATTCACAATTGGACGCGCTAGGTGGCGCTGGAATCGGGTTCTAGATTTTTATCTTTTCAGGGCAGGACAACGTCTGCTGGGACCGCTAGTTATTACACAAATGTAATTATAATAGGTAAGCGTTTTTATTAAAATAAATTATTTATCGTGGTTTAGATATAAATTTGCAGTTTTTATATCTAAACCACTATAAGTCATTTATTTTAATAAAAATGCTTATCTATTAGAATTAAACAGATAAGCGTTTTTATTAAAATAAATAATTGAGCCACTGTTTTTATTTTTTTATAGTATAAATAATCGTCGCCTTTTTTATTTAAAATGTAGGTATTTTCTTAAGTTTTCGCGACTAGTATACATACTAAAACTGCGTTTTAACGATTTTAAGCGCGGTAATTTATTTGATATTTATTTTTCCGACGTTTCGGCCACTTTTCAGTAGCCCTGATCACGGAAGACAAAGATGTCAAGTATCAACGAGTATTGTTAGTTTTATTTAGCCTACCGCCAACTTGTTCATTTTAATTATTTAGTTTTAATTTTGCTTATGGTTCTTATTTACGCTTTGGGAGCCTAGTCTAATTTACCACAGCTTCAGAAACTCTTCAACAAACATGCCTAGCTCTAATAATTTTATATAATTTTAAAATGGGTGGTAGGAAAAATAAATAGAAATTATCAATTAAGTTGGTTTGTGTTCCGTTGCACGCAGAAAGAGCTCACAGTGTCTTGAGGTCTGGCAGTTGGTTTTTGCTGGGTTTGGGTCTTAATAGTTTTGATGATCGGATCCCAAACAGGTGGTACTTGCCAACCATCTTCTCTATTGAAAAGTGGCCGAAACGTCGGAATATTAAAAATCAAATAAATTACCGCATTTCAAACCGTTAAAACTTGGTTTTATTTCCTTGTTGCAGTGTAGGTAAATGCAATGTTTCCCGTGTGGGGTTTTACGACCCAACTATAAGTTCTTCCTCGTCGAATTTAATTTAAGTCTTCTCTGAATGATGTCACGTTCATTTTATTTCATTTTTTGGCTGGGTTTTTAATGTTAAATTAGTCATTCGCTACGAGCTTATCCTCATAAAGGTAAGCGTCTTGAAACTTCGATCAGCGTTGACTCTATAATTATCTCTTTGTTATTTCCAACTAGCCAATTAACCATCATTTCGTTATTAATGACGTGATTGAATTAAGTTTGACATTTCGACAATGTCGGGAGTTCAATATTTCAATGCTAAAATCGTATTGAGTACCTTGCGTTGAACGTGACTACAGGCTTTGTTTATGTGGACCTTTCAACTAAGCAGCCGAACATAAAAGCCTACCCACTATATTTACAAACATTGAATTTAGCATATTCTAGAATATCTTTTTGTAATTCTTAGACGTGTGCAGTAAGATATTTTAGCATTCTGCTAATTAAACGTAAAAGTACGAGATTTATGCTATGTACATGTGTAAAGTGACTAAACAACGAGTAAAAACAACAAAGTCACAAGTTAACTTTGTAATGTGTTTATAAATAAGATTTATTTGTTTTCTAAGGTCATGATAACAAAATGAGTCGCTGTAAATAAGTCGAATTAATACTAGAAATGGAGGGACTGTGTATTTTGCTGTTTAGCAGAGAATTTAATTGATCAATTCTAAAGTGTCTCCGATTTGCCGATCATAAAAATCGATTAGTCTCCTTACCCCTAGTAACTTACTAGTTAGTTCACATTATAAGAACTACTTTATTTCAACCTAAACAGGACATCGCATAATTCTTTGGATGATAAAAAGGAATTTGTTTTGTTTTATAAAGTATTATTTGTAATTGCATTATGAAGTTAAAAACAGTTTTATCGAATTTAGGGAATAAGTGACGCAATCCTATTCACTCGCAATACACGAAGGAAGAATGTGACATTTGAGTGCTCATTGAAATATATAATATCTACTAATTTATATTAGAATATTAATTTGACAACAACTTAATCTTTTTTCTTCAAATATGTGAACTTTTCTATATAGTACTTTCTTATAATGGGGATGATCATAGAATACTTCTTATCGAAGCAAATGGAACATTTTAAATAAGATGTCCAGGATTGGTCACAATGGTTAATGACTGAGGCGGGGTTGGCATTGAAAATTATTTCTATGCTGGAGGAAATTCCGGCACATCTTTGTGCGTGCTGAGTTGCCAACCTCATTTTTATATCTATGGATTATCGCTTTCCAATCAAATAAATTTATTCTTTCTTTAGTTTCCGAGATACGGAATATTAAAAATGTACACGAACGAAACTGTATGGAATGCTATAGTAGATGCTAAAACTAAGTAATCTCTACGTAATCAGGAAGTCGTCTAAGAATACGGATACGGAAAGTGCAAGTGTACTATTTCATTATGAATTCTAAAGGTTTTTTCACACTAGGAAATAATTTCATTACGATCGCGTGCGGTGCACGCAACGCGTGGACACAATGTGACAGTTGTCGGTTGCGATCGGACGCTAACAATTTGATTCTTAATCGATTCAGTGAAAATCGATTTACGAATTGAGATTTTTATAGTGTTTGAATGCTGTGGTAGTGTTAAGTGAGTTGTTTGTGTCTTTTATGTTTAAAGGACATTTCAAACGTAAATGTAAAATGTCGTGTTGAATTTTATTGATAGTTGAAAGTTACGTTAGTTGTTCTACATTTCATATCAATGCCGGTATGTTGTTATATCATAAAAAATCATATACACTTAATTATCTCATTATGTAAAATGCATTGAGATATAACATGTCTAGAGAGAGCATTGCTAACACCGCCAAAAACGGCATAAAAAACGCGAAGCGTTGCTATATTCGCTCTCGAAAAACTATCACTGTGTGCGTGTTTTCGGGATATCAGATAAATAATATCACCCCAATTTTTATAATTAAATATTTTTTATGCAAGTGAAAAGTTTAAATAGATCGTTACGATTTAATCGCTTTATGTGTTATAATTTAATAATACTCAGAGGCTTTAGTTTTTTCTTTAATAATTAAAGTATTAGCAACAAAAGTTATGTCTCTCTTGGAACGAACCATAAAAAATACATGCACAAATGAATTCATAACACATTTTAGTATATGTAGTAATTTTAATTCGCAATAAAATGTCTGTACAGATGTTAGTACATTTTTATAAGTCTGTTAATTACCAATACTAATGTAACAATTCGAAAAATACTATTCATAATGGAAAATTATTATTGTGTTACACAACATGTTTACGAAGGTTATTAGACGACTAGTTATGCCCCAAAGATTATCCTGCGCTAAAAAACAGTGAAATCATTTGTAATAGTGGACTTGGAACGATTCGATGGGTTCATATTGGGTGTGTTATGTGTAATCCAAATTTATATCAGTAGTAGGAACTACGGGGTAAGTACACGGAATAGTTTAGCGCAGGGACTTAAGAGCAACTAAGTAACTAGTAACTGACTACTGCAAGTACATGCATATGGCTGTATCAAAATAGGTCTAATGTCGAATTTCATGGTGATCGGTTCATTTCCAAAACCAATAAGAAGAAAATATTATTGTAATGTATGAATCATTATTACTATTAATCTTATAATTGAATTAATAGTGCTATTTCAATACACCTTGCTTGACACGGCTCCTTTTTTAATTCTCCTAAAACCTTTTTCCGATATACAAATTTCTTTTTGTTCAAAATGATTGCAACACACAATCGATTTTTTGTTTGGATTCCAGTGGTGGTCATCTTACGATCCCCAGATTACTTTTATCCAACGATTTGCCTCAATTGGATCCGTAGCAAATCTAAAACTTAATATAAACTGGTTTAAGAAAACCGGACACACAAACAGTACGTCTGTTTTCTATAGATTTTTTCAATTATTCATATTTTATTTTAAAAAAATCGTAGCAAATTCCCAAATTTTGGAAAATAAGCCCCACTTCTCACCTGCCAACCTCATGCCTCACCTCATCAATCAATTCGATGACCTTTGAAATATCGAAATTGAATTTAATGTTTTTTTAAAGAAATCATGAGATAAGTGTTAAGTTTTCCGATGAAATGACATCTTATCCTTATCCTTATCCTTTCCTCTTTTAAAATAATTCAGACACATTTTAATAGCGCAGGACGGCATAGTGATTTTTTTTTGCGAGAGCTCTAACGAGTATAGTAGTCGAAATGACACTAACAGGCGTGAGGAGCGAGTGCACCAGATTTGGTGCATTTTTTTTGTGCATATGATGCCTTATCTAGACGTTTATATGGTCTAAGGTAAAATGCAAACGATGTATGTTTTTAAATTAATATATCGACATAAATCTTCCTGCACATGTATGTGTATTTTTTGAATCTCTGAAACAATGAGTGATTATATTCAAAACAAAATCAAGGTTTTTGTTGATGTTGTTGTTTTAAGGGTTACGTAGCCATTTTTTTTTTGAAGACGGGTGATTCTCCTGCGTTCAAACGCGCGCGTCATTGGCGGCAACCAGCTTTTCTTTAAAAATATTATAGCTTTTTAAGAATCTCTCCGTTTCAACAAATTTGTTGATAACAATAGAGTTATAATCAGTTAATTGTAGTCAAACATGAATGATCTAGCAGCACAATCGCCCGCCTACAAGGAGAATTGTGGGACATGGGACGGTACAAAAATGTCATGTTCGTCCATCTGTCTGTTTGTAAAAGGTATTTCAGTTCATTTGAATATCCGCTCTCGTAGTCTTGGACCAATACCAGACCCAGATCAGAGTAAATAACGGAAAATTCGTTTTAGAAATTTATTTTATTAGCGTATTCAAAATATTTCGCTTCATTATATACTGGTGAATAAGTAATCATAGTTCAATGATATCAGACAACCTTGTAGGATTATTATATTCAGCTGACATGGCTTGATTAATTATTTTACGAATTATCGAAATTGTCGAGTGAACTGCGTAGTACAAGGTGAGGGTTATAAACAAAGATATTGTTATATTAGGTATAACCGATAACTGCACTAGTTTTTAATGATAACTGTTACACGTGACTTTAAATAAATACAGATATTAATATTGTGAACGAGAAATTTTGTGACGATGGGTGTTTCTCACTCTTTCACGCAAAAACTACTGAACGGCTTTTGATGAACCTTAACTTCCCTAACGTAGATTGAAAATAGTCAATAGTGCGAGTATCATAGTCAAAAACGTTAAAAGGCAGCCCTTATTTCATTGTTTTTGGGGTAGAATTCCCAAAAACGTCTTAACAAGTGTATATTTATTTCGAACCAGAAGCAGGTAGCTGTATAAAATTTCGAGTTTTTTATTTTGAAAATCCAATTTATCCATTTAGGTAAAAGAAAAAAAAGTAAAAGCGGAAAAAGAATACAATTTTCTGCCCTGGGGGCTGTCGTAAGAGAGCGGCTGCATAGAAAGAACCCGTATGCCAATTTTCACGGTTCTAGCCCCAGTACTTTCGGTTGTGCGTTGATATGTCTCAGTGAGGTCAAGTAGTTATGAATGCATAGATACATTAGAATGACACAGACTATGAAAGTTATAATTTATAATACTTCTTAATAAACCTCTTTAAATATCCTACAAAGCACACACCACGCTCGTAACAGGAACAGAGTGGGCCCCGAGTCTGTAACTCAAATCGGATTGGAATCGGTATCTTTTGATGGTTTCGGTAGTCTGTAACGGGATAACTATCCCGGCTCAATATTTAATCATTCTTCATTAGACAGAGACTGGTTCAATGACTTCAATGTTTTTGTGAAGTTACACTCTTGGGAGCCTGGTCCCTTAAATCAATCCATGGCCGGTTCCTATATATTACCAACCGTTCGGCAAATAAACGGTTGGTCAGATACAGGAACCGGCCACCACTCAATCACCTATTGCTACTTCCTTCCGTTACCATTCATTCTACAAAAAAATCCTACATACATTTTATGTACATACATATTTATCTATATTGTTAGTGAGATGTTGTGTTAATGTATTGTTTATACTGAGACTACAGTTCACGCCCCGGGTCAACCTCTAGTGCGTGCCTCTTGTTTAAAGAGGTTACAACACAGGTTATATTGTATTATTTTTTTATGTTACTGCTATTTGCTCCGGAAGATTCACTTCATTTTATATCGCAAACTATCCCATCTCCTAGGATGAAAAGTATTTATGTCCATTTTCGTTATTAAAACTACATTTAAACAAAATCACAGCAAAACCGATCCAGTACTCCTAGTAGTTTTTCCGTGAAGGCTTAACAGACAGACAGATCGAGATACTATTGCTTTTATTTATAGATGATAATTTTTTATGTCTATAAACTTGAGAAATGATTGGACTCCCATGCAAACATTTATCCTCTATTTCAACCCGTTCTAGTTTTATTTATCTATTCCCCGTCTATCTATCTGTAAACTACATAAATGACCAAAATGACTAAAATGACTAAAATGACCAAAATGACCAAAATGACCAAAATGACCAAAATGACCAAATTGACCAAATTGACCAAAATGACCAAAATTATCAAATTGGCCAAAATGACCAAAGTAACCAAATAGACCAAAGTAACCAAATTGACCAAACTGACCAAAATGACTAAAATGACCAAATTAACCAAAATTACTTAATTGACCAAAATGACCAAATTGAGCAAAATTACTAAATTGACCAAAATTACCAAATTGACCAAAATTACCAAAGTAACCAAATAGACCAAAATTACCAAATTGACCAAACTGACCAAAATTACTAAATTGAATAAAATTACCTAAATTACCAAATTGTCCAAAATGACTAAAATGACAAAATTGACCAAATTGACCACAATGACCAAATTTACCAAACTGACCAAAATGACCAAATTGACTAAAATGACCAAATTGACCAAAATGACCAAATTGACCCAAATTACCAAATTGACTAAAATTACCAAATTGACCAAACTGACCAAAATGACCAAATTGACCAAAATGACCAAAATGACAATTGACTAAAATGACTAAAATGACCAAATTGACCAAAATGACTAAAATGACCAAACTGACCAAAATGACTAAAATGACCAAACTGACCAAAATTACCAAAATGATCAAATTGACTAAAATTACCTTTACATAAAGCTATCCCAAAATCTATACCATTAACCGGGATAAAAAAGTATCCCTTATCCACCCTCGAAATTAAAATTACATATATACCAAATTTCAGTCAAATCGGTCCAGTAGTTTTTTCATAAAAGCATAACAAACAAACAGACAAATATATTTTTATCCTGAAAACTATTTCATTTTTCGGGATAAAAAGTATCCTATGTTCATCCTCGGCATCGAAAATATATATATATATATATATATATATACGGAGTTTCAGCCAAATCGGTCCAGTAGTTTTTCCGTGAAAACGGAACAGACAGACGGACAGGCAGACAGTTACTTTCGCATTTATAATATTAATAGAGGGATATTCAATGTAGTCAGTCAACGAACACTTAATTTATTTTATTTCCATTTTGATGACTAAATTTTGCTAATGCTTGCATTATTATAACTCACACAACATTTTTTTAATTAAGTCAAGAAATAGATATTTTTATTTAACTTACAACATAACTAGCGGGCCCAGTAGACATTGTCCTGCCCTAAAAAATAAAATTTAGAACCCGATGACAGCGCCACCTACCAGGTCCATTTGTAAATCTAAACCATCCCGAGGTAAACTTGGTATACACACAAAAAAAATCATCAAAATCGGTCTAACCTCTTCGGAGGAGTTCAGTGACATACACACGAACAAAAGAATCACTTTATCTATAATATTGTTACGACTTAGCCAAAATTCCACGAAGCACAACAACAAATGCGAATGAACACCTGCGGTCATAAACCCCAAGTTTTATCACCGCCCGCATTTGCACTTCTTTTGTTTTCTTTGTATTTAATATTTGTAATTAGAAAAGCCGCCTATTGTGTATTGTAATCTGTTTCGCTAGGCAGTGGCCAGGTGTGATTCCGGGAAATCGGGTGCACGCGATGAGGTAGACATATTGCACCGTGCAGAATAAAACAATGCCCGAATGGAATTGTGGGGCAGTCAAGCGAGGATTTCGATACGAGTAAGACGTACATTCGATAAGCGATGTAGTGACGGACTTTACGCGTGTTATTTAATCGTGCAGCTTGTACTGGTTGTATCCAGTTATATTTATACTTGTTTTATGCGTGTTTGTACAGTTCTAATAAATTCTATAGTAATTCCAACGGCATTTTAATTCGAGTTTCGCGCTTGTAACAATATTATAAAATTCTAAATATGCCGCATATTAAAAAAAAACTATGGATTAGACTGTGGAGAACACGATGCATTTTTTTTTAGATTTCTTGTGTTTATCGTTTTGTCTGTTCGTTCGGGATTCACGTAAAAACTACTGGGCCAATTTCTTAGATTTAATCCCTGCGCTACTTTTATCCTGGGAATCCCGCGGGAATTTTTCTGGGACTGGTTTAAAATGGCCAGATTAAAAAAAAATAATTTGAGATTTGAACCTCAATGAAACGAAAAAGCGACACTAAAAAAAGATAAACACAGAAATCTATAGAACTAAGCCTGCGAGAGACTGAGATAGAATAGATTGTATTTAATTATTTATACACTGCTCATACAGACAGACAGAGTTGGAAATGTTTTGAAATTTTTCGTTAATACTTCAAATTTCGTGATTTAAAGATTAAATTTATTATAACGATATAATACATAGATTTGGAAATGTTTTGAAGTTTTTCATTAATACTATACAATACAATACAATACAATTTCTGGTTTTAAAGTTTAAAAATTCAGAAAATAATGCCACAACTTAATAAATACTTTTACCGTAAATAATTTTAAAATTTATTTATTGTACCATGTTTAAAAATAAACTAAATTATAAATAAATTATACTACAAAAAGAATTTAGAAAGTAAATACTATTATAAACATATTTACAAGTAAAAATGTAGTGCAGATCGTTCTCGGTGGGGAGCGTTCCCACGTAGTATGGCAACGCTAATGCGTTGCCCTAAATATAGGCCAGCCCAATTTTAAAGCTTAAAAATATTATAACGATATGATATATGAAATGTGACGTCACGAAATTTAGAATCCCTCCCACCCCTTGTCACACTGTTTCACTTCTACTGCGTGTGAACTGCACACACACACACAATCTATTTTTAAATAATTTTATACAATTTAAAACGAGAGGTCAGTTGCTACTATAATAATAATTATTTTAATAATATTCATATTTTGATGATATTGTGATATTGATCTCATGTCTAATATCTATAATTTAATAAATCTGTAAATGGTTCGAGTTTGTACATTGCGTTTATAAACGTGAAAAATATCAGGGAGGATAATTCGGACCAGCAGATTCCAAAAAAGCAACTTTGATATTTTGTTTGTTAGAGTATCACTTAAAACTACTGAACGTATACGAATGAAACAGCATAGACGTGGCTTATATTCCGAGTCAACACTTGGTTACCTTTCATCCCGATAATTGACGTCGTTTCCATGGAATAGATGGATTAGCAAAATAGATGGCGCTGCAATCGCGTTTTCGTCTTACTTTCAATTCACTAACAAATACCTACGTTCTCATAATACATGCCATTCGTTGTATTACTTTAAACCAGGTTGGCTTCGACTCAACTCTATGTTTTGCTGGGCAGTTGTCTAGACTATATGGACTAATTATTTGTTATTGTAGAGATTTTAACAAGTAACAGTAAAGTTTTAGGTCTAATAAATTACAGAATATAACCTCCATTAACCAAATATGTTATTTATAGTACTAAAATCCCATTAGAAATTATTATTCGTATTTCATATGTTTTTTTTTAGTATACCATGCATTGGTATTTAAGCTCTTTTGCCTGTTATTATATATTCTTTAAAACATAAAAATGTCACTTATACAGTATAATACTTTTGAGAGTTTTTGGCGGAAAGTAAAAGTGGACGTTGTACTGTGCAGTTTTATTTTCTAAAAATTTATAAAATTGCTCGAAAATGAACAATAGTTGTAGGATATTGATGATAGTTTTTGAGTAGTAATTATGTGGTTTTGTGAGAAATGTGAAATGTATAGTCAAATGTGGCCTTTCGAATTTTACAAAAATTCCGTCGAGTGACGTTAGTTGAAGGCCTACAATTCAGCTGAGCAATACGAAGACTTATACATCAGAATTGGCTGTATGGACTAAGATTCCTTTGCCTGCCATTGTTTGTGGCCTGTAACTACTACTTATGTCACTTTTTCATCTGGGATAGTGTTATAGTTATTGACCGTTTCAGGCAGATGAAGACAGGAGTTTAATTTGTTATTTGTGATGTTGTAACATTGTTATTATTGTTGATGACGTTAAATATTGAGAGATAATGTATGTGTATATACAGTAATGAAGCTGTGATTTTTAAGCGAGTTTCACCATCATTGAAGATAATATAAAAAATATAATTAACTTTTTGTGTAAGTAACATAAAGCTACGTTAAAGTAAGGTTTTACATGCGGCGTAATCGCGGGGAAAACGCTAGTTTATGAATATATCCGTCTAATTCTTGAATACAAAATTTTAATTTGCAACTGCACAGGTAGTGTTGGGTTTTATTTTTGGATCAATATAAAACCTTCAATATTACCTTTATTAAATATGCAAATCTCATTTCTTGAATTAAATGTCGATATTTACATACATAGGTACCGAAGTCTAGAAATGTACTATAGCGCTTCATTCGTATAGTTGTGTAGACAGACACTACGGATCTCAATTTGCTGCGCTCCTGGCATATCTTTCGATTCATATACTTTCATTATGATCTTCAAACATGCTCGACGATTTAAAATAGGTTAATATTTCAATTTTTTGTCATTTTGGTGTTAACTCCTAACTGGTGACATGACAAATTTATAACACTATAAAGGACAAGACGTCCCATAGGCTATTACTTTTAAATTCATTTTTGTTATGAAAATCAACTTGGATGTGTCAAAATTGTCTTAATATTTAACCATCGGTATGTAATGAAAAACACATATTAAATCAAAACTACTTTTTTATAAAATATCGAAAATACTGAGTAATTACGACACTTGTGGTACTTTTCAGCATCAATTTGCCTTAACTAGTTTCATCACTTTGAACATCTTCTTCGATCATATCATCACCCAGAAGTCGCTTTATCACTGCTCCCTCGGTAATTTACTGCAGACTACACGTCTCTGCATATGGGGGAGAACTAGCCAACGAGCTAGTCTTTAGGAAATATCCTCTTTCTATAATATTTGATCGTGCAGTATATAAGTGTTCATGCTAGTTCATCTTCAAGTTCGGCGGCTGCTGGAATAAATGGAACATTTCTTGATTGCTTCGTTGATACCTCCTTGAGTTAAGGACCTCTTCTAAGATGCAACACAATCTTCAAATCACCTTCACTATCAGAGTGGTCCGAAGCTAGCAACAGGGAATTGATCTCCTCCTCAATTGACGGCACTGTCTACGCGCATTATTTTTCTTTTTGATGGCTCAACTGAACTTGTTTTAGGACGTTGACGTTTATTACCGTTTTTTACCATTTTGTAATACAAAATACAAAAGTAAAAAAATAGTTCAAAAAATATTTTGCAATCCAAGTAGGGACATGTAGCCTAACATGCTACGACAGATTTTTTGATGAGTGTTACTCATGTACTATACGACCGACAAAATATCTGCCTCCTTCTGTGGTCTATTTACCACTAAAACAAAAGCTACTGAGACGCGGAGTCGCGGCAAGCAGGGGGGAGTGGCCAATTTGAAGAATTCGCAACATGCGCGACGTCTGTGGTTAAAGGTTAAGTAAGCTCTTATACACTTATTTACTCGCTCTTTTTTCATCCATTTTCCCCACATGTCTAATATACGTTTTATTTTCATCACACGGTTCCTTTATATGTTAAGGTTTATATAAAACTAGAGTTTAACCCGCGACTGCGCCGCGGGTCAACCTCTGGTGTCTGCCTCTTGTTTAAAGACAGGCGTTAATACAGGTTACATTGTACTAAATGTTTATGTGAGTGCTGTTTGCACCCGGAAGATTAATTTCATTTTATATCGCAAACTATCCCATCTCCCGGCATGAAAAGTATTTATGTCCATTTTCGGCATTAAAAGTATATTTAAACAAAATTACAGCAAAACCGATCCAGCATTCCTAGTAGTTTTCCGTGAAAGCTTAACAGAAAGACATATCGAGTTACTATCGCATTTTTTATAGACGAAAAATTTGTAAACTTGAGAATGATTGATCTCATCCTCTATTTCAAACCGTCTTAGTTTTATTTATTTATCCCCGTCTATTTGAAAACTATATAAATAACAATAATAATAAAATAGACAAAACGGACAAAAAGGACAAAACGGACAAATAGGACAAAACAGACAAATAGGACAAAAAGGACAAAACGGACAAAAGGGCAAAAGGCCAAAATGGACAACAGGCCAAAAAGGACAAAAACGACAAACAGTACAAAAACGACAAATAGAATAAAAACGACAAATAGGACAAAAATGATAAAAATGACGAAAATGGCAAATCACAAAAAACCATGTCATGTCATGTCATGTTTAAATACGAGTAAACCAAGGAACTGGCAGACCCCAAAAAGTTGGATTAAAATAAAATTGTTTTGAATGCATCAACCATCGAAAAGAAAAGAAACGATTTGTACAAACCAATTTTCTTTAAAAGTAATTAAAATTATTTTTAATCAATAGTTTCAAGTTTAAAAGGACACATACATAAGTACATACACTTTTAAGACTTCAGGAGCTTATACAATATCTTCCCAACTATTGACTTAATATTAATACCTTGTTTTTTCTGACCAGATAAAAGTAACCAATACGCTTTCGTACATTTTTGGGCTCAGATTGTAGAAAGATGCGATTTTAAGATTCTTTTTTATTATGTTGACTTTTATTATAATTGTAGTGGGGCGGCTATTTTGAGTGAAGTAACCGTGTGGTGTGTTTTCAAATTATTCATTTTTGAAATTCAGTCACATAAATCGATTATAACTAAATACATAACTTATTTTATTTTTGACCTTACTCTTAAGATTGCTCGCCATCCAGATATAATTTAGGGCTGAACTTTTCCAGTTCGTAATAGAATATATAACGCTTTTTAAGCCAGATCTCAACCCAATACATTTCTTTGGCCCAAAAGTCCTCGTCTCCTTTGTGATAATTTTTTTTTAGTAACAATTATCTACCTTTAGATATTCCTTGGGGGTCAATGCTATATAGTTACCACGCTTGGTATGCGAGTTGGTAACCGCAGTGCCAGCCTATATGCATCGGAGAGGCTGCTGCCCGTCTCCGACCAGGGGATTTATATAGGCTGGCTTTCTTGCGATGGTTATACCGCCATCGATCGGTCGCCAGAGCCTCATTCGCTGACAGCAGGGGGTACTGCGTGCAGGTGAGGTTGACGATTGGATGCACAAGATGTTAGTGGCATCTGGACAATGACGGTAGTAGTCCACAAATTTCAAGTGGCTCAACGGGCTATGGAACGAGCTATATTGGGTGTTTCTCTTAAGAGAAATAAGGTAACCGACATAGGTCGCAAAATTAGCAAGTCGAAGTGGCAGTGGGCCGGTCTCATATGTCGCAAGACCGATGTCCAATGAAGCAGACAAGTCTTGGAGTGGAGACCACGTCTCGGTAAACGTAGTATCGGACGCCCTCCAGCCCGAAGGACTGACGACCTACGCAAGGTCGCCAGTAGGCGCTAGATGAGAAAGGCAGAGGACCGTGACAAATGACGCCGACTTGGGAGGCCGACGTCCAGCAGTGGACGGTGATTGGCTGACGACGAGATATACCTTAAGTTGAATAAGATATTTAAATATTATGAATCCTCGGTTTCTATATTTTACGACGGTTGTCTGTAATAGTAGCTGACTGATTTTGAAGCTACCAATAACCGATGGTTGAGAGGGCAATACGAGCGTTTTACAAGCTCATTGTCAGTTAGAAATACTGTCGGTTATCAGTTATCAATTCCCTCCCAAGCGTTTTGCTAACGCAACATAGTTGTAGTAGCAACACGCAACGTAATTCAATGAGTTGACGTATAACTACACAATAAATATATTTTTAAAAGAAGTGACCTTTTGTGATATGCAATTGTCATTAAAAATCAAGCTTCTAATCTTTGCTTTAAAAATACTTACAATTACAGAGTTATTTTATATGAATGTTGCATGAACAAAACGCAATAATGTAAACAACATATAAACTTTTTAAATAGTGATTGTTCCAATGTCATTGGATTTGTTTTAAAAAAAAAAGAAGGAACAGTTTTTTAAAATAAGTTAAGGCTTAAATCACTGGTTTTTGTGGTTCCAGAGTCAAATGACGTAAACTTTGTGGGAACCTTGTCCGATTTTTTGTTTTAATTTAATTGTTTTAGGATACTTTTTGTAACGCAACCGTTTCACAGAGATGTAGCGATGGATTTATTATGTTATTTGAAGCGATGTTGCAATTTATTGTTAATGACGTTAAATAGTGTCAGTTAGTACGTACTAATATATTATCTATTAATAATGTTATAATTATTCACAGTGTTATTTTTAACGCTATATTTAAGACGCATTAGGTCACAATCGATAACTATAACGTTATCGGAGGTGAAGCTCAAGAATAACAAAAAACTGTAACCGTATAAGTTTTATCTGTGCTGGCAACAACTGAGAACTGAGAAGTTTGTTGTTATAAATATTTGTCGACGAAAATTACGAAAACGACATCACAAAAAACAAAACCTATCCTACATTCTGGGATAAACTTTATATAAATCTATCCCAAACTCTATCTCTTTTCCTGAATGAAAAGTATCCTATGTCTCTCCTAGATATTGAACTTACTTATATACCAAGTTTCAGCCAAATCGGTCCAATAGTTTCCCGTGAAAGCATTACAGGCAAACAGAAAACTATACTTTTGTCCCCGAAAAGTAAAAAGTACTCTATGTTCATCCTCGGCATTAAAAAAGTATATATACTGAGTTTCAGCCAAATTCGTGCAGTATTTTTCCGTGAAAGGGTAAAAGACAGACAGACAAAGTTACTTTCGCATTATAATAATAATAGAGATGAATAGTGAAGCAATACTGGAATTGTAATTAGAACTGTTAAAGGCAGAAATAGCAAATTTTAAAGATATAAATAAGAATAAATCCAAGTTAAAAGAAGAAGTAAAAAAATAGAGTTTAATTTAATTTAAAATCACCTATTTATAATGACAAATAACCTGGCAACCTCGACAAACAAACAAAACTGGCTGAAATCGGGTGGTAATAAAATTCCTACGAATAGTAGTGTTGACAACCAGCGGTTGTAATATAGAAACACTTCATCTGTCGTTTCCATACAAAAAGTCTACCGATCGGTTAGAAAATCTCTCCCATCGGTAGTTGGTACTTTCATGAGTAACTAGCTACGAACAGTTCATTATGGAAACATCAGTAGAGTTACCAGGCGGTAATATTCTAACCGTCGGTATCAAAAACGAATCGTTTTTGTAATATTGAAACCGGGCAAAAATAGCGTAATTGAATGTAAAAATCGTGTGTGTGAAGTACCAAAATCATTTTCTGAGGAAAAACAATGTATACCTCCTATATACATATAAACTGCTTAAACGATACTTCACACATCTACATACTATACATTGTATTGTTCCTCAAGTTAGATGGTTGCCATACCTAATACCTCGAGAAAGACGGAGTCACAAAATTAGTATCTGTTGAATCCGGTTATATAATATTTAGATCCGTTAGCCACAATATGCTAAATTAAGATAATACTTTTTGTTCACTTTGTGATTAGTCTGTCTGAATTAGTGTTATAAAGTTATATTCGATTGCAAAAACTTATTTTGATGTTTGTACATTTATTTTTAGCCAAAGCTTTTTGTCTGGATATAATTTATGTATTATGGCATTAAGTGGCGTGGTGAAGGAAACTTCTAAATTAGATCAGTCTGTCCAATTTCATCCAATATTCCTTCTGAATTCCAAAGATAGTAAGTGACTGTCTTTGGTATTCAGACAAAATCACTTTACGTGGTGGAGCTATGCTGGAATCATTATCTTGCAACAGTTCTTGGGGCCATCTCGATTGGTGTGGTGAGACTATGCTCTCACAGAATATCGGTGTGAAACTGTAGCCATGAGCTAATCATGTTTCGTACGATGAGTGGGCAGTCCCGATGGCCTACTTTGCACTCTCTCATTCCTCTGTCATCATCGTCATCATCATTATCGGCAGACATTGTACACAATGACACAGACACACACATTGTATATTCCCAAGCCAAGCAAGTTACGCTTGTGTTATGGGTAATATACAACGGACCACTCTGGGGATTACAGACACCCAGACCATAGTAAATACCAGAAAGATCGTTTTCGAATTTACGATGCCAGGAATCGAACCCGGAGCTTCTGCGTTACAGCAAGTTCGGCCGGCTAAGACTTATCCCGTTCAACCACAGGCCGTCAGAGGTCGCCTATATCATCCGATCTATTCCATTACTCTTGTCTGATCCCTATATCCCCTCCCTCCTATCCCATATCTTCCTAAAGGCTGGATACGCGTTGGCTTCGCCCTTGATGTGGCAAACATTTACAGACGACGTACACCACTTTCTATTCTGCCCGTTTTCACGTTTTGCAATAAAAAGAAAAAAAAAACAATGTATCTAAAAGTGAATCGATGTCTGCGTCGTCGTATTGATGTAGTAAACTAGATTTATTATATTTTAGTAATGTATTAATTAATGACTTGCAGAACTCTTCATAACAAAACCCGACTTTAATTGTTTAATTTTAAATTAACTTGTATTTTGTTGAAATGCTACAAAAATTGTAGTTTATAAATGAAAACTTGTTATCGACCTTACTATCTGTTGTGAACGATTTTACATTATACTAGCGGTGCCCGCGACGTGCGCCGCGTGGATTTTTTCACGGAACCATAAAAAAACTAGGTAAGTTACTCCTTATAACATCAGCTACCTGCCAGTGAAAGTCCTGTCAAAATCGGTCCAGCCGTTTCAGAGATTAGCGAGAACGTCCAGACAGATGACAGACAGGCAGATAGACAGACAAAAATACAAAAAATTGCATTTTCGGAATTTCCTGGTCCAAATTATCCCCCCTGATTTTTTCACATTTTATTTTGACACTAAAAACAGACGCTTCAATTTTATTTATCTATATATATATATATATATATATATATATATATATATATATATATATATATATATATATATTTTTGTATATTTGCCGTGGGCTTTCTGAATAAATATATGTTACACCTCTTTATCCATATAATTTCATAGTTTCTGATTCCCATTAAAATAAATATATTATATTAATCTTTTATTAATGATCATGATGATATTATCAAAACCAAACTGACGATGCTCTGATGTAATTGCGTTATTAACCTTTTTACAGCATTGAGATTGGCAATATCTATGCTTTGTTATTTTGGCGTAAAATCAAATTGCCAACCTTCAATTCGGCAAGGACATTATGTCTGCAGATATTACGTAAATTCCATGAATAGAATACCCACTTATAGTCGAGCTCGATTATGGTTCATCGATTTATTCGTTTCTTTGAATTCGATTAATATCACACAATAACACGCAAAAGTCTCAGTAATCTTCTATGACGAGTTAGGTTGTTACTTTAATAAAATTGGTTTGGTATTTTTGTGAAAGCCGAAGCTTTTAAAATTATGCTTAGTCATTTCTAGTCTTTCCTAAAGGACTTCAGTGCTTGCGTCACTAATTCATAGCTAGCTTGTCGAGGCGGATAATTTGTAAACTTTTTCCCCTTGAGGTCAAACTCTCGAACATCGACGCAGCATATTCAGGCTATTGGTTTTCTATCGGATACACTTTGGAGAGTGTGCATTGGAGCTTTTCAATCTAATCCCGCTGTTTCCCTTCCACCATAAGCCAACAAGACGCCCAGGTGGTACCATATCACCTATACGTATAAAGCGCTTCGCGCCCATCTTTATTATGCGAAACACACAAATGTGGATTCCCCGAATACCTGTAATAATTCCCCGTATGAATAGGAGGTACCTTCTTACCGCTCCATCTTAGATCACATCTTCGCCTAGCATCGGGCGAGATCAAGGTCAAACGGTAAACTTGTACTTAAATGTACAACCCACTGCTCGGTTGCCAACTAAAACTCTCCGTTAGCGAGGTATACCCTGACAGACAAGGCTCTGGTATTCTCGTGTCAAGGTGTTGGGATTTGAGTAAAACAACTAATTCAATAAGTCGCTCGTCAAACCCACAGTAATGTTTCCCTATCACGGACCAATCCGCAGTGATAGAAGGCCGTCAAAGTAGAGTTGTGTGTAATATTTATTGTTGTATATCATATCTCTTCATTCAACCTTTCTGTGGTTACGGGGATCAGTATCTCTGAATTTCCACTGTCGTAGAGTAATCTGGCGAACAGAACACTGCCGCGCTTTCGTCTCGAAGAAGTATTCCTCGTCTATTGTCTCGTTGGCCTTCATGTGGATGACGGTGAAGTGTTGCCGAGGTCTATTGTAACTGAACAAGTGTTCTACATACGTACGTTCATCCCTGTAAGAAATTATAGTCTTGCAAAACTTCATGACAATCGTTTCATTCCCAAGACTGTATGTCAAGGAACATAAAACATCTAAAAATAGTTACGTTAATATTTTCTATTAATGTAGATCATTGTTTGAGAAACGATGGTGTAGATGAATAAAATGTTTTCTACTTCATTCAATTATTGCGAAATTATGATTAAGTGACGAGACGTTTTGTATGTCTTCTTGTATTCGTCTCACACCTTCATTACCGGAAAGAAGACAATGTGATCGTTGTTATAGGAAAAGTACTGAATATTGTACGCGTTTAGCGTAATTATGTTAATCGGATATCAAATCAATGGCATTGAATGTATTTTGAAAGCCTTGAAACTTTAATGACCATTAAAACTGATTAGTGATTATGTAATTAGACTTGTAATCACGTACATAAACATTAATAAAAAAATTAATAGCTATATCGGTTGAACTAGATATATCGATGTATATATAGTGGCATATCGTCAATAGAAAGATTACCACTGAAATTAGATATACCCAATTTCTGATATTACGAAAACGAGTTATATTTCAAATACAATGGACCCCCAGTAATCCGGCCCCTGTCTAATCCGACGGCATCCCCCGTAAAGAGACGTGCCTATCACGCCACATAAAATTTCACATAATATGTATATTATATACATATATAGTTTGATTTGTGTATGTAGTTCAGGTAGAATCTTATCTATCTGTCGGATTACATGGAACTCTTTAAAATAAAATCAGACTATAGGGGCTATAGGGTCTGTGGCAGTACTCTATAATCCGACAAATTCGATAGTCCGATATCGCCCTGCAAAATGCTTATCGGATTACCGAGGGTCTACTGGAATGTTCGACTCGGCCGACAACGGGCGCCACACACACCTTCACAGAATTGCCCCGCTCCACCCTTGGCCACCGGAACATCGAGGAATCTGGCGACCGACTCTCCGCGACCTCATACGCTCAGAGGAGTCGCGTGCGCCCTAAAGCCGCAGAGAGGCCAACAGAAGCCAATGATGGGCAACTAAATGCCGAGATGGCCACCGGAAGCCACAGATCGGCCATCGAGAGTTGCTGTGTAGGTATCGGTTGGAAAGCTTCCAGCAGCTCCAAGTTCATGTCACCGGAGGGTCGTTGCTCTCCGACTTGAAGCCGCGGCTAAGAGTATTTAGGACGATACCGCAAACAATTCCACGCAAAGGAGCTGAAGACCTGAGTGACCGACGGGTCCACTGTAATTATAGTTATCCGAAAACTCGTTGGAATGTGAGATGAAATACTTTTCGAGCTTCTAAAGGAAGGCCAAGAATCATGTATTATCAAATTTATCATGTTAAATACGTTGTTCCGAAGTAGGGAATTCCCTTTTATTTCCAATAGTGGCATAACACGTAACCTTTGATATTTGTCAATCATCCCTGTCCACGTAAGTCAAATGTTAATTTTAAATATAAACCTTGTCGTCTTAAAAAAACACGTTACAAAATTTGTCGCATTCTCTTCAATATAATTGTCTATAATGTCTTTTATCAAATCTATGTTTTCATTGCTTAATTTGAAGTTGTACAGAACGAACTCATTCGATAAATAACGTTCAGTGTCAGCACAGGGTAAATAATGACCGGCAAATCTTCCTTATTACATAAAACTGTTACACAACTGGTGGCAGTAGTCTTCCTGGTTTTGGCGGCCAAATGCATACCGTTGACACGTCGAAGGTCGCTCTACGACGGTACGATGGGCTGTTTACATTTTTTAACACAAATTATTTTAGCACTTTGTTGATTAGCTAATTGTTTGATAAAAAAACGTTGTTCTTTTTTACGGCATGAGTTCAGCAGATAGACAGACGGCCCTGACCTGATGGAAAGTGGTTATCATCGCTTATGCATATTTGTCACACCAAAAGTGCTGCCAATGTGCTACCGCTCTCTATCTAATGGGAGACTGGAACCTGGCCAATAATGTCGGAATACAACTCAAGGTTGTTATGGCAGCATACTGAAGACCAAGGTGGTAGCTATCCGCCTGGCCACAGGAAATTTTATTCTTTCTCCGTTCCTGCACAGATAGAAGTCCTTCTTTCTTTAAAACTTTTTTTGAAATGAAACTTTAGAATCGTCGTGGTTTGAAACTCGATGAAACGAAAAAGCGACACTAAAAAGAGGTAATCATGTAAATGTATAGGACTAAGCCTGCGAGCGAATGAGATACTATCCCTATTAATGTTATAAATGCAAAAAGTAACTCTTGTCTGTCTGTCTGTTACGGAACTTTTGCGGAAAATTACTGGACCGATTTGGCTGAAATTTGGTATTTATGTAATTTTTAATACTGAGGTTGGACAAGGGGGGGGGGGGGGGGGATACTATCATTCCGGATAATGGGATAGATTTATGTAAAGGTTATCCCAGAAAGTAGAATAGGTTTTGTTTTTTTTGTGATTTGACATTTTCGTCATTTTGATAGTTTTTATGGTGATTTGCCATTTTGGTAGTTTTGGTAGTGCCAAGCGTTGTAGATATAATTACGTTTGCCCGTATATACTCTGAAGTTTCACATCTACTGTGTGTGAACTGCACAGACACCCTTTTTTTTCTTTACCAACAATTTTTATGTAATAATTGTTGTTTTATTTTGCCTTGTTCTTTACCAACGATTTGGGCCGACACAATGTACTATTTACACTTTTCTATTCTTTCTAGCGTACTTCATCTGTTACATCATAATTCCTTACATGATTTTTCACACAAACCATTTTTATAATTACATGGTCTCAAAAAGGTGGGGCTTCATCTGCGTTAGTATTAAAAATTTAGGCCGTTTCACGCCAAATTGGCGATGGGTTTCATGCGTTCTTTGAGATGCGACATTGTTAATGACGTTAATAATTGACACATTACGTACGTGCCTACACAGATATGGCTATGTGTTAACGGTGTTATTTTTTAACGCTTTAAATAAGACGCATTCGCTCACAGCTTAAATCTTTAACATTAACTCAGATGATGACCCAGCACAAGAATTATTATGTATAGTGTATAGCATTGTATTAAATCTATATTTAGATACTCTGCCTTGTTCCCTCAAAAATATTTTCGTATCTAATTGCAATCTGAACACTTACATTTTTTTTCGTTTTCATATTAAAAATATATATTAATGCAGTATTTATTGGCTGTAATCTGTGTGCGAGTTTCCAATTATAAGTTTAATATTTCCGCGTTGAATAAATCATCGTTCCACTGTCAAGGGCTGTTGTGTTTTACCTCATCAAAGTTTTTGCCGTTTCTAAAATTATGCCACGTGACCAGATGATGTTTTACATTCCAGTTTTATATTTTTAGTTTATACGAAACCAGCTTTTACTAAGGTTTTCTATCCATGGTATTAGGATTATGTATATTCAAGACGATTGCTTTGATTTTATAGTCTAAGCTTTTTTTTGTTTTGCTCTTGGGAGTCAAAGATCGTAGATCTGATTCTAAGTACCGTACTCATGTTTGGGCGTTTTGAGTTGGAAATTCATATATATTTACGCACATTGTACACACCATTTTTATGACTTCTCTAGAGTGGTTGCAGAAGGTTTTCATATAAAACACCCGATTTTGTAAAAGTCTCTATTGTGCAGCCTGTCGCTAAGCGGAAATAAAATTTAGCGCGAACAAGTTTATTTTCGATAAAGTTTTAACAGTTATTGTTGTTCACATTAAACATATACAACGTTAAGAGGAAACGTTGGATAAGTTTAATGTGAACAACGTATGTTTTTTTGATAATCAAGTCAACATGTATAATATAATTATTATGGCATATATTAAAGCTTTTTTGCACTCAGTAGTGTTTATCATGAAAATATATTTTGAAAGTACGCTTGGAATTTCCTGATCACAGGGATGAGAACAGTACTTTTCGTCCCTGGGAAACGATTTTCCCTGCTGTCAATGAATTTAATAACTATGCGAGCCATAGATAATATAATACATGCGACTCATGTCCCAACTTATTTTTACAGCCGCTGTTAAATCGTGGCATAAATTGTAATAAAAAATATCAACAATTTTGTAACATCACTTTTTACTTACTAGTGGTTGCCCAGTGGTCGAAATTCGACCATAATTAATTTGCTGTTTGTGCTCGTGTGCCAAACCATTTCATGTCTAAATAGGTCACTTTCACCTCTCCTGTAACAATCTACTATGTATTATGGTCTAAGAGCCCGTGAACGGCTACCTGTATGTATTTGATCAGACCTGAGGTTTTGTACATTGAGGCCCCTATACCTACTGTTCCGTAATATTAACACAATCAATTTTTCCGCGTATTTCATAACTTCCAATTTAGTATATTTAAAAACATATGCATCGCCACCCCGTGTGAGCTATCGACGCCTTTGCTGCCCCCACGAGGACAGTTAGTGCAACTTCCTACACCGCACGCGCCGCATCGACCTTCCTGTTTTTTCGTCCATTTTCAAGTGTTTTTCAAATATACAATTAGCTAATCCTCTAGCCAATCGAGAAATCGTGCCAGTGAATGTGAATTACAATCCACGATCGAAGGGTTCCCGCAGCACAGCTAGCAAGGTGAGTGGTTGTGCATTTGGTGTTTTCCAAATTCCGCATTCTAAACCGTACACCTACCATGCATGATGTGGGGACTCACTAAGCTCAAAGTGGGGGACGCGACTAGCGCTCAGGTAAGACAGGTATCGATTTTTGACGAATTTTAAATCCATTTGACCACGTTTTGCCGTTTTAATTTTTGAAAATATACGATTATTATTATCGGAAAATAAGAATGGCAGATCATTATCGCGCATTTTACTTTGCGGCAGACAATTTTGAAAATGCTAAAAAAAAAACGTTTTTGAAAGTAATTGACCAGATCTGCCATTGATATATTTTATTTATTATAATCTTAAAAACTTATATTGATCACGGCAGACGTCTACATTGCGTACACATATCAATAAATAATAAAATCTTAGCTACTACCCGGTAAGATGTATATGTTTTCCGTTCGCTGTTTTACATCAATATAATTTACTTGCGATTTAATTTATCACTGTATTTACTGAAATGAATATTTTTTATATTCTATATAATAAACTTCATTAGTTAGATAATAAAGAAGTGATTTTTTTAAGGAAGAATCATAAATAATACGGTGTAATGCTGGTAAAAACTTTAAGTACGCGTCTACTTAGAACTTGTTAATACGATTCATTCTTAGCAGTGTTTGAAGTATCGTGTAAAGTATCTGTATTGCAATTTTTACTCTATTTTTATTTATTCATCAATGACAGTCTTATAATTAAAGCGAAAATGTAAACAGAGGCCTTACTCTCAAACGCCTTTCGTTGTTCGTTTTCGTCCGATCAGTCCCATAAAGTTAATTAAAATTTAGATAGAAAATAGAAATAACAAAGATTCTTTTAAACTGCAATATTATTGTATTATTGTAATACTAGGATATGCCCGCGACTTGGTTCACGCTTGACTTGAAATTCCCGCGGGATTTCTGGGAAAAAATATTGCACAGATTTCAAGTCTAGGAATTTGCTGTCAATCAGCGAAAACCGCATCGAAATTGGCCTAGTAGTTTTTACGTGAATCCAGAATAAACAGACAAACCGACAAACAAAAAGGAATATAAAAAAATTGCACCGTGTTCTCCATCGTTTATGTAGTCTATTCGTTGGTTTTTTTAAATAGCTTCAATTTACAGACACGGCATGTTTAGAATTTTGTAATATTATAGATATAACAAAGAACGAAATGGAATATACAATGAAAAAGTACTTGCATATTGAAAAAAAAAAACAAGAAAAAAGTTTTAAAACGAAAACCAACGATGAAAGACATTTGAGAGTAAGCCATCAGGACCGTCTGAATCCGGGTTGCAAGGAGTGCGTAGCGACCGGAACGCAAGGAATATGGGAGACACTCAAATCAACTGACAATGAGTTACTTTTTATCATCTTACAAAACGCTGAATTCACCTAGATTTTGTACAATGACTCATTATGACGTAATTTCTATAATGAGCCAGATAGCGTGATAATTATAGTTTTAACAGTAATTAACATTGTTTCTATAATGATATTTTAAAGTTATAATAATTATATGGTATTTGAACGCCCGCTCTTTTATAAGAACACTGTTTTAAAATTTATTGTGATACTAGGGTAAACTCTGGTGTGTATCTCTTGTTTAAAGAGCAGGCGTTAATACAGGTTACAATTGTATTATATTTTTATGTCGGTGCTATTTGCCCTCGGAAGATTTACTTCATTTTATATCGCAAACTATCCTATATCCCAGCATGAAAAGTATCTATGTCTATTTTTTGGTATTCAGACAGACAGATCGAGGTACTATCGCATTTTTTTTATAGATTATGAATTTTTATATCTATAAACTTGAGAAATGATTGATCTCCCATACAAACTTTAATCCCTTATTTCAACCCGTTCTAGTTTTATTTATATATCCCCGTCTGTCTCTCTGTAAACTACACAAACGACCAAAATTACAAAAACTACCACAACTACCAAAACTTCCAAAACTACCAGAGCTACCGTAGCTACTATAGCTACCAAAGCTACCAAAACTATCAAAACTACCAAAACTACTACAACTACCAAAATAACCAAAACTACCAACTAAAACTACCAAAACTACCTAAACGACCAAAACGTCCAAAATAAACAAAATCACGAAAATGGCAAACCTCAAATAAAAAACCTAAGCCAACCAAATTGAGCGCTTGTAGAAAATGTAATTCTGGCACGCGTATACAAGCTTTTTTTAAGAACGTAGGCGCTCGGTGTTCTTTAATAAGGGTTACACTCGATTTCCCTAGAATCCACTCATCAGATTCTGTCTTGGTGACTATGGCACCACCTCGGGAGTATAGACATACGAATAAAGAAAAATATTTGAATATCGCTCCACACTTGATGAAAATATATCGTGTAACAAAAAAGTCGGTTAACAATTTTCGAGGGTTCCTCTCGATTTCTCTGGGAACCTCTCACCAGATTCTGACATGGTGACAACGAGACCAATTCGGGAGTAACCCTTTCTATTAAAAGAAAAAATTTGAGAATCGCTTCACAATTGATGGAGAAATTGAGTGACGAACATACAAAAATAGAACATACATAGACTAATTGAGAATCTCCTTTTTTTTGAAGTCTGTTGAAAAAAGTATGGGCACGTGTACGGCCACCGCGGCCGAATAAGATATCAATTGCTGTTCGTTAGTCTCGCTAAAACTCAAGAATGGCCTGACCGATTAAAATATACACATTTGTTTGTTCGCTCTAATGCAGGGGTGGTTTAGAAGAAAAACAATCTTAATGCTTTTCAGTTACGGTTGTATTATTTCACTCATCATAGAATTATATACTGCGGGCCTTGTATGAAAATCGATTCTTAAGGAGTTAACTCCAAAAAAAAAAATGCTATTTTTCTTGTCGGTAAAGGGGGCGCAAAAACGATTAATTAAATGAGATATTATCAGAAAAAGGATTAATATTTTTACTACTGATCGCGTGGAAGCTTGGTAAAAAAAATGCATTTTTTTTTATCTCTCGCCGATTGGATTGAAGGCCGACATACAATCTTCTGTTATTTTACTTTTTACATTTTGAATTTTTTTAACATGAACCTTATAGTCATTTATGCTTAATTTTGTTGTTTTATATTCTTGAACCCCCCGATATTAAAATTTAGCTACGCCCGTGATGACGTACCTGAATATAAACACTTTATCTTTACGGTCTTATTCATATGGAGTTAGAGTATGTTTGTAGGCCTCTTTATGAATCTTAAAGAAGCCTACAAACTTACACAAACTCAATATGAATAAGGCCGTTACTCTATAGCTACTAGCTACCATATAGACCCGGCATAAATTACAAGTCGTTTACGGACATAAGTTACTAGACTGGTGACTTAAGAAGTTAGTTATTACTTAAGCAAACATATGTAATTATAATCTAGCATTATCATTTGTTAGACACGACGCGTTCTTGTTTGCTTGTAGTTTAGTGAGATAATGTCTCAATGCCCTTGAGAATAAATGTTTGTTTTGGCAACGAGTTGAAAAACGCGATATGTAAGCCGAAAAGGGCTCTAACTGCCGCACTCATAAAACTTAAAGTAGGATTGTGTTTAAGGTAACGATTAAATTAATTTCTTATTAAAGCTATAATAGAGAATTCAAGGTTTTGCGTCAAGTAAGATGTGATCTCAAAAATGGTGTTTGTTACGTTGTTGCTCAGTTTCATTTTCAATTAAGTTTATAAACAACTTAAAAGTTAAACTAATTAGTGTTAGCTATAATACCTAACGTTTATTTGTTGTTTTATATAATTTGGAAGTCAGTTTGGCTTGAAGATTATTTCTAAAACTTGGATATTTATCAATAACTAAACACTGGCTGGTTCCACAAAACTATGCAACGGTCATTTTTAACCGAATTCGAAAAGCAGGAGGTTGTCAATTCGGCTGTATTGTTTTTTTAAATTAGAAAACTATGACTACAATAATATTAAACTAGTAGTCACCCAGTGGTCGAAATTCGACAATAGTTAATTTTAATTATAAGTTTGAACATTATTAAGGTTAAATTTGACTTGAACAATAAACAAAAGAATATATGTGTGTGTCAAATACTTGGTGGGGTTTATAATGTTTCTTTTATTGATTTAATGTATTTTTATGCATAATTAAAAAAATATTAGCATTCTGCACTCCTTCTCTCATACTCCTCCGTCCGCGCAATTTTCATAAAAAGGGGTAAAAAGCTTTTGCTTTACGTACTAATATAATGATTACTGATAACTCATTCGACAATTTACTAATTGAAGACTAGCGATCTGATTCATGTTGAGTTAGAGTAAGTTTGAAGTATTTTTTAAATACCGTAAAGAAGCTTTTATACTTGCTCTAACTCAATATGAATAAGACCGTATTATAACTATAATAATGTTACATGCCGTCAAAGATAAGCGCACAGCTGCCTATTGTAAGCCTAGTCTATTGTCTTCCTCCCGGATTAGGGAGTTCTTTGTGTTTTGAATTTGCAATTAAGAAAAACATGCTACTGTCTTTTTACTTGTTTTATAACCATCATTAGCGTCGAATTAATCCTTATTGTTATTGTTTTCGAATTTATGGACGTTCGCAGGTGTGCAAATTAATATTTCTTAGAAACTCAGTGTGCGCGGTCAATCTTTTTTGTACTGTGTAGTTAGTATAAGACGATGCCCGAATGGAGGGGCGGGCAGTCAAGCGACGGCTACGAAACGAGTAAGACGTTTTCTAGTGCTCTCGATTAGCGATATAGACGACGGACTCTGCGCGTATCGAACCGTATTGAATCGTGCAGTGTGAACTGGTTGCATCCAGTTTTATTTGTATTTGTTTTATACGTGTTTGTACAATTCTAATAAATTCTACAGTAGTTCCAACTGAATTTTTAATTCGAGTCCTGTAGCTCGTAAAAACAAGATTACATAACTCGATTTACAATAATTGATTAGTTTAACGTATATTTATTGCGTTAATTATACAATGTTAATAAAAAGCCATAAAAATTAGTAAGATGTATAAAACATCTTGAGAAAACTCAGGTAATAGGTGTGTCCTGACACGATGAAGTGTTCTGTAGAGGTGACGAAGGCTATTTGGATATTATTATATATATGGGCTATAAAACCCCAAAAAAAGGTTCATAAACGTCCCACTGTTGGGTTCGGGCGTTCTCGGAACAATTAGCGTCACTTATGGATATTTGAAACACCAAAGCTGCTACTAATGTGCTGTGCTACCAATGTGCTGCCGACTTCGGAGGCGGTTACTGGAACTTGGCCACAAATGTTAGAACACAACACAACGTTGTTATAGTGGCATATTTTAGACTAGGGCTGGTAGACATTCAGACGGGCAAATGCCTCCTCTTACGATAGGCCGCCCGGACGCAGGAATTTATATTATTTCACCGTTCCTGTACGAATTAACGTGACCCTATAAATGTCAATTGTTCAGTCCTTGTATAATACATCGCTCCATTAATTTTGCTGTGTACCCTCTTTCTGTGTGAGACGACTGCTAACGCAGCAGGGTGGGTAAAAACACCCGTTATTGGACACATTCTCAGTCAACGTTTGACCAAGAACACATCGCGCTGTGCGCTTATCTTTTCCTAGAGAATAATCTCAATTTATTGTGACTATACTTAAACAAAAAACGACACATGTTTTCACTTCTCGGTACAACCTGTCACCAAATCACTTGTCGTAGCTATTCATACGCGGTCAGCAAGCGACAAGTGCTTAGTAAATTGTAGTGGGGGTATCGATATGTCGCTAAGTAAATAGGATCAAATTCTATTCACTTGCATATTGCACATGCACTAATCAGCATGTTTACACATTGGGTATAAGTGTAAGTAATAAATACTAAGCCCGTGTAAACTTAGCATTACTCGAAAGTCGAATTTGGTGCCGTGTGCTGTTCTTGTATGCAACACGAACCAAGCTTAGGAGAAAGCGCATATCAAGGTTGGTGGATGTTCTGTTTTTCTAGTGCAATGATCAAAGTAATCTCCCAATACAGTCCTCAATTGAACTGTCATATTGCTTGCGGGCTATAGTGCTCCGCACCAACTTAATATTGCTTATTTTTATTGCTAGGCTGGTAAACAAGCAGACTGCTCTGATAATGGAAGGTGGTTACTGTTGCCTGGAACGTTTGCGACACCAGAGGTTTCGCTTCGCCAACGCGTCACCAGCCTTTAGGATGGGACAGGTGGCTGAGGTAGAGAGATCAGAGAGGAAAAATGAGATCGAGGGGGATAGCATATAGGATTGGGATAGAGGGATGGGATAGGGCGCGACTGTGAAATGGGCCATCGAAATTTGCACTCATCGCGCGAAACACGATTAGCCCAAAGCTAACCGTTTCACGACGATACTGTGTGAGTGCCTGGTAACATATTGATCGAGCCGGCCCAAAAAGCTGTAATCAAGATACTGATTCCAGCATGACTCTACCATGTATAAATAATAACAAAATAAATTAAACCGTGCTTTAAAAATCAGGTTCAGAAGCATTACTTTTCTATTGTGTATAGTGCTATTATTATGTAAGTATATGTATGTTTGTATTGTCGTATGTATATATACGTGTGTGGATATGTATGTGTATATACATATGTATATACATTTGGATTGTTTTTGTACTTATATGTATTATGTTTATTTATTATTCATCATAACTGCAGCACCATTAGCATCAAAAAACTATCAACCCCTGCCAAGGGTTGCCTGGAATAGATCGCTTCTTAGCGACAAGGCAGCCCGTTGTACTATCTCTTATTTTTTTCTACTTCTGTTTACCTGTACTTTCGTGTACAATAAAGATTTATTTATCTATGAAAAGGTCTTAATAACCTTCTAAGGAAGCCATAGCTACTTAAAACTATGTTCAAGTAAAACCAACTGGGTTGATGTGTAAACAATCTGCCTCGTCAATAACAACAGCCTTCGCAGCCATAACAACAGTGAATTTGATAAATAATTTACATAACCGCCATTAGCCATTGTGGTTTTAACCATTTCCAAGGTTTTATTTAACAAAGCTGTGTTTTCGTTTATAATTGACACAGCTTCATTTGAACTCATTAAGTTTTTAGGTACGGTTGAATGAAATCAATTTCTGGAGATTTTATTTTTTTTGGGATTCCAATAGCTATAATAATAATAAATAGGTTATAAAGTATTAAAGGAAAAGCTATTGATAAGTCTCCAGAGATGGTAAAAAAAAACAAATGATCAAGGAAACAATAAGAAAAAAGTACAGACAACAAAGATACTCGTACAGGTTAGTCTGTAACCAAGTGATCCTCGGATTTGACTAGATTTGTATATCTTTTGGTCCTCACTCTAACTATTCTGGTATTGTCGTAACTTGTAATTGATTTTAGTCTCTAGAATATGGTTTTTATTACGATGTGGAGTCATTTGACAAAAACGAAACAGAAGCATTACTCTCAAAAGCCTCTCGTCGTTCGTTTTCGTCCGATCAGTCCGAAAGAGTCAATTAAATTTTAGATAGAAGATAGAAGGAACAAAGATTTCTTTAAAATACAACAATAGTCAATATATAATACAAAAATAAATGAAACACAATGAAAAATGTACTTAAACATAAAAAACAAGCATAAATAGTAGATTGTTACGCGAAAGCTGAACGTGACCTGTTAGGAATGAGATGGTTAATAGTTCGAGTGCCTAAATAAGCTTTTCTACCGAAGTTAACACTCTCTCTCATTTCGAATATGAGGAAAATAATTAAAAACTGATTAGTTAAAAAGAAAAACAACTACTTTTGTAATGAAATTGGGCGCTATATCTATATCTAAATATGATGAACTCGTATGTATATAGATCATATATATACTTATAACAGGTCACGTATGAAAAGTTATTAATTATTAATATAGTAATTTTTTGTTTGTTTGTGTCACTGATGACATTAAATATTTAGCTCCACTTTATGTAAATTAAATAATAATTTAATGAAAAGTAATTTATAAGTATGAAATAATGTTAAAAAATTATTGATGTTTTTAATAACAATTTATGCCGCGATTTAATAGTGGCTGTAAAAAAAGTTGGGTCATAAGTCGCATGTATTATTATCTATGGTTCGCATAGTGTATTGGCTATATGTGAAGGAATTGGATCACGTAATAACACGAGTACCTTCTATGTGCCTTTTGCTTCACACCTTTACAGCTCGTAATAACCCTCTCCTTATCCTATAATTCGCCAATCAAAAATGCCGCGCCACCTAGCGGACGCCCCAGTCGTCGATCTGTTACGGCGGAACAATATTGTGCGCGTGCGCCACCCTCTTGCTATCCTTAGCAAAGTGCTGTGCAAATTATTAATAATATCAAATCAAACTGTGTTGTGCTTCCTGGCTTCCGTCATCGGCATCAAGACATCGGTGAGTATCGTATCCTCTGTCAATAGAGGGTTACTTATATTTATTGCGTGATCCATTCTGCCATTTTTGCCAGCGCGACGAGACAATTCAAAAAACCAGCGCGTATCTACATAGCTTTTAAATTTTTAGACAGCAGGGACAATCGTTTCCTAGGTACGAAAAGTACTGTTTTCATCCCTGTGATCAGGCAACTCTAAGCGTACTTTCAGATTATGAGAAATGAAAAAGTTCTAAAACGAACGACGAAAGACGTCTGAGAGTAAGCCCTAAGTTATGATATCGTTAATAAGCGTATTCTCCGTCTTTGTATGTCTTATTGTTAGTCATTTCTTTTTCTAGTTGAACTAATCAATATGCCGCCATACAATAATAGTGCCAATAGTGTAGTGAAACCGTGAATAATGAAAGCTTGGGTTTTGGTATGTATTGTCTATTATTTTTACGTATTGGTTTTACATATTTTCTATATTTTGCTTCCAAACATTTTGAAAACTCAATTTTGCGGAAATTAGCCTACATACATCGCAATCAAATTTCTCTAAACATATTCTGTTAGCTGTTGATGGTCCATTAATCGATGAGCCACTTAACGAAATTAAATAGATATAGTTCTTAACAGCCTTAATACACCTATTGATTCACACGGCTACTTTCGTAGCAGTCTGGTTGGAACGCCGTTACGTCAATGAAACTTTTTTAAATTAATAGTTTTAATGGCAAGGTTTACAAGTGAATTAACTTTTCCTGGTCTTATGAGGTTATTACGAGGTTATTACACGTTATTAACATGTTCGTCGTCAATCGTGCGACGTTGAGGGGCGCGACTTTTCAGTTAGACCCATCACGCGACTTCGCGCGACGTGTTCATGTTTTGTATGAGTGTTTGAAATAATCAAATATTGGCTGTAACGAGATGGCTTATATTTTGGTTTGGTAATTTATAGGTTAACTTAGCTTGACAAACTCCCCGTTGGCGTGTTTAATAACGTCACTTTTAATATTTTATATGGATTGTAGATCATCAAAATCATCAAAATAAAACCATTTAGCGCAATTTCCAATGAAGTCTATAATACATCTTTTATATCCCTCCACCTATTAGAAATGCACCTTCAATTTCATTGTTTAAGATCAAACTCAAGAAAATTCTAAACGCTCATCAAAACGCACAATGCGATCTTAGGCATGACACAAGTGTATGACTTTAGGAATTTATTTATCTATTTTTTAATTTATTATAATTTGGTTAATTTATAGATATATGTTGTTTCGTTGTGTGTGTTGCTACAATTATTTTGCATATGTATGTGTTATTTAAATTATTGCTTTATTTTATATATATATATATATATATATATATATATATATATATATATATATATATATATATATATATTTTATTCTGCAATTCATTTACATTTATTATGAAACTGCATTATGCTGTATATATTGTTGTTGTTATGTGTGTTGTATTGTTCACCGTGACTTCACTTTATGGTCCCAGACGGAAGAACAGCGCTAGTCCTTGTGGGCTAGCATTATGCTGAGACTGAGTCCAATTTAGGACTTATTTTGTTTCTTTTTCTATTTATTTTAACTTAGTTTTTGTCCTAAATAAAAAAAAAACTTTCTTTCTTTCTCTTACATCTTTGATACATAATAAACATTATTTTAATTAAATTCCAAGTTTTCTGAATTCTGCATTTTGTTGAAAGTTTTTTTAGATCTTTTACACGTATTCATTAGTAAGCTAACGTGTCTCTGCTAGTTTAGATCTTTTGTATTTCAGAAGGAACAGATATTGTGTTTGTCATTTTTATTCAAATCGGATTGGCGTATTTCATACATCGAAGATCTCGATTGTATGTTTTATTTTGATAGATTTTCCTCCATTTTGATGTTTTTTTTATTTTATTCCCAATCATATTTTTCTTATTTCTAGCATACGTCTTGTGTTACTGTCCACAGATACATATGTTGTTTTAATTAAGTGCATACCAGACCAAAAAAACTACAGAATTCGAAACCAGCTTATTGCGTTAAGACGCGAGAACGTTAGCCACTGAGTTTCATCGGTTTATGAAAATGTTTTGATTCAAAGGTATTTTGTTATTTGAGACTTATACTTTTTCTCAACATTTTCGCCACATACGCAGATATGTTTTGACTTCATGTCCACAAAAGTAAGGGTTCTTATAATTGGATATCAAAGCCGAGGGGAATACGGAATTCTGTATAATATGTAAGAAATGAAAACCTTTCTTTTATGATACGATTCTTGTTTCCTTGTTATATTTAGAATTGTGTGAATATTTTGGCATAAATGTAACCCTTCTGATATCTTAAGAATATCTTCTATGCAAATTGGTTTGAATAATATTCATTGATTAGTTTTTGTGTTATACGGTATCTTCGACTGTGCGCTTTATTTAAGGATTTTGAAACCTGATGCCGAACACAGTGGACTTTTTACTATCTGCAGGAGCAAGAACGGATAAAGAATACAATATCCTGCGGCCGGGTGTTCTGTCGTAAAAGGCGACAAATTAACCAACTCACAGGTGATTGGGCATTAGTACGTCTGTATAGTCTCCATCTCTGGTTTAGAGTACGCTGCCATAATAACCTTGAGGTGTGTTCCGGCATTAATAGTCAAGTTCCAGTTCCCCTTTCGAGATCGGTAGTGTATTGGTAGCAACTTGGATGTTGCAAATGTCCATAACCGCTTTCCATAAAGTGGGCCATCTACCTGTCTGCTGTACAGAGGTAAGAAACAAAATTGGACATCTGTCACCTCTACGGAACCCTACTTAGTTTATTTACTGCCACCTGCTAAGCATTTGCCAGATTTTTTCTTTATTTTTCTTTTCTGTTTATATTTCATTATATTTGAGAGATGAATATGTAGTAGTATCGTTTTGTAGAATCGTGTTAATTATGTTTGTTTTTCAATTCTGTACATGCGGTTATAAGGATTCATCTGGCTATTGGAGTGCTCTGTTACTCTTTGTAAAAGCTTTCATATGTCTTATTTTTCGAAATCTTTACTGAGATATATTATAAGATTGATGTTACTGCTCTCCATGTGGGATAATGTTAGTGTTATTGACCGTTTCACGTAGATATAACGATGGTTTAATGCCTTATTTGTGATGAGATGTTGTTATTAATTGTTAATGTCGTTAAACATTGGCAGATAACGCATGTATATGTTAATGTAGCTAATCATTAACGGCGTTATTTTTAACGCTATAAACAAAACGCATTTGGCTACAGCCGCTAACACTGACATTATCCTAGATGAAGCAGGGGCGTAATAGAAATATGTTTATTCATAGGTGAAGAAGAATACTAAGTTTGACAATCGCCCAGTAAAAAATGTAACTTTAACGAGCTCCTAATTCCTACATGACTATATGGCGCCACACGTCACTCTTTGTCTCGGTTTTTAACGTTTTGTTATTAAAAATATCTTCTGCAAGGGGGCGGTTTCCGCAACTCGACGACGTAGCGCCTATTTTGTGTGCTAGAGTGGATCAGGTATTACTCCATCAAGCCCACCTCCCACGGGAATCCCACCTGCTTCCTAAAACCTACCGAAGATTTCTCGACAGCTATCTAAGGCGTCTCGATATTTCGTCCTTTAATTGGCCACTCCTCTGCATTCTAGCATTATATGGGCAGCTGTTTTTTCTTCTTCCAGGCAAGCTCTACACGGGTGGCTGCCGGTGACGCCTATTTTGGAAAGATTCCTGTCAAAATTGTTATGATCAGTGGCTACATTAATAACTGGTCTCTGACTGAATATTTTTATTATATTAAAAGCATATTTTTAGAGAAAATAGTAACAGTATTTAAAGCCTTCGTAAGGTTTTTTTTTTTTTAAATTGTGACTGTTTTGATCCAGAAAATATATTGTAAATAATATTATAATATATAACCTAATGGTCCGCTGATTTGTACATAGTTGTCATTAGACATCATACGCAATTGGTATAATAGATTTGTAAAAAAAAATCTATATATTTTGTACGCGAATGTTTCATTTTAGTCGTAACCAAACGGCACGTAGGGCAATAAGCCAAACCTGTACGCGAACAAAATATTAAGAGCTCCTGTAGTAGTAGTATTCTTGGACGAAAATAAATCTGAACAAATGTTATTTTAGTCCGTCAGACGTAGTGGCAGTGACATAGAAAATACTTGTAGTTTCTTGATTTTTTATTGGGCTTCGTAATAAAATAGAATATACATGACTTACAATTTTGTCATATCCATCTATCTGTACTTATATATGTACGACAGTAAGTTATTTTTCTTTCTTTGCATACAAAATATCAATATTTGCTATTTTTCCTAAAACATATTAAGAATGTGAGACCGTTGCTAATTATTCATATAGTTCTTTTCTTTCTTTCTCTCTGTTTCTCGACTGTTGGTTGTATATGGATGAAATTTTGTAAAAAGTTTCTTTTTTATATGCCACTAAACAACAATGTAGTGAAATATTAAGAAAAATCTAAGATGTTACGAACTGGAAATCGCTTAAAAAAGAATAGTATACTGAACTTGACACGTTGGTTATGATGAACAAACACACATATATATATATAGGCATGATTCAAAGTTTGCTGTTATAGCGTACTTATGAAATGGGCAAAGTTTGTTTACCAACAATTACCTAGATCAATTCAGTAAATATTCTAGTAATGCCTAATAGGAATGGTGTGACAATATGAACAAAAATTCCACAAAAAATAAAGAGATTTTTTACTTTACGTTGGTTAGTCGTAGAAGTAGTGTCTCGTAATTAATAAATCTATCGGCATGTTTGTCTCATATATTCGACTAGTTTGCGGCCGGCCAGAATACTACTTCACTTGCCTTACTATTGATAGAAATTTGATATTACTTATTCATATAGCTCCGTAGTTTAATGTAAATTTTTAACCAGTAGCAAGGTAAATTAACAATTAGTACAATATAGGAACCAGCCATTTGACAGTTTCTTTGACTAAGGGCCGATTTTTCAATAATCAGATAAAAGTAATCAGTTGTTACAAGATGTCCATCACAGTAGTCATGAGAACCATAGTGTATATTAATATGACTTAGACAATCGTCATAGATAATACTTTTAGTCGATTTATCAGATGATTCGATTTATAATTAAATTTCCATTTTCTACCGGTTAGTTAATTTTATAAGCCCACTAAATTATCATCTAGATAATTTAATGCATCAGTAACTAATTATTATAATTGTTTTTATGATCCTGTCAACACTATGATGTAATTGTTATTTTTAGCAATGATGCAATGTTATTGTTTTGTAGGGTAGCATTTTTAGTATAAAAGGTGTAGTGGCGTTTAGACGGTGTTCATTGCTTACTGTGCTGTGGGAATATTCACATCAAAGGCTGAACAATAAAGGGGAAACCCTGTGCAAATAGTTAATATTTGGTATATTTGGTACTTTCTTACCCAAATCTCTCTTTGCATTTTACACCGTCGAATAAATTATAACCTGAGTGAATTGAAAGGTGAAACCATTCAACTGTTTTATACATACATCTGATACTTTAATTTTTTCCATATACTCTATTATATGAATAACTTATGTGGTGATTGAAAAATCGGCCTTTAATACATATTTTTGAAATTACTATGTGCTGATAGTGGAAGAATATACCGTATACGGTTCATTCCTTTGCAAATTGAAGGCTTGAGGCGACAGTGCGTCTTTTATGGACCGCAAAAATCGTGAATAAGACATCCCTGGAGAAACGGAGAAATAATACAAATTCCTTCGCCCGCGCGGCCTGTCTCAAGAGGCGACAAAACGACCCACAGCCAGATAAGGTCGTTTGCCTGTCTATGGCTATCCCTGCTCTGGAGTATGCCCCCAAAAACAACCTTGAGCTGTTTCGGCGTCAGTGGCCAGGTTCCAATCTCGAGGCTGGCAGCACGTTGGCATCAGTTAGACCATGAGACTATCTTATGCAATTAAAGATAAATAAGAAAAAAAAAGTCATGTTAGCGTATAATGGCTAGCGCACGCGTCCCAATCTCGGAACGCATGCACCACTTAGGCAGTTTTCTGACCTAATGTGCATATTGTTACAATAACCACGTGCTAACAACAGTGAAGGAAAACATCGTGATGCACAACCTGCACACCGAGATAACCGATGTGTCAAACCTGCCAAGCCGCCTTGGACAAGCATGCCGGGTATGCTGTCCGTTCCCCTGTAATGGGAGGCCCGAGCCCAGCAGTGGGACATTTATGGGCTGATATTATACCATATAATATATATATATATATATGCATTTAAAATTACTTACGAAGCGGCGGTAGAATATAATGTTTATGATCTACGTATGAGCTTGAGTCGTCTTTGCTTGTACGTAATTTTACTTGCCAACGTTACTCACCAATAAAGTACTCAATTAATGCCGGCCAAGTGCAAATTGTGAGTAAATATTCAGTTACGCAACGCTTGTTCGCACGAATCGCTGACTTCGTCCTTGAATATTTTTTATTGTACGAAATAGTTATGTTATTCGTTAATTGGATCCATAATCATGTTATTACCATCCATTGTCGAAAAGCCGTGTTATCTAAATATTCTATTTATACATATAAATTACTAGCTGAGCCAGCGACTTCGTCCGCATGATTATAAGGTTCGTACACGTTTTTGCGTCATTTTATTTAATCTGTAATTCAATCATGTTGTTTGGTGCGACGTGTCATTCTTATAAATGGTAAGTCTATCGATAGCAATCAACCTTTTGAATTTTAATGAGTTTATTACTGCAGTATTCATGTAAATTGTATTTAATTTGGGATTGTTTATAATGGACAATGATACTAACATGTAAATGTAAAGTTGAATTGTATGCTTGTAAACAGATCATGGTTTTTGATGCGTATAATTTTTTGTGATAGGTATCGAAGAAGAATACCAGCAATGAATGGTAATCGTCCATGTATTATAATATGTAGCTCAGAAAACGACCCAACATCCTACATTTGTACTGTTGAGCAAAAGGCACCAAAAGTCAATTCTTCTCGCGGTTTTCATATATGAAAATAGCACTAAAACTTTCAACCGATGTTTTGTAAAGCCGGTATTTCTGGTTTAGTTCGTTCGATCCGGTTCATTTCTATCTTTCATTTTGGATGAATCAGTCAAAGTGATCCATATAAACGTTATTGACTTGAATCAATGTCATTGAATAGGTACCGTCGTGACCTTTCAGTTCTGTGCCTTTCAACCGAATTGATTCAATTTGGTTGATTCGTCTATTATTAGCATCCTAGCAATATTATGCTTCAAAATTATTATACCGTCGTTATTTAATCTTAAATCAGTCATAATTTGCTAATTGATTTTCAAATATATTCTTTTTATCGAAAGGTTATACTCTCGAATTTTTTTCTTTGTTCGTAAGTCTATACTCCCGAGGTAGTGCCATGGTCACCAAGTCAAGATCTGGTGAGTGGATCGGATCCCAGGAACATCGAGAATAACCCTAAATAAAGAACGCCATGCGCTTAAATCATTGGAAAAAAGCATGTATACGCGTGTAGGTATATTAAATTTTCTACAGGCGCTTAATTTTTTTATATCCATGTTACGCGATTTCTTCGACAATTGCGGACCGATTTTCAAATTGTTTTTTTTACTCCCGAGATGGTCCCTTAGTCACGAATTCAGGATCTGATTTAAGGGTTGCAAGGAAATCGAGAGCAACCCTTATTAAAGAGCATATACACCAAAGAGTGAGATAGTAACCTTGTATACGCCTAAAAGCGCTTAATATATTATTTCTAAAGCTATTCAAGTGCTTGCGCAACTAATAAGTGATATAAATTTTTTTTTTTTTACTTCACACTGATTTTAAGATGTAGAAAGGCAGTTAAATATTTATATTATGCTTTTTAGTTTGAAGACTGTTTTGGTTTTGTAAAAAAAATCAAATTCGTAAATTTCATGAAATTGAAAATGATCATGTTTACTGTAAGTATATGTTATAATTTATTGTATACGGTGGCCAAATAAGAGGCTTACAACCTTTTTTATGAAATTATATTGAAACAAAAATTAAAAGGTGTTTTTTTCAAAAATACTTTCTTCAGGATTGGCATAAATTATTTGCCAAATGTTCACCTCTACGTGCATGACAGATGCGAGCTCTTTTCATCACACTTTCTCACTCTTATGGTGTTATCCCACTGATTGCATCTTGGATATTCTGTTTTAAGTGCTGAAGATTCATCGGACTGTTCGCATAGACGTGTCCCTTTAGGTAGCCCCACAGAAATGAGTACGAGGCCAATGAATTTCACCATTTTTTGAAATTAAATGTCCTGAAAACATTCTTCGTAATGTTTTGATTGTGTCACGTGCCGTATTACATGTGGGTCCATCTTTTTGGAACCACATGTTTTCTAATATCAACTGATTCATTTGACGATTCAAAAATTGTTGATCATCTCATAGTAACCATCTTCATTTACTGTCACAACAGTGCCCGTAGCATCTTCGAAGTAGGGTCTGGAATATGGTCGCAATTTTCCCAGCGTTTCCACCATGGAAAACCGATTTGAGTAGAATGTTTTAATAAAACATTTCACATCGAATTTGCCTTAGCTGCACAAATAAATTGTATACCTCCTATTTGGCCACCCTGTACCTATATTTTATTTGCATGAGTTCAACGGACAGACGGATGGCCCGCCTCGTGGAAATCTGTTACCATCGCCTATGGATATTTGTAACATCAAAGGTGCTACCAATGTGCTGCCGCTCTCTAAGCTAAGACTGGAACCTGGCCACGAACACAACTCAAGGTTGTTATAGTAGCATACTCTAGACGAGGGGTGATAACCATCCAGACGGGCAAATACCCTACCACCTGGCTGTGGGTTGCTTTGTCGCGTTTTGCGACAGGCCGCCCGGCCGCAGGATAGTAGTAGTGCGCCCATTGCGTTAATGACGTATTGCTTGATATTTCCGAAAGATCTCATTTGTATGTTATGATTTCTCTAATTACTACTACTACTACTCCCTTGAATACTGTAGTATAAAATAATACATTGGCCTTTAATGCCCGTGAATTGGTTTAGACCGCAGAGGCCACTTTGATTAGTTGCAAGGTTTCCGTAAACATTTCATATTGAGTTTATTCACATTAAAGAAATAGTTTAAAAAAAAATACCACGTTCGACTTCTCATTTATATTTTGACATATTTGAAATATTAATTAATAATTAACCGTGTAAATGATTTTTATTGTCAGCAATTATCTGTTTAAGGCGACGTACAAAATAAGACGGCTTTTTAAAATGTTTTTTTTTGCATAATTGCTTTTTAAAATGATAGTTTTATATAGCCCTGTTTTCTTGTTCTTAGGGTTCCGTAACAATGTTGGAAATTATGATAAAATAGTCATATCCGTCTGTCAGTCTGTCCTCATCTATATAATTTTTGTTAAAACCAATCCTTTCCTTTAGTTTGACGTTTGATACTCTTTCACAGAAATTGATCCCTCACGAACTTAAACTATGAGTTGGTGTAACTAAGGAATCGTTTACTATCCCGATACGTGTTTATCCGTGCAGGAACGGAGAAAGAATACAATTCCCTGCGGTCGGGAGGCCTGTCGTAAGAGGCGACAAAAACTACCCACAGCCAGGTGGTAGAGTATTTGCCCGTAGTGGATAGCTACCATCTATGGTCTATATACGGCCATAACAACCTTGAGATGTGTTCCGGCATTAGTGACCAGGTTCCAGTCTCCCTATAGAGATTGGCAGCACAGTGGTAGCACCTTTGGTGTTAGAAATGTCCATAGGCGACGGTAACCGCCTTCCATCAGGTGGGCCGTCTGTTGTGTCTGCTGAACTTATGCAATAAAAAACTATCATAATTACAGGTCAGTTCTCTCAAATTGCGAAGGCCCAAGCACAACTATGGGCCATTAGAGCGATGACCTTTTTCTACGAAAAATTGGTTCGGGATCAATAACCTGTTCCAATAATTACATCGCCTAGTTGGATTAAGTTAAATATTCTTTGACTTCTTATTTATATTATGATTTCTGAAACACGACCCCTTTGTCTTCACAGATGGGAGCTGGAGCGAACGGCCCTGGAGGTCGGAAGGCCCTCGAGCTAATATTGAGCGGTGGACTGAAATCACTGGCGAGACCAGCAAAGCCTGTCCGTAGAGCTGCATCAAGGGACTCTGTGCTCTCCCAACCGCAACCTCTGCTTGAAGGTCAGTACTTTTGATGAGCCCAATTTTCTTTTGATAATTGGTAGCAACTAAGGCTTACAGTTTATATGCGGATAGATTGTGATAACTCTCTCGCCGCTCATAGTTTATAAGATGCTGGTGAGGTCGGCACAGGAAGTGGTCAACCTAGCTCTAGCTACCAGGGGCCCAATTCTGCTATTACTATCTCGTCAAAATCGCAGGACGCTATGTTTCAATGGTATAATTGTCTGATTTGGGTATTCTGTTAATGCCAGTAGCGTGACCGTGGCACGCCACTCTATAAACATATAGAATTGAAAAGTCGCGAAAAAAGTATTTTAAATTTTGGTAGTTTTTTAATATTCATTTCGACTAACGCCATGTCTGCTAAAGGTTATATCATTTTTTTTCTACTATTATTCCGCTGTGACGATATCGAGAAGATTTTTTTACTTTATCGCAATGGAATCGTACTTTAAATATCTTCGCAACACCAAGGTATTGAAATAGTTGAATTGAGCCCCAAGACCATCCCAGATCCACTGGGATGGTCCTGTGGTCATAATCGAAAAATAAAAAAAATACGGAAACTAGCGCCATCAAGTGGTCCAGGAATATCAAAAATTATAATTCATTTCCTTTTAGTCCACTTAACTTAAGGTGGCGCTGTGCAATATCGTTGAATAAATACATCGCGCTGACGAGATCTTAAGAGCATAAACAAAACCACAAGTTATGGTCATATCTGGTGAATCTCGCACACTTTTACATCAAGTTTTATGGGAACCGTTCTTTACTTTGGGCATAAATTATAGTGTTATATAATATAAGTTTTTTAAACTAATTTTATTTAGTCTTTCCCTTTATTCCAATTTAGAACAAGTTATATATATCTTATTAGTACTAGAGATGAGTTATAACAGGTCAATTTAAATATCTGTTACTGTTATCCAAAAATAACAGCATTGATTATCTGTTATTAAATAACATATTGTTATTTACTTGTTATTAAAACGAAGTTCTATTTACGCGTCTTGTGGTGCATACCTACTGTTGCCAACTTAGCGCGTTCAGTGTTAGATTTGTATCTCTATGTACACACAAGGTAATTTTTCAGCGCATAGCACCTTATTTCGCGCCTTTTTAAATTATGTAACTCTTGACTGAAATATTGACGTATATTGCAATATTATCGTCAAAAGACCAAGTGTTTATAATAAAGTAAACTAAGAAAGTATCTAGTCTAATTACTTTATTTTCAGCGCTTTTTCGAAATCCTTGCTAATCTAGAGATTATTAAGAGTTCACATAGCATGTTTTCTCTAAGGAAAGTTGGCAACACAAAAGCCGCATCCGATTCTGGGCATGCACATTGTTTCCAGACGCGTCCCGTAATGTGTGCGCATCTTAAATGCTTTACATTCTGTTACCTTATAAATATTAGGTGCGTCTCGTTCTAGCCCGTATAAGTCCTTGAAGTGTAAATGAGACACTGATATGAATAATAGGTGCATCTCTTTTTAGCATATTATGATTTGCTTAGATAGAACGAGAGAAAAATAATAATTATCAGAACGGTTAGGTAGCTAATGTTTATGTTTGATTTGTTATGTGCCTGTTATCGGGAGAACAGTTCTTTGTGTTCTAGAAATAACAAATGTTATCTGTTGTCTGTGAATATCTGTTATTAGTAACTGTTACCATAAATATGCCTCACGCCTAATTAGTACCATCTAGTGGTATATCTAGGAATATAATACCGATTGTAGCGCCATCTATCGGACTGGGTACATGATATTTTGATATTTTATTTCAGAGAGGGTCATCTATTTTATATATAGTGTATTATCTTTGCCCAGGACAGCATCAAATCATGTTGCGGTATACTATACAAATACCGTTCTAAGTACAGAGCTATTAATTTTAAAACGTTTTAATTAAGTAAATCTTACTTTGGTTTTTTATGTGTATGGATACATATAAGAATATTCGGGACAAAATGCAATCCTATACGTTTTTCTCAGGAGATATTATTATTGGACAAAATTTTAGTTAAATTGTATGTTATTATTAAATGATTAATTTAAATCGTTTTTCAATAATATCTATTTAGACTTTCCTTAAGTTGATTAACAAATATTAACATTATTAAATAGTGGAATTTATTGCAAAAATCGTGTGTATGACTATACCAAATTATTTTTTAAAGAAAAACAATATATATATATATATATATATATATATATATATATTTGTTTCATAGTCGCTACTCCATAAAAATCAACAGGAAAAACTTAAAGTCGTTAACCCCAAGTACGCTTTTCGACGCTTTATTTCCTCATGGCTTTTTTCTCTATATTTATATGTGATTTGTTTGTGAATCAACTTGTGTATTCTTACACATAATGTGACACATGACGCTGGCTACTGTCCAATGTTATATTATATATGCAACCCAACAGATCGACACGAAATTTTGCATACATGTTGTCACGGGTATAGAATAGGAAGGGGTTCTCACTCAACCGCACATGCTGTCGAGATGAGGGCGCGAGTGTTCTGCGCGCGCGCTCGTCTCTCCTCCCGTGGGGCGCGTTACAAAACGCCTCACGCTGGACTAGACCAAGACGACGCCGGGGGACAAAAGAAGTCCCCCGGCTGTGGATGAGGCCTGTGTGTGAGGCCCCCGCCTGCCAGGGCATCGCGGAGTTGTGACCGTTTCCCGCTTTCCCGTGGCCCTGGCATAAGGCGCAGGATGGAACACCCAGGGGTTTTAGTGGGTATCCCTAACTGGGGAGTGGCAATAGCGTGGCACCAGTTTTGACTGGGCATGCTAGTGCCACCCTCGATCTGGCGAATCCCACACACGGGTCGCGAATTATCCCCCCCAGGCTTCTGTGCCTGTAGCAGCTTAGTCCTCGAACGGATTTCCCCTGGCTAAAAAAAAGGGTATAGAATAGAACATAAGGTATCTGTCATCTAGAAAATAGTACCGTTCCCGAGACAGACGAATATAGCCAAAAGATGACGCTCCGACCGTGTTTCATTGCCGCTACCGTTGTAGTTCACTAACAAACACGTCGTCAAGACAACGACGTTGACAACGGAATTTTAATACATTGCTTTCATGTTTAGATCCACCTTCGCCAGATGACGTTACGGGTATTTTAAATTAAAAATTTAGATAGGCATTTCTAAGGAGGGCGTGTGGGACTCCCAGCCGCCAGTCCTCCACCACTCTGTCTACAAAATTTACATTAACGCGAGCGAAGCCGCTGTAAAAAATCAGTTGTGCTGTAATTATAAATATTTAATTCTATACACAACTTTGTATGGCATCGATGTGATCGTAATGAAAGGCATTGTTGTTTTTGTAAACAATAACGAGTTTTACTTAATTTGTTTAGTTTCAAGTACTTGGTTAATCTTATCTTGTAGCGACAAGGTTTTTGTATATGACTTGATAATGATGTTGTGATGTCTCTTAACTGGTATGTGTATCAATGTAATTATAATTATGTAAATGAATGAGTTGGCCGCAAAAAATAGTAATTACTAACTAGGTTTATTATTTTTTACGTCGCCATTTAAATTGTAATATATTTTCCATTTGTCTGATCACAGGGATGAAAAGTGTACTTTCCTTCCCCGGCAAACGATTTTACCTGCTGTTAAAAACTATGCGAACCATAGATAATACATGCGACTCATGTTCCAACTTATTTTACAGCTGCTGTTAAATCGCGGCATAAATTGTTGTAAAAAAATATCAGCGATGTTGTAATATCATTTTATACTTATAAATTTTACTAGCTTCTGCCCGCGACTTCGTCCGCGTGGAATAGTAAAAAAAGGTAAGTTAAAAAACCCCCCGATTTTGAAACATTCTTCATTGGTGCTCTGCTCCTATTGGTCTTAGCGTGATGATATATAGCCTATAGCCTTCCTCGATAAATGGGCTATCTCACACTGAAAGAATTTTTCAAATCAGACCAGTAGTTCCTGAGATTAGCGCGTTCAAGCAAACAAACAAACTCGTCAGGTTTATGTATTAATATAAGATAAGATTATTCACTAAATTATTATTTAATTTCTATAAACTAAGCTAAATATTTACTATCATCAGTGTCAAAAAAATACTGGCTGGTGGAATGCCAAAGAAAAAGAAATTTACTTAACGTTTCATGTGTGACGTATTAAATGTGTTCTCATCAGATTTAGATATGGATTTAACGCCTGATTTCATTGTAGAGGTAGTTGTTTGTTTAATTAATGAGTTTTTATTTACTTTCCTCATATTCGAAATGAAAAGCAGAGTTAACCTTGGGTGAAAGGCCCATTTAGGCACTCGAACTATTAGCGCCCTCACTACGCACGTGCGCAAAATCATCTCGTGCCAAACAAAATAGGTCACTTATTATTTTTACTTAGTATTTTTAGCTAGACTTGTTACTGGGCAGATTCTTGCCGATTCTTTTCCTTAAAATAGCAACAACAACACGTTGCGAAGCAGTGCCTACATAGAACAGGAATTAGAATTCAGTTTTAACTTATATCTTTGACCTGCAAGAAATGTTTTTAGTGGAATTTAGTTTGAATAAAAGTCTTTCTATTTGAATTATTGTACTCAATGTTTCCGCTTTTGACAAAATGCAGTTTTTTTGTTTAAATTGTTTTGCCGCAAAAACTGTTGTTACGAGTATATATTTTGCTAGGTGGTAGGGCATCTGCCCGTCTGGATGGCTACCACCCCTGGTCTAGAGTATGCCTCCATAACAACCTTGAGTTGTGTTCCGCCATTAGTGGCCAGGTTCCAGACTCACTTAACGAGAGCAGCAGCGAAATGTTACGCCTTTGGTGTTGCAAATGGCCATAGGCGATGGAGATCGCTTACCATTAGGTGGGCCGTCTGCCTGTCTGCTGAACTCATGCAATAAAAAATAAAAATATATGCTAAAAGTCATTTAAGTCTTTTCATTTAGCGTTCGTTTTATGTTTATGTAAATTTTTATATTAGACTGACGTTATCTACATGAATTTTGGTCATAGATAAGTGTAAGAACAACGTTTGTACGCAAATTAGAGTACCGACGCAGCTTGTTTAAATTCTAACTGTTAACTCGCACAACTTCAATCTGACGGTGGATTTCGTGGAAAAATACTAACATTTGAACTAGAAAAAATCGTTAAACATCCTAATATCGATGAACCAGCCATTTCCGGCTATCCAAATAAACCATCTGTTGACTTTCTACAAATGTCCTTTATTTGCTTACTAGAAATTTGGTATGATTGTAAAGTAAGATCAGCTGTACAATTTCAAAACGCTGCAAGTGTTTCACAAGCAATTTTAAAACACATCAAAAAAAGTCATGAACTACATGGCATTTCAAAACTATTTATTAAGCTTAATGGGTGCAATACCATATTTTGATATAGTTTTCACATATTTTGTCAAACACAATACGTCAGCAAATGCCCATCAAGACAATGAATCCACAAATGGAAATGATGTCAGTTGCTAGGTTTTAAAATTTCACCTGAGATGTCGTTGTATTCCAAAATAGTTATTGCCTTATCCATATCCTTATGATAACACAAGTACTATTCTGTGTTTTATGTAGTTGTAAACTTTTTTAAATTTTACTTCTTTTTGTATCATGTTGCCGCCAAATCGAATTGTAGATTAACCAAATTTATTCAATTTGGTTAATGTAAGACACAGAATTGAAAGAACACGGACGGTATTCAATGATCATGAATGATTTATGTATATGGATCACTTTGGTAGATTCGTCGGAAGTGATACCCGCGCAACTTCCATATAAAAATACTGTTACTTCTGCTTTCCGATCGTAACTAATTTCGTGTTTTTCGAAGTTCAAGCTACTCCATGAATTGCAAAAGTTTTAGTACCATTTAAGTTTCAAAGGCGAACCATAAAGTAAGCTAGACTTGTTCTTGCTTATCGTCTGACGTTTTTGGCGTTGTCTCGTCGCGCCGGCTTCGCTTTCTGTTTGACCTAGTTTTTATATTAAACTAGAATTTTCCTTGCGGCGTAAATCAAGCGCTGGGAAGTAGCTCTATTTTACCAACATAAAAGCTTAATTAGGTTTTCTATATATAAACGTTAAGTGAAAAATTGCCTAACTGATGGTGAAAACCGTTTAAAAGTCTGTTGCGTGGTTTAGGAGGAGTTCGCAGATATACAGACAAATACGCGAGAAGCGATCTTGTTTTATACTATATAAAGATATTGTATTGGTTGTTCCTATATGTGTGGTTTCAAGCACCGCCGTCGCACGGTACTCGAACTTTTGAAATGAATACTGTTTCTATATCCATAGCCAGTTCTATTGTACTAGAGAAGTGCACACAGTATAATTGTGCGCGCACTTACATAAATAGGTAAGCAAGAAAAGAAACTGTTTTTATTGCAATCATTGAACAGATAGAAACATTTTAATTACCAGAAATGGGCTTAAAAGCTATTCGAGGGAAAGTAGTCAGCGCCGCCTATGGAAGTTTACTTTTTATTATGCCCTTTTAAAATGATCTCATTTCGTGATACGAAGGGAAAAAGGTTCTCCGGGAAATATCCTCTAAATTAAACACTTTTCGGTAACGTTCTTTAGACCGTTTGGACTGCGAAGTATCAATGTAGAGTTTAACTATCTCCACTGGATCTCCATCGAAAGGATAGGCAGAATGGTAGGGTGAGATTGTGGTCTGCTTAGAATGCAATAAACTATTCTCCTATTCCTTTTAGACGGGTATATGATATCCCTATTAATATTATAAATGCGAAAGTAACTCTGTCTGTTACGCTTTTACGGAAAACCTACTGGACCGATTTGGTGAAATTCAGTATATATATATATGCACGCAGATTGCGATATATATGATTCGATTGCGATAGTTTTAGTCCCAGGATAGTTTGCGATATAAAAAGGACGTGAATCTTCTGAGGGCAAATACGAGGCAAGCACCAGGCTTTCACCTGCGGCACAGCCACGGGGAAAACTGTACTCCGATAAAAAATTATATAATTTACATTATTGTATGTATAGTCTTACATACTGTTACGAGCTACAAGACTCGAATTAAAAATGCCGTTAGAACTACTATAGAATTTATTAGAACTGTACAAACACGTATAAAACAAATACAAATAAAACTGGATGCAACCAGTTCACACTGCACGATTCAATACAATTCGACACGCGCAAAGTCCGTCGTCTATATCGCTAATCGACAGTACTAGAAAACGTCTTACTCGTTTCGTAGTCGTCGCTTGACTGCGCCACCCCTCCATTCGGGCATTGTGTTATACCAACTATACAGTACAAAAAATATCGGCCATGCGCACTGAGTTTCCGAGAAGTAGTAATTTGCACACCTGATTATCTATTCCTGCGAACGGCCAATAAAGTCGAAAACAATATCAATAAGGATTAGTTCGACGCTAATGATGGTCATAAAAGAAGTAGAAAAATTTTCTTAATTAAAAATTCAAAACAAAAGAATTCCTAAATCCGGGAAGACAATAAACTGCGCTTACGACAGGCAACTGTGCGTTTATCTTTGACGGCATGTAACAATACTTTATGTCTTGGGATAGTTACTTACGCAGGATGTGGATTGATTTTATGCGACTGATGCCGAATGAATCGGTTATCGTGAACTTTGGTGCATGTGGACCTTGATAAAGGTACCCAAATGTGGGATACTTTTGCCTCCGGATAGATTCAGCAGCATTCTACTGTCGAAAATGACATTAGCAAAACCGCGAAATAATTCACTAGTAGCTATAATCTATATATATATAATATTATAAAATTCTAAACATGCCGTATCTGAAGCTATTTTAAGGTACTTAAAACAAAACAACTGGAATAGACTGTATAAACGATGGAGAACGTATTGCAATTTTTTGTCTGTTTGTTCGGGATTCACGTAAAAACTACTGGCCGATTTCGGTGCGGTTTTCGCTGATCGACAGCTTAGACTTAAACTTTGCGCTACTTTTTATCCTGGGAATCCAGCGGGAGTTTCTGGAAATGATTTAAAATGGCTAGATTAAAAAAAAAAATCAATGCGATTTTTTTACTGATCCATAGCAAATTTAATGTAATAAAATGTGTGATATTCTTTATCCCGTGAGAATTTTCCCGGGAGCGATTGGAAGTAGTTCAGATGCATTAAAGTTAGCTTAGTCCGACAGTTTCCACTAAAACGATAGCTTACGTTCATTTTCTTAAATGCTGCAATACTTTGTGTCCCGGGAATTTCAACTCAAGCGTGGACGAAGTCATATAGTGGGCATATCCTAGTATGTAGACATACTATACACATAAAATATAGATATTTTTGTGGCTTGTGTACTGAAGTAATTAAATATGTGCAAATATTGTACAAGGGTGTTTGCCGTTCCATCTGTTTTAATACATCTGCAAATACGAAATAATATTTCCTCGAACTCGTACAATTTTATTAAGACTGTTCCAAAATTGCTTAACAAGATGTTTTTGTGTTCAATTGTCTCAATTAAAACTTTTATATGAATCTTATGACGAATTTTATACAGTGTCTTATTTATTATTTCACTTTCACTACACCGTATTGACAACACTTTGTCTAATATAATGTCTACACCCTATTGACTGTCTGAAGTTTCATCAATGTTGACCCTAGGCTTGTGAGACATAACGATCGTGATTTATACTACCTTGTTTTTCTTACAAAATAACTTTTTGAGTACAATTTTAGTTAAATTGTGTCTTTAGATGATTAATACAAAACATTTTCCACTGTAATATCTAACTTTAGACGTGGTTTAAGTTGTCTAATGCCCGGTTTCTGAGGTTACCAGTTATGAGTTCAATAACAATTGATTCCATAAAGTTATGTCATAGATAAACTTAGGTTAACTGTTAACTTACAACTAGTACCAGAACTCGCCACTAGATGGATCTATTTAAGAAGGAATATCTAATATTTATTTACATCAAACAAAAGATATGTAATAGATAAACGCCTAATATTGGTCAGTTAAGTTGAACCTAGTTTAACTAACGTACTGTCACGAGTTGCAGGACTCGAATTAAAATGTTGTTAGAATTACTATAGAATTTATTAGAACTATACAAACATGTATAACACAGGTACAAATATAACTGAATACAATCAGTCCAAACGTAATGCCCGATTCAATAACACGCGCAAAGTCTGTCACTAAATAGATTATCGAATGTACACAAGTCTGGCCTCGCGGCTGGTTACCGCTCGACTGACTGTTATCTCTCCATTGGGGAATTGCTTTTTTTGCTGCACAGATGCAATATGTCTACCTGACCGCACGGACCGAATTTCTTAGAATTAGAATCACACCTGGCTAACGACTATCATAAAAGATTAAAATTCACAATGGGCTGTTTTTCTAATCACAAATTTTAAATACAAAGTAAACAAAAGAAGTCCAAATGCTGAAAAGTAATAAAATGCGCAAAACAGGTATGCAGGTGTGAATTTGTCTTTGTCGGTCGTAACAGTACGATGGTGTGTTCAGAAACGCAATTTTATAAGTTATTGAACCGATAGCGCTAACGAACACATAAACTACAGTTAAAAGTACCTCAGAAACCAGGCGTAAGACGTTTAGACATCATTAAAGAGCGTAATTTATTGCAAAAGTCCTGTTTGTTGTGTAGTAAAATGATCTGCTAAGGAAAAGCAATGTATTACAAAGACAGACGGAGGATCGAACATGACAAGAACAAGGATTTTGTGTGTGTTCGAATCGGTCCCGGCGTAGTTTAGATTCACAATTCGACCCTGAATGAATGAATGAATGAATAACTTTATTGCACAAACATTAAAGTACAATGCGCGGTCTTGTCGCCAAAAGCGATCTCCTCCAGACTACCCTGTACAATTATTATCGACACCGACTACATTATTTACTGACTTCATAGTTATTAAATGGAAGATAACAGTATTCATTTATTTACATTCGTCATAAGTATATTATTAAAGTTATCATTATTACAATAGTCATATATTTATTATTATTACAACAGTAATTTATTTACTTATATATTTTACTAGCTTAACCCCGCGACTTCGTCCGCGTGGATAGTAAAAAAAGTAAGTTAACAAAACCCCCGATTTTGAAACATTCTTCATTGGCGCTCCTATTGGTCTTAGCGTGATGATATATAACCTATAGCCTTCCCCGATAAATGGGCTATCTCATACTGAAAGAATTTTTCAAATCAGACCAGTAGTAGTTCCTGAGATTAGGGCGTTCAAGCAAAAAACAAACAAACTCTTCAGCTCTATATATTATTATAAGACATATATGTCACCCATTCTACATTACTACACTTAATTTATCCTAATTGTTATTGTATAACAAATCTTGAATTGAGTAAAATGTCATGTTCGCCAAATAATCAAATAACTTAGTCCTATAAATTTTAAATGTATTACATGTCACGGGGTAACTTATTATACATTTTTATTGACATCACAAATATGCTCCGTGAAAATAATGTCGTGTTAAAGTTTTTATTTTTTAATGTGTCGCATCGGCGTGTGCTTCGAATGTTTTCGTAGTGCTCTGGGTGTCTCCTTACATAGACCCTCTAGGTGGCGTTGCAATCTGGTTGTAGATTTCTATTTTTTCACGGCAGGACATCGACTGTCGGGCCCGCTAGTAGTATATAAATAGTTACGGAACTCCAAAAGATCGTAATTAACACACTTTGAGTATCATCAAGCAAATAAACTAGACGAAAATTTACTTTGACTTCAAAGAGTGTTTGAGTAAAGGTCGTTCTATACAAAACCAGCATGTTAAGGGCCATAATACAATAACCTAATTTCCGACCAACGATTCCCATTAACACGGTATCGCATGACCCGAGTGCTCCGGATTAATGAAACTTGATAAACAACGCCTATCCCTCCTATCCACGCTTTGCAAGGATTTTTAGGGTACTCTTGGCCGCTTTGGCAAAAAGGATGCTTTGTAAAATTTTATTTCCTACCGTCCATTCGTTTGCCACTTTTATTTGTGTACACGTCGTAAAAACTCCTTTTATATGGCGAAAATATTTGCTACCCAAGTGGTGAAAAATTCTATCTTTTGAACTATAATGTAGTGGATAATACTGAAAAAAGTTAATGTGCCAGAGAATTTCGAAATTACTTTCGACGGCAATTAGTTTAATCAAGATCCGTTCGGTAATTTTTAAGATAATAATATGGCATATATAAAAAAGTGGTTGCTCATCGTCGTTAACCAGCATTCTATCCCAAAGAAACCAGGTAGTATAGATAGACAATCGTGGTAACAGGGAAGTTGGAGGCCAAACGATCAAATATCGAATCTCGCCGGGAGTGCGACCCCATTTAGCTATCGGGCTTATCATCCTTGCTAAAATACCCAGAACATAAATACGGACTATAAATAACCCATTATTTGGGAAACTGGGTCGAGTCCTTACAGATTTACAAAGACAGTGTCACGGGTTATGGTCAATATGTTTACAGGATTTAATTAAGAGTATCCTTTTGATATTAATAAAAAGGATGTAAGGTATTGTTTAGCAGGTATTTCGATAGTAAATGGTATGTATTTAAAAACGAAAAATATTCCGGTGAGTTGTTTTTCATAAAGCCTCCTTACGTGTTACTAGGGTAAAAATGGTTCGGTAAAGGTCGGTGAGTGTTATACAGTCCAAACTATGGAATAATATTATTAGGGGTGAAAATAGTTGAGTCATAAAATGTAACTCAGATAAGCTCCTAATTCTTAGGCGACTGTGTGGTGTTTGTTACAGGTCTTTACGCTGTCGCTTTTTAATTTTATTTAAAACATATTCAATTGCGATGGCCCACTTCACCTTATCTTTATTCCATTCCCCCATTCCATCCCCTCTATCCATTGCCCCCTATCTGTCTCCTTGATTCTAGACCACATTAGTTAACAATATATCGGCAAGCAAGCGCACAAATATAATATATCCCTAAACCAAAGACGTTATGATTGTGTTATGGGTGGTGTGTATATTAATACAACAGACAACACTGGGCCCGATCCCAAGCTTCCAGGCCATACCAAAAACAATTTCGTTGACGATATTTACCAGTTACCGAACTCGGAACCTTTGCTAGACAGACAAAGGCTTAGAACACTCAAACTCAGAGACCATAATTGAAAATAGAACCAACAAAATTGAAAGCTTTAATGAGTGCCTTTTGTCCATACTACTCTTAAGAGTATAGCTTATTAAAATATAGCCTTTTAGAAAAACAAACTTCCTTCTTAGTAACAAACGCTCATTTCTCAGACTCCCAATTAAAAGTTTACCCACTCACTGTTTTAAACAGGTAAAGTTTAAAAACACCGAAGTACTCCAACTCTGTAGATGAAGCTTCTAACAGTGGGAAACTTTAATCAATATTCTGGCTCTGTTGGGCAAATCGCGTCTTCATTGATTTATTTTCAGGTAATTTTTTTGTCTATCTTGTTTAAAGCCTGTTTTAATTCATTCAAAATACCAGTTTGGGCATAAAAAAATAATGCAGCCAAAATTAAATTTTGTTGTATCTTTGCATACTAATTTGTTTATTTCTGCCGTTATGCGTTATTAAGATGAGTATCTAAATTATTCTAACTGTACTATGAATTGTTCTTTACTTTTTTTATCAATGTAATACTTCCTTCTATAGATCTAGACTAGAATGTTAGATCTGTTTTTATATCCTTTTGTTTTTTTTATGGTCTTATATCTATTAGGTACATAGATTTTTATTCTATTGAAAGTCTTGTATGTACGATTGTAGGTGTGCTTAAAAAGTACATACATTAGGTTTCTTCATAACCAATTACTTGATTTGAGTTTACATTATCGACATCCCAGTATTGTTATTCTCTCTAGGGTAATAAAAGTTCGCTACAGAAATCCATATTCTAGCGTATTTACTGCAACCTTATGTATGACACCATTGGCCAGCTTTTAAAATAGTTACAAACATCAACCTATAATTTCTTGAGTCATATACAAATGCGAAATTACCTGTACTAGCGAACGAAACATTTTATATACGACCATGCTGGCTGTGAATAATGCGATCACTATCAAGCTCTTTTACAAGTTAAACAAATATAATACTTTTGTTAAACTATGTATTGTTCTAACTATATTCTTAAAGAAGAACGGAATGTTTATATATTGAGAAAAGAAACCATGTTGCTGGGGAGTTGGTTACGCCGCAGCGCCATTGAAATAAATGTATTCATTTTCATTCAATGGTCTATCCGATTAATCATGTTATTAACTTATTATCACTCACATTGTTATTTATTACGTTATTGAAGTTATTCTAAAACTCTTCGGTTTGTATCACACCTATATTTGTTCATTCGTATTATCGGAAGTACGTAAATAACAAATTTTTATGCTAATCATTTCATGGCCACTAGCTGCAAACAGGCACAAACTGCTGTTTGTAAGATAACTTCTCGCTGTCTTTAGTGTCCTTTAAAACTTAGGTACTCCCGGTTACAGTCCGATGCGTCCCACATCGCCACAGAAGCGAGTTTGTATTACCTTTCATGTTAATTTTGTTGCTTGTTACCTTTCACCGCTTTCTCTTGATTTGGGAAAGTCGAACGAAACTGGTTTGAATCCTTTGAAAGGTCACATCGATTCGGTAGCTCAGATTACTAGTATAAAGTTACGATTATAGATGGCTCTTTTAATCATGATTCTAATTAATATGTATTCTTTTTTATTACAAGTCAAGAATAAATTATTATTCTTGACTTGTACTCGGATCACTTCCTAGAAGGTCTAAGTATTGTTATCCGTGCAGGAACGGAGAAAGAATACAATTTCCTGCGGCCAGGCGGCCTGTCGTAAGAGGCGATAAAACAACCCACAGCCAGGTGGTAGGGTATTTGCTCGACTGGATGGCGACCACCCCTGGTCTAGAGTATGCCGCCATAACAACCTTGCGTTGTGTTCCGGCATCAGTGACCGGGTTCCCGTCTCCTTTAAGAGAGCAGCAGCGCATTTTTAGCACCTTCGGTGTTGCAAATGTGCATAGGCGACGGTAACCACTTTTCATCAAATGGGCCGTTTGCCTGCCTGCTGAACTCCTTCAATAAAAAAAATTAAAAAAATACCTTAAGGGACGACACGTTGTGCATTGTATGAATAGATATCTTCGCCTTATTTGTACATAGCTGATCATGGAATGAATATTTTTTAAGACAATAATATAAATATTTAATGTAAATTCAACGGATGTTTTTATTAATTCCGACCATTTTTATATTTTTCTCTAAAAGTTTGTTTCGAATATGCTGTGAAACGTCTCAATGAACTCCTGTATAAATGTTATTATTATTAATCATGTATTTTATCTTACATTTAGTGCGACCTTGGATTTCGATGTCTTGCAGGGTTCAGAAGATAATATTTAACCAACATGCCGCGTTTAGCCAAGTCTGATAGATAATAAACTTTATATCGTGTGTTTTGCTCTCATTGTTGACAGGTTTAAGAAAATGCTCAACGGTCCTCGCTTTAACTGACCGTGAGAAAGCACCCGAACCTATTAGAGCACACAACCGACTGCGGGCACCGTCAGTCTGCTCGAGATGCTCTTCACTTCTCTCACTTGCTGGCGCTAGTGGGTCCAGGTAATATTCAGTGTTACTTAAATAGCAATTTAAGTGTTTAACTTCAAATATTTAACGGCCTTATCTATTAAATGAAGGAGCGTTGATTTTCGCTTAAAATAATCCCATTAAGTAAAATGTGTTGGGTAAGTGCTTGGCAGTTCGCGCATAACGAAGGGGGGTCTGTAGAGGTGACAAATGTCCACAGTTTTGGTTGTTTGCCTACGTAACTAAAAAAAGCATTTATGCCCGGTTTCAATATTGCAAATACGACTCGTTTTTGATACCGACGGTTAAAATATTACCGCCTGGTAACAACTCTACTGATGTTTCTATAATGAACTGTTCGTAGCTAGTTACGTTACTCATGTAAGTACCAACTAGCGATGGGAGGGATTTTCTTACCGATCGGTAGACTTTTGTATGGAAACGACAGATGAAGTGTTTCTATATTATAACCGCTGGTTGTCATCACTACTATTCGTAGGAATTTTATTACCACCCGATTTCGGCCGGTTCCCGGGTTTTTTGTCGTTATTAATACGTGATTTTAAATTAAATTAAACTAACTTTTTTTACTTCTTCTTTTGACTTGGATTTAATTCTTATTTATTTATATCTTTCAAATTTACTATTTCTATCTTTAACAGTTCTAATTTCAATTCAAGTATTGCTTTACTATTCATCTCTATTAATATTATAAATGCGAAAATAACTTGGTCTGTCTGTCTGTCTGTCTGTCTGTTTTTTACCATTTCACGGAAAAACTACTTCACCGATTTGGTTGAAACTTAGTATATATACTTTTTTGATGCCGAGAATGAACATAGCATACTTTTATCCCGAATAATGGGATAGTTTCCGTTAAAAGTGTATTTTTCTATTTGCCTGTAATGCTTTCACGGAAAACTATTGGACTGATTTGGCTGTAACTTGGTATATATGTAAGTTCAATATGTAGGACGGATATAGGATACTTTCATTCGAAGAAAGAGAGTTTGGGATAGATTTATGTAAAGGTTATCCTAGAAAGTAGGATAGGTCTCGTTTTTTTGTGATAACATTTTTGATAATTTGGTCGTTTTGGTCATTTTGGTTATTTTGGTAATTTTCGTCAGTTTGGTTATTTTCATCATTTTCGTTATTTTAATCACTTTGGTTATCTTCATCATTTTCATAGTGTTCGTAATTTTCGTCAACAAATATTTAAAACAATAACAAAGTTCGCAGTTCTCAGTTGTTGCCAGCACAGATAAAACTTATATGGTTAATGCCACTTTTCTAGTAATAAGGTCAAAGGTTTCCACAGTCATTAATTAGACTACAGTTTTTTGTTATTCTTGAGCTTCACTTGCGATAACGTTATAGTTATCGATTTTGATCTAATATGTCTTCAATATAGCGTTCAAAATAACACTGTGAATGGAATATAACATTATTAATAGATAACGTATTAGTACGTACTAACTGACACTATTTAACGTCATTAACAATAAATTACAACATCGCTTCAAATAACACATTAAATCCATCGCTACATCTGTGTGAAACGGTCGCGTTACAAAAAGTGCCCTAAAACAATTGAATGAAAACAAAAAAATCGGACAAGGTTCCCACAAAGTTTCCGTCATTTGATTCTGGTACTATGAAAATCATTGTTTTTAGCCTTAATTTATTTTAAAAAAATTGCGATCGAAAACCACAAATCCCTATAACTAGCGAATAAATTCTGAAGTGACAACACTGTTTCTTGTGTCAACATTCTTTTTTACAAAAAATCCAATGACATTGGAACAATAATTATTTAAAAAGTTTATATGTTGTTTACATTACTGCGTTTTGTTCATGCAACATTCATATAAAATGGTTATGTAATTTTAAGTATTTTTAAAGCAGATTGATTGAAAGCTTGACTTTTAATGATAATCGTATATCACAAAAGGTCTCTTCTTTTGAAAATGTATTTATTTTGTAGTTATACTTCAACTGAATTACGTTGCATGTACTACGATCACAACTACGTTGCGTTAGCAAAACGCTTGGGAGGGAATTAGTTACTGATAACCGTCAGTATTACTAATTGTCAATGAGCTTGTGAAACGCTCGTATAGCCCTCTCAACCGTCGGTTATTGGTAGCTTCAAAATCGATCAGTTACTATTACAGACAGCCATCGGTAAAATATAGAAACCGGGGGTCAATCGAAAATACTTCACATTACCAAAACTACTTAATATATATTGTTCTAACTAATTTTCGTTGAAGTGTTTTAGGAGTTCTGCAGTCCCAATACTTTTACAAAATTTTCAGCTACATATTTCAATAATTAGAGGAGGGAAGAGAGCGAAATTGTTACGTCTATGGAATTTAGTATATTCCTACCTATTAATTAAATTTAAAATATCATTAAAGAACATATAATATACATAATTCTTTTCTTCTTCTTCTTACCTTATCCCAAACATTTGGGGTCGGCACAATATATTTTTTCCTTCCATACTCCTTTGTTCTGCCATACGTCCGCTGTTACACCACAAATCATCATTTCGTCCTTCATACAATCTATCTATCTCTTCCTTGATCTTTTTTCTTGTATCTTGTATTCAAAATTTTCACATTTATAATCAATCAATCTTCCAGCTTAAGATACTTTTATTCACATGACTGTAATAATTGTGAGGTACAAACGGACAGAATTTATATAACGATTTTACAAAAGTTTCGTTTCTCCAAAAGGAGAATGTTCGTCATCTTCTGAATAGTTTTATAGTGACTTTTGTTAATTCCAGGTACTCTTTGGACGGTTCTGGCGGTGGATTCGTTCCCAAAGCTCCCGTCAACTGCAAGCTTTGCTTAGAAGACGCAACGGTTGACAAGGTCACGCTCATAAGCGGCTGCGGCTGCACGTTTTGCACGAAGGTCAGTAATGTTAACAAGCACGTGAATTTTTTTAGGTATTATTTTTTATGTATTTACGTTTTTTGTGTTTCTATGTTAAACGTATGTATAATTAGAATATTTTAGTGTTAATTTCTGGGGACGGAATTTGTGAAGTATGCTAATGTAAGTCTAATTTTTGGTGAGAATTGAAATTAAATTAATTGTTATTAAGCAAGAATAATGTGATTGTATTAAAAATCACTAATATTTGTGATTGTGACTTTTGGGAACTGCCACAAGAGTTCCCTCGTTTGGCGTCAGTTAAAGACCTATTAGTTGGCTTAGATTTATGTTATATGGCTCCGGCTGTCGCCTGATGCGTGTTTGCTTGAAGATTATTTTAAAACTTGATTATACACTAATATTTAACACTGAATAGAATCTAAATGTACTGTTTTAAACTTTTATCTCTAACTTAATAACTGTATCACTGCTGTATACGTGTACATCTGTGGCAGGTTTTCAAATTGAACAAGTACATTAACAATCTGCCCGTAAAACTTCAAGTCAAAATTTTGTTGCGATTCGTTTTGCCACTTGTCTATTGCCATTCGTTTTTCCACTTGTCCGTTGAAGTTTCACTTCTACTATGTACACATTTTGATTTTTCGCAGGTTTACTGCAAATTATGATTTAGTTAGGTTAGGTACATTTTAATGAATGCATTTTTTATTTAAACATATTTTATTTTATCGAACAAAAAAACTGGATTCGATCCGGAACCAAAAAATCATCCATAGTCTACCTCTCCACGCGGCCGTAACGCTTTTTCGTGACAGAAAAAATCCTAATACGTCTATATAGAAGTTTCACTTCAATAATTCATCGTTACCGTGTTGTTATAAAGCAGATGAGTCGAAACTACAAAGATGTACATTGTTTATCCGACCATATAATTCAACAAAGCCTGTTTGCCCCGTGCTAGGGTTAATTAGTTCGAACACTGAGTCACATGCCATAATGGCCCACTATTAATAGCCACACAGCGTGCCCATGTGCACGGCCGTTTCAGGGCTTAACAATTAACCCCGTTTGTGCATCAATGGGATTAAGTCGGGCACGTGCTATGGATTCAATACTGTCCTGCCTGGATTGATCTAAAAATAGTTCTAATCCAACGCTACTTTTGATAATTATTGTTTTATTTTAGTAACAGTTTTCGAATTTTTTTAATGCTCACTCCCTTTTCTATCACGGTCTGAGGCAAAGATTTTTGTGCTCTTATGTGTTTTTATTTTTTCTATGGGAAATGAGTATTGTCATCTCTTTTCACAGTTTCTCAAACTCTAAAACATACGAGTATTATTTGCTTATATTTAATTAATTAAAATAGTAATTTTTTATCACAATAAGTTTTTGGTGACGAAGCTCCAGTATTATTAGGCTACCAAAACTTCCGCCCTCATGTAAACCGGTGTTTACTAATAGTATTATCACGAATGTGATGTAAATAAAGTGGGCAACATCTGGCCCGAATGAAGGTCGACAACCTCGGTCAAGAATAATACAATTTTAACCTAGAACTTGATAATGTACTTACGGGAAGTGATGATTAGATAGGAATGTTTATTTCTGAACGTTTGAATTTATAAGGAGTAATATTTATAAGTTATTATATGCCATGGGTTGTACTACAAATACTACAATTTATTTTTAGTAAGAACTTTGCACACTGCACTAGCTGGACATTATGATGCACGATGGCCGTTTTTAACTTGCTTCAAAAAAGGAGGAGGTTCTCAATTTTTCGTGTAACTATTCTTTGTCCATTCACGACGTATTGTATAACTTAGTAACTACTTTTAAATGAGCAAATTATCATGAGCGATGAGCAAATGATTTTATACCTTTATGATCAATAGTGATGTGTAATAAGTCGTAACAATTATCGAATATATGAATAATATATGCAACTCGCACTCATCATATTTTTTCGATAAGAAATTGACATACACGTCATTAAAGTAATGTGTCAAAACGGCCATCTTAGCGTGTCGCCTATACCTACCTATACAGGTCATCTCAGTTTTTCGAATATAAACAGATTGTCATGAAATTTGTTATACAATTTGTATTTTTTACAAGTGGGCCCGGCTGACCTGCCCTGAAAGTGAAAAAATCCTGGAACCCGATTGCAGCGCTACTTACCGGGTCTAAACTATGCCAGTAACCTTCGCGCAAGTGCAAGCAATAAGTTGACAAAATTGTACCGCAATCCGATGAACGGTATGGCAGCGTATAAAATACGAACAAACAAATATTGATTATTTTTCTTAGTCGGTCGTAAGTTCTGTCACATCTTTATTTAATATAAAATTCTAATACTAGCCAGTAATGTTTGTACTGATTTTGAACAAGGAACTTTTGCGCCATCTTAAAAATAAAAAGTTGATTATATTCCATTTAAAAAAAAAACTGGAAGAAGGAAGACAAAGTCGCGCTTATTGCATTGCACAGCTGCGGCTACAATTACGGTAAGAAAATTACGGGGGTGGGACAAAACTAAGCATTTATTCATATTTCTTTAAGGCGATTAGGACAAACCACAGATATACGAGTAAGATTATTCTGAAATAGTATTCCTTAGTACGGATTCGAAATTATTCTAACCAAACCTAAAAATCTTTGATCGAATACTTGTCTTACTTAAAAATAAAAATAAACGCACGGACCCTAAAGTGATCCGTAGCTTCGGGTTGTTTCCCAAGACTTATAAACCACTCGTGTTCTTGACCTTTACAAGTTTCTTTGAGGTCTGAAAATAAGCTCGCAGATAAATTTCAATGTATACACCTTTGTAATTAGTATATTACGTTGTTCTCCATAGGGACGTTTCTGCAATTTGACGGCCTTTGTGGTTGAGAGGGCTAAGCCTTTGCCGCCCTACGTAACTGCAGCGCAGAGGCTCCGGATACGATTCCCGGCATGGTAAATTTCACGAACTTTTCGTTATTTACTATGGTCTGCGTCTCTGAGATCGGCGCCATTAACTGTAAAAATATAGTACTTTTGGGTAAGTTAGGGGAGAACATAATACACATTTATTTTTCATGAAATTTTATACTAGAGTTCAACCCGTGGCCGTAACCCGCGGCGCGGCCGCGGGTCAACCTCTGGTATCTGCCTCTTGTTTAAAGAGTAGACTTTAGTACAGGTTACATTGTACTAAATATTTATGTGAGTGCTATTTGCACCCGGAAGATTAATTTCATTTTATATCGCAAACTATCCCATCTCCCGGCATGAAAAGTATTTATGTCCATTTTCGGCATTAAAACTACATTTAAACAAAATTACGGCAAAACCGATCCAGTATTCCTAGTAGTTTTCCGTGAAAGCTTAACAGAAAGACATATCGAGTTACTATCGCATTTTTTACACACGTAAAATTTTGTAAACATATAAACTTGAGAAATGATTGATCTCATCCAAACTTTCATCCTGTATTTCAATCCGTTCTAGTTTTATTTATCTATCTCCTGTCTATTTGAAAAGTATATAAATGACAATAATTATAAAAAGAACAAACGGACAAAACGGACAAAAAGGACAAATAGAACAAAAAGTACAAAAAGGACAAATAGGACAAACACGATAATTAAGGACAAATAGGACTAAAAGGACAAATAAGATAAAAAGTATCTTATGTTCATTCTCGGCATCAAAATATATATATATATATATACTGAGTTTCAGCCAAATCGGTCCAGTAGTTTCTCGGTGAAGACGGAACAGACACAGATAGAGTTATTTTCGCATTTATAATATTAATAAGGATAATAGGGATTTTATTTATTTCAACATTAAAATTTACATGTGTATTTATTACTTTTTGCTTTAAACAAAAAGCGCGATAATTTAATTAGCGATGAAAATATAGTAGGATACTATATATTATAGTACCGTTGGGAATACCCTATATATTAGATAGTTAGATAGATAACACTTTAATGTACACCATTACATAAAACTTACGAACTAGTATTATTCTAATTGTATACAAAGGGCGGTCTTATCACTAAAAAGCGATCTCTTCCAGACAACCCGTGGCAGGAATATTGCTGATTAGGAATGGCGATGGTGGTATACATAATTATTGTACGATTACTTACATTTTAATAATAAATATATAACTATACTATATATACAAATATACACATAAGTTATATACATATACAAGATATAATGATAAAATGCAACTATTTAAACATAATAAACATATAGCTATATGCAATATAATATTACCCATAGCACAAGCGTAATTTACTTGCTCTGGGGTATACAGTGTGTGTGTGGGGTATACATTTATACTAGGAATAACAATCGGCCTGTACGAAAAGTAACCTACATAATAACTAGATGGCTCTTCAAACCTCTTCTGTCGACTTTTGGTATTTTATTATTTAAAACTTATTCTTTAGACTAATTTAGTCAAAATTGAAAGTCATTATAAGCTCCTGTGCATAAAAACTTTAATTTACAACGGAAAATTGGGTTACAGCCTAAGTAACTGAAACTTCCCTTATAAAATTTACGCTTTACGTATTCGATCCTGTATCTCGGACTACAGACGTGACATTTATTTCCAAGTCTTTATCACGAGATTCCTACAGGCAGTTCGTTGTCATCGACCTTAAACTTTGCATTCCAACAACTGTTTATTACCTTATTAAAGACCAAGTGCCAAGGGCTAAATCCAAAAATATAAATTACCCACGACTTGTTGTTTATTAATTAAATTTATATTCACTTATGATATTAAAAGGACCTTCAGAGGTGATGCTTATGTAATTCACCTACGCATCTATTTAATCTTTACTGTCCCAGAATAAGTTTAGAAGATATCCACGCACGAACCCTTGGGTATAAAGTCTAGTGTTTTCAGAGAATAATCTTTAAATGTGTCTCTTTATTTTCGCAATATAAAATTCGAACTTGAATTTGTTCGATTCTTTATTAGGTTTTTCTTCACGTTCCTATAGAAAAATGCAATCATGCACGTAAGTAACTGCGACACAGGTAAAGAATTGTATGCACATAAAAGGCGAGACTATTTACCTAACGCTGATATTACACTGATCAACCAAAATGAATCTAGATTCCGTGGAAAAGCATAGAACTGAAAAGACATGACGGTATCCAGTGATATTGAATGATTCAAGTTTCTGTTTATAAGGATCACTTTGGTTGATTCATCTTTAACGAAAATACTGATAACAATTGTGCTGGAATTTTAATTTTGAACTTTGTTAAGTACAAGGTGATAAATCAAGCGCGCATTTAAATTGAATCCCTAACTTTCTTCTTTTACGTTGAATTGCAAGTTATTCAGCGAGGGTTTAATCTATCGTCACGACTTCTACATATATAGTGAAGATACGCATCCACTGGATTTCTAGTCGCTTTTGGCACACTGAAATGAAATTAATATATTTATTTCAAAATGGAATCTTACAGATTACTTATTGAAAGTCATAGAGTCTACCACTGCTTCCAAAGCAATTTTAGTTACTGTTAAAGGAGAAGCGGCGCAACAAACTCCCCAGCAACATATCTTTACTTCATTATTATTATTATTATTAGTCTTTAAAAAATGTATTTTATACTAATAGAAGATTTAACAAAATAATTTATATGAATGATTACTGAGAAAGCTTGGTGGCGATCGCATTATATCCATTTGGTGCGGTCATCAAAAAAATCTTTCGTCGTATAATAAGCCTTGTTGCACAAACGTTGCTTTAATAATTTTTTAAATTTGTTTTTGAAAGCTGTTGAACGTTTTCTGGAATTTTGTTGAAGAGCATTATACTTTGCCCCCACGTAACTATTGTAAACTTTATGGAGCCAAAATGTGGGAATTTCTAATTTATTTTTGTTTCTAGTATTTTTACAATGTACATCACCTAATTTAGGAAAGTCCGAGATTTTTTTTTAACATATAGTACATTTTCAAGTATGTACTGTGAAGCCACTGTTAAAATATTTATGTCTTTAAACTTATCTTTACAAGGAATCCCGCGATCCCATGTTGTAATTTGAGGGAATAGCGCGCTTCTGCAAGACAACTATATGGTTGTGCTAACTCGCTGTTTATCAACATCAATTCTATCGTTGCCCTGTCGTCATTTTATAAACATGTTTTGTCAGTCACCTTTCATCCATTCCCTCTACATATCCATACCACTTTCACATTATTTTACTGCTGATAGCTCTCTTTATTTTCTTTTACCTTTTCCCAGTAATTTTCAATCGGCACAATATGTCTTTTTCTTTTATAATACTTTATTTTGGCATACATACTCTGTCACACCAAAAATCATCATGTTATCCTTCACACAATACATCTCTTTTTTGGTCTATTATACCTTTAATATTCTTGTGAATAATTATTATTTATGTAAGCGTGCTCGATCTTCGGTCTCATCATCGCTTAATATTAGGCGTGATTGTGGTTAAATGCGAACCTATTTATCAAAAACATTTTCAGTCACGGCTGCAATTTTTGAATACTCCCTTTTGTACTCGTGTCTCACTTTATCCATTCTTGTTATTCCTGATAATATTCTACTAAAATCATCTGAACAAACATAATAATAACGAACAATAATCAATATCGCTTATTGTCTTTCACACCTGAATCAATACTCGTATATCACTTGTTTACTTGTAGAATTGCGTTTTATGTTGCATTTTTGTACAGAAAAGTAAATAATGTCTTTAAAATATTACTCGTTTCGATTCTGCAGCTGTTATTGAAGTATGAAAATGTGGTATATGAATAAATGATGCTGTTTTTAAATTACAACAAACAAGAGTATTGTTTTCTATAAAGGAATAAATTTGTTTTTCACAGTTCGAAGTTCTGTTCACTTCAGGCACAATCAACAGCCCGCCCACCCCTTTGAAGTGCTATATATTTTTATATTGACATCAATATGTACTTAACAGGACCCTGTACTATTGATTAAGTGGGTGTTTTAACAATAAACAATCTATACGCTGTTTCAAAAGATCTGTTCCTCAGTTAATTTTTGCTGATTTAATCGTAATATGCCATTTTTATAAGTCGTTTTGTAGCAGTTGTTTGTATATCGGTAGGTATCGTGTCGAATATCCGCGTCGTAGTTTTAGAACTAATGAAAGACCATTTTCTTTAAATTTTCCGAATGTTAGAGGTAATTAACGAATCTGTTGTGTGGCAGTCCATGCACAATGAAGAATTTCGCTATTTGGCTACAGAACCATAAAGACTTAAACAGATAAAGACAGATTTGATAAAGAAAATACAAACATCTTGAAAACAAAGCGTATATTGTCGAATTTAAAAAAAAATATTTTCCACTTCATATTTCAAAAGCAGCATGAGGATTTCGTAACCATTCCGTTTTTGTCAAATTGGCTGTTTTTAATTTATTTCAATTTTTAATGTAACATTCCGGCCACGTTTCAAGCCGTTATTTGCCGTTATGTCATAAGCAATAAGAGATATCCTGAATGTAATGTGTAAATTAACAAATATTGCCCATAAGTCTCTAGCAAACCGGCCGTGGCCGCGGTCGTATTATTTTCTCATAAACACGTCATTCTTTATATCAATATCACTAAGTTTCGTGACCAAAAGATTGGTTTATACCTCGGGTAATGCACAACGAGGCAATGTGGGCGCGTCTCCAACTGACAGCAGTCTGGTACTAGATTTTATAATTTAATTTTAGTTTGTACATATAGTTTTTTTGTTAATTTAATTTGTAGTATAGTTTAATTGATTTATAATTTAGTTTATTTTAAATATTTAGTTGTATTTTTTTAAAGTTCGTTTAGTATATTTTATAGTGTACACGAAGAGCTTAATAAATACGGTACATTTTAATAAAATTCGTAATACACACGCACATTGGGAAATTTTATTTAAAAATAAGAAATAAATGCACCAAGCTCCATTGTAAACATGTGTAGCATGCCACCGGTGGTAAGTATTCAGAGGTTAACTCGCTGAATGAATATTGCATTAGCGTCTAGACTCAAGACAGTTGTTGGTGCATCGCACGTGCAAAGTACGCCGATGCTATTTAAATGGATTCAATTATGGAACACGCCCAGGTTACTATTGTTATTCGTATGCACTTTTTTATTTTATTTTTATTGCATAAGTTCAGCAGACAGGCAGACGGCCCACTTGATGGAAAGCGGTTATCATCGCCTATGGACATTTGCAACACGAAAGGTGCTAATAATGTGCTGCCGCTCTCTAAAGGGGTGGCTGGAAGTAATGCCGGAACACAACTCAAGGTTGTTATGGCGGCATACTCTAGACCAGGGGTGGTAGCCATCCAGACGGGCAAATACCTTACCACCTGGCTGTGGGTTGTTTTGGTGCCTCTTAAACAGGCCGCTGGGCCGCAGGAAATTGTATTCTTCTCCGTTCCTGCATTCCTTCCTTATGACCGGTTCTTATATATCTTACTGTTCATTCACTTGCCCTACCATCAGTTGAATTTTGACATTAGATGTGTGGAGCTTATGTAAAATTTTAACAGATAGTAAGGCAAATGAACGGTCGGTAAGATACAGGAAATTGTCATTAAAGGTATTAGGGGATTATGGCACATATGTCGGATATCTATGTGGTAGTCGGAGGTGTCAACCGTCCCCTGTTTCCGTTATATGAAGACAGAACCAAAATTGAAAATGCTCCATGTCACAAATATTACTCAGTGCATAGTACTTGTTGCCGGGGGTGGGATTACGGGAATAAGAGAGAAGGAAAGGGCTTACAGGATAGGTCGCCGCACCAGATACGCTACGAACGGTGCGGGCTTCGGAGCGGCTGGCACGTCTTCCTCGTGATCCTTTCTTCGACCAGTGGACCAGCTAGTACGGTACAGGGGGTACCCTCCAGCACGCGGGTTAGTTTAAGCAGGTTTAGAATGCGGCACAACACACAAAACGCGGCGAGATTTTCGCGGAAGCAGCGGCGCGTACGAAGACTATGTCACATTACATATTGACAGATGGGGCTAAAGAAAAAAAGGAAACAAAGAGGCGGTGACCAAATAGATCGGCGTTAACAGTATTTTCTTAAGAATCGCGACTAAAACACATAATCAAAACTACTTTTTAACGGTTTTAACCGCGGCATTTATATTATTTTTATTTCGACGTTTCGGCCACTTTTCAGTGACCGTGATCACGCAAGACAAAGATGTTAAGTGTCAATGAGTAACTTTAAGTTATTACCTCCAACTGGCTCATTATAAAACAAATAAACGCTGCGCATAAAACCGTTTAAATGCAATTTTAATTCTACTCGATGCATCTCATTCAAAACAATTTTCATTGACGGTATTCTTTAAATTGTATAAGCTTCAGTGCTTTTTATAATTTTTCACTTCATAATTTAAAAGTTAATAGTGGTCGCCCAGTGGTCGAAATTCAACCATAATTCATTTAAATTATAAGTTTGAACATTATTAAGGTTCTGTTGTCAAAGACTATACTTCTATAATCACAGACTTTAAAATTTGACTTTAAAAATAAACAAAAGAGTATATATATATATATATATATATATATATATACTTTTGTTTATTTTTAAAGTCAAATCAACAGTGTCGCCTTGGCGAAATCTATATATATATATATATATATATATATACACGTGTGCGTGTCAAATACATGGTAGTGTGTGCAATGTTTTTTTATTGATTTAGATAGAAAGATAACACTTTATTATACACCAATACAAAAATGAACTTAAAGACTAAAATTATATCTAGTTAGCGATAAGACCGTCCTTTGTACATACAAAGGACGGTCTTATCGCTAAAAAGCAATCGCTTCCAGACAACCCCAGGAATGAATTGAGATGATACTGGCGATGCCGGTATACGTAACATATAGTACGAACTACTTACATTTTAATAATAAATACATAAATGATATATATATATATATATATATATATAAATATATATATATATATATATATATATAGAAATTTTATGTATTACATAGATATATACTTAATATACATACCATACAAATACATATCTACAAAATATATAAATGTTTAATTCATAATTTTTAAAAATATTAGCATTCTGCACTCCTTCTATATATAAACTATAAGTGTGCGAAATTTTATGCTCCTCCGTCCGCGCAATTTTCGTAAAAAGGGGCACAAATTTTACTATCAATTTGAAACTCCTCACCTATTGACTTAAGAAAAACGTCATTACTATCGTTTTCGTTAACATCTGAGGTCATCCGTCAGTTACATGCACAATGGAGAATGGGGAACACGCCCAATTTTTTATTTTATTCGCGATTTAATTTCACTGTGATACAACGGCTAGAACACCCATTTCTACCAAATTTTATCCATTAGTTTTTTTGCGTTCAGTGAATCATGCTGAAGAAATGTCCTAATATGGGAATATTTTGATCACATGTACAAAAATTTTACGTGACAAAATTTATCGTAAAGGCTATAAACCTAGGCTTTTTCGTAGTATCTCAGAAATATGGCTGACAAACATACGTTGACAGTCGGACGGATATAATATGGTATACCTGTTCCGTTTTTGATAAAATGGTACGCAACTCTGAAAAGTAAATAATAAGAATGTATGTGACTTTGTTTACCTCTTCAATCCCACGTATATAATAATATTTCCGTACAAAAGCAATGAATAACTAAGTACACGATAGCTCACAGCATGTTCAATAAAATCTCGTGCATATTGTATACAACGGTAGGGAGGGAAACGTTATACATATAAGATGAAGGTTTGTGAAAATCTTCCTCGAGAATGTTACTTTGTGAGAGTACTTTTAGAATTGTTTAATAATACAACAAAGTGCTGCAAGCTCTTTGTAAACTCAGGTTTAGTTACGGATTAAGAAGAGCGTCATGCAATTTATTAAACTCGGGAAATCGCGGAAGTTTTCCCATCAAGTGGGCCGCCTGACTGATTGCCTACGTCAGGCAATAAAAAATAGATTTGGGAAAAATAATAACGGGCATTTCTATGATTATTTCTCTTTCTCTATGATTATATTATTGCATCATATTAGCTGTAAATTTGGCTATTATGAAAAATGGCTCAAAATCTTTTATTTTTCTTTCACCTCATCCCTATCATTTGGCATCGGCACAATATGCCTTTTGTTTCCATACTCCTCTATCCGCTATCACACCACAAGTTGTCATGTCAACTTCACACAATTCTTCCATCTCTACGATACGCCCTAGTTATTTCCTTGTACTCTCCATAGCATTTCTATAAGCTATATATTATTTAGATTTGACATAGATCTTTACGTCAATACTTCTAGGTCAATAGCCGAGCTTACAAAGCCGGGGGTGCCAGCATATATGTCACTCCGAAAGTGTACTCAGCACCACTGCGCTTGGAAGGTCTAACGATTGTTGAGCACTTTTGTACTAGATAAATGCCTAAAAATCGCATTAAACATAAAAAAATAATAGTTTAAATATGTAAGCTATTACAAAATATAATATGATTTTTTTTTTTTTGGTATGAGTTCAGCAGACAGGCAGACGGCCCACCTGATGGAAAGCGTTTACCATCGCCTATGGACATTTGCAACACCAAAGGCGTTATAAATGCACTGCTGCTCTTTTAAGGGAGAGACTGGAACCTGGCCACTAATGCTGGAACACAACTCAAGGTTTTTAAGGCGGCATACTCTAGACCAGGGCTGGTAGCCATCCAGACGGGCAAATAACCTACGACCTGGCTACTATGTCACGCTAACCTACGAAAAAATCACTATAGCTTCATTCAACTGTCAAAAAGTGGGCGAAACGTTGGTTAGAGTGCTTTGGATATCACAACATTATCCCCACCCGTATTATATTACATTTGTTTAGACTAAGATGGGCTATTGTCCATCATAACAATGTGAACGGCAGCTATTTTAAAACACATTGTTTCTATTTTATATTTAAATAGAAACAATGTACTAAGCCGTTTATAAGGTATATTATTAATCAAACTTTTTGTTGTCTGAAACAATTATATTTTCTGCAAAAGTATGTTAATTAAAGACATGATGCTCATTAATCTTTATAATGTTGGCTATATATTTTATCTAAAATAGTAATCTTTGAGCATACAAATCGTCTATAATATTTTTTTTGTTGAATACATTTATTATTCTTATTAGTATTGGTTATAATTAAAAGAATGTTAATGAATGAAAATGTTATATTTATCGATGTAAAATAATAAGGGCGAAGTTTCAAACAAGGATTTCCTTTTTTACCTTTAGGTCTTAAAACTCCAACAATTATGTACAAAATAATACATTGTGATCATATATATAATTTGGGATAATTAAATGCAAAAGTGAGTTTTATTGACTTTTTATATAATAATAGCAGGCCATAATCGTCCCAGTGTTGGGCTTGAGTCTCCCAATTTTTTTTACGGTTACGAACAGTATTACCGCCCCGCTTGTCCAAAGCGGTTTGGCGGTTTTAACACATTGGTGCCGTCGTTGCAGTTCATTATCAAACACGTCATAGCTACTCGTATAGTCTCGCTGGCACTAGTAAGAAACTGAATAAATTTAGATTAGATATTATCCGTAATGTTCAATGTATCCCACTACTCCACATTTTCTCAAAGAACTATTAAAATGGATGTGTGTATAGATATATCTCTATTATTTATTCTAAATTAATTTATTCACTTAAAAATAACACACTACATACTCATTGTATTATACATGGCAAAAATAGAGTATAAGGTCACGTATTAATGTTTGCTGTCCCTCTCTCACTTGGTACGCGAAATGGCGAAAGGGTAGATGTAATAATAACTCAAACTACCTCATATTTATTAATTGTACATAAAGCGCAGACTTAGGGTCTTCGTCAAACCCTTTTGGGTTTTAAGATGTAGATATATAAAAATTATGGATGTTTTGTTTGAATAAATAAATTTTGAAAAAAATAATTGTCACTTGCTCTCACAATTTACGCCCGTCGATTAAACTTAGGATTTACTACACCCAATCACTATTCAACTTTTTACAATAAAAAAATACTGTTAATGCTATTCAACTTTGGAATATGCTACTTGCGGTTGTCAGGCAAGAAAAATATCGACCAATATTTTAAATACATGGTCAGAAAGTCAGAAAACACTACCTGCAATATTATTATTACGCCCTTTGTACAGTATGAATAGTACTAGTCTTTAAGTTTCCTGTAATGTTGTACAATAAAGAGTTATCTATCTATGTACCTCACTCTCAAACCCTGAACTATGTCGCTATTATTGAATGGACTAGTCTTATCTAAGAAGGTACACGCTTGCCAAGTAGGCCGCATATTGCAGACTCATCTAATGCCTAGGAATGCCTCGGTAACCCCGTTTTGGCTTGGTGCAGGTGTAATGAGCTCGCTCGACCTCCATTCAGAGACGAGGTCGCAGGGCGTTTAATCATGTTTTTTGTTTGTACAAAGCTTTGCAAAGAATAGCAGATTTAAATATATATATATAGATATATATATATATATATATTATAAGATTTATAATAGTAGGGGAGCCCAAGAAGCTTAATGTGGAGTTACTCGAGCGTCGCGTGGACCTTTTGAATTGTGAAGATTAGATGCTAAAAAGATAAAAAGGTTATATGATGTATAACTTTCACTGGTGGGAAGCGTGTACAGGTTTTCAAAAATGTAAAAAATAGAGTCACACAGAAATACTTAACCGCGACATATATTAATAATGTATGCGTCCCATGCGTTTCTGATAACGGAGAAATATTAATCTGCCGGTTTGCATGGTGGGGGTGGCCGTACGAAGGGGTTGAAAAAGGGAAAAAAATATTCGAGCTCGTTAGATATTCAAAAGGAATGTTAAGTAAACCGTAAACCGTAAAGGAACTCCTATTCAAAAGACTGACGATTTGGACGCGACCAAAAGTCATGGCAGATTTTTGAAAATGCAAATCAACGTTGAAATGCTCGAGCGCGTCAGATTAATATACAGACTATACAGACAGTTCAACTCGATGTCCTTGTCGTGCTGACCCATAATCTGACAATTATGTGGAGGGATTTCCTTAATCTGAAGGTTTGAAAAAGAAAACATTTTTTTTATTACTGAATGTAACAAATACAATTGCCAAAAAAAATTAGTTTATATTTAGAAGGAAATGGTGTAATAAAAAAATATACGAAAATATATTTTTTAATTTTCATCATCAGTGAAATCATCTTCATAATAGAAGTTCGGTTCGATTTGCTCTTTTTCATCTACATCTTGCGTATCTGCAACAATCAATGGTTATGATACTTAACATTTTTTTATTTATTTCATGATATTATAGTATTGAAAAAAAACCTGAATCTGGGGCATCTCCTAAAATACCAGGTGCTATGGCAACATCTTCATACACTACTGGTAGTTGATTGCCAACGAACCAAGTCATCTCCAGTTTTTCATCCACATTTGTTATGGAAATACATAGTTTTCAGCAGCTGCACGTACCACACTTTATTGATGATTTTAACTACTTCGGCTTGTGGAAATCGGCATATTATATTATTCCCGTGATCCTTGAAAATAAAAAAAAATTGACCGCGCTCGAGAATGGCCAGGTGACGTTTTTTTTTGCAACTTTGTGACTCTACTATTTCCTTATGTCACATGCAAATTGTCATTATTGAAATGTAGACTTTTCTGCATGTGATTAACTCACCTTGTCTTACTCTGACGCGCTTGAGGTATTTTAACGATCATTTTTTTTACTATTCCGATCGTCTGCCCTAAACGCAGGGCCCTATATGAAGGGTTCATATTATGGTGGGGCTACGTAATAGGGTGCAAGGTATCTCCCCATATGTTATTCTGCCCTACTAAAAGGAAAATGTCGAGCGTTTACCGCCATTTTATCGTAAACGTCATTTGGACCTAAGTATATTTTTTGTTGCAAAAGGTATTTTAAACTATTACTTTGTTTTTACTTTCAGTTTTAGTTAGATTAGATCGAGTAAAAAACTGAAAGTCTTAAAACAAAAGTCTTGATAGTTTAAAATACATTTTGCAACAAAAAATATGCATATATCCAAATGTCGTTTACGATAAAATGGCGGAGAAGGTTCGATGTGATATTTGAAGATTTTTAAGATGTCTTACCAAGTAAGACATAAGACGTTAAAGGAAGATTAAAGATTTGTTTAAGAAACTGAAACATCACTGATTTTACCATCACAAATATAATTTTGTTCGTGACGTCTTAAATTAGCGTCTTACATTGGAAAATCATGAAGATAGTATCAACATAATATGTACATAGATGTCCAGTCATGGTAACAAACGCTCAATTTTACATTTAAGCTTCGCTTTTAAAATGGTATTTGTATGTCATAAAGTGGGCGTGTTATAATTCTTAGAATTGTTAATTCAAAGCACCTAATCATAAATACCCGTAACGCCATCTAGCGGTGGTGAAACTAACTATGATAGTAACAATATTAAAATTGTCGCTGTCACCATCGTTGCCATGACGTTATTTGTAAGTACATTGTAACGGTTGAGCCAATAAAACGAAATCGGAGTGTTATCTTTTCGGCTATATTCGTCTATCCCTCAGAAACGGTACTTTTTCGGGAATAAAGGTACCCTGTGTCTTGTCTCCGACAACCTGTGAGTAACATTTCCTGTGAAGGTCTGTTGCGTAGTTAAGGCGTGACAATGTAACAAACAAACAAACAAACTCACATTGGCATTTATAATATGAGTTAGGATATGGCATACAGCTTATGGTAGTTATGGTAGTGTAGCTTATTGGAAAATGTAACAAGAGGGATGCCAGTTTATTTAAAAAAAATTGTGTGTTTTCAGTTTAGAATTAATCAGTTCACACGCATTAGAAGTGAAACTCCAGAGAATATACACACAGATAATTCTTTTCTAACTTTTATTAACATAAATATAATTCAGCCGTCAACATATTATAATTCAAAATAAACTTCTTAAGTATCACTTTCAGTTTTTCACTGTTTTACTCTAAAAAATATTATAATCAGTTTTATTTCGGTCCAAATTGGACTTATGTTTCATCGGTCTTATTGACTCTCTAATCTGTGCTGCACAATGTAGAACTCGTATCTCATTCTCTCGCAGCCGTAGTCCTATAGATTTATGTGTTTAACTCTTTTTAGTGGCGCTTTTTCGTTTCATCGAGTTTCAAATCACAACGATTCTATGAAAGAAGATTCACTTCAAAAAGTGGTCAAGTACATGTCATTGTTCGCACAAATACAGGTCCCGTAAAGGTGACCTCTATTCACTATATTTGTCATTTAACCACAGAACCCCAAAAAAATATAATCAAATATAGGCCATATTTAAAAAAAAATAACATCAAAAAATTACTTTCAACAACATCTTGTTTCGTGTACAATCCCCAATGTTGGGATTGTACCTAAGCGGACTGTATTAAAAATTAAAAAACGGATCGTTAGCTAGTGAGAATAAATCGTACAACGAGTAGTTCAACTCACCTTGCGAAGATCGGGTTTGAGTCCAATGGTCGGCGCCGACTTCTTTCTTCGTGAACACAATTTTGGTATAAAACGAGCAATTTTCACAACACTCGTGACGAGGATGCAGCACTGATACACTGGTTGGCGACAGTTGCAAATTTTGTTCACAAAATACGAAACGAGTCTCTTGTGAGGTGGATTCGACAACAAACTTGTCGAAAAATGTGTGTCCGTACACGACGGGCGCAGCGAGCCGACTCTCGCCGCAATTTCTACCCTCACTGGCTCACGCGACAAAAAAAAAAATACTAATCTAATCCAAACAAAATTGTCGCTAATTTATCAAATACAAAATGAACTTAAACTATTTATTTAATGCTAATTAATATTAAACTACTAATAAAAAAAAAGAAAACGGTTTGTACAAACAGATGTAGTTGAAAGTAATTTTTAAGATCTACCGTCATAATGATTTTTAGACGTTTTCAAGTCGCGTATCATAAAAGTTAGACGCTGGGTCGGAACACTTTTTACGACTTTAAAAGCGGATATCGCAACTAACTTAAGTAAGGTTATACTCGTACATGAGTATGTACAGTCGTGGTATCAAAACGTTCGCCAGTTTTCAAATTGATTCATTTCACGTTCCGCGAGCACATTTTACCTTTTCAAACTAAGTCACAGAACAGACTGTTCCAAAGATAATTATGTTTAACTATTTGACAATAAAGTTTAAGATTACTTAGATCAAACTTGTTTGATTTTCTATCTTATCTAAGAAGGTTGTTTAGACATGTAAATAAAACCTTTTTACTGGTTTTAATATTTATGTTAAAGGTAGTTAGTGATTATATCTTCTTTGTTTCTTATTGTTAATCTCAGCGTCTGTCATTGTTAACATTGCAATTTTCCTTTTTCATGTTTCTATATTTAATAATCGTAACATTTATTAAAATGTTGGCGGTATTGTTTTTTGTACTCGTGCGTGCAAATTAAGTCGACTTTTAGAACTTTTAGAACATTTTCATTCCGCGACTGTACTATGGCTGTGAGCCTAGGTTAAAGTCCAGGCAAGCATATAACATATTCTTTTAAGTTGAAAATCATCGTGAGTTCCGAGTTTCGATTGCGTAGGCTTGAATTACAAAAAACATATATGACATATGAGTATGTATTTGAATTAGCTATTAAGCCAAATGTGCCAATAAAGTCTAGTTTTGTTGTTGCCGATTTTTAAGGTTTCTAATTCCTTAAGGTCAAAAAGTGTACCCATATGATCTCACTCCGGTGTCTGTGGGTTACAGCTGGGCCCCACCAATTCTGCTTTTACAATATCATCAAACAGGTCAACCACTGGTGTCATAATGGTTGTTTTTTCATACAAAAGGAACCATTCTGAAGATATTGTAATAGCGGAATCGGGGTCCTCAGGCCTTGCTCTCAAACGCATTTTGTCGTCCGATCAGCCCGAAAGAGTCATTGAAATTTTAGATAAAATAAAGAAAGAACAAAGATTTCTTTAAAACTACAAAAATATCCTTATTGATATGATAAATGCGAAAGTAACTGTCTGTCTGTTCCGTTTTCACGGAAAAACTACTGCACCGATTTGGCTGAAACTCAGTAGATCTACATACATAAATTTTCGATGCCGAGGATGAACATAGGATACTTTCATCCCGAAAAATAAATGGGATAGTTTCCGGGATAAAAATATATGTCCCTTTGTTTGTTATGGTTGCTATGCTATATGTAATTTTAATACCGAGGGTGGACAAGGGATACTTTTTATCCAGAATAATGGGATAGATTTATGTAAAGGTTATCCCAGAAAGTAGGATAGGTTTTGTTGTGATTTGTCATTTTGGTAATTTTGGTGTACATATATAGTTTAAATACCGAAAATAGGCATAGATACTTTTCTTACAGGAGATGGGCTAGTTTGCGATAAAAAATGAACTGAATCTTCCGGGGCTAATAGCACTAACATAAAAATTTAATACAATGTATCTTGTGTTGTAACCTCATTAAACAAGAGGCACGCAGTAGAGGTAAACTCTATTTGAGTATATACACAAAATAAAACATGCACTCTTACTGCTTGACCTCCCCTTCTAGCTCCTTGGCCGATAATGAAACATAATTATTTTCAGTAATCCAATGTATTTTCAAACAATTACATTGGATGAATGAAGTTTTAAAATATTTTTATTTATACTAAGATCAAGATATGTGTAGTTACATAATAAATATAAATTAAACTATCTTGTTCCTAAACAAAGCTATAATTTTGCAACAAAATATAAATCTATAATAATCATACAAATCATCGGCGGGCGGGGAGCGACTTTCCTAAAATGCTCGTATGACTGATACGTTAAATGAGTACTTTGAACTAATTTTTATTCAATTATTTTCACTACAGTAACATTTTATAATGCAGTGGTAAATTGGTATGAGACGTTACAGTATTACACAAATTACAATTCCGATTGACAATTTTTGTTTGCGCTGATAAGACGGTTCGGGTTTCGACATATAAATTATCTATATTGAGCTTTATTCGCAAGGACAAAAAGGCAGAGTGTTGTTTGCTATACATTCTTAGCACTGTCCCGCTTATATGATTTCGTAGACTGTCGTGTGTATTATAATTGGTTTACTGCGCAGATACATCAGGAGGAATTATTAGTTATGTAACTGTACATCAAAGAAAGAAATTTAAATTAATGTCAACTTGTGTTCAGTTCCATTTTTGTTGGCTCTGATTCCAAGGTCTTTGGCGTTGATAGCGGCGACTTGTATTTATATTGTCATATAAAAAGTTTTGGTGGGTTAAATACTTCCTTCATATCTAGAACCGTGGTAATTCACAATTTGTATGTTTTATCCGAACGCGTTTAATTGCTAAAATCCATCTATACATATGAAATATATAAATATGAAAGTGAAAGAATGGTTCCAGAAAGTGCAAGATTTTCCGAGGATTAGTGCGGCAGTCATGGGAAAACTCTTTTATGTATATGTCAACACACACACACATATATATATATTGACAATGGAGTCTATTAAGACACTTCACTAAACATAATCTTGCAACCATCTTATGTATTAACCTAATAAGGTATGACGTCATAATTGTAACAAAATAAATTATTGTTAATCAATTACTAAAATATTCTGATCACAATATTTTAAAAGTCATATAGCATATTATTCTAAAGGCCGCTCTAATTTACTGGTACGTAAATAGGATTAGAATTAATTATGTCACATACCCAAAAACGCTCAATTAAGCTATTCCCTCCCATACGAATTATAACAAAATAAACATTAGGCTGTTAGAATTGAAGTAAAACCCGTAAAACATGCAAAGCCTTTTCATAAAATCACAATTGCCTCAAAAAAGTAACCTTGCATCTGTGATTTTACGCTAAGCAATGAATTTGTTCCTTACTCAATCACCATTCACTGTCGTGATGAACGTCTTGTTGTCAAGGTCTCAGCTATACGGTACAATCACAGTGATCTGAAAGCAATGAACAACGCTATAGTTTGCCTGAATAGTTCGGTTGAGAACCAATATTAAAAAATTCGTACATTTCATATTATTATCGGTCTTTAGAGTCTTTACCCATCCAGTGCCGGAATACCTGCTAAAATTCCCCATGTTCCATTCAGTCGCCAGAGTAGCCTTACTCTCCAACGCATTTCATCGTTCGTTTTAGTTTTATAATTTCTTTGACTTGTTTTCTTTTTCAATATATAAGTGCATTTTACAATCTTTGCCCCATATATTTATTTTTTTATATAAACTTTGTTGTTGTGGTTCTAAATAAATCTTTGTTGAATTTTTCGGGGCGATCGAACGAAAACGAACGCCGTACGGCGTTTCGAAGTAAGCCCTGTACACCACGGGAAATGGCGATCGCCTACTTCGCGTATGCCCTGGCAAAGCCTTTACCTACCCTCTACGAGCTTGTTGCTATGTAAAATCCTATTTTCATATAATTGTTACTCAACAGTGTTGTTTTGATTCAGGAGTTCTCGACAAAACTTCCTGTTTTATTTTAGTTTTTAACCGTATTAGTCATAAATTTTCTGAGCAAAAGTATTCTTAATAGCGCCATAATACACAATTATTATTACGTTTACGTTGAGTCATTGTCTGAAATTGCCACAGACTTCAAATAACATACCTCAGGTAAACTGTTTAATGTCATCTTATTTACTGAATTATTTGATACTTTTTTTGTCGTTGATAGAATCCAATTTGATGGTTGACTGAGCTAACAATGATATCTTGTTTTCTGTGTTTTTGTGTTCTTATATCTAATATCAAACTCTTCGATGTCCGTCTATTGTCTTATTAACGATTGAGGCTAGAGAAATGAAATTTGACTCGCATGTAGAACTCTTGTGTCTATATAGTATATTGGAGGCTTAACAATAGCTTTTCTTTACGTAGTTTTTAATTTATTTACTATTATTTTAGCTGTTGGCCCCCAAAAAAAAAAATAATATATATATGTAGGAATCGTATTTGTTATTATAAAGTAACAATATGACGGAAGTAGTCATATAACCGGATGTCAACGTAGAGGCATTTATTATCAAGCGACGAATATCGAAAATGGAGTAACCAGAAGTTGGAAGTTAATATGGATGGCGGAAGTTGGTTTTATGAAGAAAGCGGAACTGAAGTGGCGCCAAAGCATTACCGGATGTTGTCACTACGGTGCGCTAAGAGGATCTTAAATACGCGGTGTTGGGCAGAGAGGGGACAGCGCGTCCGATTATAAGCCTCGACGAAAGGCTCTCGTGCGACGACCGCGTAACATCCTCACGGACAAGGTCGACGATATCACAAAACGGCTGGCTCGGATCAGCCCGCCCGCGGTTAGGACGGCAGGCTGGCAGGCACCGACAGACAGACACAGACGGCGGCGTCGACGCCGCCAATCACGATCTCTCCACGTCCCCGCGAGGGACGCCAGGAGACACAGCCCCCCCATAGGATAGACTAGGCGTGTTGCTGGGAAGTTTCTTTCGCCGTTTCTTCTCTCCCAACCATAACACGTTGCGAAACGGCAGTAAGATAGTATAGGCCACCGTGAACCGCCGATCCCGGTCCGCCGGGATCCTTCCTCTCGGGCCTTATATTACCCGTCGCCCGCTCTCAATTAGTGCATTGTGTCGCCCTATGGTGGGCATCATTAGATTCATCCCCCTCTCATGGCAACAGTCCAGCCGAGGTGAAACTCCCTAGAGAGCCCCCTCGAGCAAGTTGCCCCCCGGGCTCGAGCGCCTTCGCTTCGCAAAGGCACTCGCCCCGAAAACTCCGGTAAAGTTGTGAGGTCTTCGGACCAACAACATAAAGTCAAGTCCAATAAAAAAAAAAAAAAGAGGGGACAGTCTTGAAATAGTTTTCGATCGACCAGTCTACAACCAAGTCGTCTTGTGGTCGATAATTGCTGCTTGATAATCGCAGTATTCTTGAGGGCAAATTGCTGCTCGACGCCTGACAAGCGTGGATGCAACTCTTGGAGTTGTCCTAATATTTCTGTGTATTATTGTGCTGTATTTAATATTCTAATTGTAATAAGTAATTCTAGTGTAATTAACTTTTATGTTATACTCGGTGTCGTGTCGTTCGCACGCCGTGAACCAGAGTCGTTCGCACGCCGTGAACCCGACATATATGACAATTTACTACTGGTTCTTGTATCTGAAAATCTTTGTACTTCAAACTTATGTTAGTCGCGAGTTAAATTTCGTAAATTACTCTGTGTCAATACTTTGCCATCCCAGCTTGTTAACACGCTTTTCGGAGCAAACAAGTTCGTCACTTAATCCAAAATTTGTATGATACAATTACTTAGAAGGACGTCCGAGTATTAATAGTATTGCACATTTTGTAGATATGTATTTGTATGTTATGTATATTAAGTATATATCTATTTAATACATAGAACATCCGTATATTCTGCATTTATATAATAGGTTGGGGAAAAAGTCTTTTCGCATATAGTATGTATGAACTTGTAATAAGATCTCTTTGCCTATACCATTTGTATCTGGCTGGTTTTGGTATCATTAAAAAGTTTTAATTTTAAAGAAGACAATTCCAAATTCAAATTAAGAAAATGTGTGATTTTCATTTGTTTTTCTTATTGTTAAGATGAGTGAATGTAATGAAGAAATTCGATACACTTTAAAATTTTGCTACAAAAAAGGTAAAAATTCAACACAAGCCGCGAAAAAAATTTGATGTTTATGGACCTAATGCAGTATCTGTGAGGGTAGCGCAAATTTGGTTTAAGCGTTTTCAATCTGGAAATTTTGATATCAAAAATGCACGTCGCTCTGGTCGCCTTGTTACGGACAAAATTGATGCCATTTTTGAAAAAGTGGAGCAAGATCGGCATATTAGTACTTACGATGTAGCTGGAGAACTGGGAATTGACCACAAAACTGTTTTGGCGCATTTGAAAAAAGATGGGTACACAAAAAAGCTCGATATTTGGGTGCCTCATGTGCTCACTGAAAGAAACCTAATGAACCGTGTACTCATTTGTGATTCTTTATTACGACGTAATGAAACCGAACCATTTTTGAAGAAGCTGATAACTGGTGATGAAAAGTGGATCACGTACGACAATAACGTGCGAAAAAGATCGTGGTCAAAGGCCGGTCAGGCTTTACAGACTGTGGCGAAACCCGGGAACTCTCAACAAGGTGATGCTGTGTGTATGGTGGGATTGGAAAGGCATTATTCATTATGAGCTGTTACCGCCAGGTAGGCACCATCGATTCTGAACTGTACTGCGAACAACTGATGAGATTAAGGCAAAAAGTTGAGAGAAAGCGGCCGGAAGTAATCAACAGAAGGGGTGTGGTTTTTCACCATGATAACGCTAGACCTCACACATCTTTAGCCACTCTACAAAAATTACGAGAGTTTGGCTGGGAGTTGTTAATGCATCCGCCGTATAGTCCTGACCTTGCACCTCCAGATTTTCACCTGTTTCGGTCTCTGCAGAAATTCCTTAGGCAGTGTCGGCTTAACATCACGAGAGGACTGCCAAAACCACTTGTCGCAGTTTTTTTATTACAAGCCCCAAAGTTTTTATAGCAATGGGATCACGTCCCTACCTACAAAATGGCAAAAAGTTATCCAACAAAATGGCACCTACATACTTTAGTCAAATGTAAATAAACTTTATAAAAAAACCTTTTGAATTTTTATATAAAATGCGAAGAAACTTTTCCCCAACCTAATATTTATTACTAGAATGTAAGAAATTGTACCATGTATTATGTATACCAACCACCACCGTCATTATAATCTCAATTCATTCCTGGAAGAGATCGATTTTTAGCGATAAGATCGCCCTTTGTGCATAATGAGACAGTTTTAGTCTGTAAGTTCTTTTTTGTATTGGTGCACAATAGTTTTTGGTTGATTGATACATTAGGGTAGAGAAGAGAGGAAATTTATTGATAAGGGCTTTCGAGTTTTCGATTTGTTAAAAGTTGAATTCACGCAGTTCGAGTTTTCGATTTGTTAAAAGTTGAATTCACGCAGTTCGAGTTTTCGATTTGTTAAAAGTTGAATTCACGCAGTATGTTCAAAGAACATATTACACCCTATTTTAATTTTTTTTTCTAAACAAAAAGGTCACTGCTGCAATTACGTATTACATTTGTATGCCCCAAAGGATGAAGAGGGGGAGTCCTAAAGGGATGAGTCGTGTTTTTAAATAATAATTTTAGTGCTCAGCCCTAGAGGCTTACGCTAGCAACACAGGTGTATGGCTGACGTAAATAATTATGGCAATACTTTAAATTACTGATAATGTTTTTTTAGTATTCTATTCTTCTATGCCTTCTAGAAACTTCTGTCTTTGTTCAAAACTGGACAACTAGAGTAGGAAATATCATAAATACATTACACTAGGCCTTCACGGTTTTGGCTCTATTACCAGTTTGTCTTGTATATCAAGGTTTCAGTAACGTTCAACAACAGATTGATGAATGTGTGTGTATGTGTGTATAAGTCTGTTCCACTGTTCCGTCTACTTTGTGAATCCTTCACGGTTGGATACCATAACCGGTTGTATACTTGCATTTGAACAAATACATAGACTGCTCGCATTTTCGTTAATATTTTAAGTTGTGAGTAATGGGCGTAAACAAAGAAAATAACAATAAGACACCAGTTGACTTAGCTTGGTAATTTACCTGTTTATTTAACTATTACTTATGAATAATGTTATTTATGAATACAACCGCAAAATTGTACTACAATATTTTATACCTAGGATATATGCCCGCGATTTCGTCCACGCTTGACTTAAAATTCCTGCGGGATTCCCAGGAGAGCAGTACCACAACATTTAAAAAAGATGCAAGCTATTGTTTTAGTGAACTCTGTTCCGGAATAATCAAAGTTTTGTGCATCCTAACAACTACTAATCGCTCCCCGGAAAATTCCCGCTTGATTTCCCGGTTAAAAAATATGACGCATTTTATAACATTAAATTGCTAACGGTCAGTAAAAAAATCACATTGGTTTTTTTTTTTAAATCTGTTCATTTTAAATCATTCCCAGAAATATTCCCGCGGGGTTTCCTGGATAAAAAGTAGTGCAAAGCTTAAGACTAAGAACTTAGCTGTCGATCAGCGAAAACCGCATAGAAATCGGCTCTGTAGTTTTTACGTGAATCCCGAAGAAATAGACAAGAAATCTAAAAAAAAATGCATCGTATTTTCCACTGTATACTATATAGTGTAAAATGCAAGGAGAAATTTGGGTAAGAAAGTACCAAATATACCAAATATTAACTATTTGGGCAGGGTTTCCCCTTTATTGGTCAGTCTTTGATGTGAATATTCACACAGCACAGTACGCAATGAACACCGTTTTTTTTTATTGGACTTGACCTTATGTTGTTGGTCCGAAGACCTCACAACTTTACCGGGGATTTCGGGGCGAGTGCCTTCGCGAAGCGAAGGCGCTCGGGCCCAGGGGGCAACTTGCTCGAGGGGGCTCCCTAGGAGTTTCACCTCGGGGCGACACAATGCACTAATTGAGAGCGGGCGACGGGTAATACAATCCCCGAGAGGAAGGATCCCGGCGGACCGGGATCGGCGGTTCGCGGTGGCCTATGCTATCTTACTGCCGTTTCACAACGTGTTATGGCTGGGAGAGAAGAAACGGCGAAAGAAACTTCCCAGCAACACGTCTAGTCTATCCTATGGGGGGGCTGTGTCTCCTGGCGTCCCTCGCAGGGACGTGGAGAGATCGTGATTGGCGGCGTCGACGACACCGTCTGTCCGTCTGTCGGTGCCTGCCAGCCTGCCGTCCTAACCGCGGGCGGGCTGATCCGGGCCAGCCGTTTTGTGATATCATCGACCTTGTCCGTGAGGATGTTACGCGGTCGTCGCACGAGAGCCTTTCGTCGAGGCTTATAATCGGACGCGGACACGACGAGGGGATTTCGATGATGCGGCGCTAGATCGAAATACTTACGCGAGAGCGACGTAATGTAGTTTTTGATGGAGGGAAGCTCCATATCGCGGTGGATGTCGACGTTACGCATATAGAGGGGAGCACCGACGGCTCTGCGCATGAATTTATTCTGAACGATTTGCAGTTTCTTTAAAAGGGCAGGCTTGGCATGGCCGAATACCACACTCCCGTATGTCATGATCGGGCGAATGCATGTTTTATATAGAGTAAGCTTGTGTCTGAGGGACATTTTGCTTCGTTTATGAACACCGTCTAAACGCCACTACGCCTTTTATACGAAAATGCTACCCTACAAAACAATAACATTGCATCATTGCTAAAAATAGATATTACATCATAATGTTGCCAGGATCATAAAAACAATTGTAATAATTAGTTACTGATGCACTAAATTATCTAGATGATAGATGATTTAGTGGGCTTCTAAAATTAACTAACCGGTAGAAAATGGTAATTTAATTATAAATCGAATCCTCTGATAAATCGACTAAAAGTATTATCTATGACTATTGTGGTGGACATCTTGTAAAAATAGTCTATTTCAGTTTGTTTTTTTTATAATTGTAATATACAGACACGGCATACTTATTATTGTATAATATATATAGATAGATGATGTAACAAGCCAAATTTTCGGTAAATAGTCGTGGTAAGTTATGACAGGTTCCTATCAATATCTTAACTATTCATTCGCTTGCCCTATCATCGGTTGAATTTTGACATTAGGGCCCGAATTTACGAAAATTTACCGACCGTTCATTTGCCTCACTATCGGTTAAAATGTGACATAAGCTCCATACAAGTAATGTCAAAAGTCAACCGGTGATAGGGCAAGTGAAGTAATAGTAAGGCAGTCAAACACATGTATATACCGAAATTAAGCAAGTTACGCTTGTCTTATGGGTAATATACAAAGGACTATTCTGCGATCCCAGACACCTAGACAGACCATAGTAAATAACGAAGAAAATTAGTTTCCAAAATGTACAATACCAGGAATCGAACCCAGAGCTTCTGCGTTGCAGTGAGATAGGCCGGCAAAGGCTTAGCCCGCTCAGCCACAGAGGCCATCATCGTCGTAAGGAACTTATGTCCAATTTTAACCGATAGATAGACGAAAGAACGGTCGGTAAGATATAGGAACTGGGCCTTAGTGGCTAACATACTAATGTTGAATTATAAATTATATCTGTTCGAATTAAATAGTGTTTTCCTGACCTAATATTTTTTTTTGAAAGAAAGAAATATAATGTACATATTGTTAACGTTCGTTCTTCCAAAATTGTATAGGCACGCATTTTTGCATTAAATGAATTTATCTATTGTTGGTATATATATATATATATATATATATATATATATCTAATATATATAAATAATATATACTCTAAACTACTTACGATTTCAATCAAATTTGCCACGTTGTTTGTCCGTTTATTTATGTTTATGGACTCCTGTGATTATATTAAACTATATATTTACATTTCCTTTAAAATCTCCTTACACACTGAGTTTTCATTCATTCATTATTTGCATGACTGTATTGTATGCGACTTTTAGGCTTGATTGAAACTACAATCAAATTTTTCTTTTTTATCTGACGTTACAACCACTTTTCACTAGATATGATTACAGAATTGCTGGCTTCCATATACTTATTGTTAACAGCACATAAACGTCCCACTGCTTGGCCCGGGCCTCGATTTTATAGAATAACGGACAGTGTACTCGCCATGCTAGTCTGACGCGGGTTAGCGGATGTGACACATCATTTATGATGAGCAGATGTCATCACGATGTTTTCCTTCATCGTTACCACTTAGCACGTGGTACACAATATGCACGTTAGGTTAAAAAACTGCCTTAGTGGAGCATGCTTTCCGGCCAGGTTCGAACTCACGCCTTTTGGTTTCGAGACGCGTGCGTTATCCACTAAGCTACCACGGCTTCTCCATAATATGTATTTCATCCCTATAATGATACAAACTAATACTTTTTGTCAAATGAACATTATAATTTTATTTGATAACATATAAAAAGATATACAGTATATTTATTTACGGTTCGAAAAGTTGCCCATTTAAACAAAAATACAAAATCGTGTCTTTCTCGAAGTTTTGAATTTATGACTGGGATGAGTTATTAGAATACTGTAACCATTTTAGTGAAAATTGATTCCTTGTAAAATCGTCGTGTCCGTGCAGTAAATATGGCGTAATTTTTACTATGTTCCAATCCCGATACACTTTCTCCGTGACCAAACTTATTGACATTCCAGTCTGATCACTCGATTTCGGAGTGAAACGCAACCTGGTTAAATGATAGACAGACGAGCTCTTCAAAAATTGTTTGACGTAATATTTTTGAGGTCGTGGTCTGCCTTTTAAATAACACATTTATGAATTTTTCAAGTAGACCTCCATAGTCAAATCCGAAACTATAAGATGTAGCGAAAAATGGTGAAAATAGTCTCGTGGCCGATTTTCATAAAAACTAAAACGGTAATATTTGATTAGATTTAAGAGAAATAAATGACTCTGGTGAATAATAGAATCTGTTGATTTTGTAAAAAAAAAAACAGCTTTATGTTATTACACCAAATCGTAATCTCGTGTTTGTAAGGGTCCATTTCTGTGAAGGAATGTTAAATGTCAAACTAAGGAAAAGTGTTGATTTATGCCATGCCACCTCCGCCAGATCTCGATAGGAGGGGGAGGCGCGATAATCTGTGTTGGAACGGAGAAAGAATACAATTTCCTGCGGCCAGGCGACCTGTCCTAAGAGGCGACAAAACAACCCACAGCCAGGTGGTAGGATAATGTGCCCGTTTGGATTGCAAACGCCGCCATAACAATCCTGAGTTGTGTTTCGGCATTAGTGACCAGATTCCAGTCACCCTTTAGAGAGAAGCAGCGTATTTGTGGCATCTTTGGTGTTGCAAGCGTCGGCGCAAGTTGCGCAAGGCGACGGTAACCGCATTCAATCAGGTGGGCTGTCTGCCCGTCTGCTGAACTTGTGCATAAAAAAATGCTGACTTGACGTCATGAGGGATGACATGCGTCATATTCTCACAACAAGGGATGTCGAGGATTGCCCGAAACTGAGAAGAAGAGTAGGACCCTCCGAAAACAACCAGGATTTAACGGACACATTTGTGATGAATCAGTTAAGAAATACATCTACATACATATGTGCAGTTGTAAATATGCGAGAGATGTTTATTTTCTATCTTAATCATACAATCAATGCAATTGACGTCAGTATTCCGAGTGGTTTCCAACAAAGCCTGTAATCACGGCTCCATTATGCTATCTGCTAGAAAATTGCCTATCGTTATAACCACGATATGCTTTCTAAGCTATTGTTTGCAGTAGTAGTAATACTGGTACTTTATTCTGTGTTTTAGGTTGTAGTCTTATGTTATATAGCCAGTAATTATATAGTGTAATTTTTAAAATAGAATATATTAGCCCTTGTAACCGCTGTTAGTCCACATACGTAATATATATATATAACGTCGTCAGGCATAAGCCTCCCCAAGACGGCGCCACTCATCCCTGACCTCTGATTTCCTCATCCAGCGCCTACCGGCGACCTTGCACAGGTCGTCGGTCCATCGGGCTGGAGGGCGTCCGACACTACGTTTACAGAGACACGTTTGTCAGCTCAAGTCGACAAATAACAATAATAATAACCTGAAATATTAAAATCAAAGTTTATTACACTAGAATTATTATAATTACAATATTAAATACAGCACAATAATACACAGAAATATTAGGACAACTCCAAGAGTTGCGTCCACGCTTGTCAGGTGTCGAGCAGCAATTTGCCCTCAAAGAATACTCCTATTATCGGACCGTAATTATTGACCACTACATATTATGTGCTCCTTGTCCAACAGAGCTTTCGCCCTCTTCAACCGACGAATGTTGAATGTCCCATCTAGGCTATTTAACCTCCTTTTATATTGTCGAACCAATAACACAGCGTTCACCCTTTAGCAATCTGGTAAATTGAAACTTATTACAAAGGTTATTAAAAATCCTAAAAACATTTGTACAGTGCTCAACAATATAAACCCCACCATATAAATACAACCCAGTTTTTATTAAACTAAAACGTCACTTTAATAAAACCAAGTGCAGGTACTTTAAGAAAAACATAAGTACCCTCAAGTTAAAATCACAGTATGTTCTTAGCAAATACATAGTTTCACTCTATTAAATACCTTCATATTACCTATCACGTTCTCCACTCCAGGAGTCTCGTCTGCTCCATCGGCCATCGGTCTTGCGACAGACGTGACCGGCCCACTGCCACTTCAACTTGCTAATTTTGCGAGCTATCTCGGTTACCTTGGTTCTCTTACGGATATCCTCATTACTAATTTTATCCATAAGAGAAACACCCAACATAGCTCGCTCCATAACCCGTTGAGCGACTTGGAACTTGTTGACCAATCCTGCCGTCAATGTCGATGTCTCGGCTCCGTAGGTCAGGACGGGGAGGACGCACTGCTCGAAGACTTTTGTCTTCAAGCATTGCGGATACAATATATATAAGGCACATTGATATTCTTTGTTATGCCTGTCATCCTCTTTCTTATGTCCCTGCTTCATCTATACATATAATAAAACTGTACAGGTCGAATTTCTGTACAATGAAAAAAAAGGCTTAAAACTGAGTCAGGGGGATGTAAGAAGTGAAATAGAACTAATTTAGATTATTTTTTCAAATTTTTTGTTTCTCTGTTTGTCTGTCTGTCTGTCTGTTTGTACCGGCTAATCTCCGAAATGACTGGACCGATTTAAATGAAATGTTGTATGGTGGTAGCTTATATCCCTGGATAGTTAAAAAACCGCACCACGCGGTCAAAGTCGCGGGCATCAGCTAGTCTGGAATAATATTAGTCTGTGACTATCAAGCAGACGTATCTAACTAAGGGCTTAATGCGTTATTTGTGTTGCGACATTGTTAGTAATTGTTAATGATGTTAAACACTGGCAGATGACGTATGTATATGTATTAATACAGCTAATCATTAACGACCTTATTTATAACGCTAAACAAGACGAGCCTGGCCACAGTGACTTGATTATCCCAGATGGAGCAGGGATTTTACTTCATTAATTTATCATTGTACCTTTGGCTTTCTTTTCTATATTTTACTAGCTAGTATAATATTGATTTTACATCACCTAGATAGATATGTTGCAGATTTATTTATTTAGTTTCAACTTTAGCATGAACCAAGTTGGTTGAATGAACCAAGGGACCAAGAACGCTTCTTGTTCCGTAGCAACGTATGTTAAAGGTGGATTATTAAATATTGATACTAACTAAAATAGTCAAACATTACAAACAATATTTACACTAAAATACCAGAGCTTTAAGTAACGTACCCCAATTTTTAAAATATCACCTTTTAAATATGAAAATCAAAATAGAACTGGGAAGTAATAATAGTTTTATATCTACCTACATTCTATACAGATATTAATTTTCGCAAATAAAAAAAGTTTACATTAATTATACTATAAATAGCAATACTAATTATTTGTTGTAACAAAAAGTAGTATCTATATTGCGTATATGTAGCGTTCTTGCTATAACTAATTTGTTGACTTAGAATCTACGTTATTCCAATCAATTTGTACTGAACGTTTTGTATATCAATAACACTGTCTCTTTTATGCATTCAAATTCTTAAGAACATAAATCTATAGTCAAACACATATTCTTTATATTCCATGCTGATTATACTCGTTATTCATAACATAGAATTAAGCAAACATTGGGCAGATCTTTTTCTATCTAGTAAGCCAAATGGACTGATGATTTGCAGCGCAAATTTAATATTATTTACATGAATGTTAGTTAGTTAGCTAAAGAATTTCAAGTATTTCTTGTATGTAGCTCGTTAGTACTACTTCTTACATTCGTTGGTACCAGGAGCCCAGATCGGCAAAGAGGTTTCTGCAAACCGCCTTCGCGCAAATGAGTAACTTGCACAACCGGTCACGTCCGCGTGCCGCGAGCAGCATTGAAAATTACGTCATGTTGTATTTCATTTAGCCTTATGTAGAGCTCGTGTAGACGGTAACGCACACTGGACCTCTTACAAGTTTATGTTTGCCTAGTACTGTATAGTCTTGTAAGGATACCAAAGGATGTGGAATTTTTGTCCTTTTGGAATACTTTACCATCTTATTTATTTCTTTTTTAAATTAATTTAATAACGATTACAAAACTGAGGATAACGACTTTACTCTCAAAGGACTATTTAGTGTCCTATACATTACAACGACGTATGTCGTCGTAGTGTGTGGATTAGTAATTAATAGTTTTCTATTATAACCATTGCATAATTTAAAAAAAAACACATTATTTAATTACATGTTTATTATTTGTTTTTGAAATTACCTGTTTAGTATTCGGGTCTTGTATTTATGATGATATTAGGACTTGGTATTTGATAGCATTGGCGTAAATCTCATGATAGTCACTTAGATGTCATGTCCACAAGTCTATAGGTTTTGTATTTCCATTTGAAACAATGCTTTTATAAATGCCAAAGAATTCGTATTTCCCTCCTGGGGTGTATTCTCTTCGTCATTTCGTTTCTTCGACATATTCTTGAGACCCAAATTTTTTACCAAAATACAACACTTGGGCTTTAAGTACGTAATAACCTGAATACTTAAAATATTTTTATCACGTGAATGTAATTTCAAAGTTACAAACACATTACTATGAAGCCATAAATATAAAGGAACGACTAATTTATTTTAATCGGTGAAGTGATTTATTTTGTGTTTGTTTTTTATATATTATTTACACATAATTCTGTAGAAATAAATATATCTTTTTTAGCTTAAAAATATATCATCTGTGAACATATACATAACTATGTCTGTTGAATTTTTATATTTAAATTAACCAGGGTTTTATTTGCGGCTTCGTTCGTTTAACTTTTTTTTGTACACTCACGGAATTTAAATTTTTGTCATCCTAAAGTCGACTTTTGCTTGCACGATTGTTAGAAACAGTACTCTCAACATTTTAATAAATGTTACGTTTATAAAATACTAGCTGTGCCCGCTACTTCGTCCGCGTGGATTTTTTTCTTGCAATCCTAAGAAAAAAGGGAGCCTAATTTACTATTTGTTATTTATCAGTGAACGTCCAGTAAAAATCGTGCCAGCCGTTTCAGAGATTAGCTGGAATATCCACAGACAAAAATGTTTAAAATTGATTTAGGTACCCTATATACTTCCATATGCATTTAGTAAGAACTTGTTATTCTGACGTTATAAACAGACACTTAATTTTATTTATTTGTATCTATAGTCGTGAAAAAATTAAAATTAAAATTTATACGTCACAAATGTTGGCAATGACAGACGCTAAGATTAACAGTAAGACACAAAGAGGATATAATCACTACGCTTATCATAAATATTAAAACCAATAAAAAGGTTTTATATCTCTAAACAATCTTCTTAGACAAGATACAAAATCAAAGAACTTTAATCTAAGTAATGTTCAACTTTATTGTCAAAAAGTTAAACACAATTTTCTGTGTAACAATCTGTTCTGTGACTTAGTTTGAAAAGATAACATGTGCTCGCGGAACGTTAAATGAATCAGTTTGAAAATTGGCGAACTTTTTTATTCCGCCACTGTACATCGAACAAATTTTCCGCTTTTCTCGGATCGGATCTGTTGATGGAAATATGTACATATACAATAAAAGTATATATACACTAGTGCGTTTCCATCTGATGCATGTCTATATGCAATAGCGCATGTTTTAAAACTATTAGCGCTTGTCGCTGAATCTTATGGCAATCAATATAACATACGTGTGTGCATAGCCTAATGTATTCCAAATGTCATGATAATTCTTTCATTTTCATTTTCAACCATAAATTTTCACGTTTCTAAATTATTATGAATAGATGTTGTCCTGCCTTTAAAAAACAAATTTTATCAAAATGGTAGAACCGATACAATACAATACAATACTCTTTATTGTACACCAATATTACATAGAAAAAAATACACAATAAACTTACTTATTAAAAGGTAGTACAATGGGCGGCCTTATTGCTAAAAGCAATCTCTTCCAGGCAACCTTTGGATGGACAAGATCTAATTGCATAGATAGCGTTGGCGTGCAGTTGAAATAGATATTAATATAGTATAATAATTATAATACATATATTGAATGAATGAATGAATATGCTTTATTGTACTTTAAAAGATACAGTTAACAGAAATAGAAGTTTACAATACAATAGGCGGTCTTATCGCTATTAGCGATTTCTTCGAGACAACCTTTGGATGGAGAAAAAATTTGATAAGAACAGAGGTATGTTGCAATATTCTCACCTTCGAATCAATATCTTATAAATATATACATTATGATATAATATACATACATTAATAAAAATTATACTAATACGATATATGTAAATAAAATATTATAAAATACACTTACATAAATAAATATAAAACTAGAAAAAGATGACAATAACTGCTGCTGCATCCTTAAATAGAGCTGTAATAATCCTTCACAAGTCTATTGAAAATAGGCAGTGATTTGGCTAGCCCGATATTAACAGGCAGTGCGTTCCAAAGACGAACTGCTTGGACTGTGAAGGATTTGCCATAAAAGCTAGTTGTATGCAGAGGAGTTTTAAGTAACAAATTTTCCGAGGATCTGAGAGACTTTAAGTTACCGGAATAAAGGTAATGACATTGTTCCTTGAGGTATGCAGGGGTTTGAGGGTTAAATAATGTATTATACAGAAAAGACAGTATATGAGCATTCCGGCGAAAACGTATTGGAAGCCACTTGAGTTTAGCGCGGAATTCTGAAACGTGATCATATTTACGCAAACCAAATATGAATCGTATGCAAAAGTTTTGAAGTCGCTCAAGCTTACATAGTTGGCTTTCAGTAAGATCAAGATAGCTAACATCGGCATAATCTAGAATTGGTAGGAGGAGAGATTGTGCAAGTACAGTTTTAGTCGCATGAGGAAGGAAATTACGCAATCTTCGAAGTGCAGCTGCAGATGCAAACATCTTCCTACTGACTTCCTGAATTTGGAGGCTCCAGGAGAGGTGACTATCAATATAAACGCCCAGGTTTTTTACTTTGGTGCTAAAAGATATAGGAACTCCTTCGAAGATAATCTGCGATAGCAAAGGATACCTTATCTTGGAAACCATCCTGGAACTACCCACCAAAATTACCTGTGTTTTTGAAGGATTCACAGTTAGTCCATATGCCTTACTCCAATCAGATATATTACGTAAATCCTGATTAGTGAGATCAATAGCTTCAGCAAGTCTGTCGACAGTGGTATGCCTGTAAATTTGGAGATCATCTGCGTAAAGGTGGTAGGAGCATTGAAGTTTTTTGGAAACTGAGTTTATAAACATCGCGAAAAGCAAAGGAGATAAAACGCCACCCTGTGGTACGCCGGCAGAAGTATTACACCAAGCGGAATATGTATCCTCAATGCGAATACGTTGTCGGCGCCCTAACAGGTAACTTCGAAACAATTACAGATGGAGATATATTAAGTGAGCATAATATGCCAAGCAGAATATCGAAGTCCACGGTGTTGAAAGCATTACTAAAGTCTAACAATGTAAGAATAGTTATGTTGCCAAGCTCCACAGCGAGGCGGATATCGTCTGTAACTTTAACTAAGGCAGTGGCAGTGCTATGACCGGGTCGAAAGCCAGATTGTAGAGGATTTAAAAGGATATTGTTGTTCAGGAAAACACTAATCTGGCTGTGGATAAGGCGTTCAAGGGCTTTGGATAAAAAAGGTAGGATGGAAATTGGTCTGTATTCGGAAAAGGAGGATGGATTTGGTTTTTTTGAAATGGGAATAATTTGGGCTTCTTTCCAACTATTTGGAAAGATACTGCTAGAAATGGAATAGTTAAAAATATGAGTGATGATAGGAAGTATGATGTTAAGGATGGGCAGGATCATATTACGACTCAAAGTATCACTACCCACTGCCTTAGATGTAATAGATAATATGCTCTTCTTTACATCACATTCTGTAAACTGAGTAAAGAAGAATGGAGAATAATCCGGAGAATATGGAGAATAATGAATAATAATATAGTTATAAAAATATATACGTACATAGACATACAAAACAAACAATAAACACGTTATACAGTTAGATAGTGCTCCTTCACAAGTCTATTAAAGGTATGGATAGATTTATCAGATCGAATATCTGCCGGCAGAGCATTCCAGAGATGCACAGCCTGGACAGTGAACGATCTTGCGTAAATCTCCGTAGTATGTATCGGTGTCCGAAGTCGTAACCTCTCTGACGTTCTCAAAGTTCTCGAATCACTGTGAAAGAACTGAAAACGTTCTTTAAGATGAGACGGGGTCTTAGGATCAAACAGTACGTTATAAAGAAGAGACAGAACGTGAGCATTACGGCGAAGTCGAATTGGCAACCATTTGAGCTTTGTGCGAAATTCAGATATGTGATCATATTTGCGTAAGCCAAACATGAATCGTATACAGAAATTTTGAACTCGCTCAAGTTTATCTAATTGGTTCTGGTTAAGATCTAGATAGCTGACGTCGCCATAATCAAGTATAGGAAGAAGGAACGATTGCGCTAGCGCTATTTTAGTCGTGAATGGTAGAAAATGTTGCTGATATACGATATTGATGGGTTGCATTATAGAAGTGTTAACAGGGATCCCTAATTTTTGTATAGCCTATACTAGAGTTTTCCCTGCGGCTACGCTGTGTGAAACACCCTGGGTAATAGCACTATATTACTCAGATAAAAACTAAATCAGGATTTTTATATATATACTTATAATATTAGAGCTAAAAGTTTAGTGTTTCTTATTTAATTCACAACATAACCAAGAAATAACTGCCCGGCAATACATAGAGATGAGTCGAAGCTAATCTGATTTGAATTAATACAATGAGTGATTTAAATAAAATCGGCAGACAAAATCGAATTTGTTTTCTGTAACAACGTATTTGTTAGTGAATTGAAGAAACGCGATGGCAGCGCCATTTAACTAATCTGTCTATTTTATGGAAACGACATCACTTATCGGGATAAAATGTATCCTAAGTGTTGACTCGGGTTATAAGCCATCACTATCTCGAGTTTCATTCATATACGTTCAGTAGTTTCCAAAAAAGATGAGATCGAAGCGCCATCTTTTTCGCTTTTCGTCTGTCCAACGGAAATCACGGCATTTATAGGGATAAAAAGTATCCTAAGTTACGCCTCGGGATATAAGCTAGTTCTGTATCCAGTTTCATTTAAAACTGTCTAGTAATTTTCAAGTGATACTATTCGCGTCACCGCGACGTCTAACGCACACAACACTACGTGTAACATCACTAGTACCCCCGCGCCCCCGATTTAGTGACAAAAATACCGAGGCTCAGTACGCACACAACGGTCACGTTACATTTAAATAAATCAAGTGAACATATCAGCTCTCATCATTATCAGAACATCAGAACAACATTATTAATCAGCAAGTCCCTCCTATATTCCTAGCGATACCATTCTGATCCGGCTCGAAAGACCAGAATGGTATCGCTGGCAAGACCACGCCTGCCAGGGCTGCGGAGAGGTTACGTCATATACCCTTAGCCCTGGCATAAGACGAAGGATGCAACACCCAGGGGTTTTAGTGGGTATCCCTAACTGTGGAGTGGCAATAGCATGGCACCAGTTCTGACTGGGCATGCTAGTGCCACCTCCAATCTAGGGAATCCCACACACTGGCCGCGAACTATCCCCACAAGGTTCTACCCTTGTCGCGGCTTATGGTCCTCAATCGGATCTCCCCTGGTCAAAAAAAGGGGATGTGGCCTATCGGAACTCTCATTCTTCATTAAGAGCGTAGTATCACATCGATAGAGCCGGCCCTAAGAGCTGCCATCAAGATAATAATGATTCCAGCATGTCTCTAACATGTCAAATTGACTGATGATATTCATTCCTATTAAATTAATAAATCATAAAAGAACTTGCTGAACTAAAACACCATAAAAAGCTTATGGATGAATAAACCAACCAAATGTCGAAGTGCGACCTTGATCGTCGTGTATACGATATACGAGGTCAATGCGGCCTCACGCGAGTTACGCTATTTGTAAGGGTCACGCAATATCCGTAAGGTTTTATTATTAGAAATATGTACAAATCATCGAATCGTTAATACAATGCTTCGGTTCGATTCGCCTGTATTCATTATATTCTAGTTGCCACGCAGCCGTTTCCTGTAGTATCCATCCATTTGTTTACTGGTGGTAGGGCTGTTTAAAATACCATTATGCTTTGATACCAGTGCTTATTTTTCCGCCAAACAGTTTCGCTGTGTTCCGGAACCTTTGCAGGAACAGAGAAAGCATACTATTTCTTGAGACCAGGTAGGGATGGCATTTGCCCGCCTTGTTGGCTACCATCAACCTTGATGTATAGTACGCCACCATAACAATCTTGCTTTGTTCCAGTATCAGTGTCCAGGGGCCCAATTTTGCTATTTGAATATCGTAGTGTTGCGAAGATATTCAAAGTACGTTAGCATTGCGATAGTGTAAAAAAATCGTATTCTACTAAATCCATAACATTTTCTCGGTATCGTCGCGGCAGTATAATAGTATAACAAAAAATTACCATTAGCAAAAATGGTATTTGCCGAAATTAATATTCAAAAGCTACAAACATTTTATAAACATTTTTTGGCAAGTTTTCCCTTACAAATATCTATAGTGGCGTACCACGGGCACGTCATTGGAATTAACTGATTATTGAAATTAAGACAATAGTGTTCGGTGATTTTGACGAGATAGCAATAGCAGCATTGGACTTCAGGTGGTAGGTAGCACCTTCAGTATTCCAAATGTATGTGACGGCAACCAATTTCCGTTAGCCGTCAGTTAGCTGCTGGACTTCAGTAATTAAAATTAAAAAAAGAAATCAAGAAAAGACAAGGATAGGCAGTAAAATTATTAGCACCAAGTGTAATTAGCTAATGTCTCAAGATGAGTAATACATGCATAGCGAGAGTCTATAAATGAATAGGCGACGATGTCCACTGGAGGAATAAATGACTCGTCTGCTCGTTTGCTGTGCCCGCGAAATCGCGCGCGAGTAATTTTTTGTTTCGCTGAACCCTAAAAAAGTGACTCAAGTTACCCCCTGTAACATCAGCTATCTGACAGTGAAAGTCTCGTCAAAATTGGTCCAGCCGTTTCAGAGATTAACCGTAACCGGAACAGACAGACAAATTTCTAAAAATTGCATTTTCGGAATCTGGCTCACATTATCCCCCCGTCTCGTGATATTTTTCACTTTTTTACTTCGACATTACAAACAGACACTTCAATTTTATTTATCGATATAGATGGGTAATAAAATCCAGCATAGCAGCTCGTACACAGTCTAAGCGGCTTCGACGTTTTGTAAGCTGATGAGAGTATATCAATCGGTTGATTCAACTGTCAACTACCTTATTATAAGGGGTGTTCTTTACCATGTAGCTTTGCAATCCTAATAACTGAGATTGGCAATAAGTTGAATTAAAAAAAGAATAACCGCTCACTTATATCTGGTCGCATGATCGATTAACCGACAACTATGTAACGTGATGTTGTATAAAATTGTCTTACATTGTAAGAACAATTTACTTTTCTCTGAGTGCACTTATAGGGCTTGATTATTAAATACTTTAAACATGTATTCGTACTTATAATTACTCTAATTATTATAACTACTACGATTATTCTAATTGCATTCTAAAGTATATCCAAGTGTTATTTGTTATATCGCCACATTGTATATGTATATATATGTATGTACAACACAAGGGTTTTTCTTCTTTTTTATTGCGGACCTGGTGGTTAGTGATAGTGGTTATCTCCCAGAAAGTGTTTTTCAGATTTAATTTTTCACTCGTTAATTTAAGTTACCGTTGTCAATCAGTCTCTTTTCTAATGTAATGTATTAAACGGATCAACCAAATTATATGAATGTGATTGAAAGGCACAGAACTGAAAGGACACGACGATATTCAAATGCATTGAATGATTGTAGTTTATGCTTATGTTGTTTACTTTGGTTGATCCCTCCAAATTGAAAGACAAAAATGAACTATCTAATATCAGCTTTATATATACCTTTTCAACCATTATTATTACATCTATAAATTTACAACTTTCTATTACCTCTGTTTCTACAAATAAAGATACAGTAAAACCTCTGTAAATCGAACTTGAAGGGAAACGCCAAAAATTCGAGTTATAGAGTTTTCGACTTATCGAGGATTCTCAGTTAAGAAGTTAAGATTTATTCCCACTGATTTTGAGTTACAGAGGTGAAATAAATAAAAATCCTACTAGTTATAGAGATAAAAAACATTTTTCAAATATTGCTATGTTCTAGATACAGAGAAATTAAGTACTGAATTTACTTATAGGGACTCACTAGTTATTTCGACTTATAGAGGGTTCAGATTTCGAGCAACCGAGGTTTTGGGGCTTGAAGGGAAGGGAACACAGTCGTTTTCGAGTTTGGGAGCATTTCGACTTATCGAGGTTCTACTATATATTAATTTATATGTACCTTAAGTGATGGTTAGGACAAGAGAACTTGTGAACGTGCCCTAACAGACGGTGGCTAATTAAAGTACCAATGGACACATTCTTGGATATGATTTACTTTGTATAATATTAAGTTAAAATTAAATTACTTATTAGCCTCTATAACCTAGATCGTAATATTTAGTAGTGTAGTAATCTATAACAAATTGTTTATATACATTTTAAAAAAAAGTTCATTCCCTCACCACACTCCATATCATATTGCTTGATTTGATCTTTTTATGAGAGGTTTATGAAGTATAATATACTCTCATTTTAACTACGCTTATTCTATTCTCATATTTTTTTTCCAAAAATATGTAATTGTACACAAATAAAAGATTATCTTCACGACTATAACACAGGAAACCGCATGATGTGGGAGCATCAAATTATGTCGCTCCAATTACAAACCCAGGTTTACAACGGTGACAGCAATTAAAACGAGCGAGGTTGTTTGTTACCTCTGCGAAGCGTAGCCTGTGGATTTAATCAAGTACTATACACTACAATGCCTTCGAAATAGTATTCAATTATTTTTTGCGTTACATACGAGATATTCGATTAAGCTGTATGTCCGATTGAACGTACAGCGTTTTGCTGACGCTGCGGCCTACTTTAGGCTTGTTTAATATTACTATAAATAAATAACGCACACAAATATTTTGTGATCGAGTTGCTATTACATCGCCACGAATTGCTACAAACAGTCGCGAGTTATTATCGACTAAGTAGAACCCAGGGATCAGCATCCAAGCTCAAGTACTACAAGAATAAATCCCTAAAAGCATCAAGGTGTATTTTTTTCACCCAACTACAAGAAAGTACCAGCAGTCCATTAATCATTGCCAGCATCCACCACTACAAGCAAAACCAGCTGTACAAAGTATACACTGTATCTGCTACTTATGCTACAAATGATATAGCAAACAAAAGAAAATCGCCTGGGCTAGTCCAGTGATGTTTAAAAAAAAATGTCACGCGGTTAACATAAGTCTTGGTCGTCACGCACCTTCTGCCTGGTTCCCTTAAAGGAGTCGATCCAATAAACGTTGGCATAACGTCATGTAAGATGATATGCTAGCTAATGAGGTTGAAATTAAAATTGAATTGAAATAGAAATATTTATTCATGGATAATTGTAGTTGTATACAGGTATTATTCCTAGTAATACAGGGTTCAGTACATTTGATCAGTTTCAATGCAATTAAGCAGGACCTTAAGAGGCTTTATAGACCTGATTCAAATCGGTGTTTCAGAAAATCAACCCCGCACGGCCGATATTTACTTCGTTGAAACAGCGCGTAATAAAAGTTCGAGCGTGGCGAAATATTGCAACTGAACATACCTACGCGCACCGTGTCCATTCGCCCGTTGTCGTTCGTCGCGCGCGCACGTCTCCCGCTCCGCCTCGGCTGTCCGTTATTCGTGTTCGTTGTGTTCGTTCGTTCACCCGGTCGATCTGTGTTTTTTCTGTGACAGTGCAGTGAAAAGTGCGTCATCAGGTGGTTTTTCCACCAAATCGTTCGTCCCCCTCAGGGACAATGGACGGCGTGGAGCTCTCTCCATTGCTTTTGGAGGGTTTGCTGTCGTTTTTACGACAGCAATTCCCTCAAGCGCTCGACCAATTTTTGAGGACTCCGGAGTCCCAATCAATGGCGTCCGTTATCTCGGAACTTAATTCCGAGAAACCCGTGTCCTGCAAGTTACACGTGCAAGGGGCCCCCGCACCCGCATCTGCCGCGGCTACCGCACCCCCCGCGACCCCCGCCACCGCGCTTATCGCTGACCACCTGCGCTCTGCCTTAGCGCCCGCGCCCCCCGCGCCCTGCCTTAGCGCCCGCGCCCCCCGCGCCCCTCGCATCCGTACCCGGCGTTTTACCGGCGCGCCCGCCGCCCGCACCCCCGCTCAACGATGCCCACCGTGTGGCACCAAAATCACGCGCCTCGTTTTCTCGCGGTTCCGCGTCGGGACAACCGCGATCGAGCTCCGCGAGTTCGACGACATCGCGTTCGCGATCACCCATACACCATACACCGCGTAATCGATTCTCGTCGAGAAATCGAATTATCTCCTGACGGTCCGCAATACCTCAGGGATGCCCCTCTTCCACCGGCCGATAAAATCACCCCCATGGATGTCGCGCCTCCCGCGAACATCCCCTTAAACCACGAGGACGATGACGGTTTCATAACCGTCAATCGTACCAAAAAACGGAAGACCCAGAGGGAGGTCCCCCCCAACCACGCCCCCACTGCGGGCACAAAACCAACAGCGGCACCTTCCAGCCGCCCTGGGCCACCTTCACAGCGCCCGCCGCCACTCCTGATCATCCGCGAGAAAGCCCATTGGCTTCAACTCGCTAAGGAGCTGCCAGGTAAGGCAATCTCTATAAAAGAAGCCCGTGATACCCAACACGGCATCAAAGTTATGGTCACGTCTTCAAGTGACCACCGCTCCCTAACATCCTTGTTATGTGACCGTAAAATCGGTTACTACACTTATGCCCTGCCAGAAGAAAAACGCCTTCGGGCTGTAATCCGCGGACTCCCACAGGAAATCGAGTGTTCCTACATTCTCGAGGACCTTAAGTCCCAAGCTGTACCGGTGCACGAAGTGCACCGTATGCACAGAGGCGACGCAACAAAGTCTCCTCTAAACCTAGTATTGGTTGTCCTCGACCTCTCCCCAGAGGGGAAAAAGATCTTCGAACTTGAGAAGGTCTGTGGCCTCTCTGGCCTTCGTGTGGAACGCCCACACGAAAAACATACACTGCGGCAGTGTCATCGTTGCCAACTTTATGGGCACTCTGCCCTACATTGTCAATCCCGTCCCAGGTGCGTCAAGTGCCTGGGCGACCACGGGACCTCGGAGTGCACACGCACCTGGGACTCCCCGGAGCCACCGAGCTGCATTCTCTGCGGCCAAGCGGGTCACCCCGCTAACTACAGAGGCTGTCCTGCCGCCCCCGACCCAAACGTAAGTTCGGAAAGGGCAACGCCCAAAAGGCACTAGAAAAGTGCCGAACAAACCCGCATTCGTGGCGGCCCCCTTCCAGTGGTAAATCACTGGACGGGTCTTCCCACGACGGAAGCGTTCCTCCACTAAGGACGCGAGCCCCAATTTTGGCCGGCCTACCCCAGCAACCCCTGCCCCCGCCCCCATTTTAAAAGCACCTTCTGGGCCGTCACCCCACCACTCTTTAGCGGAGGACTTAGCCTTGGCGACTAAATTCGCCAAGAACTTGCCTTTCGACCTAGCAGAGGTCCAACTCTTGGCTCGAAAACTGAGACAAGTTGCAGAGTCTGATCAACCCTCCCTCCGGGATCAACTCGTGATCGAAATGGATCACCCGTACCTCCTCCAGGTACTTAGGTCGTTATAACTAAACAACCTAGTTAAATTATTGTTACCGGTAACAAATGGCGCATGTAGGTAGAAATAAACCACGCTCATTGACTCTGGCGACTTATAACGCCAACGGCCTTCGAAACCAGCGCGACTTGGTCCATGACTTCCTGGTTACCAATCAAGTAGATATACTACTAGTGCAGGAAACCTTCCTGAAACCGAGTGAAAGAGATCCAAAGATCTCTAACTATCGGGTCACTAGACATGACAGGATAGGCCGTGGTGGCGGCACCCTGATCTATTTCAGAAGATCTCTACACTGCATGCCTCTAGTCACCCCACCACTAGTAGGTATGGAGGTATCCGCCTGCAGACTAGCAATGACTGGCCACCAACCTCTAGTCATAGTCTCAGCATACCTCGCGTGCCAGAAAACCCTTATTAAGAAAGACCTAGAAGCCCTATTCAACTTAGGCCCAGCTGTTATAATAGCCGGAGATCTGAATTGTAAACACGAACAGTGGAATTGCAATACCACTAACCCCAATGGCAGAGCCCTAATAAATATATCAGACAATCTTTTGTTTGATATAATAACTCCCATGACCCCCACACGATACCCCCAACCGCGACTGGGGACCCCAAACACTCTCGACCTAGCATTACTGAGGGGCGTAACTCTTCAGTTCCATTCGATCGAAACGATGGACGATATAGACTCGGACCATCGCCCGGTTATCCTCAAATTAGGACAACAGACGGACCAGACATCTGAAACTAGGACCTCTGTGGACTGGTTGAGACTTGGGGACCTCCTCAAGGCAACCGAATCACAAGACCTGGACCGCATCCCGGACCACATCGAATCCCACCAAGACACGGAGACGGCGATCGAGGCCCTCACCAGCCACCTTCAATCCGCAGTGCGGAACTCGTCCAGACAGGTGCCAGTGGAGAATGACCGCCACTTATGCCTGCCGGACGAAGTGAGGGTACTGCTGAGGGAAAAGAGAGCCGCCTCCAGAGCTCACGACAGATATCCCACCGAAGACAACAGAGTCCGACTCCGCCAACTAGAGCGCGAGGTCAAACTACGTATCCGGGAAGTCAGGGAACAACGTTGGGACAGAACGTTGAGAGATATCGAACCAACTCACCAGGCGTACTGGAAGCTGGCTAGAGCTCTCAAATCAGATACCCTCACTGTCATACCCGCGCTAGAAAGAGCCGACAACACCGAGGCGTTCGATGATGAGGAGAAAGCCGAATGCCTTGCTCAGAGTCTAGAGCTTCAATGCTCCCCCACTACACAAAACGTCGACCAGTCACACCTGACGGAGGTGGACTTCGAGGTTGAACGTAGATCCTCCTTACCAGCGGAAACCACACTCGACCCAGTCACGGTGGAAGAAGTGCAAGATCTGATCAAGTCCCTCAAACCGCGAAAGGCCCCAGGGATTGATGGCATTAACAATCGCGTGTTAAAACTCCTCCCCAGCCACTTGATTATAATCTTAGTGAGCATCTTCAATGCCGCCATAACAAACTGCTCTTTCCCCGCGATCTGGAAGGAAGCAGACGTCATCGGTATTCACAAGCCTGGAAAACCGGCTAATAAACCGTCCAGCTACCGCCCAATCAGCCTACTGACCACACTCAGCAAGCTTTACGAGAGGGTCATCCTCTCTAGACTTAGAGATTTTGCCATCAGCAAACATCTACTACCCGATGAGCAGTTTGGATTCCGTGCCAGACACTCATGCGTCCAACAGGTGCACCGCATCACGGAGCACATACTATCCCACTTTGCCCATCGCCCTCGCCCTATAGGAACAGCCGCACTGTTCCTTGACGTAGCTAAGGCCTTCGACAAGGTCTGGCATAACGGTTTGATTTACAAGCTGTACCAGTTCGGTGTACCAGACAGACTCGTGCTCATCTTGCGAGACTTCCTCCTAGGCCGTAGCTTCCGTTTTCGAGTGGAGGGAACACGCTCGTCCCCTCACCCACTCACAGCCGGTGTACCACAGGGCTCGGCACTATCTCCACTACTCTTCACGCTGTACACCAGCGACATCCCGAAAACTCCAGATGTAGAGTTGGCCCTCTTCGCGGATGACACCGCACTCTATACATCAGATCACAACCGACAAATGGCTTGCGTCCGGCTACAGGTAGCTGTAACAGAGCTAGGCGAATGGTTTCGCAAATGGAGGATAGAGGTAAACCCGGAGAAAAGCGCAGCAATGTTCTTTTCCCCGGACACGCTTCGCTCTCCCAAACGCGCTTGCCTTCGCTTAAAAGCCATCTCGCTCTACGAACAAGAGATCCCCTGGGCAAAGTACACCAAATACCTGGGTGTCACCCTAGATCAGAACTTGCGCTTCAACGAGCATATCACTATAGTCCGGAATAGAGCGCGATTTGTGATGGGTCGTCTAGCACCCATGATAGATAAACGAAGCAAAATGTCCCTCAGACACAAGCTTACTCTATATAAAACATGCATCCGCCCGATCATGACATACGCGAGTGTGGTATTCGGCCATGCCAAGCCTGCCCTTTTAAAGAAACTGCAAATCGTTCAGAATAAATTCATGCGCAGAGCCGTCGGTGCTCCCCTCTATATGCGTAACGTCGACATCCACCGCGATCTGGAGCTTCCTCCATCAAAAACTACATTACGTCGCTCTCGCGTAAGTATTTCGATCTAGCGCCGCACCATCGAAATCCCCTCGTCGTGTCCGCGTCCGATTATAAGCCTCGACGAAAGGCTCGTGCGTGCGACGACCGCGTAACATCCTCACGGACAAGGTCGACGATATCACAAAACGGCTGGCTCGGATCAGCCCGCCCGCGATTAGGACGGCAGGCTGGCAGGCACCGACAGACAGACACAGACGGCGGCGTCGACGCCGCCAATCACGATCTCTCCACGTCCCCGCGAGGGACGCCAGGAGACACAGCCCCCCCATAGGATAGACTAGGCGTGTTGCTGGGAAGTTTCTTTCGCCGTTTCTTCTCTCCCAGCCATAACACGTTGCGAAACGGCAGTAAGATAATATAGGCCACCGCGAACTGCCGATCCCGGTCCGCCGGGATCCTTCCTCTCGGGATTTATATTACCCGTCGCCCGCTCTCAATTAGTGCATTGTGTCGCCCTATGGTGGGCATCATTAGATTCATCCCCCTCTCATGGCAACAGTCCAGCCGAGGTGAAACTCCTAGGAGCCCCCTCGAGCAAGTTGCCCCCTGGGCTCGAGCGCCTTCGCTTCGCAAAGGCACTCGCCCCGAAAACCCCGGTAAAGTTGTGAGGTCTTCGGACCAACAACATAAAGTCAAGTCCAATAAAAAAGCGCACCGTGTCCATACCAACTTGATTCAATTTATTTCATTCTAAGGCTGCCGAGCACGAGAGCGAGACAAAATATCCTAAAGTGAGACAGATCGTTAATAAGCTTAATAGATATTGAAATTTTGACATAACTTCCTAAGCGTCTTTAGCTCAACGGTTCACCGAGCGCAATAGTAACTAAGAGGTACAGGGTTCGAATCCTCGGGCTATGTGTTTCTTTTTATTTTTTAATATTTTTTAGACGAGTTAACTTTATTAAAATGATGTAATTGTATTATAGAACAACAATGAATCCATATATATGTATATATATAAATGCGAAAGTAACTGTCTGTCTGTCTGTTCCCTTTTCACGGAAAAACAACTGGACCGATTTGGCTGAAACTCAGTATATATGTGTTTATATTTCGATATATACATATATATTTCGATGCCGAGAATGAACATAGTATGCATTTTATCCCGGAAAATGTGATTGATTCCGGGATAAAAATATATTTGTCTTTCTGTTTCTTCTGCTTTTACGGAAAAAAATATTACGATTTGGCTGAAATTCGGTATATATGTAATTTAATAATGACGGTGAATAAGAGATACTTTTCATCCCGTGTAATGGGATAGATGTACGTAAAGGTTATCTCAGAAAGTAGAACAGGTTTTTTTTTCAGTCATTTCGGTCATTTCATTTTATCATTTAGGCCCGTTCGGCCACATATATTTTCATCCCGGAAACTATCTCATTTTTCGGGATGAAAAATATCTGTTGGCCACCCTCGGTATTAAAATTACATATGTATCCAGTTTCATCCAAATCGGTTCAATAGTCTTTCCATAAAAGGATAAAAAAAGTGGAGCATGATCGGCATATTAGTAGTTACGATGTAGCTGGAGAACTGGGAATTGACCACAAAACGGTTTTGGCGCGTTTGAAAAAAGATGGGTACACAAAAAAAGCTCGATATTTGGGTGCCTTATGAGCTCACCGAAAGAAACCTAATGAATCGTGTACTCATTTGTGATTCTTTATTACGACGTAATGAAACCGAACTATTTTTAAAGAAGCTGATAACTGGTGAAGAAAAGTGGATCACGTACGACAAGAACGTGCGGAAAAGATCATAGTCAAAGGCCGGTCAGGCTTTACAGAATGTGGCGAAACCCGGGTTAACTCGCGACAAGATGATGCTGTGTGTATGGTGGGATTGGAAGGGCATTATTCATTATGACCTGTTACCGCCAGGCAGGACCATCGATTCTGAACTGTACTGCGACCAACTGATGAGATTAAAGCAAAAAGTTGAGAGAAAGTGGCCGGAATTAATCAACAGAAGGGGTGTGGTTTTTCACCATAATAACGCTAGACCTCACACATCTTTAGCCACTCAGCAAAAATTACGAGAGTGGCTATCTGTGCAGGAACGGAGAAAGAATACAATTTCCTGCGGCCAGGCGGCCTGTCGTAAGAGGCGACTAAACAACCCACAGCCAGGTGGTAGGGTGTTTGCTCGACTGGATGGCGACCACCCCTGGTCTAGAGTATGCCGCCATAACAACCTTGTGTTGTGTTCCGGCATCAGTGACCAGGTTCCAGTCTCCTTTAAGAGAGCAGCAGCGCATTTGTAGCACCTTCGGTGTTGCAAATGTCCATAGGCGATGGTAACCACTTTCCATCAAGTGGGCCGTCTGCCTGTCTGCTGAACTCCTGCAATAAAAAAAATAAAATAAAATGGGAGGGGTTAATGCATCCGCCGTATAGTGAACTTGCACCTTCAGATTTTCACCTGTTTCGGTCTCTGCAGAATGCCTCAGGCAGTGTCACTTTAACATCACGAGAGGACTGCCAAAACCACTTGTCGCAGTTTTTTGATCAGAAGCCCAAAATTTTTTATTGCAATGGGATCACGTCCCTACCTATAAGATGGCAAAAAGTTATCCAACAAAATGGCACCTACATACTTTAGTCAAATAAAATAAACTTTATAAAAAAATATCTTTTGAATTTTTATATAAAATGCGAAGAAACTTTTTCCCCAACCTAATAGAAAAGTATTTTTATTGCATTTTATAAAATTATTTAAGACGAGAAAAAGACCATTTTATCAACTTTGATATAAAAATAAAAAATTCTACTACATCAAGTGAAGCTAGTAGGATTCGAGCCTAAACAGTCTATGATTTAGACCTCTCCTTTACCGTATACGCCAAATAAGTATAGCTCAGTCGGCTCGAAATTGTGGTTATTATTGCTCCTTCATTTATTTAAAATTTAATTTCGAATAGCACGCTCGAGCAGAGCGACGCGTGTACACAGCACCGAGCCGTCCGGCGTAGTGATAAATTCCATACATTGGGACCGGCAAGCCTGATTTTTGAAGTCATTTATAATAAAATAATTAATTACTTGCAAATTCTCTAAGTAACCGAATAAACAAACTATAATAAGTATATTTCTTATATGATATGTTACTGTTATTTATTTTAGCGATGTACGATTAACAGTAATAACATGACACAAGATTGAACAACACGTTTAGAGGTTACTTTGCAATTATTTTCTATCGAGAAAATTTACCGAGAATGCGTTTTGAGTACATAGTTTACCTCAGAAATATGTTCAAGATTGACATATATTTTTTTCACTACAGCAAAGTATGTATAATTACTGTAACAAGGGCTGAGAAATCGATCAAAAAACGCTTTTTGTCTGTTGTAACGCTGTTAATCGTCATTATTTAAATAATTAGTTCATATTTATTTCATTAAGTACCTTTTTATGTCATGGGTATGGATTATGTATCTCGTACAGTAATATATTTTATTTGAGGGGCTAACAGTTGTAGTTTTACAAGTTACAAAGACAATTAAAGATGAGCTATTTATAAGCCTCCACAGATGACAGAAGAATATAAAAATGAATATAAAATAGTCTTAGAAAGAAGAAAAACAGAAATATATGTAAAAAATTCTTGAACGTGTAATTAATTATTATTAAGATTAAATTTGATTAATTGCGCATTCACAGAGGCTAGACTATCTACAAATAAGTCAATGTCCACATTATATGATATGTTGACTTTATTAAATTCGTTGAAATATAGGTCATCTTTCAGCATTTAGCAGTCAAATCAGTATCTTATTTTGTTGTTCAACACCATTGTTAAACCATGTGACCATTCAAATGACCTTCAAATTAATGTTCTTTGTATATTTGATTAAATTAATAACTAATAAGAACATTGAAATTATTTCTACTTGTTACAGAAGCTTTTAATCTTAAGTAGTTTGTGTAATTTTTTTTTATCATAATTTGACTCATATAAGTACTATGTAGTTTAAACCGTAGATTGTTGACTCATATTGATGCAGGATATTGTACAATAATTATATTAATAAAAAAATAATGAAATCCAAAGATATCCATAGAATTTTTTCTCTATTAGATAAAGGTAGCGACATTTGTGGCTCTGATGCGGATCTGGTTTAATTAATAACAGTCTAATTCCGACACATAGTATTCATTTCGGTGTACTAAGCCTTTATGACGGAAATAAATAACGTAATACGGAATACGGATAAACGTCGTGTAACGTGATATATTCAAATTCTAGTCGACTTACACTGGAGTTAAAACTAAAGCGTTATGCGCGCAGACCGAAGTCAGAGCTAGCTGATGGCCCATTAACCTATAAATAGTGACATTTATGTTTGAGAATGACATTTTACTTTATCTTATAAGTCTATACTAGCTGTGCCCGCAACTTCGTCCGCGTGGAATTCATTTTCGCGAAACCCTCAAAAAAGGAGCCATGTTACTCCTTATAACAACATCAGCTATTCTGCCAGAGAAAGTCCCGTCAAAATTGGTTCATCCGTTTCAGAGATTTGCCGGAACATCCAGACAGACAAAAATTCTAAAAATTGCATTTTCGGAATTTCCTAGTCCGAATTATCCCCTGATTTTCTTCAGATATTTATTTTGACATTTCAAACAGACACTTATTTTTTTCTGTTTCTGTTCAACAATAATAAATCATTCGGATAAATAGTATCTAATAAGAACTCTTCTATTCTAAAATAAGTAGTACCTAAAGGTTTACCCATGTATATATAGCCTCAATACAAACCCCGGAGGTATCCAATGCTATGTATATAAACATATCAATTGTAATTTTTGTTGTTGCTTTGGTAAATTACATTACATTATTACATTTATACGTGGCAGAGCCATGCTGGAATCATTATCTTGTTTACAACTTTAAAGGCCGGCTCGATCGATGTAAATATAGGCGTTAAACGATTAGCCTTGAGTTAATCGTGTTTCGTGCGATGACTATCTATTCTCTATCCCAAGCTAAAGGCTGGCGACGAGTTCACTTCGTCCCTGGTGTTGCAAACGTCTACATGCGACGGTAATCACTTTCCACGAGCTGGGCCGTCTGCCTGTTTGCCAGTCTGCCAATAAATAATAATAACTTAAAGAAAATTATCTTAAACTCTTTTAATCCCAGTCGTTTATAAATATAACAAGATAAGTACGATTTAAACCTGTCAAAGAACATAGGATTCTACCAGGTAGCGATGAGCAGTACACGTGTGAGCCAGTACATTTGTGCTGATACGACTCAAAATTTGAAATGTACCACTTCAAATTTTTTGTCGAGCTACTCCTCAAAAGTAAGAGGAAGGACGGAACGAGGCTTATGCTATAACAGTACAATAACGCCTCTACGGATATTGACATGACAAAGAGGGACAACATCAAACATGACAATAGTACGACTGTTAGTAAAATGAGGTGACCGAGGCCGAGCACATCCGATTCTAAACGAATATTTCCGAACTAGTTTTGAACGGGACAAATCATAGATGATACTTAGGACAAGTGAGGGATTGACGCTCACCGCCTCACCGGCCTCATCGCTTCAAATATACTGCCGCGGTACCAACCGTACAAATCTCGCCTCATTTGAAGTAGTACATTGTACTGGTTCAGTACAAAATGCCATGTTACTCTTACAAACTCATTTTTAAATCATGTCCTGCCCAACACTACTTCCAGGCAACCTTTAGATGTTCCTCGTTCTGTATTACTATACTACACATGTGTATAAAAATTGTAATCTATGTAGAATAAGCATCTTAAATAATCATATGTATATTCTATTCTGTGACAACTGTTGTATATATAGTATTATTTTTTTGACACAATAAAACGTCGTCATAGATGATTATTTTATTATCTAAATATTTACTTAAATGCTATCTGTCGACGCCGTCGAACAGGGAAACTAGTGATAAAATTGTTTATTTTAGAAAACTCGACTGCCCTTGGCAACTGCTTTAATATTATTTGCACATCAAGTTTGCTTTCACAGCTTTCGAATATAATCTGTAATTAAACTTTTCATACTACCTGAATCGTATTAAATTGAATAATTTGACTTCTAAAACAAAATATAGTCTGCAAGGTCACTGAGACTACACGAAGACAATCGATCCAGGTTAGGTGAGATATTACTGTACTAGGTTAAGAAATTCGCCAGTGAATCGGTGTAAGGTTGTAAACCCTTCACCTTGAACTTTAGCTGAGACTCATGAGTCACACGTGTTGACCTTTTAAAGGCAGGATTTAAAAGCCTGGAACCTAAGGCTGCGTCTAGACTGGGGACACATGGGGTCTTTTGAGAAGGGCATTATGAAATTTCTTGGAGGCTGGCAACGCGTTGGCTACGCCCCCGGTATTGCAAGTTACGTCTACCTGTTTGTCTGCTTCAGGCAATAAAAAAAATAGCATAGAAGAAGAATGTTAGCAATGACAACCGCAGAGTAAAAAACATAACTAAAATCTCCTAAATCCCACACCTGAATGTTTTATTTAAAAATATTTGGAAAACCAAACCGCTTAGAAATCTAAAGCCAATATTTAATATAGATCTACTGATGGCCTCTTCCTATATCTTATTATTAAATTTGACATTCACTGTATTTTTTTTTTATTGCATGAGTTCAGCAGGCAGACGGCCAATTTGATGGAAAGCGGTTACAATCGCCTATGGACATTTGCAACACCAAAGGTGCTACAAATGCGCTGCTGCTCTCTTAAGGGAGACTGGAACCTGGCAACTAATGCCGGAACACAACTCAAGGTTGTTATGGCGGCATACTCTAGACCTGGGGTGGTAGCCATCCAGTCGGGCAAATGCCCTGCCACCTAGCTGTGGGTTGTTTAGTCGCCTCTTACGATAGGCCGCCGGGCCGCAGGAAATTGTATTCTTTCTCCGTTCCTGCACGGATAATGTATGTATGCATGCGGATGTATGCAGCTTGTAAAATTTTAAGTTGTAAATGAACTGTTAGTAAGATATATATATATATATATATATATATATATATATATATATATATATATATATATATATATATATATGAACCAGCCATTTGTCAATGAGGCGATTGTCATTCCGGGTATTTAGTTCTAATTGCTGGAGTATTAAAGATTAAAGTTGTGGACCCATCTGATGGAAAGTGGTTACCATCGCCTATGGACATTTCCAACACCAAAGTTGCTGCCAATGTTAACTTCAACCACGGTCGTAGCGTGTTCAAATTGTGAAATGAGTTTTTTTTCATATAGAAATACAATCATTAGAAATTAATCTGGTATGACGATTTTTAATATACGTTTATGTGCTCCCGAGAACAGGAATGAACATGGGATAAGAATCCGTTATTTACGTGAGCGAAGCTCTGTGAAAAATCCTGGATGTAAATGATAAAATACAGTAAGTAAAGTATACGAGTATACCTAATTTTGTTTTGATGCTTGTCTAATAACAAAATTTTATTATTAGGCGTACATCGTTTAATTTATGTATAACTCTAATTAAGTTGAAAAACAAAGTTACATGGGTCTAATTGATAAAAATTTTTGCTCTATAAAAATTAATTAATCATAAAATACTTAATATATTCTTAAGTGTTAACCCAGGCGTGTCTATTCTCCGCAAAACGGAGTCTATTTGAACTGACTCCCACTTTCAGAGGTGTGTGTCATTGACCGATAGACTTCAGCTTCTGAGCATCTCTTTGACTCCAGCACTCAACTTTGGCACGTACATAAGAGTCTTTAGCGCAAGTGGCAGCCAAAAAGCTGGGTGTACTCGCAAAGGTGAGACACTACTTCACGTCGGGACAACTGCTGAACCAAGCACGAGTTCGGTCCTGCATGGAGTACGGTTCCCATCTTGGGTCGGCTCAGCCAAATACCAGTTGGAGGCGTTGGAATCAATTTAGAAAAGAGCCAGGAAGCTGGTCGGCAATGATCGTCTTTTTTGTGCTCGACTTCAGAGTCTAGAGCATAGACGCAAGGTCGCGGGGCTAACTGTCTTCTATCGGGTACATTTCGGGGAATGTTTCTTAGAATTGCACGAGCTAATTCTTCCATCCCCATTTTACCATCGGACAACCAGACACTCCGGTTTGCGCCACCGTTACATGGTGGAAACACTACCAGTCAGAACCAAGCATTTCGCTTCATATTTTCTGGTGCGCACTGCCAAAGAGTGGAATAATTTGCCGGAGTCAAGTCACGAGTGAATAGGTAGGTATCTTCTAGGTAAGCGTGCTCCATCCTAGACTGCGTCATCACTCAACATCAGCTGAGACAGTGGTCAATCGCGTAGGGGCCCTCTAGCATCTAGGGAGCGGAGGAGTCATCCCCTTATTGACAAAGTGAGTTTGTCCTGCTTCCCGGGGCACTCTCAAGCACTGATGCGCTAGGATTAGCGTGGGTGTAACTACGTTCAAGCCTCACTCTCTTCCTGCCATAAGTGCGGGGCACATGGGAGGAGGGTGGTTTTAGTGGAGTATTGCGTAGCGAGTCTCCACACATGCCGGCGATTGACTCTGGTGGCTATTCGTGGCTCCACCACTCATCTAATACATAATAAAACTACGCTTTAACGGTTTTAAGCGTGGTAATTTATTTGATTTTTATTATTCCGACGTTTCGGCCACTTATCAGAGTAGCCGTGATCACGGAAGACAAAGATGTCAACTGTCAATGAGTATTGTTAAAGTTTTATTTACTCTACCGCCAACTTGTTCATTTTAATTATTTAGTTTTAATTTTGTTTATGGTTATTATTACTCTATGAAAACCTAATCTAATTTACACCGCTTCGCAACATGTTGTGGCTTGAAGAGAAGAAGCGGCGCAAGAAACTCTTCAACAAACATGCCTAGCTCTAATAATTTTATATAATATTAAAATAGGCGGGAGGTAAAATAAAAAGAAATTGTCAATCAAGTTGGCTTGTGTTCCGGTGCACACAGAAAGAGTTCACAGTGTTTTGAGGTCTGGCAGTTGGTTTTTGCTGGGTTTGGGTTTTAATAGTTTTGATGATCGGATCCCAAACAGATGGTACTTGCCAACCCTCTTCTGTATTGAATTTGGGTGTTTTTTATTTCAATGGCCTCACGCATCATTTCTAGATCATCTCAATTCCATTAACAGTAACATTAAATTTACTATGGTACTAGACATTCACATATATACATGCCATCAGCCAATCGTTCACCACTCGTCTACTGCTGGACGTAGGCCTTTTCATGTTTGCGAAATTAGTATTGATAGAACCTAAGCGCCGACAAAGACAAATTCCCAGTACAGATTTCTAGAAGCACATTTATTACCCGTCGGCATTGGAACTAATAACATTGAAACTATTATAATTATTTTATGATCGTCTTCTTTTGTCTACTTATTTATTGGCATACGTTTCTAGAGAACAGCCTATTGTTGTATTGTAATCATTAGCCAGGTGTTGCGGATTTTAAAGTACAAGCTGATTGTAGGAAATTCGGTCCACGTGGCCGGGCGGGCACAATGCACTTGTACAGGATAAAACGATGGCCTAATGGAGGGAGGAAGGCAGTCGAGCGTAAACCACGATTGAAGCGAGACGTATGTACTACAATCGGGAATCTAATAGTCACGGACTTTGCGCGTTTTATTGAATTACGACTTTCTGCATTACGTTTGGACTTGTTGTGTTTGGTTATATTTGTACCTGTGTTATACGTGTTTGTATAATTCTAATAAACTCTATAATAATTCCAACGGCATTTTAATTCGCGTCCTGCAACTCGTAACAGTATTTTAAATAGTTATAAATTTTATTTATTTGTCGTATTATTTGCGCCAAGACCAAAGAATTTTAATCTGTAATGATGAATCAAATGAAGTTAATCAAAAGCTTTCACCAATGAATGTAAAAAGAAGAATTAGGTAACAAAGAAATGTTTTATTCCAAAAACGGCTCTTGTCCTCGATCTAGATAACACTTCAAGAGACCTGTTGTTTTTGAATTAGACCTTAAAAGGTTAAAGTACCCTTTGCTAAAAGGTGTTCAACTCAGGTCAGTCACCTAACCCTTGATTTACGGTTCATAGGAAACCTTTGACAAATAGGTTGGATATACCTATTTAGAAATTGGAGTATCGTGTTGGGCGTCGCGTCGTAATGACGTGTTGAACGCTGGTTTTAATTGATGTTTACACAACTAATGTGTCAATATCTGCTTTTATTGGAGCGTAAAGAGTTATTTGGAGTAGATTGTACTAAGTATTTAATATTTTGACATATACACACATCAAAAATATACATTTAAATAATACTAGCTGACCCAGCAAACTTCGTACCGCCTATACGCAGTTTCTAAGGGAAAGCGAAATTGTTGTTTTTACTATATTCCAAGCATTTTTTTTTTATTTACTCACCTTTTAAACCTTCCCTGGACTTCCACAAATAATTCAAAACCAAAATTAGCCAAATCAGTCCAGCCGTTCTCAAGTTTTAGCGAGATTAACGAACAGCAATTGATTTTTATATATAAGAATATGTTACGCTAAATGTGATTAATTGACAATCTTATACTAATATATAAAGCTGAAGAGTTTATTTGTTTGTTTGCTTGCTTGAACGCGCTAATCTTAGGAACTACTGGTCTGATTTGAAAAATTCTTTCACTGTTAGATAGTCCCTTTATCGAGAAAGGCTATCATCACGCTAAGACCAATAGGAGCGGAGCACTAATGAAGAATGTTTCAAAATCGGGGGTTTTTTTTTTTTTTACTTTTTTTTAAACTATTTCACGCGGACGAAGTCGCGGGCAGAAGCTAGTTATTAATAATTAGCGATCATTATTAATAATTACCGAAAGTCGAGGTAAAAGTAAGAAATTAATCACATTTATCGGTGATTATTAATAATGTAGCCTTAGTACTTATAAATGTAATAAATTTTTCATTTCTAATATTCTGAAAGTACGCTTGGAGTTGCCTAATCGTAAGGATGAAAACAGCACTTTTCGTCCCTGGTAAGCAATTCTCCCTACTGTCAAAAAACGTAGAAAAATATGCGAACCATAGATAATAATAGGTTGGGGAAAAAGTCTTTTCGCATATAGTATGTATGAACTTGTAATAAGATCTCTTTGGCTATACCATTTGTATTTGGCTGGTTTTGGTATCATTAAAAAGTTTTAATTTTTAGGAAGACAATTCCAAATTCAAATTAGGAAAATGGGTGACTTTCATTTGTTTTTCCTATTGTTAAAATGAGTGAATCTAATGAAGAAATTCGATACATTTTACAATTTTACTACAAAAAAAGGTAAAAATGCAACACAAGCCGCGAAAAAAATTTGTGATGTTTATGGACCTAATACAGTATCTGTGAGAATAGCGCAAATTTGGTTTAAGCGTTTTCAATCCGGAAATTTTGATATCAAAGATGCACGTCACTCTGGTCGCCCTGTTACGGACACAATTGATGCCATTTTTGAAAAAGTGGAGCATAATCGGCATATTACTTACGATGTAGCAGGAGAACTGGGAATTGACCACAAAACGGTTTTGGCCCATTTGAAAAAAGCTGGGCACACAAAAAAGCTCGATATTTGGGTGCCTCATGAGCTCACTGAAAGAAACCTAATGAACGGTGTACTCATTTGTGATTCTTTATTACGACGTAATGAAACCGAACCATTTTTGAAGAAGCTGATAACTGGTGATGAAAAGTGGATCACGTACGACAAGAAAAGGTGGTCGAAGGCCGGTCAGGCTTCACAGACTGTGGCGAAACCCGGGTTAACTCGCAACAAGGTGATGCTGTGTGTATGGTGGGATTGGAAGGGCATTATTCATTATGAGCTGTTACCGCCAGGCAGGACCATCGATTCTGAACTGTACTGCGAACAACTGATGAGATTAAAGCAAAAAGTTGAGAGAAAGCGGCCGGAATTAATCAACAGAAGGGGTGTGGTTTTTCACCATGATAACGCTAGAGCTCACACATCTTTAGCCACTCAGCAAAAATTACGAGAGTTTGGCTGGGAGGTGTTAATGCATCCGCCGTATAGTCCTGACCTTGCACCTCCAGATTTTCACCTGTTTCGGTCTCTGCAGAATTCCTTAGGCAGTGTCAGGTTAACATCACGAGAGGACTGCCAAAACCACTTGTCGCAGTTTTTTGATCAGTAGCCCCAAAGTTTTTATAGCAATGGGATCACGTCCCTACCTACAAGATGGCAAAAATTTATCCAATAAAATGGCACCTACATACTTTAGTCAAATGTAAATAAACTTTATAAAAAAACCTTTTGAATTTTTATATAAAATGCAAAGAAACTTTTTCCCCAACCTAATAAATACATGTGACTCATGTCCCAACTTTTTTACAGGGTTTTTACTGTTAAGTCGCGGCATAAATTGTATTAAAAAAAAACAACAACATTTGTAACATCCTTTTATACTTATAAATTACTTTTCACTAAATTATTAAATTAATTTACCTAAATTTGAGCTAAATGTTTACTAGCATCAGTGACAAAAAAAACTGTCGGGCAGAATTCCACAGAAAAAAAACTTGACGTTTCATATGTGACTTACTTGATGACGTTTCATTAGATTTATATATGGATTTGTCGCCTGATTTTATTAGAGAAGTAATTGTTTGTTTAACTAATCAGTTTTTATTTTACTTTCTTCATATTCGAAATGACATGCAGAGTGTTAACCTCGGGTGAAAGGCCTATTTAGGCACTCGAATTATTAGAGCCTCGCTACGCTCGTGCGCCAAACCATCTCGTGCCTAAATATGTCACTTTCATCTCTCGTGTAACCAAAAGAGTCTCTCGTGTGAAAAAGATTATTTATAGTGTTTATTACGTTTTTAATGGAACTTTAGACTATATGTATATTATACCCAAAATATCTTGGTAGGTAGTGATTTAATGTGTATAAAATCACCAGGCACAGTCTTACAAAGATAAAATATAATTAGTCCGTAAAGGTCCCAGTGCTGGGCTTGAATCTACCCATTTTAGGGGAACGTGTGCCTGCTTTACTCCAAGTTTGTTTAATTGTAAAGGCAAATTTAAAACGTCAGTTCTGTGTACAGTTAAACCTTTAATCAACGTCATATCATGGTAATTTTATTAACATGCACATTAGGTCACAAAATTGCTTTAGAAGTACATGCTTCTTAGCCAAGATTCGAACCCACGTCGCTATATTGACTAGTGGATGCGTCTGCCACTAGGCGACTATGACTCAACTAGGTTGATTAATGTATTGTTCATTTAATATTAAAATTCTTTGCAGTAGTAATAATACCTTCCTGCTTTGTCCATAATTGACTACAGTTTCTTGAACTGGTTGGTCCGGATTCCAGGGCGAATAAATACAAGGAACGTCATTTTTTCTGTTAAACTGCTTTTAGCTGTGAAAGAATCGGTCGATATTGACAATCGTAATGGTGCAAAACTTACTGGTATAAGGCCGGGCTTAAATCATTTTCGTTTTGTTACAGTGTATGAAGGCATACGTGGAGTTTGAAGTGTGTAATGGCGCTTACGAGGTATCGTGTCCGGATTCAAAATGCCGAGTCGGAGCTGCCCTGGCTCTGGAAGAGATATCGGCACTGGTGGAACCATCGGTTATGGAGAAACATCTCAAGTTCCGATTGAATCATGGTCAGTATACACTATCTTTTCCTTCACCTTATCTCAATTATTTGAGATCGGCACAATATATCTTTTCCTTCCATACTCCTCTATTCTGTCATATCACAAATCATCATGTCATCCTTCACACAATCCATTTATCACTTTTGGGTCATGGCTTAGTAACTGTTTATAGGTACTCTATAGTTTTTATTTTGCAAAATACATATTTTCTACCTCAACAAATCTCACTTATAGAAATACATGATCAGTTTTATTGTATTACGGCCACATTGTAATCATATTTCCGATTCATTGTGGAACAATACCCTCAATAAACCAACATCTGACAGATCAATTCTAATTCACGGTTTGAGTGGCTCGTTCATTCAGTACCGCAATAAGCCGCTAACTTCATAATGGTACATTTGTTATTGAGGCGAGGATCGATGGGATATAATATTAATACAACTCCAGGAGGATGTGTTGGCGCTCTAAGCGTGTTCTACCGTGTGTACAATGGGGAGTGTTCTGATGAGCTACTTGATTTGGTGCCTACGTTATCATACTACCACCGTACCACTCGCCAGCGAATGGGTGTTTTGCTTACACGTCCTCGTTACTTGAACTCTTCTTCCACTGTACGCGGCGTTTACTCCTTTATGCCATGTGCAAGCTGTAGAATGAATTAAAAAATGAAAATGAAATTAATTAAGCCCATAGACACGAACGCTTTTATGCTTTGTAACTCCACTAGCGTTTATAATTATTTATTTTTTTACATCTTGACAGCCACCTTCGTAAAAAGTCGATATTTTTTTTAGGTTGAGCAGATTTGGTTTAGTTCCTCTTTCTTTTGGACGGTGATCCAATATTTGGACACAATTGAGACAAATGATAAATAAAGGCTCTGGCTTGATATACACACGTAAAACTCAAACAAGTTATATAGATAAACGGAATTCTAAAGGGACAGACTAAGTAATATGACGCAATTTCAGACTTATTTTACGTCACCAGTTGAAAAACTCAACATAGTATTTTAATTAAAACCGCGCTTAATATCGTTAAAACGTAGTTTTATCATATCAACATTTTCACTTTTCCACCACCTCAGCTTACTTCTTTGCTTTATATGACATAAATTAATTACCGAGTCTACCGAAAAACATACGGTATCTAGATCTATACTTCTATACTAATATTATAAAGAGGTAAAGTTTGTGAGCTTGTAACGTTGTACTCTCCGAAACTACTGAACCGATTTAAAACTCTTTCACTGTTGGCAAGCTTTTTTTTCAAGCGTTAGAAATGCATTTCGCACATACCGGGTCCTTTGCTAGGGATTAGACCGTTGTCGATCATGGAGGCATTCCACTGAGGACAATCCAAACAGTAACCGACCGACCGGCTTGTGTGGAGTCTCGAACCAATGGACAAATGCCCAAGGGCTAATACCCCACTAAAACTACCCTCCTCCCATGTGCCCCGCGCTTATGGTAGGAAAGGCATGAGACTTAGAACGTAGTTACGCCCACGCCGATCGTAGCGCAAAAGTGCCTGAGAGTGCCCCGGGAATCAGAGCAAACTCACTTCGTCAACAGTGGTGAAGACTCCTCTGCTCCCTAGATGCTAGAGGGCCCCTGCAGCGGTATTTCAGGGAGGGAGATCATGCGCATGCCTGCGCCTCCGGGCTCCCGAACTGTTGGCAAGCTACACTATCCCCGGTTGACATAGGCTATAATATATTTTCAAAAAAAGTTAGGGATCCTTACTAAAACTCCAATAGAGTAACCCAAGTTGTTAAAAAAATTACCTAAAATCGCCTGCGCTGCGAAAACTATTGATGATAGAATAAAATAATGTACTACGACTTTGCAGAACTCATCATTACTTACAAAAAGTGTTGCGACAGCATATGTCTAACTATTATAGTTATGCCACAATATATGTTCTTTTATTTTAAAAATTTAATTAAAACGCCGCCGCTAGAAAAGGCTCTTTATTTGTATCTTGGTATTCATCCCTATCAAAATAAATTACTTCATATTCAAGACTGCTTCAATACCTTTATATAACTTTATGAATTATTCAATTCGGACATTCCATTCGAAAGATATCACGAGTTTAAAAATGTAAGTATTAGAAAAAAATTGCGTGTTCGCCGCACACCCTAATCGGCTAGATAGGCTTATGTGATGTAAGCGTTACTGGGGTACGGGCAGTACGGGCGGGAAGATATTTTGAATTCGCTTAGTAGGTAATTAAACTCAACAAAAAATAAAGAGGTAAAGTTATTAAGTTTGTGACGTTGTCCCCTACAACGTCACAAACTTACAAATATAATCTCTGGATCTACTAAACCGATTTTGAAAATTCTTTCACCTGTGGAAAGTTACATTATTCCTGAGTGACATAGGCTGGCTATATTTGATTGTGATAATTAATAAGTATTTTTAATTATTTAATCTTATTCAAAGCATCGCCATCTGAGTAGAACTTATGCTTTCGTATAAAACTAAATAAATCCACGTGGCTTCGCTCGCGTAAATTTTAGACCCTTATCTCAAGGAAATCTCTATTTATTGAGGAAAAAAGTAAAGAGCATATTGACATCTATTACCGTAAATACATGATGTATATGTTACGGTAAATGTGATTATACTTGAAATTATTAATAATTACCGAATGTCGATGTAAAAGTAAGAATTTAATTACATTTATCAGTTATTATTAATAATGTAACCTTAGTACCTATAGATGTAATAAATTTTCATAAATAACGTACGCGAACTGTCTTTCTGTTTGACTGAGCCACACAGGGGAGGGCGGGGGTGGGTGAGCGGTGTGCGGGATGTGCAGGATTTTTTTTAGTTTATTTAGTATTTTAGTTCAGTACCTGTAAGTATTGTGGTAGGTATTATCAATAAACCTACCACATTTATACCTATTGAATAAAGAAATGAAGACAGATTTTAATTTTTAATGTTGATTTTACGGAGTGGGTCAAACAGAAAAAAGTTTAACATGCCTACAGAAGAAAACAAATGTTGGAACAATATATTTATATGTTTTGATTCGCAAACATGGATTGCTACATGAAGAGCTGTTTAATTATTGCATGTTCCTATAATTAAAAAGTTTATTTTTGTTATTGGATTATTTTTCAACGTCTACCAAACTGAGGTATTCAGCATCCGAACAGTCTCCACTAGGAGACATTTTGGTTTAAACGAGAGCAATAAAAAATAATTTATTTGTTAAAATACAAAAGACTGTCAAATCTAGCATACCCACAATATAATCTTATATAATAATAAGAAGACATCAGCGAATAATTTATATATGGAATTTATGTAACTTGAACACTTTACCTTCCGATTTTGTGTTTGACCCGATTCTATGATTGTATAATTGGGTGAGTTTTGGGTGGTAATAAAAAAATAACTACGAAGGCTAAGGCGAGAGCGAAACGAAGCGCCCTATTATTAATAACCACCCAACATTCATTTTATATCTGAAATAATAAATAAATGTGCCATATAACTATACCCCAACCGTTTGTTTGTTAAATACACATAGCTTTCGTCCCCCAAAACGACAGTAAAACACTCCCTAAACCACAGACTACATATTAAGTTGACATACATAGCTCAAAGCAATCAGAACCTGTGGCAGCCGGCTGTTTGCTTAGCTCAAATAACAGGCGTATTAATGCTCCATATTCGAGACGTTAGTGACAGATCGAGTTTCCATTGCTAACAGTCTAATATGGTTTGCGTACGCCTACTGACTAAACCGTTCATACCGGCACAAGTAGTGGAACAAAAAACATATTAAGAAAGCGGTACCTATATTAATTACTAAATAGTATGGGTTGTATTTAAAATAATAAAATAAACATTAGGGGTAGAAATTTAGGCCCGTCGGGTCCATCGGCAAAGAGTTTCTTTAATGACATTTTGTAAGAAAATCTTTGACACTACCCGTGATCAGAAGGCTGGCTCATATTTTGCCCAGAGAATTAGGATTGCTATACAGGGTGGCAATGCAGCCAGCCTTCTGGGTACACTTCCCACTGGCAGTGATCTAGTACATATTTTCTAAGTTTAGATTTAATTTATTCAAGTTACGTTTATAGTTGGTTATTATTTATAATTTATTTTTTATGCAAATAATAATAATTGGGAACTAAGTTACAACTAAATTAACATCTCTCAATGTAACAACTTATAGTCTAAAGCAGTGTTCCGCAAAGTATGTACCGCGGCACACTGGTGTACCGTGGTCATTAATTGGTGTGCTTAGGAAAAATAAGGTTATGTTATAAATTTATTTTTAGTAAATAATGTAAGGGTAAGAAAAACCGCGCGGATGGCTGGAGGCCCCGCGCCTCCGCTACCCGTACTCTCTGGCTCACGAGTCGGCGCACTCGTACGTAGACCTATAGTGCGAGTGCGCCGTTATAAAATGATTTTTATTTGTGGTGTACCTTCAAAAATTTTCGTTTTCCTGGATGTACCTTGAACACAAAAAGTTTGCGGAACACTGGTCTAAATTAAAAAATAAGACTAAATATAGCAAAAAGCACTTTTTTTCAGATTTGATGTTAACTTAGGCAAGTTGCAAGGTTGAAGAATTTTTACATTAAAAACCTTACATAACTGTTGGTATAAGAAAGTTTTGTATCGCGTGTCTCCTCCACGTGCTCTGGATCCGGGCGGGTGGGCATACCGCGGATGATGTTCAACAAGAACAAATTAATGCAAAAAATGATTGACATCTTTTTTCTTATTTGAAACGAGAGCTAAATAGAAAAAAAATGTAACCAGCCAGTATTTTGAAAAAGATTGCATTATTTTTTAATTTTTGGGGTACCACAACAAAACAAGCGTTTCGCTAATTTTGCCCGTGTGTATATATTATATTAGTAGAGGGAGCAACTGGAAAAATGAATTGGTTTGAGAGAGATCGTTATAACGCATTTTTATAATATGCATACGTCGGCCGCGTACAGCGTCATAACTAACATCCAATACAGCTCAACTGTTTAATTCGGTATTTTGAAAAATGTAAAACCAAATTTTGATTGTAAAAATTGTACTCCATTAGCCTTTTTTTAGCGGCTACTACTCGTTTTACTATTTTATTTAAGGGTAGCTTATAACAAAGTAAATAACAAATTTCTTCACTCTAGGGGTTTGCCCGGATGTGATCAATCTATTGTGCCTACATAATTTTAAGAACCATATTTTAATTTATAGTGAATAATGAGGTATTTTAATTAATCCGTCCATCCGCAATCAGTTTCTTCTATGAAGAAATTTGCATCAAAGTCTTTGACCAGAAAGTTGATTTATATTTCTCATAGCGAATTTTGTACCGCCATCCAGCGTGGCAATGTTAAACTGCTAGATCGATGGATACAAATGTAAAGGTAGACCAATAAGAGATGGATGGATTGTGTGAAGGATGATATGATGATTTGTGGTGTGACAGAGAACGTATGTCAGAATAGAGAAGTATGGAAGGAAAAGACATATTTTGCCGACCCCAATTAATTGGGAGAAGGTGAAAAAAAAGAGATTCAGCGTGATAATGCAACCAGCCTTCTGGATACGCTTCCTTCTGGCAGCGGTCTGTAATTAATTTGTAGCCATATTTTTAATATTTAGTTTAAAAAGCTTATATATTGTAATTACTAGAGTAAAAGAAAATTATAATTTCTTTTGGCTCGTTATAAATTTAATAGTCGATTTTAGTTGCTCTTTACGCTAAACGTCCTTTAAACTCTCTGAGTGAGACGATTTAAGGTTCAAATAAACTAAAAGAAATCTGATATTGAATTTATACGAAAATACAAGTGAATTGCAATTGATTAAAATAAAACTGTTTCATTTCAAGACGAAGTCGTTTTGATGCTTCGACCGAGAACAATTTGTATTCTGTGCAAATTGTCCGGAATTGATTTTGACGAGGGCTCATTGATCTATAAACGACGTTATCAGCTCCATTCGGCTGGATTAGATTCGGCAACTTATAGAGCTATTTTTGGAATCGATTTCGTAAAAAAGGCGTGCTTAACCATATTAATAATATAAATATGAATGATATTATGTTTGGATGTGTGTTTCGTCCTTCTTCACAGCCAGGAACAAACAACGTATGTCTGAATTTTTTGCTCAGAATTCTTTGTTTGTTTCTTATGTTTTGGTCAAAAATAACACCGTATCCTTCTTCAGTCACTCGTTTTCGCCAGACCTGCTCTTCTGAGACTTTCTTGTTCCCAAAACTGAAAAAAACCATAAAAGACAAAAGTATGTCACGATTGTGGACATAAAAACCGCATTGCTGGCAGAGCTCCCAGGACTGTATCAAAAAATATATATCAGAAGTACTTTGAGAATTGCAAAAGGCGTTCGCACAAGCGTATTGTATCTTAGAGGGTTTACTTTGAAGGAAAAAAATAGATACAGATGGATAAATAAATATTTTTCTTCACCTTCTTTTGAACAAACTAGTTTGCCGGTATTCTATAGGATATATACTTCGCAGAGTGTGCCACGGAATTGTACGAATTAATGCGTCCATCACCGCCGGACCATCAGACGTACGAGATCACGCCACCGATATATATATATATATATATATATATATATATATATATATATATATATATATATGTAGGCTCACTGCCCACAATAACACAATAATAATCATATAAATATAACCCAGTTTTTAATAAGCTAAAACACTATTTGATAAAATCAAGTGCAGGTATCGCGAACCTATTCAATTAAAAAAAAAACTATAAAATAATGTTAACTTGGTTGATTAGGCTGTATAGCCACAGGGTCGTTGCCCATTGTTTTTCATTTTCTTTATATGGATGGCAGCATTTTTTCTCTGCGTCTATGTTCTTGCTTTGCAATCGTTTTTTTGCTATTTTTACATAAAACAAATTAATAAATTCCTCACTTTTATTTGATAAAGAAGCCCTAACCTTAATTATATACACACATATATCTATGTAGTTTGGATAACATGGACAAACACAGGACACTTTTTACTTAAAAAAATGGGATTTTTTGGAATATGGACCTAAATAATATATTTAAATTTGTAGATTTGAATTTTGACCTTTCGTGATTATATTTTGCATTTATTTTTCTTTTAAAGTATTTTTATTTCTTTTGCATATCAAACTACTTTATCTGTTCACTTGTTTCAACATGACGTCCGTTGAACAATTTGAAGATGTTTGTTTTAGATTATACATTTTATTATTTCAATTGGAATTTCAAATTATTATTATTGTTTCGAAAAATAAATTTTAATTTTACCACACCTTTATTACCTTTATCTGTATGTTGTACCTATTAATGTTCTGGTATCTTTGAACCTCATTTTAACTTCCAGAGGTCGTGTTATAACCGTATAACTGATAACAACGCAATGGTATTTTACTTTTTATTTACTAAGAAAAATAAAAAATATAGTAATAGTCTTAAATACCTACAAACACACTGTACTAATGACCTTGACTGACTGAATAAAACAGCAGATGATTTGCACTGGTATATTTTGGACTACTGAGTGAGATAAAATATTACACTTATACGTATTAAAGACATTACGATGTATTTTGAGATGACTCCAAAAATACCTTTGAATATACCTTTCAACGAACATTAGTCAATATATACAAGATTTAAAGTAGTTGTTGATTTATGGAGTATGTAAAGATATTTTACAGTTCTGTAACCAAACGATTAAAGTAACGCACGTTTGTGAACTCTACGTAACGCGTCATAGTTCGTGGACTCGCACGCACTTGGCCCGATATTTATTAGTTATGTTATTAGAATTTGAACACTTCAAATGTTATAAATTGTATAAAAAGACGTTAAAATGTTTGTGAAATATTAGTTGGTGTGATTGGCAGTTCGTAGAGTCGGTGCCGGTAGACCGCGACGTACTCACCATGATCATATTGAACATATTTTGAAGAATGGTAGGTCAGTTAAAAGGCACCTCAAATAAACATGTATGTATGAAGGGATTAATGGAAGTTGATCAAGCCAAAAGTATTTGTCAGGATTGTAGCAAGTGGAGATTCATCGTCTCTGCTTACCCGAATTGAAAATAGGCATGACAATAAGTATGTATGTAAATATTACTTTAAAACTGCTGAATACGGAACCAACAGTTGCGTTAGTTAAACCGCACGGAAAGCCCTTGTAAAAATGTTCGTAATATAGTAATCTATACATATAATAAAACCGTAGAGGTTGAATTTCTGTACAGTGAAAAAAAATGGCAAAAACCGAGTCAGGGGGATGTAAAAAGTGAAATAGAACTAATTTAGATTTTTTTTAAATTTTATGTTTCTCTTTTTGTCTGTTTGTATCGGCTAATCTCCGAAACGACTAGACCGATTTCAATGAAATTTTGTATGGTGGTAGCTTAATATCCCTGGTCAACACGTAGGATCTTTTGATCACACACTTTTGATCCCGAAAAATTAAAGAATTTCCGTGGGATAGTTAAAAAACCGCATCACACGAACGAAGTCGCAGGCATCAGCTAGTAAATAATAAATTACATTTTAATTGGTTTTTCTCTGTGATTGTGTTATATGGTACTTTATATTTAATTAAGGCTTAGAGGTTAATGAATTTTATTGTTTACTAACGTCTTTTGTATATTGTTTGATAAAACGATCTCTGGGCCTAAATCGGACGCTTTTTCAGATTCGTATTACGAATGCGACCAGTATCAAAATAACATGCAACTTTGAACTTAACGATCGCATCTCATTTCCCAAACCCGGCCATATCAACCGGTTCGGCGACGAAAACGGCGGGATTACTCAAGCAGTGCAAGTATATAACCCTCAGTGAGAATTATTTATTTGTGCCCACAGAACTAATATCTAGATATTATTTCTGTGTTTGTGCCGCTTGCTGTTGAAACGCTTAGACCGTGGGGATCCATGAGCCTCTTTAAAGAGCTGTTAAAACGGCTCGTCGAGTCTTCGGATGATCAGAGAGTTGGTGCTTACCCCAGACAATGGGTCAACATGGCAATCCAGCGAGGTAACGTAGCCAGCCTTCTGGGCACCCTATCCATGGAAGACAGTGACCTAGGCTCAGTATTCTACTTAAGGGATTATGGGTAGAATACAATATAACTAAGTCAAGTTTTCTTTCTTGTATTCGTTTATTATATTGTAGTTTAAGAAATGTAACTTTACACTATATTTTATAAACTAAACAGTATGTACAGGCGTATATCAATTTCAATTAACGATTCTACAAAACGTTCTCTTTAGACCACCTGAAAACTAAACTCAAATAGGTATTCGCAAAATTATTCGACGTCTGTAAAAGCGAGTAATTTGATTTTAAATCTACATGGCAAAGTGCATCTCTTATTGCTGACTAATCAACTTTTATAGTCGAAGAATTTGGCATGAGATAGTGGCTTTAGCAAAGTTTTCTTTAGGTGCATTGAACTTTAGAGCACTTGAGAAAATTGAACTGTCCAAGATGGAAGTTATCGACCTGTCTCTCCTTTTTATTCTCTTCTTGTACTAATAAATTATTTTCTTTTACAAAACTCCGCTTGAAAATTCGCCAGAAAAGTTATTAAACAATTCAGATTGTATATCCTCAAGCTAAACAAGATTTATTTAAGTACTTTTTAGTAACAAGCTAGTGCAAACCTTGGTTGTTGAAAATGCGGCGCACTAATTCTCATAACATGCTATTTTTTTAATCAAATGTATGTACTACGCTATTTTTTCAAATAAGCATTTGTTTTTCTTTCTTAATTTGGGTAAATACAATATGTGTGTTTGTTAGCCGGTTACTATTTAGTAGCTTTTGACTGCGGCTTCGCTCGCTTTACTGGAAATATTGTAGATAGAACAGAGGACCAGCCGTTAGGAGTTTTACATGCCGTCTGGTAAATTTCTCCCGGGCCCAGAGATGGTGCGTCGTAAGCGTCCCTAGCGTTATAAAAAAAATGTATATCCTCAAGCTAAGCAAGTATGGCTAATATACAACGGACCACTACGGGGCCGATCCTAGACACCCATACCACAGTAAATAACGAAAAGTTCGTATACGGAAATTACCATGCCAGGAAGCGAAGCCGGAGAGGGCGTTACATTGAGCTCGGCCGGTTAAGACTTAGCCCGCTCAACCACAGAGGCCGTCAAATCATGAGGTGGGCATGTTGTAATGCTTACGAATGTCATGCTTAATTTTTATATCTATTGATAATACCCGTAACGCCATCTAGCATAGGTGGAACTAACCATAATGAACAACTATTGGCTATCTCGATGCCATGACGATGTAATTGTTAGTGAATTGTAACAGTGGCGCCAATATAGTGGCACCTGTCCGTCCAATAACGGAGGAGAAAGAATACAGTTTCCTTCGGCCGGGCGGCCTGTTATAAGAGGCGACAAAACAACCCACAACCAGGTGGTAGGTATTTGCCCGTCTGGATGGCTACCATCCCTGGTCTAGAGTATGCCGCCATAGCAACCTTGAGTTGTGTTCCGGCATTAGTGGCCAGGTTCCAGTCTTTCTTTAGAGAGCGGCAGCACATCGGTAGCACCTTTGATTTTGCAAATATCCATAGGCGACGATAACCGTTTTACTCCAGGTGGGCCGTCTACCTGTCTACTGAACTCACACAATAAAAAAACCTAATCGGAGCGCCATCTATTCGGCTATGATTATCTATTCCTCGAAAACAGTATTTTTCGCCTGGATGAATACCCTACCCTATTCCTTTTCTACACCCCTGACAACGAGTATGCAAATTTTCTTGATTTGTTGCGTAGTTAAGGCATGAAAGCGTCACAAATAAACAAATTCACTTTTGAATTTATAATATTAGTTAGGATATATCTTCTATACTGTAATAACTATTTATTGTATAGAAGTAAGAAGAAATAACTATATTTCTCCGTGCAGGAACGGAAAAGAATTCTAACTCCTGCGGATGATGTGGATGGTGGTGGATGGCCACCACCCCTGGTCTAGAATATGTCGCCATAACAATTTTCGAGTTGTGTTCCGGCATCAGTGGGCAGGTTCCAGTTTCTCCCTTGAGGCCGACAGCACACCGGCAACACCTCTGGTGTTGTTAATGTCCATAGGCGACGGTAACCACTTCCCATCACAGTTGGGCCGCCAGCCTGACTGCTGTGCTTCAGCAATAAAAAAAAATTACTCTGTAAATGGTTCGAGTTTGTACAATGCGTTTAGAAATGTGAAAAATATCTGGACAGATAATTCGGACCAGGAGATTGCGAAAATGCAATTTTAGAATTTTTATCTGTCTGTCTGTTAGCGCATCACGTGAAAACTACTGAAGGGATTTAAATGAATCCCGACACAGAGCAAGCTCATATCCCGGGGGCGTAACTTGGCTACTTTTTATCCCGATAAATGACGTTGATTCCGCCGGATAGACGAAAATATCGAAAAAGATGGCGCTGCGATCGCATCCTTTTTGATGATTGGCTTATATCCCGAATCAACACTTAAGATATCTCGACTCGACTTTTTATTTCGTATGATATCGTTTCCATAGAATAGACGGATTAGCTTAATAGATGACGTTACAATCGCGTTTTTTCAATTTATTAACAAATATCTACGTTGTCATAAACATGTCATTACTTATATTACTTCAAATCAGGTTGGCTTCGTTTTATCTCTATGTTTTGCTGAGCAGTTGTCTAGCCTATATGGACTTAGTTTGTTACTAACCCTAGTCGTGAAATATATTTAAAAATGTTAAGTTTTTCATGGTTTTAAATTTCACTTTAAGTAAATAGTAATTGCTCTGAGTATGGCCCACAACTGCATTAATAGATGCATGCATGCATGCAATAAACAATAAAATTACGTTTAGTAGTTAATCCTTATGTCATTGAAGATCGAAAAAGCTTTGAAGTATGGCCGCCTGCAAAATAGATAGTCTTCTATCGATGACATAAAATGATGACATATTATATTTAGCAAAATAGGTTTTCTCAGAATATTGAAAGGCAATAATAATATATTCTCGACGTTTTACTAGCAATATATTTTCTGAAGCTGTTTACGTTCTCATATTTCTCGTTGAAAGGTCTCCTTTGTGAATGACGGCTAAACCCTCGTCGATGTGATAAATAGATATATGATGTATTCAGGTAATATTGGCGTAGTGCGGTTGGGTTAAGATTTTAATAATACGGTATCTATAACATATTAGAAATGTGGCTTAAATCGATCCCCTGGTAATAGTAAACCACCAGAATTTTTTATGTAAATTTTATGAAATCGTTAAGTGCGAATCGAAAGTTCACTTTAAAGCATGGCAATAATATTCCATGAGCGGTTTTTTGCTGGCAAGCCTTATACGGTTATTTTTGTAATTAAATTATCTTTCTTATGATACCAATATTTATTGGTTAACAAACTGGTGTAGTTATCTATATTGACTTACCTGGTCGTACCTGCTTCCCAGGTAGCCATGAACAGAAATAAGTAGGCAAGCCTACCAAGGCATGTTCTCCATGTTAAAAACTATCAGTTGAAACTAAATTTATTCAGTTATAAAAACAGTGAAGGTTATGAATAAAATTCGACTAAAATTATTTCAATTAAAAATAGCCGTGCACACTTTTCGATTGGCAATTTTCTACATTTATTCTGCCGCAACGATATCGAGAAGATATTGTGGATTTAGTAGAATACAAATTTCTGATACTATCTTGTAGTGGAACACTTACAAGCCAATAGATGGCGCTGTGCAACAATTGACATCGCAAACTATTTCCGACACATATAAAGAAAATATACAAATTTCTAACAATAACAGATGGGCCTAGGCCTGCAAGACGTAACTTTAGCTTCGCTGGAAGATCTTCCTTTGAGACGGAGGAGCATTCCATCTCGCTCCTCCATCTAGTCTAGAGTTGGGTAGGACATGATTTTAAAATGAGTTTGTAAGAGTAACATGACATTTTGTACTAAACCAGTACAATGTACCACATCATATGAAGCGAGGAGATTTGTATAGTTTGTACCGCGGCAGTACATTTGAAGCGATGAAGCCGGTGAGGCAGTGACCGTCATTCCCTCATTTGTCCCATGTTCGTTAGGATTCGGATGTGATCGGCCTCGGTCACCTCATTTTACTAGCAGTCGTACATGTCATGTTGTCCCTCTTTGTCATGTGAATATCCGTAGAGGCGTTATTGTACTGTTGTCCTCGTTCCGTCCTTCCTCTTACATTTGACACGTGAGTAGTAGCGGGACAAAATGTTTGAAGTGGTGCAACCGTATCAGTACAAATCTATTTTATACGGGACAAATGTACTGCCTCACACGTGTACTACTCATCACTAACCTAGTCCGGATATCCCTAAAATTTCTAATGAAATCATTTTTGAATATGCTCGCAACGCCAAGATATTGAAAAAAGAAAGTAGAATTGGGCCCCAGGACTCATATTAAAATGTTGTATTTATTCCGTTTCAGAGGTGGCGATGGACTCGGGACGAGCTTTCTGCCCACGCGTTGGTTGCGACACGGTGGTGACAGTACGCGCCGCGAGCCCAGCGCACTGTCCGACGTGCCGGCACGACTTCTGCTCACAGTGTAACCAAGAGGTTTGTCCATCGTTATTGTTTAGTTAGTGCAGTATAGAAAGAAAGAAAATATTTATTGTCGCAAATAAATGTACACAAATAAAATACTAGGATTTTTACTAATAAATAGATTAAGTTTAAGAAATGTACGTACATAAAATTCACGGCAATGAGGCTGGAAACTCAGCATTATGCTGTGTCAGGAGCTAACACAGCGCTGATTTTCAGTACCAGCCTCCATCAAACCAGAATCAACGCAAACAACCTATTATTTACCTTCATGTAGGTAATTTTAAAACAGTGTTAACTACCTCTAATAATAACATTATCTTACATGTATCACAAAAATGAGTTTGCCAAAAAACATTGTCTTCCAATCTACAAATGTAACAAACAATGCTAAATAAACCAAATGTCTTATAAGAATATATTGTATATAGAAAGAAGTATCAGAGTATGTAATGTGATACCTAGACCGTCGTCATAATTAGATACATTTTACAATCTTTTATTTAACTTGCAATGGTTGTATGTATGTGGAATCTTGCAAGTTAAATTTGACCAACTTCCCGGTTTCCGATTGAGCTGAAGTTTTACACGCATATGCATATCGCGTGACAATGCAATAATATGAAGGTGGCCATAGAAACTCCTGTACTAAATAAGATAGACCCGTCGTGTTTGGGTTCGTTTTACTTGTCTTGGCTAGCACTCTGCTGCTACATGATATCCAGGATCTCAAACGCTTGTATGTAAAAACCTTTTTAAAAAGCTTATTGTTATTAGTACTTCGTTCGAATTATTATATCTCAGGGAGTAAGTACATATTATACCTATTTTAAAAATTTTGACGCCAAATAAAAAAAAATGGGGAAAAAGTCGAAAGATATCGAGCCTTTACCGCCATTTTATCGTAAGCGACATTTGGTTCTAAGTTTATTTTTTGTTGCAAAAGGTATTTGAAACTGTTATTTTGTTTTGAGACTTTTAGTTTTAGTTAGATTAGAACCTACTTAATCAAAAACTGAAACTCTAAAAACAAAAAATGAATTTAGGACCTAATGTCGCTTACGATAAAATGGCGGTAAAGGCTCGATATGTTATATGAACAAGCTTTTTTATCACATTATCCCTAATCTATAATTTTTTTTTAATAAACAGTACAATAGGAAACAAAGAAGTGTAACCTCGTGTTTTTAAGGATAACCATAGTAGGTACACCCACGTTATGTAACTAACATATCGCTCTTTTCCATTACGAGTGACCCAGTTCAAGAAGCAATCACATAATTAAACTTTGTTAGTTAGTTGTTTAGTTTAATTTGCCTCGCTTTGAACGCTCACGCCGTGCGGGAAGTCTGTGGGTTTCTTAGTATTAAATTTAATTTTCTGAAAGAATCCATACAAATGCAGTGGAAAATGATTTGCTTATTTCTCTACGATTTATAATACAAGAGCATCGTTGGTTGTGACGTAGTTGACTTCTTGGGCAAGCAGATGAATGTTTAGCAATTGGTGAGACATATTTAGAAAGTAATTTTCTATCTCATATATTATAATTACTCTGTAAACGGTTAGAGTTTTTACAATGCATTTGTACAATTCGGACCAGCAGTACCGAAAATACATTTTTTTCTGTCTGTCTGTTGAGGCATGACGTGAAAACTACTGAACGGATTCAAATGAAACTCGACATGGAGTTAGCTTATATCCCGGAGCGTAACTTAGGATACTTATTATCCCGATAAATGACGTCGTTTTCATAGAATATACAGACTAGCAAAATAGATGGCACTTCATCAATTAACTAGCAAATACCTTCGTTGTCATAAACAACATGTCATTCATTGCAATACTTCAAATCAGGTTGGCTTCGACTCGTATGTTTTGCTGGGCAGATATTTATACTACATGGACTTAGTTTCTTTGTCGAACTTAACAAGAAACAGTAGTTTTGGTCAATTTAAGTGAAACAAAGTCGCTTCCCGCGTTTTATCTGTCTGTATATCAGCTAACTCTTCCTGAACCACGCAACGTATTTCTAAGCGATTTTCACCCTCAGATACATTTTCATTGAAGGTAAATATTATAAAATTCTAAACATGCCGTGTCTGTACATTGAACCTATTGAGAAAAAATCAACTGGAATAGAGTATAATTATAAACGATGGAGAACACGATTCAACTGTTTTAGATTTCTGGTCTGTTTATCGGTTTGTCTGTTTGTTCGGGATTCACGTAAAACTACTGGGCTGATTTCGATTCGGTTTTCGCTGGTCGACAGCTAATTCTTAGATTTAAATTTTGCGTTACTTTTTATTCTGGGAATCCCGCGGCAATTTTTCTGGGAATTATTTAAACTGGCCAGATTTAAAAAAAAATCGAATTCCAATATAATTTTTTTATTGATCGATAGTAAATTTCAAATGTAATAAAATGTGTGATATTTGTTATCCCGGGAATCCTGCGGGAATTTTCGATAGCTAACATTATTTTTCAAACGCTGCGGTATCGTGTGTCTCGGGAATCCCGCGAGAATTTCAAGTCAAGCGTAGACGAAGTCGCGGCCATATCCTAGTATATATATAAAATACCTAATAATTATTTATGTACGTAACATATAGCTACAACCTAGGGCATTTCACGCGGCGTAGCCGCAGGGTAAATGCTAGTCGCTAATATAATGAATCTGTACAGGGGTGGAATTTGTAGAATTTATTTAAAATAGAGGAAAAAAATCAGGGGCTACTGCCTATTATACTAACCAAGACAACACATTATTATTGTGTTGTCTTGGTTAGTATAATAGGCAGTACAGGAGGCATATAGAAGCCTCTTTCGCAGATTCGTCTTATGAATGTGACAAGTGCCAAAATAAATGGAATTTTTAAAATATTTTTAGTATAAAGAAGACAAATTTATGTCACGGTTCACGGACCACAGAAACACTTGAAGAACGGTAATACAATAAGTTTCCCATTAACCGTTTTGCATATGGTCATATGAAATGCTCTTTGTATTCCCACCGCAATGTTTTCACCTTTGTTGTTTTTATCGCTCCATTGTTAAGTACGTCCAATCTTTTGTATGATGAAACATTTTGAGCGTCTGCAGTCTTTAGACTTTGTTTAAAGTCTGCCTCTCTTTTCTTTCACCATATCCCAATTAATTGGGGTCGGCACAATATGTCTTTTCCTTCCACACTCCCCTATTCTGACATACATCTTCTGTCACACCGCAAATCATCATATCATCCTTCACACAATTCATCCATTTTTTTTTAGTCTACCTTTACATTTGCACCCATCTATCTTGAAGTTTAACAATCTTTTTGTCACGTGACTTTCATCCCTCCTCATTATATGCCCATACCAACTTAATCTTCTTCCTCTCAATTTGTTTAATAGTAGGGGAGGCCAAGCGGGGATTTTGGGATTTACTCGAGCGTGGCAGAATAGCCAATAATAAGAGAAGAAACCTTGCACCCTATTATGTACCCCCACCATATATTAACCCTTCATATAGGGTGGGGGAATTTTATATTCTTCAATTTTTTTTCAAACCGTCAGATTAATAAATCCCTCCACATAATTGTCAGATTATGGGTCAGCACGACAAAGACATCAAGGTGAACCGTCTATATATTAATCTGACGCTCTCGAGTATTTCATGTTACGTTTTTTTTGCATTTTCAAAAATCGGTCATGTCTTTTAGTCGCGTCCAAATCGTCAGTCTTTTGAATAGGAGTTCCTTTAGGGTTTACTTAACATCCCTTTTGAATACTGACGCGTTTCAGTATTTTTGTACCACCGGTGAAAAGGCATACATCATATAACCTTTTTTCTTTTTAGCATCTAATTTTCACAATCCAAAAGGTCCCTGCGACGCTCGCATAACTCCATATTTATCATCTTGGGCTCCTCTACTATAAAGTCTAAAGGTATGATTTAGTTAGATAGATAACTCTTTATTCTACACCATCAAAGAAAACTTACAAACTACTAATATTCTAGTTGTGTACAAAGGGCGGCCTCATAGCTATAAAGCTATCTCTTCCTGACAACCCGGGGCTGGAATATTAAACATAATATACAACACAGCATATTTATCATATTATAAAATTGTAAAAAAGTAATCTCTTGTTTTCTAGATATTTTGTGTTTGTCTGTTTGTTCGGATTCACGTAAAAACTACTGTGCCGATTTCGATGCGGTTTTCGCTGTTCGATAAAAAAATCCCGGACTTAGTATCTGTGGTACTTTATATCCCGGGAATCCCACGGGAATTTCCTTGGGGGCGGTTTAAAGTGACTCGGTTGCAAAAAACAAATCGGATTCCGACGTAATATTATTACTGATCGATAGAAAGTTCTCTGCCATAAAATCTGTGATACTTTGTATCCCGGGAATCCTGTGGAAATTTTCACGGGAGCGGTTTCAAGTTATTAGGACACGTATAAATTAGCTTATTCACTCTAACGGGGACGACGTCGCGCAAAAATCCTTGTTTTTAAATTATATAAAATTATTTATTTTACTTCCATTTTTTCGGGATCTTTGTCCAAACGGACATGTAAATCCCATTAGGCACTATTAAACTAAGACTATGTACGTTACTGGTGAGTAATTATACATACTTACATACATATTGTTACACCTGTTTCCCATTGGGCTAAGCAAGGAGAACAAAGGCAGAGACAATGGATCTCCACGTGCTGCGATCCCGGCAAGTACTTTTCGCTTCAGCAATGTTCATTAATCTCTTCATACATACACGTTTATTTAATGTACTTTTGACCTGATCTTTCTTCAAAATATGTTCAATATGATCATGATGAGTACTATACCAGTCACATTGCTGTCTAATACTTGTTTTGTGTTTCTGCCTTTACGCATTCTCTCTACATGACCAAATCAGCGCAATAATATAAAAAGAAATACTTAGGTACTTTTAATCTCGACAGGAGACAGTATCGCCTTTCACTTCACCTATTTGGGAAACACATATCGCCTCAAAAATATAAAATATGCAATGCAACTTGTTATTTCAAAAATGATGTCGATGCCACTCCAAATACTGCTTGAAAAAGAAGAGGATGACGATCTATTTTCGTTGCAATCTCCCTCCAACTCTATGCTAATATAGATAGATAGATATAACACTTTATTGCTCACCAAAATAACAGACACAATACATTAATTGCAGTACTTGTACGCAGAACAGTAGGCCTTATCGCTTACAGTGATCTCTTCCAGGCAACCTAACTTATGAGATATTTTATGCTAATCTGGCGATGAAGGTGGTGCATAAATTCAGATGTTTATAGATTTTTAAAATATGTGTTAAATTTTTAAGATAAATATATACATGTATTTTACTGATAAATAGTAATTATATACTTAAATAATTGTATATAGATAATTTAGGCATAGTTGTTTAAGGAAAGGTAGTGCTTCCTAAATAGATTCTTAAACGTCAGTAAGTGTTCTTGCCTCTGTGATTCTAAAGCCTAGTTCGCACTCGCTAGTAATTTAGTAACTAAACGTGTCTGAACAACAAAAATTTTGTAGAGTAGATAAGCAAATCATTTAGTTTAGTCGATTAATTTCGTTCTATCTTTTTCGGTAGTAGTAGAGTAGTGCCTGCCACCACGCGTCACTGCTTACGCGTTCATTTGTTAACATTTTATTAACAGAAAATTTACACAACTTTCAGACATTCTGAAACTATCAAAGTATTCTTTGGGATCTTCTAGTGTTAATTCCTTCAGAAGACAATTCGTAGCTTCTAGCTCATCTCTTCTATTAATTCATTGTTGTACCCATAACTTTATTCTCCTTATTACACAAATTTCTTCGTCCACCTCTTCTAAAATACGGATTGTCAGTAGCTTTATTAGCTTATTTACTTTATCGAGTGACACGTTCATCTTGCAAAACACCACTTACTTGTGTACTGTACTCGACCGCAGTGCGAACAATTTTTGGGCAGTAGCGAGTACTTTAGTTACTAAACTAATCGTGCTCGAGTAAATTACTAGCATAGTGCGAACTAGGCTTCAGAGGCAGCGCATTCCAAAGTGCGGCACTTGGCACTTTAAAGGAATTACCATAGAATGACGACGTGCGTGCAGGTGTCACAATTATAAATGCGAAGTAAGTCTAGACAGACTTTCTTCGCATTTATAATATTATTTATAAATATATAGACAGACGTGTATTCACAGATTTTTTTGTTAAATTTGGTATAGGTAATATGTGGTCTCTATACCGAGAATGGATATTAGATACTTTATTATTATCACAATGCTTACTTTAAAATTGTATTTACTTAAATTTTAAGGTTGGTAACACGAGTACACATTTAAATGCGTATAAATTATAGAATCCAGTTGGTAATAATTATAATTTTTAATGATTAAAAAAAATCAAATTACATCATATTTTATAACGTTGGTAGTTATTGCTATATTACTTTTAGTAAATTGCGAACTAAATGTTTTACGTGCAGGAAAATTCGTCATATCTCGAATTATCTAAAATAATCTGTACTATAAACCTTACATAGCATAAAATACAGTCGCTTTCCGCGTCTGTCTGTTTGTATATCCGCTCCCTTCTAAACTACGAATGTATTTTTAAGCGGTTTTCACCATCAATAAATAAATCACACGTTTTTTGCTGCTGATTTATACCAGCAGCATAAAATCATATATAAACTACTAGCTTTTGCTCGCAACTTCGCTCGCAGTATATAAAGTCCTAATTAAGTTTTATATGTAAGTAAAATAGAACCCATCAAGGCTTAACCCGCGATGTAGGCCCGTTTGTTACTCAATCACGTCAGAACGGCTAAACGGATCTGAATGAAATTTGGCACAGAGATAGATTATAGTCTAGAATAGCATATCTCGGAAATATGTACGGGGATTACATTAAAGCGAGAGAAGCCACGGGCAAAAGCTAGTCTATTATTATAAAATTTTAATTTAGTTAAAAAACGACGTGTACTCTTTCTCTTTCTCCTCTGTGTAATATCATATCCATTTTTGAGAGAATGGACTATGTACCCGCCACGCTTGTCCAAAGTGAATTTGGCGAGTTCCACGCCCCGGTTATTTCGATGTGTAGGTTTGATCTTGATGTTTTTCGTCACCGTTAGCATGTGGTAATTATAACAATATGGACTGCCTAGAGACCGCGCCACGAAAGAAGTCACACGGAAATAAAGGTACTAAAAGTGACAGCTCCGCTATTTGATAGGAATTCGTTCGTAAAGTAGCCAGAAAATAAATTTACAGCTTTAATTATAAAATATTTTGTATTTTTTATTCAATGATTGCCTACATCGATTTACGGATTAGCAAATAATTACTCTGGCGGGATTAAGTACGGCGATTGCAGCGCCGCATCCTTGAGACTTCTTTTGTTGCGCGGACTTCAAGTGGTGGATCCTTTCCGGCCAGGATTAGAAACCACGCTCTTTGAGTTTGGGACCTGAATATTGTTACAATTTAAGTTCCGACGAAAACAAAATCCACCTGCATATCTATAAAAACACATTTTATTACCCGTCGGCATTTGAACTAATTGTATTCCTTTTATGATTGTCTTCTTTTGTTCACTCATTTATTGGTTATTGTGGAGAACAGCCTATTGTACTCGTGTATGACCGCTTGCAGGAATAATTAGCCAGGTGTGCGGATTACGATCTAGGAAATTCGATCCACACTGCCGGGTGGACATATTGTTGCATTTGTGATAACCACGAGCGAAGCTAGTTGTTGTGTACCACAATCGGGAATCTAATAAGTGAGGGACTTTGCGAGCTTTATTAAATTACGACCTTCTGCATTACATTTGGACTTGTGTTCGGTTATATTTGTACCTGTGTTATACGTGTTTGTATAATTCTAATAAACTCTATAATAATTCCAACAGCATTTTAATTCGAGTCCCGTATCTCGTAACAATATCCTATAAGCTATCACGGCTTTATCACTTTTACATATTTATTGATATGATCGAAATGACAATAATGTTGGAGTTCTTTGACGCGTGAGCATGTTATGTTTTTAGATCAGAAACATACGCCTTCGTAAAATCTTACCAGAAGAAGACATTTATAAAATAGAATAAAGTATTCTTTATTGCAGACATGAAAGCATTATACGTCAGACTTAACAATATTTCAATAGTATAATTGGCGGTCCTGCGATTTCTTCCAGACAACCTTATGGAGATAATTTTATCTTATATATAAAAATCAATTGCTGTTCGTTAGTCTCGCTAAAACTCGAAAACGGCTGGACTGATTTGGCAAATTTTGGTTTTGAATTATTTGTCGAAGTCCAGGGAAGGTTTAAAAGGTGAGTAAATATGAATAATATTTTGTTAAGTTTTCGCGACTTGTGTACTTAATAAAACTACGTTTTAAGGGTTAAAAGCGCGGTCGGCTGCGGCCACTGAAAAGTGATCGAAACGTCGGAATAACAAAAATCAAATAAATTACCGCGCTTAAAACCTTTAAAACGTAGTTTTTTTAAATATGAATAAAATTGATTCTGAGACGGTACGAAGTTTGCCGGGTCGGCTAGTTATTCATATTAATTACTGCTCCGCTACACTAGCTCTATGTCGAGTTTTATTTAAATCCTTTGTGTCGGTTTCACGTAATGTTCTTAGAGCAGACAGACAGATACAATTCTAAAAGTTGCTTTTTCGAAATTTTGCTGGTCCAAATTAGCCCCGCGCATCTGAATTTCCTCATTTTTAAATTCGTCGTACAACTTTAAAGCCGCCTACACACTCTTCAATATCGTTATTGAGAGCAACTTGTAGTCTATTGTGCGCGCTCTCGACCCGAATCTATTCACTGGATGCAACTAAGCTTAAGAATACTTCCGTTCGAACTGTTCCATGTTTAAACTGAAGCGTTTATTGTTAATCGATAATGTGGAACAACGACATAAAAGAATTACAATACTACATTTCTAGATAGCGCTACAAGTCACTTCTCTTTAGTTTTGATATAAAAACAACCACTGAAGTTTTAATCAACATGTGATTTGAAATACACACATTATTTAGACTAAATATGCCAAAAATTTAAAGTCCATAATATTATAAAATTCTAAATATGCCGTGTCGGTATATTGTAGCTATTTAAAAAAACCAACTGAAATAAACTATATAAACGATGGAGACCACGGTGTATTTTTTTTTACATTTCTTGTCTGTTTGTCGGTTTGTCTGTTTGTTCGGGATTCACGCAAAAACTACTGAGCCGATTTCGATGCGGTTTTCGCTGATCGACATTAAATTCTTAGACTTAAAATCTTCGCTCCTTTTACTGTTTTGAGCTGTTTGTAGTTGTTCGGGTGCATAAAAATTAGCTTATTCCGACACAGTATTCACTTAAACGATATCTTACATTTTTTTTTAAATGCTGTGGTATTTGTGTCCCGGCACGTTTTAACCGTTTTAAGCGCGGTAAAATTTATGCTGTTGTTTACCTTTAGTCATTCATTTTGTATTCGTATTATTAAATGAAAATTATAAACTTAAAACTACAAGTTAGTTTGCTTACTAATTAATAAGTTTATTTGTTTCAAAGATTTGTAACAAACTTAGAATTACAATAAGAAAGACATACAAATTTGCGGTATTAAAAATAAATTCTTTTTTATGATTCTACTAGCTCCAAAACTAATATCAACTGTATCTTTGGAGCTATTATTTTCTGTCACTGTATCTCTGCTACATACAATAATTGAGCAGAGCGGCTCTAATGTATAGGGTAATTTTTAAAAACCAGTCTAAAATAATTCTTTACTCATACAGTCATACTTTTACCAAACAGGCCAGATAGAGTATACAGTACAGTGTGCACTGTGCATACTACAATGATAGCATGTTGGCCATTCTTTAATTCCTTTTATTTTTCAATAGATGTCGCTGTACGGTTGCTCTGCAATTCTAAAACACGCTGACGTGTTCTTATTTCGTTTAGGCAGTACTTACCATTGAGTTTTTTTGAGCATACTTACCTGGCGTAGGGGACACCGTGATCAAGAAGGCGGTTCCCCCAGGGCGAGGCCTTCCCATTGCACTGCGGTTGGGTTGACCCCTGCGATTATCCCTAATGTGGATAACTCGGACGCGTAATTTTTGGTAGTGGGGGACTGCGTACGCGCTGTCCCCTCCATAAACGCTTGTTTTGTTCTTCTCTGTCCTTATTTTATCTATTTTCTTATGCTGCGGCCGCACTTGCGTTAGTGTTAAAGATTTAAAGTTGCAAATTTCCATAAATTAAACTTATGTATTCGTGAGAATGTTACATACATGTGATGGTTATGTATATATTAGATTTATTTGTCAATTATTCGCGTTTACAAATTGGTCTTTAATCTTTAAAATTCATGAATTCCTTCAAGCTATAGAAAATGTGTCCGATCCACTTGTCAAATCGGCATTTAAGTTGCCGGAATGATAATTAGGTGGTTACCTGGTTTATTGCTTAGTTTCATAAGGTGAGTCGTTGGCCTATCAAAATACCCAACCTTAAAATAAAACGGGTGACAAATTCTACGTCTGTTGCCTTAGAAAAAAGTTCAAATTTTTAAGAATGATTAGAAAGCTGTGTTTGATACTGGGCCCAGCATCCACACTCCAGTGCGGGATATCTGAAAACAGGTCACAAGATCGTACATACGAATGTACTCTGAATTTTATTTTAACCCTCAGTTACGTGTATGGCGACTACGGCTAATTTTTATTTTTTATATAACGTCATAAACAAATGTAGAAAATCACCATCTTGTCAATTTTCATTCATGTACACCCAGTTATTTGTGATTCTCACGTACATAGATAGAGATACACAATTATCCACAAAAAATACATACATTTTTTCAGGTAAACTACGTTAAAAGCGAACAAACAAAAAATGTTATAAAACAGTATTTTGAAAAGTTTTTGTTACAATGAACAGTTACGTAGTCACATTTACAATTCACTAATTACTAACAGAAACCAAACAAAAACTGAGCAAAGCTGAAATGTTCGCAGCTGTTGTTCATACAACCAAGGTTTTCGTTTACATCACCGCACTCGTGCGATTGCTCAACGCGGAGAGAACGCCTAAAAGCATTGTGAGCCTCTCGACCCACTTGCAACGCGGGGACGTGAAAAGGAACGCGCGGTAACCGGGATAGTGTAGTGTGTACACTAGTGTACGGTGTACACACTCTTTTATTTCGCTTTTTCTAATCAACCGACAAAATATGTAGTCTCATTACTAGAGTTTTCCGAATTAATTTATATATTTTTATATTTAAACTAGGATATGCCCGCGACTTCGTCCACGCTTGACTTGAAATTCCAGTGAGATTTTCGGGACACAATGTACCGCAGGATTAAAAAAAAATGTAAGCTGTCGTTTTAGTGAAAACTGTTGGAATAAACTAATTTTTATGCACCGGAACAACTTTGAACCGCTCCCGGGAAAATTCCCGCTGGATTCCCGGGATAGAAAATATCACATAAAATTTGCTATCGATCAGTGAAAAAAAACGCATTTAATTTCGATATTTCTTTTCAATCTGGCCATTTTAAATAATTCTCAGAAAAATTCCCGCGGCATTCCCAGGAGTCTAGGAATTTTCTGTCGACCAGTAAAAACCTCATCGAAATCAGCCCATCAGTTTTTACGTGAATCCCCAACAAAAGACAAGAAATTAAAAAAAAATGAATCGTGTTCTCCGTCGTTTATATAGTCTATTCTAGTTGTTTTTTTTAATAGCTTCAATATATAGACACGACATGTTTATAACTTTATAATCTTATACATTATAAATATTAGATACGATGAGTATTGCTATTAGTACTCTATTTTTTATGCAATTAATATACTTATTATGTTTTAATTGTTCGTATGGAGGATAGGGATAAGGAATACCATCTCCATGTTTGAAAAAGTATCCGTCAAAACGCGAACAATAAGGGTGGCGCTGCGTTAGCAGCTAGATTCGCTAGGCTACATTTTAAAGGAAGCGCTAAAAGTAATTAGAGTGAGACAGAAAAATAAACATGGACCGAAAGATTGCCGCTTGGTTTTTTACACGTTACTAGAGTTTTTCCCGCGTCTTTGCCGCAGGTCTAACACTAGCGGGTAACTCTATTTTATTTGCATAAATATTTAATTAGATTTTTTACACATATAAATCTTTAATGAAAAGTTATCTAATTGATAGTGAAAACCGCTTATACCCGGTTTCTGAGGTACTTTTAACTATAGTTTATCAGTTCGTTAGCGCTATCGATACAATAACTTATAAAATTGCGTTTCTGAACACACCATCGTACGATAGTTAAACTAGGTTCAACTTAACTGACCAATATTAGGCGTTTATCTATTCCATATCTTTTGTTTGACGTTTTGTTGTTGACGTTTTTGTTTGATCTAAATAAATATTAGATATTCCTTCTTCAATAGATCCATCTAGTGGCGAGTTTTGATACTAGTTGTAGGTTAACAGTTAACCTAAGTTTATCTATGACATAACTTTATGGAATCAATTGTTATTGAACTCATAACTGGTAACCTCAGAAACCGGGCATTAGAAATCCCTTGCGTGGTTTAGGGGAGTTGGCGGATATACAGACAGACGCGGAAAGCGATTTTGTTTTATACTATGTATATACTATGTAAGATCAGAGCTATTTTGAACTTAATGTTTTAGTACGATATTTATCTTCACCGTTTAAATAAGTAAGTTAGGTTAGAAAAACGAAAACGGGACTTCGGGTACCTTATCTACTAAACTATGGCGACTCAATTATAATGATGAGCAATAAATTAATGACCTTCAATCGAAAAATAATGAGCTGCTCATGATCCGTCGATCAAGTTTTGTAAAATTAAAACCGAGTTAAAAATTGCGACCCCCATCTATGAAGCGAGGGTGTTCCGCTTGCCCCCATTAAAGATACAAGTGACGACCCATTTTATGCTGTATTCTTATCTTTGTGCTCTTTGATTAGAAGCTTTTGCGTTATTTTAGAAATACATTGGCTATTGGATTTATATACGTAAACATACATGCGCCTTGGAATGAATCACTCCTAATGGAGGTCTTTGTTAATGCAATTAATGCGTATTGAATCTAAAAATATTTAGTATTATTATAAAATGTATACATTGTATTTTCTGCACTGAAATTCTAAGCGAGAAATAGAACACAAATATGTTCTGCACTTCTGTTCCTGTTCTTTTTTTTTGCAATATTTTATTTACTACTCGAAAAAACATGGATTGTCCTATTAGATATGCACTCGATAATATTGCTTAAATTTTAAAATTATGAATTTATGGGCATGTCCCGACTAGGCGGAGGAGCGAGATGAAATGCTCCTCAATCTCAAAGTAACATCTTCCAGCGAGGCTATTGTTGTCCCTTACAGGCCGAGGCTTGTTAGAAATTTGTATCGTTACGAGTTGCGAGACCCGAATTAAAATGTTGTTGGAATTAATATAGAGTTTATTAGAACTATACAAACACAGGTACAAATATAACCGAACACAACAAGTCCAAACGGAATGCAAAAGGTCGTAATTCAATAAAACGCGCAAAGTCCGTCACTATTAGATTCCGATTGTAGTGTAGTATAAACGTCTCGCTTTGATCGTGGTTCTCACTCGACTGCCTTCCTCCCTCCATTAGGCCATCGTTTTATCCTGCACAAGTGCAATGCCTGCCCGGCCGCGTGGAACGAATTTCCTAGAATCAGCTTGTACTTTAAAATCCGTTACACCTGGCTAATGATTACAATACAACAATATACTGTTCTCTAGAAACGTATGCCAATAAATAAGTAAACAAAAGAAGACGATTATAAAAGAATTACAAATAGTTCAAAGACCGACGGGTAATAAATGTGCTTCTACAAATCTGTACGTGGAATGTTACTGTCGGCGCTTAGGTTGTATCAGTATATATTCTTTGTACGTGTCGGGAATTGTTAGCGACCTCAATTATTGCACAGCGCCATCTATTGGCTTGTAAGTGTTCGACTACAAATTAATATAAAATATATAGAATCCCTAAATATCGTGAAACGGTTGGCTTTGAGCTAATCGTGTTTCGTACGTTAAGTTGAGATCCTATAGCACACTGCCCTCGTATCTCATCCCTCCTATACCATGCATTCGATCTCAGCCCTCCTACACTGCTCCCTCTATCCCATCCTAAACGTTGGCAACGCGCTGGCTTTGCCCGTCGTAACCATTTTCAATTCGATGGGGCAGCTTAGCAGTAAAAAATCGGCACAATATAAATTTAAACCGAAAATTGTACATGCATTTTATAACACTGTAGCGGGGAGTTGACTCTACTGGACAGATTACATTGGGAATTGGGAATGGAATCGTTCGCGGTATGATCAATAACAAAGTAACACCTGCGCGTTGTTATGTCCTCCGAGGGTTCGTGTAATTGTGCAAATTATAATAGAAATATAGCGTTTATTCCCATTAGGAAATCGTACTAGTATACATGTCTGTTGCTGTATTACAAATATTAATATCGGCCTATAAAATTTCCAATGGATTGTGTACCCGTAGCGATTGTCAAATTTTATGCATCAGTTGTCTTCATGTCCACGGACAAAACTATTTTTCTAACCTCTACATCATAATAGCTCATCATCATCATCATCACCTTATTCCTAGCATTAGGTTCGGAGCTTCTGTTTCGAAGCCTAGAGTTAGTTTTCCTACTCTCCTTCAAGTGGAAGACCACTTAATTGTAATACGGCCACTGGTACACATGCCATCCTCGCAGTGTGACGTCCGTATTTGTTGGCTTTATCCCTTTCCTAGGACCTGACACACGCAACACGGCTAAACATAATTTATTCGCCACATTACCATTACATATTAAAGTAGCCGTACTAGTGTGACTTTGTAGTTTAAGATATTAAGGCTACCACGAGCACGGGAGTTCTTGATATGGTTCTTCCTCAATATTTCTTCTATGTGTGCCTTTGATATTCAGTTGACTGTTTCAAATCGTGTTGGTAAAGACCTATAATCGATTTAATGAATGTAAGAACTTCTATTTTTTTTCTTTCAGTGGCATGGCAGTCTATCCTGCGAGGCGGCGGCAGCTTCTTCGTCGATGGGCGGCGCCGGGGTACCACTGCTCCCGGACTCGGAGCTGATAAAGCTGTGCCCTATGTGCCGCGTGCCCATCGAAAAGGACGAGGGCTGCGCGCAGATGATGTGCAAACGGTGCAAACATGTCTTCTGCTGGTACTGCCTCGCCTCTCTTGACGTAAGCGCTCTTTTTATATTATACTTATATTGTTGCGTCTAAAAGCGCACGCACGTACATGCTTCGCACGATACGTTTTTAACAAGCTACTTACTGGTCATGGATTATAAGTATCCTAAAGAGTTTCGTTGTATTGCCGCCACGCTGATTAAAGATCTCTAATCCGCTCAATTGTTACCGTGTGCAAATGGCATTAGGGTAAATCTCGTTGTTATTCATCACAGAATATCATTATGTGCTGATAAATAGGGTCAACTTAGAAAGTGGAAGTCAATTACATTTCAACCACCAGCGAAGCAATACAAATATGAAATCAGAACGGAAATTCTTATACGAATAAATGTGCGATTTTTTTAAATAAATAGTCTGTCACGCCAGGCGTCTCTCCTAACATGGTCAGGAACATTAAACAGCTCATTATAACTAGGTGTTCTTTTGTAATACACGTTTTACAAGCACATTTAACGGTATCGATTGATTGTTGACGATTTGGACTTCTTATATCACTGGTTGTTCGTAAGTGATGTAAATAAGGCTTGTGATCTTTCAATTGGAAGTTAGTTGAATCCCCAAATTATTTGACAATATTGTTGCGAAAATCTACAAATCCCTTGCAACACGTGCTTTATTACTCGTTGGAATTTAAATTATCTGTAATTATTTTAATGATTTTGCCTTATTTGTTCATTGTCACTTGTTTACGTTAATCTTTCAGGTATTGAAATTTAGCCGCTATTGTCAATGACTAATCTCTTTTTGTTTCCTTCCAGTAAGGCGTTATAAACCCTTTTTTATAATATTCGAATTTCGCCATAGATTCTTAGAAGCCATTTTGTTTCGGATTAAGCTTACAAGTTCGAGAATCCCAATGAACGATGTACATTTTTCTGGGGGAGTCTATTCCTATTTTTCTAACGTATAAGGTCGACCCGTTAAGACAGAGTTGGTTGAGTTTCAACTGCGACCGAGGCGTTCCCAAGTGCACTTTCAGTAGAAGACTCTTACATCGACGGACTTTGCGCATTTCATGTTATGACGATTTTTTGCTTTACCGTTTGGACTTGTTGTACTTGGTTGTGTTTGTGAGAACTGTGAATTACGTGGGTGTACTTTTAATTAAGTTCATGATTATTCCAACGGCATTTTAACTTCGAATCCTACAAATATGTAACAATATATTCATCTATAGGTAGTTAGAAATTTCAAATGTATACGTATTAAATACGATGCCATTCGCAACTATACAGCGTTGGAAACTAATTAGTACGTTATCGTTAAAAAGATATTATAACAATGAAAATGGCAAAGAAAACTGTGTATTGTGTGCGTACGTTTCCCCCGAGTATTAAGGACGGGGTCGGGTCGTTTGCTTTTATAATTATATTCGTTGAAAAACTAAAGCCAGCCTTGACCCCCATACGGCGCGCATGCCGGCGAATACCTATTATCATGCTGTGTAGCATGTTATTCAATTGAATGGAGTTTATTCATTCTTAATAACTGACGTATGGTTAAAATCTATAGTAAACAGATAAAATTAAAAGTAGACCAAATGATATGCCTGTTGAGTTTTGCAAGGCGGATCAGCGGGTTTCACACATTTTTTGTTTTATTTTCTTATGCGGGGGGATTGCATTTTCGCACTGTCTCCAGGCCCGGGAGGACTTTGCCGGAGGATGTGTGAGACCCCCAACGAAGGTCTTCTACTCGGTCTTCTAAATTTACAACAACGCGAGCGAACCCGGGGGCAAATGCTAGTTTTTTTAAATAAAATTTCTATTATATCTTTATATCTTGAGTACATTATAACACTGAATGTTGGGGATTAGGTATGACAATGGCCCAGTAAAGTAAGAACTATGAAAGAATCCTAAAATTTATAAGACCAGATATAGGTCCGCAGGTCTTTTTCGTTCGCATTTTGACTTCATACTATTTAAAACAATATCTTTTAGATCTTTCTGTATTTCGAAGCAAGTAACTGCTAATAATAGCAACCCTTGTTCTCCGGGCAACGTTATTAGTAAATGCCAAACTTTCTTCGCACTCTCGGTCGGCTTCAATTAGCTTACTTTAACACGGCGTTGATGAATCGTCTAATACTGTTTTCTTAAATTTACAAAGAAGAATCCCTCCTGAGAAAATATTCCGTGAAATATGATGTGCATTATTAAATTCACAATGCGGGCGAGGCCCTCAATTTTTCGCTTCGCACCTTCGCCTCTGAATGTTTTATGTTGAAATGTGTGATGCATTTCACCAGTATCTATTATTTCGTAGAGGTGTGTGTGCCTTTATTTGTTGGGAATGGTTTTCTGAAGAATATATTCTTTTTAGGGCTACGTAGGCATTTAGGAAAAAAACTGAATCCTTATGATAACTTATTCACTACAGGGTCCGTACCCAACCGTTTCCGCAAAATATGTCGGTGAAAAATCTAAAAACAATTTGTGATTAACGTAGTTCATAATTATGCATTTGTAATTTTTAACCGACTTCAAAAAGGGGGAGGTTCTCAATTTGATTGGTATTTTTTTAAATGTATGTACACCGGTTACACTGAGATTTATGATCCGATTTACGTGATTCTTCTTTAGTTTGAAGCGGAATAGTTGCCATTTGGTCCCCTAAAAATTTAACATAGTTCAGCCCAGTAGTTTTCATTTTATGAACATTTTTTATGATTTTTTTCCGTTCCGTTCCGTATGTACACCGATTACGCTGAGATTTATGATCTGATTTACTTGATTCTTTTTTAATTTGAAGCGGAATAGTTGCCATATGGTCCCCTAAAAATTTAACATAGTTTGGCCCAGTCCCGTTTCCCGTTTCCCGTTCCCGTTTCTTGGGACCTATATTTTTTAAGGCGCGCGGCACCTTTCGTAGGCCTACCCATAGCTAGACACTAAAAAGTAACAGATAAAAAAATGAGATATTATAATTCAAAATAACTTTAGAAATAAGTTATTTTATACATTTTAATCTTTGAAGTCGGTTTTTTAAACGAAGTTTTTTTTTGTCTCTAAAACTTTTTAATGTATTGTTGTTGGTTGTTCTGATTACGGCGTAGATAGTCTATATGAGGCTATACTTGCTATTAAGGATGCTCGTCATCCATACAACTGAAGTTAGCAAGAATGTTTTTCAGAGTACTCGCTCGAATTCGCGAACAGTTACATGACTATTTATTTTGTAAATTAATCAATGGGTCGGGAGATAAACCTTCCAATGTCGTAAAAATTGTGTCTTCCCCTCTCGTATTGGGAAAATTGTGAGTAAATTGATGTTATTCTTATAGAACATCAAAAAAATACTTTCAACGAAAATTTGTTTGAACAATATCTATTAAATAGTTTGTACTTAAAGGGTAAGGGTATTTCGATCAGATGTTATTTATGCTTCCGTAGCTAAGTGACGATAATAGTAGACGTTTGTCACGTCTATGGAATACTTCAAACTCTCGTGGACTACTGCGCAGTTGCTAGATTTTTAAAATTTTATCTCATATCCTTATTCATAACCTTTCTGTTATTTACTATGGTCTGGTTGTCTGGGATCGGCCACAGAATGTTCCGTTCTATATCACCCATAACACGAGCGTAAATTGCTTAGCTTGGGTATATACAATGTGTGTGGTTTATTTTATTTATTTATAGTGGCAAAAGCGTATGAAGCTGTCATAAATTGATGTTGAAATCTGTATCAAAATTTTACATTTGAGAAAACATCGCAGTTAACAATTTTAGGGGTATTTATATTTATCACTTGTACGCTTAAATGGTTAAACTTTCGCTAACAAGTGTAACGCTTTCTAAAGCTGGCTATTGTTTGAACGCTCCAGTAGGTAAATATTTTTAAAGTTGAATTTACTCAGATTCAGTTCGTGTCATTTTTTTGCGACTGGAAGTAGTCGGTATGCAATATCGCATATGAAAGACATCGATATAAGATTATCGTTGTTTTCAAATACAAGTGCATTTTTATGTGAGCCTTGTGGCCAAATCCAACACTATAATATGTAGTAAAAAATACTCAAAGGAGTCTTGGTGCTGATTTCGATGAAAAAATATTAGTCTAGTGATATTGCTATATCTTAGTTATACTGCAATACCCTTATTTTTCACAAATTATTCCAATCCATCTTGGGGTTGTCCGGAAGAAATTGCTTTTAGTGATAAGACCGCCCACTGTTTTCTATACTAACACTCCATGAACTGCCTCTCTTCTTTCTTTTCTTTCACCATATCCCAATTATTTGGGGTCGGCACAATATGTCTTTTCCTTCCACACTCCTCTACTCTGATATACATCTTCTGTCACACCACATATCATCATATCATCCTTCACACAATCCATCCATAATGATTCAGTCCAGTTGATGAACTATATCTTAATGTAATGCAATAAACTATATTCTATTCTAGTCAGGAATCGAATCCGGTGATTTTGGAAAAAAACCCATTTATTTATTACACCAAACTATAGTGTAATTTCAATAAAATAATGTCCAACGTCAAACGAAGGGAAATGTTTGATTTCATATATGTACATAGTTTCAAGTCTACCTGTGTGCCGATTTCAGACAATAAAATAGTAGCAGATTGTTACACGGGAGGGAAAAGTGTCCTATTTAGGCACGAGATGGTTTGGCCCACGAGCGCACCGAGGACGCCAATAGAAGTTCCTAAATAGAACATACATTATAATAAGTTTAGTATTAAAATTAGAATAAATTAATATAATAAGTTATTCGTAAGGTACACCACAACACACATATGATTGAACAAATGTCTCACACAAAAACAAAAATTACCAAGAAGCGTGTATACTAAATACCTAAAACCTTCTTCAAAATTAAGTATACGGAATTCGAGTCCGTAGAATTGTTAAAAAAAATAGACCTTTCGTCCGAGGTTAACACTCTGATTTTGATTTCGAATATGGGGATAGTAAATAAAAACTGATTAGTTAAACAAACTACTACTTCTCTAAGGAAATCAGGCGTTAAATCCACATCTAAATCTGATGAAATCATTTAATACGTCATATACGAAACGTCAAGTTAATTTTTTTTTCTGTGGCATTCTATCAGCCAGTATTTTTTTTCACTGATGATAGTAAATATTTAGCTCTCTTTGTAAATTAAAGAACAATTTAATGAAAAGTAATTTATAAGTATAAAATTGCTCATATTTTTTATTACAATTTATGCCGCCATTGCACAGTAGCTGTAAAAAGTTGGGACATGAGTTGCATGTGTTGGGAGAGAGGTGCGCATGTGCTTCGTGGGTACCGACGTCAGTCGGATTCCCGGAGGGGCAGATATGCGCAAAATCTTTCCCCGTAAAATACCGCTGGGGGCCCTCTAGCATCTAGGGAGCAGAGGAGTCTTCACCCCTGTTGACGAAGTGAGTTTGCACTGCTTCCCGGGGCATTCTCAAGCACTGATGCGCTAGGATCAGCGTGGGCGTAACTACGTTCTAAGTCTCACGCTCTTCCTGCCATAATATAAGCGCGGGGCACATGGGAAGAGGGTGGTTTTAGTGGAGTATTGAGTTGCTAAGTAGGTTTGTTTCGAGTCTCCACACAAGCCGGTCGATTAGTGTTTGGCAGCTCCCAGGGTATTGCCTCCATAATCGACTATGGTCTAATCCCTAGCAAAGGACCCGGTATTGTGCGAAATGCACAAGCCTTCGCATTTCCCAAGCCTTAAAAAAGAAATGAGTTGCATGGTATATCAATGGTCCGCATAGCTTCTTATTTTTTTTGACATCAGGGAAAATCGTTCCCCACAGACGAAAAGTACCGTTTTCATCCTGTGATCAGGCAACTCCATGCGTACTTTCAGAATATGTGAAATGAGAAATTGTATTTGTTTTTTCATAGTTTTTAATTTTCACTTTTGTTTACATTCAAGGACGACTTCCTCCTTCGGCACTACGACAAAGGACCTTGCAAGAACAAATTAGGACACTCACGTGCGTCCGTGCTGTGGCATCGCGCGCAGGTATGTTAATTCTCGTAAGAAACACGTGAATCATTTTTATTTTTAAGATTATTTTATTGTACTGGTCGTTTTATGTTGTTGTATGATGGCTATTACATGGATGGGAATTTTGAATGATGTAAGCCTGGTTAAAAATGAATGTTATTGTTGAAAATTTATTTTGGCTTTGCGTTTAACTCTTGTATTATGATAAAATACTGTACGATATGTAATTCTAAAATGTCTTCGAAGATTTATTGGATAAGACGCAATACCTTCCCAGAAGATATCTGTGTGTATCAGAATCTTCAAAACTTGTAAGAAAAAAGCATTACCCTGCAGATTTTGTGTGTGCGTGCTAGACTCTCAAGTTACCTACGCTCACTGGAAAAGAAGGAATACCTCGCAGTTTGTGTGTATGTTGCCAGAGGCTTACTCCCCTGGGCTTAGTGGACAAGAAAAATACCACGCTTGGTTTATGCGTGTGCTCCAGAAACTTACTTCTTTAAAACTTGTTGAAAAAGAAGTAATACCTCGCAGTCTGTGTGTATAGTGTGCCAGAACCTCACGTTCCCGAAAGATTATTGGAAAAAATCAATATCCCGCAGATTATGTGCATACGTGCCAGAAACTAGTCTCCATAGATTTATTTAAAAAAAACAATACTTCGCTTACTAATGTGTGAGTTCCAGAGTCTTGTGTCTTCCAAATCTTGTTGGAGAAGAAGTAATACTTCTTAGGCTTTTTGTGGGTAGCGATGTGCCCGATTAAGGATTGCGCCCCATGCATTTGGGACTCCGCGACCATATTCTATCTATGACTCCGACAATAAACATAACGTAGTCGAGAAAATCCACATATGACACCGTGGGCCATAAGTAGTGTTGCAAATTATAACAACCATAAAATTGTTGAGTTGATGAAAAAAAAGTGTTATTATGTTTTGGAGGTATTAGTTTAATTTTATCTTTTTAAATTATGATTCTAATATGGGAATTAAGATTAAAATAGCTGCAAATTAAAATTTATTGTTCAATTTATATTAATGTTTTGACTTTGCTACTAATGCTAATTTTTCATTTCAAGATCAAAAAACCCAAATTGTATTTTAGTCGTTTTTGTGCACTTACACTTGTGTAGGCAATGTTTCCTCAACGCTGCCCATTGGCAGTGATCTGCTACATAATGTATTTTAGTTTCAATTACTTTGTTTTTTGTTTGTGCTTAATTAAACTGTGTAGTTTTCTTTTATTATATTAATAAATCATAAGTTAGATCTTATGTATGTATATTGACCTATTCACACACAGGTCATTACTTAATGCAAATTTAGTAGTATATAAACAATAATTTCTTAATTAATTACTGGCATTAATAGGAAAATATTACGTTTATATATTTTCACATCGTCCTATTAACATACTACTGTTTTTCAGAAACAGTCTTAAAATCCGTCCAACTCTCATACAATTGGATTTTTCCCGAGACTGTGGCGAAAGAACAAATTCACTTCTTATTTATGATTATATTACCTATTATTTCATTACTCGCTTTTGCCCGCGGCTTCGGTCGCATTAATGCAAACTTTCTGTAGACGGGGTGTAGGACCGGACGCTGGGAGTGAGTCCCACGCGACCTCTTTAGAAATGTCAGACTTAATGTTTAATTTAAAATACCAGTAACGCCATCTAGAACCATGAATGAGAATAACATATTAAAATTCCGTTGCCATGGCGATGTATTTGCTAGTTAATTGCAACGGTGGCGCGAATAGAACGCGGTCAGAGCTCCATCTTTTCAGCTATATTCGTCTATGCCTCTGGAAGGGTAGCTGTTTTCTGGATGAAAGGTGTTCTATATCCTTTTACGTGCCCCTGACAACAAGAATGAATGAATGAATGCTAAATTTCACGATTTGTTGCGTGGTAAAGGCGTGTAAGAGCCACAAGCAAACTCACATTTGCATTTATAATACATATTAATAAGAACGTATACAATAATCTACCCATAATATAGGTATTTATTAAAATTAAATCTATAATATTATAAAATTGTACAAATTGTAGTCTTCTGTTTTTTAATTTTTTGTTTTTGTCAGCGTGTTCGGGATTGACGTATCCTGGGAATTCCGCGGCAATTTTCTCGGGAGAGGTTTAGAGTGGCCAGGTCGAAAAAAGTTCTGATTCCCATTCGCTGATCGATAAATAATTTAAAAGAACATTTGTAGTTATGTATTCCTTTAGTAACATTACTTATCTCGAGTTATTATGGGAATTTCCGGGATTCGTGTATTTTCACACTAGAAAATCCATCACCTTGCTGAAAATAACCTTTGATTTTAAATTTGGCAAAATAATTGTAAACTTTGTTACCTATCCAATGTGGACGAAGTCGCGGGCAAATACTAGTATATAATTAAAGAATTATTTAAAAGTTTCCAGCCTTGGGTAGATTGATTCTACGAATTCCGAATGAGAAGAAATTATAACAATATCCTTGAAAGGAAGAAATTTTGCAACTTCAAAACAAATGGAAATCTTACGTCATTGGCACGTTTCGCGTGTTTACGACATTTAAGGTGTGGGGTTAGTTCAATAATTAATCCCTTTTTACTGAGTTTGAACATTATTATCGACTGTTGTAAATGTTATTTTTAAATTTTGGTAAACGATATAATCGTTTACCAAAATTTAAAAACGAGGTGTGCAGCATACTTGTCTCCAAAGGCTAGATGTAATTTTATAGTAGTCTGATGAAGCTGGTCTCCTCAATTTTTTGCTTCCCAAAGCGGCTGATACACTTCTCACCTAGACCAAAATCTTTTGCGACATCAAAATGTCACAGGAGGTTTGGTTGAATTGTTAAACTACTTCAACGACTTTGATAAACAACATACACGACTGCTTTGTCTTCTCAAAAAAATTCACTGCCTATCATTTTGTTAATGCAAAAATCTCGAAGCTAAACCAGCATCCTACACCACGTTTACCGAGACGCGGTTACCACTCCAGGACTCATTGGCTACATAGTCTACACTACATTTACCGAGGTGCGGTCTCCACTCCAGGACTCATTGGCTATATAGCCTACACTACGTTTACCGAGACGCGGTCTCCACTCTAGGATTTATTGGCTATATAGCCTACACTACGTTTACCGAGACGTGGTCTCTACTCCAGGGCTCATTGGCTACATAGCCTACACTACGCTTGCCGAGACGCGGTCTCTACTCCAGGACTCATTGGCTACATAACGTACACTACTTTTACCGAGACGCGGTCTCCACTCCAGGACACATTGGCTACATAGCTTAAATTACGTTTACCGAGACGCGGTCTCCACTCCAGGACTCATTGGCTACATAGGTCTTGCTACAGACGTCACTGGACCCCCATTTCAACTTCCTAATATTGCGACAAAAGACATTGCCAAAGCTATAGTAAATAAATACATATTAAAAGTATTATGTTTTTCAGGTGGTTGGCATCTTCGCCGGATTCGGTTTGCTACTCCTAGTTGCCAGTCCCTTGTTACTGCTCGCAGCGCCTTGTATCGTCTGTTGCAAATGCAGGTAATATTTTCTTTTATTTTGATTTATCAGCCCACAAACGGCTCGATGGCTGAGCCCATTTTTAGGGACGTAGGTAGTACACCACGCCGGTTCAAGGGGGAACAACGGGTCAGACATCGAGTATCTCGATGTTTCAAGTTCATTACATGGTAATAGTAAGCGAGACTTACTTCCCAACAAATGTGAAAGAATAATGCAATATCTCGCTTAGTATGTTGCTTACACCAAACAACCTACAGCCCCTCGATATTAACATACCTATATTTTAATTTAACAAAGAGACTTATAATTTATTTACTTTTAAATACATTTGCTCACAATTTTAAAACCATTGGCAATCTTATCCTTAATAGCAATTTCCTCCAAACAACCACGAAAAAAGTCTCGCAGACGTAGCGCTGCAATCGCCGTACATAATCGTGCTAGACTAATTGTGTTCTTATCCGTAAATCGCTGTATATAGTTCCTAAATAATAAAAACTAAATATTCCATAATTAAAGCCGTAAATTTGTTTCTTGGCAACTTTACGAATAAAATCCTAACAAATAGCGGAATTGCCATTTTAGTTCCTTTATTTTTCGTATTTTACGCTGCAGCGTCTAGTTTATTATTATTTACCATACCATTCACTCGTTCACTATCTCATTCATTCGTTTACCATGTCGTTCATTCGTTTACAGACTCTGCAATCCAAGCACCAAGAATCTGGAAGAGGTTGACGAGATCGACAGCATCAGTCCGGGTCGGGATGAAGCCAGCGACGAGATCATGAGGGCCAGAGACAGGTATCTCTCTGACTGACGTCAACCACGCTACTAATGTGCTGACTTACAGACGACCGTTTGAAGTCTCAATCAAATTCAAAGAGAACAGAAACCACGGCTATCAAATGATCACAGGGACCTCAGTGATTGACGAGTATGTGATAACTACGTAAATAACTATACAATCAAATGTCATTATTGGTGATTGTAAAATATAATCACAGCAATTATTTGATTGTTCATGGTACTTTTTTAGAAAGGCCAACATGCATACGTCGTTAAAATTGCCACTTTTGCTTAGTCATATAATGTCAAAGTGACAGCAACTGTCAATGTCAAGTGAAAAAAATACATGCAAACCTGTGCAATATCTTGCGTCTATCAGTATATCTAGACACATTTAAAATATGATTCGTTAAAAGTAGCTCTTTTAAGCCCACTGTTATATGAAAAAAAAATACTCTTATATGATGAAACATAAAGTTTCCACTTAAATGATTTAGGTCTGGTATCCAATTGTTTTTTTTATATATAAATCGTTATCTTTCTCCAGAAATAAAGATTATGAGAGTTAGTTTTTTTTAAAACGTAAATATATAATGTAGTACAAAGATTATTTACTTACACTTTTCTAAATGTTAATTCATATATCTGAACTTTCATATCTCAATTATTCATGTCGTTACGAGCAGGCTCTATAGTTGTATTAAATGTTTTAGACAATCCGCTGATTGAGGTAACCATTAGAGAGCATCGGAATATGGAGTTTCAAACTCAATACAATATGCGGTTTATATGATAAAACTGTTTTCATATATGATAGAACTGTTATATACGAGAATGAAGTATGAATTTGACGAAAAAGAAAGGACTAAAAGAACTTACTGTCGTGACCTTATAATATTTTCATTGGATATGACGGTAGAAAACGTTATGGTTCGTAATATAAGAGTTTTCTTACAATACTCTTAAATAAAGGACTGTTTTTTAAATTCTATACTCTGACAGAAGTACGAAATGACTTAGTAAGTTCTTCTATTTCTCTATAGGCCAAACTGTTATTGAAAAATGTTATCAATATTTTAATACTTTTACGATATAGATTTTATAAAACAGCCATGTAACACAAACAAATGTTGTGAGAAATATATTAAAAAAAAGATTTGTATATACGTGCGAAGACTTTAGTCAAAGTAAGAATTCATTTCTCAAATAATATAAATAATTAAGGCTCATGTTATAGTTTATAGCGTTAGATAACTGTCATTAAGCCATTTCATAACTCTGTCTTGCTCACACTTGTGACTTATAAGAGTGGTGCAAATAGAGATGTCATACTAATCGCTGCACTCATAGTTGGGGTACAATACACCTGTAACTATAATTTTATTTTTTCTTTTAATTCTATTACTCCACTGTGCAGTTCACTTCAATCAGTAAGAAAATATGTTAGTGTGTTACATACTTATTTTTCAGTCGTTAATACAGTTTTATGCAACTTGTAATTCCGATCGGCAGTTTTCGTTTGAGCAGAAAAGTGCAGACCGGTCACCGACGTTTAAATAATCTATATTGAACTTTATTCGTAAGCGGAAATGGTAGTGTTCCGTTCTATGCGTTCTTAGCACTGTTCCGCTCACATGATTTGTAAATTATACGGGGCTACTAAAATTGGTCTACTGCGCAGGTACATCAGGGGCCATTATTAGTTGTGGAAAACTGTAACAACGAAATATTTTTTCTGTTATGTTGTTATGTTTCTATTGATTGTCCTTTAATGTTTTTGAGTGCAGTGCAGTGTAGTAACAGTGCTGTTAGGACAAAAGTTAAATGAAAGCAAAAAAAACATCGGTATTTCAATGTATATATCGACTTAACGAGTACTTATCCAAATGGACAGAAATATGTAAATTTCATTGTAATTTACATTTTGCGTTAAGTTGACTTTTATTTACTTGCAAGAATGTAAATTGCACAGTTAATAGTGCATGAGCAGAAATTTAGTGTAGTTTCATATTTCAACGTCATTCGTTGATTTCATTATGTCATCATATATATGTAATATATTGTTTCTTGCGAATATAGAACAAAATTGAAGAATTAATCATCTAAATAATCAAATATATGTTTATCTAAAATATTCGTATTAAAAAAATAATTTAGTTTATTGATGTAAAGCAAACATACATTCATTTTTAAATTCTTAAAATATGAAATATTTTGAAACTTGTAATAAAATTGTCCTTTTATTAATATATCCTATAAATGCAGACATATCGGTCTCTTTCAGAATATATATAGTACATTGTAAAGGATGAGATTGTAAATATAATAAAAATACTTATATATGTCATTTTATATTTATATTTTCTACTTTAAGAGAGAATCGTGATACGTGGTTAATTTTATCAAAATAATATCTTCAAACATTTTTTTCCTTAGTTCTTCGGAATTAACTATTATTTATTATGTTTTTATATTTTAGAAATTAGTAGGTTTATACTCAGAAAGAGTTCGATATGTTAATAATATAGTACAAATGCGTGTTGAAGAAAATCATCTATAATATTATAAAATTCTCAACATTATCATCTGTATATTTAAGCTTTTTGAACATGTTTTTGTTACTGGAATAGACTATATAAACGATGGAAAACACGATGCAATTTTTTTTAGATTTCTTGTCTGTTTGTTCCGCATTCACGTAAAAACTACTGGTCCGATTTCGGTGCGGTTATTGCTGATCGACAGCTTAGACTTAAACTCTGCGCTACTTTTTATCCTGAGAATCCAGCGGGAATTTTTCCGCAAATTATTTAAAATGGCTACATTAAAAAAAAACGAATTCCAATGTGATTTTTTTACTGATCGATAGCAAATTTAAGGTTATAAAATGTGTGATATTTTTTATTCCGGGAATCCCGCGGTAATGTTCCCGAGAGCGGTTAGAAGTTGTTCGGATGCATAAAAATTAGCTTAGTCCGACACAGTTTCCACTAAAACGATTGATTACATTCTTTTATAAAATGCTGCGATACTTTGTGTCCCGGAATATATATATATATATATATATATATATATATATATATATATATATATATATATATATATATATATATAATTGTCGAATATATAACAGGTATATATTATTATGAAAAAAGTCTCATTGTACTGGTAAGATGAAAATAACCTTTATATTCAAGATAATGAAACAAAGTGATAATATACTTATTTAAGAATCTACAAATATATTATGATTTTTTTTGTTTATTACATTTCAATATTTTATTTTATACAGAGATTTTCTGATTTTTAGTTTTTATTTAATCGACTGAGAAAATGTGGAGGAATGTTATGATAGTTGTTTTTATAAGTTAATTGTGTTAAAATTCTTCTCATTTTTGACAGCCAAGTGACACTGACTTTTAGTAAATGTTCTAAACATGACAGCAATGTAAAGTCACGATACGTCGAATATGGTTGGTGTCGACACGCCGCTTTGATGACGTCATCGCGTCTCATTAGGACAATAATGATTGGTAACATAGAAGAAAAATACTAGTTTAGAAATGTTAATCCGAATTCATCGATATGTTGGCTTGAGGTTATTTCCACTTAATACGATAGGTTTCGAGTCATCGTGATTTTACAAGTGAAAAGTCGTCAATTGAAAGGGGTGAATAGAAATTTTTGTTTAAAATTTGAAAGTTTTACATTTCTTTATCAAAAAACTGACTTGTGGCGCCCTCTGAAAATTTAAAACTTAAGTACTTTATAGAGTTGTGTTTTTGCTGGGCTATTATTATACCCAGTATTCTTCTTCTATGTCTGTTTGTAGTTTGACACGTTTCACGATATACAATACGCTTTGCGTGAAATTATGATACTTTGTTTACCTCTCTCACTTGTCTAATAGATATTGACCCGCGTTCATCCTATAAATCTGTGGACACATGTTAAATTCAATTCTAACGTTATTAATATATAAAAAACTGTTATTAAAATAACATCTTATTGTTTTACTTTAAAATATGGTAGAAATGATTTTCATTGCTGTTTAAGCAAGTACTGACGTCGTAACTTTGTAAGATGGTGTAAAATCTATGAGGCTGTGACGTTTTGTCAGATGATAAAAACTATCTCAATTGATTTGACTCTCCACTATCGTTACTACGAACTAGATGAACGCGGGTCACTGTTGTAGGAAGCAGGAGGGGTGTTCATTAGTAAACTTTCCGCGTGCGTTTAATATGGTTGATTATTTGAATTTCAATCTCGTTGCACAAAAACTCTGTATACAAAACAAGGAAACTGTCATCGACTCTGTATACGAATGAATCTAAAAAGTGTGACTTCCAACTTGACTTTGTAAATGTACTTATTAACGTGGCAGCATCTTAATGAAGTTATTTGAGTATATTATTAGTGTTATAATCGTAGTATACAACGAAACGAGTAAGATGAAATGACTGAGTGAGATACTTTTTTTTCGACAGTACATTGGCTTGATCGTGTTACTATGATTCAAATTATCATTGCTATAAAGTCTTTGTAAAGATAAATTTTGAGTATTTTTATTGAGATTCAGTTCTCTAAAAAATTTAAAAAGACTGGAACATATTTTTATTTAATCTTATAAGCTAATTATTGTCGGTAAAACAGCATATGCCAATCGCAGACAAATACTGACTTGATAGCCATTTACAGTTTGGTAATTACTATCTAGGGAATTAACGGAAAAGTACCAATTTTTCTTATTTGAATTTCCTCTTTTTTTTTGTAAGAGCTGATCCGTCTTGGTAGTATAGCTGTGTTATCAAGGCTTAAGATTTCTAAACTGACTTTTTAAATGGCCATTAAGAAAGAATCAGCTGAAAATGGAAATAATATCTCATATAGAAAATGAGAGTGATCTAAGTAACTACAATCAAACACCTATATAGGTTTATAGGTGTTTGATTTTTTGTTAATTTCATTCTTATAATTGGTTATGTATAATAAAGTGTGTCTCAGTTTTCAGTCTTAAATAAAACATTAGACGTGTAACTGCAATGCAGTGTGAGAAAATGCATGAATTTTATAATAATATTAGTTATAATTTCGTAACTTCATAGTCACATGTTACGGCTGGTGAAACATAATTGATAAAAAAAATACAAAATAAAATAAGCACAGCTTCACATGTATACATAAAGCCTTAACAAGTAAGTTAATCGTAGTGTATGTTTAAAAAAAAATAACTTTAAACATATTTATGATATTTTGTAATGTAAATAAGAATTTAACATTGTACTTAATAGGATCAGGGCCCGTGATGAATAATTTAAATCTATCATTTAACTGAAACAGGACATTTGTGTAGAAAAAACTAGTTATGGAGCAAAATATCTTATACTGACAGATCGCAGCTTGCCTCTTTTACTCGAGTACAATATATACGATGTCGTCTCGCTCTTAATAAAATGAACGACGGAGTGAGAAGGCAGTATATTTGTTACCGAACGAAAGAGATATTGTTATAGGTGGAAAATTGTATGATGTTCCCTCTGCATTGCATGGGATAATTGATAAGGTTTTTTGCTGTACATCATTGGCCCTTAGTAGCTTGTTGTAGCAAGCTAGTTTAAAGCATTTGTAGACTTAATTGTTGATAGATGGCTAATATAATTCGTTTGGCGGTAAAACAAATTACAACGCCACCTGTGAGCTATACACCCGTAACTCGATGTTTTATTTCAATATTTCCGTGATTAATAGTTCGCTTCGTATGGCTAATAGGTGGCGCTGTGTTGTGTAACGCTTTTACTTGTAAACATTTTCTCATTATATGTTGATTGTAAAATCACCCTTGTCTGTATATGGTATTTGAAAGACTTTTTCTTTATTATTTAGTCAATCGTGGAGTCATCAAAAGATGCCGCAAACAGGTGTTACAGTTTTGTTGTATTTATCGCATTTCTAGTTTTTGTATGCATCTATTCATTATCTGTTTAAAAAAACTAACACGAAATTTTATCAATCATTTATATTCCAGAATAGCTTAACAATAAAATGTTGCTCTAATACCTAAATCTCAAGTACCTATAATAATATATTTATTAAGGCGGTATTTGAATCTATTTTACATGTAGAATGGGTAAAGTTTAAATGTAGTGCTATCTAGTAGTCGATCTTTGCATTTTATTAAATTTTGGTCGTTCGTCTTCTAAAGGTGTTCGTGTCACTCTTGGATAAGATAAACAAAAATATAATATTAAGAATATTGCCCGGTTAAAATGCACCTCTGAGAAAACCCATTATAAATCTTATAATTCCAAATGACGCTACAAATGGTTTTTCTATTGTTATCTGTTTTGACATATAATCTACAAGACTTTCATCCATCATTTTTTACTTCATCCCACAATTTATTATTTAAAATATATTTTTAGATATATGATCTAGAGTAAAAAATTAAAATTATAAGAAGTTTGTTTTTTATTTAATTTAAAGCTGACTGATTTGGTTTAAAAAATGTTTTCTATAATAAAATTTGTGATGAAAGTCTAGTAGTGTTTTCTGTACCAAAATTCAAGAGATGCAAGACTTGTGGCGCCCCCTATAAAATTAGAATTTACGAACTTTCTCATAGTAAGGCTCAATTCACACCAGGAACGAGCACTTTCATTGTGAAATAATTTCAAACTTTTTCTACATAATTAAAAGACTAGTAACGCTAGAAAAGGTCGCGCAGCCACGCGCGTCTTATCAGCGGTACTGCCCGCGGCGAGACGAGACCGCTTGCGACGCCACGTGCTCCCCGCATAAGTATGGATACCGAGGAGAAGCTAATTACTATGGTACATCGCCGGCGGGGACGCGAGCCTACCACGGCCTGCTCCACCGGCCTCGTCGCGTCGCTGCCGGTGTGCAGTCCGGGTGTGAATCGGCCCTTACCGTTTTACTGGGTTATTGTTAGTATTTATCTTCAATACTTTAGATAAGTTTGTTTTAATTTACAAATGAGATGGCTTGAACGAACAGTGCTATTTTCATACATTAAACAAGTACGGCGCAACTTTCTGTAGAGGTCACAAAGTTTGGAGCGATTTATGTATATATACATATACAACAAAGCAACAAGAACCTTATTCGCGGCATTTTTGTTGAATATACTTAGGCGCAAAATGTATGTGATAACAGTTAATTTATGTATACATATTATAAGAGAAATGTGTAGTAACTATGAGTATATTTGCGCCCGTAACTTATCAGGATTATTGTAAATAGAAAGAGAAAAACATTATTTTTTGTTATAAAAAATTGTACTTCTTTTATTTTGTGTTGATTGAGACATAATTTTTTCCCGTTAATCTAATTATAAATGATTTAATAAAGATTTTTTCTGGTAAATCTCATTTGATCTTTTATTTACAATCTCAGTTTGATGAATTACAAAGATCAATATATTGAAATAAGGGATTTTATATACAATTAGATGCCAAGATAGAAAAAGTTATAATAATCAAATATAAATCTTTTATAACTATTTTCCATAATAGATTTCATGCTGGCTTGACATTGTAGGGGATGATGATATGCACACCAATAGTGTCAACAAAGGTTGCCAAAGACGTCCACCTTCATTGAAAAAGTAAAAATAGGAACAAGGCCACCCAAGAACCGGAATTAAACACTCAGTCTGTCAATCAATCAACCCCTTACAATTTCCTAAATAATCCAGCAGTTGAGTCAAAGAGTATTGGATTTTTAAATTCTCCTCTCATATCAAGCATGTAATGCATCATCCTATTCTTCACTTTAATAGGCAATTGCACTGTAGCCATTGTCCTTTTTTCCTTGCAACATATGTTCTCTAATGGTACTGTCATCATTCTGTTTTGACCGAAAGGTGTGTACGTAACAAAGGTTATGTGCTTGCCACCTTTATTTAGAATTAAATAACGCACCGAACGAAGTGTGTACATCCATATCATAGTCAGGGAGCCTGTACCTGAAATTTTTTAAAGAAAATATATAAGCAGAATTGACAATAACTTCATAAGTAGGTTAAATTATACTATTGTACCTCCCAGTGATTGGTACCCTGTAAATTTATTCAAGACTAGCTTCTGCCCGCGACTTCGACCATATGGAAAGTTTTTTTAATTATCCCACGGGAACTCTTTAAATTTTCGGGATCAAAAGAATCCTATATGTTGACCAGGGATATAAGCTTCCACCATACAAAATTTCATTTAAATCGGTCCAGTCGTTTCAGAGATTAGCCGGTACAAACAGACAGACAAACATAGAAACAAAAAAATCTAAATTATTTCTATTTCACTTCTGACATCCCCCTGGCTCAGTTTTTAGCATTTTTTTTCATTGTACAGAAATTTGACCTCTACAGTTTTATTATATGTATAGATATTAGGATATCTTAATATTTATTTATTTTGCAGCTGTACAATGATATTAATACTATTATCATATGGCTACAACATATTTAGGACATGTGAATGTGTCTTAAGAGACAGTGACTAAATGAAGTGCCAATGGACACATTCTAATATAATTTACTTTGTAGAATATTAGGTTAAAATTAAATCACCTATTAGCCTCTATAGGTTAGATTGTAATATTTTAATAAAGTAATCGTTAACAAATTACTTTAACATATAAAAAAGAATATGGCTACCAAATAAGAGATGTTACAATTTCATAATCTTATATAATATAAAAATCATTTGCTGTTTATTAGTCTGGCTAAAACGCAAAGATGGTTTAATCGATTTTGCAATTTAGCAATCTCCGGCGTCAGGGGGAGTTGCGGGAAACTCCCTCGTCTTCCTTTCTTTCACCCTTCCCCACTTCCTTTGAAGGTCAAAATTTCCACCATCCTGACCCGCTTTTTATTAAATAAAAACTACCTCTGGAGGGGGGCGACACCCCACTTTCTCCCGACCTCCCTAACCCCTCTCCACCCCTCCATTAAGGCAACTTAATTTAAGATTTTAACTAAATCCAAAAGTATAACCTATAGTGAAAAACTACTCAAAGGAGTTGGTGAAATAAAAAAAAAGGTTATTTTTGTAATCAAAATCAACTTATTGGATATCTAGCTACTACTAGTTAGAATGACTGATTATTCAAAAATATAATTACACCATTTCAATTTTTATTGAAATCAGATCAGACTCTTGAGTTTTTATCACTATTTTGTACAGTTTCAGATTTACTCATACAGGCACATTTGAAAATATGATTACCACAATAAACTGCATTAAAAAACATTTAGTAGAGTCATCATCAATTAAGATCAAAAATATAATGATAATACTTAATATGGCCTGGACTTTGGTGCAGTAAAAAGAAAGACTTAAATGACAGATATATATGATCCATGTAATATTGGCATAAATAATAATTAATAAACATATGTTGATTAAAAGTAAAGTTATAATAGCTTTAGAGGGTGAGTACAGGAATACATAAGAGTTATTACTAGAGTTGCGTCGGACACATACGAGCCGGTACATTTGTTCCATACAAAATCCAATTGTACTGATATGGTACAAAATCTAAAAAAGTAATGCTTCAAATATTTTGTCATGCTACTATTCAATGTACTACTCGCGCCTCAAATGTAAGAGGAAGGACGGAATGAGGCATAAGCTACAATATCACAATAACGCCTCTATGGATATTCACATGACAAAGAGGGACAACATGACTCTGTAATACATAGATGCAATTTTTGAGAAATGGTACAAACAAGGGAATGACGACCATTGTTCCAAATGTACTGGCACGGTAAAAATGTACTGCTATGCTACAAATGTACTAGCATGGTACAAATGTACTGCTATGCTACAGATGTACTGGCACAATACAAATATATTGCTACACTACAAATGTACTGGTATGGTACAAATGTATTGCCATAGTACAAATAGTACAAAATGCCTCGCCTCATTTGGAGTGATACATTGTACTGGTTCAGTACAAAATGTCATGTTACTCTTACAAACTCTGTACTGCCCAACAATAGTTATTACGTAAAAACATTAGGTGTAGTAAATTACAATATTGATGATCAACATACCTACTACTATTGCAACAATTCCCAAAGTATTCCTATATTTATTTTCCCCAAGATTGATCTTCCGGAACCAAGGAGTGTCTTCTGTTATCATAGAACTGTCAACCGGTGCATCCCTTAAGCTTCTGAATGCAAATATACCCAAATACGTCCAGAACATGTACTGTACTAATGCAAATATGTTCATATACCTATAAAATTTTGGATTTTCATATTTGAATAGAATAACATCCTTTATTACGTTTGTATTTACATCGTGAATCGTTCTTGTTGTTACGGAACTAAATTTCACTTTTTGTACTTTGTTAACACATTCTTTGCATTTGGGAGGATATCGCAGTGCTACTGTTCTCCTTAAAATTGATGAGGCAAACGATATTAACATCATTTTTTTTATGTTTTTTTAATTTACTCAAAGATTATAAATTTTAAAGAAAACATAACCTCGAAATAAGCAGCTGATCGACTTTTTTAAAAATTAAAATATTTAGCCGGAAGCACGTCTATTGGCAAGTTCAGTGCTACCAACCATTAGTTGCCATAACGAACTGAGAAAACGCGCGCTGCGATGTTGTGTCGAGTATCAACGGTGTCGGGGTTTTTGGGGCGAAATGAAGGGTGATGTTGGGTTGTGCAATTTTATTTTCTTTAAATGTTACGTCAGAATGAAAGTCGAATGTGTTTTTGTAAATAATGTGAACTGAACTCAAAAGTGGGTTTTAGAGGTGTCAAGATAACTCCAGATAGTAAAGTGTTATCAATGTAACATTTTTCAGTTCATATTATTTATTGACATTCTGATTTCTTTTTTTTAACTAAAACACAAATGTAATCGAGAATGCCAGCGATACTTGCCATAGACAATTATACTTTTCGTAGAAAGTGTATGTATACGATTTGAATTTTAAAAATATTTCTTTGTCTTTGGCACAACTGGCGTCTTCGATGTTAATTTGTGGTTGTGTATTTGCAATTTTCTTATTTAAAAATGTTATATTGCCAATGTGATCACGAGTAATTTATGTTTTACTATATTTACAAGGCGAGTGGGGTTGAGCTTTAATCGCAGAAGCTTTGTAAACTCCACTACCAAGATGGCTGATATAAAGGTAAACCCTTATGCATTTGGCGGCATTTTGGTATTATAACGGTCAAAATTATGTTTGTTATTTTACTCACCACACTCTAATTATCCATTGTGATACAGATGTTACATGAACTTCTGTGTAAAAACTGAAATTATCATTATATCTCGCTATTAGCCATAACCTTGAGCAGTTTTCATGGTGTTTATTAATATTGTGCTTTATGGGGAAAATTTGTAAAACTACGTATTTAATTTGTTTCATGTATTACTCCTGTAATTGTTTAAATTACAGTTATATAAAAAACATTGTATACCCTCTTGTATCAAAAAATTCAGATTATCCCTGACCACATTATGATCACAGTATCATCAGATTTTTTCCAACTTCATTTGTTTTGTAAATTTCCATAATTACTACCTACTAAATTTGAAATACTTGAATGTCCTGTGTTTCAATTCTAATAAATTTATTATTCAATGAGTATAAGAAGATCACACATTGTCTTTACAACATGAAGCTTCTGGCAGTGCAATGCACTTGATATTTCTGTTTAAAGTGCCCCGGAGACAGACCATTTCAATTGAAGGTGCGAATGATGGAGCTTCATTCGATGCATCAATTGCTCGCTCATATTTGCTTTCTGTCCACCATGTTTTCGACTAGCAAGCAAATGACCAAAATCTGTCAATCGCAACGAGATGTTCAATTGATACGTCATTTGCGATTGTCAAAGCCGCGGTAGCAGCCAGCGAGTACCAGAAGACTGGTCATCATTTGTTCATTAATAACTATTTAAATGATGTTTAAAAATTGATTGTGATGCTCATTGATCGTTGTCGTGGTACACTCCTTTGCTCAGTTAACTTACAAGTTTTAGACTGTGTACTGTTTCCCAGATTAGGTTAAGTTCATTTTTTATAACCACCTAAAATTCATTTTAAATCAAAAATATATTAGAACAACATTTCTATGGCTTAAAGGCCTGATTGCCAATCATAAACTTCATAAAAAGTCCTATTATCTATGATTTTTATATTTCTTGTTTTTTCTATTTACGTGAATTACTTAGTTGTGTTTTATTTAATTTTTCAACAACTTTCTTGTCATTTTGGACCATTTTGAATCTTTTTATCTTGACTACTGGATTTTGATTGGATTTTTGAACTTTGGACCTATAAGTATAATATTACATTTCGTTATTTACAAAAACATTAATATCTCAAGAACTATACATTTTCTAGACATAGGACTTGTAGAAGGGGTGAGTATGACTCCCTTCACTCCCCCTCCACTCCTCCCATTACCTAAAATAAGTGCGCCCTATATATATATATATACCCTAGCTGTTGATTTTTACATTTCATTTAATTTATAAAGCTTTCATTTTTGTTATAATCATTACAATATGATGTAGAGTTATAATCTTAAGAGTTTACTAGTCAAGCATTTGTACACCTAGTTCACTTAAATACAGATCCCTGAGTGCAGTCTCAGGTATAACCATTTCTAAATGAATTTTTCACTACTTACTCTGTCTAGATGTCTGAGATTAGCATCAGAATTTTATATTGTACATTACCTATATCACAAGTATAACTTTCTAATTATTTCATATTGTTACGACCAACAAAGACCAATGCACACCTGCAGCTTATTACCTTTTCGGCATTTGGACTTCTTTTGTTTACCTTATGTTTAAAATTTGTAATTAGAAAACAGCCTTGTGTATTGTACTCGTTTATGGCCGTTCGCAGGCATAATTACGCAGGTGTGCGGATTATGATTTCTGGGAAATTGAGTCGACGCTTGCCAGGTAGACATATTGCGTCGTGCAGTAAATAAGGCAATGCCGCAACGGAGGGGTGCGGCAGTCTAGCGATGGTCACAAGCGAGACAAGACGTGTGTACATTCGATAAGCTATATAGTTACGCACTTTGCGCGTGTTATTGAATCGTGTATTACGTTTGTACTGGTTGTTTCCAGTTATTTGTACCTGTGTTATACATGTTTGTATAGTTCTAATAAATTCTACAATAATTCCAAACGGCATTTTAATTAGTGTCCTGTAATTCATAACAATATGTTATGGGCATTACTAGTTAGCCAGTGGTACATTTAAAAAATCATGGTTTGAGATAACTTGAATTTATCACTTGGATCGGGCAGTATGAATACTTCTCTATTTCTAGCTGAACACTGATAAATTTGGTTACCTTTCCATAAGAATCATGTAAGTTTAATTCATTTAAGGGTGGGGTATAGTTAGTTATATGGCACTTTTATTTATTATGAACACGTCTGAATTTTCTTAATATAGGCTAGAAGGCTAAGCTGGGAGTGAAGCGAATGGAGCTTATGCCTTAGCCTTTGTGGTTGTATTTTTTTAACCACCCAAAATTCACTTCATATTTCAAATAATAAGTAAAAGTACTATATAACTATACCCTAACTTCATTTAATAAACAAAATATTACAGTTCATCTGTGTTTTATTATATTGCACAAAATAAGGTTATCATTATTCATACTGATCGGGGAAGTGATCAATCATGCAGATTTATTTATATAGCCCACTTGATATGGGCATTATGTATATCATTATTCATAATTTAATTATCTAACTGCCCAGTTTATTTTTTAAATTCCCCGTAACATATATACAAAGTCTATGTTAATGCTTATGGACAATATATGGGTGTGAAATATTATTTAAGAAGAGGTTTTGGCTCTTGACCTTTTGACATCCTATCTAAATGGTAGGATTCAAAAGGTTGAAATTAATAGAAAAAGGTCTCCCAAGTTCCTATTAATATTGGAGTCCAATAAGGATCAATGCTCAGCGCTTTCTTGTTTCTTATTTATATAAATGTTCTTTCTTGACCTTTCTTGGTAAAAAATAAACATGACATTGTATTATTTGCTGATGATTTTAAAATCATGCGACAGAAAACAAACTATGATGACGTAAACAATGCACTTTCAATTATAGTACACTGGTTTGGTGTGAATAGTTTACTTTTAAACAACAAAAAAACTAAATGTATTAAATTCTCTATGCCTAATGTTACACCTGTAAAAACTTATGCGCTATTAAATGAGAAACCCTAGATGTGGATGTGACCATTTTTCTCAGTATTTATTACTTTAGGTTCTAAACTACAATGGGCACCTCATACAAGTAAATCAGTGAATACACTAAGCTCGGTTGCATATGCATTAAAAAAAATAAGATTCATGACTGATATTGATAGTGCTTGTTTGGTTTATTTCAGCTATTTTCATAGCATTATTTCTTGCAGTATTCTATTATGGGGTAATGTAGCTGACAAATGCTATTTTCGTTCCGCAGAGGCTTGTTATTCACTCTATTTACAACATGGGAGTGCGGGATTCCTTGCGAGATAAGTTTAAAGAAATAAATATTTTAACAATGGCTTCACAGTATATACATGATTTTGTGTTATGACTATTGTTAAAAAGTCACTATATGTTAAGAAAAATATCTTGGATTTCTAGGTGATATACATTGTAAAAATAATAGGAACAGAAATTACTTTGAAACTCCCACATGTGGGCTCCATAAAGTTTACAATACTTTAGTGGGACAAAGTATAATGCTCTTCAACAAAATTCCAGAAAACTAAAATAAACATTTGAAAATTGGTAAATCAATGTTTGTGTGAGAAGGCTTATTATACAAGGAAAGGTTTAGAAGGTTTAGATGACTCCACCAATGGGTATAATTCTATCTCGTCACCAAGCTTTTTCAGTAATCATTATTATTAATTACTTTGTTAAACCTTGTATTAGTATAAACTACATTTTTAAAAGAGAGAATAATAATTATTGGTGGCAGTTGCTTCTTTTTTGAAAATGAAACTCGATATAATGGACTGTATGATTATTATTATTAAACTATTTACATTAATTGAATTATACATAGAATAAGTAAGTGCGAGAATCGAGTTTGAATTGTGTAAGAGTAATAAGTCGCAAGTAGCAAGTAAGTCGTTATTAACTAATTCGGCCTCCAAAGGCGCTCCTATATCCCGCATCCCGTCCGACGCTTAGCTGCTAATTGCGCGAGCTATGGGCGTCGGCGGTATGCAGGGCGCGGAGAGTAGGTGTGCTCCGGCGGGCGGGTCAGGGCGGTGCTCTCTGTCAGCAACAATAATTATGAAGTAAAGATGTTGTTGGCGAGTTTGTTGTACCGCTCTTTCTCCTTGAATAGTAACTAAAATTGCTTTGGAAGTGGTCGTCGACTCATTACTTTTAATAAGTAGTCTGTAAGATTCTATTTTGAAATAAAAACTTCATTTTATTTTCATTTCATAAAAGCAGTGTATTGTTATTGTATATCCTATGTATTTAATCCAGTCCCCTATCCTATCCCCTACTGTTTTACTCCATCCTAAATATTGGCAATGGGTTGGCTAGCCCTTGGTATTGCAAATGTGTATAGGTGATGGTAACCTCAATTAGTAGGGCCGTCGGCCTGTTTGCCAACTTCGCAATAAAAAGAATAATTTCAATCTTTAATTTAAGAAGTCTGTTCAACAAGGTATTTTAAAACTTAACTCTAATATTGTTACTTTCTAATCCCTCACCAGACAATGTTCAGTAAAATGAACAGTGCCACTCAGAATGGCACAGCAGAGGCAGCACCACCTGCCAAAGCACAAAAAGGCACAATTGAAAAGATATATCAGAAGAAATCACAACTAGAGCACATCCTTCTACGCCCTGACACATATATTGGGTCTGTTGAACGTGCCACTGAAACTATGTGGGTTTATGATAAGGAAAAGGAGTGTATGGTGCAGAAAGAATTGACTTTTGTGCCAGGTATGTATATGTATAGGCTTTCATCTATCATAATTATCATCATCATTAATATCATCTTGGGTTTTAGTTTTTTATGTGCATATTACAATATTAAAAATAAATATCAATAAATATCCTTGTGTCTTTAATCTACTTCAAAAAAAGAAAAAAGCTTTGGCTTCATCTGTGACCATATTTTAAAATAATTTATTATTTTAAAATATGGTCATGCTTAACTTTATTGTAATTAGAAGATTTATCCTAATTATGTCAAAGAAAATAATTAGCTTCTGTATACAATCTGCATAACAAAACTAGTCTAAGTACAGTAATACTTTGAACTTTGCAGTAGGTTGGATTGAGCTCTTAAGTGGAATTCATAAAAGTCAAGGTGTAATATTCTATTCTATTAGGCTGGGGAAAAAGTTTCTTTGCATTTTATATAAAAATTCAAAAGGTTTTTTATAAAGTTTATTTATATTTAACTAAAGTATGTAAGTGCCATTTTGTTGGATAAATTTTTGCCATCTTGTAGGTAGGGACGTGATCCCATTATTATAAAAATGTTGGGGCTTCTGATCAAAAAACTGCGACAAGTGGTTTTGGCAGTCCTCTCGTGATGTTAACCTGACACTGCCTAAGGAATTCTGCAGAGACCGAAACAGGTGAAAATCTGAAGGTGCAAGATCAGGACTATGGCGGATGCATTAACACCTTCCAGCCAAACTCTCGTAATTTTTGCTGAGTGGCTAAAGATGTGTGAAGTCTAGCGTTATCATGGTGAAAAACCACAATACCTTCTGTTGATTAATTACGGCCGCTTTCTCTCAACTTTTTGCTTTAACCTCATCAGTTGTTCGCAGTACAGTTCAGAATCGATGGTCCTGCCTGGCGGTAACAGCTCATAATGAATAATGCCCTTCCAATTCTACCAAACACACAGCATCACCTTGTTGCGAATAACCCGGGTTTCGCCACAGTCTGTGAAGCCTTGTCGTACGTGATCCATTTTTCATCACCAGTTATCAGCTTCTTCAAAAATGGTTCGGTTTCATTACGTCGTAATAAAGAATCACAAATGAGTACACGGTTCATTAGGTTTCTTTCAGTGAGCTCATGAGGCACCCAAATATCGAGCTTTTTTGTGTACCCAGCTTTTTTCAAATGCGCCAAAACCGTTTTGTGGTCAATTCCCAGTTCTCCAGCTACATCGTAACTACTAATATGCCGATCTTGTTCCACTTTTTCAAAAATGGCATCAATTTTGTCCGGAACAGGGCGACCAGAGCGACGTGCATCTTTGATATCAAAATTTCCGGATTGAAAACGCTTAAACCAATTTGCGCTACTCTCACAGATACTGCATTAGGTCCATAAACATCACGAATTTTTTTCGCGGCTTGTGTTGCATTTTTGCCTTTTTTGTAGTAAAATTTTAAAATGTATCGAATTTCTTCATTAGATTCACTCATTTTAACAATAAGAAAAACAAATGAAAATCACACATTTTCCTAATTTGAATTTGGAATTGTCTTCTTAAAAATTAAAACTTTTTAATGATACCAAAACCAGCCAGATGCAAATGGTATAGCCAAAGAGATCTTATTATAAGTTCATACATACTATATGCGAAAAGACTTTTTCCCCAACCTATTATATTCTATTCTATATTTTGGAAATTTGTCTTTGCAACGCTTCTGGCGCTGATTGAACCAGAGTGTAATATAATATATTACACCCTTACTCCCCTCCACACTATATAATATAGTGTGGAGGGAGTAAACAATCAAAAATTGGGTGCCACTCAAATAAAAGATTTAAAATTTGCATAACTCTGAATTTGCATAAGTCAGGGTAGAATAAGAGGAGGTGTTAGACTAGGCACAAATGAGTCACCGACCACAGCCACTTGTCATTCATTTTGAGAGACTCGTAGCACACGTGGCCGCCACCAGTGGTTATGGTTGGTGGCCCATTTACGTGCAGCCTTACTGCTAATATTTAAATTTTGTTTCAGGTTTGTACAAAATATATGACGAAATTCTAGTGAATGCAGCAGACAACAAACAAAGAGACCCCAAAATGGATGTAATCAGAATTGAAATTAACCAAGAACAGAACACAATATCAGTTTACAACAATGGCTGTGGTATACCTGTCGTTATGCATAAAGAAGAGAAAATGTTTGTTCCCACTATGATTTTTGGACATTTATTGACATCATCCAACTACAATGATGAAGAAGAGAAAGTGACTGGAGGTAGAAACGGTTATGGTGCCAAATTATGCAACATTTTTTCAACTAAATTCACAGTTGAAACGGCATCAAAACAATACAAAAAACACTTTAAACAAACTTGGGGTTCAAATATGACAAAGGCTTCCGAACCTAAAGTGAAAGAGAGTGGAAAAGATGATGATTTCACAAAAGTGACTTTTAGCCCGGATTTGGCTAAGTTTAAAATGGATAAATTAGAGGACGATATTGTCGCGTTGATGTCGCGACGAGCTTACGACGTTGCCGCTTCGTCACAAGGGGTTAAAGTATATTTGAATGGCGAAAGGTTGAAAATTAATAAATTTAAAGATTATATAGATTTATACATAAAGGGTAAAGAAGATGAGAATGGACAACCTTTGAAGGTTGTATATGAGAAAGTTAATGACCGCTGGGAGGTTGCATTAACATTATCTGATAGAGGTTTCCAACAGGTTTCATTTGTAAATTCCATCGCTACGACAAAGGGTGGTAAGCATGTTGATACAGTAGCCGATAGTGTAGTTAAGAATGTTTTAGAAGTATTAAAGAAGAAGAATAAGGGAGGTGTAAATATAAAACCTTTTCAAGTTAAAACTCATATGTGGTTGTTCATAAACTGTTTGATAGTAAACCCAACCTTTGATTCCCAAACAAAAGAGAACATGACACTCCAAGCAAAGAGCTTTGGTTCAAAATGCAACTTCTCTGAGAAATTTATAACTGCTGTTAGTAAATCTGGTTTAGTAGAATCTGTATTGACTTGGGCTAAGTTTAAAGCACAGGCAGAGTTGGTTAAAACTTCAGGCAAGAAACAGAGTAAACTCAAAGGTATTCCAAAGTTGGAAGATGCAAATGATGCTGGAACAAAAAATGCTCATCTTTGTACATTAATTCTTACCGAGGGAGACTCAGCCAAGACATTGGCTGTTTCTGGGCTTAGTGTTGTAGGCAGAGATCATTATGGTGTTTTCCCCTTAAAGGGTAAACCTTTGAATGTACGTGACGCTTCACACAAACAAGTGTTGGAAAACGTCGAAATTAACAACTTGATTAAGATCCTTGGTCTGCAGTATAAGAAGAAATATAACTCGGTAGATGATTTAAAATCATTAAGGTACGGTAAAGTTATGATTATGGCAGATCAGGATCAAGATGGTTCCCACATTAAAGGATTGTTAATCAACTTTGTACATCACAATTGGCCAGAATTATTAAAATTGCCGTTCTTAGAGGAATTTATTACACCGATTGTGAAAGCAACAAAAAAGGACAAAGAGATTTCATTCTATTCATTGCCAGAATTTGAAGAATGGAAACGGGACACGGATAATCATCATACATACAATATAAAGTACTACAAAGGTTTGGGTACCTCCACTTCTAAGGAGGCTAAAGAATATTTTCAGAATATGGAGCGTCACAGAATAAAGTTTAAATATGGTGGTCCAACTGATGACCATCACATTGAGCTAGCATTCTCAAAAAAAGGAGCCGATCAGAGGAAGGAATGGTTGACAAATCACATGGATGAAGTTAAAAGGAGAAAAGAAATTGGTTTGCCTGAAAGATATTTGTACACCAAGGAGACTAAAGCAGTGTCATATTCGGATTTTGTTAACTTGGAGCTGGTTCTCTTTTCTAACGGTGATAATGTTAGGTAAGTTCTATGCACATTTTCTAGTCATTTTTGTACTTTCATTAATGGCTATTTATAATTCTAACTACTGCAATCACTAGACGATCATAGTTTTATTATTTTTCTGATTTGAATTGGAGAACTGGTTTGATGATAGTGAGATAATGTTCAAGTCAATTTTTATTAGGAAAATGCACAAAATGCAAACCTAATGGAAACCGGTCGTGTCCTATAGAGATTACAACATCAGGGTTTTTATTTGTTACATGTGATATTTTCCTTATTTAGCTTTGCATTTATATAAAGTGAATTTTTTTTATATGTCTAATTTTAATTTATATCTACAGGTCAATACCTTCTATGATTGATGGCCTGAAACCTGGCCAGCGGAAGGTGATCTTCACATGCATAAAACGCAATGATAAGCGGGAGGTGAAAGTGGCTCAACTGGCGGGTTCAGTGGCTGAGCACTCTGCATACCATCATGGTATGCAATTTTTTTGTTATTTTATATATTTTAATATAACTGTTAACACTGTGGTTGGTTCCCGTTGTATCTACAATAACTTTTATCTGAAGATGAAAATTTGGCACTTAGTTAAAGTGAAACCTAATTACAATGAACCTCAATATAACAATGTTCTCAATTTAACGAATTCTTACAAATTACCTACTCTTCAACATTTTATTCCAACTCCTTTGCCATGCAGGCTGTCTTACTTTGGAACTCTTTGCCCACTAACATCAGAAAAGCTAAATATTTTGCCATATTTAAAAATTCACTTAGGAATCATTATATTAGTCTTATGCAATAATGTATGTGCTAGTTTACAATACTTTAGACTAATCTGCTGTCCATGTATGTGTTTTTTTCCCTTTCTTTGGCATAATTATTGTAGATAATTTAAGAATTTCTATTGAGTCAGGTTGCCTTGAAGAGATCGTTTTAGCAATAAGGCCGTCTTTTGTTTTACCAAATAACTATTGTCTTGTTGTGCTTTTTTGTAATTTTTGTTGTGGTGAACAATAAAGTGTTGTCTATGTCTATGTCTACCTAGAACTGGCCATAAGAGTTAATACAAAACAGACCTTTACATTACAAATACTCATTGTGAAACATCTTTATAAGAAAATTTCATTCATTTTATCATTGCAAGACATAAATAGAAAGATTATAAAGTATAATTAACCTCTGTATAACAATGTTTGTCGACCTATAAACCTTTATATAGAGTATTCAATCAATCTAATACATAATTGGATAGGTTCAAACATATTGGTTTACAATAAGACAATCCAGAAATTTAAACTTTCATAACTAATTAATGTTTAGTGTTGCAAGATGAATAAATATTAAAGTGCATTCATTGCAATGTGTTTTACTTTTTATTTTAAGTTTCCCTTATCCTTGCTAAAATGAATCTTAGACCAAACTAAACTCTTTACAACAAACCTCTTTGTAACAAAATCTTCAGATTTGTTATATAATGGTTACACTGTATATTGTTTATTCTAGGTAGTGTTGGATAGGACACGATTTTAAAATGAGTTTGTAAGAGTAACATGACATTTTGTACTGAACCAATGCAATGTACAACTTCAAATGAGGCGAGGAGTTGTTTACGGTTTGTACTGCGGCAGTACATTTGAAGCGATGAGGCCGGTGAGCCGGCGAGCGTCATTCCCCATTTATCTCGTTCAAAACTTCTACTTCGGAAATGTTCATTAAGATTTTCACTAGCAGTCGTATTATGACAGGTCATGTTGTCCCTTTTTATCATGTGAACAACCTTAGAGGCGTTATTGTAGTGTTGTAGCAATGAGCCTTGTCCCGTCCTTCTTCTTACACCTTCTTTCCTTACATTTTTAAGTTTTGAGCTGTATTAATACAAATGTATTTTGTATATGATAAATGTACTGGCTCTAAGTCTACTACTCTCATCACTAATTCCAGGTGAACAGTCTTTGGCGATGACTATCGTGAACTTGGCCCAGAACTATGTGGGCTCGAACAACATCAACTTACTGGAGCCGAGGGGTCAGTTTGGTACGAGACTGTGCGGCGGCAAGGACTCTGCCAGCCCCCGTTATATATTCACACTCATGTCGCCACTCACCAGGCTGATATTCCATCCCCACGACGACCCATTGCTTGTTGTGAGTATACTTTATTTATTCATTTACTAACTATGCCTATGACTTTGTTTGCGAGGGTCTTGGATTATTATATGTTGTTATCTTTTGGATTCTGCGACATAAATTCAAATTACAGTGTAAACTCCATGTAATCCCTCGATTTAATGACAAACTCCTTTAAGCGTCGAAATCACTTGGCTTTGGTTGGTCTATCTTGTCTTCCATACAATCTTACACTAATACGTAATAACGACAACAATTAAGTAATAAAAAGTACCTTTTTAGTTGCTAAAATTAGTAAAAACTGCGCAGCTGTGTACGTTATCACTTTACTAGCCCATAATAAACTCGACTGTCGGCATAATGCACACCGAAATTTCTAAAATTCCGTAAAACCGGCAAATTTCTAAATACTTACTTTATCACTATGATGTCTCAATGTCGCAAGATATGAATAAAATACAAAAAAATTACTGGTGCAGCAAATGACCTCAGACAAAAATAACAGACTTCTCTCTATAACGCCATAAAATGCCCAGTCCTTCAGTGTCATTTACACTGTATTTAAAACATTAAGAGCCGATTTTTCAATCACCAGATATAAGTTATATGTATATAGTGGAATAAATTGAATTCAAAAGTGAAATGTTTCAAGTGTTTTAATTATGCAACTGTTGTTTTAAATTTTCACATGTTGTATTTTATTATATAAATAACTTTTACCAGGTGTTTGAAAAATTGGCCTTAAAGAAATATTAATTTAACTCTTAGGTCCTGTCTCATAATAAAGATGTGGTACCAACTTCAGGTGCAAACCGCAAATGATTGCATCATAATGTTTATCATATATCAAAACAAGATAATTTTTTCTTTCATACATATCCTATATAAACAGAGTGAGACAAAAACAATAATCATTTACTTTAAATTCAAGGACAAATTTTTGCTAAATGCGTCAATGCCAAATCGAGAGCGCGACGCGAGTGTCAAAAAGTACAAATTTGTACCTTAACAACACAAAAAACTCCAAACAACAGAACTATTTAAAGTCATATTTCACTAAACTAAGCGTTATATTTAATTAAACAGCTATATTGATGTTGGTTTTCCAATATTCTTATTTCTGTCAATTTGTATTTAATCTTATCTATTATGTTCATTACATTTGTATTGATTATTTGTTACTTTGTTTAGTTATAACTTAAAAGCTATCCCTACTTTGATTTTGTAAATTCTCACTTATAAGTTACGAATAATACTGTATAATAATGACAATAAATATACATGTAACACAATAGGTAATATCGATAACATTTAGGTTGTCTGATTCAATTGAAAGGCATTTTTGGTAATAATTTAGGGAGATTCAATGAAAAATCGGGATGTGTTAATCTTGATGTATTCATTGAGTTAATACATCAAGATTAAAGTTACGAATAATCAAATACCTGCAGAAAATATATAGCAATTTTGCTAAGCCCTGTGTTCTCATGTAAAAATATTAGGCTTCAACAATGTTTTGACCGACTTTCAACTAGGATTCCCATACACTTTAATGTCATTATTGCGATGGTGACAGTATTTTTTTGTTTGTTACAACTCTATCCATTCTTTGAAAAGTAATTGTAATACAACTTCTATATGTATTTAAAAAAGAGCCTGAAATAATATATAAATAATTATGATGAAAAAATCTTTTTTTAGCTAGACGTGTTGCTGGGGAGTTTCTTGGCGCTTCTTCTCCTTTGAACAGCGAAAATACATTGCGAAGCGGTGTACTTAGAATAGGAAGTAGATTTAAATTTTGACTTATATGTATGAGCTTCAAAAAGTGTTTTCCAGTGGAACTTATTTTGAATATGAATATTTCTATTCTCACTGACTAACAGCATGAGTTCGAAGACAACCAAAAGATAGAGCCGATCCACTACATCCCGATAATCCCGATGGTGCTGGTGAATGGCGCCGAGGGTATCGGCACTGGCTGGTCCACCAAGATACCCAACTACAACCCCAGGGACATTGTCGAAAACATCAGGTAGTGTAATTTATGTCGATTTACCTCCGATTTTTCATTCATCTCAGATAAAGGTTATCCATCAACTAAAGCAAAACAATAAACTGACTGATTACAAAAACGAAACAATTGAACTAATGATCAAACCCCGTAGAAAGTGTACATTGCACAGCGTTTTTCTTTCACCTTCTCACAATTTTTTATTTTATTATTGGTTATAACACTAAATAAATTACTCCTAACACTTTAAGTAATACTAACCATTTAACAACTTGTCGATGTTGTCTCACGTCAATGTGTAGTGTGTCAGCCTAGGCCTTATGGGAGCTGCATACGTCAAGTCGTCGCAGCGGACAACGACCTACTGACTAGCGCAACGCGCAAGCGCCACATATTAAAAGTTGCTCTATTTCGCTCACACAATGTGCTATCTATTGTACTAGCAGTACAACTTGTTATTGTACTTAGGTTACCATTTCCAAAATAAATGAGTTCACTTCAGTTCACATCAGCACTCGACAGTGAATACTACTCTCTGCCATCTGAAGTATCATTTAACCTCTACCTCTCGCTGCTACAACCTTATATTAATTATACTATACTTTTGTGCTTTATATCAGCTGTAACTTGTTTTGTGTGCCAAATAAATAAATGATTTAGGGTCAGTACTCCTCTATTCTGAATTATGGACATTAATCCTATGTCACACCACGAGTCATCATGTCATCCTTCACACAATCCATCTATCCCTTCTTGGTCTACTTTTACATTTGTACTCTTGAACCTTCCAGCTTAACATTATTTTTGTCATATGATTTTACATGCCTGTATTACCTTAGTCCAGAACCTGTAAAGACAGAGAAAAATTGTCATCAAATAGTTTGAGGGATGCCTTTGTCGAAGAACAAGCTGAGAAGGAGGCAAAATTAGATACCAATTAGCAGATTAAATAAAGTAATTTATATTATTACGTATTTACGGGACTTGAATTAAAATACGGTTAGAATTATTATAGAGTTTATTAGAATTATACAAACACGTATAACACAGGTACAAATATAACCGAACATAACAAATCCAAACGTAATTCAGAAGGTCGTAATTCAATAAAACGCGCAAAGTCCGTCAATATTAGATACCCGAATGTACACACGTCACGCCTTGATTGTAGTTGTAGCTCAGCTGGCTACCTCTCTCAATCAGACCATCGTTTTATACTTCACAAATGCAAATGTGCCCGCCTGGCAACGTCGACCTAATTTCCTAGAATTAGCTTTTATTTATAATCCGCAACACGTAGCTAATGATGCTCTTGAACGGCCGTAAACAAGTACAATAGGACAATGGGCTGTTCTCCACAATAACTAGAAACGCATGCCAATAAATAAAGTGAACAAAAGAAGACGATCATAAAAGGATTACAATTAGTTCAAATGCTGACGGGTAATAAAATGTGCTTTTACAGATCTGTACGTGGAATCTGCCTTTGTCGGAGCCTAAGTTGGAACACTAACGTTTTTTTCAGCAATAAAGGCTATTTTTAAGTCTTCTTCCTCTGAATTTTTCAGTGGCGCGTGCAACTTTTTAAGATCTGCTCGATTAAATCATTTCTCACCGTATACATTCTTGTAACACCACACATCCACCTCGACATTCTCATCTGTCGCTTACCATACTTAATAATTGAACTTTCCTCTGAAAAATAGGCGTATGTTGGACGGCGAAGATCCCAAGCCTATGCACCCGTGGTATAAAAATTTCCGCGGCACAATAGAGGGTTTCGGCGACAAATACGTAATTTCCGGCGAGGCGGCCATCTTGCCCGGCGAGAAGATCGAGATCACCGAACTTCCGGTCGGCAGCTGGACCCAGAATTACAAGGAGAACGTGTTAGAACCTATGCTGGGAACGGACAAAGTTAAACCAGTCATATCTGAGTATAGGGTATGTGATTATTATTACTACATTACTATTCTGTATGTATTATATTTTTTGGGTTTGTATAGTATATAAAGTCTACTATTTATTTATTTATGTTCTGAATGTTTCATATTATTTGTGGTTTTCACCGCTGCTGTCATGTTTTAATTTTTTTTCTTAGTTTAGGGGGTTGCCTGGAAGAGATTGCTTTAGGCGATAAGACCGCTTTTTGTTCAACAATTGTTGTACCTAGTTTTCAAGAAGGTAGTTTTAATTTTGGGTGAATAATGAAGTGTTTTCATTCATTACAAGTCGCTGTCCGCGTCTTTGTCTGTGTTTGTCCTGAAAATTAGCAATGCGGATGCAATCAACCATTAATTACACTTGTGGTGTTTGTCTGTGTCAAAAGTACTGATCTCTGTTATTGGATACAATGCTGTCACTTTGTTTTTGTGCGTAGTTATTGGTGCTATTTTGATGCTGATAGAGAGAAGCTCAGTGACCTAAGAAGTTTTTTTATATTAGTTCCAGAGACGGTCGCAAGCGGCGTTCTAAATTTGAAAAAAAATATTCTTGTTATTGATATGCAACCAGTCCAGTAGTAGTAACAGAGAGATCATAACTCCAGAGAAGAATAACTTGTAGTTCTCTATAGAAGAGTAGGATTTATGGGCTTTATCAGTTATCCTATGTGTGCAGGAATAGAGAAATAATATATTCTCCTGCATCCGAGTGGCCTGTCGTAAAAGATGAATAAAAAAATCACAGCCTGGTAGTAGAGCATTTGTTCGTCTGGATGACTACCACACCTGGTTTAGAGTATGCCGCCATAACAATATCGATTTGTGTTCCAACATTATTCATCAAGTTTCAGGCCTCATTTTGAAGCCAGCAGCACATTGGTAGCAATTTTAGTGTTGTAAATGTGCTTAGGGATGATATGGCCGCTTTTCTTCAGGTTAGCAGTCTGCCTGTTTGTTGTACTTATGCAAGAAATGTAAAGTTACATTTTGTACTAGGCGTTTGATTATTCCCATTAAGGTCTCTACCCACTACACCATAACCAACCATGACTGTGCTAGTATACAACAAAAAAATATTCTTTGTATTGAAAAGTATTAGACTATGCCCATTAGACCGTTCCGTCACGGACCAACACCTTCTCGTGCCCTGCATGGACCGTCAACAGTTGTCGGCGAGAATATTTTGCCGGTGCCATTAAGCTCCATATATGGCACGCAGGCGGCGAAACTGGGAGCATACAGGTTTAAATAGTGTTTATGACCGTTCTAAGCCCGTTTAAACTACTACAAATGAGAGAACGGTTAGCACCAGATATGACACAAGGATGATATGCGGGTGCTGCCTGGATGCTACTGACACTAAACCCATTATGGACAGATATGGTACACTATTCATACATTCTAGTGGGCATAGTAGACTGTATCATATTTTTAACCATGCCCGATACATTCTTAGCACTGTGCTAGCATGGTATGATCCAGTGTAGTGGGCAGACACCCTTAGTAGTCTTGTTCCACGGTATGTAAATTATTTTCAGGAGTACAACACAGACACTACGGTCCGTTTCCTGGTGTCCTTGTTGCCTGGGAAACTGGCCGACGTGGAGGCCGAGGGCATCCACAAGGTGTTCAAGCTGCAGACCACGATATCCATGACGTGCATGAATGCCTTTGATCACAACTGTTGCTTGAACAAGTGAGTTTGTGCTTTGGTAATTAATGTTTACTTATATGATTATTATTGAATAAAAGATAATGTAAGTAACTGCATATCGTCTAATATTTCTGTATACAACCTTAGACAAATTGAATCTGTTTTATTCCTGCTGCAGGTTGTCTGGAAGAGATTGCTTCTTAGCGATAAGACCACCCATTGTAAACATTTAGAATATTTTTAGGCTATACGTTTTTCTGTTCTATAATTGTGTACAATAAAGTGTTATCTCTGTCACTCTCTCTCTATTTAAGACTGCACAATTTTTATATGTCAGTGTTAATAGTTCAATGTGGTCTAGTAAAGCGATAGGCGAAAGTGGAGTTATGTAACCCCCCTCCCTTTTTTTATTTATCTTTATTGCTGAATTGTAAGATTAATCTTAATTACATATTTCTATGCTTATGTTAATTTAAATAATTAAAGTGTGTCTTAACACCCAGGCCTCCTCCAACATTTTCCAGCGACTTGTTATCCTTGCTATCCTACTCTATGTAACCCCTGCTAATTCCTTCATGACATATTACCATCTCCTTTGTTGACGTCTTTTTTCCAACCATGGTTTGCCATTCTGTGTCAAACCATGTGCCAGTGTTTTTGTTTCATGACAAACCCCCCCCCCTCAGCCTTAACTAATTAAAATGTATTGGGAACTAATAATAGGTTTAACAGAATAATTTCTATGAATAATTACTGAAAGAGCTTGGTAGCTCTCGGATTATTAATCAATAATAATTAATTTTCATGTTAAAGTATCAAAAAATAATAATTTCATACCTATTTTCAATAGATATGACAAAGTGGAGGAGATCCTACGTGAATTCTATACGATTCGATTGAAGTACTACGGACGTCGTAAGGAGTATCTGGAGGGCCAGTTGCAGGCCGAAGCAGACAAACTATCAAACCAGGCAAGGTTCATATTGGAGAAGTGCGACAAAGGCCTAGTCGTAGAAAACAAGAAACGAAAGGTCATGGTGGAAGAACTTATTAAGAGGGGTGAGTTTGCTGTTGTTTGTCCTTTGTTTTGTTGTGCAACTGGCAAACAGGCAGATGGCACACAATAGAAAGTGGTTACCATCACCTATTGAAGTTTGCAACATCAGGAGCGAAGCTAACGCGTGCCAGCCTTTACGATAGGATAGGATAGAGGAGAAGGGATATATAATAAGGATCAGACTTGATTACAGGAGGGGTGGGATAAGGGGAGGGGAAAATGGGTCCTACGAACCCTCATTCATCATATGAAACGCTATTAGCTCAAGGCTAACCATTTCGCGCCAATATTCTGTGAGAACATTGTATCACACCGATTGAGCCTGCCTTCAAAATTGTAGTCAAAATAATGATTCCAGTGTCCACAACGATTACCGATCATAAGTTTTTTGGACTTGAAAACAGGAATGTCAATTGTCCCGTAAAAATGTTGTTCTCAATAAGCCCATAAATTCAAAACTCTAGAAGTTGCCACAAGTTGTTCTTCACTTGTTTTTCATTTTTGCATTTTTCTATGCTATGTTATATGCACACAGGTATATAATATAATTTTAATTCTTACACTTGCAGGTGCTACTTTGATAGTTACGGTAATTAAGGAGAATAATCAGAAATAATAATTTTTTCTCCTCATATTTATCTGCAATCGGCTGCAGAGCCATAATCAGACATGTTCAAAGCATCACTTTATTGGTCTATACTCCAGTGAGTACTTAACCATTCCAATAAATCAGGCGGCTTATAATAGCCTTTGATATAGGTTTAATATATGCCATCACTCTAGTCTGTGGATTTCGTTGTTCCTGTGGAGCAGTACTCTGGCCAAGCTATTGCTGATTGCAGGAAAAATTGTATTATTTTTTGAAAAATTTGCAGGTTATGCTCCGGACCCGATTGCGGAATGGAAGAAACGTGCCAGCAAGATGCAAGGGCTCACCGCTATGGAAGACGACGAGCAGGAGTCCGAGGAGGAAGTGGAACCTGAACCAGAGAAAGGGAAACCAGTCGATCCCGGTAATTGCTTATTTAGCTAAACAGGTACACTATTACACAACTAATAATTTCCCCTATTACACAACTAATATGTACCTGCGCCGTAAACAAATTTAAATACACGCAACAGTGTATGAACCGTTTAAACTGGACGGAGCTAAGAAATATAGCGAGCAAGTCTGCCTTTTGCCTTTGCGAATATAGTTCAATATTAAATTATTTGCGCAAACAAAAACTACCGATCGGGATTATAATTTGTGTGTTACTGCATGTAACTCGGCAACATCCTTTGCTTCAAATCAGTAACTAAAGCGCACTTCACTGTGCCAACTCTCTGAATTAACTCAAGAAATTGTCACGGCGCAGCAAAATGGTATGTTGTGTTACCGTAAGGTATATTAGTTTATGAGTCATAGTTCAGGAGATGCTTTTTTTTGTTTACTGTGCTGATAATGAACACCTTTTCTATTTTCTATAGTGGACTGTAGGTATATAGGTAGGTACCTGCTTGTTGGTATTTGTGTGTCCTTCGCAAACTGTATAACGTAACAAAAGTAGATTGATTTAGCGAAGATGCACTCTCACACGCGTCACGCGTTATATTATCACCGCCGAAATTATTATCCGCGCCGAAATGAGACACACGTCCTTCCCCGCTCAATGCCGCGGAAGACTGGGGCCGCGACGCCAGTGTCGCCTGGTTATATCCGTACTACCAAGTCCAAATACAATGTTACATGAACAAATTGTTTGTTTCGAATGTAAATAAACTGGAGTTGCCCAATTATAAAATAACCTATCTATAATATTATATGAAATTCTAAAAACGCCTTGTCTGTACATTGAAGATATAAAAAAATGCACTATAAACAATGGAGAATGCTGCAATTTTTTTATATTGTATATTTGCAGTTGTTCGGGTGCATAAAATTACCTTATTCTGACACAGTTTTCCCTAAAACGATAGCTTACATTCTTTGTTAAATGATATGGTACTTTGTATCTCGGGAATCCCGGGGAATTTCAAGTTGATCATGGACGAAGTTGCATATCCTAGTAAAATATAAAAATTATTACAACTTCAGTACAAGTCTTTCTATACAACATACTAAAATTTGAACTAAAATAAGTACTAATATCTTGTGCATTTTACACTCGAATTAATGATAAATGGTTAAAAATATTTGATGTAGGTTGTTAATATTTTCAGAGAAAGCATTCCAACAGTTGAAGGAAGTGAAGAAGTTCAACTACCTGCTGGGCATGTCCATGTGGATGCTGACCAAGGAAAAGAAAGACGAACTGCTCAAGCAGAGAGACCACAAACTCACTGAACTCACTACACTCAAGTTAGTTCTAGTAATAGTTTAGTATTTTTATTACTAACACACTGATATAATTGTGATATAGATTTTTTATATTTTTATGACATTTGCACCAAAGATAGCTATCTTAAACCAGAAAAGACTGGTTGTATAGCCGGTTTCTATATCTTACTAAACATTAATATGCATTACTATTGGTTAAAATTTGTCATAAGCTCCATGAAACTAATGTCAAAATGCAACCAATGGTTAGGCTTGTGAATGAATAGACATAGGAACCGGCCAATAGTTTTCAAGTGTTTCAGTTTAGACATTGCCCTTGATAAATTGCAATTGTTGGGCGTTTCTGGTTTATTACATAAAATACCATAATACAATACGATTGTTCAGGGCGAAAACCCCGCCGATGTTATGGCGTGAAGATCTCGATGCTCTCCTTATGAAGTTGGAGGATGTCGAAGAAAAAGAGAGACAGGAGGAGCAGACAGTCAACAAGAAGACCACAAAGGCCATGGTATGTGTTCTAGGTTCATTAAAATTTGTAGTATGAACAAAAATTAAGAACACTAAAAAAAAATCTTGTTAAAAAGCGCCTGCTATTTCACATAGTATTTTCTTAAGTTTTCGTGACTAATATACGTAAATAAAAGTACATTTTGACGGTTTTAAGTACGACATTTATATGATTTTTTTAACTGATTTAAAAAAAAGGAGGAGTTTTTCAATTTATCGTGTAAATGTCAAGCATTTACACTAATCGGACTTTTTAAAGACCGAATATAAATGTGTTGCGAGATGAGCAGGTGGTTTTCTGGAAACCAGAATACATGAGCCACGCCGGGGCAGCGGCCGGCGAGTGCCAGAACCGACTGATATACATTTATTCACTGACTATCACGTGCTACCGAAACTTCGTTTGCGTTACCATAATAACGACGTGTTTGTCAGTGAAATTTAATAACACGCTGCATTCGCTAAGCTACCTTAATAGGGATACCATATACATAACATAAAAGTGTAAAATATTTTTTTTCTAACAAACAAGAAACCGACTACAAGAGTAACTAAAATGCAAAACAACATTTTCTACAACATCTGGAATCAGTGCAAAGTAAATCAAAAAACTTACTGTATGGTATACATGATTAATATAGTAATTTTTATGTGTTACATGGCACCGAGTTAAAGATATTTATTTTTTGCTTTTTAGTTACTCTTGAAGTCAGTTTCTCTTTTGGATTTTCCTGGATTCTTTAGGGTGTGTTTTTTGCACTACACACTGTCGAGATGCTCAAGCTTAATAGGCGAGCTTCTCTCGCAACATATTTAATTGGTTTATTTTTTCACTTAAATTTATTATGAATCGAAAGGTACTCTGCTTGTTCAAAATTATAAAGTGTATTAATTTTTGGTAATTTTCAAAAAAATAATTGATTTTTGTTTTAAAATGCATCTTATACAGATGGAAAGATATAAGGTAAGCTATAATATGAAAAAAAGAACGCTAGTGGTAAAAGCGCCTACAAATAATAATGATGAATGAATGAACCTTCAAGACATCATTTAAGTCCACTTTCATCACTTTTGAAGTGACTACATAGATTTTGTCTTTTTTTATTTGCTATAGATCTACTGGGTCTTTTTCAAATACAGTCTACCCTCGATAATTTGAAAAAAAAGTTCCGGTTCCTTGAAAAATACTTGATAAATTGAATAAAATCAATGTTAATTAGTCCCTTCGGTAATTTGAAGTTAAAGGAATATTATCTTGCTCGCAAACATGCGATAATTTGAAGTCTGGGCTTTCCTACTCTATAATTTGAAGTGTTTTATTATGCACATACCTGTTGTTTGTTGACATACATGAGATATGAGTAAGTTCGCATTCCAGTCTTCTTTCGAATGTTAATGAATCATGTTAATGTTTGATTTGTGCTATTAAAATGAATCCAAGAAAGAACAAAGGTCTTTCCACAAGTTCCATAAGTAAACACTTGTTATTTTGAACTCTTGACAATTTGAAATTTATCTCTGGTGGTTTGAGTTTCAAATTATCGAGAGTCGATTGCAGTAATATGTCTCAAATAGAACTATTTTTTGTTCTCATACTTTAACATGTTTATAACACATTCTGTAAAATGAATACAAAATGCATTTATTGTGTTTTCTTGAATTGAATCCATTCATTCAATTCTTATTTTATAGTAACCTTAGTGGGAACCGGTAGTTTGTAAAATTGTAAAATAACATTTTTAAACCAATCATGTTACTTTGTAACTTGGTAGCTGTCCCCGTGTGATCTGGACTGGGAAGACAACGTCTATAGCTGCTATATCGTACAAATGCAAATTGCATGTTTTGGTTAGTATCGGATGATGCAAGTTTTTGTTTTGTACTAAGTATCTCATATACCTTCAAAAATATTTTTATTGAATCCACATTTTAACCCGCTAAAACGTTTTTCACTTAGAATGCTAACAAGAAGAATCGCAAATCTCTTATGGACATTGCTCCATCGGAGCATGGCAGGCGTGTGGAGCCCAAGATATCCGACGACCTCATCAAGAGGATACAAGCAGCCGAGAAGGCGAAGACCAGGAAAGAGATCAAGAAGGAATACGATCCGGTATTTCATATATTATTATTTGAATTAAGACTAATCCATGATAACAATATATTATCTTTTTGTTCCAAATGCGTGGAAACAGATTGAATATTTGATTCCAGCAAGTCTCGACTATGTTTATGACTCTCCTATGTCAGGTTTCAAAATCTTAGTATAATAATAATAATAACAAGAAAATCCAAAAACACGGGCCATGGGCCATGAAAATGGTCCAGAGTGTTGGCGATATAATAATTACAGTCCATAAACGTCTTACTGCTGGGCTCGAGCGCCCCCACTACAGGGGAACAGACGACATCCATTTGATATTTGACACATGGGTTATCTCTATGTGCTGGTTTCATCACGATGTTTTCCTTCATTATTGTTAGCACGTGATATTTGTAGCAATATGCACATTAAGTCAGAAAATGCCCAAGTGGTGCATGCATTCTGGCCAGCATTCGAACCCGCGGTCTTTGAGACTTGTGCGCTAGCCATTACACTACCACAACTACTATTGTGTAAAAAATCCTTTTACTGTTATATGTTTGTATTATCATATATATTATATGTGTGTGTGAGTGTGTATATATCTATGTGTGTGTGAGTGTGTATATATATCTATGTGTATATACATAATTATTAGGGATGGGCCGAAATTCGTTTTACATTCGGTTTGACCGAATTTCGGCAGCTTGAGCCGAACTTCGACATTCGGCCGAAATTAGGTTTAAATGCCGAACATTTGATGCAAGAAAAAAGTAAAATACATACTTGCACTATTTTGACTGAAGTTAATAGAAATCATATCTATCATAACCGTAATACAAAAATGGTCATTTATTTTAGTTAGGAACATGTAAACCTTAACGTGCAATGTGATAAAAAATAAATAATATTAGTTCTTGATTGAGTCTTTGCCTAATTAAATAGACATCAAATTAAAACAAAAATAAAAGAAACTTTTTATTCCTCTAAGCAACATCAGTAAGTAGTGCAACTGCTTAATTATAATGCTTAACTTGAATTTAAAAAAAACATGTCTACGAGACATCAGCAATTACAACTTTAATTTGATTGAAATCACTTTTTACGAATTAAACATAAATTTAAAATTATGAAATGGTAATTTTTTTCAATAAAAGGTCTAAAATCTAATCTTTTATCCACCTACTCTTACTTAAAATTTACGTGTTGCTCTTGAGAAAGCGTGGCAAAATCAAACCGAAGTTCTGCCGAATCTTTTGTTTTGACCAAATGTTCGGCCGAAGTTCGTATTCGGTCTAAACCACATTCGGCCCATCCCTAATAATTATGCAATTAGGGTGGCGTAAAAAAACCGTCTATTTTTTTCCAGTCTCGAGTAAAATAAATGTCACCTGATATTTTATGAAATCTTAAAAAATTTGCAGTGCAGTGCAGTTAATTTTTTTTTCTGAACTATCCTTTCGAGGTAGTTTTTAAAACAATCAAAAACTATCTTTTTCGCTCAAGACTGAAAAAAAATAGTCTGTTTTTTTGCACCACCCGCAATATATTTGAATTGTTTTTGCACTTATATGTTTTGTATATACTTATAATTTATCATTATTTATCAACTGTGTCACCATTATAAATCTATCAGTTACTGCCAGGGGTTGTCTGAAGGAAATCACTTTTTTAGCGATAAGGCCTCCCGTTGTACAGTTTCTTGTATTTTTCTATTTCTGTTTATCTATGCTTTGGTCTATAAATGTCTATCTATCTATCTTTATCTCCTACGTCTAATGTTCATAAAAAGAAAATACAACCTCACGTTTATATTAATATTACTAAGCAGATCTCTGCTTCCAAAACCGAATTTCAATTAAGGAGAAAGTTGATAAAAGAAAATGATTTCAGGATGATCCAACAGGCATCAGTCCAGCCAGTAGCGAGAAGAAACCCAAAGGAAGGGTAAAAAAGAGAAAGCTGAAAAACCGGAGAAACCAGAGAAAGAAAAGGATGGCTTGAAACAGACTAAACTCACATTCAAGAAGGAACCAAAGAAGGTTGTGTTCACAAATTACACTAACTTTTTGCATTGAGATTTCATTACTATATTTGACTGGGTTTTTATGTATTGAATTTAGAATAAATGTCACAAATACATTCACTGTTGGGACATCAAATACAAATTCAATTTTTTATTCATCCTAAGTTCTACTTGAGAGTATATTTGAGAGTCCTTGCTCCTATTTTTGCTATAACAAAAATATTGAGTACATTCTTTTTCAGAGTGTCTCTATGTATAATTTTACATTGTTGTATTGTACTTTGATGTAGTAATTTACAGGACTGTGGCACGAATAAACCCATGCGAGGTTTCTGTGCCACAGCATGTTTTTATGTCTATAATATTATAAAATTCTAAAAATGCCGTATCAAAAAAAAGAAACAACTGGAATAGACTATATAAACAATACAATTTTTTTTAGATTTATTGTCTGTTTGTTCGGGATTCACATACAAACTATTGGGCCAATTTCTATGCGGTGTTCGCTGATCGACGGTAAATTCTTAGACTTAAAATCTGCGCTACATTTCACCCTGGGAATCCTTCGGGAAATTATTTAAAATGGCTAGTTTGTAGTTATTTGGGTGCGTAAAAAATAGCTTATTCCGACACAGTTTTCACTCACACGAAAACTTACATTCGTTTTCAAATGTTGCGATATTTTGTTTCCTGGGAATCTCGCGGGAATTGCAAGTCGAGCGCGAAAGAAGTTGCGGGCATATTCTAGTATATCATATAAATGTAAACTTATTGGTAAATTAACAAAAATAGATGTGTAAGGAGTACTTCCTACTCTGTAAATACCACTTTCTGATATTTTGTCGCTGTTTTAAAGAGACGAAGTTTTTTTTTAAATTTATTATCCAATATGCTTACATTCATATACATTAGAAACATTTGAACTGTGGCACAGAAACCTCATGGGTTTATTCGTGGTAAGTGGTAAGGAACATCCCAGCAAGGGGCCATACACAAATTACGTCATACTAATTTCATGATTTTTGACCCCTCCATCGTCCTTGTCACATTCGTGAGACTCCTTCCTCCCTAGTTATGACATTCTATATTTTACATCAAGAAATTGTTAAATTGAAACACCAACTCTGTAATTAGTTCTATTTTTATTTAAACACTATATATATCATATAGATACGATTTGAAAATCTTTTAAAAATTTTAAAATAGTTCAAATTTCGTGTTTTAAAGCTGAATAAAAAATATTAGATTTTGAAATCTGATGTCACGAATTTTAGAATACCCCCAACTGTGACGTATTTTACACGACCCCCAACGTGTTATTATTATCAATCAATCGACCAATAATTTCTTTGCTCCAAAAACATAGTGTATACATACAAGATGATATTTTGTTTAAAAGGTTTCACATGTTTTTGCTGGCCAGGCATGCAAATCGTACACACTTAAAACTACTACAATAATTATACAAGTCAATTTAAAAAATTAATGTGCAGGTGAAAGCTTGAGCGTCTTCAAAATGTTTGCATAAGTTTCATATTTGGTTTAAAAAAATATGAGCATGTTTCTGAATACAGTAAGAAGCTCGAGTGGTTGCCTATCTCACTTCGCTGGAATGCTCATCTTCTCAATTTACTATATTGTATACTGTTTATACCTTATACCCCTCTTATTATATTATAACTTACTTCATATGTCACACACCCTCAATTTGCTTCACAAATAATCTCCTGTTAATGGCACCTGCACACTCTTTAACATTTTATTACAACTCCTTCACCATGCCGGCTATCTTACTTTGGGACTCTTTGCCCATTGACATCAGAAAAGCAAAATCTTTTGCCATATTTAAAAATTCACTCAGGTATTATTATGTTAGTCTTATGCAATAATGTATGTGCTAGTTTACAATAGTTTAGACTAATCTGCTGTCCATGTATGTCATTTTTATTTCTTTCCGTTTTCTTTATTTATTTATTTAGGTTTATGGCTTAGCAGCTAGGCCTTTAAGCCAGATTTTAGATTATGATGTAGTTTCTTCATTTTCTTAAGCCTATGTGTAGCACAGCTGAACTGTAGGTTATCAGCTGGTGCCATTCAACGGAGTACTTGTGACAACTCAAAAGGCCACATTTGACTATACAGTTCACATTTCTAACAAAACACATAATTACTACTCAAAAACTATCAATATCCTACAACTATTGTGAATTTTAGAGTAATTTTACACATTTAAAAAAAAAAACTGCACATCACGACAGCTCTTTCAGTTCCTGCCAAAAACTCCTCCCTTTTCTTTGTTTTATAATAATTACAGATAATTTAAGAATTTCCTTTGAGTCAGGTTGCCTGGAAGAGATTGTTTTTAGCGATAAGGCTGCCTTTTGTTTTACCAAGTAACTATTGTCTTGTTGTGCATTTTTGTTTTGGTGAACAATAAAGCATTGTCTATGTCTACGAGTATGTGCGGTTAATGAAATCGTCTCAAAGAATAACGCGGTCTGTTTGTCGCAGAAGAAGATGGCGTTCAGCGGCAGCAGCAGCGGCGAGGCGTCCGGCTCGGACGCCGAGATGGCGGACGCGCCGGCGCCCGCGCCCCGCGAGAGGCCCGGTGCCAGGCGAGCCGCCGCCAAGGTGACCAACGCCGTGCGCTGTTTTAACTAGATTTAAAAAAATGCATAAATTATCTGTCGATCATTGATCAATTCGTAGTACCCTAAAGCGTTACAATATAAACATCATAAAAATCGAGTTTGTGAATAAATTTTAATTAATTTAGGTCATTGATATACAAAAAAACAAACACAGATTTGATCATTTTGTCCATTTGGTCATTTATCTAGATAGATGGTGGATAGATAAATAAAACTAGAATGGGTTGAAATAGAGGATAAAAGTTTGTATGGGAGACCAATCATTTTTCAAGTTTATAGACAAAAAATTTATTCTATTTAAAATTCGATAGTAACTCGATCTGTCTGTTAAGCCTTCACAGAAAAACTACTAGGAGTACTGGATCGGTTTTGCTGTAGTTTTAATACCGAAAATGGTACATAAATACTTTCATCCCGGGAGATGGGATAGTTTGCGATATATAATGAAGTAAATCTTCCAGAAGCAAATGGCACTATCATAAAAATGTAATACAATGTAACCTGTATTTACGCCTGCTCCTTAAACAAGAGGCACACATTAGAGTTCGACCTGCAGCACAGCCGCGGGGTAAACTAGTAATATTATAAAATTGTAAATGTGTAGTCTTTTATTTTTTAGATTTTTTGTGTTTGTCTGCTTGTTCAGGATTCACGTGAAAACTACTGTGCCGATTTCGATGCGGTTTTCACTGTTCGATAGCAAATTCCTTGACTTAAAATATGCCGTACATTATATCCCACGAATCCCGCGGAATTTTCCTATTGTTAGGGCATATAAATATTAGCTTGTTCCGACACAGTAAAATGAACGATTTGCTTACATTCATTTTTAAATAATGCGGTTTTGCATACTGGGAATCTCGCGGGATTATTCCTTAAGGTGGTTTAAAGTAGTTAGAGTGCATAATAATTGTCTTTTTCAAATACTATTTGCTATCAGTCTAACGTGGATTAAGTCGCGGGCGAACCCTAGTATACACCTGTTCAGTTTCTTTTTTTCTCTATGCACCTTTTCAGAATTTTAATCCAGATTCTTGTTTTACTAATTTAATCTTATAATTTCTTTGGTTGTAATTTGTTTTATGCATCAATATATTTAAAAAAAACGATAATGTTACCAAAACGCTGCCTGTCTCGAAGAAATTTAAGGGTTGATGTACTCGTGAAAGTTTATACGAAATAAAATTGTGTCACAGTTTCACATTGGAAAAGTGTCTGTCTTTGTTTCCAGGTGCAAAAATACAAGGACGGTTCGGATGATTCCGATTCCAACTCGGAGCCGGAGTTGTTGGACAATAAGATCGAGTCGGACTCGGAGAAGCCGAGGGCGCTGTCCGTCAGCGACGACGACGACGACGACGATTTCAATGTCAAGAAGAGCAAGGCCAAGAAACCCGCCGAAATGGACTCTGGTAGGAATGATAACAATTATAACGCAATAACTAATAATGTTATTATAATAAAAACTGATAAATTAACCAAACAATAGGAAGTCGCGCACGAGATTACTGCAATGTGTCATATGGAGTCAACAATCATCATACCGTTGAATTTTTCATAGCATACAACACTAGAAAAATTTGTTCAAAATCAAGCTTTTTCCTTGATGTGCCTTTTGACTTTCCTTTACAGAAATTAATCCTTAAAAGCTGCACTACAATTTGGTATACAATAATACAGAATGTGTTTAGTTTTTTCAAAATCAGCTTTTTTGATTATTGACAAGGGTAACCAATTTTTCAAAAATCTAATAATGATTTAGATTTTTGATGATGATCATTTTAGTTTCTATCAAAATCGGCCTCGAGACTCCTTTGAGTGTTTTTCGCTATCTAACATAACATTTTGGCCCTGAACACCCACTGTATATAGGGGAAAAATTTATACTGTATATAGGGGAATCTATACCATTTTTGGCACCCTGTTATTTTATTTGAAAGTTTTTTTGTATGAATGATATTGTTTGGATACAAAACAAAATATTTTTAATATCTTGAATTAATTGACTGGGTGCGAATCAGTGGGTGGGGTGCCAATAATGGTATGCTTTATTACCCCTACATCGGATTATATCTTATAATATGTGTTTGTTTGCTGATTTATTAATTATTTTCTTCACCTCTGGTGAAGAAACTTTAGAGTTAATTATTATCTTTTTTGCTTTTTCTTTAATCGCTACATTCACATGACCATTTTTGTCATTGCTTTTTTTTCTAATTTATAGATTGCCTGTTTGACTCATTAATAGAAGACACAAAGAAGGAGCAGACAGAGAAACTGACCAACCACAACTCGTACCCTACAACAGTGCTTTCCAGTGACGACGATGAAGCGCCTGTCGAATCATCCCCGCCCAAGAAGAAACCTGCTACAAAGAAAAAGTTGATGAATTTGGAGAAACCGAAGGATGACAAGAAGCCCAAGAAGAGGCCGGCGAAGATGATTTTAAGTCAGGACAGTGATGATGATGATGATGATAGCATATTTGATAGTAGAAAGGTTAGTTAGTATCTTGTATGTGGTAGTCGTGCTGGAATCATCGTCTTTATTGCAACTCTCGGAGCCAGTTCATTCTGTGTGATACCCCACTCTCACAGCAATATAGAATATTGTCGTGCAATGGTTAGTCTTGTGCCCACTTCCTTCTCCCCCTATCACCTTTTTCAATTCCATATCCCACCCTATTGATGGCAGTTGCTTCTTCCAAATAAAACTCGATGACTTATTATTACGATATTTACAAATGTTAATTTAAAACTATACATAGACAAGTAGCAGAGAATATAATGCTGAATGGCAGAGAGAGTAGTAGTTGTTTTGAAGTGAAGTGAAGTGAAGTACTACCTGTCCGCAGAAGATTTGTCGATAGCCTTATGATGTCACACGTCGATGGTCGAATGGTAGGGTGAACAAAAAAGGTTACATAAATAGTTGTTGCAATACATTTATTGTTTTAATTTTTTATTGTATATACTTTACATAAGTATATACGATAATAGTAAGTAGTCATCGGCAAACATTCTGTGCGCGGCTTATAAATGTAATTAAGTGCATAGCTCTGATCTCCAAGGCCGCTTCTTATATCGCATGTTCCGTCCGACGCCTAGCTGCTAATTGCGCTAGCTACGGGCGTCGTCGGTGTGCGGGGCGCGGAGAAGGCGTGCTCCGGCAGATGGGTCAGGGGGCGCTCTCAATCCGCAAACCATCCCTTCTATCCTATTCCTCTTGTCTGGTCCCCCTATCTCACCCCCCTGTTCTGTCTCAAAGGCTAAGAATGCCTTGGTTTCGCAACTCACCCTTGGTGTTAGTTGCTAATGTCTATAGGTGACTGTAACCACTTTTCATGAGCTGAGCAGTCTGCTCGTTTGCTAGCTTTGTAATTAAAAAAAAACAAGTTGGGCTTCACCTGTGTTAATGTTATAATTATTAATGTGGCCAAATGCATCTTACTTTAGCATTAAAAAATAACTTTCAATATTTAACATCATTGACAATGAATAATAAAAAAAAAAAATCGTTTTAGAACAAAAAGAAGCAGAACCCTAAGAAGAAGGCGAAAAAGAAGTTAGACACTGATTCTGAATCTGAATTCAACATCAGCAATGCGTCAGGAAGTGATTAACTATGCCTGTTAAAAATAACCTAGTGATTGTTATGGTGAGTTAAATTAGATCCTCTTTATTCATTATTTTATTTTATACATTTATGGGGTATGAAAACGTTCGCCAGTTTTCAAACTAAGTCACAGAACAGACTGTTCCACAGAATATTATGTTTAACTATTTGACAATAGAGTTTAAAGTTACTTAGATCTAAGAAGATTGTTTAGAGATGTAAAACATTTTTTATTGATTTTAATATTTAGGTTAAGTGTAGTGATTATATTAGTCGTGGTAGCGTAATGGCTAGCGCACGCGTTCCAAACCCAAAGGGCGCGGGTCCGATCCTGGCCGGAACGCATGCACCACTTAGACAGTTTTCTGACCTAATGTGCATATTGTTACAATTACCACGTGCTAATAACGGTGAAGGAAAACATCGTGATCCAACCTGCACATCGAGATAACCGGTGTGTCAAACCTGCCAAGCCGCCTTGGACAAGCGTGGATGGTATACTGTCCGTTCCCCTACAGTGGGAGGCCTGAGACCAGCAGTGGGACATTAATGGACTGTTGTTACTACTACTAGTGATTATATACTCTTTGTTTCTGATTGTTAATCTTAACATTTGCCATTGTCAATGTTGCTAATTTTCTGGAATCAGGTTTCTATATTTTATAAAAGTAATTTTTATTAAAACCTTGGCGGTATTGTTTCTTGTACTGCGACTGTACATAAATAGGCCAAGATGACTTATTGATAAGCCTCCACACATGAATAATAGTCATTTATGAGAGGTTTATAGGTTCATTAAAAAAGTGTTATTCCTAATCGCATTCTAAATGCGATTTGTTTGTTACGCTTTCACAGAATATCACTTTACTGATTTTGCTGAAATTTGGCATATATGCACTTGGGGATACTTTTTCTCCTGGAATATGGGAGTTTGTTTCGCCAGTGGGAAGTATCCGGGGACTAATAGCGCCAAGGACAAAATTTAATCACTGTACCTTGCATGAATGCTTGAATTATGGTTAAACTATACTTTGATATTTGTGTACATTTGAGACGGAATAACCATGGGATACTTTTTATCCCGAATTTTTTTGTGTTTCTAGATCCAATATTTTAATAAGAAGACTATGATGAAGAGGTTAAAGCTCATGGAGGCAAATAAAGGATAGAAAGGAAGCTGCTGACACCTAGTTATTAACGTAAATAGTGAAGAACGGTTAGTTATTAATTTTAGATATTCCATTACTTTTCCGTCAGTATGTTTTATATCTCTTGACTACTTCTCATTCCCTTTTTCTCTTGAAGTAGATACTTCACAAGTATTTTTCATTTAAACAATAATTACATTATTTAATTATTTTGTATAATTTATTTATGATTTTTAATTTAAATTTGGACCTCAAGTGACGAAATTATATAGATATATACCTTTTAAGGTTTTCTATTATATTTTTTGGTCGCGAATGGCGCCTACGTATTGGCATTGATTTTGACAATGATAGAGTGTGAAATTTCTTTTTATATAATATCGACCATATTAATTTGTTGAGTGTGTATATTTAATTGTAGATACTGTCATTTACGCATTGATATCCATAATTTCAATGAAGAGATAAATAAAATATGGCCACTTTTTCTGATGTGATGACGACGAAATATGAATTTATATTTTAAATTCATAACATAATGAATTTAAATATAAAATTAAAATATGCATTTACAATTTAATATTAATAAAAAAAAACGTAAACTCTTCTCTATATTTTTTTTGTTTGTTTGTTGATATAAAAATTCCAATAAATGTATATATTTTTGTGTTTGTTTTTCCAGTCTTTCTGTCTTGCACGGCCATTTTGTTAATGATGGTTAATTTTTTAAATATATCTCCAGTAAATGTGTTAGCAGCTCTCAAAACCAGTTAACTATAATCTTTAACAAAGAATATCGTAATCTCTTTATTTTTTACAATAATATAGTTTGAATTATATTAGGCACAATTACTGTTAAGTATTGTTTTTACAAGACGTAAGTAGTACCTAATTAGTTTTTAGATCTGCCTCTTTCATTGCAATCTGAGTTGGGTATTTGATTTTCAGCCTTAAGAAAATGTGTTAAAGGATTTTCTTCGTTTACATTAATTTAATTAAAGTTATGGATATAATATAACCGTTTGGCCCGGCAGACGTCATCTTGCCTTGAAAAAATAAAAATCTAGAATCCATGCAGGAATGGAGAAATAATACAATTTCCTGCGGCCACTCGGCCTGTCCTAAGATGCGACAAAACAACCCACAGCCAGGTGGAAGTGTATTTGCTCGTCTGGATCGCTACCACCCCTAGTCTAGAGTAGTATGCTGCCATAACAACCTTGAATTGTGTTCCGGCATTAGTGGCTAGGTTTCAGTCTCCCTTTAGAGTGGCAGCACATTGGTAGCACCTTTGGTGTTACAAATGTCCATAGGCGATGGTAACCGCTTTCCATCAGCTGGGCCGTCTGCCTCTATGCTGAACTCATGAAGTTAAAAAAACGGATTGCAACGTCACCTACCGGGTCCAATTGTGAATCTAAACCATCCACTCAAACACACACATAAAATTTCATCAAAATCGGTCACGCCGTTTTTGAGTTTTAGGCAGACTAACGAACAACAATTGATTTTTTACACATATAAGAACAAAACAAGTGAGGGTAGACACAAATATTTTTAGCTTTTCGTCTTGATGACGTTTGCCATACGTGTCATTTGTGTGACGAGCTATTTAAAAGTGGCCGAAACATCTTCGTTTAATGTTGAAAATGTTGTTTTGAACGTTATAGAGGTGTTTAGACGGAAAATTGGAAAGTTATGTACTCTGTACATATGTAATAAACATATTCTTGCCATGTTAAATTTCGGAAATGAGCTTTCTATTATTTATTCGATGTCTGGGATCGCCCCCAGAGTAGTCCGTTGTACATTACCTATAACAAGCCTTACTTGCTTAAATTGGGGATTTGCAATGTGTGTGTGTTTGTCTGTCGGTTATTATTATTATTGTCTATACAGATAAATAAAATTGAAGTGTCTGTTTGTAATGTCAAAAAAAAGAGGAGGGGATACGAATTCGAACCAGGAGATTTTGAAAATGCAATTTTTAAAGATTTTGTCTTTTTGGATGTCCCGGCTAATTTCTAAAACGGCTGGACCGATTTTCACGGGACTTTCACTGGCAGATAGCAGATGTTATAAGGAGTAACTTAGGCTACATTTTTTAGGATACCGCGAAAAATAAATCCACGCGGACGAAGTCGCGGGCACAGCTAGTTTTATTATAAAAAAAAACCCTATAAATATTGTTTATAGCAAGTCAGGATATAATCAAGAATGAAATCAATTTTACTCAAACTTTTTTAGTTTTGTAGTTTTTAGGGATCTTATTGATGTCAGCCAGAATTAAAATTGATTCTCAACGGGTGGGGATTATGCTGGTTCGGTAGTTCGTTTTATGTCTATTTGTATGTTTATTACAAAACTTAAAAGAAAATGGCTACATAAATAAGTAGTTTAAAGCCTGATTTACTAAAAAAAAAAAAGGTGATTCTTATTCTTGTTGTGATAGATGTCAAATACCCAGTTAATGTACCTTGTTCACAGATACGATACGGTTTATACGTTTGTAAGTTATCTGTGCGAAGTTACATATTTGCTATTACTTTAATAGGCGCTCCACATTCTCGTAAGAATTCCAGAAACGAGAACGTTTAACAAGTTCTTGTGTTCTTTTCTCGCGAAAATGTACTATGTGTAGTACTCTTAAGAGGTCTTAAATTAAAAAATAGGTATAGGTAACTCTATTTGTACTGTTATACAACACTGTGCTGAATGCATGAGACATTTTTTATTATACGATCGACGTTTTCTGCGCCAGGTGGCGTTGTAGTCGTTAATTTCTCAGTTTGAAGCGAAATTAATATTTCATAATCGAGTATTTTATTACATCCTTAATACATAAAAACAAATGTTGTTGTTTTGTTTGCCCTAATGCCAGGCAAAGGAACATAATACATACCGCCTTGTTTGATGTATTGTTTGAGTCATCAATATAGTTCAGTCAACATGTAGGTTTTTGACTGATGCCAATCTGCGGAGTTCTCGTGATGACAAGAAAGGCCAAATTTGAAAACACCATTAAAGCTTAAACGGTCAATGCAGTATGTTCTTTCATACTGTTTTATAAAAATACCATAATATCATCAAATTTTGGAATAAGCCGGCCATAAAATCTCATTTCTTACGAAAATGTAACTATTACGTCACTGTGTATTGCTTATCTGTGAAATGAAGAGTGTCGCTGTGTTCGTTCCGGTGTTGCCAATCTATGAATAATCATCAAAAAGATATGTGAATAGATCACATTAAAGATAATCATATATTATCATGCTCGGGCTCCATCATAGATAATGTTATTGACTGTGGCCAAATGATTCTTATTTATAGCGTTAAAAATAACGCCGTTAACGAATAAACATCTTTTTTCAATACTGGCAATCTACCACCAAATTTTAATATGGCTGCTATAGTTCCATTTTTGCTATTTCACAGATAAGTTGTGTGAGCTATAACGTGTTCTTTTAGCATTAGGCCACAGATATTATCTGGGGTCTAATGCTAAAAGAACACAATTATATAAAAAGAACATAATTATATACACTAATAGAACAGATACAAAATATAATTTTGTTGATGTGTTTGACAAATTGATAGACCATAGACTAATTATTATATTAAAATTTAACAGTCACTGTTTGTCTTTATTCATCATATCACAGTCTAAGGCCTAATCTATTTTGGATTTTGTTGAATTTTATAAAATAGACCGTAATCCATATTAAAAAATTAGTACCACTTTCTATGTTAACTAGAATGTTTCTGCTCAAGAGATGGATGGATGGATGTGTGTACATTTTCGAAAACCCTTTTTTGAGAATTGAAATTTTAGAGAATAATGATTATTTCTATAAATGACGTTTTTGTAAATATTTAATGTAAAATTTTTGATTGTTCTTTGGGTCAAATTTTGAAATGTATTTCAAAATATTAATTATGACAGCAAAAGTTTAAAAGTATGGAATTTTAATTTTATGTATTACTTTGCAATCATTTGCAGCAAATTGTATCAACATATGTTTGTTTATCTTTTCTTTCTTTGTGTTGTTTTGTTTCATTGATAAAAATATTGTATTACCATTGAGATCTTGTGAATACTTGTGTATTATTAACATTTTTAAACGGATTTTATGTGATTTTATCAACAAAATCTTCTTTTTCTCCTTAGTCTTCTCTTCTTACATGTAAGAGTTCCTCTGTAAAATTTCTTAGATTAAATATTTTAATTATTTAGAATCAAATCTTATGCCTCTGTTTCACTTGCGTTAGTGTTAGTGACTCTGACCAAATGCGATTTACTTATAGCGTTAATAAATAACGCGGTAACGATTAGCCCCATTAGTGTATATATGAGTTGTCTGTCAATGTTTATCATTATTACCAATTTTGTATCTCAAATAACGCATAAATCCTTGGCTATATCTGCGTGCACAGTCACTAATGCTGACATTATTGAAGGCGTAGCAGGGGCATTAGAATAAATAAAGCTTTTTTTTCAACTTTAAGCGTCAGTTATTGAAAAGCTTCCAGTCAACTACGACACACGCCGGCCGCTGTCACGGGTTGCTTGTTAACATGTTAGCTTTAGGTACGGCATCATGGCAGCATGGCATCTCTACATATCTATCCTCCATAAAATCCGTTTATGAATATTTTGAAATTTTTCCTTATTCTCTTTTTCTTCATAACTAATTTAATTAAGTTCTGTTTGTTTTCGATAGTTATTTTGATGATGTTTCTCTTGTCTGAAATCACGTGATTTGTTTCTTACTTTTAATTGTTAATTCATAATCTTGCGTAAATACTTTTTTGCTAGAACGTGGTGTTGCTATTATTAATTTATTCGTCGACTCTTGATTGTTATTTTATTCATTCCATTTGCTAATTTCAGATGTTTTGCTACATGTTGAATTTTGTAGTTGATAAGGAAATATTTCAAGATTTTATATAAATTATGACGAGGAAAACGAAGTATTTCCCTTTAGCGAGTCAATTTAACATGTAGCAATGATTGGTGAATATATTTTAATTATTTTTTTTGAATACATGTATTTCAAAATATGTTGACCTGACTGTAAATAAATGAACAATTCTTAATTTGTGTTTTATTTATGCAAGAACATGAATATGAAATGATGACTTATGATGACGATAAGAAATGTTGTATTCACTTGCACAAAACCACTTGACCTCTAAAAAAACGATTCACATTCGCATGAGGTAGTTGACTTGCGAATAAGGCCTTCGCATCGTTCGGACAGATATTTAGTTAACCGAATTCTTATTACTTACTATACAATTTCAAACCGATAAGACAAACTTAGCCAGTGTGACAAGTTAACTGCTTGACTAATAATGCAAATCTAAACCAAGCGTAAACATTGGACTGGCTGCTGCATGATAATGACAACCATATTTTTGTCTTAACTAAAAGTAAGATATGTGTCATACTATAAATATACGTGCGTACAGCACAAGTTTTGTCGCTTGCTATTAATCTGATATGATCATTAAGAACGGACGAACGTATTTGTGATTGTGTGACACTTGCTGAAATAGTTGTTTTTATTAGTCTCCCAATATTTGGACATAACATATTAAGCGCCGCTTGCGACAGTCTCTGGGGCTTCCTTCTCCCTTTATCCTATTCCTCCAGTCTGATCACTCTAACTCATCCCCCTATCACGTCCTAAAGACTGGTAACGATTCGCCCTATTGTTGCAAACGTCTGTCTAGGTAACTTGCCAGGTAAGGTTTCCACCTGTTTTGAAGAAAATCTAGTATTTTATTTGTATTTCTGTTATTGTATTTAGTTTTTAAGCTTTAAAATATAGTACTTTTGGGAAACAGGTGAAAAAAGGAGTACACATTTATTTATTTCATTATTGAATTTTCCATGTGTATTTATTACTACTTTTCGTTTTGGCCAACAAAGATTAAGAAAATATTTAAAACATTCACAAGTATCTGAACAAAAAGCGCGACAATTAGCGATCAAAATATAGTACATTTCGTACTATATAATTTTTCTATAATATATAGTACAATTTGCTAAAATATACGGTAGGTAATATATATTATACTATGGTTGGCAACCCTATCTATCTATAGACAACGGTAACCATTATCTGGGCCTTTGCCACTGAGCCAGCTTCGCAATGGAAAACCTGATTAGTTCCCTGGGTACTGTATATATAGTTTTATCTATGTTGGGAAATGTCGCCATCAGCGCCAAAATATCGCGTTAAGAATTAGAAAAGCACAAAAATAAAATTACAGAAGTGTCACCTAAAGACATTTGAATAAGTCATTCAATATTCTGTGCTCGCAGTGCATATATACTTTGAACTGTGGTGGATTTCAAGCGTGTGATGCAAACTTGAATGAAACACTAACGAGCATTAATTAATTATACATTTATTTTATATACTTTTAATATTTCTTATACACATGAACTTATATTAATTTTATTAATATTTTTACAATAGCATTTCGCAGCAAATAAAAGGTCCCTGAGATTGTAATTAATAACACTCCTTTTGATAAGTAATTGATATGGCATTTATTACAGAGTGTTATGTAATTTTTATTATTTACATTGAGTTAATAAAATTTTGTTGTTATAATATTGTATTTTGTTTTTTAATAATGCAAAATATTTAATTAATGTAAACTAAATTATTTTTTTGAGTTTATGACTTGGTAACTAGGCCTTTAAACCAGAAATATAACTTTTAATCATTGTCCCCACAGAACATACAAGTAAAAAATATTGTGACATTATACAGACAAGTGCGAATATAGGCCCCCAAATTTTTTTTTAATTAGCAGATAATATGTATAACTTAGAACTTACAATATTTATTTAATGCAACACTCACAGTAAATTATTTTAAAATAAATTTGTTCTCTTTTAAAGAAATTTATTTAGTAATGCATTATTGTAATATAACAAAATTTGAAAGAAATTGTACGTGATAAAAAATTGCAGAATAATATCGGCTAACAAATACCAAGTATAAGGAGTTAAGACCATTTTGCATTATCAAATAACCAAATTTCTTCATATAAGTCACTTAAAACTAACAAACATTAATAAGGTACTGTTAAAATTACAACACAAACAATTATTACTCAAGTCTATCAAATTCTAATAGACATTATTTAAATGTCCAAAAAACTTTTTTTGAATATACACGTTATGGTACTCTGTTATTAGTCCTATTACCATGATCTTCGGATATATCTACATATTTCTTCACAAAAGTATTTAAACATAACTTTTCTACATTATGAGGTTTTGGAAAATGTGTTCCGTCTAATATATCTGTCCAATTTATATAAATTTCTATAAAATCCCGCAATAGAAGTAGGGGGCAGTCTTTAAAAAAATTTGAAAATATATTTTTAAATTTTAAGCTGTGTGTCCTCAATCAATGCTGCCATCACATAAATACATAATTATATAGCCAACTTACTAGAGTAACGTTCTTTCTGTGTTGCCAATAACTTGACTAACACTTACCAATTCAATTATTTTGTTGTCCAATAAAAAAAACACGATATTTCAGTACCTACTCAATTTGCTTTCTCTATCAGAATATCCCTTAGCGCTTTCTCGATCTGAATATTTTCCGTTATATTTGTTATATCTATTATCACTATGGCCATTTTGTCTGTACTGTTTTTCACTAGTGCTGTAGTGTATTTCTGAGGGGCCGATTGTTTTGGACCAGTGATGTGTCCAGTAGAAGTCGTCTGGATACCGTGGATAAGGGTTCTCTCGGCACAACACTACGCAGTATATTAAACTGCCGAGTAGTGTTATGAAGCCGAATATCAGGAAAACTATGCCCAGGATCCTGCAAAAAAACACATTTCTTTTTTAAGCATTTTAATTATGGTTTTGTACGATTTGTGTATCAATTCAGTGTGAAATATCTGTGAATTTTAAAGTTTTACAATAATCTACACGCAAAACCCACTGCTAAATCGTAGGTCTCTGACTGAGGTTAAATGTGTGAGTTCTTGTAATAGTTCGAAAAACCTAAACTAAGATTTTCAATGTAAACATCTAAATTTTAGAAGCTGATTAGACATTTACTATTTCCAAACTCCAAAATGGTTGCAAAAGTCTAAGTGACGGTGAGCAGGTGGTATTTAGTCTATATATATTAATAATGTAACTGCAGCTTTTGGATTCTTAGTACTCGTATGAGTTACCGCGCGGTCGCGGTTGCGAAATATCAAGCAAAGGACATTATAAAGAAAAGTAAGAAATGCAAAGAAGAAGAAAAAAAAATGAAACCTATATAGCGGGCATTCTTACGACTGCTACAAGTCTTGTCGCTCGAAGTGCTAGCAAGATTTAACTATATTACACACCTTGGTGCTCTCGCGGCAATATCAATCCTCTTCTCGTTACAATTGCTAGATAATTTTATTTAACTAGCGGCCATGTGATCTCGATTTGCCTAACGGACCACGCACGCGAATTCTACTTGAATAGAATAGACTAGAATGAGAAAACTCATTAGAAAAAAAAAACATGTCATGGGAACCGATTTGTTGCTAACAAAATATCCATTAAATCCAAACCATAGTGCTGTATTGTACAATGTGACAAAATTCCACAACGATTCAAAAACGACCAAATTACGCATACCGTTAACTTTTCCCGAAACGTCTAAAGTGATTTTTAATGTACAGACTCTGCGTTGTTGTGAATCATTTGTAGCTGAATAAATGTATGTACTGCTTTGGGAAGATCACCATCGAAATCCCGGCTTTAATTAGTATGGCTTCTGAACTTTTAAATTTTTTTAATCTTTGCATTTTTTAAAGTAAAAATGTCACTCGAATAACTTTCTAATTAATCATATTATTTATCTCTTAACTTTAAAGATGGGTTTTGAACAGCATTCTGGCTTCCGTGGGCAGCAATAAGGTCAGAATGCTGCCTAAGAACTTACATTGTAACATGAAAGATAAGGTAGATAGTTGGGAAGGTTTTACACATTTCATAATAAATTCCAAAATAATGTTCATATGAAAGTGCAGGCGTTTAAATTTTTACCTTATTATAATAGCTTAACACTAAAAATGTCTCGATAGACAATAATTAAAACGCTGTTTGATTCGTAAAATATATATTTTACATTTATACTACTGACGTCATATATTTTACATTTATCTTGCTACGTGTGCTATAAAAACTAGGTGGTTACGAAGTGATGTAAATAAATCTTAAGATGAAAAGTATTTTGGTTCATTTTATGATCATTTCAATACCTCTTTAATGGGACTCCACTTTCTTCGCTAAATACCATTAGTCTCCTTTCATTAATTATTGAAGACGAATAGGTATATGCTTGGTATTCTACTTTTAGTGTCAAGGGACTATAGGCAGAACACATAAATCGTATCAATTAATACAGTTGTTATAGGCCATAGGTCCCCAAAGTTGTCCATATTGAACTTTATAGGGTTCACATCAGCAACAAGGAAATGTGGGGGTCCGCGAGCTGCGAATAGGGATCCACAATAGTAAATATCTTTTAAGCAGTCCTGATTTTTAACATAATTTTTAACGTAATTTTTAACTTTGTATAAATTAAATTATAAAATATGATAGTGCGCGTTTTTAATTACAAGCTATATATTTTATGTAGTACCAACTAGAAACCATACTAAATCCAACGCAAAAATAACTGTCAAAATCAATTCAGAAAAAAGAAATTTATCTTTATAAAATTTTTCTTCTTTTTGAAGTCAATTAAAAAGATAAGGCGGTCCACCAAATGGAGAAAATATTGATAAGGGGTCTTGAGACTAAATAGTTTGGGGACCATTGTTATAGGCGCTCTACATTCTCACGAGGACACTAGGAGAACATCACGAGGAAAACGCCAAAAACGGAAATGTGAAACGAGTTCCCGTGTTCTTTAATAGCGTTCTATGAAACCTTTCAGATTAAACTTTGTTACTTTTTCAAGGGAAATTTTAGAGGATGCTACTTCGGAAGTTTACATAAGACATTAAAAGATAGTGTTTACAAGAAACAGCTAAATCTACTTAAAAGAATCATCTAAATCTACTTAAAAGAATCATCTGAAGACAGTAACAATCGATTACGTAGTTACTTCAAAAAAGATCTATTTATGCAAGATAAATGTATTGATCATTTTAAAGTTTAGCGTTTATTTAGAGTTATATTTTTCAAAAGATGTCGCGTGTTTTGTGCATTTGCATGAAATAATACTTGCTAGAAATGACAACTGCTGAATGAAAACTGTAATAAGCTCTTAAACCATTCATAACTAGATGGCGCCATGGGTTATTTCTCTTTCCCTTTTTGATATTTTATTATTTAAAACGTTTAGGTTCTACGTTTAAGATATTTATTTCTAAAAACTATGTACAATTATTTTATTACTTAAATAATTACTTATAAAAACCAGTTATATAAAATAAAATGTATATTTAACCCTATAATTGCGCATCTATCCATTTCTTATTGAAATAATTTAAAAATTAATTTTGAAATTGATTTTTAGTTTCATTAAGTACATATATGACAGGTAGTCTTGAAAGAAGTGTCGGAGAGGTACAAATTGTTTATTAAGATCACGAGCTTATTAAAATGTATAAAGCGACTTGAAGTAAACTTTTTAGTTATGTATTTTATGTCAGTCAGTCAGAGAAGGTTAGTGTATATTATGCATGTTTAGGTAGTTAGACCATATCAGTCAAAAATATATAAGAAAATTGTTTTTTTTATATTTTTTGCAGGAGTTCAGCAGAGAGGCAGACGGCCCACTTGATGGATAGCGGTTACCATCGTCTATGGAGATTAAAACACCAAAGGTGCTACAAATGCGCTGCTGCTCTCTTAAGAAAGACTGGAACCATGTTAAGACAATAAAGTTTTTACGGATTTTGTATAAAAATAATAAAACGTCACAAAACTACAGAGTAAAAATATGTGGCGCTATCTAATCGTGTAGGGTATAGGAGCTTTTGAGAGTTATGTTATGTACTAATAATAATTTATGGACCTTTATGGGCCCGAGCCCAGCAGTGGGACGTTTATACGTCCCACTACTGGGCTCGGTGCTCCCATTTATAGGGGGACGGATATACTCGCCACGCTTGTCTAAGACTCCGCCTTGGATGTGTCCAATGTTTCAAAGTCGCCTTGGATAAGCTTGGCCGGTATACTGTCCGGCCTAATTAGAAATTAGGATGCCTGATACTAAGAGTGGGACAGTTATTATTTGATATCACGTTATGAAGGAACAAGGCCGGCCCCAGCATTTACGCGGCCGTAAGCAAACTCGAAAAATGTCACCCCCACCGAAGCTTAAGAAAACTTCGTTAACCAGAATAATTATATATAATTAAATTGAGACTGAAGAAGACTTTTTTCGGTTTTAGTAGTTCAAGCAATTTTGCAGACATCGCCGCCCCGAAATTTTGCCGTCGTAGGCAGTTGCCTACCTTGCCTACAGGCTCGCGCCGCCCCCGGAGGGATGCTGTCACTTACCAAACGAACAGTGGTTCGAAGAACTGAAGAACAATAACGAAGCCCAAAGTGACGAGTATAAGGCCCAAGTTGAGGAGGAGCATCAGGCAGCACATCCCTTTCACATTCGGACAGAATGGATTAGGTGCTGCCATAGCGTCTACTTTTACTCCTGTCTGGAATTAAAACAAAAGTTTTCTTAAAAATAATTAATTATTATTAATAACAGTTTCTTATATTTTCGCGACTAGTATACATAATAAAACTACATGTGGTGTATGTGAGGTAGCAAAAACAAAAATTAAAACTAAATAATAATTAAAATAAACAATTAGGCGGCAGACGAAAGCAGCGGCATAGCGTGGGTGATGGCCCGCTCAGGCCCCACACAATTTTGCCGCCCTTTTATTTAGGTATTTCAATTTAATGCATACTATATCTATACTAATATTATAAAGAGGTAAAGTTTGTGTGTTTGTGACGTTGTAGGGGGTAATGTCTGGATCTACAGAACCGATTTCGGAAATTCTTTTTCTGTTGGAAAGCCCATATGTTGAGGAATATTATAGGCTATATAACATCACGCTAGGACCAATAGGAGCGGAGTTGTAATGCAAAATCTGCCCGTGTTGAGCCAGGCGAGTAAGTAATGAAAAATTCCGTGGTCTTGTCAATGGGCCCGAATTTGTAGTTGCGATAAAAATATGAAATAAACTAAAGAAAAACTTTAACACAACACAATAACATTGACACTTGACATCTTTGTCTTCCGTGATCACGGCTGCTGAAAAGTGGCCGAAATATCGGAATAAAAATCAAATAAAATACCGCGCTTAAAACCGTTAAAATGTAGTTTTAGTATATTATTAACAATTTTGTAGGAACCACATTAATTTAAAGGACATTGAAAGTTTGGTCCACTTTATCTAGAATCCAAAAGCTAAAAAAAAGTTACCTGTGACTTTCCTTGAAGGACGAAACCTTCCGAGACGTGACGTATGAGTGTCAAGGTAAGGTCAGATATCGTGAAGAAGACATATTAGAAGAATATCCACTGTACGACTTTTTGGCGCATGTTTCTTACATCGTTGGACGTCATGACTAAAACGTTCGTGGTTTAAATCTTAATAATACTACTCATCGGGTCTATCTTCAGCTCGTTTTCTTATTTTTCACAATTAAAATAGAAAAAGGTAACATTATAAAGGTTTAATGCAAAACATTACCTTTCTAGAAACCTTAGATCTATGGGTGGACGCAACCGACGGGGCAACCGCACTCCTGTACGAGTAGACGCTTCTAGGCGCCCGCGACTGACGACTGAAAATAAAAAATATACATTTTTACATTGTTTTGTTGACAAATCAACTGCAACTGTTGGCTAAATTCAAAGATTTAGGAGTATCAACGTTTTTGGTTAAAGTATCTACCTGGACAATGAAACACGGGAGCAAACATATTAATAGTTGTTCTATCTCGCTCGCACATCATGCGTCCCGCTCACACATTGTGCTATATATATTGACTAGCTGTATGACTTGTTAATATTTGTACTAAGGTTACCGTTTTCAAAATAAATTAGGGGTGGGGTATAGTTATAGAGCACATTTATTTATTTATTATAAACAGATCCGAACTTTTTTAATAAAGATTGGTTATTTTTTTACAATCACCCAAAATTCACTGTCTATCTCAAATAATAAATAAAAGTGCCTCATATCTATACCGCACCTTAAATTAATTCACTTCAGTTAACATCAGCACTCGACAGTGAATACTACTTACTCTCTGCCATCTGAAGTATTATTTAACCTCTACCTCTTGCTGCTACATGTCTATTTGATTGGCGCCATTTTCGCGCTGATAGTCAAGGTATTGATTGCGAGAGTCCTGACTTATATTAGTAGGTACTAATATTAGTTCCAGAGACCTTTGCAGATGGCGCTTGCGAAGCTGGCAAGCAGGCAGACGTTCCAGTTCATGGAAAGTGGACGTCGCCTATAGGTGTTCAGAACACCAATGACGATGCCAACGCGTTGCCAGCCTTAGGATGGGATAAAGAGGATGGAATAGGAGGATGAGATAGAGGGAGGAATGGGATAGAAGGGATGAGATATGGGATTAGAATATAGGCATAGTATATGGAAGGTTGGATAGGGGGAGGACGAAGTGGGTATTCGGAACTCTCACTCATCACACGAAACATTTCTAGCTCAAGGCTAACCGTTTAACGCCAGTGTAGCTTAGTGGTATCTAAGCTATGGTATCTGGTAATCTACCTTACTATTAATGATTATTGCTCCGTAAAAGCTCCCAAATCCTTCACAACTAGATGGCGTAAATTTTTATTATTTAAAGCATACTATTTAGACCAAATCTTGGTCCTGATTAGATTTAGTCTTTGGATATTTCCAATAATAAAATGTCACGAAGCGAGTCAAGTGGCATCATCTATTTATGTAGAATTTGGTATTTGACACATATTACAATAAATCTTAAAATAGAATTCATATAAAAGATAAGGCGTCAAAATATCTTATTATCATCTTAATTTTAATAGTTCATTATAGATATAATGTTAATTATAGTTTAAATAATAATTAATAAGCTATTTGACTGGTTAAACTTATCATGGTATAAGCCAGCATTCTCATAGAAAACCAAGGAGGCTCTGACGTTTTGTGCGATGATAAAAAGAGTCTCAGTTGATTTGACTGTCAAATATCAAATTGAGATTTTTTAATTACTCACTCTTTTTTCTGAACAATTCTCATTCCTAAATAATATTGTATTTCTATTGTTTTTCCATTATAAAACTTGAAAATCTCTATTTGCTGTTCTAGAATGCAAATCTACAATGTCATAAATCGCATATTTCCGGACTACACCAATCTTGCCGGGCGTTCCATCAGTAGCTCACAACGCCCAAAACGCGCCGTTAGTCGTTCCAGAAGGCGACCGCGGTCGTTGTGGTCGTGGCGAAAATGTCACTAATGACTTCATCATTTTGGATCACACAACGCTCACAACGACCCTTGTCAAGAGGTGGGTCGAATAGCCATTCCACTTGGGTGCTCGTTGTGAGTCCCTTATGGAACGTAGCCAATATCCTAACATAATTTGACAAATATAGCCCGATTATTGAAATGATTAGCATATTTATATTGTCAATCACATGTTCCCGCGATAAATACCATAAAACCTTCAACGTAGTCTAAGCAAACAAATGACGTCATAATCTATGACAGATGATGACAATAGAACGCAGTCACGATCAAACACGATCGAAGGTCAGAGTTGTTTTAGATGACATAATAACTGAAGAATAGTTGTGATGGTCATCGCAACTTCATTATCAAGTGTCCGCGTGACGGTCAAAGAGTGCGTGTATACAGCATGTTTTGAATATTTTACACCTTGTAAGATCTTGCTATTCCGATCCTAGACCAGACAGATAGACAGACATTGTATTTTGTAAATACTCACTACCTGCGCCGTTGCCTGATAAGTATTTTGGGAATTAGTTACGCCAGCGCGAGCAGTATTAAGTGTGGCTCAATGTAAATGTGCCCCACCTACTTATGTACATTCTTTTTGTTACGCCATTTTTAATACTCCTCATTTCAAGGACATATCACTATTTTCAAAGATCCTTTTGAGCACTATCTTTGTTACCTTGTCTATTCTCGCAAAATATAAGAAGACCAATGATCTCAACATGGTGTTCCTGATACCTACAAGATGGGTGTCTTGAAGTCCCATGTGAATAGAGAAAATTTCTTCTTTTAGGTAAGCGTGCTCCACCTTAGACTACAATTATCTATGCCTAACATCAGATGAGTTAATTCTCAAACATGAACCTACAATATAAAAGTTGCCTTAAAAAATGACACGACGAGATGATTTTCTCCAATATACAAGAAGTTAAGTCACCAAAGGGTATTTAAGTTAATTGAGACATATTCAACGACAAATAAGACCATCAAAGCAGTCCCGTCGTCACGAATTTATATTCATGCTTATTTGATGCTTTTTATTATTGAATTCTTTATAGTGAGTCTCCAAAAAAGTTAAAAGTCCTAACGAGACGGCCTTTATTGAGCTTTAGATAAATATTTAGTTTAAAATAAGTTATCAAAGCGTCTTAATAAAAGACATAAAAAGTATTTGAAATAAAGCTTATAATGTAGGAATCTTACTATAGGTACGCATAGCTTATGAGAATTTTATTTCGAAAACATTGTGACTTTATAATAAATACGCATATTAAGAATTTGATTTTAGAACGCTTATTGAATGAATGAATGAATGAAACTCTTTATTGTTCACCATAAACTTAAATCTAGACAATTGATATGGACACATTTGCATTAGTAAAATGGGCGGCCTTATCGCTTATAGCGATCTCTTCCAGGCAACCCAATGTCTAAGGAGACTAAAGAAAATTTAAATAAACGATTTTTGGTGATATTCTAAACTAAAATAAAAGTAATAAAATCACAATCGAATACTAGTAAAAATAAAATGAAATATAAATAAACTACTATATATACATATATAATTAGATATACGATGATATTATAAATCAGATATATATACATTCGAACAATAGATACATTCATTTAATGCAACATTTTTATTTAATAGACCAATAATGGTCATCTATATCTTATCTTATCTAGTTATTCTTAGCTTATGTAGTTGTTCCTGGGTTATGTCTAGATATCAGGCATCTGCATAATCAAGTAGGGGGAGAAGCAAGGATTGTGCAGGCATAACCTTAATAGCAGTAGGTAGGAAATTCTTTAACCTCCTGAGCGAAGCGGATGTCGCGAAAAGTTTCCTACTGATTTCAGTTAAATGAGCCCGCCAAGACAGTTCTCTGTCAATGACGACTCCTAGATTCCTAACAGTTTTACTGATTTCTATATCTACATTGTCAAATACGACACGGGGAAGTGATGACCAATCAAATCTGGAAACAAGTCTACCACTACCCATTATAATAACCTTCGTTTTATTTGGGTTCACCATAAGACCATAGGCTTTGCTCCAGTCGAGAATTTTAATGAAATCCTTATTAGTTGTGTGGATAGCTTTACAAAGATCACTAGAATTGCATCGTGTGTAGATCTGCAAATCATCTGCATAGAGGTGGTATGACGAAGAAAGGTTATTCAAAACAGTGTTCATGCAAAAACTGGCGGTTATGATATTTATAGTTAAAATTGAAATGTCGTGTAGCCTTGTGACGTCTAGTGTATTCGTAAGTCTTTTTAGTTTTGAAGATTAATCATCTTAAGCATCGGGTTACGCATGAGTATCTATTAATCTATAATATAAAAATATTTCCGAATCGAGATTTCTTTAATATAGCGTTTCTCAACTTGCTAACCTATAATATATATAAGTGAGCGAGGGAGTGTCCGGTTATATAAACAGATATTTATAAAATCGTTCATTTTATATATGTATTGTGTATATGCTTACTTATGTCGGTTACAACTAAAATGATATAGTTTTAATGACTTATTGAGATAAGCAAAAACTAATATTTGGCATCTATCACGCGGGTTCGTTATTAATAATTCTAAATCAAAAATATATACTTACTTATCAATATCTCTAACTCACAGAAGTGAAATCTGAACGACATCTATTAGTAATAGCCTCTTATGAAGATTGACAGTCTTTAATGAGTTACTAAAGGGTATTTTGATCAAACACGTCTTCCTCGAGTAGATTAAATACGTAACGTGGTTACTGTGGAGTATCTTTATTATTTGTAAAGGAATGTGTATTAGTGAGTAATGTTTAGTAAAAATTCGGGAATTTATGTTTTTCAAGCTATGCTAGCTTAGTGGCTTATGCACTGGTGTTTCAAATGACGGGTTCGAATCCTTGTACGTGAGCATATACTGCTTAATCAATTGTTCGGATATACTGACTCCTTGCAGCGCCAAGCGGTCCGGATTAAGTCTCAGAGGAGACGTTGGCGCTCTAAGCGCGTTCTACCGTCTGTACAATGGGGAGTGTTCTGAGGAGCTGTTTGGTTTGGTACCTACGTCACCATTTTACCACCGTACTGCTCGCCGGCGACTGGGAGATCATCCACGTTTCCTTGACACCTGGAAGTTATCCACTGTACTTGGCACTCGCTCCTTTATGCCATACGTGAGCAAGCTGTGGAATGAGCTCCCTCCCACGGTTTTCCCAGACCGCTACAATATGGAGCTCTTCAAAAAGGGCGTAAACAGATATATAGTCTCAACGAGGTAGGCAATGCACCGGCTCCCTTAGTGTTGCAGATGTCCATGGGCGACGGTAGCCACTTGCCATCAAGTGGACCCGTCTGCCAGTTTGCCTATAAGCAAACATAAAAAATAAAAAATTTGCAAATTTTTATAACTGCCACGTGTTAGAAAAGAAAAAAATCGTGAGGAAATCGCATACTCTAGTATTTATGTATGGAACCCGCCAATCTGATTTCGGGAAGCCTGGTGGTATATTAGCCTATTCACTTATAAATAAACAGGACCAAGCTTCACAGTAAGACATTTATGGGCTCAGTAAATCTCCTGATTTAGTTTTAGCTACACTATCACTGAATAATGTTCATTATTGTTATCAAGCAGACACTTGAACCGAACAAATTCAGAAGACTAATAAAAACGTGGTCGCGGACAATAATGCGCTCCGAAGATACACCCAGCTGATCTTATTTCTCTATAACTACTAACAAATAAAATTGGAGTGTCTGTTGTGATTGCAAGATCAACACCAAAATTTAAGAGAAACCTACCATTTATAAGAAGCTTAATCATAAACGACCGTTTTAGAATTTTTATTTATCTGTTTGTAAGTCTCTCCGGACGGATTCTCCGTCGCTTCCTCATATGACGATCACCCAGTCGAGAGCGAGCTTCCCCGCGCTTCCCCGCGCAGACAGACTTCGGCGCCGGGTTGGCCAGGATGATCTCCTGTGCCGTAAGCAAACGCTCGCAGGCGAAACCCAGGAGAGGGTTTGTCCGTACTTAAAGCCGCTCGATGAGGGAGCCGAACTATTTCAAGATCCTTATTCCCTCGTCGCAGGGTGCTTTGCACCCTGTGGTGATAGTGAGTGATGTTTTTTTGGCCAGTGCCTGTCAGGACCTATGCGGAGCAGGCGATAGCCACTTGCCGCGGCCCTAGGTATAGGCGACTGGAAATAACGCAGAGAGTTTTAGTTAGTATTCTGGTAACAGGCTGGCAAGTCTCCACGTGCCCTCACTGTGGTCCCCATACGGTGATAAGCCCGTAAATAGATTTCTCCTCGTCAAGAAAAAGCCTCCGACAGACTTGTATGAAGTTCATGTTAAATTTTAAGGGAAATAAAGGGATTGTAAGATAAAAAGTCGACATTATGGTGGTCACCATCGATTTGGGCCAAAAAACTCCCTTGAAATTGTCATCAAGAAAATTGTAAACGTCACGTAATTTGAGGACAATGTAGAAGAGCACCGCCGGCATTTCTACAAAGACTGCCGCCTGTCCGTCTGTCCGTCATACGTCATGCTAGGAAATTGAGTTACTTACCAAAAAATTCGAGAGATTTAGGCCGGGATGAAAATTGCCTTTGATGGAAGCAGGGTTGTCAAAATATACGCTATGTATTATTATAACTGGGACTAGATTTATAAAGTGCTTAAAGATAAACAAATTCATTAAAGTTTATTAAAACTTTTTTTTTATTGTAGTGAAAAATGATTTTTCCTATATAAATAGATTTTTAATCAATAGCTCCAATTCAGCATAAATGTTATCAATGACCTGCAGCGCCATCTAGCCATATAAGAGCTTTACAGTTCCTTATTAATAATGTTGGAATCTCCACCAAAAAGTTTATATTCTGGCTGATGAGGTGTGTTACTGGCCACAATGCATTATTTTTAAATATGGAACATTGATGTTCTTTCGATATATTTTATCTGTATATTTTTTCCCACCATTAAAATCGTCATATAATACGCACGTGCAGTTTTCTTTTATAATTAAAATCATTACAGCCCACAACAAATTAATATTTAAAGAAGTGTTTAACACGATGTCATTCGTAGTACGTCTTCTATGGTAGTCTTTTATGGTCATAGACAACCCTATTGGAACTCGTATCGTCACGCCGTCCTCGAAGGTCGAAGCTAGAAAGTAAACTTAATTTGTAATGGTCACGGGAAACGAGCATAGATATTAAGAGCATCGACAATAAGTCACATTTACTCATTACTTTTTATATTGGGAACAGCATTAAGCTTCGATTTGAATTTTATTTTACTATCTCAGTATAAAAAACAGAAGTATCTAACTAATTTATTTGGAAATACTCCAAATAAACTCGTTAAACATAGCGTCGGACGCCTTCCAGCCCGATGGATCGACGGCCTGTGCAAGGTCGCCGGCAGGCCCTGGATGAGGAAGTCAGAGGACAGGGATAAGTAGCGCCGACTTGGGGAGGCCTACGTCCAGGACTGGACTGCGAATGGCTGACAACGACGACTCCAAATAATATTAATTCACGTATAGCGAAGCTTATTTAAAAAAAATGGGGTATATACTTTTTTCGAGAAAGGACTCGATATTTTTTATTTATGCTAAAAAGTAGAAGTTTCTGGAGAATAAGTTATTATAAACTACGCGGACAGGCGGGGAGAAATCACTAGTCTCTCTTTTTTCACCATCTTATTAATACTAATAATTTGGGGTCGGCACATAATATGTCTTTTCCTTCCATACTCCTCTATTCTGATATACATCCGCAGCAACACCACAAATCATCATATCATCCTTTACACAATCCATCCATTTTTTTTGGTCTACCTTTAGATTTGTATCCATCAATCTTGCAGTTTAACATAATTTTTATCACGTGACTTTCATCCCTCCTCATTACATGTCCATACCACCTTAGTCATCTTCCTCTGAATTTTTCAGTCACGGGTGCAACTTTCAAATAGCCCCTATTATGTATTCGTTTCTTACCTTATACATTCTTGTAACACACATCTCTCTCAACATTTTCATCTCAGGTGAGTGGAGACGTTCGTGGTCTATCATTTTCGTAGCCCAACATTCGGATCCGTATAACATGACTGGTATGACAGATTTATATATCTGATCTTTTAGTTTCAGTGGAATTAGTTTATCGCATGTCACACCGGTTACCGAGAAAACACTAGTCTATTAAGCCGATATTGGACTGTTCATTTCTGTTTTTCAATTTGGATGAACCAACCAGCGATCCAAATAAACATTGACTTGAATCATTCAATGTTTTTGAATATTGCCGTGTCTTTTCAATTGTCTTTTTCAACCAAATTGATTCAATTTGGTTGATCAGTTTAATATCTTCATTATGTAAGTTGTACGCATTACAATTTCTTAAAGGTTTTCTTACACGGGCAATTTTTTGAGCAATAATTACTTGGCAACAGTTAACGGATCAATCTGGAGCAATTAAGTGGAACAATTGTAATAAAATGCGGCAATTGTTTCGGGAATATTGCTCCATATATTCCACATTTCTCAACATTACTAAACCGATTGGGTATTCCGCAAATCATGCGGCTAGCATGATTTGCCGAATATCCAATCGGTTTAGAAATGTTTATCTCTTTTTGAACGTATAACTACGTCTCGTTTTCGCGAGAGGAACATGCCTGTGGCGGGGGCGGGAGTATATATATTGTATGGTATTGTGTGGCCGTATCTCAGCAACAGTTTGCTACATATTGCCATTGCCCTAAATTGCTTGATGCAGTCGTGACGCCATAGTTGATGAGAATTGACTAAGATTGAGTAATTTTAGTTGCTCGTGTAAGAGCACCTAAGTTGTACGCCCATACAGTTATATTGTAAATCGTAAGCCTATTAGCTTGAATTAGCCTGCCGACAGCCAATAACTACGCGAGAACCGATTAAAGGCCATATCTGACAATTTATTAGTTTTGCTCGTAGAAATGTGTTATTTTACCTAACGTGCTGAGTCTTTAGTTATCTTTTTTTTTATTATTATTGCAGGAGTTCAGCAGATAGGCAGACGGCCCACTTGATGGAAAGTGGTTACCGTCGCCTATGGACATTTGCAACATCAAAGGTGCTATAAACGCGCTGCTGCTCTCTTAAAGGATACTGGAACCTGGTCACTGATGCCGGAACACAACACAAGGTTGTTATGGCGGCATACTCTAGACCAGGGGTGGTCGCCATCCAGTCGAGCAAATACCCTACCACCTGGCTGTGGTTGTTTAGTCGCCTTTTACGATAGGCCGCCCGGCCGCAGGAAATTGTATTCTTTCTCCGTTCCTACACGGATGAAATCCGTGTATCTACTAAAATATTACCCTTTAATTTTGGGCAACTATAAAAATAAACGGATTCTACGTGAACAAAAGCGTAAAACGAAGTGAAGCATTTTTACAAACTTATGTGTAATCTTACGCATACAACTGGAAACTTCCATTCCAAAATCGGCTTCCTTTAGTCGGCATCACTCTGAGACCTCGGGGCTGGGTTTATCTATTTTGTTCATATGAACCGTTTCAAAATCCTTTAAATATATAGTATATTTTATAACTAGGTGTACCAACAATTTCATTTGTGTGGTAATTACATTTTATATTCGTATCTTCTGAACACATACACAAAATTTTTAAGTAATAAATATGCTTTAATTTATGGGAGCTGCATAAGTTTAACCTCACGCTGCTACAAGTTCTTCACATTTTAACAGACCAAAACTTCAGTAACACTATTTTTAGGCAAAACAATAGGCGGTCTTGTCGCTTAGAGAAACTTCTTCCTGGCAATCTAACGTATAGGATATTCTTATGGGATATTATGATATGGAAGCCCCCTCTCGCACTTACCCGGCTCTTCTCGCGCACTTACAGGGTCAGTATCTCACTACGTCCGGCTGCTGTAGACTCACAGTTGAAGGTAAGTATTAGTAAGGGAAATATTATCTAATAATGGTAAGGTAAGATTGCGGATATCTACTATATATGTAGTACGAACAGCATCCTAATAATCTAGCTTTCATAATACTGTGGTATAGACCTGAGTGTACATCGTCACAGTAACCGACTTGTAACCGCATAAATCCCGTAAGCCTACAATCGGGCTATAAATAATGTACACTATGCTCAAACGCGTGTTTGAATCGAGTGAGTCATATACACCGTTGTAGGGCAATCTTACATCAATCTCATGCGTTTCATATAAATATTAGTTGTAAGTCTTTGTTATATTGTTATCGGCGGTTAAAAAATGACGCGTTTTTTCATCAATATAAATAACATAAGATTAAAAGAGATCTATGAATATTGTTTAGGAGAACGTATTTCCGTCCGGGCTGGAGGTGAATGCGCGAGCGAACCCACAGCCCGGACAAGGGATGTTAAAGAATTGGACAGGGGTTTTAATGGGTATCCCTAACGGCGGTGTGGTAACAGCACTTCACACGTGAGGTGCTTGTGCCACCCCAACTTGGTGAATCCTACACACGGGCCGCGACCTTTCCCCCTCACGCGGCTTATGGTCCTCAGACGGATTTTCCCTGTTTAAAAAAAGGAGAACGTATGGAATGCCTGCATGTATCACACTGATTAAAGGAGAATTGGCGAATTTTGCACTTCGATAATCTCGTTGTGAAAGTCTCTCCACGATGTTTCCTTCATCAAGTTATGTGATTTTCACGAGATATTTGTAAGAATATGAACATTAGGCAAGTTAAATTCTTCAATAATTAGATTGACAGCATGAATGTCTGAATGTTAATTAATCAACATGTTATTCGAGAAGATCTTGGCGGTCTGATGATAATTCTAATTATTTAGTCATGTAAATATTATATTAGCTGTAGGTTATCCACTAAAAAATATATATAATTTACCTCCTTCACGTCGACATCTCAACTATTCAGACGTAGTACAATTCCGAAGTTGACTATAGGTTTTTTCATATGAAATACTACTAAATACTTTTTTATAAAAGTATTTCGCTGAAAGGAGAGTGTTTCTTCTATTTTAATTTTATTTAGAGTATAAGACATTTCATTAGGACGTGCTTATTTTTGCAAAAAGCGTGGATACGCCTGATGAAACAAATGCCATAATAAATCTACAAATCAAATACACGCTGTAACGTTTTCTAAGCGCAGCGTTTTAACCGCTGTGTTACACATTTCGCGACGTGTAAACAATGTAATTCAGCATGTTTTAAACCCTGTTTGCTGGTATTAGTGGAATCAGGAAAATTTACAGATGGGTTTAACTTTGCGGTAAATCACAATCTCACGCAGTACGCTTGATGGGACCTTGATTTAGGGTACATTTGCTAGTTATGCTATTATGGTAGTACACAAAAGAGCTAGTTTAAACTTTACTGCTGGTAATTTGATTAAGATTGACGTGTATTTTTGTTAAAAAGGGCATCATATAGCTTGCAAAATTATAACGTCAAGAACTTGATAATAAAATCTCATAATGGAAAGTACTAGCTTGTATAAACGTATTATTAACACCCGAAGCCACGTGACGCGTGTGAAAACAAATCAAAATGTGCTTATTATCTATGAATATAAATTTTTGACTCTCAGAATATATTTTTAAATAAAACGTTAAAGATGGCACTGTAATGGGTATTACAAACAACGAAAATGAATTAATATAATAAAGATTAAGGTTTCTGTGAAAGGATCGCCCCACTTTTTTTTTATCGTGGTGTAGGTTCGCGTTTGACAGTTATCTCACCTGATGTTAAGTGAAAATGCGATCTAGGATGGAGCACGTTTACCAAGTAGATACCTATTCACTCGTGACTTGAAGACCGCTGGTTGATATGAATCGGGGAACAAAGACACCGGCAAATTGTTCCACTCGACAGCGGTGCGCAAAAGAAAGATGGAGGCAAAACATTTAGTTCTAAGGAATGGTATGTCCACTATGTAACGCAAACCGGTGTGTTGTTCGCTGGTTGGTTCTTGGATGATAGAAAAGGGATGAGGGAACCAAGTCGTGAAGTTCCACAGCACACTCTCCAAAGTGTATCCGATAGAAAACGGACAGACCTGCTACCTCGCGGCGGTTCTGAAGGCTTTGAAGCCGAGCATCAAAAATAGCATCATCGGCAATCAGTCTCCTGGCTCTCCTAACAATCGACTCTAATGAGTCGTCTCAAAGGTGAGAACAGTACTCCATGCATGATAGAATCTGTGCTTGGTATAGAGTTAACAACTGTTCTGCCGTAAAGTACAGTCTCACCTTCGAAAGTACACCCAGTTTTTTGGCTGCTACTTGAGCCAAAGTCTCAATGTATGAACCAAAATTGAGTGTTCAAACCAAACTCAAATTCATATGTAGGCCACTGATACGATTCTAACATAATTATGAACTAGAACAGGCTAGGTTCTTATAATTTGTCTCAGAGAGAGCATTGTGATGCACAGTGCTTTCCGATGGGCAAAGGGCACTGTGTCGGCATGCAGTAACAATTCGAACTAATACGCCGTTGTATGCAAATTTAGTTCTACACGATCTATATGACAATTTCACATTACATTTTCCCATGGGTAAATTTCGTATTCTCGTAAGCGAGGCGATCGTATGAAAATAAACACGCAATCTATTATATATTATAAGTAAATTATATAATGTTTACTTGTATATTCAAGACATAAAGAGCGTTACTTAATGTAAAAAAATAGTGATCGTAAATACAAGACATGTTCTAGCGCCAAATCAATGTATATTTTATCCGTGGAGAAAATTATCCGCGATTTATCATAACAATCATATTAATGTTATTAATAACTTTAACTTTTGATGTATGAACTAGGATTTAAAAACTAAAGGTAGCAAAAAAAAACTTCTAAAAGAAAAAAAAAATAAACTGCCTTATAGTTAAGACAATAAAATTTATTACTTTTTTATGTTGGTGTACAATAAAGAGTATTGTTGTTGTTGCTTCGCGTACTAAAAACGGACTTGGTGTAATAAAAAAAAAAAATTGTATCGAAACTAGTAATGTAAATACATTTTAAAATACATTGTAGACTGACAGAAAAAAAGTTGTTCGTTTCGATGCAATTATTTTTTGAGGGTTAAAAAACTTTTCTAAAATTTCAATTTTTAAGATTACTACACATTATTGAAGTAGAGTGGCTATGTATATAATGTGCTTAAGTTTTAAAGTTATAGCATGAAAGAAGTATAGTTACCTTTTTCAATGATTATATAATTGATGAATGAATAATTTCTTTAAATTCCGATGCAGGAATGTATAACAAAATAGTTTTAATCATTAAATAGTAATACGTTAAGATATTGTAAAAGAACATATAAATATGGGATTTCGACTACAGGACTCTTGTAAAAATGAAAGTAATTGTTAATATATATCTAAAAATATTTAGATATATAAGAAAACTGTAAAACATCAAAAACAATAAATAAAGTACAACATCCTTAACACCTGCTGACCTTAACCCCCCCATCCATCTATTTACTAAACCATCATCCAAATATCCATTCAATCAACCATCCGCCCATTTATTCATCCTATTTCCTCTTACCTAAAACTCCCTGGTAGTACAAAATCTATTTACCTAAAATTAGGTAGGAATAATATATAAGTATATGTAATTTTTTGTAAACAATAAATAAATAAATAGTAGTTGACTCGGGCATACGTACAAGCCTTATTTATTTATTATGAATGTATTGTTTTTTTATTTTTCTATTAGTGTGTAGCGTCGATTTTTTAAGCCAATAAATTTTTTCTTTCTTTCATTGTAGTGTTAAGCTTACCTAATTTCCGAAGGTGCTCGATAGGCGGCGCTAGTGACGTACACATCTGATGCACTGTCAGCTCTTGGAGAGCCGTTTGTGTGCTGGTGCCGCCGAGGACTGCGGTGGTCGCCGGACGGAGACCTGGTTCTTTCCTCTATTGTCTGGAATAGCCAAAAATTAATGATTAGGTTTGGGACTAGGATTGCGTGATGCCCAACAGGGCATAAGCGCCCTAAACGATCAACTTATTTGTCAAATTTTACGTCCTTGTGAAATCATTTGATCGTATGCAGCTTTGATTGATGTCTTTGTAAATCAGTCTACATGTTTCATGTGTTCGATGGAAATTTGGATTGATGACGTATTTAACAAATAAGTTTGAAGGTGAGCGGCGGTATTTGTCAAACATGGACAATAGCGGCAATATTATAGACAAACGGCCTAATTTATATCTATCGAGTTAGAGTAAGTTTGTAGGCTTCTTTAAAAATTTTAAAGAAGCCTACAAACTTACTCTAACTCAAAATGAATAAGACCAAAACAATTTATATTACACAAGGAATTGCCCGTGACTTCGTCCACGCACGACTTGAAATTCTCGCGGGATTCCCGGGATAAAAAAATGGCACCAATTTTATTACATAAAATTTGCTATCGATCAGAAAAAAAATGACATTGGAGTTGGATTTTTTTAAATCTGGCCATTTTAAATTATTCTCAGAAAAAATTCCGGTGAATTCCCAAGATAAAAGTAGCGCAGATTTTAAGTCTAAGAATTTGCTGTCGATCAGCGAAAACCATCTGACCGCATAGAAATCGGTACCCAATAGTTTTTATGTAAATCCCGAACAAACAGACAAGAAATCTAAAAAATTGCAAAATGCATTGCATGCATTATACGATGGAGAATATATAGACTATATAAACGATGGAGAATATTCCATCGTTTATAAAGTCTATATATTCTAGTTGTTTTTTTTTAATAGCTTCAGTGTACAGACACGGCAGGTTTAGAATTTTATAATATTATAGATTTTATACATTTTTCTTTTATATTTAAACATTCTCTTTTCCATCAGATTTCAACGCAAAAAAGGATTTATGAAAACCCACTATAGGCATTCGGTACGAAACGTCACGACACGGGGCTATTAAACAATACTACGGGAATGTTTGATAAAATGACAAATATGTTTGAACGTGTACGCTATTGTTTAATGAAAACGTGAAGTTTCTCTTCGTGAATACTTTGTCAAACTTATTTGAACGTTTACAAGGCCTCTTCAGAACACGGCTAAGTTAAAAAGCAATTATTCCATTAATATTACGTTAGCGGTTGTTGAGTGGTTTAAGTTTTCAGTCTGGATTTCTTGCGACACTATATTATTATTGCGATTTACTATATTATTATTATGGCTGCTTCTGTGGTTGACTGGTTTAAGCCTTTGCCGGTTTAGCTCACTGGAAAGCAGAGTATACCGGCTTCGATTCCTGTCATGATTTTTGTGAACGAACTTTCCATTATTTACTAAAGTCTGGCGTTGTTATTCAAAGAGAGTTAGAGTAAGTTTGAACGCTTCTTTATAGTTCTTAAAGAAACGTTCAAACTTACTCTTAACTCTATATGAATAAGGCCGTGGGTGTCTGGGATCGGCCCCAGACATGTACGTTGTATATTACCCATCCCATAACACAAACGTAACTTTCTTACCTATATACAATATGTGTGTTTGTCTGCCGATTATACTTAATACATGTTTTTTTTATGTTAGATAGATAGATAACACTTTATTGTACATCAATACAAAAATTAACTTACAGACTAAAAGCATATCTAATTATGCACAAAGGGCGGTCTTATCGCTAAAAGGCGATCTCTTCCAGACAACCCCAGAAATTAATTGAGATGATAATGGTGATAGAAGTATACGTAACCTAAAGTACAATTACTTACATATTAATAATAAATACTAAGACTTATGTAATATCTATGCAGCCCATAGCCAGGTGGTAGGATATTTGCCCGTCTGGATGGCTGCCACCCCTGGTTTAGAGTATGCCGCCATAACAACCTTGAGTTGTGTTCCGGCATTAGTAGCCAGGTTCCAGTCTCCACTAGAGCAGCAGCGCATTTGTAGCACCTTTGGTGTTGCAAATGTCCATAGATGATGGTAGCCGCTTTCCAACCGGTGGGCCATTTGCCAGTCTGCTGATTCGGGCGATAAAAAAATGCAGAAGTTTTATATGCCAAATAGATATATATACTTTATATACATACCATACAGATAAGTATCTATGGAAATATATAAAATGTTTATAGATGAATAAATATCCTATATACATACATATGTTTAAATATAATCATATTTCAACGACAGGTGATATTTACTTGTCTGATCATTGTTTTAAATAATGTTGTTTTAAATGTTGTATCCAAAATAATTATGATTATACTTTAAGTACAAGCACATGGCCGTCTCAGAAAACAAACCTTGATGATCACCATTTAGAGCAGTCGTAGTAACCGAAACCGGTTTATAGTCGGTCCTATATCTTCATCTTCTATTAATTCACTTGCCCTACCATCGGTGAAATTTTCACATTAGATGTATGGAGATTGTGTCAAATTTTAATCGCTAGTTAAGGCAAATGAACGCTCGATAAGATATAGGAATTCGCCATAAGACGATATAGAAAAACATAAATTTCCTCCTTAGTATCGCCGGTCCGAAATCTATAACGAAGAGTATGCGCATCGTATACAAGCAACGGAGAAATTACAAACAATTTCAATGCTAAACCATTAAAATTATAAAATTAGAAATCGACCAGCGAGTATGCAATCAAAGTTTACAACCGCTTAATTCGCCGTAAAGCTGTTATGATTGAAATAGCAGGCGGTGTGGCACTCACAGCATTCAGGGGTAATAACAATGCTACAAGAAATGCTTGCGGCTATGGTACAAGTCAATAGAGAACCGAGTCTACATACATGGTATTTCAATATTGTACAGTTTGTAAACTTGCACTTGCTTGAAGTGGTGGATGCTGGCAGTAGTTGGTGGAGTGCTGGTGCTTTCTTGGAGGCCGCGAAACGAAATAGGGAGAGAGGTACAAGTGCGTATGCGTCTCGCAGGCGCCGACTTCAGTCGGGGGCCCGGAGGTGCAGATATGCGCATCATCTCCCTCCCTGAAATACCGCTGCAGGGACCCTCTAGCATCTAGGGAGCAGAGGAGTCTTCACCCCTGTTGACGAAGTGAGTTTGCTCTGATTCCCGGGGCACTCTCAGGCACTTTTGCACTAGGATCGGCGTGGGTGTAACTACATTCTAAGTCTCATGCCTTTCCTACCATAAGCGCGGGGCACATGGGTGGTTTTAGTGGGGTATTAATTAGCCCTTGGGCATTTGTCCATTGGTTCGACTCTCCACACAAGCCGGTCGGTTACTGTTTGGATTGCCATCAGTGGAATGCCTCCATGATCGACAACTTGTAAAAACTGTGAATTACGTGTGTGTACTTCTAATAAACTTTGTGATAATTTCAACGGCATTTTCGAATTTATATCCTACAAATTTGTAACAGTATAATGAGAACTAATTTTCAAGCAAGAACTGCGTGTCACGGAGATGAATATGATGCGATGGATGTGTGGAGTGACGCGGAAAGACCGTGTCAGCAACTCCCGCATCCGCGGCAGTCTTCATGTCCGTGACATAGCAGACAAACTGCAAGAGTGTCGCTTACGCTGGTACGGCCACGTTTTACGGAGAACAGCTAATTATTTGGGGAACAAATGTCTAGCCATGCCGCCTCCGGCAGGTCCCGGTCGAAGGGGAAGGCCCAAGAAATGTTGGCTTGACGTTGTGAATGATGACATGCGTACCAATGGTCTCAAAACGGGGGATGCTGAAGACCACGCGAAGTGGAGTAGAAAAAATAGGAAAGCGGACCCTGGGCGTGGGAGTGAACGCTCCGAACGCAACCGGGATTTAACGCTCGGATGATGATGATGATGAATGAGAACTAATTTTCAAATCGCTATTATTTTACAACATAATAGAAGAGCAAGGTTTCGGCGCATAACGCACGCTAGATGTTTTCGCACGAATTTAATTGATATGGACGTTATGACGGCAAAGAAACATTATTTTGATGTGCTACAGAAATAAATCACAACATCTGTTTTTATATTGACTGCGTTGTGATATGTGCGGAATTTGTACGACGAGTTTAATGAACGATACAACATGTTTAATGCTTGTCAGCTGGTTTTGAATTTTATATTCTTTAAAATAAGAACAGATTTTTTCGCTCAATTTGAGAGGCATTTTGTACAACAATCTACAGAATATCATGGAAATATTTACTTGAATAAAATATAAATATTCTAAATCAATAATATTTAAGTTTGATTGTATTGTTACGAGCTACAGGAGTCGAATCAAAAATGCCGTTGGAACTACTATAGAATTTGTTAGAACTGTACAAACACGTATAAAACAAATACAAATAAAACTGGATGCAACCAGTTCACACTGCACGATTCAATACAATTCGAACGCGCAAAGTCCGTCGTCTATATCGCTAATCGAGAGTACTACAAACGTCTTACTCGTTTCGTAGTCGTCGTTTGACTGCCCGCCCCTCTATTCGGGCATTGTCTTGTACTCACTACACAGTACAAAGAAATTGGCCGCACGCACTGAGTTTTCGAGAAATACTAATTTGCACACCTGCGAACGGCCAAAAGACGAAAACAATAACAATAAGGATTAGTTCGACGCTAATGATGATTATAAAACAAGAAGAACAACAATAGCATGTTTTTCTTAATTACAAATTCAAAACACAAAAGAATTCCTTAATCCGGGAAGACAATAAACTGCGCTTACAACAGGCAGCTGTGCGCCTATCTTTGACGGCATGTAACAGTATGTTCTTAATCTATCTAGTTTAATATTGTTGTTAATGTTATGGATTAAAGTTCTTACGCATATCATAACTATATGGTAGAGTATAGTTTAGTCACAGTTTAGTGCCTCAACATAACATATATAATATATTTTTCTTTAATAATAATCGACAGACAACACATACGTATACATCATATATCCCCAAGTTACGATTGTGTTCTAGGTAAGACACAACGGACGACACTGGGGCCTATTCCAGACACCCAGATCACAGTAAATAACGGAAAATTCATTTATACGTAATTTACCATCGAACCCGGGGCTTCTGCGTTCCAGTGAACTCGGCCGGCTAAGGCTTAGCCCTCTCAACCACAGAGGCCGTCTAAAAGAGCGGACACCTATAAACTATACAAATAATTTTAATTACTATTTAAACAATAACCAATACGCTACTTGATTATATAGCCTCCTAGAAAAGGGGCATTAGCGCTAAACGAATAGAATGAAAATGTATGGGAATGACATAATACTTAGCGTAACGATATGTACTATGATTACTGTAATTAATGTATTGTGTCTGCTATTTTCTTGAACAATAAAGTGTTATATTTATTTATGTCATTCCCATACATTTATCTGTTCGATGTATGGATGTATATGTGTGGAGGGTAGAAGTTGTGTCAAAAAGTGTCCGTTAAAAAGCAGCCAAATTTAGGTGTCCCGATGGTAACAACTGGAAAGATTTTAAAAACTGCCAAAATTATTAGAGTAGGATAGTAAATTAAAGGAGGAAAGATTATAACATACACAAACATCGATATGGAATATAATTATATATGATTTTCAAGCGTCTATTTGTAAATATTAAATAGAAAATAATTTAAAAAATGAATGATATATTAAAGAAAGTCATCAAAGATTTTAAATATATCAACTCAGCACACTTCACTCTTAAACAGAGTGAAGTGTGCTGAGTGATATATTTAAAATCTTTGATTTGAAATGAAATTCATATCATTTCCATTTGCTACGCTAGCGCTATTTCGACGAGTCTTCGAACAATAACTTGCTGTATACAGGTGGCCGCTTTTTCAACTTGTCCCCAATACAAGAGGGTTTTCTTTTCTTCTACTCTCCATAGATTAGCGCTACTGCGACTTGTCTAGGAGGGGCTGATGTCATAACTTGTACACTAGTACAAAACCTTTGAATAATAAAGAGTATCACAGTTGATTGGATTGTTACCGACTAATTTTTCTGAGTAAAGCTTGAAGAATTATACCTCCGTGTCTTGTTTTCAGGAAATCCCTAATATTTAAATTAAACCATTTATAGCATATTTAGATTTAATTATATTAGTTTACTGTTTTATTTAGGCACCTGAATTGTGGGGGTTGATAACTTTAGTGTCGATAAACACCTTTGAAAGCATCTAATCATTTCTTCAATATAGTATGGTTACAGCAACTTTCTTGAAAAACTTCTGTTTAAGACGAAAGCCAATACACAATTACGTAGAATGTAAATCATTATATATTGTTACCAGCTACAGGACTCGAATTAAAATGCCGTTGGATTTACTATAGAATTTATTAGAACTGTACAAGCACGTATAAAACAGGTACAAATATAACTGGATACAACCAGTACAAACTGCACGATTAAATAACACGCGCAAAGTCCGTCACTATATCGCTTATCGAGAGTACGTCTTGCTCGTATCGTAATCCTCGCTTGACTGCCCCACCCCTCCGTTCGGGCATTGTTTTATACTGCACGGTACAATATGTCTACCTCATCGCGTGCACCCGATTTTCCGGAATCACACCTGGCCTCTGCCTACCGGAACAGATTACAATACACAATAGGCGGCTTTTCTAATTACAAATATTAAATACAAAGAAAACAAAAGAAGTGCAAATGCGGGTGGTAATAAAACTTCGGGATTATGGCCGCAGGTGTTCATTCGCATTTGTTGTTGTGCTTCGTGGAATTTTGGCTAAGTCGTAACAATATTATAATTGCTTGGCCTCATTGACTGACAGCTCAAGGCACAGCCAAACTACTGGGGCTAGGATCATGAAAATTTGCATGTGAGTTCTTTCTATACTGTAGTTGAGTAATGAGAAAGGATTTTTGAAAATTCAACCGCTAAGGGGTTGAAAAAGGGGATGAAAGCTTGTATGAAAATCCGTCATTTCCAAAAGTAAGAATCACAAAATTTTATATCTGCTACTGGTTAGAAGTAAATGTACACGTGTATCGGCGTTTTCAAAAATTCAACCCCTAAAGTAGTAAAAAAGGGAATGAAAGTTTGCTCAAACTATAACTACTTTTAATCTACGCGTGCGAAGCCGTGTGCAAAAGCTAGTCATTAATTGTACTTAAATAGCCTAAAATCACAGCGATGCGGCGATGGCTGATTTTTTTAAATTTAAGTTTTATAAAAACTATAGTTTAACTCACCGTATATTCCGATACTGTCCTTTCTGACGGTGCCCGATGGCTATCATTCTCATCTCTCGACGAAGCCCGATGTAAATAAGCACCGGACGAAGGTGAGTCCACACCAGACCGATGTGTCGCCACGTAGTGATTGTTTTTCAATTTATGCGCCATCTCTTATTCGTTTCCGTAACTATTTTTACATTTTTTTAAAATTTCCTATTATGGTTTTGACGTTTTTACCAAGAAGTTGACATTTTGATATTATAAGTTCAGATACTCAATTATTCATAAATAGAATGGACTTGGAATAAAAGAGTATTATTTAATGAAATAAATGTCAATCAAAAGTTTGTACGTTAAAAGATTATAGAGAATAAAGTGCCAAAAAGTGTTTATCTATACTCAGTTAAGTCTTTTGTCTGTGGTTTTTTGTTTTTTTTTTAAAGCGTTTTAACACATCGTTGTTTCAAATTATTCTAAACGCAAATCAGACTTTTTATGCTTCCTTTGAACTATAATCAGGCGTTCTAATTTTGAATGATTGATCTTATGTTGTTTTTTTTCTAGGTCAGCAGCACAGATTATCTGTAACAAAGAAACCGAAAATATGTTATTATTATATTAGGAGTGTAAGAGTTTTATATTTGACCTTGTAATAGTAAGGTATAAATTACAGCCCACTTTAGTTAAGCCAAAATGTATAATATAATAAATCTGTCGAGAATTTAAAGTGTGAAATATTTAGGAGGGTTAATTCGGACCAAGAAACTCCAAAAATACATTTTTTTTTAAATTTTGTCTGTCTGCCTGTTAGCCTTCGCTAGCCGTCACAGAGCATCATGTTAAAACTACTAAACGGATTTAAATGAAACTTAACACAAAGCTAGCTTATATTCCTGGTCAACACTTAAGATACTTTTTATCCCGATAAATGACGTCTTTTCCGTGGGATAGTCGAATATATCGAAAAAGGTAACAAACTCGTCGTCGTTTTGGCCACGCAGACAAAGTTTCCCTGGCGCATGCTAGTGTTTAATAAAATAATAAATGGGTTAGAAGAGACTGGTTCGCAGACCACTATCCTAATAAAATGAAATATTAAACATATTCACTATTAAAATTGTTTCCCTCTTGTAATGATTTTGACCTTTAAGCCTTTGAATGTTTCTGTTTAATACGATGTTTCATTATAATACTGATTTATTAAGTGATATCAAAATCATGACGAGATATGATATTAATAGATTTCATTAAGTGTTGATTAACCTTTAAGGAGTGTTTAACTAATGATTGAGTGCCAAGTAATTAAATGTTGCAATATTTTAACTTATTTAATGAATATAGACGGTCTGTGACGGGCTACTATTCCTGTCAGAACTGACAGTGTAATCAATATCATGACAAATTATACTGTTGGAAACTCCAACAAATAGTTTTTATTTATTTGGCGCGGCATAGTACTGGCCACCAAATGTACTGAATGTTTGAATTTAGAACATAGATGTTCTTTTGGTTTTTATTTGTATATTTTCACCCCGATTAAAATCGTCATATATTTCGCACGTACAATTTTTTATTATTTAACCGGAATATGCCCGTGACTTCACTTACGATTGACTTAAAATTCCTGCGGGATCCCCGGGACACAATATATTGCAGCATTTAAACAAGAATGTAAGCTATCGTTTAGTGGAAAATATATTAAAATTAGCTTATTCCGACATAATAAGCTAATTTTAATATACTCGAACAATTTCAAACCACTCCCGGTAAAATTTCCGCGAGATTCCCGGGATAAAAAGTGTCACACATTTTATTACATAAAATTCGCTATCGATCAGTGAAAAAATCGCATTGAATTTCGATTTTTTTTCAATCTGGCTATTTTAAATTATTTCCAGAAAAATTTCCGCGGGATTTCCGGGATAAAAAGTAGCGTAGATTTTAAGTCTAAGAATTAGCTGTCGATCAGTGAAAACTCTATCAAAATCGGCCCCGCAGTTTGTACGTGAATCCCGAACAAACAACAAACAGACAAGAGATATAAAAACATTGCATCGTGTACTCCGTCGTTTATAGTAAATTCCAGTTGTTTTTTTAAATAGCTTCAATCTAAAGATACGGCATATTTAGAATAATATAGATTATTTACAGTCCGCTAAGTTACTAATATCCAAAGAAGTGTTTAACAATACAACAAGTCGTAGTAGCTTAGTAGTTAGCACTCGCGTCCCAAATTCAAAGAGCGTGTGTTCGAATCCTGGCAGTAAAGCATGCACCGCCTAGACAATTTTCTGGTTGAATATACATATTATTGCAATTATCACGTACTAACGGTGAAGGAAAACATCGAAATTAAACTTGCATATCGAGATAACTGATGTGTTAAACCCGTAAAGCCGTTTTGGATGAGCGTGATGGGTATACTGTCCATTCCTCTATAAACGGGAGGCCTAAGCGCAGCAATGGGACGTTTATGAGTTGCTATTATTATAAGGCAAATGAAGGAATATTGCTACATAAAAACCAGCCATAAATCTAACATTACACGATACGATAGATAAAATCGTGACAGACATATCGAGGTTCGAATGATTAGAAAACAATCATGAGAATAATATTAATAAAACTTCGTAAGAAGTAATAAAAACAGTGTTTCACGTGTCCCAGCCAATTGTCTGATATAATTACAAATTGATTTGTTTGATTTGACTACAGATAAATATATTTTTACAAGCTATTTGGGAGGAAGTTGTAAAGTTATGTTTTACTTGTAATTTTTTGACGATTTAACAGTGGGCCAATGTTGTTTATTGCTAGCAAGATTGTTTTATAATAGTTGAATTAAACTCATTGTAATTGATTGGGAAAAATGTGAAAAGAGGTTTATTTCAAAACAATTTTGAATTTTATATTTAAATTAGTTCGACCTTACTTTATTTAAGACACCTGATCCAATATCTTACCGACCGTTCATTTGCCTTACTATCGGTTAAAATTTCACATAACCACCATACAAGTAATATTAATACTCAATTGATGGTAAGTCAAGTGAATGAATAGCAAGATACATGAACCGGCTTTTGGAGAGCAAGTAAGCGATACAGGTTACATTGCATTAAATACCTTGTACTTATTAGGGTAGCTGCTGGGTACAGAAACACCACCTTTGGAGTTCCTTCTATCATCCTTAGCCAGGCGGGAGGGCATGCCCGTCTGGATGACTACCACCCCTGGTCTAGAGCATGCCGCCATAAAAACCTTGAGTTGTGTTCCGGCATTAGTGGCCAGGTTCTAATCCCATTTACGAGTCCGGCAGTATATCGGTAACACCTTTGGTGTTGCAAATGTCTATAGGCGTTGGTAACCACTTTTCATCACAGTTAGGGTGTCAGCCTGTCTGCTGTACTCCAGCAATAAAAACAAATGTGTGTCTGCAGGTCACACGCAGTAGAAATGAAACTGCAGAGAATATACAGGCGAACATAATTATATCTACAACACTCAAGTAAACAAGTGTGAACTGCACACATATTTTCGCATTTCTATTCTATTATATATGTACGACTTTATTCTTAGCTATTTTGACCCTTATTTGTAATAATTCTGAATTATTATTATTAATCTAAATTACACTTGACGTCACTAGTATAAAGTCCAAAATTCAATGCACTGTTACGAACAATTTTCTTTGATCTACGTATAAAAGAATAGCTGCCTTAAAATTAATTTGAAATCTTTTAAGTTTTATTTAAAATGATAATTATTACTGACGAGTAAATAAAAATGTGTTTATTTCTAATCAAATAAGGTTGAATTCAATTTTTTTAGTGTCGCTTTTTTGTTTCATGGAGTTTCAAATCATAACGATTCTAAAGAAGTTTCTCTTCGAAAATCCTAAGGCAGGTTCGTGAAGCAGCAGTTTAGTCAGTTTTATATCCTTGGTAAGTACGAGTCCGGAAATCTGAGGCCTACTAACCTTAATTAATCAAATAATTTCTGGTAAGTCAATCAAAATGCCTTGTCCAATCTTTATTACACAATTAAAACTGTTATATTTTGCTCCATTTCTAAGTTTATTGACAGAATCGGCACATATTTAAACATAGTTTGCAGCAATACTCTTTAAACCTAGTACTCAACTTAATCACTAACTCTTCACTTAGCTTTCACATTCAACTGGTAATTTAATGTAGCCGCTCTGCTGATTAAAATTCGTTGTAAATCATTGAGTTGCGCTCGCGCAGGAGAGAGCCGGATGGTGTTGCCATTGTATTGTTTTTAGGTACCGGGAACGAAAATGATATAAATAATTATAAATGAAGTCGAGAAATTAAAGTAAAAATTGATTAATTTTTATAAGACTAATTTAAGTAATAAGAATATTTAAAAACATATTTCAAAGACCATTCTTTGGATTATTTTCAAGGACCTCGTAACAAACTTAGGTTAAAAGCTAAGGTTTGCTGATAATATTTTTTGTACATTTAAAATCAATACAAGTCCACTGTTTGAGTTGATATATAACGTTTGTTTGTAATTTAAAATAAATCCGAACACATAATATGTACTAGATACTCATTAGTTCCAACAGATTCTGAAAGATTTTATCGAAATTTCTGATCTGAAAACTAAGAGCTGAGTATAAGCAGTCGTATTTAATATTTAATCCAATATCTTGTTAAAACTTAGACTTTAGCCAAATTATAACTTATTGGCTAACGTCAAGCAATGGACTTCTAGGGGCAATTCGAACAGTTAATTTCACTAAACCAATGAAAATTTTCACACAAACTTAAGTATATTTTTATATAATATTTTTGACAATAATTATAATTTTTTGACAATAAAACTGAACAGCAAACATAATCTTTAATCCTCTCTGATCCTTGCATCTAATTCCTGATGCCGTGGTGTGGTTAGCGCATGCGTCCCAAAGTCAAAGAGTTACCACGTGCTAATGGTGGAGAGAAGAGAGTTAAACACATAAAAACGCTAGCAGGTGTCCCTAGTGGCAGCCGGCTGGCGCGCCGGCTCCAGCGGGCATGTTTGCGTTGAGCGACGCGTCGTGTATAGGAGCGCTGAACGCTCGGTACGGTCGTGCACTGAGACCGTAGATAAACTAATTTAAATGTATCTAAACACTAACGAGTGTGCCTAGTGCCAGCCGAGATGTGCGGCGGCTGCAGCGGGTTTTTGTCCGTCGAGCGGGGAGTCATGTACGTTTAAATCAATTAAAAAAGGAAGATCTCGCATTAAACTCTTATTTTAGATTCTTGGAGAAATTATGAGACGTGGCAACACTGAAGCCAGAAGACGCGGATAAATGCATAGTATGCGATGGGGAATGTGGCGCATTAACGAACATCGTAAATAGAAATTACTGAGTCTTTATTGTATAGGTTTCTGTGTGTATCTTTGTTTAAGTAACACGCAATTGTTGCAATTCTTAGATTTAATATCTTATCTTTGTAATAGCGAATACGCACAATTCTTTGAATTTTCTGTGTTATTATATAAGTAATCAAAGGATAAAATGAACATCTTCTAAATAACCATTCGGTACATTACTCGATAGAACGATGGTTTTAAGACTATTGTCCATGTGATAGTAGGCAATGTGCGGTCAGCATAGCCCATAACATTCCATTGCTTTCCCATTTTTCAGTATATTCGCTACGTTAGCCAAGGTTACCAATTCTTCAAGGAAGATTGGTATGTTGAACGCTTTTGTTATCTCGATGTGTAGGTTTCATCACGATGTTTACCTACACCGTCGTCAACACGTGGTAATTGTACTAATAGGCAAATTATGTCAAAAATTTGATTCAATGGTGCATGTTTCAAGGCAAGGATTCGAAGTTCGATCTGTTTTGAAACGTCACTTTATGACTCGAGGCTCTTTCCAGCTAAGTTTTTCACGATTTTTCTTTAATTTGTAAATAAGCAGGTCGTGGTAGCTTAGTAGCTATCGAAGTTGTGTTTCAGATAAAGTATGTTCGAATCCGGAAAGCAAATCCTGACCGGAAAACATGCACCATATAGGCAGTTTTGTGAGAATGTGCATATTGTAGATAGATAGATAGATAACACTTTATTATACACCAGTACAAAAATGAACTTAAAGACTAAAATTATATCTAGTTGTTTACAAAGGGTGGTCTTATCGCTAAAAAGCGATCTCTTCCACACAACCCCAGGAATGAATCCTGATGATAATGGCGATGGTGGTATACGTATCATATGTAGTAACTCGCAATAAACATCGTAATGAAACCTGGACATCTAAATGTCCGCTATTATTGCAGACCTTGCCTTGGACATGCGTGGAGATATACTGGCCGTTTTCTCTAAAATGAGGCATCCCAATAGATAGATGGGAAGGCCCGAGTCTGAGAGAGAAACGTTTATAAGTTAACGTTTTAAATTAAAGAAACTTTAGTATATGTACTTAAAACGAAGGTTAGATAAACAATAATTTATGTCAGCTTGATTCACATGAACCTCTGATCTACATAAATAAACTATTCTGCTATTTGTCTGTTAATAACAGAAAAAACTTCCTACTGAATGAATGGTTAATCTGATTTAAATTGAGCCGGACGTAATGTTATTGACTTGCGGTTACATCACGTCACGTTTAGCCTATATCTATACATATAATAAAATTGTAGAGGTCAAATTTCTGTACAATGAAAAAAAAAGCTAAAAACCGAGTCAGGGGGATGTAAGAAGTGAAATAGAACTAATTTAGAATTTTTTGTTTCTCTATTTATCTGTCTGTTTGTACCGGCTAATCTCCGAAACAACTGGACCGATTTAAATGAAATCTTGTATGGTGGTACCTTATACCGTTGGTCAACATATAGGATACTTTTGATCCCGAAAAATTAAAGAGTTCCCGTGGGATAGTTAAAAAAACGCACCACGCGGACGAAGTCGTGGGCATCAGCTAGTTTAAAATATATTATTAGGCTGTCAATAGGAGTTATAAAAAGTTTACATTATTATGTGTGCCGAGTTGTGTACGACGCATGGTATACAAAATTTAAAATAAATAATCTTAAAGCAAATAAGCATTGACGCGTTAGATTTGTGTAGCAGATGCCTTAGCCAAATTGTAGGTCTTCGACTGATGTCATATGTGAAAGTTGTTGGAGTAATTCGAATTTTTCACTAAACAGACAACACGGACATAAGAAGAAGGCTCAAAAGGACAAAGCCATTTGAACTAGTGCTATAAACAAAACAAAAGTGTAGTGTGCTAGCTATTAATAAAGACTACATGAACAAAGTGTCTACACTTTAATAGAGACAATAAGAAAAGTGTCAATGGAGACTTTCTTAGTATGAAAACTTACTATAAAATATAACTATTAAAAATAATATAAAATTAATTAAAATTTAAATTACTTGTTAGTCTTTTAGATTAGACGGTAATATTAATGAGGCATTTCTTCTTATTTACTTAATTTATAAAAAAAATCTAAAGAGTTATATATATTATATTCAAATTGAAATAAAATCAATTGATCCAGGATATAGGGAAGTTAGCTTTGTGTCCATTTTCATTTAAATCCGTTCAGTAGTTTTCGGATTCTGCTGGTCCGAAATAGCACCTTTTTCTATTCTTTTTAATTCGTTGTACAAACTCGACCCAGCGAGGAAACGTAACCAGCCTTCTGGGCACCTTACCCATAGAAAAATGTGATCTATGTTGTCTAAGTCAAGTTTTCTTTTATGGTATTAGTTTATAAAATAATTTTACTTTAAGTATAAAAAAACTCGACTCATCTAGACATTTAAACGTATATTATGGATTTTAGAAAATAAAATTTTAAGACACGTTCCTTCAAATTCATGCAAAAAATTTCAGAACTTTCTTTAGCGTCGCATAATATCAAACTACATATTTCTATGTTTTTGCATCCTAACCCTGCAGGAACGGAGAAAGAATACAATTTCCTGCAGCCGGGCGGCCTGTCGTAATAGTTGACAAAAACAACCTACAGCCAGGTGGTTGGGGATTTGCCCGACTGGATGGCTACCACCCCTGGTCTAAAGTATGCCGCCGTAACAAACTTGAGTTGTGTTCCGGCATTAGTGGCCAGGTTGCAGTCTCCCTTTAGAGAGCGACAGCACATTGGTAGCACCTTTGGTGTTACAAATGTCCATAGGCGACGGTAATTGCTTTCCATCAGGTGGACCGTATGCCGTCTGCTGAACTCATGCAATAAAATAAATAACTTTTTTCTTTAAAGTTGGGAAAGCACAGTCATATTTTAAAATCGACTTCCCGTTTCACCAACTTTTAAGAATGATTTCAGAAATCCAAAAATAAACTACTGTTATTGCACTTTAAAGCTTTACAAAATTTAATTTCCTTTGATAACTTCCCAAAATCCTGACCTATCGTAATTAAGCAATGACGCAAAATCCCGGTAACCTCAAAACTTATGGGGTAAGAACACCAGTTGCGGATACCGCGCAATGCGCAGACTATTAAACGCGTGAGAAATTGAACTTTTTCATCGATTTAAGCTTTAGTATATAATTAGCGTGAAATTTTAATCAACGCGTGTCTTGCTAAATAATCTGTGATTAGTATTTTTTGTGCTGCATGTTTGATTATTAAGTTATGACAAATTTTTGGTTGTTTATTAAAGTTTTAGTAATTGTTGTCGTGGAGTATTAGATCAAAAATGTCTGCACTCAGCTAAGGGTGGTGTGCATAGACATTTAAGGCTCCTGATGTCGCAAATGGAACAACTTTTCGTTGGTATTTACTGATTAATAATTTACGAAAAGAAAATTTATAAATCTTCACTTTATGAAACATAACGTGGTTTGTTTTGGAATTTTTCTATAGTTATTTTATGTTACGGAAAAAAATCACCGAAATACCTCCAAATTATTGCCATGAAACTATTTTACTTCTTCAATTTTTATCAAAACAGGATAGAAAGATATCTATATCTCTATGAAAGAAAGATAAATCATTTGGTTGTGTTATTTTTTTCTTTGTTTATTCACAGTAAAATATTAATGCACATGAAAAATGGCCGCGTCTATGGAATCCCCGCTATCGTCCGAAAAATCGTCAAGAACATTGGCGTTGTTACAAGCTTTAACCGACGGTTAAAATAAAATAATCACTATTTAGACAACTTTTAGTATACACCACAATCCTTGGCTATCTATGACACTGAGTTGGTTAACTTAAACGATCATATAAGAGACGTTTATAACTCAGTGAACTTTAATCTGACTTTTCAAGGAACGTTGTATGGTTCTATGCAAATTTTATTGAAATTATGCTAACACTTTTTGACATTTCAATTATGTTTCTTGTTTTTATTATTAAGTGAAATGTTGTCTAAAATCATAGTAATGGAAGAAACATGAGAATTGAAATAAATTCCTATGGGTGTACGATTCGCAGATTTTGAGACATTATGTATGTTATAAAAATGGATAAGATGCGAAATGAGTACATAAGGGGGCGTTAAAAGCTGCACCTGTGAATGGAATTTGAGAGGAAAGAATAAATGAGGTGTTATAGGAATATAATGAGAAGGCATTAAAGTTATGTGACAAAAAATATCTTACACTGGAAGATCGTTCATACAAGAGTAACGATATATCAAAAAAGAGATTTATGGATCGTGTGAAGGGTGATATGATTTGAGGTGTGACAGCGGACGTACTTATGCCAGAATAGTGGAATACCGAAAGAAGTGTCACACTTTTTTTCTTAAGTTTTCGCGAGTAGTATACGTAATAAAACTACGTTTGAGGATTTTGTGTGTAACGTAATAATAATTATAAACGAAAATTAAAGCTAAATAATTAAAATGAACAAGTTGGTAGTAGGCTAAATAAAAAAAATTGTCATTTCCAATTGACACCTGATATCTTGGTCTTCCGTAATCACGCTTATTGGAAAGTGGCCCAAACGTCGGAATAAACAAAAAATAAAATACTGTGACTAAAACCGTTAGAACAGTATTAAGTTTTATACTTACTATAACAATTTAAAAGTGTCAAGAAAGTGCATCATCTGCGCACAAAAATAATTCATATGTATATTAGCTTTTAGCTGCTTAGTCTGATTTACACTGTAATTAGCTACTTTGATAATAATCCTTTATCATCATCTGAACAGACATTTAATCGATAACTTATTACTTAACTGTTCAAAGAATAAATTTTGTAAGTTAACTAACTACTTAACTAATGTAAATCAGTTTTAATTAAATCATAAGTGGTTGATCCATAGACAGTGGTGTAGCTTGCCTGAGACGGGCTTTGTATCAAAATGTATTGTGGGGCCCAAAGGAAGGGTAAAGTGTTTTATAAAAGAAACAAAAAAAGCTCGAATATAATTAATATTCTAGATAATAGATATGAGATAATATACTAACCGCTATATCTATGTATCATTTGCATTATCATTCTTGACATAATCAAAAAGTCATACATGAGAATAGATACGAATTATAAACAAAATGTTCCAAGCACTTGGCATACTCTAACCATATATTTTTCTTACGACATAATGCGAACTAATGATCCGATTATCTACATCATTGTTAGTTATACTCCAATGTCGTACATAATATTAATATAATGCTACACTAAATGTTAGGAGATCGCAGATAAAAAATTTCGAAAGTTATTAGATCATGGTTGGCAATGAAACAAGATTGATATCATTCTTCTTTCAAATTCCTATGGAGTTGACGAAATACTTGCACCTTGTGAATGGATGTGGCCACCATTTGTCTGTGTTTTTAATTAATTTTTAATATACAAGGTTTAAGTATATTCTGGAAGTAGTTTTAATTTTACGTTCAAAAAATGATCTTCATTAGAGCTCAATTTGAATGTAATTATTATTTCTTATATATTCTAATTAAATTTGCATCAAAGTGATTGGCAAAACATGTTGAAATACAAAGTTGTCTATACTTCATGAAAATTGACCAAAATGATAAATATTTTAGTAGAATGTTACCTGCCTGTGGCTGCAGGCATTGCCCTCGGCGAATCTTGGCACGCTTTGCGACTTTCAGAATCTGTGCCAGTATTTGCCTGGGGGCAACCTGTGTGGTCCCACACCTTTGTCTATGTGGGGATATGGTGGACCGCTTGGGGCACCACGGACTATCCTGCAGCAGAAGCGCCGGTAGAATTTCCCGACACGCGGCACTCAATAATATCATCCGCCGGGCTCTTGTCACCGCCGGGGTACCTTCCATTTTGGAACCAAACGGCTCGTGTCGCAACGATGGCAGGAGACCGGATGGGATGACGCTGATTCCCTGGAAGATGACCGCCCTTAGTATGGGATGCTACCTGCGTTGATACTCTGGCGGCTTCCCATCTTTCAAGTACATGCACTACCGACGGTTCTGCTGCAGCCGACCAGGAGGCTCTCAAGCGCCGCAAATATGCCGCCATTGGGAATGGTTACACATTTGCGGCATTTGGGGTGGAAGCTCTGGGTCCGTGGGGTCTTAATGGCCTAAAGGTCTACCATGACGTCGCCAAACGTCTAGTAGACGTCACACGTGACCAGAAGGCTGGCGTCTATTTTACTGAAAGATTAAGCATCGCTATACAACGTGGCAACGCCGCCAGCCTTCTGGGAACGTTCCCGGTAAGTGACAGTGGTTTGGGACCAATAACTTATCTTTAGATATTTTCTAAGTTCTAGTTTTTATATAGTATAGTTTGTAGCTTATTTTTAAGTTTATAGTTATTGTAGTTTTATTAATATCAATAATGTTTTAATAGAATATATAAATCTAAAAAAAAATAATTAAACCCTAACAATAAACTATCTATATAAATAAATAAAATTGAAGTGTCTGTTTGTAATGTCAAAATCAAAGAGCTTTTTACTAAATACATATAAAGGTATATACGGTACTTAGATCAAAAAATATTTTTTTTTAACTTTTGTCTGTCTGTTTGTTCCATCTAATCTTTGGACCGATTTTGACGGGAATTTCACTGGCAGATAGCTGATGTTATAAGGAGTAACTTAGACTACTTTCAAATTTAGGATTCCGCGAAAAATAATTCCACGCGGACGAAGTCGCGGGTAACAGCTAGTATATAATATATTCTTATTTGTATGTTTATGTCATTTGTAATATATTTTATTTATATTTCTACCTCGGACAGCGGATCAGTATGGCGATCCAGCGAGGTAACGTGGGCCAGCCTTCTAGGAACCTTACCTATTTATTGACTTCGATGAACTAGGCTCAGTATTCTACTTTTTTTGTACTCCATGAGTTCAGCAGACAGGCAGGCGGTCCACCTGACAGAAAGTGGTTACCATAGTCTATGGATTTTTGTAACATCAAAGGTGCTACAAATGCGCTGCTGCGATCTTAAAGGAGCTCTACTTATTTATAGTCTTGAGGGACTATACATAGAATACAATATAAGTTTCCTTAACTGTTAGTGTTTATAGTTATAATGTATTATAGTACCTTTAATTGTTATTTATTGTATAAAAATGTACATATTTTATATAGTATTTTTATAGAAACTAACTGACCGCGCCATAATAACAGTTTTTCTAATTTTATGCGCCTTGGGCACAAATACGATTAATAAATGTCTCTAGCATTAAAATTAAAACCCCATTCGGGTTTATCGATGGAGTTCAATAAATCTCGTATAATAATAAATGATTGAAATACTCTAAAGAGTATATATATTTGTTTAGATTTACGTTTACGGTGAAGAATTTATTCTTCTAATATTAGTTTGAATAAAGGAAATAATTAAACATAAAATAAAGCAATAAATATGTGGTATTGAAACGCACAAAAGATATGTCATCTTAAGTGTCAATCTATATCAATAAAAAAATTGAAATAATTATGGCTTTAGAATAAATGTCAAAATTTAATTGAAAAATGCTATTATTATTATGACTGTCTGAAAAATAGCAGCCCATAAATGTCCCACTGCTAGGCTCGGGCCTCCCACTATAGGGGAACGGACAGTATACCCGCCACGCCTGTGCAAGGCGACCATCACGATGTTTTCCTTCACCGTTGCTAGCACGTGGTAATTGTACCAATATGCGTATTAGGTCAGGAAAACTATCCAAGTGGTGCATACTTTCCGGGCAGGATTGGAATCTGCGCCCTTTGAGTTGACGCGTGTCCTTTAACCATTAAGCTACCACGACTTCTTCTCTCTGAAAGTTTCTGTGGAATAGGCTTCGCTGCGGTTTTCAATGAAAACAGTGGTTAAAACAGAAATTTCATTTTAAACTTTAATCCAAATTAAATCTTAAGAATAAGCAAATAAATAGATATTAAAAATTAGACTATAAATTAATTTAGTATTTTCTTAAATTTTCGTGACTTTTAAGCGAGGTAATTTATTTGATTTTTATTATTTTGACGTTTCGGCCACTTTTCAGTAGCCGTGATCACGGAAGACAAAGACGTCAAGTGTCAATGAGTATTGTTTAAAGTTTTGTATAACCTACCGCCAACTTGTTCATTTTAATTGTTTTTTTTAATTTTGTTTATGGTTATTATTTACTCTATGGAAGCCTAATCTATACCTCTATCTATAATCTTGTACTAATATATAAAGCTGAAGATTTGTTTGTTTGATTTGATTGACGCGCTAATCTGAGGAACTACTGGTCTGATTTGATAACTTCTTTCAGTGTTAGATAGCCCATTTATCGAGGAACGCTATAGTCACGCTAAGACCAATAGGAGCGGAGCACTAATGAAGAATGTTTCAAAATCGGGGGGTTTGAAAACAAATTCCACGCGGTCGACGTCGCGGGCACAGCTAGACTATGTATAAACTAATTACATACTATGTATTGTGACGTACGAAATAAATTTCTAAATAACCACAAAATATCTTGAAAATGTTTAAATCTCCGAAGATTTTTGTTTACAAATGAAATTCGCTAAACCTTCAAACATTTTTTATGTAAAATATTTTTTTATTTATTTTACACAAAACATGTTTATTGTAATAAAGCTTCGTTATAATTATAATTGGTTCGTTTATAATATTTATATGGGCTTTACATCTTATACATAACACAAAAGTATATAACCTGATTAAAAATAAATGAAACCTGAAGTTACAGATAATGAAACAGATCTCTGCTAGAAGGAACCGTGCCCAAAAGCCAGGCTGCATTGCAGTTGGATGACAGTGCTAATTCGCTCTGCGAACTATAAACCAGCTTTCTGGTCAAGGCTAACATCAAAGAACTTCGCTTCAACTGATGAAGCAGCGTTACCAGCCCATGACTCCATTGGCAGATGTAACGGGGCCGAATTGTCATCACATGTCGCGTCCCACACAAGCGGTCGTTCCATCTTCCAAGGAATAAGTGACATTCCGTCCAGTCTCTTGCTATCGTCGCGTACTAAATAAACCATTCATTCAAACTATGATATCACTGAGGCTGACATGCCGAGATCTTCGGCGAATTCTATACAGACGTGATAGATAACCCCTCATATGTTCATACAGGTCCATCATAGTCCTACACTGATACAATGGGGTACGCAATATGCAGCCGCCAAACTGCCAACAAAAAATGCAGATTTTTTTAAATTTGCTTATAGGGTAGTTATATCATTATTAGCTCCCTCCCTCAACGATTGGCTTCCTATTACTTTATTCAAGACATTAAAGATATAGCTTTTAACGGCAAAGACATTGACCTTAATCAAAGCGTGCCAGTCATGGTTTTAAATGTAGATAATACACTATATATTTAATCATAAAGTAGACGAAGGATTTTGGCGATACAGCCTTTCGCGTAGTAGTAATTTGACAGTTAATTGATGCACTGGTATTATCGATAGATTCAATTTCTTACATTTTATTTTGTCGCCGTTTGCCAATTAAATATTTATAATATAAAGTTAGACTAACAAAAAATATATAATATATTTTTGGACCATTTTGGTATCATGCCAAAAGGAAGGTTGTTTGTTATTCAAGCCAACTGCAGCGTTATATAGGATATAATTCCGGTACAGTAATAAGCTGAGTGCAATCTGAAAATGTGGTGAACAATTTCACATAATATTGTTACGAGTTGCAGGACTCGAATTAAAATCTCTCCATTCGGGCATTTCGGGCATTGCTTTATCCAGCACGATGCAATATGTCTACCTGGGAAGCGTCGACACAATTTCCCAGAAATCGTAATTCGCACACCTGCGTAATTATGCTTGCGAACAGCCATAAACGAGTACAATAGGCTGCTCTACAACAACCAATAAATAAGTAAACAAAAGAAGATAGTCATAAAACAGTTTCAATGTTATAAGCTCAAACGCCCAGGTAATAAAATGTGTGTTTTATGGTAGGCAGGTGCATCCATGTTTGTCGGCGTGTAACAATATGCTATTTTTTAATAAAATGTAAGCAATGTAAGTACGTCGCCAATTCTTCAAACAAACATATTCCTTCTTTTCTTTCTATATCTTATTTTTTTATTTAAATTTTTATCATTCAATGATAATAATAATAAGAGCTAAGACTCAAGCTCCAAGGGTGGAAATGATAAATGGCATAACGTTGCAAGTAGCTTCGGTGAACCTGCAGCCCACCTCTTCCCACTCTCAGCCGCTCACACCCATGTTGCCCCTCGCCAATCTTGTACAGCATTTTTTAGGGCCCATGCTGAGAGTGGCGAGTCACTGTATGCCTATATTTTCCATGTTACCCAAACATTGCGACGGGTAGACGCCATAGTCGCAGATCCCTAGTTCCACCTTCCCATAGCCCCATACAAGTCTTTCAAAAGTCCTGTGCACTTTTACGGCCCGTGGTCGTATTATAAATTATTATTATTTTTGGCTATAAAAAAGTTTTTTTTGCGATTTATCAATGTTTTCTTTAATTAACAAGGTACCTATCACTGGGAGGTTGCTAGCAATGGTAAACTTTCACCTATGTATCATTTTGATATCTTGTAGAGTTCAGATGATAGGATTCTCGGGCAGTGTTACTATGTAATAATTGACGTCCTCATCTGTACAATTGTTAATCACATAACTTAATCTATTTTAAAATATTGTATATCATTACACCGTGACGTTTGGGAGCCGGCAGTCATGCAGGGATCCAATCAAAAAGGCATCACATCAAAATTAGATTTGACGGTTACACATCAACATGATTAATATCGATGGATTTCTCTCTGACGTTTTGATGACTTCATATCTTGTGGGATATATTTTTGTTCTGTTCCGACTGTCATGGAAAAATAATACAAAAGTGGGCATTATATTATTCGATTTGCAGATCGCTAGGTGAGGTGACAATTTGATGGTGTAAAGGCAATTAATGATCCAATCTGGTGAGATTGTATGGGCTCTACCACGCTTGTTCATCTTAGTACACTAGCTAGGGCATCAGATTTTTCCGTTCGGGCTGGAGGTGAACGAGCGAGCGAGCCCACAGCCCGGACGAAGGACGCTCGGGGATCGGACAGGGGCTTTAGTGGGTATCCCTAATCGTGGCGTGGCAATAGCATCTCACACGTGTGGTGCTAGTGCCACCCCGACCTGGCGAATCCCACATACGGGCTACGACTGTTCCCCCTCGCGCGGCTCACGGTCCTCAAACGGATTTCCTCTGTATAAAAAAAGGGCATCAGATTTGGCGCTCTGTAAATATTGTAATGCTTGTTTAAGGTTCGATTCACAGTATGATGCTGTTCGCGGTTCAATCTTGGTCCGGTCTCAGTTCGTTGCCGCTCCAGTCAAATATTCTTATACAAGAATAAATCAGTATATACTCACTATCGTATCACTCTAGTTCCGATGCGACATCGTGCCGGTACCGATTCGTCGAAAAGAATATTTGACTGAAGCAACACCAACTAACAGCAAACTAGTAGTAGCTTACACACAGCGAGATTTCATCGGACGGATTTGAGATTGAACCGTGAACCGCGTCATAGTATGAATCGAGTGTAAAAATAAAAATATATATATTATTTTTATTGCATGAGTTCAGCAGATAAGTAGACGTCCCACCTGGTGCAAAGGGGTTACCATCGCCTATGGACATTTGTATCACCAAAGGTGCCACCAATGTGCTGCCACACTCTAAGGGGGCACTGGAACCTGGCCACTAATGCCAGAACACAACTCAACGTTGTATAATTATAGTAAAATAAATTGAGGTATTTTATGATCATCTTACGAAATGTCGCAGCTTTATAGATTATTATGACGTCATAAGTCAGTGCAAGTAAAAGGAGTCAAATAACGCAATATTTTTTTAAACAGTAATTAAAATGATTTCTTTCATGACATTTAAAAAGTTAGTTGATCAGATATTATTTTAACACGTGTTCTTTTTTTAATTGTAAAACTATCTATTGACATTGTCTTATTCATACAGAGTTAGAGTGAGGTTAAACGCTTTAAGAAGATAAAGAAGCGATCAAACCTACTCTAACGCTTTATGAATAAGACCATAAGTATTTATTGTAACATGTGCCCACATCCCAATTATAATTCAATCACAAAATGTGTTAGTCGTATTAATTTAAATGCTAGTCCTGTTATCAACAGCATTGACATTTAGGCGTTATATAGAAACAAGAACTGGTGCGTATTAAACAGTGGTCAGACCACTCCCTACCAGTTGAGTCGTTATGTATTTCGCAAAAGGGCAAAAGCCGTGAATTGGTCATTATTTGAGAATTGTGTCTTTTTGGAGCCATTGCATAACAACGGCCATTTCAATATAGTGCCAGGTGAATTTATGCCCTTCATTAAATTTAAAGCTTAATTAAAAAGTAGCTTGCTTAAAAAGGGATACAACACCATTGAAGAATATTGAAATGACCAAACTGCATTTACATAGCTGTTCGCTTCAGCCTTCTACACTATCATCTGTATAAAGTTTATATTTTGCATAACATTTAAGAAATCTATGAAGATATAGTATAAAGTATTGTAGGTATTATAATAACTTCTATGTATTAATAAAAAATCTCGAGATAGATAAATATGCCGTTGCGAAGCGGTGTACATAGAATAAGAAGTAGATTTAAATTTTGACTTATATCTATCACCTTTAAATAGTGTTCTCCAATGGTACTAATTTTGAATAAAATCTTTTGAATTAGAATATAGATTTATTTTAAAGATTTTCTTACTATGTATCAATCTTTTTTATTCCGAAGATAGCAAACAAGCAGACGGTCCAGCTAATGGAAAGTGGTTACTGTGGCGAAGTCAACGTGTTTCTAGGATAGATAACTAGAATGGGATAAGGGGATGAGTTAAAAGGATCGGACAGGAGGAATAGGATAAAACAGTTCAGGGATTTGATCAAATCGCTAACTTTCTTCAGGGAAATCATGCACAGAGTTGCGATTGTAATATCTCGCGTGAATTGATCATCTCATCAGGGATTTGATCAAATCCTGGTTTTCGTCATTTTCCTACAACATATGTATCTGTCAGAAGCTTCTCATCAACTGACATAGGCGTCCTCCAAGTTTTTCCAAGTTAATCTCTTCTATGTTGTCTGAGGCCATCAGTAGGAAAACCTACTGTTTTTCTTATATTATTTTCTCATCTATGTCTACCCTCTTTTCCTTGAAAATCCTTGGGCAAAAATACATAAATCGTCAAGTTCACGTGCAATTTAGATTCTGATTGTCTCTCTTTTCGTGTCTCTGTAAGAGAAGCCTAAATGTAACCTACTATTACAAATTCGATATTCAACACTGTTATATAATTACATCTAATAATATTAGAATAACACCATAGGAACAGTTTATTAAATACGTCCATCTCATTCCCACTGTTGTCTTCAACACCCTGTCATTATGTTTATTTTGATTTGAATACCCACCGCAGCGCCCGTCTCTGTAATGACTGGACCCAATATATTAAAGAAATCATGCTGGCATTCTTTCACGCTACGATTGTTTAAATTTTAATCCTTCATAAAGCAATTTCTCACGGTAAATGACAATAGTCCAGTAAAAAAACATGACAGAAAATACTCCTAGTTTCTATTGATTAGGTAGCGTCACAGGATATTCTTGTTTCGGTTTTTGACATTTTCGGAAAATTAAAATCAAGAACCCGATAACAGCGCCACCTACCGAGTCCGTTTGTGAATCTAAATCATCCAGGAACCCACCGAAATAATTTTATTTTATGGGTTATTTTTTTTTAATTTATTCATTTAAACAAAAACATACATAATTTTTATATATTTACATCTTAAAACCCGAAAGGGTTTGACCAAGATGCTAAGTCTGTGCCTTAGTACAATTAATAAATATGAGGTAGTTTGAGTGACACCTACCGTGTCTCCATTTCTAGTACCAAGTGAGAGGGGGACAACAAACATTAACACGTGACATTGTACTATATTTTTGCCATATATATACAGATAATTATGTAGTGTGTTATTTTTCTAGTGAATAAATTAAGTTAGGATAAATAATAGAGATATACCTATACACACATCCACCAAATTAAAATTCTAGATCCTGATTCCATTTCCAATTACTGGGTCCCATTGTGAGTGTAAATATATAGATTAAGTTACTTTTAATTTCTGACGATTTGGTCTAAAAAATTTGGGAGCTTTTGGGAATTTACGTTTTTTACTGGGTGATTGTTATTTAAAGTACTTTTCTTTCATGATATTAATATGCAGTCATAATACGCATGTCGAGAGTATCGATGTTTGATAGCCGAGATTCCGCCGTGTACAATTGTGAACCGAGCGAGTGGTATATAGACATGTACATATATGGACTGATAATATTGTTACAACCTGAACGCCGACAAAAGACAAATTCACACCTGCATACCTGTAGACATTTACCTTTTCGGCATTTGGACTTCTTTTGTTAACTTTGTGTTTAAAATTTGTGATTAGAAAAACAATCCATTGTGTATTGTAATCTTTTGTGGTAGTCATTAGCCAGGTGTGATTCTAGGAAATTCAGTCCACGCGGTCGAGCAGACATATTGTATTTATTTGTACAGTATAAAGCAATGCCCCAATGGAGAGATGAGGCAGTCAAGCGATAACCACGAGCGAAGCAACACTTGTGTACATTCGGTAATCTATTTAGTGACGGATTTTGCGCGTGTTATTGAATCGTGCATTACGTTTGGACTGGTTGTGTTCAGTTATATTTGTACCTGTGTTATACGTGTTTGTATAGTTCTAATAAACTCTATAATAATTCAATATGTTAATTGTTCTTCAACCGGGAGCGACCTTCTTTATTTACTTAATTTAGAGATAAGTTATTTTTTAATATTTTCTATGCGATATGCTGAAGGAAGTGACCCTTTATATGGGTTTAATATCGGCTAACTGTATCGGCGTGCACAGGTGTAGCAGTCGGTAACGATTACAAGATGTTTATCGGAAACTCAGCGGCGATTCTCATCTCTTAGGGTTCATACACAAACATCTACGAGTATAATAATTACTTGTGTCAATATCGGGGTTTTAGATCTAGATTTGCACTATTACATAGTCACTAGAGCATCCATTTCACACATACCTACAGTCTATACTACGTACGAAGTACCACACCACAAAAATTAAAATGGGTCTTAGCTATTTCAGGGAAACGTACTGGTAGGTCCACCACATTAGCACAAGGCATTAACAGTTTGACTACTTTGATGTTCAGGTGCCTATATACCTCATATTTTCATTAATTACGTTAAAGAAAGATTAACCACTAAATAATAAACAAATCCATAAATCTACCGACAATATTAACCCATAGACGTCCTACAAAGTGCCTCAGGTTTACCTATTTTTAGAGAATCGACCGATATTACCAACGACCGGGGTTGTTGTTAGGGTCGGTGTTGTAGGTGCAGTAGCGGCGACCATTTCGTCTTCTTTCACTACTGGGACCGTCGCCGCCACCGCTTCGTATAGCCTTATTCCCGAGCCGAGGCTGTGGTTCTGGGACCGCAGCGCCGACTCGGAGAGCACATCGGGTGCTTCCACGCCGGTGCGGGCGCGATCGCCGCTGCGTCGCACGGGCGACGCGACGGCGAGCGTGCTCGCGGGTGCGGAGGCCTACCTCCGCACCGAAGGGGGGGAAAAGGGCCGTAGGGCCAGAAAGGCCACTGCCGCCAAACTGACCGCGGCTAGCCAGTGCGCCGCGCTAATAGGGGACGTGCGTGTGCTCGGCCCTGGGGAGCTCCGCCTAGCGGCGAGCGCCCAGGTCGCCGACATACTTCAGGTCGCCCAAACGTCGGGCAACCTGAAGGGCGCATACGTGCGCCGACTAAAGGAGGCTGCGACCCGGCTGTCCGATATCGTCGACACGCTGGTGACGCGGAATCCGGCGTCGGAAGCCTGGAGACTCGGCAACGAGAACTCCAGGCTGCGCGCCGAGCTGAACCCTCTGCGGGAGGAGAACCTCTCCTGCAGCAAGGAGTTCGAGCAGATGCGGAAGGCCATGAAGGCCCCCGCTGCGGATGCGGCCCCGGTTCCCGCTGTAATGGCGGAACCGGGTCCCGTACCCGCTAAGCGGAAGGCCAAGGCCGCCGCGGCGGTGAAAGTCCCGGCCCCGGAGCCGGTTCATATATCCGCCGCGGTCCCTAAAACGGTTCCGGCTCCCGCCGTCGCAGCGGAGCCGGTTCCTACAACACCAACAGATGCGCACGGTGGTGTGGACTACGATATGCTCACGCATATCATCGCCCGCACCGTGGGCGCTATGTTGGACGCCCGGCTCGCCGGGATTGAGGAGCAGCTGCCGCCCGCACCAAATCTTCGTTCGCCGCTCGCGGCGGACAGGAAAAAGGCTGCGGAGGCACAACCGCTGCCTAAAACGGCGGGAGCTGCCGCCGCCGCCCACCGAGCCCCGAGGGAATTAATTCCCCCGGTACCGATGAAGGCGGTGGTGGCCCCCGTCGTCGGGGTGGCGGACTCCCCACCGCCACCCCCTCCCCCAAGAAGAAGGTGAAGAGGGGGGGGGGGGTGAAGCAGAGAGCGAAGAAGCTGCGCCGAGCCGCCGCCTCTGCTCCGGCGCAAGCACCGGTTCCGCCACCGGGGCGGAACCGGCGCGCAAGCCACGGGCTACGAAACCCGTGGTATTCCAAATACGGTATTGGCTACCAGGAGGTCTTTGCGAAGGCCGCCTTGGTGGTCAATATCACCGAATTAGGCCTGAGAGAGTGGCTGAAAGTGACGCGGACCGCCCGGGACGCTCGACTCCTGGACTTTCCCCCAGGACCCGAGAGCGCGACTAAGGCGAACCGCGTCGCCGAGGCCCTTCGAGGGGCGCTCCAAGGGATGGCCGAAGTCATCCGCCCCGTAAAGCGTGGGGAGCTTTACGTCTCAGGGCTGGATGAGTCGGCCACAGTAGATGGGCTTCGCAGTGCCATCGCCAGCGTGGGCAACTGCCTGCGCGACGATGTCAAGGCGAGGCACATTGGCATAGGACCTGGGGGGATGGGCGCATCATACGTGATGTGTCCCGTCTCTGCAGCCAAAACCATCGCCGAGCGGAGCCACCTTCTGGTGGGCTTCACCTCGGCGAAGGTAGAGGCTCTGGAAGCCCGGCCCATACGTTGTTACAGATGTTTCAACGTCGGCCACGGCACCCAGACTTGCCCGGACTCGTGCCCGGACCGGACCGGCTTGTGTCTCCGCTGCGGTAAGAGCGGACACAAGCAGCCGGACTGCACAGCCCGCGACCCCCACTGCGCCGTCTGCGCGGCGGGGGTCAAACGCGCTACCCACCCGACGTTGGCGAGGCACTGCCAGCCCCCATACGTCAAGGGTAAATTCGTCCACCCGAGGGCGAATAAACGACCGGCGAATGGAAGGGGGGTACCTATGGACACCTAAATGCCCAGTACACCCCTAACACTCTTCCAAGCCAACGTTAACCACTCCCCCGACGCCCAGGACCTGTGCCTGCAGGCGATGGCGGAGTGGCAAGCAAACTTGGCCGTAATAAGCGAACCTTATTACGTACCCCCAGCCAAGAACTGGGTGAGGGATATCGATGATGTGGTAGCCGTGGTCGCCAGAGCCGGATCTGGCACACCGCTCACTAGTCTCGAAAGAGGAAAGGGCTACGCGGTGGCGGTAAGCGGATGTTACGTCATCATAGGCGTGTACCTCACGCGGAGCCGCCCCCTGGCGGAGTACGAGCTCGCCTTGGACTCCAATAGGGCAGCCGTCGGCAGACTAGCGCCGAAGACGATATTCGTCCTAGGCGACTTGAATGCCAAGCACCAATCCTGGGGGAACGCGATCACAGATGTTAGGGGACGGGCGGTTGAAGACTGGGCGCTTCAATCCAACCTGTCCATCCTGAACCAGGGGTCGGTCCAGACCTGCGTACGTGCGCGGGGTGGATCGATCATCGACTTGTCATTCGCCACACATGCGGCCGCCCGCAGAGTGGTAGGATGGAGAGTGCTGGAGGAGGTGGAGACTCTGTCTGATCACTTTTACATCAGATTCGAGCTCTCCCCCTCGCCTAGCGCTAAACCTGTTCAAGGCCCCTCCCGACTCCCGCGCTGGGCAACGTGCCGACCAAGCTCGACGTGGAGCAGGCCGAGGAGAGGGCTATCATCGAATGCTGGACTTATCCAGCCGACTTGGGGAATCTGGAGGCGCAGGCTGAGCACATGCGCAAATCTCTCAAAAGGATTTGCGACGCTGCTATGCCTCGAGCCAAACGACCGCCGCCGCGTACATCGGTCCACTGGTGGACTGAGGAGCTGGCTGAACTGCGGAGGGCAGTCTGCAGAATCAGCCACAGGCTCAAACGCAGCAGAGCGCGTCGTCCTCCAGACTATGTTGAGGAGAATGGACTCGTGGGGGAGTTCAGAGAGGCCAGAAAGGCCCTTTCGATCGCAATTCTGCGAGCGAAAGCCCGGGCTCGGGAGGAGCTCCTCGAGACACTGGACCGGGACCCTTGGGGGCGTCCGTACCGTGCGGCCCGCAACAGGTTGCGGCCTTGCACCTCCACGGTTACGGAAACGCTCGAACCCGAGGTCCTCCGGTTGGTTATCGATGGGCTCTTCCCGGATCCGGGGATCTTCACTCCCCCCGATATGGGTCCAATCATTCCCGACACCTCGGAGGTGGAGCCTCACTCCATCACCGAGGAAGAGTTAGAGTCGCCCTGGACCGGCTCCGGGGCAGGAAGACGGCTCCGGGACCCGACGGGGTTCCGGGTCAGCTCCTCTTCCTGGCCACCAAACATCTACGCGGCCAGTTGCGGGAACTGTTCGATGCCTGTATTCGCGCAGGTCAGTTCCCATCGCAATGGAAGGAGGGCCGATTATGCCTGATTCCCAAGAGAGGCCGTCCTCCCAACGATCCGTCCACTTACAGGCCCATAGTGTTGTTTAACGAGGTCGCCAAGGTCTTCGAGAAGATCTTAGCGGAACGCCTCGTGAAGCATCTCGATACTGTGGAGCCGGGGCTAGCACAGTCGCAGTTCGGGTTTCGGCGGAGGCGCTCCACGTTGGACGCCTTCGAGACACTGCGATCTGTAACGGACGACGCACTCCAAGCAAAGGATACTGTCCTGGCGGTTTCGCTAGACATAGCGAACGCCTTTAACAGCCTCCCTCACGAGACGATCAGGGAGGGGCTTCGTGCACACGGAGTTCCCCCGTACCTCACGAGGCTGTTGGGCGCGTACCTCCAGGACAGGTACATCCTTTGGTAGGGCGGTGAGTCCGAGAATCGCGCGATAGGTCGGCGACGCGTGGCGTGCGGCGTCCCACAGGGATCGGTCCTCGGGCCGGTTCTTTGGAACGTCGGTTATGACTGGATCGTTCGGGTTCCGGTCCTGCCCGGAATAGGGCTAATCTGCTTCGCGGATGACACCCTACTCACGGCACGCGCTGCGTCATTCGCGGAATCCGTGGCCCTCGCCAACGCCGGGTTGGCGATCGTGGTCCGAAGAATAGGTAGGCTGGGCTTGAAGGTCTCCCCCGCGAAAACGGAGGCCATCATGTTCCATAGGCGGTTTCGTAATCCCCCCGCGGACTTGTCCGTTACAGTCCAAGGGGTGGACATTCGTGTAGGCCCCTAGATGAAATATTTGGGGCTAATTCTTGATGGGAAATGGCTGTTCAAAGCGCACTTTGAGCAGCTAGTTCCCAAGCTCGTGAGGTCCGCAGACGCCCTCTCTCGGCTTCTTCCCAACGTGGGGGGACCGGGGGAGACGACTAGGAAACTCTACATGGGCATCCTTAGGAGTATGGCCCTGTACGGTGCACCCGTATGGTCCACTGCACTTCACCGCCACAATAGGACTTTGTTGTGCCGCGCACAACGGGTCCTGGCGGTGAGGACCATCCGAGGATACCGTACAGTGTCGTGGACGGCGTCGACACTCTTGGCAGGCGATCCGCCCTGGCCTCTCCAGGCGGACGTGATAGCCAAAGTTCGGCACTCCTGACAGGAGCCCTCGCCCGTGGCCTGGTCTATGGCCAGGCCGAACTCCAGGTGATCAGGACGCGGGAAACCGCGGCCATGATCCAAGCTTGGTCAGTAGAGTTGGAAAATCCTGTTGCTGGCATTGACACGGTGGAAGCGGTTCGACCGCAGCTGTTGCGATGGCTCTCGCGGAAACGCGGGACCCTGACCTTCAGAATGACACAGATACTTACCGGGCACGGTTGCTTCGATAAGTATCTGTGTCAGATTGCGGGCTGCTTGCCTTTACCCCAATGCCGCCAATGTGGCGCGCTAGACACGGCGTTACACACGCTAGTCGAGTGCGCAGCATGGGCACCCCAGAGGTTTGAACTCGAGACACTTGTAGGACCGATCGAATCGCTGGGCGATCTGGTGCAAGCCATGCTGTACAGCGACGATTGGTGGGTGGGTGCGGCCAATTTCTGCGAGACGGTAGTGTCTCATAAGGAGGCCGCGGAACGAGATAGGGAGAGAGATGGTAGTGCGCATGCGTCTCGCGGGCGCCGACGTCAGTCGGGAGCCCGGAGGCGCAGGTATGCGCATGACCTCCCTCCCTGAAATACCGCTGCAGGGGCCCTCTAGCATCTAGGGAGCAGAGGAGTCTTCACCCCTGTTGACGAAGTGAGTTTGCCTCTCCCGGGGCATTCTCAAGCACTTGTGCGCTAGGATCGGTGTGGGCGTAACTACGTTTTGTATCTCACGCCTTTCTTACCATAAGCGCGGGGCACATGGGAGGAGGGTGGTTTTAGTGGGGTATTGATTAGTCGAGCCTCCACACAAGCCGGTTGATTATTGTATGGATTGCCTCAGTGGAAAGCCTCCATGATCAACAACGGTCTAATCCCTAGCAAAGGACCCGGTATGTGCGAAATGCATTTCCCACGCATTAAAAAAAAAAAAAACTTTTCCACTGCTGAAAGAATTTTCAAACTCGGTGCAGTAGTATCGGTGATTACCTCGAACATCCAAAACTCACAAAGTTTACCTCTTTATAATATTAGTATAGATAAAATATACTTAGAAATACAAGTAAATGGCTTCGCCCTTACATTTCTAGGTATCTGAACTATGTTGCGATGGTTCCGCGTTAAATCGCCGCCAGCGCACAAATAATTTATGTTCTAACGCTTAAGATAGGCTGGAAAGAAGCTTAATGGGTGTTATAGTTCTTATCTCGTTACATTGTAAAAGGCTTGTTTACTTTTCGAAACACCGACTACGAAATAAATTACCAGATGTTAACTAAATTTATGGATTCTTTTAATGGGCAGTTGTAAATTAGTTACGTTTCCAAACTATCTACATGCCATGGAATAAGAATACTGGGAATAATAATTTCTCAGTAAAAAACGTGTCTCTGTAAAGTCTTTTAGGCTTTCACGGAAAAATTACCAAGGCCATTTGTACTGAAATTTGGTATATATTAAACATGATATATATATATATATATATATATATATATATATATATATATATATATACTGCTTTTTCTTAAATAATTATGCCTAATTCTTATATTATAGACTAATTAATATATATATATCTTATAAATATGTTTGTATGTATTTAATTTATAAAATATGTAGTTTAAGTATGTCTGTTTAAGTTATCACCTCATAATCTGCACCACCTTCATCGCCAGATTAGGTTGAATTGTTCCTACCATGACAATATTGTAATTGTGCATTTTTGAAATTGTATATTTGGTGAGCAATAAAGTGTTATCTATTCTATTCTATTTACACCTATATATATAAAACTTTTTTTTTATTACATGAGTTCAGCACACAGACAGACTGCCCACCTGATGGAAAGCGGCTATGGACATTTGTAACACCAAAGGGGCTACCAATGTGCTGCCGCTCTCTAAAGAGAGACTGGAACCTAGCCACTGATGCTGGAACACAACTCAAGGTTGTTACGGCGGCATACTCTAGACCGGAGGTGGTAGCCATCTAGACGGTAAATACCCTACCACCTGACTGAGGGTTGTTTTGTCGCCTCTTACGAGAGGCCGCTCAGCCGCCGGAAATTGTATTCTTTCCCCGTTCCTGCACGGATAAAGATACATTATGATAAAATTTAAATTTACTTCATATTCTATGTACACCGCTTCGCAACGCAACGTGTTATTGCTGCTAAGGAGAAGAAGCAGCAAGAAACTCCCCAGCAACACGTCTATCCAAAAATTGTTTTTCTTCTTATTTATCTGTCTCGAGCTCTTTTTTAATATAAATTTTATACAACTACTTTTCGAAGAATTAACGGAGTTGCAGCAAACAGTGTATCCTCAGTATGACAAAAACATAATAAAAGGAAAGGAAAATTATTACCGTCATAATAATGACAAGATGTACTAAAAATTCATATCTATATATATAAAAATCAATTGCTGTACGTTAGTCTCGCTAAAACTCGGGAACGGCAGGACTGATTTGGCTAATTTTGATTTTGAATTATTTGTGGAAGTCCAGGGAAGGTTTAAAAGGTGAGTAAATATGAAAAAAATGCTTGGTATATAGTAAAAACAACAATTTCGCTTTCCCTTAGAAACTGCGTATAGGCGGTACGAAGTTTGCCGGGTCAGCTAGTTGTAACACAAATTCCTTACATGTTTGGAAAAATAAAAACTTTCTACAGAAGATAAGAGTAAAAGAGTAGGCTATGTAGTTTCAATACCGAGCATAGATTTACGCCATAAAATGGGATAATTTGTTTACTAGGATAGTTCGTATTTTCCGGAGGCAAATAGTGCCTAGAAAAAATTTAATTCCATGTAACCTGTTTGAATGCATGTTCTGTAAATAAAAGAGAGTAATTAATTTGGATTTTAAACCTCAGTATTTGAATAAAGCTTAATTAGGGGGCTACTGGGTTGACAAGTCATAGAAGTCATAGAATAGTCATAAAAGTGGTTGAACCAATATAGGGATCTTAGTTCTCACTGCCTTATTCATAATAGATATACGAGGCTTATCGGCTCATTTTAAAAGTAAAAAAAAACATTACTTGGAAAAGGTTTTTTATTTAATGTCCCAATAAACCTATAACAATTATGAGTAAGAGAGATTGTCTGCAAATTATTTGAAATCGGAAAATACTGTACTTTAATAGTGTAGAATTTCACAATAAACATTCCTGTTTCACTTTGTTCTATGGACATAAACTACGTACCTTTACAGCGGATATCAAGCTACACGCTGTAAGATAAGGCGCGTACAGGCGAACACAGCGGCCCAATTAGATCGATGGTACACCTGCCTGTTAATGGCTTACTTTGCTTTAAGCAAAGCCACCCACTGCGCTTGAGTGTACACGATTAAACAGGGCCGTTTAATGACCGGTTCCTATATATCACGGACCGTTCATTTGCCTTATTATCGGTTAAAATTTGACATAAACTCCATATAAGTAATGTCAAAATTCAACTGATATAGGAACCGGTCGTTAACCACATTGAACGCCGGAGTGTAAAAATTAAACTGCTCCCCCTTGGCCACAACAAAATAGATTTTTTTTAAATTCCTGATCATTTTGGTCCTGTCATGTTCGTTCGTTAATCAATCTGTCTATTAATATGACAGTTATTCTGCTCAAAAACTACTGAATACACAGGATGGAAATTTTAACCGGGGCAATAAGGGGAAGTACTTTAACCGTTGCAGCTATACGAACAGTTCGCAAAAAAATGACAATTTTAAAACTATTTTTTTTTATTGCCAATCGACCCTATTTCTAATACTGATGAAAAACTTCTATCAGACCAACCTAAGTTGGAATACTAAAAAAGTCCTAAGACCATTTTCGTGTAGCTGCAATAAGGTACTTCCCTTTACAGCACTGCTGAAAGTTTAATGCACATGTTATAGTCAAAGGTCGATATGCAGTCTCTTCCCGGAATGACTGGTTTATACTAAGTTTGAGTAAGGGCTTTCGACAGAACCCGAAATAAGTTCCAATTTCGGCCTTTGACTAAAGTAATTTTAGTCAAACCTAGAATTACTTAACTTTTTAGTCAAACGTCGAACCTAAAATAATCTGTTTCAGGCTTTGTCTAGTCGATCGTAGAAGCGACTGAGGCAGACTCGGTCAAACGTCGATTCGTACTGCACTTGTTACATGTTTAATGACGGTATAAATTAGTCTTTCCTAGGTTAGACAAAAATTCGTTAGTAAAAGGCAGAAAAACGCCATTTATTTGGACTTTGACTAAGACTTTATGTCAGACCTGAGGTTTGACTAGTCAAATCTAGGAACGCCAGAGCTTCGATGTTAGACACACATACATATACATATGAATAAAATGTGATTATAAGGTCTATTATATATCCATGCAATTAACAAAATCATAAAAACATTATTACTTAAATATGTCCGTCATTCATGTATTGATGTATGAATTTTGTTAATGTACAATCATGTGGAATGTAGTATGTATATTGTATCCGCCTTATTAATAAAAATGTTTTACTCCTAGAATTACTCCGACTTTAGGCTGGATTAGTTACTCTGTACATAACCAAGTGTTAACTTCATTGTAACAATGTTATTAATAAACAAGAAGTATCCTCAGAGTAACAATACCTTCCTTACACCAAGAGTAATGAATAATTTATGGTAACATTTATAAATTTAAAAGTAAAAAGACCGATTAGGTGAATGAAAATGACCACAAACTGCCAATAATGTTGACAGATGACATTTACAATGTCAGTAGATTAATTTAAAAAAGTGAAGTGAACAATTAATTCAAATAAGTTATTTGTTCCGATTCGACTTTGACGTCCGCGTTAGTGTCTACAAACGTGTTTTTTATTTTGTAGTAGTTTTTTTTACTTGTAATTTCGCATATCTTAATCACATAAAATTAAATAAAAACGTACTAGTACTTGAACCAAAAATGAAACGGTACTATTGGTATGACGAGGGAGGAGAGGGCAAGTTAAAATTTGGTATCTTGGTATTTTAGTTTTAATATTTACAATGTTGTTTTCTATTTCGGAAATTATACTCATTTGCAGAGTTACACATAATAAAAACGCCATAGAAAACAAATGTTTTTAAAACCTACTAAGTGAAATAAGCGCTTAGTCTGTGCACAATCCATCCTAATACTATCCGATAGCTTGGAGTAACTTTTACTCAGAAAGTAAAGTCGAATTAGTATACTCCAACTTTACTTCGTGTTTAATAATACTGAAATTGCTTAATACTGACATACTCTACTAATACTAGGAGCAAAGTTAGTCTAGATTTAATATTCGTTTATTAATAAGACGGTATAGGTACAAGGCTTGTCCCCCTAGGTCCCTGCGCTCGGGTGCCAAGTGATGCGTGTTTGCAAAATTTCGTGACGTTCTCGGGCCCAATTTTGTTATTACTATCGCGTCAAAAACGCCGAATACTATCGTCTTAATCGTAGGTTATCTGATTGCGGTATTCTGTTAATTCCAATGGCGCGCCCATAGCACGCCACTCTATCTTTATAAGTATTTATAAGCGAATACTTGCTATTAACGACGCAAATAAAACAGAAATATATTTTTGATTATGTTTGATTTTGTGTATTATGTGTACATATATTTTATTAAATAAATGGCGAAGGCGGGCTGCTGAGGCCGCTCGTAGGAACGACAGAGGGGGTTTAGCGTTTAGCGGGGTGCGGGGGTTGGCTTCAGTCGGTCCGCGCACTCCAAGCCAGTCTTCGGTGCGCGTCGCGCCGTGCTATATGTGTTTTTTGTACTCTACGAACGTCCGCGTGCCACTTCTTTTCGGTCAAATACTCTCTTGTTTTATTTCGTGCAGTACACTTGTGAAATAAATGTTAAAACATTTTTGTTCTTCGATATTCAGTTTGACTACCGCCATTTTTCCTAAACCACTTTTATACAACTATTATTCCGCCGCGATGATATCGAGAAGATATTGTGGATTTAGTAGAATACGAATTTTTCACACTATCGCAATGGAATCGTACTTTTAAATCTTCGTAACGCCAATATATTGAAATAGCAGAATTCGGGTCCCTGTCGCGTTGTTAAGGAGTGTAAACGTCATAAAAAAAAACAAACACATTCGTATAATATTAGTTAGTATAATGATATTGTTCATTCAATATAACAAATTCATGATGAAATACAATGCATAATATGAAATTAATGAATAATATTTTCATATATTAATATTCAATCATTCATTTTGCGGTCTATTTCAAGCCATTAACATGCTGCGTGTTGATGTATAAAAAATATGTGTGCACATGTTTAATATGTCATAATAACCGCTGACAGCCGTTTGGTTTATTGATTGGCATTTGACGTGACCAGACGTTTGCGGTACAACGGTTTTTGCTTATCGTTTTGGCAGTTTCAAAAGGATATAACGTTGATATTAGACTATTCAACTAAATTGAATCAATATGATTGAAAAAACTGAAATGGCGCGACGGTCTTCAATGACATTGATTGATTCAAATGTATGTTTAACACCTAAATAGAGGTCGCTACCTTGTTCGCCCATTACCGTCTCTCTTCGTGCAGGAACGGAGAAAGAATACAATTTCCTATGTCCGGGCAGCCTGTCGTAAGAAGCGACAAAACAACCCATAGCCAGGTGGTAGGGCATTTGCCCGTCTACCACCTCTGGTCTAGAGTATGCCGCCATAACAACCTTGGGTTGTGTTCCGGCATTAGTGGCCAGGTTCCCGTCTTTCTTTAGAGAGCAGCAGCGCATTTGTAGGACCTCTGGTATTGCTAAAGTCCATAGGCGATGGTAATCACTTTCCACTACAGTTGGGCTGTCAGCCTGTCTGCTGTGCTTCAGCAATAGTCCTAACAACGGTGAAGGAAAACATTGTGATGAAACTTGCACATCGAGATAATCGATGTGTCAAACCTGCCAAGCCGCCTTGGACAAGCGTGGCGGGTATAGTGTACATCCCCCCTATATGGGTAGGCCTGAGCCCAGCAGTGGAACGGTCATGACCTGTTATTATTAAATTCACATAAATCGATTATGGTCATCGGTAACATTTCTTGTCTTCCAGATAGATTTTTTTAAGCCATATCTCAATTCATTAGGTACATTTCTTTGGCCTGAAAGTTCCCATCTCTTTTGGTTATAAGGGTTTTTGCCAAAATGGATGAGGTACCCTAAAAACACTATTTTACCGCACAATGTGCTAATTTTAACACTAATAAATCTAACAGAAAAACCTGATATAATCCGTTATATCCTGATAAAAACTCAACGTATGCTAATTGTCTTTCCCCTCTAAAACGTACATCCTGTCCACTTGATAATTAGTTAGCCAACCCGACGGCGAAAAGTCGGTATACGTCACACAGGCTTCATTAGACTCGTTAATTATATGTACGGTGTGAAAACGCCCCTACATATCTCTACGTGAGAAATATTTTACACGAGGGGTTTAAGTTAGAAGAGTGTGATGGAGGACGTGTCGGCGCTGGAGGGTGTCGTTAAGGTTTTTTATTCGTGCAGGAACGGAGAAAGAATACAATTACCTATGTCCGGGCAGCCTGTCGTAAGAAGCGACAAAACAACCCATAGCCAGGTGGTAGGGCATTTGCCCGTCTACCACCTCTGGTCTAGAGTATGCCGCCATACCGCTTTCCACCGGTGGGCCGTCTGCCTCTCTGCTAAGCTCATGCAATAAAAAAAGGTGCTTTCTCACCGTGAGTATTCGCCTGTAATGTATCATTTATGATTCGATTTTGAACATTTAGTTGATTCCACAATGACAGACGAAGCGGTTGTTGTGTTACAAGTTGTATCAAAATATTACAGATTTTATCCTTACAGGCTGCGCACTGTAATGCACGATTTCTCCTCCTTCACTGATGTAACGCTCGGATCTGTAACGTTATATTACAGGCGAATGCCCGCGGTGAGGCAGCACATTTAGACTTTCGGCTGTTGTGAACGGGCGGCGCGAGTAGGTCCCTGGGGAAGGGTTCTCACCCGCTTATGCCGTCGAGATGAGGACGCGCCGGTGTTCCACGCGTGCCTACCTCTCCTCCCGTGGAGCGCGTTACAAATCACCCCACGCAATGATAGTGTGAAGACGCCGGGGATGGTCCCCCTGGCAACAGAACAGGCCGCTGGGCCACCACCTACTACAACCTCGCGGAGTGGTACCATATACACGTGGCCCTGGCATAAAGGCGAAGGATGAACACCGAGGGATTTTAGTGGATTTCTCCGACCGTGGCGTGGCAATAGCATTAGTTGCTTGCGGTGCTAGTGCCACCCCAACCTGGCGAATCTTCCACTCCCCACACCGCATTTCCCCCGCGGCGGAAAGTAAAACAAAAAGAAATGAGTGATAGTTCTATAAAACCTCGCCATAATGTCTAGAACATGAAGTATTTTTTTTACCTTCTGGCAATATTCAATCTTATCTGTAGTCAATGTCAGTGATTTGTAAACAAAGTGAATGTATCTATTTCGCCTCTGCTTTGGTAATGTGGTTGTTATTTTGAAAAATCACATTTTAGAAAAGAGCTTTTTAACCTTCAGAAAATAATTGTATTTAAACGAATAACTTTTCTACTGTTACTCTACAATGTATTGTAATACAACGTATTACAACGACTTTTTTTAGAAAAATAATATCGGAAACGGCGATTTAAATTATTAATTTAAAAAAATTGTCACACTTATAACATTATTGAAGCGAAGAAGCGATGTTAATTTAATTTTAACGTTGAACCTAGTTTAAAATCCCCTAAAAATAACTAAATACGTATATAACAGTACTATGCTCGTACAATTTGTGCGACGCGTCTTCACGCGCTACGAAAAACGGGCTTATACGCTCGTGTAAAACGCTAATCTGAAACGCCCTTTAGTTTTTTTTTATTGTAAAGCGGCTACGTCATCGTCTATGGACATTTGTAACACCAGAGGTGCTACAAATGTGCTGCCTCTCTCTAAAGAGAGACCTGGCCTTTAATGCCAAAACACAACTCAATGGTGTTATGGCAGCATACTATAGAACCTAGACCTGGGGCGGAAGCCATTCAGACTGCAAAATCTATCCGTGCAGGAACGGAGAAAGAATACAATTTCCTGCGGCCGGGCGGCCTGTCGGAAGAGGCGACAAAACAACCCACAGTCAGGTGGTAGGGTATTTGCCCGACTGGGTGGCTACCACCCCTGATCTAGAGTATGCCGCCACAATAACCTTGATTTGTGTTCCGGCATTAGTGACCAGGTTCCAGTCTCCCTTAAGCGAGTAGCAGCGCATTTGTAGCACCTTTGGTGTTGCAAATGTTTATAGGCGATGGTAACTTCTTTCCATCAAGTGGGCCGTCTGCCTGTCTGCTGAAGTCAAGCAATAAAAAAAAGAAAAAGTTACCCTACCACCTGGCTTTGGGTTGTTTTGTCGCCTCTTATGACAAGTCGCTCGGCCGCAAGGACAGAGAAATTGTATTCTTTCTCTGTTCCTGCACGGATAAACCTAGTCTATAGTACTAACTAGGCTAGTCATTAGTTTCTCACGAGTAGTGGTTTTTGCTATGAACCTATCCTTTTTATTTATTTTAACCTTTGAGAACATTGAAATTAAAACGATGTTTTTTAAATTGCAATTTCGTATTTTTTTATATAAATCGCTACCTCTTCAATATTGTCCCTCACATTCCTTACGTATGCGATATAAATTACAAACCAACAGACTAACGAACAACCATCAACGGGATATCGGGCCAATTAAATGTTATATACAATTAATATGATGTTCTTGCACAGCCATATAACTATCGATATGATAACCAAAGGGTAAAATTTATTGCTTACAAAATTATTATGACAGCTCGTTAGAGAAATACGCATAATAAAGAGAGACGATAAATAATATTAATCACCAGCCCACAAAAAAAGCGGACTGTACTTTTGACCACATTCATCTGTTCTTATGTATGTTGATGCGCTGAATCTGAATCAATTCGGTCTATAAACCATAAAAATTTTGAGTAAATTGCACCGGAAAAAATGGCAATGAACTGCAGGTTTGGTGATTAAAAGAGTTTTATGGAACAAGATCAAGTATGACTTTTATGTATTTCAGTCCGCTGAACATTAATCAATCAATCTCATTTGGCTAAGCTCTCGAAAATCTAAGCAAATTGCAAAAAATCCCTCAGAATTACTAAAAATTACGAAAGATTGCAATTATTGTGATAAAAAAATTTGCAATTTCCTCAAGATCTTGAGGGTGTATGGACTTACTGAGTCCAGAGTCAGATTTAGCGCATCGAAATACATAAGAATAGATGAGTCTGGTCTAAAGTACAAACCATTTTGTATAATATTTTATTTCTTTATTTCCAAAAAAAGAAAGAAATAATATTCAAAACAAGAAAAACTAAATTGAAAGTGGGAAAGATAGTAGTCCGAATTAGGTAAGTGTGATCTGTGTGATAGTACTGCTCGCCCTCGTCTCCTTATTACAATATAAACCACCACCAATTTACATTATAGGTATCTATAGATCATTATAGGTATTCATAATGTAAAATGGTGGTGTTTAATATTGTAATAAGGAGACGAGGGCCGGGAGTACCATCACACTGATCACACTTACCTAATTCGGACTACTATCTTTGCCTATATGCGTAGGCAATATAAAAGAAAAGAAGTGTGTATGTAATTATTATTCAAGTTTTTCTGCTTGTGTAAATATTTGTGTAGAAAATCATATCATACAGTGACATGATTTTCATGTTTTTATTGTATCCTATTTTGATGATACAACCACACTATAATTATATTTGTCGTATAAAATCAGTGCGATGATACACACGAATATACAAATTCTCACTTCTTCGCGATGTATGAGTCCTCGCCTTTACAACTATTGTTACAATTTAAATTAGTAATTTATGCAAAACAACAGACTAACAAGAGTTTATTACATATATCAGCCATAAAATGCAATTTACTGGTTTGTATCACAACCGAATGAATTCAGTTGCGATTGTATCATTATTTAAAGTGTATAAATCCATTATTAGCTAACATCGTGCTCTAATTAAAGTAACCAAGGCAATAATTAAAGATTATCTGCATATGTAAACATATTTTAATATGTGTAAGTGACGTCTGAATACTTATTGTATGACTGCATGCTTCTTGCATTTTTGATATGTTTCAAGAATATTTAATTAAACTTTATGAAATCTTAAAATTGCAAGCTCCGGCGGTTTGAATTATTTTTAAAATAAATAGACTGGTTTGTACGTATTGTAAGGCTGATATTACACGATTAAATTAAATTAACTTCATTGAAATACGTTTGTACGTATTGTAAGGCTGATATTACACGATTTAACCAAATTAAATTCACTTCATTAAAATACGCAGAAGTAAATGAACTGTGACATTTTATGACATTGAGTGATTCAATTCTAAAATATGTTAATATAGGGAACAACGAAACACGAGAAAAGTGATGTCAAAAAAGTTGTAATATCTTTATAATTTTTTTTATTGGACTTGACTTTATGTTGTTGGCCCGAAGACCTCACAACTTTACTGGGGTCTGTCCAGGGGACAACTAGCTCAACGGAGCTCTCTAGGTGGCTTTATTTACCTCGGCTGGACTGTTGCCATGAAAGGGGGATGAATCTAACGATGCAGACTAGAGGGTGACACAAGGTACTAATTGAGAACGGGTGACGGGTAATATAAAGCCCAAGGGGAAGGATCCCGGCGGACCGGGATCGGCGGTTCGTGGCAGCCCACGCTATCTTACTGCCGTTTCGCAACATATACATATACAACTTCATTGTAACATAGCACGGCTGGTTGCCAGTTACAAAATTAAAAAAAATCCTATAGTAAAGGCACGTTTAGCATTGCTTAAAATTGATATCCTTAACTATAATAAGACCACGCCCACATGCTGTTATAATCGAAATGCGTTTATTATAAATTCACTTTACTTCGTACCCGGATACTGTAATACGTGATAAGGCAGCTGATATAGTAGTAAGATACGAGAGGAAGCGGGATTTAATATTATTACCGGTCATTAAAAAACAAATTGCGATAACGCGTTGGGGAGCAGCGTATATAGATTAGGAAGAAGATTAATTTCAACTTTAATATATAACCTTCAAGAAATGTTCTTCAATAGAACTTAGTTTGAACGATAACTTTTTTTGGTTAATAACATATCTATAATAATTGTAGCCTTGTAAAACTAAAAATAAAATTTCTAAAATTAAGTTATGCGATTTCAGGAAGCTCGGAGATAAAGCATACGCTCTGCTGTGCTATAGGTATAATAAATTCTCAAGATAAGAATCCTGTAAAACAGTATAAAAAAGATACTACTGCATTTCCCTATCAGATTGATAGCTTCACACGACGTTTACACTGCACACCCGTTATCGTGGTTTAAAGCCCCATCAGTACTCTGAGGTTAGTCGCTGTTGTGGCGGCTGCCGTCATGCCGATCTGAGCTCTAATCCTGCTATTACAATATCATCAGAATGGTCGACCACTGGTGTCATAATAGCTGTCTTTTCATACAAAAATAAATATAAAAAATAACCATTATGACGCCAGTGGTTGACCATTCTGCCTATATTGTAATTGGGTGATCGCTTGAAGCGCTGAGGTCTCATCGCCGGACATTTGTGGTTGCTATACCCATTATGCAACTCGGTGTGAAGAAGGTACTCAACCGCGTGTTGTGGTTCCGATTCCAGCTGTCGTAATCCAGTTGCTGCAATTCGGCTTGCTACAGAGTCAATGACATACTAAGGTCAGCCGGACTGGGGGGACATGGACCCCATGTCTGTTACTTTCAGAAAAAAAAGCATGTCAGTGCTAGTCAAGACCTATTCGATTGATGATGGTAATATCCGTAGTCTCTTCAATTCACATTAAATCAGTTTTGGTTAAATCAAGATGGATTCAATATAGAGCCGAGATAGTTTACAGACTACCAAAACTGTCTAATTTTACAATTCCAATGCGATTCGATTGCTAATTTGAGTTACAGACTCGGGGGCCTGTATAGTGCGTATGAGTTCTAAGGCTCAAACGAAACTACTTCGGAGTGTTTTCAATGGGTATTTTGCTATTTTTGTAAGTCCCACATTTTCTCGCTGTTATTCTAGACCATTGTTGTGTGTAGAGTATTTCAGCGTCGCAAAATATATTGAAAAATACTTAAATGCCTTCCAAAAGCAATTTAGGACGTTTACAACAGTAGGGATGGACGTCTTTAGGCTACGATGACTATTTTCCATTGGATGGCAAGCTGTTAGATATAGAAAAAGAACTGAATGGAGAAGTGTGTTTCTATCGCTATAAGAACCAACCGCTACGTACACCGCTAAGCTCTTACACCCTGGCCACAGTCGAAGCGCAAGGCCGCCTATGCGTGGGAAACTGTAGCATTCCGCTTCATCTAAACCGTTGACTGCAAAGACTATGTTAATAGCAATCGCGATGGAAATAAATCTTTGTTAAAGTATCTAAAATTAAGTTTAGAGCACATAGAATTAATTTATTGTGTTTGTATACACGCTTGTGTAGTCTTTCTTTGAATACTGAACGAGTAAAGACGTGTAAGGTCATATTTTATAGAAGACGTTATTTATGTTTCCGTACCTAGACGCTTGTAGCAATGGCTCGCACTGAAACAACAATAAAGGAACTATAAAGTTTTTTTTGGAACTAGCGGGTGTGGCAGGCCTTGTCTATGATAAAGAATAAAAATCTAGAACCCGACTGTAGCGCCACCTACTAGGTTTAATTGTGAATCTAAACCATCCAGGGATCCACTCAAATACACAAGAACATTTTCACAAAATTCTGGTACATACGGTTACGTGCGTGATATACTAAATGTCATACTAATATATAACAAAACCTTCCATGAGTATATATTTATATAGTTCTTATAAAAGTTACAACCAAACAAATGAACTCAATTAAGAATGGAATTTACAACAACAACAAAAAAATTATTATTATACGTCAAATAATCATTAAAAAGATTAATAAATTATTATAATCTAATAAATAATCTGAGTACAGACGAACACAAAACACGCGAGGCACTAAATTACCTTATAATTACAAACACCAAACTAGCCTATATTAACGTAATAATTATTTAATTAACAAATAAAACTATTTCATTAAAAGTTAATTGATGTAACAAAACAGATCGTGATGCCTTTGTGTTCCCTGACTTTTCATCGGTAAAATTGTATGGAACAAAAGAAAAGAATGTAACATCACTATTCGAAGGGATGACTATCGATAAAATTAAGGATAATTTACACGTGTTCTTTAATTATGTCAATTATAAGAATTTCCCCGCAACTCTGCTTGTGAAAAATTCGATATCATATTTTGCGGGAATATTTATGATTTTTCTATTATAAAGTTATCCTATTTTTATGTTTAAGTTTTTAAGTTACATATTATCTATAGGTATATTAAGGTTTTTAAAGGGATAATCAATAAAAATACAAATATCCAATATTAGAAAGAAGTTTTAAAACTATCCTTTTTAGTATTGAATTTCAAAATTCTAATAGTATTGAATTTAAAAACACTGTTAATAGAAATGCCTTTAGGCATTTATGTGTTTTAAATCTATTTGTCACCGTTGTGAATACCAAAAATTCTATATTAAAAAAATTACTTTCTTTTTAACAGTAGGAAATCTTTACAAATTATGATTTTTTTTTAATTAAGAAAATCTCTCACAACGTTCGTCGAAGAAAAACTTTATTAAATATCTTAAGTAAAATGAATATATTTATTATTGATATTTACCAAATACCAAATAATGGTATATTTTCATAATAATTATTTGTATATTTCTACGAATAAGTTTGGCATCTCCTTTAGGGATGCACCGGCTAACAAAAGATCGGTATCGATACGCGGGTGGCTTTTTAATTTCTACAAAGAAATATTTTTTTAATCGAAACGTCAGTCAGTGCCGCCGCGCGTGCTCTATCATCTACGCTTTTTTGTTTCTTGTATCCTTCGATTAGTTACAGATAAAGTGCATTGATTGACTGCTTTCAGTCGACATTATGTTTCAACGTTCAGTCATTTCATGCTTTTCACAGAATAAATAATCAGTCAAAAAGTCAGCCATGAATAGCTTTCTACGCTTTTTATTATAAGAATATAGTTGTGCGTTTCTTTTTAGGGTTCCGTAGAGACGGGCTAAATTTAAATTTATAATAAAGGATCGAACAGGTTGTATTCAGACACTTTTTATCATCTTACAAAACGTCTTAATCTCACATATTTTGTACGAGTGTTTTGTATGACGTCGTAAGTATGTACAAATAAAATGGGTCAAACAGTGCATTAATTCTTTAAACACTAATTAAAATTATACAGTAATATGAAAAGATGATATATTATAATCCCTATCCTTATCTATGCAGTAAAAAAATATAAGATTCATAACTGATATTGATACTGTTCGTTTGGTTTATTTTAGCTATTTTCACAGCATTATGCCTTACGGAATTCTATTATGGGGTAATGTAGCTGACATGAATGCTATTTTCGTCCTATAGAAGCGTGCTATTCACTCAATTTACAACATGGGAACGCGGTATTCCTTGCGTGAGAAGATTAAAGAAATAAATATTTAATAGTGGCTTCACAGCATATACTCGGAAATGTTCTATATCTTAAGAAAAAATCTCGAATTTTCTCAGATTAGGTGTGATTGTAAAAATATTAGGAACAAATATAAATTAGGAACTCCCACAGAGTTTGCAATAGTTTCGTGGGGCAACGTATAATGCTGTTCAACAAAATCCCAGAAAACGTTTAACAGCTTTCAATGAATAAATTTAAAAAATTCGTAAAACAACGTTTGTGCGAGAAGGCTTATTATACGACGAAATATTTTTTAGATGACCGCACCGAATGGGTATAATGCAATCGCCACCAAGCTTTTTCAGTAATCATTCATTTAAATTACTTTTTTAAACCTTTTGTATTAGTATCTCTAAATTACATTAAAAAAAGACGAATAATAATTATTATTATGAAGTAAAGGTTATGTTGCTGGGAGTTGGTTGCGCGGCTTCTTCCCCTTTAACAGCAACTAAAATTGCTTGAAAGCGGTGGCAGGCATTCCATTTTGGAATAAATACATTCATTTTCATTTACCTATTATGAAAAAATTGTTATAATTTGTTGTAACATATGTTCTATAACATGGGTGTGCACCTATTATTGTCAATATCGTTCATGAGTCTATATACATGAAAATTAATAGGAAGATGTTTTAGGTGTTTTGAAAAAAAATAGCATGTTATAAGGTTAATGGAGCGCTTGATTCTTTTATGAACAACCGGGATTCCCGGCATCTTATGCTATTTTTCGGCAGGGGTTTATACTTGTTAATAATAATTAGGTTTACAGTGATTTCTATAATTGCACATACTAAAGCGACAACTGCGAATGTAAAAATAAACTTTTCTGAGTTTGAAATTTACAAACTATCTACTTAGTGTCTGTAATTAAAAAACTAACTGTAGTTAAGGTTATGTTTTCTTCGTTGTGTTATTTAGTTTATATAGTAAGTTTTGTTATAAAGTTCTTAATGTTATCAATTATTATATGACAGTGGTATTAAATATATCATACCTTTCATAATATCTGGCTTTCGCAGCTTACGGCGATATAAATCTGAAACAAAAAAACAATATAATTCAGAGAAAAACATAAATAATTAATTTATTAATAATAATTAAATCGCTCGACACACATTCTCATCACTTATTTCTCATATCACACAAGCTATGAATGTAATATACAAAGGAACAGTCTGGGGTCGATCCCAGACAATAATTAATAACGGAAAGTTCGGTTACGAAATTTGCCACTTCAGGTGGTAGGGTATTTTCCTGCCTGGATGGCTACCACCCCTGGTCTAGAGTATACCGCCATAAGAACCTTGAGTTGTGTTCCGGCATTAGTGGCCAGGTTCTAGTCTCCCTTGAGAGATCTGCAGCGCATTTGCAGCACCAAATGTCCATAGCCAATGGTAACTGCTTTCCATCAGGTGAGCCTGTTTGCTGAACTCATGCATTAAAAAAATCTAACCTAGGACCCTCTGGGTTACGCTTAATTTAACCGGAGAAGGTTCAGCCCACTTAACCAGTTAAATTTTAAGTATCAAAATAATTTCTCAATATAGTGTTTCCAGTCTTCCGATGGTGGACAAATCACCTTTCATTTTTATCTATACTGGTATTATAAAGAGCATTTTGTATGTTTGTAACGAATAAACTCAAAAACTACTGGACAGATTTCAAAAATTCTTTCACCATTCGAACGCTACATTATTAATAAGTAATATAGGTTATACCTATATAAAAATTAGGGAGCCCTACTAAAACTTCAATAATGTAACCCACCAATGTAAACAAAATACTTGGCTTTGGAATCGGGCTCTACGATTTTGATGAAATTTTATGCGTTTGAGTGGGTCCCGGGATGGTTTAGATTTACAATTAAACCCGGTATGTGGCGCTGGAATCGGATTTCGCAAATATTATATAAAAACATGCAAATATGTAAAACTAAGTTTTAACTATTAGTAAATTTATCTAAATAAGGTCCGTATAAAATACAGGAACAAGATAATACACTGCTAGATATCTCGAAAACTTGTTTTTCGACCTAAATGAAACAACAATCTCCGCCTGAAGCTTCGTAACCAGATCTTAAGATAAGAGGGTCTATACCTAGATTTCTTGCTAACCACACAGTAAAGCCCTTATATTTCAATGTTAGGACCAAACTCGTTGTTAGACCCCCATTACACTGTGTAATTTTGAATGCGTGCAAAATGCCGTAACTTGTGATAATACATCGATAAATCGGTCATCGTATTAAATCGATAACGATTTTTAGAATTTCTTCCGATTTTAGACGGTTAGAAAGAATTAAAAAAATAGTAGTTTCGCTAAAACTCATCTTGGTAAGCAAGCTAGTGTAGGAAGGTAAATATTTACAATTATAAAATTACATATGATCTTATACAATAAAAGAAAACTTATTTGTATCTTATTCTACCCATAGTCCCTCAAGACTATAAGTAGAATACTGAGCCTAGATCACCGTCTTCTATGGGTAAGGTGCCCAGAAGGCTGGCTACGTTTCCTCGTTAGATCGCCATACTGATCCGTTGCACGAGGTAAGCACCAGCCCTCTGATCACCTGAAGAGTCAATGAGTCGTTTTGTTAAATTTTGATAGAGGCTCATGGCCTCAGGACCCCACGGTCCAAGCGTTTCGACAGCAAACGGCACAAATATACAACTCTCACTGAGGGTTGCATATTTGCGCCGCTTGGTGATTCAGCTGTTTCTGCCGCTGAACCGCTTGATCTAGACGTGTTTGGTAAATGGGATGCAGCCAACGTGTCTACGCAAGTCACATCCCACACCAAAGGCTTGCCACGCCGCCAAGAAATTAGAGTCATTCCGTCAGGACGCCTACTATCGTCATGTTCAAATACCGTTCGGCTCCAATAAAGCCGGCACGTTAGCGGTGGCAAATTAAGAAATTACTTCAATTAAAAAAAACGGCCTGATCGATTTAGATACTTTTTTTGTTTTGTTCATTCTAATACAGGGGTGTTGAGTTACGCTTGTATAATTTCACTTCTCATAAAATCATATCATACCATATCAGGGGCCTTATATAAAAATAAATTCTTAGGATTAAACTCCAAAAAGACTTTATTTGTAGAAATAGTGATGTACTTACACTAATTACAAATCATAGAAAAAAACAAGTTTTCAGAACATGTATGTACGCTGTAGGATATCCGTAAGAGAACCAAGTTTACCGACATAGCTTGCAAAATTATCAAGCTGAAGTGGCAGTGGGCCGGCCACGTTTGTCGCAGGATCGATCGATGCCCTCCAGCCCGTTGGATCGACGGTCTGCGCAAGTTCGCCGGTGGGGGCTGGATGAGAACGGCGGAGGACCGAGATAGGTGGCGCAAACTTGGAGAGGCCTACGTCCAGCAGTGGAAAACGGTTGGCTGACGATGATGATGTACACCGTATTTTCAGCAAATGAGGTTTGTACTCAGCTTATTGGTGTGCCGGAATTTTATCCGACACAACGCTGATTTTCAGTGCAAACCTTCCTGGTTATCCATATGGACATAAAATTGTATCATTCTTTCAGTACCTTTCAACTAAATTGATTTGATTTAATCGATCCGTCTAATATAACACCAGCATTATCTACTTACCTACTTTAGAATGTATGGAGGAATGTTTAAGTAGTTTAAGGTTCCGTAATCATTTTGGCCAAAACGGAACCCTTGTATAATAGCCATGTCCGTCTGTCCGTGTATGTCACAGTTATTTTTTTCAAAAACTGCTAGGTCTCTATGGATGTTTTACAATTGAAAAAATAGTTTAAGGGTAGTCCCGTGGGGTGAGACCACGTCAACTAGGATCGCAGTGTCGGCACTGCCTTAGTCCCGTGGCCCTCACTTCTGGTCAGACGGAGAACACCGAAGTGTTTTAAAGAGTATTTTGGCAATTAGCCGGTGACTCCCACACTACCCTACTGTCATGTCCCCAAACGGGTCTCATCTCTATAAAGAAGGTGTAGCTCCCATACATGTAACTAAGCGTTGAATTTTTTTGCAGTGTACAAACATAGTCCTGGGCGGTTCGTTAGTCAGATTTTGAAAAAATAATAATAACTTTTCTAAAGTCAAATTAAAGATAAAAAATGATATTAAAAAAACTATACTCGTTCTGCCCAGTTCACTCGCCACTTTCCTGCTCGCTTCCGTAGGAGGGCACGATTTAAACGGGGAATCACGTTATGAAATATAGGTACCTATTATAACGGGACACCAGTGAACTGTAATTAAACGATTTGAAACACCAATAAAATTAGCAAAACCGTGAACAAAGTCTGTTATCTTATAAATATAAATTGAGGAAACATCTCGGTAGAATTAGCATTGTATCTACCACAACTGTTCCTTGAAGCCGCGGGAAGCACCTGGCACAGACTGGTTTTCATTCAGCATTTAACATAATGTCCAACTTTATAGCTGTAAAGTAAGGGAAGTTGTCGAAACATTGTTATAATTATAACACAGGTCTACAAAAATATTGTGTTTGTGCAGTTCATATGCAGTAGAAGTGAAACAAAGTGTGACAAGGGGTGGGAGGGATTCTAAATTTTGTGACGTCACATTTCATATATTATATTTTATCATAATATATTTAAGCTTTAAAACACGAAATTTGAAGTATTAACGAAAAACTTCAAAACATTTCTAACTCTATCTGTATGAGCAGTGTTCAAATGATTAAATATAACGTATTGTATCTCACTCTCTCGCAGGCTTAGTCCTATAGATTTATGTGTTTATCTCTTTTTAGAGTCGCTTTTTCGTTTCATTGAGTTTCAAATCACAACGATTGTAAAGAAGTTTCATTTCAGAAATAAGTGTGTGCTGGGTGTCAGACCATGATTTTCTGGTGTGTTTTCCCGCTGAGCACGAATTTGAAGTCAGAAGTTGGTTGTAAATGAGCAAATAATCGATAAAAACCCAAAATCGATCGCCCGACCGAAAAAAAACCGCGATTTATATCGGGTGTTTTTTTGGGTTTTTCTCGATTATTCGATCATTGACCCCCAATTCTCACTTCAGGTTCGTGTTCAGCGGGAAAAAATACACCAGAAAATAATACTCTAATACCCAGCACGCCCAACATATTTTTTTGTGGACCTGTGTTATTAACAAGAAATTTTACAATGTTTCTAGAACTTTCTTTACTTTAGAGCTATATAGTTAGACATTATGTTAAAAGCTGAATGAAAACCAGTCTGTGCTAGGTGATCCCCGCGGCTTTAATTCAGACTCATCATCATCGAAATAATAGTCTGACACCTAGCAGACACAACGTTTCTTTGTGGATCTGTGTAATTTATACTACTTTTTGTACCTGTACATATATAAGTAGCTGTGACTCATCATATCTTCTAAGACTTCTCAACACTGCAATGTTGCAGTGTTCAGAAGTCATACACGTAAGATACAGAACAAATTAAGAGTCAATTTTTTTATCAACAACTTCACAAGAACTACTAACTCATTATTGACGCTATATCGCAAGAACTACTAACAAATTTGATTTTATTTAAACTTTAAAAACGTAGGCTCTAAGTAATAGGATTCAATTATGAATAGAAATAATTAAGATGGTAGATTAAGTAAACTATACAAACAAGCATCCGTCAAGTGTGTACACGGAAGCCCCGGGCCGTCCCGGTGTCAAATCGACCACCATGATTAACTACCTACCAGGCGAACAGTGCTGTGCCTATATTTCAATACAGGACTGGTATTAGCGTGTGGAGCAAGTAATGAGATTTTCGTGGTTTAATTTATTCATACTTAATAACAAATGATGTTATTTTTATATAAATTATTTTCAAAATCTTGGTAATTATTTCTATAAATAAAGCTAAAGTGTAGTGTAGTGTATTAGCTATATTAATATAAAGGACGTATAGACAAAGTGCTTAGTAGAAACACAAACGAATGTGATAATTGACATGTTCTTACTATGAATATTTTTAATTAATTCAGGTAATATACAAATTATTTATTAATCTTTTTTTATTTTTAATGTATTGTTGTTAAAGTACCAAATGCAAAAATTTTAACTTTCTGTATATATTGAGTCATTGATGTGTCGATACAATATAAATAAAAAAAATATTAAGTAAAATTAACACATTAAAATTAGTTCCGTAATATACATCTAATCCCGTGAGGCTATCGGTAAAATAGTGAGCCTAAACCACACCAAACAGGTTCTTGTATTATCCAAAAGTTACATTCACTTAACAGTTGGTCGATTACGTTTTCCGGAGAAGCAATGATCATGAGACATGAGAAATAGAAGTCCTCAAGTAAAAATCGCGTTTCTATAATCTTAGTGTAGGACGCCTTTCAGCCTGGAAAGGTCCGATTATGTAGTGCAAACTTGAGGAGGTCTATGTCTAACAGTGATTTGCTGACTACGAAATTATTTAGGCATATCTGGCTATGAATGTTGAATGTGATAATACGCTAATTATTATATCATCCCCATACATTTTCTATTCTATTCATTTAGCGCTAATGCCACTTGTCTATAGTGCCTGATAGCTTTGGACGCTACCGCTTAAAGCTTGTTCCCATTATTAAAGAATAATGTTTACTCGATAGATAGCTACTCCGCTGGTCCACTTCTAAGATGACAGTGATGATATGTCAATGTTTGCGGGGAGAACAGGGGCAAGTATATAGCCCCCATTAAATGTTCCTTGTTGGAAAATAAGAGGCGCATACAGGGTCTCTGTGGACTCGTTAAGAAATGTATGTTTGAAAACACATTTCATTGCTTTCTCATTGCAGCTGCTTCCTATATCTTACTATGCTTTCTTTTACCTTCTACATATAATTAGTTTAAAGACAAACCCAATACAAGTAATGTCACAAAAAAAATCTAGGGCCCGATCCCAACGCCACCTACCGGTTCCAATTGTAAATCTAAAGCATCCGGAGACCCACTCAAATACACAATGCGTGCACATACATTTATACTATTCATTTTTATTTTAATAGATTAGCAGATTACAAATTGTGAAAAATTACTTTGGGAAAACTTGCAAATTGAGATTATACTGATGTGTGAAATCAGACTACTTGACTTGGACTAGAATACATTGGCATTGGTAAAACGCAACGTACTAACCATGATCAAATTGAAGACATTTGAAGACAATCCAGGTAAAAAGCATTTTAAATAAACGTGTGTATGTATGTATGAAGAGATTAATGAAAGTTTATGAAGCGTATAGTATTTTTCAGGGGCGTAGCAGGTGAAGATCCCGCGTCTCTGCCTACCCCAATGGAGATGGCGTTGAAATAAAAAATACAATTTTCAAACCATAAATTCAATGTCATAGATTTGAATTCAGAATGTCAAGAGAAATTGTCTCTAGTCGCTGTGAAACGTGCATGCCGTACGCAGCAAAATCGTGCAAAAACGCAATGACATCACTGTCGTGTAGAGTTACCATAACAAATCTGACAACAGGACAAAAACTTGAAACCTCACTTATTGGTTATTTTTACTATCTACTATCATCAACATAATGAGTGGTTACCGTCGTCTGTGGACATTTGCTACAACAGAAGTATTACCAATGTGTTGCCGGCCTCGTTGAAATTTAATGACATCTTAAAAATTTCATATTGTAGTTTTTGGGGAAACTTTAGGAACTTGGAAATTAATTCTAAATCCTTAAGGCTGTATAAGAAACCTTCTTCAGAACCGTTGAGTACTCTAGCAAACTGGTTCAAGAAAATGAGAACAAATGCTCACCCGATGGCGAACGCTTCAGTGACAGAAAAAAAAGCTAATTTTAATTTACAGGGCAAAAAGAGTGGGAAAAGTCGTAGCTATCAGAATTACATGTCAAGTTTTAGTTTTTTTATAGTTTGGCTTCTTAGGCTGTTGGGCAAACAGCTATCATAGCTAATAAGGTTCAGGGATACATTATCCTAACGATAAATAAGAAAGAAGGAAGACATTTATTTTTAAATGCGACACACATAAGACAAACAGTACATAACAGATTTTTTTTTATGGAAGTATAGGTTTGCTTTTGACCACTGTCTCACCTGATGTTGAGTGATGACGCAGTCTAGGATAGAACACGCTTACCTAGAAGATACCTATTCACTCGTGATTCGAAGACTTCAAGATTGTATTTGTCAGGAAAAATAGACTCCGGCAAATTATTCCACTCTTCGCCAGTGCGCATCAGAAAAGATGACGCAAAACGCTTGGTTCTGACTGGTGGTGTTTCCACCGTCTGGTGCGTCTAGTTGTCCGATGGTAAAAAGGAGATGGATGAATCAGCTCGTGCTATTGAAAACATATAGAAAAACTGTACGCCGCAATCTGAGAGAATCACTTCTTTCTTTGAAAACCTGGTCACCCCACTGATGGTATTTGATCGTGACGCGTAGATTCATGGTATAGATTATAGATAATTGACTGATGACAGATAGCGACAGGTCCTTAGTACTGAATGAAACATTTCTACTTAACGGAATTCCATTGGCAAATATCTCGTTTGCGGTATTCAATTGATGTACGAGTGATATTTCTAATTAATTACCGGCTATTGCGAAAGAAAGAAACAAAGATAACAGGTTTATTTCTAGGACGAACATACATGAGTTAAAATAAGAACGTTTAAAGTATCAGAATAAAAATAGATAAAGGAAAAACAATCGCAGACTATAAAGACATTTTAATGTAAGGTCTAAAAATTGGATCGAGCTCAGCATTATTGTTGGTCTGTTGGACCAACGCTGATCTTCCGCTTGAGCCTAGAGCGAAGTTACGTCTAACTATACTTTTCCCGAATGATAATAATATATTGTTGCGATGCTGATAGTATTAAATCAAATAGTTAAATAAATATATAATTAAAACATTAATTGAAAGCGGTACCATCGCCCATGGACGTTTGCAATACCAGCCATTTTGCCAAGTGGTAGCGAATTTGCCCGTCTGAATTGCTACAGTCCCTGGTCTAGACCAGGATAGCCGATGGAGCAGACGAGTCCTGGACTGGAGACCGCGTCTCGGCAAACATAATGTAGGACGCCCTCCAGCCCGATCAACCGACGATCTGCGCAAGGTGGTCGGTGTCCGGTGGGGGCTGGATGAGAAGAGTGGAGGACCGAGATAGGTGGCGCAAACTTGGGAAGGCTTACGTCCAGCAGTGGACAACGGTTGACTGACGACGACGATGACTTGTCTAGACCATAATAACCCCAATTTTTTTCGGCATTCGTGGTTGTTCCAGCCCCCTTCGGGGTCGCAGCATATTAGTATCACCTTTGGTGTTAAAAATTTCCATAGGCCACTTTCCATCAGATAAGGCGTCAGCTGGTCTGGTGTACTTTAGCAATAAAAAAATTACATACATTACAGTTAAATAACAAAGTTTTAGTGATTGCACAGTAATGTGGGCAAAGACGTGTGGAAGGCCCTGAATCAATTAAGTTTAGATTTCCAATATAGTGTCCATTACGATTTTTTCCCGTCTTTCAATGATTAATAATAATAATAATAATAAATCGGCAGACAAGCACACACACTGTATATCCCTAAATTAAGCAAGTTACGCTTGTGTTATGGGTAATATACAACGGACCATTCTGGGGCCGATCCCAGACACCCAGACCATAGTAAATAACGGAGAAAATACGTTTCCGAAATTTACTATACCAGGAATCGAACCCGGAGCCTCTGCGTTGCAGTGAGGTAAGCCGGCAAAGGCTTAGCCCGCTCAACCACAGAGGCCGTCAAATTAAATTAAATTGATAGATAACCTTTCATTCTTATCAGTGATTTATCTGTTATCGCTAAATCGAGGTCAGTAAGGCAATGTGTGTTCAACGCAGAACATCTTCAGTAACCCTATTGATGTAAGATATACTGCAATCGTTCGGATTGTTGCAATTTTAAACTGTTACTTTAATACCGTTATTATATTTATTGGCTTGGGAACGGTACGATTTGAGAGATTATAATATACTGGTTATGTCCCATGGATTTACTTGCCTCTGTTTTGTTGAAGTGAAACTTCTTTAGAGTCGTTGTGATTTTAAAATCGTTGAGACGAAGAAGTGACACTTAAAAGAGATAAACACATAAAATTCAACCTTTATTATTTCAAAATAAAACACATTTCTCTTTACTCGTTAATATTAATTTTCAATTTAAAGACAACTCAAAAGATTTGAAATGAATTTTAGGTCTATTCTGTATATACTTAGGCAGATAGATATTCTTTTATACGTTGATCAAAGAAAATTGTGCGTAACAGTGAATTGAATTTTGAACTTTATCCTAGTGATTTAAAGTGTAACTTAGATTGAATTTTTTGAATTATAACATGTTGAATGGTTGATGGATGTAGGCTAAAGGAATTATATTTATATTAATAAAAGTAAGAGAAGAATTATCTGTGAGTATATTCTTTGAAGTTTCACTTCTACTGGGTGTAAACTGCACACACACACACACACACACATACACACACACACACACACACACACACACATACTCATTTTCTTATATCTATCTGTAGCAAGCTTGCTCCTAACCCACCGCGTAGTCACCGCCTGATTCGTGTTACTTGTCGTAGTTCTCGCTTCACAGGTCCTCTCGGGGCATGGCTGCTTCGGGAGGTACCTGTGTCGCCTAGGCTGTGAGCCAACGTCAGGGTGCTATCATTTTGATACCGATGACGAGGATACGGCATTGCACACCCTCCAAGCCTGTCCTGCCTGGACAGAGCAGCGCCGAAACCTCGTCGCCGTTACCGGACTTGACCTTTCACTCCCGGTCCTGGTTTGCACCATGGTCGGGAGTCACACTGGATGGGACGCCGTTTCCTCCTTCTGCGAGCACGTTATGCTTGCAAAGGAGGAGGCGGAGCGGGAGTATGAGTGCATCTCACAGCTCCGCTCCCCTCAAAGGAGAACGCGTCGGCGCCGGAGGGCCAGTATGGACCTTCGGCCGCCGTAAGCGGGCGGTGTGGGTGGGGCCTCTTGGGGAATAGGGGTTCTCACTCACTTGCACATACCGTCGAGATGAGGGCGCGGCGTGTTCCGCGAGCGCTCACCTCTCCTCCCGTGGGACGAGCTACAGACCGCCCCACACCTAGAGAGCTTGAAGATGCCGGGGGATAAAAGTAGTCCCTCGTCAGTGAAAGAGGCCTTGCGAGGCCCATGCCTGCCAGGGCTGCGGAGGGGCTAGGTCATATACCCGTAGCCCTGGCTAAGGCGAAAGACGGAACACCGAGGGGTTTTAGTGGGTATACCTAACTGGGGAGTGGCAATAGCATGACACCAGTTCTGACTGGGCATGCTAGTGCTACCCCCGACCTGGCAAACCCCACACGCGGGTCGCGAATCATCCCCCAGGCTTCTGTGTCCATCGCGGCTTAGTCCTCAATCGGATTTCCTCTGGTTAAAAAAAATAAAATAATGGTAGTTACCTACCTACCTACTTATCTTTTGTTTGCAGGGTGTCCAGATAGTTTTGAAAACTTTTTATATTCATGTACGATATGTACTCTCTAATTTTTAAATTATTCAAGTTAAAAATCTAATATTCTTAATCACCGTTCAATAAGATGAGAAAATGACCTAATTCATTAATAAAATTTACTAAGAATTTACGAAAGACATTTTTAAATCGAGAGTTTATCGTACAAATACTGTTGCAATGCCACAACAACCAATTGCGCATTTTTTAAAAATTTATTTATTTAATCTAATTTATAATAATTATTTATTAAACACTGAGTCAAGATAATTATTATAATATAATTATAAGACAATTCCATGCACATATTTTTTTTTGGAACCGTAAAATGTTAACGTCCAATAAACTTCTTTATGTAAGTCTTAAAAAAACTTTTGTAATGTGACTTTCATCTCATTTTAGGTCTGTACATTAATGGTATTAATGGTATTCTTATGTTAGCGCTTATCTTTCACGTTTTCATAGTTTAGATATAAACAAGTAAGTAGTGAATAAGATATATTTTTGATTGACTTTTGCTCTGATGGGAAATGCCTTTACTTCATTTTAGATGTAATCGTCAGTCAACATGGGATATGGTAATATCAAATAGAAGAAGTCAAACGCAAACCTATTTATCGATAAAAAGTCATTTTTTGTATCGTGCTTATTACTTCAGCTGTTGTCAGTTTCTGTTGATAACTGATAATCAACTAAATGTATAAGTACAATACATATGAAAATATTTGTAACTACATAGATGCAAATAAGGAAATCAAACGACCGCAAATCACACGTCCATTAATGAAATTAGCGCTTCTTAATTATGTTAACCATCACGTGTGACACAGGAACATCATATATAAGTGACAGAATTCTCGCCTCAAAATTAGAACGCGAAAATGTGGTGACTTTATTCATTAGTACTTTTTTTTATATAGAATACATGGGTTTATTTATGAACATTACAGTATTTATAGCTGTTGTGTTAATTGCTCTTACGAAACCGGACATGGTGTCCGTTTACCGTAACGTATGCTTTTTTTATGTGTAGAGAAGAGCAGCAATGTATAGAGGATGTGTTTACCCTGTTTTAAATGGAACATCAGACATTTCTTATGGCGAAGGCCACAGACAGGTAATTTTTTATTGTATATCAATACATTCTTCCTCGGTCCTCATATATTCTTCAAAATAATATCCCAGATAGATTAAGTATGTTTAGTTATTGCTTTTTTCTCGCTATTTTTTTATTGTCTAATTAATATGCAAATCGTCCAAATTAACTTTTCGATTAACATTTTATAAAATATGACATAATTGACATGATGTGATCACCTTTATATAATAAGGAGGATATTTAGCATGAGCATTGCTTAGATTTAAGATGGATTTATATGATGTATCTCCTGTTGATGGTCCATATTAAATAAATAAATAAATAAAAAATCTTACACACTATAAATATTTCACTGCCATCATAGAATTAATTCTGCACCATATTTAAGTATATTTACATTTATTTATTTACTTGTTTATTTCTATTTATATTTTCCAAATATTTTATTCTTCAGAAAAGAAATGGTTCTCCATTCGATTGTATGTTTGTTACACGATTTCTCTGTCAATTGTAGACCGATTTTTTTTTATTCTAAAGAGTAGGTCCCAGTATCACCAAGTCAGGATCTGATGAATGACTTCCAGGGAAATCGAGAGCAACTCTCTAATTTTATACATGCATGCATGTACGGCGTGTATAATTTTTTTTCTAAAGTTATTCAAGTAAAGGCGGTTTTGCGGTTGTGTTTTGTTGGTGCTGCCGTCATTGTTATGGCAACGCGAATTTCATGGCACATGCTAGTTTATAATATTATAAAATATAGTATATGTTATGTCAGTCAATAAAATATAATTAAATTTGGACGTATGATTTAATCGATTAACACAAGTCCGTGAATAATTGACTGCTAATAGTGTTAAGGGTTAAACATTTAACTGCCAGCTAATAAATAACTACTGAACGGAAGTAATAAATGTATATTAAACGCCGGCAACCTTGCCAACATAAATACTGACCTGTAAACAATTCTCTTTGATGCGATCCCAATCAATTGGTTTCGATATTTTGTTATCATTGGAACAGTAGGAAGGGGCGAGGTTTTGTGATTTATTATGAACACAAAAAAGTTTTAGCAAATTGGTAACTAACAAAATGGAAGAAGAATACTAAATATTGACAAAACGTAACTCATAACACACTTGATCATTGTCTCGAACATCGACGCGGGGTTGCCAGGTTATCGATTTTCTATCTATATGATAGAAAAAACACTCTTAGGGCACAGGTGATACGAATCCTTTTTAGTTACAAAGAAAATATCAATTAAAATTTCAATCTATCTTTTTCTTATTTGAAACTTAATTCTTATAAACTAAATAATAATAATAAATTGAAATTTCTAATTACTTCCTTTCAATTTTGTAAATTTCACGATCTTCGTGTGATCGATCATCACCATCATTTCAGCCATCAGACGCCCATCGATGGACACGCGTGCGTCTATGGTTTTTAACCTATGCCTACGCGCCCCTTGAAAAGTGATTTATGTGGTTAAAGTAGTAGATATCGCAGGTGGTCAAAGTTGCCTTAATGATGAGTTGTGTATTTGCCTGCGAAGTTTAAATTTGCCGTCGTCTGAATCGGCTGGCTGGGGCATGGGCCCCGGCTTGCCCCCCCTAGAACCGGCCCTGTACTAATCCAATCAGGAAACGCTCATAAAAATATAGGCGCTGGGTAAGTTTTCGATATACGGATTCCGCAGCGCTGCTGCATCGACAAATCAGAAAGCGGTCCCACTTGTATTAAGTACATAAGTATGTTAGTATTAAATTTTAAGTACAACTTATTACTAAAATCATCGCTTACACACATGTTAACAATCGTTAAGGCTCTTAAATTTTAGTTTTGAAGTTTTAACTTCTTGTGGGAGGGTAAACCGCTTTGTTACGTAACGCGTAACGCGTCCCTTTCTCTCACGCATACGGCAGCGGTCGGCAGGCTCCTCTTCTGTCACTCTAACCCACGCGCTATATATATAAAATTTAAGTAATAACCTAAGCTTTTCTCAAGTTAAACAATTTTAATATTAAATAGTTCAACTTCTATTAGGTTAAGTTATCACTTCTGTTGGGTGTCCCGAGACGCACACGTTTTTTATTGCCGGACTGTACAGTAGATAGCTTGACGGCCCACTTGATGGATAGTGGATTGTTTCACCTATAGACACTTGCAACACCAGAGGTGCTACAAACTGTGTTGCAAGCCTCGAAGAGATTTGATAATTCTTATTTTAAAATACCACATATGGTAGTGCTCAGGCAAAACCTCTCCTGGGAGCTTATTCCAAATCTGTAAACTGCGGAACTTATATTTACTACCTGTAAATCTAACGTAAGGGTTAGGTAGTTAATATTTATTTCTGTAATATTATCTAAAGTCGATACCAGTGTAATTGATATTAACGTGTTTCCTTGTCTACGGTTACAAATGCAACCGCATCTCTGATTCAAGCCGCTTCCGCTGGGCTCTGTAACTATAATCATTATAATGATAAATATTGAATTCCAATGTGGGTTCTCATTGACAGAGATTTGGAAGAAGAGTACAGGTAAAACAATCACATAGACAAAGATGTTACTGTAACAAATTCTGAATACTAAACTCCGCGAACTGTGGAAAGTTCCATAGAGGTAAAGGATTTCTATAGAGATAAGTTTCTTAGAGGCATTAAAGTTTTATAAATTAATTGCCATTATATTTTTCATACTTTAGAAAGAAATCAACGAATATTTATCATTTAAAATAGTATATAAGATCTTTATCATGACAACAATTTAAAGTACAGGGTGACAAAAGAAAGTAGAAAATAATAGGGGCGCCGCTTTTGCAAATTTGTCTAAACTACTAGGGATTTTTAGTACCTCATCAAACATCATACAAGTATCAAGTTGATTTAGTTACGACGTACGCATTTTAACAACATAATATCTATAATTTTGTAAGCAAGAACTTTAACACGTTGTGATAGTAACAGAACAATTATTTGATTAAAAGAAGCTAAACTAACCATTACAAACCCATCATGTCGACTGTTCTTTGGTAAATATCGTCAAATAATATCGAATATTAGAAAATAGCGGATTGTTGACTCGAATCACCATTAAAATTAAAATAACATGAATATGTTATTTGTTTATCATTATTATCTATTTAGGTTTATGGCTTGGCAGCTAGGCCTTTAAGCCAGATCTTAGATTATAATGTAGTTTCTTCATTTTCTTAAGCCTGTGTGTAGCACAGCTTAACTGTAGGTTATCAGCTGGTGCCATTCAACGGAGTTCTTGTGACAACTCAAATGGCCACATTTGACTATACAGTTCACATTTCTCACAAAACACATAACCACTCAAAAACTATCAATATCCTACAACTATTGTTTAGAGTAATTTTACACATTTTTAGAAAATAAAACTGCACAGCACAGCGTCTCCTTTCAGTTCCCGCCAAAAACTCTCATGTTTATCATTCACAAACATTGACTACAGATAAAATAGAATATTGCCAGAAGGCAAAAAATATTTCTCATTCTGGACGTTATGGTCAGGTTATAAGTACTGGAATTGGCAACAGTGTTGATTTCAGTTTGTTTTGGCGTCCTGAGTGATCTTCTACCGTGCCCATATAAATATACGTCTTTTAACCTTAAGCGCGATCGTAAATAAACGATATTATTATTAAGAAAATCATTAAATTAACACAGATGGGTAATAGCAGTATTCTACTTTTAAAGTTATATCGACATTACATACGTATAATTGCGATGGTTGTCATAATTTTAAACACTTGTTCTGGTATCTTGTATAGTTCAGAAATAGATAGAATTATAATAGAATTAGTTACTAGATGACGAATCTCCAACCTCAAGTAGTAATTTCTACTCATAGTAAATATTTGGTCTTTAGTCCTCTATATAAACTAGATACGCTTCATATTAAAGACTGATCAAAGGCATAGCCATATACTAGATATAATTCTGCTGTAAAAACTGAATGGATGTTGTAGCGATGCTTTTTTATTTTATGACTTGGCAGCTAGGCCTTTAAGGCAGTTGTGGTAATGCTAATTATCACGTGCAATTAGATCATACAATTTACATTCAAAGATCATAGATTAAAGAGCATTGGCAGATAAGCAATAGACGTGGAACATCGTCATTGGTACATTATATTGATCGAATGAGATACGGAGCCCAAAATATCTTTTTTAAACTTGGAATACGAATTACAAACATCTTTATGTCATAGACAAAAAGTGTATACAAAATAATTATACGGAAGGGAAAGATGACGCCAGATTTCAATTTTCGAATACTTTATAATCATACCAAAAAAATGCCGCTATTCTCCCATATGACCTCAAATACCTAAATACCCGCTAATTAGCCAATCACAACACCCAATATGACTTTGAGAGCGGTACTCAATGATCTTAAAATCCTTGATAACTACTAAACTAACCTCGTTGGGATCGACAAACAAGCGCCCAAACTTCAAAGAAACTAGTGATGTGATTGACATACATACATTACTTTGTAATCGATTACATAAGCAATTTAAAATTGTTGATGTTTTTAATTTAATATTTAAATGAATTTTACTAACATTCTGATAAAAACTATTTAAAATTAATCAATAATAGGAAAAAAATGTTTTCATTTAAAGTGACCTAATCACTAAGTAAATATCAAAAAAGTTAAATTTTGATAAATTTTATGTTATGACGTAAATGGACCAGGCTGTGCTAATTCAAAATCTGAAAACTGACATTGTTTTTCAATTAATGTTTGTGTATTTATTTTCTTACTAGACATTTGCTGTTGTATCGAACTTGCCTAAGCATGTTAAAAGTGTATCAAAATATGATATCGTTAACTAAAACTTGACAAATAATTTTGAAATGGTATGTATATGGGGTTGTCAGGAAGAGATCGCTTTTTAGCGATAAGACTGCCCTTTGTACACAACTAGATATAATTTAAGTTCATTTTTGTATTGGTGTATAATAAAGTATTACCTATCTATCTATATATTAGAAATTGGTAACATTTTTTTTGCCCTGTGATGTAAAATTTCTTTAAAAACACTTGGTTTTGAACTTGCGTGTTTGAGAGCTTTGTGAATTTCGAGGAGTCAAGCTTATTTGATTAGGATGAAGATGCCTTAGCTACTACGCTTATAAAGATTTTTTTATTTATGCTTCAGTCACGCCTATTCCCTTTTTGAAGGATTCTTTTTTCAAACTAATAATGAATGAATGAGCGAAGACTCTATATTGCTTACCATAAACTTAGGCCTAAAGAATTAATATGAACAAATTTGATTTGAAACCATAGGCGGCCTTATTGTTCATAGCGATATCTTTCAGGCAACCAAGTATATAAGACTTATACATTATTTTTATAAATAGCAAATGCCCAAAGATATGTAATTCTGTGACTAATATTAATTTAACTTTACAAAAGGCAGCGAATGAAGGGGTTTGTATCATATATGTATACTACGTACGATTATCACAATCACCTCTATGGTATTCACTTATTATATGTATCTAACAAACTCTGTATAATAGGTTGGGGAAAAAGTCTTTTCGCGTATAGTATTTATGAACTTGTAATAAGATCTCTTTGGCTACACCATTTGTATCTGGCTGGTTTTGGTATTACTAAAAAGTTTTAATTTTAAAGATGACAATTCCACATTACATATTAGGAAAATATGTGACTTTCATTTGTTTTTCTTATTGTTAAAATGAGTGAATCTAATCAAGAAATTCGATACATTTTAAAATTTTACTACAAAAAAGGTAAAAATGCAACACAAGCCGCGAAAAAAATTTGTGATGTTTATGGACCTAATGCAGTATCTGTCAGAGTAGCGCAAATTTGGTTTAAGCGTTTTCAATCCGGAAATTTTGATATCAAAGTTGCACGTCGCTCTGGTCGCCCTGTTACGGACAAAACTGATGCCATTTTTGAAAAAGTGGAGCAAGATCGGCATACTAGTAGTTACGATGTAGCTGGACAACTGGGAATTGACCACAAATAATTTTGGCCATTTGAATAAAGCTGGGTACACAAAAAAGCTCGATATTTGGGTGCCTCATGAGCTCACTGAAAGAAACCTAATGAACCGTGTACTCATTTGTGATACTTTATTACAACGTAATGAAACCGAACCATTTTTGAAGACGCTGATAACTGGTGATGAAAAGTGGATCACGTACGACAAGAACGTGCGAAAAAGCTCGTAGTCAAAGGCCGGTCAGGCTTCACAGACTGTGGCGAAACCCGGGTTAACTCGCAACAAGGTGATGCTGTGTGTATGGTGGGATTGGAAGGGCATTATTCATTATGAGCTGTTACCGCCAGGGAGGACCATCGATTCTGAACTGTACTGCGAATAACTGATGAGATTAAAGCAAAAAGTTGAGAGAAAGCGACCGGAATTAATCACCAGAAGGGGTGTGGATTTTCACCATGATAACGCTAGACCTCACACATCTTTAGCCACTCAGCAAAAATTACGAGAGTTTGGCTGGGAGGTGTTAATACATCCGCCGTATAGTCCTGACCTTGCACCTTCAGATTTTCACCTGTTTCGGTCTCTGCAGAATTCCTTAGGCAGTGTCAGGTTAACATCACGAGAGGACTGCCAAAACCACTTGTCGCAGTTTTTTGATCAGAAGCCCCAAAATTTTTATAGCAATGGGATCACGTCCCTACCTACAAGATGGCAAAAAGTTATCCAACAAAATGGCACCTACATACTTTAGTCAAATGTAAAAAAATATAAAAAACTATTTGAATTTTTATATAACATGCGAAGAAACTTTTTCCCCAACCTAATATAAAACTAAACTTTAACAAACTACGTAATAATTTTAATGGATTAAATGAAAATGATTAATAACAATGTAATAAGAAAGTGTTATCCTTTCAATAATTGTCATTTCAACTTTCGTTTTTAAATATCGATAATTATAATAATCGGTTATTGCTCCAAGCCTTACGGTGCGGATCTTACTAAATAAGACAGTAAACACACTTTACCAGTTACGTAAGGGATATCGCCTTGTTACTGGCAATGTTACAATATCGACCGATAGGCGCTAAATGAATTACGGAAATATTATAGTCTCAATGCAACTTTATGTATTTTTCTTGACAATATATGTGACGCTTATTTAACATCTATACTAATATAATACTATATAGAGGAAATATTTGTGTGTGTTGTAAGAAATAACTCGAAAACTACTGGACCGATTTAAAAAATTCTTTCTAGAATGCTAAATTATCCTTGAGTAATATAAGCTATATTTAATACTAGAAAAAATAGGAATCCTTAAACGGAATCCTTAACTTAATTAGGAATGGATAAACATGTGGGAGGATGTTTGAAAGTTGCACATCCCTATTAATATTATAAATGCGAAAGTAATTTTGTTGTTTTGTGTTTTCCACTTTTTAGTTCCATAAATACTTGAATAACTTTAGAAAAAAAATGAAACACGTTGTACGTGCCTTTAATATTCGACTGTTGCTCTCGATTTCCCTAGGATTCACGCACCAGATCCTGACTTGGTGAGAATATGACCACGTCAGGAGTATACTCTTTCGAATAAATAAAAAAATGAAAATCGGTCCACAATTGACGGAGAAATCGCGTAACAAACACACAGCCGAATTGAGATCCTCCTTCTTTATAAAGTCGGTTAAAAATAATTTTTAAATGGTATACCATGGTATACAAAATGGGGGCGCCATTTTGTCTGTCTGTCTGTCTACACTTTCACTAAAAAACTACTAGACCGATTTGGCTGACACTCAGTATATATATATACACATATATATATATATATATATTAGATGTGGAGGATGAACGTAGGATACTTTTTAATCCGAAAAATGTGGTAGTTTCCGGGATAAAAATATATTTCTCTCTGTTCTGTTCTTTGTTCTGTTATTCTTTTACGGAAAAACTGTTAGACCGATTTGGCTGAAATTCGGTATATGTGTAATTTTAATACCGAGGGCGGGCAAGGGATACTTTTCATCCCGAATAATGCGATAGTTTTTGGGATAGATTTATGTAAAGGCTATCCCAGAAAGTAGGATAGGTTTTTTTTTTGTTTTGTGATTTGCCATTTTCGTCATAGTGGTCATTTGGTCATTTGGTCGTTTTGGTAATTTTGACCATTTTGATAATATCGGTTTTACTATCTCACATTTTTTTAATTGGTAATCTCAACTAGGGTAAATAATACCATATATGGCTGTATTTTAGTAGAAAATGCTATTCTACAAAAGCCAGTATAGAATAAAGTAATTAAATTTAAAAATTGAGAGATGACCAAGACATGTCATTGGTCATCATAAATACAAAAATTTTGTATCAAGTAAACCATCTGTATTTATATTCATATTCTATTGCAGTATAAGACTAAGTTTCAAAACTTCATATAACCATACTATAATAAGTATTTGTAAATTAAATGATTAATAGACGAGATAACGAGGATATAATGCTCATTATTCCTAATCGTCAATCAGAATGCTTTAAATTCGTTAGGTTGTTAACATTTAAGCAAGGTCAATCCAGACAAGCATATTCAATCAAAATTTTACTAACGTGCATAAATCAAAATGCATTAACAGCCGACACATCATTGCCTTTGTATCATTAGTCAAATTTAATTGATTCAACTGGATTGCTTTTAATTTAATTAATTAGCGTGGAACGCAACGTGTTGATACTTTGGAGGCTTCCCATCTTTCAGACACAGCCGTGACACCTGGGGCTGCTGCTGTACACTAGGAGTCCCTTGAAACACCCTAAATATGTGTCCATTGTTAGTGGATACGTATTTATGGCTTTCGGGGTCGAGAACTCTCAACGCGTCTGATTGAGATCTCGCGTGATCAAATGGCTGGCTTTTTCCTCGGGCAACATATCAGTGTTGCCATCCAACGTGGTAATACGACGAGCATTTTGGGAACACTTCCCGCCAACAGCGATTTGGAGTAATTTTTTATTAATACTGTTTTTTAGTTTTATTTGTAATATAGTTTAGTTTGAGAAAGTTTGTATGTTAATGGGATTTCATTATTATTAATTTAATTATTAAAAGGACCGAGAAATGCTGCCTTGATGTTGTGAGAAATTATTATGTGTTGGTCTTACAATAAGGGAAGTAAAGACCGCACGAAATGAAGAAGAAAACTAGAAATTTGGGACTCCAGGCTTCCCACCAAACCAGCAGAATATAGGTAGTATAGAATAGATTTATGATCTAGCATTTTTACTTCTTCATATAAGTTTTTTTTCATAATCGGCAGACATACACACACATTGTATATCTCCAAATTAAGTAAGTTACGCTTGTGTTATGGGTACAATGGACTACTCTGGGGACGATCCTAGACACCCAGAAAATTCTTTTCCGAAATTTACCATGCCAGGAATCGTACCCGGAGCCTCTACGTTGCAGTGAGTTGCAGTCCGCTCAACCACAGAGGCCGTCAAATATCAATATATTATTATTTTTGGTCCTTCGTATAAATACTAACATTCGTGATTCGTTAGAATGCAGAGGAGATTCTTAGTACGATAAAAATTGAGAAACCCTAAAAAGCATAAATACCCCATATCTCAATAAATACTCAGCAACTCAAAATTTTATTATAAAAAAACTTTATATATGATTATGCTTGAAAGTATTGTATATCGTCGGAACATATTTTCGTAGAATTATATTTTAGATCTTGATTTTTATAAAATTTAGCACTCTAGGAGACAATACAAATCTCTTCGCCTGTTCACTTACCTAAAAAAACATTAAAGAAAATCGTTACGATTTTTCAAAATTTAACTAATACCCCACACGCCTATGTTACGTTACCCTAAAACATTTTCAGTATTGCTATTTGATAAATTTTTAGATGCAATCTAAATTCATTCAAGCGAATTACGTTTGAACATTTCGTAACACATCCTAGGTAAATTTTTAAACAACTGATATAAATCAAAACATTGTCTAAATGTCTAGTCCACGATTCAGTGAACATTACCAAATGTACCTTACAAGACGGGTCATCGTGCTGACAATAATTGCTTACAGTATTTCGCTACCGACCATTTCTGTTACCACTATAAAATCTTTACTTCCAACCATAAGCACTCTTTCTTTTATTGACATAGGGTCGTTTTTTCAATGGATATAGTGTTAAAGAAATGTAAACGTAATTTTGTATATTTTGGAAGTGGCATTGACATGATACGTGATAGCGAAAAGGAACGTGATCTGTTTGTTGGTCTTGACGTGTTTAGAATTTCTAAGTTTGATAGTTTGGATGCAGTAGTGGCTTCTTTTTATTTTTAAATATGAATTCGTATGATTTTTTTATGAGAGTTCGTCACTAGTGACGATGTAAGCCTCATAAGAACTCAGAATTTAAGAGTTTTTATACTTATACGTTCTTTAGATACTTATTTATAATTTTACACCCATTCACAACAACCCATTTAAAACTACTGGCCCGATTTCAACAATTCTGTTACCATTAGAATGCTTTTTTTTATTGAGGCGGGGGAAATGCATTTCGCACACTACCGGGTCCTTTACTAAGGATTAGACCAAAGCGACGAGAGGTGACACCACGAATGGGCACCAGATTCAAATCGCCGGCTTGTGTGGAGACTCGACTACTCAATACTCCACTAAAACCACCCTCTTCCCATGTGCCCCGCGCTTATATTATGGCAGGAAGAGCGTGAGACTTAGAACGTAGTTACGCCCACGCTGATCCTAGCGCATCAGTGCTTGAGAATGCCCCGGGAAAGGCAAACTCACTTCGTCAACAGGGGTGAAGACTCCTCTGCTCCCTAGATGCTAGAGGGCCCCTGCATTGGTATTACGGGAGGAGATCTTACGCATATCTGCGCCTCCGGGACCCCGACTGACGTCGGTACCCGCGAGACGCGTGCGCACCTCTCTCCCTTTCTCGTTCGGCGGTCTCCTTTTGAGACATTACTGCCTCGCAGAAATTGGCCGCACCCACCCAATAATCGTCGCTATGCAGCATGGCTTGCACCAAACTGCCCAGCGAATCGATCGGACCTACGAGGGTCTCGAGTTCATGTCTCTGCGGTGCCTATGCTGCGCACTCGACCAGCGTATGAAACGCAGTGTCTAATGCGCCACATTGGCGACACTGAGGGGATGGCAGGCAGCTCGCGATATGATTCAGCCACCATTAGAATTCTACATTATCCCTGAGGAATATAAGCTATATTTATTACTAGAAAAAATTAGGGATCCCTATTAAAACTTCAATAATGTAATCCAGGTGTAAAAAAATTGCCATAAAATAGCTTTCATCGCATGCGCTACGAAAATTATTGATTGTAGAACAAAAAAGTGTTCTACTATATTGTTACGAGTTGCAGGACTCGAATTAAAATGCCGTTAGAATTACTATAGAATTTATTAGAACTATACAAACACGTATAACACAGGTACAAATATAACTGAACACAATCAGTCCAAACGTAATGTACGATTCAATAACACGCGCAAAGTCCGCCACTAAATAGATTATCGAATGTACAGAAGTCTTGCCTCGCGGCTGGTTATCGCTCGACTGACTCTCTCTCCATTGTGGCGTTGCTTTATACGGCACAGGTGCAATATGTCTGCCTGGCAAGCTTCGACGCAGTTTCTTAGAAATCATAACCCGCACACCTGCCTAATTATGCCTGCAAACGGCCATAAACGAGTATTGTACTCGTAGGCTGCTCTTCACAATAACCAATAAATAAGTAAACAAAAGAAGTCCAAATGTCGAAAAGTAATAAACTGTACAAAAGAGGTATGCAGGTGTGAATTTGTCTTTGTCGGTCGTAACAATATTAAAGAACATATCAATACATACAAAAAACTTTGCAATATCATGTATCCAAAAAAATATTATATTTTGTATTTTTGTTGTTGTTCTTTTATGTTTTACTTGGCACCGACTTCAAGCTGTTGTAGAAAGAAGTCGGTTAAATATTTATTTTTTGATTTTTAGTTGGAAGTGAAGTTGCTTTTTTTTTTTAAACTTGTGTGCGTAAACTTACGTAGTATACACGTGGTTCGTGTCTGTGAGCGTAATAATGATGTATCCATTGAAAACTATTTCAGGTTAAACTAGACTAATTCTATTATTTAACACGAGAACTTATCTCGAAACGGACTGCGGTGCAATCGGCTATTCTAAAATTGACTCCCATTAGGCGGCTTCACTCTAAGACCTCGGGGTTCGATCTACCTATTTTGATCATCTGAGTTTTAAAATAATCTTCAAACAAAGCACGACCAATTTGTAAATCTTTGATTGATCCCAAACGAGTTTTAGTGGCAACTCGTAAAAGCAAATTTCACTAAACAGATTCTTTAGATTATTCAACACACACGCACAATTCCTCTTTAAAAACATTCACTTTTAACCAATATTAAAAACATTTCCTAAACTATTTTTTTTATTTCACGAGTTCAGCAGACAGGCAGACGGGCCACCTAATGGAAAGCGGTCACCATCGCCTATGGACGTTTGCAACACCAAAAGTGCTACCAATGTGTTACCGATCTCTAAAGGGAGACTGGTATAATACCAGGCTACTAATGCCGGAACACAACTCAAGGTTGTTATGGCGCCATACTCTAGACCAGGGGTGGTGGCCATCCAGGCGTGCACATAACCTATAAAATGATTGTATTCAAACGAATAACTTTTCTACTGTCAATCTACAATGTATTATAACGACGTTTTTTAGAAAAATAATATCGAAAACGGCGATTCTAATTATTAATAAAAAAATATTTGTCGGACTTATAACATTATTGAAGCGAAGAAGCGATGTTATTTTTTGCGTGAAAAACTGCGAAAAACTGAAAAGGCTTTTATTTTTTTTTTTAATTGGAAAGCGGCTAAGTCACTGTCTATGGACATTTGTAACACCAAAGGTGCTACCAATGTGCTGCCTCTCTCTAAAGAGAGACTAGACCTGGCCTCTAATGCCAAAACACAACTCAACGTTGTTATGGCGGCATACTCTAGAGTCCAGACCAGGACGGGAGCGGGAGCCATCCAGACTGGAAGTTACCCTAACACCTGGCTGTAGGGTATTTTGTCGCCTCTTGCGACAGGCCGCCCGGCCGCAGGAAATTGTATTCTTTCTTCGTTCCTGCACGGATGTAAAACTGCAAAACTAAACTTCACTCTTCAGATTCCCACTAGACACTTTTAGTAGTAGTAGTAGTATTCGCTACAATAGCAGGTAAGGAAATTTTAATCCATGCATCCAACTTTGATTTATAAGTGTTCGTATTGCTCAGCTGAATTGCAGGTCTCCAACTGACGCCATTGAACGGAGTTCCTGTGAAAACTTGAGAGGCTATATTTGACTACACATTTTATATTTCTCACAAAAACACAATAACTAGTACTCAAAAACTATCAATATTCCACAGCTATTGTTCGTTTTAAAGTAATTTTACACATTTTTAGAAAATAAAACTGCACAGTACAAAGTCCCTTTCAGTTCCCGCCAAAAACTTCACCATGCATTTCTTCAAGGAAAGTTCAGTTCGTTAAGTTGGTACGAGATTGCATCAAAAAGGTTGTTATTTGATTCTATCGTGGTTCGATTAACCCAGAAACGAAAGCACGACGATGAAAGTCTTAGATAGGTAAGTTCTATATTTAGGTGCGAATCAGCAGGCTTAGAAATACTAGTAATATATAAGATCATTGGTGCAAATTATAAGTGACTAGCTTCTGCCTTCTTCTGTGTGGAATATTTAAACATAAGTAAGTTAAAAAAACCCCGATTTTGAAACATTCTTCGTTGGTGCTCCGTTCCTATTGGTCTTAGCGTGGTGATATATAGCCTTCCTCGATAAATGGGCTATCTAACACTGAAAGAAAATTCAAATTAGACCAGTAATTCCTGAGATTAGCGCATTCAAGCAAACAGACAAACAAACAAACTGATCAGTTTTATATATTAGTATAAGATAAGGCAATTGACATTGACAATCAAATCAATTGAGATACTTTTAATCAACTTACAAAACGCCGAAGCCATCTAGATTTTATACGAGGGTTGCAAATTATAACGAGTCAAACAGTAGAAAAATAATATAAATTATTTTTCTCATGATATTTTCAAGTTATGAAGATGACATGATATTCGAACGCCCGCTCTTTTATATGAGCATTGTTTCAGAATTTATTGCGATTTGTGTCAAATACCTCATTTTATAGTTCTTATATTTCAGTTATAATCATATTAAATAATGAGCACCTGAAAGTGAGTTTGTATGTTTGTTTTATTTGTGGTCTTAGATTTATCTATATTTTCGTGGAATTTAGTAGAAAAATACTGCTATATCAACGTTAGGATAGATCAGATAAAAATATATATTATTTGTACTGGAAAATACAAGAGTTCTCACGGTATATGGGTTATTTTAAATTTACGTAGGCAAACCCATGAAAAATCACAATTGTCAGTGAAAACCGTATTTCAAAACTTTATTTCGTATATTGATTTTAAAACTAATGTCGAAAATATTAACTCCTAAGATTTTTTATTTAAGAAAAATAAAAAATTGCGTCCTTCATTTTACAGAACGTTATTTTGTTACAAATGCTTTTTAGATTTGCTCTATGTAGGGTAGAGGAAAGGAAGTAAAAAAGTCTCCGGCAGTATGCTGATAATAGAGGTTCAAATAATTGTGACTGGCGTACGAAAAACTACGATATGGATTAAAAATTGTTGAAGTGCCATAAAATTAATAAAATGCCAGTATAGAACTTCTTCTTTTAAAATTTATCCTATTATCCGCGTTTTTACGGACACTTTTTCAAAACGGAGATGGTACTCCTTACCTCTACCCTCCATAGTTTTTAAACCCTTTAAAACTTCGTAAACACTTGTGGCTAAATACGCAAACTGTTCGAAGCTATTATAAAAAGAAGAATGTAGTCGGATTTATAATCGTGAGAAATTTGATCATAAACCAAAAATAAATTCTACAAATTCAAAGGAAGTTATTATATTATATACATGTTATTTTATTATTATAATATTTCAACATCAAACAGGATATTACACCTATTCTCATGAACTTTGACATTATATTTAAAAATCAATCAAGGAGGGAAGTTTAAATGACAGATAAATGTCAAAAAGAACACTTTCGCCAGACACGTTCCATTACACGCAGTGGTGATTCGCGCAATAAATTGACGACTCTCGATTTATTTTTCAAGAAAAAATAAATCGATTTTTGAACATGACCACATTAGCCACGATAAGAAAGTGATTGCCAATTGAAACTAAAAGCCGTTTTATTATTGAAAAAAAAATCTATTGCAGATTTCTTTGATTATTTTTAACATTATGGGTAATGGGAAAATTAGTTATATAGTGTGTTACATCATAAATTATGACAAAGTTGACGCGTTCCCAACAAAATTGTTTGTGGGCACAAAATCTTGGGTTAAGTATAAAATTTTGTTTTTGGGATGCAAAATCCGAGTCAAGCACTGTAATGTATCTAATAATGACAATGGTTTTAGATGTCATGTTTCTTCTGGGATTATAAATTCATCAATTTGGGGAGTTTCCAAAACTCAATCCAGAGACCTTGACGCATAGTATAATATCCAGGTCTGTATTTTTAACAATAATAAATGTTTCTACAGTAAATCAAAATTATACTTCAGCAGTTATGTCGCCGTATTCAAAATTCATCCGAAATCGAGATCAAAGAATCGAATCGAGAAATATGGTTGTTATTTCTCGATGCTTTCCTTTCGATTTTAAAAAAAACAGCAATTGTCTGTGAATGCATTTGAACCCCAGAGCAATAGAATTAGCATGCAGCTATTCGAAGTCTCTGAAACCTGTCATTACCCTGTCCAGTGAAAAGGCAATAGTATTAAAAATAAATTTAACAAAATCACTTAATTTTTAGAAATTGTACCTTTAGGCTGCAGCTTCATGTTGAAAAGCTTGTTAAACAATTGAGCTGTTTTTAATCTTTACAAGTGAATTACGGCTTGTTCACACAGGAACGATGGTTCTCGTGTAGTCAAGTCTTAACTAAACTACGCAGAAGCACTGTATCCGTATTCATTAATATATACTTTAAAACATTTATTTGTTTAAAGAATTCATAATGCTCTTATAAAGAAATAATAAAGCTAGGTATATTAGATATAAAACCTGATGCGCAATTTTACATTTAGATTAATATGTAAATAAGCATGCCTTATCTTTCAAAAGGTAGTCGTGATAAAACGTCAAAAAGGCCACGAAGTAATTAAAATTTATAATGCGATTTTGCGGAATTTTTTGGTTTGCATATTTTTTGTTAGACAGTCAGTCTGACTGTTAAATAGTGGGTAACTTTGTAATCAAAGATAATAAATCTTTTGTGTAAATAGCTGGATAGCTATGTGTCTATTTGACTAATTATATTATAAATCTGTAGAGGTTTTAGGTTTCTGCAATGAATTTAAAAATGAGAAGTAAAGCAGGCTTCTTATGTCTGTCTGTCAGGGCATTACGTGAAAACTAATAAGCGGATTTAGATGAAATTCGACACAGAGCTAGCCACAATTAGGATATTTTTTATCCCGTCATATGACGTCGTTTCCGTCTAGTAGATGTATGACGAAAATATTGAAAAATATGGCGCTGCGGTCGCATTTTTTAGCGCTGTCCTTATAATTCACTAAAAAATACGTTGTCGCTATGAAATTGTTACTTACTCTATATTAAAATATTTGTTATTATTATAATATAGAGTACGTAATAAATTTATAGTTATACTTCAGATTACTTGATAGTGGCTACGGGATAGGCCCCTAAGCAGTTGTAACTCCTGTAGTTAAAAAACAAAATCATGTACAAACCCAAGTGGATATAGAACAGATACTATCTAGGTATACTAAGTATACCTATGTAAATAGTTTATATGTTTTGTTATTTTTATTGGGTTTAAAGTATATTAGGTATACCTAGATATACAAATTGCTTTCAGATCTAAAACTTAAGTATAGTGCCAAAATTTATGCCTGCTTATAGCAACAAATGCCTAAGAACTAGAGAATATTCCATATAAAATTCGCTATTGCGCAGAATTATGCAGCTAATCTAGACAGGCACGCGAGTGATAGGAGTAGAGGTGTCCAACAGGAAATACTAATGAGAAGCACGAAACTTGTGTGTAACGCGTGTTACGCAAATAATGAAATTCGTATTATAAAGTTATTATAAAGCTGGCGAGTCGTTTGAAAAGATTTACCAGTAAGTGTTGCAATAAAATGTTTTCTTGTTTGGGTGGGAGAAATCGTGTTTAGTATTTGAATGACACGTCAGTGTAGGTGTACATGGGCTAAATTTTTCAAGTGGGTCTCCAAGGCGATATCCGAAACTGCAAAAAATACTCAAAAGTCGGTTTCTATGGAAACGAAAGCGATTACTTTATAGGTATCTTTTTAGTTTCTAGTTCGATTTCGGCCGGTTAAGGTATTTATTTTTTCAGAATAGTTTTTTCTGTTAATAATTACCTTAACCAGCCGAAATCGAAGGCGATGATTTAAGAAAACTCACTCTGTATTCTTTTTATTTTTTTTATTGTATGAGTTTAGCAGACAGGCAGACGGCCCACTTGATGGAAAGCGGTTACCATCGCCTATGGACATTTGCAACACCAGAGGTGCTACAAATGCGTTGCTGCTCTCTTAAGGGAGATTGGAATCTGGCCACTAATGCCGGAACACAACTCAAGGTTGTTATGGCGGCATACTCTAGACCAGGGGTAGTCGGCATCCAGTCGGGCAAATACCCTATCAACTGTCTGTGGGTTGTTTTGTCGCCTCTTACGACAGGCCGCCCGGCCGCAGGAAATTGTATTCTTTCTCCGTTCCTGCACGGATAAAATTGCACGGATTTATCGACACCAGTCTATGGAGTAGCTTATAACGACCAATTTTGATGAAAGAGAAACAACAAACTAAAGAAAAGAGCTCGTTTTGTATTTACAATACAAATAAATATAATATTGTTTCTTATATAAATTAGTATTGACAGTCAAAAAAATTAAGACAATTTGTATCATCGCACAAAAGTCACAAGCTCCTTGATTTTGTATGAGAATACTGCCTTATGAGGTCAAAATTTTAACGAGTCAAATAAATAATTGATTTTATTATTTAAACTATAATTAAAATTATTTCTATAACGAACTTTTGAAAATAAAACGATAGCAAGGTATCTTAATGCCCATCCTTTTTTATTATTATTATTTTATAACTTATTGTAATATGTGTCAAATACCCAATTATTAAAACAAAGGTAGGTAAGGTATTTTACGCAACATGCAAACAAACAGACAAATCGCACACATTTTTCAAGTCTCACGCAACGTGAACGTAAGGCGACACGTCGTGACACATGTATTGAAGATGTTTTCTATAACACAATGGGGTTACATGTTTGCAATGCAATAAGGCTGGATCTATGGCGGAGGAAATGTAGGTTACAAGTTCGAAGATATAAATCATAAAGCATAGATTCTCAAGTGGGGCGATACCACCCTCCAACTAGCGTTGGCGCCGTCTCTGGGGTCACAAGTTCACGGCAGTCAAAAGGGTGGAGAAAATTGACTGATTATTTATTATGAAATATAATTATATTATTTTTTATTTTAGATTAATTTATAGTTGTGCGCAACATTTCTGTTTACCTCACCAGTAATATATACCTACTTATCTGTAATTTACACTTATGGTCATATTGCTTAGTAGTGTAAGTATAGGTTGCCTGAAATAATTAAAAAAAAACAAATTAAACCTACATTTTTATTTAGGTCCTGTCAGATGATGCTCCTGTCAAATATATTTGACTAACGAAATACAGGTACATATACGGCCCCAAAGTTCATTATACAGGACTCCTGCAGAATATTACGTACTATGTGGGAAGTTGTGGTAAAAGCTAGTTATAAAATAAACTAGTATGTGCGAGGGGCGTTGATATTTTTGTATTTCTTCTAAAGGGGGCGATTGTTCAGTATAGGTTGGGAATCACTGTTTAATATAAAATGTTGCCTATATTCCAGTTATTGAAAATACCCTTGTTCTAAATAGAAAATTTAGTATAATTCTCAGATTTATATATGTCTTAAAAATTTAAAGTTCGGACGGTACTATCGATATGTAACAATCCGGAAACGAAGGTCCATAATGTACATAAAACAATAGCTCTAGAGCACTTTAAACCAAACAATAGGAACAAATGTGGTTAAAACTGACCATTTGCATACTAATTGGTCAACGACACGCGTTGATGCGTATACAATGATCACTTTCACTGTCTGTTTGAGTACGTAACTAACGTTGGGTAGTGTTAAATAATACCTGCACCTTCCTCTCATTTTTTACGAGGTGAAAAAGCTTTGTGCAAAAATCACTAGTTGGAAAAGTACATTTACGATATTGGTTCAATTCCAAGGTTAGAAGAAGGAATAAACACTTCTATTTATGGATTAGTTTTAAGGATTATTATATATCATTTATGTTTCATTTCATTTTGCTTTCAAAAGGGTGGCAGGTTTCAGCTAGTATTATGTTCTGTCTTATCCCTGCAGGAAGGGAAAGGCGGCCGGACGGCCTGTCGTAAGAGGCGACAAAACAACCCAGAATCAGGTGGTAGTGACTTCGCTTGTCTGGAAGGCTATCTATCATACTTTGTCTAGACTATACCGCCATAACGACCTTGACTTGTGTTCTGGCATTAGTGGCCAGGTTCAACTCCCCCCTTTCAGGCTGGCAGCACGTTGGTAACATCTTTGGTATTTCAAACAGCTATGTAATCCAGCAATTTAAATAAAAAAATAGTATTCAAATACATTCAAAACACCAAACATCCAATGAAGTCACTTTCACATTAATATATTAACTAGTATTAGTACGAGTACGTAGTAAGATTTACGTATGATAAGTAAAAGTTGCTTCGAACATTCCTGTCAGTGTATTGTCCAAACTATTTGCAATGTAACTGTCCATTACAAGCCCATAAATATCTCAATAGTATACAGATAAGATCGAGATAAGCAGCGGGCGGCCAGCGAAAGTGATTCGAGCATTGTTCAGACCTCAGTGGGTGACCATTCGCTATGTAAATAATGCATTTTGGTACTATAATTAGATAGTATATATATACCAGCGATTCTCAAACATTATTGAACTATGACCCTCTTTAGAAAAGAGAAAAATGTCTACGAAACTAGCTTTTAAATAACAGGCATTGTGTATAATCCGGGAGTCGCATACGCGTTTATTTATTCAAATATGGAACAAGTTTTTATTTAATAAGATCATCTTCATGGTGAAGTAAGACAAAGATTTATTCATGAAAATCTATTTGTCTCTGGATACACTACTATCCCAGTAGAAGGCTCTAGGGACCACTTTGGCGGGGGGCGGTATCGCTGCACTCGGGAATCAATGATCAATTCTAACGTGTAACGGTTCAAATGTTTCCATTCAAGAAAACGTTGCATTCAAGAGACGCAAGTTTTAGAAAGGAATGAATGAATGAAATTACAAAATATATTTATTTGCTACCAAAGCGACGTGAATCGCTATCGCTATATAAGATATCGTCAAGATCGTGGTTATAGAATTATTATGCTAATAAAGATGGTCTTACAGGAGCAACTAAAACTGCTCAATCCCGGTCAATTCTCGTCAACTATGAAGTCACGACTACGTCAAGCCATTTAGAGCTATGGTGATATGTAGCAAGCTGTTGCTGAGATACGGCCACACAATACCATGCAATATGGAGCAACTTAAAAAATTAGGCAACCTCGCCCCCGGCGCCGGCTTGTTCGTCTCGCGAAAACGAGACGTAGTTATGTATCCAAACGAGATAAAAGCAAATTACTTTAAAATTTCCAAACCAATTAGATATTTGGATATGGGGACGTTGAGAAATGTGGAATATATGGAACAATATTCCCGAAACAATTGCTGCATTTTATTGCAATTACTCCAGATTGATCCATTGCTGTTACCAAGCAATTATTGCTCAACAAATTGGCAGTATAAGAGCACCTTTAGTGAGTGAATGAGCATGTACTCCACCACATTTATTACTACGCACTAAAATAGCAGAACTAAGTATTATATTTAATTTATATTTTTCGCAATTTCTTTACACTGTTGTATAAATGTCAAATGAATGTTGTATAGGCTTTTAAATTATAACACATTGTTTTCAAGTTTCAACTTCTTCAAGAAATCTGAAAATGGTTTAGAAACATTTAGCGTTAGCATGAAAAAATGTAAAAAATTAAAGATAAGTGAATTTTTTTTATACAGAATGGTTTATGCAATCACATTTTGCGGTATACATAGATGTAATAAAATATATGTAAAAAATATATGTTTTCTAACGAACACGTGACAGCGAGTAGAAAATGCACAATTTTTCGATGTAGGTCCTTAAGTGGTAAGCCCACGCTGAGCTCACGTATTGATATATCTAGGTTCATTCAGCACTTAGCCGATTAAGTGGTATAGATTAAACTGAGGTTTGCTAAGTAATGCCAAGTCTAACAGTGCCTTATGGGCACATGTCTTTAAATGGAGTATGTACAGGTAGAAATAATTTTTTTTGTTTTAGTATTCCATAGTATGAAATTAGTATTATCGTTTGTCGTGTAAACAGCCCCCTTCGATAAGTGGCATTAGCGCTAAACGAATAGGGTGAAAATGTATGAGAATGATAATACTTGGCGTAACGATATGTGATTTCAATACATTTTTTATTTTATTCGTTTAGCGCTAATGCCACTTGTCTACAGGGCTTGTTATTTGTTTTAATACCATAGGTTTTTTCTAAATTAAAAAGTAACAATTATTTAATTATGGTTTCCACATTACTTACTATCGTTATTTGTAGTATATTTTTTTATTGTTTGAAGCCAGCAAATAGACAAACGACATACCAAATATTATAAAATTATAAATGTGTAGTCTTTTGTTTTTTAAATTTTTTGTGTTTATCTGTTGGCTCGGGATTCACGTAAAAACTATTGGGCCGATTTCGATGCGGTTTTCTCTGATCGATAGCAAATTATTTGTCATAAAATCTGTGATACTTTATATCCTGGGAATTAATTATACCGGATTATTACAGGAATTGTAAAAATTCACGTATTTTCATTCTAAAAAAATCCATTGCCCTGCTAGAAACACCATTTGATATTCAATATTAGCAAAATAGCTGTAATCTTTGTTATCTGTCCAACGTGAACGAAGTCGTGGGCAAAATGCTAGTGTGGAAATAAAACCAATGAAATAAATACATATTAGTATTTATTGCAAAAGTACTAGATTTAAGATCGTAGTTTTCGAATTATTATGTCGACAAGTTAGTGAATGACCATGGACTCCACCGCATTTATTACTACGTACACTAATGACAAATATTTGACCTAAACTTGTCTCTAGACATCTAAGCATTGATGATTTTAAAGAGAGAATAAATAAAATAAATAACATCATTTAGAAAGTCAAAGAACTATTTCAAAGCGCTCTTGCAATGTTTTGACATATCATTTGACAACTTGTAATATGACAAGATTTAATGTACGATGGCGGATTTATGAGAATGTAATCTTTAAATCACTGAATATATTTATACTTTTTAATATGACATTGAAATAAAGTAGAATATTTACTGTGTCTAATGTAGCACATGGATTGTAGATGAACTAAATTATATTTAAGAAAACACTTTTGCTTTCCACAGTCCACGTCGTTTACGTACTGGGAGCTTTCGATTTCAAAACGACTAGAGTATACCCCCACACATTTGGTAACTATAGCCATGAAGTTATCGATTTCGATAACCTTAGCATGAGTAGGCGAATACATTAGCCTACACACGATGCATGATTTAATGATAGGTACGCTGAAATTTAGAACTGCAGAAGCTAGTTCGCACACCCTCTTTTTTTTTGAGGCGGGGAAAATGCATTTCGTACACTACCGGGTCCTTTACTAGGGATTAGACCAAAGCGACGAGAGGTGACACCATGAATGGGCACCAGAGTCAAATCGCCGGCTTGTGTGGAGACTCGACTACTCAATACTCCACTAAAACCACCCTCCTCCCATGTGCCCTGCGCTTATGGCAGGAAGAGTGTGAGACTTAGAAGGTAGTTACGCCCACGCTGATCCTAGCGCAGCAGTGCTTGAGAATGCACCGGGAAAGGTAAACTCACTTCGTCAACAGGGGTGAAGACTCCTCTGCTCCCTAGATGCTAGAGGGCCCCTGCATTGGTATTACGGGAGAAGATCTTGCGCATATCTGTGTTCGCACATCCTCGTTGTAACATCGGACAACTAGAGGGACCCGTTTGCGCCACTGTAAATGTACGGCCTGAGTGGTAAAGCGTCCAGCGGGGCGGGCTGCAGGCAATAAAGCGTCAAACTGGGTTAACTGAGTGTACGCTCGGCGTTCATCGTTCACAAACTGGTTTAAACCTGTACGCGACGCCCCGTTCGACGCACATCTCGGCTGGCACTAGGGCACTCGTTAGCGTTGAGATTCATTTGAATTAGCTTATCTACAGTCTCAGTGCATGCCCGAACCGAGCGTGCAGCGGAGCGGGGCGTCCAGTGTTCCTATACACGGCGCGTTGCTCAAACCGTCGCGCCAGCCGGCCACCACTAGGGACAGCCGCTAGCGTTTCCATGCGTTTGACACGAACGCTGCACGCTCCGCCCCGCTGCACGCTCGAATAGAGCGGGCACTCAAGCCATACGCTTATAATGGAAATACCATCAGAATGAGGCATTTTGCCTCTAATTTTCTCCTGCGTACCTCGTCAGTGGTAGCGGAATAGCTTGCCGAAATCTATATTTTCTGATAAGTAGAGTCTGGGAGTCGAGTTACCAGTGAATAGGTTCTCTTCTTTTAAGTTCTCCCAATCATTTGCGGAAAAATTTCTTTTCCTTTCATATTTCCTTTACTCTACCGGAAACTGAAGCTATGACCTCTGAGTTTGAGTAAATTACGCCGCGCTTAGATATTGTTAAAGTTCTTACATTGTCAGCTTTATTACATTGTTTGGCCGGAAGATCAATGGATACGAGCTTGATTTAACGTGGCAGCACTGTTCTGAAATCATTGTCTTAATTACAGCTTTTAGGGTCAGCTTGATCGGTGTAATACCACGCTCTCACAGAATATCGGCATTAAATAATTAGCCCTCTGCTAAATGTGTTTCCTAAGATGGGTGAGAGTTTTGGTGGCTCAGTTTCCACGTCATGGATAGGGGAAAGGAAAAAGTGGGCATATTCTCTATGCTATCCTCCTATCTCATCCCCTCTGTCGTATATTAGAGGCTGGTAACCAGTTGGCATCTATCGCCCTTGGTTTTTTTATTACTGTATAGGTTCGCATTTGACCAATATCTCGTGCAATTCCGAGCAGAGATATGGTCTAAGATAGAGCACGCTACCTAGAAGGTACCTATTCATATGGGGCTTCAAGACATCCATGTTGCAGGTTTCGGGAAAAACAGACTCAGGCAGTGAGTTCCACTCCTTTGCGGTGCGCATAATGAAGGTGGACTCAAAGTGCTTTGTTCGTATAGATGGTATGTCCACCTATAAGAACATATACGAACATACCACATATGTCCACATATGTGATTTTGGAAACACCATAGTCTGTATATTTGTCCACTTCAGGCAATATAAATCTTGCTTTAAAGCAACTAAAGCGGGTGAGTCATAACCACAGAGTGTCAAGTGGTACAAATCTTTGTTGCAGGACGGGAAGCCATAGTTGCAATCTTACTTTCATCTCGCGACCTCACGACCTGACCTGGCAACGGATATCAGACCCCATTTCATTACATGAAGAGCTCCGTTTAGTCTGTGTCTGAAGTGTCTTCAGTGTTATCATTCAGACCAATATATCATGGTGAAAGTCACGTTAAGTTTATGTTTAACGCAACTTAGTGTTATTCATTATGTGGACTTGAAACCTAACTGGGGAATGTGTATATTCCACAGTTAGGTTTCAATTCAAATTTCAAATTCAAAGTGCTTAGGTATTTTTGGCATAATGTCCATATTATTATAAATTATTAGCTGAGCCGGCAAACTTCGTACCGCCTCAGAACCAATAAATAAAATGCTTTGATTTCTGAACGACAGGACGAACATCAAACGTTTGACATTGAAAACCAAAAAAAAAACTTCACTTTTAAATTTAATTTGATTTCTGAACAACTTTGAAATATAATTGATTTCTAAACGACGGGGGAACATCAAATGTTTGACAGGTAAGAATAGTTTCTAAGGGAAAGCGATATTGTTGTTTTTACTATATTCCAAGCATTTTTTTCATATTTACTCACCTTTTAAACCTTCCCTGGACTTTCACAAATAATTCAAAACCAAAATTAGCCAAATTAGTCCGTCCAGCCGTTCTCGAGTTTTAGCGAGACTAACGAACAGCAATTGATTTTTATATATAAGATAAGTGATGTCTTTAGTGGATAATTGAATGCACTACACTATTTAATGAGCATCTATACGTTTCATTTTCGTGAAATAAACGTGCATGTATGAAGAAATTAATGGCAGTCGTTTGTGAGGATCGTCGCAAGTGGAGATTGATCGCCTCTGCCTACCCCTATGGGAAATCGACGTGATAATATGTATATATGTAATGTATGTAAATACACATTTATGGGCGGATGTATTTCATAATCTTCGACTTGTTAATATAAGTTTTTTACATATAGGAAAACAAGTTTAAAACACTGATTTAGCATATTGATTCGTTTAGATTTAAACAAGGTTTAAATTACTTTTCAAGTTAATGCCAAAAATCCGCCATACTTCTTTCTGTATTTAGTTGGCAATACCTGAAACAAAAGAACAATAAATTATTAAATTTATCATATTCTAATCTGATATATTATACACAAGATTTTTTCAAGCAAACTTCATAGAACATGGCGCTTTTAATGAAGATTTTTTATTGTCTTTTTATTATAACAAACCAATAGAAAAAAAACCTATTGTGTCATACCTTACTTAAAGAACTCCTTTCTAGGACAAAAGTCGTGGTAGCGTAATAGCTAGCGCATGCGTCCCAAACTCAAAGGACGCGGATTCGAATCCTAGCCGGAACGCGTACACGTCTTAGGTAGTTTTCCGACCTTATGTGCATATTGTTACAATTACCATGTGCTAGCAACGGTGAAGGTAAACATCGTGATGAAACCTGCACATCGAGATAACCGATGTTTCAAACCAGCCAAGCCACCATGGACAAGCGTGGCGGGTATGCTGTCCGTTCCTCTATAGTGGGAGGTCCGAGACCAGCAGTGGGACGTTTGTGGGCTGTTATTATATAGGACAAAAATGTTAAAATTCAAAACTCCATGGATATAACGGTATAAGCTATTTTACTTGGAAGTTTGTTAGTTCCTTCCTCGTCGCTTTATATTTTTTTAATAATGTGCAAATCCAGAAAAGCGAAAGGAAATCCAAGCCAAAGTTAAAAACTGGAAATTCGTTCAGGAAATTTATCCTGCTGAGAATCGAAAGGGGGAAGAATAGAGAATACAAATATTTTATCCCAGAAAATAGTTTTCATGGGATACAGATTTAAGGTAAAACGAATAGCTCTAGAAATTGAGTAAATACGCAAAATGAATTAAATTTTGTAACATTAAGACGCGGCTAAATTTTACGAGAAAAAGACAATGCGATAGAAAAAGAAGATTATATAACTCATTAAATCACAAATTATTCTCACTTGTTTCCATACAAATTACACTTAACATAACATTACCTAACAAAACGTCACGCTAAAAGAGACCTTAACATCCACGCAATAAGTGACAACAATGTTGAAACCGTCAGAAAATATCACCAACAACCATGAATGAACGTGCGACCATGCGTCATCCGAATGCAGAAGGTCTTCAAATAAGGTCGAGGTGATGTTGTTATGTGTTATTGTTATTTGTGTTATTGTTGTTATTTATGGTCGGTCATACAAATGTTTGATCAAATATGTGACATTTCACACAGCCTGCAAAGAAATCGCCGACGCGGACGCTTGTGTACACAAGCAGCTTGTTTTTCGTTTTATGCAGGGGAAATCCGTTTGAGGACCGTGAGTCGCGCGAGGGGGAAAGGTCACGGCCCGTGTTTGGGATTCGCCAGGTCGGGGTGGCACTAGCACCCTACGTGAGAGATGCTATTGTCTTGGGATAAGGCGCGCTTGGGATACCCACTAAAACCCCTGTCCGATCCCGAGCGTCCTTTGTCCGGGCTGTGGGCTCGCTCGCGAAATCAAGCACTCAAGAACTCTCTCTCTCTCTTGTTTTTCTTAGTGGTATATCGGAACTCTCATTCAACGATTAGCTCAAGGGTAACCGTATCACGCCGATAATCTGTGCGAGTGTGCAAACACACTGATTGAGCCGGCCTTAAGGCCTCTATTGCCGCAAAAGATCGTAAATGGGGTGCAAACGAAACAACTATTTGTCGCTAACTACTGATCAATAATTTACCAAAAAAATATCATAAATCTTCACAATATGAGACGTATCGTAGTTTTTCCGTAATTTGTCTATATTTATTTTGACTTAAGAAATAAAATTACCAAATCACCTTCAAATTATTGACATGAAACCATTTTACTCCTTCATCTTTTATCAAAACAAAATAAAAAAATATGTACATCTTTAGAAGAGACTTAAGTATTTTTTTTAGATACTACTTTATTTTATTCACAATAAAATAATAATGCATCTGAATAACGGCCGCATCTATGAAATCCCCGCTATCGCCCGAAAATTTAGTACCGAAAAATCCTCAAGGACGTTGGCGTTGCTACAAGCCTTAAGAACAGTAATCAAGTACTGATTCCAACATGGCTCTATCACGTACAAAAACATTGATAGGACTGATGTAAAGGAAGTGTTGCGCTAAATCCTTAGTATGTAACTTATTAACAAATAATTCAACGAAACAGCGACACGTTTAATTTTCTAACATACGCAACATAGTTTATTCGCTTGAATGTTGCATACATGGCAACACTAACGGGCATTTAATGAAACGTCCAGGAAATGAGGAAACGCTCAGAACTCGTTATGGCACTCATAAACGTCATAATTAACACTTATCTATGGAATTAATTGAAGTCGACAGACACGCGACTCTTGAGTTTTATAATTTCTTAGGATACTTTGTTGTTCATTGCAATGTTGCGACTATAATAGGTTTTCGAAAAAAAATCTTTACTGTTTATTTGTATTTTTCTATTATAATCTTGAAGTTCTCTTTAAGTCAAAGGACTTTTCGTACAAGAGTCTATTTTATATTTTTTAAGGTCTAGACAAAATTTACAAGTAAACAAAGAAAGTAAGGAGAAGCGAGTATTATACATATATTAGAACCTAAACATAAATACCTTGTGTGTCATTTCCGACGCCCAACTGGAGTTTACTCCTTAAACATTAAAAAAAACATGTGAACGTGAGCGGTGTCAGCGGCCGAATGCGGCCGTGTAAGGGCGGTTATAAGAAAAACCCACAGACAGACAGATAACTATTTAGCCAATAGAAAATGCACATAGAAACACAAAACACACTCACAAACATTAATTAAAGATTATAATCATATAAGTAATATCAGAGCGCCTGACAGATATATAATGTCAATGCTAAATTTTGCTAAAACACATCTTGGCAAACAAGCTCGTATAGAAGAAGTGAACATTAACATACAGATTAAATTATTTTAATTAACTTACGCTTAAAAGAAAAAAAAGTAACTTGTAAGTATTATTTCACTTGTCATAAAATTTCCATACCTTCGTCATATATCCTTATATGAAAATCGATTTTTAAGGAGTAAATTCCCAAAAACTAGAAATGAAAAACGAAACGAGCATTGTTGAGATCGCGAACGCCAGCGGTGTTGGGCGCACAATTCAGTTTATGGGCGCTTCTCACGTATAACACGTTGAGAAGCGACAATAAACTGAATTATGTGTCTTTGGGTATAAGAAATAGCAAAGGAAAATCACAATTAATATATAATATAGCGTGGATTTCATACAACTTGATACCCATAGCCGCCTACCTTTAAGACACTAGCGACTAGCGACCAAAACCTGCACCATGCATTAATTGGCGTTTATGCGTTCTGTTCAAACATATTATTACTATTGTCTCTATAAATTAACTAGGTTAAAAGCGCCATGAATATATTGATGCTTACGCCGCCGAGCGCAAGAGCGAATAAATAATATTCGCTCTTACGCTCGGCGGCTTTCCAAACGTATTGGATGAAATAGCAACTTATAACCCGATCGGGCACCGGATTTTGTTTCAAAATATGCCGTAAGATTGCAAAATTAAAAATACAAAATATAATAAGAAAATACACTGCGAGTTAGACGTTTTTTCAACAGCGGTGGATTTTCAATGGCTTACGCATTGTTGATCGAATCTTACGCCAGCCGAATTTCTACACCGCGCCACTGATATACATACGTACATGTCCTATCACACCTAGGAGACAGGGGTAGGCAGAGATGATGGATCTCCACTTGCTATGATCCTGATCTACATTCATAAATTCATACATACGCTTATTATAGGTGATTTTTACCTGACCATTCTTCAAAGCATTTGTGATTTAATCATTACAAGTACGTCGCAGTTTACCGGCACTAATTCTTTCCACACTTTCCTTTCATCCATTCTCTGCACATGTTCAAACCACTTTAGTATTCCTTTCCCACGTAATATATATAGTACAGGACTCATATGGGGATATGACTCCTGTACTATATTAGTTGGGAAGTTACTATATTAGTCAAAACAAAAGAAAAAGGAAAAAAAGCAAGTAAAAAGTTGTACTTGATACTTGATAAAACGTAATTTTGATTATGTCAAGAGCTGGCATATGTTACGAAATATTTGATTTATTTTTAAACAGCACCTTCAAAATGGCATGAAAATTATTCATATTTCTAAACCCTTACAACAATTAAAATCAATAAATGCCAAATAAGAAACAAAAATCCTTCGAACAAACACTAATTCTAAATTTAAAACACAATTTCAAATCTCCAAACACAATTAGCGTGAATAAACAAACGGTGCAAGATTTCAAAACAGTGCAACTAAACGATTCGTCATGAAGTGAATACTCTGTGTTGCGTCATAGTACATGTTCAGCGTGCAAATATAAAACAAACAACATTCGGGTACTTTCTCCCAAATATCCTATTTTCTCTTTTTACTGTGACACTTTTCGGTGCATTGCATCCTTATTCTGGATATTATTTCTGTGAGTGTAATGATGTTGATGTTATGAATTTAAATACATATGTGATTACGAAAACTGAAGAAGAAATGTTGAGGGACTACCTTCATTTACTTACCACAAATCTGTACTCTAAGAATCTCAACGATAATATTATGGTTGTTTCACATAAATTTGATTTCAGCACACATCTTTATCTATACTAATATTATAAAGAGGAAAGATTTGATTGTTTGTTTGTTTGCATTGAATGGGTTCCGAAACTACTGAACCGATTTGAAAAATTCTTTCACTGTTGGCAAGCTACACTATTCCCGGGTGGCATAGGCTATATTATATTTTCAAAAAAAATAGGGATCCTTACTAAAACTCCAATAATGTAACCCAAGGTGTAAAAAAATTACCCAAAATCGCGTGCGCTGCGAAAACTATTGATGATAGAATAAAATAATGTACTACAACTTTTCAGAATACATAATTATTTACAAAAAGTGTTGCGACAGCATATGTCTAACTATTATAGTTATGCCACAATAAGCGTTCTTTTATTTTAAAAATTTAATTGAAATGCCGACGCTAGAAAAGGCTCATTAATTGTATCTTGGTATTCATCCTTATCAAAATAAATAACTTCATATTCAAGACTGCTTCAATACCTTTATATAACTATTTGAATGATTCAATTCGGACATTCCATTCGAAAGATATCACGAGTTTAAAAATGTAAGTATTAGAAAAAAGTTACGTGGTCGCCGCTCACCCTGCTCGGCTAGTAAGGCTTATGCGATGTAGGCGTCACTGGGGTACGGGCCGTACGGGAGGGGAAATATTTTGAATTCGCTTAGTAGGTAATTAAACTCAACAAAAAAGTTATTTTTAGATATCCGAAGCCGGGGCGGACCGCTAGTAGAGTATAAAACAAAGTCGCTTTTCGCGTCTAAGCCACGCAATGGATTATTAAGCGTTTTTCACTACCAGTTAGATAATTTTCAATCAGGGTTTATATGTATCTACTAGTCTTTACCCGCGGCTTCGCTCGCGATATATAAAAACCTAATTAAGCTTTATGTAAGTATACTTTAGTTTCTATATATAAAATTAAATTCTTTGAAAAAAAAGAGATATGAAACCTTCTCTGTTCAAAATAATTTTTGGTGAAACTTTCATAATGGCGGTACTTTACTTGACCAGTGTTTGACTTAGTTTAGCCAAAAACAGCAATGTGTAGAGGAGATTATTCATTGTATTTACTTCATTTGTATAATAAGGCAATAACGCCAATAGCATATACGTTTTACCATCGACTGTCAGTTTTAATGAGATATAAAAGGACTTAAATATATTTAGTGCGTTTGAGTTCTTTGCTCGTTTAGGCCATGTGTAGATGGCATGTTTGTGATATTTGCTAATACATCAAATGTTGGTCAAATATAATGACAAATACGTTAAGCCAAGTGAGGCGCCACCATAATATTATTGTTGATATTCGTAGAATACAGATTTGTCGTAAGTTAATTCAGTCACTTTGTACCTTCATCTTCTTCTTTATATGCGCAAGCGACACAGTGAATTACATTTACACCCTCCTTAAAACTTATTGAGACTTATCAGAATCAACGCAGACGAAATCGCTTGTATATATAAATAGTCGTCTTAGAGTAGTTTAAATGGGAGAATTAGTTTTGGGAAACCCTGACCCACTTACCACGACCAAGTAATCACGTATTGGTCACATTTTAAAATAGATTCTAAAACTGTTGACATTATATAAAGAGTGGGCGTTAAAATATATTCATGTCACCAAACTTCATATTATTTTTAAAAAATCATCATAAAACTAATTTTGACTACTGTATACTCCGTTGGCTCAGTGACCCAATGTGGATCTTGGCCTCCGAAAGTTTCCCCGTGCTGCGTAGTTTTTGTCAATTACACCGACCGAAAAAAATAGCGGTCTGTACTTTTGAGCAAACCTTATTAATTTCGATCCTGTGAATCTGAATTTCAAACCCATTTGACCAATAAGCCCTCGAAAACCCGAGTAAAAAATTGCAGTTATTATGTTAAAAAAATAGCAATTTCGAGGGGTTTTCTGCAATTTATTTGGATTTTTGAGGATTTATGGGTAAAATAGGCTTGAGATTCAGAATCAATGGATCGAAATAGACAAATATCATACTTTATATAGTTCCATATAACTTTTTTAATCGTCAAAACCGCAGTATTTTGCATTTTTTGCGGTGGTTTGTAATTTACTCAAAATTTTGAGGGTAGACCAAACTGACCCTAGATTCGGAGTCAGGGCATCGAAATACATAACAATAGATGGGTCTGGTCTAAAGTGCAGACCACTTTTTTTGTGGGCCAGTGTTATCATCGGCCCGAAGCTCACACGGGTCAGCTTCCTCTGTCGTTGCAGCGATATTTTGGAGGACCAACCGAACGTCGACTGCTCGGCCGTCCCAAATATTCTTTCGTCACGCTGCGATGTTTCCGATCCTTGACTATTGTATAAGCAATAATTATCTCGATGTGCTGGTTTCATTTTCCTTCACCGTTATCGCGTGGTAATTGTAACAATAAGCACTAGGTCAGAAAATTGCCTAAATGGTGCATGTTTTCCGGTCGGGACTCAAGCCCGTGCCCGCCGAATTTGAGTCGTGAGAGCCGACTCATAAGTTACCACAACTTTAAGCAATATATAACAACAAACTTTTTTTATATTCTTATTGGTTTGCGTTTGACCACTGTCTCAACTGATGAGTTTCCTTACAAGAAATTTTTTTGGAAAAAGGTTTACTTAAATTGCGTCTTTAGATAATCAATATAAAACATTTTCTATTGTAATATCAAACTTTAGATGTGGCTTAAGTTGTCTAAGATATTTAAACATCATTAAATAGTGTAATTCATTGCAAAAATCCTGTTTGTAATGTACGAAAATGTTACTGATATTTAAAACAATGATTAGAAAATATTACCTGTCATTGAAATATGATGATATTTAAATGTATGTACATATATATTTATCTATAAACATTTATATATTTTGTAGATATGTATTTGTATGTTATGTATATATCTATCTAATATATAAAACATCTGTATATGCTGCATTTATATATTTATTACTAGAATGTAAGAAATTAATGTATTATGTATACCAACCGTCGTCATTATAATCTCAATTCATTCTTGGGGTGTCTGGGAGAGATCGCTTTTTAGCGACAAAATTGTCCTTTGTGCATAATGAGACATAGTTTTAGTCTGTAAGTTCATTTTTATATTGGTGTACAATAAAGAGTTAGTGATTGATTGAAAATGATCTTGTAAGAAAAAGCCGTGTGTAGAAGATACCTATTCACTCGTGACTTGAAACAAAACAGACTCTGGAAAATTGTTCTAACTTATTTTCACATTCATATGTATATTATGATTAGCATGGATTAGATAAGTGACGATAGTTCTAGTACAATTCTTATCTTATGACTTTAAACTACGTATTTAAAATTAATCTACATGTATAAAAGAGATAACATTCTAAAGACGTGTTCATAATATTAATTTATTACGTGATATTTAACTTGCACTGTTTGTTTTTTTAGGTCAAATGTTGCAAGCTGAAGTAGGTCCTTTTTACTTACAGCTACAACATTGCATGCTTGTTCAGTCTTGACAATACTTGAATGAAAAAATAAGTAGATCAATAATAATTTCATCTTCTATAGTTGTGATATAGAAAAATTTATTTATAAGTAGTACTGATTCTTTGGGAGAATTTCCTTCTTAACAACTATTATTTTCTATGATATTACAGTTCAATTAGCTTCGAGACTATTTTGAGTTTGTAGTAGTGTACGGTCAGCACATAAATACATAAACTAATACTTTTTATATATTTTTATAGGCAGCTACTTATTATGAAACTAATAATATTAAACGATATTAAAATAATAAATATTAATATTAAACATAATTTTTAATACTACATTGTTGGTCCCTGTTCTGAAGAATGACATTTGCTTTCTGATAGCACCTTTCCGGTGGAAGTCAATGATATTCCGGTTGATTTAGCATCTAATCGAGCGGGAGTACTAATACTGCTCGCACTCATTTTTGAAATATTTGAAAGAAGAAAGAAAAAGAAGACAGAAAATATTTACTGTCACAAATAAATGTACACAGTTAATGTTAATAGATACAGTTTCAGTAATGTATGTATATAAAATTCATGACAATGACGCTGGAAACTCAGCATTATGCTGTCTTAGGAGCTAAGACAGCGCTGATTTTCAGTAACAGCCTCCATCCAACCAGAATCAACCCAAACAACCTACTGTTTACCTTCATGTAGGTAATTTTAAAACAGTGTAATAATAACATACATGTATCACAAAAGTGAGCCAAAAATCCACAAATATAATAAACAATGCTAAATAAATGAAATATATTGTAAGACAAAATTCTAAATCTAAGAAATAAATACATATGAAAATATGTAATTATTATAAAGGTAATTAAATATATTCATATTATATAGGTACATGTGGGAATTATATACGACGGCCTCTGTGGTTGAGCGGGCTAAGCGTTTGCCGGCTTACCTCACTGCAACGCAGAGGCTCCGGGTTCGATTCCTGGTATAGTAAATTTCGGAAACATATTTTCTCCGTTATTTACTATGGCCTGGGTGTCTGAGATCGGCCCTAGAGTGATCCGTTGTATTATTACCCATAACACAAGCGTAACTTGCTTAATTTGGGGATATACAGTGTGTGTGTGTTTGTCTGCCGATTTTATTTTTTATTTATATAAATAAAAAAATTAAATCGGCAGACAAACACACTCTAACTATATAGTTAGAATAATACAGACAGAATATATAACAGTCGATATATAGATATGTACATAAGTATGTATATTTTTGCATTTATAAAAAAGAAATAATTTATAATTGTAATATGTACTTTAGAAATATATATATATATATATATATATATATAATGCCAGTACAGTATAACCTACTATATGTATATATGGGCAAAACATATCAGTAATCTATACTGAGAACTTATTTAATTCGTCCAACATCAATTTAAAAAGTATAAGCACAGGGGCTAATATGATCGTAAACGTCTTTTCCATGCCGTACTCTGAGTACAGCATCCCCCTGCTTCCGCTGTGGCAGTATACGGCCGCGCCTAGTCCAAATGAACTGCCACCCGTTTTGGCGGCCCACCTCGCGAGCTAAGCGGAATAAATAGCTATTGGTTTTTGTCAACCTTTCATTTACGTAAAAGCGTTGTGGCTTTCCAGATAGTCCCAAATCACTAAGGGTAGCATTACGTTGGGTACGTGCACTGCGAAGTATCTCATACCGTATATCGCGTCTCACTATGCGGACCACGATGGCTCGTGGTTGTTGAGGTTTCACCTCTTCATCTGGCTTGGACGAATTTACAATAAAAGTACCTTTTCATTCTGCGCTGACGATATCGCGTTCCTCTATATTTACACCCAACTTCGCACCCACGAGTGTAATTAACTGTTTGGGATTTTCATCAGCCTCTTCAGGAATGTTCCTGATCTCCAGATCATTTGCAAGGCTGTCTTGTTCTTGATCGTTCAAATCATACTTTAACTGATTTATAACCTTATCAAGGTTAACAGGTTCTCCCAATTCTGTGGCATAATGTTCCAAGGTTTCCATCCGAGCTTCCAGCCTTTCAATACGTGCATTATATGACTGTACTTCAATTTTTAAATCTGCCATTTCCCTCCGGAAATCTAGAATGTCGAATCGCATGGACTTTAACTCCTCCATGACATCCCTTATGGTAAAATTCTTGTTATTGACATCCCCCAGTGTAGCAGTGTGAAGTTTTCGGGCTATCTTGTAAAGAAGTATCAAACTTATTTTCTCTCTTTTAACATGCTGGACAGTACCAGGTGGAAGCTATTTTACCCCTAGCGGGAAGTGTCACACAAAATCTATGCTGTGGTAATCCGCATTTGATACACCTAACGCTCTCTATCGGCGACAAAAATTTCCGACAGCATCCACATCTTTCCGTAGGCATTTTTATATTGGAATGTCACTGCCTAAAACACTCTTAGCAACGGATCTAAAATTATGCTATACGCGATATTGACAGATTAATTTAACGAAGGTGGGTTAAAATGTATCGTATCTACAAGTAGTTAAGAATTCACTTTAAAATAATTTTTAACACTAAATAACTCTTTGAATATGGTATACTCACGTTACTGTTTATTTTTCACTTAAATATGATTAGTATTACTCGGTTCTTCCTTTTTAAAACATTAAAAATACAGAGCAGTTGTTTGGGTCCCGTATTTTACAGACTACCCTCTTCTATTTGTACAAATTATACAAAACTGCTTTATTTTGGGAAACTCAAAAACTTACTTCGATCACGTTTCAACATCAGAACTATTTTTAATTAACAAATTTAATATCAAATAACAACAATCAGCAGCAAATAATAACACTGAACAAAAATTAACAACAAGGAACCACAAATAAAATCAATTAGTTCATTAATTATCAAACTAAAACCAAATAGTCAGACCTCAATTAGCAATGTAAATAATTACTATTTATTTCACTTTCACCATTGACTTTTGAGTGTAAGTAAATATATTTTCTTCTTCAAAATGTAACGAACCTCTTTTTGCTGACTGTACAAGGTATTTCAAATTTCAAGTTTAGAATTCCTGTAAATATACATATACAAACATACAAACGCAAAATCTTCTCTAAGCTAATTTACCTATACGTATCTACCGAAACTTTCTTTCGAACCATTAAATTATAATGAATATTGTGTACATAAAGTTTTGATTATAATAATAGCCCACAAAAATCCCACTGCTGGCCCTCCTTTTTAGGGAGGGAGGAGAATATACTCAGTTGTGGGCATGACACAACGGTTATCCTGATATGCAGGTTGCATCACAATATTTTCTTTCACCGGTAGCACGTGATAATTGTATAATTATTGTGTAATCTAAGTATACACATTAGGTCAGAAAACTCCCTCATTGATGCATATTTTCCGACCAGGATTGGAATCCGCGCCCTTTGAGTTGCGAGGCCAGTAAACTAAACACAAAACTACCACGGCTTAGTTTCTATAAAAGCCCAAATATTTCAAGGAAAGACATCCACTTGACATAACGAGTTTAGCTTTTAACCGATTTGAAATTATGTAATATGTTTGTTATATTTGTGACTAAAATGTCAAACAAGCCAAAATTGGAACGAGGTGGTTTTGAATAAATATTCATTTGACTGGTTATCGCTTGAATATTTTATAAACTTTCATGCGTGTATTGTGAATTTTACATATTTATGAATGTTATGTAAAGTTATTGAACCTTTAAAAAGTGTATTTCATTATTCATTATATTTTGAAATTCAATGAATCGATTATCATATCTTTTTACCAGTCTCTATCTAGATTTTCAAAGCTTACATATATAATATTTTCTCTTTCTTTCATTTTTGGATTATAGTTTTTTATTGTCTTTCTTTTTACATTTTTACTTCTAACATAAAAAATAGTTTGTGTTTGTCTAATTTCATTGAACTACTCGTGCGCAGAAGGTTTGCCGATAGCCTCATGATGTCACGCGTCGATGGTCAGTCGGGTTGACAAAAAAGATTACAAAAATAGTTGTTGCAATAAATTTATTATTTTAATTTATTATTGTATATACTTTACATAAGTATATACAATAATAGTAAGTAGTCATCGGCAAACCTGCGTACGGCTTGTAAGTATTATTATGGTATTATGAAATTTGGTAAAAGTCTATAATGGTCTCTTTAAGTTTTCGCGACTAGTATCTTACACACAATTAAAACTTATATTAAATAAAACGTCTGTTACAACATCACGTGAAAAGTACAGAACCATTGAGCTAGTACGCTTCACATCTCTATGTACATAACGGATTTAAATGAGACTCGAGTCAGAGCTGGCTCATATTCCAGGTGGATGTTTAGGATACTTTTTATTCCGACAAATGATGTCGTTTCTGTGGTATATACAAATATAGCGACAAAGACTGAGAAGTTGCAATTCACTAAAAATACGTCATATATACGGAAACACGAACGAAGTTTATTTAGCTGCACAGAGCAGTTAATTAAAAGCTACCAATGTGCTGCTGCTCTCTAAAGGGGAGACTGGAACCTGACCACTAATGTCCGAACACAACTCAAGGCTGTTATGGAGTCATACTCTAGCCCAGGGGTGGTAGCTATTGAACGCTTTATCCGATATAAATGGTTTATCATTAGAATTCTTACAGTAAATTTCACAATAATTGACTCATTTACCGTATTGTTCAGGTCGTGACGTTTAATTAATAAAACCGAGTCATTCTGTACACAGCCTAAGAGTTGCGTAGTATTGCGCACGTCACTTTGCGCCTTTGCGCACGGTTTCGTTTCCAATGTATATAATCGCCGCCTGTCATTCGGTGACAATTCAGTAGCCTTTCGAAAGCGGTGTGTAACTTTCAAAACAAAATTATCTGTTTTAATAGCATACTGATAAAACATTGTTTGTCTTCGATTGTTTGGGTGAGTAATATTATTTTTTGTTATTATCAGCCAACGGTTGCTCCAAGTCATGGCTCTGAGGGCTTATTTTCACATTTTTTCGCCGTTTGTTTTCGTCTTTTTTTTTTGCTTGTTTTTTTGTTATATATTTAAGTGTATTTTCCATTGTACCATCCATTTGTTTTAGTGTTATCTATAATATTATAACATTCTTCTATAATATTATAACATTCTTAACATGCCGCGTCTGTAAATTGATGCTATTAAAAAAAACAACTTGAATAGGCTATATAAACGACGGAGAACACGATGCAATTTTTTTTAGATTTATTGTCAGTTTGTCTGTTGATTCTGGATTCACGTAAAAACTACTGGGCCGATTTCAATCCGGTTTTTGCTGATTGACAGCAAATTCTTAGACTTAAAATCTGCGCTACTTTTTATTCCGGAAATTCCGCGGAAATTTTCTCGGGAGCGGTTTGAATTTGCTCGGGTGCTTAAAAATTAGCTTATTCCGGTACAGGTTTCACATTTCGTTAATTCTTTTTTAAATACTGTGGTACTTTGTGAACCCGCGGGAATTTCAAATGAATCGTGGATGAAGTCCCGGGCATATCCTAGTATGGACTAAATTATTGTAGTTTTAAATTTATCTTTTTTCTGTCTAAAATTTTATTGACTCTATCGGGATGTTCGGACGAAAATGGACAACGTAAGGCGTTTGAGAGTAAGGCATCTGACCCTGTAGACAAGACATAATACTTAGCGTAACGAAATGTCTTTCCCATATGTTCATTTATACAGTACATTCTATTCGTTTAGTTTATACCACAGGGCGTAAAGCCCGCCTCCGGCGGATAGCGCTGGGTAATTAACTGAAATTCAAAAACTTAGCTATCAGGCTATTACTTGTTTAATAAACAACCAATAGCCACAACAATTGTGCAGTGCAGTACACAATATTTTCGGGCTAAAATAATATCAGAAAACATTGTGCGGTACAGATGGCCTCCGTTCTGAAGTTCAAAAACGTGTTCTAAATACGCTTCCGTTTCATAAGTTCGCTTAGACGGCCTCTGTGGTTGAGCGGGCTAAGCCTTTGCCGGCTTACCTCACTGCAACGCAAAGGCTCCGGGTTCGATTCCTGGTATAGTAAATTTCGGAAACATATTTTCTCCTTTATTTACTACGGTCTGGGTGTCTGGGATCGGCCCCAGAATGGTCCGTTGTATATCACCCATAACACAAGCTTAACTTGCTTAATTTGGGGATATAAAGTGTGTGTGTTTGTCTGCCGATTTATTTATTTATTTTTATACATATTATGTAACTGCCGTCTCCGTATTCGAGAAGCTACCCTCTTAGGAATACTATATATGCAACTTAAAAGTGTAAAATAAAAAAATCTAACAAAAAAGAAACCAAGTTCAAGAGTACCTAAAAAGCAAAAGATAAAATTTTCTACATCGTGATTATAGTCGGTGCCAAGTAAGTCATAAAATTATTATATACATTGTAACAACAACAAAATATCGAAAATTAGTAATTTTGGTATTTTGCTTGGCACCGACTTCAAGATGTTGTAGAAAATGTTATTTTTTGCTTTTTGGTTACTTTTTTTATTATAAAATTATTATGTTTATTTTTAATTATTTTTGTTGTTCAAATGAGCTGCTATTTATATTTTCTTGTAATGTTTTTGATTAGTTAATCTGTCTAATATTAAACGGGTCATTAGATTATTCCTACATTTTATGTCTATTGCATATTTAATTATGTTATTAATGTGGAGGTCATAAATACATTCGGGCCAGTTCAGTTAAGTTTCTAAAGCTAAGTTGATGACCGGATAACTTTAGAAATGTCGTCGATGGGCAGCTAAAAAGTCAGGTGTTTTTTCATTTAAACCGATTTTGTTGTTGATGTTGCAATTTCAAATCTAATATTTAAATCATATAAAAATGTGATGGCTAGCAAAGCATAGAAACCGGCATCAGCAAGCCTGTGAGCTTACTACCACGAAGGACTAAACTTTTAATGACCAGATTACTTTGTTTCAGGTAACAACAATACATCTAAAATGCCTTGCTGTACAGTAACCATTAATAAGACTCGCTGTGCCATGATATGTAATAAAGCCGACTGTATATGCATACCTACTGAGGGAAAGACCTGCATCTGTGTATGCGAGAAGAATGGCAATCTGAGTGTATGCAACGACTGCAAATGTGAGAAGACCGGTTCCTGTCAATGCAAGTGCGACAAAAGCGAGTGTGCTTGTATAGATACCAGAGGAAAATCTTGTGTCTGCGTTTGTATTGATGAAAAAGGGGACATAGCCACTTGTGAAGATTGCTCTTGCATTGAGATGCAAAAGCCAACTGAAAAGAAATGTGACAAGTCTGGATGCCTCTGCATTCCAACCGAAGGCAAGTCCTGCATCTGTGTATGCGAGAAAAATGGCACTCTGAGTGTATGCAACGACTGCAAATGTGAGAAGACCGGTTCCTGTCAATGCAAGTGCGACAAAAGCGAGTGTGCTTGTATAGATACCAGAGGAAAATCTTGTGTCTGCGTTTGTGTTGATGAAAAAGGGGACATAGCCACTTGTAAAGATTGCTCTTGCATTGAGATGCAAAAGCCAACTGAAAAGAAATGTGACAAGTCTGGATGCCTCTGCATTCCAACCGAAGGCAAGTCCTGCATCTGTGTATGCAAGAAGAATGGCACTCTGAGTGTATGCAACGACTGCAAATGTGAGAAGACCGGTTCCTGTCACTGCAAGTGTGACAACGGCGAGTGTGCTTGTATAGACACCAGGGGAAAATCTTGTGTCTGCGTTTGTGTTGATGAAAAAGGGGACATAGCCACTTGTGAAGATTGCTCTTGCATTGAGATGCAAAAGCCAACTGAAAAGAAATGTGACAAGTCTGGATGCCTCTGCATCCCAACCAAAGGCAAGTCCTGCATCTGTGTATGCAAGAAGAATGGCAATCTGAGTGTATGCAACGACTGCAAATGTGAGAAGACCGGTTCCTGTCAATGCAAGTGCGACAAAAGCGAGTGTGCTTGTATAGATACCAGAGGAAAATCTTGTGTCTGCGTTTGTGTTGATGAAAAAGGGGACATAGCCACTTGTGAAGATTGCTCTTGCATGGAGATGCAAAAGCCAACTGAAAAGAAATGTGACAAGTCTGGATGCCTCTGCATTCCAACCGAAGGCAAGTCCTGCATCTGTGTATGCGAGAAGAATGGCACTCTGAGTGTATGCAACGACTGCAAATGTGAGAAGACCGGTTCCTGTCAATGCAAGTGCGACAAAAGCGAGTGTGCTTGTATAGATACCAGAGGAAAATCTTGTGTCTGCGTTTGTGTTGATGAAAAAGGGGACATAGCCACTTGTGAAGATTGCTCTTGCATTGAGATGCAAAAGCCAACTGAAAAGAAATGTGACAAGTCTGGATGCCTCTGCATTCCAACCGAAGGCAAGTCCTGCATCTGTGTATGCGAGAAGAATGGCACTCTGAGTGTATGCAACGACTGCAAATGTGAGAAGACCGGTTCCTGTCAATGCAAGTGCGACAAAAGCGAGTGTGCTTGTATAGATACCAGAGGAAAATCTTGTGTCTGCGTTTGTATTGATGAAAAAAGGGGACATAGCCACTTGTGAAGATTGCTCTTGCATTGAGATGCAAAAGCCAACTGAAAAGAAATGTGACAAGTCTGGATGCCTCTGCATTCCAACCGAAGGCAAGTCCTGCATCTGTGTATGCGAGAAGAATGGCACTCTGAGTGTATGCAACGACTGCAAATGTGAGAAGACCGGTTCCTGTCAATGCAAGTGCGACAAAAGCGAGTGTGCTTGTATAGATACCAGAGGAAAATCTTGTGTCTGCGTTTGTGTTGATGAAAAAGGGGACATAGCCACTTGTGAAGATTGCTCTTGCATTGAGATGCAAAAGCCAACTGAAAAGAAATGTGACAAGTCTGGATGCCTCTGCATTCCAACCGAAGGCAAGTCCTGCATCTGTGTATGCGAGAAAAATGGCACTCTGAGTGTATGCAACGACTGCAAATGTGAGAAGACCGGTTCCTGTCACTGCAAGTGTGACAAAAGCGAGTGTGCTTGTATAGACACCAGGGGAAAATCTTGTGTCTGCGTTTGTGTTGATGAAAAAGGGGTCATAGCCACTTGTGAAGATTGCTCTTGCATTGAGATGCAAAAGCCAACTGAAAAGAAATGTGACAAGTCTGGATGCCTCTGCATTCCAACCGAAGGCAAGTCCTGCATCTGTGTATGCGAGAAGAATGGCACTCTGAGTGTATGCAACGACTGCAAATGTGAGAAGACCGGTTCCTGTCAATGCAAGTGCGACAAAAGCGAGTGTGCTTGTATAGATACCAGAGGAAAATCTTGTGTCTGCGTTTGTATTGATGAAAAAGGGGACATAGCCACTTGTGAAGATTGCTCTTGCATTGAGATGCAAAAGCCAACTGAAAAGAAATGTGACAAGTCTGGATGCCTCTGCATTCCAACCGAAGGCAAGTCCTGCATCTGTGTATGCGAGAAAAATGGCACTCTGAGTGTATGCAACGACTGCAAATGTGAGAAGACCGGTTCCTGTCAATGCAAGTGCGACAAAAGCGAGTGTGCTTGTATAGATACCAGAGGAAAATCTTGTGTCTGCGTTTGTGTTGATGAAAAAGGGGACATAGCCACTTGTAAAGATTGCTCTTGCATTGAGATGCAAAAGCCAACTGAAAAGAAATGTGACAAGTCTGGATGCCTCTGCATTCCAACCGAAGGCAAGTCCTGCATCTGTGTATGCAAGAAGAATGGCACTCTGAGTGTATGCAACGACTGCAAATGTGAGAAGACCGGTTCCTGTCACTGCAAGTGTGACAACGGCGAGTGTGCTTGTATAGACACCAGGGGAAAATCTTGTGTCTGCGTTTGTGTTGATGAAAAAGGGGACATAGCCACTTGTGAAGATTGCTCTTGCATTGAGATGCAAAAGCCAACTGAAAAGAAATGTGACAAGTCTGGATGCCTCTGCATTCCAACCGAAGGCAAGTCCTGCATCTGTGTATGCGAGAAAAATGGCACTCTGAGTGTATGCAACGACTGCAAATGTGAGAAGACCGGTTCCTGTCAATGCAAGTGCGACAAAAGCGAGTGTGCTTGTATAGATACCAGAGGAAAATCTTGTGTCTGCGTTTGTATTGATGAAAAAGGGGACATAGCCACTTGTGAAGATTGCTCTTGCATTGAGATGCAAAAGCCAACTGAAAAGAAATGTGACAAGTCTGGATGCCTCTGCATCCCAACCAAAGGCAAGTCCTGCATCTGTGTATGCAAGAAGAATGGCAATCTGAGTGTATGCAACGACTGCAAATGTGAGAAGACCGGTTCCTGTCAATGCGAGTGCGACAAAAGCGAGTGTGCTTGTATAGATACCAGAGGAAAATCTTGTGTGTGCGTTTGTGTTGATGAAAAAGGGGACATAGCCACTTGTGAAGATTGCTCTTGCATTGAGATGCAAAAGCCAACTGAAAAGAAATGTGACAAGTCTGGATGCCTCTGCATCCCAACCAAAGGCAAGTCCTGCATCTGTGTATGCAAGAAGAATGGCAATCTGAGTGTATGCAACGACTGCAAATGTGAGAAGACCGGTTCCTGTCACTGCAAGTGTGACAAAAGCGAGTGTGCTTGTATAGACACCAGGGGAAAATCTTGTGTCTGCGTTTGTGTTGATGAAAAAGGGGACATAGCCACTTGTGAAGATTGCTCTTGCATTGAGATGCAAAAGCCAACTGAAAAGAAATGTGACAAGTCTGGATGCCTCTGCATTCCAACCGAAGGCAAGTCCTGCATCTGTGTATGCGAGAAGAATGGCACTCTGAGTGTATGCAACGACTGCAAATGTGAGAAGACCGGTTCCTGTCAATGCAAGTGCGACAAAAGCGAGTGTGCTTGTATAGATACCAGAGGAAAATCTTGTGTCTGCGTTTGTGTTGATGAAAAAGGGGACATAGCCACTTGTAAAGATTGCTCTTGCATTGAGATGCAAAAGCCAACTGAAAAGAAATGTGACAAGTCTGGATGCCTCTGCATTCCAACCGAAGGCAAGTCCTGCATCTGTGTATGCGAGAAAAATGGCACTCTGAGTGTATGCAACGACTGCAAATGTGAGAAGACCGGTTCCTGTCAATGCAAGTGCGACAAAAGCGAGTGTGCTTGTATAGACACCAGAGGAAAATCTTGTGTCTGCGTTTGTGTTGATGAAAAAGGGGACATAGCCACTTGTGAAGATTGCTCTTGCATTGAGATGCAAAAGCCAATTGAAAAGAAATGTGATAAGTCTGGATGCCTCTGCATCCCAACCAAAGGCAAGTCCTGCATCTGTGTATGCAAGAAGAATGGCAATCTGACTGTATGCAACGACTGCAAATGTGAGAAGACCGATTCCTGTCAATGCAAGTGCGACAAAAGCGAGTGTGTTTGTATCGATACCAGGGGAAAATCTTGCGTCTGCGTTTGTGTTGATGAAAAAGGGGACATAGCCACTTGTGAAGATTGCTCTTGCATTGAGATGCAAAAGCCAACTGAAAAGAAATGTGACAAGTCTGGATGCCTCTGCATTCCAACCGAAGGCAAGTCCTGCATCTGTGTATGCGAGAAGAATGTCACTCTGACTGTATGCAACGACTGCAAATGTGAGAAGACCGGTTCCTGTCAATGCAAGTGCGACAAAAGCGAGTGTGCTTGTATAGATACCAGAGGAAAATCTTGTGTCTGCGTTTGTGTTGATGAAAAAGGGGACATAGCCACTTGTGAAGATTGCTCTTGCATTGAGATGCAAAAGCCAACTGAAAAGAAATGTGACAAGTCTGGATGCCTCTGCATCCCAACCGAAGGCAAGTCCTGCATCTGTGTATGCGAGAAGAATGGTAAACTCACTCTGTGCAAGGATTGCAAGTGCAAGATAGAAGATAACTTATGCTTATAAGTGTGATTTGTCTGAATATACTTATATCGCAACCGAAGAAATGTCTTGCGTTTGTGTCTGTGAAGATGTCAATGGCAAGATCAAGGCCTGCAAAGATTGTTGTTGTAATTAACTTGATTGTTTTTCAATATCCAAACACATGATTTAATTATGACAATATTATTCTTGGCGGTGGGATCTATATTTAATAATTTTTATATATTATATCAATAAAGTTAATATAAAACCAATTTCAGTTTTGTTTTATTCGAATTTAAAATAAAATTATAAATAGGTTACTTTCCTATATTTCTGAACGTGGTAAGTGTATTCACTACATAAGTATCTTATGTAGTGAGTAACACGTTCATAGTTGTAGATTTTTGTATTCTTTCTTTTGCTTAATATACCAACTACGATTCTAATTACCACGCGTTGGGGTTCCCAACAATTTTTTTCTATTATACATGTTTAGTAGAAAATTTTGCAATACAATTAGTTAATTTATATAATTCTCTCATAAACAAAAGCAAAAAAAGTTCAAGGTCAATCTTTTGGCATTTGACTTTTGACGTTTGACATTAAGTGCTACTTTTTAAGGAAAACATAATAACAACATCTTGTTATCTATGCTGTATAATATTCATATGTAATAATAATTTCTAATCATAAAATAAATTAAATATATGACTATGGACCTAAAATTTATTTGAGTCGGAGGAGCATTCCATGTCGCTCCTCCACCCTAGTCGGGTCATTCCTAAACCTACATAAAAATAGATTCCGTTACAATTATTTAAAAAAGATATTAGCAAAAACATAGATGCTTCTCTGATTGACCAAATCCGAAACGAGAATATCCGTAACAGAAGTACGTCGTACGTAATAAGTCACCGACATATTACTATGTAGATTGGGGACAATGTGTCGCAGGACTGATGGCTGATAGAGCAGACGGGTCATAAAGCAGTGACTGCGCCTTAGTGAATTTGTTATATGATGTTCATTGTACGGCTAATCTGCGCAGTAAGTACTAGGGCGTCACATAATGGATGAAGTCACTGCTTATAAAGGTACAATAATTTTGAAGACTGAATGTAAAAAATTATAAATCTGGTCACGGTATACTTGTGAACTGAGCCGTGGAGAGATAGCCGAAATAGTTAAACTTGAACTCACAAGGCCGTGACTTAAACCACTGTTTAGATTCCCATGGTACACAAAACGAGCAATGTACTTTATGCTTCAATTCTTGGTATTTTTTCACTTTGTTTCAACTAAGATTTTATTATCAAATTTACGTCCAACTACGCTGATTCTAGCTCAACGCTACGATACGTTTTATCTGCCCCTATTTTGCAAATATTAAAGCAAGGTAATTGCCTCGCATTTACTTGTTACGCATCGCTTGTTCCGAATCTGTAGCTGATTTTGAAAATAGTATTCTTTCAAGATGGTGGTTAAAATGTCTTCCTATGTTTAACACAAAATATTATTTTAACATAAATACACAAAACTTTTGGATAATTAATACGAGTATGTTACTTTTTACTCATGCTGCTTAACACAAGCTGATATAGTATACAAAAGTGGACATTGGTCTTATAAGAAAATCCAAGTAAAGCCTAGAGACCATTTCAACATAATATTTAAAAAAAAACTATCGTCATATAATGCTTATATTTTTTAATTGCGAACTATTACATACTGTATATAACTGTGTATTGGTATACATATATAAATTAGTTTTGAGACGTTTTTAAGTTTGAAGTACATAGTATAAAACACACCGTGACTAAAACCGGAATAAACCACTGACCGCGCACACTACTACAAATTCAATTTTTTTATCCAAACTAAGTTCCACTGGAAAACATATTTTTGAAGATCATACAGATTTGCCTAAGTTAAAATTAAAATCTACTTGCTATTCTACATATGTAAAATATGTATACAACTTCGCAACGTGTTATCACTGTTTAAGAAAGAAGTAGCAAGAAAGTCCCCTACAACACGTCTACAAATGACGAAAAATTCCCCAAGCTTATGTACAATTAGGTATAGTTTCGTATTAATTATATTAATGCAACCATGTTGGCGTATAACGCGTCTATATATAAAACGTCATTGATAACCGCTACGTTTTTATGCGGATTTACAGATATATACATCCGCAGCTTTAAAGTGTAGGTTTTGTCACAAGTATTACACTTAGCACGTAATATGCTCATTAAAAGAGAAAAATCCTAAAAATGACTCAACATATGTAGGGATTAAATTTAAACACGAATATCATAGCTAATGTTACCACGATCACAATTTACATTGCGATAAATGTCAATAATTCATTATAGAATTTTAGTGAAATAGTCTCTGTTTGCCTTACTATTGGCCGGTTCCTATATCTTACCAACCATTCATTAGCCTTACTATCGATTAATATTTGACATAAGCTACACACATGTAAAGTCAAATTTTTACTGATGGTAAAGCAAGTGACTGAATAGTAAGATATGAGAACCCTTTTTTTTTTGATAACGCAGGGGGAATGTCTTTGGACACTATCCTCGGGTCCTTCGGGGGAAGGGCCAAAATGCAGGCATAAGGCCTGCATCGAGAGTGTGGGGGACTCTCAGGTTCTTTACGCTCGCTTGTATATCGAAATTGTCGCGTGAAACGGCCGCCGAACTACCCAGTAAACCTAAACCTGCGCCCCATTTATAGTGATTTTACAGGGCGTCACGGGATCTCGTAGAGAGTTACTGCACCATGACGCCACTACAGTCTGTAACTGGGCCACCCCGGGGAGGAGAGTGACCCACTTCGTACTGCAGCGAAGTCCCAGCGAGGCCCCCAGTGACGATAACTATGGGAGGAGGAGATGCGCGTAGCGGCGCCTGTGACCACCGGTCCATCCCTCCCGTCCGCGTACACGTCCTCCTCCCTCGCTCTTTCAGCGGCCTCCTTCTGCGACCTGACGAATTTGCAGAAGGAGGAAACCGCAAGCCAGGAATGTTGACCCTGGAGCATCGCTTCGAAGATATAAGAACTCGCCATAAGTCACTGTAACGCAGAGGTCTCGGATGTAACACCTAACGTGATAAATAAGAAAAATTTCCGGTAGTATAGTAGAATATACAACGTATTATACATATTTGTTCGTCGATATATTACAACAATGTAACATAGCATGTTGTATAAACAACACTGGTATTATATCAGAGCTGGAATAATTACATTGGCCCACATACATACATGCCCTGGCATACATTCTTATGTATTTCGATGCGATTGGTACCATACTGACCCCAGTTTCGGTGTTTTGGTCCATACACCCTCAAAATTTTGAGCTATTTTCACACTAAAAGTCCATTACCCTGCTAAAAATAACCTTTGATTTTATATTTAGCAAAATAACTTTAGTGTTTGTTACCTGTCCAATGAAGACAAAGTCGCGGGCTATGTTTTAAAATACTCGTGGAAGAATATAAAACAAACCATAATAAAAAAAAACAAATCTATAAATAAAAGGTCATAACCTTGACCGTCTTGTTTAACAGAGGACAAAAGAAACGATAATTACGTCATCAATTAAAATACTAAGAAATCTTTAAAAAATTAACAACACCAATCATGTTTTGATTAAAAACATTTAAAACTGACAAAAACTCAATTCTTATGCGGTTATCATGTTTTTTGCTGTAATTTTGTTGACTTAGTCCATATGCTAAACGAACTGTAGACGAGAGCAACCTTAATTTGTGCCGGATTGTTAAGAAACGAGGTCAAAAAAGATATCATTTGTATTCTATTTGTGTTTTAATGGTCAAAATTGGTGACTTCCGCATTTTGTGAACAGGTCTAGAGACGTGATTTGGATTTGCACGGTTATTAAGGAAATATCTGTTTTATTGATATTTTTAAGATTTTAAATAATAATCATAATTTTAAAAAGGAGTGGCCAGTCACCGTATGCCCATTTTATTCATGTTCCCCGAACGCTGCGACGGGCAGACGCCAGAGCCCTCATAGCCCAGATCCCTAGTTCCACGAGCAGTTCATCAGAATAGTCCGGTAACTTTTATTCTCAATTCCGACAATAGTCCTACACTGACCGGGGCTTGCCCTTGGGTGTATTTTTATAAGACAGGGATAATCACCGGTCAGTGTCACGCCACACTCACTTTTTGTCAAGGGGCCTCTATGTGTTGGCCTTCCCATGCCCCTACGCAAGCCCTCCAAAAGTCCGGGCCATTTTTACTGCCCATAATCTTGAGAGACATGTTTTAATAACAAATCAGACAGCCTCTGTCGTTGAGAATGCAGAGGCTCTTGGTACGATACGTGATGTGGTAAACTTCGTAAACGAACTTCGTTTTTTATTATATTCTGGGTGTATGGATAAAGAAAACTATTTGAAACCTTGTATAAAGAAAAGTGGCCGAAACGTCGGAATATTAAAAATCAAATCAAATACTGCGCTTAAAACCGTAGTTTTATTACTCTAATCTTGATTGTCTAGATTGTCAGGGTCTTCAGTCTTAGTTTATATTTGTTTTTATTGCTTTCTGTTCTTTTGTATATATTTTAATTATTTCCTTTATTTAAAAACATTCTTACTACTTATTGTAAGTTTTAAAAATATGTTTTTAACATTAAGACTTAATGATTGAGATTATCTGTAAAACAGACCGGGGGCTTCGACTGTGATTGCAGAGTGTGCTAAGAGTTAGGTTTTTAGTTGAACGATTTTCATTCCTTAATTCTTCCATGATAAGAGTTTCACTGTTGCCAGAACGAGTACGTAACCTTAAACAACGTCATGCTAGAATATTGTGGGGTTAAAATAAGTTGAGTGTTGCGTCGCGTCTTTGTTGGGCACCTCGTTGGATAGGGTGACGTATCAGTGGTGAGAGCCCATGGCTCAATCGCCAGAGAGGGGAATACAAAATAAGACGACGAGATGTTGTACTCTTGCAGTATATAATTTCATTAAAACAGAAACCTTATCGTTTACTTTTTTAATTTTTTTATTTATTTACTGCAAGCGTCCTGCAGACAGGCAGACGGCCCACTTGATGGAAAGCGGTTACCATCGCCTATGGACATTTGCAACACCAAAGGTGCTACAAATGCGCTGCTACTCTCTTAGGGGAGACTGGAACCTGGTCACTAATGACGGAACACAACTCAAGGTTGTTATGGCGGCATACTCTAGACCAGGGGTGGTAGCCATCCAGTCAGGCAAATGCCCTACCACCTGGCTGTGGGTTGTTTACTCGCCTCTTACGACAGGCCGCCCGGCCGCAGGAAATTGTATTCTTTCTCCGTTCCTGCACGGATAGGATACGTGATCTGCACACCAATATTTTAATTATTATTAAATATTGTTCACTTATGTGTCCGGAATATTCACTTACTCTCACTTCAGCCCAATATCCTTTACAATCCCTGTACTCCCCTATATTTAAAGGAACTTTTAGTTTCCTCTATCAATCTTATTCCCATGATTTGCGCCTGTGGAACTTACTCCCCTTGAAAATCAGACAAGCTACATTCGTTTCTACATTCAAACACTTGATCACTGACCATTATTTGTCCATTGAATAAAATTTGTTGCAGTAAATAGAAATATACTATTGTTCGCATGTAGGTGTATGTAATTTATATTATTATAATTTATTTAATTATGTATATCTATAGTAGTTTATTATTATTTTGTTTTTCCTTTCATTATATTTAATTACGATTTAATTAGTTTTAATTTAGTTAAACCACCAAATATTATTTTAATTTTTTTAAATGTCTCCTTGGACACCGGGTTGTCTGGAAGAAATCGCTATAAGCGATAAGGCCGCCCATTGTTCTAATGGAAATGTATTCATATTAAATTTTCTAGGTTGAAACTCTTTATTGTTCAGCATAACTTAATGCTGAACAATAAAGAGTTTCATCATCGTTCATTCATTCCTTCATAAATATTATATTTACACGTTTATGAGATTGAACAATTTTGATGATTTAGACAAATGCCCAATCTTATCAACAGCTTTGACAACGATGACTATTTTCTATATAGCCTCATGGTTATGTATTTGCCATAGTTTTTAATTGTGCTAAATTATACATTAATAAATTGGTGGTGTGAAACGTGACGCAACACATATATCATTCTTATGAAAAGAATGGCTCACACCTAAAAATAAATTAAAACGTGAATAATAAAACAAACATATTAAAACTGCTGTGTAAACCTTGAAAGTAGTCTAAATGCCCCACAACTCATAAAGTTCAGTAAAATGGAACAAAGAAAATATAAGTATGAATATCTTCACTTTAATTATATTCGGATGTTTCACATATTTTTGTATATTTATCAGTAGGTAATGTAAGGAAGGATGTAAGTAAGCAATAGTAGGTACGTATTCCTTACATTGAACTGCACGATAGTGCATTGTTTTAAATGCGATCTTGTCCGTCCAAAGGTTGCCTGGACAGTCAAATCAACGGAGAATAGAATAGAAAACACATTATTGTTCACCAAAATAAGCAATTACAAAATGAATGATAATATTACAAAAAAATATATATTGCATTTATATTATATTCTTATAATTATAGAATAAGAATATAAATATCTTTCCGATAAGATTTTAATTTAAGTTAGCATATGTATGGATATCACAAGCATGATTAATCAATTTAATTTATTATTAATAAATTAAACTAAAGTTATAATTATATACAAATTAAAATTAAATTATAAAATCTAGTACCAGACCGCTGTCAGTCGGAAACGTGCCCAAAAGACTGGCCACATTGTCTCGCTGAATGGCAACGCATCAGCGTTGCCCGAGGTATAAACCAGTCTTTTGGTCACGTGAGACATCCACCAGACGTTTGGCTGTCTCGATAAAGCTTGTGCGCTTCAGGCCCGCATGGACCCAGGGTCTCGAGCCCAAAAGCCGTAAATATGTAGCCATTTCCGATAGCTGAGTATTTGCGGCGTTTTAGGACCTCGTGGTTAGTTAGCATATAAATGTATATATATATATATATATATATATATATATATATATATATATATATATATATATTTAAATTTATTCTAAGACCATATATATATATATATATATATATATTAATTTAAATTTATTCTAAGACATTAAAGTATTCAATTCGCACACACGCCTCAATATGGACGCCTACGCAGTCATTTTCTAGTATTGAATAGACTATACAAAATGTTGGCAAGCGCCATATTCTGATAATGATAAATGGCCCATCTGTGTATCACGATTCACTATACAATTTCCATTAGCACAATAACAACAGTACTTTGCGGTGGGACTATTAATTAGTGCAAAGCAGGGGTACATAACATTCGGTATATAATTTTACGTAATTTATAAATAAGCTCGAACCATTCGAATTAAAAAAAAATTATTGCGAAGCTGGCAAACAGGCAGACGGCACACGCAATGGAAGGTGGTTATAAAAGGAGCTATGTTTGGTGTTTACGTTATAGATACAACCAAATATTATGACATCTATAAAAGAAGCAAGATAACCGACATAGCTCGTTAAATTAGTTAGTTGAAGTGGCAGTGGGCCCGGTTACGTCTGTTGAAATCAAACATTTTTCAAGAGCTGATTAAGGAAACTCTAAACGACTATCCTAGCAAAATATATTCCTTGTAGAATACTACTGTTAACTGTTATGTGTAATAAAGGTGTTTAAAGTACTTCAATGTCGTTTTTGATGTTTTATGCATCATGCTAATGTTACTTTCACAACTACACATAAAAAGGTAGATAGATAAATAGACGAGATGCAAAATTAGCGCAAAGAACTCCAGCAATATGTAACATCAGGCTAATATTTAATAGTTCTTTTAATTTTAAACATTTCAAAGCTATAATTGAATTATAATAATTACAAAAACTTTTAATGTAACTACATATTCATCTTAGCATTCATTTATTTGCTTAAGCGGGTGGTAGAATTTTTTACTAGTCTACTCTTTCGCAGAACATAAACCCAAGAAAGTTTATTATCCCTGACTTTGAGTTTATGCGGGAACAAACCCGATTTAGAATGTGTGAAGATGGCGAGAAGAAAACTAGGCTGAATATTTGCATAAATTGAGATAACGTACTTTGTAAGGACAGATGAGTATTCAATTAGGAATCCATTAACCCCTTACCGCATACAAATCCATTTATGGCTTTTAAAGTTTGTTATTTTTTTATACTGCAATAAACTATTTATTTATAGTATAATAAATTGTATCATAAGAAGTGTTCTGTACCGGGCGGAGGCTTGTCGAGTCCCCGAGGCCTCAACGCACGCTGCCGCATATCCATAGATGACCTGACCTGACCTAGGGTCAGTATTCTACTTATAATCTTGAGTTATTGTAGGTAGAATACAATATAACTAAGTTAAGTTTTCTCCATTGTATTATTTTACAATGTTTTCTTATTTATCTTACTCCTATAAATGCGAAAGTTTGGATGGATGTTTATTGCTCAATCACACCATAACGACTGAACGGATCCGGATGAAATTTGGCACAGAGATAAATTATAGCCTAGAATAGTATATAGGCTAAATTTTTTAAAATTTAATTTAAATTTGTTTATCGCAGAGGACGTGTGGTACTCCTAGTGGAGATTCCTGCACTTTGTCTATAAAATTTACATTACCGTGAGCGAAGCCGCGTGTAAAAGCTGTTAGTTTAATACATATGTGTTCATTTCTAGTAAGTATAAAAAGGCCATTATTTTAATACATACTGTTTCAAATATTCTCCGAAATAAGGGGCCATACGCATATTACGTCACACGTTAATGGAAGGGGATCGACGAAAAGTGTGACATTGTGTGACAAGGGGTGGGAGAGATCCTAAATTTTGTGAAGTCAAATTTCAAAGTCTAATATATTGAAGCTTTAAAAAAACGAAATTTTAACTATTAACGAAAAACTTAAAAATAACACCCATTCAATCTGTATGAGCATTATTAAAAAATAATTTATATAAAAATAAAACTAATTACGGAACTGATGTCTTAATTTAGTAATTTTTTGATGCAAAATTGCAAAATAACTAACTAACACTAGGGAGATCCACGATAGAGACAGAGACAATCCACGTATAACCTATTGCTTGACATCAAAGAGTACCGAGATGGGATATTCTAAAAACCGTATGCAAATGAACCGTAATTCACATAACCGCACACGACTGGGTGGTAAGTGCTAAAACCGCTGTCAATGGTGTCCCACACTCTCGCCCGTGTAATCTTGTGCCTCTGGCCCGTTATATTGTCACGAGATGCTGTCTAAGTATGAAACTATTGCGTTTTTACATCCGATATTAATCTTAAGAAGACATAACAAAACGACTTTTTATACATTTACCATAACCCGGCCTGCTGCAGTTGTCCTGCCCTAAAGAGCTAAATTTAAAACATGATTGCAGCGCCACCAACCGGGTCCAATTGTGAATCTAAACCATTCTTGAATCCATCTGAATACAAACAAAAAAAATCATCGAAATCGGTCCAACCGTTTAAGAGGAGTTCAGTCACATACACACACACACACAGAAGAATTCTATATATTTAAATATATATTCAAATAATAAATTGTTATTATGATGAGGTTTAGTTAAAAGCTTAAAACCTTCCTACTATCGTCCATCATCGTTTGTACAGAAAATTTTCAGTTAAGAAAGATTTCGAAAGAAGAATTCTCGCTTAATACTCGGTTTCTATATATCTTACTATTCATGCACTTGCCTTACCATTGGTTGCATTTTGACATTAGATGTGTGGAGCTGTGTCAAATGTTAACTGATAGTAAGGCAAAAGAACAGTCGGTAAGATATATGAACCGGGCCTAAGTAGATATCTGTCCAAAGGATGATAAGTACTTAACTCACCAATTTCACAAATTAACTCGTTTCTGAACACATGAAAATGAAAGTCAGGCTTAGTGCAATGTAAAGTAGGCTTAATGCAAATGTAAATCAGGCTTGTGTCATTATTAAATAAAGACTGATAATTACCCAGTAAAAAAAATATAACATTGAAAAGCTCCTGAATCCTGCATGACTAGCTGGCGTCACAGATATTTCTTCTCCAGCGCTTTGAAAAAGGTGGGACATTGTTAATACTATCATGCCCAAGAAGCGAAAATTTAATATCATAGTCATTTTTACTCCATCCTTAAACCTACTTTTAATATCACCTTACTTACGGTAAAGCGATATACAGCAAGTCAACAAATTGCGTCGACACGGCTGTGTAGTGTTGTACAACATTTACTACGATAACCGTTATTGATAACCAATAGTTATGTGGTAATTTGTTAGATCGTTAAGATTGTGTTTAACGCTTATTTTATGAGTGTTAGAGATTTCATATATTACTTCACTAATGAAATTTTGTCTAATGCTTATATTAGCAGTAAATTTAATCAATTTGATTGAAAAGCACAAAACTGAAAGGACACGACTGTTTTCAATGATATTGAATGATTCAACATTCACTGTGGTTGATTTAATTGAAAGACAGAACGAAACTTTCTAAGGCCAGCTTAAAGTTTTTGAAGTGAAACTTCTTTAGAATCGTTGTGATTTGAAACTCGATGAAACAAAAAAGCGACACTGAAAAGAGATGAACACATAAATCTATAGGACTCTGCGAGAGAATGAGATAGAATACATTATACAGTGTTTCATACGACTCGGTCTCCTTTTTGTGCGGTGCTTCGTAGCTTCCTTTCTCTTGTCTATTACGCGTTGTAGATATTATTATGTTGACCTGTATATTCTCTCAAGTCTCACTTCTACTGCATGTGTGTAAATTGCACGCATAGTATTTTAAATTTATTACATATAGGTACATATTATTATTTATAATATTATTTTTTATGTTATGTTTGTTTTCGTTAAACGAAAAAAAGCAGAGGTGACTATGCCTTTGCTGGTCGAACTTACTGGAACGCAGAGGCTCCGGGTTTGATCGCTGGCACTGCTTCAGTAAACGAACTTTCCGTTATATACTATGGTCTGGGTATCTGAGATCGGCCTCAGAGTAATCCGTGTTATATTACCTATAACACAAGCATTTCCCAGATTTTTCCTGGTTTCCCCAGAGCGCTATAATATGGGGCTCGTCAAAAAGGGCGTAAACAGATATTTAAAATCTCAATGAGGTAGGCAAAGCATCGGCTCCCTTAGTATTGCAGATGTCCATGGGCGACGGTAGCTACATGCCATCAAGTGGACCCGCTTGCCAGTTTGCCTACAAACAATCATAAAAAAGTATAACTTTCTCACCTTGGGGTTTTTAATTTTAATTTATTTAGGGGCTTTAAGTGACGATTTCACGATGTTAGTCCCATCTTACTCTAATTAAACAATTTTACATGCTGAAAACCTGGTGTGACGTGACGTGATGTAAAGAAAAAAGCTTCCTTAGAATACGGATAAAAAAAATATTACAAACTAAATCACGTGGAAAACTGTAATAATATAAATAAACCTGAAGAAAACAAAAATAGTGTTCAAAATTTTTTATCTCGACAATTTAACATAAATAGAAATAAATCTCTTCTTAAATCGTTACATTTAACTGGCTGTAACATAAGAAAATCTAAACAGACGTAAAAGCATTACTGTCCAATAAAATACTCTTGGTTTCTAGGGTTCTGAGGTTAATTCAAATTCAAAAGTTTTTACTTTGTTAGTTGGTGATTCGGACACACGTCATGTGTATATTAAAAAGAACAGGCGTAAAAAAATTATCGGCAGACAAAACCACATATTCTATGTTCACAAGCTTAGCAAGTTACGCTTGTTTAATATACAACAGACCACTCTCTCAATAACATAAAGTTGTTTATAAAATTTACTAGGCCAGCTGTAGCCTCTGCGGTGCAAGGAGGTAGGCCGGCAAAGGTTTAGCTCACTCAACTACAAAGGAGTTCAATAACACCTTATCAACTTACTTTTAAAATGTCATGCAATTTTAATTACTTATTGCGCCGTATGCTGTTGAAATGCTTGGACCGTGGGGTGCTGAGGCCATGACTCTTTCGGGGTGATGGGACGAAAACGAACGACGAGAGGCGTATGAGGTAAAGCCTAAGAAGGTACGGAATCTAAAAATTAAAAAGAAATCGTGCTTTGTCCATATTTTTTATTTAAACTAAACATCCTGGTTTACATTAGAATATTAATTAAACTAATAGTCGTATATTTATCAAGTTCATGTGCAAAAAAATGTATATTTCGCGAACTAAAATTATATATTCGTTATTCATCCGTTTCTAATAAAACGCTTGATTCATAGTTCTGTATATATTAAGAAATTTACTTGGATCGCTTGGTGAAATGCCGATGACAGGCTAAATGTGTTTTAAAAGTGAAATATACATATGTTTTATGCATATAACTAGTTTTATACATGGCTTTGCTCATTTAAACTTCAAGATCGTATCTTATATAAAACTTATCGCATTTTCTGGTATGATTAGTATCTTAAATATATGCTCCGAAAGAGCTGGCGCAACCTTTGTTGCGACAAAGGTTGCGAAAAAAATAAACTACAACCAACCAACTAACCAATAACAAACCCAACAAACAACCAACCAACCAAAATTAGTTCTTGTGTTTTGTACAACTCAAATTTCAATAAACATCTTACCTTAATTCACATCTTCCAATGACTGAGTCAGTGGCTGGCAACGCTACTCAAGCGGAACATTTTAGAAAGAGGTTACGTATTTCTATTGTTTGGAGTTGAGACACTAGTCCGCGGGGTCCATCCGTGAAGAATTTCTACAAAGAAACTGACAGAAAATTCTTTGGTGCCACCCATAAGCAGAAGGCTGGTTTATACTTCGCAAAGCGCATTAACATTGGCATCCAGCGTGGCAATACAGCCAGCCTTTTGGGCACGCTTGTCTCTAGCAGCGACATGGTACTGTAACGACTAACCTTTTTAGTTGTGATATATATTAAGAAATATAATTATTTGAATTCAAATAGAAGAACGCCTCGCAAAACAATCGACAACAGAATTGTATCTGGCCGCGAACTGAACAAGGGTTGTAAATAAAAATCTCTTGATTGATAATATAAACGATATATTTCCTGAAACCAGAGACTTACTGAAGATCCCGGTCAGCTCGTTTACCGCTGGCCGCTACATGGTGGAGTATCGCCGAATCCTCAAAAATTGAGAGAAGAGGACTGGTACAGAAGTATCGAAGGGGCAACAGCACGTCGTGGTGGAAGTGCTGCGTTGACTAGTGATATATTCATTAAAATATTTTATTTTTGTCAATACTCTTTTCTTTTTGTCAATAGTCTGTAATTAACTTGTAATTTTATTTTTAATAAGTATTCAGTAGGGGGCCATCTACCAATTACGTCACACGAATTTCATAATATTTTGGCCCCTCCCCCGTCCTTGTCACAGCTCACATTCGTGAGACTCCTCCCTCCCTAGTGTGACATCACATATTTTGCAATTTTACATCAATAAATTATTAAATTAAAATAATAGTTCCTTAATTAGCTTAAATATATTAGATTTCGAACTCACGAAATTTAGGACCCCTCTCTATTCAAACAATGTCACACTTCGTCGACCCCCTCCCCGCCCCTTGACATGTGACGTAATTTATGAAAGCCCCTAACAATTATTAACTTATTAAAATATTTAATTACTTTTTATTGTACAAATTAATCTTATGAAACATTTTATCGATGTGGATGTTATGAAAGAAGAAACGTATTATGACTTTTCAATATAGGATTAAGTAATTGGTCATAAATTAAAATCAAAATAAGAACAAATTCGTAATATCAATAAGTTTCTTGTTGATCTTATAAATTTGAAAAGAAGTAAGAGAAATTAAGCAAGAGTAGATAAATGATTGTGACATGCAAAGACAGACGGACTAACATACCAAACAATAAGGTCTCCGTTATTAATAAAATGGCATCAGAACCCTTAAAAAACGCAACAACAAACACAATATAAAGCATGTTAACATCAATAATTTCTAAGAACATCAACAAATCGTGTAGATCTGACACCGTTTGTCAAAGTCTCAATTTAGTACAATGTTACCAGTTTTTATAATATGTTAATAAAGGCAATTACTTTAATTTGATTAATTAAGACTGATTTAGCAAAAACCCGAGCATCTCTGCATATATTGAGTTAATTCTTTATGATGTTTGTTGCTTTTTACCGTTTTTATTTATCTACGTTGTCTATGATAAAATATTTTTATACTTTACTGACAGTTACTTTTTTCCAGAACTTACTGATTACAACAGGTTTTATTTACAGTATTTAATGTTATACATTTAATTCTACACTCTTTTATGTGTGAATGTCAGCAACCTGACAGACTATACACTTGATGGTATGTGGTTCATGCCGCCCATGCTCTATAGACCCTTGGGGTCAAATTGCAACCCCCTTAAGTCTTAAGCTTCCTAGCTTAAGGGATCTGGATCTGAATTCTGATGTGGAAGGAACTTACTTAACTCTCTTTTCTTTTACCTTCTCCCACTACTACTATGGAAAAAGAATACTATTCTTCTTCTATGCTACTACTAATGACAGTAGTAGATGTGACTCGGCTTAATGATCTGTGGGATGTGGACACAATTTTGCAATGAATTAAAAATTTTACATATAATAAAATCAAGCATTAAAATAATATCTAATCATCTTACATTAATTATCAAATCAAATCATCATTTATTGCATAAAAAATGGTAAGTAGTACATAAAAAGGATGTAAAGCATATTCCATAAAATTAAATGTACACACTTTAAAAATATCATCATAGATTTTTTAAATTACTCTTTAACCGCGCGTTCCATTAGTAGCTTACAACGCCCAATCTGCTCCGTTAGCCGTTCCACAAGGCGACCGCGGTCGTTGTGGTCGTGGCGAAAACGTCACTAATGACGTCATCATTTTCGATCACACAACGCTCACAACGACCCATGTCAAGGGGTGGGTCGAATAACCATTCCACGTTTTACGATTGTAAGTCTCTAATGGAACGTAGCCTAAATTATAATTAATGCGCTATTTAACTCGTTATATTTATAACGTTATAATTTTCTACGCTCGTATAACACCTAGAAGGTTGCGACGTTTTGTATCGCACTTGGTTTCACTGTCATTTATGATAATTATTTTATTATTTTACATTACTTCGTAAGAAGAGTTCACTAACACGACTTTTAATTTATCATATTATTACAACTCAGGTCCCGACAAAAACAAAACCCACCTGCATATCTGAAACAAAACACATTTTATTGCCTGCCGGCATTTAAACCACTTGTAACTCTTTTATGAGCGTCTTCTTTTGTTTACTTTGTGTTTAAAATTTGTGATTAGAAAAAAGCCCATTGTTTTATTGTACTCTTTTATGGCAGTTTGCGGCCGAGTCATTAGCCAGGTATGGCGGATTAAGCCGACTTAGATACGGGGACATTGCATTTGTGCAGTATAAAACGATGACCTGATGGAGGGGGAGACAGTCGAGCGAGAACCACGAGCGAAGCGAGACGTGTGTAGTACAATCGGGAATCTAATAAGTGACGGACTTTGCGCGTTTTATCGAGTTACGACCGTCTGCATTACGTTTGGACTTGTTGTGTTCAGTTATATTTGTACCTGTATTATACGTGTTTGTATAGTTCTAATAAACTCTATAGTAATTCTAACGGCATTTTAACTCGAGTCTCGCGACTCGTAACAGTATTGTATTGTAAATGGCGAGTGGTTGACAACATAAACATCCTACACGGTCATCCCACCGGCTATAAGGTATCTAAATAATCATGTATTCGCCTTGATGTTTTGCATACAAATTTCTTTAACAACCTCAGGCTATATATGAATGTGTGAGCAAGGCCGTCACGCAATGTAAGCACGCTTCCCAACGGTAGGCACTAGTAACTATAGTTTTAGACCAAGAAAATTATTAATATAATATCAGAGAGTGCTATAATGAATTTATTATCCATAGAATAGGGAAGCAGACAAAATAAATTGAGATACTTGTTGCCGTCTTGCAAAATGTCGGAACCTCATAGATTTTGTACAAACGTATGACGTGATAAGTGTGTACAAATAAAACGACTCAAATAACGTTGAAACAGGAATTGAAACTTTTCTATGACATTTTAAAAGTAAGACGATAAGATGATATTTTAATCTATGTTCTTTTATGTGTAGAATATTATATTTTCATTCAATAAAGTATACTAATGAGTTAAAATTAAATATTTCAGAAAATATTGATCTAAGCAATTAGATCTGTGAGCCCTTTTTGTAGGAAATTAAATTCCCAACAAATTTGCTATTTACATGTTTTTCGTAAAGTCCATTGCTTCTGAGATAATAAGCAAAAATACTAGAATTTTAGGTGAAAATCAACTTCAGTGATGTGTACCAACTCACCAGTATATGCTACACTTTCGCTGCAGTGAACACTATTGCAGACTGTTTAATTCTGAATAAATTGCGACCAAGCCCGAAGATAGAGCATAAAATGCGGCTGAGTTATAGAAGTTAATTAATATAAAGGGCTGTTTTACCTTTCAGGGATTTTTATTCCCCCAACATATATATTTTAAGTATATATATATATATATATATATATATATATATATATATATATATATATTAATTTATGTATTTATTATTAAAATGTAAGTAGTTTGTACTATATGTTACGTATACCACCATCGCCATTATCATTTCAATTCATTCCTGGGGTTGTCTGGAAGAGATCGCTTTTTAGCGATAAGACCGCCCTTTATACATTACTAGTAATAATTTTAGTCTTTAAGTTCATGTTTGTATTGGTATATAATAAAGGGTTATCTATCTATCTATCATATACAACAAAATTTCAGATGGGGACCGAGAAAAAAATAGTCCAAAAAAACCACCCTAATATATATATGTTCATATGTATTTAATTTATAAAGTAATTTAAGAATGTGTACTTAATAAAATATGTAGTTTAAGTATGTCTGTTTAAGATCTATCTAGTAGTCTGCACCATCTACATCGCCAGATTAGGTTTAATTATTGCCTAAGTTAAGTTGCCTGAAAGAGATTGCTGTAAGCGATAAGGCCTTCTATTGTTTCTACTCTAATTGTATATTTGGTGAGCTATAAAGTGTTTTCTATTCTATTCTTTTCTTAACATAATCTACGGATCTATAAGTGCTTCTCTAAGTTTACGACCCTAGAAGGGGCTTCTGAATCTGTCTCCTTACTGTTTAGTTAAAACCACAAACAAACTTACAATTTGTATAATGAAAAGTGACAATTAATAGCGGTTTGGCGGGTACCCAGTTTATTGACTTGCCAAACAGACAAACCGTGTGAAGCCATAAAATGTATATGAATGAGGAATTAGAAAAAGTAATTTGATTTAATTTAAAATTATTTATCCATTTCCAATTGCGAATTAAAATAATCCTATTTAATCGATTGTAAAACAACTAATTTTGAAAATAAAACAATAAGCAATTAATAGAACGATTTAATAATAACATTTCTGAACCATTTATGAACAATTGAAAAGTAAAGTAAGAAAAATCGCCGTAGCGATCTCATTATATTAAAATCGAATATATAAATCGATTGTATACCCATTAGTAAGTTTGTACAGTAGGTGTGGGTGAACACATGAATGGTTGGCCTTGGAATACTTTGTTGAATGTCACAATAATACAATACGTTAGTCATCCCGTGTTTGGCGCCTAATCATACGATTAAGACTAAAATATTTGAAAAAATATAAAATGAAACAAAGAAATAAAATGTGTACTATGTAACTTAAGACATGGATTAAAGGCAGATGTCTAGCCATAACCTAAAACAAAAAGTTTAAGGCTTCGATATTTGAAAATTTATTACGTCACTTCACTAGTTCCCGCCAAACAGTCGTTGGTCGTTGTACTTGTTCTCTTTTCAAATATGATTATGCACAAATTGCGTATCTAGTCAGTAACAAATAACCATGGTAATTAGAATATTTTTTTATTTTATTGCATGAGTTCAGCAGACAGGCAGACGGCGCACTTGATGAAAAGCGGTTACCATCGCCTATGGACATTTGCAACACCAAAGGTGCTACAAATGCGCTGCTGCTCTCTTAAGGAAGACTGGAACCTAGCCACTAATGCCGGAACACAACTCAAGGTTGTTATGGCGGCATACTCTAGACCAGGGGTGGTAGCCATCCAGTCGGGCAAATGCCCTACCACCTGGCTGTGGGTTGTTTAGTCGCCTCTTACGACAGGCCGCCAGGCCGCAGGAAATTGTATTCTTTCTGCGTTCCTGCACGGATATAGAATAATTGTAAAATAAAAGCGTTTGTTAAAGTGTTGAACGACGTCATATGATGGTGTTCTCAACTCGAAAAGGGACTATTGAGATTTGCAAGACATAGCCAAGGCATAGGCGAAGGAACGAACACCGAGGGGCTTTAGTGGGTATTCCCGACTCGGATGGCAGAACTTCTTCGGGAGTGCTAGTGTCACCCCAATGCCCCAGCGCAAAGTGGCGAATCTCACCGGCCCCCGTCGGGTTTCCCCCGCGTTTGTCCTCAATCGGATTTCGAAGGCTACGACATTTTGTAAGCTGATTAATTGATGATTGTCTCTATTGATATCAATGTACACTACGCTATTGGAAGCAGCGGTTCGTGAGATTGCAATACGATGTTCCGCTGTTAGTTTTAGCTTTTACTCTGTGGCATTACCAAGTCTCTTGAATAAAATATTTACAATAAATAACATAAACACGCTATACGCAAGCTAGTTCTTTAGATCTTTATTCTGAGGCTCTTAAACTTTGTATTATCTTGTGACGTAAGAAATAAATTTTAAATAACCACAAAAAATCTTGAAATTCTTTTAAGTGTTTGAGGCTCTAAAGATTCTCGTTTACACGCAATGCATTGAATCTTCAAACATTTTTTACGTGATATAAATGTTTTTATAATAAACTTTCGTTTATTTACTAGTTTGTTTATAATAAATGGGATTTATATTTTATACTTCAAATAAATTATATACATACCTACATATAACTATTTTTCATGAAATCATACCGTCAAGTCCATCCGTCCGCTTCTAATGTCCGAATCCGTTTATAATGATATCTAGGGGAAGTGACAAACACGTATAATATATATAATATATATCAGGTATGTCGTGGTAGCGTAATGACTAGTGCACGCGTCCCAAACTCAAAGGTTTCGATAGTGGCCGGAACGTATGCACCATTTGGGCAGTTTTCTGACCTAATGTGCATATTGTTACGTGCTAACAACGATGAAGGACGACATCGTGATGCAACCTGCACGTTGAGATAACCGATGTGTCAAACCTGCCAAGCCGCCTTGGATAAGCGTGGCGGGTATACTGTCCGTTTCCCAATAGTGGAGACGTTTGTGGGCTGCTATTATATATATAGCGCAAATACTAAGCCGACGTTATATAAAGCACAAAGCATAGGAATACTTAGAAATTTATTATTATATAAATAATACATTTTGTTCCAGGCATCATAAACTATAAAAATTGCATCTAGCACTGTTATTTTTGTAGAAGAGTTATTTTGATTCGAATCAAGGCGATTGATAATTTTAAGCACAAAATTCTTTCTAAAATTGTTATTATTGTCATTGTAACCGAACATAATATATAAAAATAGGTTATTATAAGCGACCTGTCAATACAAGCGAGCGACTTTGTTATAATGAATTTTGTATGAAAACCAAACTAAGCTGTGTAATTAGTGGTTGGATTATATAGGTGGAGTCTTAATAAATGGATTCTACTGTATGTAAATAGGTATTTCACAGTCATTCTCCTCAGAAACTACTGGGTACGTACTGTTATAGTTATTTGATAGCATAGTTATTCTTGTCATGTTGCCGTTTGAAGTGAATAATTAATTTTGTCATGTACCCTCTTATTTCTAAACGATACAATCGGCCATGTCCTTAATGGTATAATAATATTATATTTTTATTTATTCGGTGATTAACGCTTGTTTTTGTATAGAGTAAGTAGTTCTCTATAATTTTATTTAGGAGTGTTTTTCTGTAATATGTAGTGATGTGTACAGATTATAATTCAAAATCTCTCAATTGTAGTGAATACACTACATTTTGTTTTCATGTTGGCAGCCGTGATAGATTTGTACTGTGTTTAGTTTATTTTATTACTTGTAAAACTTTAAGTATAATGTTGTATATAATATCTTGCATAAAACATTATCTGGAGTTTCCAAACAGTAATGTATTCATTTCTTTGCATTCATAACACTTTAATTAAAATAATTTATCAATGACTTCAACCCATTATCGGTTGTGCCAATTGCTAAGTTTCATGTACTGTAAAATTGTTGGAGGGAAGGCGAGGTGTTCTAAAAATGCTTCTAGAGTGTAAAAAGTCAGTGTATAATATTATATATGCTAAAACCGTAAGGTTCTCTGATTATAAAGTATTTTGACCACTTGCTGTTCTTTTACTACCATAAACCCTTCTGAGTTGTTGCAATTATTACAGTACACATGGATAAAATTTGACAGGAAGGTGTAGTATGTGTGTAGTGTTATAATGTAGTGAAATCTAGAAAAAAGAAAGACTAGCGGTGGTTGCCATACTTATGACTAAAGGTTATTTTTTTATTAATGTTCATAGTGCTGTCTGGTATCGTTGTCAGATCTTGAAAAAAGAAAAATAATGCTTCTTTAATGATTCTTTTAATTCAATCAACAGATACTGGGATTCTCTCTTTTCTTTCACCATATCCCCATTATTTGGGGTCGGCACAATATGTCTTTTCCTTCCACACTCCTCTACTCTGACATACATCTTCTGTCACACCACATATCATCATATCATCCTTCACACAATCCATCCATCTTTTTTTTGGTCTACCTTTACGTTTGTACCCATCTATCTTGAAGTTTAACATTCTTTTTGTCACGTGACTTTCATCCCTCCTCATTATATGCCCATACCAACTTAATCTTCTTCCTCTCAATTTTTCATTCACGGGTGCAACTTTCAAAGATCCTCTTATGTACTCATTTCTCACCTTATCCATTCTTGTGACACCACACATCCATCTCAACATTCTCATCTCAGCTGAGTGGATACGTTTGTGGTTTATCGCTTTAGTGGCCCAACATTCCGACCCATATAGCATGACTGGTCGTATGACAGATTTATATTTATATCAACAGATACTGGGATATCAGCTCCTAAAGTCGTAAAAATTGTGTCTACCTCTCATCTTCTAACTTTTAAACGATGAAATGAAAAAATCTGAAAAAAACTTTATAGTTATATTATTTGTATAATCATCATATTGTGTTTCTTATAGAAAAATGATTATAGTTCCATACTCAACTAGCGAAAATAGCCGACATTTGTCACCACTACGGAACCCTTCCATATACGTGACTGTCAAGCACTTGTCCAATTTATTATTATCTTTACGTACCGGTCCCTAAAATATGCATAGATTAACAAAAGTACAGACTATGTCAAATGACACGAGTAACATATTGTAGATGCAGCAATAGCTTTGTGACCCCTTGAGTAATTATTGAGGTATGGGGTATTTTTGCTTACATTCTTTTTACACTTCCAAAGTCAAACAGTAAAAATAGGGAACGTTTGCCGCCTTCACGGAACCCTGGGATGCGGCCCGAATCTCAAGCACATATCTAATTTATTGTCTACAGTTACCTGCGACTTCGTCCGGGTGGAACGGAACTTAATTTAATTTGCCTTTTGGTGCAGCGACGGGCGTGTGTGTGTGGACCTTTATTTTTTCTAAAATAAAAGTAGCCTAGGTTATTCCTTATAACGTTAGCTATCTGCTAGTGAAAGGCCCTTCAAAATCGGTTTAGCCGTTTCAGAGATTAGCCGAAACAAACAGACAGACAGACAAAAATGTTAAAAATTGATTTTTCGATATAAGTACTGTATATATGTATTTAGTAAAAAGCTGTTATTTTTACATTACAAACAGACATTTGAATTTTATTTATTTGTATGGATAGGCATGGAAAAATAATATCTATAAGAATCGGTCCCTAAAATATGCATAGATTAACAAAAGTGCAGACTTTGTCAAATAACGCGAGTAACATACTGATGGATGCAACAATAGCTTTGTAATCAGAATTCTTAGGCGTTACACGCATGACATACAGACAAGGTATTTTGTATGCAGTTGGCGCGAATCCAACTCATTCTCATTGGCTCCATGCTGTGAGTTTGACGTACATCCAATGTAGACAGGGAAGCAATGGTTCATGAGATTGCAATTTTTAGTTACTTCAAAACCATCGTCGACTGTGTTTTAAATGAAAATTTTAAAATAAGATGCAGCCAATGTGTCTACGCAGGTCGCATCCCCTACCAGAACCTTGCTATACCGCCAGGAATTTATTTAAGGAAAAAGCAATACACAGCATTTGAAATACGTTTAAAAAATATTTTTGATGTTTTAATGTATTCTATGAAACTATGAAAAACATCTTTTATTAAATATTGACGTGTTTGCGCAGATTAACCGATGACGAACCAAAACCTATGAGTATGAGCAACTATGTTTTAAAAATACCCACCATGTACTTTTTACAATTGTTATTCTCATTAATCTTCAAAAGAAAATTTTCTTAGTGTTATAGTTTTAACCTTGTTTGCTTATAATGCTGGAGGCTTCGCTCGCGTATAATAATTATCCGAGATAAAAAGTAGCCTAATGCTATTTTTTTAAAATAAACTCTACGGGCTCTAAGTTCCGTAGCTTTTTTTAGAAACTTTGATTTAGATTGTACTGAATTTACAAGCTTGTTTATAATTGTTGTTAATGCGTGTGACAGTTTGTTGGATTGTATTTGTGTTGGGGTTACCTTAAAATTAGTTATAATATTATTTTATTACTAGGCTTTATTCTGTACTTATTTCAGTGTGAAGCGTTGCTGTTACAATGATATGTGGTGTGGATAGTATCTGTGAAGTGCATTGCTTAGAACTATGGTATATGCTATTTTTTGTATGTTAGTGCTAGTGCTGTGTGTTGGTTTTCTTTTTGTGTCCGGGTGTTTTAGGTGTGTAAACTTTGTGTGTTGTTTTTTGTTGTGCGTGTGCTGTAGGGTTCGATGTAGTGTCGCGCTGAGGTGTATTTGTTATGTGTTTTGATGTGGCTCATGTGCTATTTCACACAATAATTTATCTTTGTGCCAAATTTCATCTAGATCTGTTCAGCCGTTATAGCATATACGGCTAAATAGTATAGATTATGTTATGAGACATTATAGGATTTTTAATTGTAGATCAATAATCAACTTCCCTAGCAAGGAAGTTATTAATGAATATACTTTATTGTTCGTTAAAAGTAGGGTTATAAGCCGGTTACGTAACTAAGCGTTCATTTTGCTTACTACTAGTTAAAATTTGACATAAGCTTAATAAAGGTAATGTCAAATGTCTACAAATGGTAAGGTGAGTGAATGGATCCTAATGTTGATATTAGACGGTCCAAGCAAATTGAATCAATGTGGTTGAAAGGGACAAAGCTAAAAAAGGACACGGCTGTATTCAATACCAATGAGTGGTATTGTAAAAGAGTATAAACAATTTTTTTTAGCTAATAATCTATAAAAAACCTATGTAACACACACACACACATATATATATATATATATATATATATATATAATTGTAGTAAACGTAATATATAAAGCACGACATCCTACCAACCCCATTCATTCAATCATCCCACCTATCCATCCATCCATCCATCCATTCACCTATCCAGTTATCCATTCATCCATCAAACCCACCGTTACCTAACATATTCCCAAATAGCGAATAAATATTCGCTATTTGGGAATATGTTAGGTTAGGTATATACATGAACATAATAAGTCAAATCAATCAAAATCAATTTATTGTCAAAAAATTACACATAAATAATGCTTACATAGGTTCCGCACTAGGACTATCCTGCATCGCGGGACACCAAGTACGCGTGTGACTGATGTAACAATATTTTTCTCTAAAATGAAACTTAAAAAAAATATATGTTAACTTGTTTGTGTGTGTGTGTGTGGGCGTGCGTGCGTGTGGGTGTGTGTGCGCATATGATGGATAACAATATTCTGATATGTATAATAAGGTTAATTTATATGATACTAGCTAATGTCCGCGACTTCGTCAGCGTGGTGCGGTTTTTTAACTATCCCACGGGAACCCTTTAATTTTTCGGGATGAAAAGTATCCTCTATGTTGATCAGGGATATAAGCTACCACCATACAAAATTTCGTTTAAATCGGTCCCTCGTTTTGGAGATTAGCCGGTACGAACAGACAGACAAACAGAGAAACATAAAATTTAAAAAAATCTAAATTAATTCTATTTCACTTCTTACATCCCCCTGACTCTGTTTTTAACATTTTTTTAATGTACTGATATTCGACCTCTACAGTTTTATTATATGTATATAGATTATTATATAATGAGTTTTCAGTTTTTTGGTAATCAAGTTGTATAAGCCACAGGAGGCTCCTGTTGTCGCAAAATGTCAAAAATGGGCTGCAAATGAAACCGTTTTCCTTGCTAATTACTGATCAATATATAACCAAAAAAAATCTTCACTATATGAGACATTTTCTACCCATATATTTTATTATATTTTAAGTTAAGTAAAAAGTTCACAAATTCACTTCGAAATTAGTAACATGAAACCATTTTACGGTTTCAATTTTTATCAGAACAGTATACAAAAATATCTACATCTTTATAGAAGAGAGATAAATAATTTGGTATTATTATTTTTGGAATAGTACTTTATTTTATTCACAATAAAAAAATAATAAATATAATAATGCATCTAAAAAACGACCCCGTCTATGGAATCCCCGCTATCACCTCAAAATTAAAGTACCGAATACGTTGGCGTTGCTAAAACCTTTAAGTTTCGGTTTTCTCTAGCCGATTGTCAAATTTGGACTTGTTAACAAACCTTAATATAACCAAAATCAATCGAAACACAATTTACTTAATAAAACCTACACATAATGATCTAATTCATTCAGAAACATCTTAGCAATGATGTCATTCGCAGGTTTCCTAATTTGGACGACCGTGACGACCGCCATATTTGGTTTTTGCCTCTTTGACAAAGGCTGTTGCATTTTAAATGTTTATTCCTGTTAAACTCGTTTTGAGATTTCTGTACGTATAAAAAGAATGATATGTGCGCAAGAGTTATTGAGATAAAAGAAATTTGAAGCGTTTTTAAAAAGTTAAATGGCTGTTTTAGTAGGGATTTGAGGGCTTTTTTCTTATTCACAGTCACAAAATTTAAATAAATGGATTTATACTTTTGTGTGCTTCTTTCTTACTTATAATTCGATTTTTAAGTATTTTTATTCATTTTAAGTATTAAAATTAATTTCAAAGCGAATTGATTCTTACTAAAAAAAATCAGAATATTCACTTTCATCATCGCTTAATATTAATGTTCGTTTTATTTTTAGTATATTCTTACAACTTAGCCAAAATTCCACGAAGCACGCCGATAAATGTGAATGCACACATTGCACATGCACGGCCATAAAGCAGAGTTTATTACGGTTTTATTACCTGCCCGCATTTGGATTTCTTTTGTGTACGATGAGCTATTTATTTGTAATTAGAAAAGCCGCTTATTGTGTATTGTAATCCTTTATGATGGTCCTTAGCCAGGTGTGGTTCTTGGAAAACTTCAGTCCACGCGGTCGATTGTTGTATTGTACAGTTTAGTATAAAACAATGACCGAACTGGGAGAGGCAGTCTAGCGAGAACCACGATAAAAGCAAGACGTGTACATTCGATAAGCGAGATAGTGACAGACTTTGCGCGTGTTATTTAATTGTGCATTACATTTGGACTTATTGCGTCCGGTTATATTTGTACCTATGTTATACGTGTTTGTATAGTTGTAATAAATTCTATAGTAATTCCAAACGACATTTTAATTCGAGGCTCGCACTCGTAACAATATTTATACTTTTAATATTGTCTATCTATGATTTGTTACTTTATGATGAAGAGTGTGTTATAGTATTAGACGTAATGTCAGGAAGGCTCTTGAATAAATATGACTCCGATCTTAAAACTGGCTTTTAGTTTTTACTTTAGTAAGTATCCTCCAGTCGTACAAAATGGTGTCTCATTTTAACTGAATTCAAAAACCCATGTGGTTTTTACATTTTTGAATTCCCATCAATGAGAGCGAGTTTTATACACTTCTCATCTCTCATTGGTTAGCCGTATCCTTACGTCCTGGCTAACACAGGCATATAGGCATTGATTAGCAATAACAAAAGTAGATCATTAAGTAATTGATAAATTAAATTTAATTAAATAAATAAGAAAATTGAAGTAGATAATTTAATATAATTTATTTTATGATTAGAAATTATGATTATACATGAATGGTAAACATAGCGTAGATCAAAAGAATGTCGTTACTATGTTTTTCTTAAGGTAGCTCTTGTTAAACGTCAAAAGCCAAATGCCAAAAGATTGACCTTGAACTTGACCTACTTTTGTTTATGAGAATTAGATTTAAATACAAATTTTATTTATTACGAAAGTTTCTTATAGAAATGAAATGAAATCTAAGAAATGTACAAGCAAATAATTGAGTTGTAAATCGGAGCGTGTGGCGACCGGGATTATATTAAGCCAAAGAAATAATATAAAATTATCTACGACTATAAACGTGGTAAGTGCATCCACTACAATGGTATATTTATACTTTATCTGTGGCGTTTATTTACTATATTATTTACTTTCATTTTAGGTTCCCTAGTCATATTGACAAATATAGAATCCTTGTTTTCCTCATGTCTTTTCGTGTGTCCGTCCGTCTGTTTATGTATGTCACAGATTTTTTCTTGATTCTTACAGAACCGTAACAAACAGAAGAAATTTAAGCATTTAAAAATAAAAATAAATAAGCATTTTAAATAAAATTTGTTAGGTATTTAAAATATCTAGTATTAGTTTAAATGCATATACGTATGCGAAGAATGTTACAATCACTTCACAATGAATGAAAAAGGAAACTATTGTGCGCCTATGGAATTTTTTCACATCATAAAAATATCAAGCCGATGCTATCTTTGTAAATTGCAGTTATTTACATAAACGGTACATATGTATCTTGTTATTTAAGATTTTATACCGTGATTGATGCAAGATAGGTGTTTACAGTTTTACTAGTAATTAATAATGATCCGTGTAATTATTGGTAGCGATGGCCTCATACAACTCTATACCTCGCGGCTTCCTTTTATTTACCAGTAGCCGTGTTAGCGAAACTTCGTTCGCGTTGCCATGACTAAAATATATTTTCAGTGAATTGTAACGGTGGCACACAGCGTTACAACAACCTCATATTAGTTAGTATACTTTTTCCATGATCGTCTATAATGTTATAACATTCTAAACATGCCATGTCTGTACATTAAAGCTATTAAAAAAAACAATTGGAATACATTACATAAACGATGCAATTTTTTCAAATTTCTTGTCTGTTTGTTCGGGATTCACGTAAAAACTACTAGACCGATTTCGATGCGGTTTTCTCTGATCGACAGCTAATTCTTAGACTTAAACTCTGCGCTACTTTTTGTCCTGGGAACCCGGCGGTAACTTTGCTGGGATGATTTAAAATGGCCAGAATAAAAACAAAATTCGAATTGCAATGTGATTTTACAACTAGTCGATAGCAAATATTATGTTATAAAATGTGTGATATTTTTTATCCCTGGAGTCCTGCGGGAATTTTCCCGGTAGCGGTTTGTAGTTGTTCGGGTGCATAAAAATTAATTTATTTCAACACCGTTTTCCCTAAAACCATAGCTTGCATACTTTATTGATGCTGCGGTACTTTGTGACTTGGGAATCCCGCAGGAATTTCAAGTCAAGCGTGTACGGTAAGTCGCGGGTATATCCTAGTTATTAATAAAAATAAAGATAGAATATATCCAAGTGTTGACCTGGGATATAAGTTAGCTTCATGTTAGATATTTCATCCGTGCAGGAACGGAGAAAGAATACAATTTCCTGCGGCCGTAAAAGGCGATTAAACAACCCACAGCCAGGTGGTAGGGCATTTGCCTGACTGGATGGCTACCACCCCTGGTCTAAAGTATGCCGCCATAACAACCTTCAGTTGTGTTCCGGCATTAGTGACCAGATTCCAGTCTCCTTTAAGAGAGCAGCAGCGCATTTGTAGCACTTTTGGTGTTGCAAGTATCCATAGGCGATGGTAACCACTAAACATCAAGTGGGCCGTCTGCCTGTCCGCTGAATTCCTGCAATATAAAATAAAATAAAAAAAAGATATAAGAGTTTTAAAAGAAACAAGAAAAAACAAAAAATAAATAAAGATTTATCCCAATTTACCATACCAAAAGAAAAGAAAGAAAAAGACCCTTTCCTGCCCAAAGGAAGGAGAGAGAATAAAAAAAACATAAAAGCGTACTAGGCGTAGCTATTGTACCCCAACCTACATTTTACGTACTGTAGTTTAATTTGCCCATGCTTTTATTTGTACCTAAATATTTTTACCTGCCTTTAATTTAAAAATAAGAAAGAAAGAAAATATATTTATTTAGAACTACATCCAATATAAAATATATTTAAAAATAAAATTAAAAATATGACTGAATGAAGTTCCAAGTTGGTTCTAGCTTAGCATGATGGTGGTTGAGTCAGCCAGCGTTAGTCTTCCGCTATGGTCATTACAGTGGCTTTCGGATAGGGGATAGTAGATAGGGGGATAATAAAAAAATATAAGCAAAATAAATTAAAATGACCATTACTATTACAATACTACATAATATGTATGTATTAAAATACTCAATACTACTAGATTAAACATACAAATGGTATGTACAATTTTTTAATAAAAGAAAAATACGAAATGAATTTTTTAAACAAGAACATATAGTAAAGTTTAAAATCTATAACAAAGTCAAACTGAATGCAAAAATTTTACCCAACCGTACGATATATGATTCGTACGATTATTTAGTTCGTACTCAAGATATAATAAACAATTGATCATTCATGTATTTAAAACCAGTCCTAGGGCTATTCTCTTAAGTTATTTGACAAATAAGCAACTTCCTTTCATCGTTACTTTGAAATATTATTTCTGAACCACTTACAACATGTCATGTTGGAACACTTATAATAATTTTCTTTTGTAATTAGTCTACCGTGAGTCGGTAGTTATAAAAATAAAATGATTGCTCGAAATGTTTAAACAATAAACCTTTTTATAGTCACGACACGATTGCTGTACGATATTATTACGACTGAGGGGTCGAAACATTTTTATAGACCATTTAATTACTATCTGCTAGTAAACTCGCCCACTGAAACCATATTCACTAGCTAACTAGCAGATTGAACATAATCTACGAGAAAAGTTGAAAGCCAGGCTACTTTATTCGCTACTCGCTGGTGCGTTAGCTTGTAAGTTAGTAAGCTGTTTGTCGTCATAGTTGCTAGTGAACTAGCTGCGAGTATCTCATTCTTTGGTTTCATCGTCTACAAAGTGGACGATGGAATTATTTCGCCCGGGAGCCGTTATTCTAGCACATTTTATCAAAAAATAATTTAACAAAAATTAACAAAACACGCGTTTTCAACTTGCTAGACAGTAAGCTGTTGAGTGGAAAGATTACTATCGCACTAGCTGATTCCTCAGTTTTAGAAATCAGCGGCTAGTAGCTAGTAAACTCGCTTAATGTCATCTCGTCAGCTATTTCTAAGAATAAAGAAATACCATGAGCATGTAGTACGTAAAATATTAAATATGGTCATCTGAAGTGCCAGTACCAACTTACACACCACGTAAAGACATTTATGTGAAACCTAGAAAGCGAAATCGTCTTCCATTAGAAGATAATCTAAATTCATACATACATTTAACGATTACTTTTAAGCTAAGAAATTAAGCCTTTTTAATTTAGTTACAAACTGAATACTTTTATTCGATTTTGCGTTACAAAATGCGACGTTCAATCGCGTTCAAGATTGTAGTTTTCTATATAAGTTTAATCGTAATATATAAATACAATTTTTATCATCTTGGGTAGTTCAGGTGATGAGTATATTTATTTTTATTTTTTAAAACACTTCAGATACTATAAGTGGCCGATCACTGTTTTGAAATAGATTACAAAATTAATGTTATTAAAATTGATATAAGTTTAGAGGTTCGTAATTAGTGTTACAATATTAGTGTGATTGCTTTCATTAAATTTTACTGGTAGATATGTCTATGTTATATATAATAATAGCGCTCTTGTGCTACATTTTCTGCCTAAAGCACGATAATATAATTGGTTTTAATATATATATTATACATATATATATATATATATATATATATATATATATATATATATATATATATATATATATATATATCTCCCTCTCGAAGTATCTCTATATCTCTTCTATCACCTTTGTATTATTTATCTAGGTAGTTTATTTTTAGAAGGTAACCTGAGTTCAACGTTTTGTCAAATATATTTTTTTATATATTGTTATCAATTTTTTATATAAAAAATGAATAATTAATTATATGATGAATTATAATTATAGTTGTTCACTGGCGAGTTTATTTGTTCCTATTATAATTACATAATAATAATAATAATAATCGGCAGACAAACACACATATTGTATATCCCCAAGTTAAGCAGATTACGCTCGTGTTATAGGTGATATACAACGGACCCCTCTAGGGCCGATCCCAGACACCCAGACCATAAGAGTAAATAACAGAAAGTTTGTTTCCGAAATTTACCATGCCGGGAATCGAACCCGGTACCTCTGCGTTCCAACGAGTTCGGCCGGCTATGACTTGGCCCGCCCCACCACAGAGGCCGCCAAATTAATTAATTATATATTATTGATTACTGTCTTTTAATTTAGATGAATCTCCAAAAGGTCCATCCATATAAACACAAACTTGATACATTCAACGTTACTGAATACCGTCGTGTCAGTTGTGTGTTTTTCAATCAAATTGATTCAATTTGGTTGATCCCTCTAATATCATCAACATTACGTTGATGTGCGGCTTTTCCTTCATATTCTGCAAAGAGACTAGCGAAAAAAATTAAACACAATAAGTTGTCACAGTGATATCTGGTTTTGTACAAAATTTATTATAAGGTGGGCGTTTTAGGAAGTTGGAAAAGTTAGTAGGCGACCTCCAGCGCCTGCCTACGACATAATGCCAACGGCTAGCGTTGCTCAATTACAGGACTTAAATTTCCGGTACATTTAATGTGGGACGTGTGTGATATGTGATTATGTCCGTTATTAAACTTAGTTTTACCACGGGCAAATCGTGGTATTTTGGGGCCCTAGGCCTACTGATTTTTGGAGCCGACTGCCATGAGAAGATGTCTAAATATTTTAAATTTCCTAAAACGGCGGATGTATAAGTAAAATTCTATTATTAAGATTTTATGGAAATATGTTGCTGTATATTTTCTGTGTAGTGAGTATAAGACAATGCCCGAATGGAGGGGCGGGCAGTCAAGCGACGACTACGAGACGAGTAAGACGTTTGTAGTACTCTTGATTAGCGATATAGACGACGGACTTTACGCGTGTCGAATTGCATTGAATCGTGCAGTGTGAACTGGTTGCATCCAGTTTTATTTGTATTTGTTTCATGCGTGTTTGTACAGTTCTAATAAATTCTATAGTAGTTCCAACGGCATTTTTTATTCCAGTCCTGTAGCTCGTAACAATATATACTTTTTTATTCTAGTTATATTGCAAAACCCACATGTTACACAATTTTTCTCTAATCCATCGTGAGGTTGTCTGGAAGAAATTGCTTTTAGTAATAAGACCGCCTATTGTCTTCTGTACGTAAACTTCTTGAATTGTATCTTAATGTTATGCAATAAAGTATATTATATTCTATTCTAAAATTGGGTTTTAACTTATATGTATGACCTCCAAAAAGTGTTCTCCGGTGGAACTTATTATGAATAATAACTTTTGAATTTGAATTCAAACACTTCAAACACTTCTTCAAACACATTTATCTTCTAAGAAATATGTTATAGGACTAGGGAAATAGCTAGTGAAGTAGTAAGTTATAGTTATAAGTTATAGGTTGAAGGAATAAATATGTCGGCATGGGGCGGTGGTGGGTACACATATTCTCATCAAGAGGCGCCATTCGTGAATATATACGGGCGTAGGTTAATCGGGCAAGGAGAATCCAACCGCGGTGTTCATACAATCTCTAATATTCAACCAAATGACAAAATACAATAAAGCAAGTGATTCAATTATCCAATTTTTAACGACACTCCGCCGGACACGTATCGTGCGTCTAAGATTTAAAAATTTAACAGATTCTCTTCTCAAAACAACTAATGGAGATGTCTTTTGTTCTCTATCTATAACATAATATAAAGCACACTAGCGCCCGTTGTTGTGTCAGAGTGACATTAACAACTGACAGCTCTACATTGCCATTATAAGAAAATAATACGTAACCCAATTATCATCTGAAAATTTCAATTTCAATGTCTCACTTGACCCAAAGGCTGGCCTGTACTTTTGGCATCTGCGTTGCTATCCACCACGAGAATGCTGCCAGGGTTTTGGGCACATTCCCAACCGACAACGATTTGGTCCCCATAGACTACCTATATGTATTTTTTTATAAAATTATGAAGATTTAGTAGAAAAAATATTTTGAAAAACATTTTGCGAGACATGAATTTAAAAACGATAGTTCTAGTTATAAAGCGACACAAAACAATAATTATAATAAGAATTGTTACTCTTATTATAATTATTGTATATTGAGTCAATATTAACAGCCTTGAAAGTGCATATTTTAATCAACCATATTAAAAGTAAATATAGGTATATAATAAAGGTCCACCCAACAATCTGGCGAATGTCACCACAATTTAAATACAGGTCGTCTACATTTTTTCTTATTACGGGTAGTGAATTGTCGTCTGTACATTCGATTACGTATTTTACTGTGTTTCTCAAGTGGCCACTGACCACTCTACATCTCGATGCTAATTTCGCAAACCAGCGGTGATATCGAAAACCGGATTGTAGTAGTACGTGAGTAGGAACGCAATGAGTTTTATCGAAAGTGAGACTGTGTTTTCGGTAATATCAAATCAAATCATTTATTTGCTCAAAAACATGGTACATAAAACATTAGATGATAATATTTTATTTGATGTTTCACGTGTTTCTTGCCCTTACAGGCATATAAATAGTGTTTAAGTCTCCTTAAAAATAATTTAATCTACAAAACAATATCCATTCCAAATTATTTACCTAAATATATCCACTCAAACCAAGGACAGTGAATATTCATTCTAAGACTCAAACATATGAAATCAAAAATAAAACACATAATCTTTGATTCAATAAGAATTACATTGAGCAAGTGTATGTTAGTCTATGAACTATGAAATGTTTCGTAGAGATGACAAACGTCCACTGTTTTAGTCATATTGCTACGGAAACATAAATAAGAATTTAGCCAAAAATACTCTATCTCAAAAATTACTCATCAAATATTGTTTAAGTTTAAATCAATTTTCGTTGAATTTATTTTTAGAGATCTAAAAGTTCAAGTTCGTTCAGGATTTTCCACCCTATAGTTCAAAAGTCAGGAGGATAACGACAGTAAATAAACCATGATGTAATAAAAAATTCTGAAAAATTACATCGATACTAGGAAATATTTACCATTCCTCAGCTACAGCTATGGTGGTTACCTCTATTTTAAATATTATTCACAATTTCTAAGAAATTTTGTCCATAGAGACCAAGTAGTTTCTGAAAAAATGTTGAGCGTGCATAGTCAATGGATAGGGGGACAAACAACAGGCGTGTAATATACGACAATAAGGACGAACTGACGGTATAATAGTGCCCTTTTAACACAAATGATTATGGTAGGCATTGAGGTAATATGGTGATGATGGTAGGCGAGAAAATACACATTTTGACACGAACATGAAGGTTACCATGGGTATACCCTGTAATTCCACACATAAATAGTAGTAAAATCTTCTCCGTGACATACATGCGCTTAAATTCACTCGAATACGGACCAAACTTCAGTACTATACAAAAGGACAACTATTCTTAGACTAGTTTCCTATGATAATTTACCGAAAATCCTGCATTATCTCGAACGTGTAGGCATCAAGAACATGACACTTCGTCAAGCGAAAGTATTACGTAATTCCGATGAGCTCATACGTGACCATAAGCAGTATTATGCCAGCGCAGGCGCACCTACACTTTTTTATTGATCAATATTACATTATTATCCTGCTTGTAGCATTTTCTGTTTTACAAAATACTGTTATTAAAAATTAAGATTATACTAGTATATATCTCTCGACAAACCAACCCACAGTCAGGTGGTAGGGTATTTACCCGTCAGGGTGGCTATCACCCCTGGTCTGAATTGTTTTCCGGCATTAATAGCCAGGTTCCAGTTTCGCTTTAGAGAGCAGCAGCGCATTTCTAGCACCTTTAGTGTTGCAAGTGTCCATAGGCGATGGTACTGCTTACCATCAGGTGAGCCGTCTGCCTAAAAATGTAGGCTGCTAGTATTACAATGAGACATATCAGACCCTGTAGACAATTACTGAATGACCAATATAATTAAGACTTATAACAATTTGTTAGATTCAAATGTCAGCTTACTATCTTTATTTATGGCCTTTTCACGGATGTTTCACAGTTGTGGTAGCTCGTTCTAATGATCTAAGTCTTCTGGCTTTGTCGACAAGTGGCTTTAACGCAAAGGGGTCGTCCACAAATTACGTCACACGAATTTCATGAGTTTTTGACCCGTCCCCCGTCCTTCTCACACATTCGTGAGACTCCTCCCTCTCCAATGCGACATTTTATATTTTACAATTTTACATCAAAAAAATAATTAAATCAAAACAGTAGTTGAAATTAGTTTTATTTCCATTTAAAATATTTTTTAATAATTCAAACACTATCATCATACAGATAGTGTAGAAAATATTTTGAAGGTTTTCGTTAATACTTGAAATTTCGTGCTTTAAAGCTTAAATATATTAGATTTTGAAATGTGGTGCCACAAAATTTAAGACCCCTCCCATCTCTTGTCACACAATGTCACACTTCGTCGACCCCCTCTTCCCTTAATGTGTGACGTCATTTATGGATGTCCCCTAAACCAATAGGATGAAAATGTATGGAAAACACATAATACTGAGCGTAAAGATGTCATTCCCATACTTTTTTTTCTAGTCGTTTTGCACTAACACTATTTTCGACAAATAAGCTTGTGTCATTAGAATGACCTAGAAGAAATAAAAAAAAATATTGACTCAAAAAAACGACGCTACACACAATTAGGAAAAATAATTTATAAAAAAACACATCCCTACCTACCAGAGATACCACAACACTGTGAAATATCTGTGAAATTATCAATTTAAGAAATAATCTCCATAAAGAGCCATAAATAAAGATAGTAAGCTTAACAGTTGAATCTAACAAATTGTTATAAGTCTTAATTTTATTGGTCGTCTAGTAATTTTACCTTTCGTAAGGGAATTTATTCATTCATGATATATGAGTATAATGTGGTATTAGTTGTAACGTATTATTATAAAGAATTAGGTAGCTTGACTGCTTAACTGGTTGGGCGATTATTGCTTATTCGGGTGACACTGGCTTTTTTAAATATTAATTTCAAGCTGAGCATTAAATATGTCTACATTATTTTTTTATGTGTCTCGTTTATTTTTTTAATAAAAAACAGAGCTTCATCATGCATTGGAATTATTTAATAACTCTATAAAAGAATCTTCTATTTCATAATTTTGATCTTCATTTCCTTATTATTTTGTTCATCATCTCTCTTTATGTAATGTATCTGTCTTTGTGTTTTACTTGTAGAACCTTCGTCATTTTTCTGAAAGTTTCAAAACCAACTTACGTTGCTAGAATGTTCTACCACAGTCGCAACAATGTGTCTAAATATGATTTTATGAGTTTGAGTTTTGATTTTTTTTTATAATAGCAATTGAATTTTGTGTATTGGAATTGTTTCATGACTCAATAAAGACAATATGTGACATTTTGATGACGTGCGAATCCAGATATGCACTCCTTGGGTAGAGTTTTTATGTGTGTATATTATCAAAATTACCATAATATGTTGACGATATAGAAAGATACATTAGTGGAAAGTTATGCATTGAGTTTACTGATGTGAATATAGTATAATATTAATATAGTTGATAGCGTAATATCGGTTAATAAATAATAATACTTAGTGCAAGAAAATGTGATCGTGCTCGAGTATAAATTCATTTGGCATTTCGGCTCCATAACTCATTTCTAAGTTATTAATTTTGAATAAATATTAAATTCCTGCGTACCCCAACCAGGTGCCCTTAGCCAGATGGCCCCGGCTTCCGTCCGCGTCGACCCGGAACAACGATTACTGCTGTGCCAACAGTTACCGTTATGCGGGTTACTGTTTTTTTCTTTTTAGAGATCTTTAGGATTACCGTTCTTTTGCATTGTTGTGACACCGCGGATGCTTTTGTTTACGTTTGTGTAGTTGGCTAATTATGGAACCTCGCCTTGACCACTCCGGCTAGGTAGAAAGGTTATGAGGAGAGAAAACTTCTTAACAAGTCTTTATCATATCAGTCAGGTTACCAATTTTGCCTTGTTTGACAAATGGATGCCAATTATGGGGCTCCAAAATACACTATGAAATTAAGAACTTACTAAAGAGATATGGACAGATGGAAATAAGGAGATAAACACTAAGTTACAAACATAAGAAAAATTATAACATTAAAAATTTAAATACAAAACAATGGACAAACTAGCTAACTGAATGGATAACACAAGATGAGAAAGAAGAGAAGGAGGCATCTGCAATCTGGGTCTACTTTAACCCATCAGTAGTGGATTGCGATTTGCTTACATCAATACTGGTATCCCTGTTGCTAAACATTAAGCTAAAGCAAGATTGTTAAAAGAATGAAAGTAAAGTAATACAAAAAGGGCAGGTGAAATTGTGTCAAAGTTGCTCAAATAAATAGCTAAATGTTTTAGTTCCGAAATAGATAGTAAGATACATTGCCAACAGACATATTTACTTAGATCTGAAATCGATTACTAGCTCACAAAAAAGTGGTCTGTACTTTTGACCAGACCGTTATGTTCTTATCTATTTCGATGCGCTGAATCTGAACCTGGGGTCAGTTTAGTCCATACACCCTCAAAAGAAGAGTAAATTGCAAGAAGCCGCAATAAATGCAGTTTTGGGTATTAAAACACTTTTGTGGAATTAAATCAAATATGTTTTTTGTGTATTTCGATCTGTTGTATCTGAATCTCAAGCCTATTTGGCCCATACTCCCTCAAAAATCCAAGTAAATTGCAAAAATATCCCTGAAAATTGCAATTTTACTTATCATAACTGGAATTTTTCGTATTTTCTGGCAATTTTCAGGAGTTCTTTGCAATTGACTTGGATTTTATGAGGGTTTGTGGATCAAATAGGCTTGAGATTCAGATTCAGCGGATGGAAATACACAAAAAACATACTTGATATATTCCATAAAACTTTTTTAACCATCAAAACCGCAATTTTTGTGGTGTAATTTACTCAAAATGTTGAGGTTGTATGGACCAAATTGACCCCAGATTCGTATTCAGCATCGAAATACATAAGAATAGATGGGTCTGGTCAAAAAGACACTTTTTTGTGGCCCGGTGAATTTATCGTTGTACTGATTCTGTCTCTCTTTTTCACTTTGTTCCAATTATTTAGGGTCGGCACAATATTGTTTTTTTCTTCTATACTCCTTTAAGATTCTGGTATAGGTCCTCAAATCATCATATAATCCTTCACACAATGCATCCATCTCTTTTTAGTCTACCTTTACATTTACGTCAATCTTCCAGTGATACATTCTTTTTGTCACGGGTCTTTCTTCCCTCCTCATTACGTACCCATACAACCTTTTTCTTCTCAGTTTTTCAGGATAAAGGAGAAATACCAGAACTTATAGAATAGAGTAGAATAGAATATATTTATTGCGTAATGCATGTATAAAGTTGGTACGGTTTTTGCAGTATCAATGCATTTGGCCCATAATTGGACGAGCAAAATTAAAGTTACATACAATATTGAAGTATAAGAAAAATTACATTATAATAATCTATAATTAATCTAAATAATAAAATGTCTACCATTACAGCATGTCAAATATATTTTATGTCAGTTCATATTGCTTTATCGTCCATAAACATGTTTATATTATAATAACATTTAGTGGTCAGTAGCAATTTTTTTTTTTTAAATACTGTACATGGCAGCCCTCTAAGAGACTTCGGAAGCTTATTGTATACGAAGGGCCCCATGCAATAGACACTTTTGCGCATTAATGCCGTAATTGAGTTAATGGTGTAGACTCTAAATTCATCGCGTCTGTTACATGAAAAGACTTCCGATCGCTGACTATATAAACATCATAAAAGTAAAGTTTAAAATGTCTAAAACTTTATTTTGACAACTATGATTATTCTTCTGTTGAACTTGTTGTATAATAACACCCCGTAAGGGTCCTACTGCTGGGCTCGGGCTTCCCAATTTTTAGGACTACGGACAGTAAATTCGCTACGCTTAGCCAAGGCCGCTTGGCAGGTCTAACATATGGTTTATATCGATGTGATACGTGATTTTCGTTCCTCCTCATTACATGGCCATACCATCTTAGCCCTCACTGATTATATAGTACAAACATTTTTAATTCAAACTATATAGTTCCAAACTTTACGACATGTTTATAAATTATTTAGAAATTAATATCGCGTGGGTTTGTATATATATTTTTTACTGAAATTCTTATTTTATACATTTCTTAAAGCGTTTGATGTTGACTATTAAAACTTTAAAAGCTCATCAACATTTATTTAGGTCATGGACCTAAACATCTGACGAAAACAAAATTTTGTTTTATATAACAACAAAACAATTTAGAAAACACTCGAAGAGTAACCATTAGGTAGTAGTTGTCCACACGCTGGATAATGTCATGAGGAATGTAATGATTATCGGTTATTGTGGTTGAGCGGGCTGAGCCTTCGCCGGCCAAGCTTATTGAAACGCAGAGGCTCCGAGTTTGATTCCTGTCACGGTCAATTGGTGACTGAAATCAACCTCATAGTATTGCGTTGCATATTACCCATAACATAAGCATAACTTGCTTAGCTTGGGGATATACAATGTGTGTGTTTGTCTGCCGTTTTTTGTTTTTTTTTATAGCTGGAGTACAGCAGACAGGCTGACGGCCCACCTGATGGGAAGCGGTAACCGTCGCCTATGGACGTTTGCAACACCAGAGATGTCACCAACGCGCTGCCGGCCTCGAAGAAATTTTATGACAACCTTTTTGAAAAACTCCATATCGTAGCGCTATGGGAAAACCTCGGCTGGGAGCTCATTCCAAATACCCAATTATTTATTTTAATGCGTGGCAATGGACTCACAACAGGGGATGTTGAAGAATGTGCGAAGTGGAGAAGGAAGGAAGAGTAGGAAAACGGAGGCCAGGATTAGACGTGAGTGCCCGCCCCGAATGCAACTGGGAATTAACGCTCGGATGATGATGATGGTTTCACCACAAGCAATGCCGAAGACCACGCGAAGTGGTGTAGAATAAGCTTAAAGAGCATTACGTTATACGTGCAGGAACGGGGATAGCATACAATTTTTAGCGGCCAAGCGGTTTGTCGTAAGATACAATAAAACAACCCACAGTCATATAGTAGGGTATTTGTCTGTCTGGATGGCTACCACCCCTGGTCTAGAGCATGCCGCCATTACAACTTTGAATTGTGTTACGGCATTAGTGGCCAGGTTCCAGTCTCCCTTTAGAGAGCGACAGCACATTGGTAGTAGTGGTGTTACTAATGTCCATAGGGGATGGTAAGCGCTTCCCATCAGGTGGGCCGTCTGCCCGTCTGTTGAACTCACGCAACAAAAAAAACCTAATAAATAAGGTTTAAAAACACAATTAACTTAAGAAAACACAGGTAATTAATAAACAAGATGTAATATATTCTACATGTCCAATGAATTAGCATAGCTATACTATGTAACTCGATTCCCCATAGCCTACCTTTAAGAAACTAGCGACTAGCGACTAAAAGGTTGAAAGCGCCATGAATACGCTTTTTATTCGTGCATTATTACTGTATTACTGTCTCTTACGCTCAGCGACTTTCCACACGTATTGGATGAAATAGCTACTCATAATCAGATCAGGCACCAGATTTTGTTTCAAATATGCGATAAGATTGCAAAATTAAAAATACAAATTGTAATAAAAAATACATCGCGAGTTACACGTTTTTTCAACAGCGGTGTAGTCGCACTTGTATCATATGATACGTTTTTTTCAACCGACTTACCCTAGCCGAATTTCCACCCCGCGCCACTGATAACTATGTAACCCGGTAACGTTGCCAGTCTCTTGAAAACGTTTCCAAACTGCGGCTGGCAACGGTTTAAGACCAATTTTTTAAAATCTATAGTTTTATTTATTAACAAAAATACATTATTGAAATTACCATAAAATTAAGTACCTATATATTAGGTACCATTGGAACGTATTTTCTAAAACCATTTAATATTTATTTTTTAAAGTCAGCACCACAAAAATTAACCTTAGATCATTTGGAGCTTTATTTAATCCAATATAAAAATTATTATTAAAATCGGTTCATAAATAATCAAGTTGTATAACTAACATAACTAGCTCCTTCTTCATTGAAGATGGTTTAAAACAATACAACCGTCTGAACATTTCAAATGTCCTCTAAGCGCGCCTTGAATTTGGCAATAATAAGTAAAACAAAACAGAAACCTGTCCCAAACTTGCAAAACGACGTAAAAACGAGACTTCGCTGACATCAGTCGAATACTATGAACTGATATGTGGCAAGAACATGCGTATATTAAGTCGAACATCCCGCGACATTACAAATACAATGGAGATTTAAAAATCTACAATTAAAAAAAAAAACAAAAGAATTGCGCCAGTAAATCGATTAAACTTCGACTCACCTTGGTAATCCGTATTTTGACAGCTGCAACCCAACAAAGAAAACAATAGTTACACTTGTCATTTACACCGCGCAAAAATATGTCGTCGCTTTATAAAAGAGTGAAAAAAAAATAACTGTCACTAAGAACACGTAATTTAAAAAAAAAACTTATTCGAATTTATTTAAACTTAATTTATAGATCGATCACTTCGTGCACTTTCGATTGGTTCGTTTTTGTATTTGGAACGTTTCGCGCTGCGCACGCGCATCCGTCCGGTATCGCGCGCAACACTGACTCTGACCGGAGACCGGCCATTTTCTCGCTTCGGTGGGAGAACATACCGAAATAGGAAATTGAATGGAAAAGACTTTATGGTTAGCTAACTTTTTAAATAAATCATTCCTTATCTGGACATGATAAGAGAAAAACTTAACTAACTTAGCTAGGTGCGTATCAGACAACGCATATTGAAAGCTTCCGTAGAGATGACAAACGTTATATATTTATATGTCATTGGACGATGTAACCCCAAAATATCCAGAAACTTATTCAAGTCAGTTTGCATTAATATTGGTTTTTAGGCTCTAACCTTTAGAAAGACGTAATTTCAAACTCTCAAAATGATGCCGATCTTAGAAAACGATGCCGACCGCACCGCAGTGCGTTTCGAGAATTCAATATTATAATAAAGTTTTTTATCCGTGCAAGAACGGAGAATGAATACAATTTCCTATGGCTAGGCGGCCTTCGTAAGAGGCGACAAAACAACCCACAGCCAGGTGGTAGGGTACTTATCCGTCTGGATGACCATCACCCCTGGTCTAGTATTGAGTATGCCGCCATAACAACCTTGAGTTATGTTCTGGCATTAGTGGCCAGGTTCCAGTTTCCCTTTAGAGAGCAGCAGCGCATCTGTAGCACCTTTGGTGTTGCAAATGTCCATAGGCGATGGTAACTGCTTTCCATCAGTTGGGCCGTCTGCCTGTCTGCTGAATTCCTGCAATAAAAAAATCGCTATTATTTTTAAAGATCTATCTAAAGCCGCGTACTCATCTGCAAGCCGTAACTGTAACCGAACGGATACAGAGGGCTTACTCTCAAACATCTTTCGTCGATCGTTTTTGGTTTACGACAGTTTTGCTTGTTCTTTTAACATTTTCCACTGTATGTTTCATTTATTTATGTATTATATCTATACTATAATAAATCTGTAAATAGTTCGAGTTTGTAAAAAGCATTTAAAAGTGAGAAAAAATTCAATGTTTAGAATTTTTGTCTGTCTGTTAGAGTATCACGTGAAAACTACTGAATACTTTTAAATGAAAGTCGACATAGAGCTAGCTTGTATTCCGGGTCGTAATTTGGAATACTTTTTATCCCGATAAATGACGTCGTTTCCACGGGATAGACGAAAATAGAAAAAAAGATGGCGCTCTTGTCGCATCTTTTTTGGAAACTAATGAACATATATGAATGAAACTCGACCCAAAGCTAACTTATAACCCAGTCAACACTGGTACTTTTATCCCGAAAAATCATATTGTTTCCGTGGAATAGACGTATTAGTAAAAAAGATGACGCTGCTATCGCGATGTAGAACCATCGCTGTAATTCAATAATAAATACGTTGGCATGTTGCCCACATGTCAGACATTATGTATTAGGTACTTCAAAACAGATTGGTTGTGACTTTTCTTTATGTTTTACTGTGCAGTTGTCTACACTATATTGACATAGTTTCTTTGTAATTGTAGTAAATTGAATAAGAAACTAAAGTATTGAAGATTTATATGTGTAAAACACTTAATATTTTTTATGTTCGTAACATAGAGCTTAGACTATATTATTGTAGTTTTAAAGATATCTTTGTTCTATCTTTTTTATCTAAAATCCCATTGATTCTTTCGGAATGATCGGACAAATACTAATGACGAAAAGTGTTTAAGAGTAAGACCTCAGTAACGTGCTCTAATGTTTATGCCGACACTGATCTTTGCTTTGTCGGCTCGTTGCGAGCGCGGCTTGCGAGTCACGTACACACAATGATTTTTGGTAACATTTACGGTTACGGCTTGCAGGTGAGTACGCGGCTTTACTTTAACCCATGCTATGCCACATGCCTATGTAAAATACAAAAATATTTTATCATCTTTAATTACGTGTACTGTATATGTCTTCATGTCCGTGACATAGCAGACAAATTGCAAGAGTGTCGCTTACGCTGTTACGGCCACGTTTTACGGAGACCGGCTAACTATGTGGGGAACAAATGTTTAGCCATGCCGCCTCCGCTAGGTCCCAGTCGAAGGGGAAGGCCCAAGAAATGTTGGCTTGACGTTGTGAAGGATGACGTGCGTACCAATGGTCTCAAAACGGGTGATGCTGAAGACCGCGCGAAGTGGATTAGAAAAAGTAGGAAAGCGGACCCTGGGCGTCGGAGTGAAGGCTCCGAACGCAACCGGGATTTAACGCTCGGATGATGATGATGATGATGATGACTGTATATGGACCCCCTAATATTTATGTTTTCCGCAATTTATCTACAGTATTAGGTAGTAGCAAAGAAATTATATCTTTCTACCTCAGTAATAAAGAGTCAGTAGTTTTCGAGAAAAATGGCCGTAATATACACAGACAGACGGTGTCAATTATATAACCTTAAAATTATGAAGATTCAAAGCGTCTCTGTAGAGAATTTTATTTATATTGTTATTAATAATATTTTTACAAATATTTAATTATTCAAATAATATTATTTTAATGAACTGTATGAAATTAAATAGTAAACTTTACACGTGCATTTAATGATACGTTACTTGAGACAATTTTCGTGACCCAGTACTAAATTTTATCAACAATACTAATAACTTATTGTTAAAGATTCCTACAACTTTTTTTTTATTAATTTGTTTTGAAGAAATGTATTTTAAATCTTAGAAGAGACGTTGGCGCTCTAAGCTTGTTGTACCGTCTGTACAACGGGGAGTGTTCTGCAGAGCTGTTTGATTTGGTGTCTACGTCGCCATTTTATCATCGCACCATTCGCCGACGATTGGCAGTTCATCCACACTTCTTCAACACCTGAATGCTGTCCACTGTGCGTGGCGCACGCTCCTTCATGCCATACGTGAGCAAACTATGGAATGCTCTCCCTCCTGCGGTTTTTCCAGAGGGCTCATACAAGCAATAACTTTATTACAATATATATAATAATATAATAATCTTTATTGCCAAAAAAAAAAATCTAATACAATAACTTATGGAAGTCCCTGACTCTCGAGCTAGGCGTAAGCCTGTGTTTCGGGAATCAGTGCCCTCTCACAGTAGTATATAGTTTTAAACGCACAACAAATATAAATCGGTAACAGTGTTTTTATGTGTAGTGGGTAAGCGCGTAGATGTGCCTGAGGGCTATAATATGGGGCTCTTCAAAAAGGGCGTAAACAGATATTTAAAGTCTCACCGTGGGAGGCAACGCATCGGCTTTCTTGGTGTTGCAGACGTCCATGGGCGACGGCAACCACTTGTCATTGAGTGGACTCGTTTGCCAATTTGCCAACAAGCAAACATAAGAATGTAAAAAACGTAACCTTACCGGTCTCGGGTACGTGGACGGCTCATTGGAAAGTAGAGGATCCCAATTCGATTCCTGGCATGGTAAATTTTATAAACGAAATTTCTGTTATTTACTATGGTCTGGGTGTCTAGAATCAGCCTCAGCATGGTCTGTTGCTTATTACTCTTAACACAAACGTAACTTGCTTAGCTTAGGGATGTACTACAGTCGCGGTATGAAAAGGTTCATCACCTTAAAGTCGACTTTTGCTTTTGCATGAATATAAGAAACAGTACTGCTAACATTTTAATAAATTTTAGGTTTTGTTACGTTTAAAAAATATGAAAACGTGAAAAAGAAAATTGCCATGTTGACAACGACAGACATTGAGATTAACAATAAGAAACAAAGAGGATATAATCACTACGCTTATCATAAATATTAAAACCAATAACAAGGATTTATACCTCTAAACATTCTTCTTAGACAAAATAGAAAATCAAAACTTTGATCTAAGTAATTTTAAGCTTTATTGTCAAACAATAATTAGTAGTAAGTAACAACATCATTTTCCATGGAACAGTTTGTTCTATGACTTAGTTTGAAAAGGTAATATGTTCTCGCGGATGGTTAAATGAATCAATTTGAAAACTGGCGAACGTGTTCATACCGCGACTGTAGAACGTGTCTTTGTTAAAGTTTTAATAAACCTAAATGGTTAATAATTCGTAAGTAAAATAAATTACCTAGATGTATTTGTTACAGTTATTTGGTAGCATAGTTCTTGTCATGTTTCTTTTTGGGGTTAATAATTAATTTTGTTACGTACCCTCTAAACTAAACGATACAATCGGCCATTTCCTTAATTGAATAATAATGTTATATTTTTATTTATTCGGTAATTGGCGCCTGTTTTGTATAGAGTACGTAGTTCTCTATAATTTAACATAATTTTATGTAATAATATTTATCTCTAATATGTGGCAATTGTGTACAGATTGTAATTCAAAGACTCTCAATTGTATATGGACGGTATTCGCCACATTTTGATTTCATGTTGGCAGACGCGATAAATTTATGTTGTGTTCGGTTTATTTTATTACATTTAAAACTTTAATCGAAAATTTCCAAACAATAATGTATTATATTTAATAGTTAAATTAAAATAGTTTATCAATGATTTCAATTCGGTTGTGACAATTTGCTAAGTTTCTTATACTGTAAAATTGTTGGAGGGATGGCGAGCTGTTCTAAAAATGCTTGTCGTCTGTGAAGAGTCAATGTATACTCTGATTACAAGTATAGTGCCCAGTTGTTGTTCTTTTATTACAAGAAACCATTGTGAGTTATTGCAAGTATTACATCTTTGTTGAAAATAATAGATGGATCTACGTGAGACTATGTCAAGGCTATTTTCTGAAGATGGGATAGTTTTAAATGAATATTTAGGTGGTTTGAAGCCAACAAAACTAAAAACGACTGTTTGAAGGGCCATTGTAACTATCTCCTTTATTCTTTTCTTTCCCTATACTCTTTAAGTGTTTAACAGTATCAACATTATCCCTAATACCTCTTCTGCGTCACCAATGCGTATCACAGACGCGGCACTGCAATCGCCGGATTTAATCTTGCCAGAGTAATTATTTAATAATCCGTAGATCGATGTCCTTACTGAATAATAAATACAAAATATTCCATAATTAAAACTATAAATTAGTGTCCTAGTTACTTAACGAACAAAATTCTATGAAATAAGAGGATCTGTCACTTTTAGTTCCTTTATTTTCCGTGGGACTTCTATTGTGGCGCAAAATTTCAATCTATATTCAATTAATTTATAATCTTATGTTAACATTTGAGCAACTATTTGTGTTGTAAAACTGCTAGTATTTTTCTTACAGGCGCTTCATTGCAATAGAAGAAGCCTAACAAACTGGGACGTTTTTCACCATAATAAAAAACGCAGTTATTCTAGATTTTTTTCGAAATTGGTATATGATGACATCATATCTTTAACGTGTCAAATTAATATATTTATTATTGATTCAACAGTAATTAAAATGATTTTTATCAGGTTATTTTAAAAGTAAATTGATAACAAGGCATTATAACGCCCGCTCTTTTATATAAACGTTGCTTTAGAATTTATTGTATAGTTTTTGACCTACCCAATTATATTATGATGTTACTGTGACGTCGCCTGCATGACCTACAAATTTTATATGTATATAGTATTTTCTATGCCTACAAAAATGTATTACATTTGTACTTTGTACATTTTTCCCGGTAGATGGGATTGTTGAGAGTGAAATCAACTGAGATACTTTTTATTATCTCACAAAATGTCGAAGCCTCATAGATTATCTACGAGATTACAAACTTATGACGTCATAATGTTGTAAAAGTGAAGAAAAAAGGAGGAAAACATTATGATGAAATCTACACATCAAGATCACCTATGTGTCAAACCCACCAAGCCGTCTTGAAGGGGCGTGGTGTGTATACTTTTCAGTCTACTAAGAACTGGGAGACTCTAGCTCAACAGTGGCACGATTATAGTCTTTTTTATTGTATATTAATATTATTATCTACATAATATAAAAGAAAGAGCTTTAAAATAACATCTTATTATGTTACTTTAAAAATATCATCATTATAAAAACAATTTTATTTACTGTAAATAAAATTAATGTGGTATTTGACTACAATAGGAGTTACTTGTACATACTTATGACGCCATAAAGTACGCTCGTACAAAGTGTACGAAGCTGCGACTTTGTGTATAAAATGTTAAAAAGTATTTTAATTGATTTCACAGTCCGCTACCCTATTCCTCGAGTTAGGGACATGAAAATTCATAACATTACGTTTTGGTTAGAAATAAATATATACACCTACATACATTTTAGTGTTACGCTACGTTCACACGGAGTCAAGTTTTGCCGGACCGATTTTTTATTGTATACGGCAAAACCTAATGCTCTGTTCACACGGCATTCGGTTTTGCTTTTCCGCAATAAACCGATTGGTGTTTCATTGTGTGAATATGCAAGTTTTTGCCGGGAAGCGCTCAGTCTCTCACTACCATTTGAAAGCGTTGGACGTGAACACTTGCTATCATATACTGGTATTATCACCATCAAAGGTGTCCTAGAAAGAGGTTTTGGTTAAATCCAATTGTGAAAAGACGAATAACGGTGGGTTCCTTCAAAACTCGGACTAAACGCGGTGGGTGCGTTTAGTTCGAGTTTTGAAGAACGAGAAAGAAGAAGAAGAAGACCCGTCTTACTGTACCTGGTTTTTACGGCATTCGGTAACAAACCGAATCTGCGCTCGTGTAAAGGCATCTTTTAAAATGCTATTTCCACTGAACTGAATTGGTGGATAAGCCCAATATAATAGGCGAGAGCAAGGCACATCGCTTCCGCTGGCTTGGCCACTTACATAGAATGGGGGAGGATCGCAAGGTGAAAAGAGCCTATCTGGGCAGACCAATGGGACGGCGCCCAGTTGGTCGGCCAAGATATCGTTGGAGTGACGTGTTGGAGGCTGATCTGCGCGAGCTTCAAGCCTATGACTGACAGGAGACAGCCCTGAACGGAAAATAGTGGAGCATTCTCATTTCGGAGGCCAGGACTCTTTTGGGTCGTTAACCCGCAGCAGTTAGTTGCCACTGAACCGTATTCGGTATTTTGCCCTGTGACCGAATCAGATTGTAGTCGCAAAATCGGACGTTAAGTTTTAACCGTTTTGGTTATCTACTCATACATGTCAATTATATTGTGACTAAATATTATCCTGTAAAAATCAGATCTGGTTTAAAAATTGATGTCCTCGTGTGAACGTAGCGTTATAGTTGAGTTTTTGGTTAATTTAGGAAGTAAAAAATTAATGCTGACGAATTCGCGAGTAAGAACTAGTTTGTAAGATAATCAATCGACATATTCGTTACTAACATAATGTATGGAAATCAGTAAAAATGATCGAAAATAGAATTATAATGATGCGGGTTAGTTAGATAGGGTTATCAAATACTGTCAAGATATTAGGAAGTTTATACTAATATTTGTGTATATATAACAAGAGGACCCGGCGGACGTTGACCTGACTTAAAAACTAGAGTCCAGAACCTAATTTCAGCGCCACCTCCCGAGTCAATATATGAAACTAAACCATCCAAGGTCTCATTTATGCACACACGAAGGAATTCATCGTAATCCTTGAACCCGATGTCACTACTATGCGCACTGAATACCGATCCACTATTAGAAATGAAAATTATCTCTAGAAGGTTGTCTGGCAGAAATCGCTATTACCGATAAGACCGCCGATTGTACTAGTTAAATGATTGCTAACTCCTGTGTACTGTTTTCTTGTGTGAAATAAAGAATATTTTATTCTATTCACTGCCACCTATCGGATCAAATTGTGAATCTGAACTATCCCAAAACCCAATCCAGCGGTTTAGGAGTTCGGTGATATACACGCGTACAAAAGAAACTAGTATCAAGAACTAGATGAAATATTAAATTTCAATTGTATAGATCTCGTGATATTTGAAAAAAATGTAAGTGACATACAAACGGACGGACAGACCTCATAAAGTTTGGTTTTGCATATAAAATTCTTTATAACAATGTAGGATATAATGACCTCGCTTATAGTGATATGTCGCTTATTATGACCTTTTCCTATAAATTAGTGTCCGGTTATAGTGACATAGATATCAATTTTAGATAGAATCTTGTGCTTAAAACAATCAAATGCTTTGATTTTAATCGAAACAACTCTTCTACAAAAATAACAGTGCTAGATGCAATTCATATGGTTAATGATGTTTGGAAGAAAATGTAATAATAATTTTTTTAGTACGAGTATGTACCTTATATATGCTTTGTGCGTTGTATGACGTCCGCTTAGTATGACGTGTTTGCCACTTCCCTTCGATGTCATTGTAAACGGATTCTACTGTAACTACGGAGCCCTAAAATGTCTTATAGTTTTAGAAATGTATGCATCGTATGTATGACATCAAATGAACTAGCTCAGATATCTGTCTTGAATCTACCGTCAGTGAAGTCTTTAGTTAGTCGTAAACATTTTTTTCTCTGTTCATTAAGGTTAAGTTTGTATAAGCTGGTATAAATATAGTACTTTAAACTGTAATACATATAACAGTACATAAAAATAATAACACATCCTTTGTTATGTATTTATATAGTAAATTCTCGTACGACGCTAATGTTTATTGGTTTGTTTCTTGATGAGACTACTTTTGCTCATTTAATAAATTTAATTCTCCTTCAAGGCCAGCAGCACATTGGCAGGACCTCTGGTGTTGCTAATATCCATAGGCGACGGTAACCATTTTCCATCATAGTTGGGCCGTCAGCCTGTCTGCTATGCTTCAGCAATAAAAAAAAACTTATTTAATATATTTTATTTTTAATATTTATAGAATCGAGTTTTTTTAATATAACTTCTTCCATAGTAGTACTAGTTAATCTTCATATTCTTCTCACAGTTCATAATATTTAATTATATTATACTTCTTGGGTCAACTATTATGCTAATATACATTTATTTGCAATAAAACTTAAATTTAATCAACGTATATAGAAAGATAAAAACTTGTAAAAATATCTTTGGTCCAGATTGTCGTTTGTTGGGAACGTTCTCAAAATACCGGCAACGTTTCTACGCTGGATGGCAACGCTTATATGTTGCCCTAAATAAAGGCTAGCCTTTTGGTCGCGTGAAAGATCTGTCAATCGTGATGATAGGTCTCGGTATAGAATATAAGCCTTAAACGGTCTTATTCATATTGAGTTAGACTAAGTTCGTAGGCTTCTTTAAGAACCCTAAAGAAGTCTTCAAACTTACTCTAACTCAATATGAATAGGACCGTAAATAGTATATATGCATAGGTTACGATATATTTACGAATTATTAACTGACTCTGATTATGGTTGGCAGATGTAAATTGAATTTAGAAAAATGGATCAGGAATTTGTTTTCGTAGTGTAGGTAATTATTTAATTATTTATATTTAAGACATCATTAACTCACTTTGAGTGTAGTTGATAGAACTAAGCCTAATTAATCAAAATGACTCGGGAAATTCTTACGAAGTATAATATATTAATTCTAAACCTAATTCAGCAAAATCAATTATGGGAAATTTTTACGAAGTGTCATTATAATTATTTATTAATATTTAACGACCATTAATTGACTTTGAGCGTGGTAAAAGATGTAAACTTAAATAAGAATAACACAAAAAGGTCGGGAAATCCTTTACGAAGTGGGGTTTGGTTTCAAGTGTTCACTTACTTATCAACCAAGTATGTTTACTTCAACTGATTATTCAAATCATTTATTTGCCCATTAAATTTACTGTCGCTAAATACAGTCATCTGAATGTGTGGCCGAATTAGACCGGCCCGGCCACCAACCGGTTCCCCTCGTAGAGACGCCCGACCGCGACAACGTTACTTTAAAATCTGTATATATTGTAACTGGCGCAAAAACATCGCTTGCGCGATGTAGGTTTTTCTCGATTTACGCCTAAACTATTGAGAATTTCAAAAATACTTCAATACCGACAGATTTCTTCGGCTCCTAGAAATATGATGGTATAGTTTTTATACAATTATCACACTTACCTTCTTAGTTATTCATTTTTCAAGGTATTTTAGCATTGCAAATGGTTGTATAATTTATAAAAGGGCACCAAAATCGAACAATTCTAAAGTAAATGATTGTTTACTATATTATACTTATTAGCGTTAGTAGTATAATAAATAAATTGACTTTATACTTAATGGATTAATAATATTTTGTAATAATAAATTTTCTAAGAAAATTTTCACGGATAACTTGCCGATGAAGTCAAAAAGTCTTCTCGCAGGGTAAAATCAAAAACATTAAAGAAAAAAGACACAAAGACTGAAAAAAAGTTAAAAGTGATAATAAAAAGTAATTTGTCACTACCTGGATTCGAACCTACGAACACGTCATTCGAGGCTACACGTGCTAGTCATTTTAAACTGCACCAATAAATAAAACTAGTAGTCGCCCGTGCTCGAAATTCGACCATAGTGATTAATGTCAAAGACTATACTTCTATAATCACAGGTTTCCCCAAGGCTACGCTGTTATTTTGACTTGAACAATAAACAAAACAGTATAATATATGCGTGTGTGTGTGTCAAATACATGGCAGTGTGTAATGTTTCTTTTTATTGATTTATTGTATTTTTTTAGCATAATTAAAAAAAAAATTAGCATTCGTCGCTTCTTCCTATATAAACTAATAATAATAATAAATCTTTATTGCCAAAAAATCTAATACAATAACTTATGGAAGTCCCAGACTCCCGAGCTAGGCATTAGCCTGTGTTTCAGGAATCAGTGCCCTCTCACAGTAGTATATAGTTTTAAACACACAACAAATATAAATCGGTAAGAGTGTTTTTATGTGTAGTGGGTAAGCGCGTAGGTGTGCCTGAGCCCGCGCCCGCGCGCACTTCGTGTGTATGTGTCTGTGTGTATGTGTGTGTTTGTGTGTGTAATTATGTATGTAATGTACAGTTTCTATTAAAATAACTATATTAAATCAGTGCTTCGGTGGTCACATAGTCAAGGGTAAGTAGCCAATTTTTTTTTAAACTATAAGTGTGCGAAATTTTATACTCCTCCGTCCGCGCAATTTTCGTAAAAGAAAGAAAGTTTTTGATTCACATATTAATATATAGATGAGTGTGTATCTTTTCAAAATATGTATGTCAAAAGGAGATAGGTACGCTTTCGTACATATTTGGACCCAGATTGTAAAAAAAATTGAGTGATTTTAAGATTACTTTTTATTAAGTATGTTGATATTTTTTATAATTCTAGTGGGTATTTTGAATGAATTCATCGAAATGTTTTCATATTATTAATGGTTGAAATTCATTCATATATCGAATATGGCAATCGATTACTTTTTTGTGACTTAATTTTTACGATTTCTCGCCTTCCGGATAGAATTTTGGGCTGGTATTTTCCATTTTGTAATAGACAATATATTTTTTTAAGCCATGTCTGAACTCATTACATTTATTGGGCCCAAAAGTCTCCGTCTCCTTAAGGTAGAAATTTATTTATACGACACCTTATTTTATAAATATTGTTTGACTTTGAAAGTGAATTTGAAGAAGAAGGGCATAGACTAAGCCCTACCTTACATCTCTGTGTTTCGCTCGCGTACGGTGTGCGTAATTCTGGTATTAGACGGATCAACCAAATTGAGTCAAATTGGTTGAAATGCATAGAACTGAAAGAACACGACAATGTTCAATGACATTGAATGATTCATGTTTATGTTTATATGATGGATGAAAGACTGCAATTAATTGTCTGAAGCCGTGGTAACTTAGTGGTTATCGCATTGCGTCTCAAACTCAAAGGGGGCAGGTTCGAATCCCAGCTGGCAAAACATTAAAAAAGAGCTTATGTTAGTGTTCTAGTGTAATTGTTATCCGAATGAGCTAATTTGTATGCACGCAAACCAATTTAATCCATTGTTAAGAAAATGCCGCAGGTTTCTCAGGGCCCCGAGTCTGTAACTGGAATCGTAACTTTTGACGGTTTTGGTAGTCTGTAAAACATCTCGGCTCAATATTTATTTGACCGAGACTGGTTTAATATGAATTTTTAGAGACTACGGATATATTTAATCGAATGGGTCTCGAGTCGCATTGGCATGGTTTTTTGTGAACGTTACAGACTTGAGGCCCTGGATTAAAAGTACTACTGTATTAAAAAAAAGTAAGCTTTTGTATTACTGAAAATTCTGTCGAATCTTCAAACCGTTTGCGGGAGAAATCCCGTAGGATTTCCGTGACATAAAGTATCACTGTTTACTATCGATCAGTGAAAACTGCATCGAAATCGGCCCAGTATTACGTGATTTTTTTTTTCATTCATACAGTCTATACCACAGCAACGTGACAGCTCCATCAGCATCCTATAAGTATATTTATCCCAGAGTCCACAGCTATGGGCTGGCACACCTGTCTGCTAGCTTGAACCCCTGCACTGTATTCTACGTCGAGCCGTTCATATTGTCCATGATCCCATACTCACAGACGATTTAGATATCTTGGCCTTCGTAGAGCGGGGCCCTTTGGGGAATAGGGGTTCTCACTCACTCGCATATGCTGTCGAAATAGGGGCGTGGCGGGTTCCGCGCGCGCTCACCTCTCCTCCCGTGGGGCGAGTTACAGACCGCCCCACGAACACAGAGCTTGAAGATGCCCCGGGGATAAAAGTAGTCCCTCGGCAGTGGAAGTGGCCTTGCGAGGCCCACGCCTGCCAGGGCTGCGGAGAGGCTAAGTCATATACCCGTAGCCCTGGCATAAGGCGCAGGACGGAACACTCCGGAGTTTTAGTGGGTATCCCTAGTATCCCTAACTGGGGTGTGGCAATAGCATGGCACCAGTTCTGACTGGGCATACTAGTGCCACCCCCGCTCTGGCGAATCCCACACTAGGTCGCGAACTATCCCCCCAAGGTTCTGCCCTTGTCGCGGCTTAATCCTCAAACGGATTTCCCCTGATTAAAAAAAAACGGCCTTCGCAGAGACTTCGCGTCTCTACATATTCTACCACCTGTACAATTGGGAATACTGTATTATTTTTAATAGCTTTAATGTACAGACATGGTACTTTTACAATTTTATAATATAATAGATTTATTGGTTTTTACAACTTTTTTATGGTTATAATATGGTATACATATATGTAAGTATATCATTGTACATTATATTATATATAGTATCATTATTATAGTCTTAAGCTGCACGCCAACAATTTAGTGTGATTAAGACCCTTGTCCATCCAAAGGTTACCTGGAAGAGATTGCTTTAAGCAATAAGGCCGCCCATTGTACTACTACCTTCTAATTTTAAGATGTGCAAATGTGTTACTGTTTTAAGTTGGTGTACAATAAAGAGTATTGTTGTTGTTGTTGTAGTTGATTCAACCCTAATTTCTTATCGCGTCAAATATTATAAAACCAACGCCAAACATTTATTAACAAAACTGCATTCACCAAATGCAGTTTTAAAAATTTAATAAACAAGGAAGAATATATATATACATTAACAAGAAATGTGTCAACGTTTAATAATTGTCTTTGTGTTGGGTGCATTTTTTACTAGCGGTAAAGAAAACTTCTTTGCAGATGACTGTGAGTATTTTGTTAAAGAACGGCATAGGTATAATAATAATATATATCGCCTCTTTAATTTAATAATGTGTTATCTTGAAAATTGAAATTTTAGAAAAGAGTTTTAGGCCATTGAAAAGTTACATTTAGGGTTGCGTTTCTCAGAGGACGCAATTTCATTTTTTTGATGTGAAGGGGGCTTAGTAAAAGTTTGTGGGGTCGCCGCTCTTGTCCCCATCGCCATCTTGGAAAAAGGGGTGCAAAGGGTTTTCGAGCTGTATCTCGTAAACTAGCAACCCTATAGATATTGTTACAAGACATTATTTGTAGCAAATTAAATTGTCTACAGCTTTATTTTGTATCGTAAATTGGAAAATAGAAAGTTATAAACAATTTAACTGAAATTTTTTGAACAAATTTTCTTTTGGGCGTTGTAACTTTTTTTCTGGTCATTTTACAATAAAATGACACCAAAGCAATCTTATAGAGGGTTTTTTAACAAATAATTTTCACTACAAATTTGTTTGATTTCATTAAATTATCTGGGTTTTACAGCGCTTCGAAGTTGACCGGGTTCTCTTGAATACTCGTAAGAATACGATGAAAACGAACCTTTAGGCTTGGTTTTCTATTATATATTTTTTTATTCATATAATTCATCATTTTCTTAACATTCCTATGTTATTATTAATTTATTATCGACCCTTTTTCCCACCACAGAACTTAGAATATCATTGGTTTTTACAATAGTTAACTTATCGTTGCTTCTCCAACACAATGACCTATTTTTTAACTTTCAAAAACGAATTGTTTCGAAACCAATAACTTTTTAACTTACTATCAACAATATAAATATTATAATAGATACGTTTCTTAGACAATTAAAATCGGAAAGGGCGATTTTAATCTACACCAGGGGTTCCCAAAGTGTGTGCCGCGGCGCCCTGGTGCGCCGTAGAGAGTAAAGAAGGGCGTCGTGAGGCGCTCCTGTTTACCATTCCCCGGAAACTAAACTTAGGCATTCACGGTTAGAAAATGTGTGGAGATCACCAATCTCACACGTCACATCGACTAAGATACATTATATTTTATTTCCCATTTCAATAATAAATGTTTTCTTGTACATAAGTATAAAAACTCAGCTTTATATTGTGGATGTTTAAATTTTTGTACCTATCTACCTAGTATCATTGTACCATATTTCAACTAGCTAGGTCACCGAGACAAAGTACTAAGCCTGTAAGTGCGCCGCGAACTGAAAAAGTTTGGGAGCCCCTGATCTATACTATAATAATATAGTATTATAAAGAAGTAAAACTTTTTTGTAGTAGTATAGGTTCGCGTTTGACCATGATCTCGCCCAATGTGGAGCAAAGGTATGGTCTAGCATGGAGCACGCTTGCCTAGAAGGTACCTATTCATCCGGGACTTGAGGACACCCGGATTGTGGGTATCGGAAAAGACAGACTTCGGCAATGAGTTTCACTCCTTTGTGAGTTTGTTTGTTGGTAGTAATCTCTTGAACTACTGAACTGTTTTTGAAAATGCCAGTGTATACTTTTTTATATTTGATTGTAATTAATTATTTTTTTATTACAATATTTTTAATGACGCTTAGCGAAGTGCACACGGAAACACTTGTCAAATATGTTGTTACATATGCGATAAAGTTTCACGCAAGAATTGCGCACATCCTCGTACGAGGTACTGCCAGTGTTTCCGCGTTTGTGAATTAACTAAAGGTGACAAAACTTAATTATATCTTAATTTGGGCGCGTGCTTGTGTGCGTGTTTTGGTAATTTTTATTGACGAAGTGGGCACGGTCCAACTAGGCTATACATACATACTTCATACATAAATACATACATACAAATAAATAAAATTGAAGTGTCTGTTTGTAATGTCAAAATAACAGCTTTTTACTAAATGCATATGAAAGTATACCGGAAATTATATCAACATATCAATTTTTAAAAAGTTTGTATATCTGTCTGTTTGTTCCGGCTAATCTCTGAAACGGTAGAACCGATTTTGACGGGACTTTCACTGGCAGATAGTTCATGTTTTAAAATTAGGGTTCAGGAAAAAATTGATTCTGAATCGGAGTTTCAAGCCCATTTGGCCCATAAGCCCTCGAAAATCCAAGTAAATTGCAAGAAACCCTTGAAAGTTGTTAAAAATTACGAAAAATTGCAGATTTCATGTTAAAAAAAACTCAAAATTTTGAGGGTGTATGGACCAAACTTGGGCCAGAGTCTGATTCAGCGTATCGAAGTACATAATAATTTGGTCAAAAGTATAGATTTAGAGATAGACTCTATATTTTTGTGGACCGGTTATTGTAAGTATAGGTAAAACTAAAAAATATATTATTTAAATGGCGGTTGGGTTTAACGGCAGCACTTGTAAGGTAACCCCGTGATTACAATAGGGTCCATCGACCTATTCCGCCACAGCCTGAAGAGTCTCTCTCCGTATTCTACCGACTGTACAATGGGAAATATTCGGGGAACTGTTCAGAATGATGCCTTGGTCTTCGTTCTACCATCGCACCGCCCGTCGTCGGCTGGGTTTTCAACCGCATTTGCTCGAGCCACTTCGCTCGCTGTACGCCATGGTTATCTTGCGTACCGTGGAGTTTTGAATTGAGCTCCTAGCTGAGGATTTGCCACAGCGCTTGACATGGAGTTTTTAAAAAATATGTCATAAAATTCCTTCGAGGCCGGCAGCGCGTTGGTGACGATACTTCTGGTGTCGCAATAGGCGACGGTAACCCCTTGCCATTAGGTGGACCGTCAGCTTGTCTGCTGTACTCCAGCTATAAAAAAAGGTATTCGGCCTAGCCATTCCGTAGGCTCTGGCAGGCGGTTGCCTATTGGGCTCATCTACTGCCACGCGACACGCGAGCGTCCTAGATTCGTCTGTGGTCGCTTTCTATCGGATCTTTTCGGCTGTCGTTGCGTAGTCCTTTAAATTAGAACATCTCAACACGGAGCAGATCGTATGCGTCGACATCCTGCCGGACGACATCGGCTGTCACCGCATCCGCTTGTTGGAAATCATCCCTTAAGGCACGTGAAAACTTCTTAAGGCTGTTGGACACTTTCGGGATGGGGACAAACCACTGAACTCGCGTGACCGTCACGCTTAGATAAAAAGTTCTCATTTCTGACGTGCAGCCTTATGACAGTTTATATTTATTTCTTTGTAGGCATGACTGCCGTGATGCCTTTTCCTCATGGTGGCCTGGAAGCAATCGGTGCGTGCTAAGTCAAAGGGCCATGATAAATCATGTTCTACATTTTATTTTAAATGCTTAACTCGAGGCCACAATACTGCAGTGCGACAATTTACTTACTGCAGATTTTTTTCTTGATATCGATAAGTCGTTAAAAGTTGAAATGGTTTTTCCATCGTTTATTCTTGTCAAGTAGAAAGGCTCGTTAAGTGTGTGACGGTATACGATTAGTAACAGATGCCTTAATGACAATAAACATCTACGGTTTTTGTAATTTTGCTACAGAACTCTAAAAAACGTGTAAGGGAAAATATAGATAGGTAGATAATTCTTTCTTCTAAAAGAGATCGCTCTAAAGCCATATAAGGCCGCCCATTATTCCTGCTTTGGCTATTTAATGTGACTACTGTTTTTTTTTAACCCTGTGCCAGTTGTATACTTTTTTAACCCTTATTAAACAACGCCGTGCGCCTAAATTCTTGGAAAAAAGTTTGTATACGCGTCTAGTTTCTACATTACCATATCCGGAACGGAGAAAGAATACAATTTCCTGCGGCCAGGCGGCCTCTCGTAATAGGCGACAAAACAAACCACAGCCAGGTGGTAGGGTATTTACCCGTCTGGATGGCTATCACTCCTGGTCTAGAGTATGCCGCCATAACAACCTTAAGTTGTGTTCCGGCATTAGTGGCCAGGTTCCAGTTCCCTTTAGAGAGCAGCAGCGCATTTGTAGCACCTTTGGTGTTGCAAATTTCCATAGGCGATGGTAACTGCTTTCCATCAGTTGGGCCGTGCTGAACTCGTGCAAAAAAAAATCTACTGCCGCTAATATTTTTTATATCCATGCTACGCAATTTGTCTGTCAATTGTGGATCAATTTTGATTTTTTTTTCCTTATTCGTAAGATAGTCACAAGGCGATTCCATATTCACCAAGTCAGAATCTGATGAGTGGATCCCAGAGAAATCGCAAGGAACTCTTATTAAAAAATGCCGAGAGCCTACATTTTTCCAACAAAAAGCTTGTTTAGACACGCGTGCCAGTATTACACTTTCTATAGGCGCTTAATTTTTTGTAGGCATGTTTCGCGATTTCTCCGTCAATTACGCACCAATTTTCAAATTGTTTTTTTTAAAAACCCGATATGGTACCATAGTCACCAAGTCAGGATCTGATTTGTGAATCTCAAGGAAATCGAGAGCAATCCTCGTTGAAGAGTATATAGGTATGCACCGAAGAGTGAAATGGCAAATTTGTATACGCGTGCCAGTTGTACAATTTCTACAGGTGCTTAATATATTATTTCTAAAGCTATTGAAGTAGTTGCTCCACGAAAAAGTAAAAGATATTTTTTTAACAAAACCCAAGCCGAAAACACAATAAAAATCAAAAATTAAATATTTAACCAACTTCTTACTACAACCTCTTGAAGTCGGTGTCAAATATTAAATTATTAGGTATTAAACATATATTCTTTAGTTTTTAGTGTGAAGTCGGTTAAGTTTTTGTTATTTTTTTAATTATCATTAGTGAAAATGAATGTATTTATATCAAAATGGAATCTTACAGATTACTTATTGAAAGTCATGAGTCTACCACCGCTTCGAAAGCAATTTTAGTTACTGTTAAAGGAGAAGCGGCGCAACAAACTCCCCAGCAACATATCTTTACTTCACAATTATTAATATTATTCGTCTCTTCTTTTAAATGTAGTTTATACTAATACAAGGTTTGACAAAGTAATTTATATGAATGATTAATGAACAAAGCTCAGTGGCGATAGCATTATACCCATTGGGTGCAGTCATCTATAAAATAAATGTTTAATTAAACAACATCAGTGACGATATCAAATTGCAAGCTGTATTCACCTATAAGAAGTTTTTATATCGCATTGTAAACCTTAGTCATAAGTCCATTACTTTAATTGTTCAAATGTAAAAAACCGTTGGTGATCCTTTATTAAATAAATAAATAAATTCTAGACCATTGATTACAATGACGGACGAGCGTAGATGACGGTTTTTATATTTACCTACGGATCTTTCAGAATGGTGGGGAGACAATGAGTAGTCATTTATGTATCATGTAGATGATACAAAGCTTTAAAACTCATAAAATACCTTAGTTGTTGCTACATGCACATCTAAATTTTGTTATAAATTATTAAATAATATTTCCGGTAAAAAAATGTATCAATCATCAGTAAATATAAATCATAATTAAAATACATATATAAATTGCGTAAAGTTTCCTAAAGTAAATTAAATAGAATAATATCAGTTTAATACTTTTACTTTTTAAACTTTTCTTTGTACATAAGACGAAATTAATATATTTAATTAGTGATGAATTGTGTACATTTAATATTGATAATTTATATAGTGGTTATAACTGGAATGCCTAGTTCTAAATCTATGGAGGGATATCCTTCTGGATATTTAAGTGATTGTGAGTACAGATAGACACAAAAATGCACAATTTGTTTTTGCTAAATATTGACGTTATTTTTGTTTATAGAACTAAAATATTATAAATTAATACACTAGACAAAATTTTCCTTTGTTGTATTATATTCTACCTATTATTCCTTAAGACTATAAGTAGAATAATGAGCTTAGGTCACTCTCTTCTATGGGTAACGTATCCGGAACGCCCAGAATACTGCTTACCTTATCTGAATGGATTGCTACATTGGGGCCTAATTCTGCTATTTAAATATATTGCGATTTTGCGACTGTGTCATAAATTCACATTCAACTAAATCCACAATATCTTCTCGATATCGTCGCGACGTTATAATAATATAAAAAAATCTAAGTATTACCATGAGCAGAAAAAGCGTTAGCTGAAATAAATATATATATATAAAAAAAGCGAGTTTTCGCTTACAAATATTCATAAAGATGCGAGCCACGGGCACGCCATTGGAATTAACCTCCTAGCGCCCACGGTCCTTAAAAAAGTACTTCAATGAAATAGTGCATAAAGCCCAACACCAAATCCAATTTCATCAAATGAACGCCCAGGGTACTAGTCTAAGTACCCAAACTTTAACCATTGCTACTAATTTCAAATTACCACCTATTTATAAAGACGTGTCTCCGAACGTATGTTCCAAGTTTTTATTTGTCTACGACCAAGCAACAGTGCCAACAAAAACAAAAGAAATTTGTCTTTCTCGACTTAACTTTATCGAACAAGATCGTCGAGTGTGAAAATAAATCTTAATGTATTCATGAAATCTTTCGATTTGTGTTGATATGCGTATGAAAAATAGGTGCTTATATACTATATCTGCTGTTTACATCAAAACTATATAGGGATCTGAGATATAGTGAAAATTATCTTAATTCTAAATTTAAGACCTTTGGGTTAATAGGGACTATCATGATTGTTTCGAATGTTTTAAATAAATAATAATTAGATAAATGTTTCTATTAATTTAAAAGGATTCTTTTGTTTAATAAGGTTATTAAATTAGTTTTTAAGCTTAATTTCATTTTTGATTTTTTGAAGATAGTTGGATAAGTACTTTGAGCGTTTAGTTCTTGAAAGCGTTGAAAAACCTGGGCGTCAGGAGGTTAACAGAATACCGAAATCAAACAAACCTACGATTAAGATGATAGTGTTTTGAATTGGGCTCCTGATAATTATGTCGTCCGAGGTAGGCTACCAGCCCTCTAATCACCCGAAAAGTGGATGAGCTGTATTGTCAGATGTCACAGTTATAATCGATTGTTATTTAAAAAAAAGGAACCATGGCACTGATTAAAAAAGGTCACTGTCCTTGGTCCCTATACACGAACAAACAGCTGCGCTGCAAGTCAATATTTGACGATTGATAATGAACAATATTTTCTTCGAAGCCTTGCGAAAGGCAAATACAATGATGCCTTTATCCATATTCATTTGTTTTTTGATAGTATATTCTATGAAGTAATTGATTTTTGACCAAGTATGACTTAAGAGTCATTTACACGGAGAGAGTTTCTTGTCTCAAAGATACGAATGTCGAAAGATAGAAAAAAATTTGATCATGTAAACTAAACATACTGTTACGAGTTGTAGGATGTAAATTCGAAAATGCCATTGGAATTATCGCAAAGTTTATTAGAAATACACACACGTAATTCACAGTTCTTACAAGTATAGCCGAATGCAACAAAACCAAACTGTTGGGCAGAAAATCGTTATCACATAAATCGCGCAAAGTTCGTCGTTATAAGATACTCACTTCAAAACGCTAGGAAACGCACTAGGAAACGCCTCGTTCGTAGTCAGAACACGACTTGAGCATTTCCCGACTGACCGACCCTCATCCATTTGTAAATTAGACATGGCCTCCTAGCAGCATGCCACCCACTGGTTCTTGAAATAGTTAAACGGTCATCTTAATGGCTTCCAAGAATGCGCATGAAATACCAACAGAAGAAAGAAGGTTTTACGACGTTTTACAGCAGCGTGAATCTTTGTTTACGCCGCGGTAAGATTAGATTAGCGCGAACAATAGCTCACTCAAATTTAAAGAGGTAATAAGACACCTGCAAAGGATTAGTATCGGCTTGCAACAATACGATATCGCAGGTGGGAGGGCGATAATCGCCTTGTACTTTATCAGTTTATTTTGCCTGTTTGTATGCTTTTCAACTTTTTTTGGTTTTATTCTTTTATATATATTGTTGGAAATAATAAATAAATGCCGTTGGAACTATTATAGAATTTATTAGAACTGTACAAACACGTATAAAACTGGATGCAACCAGTTCACACTGCACGATTCAATACAGTTCGCCACGCGCAAAGTCCGTCATCTATATCGCTAATCGAGAGTACTACAAACGTCTTACTCGTTTCCTAGTCGTCGCTTGACTACCCACCTCTCCATTCGGGCATTATCTTATACTAACTACACAGTACAAAAAAATTCGCCGCGCGCACTGAGTTTCCGAGAAATAGTAATTTGCACGCCTGCGAACGGCCACAAAGACGAAAACAATAACAATAAAGATTAGTTCGACGCTAATGATGGTCATAAAATAAGTAGAAAACCAATATCATGTTTTTCTTAATTACAAATTCAAAACACAAAAGAATTCATAAATCCGGAAAGACAATAAACTGCGCTTATGACAGGCAGCTGTGCGTTTATCTTTGGCGGCATGTAACAATATTTTCTTTTCATTTTTTCTTTTTTATTCTTAAACGTTGGAGTATTTAAGACTTAATGAGTTATTTCTTTTATGAAGACAGCTCCATATATATATATATATGTATATATATGCGAGTTCGACTCGCAAATGTTCATTTATTTTATATACAACTAGACACAAATGTCTTATTTATGAATGTTGATATGTCATTAATGTGATTTTAATAATAAGGAAGGGACATTTTTTATTGACAACGTATTGACTTAATTACACGTAATATTGCCTTCATTATAAGTGTTATTTTCCTTGCCATTTATAGGTTATTACTTTATATTCGTTAACAATACAAAATAATCATTTTAATTACTACTCTGTAGTAGTTGTAATATGCAATTGATAAACATACGTAAGTAGGTTTATAATGCAAAGGCTAAGATATTATTACTGACATGAGTGTTCACATATCAGAGTACGGAGGATTGTACAGAAGTTAAGATGCATTATATTTGGCCAGTTAGAAATAGAAAAATTACAATAATTATTATTAAAATTAAATATCCTAAAAATAATGCCATATAAAAATGATTCCTAAATTAAGTACAAAACAAAACTATTTACAAAGAAACTTTGGGGAATTTCATTTTATAGCAAAATTCGAATAATAAAGTAGTATAATAAAGGAAACTTAATTTATATTGTATTATAATGAAGTAGAACAGTGAATCTAGGTCATCGAAGTTAATGGGTAAGTTTCCCAGAAGGCTGACTACGGTACCTCGCTGGATTGCCATGCTCATTCGTTGACCGAGGGACCAACTCTCGCGGAGTTGGGAGTCCCGTTTTCCGTTAACCCCGGCATAAAGCCCAAGCTGGTACATCCAGTGGTTTTAGTGGGTATCCCTAACTGGGGAAGTGGGGAGTGGCAATACATGCTAATGCACCAGTTCTGAATGGGCATGCTAGTGCCACTTCTGATCTGGCGAATCCTACACATGGATCACGAATTATCCCCCCAGGCTTCTGTGCCTGTCGCGGCTTAGGTCTTCAAACGGATTTCCCCTGGCAAAAAAAAAAAATAGGGACCAACCCTTCTGGTGAGAAGAGGATCACCCGAAGAGTCAATGAGTCATTTTGATAGATCTTTGTAAAGACGAATGGCCTCAGAACCCCAAAATCCGAGCATTTCAACAGCAAACGGCAGAAAGATATAACTTTCACCGAAGGTTGCATGTTTGCGCCGCTGGATTTACAATTATTATTTATTAATATCAGATTAATAAATCAAATTAAAAATGGTCAAAATGTATTTTTTTATCTAGTCTTTAAGGAATTTGGTAATTTATTGTAAACTATTGGAGCAATACCAAAATATGGTTTTATTCATGAGTTCTGTTTTTGAGAGTTATAGAGAGATGTTAATGCAATGGTCATGAGTTTGTATGTACCTATGAGTTTATAAGGTTAAACTATTAATTTATTATGTCAATTATATATTATTATTATTTAAATGTTTATTTAGCCGTGACATTTCTATAAGTTCAAACGGAAAAACAACGTGGTTATATTAAACTAACAATCAGGGGAAAGTCGGGTATATTGTACCTCTGGATAAATTGTACCAATTATAATATTATAAATTCTGTTTACTAGCCACATAAAAATAAAATAAAATGCTAGCACCATTTTGTTCTGTACCAACATCCAGCAAATGTTATTTTTTGAAAGATAAAAAAGTTTATGCTAGTGTTGTATGCAAACTTTTATGCGTTACTCGTTAAAAACGTAATTTACAAACTAAGTTAACTTACAGGTTCATCTCTCAATCTGTAAATAAATTAGGTTTATATGTTACCTTTTGAAAACATTTTTTTTAAATTAACGGACTATTGTGGTGAATTGTCTCTATCGGGGTTATGACTTTATTTTTTAAATTATTGTTACGAGTTGCAGGACACGAATTAAAATGCTGTTGGAATTATTATAGTGTTTATTAGAACTATACAAACACGTATAACACAGGTACAAATTTTCATTCGTGTAGGAAAGGAGAAAGAATATAATTTCCTACGGCCGGGCGGCCTATCGTAAGAGGCGAATAAACAACCCACAGCCAGGTGGTAGGGTATTTGCTCGACTGGATGGCGACCACCCCTGGTCTAGAGTATGCCGCCACAACAACCTTGTGTCGTGTTCCGGCATCAGTGACCAGGTTTCAGTCTCCTTTAAGAGAGCAGCAGCGCATTTGTAGCACCTTTGGTGTTGCAAATGTTCATAGGCGATGGTAACCGCTTTCCATCAAGTGGACCGTCTGCCTGTCTGCTGAACTCATGCAATATAAAAAAAAGAGAAAAACTTGCTTAGCTTGAGTATTTATACAATGTGTATGTTTATCTAATGGTTATTATTATTTATTAGTATGTAACAGCGAATGGTCTTCCGCGTTGCCATGACAATGAAGTGTTTGTTATTGACTTGCAACGAAGGAATCATAAATGCGACATTAGCGCCATATTTTTGATTATATTCGTCTATCTCATGAAAACAAAGTTATTTATGATGGCCTCTTGAGCGGCCTAAGCCTTTGTCGGCCGATCTCACCAGAACGCAGAGGCTTCGGGTTCTATTCTGGGCATGGTAAATTTCGCATACGAACTTTCCGTTCTTTATGTTCTGGATATTTGGGATTGGCCTCAGAGCGGTGCGTTGTATATTACCCATAACACAAGCGTGACTTGCTTAAGTTGGGAATATATAATGTTTGTCTACCGATTTATTTATATATTTATCGGGATAAAACTATCCTAAATATTGACCAGGAATATAAACAAGCTTTGTATCGAGTTTATATTAAACCCGTTCAGTAGTTTTCAAGTGACCTCTAACAGAGAGACCGAAATTCTAAAAGTCGTATGTCCAGAGTCTGTTGGTCCGAATTAGCCTCACTGATTTATTTATCTTTTTTAAATTCATTGTACAAATTCGACCCCTTTACATATTTCTTATATTATATTTTTTTTATTCACAGGCCCGGCTATGAAAATGAAGTGGTCATAACCCAAAAATCCCTCAGATATTTGACATTGACAGTTGTCGGAGAAGGCAATGGATATAGTGCTAAGAAGCGGAAATACTCCTATTTTCAAATGAATAAATTAATAAAAGACCCCTATATTGATATCCGAAAGAAAACTTTGCTATACGTTGGCGGATATATGGACATCCCTATCTATCCATTCGCTGTATTTATCGCACCTATATATAAGAGACTTGGGTACAATGTTATGCTTCTGGATACTAGTCACTTCACTATTATGGAGTACCCTCTGTAAGTAGTGATTTAATCTTTCTATCTGTCACATTATAAAAATGCTTGGAATGTATTTCTAGTTGCAGTGGGCTGTAATTTACATTGGTAATCGTATTGAATCTAGAATTGAGGCTATATGCAAATAAACTTTCTGACATGGGCTTAAAGGAATAAAATTTGGCGAAATTAAAAAAATACGTCCATTTCCTACAGTTCAAACAGCACGCAGTTCTATTTTTGTCCTTAAATGCGTTTAGGGCAGTTAAATACCCATTTTTGGGTAATTAGCTTTGACAGATCTTTAAACATATTTAGCCGCATATTTTGCGTTGTGCAAGACGCTAATTGTATTTAAGGGTGTTAAATGCGTTTTGTATTTCTTAAATAAATTTAAGCAATGTTATGTAAGCGGCCCTTATTGTCTAAAGACAAGAAACATATAAAGCACTTTGTTCTAAGTTTAGGTCTTGGTGTTGCCAACACACTCAGATTACAATATACTTAATGAATTTATTTATATATTAATTATTTAAGTACATAACAGTGCTTGAACTCCTTTTCTTGCTTAAGTGAATAAATTGTGATTATTACCTATTATCATTGTAAATTACATTTTATTTAAATTTTCATTAATAATAAATTTTAAATATCTTCAATTTCATCGTACTTTAGGTTTTTCACCTGAGACTGAAGAGATTTAAAATGCTATACGAGTATGATGTCATTAGTTAGTCTAGACATTTTATTATTAATATAGTATTTTCTGTCAGTCAAAAATTTTATATTGCCTGTTCTGCGTATAAGTATTTTTTAATAACAGTTCAGTGTTTTACATTAATGAAAACCTTTCAAAAGCTAAATTGATAAGAAAATTTATTTATGTATTATAAATTACATACATAATATACATGTATACCACCTTTGACCAATATAATCTGTTTTATTCCTGTCACGGGTTGTCTGGAAGAGATCGCTTCTTAGCGATAAGACCGCCCATTGTGCACATTTAGAATATTTTTAGGCTATAAGGTTTTCTGTAATGGTGTACAATAAAGTGTTATCTATCTATCTATCTACATAACAATTTGTTATTAGGTATATTATTTAAAAATGTAACTAACTGTCGTACTTCCTTTTAGAGCAGTTATTTACGTCAGAGCAGCGGCGAAACGAGTTGCGGAAATGCTAGCCAACCTAACAACAACTGGTCTCAACCCGAAGAAACTAGAAATGGTCGGTCTCAGTCTGGGCGGACATACTATGAGCTTCATTGCAAAGCATTATAAGGATATCACTGGCCAAAAAGTTTCAAGACTCACTGGCTTAGATCCAGCCGGTCCATGCTTTAGGAATCTAGGTCCAGAACAAAGGCTAGATCAATCGGACGCAGATTTCGTCGACGTTGTTAGTACTAACATCGATTGGTATGGCATGGCAGTGCCTATGGGACATGTTAATTTTTATGTGAACGGTGGAGAATATCAACCTGGAGATATTCTATGGGCACCGTGTAATATAATCTGTAGTCATGTTAGGGCATATACAATATGGCTGGCGGCATTACAAAATCCAAACTCTTTCATAGCTATCAAATGTGACACAATACAAGATGCTCGTAATAAGAATTGTTACGATAGAGTGCCTCAAGAAACGAATGTGCTTGGTTTAAAAACTGATAAGAATAAAACAGGATTTTATTTCCTAGCAACACATAATAATTTTCCTTATTATTTAGGTGAGAAGGGTCTGAAGAAGGAAAATGAGTTTTTCAGTTCTCATATGAAAGAAATTGTTGATAATGATTCCATGGTTCTATGATGTTATACCATAAAATGTTTGTTGCCGTGCTCTGAAATTTTAAAAATATTATAAAGTATATAAACAGAGATAAATTAAAAACCAGAACTGTTATAATACAGGTGCTGCCATCTATTAAAAATATTGATTAACTATTGGTAATATGAGTTCGAAGTTTGTTTTAGTATTTCAATTACTTACTAGATGGCATTGTGTGCAATTTAATTATATTTCATCTATTAAACTTTTACAGATCGAATCAATGCAATTTTAATGAAAATTAAATGTAATATCACACTTTCACCAGGTGGTAGGGTATTTGCCCGACTGGATGGCTACCACCTGTGGTCTAAAGTATGTCGCCATAACAACCTTGAGTTCTGTTACGGTTGTAGTGACCAGGTTCCAGTCTCCCTTAAGAGAGCAGCAGCGCATTTGTAGCACCTTTGGTGTTGCAAATGTCCATAGGCGACGGTAACCTCTTTCTATCAAGTGGGCCGTCTACCTGACTGCTGAACTCCTACAATAAAATAAAAAAAACTTTGATTGTTTATAGTCTTTAAAATTTTATAGAAGTTATTATATAGAGCTAATTGATGCGTGTTTTAGTGTTATCAGAATAATTATAATGTAATAACGCATATTTGGCAAGGTAAGCATCTTCAATATTTTTACAAGGAAGATTACCCGACCAGTTGGTAATAATAAAAGAAAACATTTAAAAATTAAGTATTGTGTTCTTTTGACAATGAGATTATAGACAACTCCATTTCCACAGCACATAGTAAGACTTGTCGTTTAGTGCACCTGAAGTGCAATAGAAAATAACTTTTGTATAAGACGTATTTTATAAAATCATTATATCTAACATATTTTTGTACTTTTTGAACTTTTTATGCCCGCTGGCTGCAAAAAACTAATGAAATTATTTATAATGACATCTAACAAGCGTACTAAAAACTAAAAAGTTAATTTTATTGTCACTAGTTTATAAATTATTTGATAGATGGCGCTTAACAAAATATTAAATTCTGAAAATGAATTATATTTTGTACAAAATTGAGATACTTTATAATAATAATAATAAAACTCTAGACAAGGTTTTACTTGATTTAAAAGTAAACAATACAAGTATTTTAACGATTCTACTAAACGTGCTTTTTAGCATTGCGTAGTAATTGTGATGAAAACTACTGGGTCTACATGGACAATAAATCTTATATATAAAAATGAATCGTAGAAATGTATGTACGAGCATAACTGGAGAACGATTTTACCGATTTTGATGATATTTGTTTTGTGTGTTTGAATGGGCCCCCGGATGGTTTAGATTCACAATTGGAACCGGTAGGTGGCGCTGAGATCGGGTTCTAGAATCCTCCTAATCACCTGGACCGATTTTGGTGAGTTTGTTTTTGTGTGTTTGAGTGGGTTCCCGGATGGTTTAGATTCACAATTGGAACCGGTAGGTGGCGCTGAGATCGGGTTTTAGAATCCTCCTAATCACCTGGACCGATTTTGGTGAGTTTGTTTTTGTGTCATGAAACAAAGTCTTAAGAATTCAGAAAATATGGCGGTACGAAGTTCGCCGGATCAGCTAGTTTGATATGAAAGTGTAGTATCAGAATATTTAGCGCTATAAATGTTATGTAGTGAAATTATCAAAAAAATAAAGACTAGGTAGGCTACGACACGTGTAGGTAACTAAAGATTTAATTGTTTTTTTTTCCGTGTGCATAGTCGTGTGGGATGTATGTAGAATTGCTAGATGTCCGATTTTCGACCGGACAGTCCGGTTTTCTTTGTTTGTCTGGTCAAGAAAATGTTGGTAAACTGAACAAAAGATTGTCCCGGTTTTAAAGCAAATTCGTTAATTATCTAGTGAACTCGTAAGAATACTCGAACTTTTCATTGGACTCGCCGCAAACTCGAATTGTGCGTTTGCTTTAATATAACTGCTAGTTGCACTGAATCCAAAAATGCCATCTCAGGCAATAAAACTTTATTAGAAGCAATGGCATTGAGTGCTAAATAGATTAGATTTCAATAAAATATATTAATAAAAAAGAAATTAAAAACGTGTCCGTTATTGTTTTCGAACACATCTACAACCCTAGATGTATCCAATAATCAGATCTTGAAAAAACATTACAATGGTGTTTCTTAATGACTTTCAATGAAGTCAATAGTTGAATAGATAGAATTATAGCTTTCTAAGTAAGGGGCCATCCACACACTACGTCACACGAGTATCATGACTGTTGACCTCTACCCAATCGTTGTCATAGCTGGTCAAATTCGTGAGATTCCTCCCTCCTTGTGTGACATCGCATATTTTGAAATTTTACACATCAAGGAATTATTAAATTAAAACAGCAGTTCCGTAATTATTTTTATTTCCATTTAAATTATTTTTAATAATTTAAACACTATGCTCATAGAGATAAGAATTTGAAATATTTATTTTGAAGTTTTTCGTTTATAGTTCAATATTTCATGTTTTAAAGCTTAAATATATTAGATTTTGAAATGTGACGTCATGAAATTTAAGACCCTTCCCATCTCTTGTCATACTTCGTCGCCGTGACACACGGCGTAGCCGCAGGGCAAACTCTAGTTTGTAATATTATTCTTGAAATAAAAACATACAAAGTTTTAGTGTTAAGATGTTATCAATTTACCTACAAAAAGCCGCATAATAGACGTGTGCATTATAATATTATCTTTTAAATTTAAATTTGCATATGCAAAAGGGTTAAAAATAGAAGGTCAAAGCCACGCAGATTAAAAATGCATTCACAAACTGGCAGCTGTTTACCTGACCAGCTCATTGTTCTCGAAACAAAACTACACACATTATTTGGCATCATTATAAAAGTGCCTGTGTCAATAACGTCTGGGCTTAGGACGAACTCACTTGAATTTACAAATATTTTCAAGCTAATTATAACCTTAACGCTGTGCTTTAAAATTCACATTTCCTTGCAAAATTATCTTAACTATAAATACTAAGTTCAATTTATTTTATGTTTTAGCCCATTTGAAATAAGGTCGTAATTCATAATGCTATTATTTTTGTAGGTCAATCATAAAGGGTCAACAAATTAACAAAGAGTTTTGTGAACTATTGATAGTTTTTTCTCAATGATTAAAATTCAATGGACACCTGGCTTGTTAAATATATGCAAAAATGTAACTGACCCTTTTGGATGTTTCCGGAATTAATAGTTGTCTTGCATCTGCCAAATTAGAAAAACAAATCTACAGAAAAAATATCTATGCTAGAGGAGTTTTGGTATTATAAATGACTTACTGGAGATTTTAAATAATACATTTCACCATTTTTCAATTTTATATATTAATCTGGTATTAATATATTAATAATATATTGATACCAGATTAATACCAGAGTAATAATAATTACAGTTAATAAATAGTTCAGTATTTTTTTATGGCATTCTTTTTGGGTTATTTATGACTTACTTTCAGAGAGGCCAAAAAGTTGCTTATATATAAGAACTCATTCATAAAACACTACTTTTTCTGAAATAATTATGCCTAATTCTTCTTATTTTGGTAACTATTAAAATATATATTGTTACAACTTAAACTCCGATAAAAACAAATTCCACGTAGTCGGTAAAAGCACATTTTATTACCTGTCGACATTTGAACTAATTGTAATCCTTTTATGATCGTCTTCTTTTTTACTTATTTATTGGCATACGTTTCTAAGTTCTTGTGGAGAACAGTCTATTGTTCTATTGTACTCGCTCATTAGCATCATTAGTCAGGTGTTACGGATTATGATTACTAGCTAATTTGAGGAAACTGTATCGATCTTGTCGGGCGGGCACATTTTGCATTTGTGAAGTATAAAACGACGGCCTGATGTAGAGAGGGGGCAGTTGAGCGAGAACCACGATCAAGGCGTGACATGTGTACATTCGGAAATGTAATAGTGACGGACCTTCTGCATTATGTTTGGATTTGTTGTGTTCGGTTATATTTGTACCTGTGTTATACGTGTTTGTATAGGTCTAATAAACTCTATAATAATTCCAACGGCATTTTAATTCTAGTCTCGCAACTCGTAACAATGTCTTATAAATATAGTTGTATGTATTTAATTTATAATGTAGTTTATGTATGTGTATTGTATTTAACTTATAAAATAGTCTGAATATGAGCTTTTAAGTTATGTCCTATGTAATGCTCTGCACCACCTACATCCCCAGATTAACTTATAATATTCTTTAAGTTAGGTTGCTTGGAAGAGATTGCTTTAAGCGATTGCTTCTACCATGACAATATTGTAATAGTGCATTTTTGTAATTGTATAATATATTTAGTGACCAATAAAGTGTTGTCTATGTATCTACGACATTCTTGTAAAGAAATTTAATTGTACTTATAACTTTTATAATTTTTCTATGCCTCACTGGCCAATCATGATGCACCTTTACTTTTATACCATGCATGCATCCTCTGATATGTAAACATTCATGTGAAATAAATATTTTTGTCTTTGGGGGTAACTGTCGTCAGCGAGTTTGATGTACTGTGTGCTCTTTATTTTTTTTATAGCTTAAGTACAGCAGGCAAGCAGACAGACAGCCCAACTGTGATGGGGACTGGTTACGGTCACTTGTGAACACTTGTAACACTATAGTTGCCACACCTGCTGCCGGACTCGTAGATGGAACTAGAACCTGGCCACTACACAAATTTTATTTTATTCTATTGCGTGAGTTCAGCAAATAGGCAGACGACTCACCTGATGGAAAGCGGTTACCATCGCCTATGGATATTTGTAACACGAAAGGTAATACCAATGTGCTGCCGCTCTCTAAAAGGGGATTGGAACCTGGCCACTAATCCCGAAACACAGCTCAGCCCCACCAGGGTGATAGTCATTCAGACGAGCCAATACTACCACCTGGCTGTGGGTTGTTTTGTCGCCTCTTACGATAGGCCGCCCGGCCGCAGGAAATTGTATTCTTTCTCCGTTCCTGCATCGATAACGCCAGAATACAACTCAAGGTTGTTATAGTGGCATGCTCTAGACCAGGAGTGGTAGCCTTCCAGACGGGCCAATGCCTTACTACCTGGCCAATTATTCTTTTTTGTAAAAACGTGTATGTAATATTACTTTATAACGAACAATAGTGCCAGGACACTGATTGTTTTTTAGTAGTAGTCGTAATTTTTATTGAGAAATGTGAGCTGTGTAGAGAAATGTGGCTTTTCGAATTGTCATAAAAACTCTGTTATTTAGGGTCGGTCAAAGACCTGCAATTTGGCTGACCTATACTGAAAACTTGATAAATTTGAATAATTAATACATACATAATACACACTTAACTTAATACGTATTAAAGCTAGATCCTATACACGTTGTGGGGCTATATTGGTTCAATTGAGCTCAGCTTCAGCCAGATTGTACGTATTTGACTCACGCCAAATAAAGGAGTTTTTGTTGCAAACTCGAAAAGTCATAGGTACATGATATGTTTAATTGATCTATTCTAAACTAAGAGTTTAAATTTTCTATACAAACACAATTTTTGCATAAAAGCAGTCAATATCCTACAATTATTGTAATTTTAAACAGAAGTTATAATGTTTTGTAAATAAAACTACATAGTAAAATTTCTCGCCAAATCTCCATCATGATACTTAATATAAAAATCTTAGAAAATACCTAAAAAATTCACATGAATAAATCTACAGCAGCTTGTCTTCCGCAAACTTGACTATTTTAACATGGGGCGGAAGGTGCAGTGCCAAAAAGAAACAGCATGTATAATGTTTTGGGATTTATTAAATTTGATATTTGACTTTCCATTTACTATGACACAATTAAACATACAGTCTGAAACAAATTCAGTAAATAAGTCCTCCCAATTAAATTTAATTGCCTAAAGCCGGCAGTTTTCGCAGATTCATATGATAAACATGACAAATATCAAAATAAAATAATATGATCTTTTATGCTGTCTCACAACCACGATTGTATGTAGACACGTGCCAATTTTAGTAAGCGATTCTCCAAAAGCGCCCGCTTTAGGCTTTTATTAGAAGAGCAGATCTCGCTAAAATTCTGAAAATTGACTGATATGAGTCTCATAAATTTTTTTGTTCTTTAAATAGTATAAAACAAAGCCGATTTCCGCGTCTGTCTCTATATCCGCTAACTCCTAAACCACACACCGGTTTTTTAAGCGCTTTTCACCATCAGTTAGATAATTCCTAAAGTCCATATCTGTATGAACACACTAAAAAGCAAAGATCTATGAATAATATATTAAAAGTAATTTGTGAAGCAGCTCTCCTGTAAATTTTTATATAATGTCGCTTACGATGTTCTTCGCTTACAGGTTCGATATACCAGTTTATTTAACAAGCTTATAGTTGAAATGAATGTACATATGTATGTAAGTTCGGGTGGAATTTTGCAAGTTAAATTTAACCAACTTCCCGTTTTCCGATTGAGCTGAAATTTTGCACGCATATGTATATCGCGTGACAGTTCAATAATATGGTACCATGGAGCTGATCTGATGATGGAGTCGGAAGGTCGCCATAGGAACTCCTGTTTAAACAAGATAGACTCGTCGTGTTTGGGCTCGTTTTACTTGTCTTGGTTAGCACTCTGCTGCTACATGATTTCCAGGATCTCAAAAGCTTGTATTTAAAAACCTTTTTAAAAAAGTTTATTTTGTTAAAGTATAAAGATCGGTAAGCAGTAATACAAAATCTCGTTAATAAGGAAAAGTGGGAGCGAACTGCGAAGGGATCTTGTGAACGCCGGGGAGGTAACGCTTCACTCGTATTTTCTTTTTCAATGAACTTTTGCTTACCTCCAGACTGGGTTTATTAATACTTTTTATATATATGTACTTGTCTTAACCAATATAACATAGAAGATATTAATATTCGCTTTGAATTCATCTCTTCCTCTCACAATTTACGACCTTCTACTAATCTTAGACTTATAATACTCCCAAATTTTATTCATCTTTTTTCAATATTTTTTTACCGTACAGGCTATTCGACTCTGGAATGCGCTACCTGTTACTGTTAGACCAGCTAAATCACTAACAATATCTAAGAACATGACAAAAAAGCACTACCTGCAACATAGTGATGTTTGATATTTTTACATATATTTATGTATATGTATATATTTATGTATGTAATATTAGTAGGTATATTTATATATGTCTATTAAGTATAATTATTACTTATATAATATTTTACATACTTATATGTTTATTAATGAATAAAATATAATGCAAGTAACTGCATATCCTATAATATTTGTGTATACCACCTTTGACAAATATAATCTGTTTTTATTCCTGCCACGAGTTGTCTGGAAGAGATCGCTTCTTAGCGATAAGGCCGCCCATTGCGCACGTTGAGAATATTTTAGGCTATAAGTTTTTCTGTAATGGTGTACAATAAAGTGTTATCTATCTATATCTTTTATGATCAGACTTTTAAATATGTAATCATGTGTAACGTAATACACAAAATCGGCTAAGTGCTTGTCAGACCTTAAAGGGTTCCGTAGAGGCGACTAACGTCCTCTTTTTTGTTGTTTGGCTGCAGAATACTAAAATAGCGTTTAATCAAAAATACTTTATAATCTCAAAAAATGTTCAATGTAAGTATCTTGTTTAGACTAATTGTTGTTGAATTTTTTTTAACTTTAAATTTACTTATTACCTTAACTGGTAAATTTTATAGTTTAATTTTAGTTTGTATATATAGTTTATTTTTAGTTTAATTTATAGTATAGTTTAATCTTATACTAATATATAAAGCTGAAGAGTTTGTTTGATTGAACGCGTAAATCTCAGGAACTGCTGGTCTGATTTGAAAAATTCTTTCAGTGTTAGAGTAAAATTCATTTATCGAGGAAGGCTATAGGCTATATATCATCACGCTAAGACAAATGGGAGCGGAGCACCAATGAAGAATGTTTCAAAATCGGGGGTATTTTTTTACTTACTTTTTTAAACCATTCCACGCGGACGAAGTTGCGTGCAGAAGCTATTTATTTATAATTTAATTTATTTTTAAATAAAATTAAATGTTACTTTAACTTTACTTTTCTTGACTTTAAAATAAAAATATTTTAGAAAAACTAAACTAATTTAAGAAACAACTAAAAAGCAAATATAAATATTTTCGACAACATCTTGAAGTCGGTACGAAATTGAACATAAAAATTACGATATATTAAAAGAAATGTTGTTTTTTGTTTTGTTTATCACCGAGTTCAAAATGTTGTAGAAATTATTTATTTTTTGCCCTTTAGTTACTTAGTTTAGTTACTCGTAAAGTCGGTTTCTTTTTGATAAAAAGTTTTTATTGAGTTCTACCCTCACATTTGTTTGGAGTCTTTTCCACTACTGTATAGGCAAATAAAAATATAGGTGTTTTTAAATTTCGTATTACATTAAACGCGAAAAAAAACTGAATTGCTTTAATAGTCTTAATTGTGTTCATTATTTTGTGGTTTTAAGTTCGAAATTTCAATTAGTTATTATATGATTTTTAATTACCTATTTACCAAAATTTTGTTTCATCATAGCATATAAATTACATAATTATTTTGTGTTTAAATTAACAAAAATAAATCTTTACTGCATAATTTGAGAATTATACGTTTTTAATGGAGTGAAGCAATATTTTTTTCTTTTTCTTTGCCGTTTCGATAACTTTTTGGGTGGCGTGATTACAGAATGACTTAAATATCTTATGTATAGCTATTATATACAAAGATGATGCAAGAGCATAAAAACTTAAAAATTATTATTATCAAGGCTATTCTATGTAGTTAACGATTTTTTGTTCGAGTTCGAAACAACTCGGGTAAGATTACAGAGGTTTTGATGTTTGACTATATTAATATAATTCTTGGTTAACTTTTTCATTGTATAACTACCTTTTTTTACGAGGGGAAATCCGATTGAGAACCATCACCCGCGCGTGGGGGAAAATCACGGCCGGTGTGGGATTCCCCAGGTCGGGGTGGCACTAGCACCTCGCGTATGAAGTGCTATTACCACATCACGGGCAGGGATATCCACTAAGACCCCTCGGTGTTCCGTCCTGCGCCTTATGCCAGGGATACGGGTAAGCGGAAGCTGAACTAACTCCGCGTGCCTTGACAGGCGGTCTTTTAGGGCCACATCCACAGCCGGACAGAAGCATAGCTCTCAGCGTCATCGGAGTCCTGTAGTAGGTACGTGGGGCAACGCATCGACGTTGCGATTCAGCGCGGGAATGCGGCCAGCGTTTTGGGTACGTTCCCAACCGACGGCCATTTGAGACCCATCTAATATATAAAATTCTCGTGTCACAGTTTTCGTTGCCATACTCCTCCGAAACGGCTTGACCGATTTTGATGAAATTTTTTGTGTATATTCAGTAGGTCTGAGAATCGGCCAACATCTATTTTTCATCCCCATAAATGTTAGGGGTAGTCCACCCCAAAAAATTTTTTTTAATTTTTTGGTCAATTTTTTTTTATGATTTGCATTAAATAATACACACAACCCTAATTTTCATCCTTCTATCACCAACCTCTATTTTTTAATAGCGATATAAGTACTTTAATAATTTTCTACTCTGTTTGTTCAAGTCAATTCGAGTTAGATTTTTATTTTTTATAAAGGCAGGACAACGTCTGCCGGGTACAGCTAGTATACTATAAAGTAATTTTTTTAGGAGATTGTATCTAACAAAGCTGTAATAAAGAGAAAATCAACTAAAAAAGACTAAGTATATTTGATTTATACATACACACATTGTTAGGAGATAAAGATATAAATTTAATATAATTTTTAAAATCTAGGTTGTAACATATGATTACAGCCGGCACTCGTTATACAATGTGCACACCAAAGAGTTTTATATAATGTAATTAATTACAGCTAAGGTTCAACACAAAGTGTATTAAGGGCTTTGTCTAATATATGTAGCGGTGCTATAAAATATACTATGCGACAAATAATATCTTATCTAAAAAGCCATTCAAATATAAAAAAACACATATAACTAATTATTAGAGCTGTCTATTTATAATTTTTGTGGTATACGCATTATTGTTAATGAATGATAACCTTTTTTAACGAGAGGAAATCGTATTGAGGACTAACTACTGTGGGGGAAATGCGAGTGCGTATGGGACTCATCATGTTGGGATGGCACTAGCACTCCAAAAAATGTATTATTGCCCTCTGACTCGGGGATACCCACTAAAACCCGTCAGTGTTCCTTTTTTCACCTTACAGCAGGGCTACGGGAAAAGTAGAAGCTCGACCAACTCCGCCTGACTGGTAGGCGGAGGCCCAATAATCACATCCACTGCTGGGGGGAAGAATAGCCCCCGGTATTGTCCGGCAAAATATCTCGCCCCACAGGATATAAGCGAGCGTGAAGCACGATATAACTTCCTCTCAACTGCATTATTGGCAAGTGGAAATCTTTGACCAGAAACCCATCCGTGTCGCCTACTCGCAATAGCCGAAGGTCAAAATTCGGTCGCTGCGTCCTCCTTTGGCGGAAGCGGAGCACGCTCATGTTCCCGCTCCGCCTCTTATTTGACAAGCGCGTCGTAAAAGATTAGATGGATCACGGCCGGGAGCGAAAAGTCAACTCCGATAATGGGTGATAACCTACTGGTACCCCAAAATTTTGTGAGATGGCGCTATATGACATAATTTCAAAACTATTGAACGAAGTTTCGTTGGAATTAGGTATTTATTTATATTTATCTATACTAGTATCATAAAGAGGAAAGATTTGTATTTTTGTATGTTTGTAACGAATAAACTCGAAAATTACGGGACCGATTTCATGTTACATTATTCCTGAGTAATATAGGCTATTTCATTTAAATAATTGTGTACTAAATTTTTTTCAAGCCAGGACAACGTTTGCTGGGATCGCTACTTGATAATAAAATACAAATCAATGCATTCTATGGTGACACGTCTATACAGTCCTTTTAAAAGCAGTTCCTAGTAGCTCCGTAGCAACGCTTCGGTGGATAATGTCCTAGCAGGACACGGGGGCCAAGTTATCGAGTTAAGTGTGAATTAACCAGTTTACATTGCGGTAACACGTTTAAAACAAGCCTCGTGTTTTGATGTTTAGAATCTTTTAAGACGATTTTGAATGATTATTAAATTATAGCAGCCGTTAAGGCTCTACTTAACTGTCTTCCTATCAACTTTTCTTTTAAAATGCGTACACTTTCAAAATTTTATTTTATTCATATTTAAAGCTCATAAACATGACATGACTTTTTTTTTTAAAGAATCCCTTCCACGTACAGGGTTATCCGGCCTTGTATATCCTTTTAGGGTTTTTTTTTATCTTTTTTATATCTCTTTTTCTCTTTTTCTTTTATTTCTTTATTTTCGAATCAAATTTTTATTTTATATATTTATTTTCCTTTCCACAAAACATAACAATAAGAAAGGAGAAAAATCTTAACTATATGTGGAAAGGAAAGGAAAACAAAATCCTGTCATTATAGCACTCCTGACCCCTCACCTCCAACTTAAAAGTATAATAGTAGCCAACACTAATGTATATAAAATATGCGACTAGTATAAATTATATATGAATTATATGAGCGTGTGCCTGTGGTGTGGCATGCATATGGGTATGTGTGTGTGTGTGTGTGTGTGTTTGTGCGTGCGTGTATGCGCGTGCGTGCATGTATGTGTGTGTGTGTGTTTTTTAAATTAATTACATCGAGGCTCCTTGCTAGGCGCGCTGCTAGGGAGTTTCTTGCCGCTTCTTCTTAAAATAACAGTAACACTAAGAAGCGGTGTAATTTCCGATGGCCTATTTACCCCGTCTCTATGCTATCATCATGTTCCATTCTTCGTGTCTAATCTTTCTTTCCCATTCGGTTTATTTCATCCCCTTTATCCAGTCCCTTCCATCCTATCTCCTCTAACCCATCCTAAAGGCTGGCATGTGGGGATCTCCGCGTTCTAGTGAGCTAAAGATTTAGCCCACCGCAGAGGTCGACTATCACAATTTTTTGTCATAAAATAAAGTTTCAAAAGGAAGTCATGCTTAATTGTATTAGACCGGTCAATGAGTGAATTGCAAATCGCATCCGCCATGCGTAATGGCATCGTTGCGCAGTCTGGCATGCCAACTGGCAATATCCGGGGCGCCATTGGCGCAGACGCACATTTCCGTTTGGCATCAACCACGCAAATCGTTCTAGGCCTTTTAACTATTAACTGATGTACAGATAATTTTATATTGTTCGTTAAATAAATAAATAATTATTTTCATGTTTATTGTTATAATATGTATATATTGTTTTTGTACTCACATGTAACATTGGTGCCGTAGCCTGCGACGTACTTATCATGATCAAATTGATGATGTTTTCAAAGAGCGTCAGGTTAAAAAGCACTTCAAATAAACGTACCTCAAATTTATTCGGCAGATAATTATACGCTTTGTGTATTCCCAAACTAATAATGTTATACTTGTTGTAGTGGAACACTTACAAGCCAATAGATGGCGCTGTGCAATAATTGACGTCGTAAACCTTTCCCGAAACGTACAAAGAATGCAAATTTCCAATAGTAATAGATGGATCTAGGCCTGCAAGGAACAACATTAGCCTCGCTGGAAGATCTTCCTTTAAGACGGAGGAGCATTCAATCTCGCTCCTCCACTCAGGCGGGTCATCCCTTCATTATGTTGTGTTATGGGTATAAATAATATAAAATATGAGTAGGCACGATTCCAGACTTCTTGAGCAGATTATATAAATGAAAAGATGACATGAATATATTGTTCAGTGTTTGGATATTTAGTCACATTAAATAAACATGGATTATTATCATTTTTAAAATTTTGTTACATAAATATTGACTTATTATCATTTTATTGCATCACAACAATGAATCCCCAAAAAAGTGAACACGTTTACTTACTCTAAGATAAGGGCCTTAATCTGTAAATAAAATTGAAGTGTTTGTAATGTGAAAATACAGCTTTTTACTAAATACATAGGTGAGTATATACGACACTTATATAAAAAAAAATGTCTGTCTGTCTGTTCCGGCAAATCTCTGAAGCGGCGGGACTTTCACTGGGAGATAGTTGATGTTATAAGTAGTAAATGAAGCTACTTTTAAAATTAGGGTTCCGCGAAAAAACTCCATGCAGACGAAGTAGCGGGTAACAGCTTATTCAATAAAATTAAAATAATTCTTTAGCACACATACCTCTCTTCTTTCAACTTCTCCCAATTATTTGGGGTTGTACAATATGTCTTTTCTTTTCTTACTTCATTCTGGCATACTTTCTTGTCACATCACAAATCAAATCCATATCCATTGATCTCTTAATATAGCTATGTTTTAACGGTTTTAAACGCGATAATTTATTTGATTTTTATTATTCCGACGTTTCGGCCACTTTTCAGTAGCCGTGATCACGGAAGACAAAGAATTCAAGTGTTAATGAGTACTGTTAAAGATTTATTTAGCCTATCGTCAACTTGTTCATTTTAATTATTTAGTTTTAATTTTATTTATGGTTATTATTTACTCTATGTGAGTCTAATTTAATTTACCACCGCTTCGCAACATGTTGTGGCTTGAAGAGAAGAAGCGGCGCAAGAAACTCTTCAGCAAACATGCCTACCTCTAATAATTTTATATAAAATTAAAAAGGGTGGCAGGTAAAATTAATCTCTTTTTTGGTGTACCTTTACATTTGTACTCGTCAATCTTCCATTTTATTTTATCTCTGTCAAGTGACTTTTTCATACTTCATTATTATATGCATACTTACTTTAGAAGACACCTGTTAATTATAAATAGATTATTCTTTCACTAAACCACATTCCTACACTCCTTACATTCCAGTTTTTATAAATGAAATGTTTAAAAATACCACATTAATATTACAATCTAATCTAAAAAGACTAATAAGTCTTTTTTGTAACGAGGTGTAACCTTCATAGACACCCTACCGCCTAGGGATAGCAGTAAGGTAGTGTTGGACTCTCGATAGCATGCTGGTAGCTACCAACTAAAACCCCTCGGTGTTCCGCCCTTCGCCTTTATGCCCGGGTCACGTATTTGGCCTAGCTATTTCGCAGACGGCGGCTTATATGACCTCTTCCACTGCCGGGGGAAGGAAGCCCCGGCGATTTCGTGTCTCTCTTTGGTGTGGGGCGGTCTGTAACGCTCCCCACAGGAGGAGAGGTGAACGCGAGTGGAACGCCAGCGCGTCCCCATCTCGGCGGCATTAAGGGTGGGTGAGAACCCTTCCCCAGGGATCCACCCCCGCCAGAGTCTCGGTAACCAAAGATACTTCCGATAACCCTGACGACGTCGGCTCATTAAGCCCCTTTTGGTAGAGACTGGTTGTACGTCCTCTCTGCGTACTCTACTAGACGCAGGAACACATCGCAACGCCCTCTCAGGGCCTTTATTGGAGAGATTCCCTGCCTCATCTTTCAAGGCAAAAAGCCTAACTGTCTGTAACAGTATTCGTACTAAAAATGTGTCCATTAACACTTTTCTTATTGTCTATATTATGCTGAAAACAATCAATTCATTACTTGCTTTCAATTTTGATAAAAATAAAGCATTGTCAACTTTAAAAATAAACGAACTTATTTATTTAAAAAAAAAGGTTTAATAAGTGCTTATCTGCTTTTTTATTAATTAATGGTGTTTAAGAAAGAAAGAAAGAAAGACACATTTTATTTAGGACAAAAACAATACGTAGTATTGTTACGATCTACACGCCGACAAAAGTAGATTCACACCTGCATACCAGAAAAGCACACTTTATTACCTTTCCGCATTTGGACTTCTTTTGTTTACTTTTGTATTGTATTGTAATCTTTTATGACAGTCATTAGCCAGGTGTGTCGAACTGATTCTAAGAAATTCGGTCTACGCGGTCGGGCAGCCATATTGTATCGGTGCAGTATAAAGCAATGGCCCAATAGAGAGATCGGCAGTCTAGCGATAGCCACAAGTGAAGCTAGACGTTAGTGACGGACTTTGCGCGTGTTATTGAATCGTGAATTACGTTTGGACTGGTTGTATTCAGTTATATTTGTACCTGTGTTATACGTGTTTGTATAGTTCTAATAAATTCTATAATAATTCCAACGGCATTTTAATTCGAGTCATATAACTCGTAAGAGTATTATCAAACAGTGACATAATAGAAACAGAATAAGTCCTAAAATTGGACTCAGTCTCAGTATATGCTGACCAATTAAGACCAGCGCTGTTCTTCCGCCTGGGACCAGCAAGTGAAGTCAAGAAAGACAAGACAACACACATAATGATACATAATGTACAATGCAATTAAATAATTAAGTTTTCAGTTACGTTTCTTAAATTATCGAGCAATAGCTTTTGTCCGCGGCTTCATTTATCGAAATAGTTATCCCTCGTACACTTTCCGGGATAAGAAGTACCCTATGCTATCTGTGTCAAATTTCATCCAGATAGATATTAGTATAGATTTCAAGAAAAAATTGTGTTTCAAATATAAAATATTGTTATGTATAAATAAGTAATAGAAAAAAACATTTGAACTTTTTACAATAAAATAAAAAACGAAAAAGCAGTTAAGAAGTCTTTTATGAAACTTTTTTTAACAGTTAAGATCAGTTTATTGTATTATGTCTCATTTCTGTAGAAATTGAAAGACAGAAATAAACCTGTCTAATTCCGGCTTTAAGGTGAAGGAAGAGTTCATTCCTGAACCAAATCTATTATAATGCGACCAATAAAAATGAATCGCTGCCATTAAAAAGTAACGTATGACAAGACCCGCCACCCTGAAGCGCAGTAAGCACACCCACAATTTTATTTACTCGCGTCATAGCATATCGAATAAATCGATGCCACTCGATGTGTTTGGTGGGGTACGTGGTACGCACGCGCGGGAAAAATGGCGGACCGAAAAAATGCCGGGAAATAAGAGAAAGAAAGCGAGGGGGCGACCCCGCGGTTGCCTGAAGGAGTGTTTGGGGTAAAGTTGCAGAGTTATACTAGGTGAATATTTGGATTTTCTTGACGTATTTTTCATAACTAAAACTACGTTTTAACGGTTTTAAGCGCGGCTTTTGTTTTGATAATTGAAGTCAATTTATTTGTTATTATAAATTAGTGTCCGAAATGATTTCAAATATTAACTACGAGTAAAATACCTATATAATGTATAATGTAGTAAAATTTAAAGTGTTTCTTGTATCAAAACTACAAATAATAAAATATACGCATAAAGTTATTTTAGAGAGTTTTATTGTTAAAATATTCTACTCTAGTAATGACAATAAGAGTAAGGTCTTTAAAGGGGGTATTTTTTGTATTTTTATTTCGGCTTTTCGGGCATTTTTCAGCAGCCGTGATCACGAAAGGTTTTAAATGTCAATTAATAATATTAAACTAGTACTATTAGTATTTTTAAACTTATTATTTAGTCTACCCCCAACTTGTTCGTTTTAATTATTTAAATTTTTATTTATTTTATTATTTACCCTGTAATGGGAGAGTCTGATATATTTAATTTATTAACGTATTTTTCATGTTTATAGCACACTAGTCCCGCCTGTGATTTCAATCGCACGAGATTAACATCTATATATTCATATCTACTGAACCCTGCTAGATATCGAAAGGAAACCAACACGAATTTTAATAAGTAAAATCTATTTTTCATTTCTCATATTCTGGAAGTAAGTACGTATAGAGTTGTCTAATCATAGGGATGAAAACAGCACTTTTCGTCCCTGGGTAACGATTCTTCCTGCTGTCAAAAAATTAGAAAACTATACGAACAATAGATTATTAAATGATTATTATTACTCATGTTCCAACTTTTTTACAGTCACTGTTATATCGCGGCGTAAATTGTAATAAAAAAATATTAACAATTTTGTAACCTCATTTTATACTTATAAATTATTTTTCACTAAATTATTATTTCATTTACATAAATTTGAGCAAAATATTTACTATCATCAGTGACAAAAAAATACAGGCTGGTAGAATGCCACAGAAAAAAAAATAATAATTGACGTTTCATATGTGATGTACGTGATGACGTTTCATCACATTTAGATATGGATTTAACACCTGATTTTATTCGAGAAGTAGTTGTTTGTTTAACTCGTGCCTAAATACGTCACTTTCACCTCTCGTTTAAAAATCTACTATTAACCACTAAATGTTTCATTAAAATTCTTCGACCGGCTTCGGAATCTATTTAAGACATTTTTTTAGACGTTTAGAAAACAAAAATATTAAATACTTTAATTTATTTGAGGGGCTAACAATAACAATGTTATAAATTAAATGACTTCTTCTTTGTTTGAGGTTATGGTTCCAACACTTTCAGTGTTGATTTTGCCAATGTCACAGTGTTGAGAAAAAATGTCAGGTGCATATAGTGTATATAGAATAGTTAGGAAATAAATTACAAGAAAAAGCTATTTTAATAAATCAGATGACAAGCCAATGACAGATGGTTAACATTTACATTTATGGGTAGACTTCACACACTAATACTATTTAACCATTATTTGATACAACATAATACAGATGACAAAAAGTAGTCAAAAATCAGAAATGTACGATGAAAACAAAAATAAAAAATATATAAAAAAGTAAGCAAACGGGTAACTAAAAATTCAAATAAACTTTACAACTACTACCTTTACGTTAGTGAGTATAGATCGTAGGTACTTAATGTTAAGTGTATTTTTTGGTTCTTGAATTAGACCACACGACGTGCGAGATATGTCTTGGGGAACTAGGAATTCGAATCGTTCGCGAAGATAATGTTTGTGCTTGGCTTTCATTAAAATTAATTCATTGACTAGATAATAAACAAAACGTAAAAAGCTCATTTTCGAAATAATAGACGTTAGAAAAAATTAATAACTTTTTTCGAATTCAAATAAAAAAGTCACGGTGCTCTCAAAACTATTTATTAATGCAACTAAAAATAATATAAAAACTAAAGATGAAATTATTATGCATGACTTAAGTTTTTTATTAAGATTTCAATTGAATAAATACGCTAAATGAGGAACAAACGCTAACACTCTAGAAAATATGCTTCCATACCTTACAGTAAGCCGAAGGGGTGTGTCTTCCCCGCGCCACCCCTCCGACACCGGGGGTGAACGAACGTGCCCCCAAACGAACCTTGCCGTTTGTGCTTTCTTTACATCCACTAAACAGCTTAGTTACTTGAGCAAGTCGATTTACTTTCTATTAATATAATAAATAATTGTAATGAAACTTTATAGTAATATAGCTGATATGTATATCAAAATAGCACACAAACTCTAATTTATAAAGATATTGATAAAATTGACCAAAATATAACATTCACAGTTAGTAAAAACTAAAAAATTACATTGGAAATTTATATAACATATATATTAATTTTTTATAATATAATATAAGTAAAATATTAATAAAAGAAGTATCTTTACTAAAATGGCAACGAACAGAATCAAACTCACTCATACGCCATAAATTCATTTTAATTGTTTTATTTATTTTATTTGTCATTATTGCTGAATTGTAAACTTAATCTTTTTTATTTATTTATACTATGTTAATTTATTGTTTCTTTTGACATGTAGGTCTTTTAATTCTTTTTATATTTTAATTAATCAATAACATATCTTAAGCAATGTAATTAGATAAAAATTCCCCTATTACAACAATGGTATATTTATTCACTTCTGTTAGATACTGGAGATTTATAGTTATTGCTTCAGCTAATAATCAAGTAACGAAATATATAATATAAAAATATTCTTTCTAATTTGATTTAAAAAAAATTGAGAATTGTTTCTTTAAACTGATATCTTGCAGCGTTTAGGAAATCAGGAACATAAAATCGAAGTCCCACGGGTAAGAAATGATTAACTAGTTAGGTAATTAATCAATAGTAGCGAGTAGTATACCTAATATGAATGAATAATCAATTTATTCCTGAATCACAAAGTAAAATACGTACTAATCTTATAATAATTATGTACCTATATACCAATATCGCCATTTCAAATAAATATTGACTGGAACAAATTACTTTTTAGCCATAAGACTGCTCGTTCTACACAATAAAAAAAAACAAGTTTGTAAGTTTTGTAAGATGAACAAGAACGAGTTATCTATCTATCTAAAATGAGTCATTATGATATAGTAATATTAATAAGCTTATAATATAATTCCAGTAGAGAAATAGAATAAGAAATAGCATGGGATAAGTATTAATATAGAATAAAAATAAACCATACTCTCGCTTTTGGCATATCGTTCCCCAGAGATATTAATTAAATAAAAAATATTAAAACATGTGTAGAGCATCATGTCATTCCTTTCAGCTGTATAAATCGCCTCTTTGCTACAATATGTTATCTTGAAAATTGAAGTTTTAGATAAATTTTTTGTATCGAAACGAATAACTTTTTTGAATCAATCTACAATGGATATTAAAAAATACCACGTCATTCATCTCGATACAGTTGTTATTTTTTGAAAGTTAAAAAACTTCTAAAATTTATCTATCAATAGATAGATAAATAATAAATAATCATAAATCGGCAGACAAACACACTCACTATATATCCCCAAATTAAGCAAGTTACGCTTGTGTTATGGGTAATATACAACGGAACACCCTGGGGCCGATCCCAGAGACCCAGACCATAGTAAATATTTCGTTTCCGAAATTTACCATACCAGGAATTGAACCCGGAGCTTCTGCGTCGCAATGAGGCAAGCCGGCAAAGGCTTAGCCCACTCAACCACAGAGGTTGTTAAATTCTAGAAGATTTTTTAACTATTATTTTTTTAATCCATGCAGGAAGGGAGAAAGAATACAATTTCATGCGGTTGGGCGGCCTGTCGTAAGAAGCGGACAAAACTACAGTAAAGTGATAGTGTATTTATTCTTTACTCGTCTCGATGGCTGCCACCCGTGGTCTAGAGCAGTGTTTCGCAATTTTTTTGTGTTCAAGGTACATCTAGGAAAACGAAAATTTTTGGAGGTACACCACAAATAAAAATCATTTTTAAGTAAGCCAAACGAAGCAAAACGCCTCGCCCGCGTGATTTACCTACATGTTTTATGTGTAACCAAGTATTTTTCTTACTCTTACATTATTTACTAAAAATAAGTTTATAATATAACCTTATTTTTCCGAGGCACACCAATTAATAATCACGATAGATACTTTGCGGATGCTGCGGTACATACTTTGCGGAACACTGGTCTAGAGTTGCTGCCATAACAACCTTGTGTTCCGCCATTAGTGGCCAAGTTTCGGTTTCCCTTTAAAGAGCGGCAGCACATCGGCAGCACCTCTGGTATTTCAAATGTCCATAGGCGATCGAAACCGCTTTCCATTACGTGGGCCATCTGCCTTTCTGGTGAACTCATGCAATTTGTTTTTAATATAAAACATTATTTATTAAATAATTAATCAAATAATAAATAAAGAAAGCAAAGAAGCGAAATATCTGTTTTTAATGTAAATACATCCATATCTGAAATAGATACGGTTAAATATATAAAAAGGAATAGATTTATTAAAATTTCAAAAAACACTTTCAAAGCACTAAAATATTTTTATAAAGTAACTATCTAGTAAGAGATGTACTGCATTTTTGCATCGCTATCATTGCTCGCGGTGGAAGCATCAACGATCGTTAATAAACACTATCTGCTTTGCTAATAAAGGCGACTAGCACCAGAACTATCTGTCATGTCAACTTACGCGATAGGCGGCGCATTGTCACATCCATCTTATTCTTTATCAAGATTATGTCAAAACCAATATTCCCGGTTTTGATAAATAATTATTATGAATTGTATGCATTCTTTACCAGGCTATGTGACTTTTAAAGCTGATTTACAATGATCCAGATAATTAATTCAAATTCGTAGACTTAATATTGACATTGTGTAAATAGTTTGGGATCCGATTATCAAAACTATTAAGACCGAAACCCAGCAAAAACTAACCGCCAGACCTCAAGACACTGTGAGCTCTTTTTGCATGCACAGTAACACAAGCCAACGTGAGGGATAATTTCTTTTTATTTTACCTCCCATCCATTTTAATATTATATAAAATTATTAGAGGTAGGCATGCAACATGCCATGCCACGAAGAGTTTTTTACACCGCTTCTTCGCTCAAACCCATATGTTGCGAAGCGGTGGTAAATTAGATTAAGCTCCCATAGAGTAAATAATAAGCACAAACAAATTAAAACTAAATAACTAAAACGAACAAATTGGCGGTAGACTAAATAAAACTTTAACAATACTCATTGACATCTCATCGTCATCATTCATCATTGAAACGTCGGAATAATAAAAATCAATTAAATTACCGCGCTGAAAACCGTTAAAACGTAGTTTTATTATTGTTTATATATTTATTGATAATCTGGTTTCTAATAAAAATCTGTTACGTCACGTACCTGGATAAATTTATTCCTACATAATTAGCAAAGTTGAAACTTTGAGTAGTCTGCACGCACTAAAATCTGTCAATATAGAAAACAGATTTTAGCATCGGAGATGCAGCTCATGTACGTCTAGATATAAAATGTAGGTAACGTAAAGATATTCTTGTTTTCCAGTTTTTTGGGTCATTTTAAACATTAAACTCTTCTGTCGACAGATTTTCTAAATGTCGATCAAGACAAATAGATTTTCAACCTCTTGATATAAATTTATCGTTCCCTAGCCAAATGACGAAAACAGTGCACAAACTCCACGTCTAAGAAGTGGTTTGATGTGTATGGACTTACACGCACTTATCGTTTTTTTTGGTACTGTCGACCGATTGTCTAAACGTCGCTTAAGACAAATAGACTTTCAACCTCTTGATATAAATTTATCGTTCCCTAGCCAAATGACGACAATGCACAAACGTCACGTCTATGTAATGCTTTCATTGTGTGTGGAGTTACAGCCATTTACCATTTTTTTTGTACTCCTGTTATTTTCATAAATCTTTAAATATGATAAACCTTTTTGTAATATCGAGTGTGTACAATGCGTTTTTTTTAAATAAATAATCAAATATAATAAAAGAAAAAAAAACTTATTTGTATTGTATTCTACCCATAGTCCCTCAAGACTATAAGTAGAATACTCAGCCTAGATCACCGTCTTCTATGGGTAAGGTGCCCAGAAGGCTGGCTACGTTTCCTCACTGGATCGCCATACTGATCCGTTGCCCGTCTAATGCGTTTAAAAATGTGAAAAAAAACCCAGCGGGCCTAGTTCTTAACGGTGGAATCGAACAATGCTGCTTTTAGAATTTTTCTCTGTCTATTCGAGCGTCACGTGGAAACTACTGAACTGAACTAGTGTGGAAACTACTGAGGTGAGCGGATTCTAGATACTGGGGACCGGTATAACAGCGGGGTAAATGAATATAGTGAAAAAGGTGCCGCTGCTGTCGCGCTTGTTTGGTGCCGCCATTGAGTCACTAACAAATACACCGTCGTCATGGCAACGACGCGAACGAAGTTTCGCTGGCACATTCTAGTCGCTAAATAAAATTAAAGGGTACACAATTAAGGAACTAAAAATAACGGGTACCATGTTATCAAATATTAAGGCAGCACGCACATATTTGTCACTGTCAAACATTAGAGATAATTTTAATTTTTTAAATCTTATTATGTTTTATTAATTTTTTTATAATTAATTTGTTGATTATATTATTTATAATAAGTGCCAGAGTGCGTGTTGGAGTCGCACATGGTTATTTCCGCTATGGATATTTATATCATCGAAGAATACTAAACTCTTATTCATCAATATGAATAAGAGAGTAAATTTGAACGCTTCTTTAGTGTTCTTAAAGAAGCTTTCAAACTTACTTTAACTCAACATGAATGAGAGCGTTGAAATTTAGTCGCCGAACGGTAAACGTATTTATAAACACACGGTGGAAAAAAACGTAGCTCGCAACACACTCTGCAACCATAGGTGGCGCCATAAATTCCTTCTTGTTTTTATAGAAAATCTCAATCGATTCTCTATACTAACATTAACGAAGTGTCTGTCTTAGATTTCAAAGTAAATGTGCATAAAAATATACATTCAGGAGAACTTTTGAAGTGGACCTTCAGGGCCAAATCCTAAACTATGCTGGATAGGGAAAAACACTCAATGGGGACGCGAGGCCGATTTTGACGAGAATTAAAATTGATATCAGTAGATTTTTTTAAAACCAATTACCTCTGTCAGTAATAGAATCGGTTGATTTTGAAAAAATAAACACGACCTGTATTATTATACCAAATCATAGTGTATGTAGCTCGTAAGGATCAATTACTGCGAAAAAAATTTCAAACGGCAAACTAAGGGAAAGGATTGTTTTTAAACACATTAATTGAACTTCACCTCATTTTATTCAATAGGGAAATGATGAAAATTGTTATATTTTTAATAGGTATCTATGAATTAATTAATCAAATCTGTGAATATGTAAAAAATGATTGCGTTCTAATAAGGTGCGGTGAAATGACCGGCGCCATTTGATGTTTAATTAATGTATGGAAAATAAAACATTTCGTTAAAACACTCTTTCCATTGGTGCCTTTGACATTCTTTCACAGAAATTATCATCTGAAATGATACGCTATACTAAGATTTGATATACTAATACAGATGTGTTCATTTTATCAAAATCAGCAATTCGATTCCTGACAAGAGTGTTTGATATTTTAAAATAATGTTAGAACTTAGGCTTCGACAAAGACAAATTCCACGTACAGTCTGTAAAAGCACATTTTATTACCTGTCGGCATTTGAACTAATTGTAATCCTTTTAAGATTGTCTTCTTTTTATTTACTTATTTATTGGCAAACGATTTTAGTATTGTGGAGAACAGCCTATTGTTCTCGTTTACGGCCGCAGCAGGCTGCATCATTAGCCAAGTGTTACGGATTAAGTACAAGCTGATTAAGGAAATTATGTCGACGAAACGGGCGGGCACATTTGCATTTGTGCAGTATAAAACGATGGCCTGATTGAGAGAGAGGGGGTCAATTGAGCGACAACTACGATACGGGCGTGACGTGTGTACATTCGGCAATCTAGTAGTGACAGACATTGCGCGTTTTATTGAATTACGACCATCTGCATTACGTTTGGATTTGTTGTGTTCTGTTATATTTGTACCTGTGTTATATGTGTTTGTATAGTTCTAATAAACTCTATAATAATTCGAACGGCATTTTAATTCGAGTTCCGCTAACTCGTAATAATAAAATGATACCACTATAGTTTAGTATAATACAAGCTTTATATAAGCAAAAATAAAAATACTTTAAGTGGTAAAGGAGTTTTTGGTAGGAACTGAAAGGGGGATGTTGTGCTGTGCAGTTTATTTTCTAAAAATGTGTAAAATTAGTCTAAAATATACAATGGTTGTAGGATATTGATCGTTTTTGAGCAGTATTTTTGTGACAAATGTAAACAGTATAGTTAAATGTGGCCTGCGATGAATGGCGTCAGTTGTAGCCTATAATTCAACTGCTCTACCTATCCTCTTAATGTCCCGGGACTGTGGGCGTTAGGAGGCTATACAACGACTTAGAAGTGGCTGTATAGACTATGATTCCCTTGCCTGCCTTTGTGGCGAATTCTACTAATACTTAAGCGGTAAATACTTTCTATTATAATAGATTTCACTTGATGTTTATATAATTTAGTACACAGTGAAAAGTTAATATAGGATAATTTTAATCCCGCCAAATACCAAAGTTTCCGTGGGATATAGGCGAAACTTGTCGCAAGCATAGCCGCGTGTAAAGCTCTAATAAAAATATAAGAAGATAGTTGACTACTAGTTAACTGTGATAGTTTTCATCATATCATAAAATATCGAAGCCGCTAGATTTTGTACGAGCGTAGCAAGTTACGACGTCATCTTCTGAACGAGTGAATAAGAGTATTAATTCTTGTTTAACTAAAATTATTTCTGTGATAATATTTAAAAATATGTTTTTTTTATAATGGTATTATAGGTTTGCGTTTGATGGCTATCTCACCTTATATAAGTGACGATGCGATCTAGGATGTTGCACGCTTACCTAGTATAGTTCCCGGCACGATTCATGAGCGGTCGCCTTGGCCCATGGACAGAGATGAATGAATGAATGAATGAAAACTCTTTATTGTTCACCATAAACTTAATTCTAGACAATTGATATGGATACATTTGCATTAGAACAATGGGCGGCCTTATCGCTTATAGCGATCTCTTCCAGGCAACCCGGTGTCTAAGGAGATTTTAAACGAAATTTCAAAACATTTTTGGTGGTGTACTAAACTAAAACAAAAGTAATAAAATCACAATTAAATATTATTAAAAATAAAATACAATATAAATATACTACTATATATACATATATAATTAGATAAAGATGATATTATAAATTAGATATACATACATTCGAACAATAGATACATTCATGTAACGCAACAATTTTATTTAATAGACCAATAATGGTCAGTGACCATACGTTTAAATGTAATCATTGATTTAGCTTGTCTGATTGGTAAGGGGAGGGGATTCCACGGTCGAACAGCCTGTACGGCAAAAGAATTTCCTACGTAGGAAGAGGTGTGTGCAGGTATTGATAACAAAAGATTTTAATTTGAGCGCAAATTACAGGAATGAGATTGATAGAGAAAACTAAAAAGTTCTTTTAAATACGGAGGAGAACAGGGATTGTAAAGGATATTGTGCAAAAGTGAGAGTAAGTGAACATTCCGGCGAAAGCGAATAGGTAACCATTTAAGCTTATCACGAAATTCGGAGACATTGCAGTTATTATTCGAAGTATGAATAAAGGGACAACAACATAATATTTTCAATATGTCCATAAATAAATAAATAAATAAATCGGCAGACAAGCACATACACTGTATATCCCCAAATTAAGCAAGTTACGCTTGTGCTATGGGTAATATACAACGGAACATTCTGGGTCCGATCCTAGACACCCAGACCATAGTAAATAACGGAGAAAATACGTTTCCGAAATTTACTATACCAGAAATCGAACACCGAGCCTCTGCGTTGCAGTGAGGTAAGCCGTCAAAGGCTTAGCCCGCTCAACCACAGAGGCCGTCACATTATATAGTCAATAGCATCACATTGGCTATGCTCAATGCGTAAAGCGATTTCTACTATTCCGCCGACCGCTCAAATTCCGTGCTGGGAACTACAGATGCCTATTTACTCGAATTTGAAGACCACTGCTTTATATGAACCGTGGCACACAGACTCCGGCAAATTATTTAACTCGACAGCGGTACGCAAAGTAGAGATGGAGGCAAAACGTTTAATTGTAATCAATGATATGTCCACCACGTAACGATGGTGCAATCCGTTGAGTCTGGTTGTCCGATGATAGAAAGGGGATGGGAGAACTAAGTCGTGAAGTTTCATGGCACACTCTCCAAAGTGTATTCGATTGGAAACCGAGAGACTTTCTACCTTGCGGTAATGCTCAAGGCTTTGAAGTTGAGTATGAATTAAAAAGACTATCAACACCAATGAGTCTCTTGGTTCTCCTATTAATCGACTCTAATGCGTCTCACTGGTATTTAGCTGAGCCGTCCCAAAAGTAAGAACAGTACTCCATGAATTATCGAAATTGTGCTTAGTATAGAGCAAGGAACTATTCTGGAGTAAAGTGCCGTCTTACCTTTGAAAGTACACTTAGCGTTTGGCTGCTACTTGAGCCAAATACGGACAAGCGCGGATGCATCGTTGTGGGCACGATGGGCATGCCCACAACCCTTATAGACTTGTAACGTCACACTTTGACGGTTTATTGAGTTGAGAGAGATATTTTTTTATGTGTGCTTGAGTGGGTCACCGGATGGTTTGGTTTGACAGTTGGAATCGGTAGTTGGCGCTGGGATCGGGACATAGATTTAATTTTTTGAGAGCAGGACAACGTCTACCGGGTCCAATAGGAAAATTAAAAAAAACAATAAATTTTGTATGATTCGGAACGCAGCGAAGTAGTTAAGACGATATACGGGTGACACGTCATGTTACGTTTTTGAGAACATATTATCTGTTTCTTTTTGGCGGATGAATACTTGTATTGGAAAAAAGAGATGACTATTCGCTGAGTGCGCAAACATCAACTAATTTAAAAGTAAAATAAAATATTGTTTAGGGCGTCGTCTATTTTGTGAATATCCTCCTTGTAGGAATACACTATATCGCACACGAGTGAGTTCATACGCCGACTCGCACTTGGTCGATTTTTGGGTGGCTGTGACCACAACCTTTTTGAAGACTGGATCCGGGCCTGAAGATTCAATTTTTCTTTCTTTATTTATTTATCAAAACAAAAAAGAAATGCAATTGATCGATATGTACATAGTATTAGAAACTTCTAGGGTTTATATTAGTACTATGGTTGACAGAGTGTTGGATTTAATAATTTAAAATTATGATGATAAAAAGTACAGTTTTAGTTTAATTTTAATGTTTAAGGGCCATCCATAAACTACGTCACACCATAAGGGAAGGGGGGGGGGGTGACGATGTATGACAAGGGGTGGGAGTGGTCCTAAATTTCGTCACGTAACATTTCAAAATCTAATATATTTAAGTTAATTACGGAACTGCTGTTAATTAATTGAATAATTTCTTGATGTAAAAATTGCAAAATATGTGATGTCACGCTAGGGAGGGAGGAGCGTCACGAATGTGACCAGCTGTGACAAGGACGGGAAGGGGTCAGACAATCATGAAATTCGTGTGATATAATTTGTGGATGACCACTTATAGGCGCAATACTGTTCTTTATAATAATGTATGAGCCAAAATTGAGAGTTGGAGTCAAGAAGATACCCAAGAGCTGAAGATGGTCGGTTAACATTGTTAAATATGTCAACTACTCATTGCATCTTAACATAAAATATAACAAGGTACTACCAATTAACTTACATTGCCAACTTACAAGTCTAAGTAAAACAAGGACTTGCACTTTTGCATACGACTGAGGCCAAATGCATTAAATAGAAGGGGATCAAATGCAATAGAGGGGGACTCAGGGGACAAAGGGGTTAGCGGGGATAGGGGGTCATAGTATTGTGACCATAGTCCCTCTATTTGTGCGAGACTTTTGTTTTAGAAAATTTAAATATTTAAAATATGTATGTTCTGTTCTTACACCATTTGTAATCCACAGAAAAATATCAGACACATGCGTAGCGCAGTTTTACGCACGCAAAGTAGGTATTGTGCTACTTCTATTTCAATCGATTTCGAAACATGTTGAAACAGTCTATGATGCCACTAAAATTTGCCTCTTTAAATTGTCTCTGTGTCATCTTCTATGTATAATTAAGATATCTGCATTTCCAATATTTTGACTGCTACTTCTCCTAGTTCAATTTGGTATTTTACAATCAAATCAACTGAGACGCTTTTTATCATAGCACAAAACGTCATAGGCTCTTTGATTTTGAATAAGAATACTGGTTTATGACGTCACAATTTTAACGAGTCAAATACCGTAATAATAATTTATTAAACTATAATTAAAATTATTTCTATAATGAACTATTGCAAATAAGACGATAAAAAGATACTTTGATGCCTGCTTTTTAATATGAATACTATTTTAGAATTTATTGTTATATTATTATTATCAATGTTCGCTATAGGAAAACAGGCAAGTGCATAATTAGCTATATTTAGTTCAGGAGTCCTATAGTAGTGGCCGTGCAATGTTTTTGCTATTTGAGAATAGAACAGAAAGAGCATGTTATGTATCGTGTTTAAATGAGTTATTATTGAAAACCGTTTCTAATTTTATTAGTAATATTTTCAAAAAATATTTACAGATTGTTACATAATATTGTTCTAAAATTAGAGTTGTGCTATCTCATTTCACTAAAAAAAATATTAAGCAACATCGGCATAATTTTTTAAGACCTGTCTTATGATATGTCTGTGATCAGTGATGTACTGAACCTTTTCACACCTCAGTAACATGTATGGTAGCCAGACCTAATTTTTTGTTTACAATTTCACTACACTATAATAAAGGGTCGTACATCATAAACTTTGGAAATTTAATCCATACACAGCCAACAGTATTTTTAGACATACATAAACATAGAAACTGATACAACGAAATTATAAATATTCAATATTTACCGTTTGAACCCTCATTTGACCTCTTCTACTAACGATACCCAAACACAGTTTCTCCTTCATAGGAAATTATTTTGCCATGTAGGCTGTTCGCCTGTGGAACTCCCTTCCCTCGACAACCAGATAAGTTAAATCGACTTCAATAATTGATCACTGACCATTATTGGTTTAAGAAATAAAAAATATTGCATTCAATAAAACTATATGTGTTAATATTATTCGCTTAAAGGTATATGTAATTTATGTTATTATAATCTATTTAATTATGTACGTATATCAGTAGTATTTTATTTTTTTGTTTTTCAATAGTAGTTGAATAAGATTGTATTAGTATTTATTTTAGTTACATCACCAAATATTGTTTAAATTTTCTTTTAGTCTTCTTGTACACCGGGTTGTCTAGAAGAGATCGCTATGAACGATAAGGCCGCTCATAGTCCCAATGCAAATGTATCTATATTAAATGTTTAGATTTAAGTTTATGGTGAACAATAAAGAGTTTTCACTAATTCATTAATAGTTTTTTTAATAATACTAATATTTTGTTTTAAGCAATTTATAACAAAATTAATTCTAAATTCGAACATAAACATGTAATTAGAATTAAAAAAAGAACTGGTCCTACTTTTTCCGGAAGCATGGTCGTCCTAAGGAACTGTATTAAGGGGCAGAGTGGTAACTGCGGGGGTGGGAAGTACACAAAAATAGGGTGCTAAGAGCCAAGCCGCCATCTTTATAACGACATGCCACCCCCATGTCGATTTTGATGGAAGTGCGGTAAGATTTTTTAATTCGTACGGTGGTTTCTACTTTTTAAGATTCCCATACCTAAAGGTGAAAATGGAATTTTTACGGTATCACTTGGCATGTATTCCTGATTTTTTTGCCCTAAAATTATGTATATCATATTTAATTTACTTGCAGATATATATGGGTAATACCTACATATAGTTATGTGGTGATGTAAACTTTATTCGTTTATTTATTTATTATCCGTGTATTACAACTGTCTATTTCAATTACATAATATAGTAGCAGCCCCGGCAGACGTTGTCCTGCCTTGAAAAAAATTTAGAACCCGATTATTTAAATTAAATATAGCATATGTTACTCAGAGATAATGTAGCGTTCTAGTGGTGAAAGTTTTTGAATTTATATAAATACTAGCTTCTGCCCGCAACTTCGTCCGCGTGGAATAGTTAAAAAAAAGTTAGTTAAGATACCCTCCCGATTTTAAAACATTCTTCATTCGTGCTCCGCTCCTATTGGTCTTATCGTATAAATTGTTTTATTGTATGATGATGATAACGACAATCTCAATACTTAATTAGGTGCATAAGTTGTATAATAAGCTGTTTAAGTAATTGAAGTTTTTTTTAACTATCCCACGGGAACTCTTTAATTTTCGGGATTAAAAGTATCCTATATGTTGACCAGGGATATATCCCTGGTCAACATATAGGATACTTTATTAATTAATTGTATAATGGTAGCTTATAAGCTACCATTATACTATTGTATAATGGTAGCTTATAAGCTACCATTATACAATTTTCATTTAAATCGGTCCAGTCGTTTCGGAGATTAGCCGGTACAAACAGACAAACCGAGAAACAAAAAATTTCAAAAAATCTAAATTAGTTCTATATCACTTCTTACATCCCACTGACTCGGCTTTTAGCATTTTTTTTCATTGTACAGAAATAAGAACTCGACAATTTTTTTATATGTATGTGTGTATGTATATACAAAAATAAAAATGTGTCCTCTTTATAATATTGTTATAGTATAGATAAAATTAATTACATTTATTTGGATGATATTAGATTATATGCGTTCAAAAATAAATATAGAATTTGTAATTGTTTAATATTTTATTAGTTATTCGAAATGCTTGCCCTCTTTGATTTGGAATACAGACCCTCAACCTCCGAGGCCAATCGTCGACCGCAGCGAATGTTCGCGCACATGTTCATGTCTAAAACAAGATAAATTTAGGCTAACACAACAACATTATATAAGTATATAGTGGATGAAACACAGAACTTTTTTTATATTTTTTATTGCATGAGTTCAGCAGACAGGCCACTGGCCCACTTGATGAAAAGCGGTTACCATCGCCTATGGACATTTGCAACACCAAATGTGCTACAAATGCGCTGCTGCTTTCTTAAGAGAGACTGGAACCTGGCCACTAATACCGGAACACAACTCAAGGTTGTTATGGCGGCATACTCTAGACCAGGGGTGGTAGCCATCCAGTCGGGCAAATGCCCTACCACCTGGCTGTGGGTTGTTTAGTCGCCTCTTACGATAGGCCGCCAGCCCGCAGGAAATTGTATTCTTTCTCCGTTCCTGCACGTCACGTCACGTTCAATCATTTAATTTTTTCATGTTATACTTTATACACAGAAAATACAGGTAGGCAGGCACAAATTCGAAGGGGAAGCCAACAGGAGGATTCAGTTGGGCTGGGCAGCATTCGGTAAGCTTCGTCAAGTCTTCTTGTCGACCATGCCGCAATGCTTGAAGACAAAATTCTTCGAGCAGTACGTCCTCCCCGTCCTGACCTACGGGGCCGAGACATGGACACTGACGGCAGGATTGGTCCACGAGTTCCAAGTCGCTGAATGGGCTATGGAGCGAGCTATGCTGGGTGTTTCTCTTATGGATTAAATTAGAAATCAGGATAACCGTAAGAGAACCAAGGTAAACAACATAGCTCGCAAAATTAGCAAAGTTGAAGTGGCAGTGGGCCGGTCGCGTCTGCCGATGGAGCAGACGAGTCCTGGAGTGGAGACCGCGTCTCGGTAAACGTAATGTCGGACGACCTGTGCAAGGTCGCCGGTAGGCACTGGATGAGGAAATCAGAGGACAGGGATGAGTGGCGCCGTCTTGGGGAGGCCTACGTCCAGCAGTGGACTGCGAATGGCTGACTACGAACGACACTTTATTCTATGAATAACTTTATCTGGTAATTGAAAAATCGGTCCTAAAAGGAATAAAATAGCGCAATCAATCTTATACGAATATACATGACTGAAGAGTTTGTTTGTTTGCTTGTATGTTTGTTTGATTGAACACGCTAATCTCAGGAACCGCTGGTCCGATTTGAAAAATTATTTCAGTGTTAGATAGCCCATTTATCGAGGAAGGCTATATATCAACACGCTAAGACCAATAGGAGCGGAGCACCAATGAAGAATGTTTCAAAATCGGGGGGTTTTGAAAACAAATTCCATGCGGACGACGTCGCGGGCACAGTTAAGTATTGTATAAACAGTATAGTAAATATTTCAGATGATAAGATGTTCTTTTTACTATGCAAAAATATTAGAATTCATCGTAACATGTGTCTGTGTCCTTATTCAGAGTGTCAGAATATATGACTTGGATTAGCTTAAAGGCCTAGTTGCCAAGTCATAAAACACAAATAAAAGACATAAGTTGAACTAGTAGGTATTTTTTAACCAAAAGCAGCCATTGTAATTTAAACTAATTAAAACCACACCAAACACACCTTAAATGAGTCATCCACTAATTTTCCCGCGCTCCCCACTATTTTTGCCTTTGTATTAATGTTCTTATCACACCAACGATCTAATTGCCCACCCACAGATTAAACGCGCCAATACCAACTTTTTCATTGTAATTACAATGTTAATGTTGCAACCACGCCTCTTCACAACCAGTTGACCGTTACAGCCTAAAAGTGAACGTAATATAAGAAAACTAATTAAAAGCATGTTAATTGAAGTCGTCGCTGCTTCGTGGTTTAAGCATCTACATTTCATAACAATGGCGTAGTGGATTAATTTATTCTTGCTTGGATAGCAATGGGAAGATTAATTAAATACACCTTAATTGAAGTCGTTACTGCTTTCTGGCTTAAGCATCCGGATTTTATTTCAATGATCAAGGTTCCAATCTGTTACGTCACGTACGTGGATAATTTATTCCTGCATAGTTAGCAATAGGAAGATTAATTAAAAACACCTTAATTGAAGTCGTCACTGCTGTCTGGTTCAAACATCCGAATTTTATTGCAATGATCAAGGTTCCAATCTGTTACGTCACGTACGTGGATAATTTATTCCTGCATAGTTAGCAATAGGAAGATTAATTAAAAATACGTTAATTGATGTCGATGCTGCTTTGTGCTTCCAAGATCCACGTTTCATTACAATGACGTAGGTTCTAATCTGTTAAGTCACGTACGTGGCTCAATTTATTACTGCGTAATTATCAATATTAGAATAAAATCTGTCAATATATAAAACTGATATCACTATCGGAGGTTCATCTCAGGAGCATGTTCAGAATATAGGTTTTAAGTATACCACTCAGTAGTCTAAGCTTGTGAAGCCTGATTTTTTAGATTAGTTAAAAAGTTAACTTGCTAAATTGGCGAGTTAAGTCCTTATCATTGTTTAGTAATTTTCCAGTTAAATACATACGTAATAATATTAACAGCCAATAAACCTACTGTATGGCTCGGGCTTACCACTCTTAGAAGGACTGAGAATATCCCGCTACAGTTGTCCAAGGCGGGTGGCGGAATTGCCATATGGGTTATCTTGATGAGCAGGTTTCATCACGATGTTTTCCATTACCGTTACCACGTAGTTATATGTAACAATATGCACATTAGGTTAGAAAACTGTCTAAGTATAAGCTTTCTGGTTAGGATTCGAATTCGCTCCCTTTGAGTTTGGGTCGCTAGTTTGCTAATCGCTAAGCTACCACAATCTTTTCCAATCCATCCTAAGGTTGTCTGGAAGAAATTTGCTTTTAGTAATAACCGCCTATTGTTTTTTGTACTTAAACTTCTTGAATTGTATCTTAGTGTTATGAATTAAAGTATATTCTATTCTATTAGACCAGGGGTGGTAGCCATCCAGACGGGCAAATGACACCACCTGGCTGTGAGTTATTTTGTCGCCTCTTAGGACAGGCCGCCCTGCCGCAGGAGATTGTATTCTTTCTCCGTTCCAATTTCAAATTCCAATTGACCAACCGATTAATATTGTTATGCGTATGTGGGACTCGAATTAAAATGTCTTTAGAATTATCATAGAGTTTAATAGAACTATACGAAGACGTATAACACAAGTACAAATATAACCGAACACAACAAATCCAAACATAATGCAGAAGGTCGTAATTCAATAAAAGGCGAAAAGTCCATCAATATTAGATTCCCGAATGTACACACGTCACGCCTAGATTGTCGTTGTCGCTCAACTGGCCCCCTCTCTAAATCAAGCCATCGTTTTATACTGCACAAATGCAAATGTGCCCTCCCGGCCACGTCGACATAATTTCCTAGAATCAGCTTGTACTTAATCCGCAACACCTGGCTAATGATGTAGCCTGCAAGCGGCCGTAGACGAATATAATCTGTTCTCCACAATAACTAGAAACATATGCCAATAAATAAGTAAACAAAGGAAGGCGATCATAAAAGGATTACAATTAATTCAAATGCTAACAGGTAATAAAATGTGCTTTTACAGATTTGAAGTGGAATTTGTTTATGTCGGAGCCTAAGTTGTAACAATATGAAGTAATTACACAGCATAGTTTGGTTTTCATATAAGATTCTTTATAAGTCGCTTATTATGGCCTATTTTTATAAGTTATGTCCGTTTATAGTGACAAGGATAGCAATTTTAGATAGAATCTTGTGCTTAAAACAATCAAATGCTTTGATTTTAATCGAAACAACTCTCCTACAAAAATAACAGTGCTAGATGCAACTCTTATGGTTAATGATGCCTGGAACAAAATGTATTAATAATTATGTAACAATAATTTACTTAGCATGTTTTGTGTTTTGTATGACGTCCGCTTAGTATGACGTGTTTGCCACTTTTATAAACGGATTCTACTGTAGTACTAAGTACTACAAACCCCGCATACTAAATTATATACTACTAAAATGAAGCAATAAATAAGCACATAAAGATGTACTATTAAACCGTCATTGTGATCAGACCCCTTACTGCGAAATAAGTGAAAAAAATCCTGCCTGGGGTACGGTTCCACCCTCAAGTTTTTTTCTTCCCTCACCCCACGTTTTTGAGTTTTTGTTTGTTCTACCTATATTGGTATATAAATAATATTGATTTTGGGGATGGTATTGCTTTTGTGTTTTGAAAATCGTATACTTACTATATTGGTATATAATGTTATATTGTATATGGGAACTTTTAGGGTGATACATGCATTACGTCAAGCAACTTGGTATGGTTTAGTATTCTTTCTATATTCCTGCATGGAAAAATCTTCTCCGCTTTTTTCCTTTATATATTTAAGGGGTTTTTATTTAAAGATGAAAATGTTATTCCTGTTGTTGTTCAGAATTAGTAGTATCTATATCTTAATCCTAAAGAAATAATTGTAAGCAGTTTTCTGGCTTCATCGAATAACGGTGAGTTCTGATACTGTTAAACAAACCTAAAGATGCTCTTACACGGGCAATTTTTTATGTTGCTCCATATTACTTGGCATTGTGTGGCCGTATCTTAGCAAGAGCTTGCTACATATTGCCATCGCCCTAAATTGCTTGATGTAGTCATGACGTCATAGTTGATGAGAATTGACCGAGATTGAGCCATTGTAGTTGCTCGTGTAAGAGCTCCTTAAGTTAAATGTTTTAGCGTCAAATTTGTCACGTCTCTGAGGCTCGACGCGCTTACATTCAGCCAAAATATGTTGACCAACTTCTTTGATTTCGCATGCAGTGCCATTAGGGGAATAAATTTTACGCATCATGTAGCCAAAAAAATTCAGTAGGACATAAACAGATCAAATCCTCAGTGTCGTAATAACTTATTACCTTGTCATTCTGCTTATATCAAACAAAGGGGAGTGAGGGAGAGATGGAAGGACTGCTTTATACCATATACCTTTTACTTACAAATTTTTATCAAAATATTCTGACCAAAGATTTAAGCATAAATGTCTAATTACGGGAGTCTAAACTATAAAAAGGAAGACAGTTGTAAGTTGTTCCATCACATGCAGCTCCATTTGTTAGGCAATCAATAACCTCATTTCCCTTGAGCCCTTTTCTCCACTTCACGCTTTATATTTCATAGCGACTAGGGCTCAACTAGGGAGTTGTGAGACTATTGACAGTCATGTTATCCCTCACAACGTCAAGACAGAACTTCCTGGGACTACCGTATCTACTGGCACTTGGCGAAGGCGGTTTTTTTAATTTTTTTATTGCTGAAGCACAGGAGACAGGCTAAAGGCCCAACTGTGATGGAAAGTGGTTACCGTCGCCTAACGTCGGCAGTATCGCAAGACGTTTATTCACCACATAATTATCAGACAAACACATACATTTTACGAGGATTACGAATTTTTTTATAACCTAAAGCAGGTATACAGGCAGGCGGTCCACCTGATGGAAAGAGGTCTATGGATGTGACTAACCTTACTCCGTTGGCTTAGCGACCCAAAATGTGTCTTGGCCTCCGAGACGAGAACACGCCACCTGTTTCTGTCCTGTGCGATTTCTTGCCAGTTATGGTCTTGTAGCTCACACAGGTCAGCCTCCACTCTGTCCCTCCAACGGTAATTTGGGCGACTATCCGATCGTTCCACATAGGCCCTCTTCACACTTCGATCCTCTCCCATCCGTTCCACGTGACCGAGCCAACGGAGGCGGTAAGATTTTATCTCTCCTATAATGTTAGGCTCGGCCTAGAGGTTCTCAATTTCGACGTTGGCTCGGACCCTCCAACTGCCATCATCTCTCCTTGTTGGGCCTAAAATCTTACGGAGAACCTTTTTTTCAGCTATTAATATCTGGTTCTCTTCCTTTAGGGTAAGCGTCCAGGCTTCGCAACCGTACATCATGATGGGCCGTATGACGGTTTTATAAATCCAGGATTTTGGTTTTCCTGCTTCGAAGCCGGGACACCATTACCTTATGTAAGGCTGCACAGCACCTTAAGGCGTTTTGAATACGTACATGTATTCCATCCTCTCGAGTGTTCGCGTCGGTAACTGTGCAGCCCAGATATTTGATATAGATGTGACTGATATGAATAAAAATGATCCATAAATTGATAAGAATATGTAAATTTCTCTTCAATATGTACACTGAACAAAGCAAACAGAATTAGTGATTTGTGTACAATTGGATGAATAAGGATTATAAATACACATTTTCCGTAACAACTTTGATATCTCTCTCTCTCTTTAATTGTGACAGTTGTCAAGTCACCAACATCAAAATTCTTATGCGGCCGGCCAGTGAGCGTAGGTTTTATACGCCACACCACCATCACCACGGAGACAAAAAGAATAATTTAAGAACAAGCTAAATAACAACTGGAATAGGGCTATTGATGCCTTAATAATAATAATAATAACAGGCCATAACGTCCTACTGCGCCAGGCTCGAACCTCCCAATTCTTAGGTGGGAATGGACAAAATACCCCCCCCCCCCCACACTTGCCCAAGGCGGATTGATGACTTTGACACGTCAGTTATCTCGACGTGCAGGTTTCATCACGATATTTTCCTTTACCGTCAGCACGTAGTAATCTATAATATTATAAAAGTATACTTAGTCTTTTGTTTATTACATTTTTTGTGTTTGTCTGTATGTTCACGCAAAAACTACTGGCCCGATTTCGATGCGGTTTTCGTTGATCGTTAGCAAATTCCCGGAATTAAAATTTTTAGTATTTTATATCCCGAGAATGCCACGGGAATTTTCTTGGGAGCTGCTTAAAGATGATAGGGCACGTATAAATTAGTTTATTAAGTCCAACGTGGACGAAGTCGCGGGCAAACTCTAGTTGTAATATATAAATTAGGTCACAAAAAGGCCTAAGTGGTGCAAGTTTCCCAACCAGGATTTCAACTCATATCACTTTTATCATCGGATCCTAAACATATTTAAGTTATAAGTAGTTTTTAGTGTAGTAGAAGTACTTGTATTTCTTTTTCATCCTTTGTTACAAAATTTGCCTCTGTCTGAAATAGCGGAAGGTCAGAACTGGCGGACTTAACTAGCAATCTGCTGAACTAGAGCCAATATAAAATTCATCTCCATTTTAAATAAATAATTTTTCTTTCTTTTGAAACGTGTGTTTGACACTTGAGAATCTTACCTCCTAAGCTATAACAGCCTTAATATCACTGGTATCTTGGAACTGTAAAAACAATTATTTTTAGGGAAAAAATTCGTTCGTATTTTCGAGTAAGCCGGTTGGTGGGCAAGTCGGGCAGTTTTACGACATCTCCGAATATCTCATTTCGCTAACCGTCTGAGATTATTTTTAAACGACCGTTATCTCTTTAAGGTGGCTTTTTTGATGTTTATCTCGCTCCGGGAGGTATAATTTAGACAACTTTCGGTTTTTACGACGTGCCGAGTTAATTTGTTTGCCAGATCGACAGGTTGTAAACGGACGGAGATTGAGGATTGGATAATTAATACTTTATATAAAAATCGTTGTAACAGTGTCTTGGTTTCATTTGAGTAATTTTTGGCTGTCCTTTTATATAAATTCTTAGCTTAGTAGTATTCGCTACAACGGCAGGTAAAGGCGTCCATCCTGTCTATTCTGTTGTGTAAGTTTTCGTATATCTATTATTATAATTATATTCGGAGAAAGAATATAATTTCCTGCAGCCGGGTGGCCTCTCGTAAGAGGCGACAAAACAACCCACAGCCAGGTGGAAGGGCATTTGCCCGACTGGATGGCTACCACCCTTGGTCTAAAGTATGTCGCCATAACAACCTTGGGTTGTGTTTCGGCATTAGTGACCAGATTCCAGTGTCCCTTAAGACAGCAGCAGCGCATTTGTAGCACCTTTGGTGATGCAAATGTTAATAGGCGATGGTAACTGCTTTCTAACAAGTGGGCCGTCTGCCTGTCTGCTGAACTCCTGCAATAATATAAAAAAAAATATCTAAGCCGAATTGTAGATCTTCGACTGACGCCAAGAGGACGCTGGAGAGGATAAACAAAACAAGACGACGAGTAGTTGTATTCAAACTATATATACAAAATTCTTATCGTCTACGTGATATAGACATCGATTTTATATACACGTTTATAAGCTTGGCCATAATTATGTAAGGATATAGACGAATCCAGTCTTCTACCTAAGAGCACGTTCATGCATTGAGCATACCTACTTCTTAACTGTGCTAAATTATATATCAATAAATTGGTGCATGAAACGTGAAGTAACATATATAAATAATTTTTTTCGTAACTAATTCTCGTTTTGTATTAAGTATTTTAATTTTCGCTTCAGTGTCCACAATTATCCCACTCTGTCCTACCTTGTATTTGTTAGTTATATAACTGATTTGATCCTATTTGTGCTTAATTAAAACTATGTAGATGCTTTCAAGGTTGAATATTAAATTTAAATAAACAAAGTTTATTTAATTTAATTAAACTTATTAATATAATTCATTTACCAAACACGTCTAGATCAGCCGGTTCGGCGGCAGAAACAGCTGAATCACTCAAGCGGCGCAAATATGCAACCCTCAGTGAGAGTTATATATTTGTGCCGTTTGCTGTCGAGACGCTATGACCGTGGGGTTCTGAGGCCATTAGCCTCTATCAACATTTATCAAACGACTCATTGACGCTTGAGGTGATCAGAGGGCTGGTGCTTACCTCGGGCAACGGATCAGTATGGCGATCCAGCGAGGAAACGTAGCCAGCCTTCTGGGCACCTTACCCATAGATGATGGTGATCTCAGTATTCTACTTATAGTCTTGAGGGACTATGGGTAGAATAGGATACAAATAGGTTTTCTTTTATTGTATTCGATTATATGGAATTTTATATTTGTAAATTGTATCTCATTGAATTTAAAGGTATCTGTTGGTCATTTAAATATTTTGGAGATACAATTAACCTCGTATAAAAATAAAATACAAAGAACGTAGATAGTAAATGTCAAAACATAATTTATGAAAATGTGATGGTGCTTGTAAAATTGATTAATATTTCATCATTTGCATATGGATCGTGGATATAGCCAGTATAGATCGATTATGAATTTTTAAGAATTATAACGATCGACATTATTAGATCTTAGGTGAATTCGGACCCATGTAATGCCCACACCCATTTGAAATCCGTCATAATATCAATCATCTTTGACTGACGCTAAACCATGCAAAGTTAATAATTAATAATCAAATTTGAACATTTGAAAAAAATAATTACAAAGTGAAACATTATCATCTTTTCCGCAAATAATTCTAAAGTCATATTCGTAATTAATTACTCGTATAATTAATTACGAATACAACAACAAAAAGACAGGAGACTTGTAGAAATCACATTAAAATACTAGTTTTAAACTTCTCGAAAAGCCCCCTACTAGTGCAAAGTAAGAACGGTTAAGAAAAAGAAAAAATATGTCGTATGACTGTGCTTATTTGTGGGAAGGGTTCTATTCAAATAAATTTTTTGTTTAGACTTTCTTGGCAGAAACTTAAAGAATGAGTGAGTGAGTTAAAGAGAGAGATATGAAGTGTATTGAGATTTGTGATGAAATGAGATATGTATTTGTATGGTATGTATATATCTATTTAATATATAAAACATCTGTATATACCGCATATATATTTATTACTAGAATGTAAGAAATTGTACTATGTATTATGTATACCACCATCGTCATTATAATCTCAATTCATTCCTGGAAGAGATCGCTTTTTAGCGATAATATCGCCCTTTGTGCATAATGAGACATAGTTTTAGTCTGTAAGTTCTTTTTGTATTGGTGTACAATAAAGAGTTATTAATTGATTATTTTTGTGTTTTTTCTTCATGACCTTGAAATTTAAATGATTTTGTCGTAATTTGGTTTATACTTACTTTTGATAAAGGTAATGCATATAGGATACTTTTATTTCGTTGCATAAAACAGAGAGGATCCGCATTCTTTTTTATTGCTGGAGTATAGCAGGCAGGCTGACAGCCCACTTCATGGAAGTGATTGTCGCCTATGGACATCTGCAACACCAAAGGAGCCATTAAGGAGCTGCTGATTTAGAAGCGGGGGACTGGAACATGATGAAGATGATGCTGAAACACAACTTAGGGTTATCATGGCGACATACTCTAGACCAAGGGTGGTAGCCATACAGACGGACAAATGGCAAAATCCACAAAAAACAGAGCCAAAAAACATCACTACCTAAAAATTGGTCGTTTTCCCTATATTACATAATATGCATGTTATATCTAGTATATAGGGCGCGGGTTCGATCCTGGCCGGAACGCATTTCCTACTTGGGCTGTTTTCTAACCTAATGTGCATATTTTTATAATTACCAAGTACTAATAACGGTGAACGAAAACATCGTGATTCAACCTGCACATGGAGATAACCGATGTGTCAAAGCTGCCGAGAGGCCTTGGACAACCGTGGCAGGTATACTGTCCGTAGTATAATTCTATAGTAGGAGGCCCGAGCCCAGCAGTAGGACGTTCATGGGCTGTTATTATATCTAGTATATAGAGTAGTATGGAAGGAAAAGACATATTGTGTCGACCCCAAACAATTGAGACAAGGTAAAAGAAAAGAGTGAGTATACAAAGTATACAAGTATACAAAACGCAAGAAAGCCAAGTTAAGACAGACTTGAAACATGGCAGACAGGAGAAACCAAAGCAATTGTTTTGGGAAAAACGCTTGGAGGTCAGTGAGTATATTGTCTATTTAATTCAGATATAAAACCCATAATTACTAAAATAAGTGCTTGCTTATTGTTCTTTTTAAAGTTATCAAATCTTCTAATAGATCAAGCGCCGGATGGAGTTGAATATGCAAAATATGAGGACCGCATTCTGTGCATACCTTTGACCTCAGAAAAGCTTGCAGTTTATGATTCTAGATGTTGCCAGGAGGTTTATTGGTCTATTAATTTTTTATACCCCATCCCCTTAGATATCAAGTTAGTGAACTATAACTATGAACTATTCTTAACGCGAACGAACTATAAACAAATATTTGGGTACCATTTTAATGATTATTTTAGTGACAATATCCAATTGGTTTTTTATGATTAATGATACTTATAGGTAGTCAAAAGAAAAAAAATGTTATTAAAAAGTATTTTTATATTATTATAAAAAAAGAGTATTTTTATAAAATTCTTATGAATTCTTAAGGATTTCATCTAATGTGGAGCGTGAGAACATTTTGAGAGAGTAGTTTAGTAGGTACATGTTTTTATGCGTATACTAGGATATGCCCGCGACTTCGTTCACGTTTGATTTGAAATTCCCCCGGGATTCTCAGGACACAAAGAATCGCAGCATTTAAAATAAGAATATAAGCTATCGTTTTAGTGACAACTGTGTCGGAAGAAGCTAGTTTTTATGCATCCGAACCACTTCAAACCACTCTCGGGAAAATTTCCGTGTGATTCCCGGGACAAAAATAACATTAAATTTGCTATAGATCTATAAAAAAATCACATTGGAATTCGATTTTTTTAAATCTGGCTATTTTAAATCATTCCTAGAAAAATTCCCGCAGGATTTCCACCATAAAAAGAAGCTCAGAGTTTAAGTCTAAGAATTAGCTATCGATCGGAGGAAACCGCATCGAAATCGGCTTAGTAATTTTTACGTGAGTCCCGAACAAACATATAAGAATTTTAAAAAAATACATCGTGTTCTCCTACCTTTTGTTTTGTCGTGCCATGGTTAACTCCCGAATTTTGCCAGTGGTTACGTTTTGTGTGAAATATAATGAAGAATTCACCTAAAAAGATTTTGTTTTCATTTTTTTATAAAAAATATTACTGTTTATTTATCTCATTGTCCAAAAAAAAAGTCCGGCCGGCATATAATGGCTTAAAAATATGGATTATTTCGTAAGGAACTCTAGAACAGTTGCGATGAAATTCAAGCTCACATAACCGGTTAAGCCGCTAGGTTCGTGAGCCTATGCAAGGTTAAAGCTTAGTGGGACGGGTATTGCACGAATGAATTACTTATATCAAAGAAAAACACATACGGCCGATATTCAAGCAATTGACTTGGAATGAATTAGAGAAAATCAAATAAACCGTCAGCGACTTAATGACACCGAGCACAGTTAAGTTGTTTTCATTTCTCATATTCTGAAAGTATGCTTGGAGTCGCCTAATCACAGGGATGAAAACAGCACTTTTCATCACCGGGAAATGATTCTCTCTGTCAAAAAATTTAGACAAATATGCGAACCATATATAATACGTGCGACTCATGTCCCAATTTTTTTACAGCCACTGTTAAATAGCGGCATAAATGGTAATAAAAAAATATGAATAATTTTGTAACAGCATTTTATACTTACTTATACATTGCTTATCAGTAAGTTATTATTTAATTTACATAAATTGAGCTAAATATTTAGTATCATCAGTGACAAAAATATACAGGCTGGTAGAACGCCACAGAAAAAAAAAATTACTACGCTCGTACGCAAAACCATCTCGTGCCGTATATAGGACACTTTTACCTCTCGTATAACAATCTGCTATTATAGTTGGAATACAGCAGTGGAGTCGCCTATGGACATTTGCCACACCAGAGAGGCTACCAACGTATTGTCGGCCTCAAAGATTTTTATGAAACCTTTTTTGGGATTTTTGTCCACGTGTATGTCAATCCCTTTTTTAAATCTCCATATCGTAATGGTGTGGGAAAACGCCAGCTAAATCCAAATGTTCATAGTGTGCAAGAGAAACAGAGAACAGTTGTGTACACGAGCAAACCGGCTAAGTGAGGATGAACGTCCAGCCGATGGCGAATGGTGCTGTCGTAGAAAGACGACGAAGGCACCATTCTGTACAGTTGCTTAGATCACACCCCAATGTATCGACGGTGGAGTACGCAGAGGGACATGAAGCCTAAACTCTTTTCTTCTTAGTAAGAGCGGTTTTAGAGACTTGAAATGCGAAAGTGGATAGAATTACTTCTTCCAGCCAAACCCCTGCGAAAAGTTAAGCATTTAATGGAGCCAAAAACCTCATGTTGTTTACCTGGTGTGGGTACATAAGTCGGTAGTACTAGAAGTACATGAGAAGTTATTTTTGGCTCCATATCTTAACCAAAATTGGTTTTATAGGCAGCAAATAATCATTCCCATTCAACGGAGCTAATGTAGCCAGCATGGATATACTAAATAGTACTCTTGGATATATTTGTTACAAACTAGCCCTTAAATGTCTTACAGGCTCATGTGTCACCACTTTTAGAGAAACAAACTCTATATCAGCATTATCAGTCGCACTAAGACGGCATCTGTGGTTGTTATTATATTTACACTATGGGAGCCTAATTTAATTTACCATAGCTTCGCAACATATTATAGCTTCAAAAGAAGGCGGAGCCTAGCTCTAAAATTTTTGATATATCATTAAAAGGGGTGGGAGGTAAAATGAAAAAAAAATATCAAGGAAGTTGGGCTGTGTTCCGGTGCAACGTGAAAGAATTTACAGTTTTGAGGTTTGGCAGTTGTTTTTAGCCGGATCTGGGTCTTAATAGTTTTGATGTTTGGATAAATAAAAACTTTAACATTACTCATTCACACTTGACATCTTTGTGTTCCGTGATTACGGGTACTGAGAAGCCGAAATGTCAAAATAAAAATCAATTAAAATACCGCGCTTATAACCGTTAATATGTATTTACCACAACCAATAACCAATAAGTTATATAACACAACAATTTTACACCATTCATCTGTTAAAGCTACCTGTTACACAAGTCAATTGTTAAAATCGATTTCGTGTCCCATCTTTTATTTTTTACAATATACTGACGCGTGCCACCACCATAAAGCCATTGAAGCTTTTTCAATCGATTCTTAGTCAACAATACATAATCGATCCATTGATTATGGAGCAGGTAAAAAAGTTCCTTACAGAGGTACAAGTAGTTTCATCCCTTAAAAGTGTGGGTAAAGTTTTTTGTGACATTTTTTTGTTTTTTTAATCTGCATTTCAACCGGTTGAATATTAATCGTGAGATTTGTGTTTTTTTAAGGGTTCAGTTTTTTAACGTTTACCACTTAACTCTGTACGCTAGATGTGTTTTGTATTAATGTTTTTGTAAGATATATTTTTAAAATAATCGGTTATAAAAACGTGAGACTATGAAGGAAAGGTCAGTATAATATATTCTAAGTATGATCGTGAAGAAAAAATATTTGCTGGCATTTTCTTGTCGCTTCATCTCCTTAAAATAATGAGAAACAGGTTGTGAAGCTGTGTACGTATGGGGTACATGGGGTAAAAAGTAGTATTAACTATTAATTAAGGATCTACCTAAATGGTTCGCTATCTCGCTCACGTATTATCACTTTTTTGAAGGACAAAAAAGGGGTTTTGGGGTTGTCTGGAAGAGATCGCTTTTTAGCGATAAGACCGCCCTTTGTACACAACTAGATATAATTTTAGTCTTTAAGTTCATTTTTGTATTGGTGTATAATAAAGTGTTATCTATCTATCACTTTTTTGAAGATGTAAGTTAATATGCATGAGCAAAATCTCTATTAACATTTAAGAACATGGTCAGGATGCACTATCTGCAACCTAATGATATGTAATTTTATATATCTAGTATTGTATTGCATATAGCTATATGTTTATCTATATATTAAAACGTGAGGCAAAATCTTTGTACCCTTTTTCACGAAAATAGCGCGGACGGAGGAGTATGAAATTTCGCACATTTATAGTTTATATAGAGACGAAGCGACGAATGCTAATATTTTATGCATAAAAAATACATTAAATAAATAAAAAAAAACATTACACACACTACTATGTATTTGACACACACACGCATATATATTCTATTGTTTATTGTTAGAGTCAAATCAACAGTGTAGCCTTGGCGAAATCTGTGATTATAGAAGTATAGTCTATGACAACAAATTATTATGGTCGAATTTCGACCACAGGCGACCACTAGTTATGTTTAAATAGTTGCATTTTATTACTATATCTTGTATATAACTTATGTGTATATTTGTATATATAGAATAGTTATATATTTATTATTAAAATGTAAGTAATCGTACAATAATTATGTATACCACCATCGCCACTACCTCATCAACAATATTCTGGCCACGGGTTGTCTGGAAGAGATTGATTTTAGCGATAAGACCGACCTTTGTACACAATTAGAATAATACTAGTTCATAAGTTTTTTGTAATGGTGTACATTAAAGTGTTATCTATCTATCTATATGATAAATGCGCGTATTACAAAAAAAATACGAATGGTTTACTATAAAATTTTGATTCAGACAAGATTTCATACATAACAATGTTTTTTTCCCAAGAATTATTCTTTATACATATATGAAATATAAATGAAACTATAACGATTTTTTTGTGAAACATTCGATATTTTTTTTATTAAGTTTTTTGTAATACGCGCATTTGTCATAATATGTAAATGCTATGAATTTATATCTTCAAAAATGTGTTAATACGTGAGTGAGATAGCGAACTCTATTTAAATAGGCTCTTAACATGTATGAATGAATAAACGAATGAAAACTCTTTATTGTTCACCATAACTTAAACCTAGACAATTTAATATAAATACATTTCCATTAGAACAATGGGCGGCCTTATCGCTTATAGCGATCTCGTCCAGGCAACCCGGTGTCCAAGGAGATATTACAAGAAAAAATAAATAATATTTTGTGATTTAACCAAATTAAAATTAATTCATTCGTAATTAAATATAATGAAAGAATTTTTTTTTTATTTAACTATATATACATAATTAAATAGATTATAATAATGTATGTTGAATTTTCAAAGAATCTCTATGTGAAGCTTGATCTATAATATTATAAACTTCTAAACATGCCGCGTCTGTACATTGAAGCTCTTAAAAAAACATGGAAAGAAAATACGATGCATTTTTTTAGATTTCTTGTCTGTTTGGCGTTTTGTCTGTTTTTTCGGTATTCACGTAAAAACTACTGGGCCGATTTCGATGCGGTTTTCGCTTATCGACAGCAAATTCTTAGACTTAAATCTGCGCGCTGCGCTTTTTATCCTGGGAATCCCACGGCAATTTTCTCCAGCAGCGATCTAAAGTTGTTCGGATACATAAAAAATAGCTTATTCCGACATAGTTTCCACTAAAACAATAGCTTACCTTTTTGTTTTAAATGCTGCAATACGTTGTGTCCCGGGAATCCCGCGGGAATTTCAAATCAAGTGTGGACGAAGTCGCGGGTATATACTAGTTTAAATATAAACTATTGAATTGGAAACCTAATTTTTAAGGATCATGTCCGTCCGTCCGTCTGTCTTTGTATTTCATAGGATAGGTTTTGAAAAATTGTTGTGATGCTTCTTAGTCACTTTTTGACAGTACGTGGTGTGCTTAACTTTTGACGTACGAAATTTAAAAAAATAAAAACGGTCAAATATGTGGGCGGTACAAACGCCGTAGGCTGCGTCCGGCGTGACACTGTACGCCAACACCGACTGCTTATTATGAAAATTAATAGCGGTCACTACACGCGGGAAATATACTTTGTTCCTCCCAAATTTTCCAAGACATTGGTGTTGTTACAAGCCTAAAGCTATTTTAGATATACCCTACCTAGTTATATAACAACTTGTGACGTAGACAGCATTGTTTTCAAAATAACTGAGCGAAATAATTAATGAAGGAATAAACGTGTTCACTAATTAATTTACTAGGTAAAAATTGAATGGAGAGGGTGATTTTTTTTGAACTTAAATAAAAATGCAGATAGGTAAAAGTTTGTTAACAAGCGGGTGTTTCATACCCCCTCTTTTGAAGTTTCGAGGGGCCGCACCTACTTGGGGGATGAAAAGTAAGTATTTTCCCTTTAAACAACTTATAAGCGAAATTGAAAAATCGTTCAGTCGTGTGTTATTCGCTCGAGCAATTTTTGTGGTTTCTCTTGGCTAAAATAAATAGATAATGGAATCGTTTTATCACATTATAGATGTAAAAAATAATAACAGTCCATAACGCCACAGTGCTAAGCTCGGGGTTCTTCTTGTCCATTTTAGGGGAGGTATTCAGTATACCCGCTACACTTGTCCTGGGTGGCTTCGCGTTTCACTATGTCTTCCTTCAGAAAACTGACTTAGCGTATGGCCTAAGTGCCCGCTCTATTCAAGCATGCAGCGGGGCGGAGCGTGCAGTGTTCATGTCAAACACATGGAAACCCTAGCGGGTTCTCTAGTGGTGGCCGGCTGGCGCGGCGGCTCTAGCGGGCATGTTTGCATTGAGCGACGCGTCGTGTATAGGAACGCTGCACGCCCCGCTCCGCTGTACGCTCGGTTCGGGCGTGCACTGAGACCGCAAATAAACTAATTTAAATGTATCTAAACGCTAACGAATTTCTCTAGTGCCAGCCGAAATGCGTACAGGTGTAATCAGTTTGCGAACGCCGAGCGTGCACTCAGGCCGCTCAGTTAGGCGCTCTATTGCCCGCAGCCCGCCCCGCCGGTCGCCACGCCGGACGCTTTGCCACTCAGGCCGTACACTATGGTTACGTTCCATTAGGGACTCACAACGACCACGTTCACGATTTATCCCGTCCCACTTGCTTGCCGGTGTTACAATCGTAAACCCAAGTAGAACGGCTATTTGACTCATCTATTGACATGGGTCGTTGTGAGCGTTGCGTGATCGAAAATGATGACGTCATTAGTGAAATTTTCGCCACGATCACAACGACCGCGGTCGTTTTGTAGAAGGGCTAACGGAGTATTTTGGGCGTTGTGAGCTACTAGTGGAACGACCTGTAAGTGGTGTATGATTTACGGCTAGGATTCCAACCCAGGTCCTTTGAGACGCGTTTGCGTTAACCACTAAGCTACAACGCCTTATTATAGAATTGACATTGTTGAAATAACAATTATCAACAGACAAACATACATACTGTATATCCCCGAATTAAGCAATTTACACCTGTGTTATGGGTAATATACAACGGACTACTCTGGAGTCGATCCCAGACGCCCATAGTAAGTAACGGAGAAAAGTCGTTTCCGAAATTACCATGCCAGGAAATGAACCCGGAGAACATCTGCATTGCAGTGAGGTAGGCCGGCAAAGGCTTAGGTCACTCAACAACAGAGGCCATAGAGTATGGACATTTGCAAATTTCAAATATGTTAGCAACATGCTGCCGACCTCGTAGGGAGGACTGGAATATTCCAGTTAGCCATGTGAGCCGGTTAGTAGGCATGATAGTGGCCACGTGCCTACTATCATGGCTATGACCTGTGTACATAGCATGTAGGTATATGTAATTTATATTGTTACTAGCTGACCCGGCAAACTTTGTACCGCCTCAGAATCATTTTTTTCATATTTACTCACCTTTTAAACTTTCCCTGGATATCCACAAATAAACTTCAAAATTAGTCAAATCAGTCCAGCCGTTGTCGAGTTTTAGCGACACCAACGAACAGCAATTGATTTTTATATATAAGATAATCTATTTAATTATGTATATCTATAGTAGGTTATTATTATAATTCTTTTCTTTAATTATATTTAATTACGATTGAAATAGTTTTAATTTAGTTAAACCACCAAACATTATTCATTTTTTCTTTTAATATCTCCTTGGACACCGGGTTGCCTGGACAAGATCGCTATAAGCGATAAGGCCGCCCATTGTTCTAATGGAAATGTATTCATATTAAATTGTCTAGGTTTAAGTTATGGTGAACAATAGTTTTCATTCATTCATTTATTTATACATAGGTAGAGGAACAGGACATAACGACTTTAAAAGGCGTTTTCGTCTAAATAGTTACGGAACCCTAAAAAGAGTGAAATGAAATTTTTATCGCTACCATTTTAGGTTGATTAATTTATTAATATTTCACGCAGGTTCTACGGCAGCTTATCTTTAGTAATGTTTTATAACATGTTTACGTATATTACGAATGTAATAATACACTTAAACTACGAGAACAGTGATATATTAACTGTAATATTTATATTCCATCGAGATAAGAGGCACAAATACTAATTACAGGTAGTTAAGAGTTCTTCATATACCATATTTTACTGTCACACCTTTGTGATTTTAGAATATATTTTTAAAATGTTGAATATGGCTGACCTAATGCCGAACATAGAAGATTGTTCATTATTGTCGTTCAATTTTACCACCTTAAAAAAATTGTGACTCGTAAGACTGCTCACGTCAGAAGTGAAAACTTGAATACTATTTCTGCATCCTAAAAGTGCCCAAGGTGCCTAAAGAAGTTTTCACTTCAATGAACGACCTTAATAGAAAGAAAGAAATAAAATTATTTAAAGAAATATTTGTTAAAGAAGAAAATAAATTAATTGTCAAAAAAAGGTATATAATATGCGACTTCTTTAACTGATTATCTACTTACTTGTTATTTAATTGTGTTTATTAGTTATTGTGTGTTATATTTGTGTTTAGAGTATAAAATTTTGTTGTGTATAAATATCTAATAGAAATACAATTTTTTATTTTTTTTATTGCACGAGTTCAGCAGTCAGGCAGACGGCCCACTTGATGGAAAGCGGTTACCATCGCCTATGAACATTTGCAACACCAAATGTGCTACAAATGCGCTGCTGCTCTTTTAAGGGAGACTGGAACCTTGTCACTAATTCCGGAACACAAATCAAGGTTATTATGGCGGCATACTCTAGAACCAGGGATGGTAGCCATCCAGTCGGGCAAATACCCTACTACCTGGCAATACTAATAACAAAATTTTGAACTTTTTACACTAATCCAAAAAAACGAAACGAGAAAGCGATCAAAAAGTCACTTACGAAACCTTTTTGTTTAACAATTAAGATCATCTTTTTTAAAAATTTTGATGCCTCTTTTCTATACACATTGAAAAAGAGAAACGAACCCGTTTAATTTTGGTTTAAGACTTGTACATAAGATATCAAGTACATAAGACTCAGAAAGTGACGCTGTCAGCTCCCCCTGTTTGATTTCCATAATTGCAACAGAAAATTGGCAAAAGAAAAATGCTCTTTTAGGGGGCTTTTTTGAGGGGACAATTTCGGCAAATAAGTTCCGTCTTAAGTATGGTACAGCTAGCAAAACAATTTTTTTTTATTTAAATTTATTTCCAAAATTTTTATAAGATTATACAAACAATTACATTGCCAAACTGCAGCGCAATTCGTCGGCAACGTTCTCATGGATCATATTAAATTATACCTTATAACTTCTGTTTTAAATACTTAAATACACTTTTTTATGTAAAGTATAATATAAATTAACTTAAATGATTGGATAAACTAGTTTTTGTATTGAGCCATACAGTATTTACCACCGATATCTTAAGTACATATACACCAAACCTCTTGGTAAATTTGTTTTCAACACGTTTCCATTATATATATACACACACATATATATATATATATATATATATATATATATATATATATATATACATGAAAGAAAGAAAGAAAATATTTATTTCTAAAAATGCGACACTTAATAATAATTTATAATAATAAAAATAACACTGAAAATGTGTGCCGCAATTTGCGAAATGAGGTTGGCACTCAGTTTTTGCTGTGCCGAAACATAGTCCGACACAGTACTGATTTTCAGTGCTCACCTCCTTAATCACTAAGTCATGCGACCCACAGTAAAAGCAAGTTAAATGAAATTAAATTATAATCAACATATACGTGATAAAAAATAACAGAAAACAATGATAGCACAATTTAAAAAAAAACTAAAGATAAGTACCTAAAAAATAAATAAACATAAATAGATCACTTATTATATACATATGTTACATGTGAAACATGTGGTTAAGCTGTATGGATTTTGTTCCTTTTCCTGTCATTGTGGTGTTACTGAAAAACAATGCACGTGGTGCCAGACATTTGTTTTATCTGTGGTGCCAGTTGCCACATCACTCGGTGTTTGCCACATACATAGCCTAACCTACAAATTAAAGTTCAGTCCATTTACAACATATTATTCTAAGTGTAAGTAATACAATCTGACCTGTGATAATATATAACAAACCAATATAGTTGCCTAAATATAGTGATAATCAATATTAATTAAGATAAGCAGAATATTTTTGTGTACAGATCTCATTCAAAATAATTAACATATGTAACTATGATTATATTTATAATTTACAGGTTTATAATTAAGCAAGAGTGCAAGGAGCAAAACAGTTACAATCCATAACAATTGCAATGTGACAAGAAATACGCAATATATGTAATATAGTTAGTACATATACACAATGAGATATGATAATATCATCAAGGACACAATGCTAAATAATTCTTACGTAATAATAATAATAATGAAATATCTCACATCATGAAAATGGGATAATTTTCATGCATACACAATTATTTATTTTGTAATCACTTTATCGTGTCTTTCTAATAACTGTTCGCGTATAATCAAAATGTTTTGAGATTCTTGTAAGCGTAATTTTGATAGTCAATAAAAATGAACTGTAGATGTTTTTCCTGACCTTACATTGCTTACAAAGTAAATCAGGCAGATGCCACGTGACTTCTCTAAAACCCTTAATTATTTCTTTTTCTTTTAAGACTAATAATAGATGCAAATAATACTGCGGACCACTTTGTATATTTTATGTTTTAAATACCTACTAGTTCGTATAGAGTCAAAATTAACCTTTTTGGATACTAATAATTTTTAGTGCTCGAGTATGCGGTCTTGCATGAACGATTCAGTGAAAAATTCGTGTTCTAATTCCTTTTTCGATTTAGAGAAAGAATTATAATAAAATAATTATTTGTTTTTTTTATTGCAGGAGTCCAGCAGACAGGCAGACGGCCCACTTGATGGAAAACGGTTACCATCGCCTATGGACATTTGCAACACCAAAGGTGCTACAAATGCGCTGCTGCTCTCTTAAGGGAGACTGGAACCTGGTCACTAATGTCGGAATACAACTCAAGGTTGTTATAGCGACATACTTTAGACCAGGGGTGGTAGCTATCCAGTCGGGCAAATGCCCTACCACCTGCCTGTGGGTTGTTTAGTCGCCTTTTACGACAGGCCGCCCGGCCGCAGGAAATTGTATTCTTTCTCCGTTCCGGCACGGATATTAGATCTATAACACAAATATGAGAAGTCATATTTAAAAAAACAAGAAAAATTATTATGCACTAATATTTTTCATGATACCAAATTATTATTAGATTAACTGAAGTCGTAGGAAGAGCTTGTCTAATAATATCACACAGATGGCGGCCTAAAAAGAATTTAACAAGAAAGAAAAGCCATTAAAAGCAATCCCAAACAATAATTCTTGGTTAACTTTCGACATTCGATGTCTTGTCGTTTGCAGATATTTGAAATATTACGAAAGGAATTTAGCGGGACTAAGGCTTTGTGTCCACTGAAGCAGAGAGGAGAAAGCTATCGAGCATGAGGGAACTAAAGCTAGAAATGGTGTTTTGATTAGAATAGAAGTAACTAGTAGTAGAAGAAATATGATGAGCGTAGAAATTTGCAGAATCAAGCGATAATAGCAGGAATATTAAGTCGCCATACATAGTGTAATTTCCGTTGAGTACCGCCGGCGCCGCGCCGTTTACTCTCGAGCCATATGTATGTTTCTATAAATGTATTATAGGTAGGTACATACATACATATTAATGTATTATACCAACATACCTATTACATATTATCACGTCTGTTCCTGATTGCCACGTGCTACGAATTTGACATATATCTTTTATTTTTTTATTGCATGAGATGGAAAACGGTTACTATAGCCTATGGATATTTGTAAAACAGCAAAGGCGCTACCAATGTGCTACTGCTCTCTAAAGGGAGACTGGAACCTAGCCACTAATGCCGGAACACAAATCAAGGTTATTATGGCGGCATACTCTAGACCAGGGGTGGTAGCCGTCCAAAACCGCAAATACTCTACCACCTGGCTGTGAGTTATTTTACCGCACGACCGCAGGAAATTGTATTCTTTCTTCGTTTCCGTATCATCTTTTACTTCAACTCCTTTCATTAATCTCTTCATACATACACATTTATTATAGGTGTTTTTAGCTGACCATTCTTTAAGACATCTACAATTTGATCGTAGTAAGTACCTTTTCGTTTACTGTCACCAACTATACCACAAACATTGTAACCATACACTAGTTTTATCAGTCTCCTGTCATCCATTCTCACTACATATCCAAACCACCTTAACATTCCTTTCTCAACTTTTATTATGACATCTTCTTTCAATCCACAAGGTTCCCTTATCACACTGTTCTTTGTGTACATGTATTATATCTCTATATTGATTGTGCTACACAAACTTAAAACGATTTTCACAAGAAAGGTGCAATCTTTACTAAATTACAAAAGTATAAATAATAAAAAATTTAAAATGAGTTTGAATATATTCAGGAAATTTTTATAAACATATCTAATGGACGACGATAAAATTAAAGTATTTATTGTAATAATGATATTTTTAATTGCGAAATAATTTATGAATGGAATATTTAACAATGCGTATTGTAATCTAATAGTCATGTCTCACGTGACTAAAAAAAAACTAGCCTTTATTTTGGCCAAAGCGTAAATAGTCAATGCAGCAACGCCGCCAGCCTTTGAGTACGTTTCCAATCTACGGCAGTGGTTTAGGATCAAATTTTCAATAAGTTTTTTGCTTTATTAATTTAGTTTTATCCTTGTAGTAGAATGAATATTTTCTTATTTTATACATTTATGACACGTGTAACCTTCGCATATCTTCGCTTTGGTGGAATACTGTCCTAATAGCATCAGCTGAGAAAGAACTTCAATCTTATCACTTTAAGTCTTTCTCTTTGTCAAGAAATGCCTATATACTGAAGAGTGCCCATATAGTGCGATAATATGTAAATTTATTGGTTAGCTGTATAAATTATTTTCTCTCTCGAATACCATCTGAGTGTCAATAGATATCTGTCCAATCATTTGTCAAACAAATTTTAAAAGTTATTTGACTAATATTTATCATTTTTACAATTTTATTATCAAAGGTGCCAGCCAGGTAGAGTATTTGCCCGACTGGATGGCTACCACCTCTGGTCTAGAGTATGCCGCCATAACAACCTTGAGTTGTGTTCCGGCATTGGTGCCCAGGTTCGAGTCTACCTTAACTTTGTAGCACCATTGGTGTTGCAAATGTCTATGGGCGATGGTAAGCGAAGCGAACGCTTCGAACAACACTGGGAATTACCGTTAGGACTATAATAACGGAGGCAATATGGATGAGGCGGTCAAAGCTAGTTTTATAAATAATCAAGATTGATTACAATTTTGATTACTAGAATTTTCTATATTCCGACATGCATTACGAATAAATAAGCAATATTTCTCTATTCGTATTTAATTTTCTATAGAAGTAATGGCAATTACTTATTTAAAAAATTCTACTGCACAGCACTATATTTCAAGCCCACCGCACGCGTGCTACTTTGATAACCTACACGACAATTCATCCATCACAATTTTTTTTTATTTTGACTTTTACTCTTTGGTTTGCGTGCTAAGCGGAAACTTGTACTAATTAGCAGGGCTGCCATTTTTAAAATAGTAATTTTGTAATGAAACTAGAAAAGCGATAGATATTTCGTTGTAGGGCCTAAAGCGGTTAACAGTTTCAATTTATAATAATAGCCTTAATAAGAATCTACAAAAGCAACCGCTTTACGGCCCCTGTTCTTTAAGATTTTTTAAGGAATAATGGGCGTTATATTTAAAATCACACATTTTCAAAATGTGACTTTCTAGTTGCCACAAGAATACCGTTAGCAATTTTTCTTCCTTGGCGTCAGTCAAAGGCAAGCCTTGAGTGAGACTAAATTTAACAGTCGAATTTATGAATATCCAATAACTAGGTGAAGATAATACTAGGCCAAAAAAATACAAATTTGTGATGCGCCTGTGCGTTACTTCTCCCTTCTCGTTTTACACAGATTTAGTCAAGTTTTTTGTGTCATACTTAGCATGTGTGACATCACCTAAAAAATTAAAACAAATAATATACATCCTCTGTCTTCCAAATACTTGCCGGTAGAAAGTAAGTATGCCTCGACTCATATGAAGACTGAACTGAATGACTCATACGTACATTATATATATTGTTGCAATTATCACGTCCTAATTATCGTTGAATAAGCGAGGTCGATATATTCTCGATTCCTCTATAATATAGAGCACTAATTCTATCAATGAGACATTTATAGGATGTGACGTGGAGGGAAGTGCCAGCTCCTCCTTCTTATCCACAGGATAGGTTTAGGTGGGTTAATGAGCTATAGAAGATAATTATGTAGTATATAATGTATTTAATCTGTTCCGTGACAACCAGTGGACTTCTATGCGCAAAAGGGGTACACTGGCCTATCAAAGCCTTGGAAGCTCTTCAAGTCAAGTAGTTCCACAGCTCCAGTATTAGCTGGATCGGTAATTGTCTGCGTCTGGTATATATTGGCAGATTTTCTTAGGCAAAGTAAGAGTAGCCGTCCCCAGCGGAAACACGTAGTTAATTTAATAAAAACAAGACTACGGACTCGAGTTCCGTACCCTTTTCTAAAACTTAATTTCGAAGAAAGTTTTTAGAATTTATACACGCTTCTTGGTAATTTTTGTTTTTTTGTGTGAAATTTATTCAATGATATTTGTGTTGTGGTCTACCTTACGAATAACTTATTATATTCATTTATTCAAATTTTAATACTAAACTTATACTAATGTAACGAAGTTTTGAAACGTATGAAATAATATTTATAAAAGACAGTATGAACAGCCTATATTTGAATTTCGTGCTAGAGCCAAACTTAACCACCGTCACAACTTTTTAAAAATCCTTGACAGTGACATAGTTTGCTAAACATTAGTACTATCATTGGCTATGTCTATATGTTTGTTTTTTAATGGTGCAAGTGCAACGTTTAAAGGATTATATTATATTTGCTCTATACAGAAAGTACCAATAGCCCTGGCCTATCCTCGAACGTCCCTTGTTCGGGCTGTGGGCTCGCTCGCGTATTCACCTCCAGCCCGGATGGTTGACGACCGGCCCCTTTGCGGGCTGGCCTCTCTATTTGTACCCCGGGTTACAAAAGCTGGGACTCTCCGGCTTCCTTGGGTCTCACCGCGAGGTGACAGAGGGCGTGCGGATCGATGCGCGTCCCTCCTCTCCGACCGTACGTCCGTCCGTAAAATTACGATCAAATGACAGCCCTAGCTCGTATGCCACAGTCATGAGTTAACTAGTGCTGTTATATACACTTATAAATCCTACTACATATAACTTCTAATAAAAATGAACTTGCATTTTATTAAAGCTTAACATGGAGCGGGCTAAGGTTTCTTTTTCTTTCTTCTTTTTCTTCTTAATTCTTCAAAAAGTAATTCTGTAAGATACTTCTGTATAAAACTTATTAAAAAAAGAGAATTTGAGATATAAATTGAATAAGAAACTTAAAGAAAAACAATATTTAGCTAGACGTGTTGGTGGGGAGTTTCTTGCCGCTTCTTCTCCTTAACAGCAATAACACGTAGCGAAGCGGTGTACATAGAATAGGAAGAAAAATTAAATTTTAACATATATATATGACCTTCAAAAAGTGTTCTCCAGTGGAACTTATTTTGAATAAAAACTTTGAATTTGAATTTGAATTTTTATTTCATTTTCTAGTCGGAAATGTTATAGGTATTTCGAAGCTAAAATTTCCGGGTCTTCTCTCACTTAAATATGCTCTATATGGGACGATCGAAATTCAAATAGGATAGGCATTCCAAATTTCATGAAAGTCGATTCAGCTGTTAAATTATGAAGAGAGTTGGAAAATAGAATTATATGTATATATTATTTCTTAATAAAACGAAAGTAAATTATATTTATCGAAACAAAAAAAGACATACAATTGATCGATTTATACATAATATTGGGAACCTCTAGGATTTATACTAGTATTAATACTGTTGCGAGCTACGGGACTCGAATTAAAATGCCGTTGGAATTATTATAGAGTTTATTAGAACCATACACACACGTATAAAATAGGTACAAATATAACCGAACGTAATAAGTCCAAACGTAATGCAGGAGATTGTAATCCAAATGCACGCGCAAAGTCCGTCACTAAATAGATTACCGAATGTACACATGTCTTGTTTCGCTTGTGGTTATCACTCGACTGCCTCATCTCTCAATTAGTGTATTGCTTTATACTGCACAAATACAATATGTCTGCTAGGCCGCGTGGACCGAATTTCCTAGAATCACACCTGACTAACGACAGCTATAAAAGATTACAATACAAAATGGGCAGTTTCACTAATCACAAATTTTAAACACAAAGTAAACAAAAGAAGTCCAAATGCCGAAAATGTAATAAAAGTCTACAGGTATGCATGCAGGTGTGAATTTGTCTTTTGTCGGCATTCAGGTTGTAACAATAGTATGATTGCCAGCCAGCGTTTGTTGTATTCAACAATTTGAAATTACAATGATAAAAAGTAGTACTCTTTTAATTTAATTTTAATGTGTAAGGCGTAATACTGTTTCTAAAATCAAGATGTAACTCATATATGGCCGGTTGCTATATCTTACCGACCGTTCATTTGGCTTGCTATCGGTTAAAGTTTGACATAAGCTCCATAAGTAAAGTCAAAATTCAAACGATGGTAAGACTAGTGAATGAATAATAGGTATAGGAACCGGCCATTGGAAGCGAATCTGCCATTCTACGGGTATTATCTTACAGTATGCAAAGAAATCGAGTTCATGGTTACTAAAATATTCAATATTACATGTATCTGTAATCTATAATATTATAAAATTCTAAAAATGCCGTGTCTTTACATTGAAACTGTAAATGGAAAACACGATGCAAGATTTTTTTGATTTCTTGTCTATTTGTTCGGGATTCACGTCAAAACTACTGGGCCCATTTCGATGCAGTTTTTGCTGAACGACAGTAAATTTTAGACTTAAATCTGCGCTACTTTTTATCTTAGGAATTCCGTGGGATTTTTTCTGGGAATGATTTAAAATTATCAGATTAAAGAAAATTTGGAATTCCAATGTGATTTTTTCACTGATCGATAGCAAATTTATGTAATAAAATGATAGATAGATAGATAGATAACACTTTATTGCTCACCAAATATACAATTTCAAAAATACACATTTACAATATTGTCATGGTAGAAACAATAGGCGGCCTTATCGCTTAAAGCAATCTCTTCCAGGCAACCAACTTAAGGAATGTATAACCTAATCTGGCGATGTAGGTGGTGCGGATTAAGAGGCCTATCATTATTAAACATACTTAAACTATATATTTTATAAATTAAATACACATACTTAAATTACTTTATAAATTAAATACATACATTAAATCATAGTATAAGAATTAGGCATATTTATTTAAGGAGAAGTAGTGTTTTCTGAGTGCGCTCTTAAATGTAGGCGATGTTTTGGCCTCTCTGACAGTAAGAGGTAGCGCATTCCAAAGTTTAACAGCCTGCACTGTAAAAGAGTTATCAAAAAAGGATGAAGTGTGTGCAGGTGTAGTGAGTTTACGATACGTATGAGTGCGCAAATTGTGGGAAGTAGAAAGGCGAAGGAATTTAAACCGTTCCTTAAGGTAAAGAGGACTACTAGGAATAAATAATATGTTATAAAGTAGGGTGAGAATGTGAGTAATCCGGCGAAAGCGAATAGGGAGCCACTTGAGTTTTTCACGAAATTCAGAGACATGGTCATATTTTCGCAAGCCAAATATGAACCTAATGCAAAAATTCTGAAGTCGCTCAAGTTTATTTAGCTGTTCTACGGTTAAGTCGAGATAGCAGGCGTCAGCGTAATCTAAAATGGGTAGCAAAAGTGACTGTGCAAGCATAATTTTGGTGGCAGTAGGCAGAAAATTTCTCAGCCTTCTCAGGGATCTAGAAGACAGAAAAAACTCTCCGACTTAATTCGGAGAGGTGAGACTTCCAAGACAGATCACTATCGATGACTACGCCCAAATTTTGACAGTGTCACTCAATGGGATACAAGTATGGTGATTTCTTTATCCGGGGATTTTCCTGGGAATGTTTTGTAGTTGTTCGGGTGCATAAAAGTTAGCTTATTCCGACACAGTTTTCACTAAAATGATAGCGTACATTATCTTTTAAACGCTGCGGTGTTTTCTGTCCCGGGCATCTCGCGGGAACATCAAATCATGCGTGGACGAAGTTGCGGACATCTCCTAATATTAAATAATATAGCGAAATAGAAGTGGTAACTTCTATTTAGAAGGTGAACAGCTGGTCACTGGTGCCGGAATACATCTCGAGGTCATCTTCAGATCTCTCATGCATGTTCTAGACCAGAGGTGGTAGCCATCCAGACGGGCAAACGCTCTAGCACCAGAAGGGCATTAAAAATTCTTATAGGTTGGCAACACGCTGACGACGCCCCTGGTGTGGCAATGTCAACATAGGCAACAGTAACCGATTTCCATCAGGTTGGCCGTCTGCCTGTTTACCTGTTTCATGTAATAAAAGAATACCTGGCAATTTTTGGGGGACACGAAGAAAAAGTTGAAGAGTGAACCTGAATGAACCATATATCCTCATATTAAGTAGATACAAATTGTCATTACTATGTTAAATCTATACAAATAAATAAAATTGAAGTGTCTGTTTATAATGTCAGCTTTCTACTAAATGAATATGAAAGTACATACGGTATTTATTTTTATCCGTGCAGGAACGGAGAAAGAATACAATTTTCCATGGCCGGGCGACCAGTCGTAAGAGGCGACAAAACAACGCACAGCCAGATGGGAGGGCATCTGCCCGACTGGATGGCTACCACCCCTGGTCTAGAGTATGCCGCCATAACAACCTTGTGTTGTGTTCCGGCATCAGTGACCAGGTTCCAGTCTCCTTTAAGAGAGCAGCAGCCCATTTGTAGCACCTTTGGTGTTGCAAATGTACATAGGCGACGGTAACCACTTTCCATCAAGTGGGCCGTCTGCCTGTCTGCTGAACTCCTGCAATAAAAAAATAAAATAAAAAAACGACGCCTACGAAGTGTACTTCCAATAATGCAAGGTGAAAACGTGATGCGTTTTCCCGGATATGGGATTCTGGGATATTAATAAATACCTACCAAGTCTACATAAGCGTAGTCACGTACAAAACTAGTGTAAAAAATAGACGCCGCGTTCAGTATGTATAGGCCTATACTCAACTATTTCATTTGAGTGAATATCGATTTTTCTATTGCGACCATCAACCATGTTTGATGGGGTCACAGAAATTAAAACGCGGGGGAGCAATAATGGGGTGTTCCACCCTTACTTTTTCCATAAGAATTATTCTATATGACCACAATGGATATATAGGAGTATATACCTATATATGAGTTAGTTTAAAATCCATTAGAAGATACAGAAGGTATTATATTATATTTATCTGCTGCATATATCTTTAATGAAATTTATATAACCCATGATAAGGTAATAATATATTGGGTAACGAAAGTAGATGCACGACTTATTATTTTTTTTTCATTGCCTGAATATAACAGCAGCAGACGGCCTACCTGATGGAAAGCGGTTACCATCGCCTCTGAGGGAGACTGGAACCTGGGCACTAACACCTCCGGAACATAACTCAAGGTTGTTATGGCGGCATACTTTAGACCAGCCCAATTCTGCTATTACTATCTCGCCAAAATCGCCGGACACTATAGTCTCAATCGTAGGTTTGCCTGATTTCGGTATTCTGTTATCTCAATGAAATTTAACTATAAGCGAAATCTCGCGAATTTTTTTAAAAATTGTGGTAGCTTTTCAATATCCATTTCAGCTAACGCCATTTCTGTTCATGGTAATACTATTTTTTTCTACTATTATTCCTCCGCGTGGATATCGACAAGATATTGTGGATTTAGTAGAATACGAATTTTTGACACTATCACTGTGGAATCGTACTTTGAATAGCAGAATTCGCCCCCAGAGGTGGTAGCCATCCAGACGGGCAAATGCCCTACCACCTGGCTATGGGTTATTTTGTTGCCTCTTACGCTACTTTGTAGGAAATTGTAATTTTCTCCGTTCTTGCACGGATAATAATCATAACCAGAAAAAATAGGTATTCACATTTTTTTTACATGACAGTGCTAATACACATGTCAATGTCATTTTACTAAAACATTATCATCATTTCTGTCACTTTTGGTGTAATTGTGTATTAGCATTTACGAGCTTAGAAATGAATAAAACCATTAAAAGTGAAGTGTGGAAGTTACTGTTTTGCATGATTTCCAAATTCGTGAACAAGTAATAGAAGAAACACTGGATTAAAAAACAACAAGATTGTTTACATATTGTATAAATACTCTATGATAACTTTTCCAGTCTCTACTGTCATTTGCCAGGCTTACTCAAAAGTTTTCGTAATACCTGATTTAGATAACTTGCGAAATTGGCTAGTTAACCTCTAATATGGAGCTCTATCTATTGAGCTCTAGCTATTGCCATGTTGCTCGCACATAACCACATTTTTGAGGATATAAATTGTCAAAAATGATGTACGACAAATCTGTATTTTACGAATCTCAACAAGAATTACAAATGTTTCCCAAAGAAACCATTTAGATTCATACACGGTTTTGTACACGTTTTTTTTACAAAAATTTATTTTCATACATAGCAATGTACCTGTATGAAATCAAAATCAAATTTATGTGAAACATTCGCACGTTGTGAAGATTCGTAGAACACGGATTTATTGTAAGTAAATTCTGATAATTTATATCTTCAAGTATTTGATAATGCGAGACAGCCAACTCTATTAATGGCGGGTTCCTATATCTCACCGACCGTTCATTTGCCCTACTATCGGTTAACATTTGACATAAGCTCCCATACAAATAATATCAAAAGTGAATGAATACTAAAACATAGGAACCGACCATAAGATAGCCCCTTAATTTAAAGTCAATACATTAAATTAATTGGCTTATTAATCGTTTGGACAGAACTTAATTAATATCTTATTTATCTACTAGCAAATTGTCCAAACGATAAAAAGGGCTTAAAAATAGTTTTATAAGTTACCTCGCTTCTTATCTAATGCAAATGCAAATCAGGCCTTATGTTTTTGGAAATAATTTCGAATATTTTGTTCTTGTCTAAGTGCTATTAGGATTGGATCAAATTTTATTTAGATCAAGTAATAAAAAGTTGAGAAAATTGAAGTATCTGCTGATAGTGTTTAGGGCTCTTAGATTTTCTCAATCATAAATAACCTCATATGGTTGTCATATCCGTCCGTCTGTCCGTCGGTATATCTGCCTACGTCAAAAACGAGTGGTTTTATATATGAAATTTGAGAGTAAATATGTATTTTACTGTATTATAGTGGTGTACAGAAATCACCAAACGACTAAAAATTAGGCGTCGTGACACATGTATTTGAAGGATTGAATCTTCATTTAAGTGTATTTTCTTTAATATTAAGTTCGTTTGCCAAAATCGTAAATATATTATTACTTCCACACAAATTCAAATTTACATATTTTATATTTTGGTATAGATTGGAAGCCAATCTATACATATAATAAAATTGTAGAGGTCAAATTTATGTACAATGAAAAAAATGTTAAAAAGCGACCTGACTCGTTTTTTAACGTTGAATGTAAGAAGTGAAATAGAACTAATTTAGATTTTTTCAAATTTTATGTTTCTCTGTTTGTCTGTCTGTTTGTTCCGGTTAATCTCCGAAACGACTAGACCGGTTTAATTGAAATTTTAACATATAGGATACTTTTGATCCCAAAAAATTAAAGAGTTCCCCTGGGATAGTTAAAAAACCGCACCACACGGACGAAGTCGCGGGCATCAGCTAGTAAAGACTAAAATAATACGCTAACAAGATATCACTAAAATTCCCCTAACATATCAACTTACTACTTATTTACACTTAGGCCTAACAAGGAGTGCCGAATATAGATACAAAACCACCCTATATTTATAGACATTTTATATTTGAATTCTATCTTCGTACCTAATGAAATGTGATGGAAAAATATCCCCCTTGTACCTACAACGGATTTCGTACACCCTCTGCGTATGGGATTTCAAAGTGAAGGGATTCCGAAGAAAATGAACTTTTCAACCAAGATCAGTGGGGATGCCAGGCCGTACTGGCGAGTGGAAAAGTTTCATATTAATCAATATTTGTGGTTTTTTTTTTCTAATTAATTTTGTCCTAACCAAGCCCGAAATTGAGAAACTCGTGGCTGAGCCTAACATAATAGGAGAAATAAAAGCTCACCGCCTCCGTTGGCTTGGTCACGTAGAACGGATGAGAGATGATCGCGTGAGGAAAGCATATTTGGGACGGCCGATAGGTCGGCGTCCGGTCGGCCGTCCCAAATATCGTTGGAAAAACAGAGTGGAGGTTGACCTGTCGGAGCTACGAGCCTATAATTGGCAAGAAACTGCACAGGACAGAGAAACATGGCATGCTCTCGTTTCGGAGCCAAGACCAACTTTGGGTCGCTGAGCCAACGGAGTAAGTAAGTATTATACTAATTAATTTACAATACAGAAATATAAAATTTATTCAACTAAAATATTTTAAACCACTTCAATAGAGAAAACATAACAGGTGTATATATGTATTCTACCTACAATCAATTAAGACTGCAAGTAGAATACTGAGCCTACGTCAACGTATTCTATGGGTAAGAATTAAGTTAAATATTCTCTGATTTTTAATTACCTGGACTAAAATGACAGCTCTGTGATCGACCCTTTCTTTATGTTGCAATCTTGTAGCAACTTACTATTGTGAGTTGAATCCTATATATAAATTAGGTAGGATACAACTCACAAAACCCATTTATGAGTAAAAAAAGGTCGATTAATTAAATGTTATCAGTAAATAAATAAGTAAATATATATGTATATGTATATATATAAATATCTATTAACATTTAAGAGCATGGTACAAATTTTAATAAATTCTATTACAATAAAAGAAATTTATTTGTATTGTATTCTACCTATAATCCCTCAAGACTATAAGTAGAATACTAAGCCTAGATCACCGTCTTCTATGGGTAAGGTGCCCAGAAGGCTGGCTACGTTTCCTCGCTGATATATATTGTATTAAAATATTCTTAAAATAATACGAATATAAAAATAAACGTGGCTATGTCCGCGTATTTTCCGGATTCTTTTTTTTTTATTTGCTGTGCAGTTTTATACTAAAAATTATATAATAATATTATTTATTAAAATGAACAGTACCTATAGTAAGTGGGAACATGTGGGTTTTGCAATATAACTAGAATAAAATTATAAACTAAATCATCTTAAAAATTAAATAAAACATATTTACAAGTAAAAAACTTAGTCCAGATCGCTGTCGGTGGGGAGCGTCCCCAAAATGCTGGCCGCATTCCCACGTTGCCAAAGCTAATTCGTTGCCCTAAATGTACGCCAGCCCTTTGGTCACGCGAGACTTTTATCAATCATCGTCAAAGGTCGCGATAAAGTTGATAAGCCTCACGTCCCCATGGCCTCAAAGTCTCAGCCCCGAAAGCCACGAATATGTATCCATCACCGATGGATGCATATTTGCGGCGTTTCAGGGTTTCTTGAAGTGTGGCAGCTCCTCCGGCAGTGACGGCTGTATTTGGAAGATGGGAAGCCGCTAACGTATCGATACACGTTGCGTCCCATATTAAGGGGCGTCCCATCTTTCAAGGTACCAACGACAGTCCGTCCGGTCGCTTGCCATCGTCGCGGCACAGTCCGTTCGGTTCAAGAAGAACTGGTATCGCGACGGGTATCTATCTATCTAGAAATACTCTAGATAGATAGATAATTCTTTATTGTACAGCAAAGTATATACAAACAGAAGTAGACAAAGATAAAAAGTAGTACAACGGGCAGCCTTATCGCTAAGAAGCGAGCTCTTCCAAGCAACCCTTGGCAGGGATTGATAGAATTTTAATACAGACGGCGGTGCAGATAATAAATAAATAATGACGAATGATAAATACTAATAATAATAACTTTAGGAATACAGAATAGAAAAGTAATGCTTCTGAGTCTGCATTTTTAAAGCATGGCAAGGATTCCGCTTTCTAAAGCAATACTTAATGTGTTTGTGTGGAAAATATTAACTGAAAATAAATGAAAATGAATATATTTATTCCTTAAGAAACACATGCACAATTTGTAGTCAGTTGCTAGAATCTTCTTTTAAGCAAAATTTACTTGAATCAGAAGATCCCGCTCTTCCATGCCTTAAATATTACATTGTATTTAAAAGTTTCTAAAATATTTTCATGCTATAGAGGACATTATACTGAAATTAAAAATGTTTTATTATATTGAATTTAAGAACTATTTACTGCACTTAAATATATTCATTAAGTACAGAACATAGAATTATAATAATAATTAATTTAATAAAAGAAAATATGAATGCGTGCGTGTGTGTGTACGCATAATTAATAATATATTTAATAAGGAATTTGTAAAAGAGATTCTACTGCGCATAAACTGTTTAGTAAAATTTGATTTTTTGAATTGCAATAAGAACTGAAGGTTGAATAACCGAAATTCAATGGCGGTATTAATAAAACTGGTTCAAAACGCTTTGCAGCTAGAACCATAATACGTTTTCAAAATCATCAAATTGAACACGTGTTTACCACTGGCAATGGTACATATTATTACCACATGTAATAAACATAAATGTATTCATTAATGTTACAAGTTTAATAATTATGGGATTTTCACTCAATCAATCAATAAATTTATTAACTAATCATATAAATCATAGTATTCATATATTCATATCACAACATGTGCGTTAAATTTTAATATATCTAAATGTGAATTCACCAGATGCTTTTTAAATTATATTATATAACCTCTTTGTTTGTAACGCTGAATATCACAGCTGCCCAAATTGACCGAAGATCTAGGCTGCAGGTGGCAACACAATTTGATGTTACTTTCACCTAACTTATATAAAGTCTAGTTGCAATCAAAACATGTTTTATCGTGTACTTATAATACAGTTGTTGTTGTTTTTTAGACAATTATTTAAATCTATTGACATTTGACATATCGTTGGAGTCAGTACAGGACCTTGTTATTAAACTTTTAGTGATATTATATTTTTAGTCAAATTAATAACATGTATATATATGTCTTTAATTTTTGGTGTATGTGTGTGAGGAATTCGCAGGTAAAAAACCCGGATATTCCGTACACACAAAGCCACTGAAGATAATAGTATAATTTTGTTGTTTTCAGTTGTTGTGTAAATAAATGTTTGTCGAATAATAATAAATAAATACATTAGACTATTATATAGACTCACCTAAACACCTGTCGACTCAGAATCCGCCATGGCTTCAGAAGTAAATATTATACATGCACGGCAATTGAAACCCCCTTAGCCAATCATTCAAACAATAGCTGTCACTTTTCGGGGCGGCCGTCATTTAGTTTGTTTCAACAACTCACTGAATTTGCCAAAAATCTTATTATTTCTTACATGTATTTTTAACACCGCAAACGAATCCGACAACAAAATGGCGACATCTTCCCAGTTCTAAGGCAAAATTGGGGGGACAGAGATAGATATACATACATACTATTACACAAAAGAGAAGGAATAAGTATGTATCAAGAATCTGTATTGTGGTTTGAACAAGAGGTGGCGGTACCATGACTTGAAAACCATAGTTCAACATTTAAATAAAAAACTGTGAATATATTTGTTAGGGATTTAATTATAGCATATTTTTATTTGTAAGTTATTTTGTAAGTTGTTCTTGTTTGTAAGTATGTCCTAAGTTGGAATACATCCAACAAAATGGAAAAAGACAGGATTTTTTATCTATATAGATAGATGTAACAATTATTATGGATTTTTTATCAAAAAAATGGCGTGGACGCTGACGATATGGCCCGTTCCTATTATCTTAAGCCGATATTGAAGATGCATTTCTCTCTTTCAATTTGGATGATTCAATCAAAGTGATTCATATAAATACAAAATTCAATCATTCAATGTTATTGAATAACGTCGTATCCTTCCTGTGTATACATGTGCCTTTCAACCAAATTGAATAGATTTGGTTGATTCATCTAATATGATTACCGACCATTCATTTGCCTTAATATTGGTTAAAATCTATACAAATAAATACAATTGAAGTATCTGTTTATAATGTCAAAATAACAGCTTTTTACTAAATGCATGTTATGAAAGTATAAGTATCAAAAAATCAATTTTAAAAATTATTGTCTGTCTGTTTGTTCCGGCTAATCACCGTAATGGCGGGACCGATTTTGACGGGACTTTCACTGGCAGATAGCTGATATTATAAGAAGTAACTTAAGCTACTTTTAAAATTAGGGTTCCGTGAAAAATATCCACGCGGAAGAAGTTGCGGGCACAGCTAGAGAGATATAAGTTTCGCCACAATGGCAGATAAGGTAGTTAAAACTTCATACAGGTTAAGCTGAGCAAGTAATGTTTGTGCTATTTATATGCGAAGGACCACAATGTGGCCGAACCCAGAAACACAGATCATAGTAAATAATGGAAAGTTCTAGCACCAAGAATATATAATAAGTTACTAATAATATACTTAATGTAAGAAAATAATTTTAACCTGTTTAAACAAAAAATATTCGAGTGGTTGGTCGAAAAATCTTACTATAGTGTCCAAGAATATTTAAGTGAGAGCTAAAAATTAAGAATATATTGTGTTGTTTTAAATAATATAAAATATGTATAAGGCACCAAAATAAATATTACATATTTTACAGTGATAGGTTAAGTAACATTAATAATGCGACGCTATTAAAGGCCAACTAAGTAATAACTTCTCAGTTATATTGTATAAGACCTATGTAAGACTTACTTCGCGATAAAAATGATTTGATTTGATTCTTTTTACGACATTTACCATACCGGGAATCGAACCCGGAGCGTTGTGAGCACTGACAAGCACTTACCCAATTTTTATTACAATTAAGGAATTATTCAAATGGAAGGTGATAATTAGGTTAATCTATGCTAAGATTTTATTTTCAACGATAAGAGCTTTCCTTACCACAAAAGGTTACTGAAATCAATATAGTATTTCTAAATGTTAATCAAGCACGCCATCGTATTTACGATGTTAATATGGAAAAGGGGCTGAAGGTAACTTAATAAATACATAAAAATAAGTTTACATGTTTGTATGTTCATGTTATGCCTGTGAAACTACATAATATTAAAGCGTTTAAAAATATTTCTTTGTGTATCAATTCTGATGCAAGCTGGCATGATCTGTTTTTAGTTTTTTGCAAAGGCGATACCAGAAAAACGCTGCCGCAGCGTCATTTTATTGGCTACATTCTTCTAACCCACGTAAACGTTATCACTTCTCAGTATAAGAAGTATTCTATGTGCTGACTCGAGATTCGCATTCATAATATTTTATAAGTATAGATTTTGTATTAGATAGATTTAGACTTTTGTTTTACCAAATAACTAAGTACCTACGTACTTAATAATTGTTTGTTTTGCTGAGCAAGAAAGCGTTATATATCTATCTATATTATATATACTTTATTTTATTTAACCTTGTTTCTGTGTATTACATAAATATGCAAAGATCTTCACGATTATTATTACTGCCGTATATTATAGTTCTAAGCTTTAAAACTAAAATAAGTACTATTTATGCACTGCAATAACCATTTCGTTCTGACGCTTTAAAAAGTAAACCATTTTCTTTATTTATTTTTCATGTAGTGCAAAATAATATTTCGAATAGAGGTTGAATTAAATTAATAAATAATTTTCGCCACACCAGTACATAAAAACACCCCGCACGGCGAACTTTTTTATCAAATACACCGCCCCCGTCGGGCTTGTTATTGCGCATTATTAGATTTGTTAGAGCAGTCTGTGCTCCTTCCCTACATGATATAAGTATATGGGCTTATATACTTTTGCACTCGTAGGTACTATGACGGCCAGCCGTGGTTAGAACTGAGCGGGATCTTATTCTTCAAATGAGAGAGACTGGTTTAGAATAACTTTATATTCTCTTCAATGGCAATTCACAAGACATATATTCCGTTTGGGGCCGATACCATTGTTTTGGGAGGCGTTCCTCAGTTTTGAATTCAAAATTATTTAGTTTTCTAAATATATTAACGACTAAAGAATCGTTACAGTACGTTGCTGAGAATATTATTAGACAGCGAGAAGAAATGAGTAAAGATTTTATTTACACGAGTATATAAAATACTAGTAAGTAATAATAATAGAGAATAGATCTGTTTTACTTATATAAAAACTTAATTACGATTATTTATAAAGATATAACTTCAGTGAAAAATTACGTAACTGATGGGGAAAACCAGTTAAAAATCTGTTGCATGGTTGAGGAGGATTTAGCGGATATATAGACATACGCGGAAAGCGACTTTGTTTAATACTGTGTAACGATAATTGAAGATTCTTAATTATTTGACAGTAATTACACATTTTATAATATTATAAATCTTTTTAGTATTCCAACACTTATTTTATCCGTGCAGGAACGGAGAAAGAATACAATTTCCTGCGGCCGGGCGGTCTGTCGTAAGAGGCGACAAAACAATCCACAGCCTGCTGGGAGAGTATTTGCCCGACTGGATGGCTACCACCCCTGGTCTAGAGTATGCCGCCATAACAGCCTTGAGTTGTATTCCGACATTAGTGACCAGGTTCCTGTCTCCCTTTATGAGAGCAGCAGCGCATTTGTAGCACCTTTGGTGTTGCAAATGTCCATAGGCGATGGTAACCGCTGTCTATGAAGTGGGCCGTCTGCCTGTCTGCTGAACTCCTGCAATAAAAAAAAACTTAAAAATAAGAAAGAAGCCTTATATACATCACATATCAATGATTAATTATCTAAAAAATAATACAAAAAGCAATTCAAAAATGTTCCCAAAGTACAGATAATAATAATAATAAATCGGCAGACAAACAAAACAGATAACTAGATTCTACCCGAGATCGTTTATGTTTCACTTTTTAAAATCTTCATTTATTAAAAACAAGTGTTTTCAGAATTTCTTTCAAGTTAGTTTGCTTTGAAAATATCGCTTTTTCATTTAAAGCCACCTAGTGTTTTTGCCAAGAAAGTAAGAATGCATTTTACTATTATTTTACATTGCGAAAGTTTCATCCGTGCAGGAACGAAGAAAGAATACAGTTTCCTGCGGCCGGGCGGCCTGTCGTAAGAGGCGACAAAACAACCCACAGCCTGGTGGGAGAGTATTTGCCCGACTGGATGGCTGCCACCCCTGGTCTAGATTATGCCGTCATAACAACCTTGAATTGTGTTCTGGCATAAGTGGCCAGGTTCAAGTCTCCCTTAAGAGAGCAGCAGCGCATTTATAGCACCTTTGGTGTTACAAATGTCTATAGGCGATGGTAACAGCTTTCCAACAGGTGGGCAGTCTGCTTGTCTGCTGAACTGTGCAATAAAGAAAATAAGTACAGGAGACTGACGAGTCAACTGATGCAAAGCGTTTACCGTCTCCTATGGACGTTTGCAACAACAGAGGTGTTACAGATGCGCGGTCGGTCTCGAAGGCATTTTATAACTTTTTAACAAACCTCATATCATAGTGCTTTGGGAAAACCTCAGCTGGGAGCTTATTCCAAATCCCCTATGCCCAAAAGAAATACATTTTATCTATCAACAAATTAAAACGAAAAATGGAAGCAATTAGTTAAGACTATAAATTTTGGACTATTTTGGTCTTAATTTAGTTTTAAATAACAGCGTCTATAGATTTCCGACAAGGCGAGATATCCGTGTGAATTAAACACCCGTTGCATCCCAACCGGTCCAACAACCCTTATAAAACCCAACCCTTGGTCTATTGTCTTAATATTGAAAGGTGCAACATGCAGATTACGCGTTTGAAATAACATTTTTTACTCAACCCGCTATGCAACTATGCTTGGGATTCGTTGACCCTATTCAGTGGACCTTTCGATTGTTGCTGGCAACCCTTTTGTTTTTTATGCCTTTATGTGTTTGTCACGGTTATATAACACTCACTCTTTTCCAAAACGATAGGATTGGTTTCACATGTACTTGGTAATATGGGACATTGACACACAAGCAACTGAGATACTTTTTACTATCTTACAAAACGTCGCTACCTCATTGTACGAGCGTACAAACTTATGACGTGATAAAAGGAGTTCAATTTCGCATTAATTATTGCATTCACGGAAAAAATTTATTGCGTGAGTTCAACAGACAGGCTGACGGCCCACCTGATGGAAAGCGGTTACCGTCGCATATGGACAGTTGTAACACCATAGGCGCTGCTGCTCTCTTAATGAAGAATTGGAACTGGCCACTAATGTGGGACTCAACTCAAGGTTGTTATGGCGACATACTTTAGACCAGGGGGTTCTTTTGCTTGAAGAGTTTTATAAATTTTTAATATTCACGGATACTTAACATTGATTAGATACACAATTCGTATCGTGTAGTCATGTTTAAAAATTGTATTCTTTCTCCGTTCCTGCACGGATAGATTATTTTATTAATTAAAATTATTTATATCATGCTAATCTAAAAGTACGATGATTAGGTGTTATTTTAACGTGTCCTTTTATATGGACACTAGGGTTCGCCCGTGACTTCGTCTACGTTGGATGGGTAGCAAAGATCACAGTACTGTTTGTCACAGAGTATTTGAATCAGTGAAAATATTGCAACGGAGACCTAATTTTTTTTTTGACCTAACCAGTTCAAACCGCTTAGAAGGATATTCCTGGGATACGAAGTACCGCAGATTTGAAGTCTGGGGATTTTCTGTCGGCCAACGAAAACCGTATCCAAATCGGCTCCAATAATTTTTGCGTGAATCCCGAACAAAGAAACAAACATAAAAAATATAAAAAACAAAGACTATTTTATAATATTATAGATAACGGTGGTAACGCCGCCAGCCTTTTGGGAACGTTCCCGAGAAGGGACAGTGCTTTGGGACCAATATTTTACCTATAATTATACCCCTTTTTTATTTGGATCTAGTATTTAATTTAATTTTTTAAGAGAGTAAAGTTTATAATTTAGTTTTATTTTAATGCATATTGTAATAATTCAAACTTATAGATAATGTAATAATTTATTGTTACATATGTCCACATCCCTATTGATATTCTTGAATAATTCTTCCACGATTCTAAACTTGAAATATAAAAAAATAACTCAATTGTAATAATTTTAACCGTATTCTGGGTCCGTGCGAAATATAACGAACACAGAAACAATGTCAAAGCAAAAATTTGCATTACATCTGCTGTGCTTTATTGTTTAAAATTAAATTTCTTACACAATGTATACGTTGACACAATCATAAGGGTCCAGGACTAGTGTTAAAACAAAAAACAGATTGTGAAGCGAAGAAACAGGTTTATTATCATCATAAAGGGTAAAATGAGAAGTAAGCTGTTAAAGTGTGTGATTCATGTTGGTAGGGTTAACACTTATTTAAACTATGAGAAAAATATTCAAGAATTAGAGTTTCGATGTTATAACGATTAAAAGAAAACGTTGTGGTATGAATCAGATGTTTGAATAACAACAAATGTATTGAAATTTTAATACAATTTAATTTATTTATTGTATTGTATTATCTAGCGCCATTGGGTCCAGAAGCCCACCGCCTTTATCGAGACTACAAGGTTGATAGACGTATCATGCAACCAAAAGGCTGGACTCTATTTTGGGCAACGCACAAACGTTGCCATAAAACGTGGTAAGGCGGCCAGCATTTTGGGAACGATCTCAATTGACGATGATTTAGAATCCGTTTATTATTTCTAATTTTCTTAACTTGAAAATTAAGCCTTACATCTTATTAGTTTTTTTAAAGTGAGTGTAAAAGATAATTTTAAATATGCCACAAATATTGTCTCAGTTGATATATATTATAAAACATGAATAAATAGAACAATATCATTTATTTATTTGATTAAAAATGGTATACATTAGTGATGTTGTGGTATGTATACAAGATTTCACATGTTCTTTGCTTTTTAGGCGTACAAATTCAATTTAAAAATGACGTAGATTATTACAATTATTATATTTCCTATTGAAATAATTAATTTCATTAAATTATAAGACGGAAATTATGAAATCACATTATATATAATTTCCATTATTATATTTTGTTTATGTTAAACTACATATAATATTAGGTTTTCTTTATTGTATTAGTTTCATAAATATATTTTAAATAATAAAGACTTTTAATAAAAATATATAAATCAATTTCATATTTATTAAACTTCTTTGTATAGTAATTAAATTATTTTTTTATGTCACTAGGGCTTATTATTTTATTTCAATGTTATTATTATATTTACTGACAGTTTTAAAACGTAATTGTATACATATTAATTAATATACATTTAATATAATAATAATAATATACATATATAATAATATATATTTGGGCTTTCGTGAAGGATTACTGAATGAATTTTGATTATGAATGATTATTATTATACACTCGTTGTGTTAAAAAAAAGTGAAATATATACAATTATAATCATGATTACTTTTTTCTATTTGTCTAAGGAATTCTAAAAAAGCTACATTATTTATAAATTTTGATGAGCGTCTCTGCCAGCCCTATGACAGTATTTTAATTACATCTTTCTATCCCCAAGCAACGAGAAGACATTGTTCCCAATCATAATTTATTCATAAACTTCTTACAAATCTCACTCAACGAGCGTACCTTAGTCCGTAATATGCAAATCAAAAAATTAAAACCATAGATCCAATAGTTTCTTTTGACATATTCATGTAATAAAAATACATAAAAAACAAAATTGTCATTGCCACCGTTCCCACAGAACGAGAAATGGGGAAGTTCATTTGAATATTTTTACTTTTGTTTATGATTGAAATAAAAAATATATTGTATTGTATAATGAGATATTATTTATGGTATAGAAAATAGTTGAATGATTTATGTGTATGATAGGTTATGCAAATATATTTAAACAGTTATTCGTATAGTCTTTATTAATAGAGGAAAGTCAATGTTGAGAGCGTTGGAGCCATAAACCCAAACAAAGAAGTTATATATTAAATTAGAAAATGTTTTAAACAAATCATTGTAATTATAGATACTTATTTTATTGGTATGTTTAAATTAAACTACACTATAAAATATACTAAATTAACTTTAAAAATACAACTAAATATTAAAAATAAACTAAATTATAAATAAATTAAACTATACTATAAATTAAACTAAAAATAAACTATTTATACAAACCAAAATTAAACTATAATAAAATCTAGTACCAGACCGCTGTCAGGTATGTTTTTGTAAACAAATGTTTTAATTTAGTAAATCTGAATGTTGTAATAAATTTTAAAAATTATTTTTATCTAGTTTTTTAAATATTATACTCGTATAATCTAAATTAGAGAATGAGTAAGCACTTAGATCTATTTGATTAATATTATACTAATAATTTTATTAAACTAAATAGTTTAAACTAGAACGTGATGCAGCAGATCACTGCCAGCGGGGAGTGTGCCTAGAAAGCTGGCTGTATTGTTTAAAAAAATTATCTTGTAAAAAAAATAGAGTGTTACATATATATAAGACGTGCGCAGAAGGTTTGCCGATGGTCGTCCCACCCGTTTCCTACGACTGGGACCAGGGCTTGTCCAAGTAGTACTAAGAACTAGACGACCGCAGGTCGCGGTTATGGGAGGCGGGAGAGGTTGTCATCGGTAAACCTTCTGCGCACGACTTATGCATAATACTGGATCAGTTTAGATTTTAGAAAGAAGAGCCGTGTTCAATAAACTATAATTAAGTAAGAAAACCGTCATAGATTTAACTATTATATACTTTCTATTATTTTCCAAACAATAGAACCATTGTTAAAGACAATGGTCTTCATTAAATTAAAACCCAGTCCCGTTGAGACATAACACCGCATTGTATTTGAGAAAACTTGAAAGAAATAAATCAGTACGCCTACAGTCCTAAAAAGGTGCCATTACTGCACTAGCTATGCAACTATGTTGTAATCTCAGACGCACAAAACTGGTAGACTGAAAGGATTAAAATAGATTTTTAAATAGGAAGTTCCCCTGCAGTATCTTCTATACAGATAAATAAAATTGAAGTATCTATTTGTAATGTCAAAATAAAAATGTGATAAAAATCAGGTGGGATAATTCTGTCTGTCTGGATGTTCCGGCTAATCCCTGTAACGGCTAGACCGTGGATCTATCCGTGCAGGCACGAAGAAAGAATACAATTTCCTGCGGCCGGGCGGCCTGTCATAAGAGGCGACAAAACAACCTACAGCCGTAGGTAGGTAGGTCATTTGTCCGACTGGATAGCTACCACCCCTGGTTTAAAGTATGTCGCCATAACAACCTTGAGTTGTGTTCCGGCATTAGTGACCAGGTTCCAGTCTCCCTTAAGAGAGCAGCAGCGCATTTGTAGCACCTTTGGTGTTGCAAATGTCTATAGGCGATGGTAACCGCTTTCCATCAAGTGGGCCGTCTGCCTGTCTGTTGAACACCTGCAATAAAATAAATAAATAAAAAGAATACGATTTTGACGGGACTATCACTGGCAGATAGCTGATTTTATAAGGAGTAACTTAGACTATACTTTTTTAGGATTCCGCCAAAAAAAAAACCATGTGGACGAAGTCGCGGGCACAACTAGTAATATATATATAATAACAGCCCAACGTGCCACTGTTGGGCTCGGGTCTGCTATTATGGGGTAAACAGTATACCCGCCACGCTTGTGCAAGGCGGCTTGGCAGGTTTGGCACATCGGTTATCTCGATGTGCAGGTTTCATCACGATGTTTTCCTTCACCGTTAACGTGGTAATTGTAATAATATGCAGTTCATAAGAGTCGCGAGGTGGAAGTCAGGTTTGTAGCTTCATGGCTGCCCTCGTCGAATTTGGGCGCGCCTAGCCGCTATAAATGACATCATCCGTCTGGCTCTTGCAACCGCCGGGATACCGGCCATTCTTGAGCCAAATGGTCTGTCCTGCAACGATGGCAAGAGACCGGACGGGATGTCTTTGGTGCCTTTGTTTTGGTCTACCCTTAGTGTGGAACGTTACGTGCGTCGACACTGGCTGTTTATTGTTTCCCTTCTTCCAGACACGTCTAAGGCGGCTGGCGCAGCACCCGAACGTCAGGAGGGCCTAAAACGCCGCAAATATGCATCCATTAGCAACGGATACATATTTGTGGCTTTCAATGTCGAACCTCTAGGGCAATGGGGTCCCAAAGCTCAACGAATTTACTAAGATCTATTAACTCGTTTAATAGAGACCACACGGGCCGGCCTGTATTTGGGGCAGCGTATTAGCGTTGAGAATGAACGTCCTCAAGTGACGGCGTTTTGGGACTCATATATTGTTTGTAATTAAGTAAGAAATTGTTGACAGACCGCGACGTATGAATCGCCATATTCAAATCGTAGATTTTTGAAGAAAGGTCAAGATGGCTTAGGCGCAAAGCACACAGACATGGCGTCTGGCGCTGCTGCCTGGCAGGGGCATCTTGCCGTTGTATTCAAATTTTATACCAAAGTCATTAGAAATAAAGCGCAATTTTGAACACACTGAATTGGGTAGATCTGGGGGCCTTCGGGCGTGCTACTTTGACGCCCGCGCACGATGGCCGTCAGTTTTCATTTTACACTTGTTTTCGAAGGACGTCATTAAGGGATGCAAAAATGCGTGACGACGACGAATTCACGCTTGCGCCATGTCATTTCCTCGTCATACTATTGCCATGTCCGTGTCATCCCCGACGCCATTTCTTTGCGCCTTAGTCTTAAATGCCTTTGATCGCTCGCTTTAGTGTGACATAGGTTCGCAATAATACTACACGTTACTGATAATTAGAACTACGATTCATTTGGATTTTAAGTCCCGGCATATTATTTTATTTCTATTTCGCTATTAGATTACGACGTAAATTAGATTAGGCTCCCATAGAGTAAAGAACAACAATAAACAAAATTTAAAATGAAATAATTAAAATGAACAAGTTGAGGGTAGGCTACATAATAACTTTAACATTATTTTGTCTTATTATTAGTATCTATTTCGACTGCACGCCAACTCTATCTTTTGCAATTAGATCTTCTTCATCCAAAGGTTGTCTGGAAGAGGCAATAAGGCCGCCCATTGTACTACCTTTTAGTATTTTAGCTTATTGTGTATTTTTTCTGTGTAATGTTAGGTGTACAATAAAGAGTATTCTATTGTATTACTTATTGACATTTCATATTTTGTCTTCTGTGATGACAGTTCTGTCCTACTAATTAAATGCACTTGCAGTAATCGACGTTTTGGGGTCATCATTTTTTGCAGAAATTGTATCCCAAGGTGGCCAATTTGTACATAAAGCTTGATTTTATTTATTGTTTTTAGATACACTAAAAATTATACAACATGGACATGTTGTTTAGATAGGTATCTAAAGAGATGTTTACCGCGTTTTTCTCGAAACCGCCATTTGCAAGTACTCCGTTTGCTGTAAGGAGGGCAGAGCTAACGTAATGTCGGAATAAAAATGCAGAAAATACCGTGTTTAAAAGCTTTAGTTTTGTTATCATTATAATAGTAGAATAATCTAACACTAAAAACCTCTAAAATTACTCAATGCGTATATTTTAAAATTTGTAATTTTGATACAAGAAACACTTTAAATTTGACTACATTTATATAAGTATTTTATTCGTAGTTAATAATAAACACATTTGAAATAATTTTCAGACACTAATGTGTAATAACAAATAAAATCCATCCGTGCAGGAACGGAGAAAGATTGCAATTTCCTGCGGCCGGGCGGCCTGTCGTAAGAGGCGACTAAACAACCCACAGTCAGGGTGGTAGGGTATTTGCTCGACTGGATGGCGATCACCCCTGGTTTAGAGCATGCCGCCATAACAACCTTGTGTTGTGTTCCGGCATCAGTGACCAGGTTCCAGTCGCCTTTAAGAGAGCAGCAGCTCATTTGTAACACATTTGGTGTTGTTCCATCAAGTGGGCCGTCTGATTGTCTGCTGAACTCCTGCAATAAAAAAAAAAAAAAAAAAAAAATTAGATGAATTATATCTGAGAGCAATACCCTGTATTTTTCACATAAATATAGGTATACAAAAGGCACTAGACATTATAATTGACTTTACGAAAAAACCTACATAATTCTTGTGAAAATTTATAAGGTACGATCTAGACTACAATTATTTAATTGATTAAAACAGAGATCTAATTATAGTTTTTGTAGTAATTAAGTAATCAGGTAATTAAGTAAAATGCAATCATAAATATTTTTATCTGCGATGCTAAAAAAACGAAGGTAACCGACATAGCTCACAGAATTAGCAAGTTGAAGTGGCAATGGGCCAGTCACGTCTGTCGCAGAACCGACAGCCGAGGAGCAAACGAGTCCTGGAGTGGAGACCACGTCTCGGCAAACGTAGCGTAGGACACCCGCCAGCCAGCCCGGTGGATTGACGACCTGCGCAAGATTGCCGGCAGCGGCTGGATGAGGAAGACGGGAAACCGGAATATGTGGCGCGTACTTGGGGAGGCCTACGTCCAGCAGTGGACAGAGATTGGTTGAAGAAGAAGAAAAAAACACGTTTTAAAAATACTTGAGCTAAAATATAAATTAATTTTTAAGCATGAAGAGTTTGTGTAGTAATTTCTACAGTTTTATTGTGAAATATGTGGGGTAATTGACTTTAAAAAAATTTGAAATCGATTCGATTGAATTTAAAAAATAGTTTTTTTAAATTGTACATTTTATTTTCTTACTTTTTAGTCTCGAAACCAAATAAAACCAATTGCGAACATCGGAGGAGTGTATCAAATTTCAGTGTCATCCTAACGATCCTGGTCAAGATATCAGGGCAAAGTTATAAGATTATTGTACTGTCATTGGTTCTTATTATGTGTGCAAATTTTCAAATTAATCAGATGGCTGAAAGGGGGTGAGAATTGGATTGAAAGTTTCTGTTACAAAAATACAGGTGAAGCTAATAAAAGAGTATTAAAGATAGAATGAATGAATAACTTTATTGCACATACATTAAAGTACAATGGGCGATGTTGGCGCCAAAGGCGATCTCCTCCAGACTATCCCATACAATTATTATTGACATCGACTATATTTTACTGACATCATAATTATTAAATGGAAGATTACAGTGTTGATTTAGTTGCATTCGTCATAATTATATTATTAAAGTTATGATTATTACTCATTTATTTATTATTATTACAGCGATAGAATCCAACATGATGCTACGTACCGTAAAGGTGTAGTACATATCTGGGATCAAGGTCACCGTGTTCTTATCATTAAAGGAAAGAAACTTTTACAGCGACCCGTCGACTAGGTTATGGTAGTCAAAGAAGATCGTAATCTCCGTTAAATAAATACACACCATCAGACGGTGCTGGAGGATATCTAACAGCTTTCAGCCTCTGTATATGCAGGGCCGTCGGTTATAAGCCATCACCTGCTAGTAGTAAAGGCAGGATCGTGTAGGTATCTGCATGTGCCTCTCTCCTTGACGGGTCTATATATTTCCCGAGACATACAACCTTGTCTATTTTCAAGTTTCGTATACCTATTAGTGATACTACACCCTAGACTATATATCATATATCAACTGTAGTGAAACATTTCCCTAACAATAAGAAAATATTGAATAAATAAAATGAACGTCACTAACAATGTAGTATGTCAAATAATGCATTAACACCTACTAACTACATCCACATAATGTTATTTATTAGTGAGTTAGTTAAAGCATTACAGCGCAGGTCTAGCAAAGGCATAAAAGAATATGTTTTTTAAGTTTTATTAAGCTTACCAAGAACTATTTACATTGGAATACTTAAATTAAATATACATGATAATAATCTTATACCGAATGTATATTCTCTTACAGGTAAACGTAACTTATATAATATAAATAAGATAGAAAAGAATCAGAGTCATGCTAGATTTGAATTTTATTAATTAAATAGTGAGTGAACATGCATATTTATCAAATTTGTACAGAGTCGTGGTGCATATATAAATTGTTCATATTATTAAATAACCGGCATGTATGTGGATGGATAAAGGATGATTTCCACCAAACAGCTCGCATCGCATCAGATTGGAAAGGATACGAACAGATGTGGCGACAGCCGATCTCGTCCGGCAGAATGTCGACGCAAACGATCGGCTCCGTACAGGCGCTTGCGAACGTATCCGTTTCTGCGCCTAGTCAAATAGTTTAACTCCCACTTACTACTCCTACTCCTAATTAATTAATTCTAGTATCCGATTGGATACGACGACAGGGGAACAGAGCGGATTGCGCCTTGCAGCATACTGTTACGTGCGAGCGGGGACGCATTATGTATTGGTAGTAAACATCAATTTTTTGACTAAATGCTTTTGTTAACTTACACAGCCGTATGTGATTCTTCTCCGCAGATAAGATGTCTCACTTACAATACCGTCGCCGATATTGCGTGGACTACCTCCTGCTGCTGCGGTGCTCACCTTCGAATTTACCAAGCGTAGCTCGCTTCTGTATCTACTCTTAAACTACGCTAAACTTATCACTTAACTGCCTAATAAACTTTCTACTTAACTCTTCTCCCAACTCCCTCGTATCGCATTTGTCGCTTTGTTATCTTTGACTGAACTACCCTGTAGGTGCACCTTACGCTGCTTACATACCCAGAAGAATCTTCTAGAACCCATAATTTCGATTTACTTTTCGTTTTTTTTTTATTTACTGTCTGTCCCTTTCTAAACATCTATCTATCTCTGTCTTTTCTTTCCTGAACCTTCTACTGTAGAATTTTGATCTTCATTTTGTTATTCTTTTGTTCATCATCTATCCCTTTCGAAAATGTATCTGTCCTTGTCCTTTTCTTTTGGAATCTTCTACATTTTTCTGAAAACTCCTTAAACCAACTAGATCGTTCCACCATCGCTCGCCACAATACTTTCGGTTATGATCGCATGTTGCGGAAGACCCCCGCAGTCAAGCTGCTGTGCGCGGCTTGGTAATATAGACTTTAAATACTGTGTACGCGATTTATATCGTTTGAAAATTGTAAAATCCATTCCGATCTATTGCGATGCGAGCCGCTTGGTGGAAATCATCCCTAATAGGTAAAAAAACGAGAGACGAATGACCTGGTGGCATGATCTAATCTAGGATCTAGTCTAGGATTTACTAGACGATTGTTATATAACCTAGTATTATTTATAAAAGACCAAACAAACAACAGACAAAATATTTTTGCAATGTCCGATAAGAGAGAATTCAACGAGAAATCTGATACTGATAATGACGCAGTTTACCGTGAAAAATTACATCACTTTTTGAAAAGAGGTATTTTAAAATCCTTCACCTATCCACTGCCCACAATTTGCGCTCTGATACGTATCGAAACGAGACCTGCACACACCTATTATGATAATTCGTTTACAGTGTAGGCTGTCAAACTTTGGATCATGCTGACTCTTATTGTCTTGCTAACATTCAGAAATTTACTCAGAAATCACTATTTGTCTACAAATAGCTATGTCTGTATATCACAATATACATGGTAATACATTTATTATAATAACTTATGTATTTTGAAATATATTATTGTACATGTGTATATATATGACTACGTATATATGTATGTATTTGTATATTTAATTCTTAAATAAGTATTTATGTATCTATTACATTTTTCCTGCCCTAGATCGCCAGATTAGCTAACAAACATTAATTTAGGGTGCCTGAAAGAAATCGCATTGAGCGATAAGGCCGCCTATTGTATTGCCTAGAAAATATTGTAAATAGGGTTTGTTTTTGTAATTGTATATTGGTGTATTTTTATTTTGGTGTGCAATAAAGTGCTCTCTCTCTCTCTGAAAACGCGTTCAAGCTCACGCTTTGTAGTAAAACTTTTTTTCTATTGCTTCAATCGCGTTAAGGTTTCTGTAGACAAAGCGCAGGATCGGCCGTTGGAAGACCCACACGCCCTCAGGTAAACTCCACCTGAGTCCAAGACATATTTTTTTATTACTTGTGTTCAGTAAACAGGCTGACGTCCCACCTGATGGAAAGCGATTATCATATTTGTAACACCAAAGGGGCTACCAATGTGCTGCCAATCTCTAAAGGGCGACTCGAACCTAGCCACTAATGCCGGAATACAAGGTTGCTATGGTCGCTTACTCTAGACGAGTATTGGTCCATCCAGATACGAAAATACCCTACCACCTTGCTATGGGTTGTTTTATCGCCTCTTACAAAAGGCCGCCTGGCCACAGGAAATTGTATTCTTTCTCTGCTTCTGCATGGATGACAGATAGTGAACAAAAATATTCCCTCATCGTTATAAAAAAGATATACATCATGATATCAACTGGTTATTCATAGAAAATTCAATCTTAAAAATACTTGTTGATAATACCCGTAACGCCATCTAGCGAAGGTTGTAACTACAAGAACAATACATTAAAATCGGCGTCGTTATTATTGTTGCCATAACGATGTATTTGTTACTTGCAAAGGTGGCACCCTTAAAACACGATTGAAGCTCCATCTATTCGGCTTTATTTGTCTATCCTTCGTGAATAGTAAGTACTTTTTTCTGGATTAATGTCCTTCGTTAACAATCTTTTACATAGTTGAGCGTGAAAGCGTCATAAACAAACAAACTCATATTCATATCCATCTATATATACATATAAAACAATGCCGGGTTAGTTACAGGGAGGCAAAATAAAGTAGAAAATAATAGAGGCGCCACTGTTTGTCTAAACTCTAGCAACTCCAATATTAGGTCAAGAGTAATTTTGATACTTACTGGTATTTTTTAGTACGATATCAAACATGGCATAAGTATCAAGTTGCTTTAAATAAGACGTACGCATTTTGTCAAAATAGCCTATGATGTTTACTTACTTTATTTACTTACTTTAATAATAATGATTATAATTTTGTAAGCAAGAGTTTGAACACCTTGTGATAGTCAACAGAACAATTATTTGATTAAAAGGAGCTAAACTAACCATTACAAATTTACCATGTCGGCTGTTCTTTGGTAAATATCGGCGAATTATAACGAAAAGATTTTTGCTAAAATTCCACTAAATATTCTTAATAAACTTTAAAAGTCACTGGTCGCGTGAAACTTGGTATTATTATATGAGTATTTAGTTAATTTTTAGCAAATTTTAGACTCTAAAGAAAAAGGCAAAAAATTAGTTTTCTAGACATTTTGGTCGAGTTGTACGTCATTTATAATTCGAGAACGGTTATACCGATTTTTATAAACTTTGACTTGTTGCATGTAGTTGATGAGTACCTCCGTACTGAATTAAATGAGAGAATAGAAAGTTGTTTTCATAAATAAAACTTATTTTTGATTTTATTTATCTTTACATAATTGTGTATAATTTTTTTTGTACGTATGTTTGTCACTGAAATCCTCCTAAGTTGGACCAATTTTGATGAAGTTTTTATGTGTTCCCAGAATGGTTTAGATTAACAATTGGATCCAGTAGGTGGCGCTAAAATAGGGTTTTAGGTTTTGATCGTATTTTTTCTCTTGTAGGTATAATTACCCATTGCACGTGACGCTATCTTAGGCGTATTTTTTCCGTGTAGGCTTCGGAATGAATTCCATTCCGAGGCTTTTCCGGTGGGCTACTGTTTTTGAAAAAGCTGAAGAAAAATGATGACTGAGCAGGAAAAAAGCATTCAAACGGGCCTTTTACAGCAGTACTTACACACAAACCATGTGTGGTTCTGAAGGAATTTTGGCAAAAACATTTTACTTTAAGTACATGTACTTGGTTGATTTTTATAGTAAATAGGTTTACGTTTGATCATGATCTCGCCCGATGTGGAGCGAAGATATGGTATAGAATAGAGCACGCTTACATAGAAAGTATATACCTATTCATACGGGACCTGAAGACACCCAGGTTTTAAATATCGGGAAAGACAGACTCCGGCAATGAGTTTCACTTGTAGTAACTCTCGTGTAACTGATATATAACTCAAAAGGCTGGTTTTAGATTTACAATAATATATTTTATATATTACGAATATTAAAAGACAGTAAGTAGACACAAGTTTCGTTTTGCCGGTATCACCACGCAGTGAGTCGAGAGAGTGGTCGCGGCGAGAACCGGTGCGCCACACGTCCCGCGGCTCACCTCACCGACGTCGCCTTTACTGCGCGTTCCCGCTGGCTTAGTGGTGGTCCGCCACACCACCCCCCTTCGAGGTTGGAAGACCTGTCAAAAAATAATTAGGGAATCTAGTCACTCGACCAGATCTTGTTGTTTTGGTAGGACAAGGGTTGGTTGACGTCTGATTCAATATACGCGGGTTTCACTCGATCAATGGAGACTGTCACTGGTCCTCTACTTAATTCTACAGTGATAGTCTTGTCAGTTCTATTGACAACACGGTAAGGTCCTAAGTAAGGTGGTTCTAAAGCTGCACGAAGTCCATCTTTACGAATAAATACGTGGCTACTACAATTTAAATCCTTATGTATGAACCTGGACGTTGTACCATGTTTGGAAGCAGCTTGTGGTCTTAGATGTGACATGTATGTCCTGAGTTGTGATACAAAATCTGGCGGTCGTAATGTGTTGTTATTAGTTGAGCAAAAGAACTCACCGGGAATCCGCAATGGCTCACCATAAACCATCTCTGCGACGGAACACTGCAAGTCTTCCTTCCAAGCTGTTCTAATACCGAGTAGAATGACGGGAAGGATATCTGTCCATCTCTGCTCGTTGTGTGCCATGATCGCTGCTTTCAGAGTGCGGTGGAACCTCTCTACCATCCCATTTGCTGCTGGATGATATGCAGTCGTATGTCGAAGCTGTATTCCGCAGAGATCTGAAAGTGCTTTAAACAAGTTAGAGGTAAATTGTCTTCCCTGATCTGTGGTGGTTGTTTCAGGACAGCCAAAGCGTGCTATCCATATCTCATAGAAAGCCTTTGCCACTGTCTCTGCCGAAATATCGCGTAAAGGTTGTGCCTCTGGCCAGCGACTCTATCTATCAACTACTGTTAAACAGTATCTAAAATCATACTAAGGCGGTAACGGACCTATTAAATCAATGTGCACATGACTGAACCGTGACTTAGGTAATTGGAAATTGCCTATGGGTGAAGACGTATGTCTCTGAATCTTTGACTTTTGACAAGATTGGCATGTTTTCACCCACCAGCGGCAATCTTTGCGAACTGAGGGCCAAACAAATCTGTCAGTTACCATTTTAATTGTAGCTCTCACTCCAGGGTGGCTTATTGAATGAACGGAATCGGAAATGTGTCGTCGCAACTCCTTGACTACGAAAAGGCGAGGTTTTCGTAGAGTGACATCACAAAATATCAAAATGTCAGTACCTGGTATAAGCGTTTGCTCTAGCTTCAAGGATGACGAACGATTTAAAAGGAGATCTTGTAGTTCTTCATCGTGTTTCTGGGCAAATGCTAACCGTTGTAAGTCCAACGGTGATGACACGGCTTCAACGCGGGATAAAGTGTCGGCAGTAATATTGTATTTCCCTGAAATGTATCTAATGTCCGTGGTAAACTGAGACACAAAATCTAAATGATTGAACTGCCTTGGTGTACATTTCTGCCTATTATGGTGGAAAGGGAAAGTAGATAGGCTTATGATCGGTGTAAATCACAAAATGTTTCCCTTCGATCATATATCGGAAATGTTTGACGCTTTCGTAAATGGCAAGCAGTTCCCGATCGTAAGCGCTATATAACTGTTGAGCCTTATTTAATTTATTTGAAAAGAAAGCTAGCGGTTGCCATACCTTATCCACTAACTGTTGTAATACCGCGCCCAAGGCTAAGTTTGATGCATGAGGGCAAGCGGTGCATTTGCTACAGGTAGTGCTAAAAGAGTATGCTTAGCAATACTATCTTTACATTTATTAAAAGCTTCAAGGAGTGTAGTTATCCAGGTGAGTGGATGAGAGCCTTTAATTTTTGGACCAGATAACATCTCGTGTAGAGGGGCTTGGTCAGTAGCAGCATTTGGTATGAAGCGTCTATAAAAATTCAACATCCCCAGAAATCTGCGGAGTCCATTTACTGTCTTCGGAGGTTCGAACTCTTGAATGACTTTGACCTTGTCGTTCAAAGGACGCGTACCATATTGAGATATGTGAAAACCGAAGAAATCAAGCTTAGTTTTGCCAAACTCGCTTTTACTTTCATTAATTTGAAGCCCGTATTCTTGAAAGCGTTTAAAAACTCGTTCCAGGTCCTCGAGGTGCTGAGTTTTGCTAGAAGAGTGAACTAAAATATCATCTATATATGAATAGCAGCAGTTTAGGCCTCGCAACACCTCGTCTAAAAACCTTTGGAACGTTTGGGCAGCGTTCCTAAGTCCGAACGACATAAAAGGAAACTCATATAAGCCAAACGGTGTTGTTATGGCTGTCTTAGATATGTCGTCCTGGTGAACTGGAATTTGGGTAAAAGCTTTCACCAGATCAATTTTGGAGAAAACACTACACCCTGTAAGACGATGAGCATAGTCCTGAATATGTGGTATGGGGTACCTGTCAGGTATAGTGCGCGCGTTAAGTGCTCGATAATCGTCGCAGGGTCTCCAACCGTTCTTCTTTGGAGCCAGGTGCAACGCTGATGCCCAGGGTGAATCGGAAGGGCGTGCTGTTCCTTCTCGAACCATGTCTTCAAACTGTTGTTTGGCTAATTTGAGTCGATCTGGAGCAAGTCGGCGTGGTCTGCAAAATACTGGAGGACCAGATGTGGTATTTATGTAGTGAACTGTGGAGTGTTTGACTGCACGTAAAACACCAGAAGGTCTAGTTAAATCTGGATATTTTGCCAATAATATATGAAATTCAGTATTGCCTGAAATAGCCTTAACACTAGCCTGATTACGTAAGCCTAGCGTTCCGGGAGAAAATAAGTTGGTGAGAGTGTCATGAAGTCGGCCGTTTTTACAATCGACTAATAAGCCACAATGAGAAATAAAATCGGCCCCTATAATTGGATTATCCTCATTCGCGATTGTAAAATTTTATATTATTTTGTCTCTTAATAAACTAAATCAATTCTTAGCCACAATCTTTATTAAGTTATTTTATACCTTTTAGTTTTAGTCGGTTTTTTAAACGAAGTTTTTTTATGGTTATTGTAGGCGCTTATGTAGTATTTTTTTTCCATGAACTTAAAAAATATCCTTACAATCCATACCAGTCTGTGGTCTACACTTCGACAAGTACAGTTGCCACCAACTAATCATTTTGTCAGTTTAATGCAATTTACGGCAACGAGTTTCTGCGAAATTGCCTATACCGATCAATAAGTGTCTAGCATGAATCATTTATAACAGAAATACTTGTTAGACAGTGTGTTTAAAATTAAATGCTTATTGAAACCTATACTGCTATTATACAAATATGATAATAACTGTGTTTGTTTGTCACCTTTTCACGATTAAACATGAGAACGGATCTTAAAGAAACTTGTCAAGCAAATGAACTGTATCCTGGGACAAGAATGCCTTTTGTTTTAAAAAAACAATTTTGTATAATGTTTGAACGCTTTGAGTTCTTTCAAGAAAGTACAAGTACAAAGTATAAGGCTCTTAAGATTATCAGCAAATCTGCGACTAATGACACCAATACATTCTACGCAATTTTATCAGAACTTTTTACAATGTGAGGCTGTAAGGTTGTGGAATGCATTACCAATGAGCATCAGAAGTGCAAAGTCACTTACATCTTTTAATAAACTCCTCAAAGATCACCATCTAAATTTGTAAACAGTAATTTATGTATGTGTATGTGTGTGTGTAACTCTATGTACATATGTCTATCTACACATACATATAATAAAACTGTAGAGATCGAATTTCTGTACAATGAAAAAATGCTAAAACCGAGTCAGGGGGATGTAAGAAGTGAAATAGAACTAGTTTAGATTTTTTTTTAATTTTGTGTTTCTCTGTTTGTCTGTCTGTTTGAACCGGCTAATCTCCGAAACGACTGCACCGATTTAAATGAAATTTTGTATGGTAGTAGCTTATATCCCTGGTCAACATATAGAATACTTTTGATCCCGAAAAATTAAGAGTTTCCGTGGGATATTTAAAAATCCGCATCACGTGGATGAAGTCGCGGGCATCAGCTAGTTTGTATATAAATATGTATGTGTATTTTTATTTACCATTAATATATGTATATATGATTGTATATATTTTAAACTATGCGCACTGAATATCGACCCATTATTAAACATGTGAAATTATTTCCAGAAGGGTTTCTGGAAGAAATCGCTGTTAGCGATAAGACCGACGATTTTACTATTTGAATGATTGTTATTGTCATGTGTATTATTGTCTTGTGTGCAATAAAGAATATTCTATTCTATTTTATTCTTTAAGTAGATGAATCATGGAATTTAAAAAAATCTGATCGAGCCATAATTGGATTTTTGAAAAAAGATTATGTAATAACTATAATACAAAACTATTTTTGGTTATTCAAAAGTTATATCAAATTAAAAACTTTTAAACCCAGTACCGAAAACACGCTGACAGTTCCCAAACAAACCCGAGCGCGTGTAACATCACAGTGTTAATTTCTACTCATCAGAGCACACAACCGGTACAGTGTTTTGACTTTTAACCGATTAAATCTTGTTATTATCATCAATACGAGTACATTGACAAATATATCAAGAATGTCGAACCTTAAAGTTTGTGTGCTTGCTTCGTACCTTTAGGTAAGAATACTACAAAAACAGTTCCCCAAGAGCATGCATGATAAAGAGACTCCTCTTTATCAAGAAGGAAGTTTGTATGAGAATGTAACTATTTTATCTACAACAAAGCAAGAAAAAAACAAAGTTAAGAAAACCCATTTATGTTAGCACCACAGTTCCAGGGCACTCTCCTCAAGATCTTCGACTCTATAGAGACCCTGGGCGACGACATTTTGAGCGAGTTGCAATTTCGAGGTCATTTAGTTAGCAAAGAGAAGATCGCTTCAAAAAAGCTTGGAGTACTCAACAGGGCTAAGCGGTAGAATAGAATAGAATAGAAAACACTTTATTATTCACCACATAAACATAAAATAAACAATTTACAGTAGTTATATTAAACAGTAAAAGTAGGAGCAATGGGCGGCCTTGTCACTTTAGAGCGATCTCTTCCAGACAACCCGGACTATGGATTTTATGAATAGGAGATTCGCAAGTGTATGACGGGGGTGTGCAAGTTAAATACATATATAATATATAAATAGGATATTTAAATATCACACAATACATATGCGGTACTTCACATTGGGATATAGGCTTTTATTAATATAAAGCCCAAGTCCATCCCCATGCGGTGTACTGCTTCAATCTCTTGGTTGGGGCACCTCAGTACCAGCTGCTTCCACTTGAATCCTTGCAGCGCCGAGCGGTGCGGATTTTCGACGATCCCGACCTTTTAGGCTTAGAACCTTTAATTCTTAGAAGAGACGTTGGCGCTCTAAGCGTGTTCTACTGTTTGTAAAAGGGGGAGTGTTCTGATTAGCTATTTGATTTGGCACCTACGTCACTATTTTATCATCGCACCACTCGCCGGTGATTGAGAGTTCATCCACACCACTTCGACGCTTGGAAGTTGTCCACTGTGCTTGGCGCCTCCTTCTTCATGCCATACGTAAGCAAACTTTGGAATGATCTCCCCGTACGATTTTCCCAGAGCGCTACAATATGGAGCTCTTCAAAAAGGACATAAAAAGATGTTTAAAGTCTAAAAAAGGAAGGCAACTCATCGGCTTCCTAAGTGGTGCAGTTGTCCATGGGCGACGGTAAACACTTGCCATCAAGTGGCTCCATTCGCCAGTTTGCCTACAAGCAAACATAAAAAATACGTTGTATAGGCTCCACACCGCTGCCAGTGTGGAACTATGGTGGACCGTAAAGTATGCATGTCCGGTCTGATGTGCATATACCATGTACGAACAATGAAGAAAAACATCGTGTTGCAACCTGAACATCGAGGTAACCCATGTGTCAAACCTGCTAAGCCGCCTTGGACAAACGTAGCTGGTATATTGCCCGTTCCCCTATAACCGTATAGACACCACAGATTATCATATTTACATAGTGTAGACCTCAATGACATGGCTGGCAACGTTGCTTCAACAGCTGACGATCTCATATGGCGCAAATATGAAACCCTAGGAAGTGGTTACATATTTGTGCCGTTTGGAGTTGAAACTTTAGGTCTGTGGGGTACATCGGCAAAGGGTTTCTTCAAAGAAATTTGTAATAAACTCTATGATGCCACCCGTGATCAGGAGATTGGTTCGTATTTCGTGCAAGGAATCAGCATGGCCATAAAGAGTGGCAATGTAGCCGGCCTTCTAGGCACGCTTCCTTTTGGAAGCAATTTATTACATACATAGTTTATATTTATTTATTAATTAATATTTAATTATAATTTATTAAAGCCAGTTTAGTCCATTATATTGAATAGTTCATTAAAATAATAGTATCTATATATAAATAAATAAATTTCTTTACTATCACCGTCATTTTCTACCATCGTTAACACATGGAAATTAGAACAATTTAAGTCTAATAGGTCATTATCCGATAAATACAGTTGTAATTACATTACGTACTCAAATGCTCATAATTGTAATCTACACATTCTGTATGCATCGTACACCTTCATTACGACCAGAATCAGCCAATAATTGGTCATTTCTCCATCACTTAACTTTCCGGTTAGACATGTTGTTATTTATCACCATTTTATAAGCCGTCTCGAGAATTAAGTATTCATGTTGATGAATTGAACTTTCTACTTCTATGTTTAACGGTTGTAGCTTTGAATAGTTTTTAAGTAACATTGTTGGGTGTTTCATAAATGTTAGGTGCATTTTTAATTACTATCTTCGAGGTGATACGATCATTATATTTGAATTTTTCTAAAGCCATTAACGGCTTAAGGCTAAATGCCAGCGTTTGTTTCGTTCTACATTACGCTGACCAAAATAACAAAAAAATTAAAACATATCATTAAGATATATGAGCCATTTAACATAGAAGAATATTATTACGTATATAACATCAAAAAAATTCCGTTATTTACTATGGTCTGGGTGTCTGTGATCGGCCTCAGAATGGTCCGTCGTATATTGCCCATAACACAAGCGTAACTACATTTAAATTATACAAACAACTGACGTCTAACAATGTTACAAATAAAATGGTTTATGATTTACGACAGAAGGAATGGGATAGAAATGACGAGATATTGGATTAGGGATAGGGAAATTTGAATAGGCGGAAAGGGAGATAGTGGACCATCGGAGCTCTCATTTCGATCGAGCCGGCCGTAATAGCTAAACAGCGAGTGAAAAGCGGACATTACAAATTTCAGTAGACTCTGAATTTTGCCCAATGACTCTCTAAGCTTACTGTACATGAGGTGGGGACTAGCTAAGCCCGATCGGTAGGTTTAGTAGTGTGCAGTTGTATGAGGTACAAAAATGGGTCAAATTTCGAAAGTATTTCAGTAAACTTGGCATTTGTATATTTTAAATTATATTGTATGTATCTAGAGATCAGAGGCCATAAAAATAGCCCGGACTTTTGGAGGTCTTTCGTGGGGCCATGGGAAGGCCAACACGTAGAGGCCCCTTGACAAATTTAATGTAAATGTGGTGTGACACTTACCGGCGTTTATTCCTGTCTACACCATGTAATACTGCACCCAAGGACAAGGCCAGTGTAGGACTATTGTGGGAAATGAGAACAAACAGTACCGGACTATTGGGGTGAACTGCTAGGTGGTATTGTCGCAATGTTCGGGGAACATAGAAAAATGGGCGGACGGTGACTCGCCACTCCCTGCATGGGCACCTAAAAATGCCATAGAAGACAGGGACAATATAGGTGTGAGTGGCTAAGGTGTGTACAGAGGTGGGCTGCACGCTGTACCGAAGCAACTTCTACTACCATAATTATAATTTAAAAACAATTGATGTACTACAACTATAGTTTTTCATTGTAAAGCAATATTACACATTTTTCACAAATAAAATTGCACAGCACCATGTCACTTTTCAATGCCCGCGAAAAATTCCTCGCAATCCGGAAGCCATAATGATAGGTTGATTTTTACACTTATAATTATATGTCACACTGTAGGCTATTTATTGGTTTAGTGATTAGTCGGTGTCAGATAACATTAAGTTTGAAAATTTTAAGCATAAAGACCCGAAAGGACGCCTTGTTACCACTAGATACTTTTTAATACGCCCTAAATTTAAATTTTACTTAGTATTTTTAAGTTTTCGCGACTAGTATACATAATAAAACGGTTTTAAGCGCGGTAATTTATTATTATAATAGTGGTTGATAAAATAAATATTCATTTCAAAGTTCCTGTCCAAAAAACGCCCACTCATTTTTTTGAAGCAATCAATATGCGTTAACAGTACGAAACCATTAAAAAGAAAGTACCTAGTGCTCCCCTATTTGACTATTTCCTGCTTTAAAGGAATAAAGAAATAAACGGTCTTACAAGTTAAAAAAATAAGAAAGAAACATATGCAGGGCAGCTGGTTGACAAATGGCGCATGTCTAGATGCTAGATTGTATTTAAAAGTATTAGAAATAATTAAAGTCCATGTTAGATTAACGAACTCATTGCATTATTATAAAGAAATAGAAAGTTTTCTAATGCGTTTTTGTATGTGGCAGAGCCATGTTGAAACCCTTATCATTATAGTTTTTAGGGCCGGCTCGATTGGCGTGATACCGCGCTTACACAGATTTTTTTATTGCCTTTGGTCTTATGACATATTATTATGTGATTTTGGAGGTGGGACCATGTTTTGGCACAGCAAAATACTAAGTGCCAACTTTATTTCTAATCTTACAGCATTCAATGTTTGTTTGTAATATATTTTCTAATCTGTTTGTGTTATTTGTGTCGCAATTGGAAATACATATTTTCTTTCTTTCTTTTCTTTTCTTTCTTTCAGGCAAACAAGCAGATGGCCTACTTGATGGAAGGTTGCCAATGGTTATCCGTGCAGGAACGGAGAAAGAATACAATTTCCTGCGGCCGGGCGGCCTGTCGTAAGAGGCCGCTAAACAACCCACAGCCAGGTGGTAGGGCATTTGCCCGACTGGATGGCTGCCAGCTCTGGTCTAGAGTATGTCGCCATAACAACCTTGAGTTGTGTTCCGGCATTAGTGACCAGGTTCCAGTCTCCCTGAAGAGAGCAGCAACGCATTTGTAACACCTTTGGTGTTGCAAATGTCCATAGGCGATGGTAACCGCTTTCCATCAACTGGGCCGTCTGCCTATCTGCTGAGCTCCTGCAATAAAAAAAATATAATGCAGAACAAAACTACTACGACTTATATGAAGCTAATCTTTTGAATAAGTTTTGTTTTTATTTAAGTTCGGTCGTACATCTGTAAGTATTTCTCGCGTAAGCCTCTACCAAAAGGCAAAGCACGTATTAAGATTGTCGATATAGGACTCAATATTTCATAGGAAGTCCGGTATATGAATAGAATCTATCACCTGGCAATCATTGTTTATAGTTAAATAATACTTAATAACAACCTACTCGTCTATCGAGTGGCACTTGTATTGATAATATATTCCATAATGACCGATTTAATAATGGAGAAGTAATAGAAACAGCTCTATCGGACCACACTGCACAGATAATAAAATGTCAGATGAAAAAAACGTGTATTATACATTCATGGACAACTGAAACACGAGACTACTCTCCAGAACTCATCAGTAAGTTCACAGAGTATATAACAAATTAAGTTTTCATGAAATTTATGAAATCAATGACATTAATCTTGCCTATGACAAGTTTTTCGAAATATTCAAACTTTTTTTTGACCTTTGTTTTCCTAAAAAATTCACAAGAAAAACAATAAATAAAAGAAATAAATGGTTATCGCGTGGAATCAAAACTGGTAGTAAAAGAAAACGCAAACTGTTATGGCAATATCGCAAGACAAAAAACGAAGAAAATAAAAAAATATACACTACGTATAGTTCTCGATATAAAAAAATAATACGACTAACAAAATATACTCAAAATAATTACTATATTAAAACTGCAAATAACAAAAGTAAAGCGACATGGAAAATAATAAATGACAACAAGAGTAATTTTTCTCCGGAACCCATATTGCAGGTATTATATAACGAAGTAGAAATAACTGAACCAAATGACATATGCAATGCCTTTAATGATTTTTATATAGACTAAGTAAACATCAACCAAAACAACCTAGGTACACCTGGAACAATAAATAGAGTCACATACACTTTATTCCTGAATCCCACTACCCCCGTGGAAGTGTCTAAAACGATTCAGTCTTTAAAAAATACAAAGAGTACAGGCTATGACGGTATAGCTACAGCAATTATTAAATCAGTTAGTCATTTAATATGTTTTCCACTATGTCATATTATAAATCTATCTTTTGAAAAAGGTGTATTCCCTAATAATCTAAAAATGTCATTATCAAACCATCATATAAAAAAGTAGATAAAAACTTACTACAAAACTATAGACTTATTGCTTTAATACCGGTGCTCTCTAAAGTTATTGAAAAAATAATTCACTATAGGCTATATAATTTTCTTGAAAGTAAAAATATTTTAGTCGAACAACAAATGGTTTCAGAAAAAACAAAAATATTAATATCGCTATATATGATTTTCTTCGAAAAGTTATGTCAATTATGGATAACAGAAAACCAATCTGTGCTATATACATGGACATGACAAAAGCATTTGATTTTGTCAAACATGACATACTTTTTGAAAAACTAGAGAGATATGGGGTGCGTGGTAAAGGACTAGATTTGATGAAATCCTACTTACAAAATCGCAAGCAACATGTGGAAATAAATAATATTGATCTAAAAACCAAACGCGAGATTAAGGTTTGTTCTAATACTAGAATAATCAGGAATGGAGTGCCCCAAGGAAACGTCCTGGGACCTTTACTATTCTTGATCTATATAAACGACCTCCCAAAAAATTTAAATCATCCTACTATATTATTCGCAGATGATAGCACTATTGTAATTAAATCTGATGAAACCTATAATTACACTAAAGAAATAAATGATACTCTAAAAGTAACAATAGAATGGCTTAAGTCTAATAATTTAACCGTAAACCTAGAAAAAACACATACTATGCACTTCAGTCAGCGTAACAATAATAACAATAATTTGAATATTACGTACAATAATACATTAATAGAACGAGTTGATACACAAAGTTTTTATGATTATTTATTGATAATAAACTAACGTGTAAAACACGTGTTGAAGAATTATGTAAAAAATAAATAGATTTTCTTACGCTCTTTATAAACTCTCAAAATTTGTAAATCGAGCTTACCATAGCTATGTTGAATCTATACTAAGTTATGGAGTTATATTCTGGGGTAATTGCACAGATAAAAATCATATATTTATAGCACAAAAGAATTGTATACGATCCATCTGTAATTTGGGTCCCAGAGACAGTTGCAAGACTCATTTCCAATCATTAAAAATTTTAACCTTGCCCTGTCTGTATATATACGAGATTGCACAGTTCGTTAAAATAAATCCCCATCTATTTAAAATAAAACCGCCACGTCATGAAAATTTGAGAAAAAGAGAATCAAATGTATTCAGTGTTAATAGATATAATACGGCACTGTTGGAAAAGAGTGTTTACGTAATGGCACCTACAATATTTAATAAACTACCAAAACCGTTAAAAACAATACCATTAAATATATTTAAAACCAGACTAAAGAAATTGTTAATAGACAAATCATATTATTCCACAAACGAATTCCTTAATGACAAATTTGAAACATAATATCAATACATAATTAATAATAATATTTTAATTAAAGATATTAAAAAATTGACATACACAGATTGGAATAACAATTTAATTAAAAACAGATGTCTATATAATTAATAAATAAAGGTAATAAATATTATCCAGGTTACATAAAAGGTATTTAATAGAATAAATAGGAACTAACTACTTATATAATGACGATTAAGATCTTGCTACTTGCACACCAGTGAAACTGGTAAAATGTACTGAACTATGTATTTCTAAGAATAACACCTGTATACAACTACATTTATGCAAGAATAAATATTTCATTTTATTTCATTACTGTCAAAACAATATCTAAAAAGCATTGATAATTACCGGCAACGGTCTTTTTAACATTACCTCCTGATTTCACATACCATAAATGGATAATGTAAGCATTAATAACCCATACAATTCAACTTAAGTCAAGTACTTTAACGTGTTTCACGTCCGGCATTGTTCTGATAGAATAAATGTATTAATTAATATGGAGGTTGTTGGATTGTGTGAAAGATAGCATCATGATTTGTATTGTCAGAGGACGTATGTTAGAAGAGAAAGGTAGGGAAAGAGAAGACATTATACCGATCCCAAATGATTGGGAGAAGAGAAGAAATTCATGGTTGTTTACTGTAGGATCAGTCAAGACTACTCTAAGATTTATAATTTTTCTATTCCATTTTCTATTTGTGTTTCCAGACAGAATTTAACTTAGGCCTTATGTTTGTTTTTAAACATGACTACACGATACGAATTGTGTGTCTAATCAATGTTAAGTATCCGTGAATATTAAAATTTTATAACACTCTTGAAGCAAAAGAACCCCCTGGTCTAAAGTATGTCGCCATAACAACGTTGAGTTGGTTCCGGCATTACTGACCAGGTTCCCATCTCCCTTAAGAGAGTAGCAGCGAATTTGTAGCACCTTTGGTGTTGCAAATGTCCCTCGGCGATGGTAACTGATTTCCATCAAGTAGGCCGTCTGCCTGTCTGCTGAACTCCTGCAATAAAAAAAAACAAAAGATTTAGCGCAATCGTAAGTAAGTATTTGACTGACACAAAATGAGGGAGTTTTTACGGTATCTCGAAAAAGCATACCAATTTCAGCAAATTTAAAACCAATTAGAGAATTTCGGATTAATTAGCGTAAATATTTTTAATTTTACTTATCATCAACTTTTTGTCGTATTTTTTAATACAGTAAATTAAAAATGTTTTATTTAATGTTATACATTTAAACATCCTTTTGAAGAAGCAAAATTTTACATGCAGTAATTTTACCTAATTTATTATACACAGGCTTTGTATCTACTTACAATTTAGTATTTTACACTTTAAGAGTAATCATTTTGCTAATAATAGATACTATAATTGTATAATTTTATCTGAAAAATAAATAACATCGTCTGTGGACTCTGCGTTTGATATGCCAGAAAACTAAAAACTACGCTATAGACCTCTAAGCCAACATTATTAAACTGTAATTAAGATTGGTTATGCATTTTTTAAAACACTTTAAAATTTGGAAACATTAAAATATTCTTTGACTATACAGTAATGGTTAAAAAAAAATTATCATGAAAACATATAGATGACATTTCCGGACCCTGTTGTAACGGTTTAATTAAAATATGAACTCTAAAAAAATAACACCCTAACAAGGCCAACTCGGCAAAAAGCCAAAAATAAAATTATCATAAGTGCAAAAAACAAGCCATAGTACTCAATGAAAGTGATAAAAATCAAATTTAAAAAAGGAAACCAGAAAAAAACCTATTGTCTATGCGACAATTTTGAATTTGTACCATAGCACTCGGCTCTTTGAAACGTCAGCTTTAAATCAAGTTCTATCAAAAGGAGTTCGGATTTCTTTTGTTTCATGCCAGTGACACAAAATAAGGGGTAATGCCCGTACCATAGAGGTTTTTTGCAACATTTGAATTTAAATCACTCAGTCTATTGTCACTACTTTTTTTAATTACAACACAGCCCGGAGTCATTTTTCATGCATCGCTTGCAATCTGATTTACCTGCCAGTAGTTACTTTGTTTTTTTTTCGCTCTTTCAACTATTGCACTGATTTATTTTAGTTGGCTGGTTTTGTTCTTTTTACAATTAAACAAAAAAGTTATTTACTATGATTATATTTTATTTTACATTTTATTTTGTATTTTTTTATTATTGCATACTTAATTAATATAGTTTAAATATTTTACGTACAAACTTAAAAATAATAATTTGACTATAGATTGATCGCTTATTTTTATTAGTGATGTTTAGTACAATCACCGCCCGTTCACACTTGTCGTGTGTCGGGCCCGAAAAAAAATCGGTTGCTCTAGTGGCAGAACATTTTATATGAAGCTGTACACATTTGCCCGACACCGTTTCTTGTCGGCGCCGACAAGAAATGTTGGGTGTTTTGCCAGCCCTCTACGTCTGTAAAAAAATCGTGTCGGATCTCGCTCGCCTATGAGTAAGTATGACGCTGTTACCACTTGTCGGAGATCGGGCGCGGCAAAACTGTCCTCGCTACCCAGTCTTCCGTCCGTCGCTAGCTGCTCTCTGCCGCAGATCGCACGCACACATATCACGGCTCCAGATTCGGTCGGATCCGACAACCGGGAAGTGAGAATAGATGCGCCGACACCCGATTGAAAGACGGTGCCCGATAACTGACAAATGGAATCAAGCTGTCAGAATGCACATAAATTATAACTTATTCTTTAGAAAATTATATAACACTAGGTGACCCAGCGAACTTCGTACCGCCATATTTTCCGAATTCCTAAAAGACTTAGTTTCATGACACAAAAACAAAATCACCAAAATCGGTCCAAATGATTAGGAGGATTCTAGAACCCGATCTCAGCGCCACCTATCGGTTCCAATTGTGAGCCTAAACCATCCGGGGACCCATTCAAACACACAAAACAAATATCATCAAAATCGGTCCAGCCGTTTAGGAGGAGTTCACTGTCACACACGCACAGAAGAATTATATATATATGTAGATTAAAAGTAAAACTAATTAAGGGGAGTTATAGACAAAAAATTGCTCCAAAATCAAATGGGATGCTGAAAACACTATACATATTTATCAACTCAGTGACAAGTGTGAGAAGAATATTTGTCTAAACTACCAGATTTGGTCACAATTCAGAAAAAAATATAAAAAAGATCCTATATAATAATAATGCTTTATTTAAGTTTCTACCTGAGAAAATGTTAAATCAAATATTACATCTGTAATATTTGATATAATAAGTTTATGTTAAACTTATAAGACTTTTTTATTTAGTTTAAAAGTATGTTACAAATTAAGCTAGCTAAAACTATATATATTAATTAAAATTAAACTATAAAATCTAGTACTTACCTTACTTTACCTTTAGTTTCTACCTTAAATTTAGGATAATACGTACATAAATCTAAAAATAATTATTTTAAAATGTCCATAGTTACCTTTATAAAAATGTCAACTTCATAATAAAAATTATTCAGTTTACAAAAATAATTTTTCAACAAGAAGGAACTTTAATATCATCATATCAGTATGTAGAGTAGAAACATTGATAATAATTATAGTAACGCGGGTGTAATGCCCTAGTATTTGCCTTTTTAATCAATTGTTGTGCCGTGAATTAGTTTGAGCTTTGATAACATGGAAATAGTTTTATAATATAATATTGTATAATATGGAAATACTCAATTTTCTAAAATGAATGTATAATTATTAGGTAGGTAAAAAAGTCGAGATAGTGTAATGGCTAGCGCACGCGTCCCAAACTCAAAAGGCGCGAGTTCAATCCTGGCCGGAACGCATGTACCACTTGGTCAGTTTTCTGATCTAATGTGCATATTGTTACAATTACCACGTGCTAATAACGGTGAAGGAAAACATCGTGATGCAACCTGCACATCGAGATAACCGACGTATCAAACCTGCCAAGCTGCCTTGGAAAAGCGTGGCGGGTATACTGTCCGTTCCCCCTATAATGGGAGGCCCGAGCCCAGCAGTGGGACATTTATGGCCATATATTATATATATAATAATATAGATCCGCCTTAAGTCCTTACCTGTTTCTGCTGGTCATGAATGCACTGACCGCAGAGCTACAGGATGAGGCTCCCTGGTGCATGCTCTTCGCAGATGATATTGTCCTGGTGGATAAAGATGGGGTAGCACTTCAACACAGACTAGACAGGTGGCGGCAAGCGCTCGAGGGCGTTGGATTAAAAATGAGCAGAACCAAAACCGAATACCTGTTTTGTGATTTTGGCGGGACCTTTAGTGCTGTGCCTCTTAAACTAAAACCAGCCACACTACCATGTAACCCCGAATTCAGATACCTTGGTTCACTACTGCAGAGTAATTGTGATATAGAGAGGGATGTAAGGAGAAGAATAAATGTAGCATGGCTAAAGTGGAGACAGGTAACCGGTGTGACGTGCGACAAACTAATGCCACTGAAATTAAAAGGACAAATATATAAATCTGTCATACGACCAGTCATGCTATATGGGTGGGAATGTTGGGCCACTAAAGCGATAAACCACAAACGTCTCCATTCAACTGAGATGAGAATGTTGAGATGGATGTGTGATGTCACAAGAATGGATAAGGTGAGAAGTGAGTACATAAGGGATCTTTGAAAGTTGCACCTGTGTGTGAAAAATTGTGAGGAAGAAGATTAAGTTGATATGGGCATATAATGAGGAGGGATGAAAGTCACGTGACAAAAAGAATGTTAAACTTCAAGATAGATGGGTAGAAATGTAAAGGTAGACCAAAAAAAAGATGGATGGATTGTGTGAAGGATGATATGATGATATGTGGTGTGACAGAAGATGTATGTCAGAGTAGAGGAGTGTGGAAGGAAAAGATATATTGTGCCGACCCCAAATAATTGGGATATGGTGAAAGAAAAGAGAGATTATTATATTATTATTAGGTACAAAAATAATCATCAACTGAATAATATGATTGTTTGAGACGGGATGCTTTAAGGTTACGCTTAAAATAATGGTGTTTACCTATATATTCATCTTTTTTTTATTTTTATTGCAGGAGTTCAGCAGACAGGCAGACGGCCCACTTAATGGAAAGCGGTTACCATCGCCTATAGACATTTGCAACACCAAAGGTGCTACAAATGCGCTGCTGCTCTCTTAAGGGAGACTGGTATCTGGTCACTAATGCCGTAATACAAATAAAGGTTGTTATGGCAGTATACTCTAGACCAGGGGTGGTAGCCATCCAGTCGGGCAAATACCCTACCGCATGGTTGTGGGTTGTTAAGTCGCCTCTTACGACAGGCCGCCCGGCCGCAGGAAAGTTTATTCTTTCTCCGTTCCTGCACGGATAAATATCATCATCTTTAGGTCAATAGGTATTTTGTTCAAATTTTCAACAGCCTGATATGTAAAACTGTACTTTATGACGTTTTGAAATGGCATTATTTTATTTTTTTAATCTTTCCTTCTTGCGGCTCAAACTCGGTGATGGTAACCATCTTATGAGTATATAGTTTTCATATTATGATAAATGAAATTATATATCAATTATAAAGAAAGTATCAATAATAAATGGTTGGATTAAGTTGTATAAGTTGATAACTGAAATGTAGCTAGAGCTTAACCTAAAAGCTATAACCATAGACTGTCACTAAAAAATATTAGTTATAGGCAAAATATGAGCATTTAAAGAGAAATATAAAAAATATATAAACACACAATAAATTTTTCAGAGAAATAAATGCATATTTTTACAAGTTATGTGATTATGTTTATGTTAAGTTATAAAAATAATGCATATAATTACAATTGTAATTAAATTATTAAACATGTAATTTTAAAAGTAATATTCCAAAGGGTATTACTATATTGTTTTTTATTTGTATCTAGTGTTATTTTTTTTTTTGTATAACTCAAATTATATTTAATTTTTTGCAACAGTCGAGATTAAGTAAGAAACTAGCATGTTTATTGTTTATGTATTATATCTAATCTCTAAGCTCTAACTAAACCACCCACGCAGTTGCTTAATTAGTTTAATTTGATACAATAACTTTAGGTAGAAAATAATAATAATTTAATTGCAAAGATAATAATCCGCACGTGAGAGTTTGTTTTGTTTACGTTTATCGCTCGCAACAAAGCCGTAGTATATATAATATAATATTTTAAATTATATTAATTAATTACGCATAATTAAGGTAAGTATTATATTTCAGGCAAAGCATTAAGTATAATGATGCTTTTTTTAAATAAAAAAAATATTAAATTATGTAAATGTACATATAGTACACTTTTCTTATACTACTAATACCTACTAATATTTTTTATTGCAGAGAAATCAGATACAGAGATAGATAGATAGAAAATACGTTATTTTTCACCACATATACATAAAGTAAATCATTTAGTCATTTCGTGTCAAGGCAGGAACAAAGGGCGGCCTTATCGCTTTAGAGCGATCTTTTCCAGACAACTCGGGCTGTGGATTGTGTGAAAGTAATCAAGAGTGTATGACGGTGGTGTGCAAATCAAATACTTTTAATTAATAGGATACATACATATTACACAATACATATAATTAAGAGAAATAAAAGAAAAATAGACAATAATATTGAAGTTCCTGATTCCCGAGCTACAGCCGTGTTTCGAAAATCAATTACCTCCACATTTATACTCCAATAAATACAAAGCAGTTACAAAGTATTTACGTCTAGTGATATATAGATTTAAGAAGATATACGGTGATTTGCTTATCTATCTATCTATATATATATATATATATATATATATATATATATATATATATATATATATAATTCTTCTGTACGTGTGTTGACAGTGAACTCCTCCTAAGCGGCTGGACCGATTTTGATGATATTTGTTTTGTGTGTTTAAATGGGTCCCCGGATGGTTTAGATTCACAATTGGAACCGGTAGGTGGCGGTGAGACCGGGTTCTAGAATTCTCCTACTCACCTAGACCGATTTTGGTGATTTTGTTTTTATGTCATGAAACAAAGTCTTTTAGGAATTCAGAAAATATGGCGGTACGAAATTCGCCGGGTCAGCTAGTATCATTATATAATAACATGTGTTTCATAATTTGCAGTGGATAAATTCTATAATTACGTTATTTGCCTAATTGACTTAACAGGTGATCAGGGGACTGGTTCTAACTTCAGATAATAGATCATTGTGATGATCCAACGATCACCTTACTTACATATTCTCACATCTATTTCCTATTGGGGTAGGCAGAGACGATCTACACCTGCTATGATCCTGACAAACACTTTTCGCTTCATCAAATTTCATTAATCTTTACATACATACGCGCTTATTTAAACTACTTTTTACATGACCTTTCTTTAAAATATCTTCAGTTTAATCACGACGAGTACGTCCCGGTCTACTGATCAACTTACCAATTTTAAAACGTATTGTAAATGTTGTATCATATAAGTGCATAGAAATGTATAAGGTATAATTCATTAATCATATACTGTAATATTTTGATAATACATTTATAAATGATCTTTAGTTTTTTTTTTAATTATTATCATGTGTGCAATAACACTGACAAATAAAATAGTATTCTACATCCTTACTAAGAAAAATATAAACGAAGTGATCAACTACTAGAATAAAACTAACCTCAAATTCAAATTTATTTAACCAAACTTCTCATTACACGACAAAGCTATAACAAAATATTGTTACATACCGTCAAAGGTAAGCCGCACAGCCTATTGTAAGCCAAGCTTATTGTCCTCCCGGATTAGGGAATCCGTTGTGTTTTGAATTTGTAACATGCTATTGTTTTTCTACTTGTTTTATAACCATCATTAGCGTCGAACTAATCCTTATTGTTATTGTTCTCGACTTTATGGACGTTCGCAGGTGTGCATATTAATATTTCTTAGAAACTCAGTGTGCGCGGCCAATTTCTTTGTACTGTGTAGTTAGTATAAGACGATGCCCGAATGGAGGGGTGGGCAGTCAAGCGACGGCTACGAAACGACTAAGACGTTTTCTAGTACTCTGGATTAGCGATATAGACGACGGACTTTGCGCGTATCGAACTGTATTGAATCGTGCAGTGTGAACTGGTTGCATCCAGTTTTATTTGTATTTGTTTTATACGTGTTTGTACAGTTCTAATAAATTCTATAGTAGTTCCAACGTCATTTTTAATTCAAGTCCTGTAGCTCGTAACAATATTATGCTAAGGTACATTATCCTGGTTGTCACTTTCTGAGCGAGATATGGCTCCTAAAGAACCCTGCGCTAGGCAAAGCCTGTATCGCAGAGATCGTTAAATTTTATATATAAGTATACATAAAATGAAACATTATTCAATACATATTTATAGTATGAAAGTGTGAGCGCTTGAGTATGTTGCGTCTGTGTGCGTGCGTTCGTGTCTGTGTGGTTGTGTGTGTGTGCGCGTGCGTGTATGTATTTGTATATTTAAGACACAATACGCAGTAGTTCTTCTGTTTGAAAGTAAGTAAGAGAATATAAGAGTTTAAATGTAAACATTTTTGCCTGTTTTACGTTATGTTATTCTAATCATTTCACCTTTGCTTAGCTTAGCTACACTGATATATTTAAAAGGGTACCTGAAAGCGGGAAATCGCTGTGCGAAAGATGTTTTGACTTGAGGTATAGAAATATTAATTCCCCGACGTTTATTTTCGCTGTTTGGATTTATGTCTTGTGATAATCGATGAATTTTCAAAGTGACTTTTTGGATATACAGCTGGCGTACACTCAAAACTTCAGCTTCAACTTAGAAAATATATATGTGGGATTGTGAATATTTCTGAACGTATTAGTGGTTTTGCATATAGTAGTTGAGAGTGTTTCCGAACGATGTGTTAATATGTCAGCGAGAAAGATAGACGATGAATGAAAGAAAATATTTGGAAAGATAGACAATAGACGGTGATGGAAAAAAGACAGTAAACGATTGAATGGAAGGGTGGGTTGAGAGTTGGTGCTGGACGAAGGACAATGGGATAATTTTAAAAGAATATACATAGTAAAGATATGTTGATCGATGTTGTAAAACGTCAGAAGAAGATTAAAGTTTTATTTGAATTTGAAACAGCTCAATAATTTCACTACCGCATATATACAATCATTAAAAAACCTATATTAAAGCCCGTCCAGATCTACCAGACCACAGTCGCTGGGCAGTGTAACTGTATAAGTTATAATAATTATATTATGATCCAAGAGAACGTTGTCGATAAAGTGCGTTGCACTTTGGCAAAGTAAATGTTTGTTTTGAAACGTTTTGAAAATAACAAATTTACAAAATGTAAATAGTTCACTGATGCCAAAAACCCCACAGCTTATTGTGATAACCCGAAAAGTCTTATTAATAACTAATTAAGATTTCTTATACGTACTTATAGTTTTGGTGATTGAATCGGTTGAATTTTGATATTAGAGCTTATGTCAAATTTTAACCAGCAGCAAGACTAGGAATGAACCGTCGGTAAGATATAGGAAACGAACCTAAGTTCAGTGCGAACGAAACGGCGAGTGAAGCTAGTTGTAAATAATATTAAGATCATAATTAACCCGTATTTTACGATGCATTGGAGGTTAAGTGGCCATTATGGTATTATAATAGTCGAAATTCAATACGGCCATTCAAGGGTTCAATGAAAGAACTTTGTATTGAAAATGAAGTGTATATATTATAGGCATATACAAATACATGAGGTCGTACAACTTATTATAAAAAATTAAATATGTGTACGACCATAGGTCAAATACGGTCATGCTAGTCACACTGTTTTACCAACTATTGTTGACATACCACTATCTGTATCTCTGCAAATAAAGGTTAGTTAATTAATTAATTCAATAATTCATTCATTCATAGTTTATAAATTATAAGGAAAGAAAAAATATATCCTATTCTAAAAGCTGACGAAGGCTTCGCTTCTGGTGTTGCAAACCTCTACAGGGGACAGTAATCATTTCGCATTAGGGCCAATCCATATTTTTTTTATAATTGACAGACAATAAAAAAAGGATGTTACGCTTGTGTTATGGCCATAGTAATAATTAACGGACAAAATTCGTTTTCCAAATTCACCATGCTAGGACTCGAACCCGGATTGAGATAGACCGTCAAAGGCTTACCCCATCATCGTCTTCATCAATAATACCGTTAGTTACTAATAGCACCACTATCTGGCGCTATTAGTAACTAACCTTTTTAGTTAATTAAAAAGATGTTACGTATTTATGAAGGAATAAGGTTTTTTTGTACTATGTTAGTTGTTACATCATTAATTTTAATTATAGTGAATATGTTTCATTTTTATTTAAAAACATAGAACCGTAAAAGAAACAAAGCTAAATTAAATCATCTTAGCTAGACGTGTTTCTGGAGGTTTTTGCAGTGTCTTCTCCTTGAAAGAGCGATAACAGATTGCAACGCGGTGTAGGTATATAGACTAGATTTATGGTCGGCATCTATATCGTACTGTTCATGCACTTGCCTTATTATCGGTGGAAATTTGACATTACTTGTATGGAGCTCATGTCGAATTTTAACCGATAGTAAGGCAATTGAACGGTTAGAAAAATATAGAAACCGGCCATTATATTTTAAGTTATATCTGATATTAGGACGAATCAATCAATTTCTATCTATATATATGTGTATGTATGTATATATATGTAATATTAATAGGTGTATTTATATGTGTCTATTAAGTATGAATCTTACTTATATAATATGTATATGTTTTACATACTTATGTTTATTATAGAATACAATATAATGTAATAGCTGCATATCGTCTAATATTTATGTATACTACGTTTGGCAAATTGAATCTGTTTGAAATTGTATTGTGTCGCTTCTCAGCGATAAGACCGCACATTGTGCATATTTAGAATAGTTTATATAGGCTATAAGTTTTCTGTGATTTCTGTAATGGTGTACAATAAAGTGTTATCTCTCTCTCTCTCTCTCTAAGCTGAATTAACTTGTTTGAAAGGCTCAGAACTTAAAAGGACACGGTGGCATTTAATGACAGTTAATAATTAAAGTGTATGTTTGCCTATAGTATGGCTCACTTTCGTTAATTCATCCAAATTGAAAGTCAGAAATGAACAGTCTAATAAGGGATTTAGGCGATATTAGACGGTTCATTTATGCCTTTCAATTTGGCTGAATCAACCAAATTGATCCATATATATATATATAATAATTCAATGTCATAGTAAACCATCGTGTTTTTTTAGTTCTGTACGTTTCAATCAAATTTATTACATTTAGTTGAAAAGCACAGAACTGAAAGAACACAATAAAAACCTATGTTACAAATTTCGAAAAACATTCTCCAGTGGAGATTACTTAATTAGAATAAAAACTGTTGAAATTTTAATTAATTTCTTTAATTTACATGGGAAGTATACAATAATGATTAAATATTAATTATTAAAATATAAAATTAAGTTATAAACTAAAAATAATGTATAAGTATACTTTCACCTTGTATATAAATATATACAACAAAACAATAAAGCCACTCACCTTGAGTAAAACATATATAGGAAGATGAATAAATACAATTATAAAGGACAGTTACTTATATAAATAAATATAATTAAATAGATATTTTATATGTATATTCTGTCTATTTAATTATATTTATTTATTCCATCTAAAATTTTCATTTATTAAGAATTACCTGTGTCCCCCGCTTTGTTCGTGGAGGTCTTTATATCTACTATCTTCTTTTGAACTTAGCAAGTTATCAAAATGAAATATACACGCTAATTTAAGATACAATTTCTTATTTTAACTCCTAAAATACGAGGAGACGACAGTGAACTGAACTGATGTAATTTTTATCATCTTACAAAACGCCAAAACCGCGTAGGTTTTGTACTCTAATAGCAAGTTATGATGTCATTTCTATAACGAACCAAATAGTGTATTAATGACTGTTTAAACTGTTATTAAAAATAGTTTTATATGGACATTTCAAAAGTAAGATAATGATATTTTAACACCGGCTCTTTTATATGACAATAATCTAACCAATTATTAATGGAATCGGTTGAGCAATTTTGGAGGCTATTCGAGGAAAAATTTCATATAGGTTAAGACAATTAAATTCTGAAAATAGTACTTTTTTATAAGATACATGGTCTCCAGATGGAGGTTGGGTCATTTACCTAATTTAATAAATTTATTATGTCAAATTACATTAATTATAATTGTTACAATAACAGTGGTAAAGGAAAGCATCGTGATGAAACCCGCACATCGAGATAATAATTATTATTACATATATTATTCCAGAAGTACGTAACGGGAGAACCAGAACGTCGTCATTATTAAATATATTTTGGTGCTTGGCTCGAATTTATATCTCTGAGACAAAGTTTTATTTTTATACTAACTCCATGAGTTTTCTCTCCAAATAAAAAACTTTTGGATAAATAATTCCTCAATCTGGAGTTATAGTTAGCAGTTTTCACTTAAATATTGTAATGTAATAAGTATTTTGACATAATAAATGCTTTAATTTTATTAATATATACAGACAAGAAAATTTTATGATCAAACTCGTCTGGTCTCAAAAATTAAAATCAAAAAAATGAATGGTATGGTATAATGGTATAAAATAATAAAGAATTATTTTACAACCAACTTTAGAATTTAATTTTAGTTGTCTTAATCTTTATTTTATTTATAATTAAAATTCACATTCACATTTAACATACAAACTTAAAATTAAAATATACAAATAATATACCGCAAAAATAGAAAAAAATACAAATAATAAATAGGTCCCAAATCACCGCCGGTTGGCAACGTTCCTAGAATGTTAGCCGTGTTACGTCACGTACATGAAAACATTTATTGCAAAATAATTAGCAAGGTTATAACTGAGTAGTCCATGTACGTGCCAAAACTGTCAATACAGAAAACAGAAAACCTTCGGAGATGCATCTCCGATCAAATCTGACAGATTTTGGCACGTACAAGGATTACTCAGTTATAACGTTGCTAATTAATTAGCAATAAATTGTCTATGTACGTGACGTGTTTTCTTAATTTTATTTATTTATTTGTAACTATACCTTACAATATACCTTTTTCTAGGCTTATTTGAAGAAATGTTAAATACCGTAAACCAAGCAATATTTTAACAATATTAAAAGGAGTGAACAAAAACTAAATATTAATTTATAAAATAATAGGTATTATTCTGTTATAAGTCATATATTATTTATGGAGTAATTAATAAATTTAACTTGGGGCCCAATTTTCAATTATTAAATAAAAGTTATCATTGGAATAAATTATACCTAACCTGGTTAAATTTAAAAGTGACACAATTCAACTGTTTTGTTCATACAATTGTCATTTTTTAATTTTCCCATATTGTTTTTTATTCTTTAGAATAACTATTACCTGGTGATTGAAAGATCGGTCCTTAGAAAAGTAGGATAATAAACATCGAGGGCCAAAACGAAGGCTGTAGGCTACACATTATAAATTAGTACCTATAATGATTAATAATAAATTTTTATTAGTAGGTACATTCCTGATATTAATAATGTGTCATTTACGTAATACTCGTATTTAGTTATATGAATACGTAATATATTAATTTCAAAATATGCTGACAAATTATTTGCAATTAAAATAAAAAGTTTTGACAGTACCAAAAATGGAACAAGAGTTGTTCTCATGAATATTTGAATTTCGTGCGCTTTTTGTCTACACGCATACATTTGCATTTAAACCCCTTCGTAATAATAGCGGCAATTGACGATAAAACAGCTCACCTATATTGTACGCGCTATTCGACGCTAGATGACGCTATCATAGAACTTTGAATTTCCTATTAAACTGAAATAATTAATTAAATCAAAATCACAAATTAAAGGATATCGTTTTATTGTAATTATTAATTTAATGTGAGCATCATTAAATAATAAAATAAAAAAGTTTCATAAAACGTATCACAAGATGGCGTTAGTAGTAATTTTATGTGAATGTAGGAAATAGATTCGAAGACAGTTTAATAAGAATATTCGCTAGAAACGCCTCCAGTACGTGACTGGTAATGCAAATGTTCTGATTTTCAGTCCAAATTGCTACCTCACATCTTATTCGGTGTTGTTACAAGCATTTTGTATTCCATTCTTGAAGGTTTTATGAAGATGTATGTAACTTAAATACCTATATAAGTAAAATGTATGCGTTGGCATCTTATTGGAATTTAGCGTTGTGTTGTGTCTCTAATTAGAATAGTAATTAGAATTAAGTATACATACAGAACGTAATTTGAAAACAATTTATACTTTCATCAGATGTTTTTATATACCTATTAGAGTAAAACGATTCTATGTGAATAAAAAACATGTCGTTTACAGTATTAAGCAATCTCTTTTTTTGCTATAAGGTGGTCTCTTATTGTTCAATGCTTTGTTAGAAAATGAAAAAGAAAATTTGTGAAAAGGCGCGTAGTTTTTGGTAAACATTTTCACACATTAGACGATATTTTTATAAATTATGACATATATATTATTATACAACAGAATAAATAGAAAGTGTTAGTGACTTTAAAATTTGTATTCGTGTCTTGAAGTTAAGTGTAGGTATACTATGTATACGTATACACACTAGATATGTATATAGTTTTGAATGTAGAAAATGCACCATCATCCTTGATATAAAACAATTTGTTTTCCAGAAATGGGCACTTACTATGTTCTTGTGCTTATATATTTTGTATCCGTCCCTCTTTATATATTTGAGTCATGCACACTGGATAATTTGGTAATCTACACAGTCATTTATATTTGATGAGACATTACTCTCAAAAATCAAACTTAACTAGAATTTCTATGTATAAAAGTAATTCGTGTTCAAATAGTTTACTAAAATGTTTCGATCTAGCCTATATAGTTAATAATACGAAAATAAGTAGATAATTTCAATTACAATTATCAACGTTCCCTTATAGGCTATATATACCTATTTCTGCCTTGTACTTTCTCGTAACACAGGGCATCCATCTCAACTAGGGTTTCCACCTCCAGAAAATATAGTGTTTTGTTTTTAAGCTGCAAAAATATAGTACTTTTGGGAATTTTAGATGAAAATACATGTACACATTTATTTTTAATTATTTATTTCATTAATGCATTTTACATGTGTATTTATTACTTACTTTTTGCTTTGGCCAGCAAATATCTGTTATTTTAAAATAATCATAAGTGTTATAACACACACACACACACACACACACACACACACACACACACACACATATATATATATATATATATATATATATATATATATATATATATATATATATATATATATATATATATATATATTACATGAAGTGCGACAATTGAATTAGTGATGAAAATATAATACATTTCTTACTATATAATTTTTCTGTAGTATACTGTACAATTGGCTAAAATATAGTACGATACTATTTATTATAAGTACGGTTGGCAACCATTCTCAATATTCACATCTCAGGTAATTACAGATAAAATAGCGTTTGAGACGTTTCTGCGTTTGTAGTAGTGTACTGTCAGCACATAAATAAATAAACTAATACTTTTCATATATTTTTATAGGCAGATACTTAATATGAAACTAATAATATTAAACGATATTAAAATAATAAATATTAATATTAAACACAACTTGCAATTTAAATTTATTATTTCAAATAAATTTAAATTGCAAGTTTGAAGGCCTGTAAATATACGAATACTACTACAAACACAAAAACGTCTCGAAGCTAATTTACCTGTAGAGGTTTTTAATCTGTCACTTTAGTGGCTAACATCCGGACCCACATTTACCCATACACTGTTTTACCTTAGAAGATCATTTTGAACATTACAAACAGGATTTCTGCAATTACTTACACCATTTAACGATATTTAAATGTCTTAGACAACTTAAGCCACACATAAAATTAGATATTACAGTAGAAAATGTTTTATATTAATCATCTAAAGACACATTTTAACTAAAGTTTTATTCAAATATTTATCTTGCAAGAAACCAGGTCGACGAATTAACACAATTTATATGTAATCTTCAATTATTTTGTATTTTAACTATTCCCTTTTCACTACATAGGTAGCCATCAGTGCGGCTCGCAGGCCACTTACAGATGTCTTTCATTCTAAATATTAAAATTTTATTTTCTCTGAAAGCAAAACTACCACAGAGGTCATTACTATACCTATGTACCAATCTGCAGACCCGCCTTTTTACCGGTTTATATATCTGCCCCAGTCTATGCTACATTGCAATGCATTTTTTATTAGTCAAAACAACAGATAACCAGAGAAAATTAAATTACCCTACCCTATAGTTGATAGATGATAAGGTCTAGATTTGCTTTCAGGCAGTGATGACACATAAATTTTTAGTTTGTTTATTAGTTAACTTTTAATACAATAATGTATTAATCATGTCACAAATAATAATACATTTTAAATATAATAGTTATTTAGTATTATATAGTCAAAGTGGCAAAGTCAGTGGGGGAATTCCATACACCTCTCATTATTTCCGTGTTTGAATAGTTACAACGACAACAAATCAGTCAGTAAAGCTATGACACCAATGAATTCTGTCTTCGAATTGTAGTTGGCGTTAAATTCTGTTTAAAAAAGTTATAAACCGAGCGGTGTATGAATTTACCTCCTTGACGGACTTCGCCACCTTGACTATATAATAGTTTTGGTGCTTCTTTTTAAGGACTAGATATATGAAAAAACAGATTACTAAATACGCGAAGAATTGTGCCCGTTCAATATAAAGTTAACAAATCTTTTGCATGAAATAATCACTAAGAAGACTAAACAATGTTTGATTGTGTTGCATATAAAACAAATGATATAAATATACAATTTTCAAAGTTACGTATAGGTAGTATATGTATAGGTCCCAAATCGCTGCCGGTTGGGAACGTGCCCAAAACGCTGGCCGTATTCCCGTGCCGGATGGCAATACCGATGCATTGCCCCAAGTACAGACCAATCTTGATTATGAATATTTCATACTATGGTATTATTTTTTTTGTAATCATAATATGTCGACTTAGAACATCGTTTCGTAGCTATATTCACTAGCCTAGATATCTCAGTATTCTTAAAGTGCAAACATAGAACAATATGTAATCATAATAATTAATCACGAAAAACCAGATAGGCCTAAAATTTCAAAATTACCAAAAGTATGCTCAACCCTTTACAAAAAAACAACAACATGCTTAAAATATACCTATCCTTGTCACACATATTACTATATAGTAACATAAAAACATTTTTTATAAAGCTAATTCCGTCTCTTTCTTATGAAAGTACCCTTTTTGTAAACCCAGCCCACTTTCAACAAAAGATATTTTTTTATTATCCATAAATTATAAGGAAGGGGAAGCATTTTAAACAAAATACTCCAGTCGTAGAGCTGCGCAGGAGTCGACCGTGTCGTGTTGAGTTGAATGTGAATTTAGAATGCTTCGCTAAGTCTACTGGCTCTACTACACATGGGATAATGTTAGTGTAGTGTAGTGAGTGTGTACGTAGATGTAAAGGCTTTAATGTATTATTGGTGATGCGACATTCTTAATGACATTAATCATTGACAGATAACTCATGTATGTATATATATATACATTAATGTAACTAATCGTTTACGCATTATTTTTTACACTATAATGCTGGGGTCACACCTGAGATAATGTTGAAGATATTCCTGCGGGCGAATACGTCTTATTTAAAGCGTTAAAAATAACGCCGTGCTCGAATAGCCACATTAGTGAAATACATACGTAATCTGTCAATATGTAACGTCATTAACAATGTCTTGTCTCAAATACTATACAATTGAAGAATAATTAAATGACAAAACAGCAATTACATAGTTGCACGTTAGCTGCCTTTTACACTATCTTCTGTATAACTTTTATATTTTGCATAACATGTAAGGAATTTATGGAGATTTGTCGCACTATGAATTCTTAGTATATCATTATTGCTGTTGTTGTTTGTTACAACTCTATTAATTCTTTGAAAAGCAATTATAATATAAGTTCTATACGTATTAAAAAAAAGCTTCAGATATATAAATAATTATGATGAAATATTTTTTTAACTAGACGTGTTGCTGGGGAATGTCTTGCTGTTTGTTCTCCTTTACACAGCGATAACACGTTGTGAAGCGGTGTACATTATGACCTTCAAAAAGTATTGGCCAGTCGAATTTATTTGGAATAAAAACTTTTGAATTTGAATTTGAATAACGTTATAAAGCCTTGGCTACATTTGCGTCACGTAGAGACTGTAATATAATATCACGGGTGTAGCAAGGGCATAACTAAGAGTATCTTTTGTGATGTGACGGAAAAATGAACTTTTTTATTTCTGGAGTACAGCATGAGCAGCAGCATAGAGCAGAATGAAGACTGAAGACTCAAGATAGTAGTTACCGTCAACTATAGACATTTCCGACACCAAAGATGATACCAATGAGCTGCCCACCTCGAGGACACTGGAACTTGAATACTAAATCTGGAACCCGGCGACTGGGAGTTCATTCACACTTTCTTGAGACCTGGAAGTTATCCACTGTACGTGGCGCTCGCTCCTTTATGTCATATGTGAGCAAGCTGTGGAATGAGCTCCCTCCCGCGGTTTTCCCAGAGCGCTACAATATAGTATTCTTCAAAAAGGGCCTAAACAGATATTTAAAGTCTCAATGAGGTAGGCAACGCATCGGCTCCCTTAGTGTTAGAGATGTTCATGGGCGACGGTAGCCACTTGCTATCAAGTGGATCCGCCAGTTTGCCTATAAACAAACATAAAAAAACACAAATCAAAATTATTTAAGGGGTATGTTCTAGACTAGTGGTGGTAGCCATCCAGCCGCGATATGATGGCGATTCATATAAAAAGGGGTACAAAGGTTTTTCCTAACTCTGAATTAAATAAACTGATGTAGTTAACCATAGTTTCAGCCTGTGTCTAACGACTACTAACTACAACTAACAAGTGGTGTAAATGCATATAACGATTAGGCTATCGGCCTGCATAATATCAAACCTAGTAACTGCTACCAAGTAATTTCACACATCACAAAAATATGTCATGAACTTAAACGACATGCTATTATATAACTACTTATTGAGCTTATTAGGAGCCGTATTTTGATAGAGTTTTCAAATATTTTGGCAAATACAATACATAAACAAATGCCTAACGAGATAACGAATGCACAAACATTAATTTAGAAAACAATGTCAGTTGCTAGGTTTTGAAACTATACACTTAAACTATGCCATGAGGTGCTTTGTGCGCGCGCGCCACCGTAGCGAGATCGCTATCGACTCAAGCGCACCGCAACTACCGACAAGAGAAAAGACTTCGTTTATTGGTAAGCTGGTAACAGCTAATAATCAGGTGTGATTGTTTAAAAATGTATTAACTAAAACAAAGACACACACTTGAAAGATTTCGTAGAAGTGACAAGCGATTCTTTTTACGTTAGAAGTGACGAACATTTTTTATGTATAAAGTGACGCTGATGCAAGATTATTTTTACATAAGAAGCGATTCTGTCACTACTAAATAACATAAATAAAAAAAAACCACTGAAAATTATAGTCATGACATAGGCTCTGTTACAGATATCCTCATTTATGATTATCTATAAGAGAGAAAGAAAGAGAAAGTGATTAATGCACCTTGAATGATTTTAAATTTATGGAGCACTCCACGTCAGTATCCCCGTGCTTGGTCGCACTGAACACACAATTTATATCTTATATAAAAAAATTAATCGTAGAAATGTATGTACGTACGCCCATAACTTGAGAACGACTTTACCGATTTTGATGATATTTGTTTTGTGTGTTTGAATGGGTTCCCGGATGGTTTAAATTCACAGTTGGAACCGGTAGGTGGCGCTGAGATCGGGTTCTAGAATCCTCCTAATCACCTGGACCGATTTTGGTCATTTCGTTTTTGTGTCATGAAACAAAGTCTTTTGGAATTCAGAAAATATGGCGGTACGAAGTTCGCCGGGTCAGCTAGTTTATTATATTATAATTTAGTAGATGACACACGTTACAATATATTATAACCTTATTGACATAATGTAAAAAGACGTTTTAAAATCCTATCTTATCTTACTTTAAAAATATTATTATAGAAATAATTTTTATAATTGTTTAATCTTTTTGCTAGTACAAAATTATAAAGCAGTAGTTTTATAAATGGTTTGTGGTGTGACAGAAGATGTATGTCAGAATAGAGGAGTGTGGAAGGAAAAGACATATTGTGCCGACCCCAAATAATTGGGATATGGTGAAATCTAAAAACTCTACCTAGATAACGATATATGGTGGATATTCCGCCTATAAGAATCGCCGCCTTTGCATCTAGCTTCATAATACGCACCGCAAAGGAGTGGAACTCATTGCCGGAGTGTGTCTTTCCTGATACTTATAACCTGGGTGTCTTCAAGTCCCGTGTGAATAGGTATCTTCCAGGTAAGCGTATTCCATCCTAGACCACATCTTCGCTCCACATAGGGGGAGATCGTGGTCAAATGCGAACCTATACTGTCTCTTCTTCACAACATTTTGTTCAATCCCAAGTCCCCTGATTATCTCAAGGAACGCTTTCAATTCCTTAATTATAGTGATTCAAGATCCTTTAGATTGTTAGAGAATTTGAAACTGAAAACGCCTGTCAACAGAACAAGTTTTTACAACAAGTCTTTTATCGTCCAGACCATTCAACTCTGGAATGCACTACCACTAACCATCAAACAGACACGATCATTACCTTCTTTTAACAGATTAGTTAAAGATTACTACCTCAAGCTATAGTGTTATTGTTTACTTTTGTATGTATATAATATGTATGTATTTATTTATGTATATTATTGTATATATATTATCATATATATTACTATTTATTCATTAATAAACTCAATTATTGTACGAATGCTGGTTTAGCAACTACCGACTTTTGTTGTTTTTCTTATACTCCATCCAAAGGTTGTCTGGAAGAAATCGCCATGGACGATAAGACCGCCGATTGTACTTGTATATTAATGTTCTTGATTTTATGTAGCATTTTTGTACAATAAAGTATATTCTATTCTATTCTATTCTATACTACAATTACAAAAAAAAAGTACCTGCCTCAACTGATTTGACTGTCATCTATTCTATTATCATTTAGCAATTTTATTAATATGTATTTAAATGACTATAGGCCAATTAGGCTAAATCGTAATGAGCACATACTAGTAATATTATTCTAATATTGGTAGTTTGTATAAAAGCCTACCTCTTTCTGCTAGCCGTACAAAATTCTCTAGTTGCTTTTTATCCAAACAATAGCTTAATTGAATGGATAATCATTAAGTGGGAAATGAGTGTGCAGCCACAGAATCGACACGTAAGTATGGCCATTGTTCAAGGGAGTTTGAATATAATTACCTGTTAAGATTATTTTTGATAGGTAAATTGATAATGAACCGTTAAATTGCTTAATTTCAAAGTATAAAAAAGTTTTAACGGTTTTAAGCGCGGTAGTTAGGTAAGCCCTTAAAACGTAGTTTTATTATACTTATATACTAGTCGCGAAAACTTAAGAAAATATTATGTGAACCAGTAAGGTCATAATTCAACAGTTTATTGTTCACCAAAACAAAAATTATATTATATAAGTAAATTATTTTTGGTAATTAGTTTTTATTTGAATTTTTGTTGGTTTTATTTTTCAAAGTGTTTTGTCGAATTTACTAAGTATTTCAGATAGTAAATATACACAATGTCCAGAAATTTGTGTATTAATTTAAAAATAAGTGGTTCCGCTGCCATATTTGGTTTCCAAAATATATCTTAATGTCATGAAAATCGTCTAATGTTCAAATGCTCTACGGAAATAACAAACACACATTCAAAGTGTAAAATACTTCGCTTTTTTAATGCATGTGTTCAGCAGACAGGCAGACGGCCCACCTGACGGAAAGCGGTTACCATCGCCTATGAACATTGGTAACACCAAAGTACCTATAGGCTGCCGCTCTCTAAAGGGAGGCTGGAACCTAGCCACTAATGCCAGAACACAACTCAAGGTTGGTATAGCGGCGTACCCTAGAGTACGAGTGGTAGCCACCCAGACGGGAAAATACGACCTGGTTTTGTCGCCTTTTACGACAGGTCGCCCGACTGCCAGGAAATTGTATTCCTTCTGCGTTTCTACACGTATAAAGAGTAAACAAGTTTTGTTTTCTCTAAAATAAAAAATATACTTTGTTATATAAAAACATTTCATTTTGAAAGATTACTACGTTCACGTGGATATATCTAAAACCTAAATCTATTTTCGGAAATACGATATTAGCAGCTAACTAAACTATTAAATGATTCGATACAAGTTGTTACACGGGTATTTATTTTAATTTTGAAGTAACAAAGAATTTTATTATTGGTTTTATTAAAATTTGTTTATCTGATTTACTAATTAAATATTACATAAATAGAATTAGTTTTATTAATTATTATTAATATTTAACAAAATTGGGCTGTTTTGGTCTTACGCCAAAAGGAAGGTTTGCACTGAAAATCAGCGTTGTGTCGGATATAACTCCGGCACAGCAATATGCTGAGTGCAAACCTTGCGTATTGAAAATGCGGCGTACAAATTCTTAAAATATGCTCTGTGTATAATAATGTATAAGGAATATAATTACGTTGCTATTTCTTCAAATAAAGTTTTTTCTTTCTTTCTATTAAATACTTATAAATAAAATTTTAATTTCCCAATCATTATAACTTCAACAGACTGCAAAAACCAATTTCAGATGATTCAAATATCAAATGTAAGTATTCCAGAAAGCAAACATCCCCGCATTTGGTGGCAACCTACATATACATAACGCAACCGAAACGTGGAAATTTTAAAAAGAACACCTGAACGTCACCATGTGCCGGAAAAATCAATACCAAGCGTGTCGTGTACGCGTGATGCCGACGAAAAACTACTATGGCGGGGCTGTATTCAGTCCATAGTAAATGGTACGAGGCAGAAGGAGCGAAACGCTCTTAAGTGCGTTAAAACGCTTCAGGATTTGAATTTAAATTTCATTCTAGGCTCTTAGGAGACAGTGATTTCAGCATCAGTATTCTAATTATAATGTTAGGGATTATAAGTAGAATACAACATAGTTATGTTGTATTCTACTTATAATCCCTAAGAAAACTTAACCTCAATAAATCTAATTAATGAGTGACTATCAGTTGATAGTCATTCATTAATTAGGTTTATTGAGGTTAAGTTTTCTTTTTGTTTTTAAATACGACTCCGCACGATTTGTGAATTTATTTAGTGTGAAGTATATATTACATTAATATATTAATATTCAAGTTCTAAAATATTTTATAAGCAAATAGGCACCAGGTGAAAGCGGGAACCCCCGTAAGAGAAGCCTCCGCCAAATGGTAGGTCTTTCACTAATGCCAAATGAAGAAATGTTTGTGGCACCTCGAAAATTATACGAGTTTGACAACACGTATACAATTCTTACTTATAATAGTGAATATCCTACAACTATTTCTTTATTTTTAACCAATATTAATACGTTTGTTGAAGTTAAAGCAGTATAATTAAATATTACCCTTCAAGTTATTGCTTGAAACTTTCAGGCTTCAGTCATAATGCGATAGAAACACAAAATTATCTATGTTTCGGATTCAAAATCATCAAGATTAAATTGCCCAATGTAAAGACACCATAAATACGCTTTGAAAAAGATGGAATCATTGTACTTTTTTATTTTCGTCACTGATAGATATTTTTATAACTGCAATAGAACGGTTAACAAGCATAAATTTGTTTTTTTTTTTTTGTACGTAAGGGATTTGAAACCAGCTGTGCTGTGTAAATAGCATTATTAATTTGAAGAACGCAAAAGTCGAGCGTGTGTTACTTCTGGTACAACATCCATACACAAATTCACCCTCAACGGATTTTTCTTCATCCCACCACCCCCCGAGCTTAGGGTAGGAAGGGGATGACGCAAAAAGATGCCCTAGCTTTTTTCGCGTTTTTGTTGACTATTTTATCCCATACCAAATTCCACCTTAAGTTTATAGCCTTAAAGCCAAAATTCATTTATTAGCGAAAACTGATATGTGAACGATTGTCATGTGATTTCTGTTAGGGCATTATAAGACTTATCAGCGAACGGTTAAGGAAGGAATTTGTTTGGAGGTTATACATCAAAATGCCTGGGTAAACATGGTATATGGAAGTTCTTTCGAACAAAATTAGGGGACGTGCACGGCTCGATGGGTAATGACTTCTTACGTTTTCTATGTCATGTGTTGCGTGCACGTTGACCCGTGAGTATTTGGGGGGTAACTGAATGTATTTTGGACACGTTTTTGGAAAGAAATTATAGTGAATTCAAAAAGGTTCTATTATACTCACAATCTAGTGGTTTTGTTGGCTGCGAGCACAATGGATATTTCTGTAAAGCACATTAGTGTTGCCTATTTTGTTATGGTTTCGTACTGTTAACTTTGGCTGATATAGATTATATACGAGTATTATGCCATTGGTAGAAAATCGTCACTATTTGTATGAAGTTTATGCCAAATTTCAACCAGTTTCAAGGCAAAAGAATGTGTATTAAGATATAAAACCCCAGCTAGATAGATGGTTTACAAACAGCTATTAGTAACAGACAGATAAAAGAGAGTTAATTTTGCATCAAAAATAAATAAATACAGAAAGTTTAATACGGGTTGTACCTATTGGGACGAATTGATTTTAAATGGTTTTGTGTTTATTTAATTATTTGTCAGCGCAGGCAAAGGTAGTTCTGCGTATTTGTATGGGTGGGTGACTGGACTGGACTTCTGTGACTGTTTAATAATTTGAAATGTTTTACTAAGATAGGCTAATTGTATTAAAATGATCATTATCAACGTTCTGCCGTTAAACCTGTTTGCGTCAAAAGTGACCGCCTCAAAACCCAGGATCCGTTTTCCTCCTTTTTTTACAGCAGTCACAAGGGTTCTTAAGGGGTAAGCCCTTTTAACAAATCCTGGCGGGTGTGACATATCTGGACATTTGTTGTCCACAGAATTTGTTGGTATTACCAATAAATGACCATAACGTAGATGAGTCTCTGGTCGGTGTATTTCCAGGGCGCTTAACCGTCTGGGCGGCTACCATCCCTGATGTAGAGTATGCTACCATAAAAAGCTTGAGTTGTAGTCAAACATTAGTGGTCAGGTTCCCTTCCCCTTTCGAATTCGGTAGCACATTAGCAGCACATTTGGTGTTACTATGTCCATAGACAACTGTAACTAATTTCCATCAGGTGGCTGTTAGCCTCTCTGTTGTACTCCGGGAATAAAAAATAACTGTCAATCCTAGTACTGCACGTCAGTAGTAAAACGTTGTATCTGAGCGTGACGGTCATGGGAGTACAGGGCTTTTTTCTCCATCTCAGAAGTACCCCGCGTACCTAAAGTTTTCACTTCAAAAATCGAATGCAGTTCTTTTGTTTTTGTCAAGATTTATTCGTATTTAGAAACTATCTACTACCTGGAGATAATGTTGAGAGAGTGACAGGTTTCACTACTCGTTCAACTAAGGTGATAACGACGTTTCTGTCATGCTCAATCGAATCAAGAACCCATTAAATACTCCGATTTTCCTTCTATTGTTTTTATCAGGATTACGAGTGTACGGCATAGTCTACTCCAATCCTATTTTCGATCCCTTCTATCCCATTCCTCTTGTCTTTCTTATCCCCCTATCCTCCCTTAATTCCATTTTAAAGGCTGGCAACGCGTTGCCTTCGACCCTGCTGTTGTAAACCTCTATAGGCGTAGATAACCACTTTCCAAGAGCTGGGTCGTCTGCCTGTTTCCAAGCTATGTGATAAAAAAAAATAGCCAGTTCAACGAAACCTGGCATAACTGTCGCGGTCTTTCCGTTTGACTCCGCGAATTACATTAAAATATTGTCAGTTAAAACTCAAAATGCATTCTCACGCATACACCGCTCAAATGTGCAAATAATATGCAAATGACAGCAAAGGTGTTAAAGATTAGCATCTTATTGTGATTCCGCGATTTGTTCCGAACACTCCATGTTTGTACGCGATTCGTTTCGGACCGGTGTGTTGATGCCTTTATGTTTGAATGCGTTTTTATAGCGGCACTCAGAGAATTTAACAGTAATTAAGTAAATGTGTAATAAAGTTTTAAAGTCAACTAAAACACTTTTTATTATATAAAACTAGCCTCCCATATAGATTTAATGTGGTAGAGCCATGCTAGAATTTTCTAGATTAAAGCTATTAGAGCCGGCTCGATCGCTGTAATACCACGCTCTCACAGAATATCGGTGTGAAATGGTTAGCATTGAGCTAATTATATTTCTATCACCTATGGCGGTTACTATCACCTATGGCCACTTGCAACACCAAAAGCGCTACAAATGCGCTGCTGCTCTCTAAAGGGTAACTGGAACCTGGCCACTAATACCGGAAAACAACTCAAGATTGTTCTGGCGGCAGAATTTAGACCACTGGTAGTCATCCAGACGGGCAAATATCCTACCACCTAGCAAGAGCACTTCCCACTCCCGCTGTCCCATCCCCTCTATTCCATTTCTTATGTCTGATCCCTTCTTACCATCCCTCCTATCAAATACCACCATAAAGGCTGACTACGCGTTGTCGTCGCCCCTGATGTTGCAAACGTTTAAAGGCGACGGCAGCCATTTTCCATCAGGTGGGTCGTCTGCTTATTTACCAATTTTGCAACAAAAGATATATAGAACAGTGGCTACCTAATAATCTGCACCACTTACATCGCTATATTAGGTTAAATTTTTCCCTAAGTTAGGTTGCTTGGAAGAGATTGCTTTAAGCGATATTCTAGCATAACAATATTGTAATCGTTAATTTTTGTAATTGTATATTTGGTACGCAATAAAGTGTTATCTATTCTATACTAACCTAATGCCACAGTCTATTGCAAACGTACGGCATATACAATGCGTACGGCGTGATGCTGTACGCGACCGACGAATACTTAATATGAAAATGGACTATAGTGGTATATATTATACTATACCGACGCTTAACGCTGCGCACATAGGTACGCTGTGCGCGTTGTACAGTCACGGTATGAAAAGGTTCGTCACCTTAAAGTCGACTTTTGCTTGCACGAGTACAAGAGAAAGTACAGCCAACATTTTAATAAATGTTACGTTTATAGAATATAGAAACGTGAGAAAAGAAAATTTCAATGTTGACAGTGACAGACACTGACATTAACAGTAAAAAACAAAGAGGATGTAATCATAAATATTGGTTTTAACTAATAAAAAAGTTTTACAACTCTAATAAATCTTTTTAGACAAGACAGAAAATCAAACAACTTGATCTTAGTAATTTTAAACTTTATTGTTAAATAGTTAAACATAATTTACTGTGGAACATTCTGTTCTGTGACTTAGTTTGAAAAGGTAAAATGTGCTCGTGGAACGTTAAATGAATCAATTTGAAAACTGGCTAACTTTCTTATTCCTCCACTGTACATACGCCAGGCGTCTGAGAGATACCACTATAGCGAATTTTCTATATACACATTCGTCGGTCGCGTACAGCGTTTCGCCAGTTGCAGCCTACGGCGTCTCTAACGCCCACCGCCTAATCTTCCTGCTTATATCTGGTATAATGTTAATGTTAGTGAATGTGTCCAAATACTACTTCAAAATAACACATTTAACAATTACATTAGTATACACTGTACATAAATGAATTGTCTGTCAATGTTTAACGTCCTTAATAATGTCGCATCTCAAATAACGCATTAAGCTCTTGGCTACATTTACATGACACAGTCAATAAAATTAACATTATCATGTAGCAGAGGCGTAACAGCTACACTTAGAGACATAATGAACATTTAAAAATCGAATTCAAAGAATTCTTCTCGTGTCTTTTTCAACAGTGCATCACTAAAACACGATAACAACAAAAGTCGGTTCGAAAACAAGAAAAAAAAGAACTACACTACGCTTCCGTGCAACGTCACATCCGCCCTGAATTTGCATACATTAAAAGACAAAAGGCGGGAACCCGTCATAATTTTTATATTTAATTTTTTACAGTTACAAGTACCGGTTTTTTGTCTATTGTCACATTGTATAAAATATTTAAATTGAGAACAAAATCGCTGGTCGGAAACAAAGAACACAGCTTTGTGTCCCCGCATCGTAATGCGTTCCAAAGGTGATTCAATGAAAATGCAAATTAAAGTAAGCTTTATTTAATGTAGTTAAGATTTAAAATCGTTTAAGAAACTCTTAAGAACTCTGTAATATTAGTAATAACAGCATGACAATTGTATTATTTCAATACTCGAAATTATTAATATGCATTTCTTTGTATAAGAAGTCGTAGAAGCTCAGTCGTTTAGACGCTCGCGACTCATTTCCTACAACCTGGGTTTGAACCCTGACTGGGAAGCACGCACTACCTGGGCAGTTTTCCCAAATTAAAAGTGTACATATTGTTGGGATTCAGATTATTGCGGACATGTGTCATCATAAATTCTAATCTATAATATTATAAAATTCTAAACATGCCATGTCTGTACATCGAAACTATTTAAAAAAAAACTGGAATAGACTATATAAACCACGGAGAACACGATGCAACTTTTTTAGATTTATTGTCTGTTTGTTCGCGATTCACGTAAAAACTATTGTGCCGATTTCGATGCGGTTTTCGCAGATTGACAGCTAATTTTTAGCTTTAAAATCTGCACTACTTTTTATCCCGCAATGCAGCAGGAATTTCAAGTCAAGCGAGGACGAAATCGCGGGCATATCCTAGTATTTGCATATAAAAGAACAGGCATTAAAATATCTTCACTCTATTCTATCGTCATCTTATCTTACCTCGTATCTATATTATCTATATCCCAATAAGTGTGAAGCCCGAGCCCAACAGTGGGATGTTTATGGACTACTAATAAAGAGGACATCCCATCATATTGTCGCTATTCTTTGATATTTAGCTATTTTTTTAATATTTAAAAAAATGTACTTATAAGTCATGTTTTGACTAACTCCAAATAAACATACATACAAACAAAGGAAGTAGTCAATTAAAAAACTTTCATATTCTTTCCAAAAAGCATTATGACATACTAATAAATATTATCCGATAATGGCCTGTTCAAACATAAGATTAATTGTTTGATTTAAATAACAATAACAACTCATCGATATTTGACTTGTATAAAAAAACAACAATGAAAATAAACAATTGTTGTTTCATACACATTCGCAGATCATAAAAATGGGCTATATGAATAAATTAAATGTTTGTTTTATGCATATTTCTTTATTATTTATTGATTTGAATGAATTTATTTATAGTTTCGAAATTGGAAAAGATTGAGTACTGTTTTGTTCCATGTATGTAGCTTAAATACCGCGTGTTATTTTGTATTAATCAAATACAATAAAGAAAATGAATCTAGCATCACAATATTTACCATATGCCCTTCAATCGACATATATAATATTATATATTGTAGTTTATAAACCTAATTTAATTTTTTGGGAACAATAAAGTGTTTTCATACATTCGTATCTTCCTCTTGTTCAGCCAAATTGTAGGTGTTTGATTCTGTGTAGTTATCGTTCATTGTAGGTGTTTGACTTGTTATTATTATTGATAACTATCAATAACCTACAACTAAATTATATTAGGCTCCCATAGAGTAAATAATAACCACAAACTATATTAAAACTAAATAATTAAAATGAACAAGTTGGCGGTAGGCTAAATAAAACTTTAACAATCATTGACACTTGACATCTTTGTCTTCCGTGATCACGGCTACAGAAAAGTGGCTGAAACGTCCGAATAATTACAATCATATAAATTACCGCGTCTAAAACCGTTAAAACATAGTTTTATTGTATAATGTTTATTTTACTAGACATTTTTATAAAATTAAACTGCAGAGTACAACGTCCCCTCTCAGTTCCCGCCAAAAACTTAATTCTGTGTTATAATTGATTCCTTTGACTACTAATCCTAGTTTGCAATCTTGTATTAAGGTACACAGACAGTTATTGAATTTGAAAATCGAACAATACAAAAAAAAATTCAATACTGGCCATAAAACTCTCAAACATGACTGGTCAACGAAAATATTTTTATTTATTTATTTAGGTTTATGGCTTGGCAGCTAGGCCTTTAATCCAGATCTTAGATTATAATGTAGTTTCTTCATTTTCTGAAGCCTATGTGTAGCACAGCAGAACTGTAGGTTATCAGCTGGTGCCATTCAACGGAGTTCTTGTGACAACTCAAAAGGCCACATTTGACTACACAGTTCACATTTCTCATAAAACACATAATTACTACTCAAAAACTATCAATATCCTACAACTATTGTTCATTTTAGAGTAATTTTACACATTTTTAGAAAATAAAACTGCACAGCACAATATCTCCTTTCAGTTCCCGCCAAAAACTTAATTCTGTGTTATAATTGATCCCTTTGACTACTAATCCTAGGTTGCAATCTTGTATTAAGGTACGCAGACGGTTATTGGATTTGAAAATCGAACACTACAAAAAAATATAATACAATACTGGCCATAAAACTCTCAAACATGACAGGTCAACGAAAATATTTTACCTCATTACGCATACAGAGAATATATTACGAACGCATAATAAAATAAAAATCGATAGTATTATAAACGTGTGAAAAATACCCTCATATGCAAATGAACGCGTCTTTACCATCTTTCGAAATTCAAATGAGCTCTGACATAAAACGGAAGAGAATTTTTGACACTACGAAGAATGGATGAACTTTTGATATGTTAATTTTTCATTTGAAATAAAGTTTTTTTAGATGGAATCTTTTTAGATTTCCGTGAGAACATCTTCTTTAAACGATGGGGTTGCGTGTTGTGGGATGCTGTGTCAATATCACATGTGTTATGCAAATTAGGTTGAATGCTAGATCCAATTTGCTTTCAAAAGTGTTTTGTTAAGTTCGCACTTACTACAATAAACGTTTTGAAACCTGAAATATAGGTAGGGTTATTAGTTCTGGCCTCTAGTAATTATTTATTAATAATTATTAATAAATAGTGGGTCCGCAGACGAATTGCAGCGCCATCCAAAACCATCCCGGGTTTACTCACACACATAAAATTTCACCAAGAAAGAAGATCAGAAGTATGTTACAGAATTATTCTTCGAAGAATTAATGGAGTCGTAGCAAACAGTGAATACTCATTAAGACAAAGACACAATAAAAGAAAAGAAGAATCTTATTGTCGTTATAATAATGACGAGACGTACTAAAAGTTTATACTTCAGCATGACTCCATAAATTACTTACATCTCAATATAGGATGTCCATTAGTGCTAAAATGGTTACGGTACCAAATCAAACAATCCGAAGACATTTGACACTCTTCAAAATAACGTCGTCTCTAAAACATATCAATAGCAAATAGAATAACCATGAGTCCTTAAGTCATAAAAATTAACTTCCCAAAACTTGTCTTAAAAGTTCAAACACCTGGGGCCCATACCGGTCTTGTCGCATCCGCGTCTCATTTGCATGAAGGGTTAAAACTTACCCATATTTTTAATTGTACGACTGGTTGTATGCAAATTGAATTCTGTTCTATGGGAATTGAGCTTGTGATTCTGCAGTGTATCATTAGGCCTTGTCGAGTGTGTTAGTGGTGACAGATTTTTGTTATTAAATTTCGCATTTAGAAAAAAATCACAACGGTTGCATATTTATGAACTTTTTTTAAAAATGTCGCCTGCAAGATATGGAAATGAAGAACAGTTTCTCTAATCAGTTGAGTCGTTTTAAAACCTATATGAGCCAAATTTAAGACAATAAAAAAATTTAGTAGTATAGACATCGAAATGGAATATATAGTAAAGTTCTTATCTTATCCGTTGAGCAGTTTCAGAGCCTATTCGAGCCAAACTTCAAATAGACAAGAATTCTAAAAAATGTCATATTTGATTCGGTATCGCATAAATAGCAGCTTTTACAAAAAAAAAGGATTTATTTTAAAATCATACACAGACTTTACTTTCGCTTGCAGACTTTAGTTTTATTTATCAATCTAGATAATGGGCATCTGTGGTCCACATCAAAATGTATAGTCACTTTTAATCGCAGTTGTCAAGTGACTTTTGAGGTATACATTCATAATTAATATCGAGATGATATTCGCTACAGAAAACTTTTTCGCTCTAACAGAGAACAGACGGAACTTTGTAGAACAATTACCGTTGACTTATACTAAAAAAAAATAGATTCCAATCAAAATACGACGCCGCCAAACGTCAAATTCAAAATCAAATCGTTCTAGAACCACGAAGTAGTGATGTACCAAGCAATGCATCACGGATAATGATCGGATTTGCCCCGCCTACGTCATCAATCACTACGAACGACTGACGCGGAGTGGGTGGTAGTGCGACCAATCGCAGATGACCTTTTGCCTTATGAGAAAACTACGAAAAGTTTTGAGGAAATTTGTAATGTACGAGGCCTATTTAACCTGGTCGGATAAACTAGGGAGGGACGATATTTCGCGAAACCATTGTATCTTGTTAGAGCCGGGTAATGTCTTGGATGGTATGTAAGTAAATTATGTTTTTTTTTGCGTATACGTAAGAAGTAGGGGATTTAAAATGCATGCTTTGTTGTGGTGTATTATTATGGTTTTGAAATACATTGTCAAAGTTATTTTTGACTTTCTTAATAATGTCCTGTGTAATATTCAAATCTAATTTGTACTTGTAATACTTCCTTATTGTTTTCTTATGAAATACGTTCGCATAACTCTTGCATTTAGCTAATTTGTCTAGTAATTAATATTTTATTCAAAACAACTAATGATACAAAATTAGTATATTTTCAAATATATCTATTTTTGCAGTCTAATCGGATAGGTAACCTAAACTATATTTGATAAAATAAATAAAATGAAAAATATTCAACTAGGGCTCTCCCCGTTTCAGCATTCACAGATGTTTTCGTTCTGTTTCGTATCTCGAAGAACCTTAAATTATTTGTGGTAAATTATGTTATTATTAAGTTCCATTAAAATCTGTTTATACCCAAAGACTTTATTTATACAAGGAGCGAACTAATTTGTTACTCAATCAGAACTTAATAAATAACCTTAATACCCGACTTTAAACTTTTAAATTATTAGTTAAGTACTACTATATTGTATTATACTGCTATATTATATACTTTTCTATTCATAATTTGAAACATAAAATCTAAAACTCCGATTGCTAATTAAATTGTGACCGAATTTAATAAAAAAATCAAACAGCATTCCTAATTTATTTTCTCACCTCTAAAAAGGTCTTATCAATCTTATAAGTCGAATATAATTGGCGCTAAAACTCCTGTCAATCGAACCCCAGATTAATAAAATATTATGTAAATTCTCACAGGCACGCTCAACTATTCAGCCTAGTTAGGAATATAATAAAGGAGGCGAATCACCGGTGGTTTAAATGGGGGGAGTCCCACGGGAAGGGAGACTTGGGGAGGCAAAATAGGCCTCAGAATTGAGACGATGTAAGAAGATTACCGTTGATGTATTACGTGACGAGAACTTGCCTATGTTTTTTTTTCTAATTTTCGTGTTCTTTATTATCGTGGTAGAAATGTAGTACCAAATATTGTAAGGCTTTTTGGTGGAATCATGTATAAGTTTAAGGCAGCGGACTGTTATAAACGCCGTTTGCTGCGTACGGCGTAACGCTTTACGCAACTGACGAATGTTTTTATGAAAATGCACAATCGCACATAAGCAAGGCGAGAGAGCACTAAAAAATTGTCATAATAAATATTCGTCGGTCCGCCACAGCGTCATACCGGAGGCAGCCCAAGGCGTTTGACATATGCCACGTCCTTAGGCTATTACTAAATCAAAACTAGGTACCTACATTTTTATCGTTTAGGTATTATCGTACTTAGAAGATCCTAAGATCCCAAGAAAAGTTTTAATTGAAAAGTCCTAATAGGTAAGGTATATAGAGAGTTAGACTAACTATCAATCCCAATGATGTAGTGTGATCGAATTGAGGTTGGTGACCTCCCCGGTAAGCCACACTCAGGGCATTGGATGTGGCACGGTGACTTACCTAAGGTAAGGCTGTAAGGCTTTGGAACTCACTAACTCAAAACACAAAAGAAACCAAGTCTGTGCATTCGTTTAATGACCTCGTGAAACAACACTATCTCAAATTTGTAACTGAATAATAATGTTATTTAGTTGTAAGCTTCGTATGGTGTTGTTTGACGACTCACAACTTGTCTATTTAGAAAATATGTATATTTGTATTGTAATTTATATAACATTTTCCTTTATATTTATGTATATATTAATATATTATATCTATTACATACCTACCCCCATCCATACCGAGCTTTTGTCCATCCAAAGTTTGTCTGGAATCAATCGCTCCCAGCGATAAAACTATTGTACTTATCATTACGATTGTATTTATATTTTTTTGTAACATTGTGTGCAATGAAGTATATTTTATTATATTCTATCTATGACGGATACTATAGCGCTCCTAAAGACCCGGAGCGTCACTGGTAGGCTTACTAGGTAGTCTGACAGCCAGCGTCTCACAACTCTTTCCTGATGGAAGGTATGTGCAGAGCCGAGCCTGGGATCTCCACGTACCCATCGTAGATCACCTCCGATGGTTCAAGAGAAAGCTTAAATGTATCCCCCCAGCGATATACAAAAAAGGTACTAAAGACGTTTGCGACGCTCTTTGGAACTTGAACAAAAAAAGATAATGAAAAGTAAATTTGATTAAAGAGTTATGTGTATAGGACGTATATTTACATGCGAGTCACAAATCACGAAAGTGCAATATGACAGCTGAATACTCATAAAACAAGGGCTTGTGTGCACCTTTTACATCGTCTGTATAGCTTGGAATAAAGCTATGTGTACACTGTACCGTTATCTTACGCAAAATTAGTTAATTTACTATTTGTAAATTTCTTAAATGATGTTAATTTAAGAATTATTTAAAATGGGTGTTAGCTATGTGTGTACATGAAAAACTCGTCGTTTTGGCTTGTAGAAAGACGTCTTGTTTCGATCTTAAAATTTCTTTAATAAAGTTTTTATAACTTAATTTTGAAATATGACCCACGTTTGGTTTGCGACAATCATATAAATTAGAATTTTAAATTTATCATACAATAACAAACAACTATTAAACATTTATAAATAACAATAATGAAAAAAGATAGGTTTTTAATTTAAATTTATTAATAACTTATACAAGAAATTATTTACTTGAAAAAATAAAATTTAAATACATAATAATAATAATAATCGGCAGACAAACACACATATTGTATATTTCCAAATTAAGTAAGTTAAGCTTGTGTTATGGGTAATATACAACGAATTACTCTGGGCCCGATACCCAGACACCCAGACTATGCTAAATGACGGAGAAAATTCGCTTCCGAAATTTACCATACCAGGAATCGAACCCGGAGCCTCTGCGTTGCAGTGAGGTAAGCCGGCAAAGACTTAACCCGCTCAACCACAGAGGTCGTATATATGTATATATATATATATATATATATATATATATATATATATATATATATACACATAAAGTAAATTATATTTTTTATTTATTTTAATTACTAAATCGTGTTAATTCATGATAAAATGTTTTTTATTATAATACTAGCAGCCCAAGGAGATCGATTCCCAAATCCGAATATTATTACTACATTACTAAACAATATTTAATGCTTCATTTTAGAAAAAAAGTCAATTTTACATTAACGACTGCGTATACTGAATATAATGGTATAATTAAAGTTTTTTTTATACCTGTAAAAATGTATGTGTGTCAATCACAAATTATTCATAGTTACACTACGTCTTAACTAGAGACGAGAAACATTCGGCTTGGCCGAATACAACACAATGTCCGGCCGAATACCGAATAGTTGAAAAAGTGGCCGAGTACCTATAGAAGCCGAATATTCGTGGCCTCTCTAGTTGATAATTATTTTATGCTCGTAATGTGCTTGTAATGCTTGTAACTCGAAAATTTAAGGAAATTCTGAAAATCTTGTAAGGGTCTTCAAAACTTTTCCGTGCAGGAACTGAGAAAGAATACAATTTCCTGCGGTCGGGCATCCTATTGTAAGAAGTGACAAAACAATTCATAGCTAGGTGGTAGGGTGTTTTTGCCCGACTGAATGGCTACCCTGGTCTAGAGTATGTCCCAATAACAACCTTGAGTTGTGTTCTGACTATAGTGGCCAGTCTCCCTTAAGAGAGCGGCAACACATTGGGAGCACCTTTGGTGTTACAAATGTCCATAGATGATAGTAACCGCTTCTCATTAGGTAGGCCATCCGCCTCTCTGGTGAGCTCATGAAAAAAAGAGTAAAAAATAAACAAGATATATGTAGATCCAAACCGTCTAGTGTACACGTTGCTTAGGCCCCATTTCCATACATATGAGGTAGACGACGCCGTGGCTTTGGGGGGTCCCCCTGTATTTTTCTCCTAAACTCAAAACGCTTTGTCGCCATCTTAGGTTCTTATGCTCTAGACAGGATTTTCGGGTAGATTGAGGATATACGCTAACTTTCTTTTGAATTGTTTTGTTTTTGTACGGCTTAGACTTAATAAGCACGTGGTGGGGAAACCTTTCTCGAATACTTAGAGTGTTTTATATACGAGTATGTACGATTATAAAGTATGTATTCTTCTACTAAATAAAGCTTTTTGTTGTTTGTCCGTTTAGGTAAATTCCTATTATTATGTACTTATTAAACTAGCTGTAGTCACCACTTCTTTCTTGTGTGATTTTTTCTGGAGCCTGCAATATGTCCAAATCAATTATACACCCAAAAACACAAATTTGCTGTTTTAATCTTTTACATTTATGTTGAAATTCAATCACTCTTTTCAAAATCTGTTTCAGACAAACATTCAGGCAGGCTGACAGATACAAGTTCAAAAACAGTCATTTATTATAAAACACTGTATAAATCGCAGTAATTACTTACATTTTCGCATTCTAAAATCACAGACATGGCAGAATTATTAGAAATAAATTCAATAGATTCACAAATTAGTATTGTAATAGAAAACACATTCAAAATTTATTAATTAATACAAACAGTTGTATCACTAAAATATTACTTTCCCTAGAAAGTATAGTGTGTTCGAAATAACTTGATTTTGTTCACTCCTATTTTTTTTTTAAAGAAAGTCCTCCATTATGATAACCGTAGGACATAAAGCATTGTGAAATATCTTATAATAAGGTTAGCAAATATAAAGTCAATATATCACGGTGTGACGGCAGGGTGTGCGGCTGACACGAAAATATTGCGATGCATCAAAACTGCCAAGCAAGAAGGGAGCGGACTTTGCTGGTTTACTCCAAACAAGGCATAGGCTAGTAGCGGTGAAAGCATTTACAATAATTTAATTCCGTAATCATATTGCTTGATTCAAGTTTCTTCATTTTTAGAGCAAAAGACTTGCATGTTACCATGTGACTACCATGTTTTTTCATTGCGAGGTTACCATACTGATGTGTGCGGACGACTGGCCTCGGAAACTGGATCCTCCGTGTACATAAAGGTCGGAGAGAAGGGTCGAATTGAGGTGAGACCGGAGGTAGCCGAAGAGACTCCGCTCTTCGACTGACAAGTGGAGAGGCTAGCCCGTAAATGAGCCAGCCGTCGTCCATCCAGCCTGGAGGTGAATGCGTAAACGAGCCTATAGCCCCGACAAGGGACGCTCGAGGATTCACCAGGAGTTTTAGTGGATATCTCAAACCATGGCGTGGCAATAGCATTTCTGCGGGGATGTGCTAGTGCCCTGAATGAGGCGAATCTCACACAACGGCCGCTATATTTACCCCTTACGCGGCTTATGGTCCTCAACCAGATTTCCCCTGGTAACAAAAGGTTTCAATGCTGGTAATACTAATGTACAAGTATCTTTACTATGTTGTTTATTATTCCTGTCACCACTTGATAATTGTAACAATATACTTCTTTAGTGAATTCGACACTATTGTTCTAGCTACTAAGCTATTATGAATTAACAACTTTAAAAAAACAATAGAGTAGATTTTGTATATTGATTACTGTAGACCATCCTTTCCCAAAGTGGGCGATAACGCCCCCTTGTGGGCGCTACAGGCCTAAAGGGGAGCGATAAGAGATCCAGAAAAAAAATGGGGGCATTGTGTAGAGGCTTAGGGGGCGATTTGTAATTTCATCTAGCTAGGAGGACTATTAGACACCGACTGAACTCTCGACTACAACTTGTGAACATCAACTAATATTAATTAAGAGATTGCTTAAACAACAAAAAATAAGAGAAATCGTTTGCATGTTACCAAACGTGTATCAAATGTGGCGAATGGCGGCTGTTCTTGAGTAAATTAGAACCTGATATCAACAAACTTATTAAACAGCATCAGATTCATCCTTCACATTAGTTTTAATATAAGAATCGATTATGTTTGTTTTATTTTGAATAAAAGATACTCTGTCTGAATACCATAAAGTTGCGTTTCAATAATCATTCTCATTGGCAGGTGTAGCCCGTAAAGTTAACTTGAGACCTCAGCGCCGTTGTGTACTACCTACTGCGCTTAGGTCTCAAGTTAACTTTTGCGGGCTATAGTAAAAGTCACGTTTAGAATAAATGTTTAATCTCCGCTAAGATAGCTCAAATAATCAATTAATATAATTTGACGTTATAGTGGTTTTTATGTAGGTGAAAAAATGGCGGCGCTAAAAAATAATTTATTCTCAAAGTGGGCAGTATATAAAATAAGTTCGGGAACCACTGTTGTAGACGAAACAGACGCAGACCTAAAGCAGTCAGTCGTTTTTGCGTTTTCGTATTACGATTATGACCAGTATTGGAATAAAGTAGAACTTTATGCTGTGTTTTAAACCTTTCGATAAAAGCGACCTCTTTAGGCCTATTCGTCGTAGCTTCATGTTTTCATGTAAATGAAACTGAAAACACAAAATTCAATCCTCTCTTTTATGATTTAAGCCATACAAAAATACTTTAAGAAAAACGGGGGTGGATTGTGCCTTGAAAAATGTTCCTCTGTGCTGTGTAACGACGTCTTCTATATCTTTAATCTATATCCTGAAATAGTGAATGCTGTTCAGTAATTCCATTTGAATTATCAAACAGCTGACAATAATTCATTAGCTTTAGCGTAGAATGTAAAAATAATAAAAATATATTTTTTATAATCATTAAAATCAAAAAAAGTCATGGTAGCGTGATGGAGCGCACGCGTCCCAGACTCAAATGGCGCGGGTTCGATCTTGACCGGGACGCATGCACCACTTAGTCAGTTTTGTGATCTAATGTGCATATTGTTACAATTACCATGTGCTAACAGCGGTGAAGGGAAACATCGTGATGCAACTTGCACATTGAGATAACCGATGTGTCAAACCTGCTAAGCCGCCTTGGACAAGCATGGCAGGTATACTGTCCGTTCCCCCTATAATGGGAGACCCGAGCCCAGCAGTGGGACATTTATGGGCTGATATAATTTAATTATATTATAATCATTCAAATGTAACAACATATGTATAGATTTTTTGTTTCTAACAACAACGCAATATCGTAGTTTTTTAAAGTAACACATTTTAATAATTTGTTTTAAATTCCTTTAACATTGTTGCAATGTACCTACTTGTAATGAAACAGTACTTATTACAAATATTTAAGAATCTTGAGATTTAGCCGGTCATTAGTAACAAAGATAAGTTAAAGACCATAACTGTGCTATTGACCATTATAAAGGTAAATAAATTGGCTAAGTGCTTAGCAGTCTATTCGCAACAACGAGTTCCGTAGAAATAACCTGTTTTTGCTATTTAGCAATGCAACCATAAAATAATATTTGGTTGAAAATAACCCATATCTCAAAAACTTATGAAGAGATATTATCCAAAACATTTTTCAGAGAAAGTATTTGAAGTTTTAATTTTTATTTAATTTCACTTCTTAGTTTAAAATTTAGGGAGGGGACACAATTGTCACCTTTTTAGAAGGTAATATATCGCCATGTAATAATTACGAAACATATTTATGGTGTTTTAAGTTCTGATTAACGACGTCCTAAACGTCTTTGTACAAAAAAAAACAACCCGTACAAAATAAAATCAACACACCAGCTGAACCATGACGACTTCATTGGGCGTCATTAAAAATACTCGTGCAGCGCACACGCGCATGCACGCAAATCAAGGTTGAATTAAGCTTCGTAACCTTTAATTAAATCATAAACGCAGACAGCACTCGCAGTGCCTCGTACGAGGATGTGCGCAATTCTTGCGTGGAACATTATTGCTGTAACATATTTGACAGGCGTTCCCGTGTCCACTTCGCTGGGCAGAAATCATTTTTACTTTTTTGATTAATTAATCGCAAACAAATATAACCTATGCCACTTGGCGATACTGTAGCTTTTCACTGATGAAATAATTTTCAAAATCGGATCAGTAATACCCGAGATCACCCCGAACATCCAAACTCACAAACTTTACCTCTTTATAATATTAAAGTATAGATATAGAGGCTATTCCCAATATTTTTTTCACGTATTTAACTATATAGTGTTATAACGCTATTCAAAGTAAAGTTTCCTACAAAATTTTATTCAAGTAGACTCAGTTATTTCTCAGTAAAATGTCGCAGATACAGACAGATAAACAAGCGAAAATAACAATATTATAAACTAGCACAATTTCCTAAGTCAATTTGATTTTTGTATTAAAAGTATGTTGCAAATTATTTTTATTCCAAAGATAAAACGGCTGAAACTCTAATAAAATCAGTAGGATTTAACGTAAAGCATAGTACACACATACATCTACCAATATCCGAACCATAGTATCCACATAAGACCTTAAACTCTCATAAAATACATCTACAAAGAAGGAAAAGTAATGCAAAGGAATCGGTACAGACTATCTTAAAATTGATCTTGGGACAGTCAACCTATTTTGAACTTAATCCACTTTTATTTAAGGACGGTATTAAAGTAATTTTGTTTAGAGAAAATTGTTTTTTTCACACAATCAGAAATGGTTCTTGTCTATTAGATTTTAAAGTTGGAAATTCATTGAGTCAAGTTATAGTATCCCCACATAAGTTAAGGCGCAAGTAATACAGATGACGTTGCGAAGTTGCGGAAAGAAAGGGGAGATGAGAGGAATAACGAGGGGTGGTAGGGGGATGCTAACACACCCCCTGTTTCGGGTTTTCAATAGATGTTTGAGAATTTTGCTTCCCGTGCGATTTAAAAGGCAGACAGGTGTAAAACTTTGTGTCGATATGTGGATATTACAAATGTGTATGTAGCTCTATGAAGATTAGAAGTTTATTTATGAGTTATATTAAGTTTATTAAATTTCAAAATAACACAATCAATTAAAAATACTTTATGAATTTAATTTGGAATATATTATCAACATAATAGCGTTAAATCCCGGTTGTGTTCGGTGCAGCTGCTTCGGAGACAAGGGTCCACTATTCTACTTTTTCTTCTCCACTTCGTATGATTTTCGACTACCCTAATTTTGAGACCATTGGTTTGCATGTCATCCCTTACGATGTTACCATTTCTTCGCCCTACATGTACCGGGACATAGCAGAGGTAGCATGCCTAGACATATATCTGTCTTTGTGTTACATGTGACAAATATCTCTGGTCTATAGTATGCCGCCATAATAACCCTGAGTTGTGTTCCGGCATTTGTGGCTAGGTTTCAGTCTCCCTTTAGTGAGCGGCAGTACATTGATAGCATCTTTGGTGTTACAAATGTCCATAGGCGATGGTAATCGCTTTCTATCAGTTGGGCTGTTTGCCTGTCTGCTAAACTCATGCAATAAAAAAATGTTCTCTCCGTATGTAGCCGGTTTCCGTATAACGTGGCCGTACCAACGTAGGCGACATTATTGCAATTTGTCCGTTATGTCACGGATATGAAGGCTATCGGAGATGCTAGTTTTACCACAGTCTTTCCAGTAACTTCACCCATCCACTGCAGTATATTCATCTCTGTGACAAGTGCCTTGTTAGTGTTAGTTGAAGTACAGGCCACGCTTTACTACCACACCAATAATTTCAAATTTTAAATTTTCATGGGTTACTTATTAAATAGGTGCAAATCTATCATTGTACCTCGTAGTGGTATAGTTCTAACTAGGTACCTATTATAATATTTAGAGAATGCGGGATCGTCTGATTCAGATATTATTTAATTATTGAAATTTCATTATATATGTTACGTCACGTACATCCAATAATTTATTGCTATATAATTAGCAAAGTTAAAACTAAGTAGGCTATGTATGTGCCAAAATCTGTCCATCGTTCAATACAGAAAATAGAAAACCTTCGGAGATGCATCTACGAACATGTTTTCTATTGACAGATTTTGGCACATACAAAGACTACTTAGTTTTAAAGCCGCTTGCATAACGATCGCCTTAAATAAAAAATAATTAATCATATTAAACTGCCTAAATACGTTTTACACAAAACGTATTGGCAGTTCTTTAAACATATTTAGCGGCAATTTTTGCGTTGTGCAAGACGCTAATTGTATTTAAGGGTACTAAATGCGTTTTGTGTTTCTTAAATAAATTTAAGCTACCTTATACAAGCGGCCCTTAAACTTGCTAATTATGTAGCAAAAACTTAATCCATGTACGTAACGTAATAGTATACATATATCTAATTATCTCCGTAATTATTTAGTCTATAATGCCTACCTAATATAATATTTTAAGGGGTGTACCGGTAAGACTCGCCGATTGCGGATTGGTGCATTTCACCTGGTAATAGGGATATATATGGACACATGTAACAAAAATTTTAATTTTTAAATACAAAAAACAGGACATAGTTTATAAAAATAGGTCATAATAAGCGACATGTCACTATAAGCGAGGTCATTATATTCGACTTGGTTATAAAGAATTTTATATGAAAACCAAACTATGCTGTGTAATGACTTCATATTAAGCGGTTGGTCAATATAGGCGGAGTCATAATAAACGGATACTACTGTATATACAAGATATTTTTCATGACGACTTCTCTATGTTTGTAATTGGCTGAAATGACAGTTGTTAAGTCACCAGTCTTTGGCCGACAAGCGAGTGTGGGACAGTAAGTAGGGCTTTATTCAACTAAACGTTTTTCATGCTACCAGATAAGGAATCAAGTCCACGAAACCATAATTTATATATACACAATTAAAAGTGTAACACCTTACCCCAATTTCAAACGGAGCGACTTTATTCTCTAATCAACTGTCGCCCTCAACTTATTAGTCGCTAATGAGTCGTGAATGCAACAGTTCCTTCCTTCATATAACAGGCAATTAACCGGCTTGACAAATAACCGCGGATTGGGGATTGCAAATTACTTCTCTAGCCAAAACAATTTCAACTTAATCATCTTGTATGCAAGGTCGAGGGTTGTTTATGATTATATCATGGTATTAAAATGAAGGAAGGATGTTTCTTTCTGTTTAATGACGGTATTAATCTCTTTACATTGTAATAAAGATATGGTGAGACCTTTTAGCTAATGTCCCTATTAGAAAGTGTCATATTCTTTTTAAATGTTGGGTAATCGATCTAGATAATTAGAAAACAACCGTTGGGTGAAGGTTTTAGTCGTGTTTTTATGTACAGTCGTGGTATGAAAAGGTTCGCCAGTTTTGAAATCGATTCATTTTACATTCCGCGAGTACATGTTACCTTTTCAAACTAAGTCACAGAATAGACTGTTCTACAGAAATTACTATTACTTACTATATTATGTCTAACTGTTTGAAAATAAAGTTTAAAATTACTTAGATCCAAGTTGTTTGATTTTCTTGTCTAAGAAGATTGTTTAGAGATGTAAAACCTTTTTATTGGTTTTAATATTTATGTTAAGCATAGTGATTATATCCTCTTTGTTTCTTATTGTTAATCGCTGCATTTGTCATTCTGAACATTGCAATTTTCTTTTTCACGTTTCTATGTTTTATAAACGTAACATTTATTAAAATGTTGTTAGTACCGACTCTTGTATTCGTGCAAGCAAAAGTCGACTTTAAGGTGATGAACATATTCATTCTGCGATTGTATAAAAAAGTGTGTGTGTGTGTGTGTGTGTGTGTGTGTGTGTGTGTGTGTGTGTGTGTGTGTGTGTGTGTGTGTGTGTGTGTGTGTGTGTGTGTGTGTGTGTGTGTGTGTATGTGTGTGCGTGTGTGTCTATACACGTACGAATCGTGAAAGTTTTATATGACATATAATGTTTAATCGACTTCAAAAAAGGAAGAGGAAATTAGTCGTGTAAATATGTATATTTTTTAAGGTAGGTTCAACCATATCGTTAACGTTTCTGAACCGATTTTAACAATTCCTTGAGCATTGGATTCTGTACCTATAGCTTCAGGATAGTTTAAATTTCATTGTTATTAGTTACTATATATGCAACTTAAGAGTGAAAAATAAAAAAATCTAGCTAGGAAAGCACCTACATCAAGAGTAACTAAAAAGCAAAAAACGAATAATTTTACAACACGGAGGTAACCGATGTGTATATCGGCCAATCTGCTTTGGACAAACGTGGCAGGTATAGTATGTTCCCCTATAAATGGAAGGCTCGAGCCCAACAATGGGAGGTTTATGGGCTTTAATTATTTATTTATTACATAGTCTCTAACAGAGTGGTATATATATAAATATGGATATTGATTTCAATTATAGACAATAAAGTTTTATTACTACTTTTAGCGTCTATTATCACATTTTTATCGTATTAAAACTTTATCTGCGTTCGAAATGATTTGTAGAAGACATACTAAAATTTAATATGGACTCTCAGCAAGAAATTTTTGAGCATAATATCTTCGGAATATAGTCGTAAAATTCACCCCCGCAGGGTGGGTATCATTCATATTATTCATTTTTCTCGACGCAACTCAATGTACCCTAATGTGCCACTTCAGTTACCCCTACGAGTTTTCGCGACCATGTTTTTCCCTGTACGCTTTTTTGTTTGTTCACCATCTCTTTCTGTTATTGCTGTGGGTGTATTCTCGTCCCTTTCGCGTTATCGTCACTGTGGGGTGGCAGAAAATATGATACGTTTTTTTCGGGGACTAAATTGATTTTTGGACGTGTGTAGAAGCCATTTTATGGCGGTCGGGTTGCTGTCTAAAAAAATAGTTTAATAATTATACATTTATCCTTACTAGTGATCGCCCAGTGGTGGAAATTGGACAATAATTAATTTAAGTAATAAGTTTAAACATTACTAAGGTTCTGTTGTCAAAGACTATACTTCTATAAACAGATTTCGCCAAGGCTGCACTTTTAATTTGACTTTAACAATAAATAAAAGAGTATATATGCGTGTGTGTTAAATACACGGTAGTATGTGTAATATTTTTTTTATTGATTTAATGCATTTTATATGCATAATTTAAAAAAAAATACCCTGCACTCCTTCTCTATATAAACTAAAAGTGTGCGAAATTTCATACTCCTCCGTCCGCGCAATTTTCGTAAAAACGGGTACAAAGTTTTTGCTGCACGTATTAATATAATGAAAAAAATAGTACTGGAGTTTGTAATACCACTGCACTAAGTGTTTTATTATTATTATTATACTATAGGTTCGCGTTTAATCATCATGCATTATACAGAGATATGGTCTAAGATGGAGCACACTTAACTAGAAGGTACCTATTCACCAAAAAACAGTCTTCAGCAGTGAGTTGCATTTCCTAAATAGAAAGTACTTACAATCGTATATGAACATTTGCAACACTAGAGGTACTACCAATGTGCTGCCTGCCTCGAAAGCCGGACTGGAACCTGGCCACTAATACCGGATCAGAACTCAACATTTTTATGGCGACATACTCCAGATTAGAGGTTATATCATCCATCCAACAGGCAAATACCATAATTATCTGGCCACTAGTTACACCTTTTTCGCTAGATATCGCAAGTGTAGATTATTTTCAGGGCCTGGGTGGTTGAGCGGGCTGTCTTTAACGGCTTACCTCACTGCAACGCAGAGGCTCCGGGTTTGATTCCTGGTATGGTAAATTTCGGAAATTAATTTTCTCCGTTATTTACTATAGTCTGGGTGTCTGGGATCGGCCCCAGAGTACTTCGTTGTATAATACCCATAACACAAGCGTAGCTTGCTTAGCTTGGGGATATACAATGTGTGTTTGTACGGCAATTATTTATTTATTTATTTTTCATTTCATGTACGTGATCTGTGATGGAAACTTATTTATTTGCTTCTGGTACGCAGTTTAAATATGAATTAAATAAAAAATAATTTCAGTTTTGATTGAGTAGATCTAAAAAGTCAGTTTTATTTTAAAAAAGTCAAAAGCGAGAGAAAGTTAGTTGCGTCTTCTTTGTGATTTCATGGATGATAAACATTTCTAATTCCATGACTCTTATTGATCTTTAAAATCATTAAAATATAGATTAAGAACAAAGCTTTTCAGAACGGTTTTATTTTTTCATTTGTTGCAGAAATTAAGGTTCTGGAAAAAACCGGGATTCAATAGTAGAGTATATATAATAAAACTAATTTGTAACGGTTTTAAGGGCGGTATTTGATTTGATTTTTATTCCGACGTTTCGGCTACTTTTCAATGCTATTGAAAAGTGGCCGAAACGTCAAAATAATAATTAATAATAAAAATTATAGACGAATCAGTAATTATAGACAATTTTGCGACTTTTTTAAAATTATTGTTAACTGTTTATTATATTATAATAATTTATGTATTTTTAAATATACTATTGTATATGTGTATATATACGATTATGTATATATTTGTATATATATTTCTTAAATTAGTTTGAGTATTTATGCATGTGTTGTCTTTTTCCTGGACCACCTACAACGCCTGATTTCTTTGATTTAGGTTGCATGGAAGAGATCGCTTTGAGCGATAAGGCCGCCTATTGCCTAGAAAATATTGTAAATATGGTCTGTTTTGTAATGGCATATTTTGGTGTACAATAAAGTGTTATCTCTCTCTCTCTCTCTTGTTCTGTGTTTAACATAAAAGTTAAAACTATTTACCATTGAGTTGGCCTTTTAGATAGAGATAGAATAAATGATAAGAATAAGTTGAAAATTATAAAATTGAAACTTACCATAAAACATCGTAAAATATTATTTACGTCATAATAATTGAACGCTTAATGTTATTTTTGGGGTTCCGAACCTAAATGGTTCTAACCATTATAAAATTGACATGTTTGTCTGTCTTTGTGTTTATTCTACAGTCTTTTATCTGAGAACATCTGTTTGTAAAAAAGAAAGAAAATATTAACATGAAAAATGACCCTACACAAAAAATTGTTACACGAAAGGTGAAAGTGACCTATTTAGGCATGCCCAATAGTTCGATTGCCTAAATAGGTTTTTCACTCGAGGTTAACACTCTGTTTTTCATTTCGAATATGAGAAAAGTAAATGAAAACTGATTAGTTAAACAAACAACTTCTTCTCTAATGGAATCAGGCGTTAAATCCATTATATCTAAATATGATGAACTCATTTAATACGTCACTTATGGAACGTCAATTTTTTTGCGGCAATTTGATAGTAAATATTATCTCAGATTTATGTCAATTAAATAATAATTTATTGAAAAATAAGTATAAAATGATGTTACAATATTGTTAATATATTTTTTAATACAATTTGTGACTCGATTTAACAGTGACTGTAAAAATAGTTGGGACACGAGTCGCAGGTATTATCTATTATGGTTCGCATAGTTTTTAAATTTTTTTAACAGCTGGGAAAATTGTTTCCCAGGGACGAAAAGTACTATTTTCATCCCTGTGATAAGGCAACTCTAAACGTACTTTCAGAATATGAGAAATGAATAAGAAGATTTACATAATTATGCTGGTCCGGAATAAAAAAAAATCCCTACACAGCAATGATTTTCAGTGCCAAATTAGAAACATTTAAATTTGTATAAGTATATACTACTGTATGTCACTTAAAATAAATAGCCTTTGACCTTCGATATGGCTCTACACAATGTTTTTTTAGAATAGAAATAGGACATAAAATATCTCCGCTCAACATCAGATACGAAATATTATGGTCAAATACGGACTTATACTGCAATAAAAATGAAAAGGTTAAAAAATATGTATATAACGCTTATAATTACTGTTTTATATAAATCAATAATCAGGAATATTTTCCGCTGTAGTGTTTCTTGTATAAGGCAAAAAGCTTTTTCATTTCTCATATTCTGAAAGTACGCTCAAAGTTGATTACACGGATGAAAACTGTACTTTTCGTCACTGGGAAATGATTTTCACTGCTGTCAAAATTTTTAAAAACTATGCGAACCATAGGTAACGTATGCGACTCATGTTCCAAATTTTTTACAGCGACTGTTAAATCGCCGCATGAATTATAATAAAATATATCAACAATTTTGAACCGTCATTTTATACTTATAATTACTTTTCACTAAATTATTATTTAACTTGCATAAATTTGAGCTTAATATTTACTATCAGTGACTACTGGCTGGTAGAATGGCACAGAAAAAAAACTTGACGTTTCGTATCTGCCGTTTTAAACGAGATCATCAGATTTAGATGTGGATTTAACGCCTGATTTCATTAGAGAAGTAGTTGTTTGTTTAACTAATCAGCTTTATTTACTTTCACCATATTCAAAATGAAAAGCAGAGTGTTAACCTTGGACGAAAGGCCTATTTAGGGACTTGACTTCTTACGCCCTCGTTACCCTCGTGCGCCGAACCATTTCATGCCTATATAGGTCACTTTCACCTCTCGTGTAACAATCTATTATTTTTATTGTGAAGCTGGTAAATAGACAGACGGCCCGTCTCCTGGAAAGTGGTTACCGTCGCCTATAGGCATTTGCAACACCAATGGCGAATCCAACGCGTTACCAACCTTTAGGATGTGATCAGACAGGAGTAATGAGATAGAAGTGATAAAACATGGGATTGGATAGAATGAGATAGCGAAGGTTGGATAAGGAACTCTCACCGCACCAAGCGCGATTAGTTCAAGGTAAACAGTTTCACACCGATATTCTGTGAGAGCGTGGTATCCCACCGATCGAGTGTTTGGAAAAATTGTGATTAAACTGTATTTAATTTAATTAAAACCTCTAGAGAACCCTTCATTGTACTCGCGTACTTAATTTTTTTTTAACAAACTTCTAGGTATTAAAGTTATGATAAAGTCATCGTAAAAATATTCTCTTGCATATAATATTTTCTTGTTTAAAATTAATGGCCTAAGTATAATACATTGTTTTGCTTTTTAATTGTTCAAAAAGGAATCCATTAAAATCTCATAAACTTTATCAAGAAAATAAGTTATGTGTTAAGTAACGTTTTAAATTATTATATTCTTTTCTATGATTTTGAAGTATACATCATTGGATCTATCTTTATAATGAGAGTAGGACGAATGTTTTTAATATGTTGTTGCTGAGGTACCAGGTTAGGGTTGACACTTGTCGGGTGTCAGGCCCGACAAAAAATCAGTTCACACTCACGCGACACCGTTTCTCAGTCGACGTCGACCAGATATGTCGGGTGTTACGCCCTTTCTTGCGTAGCGTTCACGAATGCTTTGCTCACACTCTTTTCATACAATTTTCTGCGCTTTTTTACCGGGAAAAGCGATAAATTGTTAGTTTGGTCCTACAGGTGTTCTTTGAACGTGTACTAGTGTTTGTTCGATCGGATTTCAGTGCGGAAAGCAGTTTTGGCCGGTGAGTCCCATTTCTCTCTCCGCTTAGCTGGTGCCGTGCGCAAAATTGGTTGCGCGCGCTTTGTTAACAAGGTTTTCGTGTGTGTAGTGTTTCTCGCGCGCCTTTCTGGCTGTTTAAAGCGCACTCTCTTTCGTGGGTCAGGCGCCTCTCTCGGCTCTTTCCCAATAATGGACGGCCCAGGCGACTAGGAAACTCTACAGGGCAGCCGAGTGTACCGCGCAAGCGGGTCCACATCGGCTCCAATAATGGATGGGCCATGAAGGAGATAGGTGAGACGCGCGAGAAGAAGTCCTCGTTGGTTCGTCGCAGCCGCAGCGCCGCGGAACCTCGTCTCGGGCGCCCGGGCCCAGCCGTTGTCACGGCTACCGGGCTGCCCGCCTCGATAGGAGGGGCAGCGACGGTGGTCGACCTCACCGCCGTCGAGCCCCACGAGAAGGAGAGCGCGACGATGGGGCCGCCTTCGGCTCCCGCCGCGCCTAGGGTTCCCGCTGTGCGTGCCGCGCGGAAGAGCGCGGCACGCACGGGCCGTAGGTAGGGAGGTGGTGCTCACCGCGAACTCGGCCGTTCTCATGGCCGTGAGCGCGGCTAACGCCATCGTAGAAAATGTCTACAGGGCGCAAACGCCACCCGCGCGGGCTTCACCTGCGCCGGGGCCAAGCGCCTTTGTAGACCACGTAGATATCGCGCCGTCAGGCAGCGTCCCAGACTCGCTGGAGTACGCGCTCGACGACGCGATTCGCGTCTTCTGCGGCCCGCAAACCGAGGCGGCTGCATGTGCACCGACACCGGTTAGGTCGGTGTACACAGCGGCCGGCTCGGCGACAGCGGGGGGCGATGGCCCCACGACGGTGTCGGCTAGCGCGCGGGCTTCACCCGTGCCCTCGGCATCGGCTTGCGCACCGGCTTCACCCGTGCGCAGCGTGGGGGACGACCGCCCCGCGACACCGGTTGCCGCGCGGGCTTCACCCGCGCCAACGACCGGGGTCGTTGTTAGGGATGGTGATATAGGTGCGTTAGCGGCGACCATGTTGTCTTCTTTTCCTACTGGGACTGTCGCCGCCACCGCTTCGTCCAGCTTCGTCCCCGAGTCGAGGCAGCGGTTCTGGGACCGCAGCGCCGACTCGGAAAGCACATCGGGTGCGGAGGCCTACCTCCGCACCGAAGGGGGGGAAAGGGCCGTAGGGCCAGGAAGGCCACTGCTGCCAAACTGGCCGCAGATAGCCAGTGCCCCGCGCTCATAGGGGACGTGCGTGTGCTGCCCTGGGGAGCTCCGCCTAGCGGCGAGCGCCCAGGTCACCAACATCCTCCAGGTCACCCAGACGTCGGGCAACCTGAAGGGCGCATACGTGCGCCGACTGAAGGAGGCTGCGACCCGGCTGTCGGACATAGTCGACACGCTGGTGAGGCGGAATCCAGAGTCGGAAGCCTGGAGACTCGGCAAAGAGAACTTCAGGCTGCGCGCCGAGCTCGGTGCCTTGCGGGAGGAGAACCTCTCCTACCGCAAGGAGTTCGAGCAGATGCGGAAGGCCATGAAGGCCTTAAACAAAAAGAAAAAGTATCGCAGCATTTAAAAAAGAATGTAAGCTATCGTTGTAATGGAAACTGTGACGGAATAAGCAAATTTTTATGCATCCTAACAACTTCCAACCGGTCCCGGAGAAATTCCCGGGGGATTTACGGGATAAAAAGAATCATACATTTTATTACAAAAAAAATGGTATCGATCAGCAAAAAAAACACATTGAAATTCGATTTTTATTTTAATCTGGCCATTTTGAATTATTTCCAGAAAAATTCCTGCGGAATTCCCAGAAAAGTAGCACAGAGTTTAATCTGTCGATTAGCGAAAACGCATCGAAATCGGTCTAGTAGTTTTACGCGAATCCCGAACAAACAGACAAGAAATCTAAAAAAAATGCATCGTGTTCCCGTCATTTAGTTAGAAATATTATTAGAGTTTATTAGAACTACACAAACACGTATAACACAGGTACAAATATAACCGAACACAACAAATCCAAACGTAATGCAGTAGGTCGTAATTCATATAAAACGCGCAAAGTTCGTCAATATTAGTTTCCCGAATGTACACACATCGCGCCTTGATCGTAGTTGTAGCTCAACTGAACCCCTCTCTCAATCAGGCCATCGTTTTATACTTCATAAATGCAAATATACCCGCCCGGCAACGTCGACCTGATTTCCTAGAACTAGCTTGTATTTATAATCCGCAACACGTGACTAATGATGCTCTTGAGCGGCCGTAAACGAGTACATTAGGCCAGTGGGCTGTTCTCTACAATAACTAGAAACGTATGCCAATGAATGAGTGAACAATAGAAGACGATCATAAAAGGATTACAATTCATTCAAATCCCGACAGGTAATAAAATGTGCTTTTACAGATCTGTACGTGGAATTTGTCTTTGTCGGAGCCTAAGTTGTAACAGTATTATAGATAGATTATTGTATACTTATACAAATTTGATATAAAAATATAAACCTTTTAGTGCACAGCCCTATTCTATTATGTTAGGGTGACACTCTGGCAGGTGTATTGATCCAGACATAATTTGTGAGACCGAAAGGTGTTGTATCTACTTATGTGGTATGACAGTTTCTCATGCACTGACGTTTACATGTTCTTTCTGTCTTGGAAAAGAAATATAAATTAGTTGCTTAATAACATAAAAGATACTGAATTGATAAGTGAGAATAATACAACATTTCTTCTGTTCTTACCAAACTTCTTGTCCAATTAAAATTGTTTGGAAGAAATCGCTAATAGCGATAAGTCCGCCTATTGTATTGTAAACTGGTTTTTACCCGTACTTTCGATCGCATTAAGTTACACCCCATCGCGAGCATTCGCCTGTAATGTAACGTTACAGATCCGAGCATTACATCACTGAAGGACTTAGACCATCCATTGGTTAAATGGCCTAAGCTGGTGTTTGAGGCCCTTGAAGAGAGCGAAGACTGTATGGAAGTAGCATATAACATCAGAGGACGGAACCCGAAAACCCATAGAGTGGTTCTTAAAACCTCACCTGCCCTTTGGAGAAGGTTAACGGGCGTAGGCTCAGTGAGGGTGGATCTGCAGACACTTCAAGTAGCGGACAGGTCGCCACTCACGCAGTGTACCATCTGCCTGGGCTTCGGACACGGCAAGAAGCTGTGTCGGGAGACCCAGGTGATGTGCAGTCACTGCGGTGGTCCACACACTCGAAATGAGTGTGAAGAGTTCACGGTTGGTGCGCCGCCAAAATGTACAAACTGCGTCCGTGAGAGGAGGGCCGAAACGGGACACAACGCGTTTAGCGACGTGTGCCCCGTAAGGGCCAGGTGGGACGCGATAGTGCGCACATCCGTGGCATACAGTTAGACGGGCGTCCGGGAACAACAAAATAGTAATGGACCGGAAGTCGCACCTCGTTGTGAAATTAAATGGACTGAAAATCTGGTTTTTAATACATGCAACAAATAATAGACAACGAGGTGCGGCCTACGGTTCCGCTATTTTGCGTGAAATCGGCAAGCTGCGTCTAACACATCGAGTACGGCGATCTGTATAGTAGATGGGGCCGGAAACCTGAAAGTTGGACACACATCAACAAACACATATATAAACATCACAACTAAACACACAAAATAACACACACTACAAAAATACATAGCTCACACAGTACTGCAAATAACACACCGCATCAAGCACAGAACACAAACACAGCAACAATAAACTCGCAACTCTTAGTGTAAAAGTTGTTAGTTTGCAAAGTACATAAGACCAAGCAAAACGCACATACACAATAAATAATAACACATAACATAAAATAACTAAACATAACAAAGCAAAATACACTTACCAACTGCAGGTGCCCGGTCAGTCGAGGTAATCTGTAATATAAAACACAACATTAAAAGCTTAATTAAAAAAAATCTGAAAATATATATTGACTAGTGAAATATAAAAGCAAAACAAAAGTGAATAGAAAATGACACTGTAGACATATACTTTAGTATACGACCTAACAGCGTCAATAGAATAAGTAAAATAAGTATATATATATCAGTAGGAGTAAATACTAAGTAAATAATAAGTATAAATATGTATAATCATAGGATACCTCACTAGAATGATAAGAATTGAACTTGCAAATAAAATGTTCTCTTAATGTAAAGAAAATACATAAAAGATATATTTGAAATAAATAACAGTGTTAGTAATATAAATAAAAAGACTAAATTCTAAATTATAGATATAAGAAATTTTATAACGATAAAAACAAAACATGTAGAAAACATTTGGAAATTAACTATAAGAAAATTGTATTAGATGTAAGAAACACTGTAATTGAAAGTTAAATAAATAAAGAGTCAAAATCCTTCCACCAGCACACAACCCTATACCCATTCCTATAAAAATACAGTATATAACATAACAATAATATTTATTTATATAAACACAAAAATACTATAAAACAACATAAGTAAATAAACACACACATAGACATATACAACATACAAACACGAGTATAAATAAATATAGTACACACAATATATAAATATAACACAAAACAAATACATAAAACATACCTGTACACGCAGCCGATCATCTTCCCCGGGCCACCACAATTCGCATAAACACAAATCTTGCGGACGGTGCTGGATCGGGAAAGGCAACACGGCTGCGCGAACTGATATAATAAATAATATAAACAGCATGTTAACACAATACAAGTTATAAAAATATATATAATACAAAACAACAAATATCTCAAATCACAAGCACTATATATTCAACATTCACGAGTAGGATAAAACAGTAATTGACTCGGATATATCTCGTTCGTCCGGGCTAAAGAAGGAGCAAAAAAAAAAAATGGCCTAAGCTGAAGAAGGATAACAGAGCATTACAACGCGCAAGTCCAAGCAAAGGATACTGTCCTGGCGGTTTCGTTAGACATAGCGAACGCCTTTAACAGCCTCCCTCACGAGACGATTAGGGAAGGGCTTCGTGCACACGGAGTCCCCCCGTACCTCACGAGGCTGTTGGGCGCGTACCTCCAGGATAGATACATCCTTTGGGAGGGCGGCAGTCCGAGAATCGCGCGATAGGTCGGCGACGCGTCGCGTGCGGCGTACCACAGGGATCGGTCCTCGGGCCGGTTCTTTGGAACGTCGGTTATGACTGGATCCTTCGGGTTCCGGTCCTGCCCGGAATAGGGCTAATCTGCTTTGCGGATGACACCCTACTCACGGCAAGCGCTGCGTCATTCGCGGAATCCGTGGACCTCGCCAACGCCGGGCTGGCGATCGTGGTCCGAAGAATAGGTAGGCTAGGCTTGAAGGTCTCCCCCGCGAAAACGGAGGCCATCATGTTCCATAGGCGGTTTTGTAATCCCCGCGGACTTGTCCGTTACAGTCAAAGGGTGGACATTCGTGTAGGCCCCCAGATGAAATATCTGGGGCTAATTCTTGATGGGAAATGGCTGTTCAAAGCGCACTTTAAGCAGCTAGTTCCCAAGCTCGTGAGGTCCGAAGGCGCCCTCTCTCGGCTTCTTCCCAACGTGAGGGGACCGGGGGGGACGACTAGGAAACTCTACATGGGCATCCTTAGGAATATGGCCCTGTACGGTGCACCCGTATGGTCCACTGCACTTCACCGCCACAATAGGACTTTGTTGTGCCGCGCACAACGGGTCCTGGCGGTGAGGACCATCCGAGGATACCGTACAGTGTCGTGGACGGCGTCGACACTCTTGGCAGGCGATCCGCCCTGGCCTCTCCAGGCGGATGTGATAGCCAAAGTTCGGCGCTCCCGACAGGATGCCCTCGCCCGTGGCCTGGTCTAAGGCCAGGCCGAACTCCAGGTGATCAGGATGCGGGAAACCGCGGCCATGATCCAATCTTGGTCAGTAGAGTTGGAAAACTCTGTTGCTGGCATTGACACGGTGGAGGCGGTTCGACCGCAGCTGTTGTGATGGCTCTCGCGGAAACGCGGGACCCTGACCTTCAGAATGACACAGATACTTACCGGGCACGGTTGCTTCGATAAGTATCTGTGTCAGATTGCGGGCTGCTTGCCTTCACCCCAATGCCGCCAATGTGGCGCGCTAGACACGGCGTTACACACGCTAGTCGAGTGCGCAGCATGGGCACCTCAGAGGTTTGAACTCGAGACACTTGTAGGACCGATCGAATCGCTGGGCGATCTGGTGCAAGCCATGCTGCACAGCGACGATTGGTGGGTGGGTGCGGCCAATTTCTGCGAGGCGGTAGTGTCTCATAAGGAGGCCGCGGAACGAGATAGGGAGAGAGATGGTAGTGCGCATGCGTCTCGCGGGCGCCGACGTCAGTTGGGAGCCCGGAGGCGCAGGTATGCGCATGACCTCCCTCCCTGAAATACCGCTGCAGGGGCCCTCTAGCATCTAGGGAGCAGAGGAGTCTTCACCCCTGTTGACGAAGTGAGTTTGCCTCTCCCGGGGCATTCTCCAGCACTTGTGCGCTAGGATCGTTGTGGGCGTAACTACGTTCTGTATCTCACGCCTTTCCTGCCATAAGCGCGGGGCACATGGGAGGAGGGTGGTTTTAGTGGGGTATTGATTAGTCGAGTCTCCACACAAGCCGGTTGATTATTGTTTGGATTGCCTCAGTGGAAAGCCTCCATGATCAACAACGGTCTAATCCCTAGCAAAGGACCCGGTATGTGCGAAATGCATTTCACCCGCCTTAAAAAAAAAGCATTACAACGCGCAACCTGTAATGTTACAGATTCGAATATTACATCGGTGAGAAAGAAGAACGAAGCATTACAGTGATACAATCTGTAATATTTTGATACATCTTGTAACATACACAATGAACGCTTCGTCTGACATTGTGGAATCAACTAAATGATCAAAATCGAATCATAAATGTTTCGTTACAGCCGAATGCTCGCTGTAAGGGAGCACCTTTACAAACAGATATGTACCTACCTATCTTTTCTTTTTATTATTGGAGCATAGCAGACAGGCTGAGAATCCAATTAAGGTAAAAAATAGTTACTGTTGCCTATGGACATTAGCAACACCAGAGGTCCTACGAGTACACTGCTGCCCTCAAAGGAGAAACGGAAGCCTGACCACTGATGCCGGGACACAACTCCAGATTATGGCGGCTTAGTTTAGATCAGGGGTGGTAGCCATCCAGTTGGACAACTGCCCTACCACCTGGCAATATCATGAAGGAGACATATTACAATTCTTAAAAATGTACTAATTGCTTCTAGGTAACTATTCATAAAGCCGGCAGGGGCTGGATGAAAAAGACTGGAGACCGGGATATGTGGCGTTAACTTCGGGAGGCCTAAGTCAAACACTGGGCAGGGACTGACTGCAGAAGAATTATTGATAAATACCTGTAACGCCATCTAGCGAAGCGAAAGTGGAACTAACCACGAGAGCAACACATTAAAATTGTCGTTGTCATGTCGTTGCCATGGCGTGTTATTTGTTAATGAATTGCAAGAGTGGCGCCAATAAAACGTAGTATGGTCGGAGTGCCATCTTTTCAGCTATATATCTATCCTTGAAGAATCGTACTTTTTCTATATGAAAAGTACCCTATGTCCTATTGTATACACCTGTAACGTAATTAAGGCATGACAACGTCACAAACTGACATTTACATTTATAAAATGAGTTAGGATTTTTATTTCTGTTAATTGAATCTTTTAAACACAGAATTATTCATTCAATCATAAAGCCTCATTCATATTTGCATTTGAAGACTCCAAGAAAGAAGACGAACTTATCACTTTTTTTCGAAACTAATCTGTGAATGCAAATTTGAAGGGAAATTCCGGTACTATGCGACAATAAACCGAACAGGGTAAAACACGAATTAATCTCAGAGTTCTTGCAGTTTAAAAAGCGCATACAGCTAAAAAGTAGCATAGCATGCCTAAAAAGTCCAGTAAAAAACAGGTTGTTGTTTCCCTGTTAAATCTGACTTGAGATCGTTTTTAATTTTTTTGTGCTTGAAACCTTTTTGATTTTTAAGTGTTATTGAACTTCAAAAATATAAATTAAATGTAAACTACAATATCAAACTAAAACTAACCTAAAAAATATGATTAAATAATAAAAAATAAACTAACTTATAAATGTAAATTAAAGGCTATGTAACAAATCACTGCCAGATGGGAGCGTGCCCAAAAGACTGGCTGCATTGTTGCGCTATATGGCGATGCTTATGCGTTGGGGCAAATATGCGCCAGCCTTCTGATCACGGTTGGTATCAAAAGTCATCATCATCATCAGTGTAATTTCTTTTTAATTTGTTTTATTGTGAAACTTATGGGTATACGGAGCAGAAGGTTCTAAAATTTAAAAATTGGATATCTAAAACTCAATATTGCTTGACAAGATTGTCTTCTTCCCTGGGGTCTTCATTTCTTAAGACGCAAGATAACTTACGAAACTGGCGAGTTAAATCCCCTGTCATCATTTAGACTTAATGAAGAACTTATTATTTAACTAACAATTTTCTGTCCAAACAATCATAAGAATTAATTCGTCATTTCGTTGGCTGGACCATGTAACTAAATTTTTCGGTGAAATTAGGTTTTCGTTAAAATTGTTACATATTAGATACTATAAACAAGTTTGACGTGACGAAAAAATGCAAATCAGGCATAAACAACTGTTATTATCAGACATTTTTTTCTACAATAGGATTAGCAGAAGTAGTAGATTCAAACATGTAAGTGCTTATAGTTAATTCCTTGTATTGTTCTACATTAGTAATAAAGTAACGTATTGTTAAGAAAACACTAATCTGAATATTTTAAAGCTATTAGTACATTAGATAAAGATAATTTATTTCCATCGACTTTTAGTCGCTTCTTATATCTTACTATTTAATCATTCGCCTTTTCCTTGGTTGAATTTTAACATTATTTGTATGAAGCTTATGTCAAATTTTACCCAATAGTAAGGCAAATGAATGGGCTGTAAGATATAGGAACATATGTTATCTATCACTTAGTTGCACCTTAACGGAACTAAAGGTGATATAAACATGCGGGTTTTTTCACCTGGTGCTCGATATTTATAAAAACTTAGCATTGGCTAGATCTAAAAAGCGTGTGAAGCCATATTTAAAAAAGAAGAAAATATGGGAATCTGATTAATTTAAAGATTGTTTTAGATTGAGGACGAGAGGTTTTACAGTGGTGCACAATATTTAAATTCTTTGATATTTTATCACATAAATTATTTTTATACAAAATGGTCTTTTATACCCAAAAATGTATTAATGCTTTAATTTTTAACAAATTCTATCGCCATTATGACCATTTAATAGTATTTTACTAATAAAGAAATTATATTGACAGCGGTTTCATTAAATAGACTATTTTACCTGTTATTTTATCATTGCGTGAACAAAGATGTATGTACGTGTTAAACTCATTTATCACCGTCAAACAACCCTATCGCTGCACTAATACAATAAAATACATATTATTCAAATCCAATGGACAAACAGCTTAACCCGTTGCGTGTTCAAACAGTTATCAGACAAGTTCCAACGGTTAAACATCAGTCCAGTTCACAATTAAGCATTCAGATCTCAACGATAACATGTTTAATGCAAATTAGTTGGAAAAATATTTAAGTAGCTAACTAGTGGGCGTTGTTTATAGGTTAGCGGGATTTACTAGCGTCGCTTACACGCTTTTGCACGCATGAGCGGTTTTCGTGTCGATTGTGCGCTGATCTTTTTCAGTCTAATATTCTCGAATGCGCATTCTTTAAATGAATTATAATTATAATTATTTTGAATATGAAGTACACGCTCTTATAAAGAAAGAATCAAACCAAAAATAAGTTTATTGGAAGAATTAGCGACGCTTACGTTGTTTAACGGCCTCTGTGGTTGAGCGGGCTAAGCCTTTGCCGGCTTACCTCACTGCAACGCAGAAGATCCAGGCTCGATTCCTGGTATAGTAAATTTCGGAAACGTATTTTCTTCCTTATTTACTATGGTCTGGGTGTCTGGGATCGGCCCCAGAATGGTCCGTTGTATATTACCCATAACACAAGCGTAACTTGCTTAATTTGGGGATATACAGTGTGTGTGTTTGTCTGCCGATTTATTTATTTACATGTGTCTTAAGGGGCCATCTATATCCATATATTCAAGTTTTAAAACAAGATATTTGAACTATTAACGAAAGCTTCAAAATATTTTAAAACCTATCTCTATGATTATTTTTTATTTAAATGGAAATTAGACTAATTACGGAACTGCTGTTTTAATTTAATAACTTTGTGATGTAAAATTGCATATTTATTTTTATTTAGGTTTATGGCTTGGCAGCGAGGCCTTTAAGCCAGATCTCAGATTACAATGTAGTGTCTTCATTTTCTTAAGCCTATGTGTAGCACAACTGGACTGTAGGTTATCAGCTGGTGCCATTCAACGGAGTTCTTGTGACAACTCAAAAGGCCACATTTGACTATACAGTTCACATTTCTCACAAAACACATAGTTACTACTCAAAAACTATCAATATCCTACAACTATTGTTCATTTTAGAGTCATTTTACACATTTTTAGATAATAAAACTGCACAGCACAACATCTCCTTTCAGTTCCCGCCAAAAACTTCGTAAAATTGCATAATATGTGATGTCACACTAGGGAGGGATGAGTCTCACGAATGTGTCTATCTATCTATATGTCATACAGGCTACGTTCCATTAGAGACTCACAACGACCACGTTCACGACCGCGAACCTGATTTTTTCCGTTCCACTTGCTTGCCGGCGTTACAATCGTAAACCCAAATGGAACGGTTATTCGACCTACCTCTTGACGTGGGTCGTTGTGAGCGTTGTGTGATCGAAAAGGATGACGTCATTGGTTACGGTTTTGCTAAGACCACAACGACCGCGGTCGCCTTGTGGATCGGCTAATGGAGCATTTTGGGCGTTTTGAGCTACTAATGGAACGCGCTGACGGACGGTCAAAAAATCATGAAATACGCGTGACATAATTTGTGGATGGACATTATCGTTTTCTTAATAGGGTAGTTGACTGTCTAATCAACTGAAATAATTTTTATCAACTAACAAAGCGCCGAAACCACCTGAATATAGCATGAACGTTGCAAATTATTACAAGATTATTATAACGAGTCAAATAGCATACTAATTATAGTTTAAACAATATTTAAAATTATGTCCATTATTGGTGGCAGTTGCTTCTTCCAAAGAAAACTCGATGTGGACTGTATGACTTATTATTTCGATATTTACAATTAAATTAAAACTATATATAGACGAGTAACAGACAATAATTATGCTGAATTGCAGAGAGAGAGTAGTGCCATTAAGTGCAAGTGCTTGTGCGATGTGCATGTGTGCACTGTCCGACCTCCAAGGCCGCTTAATATATCCCAAGTTTCGTCCGATGCCTAGCTGCTAACCGTGTGAGCTCCAGGGCGCGGAGAGATGTGTTCCGGCGGATGGGTCAGAGGGGTGCTCTCTGTCCGCAACATCTATCATTATATTTCTATCATTGTATTTTAAAATTATGATGATGGCAAGGTATTTGAACACCCGCTCTTTTATGAACATTGTTTCAGTATTTACTATGACATTTTGCACCTAGCACGTTTTTCTTCTTTATTCTTTGTATTTATCTATTTTCTTCTATTCTTTATCAAATTGTTACTAATTCTATTTTATATACTTAAAACCATAAACATCACGTTGTTGTTATTTTCGGATCTACCTATTTTAAGGGAACGGGCAGTATGGTAGGTACCATGAGCGTCTAATGGCCAGTTCCTATATTTTACTAATAAGTTCCCGTACCAACCAACGATAATAATTTACTTTCGATGCGTTACGCAAAAATACTTCTCGTGCATATTTTCTTACAAAGTAAAACATATTCGAAGAAAGAGTATGAGAAAAAAAATTACATTTTAAAGATGAATATATACAAATAGCATCATTTTAAGCTTAACTTTAAGCATTCCTTCTCAAACAAGCATATTGTTATGAGCTACAGGACTCGAATTAAAAATGCCGTTGGAACTACTATAGAATTTATTAGAACTGTACAAACACGTATAAAACAAATACAAATAAAACTGATGCAACCAGTTCACACTGCGTGATTCAATACAATTCGACACGCGCAATGTCCGTCATCTATATCGCTAATCGAGAGTACTACAAAACGTCTTACTCGTTTCATAGTTGTCGCTTGACTGCCCCACCCCTCCATTCGGGCATTGTTTTATACTAACTATACAGTACAAAAAAAATCGGCCGCGCGCACTGAGTTTCCGAGAAATAGTAATTTGCACACTTGGTTATCTATTACTGCGAACGGCCAACAAAGTCGAAAACAATAACAATAGGCTATTGCCTAAATCACAAATTTTAAATGCGAAGTAATAAAAAGAACTCCGAATGTGGGAGGGGCAATAAACAAGGCGCACAGCATTTCTTTGTTGGTATGTGACAATAACTATGCAGGTGGCCCAACTTGTAAGAATATTATTTAGTTGATGATTATTGTAGTACCTAAATGTTGATATAATTATATAAAAATGCCTCTTTAATGACCTGACATTTTTGTAAAATGAATAATGTTTATTGAAATTTTAAAATAATTATTTTAACATTTCTATACGTCATTTTAGGTATATTTAGACACGGAATATTTTTCATAATTATTTAATATAAATAAATAAATATCTTCACTAAGCGTACGGGATCTTGGAAAATTCACTTCCGCACCGGGGGCAAGATCACGGTAATTAACTGCCGTACAGTCAAAAAGTCAAATACGGGAAAATACTTCCCGTATACAAAAAAAGATTGTGTCGTAACGACAATAAGGGCTTAATTTGTCAGTTTCGCAAAGTAACTAACTAGTTAACTAATTCAAATGTAAATCAGGCTTTAAATCTAGACTACTCAATTTTTGAAATAAAAGATTATTAAAAATATTTTTATTGATTCCATTGAATACAATGTCATAACAGTCTTCTAAATAACCCGTGTAAGCACCTTATCCTTGGCTATATATTTAAAAAAATCGTTAAAAAAGGTTACCTAACACAAGGTCAGTGCACTCTTCTAGAATATAAACTTATTCTTATAATGTTGCCAATTTCATTTCTTTATTAGATCCAAAACGAGAACCTGTTTTAAAACTCATTTATTAATTTTTATTACATGAATACCTAATTTCATAATTAATGTGATTTATTTATTATATAATTAAAAAAGACGTTTTTATTTCCAATTTAGTCATGGAACCTGGTCTTAATCGTGTTATTTTCGTTGAAAACTTAATTTGTATACAAAATGTTATAATATAATGATAAAAAATCATCATCTGCCATGTTGCGAAGTAATTATGATGAGTAATAAATATTAATTAGGCAAAATTATTTTAGGACAAATAATTAAAGTTACGTTTTTGGATCTGGCAATAAGAACTCTATTAGCAAAATCTAAACGCTGAAGTTCTTTTTTATACCCCAGTAGTAATGATATTTATTGAGCATTTTGAAGATCGTCATTTCACAGTTTATTTCATTATTATTCGGTCTTATCCGAATTTTAGATTTTTGATCGATGTGCTTTATTACTTTTTAGCTAAAAGTGTTGTTGGGCAGTTTTTTACAGCTTCTTCTCCAAAGCGATAACACGTTGTAATGCGGTGCATGTAGTATGTAAGAGGATGATGTACAAAAGTTGACTAAGTTCCTAATTTATATGTATGACATTTTTTTTAAGAAAATCAAATCCGACTTCATACTAAAAACCAAAAAATAAACATTTCACCGTCTTCTTTTTACAGTATCTTGAAGTTGGTGTCAAGCGGCCAGATAAAACTGACCGTATCGTTTAAACGTCAACGATCGATGATATGTTAGTCGACGTTTGGCTATGTCATTTATGTAGTAGGGTTTCCGTGATATAAATAAACATACATATTAATTAAAATATCGTAATTATTTTAACAGCTACCAGTAGATACCGGGCTGTCAGTGCTCCGTTCGATAGAGACGATGCTCTACGAAGCCGAAACTAGCCGATTGTCTCCCTCTTTAGCTCAATGTGCATTATTTACCGCCGGGTACCCCCTACCTACACGCGTACACAAGCTTTTTTCCAAGAATTTAGACGTACGGCGTTCTTATATAAGGGTTATTCTCGATTTCTCTGGGATCCGATCCACTCATCAAATCCTGACTTGGTGACCATGGGACTACCTTGAGAGTATAACCTTTCGATTAAAAGAAAATTTTGAAAATCGGTTGACAACTGACGGAGAAATCCGAGTAACAAATATATAAAAAAAACAAGATGCAGACGAATTGAAAACCTCCTCCTTTTTGTAGTGATTTAAAAGATGGTCTCCACTGAAACTTAGTTTGATTAAAAACATTTGAATTTGTTCAAAACTCTGTTGAAGTCTTTATATAATGTTGAAGATTTTTTGGGTCTTGACAGCAATAACGCGATGTAGAACTTGGGTAAGTCAATAAATTCCTCGTGTAAACTCAATAACACAAGCTCAGCCTACTACGCTAGTGAATGGAGTTGAGTCTCTTCATCATACACGTTTATTTGAGGTGAAACAAATGTCTTTATTGTTCACCATAAACTTGAACTACATTTGCATTAGAACAACGGCCTTCTTTACCGCCCTTAGCGACTACCCGGTGTCTAAGGATATTTTAAAAGAAAAAATATTCAATTTTTGGTAGTGTATTGTATTGTGTGCTTTTTACCTAAGCTTTTTATTACATTAGTATTATTTAAAAATATAATCAGATCATATTTTGCATTGTTTCAGATACAATCGACTCTACAACGATTCGAGATGCAGCACATTTTAAATGTATAATATTATAAAATTCTAAACATGCCGTGTACGATATTGAAGCTATTTTAAATAAAATATCTGGAATAGACTATATAAACGACGGAGAACACAATGCAATTTTTTTCAGATTTCATGTCTGTTTCTTCGGGATTCACGTTTAAACTACTAGGCCGATTTTAATGCGGTTTTCATTGGTCAACAGATAATTCTTAGACTTAAAATCTGTGCTACTTTTTATCCTAGGAAACTCGTGGGATTTTTTCTGGGAATGATTCAAAATGGCCGATAAAAAAAAAACGAATTCCAATGTGATCTTTTTGCTGAACGACGGCAAATTTTATTTAATAAAAGCCGTGATATTTTTTATCTCAGGAATCCCGCGGGAATTTTCTCGGGAGCGGTTTGTAGTTGGTCGGGTGCACAAAATTAGCTTATTCCAGCACAGTTTTCATTAAAATGATAGCTTATCTCCTTTTATAAATGCTGTGGTGCTTTGCGTCCCGGAAATCCCGCGGAAATTTCAAGTCAAGCGTGGATGAAGTGGCGGGCTTATCCTAGTTAAAAAATAAAAATGACATTACTTGAGCTGATATTATTGATATCCATCCCTATCAAAAATTACCTTCACTCAAAGTGATAACGGAGAACTGAACAAAAATGATACGAGCGATAATTAAAGAATCTACGAAATAAAACAATATCTTACGATACATAAAGAAACCGGTTTACAAAACGCCATAATATTCATTAGAACAACAGTCATAATTTAGATGGCAAGACCACTACATCCTATTTCCTGTGAACGTATATAAATCCGTATCAAAGTTTTATTGTTATTAAAAAAATAGCCCAATAAAATCGTATTATGGGAATGTCACATAAAAAATATTGTTACACGGTGGTCAATTTTAATGGTAGAGCTACACTAGGCCCTCTAAACAATAATAGGCATCTGTAAAACGTTGACGCTTATAACTATGTATTGTTTTCCTTAAAAGATTGTTTTGGAACATTTTTAAAATTAATTATGTTCAAATCTCAATATCGCAAAAAATACTCAATGGACCTTATTAAAAATAATTATCCTTGAAAGAATTTTTTAAGCTCTACCACCTAGATGTTTTTCAAAATTGACTACTTCTTATTTTTACAAGTTGGGGAAAGCCACAACATTTACAACTTGAAAGCCAAAATCTCGTCATCTATTGAGTTTATTGAAAAAAATGTTGAAATATTTTTCTAAATCCAAATAAGCCGTAACGACTGTAAAAAGCTATACAACAGAACGCGACGTTCTAATGTTGACCGATCATTATAAAAAGCTTCCTGTGATCATTATCGTTGAAAAAACTAATCGTTGACTATTTTTATGGGAACTATAAAAAAGTAATGGTGAAATTTAAAAATTAACTATAATACGGTGACGTCAATCTTCTACTTTATTAGTTGATATTTTAATAGGTTCTCTTTATTATATTAATAATTTGAATTATAATTTCCGTTTTCAACGGACGCAGTATGGTTTTTAACAATGGTTAGTTATTATTATTAATTGTTTGAACTTTGAGCATTGTATTAGGTTTTGTTAAGCAAACATGCTACTTTGGTTTGTTTGTTATGTAGCTAGAGATTATTTTGAAAATATATTAATCAGAAAACAAATAATAACTATAGCAAGATTTAAAAAATATAAGTTGTAATGGATTAGTACTTATATATTCAACCTGCGGCCTGCCAAGCTTTAGTGAGAGGCCCGCCTGAAATACTACATAATTGTATAATAAAATAGATTTACATTGGTAACACATATGGTGCTGCAAATATCCATAGAAGACGTAACCACTTTCCATTACAAATCCATATGACTAAAATATAAACAAAAATCTGGATTGCAATCTACAAATAAATGCATACATAAAAGTAGTACAAGAGACTGAAAGTGACGTACCTATTAAATTACTTATAACTTAATATTGTAATTTATTACTAGTAAAAAACTACTCTAGTAGTAAAAAACATCCAAATAAAATGTTGCGACTTGCGACTCCTCATATAACTAGTTTAGTAGCTAACGCATTCGTGTTAGGACAAAGTGGGTTTGAATTCTGGCCGAAATACATCTACCACTAGATTGGTAGTTCTGTAGCTTGATGGCTCATCAATTACTGATGACCTGATTACAATTACCACCCGCTGACGGTGGTGAAAAACATCGTGATGAAAGCTGCACATCGCGATAACCGGTATGTGAAACCCATTCATCTTTGACAAGCGTGACGGGGATACTGTCCGTTCCCCATAAATTGGAAAGGCTCGATCCCAGCAGTGAGATATTTATGGATCTATAATATTAGTCGTTACTATAACAGTGATCTTGAGCAGATCGTCGGTCTATCGGGCTGAAGGCCGTCCTACAATACGTTTTCAGAGACGCGGTCTCCACTCCAGGACTCGTCTGCTCTATCGGCCGTCGGCCCTGTGACTAATGTGGCCGTTCAACTACCACTTCAGCTTCCAAATTTTGCGAGCTATATCAGTAGCTTTGGTCGCCGGTGGGGGCTGGATGAGAACAGCGGACGACCGGGATAGGTGACGCCTACGTCCAATGGACAACGGTTGGCTAAAGACGACGACGAGTACAATAGTATGCAATTCAGCTTACTATGGAACGTCATAAAACAACCGTATTCAGAGGAAGCTTCCACAATGCCGCTTCAAAGTTTTGGAATAATATTTCTCCATCGATAAGAAACGTACGTTCAGTTTCACTCTTTAGGGTCAAACTGAAGAAATTTTTGAATGTACACCAAATTGCACAGGCTAATCTTAGACAAGACACAAGTGCTATTTAAATTTAAATTTACATTAATTTTATTATAATTTGTTTATTTTATATACTTAGGGCCGCTTGCATAACGATCGTCTTTAAATAAAATTAGTTAATCATATTAAACTGCCTAAATACGTTTTACACAAAGCGTATTGACAGATCTTTAAACATATTTAGCGGTAAATTTTGCGTTGTGCAAGACACTAATTGTATTTAAGGGTGTTAAATGCGTTTTGCGTTTCTTAAATAACTTTAAGCAACCTTAGGCAAGCAGCCTTCATTCTCTTCTCATATTGTTTTGCTGTGCACGTGATCAGTACAATGATTATATATATTAATTATTTATTATTAATGATTATGTGTATTTTTAAATGTATTATTTTTTATGATATTTTGTCTGTAAATACGTTAGTTTTATCATTATTTAACTGCATTGTACAATATGTATTATTATGTGTGTCGTATTATCCTTCACTTCACTTGCTGATCCCAGACCCAAGAACAGCACTGGTCTTAATTGGTCAGCATATGCTGAGACTGGGTCCAATTTTAGGACTTATTCTGTTTCTGTTATTCTACTGTTTGATAATACTCTGTATTGTTTATGTCCTAAATAAAATATGTCTTTCTTTCTCTCTTTCTGTATATAATACCAAATTAAATGTTAATAAATTCCAATACATTTTCTTACTCAATTGACACTATAATGATTATTTTTTAAGTTAAGTCAAAATCTAAATTCACCAAAAAGATTCTACAGTAATCATGTTATGAATATTAAAGTGTATAATGTACATAATAATTAAAAATATAATTAAAACATATTTTTCAAGCAGAACAGTTATAAAAATCGTATTCATATGAGAAAACCTTGTCCCGTGCGTTATAACTCGTAGTAACAACTTTGTATCACGTGAAAGTTGAAGACAAGTCATTATTACCTGAAAATAAAAAATGAAAAAAGATGAACACTTTAATAATAATAAAATTTTATTATTTTTAGAAGTAAGCATTCTCATTCACACAGTGTGCTTTTTCCGGCATACTATTCACAGTAGGTATTAATGATTATACAATGCACAATGGTACAAGATACCGTGTCTTGTCACACATTAACTAACTTGACCAGTCATCCACATGGCACGCCTCTAGGGAACGTCTCCACGGGTGAATCTCGCGCTTTGTTTATTTTATAGATAATACTAATATTATTTATAATATCAACCTACAGATGTCTTACTGCTGGGTTCAGATCTCCGGATTTTTTAACAAAACGTACTGTAAAGTTTATAAGCTTGTTTAAGAAGAATCGGTAAGTTTGACACACCATTAATCTTGATGTGTAAGAATCCTTTCAATATTTTTTTTCAATGTCAGTACGTGATAATTGTAACAATATGCAAAGAAAACAGGAAACATTGCCTAGCACTAATTATAATGAGATACGGATTCATTAGCCACTGAGCTAATTTAATTGACTGACTTAGTTGTAGTTGCGACAGAAGATTAGAAATCGCTATACGTATTGAGCGTAGCCTATATGATGCTATTTGTCAACATATTATCTTTTTGTCCCTTTACTCGAAAGGTATATTATGTGTTATAATACATGATACTTCGAAAAAGAACCCCAACCACAAGATCTGTGCTGGGAACTATATACAATGTGCTAACGGCGAAAGTATGTTCATAGGAGGACCTGTCTCTTTTCTTCCATACTTCTTTATTCTGATACACTCACTCTGTCATACCACAAATCTCTTTGTCATCATTCACACAATTAATAGGAACACCAGAACATCGGTATTCTGGACAGAAGTTTGTTCTCCTAGAATGTTGAAGCTTGTTCCCAGCTGTGGTATATTCATCGACTGGTATGATACATTTATAGATATTCTTCAATTATACCTATGGGGACGGAGAGGGGGTTTTAATTATAACCTCGAGATGTAATGTATTTAGATGTTACAGAGTTGAGCCCGTCAGAGACAGAAACCCTGATATGAATGAATGAAAAAAAGAAAGAAAAGAAAGTAATGAATGAAAACTTTTTATTGTTCACCATAAACTTAAAATTAGACAATTATTGAATAAAATAAAGATTGATTTCGTGTGTCTAATATTCAAGGAGAGTTATTCCATAAGGTAAATTACCCGTACAGCAAAGGAATTTTCTACGAACGAAGAGATGTGAACAGGTGCCGATGAGAAAATATTGCATCAGATTTATTTCTAATTCTGCTTTATAAAAAGCAGAATTAGAAATGAGTTCAGCAGATAGGCAGACCGGCCATCTGTTGAAAAGCGGCTTCGATCGCCTATGGACATTTGTAACACCAAAGGTACTACCAATATGCTGCCGCTCTCTAAAGGGAGACAGGAACCTGGCCACTAGTGCCGAAACACAACTCAAGTTTATTATGGCTGCATACTCTAGACCTGGGGCGGTAGCCATCCAGACGGACAAATGCCCCACCACCTGGCAGTGGTTTGTTTTGTCGCCTCTTACAACAGGCCGCCCGGATGCAGGAAATTGTATTCTTTCTCCGTTCCTGTACGCATAATGTTACCTACTTATGTTACATTTTAATGGAATATTATAGTCTACCTACATACCAATATACATACCTACCTACCTATATATATATATATATATTAGGGTGAGTCAATTTTTTTTTACAAGTGACACAGATAAATGGGTTGCTAGACACTTTAAAAAAATTCTCACCAAATATGAGCTCTTAATTTCAATAGGACGGTCCTCCGCATTACAGTTTCGATTTTTTCCTTAGTCCAATAGAAAATAAATCATATCTTCGTTAGTAATTGATTAAAGCAGCAAAATTTAATGTACTTTTTTGTAGGAAATCGAACGCTCTACAAAAAAGGTCTATATATATATATATATATATATATATATATATATATGTGTGTATATATATGTGTGTGTGTGTGTATATAAAAGCACGGATTATTTAATTGCCGCAACGGTCCGTTAAGTGCTTTAATTTGTTAACAACAAAAACATCCCTGAAGGCGTTCCCTATAAACGACACCCTTAAAAACTGGAATAACGTAAAAAAAGCTCAAAAGGCGCGTTAACGCTTTCACTGCGCATGCATTAACATATTAAATTGTTATAAATATTTAAACATAAAACGTAATTAATGGAGTCGAAGTAATCCTGTGTTTTTCGGTTAATCGTTTAAAGTCTGATCAGTTCTTCAGATAAGTTTAATGTGATGAATATTTAAAGGTGCTCGTCTGTATCGTGTGTTGGTATAGTGTTCATGATTTTGAAAATAACGAAACACATGATCTCAATTTTTTCAAAAATATACAACAAAAATGATGGACCCAAATTAGATAAATACATTGATAGATAATATACAATGAACATAGATAAAAAAATGGTAGACCCAGATTACGTAAAAAGATAGACAGATAACTCATTTTTGTACACCATTAAAGACAACTTGGGGCCTAAATGGAGTGCTCTCGCAGCTTCCTATGACGAACGTGACAAAATAAAGTGGGACTTTATACTATATCTACATCTACTGGTATATCTAGATATGTTACAATATAGACAATCATGAGTTATATTTTTTATTTCAAACATAAAGTTAACAATATATTTATATTGTTTATTTATGTAGATAATTATATATTATCATTTACAAAACTATATGTATATTTATGTAATAATATTAATAATAATTACACATAACCGAATACAATGCAAGAAAATTTAACTTATTCGTATTATATTCTACTCACAGTCCATACATACTATAAGTAGAATACTGAGCCTAGATCACCGTCTTCTATGGGTAAGGTGCCCAGAAGGCTGGCTACGTTTCCTAAAATTATTTACAAAATAAATTGTTTTTAAATTAGATTCACAAAATATTAGGATCGTTTTAGTATCACGACAAAAGGAAGGTTTGTACTGAAAATCAGCGTTGTGTCGGATATTATGTCGGCACAGCAATAAGCTGAGTGCAAATCTTGTGTGCTGAAAATGCGGCGTACAAATTCTCAAAATATGGTCTTATTTTTTAAGACACATGTAAGCAATGTAAGTACGTTGCTATTCGTTCTAATACTTTTTTCTTTCTTGCTTTCTTCTTCCTATATGTATCGATTTCACGAAGCGAATCCCCAAAAGCGGCCACTTTAGGACACCTTATCGCCTTAAGATATTCTAAACAACACCGATACACATGTACCTTTATTTCTAAGCAGAAATAAGTTCATAAAATTTCGTGCTTCTTACTTTAAAAATGACGGTTTTTCATACAAACTTTAACCCCCTTTTCACTCATTTACGGGTTGAATTTTCAAAAATCTCATGAAAGTTTGTATGGTCCTAGCCCCAGTAGTTTGATATGTCAGTCAGTCAGCGAGGCCAAGTAATATATGTATATTATAATATGTATATAAAAGTATATATATGTATAGATTGTGTATAACTTGAAATTGAAATTTTGGTGGAAAAATACGAAACTTTTAAGTCTATGAAGATAGAAGGTCAGCGCGCTGGTCGATTAATTTTTATTCATTTATTTAAAACAACAGACAGGAGAATAGGGGAATTAAAGAAATCTAAACTTTAGCATTTATTATTAAACGAATAAACAAAGTAAAAATATTCTAAGCTTAAATTATATCTTGGAAAGGCTCATTTTTTTTATTCAACCAGCCGGCTTGGGCTTGCGTCAAAAAAGCTTCCATAAATATATCATAATATGTAATTACTAATAAGAAACTTATGATAGTACTAAATCTTAAAAGTACAAAAATCTAAATATGTTTTAATGTGAGTTTCTTATTAAATTAAACATGTTATTAGAAAACCAGTTTATAACCATCTTTTATGAACATAGCTTTTTGTGAAACTTTCAAAAACCAAACGCAAAATACAAAAAATTGTCGCTTAATAACAACAAAAGTACGAAGAAACAAAGTGAAAATGTTTTAAGTTTAAATTCCGTCCTGCAAAGACTCGATTTTCACTATCACTATAGGATAACGTTACTTACGGAACTTAGAGATAAATACGGACAGATAAACTTGTTCGTCGCGCGTGATAATTTTACGGTTATGGTTTTCGGCGCGTTTTCTAGATTTTTATGGTATCAAATTGTGTGAAAAACCATAAAATAAGAATTACTAAATAATTACAATAACCCATTAAAACCAATTAAATGTTGTAAAAACAGTAAGTAAAATTATTTTTATTATCTTTTAAAAGTAAGATGATAAGATGTTATTTTAATCCTTGTTCTTTTATATGTAAATAGCTTGAGTTCTTACCGAAGCTTCGCCGCGACTCAAACCGAAATTCGAACTCAAACCTCCAGAAGTACCTTTATTTTAATTACATAAAAACTTAATTAGGTTTTTAACATACATAAATCTTCAGTGAAAAATCACCTAACTGATGGTGAAAACCGTTTAAAAATCCGTTAAGTGGTTTAGGAGGAGTTAGAGTATTTAGCGGAAAGCGGCTTTATACTATGTAAAGATGTTAGGATTTAAGCTTCAGATACACTAGGGCGCAAATAGAGCTACATGTTACGGAACAAGTCCCTCATTAACTACGTAGAATGTCCCGAGACAAATGTCGCGGAACATTTTTGTAACCCGCCCAACTTATCTGTGAAACGGCAAAAATGGACCCACAGCCACCATATTGAAATTTCATACGAATTAGGGCTGCTAGTTGAAAAAAATGTTGTTTATTCATCAACGGCGTTATTTGTAATACTATAAATAAGAAGCATTTGGCCACAATCAATATTACATTACCACAGATGGAGCTCTAGCATTATAATATATGATTATCTTAAATTAATGTGATACACTCAAATGTTTTTGATGGTTATCCATAGATTGGCAACACCGGAGCGGAAACAAGCAACCCGCCCCGCGTCACATGAAATATTCCAGGACGTATTGCGGGATACTGGGAAACGTTGCAGCGTCACGCACGTACATAAAGCGTTGGACGACATTTTGTCTCCTAACATATCACCGCATCCCTATTCATGCTTCAATTGTTTAGATAACACCTACTTAAAATTCTTACTTTAACAGCATTATTCATGACATATTGCTAATTAACGTTCTTAGCATTAGTTAACTAAGCAACTGATTAAGCCTTAAACATTATTGAAAAATTCTTATTCAAAACAAAAATTTTACATTGCTTAATTAAATACTACTTAACTTTTCTACCCTAGGAACTTTTTGGTTGAATTTGGTAGAACATGGGCGATACGAGCAACCTTATCGACGACCATTGTGATTTTATTTTCATATTGTTGTAAATATTTCATCATAGGGTACAACCTATATTTATAAACCTTAGTACTAGGGCGCGTATATATCTAATGCATCTTGCTCAATAATGTGTAAATCTTCACCGAAAACAAGATTCCATTTTTGTCTATATCTTCACAAACTCAAACACCACCTGTTAAAAGCAACAATAGTTTTGTCCGCCATTTTGTTACTTCAGAGAGTTAAACAGTGGGTGGAGGCTGTTTAATCTGACAGCTAGTTTAAACAGGTTATTAAGTCTAAATAATGTTTATGAATACCATTTTCTTTAAATAATTGTTTAAAATATTACTTAAAAATTAATCAACGTTTATGAATAACGCTGTAATTGTGTTCACGCAGAGCCATATTTCAAATTCCTAAATCACAGTGTTAAGTATCTTTTTAGCGAAAATGTGTAATCATACAATCATACATACGTACAGCGTATCAGTTACATTTGCCTAACCCCATGGGAAATCACAAGATGACATATACGCCTATATCCATGTCTATATACCTACAAGCACACCTACTCTTATACAGCTGTTTCGAACAAGACCTTATTTGTTCTGCAAGTGATTTATCATAAGGCTTCTTACACCAGTCTATATTTTTAAACTCAATACAAATATATTTTTATATACATGTGAATATATGTGGGTAAGTAAGTATATATTTGAACTCTTAATTATGTTCCAATTCACATCGTGGTGTAAGTAGCCTTCTGATATACCGACCACCTGCAAAACAAACGGTCTCGTTCGAGGAAGTTTTATTACTACAAGTAATTAAAAAAGATTTTAAGACACAATAAAACATTCTCACGTAACAATTAAACTGCTTTAATTTGAATTAAATTAGATACTTATCGGTCTGTAATCAGCATTTTAAATTTTCATTGTGTAAATTAACGGAATTAAGTAAGAAATCTATACTTTTGCGACACGTTACAGGACCATTTTACAGGTCTTCATGAGCGTGCCAGATGGAGTCCCGCAGGTGTTTCGCGTCGCTTCTCCTGCTTCATGTGATATCTGGTACATTTTGAGCCCACGAAAGCCAACGTTACTGATCCGTTGTCCGAGGTACGAACCAGCCCTTTGTTCACCGGAACAGTCGTTTTGATAAATTTTTGTAGCGACTCATGGCCTCAGGATCCTACACGGTCGAAACGTTTCAACAGCAAACGGCACAAACATTGTAACTCTCAACGAGGATTGCACTTAGTACCCGTGCAAAAACGGACAAAGAATAAATTTTCCTGCGGCTAGGCGGCCTGTCGTTAAGAGGCGTAGCGTATTTGCCCGTCTGGATGGCTACGACCCCTGGTTAAAAGTATGCCGCCATAACAACCTTTAGTTGTGTTCCAGCATTAGTGGACAGGTTCCAGTCTCCCTTTAATGAGCGGCAGTGCATTTGTAGCATCTTTGGTGTTGCAGTGTGCAAGTGTCCATAGGCGATGGTAACCGCTGTCCATCATGTGGGCCTGCTGCAATCATACAACTAAAAAAAATATTAAAAAACAGTATGCGCAGCTTGAGTGATTCAGCTGTTTCAAAATATAAATTATCTTTGTCTTTTAAATTTTCGGTGAAAACGAAACGGCATCAGCTCTCTTTGTAATAAGTGGGTAATTAGTGTAAATAAGATAATTGAAGTCAGTCAACAACATGGGGGTAATAAAGTTTGACGACAGAAACCGGCGGGTTAATGTGACAACATAATTGTCGGTGAAATGTCACTTATAAACATGCACACGACATTACAACTCTCTCATAAATATTTTTAAGGCAGTAAGGATGGCGAATACGTGATACACCTGATGGTAAGTGGGCTGCTGTGCCCATGGTCATCTGCCTCTACAGATCTGTTTATTATTTACTAGCGGTCCAAGCAGACGTTGTCCTGCCTTGAAAAAAATTGACAACCTGATTATTTAAATTAAATATAGCATATGTTACTCAGGGATAACGTAGCATTCTAGTGATGAGGCCCTCGCCGTAGCCTGGTTTATTGCCAGGCTGAGATTCAGGCGATCAGGACGCGAGAAACCGCGACGACGATCGAACCTTGGTCGAGAGAGTTGGAAACTCCTGTAGCACGCACTGAGACGGTGGATGCGGTACGCCTGCACCTGTTGCGATGGCTCTGGCGGAAACTCGGGAACCTGACCTTCAGGATGACGCAGATACTTAAACGGGCATGGGTCCTTCGATAAGTATCTGAATCGTATGGCGAGCTGCCTGCCTTCCCCTCAGTGTCGCCAATGTGGCGCATTAGACACTGCGTTTAATACGCTGGTCGAGTGCGCAGCATGGGCACCGCAGAGATATGAACTCGAGACTCTTGTAAGTCCGATCCATTCGCTGGGCAGTTTGTTGCAAGCCATGTTGCATAGTGACGATCATTGGGTGGGTGCGGCCAATTTCTGCGAGGCTGTCATGTCTCAAAAGGAGGTCGCGGAACGAGAAAGGGAGAGAGGTGCGCATGCGTCTCGCGGGTACCGATGTCAGTCGGGGTCCCGGAGGCGCAGATATGCGCAAAATCTCCCCCCGTAATACCGCTGCAGGGGCGCTTTAGCATCTAGGGAGCATAGGATTCTTCATCCCTGTTGAAGAAGTGAGTTTGCCTGTCCCGGGGCATTCTCAAGTACTGGTGCGCTAGGATCAGCATGGGCGTAACTACGTTCTAAGTCTCACGCTCTTCCTACCACAGCGCGGGGCACATGAGCGGAGGGTGGTTTTAGTAGAGTATTGAGTTCTTTGAGTCTCTCTGGTGCGCCATTCGTGGTGACACCTCTCGTCGCTTTGGTCTAATCCCTAGTAGAGGACCCTGTAGTGTGCGAAATGCATTTCCCCCACCTCAAAAAAAAGCATTCTAATGATGAGAGAATTTTTGAAATCGGTGCAGTAGTTTTTGAGTGTATTCCTTACAAACATATAAAAATACAAATCTTTTCTCTTTATTATACTAGTATAGGATTATAGATAGTTATATGAAATTTTTAAAAAGATGTTGTAATGGCATGGTCCATAGGCTGTGTTAAGTAATTATAAATAAATCAATTCCTATAATAAAACTACGTTTTAACGGTTTTAAGCGCAGTATTTTATTATTTCAACGTTTCGGCCACTTTTCAGTAGCCATGGTCACGAAAGTCAGAGACGTCAATTAATATTTATAACAAAAAAAAAATTAGCCTACCGCCAACTTGTTCGTTTTAATTATCTAGTTTTAATTTTTGTTTATGGTTATTATTTATTCTATGGGAGCCTAATCTATATTAACCACCACTTCGCAACATGTTTTGGCTTGAAGAAAAGAAGTAGCGCAAGAAACTCTTTAGCAACATGCTTAGATAATATTAAAATGGGTGTGAGGTAAAATAAAAAGAGAAATTGTCAATCAAGTTCGTTTGTGTTCCGGTGCACGCAGAAAGAGCTCACAATGTCTTGAGGTCTGGCAGTTGCTTTTTGCTGGGTTTTGGTTTTAATAGTTTTGATGATCGGATCCCAAACATGTGGTACTTAATAAAAATCAAATAAAATACTCAGTTTTATTATGTGTACGTGTACTAGTCGCGAAAATTTAAGAAAGAACGAAGTTAATTATTTCTTTTTCTTCACTTCAATAGATTCGGTCATTGTTTCAATATTAATTCCAATATTTTCATTATTTTGCCACAAAATCCTAAAACGAAAACACAAAATGGGGAAGAAAAAGTAGGACAGTAGATCCCGGGTTCCAAAACGGATGCTCCGAGCGCAACCGGGATTTAATGCTCAGATGACGATGACAATGACTTCATATCTCAAAAACTACTCAACGGATTTTGTTCAAACTAATATTGGTTAAAAGTATCTTTGAGCTTAGCTTTTAGACAGCATCCCACTGATTTTTGTTTTTCAAAATGTTTGAAGGTAAATAGCAACATAAAAATTTGTTATATTTGTTAATATTGCTTATATAATACCTAAATTGACATTCTAATTAGAATAGATAATAAGAATATTTACGTAAATTATATTTTTTATTTTATTACATCTTAATTTTTAATTCACTTTATACACCACTATGTGGTAGAATGTACTGTTCACCTACAATTGTACCTATAACACCTGTATAAACTACATTCTTGCAAATAAAGATATCGATTGATTGGTTATATGTAATTTCTTTTTATAATTAAATTCTAGGGTGTATTTGTATATTTTAATTTTAAGTTTGTAAATGTATATTTAATTGTAAATAACCAATAAAATGGTTCACGTAGTAAAATGAAGAGACAATGTACGTTTGTTACTTCTATGAAACACATTAATTTAAAAAAAATATGTTTAACTTGGTCAATATTTATTTTTCTTTATTCTTTATTGTACACAAATAATAACAAATAAAATTACAACATAGAGGTGATGTACAAAGGCTAGCTTAACCCTAAAAAGAGTTTTCTTCCAGCAAACCTAATAATAATAATAAATATAATAATAATAAACCCGCAGGGGGGCTTTGTGGCGAAGCCTTAGGTGAGTAGCGACACCTCGTACCTGACTCCGGGGGCCAAGACAAAGCCCCCACCTCCGTGCTTGCCTTAGCCAGCCGGTACTGAGTGGAGATCGCTAGAACTAAGACTCAAGCTCCAGGGGTGGAAGTGATAAATGGCATCACGTCAGAAGTAGCTTCGGTGAACCTGCAGCCCACCTCTCTACACCCATGTTGTCCCTGTCTTCTATGGCATTTTTTGGGGTCCATGCAGGGAGTGGCGAGTCACCGTCTGCCCATTTTTCCATGTTCCCTGAACATTGTGACGGGCAGACGCCATAGTCCCCATATTCCCAGATCCCTAGTACCACTAGCAGTTCACCCCAATAGCCCGGTACTTTTTGTACTCATTTCCCACAATAGTCCTACACTGGCCGGGGCTTGTCCTTGGGTGCATTACTATATGGTGTAGACAGGGATAATCGCCGATCCGTGTCACGCCACATTTACATTAAATTTGTCAAAGGGCCTCTCCGTGTTGGCCTTCCCATGGCGCCACGCAAGCCCTCCAAAAGTCCGGGCCATTTTTATGGCTGGTCTTGAAAGACATACAGTATAATAATAAAATGATTTATTTGCCTCAAAAATAAGTAACAATCTTAATTACAATATAAAAGACATTGTAAATTTGCGGTCTTAGAAACTAAATTATTGTTTATATTTCTACTAGCTCCAAAACTAGTATTAACTGTACCTTTGGAGCTACAATATATAACCTATGGGTCTAGCGGGAGTTGGAAAACAAGAGGCAGAGTTGTGTACATTAAATTTTATATGGTTAAGTAAATAGGTACTTATACCTTAAGTACATTAAATTTACTTATTGAAAATAAATTGTATATTATGAACTACATACAAATATACATACTGTTACAACCTAGGCCCCGATAAACATAAATTCGACGTACAAATCTGTAAAAGCACATTTTAATAATTGTAATCATCTTCTTTTGTTCACTTATTTATTGGCATATTTTTCTAGTTATTGTGGAGAATAGCCTATTGTACTCGTTTATGGCCACTTGCAGGCATCATTAGCCAAGTGTGCGGATTACGATTACTAGGAAATTGGGTGGACGTAGCCGGACGGGGAGATTCGCATTCGTGAAGAATAAAACGACGGGCTGATTGAGAGAGGAGTCAGTTGAGCGAGAACCACGATCAAGGCATGATGTGTGTACAATCGGGAATCTAATAGTGACGGACTTTGCGCGTTTTATTGAATTACGATCTTCTGTATTACGTTTGGATTTGTTGTATTCCGTTATATTTGTACCTGTATTATACGTGTTTGTAAAGTTCGAATAAACTATAATAATTCCAATAGCATTTTAATTCGAGTCCTACAACTCGTAACAATACATAAACTTACATACACATATATCTATACATATCTAGTACATATAAAATACATAGACATATAACATATATCAGTTAATTATGACACAATTTCTTACTTACTTACTTATTACTACTACTTACCTAAAGTTAAATATACAAAATGCAATCTTTCAAGCGAAATGTTAAAGCATTCCTTCTCAAACAAGCATATTATTCAGTTGAAGATTATTTTTGTGCTTAAATAATAATATGATTATATAAAAATGCCTTCCTATTGACATATTTTTGTAAAATTAATAATGTTTATTGTAAATTAGAATTTTTTTATAATGCTAATTATGACTACGTATTAATATTTCTTTCACAAATGTTTTTTCTTAATGAATTAATATAAATTAAATAAATTCATCTTGCAAACGTCTGGTATTTTGAAAGACAATTTATTCTCCAATAAAATATTGTTACATACCGTCAAAGATAAGCCGCACAGCCTATTGTAAGCGCAGCTTATTGTCCTTTTCTAGTAATCGACGAATCCTTTGTCTTTTGAATTTGTAGTTAAGAAAAACATGCTATTGTCAATTTACTTGTTTTATAACCATCATTAGCGTCGAACTATAATCCCTATTGTTATTGTATTCGACTTTGTGGACGTTCGCAGGTGTGCAAATTTGTGTTTCTTAGAAGCTTAGTGTGCGCAGCCAACTTCTTTGTACTGTGTAGTTAGTATAAGACGATGCCCGAATGGAGGGGCGGGCAGTTAAGCGAGGACTACGAAGCGAGTCAGACGTTTTCTAGTACTCTCGATTAGCGATATAAACGACGGACTTTGTGCGTTCGAATTGTATTGAATAGTGCAGTGTGAACTGGTTGCATCCAGTGTTATTTGTATTTGTTTTATAGGTGTTTGTATAGTTCTAATAAATTCTATAGTAGTTCCAACGGCATTTTTAATTAGAGTCCTGTAGCTCGTAACAATATGTTAGCGACAAACTAATGCGTGATTAGAAGGGTAGAAGAAAATAGAACTAGGGACTGAAGGTACGGACAGGATGCGATCTTAAAATAAATTGCAACAGGAAACACTTCAGGTAACATTTAATAATAATTAACGATGGGGCGTCCTTTGTCTGAGTGTTGATGATAGCTTCATTTTCAGGCAATCGATATTTACTGTTAGACTTCGGCCTCCCAATTCCTCATCCAGCCCCTGCCGAAAAGCTTACGGAGGTCGTCGGTCCACCGAGCTGGAGTGTGTCCTTCACTACGTTTATCGAAACGCGGTCTACTCCAGGACATATTAGCTCCATCGACTGTCGGTCTTACGACAGACGTAGCAGGCCCACTGCCACATCAACTTACTAATTTGTGTGTTATATCGGTAACCTTACGGATATTCTCATTTTTGACTTTATTCATAAGAGAAGCACCCAACATAGCCTGCTGAGTGACTTTAAATTTGTAGACCAGTCCCACTGTCTGTGACCACGTCTAGGCACACCATGTTATAATGACTAGACTAGACTGACGAGAAAACTTAACGTAACTTACCGAGTGTTGCGCAGCCCAATTGGATTCTCCTATTGGTTGCCTCCTCAAAGTTATGCCTACCTATCTTGATAAGGTTGTTGATAATGACATGTCTATTGGGTAGCTATGGAAATAAATCGCTGCCTACATATTTTTAGAAAACTTTAAAAAATAATATTATTGGTTACATATGCGTCAATTATATGCATAATTTAGATATATGTCATTAAGTCATCATATCAGTCAAAGGTGCGCTCGAACAACTCCTCCTGAATCGTAATTTAAACAATTTTATGAATAGTAGGTCTGTTATGTTTATCGGTAGTTTATATTATACTTTGTCGCTTCCATTACATGTTTCAATCTGCCTGACTTCCGAAGATTACATTCTGTATGTTGAGATATGTATATGTGATATCATTAGTGAAGTACGAATACACAGAACTAAGCTTGGTATAGAAATTAGCACTGAGTCGTGCTAGCACCATGGCGACCAGGTATACGAATATACTGGGTAAAGTAAGTATTAATAAAAACTAATTACTAATAAAGAAAAATGGTGAAGTTAGGAAATTAAGGTGGAATATTTAAGAATTAAGATTCTGGTAGTAAATCTAATCTAAAGCTAAATCAATGAATCATTTATTTGCTCAAAAACATGGTGTAGGTATACATAGATGACATGTTGCTTATAAGGTTTCTTCACATGTTTTTGCCGGTCAGGCATGCAAATTGTACATGCATACTTAAAACTACTTCAATAATTATAAGGTCAATTTAAAAAATTGATATGTACCTATTGATATAATATGATATGATTCATTTTCATAATAATAATTTATTTGTATATTTTTCATTAATTTTTATGACTATTATGTATAATATATATTATTATATATAATAGTCATAAAAATATACAATTTATCATGCATGTATTTGTCTACTAAATATGCTTTTTGGTTCGAGACCGGTACCAAGCGGATGAAGCTCGTGTCGTTCTGCAAGGTGTTCCAAGCCGAACTTTACGCCTTATGGCAGGCTACCGAACTTGTAATAAGGAAATAGTGGACGAGCGACTCGAAATCATCCTTAGCCTTGGTTTCCCGTCCTGCCACGCTCCTCCCCCTGGCGTTCAATATTCGCCAGAATATTGCTAGGATCACGGGGACAGGACGGAACATCCAGCTGTACTGGGTCAGGGCTCACGTTGGAGTACCTGGCAATGAGCGAGCTGACGAGCTAGCCAAGTTAGCGGCACTTAGTGATGAAGCAGCACCGTCCTACGACAGGTGCCCGATGTTGTTCGTTAAGAAAGAGTGCAGGAGAGCATCAGTAGACACTTGGGCGCGACGGTATACAGAGGCTACTTCAGCAGCCAGTAACAAAGATGTTTTTGCCTGATTCTGTGAATGCCTACAAGACTGTTGGCAAAATCAAGGTCACTTCGATCTTGACGCAGGTGCTGACCGGACACGGGGGCTTTGCAGCGTATCTGCATCGCTTCTAATGCAAGGACAGCCCAGTATGCGCTTGTGATGACGAAACACCGGAAACCATCCAACATTTGTTGCTGGGATGTCCTAGATACGGTCACGCCAGGCACGATCTGGAGTCCAGCATCAACATGAAGTTGACCGAGTCAGCATTGGCAATAATGCAGGTTGGCAAGGACACCAGATCGTGTCTGGAAGCATATTGGTCAAAACGTTGCAGAGCACGCCGTGAAGCGGAACAAAACCAGGTAATGTTTATCCAATAACTCGGTGTTCTTAAAACCCTACTGTGGTCATCATCTGAGTCTGGAACGGAAGGAGCGGCTCTCTGAATATAAAACCGACCGCAAGAGGCGTCTAAATAGAATAAATAGTAGGAAATTCATTTAATTTTATATCAATAGTTGTATTATTTTATTTTACACTTTTATTAGGTTAAGTAGTTAAATATATATTTTAAGTTGAAATAGATTTATAATGCGCAACATAATAAATACCCATACACACAACATTTCACACTTGCACATACACACAACACTTCACACTGGCACATATACACAGAGGCACACTCAAATAAAACAAAGTCGGAAAGCATACGAACGTGAATATAGTAAAAATTAAGGTTATATAAGCCCCGAAGAACATCGGGGGCAAACAGGCGACACAAAAAAATGCTTTTTGGATCAAAAGACCTATCGGCTTATTTTTAAATGTACTAATATTTTTATTAGTTTTTAAATCATTTGACAATTTATTAAAAATTAATACACCCATGGAAAAAATACTTTTTTGGAACAAAGTCGTTTTACAGTTTATATTTTTGAGTTTGTTATGAAGTCTGAGGTTTGTATGAGGTTTCGTAATTATTAATGTCCTTTTTTATAAATAAAGCGGTTTCATAAATATATAGCGAAAGGAGTGTCATGATATTTAGATTTATAAAATGGGTTTTCAATGAATCTGCTTGTTTGATTTTGCAGATTGCACGTATGCATTTTTTTTCTTTTAATGCACATTCTTTATCAGTCGAGTTGAAGAAAAAAAATGTTAACTGAATAAAATTTCCACCTCCATTAGATTCCTACTTCAATCCCAAATCGTTAAAACTCCCCGGACACGGTAGAAATGTCATTATCAGACGCCGTCGAAGTTGCAATAGAATTATCTCGACTACCTGTTGATGGATTAATTTATTCAATTTTTGGTACATCCTTGGACTTAGAAAATACGATACTTTGACACAAACTGGCGTCTACATTATTCTTTGTTAAGTATATTACAATAGAAGTGGAAGTGTCATGTCTGTCGCAGGACCGATGGCTGATGAAGCAGATGAGTCATGGAGTGGAGATCGCGTCAGGGTAAACGTAGTGTCGGACGCCCTCCAGCCCGATGGACTGACGACCTGCGTGGGGTCGTCGGTAGGCGCTGGATGAGGAAGGCGGAGGACCAAGATGAGTTAAGCGCCGACTTGAGGAGGCCTACGTCCAGCAGACCTGTGACTAGCTGATGACGATATTACAATAAAGTGGGTTTTAATTATATTATCCAATTTGCAGTGAGCTAAATCTGGTGCGCTAGCTGGTGAACTAGATGAGCATGTATAGCAGAGCCTATATGATCGCACTAGACTGGATCTAACGGTCTAACGGCCTTTACACCATCCAATTCTGGGACGCTAGCTCACTGCGCACTTAAGACCTGCGTGTTTGTATATACATATATATATATATATATATATATATATCTAACGGTACCAGCAGTCGTTATCTTGCCTTGAAAATAAATTAGAACCCGATTGCAGCGCCACCTAATGGGTGCAATTGTGAATCTAAACCATCCGGGGATCCACTCGAATACACACAAAAAATTCAACAAGACTGGTCCAAGGGTTTAGAAGAAATTCAGTGACATACACACTAACATTACAGTTTTATAATAGAGGTCAATAGTCGAGATAAAATCTATCCTATCTTTTAAGTTGGACCAAATTACACATAGATAGAAGATTTCATCAAGATCGGTTAAATAGTTTTGGAGTTTATCCCGGAAATACATCGAGACACAAGATTTTTATATAATACTCGTATATCTACTAGCTGACCGGTAAACATTGTTCTGCACTAAAAATAAAAAATACACCATAGGAGGAGGAAAATACTTTACGACCTATTCTCATACCTACTAAATATACAAAAAAAACAGCAGTAGCACAGTGGTTAACGCATTGACGTAAGCTCAAAGAGGGCTGGTTGGAATCCTGACCTGAACAGATGTGCTATTTAGGCAGTTTTCTGAGGTAATGTGCATGTTATTACAATTAGCATGTGTTAACGGCGAACGAAAACATCGTGATAACGTATATGTCCGTCTTACTGTCAGAGAGGCCAAATCCTTACCAACATTTAGAAAACTCAGAAAACACTGTTTGTTCACAAATAGCTATGTTTGATCAACACAATATAATCATGCTAATACGTTTATTATAAAAACTTATATATTTTGAAATATATTATTGTATATGTGTATATATATGACTATATTTGTATATTTATTTCTTAAATTAGTTTTAGTATTTATGTATCTATTGCCTTTTTCCTGCACCACCTACATCGCCTGATTCAATATTTATTTAGGTTGCCAGGAAGAGATCTCTTCGAGCGATAAGGCCGCCTATTGTATCGCCTAGAAAATATTGTAAATATGGTCTATTTTGTAATTGTATATTTTGGTGTGCAATAAAATATTATCTCTCTCTCTCTCTCTCTCTCTCTCTCTCTCTCTCTCTCTCTCTCTCTCTCTCTCTCTCTCTCTCTATGTCAAACCCAGCAATCCGCCATAGACAAGCGTTGCGTATATACTGCCTCCCCGTCTTCCCCTATATAGTATGTATCTTACCAAGAATCCGCTATTTTTGATTGTAGTTCATTTTCAAATTGCTAATAAAGTGTACAAAAAGCAGCATATTGCAAAACCAGTGGATAGATAAAATAAATATACATAAATAAAAAGCCTTTAACGTAGCAGAGGAAAACGGCGGAAACTGTTTACCGGAAACCAGGCGCGGCCATAACCGGAAGTTGCCCGCGAACGGCAAGAATACGTCACATAAATCACTTTTATGTGCACGCTATATGGGTACACTATACGGCTGTTGTGAATTAATCATTTATTTGGTAGTATTTTGCCTGTGGTAATGGTGGGCTTGCCTTCTGTTGCTTTATGGTTCAAAATAGCATTCCTTTTTCAAAATTGTTCCTTTTTTGAAATACTATATTTTAAATAATAGTCTTAAGGGGCTACCTAAATGGAGTTCGCTATTTGAAAGAAAGAAAAGAAATATTTGAAGAAACATCTCGCTCGCGCATTATGGCAGAATTTACTTACGACAAATCTGTATTATACAAATCTTAATAATGATATTACGAAAGTTTCATTGAAATTCGATTTTAAATTCATATATATTTAATTTTCTATACATGAAAATTAATTCTTGTGAAACTTCTTTTTATGTATGAAACCTTTTGTGAATTATCTGGAAATTATAAGTATATTATCAAAATTATGGAAATGCGCAGGCGAGATAGCAAACTGCATGTATGTAGCTCCTCAATTTAAAAAAAGCTAATATAATTTTTTATATATTGTTACCAATTTGTAGGGGTTTTGTAGGATGTAAATTCGAAAATGAGTACATACACGTAATTCACAGCTCTTGCAAGTATAGCTGAATACAACAAAACCAAAACGTAGGGTAGAAAATCGTTATCACATAAATCACGGAAACTTCGTCGTTATAAGATACTCGCTCCAAAAATACACTAGTTAACCCCTCGTTCGCAGTCAGAACATGACTGGCGCATTTCCCGACTGACCGACCCTCACCTATTTGTAAATTAGACATATACCCCCAAGCAACATGCCGCTCACTGGTTCTTTAAATCGTAAAATGGTCAGCTTAATGGCTTCCAAGAATTCGCATGAAATACCAACAGAGGAAAGAAGGTTTTGTGAAGTCTTACGGCGGCGTGAACAAAGAGATGTGCGCGAACAATAGACCACTCAAATTCAAAGGTGTAATAAGACACCTGTAATGGATTAGTATCGGCTTGCAACAATATGTTACTGTAAAAGCCCGGACTATGGTAAATCCTAGAATTAACTAACACGAGTTGGTAAATGTTGATTTTGGGAATAGGACAAGTAGTAATCATTTGGTATTAAATATTTATTAATCATTTATTAGAATAAACCTAACATTTTATAGGAAAACCTTACCAAGGCTTAAGGATAAAAGCCCGAAATTTTTCTGTGATCTGTGTGTGTGATGTTGGTTAATTTTAAGATTTGAAAGAAAGAAAAAGATTTATTTAGAACTACAATGTAAAACTACTTAAACTATTTAAATAAAAACAATCAGTAAATGTAGTTCTAAATTGGTGCTAACTCAGCAAAATTGCCGGTTGAGATAACCAGCGCTGATCTTCCGATAGGGCCATTAGTGACATACACGGACACAGGCACATAAGACAAACATACGAAGTGAACATACAACAATTAAAATAGAAATCGAAAGAAAAAAGATTTATCACTCTCTGGTGGTAAAAGCCCGAAAAATCTTTAACATTGTAAATTCGGACATTTACCAACTCGTGTTGGTAATTCCAAGGATTAAACGTAGTTCGCGCTTAACATATACAGTAACATAATTTAAAGTATTACTTCTAATACATTAATTTTTTTAGTGGCATCCTTTAATTCTTTTTACCAATAACCAGTGTCGATAAGTAAAATTATTATTTTCCTTTTTCAGCAAAAAAATATTTCACGCAAAATTCCCTGTGTTCAGGCATATGAAAAAAATCAAGGAAATATTTCCAAAGCAAAAGACGGTTGAGATAAATATATTTTGCCATTAGACATTACGCTGCATGGTGACAAAATTTATGGGAACGCATTTGCACGATTTATGGGATACCCTGAGATGATGGCTGGGGTGTCTCACCCTTGAGTTTTCTTGCACACTGTGGTGTGAATATGCTATGTTGGATTGTTTGTTATAATTTTTTTTTCTAAGACAAAGAAAACCAATTGTTTTAGCAGTATCTTTGTTCGATTCTACTTCAAAGTTTTTATTCAAACTAAGTGTGCATACATATTTGTTGCATCACGTTTCATCCACCAATTTATTGATGTATAATTTAGCGCAATTAAAGACTATGGTCAACACATGAACGTGATGCTATGTAAATACAGATAATAAATATCACTCTTAGAGTAGCCGATAAAATTGGGCATTTGTCTAAATCATCAAAAATGTCCAATCTCATAAAAGTGTAAATATAATATATAATATTGATTAAAATACCGGTGTGAACATCACGTAAACGATAAGGATTCTGTATATATATAGTCTAAGTTAAATTAGGGACAAAAAGAACTTAATATTGTTACGCGTGTGCGGGACTCGAATTAAAATTCCGTTAGAATTTTTATAGATTTTATTAGAACTATACAAACATGTATAACACAGGTACAAATATAACCGAACACAACAAATCCAAACGTAATGCAGAAGGTCGTAATTCTATAAAACGCGCAAAGTCCGTCACCATTAGATTCCCGAATGTCCACACGTCACGCCTAGATCGTAGTTGTCACTCAACTGCCCCTCTCTGTCAATCAGGCCATCGTTTTATACTGCACAAATGAAAATGTGCCCGCTCGGCAACGTCGACATAATTTCCTAGAATTAGCTTGTACTTATAATCCGCAACACCTGGCTAATGATGCAGCCTGCAAGCGGCCGTAGACGAGTACAATAGAACAATAGGCTGTTCTCCACAATAACTAGAAACGTATGCCAGTAAACAATAGAAGACGATCATAAAAGGATTACAATTAGTTAAAATGCCGACAGGTAATAAAATGTGCTTTTACAGATTTGTAAGTGGAGTTTGTCTTTGTCGGAGCCAAAGTTTTAGCAATATACTACAAGAGTAAAACAACTCATGGTCTTATATTGTACTCCCCTCACGGCGATTGAGCCATGGGGTCTCGCCTAGTGTTGCGTCACCCTATCCAACGGGGTAACCATCATCAACGCATCACACAACGTAATTAAACCCCCATAATATTCATCGAAATCATCAGAAAACTTCGTAACAAACTGTTATAATTGTCATGTGCCGGTGAAGAAAACATCTTGACGAAATGTGCTGACTGCTGTGTAAAATTCGTCAATCCACCTTGAACAAACATGGTGGGTATTCTGTCCGTTTCAAGTATGCAATAGAGACACCCGAGAAATTTTATTGAGAGCGTATATGGGTTGATATCATAATATTATTATTTAGTATTAAACTTATAAAATATTATATATATATATTTGAGCATTTTACCTAATGCTCTGTACCACCTTCTTTACGAGATTAGTTTAAAATATTTTTTAAGTTGCGTTGTTTGAACGAGATTGCTTTAAGCGACAAGGCCGCCTATTGTTCTCATCTGACTATATTGTAATCGTACTGTTTTTGTTTTTTATTAATATTATGATTTACAATTGTAAAATTACATACAATCGAATACAATAAAAGAAAACTTATTTATATCGTATTCTACCCATAGTATGTATATTTCGTTGCAAAAGGTATCTTAAGCTGTTATTTTGTTTTCAGTCTATCAGTTTTTGGTTCAGTAGGGACACTAGGGAATACACTAACTAACAATGAAAGTCTTAAAACAGAATAATAGTTTAAAATACCTTTTGCAACAAAAAATAAACTTCGGTCCAAATGTCGTTTACGATAAAATGGCGGTAAAGGCTCGATGCATAGACCAGCAATTGAAGTCACTAATCTATACAGATAAATAAAATTGAAATGTCTGATTGTAGTGTCAAAATAACAGCTTTTTACTAAATGAATATGAAAGTATATAAGCCAAAAAAAAATATTTTTTAAAATTTTTCTCTATTTGTATATCGGCTAATCTCTGAAACGGTTGGACTGATTTTGTCACAATTTTCACTAGCAAATAGCTGGTGTTATAGGGAATAATAACTTGGGCTACTTTTTTTAGGGTTCCGAAAAAAAATCCACGTGGACAAACTCGCAGGCACAGCTAGTAATATACAAAGCAGTTAAAACAATGAAAATCTTAAAAAACCTTAACGATAACTCTGTTTTATATATTACCCACATCGTCCAGCATTAACATTAACAAACTTGCTTTCTCATTTATTTACTTATTTCTAAAAATACTCATTAAAAAAATCAAAGAAAATAGAAAATTATTATTTCATAAAAATACATCTAAAATAAAATATTTATTAGAAATATCTCGAAGATCGTCGTCAGCGGAGCCTGGGGTCCAAAATATCGGTGGTTGGGCCTTCAGAGACAGGAACCTCACAATTCGTGTAGCGTCCAAGAGTGCTGCTTTCTATACCTGAGCCTTTATCTAGTATTCTAGCGAGAGCCTAGATAACGGTCGAGGCTCTTCTCTATTTTCTTTCTATTTTTTAATTTCTTTTTCTCCTGACGCACACACTTGTCATCAGGGTATTTTGTGTATGTTTTTGTGTTTTCTTTTATTTTTATTATTTTTTCTTGTCTTTTTTATTGCCAAATCTATTTTTCAATACATACATTTAACTACAATTTTGAGATCCAAACATTCTACTGACATACTATTCTAATTTATATAAAGCTATTTACTTTTAATATTACATTTATCTATTGCTATTTATTTTATTTGCTAGTTTATCAATTATTTGTTCTGTTGTACTTTTTACATATTCTCATGTATCTATTTATATATTTACTATTTGGCTCTTCGCTATTAAGACGGTTTACGGTGATAATTATCGTCACAATTAATTATTTTATTATTATAATGTGGCCCAATTCTGGTATTTCAATATGTTGGCGTTGCGAAAATATTCAAAATACGTTTCCATTGCGATAGTGCTAAAAATTCGTATTCCACTAAATCCACAATATCTTCTCGATACCTATCGTCGCGGCAGAATAATAGTACAAATAAATTGGTATTTATCTAGCGGTTCCAATTGTGAATCTAAACTATTCAGGGCCCACTCGAACACACATTTTTTTAAAACAGAGTGACGCGCTCGTGTCACTCCATTGGGATTAACAGAATACCGAATCCAGGCAAACTTACAATTGAGACGATAATGTCCGGCGATTTTGACGATATAGTAATAGCACAATTGGGCCCCTGTACCTAATTACTGTCTATTATTAACTGTATCTCAACTTGTTTCATAATAAACAGTAATTCAACTGTCGTTTATACATTCGAAGTAAGGCAACCAACACTAACGGTTGATTAAAATCCTCTATAAACTAACTTCATCACCTGTACAAACAAAATTAAATTTTAAGTAACAACAATTTACTGCCATCAAATCTTAATGAACTCCACTCAATACAGAAGCTTCTAATTAAAAAGTTCCATAAAATGACATTAACGCTCGTACTAACAAATTTAAATATCTACAACAATTTCGAAAGTTGGTTACTAATACAAATTTACGAGGTACTACTATCACATTTATTAATTAATACAACTTAAATTCCCTTAATGTAAATTAGGGAAAGCTTGAAAAAATTTTTAAAGCGTGTTAAACTTTGCACTCAGAGTCAAATAATGGCCTATTAATCTCTTTCTTATATTCAAATGTGGTTTCATGATTTGTGAAAGTAATCAGAAATCCCTATTTAATATTATAAATGCGAAAGTAACTCGATCTGTCTATTTGTTAAGCTTTCAGGGAAAAACTACTAGGAGTACTGGAAGCGGTTTTGCTGTAATTTTGTTTAAATGTAGTTTTTATATCGAAAATTGACATAAATACTTTTCAAACCGGGAGATGGGATCGTTTGCGATACAAAATGAAGTGAATCTTCCGGGGGCAAATAGCACTAACATAAAAATTTAATACAATGTAATCTGTATTAACGCCTGCTCTTTAAACTAAGAGGTACGCACTACACAATAAGTATCAAATATATATATTCAAGGATTCAAGCAAACAAATACCAGACCAAAAGCCGGACTAATATGATAGAACAAAAATCTAGGTCTTTGACTGAGGCCAGCCGAGGGATTTTAGAAGTTTAAAAAAGCATATTTCGTTAATTAGTTGAGATTTTCATGACAAAGCAAATACTTCGGTAAAAATAATCATTATTCTAGAACGATTGATAGTTGCCTTTTAATTAATATTTTTAGAAAATAAAACTTTAGATTAAAAACTATACTACAAAACACACTCGGTTAAACTCAAACAATATAACAAAGCGCGGATGGTTAGACTTTGTTGGCGTACATTTAATTATATTAAAAAAAATGATCACGACGCGCTGTTCTAGAATCTTAACTCAGTGATTAATAAAGAACATTTTTTTTAACAAAAGCAAAAGCGACTTAACGCTAAAAACCAAAAATAAATATTTAACCGACATATTTCGATAACATCATGAAGTCGGCATCTAGTAAAACATAAAGAACAACAACTTTACAAAGCATATTAATTATTATAATAATATAAATTTATGTTTTACTTGACACCGACTTTAGATGTTGTGGAAATAAGTCAGTTACATATTTATTTTTTTGGTTTTTAGGTGAAGTCGGTTTTGTTTAAAAATAAAAAATTTTAGTTGCGCAAATACTTCAATAGTTTTAGAAATAATATATTAAGGAACTGTAAAAATTGTACAACAACGCGTATACATATTTGCCATCTCACTCTTCGGTGTATAGGTTCTTCACCAAAGGTTGCTTTTGATTTCCTTGTGAGCCACTAGTCAGATCCTGATTTGGTGAACATGGGAATATCTCAGGAGTATATACTTACGAATAAAGAATAAAAAAATCAAAATCGATCCACAATTGACGGAAAAATCGCATAACATGCCTACAAAAAAATTAAGCGCCTGTACAAAGTGTAATACTAGCACATATATACAGACAAGCATTTTTTTGAAAAATGTAGGCTCTCGGCGTTTTTTAATAAGGGTTACTATCGATTTCTCTAAGCTCCACTCATGAGATCCTATCTTGGTCACCATGGAACAACTTCGGGAGTATATACTTATGAGTAAAGAAAAAAAATTGAAAATCAGTTTACAATTGATGGAGATATCGTGTTACAAAGAAGTTGGTTAAAAACTTTTGTGAGTTTCTCTAATACCTTAGACTCCACTCATCATATACTGACATGGTAACCATGAGACCAATTCGGAAATATATATAATCTTTCGACTAAAAAACGTATTTGAAAATCGGTCCACAATTGTCGGAGAAAACGAGTAACTTACATACAAAAAAAATCATACAGACGAATTGAGAATATCCTTCATTTGGAAGTCGGTTAAAAATAAAACTAGACGCTATTAATTTAAACTATTTTCAAATTGTAATTCATAGATGAACATCGTTGTCAGTGATTCGTAGCCCACTGCTAGATGTGAGCCTTCTCAAATTTGCGTCACGTATATCCTAATACCCCACTTTCCTCTCGCAAGCTTAGAGTGCTTGATGATCTGAACCAAGAGTAAATTCCTGACAGAGTTCTTCCACAAAATTCAGTTTAGAATATTATACATTCAAAACAAACAAAACATTGATCTCAGATATTATAATATACACGCATGAGTAAGCAAGTTTCTAAAGTAATATCATCAAGAAACGCACAAGAATCCAAAATTAGAATATTGTATTCGTATTAAACAGGAACGTTTCAATGCCGGTATAAAGAGGGTAGTTCGAACACAGATATCTTTATACAAATATACGTTCAATGCTTAAGGTGAATGTATAATGAAAGCTAAGCTATACAGCACTATATTATGCTACGTCTATGCGTCTTATAGTTCCAACACGAGAGTTGTTTTGCCATGACTAGTGCAATTGAAGTAAGGCTACAAGAATGTAAATGTACTTGTAGCTGGTCTGATTAGCCAAGTTGCTATTGCATGGAGGATTCATGGAATATTTTATTATTGTCCTTGGTAATGGATGAAAGTTAGTAGGTACACTTGTAGCCCAATTAATATTCAAAGAAAATTAAATCAACTCTTTAAAATATTTTGTAGTAACTTTCAAGACAATGCGTTATTGTACTCGAAGAAAATTGATTATATTTTTTACAAGAAGTCATAATGCGCTATTATCATTTTATGTCTACACTTAAGCCACAATACAGAATTGCTTTTTTATTTTTTTATTGCATGAGTTAAGCCGACAGGCAGACGGCCCACCTGGTGGAAAGCGGTTACCATCACCTATGAGAATTAGAAACACCAACACCAATGTGCTGCTGCTCTTTAAAGGGATGATGTAGATATTGAACTGTAGAAATTCTGTACAGCTGCGAATTCCTTCACTTGCGGACTTATAGAACCATATTATTGGATTAGTCCTGAAAGTTCCTAATGCATAGTAACCTTATTTTCACTTTTATTTCCTCAATCTGTCCCTTATTTTCTTCCACATTTTCTTCTACTTGCGTATAAATTATTCAAAAATTAATGACGTCTACTTAAGGGATTGACTCTCTAATGTGAGTAACTGGCCTTAGATACTTACTAGCAGATCGTATCGTCCTTACGTTCATCTAAATTCAAGCTATATGAATTATTAATAGCTATATATAGCTTTTGTATAGCTTATACTGGAGTGCGTGCCTAAGAAGAAAATGTTTTTCCCGTCCTTTGTTCGAGACTGGGAGATACAGTGGCGTTCACACACGAATGGCCCCTTTTTAATCTGCCGCCGGATTTTTCTTTGGCAACGGTATAATGCGCCGCTGCGCTAAGGGAAGATGTCTTTGAGAGGTTTTTTAGGATATGGCTTTGCATAGTCCACGCATGTAACCTATGGTAAGTAAATGAAAAACTAGGACTAATTTATGTATGTGACATAAGATTGTTGAATAGTTTGTCCGTTATCAGAGCTTTGTAATATACATGAACAGATTTTCATAATATCCGGTCTATAGATCTATACCAGATATTAGGAATATCTGTAACTATCATGACTGGAGATTATTTTCTTTTTATAAATAAATCAATTTAGAAAGTAGAAAAAGTACATCTAACAAAGTTTATTTCCAAATATCTGAGAATACTAAAAATAACCTTGCAAAGTGTGGAGTGGCTAATCAGTGTCTGCCCATTTTTCCAAGTTCCCAAACATCGCGAGTTCATCTCAATAGCCCGGTATCTTTTGTTCTCATTTCCTACAATACTGGCCGGAGCTTGTCCCTGGGTGCATTTTTATATGGTGTAGACAGGGATAATCGCCGGTCAGTGTCATGCCACATATACATTAAAATTGCCTAAGGGGCCTTTGAGTGTTGGCCTTCCCATGGCCCCACGCAAGCCCTCCAAAAGTCCGGGCCCGCTTTTATGGCCCGTAGTCTTGAGAGATATACATGTACCTCGTAGATATAGAATTAATATTAGAAATAAATACTTTATTTAAAATACAAAACAAAGTAAATTTATAGCCAATTACATATATTGTTACGAGTTAGCGGGACTCGAATTAAAATGCCGTTAGAATTATTATAGAGTTTATTAGAACTATACAAACACGTATAACACAGGAACAAATATAATCGAACACAACAAATCCAAACGTAATGTAGAAGGTCGTAATTCAATAAAACTTGCAAAGTCCGTCAATATTAGATTCCCGAATGTACACACGTCACACCTTGATCGTAGTTTTCGCTTAACTGACTCCTCTTTCCATTAGATCATCGTTTTATACTGCACAAATGCAAATGTGCCCGCCCGGCAACGTCGACATAATTTCCTAGAATCAGCTTGTATTTATAATCCATAACACCTGGATAATGATGCAGCCTGCAAGCGGCCGTGAACGAGTACTACAATAGAACAATAGGCTGTCCTCCACAATACTAGAAACGTATGCCAATAAATAAGTAAACAAAAGAAGTCGATCATAAAAGCATTACAATTAGTTCAAATGCCGACAGGTAATAAAATGTGCTTTTACAGACTGTACGTGGAATTTGTCTTTGCCTCTACCTGTCGAAGGCTAAGTTGTAACAATATATTGTTACGACGATTTTGGAAATATTGATTTTATTCCCATCGATCCCCCCTACCACTAGGGCTTAAAATCTTATAAATAACAATACATATGTATATATATATATATATATAAAGGTTTTATTGCAATAATATTTCTTGACTCATCCACATTTATAAGTAAGTCCACCAACAACTCTTTATTAGCACGTTAGCACAAAATATACAGAAGTACTAATCTCTGCACTGCTATTAAAAATAGTTCACTACTAGGTATTGATCAGTGTGCTAGGGTTGACGCATAAATTATTTTGTAACAATTAAAACAAAACCTATTACTTGAAATACTATTTCATAATATGTACAATTTGTCATTCATATTGGTCAATTTCCTATCGAAACCAATTTCACAAGATAGAAGACTTGCTTAAAATTTAAGAAAACTGGGGAATGTTTATCAATGATTATTCTAATAAAACTATTTCTGTATGTAACTTTATTCGCGCAGACTTAATTTTTGAAACAATCATATGCCTCCCTCCGTATTAATATGAACTATCACTAAATTGTTGTAATCTACCCATTCTTCTACCTAACGGACAAAAACACAAGTCAACAAAATTCAGGAAGTAGTATTTGTGATATAACTTTTTTAGTGATGAACGAAAATATTGCGAGTATGGAGGGTACAGGTAAGAAGGACCATCTTATATAGACGGAAAGTAAGTATCCAGCAGTATGCTGAAAATAAAGGTTCAAATACATATTGTTATGTTCCCATACATGGACTAATTATGGCTACATAATTAGCAAGGTTAAAACTGAGTGGACAGATTTTGGTACGTAGATGGAGACGTACCAAAATCTGTCCATACAATAAACAGAACACCTTCGGAGATGCATCTATGAACATATTTAGGTTTTTCATATTTTTACGTAGAAGTTAAGATTTCTGTATATATTAGTCCTAAGTTTAATGTTAAATTAATTAAGCAATAATTACATGTAGAATACAACATTCGTCGTCTTATTTTGTACTCCCCTCACGAGCGGTCGAGCCTAGCTCCCGCAGCGATCGAGCCATGCGCTCTCGTCTAGTGGTGCGTCACCTTATCTAACGGGGTAACCATCATAGACGCACCACACAATATAAAAGAATCACACATACCACAATAGCGCTGGAGTCCCTACTAAAAACTAAGATATTGTTACGTGCGAGCGGGGATACGCACTTAGGATTGGAAGTAAACACCAGTTTTTTTTTCAACTTTTATTGACTTACAGAGCCGTACATGATTCTTTCCTGCAGGGTTGCTCCTTCACGCACAACTAACGACCCGCTACCCCGACGATGAGATGTTTACTCACAATACCGTCACCGATATTTCGTAGACCACCTCCTGGTACTGCGGTGCTCGTCTCCGAATTTTGCCGCGTGTAGCTCGCTTTTGAATCTCCTGTTAGACAACAATAAACTCCTCCTTTACTGAACTACCCACTAAACTTTTCATTAAACTCTCCACTCAACTCGTCACTGTCTTCTACTAAACTTCTCTTCCAAGTCTCTAAACTCGTCACTACGTTCTATTAAACTTCTCTTCCAACTCTCTATCGCACTTGGCGCTTTGCTGTATTCAACTGAACTTCCCGGTAGGCGCGCCTTACGTGGCTTGTATACCCGGAAGAATCTTCTGGAACTCATAATTTCGATCTTCTTTTCGTATTCTTTTATGTACTGTTTATCCCTTTCTAAACATCTATTTGTCCCTGTCTTTGTCTTTTCCTTCCTGAACCTTCTATTCTAGAATTTTGATTTTCATTTCGTTATTCTTATGTTCATCACATATCCTTTTCTAAAGTGTATCTGTCCTTGTCTTTTCCTTCCAGAATCTTTTACCTTATTCTGAAAGTCTTGAAACCAACTTATGCTGACAGAATGTTCTACCCTCGATCGTCGTAATATAAATTAAAGATTATCGAAGTGCCATAAAATGGATAAATTGCCAGTATAGAAAACCTCAACTATTTACGTAGTCTAAAATAATTTAGTAAATATTGTTATGAATTACGGGACTCGAGTTAAAATGCCGTTTGGAATTACTATAGGATTTATTAGAACTATACAAACACGTATAACATAGGTACAAATATAACTAGACACAACCAATACAAACTGCACGATTTAATAACGCGCGCAAAGTCCGTCACTATATCCCTCATCGAATGTACACACGTCTTGTTCGTGTCGTAATCGTCGCTTGACTGCCTCAACCCTCCGTTCGAGCATTGTTTTATACTAACTATACGATACAATAATCAACCGCGTGGATTGGATCTTCCAAGAACTACAACCTGGCTAATGACCATCATAAAGGATTACAATACACAATAGGCGGCTTTTCCAATTACAAATTTTAAACACAAAGTCAACAAAATAACTCCAAATGTGGGCGGGTAATAAACTGTGCTTTATGGCCGGCAGGTGTGCATTCACATTTATCGGCTTGCTTCGTGGAATTTTGGCTAAGTTGTAACAACATAATGCTGTGATAAAACGTATAGTGATTTAATTAGTTTTTTTAATAATAAATAAAAAGCTAACATCTTTCGTTCCTTGTTTATTATTCTATCTTACTCTAATTACTTTTGGTGTTTCCTATAAAATTTGTACTATGCTACCGCAGTGCCACCCTTATTATCTGCGTTTTGACGGACACTTATTCTACACAGAGATGGTAGTCCTTATTTCTACCCTCCGTAATTGTGAAGAAGTTTTCTTATCATTCAACCCGTCAGTAATAAAAATATGTAAACTACTAACGGAATATACTAAAAATAAATTTATGAATAACCAAAATTTACTAGCGCCTTGTATTTGACCGAGATATATCGTAATTCATATACGTGTATCAGTTTTAACGTTTTATAATAAATGTTAACTCTTGTGTATTTTGTGACCTCAGTGTCCGAAAGGTTAAGTAAATCTAAAGATAGTTGATACAAAAACCTAAGGAACATTACCGTCGGCAAGTACAAAGAGGGCGAAATACTTTGATCTCGCCGCCGTCGGCAAATGCGCTTTGATGTCACCCATCGGTTGGTTTCAAGCAATTTTTCTGACCCAATTATTTAATAAAACATGTGAATACTGCGGTTTATAAATTTAGGTCTTATTGAAATTTTATGCTTCATATATTGCTTGTAAAATTTCATTTAAAATCTTCAGGTTTAAATTTCATAATTTTGCACGAGATTCATGTTTTTCAGGGCAAACAAAATTTATTTTACTTAAACTTTGAGTAAATAAATTAAGTTTAGATTTCAATTGAAATATATAATAAATTAATTGCTATAACTTACGTTTGTATGTTGTGTTTTTTATTATGATTTTTAATTGTTGTGAATATATCGCTATTTCTTTAAATAAATTAATTTCCTTCTTTGTTTGTTTAAAAAAAAATGTGTTTTTCCCAAAATATAATTGTAGCAAAATTGATGGCATGGAAAATATTTCAAATGTTATAAATCAATTTTTTTCCTAAATAAGCCATTTGGGTATAATTTTGTAATAACTACTTATATGTACATGTAACTGTAATTAGTAATATATACAAATAAATGTATTAACCGATTTTAAAGAAGGAGGAGCTTATCAATTTATCGGGTAAAAATATTTAAGTACCAAATTATTTAATTCAAATACGATTTACTTGCCACTTGCCACTAATTGTGATTGTAAATTACTTAATACTCTGTACTTACATATATTTTTAAATAATAGTTGAAATTGAATAAATCCGGAACTATATAGTTGTGTGATTAATTAATATTTTTAAATTACTTTTTCAAATGATTAACACACTAGGTTGTCTTATCGATTCGTAAATAATAAAATTACAATTGAATTATTTTAGACTGAGATTTTTGTACAAATTATAACAAATCATAGGTCAACAAGGCATGAATCAACTTTTGATCTTCTGTTCTATCACCTTTTCCCAATCATTTGGGTTGGCACAATGTCTTTTCCTCCCATACTTCTCTATTCTGACGTCATCTATATGTCATCCTTTGTGTGAAGGATCCATCCATACATCCATCTCTTATTTAGTCTTTTACATTTATATACATCTTTCAGTTTAAAATTATTTTTGTCACATGATTTAGATCCCATTTTTATTACATGCCCATACCAACTCATAATCTCAAAAAATAAAACTACAAAGATTTTTCATTTGATGAACAATTTACATATAATTAAGGCACCATTAAAGAGGTCTGTGTAGTATAATTAAACAACATTTAAACTTGATATCGTCCTTAACGACAAGTGTAAAACGCTCGGGTAATCTTTAAATATCGTGTATTATTTCATATGTCGTATTGTTACGAGTCGCGAGACACGAATTAAAATGCCGTTAGAATTCCTATACAGATTATTAGAACCATACAAACACGTATAACACAGGTACAAATATAACCGAACGCAATAAGTCCAAACATAATGCAGGTGATCGTAATTCAAATATACGCGCAAAGTCCGTCACTAAATAGACTACCGTATGTACACAAGTCTTGCTTCGCTTGTGGTTATCGCTCGACTAGTCCAAATGCCGAAAAGGTAATAAAATGTGTTTCTACAGGTAGGCAGGTGTGAATTTATCTTTGTCGGCACCTAGATCGTAACATTATTAAGCCAAAGTCTAAGGGCCCTAAAATATGTGTTGATTAAACAACTTTTATGCCACCGCAGTTGAAAAATTTTAATCAACATAATTAATTATCTCGATTCGGTAATTCAGGGCAGTCATCTCGGTATTGTACGTAAAACTATCTAATACTCGTATTGCTTTACTCGATTTCTGTGTCCACCTAGTGTCAAATATTCACGAACAATAATCTGTAAGCAAATAGATACCAGCCGAATGCCAGACCTATTTATTTATTTAGATCGCATAAAATAATTAATATTAATTAATTATTATTTTTAAATATAAAACACAAAATTAATACTTACAAAAATAACTACATATATCAATCAAGTTTCCACAAAAAAATTTATTATATACTAAGCAATTTAATTCAAATGATTACAAGGAAATAATTATTTTCAATTATAAGAAAGTTACATAAAATGTCTATTTAAATGAGATCAATATTGAAAATAGAGAAAAAGTATCAGAAAAGTGTAAGTCATTGCATTATTAAATTACAACTTTTTTTCATTTGCGTTTTAAATTGATATAAATTATGTATGAAAGGATCTAGATTAGTAAATAGTGCACTGTACTGCTGACAAGCGCGGTATAAAAATGTGTTTTGTATGTATGTAATAGAAGCTTCATCATCAGCAAGCTTCATTTTTAACGAGGGATAGAAGAGGGACGAGTTCTTGGAAAACCCTGTTGCTGGCATTGATACCGTGGAGGCGGTTCGACGGCAGCTGTTGCAATGGCTCTCGCGGAAACTCGGGACTCTGACCTTCAGAATGACGCAGATACTTACCGGGCACGGTTGCTTCGATAAGTATCTGTGCCAGATTGCGGGCTGCTTGCCTTCACCCCAATGCCGCCAGTGTGGCGCACAAGACACGGCGTTTCATACGCTAGTCGAGTGCGCAGCATGGGCACCTCAGAGGTTTGAACTCGAGACAATAGTAGGTCCGATCGATTCGCTGGGCAGTTTGATGCAAGCCATGCTGCATAGCGATGATCATTGGGTGGGTGCGGCTAATTTCTGCGAGACTGTTATGTCTCAAAAGGAGGCCGCGAAACAAGATAGGGAGAGAGGTACAAGTGCGCATGCGTCTCGCAGGCGCCGACTTCAGTCGGGAGGCCGGAGGCGCAGATATGCGCATGATCTCCCTGAAATACCGCTGCAGGGGCCCTCTAGCATCTAGGGAGCAGAGGAGTCTTCACACCTGTCGACGAAGTGAGTTTGCACTGCTTCCCGGAGCATTCTCAAGCACTGATGCGCTAGGATCAGCATGGGCGTAACTACGTTCTAAGTCTCACGCTCTTCCTACCACAGCGCGGAGCACATGGGAGGAGGGTGGTTTATTGGGGTATTAGCCCCTGGGCATTTGTCCATTGGTTCGAGTCTCCACACAAGCCGGTCGGTTACTATTTGGATTGCCCTCAGTGGAATGCCTCCATGATGGACAACGGTCTAATCCCTAGCAAAGGACCCGGTATGTGCGAAATGCATTTCCCCGCCTAAAAAAAAAAAAAAAAAAAGGGATGACTTCTTGGGACAGCTTGAAAAGGCACATTAAACGCTGACATGGTCAACAATAAATTCTTATTTAAAAACAAGCAATATTCTCAACGTCAAATTTAAAATTAAATTTACCTAAAATAGACAACTTCTGCCCGCAAACATGTACTTAAACGGTTTTCAATTTGAAAATCGCTTTTACTGACATACAAGAAGTCTTATCGAGAAGTATTGTAAATATGTGTTTTTCTACCTAATTTTTTATGTTGGCACCAAAAAAGTGTTATCTACTTGGTTAAATTGGTTTGATCAGTAAATATAAGGTTTATATGATTTTGCGATAAAGATAATTTTAAGAATTTTCAGCCGCGTTTTTGCTACAATCTGTACTGAATTTCAAATCGAGCACTTACAAAAACAGATCACGTACTCATGTGCAGGTTGATTAGATTAAAAAGCTATTAGAAAGAGACAAAAATATTTTCATTTAAAGAAAATAGCGACCTGCTTACTTACACTAATTACAAATAATAGGCAAAATACTTATTGTTTTGAAACGTATATGGGTGAAACGAATGACTGCATCTTATTGTATTTATTAGGATTTCCGAGTTTGAGTCAGGAACATTCCGCCTGGTGATTTTATTGAAATAAAAAGATTTTTTTATTTATATTAATTCATTAACAAAAATAATTTGTTTTGAATATAAATACGTAGTACACAAGTTTCAAAATAATTATTTTTAAATGTCCACAATTAACATTATAAAAAAAATACAAATTATTATTAATCCGAAAGAATAGTTTCCTGAGACACGGAATCGAAGTACAGAAGTTGCAGGTAAGCAAACCGGCAGATTGTCTTCATGTTCGTAAGTACTTATTCCTACCCATGGACATATGCAACACCAAAGGCACCGAAGGCTTTCCTACCTCGTTGGAACTTTACGAATCTATTTACACATAAACTGATTACTAATCTTATAAGGAAGCCTGCAAAATTTTATTGTATTTTAGTCTTGTTTAAAGTCTAATAAGAATATTAAACTTTATCTATAAAATTGTAAGCATGTAGTCTTTTACTTCTTACATTTTTGTGTTTGTCTGTTTGTTCGTGGTTCACGTAAAAACTGCTGGGCCGATTTCGATGCGGTTTTCACCGATCGATAGCAAATTACTGGACTTAAAATATACGGTATTTTATATCCTGATAATCCCGTGGGAATTTGCTTGGGAAAGGTTTAAAGAGGCCAGGTCGAAAAAAAATCGGATTGCGATGTGAAATTTTCACTGATCGATAAAATCTTTACTAGAACGATTGTAGTTGTGTATGCCTTTAGTAACATTACTTATCCCGAGTTTTTACGGGAATTTCCGGGATTCATGTATTTTCATACTAAGAAATCCATTACCTTGCTGAAAATAATCTGTGATTTTAAAATTTAGTAAAATAACTGTAACCTTTGTTACGTATCCAACATGAACGAAGTCGAGAGCAAATGCTAGTACTCTTATAAACTTTCAAGAAGACCTTGAAAGTCTTGAAACTCCAACAAAACGACGATGAACTTTCATTGACACGTCATCATTTCGTTTTCATTAGAATCTGAAGTGCTTAAAGAAAACCAATTCATTCTCACAGCTGATATTCCCATCCCTTTCAGTCTTCTGTGAAAGTTTCGTTAAGATTCTTACTTCTCTTTCTAGCACGATGTTCAACAAACAGTGACGTCATAACGAGGTCGTCTCCGATTCACTCATTAAATAAACAAGGAATGAAAATTCTTTGGACAGTCAGCATGAAAATTTATTTAGTAATTATTTTTCAAACATATTTTCGTTTTCTTATTAAATATCTCTAAATTTACTGAATCTAAACTACATTTGTACTATCCTTATTACGATAACGTTTAAATTAATTCACAAGTTAAGATTACAATCTAACTTTTAGTGTTTTGTTTGTGGAATTAATTCTATCTTTATCTTTTGAGTTATATTTGTATAGTTATGTTTCATAAAAATATTTACGCATTTGGAAACATATTTCCTGAAATATAGATAGATATTGAAGTGAGACTGTGGTCAACCTGTTGCGTTTAGGTATTGGAATCTTAAAAACAAGGAAAAAATAAAAATATTATTTTTAAATATTTAGCTGTTGACCCTGTTTTAGTAACGCGCACCAATCTTGTTTTAATTCGTATCCCGACCCCGCTGTTCTTCATTATCTTATTACTTAGCAAAGTTCATATAACGCGACTTCTCATCTTGATACTTGCATGGTAATTGATTTCATATAAAAAAAATAGTATTTGATATTTATATCGTAGAAAGTGAAGCAAGTATTTAAACTGTAATTTGAATCGAATAATTCTATAAGTGTAGGTTATTTATGGTAAAGAATGTACATTGAAACAGCACAAGTGCTCTTTTTCTTTACGTATATTTTAAAGTTTGAAGTTGGCATCCGTTTATCATATTATTAGGCTTTACTAGTAGAATTATTAATTTTTTTATGAACAACAGTTGTGTTAAATATAAACTTTGGAGAAAATGATTGAATTTTTTTTTTAATTTACGCACACATTAAAACGATTTCAATGCTACCGTTTCAATCTTAATAAATTTGAATTTCTCACCTGAGAAGACTTGTGGCTTTGTTTTCAAATATGAATTAACAAGTATATTGTAGAATCAACTAATCTAACCAAACTAATCAGTTCAATAAGCAACGGTTTAACCAATTGTTAGTTCAATAAAATAAAAAGTTATTAATTATCAAGTATCAAACTATGTTACTCACAGTACAAATCTTAAGGCGTTGGCAGCCAGAGTTGTTCTAAGTGTGGCCGTTAATGGCGTCGCCTTCACCTTGACCAGCGATGAACTTTCACCCCAGTTCTGATGTCCTGGTACTCTGAACTGGGTCAGACAGATAGGGTTGAAATTAAAAAAGGAAAATCACATTTTATTTTCATGCTTTAACCTTAGCTCGTCACCTAAAATTAGAGCACGATCTGGCTATTGCTTTTTTATTGTTGGAGTATAGCATACAAGAGCATGGCCCACCTGATGGAAAGTGGTTACAGTCTCCTATAGGCATAAGCAACACCAGAGATATCATTAACACGCTGCCAGTCTTGAAGGAATTATATGACAGTTCTTTTGATAGGGTAGTTTTTATTGCATGAGTTCAACAGACATGCAGATAGCCCACCTGATAGAAAGCGGTTACCATCGCCTATGGACATTTGTAACACCAAAGGTGCTACCAATGTGCTACCGCTCTCTTAAAGGAGATTGGAATCTGGCCACTAATGTCGGAACACTACTCAAGGTTGTTATAGAGGCATTCTCTAGCCCAGAGAGGGTAGCCCGCCAGACGGGTAAATACACTACCACATGGCTGTGGGTTGTTTTGTCGCCTCTTACGACAGGCCGCCCGGCCGCAGGAAAATGTATTATTTCTCAGTTAATTCACGGATAATGCTGTGGTAAATTACTTGTAGTATCCGTAGACAGTTGTTTATCTCTTTGGTGTTGTTGATTCTAAAATTTCAGAACTTCAGTTTCTCAGGTGTCTAATAGAACGCTAGATATTAAAGAAGATAAGGGGAAGAAATATGGATACAAAGAAATATGGCAGTAATCCGAACTTAAGGCATATTATGCTGATTTATTAAGTAGTTGGAAATCTGTAATTTTGGTGTGGTAGATTGCATATTGCAAGTGATCTTTTACCTTAAGGCGACCTCAATATGTTGCCGTCTGTTAACAAATCAAATAAGCCTGATAATTTAAGCCTGATAAATATCAGGCTTATTTGATTTGTTTAAAAAAATAAAAACATATAAATGAAATACAATAAAATAAAATATAATAAAGTATTAATTAAGAAAAATATGTCCACATGTAGAAAGTTTTTCAATTATTGTATATTTTACTTTATTAGAAACCTATTGGAAAACGAATTACGCTGCGGTAAGTAGAAGTTAGTTATATAATATTTTTTATTCGAATGTCTTCCAAATTTATGTTGATTCTGTTACCAACGTAAACCCATTTCACGATTTATTTTTTAACATTCGAGTAGGGAGGCCGTATTCATAGTGTGGATTAGAATCATAATTGGTCTTTTTAAATTATTAGAGTTTTGTTACCTGGATTTATTTAACTTGTATTGATTTCTTACTACTGAAAGGGCAGACTCGTTCAATTAAAACTATTTTAATTTTCAAATTGGAGATGCTGAAATCGATAAAAAATAATTGTCATCTGACAATGCGACACTTTATAGTTTAGAAGACTTTTTGATTAGAATAGATTATCATTTTTTATATATATATAAGTCTTATCTATGGAGTACTATTCATGGAGTCATCTAAAGCGTTATATAAGCACGAGTGCTGATTTCGGGTGTTAAATTATCTTTTACGTATATTTTTATTTTTACAGATAGGGAGTTTATGAAGTTTTTTTATTACTGAAGCACAGCAGACAGGCTGACGGCTCAACTGTGATGGAAGTCGTTACACCGTCGCCTATAGTATAACTCATGAATATAAACTAATTAGGTAATATTTTTAACGCTTCCAAGTCGCATTTAGACACTGATAATAAAGAACGTGGTGCACGGACATAAGCCAAACAAGTCCGTACTATAAATACGTGAGAAGCGTTTTTCATTAGACTGCGATCACATTAGGCGGGCGGACAGACGGCCGGATTATTGGATCCGACGGACGAAAGACTTCGATCGGATGCCTTTTTTACCTTTTTTTCTTTTTTCCCTCCCAGGCACCGTCTGGAAAGCCCTTTCCTCTTATTTATTGCTTGTACGAAGCCTAAATTGGATATTTGTGAAAGGTTGAGTTGTTTGCCGACGGAAAAATATTACATTTTTATTTTTCTGTACAGAAAATGTTTCTTATTGGGCTTTTAATGGAACGGTTAATTCGTTATATTAGTGTTTTTTTCTAATAATAAACAAATGGTTAAAGTAATCATTTGACTTATCGCCGTTTATTCACCACGAACAGATAGATTACACGGGCCCACAAGAAGTTTGGTATTCGCCACATTGGGGTGGCGCTAGCAGCGCAAAAAAGAAGTGCTATTACCACACCACGGTCAGGGATACCCACTAAACCCCCGAGGTGTTCCATCCTTCGCCTTTATACCAGGGCCACAAGTATTTGACCCAGCCATTCCGCAGGCCCTGGCAGGCGGCAGTCCGTAAGGCCTCTTCCAGTGCCGGGAGGAAGCAATCCCCCGGCGACTTCATATCTCTCGGGCGGACTGCAACGTGCCCCACAGGAGTCTGTACTTTTGACCAGTTCAGTAGACAGGCAGACAGCCCACTTGATGGAAAGCGGTTACAATCGCCTATGGACATTTGCAACACCAAAGATGCTACAAATGCTCTGCTGCTCTCTTAAGGGAGACTGGAACCTGGTCACTAATGCCGGAACACAACTCAAGGTTGTTATGGCGGCATAATCTAGACCAGGGGTGGTGTCCGACTGGATGGGCAAATATCCTACCACCTGGCTGTGGGTTGTTTTGTCGCCACTTACGACAGGCCGACCGGCCGCCGGAAATTGTATTCCTTCTTCGTTCCTGCAAGGATAAAAAATCTAATGTAATTCGATGCGCTGAATCCGAATCTGTGGTCTGTTTGGTCCATACACCATCACAATATTCAAAATGTTGAGGGTATATACACAAACTCCTCCGGATCTGGGATCGAAGTAGAGACCACTTTTTTGTGGACCAGTGTAATTTTTTATTACACTTACACATTTATAGAAAACTTACAAGCTAAAGAACTGTGTTCCAAGCGAATATGTTATAATGTTTCAGTGGTTACGAAAATAAACAATGATGCTTTTTATGAGCATTTCTTAAATTACTTTTGTTTACTTTAACTGGCATACCAACTAGACTGCAAACTTTAAAGCCTTCTTAAAATTATATAAATAATCTAGGATATGCCCGCGACTTCGTCTACGCTTGACTTGAAATTCCAGGGACACAAAATACTACAGCATTTAACATAGAACATAAACTATTGTTTTAGTGAAAACTATGCCAAAATAAACTAAGTTTATGCACCCGAACAACTACAAGCCGCTCCCGGGAAAATTCCCGCGGGATTCGTTGGATAAAAAAATCACACTTTTTATTACATAAAATTTGCTATCGATCAGTGAAGAATTCACATTGCAATTCATTTTTTTATCTGGCCATTTTACATCATTCCCAGTAAAATCCCCGGGATTCCTAGGATAAAAAGTAGCGCAAATTTTTAGTCCACGAATTTGCTGTCGACCAGCGAAAACTGCATCGAAATAGGCCCAGTAGCTTTTACGTGAATTTGGAGTCGAATCCGAGGTGTCGCTACTCACCTAAGGCATCGCCACCAAGTCCCCCCCTCTTGCGGGAGACTGATATTATTATTAGTATAGCTACATTAGTTGTATTAGTTAGACGTGTTGCTGGGGAGTTTCTTGCCGCTTCTTCTTCTTAACAGCAATAACACGTTGCGAAGCGGTATCATAGACTAGGAAGTAAAATTAAATTTTAACCTATATGTATGACCTTCGAAAAGTGTTCTCCAGTGGAACTTATTTTGAATTTGAATTTGAATATTTTTTGAAAGGTACAGTATTCATCAGTATCAGTACAGTAACAACAACATCAACGTCAATTGATATGATATATCTAGTATTTTCTTAAGTTTTCGCTACTAATACACGTAATTAAAACTACGTCTTAACGGTTTTAAGCGCAGAATTGAAGCGGTGGTAAATTAGATTAGGCTACCATAGAGTAAATAATAACCATAAACAAAAATTAAAATTAACATATTGGAGGTAGGCTAAATAATAACTTTGACATATTGACTGACTGACATCTTTGTCTTCCGTGATCACAGCTAGTGAAAAGTGGGCGGAACGTCCGAATAAAAGTAAAAATCAAACAAATGCCGCGCGTAAAACCGTTATATCGTGGTTTTAATGACATGACTACTCCAATGAAATTACTCTATGAAATAACATTAAAAACAAACATATTTCAACCGGTCGGATAAATTAACACCGCTTACACTATATGTCATCGCGTTAATTTCGGAAAAACCCAGACGTTTGAAGAGCTGTCTCATTAGCGGTAGTGGAGGGGTGGCTGCGGGAAAAGGGGGGCCAAAAAATGGGGGGTAGAAAAAAGCGTCGAGTGAGACTTAACGCGACGTAACGCTAATTAAAAGATTTTTCGAATGGAAACTCGAATAGTTAGTGGATTTTTGGTTGGAATTTTCGGGAACGTTGATTGTGGAGAACTTATTTAAGGGCTATGTAATACGTGATTTCGTTGCAATATGGAAGAATTCCTCTCTCACAGAATTTTGGTGTAATACAGTTAACTTGGAACTATGTCGAGCATGTGCCGCACTTACTGGCAGAATGTGTCAGGACCAGAGAAATGAGGAGTAAATTTCATACTTAGGTATATTTAATAGTATATAATTTAATCTTAGATAAAAAATCTAGTGCATCAAGACAAATGTTAATAGATTTAAGTGTAATCATTTGAGGTACACTTGGACTGACATATTTTTTTGTAAACAAAAGTCCATTCTGAATAAAGAAAAAAAAAACTTGAGCTAATAAATAATGTTTGTTATGAAGATTGAGAGTTCAGATGACGCGCTCCTTCGCTCTCCCTATTCCATATCCCATATCCTTTATGTCACCTCTCCTATACAGTCCCCTCTATTCCATCCTAAAATATTTTTAAAAAAGAGCTTAAGGTAGATAAATAAGAAGGGAAACAATTTTTAGCTAGACGTGTTGCTGGGGAGTTTCTTGCCGCTTCTTCTCCTTAACAGCAATAACACGTTGCGAAGCGGTGTTGTACATAGAATAGGAAGTAAATTTAAATTTTACCTTATACTAGAATATGCCAGCGACTACGCCCACGCTTGATGTGATATGCTCGCGGGATTCCCGCGATAAGAAATATCACACATTTTATTACATAAAATTTGCTATCGAACAGTGAAAAATCACATTAGAATTTGTTTTTTTTATACTGCCCATTTTAAATCGTTCCGAGAAAAATTCCTATGGGATTTCGAGGATAAAACGCAAATTTGAAGTCTAAGAATCAGCTATCGATCAGTGAAAGCCGCATCGAAATCGGACCAGTAGTTTTTACGTGAATCCCGAACAAACAGACAAGAAATCTGTAAAAAAATGCATCGTGTTCTCAGTTGTTTATATAGTCTATTCCAGTTAGTTTTTTAAGTAGCATTAATATACAGACACTGCATGTTTAGAATTTTGTACTATATAGATGTATGACCTTCAAAAAGTGTTCTCTGGTGGAACAAACATACAAACATTGATAAATAAAAATCAATGTTTGTATGTTTGTTCTCGATGCGCTCCTAAACCATTGATCAGATTATGATGAAACTTTGGTAAAGTAATCTGAGGACGCCCGAAAGGGTTTTTGGCCCAAAAATATATAAGTAAAATTCTCCTGTTTGTGTGTATGTCACTGAACTCTTTGTAAACGATTGAACCCATTTTGATAAAAAAAAATTGTGCTTGTTCAAGTGGGTCCCGGGATGATTTAGATTAACAATTGGTCCCGGTAGATGTCGCTGCAATCGGGTTTTATATTTTTTTTAAGGGTACAGCTAGTTATGAATAAAAACGTGTGAATTTGATTTGATTTGAAAAAATAAATATATAAAGGATGACATCGTGTTGGCTTCGCGTCTATTGTTGCAACCGTCTAAACGTCTATAAGCCACGGTAGCCAATTACTTTCCATTAGGTAATGTTTGCCACCGTTTACTAGTATTGCAATATAAAAAGTCTTATAAGATTCTAGTTGTATGAAATTCTACTCAATGTGTAAATAGGTCGGCAGTATACAAATATTACTTATAAGAAGCTTTTTAAAACTAAATTCCATTAGCTAAAAACGATTAAGAAACTGGTAATACGGTTTAACAAATAATGTCACTATCAAAAATTTCGAAAACGCGGTCCTAAGATGCCTTAGCAGGACAAAACATTTTAAACTACTGCTATAAACAAAGCTAAAGTGCAGTGTAGTGTACTAGCTACTAATAAAATACATATGAACAATGTGTCTTGACCCTTATATAACGACAGTAAGAAAATCGGTAATGGACATAGTACAAATACTTTTGAAAGAAAGAAAAAAGATTTATTTAGAACTACAACACAAATGAGAATACATTAATAAATAAATTTACAATGTAAAATGCAGTAAACAAGCATGTTGCTGGTTGGGTTAACCAGAGCTGATCTTCTGCTAGGGTCATAGTTAGGGACACTTTTAGTTATTATACCTAGGTTTAAGTATATTACTAATTATTACCTTTTTGTATCTAAAATTTCAAGAATATCACTTTAACATTGCAATCATATCTGATTGCAATGTTAAAGTGATATTCTTGAAATACTATATTTACAGTAGTACACAGTATACAGATAAATCATATAGGAAATATATAGATAAATCAAATACATATAATATACATAAGAGAATACGTAAATATTAAGATACACATATGTAAGAAAAACAAGGACCCTGACTTCGTTAGGGGAGGCTGGGAGCAAGATAGCTCCATATTATATAAAAAAAAACTATATTTTAAAAACTTTCAAACACCACAGTCCCCTTGTTTTAGGTCTCTTCTATAGGCACTAATGTTATAAATTAAAATATTCAGTGCCTTATTACTTTTATTTGATCTCTTTTCGAAATATTTTAGTCATTCACATAAGAACTAGATCATTTATAAATTGTTTCTAAATATTGTATATCATCATCATGATAATTATTGATAAGAAAAATTTGTACTATATAAAAATCGAAGTCACACTAGAACCTAATTTACCCCAAAAACTTGCAAAACACATTACACGCAACAGGGGCGGAAATTTCCTTAAAAACTTATCAGTGAAAACCACGGTATAATCCATCATCATTATGCCAGAAACTCGGGTCTAAATTCAATAAAAAACTTTCCTCGCACACCCCCATCTAGCGGCAGGCTCGCGAACTTACAACTCAACCCCCACCGGGGTGTTTACCACCCTATCATCCCTTTTTTCTTTGCACACCCTTATCCATACCTGAGCTTTCTTTATCCGCCGAACTTTTTATTTACAACCATCTCTTTCGCACTTAGGGAATTATATGGATTGAATGCCACATCGGATATTGCATCCCGTTTTGTCGTTAAGAAAAAATCTGTTTTTTAGAAAGAGAGAGGGCTCTATTGGACGTTTGTGGGGTAATGTTTCATACACAGAGGGGTATTTTTTCTATACGTATTTGGATGAAAAAAATGCACCCTACACGCGGATTTCATATATACAAGTACGTTTCCGATAATGCTTATTTTTTTCTTTTCTTATTCTAACCATTCCTTTTGTCCCTCCCGTCCGAAATAATTGTACGGGCTTCAGCCCTAATTCGTTTGTGTTTTTTTAATAAATATTACAAAAGGTGTATTGCTTTTGAACAGCTAATATTGCTCTGATACAAGACGTTTGTGTGCTTCGTTTATTTTTCAAAAGTATTTTGTATTAAATATTTTTAATCAACAAACGCGCCCTTTTTCGTTTCACTACAGAATTACAGAAGAGCTATTTAATATTCATACTCATATTTATGTAGGTACTAGGATATATCGGCGACTTCGTCTACGCTTGAATTGAATTTCCCGCGGGACTCCCGGAACATAAAGTACCGCAGAATTTATAAAAAAAAACTGCATTGCACTCTCCATCGCTTATATAGTCTATACCAGTTGTTCTTAATAAAACTACGTTTTAACGGTTTTCAGCGCGGTAATTTATTTGATTTTTTATTCCGTCATTTCGGCCACTTTTCAGTAGCCGTGATCACGGCGTATTGTTAAAGTTTTATTTAGCTCCGCCAACTTGTTCGTTTTAATTATTTAGTTTTAATTTTGTTTATGGTTATTATTTACTCTATGGGTGCGTTATCTAATTTACCACCGCTTTGCAACATGTTATGGCTTGAAGAGACGAAGCGGCGCAAGAAACTCTTCAGCAAACATGCCTAGCCTTAATAATTTTATATAATATTAAAATGGGTGGAAGGAAAATAAAAGAAATTATCAGTCAAGTTGGTTTGTGTTCCGGTGCACGCAGAAAGAGCTCACAGTGTTCTGAGGTCTGGCAGTTGGTTTTTGCTGTGTTTGAGTTTTGATAGTTTTGATGATCGGATCCCAAACAGGTGGTACTTGCCAACCATCTTCTCTATTGAAATTTGGGTGTCTTTTGATTTCAATAGCCTCAAGCATCATTCTAGATATGAAACGATTCTCTTTCGCGAGGATTTGTGGGTTATCGAATCTGATGTAGTGATTGGGTTTATCCAGCGTGTGTTCACTGATCGCATACTTCGTAGACCTTATGTGTGTCATGTCAGCAATGTGTTCTTTTACCCGTGTTTTTATACTCCTCTTTGTTTGCCCAATGTATGATAATTCACACTCACAATCGAGCTTGTACTGTACAATAGTAGTGTACTGTACACTACTCTTTAGTTTTGTTTATAGCACTAGTTCAAACGGTTTGTCCTTTTGAGCCTTCTCATTATACCCGTGGTGGTGTCTAGGAGTTGGATTGCCTCAACATTCACATGGTGTTGAAGCCGTTTCTCGTGGGCTTCCCCGCGTACTTTCTAATAATGCTAGTGACATACTCGAAAAAGATCGTGGTCAAAGGCCGGTCAGGCTTCACAGACTGTGGCGAAACCCGGGTTAACTCGCAACAAGATGATGCTGTCTGTATGGTGGGATTGGAAGGGCATTATTCATTACGAGCTGTTACCGCCAGGCAGGACCATCGATTCTGAACTGTACTGCGAACAACTAATGAGATTAAAGCAAAAAGTTGAGAGAAAGCGGCCGGAATTAATCAACAGAAGGGGTGTGGTTTTTCACCATGATAACGCTAGACCTTTTACCTATTTCGGTCTCTGCAGAATTCCTTAGGCAGTGTCAGGTTAACATCACGACAGGACTGCCAAAGCACTTGTCGCAGTTTTTTGATCAGAAGCCCCAAAATTTTTATAGCAATGGGATCACGTCCCTGTCTACAAGATAGCAAAAAGTTATCTAACAAAATGGCACCTACATACTTTAGTCAAATGTAAATAAACTTTATAAAAAAACCTTTTGAATTTTAATATAAAATGCGAAGAAACTTTTTCCCCAACCTAATATATATATATATATATATATGTTAAGAAGAGTGTTTTAGCCATAACATCTAAAGCAGTTGGTAGTGACAGCATAAGCCGTAATATGATCCTTCCCATCCTTGATAAATCCTTCCTATTCTAACACACATTTTTAATCATTCTTTGTCCTGGGGCTGCTTCCCTAATTCTTGGAAAGAAGCAGAAATTATACCAGTTCCAAAAACAAGAAATCCTGCTTCGTATTCTGAGTACCGTCCCATATCCATCCTACCCTTCCTCTCCAAAGTCCTCGAACTAATTAATTGCCAGCTTTCCAAATTCCTTAACACTCATTCTCTTTTTAATCCTCTCCAATCTGGCTTTCGACCGGGGCATAGTACTACTACTGCTTTGGTTAAAGTTACTGATGATATCAGACAAGCTATGGAGCTAGGCATAGTTACAGTACTGACTTTACTAGATTTCAGTAATGCATTCAACACCGTAGACTTTGATATACTACTTGCATTATTAAGCACTCTTAACATATCTCCAACGGCAGTTGAGTGGTTTCGCAATTACCTGTTTGGTCGCCAGCAACGTATACGCGCTGAGGATGCATTCTCCACTTGGTGCAATACTTCTGCTGGTGTACCACAGGGTGGCGTTTTATCTCTATTGCCATAATCTTCAAAGCTCCTACCATCTTTATGCAGATAACCTTCAAATTTATACTCATGCTTCGATTGACAACGTAGGTGAAGCTGTTGACCTTACAAACGAAGATTTACGGCATATATTAGATTGGAGTAAGGCATTTGGACTGACTGTAAATCCGTCTTCGTCGGAATGCTCATATTCTGTCCCTTCTATATAATGTACTATTTAATCCAAAAGCTCCTCCTTATCTCAAGGAGCGTTTTAAATATCTACACCTTAGCCACACTCGTCACCTCAGATCATCGGAAAACATACGTCTGGAAACACTTCACAAATCATTCGCGATTTTACAACAAATCTTTCACAGTTCATGCAGTGTGTCTGTGGAATGCGCTACCTGTGAAACCAGGCGTGCCCAGTCTCTTCAGGCGTTCAACGGACTCGTGAAGGATTATTACCTCGGGCTCTAAAGCCAATCATAACATCTTCATCTCTCCCATATTTACGTACCTAATTCTATACATTATTACTATGATTATTTATATATATATAGATAGATAGATAACACTTTATTGTACACCATTACAGAAAACCTTATAGCCTAAAAATATTCTAAATGTGCACAATGGGCGGTCTTATCGCTATTAAGCGATCTCTTCCAGACAACCCGTGTCAGGAATAAAACAGATTATATTGGTCAAAGGTGGTATACATAAATATTAGAAAATAAACAGTTACTTACATATATTTTGTTCATTTATAAACATATAAGTATGTAAAATATTATATGAGTAAAATTATACTTAATAGACATATATAAATATACCTACTGATATCACATGCATAAATATATACATATATATATATATATATATATACAGAAATATACGTAAAAATATCAAACATCACTATGTTGCAGGTAGTGCTTTTTTGTCATGTTCTTAAATATTGTTAGTGATTTAGCTTGTCTAACAGTAACAGGTAGCTCATTCCAGAGTCGAATAGTCTGTACAGTAAAAGAATTATTGTAAAAAGATGAATAATGTTTGGGAGTATTAAGTCTAAGATTCGTAGAAGGTCGTAAATTGTGAGATGAAGAGATGAATTCAAAGCGTTCTTTGAGATAATACGGGGTTGTGGGGATAAACAACACACTGTAAAGGAGTGAAAGAATATGAGTATTCCGGCGAAAACGAATTGGCAACCACTTGAGTTTTTTACGAAACTCAGAGACGTGGTCATATTTGCGTAACCCAAATATGAACCTTATACAAAAATTTTGGAGGCATTCAAGTTTATTAAGTTGCTCTTGAGTCAAATCAATATAGCTGGCGTCAGCATAATCAAGAATGGGGAGTAGTAAGGACTCTGCAAGCTTAACTTTGGTGGCTATGGGCAGGAAGTTTTTCAACCTCCCGAGGGATTTCGGAGAGAGGAAGAGACGTCGACTCAATTCGGTTATGTGGGGTCGCCAAGATAGCTCCCTATCAAATATGACTCCTAGATTTTTATTTTCTCACTAACCGGGATATGTGTACCATTAAATATGAAATTTGGTAAGCAGGTCCAGTCAATTCTAAACAGCATCCGCGAACTACCTATGATAATTAGCTGAGTTTTCTCGGGATTTACTTGTAGTCCATATGATTTACTCCATTGGGTTATGTGATCGAAGTCGGAGTTTATTGTCAAGACTGCATCTTGTAACGTCGCAACAGGTGATTGTGTATAGATTTGTAAATCGTCTGCATAGAGATGGTAGGAAGAAGTAAGTTGATTAGAGATTGAATTTATAAAAATCGTGAATAGTAAGGGAAATAAAACGCCGCCCTGAGGAACGCCAGCAGAGAGATCACGCCATGACGAATAGTCGTCATCGACTCGAATCCGCTGCCGGCGACCGTACAGGTAACTATGAAACCAGTCGATTACTGTAGGAGATATGTTAATAGAGCTTAGAACCTTAAGCAACAATTCAAAATTTACATTGTTGAAGGCACTGCTGAAATCAAGCAGCGATAAAACAGTCAGCAGACCGTTATCCATGCCATGACGGATGTCGTCAGTGATTTGGACGAGGGCTGTGGTTCTACTATATATATATATATATCAATATATGTATATCTTTGTCTTATACTTGCCACTTTAAAATTTTATATATATACTTTTTTATTCTAGTTATATTGCAAAATCCACATGTTACACAATTTTTCTCTAATCCATCCTAAGGTAGTCTGGAAGAAATTGCTTTTAGTGATAAGACCGCCTATTGTCTTCTGTACTTAAACTTCTTGAATTGTATCTTAATGTTATGCAATAAAGTATATTCTGTTCTATTCTATTATATATATATATATATATATATATATATATATATATATATATATATAATATATATATATATATAATATATATATATATAATACTATCTGCAATATAAGGATATGTAATTTTATATAATTAGTAGATATTATATTGCATATAGTTATATATTCATGATTAAAATGTAAGTAATCGTACAATGATTATGATTACCACCATCGCCAATCCTAATCAGCAATATTCTTGCCACGGGTTGTCTGGAAGAGACCGCTTTTTAGCGATAAGACCGCCCTTTGTACACAATTAGAATAATACTAGTTCATAAGTTTTCGGTAATGGTGTACAATAAAGTGTATCTATCTATCTATCTATATATATTTACAGCTATAGAACTTTGGAACTTGTTTCCTGTTGCTATCAGACAAGCAAAATCACTACCGGTATTTAAAACTATGATCAAAAAATACTACCTGTCGTTGGAATATGATATTTAAATTCATCTATAAACATTAATATATTTTCTAGATATGTTTTTTGTAAGGTATGTATATTAAGTATATAACTATTTAATATATAAAATTTCTGCATGTATATATATATATATATATATATATATATATATATATATATATATATATATACAGTGTAAACTCTATATAACGACACTGAAGGGACTGTACATTTTATGGCGTTATAGAGAGTTGTTGTTAAATAGAGAGAAGTCTGTCATTTGTTGTATTTTTTACTTATTTTAATCATAACTTGCGATATTGAGGCATCTTGGTGATAAAGGAAGTACTTAGAAATTTCGGTATGCATGATGCCGACAGTCGAGTTTATTACGGGATAGAATAATAAAGCGATAAAAGAACGTACACAGTTGCGCAGGTTTTTTACTAATTGTGGCAACTTAAAAGATACTTTTTATTACTTAATTGTTGTCGTTATTGAGAATGGGTGTAATGCTATATAGAGTGTCATTGCATGGAACACAAGCTAAACCAACCAAAGCAAAGTGATTTCGACGCTTAAAGGAGTTTGTCGTTAAATCGAGTGATGTTACATGGAGTTTACACTTTATATCATTTATGTAGTTCGTATGTACAAACGTACGTAGAGGAGACGGTGAAGATCGACCCTCACCCATCTGATAACCAGATGAGTCATATTTTTATCAAATTAAATTGATTTACAAACGCGCCTGTGATAGCTTACCATTCAAAAAGTGTTCATGGCTATTTATAATAAAGTTAATTTAAAAAAAAAAACTCACTCTTTTTATAAGTTTTAAAGTTAACTTCAGACCATGGGAATAATATTCCCCGAACGATCTTTAGCACTGAAATGACAGCTACGATTCACCTTTTTCATGTCGTAAGCTTAGAGCATGGTATTGTAGTATGGCTCATTTATAACTGAGTTGTGAGAATTCAACCAACAACTCACAGAGGTGCGCTGAATCAATGACTCGCACAACTCACTTATGAATGAGCATGAACACTACAACACTGCTCCAAGCTTGCAACATAAGAAAAAGTTGATCGCAGTTGTCAGTTTAGTCCAGGTAATTAAAAACCACAGTATAATTCCTTTATTTAATACTATTCCTATAGCCGGCTTCACTCTGATAACTCGGGGATCAACTATTTTGTACGTCTGAAGTTTTTTTCTAAAAAAAAAAATAAGATGACATCGGATATTGTTAATGATTTTATTCACCGTAAACTACAAAAAAGTCAAACATGTGTGTAGACTCTTTAAATGTAAGGTGTACACTCAAAATTAAGTGTATGACATATAATTAAATACTCATTACTGTGTCACCCGGCCACCGTAATAAAATTAAAGGGATATTGCCTTCAAGCCCATTGTTTTTTAATGTATGTATTTATAAGTAAAAAAGAAAGTGCGGGGCTGAGCAGGTGCGAGTCGAAGTATGGTAATACCAGCTATGTTAATGAGATCGAAACTGTAAGTCAATTAATCGAAGGTATTGCTTTCACGTGACTAGGTCCATGGTAATACCAACTATGTTAATGAGATCAAAATTAAATAAATAAATTACGTGGTAGAGCTATGCAGGAATACTTGATTACAGCTCTTAGGGCCGGCTTGTTAGGTCTAAATGCCTTGGGCGTACCCTGGCTAATAGAACTCCCTTATGACGACATCGAAAATTTACTAAGCTGACTACACTAGTCATCTAATAAGTCTGAAACTGCTTGACGCGAAGTAATTTCCAAATGTATAAACTTTAAGATAATTTTGTTTTTATTATATTTTGTCTGGAAGTCGGTAACAACTGCAACTATGCAGTTGTTTGATATCCCAAATTATTTTCGGTAGTATGTTAATGGTTTGAATAAATGCTTTAAATTTTCTTTAAGCTTTTGTCTCGGGGGGGGGGGGGTCTATTGTGAAACTTATTAGGCCGCGACCCCCGCGCTTGTTTTGCCCTACACACAACACGAAACACCTAACCACGCTCTCTTTGAATATCGGTGTGAAACTTGACCTAATCGTGATATGCGCAAAGAGTGAGAGTTCCGAGGGTCCACTCCCCCAATCCCCTACCCCATCTTTCCTATCCTATTCCTCCTGTCTGACCCCTCTATTTTATCCTCCTATCCCATATTCTCGATTCAATCCTAAAGGCTGGCAACGCGTTGCCTTCGCCCTTCATCTATACGCGAGGATAACCACTTTTCATGAGTTGGGTTATCCGCCTGTTACTGTTAAAGGAGAAGTAGCTGCGAAACAAACTCCCCAACAACATAACATTATTTTAAATTTATTAATTATCCATTCATGCCCTTTTTTTAATTTTAATTATTAAACTTCAGTAATATTCATATAAATTACTAATTAAAGTATATAAATATTACTGAAACAGCTTGGTAGCGATCGCTATCAGCTAGGAACGTGCCCAAAACGCTGGCTGCATTTCCACGCTGGATGGTAACGCCGATGCGCTGCGCCAAGTACAGGCCAGCCTTTTGCTCACGCGAGACTTCTATTGAACGCGATGATAGATCTCGATAAAACTGACAACTCGGGCTTCGGGACGCCATATCCCTGGAGTTTCGACTCCGAACTCCACAAATATGTAGCCATTACTTTTTCCGAATATTTTAATTTTCTTGTTTATGTTACTGCTTTAAGCTGGTAAAAAGGCAAACAAGCCACCAAACGTAAGGTTGCTAACGTCATCTGAAGACTTTTGCAACACCAGAAGCGATGCCAATACATTATCAGCCTTTAGCATGGAATAAAGAAGATGGGACAGGAGAGGGGAAAATGGGAAAACAGGAACTCTTATTCACCGTACGCAAACAACATTAGGTCAATGTTAACCGTTTCACGCCGATATTCTGGGTAAGCGTGGTATCACACCGACCGAGCCGGCCCTAAGAGCTGTAATCAGAATAATTATTCCAGTATGGCTCTACCAGGTAAAGTCAACTTGCGTACAAGGCCGCTCGTGTGGAATGTAATGTAAAATATCCGTGCAGGAAAGGAGAAAGAATACAATTTTGTCGCGGCTTGTCTTAAGAGGCGACAAAATAACTCACAGCCAGGTGGTAGGGTATTTGCCCGTTCGGAGGGCTATTACCTTGAGTTGTGTTCTGGCATTACTGGCCAGGTTCCAGTCTCCCTTTAGAGAGCGGCAACACATTTGTAGCGCCTATGCCTTTACTGATGTCCATAGGTGATGGTAATCGCTTTCCATCAGACAGGCTATCTGCCTGTTGAACACAAGCAATAAAAAAATTAAAAATCTTTTAACACACTCTGCAATCACATAATCTTCTTCTTCTTCAGCCTGTACCTGTCTACGGCTAGACTTAGGCCTCCCCGAGTTATCTCCCGTCTTTCTCATCCAGTTCCTCCCGGCGAATTTGCGCAGGTCGTCAATCCACCGGGCTGGAGAGCGTCTTACGCTACGTTTGCCGAGACGCGGTCTCCACTTCAGGACACGTTTACTCTATCGACCAGCGGTCCTGCGACAGACTTGTCCACTGCCACTTCAACTTGCGGGTTTTGGGAGCTATGTCGGTTACCTTGGATCTCTTACGGATACTCTCATTTCTGATTATATCCATAAGAGAAACACCTCACACAGCTCGCCCCATAGCCCTTTGAACGACTTTGAGTTTGTGGACCACTCCCGCCGTCAGTGTCCACGTCTCGATACCGTATGCTATGATGGGTAGGTCGCATTACTCGAAGACTTTCGTCTTCAAACATAGCGGTATAGTCGGCGAGAAAACCTATCCGAAGCTTACCGAATGCTGCCCGGCCTAACTGGATTTAGACCTTTTTTTATAGAAAATTTCAATTAAAAATTTCAAAACATGTGATTCATATATTTTTTTAAATATTTAAATGAGTCTAATATATAATTAGTACTCTGCACTACCTACATCGCAAGTTAGGTTAAATTATTCTTATTAAGTTAGGTTGCCTGGAAGAGATTGCTTTAAGCGATAAGGCTGTCCATTGCTTCTACCATGACAATACTGTAGGTGTACATTTTTGTAATTGTATATTTGCAGAGAAATAAAGTGTTTTATCTATTTTATTCTATGAGTCAAAAATTAAAAATCATAGTTATCTCCTTATTAGTTTCATAAATGTTATGAAATTGACTTCGGTTTTCGTCAATCTACCTATAGAAGCCAATTAAATAATAAACGAAAGTTGATATTAGGTGGATCAACCAAATTTATTCAAGCTGGCTGAAAGGCACAGTCCTGAAAGGATATGACGGTATTCAATGCCATTTACTGATTCAAATTTACATGGGTCACTTTGGTCAATTCATTCAAACTGAAAGACGGAAGTGAACCGTCTGACATTGGCTTAAGTATCTACAAAAACACCCTTAATATAATTATAACCAAAGTAAATAAAATTCAGAAAACAAGTGCACCAAAACGTCAAAATGGACCAAAATAAAATAAGCATTGATTGGCACACAATAGATGATTGTGCTCAGTCAATAATCGATTCAATACAATCGAAGGGTAACCTCTATACACTCAACGAGTCAAGTGCTCGAATCATTCTTTGACTATTAGTAAATCAGTAAATCGATCTTTTGTTGATTCGAATTGGGGTAATCGATTTTTGACTTTTATTGGTTACTTCTATTGGCTGCAATGAATGAATGGAAACCCACCCCGGAGTTTTTAATTTCTAGAATGATTATCGATTTTCGAACAATTTTAGGGAAATAGCATACATTTATTATTAGAAAAAATTGTAGCATTGATACCCGTCGCAATATAGTTTTAATTACTACTGTCAGTCGTAAGCGACTAACTCGGAAAAGTGAGTATCTGTCCAAAGAGAACGAAGAGGTTCCGTAAAGACGACAAACATCCACTACTTTTGTCATTCGGCTTCGGAACTAACTACGGAAGTTCTAGTTTAGTGATGTATCATTTGTAGGCCCCAGGAAAAGTGAAATAACGTCACGAGGATCCTCTTTCTCATCTAAACATACTGTCACTGGTAAGGACCGTGATTTTGATGACAGGGAACAATTGGTTTGAGCACGGCGGAGGAACAAAGTGGATCTGCTACCTGATCGGCGTCCTCGTCAGTCGACCTATTCAAAGATCTACTCCAGATCTCTTGCCTTCAACTTTTCCAGTGACCACAAGTCTCCCTATATTGTCTGGGTTCTTTCGGGCTATATGGCTAGAGTATTTTAATTTTTTTATTGTATGAGTTCAGCAGACACTATGGACATTTGTAACAGCAAAGGTGCTACCAATGTGCTGTCGCTTTCTAAATGGAGAACCTGGAACCTGGTCACTAATGCCGAAACTCAACACAAAGTTGTTATGACGGCATACTCTAGACCAGATATGTTGGCTATCCAGACGGGCAAGTACCCTACCACCTGGCGATGGGTTGTTTTATCGCTTCTTAGAATAGGCCACCCGGCTGTAGGGAATTGTATTCTTTCTCCATTCCTGCACGGGTAACTTTAACATTCGTTGTCGGCATACTGCTGATAACCCCTGGCGATCTCCAATCTTCAGCTTTTCCGATATAGAGGCATTCCTTCAGAGAGCTGTTCTCAAAATTTTTAACGTGCGATGTCAACAGCAAATTAACCACCACCAGAAGAAGCGGTTCAAAAAGGCAAAATTTAGCGTGACGTACTTTATGGACATATGCGTATATCTATGGGAAACAAACTTAATATTATGCATGTATGTTATATTAATATATCACATCCAAGAATTAAATCTCGTAGCTTCCCTACAGTGTTATTTAATTAGAATTGCATAAATTACATAAAATCGTGGGAAGATTCTCCAAAGACGGTATCTTCACATGTAACTTAATAACTTAAGCACACCGAAACCAAATTAACATAACGCGACAACTTAAAAAAATATTTAAAATGCAAAGTTACATTAACAATAAAGTAACGAACGCGTATTAATAATAAAAGAAACCAGTTCTGTAATGAAAAAGTTCTTAAATTTCACTGCCTTATAAATATTTATTTGTTAAATAATATGCAAAATACTGTAATTATAGGGCAACTCAAGAAATGGGTTACATATTTGCATATCTGACGTTTTAATATTACAACGTCCTAACCGACTAGATAAAGCTCGGAACAATGACTTAAATTCGTGTAATAAGGTTGGAAATAAAAAGGTGATATTTTTTTTAATTTTGCAAATTTCACACCTTGAGGATTGCAATGAGTTGTCGCAGTCGTGTGAAGTTCCTTTTTACTTGACGATAATTTTGTGCAATTTATGCATGCTATTTAGACAATTAGACGGCAGATGTTACAAGAAATTTATTAAGCTTTTACGACCTTTTGGGGTTGCCAGTGCGGATAGTTAATTTTCATGTTTTAAAATGTTTTATGGACACTTAGATAATCGCGGTTGACACCTTGATATGTGTTTTATTTTAACGTTTTTAGTAATGAAATTTTATAGGTTTTGCCCGTAAACTAATTTAACTTATAAGAGGTATCGGTTTGAAAAGTAATAAACAATAAAAGAAGCCGTTTAATTTTATTAGCAATAAGGCTGGTTTTCAAGACATAATCCTAAATTCATATTAAACAATGACAGGAATAAAGATAATGAAACACTTAAATTAAATATCTTTCAATGTATGTATACATATAACATAAATAATAAATAAAACATAATATTTGATTCCACTTCTAATTATAATGTGGATAGGAGATTTTCGCGAAACCATAAAGAACGAAACTGTGTTTTATTAAAAAAGAATATCTAGGTAATATTGGTTAAAAATTAACATGAATGTAGGAGTTTCATTGCTTTTAAGTCAAAATTATGTGTTTTCGGGTTGAAAATCTCAACTGTTTAGAGAAATATATCTGTCTCATTCGGCGTCACTCAAAGATCTACAACTTGGTTGAGGTTCTATTACATATGTCCGGCTATTAATATACAATTGTATACAACAGACATATTTGGGTTCAATCCTAAACAACTAAACTAGATTAAACAAGAGAATGAAAATGAATGTATTTTTTTCGAAATGGAATCTTATAGATTACTTATTGAAGGTCATGAGTCTACCACCGCTTCCGAGGCAATTTTAGTTACTGTTAAAGGAGAAAAAGCGACGCTACAAAGTCCTCAGCAACATATCTTTACTTCATAATTATTATTCGTAATTTTTTAAATGTAGTTTATACAAGGTTTAACAAAGTAAGATTTAACAAGGAAAAGTTCGTTTACGAAACGCATCTGCCTAAAATCAAATTGTAAGATCTCTATGTTCTAATGACCTACACGAGTCAACACTGAGACTCCAGTGAACTATAACAGATCAACACTTCACCACTAAAATCCGATTTTTCAAACATCAGATAGAAGATAACTTTACAGTCGAATGAATTAAAACCTGAGTGAATTCAAAAGCCAAAACATTCAACTGTTTTATTCATGTAACTGACATTTTTATTTTTTCTATGATACACTTTATCATTACATTAATACGTGAAGCAAAACCTTTGTACCCCTTTTTTACGAAAATTACGCGGACGGAGAAGTATGAAATTTCGCACACTTATAGTTTATATATACAAGAAGTGCAGAATGCAATATTTTTTTAATTATAGATAAAAAGTACATTAAATTAATAAAAAAACATTACACACACTATACCATGTATTTGACACACACACACATATATATTCTTTTGTTTATTGTTAAAGTCAAATTAACAGTGTAGCCTTGGCGAAATCTGTGATTATAGAAGTATAGTCTTTGACAACAGAACCTTAATAATGTTCAAACTTATAATTTAAATTAATTATGGTCGAATTTCGACTACTGGGCGACCACTAGTTCTGTTAATAACTTATTGAAAATTTGACCCTAAACCAAATAGGCCATACCCTGATGATAGCCAAGACGAAACACCAGGTGCAAAGAAAGTATTTTATTAAAAACACGTTGTCAAGATAATTATATTTTATGTGAAAACGAAATTCTTTGCAATTTTGATATGTTTAAAGATAAGCCTATTTACGATGCTCATGTAAAATAATGACTTTATAAAAATATAAGAAAACCTGTTATTATAGCTTTTATCAATTCTTAGTTGCTAATTTAGCAATACTTTGCATGCAGGTGCAGAATTGCCTTCATTATAAAGTGACATGAAGAAAGTGTTACACCAATTTTTCAGGCTATATCTCAGATGAAATCGAAGACTACCTGAACAAAAGCGTTAAGTGAAGTGAAGCAATTTTTATAAACTTGTGTGCGTAAACCATTTAATATAAATGTGGTTTGCGTCTTTGTGGTTAATAGCAATGTATCAAAAGAAAACTGTTCGATCTTTATTCGTACTAATTAATTACTGAGTTCTTATAGCGCACTGCAGCGCGATCGGCTTCAATTTGGAAATCTAAGATTCCGTCTTTCTACTTAATGGTCTAATAGCTATGTATTCTATGTGTCGTTTTCATGTTTGTCTTAGTTCTTCTTGACAGTGGAGAATTCTGTGAGATGTTTTGAAAAAAAAAATGAGTTGAACTGCTGTCATCGTGTCTCTAGAGAACTGATTAGAAATGCGAACAGTTTATCGTATCTAATTTACTAATTCCTAATCGGAATTGTACTAGGGTACATGTACAATTATACATGCCTTTTGGCATTTTTAATACACTCAATAGTATGTGGCACTGATTATGTAGCACTTTTGCACAACATTAACAAAATTTATGTTTCATTTCTATTTAAAAACTTTCTCTTATTTGAAGTATGTTGTTTATTATACTTGATTATATTTTTATGTATTAATTATTATCTGTTTCTCTCATTAATAAACAAATTTTCGCATATCAAAAAAACAGATAAAAATATTCAAAATATTATGTTACGTGTGTTCGTAATTTAAAAAAATATCGCAAAAAACCAGCCAGCTGCGTTCCAGAGGCTCAGCTAATGATCAAGTATTTATTCATAGACACCGGTTTTTGGGCAAAAAAAACAAAAAGGGCATTAATGATATGCGTGTCCCACTTTATGAATGAATTTGAGACTGAAAAAAAAAACAAAATTGTCTATGAATGGCGGTTGTTTTTTTAAGAGTGTTTTGAATATGTCGCTCTCAGGGATATCAGTTACTGAGTGATTTGAATCACAACGAATAGTTATTGTCTATGCTTTTAAAAATGTTTTGTGTGTGATTCGGGGCTACTCTTCTTGTTGAAACGTAGTGCATACGTAGTTCTAACTTTGCGAAAATATTCGGGGGAGCTTATATAGAGTTAAATGAATACCAATTTAACATCTTTTATCTGCATGCATTCCATTTATTACTTACTTGTAGGATAAAAAGTGTCCTAGTATATTATATTATTAGTATTAGTACTATTAATTCGATGTAGTTCGTGAAGAACAATTAAATGTGCAAAGGATAGCAAATTCATATTCATTTATTAACTAGCGTTACCGCAGATGTTGTCCTGCCTTATAAATATTTAGGACCGGATTATTTAAATTAAATATAGCCTATGTTACTCAAGGATACTGTAGCATTTTAATGGTGAGAGAAGTTTTGAAATCTATCCAGTAGTTTTTGAGTTAATTCGTTACAAACATATACAAATCTTTCTTCTTTATTGAAGAACTATTTAAGAACTAAGCGATTGACTCTAGCGAATTGTATTCGAATAAATGATTCGATACAAGTTTGTTACATGATGATTTATTTTAATTTTAATTTAGAAGTAACGTATTTATTGTTGGTTTTATTCAAATGTATTTATTTATTTTTACTAATTAAATATTATATAAGTAGACTTAGTTTTATAAATTATTATTATTATTAGTTATTTAATTAACAAATTTGGGTCGTTTTGGTTTTACGCTTAAAGGAAGGTTTGCACTGAAAATCAGCGTTGTGTCGGATATAATTCCGGCACAGCAATATGCTGAGTGCAAACCTTGTTCGTTGAAAATGCGGCGTACAAATTCTCAAAATATGCTCTGTGTATAATAATGTATAACGAATGTAATTACGTCGCTATTTCTTCGAATAAAGGTTTTCTTTCTTTCTTTCTTTATAATATTAGTATAGATGTTGATTTATGAAGACGGTTATTAACGTTTATTTATAAAATTGAATTTATTATACTATATAGAACATTAGGCAAATATTAAAGCAATATTTGACTATAGACGTTGTTATTCTACAAAATCTTAGATTTTTGCTATTCCAGTTATCATCAGTTTTAGATTTCGAATTGAAAAATTAATTTAACTATATGTAAAGATCAATTTAAACAAATCATTTCGAATAAGTTCTTCATTTCTCCCATCCGCGCAGGAACGGAAAAAACATACAATTTTCTGCGGCCGGACGGCCTGTCGTAAGAGGCGACAAAACGACCCACAGCCAGGTCGGCCGTCGGGATGGCTACCACCCCTGGTATAGGGTATGCTGCCATAACGAGCTTGAGTTGTGTTCCGGTGTGTGGCTTGGTTTCAGGCTCCCTTTAGAGTGTGGCAAACACATTGACAGCACCATTGGTGTTACAAATGTTCATAGGCGATGGTAACCGCTTTTCATCAGGCGAGCCGTCTGTCTGTCTGCTGATCTCATGCAAAAAAAAAATATTTCATACAGTTAGCGCAACTATTTTTCTTCTTCATGTAGTACTTATAAAAACGACATACATGATGAAACCGATACTTTTAATTAATCGATTATGAATCAGTGACTTAATTACGACCCAAACAGTTCATATCTTAATAAGTTACAAGTCTTTAATGTTAATTTGTGTGATAAATTGTATCGATAATGTTACGTGTAAGTCCAAAAACGGTTTCCGAGTTATTTTAATGATATGTGAGTGAAATAACTTATTGGTTTATTTTACTTACTAAGGAGATCATGCGGTTTGACTGGCTTTTTTCTACACTGTTTACTCTGGTTACGTTCCAGAAGGGACTCACAAGGACCACGTTCACGACCGCGACCTTTCCCGTGCCACTTGCTTGCGGACGTTATAATCATAAACTCTAGTGGAACGGTTTATGGGGTGTTGATGTCATAAACGACGAAATGCATAAATGTCATTGGATGATTTGAAAATCGCGCCTTTTTTAATGTCAAGAGATAGAGAGAATTAATGCTCTGTGGTCAACGCCTATTTCGACCTCTTGACATGGGTTGTTGTGAGCGCTGTGATCGAAAATGATGACGTCATTATTGACGTTTTCACCATGTCCATAACGATCGCGGTCGCCTAGTGGAGCGGCAGACGGAGCATTTTTGGTTAAAAGGACACGACGGAATTCAATGACATTGAATGATTCAACTTTGTCTTCATGAATCACGCAAATTGAAAGACAGGCTTTACATCTAGTAATATATATATATATATATATATATGACGCTGCAGATCAACCTTCACTCATTTGATAACCAGATGAGAAATATTTTTATCAAATTATATTGATTTGTAAACACACTTATGATAGCTTGCCAATTGAAAAGTGTTCATGGGTATTTTGGAAGTCTTCAAAGCATGGCAATAATATTTTATGAACGGTTTTACGGTTATTTTTTTATCTAAATTATCTTTCTTATGATACCAATTTTTATTGGTTAATAGAACGGTGTAATACCTATATTGACTTACCTGTTCACACCTGCTTGCCAGGAAGTAGGAAGCCATGAAAAAAATTAAGTAGGCAAGCCTATCAAGGTATGTTCTCCATGTTAAAATGTGAGTTGAAGGTTATGAAAAAAATTGATTAAATATCATATCAACAACTCAAAATCTAATCATATGCGTGTTTATTAAACAATATAATTTGATAAAAATATGTCTCGTCTAGGTATCTGATGAGTGAAGATTGATCTTCACTGTCTCTTCTACTATCAAATTAAAATTTCCCACCAATAATACTACCAAAATGTCATTTCAAGTTCCCACTAAAAAACTAAAACACATTTCTTTATGGTTTGAATTTAAATATAGAAACAACCCTTTCACCGCCGCCGGGGACTACATTTGCATATTTTTTTCTTAACACTAACGATTTTTTTCTTGGTCATTGTTTGAACACTCCCGATAATTTTATTTCAACACAATAAAGAATTATAACTGTAACTACGTTGAGATGGTAATGAGTTTTTTGTTAGTTTAGCTCAAAATAAATCAAAGCCACCAGATGCTTATTTGAAATTTTGTTCTGTGGTGTGCTCACTATTTATCCACAGTATACCTAGTTTTCTTTTATTTAATATTAAGTGTTGTTGTTTTTTTTTTGTTGCATGAGTTTAGCAGACAGGTAGACGGTCCACCTGATGGAAAGTGGTTAACATCGCCTATGGGCATTTGCAACTTCAAAGGTGCTATTAATGGGCTGCTGCTCTCTTAAGGGATACTGGAACCTGGCCACTAATGCTGTAATATAACTCAAGGTTGTTATGGCAGCATACTCTAAACCAGGGCTGTTAGCTCTCCAGGCGGGCAAATACCCTATCACCTGGCTGTGGGTATTTTTGTCGCCTATTGCGACAGGCGCCCGGCCGCAGGAAATTGTATTATTTCTACGTTCCTGCACGCATAATATTGTTAATAGTAACACATAAAGATTAAATTTCATAATTTATTTTTCCACTAAAACTCTCCCCGTAAGCTTGCTACCTCAACTTGTATCTTATACAAACTATTATATTTTCTTAGATAAATGTATCTTACATTTATATATTTTATACTTTTTACATAAAATTCATAAACAACAAGAAATTATTTATTTCTCCCCATTACCTTCAAATTTTGTTTCATATTTAAATAATGAATAAAGAGTATATCAATTTACTATTTTCTGCTAATAACCAATATAACTTTGTATTCCATAAAACGTGCATATTCGAGTTTAATATTTTAATTAACGGATTTTATTTATTATAATAAATTGCTTAATAAAATATAAATTTTAATGAAATATCTTAACTAAATTAACGTAAACTATCGTGTCATGTACTCGAACAAATTTACATGCAAAAAATTAAAAAGAATAATTTCGCTTAAGAACACATTTTCAAGGTCTCCATTCACATTTTACTCATTCCGCAGTCGACTATACAAATTCGAATTAATTAGAGTATGGGTCAGAATTTGTCAAGTATCTCACCCCTTATGGAATATAGAAATAATTAAAACTCACTATTAATTTCTAAGTTTTGATAAAGTTATTCGTTGTAATCTGATTTAAACCATAGATATTATAATCACGTATATTAGGTCCTTTTTATTTTTATGTATGTAACTGCCCGCGACTTCGACCGCGTGGATTTTTTTTTGCAGAACCCTAAAAATATAGTAAAATAAGTTTTTAAAAAGTAGCCGAAGTTAATTCTTATAACATCAGGGATCAGTGAAGCTAGCCAGTGAAAGTCTCGTCAAAATCGGTCCAACCATTTCAGATATTACCCGGAATATTCAGACAGACCGACATAAAAATTACAAATTGATATATTTATATAAATACCGTATATACTTTCATGTGCATTTAGTAAAAAGCTGTTATTTTGACATTACAAATAAACACTTCAATTTTATTTATCAGTATAGAGTACAGATACTAAAGTATAACGTTAAAGTGAGTTTATTTAGAAACATGTATGTCTTTTGTGACGGTTTTCTTATTAAATCAATTTATCATATAATTTTGTATCTAATATTTTATATGTAAGTACTTCATTATAAAATATTGTTGTTAGCATATATTTTTTTCACGGTTCTCCTAATTATATAATTCAAAAATTAAAGTATATAAAATTACTTTTATTATAGACATGTAAAGATAATCCGAAAAAGGAATATAATCATGTCGACCTGTTTCGTTTGAATAAAATTAATATTTATTACAGTCCAACCATAAATTATTTATTTATTTTAGGTGGAAGTTATGTTATCGCCAAATTTTTTGTTTTATAAGTAAAATTTACATTAAGCAAATAAATTACCACCTGTACAGATAAACTTAAGATATATAAATAGAATAACAGATAAATTTATTTTATCAAAGTCGAGTTAATTAAACAGATTCAAAGTGATAACCTAAATTTAATAATTTTGTTCTCATTCAAATAATCCTTGGAAATATGTTGTCAGTATCGTACAACTTAGACGTTTTAATAAGCGCCCCAAAGTTTGAGATGCGCTGTTACCCTGTATTTAACCATCGGAATATTTATAAGGAGACGGGCCCACAATTTGTCCCGGCCAGAGGTAATATGCACAAAAACAGGAATTCATTATTGCCGGGATTGGGAACTGGAAAAAAAACGCAAAATAGTTCCCGTGGCAACGAAAGGGTTAAGTCGGACGCATTGAGTGAAGTGTTGTGATTGGTGAAAGACGTGTCATTTTATTCTTAATTTCAAATTTCGAATAGTAAAGTTGACAGCATTTTATTGTTTTATAACAGACAAAGGTTTTAGTAAATGGTGTAATTATCTGTAGAGATATAGGATTAATTTGTAAAGCAACAGGCGAAGAATCATCGTGTTCATGTTTTTGACGGCCATGTAATTTATGTTACTGCTCTATCTGGGATAATGTTAATGTTAGTGAGCGTTTCACGCAGATGTAGGGATGGGTTTAAGGCGTTATTTGAGATGCGATTTTGTTATTAATTGTTAATGACGTTAAATATTGTCAGATAACGTATTATATACATTGTAGCTAATATTTTTTTCTTATGATGTTTAATGCGTTAACGAGACGTATTTGGCCACAGTCACTAACTATAACATTATACCATATGGAGCCCCCGCTGAACGATTAGATTAATTCATAGTCTCATTTATACTTATAATAATAATATAAAAAGGAAAGATTTGTATTTTTTTTATGTTTGTAACGAATAAACTGAAAAACTACTGGACCAATTTCAAAAATTCTTTCACTATTAGAATACTACATTATTCCTAAGTAACATAGGCTATATTTAATTTAAATAATCGGGTTCTAAATTTTTTCAAGTCAGGACAAGGTCTGCCGGGCCCGTTAGTTTCTTATACTGTGAACAAATCAATTTCTATAGATACCTACATTATCCGTGCAGGAACAGAAAATAATACTAATTCCTACAACCGGGCGGCCTGTCTTAAAAGGCGACAAAACATCCCGCAGCCAGGTGGTAGGGCATCTGCCCAACTGGATGGCTACCACGTCTGATCTAGAGTATGCCGTCATAACAATTTTGAGTTGTGTTCCAGCGTCAGTGGTAGCACCTCTGATGTTACTAATTTCCATAGGCGACGGTAACCGCTTTCCATCACAGTTGGATCGTCAGTCCGTCTGCTGTGCTTTAGCAATAAAAAAATAACAAGTCACTAAGAACTATTGGCCTAAATAAAGTTGTACTGTTGCCTAAAATATTTTATTTATTTATATGTATTATTTACATAACTTGTCGTTTTTTTATTTGTATATATAATAGTGTTTAGATTATTATAAGCCCCTCTTAATACACCACCCATGCATTGTTTTGCTTTCTTTAAGAATCTTCTTGGACACGGGGTTGCCTGCGAAAAATCGTTGTAGGCGATAAAACTGAACAAGCGGCTATTTGGTATATTATACGTTATAATGGAGATATCTTTTATACCAGTGACATTTACCGTGGGATAGGTTTTTTTAATTGCCCGAAGCAGGCGATCAGGCTGACGGCACACTTTATGGAAGGTGGTTACCGTCGCCCATGGACGTTTGCAACACCACGGTCGTCCTCTAAGAAATCTTATGGCTTCCTTCTTAAAGTACCCCATGTCGTAATGCAGAGCGAAACCTCGCCGGCAAGTTCCCTCCAAATCATTGTCGTACGCGGGATAAACCTTCTAGAGAACCGTTGCGTAGTTCAGCATGGGAGCTTGAGGAAATGGGGGTGAACATCCCATCGATGGCGAGTGATTCGGTTGAGAGTGGAGGTATCTGAAAATCTGAATTGTATATCCGTAAGAGAACCAAGGTAACCGACATAGGTCACAAAGTTAGTGAAGTGGCAGTGGGCCGGTCACATCTGTCGCAAGACCGATGGCCGATATACCAGACGAGTCCTGGGGTGTAGACCGCGTCTCGGTAAACGTAGTGTCGGACTACGTTCAGGCCAATGGACTGACGACCTGCACAAGATCGCCGGTGGGCGCTGGATGAGGAAGGCGGAGGACCGTGATGAGTGGCGCTGACTTGGGGAGTTCTGCGTCCAGCAGTGGAATGTCATTGGCTGACGACGAAGGGAAAACTCTGAATTTCTAAAATGTGTATCGTGACGTCACCGTTTGTGAAACGTATAATTTAAAAATTTATATTTTTTTGACTACATGTAGCCGCGCACAGATGTATTTTATCATTTCCTTTATACAGGGGTGGTTGAAACCTTACGAGACGAAACGCAAATTAAGATAAATAAAGGGAATGCTCAATAAATGGGGAGGACAGAAGAAGTATTTATTTTTCTATTTACTAAACGCCATTTATTTTATTCAAATTTTCTTTGAAGTTCATATTTGCTGTATTTTGTATTTAAATTTCCGCTATCTGAACTAGTAAATTGACAACACTGGTCTCGATTTTTTGGACGAAAATCAAAAGCGATGCTGTGCTATTCTGTTTCATTAAAAAAATGCATTATATATAGTAATACAGGTTATATATTTATGCTCTAAACACTATCCTACTAATATTATAAACACGAAAGTTTATAAGAATGTATGGATGTATGTTTATTACTCTTTCACGCAAAAACTACTGAATGGATTTTAATGCAGCAGAATAACACATAGGCTATAATTTATAAACATATAGTGTGAATTATTCAAAATATAACGGTTTTCCATCACCACGCAGGTGAAACCGCGGAGTGCAGCTAGTACATTAATATTTTAATATAATTTGTTTCTCACAGGAATAAGTCCTCTCTCAAAATTGTACTCTTTTTGTTTAATTGTTAATAAAGTTTTATTTCTAAACTAACCGCGACTTCGTCCGCGTGGTGCGGTTTTTTAACTATCCCTCGGGAACTCTTTAATTTTTCGGGATCAATAGTATCTTATATGTTGACCAAGGATATAAGCTACCACCATACAAAATTTCATTTAAATTGGTCCAGTCGTTTCGGAGATTAGCCGGTACAAACAGACAAACCAACAGACAAACAGAGAAACATAAAATTAAAAAGAAATCTAAATTAGTTCTATTTCACTTCTTACATCCCCCTGACTCGGTTTTTAGCATTTTTTTACATTTTACAGAAATTCGACCTTTACAGTTTTATTATATGTATAGATTGTGTGCAATATAGTTTGTAATGAATAAATAAATATTATTTTAAAATTAACAAATGCTGTAGGACATTCCTATTGTTTGAGTAATAATTATGTGTTTTTGTGAAAACTATGAGTGTGTGTGTAGTCAAATGTAGCCAAACAAGTTGTAACAAGAACTCCGTTGATTAGCGTCTGTCACAGACCTACAATTTCAAACTAGAGATTTTAAAATTAAAAGACATGGAAGTTCCATGTATCTAATTAAATGTAGTAAGAAAACATCGAAAATATTTTTGGTCTTCAAAAAGAATCACCAAATTACAAAGAAAGAAAATCTTTATTGGAAGAAATAGCGACGTAATTACTTTCCTTATACATTATTATACACAGAGCATATTTTTAAGAATTTGTACTCCACATTTCCAGCAAACAAGGTTTGCACTGTGCTGGAATTATATCCGACACAACGCTGATTTTCAGTGCAAACCTTTTTGGCGTAAGACCAAAACGACCTAATTTTGTTAAATAACAAATAATAATAATAAATTAATAGGTGAAACATAAAAGTTGATCAATGCTATTGAGTCTGATATAAACGCAAGAGCTTTCTTAACACAATCCTTGGGGCAACTTTAGTTGAATTGAGACTTGAAAATTTCACCATAACTTTAGCATGCCAAGAAACACATTTCCTGAGAATTTCACGCCGCAAAGATCAATAGTTTTCGTGAAACAAAATATTTAAAATCACGAAAATACTACCAAAACGACACGACTTTTTGACATTTCGCGTTTTGTTTCTCGTTAACACTTACGTCTTTTTATTGTCTGTGGAAAAATAATATTTGACTGTTAGATATACTAATACATAATAAGTAATGTTATAGAAATCATTTTATTGGGTTGACTTTGGAATTTCGCTTTCTGAAACAGGGGCTGGGGGTGTTTAGGGGGTAACAGGAGGTGTACGGTGGTTACCCTTCACCATTTCTTTATTGTTTTATTTGAAAACATAGAGAAGTCTTGGCTACTTATGGGATAGATGGAGGTGGGAGTTCCGCTTTTAAGGTAGATCCAAATTCTGATCTTATAGGTTCGTGGTTATTTTTTGACCAGCCAGAAATAACTGCTTTTCCCTCCCGTTTTTTTAAATAAAATAGGCATCTCCAGCAGCCGGAAATGGCGGCGGGCACTTTCCACCCCCTTAATCGTGCCCTATTCAATTTAATTATTTTATTTAATTTAAGATTAATTTATAATTTAGTCGGAAAAGTAATTTTCATTTTTTCCCAAAATTATGAGTTTTCGCGCATTTTCCTTTCAGTATGATATTCCTACCCTCCTAGTATTCCTAAATACTAAAGTTACCCCCAATAATTTATTAGCAAAAATGTGAATTATAGTTAATTATTAAATGGAGAAATAAAAATAAAAATCCTATTTTAATTCGTAACATTTTCACATTGTAATCCGATAAGCCGTTCTATTGGAGATCGATACACGGGAAAAAATTCTAATAAAGGTCATTTATGATTCGGTACCAGGTAAGTTCAGTTAACTTTACTTACAACGGTGACTTTGTAATCACAATCATCAAATTTATTGGACACTAGCTTCTTCCCGCGACTTCGTCCGCGTGAACTCTCAAAAGGAACCCCCCGCCCCCGATTTTGAAACATTCTTCATTGGTGCTCCGCTCCTATTGGTCTTAGCGTGATGATATATAGCCTATAGCCTTCCTCGATAAATGGGCTATCTAACACTGAAAGAATTTTTCAAATCAGACCAGTAATTCCTGAGATTAGCGCGTTCAAGCAAACAAACAAACAAACTCTTCAGCTTTATATATTAGTATAATATTTTAATATTATATGTATTAGATTTTTTTTGTATATCCTGTATCACTCCCGATTTTGTTCAAGAACTTTTCTTTATTATTTAAATACTCTCTATGAATACTCACAAGCTTAACTAACACTAAAACTAATTTAATTAATAATAATTAATACAAATTGTGTATAATACAATTCTACTCAAATCTATATCATTAAAACAAGCGATAACATAACGCGGCGGCTGAGAGATAAGACGACGCTGTGGGAATCGTTGCCTCGACTTAATTGTTTCCCCGGTGTCCTCCACCACTTTAGTGCAAAATACTACAGCCAAGACTTTAAATCTTCGCCAGCTAACATTTCGTACAACGCTGACTGTGTCAACTTCAGGTTGGTTACTGATTCCGTGTCATCCTTCGAAACACTTTATTTCAGGGAGTCTAGAAGCAGGTGCCAAATAAAAATATTAGAAATAATTATTTAAAAAAAAATGCAGTTTTTCGTTTCTTCTGCGTTAAAAAAGTGTAAAAAGGCACTTGCGGATATAAATACGGCATATACATTAAGGCATATCGATCACACGTAAGGAGGTGGTCCAGGGAAATAGCTAGTGATGCGGTGAGTGCGGGAATAATTCCCTCATTCACCCCAAGGCAGTTAGCACGCATCGAACATTTAGCGCGGCTTCATAGACACAGAATATCGAAAATTGAAGACGGGACATTATATGGACTTAATATACAATGCGTATTTATATAGGTATACACTTATATAAGTATGTTTAACAACAGCCCACAAACGTCCCGCTGTTGGACTCGGACCTCCCATTTTCTTATAGGGGAACGGCCAGTAAACCCGCCACATTTATCCAAGGCGGATAAGCGGCTTTAACATATCGGTTATCTCTATGTGCATGTTTCATCACAATGTTTTCCTTCACCGTTAGCACGTGATAATTCTTACAATATGCACATTAGAAGAGAAAACTGTCAAGTGGTGCATGCTTTCCGGCCAGAATTGGAACGCGCGCCCTTTAAGTTTGGGACACGTGCGCTCACTGGTAAGCTACCACGATATATAAGCATATATCTCTTCTATAAATGTGAAAATAATCGGCAGACAAAACCAGATATATTTTATTCATAACAATGCTACACACGTCAATAACAATAATATAAGTCATTACGATCTTCATTAAGACTATAAAAGTGTGTTCGACTATGTGTTGCACACACAATGTGTGTCCCCAAGCTAAGCAAGTTACGCCTGTACTATGGATAATATACAACGGACTATTTTGGGACTGGTCCAAGACACCCAGACCACAGTAAATAACGGAAAGTTTATTTAATGATATGCACAAGCTGAGAATCGAACCCGGATCTACAGGAAGGTAGGCCGAGACAGGCTTAGCCGACATAAACAACAACCGAAGCCGTCAAAGCCGTTTTTGTTATCTTCTTACTACTAAACACCCTAAACTTCTCAACATATCTTAATGAGAGTTGTCAAGAATATATATTGTAGCCTGGAGAAAGACAAAGACTACTTATCATTTTTTTCAAAAACGGTCTAGAAATATAACAGTGAAAGTAAATTTCTTTAATTTTTAAGAGTTGAAATTTCATATCTTTAACTTATGAAAAAATGTGAGTCAACACACAAATTTACGATTCTTATTTTATCCTTTTTAAGACTATTTTTGAAACAAAAGACCGTCTACGTTTCTTTTTTAATCTTGTGATACAATACAATGTATGTATTTTTAATTTTATTAGTTAAGGTTAAGTTAAGGTGTTTAATCGCAAAAATATAACAGAATTACTTTTGCATTTATATATTTATATGAATGAGTTTATACGTAGGTCAGTTATATATAATTGTACTACATGTTTGTTTATTCCCTACTAGGTTGAATGTCTTCATTGAATCATTATATGAACGAAATAATAAATTAAATTTTTATAGATTGTTTATTGTTTGCACAAAAAGATCGTAATAAATTGACGTAATACGAAAAGTAGGTATCAATCATTGTACGTGCCGAAACTGGTTATAATACTTATGGCCAAAATGCTTATTGTATATATTTGACACCTTTAATCATCACCTTGGCAGTTAACACCAGTACAAGTTTATTCTACCGCACCTTTGACAGGTGTAACCCATATTTATGACAGCCGAACTAATCAATATCGCAACATAGTTGTCAAAATAATGTAAAAGTTTTCTATACAAGGTGGATGCAATACGACTTGAACATTCACTAAATATAAATAATTAACGAACTTTGTGGTTGAATGGGCTAAGACTTTGCCGGCCTAGATCACTGGCATGCAGAGGTCCAGGGTTCAGTTCCTAACATGTTAGATTTACAATATAGTCTGACATCGGTAGACTAGTCTATTGTATTATTCCCAACACAAGTATTTGTGTGGTTGTCGTCTCCAAGCTAAGCAACGTTTGGCAAAGAGACATACAACATGTGGTTTTTTTGCCGATTAATTTTATATTTAATTATAAAGTGTATACACATAGACATAAAAGGGTTCCATAGATGTCATGAACTGTGACCGATACTATATTCGACGTTAGGTTAGGTTTCTATGTTCATATTTTCTAAACCCTACAAGATATTGAAAATAATATAAACAAAAATTTTACAAATAATTCTTGTTTTCACCACTAAAACTTTCATTGGAATCCGTTGAAACATTTTCGATCATATTAGAGACTAGCTGATGCCCGCAACCTGTCCGCGTGGTATTTATTATTCCTTCAAAGCTGTTTAAGTAATTAAATTATTTTTAACTACCACACGGGAACTCTTTAAATTTTTGGTATCAAAAGTACCCTATATGTTGACCAGGGATATAAGCTACCACCATACAAAATTTCATTTAAATCGGTCCCGTCGTTTCGGAGATTAGACGGTACAAACAGACAAACAAAAAAATTGAAATAAATCTAAATTAGTTCTATTTCATTTCTTACATCCCCCCTGACTCGGTTTTTAGCATTTTTTTTCATTGCACAGAAATTTGACCTCTACAGTTTTATTATATGTATAAATAATTTATCACCATCATTAATGTATTTATCTATATTCTAAAATTTGCCATTTTTTTAGGCATCGCATGAATTGCACTTAAATATTGGCATTTATTTTGAAATCACAGACAAATATTTTTTATTTTATTTATTAGTTAACACCAAATTCGGGAAGGGGCAATTTGCTCTGCTAGCTTAATTTCATAAAATATATAGGCAATATTGAGTAAAATTCTCAATAGTTGTGGGATGTTTATCGTTTTTAGCAAGAATAATAATTGTGAGTTTGTGTTGAAAATATTAACTGCTTAGTGAAATTTGCCTTTTCGAGATAAGAATCCCAAACTAAAATATATTTCTATTAATACTATTAGTGGCTAAATACATAAATCGTACAAAGCCAATATAAAAAATAAGACAAGCATGCGCTGTTCTATACTTAGAAATAGCAAGATGGCGGCAAATGGGCTTCTTACTCTTTTGCATATACTACGCTATATCGCGACTTTTCCGTTAGAGGAGGGTGGGACAAAATGGATTCTCGCGACATTCGGCCGCCATTACTCCGACCCTCCGTTTCACTCGCCCTCAACGCCCTCTGAGGTGTGTTTACTAAAAATGTGCACGGTTTATATGTACTGTGCTATGTAAGGGATTCTTTGTTAGACAGTTAAATGTTTGTTATACAATACGAATAAAACAAGAGTACGTCAAAGTCTGAAGATTGATGCCCGCAGTTACAGACCTTAATAAGCAATTAAAGTAAAATAAAAATAATTTTTGATTAAAATGTTACAAAAATATCATAAGTTTTTGGGGGATCTCGGAAGATGATGTTTAGCTTGTAGTAGATACTATTTCACAGAATAAAGATTCTGTATAAGTAAAAAACTTCTACTATATTTTTGAATAGCTACTAAGCCATAAAAAAATATTTTATCAAAAATATCCCATATCTTAAAAAGTTTTCAACGAATTTTGTTCAAATAAACTTTTGTTAAAAGTATTTTTAAGCTCTAACACTGTGAATGTTTTCAGAATTGTCGTTCTCATAATTCAAATGTCAGAGAGACACACACTTTTTACGACTTTTAAAATGTCTCACCACCTATTTATTGATTTAAGAAAGATTGTCATAAATTTTGTTGCTTTGCAATACTCCAGACGTATAATGTACACAGTCCGGCTATAAGTTTTGATGCGAATGAAAATGTATTTATTAGTTTTAAACTGAGTTCATTGAACCGTCAAGCATTTAAGCAAGCTATGCAAAATGAACCTATCAACTTGAAATTGTATATAAACACACGTTCGATAGTGAGTATAATCCTGTAATATTTTTATAAAGTAGATTTAAAATATACATGTGTGACATAGAAAATAAGATAATCACTTCCATGACATTTATTTCTTGGTTTCTTTTTAATTGGTGACGCGTTTTATTTATTTGCGAGTCTCTATATACATATTCGTACGTACGATAAATATCGTAACTATTTACAATTTGTATTTGTGCCTCCTTTCTCAATAAAATACGTTATTTTCAACGACGTTCTAATAGTTTTGAGTGAATTATTGAATATTTTTTATCTATAAAACCAGAATAATGCTAAGCTTGGCCAAATTCAAGCTTATTATTAACATATTTAATATAAAAGCTATTTTGTTTTGTGTTAATTTGTAACTTGTTACCGTTCAGAATTAAACGGCTGAATGGATCTTATTAAAATTGGGCTAGAAGATAGATTGTATCCGGAGAAAGAATATATCTTTTGTCTCAAAAACAATCTTCAAAAATAGGGAATGAGATTTGCATATTCAATTCTTCAAGTTAGGGATAAATATTCATATTTTAATTTCAACTAGAAATAAATAAATAAAATTAAAATCGGCAGACAAACACATACTGTATATCCCTAAATTAAGCAAGTTACGCTTGTGTTATGGGTAATATACAACCGACCACTCTGGGGCCGATCCCAGACATCCAGACCATAGTAAATAACGGAGAAAATACGTTTCCGAAATTTACTATACCAGGAATCGAACCCGGAGCCTCTGCCTTGCAGTGAGGTAAGCCGGCAAAGGCTTAGCCCGCTCAACTACATCAATAAAAAAATACATGTATCAGTAGTACAGTTGTATTTATATGTTAATTAGAAAGTTATTAAAACAAATACAGACAATGTCACGGGCAACAGCTACTGAGAAATAAATTTATTATACCCAAAGTTTACATGCACACCCGTATATTATAAATATGAACACATGTCCGTCTTTATTTCTTAAACTTTCAATGAACGAAATAACCAGCTCTTGCTGGTAGCTAATAAACTCCCAGGCATTCCTAATTTGACGGCTCGGTTACTTAATGACGGTATTAATTTTGATGTAAGCGATTAGAGCATTTTCGGGATACTTTTTATTGAGTCCAATATACCCCTTTATCCCCTAATCACTTAGTTAATTGCAGTTAAATAGTGTAATTTGTGTTGTTTTATAATTTTGTTGTCAGTTTAAGAACATATGTTATAGTGTTATTTTTATTTGACGTTTTCAAATTCGGAATTTTTGTGTAACGCATCTGTTGTCACACGACATAAGCAGAGATGTATAATCCCACCCATGTTATTTACTGTTTTTTTGGTATTAAACTGGGTATTTTGATTTGTCCATTTTTTAAAACTGGCTTTCTGCAAAACCATTTTTTTTTATTGCGTGAGTTCAGCAGACAGGCAGACGGCCCACCTGATGGAAAGCGGTTACCGTCGCCTATGGGCATTTGTAACACCAGAGGTACTACCTATGTGCTGCCGCTCTCTAAAAAGAGACTGGAAACTGGCCATTAATGCCTGAACACAACTCACGGTTGTTATGACGGCATGTCCAGACGGGCAAATACCCTACCACCTGGCTGTGGCTTGTATTCATCGCCTCACGACAGGCCACTACTTACATTGCTTACATGTGATAAAAAAATAGCATATTTTGAGAATTTGTGCCAGCAATTTGAACAAACAAGGATTGCACTTAGCTTATTGCTGTGTTACATCCGACACACAACGCTAATATTCAGAGCAAACCTTCCTTTTAGCGAGATACGTAAACTACCCAAAAGAATATATACAAGGATATGCCCGCGACTTCGTCCACGCTCGACTTGAAATTCCCGCTGGATTCCCGGGACACAAAGTATCGCAGCATCTAAAAAAATAATGTAAGCTATCGTTTTAGTAGAAACTGTCGGAATAAGCTAATTTTTATGCACCCGAACAAATACAAAGTGCTTCCGGGAAAATTCCCGCGGGATTTTCGGGATAAAAACTATCAACAGTACATTTTATTACATGAAATTTTCTTTCGATCACATTACATCGTGTTCTCTATCATTTATATCGTGTATTTCAGTTTTTTTTTAAATAGCTTCAAAGTGTAGAGACGGCATATTTAGAAATTTATAATATTACTAGCTGATACCCGCCCGCTTCGCGTGCCGTAAAATCCGTTCTTAGCTAACCTAGACTTGGCGAAAGGAAGGTCCATGCCAAATTTCAATTCTATAGGTATTATAGTTCCTGAGATATCGTGATAAGTCACTACATACGTGGATTTCAATTATATATATTTAGATAGATAGATATACCCTCTTTTCATCTCTTACCAATCCTTATTTCTTTAATCAAATGGACGTCTCTTCCCTTCATAATTCCCCACAAAAACCCTAATGAGTTGTTATTAAATAATTCCTTTAGCGATTATGCCCAATTAAAAGGGAATGTCTAAATTGTTGAAATGATAAAGTTTTTCCGTTGTAATAAAATTGTCCACTCCCTTCAGCTCTTGTTATGGCTGTGACATCTTATTAAAACACAGCCTAGGGCCAAACCCTACTGGCTAACTTGGAATTACACTTACTTACATAATTTTGTACCCACCTGCAATAAAATACAATAATTTTAGACAAATATAATAAAACGGAATCACTTAAAATTTTCAAACACTACAATACTGTTACGAGTTGCAGGACTCGAATTAAAATGCCGTTTGAATTATTATAGAGTTTATTAGAACTATACAAACACATATAACACAGGTACAAATGTAACCGAACACAATAAATACAAACGTAATGCAGAAGGTCGTAATTCAATAAAACGCGCAAAGTCCGTCACTAATAGATTCCCGAATGTACACACGTCTCGCCTTGATTGTGGTTCTCGCTCGACTACCGTCTCTCTCCATCAGGCCATCTCGAGTACAATAAAACAATGGGCTGTTCTCTAGAAACGTATGCCAATAAATAACTAAACAAAAGAAGACGATCATAAAAGAATTACAATCAGTTCAAATGCCGATAGGTAATAAAATGTGTTTTTACAGATATGCAGGTGGATTTTGTTTTTGTCGGAACTTAAATTGTAACAATACTATATAAGACAAAGAGCGGCCTTGTTGCAGTTTCTTCATTCTTCATTCATTGAGCAATTTCTTAAAGGCAACCTTTAGATGCACAAGATCTATTTAATATAGAGATGGTTGTCGTGCAATTAACGAAGTAATTGATAATAATTATAATAAAAATACACTTATATAAATATATAAAATAGCATACACAATATAAATACATTATTCAGTTGAATAGTCCATCTATAAATATTAAATGTTTATTGCTTATGCAATGGTTTTATCTTATAAGATTTGTACATACATAGATTTCATTTCAGAAATCAGATTTTTTATGTGACAATTTTAGCGTATATAAGTACTTTACGATTACTAGTGTTATATATGAATGATATAATACTGTATTTATTACAAAAATAATCGTATCATAGCTGTTCTAAGCTAGAAAATAAAAGATAGAAAGTAATTTCGATGAGTGCCAGTGAGTCGGGATGCAACTTTTTGTCTATAATTTTTCTCTTTTTTGTCTTTAATTTTACTTTTCGTTAGTATTGTGTATTTGTTATAATAGTTTCGCTTTTAATTCAATTAATTGCCATCAAACTAATCATTTCAATTTCATTAGATATCGTTAAGTAAATAGATAAATGTAAATATGCAAAAAATAATAAGTGTTCTCACATTTTTGTACTTCAGTGTAACATGTTACCTTAAGACCAATTTTTGGTATTCCTTTTTTGTTTTTTTATTTCAATTCAATAAAACGCAATGTTGACGTGTAGTCAGTTGGAAATATTTTTGTTAAACACCTTTTCAAGCAAATATCGATCTTATAGTCCAACAAATAAAGTCAAAACTCTCCCTATGTATTAGATATTGTATTAAATATTTTCCTAATAACCTAGCGGGGCGAGTCGGAACGAAATTGGTTGTTATTTGAAATAAATTTTATATGAGTAGGCAGGGTTCCTTTAAGAGCGCTTATGTTTTCATCTCACTTTCTATTTTTCTTTTATTTTCATCTGTTATTAAAGAATACGAAATAAAAGCTTCATAAAACATACAAGAATTGTTTTATTTTGTTTAATTAACATAGTCTACGGAAAACTTAGCTGGGTTCAGGCCTCTCTATTCAAACTAAGTTCCACTTTAGGACATTTTTGAAGGTCCTACATATAAGCTAAAAAATATTGTTTATTTTCTATTCTATTTACACCACTTCGTAACATGTGCTGTTTGAAGGAGAAGAAACAACATAAGAATCTATTTGTAGTTTTGTATCAAAATACTGGCTATGTGAGTATGTATGTAATTGTACATATAAAAAGTAAATATGTAATGTCACATTTAAATCTTATTGTCACTGTCCCACAAGCTTCCACAGCAATAGCATATTTTATTTCCAAATATTAACTTCATAGCAATACGCCTACGAAAATTCTTATTCTTTTATATCATACTAGTGTTTTCCCCCGGCTACGCCGCGTTAAAGCCTCTAGGTAAGTGGCTCTATGTTACGTGCACGTACATGTTCTATCCGTGCAGGAACGAAAAAATGAAATTTCCTGCGGCCGGGCGGCCTGTCGTCAGAGGCGACAAAACAACCCACAGCCAGGTCGGTATTTGTCCGACTGGATGGCTACCACCCAGGTCTAGAGTATGCCGCCATAACAACCTTGAGTTGTGTTCTGGTATTAGTGGCCCGGTTCCAGTCTCCCTTAAGAGAGCAGAAGCGCATTTATAGCACCTTTGGTGTTACAAATGTCCTTAGGCGATGGTAACCGCTTTCCATCAAGTGGCCCGTCTGCCTGTCTGGTAAACTCATGCCATTAAAAAAATCTTACATAAAAATTTAATTAGGTGTTTTATATACAGAAACCTTTAATACTTTAGTTTCTTGTTCAATGAATTACAATTTCAATAAAGCACAGACTACTAAAGGAACTAAGTTAATATAGCGTAGACAAGTGCAAAGCAAAATATAAAGAAAAGTCGCAGCCAACCTGATTTGAAGTACCTAATACGTAATGAATGACATGTGGGCAACCTGACAACGTATTTGTTATTGAAGTCATCTTTTTTACTAATCCATTTATCCCACGGAAACGACATCATTTATCGGGATAAAAAGTATCCTAAGTTACGCCGCGTGATATAAGTTAGCTCCGTTTCGAGTTTCATTTAAATCCGTTCTGTAGTTTTTACGTGATGCTCTAACAGACAGACAGATAAAAATTCTAAAAGTTGCATTTTTGGAATCTGCTGGTCCGAATTAGCCTCCCTAATTTTTGTCACATCTTTAAACTCAATGTACAAACTCGAACCATTTACAGATTTATTATAGTATATAGATTTCTTTGTCTTAGGCTTTTTAAACACAAAAAGAATATTTGGGGAACAAACAGTACTCGCCACGCTTGTCTAAGGTGAATTGGCAGGTTTTACACATCATCTCGATGTAGGTTACATATCAATATTTTTCTTCACCATCAGCACGTCGTAAGTGTAACATCATGTATATTAGTTCATAAAACTAAGTTGTGCACACTTCAGCATCAAACTACTACACAACCTGACTGGTGTGAAAGGATATTAAATATAATAATATATAGCATGGAATACTATCAACAGACGGACAAATACATTGTATATCCCAAACCTAAGTACCTAAGTTACGTTAGTGTTACAACAGACAAATTTGGGATCAACTCCGACACACATACTAAACTAATTAACGGAAAGTTTGTTTACAAAATTTACCATACCAGAAATCGAACTTACGACCTCTGCAATTCAGTGAGCTAAGCTCGCAAAGGCAGATTACTCAACCACAAACAGGGTCTGCAGATTGAGTTTTGAACATTTTCATGTAATTAATTGTACCAGAAATAACTTGACATTCAGACCGTCATTATGAATAGATATAATTTAGTTTTTGGCAAATATTTTTACATTCCAGAGACAAAACGCTTTATACCTGCTCCATAATTATGATTATTAAACAAAGAAATGTATGAGTGTATGTGCAGTTCACACGCAGTAGAAGTGAAACAAAATGTGACAAGGGGTGGGAGGATTCTAAATTTCATGACGTTACCTTTCATATATTATATCGTTATAATATATTTAAGCTTCAAAACACGAAATTTGATGTAGATATTATATATACGAAAAACTTCAAAACATTTCCAACTCTATCTGAACGAGCATAGTGTTTAACTTATGAATGTATTCCGTCTCATTCTCTCGCAGGCTTGGTCCTATAGATTTATGTGTTTATCTCTTTTTAGAGTCGCTTTTTCGTTTTATCGAGTTTCAAATCACAACGATTCTAAAGAAGTTTCACTTCAAAATTCTGAAATAAATTTTTCAATCTGGAGACTGACCATAAAGAACTTCATTATGACACTGTTTTGATGCCACAGTCACTCAGCAGCAAACCGAGAAGTAGCTTAGTAGGTGGTTGTTACCTAGTTACAGTAGTAACGGCCAGCGGGTGTTGAGTTTTAATCTTCAAATGAAAAACTGGTTTAGGATATATCTTTATATTCTCTTCCAAGACACTTTTAAAAGAGATGTGTTCTACTCGCGGGTCGATACAATAATGATTTCTATTGTTTTAGGAGGCATTCGATAATTTTAAATTAAAAATAATTATATTTCTTTATATATTATATCGACTAAGGAGGTTAGTTGTTACAGCACATTAGCTATTAAAATCTTATCTCCTCGAGTTCCCTTTTAAGAAATGCACCGCATCATACATTTGGGGGAGTCTAAGATACCATTAATAAGCGGATTAGGGGGCGGGCAGAGAGGATGAATTGGGAAACCGCTGCGGGCATAGATTTATCGTATATTTACCATAAGTTGGGTACTGATGAGTATTATATTAGTGATTTATTAATGACTAAGGTTTTATACGCGGTTTTACGAGATACCGATCACTTTACGAAAAAACATCGTAGAATACATATATGAAATTTTAAAGGAGAGCTACTTTAGAAAAAAAAAATATATTAGTCATAGATTTCTATTTTTTAGATATTTATAATTTTGCCAACAAGGCAGGTGGTATCAGATTAAGAATTTTTGTATTAGGGTCTAAATTATTTTTACAATAAAAAAGTAAAGTACCTAAATTCTGTCTTTTACGAGGTTTTTCCATGACAGGCTCGTCATCACTATCATTTGTATTAAATATTACATTTACGAGATAAGAATAATACCAGGTTTTGCCAGGTGGTTAGGCATTTGTCTATATATGCATATAGCTACCATCTCTGGTCTAAAGTATACCGCCACAATAATCCTGAGAGTTATGTTTCAGCATTAGTGGCTAGATTTCAGTCTCATCTTCGAGGCTGACAACATATGGTAACAACATAGAACACAACAATAATAACAACACTTTTGGTGTTGCAAATGTCCATAAGCGACGGTAACCACTTTTACGAAATTTTGCATACACGTTGTCAGAGGTACATAGGACATAGGGTACCTTTCATCCAGAGAAATTATTGTTCCCGAGGTAGTGACGAATATAGCCATAAACTTAGAGTAGTAAATATCTAGAGAGATAGTTTCCTACAAAATTATATTCAGAGTTGAAACAATACCAATCGATGTGTGCGCGAGCGCCATGTAATTTTCGCTGACACGTACACAAAGGCACAAATAGTGTTGCAAGTAAATAGTCTTTCTAAAAAGTAGGGAATTGGAACTATTGGAGCTCGACACATTGAGACTTTGTGTTGCGGACTGGCGGCACTGACGCGTCGACAAGCGAACTGATACTTTTAGGTCCTACTTAAAAGTGCTTCACTTTACAGTCACCTATTCGGGTTCTAAGCGTATTAATGCTATGGCCCTAAAGATGGCGCTGCAACCGCATCTTATTGGCGTCACCGTTGCATTTCACTAACAAATACATTGTCATGGTAACGACAATTTTAACGTGTTACTGTCATGTTTGGTTCTACCTTCGTTTCACTAGATGGCGTTACGGGTATTTATGATTAAGCACTTTCAAGTAAAAAAATCTAGGTATTAAAAAAACAATGTATAGACTAAGTTAGATATATAAGTTATTTTTCCATGGTAAAAAAGTAGAAATAAAGGCTTATTTATTTATTTCGAAGTAAAAATGACCACGCCGCGGTTTTAAACGCTGCGCTATGACATGAGGGTTTTTAAGAAGGGCGTTATAAAATTTCTTAGAGGTCGGCCACGCGTTAGCGATACTCCTTGTCTTGCAAACGTCCATAGGCGACGGTAAACGCTTTCCATCAGGTGGGCCGTCTGCCTGCTTCAGTCAATAGAAAAAGAAATTAGGTTCGGCATTTATCCTTTTTCAACGCGAACGTAGCCACAGGCAAAAGCTAGTTAGTTGATAATTACTAGCCAATCACAAACAGCATATCGAGAACTACGATAAACAATACGAATGCAATGATAGCATGAAATCTTTATAAAGCAGGTAAATCTTTGCTATAGTGTATAGTATAGTTTAGTGTAAAAAAAAAAATATTTCGAGTTAAATCCCTATTTTTATATTCAATTTACTGATTTTATCCGATTGCAAAAAAAACTGATTCGAAGACTAATCGGAGCAGCCTGATTATTCGCCCCGATACCTCCAAGACCGGGGAGTCTCGTCGGGTGATTTTTTCCTGACACCGACAAATGGAGGCCAGTAATGCTAGGTAATTATCAATTAGCTACATGAACGATGGCTTCTTTGTTTTAAGAAGTTCTAAGCGCTGATACAACAGCCAAGGAGAATAAATGTAACAAAAATATGTAAGAGAGTATGTTTTTTATACAATTGAAACAATTTTTTTTAAATTTTATACTCAAATAACTCATTATGAAACATCAACAAAGACATAATAAAACTACGTTTTAATGATTTTACGTGCGGTATTTTATTTGATTTTTAAAAATAATATATAATATAGAACTGAAAATCAAATAAATTACCTCCCATGAACCCGTTAAAACTTAGCTTAATATGTGTACTAGTCGCGTAAACTTTAGAAAATACTATGGATATCAACAAAAACTTTAAATGATTTTTTAAATTTTAAATTTCAGTCGAATTAATTCCAATTCAGTTTGCGAGATTTAACATAAACAAACCAACTACAAAGCAGTTAAATAAAATGTTTTAAAAATAAGAAGCATCAGGTATTATCAACTCTATATTTTATCAGCTCATCCAGATTGGTTTGATAAACGATAATAATTTGCGGACACCGTGATTTAGACGTTGTGAAGGGATTTTTTTATTAATTCGTCATTTTACAAATTGATAAAAACAAAATTTTAAAATAATTGAAAGTTCAGTTTTTTATGTAAAGTTTAATATAAAGTTGGTTTTTCAATTTAAGCTACAGCCGGTATTAGACGGTACATTTTTATCTTTCAATTCGGATGGATCAACAAAAATGAGCGGTATAAACATAAACTCGATTGAAACTTGATTCATTCAATGTTATTGAACAGCGTCTTTTCTTTTCAATTCTGTGCCTTTCAACCAAGGTGATTCAATTTGGCGAATTCTTCTGATATTAGAATAAGGCAGCCACGTCTCAATCAGATATTTGGGTTCAAATCCTGGCTGATGAGAATGCTCGAGCAAGGAAATCTTACCGAGCGAATGTGCTTGTATTGTATATTGTACTAGGACATGTCCGCGACTTTGTCTACGCTTGACTTGAAATTCCCGCGGGATTGCCGGGACACAAAATATCGCAGCATTTGATAAAGAATATAAGCTACCGTTTAAATGAAAACTGTGTTGGAATAACCTAATTTTTACACACCCAAACAACTACAAACAGCTCCCGGGAAACTCCCGTGGGATTTCTGGGGTAAAAAATATCACACATTTTATTACATTAAATTTGCTATCAATCAGTAAAAACTCACATTGGAATTCGATATTTTCAATCTGGCCATTTTAAATAATTCCAAGAAAAAATCCCTCGGGATTCTTAGGATTTAAGTAGCGCAGAGTTTAAGTCTAAGAATTAGCCGTCGATCAGCGAAAACCGCACCGAAATCGGCCTAGTAATTCTTACGTGAATCCCGAACAAACAGACACACAGACAAACAGACAAGAAATCTACAAAAAATTGTCCATCGTTTATACATTCTATTCCAGTTGTTTGTTTTTTAATAGCTTCAATGTGCAGACACGACATTTTAAGAATTTTATAATATTATATTATAGATACCCTTATTTAACGTAATATATCACGCGTACTTAAACTCCAAATACATAATATATTAGAAGGAATTTCATGATCAATCTCCTTCAGTTTATTCGACGACTGTGTCCCTTACAATTTAATATACAACGGGGGTGATTACCCCACGAAAAGGGGGAAACAGGGAGTCACTTTTTTCATTTTAAGCACGATGACGGTACCCCCATATTTTTTTGATCGATGCATGCAATGTTGTCACATGCCAAAATACGCGGTAAAGGTTGAATGACATTTTGAATTTTGTTGCCTGGCGACAAAGTCCTTTAAGGGACTGTGTTAATGGACTTCACTATCTTGCGCGCGCTTTAACGTATTTTTGAAGATATAATTTTACAGAATTTACTTACGACTTTGTATTTTACAAATCCCAACAATAAACTTAGGCATATTTCACACACCTAAATATGATTTTGATTTATCAGTGAATCAATATCTTTATTTGCAAGAACGTAGTCTAGAGAACGTAGTTTAGACAGATGTTATAAAATTGTAGTTGCACAGTAGGTACATTCTACCACATAGTGCTAAACAAAATAACTTAAATACTAGAATTGAATTTACATTAATATTCTAACTCAGAAACATATCAACTAAGCTTTAGTAATAAATAAAATTATTTAAATAAAAAAATAACTATAAATTACTAAGCTTTCCCATTTAGATAATAACGAAAATCACTTTTTTTGAGAAATTCATCTACGGTATAGAAACACTCTTTGATCAGCCACTTTTTTAAGACCACAGTGAATTTTCTTGCAGGTACATTTATAATTTTAGTTTGCAAAGAGTTACAAATAAATGAGCCATTCTTATGGCTTCTGTTAAGGATTCCTATGCCTAGATCTTTTTACAAGGAACTGTATTTTTATACAGTTCCTTCTGGAAAGATCTAGGCATAGGAATCTTTAATTTTACTTACGTTTAATATACATTTACCGCATCCCTCCTATACCATCCCATCTACCCTGTCCTAAAAGCTGCCGCTTGTGTTACAGACGTATAGACATCGGTCACCATTTACCTCAGTAGGATTATTCACAAACGTCGGAAACAATTCCTTGTAAGAACGGAAAGCTCCCCAACGAATAAAATTTGCAATGCTACGGAATATGAAACGAACCCATTCGAGAATGTGTTTCCGATAGGATTTGTTAATGGTGTTTCACGTTCTGTCCGATTGCAAATTAATTCGTTCGGAAGCTTTCCGTTCTTACACGGAAACGTTTTCGACGTTTGTGAATAACCTGCCCTGTTTGCCTGTTTTTTATTTATTTATTTTAAGTCGCTTTTTAACAACTTAGGTCATTAACAACCACGATATTACAACAATTATACAGCAGATAAACTTATTATCTAAATAAGGAAAGATGGATGCAAACCTCAAAAATGAGTTCTAGTTTATAGACATCTGTCATTTAAAAAAAATTTAAGGTTTGCATGCATCCCTCCCTATTCAGAAAATTTATTTATTTATTAAGAAAACCAACAGCGAATATATAAATATAATATAAAATCGTTGACAATAATAAGTTAGGCCAATAACAGGTGTTCTTATATAAACTACCACTTTAGTAACAATTTTAAAGGGCGAAAGTTAACATGGAATTAAACAAGTAAAGTCTGGTTGTTTTATGGAAAATTCTGCAAGTCATTAATAATATTACTTTTTTTGTATTTGGAGTATTATAAGTACAAGCCATACGAGAAAACAAAGAATTTTGAGAGTAGTTGGTAGAATGACAAGGAACAGTCAGCAAAGATGTATGACGAGTACTGTATCTAGGTACATTATAGAATAGAATATAATATACTTTATTGTACAATAAAATTTATGAAACAATACACAAAAACAGCTTCGAATTAGGCCTTATTGCTAGCAGCAATCTCTTCCCGACAACCTTGGGATGGAGAGAGAAAATGGCACAAAAGCTAGGGCAGGGTATAGTTGCAAAATATTCTAAAAAATACACATTAATATTATTATGTACATGCATAAATTTAAATATAGATTTATATACACACATAAATAAATAAAGCATAGTAATATATATATATATATATATAGGTACACACATCTATTAAAAACATAAACATACGTACATACATTATACTTTATGATAGTAATCCTTAAGAAGTCTATTGAAGGAGGATACTGATTGGGCTTGTCTCACTTCCAGTGGAAGCATGTTCCATAATTGAACAGCTTGAACACTGAATGATCCATTGTAAAACTAGGTTGTATTGAGTGGAGTTTCTAGTTTCATGTTCACTGATGACATGACGAATTTCTCCTAATTCAAATTGAAGAATTGAAAACGTTCCTTAACATAAGGAGGAGACTTGGGACTAAACAATACATTGTACAGAAGTGACAGGATATGCGTATTCCGGCGAAGGCGGTTAGGTGTCCACTTGAGCTTAGTGCGAAATTCGGATATCCGATCATATTTACGTAAACCAAATATGAAACGTATACAAAAAATCGTGGAGTTGCTCAAGTTTATCAAGTTGGTACTAGGTCTAGATAGCTGGCATCGCCATAGTAAATTACATGCTAATTTCAATCTTTTCGTCTGCCTGTTTGCAGTTTCACGCAATAAAAAAGAAGTTATTTAGGGACAAAGAAATGTCTCTCCTTATTTTTTCAATATGGCCCGGCTGCATTTGTATGTGTAACCAATGTCAAGTACCTCTCCGTTATTATATTTAAATCGTCGTCAGCCAATCAGTCCTCGCTCGAATTCCTTCTAAGCCCTTGATCTTGTTGAATTTTTTCTGTGCATTCGAATGGGTCCTCGGATGGTTTAGATTCACAATTTGACCCAGTAGGTGGCGCTGCAATCGGGTTCTAATTCTTTTTCAAGGCAGGACAACGTTAGCCAGGACCGTTGTACATATATAATTATATGCATATATAAACTCGTAGGTCTTAAGTTAGACAGTTCGAACTCCCATCTAGTGCGATCGTATGGTCTCTGCCACGCTTGATCGTCTAGTGTACTAGCTAGCGCACCAGATTTAGCTCTCTGCAAATCGGATGATGTAATACCCCCTTTATTGTAATATCGTCGTCAGCCAATCACAGTCCTTTGCTGAACGTAGGCCTTCCCAAGTCGGCGCCACTCATCCCTGTCCTCTGACGTCCTAATCCAGCGTCTGCCGGCAACCATACGCAAGTCGCCAGTCCCTCAGTCTGGAGGGCGTTCTACACTACATTTACCGAGACGCGGTCTCCACTCCATCCGGCCATCGGTCCTGCGGCAGACGAGACCGGCCCACTGTGATTTCAACTGCTAACTTCTCTTATCGATATCCTCATTTCTGATTCTATCCATAATATACCTACATGTTATAAAATACTTTTCTAGAAAATAGACAGCAGGCGAAAATCGGCCCTATGTAACAGGAGCCTCAGTTAAATTGTAGCTCTTTGACTGACGCCAAACGAGAGACATCTTCTCAATGTGTCAGTTAAAAAATAATATTTACGAAATAATTGCTTTTTTTTTTAAACAAAACAACACAATTTTTGTTTTTTAAACAATTAATATCCTAGAATTGTCTTATTTTATTATTCTTATTAGTCTTATTTAAGTTCATATGGTTTACAAACAGATTTTAATCAGTTAAAATTACATTAATAAGTAGGTTCATTGTCTTGAGTTAGATTGTAATCCAAAAATGTACACACAACAAAGTTAGTTAGTTAGTATGTAGACCATTATGTACCTATAAAAATGACATTTGTCATTACATTTTGACTCAAAGTTTTTAAAAATATGTAATTGTTAACGTACTTTTTATTTAAATAAGCCAAAAAGTAGATTTTTCTAAAATGAGACATTTTAGTTTAGGGGCCTCGTTTCAAATTATGACGGAATAACGGATAACACGGAACCTGTGTGTATTATTTCAAAAATGACTAACGATTAATTTAAAAAAAATAATACATTAAATTTCAAATACTCATAAATGAAAATGGTATTTCATATAAATGACACCATTACCCTATTGTTATATATAGTATTGTTGATTTTTAACCAGGTGCAGTCATTATTAGCTTTCTGATGCCTAAGAAGGAACCCTTATTTTGAAAATTATTAAACAGAAAAACACCCTTCAAGTGCCCTCACAAAAACTCAGATTGTATTACAGCGTTAATTATAATTATCTTACCAAGGTCTTCTGTTCAGATAATGCTTGATATGGTTAACGATTTGAGTCAGAGAGCAATTTCCAGAAATTTTAAAATATATTATTTCTTACTTATTATATATTATTATAATTAATTTAATCTCTTAATTATAAAGATTAACATTAACATCTTACGAGTTTTGTTTCATTTTGATAAAATTAATACAGTTCTAGAGTTCCGTACTAAAATGACTGAAACGTTAAAGATTCGCAATTGTCTGTGTTTTATTTACACTATATAGCAGTTTGTAAGAAAAGTTGCGAAGAGTAAAGCACTGTGAGAAGGACGACTCGATGACTTGTGGTGTGACAGACGACATATGTTAGAATAGAGGAGTATGCGAGGAAAAGACTGTGTACCAACCCTAAATAGTAAAATATATTTACACGATGAATTGAGAACCTCCTTCTTATTTCAAGTCGGTTAAAAATGGAAGTTTTTTTATCCCTAATAACTCCCTTGTAATAATCTATAGTATGAAAAATGATTTAGTGCGTCAAGTACTTTTGTGGTAGGTATTATTAAGCAGGTTTCGCAAACTTCTAAGACTTTATTTTTCCTTCCCTCTAAGATTTGATTTTCTATTTATTTAATCGACTAATAAAGATGTATTTATTGATTTGTTATTCAAGTCACTAGTCTCACTTTTCAACTATTTTCAGTATGTGGGGTGAATTCCTGAAAATTCAGATGTGGAACTTTACATAATCGGAATGAAAATTAGGTTAAATAATACATTATTATCTGATTAACGAGGCACAGGATACTTTCGGTTGTACGCCTTATTAACACCTGGAGTGTCAGACATTTTTTGGAGAAATAAGTAGCTACTGAATATTTTAATTAAAAAAATTAAATTTAAATTTAGTTTTCAGTGAAATTCGTCATTTTGGTTTGAAAAGTTTTTCGCTACTACGGGATTTAGCTAAATACAGAATAAGGTAGCTAGCAGACAAAGCAATTGAGATACTATTTTAAAAAACGTCACGTCCTCCTATATTTTGTACGACCAAATGCAAGGGCAAGTTATGACCTCATAACTTTAACGAGTCAAATAACGTATTAGATATAATAGCGTTATTAATTATGGTTTAAATAGGAATTAAAATTATTTTTGTCGTGATATTTTTAAAGGTGGTATTTTAGCATCCGCTTTTTTATGTGTAAATAATTTTAAAATTAAAAATATAATGTGTACAGTTAGCCGTTCTTTTTTTTTAAATCTAATAAAATAGTACATACAGAAAATCGTACCTATCGGACATATGTAAGGGACCATTTACACGGAGAGAGTTTATCGCATGTTTTGAGGCGAGAAGTCGTATACCATTTTCGTAGGCAATCTTTCTCTTTAGACAATAATCGCATTGACATGTTTACATTAAGCCAAAAAACAAAAACTCGCCTACGAGTATGCCATACGATAATCGTAAGGTAATTATCACCAAGAGTTTTGTTTACACAAATAGCATTGAGATATTTGCCTACGATTTCTCAACTTATTTAAACTAGATCTCTTATGACATTGTTTCAAATTCACGCGAGTATCGTACAAATCTGTTTGAACCGATTTGATGCAAGACTTGCCATCGAGCTCGGTGTACCTTGATGAAAACTGTGATTTAGTAATACAAAACATATTATTAAATGTCTCTTCATCTTCTTTCTAGTTGCAATTCAAGACAACGTATTTGAAGCTCCTAGGGTGTTCCTTCTCTCTATCCACTTTTTAACCTAACATCTCTTTTCTCGCTTTCTTTTAATTAATTCTTATCTTAGAAGAGCAGAGATGATTAAAACACCCTCAAGCACTACACTCTTTTGCGACTGGTTGTACTCGAAATACGATTGTTGCTTTCAAATGTTGTTTACACAGATACGTCAATATTCAATGACCAGACGATTATCACCCTTCCACTTACGATATCGTATGTTTAGTTTACATGATCATATATTTTTTTGCTTTCAACAATTGTATCTTCGAAGCAAGAATCTCTCTCCATGTACATGACCCTTTATAGGAGGAGGGCACTGAAAATGCTGAGTGCCGCTTATTTCAAAATTGCGGCATACGATTTTTGTATGTATTTGATATTTTTTTATGTTACTATTTTGTGTGTGTCGCTATTAGAAACAAATCTTTTTATTTCTTCTTTCTTTATATCTTCTTTCTTGATTCTAAATGTAAATGTCGTATTTTTGACATTTGCATCTACAGAACTTCTGACAAGAAAACAAGTCGTGTCTGCCAAAGTTTTTCAAAAGTTGAACACAAGTTAGTTTAGTAATTAAACAGAAAGTCAAAAATAACTTTAATTTTTGGTTTATTAACAGTTTTTCCATGTCGTTTAATTAAGTAGGTAGTTAATATTAAAATATTTGTTTTATATTTTTGAAACACTAAGTGGTATATTATAAAAGTTTTTAAGACTGAAAATAATTTAATAATATATCTATTATTTAAAGTTTTTCAAAACTCAAATACCAGTTATTTTACTAATTAAATAGAAAATACCGTTTTTTACACAAATGTTTAGAAATGAATTTAATACTTTCTTTCGAACGGGGGCCTATTTCGATGCGATTTTCGGTAATCAGTTGCAAATTCTTAGACTTAAAATGTGTCCTACTTTTTATACTGGTAATCCCGCGAGAATTTTTCTGGGAATGATTTAAAATGGCCAGATTAAAAACAAAAATTCGCAATCCAATGTGATTTTTTCACTGATCGATAGTCAATCTTATGCAAAACGTGTGATATTCTTTATCTCGGGAACGGTTTGTAGTTTTTCGGGTGCATAAAAATTAACATATTCCAAAACAGTTTTTACCAAAACGATAGCTTACGTTCTCTTTTAAATGCTGCGGTACTTACTTAATGTCCCGGGAATCCTGCGGAAATTTCAAGTCAAGTCTGGACGAAGTCGCGGGCATGTCGTACCTAGTATATTATTCAAGTTCTTCAAAAGTCAAACACCAGTCAGTTTACTAATTAAACAATGTGTTGTTTTTTTTACATGAATGTTTAAAATTATGAGTTTGTTGTTTGCTTTATTCAACGTTTCCTCGGCGTCGATTAATTAAGTTATGGTCAAATATTTTCTTAATTATCTCACCGCAAAGTTATTAGTTTAAATAAGACATAATGATGTAGCAAAATATGGAAAAAATATATAATTATTGCTGGAAGACTAATTGTCGAAAAACAGTAAGGTTACCATAAAAAAATGGGTTATGTTTCGCAGTGTAGACTTACTCTCAAAAAACGTACCTACCTGTAGGAAATCTTGCAAAAATCAACAATAGTTGTAGGATATTGAATTTTCTAAAACAATATTAAAAAATAATAAGTTGTAGTTAACAAAAAACAACAATTCGTTGTTACGAATAAAATATCAACCGTTTAGTAAAATAAACTGAAGTGTAATTTTTGTTTTTAACTTTCACAATAGCCCTTTGATTTTCTACGTCAATTAATGATCTACAACTTGGTCAAGACTAGGTTTTAATCATTGACATTATAAATTTATATTTGGCATATTGCAAGACCTTGCATCCAGGCTAGAAATTTCAAAGAAATTAAAAAAGTGTATAATATATTTTTTTTTTTTTATTGCAGACACAAATAACATAATAACAGTTTGAACAATAAAATTAAATATTAGAAATTAAAATTAATAAATGTCAATTAGTCAGTCAGTTCTTAATTTAAGCATTTAATTGTATGCCAGGTATCTACTGACAGTGCGCAATACTTATTTAAAACAAGTACAATATTTTCGAATATATCAATATTATAAATTTAGTTAGATAACATTTTATACCTAACAAGTGTATATGTTTTTAATATTAATGTCTATAACAAACAATAAACGTACCAATTACCGAATAAGTTTTGTTTCAAGTTCTAATACAATTATTTGCAAGACACTGGACTTGGTCCCGAAGCATTCTTTAAACTGTTTTACCGACTACAAAGGTAAGTATATGACAAAGGTTGATACTATTCGATGCTAGATGGCGGTAGTAGTATTTAAAATTTATCTTATAAGATTACAATTTGGATAAGTTAAAATTATTCAATCTACAACAGTTGTAAACTGTACTTATGTTAATTATAATACAAATTAAATAAGTTGCAAAAATTTTTGACATAAAATACTTATCGTAGAAATAAATGTTTAAACTTTATTTTTTACTATTGAAATATTTTAAATAGTCTATTTTTTTCATTCTTACGTTTAAGATTAATTTATTAAGCCAAATAATTACAAAACATCTTTATTACTGTGAATAAGAAGAAAGTAGCGACTTCCAGAAAGTCTTAGTAAGGTTAAATATTTTATAAGTACCTAGTAGATATTCAAAAAATATAGAAATATTTTTTTGGTGAAATGTTCCAATTCTACATACCTCAAGTAACTAATTATTCTAAAAAATGTTTTAGAAACGTAAATAATCAATATTTGAGGGAAGTTTAAAAAATGAATTATGTAATTGAGACATTTTATACATATTTATTTTATATATTAAACATATATAAATTTTGGATATGGTATACTAATAAGAATGTAATCATTATAAGAAACGTTATTTTTCATACTATTGTAATGAGAATAAAGCAGATAAAAACTACGTAGTATATATTTATAATTATTATATATAGTATCTTATTGGTCCGAGATAAATATTTTAAGCAAGAGATGGCGCCAGCAGTTTCATGTGTTTGATTTTTGTTTATGGCAGCTATGATAATTTATAAGACAGATGCCGCTACCTCACTTTTGTTCTTATTGTAAAACGTGATATCATTGTTGGATAAGGATTTCTTATTATGCAAACGTAAGATCTAAGTTGAATTGGGATATAATTAGTTCATATTATTAGCCAGAACAACTCGCTCATTATATAAATGAATAATGTATCATTTTTGATGAAACAAATATTTCTTCTTATTAGGTAACTACTACTACTACTAGTAAGCAAGTTCTTGGATCCTATGTCACTAAATCGTGACACAGGTCATATTTCTCTGGCTTTTTGACACTTCGTTATTTTAAAACGATATTCAAACACACCTATGATAAGGTGTGTGTAATAAAACAGTCATCAGCTCGTCGGGTGATCAGAGGGATGATGCCTACCTGGACAACAGATTAGTATGGTAAATGGCAGTCCAGCGAGGAATAGTCAGCCCTCTGGGCACCTTAACCATAGAAGACGGTGACCTACATGTAATCCAGGGCCAGATTTAGAAGGGAGCAAGCCGGGCCCCAAGCCCCGGGCGGCAAATTCAAACTCCGTAGACAAAAACATAACCCAACTTTGACTACTGTCCTGTACTTTAAACACATAAGTTACTTTTCGCGGGGCGCGTAGGCATAGGTTAAAAAGCACAGACGCACGCGTGCCCATCAGTGGCCGTGTGATGACTGAAATGATGATGATGATTAAGGTAAAAATATTGGCCAGCGGGAGTGGCATTTTTCAGTCTTTGAAAAAATTCAAGATCCAGCTGACAAATTTAATATAATTATTGTCCCTGTCCATATCATACAAAAATGCGCCCAAGGACAAGTCCCGGTCAGCGTGGCACTATTGTAGGAAATGAGAAGCAAACGTACCGGGATGAACTGCTGGAGGAACTGGGGATATGGGCAGATGGGGACTCTCGTCACACCGGTGGTCCCAAAAACATGGCACATGGGTATGAGTGGCTAAGGGATGTGGAGAGGTGGGCTGTAGGTTCACCGAAGCTACTTCCAACGTTATGCCATTTATCAGTTCCACTCCTTTTTTTTTTTTTAACTTGGCTTGGGGTAATGCATTGCCGCACCATCAGTCGCGCCGGGGAGGTCGCGGCCGGTGTGTGGGGCTCCCCCGACGCCGATTAATCAGTACGACCGGCGCCGGGTATGCCCACTAAAACCCCAAGGGAGCCTTCTTCCGCCTGAGTGCCGGGGTCACGCTATGTAGCTGTAGCCTTAATCCGCGACCCCAGCGAGCGGTGGGCCGCCTCATATACAGAGGCGGCCTCTCCTGTGTGCGGGCCGGGGAGGTGAAGTTTCCCCGGCCCTGAGAGGGTCGCACGGCTGCCTCTCGCGCCCTCTCGCGGCATTGGTGCGGGCGGAGGCCTGTCTAGTCCTAGAGGCCTCGACGCCCGCTGCCGCCGGCCCGTGGCTTGGTTGCCACGGGCTCACTTCTTGCCGCATTTTGCGGCGGCCCTTGTGGTGACCGCCGCATTCGCGGCTTCTTCCGGCGCTGCCTCCGCCGTCCGGCTGGCTGGCTGCTGCTGCGGCTTCTTCCTCCTGGTGGGCTTGGAATTGCATGCCCCCCCATCGAGCTGGTGACCAGCTGGCCTGCCCGCGGCCTCGCTCAGTGATCAGTGCGGTTTCGCGGTGCAGGGGCCGGTCACCAGGTAACCGGGTTGTCAGAGGTTGTCAGGGAACCTCAGAGATGCAAGCCGCTGCCACGTGATCAGTCTCGTGACAGCGAAAGCACCTCTGAGCTCTGTGCGCGAGGGCCTGAACAGAGGCCGAGGCCCAACCCACCAGGAGCTTCTCTCCTTTTGCCAGCAGCTTCTTGGCAGCCGCCACCGGGCAGGCCACCACCGTCTGGCCCGTCCCATCTGGACCGGGATGGACCTTGGACGTCGTAGGGAACCCGGTGGTCCGCACGATGGCGGCGGCCACGTCTTCATCTATTGTGGTGTCATCCAGACCCGAGACGCGGATGTGGACTACTTTCTCGGGCCTGGTGACACGCACGTAGTCGGGATCGAGAACGGTGCGGAGCTGCTCGGTGAGGGCGTCGGCTTGGGGGGTGCTGCTGGTGCCTGGCAGCAGCAGCATCCGCGCCCCTGTGCGCGCCCTCTTCAGCCTGAGCCCGCCCTCAATCCCGAGGTCAGTCAGCCGAATGTTGGCTTTAGCCTTGGAGACAAAGTCCGCGTATGTCCTTCCCCGCTCCACCGCCGCGGGCAGAATCGTCAGAACGACGGCGGACGATTTGGGAGGACGCAAACGCGGAGCTTTCTTCTCCTAGGCCTTGCTCTTCTTTTCAGGGGGGGGGGCTGCGAGGATGTCTCCTGCGCCACTTCCCCCTTTCCCCTCCCTTTCCTTCCTCACCCCCTCGCCACCTCGCGCGGGTGGTCTGCGCCTGTGAGGTGGTGGCTGCGACCGACTGGGTGCCGGTCGGCGGTGGGGCGGTCGCCTTTTGGCCGCCTCTCCTCCTGGTGATCGTCGACCAGCTCTCCGCCGCTGCAGGTGCGGCTGGGGGAGGGGGCGCCGGAGCATCTTCCGATTCCCGTCTAGCAGGAGGTGGTGGGGCGTCCACCGCCGAGGTCCATGGAGTTGGTGAGTGGCTCGGCGGCGGTGTGGGCCTAGCACGAGGAGCAGAGCGCATCTGCTCCTCGATGGCCGCGAACCTGCTCTCCATTAGGAGAGTTAGACGCTCCAGGTTCGCGGCCATATTCGGCTTCGCCTCTGGCGGTGGTGGTTGCGGCGGCGCGGGGTCTGCGCGTGGCCGGGTCAGTTCTTCTCGGAAGCTCCTCAGCTCTCGTCGGAGGTCCGCGATTTCCGTCTCCATGCGGCTGTTCGCCGCACGGAGCAGAGCGACCTCCTCTGAGTTGGTACGACCGAGGAGCTCATCCGAGGCCTCCTGAATGGAGGCCACCGCTTCTTTAAGGGCCTTCTGAAGGGTCCCTTTGAGACCCTTCGAGACCTTTGCCACATTGGCCACTACCGCCAGAGACTCTGCGATTTGCCTCTGGAGGCCCTCCGCGTGCGCAGCGCGTGCCTCTACCTGTTCTTCAGTCGCGGGAGCGGCTGGGTCCGCGGGGTGGGACCGGCCCTGAGCCGGGTAGCCCTCGCGGTCGCCATCGCTGAAGCCCTCTCCGCGACTTCCTTCTCCATGTCGAGTTCGAGCTGCGCGCGCTGGACCTCTACGAGCTTCTGTTTCACGGCCGCTAGGCCCACGTACTCGCCGGTTGTTGGGGGGCGGCCTCTGTCCCGCTTGGCGTCCGGCGCTTGAGCAGCCATCTGCTTGGGCGGGGGCTTGGCAGGGGCCGGCCTCCTTTCGTCTTCTGACGAGGACGACGATGATGTCTCCATCGTCTCGTCCAGGTCGTCGAGGACCAGGTACCGTCGCAGCGCCTCGTTGCGCGCGACAGTCCTGGCCTTGTCTTCTTTGGTAGTGGGGGGATTATGGGAGACCCCCGCCTCGTCCGCAGATGGTTTTCGGGACGAGGCCGCCGCTTGCTCCTCCGACTCGGTCCACCGCGTGCTTCGCGTGACACGGGGGTCAGCCTTACACTTGCCCTTCCCTTCCGGTGCTTTGGCGACCAGGGCCTTTGGTGGGGCCTTATCAGGTTGGGCAGTTCTCTCCTCGCCCTCTGATGAGCAGGACGTGGAGATATCGCCTTGGTCGAGTGGCTGCGACCGCGTGGTGCGGGAGCCACCTTGACTGCTCTTCGGTTCCTCCGCTGAGGACGAGATCGCGGAGAGGAACGGAGAGTAGAAAGTTTTTTCTCCACCCTTCGCGGGCCCTTTCGTGTTGGGTTTTGGTAAGCCCTTCTCGGGCTTCTCACCTTCGTCAACTACGCCCTTCGCAGGCAACTCGTCTTGGGGTTTTGTTTTTATTTGAGGTTCCATTTTTGTTCCCACGAGTAAAAACTTTGGTCAACATAGAAAACGCAGTGATCCGCAGTAACGGCCGGGTTTGCGCCCCCGACCTCAAAGCCGCTCGCCCTGCGCCGCAGCTATTGAGATGCTCATCCTCTTGGGCCAGCCGGTAAAGGCCAGCCCCGCGGTCCCGTGTGGCCGCGAGACGTGACAACGACGCCACACGGGATAACGCTCGACGTAATGCACAGCGACGAGACTCTCGCCCCGCCACTGTGCCGCTGCTACCACGAAACGTCGTGTTGGGTGCGTGACAGAACACGCACCCCCTCCTTGCAACGGTGCCGGCGGAGCAGGGTGCTCGACGCTAGCCCGGTGCACGCCGCTTCCGCCTTGATGACCGGCAGAACGGCGCTCTCCTAACATCGGATGGGAGGGGTATTTGTGAGGGAGGTTTGGAAGGAAAGGGAAGGAATACAAGGATTTGGAGTGGATAGGTGGGACACCACTGTCACGGAGTGAATGGGGGGAGTGTGACATTGGCGGCTAGGGGCCCCGGGGACGCATCCCCTTGTACCGCTTCCTGGACGGAGACGAGTTCAGGGCGGCACCCCCTGGGGGGATCACTTCCACTCCTGGAGCTTGAGGCTTAGCTCTAGTAAACTCTAATCCGTGCCGACGCGACTGTGACGCGCGACGCGCTAATCCAAGCACGGTGGCGCGGGCTTCGTCTTATTTCACTTAATATTATATTATTAATTCCTACAAATTACATAAACTTACAAATTCTATCGCCCAGTGTGGTTACCACGGTCCTGCTTCTTACACGGTGATTAGTATCTGCCACGAACGTAAATAATGCTAATTGAAATATAAAACACACATTTTTTATTTAAATTGTTCGTTTTTTGTTTAAAATGCACTCATGACTTATTGACAAATTTAGATACTATTCAATTAATGACATTTTTAATGACGGGAATTAGTCTAAAGCCATTTAGACATAAGAATTAGTGTTAAGTTATTTTTTTATTCTCCGACATATCCGCAGTTTATTGATGATGCTGATTCTAATCGTGGGAGACAAATTCCAAGAACGATAATTGCTTACTAGAAACAATAAACCTAATGAACTCTTAAATCCTTCGTTTCTTGCTTTTTAACTTCTATTATTAAACACATATTTTTATACCTAATCTGTTAAAAATGCAATACAAATGTATTAATTCTTTTAATTTTTTTTTAGATACTCAAACTATTATACAATAGTACATTAATTATGGATTAGTTTTTTTTGGAGTTGGTAAACACGCAGACGGCCCAACTCATGGAGGGTCTTTACCGTGGCCTATAGACATTGAGAGAGACACAGAGAGTGCCACAAGGCAGTGTACTAGGGCCATTACTTTTTATGACTTATCAATGTTTTACCCAAATCTATCAAAAACAAAGTTGTATTATTTTCAGATAACAGTACTGTATTGTTTAATGGTAGAAATGTATTAGACATTGCGGAAAGCATGTACGAGACTTTAGATAATGTTTATAAATTGATTGACATCTAATAATTTGAAAATAAATCTGTCAAATACAAATATTATGGTTTTTAAAAACAAATTCACAAAAAAGACTGATTGATCATTAAGTTATAAAGGACAACAGATTCAACAAGTACCAAATACAAAATTTTAGGACTTCATTTAGAAAATATAAGCTCAAAACTTAATAAATATGCTTTGTGCATGCTGTCTCAGGTTGCTAGTATGTCTAATATAATAACCGCCTATAATGGAAATGTTATGTCAATTTTACGAAATGGAATTCTATTTTAGGTGGGTAACTTCACTAACAAAGAAATTATGATTAAATCATTAAAAAATTTTTAGTTGCAAACTATATTATTTTTTTTAACTAAATACTTTGACTGTGCCCTTTTTACATATTTATGACGTAATAATGCTTGTTAGAAGTAATATGAGCCTCTTTAATACACCTAACAGCAATCGCCATAAAAACAAATATGCCGTCCGCCTAATAATACAGCATATCTGAATAACAGCATATTTTGTATGGCAGTGAAAATTTACAATCATCGTCCAAATAAATTATCTATAGTATTATTATTAAATTCTAAACATGCCGTGTCTGTACATTGAAGTATTAAAAAAACCTATTGGAATACACTATATAAACGACGGAGAACATGATGCATTTTTTTTAGATTTCTTGTCTGTTTTTCGGTTTGACTGTTGGTTCGGGATTCACATAAAAACTACTGGGCCGATTTCGATGCGGTTTTCGCTGATTGAGAGCTAATTCTTAGACTTAAACTGTGCGCTCATTTTATTCTGGATATCCGGCGGCATTTTTTCTGGGAATGATTTAAAATGGCCAGATTAAAAAAAAAACGAATCCTAATGTGATTTTATTTTTTTAATTTACTGATCGATAGCTTTTATGTAGTAAAATGTGTGATATTTTTTATCCCGGGAATCCCGCGGGCATTTTGTCGGGAGCAGTTTATAAATGTTCGGGTGCATAAAAATTAGCTTATTCGGGGGGCCTGCGCTGGGTGAGCGTACCGTGGACTGACTCATGTATCTGCTCCAGCGCTAAACCATTATGCCGTCTAACCAAACTATTAAAACGTACAACGCTAGATCGCTTAGAGAGTATAGTTTAAATTCTCCTGAACATGGCCAAAGCGATGATGCGTCGAAACGTGCTAAAGTGGATAAGATTTAATTAAAATAAGATGTTTTATCTATCATACAACAAACTCACCGGTGAAAGTCACCCCTTGACTTATATTTGATTATATGATTTTTTTGAGTGGTTTGAACAGTACCTTAGTACAGTTGAAGGCATTTTTTTAATAGTGTTACGAGCTACAGGACTCGAATTAAAAATGCCGTTGGAACTACTATAGAATTTATTAGAAATGTACAAACACGTATAAAACAAATATAAATAAAACTGGATGCAACCAGTTTACACTGCACGATTCAATGCAATTCGACACGCGCAAAGTCCGTCGTCGATATCGTCAATCGAGAGTACTACAAAACGTCTTACTCGTTTCATAGTCGTCGCTTGACTGCCCACCCCTCCATTCGGGCATTGTCTTATACTCACTACACAGTACAAAAAAATTGGCCACGCGCACTGAGTTTCCGAGAAATAGTAACTTGTACACCTGCGAACGGCCACAAAGTCGAAAACAATAACAATAAGGATTAGTTCGACGCTAATTATGGTTACAAAACAGGTAGAAAAACAATAGCATGTTTTTCTTAATTACAAATTCAAAACACAAGAATTCCTAAATCCGGAAGACAATAAACTGCGCTTACGACAGGCAGCTGTGCACTTATATTTGACGGCATGTAACCATAGTTAGTTTTCACTGAAATAGGTAAAATATCGACAAGAGCCCGGCGCAGACTACGCGAGTTCTTGTCCATGGACCATAAAGAGTGTTTCCATAAACGAGTTACGGGCGCCTTCTCTAGTACGGAATACGTTAAAGTGGCTTCCACACAATACAATTTTACGACTAATTTAGCTAGATTGTCAATCGAATTGTGTAGTATGGATAGAAATATGAAATTCAAGATCATTGGTTGGTCGGAACGGCCCGATTCGATTGTTTCCAATCAAATCAAGTGGTGTGGACGCTAATTGGCCAATTTTTTAACGTAGTCATATGCGGGTTGTCGTGTATTTTATTATGTTATAATTGTAGTTTCAAGAAGGACGACGAGGATAACCGCAACGATGATGTATCTATTCGTGTCGAACGGCAAATTATGGAGGGGTTTTAAATCTTGAACAACCATTGTTTTGCGCATAGTCTTCTATATTTTCTTTGTCTACATTTGTGCTTAGAGACAAAATCAACCCAAAGTTTTGTTTGTAGTTTCTTGTTAAGAGGCATCGTGTCTAATAAAAGTCGGTACAACAGAAGCGACAACATAAAATTAAAATTGGTTATCTTTTTTTGTACGTGTAGACGGACAATTAGATCGTAGGGAATTCAATTGGCAAATCTAATTGGAAATGAAATCGTATCATGTGAAACAGTGGCGTAGCTTGCGTAGAAGGGTAACTTCTTGAAGGGTAAAGGTCTTTTCTAAAAAGCGAAAAGAAAAAAATGCTTTAATTGAATTAAAATAATTATAGTGTTACGAACTAGTGCCGACAAAAGTAGATTCACACCGGCATATCATAAAAGTACACTATATTATCTTTCCGCATTTGGACTTTTTTTGTTTACTTTGTGTTTAAAATTTGTGATTAGAAAAACAGCCCATTGTGTATTGTAATCTTTTATGACAGTCATTAGCCAGGTGTGACTCTAAGAAATTCGGCCCGTGCGGCCAGGTAGACATATTGCATTTGTACAGTATAAAGCAATGTCCCAACGGAGGGGTAAAGCAGTCGAGCGATAAGCACAAGCCAAGCAAGACGTGTGTACTACATTCGGTAATCTATTTAGTGACGGACTTTGCACGTGTTATTATATCAAGATATAATAATACGCGCAAAGTCCGTCACTAAATAGATACCTGTGTTATACGTGTTTGTATAGTTCTAATAAATTCTATAATAATTTCAACGGCATTTTAATTCGAGTCCTGCAACTCGTAACAATATATTGAATATAAGTTATTAGTTACACTTAATGCTCCTAGGAGCTAAGTTAGACAAACAATTTAAATCAAAGATACATTTTTCTCGCCTTTTTTGACTAGCTTATTTATCAAATCATTCATAACTGAAGACGATATCAGTTTTTTAAGATTTTCTGCCTCTATAGACAATAATGACAAGTCCGGTAGCCGTTCCTGTTGGCCCAGCAGTTGTTCTGAAAAATGCTAATCTTCTTTATATATAAAATTCTTCTGTATGTGTGTATGTGAGTGAACTCCTCCTAAACAGCCCGGACCGATTTTGTTGAAATTATTTGTGTGTGTTCAGGTGGATTCGAGAATGGTTTAGATTCACAATTAAACCCAATAGGTGGCGCTGCAATCGGGTTCTAAATTTTATTTCTTCAGGGCAGGACAACATCTGTGGGGCAGCTAGTAATCTATAAAAGATTGTGGATAACATTTTAGCAATTTTTGCTTACAGACTTTCGGGGCCCCTGTGGCCTAGGGGCCCCGTATCATTATTACGGCTGATACGGCGGTAACTATGCCCCTGGTATGGAAGGGATTTAAACCTCATTGGTGTGCACGTAGCTCGCAACCGTTGTTCAGTTGACAAAGTGAAGATCAATGTCGGCGTATACATTACAGCACATTTCTCTATCCGTTAGACCGGTAGGTTACAGTTACTGCTCGCAGATGAGTACGCGGCTTAATATTTTTGTTTAGAAGTTAGTTTATAATTTTCTCATATAGGTATATCGTAGTTTGATACAAGGACATTCAATCACAAGACGTTTGTGCGCTGAGCGTCTCTACATTTGCATGTCATATAGTAGTAATGGCAGTGACAAAAGTGTTTAATTTTTATTTCCGAATATTTACCATAGAAGAAGAATAATAAAGTCTATTATTTCAAATAGCACGGTATGGGCCATACCGTATGGCTGACACATCCATAAAACGTAATTTGTAGTGTTATCATAAACTTTCTTACACAATAAATATTACATTTTTACAATCATATTTAATTATACATTTCTATTTTTTTTCTGCTCCACCTACGTCGCCAGATTAGTTAGGAATTTCTGTTAAGGTAGGTTGTCTGAAAGAGATCGCTTTTAGCGATAAGACCGCCTGGTGTTTTACCAAGAATTATTGTAACTATGCATTTTATTATTGTAATTGTTCATTTTAGTGAGCAATAAAGTGTTATCTAATCTAATCTACATTTTATTTTATTTTTTTGCAATATGCTTATATTCATATACATAAGACATTTTCGACTGTGGCACGGAAATCACGTAGGTCTATTCGTGACGCAGTCTTGTGAATACATGAAGTTATCATACACAGCGACATTTTGAAAATACAGTTACTAATTAATAATAATCTTATACTTAAAATCACGATGTTTATTTCTCTACTTATCATTTCTCCTATAGCATCCTATTTAAAACAAGGAAAAAACTGTCTTTGAGGCAGGATAGACGCCCAGTAAAAATGTAAGTCATTACACCCTGTTCATCAAACACAGTTGGCGACACCAGTCCGTTTTTTTCTTATAGAAAATTTCAATCAAAACTTTCAATTAATGTTTTATTATTAACAAATTTTAACTTAGTCTATTTTAAATTGAAGGTGTGAATATTATGAAATTTTCGAAAATATTTTTAGATTTAGGTAGGTAGGTTCGTCTCTAATTCTTCTTTATCAATTCCCATAGTCTAACTTACAAATTACAGAGGAAAGAACACATTTTCACTACCTTAAAAAACTTTCAACTTTGTCTTCCTACCAATTTAGTTAAACTGAAATTAATTAAAATGCCATTTTTAAGGTCTGATTAATCTAATTATCATCATGAATGATAAATTAAAATAATTTGGAAACATCAGTCATGGACATCAGGCATAGACATAACATGACAATATTATAATTCCACCGTAGCCCAAATAGCTGCGGAAATACAAAAAAAAAATCATACAGGAGGGAATGTCTTCCAAAAACTCACCAACTTACTTTTTGAAGAGCAAGCAATAATAATTATATTGTATTACTATAGAACACAATTTTGGTTGCGTGAGACAGCAAAAATTTTTTTAATACTTTTTGTTTATCACGCAATGTATTAGTTACGCTAATTGTTACACATATCGCCTTTGCGAGAGCAACGAGTTATTTAACTCATAGATTTGTTTCTTTTGTTGAAAAAGGTTCGAAATTCGTATTAGCATATTCCGTTATTTCTGAAGGTACTATCCATAACTTTACCTATATAGGATGAGTTGAAATATAACGACCAAATAAGTATATAGATTGTTAAGTCACGTATATGCATTAATTTATTTCTGCATAATTAGCAATCGAATGTACTTACGTGATAAAATCTGCCATTATAGAAAACAGACAAAACGTTACGAAAGGATATACGTTTTAAATATTATGACGTAGCAGTTAAAATTTCTGTATGTATAGTATTAAGCAATCAAATACGTCGAGAGTACAACAACGTGTAGTCTTATTTTGTACTCACCTCTCCAGCGGTTGAGCCTATCTCCCGCCACGATTGAGCCGTGGGATCTCAGCAGTGGTACTTCATCCCATCTAACGGGTTAACCATCCTTGATGCACCAACTTAAAATAAACCCCACGTAGATATTTGGTACATTTATTGAGTCTAGCAAATATATAATAATACTATAAATAGTTTATTAAGAGAATACGATCGAAATGTGTTTTAACTAGATAATGTTGGAGTGAAAACTTGGCAGCTTCGTGGCTATATGACCACATCTCATTACTATAGCGTCTGTTGAAATCCTGGCTGGAAAACATTATCATCTTGCCGTCAAATCCCGGTTCAATTCGGAGCATCCGCCTGGAAGCCTAGGGTCCGCTTTCCTACTTTTTCTTCTTCATCTTACGCGGCCTTCGGTATACCTAGTTGTGAAACTATTGGTACGCATATCATCCCTTACGACGTCAAGCCAGCAGTTCTTGAGCCTACTCCTTGTACCAAGACATGGTGGACGTGGCATAGCTAGACATTTGATACGCATATCACGGCACCAGCCGGTTTCCATAAAACGTGGCCGTACCAACGTAAGCGACATTCTTGAAGTTTGTTCGCTATATTACGGACTTGAACGTTGCCCCGGATGCGTGAGTTTCTAACAGTCCGTCTGAGTGACTCTACACTTCCCCCGCAGCATAATCTCCATGAAGCGCAGCTCTTGCTTGTGTCGTTCAAGTACAGGTCACGCTTCACTGTCATACAGAAGAACAAATCTAATGATAGATTCATAGATCTATCCTTTTAGCTGGGAAACATGCATCGGTTAAGTAGTTGTTGGTTTTATGTTAAAATTTCCACGTGTTGGAGGTGAAAGAAAACAATATGATAAATACTTTACTTCGATATAATCGATGTGTCAAACCCGCCAATACGTCTTGGACAAGCGTGGTAGGTAAATTGTCGGTTCTTCTACTAATGTGAACGCCCGAACTAAGTAATGGGTCGTTTATGGGCTTATATTATATTATTATAGATGGCGTTGTATTACCTCGATCACCATTTAATTCAACGTAAAATGTACATACATTTAATAAAGAAAAATATATTAATCAAAAATTAAGTTTGAAGATTTTCTGATAAAACGCTTTCATTAAGAAATTCTAGAATTCGATAGCCGCCCATTTATTATAATGCAAGTGATCGAAATGCACGATCGCTATTCTATTTTTAATTGACAGAAATTGCAGAAAATGTCTAATAAACATGCATTTTATTAGAAATATTTCTAAACTCTTGCGTCTCTGCTCCATGTGGGATAGTGTTAGTTGCTGTGGTCAAATACATCTTGTTTCTAACGTTAAAAATAACACCGTTAATGATTAGCTACATTTATGTATATACATACGTTACCTGTCAGTGTTTATACGTCATTAACAATTAATAACAATCTCGGATTACAAATAACGCATTAAAGTTATCGCTACATCTGCATGAAACCGTCACTAATACTAACATCTTCCCCCCGATGAAGCAGAAACATGACATTATAAATTTTTCTTACATTTATTTTATTAAACGAGCTGTAGTGTTAGCATAGCAAAAAAGTGGACGTTATTTAAAAAAAATTATGAAGCACATGTCAATTACAAACTTTACAAGCAAAAATACTTTTCTATTAATGCATTGTGTAAGTGATTGTACCGCTAAGATTGGGTAGCACTGCGACGTTGCGTCGGCAACTTACAATCTAACCTTATAATATAGATCATTTATAAATAGCAAGCATAGGCTACTGTGGGTATAGTAGGTAAGTATTTTTAGAGTGCGGCAACTGTATATATAAAAAGAGAAGCCTGTTCAATCGTCATGTCCGTCCGTCTGTCGGCCTCTTTTTTACAGGGGCAATCGGTTTGAGGAGCATAGGCCGCGCGAGGGAGAAAGGTCGCGATTCGTGTGTGGGTTTCGTCGGGTTGGGGTGGCTCTAGCACCTCATGTGTGAAGTGCTATTGCCACGCCGCAATTTGGGATACCCACTAAAACCCCTGTTCGATCCTGGAGCGTCCTTTGTCCGGGCTGTAATTTCGCTCGTGCATTCACCTCCAGCCCGGACGGACGGCGGCCGGCCTCTTTACAGGCTGGCCCCAACATTTGCTAGCCTCCGTCCTGTCGGCTTGCCTATATATGTCTCAGATACTTTATTCAAAAAACTACTAGGTCATATGCCGCCATTGAGCTAGTTTGTTTTTTTAGTATACGCAATCGTATTTAATATTGTAGTTAGTCAGATCTTAAAAAATTATTACAATATTTCCTGAGTAGTATAAAAAAAGTCGCCAGACCTACGTCCCGGGGTCATAGTATTTTTATTATTTCAAGATGCTACCATCTTGTACAAAATACTTTTAACGTAAAACAGTCGTTTTGGAACAAGATCTGTTGAGTAGTTTTTAAGATGTGAAGTATTTTAGTTGTTTTTATAGTTCTGTGGTCAAATGTCAAAATCAAAGAGTAGACGATTGTCGTCTGTACGGAACTACATCGTTAGTGAATTGATACGCACTTGGTCATTTTTTGTTATATAATGTATGTAATATAATTTTAATTAATTATCCGCGACTTCGTCTACGCTAAACTTCCCGGGACCCAAAAATCGCAGCATTTGGAAAAAAATGTACGCTATCGTTTTAGTGCAAACTGTGTAGGAATAAGCTAAGTTTTACGCATCTGAACAACTACAAACCGCTTCCCGGGAAATTCCCGCGGGATTTCCGAGATAAGAAATATCACAAATTTTATTAAATTAAATTTTTATCGATCAGTAAAAAAATCACATTGTAATTCGATATTTTTTAATCTGGCCATTTTAAATAATTCCCAGAAAATTTCCGGTTTTCGTTCGACAGCTACTTTTCTTGTGAAGCGATTCCCAGGATAAAAAGTGGCGCAGAGTTTAAGTCTGTAGTAAGAATTAGCTGTCGATCAACGAAACCTGTATAGAAATCGGCCCAGTAATTATTACGTGAATCCCGTACAAACAGACAAGATATCTAAAAAAATGCGGCATGTTCTCCGCCGTTTATATAGTCTATTCCAGTTCTTTCTTTTTAAATAGCTTCAATATATCAATACAGACGCAGCATGTTTAGAATTTTATAATATTATTTATTACAGATATAATGTAGATTTCGAGTACGATTAGGACCTGGGGAAACTTTCTGACGACATGGAGTCATTTAAGGAATGTGTTATAATTCTTAGAAGTCGACAACACCCATGGTGTTACAAACGTCCATGGTTGACAGAGACCACATATTCCATCAGGGCCATTTGCCTAATTTGCCTATTTGCTTAATTGCCAGCGTTTGGAAAAAAGTAAGTTAACAGCTAACTCACCGGTAGTACATTTTATCTTACAATTACCACATGCTGAAGAAAACTGCCACCAGGGAATCTCGAGATTACTGATGTGTGAAACCGGCCAATCCGCCTTGTCCATTCTCCTAAAATTGGAATGCTTAAGTAGTCGGGTGTTTCTGGGCTCATATTATAAAGTCATTGGCATAATATGATAATAAAAAATAAAATACAATACAAGTTGTATAATAGTTTCATTGCTAGTTTTAATTTTTAATTGGTTTATATTAATGTTAAACAAGACTTATCTATGTATTACAACTTGTAATAATTCATATTAATAATTTTAATTGCATTATTATGAAATAGAATATTATTGTAAAACAGTCTTATTGGTGCTTTAGTTTTATTGTTACAAATATATTGAACCTAAAAAAACTGAATACGTTAGTATATTATAAAATAATTTATATTCGTAGTAACTGCAGACACGTTCTGCGCAATATACAAAAAAAGATTGGTCTTTTCAAGTCTTATTCGTTCAGGAACAGAGACAGAATAGAATGTCCTGCGGCTGGACGGCCTGTCGTAAGAGGCGACCAAACAACCCACAGCCAGGTGGTAGCGTATTTACCCGCTTGGGTACCACCCCTGGTTTAGAGTATGCCGCCATAACAACCTTGAGTCGTGTTCCGGCATTAGTGGCCAAGCTCCAGTCTCCCTTCAGAGAGCGGCAGCACACTGGTAGCACCTTTGCTTAACACCAAATGTCCATAGGCGACGGTAAAAGCTTCCCATCAGGTAGGCCTGTTTGCTGAACTTGAGAAATAAAAAAAATAAAAATTATGGCTTCAGGCCCAAATCCTAAACTATTCGAAACAGCGAAAAACACTCAAAGCTGTCTCAAGGCCGAGGTTGACGAAAACTGAAGAAGAATCATTAGATTTTTGAAAAAATAAACACAATCTGCATTATTATATCAAATAATAGTGTAGCTTGTAAATATCAATTTCTGTGAAGGAGTATCAAACGGCAAACCAAAGGGCTATTTTTGAACAAAATGTTCTATTTTCCATATATTAATTAAACATCAAATTAAACCGGATATTTGACCGAACCTAATTTGAACGCAATCAATGTTTACCCATTCACTGATTTGATTGACTGGGATAAAATAACATGCGTTTCGAATATTAATTTATATATACTGTTACGACCTAGAAGTAGATTCGCACCTCCATACCATAAAAGCACACTTTATTATCTTTCCGCATTTGTACTTTTTTTTGTTTACTTTGTGTTTAAAATTTGTGATTAGTAAAACAGCCCATTGTGTATTATAATCTTTTATGGCAGTCATTAGCCAGGTGTGCGGGTTACGATTTCTAAGAAATTGTGTCGAAGCTTGCCAGGCAGACATATTGCATCTGTGCCGTGTAAAGCAATGCCCCAATGGAGAGAGAGTTAGTCTAGCGATAACCACGAGCGAAGCAAGACGTGTGTACCACATTCGGTAATCTATTTAGTGCGGACTTTGCGCGTTTTATGGAATTACAATCTTGTGCATTACGTTTGGACTGGTTCTGTTCAGTTATATTTGTACCTGTGTTATACGTGTTTGTATAGTTCTAATAAATTCTATAATAATTCCAACGGCATTTTAATTTTAATTCGAGTTTTGCAACTCGTAACAATACCTATTAAAATTTTCATCATTTAAAAATAGAACATTTTGTTAAAATAAACAACCCTTGGTCTGTCGTATGACATTTCTTCACAGAGAAATTGATCCTAACTTTATTTTTTCAAAATCGGCCAATGCGATTCCTGACAAGGGTAATTGATTTTTCAAAATCTAGTGATATCACCTTAGTTTTCGGTAAAATCGGCCTCGAGACTCCTTTAAGTGTTATTCGCTATTTAGTATAGTTTAGCATTTGGCCCTAAGGCCCACTTGCAAAATTCACCTGTATATAAAAATCTCGTGTTGCGATAAATGTCCGGGATAAACTCCGAAACTACTAAACAGATCTTGATGAAATTTTGTAACTACGTGTAATTTGGTCCAACTTAAAAATTGGGGGTTGTTTTTATCTCGATTATTGACCTTAATTATAAAATTATAATGTTAGTGTGTATGTCACAGAACTTCTCCTAAATCCCTGGATTGATATTGAAGATTGTCTTTGTGTGTGTTTGAGTGGGTCCCCAAATGGTTTAGATTCACAATTGGATCCAGTAGATGACTAGGCAATCGGGGATTTTTTTTCAAGGCAGGCCAACATCTGTCAGGACTGCCAGTATATGTATATATTCTTTAACTGATTCACGTAAAAAATATTGGATCGATTTCGATGCGATTTTAGCTGATCAATAGCAAATTGCCGGACTTACAATCTGCGGTACTTCATATCTCATGAATCACACGAGAATTTTCTTGGGAGCGGTTTAAAATGGCCCGATTGAAAAAAAAATGGATACCGTGAGTTCAAGTTCAAGAGAGATTTCAAGTTGTTAGGAAACATATAAATCAGCTTATTTCGTCCAACGTGGACGAAGCCGCGGGTGAATCCTAGTGTAAACATATTGCTAGCGCTCGTGTAATCCGTGGTAGCCTAGTAGTCAACGCACTCGCGTCCTAAACTCAAATGAAGCGAGTTCGAATCCTGACCGGAAAAGGCATGCAGTTCTTATACAGTTTTTCTAATCGAATGTGCATATTGTAAGTATTACTGCGTGCTGACGATGAAGGAATACATCGTGATGAAAACTGCCAAGCCATTTTAGACAAGCGTGGTGGGTATAATGTTCGTTTCCGTAAATCTAGGGATGCCCGAGCTCTTATAATTATTATAGTGCTTGTGTAGACGACGACACCGCCACTGTGCCGCCTCCGCGCTGCTATTCCCTGTTGGTATATGCGAACTGTTATATCGGACTCTCGAAAGAGTGTTAAGTCGATTAATTATTATATTCTAGAATTTGTACTTTTAATCAATACTGAGATTTAGAATTAAAGTTTAAATTAAAGGAATAGAAACTTGTTAACCGTGCGGGAACGGCAAAAGAATACAATTTCCTACTGTCGGTCAACCGGCCAGCCGGGCTGTTATAAGAGGCGACAAGACAACCCACAGCCAGGTGATAGGGTATTTGCCCGCCTGGAAGCCATCCAGATTCATCCATCTATGTTTTAATTGGCACCAACTTCAACATGCTGTAGAAAGAAGTCGGTGTAATATTTATTGTTTGGTTTTTAGTTTGAAGTCAGTTTTGTTTAGGTTATAAAAAATTATGACGATATACTCGTAGTAATAGTAGAATCGGGCCCTTGGTAGTTAACGATAAAGAACCAGTTATTCATAATATCAATCTGAATGAGTTTATGAATAAATACTTTTGAGCTCTCTTTTAACGAATCTATAAACCTCGTATAACTATTATGAATAAGTATCTAAGGATGATATTACACGATTCATTCTTGTCTTTCAATTTAGATGCAAACCAGCTGATTCATGTAAACATAAAACAGAAACATTCAATGTTGAATTTAGTTGTAACTTTTCATTTCTGCGCGTTCCTCTCTCGCCTTTCGCTTTTTCAACTAAATTGACTCAATTAGATGCAACCCTATAATTCAGCTTTATTGTAATAACATTTAACTGTTAAGTGCGTCCTAAAAATATTGTTACGAATTTGTGGGATGTCAATTTAAAATGCCGTTGCAATTATCGCAAAGTTTATTAGAAATACACACACGTAATTCACAGTTTTTACAAATACAATCGAATACAAGAAGTCCAAACCGTAAGGCAGAAAATCTTAATACATAAAATGCGCAAGTCCGTCAGTCAATATGAGATTCCCGTTCAGAATGTACACTTAGTATCGCCTCGATCGCAGTTGAAACTTGACTAGCTTGCTTTCAATCAGGCGACTTTATATATTCAAATATACTCAGTAAAATAGACATGATCCCCTCAGTAGCATGCCTATTATTCCTTAGAATTTTCGAAGTTGTAAGCTTAATGGCTTCTAACAATATGCAACAAAATTTTAACAATGACGAAAGGATTTATGACGTCTACTACGTGGTAAATACAAAGGGATTAGCGAACAAATTACTGTGAATAATTAAAGCAACCATAAAAGAACTATATATAGATTTGGTCTTCGCGGAACTTTAGTTCTAGCAATATACTACCTTCGATGTAATACACAACTGCTTTTCTATTCCATAAAATATGCAATACCAGATATTGTAATTTTTACCAATCAAAATGTAATTTTGGACCGGAAAAAGTTTAATTAGACTATTTTAATAAAAGTTGGTATAAATAGTCATGCAAGAGCATGAAATTCACCGTTGAAATATACTGAGAGTAATTTACATTTTGGGGATTGACAATAAAAAAGACAATTACCTAAGGACGAATCTTAACAAGTTAACACAGCTATTTGGTCTAAAGTTTATAATATACTTTGAATGTAATAATAGTCATTAATATGAATAAAACAAAATATTTCGGTATCTCACCTGTTCAACTTTGAATGTAATAATAGTCATTATATGAATAATAGCTATTATTATCTCGCAGTTAGGCAAGTTAGGTTTTATAGGTAATATACAATAAATAACTCTGGGACCGAACCCAGACCGTAGTAACGAACAGAAAATTCGTTTACGTGCCAGGGATCGAACCTGTGATCAACATTTTTCACTGTATAGATGTATACTGTAGAACATTGTATAGGTGCATAATTAAAATATATACAACATACATCTTCGTTTCAAATTTCGTTCACATGCACCCAGTAGTTTCGAAGAGAAGTGACTGTGGGATACAGATACTAAGAGAGTTCCCACACTAATCGGCACGGATTCGTCAAATTACGTTCACATGCACCCAGTAGTTTCGAAGAGAAGTGACTGTGACATACAGAGACTAAGAGAGTCTCCACACTAATCGGCACGGATTCGTCAGATAGAAGCTAAAAATATCTTTACGTCTAGGACATGAGAGTGTTAGTGACATCATTCGCACCAACTCAATTCGTCTGCGTGTAACCGGTAGCACGATGTCATACCAGGAATTGAACCTGGGGCTAGCATTTTTCACTATTTCATTGTGTACCTGTGTATACCATATATCTTTATTCATTATTCATTACTAGCTACTACTTACGACTTTAATTTAAATTTGCCTTCTGGTGCAGCGACAGCGGTAGGGTGTGCGTGGGCCTTTAAACTTTTTTTTAAATAAAAGTAGCTTAAATTACTACTTATAACATCAGCTATCTGCCAGTGAAAGACCCGTTGAAATCGGTTCCGCCGCTTCAGAGATTAGCCGAAACAAACAGACAGACAAAAAAAATGTTTTTTGATATAAGTACCGTGTATGCTTTCGTATGCATTTAGTAAAAAGCTTTTATTTTGACATTACAAAGAGACACTTCAATTTTGTTTATTTACTAGCTGTGCCCGCGACGTCGCCCGCGTGGAATTTGTTTTCAAAACCCCCCGATTTTGAAACATTCTTCTTTGGTGCTCCGCTCCTATTGGTCTTATCGTGATGATATATAGCCTTCCTCGATAAATAGGCTATCTAACACTGAAAAAAATTCAAATCGGACCAGTAGTTCCGAGATTAGCGCGTTCAATCAAACAAACATACAAACAAACAAACTCTTCAGCTTTATATATTAGTATGAGATATAGACGTATAGATATTATTGTGTCCCTGTCTGTGGGTACAATTTATCTTCATTCCAAATTTCGCTCATATAAACTAAGTAGTTTCGAAGAAAAGTGAGTACGAGATACACACAGTCTAAGAAATTACCTATACTAGTCGGCACGAACTTGGCTAAAAAGAGCTTTATGCCTAGGACATAAGGGTATCAGGGCTATCTATCGTTTTTACCAACTCAATTCGTCTGTGTCAAACCGGTAGAACGATGTCCTCATACCAGAAATTGACCCTGGGGCTAACATTTATTCCAAATTTCGTTCACATACATTCACTACTTTCGAAAAAATGACTGCGGCATACATATAGAATCAGCGCACTAGGGTATACAAATAAAAATAAAAAGAATCAGCGCACTAGTCATCAACTCAATTCTTCTGTGTCAAACCGGTAGAACGATGTCCTCTTACCAGAAATTGACCCTGGGGCTAACATTTATTCCAAATTTCGTTCACATACATTCACTACTTTCGAAAAAAGAATCGGCGGCATACATAAAGAATCAGCGCACTAGTCGGTACGAATTTGGCAAATATAAAATAAAAAGAGCTTTACGTCTACCACATATCAGTGAAAAGGGCAAAAAGAGCTTTAGCACTTTTTAGCTTATATATACCGAATCCGTGCCGACTAGTATGTGAACTCCCTTAGACAAACGGGTATGATGATTTAAAGCTTCCATTTTTAACAAAATGACTATGGAACTTTAAAAAGACTTTAAACTTATTAAAATTTTGACAGGTGTTGTTAATGAGACTATATCAAGCTATAGAATATAAAAGTACTGTGATAATGACGGTTAACCCTTCTGATGCTCCAATAACACGCGTAATACGGGTACGGTGGCTATAATTGTCGGTAATGATACGTTGCGGCTATCTGGTCATCGCGCATCGGGGCGTATCACGATTCAAACGATACGTATCAAGAATCTATTAATTATAGAATACTTTAAGCAAAAAGTCAACTCGTCCGATAGTTTATAGATGGATAATGTTAGGTCCGAATGGATAGATAGATTGATAACACTTTATTGTAGATCAATACAAAAATGCACTTACAGACTAAAACTTTATGTACAAAGGGCGGTCTTATAGCTAAAAAGCGTTCTCGTCCAGACAACCCCAGGAATAAATTGAGATAATGGCGATGGTGGTATATGTTACACAATATACAATTTCCTCCGACCGGGTGGGCGGCCTGTCGTAAGAGGCGACAAAACAACCCACAGCCAGCTGGTAAGGCATTGTCCCGACTGGATGGCTACCACCCCTGTTCTAGAGTATGCCGTCATAACAACCTTGAGTTGTGTTCCGGCCGGCATTAGTGGCCAGCTTCCAGTCTCCCGTAAGAGAGCATTTGTAGCACCTTTGATGTTGCAAATATCCATAGGCGATGGTAACCGCTTTCCATCAAGTGTACCGTCTGCCTGTCTGCTGAACACACGCAATAAAATAAAAAAAAAAAATGTAATATATAGTAAGAACTACTAACTTTTTAATAATAAATACATAAATTACACATTAAATATATATATGTGTGTGTATATATATATAGACGAATATATACATTTAAATATCATATTCTAACGACAATTAATATTTTTTGGTCATAATTTTAAATATCGGTAGTGATTTTGCTTGTCTGGTAGCAACAGGCAGCGCGTTCCTAAGCTGTATAGCCTTAACGGTATACGAATTGTTTTATATAGGTATACGATATAAAGAATAGGTTAGTTTTATAATGTTAAAGCTCACACGATAGAGTCATGTTCGAATCCATTATCTTTACAGCTTCGATCGGTATGATATCAGTCTTGAAGAATATCAGCCTGAAACTGTTACATTTCAACTAATCCTGTTTCGTATGATGAGTGACAGTAGCAGAGCATTCCCCTCCCGAATCCATTCTCCTCTATCTCATAGCTTCTGTCTCCTAATTGAATTCTCCTTACCATGAATACAAGCAATTTGTAGCATTAGATGATACTGTGTATATTAAGTAGTAGGATAAAAGAAGTCAAAATATATTCTGATCTAAATAAGGAACACAAATGAAAACGTACTAATAAAGTAACAAAACAAAAATAAAAAAAGACTTAAAAAGTCGGACAATTTTGTACAGACAAGAGAATTATTAAAAAAAAATCATGCACATTAGCAAGATACAGAGCACGCTATGTTGGGTGTATCTTTTATGGAAAGAACCAGAAATTAGGACGTCCGTAAGAGAACCGACATGACATAGCTAGCAATTGATGTGAAAGTGGACCGGTTACGTCTGTCCCAGAACCGTGGGTCAAAGCAATCGTGTTCTGGAGTGGAGACTGCGTCTAGGTAAAGGCAGCTTAGGACACCCTCCAGCCCAGTGGACCGACGACCTGCATCGCGGACAGGGGTTGCATGAGGACGGCAAGAGACCAGAGACCCAATTCTGCTCTTACAATATCATCAAATCGACCAATAGTGTCATTATGGTTGTTATTGTATTACAACATCGTCACAGTTTTATCCGTGCAGGAACGGAGAAAGAATACAATTTCCTACGAATAAGAAGCGACAGAACAACCCACAGCCAGGTAGGGCACTTTTGCCTGTCTTGATAGCTACCAACCCTGGTCTAGAGTATGCCGCCTTAACAATATTGAGTTGTATTCCAGCATTAACAAGTGGCCAGTCTCCCTTTAGAGAGTGGCAACACACTGGTAGCAAGCACCTTTGGTGTTACAAATGTACATAGGCGACAGTAACCGCTTTCCATCAGGTGGGCCGTCTGCCTATCTGCCAAACACATGTAATAAAAAACGAGAGGCCGACTACCGACGTCATAATGGCTTTTTTTTCGTTCAAAAACAGTCATTATGACGCTAGTGGTCGACCATTTTGACGATGTTGTAATAGCAGAATTGAGGCCTACATTCAGCAGTGTACATTGATTGGCTGAAGATGAGATGATACACATTAATGGCTGGTTTCTATAATTTACCGACTGTTCATTTGCCTTACTATCGGTTAAAATTTGACATAATTATAAATAAATATGGTAAGTGAATGAATTGTAAGATATACGGACCGGCAATCAGGCACATAACAGTCATCAGTGTATGTTATAACGACATTTCGAACCCACTGATTACAATGAGAGGCGGGTGCTTTAACTACTAAACTACAACAAATGCCCATCAGTATTATTTTATTATACCTCGGTCATGCCTCAATAAATTATTTTAATGTCTTTCAAATAAAACGCGCTCTTAATACATTAATTCCGTTACAAAACATTTTTAATGACGGTAACATGTCTCTTGTATTACACCTTTAATTTTTTTATCTATAATGTATGAATTTACATACAGACGTACATGCAATATCCCTTTTATCTAATAATAAAACAACAGGAAGCGGAACTAACGACAGATGCGCGTGATTTTTTTCTTTTATAATAAAAAAAACTTCATATGCTAATGCGGTTGACATTTGCATATTGTAAGCACATTCAGTTCTCAATCATAAAGCAAAAAAGTTAACCCTTCACTAGCTTTTTTGTTGTGTTCGTAAGTTTTTGTGTTTTTCAAACGTCACATAGGATCATTGGTGTACATGGAATGGAATTGAATGCGTATGAATATACAGATACGAGTATGATTTTTGTAAAAAAATAAAAGAGCAAGGTCCCTGAACATTATTGGTGGTGCCAAAATATATTATTATATAAAAAATAGTTTTTTTTTGGCTGACAGCTGTAGTCTTCAAACTGAAGTTACAGAGATAACTAAAGAATAGCTATTCATAAATCTCTATAGATGACGGAGGGAATATAAAAAATAAATGTACATCCGTTTTAGAAAAAGAAAAAGAACAATAATATGAAAATTTAGTGACCGGGAAACTAATTATTATTAAAATAGAGTTTGATTGATTTCGCATTTACAGATGCTAAACTATCCACAATTAAGTCAATGTCCACATAATCCGACTTGTTCAGTTTGTTGAATTCGTTGACTGTTTTGACAAAAAGGAGTAGCGTCTGAAAGCTGTACGTGTCAAGGGCGAATAAAGTAGTTTTCTATGGCGCATAAGACTAAAATGTGAAAGAGAATCTGTAAAGATAGTGGTGGAGTGGCAAATAAACGCACACATTGTATATTTCCAAACCAAACAAGTTATATTTCTGATATGGATAATATACAACAAATAAGTTTGGAACAATTCTAATTACCCAGACCAGAGGTAATAATGAAAAGTTTTGTTATAAAAATTATTGTATCAAGAAACGAATCTGGCACCACTGTTTTTAGTGAACCATGAAAGCCAGCGCTTAGATTATAGAAGTCGTTGATAAGTTGAAAATATTAAACACAGTCTTATAACATAACACCTATAAAGTTATTGTAATGAAATTCGATGTATAGGTATTTAATTTGAATTTGTATATCAAGAAATTGAGATTTTAAATATAATTTAGAACCTAAATAAATATATGTGCCCGAAGTAGTGGGGAAAATGCTTATACAATTTTAAATGGTTAAAACACAACTCTAATGATAGAAAATTAAAATATAATTTGACATAATACAATTAACTAAAAATATTAAAAATGTATAATAAGTTGCATGAAAGTTTCTACTCGTGTTATAAGTCAATTAAAACACTAGTTTGTTACAATACTACGAAAGAGATAATTTCATAAAAATCACCATGTTATTGAAGCTCTGATCATGTCTAGTCATTTTTAGTCAATTGTATTATAGGTCCTTACTGGTCCAACAAATGTACGCATATAGAATATGAATCTTTTTCTTATTATTCAATGTTTACTGCGGTTCTAATTAGAGTAATGCGTCCGTATACAAGAGTGTATGTCATTTTTTATCGCACAGATGCATAGGAGGAAGCTCAAAATCGAAAGTGGAGGGTAAATTAGAAAAAAAGTAATAACGCTCTATGTTTTTTTTATTATGCTGAAGAGCCAGTGTTTTAATGTTTTTTTTAATTCCAAGTGCCTTTTTATCGTTTTTATATTTAATATAAAAACCGGTTTCTGGTATCACAGTAGGGCGACGGTTATACAGTGTTTTTAATTGGGACATAGTTCGTACGACGTATATCATAGTTAAAGTACCTTATTTAAATTTAAATCAATTCAAATAAATCAACTGTTTTTCGTCACCTGTTTTAGTCGCTAAAGTGTAGATATTTCCTTAATACTATAAGAATAGGGAGTACCACCACACCTTACAGTAAAATCTAATATTATTTACATTACATGAAAGAACAGGCGCTAAATAACAATAAGAAATTATTTTAATAACTGTTTAAACAATAATATACTTCGTTTTTAATTTAAATGAATAACCTTCAAAAAATATTCTCCATCGGACTTTGAATAAAAAAAACTGAATTTCTATATAGTGAACACGCGCAATAATTTAAAGATAAAGGGTAGTCTAATTATGATTTGAAAATATTTCTTCTTTGTTCAAAGCCAGTGAGTGAATGAGTTGGCCAGATCTTGATTTATAACGATGTAGCCAAAATTACATTTTATTGACGTCAGTGATGGTTAGATATTCGCTTCTAAGTTCATAAAAAATGTGACCTTCTACTCTGAGTTTTAAACTATAAAATGTAAATTTTTTAAATAATTCAAGATGGCAGAGCATAAAACCATTTCGAAAATTGGTTCGAAGAAGAATCGTCGAGTACTTTTTGAGATATGGGATTTTTCGATGGATGCTTTTTAAAATTTCATAGCCAAATGACGCTTGCGTTAATGTTATCCCACGAGAACCGTACATTTCTCCGGGATAAAAAGTAGCCTATGTACTATTCCAGACTATAACCTATCCTGTGCCAAATTTCAACCAGATCTGTTCAGCCGTTCTGGCGTGATTGAACAACAAAGATCCACCTACCATTAGTAATATTATAAAATATAGTGTAGATTCGTCGCCTCTATAGAACTCTTCAATTTGTGTGGCCCGACACGAACTTGGTCGATCTTATTTATGATGTCAAAATATTCCTCCTCCGTTATTTTTTATGCCACATATTTATTTAGAATTTTTGCACACTTTTAATTATTACTTGAAGAATAAAGTAGTTAATAAAATATTTTCATAAAGTTAGCAGTTTACAAAAATACTATTAGTTTTAATATGTAGTCTTTTTATACTATACCTCATTTGTTGGTATTCAACTTTTAAAATGCAACTGTTTCCCAGTGCACATTTATAAATACAAGAGATTTATTGCCAAATATTATATTTGTAGACATGGTAGTCTCTGGCTGAGCGTGACACACAAACATACTGACACTGAAGAAAAATCATATAGGGTTTCTTTATACCTTTAGACATCGCAAACGAAAAAAAGGGGTATGCATTTTTCAATTTCATGTTTCATATTAACTATAATCTGTATTTTAAGTAATTTTTGATTAACATCGGTGATTCAATTTAGTACTTCAGTGTGCAGCCGATAAGCTATATAGAGTTTAATGATCTAAAAATCTAATATAAATTCCAAAGGCTTTTACCGCTAAAACAAATGAGACCATTAAATACTTAATTAATGTTCATTATAATATATTATGAATATTAACTGCCAGTAATAACTATTTTAACTACCGTCAAGGAGTCATATGAATTTAATAAACGGAAGCTACATAATTTGAATTATCTCAAAAAATGGATCTCAACCCTTTCTATGCTCACCAACTGTTACCTTGCTGACAATAAAAAAAGATTTATCTGACACCTGCCCGAGTGCAGGGTTAAACTTTTGTACCAGGAGTTAAAAACCTTGGGAACTTTTATTAGAGCATTCATTGTATTTATAATTTATTCAAAATTGACAACAAAAGATTGTAATTTAATAATTTGTGAGTTGAAGTTTTTATTGTTTGCTCGTTTGCATAGCAGTTTCACTGTGAGAAATGCGAAGGGTTACATTAATATTACGGAATTTTGTTTATATTATTATTTAAACGTAGTATAAGTTGTCTTCTAAACGATGAGATGTTGACCTTACGAGAGGTATCCTGTGGAGACTAGAAAATAAACTGAAAGTCCCAAATATATAGCGCGAACTAGGAAAGACTTAATCAGCCCGCCCTACTGGATGAGTGGAATTATATTTTTTTATAAATCATATTTGATTTGACTACTAAAATTAAGCTGGCTTAAGGATCGTATCACCGTCGTATATAGACATTTGCAATACCAGGGGGTCATTGCTATATTTAACAAGGAATTAGACGTGCCGTCGACGTCAGCGCAGGACCTTGTAACTACATTTTTGGTGACATTTTTTCCTCAAAACTGTTACATAGGTAATTTATCATTAGCACAGTTTTGACGAAAAAAATAATGTCACCAAAAAGTGGAGTTACACTTGGGCTTTTGCACTCTCTGACTGGGCGCGCTAGTGCCACCCCCGATCTGGCGAATCCCACACACGGGTCGCGAATTATCCCCCAGGCTTCTGTGCCTCTCGCGATTTAGTCCTCAAACGGATTTCCCTGGTCAAAAAAAAAATGAGCTTTTGCACTCAGTCTTGCACTGACTTCGACGACATATTTTCGTACGTAAGTATCTACCTACATATTTTCTCAAATTACTAAAAGTCGTGGTAGCATAAAGGCTAGAGCATGCGTCCCGAACTCAAGGGCGCGAGTTCGAATTCGATTCGGAATGCTGCATGCGTTCTCTGCGTCCTATTAGGCAATTTTTCGAACTAATGTGCATATTGTTACAATTACGTTTTTTTTTATTGCATGAGTTCAGCAGACAAGCATACGGCCCACTTGTTGTTAAGTGGTTACCATCGTCTATGGATATATGCAACACGAAAGGTGTTACAAATGCGCTGCTGCTCTCTTAAGGAAGACTGGAACCTGGTCACTAATGCCGGAGCACAACTCAAGGTTGTTATGTCGACATACTCTAGACGACGGGTGGTAGTCATCTAGTCGGGCAAATACCCTACCACCTGGCTGTGGGTTGTTTTGCGCCCCTTACGACAGGCCGCCCGGCCGCAGGAAATTGTATTCTTTCTCCGTTCCTGCACGGATAGCACGTGCTAACAACGGTAAAGGAAAATATCGTGATGAAACTTACACATCTAGATAACCAATGTGTCAAACATGCCAAGCCGCCTTGGACAAGCTTGGGAGTTATACTCTCCGTTCCCCTATAGTGGGAGGCCCGAGCCCAGAAGTGAGTGGAACGTTTATGGGCTGTTATTATTATATATTTACTAAAATATTGCAATCTTAATCATGATATGACTGCCAATCCGGATAATCGCGAATGTGTATATCCTTATAAATGAGACTCCACTGTAAAGCCGCGTACTCATTTGCCATAGCTGTAACCGAGCGGATAGTAACGTGTACTGTTTACGCCGATATTGATCTTCGCTTTGTCGTCTCGCTGCGAGCGTGCCGCGTGCCGCTCTCGCGCCACGTCCACACTATGATTGTTGGTTACAGTAGCCGCAACGGTTTCGATTACGGCTCGCAAGTGAGTACGCGGCTTAATAAGGGAGTGGACCTTCAAATCAACTGAAATACTTTATATAAACTTACAGAACGTCGCAGCCTCATAGATTTTGTACGAGCGTACCTACTTATGACGTCATAAATAGGTACAAGTAAAATGAGTCAAAAAGCGCATTAATTATTGTTTGAAAATCAGTTAAAATTATTTCTATAATGAAATCTTAAAGTTAGATTATAAGATGTTGTTTTAACGCCTTTTATTTTATATTCAATCTCTTCCAGGCAAACTAACTTAAAGAATAATTTAACTTAATCTGGCGATGTATGTGGTGCAGACTACTAGATAGAACTTAAACATACATATTTTATAAGGCCTTGATATTTTCACGGAGTTCCCGAGACACAAGGTATCGCAGCATTTATGAAAGAATGTAAGCTATCGTTTCATGCACCCGAACAACTACAAACCACTCCTGGGAAAATCCCACAAGATTTCCGAGATAAAAAGTAGCGCAAATTCTAAGTATAAGAATTTTCTGTCTATCAGCGAAAACCGCATCCAAATCGGCCCAGTAGTTTTTACGTGAAACCCAAACAAATAGACAAGAAATCTAAAAAAAAATGCATCGTATTCTCTGTTATTTATATAGTCTATTCCAGATGTTTTTTTAAATAGCTTCAATGTACAGACACGACATGTCTAGAATTTTATAATATTATTATAGATAGATAATAATTAGGGATGAGTCGAATGTGGTTTGAACCGAATACGAACTTCGGCCGAACATTCGGTTAAAACAAAAGTTTCGGCCGACATTCGGCCGAATTTCGGTTTGATTTCGCCACGCTTTCTCAAGATCAACACGTCGTGACTTGATAACGCCTTAAATTTTAAGTATGAGTAGGTGAACAAAAGAATAGATTTTTAGACCTTTGATTGAAAAAAATCACCATTTCATAATTCTAAATTCATAATGTTTAATTCGTAAAAAGTAATTTCAATCATAATTAAAGTTGTAATTGCTGATGTCCCTTAGACGTGTATTTTTTTAATTTTATTCAATTTACACATTATAATTAAGCAGTTGCACTACTTACTAATGATGCTTAGAGGAATAATAAGTTTATTTTATTTTTGTTTTAATTTCATGTCTATTTAATTAGGCAAAGACTTAATCAAGAACTAATTTTAATTATTTTTTATCACATTGCACGTTAAAGTTTACATGTTCCTAACTAAAATAAATGACCATGAGTATATAGATGCCAATTTTTATATTACGGTTATGTTAGATACGATTTCTATTAATTTTAGACAAAATAGTGCAAGTAGGTATTTTATTTTTTTCTTGCACCGAATGTTCGGCATTTAAGCCGAAATTCGGTCAAACCGAATGTAAAACGAATTTCGGCCCATCCCTAATAATAATTAGTCTATAGTATGATAATTAAGAAAAAGTAAAAAAAAGTAACATTGTCCGCATCTCTATTCAATAAGCAGCAAAATAATATCTAAAGTTGTAAACAGATGTTTCTGTAAATGATGAACAGAGTACTTAATAGACTTTATGCAAACAATGCATTACATTTATTATGTTAATATACTCTTCCTATTATAACAATGTGTTATGATGATGTAATAATTATGTATTATTAATCATATTTGTTAGTCATAATTACCACATCATCATCATTAAAGAGCCTTAGTAGCTATCTGGCTAACATATTCGCGCCTCGAATACGTGTTTTAAAATAAAATGGGTTCGAATCCTGGCTGAGAAGAACCATTATGCATTTAAGTAGTTTTTTGATCTGATGTGCAATTTTATATTTTTATTTAAGGAATTATTTAATTAATAATTGAAACGAAGTTCCTTATCGCACGTTACATGCTTTGAGCCGATGGGAATGAAACCGAAAAAAGTGCAATAAGTCTTTTTTCCAACACTTCTTGTTTTATTATACAATTTCAAATTTTAATGCCATGAAATAAGATCTAAAATAATTTCAATTAGTGTAAATTACGCTGTTTTTGACACAATATTTTTGTTTATGTATTCCTATACATGGTTTTTTTGATAAAATTTGTTTGTTTTCTTCGATGGTTTTCGATACTTTTCAATGAATAATTCGATTTCGATGAATGAAATAACAAAACTTCATTTACATAGCAGCTCGCTCCAACCTCTTATACTATATTTTGTATAAGGTTTTTATCTTGCCAAGCTTGTAAGGAAGTTATGGAGATATGTTGCAGCAAAAAAAAAATAGTACTTCATGTCTTTATTATAAATATAATAATATTTTTCTTTACTTTTATTGTGTCTCTGTCTCATTGAATATGCACTGTTTGCTACAACTCCATTAATTCTTCAAAAGTCATTCTGTAACATACTTCTGTATAAAACTTATATAAAAAAAAGAACTTGAGATATAAATAGAATAAAAAATATAAAGAAAAACAATTTTTAGCTAGACGTGTTGCTGGGGAGTTTCTTGCCGCTTCTTCTCCTTAACAGCAATAACACGCTGCGAACCGGTGTACATAGACTGAGAAGTAAAATTAAATTATAACCTATATGTATGACCTCCAAGTGGAACTTATTTTGGACAAAAACTTATGAATTTGATACTTATTAACACATTTGAGACTTTTAAAACTTTTAAGAATTTTTAAGACACTTTAGGTCGTTCCAACCAGGTGTTTATTTTTTAAATTTAATCATTATCAGTTTAATTATTTACGATTACTGCGTTTCAAATAAGTAAAGATATATTTTCAAAATTTACAAACTGAGCGTGTTTTTTTTATATGTCTATAGATTGATATTTTAAATTTACCTTTATCTTTCCAGCTGAGTCTTCTTTTTTTTTTTTTTTTATTGGACTTGACTTTATGTTGTTGGTCCGAAGACCTCACAACTTTACCGGGGTTTTTTGCGAAGCGAAGGCGCTCGAGCCTGGAGGCAACTTGCTCGAGGGGCTCCCTAGGGAGTTTCACCTCGGCTGGACTGTTGCCATGAGAGGGGATGAATCTAATGATGCCCACCATAAGGCGACACAATGCACTAATTGAGAGCGGGCGACGGGTAATATAAAGCCCGAGAGGAAGGATCCCGGCGGACCGGGATCGGCGGTTCGCGGTGGCCTATACTATCTTACTGCCGTTTCGCAACGTGTTATGGCTGGGAGAGAAGAAACGGCGAAAGAAACTTCCCAGCAACACGCCTAGTCTATCCTATGGGGGGGCTGTGTCTCCTGGCGTCCCTCGCGGGGACGTGGAGAGATCGTGATTGGCGGCGTCGACGCCGCCGTCTGTGTCTGTCTGTCGGTGCCTGCCAGCCTGCCGTCCTAACCGCGGGCGGGCTGATCCGAGCTAGCCGTTTTGTGATATCGTCGACCTTGTCCATGAGGATGTTACGCGGTCGTCGCACGAGAGCCTTTCGTCGAGGCTTATAATCGGACGCGGACACGACGAGATTTCGATGGTGCGGCGCTAGATCACATATGTAGTTTTGATGGAGAAGCTCCGCGGTGGATGTCGACGTTACGCATATAGAGGGGTCTGAGTCTTCTATACTTATTTTTTTCACATTCTTCATTAGATTTATTTAGACACATAAAACTCCTTTATGTGTGCCAAATTTTATATTGTTAACCTTATATACTTAATACACCTAATAATCAATTATGATACACAGACAATAGGCACAGAACAACAGAACGACAAACCAACACCGAAGCGTCTCACTTCTTCTTCTCACTCTTCTATTGACCGTGTTGCGGATTATGATTTTTAACTACAAATGTAGCGAATTCAATTAGATTAATAATATTTCGCTTGTAATCTTATATAATGATTTGTTCTCTTACAGAATTTTTCCACAAGCGACATATAGGTAAACTAACGACTTAAAAATAATAAAATTTAAAATATGAAATTAAGACGTTCTAAAAAGTTTCAAGAGGCAAGTTTTTATGTCTGTTTGCTGGCTATAAATAAAAATAATAAGAAAGAAGTCATAATTTTTTACCATTGGCAGTTTTCAAATGTAATGAGAAGGTATAAAAGTCACGTGACAAAAAGACTGTCGTGGAAACTGAAAAATTGATAGCTACAAATGTAAAAGTAGATCAGAAAAGAGATGGATAGATTGTGTGAAGGATGACGTGATGATTTATGGCGTGACTAGGGTTGCCAACAGTACTATAATATATAGTAAGGTTCTATATTTTAGCCATTTGTACTATATATTATAGAAAAATAATATAGAACAAAATGTACTATATTTTTCACCGCTAATTCAATTGTTGCGCTCTTTGTTCAGATTTTTATGATTATTTTAAAAGTAATAGATCTGTGCTAGCCAAAGCAAAAATTAGTAATAAATACAAATGGAAAATTCAGTAACGAAATAAATAAAATACATAATAATGAAAAATAAATATGTACTATTTTTCCTCCTAAATTTCCCAAAAGTACTACATTTTTACAACTTAAAAACAATAATACTATATATTCTTTAACAGAAGTTGGTAACCCTAGATGAGACAGAAGACATGTATCGGAATAAAGGAATACTCCTTCCATACCGAAGGAAAACACATATTGTACCGATTCCAAATGATTAGGAGAAGGTAAAAAAAAGTGAGAGACACAAAGGTTCAAGAGTGGACAGTAAAGTAGAGAAGACATATGGCATATAAGGTTTTTCTTCGTAGACATGATCGGACTGGGCTGAAAGGGTCCGGATGACTTGTGTTTTATTGTTCTCTAACTATTATATATCATATGAACTATCTACGTTACATGTAAATATATTGAATAAACCGGAATTTTGTCTAGAAGGGATCCAACCTACCGCCTAGTTTGCGGCAAGCCCGGCAGGCCAGGCTCTTGGTAAACATTCAAGGTTCATCTTAGATTCCATTTCGAACTATCATTAGGTAAAATGTCGGCCTAACGAGGTACACTATCAAATAATTAAAAAAAAGCGACTATATGACCAATACGACACTGTAAATTTTGTATTCCTATGCCCAATTTCATTTATTTAGCTTTAGTAGTTCTTGAGATAATCAGCTGAATAGCTACCATCCCTGGACTACAGCACACCGCCATAATAACTCTGAGCTGTGCTCCTGCATTAGTGGCCAGGTTCCAGTCTCGCTTTAGAGAGCGGCAGCATATTGGTTACACCTTCAATGTTGCAAATTTTCATAGGCGATGGTAACCACTTTCCATCACAGATGGGTCGTCAGCCTGTCTGCTGTACTCCATTAATACAAAAAAGCCGTACATATACAGATGTTACTGATAGCTGTATATGTACAGCTATAGTACAGATATATACCTACCAGAGTGAGACCATAAGGATGTCTTTTACCATAAGATATCGGTATTTAAATAAATATACTTAATTAGGATTATTAATTTACAAAATGACGTGACTAATATCATGTGATAAACTCATTACGATAAAAACCGGGCACTAATTTAGGCCACATGATATATTAAATTTTATATATAATTATTCAGAAACCACTTTTTTAATCTTTCAAATACATTCAAACATCTCATTATTAATTAATTGGCAAAAAATTTAGAGCGGACCGAATTAAGATTACAATAACATAAATAACGAGTACAATTTAATATAATAAAATCATATTGTAGAGGTCACACTATATTTTTGTGTTTATTAACGATATAATATAAAGTGCGTACTCTTGACCTGAATAATTTTACGTGTAAGCTAAGTCTTTTTACTAAGTTCCGTATTTTATATATTACCCCTTGGACTATAAGTAGAATAATACTAAGAATGGCAATCGCCTAGTAGCAAAAAACGTAATTCCGAAATCTTCTAAATCTTTTATATTCTAATAGATGGCACTCATGTCATTCTTTTCTCGCCTTTTGACGTTTTATTGTTTAACCCTTTTTATATTGTTATGTTAGTCAAAAATTTGTAAAGATTCAATTTTTGGTTGATATATTTTGAATAAAAAAAATCACAGAAAATCAAACAACACATTATTGCTCAGCAAATGAACAATTACAAAATGCATATCTATAATACTTTCTTGGCAATACAATAGACAGTATTATGGCGCTTAAACTGATTTTTTCCAAGAAACCTACTTATAGAAAATTATTAGGTATTCTGGCGATGCACTACCAGCGTACAGGTATTTATTATTTTAAATCCGTATCTTTTGGTCCAGTTCCTCATTCTTGAGGGTGGTGACCTTCATCGGTCAACGGCAATATGCAGTGCGTCGTATACAGAGTCGATGAGTGTGGTGCGGATCTGATCAGACCAATGCATCGAGATATATACTTATTATTCGAAAATAGGTATATCTAGTCAACGGGAGGAGATATTTCTTATATTTTAGTACAAAATCATAGCACAAGTATAAAGATTTTTGTGGTTAGTATTTAAGTTATTTTTGTTTTAAATTATAAATATCAATGAGTACTTGAATGTCTGTGTCACTTGTGATGTCATGGAGGCTGGTACTGAAAATCAGCGCTGTGTTAATTTTCGACACAGCCTAAAGCTGAGTTGCCAACCTCATCGCCGTGAATGTTGTGTATATTTTGTTAAATATTATATACATATATATATATATATATATATATATATATATATATATATATATATATATATATATATATATATATATATATATATATATATATATATATATAATATTATAATATTATAAATTGTAACCTCGTTTTCTAGCTATGTGTCCGAATTACTCAATTACTTCATCTCAGTATTGAGTAGAGTCTCTACTGAGGCAAATGGATGATAGTCCTATCTCCAGAGCATGCAATACTTTTCACTTAAATTGATATACATATAATAATTTTATCTGTGGAGGCTTATTAATAGCTTTTCTTAATTTAGCTTATTTCTAGTTATTGTTAAAGATAGCTGTTAGCCGCCCAAATAAAATAAAATAAAATAATTGATTATTTATGTTACACCGTCGCAGAAGCGCTCCGTACGATAGTAGGATAGGTATATTGATGTATAGGATCATGAGCACAGCCAAGCCCAGACGCCACACGATGTATCACGAATTGCTTTATAAAATGTTCTTGAAGTTTGACTTCCGTGCCTAGTCCGCGCCTATTAAGCCGGGTACTCACATACAAGACATAACCGTAACCGTTGCAGTTTACTGTTGGAGTGCTCGCAGTACGCTCACAGTACGCACGTAAACATTTCATATTATATAACAACATTATATTTAAGCCATACAAATATTTGTAGAATCCTCTTGTTAGTTCCTTTTGTATTATTATTTGTACCTCATTGCTGTATCTATCTGGTTACAGTCACAGTTTGCTTATAAGTACGCGGACGTCATGAACGAAGATTGTTTCCTGCGTTCACTTACAGTGCATTGCTGTATCTGCTCGGTTACTGTTTCAGCTCGCAGATGCCCGCACGGCTTAATGCGGCTTATAGGCATCGAGCAAGTACGCGTACTTATTCCTCGACGATGTTTTTCGCACATATTTTATGTTACCTTTCAGAAGCCAAGAATAGTACGTATCTTCGACCATAGTACGTGTACTTGCTCGCACGTCTATCACTCGCTTGACATAAATAATCCCTTAGGAGCTTTTCAGTTACGTGTTCTACTGAGCAGGTGTCATCGCTAATATTTTTCTTCCGTGTTAAAATATGTAAATTGATGGATGACCTTCACTGTGAAAATTTCTCTTCGTTGACGGTTCCTGAAAAAAAAAACAAATTTTAATTCATGATATTAAAAAAAATGTAATCAAATAAAAGGAGTTTTCGAAAATAGGATTTAAGGTGCATAAAATATATATTTCAATTAATCTAACTATAAACTAGTACAGTGAAGGAAACTCAACTTATATTGTATTCTACCTATAATCCCTTAAGACTATAAGTAGAATACTGAGCCTAAGTCATCGAAGTTAATGGATAAGGTACCTAGAAGGCTGGCTACGTTACCTCCCTGGATCGCCATACTGATCCGTTGTCCGAGGTAGGAACCAGCCCTCTGATCTCCCGAAGAGTCAATAAGTCGTTTTGAAATATCTTTGTAGAGGCTCATGGCCTCATGACCCTACGGCCCAAGCGTTTCAACAGCAAACGGCACAAACATATAACTCTCACCGAGGGTTGCATATTTGCGTCGCTTGAGTGACTCAGCTGTTTCTGCTAAAGAAAAAGATGTATTATCCATTAGTGTACCAATATTTGGGGATGGGATAGTTTGGAGCCAAAACCCAGATTTATACGAGAGACAGCAAGGAAGTTAGTTGTACTTAAAAGTTCTGTATTTAGTCCTCTGCAAATGGGTTAATCCCAGCGTCGTTGCGAATTTAGATTTTAGGGCCGCGGAAATGTCTTCCCCAGGGCAAGCCATTTCACAGGCGTTTTAATGCTTCATTCAAAAACGGTATAATGACATTATCCCAGGGTTGCAATATTTTTGAAATACTACGATAGTACTGTAAACCGAAGAAATGAAAGCCGGTAGAGCAATGCTAGAGATTCTACAGATGCCTAAACCTCCATACCTGATGGCTAGGGAAGCTTGGGTCCAAGAGCTGTTAGAAAGGCCGGAATTTAGAATTTTGGTAAATAAATCAGTTACAATATATATAATATACTTCAATTTTAAAAGTAAAAAAAAAACATACATATACATACATACATATTATCACGCCTGTTTCCCATAGGGTCGGCAGAAACGATGAATTTCCACTTGCTACGATCTTGACATACGTCTTTTGCTTCATTTGCGCTAATTATTCTCTTTATGCATACATCTTTATTATATGTAATTTTACCTGGCCATTCTTGAAGATATCTGTGGTTTCATCGTGGTAAATACGTCGCGGTCTACCAGTTTATGACATCAGCTCGTAAACGTTACCTCCATTGGCTAGTCTTGGGCCCCCGTTTTTAAGGGGAAATGATAGTATGTATGCCTACTACGCTTTCCTAAGGGAGATTGAAGAGTTTCTCAATGGGCTACAAGATGTACGTATATGTTTTAATACAATACTTTACTATACAATAAGTAGAATATATAAAGTACAATAATTAGATCATAAAACTTCCTAAGTGGTGCATGCTTGGCGAATGGCCATCATTTGGAATGAAAGTGCATTATGCACTAAACAACCAGGGCTTTTAGATAGATAATAAGATAATACGATAAGATAAATTGTACACCAAATCATATGCTTTGGTATACAATTAACAATTTGGTGTAAAATAGATAGAAATTACATACATGGACAGCAGATTACAGTCCTAAAATATTGTAAACTTGCACATACATTATTGCGTTAGACTAACGTAATGATTCCTAAGTGAATTTTTTAATATGGTAAAAGATTTAGCTTTTCTGACGTCAGTGGACAAAGAATTCCAAATTAAGACAGCCTGCATGGCGAAGGAGTTGGAATAAAATGTTGAAGAGTGTGCAGGTGCCATTAACAGGAGATTATTAGTGGATAATATTTAATTATTATTATTATTGTATTATACACACATGTATAAACATATACAGATACATAATGTAACAGTATTACAAGTTATTGTACACAATAGAAATTTAATGCTTCTGAACTTGATTTTTAAAGATTGTACGTATTTGATCAGGAATTTTAATATTAGTACATAAAACACATAAATATGTTCTTACTTTTAATTTAGAATTATGATGTCAATTACGTTTTACAAAATAAAACATTTCGTCTAAAATAATTCAATTAATGAAGTGTATTCTAATATAAAAGTGAGAACATATTTGTAGCGATGTTTCTTTCTTCCTCTCTCACTCCTTTTGATAAGAACAGATTTTTAAGAAATTCTATACGTTATTACTGTTACGAATTTGTGGGATGTGAATTCAGAAATGCCGTTGGAATTGTCACAAAGTTTATTAGAGATACAGAGACATAATTTACAGTTCTTAAAAGTACAACCGAATCGAACAAAACCAAGCCATGGGGTAGGAAATCGTAATCACATAAGTCGCGCAAAGTCCGTCATTATAAGATACTCGCTCCGAAAGTATACTAAATAACGCTTCGTTTGCAGTCAGAACACGACTGACTTTTTCCTCTACTGACCGACCCTATCCATTTGTAAATTAGACATGGCCTCCTAGCACCATGCCAACCGAGATACAGCTCAGAAATTTAAACGGATTATAATTATTTATTTATTTATACAGTATAAAATAATATTGAACTAAATTCAATATAATAAAAATGCGTTCCAAACGATTAACGATCAAAAAATAGTTTAAAAGACAAATCATTTCCAATTTGGGCAATTTTTAATGTTTTAAAAATTAAAGAGCAACTTTGCGTGCGTTCTTTTTACCTACAGAAAGTGTTATATATATATTATTATTATTATATTATAGGTCCAGTTTATATAGGATAATAATAAAAAAGAATCATTTTCACAAATAAAAATATTTTACATTCCAAAATAGGATTCATTGGTCATTTAAATCATTTTTATAATTATTTTAAAATGAATAGTAACTGTATGTTTAATTAGGTACTATTTTAGAACATTCATATATTAATATAGGATTATAAACAATTCATGATGAAGGCCTTGTTGCTAGACAGTAGATCCGTAAAGCACGACTCAAGCCTTCCTACTATCATTTTTTTAACAAGGGTTATTGTGTTTGAGGACTATCCACCGCGGGGGAAACGCGGTGGGGTGTGTGGGATTCGCCGGGGTGGCACTAGCACCACAAGCGGGGACTGCTATTGCTTCGTCGCGGTCGGGGATACCCACTAAAACCACCTCGGTATTCGCACCTTCGCCTTATGCCAGAGCTACAGGAAAAGCGGTGCTCTGCCTGCGTGCCCTTGCAGGCGGAGGGCCAGTAGCCACATCCACTGCAAGGGGAAGCACAGCCCCCGGCGTCTTCAATCTCAGATCTAGCGTGGGGCGGTTTGTGACTCGCCCCACAGGAGGATTTTATACATGCAGGAATGGGAAAGAAAACAACGGCTACCACGCCTGGTCTAAACTATGCCGCCATAAGAAAGTTGAGTTCTGTCCCGGCATTAGTGGCCAGGTTCCAGTCTTCCTTTAGAGAGCGGCAGCACAATAGTAGCACCTTTGGTGTTACTAATGCCCATAGGCGATGATAACCACTTTGCATCAAGTAGGCCGTCTGCCTGTCTACTGAACTCATGCAATAAAAATATTTAAAAAGTGATGAGCGCGCGCGAAAGACGACGCGCTCTCCTCTCGACGGCATTGTAGGTGGGTGCTACACCTTTCCCCAGAAGCCACCACCCGCGCCGCCCGCTCACGGCGGCCGGAGGTCGAAAGTTAGCTTCCAGCGTCGGCGCGTCCTCCTTAGGCGGGAGCGGAGCAACTAAGTACGCTCCCACACCGCCTCCTCCTAAGCAAGTGCTACGCGCTCGCAAAAGGAGACGGCGTTCCATCCGGGAAGCCTTCTTACTACCATTGAAGAAGTATATTAAAGTATAACAATCTCTTAGTATAAACCGTAACTAACTCGTAAAACACCCTTGCGACACAGATAGTCCATTTTTGATCTTATAGAATATCTCATTTAAAACTTGCAATAAACCTTATATTATTTAAATTACTTTTTGTAATTAAATCATTTATAGACTGAAACTTTTCATAATCTTCTTTTTCAATTCGATGAAAAATCGTTATATATACGAAATTGAAAATTTATAAAAAAAATGGTGTTGCAAGTCATTTTAGTGTTCAAGCTAAGTGCAGTTTTCAATGATATAATAAAATTAATAACGAATAATTTTTGTTTGTTTAAGAACAACATTACTAAAATCTAAGTCCCGAATACTAAATAAGTAATTATTAATTCTTTTTCTACAGTACTTAACTGCTTATAATTTATTTTAAGTGGTTAATTTGTTTAAATTATCTTTCTAATTTTTAATTAATTTGATAAAAAATCAAAATAACATTTAGTACTTTTTTAGAGTTACATACACTTTTTATAGGGTATTTGTGATTCCGTCTGGGCTGGAGGTGACGGCGCGAGCGAACCCATAGCCCGGACAAGCGACGTAAGAGGATCGGACAGGGGTTTTAGTGGGTATCCCAAACCGTGGCACGGTAATAGCACCTCATACGTGAGGTGTTGCTGCGCCCGACCTGGAGAATCCGACACAGTGGCCGCGACCTTTCTTTTCCCCTCGCGCGGCCTATGGTCCTCAAAGGGATTTCCCCTGTATAACAGAAGGGTGATTGTAATACATAAATAAGTATTACAATCATCCTATAAAAAGTGTACGTAACTCCAAAAAAGTACTAAACGTTGTTTTCAATTTTTATCAAATTAATTAACAATTAGAAAGATATTTAAATAAAATTAAACAGTAAAAATAAACCATAGGTAATTAAACACAAAATAAAATTAAACAATAAGATTTAGTGCCAGACCGCTGTCAGTTGGAATCGTCCCTAAAGGGACCCCATACACGATCCTTCATTGCAGTCCTGCAGTGGGCGGAGCTTGCAGGACTCAAGAGGCATTCTGTTCAGTATTGCCGGACGCATAGCGGGCTGCAACAACATTCACGGTCCCACATCGCTCGGCGGAGTGCTATGCAGGACCGTGAATGGACCACTTAAAATACTAGCCACATTATCTCCTTGGATAGTATTTAATATTTTTGACTGATCTGGTTAAAGAATATAATTATGTTGTAAATAAGATAATGGCAAAAAGCAATTGAAGAACGACTTAGAACTTCATCATTCATCGTAACTTCTCAGACCTATACATGTATGTCTTATACTGGGCGAATGCCACCCTAGTCCTTGCTTTTATGGCGGTAGCCACAAACAGTATAATTATATATAATCTTGAAACTTTTTTAAACTCTGGAAAAATATTCATGAAATCTTACAACACTTAATAACTGTTCACATAAATTTTTTGAGCACAGTAGTATATGAAGTGAGAAAAAGCAACAAATTTATAAAAACTTCATTTTAAAAGTGAAGTGTGAATTCAAAATGGCGCGTAGCGTGTCCATCCGCCATGTTGCTTATGCGCAACACCGATGCGCAGTGTACCGAAAACTAACAACCCCATTCGGACACTATTGTTGCCTTGTGTGATCACCCACGCGATATTTTGAATTCATACTATGTATATCTTAAAATAGACTTTATCTCTAGTAGATTAAATTTAAAATGCTTTGGATCTTTGTCTGAAGATTTACATATACAAAATGGTTGAAAAGTCCTAAAACAACAACAACAACTCGTTTAAAATGAAATCTTATAAAGTTAACTACAAGGTTGAAATTAAAAACAATTCTTAGAAATTTAAACATGGAACTACGTAATAGAAATGCAACTCTATTGCATTGACATAGGATTAAGTTTTTAATGTAAATAAGAAAAATAGTGATGGGTAAGTATGGGTGCTTGTAAGCACACAGGAAAACCTTGTTACGCCGTGTGTGTTGGTATTTGATAAAGAAAGGGTAACGCCATATCGCGATGTTGAATTTTTACCTATGAATGTGACATTTGATGGAATAAGTACATTGTCTGTCTGTGTGGGTGTTAAGGACGAGCTTTTTTTGGTAAGAGACTGTTATCGATTTTCCGAATATGATGTCATAACAAGTTATTATTTAGATACGTTGGGAATAATTTAGAATAATTTACGTTTATATATTTTACACTGATTGGTACTGTACTGTATACCATTTGGTCTCTTCACGAGCTATCTTATGAAACTATTTTCATGAGATTTGGTATATGAGTAACTAAGTAGTTACAGCCCGCCCAACTTATCTATGAAATGGCAAAAAATGGAATTACAACCGCCATATTGACATTTTATATGAATTTGGGTTGCCAGTTCTAAAAAAGTTGTTTATTTGTTAACGGAGTTATTTTGATCTCTAGAAATAGACGCATTTGGCCAGAATCAATAACTATAACATTATTCGAGATGAAGCCCAAAAATTATAATATTATATGATTACTTTAGATTCTTGTAATATTTTCAAGTCTTCGATTATTATTCATAAATACAACGGAGCGAACACTGTGCCGCTCTTTACATCACAAATAAGTTGGAGCTCTATAAGTATCGCTTTACTTAGTGTAACTTTATATTGTTTAACATCAAAGCTACGTGGTAAAACCAAGCATTATAAAATAGGTACTTTAAAATTGTTCAAGGGCCCAGAGAATTGAGACAAAAATAAATAATATCACTATATAGACCTCTTCGTTTTTGTAGGAAATATTACGTCAGAAAAACTATATAAGTCGTGCAGGTGTCCCAGCTGGGATTCGAACTCAGGTTATTTGAATTAGATGCGGTTGCCTTACTCGTTAAGCTGTCACCAAGTAAGATAAAGAGAATGTATCGACGTTAACTTGTTAGACCGACCCATCCCTAGTCAAGACACGCGGCTGTGTGCCCGCACCGTATTTTAATAATATTCATTTTTCCATGTCACCGAATGTAGGAATTCTATGAAATTCTCGAGTGTGTACCTTCTGTACGTAATAATAACGAAAAAATACGAGGTTTTCTGTTCTTATACTTAAGTGGCTTCAATTCCACAGATACTCAATGTATCGGTTTCATTACAATATTGTTTTATGGGTTTCTCATATTATTATGTTCGATATTTGAATTTTATTAGTGTTGTATAATTTTGTGTTAAGGCGCTGTTTTATTACAATATAAAAATATTTTCACATTCTACATTTGAATTGGGTATTTGTCATGAAATCTATATATTTTTTATCTTCTAGTACATGAGAAAATCATAGTTTCCTTGAATTAATTAGGAGGTATTGCGTTGTGTCGTCATAGTTCTAACGAATCAAATAGTTTATTAATTAGTGTTTGTAGAAGTTAAAATTATTTCTGTGATTTTTTTAAAGTAAGAAACCTGTTAAGGTGTTTTTTAAACGCGCTTTTTATATGTATTGTTTTAGAATTTATTGTACATGTGTCAAATACCCAATTACATTCATACGGTAGATGACAGTCAAATCAGTTGAGATATTTTTTTATCATTTTATAAAACTTCGCAGCTTCCTACATTTTAAAACGAACCTACATAATTATGACTGATGTCACGACGACCATGACTCAACTAGCCATATTAATTATAGTTTAAACAGTAATTAAAAATGTTTGTGTAGTGGTATTTTACAACTAAGACAATAGTAAATTTGTCGCTCCCGCTATTTTATATATGAATTAATACGGCCTCTGTGGTTGAGTAAGCTCACTGTAGCGCAGAGACTCCGGGTTCGATTGCTGGCGTAGTAAATTTTGTAAACGAATTTTCCGTTATTTACTATTTCCGTTATTTGTCTGGGTGTGTGGGGTCGGCCACAGACTGGCCGTTGTATATTGCACATAACACAAACATAACTAGCTTAGCTTGGAAATGTACAATGTCTGAGTTCGTCTGCCGATTTATTTATTTAAAAAGATAAGATTGTTAGGTATTATTTAGAAGATCATTATACTACAATACACACAAGCACGAAAACAAAAAAAACACAAATAAACATGATTCTTGCAATCAAATACACTTCGAATAGTGGCCGGAAAATCATGCATCTCTATCTTAGGCAGTTTTTTGACTTAATATTTAAATTTTGAATAAAAACATCGTGATGAAATCAACCTCATAACCACCCAGGTCATCTTAGACAAGCGTGGAGGGTATATTGGCCGTTCCCCTCTAAAAATTGCGAGGCCCGAGCCCAACAGTGAAAAGTTTGTAATCATAATAAGAAAGCGGTTACCATCGCCTATAGACATTTGTAACACCAAAGGTACTACCAATGTACTGCCGCTGTCTAAAGGGAGACTGGAACCTGACCACTAATACCGAAACACAACTCCAAGTTGTTACAGGGGCATACTATAGACCAGGGGTAGTAGCCATCCAGACGGGCAAATACCCTACTACCTGTTAAAATATTATGTCAAAATATACATAATAGTAAGTAGATACTTGATTTTGCCATATGTTTGAATAGGTACTCAGCTCACAAAGTGTTTGCATATTGAGAGAAGTAAATGTTAAGTTGGCTCACGGCATCATAGTAATAAATATGGCTTAGCTCAGCCTGGCTCGAACTAGAACAGCTCTTACGGCCAATAAAGTCCGTAACTTCGGTGTAGTAGAAAAGTAATTTGTTCGTCGATTTAGCAGCGCACTTATTTTCGGGTGCTCCACGAAAGAGTCGGATCGACTTGCGACTCTAACAAATGCCTTGTATTTCGTTTTGGTGATGGGAAAAGTTAACGATAATTTGGACTCGAGGCTGTATATTTTTATTAATTCAGTTACCGCTATCGTGAGACGATGGTATTTCGATTGATAGTCGCATTATGCACTATAGTTTTATTTAAAAAAAGGCATAAATTTTGTTTCAATTTACAATTTATATTTCTAGATATCGGTAAAGAATCTAAACTTTTCAGTAAAATATTCATTTTAGAGGGGCCGCAAGAAAATCAATGAATCCGTTCGTTTACGTCAGTCCTTCAATTGATCTGAAAGGGTGTCGAGTCCAATCGTTGTCTGGTGTCTATTTGGTTATAAATCACTTATTTAATTGATAATAATTTAAATATTCACGAATACTTAACACGGCAACACGTTGGCCACCTACAAACATCTACAGTCGAAGCTAACCACTTTCCAGAAAGTGAGCCGTCAGCTTGATTGGCAGCATCACAATAAATAGGAAACACTGGATAGTTATACAAACTGTCCAAAACCATAAATAAAAAGAAATCAATTGCTGATAAACGACGCTGACCGATATTTAAAAGTCAAACAAAATTAACTGACTGGAACTACGAAATCACTGAATTACCATATTAAGAAGATAATACTCTAATTTAAAACAATATAATGTCGCGGTTGAGACAATGTCGCTACGTTAATTAAACAACAAAAATGAACAACCAATTATGCAGGTAACATTATTAAACCAGCCGACCAATCAAAACGCGGATGGCTCAGCATGACCACTATATTTTTACAATTTGTAGGAAACAAATCTTGGTGTAGTTTTTATGAACAGCGAATGAATAAACATTCTCACAGATGTTAAGCGCCACCCATTCTTGTTTGCAACTTATAAGCAATTAAACATAACGTTATAGCATACCTGATCTTTGAAGGGTCATTAAATGGAATAAGAGACAATAACTGAGAGTCAAATTGAATTAAGAAAGGAGGAATCATCTTCCATTTAGCTACTGTTTCGTTTTTTTTCTTTTTAATTATGGGTAAATATACTTGTATTACTTATATGTGTTCTTTTAACTTTTTTCTTTATTAAATGTGGTAAAGCACGTGTGTCAAGTATTCATGATTGTTCAAGCTTTAAAATAATCTTTAAGACACCAAGCAAAATCCAGACCCCAAGTATCAGACTCCAACAGACAACCTTTAGCGGGATCTTGAATGATTATGTTTTGCAGTAGTATAAGTTTATTTCCAATAAATAGGGTCAAGAGTGACTTTAACAAATGAAATAAAAAAATAAAATAAAGACAAGCCTGATTCAAATCGCTAGTCAAAACTGTAAACATTCTCAAAATAATAATCGCTTAGGATGATATAGACGGACCGGGTTGTAAGCACCGGGTTGCCTTGCATGTGCTGCCGTCAAACCGAGCCGCCAAAAAAAATGTATTTTTATTTTTACTTCTACTAATAATTCGTTATTAAGTTTCTTGTATACACATATTATGGACCTAAGTCAGATTTAAATAAAATATTATTATACGATAACCCAAAATAAATGCAGGAAATTCATGTCTTGGTATATTATTTATTCTTTGTAAGAAAAGCACTCCATGATCGGTCTGCAACAAAAGGTAACCTACCTCATAAATATCAAAATTTGCATCGCAATACTTTTCTATGATAATGTATAGAATACAGAAAGATCGCCTTTTGAATCTTTAAGCAATCTATATATGGTCGCCAATAAAATATTATGTTATATGCTAATGTATGCAAAATAAGATACGTTTCCGCTTCGATATGTATGTTTAAGTAAATATAGAGTTGTTTAAATCTATAACTACGTGAGGTGAATGTTGTATAATTATCAAGATTATATACTGTAATACTTGCAACAACTCAGAAGGATTTATGGTAATAAAAGAACAGCAGCTGGTCACTACATTTATAATCAGAGAACCTTACGGTTTTAACATATTTTAAACACAGACTCTTTACACTCGAAAAGCATTTTTAGAACACCTCGCCATCCCTTCAACAATTTTACAGTATAGGAAACTTAGCAAATTATAAATAAAATGAAAAGAATTTAATACATTATTGGAAATTTTAGATAATATTTTATATAAAATATTATACTTAAAGTTTTACATGTAATAAAATAAACCGAACACAGTATAAATCTATGGCATCTGCCAACATGAAAATAAAATGTAATTAATACCGTCTATATACAATTGAGAGATTTTGAATTATAATCTACACAATTACCACATCGTATAAAGGATAAATATTATTACATAAAATTATGGTAAATTATAGACAACTATTCTATACAAAGCAGGCGCTAATCACAGAATAAATAAAAATATAACATTAATATTCAATTAAGGAAATGGCCGATAGTATCGTTTAGAAATAAGAGGGTACATAACAAAATTAATTATTAACTTTAAAAAGAAACATGACAAGAACAACTATACTAATAAATAACTGTAACAATACGTTTGAAAATTATCCCTGTCTAAGTAGGAACGCAGAAAGAATACTGCTTCTGGGCAGCCTGTCATAAGAGGTGACAAAACTACCCACAGTCAGGTGGTAGGGTATTTGCCCTTCTGGATGGCTACCAGCCCTGGTTTAGAGTATGCCACCATAACAACCTTGAGTTGTGTTCTGGCATTAGTGGCCAAGTTCCAGTCTCCCTTTATAGAGCGGCAGCACATTGGTAGCACCTTTTATGTTACAAATGTCCATAGGCGATGATGACCACTTTCCATGAGGTGAGCCAGACGGCTATAAGTTCAACAGACAGGCAGATACCAGTGTGTTGAACTTATGGAATAAGAAAACGACAAAATTTTATGTTAAATTCCAGTTGAGTTTAGAGTGTCTATTTCAGAGGTAAAGATCCAATTTGATACTGTTTCTTCTCCACTGCATGCATGCAACAACTGATTATATCGGGAACAACTTCTGCACCCCACATAAATAGTTGGATTATTGCATTTTCTATTATTATTTTTTATTATATGAAATCTTACAAATATTATTTAAAATCATTACTTAAAAAAAAACTAAAACTACTACTACTGTACTAATAATATCTATATACAGCTTAATTTGCAAAAGATAAAAATTACAAATAGTAAATGTGTCCCAAATCACAGTTAGTTGGGAACGTTCCCAAAACGCTGGCCACATTACCACGTTATATGGCAACGTTCCCCAAAATACAGGCCAGCGTTTTGATCGCGCGAGACATCTATCAACCGTTTTTATAGGTCTCGATAAAGGCGGTGGGCTTCTGGACCCCATGGCCCCAGAGATTGGACACCAAAAGCAACGGATGCATATTCGCGGCGTTTTAGGGTGGTAGCTACACCAGCTACTACAGTCGTGTCGGGAAGATGGAACGCTGCCAAAGTGTCAACGTACGTGGCATCTCACACTCATTCCGTCCGGTGGCTTGCCATCGTCGCGACACAGTCCATACGGCTCTAGAATGGTTGAAATCCCGGCGGTGACACGAGCCCGGCGGATAATGTCATTTAGTGTAGCATGACGTGGTATTCTGCCGGCGCTTCTGATGCACGACAAGCCATGGTGACCTGAACCACCGACTTTATCTCTGCACTGACAGTGATGAGGGATTACAGTCGCTGCCCGTAGTCGAATAGACGCAGCAATCTTAAATGTAGTGTCATCCAAGAGTGTGCCTAGTAATTTTACGAGGGCAGCGCCTGAAGCTATAAGCCTGACTCATATTTTGAGACTGCTAAGAGGCGGGCTTGCGCAGTTTCGTTGACACTAGAGGCCAAAAGATTTTCATACATCAACTTGCTGAGCGGCCTGTCCCAAAACTTCTGTGATTTGGACTCTACTTATGGTCGGGCATGCTAGAGACCGTGTGTTTCTGGCCTTAACCAAGTAGAAACCTCAAAGTTACTCAGTGACGGATTTACTAGTTTACCAATGAGGTCCACAGTACTCTATAAACTAAGCGCAGAAAAGCAGGTAAAGCTACATCTGAGATTTTGCGTATTTCCAAGCCACCCAGCCTAATTGGCATTCTATTATTGTATTATGAAACGCATTTCGAAATATATTTAGTAATAATTATTTCCAATAAGTGACATGACCCAGTTTACCTGTTTTTCTAACAATGCGACTTCTAAACTGAATTTTCAGTTCCAGTCATTTTTATTCCCATTTCTAAGAATAATCTTAACTTATAGTTTTAAATCGCCAATTCTAATATAATAATAGGTATGTTATTAAATATAAAAACAACCGTACATTTCTTTTTTCTGTACCTAAGTAATATGTTCTATGAATTTTCACATCCTATCCTTTTTTTACTGATTATTAATATTTTTGAACCTCTTGTATTTTTATTGATAATCGTATAAATGTTTTTCTGTGGACAATGTATACCAGATCTTATTGTAATTTTTTTATTTTGTATGTTATATTGTAGCTGTTTGTTGTTACTTTAAATAAATAAAATAAAAATATTAAATCTACCTACCTAAATTTAGAATTGATTTTATTAATTATCGTTCTTTTTTATCGACAAAACTTACAGCGTTGGGGTTAGTTGTCCCATCACTATCCCCATACGGAAACGACTCGCGTTGAAGCGTTGAATTTCAGAGCCACTATAAATGTGTACAGTTTTGTTTCTGACGTTCCACCATCAATTACACAGTTTTTTCGCTGGCAACACTCGGTCGCGGTGCACGCCATTTGTTTTTATTTATGGCGAACGTATTTACTGAGGATAGGGGTTTATTCATTTCGCTATGAGTGCGTGAGCTTTGAAAGTAAAATTCGGTAGGCATTTTGCTAGGGATTTGATAGTTTGCAATTATCATGACTTTTTCTAAATCTTCAATCGCTTGATTTTCTGAACCTTATCTCGCGGAAGCTATCTTATTTAGAAATGAGCGAATAAAACGAACGTAAAGAAAAATTGAAAAGGATTACTTAGAACTGCAAGTACGCCACGCCTCTGGTGTTGCTAAGGTCCATAGGCAAAGGAAATCACTTTTCACCAGGTGGGCCGTTTGCTTGTGTGCTTGCTTCAGACTTTAAAAAATATTATAAAATTCATTTAAATGTATACTACTATTATAAAGAGGAAAAAATTGTATTTTTGTATGTTTGTAACGAATAAACACAAAAACTATTGGACCGATTTCAAAAATTCTTTCACCATTAGAATCCTACATTATTCCTGAGTAACATGGCTTATATTTCATGTAAATAATCAGGTTCTAAATTTTTTCAAAGCAGGACAACGTCTGCCGGACCGCTAGTATTAAACAATTCAAGCAAATGCGTAGTGGTCTATGAACCAACGTTTTCCTCATCTAGCTATGGAACATCTTATGGTTATACAAAATACCCCATTATGTCAAAAACTATTCCAAAGATTCATCTATATAATTCGTCATGATTCATAGTTTTTACAAACTGGCATTCTCGAATGCAGCAGCAGTAAACAGACTCAGCTGTATTATGATTTTATTCTTTTAAATTGTATGCAGATTTTTCAACTTGAAATTCTCTTTTGCCTGGTCCAATTTACGAAGATTTGAATAATAGTGCTGGAGCCCAGTATGTGGCTGCATATTGTCGTCTAACAAGCAACCCTTCAGATCTCGATAGGGGAGGCTGAACGATTGTGCCCGACGAGCACAAAGAGGTACGGTAATATTTTTATTTTAATTTGAAGATTGTTTCGTAATACCGATGACAAGAACTATAACATAAATGTGTATGTTTATTTATATGGTTGTTTGATTTTTAACAGCATTGGCTACGAAAGGAATTTTATGAAATTTGACGTCAGTATATTCACTTTCAATAAAAAACACGAACATAAGATTTAAAAAAAAGGAATTATAGATTTTCTGGGATACGGATTTAATGCTCATTCAATGCTTGTAAAGCTCCTGTGCTGTATAAAATTGTTTTTTTTATCAAAAACAAAACAAGACTTCAAACTGAAAAGCAAAAAATAAATAGTTAACCAACTTCTTTCTAAAATATTTAAAAAAAATATGTTTTACTTTTTAATTGCTCAAATACTTCAACAGCTTTAGAAATAATATATTAAGTGCCTGTAGAAATTATACCATTGACACGCCTATACAAGTTAGCCATCTTATTCTTCAGTGTAGACGCTCTTTAATTTTCGGGGGTTTTTCCCGATTTCCCTAGGATTCACTCATCAGATCTTAATATGTTGACTATGGGAAAAATTCGGGAGTATACCTTATTGATTAAAAAAGTTTGAAAATCGATCCACTATTTATAGAGAAATTAAGTAACATCTATAAAAAAAAAACACCATACAGACGAATTGAGAAACTCCTCCTTTTGAAAGTCGGTAAAAAAGTTTAGATATAAAACATTTTAATTAGGTACAAATAAAAATGTATATAAAAGATAGTATATAACTTGATTAATATTAGTAACGGCTAACCATTTTTAGATTTTATAAATAAAACCTTAGTACTTCCTGGACAAGTATGATAAGTATAGTAAGAGTGGCCAAGTGAAATAATATTGTATTAGGTTCCATCTAGTAAGTATTGCGGTTAGAATTAATTTTTGTTTCTATTAAGTCTTGGTATTAATTCCTTAACCCAAACAATTCTTATTCAGCGTGTTCGTATTAAAAAAATGCATAATAGTCTAAATAATTTTTAATTTGTTAAAAAATATATAGTATGAAAATTTGTTTAATTCACTTGTTTTATTTACAGTGATTAAGGGCAATTACGAAAATAGGTATATTCCGATAATAAATAATAACAATTTTCTACAGTTTGCCCTCTTGCTCTTGCTTTTATTGGTGGATGCTGGCAGTTGTTGGTGGAGTGATGGTGCTCTTTTTTAAAATAGGATAAAGAAAATACACCTTGTTGCTTACAGGGATTCATTCTCTAAGTAGTTGAGCTTGGATGCTGATCCCTGGATTCAACTTAGTAGCAGCTCAGTAGCGATGTACTAGCAACTCAGTAGCGACTCGATCAAAAAGTATTTATAAGAATTATTTATACTAATATTAAAGTAGTAGTAAGTAAGTAGTAGCCTAAAGTAAGCCGCAGCGTCATCAAAACGCTGTATGTTGAATCGTACAAATTTATAGCTACAGTTAAATATATAAATAACTGGTATGAAAATGTTTTTATTTATTTCAAAACAATCATACAAAATATAATTACCATCACCTGATCGTCTAAAAATGTGTAACATAAATATTATTTCTATATCTATATGAACCTAATAGAATGATCAATCAATAGACGAAAAACAGTTTTCAAATGAAATTAAAATATGCTTTAGTTTATTAAATCTAAATCTAAATCGAAACTTTCTTGTTACAACCTTATCCACCGAGGACAAGGTACTCTGTCAAAACGATTGGGAAATATCTAAGAAAAGAGTGACTGGATAACAAGCACACCGAAACATTGAATATGTGTGCGTGTTCACATGTGTTGTGCTCGACGCCATCTTGGAAACGGTTAACTATCGGAAAATTCAGTTTGAAAAAGGAATTGCATGTAAATAAAACTACTTTAACTCTATTGGTAGGTATTACAGGGCAAAAATGATAATTTATTTACCTGTGTACGTATAGGCAGATAAATGGACTGTAAAAATTATATAAAGTAAATTATAAGAATTTTTTTTAGGGTTTCGTGGCGATTTTGGAATAACTGTACTTTTGTGGAAGCGTCATGTCTTTTCGCTGGTTTTTATATGTCATAGCATTTTTTTTTCAATAACTGATTCGGTCTACTTGGTCGAAATACAATTACATACAATACAATACAATTCTTTAGTGAAATCGCGGAAAAATAGAAATTAAGGATGGCTGTCATACGTGTACTTAACTGAGTGTTGAATTTTTATTCAGTTTACATAGTTGTATGGAATATCGTTAGTCAGATCTTAATAAATCAAACAATTTGTTTCCAAAATCACAAAAATTTTGCTCCACTCTCCTGTAACATTCAACAACTGGTAAATTCTGAAAAAATATGTCAAATCAAAAACAACTTGGTTTGAACAACATCCATAGACTAGTTTTTGAGATATGGAGTAGTATCTGTCAATGTTTAACGTCATTGACAATATTGCAACTCGAATAACGCATTAAACCCTTAGCTACATCTGCGTGGCACAGTCATTAACACTAAAATTACCCCAGGTGTGATAGGGGCATAACCGTAAGTTACTTAAACCGTAGTCATATATAAAGGCTTATTTACACTAAGAATGAATGAAAGAATTAATGAATGAATGAATGAATGTGCTTTATTGTACTTTAAAAGATACAGTTAACAGAAATAAAATTTCACAATACAATAGGCGGTCTTATCGATTTATAGCGATTTCTTCCAGACAACCTTTGGATGGACAAAAAATTTGATAAGAACTGAGGTACTCGTATGTTGCATTATTCTCACTATCGAAAATATCTCATAAATATATATATAAATGATATAATATACATACATATTATAAAATATACTTACATAAATAAATATAAAACTAGAAAAAGATGACAATAACTGCTGCTGTATCCTTAAATTGAGCTATTTGAGCTATAATAATCCTTCACAAGTCTATTAAAAATAGGCAGTGTTTTGTATAGCTTGATATTAACAGGCAGCGCGTTTCAAAGACGAACTATAATATCTGAAGCTACAACAAAACTGATCAGCATTCTTGAGCCGGTGAACAAACATGTAAAATTTTGACACTAGACATGCATGGCGCATCTCAATGAGTTGGGGTGGCTTCCCTCCGATACCCCTTGGACGAGTTGGATTTTGCGAAGGTAGCGATCGTATTTTGATGTTTACATAGAATAGTACCGTATGATAATGAAGTACCTACATGTTATTCTTCAGGCGTAGGCTGAAATCATATATACTAGTACTTATATCAATGCGAAAAAAACTTATTAATCACTTGTGTGAGACGCGACATGCGATGATACTTTGGCCCCGTCACATCTTCCAATGATTGAGTCAGGGGCTCGCAACGCTGCTTTATCAGCTGAAGCCCTCAAACCACGTAAAAGTGTAACCTTAGAAAAGTGTTATATATGCCATTTGAAGTTCATTAGTTATTGGTTATACTTCCGGACTGCTATCCGTGCAGGAATGGAGAAAAAATACAATTTCCTACGGCCTGACGTACTAGGCGACAAAACAACGCACAGCCAGGTGGTAGGGCTTTTACCCGATTGGATGGCTACCACACCTGGTCTAGAGTATGTCGCCATAACAATCTTGAGTTGTGTTCCGGCATTAATGGCCAGGTTCCAGTCTCCCTTTAGAGAACAGAAGCGCATTTGTAGCATCTTTGGTGCTACAAATGTCTCCTCACAACCTCTCTGCTGAACTTATGCAATAAAAAAAACCTCACACATCGAATTGGCACTGCTATCGATCGTGGCAATGCAGCCACCCTTCTGGGCACACTTCCCTCTGAAAGCAATGTGGTACATAGTCTGTAATTGGGTATTTGACAGTCAAATCAACTGAGACACAAATAATGACAACTTCCTTGATTTTGTATGAGAATGCTGGCGTATGACGTCACAATTGTAACGAGTTAAATAGCCTAGTAATTATTGTGTAAACTAAAATTATTTCTATAAGGAACTGCTCAAAGTAAGATGATAATAAGATATTATGACGCCTGTTCCTTTATATAAATATTATTTTAGAATTCATTGTAATATGTGTCAAATACCTAATTAGCTTATAGTTTTATTTTTAATACTTATTCAGTAACTATTGTTAATAACGGAAAATTCATTTACGAAGTTTATAAACAACTAGTATATGCCCGCGACTTCGTCCACGCTTGACATAAAATTCCCGCGGGATTTCCGAGACACAGCATTTAAAAAAGAATGTAAGCTATCGTTTTAGTGAAAACTGTGTCGGCATAAGCTAATTTTTATGCACCCGAACTACTACAAACCACTCCCGGGAAAAAATGTCCAACATTTTATAACATAAAACATGCAATTGGCTTTTTTTTCAATCTGGCCAATTTAAATCATTCCTAGAAAAATTCCCCTGAAATTCCCGGGGTAAAAAGTAGCGCAAATTTAAAGTTTAAGAATTTTCGATTAGCAAAAACCGCATCAAAATCGGCCTATCTAAAAAAATTGCTTAGTGGTCTCCATCGTTTATATAGTCTATTCCAGTTGGTTTTTTTTAATAAATAGCTTCAATGTACAAACACGGAATGTTTAGAATTATTACTAGGTGTCCCGGCAGACGTTGTCCTGCCCTGAAGAAATAAAATTTAAGAACCCGATTGCAGCGCCACCTACCGGGTCCAATTGTGAATCTAAACCATTCTCGACTCCGCCTGAGCAGACAAAAAACATTTCATCGAAATCGGTCCAGCCGTTTAGGAGGAGTTCAGGCACATATAGACGCACAGAAGAATTTTATATATTGTTACGAACTACAGGACTCGAATTAAAATGCCGTTCAGAATTACTATAGAATTTATTAGAACTGTACAAGCACGAGTAAAACAGGTACAAATATAACTGGATACAAACAGAACAAATTGCACGATTAAATAACACGCGCAAAGTCCGTCATTATATCGCTTATCGAATGTACGTCTTGCTCGTATCGTAATCCTCGCTTGACTGTCCTACCCCTCCGTTCGGCCATTTCTTAATACTGCACGGCGCAATATGTCTACCTCATCGCGTGCACCCGATTTCCCGGAATCACACCTGGCCACTGCCTACCGGAACAGATTACAATACACAATAGGCGGCTTTTCTAATTAAAAATATTAAATACAAAGAAAACCAAAGAAGTGCAAATGCGGTAATAAAACTTAGGGTTTATGACTGCAGGTGTTCATTCGCATTTGTTGTTGTGCTTCGTGGAAATTTGGCTCAGTCGTAACAATATAAAGATAGATAAATATTCATAAATCAACCATAAGTCGTCATAGTTTAGTGTTTATAACGCCGTTCTCATTCCAATAAAGCTATGGTTGATGACTTGACTTATGGTTGGGTTCAGTACCCCGGCATTAACTAACGTAACGAACATTTCGTTTAAACCGATGTCAATGATATTTGGTTATAATAATGTTATATTTATAAACCAATTCAATCTAAGTTACTGGTAAAGAACATTTTTTTAATCATATTTACATATACTTTAAAAATTTAAGTCTTACTTATTCAAAAACACTCCATTGTAACGTGTAAAGCGGCAAAAAACTCCCCAGTATAAGTTTGTTTTTAAAATAAGCGAAATTAATTATCTTATCTCACAATGTTAAAATCATAGTATAGACACGGTAAACAACTACATTATTACATAATATTTTCTTAAGTTTTCGCGACTTGTATACATAATAAAACTACGTTTTAATGGTTTTAAGCGCGGTAATTAATTGCAAATAAATTACCGCGCTTAAAATCGTCAAAACGTAGTTTTATTACATATTATTACACATACATAACGTGACCTTTCCGTACAGCCAAAATTTAAGTGTAATGTGGAGGAGTTTAACCATAAACAATTTAATAGAGATGAAAGGCCTCCTTAAACAATAACCCTCTTTAAATTGCTTAAAATTTGTAAATGAATACAAGAAAATTTCGCAACACAACCCCAAGCGTACAGTTAACCCACTAACCGACTGTCTAATAAAGAACACCAATTTAACCTTGACACGGCCCTAGTTAGTATGCACACGGCTTTCTTTTAAAATCTGATGTATTAATTTGCCAACGGTACCTACAAACAATTTCCAACTTTATCTCATAGCAATAAAAGCTAAATCATTATATGACCAACACGAATCGGCCACCGTTTTCAAAAATGAAAAATTGTAAGATAATATTTCTTGAAATAGAATTTAAAATGTAACTTCAGCTTTAAAGTCTGAATATAAGATTCATAATTGCTTCTAAATTGTATGTGACTTATGACATTTCGTTTTTGTTCTAGTTATTTAGCACGTGGTTCTCGTGACGACGTTCGCAATTTGAGTATAAATTAGAACACTTATCTCGTCGCGGTCTTGTTAGCTTTCTCTTTCTATTTTAAAAATTCGCATAACACCATCCCTCTCTCGCCCTGTTTCAAGGAGTAAGCTTAGGGGTGTCGCCCACATCAGAGTTTTTCTTTATCGATGTTTCAAGATAATACTCATCTAAGAAGGGGAGGCGGGCTTATAAATAGTAAAATGATAAATGTACGCAATTTTTCTGTATAGACTTTTCAATATCAATATGAATTCAGTACGAATATTCGATAGTGTCTGATGGGTTTCTTTATTATAAATCGATCTACATATTCATACTTTAGTGCGTATCTTATCGGTAGAGGTGGAATATCGACAGTCGATGTTTTTAATTTGAAAGTGGTCCGCTCTTGTATTTAATTTAACCGGCGGAAGCAACAGGTTATTAGCACGGAGTTTTCCCGCGTAAGTTTCCGGGCGTTCACTTTTTAAATTCCTCTCTTTCCCTTTCTAATTGGATTGCCCTCCCTTTCCCATGAATGAATGAAACTTGTTGCTCGCTGAATCATTTCGCATTTATTTTAAGACGTTCGAATCTCAAATGTGTGTCATTGCAGTCCTATTTCTCTCGAGGCGTTGGACCCTAAAATCAATTGCCTCTCAATTTGATAAAATTCCGATATGACGCGACACTTTGAACCGAATTTTCCTATACCCATTATCATTAAACCGTAAAACTTATTTCAGCGTATAATTTTACACGCGAGTGGTTAAGCTATAGGTGTAAAATATAACACGTCCGATGGTCCATTATTTTCCGCTCGTTAATTCTATTGAACCTCTTTCCTCTTACAATGACCTTTATTTTGGTTATAAAAGATAACAAATATATCAAAGTTTTATCTAACGAGACAAAAGGTTACACTCACAAAAGGAAACCTCCTAAACGATATTACTTACAATATATTTTTCTGACAAATTGGGAGACGTATTCACATATCAAAATTCACATTTTAACCACGCAGGAGCGACATACGTATAAATAACACAGTCATACGTGAAACGAAGCCCGCACCATATCTTACTCTCGAACGCGAACCTACATACATAAATATATTTCTACTTACCACCCAATACATTTTATCTATGTAACCGTTGCCTTACTAGAAATATCGATCGTTCTAAAAGGGCACAACACTACATCTGTCACATTCAAATATGGAACTTGTTCCTATTGGACTAAGTCAGAATCTGTAGAGATGGGATGCGTGGTTGTTATTACCAGTATGTCGTAGAGCTGCGATCGAGTCTCACGAGGTATCCTCAAGGGGTGAGCGTAGTTCTTGCGCTTAGATATAAAGAAAGGTAGATACTTATGAAATTCGAAGGAAAAACCACCCTTCCCTATACTTACACAGCGCAGTCGATTCGGTTTTCGCGGAGGAAATTGTAGCGTAGTTTCAGCGGGACATTCGCTCAACGTACGCCGCATGGAGACGACGATTTTCTCGAATTTCCTTCGGGACACGTCTCCATTCAAATTAGAATTTATTTGAATTTTTTTTCTTTGTTATTTTTTCGTTCGGTATTCGAGTTACGCGGATTCTTTCGAGTAGTATTTTACGTTGTTTCTGTTACTAACGATGTGTCAAATTAAATATTGTCGGGTCGCGGTTAAACTGTCAAGTTGAAAACTTCGTGACGGCGGAGAGGTAAGAACTTTATTATACAGCAACATGATATGTCATTTTCAAAATATTTAAGATTAAAATTAAATTGTATTATATTAGTAAAATCTTCATGTAAATTTATGAACAACTGATTTGAAAAAGTTATTAGTTTTTAAATACGTACACTTGATAAATATTATTATTTAGTATTAACTCAATATATTCTATATTTATGTATATGCATTTCATTGATAACGATTGTTGAAATATCTTGTAAAATTTACAAATTCCTAAAGACTAACATTTTAAGTTGTCATAAATTTATGACATAGATGTATTGTTATGAAATAATATAATAGTAGTGCGCGTACGGCCTTAACTGTAATTTGCCTTAAAATACAATATTTGTCACAGTTCATCGCAATTCAGAATTCCTAAGACATATAAATAAATCGTTTTCATAAATATAACTTTACATTTCACAACTTTTCCACATATTTTTATACGACGCTCAAACATAAGGGCGTTGGTAGACGACATATAATTGTTTACCGATTATTTGTCGGGAATCTTTTTTAACATATTTACAGTGCTGTATAATTGCTGTCTTCAATTGTTCACACCCAGATGAACGAAATAAGTAAGCGGAACCCCGAGCTCTCACTGTGAAGCCGGCTAAAGGAAGCTGATATTGGAATCGGAAGCCGAACGTACCGCAGTGCGTTACGAGTACTTAGTATTAAATCATCAAATTCGTACGGATAAAGGTGGAATAGTGTCCAGTGGATAGACATATCTCTATTACCTAAAATAGTCAAACCACGGGTATACTACATATATTTATGCAAACAAGTTTATAAAAAATGCTTCACTTCATTTTACGCTTTTGTTCACGTAGGCCCCATCTATATTTTCATTCATCTTAGTGTTTACAGTATAAACCTTCTGTAATATAATTCAAATATCAAACTTATGAAATACAAATCATTTAATGTCACAAAATAAGTATGATTTAAATGTAGCTGCCGCGAAAAGCTAATGATAATAAATGTGTTTGCCATCTTTATTCCATTATAAAGTTATTTAAATATATTTTGATTGGCATATAAACTTCTAGAGAACTAAGAAAATATTTACAAACTTCTATAAAAACCGTGCAGCCTCATAATGAGTCTTCTATTCTATTACTGCCTTGAAATAAAAGTTCGACAAATGAATATACATATCTTAGTGTATAAAAGTCAACATTTTCGTTCAACAATGACAAAAGGAACAGCTGAGAGGGAATAAGAACAGTTATCGATTTTCAGTCGGTCCGTTTAATTATCGGCTGACAAAAAATTCTATCTTGTGATGTGGGCTTATTGAGTTCGGTTATGTCATTTCCGGTCGCCCACAATTTCAATATAAAAATGTACTGTTATGACGAAATATGACAGATCGGTATGTCAGTTGTTTGTCACTTTTACGCCAAGATTTTTTACCACTGACATTATTGTAATGGAGATGATTTTTTTTAGGAACAGCTAATTCAATACATTTAAAAAGTTTGTAAATTACTCTTGTCATACGGTATAGGAAGTATATTATTATATATTATGATACTAATTGGGGTGTACACCATTTTTGTTTATCTTTACATAGTATAAAACAAAGTCGCTTTCCGCGTCTGTCTGTATATCCGCTAACTCCTCTTAAACCACGATATGGAATTTTATGCGGTTTTCACCATCAAATATATAATTTTCCAAGGAAGGTTTATGTATATAGCTTAATATATACTAGTTTTTGTCAGCGCATTCCAACCCAATTAGTTTTATGTCAAAATAGAGCTACAACCCAGAAGTTGACCCGCAGCGTAGTCGCAGGGAAAACTCTAGTATACTTATATTGTACAATTCGTTTCCTAAAGGAGAATATACATAATCAGCTGATTTGGCATACGTTGTCCTGTCTAAATATCGAGTCGCTTGTCAGAATAGAATCCGTGCAGGAACGGAGAAAGAATACAATTTCCTGCGGCCGGGCGGCATGTCGTAAGAGGCGACAAAATCACTCCACAGCCAGGTGGTATGGGAGTTTGCCCGTCTGGATGGCCACCAACCCTGGCTTAGAGTATGCCACCTTAACAACCTTGAGTTGTGTTTCGGCATTAGTGGCCAGGTTCCAGCACCTTCGGTGTTACAAATTTCGATAGGCGATGGTAACTGCTTTTCATTATGTGGGCCGTCTGCCTGTCTGCTGAACTCATGCAATAAAATAAATAAAATAGACAACTATTTTATCCCTCAAGTTGGAGCAAGCCTATACACATTTGCAAAATTTCATTAAAATTGGTTGACTTGATTGTCTCAATTTTTTTTATATTATATAATCTCCCTCTCTCCAGACGAACTTGACTGTCCGTGCTTATTGCTGTCCTATTATTTTTTATATATTTTTGTTCTTTTTTCTTAATTGTTAGTTTTCTCTATTTTTTTTTTACTGTCAACTATTTCGTACGAGAGTATTTCATTTTTACATATATACTACCATTTTCTTACCTTTTATTTTTAACTTTAATCATAAGTAAGGTAAATGATTAGGCAATAATGCTGATATTAGACGTATCAACCAAATTGAATCAATATCATTGCAAGACTCAAAATGAAAGTATGTACACGACGGCAGTCATAGACATTTATTGATTCCAGTTTATATTTATATAGATCACTGGTTTATTATTATTATATTAATTGTTGTATTATTATTATCACATGTTTGTTACATATAAAATTCTCCTGTGGCGGTGTTTGTTACCACACTCCTCCGAAACGGCTGAACCGATTTGTATGAAATTTTGTGTGCATATCGGGTAGGTCTGAGAATCGGCCAACATCTATTTTTCATGTCCCTAAATTATAATAGTGACCCACCACTAAATACTTTTTTATTTTTTTGTCAAAATTTCTTATTTATATTTTATTATGGTTTAGCATTGAAAAATACATACAACTTCAAATTTTCACTCTTCTACGATCAACCCCTATTTTTTAATAGCGATATTAGTACTTTAATAATTTAACTTAGGTATTTAAAATTACTAGAAATAATTTAAATGGCAAAACAACGCTTGCCGGGTCAGCTAGTTAATTAATAAAAAACCGGTATCCGCCAGCAGTGGGGCCTAGGGTCCAAGCTACCGGCGGTTAAGACTCCAGAGATACGAACCTCCTCACAATACGGGCCGTGTCCAGCAGGGTTGCCTTCTGCATCCGACTCTTTACCCAGATACCAAGCGAGAGCGTTTCAAAATGACGGTCAAGGCTCTTCGCTATTAGTCCATTCACTGACACCACTATTGGTACTATAATTGTAGAGTCCAAGTTTCACATGGCAGTAATCTCGTGAACGAAATCAATATACTTTATTTGTTTTTCTTTGTCGCCTTTCCATCATGGGGAATTGCGACATCTACAATTACAGCACGTCTCGCAGACCAATTAACTACCACAATATCAGGCTTATACCCTATCCAACGATTTTTCTACTTTTAACTTTTGTACCCCTATCAAGTTGCACATTTTTAATAGTAACAACTTTCATGTCACAATTGTCATAACATCATTGTTCCAAACCGTGGTAGCGTGAAGTCGTCGCAAAGTCAAGGTAGCGTAATGGCTGGCGCATGCGTCCCAAACTCAAAGGGCGCGGGTTCGAAACTTCGCCGGGACGCATGCACGGCTTAAGCAGTTTTCTGACCTAATGCATGCATATTCTTACAATTACCACGTGCTAACAACGGTGAAGGAAAGCATCGTGATGAAACCTGCACATCGAGATAACCGATGTATCAAGCCACCTTTGACAAGCGTGACGGATATACTCTCCGTTCCCCTTTAATAGGAGGCCCAAGCCTAACAGTGGGACGTTTATGGGCTGTTATCTTATACTAATATATAAAGCTGAAGAGTTTGTTTGTTTGTTTGTTTGCTTGAACGCGCTAATCTCAGGAACTATTGGTCTGATTTGAAAATTTCTTTCAGTGTTAGATAGCCCATTTATCGAGGAAAGCTGTAGGCTATATATCATCACGCTAAGACCAATAGGAGCAGAGCACCAATGAAGAATGTTTCAAAATCGGGGTTTAACTTCCTTTTTAACTATACCACGCGGATGAAGCCGGAGGCAGAAGCTAGTTATATATAATATATTATTGTTTCAAGCGACATTTGAAATGAAAATGTTTTAATTAAAAGCATAAAATTCGGCATTTTCGGCATTTTGGCTGCTTTTATTTCACTTCTTATACTAATATATAAAGTTGAAGAGTTTGTTTGTTTGATTGAACGAGATAATCTCAGGAACTACTGGTCTGATTTGAAAAATTCTTTCAGTGTTAGATAGCTCACTTATCGAGGAAAGCTATAGGCTATATATATATCATCAGTTCATCACGCTAAGACCAATAGGAGCGGAGCACCAATGAAGAATGTTCCAAAATCGGGGGTTTCTGAAAACAAATTCCACGCGGACGACGTCGCGGGTACAGCTAGTTAAAGTATAAACATGGGTTGTACGACTTATTTATTAGGCAACACAGCATTTTTAGCAAATTGGGTGCATCAAATCTATTGACAAAGAAACTCGATTTTTATATACAATCGAATTGGTAATGCTTCAGGCCATCACAAATTGACCAATAATCGTTCTGTCAGAAGTAAAATAATCCTTTGGACAAAGTATAGCCGTGTGTACTCTGGTTGTGTGTACTCTGCATTACAGATCATACAAATGACATAAAGGCATCGCTGCGTCTATAGTTCTATACCTGACTGACATTGCGACTAAGTGACAGTCGACAACGTCATTTCGAACGGTTTAAATTTTAAATTAGACGAATAATGATTTACAATCGTCGTTCTGAGAGCTGTCATAACAAACTATTTCTGGAATGGGCTGCACAAACAATATATTATCTCTCATTTGTCTTTTATATATAGATCCACGTCATTAATTTTAATTACCGTTTTGACGTTTTTATTGTTATTTAAATTATTTTTTTCCGGTTATTTGTTCGAAATAAACTGATTGTTTTGGTTTATTTTTACTAATGTATGGAGTTTGAGCTGGTAAGATGTTTGTTTGCCACGCTATCAAGGTCTTGCGTGTATTTTAATGAAACTAGATAAAATCTAGTTTTAACTTTTGAAATGTACTTAGAGTAATTTTACACAAAAAACAGACAGATATTTTAATAAATCGTCAGCTTATTCATAATAGTTGTACGAGGCTTATAGCCTCTTATAAACCTCATATAACTATTACAAATAAGGCGGCATGCTGTTACGAAAGTATTAAATCAGTTGGGTAATTTGTATACTGGCCACTTGTCAAGTTTATACGGTGATAAATATGTATGATAGATAGCACCTCCTACGCCTTGCGTTCTCCTGGTTAATTTGTAGTCAAATGATCAGCTAAATTGCATAATTATTACATTAACTGCCATACTCAGAATGGTTCATTAACCTTGAATAGCTACTGAATTTCTTGTTTTGTTCTTATTATCAATTTTAATTCATGTCAGTTTAAGCAAAGTAAAGTGTATGATGTAAACATCACTGAGGTGTAACTAATTTAAGTTTTAAAAATAACACTTGTCGGGGTTTGGTTTCCGCTTTTATCCTAGACGGGGCTAATAATTTCAACAGGATACATAATAACTTATGCCAGCGGAACCCCGTGAAAAGCTCTAGTATAAAATAAGAATAACATTCTGACAGTTCAAAAACTAACTACATCCATGTGACATTGCAAAAGTTATATGCTTTCAATGATAGCCATTACATGTTGTACAGCTATCCCGCAATATAGAATAATAATTGCAGTAGATAGATTGAAAGTTCATATAGCGTAGGTACCCGTGTTGAAATCTCTAGTGTACTCGAATATAACGAATAATAAATCACAAAACATATTTATATACAAAACGCATTTTTTACAGTTCCAAAATCAAACCCGCGATCCTTTACATAATAGGGTACTTGACAATTAAAAACAAGAGATTCTTTTTAACACTAGAAAATATGACATCACTATTCTAATGAATCAAATAGCCAACCGAGTATTGTGGATATATATGGATATCATGCAACATACGTTCTTCGTTGTGTCTTCAGTTTTGACTTCGCATGGTTTGTGCATCCAGGCAACCTACATTGATAGCCCAAACAAGAAAATGTGGATACGTTCGAAAATTGAACACAATTTTGACAATTCCAAATTCAAGCCCGCGTGACATTAAGTATTTCCCGTTCACAATAACTTGCCGCGCAGTTATTACCAACAATAAAAAATATTAACACCTAAAGCTAGATTCAAAAACACCTGAAATAGCGATAATTACTAGAAAATTCCATCAAAAGTTAAGAATAATTTACGTTTTGTAATAATCTCTATTTATAACCCATTTTATAACATGATATTAAGTGATGCAAATTTTTATAATTTGGTATCCCTGCGCGTCAAGATATAGGACATAGATCCCGTAAAACGGTCAAATTATTTTGTGATAATATATCTATTCGGATTTCATGTAATCCACATTCTTCTTCATCTCTTTAGTTTTGGCTTATCATGGCTTGCATATGCAGGGAACCTATTTTGAAAGACCAAACAATAAATGTGGGTACGTTCGGAAATAGAACACATTTTTGACAATTCCAAATTCAAGCCCGCGTGACATTAAGTATTTCCCGTTCACAATAACTTGCCGCGCAGTTATTACCAACAATAAAAAATATTAACACCTAAAGCTAGATTCAAAAACATCTGAAATAGCGATAATTACTAGAAAATTCCATCAAAAGTTAAGAATAATTTACGTTTTGTAATAATCTCTATTTATAACCCATTTTATAACATGATATTAAGTGATGCAAATTTTTATAATTTGGTATCCCTGCGCGTCAAGATATAGGACATAGATCCCGTAAAACGGTCAAATTATTTTGTGATAATATATCTATTCGGATTTCATGTAATCCACATTCTTCTTCATCTCTTTAGTTTTGGCTTATCATGGCTTGCATATGCAGGGAACCTATTTTGAAAGATCAAACAATAAATGTGGGTACGTTCGGAAATAGAACACATTTTTGACAGTTCAAAAATCAAACCCGCGTGGTATTACAAAGGAGTTAGCCCTATTGATTTTGTCGTGTTCCCTACGTTTACATACACGTTGTATATGCCTGCGTCGGAGGGCGAAAGGTACAGGGGTGGGACGAAACTATTCGTATTTTATAAATGTGGGTAGGTATATAAATTATATGTCGTTCACCCCATCAAATTGTGTAACGTGTGCAGATAATATATCAGATGGGCTTGCGTTTTTATTGAATTGCTACTTTTTCTTTAAACTGACGACAGTTTTTCATCTTGCAAAAATACTCTTGTCCTTGTCCTTGTCTTTTGTTTTGTTCTTTTTAAATATGACTTTGCATAGTTTTTGCATCTTGCCAGCATCAATAATTGTTTACAAATATTAATTTATAGAATGATTTATATGCAATAATAATGTCAACACTTTAGTGAAATATGATAATGATTTGCCATAAGATCGAAGTTTTGGCCTAGCTTTATAATATGGGTGAAGCAGGTGTGCACTTACATGAGCTCATTAAATTCATGACCATAAAACATCAAAAACCACATTGAACTAAAAAACGCGTGATCTCACACACTCACACACACACTTTTATACTGCTGAAGAGATTTTGATGTTTTTTTGTGTTTGAGTGGGTCTCGGGATGGTTTATGTTCTAATTGGACCCGGTAGGTGATGCTGCAACAGGGTTCTACATATTTTTTTTTTTTAGGACAGGGCAATGTCTGTCAGGCCTTTTATTTTCAAGTGGAAATCCGTTTGCGGACACCCTGCCGCACGGAGACGGCGCGGGGCAGTGTAGGACTCACCGGTCAGATGGGCAGCCGGAATACCCACTAAAACCCCTTGGTGTCCTTCTGTCACCATATGTCAGGGCCCCGGGACGTGCGCGAGCTTTTTGCCGCGACCCCAACTGACGTGGGCCCACCCCCTACGGGCAAGCCTCTACTGCTTCAATTCGTGATTGAGAGAGGCGCTGGCGGAACATCGACGCGCCCACAACTCAGCAGGTTGAATGCAGGTGACGGCCTAGTGTCTTCGCGGGTCGTTACCCGCTGCCGCACTTTTACGGCAGCCGAAGGTCATGAGTCGTGCGGCGCCGAGTCCTATTGTTGCGTCGGGAGATGAGCGCGGCTGCTCGCTCCCTCTCCCGCTCCGCCGCCTCTTTGACCGACATAACAGCCTCATAACCAGCCAACTCGTAACTAACCTAACCAGCCAGACAAATCTAATCCAATGGATGCTACAAGGGCACGGCGCTCCTCGTCCCAAGCTGAGCATACTTGGAGAGTGTGCAGTGCCGTGTCTTCGAAGCTATCGCTGCAGTAGTGGTATTCTGATGATGGCCCACGCCCTATGCTGCACAGGTACCTCCCGAAGCAGGGGTGTCCGGTGAGGACCTGTGTCAGGCGATGTCTGTCAGGCCTGCTACTAGTAGGTATATAAGTTATGAAGGTATATTACGTCTTTATAAAAATAGATTTATGATAGACATTATGACTTTAGCATTTAATTTTCCTCATAATAAAATATGTGTAATTTACATTTTTATTATTTAATATTAAGCTGTAATATTCTTGTTTATATATTTTTGGGGTGTTTGACTTACTCAATTCCTCTCTACAAGTGGTATTTCACTTAGTAAATTCACACTTATTGTTTTAAAGGTATTAAATATAATATTTTATTTGATATCTAAATGTAGGTATATAACTATATACACGGTGAAGGGTTCTGTGCGAGTACAACTTGTCCCTCTTTATTAAATTTACATTTAGTTAAAAATAAACAAAAATACAAAATCAATTTTGTAATTAAGTTTAAGCGATATGCTTTTGGAATCAAATAAAACAAATGGCCGTTGGTGTATATTTCTGATTTTTTAATTTTTCAGCTGATAAACTGGTGAAAGTCATTTTTTTACATTTATTATTATTTTAGAATTCACGACCTAAGTCGCGTATTTGCTCGCACGCCCGTCTTATGAAAATTCTAAATAGACGTTATAAGTAGAAAAGGTTAAATTACGAACACCGTTCTCATTGGCCGAACTAGATTTAAATTTAAAATTGGAACGGACGAATTCAAATTCGAAATTAGAATTTATTTCTTATCACGCTACCTTCTTTATGGCCTTTATTCGAGTAAATTATAGCCTATCAGTATTATTCGGTGAAATTGCTTGATCAATTTTGATGATAATTCGACTGGTTCAGTGGCATCGTAGCTCGTTAATTAAGTTTATTACCGTTTATGGTTTAATACAAAGTCGACTTGTTACTGATTGGTTTAAATCAGAACATTCGAAGTTATTGTTCAGGAAATCGACAAATTAAAAAGAAATGAATTATATTAAAATCTTTAAACATGAAAAATAAGCATGGGGTCATGTATTGTAAAATTATTTATTAATTTTTTATTGTAGTTTTTGGATTTTTCTTTGAGTCTCTCCGAATGGTGGGGTACCAGTAGAAAATCAGTATTGTGCTTATTTAAAGACTTTAAAACACACGAGTATGACGGAGATGGAATCCTTGATAGCATGTATCCTAGTTCTTTTTTTAAAATAAAATCTATTGTTTGATGAATATTATGTAACAATATATTATTATAGCATTTGTTAGCATCAAATTAATTTAATATGAATAGGTGTCATTCAAACTAGACCGAATCTGAAATATCTACATGAAACGTTTTGTCTCATATAGGCACCGAAACGGTGTCATGGATTTCAATTAATTTAATTCGACGGCCTGTGATTGAGCGGGCTAAGCCTTTACCGGCCGACCTCACTACAACACAGAGGCTCCGGGTTCGATTCCGGGCATATCACTTCTCGTAAACAAAGTTTCTGTTATTTGCTGTGGTCTGAGTGTCTGGAATCGGCCCCACAGTGGTCCGTTGTATGTTACCCATAACACAAGCGTAACTTCCTTTGCTTTGGGATAGAGGTACAATGTGTGCGTTTGTCTGCCGATAATTAAATAATTAGAAAGTGACAGGAATTTTGTCTTATTATAAATATGGTTTTCTTCAGGTGGTTCCATAATTTATGAATTGAAATTATTTTGAAAGTGGAGAAATATTTATAAAATTTACTAAGTCATCATACCTTAGAGTCTGATAAAAATAAAATATCCAGAAAGATAGGTAATTTTTCAAAATAAAACTTTCTTAGAAGAAACTAACTCAAACACATCGAATATAAGTTCCATCGGCTAATATTATTACCTAGCCCCTCCCTTGTCAATCGATCAAACATGTGCAAACAGTATTGGGACAGTCCTATTTTGAAAACGACCTAAATCCATTTTTACACACATATAAAATATACCTAATTAACTTGTCTTTAGAGTTGAGTTTCCTTTAAATATGGTATATGCTTACACTTATTTGCAACTTAGGACATTTCTCATGTACATAGGAGTCATAGGAGCGTTTGAAATGTATTGACAAATATATCGAGTTACAAGTTTCCATTAGGATATTGTTTATTCCAATTTATGGAGTACCTACACTGCTCCAGACTGTTTGATTTATTTCATCTTATTAGAATAAGTATTGTAGCTAACCAGACAGAAATATCTTACAGCTGTAGACACTCGTATAACTAACTGTATATACCTATAGCTAGGTATGTTCCTGAGACATTATAAACGCAAAATTTGATGTTATTACTTTGTGTTTGTACATTGAGGCTATTTAACAACTGGAATAGACTATATATAAACGATAAAGAACACGATGCATTTTTTTTTAGATTTCTTCTCTGTTTATCTGTTTGTCGCTTTGTCTGTTTGTTCGAGGTTCATATAAAACTACCGGGTCAATTTAGATGCGGTTTTCGCTGATCGACAGCAAATTCTTAAACTTAAAATCTGCGCTACTTTCTATCCCAGTAATCCCGCAGGATTCTTTCTGGGAATGATTTAAAATGGCCAGATTGAAAAAAAATCTAATTCCAATGGGGTTTTTTCACTGATCGATAGCAAATTTTATGTAAAAAAAGTTGTAATATTTTTCATCCCGGGAATCCTGTGGTAATTTTCCCAGGAGCGGTTGGAAGTCGTTCGGTGCATAAATATTAGCTTATTCCAACATAGTTTTTAATTGAAAGGATAGTTTACATTCTTTTTTAAATGCTGCGATACTTTAGGTCTCTCAGGAATCCCGCGGAAATTCAAGTCAAGCGTGGACGAAGTCGCGGGTATATCCTAGTACCTACATAATAAAAAGAAAATTATCTTAAAGTTTATATATTTAAATGGACGTGTATAGGTGTGTGAATGTATGCGTATGTGTATGTTTGTATATTAGGTTGGGGAAAAAGTTTCTTTGCAATTTATATAAAAATTCAAAAGGTTTTTTTAAAAGTTTATTCACATTTGACTAAAGTATGTAGGTGCCATTTTGTTGGATAACTTTTTGCCATCTTGTAGGGAGGGACGTGATCCCATTGCTATAAAAAAATTTGGACTTCTGATTAAAAAACTGCGACAAGTGGTTTTGGCAGTCCTCTCGTGATGTTAACCTGACACTGCCTAAGGAATTCTGCAGAGACCGAAACAGGTGAAAATCTGAAGGTGCAAGGTCAGGACTATATGGCGGATACATTAACACCTCCCAGCCAAACTCTCGTAATTTTTGCTGAGTGGCTAAAGTGGCTAAAGATGGATTAGGTCTAGCCGCTTTCTCTCATCTTTTTGCTTTAATCTCATCAGTTGTTCGCAGTACAGTTTCTGTTGATTAATTCCGGCAACAGCTCATAATGAATAATGCCCTTCCAATCCCACCATACACACAGCATCACCTCGTTGCGAGTTAACCCGGGTTTCGCCACAGTCTGTGAAGCCTGACCGGCCTTTGACCATGATCTTTTTCGCACGTTCTTGTCGTACGTGATCCACTTTTCATCACAAGTTATCAGCTTCTTCAAAAATGGTTCGGTTTCATTACGTCGTAATAAAGAATCACAAATGAGTACACGGTTCATAAGGTTTCTTTCAGTGAGCTCATGAGGCACCCAAATATCGAGCTTTTTTGTGTACCCAGCTTTTTTCAAATGCGCCAAAACCGTTTTGTGGTCAATTCCCAGTTCTCCAGCTACATCGTAACTACTAATATGCCGATCTTGCTCCAGTTTTTCACAAATGGCATCAATTTTGTCCGTAACAGGGCGACCAGAGCGACGTGCATCTTTGATATCAAAATTTCCGGATTGAAAACGATTAAACCAAAATTGCAATACTCTCACAGGTCCATAAACATCACAAATTTTTTCGCGGCTTGTGTTGCTCTTTTACCTTTTTTTTGTAGTAAAGTTTTAAAATGTATCGAATTTCTTCACTGGATTCACTCATTTTAACAATAAAAAAAACAAATGAAAATCACACATTTTCCTAATTTGAATTTGGAATTGTCTTCTTTAAAATTAAAACTTTTTAATGATACCAAAACCAGCCAGATACAAATGGTATAGCCAAAGAGATCTTATTACAAGTTCATACATACTATATGCGAAAAGACTTTTTCCCCAACCTATTTTATGTATATCTATATACGGTGTGTTTTTGTGAATGCGTGAGTGTGCGGTTACAGACAATATAATAATATGTATATACACTATGGATATTGACTAAAATAAAACAAATCTCACTATTCCTTACAACTTTCAAAATCTGTATATACGATATCCACAGATTTTTATACCTCAAGTCTATATACATAATTATGGAGTACTATCATTATTTTTTTGCAATTTTAGTACAACACTGAAGTCATGTTTTTTATTACTTTCATAATTATGTAGACGTAGTATTAATTTTCAAATAAAGGGCCCTGACATATGTAAGTATAAAGACAGACGGACAGATTTTTTCATTTATACGCTACCGTCAAAATCGGTTTAGCCATTTCAGAGATAAGCTGGAACAAATGGTTTCAATTATTTTTCGCGGAACCCTAAAAAATAGCCTTAGTTACTCCTAACAGCATCTGCCAATAAAAATCCCGTGGTACAGTCATTTCAGAGATTAGACCAAAATTCTAAAAATCGCATTTTCGGAATCATCTAGTCCGAATTATCCCCCTTGATTTTTTTCACATTTTTATTCTGACATTACAAACTGACACTTCAATTTTATTTATCTGTATAGATAGATGTATGCTATAACAAAATATCATTTAAACTAGACAAGTCATGAAGCGAACATCCGACACGCAAATTTTACACAGAAGAAATGTGAGGTTCAAGTAGTGATACTTGTATACTGAATTTTCTAAAAGTAGGTATTTCGACTAAGCTCGAAACGCCTACAATGCATGCGCGAACAATACAATGAATATAGGTATACGTTATCATACGAATAAAACCGAACCAAAATGGCCACTGAGTGGGTATTCTTTGCCATCCTACTTCCGAACTTCTTTTTTAAATTTAGCTGAGAATAATGGGGGGTCATACATGTCCTACTTTTCCTGATGCTTGTTTGTTTAAAGAATATTCTAAAATTTCAATTACCATATGTATACTAATATTATAAAGAGGACTGATAGTTGGTCGTTTTAAAGACGATCGTATTTTGATCCTGCTTTGCCATTATCCAACTACTAAAGATTTGTGTTTTGTATGTTTGTAACGAATAAACTTAAAAATTAATGGACCGATTTTAAAATTCTTTTACCATTAGAATGCTACATTGTCGTTGAGTAATATAGGCTATATTTATTACTAGAAAAAATAAGGGATCGATACTAAAACTTTAATAATGTAACTCAAGGTGTAAAAAAATAGCAATAAACCACCCATGCGAAGTCGGGACGCGTCGCTAAAGTAATACGATTGGCAACGCATCCGCTCTCTTAATGGCAATTAAACATCATATTAGACAACAGACTATGTATTGGGCTTGTTATTGACTCAATCAATGTATGGTATCTATAGGTATATGGACATTTTAATTACGTACATACATATTGTCACGCCTGTTGTTGATTGAGGTAGGGGTACGCAGATACGATAGATTTCCACCTGCTAAGATTCTGACAAACACTTTTCGCTTCATCAACTTTCATTAATCTCTTCATACATACACGCTTATATAAAGTGCTTTTCACATGACCTTTCTTCAAAATATCTTCAATTTGATGACGGTGAGAACGTCGCGGTCGACCGGCACTTTACTATTACTGTCATACACTTATTTTATGATTCTGCTTTCATTCATTTCAATTATATTAAAATAATCAATTAATGTGTTGCCACCTGCACTGACCATATAGATACCTACTCCGTCCAAGTAGCTAATACAGTTACCAACTAATATCGTAAATATACCAACCGAAGATGTTAACGATTATTGATCACATTGTTTCAATGACCACATCACTAATCACTTCGATTTTCAAAATTCAAAAAAGGACAAACCACTTTCTAGAAACACAAACACGTCTGTACACAGATGTAGTACATTACTAAATGCGACTCTCAAAAAACCTTTCCTGTTCTTTTTTATCTTTTGTGAATAAATTATGGTCCCCAAGTTAGTAAAGGGTTAAAAATATTGTATAGGAACTTATGGGCTGTAAATTTGCATATAATTTTTAGTTTATTATTTTTTTCTATAGTGAAGGGGCCTATTGTGATGGTAACGCGTTTCAGAAGTGATGAATTGGCTGCATTAATATGGATTACGTGGGTTTGGGCTGGTGTACTCTGTTCTGTCCCTATCAATGTATGAACAGTGGAAGTAAAGGTAAAATTTATGTGATGCACCGATTGCAGAATAGTAGTAGTGTCACCTCAAGTAGTCACTTAGAAAAATGTCAGACCTTTCTTTCCAATGGACACTATCTACTATTAATAAAAACACATTTTTTTTCATATGGATCTGGGTGGTTGGGTTTTCGTTCTTAGAAATTATTTAAAAGACTCGTAATAAACCACTTTAAAACAATTAATATTTGCTTTAAACAATTATTAAATTTAAAACTATATATGTTCGTCTGCACTCATGAAAGACAGTCATTAGCATTACTGTCACTATTCAGCCCGACCAACTTATTATTTGCATTATTAGGCATTTGCCTTACCATCAATTGAATTTTGACATTAGATGTATGGAGCTTATGTCAAATTTTAACCGGTAGTTAGGCAAACCAGTCTGTAAGATATAGAACCGGCCATTAGTGACGACGACGCGACAAATCGTATCGGATGGATACGCGTTTTTTTTTCGTGCATCAGTCGCCCTTAGTTGTCTCTCATATCAACAGGCTCGTGGCTAGCCCGTTAGACATTTTCCGAATCCGTGTCCAAGTTTTATGTAGTGACAACATTGCTAATTAAGCAACTTTTTAGATTAGATATGTGTATCTAGCAAAGCACTCGATAGGTAATTTATTAAAATTCCCAAATATTCCCATGTAAGATTTGAGCTTAGTTCAGACATAGAAAATTTTAGTAAGTTGTGTGCGTTCTAGTAGATATACATTTTATATATGTTTTTAAAAAAAGAACCGGAGGTATATTAGTAATTGTGATGAAAACATTTTTTTAGCTAGACGTGTTGCTGGGGAGTGTCTTGCCGCTTCTTCTCCTTTAATCAACGATAACACATCGAGCCTTTACCGCCATTTTATCGTAAGCGACATTTGGATCAAAGTCTATTTTTTGTTGCAAAAGATATTTTAAACTATTATTTTGTTTTAAGACTAAGTTTTTATTCAGTACGATCTAATCTAACTAAAACTGAAAAATTAAAACAAAATAATAGTTTAAAATACCTTTTGCAAAAAAAAATATACTTAGGTACAAATGTCGCTTACGATAAAATGGCGGTAAAGGCTCGACATTGCGAAGCTGTATACATAGGATAGGAAGTAAATTTAAATGTTGACTTACACGTATGTATGACCCTCAAAAAGTGTTCTCCAGTGGAATTTATTTTGAATACAATCTTTTTGAATTTGAATTTGAATATACATATCCAAACTGGCAAAAGGTCATTAAATTGGCAAATGTGTTCTGAATAGTCTTACTCTATCTAAGAATCACTAGCTATAATTCAACTAACGTCAACATTTCTTCTAGAGGGAAATACAGAATTTTAACAATACTCCCTGAACCATCTTGCATGTATTCACCGCCTGTTGCTAGTTAAAACTATTTCATATTATAACTAACTAGCGTTCCCGGCAGACGTTGTACTTGAAAAAAAAATTAGAACTTGATAATTTAAATTAAATATAGCCTATGTTACCAAGGAATAATGTAGCATTTTAATGGTGAAAGAATTTTTGAAATTGGTCCCGTAATATTTGAGTTTATTCGTTAGAAACATACAAAAATACAAATCTTTCCTCGTTTTATTATATTATTATTAATATAGATAGATAAAGATAGCCTAAACCCAAAAGCGCAATACATCACTTACATAAGCGACTAAGTAATTTAAAGACATAAGCCCAGGTGTATACTATCCTTAACAAACCAGATTCCCTCGAAAGCATCTATCCGATCCTTAACCCAAAATTAATAATAAGACAGCATACACAGATAATATCATACTATTTTTTGTCTATGATTATTAATATTCGTGACCACAATGCGTCCGATCAACCGGAAATGGGTTCGTTTGTAATAGACAAACCCTTCCGGTGATCCGATATCTTGGGGCTAGTTTTTGATCTATTCATTTTGTACCCCATTGTACAAATTTGTTTTTATGGTAATTTGTATCTTGAGACATCTGAAATGAAAAGTAGATTCATGCTTGTTAATAACTGACGGTAGAAGTGTACTGGTTAAATAATTTATTATAACGATGGCTAATATAATAAAAATTATGATAATCTCCTTGAATTAATCAATACCCCACAAGTATTCTTGACTTTTAACCAATATTAGGCAAATTTCTTTTTAAGTAAACAGAACAGTAATTATAAGTAATTTATATTATTATTATCTATATTTAATTATGTATATATATATATATCTATATTAGTTTATTATTTTGTTTTTTTTTCTTTAATTACGATTAGTTTTAATTTAGTTAAACCACCAAATATTATTTAATTTACCTTATAATGTCTCCTTGGACACCGGGTTGCCTGGAAGAGATTGCTATAAGCGATAAGGCCGCCCATTGTTCTAATGGAAATCTATTCATATTCAATTTTCTAGGTTTAAGTTATGGTGAACAATAAAGAATTTTCATTCATTCATTCATTCATACAGTAAAGCACCTACCTCTCTTCAAATCCCCGTAAAAAAACAACTGTCAATTCATTTGGTTCTGAAAGTAAAGATCCTATATAAAAGCGCGCAGAAGGTTTGCCGATGACTACTTACTATTATTGTATTGTATTACTTATTATTATTGTATACTAGCTATGCCCGCGGTTTCACCCGTGTGGTGATGGAAAATTGTTATATTTTGGATCTTTCACACTATATCATTCATTTTCATCCATCATTATCATCATCATCATCATTCAGTTTCATCAAAATCCATTCAGTAGTTTAGGCGTGAAAGAGTAACAAACACATCTATTCTTACAAACCTTTGCGTTTATAATATTTATAGAGATATAGAGATACTTATGTAAAGTATGTACAATAATAAATTTATTACAACAACTATTTATGTAACTTTTTTTTTCAAACCTACTGACTACAGACGCGTGACATCATGAGGGTATCGGCAAACCTTCTGCGAACGAGTAGTAAAAGTTACAATATGTGAAATAGCTAGCTTTTAAGAACAAAATAATAATACAATATAAACAAAAAACAATCAACACAACATACAAATGAATAATGCAAAATTTTGAATATTCCCTCCAACGCGACATTAGAACTAACAAAAAAAGAGGTTAAAAAAACTACGTTTAAAAAACCGACTTCAAAAACTAAAAAGTATAAAATAACTTAATAAAGATTTATGACTAAGAGTTTAAATTAGTTTATTAAGAGACAAAATAATATAAAATTTTCTACATCTTGAAGTCGGTGCCGAGTAAACCATAAAAATTACCATATACAGTGTTATACAATATGTTGTAATTTATATGGTTTACTTGGTACCGACTTCAAGATGTAGAAAAATTTATATTATTTTCTCTCTTAATAAACTAAATAAATTCTTAGTCAAAAATCTTTCTCAGGTTATTTTATACTTGTTAGTTTTTCTAGTCGGTTTTTTAAACGAACTATGGGACGCCTACGGAAGGTACCGCGCTCATTAAAAAATATAGGTCCCAAAATACAGGAACGGAAAATTTTCATAAAAAAATATTCACAAAATGAAAACTACTGGGCCAAATTATGTTAAATTTTTAGGGGACCAAATGGCAACTATTTTTCCTCAAACAGAAAAGAATCACGTAAATCGGACCATAAACCTCAGCGTAATCGGTGTACATACATAAAAAATACCAATCAAATTGAGAACCTCCTCCTTTTTGAAGTCGGTTAAAAATAATAACCAATCATCACAATACTACCGTCATATTGTGCATACCAAAAACGTAAACCACTAGACTTAACAAAACAAACATTTCACGGGTTTACGGCAACAAAACAACATAACAAAAAAACCACTTTTAACTATGCACAAAAAAGGGCGATCCTATTGTACTGAATTTGACTATACATTGTTTAAAATACTGATTTATAGGCTATTAAACCCTTTTATTTTATCTATGGGTTGATATTTATTCGTATTATAATACCGATGTGAAAAATTGTCAGTTATATTTTATAGATTGTAATACAAAGGTGCTTTTTTAGTTCGACACAAAGGGTGCGGCAGTGTAACGGTTAAGACGGCGTTGAACATTTTTTTCAGATAGGCAAACGGATGACATTCAAAAGGTGTCCGGTTGACACTATTTTAAATTTCGAATATTTATTATTTTAGTAATTTTTACATTACATTCTATGGCAGGACATTGAAGAGTGATGCTTTTCTTTAATTTATTTTTTTTAAACTGTAATGCTTGAAGACTTGAGAAAGGTATGTAAATGTAGTTTGGACATGCAGAGAGAATGGATGAAGAGAGACTAACAATACAAGTGTATAGCAACTGTGCGGGTGGTAAAATCGGTGCTGGTAAACCGCGATGTACTTACCACGATCAAATCACAGATGTCTTAAAGAATGGACAGGTAAAAAGCATCTATCCGTGCTGGTGCGGAGAAAGAATACAATTTCCTGCGGCCGGGTGGCCTGTCGTAAGTGGTATTTGCTCGTCTGGATGGCTACCTTGTCCAGAGTATATTATCCCTGGTCCAGAGTATGCTTTCATAACAACCTTGATTTGTGTACTGGCATTAGTAGTCAGGTTCCAGCCTCTGTTTAAAGTGGCAGCACATTGATAGCATCTTTGGTGTTACAAATGTCCAAAGGCGATGGTAACTGCTTTCCATCAGGTGGGGCCATCTGCCTGTCTGCTGAACTCACGCAATAAAAAAATCTGTATTAAACGGGTATGTATTAAGAAATTAATTAATGTAGTGGAAATCCATCGTCTCTGCCTACCCCCATGGAAACAGACGTGATAATATTGATGTATGTAAATTTGGTTTATAATGTAGCATATTGATAATTTTTGACTCTGCTTAGATATACAAATCGCGCAAAGCCATATTTAGGTATTTATAGAACAATATTTCACCGATCGCTTGAGTATCGTGAACATGTCAAATTTAATCCTATCTTATTTAAAGAAGCTGCCAAATTATCACAATAATTGATGCATTTTTACAAGTTTTACGAAAACTGAAGGGACAGGGATTCAGTACGCGACTGTCTAGCTAAACCACATTTGTCAATTATTTGTAGAATGGTAGCTCCATAAAACATCGGATTCACATTGTATGAAATGACTTGCAGTAATATGATATATTACTACAAGTATTACAAGAAGTACATACCTTCAGAATGTGATCGTCCTGTGAATGTCAATTACCTGTTAACTCTTGTTCATACTAAATTTGTATATATTTTATGTAAATTTCTATATATTAATAATATTTATTTATAACGTAATTAGTTTAATACAATTATTGTTTTGTGTTGTCCTCAGGTTATCAGAAAACGTTCTTGCCGTTTTTCACCGCTTAAAAATATTATTATAATTTAGTATCTGATCGCCTTACACCTGTCATTTTTACACAGTCACTCCGACATTGGCAAAATCAACGCGCGCATAAAGCGTTGGAGCCATCGCCGACCAAAAATAGAATAGAATAGAATAGACTTGTAGTAGGTAAAATTCAGTAATACCGCAAGATTATCTATAATTAGTTCTTTTTTAAGTTTAAGATAGGGAGAGTGAATGTAAAACAAATTTCTTTATTTATTTATCTATGAGTAAAAATAGTATAAGTTTGTGGGACTGAGAAATTCAAGACATCTTACAATCGATTTATGCAATGCAACGCGTTAGTAATCGATTAGCGGCCTTTTGTGATTTTATTGCCGAGAAATGAGTATGGATTATATCGATATTAAATTAATATTGCATCCTCGATATTATTAGCTTTCGATATATCGATACAAACGTAAATGAGAAATTAAAAAACGAGTTCTACGATTTTTTTAAACTTATCATGTAACAGGTTAGCGATAAAATTATGTGTAATAATCCGTACAAAGTCATAATTAAAAAAGCAAGGTGAAGACTAGAATTAAAGTCTTATTCAACTCTCAAACATGCAAATTATGTTTAAGAGCAGTGTGACACTTTCTTAAGTGGGTGCACTTAAAGCGACCCATTGCCACACTCCAACTTTCACTTACATCCTGTAAAATAAAAGAAGTGCAAAACTAACGTCCCTGAACCGAGCAAATGGCGTGAGAAAAAAGTAATTTTCATTCATAAAACCATTTTCTTAGAAACACTGAACAAGGATGAAGCTATACAAGAATTCACAGGATGAACAACTGTCTCGCTTGCACACACTCATTTTTAATGCACTTTCACAGGAGGGCTTGCTTTTATGTCTTGTTTTTAAGAGCTGCAAGCCGGGATATAAACAGGGTTGCTGACTAGTCTAATTTTTTCAGTTTATTTTGGTAAACCTTCGTCGCCTTAAGGCACAAATTAAATTTCGAAATCATAATTGGACATATTTTTACAGATATGACAGGCGATAGCCGTTTATATTATCTGAGAAATATTTCAAGTACCTTCAATAAAAAAACGTTGTTTCCAACGAATACCTACATAAAAGACACCTTATAATTCCATTGTTCAAAATACAAAAAAGTCGCTGTAACCAAAATTGGTAAAACTTTATATCCGTTTTACAACGTGCTGTTATTTAAAAATACTGTTATTTTTTACATAAATTCCTCATTCTAACATTAGCTATAACAGTGTCTAACTATAGAATTCGAAATTCAAATGTTCTATCGCTCCATTTCCATTACAGGACATTTATCGCGCTGTAATCGAAATCGGTTAAGACATAATATGCAAATTTTACAGCGTTCTATTTCTTAAAAATACTGATATTTTTTGTGTTAATTCCCCATTCCAATACTAGCTATAACATTGTGTCATCTAATACTTTTTGAGTTTTTGGCGGGAACTGAAAGGAGATGTGCTGTGCAGTTTTATTTTCTAAAAATGTGTAAAATTACTCTAAAATAAACAATAGTTGTAGGATATTAATAGTTTTTGAGTAGTAATTATGTGTTTTGTGAGAAATGTGAACTGTATAGTCAAATGTGGCCTTTTGAGTTGTCACAAGAACTCCTTTGAATGGCACCAGCTGATAACATACAGTTCAGCTGTGCTTCACATAGGCTTAAAAAAATGAAGAAACTGCATTGTAATCTAAGACCTGGCTTAAAGGCCTAGCTGCCAAGCCATAAACCTAAATAAATAACCTAATACTTCAAAGAAATTGTCTATTGTACAACATTAGTTTATTCAAATAAAGAATTCGAAATTCAAATGTTCTATCGCTCCAATTCCATTACAGGACATTTGTCGCCTCGTGTACGGCCAATAAAGTCTTATTTAAATAAACTAATCAATTGTAACGTTTTTTTCGAATATCGAACGCGTATCGAAACTTTAATCCTTTGAGTGCCACTCGATATGAAAGGGATGCTACTTTTCTTTGTGTCACTTAATTTATTGTCACCGTACACACCGGTCGGATGTTCTACATATTTTTTTTCAGTTTATTGGGTCACAATGTTTTTAAAGTCGGGTAGCTTTATGACTTGTAAGTTGTGAAGTTATTTTAAACTAGGGCTTCCCGTTCCCCTTGTATTCCTTAAGAACTTCCTAATTCTGAGATAAAAATAATTCTTATAGTTATATTATTATCATTGCCTTTATCGTGGCGGCATATGTGTCTTAATCCACTAACAGAGGTTCAAATTATTACTTATTATGGTAAGTTTGCACCACTTTGACGCTAATGTGCATACTGTTCATTAAGTGCTGACGGCAAAGTAGAATATTTTGGGGAAACCTGCACAGACCACAAATGTGCGAAACTCGCTTATCTGTCTTGCACATATTGTCCTAAAATGGAGCCCAACATTGGAATTTTATGATCTTATATTTTATTCTCTATCAATAACAGCATTTTCATCAACACCGTTTCAGTCAGTGAAGTGTTATATAGTTTACAAAATATCTAAATTTTTATTCAAAAAATATAAGTACGCTATATTCATAGAAATATTACTGAAATTGCTTTTAGTGTTTTTGTTAAAAAAATGATAAATTTTCCTGGCGACATTGGCGTTTTCCCATAGATTGTAAATGTATCCCATAGAGTATCTGGTATGTTCCAAAAGTAAAGGAGTCGGCACTAGATCAATACTTCGCTTTTATTCCGCACATGTGTCATGTGTGGAAATATGAAGTCTGTGGAGACTTGTTCGTTATTTAATATTTTGAATCACCTCATTAATTGACGAGTCTTTAAAATTAGGAAAAATTATTTTATTGCTTTGTGCAACTATTCAAGTCTATATCTCAAATCAATATTATAGTAAATTATATTGATTTAATATTCAATAATAAGGTATTTTAATTTATATAAGTATTATTTATTGTTAGATTTGGGGTTGATCCTGGCTGTCTTCAAGTCTCGTGTGAATAGGTACCTTCTAGGCAAGCGTGCTCTATCTTAGACCATATCTCCGTTCTACATTGGACGAGAACATGGTAACCTATACTACTATAAAAATAGGTTTAACTTATATAATTATTTAATTTTAAGGTTTTTTATAGTGTAGTTTAATTATTAAAATAGTTTAGATTGTAATTTAGTTTTATTTTATTGCATAAATTATAATAATTTAATATACAAATAAAACAAAATAGTTATACAATTGCTTATATTCAGACACAAAATGTTTTTGTTTTCATATTTTGAAGTAAGTTTATTTAAAAAAAAAAAACCGAAACCAAAAACTAAAAAGTATACAATAACTTATTTTTAAAGCTATTTTTAATTATAATATCTTATTTTTAATATTTATTATCTAAAACATCTTAAAGTGGGTGCTTAGTAATTTTCAAAATATAGGAATTTTTATGTTTTACTTCGCACCGACTTCAACATGTTTTGGATAATATATATTAAAAATAAAATATTATAATTAAAAATAGCTTTAGAAATAAGTTATTTTATACTTTTTAGTTTTTAAAGTCGGTTTTTTAAACGAAGTTTATTTTATTTCTTATTTTTTGGTGTCTAGCTATGGGTAGGCCTACTAAAGGGGCCGCACGCCTTAAAAAATATAGGTCCCAAGAAATGGGAAAAGAAATTTTTTTCATATAAAAATTTTCTTCAAATGAAAACTACTAAGCCAAACTATGTTAAATTTTTAGGAGATCAAATGGAAACTATTCCGCATCAAACTAAAGAAGAATCACGTAAAACGGATCATAAATCTCCGAGTAATAGGTGTACATACATAAAAAAAATTAAAAAATATACCAATCAAGTTGAGAACCTCCGCCTTTTGGAAGTCGGTTAAAAATGAGATGAGTCTCGCAAGATAAGGGTTAAAAAGTTTACGCAAGAGACCGCCGCATGTAATATTCTAGAGTAAACATTAATTAAATATCTTTCGAAGATAATCTAAACTTGATTAAACTGAGTTCTATAATAAAACTACGTTTTAACGGTTTTAAGCGCGGTAATTTATTTGATTTTTTAAAGTGGTTTAAACGTCGGAATAATAAAAATCAAATAAATTATCGCGCTTAAAACCGTTAAAACGTAGTTTTATTATTATTTTAGTAGTCGCGAAAACTTAAGAAAATATTATGTAAACTAAGTTCTCCTAGTGCAAAATAGACATGTATCTAAGATTTTATCTAAGTATAGTATATTCTTAAACTTTCCCAAAAGTACACAAAATTAAAACTACATTTTATTTGATTTTTATTTCCACGTTTTGGCCATTTTTCAGTAGCCGTGACCGCGGAAGACAAACGTAGCAAACCTGTAGTAAAAAAATTAGACAAACTAATATTGATTTTTCGACTCCATGCCACGTGGGCTTATTCGGTGATAGATAATGTGTTACTGGCATATGCCGCGGGGGGAGCACGGGGTTGTTTTGTCAAATGCCACCCAGAGGAGAGCGGAGTAAACCCACCCGATTCCTCGAGCTTTTTATTTTTCTTACTATCCTCCCCTACATATGAAGGTTTCAATTTTTCCAACTCCTTTGTTAGAATGTAGAATATTTTCTTTTTTCCACTTTCTGGCGTGGGTTTGACAGTGATGCTGTGTCAATTATCTGGTTTTATTTATTTGAACTGTTTATATTCTATTTATAAATAATACTTTCCGAACCGACTTTGCTTATATCGACCGGTGTGTACCGTGAACATCAAAACTCGTGAATATAATTTACCAGGTTTTTCTATGCTCGTATGTGGCTGGATTGTATAACCTATAGAAAGATAGATAGATATTGACATTAAATTCAAATTCAAAAGTTTTTATTCAAAATAAGTTCCAAGAACACTTTTTGAAAGGCATGTAAGTCAAAATTTAAATCTACTTCCTATTCTATGTACACCGTATTACGTGTTGACACCCCAGCAACACGTCTAGCTAAAAAAAATCAACATAAGTATTTGCATATCTCAGGCTCTTTTTTGAATACATATAGAACTTGTATTACAATTACTTTTCAAAGAATTAATGGAATTGTAACAAACGACAACAATAATAATGACATACTAAGAATTCATACTGCGACAAATCTTCATAGATTTCTTACATGTTATGCAAAATATAAACGTTAAACAGAAGTTAGTATAAAAAGCAGTGAGCGAGCTAATAACTCTTTATAGAAGACCATTATAGAAAACTTATAGTCTAAAAATATTCTAATTGTATCTTATATATAAAACTGATCTCTTCTAGACAACACGAGGCAGGGATAAAACAGATTGAATGTGTCGAATGTGGTAGACATATTATACGATATACAATTACTACACAACACCTATTTTATTTTTGAATTGCTATCTTACTTCAGACAAGTGAAGACGTTATGATAATTAGGAATGTGAGTCTTTTTCTTTTTTTATCTGGCGTCGAGCTCGTTACCCTGTTTATACACAGATTAACTCCTAATAGGTAAGTGGTTAATGCAATCCCTGGTCTAGATAATGCCACCATAACAACCTTGAACTGTGTTCTGGAATCGGAGGCCAGTTGCCAGTCCCCCTTCGAAGTCGGCGGAGTACATTGGAAGAACTTTTGGTGTTGTAAATTCCATCAGGTGGGGCGTCAGCCGGTTTGTTGTATTCCAGCAATAAAATAAAAATTCAAGGCCGTGAAAAGGCGCACGAACTTATGTTCGCCTAAATTTTTTTATGTATAAATATAATTTATTATTTATGCATATGTTTATTAAATACTCTTAACCATAATAACATTGTCACACAAGAAGTTACCACGTCGATGTACAAAGTTATTCGCTCACAACATCTATTTGTTAGCTTTTAAAATAATATGAGACTATATTAGACAAGCTGAGCGGGTAGCGGGTTATTTTTTTTAAATCAATTTAGTTTCTCATTGTTTTGAGTATTTAAATTTAAAAATATACTTTTAAATAAAATCGAGTAAGGCTATGGCAATCCACCCACGGCAAAGGTTTTCATAGAGCTAAACAACGCAGCGTCGTTTAAAAGTGGCTCCTAAAAATTCATCAAAAAAATTAAAACAATTTTTTGTTGAAAGCGTAATTTAAGATCTACTTTATTTTTTTTTAAATTTCGAGTCAAGAGTTCAAAACTTAGAGAAGAAGACTTTTTTATGACTAACAATTTGACTACCTCGCCATCTATTGAGTCAAATAATAAAGCCGTACGAAATATCGTCATGATTTTTGAAGACCTCTCAAATGATTTTTCAATCAAAAATTTCATCCCTCGATTTCATGTATACTTATAAGTATTTCTCTAGAATACCGGCCTATAAAACGAAAAAAACTCTTTTAAAAAAACCGACTTCAAAAACTAAAATCTATAAAATAACTTATTTCTAAAGCTATTTTTAATTATAATATCTTATTTTTAATATATATTATCTAAAACATCTTAAAGTCAGTGCTCAGTAATTTTTAAAATATAGTAATTTTTATATTTTACTTCGCATCGACTTCAAGATGTTTTAGATAATATATATTAAAAATAAGATATTATAATAATAATTAAAAATAGCTTTAGAAATAAGTTATTTTATACTTTTTAGTTTTTGAAGTCGGATTTTTAAAGGAAGTTTTTTTATTTGTTTCTTTTTAGTAAGTATCTAGCTATGGGTAGGTCTACAAAAGGTGCCGCGCGCCTTAAAAAATATAGGTCCCAAGAGACGGGAACGGAAATTTTTTTCATAAAAAAATTTTCATAAAATTAAAACTACTAGGACAGACTATGTTAAATTTTTAGGGGACCAAATGGCAACTATGCCACATCAAACTAAAGAAGAATCATGTAAACCGGATCATAACTCTAGCGTAATCGGTGTATATACATAAAAAAATAATAATAAAAATACCAATCAAATTGAGAACCTCCTCCTTTTTCAAGTCGGTTAAAAAGTGTGCAATATTTTATATGGCTAGTCATTAATCGGGATATTTAGGGTTGTAACAATGCATGTTATAAGTACGGTACTTACGCTTTCACCCATTTAATGCTTATTTTCATTAAATAAAAAATCACTTCTTCACATAGGCTGCTTCTATAAATTTATTCGTTTGCCTGAAGCTCCCCGTTAAAATTGGACATAAAGTTCGCACCACAAAATAAGTCCAACAGACGCGGCGCTGCAATCGCCATACCTACTTAATCCTGCCAGAGTAATTATTTGTTAATCCGTAAATCGATGTAAATAATTACTGAATAATAAACACAAAACATTCCGTAATTAAAGCTGTAAATTTATTTCTTGGCTACTTTACGCACAAAATTATATCAAATAGCGAAGCTGCCATTTTTAGTTCCTTTATTTTCTGTGGCACTTCTATTTTGGTGCATACTCTAGACTCTGTACAAGTACACAATGTCGAATTTTTACCAATGGTGAGGTATAGAAAACCTGTCTATATGCCTATATCCGCTCCGCCTGCTACTAACACCCGCCACTTTCGAACATAGGTTGGCAAGCAGACAAATATATTGTTTGGTGAAAACTTCTTCGACTTTCTGGAGTGGTTTCAGAAGTTAGTTGTTGAGTTGCGCATCCGAGTACTTTAATATCATATTTTATATTTATAAACTTATTGTAGGAACTTTGGAACTCTTTAGTCAGGTGTTTGTTATGTTGCATAAACTTTAGCGTTAAGTTGTTTAACGTTGAAAAATATTCAATTTTGTCTCCATTTCATTTTAATATTTTATGTATTACTTTTTTACTGCGGGCCAGTGTTATTTAATTAAAATTTTCAAAATCTTGTTAAAATCCAGACAAATGAAATATATTTCGGTGTTTGGATATTTTATTTTGGGATCAAGCTTCGTCTCAAGAGCAGATAGAAGAACAGTCTTCGATTATATGTAGTAGTAGTAATAGTAGTAGTAGTAGTAGTAGTAGTAGTAGTAGTAGTAGTAGTAGTAGTAGTGGTGGTGGTAGTATTAGTAGTAATAGTAGTAGAAATAGTAGTAGGCCAATAATAGTCCTCTGGCCTACATCCATGTAGGCCTCCCCAAGTCGGCACCACTCATGATCTCATAAATTATATGTATTTCAACCAAATCATTATGTACTACAAGAGCGATCCTGGCCAAATCTTTGAATTAAATTTTGTACACCTATAGGTCAGAAATCAAGAAAGGATTTGGAGTTTTCAAATCAATACCTTGTTTTGTTTCTGTAATTATTTAGTTAACTCTTACCTATTTATTATTCTTTTGCTATAAATTATACGATCATTATAATAAGAAAAATTACAAGCTTTTACTACTATATTTTTTTAAATGAAAAATCATATTTATTGAGAATTTATCTTGTTCATCAAGCGATATGTAATAAATTTCACGATAATAGGTCAATTCCGAATATATAAGCAAAGACTGATATTTTATGAATAATAGTTTACTCTATACTGGTATGGACTTGTTGTTCTCACATTCTACAGAATGAATAAACCGACATGCATTTTAAGAATTATAAGAAAAATTTGATATTAGAGCGTGCCAAGAAAATACTGTCAAAGTTGGCAAAGAATGATCACCGCAAAGTGGCAAAGGGAGCCAATAAACTCCTTGTCATCTCGCTCTGATTGATCGTTATATTATGCATAAACTATCTATTTGTCTCTTTCCAACGCTGGTTGGATTATTTTGGCTGGTTACGGCGTGGAAAATGTGGTGTTTCCGTTATTATTTCGAAAATGGAATGCTCGTATTAGATAGACCATTTGAAAATGGAATTTTAATTAATTTTAAAACGTTTTTTACACGTTGTAAATATGAGGTATTTTCGCAAATATAATTTTTAACAATACCTACTTGAAATGACTTTTTTAATAGACAAATATCTATACTTAAATATAAAATAATACAAATGGTGATGCGACTTTATTTGGATTATTGTTTGTTCCTTCTGCACGCCTTTGAAAATATACTAATTAAATTATTATCATGAAACTTTTATAAATCAAGGGTGTTAATTTGGACTAAAAGATACTAAAAAATACAACTTTTAGATTTGTTTTCTGATTTTTTGAGCATCACGTGAAAACCGCTGAACGGAATTATTTGAAACTCGACACAGAACTAGCTTATATGTATCTTGTGTCCGTGGGATAGACCATAAAAGGTAGAAAGAAATAAAAGCTTTTTATTAACATGTAAATCGACGCAAACATAAATAAAATGGCGCTGCAATCGCGTTTTTTGGCGCTGCCGTTGTAATTACTACTATTACTAAGAAATGTATAGTCTCATTTCTTTCAATAGTGGACGAAGTTTTGCTGGCACATACATGCAATAATAATATATTTTTCAAAAATAGAATATCGGTAATATTCGACATATGATTCGGTGTTCGAAAATCAATATTTAATCAAGATTTCCAGAATTACATTTCCGTGTGACGTAATAACGTAACACATTAACGTTATTTTTTTCGCGGCGCCGCGTCGTTCATAAATTCTTAACCGAGCTGTCAACCGCACGCCACGAAAACTCGCCTCTGAGCACACAGCATTATGTACACTTAACACTTTATGTAAAATATTGCGGGTAGCTTCGTCAATCGTTCAGTCGAGAATTTTGTTTGACATGTAGTGTAGTTTGTAAGTTCATGTTCATTCACCTTCTCTCATTCCATTGCTGTAAGTTCTAGTTTGAAATTATTGCTTAGGGCATTATAATACCGGATCATAAAAGTTTCACTTGAGGCTGACGACTTCCCGTTTTTAGGGATCGGATAATCTACCCATCGTGCTTATCTAACGCAGATTGGTGGATTTCACACATTTAAGTTTTTAGAGGGATTGATAAACGAAATAATTACGTTGACGATTTTGCAATTGAATCTAATTCTCATTTCTGTTCGCACATGTATTTTCCAATAATCAATCTGAGGACCTAAAGCAGCCAATTTTCAAGAACCGATTAGTGAAAGTATCACTGGTCTGGTAACTGTAAGACATAGCACAGGGATCCGCTTTATTTCGATACTTGTCATCGTCGTAATACAAGTCTGTGAACCCGGCCGCTTTAGGCCCTCTGGTGTAATATTTTGTGGGATCTATGCCCACTTTGTGCGTTGTAGGGTTTAAGGAAGTTTTTTTAGGGTCCCGTCAAAACCTTATATCTTCGTGAGCATGTAGGATTACAGCAAAATTTTGTTGTAGTACCTACACAGTACAGATAAAATAAATACGGACTTCGGCATTCAAAAACATAACAAATTTAAACTTTGATTCTAAAACCAGATTCGAAGTTTGAATTTGGGTACTCAGTAAAGTCGATTCGATTTTCAAAAATATTGCTAGTTCAAAAGAATCTAAACCAGATTCTAAGTTTGAATTTAGATTATTTTAACTGTTGATAAAACACCACACACACCTATGCCATACTTTTATCATGCAAATGTGTACCAATTAGATGCGTGCTCCACGAGGTACGTAAGGGATTGCATACATCTGCTCGCTAATTTGCCTAACAATAAACCTAGTTAATATTCAAATTATTTGTTGTATGCGCTTTGTGCAGATGTTGAGTCAGGATTACGTTTTACTTTCAGTGCTGTTATTAGTAAAAGGTATGGTAGTGTAGTAACTAACGCACTTTAGTTTTAAATATCATAAGTTCGAATCCTGGCGAAAAGCATGAACCACTTGGGCAGATTTCCTAACTTAATCATATCGGACGCCGGCGTGCCATAATCACCCCCTCTTCAGTAACAAAAAATAAAATTAGTATAACAATAAAGTCAATGATTTTCAATATGTTTCTGACTCATTATATTTCAGTGATCGAGTTGAGATGATGTTAAGTAAATTTCAGAACTAGCAGGTTACGTATTCAAATTCAATTTTTTTTATTCTTAATAAGTTCCACTAGAGAACGCTTTTTGAAGGTCATACATGTAAGTCAAAATTTATATCTACTTCCTATTCTATGTAGTACATCGCTGCGCAATGTGTTATCGCTGTTCAAAGGAGAAGAAAAAGAAAAAAGATTTTTCATCATAATTATTTATATATTATCTCAGGCTCTTTTTTTTAATACACATAAATAGAGATATAGTTGAGTAGTAGTTAGAGTTGTATTACAATTACTTTTCAAAAAATGAATGGAGTTGTAAAAAACAAACAAAAAAACTGTCACCAGCGCAATAATGACATACTAAGAATTCATACTGCGACAAATCTCCATAGATTCCTTACATGTTATGCAAAATATAAACGTTATACAGTAGATAGTAGAAAAGGCTGGATTGAGCAGTTATGTAAATGCAGTTTTGTCATTTAAATATTCTTCAATAGTGTAGTACACCTTTCTAAGTATGGTACTTTTTAATTTACTGTAAGGTAAGTATATGTAAGCACGCAAACCAACGATCTTATATCGTCGATTTGCGCTCCCTAGATCCGTGCGCCCGGTCTTGCACCTCCGGGTAAAGATGACCCTGGGGTTCCAATTAATATCGAGCCTTTACCGCCATTTAATTGTAAGCGACATTTGCACCTAAGTATATTTTTAGTTGCAAAAGGTATTATTAAATATTATCTTGTTCTAAAACTAACAGTTTTTTATTCAGTAGGATCGAATGTAACTTAAACTGAAAATCTTCAAACAAATTTATAGTTTAAAATAGCATTTACAACAAAAAATATTTCTTTTAATCATGTATATTATTTTAAAATTTTATTACAGTGATAATTATATTTTATAAACAATTTATTTTACCTAATTTACCTACTCTTAATATAACATAATCCTATACAACTTAATTTTTAAAAGTTAAAAACTACAAATAGTAAATAGGTCCCAAATCACCTTCGGTTGGGAACGTTCCCAAAACGCTGGCCGCATTACCACGTTGTATGGCAACGCTTATGCGTTGCCCAAAATATAGGCCAGCGTTTTGGTTTCGAGAGTTTTGATAGGTCTCGATAAAGGCGATGGGCATCTGGACGCCGTGGCCCGAGAGTTTCGACACCAAAAGCCGCAAATATGTATCCACTACCAACGGATGCATATTTGCAGCGTTTTAGGTCCTCCTTGTCGGGCGGCAGCTGCACCAGCTACCACAGCCATATCTGAAAGATGGGGGGCTGCCAAAGTGTCAACGCACGTTGCGTCCCAAACTAATGGTCGTCCCATCTTCCATGGCACCAATGACATCCCGTCCGGTCTCTTGCCGTCGTCGCGACACAGTCCATTTGGCTCTAAAATGGCTGGGGTCCCGGTGGTGACAAGAGCCCGGCGGATAATGTCATTTAGTGCAGCATGGCGTGGTATTCTGCCGGCGCTTCTGACGCACGACAAGTCATGGTGACCTGAACCACCGACTCTATCTCCGCATTGACAGTGATGAGGGACTACAGTCGGTGCCCCCAGTCGACTAGAGGCAGCAATCCTAAATGTAGTGTCATCTAGGAGTGTGCCTAAATTTGATGAGGGCAGCGCCTGAAGCCACAAGCCTGACTCCCATTTTGAGATTGCTAAGAGGCGGGCTCGCTCAGCTTCATTGACACTAGACGATAAGAGATTTTTATATACCAACTTGCTGAGCGGCCCGTCCCAAAGCTTCTGTGATTTGGGCTCTACTGGATAATTTTGGCTCGGGCATGCTAGCGACCATGCGTTTCTGGCCTCAGCCAAGTATGGGACCTCAAAGTCACTCAGTGATGGATTTATTAGTTTGCCAATGAGGTCCACAGTACTATAAACTGAGGACAGGAAAGCAGGTAAAGCTACATCTGAGATTTTCCGTATTCCCAAGCCGCCTCGCCTAATGGGCAGGGTAGCCTGGGTCCACATGCGTTCTTCCAAATCGAATGGTAAATTTAAAATGGAAGTGAGCGATTGTCTTATGGTGGAATCCAAAACATTTAGAATATTCGGGTGCCTCCACAAGGGAGAGCACCGTAGGACGTACATAAAATTTGGAACAAATAAGCAAAGCTGAATAATAAAATATGCACTGTGTTTACTTATTATTTTTAAGTTGTCTATTTTGTGTGTAAAATTTTGAATTTTGTCGTCAAAGAAAGAGTTAAAAGATTCTTCGAAGACAGGTGCCCCGAGAAGGGTCAAATTGTTCACTTACAATTTTTAAATTTGGGACCAAATTTATGAGTCCAGAAATGAGGTAGTCACAATTTTTATTTATGAAAAGTTCACATTTTGAAAAATTTAGTTCCAGGTCTATTTTGCTGAATTCTTCAGTTAGTATGGTCAAATCATTTTTCAGTGTACCTAAGTCGCCTCTTAGGGTACCGTCATCTAAATACCAAACGTTAAATTTTGAATTTAGCTTTTCTATGACAGGGTGAATGGCTAGTGAAAAAATTGCAGGCCCGAGCGGGTCTCCCGGCTGACAACCAGTAGCCGAATAAATTAAATGGTTTTTGTATAATAGAAATTAATTTTCACCGTAACACTGCCAAACGTATCTGTAAATTTTGGGAAAATGTCTTTTGATTTGGTTCAGCAGGGTAGATCGGTTTACCGAAAATATAAATAAGTCGAAATGTCGCTTACGATAAATTGGCGATAAAGGCTCGATATGTACGTGCTGTCGGTAAAGAAACACATCGCAATGAAACCTGCACATAGGGTTAACCGAATGTGTCAAACTCACATTATACAACCGTGGCGGATATACTGTCTGTTACTCGAATAAAAATGGGAAGGCTCTAGCCCAATAGTGAGACCTTTATAAGCTAATGAATGGACGGATAATAAGAACATAATATTACAATATATTGACTAAATTACATATAATTGCTAATGACATTACCTTAATGTAACTATTTTATGAATAATATATAACTGAAAGAGACTTAATAAATAGAATATTAAATATTTATTGTAATCATAATAGCATCATAAACAATATTATAATCATAATATGTATATGTAGTAAGTATAAGGACTACAAATGGCTTGTACCAAAACTAAAAAAGAAATTGTATGCCTTCATTTTTTTGTATTTTGTGTTAATTTTGTATGCATTTGTATTCAAACAAATAAATTATACGTTGATTTTGATATTCCCATTTAATTGTTTAACGCCCCTTAGTATGGGATGCAACTTGTGTTGATACTTTGGCGGCTTCCCATCTCCCAGTCACAGCCGTGACAGCCGGGGCAGCTACCGCACACCAGCGTCGCGAATGTGTCCATTGGTATTAGGTACATATCTGTGGCTTTCGGGGTTGAAACCTTGGGGCCGTGGGGGCCTGGAGCTCATCACCTCTATCGAGACCTCTCAGCGCTTCTAATTGAGGTCTCGCGTGACCAAAAGGCTGGCTTGCACCTAGGACAACGCATAAGCGTTGCCATCCAACGTGGAAATGCGACCAGCATTTTGGGCACGCTCCCCGCCGACAGCGACCTGGAGTCGATTTTTTACTTACAGATTGTTATTTTGTATGTATAGTTATATTTATAGAATAGTTTAATTTTACTTTAGTTTTTTAATTGTTGTCTAATCTATATCTACTTAGCTACTTAATAATTTATCAAATAAATTCCGATAGAACGAAGTCATATTTTAAGTATATTATGGCCCAATTTTCAATTCATCAGATGAAAGTTATTTATTAAATAATAACCCGACTGAATACAAAAGTGATGGAATTAAAACCTCGGAATAACATCAAATAAAATACTGTGCTTAAAACCCGTTAAAACATAGTTTTCTTGTGATTCAATTAAACTATTATTATCTATACAAATGTAATTTTTTATGGTGTGTTTTATGCTTCCTGGTGATTAAAAATTTAGCCCTAAAAGATTTCACATTCTTTTAACCGAGATATAATTATTTTTACTTATACCTATTTCGTACGATAGCACACTGTTTAAGCGATAAGCTATCCAATATTGCAGTCCACAGACAACGATTGTACCTAATTTCTTATAACGTTTAAATTCTGCTCATTGCTAAATGTTGATAACATGCCGCGTACACTTTGTGCCAATAAAAGCCACAACGAACCTCCTTCCTTGACTCAACGTGTCCGCGATATAATACGTTCCTTTTTCGAAAACCAAAAATATTCGAATATCTACCACAGATAGGCTATAAAAAATAAGGACGCGCGTACACCGCTAAGCACTTGCGGAGATAAGCCGTGACGTAATAGAGCTATTTCCCGCCAAAATGGCGGACGATAGCAAACTGCTTGGTATATGAACTTAGATTGGCGTGCTAGATTGCGTTCCCACCCTTATGAATGATAGCCGCGTGATGGGTAGCGACTGGAATTTTGCAGTGTTTACTTATTTAATTAATGCTGTCTATAGAACGAAGTGGAGAAGAACAAGAAGGGCCCCAAGCCTTTTATTACAATTATGTTAGAATATTCTTTTACGTGCGTCACATTGGCACTATCTATAATGGTTCTATACAAAGGCCCAGGAAAGTGGAGAGAAGTACACGCTTCGCTTGCAACTCAGACTTCGAGGCAGGACGTGTATCTCATCCTTGCCATCTAGTTTTTGTTACTTTATTTGGGAAAAAATCATTTGTACACTCACGGAATTAAAATGTTCGTCACTTTTGCTTGCACGAGTAACAAGAAACAGTACTGTCAATATTTTAAGAAATATGACATTTATCAAACACTGGCTGTGCCCGTGACTTCGTCTGCGTGGATTTTTTAAGTAAAATTTCTTTAGAATCGTTGTGATGTGAAACTCGATCAAACGAAATAAGCGACACTAAAAACAGATAAACACATAAATCTATAAGACTAAGCCTGCGAGATAATGAGACGGAACACATTATATAAATTTAAATTAATACTTACTTCAAATTTCGTGGTTTAGAACTTAAATATATTATAGCGGTATAATATATGAAATGTGAGGTTACGAAATTTGGAATCGCTCCCACCCCTTGTCACACTTTGTTTCACTTCTACTGCTTGTGAACTACACACACACACATTTTTTTCTTCGAATCCTAAAAACGGTATCTTAAGTTACTACTTATCACATCATCTATCTGCCAGTAAAAATACCGTCAAAATCGGTCCAGCCGTTTTAGACATTAGCCAGAACATCCAAACAGACAGCACTATATATAAAAAAATGATATAGTTAGTGTATATATTTTCATACGCATTTAGTAAGAAGCAGTTATTCTCTCTTAACAAAGAAACACTAAATTTTATTTATTTGTGTGTATAGATAGAAATGTGAAAAAACAAAATTGCAATGTTGGCAATGACAGACGCTGAGATTAACAATAGGAAACAAGGAGAATATAATCACTACGTTTATGATAAATATTAAAACCAATAAAAAGGTTTTATATCTTTAAACAATCTTCTTAGACAACATATAAAATCAAACTTCTTTGATCTAAGTAATTTTAAACTTTATGGTTAAACAGTACATAATTTTCTGTGGAACGGTCTGTGACTTAATTTGAAAAGGTAACATGTACTCACGGAACGTTAAATGAATCAATTTGGAAACTGACGAACTTTTTTATTCCGCCACTGTATATATTGCAGATATTGATATAAATGTACAAACAACTACATTTTCCACAGATTAAATACATGACTTGTAACTTAAACAACTAGGGGATTATATTATTAAAATAACACATAAAGAGTTAATTTTAATTATATCCGCAATTCGATAATAAGGAACAAACTCCAAATATACGCTCCAAAACCTTAAATACCCTCAATAACCTTGTTACTTGACCTTAACAACTTAAAAAAAAAATAATTACATACTTAACAGTTCCTTGTTTATGAAAATAAATAATTTGTAAGAATATATTTATAACATATAAGACAAACCACTGGAGAGTCTAATCGTTTAAAGTTATGTATGCGAAATAAAACACGTCTTAAAAATTTCAAATCTCTAAGCATCTAATTGTCTATTACATACCAAAAGGTTTGATTGTGTATATACCCCGTTTTCTTTTAGAAGATACTTTTTTTAAATACAATTTTAGTTAAGGCTGTGCCCGCGACTTCGTCCGCGTAGAATTCTTTTTCGCGGAACCCTAAAAAAAGTAGCCTAAGATCATTAGCTATCTGCCAGTGAAAGTCTCGTCAAAATTTATCCAACCGTTTCAGAGATTAACCTGAAAATCCAGACAGACAGACAAAAATTCAATAAATTGTATTTTAAGAATCTCCTGGTTTGAATTATCCCCCTGATTGTTTTCACATTACAAACAAACACTTCAATTGTATTTATTTGTAATTATAAAGAGGAATTCTCGAATATCTCCTGAGTCACATCACTATCCAAACCATATGACTGAAAGAAAAAAAAAGGAGTTTTTGGCGGGAACTGAAAGGAGATGTTGTGCTGTGTAGTTTTATTTTCTAAAAATGTGTAAAATTACTCTAAAATGAACAGTAGTTGTAGGATATTGATAGTTTTTGAGTAGTAATTATGTGTTTTGTGAGAAATGTGAATTGTATAGTCAAATGTGGCCTTTTGAGTTGTCACAAGAACTCCGTTGAATGGCACTAGCTGACAACCTACAGTTCAGCTGTGCTACACATAGGCTTAAGAAAATGAAGAAACTACATTATAATCTAAGATCTGGCTTAAAGGCCTAGCTGCCAAGCCACAAACCTAAATAATAAAGAAAGAAAAAAAATAACGCGACAACAAAATCAAAATACGGGACACATTCCAATAATCCTTTACTTTAGTACTCATCCTTTTCGCCGCAAGATTAAATTCCTCCACAATATAACTACTACCCTGAAAATATTCCCGTACGGTCTTTTTAATATCGTATGTGAAGGTTTTTTTATACCGAATATAAAATATACAATTTCAACATCGCCGCTGTGACATTGTGTACCATCCATCTTTTCGGGTTTAGCTTTCTGTCCCTCTCTTGCTTATACGTTTGTTCCGTTTTAGGGGATTTGTAGTTCCCCCCTGTGGCACAGTGTTTGTAGATTAGCGGTGAAAACTGTAAAGAAACTATCAAAACACAGATTGAATAGTTTGTGTTGGAATTGTATACTTATGTATTATATATTGCTTTTTATGAAATTCGGTATCATAAAGAAATAATGTGGTGAATTTTTCAAGTGAGCCGTTATAAACCAGTCCGTAATTACTTGGAATAGCCAGTAATACTCTTAAACCCAAATTGATTAAAGTTAAAAATATGTCCTTAGTCAAAAAAATCATATTACTAACTGTAACTGCCGCAAATACAAATAGAATCGGATTTACAAAGATTTTTTTTCTGGCATAGAGACATTATATGCACCATAATTCAATAATTGTTTTAATATTTAAAAAAATAATCACATGCGACAAAATTTGAGTTTTTTTAGCATCAGAAAATTACGATGAAATTGGTCTTTCTTATGTCATTTCATGTGTTCCTAATAAATTAACTGATTGACTAAAAGAAACATATTTCATTTAAAAATATAACAAATTAGATTGAAACAGTTACTAAAACACTTACTACAAATTAAAGACTTATTACTCTAGCATGATTGACACAAACTAGTTAACACTCCTAGACTACGTTTAGTAAACTACACTGAATAAAGTCGTAGATTTGCCCAGACATTGCTTTACTTGTAGTTAACCCGCTGATCTACCAATACTTTAACCACAGGGTGTTAGAGCAACGCGGAGTCAACTCTTTGCGCATTTTTCATTCGAACGCTAGCAGGATATGAAGAAATGTATCGCGTACTCAGGCGTGTTATGATTTTTCTTGTTCTATTTTTGAGTGCGGTATATGAATGTTATGAAATTCAAACGGGCACGTTTGAATTAACGAATATCACGTTCCTTTTTCAAATTGAATCACGATTACCGTCACATAAATGTAACCTGTATGATGCCTGAAACATTTGTACTACCCTTATTCAGTTGTTAGAGGTGTAATTTTAGACTAAAATAGACATGCCACATTGTACCTACACTGAATAAGGTGGTTGACAATCAAATCAATTTTTACGTGGTAGAGCAAAGCGGGAATCACTGTTTTTCGCCCTCTTCTGTCTCTGGTTGGGGCAGAGTTCTTATTTATCTTTTCTCTTTTATGTATTTTATCATTTTCTTACTTTTATATACAAGTTTTGTTACTTTAATCCTAATTCTAACATAGATAGATAGACAACCCTTTATTGCTCACCAAATACACAATTGGAAAAAAAATGTACGATTATAATATTGTCATGGTAAAAAAAGATAGGCGGCCTTATCACTTACAGGAATCTCTTCCAGGCAACTTAACTTAAGGCATATTATAAATTAATCTGGGGATGTAGGTGGTGCAGAGCATTACATAGGACAAAAATACACATACTTAGGGTATTTCATTTATATTTATTTATATATATTTTTTATGTCTTTATCTCAGTTTATTTTACGTTATTTCCTGTTTATCTATTTATACATTTATGTTTTAAGTGTTGGTATCCTAAAATATATGGAAGCTAATATGTATTCATCGGAGATGTCATGAAAGTATAGTTGTAGTAATTATTCATATAGTAATGTCATAATTTATTAGAATATATGAATATGAAACTATGAAGTAATTGCATACGATTTATAACTTTGACAGTTGTGAAAATAAGTATTTGTATTGTTATGAAAACCTTTTTTCCCGCGAACATTCGCTGTTTAAATATGGCAACACTTGAGATACCGACCGTTTATAGAAGTCGGTGGGTGGTGGTGGTTTTTAGCGCAAAAATATAAAAAACGGACTGGATTTATTCAACCGTAATTTGTGTACCTGTAAATGTTAAAGTGAAGTATAAAGTTGATGATTGAAATTGTGTTTAAAGGTTGAAAGTGAAATAAAGGTGTTGATATCGTGCAATGTGTTTATGTGAAATTCGGCGTCTCACATTAGTTCCAATGGAATGACTATTTTGATAACAGCTCGTTGCGCTGGCTCAATCGGTGTGATACTACGCTTTTACAAAATATCAACGAGATACGATTAACCTCGAGCTAACCGTATTTCGTGCGATGAGTCAGAGTTCCGATAGCCATTCTCCCATCACATCTTTACAGTCCCATCCTGCCTTGCTTTTTTAAAAAGTACAAATTAGGCCACATATGGAATACTGCTTACACTTATAGGCTGGAGCACCCGCTTACCAGACTCGACTCTATCCAGCGTCGCGCCGTTCGTATAGTCGACGATTCCATACTAACAGGCAGTTTAGAATCACTTAGCCCTCGGAGAGACTTTGCGTCCCTCTGCGTATTCTACCGCTACAACGGAGAGTGTTCCGAGGAACTGTTTAATCTGGTGCCAACGCCTCATTTTTAGAACCGCACAGCTCGCCATTGACGGGATGTTAACTCCCATTTCCGGGAGCTCCCACGCTCAACTACGCAACGGTCCTCTAAAATGCTTTTTCCGCGTACAACAATAACCTGGAGGTTTCGACCGAGGTTTTCCCTCTACGCGCTACGACATAGGGTCGTTTAAGAAGGTCGTTTCTTAGAGGCCGGCAATGCGTTGGCAATGCCTTCGGTGTTGCAAATGTCTATAGGCGACAGTAACCACCTTCCATCAAGTGGGCCGTCCGCCTGTTTGCCTGACTTCAGGCAATAAAAAAAACCCCGCCTTTTTTATTGCACGAGTTCAGCAGACAGGCAGACGGACTATCTGATGGAAAGCGGTTACCATCGCCCGTGGATATTTCTCAAGGGAGACTGGAACCTGGCCACTAATGCCAGAATACAACTCAAGGTTGTTAAAGCGGCATACTCTACAGTCTAGACCAGGAACGTCAGCCATTCAGATGGGCAAATACCCTACCACCTGGCTGTGGGTTGTATTTTCGCCTCTTGCGACAGGCCGCTCTGCCGCAGGGAATTGTATACTTTCTCCGTCCTTGCATGGATAGGTCCTATTCCATTCCACTATCCCATTCTAGCTATCCCACTCCTCCAGTCTGATCTCTTTCTCCCACATTCTTTATCGCACCCCTCCTACCCCGTCCGCTATAAATGGTGGCAACGCGCTCGCGTTGGCTTCGCTCGTGGTGTTGCAAACGTCTGTTAAGAGTTGTCTATCTACCTATATACATATGTATACATAATATAAATACATAACAGACTAATATGGTTCTTATACGAGTTTCAAGGAAATGTGTATAGACTAGTTAAGAGGTAGGTAGACAATGAAAATTAGAGTTGTGTCGAATTAACTTTCGGCACAGCAATATACTAAATGTCAACGTCATTTGTCTAATTGCAACTCTAAAAATGTTACGCTGCTTCATTACCTTAATACATTTTGTGTGGATCGCCTTTGACAAATAACCGTTTCTTTCTTCTTTCTATACCTATATTATTGTCAGAAAATACAGACTTATTACAAAGAAGCTAAATTCATACAGCTCTGTTACATGTATATGTATTTATAAATATCGTATCGGGCTAGTTTTAAATAAACTGTAAATATTTAGTGTGATTATATATTACTTTTTTTCTTAGGATAGGTATTTTTCATTATATTCATTATTATTTGTTTTTTATTATTACATTCTACATTTCTCTGTTTCTTGTACTTTATATTTTAAGTCTTTTTTTTAATTTTTGCTCGGGTCGCATGCCATATGTGATTTAGGAGGTGGGCACTGAAAATCAGCGCTGTGTCGGACTACACTTCGGCACAGCAAAATGGTGAGTGAACCTCATTTCAAAATTGCGGCAAACAATTTCAATATAATTCTGTCTATACTTGTTATGCTACTATTTTGTGTTGTGTGTCGCTATTATAAATAATTATTTTCTTTCTTTCTTTCTGTCTTCATATAATACAAAGCGTCCAAATTGCATTCTTATTCGTCAACAATTGACTTATTCCAGTCACAATCCAGTTATATTTGCTAAAGAGCCGCCAGAAACCACGACTGGCTTAAAAACTCTTTCATTTAGTATTCCGATCACGTGATCCGACGCTGCGTACGTGACGACGCCATCTAGCGTGTAAGTGTGTACAATGCGTAGTTCGCGGTTCGAAGTGTTTACATAAAGGGGATCGGATCTGTAGTTGAGCAAGTTTGACACGATCAATGTAAATATTAAAGCAGTTTCATAATGCAGCAGCACACTGCACAAATATTATACTATACCTTGAGTTGCCAGATGTCCGGTTTTCGACCGGACAAAAGATTGTCCGATTTTAAAGGAAATTCGTTAACTACCTGGCAAACTCAGAAGAATACTCGAACGTTTCTTCTTTAATATAACTGCTAGTTGCACTGTATTCAAAGATGCCAAAAACTGTATTAAAAAGCAGTGGCATCGAGTACTAAATGTATGAAAAAGTAGATTGGTTCTTAATTTAGCATTCGATGCAAATTTAGTATATAAAAAGTTAGTTTTTAATTAAAAACATTAATCATTTCATTGAAGTATAGTTATAATTTAAGCTTGTAGATATTTAGTTTCTATTCAAAGATAAAAAAAAGGGAAAAGACGGACAGAAAAAAAAAAAACGGACATAACAGATTTTATAACAATAACTAACCGAAATGAAAACAAAAGTTAACGATAACAACGAAAAACATCAACTGTAGTAAAAAAATTACAAAAACAAACAAACATACGACTCTAGAAATGAAACAAATAAACAAAACGGCGAAATGGCGAATGAAAAAGTTGTCAACTCTGAAATATTACCAGTTATAAATAAAAAAACCAACTACATTAACTTAAAATTTTATTTATCTTAATAGTTAGAATATTTTATGCCACGTGTATAAATTAGATCAATAAGTAAAAATTTGTTGTTTTTCACATGCATGAATGAATGATGTTTTTATGCAATCTACAACCCACTACACATTAGGTTAACTGTTGTTTCCGTTTAAAAAAATTCTTTCCTATCACTTTTATTTCCATCGAATTATGAACTGGAGTACAATAAAATACAATGGATTTTATTCCTTTTTTTTAAAGGGGCTTTGAAGCTTTTCGTTTATGTCAGCTCCATCGTACCTTTTCTTAATTTATTATAGCTTACATTAAAGTAATATAAAATTTACATGAAATGTAATGTCTCTATGATAATGTTTGTGAAGAGTTCCCCGCAGACAAGGAGCTCACCATAAACTCGTACATTGTTCTAGCTTCTTGAGAAGCAGGAGAGGCCAATATATTAAATATTGTACACAGGTCTAATCTTTCCAGACTTAACTCCGCGCATAACTTGATTCTAGCTGCCTCGTTCCGAACACATTCCATGAGAATGTGGGTTACATCTTCAACCGTATTGCAATTTAAAAAATAACATTACAATGGACTTCATAAAAAAAATAATCTGTCAAACAGGCAGGCAGCTTACGTAATGGGGAGTGGTTACCGTGGCCTATATCCGTTTGCAACATCAGGGTCGAAATCAACGTGTTGCCACCTTATACCACAATAAAGAATATTTGCCATCAAAACCCAGATACAAAGCCCACCTAACATAACCAAAAGACCCGTATCAGAATGCATAATGCTGTATATAAAGAAAACATCAAATTTCCATACGAACCGACGAATCTACAGACGTAGATACATCACTTGAGTTACATATACATAAAACCAATAAGCTCGGATAAATTTCACATGTATAACTTGTGTTTCAGTCGTTTTGATTGCGTATGTACGTGTTTGGAAGAGCTTCAATTTTGGAAATATAGATAAGTATAGAATTTATGTAACTATACAACTATCTATTACTCATTCATATTATTGCCTGTTCAACTTTAAAAAGAATGAATTTGTTGTATTATAAGTAAGGTACAACACTAATTAGCAGAAACAGTATTCTTTATTCAAACAATTTTGGGCTGGAGCTTGAAGAGTGACGTATTGCTGAGCTGTTTTGTTTTTAAAAAATGTGTCACATGTTAGCAATGGTTATACGATAGATATATTTTTTAAATAAAGAATGTGTTCGTGTTGAAAATATCTATTGTTCAGTGAAGTGCTATTTCAAGTTGTTATAAGAGCTTTCTATTTTAGCAATAGTTGAAGATCTACAATTCAACTGTTTTTGCTTGAAGACTTACTGGAAGAGTTTTACCGGAATATTTATGGATACTCGACATGTCTAGGTATCAACTTAAATTGTTTAGAGCCAAATTTAATAAAAATAAATAATGCAAATTAACTCCTGGCTTATTCTCATATATGGAGATGTAAAGTTTGTCCTAAGTACATTTTCCAAACACAAAGCTATTGATAAAAAGAATGAAATATGAACTACGAAAAAACACTTGAGACAACCGAGACGTATGAAGAGAGGACTTTAAAATTGATGAAAGGGGTTATACACACTTTCGCATCTATTCGTCTATATACGCTCAAGTACGCAATTACATATAGGAATCTGTTATGCCTCTTAACTGTATTCAATATACAGTATATTACCAACTAAGTGCAATAAAATAACAATAAATAAAAAACTAAAAGTACTTACACCTTAAAAATAAGTAAGTAAGTATATTTCATAAAATATTTAAAGAAGTTATACTGAAATTAAAAAAAAACTTATGTGAAATAAAATGTTGTATGTGTAATAATCCTATATCCTGGTGTAGATTTTAGCGATGTTATACAATTTTGTAAATAAGATGAAATACATAGATAACAATTTATTATACACCAATACAAAAATGAACTTAAAGACTAATATTATATCTAGTTGTGTACAAAGGGCGGTCTTATCGCTAAAAAGCGATTTCTTCCAGACAACCCCAGGAATGAATTGAGATGATAATGGCGATGGTGGTAATAAGATAAATTCTTCTAGTTTCCGCAAAAATTTGTCAGTCAAGCGAATTAGGGTATAGTTTCCTATCAAAAGCTATGCATAGAGACGTGGCGATACAACACGAAATAATGTAATATCACCCTAAAAAGTCGAATCCCATCCATCAACATAGAAAATAGCGATTCTCTGCGCCACAGACAAATGATTGACAGCGGAAAAACGAAAGAAAAAAATATAAAAAGAAAAAAAGCTGAAAGAAATGATTCTTTATTCAAATTTCTCACGGCGTTCGATTTTTTCCTTTGTCGCGGGCCACGGCTGAACGTTTTGTTTCCACTTGTAATTTGTCGGTTTGTTCGAAGCGAAGCGGAAAAGTCTACTGGTTACCTTTTTCCTTTTCATTTTCCTTTATTATTACGTTGCTATACGAAATTCGTAATTGTCCAAAATTGGAAGGTATACTGTATTGACAAAGGAACAAATAATGCCAAAAGGTATCCCTTGATGTAGATGTGAGGGTTAAGTGACGTATAAAATGTCAAACTTGACAGTTCTTATGGAAATTCAAATTTCGACGATTTGAAATGTTATCTAAAAAATATTTGGCTTCATTCCTTTTTTAAATTTCTAGCAGGTGAGTTTGGCGAGATACAGTGTAATAATAAGCTAAGCTTATTATGAAAAAATGTATTAATTAAAAGTGAACAATAGTTGTAAGATATTGAAAACAAAGAATATCCAATAATTATATGTCATTTTCAACAAGAACAAGACTTTTTGGAACAATTATAGTTCCGAAAATAAAATTCCCGTAATTAAAACTACGATTTGATTTTTATTTCGACGTATCAGCCACTTTTCACTTCGTTACTGTAACACCGCTACTGAAAAGTGGCAGTAACACCGAAATAAAAATCAAATAAAATGCAGAGCTTAAAACCGTTAAAACGTGGTTTAAATCATGTGTATTAGTGGCAAAATCTTTAAAAAATACTATAAATTCCTAAAACACATAGACCTTACTGATGCGACTGAACGAATGCCTCTATTAAAACATTACCAAAAGTAAAGAGTATGACACTGATTCGCGTAAAATTTATCTAAAAAAAAACAGGGACTCTATAGGCATGATATCATAGACGAAGTCTTTCTGATCAAACCTCTCAAAAAAGCGTCGAAAAGTAAACAATTAATATTTTCACCGAACGACATAACCTTGAACGTGCGTTCAAAATCGACATGCAAATTGGCACGGGCAATGTTGAAAACAAAATCAGCTGTTCGCATATATTTGCGTTCGGCTTTCAAACTGTGTGACCTTGTTAAAGCGTTAATTCAACACCCCCGTTTCCCCACATAATTTGCGCTTGCCGTGAAACTGATTATTGGTACAGCAGACGATTCCATCTCGCTCGCTCGTTTCTCTTTTCTTTCCCTCCCATTCATGAAACGTTTAATTATACCGCTTAGGGACGGCGTTATGCGATAGTGAAAGCGAGGAAAGTTTGATTGGACTTCCCCGGGAAACTGCCGGTTGTCGGGAAGCTCGGGAATGTTGCTGTTTATATTGTAAAGTTGTTCTATTGCCCTTGACACTATAAAAATAGTGTTGAGGCAACTTTTATTTTAGTTGGTATTTAAAATGAAAGAAGTTGTGGTTTTGGGTTATCTCTCAAATAATGAAATACAGTTTCTTATGAGATTTTAAGATTGCTTAAATCGATGCCCGGATAAAAATAAATCTATGATGAAATTGGAATATATCTTAACAATACTATTAATCGCATAACATGGGTTTGGATCCTGACCAGAACCATGAATCGCTTAAGCATTTTTTGCATAACTCCTTATTTCCACTTTCTAATAACACTTAAATACATTTTATGTGTGTGTTCAAGTTACGCCTAGAGTTCAATTAATACTTATAATTTTAATATAAAAGTCACAAATAAAAGTAAAACTCTGAATTAAAGGAAAAAGCGATATTGCATGATCTCATCCGCGTTTTTACTTATGACCATTTCTCCCTTGTTTTTTAAATATACCCCGAACGCCCCGGAGCGAGTTTTGGGACGCTCATTTGTCTCACCCCCCATCTTCCAGATTTGGGATAATTTTAAATGTGGAACGTGAGGTAGGTCGGGTCTATTAGAACGCGTAATCAAGGTTAAGGGGGAATTAAGACGCGCCCAAGAATACGGGTGGCTTGAGGAAGATTTACATTTTTGACAATAAGGCCAAGTCTGGTAAATATACGATTTTTAAATATATTTAAAAGTAATTGTACTCGTGAAATCATTCTCGAGGGACGTGCGGTCCAGCCACAATTTTAGGTTAGCGTTGGGCGACATGTTGATCGACGGAATGACTGCGTTGCAACTAATAGCCGGTTCCTATATCTTACTATTCATTCATTGTCTTGTCAAAATTTATCCAATGGTAAGGTTGAATTTTAGTGGAAAGATCTTAGTAGCTTATATCAAATTTTAATCGATAGTAAGACAAATTAACTGTCGGTAAGATATACGAACGAGCTATATTTGCGACTATGAACTTAATATTTTTGTGTTTTCCGCTCGTTGCATCATGCTTAGCTGACGCTCCTAGCGATAAGGCCGTGGTCGAGCCCTTAAAATATATATCTATATCTGAATTCTGCAAAATCTCGCAATGTGACATACGTGATTTAAAATTTTCTTTAAAATCCGTTGGCCGTGTCGGAGCATATTTAAGACAAAAACTTTAAATGTAAATATGTTTCTTATCTATAAAATTCTAAACATGCTGTGTTTATACATTAAAGCTATTTAAAATAAACCAACTGGAATAGCCTATACAAACAAGGGAGAACACGATGCAATTTTTTAGATTTCTTGTCTTTTTGTTCGGGGTACACGTAAAAACTATTGAACCGAATTCGATGCGGTATTCGTTGATCGACAGCAAATTCTTAGACTTAAAATCTCCGCTACTTTTTATCCCAGGAATCTTGCGGGAATTTTTCTGGGAATGTTTTTAAATAACCCGATTAAAAAAAATTGAGTTCCGATATAGTCTTTTCATTGATCGATAGCAAATTTGATATTATAAAATCTGTGATATTTTTTAACCCGGAAATCCATCGGAAATTTTCCCGAGAGCGATTTGAAGTTGTTCGGATGCATAAAAATTAGCTTATTCCGACACAGTTTCCACTAAGACGATAGCTTACATACTTTTTTAAATGTTGCAATACTTTGTGTTCTGGGAATCCCGCGGGAATTTCAAGTCAAGCGTGGACGAAGTCGCGGACAAATCCTAGTAATAATATATAATAACAGCCCATAAATGTCCCACTGCTGGGCTCAGGCCTCCCATTATAGGAGAACAGATATTATATGCGCCATGCTTGTCTAATTCGGCTAGGCAGATTTGGCGGTTATTTCGATGTGTGGGTTGCATCACGATATTTTCCTTCACCGTTTTTAGCATGTGGTAATTGTAACAATATATGTTCCTATCTTTTTCCAATTCTTGAATAATAAGAATACACGATTGGCTTAGTCATATATTTTCTTTACCGCAATAAAATAGGCATAGCCTATAATCCGATGTCATTATAAGAGAAAATAGTAGCAATAACCGTTAACAACGCAACAAAGCGTTATTAGCATCGATCAGCCAATAACGAGTTAATAAAACGTTTCAGAATGACTTCGGTTATCTGGTAAATTGCATCTTTGATAATAATATTTGTTTGAAACAAGTATTGAGTCTATTGTAGTAGGGTTGAGATTTAAATTTTTGTATAAATATTTTATTATAAAGTCAATGATCGAATATTTGAAGCTTAGTGGCTTAATAAACTCGCTTCCCATCGCAGTGACGTGTCTTTAAATCTGCCATTAAAGATCTGTGCTTTTGTTCGTAGAGCCTCCTCCAATATTTTCTATTATGGACCAGATCATGCCCGGAAAATATCCACTAATTAGGTAATTTTACTTACTTCAACGGTTTGTTACATTATTGTGCTACTGTTATTAAGTTGTGTTACTCAGTAGATAATATTAGAGAGTAGTTTGTATTGATTACACCACTACTCAGCTCGTTCTGTCATCACTCGAATGTTAAAGCGTGCGGACACAATCTACGAATAACTCCGACTTTGATAGGGTACGGTTTCCCATTCCGAATTTAGTTCGATACACATGTCATAGAAGCGCTTTAAGGTGACCAATTATTGTAAGAGAACCATAATCTTTAAGCAAAAGTACTAAATTATTAGATCGGAATTCTAATAGTAGAAGCACGATGAGAATAAATACGGTTTATAGACGAGTATTCTCTACTATAATACGTCGGCTATAAGGTTAAATCTCCGTCATATTCTCAACACAAAATAAGAAATAAAAAATAAACAAAATAATAACATGTAACAATAGTTCACATCTGGATTGACACGGGATAATCCTCTAAACCCTTGTGTGTACGAACAATGACCTTATTAGGACCGACATTACAAGGTTTACTCTTCCTGTTTTTGTTTATAAGTCGAAACAAACATACGTCATTGTATGTGTACGGATGTATGTATATTATTATGTACTTATATAAATGTGTCAGTAACTGCGTTTGTAATGAACCGATTATCATGTAATCTTTCATACAATCCATACACGTTTTCCCTGTCTTTATTATTATATATGTCAATCGTTCAGTTTAATATTCTTGTTGCTAGTTGATTTTCAGACCTCCTCATTAAATACTCATAAAACCTTAACCCTTTTAGCTTTTCAATCACGAGTGCAATTTTGAAAGATCCAAAGCACGTTTACATTTTGTTTCTTTATCAATCAATCAATCTTTATTTGCAAAAACATAGGTACATGAATAGGTATTAAATAATATAAAGTTTCCAGTATGTTTTGTCATTTACATGATGTGCAAAAGACTTACATTAACTAAATGTCTCGAAGCTATAACCCTACACTAATGTTTCCAAATTAATTTCAGTAAGTATACATGTCAAATAAATAAATAAAAAATTGTTAAAATTATTAAAAACATGTTAAAGTATTAAATTTGAAAATTTCAATGTAATTATCTTATTTTATTGTATTATAATTGATATATTCGTCTACGCTATAGTATAATCAATTAAGTAAAAAAGTGGTCATATAGGGTTCGAACCGTTTAAGTGGTAGCTCGCTAATATTAAGGTAATTTATTAAATATTGTTATTGCCATACAATATGCGTTTTTCTTAAATATTGATAATTTAATTGATTCTATTTTATCAATCGCAGTATTTAATGTTGTTTCAATGTTTAATTAAGGAACATCTAAAGTGTAGATATTAAAGTAGAAAATATTTCTAATTCACCGTCTAAATAAGCAATTTAACTAAAATTTTCTTCAAAAATTTATTTGGAAACAAAAATCAGATCACGTTAGAAATAAAATTAATATTTAACAAAAATACTACTCTACGACTAATTTCAGGCATGATCACGTTGCCACGTTGCCACGTTACTGCCAGAGGAATAGCCTTTGGGTCGCGTGAGACATTAATCAGGCGTTTGGCTGTCTCGATACATAGCGCTTTAGAACCCTATAGTCCTAAGGTGTCTAACCCAAAAGACTCAAATATGTACGATTTTCCTGCTTCACAGTAGCTACATATATGATACTTGTTAGGTATTAAATGATCCCGAATGTACAGATGATTTAGAACATTTGAGCCATAGAACAGACCTTGGAGCTATAAATAATTTTGTTCTACCGTTTTGGGAGTACTCGGATGAATTATTTTATTTGATGCCCAAGTCGTTATACTACTTCTTCTACTGCAGTATTCGTCGGTGCGCTTGGAATTACATCCATACTTCCTCGATTTTTAGCTCTCATCCACTGTTTATGGCGTTCGCATCTTCATGTCATACTTGTGTAAACTATGAAATTTTCCTGGTTTTTCTAGATTGATCTGAATCTGAGGCTCTTCAAAAAACACGTAATCATATTATTTAGTCCCGAAGAGGTGGTTTCTTTAATGTGCAGTCTAGAAAATTAGAGTGTTGTAAGATCCTTGTCCAATATCCATGGACGACGCTAGATCAAGTCGACCCTCTACCTACAAGCAAAGATAAAGAAATAACGAAATGATCTACTCTTAATATCGTTGTTCTTGTAACTTAATTAACTTTTTCGATAAAATCGTATTAATTTTCCAAATTGGCATGTGTTGTGTGTTGATTATGCTCAACGCAAATCCTTTCCTACAATACATTCTTTAACAAAATACTCGATAAATAACTATCAGAAAATACAACACAAAAAGCATCCGAAATTCCAATTTGAAAGACAGCAAAATACACATGTATATTACACGTGCTACTTGGTAAATCCTTCACAGAAAAACGAGATGGGACAGGGTGGCATCATTCCCCAAAAGGGGTTAGCCCCCACCTGCGGGGAGATGGGCCCTGTGGGGGTTGGGGGGTCTATAGAATGTCTCCGCATTTGTGAAACCCCTTTGCAAGGAAGGGTTACCTTGGGAGCGGAATAGAAAATAGTACATAATAAAAATTCAAAATATATTCTTTGGAGACTCCAATTTTCTGGGTACGCCTTATACCCATAGGGCGAATCATTTCTTTTTGATTATTTGAAGGTTTTTTGTACGAAACGTATCTTCCTCGCGTCGCTCAATGTTTTTTATGTTGCTTGTGTTTAATTAAAACTACGTTTTAACGTTTCCAAGCGTTTATTTTACTTTTGACGTTTGCGCGTCTATCAAGTAAATGTCTTATTTTATTGTTGTGACGTAAACGTAATAGTGATGTTATGTGGGTCATGTAACGCACAGACTATTAAACTATCGGCACTATACGTAAATAAAATGAAAGTAATCGATTTGAAAATAAAAACATGGTCTACTTTACAAAAAAATAATAACGCATTTATTATAATTTTGTACTTATTTAATATATGTAAACTATGTTCATTGAACTGTGTATATTAATTATACGATATTAGTATTTTTAGCAAAAATATATAGATAATGTTACATGCCGTCAAAGATAAACGCACAGCTGCCTGTCGTAAGCGCAGTTTATTGTCTTCCCGGATTTAGGAATTCTTTTATGTTTAGAATTTGTAATTTATAAAAACATGTTATTGTTTTCCTACTTGTTTTATGACCATCATTAGCGTCGAACTAATCCTTATCGTTATTGTTTTCGACTTTGTTGGCCGTTCGCAGGAATAGATAATCAGGTGTACAAATAACTATTTCTCTGAAACTCAGTGTGCGCAACTTTTTTTTGTACTGTGTAGGTAGTGTAAGACAATGCCCGAATGGAGGGATTGGGCAGTCAAGCGACGACTACGAGACGAGTAAGACGTTTGTAGTACTCTCAAAAAGCGATATAGATGACGGACTTTGCGCGTGTCGAATTGCATTAAATCGTGCAGTGTGAACTTGTTGCATCCAGTTTTATTTGTATTTGTTTTATACCTGTTTGTACAGTTCTAATAAATTCTATAGTAGTTCCAACGGCATTTTTAATACGAGTCCTGTAGCTCGTAACAATGAGTTAGATTGATTAAAACTTATTTATAAATAAAGTTGATTTTTAGAACAAATCAAGTCGTTAACGCATTAGGACATTTCTAATTGATCCGTCATCGAACTGTCAAAAGTAAAATAAATACTTTTTTTTATCGCAGGAGTTCAGCAGACAGGCAGACGGCCCACTTGATGGAAAGCGATTACCATCGCCTATGGACATTTGCAACACCATAGGTGCTACAAATGCGCTGCTGCTCTCTGAAGGGAGACTGGAAAGTAGTCACTGATGCCGGAACACAACTCAAGGTTGTTATGGCGACATACTTTAGACCAGGGGTGGTAGCCATCCAGTCGGGCAAATGCTCTACCACCTAGTTGTGGGTTGTTTAGTCGCCTCTTACGACAGGCAGCCCGACCGCAGGAAATTGTATTCTTTCTACGTTCTTGCACGGATGAATGCCGTTTTCTCCTGCTTGGAGCCGTGATTAAGTAAATAAGATTAGGGTTCTATAGAGTAAATAACAACCATAAACAAAAATTAAATAATTAAAATGAAAAAGTTTGGGGTAGGTTAAATAATAACTTTGACATTACTCTGTGACACTTGATATCTTTGTCTTTCGTGATATCGGCTATTGAAGTGGCCAAAATGTCAAATAAATTAAATGCCACGCTTCAGACCGTTACAAGGTAATTTTAATTATGTGTATTAGTGGCGAAAACTTAAGAAAATACTACTGCTTGTGTTATTTTTTTGAGGGTAAGTTTACAAAATTTTATGTGAAATATCATCGCGACTAACTTGGTACTTTTGCAGCGTCTTTTCAGAGTTCTATTACCTTTTTATGTGCTCATTTGATCATTGTGTCAGCTGATATTGAATTATGACGTGGCCTAGGATGGAACATACTTACTTATATATCTATTCACTTGACTACTTGAAGACAACTAGATAGTATTTGATAGAAAAAACATACTGGCAAATTACCCGAAGGTAATAAAAACCAAGCGTGTTTTGGTCCAGGGTTTTCTTCCTTTATGAACATTAGAGGCGCTGAGTTTGCGGCCTCGAGGGTTGACCTTTTTGCCCCGGCTGCAACTCAACTCAATGAGCAACTACCCACTGGTAACTACGTTTAAAGCCACCGGAGCCTCCCTCACTTGACGATGGCTTCTCAGCAACTGTTGTTGGTCAATCTGCGGCTTAGTTAGCCATTCACAAAATAATTACAATGTAGTTCAGTTACTATCTCACCTTAATATGAATTCAAATATAATTACATACACAGACAGGCAAATTGAAGTACAAATGTAGCGTGGATTAGTAGTTCTCAACCAAATCACTACATTTAGCGTTCTGAAAATTGCAATTTATACTTTTACTTTCAATAAACAAGAAACTCGTAAGCAGTATACACATATCACTGTCTGACAACTTACTTGTAACGCGAGTCAGTCTTGTGCACGGCCCTTATAGTATATAGTGGGAAAATAAAGTAGATTAAACACTATATATCTTTACAGTAAAATTACACATTCAATATTTTATAGGTTATGAAGTAAAATGTCATTTGTTCTCTCATGTCAGTGACGTGGCACACAAAATATGGTAATACTCAGCAAGCACTTCAGCGAATTGTATTCGAATAAATGATTCGATACAAGTTTGTTACACGATTATTTATTTTAATTTTAATTTTGAAGTAACGTATTTATTGTTGGTTTTGGTTTGGTATAGTAAATTTCGGAAACGTATTTTCTCCGTTATTTACTATGTTCTGGGTGTCTGGGATCGGCCCCAGAATGGTCCGTTGTATATTACCCATAACACAAGCATAACTTGCTTAATTTGGGAATATATAGTGTGTGTGCTTGTCTGCCGATTTATTATTTATTATTATTATTTATTTGTTTTTACTAATTAAGTATTATATAAGTAGAATTAGTTTTATTAATTATTATTATTATTCAATTTTAATTAACAAATTTGGGTCGTTTTAGCCTTACGCTTAAAGGAAAGTTTGCACTGAAAATCAGCGTTATGTCGGATATAATTCCGGTACAGCAATATGTTGAGTGCAAACCTTGTTTGCTGAAAATGCGGCGTACAAATTCTCAAAATATGCTCTGTGTATAATAATGTATAACGAATGTAATTATGTCGCTATTTCTTCGAATAAAGTTTTTCTTTCTTTCTTTCTGTTCTTTCACTGTTTTCGGTGGCCATCTTGGAATTTAGGTGGCCAAAATGTATATCAGACCATGCATAGCATAAGGTTCCATAGAAGTGGGCAACGTCCACTATCTTTGTCATTTGAGAATTGAAATAAGCTGAACAATCAAACCTCCTTAGAAGCGCTTTTAATCAATACATTTGTCTCACTTTAATTATAGAGAAAATGAGACAATAGATGTAGTTCTAATTTTCACCACGCGCATGTGACGTCATTTTTATATTAGAAACGTCAAAGATTGTTGCAATTTCTCGACTGACATTTATGTTTGTTTTCTTACCTATTGTTCTGTTTTCTTGCAAATGTGTTGAAAAACGTTGTATGACACATGTGCGGTTGGTTGGTTTTACAAACTCGTGACTTTGGTAAGCCATCGAATACGTTTCGGTCTTACATTCATCTACTCGTTCTTAAAAACCAACATACCGCACTAGTATCACAAATAACTATAGGTACGCTTGTCATCTATTTACACAATTAAATGTGACAATTCACTAATACTGTCTTTAAATTAAAATTTATGAATTTACAAGGTTTCGGATTAATTGTCTGTATTGTCCATAATAAAGTCGTGAAAGCGTAATGGCTAGCGCACGCGTCCCATACTCAAAGAGCGCGGATTCGATCCTGGCCGGAACGCATGTACCGCTTAGTCAGTTTTCTAATCGAATGTGCATATTGTTACAATTATCACGTGCTAACAACGGTGAAGGAAAACATCGTGGTGCAACCTGCACATCGAGATAACCGATGTGTTAAACCTGCCAGACCGCTTTGTACAAGCGTGGCGGATATACTGTCCATTCCCCCTATAATGGGAGGACCGAACAGCAGTGGGAAATTTATGGGCTATTTTATAATATATTATATTGTCCATAAAGTGAGCATTGTTACCGCAACCTGTATTTTGGTACTTTCGTAGTGTTTTTTAAGCTCATACGTGTATTTACATACATTAGTCGTTTTCCCTATAACGAGAGCATGTATGTAAAAGTTATTGGTAGAGAAAGAAGTACTATAATAGAATTTTAAATCAACTGATTTATTATCTAAACTCTTTTTTGCGTTTGTATATTTTATAAAATTAAGAGATCAAAATAAGTTGTGAACTAAACTATTTTTAAAATACACTCGTACTTACTAAAAGTAAAACAGAAAACGTATAGATAAAAATTGGTCCTAAAGCACTGTCACTGATCGAGAACGTCCTCACAAAGGTTGGCGACGTTGCATTTCTTTATTCATAATTTCATGTTTTGCAGCATTTAAAAATTTAATACATTTTACTAAGATCATTTTAGTATATTTTGTATAATATATTACCTGAAGTGTTAATGTCGAGCATTACATTTGGATTCGCAGTAGGAGGCAGGCCTCCTTCGTGCGTTCCCTCTTCCACTATCCCCAACGACATCAAAAATAGATATCCGAACGTAAATTAAATTTACATGAAATTCGATGCATTACCATATAAAATAGAATAAGGAAAGAGTGTTTTGATCGAACATCGCCGCCATGTCAGGTAACGGACAATTCGAAAAAGGAATTTCCTTTTTCAAACGAAAAATCCATCCAATACAATATATCACACGGTTCTAAGCCCGTTAGGAAAAGAACGGGATGGGAATATATATTAGTTGCATGTTGGAAAAGGAAAGAATAAAATGTCCCTGCGAAATGGAACGTAAGAAGATTGAATAGAAGTCACACTAATGCTTGAGTGAGTTACCTTTACGCACACATGGGTATAGTATGCTGGGTTAAGGCTCAGCATGTAAAGAATAATCATATATTTCTTTGTACCAATTATACTGAAATATTGCTACTTACGCTTGGTAAATACTATGATAATTTATTTTTTCACACTTAATTACACTTTCACCGTCACTTAGGGAGGCACAAGCCCAGCAATGTGACGTTTATGGGCTGTTATTATTAGTTATCTTAAGATATGGTTTAATGTTTTCAGAGCGATATAAACGATAAATTAATATAGATTTTTCAAGATAGCGGGTACTGTATATATATCGCCGTATTACGTATTTACGTAAGCGAATTCTGAAAATATAGGTTCTTTACATATATATTACAGAGATAAGTAAATTATATGATAGAATAGAAATAAAAATGATAAGTACGAGAAGCTTCTAATAAAAGTCTTCGTGTCTGTGACATATATAGCAGAAGATTGCAAGCAAATCACTTGCGCTGGTACTGTCACGTTATAGTGAGACCGGCTAGTTTGCTTGTTTGTCGTATCTTGTTAAAACACGACATTTGTTGTCTACATAACTAGCCGGTCTCACTATAAGGTTACAGCACCAACGTAACCGATTCTCTTTCGCAACAACAAAACACAGTAAAAAATTAAAGCTTAATACTTCTTTTATTACGATTATATTCTCCGATATCTCGATATCTCAGTGAAGAGCATATGATTTAAGAAAACGCTAAGCAATAAGAATTAATTTAGCTGTAAGAAAGATGAAAAAACTAGATCTAGCGCCGCTTGGCCACAGATTTTTTTTCTGTTTTTACCAAATCTACCCCTTAACGAGAAAAATGACAATGTGTGCGCCTAAACGTGTGCTTGCGAAAATTCAGATCAGTCGTGAAACACGCACACGTGCAAAGTGAAAGGCTTAGATCACGCCCACACTCTCATTATGAAGGTATCTTTACACAAATCTTATTTTATTGTTAGTGTGTGAGTGATTTTTCGCAGCACACTAAAATTGTTTGCGAAGTCCAATTGTATGTACATGTACATGAGAAGCATTTTATTGGTACCTATTAAAAATGTGCATTTTGCAGTGAAATTAAACTCACTTTTTTTATTTCACAATCTCCTCATCGTTTGGAGTCAACACAACATTTCTTATAGTCGAGCGATCTATGTTGGGAGTGTCCCTTATGGATAAAATGTGTAAGAGAACTAAAGCTACTGACATAGTTGACGAAATTAGCATGCTGCAGTGGCAGTGGGTCGACGACATTTGTCGCAGGACAGATAGCCGATGGAGTAGAGGAGTCTTAGAGTGGAAACCACGTCTTGACGAACGTAGTGTAGGATGCCCTCCCGCCCGATGGACACCGGTGAATAGGTGGCGCAAACTTGGGGAGGCCTACGCCCAGCAGTAGATGGCGGCTGGCTAACGACGACTCCTCTACCACAAATAATCTTGTCATTCATAACTCTTATATTCATTAATCTTCCTGTTTAACGTTGTTTTGTCACATTATTTTCATCCCGTATTATTTACATACTACACTGGTCGCCCAGTGGTCGAAGTTCGACCATAATTAATTTAAATTATAAGTTTGAACATTATTAAGGTTCCGTTGTCAAAGACCATACTTCTATAATCACAGATTTCACCAAGGCTACACTGTTAACTTAACTTTAACAATAAACAAAAGAGTATATATACGTGAGGGTGTCAAATACATGGTAGTGTGTGTAATGGTTTTTTTTTATTTAATGTATTTTATGCATAATTAAACAAAAATATTAGCATTCTGCAACCTTCTCTATATAAACTATAAGGGTGCGAAATTTCATACCCCTCTGTCCGTGCAATTTTCGTAAAAAGGGGTACAAAGTTTTTGCTTCACGTATTAATATAAAGATTACATACCTATACCAGCTTAACCGCTTTCCTCTCAATCTTTTAGTCACGGATGCAACTTTCAAAGATGCTCTTTTATACGTGGTAGAGCCATGTTGGAATCAGCTCTTAGGGTCAGCTCGATTGGTGTGTTACTACGCTTTCGCAGAATATCGGTGTGAAACGGTTAGCCTCGAGCTAATCTTGTTTCGTGCGATGAGTGATCCCGTTTCCCTTATCCCTATTCCAACTCTTCTATCCCATTCCTCTTGTCTAATCCGTCATTTATTTGGGAAACTTAATAATTACACAGGTCCACCAAAAAAAAAGTTGTGTGTGCTGACTGTCAGACTATGATTTTCTGGTGTATTGTTTCCTGCATTGTAATAAAGAGTAATATGATAATTGATTACCGTACTGGTGTTGTAGTTATTATAGTTCTGTTTACTTGTATATTTTCTCTTCTTTTACTAAATAGGAGTATGATTCTTTTTATTTTTTGTGTGTGTGTTTGTCAATCTGTTTTATGTTTCCTAGACTGTGTTACTTTCTTAGTACATTTACTGTGGTGATGAAAATCAGCGCTGTGCTGGAGGAAACTCCAACACAGCTTATGTTGAGTTGCCGACCTCATTTGCAGGAAATGCGGTGTACAACATATCGAATTTAACCATAGAAATATATGTATAAATCATTTCTACATCCTTGTATTGTCGCTTTTCTAGCAAATAAATTCTTTCTTTCTTCCCTGCTGAACACGTTTCCGAAGTGAGCATTGGGGGTCAATGAGCAAATGATCGATAAAAACCCAAAAGGTCTTGATTTTTATCGGTTTTTTGAGTTTTACTCGGTTACTTGGTCATTGGCCCCGAATTCTCACTTCAGATTCGCGTTCAGCGCCAACGCCAAAAAGTCATAACCAACTAGCACACACAATTAGTTCGTCATCATCCACAGAAATTCATCATCATATTCCACCCTCTTTACCGCATCCTAAAGGCTGACAACGCGTTAGCTTCACCCGTGGTGTTGCTAACGCGTGCCTGTTTGCCAGCCTCGCAATTAAAAAAAACAATATTCATGAAATTTATAGAGAGCAAAATAAATTTGGCTATACATTCCATTGCGTATATTATCTAAAATCTTAAACGATACATATTCCAAAATATCACAGGCAAACCGCAAGAAAACAACATAACAATCCACAACATGAAAACAAAGTTATAGGTAAACGCGAGTTACGGTTACTAAACTAAAAGTCATTCCACTCAAACATTTCGGTTTATAGGAAAAAATTCCTTACAATATAATACTAAACACGACATAAGCACATAGAATATATTTACCATAAAACATATTCATATCCCATGGACCGGTAATAGCTTTTTATGAACGTCTCGCACGGAAGTTAGTGGTTAAACGTTAGCGTTCGTATTTAAGTATTCGAGTTGTATACGAGGCTCGTTTAGTTGTTCACACAGGCAAGTCCACTTGAATGGTTAGTGGAATGGCAAGTGACTGCGACACAAACAAACCCATGAATATTATATACTAGCTGCGCCCGCCGTTTCACCCGCGTGGTGATGGAAAATCGTTATACTTTGGATAATTTACAGTATATCTTTATAAATTATTGCCTACGTGTTATTCTGCTGTGTAAGCTATATTACTGTCCAGTTTCTTCAAAATCCATTCAGTAGTTTTTGCGTGAAAGAGTAACACACATACATCCATACATCCATACATTCATTCTTACAAACTTTCGCGTTTATAATATTTATAGAGATTATAGAGATATGAATCTAACTAAGTACATGGTATAAATTAACTAAAAAAATATTTTCATTACACGGCACATAACGTAAGATGGTGATATTTTGGTGTACGAGTAGGTATATCTGAAATCATAAGCGAGCTTTTGTATATATTGTATACCGAAATGTGAACCCTATATATCATATTTCACACTGAATAATATTATATTCTTCTTCGTTGGTGAATAACGGGTTGTCAAGAAAATATCAATTTATTCAAATCTCATTATTTTTTACAAGTTAAACTATGTAAATCAGGGCCATGCTTCATTATGGTCCAATCTTTTATTTTCTTAAACTGTTTTTATCTAACCCTCGCAAAACTTTAGTACAAAAGGCGTATAAATACACTATTATATTAAAATGTAAGGGCATGTCAAAATTTTATCACTATATTTTCGAGTTTTGCGGCCACAAACATACGGGAGCTAAATAAATTTATAAATAATATAATATTTATATATATATATATATATATATATATATATATATATATATATATATATAAAGATTAAATTTTTGTGGTGAAAAATTAGAGTTACATTTCTGTACTATGAGTCAGTTTAGTTTAGCAAACAGTCGAGCTACTGTCCACTCTCAAACCCACAACGAATTTGTTCTATCGTGTCATGGCTACATTTAGCTGTGTTTGCCTCGTGAGCGTTCATGTGATATGGAAATCAGTATTATAATACCTCGAGATTTGTGGCACTGTGTGTAGGCAGGCGATACTTTATATTATTAAATGCCTACGTCCGCAGCTTGGACTATTATTATTTGCTTTATTATATCAGGCAATTAATGTTCACCTACTGCGCCTGAACCTTCCTATTAATATTTATTTTCATTCCATGTCTTCATCGCTGCCGTCTGCACATGGGATCTGTAATGAAACAAAGTCAATCTATACAAATATTATAAAGGGGAAAGATTTGTATTTTTGTATGTTTGTATCGAATAAACTCACAAACTACTGGACCAATTTCAAAAATTCTTACACCATTAGGTTGCTACATTATCTCTGAGGAACATAGGCTATATTTATTATTAGAAAAAATTAGGGATACTGAAACTTCAATAATGTAATCCGAGGTGTAAAAAAATTTGCAATAAAATGAAGAAAAAAAACTACTTATGTCCTGAATAAAGATATGTTTACTCTGTGTTTATCCGAAATTATTTAAAAAATAAATGTCCACCCATGCGAAGCCGGAACGGGCCGCTAGTGTATTATAATAACACAGAATGACTTTTTCAAGTGGGCCTTCACAGTCAAATCCTAAACTATACGTATTTCGTGAATAAATACTCTAAGGAGTCTCGAGGCATTAGATTTTTGAAAAATCAATTACCTTAGTAAGGAATGGTGTCACCTGATTTAAAAAAAGAAATAACAGTCTGTATTATTACACCAATCCATAGTGTAGCTGATAAGGATCAGTTTCTGTGAATAAATGTCAAAGCTCAAGTGCCTGCCGCAGGAAATTGTATTCTTTCTCCGTTCCTGCACGGATATAATTACGTATTAAAAAGTAAATGCTTATTACAATCAAGTGCAGCACAACTAAAAAGGCGGAATAAATATACTAACATATACATAAGTACCTATATACTGTACAGCTGTGTAACTTGAAAACCAGGTAAATATCTTCCAAAAACGCTTACTATACCAAGAAATACATATATCAACACCAGTAAAGCATGCAAGTTTAAAACTATTTTTGCCATAATAACATATAAAATTTACAATTTAAAAAAATCTGTAAGTCGTGATAGCGTAATCAATTCAATCCTGGCCGGAACGCATGCATCACTTAGTCACTTTTCTGACCTAATGTGCATATTGTTAGAATTAACACGTGCTAATAACGGTGAAGGAAAACATCGTGATGCAACCTGCACATCGAGATAACCGATGTGTCAAACCTGCCAAGCCGCCTTGGACAAGCGTGGCGGGTATACTGTCCGTTACCCCCATAATGGGAGGCCCGAGCCCAGCGGTGGGACATTTATGGGCTGATATTATTGTTATTTATTAATATAAAATCTATTTCAAATAGGACGGTACGGCTTACACATCCATAAAACTTTCGTAGGAAATAAGTATTATTTTAAATTATATAAAAATATATTTAATCGCATCATATTTATTTTGCAATAGTCACGCCTACAATAGATGTTACAGTAAATTATGTTGATAGTTTCACGTATGCTAGCCATATTGCCACAGTTTAACAAGATTGTTCAACTATGATATTGGTGTGCAAAATTATTCTTATATTAATATAGTAAAATTGAATTGTTATGATTATATTACATGAAGGTATGTCTCTGAAAACCACGGGCCAAAAATAGCCCGGACATTTGGGAGGCTTGCGTGAGGCCATGGGAAGGCCAGCACGTAGAGGCAGGCCCCTTAGACAAAAATAGAAATGTGGTGTGACACTGACCGATGATTATCCCTGTCTTCCATTTTGACTATATTATTACAATTAAATTATATTTATAAATGTCAGGATGAAAACTGTAAATATCAAATACAATAATCGGTCAACGTTGTGTGTATCTCATATAATCCTGCATTGTACAGAAACACACAAGCAAGTTAAAGAGCTTGTTATTATTTAATAATAATTCTATACTCAAAATCACAATGTTTATGTCTCTATTTACGGAGTTTTTCCCATACCGTCCTATTTGAAATAGACTTTGTACATAGAATTATTTCCATTATGTAATAGTAAATAACTACTATGTCTATCTGTATTTGAATGATTTTGATGATTTGAATTCAAAATTTCAATGGTCTACCATCGCTATATTCCGATATGTTTTGAAATAAATTTTACGTATCTGAAATCGTCTGGACAGGATTTCCGATCTAGACTGAAAGTTAGCCCCTAATACAATACCCACTCTATACAGATTTAAAGGAGTTTAGGGGAGATTATTGTCAATGTTCAGGGTGTTTACCTTATTGTCTGGACCATAATCATATAGGGATTCTATGTATATTTTAGTATTTATGCTTTTAATTTACTGATAGAAAATTTACATTACTTGTATGAACTTTATGTTTCATTCCTAGACCATTAATAGAAAGACGGAGTCTCGGACTATCAAAATGAAGCCAGCTAAAGGATGCCGAGCAGATCGCCAGGACGTGGGAAACCGCGACCATGATTCAGACTAGTATGGCTAGCATTGGTGGAGGCCGTGCGCCTACACCTGCTGCGATGTGTTGCTCGGAAACGCAGGACCCTGACCTTCAGGATGAGGCAGATGCTTACCGGGCATGGTTGCTTCGATAAGTATCTGCGTCAGATTGTGGGATGTCTGCCTTCCTCTCAGTGCGGACAGTGTGGCGCACAAGACGTTGCGTTCCATATGTTGGTCGAGTGCGCAGCATGGGCACCGCAGAGATTTGAACTCGAGACCGTCGTAGGTCCGATCGATTTGATCGATTCGACATATTTTCAGATTGTAATAAATGAAAAAATAATAATTGCTGATATTTTTTTAATGTTGTTGTACAGGTGAACACAAAATCGTTTCCCTGGGACGAAAGTACTGTTTTCATCCCTGTGATCAGGCAACTCCAAGCAATATCATTTCTTCACTGCTATTAATTAATTAAACAATAATAAAAAACAAAAAAATATTCATTTACTGCTTTATAATGGGCTGCGTACTCATTCTGTTAAAAACAAATCCAGAACAGAAAAACAGAGCAGACAGACAAATCAACTCAGATACTTTCTATCATACAAAACGTCGCGGCTTCATAGCTTATAGATTTTCCACGAGCATAAAAACTTATGATTTCACAACCTTGTACAAATAAAAGGAATTAAATAGTGGTAAAGTATTCTTTGAAGGGTAAATAAAATTATTTATATCGTCATAGAGAGAAGTAAGACGTCAAAATGTTATTTTAACGCATGTTCTTGAAGGTAGATAGTATATTTATTTATTTAAATGATGGAAAACTCCAGCTAATACATATTGTTACGAGACGCAGAACTCGAATTAAAATGCTGTTGGAATTATTATAGAGTTTATTAGAACTATAAAAACACGTATAACACAGGTACAAATATATTCGAACATAATAAGTCCAAACGTAATGCAGAAGATCGTAACTCAATAAAACGCGCAAAGTCCGTCACTTATTTGATTCCCGATTTAACTTCGCGAATAGTATCTTGATTAAGTAACACACAAATACCTATACAGTTCACAATAAAACATTAAAAATTTATGGCTTTGACACTTAGATTGGCTCCCTAAATATCGTTCCCAAATGGATCAACATTATGCTGCTTCCTTATTTTATTTAAAAGTTGCTTGCTCACACTATACAGTTTCCAAGCGTTTTACTTTGACGTTTGCACGTGTATCAAGTTACATATTTCTTGACACTAAACCCCAAATGAAACAAACCACATAATCGTCGCACTTTATTATTGTGGGTAGCGTAATACTGATGTTCTGTGAGTCATGTAAGGGACAGACTATTAAACCATCGACACTACGTAAAGAAATCGAAAGTAATCGTTTTAAAAATAAATAAAATATGAAATAGAAAATAAAATGTTCTACTTTATTACATTTTTAACTTTAGTAGAAAAATGGCTTATTTAATATAGGTAAAATATTGTTACGAATTTGTATATTTGTGGGATGTAAATTCGAAAATACCATTGGAATTATCACAAAGTTTTACAAAATTATATACTTGTAATTCACAGTTCTTACAAGTATAGCCGAATACAACAAAACCAAACCGTAGGACAGACAATCGTAATCACATAAATCGCGCAAAATCCGTCGTTATAAGATACTCGCTCCGAAAGTACCACTAGTAGTTGAAGTAATATCGCTTCGATCGCATTCGAAAGACGACTGGCGCATTTCCCTACTGACCGACTCTCATCCATTTGTAAATTAGACATGGCCTCCTAGCAACACGCCGCCCACTGATTTTTGAAATCGTTAAATGGTCAGCTTAATGGCTTCCAAGAATTTGCATGAAATACCAACAGATGAAAGAAGGTTTTATGATGTCTTACGGCAGCGTGAACAAAGAGATTAGCGCGAACAATAGATCACTAAAATTCAAAGGGTAATAAGACACCTGCAAAGGATTAGTATCGGCTTGCACCAACATGTTCATTGAGATGTCGGTATACTTACTATACGATATAGTACTTTTAGCAAAAATGTATAGATAAGTTACATTTATTACAACTTATTTATAAATGAAGTCGATTTTTATAACAAATCGAGTCGGTAACGCATTAGGACATTAATCCGTCGTGGAGCTGTCAAAAATAAAAAAAATGCTGGGAAAGGGTATATAGGAATGCATTTTATCTACAGTTGGTGGAATTAAAAGGTACATTTACGCAAACTTTGGAATACCCTTCAGAGGTACTGTCAACGAGGCCAAAACATTGCCTATATTTAAGAACTCACTCAGAAAACACTACGTTTCCTTCAATAATTATGGCTTATTCTTATACTGTTAGCTAATATAAATATGTATAGGTTAGTAAGTTTGGGTGTTTATAAAGAAGTGTAAATTATGTGTAACTTATAAAATAGTTCAAGTGCAGTGGAGACTCGATTATCCGGACCGGCGCTCAGTTATACGGACTGAGAAATTTCATGATTAAGATTACAATATTTTAGTAACGTAAATAAATATTTAACTACATTCATACGGACGCCTGTAATGTTTGTCTAATTTGGTTGACAAGTTTTATTTGTTATTTCGAATAAACACGTGTACGCGAGGTAAGTTATCTTTCTAGAGTTAATAATATGAATAAAATTAGCTTTTATTCATATATTGAATTATCCGGATTTTCAATTTCAGTCCGGTTAATCGAGTTTCTACTGTATATGTATTTAAGTTATGTTCTATCCAATGCTCTACACCACCTATATTTCCTGGAAGAGATTACTTTGAGCGATAAGGCCGCTTATTGTTTTTACCATGAAAATAGTGTAATAACTTGTTGTAATTTTTAATTCGGTGAGCAATAAAATGTTATCTATCTATCTATTTATTTATTGGCAAATTAATACGTACAGACTTGGCCGGAATGTTACAGGTACTAATACTTTTCGAGTTTCTATGTACTACTCTGTCAAAAAAATACCAGGAAAAGATGAATATAAACAAAATGTTACTTAATCATTCAAATTTATTTTATCACCTTCAAAGTATGCTCCTTTTGAAACGATACACTTACGCCAACGAATAATCCAATCGTCAAAACATTTTTAAACGCTTTTTTCGGAATTGAGTTTAGTTCTCGTCACGAATTCTCCTTTATGTCTTCTACCTAATGAAAACGGGTGCTACGACGTGGTATTTTGTGTTTAGGACGAAGAAAGGAGTCGGCTGAACCCATATTTAGTAAATAAGGTGGTTGCTCGATGGTATTTGTTGAGTTTTCGGTCAAAAATTCGTTCACAATGATGGCCTTGTGCGAAGGCGCATTATTGACTTTGGCGTGGTTTTTTCGGTTTCGGTTCACTTCGAGCCTTCCAACTGAACCAAAACCACTCCGAAGCTTGTTGACTATCATGTCCTCAATTCGTTATATCATGTCCTCAGGGAATTTTATGCGATTGAGTTTTTAGAGAAAATTCAGGTCTTTTGGGACTACCCGAGCGGCAACATGTTTCATACGCAAGTAATTATTTAAAATGATACGTAATCGACTCGTGAGATACAGAAAGTTCAGTGGCTATTTCTCTCAAACTTGAATGAGGGTTTTCAGTCATTATTTCCTTCACTTTTGCGATGTTAACTTCAGTTGAAGACCTTGATGACCTACCAGGGCGAGGCAAATCTGCCATCCAGCACATCTCGACCGTTTTTGAACGCTTTGTACCACTCATAAGCACGTATTTTTGATAAAGTCGATTGACCGTAAGCCTTTTGTAACATTTTCAGTGTCTCCGAACACGAAATTCCATTGGCAATGCTAAATTTAAGACAAACTTTTTGTTCGATATTTTTGTCCATTATGAAATTCGCAATTCACACTAGATATGATCTAACTAAAACAGCACCGTATTTAATCTAAATGACCGATTTAACTCAAACTCCGCGCCAAAATGAAAAACAGTTGTGCCAATCTAACCAAAAAAAATGAATTTAGAACCATAAACAAAGCATCCATTCCCGATACTTTTTTGACTGAATGTATTTGAAAATCGTTTAAAAATTTTAATAAAACAGTAGTAACACCCAAAAAGCCAAAGAATTTCACACTCTCTGACAATAAAATTGTGATATTCTTAGGAAATTCTTTATTAAATACGGTAAAACAATCTAGATACTCATTAAATTAATTTAGTTATTAGTAATAAAGTACATAATTGCTAACTAATCTACATTTGAAATTATTTTTTTACTTCATCTCTTGCAAAATACGTCATATATTCGAAAAACTTCTAGAAAAAAATAATTAATAACATTGATATTATTATTCATTACCTATCCCTAAGGCTATTAAGAGTAATTAACAGCGATTTAAAACTTTAAGTTTATTTAATACTGAAAATTGTATATTGTCCAAGTAAACAAGTTCAAGAGTGCAGTGACTTTACCATTAATTGTTGAAAGAACAATAAAAACTGAATTTTAGCTAGGGTTGCCACAAGTAGTCTGTATGCAATAGACTTGCTTATTGAGGGTTTCCATAAATCTATGGAGGAACAAAGAAACAACACTAATTCTTGCGGCCAATCAGCTTCAACGAATTTTTAATAAAATTCTGACTGGAGTCGATTTGATTTGACCAAAAGTGTATTCTTTACGCCGCTTTACAATAAAAGGTGTAATAGTGGACGTTATATAACTACGTGGTGGCGCGGGTGAAACCATGGGAAAAGGTCGAGTTGAGGGCGTCGTGTTCCACGCGCGCTCGTTTCTCCTCCCGTAGGGCAAGATATTTAGCAGCCCCACCCTGGACAGAGAGGGACGCCCGCGGGGTTTATTCTTTCCTCCTGTAGTGCATGGCCATATGCAGGGGCCCCACTTGCTAGGGTAGGACGAGTTGATCGAGCTTCCGCTTTCCCCTGGCGTAAGGTGAAGGAAGGAACACCAAGGGATCTTAGTGGGTATCTCCGACCGCGGCGGGGCAATAGCATTTCTTATTTGCGCTGCTAGTGCCACCCCAACATGGTGAATCTCACATTCTCCACCCCGTTTTCCCCGCGTTGGATAACTCTCAAACGGATTTCCCCCCATAAAATAAAATGGATGTCATATACGTACATACATTTAAGTAAAGGTAGAAATTGTTATTTTAGTAATACATGTACAATGTACATACTTGCATAGTCGTTTAAAACTCTAGAATATTATTCTATTCAAGGAAGAACAAAGAAGGAATACGCAATTTTTAGTTCTTGAAGCAGCACAACAACTCCCCAACAATATATCTTTATTGCATTATTTGATTCATTCATGTCACTCGAACACTTCATCAACCGACCCCGATTCAGCCCTCTACCCTAACTCCTCATGTAATATAAGGTCTATCGAAATTGCTCGTGTGATTGTTCGCATGCATTTGAAATCGCTCAATTTGAACAAATCTGCTGGACCAGACCATCTCCCAGCATTTTTCATCGTAAAATGTGCCGATCAGTTAACTTATACAATATCTTTACTCTTTCAACACTCTTTAAGTGAAAGCATTTATCGTCATTTATCTCACCCATCCACAAAAAGGACCCAATGACAAAGTACAAAACTATAAGCCCATTTCCAAGAATTGTTTAATTGCCAAGGTCCTTGAACGAATAGTTTACAATCAACTATATAATACTTTGCAGCCATATCTAACCCCTCATCAACACGGTTTCCTAAAAGGTAGATCAACCGTCACTAATCTTATGTTATTTACCGATTACGTATCCGATAGCATGGACAGTGGTTTACAATGCGATACTAGTTATACAGATTTCACCAAAGCTTTCGATAGAATCGACCACAACATAGTGTTAAAGAAGCTTCTCGTATTAGGTATAAGAGGAGACTTATTCCGCTGGTTTTCTTGCTATATTGCCAATAGGTCTCAAGCAGTTGTCCTTTGTGATTTCACTTCTTCATTTCGACATCCCGCCAGGATTCGCTCAAGGATCGCTTTTGGGACCTCTGCTATTTGTTCTATTTATTAACGATATTTATACTTGTATGCATCATTCTTACTTTTAGTTATTTGCCGAGAATATGAAAATCTACAAATCCATCAATAGTTTAGATGATTCATCACAACTTCAGCATGATATCATACGTGTATCCGATTATTGTAAGCGTAACAAATTAGACTTAAATACATCCAAATGTTCAGTAATTACCTTTACTCGAAAAAATACGGCTTTTAATTATCACTGCAGTATTAACAACGTACACTTGCCAGAGTTACAGTAATACGCGATCTTGATTTGTAATTAGATAATCGACTTACTTGTGATCATCGTATTGATCATATTGCCAAAAAAGCTTCATCGTCTCGGGCTTCCTCATTCGCAACGCCAGCTCCTTCAAGGCAATGAAAACTCTCAAAGTTTTGTATTATGCTTTCGTCCGGAGTCACCTCGAGTATGCTAGTCAAATTTGGAATCCATACTATGAAATACATTCCACTAGACTAGAAAATATTCACAAGGTTCATTAATTTCAAATTTTAAATATCACGGAAATGTTTCGTTGAACGCTGTACATTTATTTTTTTACCTCTTAAAACTAGAAGAAAGATTTCTGATTTACGTTTCTTAGTTAAAATTGCGCAATCTAAAATTGATTGTGCAAAAAATAAGCTCAAAGTTGGTGAAGTTCTATTTAAACTCAGATTTTCCTATTCAAGTACCTTATAGCGATTGTATTAATCCCATTCAGTACGATCGTCTAGCATTTTGGTAAGGCATAGGTGATGGCAACTACTTTCCATCATGGGCCGTCAGCTTGTCTGTTGTACTCCAGCAATAAAAAAAAAACAATACGGATATTAATTCTTATTCTGTCAACATTTAAAAATCAGTTATTAAAACGATTATACTATGAGCAAAACTAAAATGCATTCATGAAATTCGTACACGTGATTGCGTAGAACAAAAATTGAGGTTTACTAGGTGGTAAGTACAGAAATGAGGAGGGACAGTGTTGAGATCTCATTTAACAGCTATCCGGACTTAGATGTCATCTCTTTCACACTACTCACGATAGCCTGACAAGGCGTTATTAATGGAACCGGCTCTGCTTAAACATAATTATGGCTGCGATTAGGCATTCGCAGGGACAACTCGGTATGTGTGACAGGCTGTTCGCTGCGAATAGATTCATTCGTTGCGAGTTGAATTCGCGGCGATTTAAATTGAGCATGTTCAATATTACTCTCTGCGAATACGCACTCGCCGCGACAATTCGCTGCGTGTGACAGAGTACTCGCTGCAAGTAGCCGTTCCGCTCAGCGCTTGGTTCTAGGCCACACGCCCGTACTACAGGTCGTTTCATCACTTGTCTTGTCTGTATATACGATGAGTCAACCGAAAAAAGATTCTCTAAAATGGGGAAATTACAATATAATTTGTTTTTTGGTATGTATAGAAAATATGAGGAGCTGTGGGATACAAATGAAAGTTTGTTCTTTTAAATCCCAAAGGAAGCCTTCATAAAATTGCGAATACATTGTTTTAGATGTGTGCGACGAATAAAGGACATATTTTTATTTGAGGCACAAACAGACTGTCAAATTTCTCATTTAGAACTCGATGTGAGTGATAGGCAAGCAGCGAATTGTTGCTGCGAGTATTATTTACAGCGAATACATTCGCAGTAAATATTCGCTGTGTGTGGCGGAGGCTTAAGAACGTGCATCTTTACTTCGGCCAAGCACTCACCCATACATTTTTAGGGTTCCATGGCCAATTGATAAAGCTGAACACTTATGTTATAGTCATGTTCATCTGTCCATCTATCCGTTTGTTTTTGTCCGGTAGTACGGCCAAGCGCTTACTCATACATTTTTAGGGTTCCGTGGCCAATATAGTATAACAGAACCCACAGGACCCTAATGTTTTAGTCTCATCCGTTCGTCTATCTGCCTGTGTTTGAATGTTACATAATGTCATTTTCTAAGAAACCACTGCGTTCATATAGATTGCTATTAGCTCCCAACTCGTGAAAATTGTGCCCTCCTTCCATCTCTAACTTTAAACTATACAGCGGAAAATTAAAAAAAAATAAGTTTCATAAATGTCAAACACATTTCCAATTTTCGATTTGTATTGTTTTTAAATTTCACTGAAAACTATATTCACTCAAAATCTTATCAAAAATGTCATCATCGCGAATAATATTATACGTTTGGAATTTCACAGCCCTGATTGTAACTTAAAACTACCAATTAAAACTGTACATGAACGTTTTATAAATCACAAAACCTAGTGCAATATTAAAAAACTTATTCCGTTTCAAAAATTAAATAAGTTAGAATTGTATTATAAAATAAATAATCATTTTTATGATTTATTATCAAAGTACAAATATAAATTATGCAATTTAATTATGAAATGTTAATAAAAATAAAATTATAAAACAAATATTAAATTAAATGTTTGAAAGTATTTTAATTCCGCGCACAGGTTTAAATGTGAGCTCGAATGTGTTAAATTATTAAAATATAATCCGTGTTTTTACCACTTTTATGAACATTAGATCTTTATAATGAGTTAGTCGATCGGAAAACATTGTATTTTTATTCAAATAACCTCTAGAATTTTTAATTTTATAATTATAATTTTAAATGTGATTAAGCGAAATTCAAGGCAAATGACCTAAGAGAATGAAAAATCATTTATTTATGATATCTCACTACCACAAGCTCTGATCTAAGTAAATTGATAGGAAGACTTAAACCTGTTTAATGACATAATATCCGTATCCCTTTATTAATATTAGAAATGCGAAAGTAACTCTGTCTGTCTGTCTGCTCCATTTTCACTGAAAAACTACTGGACCGATTTGGCTGAAACTCAGTTATATACATTGTCGATGCCGAGGATGAACATATGATACTTTTTATCCCGAAAAATTGAATATTTTCCGGGATCAAAATATATTTGCCTCTCTGGTTGTTATCCTTTTATGGAAAGACTATTGAACCGATTTGGCTGAAATTCGGTTCATATGTAATTTTAATACCGATGGTGGCCAAGGGATACTTTTCATTCCGGATAATGGTATAGATTTTAGGAAAAGATTTATACTAATAAATAAGAAACTAGGATAGGTTTTGTGATTTTGATCTATTTCGTCTATTTCGCCCATTTCATCCATTTCGTCCACTTCACCCATTCCGTCCACTTCAACCATTTCGTCCAATTTGTCCATTTCATCCAATTTGTCCGTTTCGTCAATTTTGTCCATTTGCCTTTTTTTGTCATTTTTGACAAGTTTAGTCATTTATGTAGTTTATAGATAGACGGGGGATGGGATACTTTGCGATATAAAATGAAGTGGATCTTCCGGGGGCAAATACATAAAAATTAATACAATGTAACCGCCTGCTCTTTACACAAGAGGTAAGCACTAGAGATTAGGTTACCTTGTGTTGGAAGTACCTCAAAGTCTGCTTAAATGTTATAAACGCTGGCAGCTTGGCGAAACACCAAGTCACGTCACGGTGTTTCGCCACGCTGCCAGCGTACTACAACATACAAACTAAATCAAGGTAAGCTCTTTGGTCCAATGTACGTGTTTTTAAAAACTTTTATTGTAGGGATGTGAACATATAATAAATTCTTATATTATTTACATATAAAAAATAGACGTGAAAATACCACATAATTATCATATTTTTAGTACATTTATCGTGAACTAAATCATTTTAGATGGTGTTTAAACAGTAATTGCGCTGCTTGACTCCTTTTTCTTGTACAAGTTTATGACGTCAAAAGTTTTTAAAGATTATTGTAAGAGGTTACCTGGGGAGGTAACCTCTTACACTAATAATAGGAGGGGTCCTATTACGATAGCGTAAGAAGGATATCATAAGGTTTATATGTGTCTACAACGTGCCACAGGCTTGGTATTGCAAATGGCTTTACATTTCAATAACCGCATTTCAACAGCTGGATCAAATATCTGTTTTTCCTTTTAGACAGTAAATATAATTATAATATTTATTAAGCAAAACAAATACATAAGTTTGTTATAATAAACAAGTTTTTTATAATAAAATAGCGGCTACGTAAGTCCGGAGGTCGTTATTCACAACAAATTATAATAACAATGTGTTTGTTTAGGCATATTTAAAACCACCGCTAATACCTCATCATCATCATCCGAGCGTTAAGTCCCGGTTGCGTTCGGGGCGTTCACTCCGACGCCCAGGGTCCGCTTTCCTACTTTTTCTACTCCACTTCGCGCGGTCTTCAGCATCCCACGTTTGGAGACCATTAGTACACATGTCATCCTTCACAACGTCAAGACAGCATTTCTTGGGCCTTCCCCTTCGACTGCGAGCTGGTGGAGGCGGCATGGTTAGACATTTGTTCCCCACATAATTAGCCGGTCTCTGTAAAACGTGGCCGTACCAGCGTAAGCGACACTCTTGCAATTTGTTTGCTATGTCACGGACATGAAGACCACCGCGGATGCGGGAGTTTCTGGACAAGGTCATTCCGCGTCACCCCCCTGGATATCTCTAAAATTTTATCATCTATAACACTAGGAAGTACGTACATATATTTTCGACTTATAAGGTGATTTAGCTTCACGACCAACTATGTCAAACCTTAGGCAGTAGCTTAATTTTACTTAAACAAAAACTTAATTCGGTTTTTTACATATAATAATAACAAAGAAACTAAGTCCATCCATATAGACTACACAACTGCCCAGCAAAACATAGAGGCGAGTCGAAGCCAAGCTGATTTAAAGTATTACAATGAATGACACATTGTTTATGACAACGTAGATATTTGTCATTAATTTGAAAAAATGGGACTGCACTGCCGTCTATTTGGGCTACGTTCCATTAGGGACTCACAACGACCACGTTCACGGCCGCGATTTTTCCCCTTCCACTTGCTTGCCGGCGTTACAGTCGTAAACCCAAGTGGAACGGCTATCGACCCACCTCTTGACATGGGTCGTTGTGAACATTGTGTGATCGAAAATGATGACGTCATTAGTGACGTTTCGCTACGACCACAACGACCGCGGTCGCCTTGTCGAACGGATAACGGAGCATTTTGGGCGTTATGAGCTACTAATGGAAACTCGCCCTGTTAGTTGACGATTTTATTTTTCTATGTATGTATTTCTATAATTTCATGAAAATTAGTTGATTCATTAAGGCGTAGAAGCGTAACAAGGTCACATTCGCATTTATAATATTAGAATAAGTCAATATTACGTTACTCGTTTGAAGTAAAAAAATCTACTTATAAAGTTTTAACTTTGAAAATACACAACGTATGGAAGGAGTTAATAAAGAACGAAAAAAATATTGTACAGTCCTAAACCATGTTTTTTCATTGTGATTTTAAGTCATTTTTTATTGAAAGCAAGTGTTAATTAAAAGATTTGACGTAAATACAAAATACTTGTTAAAATATTTCTAAAGTTATTGAACTTAACAAATTTGTTACGGCGATGCACACGTTTTTGTACAGATTCCTTGTAAGTAATACATAATTTTAATAAATGTAAAATTGTTATGTCTGTTTATTGCAAACCTTGTCTAATGTTGAAATTTTTGTGATGAAGCGATCATCCGACTCTCAAAGTGTAAAGCGATACATATTGGCATGAATTATAAGCGGTAAATACATTATACTGTTTTTTTTTGTATTCTTTCTCTTAATAACGAGAGAAAGGGATGGAATTTTTAGCTGTCACTTCCACCCTCATTACCGAGTCCTTAATTAAGTGTAGTCTAATTAGGGTTTTTAGTTGATTTAATATCACTTCAAGAGCGTTTTCAATTATCTTTAACCTGGCATATGACGATGATGGAACACTAAGTTGATCTGTTAAGATCTGTTTATAATAAAAAATATTTATAATCTGCTTTTTCTTATAAAATAGTACTATCATTTCTTGCATTTTTTACAGGAAGGTTTTTGTGTAATTGTTTAAAAAAACTAGTTGAATTAGAAATTAAATACGTATCCTTATCCCTATTATTAATATTATAAATGCGAAAGTAACTCTGTCTGTCTGTCTATCTGTTCGGTTTTCACGGAAAAGCGACTGGACCGATTTGGCTGAAACTCAGCATATTTTCGATGCCGAGGATGAACATAGGATACTGTATATCCCGAAAAATGGGATAGTTTCCGGGATAAAAATATATTTGTCTCTCTGTTTGTTATGCTTTTACGAAAAAACCACTGGACCGATTTGGATGAAATTCGGTATATATGTAATTTAATACCGAGGGTGGACAAGGGGTACTTTTCATCCCGGATAATGGGATAATTTTGGGGATAGATTTATGTAAAAATTATCCCAGAAAGTAGGATAGGTTTTTATTTTGTGATTTGGCATTTTCGTCATTTTGGTTAATTTGGTCATTTTGGTCGACTTGGTCGATATGGTCGATATGGTCGATGTGGTCGATGTGGTCGATGTGGTCGATGTGGTCGATATGGTCCATATGGTCGATATGGTCGATGTGGTCGATGTGGTCGATGTGGTCGATGTGGTCGATGTGGTCGATGTGGTCGATGTGGTCGATGTGGTCGATGTGGTCGCTGTGGTCGATTTGGTCGAATTGGTCGATGTGATCGATTTGGTCGATTTGGTCGATGTGATCGATTTGGTTATTTTGGTGTACATATGTAGTTTTAATACGGAAAATTGGCATAGATACTTTTCGTCCGGGAGATGGGATAGTTTGCGATATAAAATGAAGCGAATCTTCCGGGGCAAATAGCAGTAACATAAAAATTTAATACAATGTAACCTGTGTTGTAACCTCTTTAAACAAGAGGCACGCACCAGAGGTTGACCCGCGGCTCAGCCGCGGGGTAAACTCTAGGAGATAATATACTTACCATACATAAATTCGTATAAATATAAATTTACCTTAACGTTGTATTATTTAAAATAAATGAATAATTTTAGACCAAATTTGTCTTAAAATTAATAAGTTAGCCTTAAAAAATTTCACTTACGATTTGGTTTATACAATGCTATAGGCTATTTTTAGTGTTTAAAATTTTTTTTCTATGATATTCGATTGTCTCTGTGGTTGAGTGGTCTAAATCTTTTCTCATCTAGCTCCCAGGGGTAGCGGCAAATAAAAATAAAATGACAAATTTTGTATACAAACTGAATTATTTATTATAAGCTGGAATGAGCTCAAAGTTCCCGTTCTATATTAATATATCATAAGCGCGACTTGTTTTAATATACTACTAAGACCAACCTGGATTTCAAAGTGGTTCACGCCACTTGCAACCGTCTGATGAGGCAGTATACTATCTAGTGTAACAAAAGATACTACTAATTTTGATATTAAATTAGTATCTTTTATTATTATTATTTATTTAGTATCCCGTAAAATACGGGTAAAATCTACAAATTTCGGCCATTTATTCTAAATTAATTTGTGTTATCAATCGCCAGTAATAAATTATGAAAACACGCATACACACACACATATGCGCGCATACACATATACACACTCTTTCACACGGTAACATATTAATTAACACGAACGTACTGACTAATAATTAGACTTAAAAAAATCAATATCTTTCTTTTCGGCATGATGTGGCCACCTGTAATTAATTATTAGCACTTAGACTAAAAAACATAATGTATAGTAATATAAACTGATGTATGTATTAGTGTACGACTTGTTGGCTGTTATTAATAAATTTAAAAAAAAATTGTTTGCTGTATACAATAATTATTTTATGTTATTTAGTTAAGCGGATTATTGTTGTCCTAAGGCATCCGAATATCTATATATATACGTGAAGCAAATATTAAGAAAAAACTTTGTACCCCTTTTTACATGAGATTGAAATTTCGCACACTTATAGTTTATATAAAGAAGGAGTGCAGAATGCTAATATTTTTTATTTAATTTATGCATAAAAAACACATTAAATCAATAAAAAAATATTACACACACTACCATGTATTTGACACACACACGCATATATACTCTTTTGTTTATTGTTAAAGTCAAATGAACAGTGTAGCCTTGGCTAAATCCGTGATTTTAGAAGTACAAGTCTTTGACAACAGAACCTTGATAATGTTCAAACTTATAATTTAAATTAATTATGGTCGAATTTCGACCACTAGGCTACCATTAGTATGAATAAAAGCTATTTTTGTACATATTATTAATTCTAGAAACATAACTTACCTCGTTCGCGTACACGTGTTTGTTCGAAATAACAAATAAAACTTGTCAACCAAATAAGACAAACATTAGATACACATGAATGTAGTTAAATATTTACTTAAATTGCTAAAATATTGTATTCTTAATCATGAAATGACTGTCAGTCCGAATAATAAAACTGAGTTTCTGATAATTACGTCTCCACTATACTTAAAAATAGTCGCACGCTAGACATAGTCAATATATGAAAATTCATTATACTTTAATTTTATATTCTGATGTGTCTATATAAACTTTTTTATTCGCCTCCAGCTGAGTTAATGTCCTTAGGGCATTGGAAATATACATTTTTTAATGTAAATGTTTTTTATCTACCGTTTTTTACCAATCTCTTTATATACAGAAACGATTGAAGATCATTTTTGCGGTATTTTGTGTGTAATTAACTAGACTAAATTTTAATTAATTTTTTCGGCACAGACACATAAAAAGTAAGAATGGTTGTAAAAACATAAGAAATACGTTTGTGGATAAATAGTAGTCGGTAATATATCAAACCTGTTGTGTAAAAACGTCGTAAGCGACAGAATTTAGCTATTTAATTTTTTTATTGTAACACTTATAACACAGACCTGCGATGGTTTTCCTCTTACAAAACTAAGTAGCAATTTCGAGTACTATCAAAGGAATTTTCAGTGTATCTAGCACTAACGTGTATTATTGATAGAGTTTATATTGAAATATTTGTTTATCCTCAATATTTATTGTTAAATGTGACATCAAGTATGTAAAGAGCTACTTGTAGGACTGTGCTAAGTCATATTTAATAACTTTACATGGTAAAGACGAGAAACTATTTCTAATGACTTCTCAGAAATACGTTAGTTTTCTGGGTCACTTTTATGAGACAAGCGGATGTTCTGGAAGCAATAATATGTAAGATTCCTCAAGAAATGATGATGATGTACTCGAAATAGAGCACAACATAGATGATAAAATATTAGTTGCAGAGACTATATTGAGACCTGAAAGTCAACGTATCGAGCCTTTCCCGCCATTTTATCGTAAGCGACATTTAGATCCAAGTATTTGCTGCAAAAATCTTAAAGCAAAATAATACTTTAAAATATGTTTTGCAACAAAAAATATACTTAAGTCCAAAAGTAGCTTACGATAAAATGGCGGTAAAGGCTCGAATTTGTAAAGACAATTACCTAAAGACGTCTCCATTTTTTTAATGTTAAATAAAACTAAATAAGTAATTATTAATTCTTCTTCCACAGTATAAAGTCTGTATAGGTTCGCGTTTGACCGCTGTCTCAACCAGTGCTGGCTTTACCTATGGTGTGAGTATGATACTGCAAGGTGTGCAGCGCACACGGGTGCAAGGTCTTAGAGACCCTGAATCTGTGTTTAAATCAACGCCGTGACCTTCTCAATCTTATCGATAATATAATATAATGGTCCCATCACTGGTCATTTTCGAAATACGGCCATTTGATAGATAACCAACATATTAATTACGACCTAGTGCCGACAAAAACAAAATCCACCTGCATATCTATAGAAACATACTTTATTATTACCTGACGGCATTTGAACTAATTGTAATTCTTTTATCATTGTCTTCTTTTGTATACTTATTTATTGGTTATTGTGGAGAGCAGTCTATTGTACTCGTTTATGACCGTTTGCAGGCTTAATTAGGCAGGTGTGCGGGTTACGATTTCTAAGAAATTGCGTCGAGACTTGCCAGGCAGACATTTGCATCTCTACCGTATAAAGCAATGCACCAATAGAGAGATGGTTAGTCAAGCGATAACCACTAGCGAAACAAGACGTGTGTACATTCGATAATCTATATCACTATATAGACTTTGCGCGTGTTATTGAATCGTGCATTACGTTTGGATTGATTGTGTTCAGTTATATTTGTACCTGTGTTATACGTGTTTGTATAGTTCTAATAAATTCTATAGTAATTCCAACGGCATTTTAATTCGAGTCCTGTAACTTGTAACAATATTTTCAAAACGTCAACAGTATATCTCTCTCTATTCCACACACCAAATTGTATCATAAGGGAAAATGAAACAATAGGTTTCCATGAGAGTTCTTGTTCTAAGCTTGTACCTATTGTTTGACATCCTTTCAGATTGCACCATTTGCACCCGAATTTTCGTTTACTGCTAAAAATATAACTGTAAGTATTCCATTTTGACCGAGCGCCTACTAGAGGTTGCCAGGGTGTTGATTGCACACGGGCTCTACATGGACTAGAGTCGTCTCTGGCCTCACCTGATGTTGAGTTATGACGTGGACAAGGATGGAGCACGCGTACCTAGAAGATACCTATTCACTCGTGATTTGAAGACTCCTAGATTTTATTTGTTAGGAAACACAGAGTCTGGTAAATTATTCCATTCATTAGAAGTGCGCTCCAGAAAAGATGAAGCGAAGCGTCAAGCGCCGTCCTAACTGGCGGTGTTTCCATCATACAACAGTTCATTTCAAGTTTTAGTCTATTAAGTTTACATAGGATGAAATGGTAAAGAGAGCTAATAAAAACTGTTTTAGCTCTCTGACATTAAGAACTTAAGGCAAGGTGATGACTTTAAAAAAAAAGAAAAGGATAAAGAGCCCGTCTATTCGTGCAGGTACGGAGAAATAATACAATTTCTTGCGGCTGGGCGGCCTGTCATAAGAAGTGATAAAACAACCCACAGTAAGGTGGTAGGGTGTTTACCCGTCTCGATGATTATCACCCCTGCCTAAAGTATGCCGCCGTAACAACCTTGAATTGTGTTCCGGCATTAGTGGCCAGGTTCCAGTCTCCTTCCCTTAACTGAACAACAGCGCATTTGTAGGAGTTTTGGTGTTGCAAGTGTCCATAGGCGATGGTAACCGCCTTCCATCAGGTGGGCCGTCTGCCTGTCTGCTGAACTCGTGCAATAAAAAAAATATTGGAAGTCATTCCTGGAGACCATAGGACATTTTTAGAAAATAAAAAAAGCCTTGATTGTAATGATTGATATAGCCAACAAAAGGCACGAGACGAAAAGACAAATTTTGGTACATACATGGATTACAGTTCTAAGCTTGTTTACGATGTATCAATAAATTATTTCATGTATGTGGCGTAACAGGCCCATATTTGAGATAATGGGAAAATTGACAATATACTAAAAATCGAGAATTAATGACTAATGTTTTAAAAAGTAATTTGTAATATCGCTCTCTCTTAAAATTTTATGTATGTCGTTTACGTTGTTGTTCCGTAACAGGCTCGATATATTACAAATCTATCGAAAGAGTGACTTAAAATTTTGAGTAATGGGGTATTTGACATATGTCACAATAAATTCTGATATAATGTTCATATAAAAGAGCAGCGTTCAAATACCATATAATCGTAACTTTAAAATATTATTACTATATTTGACTCATTACAGAAATCCCACTTCCTAAATATTATAAAAGTTTGTAAGAATGTATGGATGTATGTTTGTTACTCTTTCACGCAAAAACTACTGAATGGATTTTGATGAAACTTTACAATAATGTATCTTACACATCAGAATAACACATAAAACATAGGCTATAATTTATAAAGATATAGTGTGAATTATCCAAAATATAACGATTTTTCATCACCACGCGGGTGAAACCGCGGGGCGCAGCTAGTTACATCATAATTTGCAATGCTCGTACAAAATTTTGGTGGTTTTGGCGTTTTGTATGATGATAAAAAGTATCTCAGTTGATTTGAATCTAAATATCGAATATATAAGAAAAAGCTATAAAATGAAAAAACCTGTTTTAAAGGTTTCCTTTCGTCACACAAAAAAACAATAACACTCTTTAAAATTACATATTATATAGGTATTATCACCTTTAAATTATGTTTCGAAAAAACAGGTTATTGTGATATACTTTCAAAGTGATATATTTGCAAACTCCAATATAAGTAGTTCTCAAATCAAAAGCCAACACGTGAAAAAAGGAAATGAACCAACCTACAAAACGAGTACTAAAGCATAAACGGCTGTTATCGTAAAAGCTAGACAACAGTAAAATATTTTACAATAATCAATATAAGAAATTGCAACATTTCACTTTATATTGCATTTCGTTGCCAAGATCGTATATTTTCGGCAATATTCGTAAACGGACGTACATTAACGAGTGTTTACGATGTTGGCACGAGGGCCCCCGAACGCAATTCCAAATATGAAATTCGTTAAAAATTATTGCCATTCGAAAAATTGTAGTTTCCAATTTAGTAATGCTTCGGTCGTTTGTAAATTGTTTTTCGGCATTAAAGCTGTCATATTGCCAGGAAACAACTTCAGCTTGTTTTCTTTAAACGAGCAAAGACGTATACGTGATACAGCCTATTTGCATCGTGGAAATGAAAAATATTTTTAATACTTAACGTCTATTAACTACTTTACGTCTTACTTACTAATCCTTTTAGTTAGTGCATACATATACATATTATATTACTAATTACATCATGGAATAATAATACTATTAAGAATAAAAATCTGCTTATATTTTTTACACTGAAAAAATCTTAAATCCTACATGAATAGATAGCGCCACTAGTTCTTTTTTTTATTTATATACAGGTGCGCCTTTGTCCTTCATCATAATTATCCAAAAGGCCGCCGCATATTTACGTTTTTAATTAATAACTTTTTACACTATTGTTTTAATCAATAGAAGTGATCGAATTCCCAGAAAGACATTTTTTTGTCTCACAACAAAAAGCGGTGAGGCGACCCCAGCATGGCAACTTTCCAGTAATAAGACGAACGCACCTGTCAATGACACCCTGGAGGCACAACTTGCACATTAATTATGGCAAAAATTACATTCAAAGAGTTATCGGTCTTTATCTATCTTTACGCCAGGGCTGTCATCTATCTATAATTCTATTTCTACTTTTATGCTATCAACAATAAATAACATAAACACTTCATTGTTTAACACACAAATTACAAAATATTAAAGCAAGGCGGCCGCATAATATGCGGAGTTAAGTCTTTTTTGGTTATTTTTTTAAATATTTCGCCCGTTCACCACCGACACCATTAGGACATGGGAAATACATACATACACATAAAACATAAGGTTTGTTTAGTACTACTTAAATTACTGCTTAAAATGACTTAGGATCTAATTTAACTTGTTAAAGTTATGTAGTTGTTCAAATATAATATAAACAATTTTAATATTACATCTTTGGTTTAATTTTTTTAAATTATATATGTATGAGTACGTAGTTTTGATAATACTTAAAATTATAATAATTATAATTTCGTTGGTGGCAACAATAACTTCAACACTTGTCTACTTGCCAGAGTTTTTGGCAAGACTGAAGGGATATGTTGTGTTGTGCAGTTTTATTTTCTAAAAATGTGTAATATGACTTTAAAATGAACCATAGTTGAAGGATAATAATGATTGTATATGTAAACTGTGTAGTGAAGCCTATCGAGTTGTCATAAGAACTTTGTCGTTTGACGTCTGTCAAAGATAGATAGATAGAGAGGTAGATATAACACTTCATTGTATATATGTACACTATGTATATATGTATGTATTTGTATATTTATTTCTTAAATTAGTTTGAGTATTTATGTATCTATTGCCTTTTTCCTGCACCACCTATATCGCCTGATTCAAATTTCTTTCATTTAGGTTGCCTGGAAGAGATCGCTTTGAGCGATAATGTCGCCTATTATATTGCGTAGAAAATACTGTAAATATGCTCTGTTTTTGCAATTGTATATTTTGGTATGCAATCAAGTATTATATCTCTCTCTCTCTCTTTATTGTTCACCAAAACACGAACTACAAAAATGCACAACAAGACAGTGGTTACATGCTATGTAAACAAAAGGCGGCCTTATCGCTAAAAGCGATCTCTTCCAGGCAACCTGATGCACTGAAAGTAAATTCTTACCTTATCTAATTAATAGAAATTAATGAAAAAAGAAAAAGAAAATGAAAATAATAATAATGGACACATGGACAGCAGATTGCAATTCATGATAGAGTAAACTAGCACATACATTGTTGCGTAAGGTTAATATAATGTTTCCTGAGTGAAATTTAAATATGGTAAAGGTTTTAGCTTTTCTGATGTCTATGGGCAAAGAGTTCCAAAGGAAGATAACCTGCGTGGTGAAGGAGTTGGAATAAAATCTTGATCGACAATTTGGCTGAACAGTACTGAAAACTTAATTAGATAAGACTGTATGAACTCGGTTCTTTTGCCTACTATTAAAGCGAATAAAACAGCAACAAATTCATTGTTCAACCGCTGTCACAATTTTGACGTGACCCCTATTTCGTCACTTCAGGCAGTACTACAATAAAGTTATTGGAAACTTGTTAATTAATTCTAAAGCTAAAAAAAATAGTAATTTATCAATATTATTTATTTGTACTAGTATATTAGACTGCCAGCTGGAATAACGGACAGACTCGTCAAGCCAGCTTTATTTTAAACAAAATTGATACTATCGAACAGACAAAATATTCTATAGAAGAATTTTTAATTTAATGATTAATACATGTTAATTTTAATTATTTATGATACATTTTTAATCATGATGTGTACATATGTAAAAATTGTACTAAATAATCACTTATGAGTTATACACGTCAAATTGTTTATTTTTTTACCTTTTTAAATTATTTAATTTCTGAATGATTCATAACAATTCTCAGTGTAATTAAATAAGGTAATTTTAAAAAGCATGTCATGTAAAGATTGTTTTAAAATGTATGTTTATTAAATACGCCTTAATTACGATGTTACAATTTTCAAATTGATCATTTACACAAAGTATCACTTGTAACACCTTTAATATAAATATATTTTTATATATATAAATTTATTGTGATTATGTCTATGTCACGGAATGATTGGACTGATTTTGATGAAATTTTTTGTATGTATTAGACTCGAGAATGGTTCAGATTCACAATACGACCCGGTAGGTGGCGCTGGAATCGGGTTTTTATTTTTACAGAGCAGTATGACGTCTGCTGGGTCTTCTAGTAATTTATATTTTGCAAACCGTTCAGTGGCAGCCCTTAAATAATTTTTTAAGCGTTTGCAATCTAAAATGCAACTGATAGTGGCGCCTCTAGCTTCTGACATTTAGTATATGTGCATAAGTCTATGGACTTCTTGTTAATAATGTATAAGTGAGCTTTATTAACAACATGTTATACTTGAATATAACTATCAATTAGTAGTGTAATTTATTATTAATTTAAAATGTTGTTTATACCTATATTTTGTGTAAATGGATACATTATTTATTAATATTGCGACTGTCTTTATAACTTATAAATAGGAAAGCAAATTGACCGGCAATCAGGAACGAGCTCTCAGAGTAAAGTAATTTTATTGCAAAATGGCACATCTGTTTTAATTTTTAGGGTTTCTTAGATATTTTAACAAAAACGGAATGTTTATCAATTTTGAATCTCTGTCCGTCCGTCTATCAATATAAAGTGGCAGAATGAAAAGGTTCGCCACCTTAAAGTCGTTTATGCTTGCACGAGTACCACAAACAATGCTGCCAACATTTTAATAAATGTTACGTTTATAAAATATAGAAATGTGAAAAGAGAAAATTGGAATGTTGACAAGACAGACTCAGCGATTAATAATAAGAAACAAAGAGGATATGACCACTACGTTTAACATAAATATTAAAACCAATAAAAAGGTTTTACATGTCTAAAAAATCTTAGACAAGATAGAAAACCAAAAAACTTTGATTAAGTAGTTTTGATTTTTATTATCAAAACGTTAAACATAATTTTCTGTGAAACAGTCTGTTCTGTGACTTATTTTGAAAAGCTAACATGTGCTCGTGGAACGTTAAATAAATCAATTTGAAAACTGGGTAACATTTTCATACCACAACTGTACATAATGTTACAGCCATTTTCTTCAGAAACTAGAATATAACTTCCTGCCTCAGACGAACAAAATAAACAGACCAAGCCCCGAGCTCTCAAAGTGAGGTCGACTAAAGGAAGCCGATAGCGCCAGATTGATGCCTTACTATTAACCACACTGATGCAATCCACGTGTATAAATAATACAAGTACATAATACATAAGTTTACGCAAACATGTTTGAAAAAACTACTTCACTTCATTTGACGCTTTTGTTCACATAGGCTACGTCTATACTTGTATTCTTTTGTCGGACATGCAAAGTACCTAAATACTTCGGCTTCTTTAAAACTTGGAATGTCGGTGACACACCCGTCCGTGTCGTGAATTTTTTAGCTACCCTCATGTTGCGTACCCACTGTTGGGAAATAGTAAAATCCTGAATTTTGCAACTCGTTACGTTTCCTGTGAAATGTAACGAAAAAGATTTTGTTCATTGATCTATATAATATATTGTTACATGCCTTCAAAGATAAGCCGCACAGCCTATAGTAAGCGCAGCGCAGAATGTTATTGTTCTCGACTTTGTGGACGTTCGCAGGTATGTAAATTAATATTTCTTAGAAACTCAGTGTGCGCCTCCAATTTCTTTGTACTGTTTAGTTAGTATAACACGATGCCCGAATGGAGGGGCGGGTGGCAGTCAAGCGACGACTACGAAACGAGTAAGTCGTTCTCTAGTACTCTCGATTAGCGATATAGACGTCGGACTTTGCGCGTTCGAATTGAATCGAATCGTGCAGTGTGAACTGGTTGCATCCAGTTTTGTTTGTATTTGTTTTATACGTGTTTGTACAGTTCTAATAAATTCTATAGTAGTTCTAACGGCATTTTTAATTCGAGTCCTGTAGCTCGTAACAATATAAAACAAAGTCGTGTTAGTTACATCATTTATAACTCAAGAACTCCTGGACCAATTTTTATGATTTTTGTGTTTTTGGAATTAATTGTCTTCGTCCGGAATAGGATAATAAGTATTAAAATATGATATTCATCTATAAAAAATTATCATTAAAAAAACCACCAGATACAACATCAGTCTAGCCATTCATTTTTTATGATTTTTTGAGGCTGATTTCGGCAATGGTGACTGCATTTAAACTCAATTTCATTTGTCTGTTTTAGGGGAATTATTTTTGTGTGTGTTCAAGTGGATCGTAGGTGGCACCGTTGAACACCTCTTTAATGGTGGGACCAATTTTGATGATTTTTTTTAAGTAAATTCCAGAATGGTTTATATTAACAATTGGTCATGGTTGATTGCGCTGCAATCAGTTTGAAGATTTTTATTTTTTAACGACACGATAACGTCTGCTGGGTAGTTTTTTTTATAAATAACTAGCGGTCTCGGCAGACGTCTAGAACCCGATTCCAGCGCCACCTACCGGGTCTAATTGTGAATCTAAACCATCCCGGGACCCACTCAAACATAAAATTTCATCAAAATCGTAGAACCCGATTCTAGCGCCAAGTATTTTGTTTAGATTTTAGATTAGAAGTTTTTGTAGGAATCTCTAATTTGTACATAGCTTATATTAATCGGCGATAATTCGAATGGTGAAAGAATTTTTAAATCGGTAAAGTAATTTTTGAGTTTATTCGTTACAAACGTACAAAAATACAAATTATTCCTCTTTATAATACTTTTTTAGTATAGATATTTTTTTAATATTGACTTCACTTTACGAAAAAAGTTGAAAATTCCAGGGGTTAATAAATTCGATTTGAAATGATAGAACTTCACTCCACTGTTGGGCGCCAATTACTCTTTTGACAATAACAATAATTTAAAACTATACCTATTTTTTCTTTTATCATTGACCAGGATTATTTGATTAATTGACATAATTTAAATTTAACTTAAATAAAATAAAAGAATTCCCTTTATATAAATATGGCCTGTAAAGTAAGATAGATTATATCTAGATACATTACATTATGTTCTGTTGTAAAATGTGTCGTTTTTGATGTGAAACTTCTTTAGAATCGTTGTGATTTGAAACTCGATGAAACGAAAAAGCAACACTAAAATGAGATAAACACATAAAATTCAACCTTATTTAATTCGAAATAAAACATATTTGTCTTTACCCGTTAGTATTAATTTTCAATTTAAATAAAACTTAAAAGATTTCAAATGGCTTTTAACTCTGTCTGTATATACTTAAGGCTTATTCTTATCTTATATATTTTTTTATACGTAGACCAAACAAAATTGTACTTATATGTACTGTATTTTCGACTCTTGGGAGCTGTGAGCTTATGAGTATTTAGTTTGATTCATTTAGAATACACTGTTTTAGATGTGTGCGAGAATAGATGACAGTGTGTTATTGAGGTACAAATCGTATAGAACTCGCTGTATGTGACCGAAGCTTAAAGGCTTCTCCACATTCTCGCGAGAAACTGAGAATGTGACGCCCTTCTCGTGTTCTCGCGATGATGTCCGCGGGAACATTTAGTGCCGGCTAACAGGTTATAGAAGCTTCACAACAACTGTTAGTAGTATTTGTGGCTTTTTTAAAAACCATATATTTTCGTCGTCAGCCATTCGCAGTCCACTGGTAGACGTAGGCCTCCCCAAGTCGGTGCCACTTACTTATCCCTGTCCTCTGACTTTCTCATCCAGCGCCTACCGGCGACCATGCACAGGTCGTCGGTCCATCGGGCTGGAGGGCGTCCGACACTACCTTTTCCGAGACGCGGTCTCCACTCCAGGACTGCGGCTGTCCTGCGGCAGACGTGATGTACATATATTATATAGTTAAAACAATTAATATTCTACAACTATTACTATTAGCTTTTACTCAAATTTATATTTTCGAATTCATATACAACTCTAAATGATTAAAGACAGAAAGTTGTTAATGTTGTTATAAAAAAATTACGACTATCCGTTTTAAAAAAAATGAACATCTGCCAAATATACATAATATCGATTTATTTGTAGACATTTGTGCAAGCATAATCAGATACGAATACATATGTAAGTATTCAAAGGTGTGTTTGTGTATAATTAAACGAATAATATCGTCTTGACCTGAATTTGTTGCAAATTGACATATCTGTTTAAACGTTTTTAAGAGGCATCCATAAATTACGTTACATGTTAAGAGGGGAGGGGAAGGGGTCGACGAAGTGTGACATTGTGTGACAAGGCGTGATAGGGGTCCTAAATTTCGTGACGTCACATTTCAAAATCTAACATATTTAAGCTTAAAACACGTTTGAACTATTAACGAAAAATTTCGTATTACGAATATGGCAAGTATCAAAATAAAGTTAATCTTTGTTTTTTATTTTTTATTGCAGGAGTTCAGCAGACAGGCAGACGGCCCACTTGATGGAAAGCGGTTACCATCATCTATGGGCATTTGCAACACCAATGGTGCTACAAATGCGCTGCTGCTCTCTTAAAGGAGACTGGAACCTGGTCACTAATGCCGGAACACAACTCAAGGTTGTTATAGCGACATATTTAGACTAGGGGTGGTATCCATCCAGTCAGGCAAAAGCCCTACCACCTGGCTGTGGGTTGTTTGATATGTCTTACATCTACCAATATATCAAAACACGTGAAGTTAACTAAGCGACTCTTCAAAAGCGGCCACTTATTCTAGCAAGAGTAACATCTAGCTCACTCCATAGCATGTTTGCTACCTTAATACGTTTGTTTGTTTGTACTATGTTTGCCTACTTACCTACCCATATACTTTTAAACCCATTAAATACAAAGTTAGGTAAACAAATAAGGCGATGCTACTTTAAATAACGAGGTAGTGTTTTTTATTTAGATAGAACAGTACGGATGGCTTAAATTCCTTGGGCTCATTAAGTCGCCTAACAAGGGGGCTCCATGCAGCCCAGGAATGTTGGATGCACCATGTCGCTGCATATCTCTGGAAACGGGATCTGTACCTATCACTATCTTAGAAAATATTTGTTTTAAGTTAAAAATAAAAAGTTAGCTCAGTGAGTGTTGGAAAAATGCTGTAAAAGCTCACCGTAGCAATGAATTTTTATTGTTTTAGGTTACAGTAACCTTGTTTGTTAAAAATTACACCCTTTTTTTAACCGCGCAGGAACGGAGAAAGATTACAATTTTCTGTGGCTTGTCGTGAGAGGCGACCAAACAACCCATAGTCGGGTGGTAGGGTATTTGCCCGTCTAGATGGCGACCACCCCATATCTATAGTATGCTGTCACATCAAATCTTAAGTTGTGTTCCGGCATTAGTGGCCAGATTAGTAGCCTGCCTTTAGAGAGCGGCAGCACATTGGTAACCTTTGTTGTTATATTTGTCCACAGGCAATGGTAATCGCTTTTCATCAGGTGGGTCGTCTGACTGTCTGCTGAACTCATGCAATAAAAAGCCCTTGTGTAATCATTGTCAGAAAAACTTACGTCAAAGCAGAGTATTGAGTATCAACATATTTTCTTAAGTTGCAGCATGCATTTCTTAGATAGTTACTAGTTTCTGCCCGCGACTTCGTGCGCGTGGAATAGTTTAAAAAAAAGTAACTTAAAAAACTCTCCCGATTTTAAAATATTCTTCATTGGTGCTCCGCTCCCAATGGTCTTAGCGTGATGATATATAGCCTAATTGTTTTTAATGTATAAATTGTTTTATTGTATGATGATGATACCGGCAATATCAATACTTAATTAGGTGCATAAGTAAGTAAGCATAGTAAGCTGTTTAAGTAATTAAAGTTTTTTTAAGTATCCCACGGGAACTCTTTAATTTTTCGGGATCAAAAGTATCATATGTTGACCAGGGATATAAGCTACGACCATACAAAATTTCATTTAAATCGGTCCAGTCGTTTCGGAGATTAGCCGGTACAAACAGAGAAACAAAAAGTAAAAAAATCTAAATTAGTTCTATTTCACTTCTTACATTGCCCTGACTCGGTTTTTAGCATTTTTTTCATTTACAGAAATTCAACCTCTACAATTTTATTATATGTATGTACCTGTGATGTATATGTATATAGATACGTTTTTATGTCCATAACTACTTCTATTTATTTGTTTTATATATATATATATGTGTGTGTACATATATATAACATATACTCGTATATAAGATACAAAATATTGATTTGTGATAATTATTATTATGTCCGTATGTCAGTATCTATATATAAAGCTTGCTAGGAAGGTTGGTGAGGGTGAAATACCGCTATACAACGCTGTAGTGCAACTATGAAAAAATCATAGATAAAACTGGCAGCGTTTCACCTATGATTTTCATTTTACATGAAAAATTTTATTTTACGGGTTTAAGTGGTTTAATAAATTTTTACTTAGTTCAATAGACTGCATATTAATCTGTAAAATATTTTTTTGCAAAAACCTTAGTTTTCACAAAAACAAAAAGAAAATTCTCCTTATTACAGTTGTAACTTTTCATTGATAAACAAATCTTAAAGAGGATAATGGTAACACTGCCACGACAAAACATGAAATGACAATCACCTAGTAATAAATATAGCTCCCAAAAGCTCCAAATCACCCTCCATCATGTTTAGATGGCAACAAACAAGTTAAACTTTTTTATACTTCTTTCGCCTAATAATACTGACATTTTATTATTTAATATTTCATTTTAAACCAATTGATGTAGTCTAAAAATAAATATTATCTTGTACTAATATGTAAAGCTGAAGAGTTTGTGTGTTTGTATGTTTGTTTGATTGAACGCGCTAATCTCAGGAAATACTGATCCGATTTCAAAATTCTTTCAGTGTTAGACAGCCCATTTATCGAGGAAGGCTATACATAGGCTATATATCATCACGTTAAACTATGTCAAAAAGTTTGAGCAACAAAAGTGAGAACTGCGTGTCACGGAGATGAATTTGATGAAATTATAAGAGATTCGCTGGTATGACCACGTTTTGCGGAGACCGGCCAACAATGCGGGGAATAAATGTCATGCGACCACCGCCAGGTCCCAGTAGAAGGATTAGGCTTAAGAAATGCTAGCTTGACATCGTAAAGGATGATGCGAGTACCAAAGATCTCAAAACATGGGATGCTCCAGATCGTGCCAATGGAGAAGAAAAGTAGGAAAGTGCACCCCAGGCTTCGAACCGAACGCTCCGAATGAATGATGATGAAGACCTACGTCAAAAAGCGAGAGAAAATGACATATGGCGACATCTGTTACTTTATTACTGGACTAGCTGTGCCCGCGACGTCGTCCGCGTGGAATTTGTTTTCAAAACCCCCCGATTTTGAAACATTCTTCATTGATGCTCCACTCCTATTGGTCTTAGCGTAATGATATATAGCCTTCAATAAATGGGCTATCTAACACTGAAAGAATTTTTCAAATCAGACCAGTAGTTCCTGAGATTAGCGCGTTCAATCAAACAAACAAACAACTCTTCAGCTTTATATATTAGTATAAGATGATGGAATAAATTTTAGGATATTAGTAAAGATACTTATCTTTAAACAAAAGCTGCAATACGTTCAAAATAAAAGCTATACAATGCTTATACGTTATCCGGAACAATAGCAAAAACTACCGCTGGTGTACTACACCGTGCTGGTGGCTATTCTTCAGATGGATTCTATGCACCTATAATTAACGTCGCTACCCTCTAAAGGCGCATACACATAAGACCAATGATCGCTTGTTGGCATTCGCCGCCGTGTCACCAATACTCGTTAGAGAAAACGTACTTTTTTTACCAGGGGAAATCCGTTTGAGGACTAAGCCGCGACAAGGGCAGAACCCTGGGGGGATAGTTCGCGACCTAGTGTGGGATTCGCCAGACCGGGGGTGGCACTAGCATGCCCAGTCTGAAATGGTAGAGAAAATGTACTATGTTAACTCCTTAAAGCGCTAGTTTGGGATGTATATCGAAAAAGCGCTAAAATACAATAAGAAATAAAAGACAAATTACATTATTATAAATACTTGTAGTAAGTAAAAATAAGTGAAGAATATTATAATTTTAAAAAATCGCTGAATATGGCGCTATGTAATAATTTTTTTGGCGTTCAGAGAGACGAAAAAGGCGCTGAAAGCGCTAGATTTAACGCTTGCAGTTGGCTTGTAGTGATGCACCGGCTATATGTTTCGTGTCTGTAATACTAAATAAAGTAATCAAACCAATTGACAGTTCGACGAAACAATACACTAACAAAGACCAACGAAGCCCAATCAGTGGCCTTCTTTAATACAGTCTGTATGCGCCTTAAGGTAAATGTTGCGAGACAATGTATAGGCATGAGTGGATGAAAGTGGTTAATAACATTTGTAAGATTTTGTTTTATTTTTAGGTAAACGAAGGTGTGATGTGCATGCAATTCATATTAGACCTTTAAAAAAGTACACGTATTTTAGCTAGAAGTATTGCTGAGAATTTAAACAGCGATAGCACGTTGCGAACCAGTGTACATACAATACAAGGTAGACTTAACCTTTAAATTATATGTATAAACTTCAAAAAAACTGTTCTCCAGTGAAAATTAGATTGAAAAAATCTTTTCAATTTGAAAATTGATTGATTTTAGAAATAAGAAGTAGTGATAACGAATTATGAACTATACAAAACGAAAGTCTAACTGTACTCGTATACAGAAGATTGGCAGGTTTCGTACAATGCTAAACTCGATGTGCTGTAAAATTTATAACGTTACGATCCAAAGAAGTGGGACAGAAGTTATTCGCTGGCTAAACTACAAAGCACAATAAGTTATGATTATACACACATGTAGCTATGTATAAAACATATCACTCACAGGACGTGTCTATTTTTGTGGGAACGAACAATGATATATTTTTTTTATAATTACAATATACAATATATTTATGCTAGGTACATTACTTGAGACTATAAGTTGACAGTTTGCCCCCAAACTAGGACAGGCCTGTATTTTGGGGGACACATTCGGCCATGATATGTTCTCGTTTTTTTCTTTATTGTATTTGTTGAGTGTGTTCGTGCGTGTATGTGTGTGTGTGTGTGTGTGTGTGTGTGTGTGTGTGTGTGTGTGTGTTTGTATATGTGCGTGCATGTGTAAAGGCATGTTTGAGTGTGCGATTGTTTTAAAACAAGTATGTAAGCAGTTCTTCTGTTTCGTCATAAGATAAACCTTGCAGCCAGGTGCTCACTTTTGCTTTGACTTCATAACGATTGAGACCAACAACACCAACCAACAATATTTAGTTTGCTGTTAACAAAGTTATATACTTTACAACTAAGGGAATTGTACTGGTCTTAAGCGGACTGGTTATGGCGATATATAAGCCTGATATCACACATCGGTAATCTACACGCGATCATTCTAACGATATGAACATTAGATAAGAAGAACTGTCTGGATCCAAAGCCACGTTATTAGAAAGAGTCGAAAGACACATAGTTACTTTAGCTATACTATATAGCTCTACACTACCACGACTTGTAGTATGAATGACCGATACATAAAATAAACAATATTTGTAACTATATATATACTTGAACAACGAGTAAAAACCAACAAAATCATAAAAACCCATGATGTTCTCTGTTTTAATGGTCAGTGTAAAACAAATTAACACACCTTGTCGCTAGACACCTTTGCGACATTATAAGAATGATACAAAACCATTTAAGTGTTTTTGTCCTACGTTAAATACATAATTAAGTTTTATTAAAAGTAATTCCCGTTAAAAGTTAAACCATCAATCAAATAGTCTTTACCTTATAAAATTATTACTACAAATTGAATTTAAATTTAAAAAATTAAGAGGGAATTTAAAAGACATAGTGTTGCGATCATTTCTTAACTGCAATGTACATATTCGATTAAATATCGATATTCCAAAGTTAAAAGTATTAATATCTGATCCAAAATATGAATAAAGGATGATATAAAAACTTTTTGGTCTTTAAGTGGGATAATACCTATGTATTGCTTTTAAAGAACAATGAAATGCTTTTAACATTAATTTGTATATATAATATTACTATGATTCATGTATTAAATTCTGAGTTTTTTTTTTATTTCATGACTTCAGCAGATAGGCAGATGGTCCACTGGTGGAAAGCGGTTACCATCGCCAATGGACATTCGCAACACCCAATGTGCTACTAATGCGCTGCTGCTCTCTAAAGGCAGACTGAAACCTGGCCACTAATGCCGTAACACAACCCAAGACTGTTATAGCGGCATACTCTAGACCAGGGGTGGAAGCCATCCAGACGGGCAAAAGCTCTACACCACCTCGCTGTGGGTTGTTTTGTCGCCTCTTACGACAGGCCGCCCGGCCGCAGGAAATGATATTATTTCTCCATTCCTGCACGGATAAACGGATAACTGAGTATATAAATATATATGTATATAATAATATTAATATCTATTTTGTAGCATTTTTTAAAATATTGCGCAACAATACCCTGCCCTAGCTTTTGTGTCAATTTCTCTCTCCATCCCAAGTTTGTCTGGGATCTCTTTCAGCTATAAGACATTTGTATCTAATTCTAAGCTGTTTTTGTATACTGTTTAATTATTTTTATTGTACAATAAAGTGTATTCTATTCTATTCTAATCGGATGACGAATTTTAAACATCGGAAAATTATGGAAAAATTAACAGAATTGACAAAAATAATGATTTCACTTAGTTATTATTTATGACCGGTTGTACTGGTTGGCGTTGAGCTTGTAGTAGTGTGTTTTCGATAGCTACACTTTGAAAATATACATTAATTATAAAGATAAAATCAATAATTTAAAAAACAGACGAAAGTAAAACAGAAATATATGTTCAAAGGATTCCTGGAGGTTATCTTAATGAAAACCAAAGTTTCACATAGGTAATATTATTATACCAGTATAAACACGATTCAAACGTGTTGATTAAAAAAATATATATTATTGTTGATTATAAAAATCAAATTTTGAAAAGCCTTTTTATGTCAACTATGCAACCAAAGTATAGATCGCCGAAACCATTTTTCTCCCAAACCAACAATGCTCTGCGAATTTAATCGATATACGTATGTAAGTAATATATCATATCACCTACAAAATTATTTCCCTAAATCGAAATCGATTATCATAACTATATCGATACGAATATTTTAAGTATCGATAATGGTAAAATGTCACTTTAATTAATTGTTCCAGTATATTACACGACTTGACGAGAACCCATTTATGGACTAGTTCAAGTTATACCCCATGATGTACGGATAGTATAAAAGGCTTGGCATTTGTTTAAAAAGTCGTTTGTTGTAATGAGCTCATTAGTGTCATGGCAGCGTAAATTGATTCCTAGTAATCAATTTAATGCTTTTTTTTAAAGTCAATATCTGTTTCGTATCTATCCGTTACTGTTTTATGCTAAGAGTCAATGAGGTCCAAACACTTACATAGCTTGTAATGATATGTGAAACTTTGGCTACGTTCCTCTTGAAGCCTATAACGACCACGCTCACGATCGCGATTTTTTCCCGTTTGCTTATTTGCGGGCTTTACAATCACAAACTCAAGTGGAACGGATTATGGAGTATTGATTTCATTATCGATGAAATACACAAAAGGCATTGGTTGCGTACGGTTGATTTTAAAATCGCGCCTTTGTCAATTAATGCTCTGTGGTCAAAACCCACTTCGACCCACCTCTTGATATAAGTCATTATGAGCGCTTGGTCGAAAATTATCACGTCACTAGTGACGTTTTCACCGCGACCCTTACGGTTGTTGTCGCTTCACTATGTGGAACGGCTGAAGCAGCATTTTGGGCGTTGCAAACCACAAGTGGAACGTAGCCTTTGCAGTTGTGTGTGGGAATTCTTCATCAGTCAAAACATACTGTCAACTCTCAACATTACTGATAATTTAATTACTTGAATGGAGTCCAATACCTTGCACGCGTATTACCATAAGCACAGGTTGTACACTTCTACTATCGTTGGTGGTAGTGGTGTTTGTTATTTGTTTAAAAAACAAAAATGTTGTTCTGTTGTTAAACTTATACAAAAACGCATGTTAATTATGTACGAACAAAATAAATAATACAATATTACACTTTATTGAAGCAAAAAATACATTGGTTATTTTAATTTTACTGCTTAGATGTGAATATGTATTTAATTTTATTTCAGAGCAAAACAAATATGAAATTTATGTTCTCAAGCCCGACGACCTGCTCAAGGACGGAAGCCGAGTCTTGGTATATAGTAGTACTTGGTAATAGTGCTTCCAGGGCCCCAAGTCTGTAACTTTATTTAAAAAACCATGCCAGTGCGAGTCAAGATCCGTTCGACTGCGAGATAGTGAAATATCCGCAGTCTCGAAAATTCATATTAAATCAGTCTCAATCGAATCAAAATTGATTCAATATCGAGCCGAGATCGTTTATAGACTACCAAAACTGTCAAAAATTTCTATTCGATTGCCAATTTGAATGCTATCACGACTCGAGGATTTAAAAGTTACATAATTAAAACTGGCATTTTCCCGTGACTTGGTCCACGTTGGACAGGTAACAAAGATTACGGTTATTTTCCTAAATATAAAATCAGAGATTTTTTACTACGAAAATACATGAATCCCGGAAATTTCCGCAAAATCTCGGGATAAGTAATTTTACTAAAAGCATACACAACTACAATTGTTTAACTAAAGATTTTATCGATCAACGAAAATTTCGCATCGGAATCAATTTATTTGTGACTTGGCCACTTTAAACTTCTCCCGAGAAAATTCCCGTAGGTTTCTCGGGATATAAAATATCGATCAGCGAAAACTGCATCGAAATCAGCCCAATAGTTTGTACGTTAACCCGGAATAAACAGACAAACACACTCATGATAATAAGAGAATTGCCAAAAGAAAATTTAAATTACATTCATCGGTGGCGGAAAAGTGTTTTCATGACATTAAGGATTTTATTAAGCAAATGGTTATATTATATTTTTGCCTCTGACATCTGATTTATTTTATTTTTAGACATTCTTTTAATTCTGTATTTAATTAATCAAATTGTATTTATTAATTTAGAATTGTTACAACTTTTTAGATGAACGTGTACCTAAATATTTGTATGGCCATGCTCAAATACAATGAAACCAATTGACTACGTTATCATCTTTTGTACAACTATTACCTGTATTTCTACAAATAAAGATTCATTCATTCACAAACAATATAAGAAAAAAAAGACTATACTTTTACAATTTTATAATATTACATATTACTAGGATTTGCCCGCGACTTCGTACACGCTTGACTTGAAATTCGCGCGAGATTCCCGGGACACAAAGTATCGCAGAATTTAAAAAAGAATGTAAGCTATCGTTTTAGTGGAAACTGTGTCGGAATAAGCTAATTTTGATGCATCCGAATAATTTCAAACCGCTCCCGGGATAAAAAAATATCGCACATTTTGTTACATTCAATTTACTATCGATCAGTAAAAAATCACATTTTAATTTTTTTAACCCGGCCATTTTAAAACATTCCCAGAAAAAAACAGGCAGGATTCTCATCATAAAAAGTAGCGCAGAGTTTGTCTAAAAATTAGCTGTCAATCAGTGAAAATCGCATCGAAATCGGCCCAGTAGTTTTTACGTAAATCCCGAACAAACAGACAAGAAATCAAAAAAAATTGCCTAATGTTCTCCGTCGTTTATATAGTATCTTCCAGTTTTTTAATTACTACAAACTATAGACACGGCATGTTTAGAATTGTGTAATATTATAGATTATACGAGTATGTAAATTAATGTCCTTTTCTTATTAATATCTTTGTGACTCACGAAAACAAAAACGGACAAAGAAACGAGTAAAACAACTCAACTGCAATTAAAGGTTAATGAACGAATATTCTTCTTTGAATGTCGCTGTGGATACAATATTCTTTAGTATACACCAACATAACGGCCTGGCCACGAACTTGTTGCTGTGAGCGACAGCTAAGCGCGATGCGACAGGCGACAAAAACAAAACTATCAACATGTATGAAGTTTGCTACGAGTTGTACCGTCGTGATCGTGCTGAAAACAATTTAAAATCATAAGTACGTATTATAAAGTTTTATAACTATTTTTTTATTTATTAATTCAATCCCTAATTCTTATTTAAAAACTCTGATAGAAATATTTATAACTATGATTAATCAAGTAATAATATTAAATTTGCTTTAAAAATAAGCAGTTTAAAATTAGATGCACTTACCCAAAGATTTCTTTAAACAAAACCAACCCTTCAACTGCAAAAGCAAAAAAACAGACAAAAACTCAATGATCACTTTCACTTCTACCTGTGTTAACATTTACAAAAAAAAACAACATCTGAGATTTAACAAAGGGATGTTTAGTCCCTTTTTTAACTGTCAGTTAACCCTTTAATATTGGGGCACGATTTCTAAGACACCTGCGTAGAAAGTGAATGTAACAAAGGTATTGATGGTAAATGATTTATGTGGTTGAATGAAGTAGATTATTCTCTATGGGAACGTTGCGTAATCTATTTTATGGTTGTATAGGTTCGCGTTTGACCGCCATCTCAGCTTCTTTTTTTAAATATAGATTTGCACAATTTGAGTCTCTAACTAGTGCCAAGAATCAATGACGGTTCAACTTTTAGAATAATTTTCAAGCGGCCTCAGCCAAATGGTAACTCTTTGAGTGACTTGTGGTAGCTTGAGCACATATCATAGTTAAGATATTCCAAACAAATACGCAATTGCCTACATCAGTTTTTAATTTTTCGTCCAAGTCTCCACTGTCTTGTCTAATATTACGTAATAAAGCAATCTAGGATATAAGAGGTTAACCAAAAAGTATCAATTTAGTTTCCTAATAAGGTACCTTGTATTCGGAATCAGTAAACTCTAAAAAGCTTTTGGACTTTTTGTCTGCTTTACTATTTATTCACACCCTAGAACAATGGCTAAAGCTATTAGCTATTGTATTATTCTGAGATTCAAGCATACCACGGATAGTACTAAAGATTTGATTGATTCTTAACACAATTAAATTAAACTAGTGGTAGCCTGTGGTCGAAATTCGACCATAATAATTTGTTGTCAAGGACTATACTTTTATAATCACAGATTTCAATAAACAATAGGGTATATATACGCATATATACCCTGTATGTATTTTTTATTGATTTAATGTATTTTTTATGCATAATTTTGTAAAAAATATTAGCGTTCGTCGCTTCTTCTCTATGTAAACTATAAGTGTACGAAATTCCATACTCCTCCGTACGCACAATTTTCGTAAAAATCGCTGAAACCGATCTTTTCCAGGCAACCTAACTTATAGGATACATTTGGCTAATCTGACGTTGAAGATGATGCATAAGAATTACATGCTATTAATTTTAAATTATTATATGGTTTCTGTTGAATATTTCAGAAAGTTATTCCTACATAACCGGTGTATAACTATAAAAAGATTACCATTTTAAAAATAACAAAAAATAAAATATATAGAGTTCTATTTTGGCTTATCAGTTTGAAGAGAATTGACTTCTTAAGGAAAGATTTATGTGTTTTAATTAAGTATTAAAGGATATAAATAGATTAAATGCTTTTAAATTGACTCACCAACAATTAAATCAAGTTTCTTACGAGTATTCTTAATTTTTTATATAAGTGATTGAAAAACTTCTGATAAAGATATAATTAGTAAAAATTATCTTCACTTTAATGATGATAATAAACTCGAAGCTAATAAGAACACTGGCCTCGAAAATATCAAAAACTCCGTAATCGCACAAATTTCAACTAATTTTGCATTTTTAAATAAACTGAGAAATGACTGTTATAAGAAGCATCGTAACGTGTCTTAAAATATTATTTATAATGCAATGAATACTAACCTATTTTATGCAGGATATAGTTTTTATATTATCACTCTAACTACGTCTTATATTACAAATTCGTATTACAAATATATTTGTTTGTTTGCGAATAGTAAAAGCTGCTCTGTTATTATGACAAGTTTTGCATGATTTATATATCTAGCCAGTGTTAAGTATTCATGAATATTTCAAATGTTGGAATAATCTTCGAGCAAAAGCCTCACCCAAATTATTGGTCTTTGATGACATCAAATGAGGGGTTCTTTGGCAACCCACTCAACAACTAACAACGTTAAGATTTTAAACAAAAATAATCAATAAGCTTCAACTGTTTATCACTTTTATCCAAAATTATACATCAAGTTACTTTCAAAAATCCTTCGCTAGACTTGTAGGTAGGCAGTATAGTAATGGTGGAGTTAGACGTGTAGATAATCGTTGATAGTGAAATAGTGTAGGTAGATGACCTTAGATACTTATTAACATTTTACAGGACTTCGCTGACTCCTTGTTTTTTTATACGAGAGTAGCAAGTTATGACGTTATAACTATCAAAACAAATAGCATATTAATTATGGTTTTTTTTTTTTTTATTAACTGCTCTACGGACTTGAGTTCCGTACCCTTTTTTACAACTTAATTTCTATTAAAGTTTTTAGGTTTATACACGCTTATTGTTTATTTTTTTATTGTGTGTGACATTAATTTAGTGGTTTTTATGTTGTAGTGTACCTTAAGAATAACTTATAATATTTTTTATTTTTTTCTATTTCTAATACTGAACTTATACTAATGTAGAGTGTATCTGTTACATGGAAGTGCATGTGCAGTGTGTGCCTTATGTCTATACCTATATATATCTTAACTAGTGCCATTTGTGTTGCTTTTCCTTTCTGTTCCTAGGTTATTAATTTTTAGGCTCTTTGTATGTCTTGGTTTGTTTGTAAAGTGTGCGTGTAATGCAATGCGGTGGTAGTGCGCGTTGGTGTGAGTATGTGTGAGTTTTGTTGTTGGTTGTGTGTTTGTGACTTTGTGTGGTGTTATAATTTATTGTTTAATTGATTAACTATGGTTTAACTATTAGTAATTACTAGTGATTTAATTACTAGTAATACTAGTAGTTTCAAATTAAGGAGGTGACAAATTCCACAATAAGTTCTAAAACAATCTATATATATTATAATAAATCTGTAAATGGTTCGAATTTGTACAATGTGTTTAAAAATCTGAAGGAGGGATAATACGACCAGCAGATTTCAAAAATGCAATTTTTAGAATTTATTGTCTGTCTTTCTGTCTGTTAGAGCATCACGTAAAAACTACTGAACGGATTCAAATGAAATTCGAAACAGAGCTAACATATATCACGGGGCGTAACTTAGGATACTTTATATCCCGATAAATGACGTCGTTTCCGTGGGATAGACGAAAATAGCAAAAAAGATGGCGCTGCGATAGCATCTTTTTTGGAAACTACTGAACTTATATGAATAAAACTCATCATAATGCTGGTTTACAACCCAAATCATCACTTGCAGTACATTTTATCTCGATAGAAGTCGTCGTTTACTTGGAATAGACGGATTAGCAAAATATATGGCGCTATAATCGCGTTTCTCAAATGACTGATAAATACCTATGCAGTCATAAACAACGCATTATTCATAATAGTACTTCAAATCACATTGGCTTCGACTCGTCTGTATGTTTTGCTGGGCAATTGTGTAGACTATGTGGACTTAGTTTATTTGTTATTGTAGTGAATTTAACAAGAAACTGTAGAGTTTTAGGTCTAAAAAATTACAGAATGTATCCTTCTTTAACCGAATATATTATTAAAAATAATAATATCCCATCAAAAATCATTATTCATACTATTTCATAAGTTCTTTTTACTTTAACATCTATAGTAGTATATTAATTATTTAGTTCCTTTACCTGTTATTTACACATTCTTTAACTCATAAAATAGACAGTTTAGTTAACGAGCTTTAGCCATTTTTTATTCTGAGATAATGTTATGGTTATTGACTGTTTCCCACAAATGTAGCTATGAGTTTAATGCGTTATTTCTGATGTGATATTATTAATTAGTGATGACGTTAAATACTAACAGATAACGTATGTATACACAATAATGTAGCTATGATAAGTAAAGTAGCAGTTGGATAAATTGTTATTGAAGGTTTATATATATAAAAAACCGCGGGAAATACGCTATTATAATAAATCTGTAAACGGTTCGAGTTTGTAAATTGCGTTTCAAAATGTGGAAAAGATCAAGGGGGATAATTCGAACTAGGAAATTCCGAAAATATTTTTTAGAATGTTTGTCTGTCTGTCTATTAGAGCATCACGTGAAAACTACTGAACGTATTGAAATAAAACTTGATACAGAGTTAGCTTATATGCCGAGTCGTAACTAAGGATACTTTTAATCGTGTATAAATAACATCGCTTCCCTGGTATAGACGAAAATAGTGAAATAGATTGCGCTGTGGTCGCATACGAATAAAACTCGGCTCAGAGGTGGCTTACATCCCGAGTCAACAATTAGGATACTTTTTATACATACAAGGTGGAATTTTTTAATGCCACCTGAAGGGAAACTACTCTAAATAATAGAGATAGCAAATTTTACTTCAAAGAAACATTTCTTTATTTTTGAAAAGAAATAAAACTGCATTCAAAGATTTTCGAAAATTCTCTTGCTTCATCCGGGAATCGAAGCGAATAAAATCTGTAAAAATTACACCCTGTAATTTTATTGCATCGATCGTTAGGGTCAATCACAAGGATGAAATCTCTCTAACATACTTGGTAAATTTAATGAAAGGAAAACCATGAAATCTGTACTTATAAATTCAATGGGTCAAGCTAAAGCACTTTTACTCAAAGATCCATCTGTTTCTGTTTACTTATGCTAGTAACTAATAATAGAAAAAAATAAAATTTACATTAAATCTTATGCGAGTGTAAACGAGTTGAGAGACGAAGTTCAGAATATCTAATATATAAAATTCTCGTGTCACAGTTTTCGTTGCCATACTCCTCCGAAACGGCTTGACCGATTTTGATGAAATTTTGTGTGCATATCGGGTACGTCTGAGAATCGGCCAACATCTATTTTTCATACCCCTAAATGATAAGGGTGAAATATTTTTTCTTATTTTTTTGTCTAAATTTCTTATTTATATTTTATTATGATTTAGCATTGAAAAATAGATGTATATGGCAAAACAACGTTTGCCGGGTCAGCTAGTGATTTATAATATTCACCACAACGCGTTATTAAAGGTACTAGAAATGAATTTGTTAAAAGAATAAATTTGTGTATCCAAGAAAATGGAGCCCATTTCGGACAACTAATTAGTCAGTTTACCATTGTTTTGAATAATTAAAATAATTGAAGATTTCGTGGTTTTCCTTACATTAAATTTACCAAGTATGTTAGAGAGATTTCATCCTTGTGATTGACCCTAACGATCGAAGCAATAAAATCACAGGTTGTATTTTTTACAGATTTTAGTCGCGTCGATTCCCGGGTAGGTATTTGTTAGCGAATTGAAAAACGTGATTTCAGAGTCGTCTAGTTTGCTAATCCGTTTATTCCATAGAAATTAAGTAATTTGTCAGGATAAAATGTATCCTAAACGTTAACTGGGGTTATAAGCCAGTACTATGTCAAGTTTTAATCATATACGTCGAGTAGTTTTTAAAAAGATGCGATTGCAGCGCCATCGTTTTCGCCATTTTTGTCTACCCTACACAAACAACGTTATTAATCAAGATAAAAAGTATCCTAAATTACGCCCCGGGATGTAAGCTAGCCATGCGTCGAGTTTCATTTAAATTCGTTCAGTAGTTTTCACGTGATCCTCTAACAGACAGACAGAAAGACAAACAAACAGAAATGCAAAATTGTAGTCTGTCTGTCTGAAAGACAAAAATTCTAAAAACTGCATTTTCGGAATTTCCTGGTCTGAATTAACCCTCCTGATTTTTTTCACATTTTTAAACGCATTGTACAAACTAGAACCATTTACAGACTTATTATAGTATAGATTTGCCACTGCTAAAGTACCGGCTCTATTGAAGCCGAACGGTATTAAAAATCTCAGCAAGTTTCTTTTCAATTTTCGATTGGTCCAAAAATATGTTTTAAATAATAACAAGTAAAAAGCGAGAGAAGAATGCCTTGTAGCGCCATTAATTTTGTAGGATTAAAGAGATTTTATCTAGCGATTGTTATTCTTATTTTATATATTAATCTTATTTAGATTAATATATATAATACAAGTAAAACTAAACCTAAATATTTTTAGCTAAATATTAAAATTTGTATAGTCTAATTATAGGCAATGTAATAGATTACTGCCAGAGGGAAGCGTGCCTAGAAGGCTGGCAGTGCTGCTAGACTGTCTGGCAATGTTAATTCGCTGTGAGAAGTATGAATCAGCCCTTTGATTTATAGGTAGCCTGATTAGATTGTATTTCGAAATTGTTGCAACGTTATCTGCTATTAAAGAGCGTTTTATATAATTATCCCTAAAATAGTTTTTAACTAAATCTGATTTGAAGAAAGTACTACAATCACAAATTAACAGCTGTTCTTAAATGTATTTCACGGTGCAACATTGTGAAATATTCACACGCATATTAAATAGACTACTCTCGGGTCGCAGTTAGTAACAATAATGAGAAATGGTTATTTTTTATTCACGCATTGTGACATGAATTTCGAGGCACCTGAGTTTATTTCAATGTGCCATTGTTGTATCGTGACTGCATGATTTATATTTGCATACCGTATGTATGAGTTCGTTAGACGGGGGCACGATGAATCGAAGGAAGATTGTAAGATCGATTGTTAAAAAAATGTTGGGTCGTTTTGATCCGTCGGCAGCGGAAGGGTTGGAGTATTAATATTAATTTGCGCCGTTTGTTTGGTAATTTGTTGTTTAATTTTATAGATTATTATTGTGTTAAATTTATAATAATATACTATGTACCACGCCTATTTATCATAGACAGAAAGGAATATAGTTTGTAGGAACGGAGAAAGAATATCTACTTATTCCTGTGGCAAAACAACCCACAGCTAGATGGTAGGGCGTTTACTTGTCTGGATAGACGCCACACCTGCGGCCCAATTCTGCTATTGCTATCTCGTCAAAATAGCCGGACACTGACGTCTCAATCGCAGGTTGGCCTGATTTTCATATTCTGTTAATCCTAATTGTGTGCCCGTGGCACACCACTCTATATTTATAAACATTTATAAGCGAAAACTCCTGAAATAGATGTTTAAAATTTTGGAACCTATCAATATTCATTTCCGGCTATCGCTATTTCTGCTAATAGTAATACCAATTTTTTTTCTACTATTATTCTGCCGCAACGATATCAAGTAGATATTGTGGATTAAGTGAAACACGAATTTTTAACACTACCGCAATGGCAATCGCACTTTAAATATTTTCGCAACGCCAAAGTAGTGATATAGCAAAATTGGGCTCTTGGTCTAGAGCAGTATTCCGCAAACTTATTGTGTTCAAGGTACCTACATCTAGGAAAACGAAAATTTTTGGAGGTACACCACAAATAAAAATCATTTTTTAAGTAAGCCAAACGAAAGAAAACGTCTCGTTCGTGCGCTCGCGTGATTTACATACATATTGTTACATGCCTTCAAACGCACAGCTGCCTGTCGTAAGCGCAGTTTATTGTCTTCCCGGACTTAGGAATTCTTTTATGTTTTGAATTGTAATTAAGAAAAACATGCTATTGTTTTTCTACTTATTTTATAACCATCATTAGCGTTGAACTAATCCTTATTATTATTGTTTTCGACTATTCGCAGGTATGCAAATTACTATTTCTCGGAAACTCAGTGCGCGCGGCCAATTTTTTTGTAGTGTGTAGTTAGTATAAGAGAATGCCCAAGTGGAGGGGCGGGCAGTCAAGCGACGACTACGAGACGAGTAAGACGTTTGTGGTACTCTCGATTAGCGATATAGACGACGGACTTTGCGCGTGTCGAATTGCATTGAATCATGCAGTTTGAAGTGGTTGCATTTAGTTTTATTTTTATTTGCTTTATACGTGTTTGTACAGTTCTAATAAATTCTATAGTAGTTCCAACGGCATTTTTAATTCGAGTCCTGTAGCTCGTAACAATATTTTATGTGTAACTATATATTTTTCTTACCCTTACATTATTTACTAAAAATAAGTTTATAACATAACCTTGTTTTTCTGAGGCACACCAATTAATGACCACCTTACACCAGTGTGCCGCGGTACATACTTTGAGGAACACTGATCTAGAGTCTAGAGGTTTGCCTTAACAATCTTGAGTTATATTCCGGCATTAATGACCAGATTACAGTCCCCCATTCGAAGCCTGCAGCATATAAATAGCACAAATGGTGTTGCAAATATCCATAGGCGATTGTAAATTTCTATCAGATGGCCCGGCAGCCTGTCTGCTCTAATTCAGCAATAAGAAGAAAACATAACTATGTATTAGAAACATATTCAGAATTCTTCAAAGTATTCAGCAGGCTTCAGAATTTTTGTATCAGGTTCATATTTGGATTGCGAAAATATGACCATGTTTCCGAATTTCGTAAAAGACTCAACTAGCTTCCTATTCATTTTCGCCGGAATACTCACATTCTCACTCTCCTTTATAGCATATTATTTACTCCTAATAGTCCCCAGTACCTTAGGGAACGTTTTAAATTCCTTCGCCTATCCACTGCCCATAATTTGCGCCATGATACGTACCGAAACTTATGACGCCTGCACACACTTCATCCTGTTATGATAATTCTTTTACGGTGCAGGCTGTCAAACTTTGGAATATTCTGCCTCTTACTGTCAGAGAGGCCAAATCATTACCAATATTTAGAAATTTGCTCAGAAAACAGCATTTTTCCACAAATAGCTATGTTTGATTAACAGAATATAATCATGCTAATACATTTATTATAATAACTTATATATTATCGTATATAGGTATATATGACTATGTATATATGTATGTATTTGTATATTCATTTCTTAAACTAGTTCGAGTATTTATGTATCTATTGCCTTTTTCCTGCACCACTTATAACGCCTGATTCATTTTTTTTTCATTTAGGTTGCCTGGAAGATATCGCTTTGAACGATAAGGCCGCCTGTTGTATTGCCTAGAAAAATATTGTAAATATGGTCTGTTTTTGTAATTTTATATTTTGGTGTTCAATAAATTGTTATCTCTCTCTCTCTCTCTCTCTCTCTCTCTCTCTATTAGGTACTAGTAAGTCATGGCGTAAAGATTTCTGCTAATAACGCTTTAAATATTAAAGGTAGAGTTTCTCGCGGGTTCCCTAGAACTGAGTTCAGTCTACTATTTAATATGTTGTTTAGCTACGAAAACCTGAACAGATCATTTAATCAAAAATAACCAATATCTCAAAAACTACTCAACAGATATTCTTAGAAGTAATTTTTGTTGAAAATATTATTAAATACTATCATTATCAAATATTACTTAGTTTGAAAGTTACGAGGCGGATACAATTTTACGACTACCTCGCAGCGAAAGGTCAAGAGTAAAGGTAAAGAGAATCTGTTGTCAGATATATTTGTTAGAAATATAAACTTTATTTATTTTCTCACACAACAATGTACAAGTAATATAAGACCTGTTGTATGAGACTGGTGCCCATTGTAGATCTGTATTACAGGTCACCAGTGCTCCACTCCAGGGCGAAAATCCAACTACATACTAATTATAAGGTAATGTGTGTGTGTGTGTATATAATAATTTTAATAAAGATGAGACATATGTAAATAGACCTATTGATTTAAATATAAAAATCATCAAGGAGCATCGATATGTTTTCTCATGATATAACTAATTAGCAATCCCGACAGACGTTGTCGTCCCTTGAAAAAAAATTAGAAGCCGATTATTGAAATGAGATATACCTTATGTTACTCAGGAATAATGTAGCATTCTAATAGTGAAATAATTTTTGAAACCGGTCTAGTCATTTTTGAGTTTATTCGATACGAACATACAAAAATACAAATCTTTCCTCTTTATAATATTAGTATAGAGAAACATGACTAAAATTAAATATCTTGAAAAAATTTTACCCTCAGTTACGTGAATGGTGGTCATCCCTAATCAAAGGGCTTAATACGGATAAAAATTAGGAATATGTAATCTATGTAATGTTGTAGTGAGTTTGCAAAAATACACACCAGGGCTTACTCTCAAACGTTTTTCGTCCTTCGTTTTGCACCCGATCAGCCCAAAAGAATCAATGAAATTTTAAGTGGAAGAAGAAAGAACAATGATTTCTTTAAAATATGGCATTTAATTTTTAAGCATTAATGAAAATATGAACAATTAAATAAAAACTAAACTAAATTATAATTAAGTAGGTATATAAAAATAATTAAAAATGAAATTATAAAATCTAGTGCCAGACCGCTGTCAGTTAGAAACGTGCCCAAAAGACTGGCCACATCTTTAAAACTATAATTATATAATATATAAATAAGACAAAAACAAATGGAACATGCAAAGGAAAATGTAGGTAGGTACTTAAATATATAAAAAAACAAGCAAAAAAAGTTCTAAAACGAAAGACGTTTGAGAGTAGGATTACCAACCGTACTATAACATATAGTGTCTTACTATATTTTAGCCAATTGTACTAGATACTATAGTAAAATAATATAGTAAGAAATGTACTATATTTTCATCGCTAATTAAATTGTCGCGATTTTTTCAGATTCTTATGATTATTTCAAAAATAATAGATCTTTGCTGGCCAAAGCAAAAAGTAGTAATAGATACACATAAAAAGTCCAATGATTAAATAAATAAAATATAAATTAATTGACGAAAAATAAATATGTTTTATTTTTTCCCCTAACTTTCCCAAAAGTACTATATTTTTACGGGTAAAAAACAAATATACTATATTTTCTTCATCAAAGGTGGCAACCCTATTTGAGAGTAAGCCCTGGGATGTATTTTCGCAAACTCACTACAACATCACATAGATTACATTTTCCTAATTTGTAACCATGTAATTTTAGTAGTTTCAGACAAAAATGACAGTGATATAAAAACAGACGGAAATGACAATTGCGTATTCAGTTTTCGCAAAAAAAAACTAATATATTTTTCGTGTTCAGCATCAACTGTACCATAAATAAGTAAATAAATCACTCGAAAAATCAAAAAGCGTATTGATCTATCGACCCCTGAGTTCGATCGGTAACACAATTGTTGAAAAAACCAAATTTGCATCGGAATGGGTTCAGCAATTTGCATATTGGGTTACTTCATGTTTTTGCATAACAAAATGGGCTATTGTGCTTACTGTACCTCGTTTTTGGATTACACATCTGCGTGATACAGGGTGATTTGGGTCTCGTGATGCTGTGATACTTATAGGTATACTAGCTATACTCGTGACTTTTGGCGGGTTCCTATATTTTACCGACCGCTCATTTGCTTACTATCGGTTAAAATTTGACATAAGCTCCATACAAGTAATGTCAAAATTCAACCGATGGTAAGGCATATGAATAGTAAGATATAGGAACCGATCAGTAATGGAGTACACTATAATATATAATTTACTTATAATAAATCTGTTTTCTACGAATCTCAACAATGGTAATTTTTGCGAATGTTTTACAAAATCATTATGGTTCAGACAAGATTTCATTATATATGTTTTTTACAAGAACTGATTTTTATGTATAGAAATGTATACTAAAACAAAATCAAATTTAAATGAAACTCCTTTTCAATTTCATAAAATTTACAAAATTTTAAATGAGTTGATTAGGATTTTAAATTTGACATTTTTCAATTTTGTAAATTAATTTTAATTCGTATACATAATTTTTTTTTTATATTATGTGAGTTCAGCAGACAAGCAGACGGCTCTAACCTTATGAAAAGCGGTTACCATCGCCTATGGACATTTGTAACACCAAAGGTGCGCCAATGTGCTGCCGCTCTCTAAAGGGAGACTGATGCCTGGCCACTAATACCGGAACACACTCAAGGTTGTTATGGCGGCATGCTCTAGATCAGGGTTGGTAGCCATCCATACGGGCAAATACCATACCACTTGGTTGTGGGTTGTTTTTTCGCCTCTTACGAAAGGCCGCCCGGCCACAGGAAATTGTATTCTTTCTCCGTTCCTGCACGGATAAAAATAAATTTATATTAAGGTTTTATTTTCAGGTATGATGATAATTTATTATTTTAATATACTAGTCAATTAATAAACAAACGTTATGACTGATTAAAAAAATAGGTAGGTTTTATATGTATACAATGATGCAATTTATTGTAACGTGTAACGTATTCATATTATAATCATGCAAATAGTCGCTTAGGTAACAACACCGCACAAGTCAAAAATTAGACATATTATGTTTATACCATCATTGGATGCACGTCGAAAATGGCTATCTAATGACATATAAAACATAATATGTCCAATTCTTGACTTGTGCGGTATTGTTACCTAAGCGACGAAATATAATTTAAATTTCGAATCTAAACTTGACCCCAGTTTCTGTCCAGCAAGCACCTCCTACAACAAATGGGGCCAATTGTGTCCCTACATGACGTGTACAACTTAAAAATGGCCCCAAAAGAAGCACGCTAGCCCGCCCATTCGGCGAGGGGACACCGAGTAAGTTGGGGCAAAGCCCAATATTTGGGGATAAAATCGACAAATGTGGAAAGAAGGGGCCGGTCAAGCGGGAAATTGACTTTTCGGTGTATTGAATGACAAGTCATGATTGGCATAGTATTAGCGACATTGTTGAGCATTGTATGATATTACTTCATAAATATAAAGTTAAGCTAACCACTCATATCATTTACCTATCTGTATAATACTATAAAATTGTAAAAGTGTATTCTTTTGGTTTTTAGTCTTTTTTTGTTTTTCTGTTTGTTCAGGATTCACGTAAAAACTACTAAGCCTATTTCGATGCGGTTTTCTTTGATCGACAGAAAATTCTTGGACTTAAAATCTGTCGTACTTTATATCCCGGAAGTCCCACTGGAATTTTCTTGGGAGCTGTTTAAAGTGGTCCGGTTGAAAAACAAAAGGATTCCGATGTAATATTTTTTCTGGTCGATAGCAAATTCTCTTTCATAAAATATATGATACTTTATATACTGCGAATCTCGCGAGATTTTTTTCGGGAGTGGTTTCAAGTTGTTAGGCCACCTGTAAATTGGTTTATTTCGTCCAACGTGGATGAAGTCACGGGCTAATCCTAATAATTTAATAAATCTGTTGAAGTTGTACAATTTGTACATATTATTTAAATTGCGAAGCAGGGACACTGAAAGACGGTCCATCTAATGGAAAGCGGTTACCTTCGGCTATAGACGTGTGCAACACCAGGGGCGAGACCGTTGCTAACTGTTTTTTCGCATCGCCTCCGTCATTGGCCAAGACAGCAATTTTATTTTTTACCTCTTTGCTTTTTTTGCCTCATTTTTTTTTCCTTCAGGAATTATAAAGGGGAGTACTCAATTTTATGTTTTAGTTTTTCTTTTCTTTATTCTTTTAAAACAAAATTTAATATCTATTATATATTTTCTATTACAGTGTTATTATCTATGTTTACATCTATCTTTTTGTATATTTTATTATATCTTATATTTTAACTATAGCGTATGTGTCTTATTTATCTATAGTTGCTAGCCTTTAGAATGGTATAAGAGGGACGAGGTACAGAGAATTGGGTAGAGGGATCAGACAGGAGGAATGGGATATAGGAGGTCGAATAGTCGAATGGAATAGAGATATAAGATAGGGAAGATGGTGGGGAACTCTCACTTATCGCACGAAACCAAACACACACACATACAAGGCTCATCGTTTGACGTCGATACACTCTGAGAGCGTGGTATCACACCGAGCCGGCCCTAAGAGATGTATCCAAGATAATGATTCCAGCACAGCTCTACCACGTCAATTTAATAATGAGAAAAAAACAAGAGGCTAACTTGGACCAGAGAATTATACCTCTTAACATAGAACAAAATTACTACAGATGACAATCGCTCACTAAAAAATGTAGGTGCGAAATCTGCATGTCGAGCCTTTACCGCCATTTAATCGTAAGCGACATTCGGACCCTAGTATATTTTAAGTTACAAAAAATAATCTGAACTATTTATTTGTTTTAAGAATTTCAGATTTTGATTTAGCAGGGTCTAATGTAACTAAAAGTCTTAAAACAAAATAATAACTTAAAATGCTTTTTGCAACAAAAAATGTACTTAGGTCCAAATATCGCTTACGATAAAATGGTGGTAAAGGTTCAATGTCTATATGGCACCGCGGATTGATTATTTTTGGTTTTTTGAAATTGTATTAGTTGAAACATATCTTTTTAGAATAAAACAACCAAACATTCTTTAAAAAAATCATTTAAACTTACAAAAAAATATTAGTTAACTCGTTTTAACTTAAATATTTATGAATACTTACTGAATAGAAACACGAAACGCATGAAATCATTTAAATAAAAGAAGAGTATAAATTGTAGTATATATGTACAGTCTTATTCATAGAGAGATAGGGTAAGTTTGAACGCTTCTTTAAGTACCACATTGAAGCAGCTATACTTTCAATAGCATTTACATACGCAGTTATGGAAATATTTGTTAAAAATGCTTCTTTAGTTCTGGAAAATCAAAAGAAATAAAAGAATAAATTTAATTCTTCATATTATTCGGTATTAGGTATGACTGTAAAGGTAGACCTGGAAAATTTGATCCGTAACAGACGAGCGGTAATTTAAAGTCGATGGCGACGGCAAACATCAACAGTGAATTGCCGTCCGTTTGCTAAACCTTAGATTACATTGTGCAGTTACACGAGTATGTATGTTAATTGCAACAATAAATATTTATGTTAAATCTTATATTCCACGTGGGCATAGATAACGAACCTGTGGAGCTTGATTCGCCTGCCAACTAATGGAATTACATTTAGTTTTATAGTTAGGTACATAGACAATAACTTTATTTTTCTTTTAATCTAGCACTTAGCATGTTTTTAATGTTTTAATTTCAAATATATCATGTTAATAAAATATTTAAATCTAAAAAGACTATTACTTATTTTAAGTATTACCTAAATTAATAAAAGTATTCGTACTCAAGCAGCGTCCATTAGCACTTTTATTATTGTACTTTTAATTTATTTAATAGATAAAACGAAGATATTATTTATGTGTTCTTTATTAATAGTTAGCACATTTTAACCTGTCTTTTTATAACTTTTCACGGTAACTTGCCATGCAGGGTTATCAGCACACAGGCATATTAACCCTTAAAGCTAAAGCCTAAAAAAACACTTTGAATGGCCAAAATTACTTGAATACCTCTCATAAAATAAAGAACAATATTTGCAATACAGTAGAGTCTCACTAATCCGGCACTAATAAAAACTAGGTGGTGCCAAATTAACGGAAAGTTCCGATTATTGGATTGTATAGAAAAATTAATAATATGTACATAAAATTAGGCATGTTCCTGCGTACTTGACATTTTTAGCTACATTATTTTCATCTTGAAAACAACATTGTAATAATTTTTGAGGTTATACTGATGACGATTATTGGACGTACCGGACTACTAAAGTGTCGGAATAGTGAGACTACTTCAGTATTCTTTATTTATAAGCTATTTCATAAGCCTGTATAAGTAGCTAATGTCAATTTTTGGGAGTTGACCCTGTGTCTCAAGTAAGTGTACAGTAGTACTAATTCAAAAGATTTTGTTTTTAAAATTATACTTAGCACGGTGTTATCAATGGCAACAAATTAGAATAATTTCATAGCAGATAACGATGCCAAAAATGATAATATAAACACATAAATAATAATAATACCTAAATTTTTTAACAAAACTGACAATATACCCGCTAAACGTTCTCGGCAGTTTAGTAAGTTTTATACATCTCTACTTGAAAATATGCTTACGATGTTTTCCTTCACCGACAATGCAACGTAATTGAAATTTACAACGAAGACCCGCGTTATTAAAGTAATGCTTTGGAACCTTAGCCACTGAATTATATTTTTTATATTAAATTTATTTGTTAAAATGTTATTATGGAATATATTTTTAAAACAAAAAAAACAACCTTCTTTTTGCAAATAGGTTGAAAAACAAACACAATACCCAACTTCCCCTAAAAATAAATAAAAATACAAAAACATGTCACTTGAAAAATAAATTACCAACATTAATTTCACCATAATAAAACGATTCCCAGAAACACTTAATTAGGTAATTAAAATAATTGTCACAACGTTGAAAAAATTATATAAAAAAAAACTTCACTTTACATGTCAGTCTATAATTTGGAAATGTGACCCCATATCAACCCCACCAAAGCATAGGTTACGCCCGTCGATTTTTTTATTGAGAGGGGATAAAAGGACCCCACGGCATTCGTGGGGTTAGCAGCTGATGGTTTCTTATAAGAACATTTTATAAATTACTGGATGTGATATTTTTTATTTATGATGGAACAAAAAAGACATGATAGAGTTAGCGCCACAAAAAAAGTCCCACGGAAAATAAAGGAACTAAAAGTGGCGGCTCCGTTATTTTATAAAATTAATTTCGTAAGGTAGCCAGGAAATAAATTTACAGCTTTAATTATGAAATATTTAGTATTTGTTATTCAGTAATTACTTACATCGGTTTACGCATTAGCAAATAGTTTGGCAGGATCGCCGTAGTCTGTAGGATTTCTTTAGTGGCGCAGACTCTAGTTTAGTGGCTAGCGTACGCGTCCCTTTAAAGAACGCGTGTTCGAATCCTGGCCGTAAAGCATGCACCACTTATGCAGTTATCCGACCTAATGTGCATATTGGTACAATTATCAAACAATGAAAGAAAACATCGTGATGAAACCTGCACGTCGAGATAACCGACTTGTCAAATCCGCCATTACGCCTGGTTTTTCTCCTTGGATGGATAGCCAAAATTATGAGACAACATAGATTTTAAAAAAAAGTGGTTTTTGTAACTTCAAGTTGTGAATAAGGAGTATTATTCACTATGTACATCTTAGTAGGAATGGCAACAGTCCAGTAAAAATCGTACCACAAAAAGCTCTTAAATCGTTTATAACTAGATGGCGTTAAGATGTGGTAGCTTAGTGATTAGCACATTCACATCCCAGATTCAAAGGGCGCGGATTCGAATCCTGGCCGGAAAGCATTCACCACTTAGCCAGTTTTCTGACCCAAAGTGCATATGGTTACAATTATCACGTGGTAACGATGAAGAAAACATCGTGATGGAACCAATCAGCCTTAGACAAGTGTGGCGGGTATATTGTCCATTCCCCTATAATGGGAAGACAGTATAACTGCTTTAGGTACTTTTTAGTTAGGTTTTATGGGCGAATATTATTTCTAGTATGATTTTTATTCCTCCATATACAATAATAATGTCAGGGAATGGACTAATAGCGAAGAGCCTTGACCGACACCTTGAAAGGCTCTTGCTTGGTATCTGGGTGAAGGGTCGGATGCAGAAGGCAGCCCTGCTGGACACGGCCAGCTAGGCAGCTAGGCCCTGTTGCCGGCGGACTTCGATATTTTACATTTTTTTTAATACATATTATTTTTTGTATATAGTATGTATATAAAGAAAAATGTAAAGAATTTGAGACCAAATAAATATGTGAAATAATAAAAGCCCATAAACGTCCCACTGCTGGGCTCGGATCTCCCATTTTATTTTATTATTTTATTTAGGGGGCTAACAGCTGTAGTCTTAAAGAAGTTACAATTTTAAAGTTACAGACATAATTAAAAATTAGCTATTTATAAACCTCCACAGATGGCAGAAGAAATATAAAAAAATTGTGTTAGTAAAAGAATAATATGTAAAATATTACAGAAATTTTATAGCGAACAGATACTATACCCACCACGTTTGTCCAAGACGGGTTGGCGGGTTTGATACATCGGTTATCTCGCTGTGCAGGTTCCATCACGATATTTTCTTTCACAGTTAGTACGTTGTGATTGTAACAATATGGAACTGGGGTCAAAAAACTGGCAAGTGGTGAATGCTTTCCAGCCAAGATTTGAACTCGCGCTCTTCGAGTCTGAGACGCGAGTGTGCTATCCATTAATCTATCACGACTTAACGCCATCTAGTTATGTACGCTTTAAAAGCTTTTTAGAGCAAGTTTTTTACTGGACGGTTGCCATTTCTAGCAAGATACACATAGTAAATAATACTCCATTTTCACAACTTATAAGAAAAACCACATTTTCTTTAAAATTTGAGTATTCTCATAATTTTGGCTATATTTCATCCAGAGAAAAATCATGTAGAAGTTATTCAGCTAAATATATATTATATTTATATAAAAACAGAAGCAATCCCAATAACACACAGACTGATAAATATGAAAACATAATATACTACAACATCTATACTAGGTACTACCTAAATATGTATATTTAAATAAATTAATGTTTTTCGTTGTATAAAAACGACTCGATCGACCTAACTCCTATCTATAGCTGTTTTGGAAGAGTTAGTAATGGTATGATTATGCTACAGCTGTTTTAGAAAAAAAATAACAATGATATTATAAATATAAATCTGTTTGCTTACAAATTGATTAGTACATAATCTATCTATATATATATAATAAAACTGTAGGGGTCGAATTTCTGTACAATGAAAAAAAATGCTAAAAACCGAGTCAGCGGGATGTAAGAAGTCAAATAGAACTAATTTAGATTTTTTCAAATTTTTGTTTCTCTGTACTAGCTAATCTCCGAAACGACTGGACCGATTTAAATGAAATTTTATATGGTGGTAGCTTATATCCCTGGTCAATATATAGGATACTTTTGATCCCGAAAAATAAAAGAACCACACCACGCGGACGAAGTCGCGGGCATCAGCTAGTACTATAATAAACTTAAATCAAATATCAGCCAATAATAAATTCATTCCTTATTTGAATAATCCAATCAGATTCAAAAACAATACCAAATAATAAAAAGTTATAAGAGTATTTTTTCTTACAGGGTTTGCAATGTGACTTACAACGCCACCTATTGGATCGGGGTAAGTATTAAAATTGGGACACGAAACCCTTCTGGAACGCAACCCTTTATATTTTTCCAAGAATCGGTCGAACAACGCCATCTAGTTTAAAAAGACTTGAAATATATATAAGTTTATAGAGAGATTTGGAGACGTAACTTTTCTAATAATGCTTTTTGTTCTAACAAGATTTTGGGTATTTACTCACAATTGAATTATAGTTTTAATCCCTTATTCATATTAGTTACACGAGATTTGTAAGCTCGTTAAAAAAAGACAGATAAAGATAAATAGAGACAGCATGTGTTCGACTGGGCTAAGCCTTTGTCGGCCTATCACACTGCAACGCAGAGGCTCTAAGTTCGATCCTGGCATGGTAAATTTCGGAAATGACCTTTCCATTGTTACTATATCGGCCCCAGAGTGGTCTGTTGTATATTACCCACAAAATAAACAACATACTTACCTTGAAGATATATGTACATACAATTTATGTCTTTGCCTCTCGATTGTAAAAAAAAACTCTAGTCTTTATTTGAATTTAACTACTTTACGGGTGGATTATCTTCTTGGTTTAAACGCTAGATATTTTCAGTTAAGTGTTTATATACTTTCAAATACTGAGTTCAGGTGTATCCCCACATACATCATTAACAAAATCACTTGCACATTACGCCAAGATAGGTTAGCGAGTTTGACAACTGTTTATTCAAAATTAGATTGAGTACATAAGTTCCCTTATAAAGATGCGTTAGCACGCTGCTAAATGTCATGATTCACAAATTAAAATATTCTTTAACGAATTTAACAAAAAAGTCTACAGTTATTATATAGTTATTTATTTGTAAAATTTAAAAAACACGGGTACAGACGGACCTTTTTCAATAAATACCATTTAGGAATGTCCCTTTACATTAAGAACAATATTTAATTACATGTAATTCGCAACAAAAAGCTATTATTTGTTTCAACTGGCTTACAGTTATTATTATAAAGAAGCAAAAAGAAATATTTATCGACTTCTGAATCAATAGCATATTAAATTAAATAGCCACGACAGTAGAATTTATCGACAATTTTTATTACTTTATTCTTTATACTAGATATGTTGTAAATGTTCAAAACAGAAATATTGATAGTTCTTATAAACATTCGTCTAGGAGAATTTAAATAAGACTACAGCAATTAGTTCATGTAAGCTTATCTGATGTAATGTCGGCCGTATTTTGAATTATAGGTAGGCGTATTTCTCGAATTAATAAATGGCTTATTTTAATTAAAAAGGCCCATATAAAACTGTTATCAATGAAACTTATTTAAGAGACAATAAAACAAATAAGTGTCGGTATTAAAAAACCCATTAAGTGTACTTATATACGGCATTGAATTTCAATTACGGCACTCCCAGTAATTGCAGCAGATAAACCATAAAATGTCACATATTGACATAATAAATGATAAGGAAATTAACATAATCATGAGATACGCTTAGAATCGAGTTTCTAGTAATGATGAAAGAATTCCAGATAATCCAGTTCAGACACGCTATAAAGTTACAATGAAAATAATTATACTGCAATCTATTGTTTCGAGTCATAAGACAATAAATCTATAAGACGCGTTAGACACGATCGACTATGTAACAAGCAACGCCGGTTTGTTGGTGTATGTCATTTACATTCAACGTTAGAAGGTTGGTTGGCACGTGTATCGCCTGTAATATAACATAGAGGCATCAATTCGTGATTATTTTGCATTGAAAAACCGCTTAGCGAAGGAGTCATTCTGGGAGCGTTTATGAGACCGCATTTTTAATATGCCTACCAGTTTATTTTTGACTAATTGTTGCGATACGGCAGTTTCATTAAGCGAATTACCAGCTATAAATATGACGTATAATGCTTCAAAAGCAATATTTACTTTGAGATTAATATTCAATTCTGTTTAATTAAAACGTGGCTAATGGATGCGTGTCTTGTCATAATGGTGGATATTAAGATCTGAACGTTGATTAATATGTATGGTTAATGTAATTACGTTGCAAGACTTCTTATGCTTACAAGGATAGATTGTGTTTATTTCTCTATGCTTTTAGTACCAGTTTATGTTTGTTAGCATACAAATGAAAATTAATCAAACGTAAGTACTTCATGAACTCGCTATAGCTTAGTAATAAAGGCATTCATATCTTGTTGACTTTAGTTCAAATTTTGGTAGAGAACATTACACATTGCAATTTCTTAGGTTACCTTGACTAATATATAGACAGAGAGAGAGAGAGAGAGAGAGATAACACTTTATTGCACACCAAATATACATCTACAAAAACAGACTATATTTACAATATTTTCTACGCAATACAATAGGCGGCCTCCCGCTCTTGTAGGTGATTAAGTGATCGGATTTCTTTTTGAAATACGTGTGTGCGGCTGCCGATCTTGCCATCGCGAACACATATTTCAAAAAGAAATTCGAACACTTAATCACCTACAAAAGCGGGAGGCATGCTACTCAGATCGACTACCTACTCACCAGGAGACACCATTCGGCAAAGTAGCCAACTGCAAGGTCATACCCGCAGAGAGTCTAACGGCACAACACCATCTCCTAGTCATGGACCTCTGCGTAAAATCCAAAGATAAACCCGTTGAGCATTGTCGACGCCAAATTAAATGATGGCTGCTTGATGAAGGCAAATCCCAGGAGTTCGCTTCAGCATCCGTCGAGATGTGTGTCGGGTGTGTCTAAGGGTGGATGGTAAGTGTGATAAGGAGACTTGGTGGTGGAACGACACAGACCAGAGGGAGGTTAAGGTGAAGAAAACCCTCTTCAAAAAGTGGCAAGCGTTCAAATCTCCTGAAGATCACGACGCATACAGGGCCGCGAAACGTTCCACTAAAAGAGCTGTAGCCAGAGCCAGACGAAACCACTTTCGATCGTTGTACGATAACTTGGAATCGTCTGAGGGGCAGAAGCTCATTTATAAGTTGGCACGTTTCAGGATCAAAGCGGCACAGGACATTTCCAAGTGCCGCTGTGTTAAAGATCCTGACGGCAACGTGTTATGTGAGGACCTCACGCTAAAGGAGAGATGGCGCTTCCACGAGCTACTGCATAAGTAGCACAAAGAGATACAGCCACCGAACCTCCCTCCGAATCAAGGACTAGTGCTACCGATAACGTCTGAAGAAGTCCATAGGGCTCTTCGCCGCATAAAGAATCGGAAAGCTGTCCCCATCAAAGCCTGGAAGGCATAGGTCCTTGTGGTGTGGGCATTTTGACAAACCTTTTTAGCCGCATATTCCTCACCGGAAACAACCCGCGCCAATGGAGACTGAGTGTTATCACTCCAGTATTCAAAGGTAAGGGATCGGTGCAGGAGTACGAAAACTACCGCGGAATAAAGGTAATGTCCCACACCAAGAAGCTCTTTGAGCGCATAATCGACTCTCGGATCCGGCAGGAGTGCACTGTCTCGGGATGGGTTTCGCCCCGGGCATGGTACCATGGACCCTGTTTTTTCCCTAAGGATCATCATGGAGAAATACAGAACGAAGAATACGCCTCTGCATTTCCTGTTTTTGGATCTGCAGAAGGCCTTCGACTGTGTTCCTCGCGTGGTGATCTGGTGGGCACTGAGGTCCAAAGGGATGCCAGAAACCTAAATTGACATTATTCAGAACATGTACCGTGATTTCTATTCCATAGTTCGGACTGCTATTGGCGACAACATACCCTTCCCCATAACCGTAGGAGTACACCAGGGATATGCCTTAGCCCGTTTCTGTTCAGTGTGATATTAGACGAAGTGTCGAACAGCATCAGAGATGCGCATAAGCAACCTCCCTGGTTGCTCATGTATGCTGACGATATCGCGCTGGCAGATTCGGACAGGGGGATTCTGGTGCGACGTGTACAAAGTGTGGCAAAGACTGAATACTTCACCTGCAACAGTACAGATCTGACATCCGTGCGCATAGGCGAAGATACGGTCGAGCGCACGGATCACTTTAAGTATTTAGGATCTGTATTTGGTGCTTCCGGGGATATCGACCACGACGTCAAGGCCCGTATCATAGCAGTTTGGGCCAAGTAGCCAAGAGGTGACAGGTGTCATTTGTGACCCCAAAATGCCGGTTAAATTAAAAGGACAGGTCTATAAATCCATCATTAGACCTGTCCTTTTTTATGGCAATGAAGCGTGGCCTGTACTTGAGCAGTAAGAACTGCGTGTCACGGACATGAATATGCTGCGATGGATGTGTGGAGTGACGCTGAAAGAAAGGGTCAGGAACTCCCGCATCCGCGGCAGTCTTCATATTCGTGACATAGCAGACAAACTGCAAGAGTGTCGCTTACGCTGTTACGGCTACGTTTTACGGAGACCAACTAATTATGTGTGGAACAAATGTCTAGTCATGCCGCCTCTGCTCGGTCCCGGTCGAAGGGGAAGGCCCAAGAAATGTTGGCTTGACGTTGTGAAGGACGACATGAGTAAAAATGGTCTCAAACGGGGGATGCTGAAGACCGCGTGAAGTGGAAGTAAAAGAAGTAGGAAAGTGGACCCTGAGCGTCGGAGTGAACGCTCCGAACGCAACTGGGATTAAACGCTCGGATGATGATGACAATAAGTAGCCTTATCGCTTAAAGCGATCTCTTCCAGGCAACCTAAATGAAAGAAATTTGAATCGAGTGATATACTCGTAAGTACTGCAGGAAATAGGTAATAGATACATAAATACTCAAACTAATTTAAGAAATAAATATACAAATACATATATATACAATAATATATTTCAAAATACATAAGTTATTATAATAAATGTATTAGCATGATAATATTGTGTTAATCAGACATAGCTAATTGTAGACAAATAGTGTTTTCTGAGCAAACTAAATGTTGGAAAGGATTTGGCGTCTCTGACAGTAACAGGCAGCATATTCCAAAGTTTGACAACCTGCACTGTAAAAGAATTATTATTATCATAATAGGATGGATTGTGTGCATGCGTCATAAGTCGTCAGGCGTAATACATACTTACATTATTAAACATATTTAAAGGATTTTTTTATTCAAATCAATAAAATTTTTGTGAATAATAAATATCTTGTATTGAGACGAAACGTAGTTTTAATATGAGTTGTTTGTGGCGTTAGACGTATTATTACTTTATGATGCAGAAAAAAATATTTTCAGACACCATACATATATCGAGGTTACCGAAGTGCGAAACCCGCTAATTTACTTTGGACAAAAGTAGCATATATATCGTCCCTTTATTCAAACTATGGGATCTTGAGCCCAGCGTTTGGACGGTTACGACTAGACTACATTCGTGATTTAGTCCTAATGACCGTAGAGAGATTCTTGTTTTAATGCCCAGCAAGGTAAAACTCAAAAACAACCTTTACGATATTGGCTACGGTCTAGGTGATACCCAAGAAGATTTTACGCAGATGATGCTTTATTTCTTCAAATTTAATCTCATAATAAATCATAATTGATCTTTATCTATGTAAACATGTTTATAAATTTTGCGACAACTCCCCTATATTCCGGGATAGTAATTATCAGGTTCTGTAAAGTAATTATAATTGTTATAAAGGTCACATCAAATATATGTAGATGCTATTCTCGTAGACTTTTCGTATAAATAACACTATGACTATGTTCTCTTTTGTTTGTCTATGCCTGGTTCCGGTGTCCATCTTTCTTTACTTCGAATAAAGTGCGTAATGGCTAACAACCAAATCCACTGCTTTTTATTTATAATGATAATAATATGAATAATTTCACGATAATCAGTTCGTTATAAACTGTAAAAATGGAACCAACAAGATTCGTTTTAACATTTTATATTTGAGAATGGCCAACCATTTTTACAACCAATATATATTCGTATGGATTATAAAGCTCGAATATGAAATTTTAATTTCCCACAAACAAAGTATGGGTAAATTTTTACGATCGCAGAATCGTAAAATCTCATGTCATTTTCAAATCATCAAATTGAATTGCATCGAATTGTAATGCCGTATGTATGAGCTAGGTGCACATTCTACATTTGAAAAATACAAAGACCAATTTCTAAAAGTTGCCGACTTTCGAGTAGTTAAAAGGTTATTGAGATATCAAAAAACGGGAACGAGGAATGTATCTAAGATAAGATTGTTAGTAATAACAAGTCATACATTTAAAATTATGGAACTCGGACTAATGTTTAAAGTGCATAACCAGGTACTATATGATGTTTAAAGTATTTAAGTTTGTATTTAGATTCGTCATATTATCCATTTTAATTATACTCACTCACTAGGTTTGTATTTAGTTTTAATATTTCACTTTAATATCACTTAATGACGCTCGATATGTGTCATTCTCTATACAACGGCAAAATCCGAATTTTAATTATGTGCCTATAATCAGGTGGAAAAACTCTAATGATTTTAAATTTAATGAATACGTATGTTTTAATGTACTCTCTTTTCTTTCACTTTCTCCCAATTGGGGTCGACACAATTTATGTATTTTCCGTCCACACTCCCCTATTAAAGAAAGAAGAGTAGAAAATGTGTCATTACACGTTAAACATAAGTATAATATAGTCTTAATTATTGGGTATTTGTATGTTTAAATATTTGTACATGTAATGTAATGTAATAAGACAAAGAAGTTTTCATCATAATTTTATTGAGTTGAATATGTATGTGTATCTATGTATTTGTATGTATCAGATTTGTATGCCTGTCAAGGCGAAACATGTAACTTGAGACTTAGCATAACATCTGCAAAAATGTCCATGTTTCAAACAAATAAATTACTTTGACTTTGACTTTGACTATGATTACGTGTAAGCTTAGATCATATAAACGTCTAGATAGCGCATCAATTGCACAAAAACGGCACAAAAAAAGTGCACCAAATTTGGTGCACTCGCTCTCCACGCCTGTTAGTGTCGTTTCAACTACTTTACAGGTTAGAGCTCACGCAAAAAAAATCATTATGCCGTCCTGCGCTATTAAAATGTGTCGGAACTATTTAATAAGAAGAAAGGATAAGGATAACATGTCATTTCATCGGAACACTTAACACTTTTCTCATGATTTCTTTGTAAAAACATGAAATTCAATTTCGATATTTCAAAGGTTATCGAGTTGATTGATGTTGTCAGGTGAAAAGTGTGAATTATTTTCCAAAATTTAGGGAATTTTGTAACGATTTTTTAATGAAATATGAATAATAAAAAAATCTATAGAAAACAGACTTACATTTACGGAAATAAGTGTATAATCGTTTTTAAACATATTTTTTGTATAGTTTCATTTTACGTTACCTAAAACATGTTATGAATTTATGGAGATATGGTGTACCGACATTTTTTACTACATTATTGTCATAATTAAGACATTAATTTTGTCTATATTCTGTTAGCTTCATCTCCATTAATTCCTAATAAATAAATAATTTAATATATTATTGTTAGTTTTAAATTTTAGTTTATAAAATAATCAAACCTAACACGACGAAAATATGAATATTTTTATTTATAATAGTCCTTTTCAAGTGGTTTAGTTGCTCTTAAGTCCCTGCACTAAACTATTCCGTGTACCTACCCCGTAGTTCCTACTACTGATATAAATTTGGATTACACATAACACACCCAGTATGAACCCATCGAATCGTTCCAAGTCCACTATTACAAATTATTTCACTGATTTTTAGTGCAGGAGAATCTTTGGGACATAACTAGTCGTCTTATAACCCTCGTGAACATGTTGTGTAACACGAAAATAATTTGCTATTATGAATAGTTTTTTTTTAAATTATTACATTAGTATTGGTAATTAAAGGACTTATAAATATGTACTAATATCTGTACAGACATTTTATTGCGAATTAAAATTACTACATATACTAAAATGTGTTATGAATTCATTTGTGCTTATATTTTTTTATTGTTCGTTCCAAGACACGACAACTTTTGATGCTAATACTTTAATTATTAAAAAAAACTAAAACCTCTGAGTAATATTCAATTATAAAGCGATTAAATAATAACGATCCTGTAAACTTTTCACTTACATAAAAAAATATTTAATTATAAAAAAATGGGGTAATATTTTTTAGCTGATATCCCGAAAACACGCACACATTGATACTTTTACGAGAGTGAATATAGCAACGCTTCGCCTTTTTGATGCCGTTTTTGGCGGTGTTGTTTGTTAGCAATGCTCTCTCTAGACATGTTATATCTCAATGCGTGTAAGCATTGTGTGAGTAATATAAAGGCAAAGAAGTTTCACTTCTTCACACTTTTCTAAGTCCCGATGTTGTGCACCGACCCTAAAATATTTACAAAGCAATACAAGTGACTGGACTTATGAAGGGATCTTTATACAGCATGATACGCGAAATAACCGCATTTTGTATCGATTTGTATCGATCTCATTAAAATATAATCGCTCCGAGATATTATAGTGATTCAGCGAATAATCGAGAAAGATTTTATTGTAATTATAATTTCCGACGTGTGTTTACAATATTTCATTACAAACATAATGATCTTGTAATGTCATAGTTAAGAATTTTACGCGGCTTTGCTGGCATAAATTTTGACTCTGTGTAAATAAATTTTTCGATATTAAACTTTTTAATGTCTACGTTATTATATTCATAATGACAACTTCTTTATAGAAGTAGAAAGTGGATGATTTATCTAAAATATATAAATAAATCAGTTTCACAAAAATCAGTTTATATGCTAGGCAGTGAATAAGAAATAATTATTGCTAGAAAAGAGACGAGGAATTTTGGACCAAAGAAATAAAGCGTCACATTTTTCCATTACAAAATGGAAAACATCAGACCTAATTTATATCTGGAAGACTAGAAATCTTAAAAAGAAGGTCACTAATGACATAAAATATCGATTACTATAATCGATTAAGCGAATGAATTTCAACAATTAATAATATTAAAACTCTTGCACAACACAATTAATTTATTCAAAATAACTAAATCAGGGTAAGTAGGGAACGGGGACGAATATTGTTAAAGTGTCTCAGTGTGATTAGCATGACTGGTATATTGTGTTCTTTCTCAAAAATAGGGAGGCCTCAGCCCAGCAGTGGGACGTGTATAGGCTGAAATATAAACTATCCGAATCGATGTTTATTGGTATTTTCACCAGATATAATCTAACTTAGTACAATGACTTTATAAACTAATACAATAAAAGAAAACTTAACTTAGTTATATTGCAATCTTCCAATAGTTCCTCAAGACTATAAGTAGAATACTGAGCCTAGGTCACGGTCTTCTATGGGTAAGGTGCCCACGAGGCTGACTACGTTTCCTCGCTGATTTCACATCATCAGTTAAACAAGACAACATCCCTAGTTGTTGTATATGTAAAACTAGACCTAAGACGGATTACCATAATGCAAGCTTCTATTAGATATTTTAATGTTAAGACCCTGTTGCACGGTTGCAAACCCCAATGGCATACGGGCGGGCGCATTGAGATTGACAGTTTGATTGATATGATAAGCGCAGGCCCTTTGCCGATACTGTCTGCGTTGGCCACGATTCCCTTGACGACAGATAAGGCTTGTGGATATTATATTTCAACATTTATAAGACGGTAAGTTCATCCGGATCAGTGTTAATAAACAATATTTTAACCGACTTCCAAAAGGAAGAGATTCTCAATTCGAGTGGGTTTTTTTGTATGTTTGTTACGCGATTGCTCCAGCAATTGTGGACAGATTTTAATATCTTTTTTCTTTAATCGAAATGGTACACTCCTAAGGTGGTTCCATTGTCTCCAAGTCAGGATCTATTGAGTGAATCCTATGGAAATCGAGAACAGCCCTTGTTGAAGACCGCTGAGCGCCTACACTCCTCATTTCCTCCGTGCAGGAATGGAGAAATAATACTAATTCCTGTCGTAAGAGGCGACAAAACAACCCACAGCCAGGTTTTAGGGCATTTGCGCGACTAGATGGCTACCACCCCTGTTCTAAAGTATGCCGCGATAACAACCTTGAGTTGTGTTCCGGTGGCATCCACTGTGATTGAAGTGCGTGTTAGGTTTTGAACGATTCTTTTGCATTATTCTTCTTCCATACTATTATTACCTTATTCAAATCCATTCTAGTTGATATTGTTACGACCAACAAAGACAAATTAACACCTGCATACTTGTTTTGCGCATTTTATTACTTTTCGGCATTTGGATTTTTGTTGTTTACATTGTGTTTAAAATTTGTGATTAGAAAACAACCCATTGTGTATTGTAATCTTTTATGGTAGCCATTAGCCAGGTGTGATTCTTAGAAATTCGGTCCATGCGGTCAGGTAGACATATTGCATTTGTGCAGCAAAAAAGGTAATGGAGAGATCGTCAGTCTAGCGATAGTCACGAGTGAAGCAAGACGTTAGTGACGGACTTTGCGCGTGTGATTGAATCGTGCATTACGTTTGGACTTGTTGTACACAGTTATATTTTTACCTGTGTTATACGTGTTTTTATAGTTCTAATAAATTCTATAAATAATTCCAACGGCATTTTAATTCGAGTTCTGCAACTCGTAACAATGTTTTTAACTGTACCGTCTTGAATTTTTATAATATATGCAATTTTACTATAAAATGTAGACAATGTGGCATATCCATACAACAATATTGCTAATAGTCCTTACAGATAAATGGACAGACGAACAGACATTTCATTTGACTATGAAAACCAAGCACACTCGATTTCACTCATTTCCTACCTTTGTTAATTTCCTTTGTTGTATTAAAATTATGTCTTCCACCTATATCTTTGTTAACATGTTATTTATGATTCATGCAAAAATGCGTTATTCATAATATGATGAATCAGAAAGTCATAGTGAACTCACGTGCATCTTTTGTTTTATAGTTAATATAGGGTTTAGTGTTTCTAAGAACATCAAAGTTAATACCTATATCATTGAAGACAAAGGAACGACTTCTTAGATCTATTGTAACTTTTATGACTTCACATATTTTGGTGTATTATGGAAGTAATCTACTGGAAATACTAAATATAAGATCATACAATACTTGCGCATTTAGAATGAGTATATTTATATATATAAATGTAAAACTAACTGTTGTTTGTTACGTTTTTACAACGAAACAGATGAAAGGTTTTAGTCTTTGTCAATAAAAGATCTCTGGAGCCTTCCTGAGAATTCATTTATATATTATGTTCTTTATTGCAGACAACTTAGATCTAAAACCATAATAACAATATAACAATAAGAGTACAATGGCCGGTCTTATTGCTATGAGCGTTTTCTTCCAGACAAACTTTTGGATGGAAAATCACATTTGCACACAACAAATATTTACATAGGTGTGTGTGGAAACTAATTATATCAATAATAAGTGTTTATAGCATAAATACATATAATATATTACTTTATTGCATAAACTATAGTATTTATTCCTAAAAATAAACACCGATAATAATAAACATAAACATAGATTTAACACACACTAATACAAGTATGTAGAATAGATGGTTATGATATATTCAGATAGTAAACTAATTGCATTTTAAGAAACTGTTCCTTATCTAGTTTGCTAAATGAGTGGATTGATTGCGCACGTTTTATATCCATCGGCAATGCATTCCATAGCCTAGCAGCAACGACTGTGAATGATTTGGCATACAATTTAGACTTATGCGAAGGTATATTTAAATGCAAATTTTCTAGTGGTCTTAAGAACTCTTTGTTACAACGTTCGAGAAACTCAACGTTCTTTAAGATATGTAGGAGGGATTGTGTCTGTCTTTGGATTTGACAGCATGTTGAATTATATCCCCATATAAACTTTTGTCACAAAAATAAAGAACCTTTAGACACTTCTTCCTTCGTTGATAACTCCTTCACGGTACAGGCTGTCTGTTTATGGAACTCACTGCCACTCAACATCAGACAAGCTAAGTCAGTATACATACTCTTTTAAACTCATGGCTGGTAATTATTTTTGTTACTCTCAGGTCTAATAGTGCTGATTATCCTGTGTGTATTATTATATGTTTTATATTGGTATAGTGTATAAATTTTATTCTTTTTTAATTTATTCATGTTATAAATGTTTCATATTATTTATTGTCTACAACACCATCCAGTACTGTCATAGTATTAATATTTTTCATAGTCTAGACCCTAGACTAAGGTCTCTTCCAGACAAATCCCTAGACTTTGTTTGTCTGGAAGAGATCGCTTCAAACGATAAGTCCACTCTTGTTCAACATTTATTATACTACCTATTTTAAGAACTTAGTTGACATTTTTGGTGAATAATAAAGTGTTTGTATTCATTCGTTCATGTGTTTCATAATTACTGTTGCGTTCTAATTTTATTCAGTAAATTAAAAACAAATGCAGACAGAACCGCGGGTTAGGACTAATATATTAAAACTTCCTTAAAACATGACTTAGACCGTCCTTTTCGCTTCAACCTTGAAAAGTGACTGAGCTCTCGTCAACTGCAGTGGAATGTCATTAAAGGCAGGCGTAATGCATTAACAAATTATATATGCACTTCAGAACCTCATTCCTAATGACATGTCTCTTATTTCTTAAGTTATTAGGTTGAAATTAGTGTAGCTCTTGTTTTCGAAGGTAAGAGGAAATTGGTTCATTATAATAGTGCAAACTAAATATCGTGATCTTAGTATTTATATAGCCATGTTACTTGTACTAAAGGTATTGTGGTGTTTTTAGCATTATGTTAACCTATTAGGAATCGTTACCGTAAAAAAGCATGCACCTCCTAGGCAAATTTGTTGACGGTAACATCGTGATGAAACCTACAACATCAACATAACGGATCTGTCAAACCCGCCAAGCCGTCTAGAACATGCGTGGCGGGTATAATGCCGGTTCCACTAAAAACTGGAAGGCTCCGAGTCCAGCAGTTGTAAGTTTATGTATGTGTGGCCTTCCGTTACATAAAATGATCACAAGATCATCTCAGCGTGTTGTAGCTACAACCGGCGACGAAGATGCGCAAGCGCAGCTCGCCGCCGGGTAAGCCTGCGTGACGCGACGGGTATCGTCTGTGGACACGCATCCGAGTCGTTCGATCGGCACTGCGGCTGACCTTTGTATTTGTGACGCGTGCATACCGTCTAAAATCGCATAAAAATATATACTCATTATACAGGTGTGTTTATTGTAATATCTGCTTATTGTTATTCCATAGTGTCTCATTTTAATCGCATTTATCGTCGCCTCAAATAAAATATCAACTCCTTCTTATTTGTCAGGGTCGTTCGGTGTTGGAAGGCTACTCCGCCAACGCCGCGCCACTCATCAACACCGCATATAGACTGTTACTATTCCTTTTTATAGACAATCTCAAACCATATAAGATACTTTTTAAAAGTTCCCTAGGGATATCAATTACCTCAGTACCTTCATGTGGACAAATTCGCGGTTAAGTTCTTGCTTTGTTATTGCCATATACAGACCGAAGGTGGTAGCAGACGGGCAAATGCCCTACCTGGTTGTGGATAGTTTTCTCGCCTCTTACGACAGGCCGCTAGCCGCAGGAAAGGAATGAGTAATCTTTCTACGTTTTTGCAAGGATAGCAGCTTTTACTTAAATTTCAGCATTTATTTTGAAATCTCTCATATTCATATAAATAAAAATAGATGCTTGTCCTGTATGCGATCCTAAACTATTGATCAAATTGTGATGGAACTTTGGCAGATTATACTGAGAACGCCTGCTAGCGTTTCTGGCCCAGAATTCGAATATAAAATATCTACCAATCAATATTTTTACTTTACGTGCCATTGCAACGCATGCCGGGTGCAACTAGTAGTATATAATAATAATAATATTGTTACAACCTAAGCGCTGACAAAGACAAATTCCACGTACAGATTTGTAAAAGCACATTTATTACCCGTCGGCATTTGAACTAATAACATTGAAACTATTGTAATTTTTTTACGATCGTCTTCTTTTGTTTACTTATTTATTGGTATACGTTTCTAGAGAACAGCTTATTGTTCTATTGTAATAATTAGCCGGGTGTTACGGATTTTAAAGTACAAGCTGATTCTAGGAAATTCGGTCCACGCGGCCGGGCGGGCATATTGCACTTATGCAGGATAAAACGATGGCCTGATTGAGGGGGGGACAGTTGGGCGAGAACCACGATCAAAGCGAGACGTGTGTACTACAATCGGGAATCTAATAGTGACGGACTTTGCGCGTTTTATTGAATTACGATCTTCGGCATTACTTTTGGACTTGTTGTGTTCGGTTATATTTGTACCTGTCTTATACGTGTTTGTATAGTTCTAATAAACTCTATAATAATTCCAACGGCATTTTAATTCGAGTCTCGCAACTCGTAACAATATATTATTAATTATGTATATTATATCAAAACCAAGCATGACGTAAAACCGTTAGCGGTATGTCTTAGATTGTAAAGCTATAGGTTAATTACATGAGCTAAGCCCACACGTCGGCGCGTTTGTTGAGACTATTGCCTATCTAGACTTTGACACCCACATAATGGCTGTGTTATCCAAGATTTTCTAAATTATTACTAACTATATTTTTATGGCATATATATCGTTCTGTCCGTCTGTCTATCTATCCATCTTTGAATGTCATAGTAATTTTTCTCGAAAATTATTGTGTATATATAGATGAAATTTAGTGTCTCTCTTTTCTTTCAGCTTATCCCAATTATTTGGGGTCGGCACAATATGTGTTTTCCTTCCACACTCCTCTATTTTACATACATCTTCTGTCATACCGCAAATCATGATATCATCCTTCATACAATCCATCCATCTTGTAGTTTAACTTTGTTTTTGTCACGTGACTTTCATCCCTCCTCATTATATGCCCATACCACTTTAATCTTCTTCTTTTCAATTTTTCAGTCACGAGTACAACTTTCAAAGATCCCCTTATATACTAATTTCTTGTCTTATTCATTCTTGTAAGAACACACATCTCTCCCAACATTCTCATCTCAGCTGAGTGGAGACATTTGTGTTCTATCACTTTAGTGGCCCAATATTCAGACTCGTATAGCATGACTGATCCTATGACAGATTTATATATTGGACCGTTAATTTCAATGGCATTAGCAGTTAGTTTAGAAATTTAGTATGAATATGTAATATATAAAGTCGTGGTAGCGTAATGGCTAACGCACGCATCTTAATCTCAAAGGGCGCGAGTTCAAATCCTGACCGGGACACATGTGCATATTGTTACAATTACCACGTGCTAACAACGGTGAAGGATGCAACAGGCACATTGAGATAACTGATGTGTCAAATCTGATAAGCTGCTTTGGACAAGTGTGGTAGGTATACTGTCCGTTCCCCTATAGTGGGAGGCCCGAGCCAAACAAAAAAACGCTTGACTGTTATTATTATTTATATATGTTATTTATGCCATTACACAATTATGAGTTAGAAACGTGAAAACAATGAAAATCAGGGTGGCCGCCATAGATACCTAGGGGTTGAATTTATTTTTAATATACATAGTCGTGTGGTATCGTTAGTTAGTTAGATCTTGAACAATTATAACGATTATCCTGAATTCCTTGTAACTGTGTTATTTGAATTAATTATGTAATAATATTTGAACTTGGTTTTGAAATAGAAAGAAATAAATAATTGTTTTATCTAGGACAAATAAACATTTTAACAATACTGAGAAAAATAAAATAAAGGCTGATCAATATAAGTCCTAAAATTGGACCCAGACTCAGCGTAATGCTAGTCCCTAAGATCAGCGCTGTTCTTCCCCCTGGGACCAGTCACGGAGGACAATACAACACAAATAATATAAAATCAGTTCAGTTAAATAATTATAAAAATAAAACGGGTTATTAGACAAATTTACATCAAAATAATCATTATATATATATGTATATAGATACATAAATATAGTGAGATACGTGAACACTAAAAAAAAAAAAAAACAGATTATTGGTAATGTTATCATATTAGTAAAATCGTCATATAGCATGTCTTAAGTTACATTGTGCGTTTTGGTGTTCACAAAGGAATTTCTTTAGTGTGATAAAGAGTGACACGATAGCATGTGATGAAGGAGATATGGACGTATTGGTATATCTTCAATTTTATTTACAAATTTCCATAACACATATGGTCGTCATGAGTTATAGTTTTACAGAAAACACCTACACTGAACAGTTATAATGTATGCATACCATATTTAGGTATGCGGTTGTATGCGGAAGGCGCATATACAAAGTAATGCAGTGTAAACTGCATATGAAACGGCCCTTTTAGTTTAAGGTATGTTTGCATTGTCAAGAATCGGTAGGATCATTTTTGTAAGTTTGCTTGTAGGCTAACTGGCAAGTGGCTACCGTCACCCATGGACATCTGCATCACTAAGGGAGCCGATGCGTTGCCTACCTCGATGACACTTTATATGTCTATTTACGCCCTTTTTGAAGGGCCCCATAATATAGCGCACTGGGAAAACCGAAGGTGGAAAATCATTCCATACCCATTTCAGACGGTGATTTAGTTTTAAAAATATTGTTTTTTTATTTTAATCGTAACAATTTTTAATTTTTTATCTGATGGCCAGTTTGCCTTACTACTAAATAGTTCAAATTTAACATAAGTTAAAAAAAGAAATATTCGTGCAGGAACAGAGAAAGAAAACAATTTCCTGCAGCCGGGCGGCCTGTTGTAAGGTTGTAAAGTACAAAACAACCCACAGCCAGGTGGTAGGGTATTAGCCCGTGTGGATTGTTACCGCCCCTGGTCTCGAGTATGCCGCCATAACAACTTTAACTTGTGTTCCGGCATTAGTGGCCAGATCCACTCTCCCTTTAGAGAGCAGCAGCGCACCTTTGGTGTTACAAATATCCATAGGCGATGGTAACCGCTTTCCATCAGGCGGGCCTGCCTGTTTGCTGCACTCATGCCATAAGATAATAAGTAATGTCAAATTTCTACCAATAATAAAGCAAGTGAATGAATAGTAAGAGATAGGAAAGGAACTACGCAGAACCCACCAAATTTGAAACCCGAGTTTGGGACGCAAGAGCGTTATGCTGATACTAGATTAACCAAACGTTAATGTGGTTGAAAAGCACAGAACTAAAAGGACACGATAGGATTCAATGACATTGAATGATTCATGTAATGTTTATATAGATCACTGGTTGATTCATCCAAATTGAAACACAGAAACGAATTATCCAACATCGGCTTTAGTCACTTAGCTGCCAGAATTGTTCAATTATTTAATACTAAAAAAATAGTTAAATTATAGGAATAAAACCTACAAATAGAGATACCGGACTACAAACAGAAGCTTGGCAAACAACTGGGAATAAGTTATTGAAAAAAACTTAATTATATTAGGTTGGGGAAAAAGTTTCTTCGCATTTTATATAAAAATTCAAAAGGTTTTTTTATAAAGTTTATTTACATTTAACTAAAGTATTTAGGTGCAATTTTGTTGGATAACTTTTTGCCATCTTGTAGGTAGGGACGTGATTCCATTGCTATAAAAATTTTAAGGCTTCTGATCAAAAAACTGCAACAAGTGGTTTTGGCAGTCCTCGTGATGTTAACCTGACACTGCCTAAGGAATTCTGCAGAGACCGAAACAGGTGAAAATCTGAAGGTGCAAGGTCAGGACTATACGGCGGATGCATTAACACCTCCCAGCCAAACTCTCGTAATTTTTGCTGAGTGGCTAAAGATGTGTGAGGTTATCATGGTGAAAAACCACACCCCTTCTGTTGATTAATTCCGGCCGCTTTCTCTCAACTTTTTGCTTTAATCTCATCAGTTGTTCGCAGTACAGTTCAGAATCGATGGTCCTGCCTGGCGATAACAGCTCATAATGAATATGAGCTGTTATCCCTTCCCTTAGCTCAGCCCTTCCAATCCCACCATACACACAGCATCACCTTGTTGCGAGTTAATCCGGGTTTCGCCACAGTCTGTGAAGCCTGACCGGCCTTTGACCACGATCTTTTTCGCACGTTCTTGTCGTACGTGATCCACTTTTCATCACCAGTTATCAGCTTCTTCAAAAATGGTTCGGTTTCATTACGTCGTAATAAAGGATCACAAATGAGTGCACGGTTCATTAGGTTTCTTTCAATGAGCTCATGAGGCACCCAAATATCGAGCTTTTTGTGTACCCAGCTTTTTTCAAATGCGCCAAAACCGTTTTGTGGTCAATTCCCAGTTGTCCAGCTACATCGTAACTACTAATATGCCGATCTTGCTCCACTTTTTCAAAAATGGCATCAATTTTGTCCGTAATAGGGCGACCAGAGCGACGTGCATCTTTGATATCAAAATTTCCGGATTAAAAACGCTTAAACCAAATTTGCGCTACTCTCACAGATACTGCATTAGGTCCATAAACATCACAATTTTTTTTCACGGCTTGTGTTGCACTTTTACCTTTTTTGTAGAAATTTTTTAAAATGTATCGAATTTCTTCATTAGATTCACTCATTTTAACAATAAGAAAAACAAATGAAAATCACACATTTTCCTAACTTGAATTTGGCATTGTCTTCTTTAAAATTAAAACTTTTTAATGATACAAACCAGCCAGATACAAATGGTATAGCCAAAGAGATCTTATTACAAGTTCAAACATACTATATGCGAAAAGACTTTTTCCCCAACCTATTATATCTGTAAAGATCTTGAACAAACTGCCCGAAGACTTTAAATGTCCGTTCACAAATTTAATTAAACAAAAACTACACAAATATTTTAACACCGCAAACGAAATTTTAGGATATTTTTTTACATAATTTTCGTATAATTGACATAAATTTATTTTTTGGCTTATTTCTATAATTAGATTCTTTTATAATCTTACGAAAAATTAGCTTGAAAGGACATAGCAAAACATGTGAGGCCATATCCTTATGTCATCTCGTATTTTTGTACCGTGTTTTGAGCAAATAAATGAATTTGAATTTGTTACAATGGAACTTTCACATACCACATTATAATGACTGACTAAATCTCTGATTCGCGTTAACAGTTCATTGCTTTGTGATTCAAACCACGGCTTTAATATTTAAACAATATGTTTATAACCGGCCGGTTGCGGGACTGGCATGCATAATGCATCTTGTTGTTATTATAAAACTAATATTACACAACTATGTAACGAGCCTTAACACGAGAGTGCTCATACCAGCACGGCAGGAAAATATGGAAATTAAAATGGCATTTTAGTATACAATAGTAATCAAAAAGGTATTTTTATTATAACTAGTGGTCGCCTAGTGGTCGAAATTCGACCATAATTAATTTAAATTATAAGTTTGAACATTATTAAGGTTCTGTTGTCAAAGACTATACTTCTATAATCACAGATTTCGCCAAGGCTACACTGTTAATTTGACTTTAATAATAAACAAAAGAGTATTTATGCGTGGTGTGTGTCAAATACATGGTAGTGTGTGTAATATTTTTTTTAATTGATTTAATGTATTATTTATGCATAATTTTAAAAAATATATTAGAATTCTGCACTCCTTCTCTATATAAACTATAAGTGTGCGAAATTTCATACTCCTCCGTCCGCGCAATTTTCGTAAAAAGGGGTAGGTACAAAGTTTTTGCTTCATTTTTGCTTCTAATATATAGATAAAAAAATATGGCGGCTGTTACTTACGTCAGCAGCAGCACTTACGTGAAATCCAGCAAAGTACCTTAGCCAGCCTTCGGGAAAGTACGTATAAAAGGCAGTGCCCCAGAATTCATCTTCATCATCCAAGCGTTATACTACGGTTGCGTTCGGAGCTGTCACTTCGAGGCCCTTGGTCCGCTTTCCTACTCTTTTTTCTCCATTTCGCGCGATCTTTACTTCCGTTTGCGACGCCAAGCCAGTATTTTTTGTTTTCTTGGATTACCCCTTCGATTGAGACCTGGCGGATGCGACTTGGCTTGCCAATTTATACTATTTAGTATTACAAGTAAAATTTACAATTAATATTAGTTAAAGTTTTTTTTTAATATCACACCTCAACGAATTTTATACGAATCAATTTCTGATTCCTAAGCTCTCCCGGCTTCATTTTTTAAAATTGGCCTGGATTAGAAGATGAACACCCAGGTGAGGGCGAGCGGTTTGGTGGTAGAATGCGGATGAGGCAGCATTCTTCTTAATTATTGGAAAACAGCACATAGGCTAATTTGATTGATTGAACTTGATGGACAGTGGTTACAGTCGTCTATAGACATTTATAATACTAGAGGTATTATCAACGTGTTCCCATTCTGGCCAATTCTTTGGAACACTCCCGTTATACGGATGCTATACAGTGTAGAGACGCTGTCTCTTCGAAGCATAAACGTGTGAACTGCGCGACTTGGGATCGAATCCAGGAGAGTAAGTTGGTAAGCAGGTACTTCAGATGAGAAGTAGTCACCTGTACCTATGGACATGGAAATTTTTATTCGTGCTTCTTAAATGACCCTACGCTATATCACAGAAGGAAACCCCATCGTGAAGTTCACTCCAAGTCCAAATGTTGAGTGTATGAGAATATTCCATATACCCTTACCTGCGCTTTGTAAATCTGTTGGAAGCAAACCCTTTTAGCAGTTTGTGTTTTTATAATTTGACAGTGTCAGCGTTCTTTTTTTTGTTTATTCTAATTTTGTTCTTACATGTACCGTATCGTTATGAAATAAATATTATCTGTCTATAATATACAATTCTAAGCATGACGTGTCTTGTACATTGAAGCTATTTAAAAAAAAAGCAACTAGAGTAGACTATATAAACGATGGAGAATATTACACGATTTTTTTTAGATTTTCTGTTTGTTCGGATTTTACGTAAAAACTACTGGGTTGATTTCGATGAGGTTTTCACTGATCGATAGCAAATTCTTAGTTAAGCCTAATCTGCTGTACTTTTTATCCTGTGAATCTGGGATTTAAAATGTCCAGATTGAAAAAAAAAATTCTAATATGATTTTTTCACTATTATAGAAAATTTTATGTAATAAAATGTGTCATGTTTTTTAGCGGTTTGTAATTGTTCTGGTGCATAAAAATTAGTTTATACCGACACAATTTAAATGTTGCAGTACTTTGTGTGGAGGGAATTTCAAATCAAGCGTGGACGAAGTCGCGTGCATATCCTATTAAGAATATAAGAAAATTCTCGTATTACTTCATGTCCAATTTATAATATATATAATATATAAAGTTAAAGTGCTCACCACAAAGTCATGAGACGTTAACAGGGCACTTTAGTCCTTGGACCGATTTAGACTTCCTACTTCCTTGGAGGCAAGTCTAGCTTGGATTCAAAGTAGCTCTAAAACTGCACATAATTCGCGATATCGAGACCAAGGTTGCCTTTACCTACTCTTAAATATGCTCTTTAGAGGCGTTAGTACGAATATGTTTTTTTAGGAGAGGAAGCATTTCACTCAAAAACAGGCCACCATCCCTGGGCCTTCAATAAACTACCGGCCCGTTCATTAGAATCATTACGCACGACATAAGCGCTATAAAATTTCATAAACACCATCTGACCCCATTGTCCAATAAAGTGTTTATTTTTAAGTCAAGTGTTAAATGAATTTGACCTCAATTAACTGTTGTGTTGTTAATTACAGCTGTACACTGTTGCATGTTTTGCAGATGTTTTTGTACAGGCTTTCTGTCATGAACATGTTTGATATCGTTTTATTTCCGTATTACTTTGTAAATGATTAATCATGTTTATATATAATTAATTAAATGCAAGTGAAATCGAATAGATACAATTTGAGAGTTAATTGTATGTCCTGTTTGCTGTTGAGACGCTTGAACCTTGGGGTCTTGCAGCTATATGCTTTTATAAAGAGTTCTCAAAACTCCAAATCGACTCTTCAGATGGTGAGAGAAGTGATTGTTACCTCGGAGAATCGATCAGTATGGCGATACAGCGTAATAAATCTAGCCTGCGTTGGAACAACTATGAAGGACGGTGATCTAGGCTCAGTATTTTACTATTTTCTTAAGAGATTATGGGTAATTTGCATGATAAGAAATAGGTATTAATTTAATCTTTTATTAAACTAATACAATAAAGAAAACTTAAGTTAGTTATATTGTATTCTACCTATAATCCCTTAAGAGCACAAATAGAATACTGAGCCTAGGTCACCGTCTTCTATGGGTAAGGTGTCCAGAAGGCTGGATAGATTTCCTCGCTGGATCGCCACAAGGAATCGTTGTCCAAGGTAGTCACTAGGCCTTTTGATCACCTCAAGAGTTAATGAGTTTTGAAAGTTCTTTGTAGAAACTCATGGCGTCAGGACCCCACGGTAGTAATTAAGTAAGCTTATTTAGCTTAAGTTTTCCATTGTTTTAATTTACAATTTATATATCGAATATCTTGATTTTCCTTTCTGCTGAGAGCACGTGGTAAATGTCACAATATGCATGTACATAATAAATTCATAATTTCAATGACTCATCAAAATCGTATTAAGAAATACTCCCCATTGCATACCCAAAAAGTTTGCAACAATATCTTGTTGCTGGCATTAAAAAAGAATTATAATGCTTATATTAGGGTCCCGTAGCCATTTTGGCAAAAATAAAACCATTACACAATTGTCACACCCGTTCGTGTGGTATCGTTAATCAGAATTCTAGGCAATAATTATGTAGATATTTTTAAGCTAAGAGGTAATTATCGGAGTTAAAAATAACTATTAACAAACATACAAGGAAACAAAAGCAGTAAAACGGTTCTAATCAATAAGAACAAGCCCGGGAGCCGGCGCCTGCGCAACGCAAATTAATAGCGGACAGTCAATAGTTGTACGAGATAAATACAACAAATTGTTACATTAATTATTGTCTTCATACATTTTAGATTGGTTAGGCCCGAGCTGTGTTATTCTAGGTTTCCTTTTGTTTGTTTAGATACATGTATTTATAATATAACAAGGATATGTCCGCGACTTCGTTCACGCTTGGCTAGAAATTCCCGCGGGTTTCCCGGGACAAAAAGCACCGCAGCAGTTAAAAAAAATATAAGCTACCGTTTTAGTGAAAAGTGTGTCGGAATAAGCTAATTTTTATGCACCCAAACAACTACAAACCGCAAAGAACCGGGAATCCCGCGGCAATTTTCCCGGGAAAAAAATATCACACATTTTATTACCGATCAGTAAAATAATCATATTGGAATTTGTTATCTTTTTTAATCTGGCCATTCTAAATAATTTCCAGAAAAATTCCTGCGAGACCCCGAGATAAAAACTAGCGCAGATGTTAAATCTAAGAATTTGCTGCCGATAAGCGAAAACCGCATCGAAATCGGCCCACTAGTTTTTACGTGAATCCCGAACAAACCGACAAACAGAAAAGAAATCTAAAAAAATTAGCATTGTTTTCTCCGTCGTTTATAATATAGTCCATTCCAGTTGTTTTTTGAAATAGCTTCAATGTACAGACACGTTATCTTTTAATTTTATAATTCGTCCGCGTGGAATAGTAAAAAAAGTAAGTTATAAAATACTCCCCCGATTTTGAAACATTCTTCATTGGTGCCCTATATGATATGATATATATCCTATAGCCTACCTCAATAAATGGGCTATCTAACACTGAAATAATTTTTCAAATCAGACCAACTAGTTCCTGAGATTAGCGCGTTCAAGCAAACAAACAAACAAACTCTTCAGCTTTATATATTATGTATAAGATAGATATTTTATTATAACATTAGTGAGGCTCTCGCTAGGCTGCTGGGTGAAGAGGAAATATAGCGGGTCAGCAAGCTCACGGAGGACATCCTTATCGTTGGTCGAATGACGAAACGAAGTGAAGTCGTTTGGGTTCACCGGAAGCGCTGAATCCTTACAACTTTCAGAATGATCCAGATATTACTAGGCATGGCTGTTTCGGTAAGTATCTACACCAGATTACAAGGCGAGATTTAACCCCGGCCTGCCATGGAAGCGCCATTTGCCGGAAGAATGTGCCGCATGGAGACCCTAGCGACACAATTTGATCAAGCGTCGGTCCAGACGTCTCGCTGCGCAGGGAATCGAATTGGCTAACGGTGACTTCCTTCTGCGAGGACATTATGACATAGGAGGCCACTGAAAGAGTTGAGGATGAACAGACGGAACCCTGTCGCAGACGGCGAAGAGGGGGTTGGGGGCGCTGCTTTGCCTATATCCTCTCGATGACGTAGTAGGACTGGAGTGGGTCGTGGCCTCTACCGGCAAGCCACGCCCAGTGCCATGGGGTGTACTGGTCCCAAGGACACCCCTCCTAGACGGAGTGCATCGAAGCGTCACGGCAGACATATGATTACGGTCTCGTGGCCCCTCATTTTGATGCAGAAGGACACTGGAAGGCTTAGTGATTAGTCTGGAGGTCGATGCTTGTAACTCCTTCTATTATCAGAAACCTGTGTGTAGCGTCGGCCGTCGGGAATCCCACATACCCTTTGGTGGCCTCCCCCGCGGCCCGAGGGTATGTGCAAATTCCCCTAACGTTAACACAAAAAAGGCTGCTTGGTGAAGGGTCAGATACAAAAGCAAAGGCTGCAGCAGTATTGGACACGTCACGAATGCTGAAAAGGTTACTATGTCTGTATCCATAGCCGCCGATACTTGGACCCCAGTCCCCGTCGCCGACGCACCTTAAGATTTTATATTTTACCGTCTATTATAGTTACCGTCGCCTATGGGTGTTTGCAACACCGGGGGTGTCACTAACGCATTACCGAGTTCTAATTTCGTACAACCTCAATCTTTGAATAGTAATTTATTATTTGAAAAGATTATAAGCTAAAAAGTCACTTTACCTCTAAAATACGGGCCTAATGGTGCCGCGAGTATTCACCTGTAACGTTACACATTACAAATTCGATCACTACATAGCTGAAGGAGGAGAACAAACATTACAGTGCGCAACCTGTAATGATAACAATCTGTAATAAGTAGTTTGATACAACTTGTTTAATACAACGATCGCTTCATTCAGATGAAGACTGGAAGTAACGATTTTGAGCATTCACAAAATCGAATAATAAATGTTTCGTTACACGCGAATACTCGTCACTCATAAAGGCAGTATTGTAAAGTAATGCTCGAAATCGAATAACAAATATTATACTACAGGCGAATGCTCGCGGTGAGAAAGCACCATTAAAGACTCAGGAATATATGATCAATAAACAATAGTTGTCTAAATCGACTCTGAAGCAAACACTAAAGATAAGTGCAGTCGTGATCCTGATTAATTGTATCCGTGTAAATCGTTGAATGCGATGTATATCGCGGTGTAAGGGCACGTTCCAGGGCCGATTCGTCATAACTCAATCTGCCGAGCGCGGATCTTGATTGCACCGCTGTCGGTAAAACAGCTGCGACAAAGTACTGTTCACGAAAAATTTCTTACGTCGTTTGTGGCTTCTAATAATCCTGATATTCAGATGCATCTTTAAACAACAACAGCGTGGTAGAGTTGTAGATGTGGCGTTAGAGGCCCCTGCCTGCCTGAGCACGCGGAGTTGGTAGAGCCCCGCTTTTCCTGTAGCCCTGGCATAAGGCGCAGGAAGGAACATCGAGGGGTTTTAGCGAGTATTCCTGACTGTGGTGTGGCAATAGCACTTCAAGTGTGAGTTGCTAGTGCCACCCCAACCTGGGGAATTCCACACAGACCGCGACTTTTCCCCCTTCGCGCAGCTAATGGTCCTTAATCGGATTTTAATTCGTAAAAAAATTGTAGACCTTATATCTTAAAGAATAGCCAGATAAAAAGCACCTATAATAAACCAGTATGTATGAAAAGATTAGTGAATGTAGATGAAGCAAAAGATATATGTCAAGATCGAAGCAAGTGGAAATCAATCGTCTCTGCCTACCCCTATGGGAAGAAGGCATAATAATATGTATGCATAATATCTTTAAACTTTATTCTCCAATCACACACAAGCCAGACCATAATTAGCGGCATCTGGTGACATTTCTATTTAACATATAATATTTTTATTTTATTTATTTATTTAATTCACAAAGCAGATTACAATCAATACAATAACACATTATGACTACATTATAAACTTAGGAAACTACATTGTTATCCTAGTATGCCAAGATATTAATTAGCATTATAATTAATAAATACAGGAGTGCCTCGAAAATACAAAAACAATTTTAGGAATTAGAATTAAGAAATTAAATATAATCTTATATTTTTATATAAAGCTGAACGCGCTAATCTCAGGAACTACTGTTCTGATTTGAAAAATTCTTTTAGTGTTAGATAGCCCATTTATCGAGGAAGGCTATATATCATCACGCTAAGACCAATAGGAGCGGAGCACCAATGAAGAATGTTACAAAATCGGGGAGTTTTTTTTAACTTACTTTTTTTAACTATTCCGAGGACAAAGTCGCGGGCAGAAGCTAGTTCATTATAAAAATAAAGCTAGGAAGTCATGATATTCATTAAAAGCACGCATTAACACACAATCAGGGGTTAATCCCAACACTACACTATGTTTTCAATCTTTTCTCTAAATTAGGATTACGTGATAAGAAAAAAAGTCGGAATATGTAGCACTACGCATAATTATATTCAGTACCGGGTCCCCAAATTAGTATAGTTTTCTAAGACTTTTGCAGTTTTCTATAGTCTTTTGTCTAACGTTTTCTAAAACGTTACTGAGATGAAACAACTTTTGTCTCTTGTTGCGAATTGAAGTACGCATTTCAAAGAATGTTTTAATACTATTTTTTAATCAACTTACACTAAACAGAGCTTTTCCGTAGGTGCAATCCATTAAGACTTACAGGGGTAATAATTTATTGCAGTCTAATAACATTTAATTACAACAATTTATATAGAATAGAATCCCTATAAGACACAATAAATCCTATTCCCACAAATAATTCCCAGATTAGGTGATGTACATTATAAAAATATTAGCAACAAAAATTAATTAGATACTCCTTCCATATTTTTTTTTTAATAGTTTCGTGGAGCAAAGTATAACTCTTCAACAAAATCCCAGAAAACGTTCAAGAGCTTTCAATAAACCAATAAAAAATATATATATCAAAGCAACGTTTGTGCGGGAAGGCTTATTATACGATGTATGATTTTTAGACGACCGCACCGAATAGGTATAATGCGTTCACTATCAAGCTCTTTCAGTAATCGTTCATATAAATTAATTTGTTAAACCTTGTATTAGTATAAAATACATTAAAAAGTCGAATAATAATAATTATGAAGTAAAGATATGTCGCTGGAGACTTTGTTGCGCCGTTTCTTCCTCCTTGAACAGTAACTTGCTGCTTGCATTGCTTTGGAAGCGGCGGTAGACTCATGACTTTCATATAGTGTGTTACTTTCTACTTTATGCGTTAGTATGTATGTATATCGTTAAGTATTATTTCAATATGTTATTATTTAAGTTGAGTATCCACGATGGGTTAAATATTAATCAATGAGGCGGGGTTGGCACTAAAAATCAGCGCTGTGCTGGATGAAATTCTAACACAGCTTTACGCTGAGTTGCCGACCTCATTTATAGGAAATGCGGGTACAACATATAAATTTAACCATAGAAATGTATAAATTATTTCTACATCCTTGTATTGTCGCTTTCCTAGCAAATAAATTATTTCTTTCTTTCTTTGAATAAGTAATCTGTAAGATTCCATTTTTGAATAAATATCTTTATTAGTAGTAACACTTTCTTAATTAGTTCAATAATCCGTCTTATTGCTGATAGCGTTTTCTTCAAGATAATCTTCCGAGTAGATTAATTACCTTTTAATCTTTCTTTTTTTTACTTTTTTGCTATCTCTACTAAGTACTTAGTTAAGAGCGAGCTGCGTTCCTTTCCGGATTCTATCGGAACGTGCTAATCTCAGAAACTTGGTTACGAGGAATTCGGATACGGCAACATAGCTCAATCTGACTGACATTATAAATATAAGGATCCATTCTAGTTGGCTGCCTTATTCTAAAACAGAGTAGTTAACTGACAAATCTGCATACGTAATATGTCAAATTCGTCGCATGCTCCTGCTCCATCTGGGATAATGTTATTGTTAGTGGCTGTGACCAAATGCGTCTTGTACACAGCGTAAAAAATAAACGGTCTTATTCATAGAGAGTTAGAGTTAGAGAAAGACTTCAATGATTAGTTAGATTAGTGTTTATACGTCATTAACAATTAATAATGTCGCATGATGCGAAAATATGACCATGTTACTGAATTTCGTATGAAGCTCAAGTGGCTTCCTATTCGTTATCGCCGGAATACTCCCATTGTAACTCTCCTTTGTAATATACTAATTAACCCTAAGAGTCCTCCTTACCTTAAGGAACGTTTTGAATTCCCTCGCCTCTCCACTTCTCACAATTTGCGGTCAGATACATATCGTAGACTCCTAACACCTGCACACACTTCATCCTTTTATGATAACTCTTTTACAGTGCAGGCTGTCAAACTCTGGAATGCGTTGCCTCTTAATGTCAGAGAGGCTAAAACATTACATTTCGGAACTCCCTTAGGAAGTACTATCTGTCTTTAAATAAATATGTCTAATATATTAAACATTTACTTATTTACCTATTGTAATATATGTTAATATAAAATGCTTGTCACATATAATGTTAACAAATAAATTTATTTAGATTATTTTTTGTAAATATATTACTATTATATTGATGTATGTATTCAATTTATAAATTAGTGTTAGTATGTATATTTAAATTGTACAGTCCTGTCTTTTTTCTGCTCCATCTATGAGGACATCGCCAGATTAGGTAAGAACTTCTTTTGCTAGGTTGCCTGGAAGAGATCGCTTTTAGCGATAAGGCCACCTGTTGTTTTGCCAAGAAGTATTGTAATTATGCATTTTGTTTCTGTATTTGTTCATTTTGGTAAGGAATAAAGTGTTATCTATCAACACAAATAACGCATGAAATCCATCGCTACATCCGCGTCAAACGGTTATTAATACTAAAAATATATTTTTCCTTCATGACCAGAAGCATATTGGTGACTCCTATGGTATTAAAATGTGCATAGGCAACGGTTACCACTTCCCATTAGATTGGCTGCTGGAGACTGCAAAAAAATATTATTTTCAACTCTTGTTCTATCTATTGAATTTTTTGTACTACATAAAAAATTATTACTCCCAAATACGTCATTCACTACAATTTGTATTATAAAAAAGAATATTGTTAATAGGCGTGTTTAACAAAGTTGAAATAAATCAAAACAATGTTATTGTCAAGCAGTATTGACATTAATACCCAATGAACACGACACGCTAAACCGCGCAAAAACAAATGATTTCAAATTAACTTGACTCATTACATTTTACTCAGCGGCAATTTTTCTTCGGAGGCCCGCAGTTAATCCAGTTGTCGGCCCCATAGAGCCGGTTAAAATCGCCCCCTGCCGGCAAACACAGCAAAATGCGCAAATAAAATGCTAATTCATTGTGGAATCTGTTTTGATTAAACTTTAAAGACACGAACCATTTTTCCACGGATAGGCGCAAGCGGCCCGATAATTTCGCCTCAAGTCGCATTAATATGCAATTTCATTATGTTATTTAACGTTCAACCTATATACGACATGAACCCCTCTTTGGTTCTTACTTGTCACGGCGCTGCGATCGCGCGACAATTTCTCGAACTACATGTGTGGTTAAATTTCTCTAGTGCTGCCACCCTTCAAGAGAAAGTGCGCGGCACACTTTCACTTAGTTCAACTACTCGTCACTAGGTGACGCCTTTCCACAAGTCCCGAAGCATTCGAATGAAGACGCTGCATGCGTGCGTGTTAGAGCGAGATCGCTGGAGAAAAATAAAAAAGGAGTAAAATAGATGGCAATATGCGTGTGTATACAAAGGCGTGGTTACGTGCATGCTAGCAATTTTTTTATCGCAAAAATGGCCGGAACTTTACACTTTTCATGCTAGACTATAAAGTCGCAACTACATAAGAAATTTATCATTCATACGCTTATGCCATTGTGTTAAAGTTGAAAATTGTTGCTTCGTTTTCGGAGCTCGCAATTCAACGTCAAAGTATGGCAAAATAATTGGCGTCACCGGCGTCGCGGCGTCAACAGAAAGAGAGAATATTACACTTCTAGTATTACGTTAGAGTAGCAACTCCGATGACCGTTAGAAGGAGCGGGAAGGCGATTTAGCGCAACTAAGCGTTAGACAGGGACGTTGCTTTAAAAAAATGACCGAAAAAGCTGTTTTCGCCAAAGGTGTGCTGTTGGAAATTACAGAAACATGGGCGCGGTTTAAAAAAATGTCAGGGGCGCCTGCGCCCTCGGTAAAAACACCGGTGCGGAAGTAAAGGGGGAAAGAGATGTAGTGGGATAACGTGCATGGAGTTGGGAGTTGCAGTGTGCTAGCGCGCCGTGAGCGGTCGCCACTGTCGCGCGACAAAAACAATGGACCGCTAATTATTGCGACTAACGAACGCGTGCGTGTTATTCGCGTCGAATATCGCAGTGACTGCGTATTGTGGGATTTGTGCGCGTAGTGTACCGATTTGGTTTATTAAAAGGTAAATTTTTGGACATGAGAAATACGGTATTCGACCGTGTTGTCCACTAATGTTTGTTCGATAGTTTTCATTCTCATCAAGGACTTTCCCGCTAGTATTATTCAGTGTCAATTTCGGTAGTGTTAAACGTGATTAACTAATAAAATCAATAAATATGTCACCAAAAAAGGAAAATGTAAATTATGGATAACCATGAAACTATTTGTTACATATGAGGATAAATTGAAAGAAAAATAATACATTATTGCAAAACATAAATTATGACCGTTAGGTGAAACCGAATGTATTCCAGTATTATTTACGGCAGGTGCTAAACGGTGATGTTTGTGTGCCAATTAGGACTCATTATTTACTATAATCTCTTGACCACGTACATTTTATTTACGGCTTGGCGCAAATCAATATTTGTAAATATAATATATATTATTGAAAATAGAGTTTTAAAAAATAGTCGCCTTAAACTAAATAAGGCCAGCATCTCATTTTCCGATAATTTATATTGAAACTCCAGTTGTATGATACCTAATCAGATTATTTAACAGAGCTACCTTTATAAATAAATGTTTAATAGTTTTAAATTGTTACATGATAATACACAGGATGTAGGTCCGGAACGAATTTTTCTAATTGGAATATAATAATAGTACTCAGATTATTGTGAGGTCAAAACTATTGTGTTTATAGAGATATTCCTTCCATGAGAATGTATAATTAGGAAAAAAATTCTATTGTGTTCATTGAAATTATAATAGCCGTTATCTGTGCACATGTGATATAACTGAAAAAGTTAGGTATTAATGTTAAAGTAAGCTGATAAAAACAACATTTCACTGTCAATAAAGTGTCAGTGTTAATAAAAATAAAATTGTTATCAAACGAATGGTAGTGCTGCTGCATATCTTGGCAATTCTCTGATAAAAGTGTCAGATTTGAACGTATTCCTTATCATGAAACATTTTAAAATACAGAACCAAGGTTGTCTTCACAACGACATCTTTGTGCCTTGCTCGAGTTTATCGTATACTGTCTAGTTTATTTCAGATTTTTGTGGTAAATATTAAAAAAGAAAATACCGAAAAACTTTATTGCCGGGATTGCCAACGAAAGAAAGCACAGCTATGAAGAAATTACAAAAAAGGTATAAATAAATAGCTGTCCATCTTGCCGTATAGTTGGTTTCATATTCTCGTAGATATTATAACCTGTAATAACATTTTGCAAGTTACAATCAAAAAATATTACTGTGTTGTGTGAATTTGCATTGAAAAAAAGACAAAACTAAAGTAGTAAGACAACACGAACGTATAAACCTCACAAAAATAGATACAAAGTCGTATTATTTAGTGGACGACATTTTCTAAATATATCTTGTATTCTTTAAAAAAAGTATGTAAAAAGTCATTCATAAAAAGAAATGTAAATAGTAATACATTGTAAATAATAAATTATGAGTTTTTTAATGCAGAAAATAATCTGAGGCCACAGCTCAATCACTGATTTAAAACATGTACACCATTTTATTTTTCATTTCATAATATAATACATATATCAATAATCAACACATCGAATTTTTTTATGATCATATTTTTCGTGATCGTTCTCAATCATAAGCTGTTGTTTTAAAAGCCTTTTAATGTCCCAAATCCATTTGTGTTTAACTATTTGAATAATGGAATAGGTAGGTAGTGTCAACTACATCGATTACTTTTGTTTTAGACTGAAAGTAACTAAATGTATCCATATCTAGCCTAGCTAATATATTCAGCTACTTTATTTTCCGATACTCATTAGTTTTTATTGGTAAAATCTCAAATGGACAAACATTCCGACTTTTGCCACCTAAAAGTTTAGTTTTCACTTCTTGCATATTTTGTGTTTCTGATTTCCAATCGCAGATTGATTTTTCTCTGTAGGTATATTATATATTCTCTTTGTCTTATCCTTTTCGTCTTCTTATTTCTTGTACAAGTGTTTCTCTATTTAGTCACATTCATTTTTCCCCTTAAATAGTGCCTCAGAAAAGTTCATACTGATATTTCCAAATTTACTGTCTAGTTCAAAAACATCGAATGCATCTAAGCCCTTAAAATTAAGTTTATCCCAATTTTTTAAATTATGATAATTTGTAGAATGGAGTGTATTATATAATTTAATGCCACACAGTAGTTCTTAACTACTTCTGTTATTTTAATCAACAGCCTAAATTCTTATCATGTTGTATTTGAGACTAAAGTGTAATGCTTCGAGAACTGTCACTTTGGCTGTTATTATTTTAATATAAGTATTTACTTTGTATTTCGAAAGCCATGCCTAAAAGATCATAAAAAGAGTTAATAGAAAACATAAAATTTCTATAAATTTCATTTCTTCAATGATTTTATATTTTCTGAAACTACAAGATCCGTATACTAATGCTACCATAGTGCAATTAATACGGCTTGAAGTGTTTTTACAAATGAGATAATCTAAGTTTTCATTCACTTTAATTAACTTCCGTTAGTTAAATAAATAGCCCTCTTGGTTACTGGAAAGTCACTTCTATATTAATCATATTTTACCGTTTTTAATCAAGAAAGATGCTTCGGAGGATGACATTAGTACTTCTGCAGTACTGTTTACAGTAATTTTGCTGAAGATTTAATTAACAACGATATAGTTCGCATAAGGTATTAATTTAGATCAAATTCATTTAATTTAAGAAATAAAATATCAGCTATATTGCACTGTTTCTTGTTTATATAAAAAGTATCTCATAAGTTTCAAATTAACTGGGTGTAATTGACTAAGCAAAAGATTATGCAGTGTGAAACTATTCATTGACAGTTGCGTAACCAATCTGACGAAAGAATAGTACAGTTAATGCCTTATAAAAAACTTCTCTAGTTTTATATAAAGTTTTGGTTATAAAATCTTACCTTAAACAGATTTAATGGTCTTGTTTGGTCAACTTTCGAAACACTCATCAACATATCCCACTAATTAAAGTTTAGTTGAGAAACGGCGATGGTCTCGACGTGATTATAGAAATCAATGGCTAGAATGTTTAATAAATTAGACGAAACAACACCTGTGTGTCGCACCACGCAATGCGGCATTAAGCGTAAATCATTTTCGAGCTAAGATTATAAAAAAATCGTGTTTGAAAACCAGTTTTGAATTGAGAAAAGGCTGGTTGGCGCCGAACTCACAGAATGCCCTCTATCGGCTCTAACCAATAGAAAATCGTAAATTTGAATTTTGACTCGCGAACGTGGGCCCGCGAGTGGGTGTCCACACTTACAATACCAACTGTGTAAACGATTTTCTCTCGACTCGAATGTCACATTTCATTCCTCATAACTACACTTGAAAGGTCGAACGAAAAAGGTCTTTAAGTCAATCCACAGAAAGGCTTAACGGAACCTGTTTGACGTTTGCCAAGTCTGTTTTTGCGTGTACCCAGCAGATCACTTATTACATTTTCAAATTACGCTGATCGTTTAATTCAATATGAGCCATCGCCAATAATCTTTTAAAAGATAGGTAAGACAATTTTGGTAAAATTTATTTACCTGTTGAGTCATTGTGTGTTTTACATATTCACCAAACAGTGAACAACCTCAACAATAATGGGTGCGGTAGTCGAGTCAACTTTCAACTTGTTCTTAGTCAAGATGGTTTTAACCTAGCAACACAAACATCAGAAATAATCGGAAACTTTAATTAAGCACACATAATACGTTTCATTATAAAATCGCAGGTAGATGCGTGAGTTCGAATGTTGAGTAAATCAATGGTGTTCACTGAGCCATGAATACATGTCAATTAATACTATTAATGAAAAAGAAAACCAGCTTTAACTGTACGCCATGTGATGTATCCCATTAGTCTGAAATGGAAGACGATGAAACAAAGCCTTCTTTATTAGAATTTCAAGTTGGCAATCCTCAGTTACACGTACTTTTAAACTCTGACACTGCCGCTACTATTGCACTGCGGAACGTTTCAAGAAGACACACATGCGTTACGCGGCTCAACTACTAATAATGTGCCGTCCTTTTCATTTCTCTAGGCCGGTGGCTCCTTCTCGTTCTACACGCACGATCTGATGTTGGTCGCGGTCCGCTCGTCACATCCCTCAAGTCGTATAGCTATCGCATAGGAGCTACATTGGCGCGTTGCGTCCTCAAAATAGGAACGTTAGTAATGGACGGAGTGGTGTACAGTGGGTGGATGTGTGTGTGCGAACCAGCGACCCTCCCCCGCGCGTCGCTGTTGCCCGCCGCGACGCCAACCGAGTGAGTGGCGCGCGTTTACACAATCCGTTGGTTCGGAGCGTAGTTGACGCTCGCGTCGATTGCGTCGCGTCTTCTTTGGACGACGATCGACGCGCGTACACGTATTGTCAATTGGTTTTTTTTTCTACATCTTGAAATTCGTATATGAGTTAGCGTACCCCAGGCGGTTTGGAACTTCTTATAAGAATAATTTTCCGATACGAGACATTGGCTTTAGAATTATTATATCCTGATAAATTCTGATAACATAGTGCAATAACTATCAGTGTACATTTGAAGTTGAACGTAAGTTAATAATATATAATATAATTTCAAGAAGTTTGATAAAACTCAAGACTAATAAAAATAAAACATGGACACATTAATATTTATTTAACGAATATGTGAATAAATGCCGCATACAAGTGACTGCAGTGCTAGTGCCGAAATGACATGGAACACACGCAGTGTTTAATTTAATAAAATATAATTTTATAAAACTCATCGACTTCGTCTATTCCTATCCTCCACTATTGGTGAGTATATTTTAAATTAATTAAAAGTAAAAGTGTAGTGACAGTTTTGTTTGCCGACGGTGTTTATTCGAGTTTGAAAAATAACCGTTTTTCAAGTCAGTGTTGCCAATGAATACCTAATAAAGAGGATTTTGGCGTCAGAAATATTATTTATTATTTCCAAGTGTTAAATTTTCAATGAAATTCAAAGATATGTGTACCAACCAAAACCAAAAAAATATTGACTTTATCGTGCCCGCTAATACTTTTTGTGGGTTGGTTTTTGGGATCAGCAAAAACGGGCTTGACGTTTTTTACAAAGCTGTTAATCGACCCTAGAAAAAAGTAATTGAATACTTGGCGATTAGTGAACATATTCATATTTTTTAAATTATATGATTTTGCTATGTAGACAATTATAGCATGTTCTCTAGCATCTCCTAAGTTACAAAACAATTTATAATAAAGTGTTAAGTACCTATTTACGTAAGTTGATAGATAGTTATCAACCCGCTTAGCAACAGAACAGTTGATAAAACAGTCACATGTTTTTATCATGCAACCACGATTTAACATACTTGAGCCCTTATCGTCTGTGCAAATAGAAAAAAATATCCAGACAATTTTAAGTTGTTTGCTTCGTCTGTGCGTTATTCATTCTAAATTTAAATTTTTGATGGGTAAATATTTTATGGCATAGATTACACACATCGTTCGGATACCTATGTGATAAATACATTTTGCATTTTTTGATATAGTGACTATGATTAATAGTTTATTCATATTAATTACCTTACTAAATTTTAATTCGTTTTTTACTGCTTAATATTTGACATTAACTTTTTAAAAGCAATATCAATTTTCTATTAATACTATGGTAAATGAATCGATCTTAAGATTTATAAACCTGGTATAAGTTTCCGTTAATTCATTTTAAATTAAGTTTAATGTTAATTACCTTGATATTAACTATTCTCGATTTGTTCGTATAAAATAGAGCGTCTTAATTCACAAGTAAATTAACACTAGTTAAATACAAAAATCGTGTCCGAACATATATTAAAAAAGTAGTTATTAATAATCCAATATCAGTGGAGTTTTTGGCGGGAACTGAAAGAAGTTGTGCTGTGCAGTTTCATTTTCTAAAAATGTGTAAAATTAAAATGAACAATAGTTGTAGGATATCAATAGTTTTTAAGTAGCAATTATGTGTTTTTGTGAGAAATGTGAACTGTATAGTCAGATGTGGCTTTTCGAGTTTTCACAAGAACTCCATTGAATGGCGTCGGTTGTAGCCTACAATACAACTGCGCTACTATACGAAGACCTATACATCAGAATAGGCCGTATGGACTAAGATTCCTTTGCCTGCTTTTGTGGTGAATTCTACTACTACTACTCCAATATCAGCTACAAGTGACGGATAAATAAGAAACTTCTAGCTAAATCAGCGCCAGTGGTGTTATAACTAAAACTTCAAAAATAGAACTGACTTCCAAATACAAACCTAATATAAATAAGCATATCATGTAAAAGAGACTTTTTTTAAATATTACTTGTCCTTTCTTCACGGGTTCGGGAATAAACTGATTACCTAGATATAGTGAAATTTGATGTAGGTACCTATATTTGCTTTTAACAATGTTGACGAACACATGTTATATACATTTTATCCTGAAAAATAGAATAATGTTCACGAGAATTATGATTCTTAACATTACACAACCGAAAACGTTTCAATAGATTTTTTTATTTTAATTTTTGTAAAGAAATACGCATTCTAAATAAACTTGAAAAAATATTAAATGATGTAAATTATTTATAAAATAATATTATCTCTGAGACAATTTTTGTAGGTATTCTTTGTATTTAACAGTGTGTTGTGATATTTGTTCAACATTGAATGAATTAGATATTTTTTAAACTTTGATACCGACTATAACTTTCATCTTATAATTTCGGCTATATTATAATTACCGAATGAAGGTATTATAATCTCGGCTTGTATGTGCGTTTGTCAGTATTCGTCACACCTTTTTATACTTTGAGACTATTACTGACACGATATATGTATAGATAGACATTAATTTGTGACCAAGAGTAAAAAATAGAGCTGAAGAACTAGTCTTTCATGAACTACCTATAGCTATAATAATAATAGTATATTTCGTATTCAAGCAATTATAGAAGGTTAGTACAGTACGTATAATATTTAAAAATAGTGTGATTCTACTAACACGTTCGGTGTTGCAAATGTTCTTAGGCAAATGTAATCACTTTCTATCAGGTGGGCGTCAAGTTATTTTCGGCAGTTGTCCAGTGATGAAAAAAACATTAAAAATATTCTATTACCTATAATTACAACGTTTTATTAAAATTGTTGTGCTGACTACATTTGCTAGGGCATCTATAAATAACTAGGATAGCGACTTCGTCCTCGTTTGACTTGAAATGCCTTCGGGATTCCCGGGGCACAAAGTACCGCAGCATTAGAAAAGAATGTAAGATATCGTTTTAGTGAAAACTGTCGGATAAGCTAATTTTTATATACCCGCGGGATTCTCAGGATAAAAAGTAGCGGAAATTTAAGGTCTAAGAATTTGCTATCGATCTGCGAAAACCGCATCGAAATCGGCCCCGTAGTTTTTACGTGAATCCCGGACAAACAGACAAGAAATCTGTAAAAAATTCATCGTGTTCTCCGTCGTTTATTAGTGTATTCCAGTTGGTTTATTTTAATAGCTTCAATGCGCAGACACATTCTAAGAATTTTATAACGTTATAGATAATAAATTTATACAGTAAAATTATTAAAATTAGGCGATGCACTCCATATACGTAACGTACATCGTGATTTTTAAATACTAACACGGACAAAATGTAAAAAATTAAGATAATAGAACTTATAAAAAAATGATTACTAAGAAATTCCTAGTAGTTTTTAATTATTAATTAATTATGGCATTTCTAAGAGAATTTTAAATCTTACTACATTATTCCGTAGCAGTATATTAATTACTTATACAAACATATCTTCTTGCTATATCTACTACCAACATATTATCTACAGATAGATAACATTTTATTGTTCACCAAATACATTAATTACAGTATAACTAACAGACACAATACATTAATTACAGTATTTTTAGGCAGAACAACAGGCGGCCTTATCGCTTAGAGCGATCACATCCAGGCAACCTAACTTCTAGGATATTCTAAACTAATCTGGCTATGTAGGTGGTGCATAAATTAAGATTTTTAAAATACACACAGATACATATATTTTAAGAAAATGACTATGACATTGCAACTGTTCGATGCATTATGATCGAATATTATGCTGATGTGGCATTTACTTAGCGTGGTCGCGGGAATCGACTTGCCGCAACCTCAGTCTGCACCAGCGGACGCCACATCGCGCACTCATTTACCATCCTGGCATATCTTATCGTGAAATAAATACTTAGCCAAAAAGTATCGTATTTATATTCCCACCAAGTGCTTTCCCGGACATTGGTCCTTCGAGCCGGATACTTTAGATTTTTTGTCTGTCTGTTGGTCTGTTAGAGCACCACGTAAAATACTAGTGAACGTATGTAAATGAAGCTCGACATAGAACTGGCTTATATCCTGGGTTAAGATTTAGGATATTTTGTACCCTGGCACATGACGTCGTTTCCGTGCGATAGTTGACTATAGAGAGGTCGTATATTTGGTGTTGCTGTTGCAGTTCACAAACACATCTACGTCATAGCAACGTAGGAAGTTTTGCGGGCACATGCTTGTGTTATTAATAAAATTCTTTTTTAAATTCTATATGTGACAGACGGATGGTCATGAACTTATAACGATTTTATAAAGCTTCCGTTTTAGCTCTAGAAACCCCAATAAAAAACACATTGCATGTTTGAAATACCTACATTATCTCAACTTGCCTTTGGTTTATAATCTTTAAGCTTTCGTGCTATCGCTTAACCTTTCAACTTGATTTGTTTCTGTTTAAAGGTGAATTTTCATTATTATTTAACTGTAATCATTTGTAACCACACGCGTCTGTATAAATTTATTTATTTTAACACTAAAGAGATTACAGTCATTAATTACTAAATTATAAATATATATATATATATATATATATATATATATATATATATATATATATATTTGCCAGGTGGTAGGGCATTTGCCCGACTGGATAAACCCCTGTCTAAAGTTTGTAACAACCTTGAGATCCAGGTTCCAGTCTCCCATAAGAGGTGATTTCTGGCACCTCGTCCATCTGCTAACCACTTTCCATCCCCTGCCTGTCTGCTGAACTATAAACATGATATATATATATATATATATATATATATGAAGCATAAAGTGTTTGTCGAGATCGTAGCAAATGGTGATCTATCGTATCTGCCTACCCCTATTGGATATAGACATGATAATGTGTTGTATACCTACAGGGCCAATTATTAATCCAAACCACGTACTAATTACATTAATATATAAAATTGTTATTATAAAGGAAGTTAAAGTGTTCTTATTACATTTATTATGTACTTATAAAGAATAAACAGACACATTTTTTTTCAATTTATTTATTATCAGAATGTTACAGATAAATTAGTTTCGAGACGTTTCTGCGTTTGTAGTAGTGTACTGTCAGCACAAAATAAATAAAGTAATACTTTTTATATATTTTATAGGCAGATATTTAATATGAAACTAATAATATTAAACGATATTAAAATAATAAATATTAATATTACACATAATTTTTAATACAGAGTTTCAAGGAAATTCAAATTTCAACTGTAGAAATCCTGTAAATATACAAATACTACTACAAATGCAACAACGTCTCGAAACTAATTTATCTGTACAAGATTTTACAAACACTTATTTTACCAAAATGCAACGCAGTTTTTCGGCACCGTTCTCGTAGATCATATTACATCATAACTTATGTTTTTTCACAATTTTATATATTTAGATAGATATATATTATGACACTTTATTGCACACCAAAATATACAATTACAAAAACAAACCATATTTACATTATTTTCAAGGCACTATAATATAGGCGGCCTTATCGCTTAAAGCGATCGCTTCCTGGCAAGCTAAATTAAAATAAATTTCTTAGTTAATCTGGTGATGTAGGTGGTGCAGAAAAAGGGGCAATAGATACATACATAAATACTTAAATTAAAATTAACTTAAATTTTAAAATATATAAATCTAATCAAAAATGAGTGAAAAATCGACAAGACATACAACTACCTACAACTGAAAAGTAGTTAATTATGACTAATTTAAGACTTTTGAAACAAGTCGTTGATTGAAAGATTTGATTAAGATTTTCTATGATAACAAGAGCGGATTTATATTCCGCTCCTCTTATTCCAATCCCATATCTTATCCCCTCTAACCCAGTCCTCCTGTCTGCTTCCTTTATACCATCCTAAAGTTTGGCAACGCGTTAGCTCCACTCTTGGTGTTGCAAACGTCTATAAGTGACGGTAACCACATTCCATGAGCTAAGCCATCTGCACATTAGCCAGCTTCGCAATTAAAAAACAAATATAGAGTCTAATGATAACAATTGGCAGAGAAATTCGCATCTTGTATATTCTCAAATTAAGCAAGTTACGCTTGTGTTATGGTTAATATACAACGCACTATTCTGGGGCCGATCCCAGACACCCAGATCATGGTAAATAATGAAGGAAATTCGTTTCCGAAGCCTATGAGTTGCAATTAGGTAGGCCGCCAAAGGCTTAGCCAGCTCAACCACAGAGGTCGTCGTCTTAAATTAGGTAAAAAAATATATTACATTGTAAACATATATGCAATCAATCTTCCGTGGCAACAGTGATAAGGCACAATAAATTGTAGGCAACTAAATAAAATATAACAAAATGTCGTTGGCGTGTTGTGTTTGTACGTGACGTTTGATTATATATTCAGCTTCAGATATCAGCAAATTAAAACGATAAAATTACACGCCCTTATCATGAAAACACTTTAGAGCTATATACAGTGTAGTACTTATAGTGTTTTATTGAAAGTCGTTGGATTGAAAATTAAAACACTCATATTTCATTCAGATGATATAGGTTTATCTTGTCTGGAAAGCACGCTTACGCAGAGTTTAATTTGATAGAAAAATTGTTTTTTTTTTAAATTTTCTTTGCATGAACTCAGCAGACAGGCAGACGGCCCACTTGATGGAAAGCGGTTACCATCGCCTATGGACATTTCAAACACCAAAGGTGCTACAAATGCGCTGCTGCTCTCTTAAGGGAGGGAGACTGGAACCTGGTCACGAATGCTGGTACACAACTCAAGGTTGTTATGGCGGCATACTCTAGACCAGGGGTGGTAGCCATCCAGTCGAGCAAATGCCCTACCACCTGGCTGTGGGTTGTTTTGTAGCCTCTTACGACAGGTCGCCCCAACGCAGGAAATTGTTATTCTTTCTCCGTTCCTACACGGATAAAAGGATAGGCCCGTAACTTCGTCCCCTCTTGACTTGAAATTCCCGGGACTCAATATCGCGGCATTTAAAAAAGAGTGTAAGCTATCGTTTTAGTGAAACTGTCTAGGAATAAGCTAATTTTTATTCACCCGAAAAGCTACAAACCGCACCCGGGAAAATTCCCGCGGGATCACCACTATAAAATTTAGCGCAGATTTTAAGTTTAAAAATTTGCTGATGATCAGTGAACACCGCATCGAAATCGGTTCAGTAGTTTTTACGTGAATCCCGAATAAACAGATAAACCGACTATCGGACAAGAAATAAAAAATGCACCATGTTCTCCATCATTTATATAGTGTATTCCAATAGTTTTTTAAATAGCTTCAATTTACAGACACGACATTTTTAGAATTTTATAATATTATAGATTTTAATGCTAAAATGTCCATTTTGTTACAACTATAAGTGCTGACCGGTGAAGCAAAACGTACTCGAGATTACCGATATGTGAAATCCGTCAAGTTTTATTGGACAAGCGTATAGAACTAGTGGCTAAACCGTCCGTTTCCCTAATAGGAGGCTGGCTCAAACATAGCAGTGGGCCTGTATGGTCCGATATTATGTAGGTGTACTACACAGTCAATAATGAAAAATTGTGGTGTGGCCAATTTCAGAAACGAACTTTCCGTTAATTTCTATGCACTGGGTGTCTGGGATCGGCCCCAGAATAGTCCGTGGTATATTACCATAACACACATACATAACATTTATTTATTTACCTCTATAATATTAGTATAGATATAGAAGATATTTTTCTTCAATTCCCTTGAGTCAATAGTGTCAATAAGTGGATGTGACTTATGGCCGGTTCCTATATCATACTATACATTCACTTGCCTTACTATCGGTTGAATTTTGACATTACTTGTATAGGGCTTATGTCAAATTTTAACCTATAATAGGGCAAATGAACGATCGGTAAAATATAGTAACCGGCTCATATGTAGACATAGAACCATAAACCCAGGAATATAAAAGAAATGAACTGAATATTTCAGTTGTATTTTTTTAATGAACATTAATATATAAAATACATATAATAAAACTGTAGAGGTCGAATTTCTGTACAATGAAAAACAATGCTAAAAACCGAGTCAGGGGGATGTAAAAAGTGAAATAGAACTGATTTAGATTTTTTTCAATTTTTTGTTTCTCTGTTTGTCTGTCTCTTTGTACCGGCTAATCTCTGAATCGACTGGACCGATTTAAATGAAATTTTGTATGGTGGTAGCTTATATCCCTGGTCAACATATAGGATACTTTTGATCCCGAAAAACTAAAGAGTGTCCTGTGGGATAGTTAAAAACAGCACCACGCGGACGAAGTCGCGTGCATCATCTAGTATAAAATATATTAATTAATAATATATGTTTTAATATTACATTAATTAATAATCTGCAACACCTACATCTCCAGATTAGGGTATTCCTTAAGTTGCCTGGAAGAGATTGCTTTAAGATATAAGGCCACCTTGTTGACAATATTGTAATCATGCATGATTGTAATTGTATATTTGGCGAGCAATAGTGTTATCTATACTATTCTAATATATACAAATCAAAATTAAGCATCAAGATAAACTATATTTACAAATTAAAACTCAACTAGAAATCTAGCACCAGGCCGTTGCTGAGAACGTGCAAAGATCCAAAACACTGGCAATTGGCAAAAAAGTTTTAATTATATAAGCCGCGCGCAGAAGGTTTGCCGACGACTACTTACTATTATTGTATTACTTACTATTGTTGTATATACTTATGTAAAGCATATACAATAATAAATTTATTGCAACAACTATTTATGTAACCTTTTTTGTCAACCATACTGACCATCGACGCGTGACATCATGAGGCTGTCGGCAAACCTTCTGCGCACGGATAGTACAAAATTACAGATGACTTCTATTATAGTTATATTAAATTAAATTTAGGGCCTTATTTCCCTTAAAACTGCATTTTCCTTATTCTATGTTAAATGGGGAAAATGTTTGTTAAAAGGCAAATTATTAACTAACTAAACAATACATAGGTAAATTGTCAGTGTGGCTAATTAAGACCAGGGTATTTATTTATTTAAGGGACAATTGTTCGTACTAACAACAATCGCACTGCATACCTAATTTATTGTGAGACAGAACATATACATATTTCCTTATATCTCAGCTATATCTGGGGTAATGTTAGTGACTTTGTCACGCAGATGTAGCCAAGGGCTTAGTGCATTATTTGACACCGTTATTGACAAACATTGTAAGACAACGTATACACGAATGTAACTAATCATCAACAGCGTTACTTTAACGCTGTAAGTCGCATTGAGTCACAATCACTAACGCTTTATATTATCCCAGGTGGAGCAGGGTGTTCCCGACCAAAAAGATTTTATTTTATTTTAGTTTGAATTCGAATAATTTAAATATATTATCTGTCATATTAGAAAAGTCATTCACAATAATACATATAATACAGAAAACCTTCAATTCTTTAATTAATTCAAAAATTCTTTCCCTCTCCAACAAAATGGTGCCGAAACCCGGGACAATATGTTGGAGAGGGAATGTATTATTTAATTAGTTAAAGAAATAAAGGTTTTCTGTATTATAATGTATTATTGTGAATGACTTTTCTAATATGACATGTTACTATATTTAAAATATTAAATCAAAACAAATAAAACCTTTTTTGTCGTGAACACAGGTATGTCCCTGTGTATAATATTAGTGTTTTTGGGCGTTTACTTTGTTAACAGTTTTTTTTTTATGGAATTGTATATAGAATTGATAATAGATAAACTTTGTTATAATATAAACGCAAACTAAGAGCAAAACGCACGTCCGTCACTCTTCCATGAACATGACTAGGTTTATTACAAATATTCATAATATTATGTATTCACAAGTACTTAGCACGTTTCAACACGTAAAGCGAGGTTATTCAACTTGTTCATGTCAGTACAACCTTATTTTGTTATTCGAAAGACTGAAAATCCGCTTTTATGATATCATCCAGCGTAGTTATATCCTCATTCGTCAATTTTCCTGCACATTTAACCGCATAGCTCATACAAGGAAAACTAAACACCAATTTATTCTAATTTTAAAGTAGTGCATACGACGTGAATATCAACACGATAATATGTTAATTGAAAATATGTCACTGTCATTTAGTAACTGTCATTATTTTTTAATAAATTGATTCACTGGTGATGACAGGGATCTTGGTGATTTTCAAATAAATAAATAATCGGCAGACAAACACACATTTTGTATATCCCCAAATTAAGCAAGTTACGCTTGTGTTATGGGTAATATACAACGAACTACTCTAGGGCCGATCCCAGACACCCAGATTATAGTAAATAACGGAGAAAATACGTTTCCGAAATTTACTATACCAGAGATCTAACCCAGAGCCTCGGCGTTGCAGTGAGGTAGGCCGGCAAAGGCTTAGCCCGCTCAACCACAGAGGCTTTTAGCTGTGTAGTTTTATTTTCGAAAATATGGTAAGCATAGTGATCATGGTCAAAATTAACAGTAGTTGTAGAATATTGTTTCTATTCAAGCTAGAATTGTATGTTATTTAAAAGCTTGAATATTCATGGATAGGTACTCGACGCTGGATCAATACACCAAACAGTGAAAAACCATAATTAAGATAGAAGAAGATACTAGAACCGGCTTACAAATTAAAGTGGGTCGGTAAGCTGTGGAGCGAACTGTTCGGAATCTTATACATAAAATCCGAATCAAGCCTAAGTATGTATCTGTAAGAAAATTAAGCAACTGTTGTAAGTTCGCAGTATTATTAGATGTCGGATCAGACATAAAAAAGGCTTAAAGTTTAGATAATTTGCTGAATTTGTTACCGTGCAGTAGTCAAGTATTTGCCCGTCAAGTTCGCCAGAACAGAGGTCCCAGTTGCAATTCCTGGTAGAGTAAATTGCATAGATGAACTTTATTAACCGTGATTTATTCTAGTCTGGATGGTGTCTTGAAGATAATGATTACAATTATAGCTACTTCAATATATCGATCACTGCCGTGAAGTTATTTCATTTTATCACTGCTATTTCACTGGTGAAAAATCACCATCCGATATTTTAGAAGCGACGATAAACTAACTGAACTGCAAGTAAGTGTTGCACTCTGAATGTTACTTCATGGCGTTATAAATAACTCAAGGAAATTAATGCCTAACGCTTAAAGAATAAGGTTCAACCATAATCAAATAAGTTCGCTCGTTTATCCTTTTGACTATCTACTTTAGCTATTTTATACTACATAGCGCTTTAACGATTTGTCTCACATGAAATAACACTCTGGTGAAATTTAACGGTTGTTTCCTATTCTTGTAACTGGAGTGAAAAGTATTTTATATCACCGTTATTTAGCCAATGATTAGTGAAGCAGCCCTAGGGTTGTGCATTGTATATTACTCATAACACAAGCGTAATTTGTTTAGGTTAGTTTATTCATTTGGTGGTATACTTGCTCTCGATTACGGTGATAGGTTTAGGATACTTTCTATCCCTGAAAATGGGATAGTTCTCGCTGGATAGAGTTCCAAAGTTCGTGTAAGTGAAGCTGCGTGGTAACCTTAACTCAATTTTATAATTATAAGTATAACAGATTGAGTACTGCATTCTGTAATCCTATTTTGCCGGCAGCTAAATAAACCATAAGTAATAATTACCAAGAATCGAAACTTGGCTCATGAAATTAATGACTCCATTTGTCCCCGCAGGGTATATAGAAGTAATATGAATTGATCTATAGATTGGTTTCTTAACTAGGGTCTCGCACGCAGCTTGGCTTTTATTTGACTTCATAATCTAGTGATAACCTTCTAAGACTCCAAAGTTCGAAGAATCACAATTATCTGGGTTGTTAGAAAAGTATTTTGCAAATTACATTGCTACCTATTTATATGTAACGTTTTTTTAAAATAGGAGTAGAAAGTTCTCGAAATATTTTAAGTTGCCGTGGGACAGGTACCTAGCCAATTTATATGCGATCAAAGCTACGATGGAAGTTAAATCCATTACTTTTAAATCAATCAATCGATTTCAATTTATAATTCATCAATCTTTGAATAGTAAAAATAATAAAAACTTGTTAACAAAAGTTAAGACTAAGTATCGTTATTAATATACTAGCATCAAAACTTGGTTGTTGTGTAAGCTTCCACTTCGGAGCCCGGGATCTAATTTAGCCCTCATAGTCTCCGGCATCCCTATCGTAAGACCATCGACATTCATATAAAAGTAGTTCTCAATCGATTTATTGCAAATTAAATCATTAAACAAAAAATAAAATAAAAAATTACAAAAATATATTTCTTATTTCATTTGAAACACATAATTTTTATTTTAAGAACATAACTTTGTCTCCAACTCGATGTATTCCGCTATCACTGGCAGTTAATAAATTTTCTTTAATGTTGCTCTCATCACATCAATTCGTATAGAAACAACTTACACTCGTAAAACAGTTGGCCAAACGCCATTTGTTTGTAATTAAAAACAATTGAGGTATTTTCTTTTTTATCTTTATTTTATAGACGTATTTAATTATTTACCAAATTTTATAATGAGAAGATTCTCGCAATAAGCAACTAATGGCAAGACATTTACGACAGCGCTTTGCTGAGAATTTGAAAGGTAATGTTTTGCTCTATACTTTTATTTCAAAAACGTATATTTTTGGTTATAAAAAGAACAATAATTGTAGGCAAGCTTTTGCAAAGTCGAAGACTATCTTATCTTCTCTTGTACGTGAACTTAAGAAGACATTATTATAATATTTGTCCAAAACTTGAAATGTGATTTTTATTGCCCAGTTTTATTTACAAAAAATATATAGTATTGGTTAAAACGAGCAATACTTGTAGGACAATGATTCTAAAAAAATCAGTTATTTAGAGTAATGTGGCTCATTAGACGTCGTTATCGTCCGAGCGTTAAGTCCCGGTTACGCTCGGAGCGTTCGCTTTGACGCTCAGGAAAGTAGGAAAGCGGACCCGCTTTCATACTTTTTCTTCTCCACTTCACGCGGTCTTCAGCATCCCCCGTTTTCCGGGACCTGGCGGAGGCGGCATGGCCGCTCATTAGACGTAAATCAGACCTATTTAGCTAAGACCTCTGCTAGAAGATATTTAAAATTTAAATATACATAGATGTTTGACATTGGCTACATACACAAATCGTATAAAGCCATATTTAAAAAAGAAGACATAAATGACGCATCTCGAATGGAAAACAAACAACTATAAGTATGATACACATTGAAAAAGTGTAAAGGCCATTCCGCTATTGCAACCTACTGGCCTTGACGTATCTTAATAATAATAAATAGTTAAAATGCAAGGCGACTTGGCCATAGGGCTATCCAAATTAATATTCTAGTCTACACCAAGTATAAAATTAGACTGTCTCTTTATGATTCCAAATTTAATGTCAAACTAAGTGAAAACTGCTATTTTATGATTTATAATAAATAGATGACCGTTTTTTACAACTATTTCTGTTAGTCTGTTTGAAAACCTATCCCAAACAGGCTCTGTACGCCCTCATCGAATTTCAATGAAAACTATAAAGATTCAAACAGGAATTTTATTTAAATTATAGTTTACATTTCATTTCGACATCTTGCATTATTATGATTCAGAAAATATGTTTATGCAGTCCATGTCCCACGCGAACGAAATGGTGGACACAGCTAGTTACAAATATATATTTTTATGACTGATGTAAAATTACAGGTCGAAGTCATAAGCTTGGTAGGTATTATAGCTTTTTTATGTGACAAATACTGGCAAACAAACAGACGAGTCACTCACTACCTCAATGACATTAGTTATTTAGTCTCGGTGCCAGTAGATTCACTGCATATCCTGCCCATCTTTTTAGAACACACCGAAAGTCATACAGGGAAGCTCGCATGAAGAATCTGCTTCTGTATTCAGAATGGAAATATCCAAAGCCTTCTAAGCTACCAAAATATATTTGCGTGGTAAGGCTGGACCTTAGGATATTGTTTTAAGCAGGAATTGTGTGTTTCTATAGAAATTGTGTACAGTAAAGTTTCTTTTCGAATTACTACCAGCTACAATTTGGTTGACTTACCATTGCAGCGAAATGCACAACAAACAATATCAACCAAGCGTTTAACTAGGTCCAACAACAATGAGATTTCCTCGCCGTAAGAATGAACTTACTTAAGATTGTCGAGATTATTATCAATTTAATTAAATATGTATTGATATAGATGAACGTCATCACTTGCAACCCTGTGTACTCAATGTAGGTTGACTCAGCCCATATAAAACTTTGTCAGCCGTGCCCGCCTACGCTTTGATTATTTCCACTGCAGCACATCGCTTTTATCAGTCGACACTGGCTTATATTTCTCTGTTATTATCATTAGTTCATTAATTTCAAGAAAGAAAACATCGCAACGATACCGTCGGATTAGTATTTTCTGAAATATAATCGCCTTGTCAAGAGTATTTACTGCAAGCAAATTTGAATTATATAAGGATTTTGTTATCTTTAAAATTCATCCTATGACGTGGGTTTGAATATTAGCAGAGCGTGTTCTAGCTTATATTGTATTAAAGAGAGGAATGGATTTTGTGAATCAGAACATAAGTTTGTGGTGTGACAGAGGATATTGGCCGGAATCAGAGGCGTAGCTAAGGTGGGGTAAATAGGGCACTGCCCTGGGCGCGGGGCGTCTATCGAAGGGGGGCGCAGAAAATCACCAACTATTATTAAATTTAAAAACCGAATTATATTACAATAAACTATTTCATACTGTTTTATTTACTTCATGATTTTATTGATGTTTTGTAAGTTAACTTAATTTACAAAAGGGCGCAACTAAGCGTGTTCTAGGCGCCATTTTCTATTACTAGGCCCCTGGCCGGAGTAGACGACTATCAGTAGAAAATGCATACATAACAATTTATATTTGTTTCGATCCCATATTATTGGGACAAGGTGAATTCCAAGAAAATATTTTTCATCGTCGTGCTGGAGGTAATAAAGGAAAGTAACGTGAGAAGGGAGAGTTACACATCAAGCAGCCTTGGATAAGTGTGGAGGGTATAGGACCCATCTGTTCTTCTAAAAGAAAGAGCAGGAAGATGCTTAAGAGCTTATTTTTACTATAATAAAGCAAGTCGTAGATATAAATATTGATAGAAAAATTAAAACTGACAAAGATTAGGTATCTGCCTAAATAACCTGAAATGTCCTCGCTTTTTGATAGGAAGTGTAATATCTTTGATAATAGTGTATAAAGTGTAATTTCAATTAAAATACTTTAAATGCATTCTTCATCCATTATAATTATTTATAATAGTTATTTGAATTCATTAACGCTTCTTGGCCGGGTGCATTTATGAAACTCTCTTTGCATTTCTGAGATTTTCGTAAATCTGTAAATCCGGTTCGTGGTTGTAATACAAAATAATTAACTTGAATAGATTTTTTCATTTTTTTTTTTATTTCATATACTTTGGCACTAGCTTACTGCGTTCACTACATATTATTTTTAATTATTATTTTAATCATTACTTATATATTAATTTGGAAGTGTTTGCAGTGAAGTTTGCAAAACTTAGTGGGTGGTCATATTTTACGGTAATTGGCAAATTATATGAGGCGCGAAAAACTTGCTCTGTTGATTTCGCTAAAGAAGGTAAATTCATTTCAGAAAATAATCGTCTTTGTTTTAAAGATTTGTGAATTTCAGTTAACTCACCTGTTGCTGTGCAGTATTACTTTCAAATAATCTATAATATTAAAAAGTGAAGGATAGTTGTAGAATATTAATTCTTTTTAAGCATTAAGAATTCTTATTATTCTTAGTTAGGCTGGAAAGTCTTATTTTGTTTACTGTTTAGTGATGTCATTTTTCGGTTGCCACAAGAACACCAATGTTTGACATCAGTCAAAGACTACAATTTAAATACTCGTAAGGCTGAGGGGTAAGATTATGTAAGTCCGACTTTCGTATGGTACCGTTTTCCTTAATACTACTTTTTCTGCAAGTATTTTTTTTTTAAATAAACTGCATAGCAAAACATCAAGAAGCATTGTCACTTCAAGTTTCCACCGTAAACTGTCTTTTGACAGTAGTTGCTTGTCTGAAATATTTGACAAAGATTTGCTTCAATATGTCGCCTAGTGGCGAGCGTTGGCTGATATTTACCAAACACAACACCAATATGTGTTGTATAAAAACATGTTTGCTCGATGTTTTGTATCAGTATGACTCATTCGCGGTCACTGCCGAGAATAGAAATAAATAGCGACACTTTGTAACGTTATAAGTTGTTAAAATTGTTGTTTTAATAGTGTTGTTATTATAATATAATATTAATAAAGATAAAAACTTTTGTATTATTGGATGTAGTAGTTACGATAGAGCCGGTTGGTGTTTGTCAACTGAATTTGTATTTGCTTAAATAGCGTGATACGATATTTTTATTGTAGTATGTATTACTACTATAGTATTACTCACATTACCGCTAGTTTATCTACTCTTTGAAAAGTTAATAGTTAGTTTATTTCAAAATGGAATCCTACAGATTACTTATTCGAAGTCATGAGTCTATCGCCGCTTCCAAAGCAATTTTTATTACTGCTAAAGGAGAAAATTTATGCTCCGAAAACTTTATCTGCCTACTTCGGTTGTGGTGCTTTATAAGATAGATTCACACAAGTCTACATACTCAGGTTTTATATATCACAAAATATAGTATCAGGCAAGTCAATTCACCTCAATAATAAATTAATGGATGTTGGAGCCATCTAATGATATTAACGAACAGCTATTGTGCATTGGATTTGAGATTTGTTCCATCTCGAGTTACCATATGTGCTGTGTATGTGCGGCGTAGGAGATTCAGGTTTTTTTTTTATTAACAACTCTACGGACTCTAGTTCCGTAGCCTTTTTTCATAATTAAATTTAAGATTAAGTTAAGAAGTTGTACACGCTTATTTGTTACTTTGTTATTGGGTGGACATTTAATGAATGTATGTTTGTGTTGTGGTGTACCTTAAGAATAACTTATTATATTAATTTATTCTATTTTTAATACTAAACTTATACTAATGTAGAATGTATCTGTTACATGCTCGTGTCATGAGGAAGTGCATGTACAGTGTGTGACTTTCAGACTCATGTGCAGGAGATTCTGGTTAGAACCCTGGCAGTCCACGTAGTGTCTGGAGTAAGGGAGCTAAGTTTATTACAGGCAACTATAGATTAGCCTAACTGCTCAAAGATTTGAGCGTGATTAGGGCTGACCATACATACCTATGTATGAAATGTAGAATGCGGCCAGCATTTTGGTAACGCTCCCCACTAATGGCGATCTGGGCTACATTTATTACCAGTAAATATGTTTATATTTATAATCATTTTTATTATACTGTAGTTTAATCTTTAAGGTGACTAACTAGTTCGTAGCTTTATTGTATTAAATTCCCATCTTGCGTAGGTTTGTGTCATTGGACCATTCAAATATTTAATACCTTTCATTTTTAAAAAGCAGCTTATAATGCACTATACAACGGAACTTGACGTTAAAGATCTACAGTGTCTGAGTCGGCAGGGTTGTAGGTTCTCCGGCCGGACAGCCTGTCGTAAGAAGCGACAAAACAAATAACGACCTAGTAGTAGATGATTTACCTGTCTGATTTACCACCCCTGATCTAGATGGTATACCGCCATAACAACCTTGACTTGTGTTCCGGCATTAGTGACTAAGTTATACCCCCACCGTTGAAACCGACAGCATTGGTAGCACCTTTATTTGGTGTTGCAAATGCTCATAATGCTGATATTAGACGGAACATAACCACTTTCCATAAGATGGGTCATCAGCCAGTCTGCTGTACTCCAGCAATTAAAAATAATATGTCCTTAAACGACCCAAATATCGAGTCAAAAGGAGAAATTCAAGAGTACCATATTAGTGTCCCTTTTGTTGACGAGGGGAAATCCGATTGAGGACTTATCTACCGCGATGGGGGCGAATGTGTTTCGTTACCTTGGACTGGTAATATCATACCCGACGAAATGCTATGACCACCCGAGTCGGGGATACCTACTGAAACCCCTGGTGTTCCTTCTTCCGCCTTATGCCAGGGCTACGGGAAAGCGGAAACACGACAAGCAGCAATAGTAATTCCATGTGCCCTGGCAGTCGGGAGCCGAGGGGAACCAAGCCCCTGGCATCTTTGCCTCTCAGTTCTTGCGTGTGGTGGTATCGGTGTCCCTGGGTCGTCACATGCTATAATTTCTAAACTTATCAAACCCTACATAATCCATTTATGTTTAATTCCGTCACTTATGTCAAACAATTGCTATTCTATTATTAAAACTGATTAAACATACAGGAAATACAGGTCAACTCATTTGTTTGATATCATCACGACAAATGACTCACGTTTTGAAATAGAGTCGAGATTGATATTAATGTGGAAAAAATTAGTTCCAGCAGCACGCAACGCAACCGGCTTAGTTCCTATGACACTGCAATGGGTTTGATAAGACAAAAGTGTACTGTACTATCATTATTTTTCTTTAGAAAATAATTTTGGTACATGGCATGGCACACACGACTTTTGCAATCAATTATCTGCTTAATGATGTATAAATGTCTTAAGGAACATTTAAAGGTAGATATTAAAGTAGAAAATGTTTTAAATTAAACACGTAAACATACAAGCTTACTTTATCAAAAAAACAAATCATAAGAAAAATCAAAGTTATATATATGTAGCTTTATATACTAAGAAAAATTGATACACACGTATAGGGCAGAATGACGATGTATACAGATAAAAAATATTTTCAATTTTTGTCACCGGGTTAGAAATGATTCTAATCCTTACAACCGTTCCGCATACCGACGTTTGTGCATTTTTTTTCCAGAAATTACTTTTCATTTACTTGTTCTTTTTTAATAAATGTCTCTTACGTGCGTGGCCATGATTGATAGTTAATAATTTACAAATTGTTGAAAGTAAAATAAACCAAAATCTGTTGATTCTGATTTTAGAATAGGACTCAATAGTATATATCAACGCCTGGGATAGTGACATATAAAACCTTCGAATTCGAACTCGTTTATTTTAGTAGTATCTACTAGGAGTCGCGATGTTTATATTCGACCTAGGCTAATGTTAGTCTAAAAACTAAGTGCCATACTAGGATACTGTTACGAGTTACGGGACTCAAATTAAAATGCCGTTGGAATTAAAATATAGTTTATTAGAACTATACAAACACTTATAACACAGGTACAAAAATAAACGAACACAACAAGTCCAAACGTAATGCATAAGGTCGTAACTCAATAAAACGCGCACAGTCCGTCACTTATTAGATTCCCGATTGTAGTACACACGTCTTGCTTCGCTCGTGGTTCTCGCTCGACTGCCTCCTCTCTCCATCAAGCCGTCGTTTTATAAACTTTACAAATACAAGTGTGCCCGCCCGTATCGTTGACTTAATTTCCTACAATCATCTCGCACTCTTAATCCGTCACATCTGGCTAATGACTCGGCCGCCAACTGCCATAAAAGAGTACAATAAACAATGGGCTATTTTCTAATCACAAATTTTAAACACAAAGTAAACAAAAGAAGAGCATCATAAAAGAGTTACAATTAGTGTAAATGCCGGCAGGTAATAAAATGTGTTTTATTTCAGATATGCAGGTGGGTTTTGTTTTTATCGGGATCTGTCTTGTAACAATACCTTAAAAGTTTATCAACACAACTTCTCTTGAAACTTCATAGTTGCAATAAACAACTGATTAGCTTATTGATTGCATAAACAGGTTACAAAAATGGCAATATATCTACGAATCTTTCAAATCAATTAAAAGTTTAAAAACATTTATTCGATGCTATGCTTCGACCTTTGCCGCTTACGTCATAAAAACAATTGAACAGAACTGTCATCCGTCAAACTTGAATCAATAATTTTATAGTAGAACATAATTACCTATTTAAACTTTTATTAGGTTTTTCAAACAATAGGGAGTTTAATTGCAGTGCTATTAGATAAATAACGTTTAATAATCTACAATACGTCTTTGTAAATGTCAGATATGTTTGACAGTTAAAGTCATAGATATTAAAATACAATATAGTCTTAATTATCGGTCTGTGCGCTTTATTCATTACTCAATAGTGATATTCATTGTATAGGCATTTTATAGTACGCTACAAAATGTAATCTGTTTTTAGGTGGTTGCATAACACAAAGTCTTAGAATTTCATGGAATATTTTGTACATCATCCATGGTGTATAGTCGGTTTATTTGTTATTATTTTATGGTTTGTCAGCTGGGGCTTTAAGCAAGGGTGTATAGTGGGTATCTCTGAAGGAACCTACTGGTGAGATAATTATATTATATAACTCGAGTAAAGTTCGCGCCACCGTACTTAATCCTACCAGAGTAATTATTTCCAAATCCGTAAATCGATTTACGTAATTAATAATAATAAATACAAAATATTTCATAATTGAACTGTAAATTTATTTTCTGGCTGTTTTACAAACAATATTATATCAAATAGCGGAGCTGCGACTTTTAGTTCCTATATTTTCCATGGAATTTCTTTCGTAGCGCGGATTCGGTGATGATTTGGTTAACTTGTAATGTCTATATGACATCTGTCATAGGTTCTCTATTGTTTTTTTATTCGCTACAATGTCAGGCAAAGGTATTCAGTGCATACGGCTTTGTCTGATGTATTAAGCTATCATACCGCTGTGTAATCTCATTTCATTAATTCCTTTCTCACTCAAAGTACCGCTCTGACTGAAGTTGATCAGTGAGTTTTAAATACAGTTCTGAATGAAAATCTCACGATTCATTCAACGTTTAAATGACCGAAATGACTTTGCAAAAAGGTCTGGGTGTTGTTTTCTTGTTTAGTTGAAATGTCTAGACTTTTAGCCAATATACTTAGTCATCTTTAAATAAGTCGACATCAGACGACAGCTGATATATCCATACCCTGTTTTCTGATCGATTTTAGTTAGCAACAGATGGTTACATAATATAAGTTTCTTATAAAATCGATATCTGTGGCTAATTATTGTACAAAATTGATAGTAATCTTAGACGAATAAATTCATATTCTTTACGATTAGGTATGTCAACTCACATAAATTAATTCGTAATCAATACAATACTAATCTATGACCTTTTTCTGATTTTTATTGATACATTTTCGATGCTCAAAATTATTATTATTATTATTCATTCATGGAAAGGTCAAATTTTAAAAAATAATTTTTGTTTCCCTAAAAAATATAATAGAATTTAATTGCATTCAATATTTTTTTTATTAATTACTTTTGAAAGCGAAAGAAAGTCTTTTGTTAGCTTATGCGTTCTATCTATTGTTCGTTAAATGAAAGGTTTTTCACTTTTCGTGTGCCTATTTGTTCTTTTAGGGTTGGCAGGTTAAAAACTAACATCTTTAGGCTCGTTTCTAAAACAATGCTAATCATAAATTATAATTAAGAGATTAATTCTATAATAATATTGAAATGCGACTGTTAGAAGTTCATTTGTCACTTTTTAACAACTTTTACTGATTGTCATATTGCTGACTTAAAGACTTGGCTGCCAAGCCATAAAGTAAAAAAATTGTCATAAATAATTTTGGTGGGAATTTGAAAAACGATGTTTTAATTGTGCAGTATTTACAAATGCATAACTTTAATTAAAAGTGGAAGTCGTTGAATATTTTAAAAGCAATCATGCTTTTAAAAATGATTGTTTTGGGTTCAAAGTTGCAAGTGTTTAGTGTAATGTGCATTTGCGAGCTGCCACAGAATCTCCCTTGTTAGGCGTCAGTTAGAACTTAGATCTTATATTTAGGTAAGACATGCATGAAACTTATTTAAAACTTAAGATTCATGATACATGACTCTGACCAGATACGCAAATTGTGCAGAGCCATGTTTAAAAATAAATCTTATATATATATACTTACAATAGGGATGAATAAAGGCTCGTCTCTATCTTCGAAAATGTTATTATGACACCACAAATGTAAAACCGTGGTATAGTTTTTTTTTCAAAAACCTGAAGCGTATTCAAACAAAAAAGACACAAGAAACTTCAGACTAAGAAAATAATTATACCGAGCCTGGAGCACTCAGAGTGAAGTCAGCCAAAGAAGCCAATTTTGGAATAGGAAGCCGATCGTGGCGCAGTGCATTACGAGTACTTAGTATTAAATAATCCAATTAGTACGGATAACGGTAGAATAGTTTCTAAATTACTATTACCCACACAGACGCAAACCAGATATATAGTACATAAGTTTACGCTCACAAGTTTAAAGATATGCTTCACTTAATTTGACGCTTTTGTTCACGTAGGCTCCGTCTATACTTTTATTTGTCTGGCCAAGAAACGAACGAACATACATACAATCATAATATCAATAGTAGACATCACCTATCTACCCCTCAATAATCGTGTTGAAATCTGGGATAGAAATGGAAATCTCCAAATTAAAAAAACTTGAATTCAAGAGACATCACCGAAATATACCAACTTCACCGATTCTATGACTTTATTAAAATCTAACTACCATTTAATAAGTATGGACCTTAGCCTGTATTTAAGGAACAACATGAAACGGAATTTTACTACGCGTTTTAATCAATATTAAATATACCACTTCGCTCTTCTGCAGTATTTTGTTAGTGTTTTTTTATCAACCCTAATAACACATTAAACATCACTATCAAAATATGTTTGACATCGTAAAGTAACAAGCAATTCATTAATGTCCTAGCACAATACAACACGGGAATCCATAGACCACTGGTTCACAATAGCTCAATATTGGTTTGAGTGTATTTTCATTGTACTCCAATGCATTATATCGTAAACCACGTTGCGTCTTCGAAAAAAAAACTGTTTAAAATAAGAACACGGTCTTCTAAAAAAATAAACAAGAAGTGAGTGTCGAATAAAACCATTTTTTTAACGTTTTGATAGTTACGTTTTGACAATTTATAAATAGCTTTAATTGTGATTTTTTTTACTTTAGTAAGCGATTATTGTATTTGTGTAATGTTTTGAAGTATTAGCAAAAGTGTATTTTACAATTTTTTTCTTTAACATTTCTAAGCGGGTAAAAGATGTTTAAATTACTATCTAAATTCCTTTTTCAATATGGTTCTGTACGATATATGTATCTAACCGGTATTAAGTATACATGATTATTCACGTTTTCAAATAATCTACAAACATGTCTCAGCAAATTGTAGGACTGACTAACCAAAGCAGAGTGTTCTTGTCCTTCTCGCCAGAAACTCGTCTATATTCTCGGCGATAAGAAACAAAATTGATTTAATTACAGTACAGCCTTGTGGTTAGGTTCGTTATAAATACTCATTTAGGGAAAAGCCTAGAATGTTGCAAAACAATAAGTGACAATTAAACAAAATTTGTAAAAATATTTCCAAGACAAATAAAAAATAAATATTTTCTCATAAACTGTGCAAAAAATAAGGTATCATTTTACAAACTAGTGATATGACCGTCCCCAAAAACCCAAAAATATTGAGTGCCTTTTTACAACGTTGGCAACATCGTACTTTAATAAATTTCACGAGGTAATATTCTAACTAAGTTCAAGGTGAAAGCATCAAGAAGTTAACGCATTTTCGAATTTAGAACTAAAAGTAGTACAATTCATTTAGACTTTATAGTACCTAGGTATATAGTCTAAGACAATTCGCCACAATAGCAGGCAAAGGAACTTGGTCCATACATCCTTGTCTTATGTATTAAGTTTTCGTATAGCTCAGCTGAAGTGTATTGCTCCGACTAACGCCAATCAAGTGAGTTCTTGTGACACTGGAAAGTCCACATTTAATTTTGACTACCAAAGTTCACAGTTTCACAAAAACAGATAATTACTATTCAAAAACTATCAATTTGCTACAACGATTGTTCATTTTAAAGTAATATTTACACATTATTAGAAAATGTAACTACAGCACAATGTTATCCAATTTATAATTCGTAGTGTGGTAGTGTTCTATTACTATTAGTAAGTATTAAAATAGGTCGGACAGCGGATTTATATAGCGATCGAACGAGGTAACATTGCCAACCTTCTGGGCACCTTACTTATAGAAGATGGTGACCTAGGTAGCAGACCTAGTAGGTGACACACCTGTGAGGGTGTCATTTTAAGTATATATTTGTAATTGTATGCCATATTAATATTTAAAATTACTTTGTGTACTATAATTATTGAGTAGTTTTAAATATGTACAATTTGCTTGCCTGACCGGTAAAACCATGAGAAACCCTAAAAAAACAACATGTCATCTTAAGTGTATATCACCATTTTTTGAGGAAATAAATCATTTGATTGATTGACGTAAGTTCAGTTTTCTACTTATAAAATAATAAGTGGAGAAGAAAAAGTAGGAAAGCGGAACCCAGGGTCCGAAGCACACATTTCGACTGCAACCGTGATTTAACGCTAGGACAATGATGGCTGACAATATTGTTACTAGTTGCAGGACTCGAATTAAAATGCCGTTGGAATTATTTATAGAATTTATTAGAACTATACAAACACGTATAACACAGGTACAAATATAACTGTACACAACCAGTCCAAACGTAATGCACGATTCAATCACATGCGCAAAGTCCGTCACTAACGTCTTGCTTCGCTTGTGGCTATCGCTAGACTGCCGATCTCTCCATTAGGCCATTGCTTTATACTGCACCGATACAATATGGTTGCCCGACCGCGTAGACCGCATTTCTTAGAATCAGTTCGATATTCCTGGCTAATGACTGCCATAAAAGATTACAATACACAAGTGGCTGTTTTCTAATTACAAATTTTAAACACAAAGTAAACAAAAGAACTCCAAAGGACTAATGGGCGGAAAGGTAATAAAGTGTGCTTTTATGGTATGCAGGTGTGAATCTACTTTTGTTGGCGTGTAGGTCTTAACAATATAACTAATAGGCGTTAAAATCATTAGGGTCGTCATGTTTATATTCTCTTTAGTTCCAGGTTTTAGTGATCAACCTAAATTATTATATGGTACCAGCTGTACCCACAACTCCAAAAAAGCCTTAGTTACTCCTTATAACATCAGTTATCTGCCAGTGAGAGTCAATTCAAAATCGGTCTAGCCGGAACAAACAGACAGGCAGACAAAAACCTTAAAAATTGATTTTTTGTTATAAGTACCGTCTATACTTTTATATGAGTTTAGTAAAAAGCTGTTCTTTTGACATTACACACAGACACTTCAATTTTATTTATCTGTATAGATTTCCTTCGTACATAGAATCAGATAATGGTTCAATAAGCTTCAGTACTGACCGTTGAATTATTAGTTTTGTTCTATTTGTCAAGTATGTATTTCCTTTTGTTATTTTTCTCCAAGTATCTAAATATTAAGATTGTTATTTTTTAGTCGACACTAAAACGAACATTATTTTTCTTAACAAACTTTAGTAGTTCTTTTAGACAATTGTTATTTACGCTCTTCGAATTCGTTTGTCATCGCATAAAAGTAATAAAAATATTTAAACGATTACTTACATGTTCTACGAGGTACAATATGAAAAATGCTTAATTCTTTTTTTCGAATTTCAAATTTTTAAAACATAATACCGTTGGTACACGTTAACGACTGAAATATTGAAAATAAATTTAAAAATAGAATTATTTATGCGAAACGCGATTACCCAGCGCGAACGCGTCGGTTAACCCTTCAAATGGCAATGCAAATTTCTCGCATAAAATAAATAATGTATGGGCCTTTACGACCCGGCTCGCAGATATCGCGACCGATAACTCTTTAGACAAAGATGGATGGTTATATAAGATTTGTTGACACCTTCACGCGATAATAATTTTAATAAATCATCTGTCGCGACCGTACGAACATTTTTTATTTGCGCGTAATTGGCTGTTGCCGTGACGGTTTTCATATTTTCAAACGATGTATTATAGAAAGAGACTAATTGGTTCATTTTGGATAAATTAGATCAAAATGTACAGCAAAAACCGAGGAGTTAATGTTAATTGGGTGTCCCTTGTTACTATTTAGTTATAAAGTTAGTTTCATAAGAGAGCTGCGAGGGACAGAGATACAGGGAGAGAGCTGGACTGGAAGAGGCCTACATATGTATCAAAAAGATACTGTAATCTTTAACTTGGAGCTTAGTACCTACTTACGAAACTTAATTGTAAAAAAAAATGTTATTAGCAATAAAACCTATTTTGATAAGTTTCATAACCATAGTCACCTGCAGTGACCCTTTAATTATGACTCTACTGGCTATAAGACCTCAACTGACTAATTATAATTACGTCCACAATCGTTCTACTGTCAGGCTTACGCCTCCTTATATTTAGAGGTACCAGTGGGATATACCCGCCACGCTTGTTGAAAGCGGACTAGCTCATTTCATACATCAGGAATTCAGTTTTCTTACAATACTTACCTTCATTCAAGTCATCATCGATATTTTTTTAACAATATGGACATTAAGTCAGGAAAACTGCTTAAGTGGTGTATGTTTCTATGCCAAAATTTGAATCCACGTTATTAAAATGAGATGTTGTTGCTTTAGCTACTAAATGATACGGCTTAACTAGTGCAATTAAAACAAATAGTAATAAACCACACAATCCAAGCAAATGCACCTTGTACTTGAGCACAGATACGAGTAGGAAATGTGTATTACAACAGATATCAACAATCAGTATGCTGCGGTGGATGGACAAAGAAAGAGTCCCCGCATCCGCGGCAGACTTCGTGTTTAAGACCTAGCCAATAAACTATAAAAGTCCTACGCTAGTACTTCACGTTTAATGGAAACTGGATATTTATATGAAGTACAAGTGCGTAGGAAATGAAATCTCGGCTCCGTAAAAGAGTTAGAGCTAAAAACCGATGTACGGACATTGAGAATGAAATGTTTACCAATGTACTTCACGTTTATAAATTGTCCATGTTATGAATTATATTGTATAAAATTCAGTACGTAATTGTAATATTTTTAAGTTTTTAGCTTGATTAACTAGTATAAAATTATATAATGATATTCATAATAAAAATAAACAAATTATTGATATTAATTTAATATTTTTTCTTAAATAATGTATATGATTTAGTTTGACGCTTTATTTTAAACTAATTTCTTTTTTACAGATCACACAAATGGAGTAACTCCCGTAATAATATTAAGGTAATTTTTATTTATTTTATGCAAAAACTAAATCATGTGTTATAAATTAGTAATCAAACGCTCCTTTGAAGTGTACCTTTAAACTTGTGCGTATAAAGAAATTACATATTAAACATTCAAGATTGTCTAAAACAGATCCATATTTTCTTTTATTAAACATCTGTATGCGCACGAGTATTGTGTAATAAGTTCAATTTTCGGGACGTTCAACACTGTCGCGTTTGGCTCAATCGTTTCAACCGCGGAATTGCGCTGTAGCGCAGCGCGTCGAGCGGTGTGGGTTCAAATCTACTCCAATTAGGCCTATATCGAAGCTATGTATTTATGTAATGAATATTATAGTCAAAGTACGGCCAATATTGAACGGGTCTCATCGGTCACGGAGAGATTACATATCTCTATCGTATTACCTAGGGATTCTACATTTTGATAATTTATAATTAATTATTATACAACATTTAACTTTAATTCAATTAAGAACGTTTCTTTGCAATTTATTACAAACATAAGCAGTATAAAATTATGAAGTATTTTTCATGAAAAATATATGACTTTGCAAATTGCTATATGATTTATGCTTATATCTTGCTAAATTATTTTAATTTGTTTCATGAAATTAATTAAAACATTACAATTTATCTATTATACTGCAGGCCGGTTTTTGTATGCATTTAAAAAAAATGAAATATTGTTGTTGATATTATCATAAATATTTCGAGTATTCACCACTTGACATTCCACATAACCAAAAAACATCTGATCTAATGCTTCAATGGCAATTTATGTAATCCATACGAGAACCCTCGGAGAAAGTTTCGATAACGATTTGATCGATGGCAAACATACAAGGTTAAACAATGTCCTTATGTTTGACAGTTTGATAAGATTATATTTGCTTATCGTAATAATTTCTCTTTGCGTCACTTCGAGTGGCCTGCTTACGTCCTTGTGATTTGGTATTCTTCGACATATCACTATATTAGCTGTGCCCGCTATTTCGTTCGCGCTAATTTAAAGAATATCTATATAAATGATAATGTACGTGACATTTGATGTGTAAGCTATATTACTATAAAGTTTCATAATAATTCATTGAGTAATTTTTGCTCAAAAAAGAAAGAGACATACCCATCCACCCTCACAAACTTTCTCGTTTCACTTTTCCAATAGAAAAGTGTTTGTGTTGGAAATAGCAACTGTTTCATGAATTGTACCTTTTCGAGCTGACAGAAAATTCTGTTCTTTGGCGTCGATCAAAGACCTAAAATATGACTGCAACTTGTACCTATATGGGTTAGATTTTTACATATTAGGTTGAGGAAAAAGTTTCTTCGCATTTTATATAAAAATTCAAAAGGTTTTTTTATAAAGTTTATTTACATTTGACTAAAGTATGTGGGTGCCATTTTGTTGGATAACTTTTTGCTATCTTGTAGGTAGGGACGTGATCCCATTGCTACAAAATTTTTGGGGCTTATGATCAAAAAACTGCCACAAGTGGTTTCGGCAGTCCTCTCGTAATGTCAACCTGACACTTCCTAAGGAATTCTGCAGAGACCGAAACAGGTGAAAATCTGAAGGTGCAAGGTCAGGACTATACGGCGGATGCATTAACACCTTCCAGCCAAACTCTCGTAATTTTTGCTGAGTGGCTAAAGATGTGTGAGGTCTAGCGTTATCATGGTGAAAAACCACACCCCTTCTGTTGATTAATTCCGGCCGCTTTCTTTCAACTTTTTGCTTTAATCTCATCAGTTGTTCGCAGTACAGTTCAGCATCGATGCTCCTGCCTGGCGGTAACAGCTCGTAATGAATAATGTCCTTCCAATCCCACCATACACACAGCAACACCTTGTTGCGAGTTAACCCGGGTTTCGCCACAGTCTGTGAAGCCTGACCGGCCTTTGACCACGATCTTTTTCGCACGTTCTTATCGTACGTGATCCACTTTTCATTACCAGTTATCAGCTTCTTCAAAAATGGTTCGGTTTCATTACGTCGTAATAAAGAATCACAAACGAGTACACGGTACATTAGGATTTTTAGTGAGCTCATGAGGCACCCAAATATCGAGCTTTTTTGTGTACCCAGCTTTTTTCAAATGCGCCAAAACTGTTTTGTGGTAAATTCCCAGTTCTTCAGCTACATCGTAACTACTAATATGCCGATCTTGCTCCACTTTTTTAAAAATGTCACCAATTTTGTCCGTAACAGGGCGACCAGAGTGACGTGCATCTTTGATATCAAAATTTCCGGATTTGAAATCTGCATTAGGTCCATAAACATCACAAATTTTTTTCGCGGCTTGTGTTGCATTGTTACATTTTTTGGAGTAAAATTTTAAAATGTATCGAATTTCTTCATTAGATTCACTCATTTTAACAATAAAAAAAAAACAAATGAACATCACATATTTTCCTAATTTGAATTTGGAATTGTCTTCTTTAAAATTAAAACTTTTTAATGATACCAAAACCAGCCAGATACAAATGGTATAGCCAAAGAGATCTTATTACAAGTTCATACATACTATATGCGAAAAGACTTTTTCCCCAACCTATTAATACCAATAGGTATTATGTAAAAATCTAATGCTATGAATAAATCGTGTAAATATTTAAAAAAGTAGAATGTGTCCAGTTTCTTTACTTTCCGTCTGTTTGGTCATAAATCGAGTAAACCGTCTTATTACACCAATAAAATGTACCTGTTCTTATAGTTAGCGATTTTAACGAAAACAATTGTTAGCCCATAAACAACTTACATGTTTAAATCTATTTTTGTCATGAGAATAAATAAATGAATTCAGTTATCACACATGAATCCAAATTCAAACCGACACATGTTATGATCATTATTATTAAGAAAAAAAAAACAATTTATAATAGACGATTTAAATAAAAGACAATCATATAAATTATAGCCTCACAGCGGTAATAATTCATTTCTTAACACTGTTACCCATTATCCCTCGGACTAACCCTTCCCGACAGACGGCGTCTTTACTTTTTTACCCCCAACTTTCACATCCTTCCGGTTATAAATGTATTCATATAGTATAAAAACCTAATGCGTATCATTTGACGGGCTCTAGACAATAGCCCTGTCTATTGTAGGGTTAAAAAGGATTTTTTGTCCACCGAAATTGGATCGGAAGATACCGATAGCATGCGAAGGGTTGAGTCCTTTATTACTTTCGGTTTTTGAAATATTTGTAATTGATATTATTTCTAGTATTGTTTATTCAGATGCTAGAGTAAAGAGGAGGTCAATGTTCACATTAAAAATGTATGTTTCATTTAAACAATTGTTTTGGATATATTGCGTAAATTGTTATTTTCGATATATTTATGAGTTTTTTTGTAAACATGGTGAAGAATGATTTTCAGTTAATCGAAATAATAGTTAAACACATCAAAGTAGGCATATATGATTTATTAATATAAAATGTATTGATAATAACGCATATTGTAACATCTCGTGTACATACATTTTAAAAATAAACTATTCATTCTTTCTTTAATACCGTGATTTAGTATTATTATGAGAATTTTCTCTTGGCTTACTAGACAGAATGCACAGTCGATCCTAAAAAAAAAACTGTGCTATTGTCATTTCTATTATTATTCTTCCATTTTATGTGTAGTTACGATAACGGAGATAAGTATTCTAGAAGTTTTATTTAAATTTAATTCTTCAACAGAATAATATAGATTTTTTAAAATCAAAACGACGAAACGAAATAGTTTCCCTGAGTGGAACTTCATAAAATGATTTAAATAGGAATAAAATGATATAAACGGCAAACTTAAAACTACTTAATTGTTCATATTCAGAAGCAACATCTTACAAACCGCTGTCACAGTGCTCTATTGTTGCTTAACCCTTATCTAAAAACGCTACCGTATTCAAAAAAAGAACGATAGATACCAACGCTACTTTGAATAAAGCATCCCATTGTGAATATTATAAATATTATGCTAATGCGATAAAGAGTTTTTGACTCCGCCAGGTGTCGGCGTTGCATTGAAAGGGTTAAGCGTCTTCCCCTTAGGCATAGTGTACACGCATACGTCGATCATTTATTAAGATTTGTACCATTGTTTAGTTCCGATTCCCATAGTCCGCTTGGTTTATTTATGTGAGAAGTATTTTTGAATATGCTAATGTGTTCACGGGTTTATTCGAATAACTTCGAGTTCGTTGATCGTAAATTTTTGGATTATAATTTTTTGTTTGTTTGTATGTTACATGCTTTTTGGATTTTATAGGTTATTTTAAAGAGGTGTGCTTTAGTTGTTTCGTGGGTCAGTGTATATGTGTAATGTTTTAGTTAATTTGATTCAATCTTAACTACTTTTATGGTATGTTTTGTCATACTGAACTAACTAACTACCTTGTTCACTGGAACCCAGAGACCCCGGGTTCGATTATGGACCGCTCAAATAGTGTTTTTTTTTTTAATTAACGTATGTACATAACTACAACGGGCTGATGATGAAGAGAAAACTTTGATGCACACATGCAAATCTAGATAACCGATGTGTGTAACCCGCCAATCCTACTTAGACCGATATCGGGTAGTCCACTCCCTTAGAACATGAATAATATGAGACCCAGCAGTGGGACATTTACAGGGTGATATAAGATGTACTTATTTCTTTCTTTATTTTTGATCTTTAATAAAAATGTCATACAATTTTTGAAAGACAGTTGCAGCTAAAGCAATACAAGTAAACAAAAATATAACAGGTATTTTTATTATAGAGGCATACTACTACATACTAAAGCAACAATTAATTTTAGTATAAGTGCGAAAATTAATGTTTTGCCAATTAATTGACGCCATTTTGAATCACCAACGGAGATAATCTAAAATTGTAGTTGATTTAATGATGATAGCCGCGATTTGAGATTTTTAATTACTCTTGGCTTATTTTATTTGTTCAACTTGTGATATAATTGCTTTTATAATGAAATTATTCGGCTTTATATTAATTGTAAATTAAAAAGTAATAAAACCGGCACAATATGAAGCTTATAAAAAAGTATTCCATATTCATGATGTTATATTGTTGTAAACAAGGACGTTGTAGGATAATGAAGTCCCTGGTTTTAAATAACACAAAATTGTTTTAAATAATACTAAGTTGTTTTAAATAATACGAAGTTGTTTTAAATAATACCAATTTTTTTTTTTGATCGGCGGACAAACACATATTGCATATCCCCAAATTAAGCAAGTTACGCTTGTGTTATGGGTAATATACAACGTACCACTCGGGAGCCGACCCCAGACACCCAGACCATAGTAAATAACGGAGAAAATACGTTTCCGAAATTTACTATACCAGGAATCGAACCCGGAGCCTCTGCTTTGCAGGTAGGCCGGCAACGGCTTAGCCCGCTCAACCACAGAGGCCGTAAATTGTTTTAAAACTTCATTTATGTAGGTTTATGGCTTGGCAGCTAGGCCTTTAAGCCAAATCTTAGATTATAATGTAGTTTCTTCATTTTCTTAAGCCTATGTGTACCACAGCTGAACTTGTATGTTATCAGCTGGTGCCATTCAACGGAGTTCTTGTGACAACTCAAAAGGCCACATTTGTCTACACAGTTCACATTTCTCACAAACACATAATTACTACTCAAAAACTATCAACATCCTACAACTATTGTTCATTTTAGAGTAATTTTACACATTTTTAGAAAATAAAACTGCACAGCACATCATCTCCTTTCAGTTCCCGCCAAAAACTCCTTAAAACTTCAAAATTAAGAGCGCGTGAAGCATAACACGTGGAAATCTCAATCTCCACCTGTTCACGCACACTATGACCTTAGGACAAAATAATGGAGTATGTTGTCCGCTAATCAAAACGACTTATTTAAATAAAAGTATATTTTGTATGGCATCAAAATCGTACAACCGTCTACCAGATGAGCTTTTGAATATAACAACTTTTCATACATTTAAACGCAGCTTAAATACATTTTTAAAACAAAAAGCACATACGAATATCTTGCACAGAAATAATTATATTATAATAAATGACGACTTACATAATGTATAAAGGTATTATTTCGAAATTGATTGATGACGTTAAAAAATTATTTATAACTGTGACATTGTTTTGTGCTTCTGTAATGGCATTGTTTTATATAATTGGGTAATTCATTGATTAATTAATGCTATAAGGCAAGGCACCATTACAAATTGCCTGTATAGTACGTCCGAAAGAACAAACTGTCATTCCAACGAAGAACACAACACCTCTGTAATGTAATGTATTTAATTGTATTCTTCTTCTATGCTAAGAACAACAGTTTTTAATGAGTTGGTGCAAATGCGTATATTAATTGATATTTCTATAACTATAATAACGTAGTAACTAAAGTAACTTAAAAAAACTATAAAACCAAACTAAGTTATAAATAGGTTAATATAAAGTATGTAACAAATCGCTGCCAGAAGGCTGGCTGCATTGCCAATGGCAATGCTGATCCGTAGCGTAAAATACTAACCAGCCTTCTGATCATGGGTGGCATCGATAGTACAAATTTCTTTGAAGAGACCCTTTGCCGATGGACCCCACAGACCTAAAGTTTCAACACCAAACGGCACAAATGTGTAACCCCTTTGTAAAGTTCCATATTTGCGCCATTTGAGGTCTTTAGCTGTTGAAGCAGCCTTGCCAGCCCCTGATTTAGTGATTCGAAGATGTGTGTATTAGGACATGTGTCCCTTCTGCAAAAGGATAAATGCGGGATACTTTTCATCCTTGTAATTCGCCAAATCATAGCAGAATACAGGTCTGACGATTTCCGTAGCTTTCTCGATTTGCCTTAGGGACCTACCTATCTATCTAAGTGGCGTTTGATACCAACAGCAATAATACGTTTAACAGAGATAACAGGTTGTGAAGCGGTGTACATGGAATAGGAAATAAATTTTAATATTAACTTACACGTATGATTTCCAAAAATTGTTCTCTCCGGTGGAAATTATTTTGAATGAAAGCACACTTTTGAAGATATAAATCAATGGTCCCCAAACTATTTTGTCTCATAGACCCCGTGCCAAATTTTACTGCATTCGATGGACCCCTTATCTTTTTAAATAAGGGGGAAGTTCTTAATTTGTCGTGTAAATATATATCTTTTATACATGTTCAGCCATAACTTTTAGTTATTTTTGAACGGATTTTGCGTTGGGTTCAGTAGAGTTTCTAGTTGTGCAATATAAATTTTATAGCTTGTAAGTACAAACGTGCGCTATCATATTTTATCATTCTATTTATAGAAAGTTAAAAATTTCATCACTACTTGCATAAATGAAATTCAGTATGTGGACGACTATTAACAGCTTGCGGAACCCCAGATTTTTTTTTCGGTGACATGGACCACTTGACGTTCGACATGGACCCACGGAATTCCAAATGGATCACTTTGAGGACCTATGATATAAAATCACACAATTTAGTTACGACAAATATTTGTTCCACAAATCTTAGAATGAAATTACGAATTTTTCGCAGAAATGTAACTTTGTTCCATAATTCTATATATATTTGTTTTTGTGTATGAAATCTTCTTAGTAAGTATTATTGATAAGTTATGATGCGTACTTAGGTGAGAGGTGTACGCCGGGCTTTACACCTCTCACCCTATGAATAATATAATGGATACCCTAGTGACATCTAGGAAAACACATTAGAACTAACTACATTAAAGTATTTGGATTATTATTGCCAATATAGTTATAAGTGCAAAATTGACATAAACATGTCATTTCACGTTTTGCTCGTTAAATTAATTCCTCGTACAGTAATAACATAGTTAGTCATTCAGAACTCAATGTTAAGGAAAATAACTTCCATTATGCATCGATAAGTGGAGCGGTTACTTGTAGTGTTTTAGGGTTGTGTGCTATAGCATAGAGGAACAGTTGTTTTTATTATGGTATAGATTCGCGTTTGATAACTATCTCACCTGATGTTAAGGGACGATGCGATTTCCAGAATCTTTTTCCTCTGTATCGGCTTGTGGAGGTTTGGGCCTCATGGATTTACCTCTTTGCCCCGGCTGCAATTCGGTGGGCGACTACCCACTGTGGGAGTCGCTGGAGCCTTCCCTGGATAGCGATGGCTTCGCAGCAACTCATATGGCCAATCTGCAGCGTCCAATGACCTTTGCGGATTTTGCGCTGGCTACTTCTGCGGCTTAGTTGACCATTCATTGGCGTTCGGTGGCCATCTCCGATTTAATACGATCTCGGATGGAACACGTGATATTTCGCAGAGTGAAATTGAACGACTCCTACTTTTCAATAATACATAATTTTCTTCTCAATAGGAATTTTTCTCTTCAATTTTCTTCTCAAGGCCAAAACAATTTGTAATTTATGAACAATTAGATGAGTAATGTTTTAACTATATCGTTTTCGTGACGACATTGATGTCTCTCTGTCTGTAATTTTGTAACAATTGTCAACTTATGATCTTATAAAAAATATGGCATACCGGCCAGGGCACGTAAAAGTATGTTTCATCACACACGCATACCTAGTATATACTATTCACTCGTGACTTGATGGCCACTGGTTTATATGAATCAGGGAACACAGACTCTGGCAATAATCTTATACTAATATATAAAGCTGAAGAGTATTTTTGTTTGAACGCGCCGCTAATCTCAGGAACTGCTGGTCTGATTTGAAAAAAAATTTCAGTGTTAGATAGCCCATTTATCGAGGAAGGCTATAGGCTATATATCATCACGATAAGACCAATTGACGGCCTCTGTGGTTGAGCGGGCTAAGCCTTTGCCGGCTTACCTCACTGCAACGCAGAGGCTCCGGGTTCGATTCCTGGTATAGTAAATTTCGCAAACGTATTTTATTTGTTATTTACTATGGTCTGGGTGTCTGGGATCGGCCCCAGAGTGGTCTGTTGTATATTACCCATAACACAAGCGTAGCATGCTTAATTTGGGGATATACAGTGTGTGTGTTTGTCTGCCGATTTATTTATTTATTTTATTTAATAGAAGCGGAGCACCGATGGAGAATGTTTCAAAATGGGGGGGGTTAACTTACTTTTTTAACTATTCCACGCGGACAAAGTCGCGGGCAGAAGCTAATTTAATTATAAGATCTAAAAATATTTTTCAACAGATATATATGCTTACTTCCAAGCGTAGGCACTATCATGTTTGCTATCTTGAAGTCTCACATCATGAGTAGTCAGTCGATCAGGCATTCAGACCGCGCGCAGTAGTTAATTGGCCGATGATCACCCCTCCCGCTTCCTATGACCGCGACCCGCTTTCGTCTAGTTCGTAACACTAATTAAATCATCATCGCAAACCTTCTACGCATTGTTAATAATGAATAAATATAATAGAATCATAGAAGAGCAATGCTACATAGGAATGACAAGCAACCAGAGATTGGTGTTAGGAATACGACAGGTATATCTGCATATATGTCAATTTTACTTAGCGATTATCCAAAAGCGAGATCTTTAGGCCCATTCTTCGTTTTACGGTTTTCGAGAGTCAATGTCTGAAGCGTCTTTTTGCGTGCGAGAGTGGACGAATCGCCTATTTAAAAACAATGATAAAATAGCTGGCACGTAAGATTCTAGAAGTTTTTCTGATTTACTTTTCTGTTGAGCGCTTACAGAACCTAAAGTTGTAATTTAGTCATCATTCTTATTATAATTTCTATGAGAATTAAATTTTGATACGTCATTGCGTTTGTATAAGGATTTTGCTGTCGTAGAAATCATCTCCATTACTTGGGATAGTGAAATATCATACTGTTAAATGCCGTCAAGGATAAACGCACAGCTGCCTGTCGTAAGCGCAGTTAATTGTCTTCCCGGATTTAGGAGTTCTTTTATGCTTAGAATTTGTAATTAAGAAAAACATGCTATTGTTTTCCTACTTGTTTTATGACCATCATTAGCGTCGAACTAATCCCTATTGTTATTGTTTTCGACTTGTTGGCCATTCGCAGGAATAGATAACCAGGTGTGCTAATTACTATTTCTCGGAAACTCGATGTAGTGTAGTTCCAACGGCATTTTTAATTCGAGTCCTGTAGCTCGTAACAATACATTGAATTCACCTAACATACGTTATCGAAAGTACAAAGGTTAAATTTTATGTTGATCGGCTTATTTCCAAAGACGTAAACAAGGAATAAACAAATATACAGACAATCAAAAAATGTCACGTTCACTTTGCATTTTTCTTTTCCTTTGACAATGACACCTGTCACATGTTATTTTTTAAATCTATGTATTATTATTTATTTATTCCATATTCTTATTGAATTCATAAATTAATCTGTGGGTGAAGAAACTAACAACACGGAATGCTTAATGTATTAAGACCAGCCCTATTTGCAATAAAAGAAACGTTCCTCGCTAACGACAGATGGGTGTAATTATTAGTTACAGCAATTTATTTTATTTTCAACGTTTAAAACATATTTGTTACTTATTTGACGCAAATGTCTTTAGATATTTAATGCACATTTTATTATTTTAAACTTTGCAAATGATAGAGGACGATCTTATTTATCCGTACAGGAAAGGAGAATGAATACATTTTCCTGCGGCCAAGCGGCGCCAAGCGGCCTGTCGTAAGAGGCGACAAAACAACCCACAGCCAGGTGGTAGGGCATTTGCCCGACTGGATGGCTACCACCCCTGGTCTAGAGTATGCCGCCATAACAACCTTGAGTTGTGTTCCGGCATTAGTGACCAGGTTTCAGTCTCCCTCCCTTAAGAGAGCAGCAGCGCATTTCTAGCATCTTTGGTGTTGCACATGTCCATAGGCGATGGTAACCGCTTTCCATCAAGTGGGCCGTCTGCCTGTCTGCTAAACTCATGCAATAAAATTAAAAAAACATTTTACATTTTTAAAGCCAGTTGTCGTATTGTTATTTGTTGTAAGTGTATAAAGAAACGATAAACATTTTCTTATTGAGTTTTCTATATTTATTAATTTTCATTGCGGTTTTGAATTGAGTCAAGTTTAATTTTTGACAGTTTGTAACGTTTTTGCTTTAATCATTTTTTATACAGTATATTTCTATTTATTAGCCAGCAAGGAGATTTTTTAACATAATTAGTTAAAGATTCATAAGCGCCATCTGTTATACGCGAATATAAACTACAAGTTTCTTAAGAAAGTCAATAAGTTTCTTGTTAACTTTTTACTGATATAATTTATAAAATATAGTACGTATATTATATAAATATTACATAATATTGATTAGTGTATGTATTGGGCAAGGTAATACTGCCAGCATCCTAGGCACTAGGTTTTATTTGTAATTACGATTCGTTTACTTCTAGTGTTTAATTGTATTTTTTTACAAATAAAAATAACAATAGTTATTTTATAAAAAAAACCTTATATACGTCAAAAAATACAAAAAGGTGACCTGCGGCACTCACGAAATTAGATCGATTCTTCATATTTTAATAGTAATAAGAAAAATCATCTCCAAGCTACTTACACATATGTAAATATCACAAAGCACAGATGTTGTGTTACAGCTGTTCTTGCTATTCTTATGCAAAACAGTTCATAGCATTCGCTGTACTAGCGTAGTTATAAAACAGTACGTACTTTGCATTTGTGAGAACACGTGGTGTAGGTTCTTTTTTGTGGCTTGGTGTTTCAAGCAAATATTGTTTGGTTGCTAAGGTATAAACATATAAGGAAGTCACTTCTAGTAAGTAAAATTAATTTAAATTCAAAATAAATAAAAATGTAACGTCTTGTACATTGAAACCTCAACACGAAACCAGTTTTATATATATAATCTTTTTTTTTTAAATTTATTTTGCAATATGCTTACTTTCATATATATTAGAAACATTTGAACTGAGGCACAGAGACCTCATGGATTTATTCGTGCCGCAGGGGGTCGTGTACACAATATTGTTATATCAAAAATAGGAGCAGAGGCGAGTAATGGTTATCATCATTCTAGTATATGGTTCTCATTTTAGTCCCAGGTGCAGACCTGGGACTATGCCTTAAGCTAAGGAATAAACTCCCTCTCGCGGTTTTCCCAGAGTGTTACAATTACAATATGGGGCTCTTCAAAAAGAGCATAAACAGATATTTAAAGTCTCAACGTAGTAGGCAGCGCATCATCTCCCTTGGTGTTGTAGATGTCCATGAACGACGGAAGTCACTCACCATCAACTGGACCCGTTTGCCAGTTTGCCTACATGCAAACATAAAAAAATTGGCTATTTCCGAAGTTGGCTCAGACAGCAGAGGTAAGACTTTTAGTGTCATGAAAGTAGGATATAGCGGATTTTTACTAGGCGATAGTCATGATCTGTATATTCGTTTCATAGTATCATGACAATCTTACATAATATAAGTCTACAAATTTGAATTAAAAATTTCAATTTCAAAACGCACAGAATTTTTGCAATGAAATCTCCACAAAAAAACTCAAGTCATTAAATAATAGACGGCAACATGTGAAGCCGTTAAGCGTTTAGAGTTTAACAAACACTTATGTTGTGAATTCGGTTTTATGACGACCATAAATTATTTACGAGTGTTCGCGATTATTATGGTAACAAAGCGTCTCCATAGTGTTGGTGCGTTAACACAAATTCGCGTGTAACAAAGTTTTTTTTTAATATTTGCACTTGTGGCGTTTGTGATTCGACAGCCATAGAATTTGCTTGTCTATGGTCAATATTTTTATACCCATGCACAGAGTTACCAAATTCTAAAAATTAACATCACTTAATGTCATGTTATAAATGAAGATTTCTACAAAACTTAAATGATTCTTAATTTTTGTTGGAATTTTGTAGTAATTATCGCGATTTTAGATGTTTTTGACTCTAGATTTATGTGTACATATTTTTGATTGTATGATTGTTGATGGTAGCCTTGCACGTCAAGTTATCGTGAGCTCACGTTAGCCAGGGCTGCGGCGTCGGCCACGGCCTGTTCTCGTGGCCCTGGTATATGGCGTCAAGAGGAACACCGCGGTGTTTAGTGGGTATTCTGGGACAAAAGCCGGCGAGGTCCACACTACCTCACTGTTAAACTTGTCCCCGAGCAGTGGGGTGTCCGCAAACGGATTCGCCTCGAAATAAAAACTTAACCTGAACGGGGAATAGAGACGCCTCGACGCGACGTGGCGAGTCCCACACGCCAATCGCGCTGCTCCCACTGTGACGTGTGATTAAGTGTCCCAATTGACTAATCTCTCAACTAGCCTATTGCATGAAATAATAAAAATATTTCTACTTCACGTTGTGTCGGATATTGTGTCGGCACAGCAATAACCTGAGTGTAAGTAAACCTTGGTTTGCTGAAAATGCGGCGCACAAATTCTCAAAATATGTTTTTATTTTTAAGAAACATGTCAGCAATGTAAGTACATCGCTATTTCTTCAAATATTTTTTTCTTTATTTCTTTCTTTCAGAAAATGAATAGGGTAGTCGACAGTCAAATCAGCCGTGATAATTTTTATCATGTAACAAAATGCCGAAGCCACGTAGATTATATACGAGCATAGCAAATTATGAAGTCATTTGTATAAAAATTCAAATAGCTTATTAATTATAGTTTAAATAGTAATTAAAATTATTACCATCATGATATCTTGAAAGTTAAGATTATGGCATGGTATTTAAACGCCCGCTCTTTTACAACAACACTGTTTCAGAGTTTATTGTCATTTGTCAACAACCCTATTCCTTTACCTTATATATATACATGTTAAATACAGAAAATGCAATGTTAATAACATATAATAACTTTAATTTAAATGTTGTCCTGCTACAAATTATATATTTAAAGCTTGCATACATGATAATTAAAAACAGTTGATGACATTGCGAGGTCAATAACACTTGCGCACAGTAATTTTTGTATGCCACGAGTTTCGCGTTCATTTTATTTTTACGATAATGACTTGCATATTACAAAAACAATGGCGCTTATGTTTGCTTTAGCCTATTCTAAATTTTGAACATAGTATTTGATAAATAATTAACATGGTTTACAAGAAATAAACTAAACTATACTCTAAATAAAACTATACTTATAAAATAACATAAATCTATAAGTAAAAATTGACTCCAAATCGCTGTTGGCGGGGAGCGTTAGCCCAAAACGCTAGCCGCATTTCCGTGTTGGATGGCAATGCTGATTCGTTCGTTGCCTTAGGTGCAAGCCTGCCTGTGAGCGAGGCCCACGTCTGCCAGGGCATGCGGAGCCGGGAGTCCCAATTACCCGTAGCCCTGGCATAAGGCGCAGGACGGAACATTCCCTTTGGGTTTTAGTGGGTATCCCGTAACTTTTGCCTATATTCGGGGAGGGCAATAGCGCGGCAGATATAACCTAGTTCTGACCGGGCACGCTAGTGCCACAAAAATTTAAAAGTAGTTATCTGGCGAATCCTATAGATCCGAATATTATAGATATTTATATAATTAAAACTAATATTAATTTCGTGAGAAAATTTTGTATAACCCTACAAGTTAGTTTTGGATGATTGTGTCGGCTGTACCGTCCTATTTGAAATAGACTTCATCATCAGGTTTGCCACTATATCTAAAACCGCAACCTAACTTGGGTTTCCCAACATTAAGGCATATCAAGTATCTAGTATTTAGGTATTTTTATTGTATATTTATTTCTTTATCTTGTCTTTTTTGTTTTGTTTCTCTCTTAGTCTAAGAGACTGATACCAGATGAGACATATTTTTTATTAAATAGTGGTCGTTTGTGGTCGAATTTGGACTATCTTCTAGTAATCACAGATTTCGCCAAGGCTACACTGTTAATTTGACTTTATTAACAATAAACAAAAGAGTATATATGCGTGTGTGTGTCAAGTACATGGCAGTGTGTGTAATGTTCTTTTTTAATTTAATGTATTTTTTATGCATAATTTAAAAAAATTAGCATTCTGCACTCTTCTCTATATAAACTAGAAGTGTGCGAAATGTCATACTCTTCCGTCTGCGCAATTTTCGCAAAAAGGGGTACAAAGCTTTTGCTATGTTTTTGCTTCACGTATTAATATATAGATTTGTAAACACGCCTATGATAGCCTGTCAATCAAAAACCATTCATGGAATACTATTGCTAAACTTTGAAGTTAAATGAACTGCTTTTTGCAGGCAAGCTTAAACGGTTATTTTTGTAGTTAAATTATCTTTCTTATGATACCAATTTTATTGGTTAACGTTAAAATAAGTAGGCTAACCTATCAAGGCAAATTCTGCATGTTAAAAACTATCAATTGAAACTAAATTTGTTCAGTTATCAAGAGGTTACGAAACATAATTGATTAAAATTATTTTAATTATAAAAAGCCATGAACACTTTTCGATTGGCAAGCTATCATAGGCGTGTTTATAAATCAATTTGGGAGTTTTTGGCGGGAACTGAAAGCAGATGTTGTACTGTGCAGTTTCATTTTGTAAAAATGTGTAAATTGACTCTAAAATGAACAATAGTTGTAGGATATTGATAGTTTTTGAGTAGTAATTAATGTGTTTTGTGGGAAATGTGAACTGTATAGTCAAATGTGGCCTTTTGAGTTGTCACAAGAACTCCGTTGAATGGCACCAGCTGATAATCTACAGTTTAGCTATGCTACACATAGCCTTAAGAAAATAAAGAAACTACATTATAATCTAAGATCTGGCTTAAAGGCCTAGCTGCCAAGTCATAAACCTAAATAAATAATAAATCAATATAATTTGATAAAAAATATGTCTCGCCTGATTATCAGATGAGTGAAGGCCAATTTTCATCTCCTCTACTATCTAAGTTTATTAACATTTTAGAAAGCTACTCGTTAATGTTCTATGTATTTCAGGTTGGTCATTATAATGCACTTAAGACTCTATTATAGTTTCTTTATTATCTATCCGTCAAAATGAGCTTTATAATAGCTAAGGTATCACATTTCATTTATAATAAGGTGAATGGTATAATAAACATCAAAAGCATGACTCAATTACCTTTGCTTCGTAATGCAATATGATAATAAAAAATTACCTATGCGCCATAATGGCCGACGGATTTCCCGCGCAAATGAGCTCATAATTTTATTTGGCACGTGGAAAAAGGATAATATAAATAATATAAAATTAATAGCACTTCTAAAAAATATTTTATTTGTTATTTTTCGAAACTGAGTACAAGCAAGACCCAAATAAACTTTTAAATCGTTAAGATCAAAGTGGATTTTTACTCAAAAGTCGCTTTTGAGATTTTAGCAATTTGTATGATTTCAGTCAGTTCATAATAACTGTTCCATATTTTCTATGTAGAGTTTAAAAAAAATACTTGCTTGTCAATTATTTTAACGCAATATGTAACGTAAATCTGAAATCAATTTCTCCATCAAATTACGTAATACAAATTAAAGTAGATCTAAGCTAAAGTTATGTATTATCGGTCTTATTCATAGAGAGTTAGATTAACTTTGAACGCTTCTTTAAGAACCATAAAGAAGCGTTCAAACTTACTCTAACTCTGTGAATAAGACCGTATATCATTATTGTAACGTTTAGACCTGAGGCTAGGATCAGACTAATAAAAAAGGTACATAGACCGAGCCCGAGCTCTCAAAGTGAATCCGGCTAAAGAAAGCCGAACGCGTCGCAATGCGTTAAGAGAAGTTAATATTAAATTATAGAATTATTACGGATAAAGGGGGACAGGGTATAGTTCCCAGTGCATAAAAATTCAAAATAAATTTTTGAAGGTCATACAAGTTAAAATTTAAATTTGCTTCCTATTCAACGCCAACGGTTCAGTGTTGCAATACAACGGGGAAATGCGGCCATCATTTTGGGAACGCTCCCCACCGGCAGCGATCTAGACTTTTTAATCTGTAAATATGTTTATAATGCTTTTTATTATTTAAGTTTTTCATTTTATTTTATAGTGTAAAGGTATATATAGTAAAGGTGTATATAGTATTGTATATTGCAGGTAGATGTACTAAGGCTCAATAAAAAATGTCTATTCTAGGATACATTACTATTACCCACATAGACACAAGCCACGTGCATACTACATAAGTTTAAGAACACAAGTTTTTTAAAATGCTTCCCTTTATTTGACGCCTTTGTTCACTTAGGCTCCGTTTTTACTTTTATCTGTCTGAGTATGTCAATTATTGTTTAGCAATATCTCACGTAAATCTAAAATCAATTCCGAAATCAAATTCAATAATATAATATAATTATTATGTATGTATGTATACTTACGTTTTAGTAAGACGATCAAAATTATACTTATTAAATTTTTTTATCAGCGTACAGCATAGAACACACTGAAGTGATATAGAAATTCAAATTTAAATAGTAATGCATTCATTACAGTTGCAGTATCACACAAGTCTTACCGCCTAATTAAAGAAAAATAAAATCACCGTATGAGACTTTGTTTGGAATTTATATCGTTATAGATAAAAACTCTTGTGTGGTCCAACGCAATAAATTACTAAGCTGCAATAAAACAGATTTAGTGTAAACTTTACAGCCCTCTGATAAGAACTGAACAAGTTATTCTTTGAGGAAAAAGAGAACAAATGCATTTCAGTTTAAAGAACATTTTTGATTTTGTTTTCAAATACATTCAAGTTCCACATTTGAATTTGGTACAATTTGTTTATGGAACGGATTGATATACCTAGAATAAAATACTTTATTACGTCCCTTTTAGCGGGAATGTGGTGATTAATGTTATACTATATAATTTTTTTATGTGTATTTTTGTTAAAAATTAAGAACAATTTTATAACATTAATTGTTTTTATGCAAGCATTCATTCATTGTAGTAGAACTTTTCTTTTGCACGTGGGGATTTGGATGGAGCCCAAAGAGGTGTTCCCGCCCACATAGCTACGATATTAGGTTTTTCAATAGAGGTGTCATAAAATTTCTTCGAAGCCGAAGCGCATTGGCAACACCTGGTATTTCAAATATCCATAGCCGACGGTAACCACTTTCCATCATGTTCTTCAGTTGACATCTATACTATAATATTATAAATGCGAAAGTCTGCACTGATGATTGTTGCTCAATCACGCCAGAACGGCTGAACAAACCTGCATGAAATTTGGTACAGAAGTGGATTATAGTCTAGAATAGCACATAGGCTACTTTTTATCCCGGAACAATGTACAGTCCCCGTGGTATAAGAGTAATGCGAGAGAAGCCGCGGGCAGAAGCTAGTTATCATTAAATGCTATATATGAACATTTCAAGCGAACTTATAATCGAGTCAAAACGGCCATAATGTCAAGGAGTTACTATATGATTATTATTCCAGCATATCTGAAAAAGAAGTCTCTTACCATTTACGTTTTCATAAAAATAACGAGATAAATTAAGTACACCAAAGTGGCAATTGTGGATCATTCTCATTACTCGCATGGAGGCGCAACTACATATGTTTAAGAGCTTAAGGCTTCTTACCTACCATACTAGAGAGGAGATAGGCTTAGCTATAAAAATGTGTATAATAATAATCATCAAATAACACGCACAATGTACATCCCTAAGTTAAGCAAGTAACGGCGGCCAATTCTGGAACCAATTGCAGACCATAAATTATCAGAAATTTTTATACGAAATTTACATAGCTGGGAATCGGACCTGGAAACTGCGTACTAGTGAACTAGACAAAGGCCTAAACCAGTCAAACACAGAAGCAGCTGTTTTTTTTAAAACAATTTAACCTCTTTCTTGGTTCATGAAAGAGGGACAGAAGCAGTTGTTAATCGAAGCTAAGCAAAGACGTGTGTTTTGATAGAGATGAGTTAACTTGTGTGCGGTACAGATGCAAGAGCATGGATACCCGCTCTACGCGTACATTTCTCATCACCATTTCGCTTTCATCAAACTGAACTAAACTCCCCTTAACTTAAAAGACGATTACAGAGACTTACTCCACACATAATTAGTCGATTATAGACAAAAAACCTTTATGACACAAAGCTCATATTCTGTCTTTATTTGTGTAAAATTTTAATGCATATTGGCTCAAGAGTTTTTAAGAGACAGAAACCTTAATTATTACAGAGTAATAATATTATGTATCGTGTATCATTATATTGTTGTCTGTATTTTAAAGAAAAATTTTGGATTTTAGACCTTCCTAAAATTGAATTGAATAATGTAATTGTTGATGATATATTTCGCCTCCTCTCCGCTACAGTGGATACTGGGCCTAATGTGGCTAGTCTCATTTGATCTGTCATTTAATTTAGTCACTTCCTCAATAAAATTTTATAGGCGATAATTAACGGGCTGTTATGACCACACACTGTAACGTACCAAGACATTACTTGAACCATTATTGATATGAAAGCGCAATACAACAATGCTCAGTGACACCAATTAGTATTAACATAAATTTTATATTTTGCGGATAAAATTGCAAAAGTTAATTCAAAATTGCATATTAATTTCTAGATCAATGCTATTAGACTTCCGTTGAACTTTAACTAACATTAAGTTTTAAACAAGTAGATTAGTTCTTATCCTACCTTATTTAGTTAGTAAAAATTGACGATGTTATTAAATTTACATTAATAAAACATCTTGATTGTGTTATAAACATGTGGCAATAAGCACAGTTAGTTAGCTTTCTAAAAAAATGTTATCAGATCAAAGAATTCTTATCTGACATCTTATCTCGCTTGCACTAAATTTTCCATCTCTCGTGGCCCTGTCTTCGCTTCAAATGTGCATGCTAAGTGTCAAACGGTTGTTGGTTTCGTATAGAGTTGCTACACAAGAATTAAACACCGTGATTAATATAATTCTGGAGTCTTTAAAACACTTCAAGCGGAGAATTATTACAATTACAAAGTCTAAACAATAATTTGAATAGTTTATTAGACAGATTGAATTTTAAATATAAATTAATCCCATCTAAGAGAGATTAAGAAAAGATAAAATTCATTTTGAAAATGCTGAGAAATAATGTTGAATATTTTATAAGGTCAGATTTTTGTTGATGTATGGATCAGATTTTTGTGTAAAGAAAAAAAATCACGATGATATAAATGATAAAGAATCGTTGAACAGGTATACTGGAAGCTAACTTGTGCGATCTTCAAGTCTATATCTGAATATCGACTACGTAAGTCACAAAAAATAGCATGTTGTCAGTTTGAATGTCACACATTTTGAAAGATGTTATTTTTGAATTTTTGGTTTCAACCGCAACCATCACTAGTTCATTTACATGACAAAAACCAGTCTGAGCCAGTTTAGTTTAGATAACATCTAAATACTCGCTAATACGATCGAGTTGACGACTTTACGATACTTTTTGAGCTGTGGCCATTGCTTATTTGTTTGTACAGGTCAACAACCCGTTGACATAATGGTGCTTCTTGTCACAATATATGTGACATTTTTCGCGACATTTTATCTGTGGTCCAGATATAAATGTCACTATATGTTTAAGTCCATATTTAATCACTTTATATTTACTTCGTGAATTTGGCACATCTAGATTGATGTATTTTCTTCATAATAAAAAACAACTTGGCTGAATTTCGATTTATTGCGTAGTATGTACACCATTCTTATATAAATCCATGTAAATAAGTATATTACGATCACAATTTATTGAACGATATAACTGTTATTGAATTAACCAATTAATAATAAGAGATAATTTAGTAATAATCATTGGGTGGTCTGGAAGAGATCGCTTCTTAGCGATAAGACCGCCCATTGTGTACATTTAGAATATTTTTAGGCTATTAGTTTTTCTGTCTTTTCTGTAATGATGTACAATAAAGTGTTATCTATCTATCATTATTTTTCCAGTATATAGTAACAGTACAGTTTTCTTTCTGATTATAACACATTGAAAATCAATTGACTATCAACGGATTGCTTATCAAATATTAAAATCTAATTGCATTATATTAGAATTCATTAATTCCCGATATGAGACATAATTTCTATTAAATTACTTTAATAAAACGTTGCTATACTTCGAATATAGCATTATCAATCATCAACTGGCTTAATAATCAACCACTGCACTTAGTTTAAGTTCAATAAAAGGTTATGTTATTATAATAAGGCAGGCGCGTGGTCCTATTGCCATTTTATGATTTGCATTTGGTACTTATTGATCATCCTCGTTTCATATATATCTAGGGTCTATAGATATCTATTTTAACCCTTTATAGATTTATTATATTAATAACTCTATAAAGGGTTATAATGTTCGCGTTCGTACAATGAATTTAAAAAAATAATAAAAAAAAACAATCAAATCTAAATCGGACCATCAGATTCTGAAAATACAAAAAAAATTGTCTATCCGTCTGTTAGAGTATCACGTGAAACTATTAACGGATTTAAATGAAATTCGACACAAAGGTAGCTTATATCTTGGATCAATATATTTACGATAATTTTTACCCTTATAAAAGACCTCATTTCTATGGGATAGACAAACATAGCAAAAAAGATGGCTCTGTGGTCGCGTTTTTTTTTAGTGCCGCCATTCAACTGACTAAGAAATATGTCATCGTCATAGAACTGAAACGAAGTTTCGCTGGCACATTTTAATAGTTGGTGAAAGAACAAACATCCACAATATTAGTGAACAATAATAATAAGCTTTAAAGCGATAGTACGGCTTGCAATAAAATTTTACACTAGTACTAACAAGTAAAAATGATGAATTAAAATAACTAATAAAAATAAGGCTTTATTAGCGAGTTTTAAATTGGTGGTTTCACTAGCTTATCTACATAATACACGTCCAGCTCATACATAAATATACATGGTAAAGTAGATATTTAAATAATTATAGCGTATCTCTCAATGTCACTTCTTAATATGTAATAAACAAAATTATATTTTAATATGGTTTAATAAGTTTGTTAATACTAAATTTCCTTATGAACATTGACGGCTACGTTTGAACATTTGCAAAGTTACGTATCTACCTAAATACATATAAATAATTACACTTCAAAATAAAACTAAAAAGAAAATTACACACACGTATTGGCAAATGTTTGTCCCTGCAAATATAATATTATGCACGCCCTACTCTTGCAAAGTGAACAAATTAAAAAATAACTCGCAATAATTATGTCAAACTTTTTTAATTAACGGTTTCGTGTCCATTATTAAGTTAATTGGCGATTGGTTTCGACGATAAACGAACTGATGTATTAAATTTTAAAATATTTCGATGGCGTTGGGAGGTTTTTGCATTTTTTGCACACTAATTAATTTTTGTAATTATTCTCTTTAAATTTGGTTTGGGCGGAACTTTTAATTTTAATCCATTAGAATTCTGAATACACATTCTTCACAATGCTTTATCTATTGTGATATACCTATATAATATGCGCTTCTAGGCCTTTCTTTTGGACTTCGATTGCGTAATCTTGTCAATAAAAAATTCTAGATTAGGATGGGTCCAGTCGTAGGTAATATTACCTGTAATTGTATGTCTCTCCAGACCACGGGCCATAAAAATCTAATTGTGAACCTAAACCATCCCAGAACCGACTCAAACACAGAAAAATAATTTCACCTAAGTCCTGGAACCTAATTGCAGCGCCACCTTTTCAATTGTGAATCTAAACCATTCTCGAAGCTCCTTGAACACAGGCAAACAATCTCATCAATATCGGTCCAGAGGTTTAGGAGGGATTCAGTATTCATACACACGAACAGAGGAATGTTTATAGATATAAAGTACATACAAAGATCTTCAAAAATTTCGATACAGCGAACTTTGCCTGCCATTGTGGCGAATTTTATTACTATCAGTACGTACTACGTGGAGTTTAGATCACCCATTTACATTTATAATTACATTGTATGTCTCTAAAGACCACCGGCGATATCAATTACCCGGACTTTTGGAGGGCTTGCGTGGGGCCATGGGAAGGCCAACACGTAGAGGCCCCTTGACAAATTTAATGTAAATGTGGCGTCACACTGACCGGCGATGATCCCTGTCTACACCATATAAATGCACCCAAGGACAAGCCCCGGTCAGTAGGACTATTGTAGGGAATGAGAACAAAAGGTACCGGGCTATTGGGATGAACTACTAGTTGAACTGAAAATCGGGAACTATGCCGTCTGCCCGTCGCAATGTTCGGGGAACATGGATAAAATGGGTAGACGGTGACTCGCCCACTCACTGTACGGGCCCCTAAAAATGACGTAAAATATTTCAATATAATCAATTTGCGCCATAGAGAGTCAAATCGGTTTTCATGTGTGTTGAAGTTGAAATTTTGGCATTTATTTTATAATCACAGACAGATCGTTCAATTTTATGTATTGGTAATAAAATAAATTAAAAAGTAATTTCAACTAAACCTAGCAGTATCTTCAAGGGCTTAGAGCTCTTCTAATACCTTTCCGGAATCTCTAAGGCTTTGCTATGCAAAAGTAATATAATTATCCGTGCAGGAACGGAAAAAGAATACAATTTCCTGCGGCCGGGCGGCTTTTCGTTAAAGGCGACAAAACAACCCACAACCAGGTGGTAGGGTATTTTCCCGTCTGGCTAGCTACCACCCCTGGTCTAGAGTATGCCGCCATAACAACCTTAAGTTGTGTTCCGGCATTATTGGCCAGGTTCCAGTGACCCTTGGAGAGCGGCAGCATGTTGGTAGCACCTTTGGTGTTACAAATGTCCTAGGCGATGGTAACCGCTGGATGGTAGTCCCATTCCCATCAGGTGGGCCATCTGCCTGTCTGCTGAGCTCATGCAATAAAAAAGAAAAAATGTGCACTAACCGTATGTATATAATATGACTAAATATCTATCCCATTAATTACAGTTTAAACTGTGAGATGCTGGCAATAATAATTAATTATAGTCAGATAAATGAGAGAGACAGAAGAAGCTTGTCTCATAGAATATTCAAAATTGTATTAATAACAAAACGAAAATTTAAGCGAGTGGAGCCACGAACGCGCTATATATAGTAAAAAATAACAAAAAAAAAATGTCGCAGATTCTTACCATAAAGCCACATTAATCATAGCAATGTCAAGAGAAATAACGCAACGTTAATAAATTAAGTTTTAATTAACAACCCTTGGTTCATAACTTTCGTTGACCCAATTTCTGTTAATTTTATCACCTGTCAACAGTTAGCTAAATACTTTATTTCACGTTAACCCGTGGCTGCTCGTACTCGGCTAGTTAGGGTCTTTACACCCCCGGTCACGCTATTTCAACCCTCGCGCGGGCGTGGTCAGTACGACCCCATCGACGATATCGGCGCCATTTTGAATTTGGATTATTTCTGAGTTTTTATTGCGCAGACGCTTGTAGTAACAGATTATCTATCACTGGCTAAAACCGGCCATCCTTCGCTGATGCTCAGTCTGATATTAATTATTGAAGAAATCAATCCACCGACTACTTTTCGAGATTTACGGACACAAACATTTATGGAATCTGAATTTTAATCTGTGGAATTAAAAGGATAGAAAACACTCTTAGAATATACTTTATTGTGTAATAACATTTATACACAAAAACAGCTTAAAATTAAGTACAAATGGCGGTCTTATCGCTGTCAGCGATCTCTTCCAGATCACCTGGGATGGAGAGAGAAAATGGCACAAAAGCTAGGGCAAGGTTTAGTTGCACAATATTTAAATAAATAATTAAAAATACATATTAATATTATTATATACATACATGAAGCATAGTAATATACATCTATTAAAAACATAAATATAAGTACATGCATTATACTTTATGATAGTAATCCTTAAGAAGTCTATTGAAGGAGGATACTGATTGGGCTTGTCTCAATTCCAGTGGAAGTACGTTCCATAATTGAACAGCTTGAACACTGAATGATCCATTGTAAAACTTGGTTGTATTGAGTGGAGTTTCTAGCTTCGTGTTCACTGATGACCTAAGGAATTTCTCCTGATTCAAATTGATGAATTGAAAACGTTCCTTAAGATAGGAGGAGACTTGGGACTAAACAATACATTGTACAGAAGTATATAGAATATGTGTATTATTAAATGTAAAAATTTAATGTCAATACGTCGACTACTTTCAAATTTTGTGCGCACATATATTTGGAAGCTGGATCTTTTTAAACAAAGATGTAACTGTCCTTTTATATGGTCGTGAAGCGTGGCCTGTACTTGAGCAATACATTCAAGACCTGCATGTCACGGAGATAAATATGCTGCGATGGATATGTGAACTCATTCGGTAGGACCGCATTAGTAATTCCCGCTACCATGGCAACCTTTATTTCTATGACATAGCTGACAAATTGCTAGAGTTGTCGACTCTTCTATTCGTGCGGGAACGGGCGTTTTCCCATTTCCCGTAAGAGGCGACTGGAAATGGGCTTTACCCATCCCTGGTCTGGTCTAGGTATGTCGCCATAACAACCTTGAGTTGTGTTCCGGCATTAGTGTCCAGGTTCCAGTCTTCCTTTAAAGACCGGCAGCACATTGGTAGCACCTTTAGTGATACAAATGTTCATAGGCGATGGTAACAGTGCTGGAATACGGAGGAGTAGCAAATTACAGGATGAATTAGATAATTTACGTTGTACTATGCCACCCTTCCGTATTGGACGTTAAAGCTATCTGTACTCTCCAGGTAGCTTTCAAGGAGTCTTCGGCGATGTCAAGAAGCTGATGGACTTCCTGGAAGAGCTGGGCTGTATGGAGTGTCTATCTTCTTTGCACCCAAAAGAGACTCTACGTGGTCGAGTTGCGGAAACTGCCTGGTTGTAGAAGAAAGCCTTAGAAGTGCTGGCTTAATGTCGTGAGAGATCCATGATTTGGGGATGGTATGCAGGATGCGTGATGGGATATGCGTGTTAATAATGTATCTGTACGGAACCCGAAGAAAAAAGCGATCGCTCTCGCAACCAGGATTTAAAGCTAGGATAACGTTGTAAAATGATAAAATACAACGCTGAACGCCAGATAAAATACTCGAGTTATGCAGATGCTCACTTAATATGGATGCTGTTGAATTCTGTTATAATAATTTTCCATTTTTATTTGTTTACAAGTCACTTTTGCTCGCTATTTATAAGGTCGATGCATAATTTTATTGATTGACATATTTTTATTGCACTTTGATTGTCATTTAACTTATGACTGTCATATGTGAATATGGTGTGGATGAAAATGGACGAATAATTGAAGTTCTTGTATAAATAAACATAGGGACATAGGAAATTGTCAGCCAGTTAACCTTTTGTACTTATATTAAGAAACTAGTATCTGTTCGCGACTTGAAATTCCCGCGGGATTCCCGGGGCACAAAGTATCGCAGCATTTAAAAAAAGAATATAAACTATCGTTCTAGTGGAAACTGTGACGGAATAAGCTAATTTTTATGCATCCGAACAACTTCAAACCGCTTACGGGACTATATTCCCGCGCGATTCCCGAGATAAGAAATGTCACACATTTTGTTACAACACAACAAACAGACAGACAAAACGACAAACGGACAAGAAATCTAAAAAACAATTGCTTCGTGTTCTCCATCGTTTATATATATAGTCTATTCTAGATGTTTTTTTTAAATAGCGTCAATATATACAGACACGGCATGTTTAGAATATTATAATATTATATATTTTCAATTCTCCAAGTATTGTTCAAATAATAATATTTATTCAAATTATTCAAACCGACTAATATATGAAGAAACTAATCAGAATATTTGGAATATTTGAATGGTTCTGATAGTGTAATTACACGGATATATTTTTTTAAACGTCGGCCCTTGTGTAACCCTTCACCGCTCGATTTTGCCTGAATCATTTGGAAATAGTTTTCTATTTCGAAATTCCGAGATGGTTAAACAGTTGAAAGAATCTTAATCGACCTAAAAGTACAATCGACACAAAAACCGACCTGCTTCTGGACTAAATAATCGAGATCTTTTCCAATCGTTTCGAGTCAACTTATTCGGCTTGATAACCGGTCGGCGGACGAAATCGTTCGTGGCTTATTCACACAAATCGCATCGATTCATCAGTCTCGAAACTATGAAGAACGAGTCATCGAGATATTTCAAAAATCAAAACGATCGATTTGAATATCGAATCGCTGTGCATCGGTATTCTAAAATACGAGCCTATGTGTGGTCCAGCTTTTAGTACTATCTCGCCTCTAAATTAGTGAGCCCGTCCTGGAAACTAGATTCCGATCTTTCCAGCTGATTAAATGGCCTCACGGAGCCGATGCGCGGTCGGCATTCTGAAAGCAGTGATTCTTTTTTTTCCCTCGCATTATTTTTCACGATAAACCAGCATAAGTGGAAGGCGTGCGAGGTCTTGTATCTCGCCTCGGCATCGCCTTTATGTTTTACGCGTTGTAACACATTTTTCTTGGAGGCAACAATTACCGCTTGTTGTAAGTGAAGGGTTGAATTTAGTTTTGTTTTATATTTATAATGCGGCCGTATTATATCGCGAAGATGTGAAATGTTGGTCCATCGCAATGTTTGTAGCCGAATTATCATCTTTACCTTTACATCGTTGTCAGACATTTGCAGTCCACTGCTGGACGTAGGCCTCCCCAAGACGGCGCCACTCATCCCTGTGTGTTATCTTTACATAGTATAAGACAAACTCGCTTTCCACGTCTATCTGTATATGCGCTAACTCTTCCTAAGCCACGCAATGGATTTTTAAACAGTTATCACATTGAGTTGCATAACTTTGCACGGAAGGTTTATATATATACCGTCTGCCGTCGGCTTTGCTCGCGATATATAAAGTTGAAGTTTCGCGTCGTAGCCGCAGGGAGGTGTTATATACATTGATCATATATAGTAGATAGACATTGTTTTTGCCTCAGAAGAAAATTTTGGTAGAACACACATACGATTGTTGCAATCAATTACACTATTTAATGATGTTTAAATGTCATAGACTACTTAAAGAACACCTAAAGTTAGCTATTTAATCAGAAAATTAAAATATAATTTTATTCAAAAATTATCTCATCAGACAAAACAAGTTTTAACTATAATGCGAAAGCAATATAAGCAGCCATTCATAAATTACGTCACACGAATTTCATGACTTTTTGACCCCTCCCCCGCTCTTGTCACAGCTGGTCACATTCGTAAGACTCCGCCCTCCCTCCCTAGTGATATAACACACATTTTACATCAAGAAATTAATAAATTAAAACAGCAATTCCGTAATTAGCTTAAGTATAGTAGATTTTGAAATGTGACGTCACGAAATTTAGGATCCCTCCCTCCCCGCCTCTTGTCACATAATATCACACTTCGTCGACCTCCCCCTTAAAATGTGACGTAATTTATGGATGTAATCTAAAAAGTTGCGTTCATTATACAATCTACTATCTCTGCAATTGTAAACTAACCACATAATGCAAATACAATTTTGTATATATAATCCGCGACATACTGTGAAACCATTTCGTATATACAAATGTAAATAAACACTCCGTGCTTGTGTTTATGATTGTCGGTGTATAAAGAACAAATTATCATAATAAGGAACCCTGAAATTTCCTGTAGGAGTCACGTCCGGAAAAAATCTAAACAAAAATTTAACTACAAAGTATCAAGAAAGAAGTAATTCGAATCACAATTCGAGTTGATATTTTAATGTGTTGCCTTGGTTTGTCCAATTTTCTCGTTAGATGTCATAAGTATCGATTTGTCATAATATTATGCATGCGACAAATGTTAAAACTTGTTAATTTACTTTTGACATTCTGTTTCATATCACGTGATTGATGGTTTGTGGTGTGACTGAGCATGTATGTCAGAAAGGAAGAATATGGAAGGAATGTGCCGATCCGAATTAATCTGGAGAAGGTGAAAGTGAAGAGAGAGACTCCGTCTAATATGACATTGAAAAGAAACTCATCGTGATTCTCCATCTTTGATTAATTCGTCGAAAATAATTATTTTTAAATAATCAGACATTGCTTCAAAATTACTGGCGTTTCCATATACCAAAAATTAAGGGAGAAAAGACTCTGGCCAACTGTATGGGTATGAATGGATTTAAATATTGACCTCTATTTTTACCATTGGACTGGCTGCTGCATATAAATGACAAGCATGTTTTTGTGTCAATATGCAGTGCCCCCTGCGAAAGTTTTTGGAACTAATACTAGTCCTTTTTATTTATTGCTGGAGTATAGCAGACGGGCTGACGGCCCAAATGTGATTGAAAGTTTTTACCCTCGCCTATGAACATTTGCAACACTAAAGGTGCCACCAATGTGTTTCCGGAGGCGTAGATGGGACTGGAACCTGGTTACTAATGCCGGAACACAATTCAAGGTTGTTATGGCGGCATGCTCTAGACCAGGGGTGGTAGCCATCCAGACGGGCAAATACCCTATGGCTATGGGTTGTTTTGTCGCCCCTTAAGACAGGCCGGCGGATATACGGTACATGAGAATGGTTTTAAGATTTATTTTTTTATTATGTTGTCATTTTTTATATTATATTTGTAGTGAGTTTAGTTATTTTGAATGAATTAATAGTATAGTGTCTTTTCATATTATTATTTGTTGCAATTTCATTCACTTAAATCGATTACGGTAATCAATAACTTATTTTATTTGTGACCTTATTTTTAATATTTCTCGTCTACCATGTTGTTGATGTTTTCCATTTTGTCAGTAATAGAAAAATATGACGCTTTTTAAGCCCTATTTCAATACATTACATTTCTTTGGCCCAAAGGTCCTCGTCTCCTTTATGTTTTATTACTGGATGTTTGTTATAAGTACTCTTGTTTCATGATATAATGTACACAAAAATGGCGATCCGGAATGAAAACAATAAATTTGCGTTGAAAACGCAAATATCTAAATTCAATATTTTTCTGTAAAAAAAGAAAATGAATTTACCGGGTTTATTGTATTAAATTTCGCACGCATGATCTAATTGGCCTTTAAGTTAGCACGAGGACAAAAATATTTTTTTTTCGACATTATAATGATTGCTAATAGATTGCATGATCGGTACTAAAGCTTCGTAGATAAAAAAATCTTGCGTGCTTTGAGCGGGAACGTCGATGTGATACATTTATATCAGTCAAATAAAGATCTTCGTCAACCACAAGACATATATATATATATATATATATATATATATATATATAGGGTTGCCAACTTTTTTTTTGAAGAAAATAAAGTATCTTTTTTAAGCTGTAAAAATATAGTACTTTTGGGAAATTTAGGTGAAATAAAAGAGTACACATTTATTTTTCATCATTATTATCATATATTTTATTATTACATTTTTGTATGAATTTATTACTACTTTTTGCTTTGGCCAGCAAAGATTTATTATTTTTAAAATAATTCATAAGTATCTGAACAAAAAGCGCGACAGTTTAATTAGCGATGAAAATATACTACATTTCATAGTATATAATTTTTCTATAATATATAGTACGATTGGGTAAAATATATTACGATACTACTAGAGTACGGTTCACAACCCGAGATGTATCTATGGTGAAAAATTAACTTATACTTAAGTAAAATTTTCATCAATCAATTATGCTTCGTCATTATCGCTTCTTCGAGCTATTACATCTATAAAACCGATCATGTGATAGACGTAATATGTATCTGTGAACATATGATAAAATATCTACCTACCTAAATAATACCTACTTTATTATTTAAAAATCATATAAATAAATCAAGAACATAAATATATGTTGTACGATTCAGCAGTCTTATCGATTTCTTCCGGACAACCTCTAATCTAAATGTAGTATTTAAAGAAGGAAATTTAAAATAAACGACATATTTTTTTTAATGGAATAGTTATCTTTAAATTAGCGATTAATTTATTTTTTATTTAATCTGAGGCTAATAAAAGGTAATATAAAGATAATGTAATACCAAAAGGAAGTTGCCAGCCTATTCGAAAACTGCTTAAATCGATTGATATTTAAAAGGTTAAAAGTGGAAGCTATAAAACTGTTACGTGCCCATTATAAAACATCTTCGACATCGCATTAGGAATAATAAAAGAACTTGAAGCATTTGCATTTTAAGGTTATTACTAATTTGTGTTAAAATATATTTTTCACATTTTATTACATGTTCCTTACTCAAAACGCATTAAGTTCAATAAATATTTATATAAATTTAAAGTTGAGTTGGTTGAATATAATTCTGCCAGGGCTAGCGGAGAGGCTAGGTCATATACCCGTAGCCCGACGCCCTCCAGCCCGGTAGACCAATGACCTGCCTAAAGTCACCGGCATGGGCTGGATGAGGAAGGTGGGAGACCGGAATATATGGCGTAGACTTGGGGAGGACTACGCAATGATGCGCATTGATTGGCTGAAAAAGAGATAGTCGTCATATAAATTGTTTTGAAATAAGGGAATATTCATGAAACGCTTGGATCGTGGGATCCCAAGGCCAAGAACCTGTACCAAAATTTATTTAAACGACTCATTGACTCTTAAGGTGGTCAGAGTGCTGCTGCCCACCTGGGATTAGGGATCAGTATGGCGATTTAGCGAGGAAACGTAGCCAGTCTTCTGGACACCTTCCCCATAGAAGACGGTGATCTAGGCTCAGTATTCAACTTATAGTCTTGAGAGACCATGGCTAAAATACAATATAAGTATTTTTTTGTTCTATTGGTTTATAAAGTCATTGGATTTTGATATAATTAAAGTGAATATAGTTTATCCGTGCAGGAACGGAGAAAGAATATAATTTCCTGCAACCAGACGGCCTGTCAGGTAGTAGGGTATTTGCCCCCCTGGTGTTTAGTAAGCCACCATAACAACCTTAAGTTGTGTCCCGGTATTGGTAGCCAGGTTCCAGTCTCCCTTAAGAGAGTAGCAACGCAAAAATAACGCCTTTGGTGTTACAAATGCCCATAGGCGATGGTTATCGCTTTCCATCAGGTGAGCTGTCTGTCTGTCTGCTAAACTCGTGCAATAAAAAAAGACTATTAACATTCATTTAAAAGTAACAGTCAGAAATTACACTTTTATTTATTAGTAGGTATAAGTATATTTAGTGTGGGTCAGTACCTAAGATATACATTGTAAATGTATTATTGTTGGGTTTATTATTTAATTTTATAATATTTTCTTCTCCCATGTTGGTACACAACATGTGACAACCGAAAAACATTAATAATACTTGTGTTAAAATATTAACAATTAAAAACATATTGTTGTAATTAAAACATTGTTACGTACATAAAATGAAATGGGAATGACAATACGCCTGCCCCGCGTGTAATTAATTACTTTTTGTAATCAAAATAATGTTTTCCACGTGTTGGTGTGATGTTATTTTATTATATTATTTATTTTCTACTGAGTTTGTTTGTTTAACACTTGTTTACAAAATCTTAAAGGGTTTCGTTGAATTGTTTGTTATTCACTCCGCTATAATGTCAGGAACTAAGACAATACAAACTGGTCAGGTATATTATCAATATCAAATACCAGCTTGAGAATATGGTAGCTTTTTAAGGCCAAATAAAGGAATTATTGTTGCAAATAAAAAGGTTTAGATAGAAATAGAAACAGAAAAAACAACTCACAGCCAGGTGGTAGGATTTTTACCCGCCTGGATGGCTACCATCCCTGGTCTAGAGTATGCCGCCATAACAACCTTGAGTTGTTGTGTTCCTGCATTAGTGCCCAGGTTGCAGAATCCCTTAAGAGAGCAGCAGCATATTTATAGCACCTCTGGTGTTGTAAACATTCATAGGCGATGGTAACCGCTTTCCATCACATGGGCTGTCTGTCTGTCTGCTGAACCGATATAATAAAAAAAAACTAAAATTGTCGTTGAAATTCATTGAGCCGACGTTAGAGGGTTCATTTATGTCTTTCAATATGGATGGATCCATCAATGTGATCCATATAAGCAAGCACATAAACTTGTAGTATCCGTCGTATCCTTTCAGTTATGTGCCTTTCAATAAAATTGATTCAATGTGGTTGATCCGTCTAATATGAGCATATGGGACGGGATGAGACGATCAAGTGGACTTGACAAGTTTAGGTTAATAAAGCAAATATTGATCGTTTACCGTGTTGACTGGAGGCTACCGTCAAGCGGTCTACGTATTGATCGCAATTGATAGAAAATTTGATTGACGGCACTTGGTGTGCTTGCGCTTAACACAACTTGAAGGGGACTTGACAAGCTTTTTTTGACGAAACGTTTTTTTTGACGTCTATGTCATGACGAACATGACATAGACGTGGTCTTGGCGAGAAGTGCAGAGTTAATTACTGAGCGTGATTTTATCTTATATCTCTTTACAGGGATTTTCATGAACTTTGAAAAGTTAAAAGTAAGTAAGGAATTTTTGTCAGCATACAAGGAGTATGCTGACAAAAAATCCTTACACCATCGTCTTTTTTTTAATATATACCGCTAGAGTTATAGCAAGGAATGCCAGCCATATCTGCGTTGTAAATCAGTTTTATTTTTGCGACGATTTTCTTGGACACAGATAGGTAAACGAGTAGCGTGACCGGACTTGACGGCACCTTCAATGGACGTTAAGTCTCTGCCCCACCAAGTGAAACCGTCAATCACGTAAGATTTGTCAAGTGAACTTGATCGTCTCGGGGACCCATTACGGACTTACGGAGTTTATTCGAGACGAACATTCAGACAGACAAAAATTCTAAAAATCGTTATTTATGATTAATCATCGTAAAACAGTTTTTACGTAAATTTTGGCATTAATTTAAAAAATGCAGACTTCAATTTTATTTATCCATATGCCCATGTCATTACCAGTATATTTCAACGAATCAGAGAGTACCATGAAATATATAAACGATCTCACAATTTATTTTAAATTGCTTAGGTCTTGTTTTTATGTCTGTTACACATAATGCGTGGGCAAACTTCCTATGGAGCTTGGGTTCGTAACATTGTACATTAAAACGCGCACGATAAGATACCTACGAACGCACCTCTTTTCAGTCACTACGTTCAGTATCGCACTAGCAGCTGTTAGATGTAAGTGGTTTAACTACAACCTGTTTAAAGAAGAAATAATTTTGGCTAAACAAATACATAGTTTCAAGCCACTAAGTGGTAAATATAAAACAATATTGAAAAAAATCTTATCAGATCTTTTTCGTTGCCGTCCAAATAAAAATGTCAAATTTGCCCCTCAATAAAATATTTTGAAATGCAAAAAATATCCATATTTATATAATAATACAAAATCGCGTTGATTAACCCCGAAAATTCTTTCTTTACAGATCTCAATGTCGGAAATACGAAGCGAGGTGAAAAAAACAAAATGTCAAAAAAAAGCATTAAATATGGGTGAAAAAGTTGAAAACAAAACAGAGCCCAACCTGTTGCTGCGGAGACATTTGGTAAGCGTTCGAATTTATTCTTTACCCTTTTTTGTACATCTTTTCAAAAGTAGAATGAAAAAAGTAACGGAAAAAATGTAAATAATACGATCCTTTGAAGAGTTCGAGATACGAGTGAGGTAAAGTTTCGGGCACACAAAGGTCAATTCATAACTGTTTGCAAAAAATATTTTTTGTTGTAACTACGTACGTATAAGAAATGACAAAAAGAAGCTGTGAAAAATAAATATAGAGGTATTGAAAACTTGTTGAATGTTTTATAAATATTATTAAATTTATAATAATATTTTCTAATTATAATATAAACTAATTACATTTATAATTAATATTATTTTTTTTATTTATTCTTGTTATTTACAACGTAATTTACAAAAAAAGCATAAATCAATATATACCCAGATACTTTAATTTAAACGTGCCGTTTTGCTTTGCTAAGTTTCTGTCTATCATGAGGTGATTTGTTGATAACTAAAACTTCCATTTAACAATTGAAGATTTCTTCTATTATTTGTAAAATATAGCAAAAATAAAAATCAGATATAGGTACTTATTTATAATAATAATAATATTAGCCCATAAACGTCCCTTGCTGGGCTCAGGTCTCTTTGTTTTAGGGGAACGGCTAATATATCCGCAATTCCTGTCTAAAATGGATTTCACGCATCATTTACATATTACGATGAGCAAATTTCATCACTTTGATTTCCTTTATCATGAATCAATGATATACTTATTTGACGAGAAACGTCGTCTCCATGGTGGCGGCGCCAGGAGTCGAAATTCACGGTTCAGGCAGGACGCCAGTTTATTACATACGGAATAACCATGACTACATGTATGCCATATGTTAATTTTAATTGTTATCATACTGCTTCGGTTAAGTAAAAAAGTTATATAATTTATGGTCTGTAGTTTGTAACTTTTTTAAAGATTTAATTTAATTAGCAACATATAAAGAGATAAGAACAACTTGAAATCTCACAATTATCTATCTTAATAACATAATTAATGTGCCCAGTGCCAGTATTAATATAATTAAGAATTTCTACTTGTAACATTGAGTATATTAATAATGTATTATGCCGGCGAGCTTTGATAAAAATAAATTAATTTTCAAACTAAATAACACGCTTTGTTTCATTATAAATAGATAAATAGAAACTGTACTTAAATGAATTTCCAACTTTAAACCAACACTAATGATTATATTATGATAATGTAGCTACAAATATTAATAATACACAACGTAACTGATGTAATAATAGCTTCTTGGTATCAGTTAAGTGTAACAAATAAAATTTATTAATGAAAGTATTAATTACATTGTAAATTATTGCTATGTTTCGCATTGCGATAACGTACAAATAATCTTATCATATAATTTAATGGTTAAATATGATTGTGTAACAAACAACTTTGATAAGAACACCATTGAAAGGAATTAACCTTACGCATAATTTTAAGGTCGTATTAATTAAAACAAAATTGTAAACTGATCTTATTATGTAAATAAAAAACAAAAAAAAAATAAAAGGTCTAATTTAATGGTCACCGTGATCTCATTAGATATCAAAACACTGCTTCAAACTCTACACAAGTCGCAAATAAAATAGAAAACATAAAAAAATAGTTTAATTTGAGTACTACCAGCTATGCTCACGATTTCTTTCGCGCAAAATTAAAACCATTATATTTTGTCCAATTTATATAATTCTTCTAGAATAGCCTATGCCTTATTCTGACGTATAAGCTACATACGTATTTTATATCATAGGCTCTTTGGTTTATACGGATTTACTGTGTTAGTCTGTGTTATGCGTCATCATTTTAGCGAATCAAATGGTATATTTAATTATTCTTTAAACAGTACTAATTAAGTCTTTTTTTAAATCAAGAAATTTTTAAAAGTAAGATTTCGCTGTTTTATGTAGATTGTTTTTAGAATTAGTTTTTAAGTGGATCAAACACCCAATTATGATTCTTAGCATTTTCATTTAATGCATTTAATAATATTGCTCAATACGCCACAACCCTAACCGCGTGTATCTGGACTGACGGGACCACTCCGGTTGAGGTTAAGTGCAGGTATCGCCTTGAACTTTTTTGTTTTTTTTTTTAATTCCACCTCGCCTCGGAAATAGGTTACAACATATTTATTTTGCTTTTGAAATTGGGGGTATAGGATTGAAGTAAATCGATCTAACACCGGTTCGGGAAGGGTTAACTTTTTTGACCATAGATTATAATTTCAAATAATTTATGAAATTAAACGAATGGTTTAGTTTTATTTCTTTTTTTTAATGTACATGAATTTGCCTTGTGAATTGTGAAGCAGATAAGAGTCACATTTAGAATGTTACATATTTTGATGTTCCCTATACTCTACCACACTCAGAAAGCAAAAGAATGATAAAATTAAAGAATTAAACAGTTTAATAAAACTGATATGAAATAATTTATTAAAAGCGATAAGAGTGTATCTTTATGGCAGTACTAGAACCAGAACTTGTTTTTTCTTACTAGATAATTTTTTTGTTAAATTATATCTTTAGATGTGGCTTCAGTTGTCTAAGATATTTAAACATCATTAAATAGTGTAATTTATTGGAAAAACCCTGTTTGTAATCCACGAAAATAATCTTCTAAGGACAAACGATGTATGGATGCGTTGCAGCCGTGAATTTTTTTTTGCAATTACACAACGCGACTATAATATGCGATCTAATTTATGTATGTACTAGGATTGACCCGCGACTTCGTCCACGTTGCTCGGGTAGCCATAGATCATAGTTGTTTAAACAATTTTTAAAAATAAACGTCTGCCTCTGTTGTTGAGCGGGCTAAGCCGGCCTACCTTACTGCACTTAGAGGCTCCGGGTTCTATTCCTGGAATGGTAAATTTCGGAAACGAATTTTGTGTATGGTCCAAACCGACCCTAAATTCGGATTCAGCTCAGCAAAATACATAAGAATTTTTTAAAACCGCTTTTTTGTAGGTGGATGTAATTAATGTAAGCATGCAATGGAGTTCCTTTTAATTTAAAACAACTTAACTTACAGATTAACATACTACTTACGACAGCAAGTCCTTTATATATTAAGCGTATAAGCGTTAAGCAGATAATTATGTTTAAGACATTGGAAGGGACTAACACCTAAAATACAGGCTCGACCTAGTTTACGTGTTAGTAAACCCTAGAAACACATTTCAAAATCTAATAAGTATTTAAGCTTTAAAACACGAAATTAACTATTAACGAAATACTTCAAAATATTTCCAACTCTGTCTGCGCCGTGTTGAAATGATCAAAAAATAATTTAAATAGATATAAAACTAAGTCCGTAACTGCTGTTTTAATGTAATAATTGCTTGATGTAAAATTGCAAAACATGTGATGTCACACTAGGGAGAGATGAGTCTCAGGAATGTGACAAGGACGGGGAGTCGTCAAGAAATCATGAAATTCCTGTGTCAATAAAACATTATTATTATTAAAGCGATGGCATTTATTCCAAACGCATCAGCGTCATTACTTCTTAAGAGAAACTTATAACGCAACTATTTGCTTCGAAGCCGTCCTTAATTCGATTATTTTTTGTCACACAATCCCGCTAAAGTTACAATCACAGGTTTCTTGATATGTTTTAAATTATCTTTTGTAGGGCACTATTTTGCTAGTCGTTCTTTGTAAATAACATAAGAGATTTGAACTTTATTGCATTGTGTTGAGAGTTCAATTTAATATGAGAAATATGGATATCGATGTTTCAAAGAAATGCTCATGTGAATTCTCTACCTGCCACGACTTGCAATGTGGATGATGTCATGCATTATGTTGTTGAAATAATTCTTTTAATTTTTATTTGAGATACATATCATAGTAGCTTTATCAAATGTTGAATTAATTTAAGAATCATGGTGTCCATCTGATGAGAACGATAATATTATTTAACATTGAAGATTTTTTTTGTATTTATTTACCTTGCATATATTTAACCTCAACTTATGCGACGACTGTATGCTTTATTATAACTTTAAGAGTCATTATATGATTTCGTCTTTAAAATAATATTAAAAACCCATGAGTTTGACTTGTATGCTAAATAAACTGCTCTTACAGAAAAATAATTTAAAAATTTAAACTGACATAATCGATGCTGATATACAGAAAACATATTTTACGCGATTGTTCAGATTAACAAATTTTTTATCAAATTTGCTGCCGATTGTACCCTTTTAAAAAGTATTTGTTCTGGCTTCGTGACTTCACATTTTTAACTTCTTACACGTAAATAGTAAAATAAATAGTTTTATTTGACAAAATATGCTTTTGTAGAGACCAATACGATATTATTATGATAACCTTGTGTTTTACAAAGCCTAGGTGAGGCCGCATATGGAGTACTGCTCACACCTTTGGGCTGGAGCACCTGCCTACCAACTTAATCCCCTGGACAGTATTCAACGTCGAGCCGTTCACGTTGTTGATGATCCCATACTCACAGACGGTTGGCCTTAGGAGAGACTTTGCTTCTCTCTGCGTATTCTAGCGACTGTATAACGGGGAGTGTTCCGAAGAACTGTTTGGAATGGTGCCTTCGTCCTCTTTCTACCATCGCACCGCTCGCCATCGATTGGGAGTTCATCCCCACTTCCTTTGAGCTGCTTCGCTCATGTACGCAACGGTTCTGTAGAACATTTCTCTTGCGTACCGTGGAGATTTAGAATGACTCCCAGCCGAGGTTTTCCCACAGCGCTACGATATGGAGTTTTTCAAAAAGGGTGTCATAAAATTTGTTCGCGGCCGGCATTGCGTTGGTGACATCTCTGATGTTGCAAACGTCCATAGGCGACGGTAACCGCTTTCCACCAGTTCGGCCGTCAGCCTGTCTGCTGTACTTCAGCATTAAAAAAATCCTAAAACTTCAAAAACTTTATAATTATAGCTATAAAAAGTAAACTCTATAAGTAATAAAGAAATATTTTAGCTACTATTCGATTTAAGGAATTGATCAAAATTTATTAACTTATATAAAAAAAAATAACTAAATGTTTCGGTCGTCTTATGGCCCGTTCCTATATCTTAACCTCTGTTCATGTGCCTAATTATCGGTTAAAATTTGACATAGACCCCTTACAACTAATTTCAAAATTCAGCTGATGCTAAAGCAAATGAATGAAAAGTAAGATACAAGAACCGGCCATTAATATTAGACAGCTTTAAAAATGCATTGCATCTCGTAGGACATATAGCGAAGATGGATACGAACGTTCTTGTGTAGAAGGACATAAGAAAATATAAATCATAGTTTCATTCATGACTCTATACAGCATAAACCCATCCCCCCGCACCTGCTCAGGACCGGTTGAAAAGATAAAAAAGCATTTAATCTTAACCATTTTAAAAACAACAATTTTTTAAAATGTATAAGGATACCGTGGGATCTCTGGCTTTGTTTACGTGTGGTGTCGCGACGTTGTGTATAATAATTTTCACTTCAAAAACAACATGTTCAATTTTTTAATATGTCTTCATTTTGATAGTGTATCCCGCGTGATCTGTTTTTAGAAATAAATATTGTCCTATTTTAACTCTGTTTTTTATTGTGTCTTAATATACGACTTTCATGAAAACGGGTTCGTATCCGAGATTTTAGAGAGGGAGGAAACAAGTTGAATTCAAAATTTACTTACAGATACATATATAATCTATATAATAATATATATTTTATAACAAAGGAAAAGAAAAGTGTCATGGTAGTTTAGTGGCTAACGCAGCTTTATCTCGTCCAAATGTCATAGATTCGAATCCTGACCGGAAAATAACGGAATTCTTAAGGCAACTGAAAAATCAGATTGAACTCAGTATCTGTTTAAGATCTACACTAACACACAACTATACTATATAATAAACTAGCTGACCCGGCGAACTTAGTACCGCCATATTTTCTGAATTCCTAAAAGACTTTGTTTCATGACACAAAAACAAAATCACCAAAATTGGTCTAGGTGATTAGGAATATTCTAGAACCCGATCTCAGCGCCACCTACCGGTTCCAATTGTGAATCTAAACCACCCGGGAACCCACTCAAACACACAAAAACAAAATCACCAAAATCGGTTCAGGTGATTAGGAGGATTCTACAACCCGATCTCAGCGCCACCCACCGGTTCCAATTGTGAATCTAAATCATCCGGGGGGCCATTCAAACACACAAAACAAATATCATCGAAATCAGTAAAGTCGTTCTCAAGTTATGCTCGCACATACATTCCTACAATTCATTTTTATATGTAAGATATAACTACATAAAACATCAATATCTTTTTTTTTTAATAGTCTATTCTACAATTATTATTGTTCATAATAAAACTACGGTTTAACGGTTTTAAGCGCGGTAATTTATTTGATTTTTGTTATTCCGACGTTTCGGCCACTTTTCAGTGGCCGTGATCACGGAAGACAAAGATGTCAAGTGTTAACGAGTATTGTTAAAGTTTTATTTAGCTTACTGCCAACTTGTTCATTTTAATTATTTAGTTTTAATTTTGTTTATGGTTATTATTTACTCTATGGGAGCCTAATCTAATTTACCACCGCTTCGCAACATGTTATGGCTTGAAGAGAAGAGGCGGCAAGAAACTCTTAAGCAAACATGCCTAGCTCTAATAATTTTATATGACATTAAAATGGATGGAACCGTGCTTAAAACTGTTAAAACGTAGTTTTATTATGTATACAAGTCGCGAAAACTTAAGAAAATATTATTATTGTTCATTTTTGATAAAAACTAAACAATAGAGATACAACTGTACAAAAAAAATAATTCTTCTAATTCCCGCAAAATTTCTTTATGATTGTATTATTTATTTGTTTATATTTAAGGTGATCTATTATCGACAATTATCTAATATTAAATTACTTTTTATATATTGCTAACCAAAGATTACGTCACCTCTATTTATATACGATCATATGTATGTGTTATCTACATCACTAATTATTCCCAAAGTGGTGTGCCTATTAGCCTATCATCTAAACAGTCCCATTAACTTTAAGGTACGAGATAAACAAAGAACTATTTGGAAATTTCCATACCAGTTTGAAGCGGTGTAAAGTTTACTTTTATTATATTTTAAAAAAGAATATCTTTATGATTAACACCTCAGTTTTTATCGTGGCCAGCCGCACATGGAACGCTTTCGCATAAATTAAAAAGAATTTATTTGAATTTTACTAGTTCGTTTGTGACTTCTGGTGGGCATGGCCCTTTGTAAACTATACCAAAGATTCTGAATTTGAATTTATCGCGGGAACTCAGGTGATGTGTTTTACTTTTACATTGCACTTTTATTTAAAAAAAACATATAAATCAGGTTAAAATTAAGGTGAACAATGAACGGACATTGGTAATTTTAAGTAAAAATTGTGTTAAGTGGAAAATGTTAACTGGTTAGTCACACGTGACAGTTAATATTATCACAAGTCTGTTGTCTCGTGTCAGCGTCAATCAGTGACAGTGTACATAACATATTTACTTGAAAGTTTTTCTGAAAGCAAAATAAATTTAGTAATAGCTAAATCCAGTATCTATATGGACAGTTGTTCGAAACAGGAAAATAAATTCAAATTTAAGCCCGTCGTATTTAGTGCCTGTCAAAAGTACAAAATTATATTTTTATCTAAAACATTCTAGCTCATCTTGACATTATCAATTATAAAATTTAGTATAATCCATAAAAGTGCATTCGCGATAATTTTGTAAATATAATTTTAAAAACAATTTCTCAAAAGTCTCGTTGCCAAGACGTTTTTTGCTTACCAAGCAATCAACTTTTTGATTCAAACTTTAAAAAAAGAATTTGACGCGTACAATTCGAACGGTACGCAAAAAATAAAGGACACAGGCCTAACAAAGAGTTAGGTCGTATAGGTCGCGTCGGACATTGTACGAATTGAAAAAGAAACGCTAAATCATCGAGCAAAAAGCTGCATGACTCATATTTTTATATTTTATACCTTAATCAATGTACCAATTAAGGAAATTTGCCATTGGACGCTAACAAGTGTTCCTTTATATTGTTAAGGTGCCATTTGTCAATTCGACCGTCTTTTATGTCGTCTTACTTGCTGATGAATGTCACATTGGTTTTGAATACGAAAACCGTATTTCGCGGAAAGGTGTTAATTGTTTATGGTGAGTATTGAAATTAGTCACAAGATATAATTTGTCGAGTAGAAGTGGAGTATACCCCCTCATGCCCGCCGTTTCACATTAACAAATAAAGACCATTGCCTTATTTAAACATTTTATTACTCTTGGATAAACGATACTAATGATTTGAAATGGTCGAAATAAGTTATTTTTGATAGACAGTTTATTTTTTTCAAATGACTTCGCATGGTTAACTTATCTAGCCAGTATCGTGTATTTATGAATATTTTAAATTTTCACGAAACAACGGAATACCCAAGTATTCCTTTGGGTATACCGTTGATTTAATAATTAATTGTACCAGCTAAATTTGCACGCAAAAAACTGTGTACTATAAATATAACTACTACAACACCTTCTTAACCATGTTTTATGGAAATAAATTAATTTGAATCCTTTTACAATTTGGGCCCAAGAATGTATGAAAGCGTATCCGTCTCCTTTTCTACTAAAAGCAAGAATTATTGTCCAGTAAATATCCATTCTGAAGCGATTGTAACAAAAGTTTTGGGCCCCGATTTTATGTGCTGCATTTCTATTTTTTACTCTCAGCATCTTACTTCAGCTTTAATTATATTATATAAATTACAATAGCAAAAAGAATATGCACTAATGAGAAGTTTTTGCCGTAACATTTAACTAGAATTCCTCCTACTTCATTCAATGAATCTTAATTCAATGGGTGATGCAAGGTGCAAAAAGTTGATCATACAATTAACACTGCTTCTGGGCGAAGTATACCGAGATTAGTGCATTAGTTGTTTATTTTATACTTACTAGCTGTGCCCGCGACTTGTCTGCGGAAACCTAATTTTAAAAGCTGCTTAAGTTACTCCTTATAACATTAGCTATCAGCCAGTGAAAGTCCCGTCAAAATCGCTCCAGCTGTTTCAGAAATTAGCCGGAACATCCAGACAGACCGACTGATAAAAATTCTATAAAATGCATTTTCGGAATTTTGAAATTTCAAGCATACACTTCAATTTTATTTGTACTGTATAGAATATTATTAAAACTTGAGATTTTCCTGCTATTAATTAAGATTTTGTATGTGGAATTCGTTGTGAATTTTTCCTTTATTAAAAACAGGTAAAAATTGTCAGTATAAGGATTGTTGATAAAATTATAGGTATTGGGCATTAAATAATTTACAGATTAAAATGATGTTGAGTGCAGATTCCTTATTATTACATACACCCGCCGCGCTTTCTAAAGCTGGTCTGTAGTGGTTATTAAACTATACTAATTGTCAGACTCTTTGTCCTGAATCAGGGTGGTATAATAAAAAAGAGTAATAGAGTGTGAGTGTAATAACATTAAATTCCCGACATTATATTTCATATGTAATAAAGCTGTAATTGACATATATATAATTATTGTATAATAAAAAAAAGTGAGTCTTTAATGTCTGTGGTTTGAGTAGATTACATTCTGTTTTTGTGTACTAGTTGATTTTCAACTTTTAATTATTATTTGCATGCCTGAAAGGGCAAAAAATATGTGAAACATAAAATAACATATTGTCATCTCATGTTTTTTGTTTAAGTACCATGTTATTAACCAAATAAATGATTTGATTTGAAAGAGTCGGAAGCTAAGCTAAATAAACAACACGCACATTCTATAACGAGTCTTAAATCAGTGTAGTGAATTGAATGAAGGCTTTAAGAGGGATTGGAGGATGATGCAATGAAAATACCGAATTACTCGTATCGATCAAACAACAATTTTTGTGTGTGTGTGTGTGCAGTTCACAGGCTGTAGAAGTGAAACTTTCAGAGAATGTACTCACAGATATTTATTTCTTCTCTAATTTTTATTACTATAAATATAATTCCTCTAGCTTATATCCGTCAATATATTGTTACAACTTAAGTTCCGACGAAAACAAAATACACCTGCATATCTACTTGTCTTGCCATAAATATTGTAACAAACAATTTTTTTTTCTATTGCAAATAACATTTGTAAGTTTTACAGTGTGTTTGTTTAATACATAAATGTAAAACAATTTAAAATATAAAAAGCTTATTCTAATTTGTCTCCATTGGCTGCAATATAGTCCTTTAAACGTTGCGGCCAGTTATCAATAGAAGCACGCACCTTTCCATGGCAAAATTCTTCACTGCCAATCGTATGGATTGTTTTAGGGACTCCAAATTATCATGGCGTTTAGAGCAAGCCGTGCTCTCTAAAACTGACCATAAATTATAATCCAGCGGATTAAGATCGGGACTAGACGACGGCCAGTCTTCAGCTCTGATGAAATCCAAAACCTTCGTTTCCAACCAAGATTGCGTGGACCGAGCTTTATGACCCGGCGCCGAGTCTTGCTGGAAGGACCATTCTTGGTTATTGAACATGGTGTTGTTAAGGGGCTTAACTACCTTCTCAAGAATGGTATCTTGATACACTTGTGCCGACATTTTGATACCTTTTTCACAAAAATATGGCTCAGTCACTCCTTCATAGCTAACACCCCACCAAACCATCACTGAAGACGGATATTGCCCACGTTGCACACTGTCGACTAATTGAGAAGCTTCCTTAGAGCTTTGAGCATAAATACGGTCGTTTTGTTTGTTAAAATTTTGGTCAATTCTAAAAAATTCTCAACCGTAAACAAAATTTTTCTGTAACCTCCCTTTGCGTACCCCTTCAGTAGTTGTTTCGATTTTGCCACCCTATTATTTTTTAAATTATGAGTTAAGAAATAACCAGTGCGTCTCTTATAGGCTGCAAGTCCTAATTCATCTTTTAAAATACGCGACATGGATCTAGGTGATATCTTCATCTCCCGAGATAAAATCTTTTGCTTTCGGACAGGATTTCTTCGAATTCTTTCTCTTGCTGCTTTGACCAGCTTTTTCGTACGAATACTACGTGGACGGCCAGATCTTTTTCTGTCACAAACAGAGGGGATCTCATTGTACCTATTAATAGCCCGGTACACAAACATTTGACTATACCAAGCGTATAAACAGTTTTAAAAATTGCATTTGGCTCCATACCTACTTTGTGTAATGCAATCACAGCGATTCGGTTCTCTTTATCGCCCCACTCCATTTTAATATCGCAAAATGTTGTATAATGTATTGGCGCCAAAAATGAGAAAACACAATAAACAATCATATAAAAGTGACAGATTCCAAATTCAAATATAATATATATATTTTTTTAATTGTAACAGTATTTATGGCCAGATTAAGTATAAAAACACATTTTATTACCCGTCGGAATTTGAACTAATTGTAATCCTTTTATGATTGTCTTCTTTTGTTCACTTATTTATTGGTTATTGTGGGGAACAGCCTATTGTACTCGTTTATGGCCGCTTGCAGGCATAATTAGCCAGGTGTGCGGATTTTTCTAGGAAATTCGGTCCACGCTGCAGGGCGGACATATTGCATTTATGCAGTATAAAGCAATGGCCCGATTGAGGGAGCAGGCGGTCGAGCGATAACCACGAGCAAAGCAAGACGTGTGTACTACAATCGGGAATCTAATAAGTGACGGACTTTGCGCATTTTATTGAATTACGACCTTCAGCATTACGTTTGGACTTGTCGTGTTCGGTTATATTTGTACCTGTGTTATACGTGTTTGTATAGTTTTAATAAACTCTATAGTAATTCTAACGGCATTCGAGTCTCGCGACTCGTAACAATATTATAATTCAAAATAAACTTATTAAGTATCATCTTCAATTTTTCACTGTTTTAGTGTGAAAAATATTATTATCAGATTTATTTCGGTCCAAACTGGACAATGTTTAATCATCGGTCTTGTTGATTCTCTAATATGTGCTGCACAATGTAAAATTAGTCCTATAGATATATGTAACAAAAAAATATACTTCAAAAAAATGTTACAGTGATTGTGTCATGAGACCTAAAACAATATCTTCAGTGTATTTTCTGAGGTACTCATATTTATTTGCATAATCATCAAAGAACCACAATAGATTTAGAAAGGTTGTTATTTTTATTATAAAATTAATATTGTATTTGGTTCAATAAAATTTCTACTTATTTTTACTTCGCAATGGCGTTACTTTGTTGACGTAGCGTAGCTTAATCTCACGAGTGTAACTGCACTTTGTTCTAAGTATATTTTCGACTAGGATAAACTGTAAGCGGTTGACCGTGACAAGGTCGCCGGTATTTTGAACTTGGAACAAAAAATATCCCACATTTCAATGCTGCATTCGGTTTAACTGATTGATGGCATTTATTTTCACGGCACGCGATTGATTCTCTTTGTTCTGTTTTTTTTCTGTGACCTCCATTTAAATCATCACACTGAGTTTTATGGCCAGTATTTTGGTTAGGTTTTATTGAGTGCTGGAATAATTTTAATTGTGAGTTTATGGCGGGAACTTGACGGTTGTTTTGCTGTGCAATTCTCTTTTCAAATTATATTGCTTAGATATAAACAATAAACATAGTTTATTGATTATTTTTAACAAAGAATTATCCGTTACTGTTGAATATTTTAATTGTTTAGTGTAATGAGTGTTTAGGCTGTCACAAGATTTCTCGTTTGGCAACAGTGTAAGACTTAAAATTCGGCTGAGAAATATGCTGGAAAATTATTCCTAAACTTGAATACTTGACAGACACTAACACAATGAATTTTAAATACTTCTAAAATTTAGTTTTCGAATATAATGTAATTTATTAACGCACATAATTTGTATTTCTGGTTATTTTGATTAATATATCTTATAGATTTTTGTATAGTAATGTACTAAAAACAAGTGATTTTTTATAATGTAATTACAGTTACAATAATAATACGTAAATAAAGCTATATAATAAATCATATTAATTTTATTAAAACCATATTTTTTCTTTGTTTTATTTCTGTTAACAAAGAAAAGAAAATTATTTAACACTTATTAGTCATCTTTAGTATTAAGCGCGTACCAGATGTTAATTTATTTGACGTCTTTGTTTCAGTTAACGAATACTTCCTTTGTTTTGTGTGCATTTAAACACATTTTTTTATTTAAATACAAATCATCAACATTAATTTTATTTATTTTCTTTGTTTTAACTCACGTCTCAATCGAATTAAATTTAATAGCTTTTAACGACTATTAACAAACACATCAAAGGCACAAAAAAGGTGATCTAAAAATATTTGTAAATATTTAAGTATATCATATTTGAAAAAGGAATAAGCCTATAGATTTGATTGGGAATCTGGAAAAGGAACAATTTATTTATTTATTTTAAATATCGGATTGAAAAAGAAATATAGTATTGCTTATAATATTTATTATTTTTATTAGAAAAGTGTTAGATACAGTTATCAAAGATGGAAACGTTAACTTCCAAACTAGGCATTTTGCTACAGAAATCTCACATTTTTATGCATCTATATACACTATAATTATATTATGTATATAGTTTAAAATTATGGATAATAAAATCCTCCTCGATACAACAACGATATAACAAAATGTAAATGATAACTATATTTATATATTTTAGAATGCATTATCTGTATCCTTACCAGAGATAATTAAGTATTATAATTTGCATAAATATAATTACTCAGTGCATATCTTTTAAATATGAATAAAAATGTTAAAATAATCTATTTAGATACATCAACTAAATTTATTAGATTAACGTACATCAGGTAAATGTATTTATTCGCTTTTTTGTGAGCATGAAAAATTATTATAAGAATATCTAAACATTTTAGATGTTTATAAATCAAAAGAGCGGACAGTAAAATCAACTGAGATACTTCTTATAAACTTGCAAAACGTCGCAGCCTCATAGAGTTTATACGAGCGTACTTACTTTGACTTCATAAGTAAGTACAAATACAAGGAGTCAAATAGCGCATTGTTACTGTTTGAAAAGTAATTAAAATTATTTTTATCATAATCTGTATTTTAAATGTAATAAGATAAAAATAAAATAAGTCTAGCGTGACCAAAAGGCTGGCCTGCACTCGGGGCAACGCATCAGCGTTGCCATCCAGGAAGGGAACGCGGCCAGTGTTTTGGGCACATTCCCAACCGACAGCGATTTAGGACCTATATTTTATTTATACTTATTTCGGAAATTGTTCATAATTTAATATTTTAAAATAAAATAAATCAATACAAAAATAAGAAATAAATTAAGATGTTGTTATAAATTTGTTATTTTATATGTAAAAAGATTATGTTGTAACATGTGTCCCATCAGTATTAATCATCCTGTCACAAATGCGACCAGAAAGCGATATTCCATATTTAAAATAACTTAAGAAATTCAACAAAAGAGGAAAATTGTTACCTTTTTCTAATTATTAACAATTTTTCCTTCTGATTTCTAACAATTAATCGGCTGGCGTTGTAGTGCGGTTCACATTGTCTTACTGGTCGCATGACTCACGCCATTGTGTACTTACAATAGACCCCTTTGTGCATTGTGGCCTACAAGACCCCGGTGTTACGTATTTTGTAATAATTAACAGGCCAGATCGAGGCGTTAATTGTTATCACTTTGTTTCTTGGTTGCTATGTTGAGGGGCTTTGACACAGGATGATTTAGTCATAATACGCGAGTTTGTTTTAGTCGTTTAATAAAAATACGGAGATTTTACTAGTGTTGGCATTATTATTTTATGATCCGATGGATTTATTAATTTAAATTTTAAAACGGAATCACATTTTACACATCAACATCCGAGCTAAGATTAATTATTTTTAAGTTATTTATAATTGTAATCTGTCTTTTAAAGTTTATTTCTTTAAAGTTATGTATATATAACCTGCATTATAGAAGTTACAACTAACAGAAAAAGGTAAATTTATTTATTTATCTATAAAGGTAGTTAGTTATTCCTCGGGAGCGTTGGCGTGTAACAATGCAATGTTACAAATAGTATTATCGCACTTTTAGTATCGAACGCTTTCACTGATTTAATGCTCAAATTTCAACTGTTACACGCGAATACTTCTGTCGACGGATCACCCTTAAGTTTTTTATATATCTAAAGTTATTACAATAAGATTGTTTAAGTCCGTTCTTAAAAAGGCTACAATTTCTAGACTGTCGGCTTGTATCACAGCAACCAAAACTAACAGGATAAAATCAAACATAATTGACATATGTTACCTACAATCGTCTATATAAATCAAATTCTTTAAAGCACCGTTCGCCTCTTGAATAACACTAAATTGGTTTTTTAAACTGGATAAAAAAATACCGACAATATAGATTACAATTTCGGGCAATCAAGTATTGATCCATAAAACTTTTTCCATATATGAAACTCAATATCAGCCACGCGCACGGCACAGGGGATCGCCCCAAAAACATCCAGCGTTTAAACTACAAAGGGCAAGAATAGCCCCACCAAGAGGGTCTGGCTATTATAATAGATATGCGAAATACTCCTAACATAACCGAATAACTCGAATCGGTCAAACGAATTTCGTCTTTGCGGGGTAATAAATACCGCGAATTCGATTACCGAACTTCGGCGTCCCCTTCGGATTTCAAATGTAGGCGGGAAAAACGATCGTTCGTTTAGAAATGTCAAAACAAATTAGCGACTGTGGTGCCTGTGTGCGTGAACCCGTGGTAACCGGTAGCACTATTTTATCGTTTATCGATCTTGCTGGCGCGAAAAGGACGGTGAGTATGTATGAACATGAGTTTGATATTTTGAATACCTATTCTTAAATTTGTTTATGGTACGAATGAAATAAAAATTAATAAAATCCAAACAAAATTCGATTCATTGCATTAAAATAATGTTTCTATAATGCTATGTAGTTCTAGGGAAATTTCTACTCTTATCTATCTATCCGATATTTTACTTACTGCATATAGAAATTTCACTTTCCAATAGATCCATACAGTTGCTATTTACGAAAATAATAGTTATTCAAAACAAATCCTAATTATCTAAACTCTAAACAGCTATTAGATTAATTAATACTCACCGATAATTGCAAATTGCAGGTTTCCCCGTGATCTTTCATTTACGTTTTTAGGTAAAAAATCTAAGCTCTATTTGCTCTGCAATCGAGTGTTATCTCATTAGAAAAAAACCTTTTCAGTTCTGTGTGTTCTATCATCAAGAAGTTTCTATAATGTAAAGTAACATATATTTTATTAACTGTTTAGATTATCTGTACCATCTCTACATTAAATTCAAACTATCACTTACACGAATCTTATAGACGAAATCGCTAAAACTACTCTCACATTTGTTACCATTCCCACAAGAATAGTTAAATAAATTGCCTACAATCCTCGAAACATAATGAAACTTCTACCACAAATCAACGGGACACGCACCCCAAAATGTAGGAAGTTCTTCATTTAAAAAAAAAATCTATGCAGTTGATAATAATCTTATTTATTGTATAGCAATTATACACCTTGTATAATCAGTCGATATACAATAAATAAGATTGTCGATTGTATAATAGACATGTACATTCGAATTATGTGTTCGAATGAAAGATTCAAAATGTAAATCAAAATTAAAATCTTTAGCAACGGTCATTAATATAAATCGCTAATCTTGTTTAAAATGCATATAAAATCATGTTTTAATCATGTATATACGAAAAATTAATCAAGTGTATATTTCTAATACATCTATTATTATTTTGTTTATTGTTGTTTGGCATTCAAAATCAATTTAAGTAGTAATAAGGAATGTTCTTTAATGTTTTAAATTAACCACTTGTGATTTTGTTAATATATTTTAGTGTCAATCAAGATTCAATCAATATGATGATTTTCTTAGTAATAATTTGAATATAATATAAAACTTGCTGGCTGCTCAATCGAGAACAGAATCGTAATCACATACCCGACACTGTGTTTATTTCTTATCAATTGCAGACATTAAATTTTCAATTTCCATACATTATTATCTGGGTTTTATACCGAATAAAATACTCGAACGTAATAATCGAATAATGCTGATATCAAAATGGCCGCACTAACTGGACGGTCCGAATTTGGAAGTTCGAATTACGAAATTGCTTATAAGTAATTCAAATATCGAATGATGCGTCGAGTGGGTGGTGACGGGCGTTGATGGGGTAAAAATTACCCCAGAGTGTAATCCATGGGGCTCACACCCTATCAGTATTTTGTTTGTATATGTGTGCGTGTTTGTATGTAGGAGGGTATGATAATGGCGTATTTCCGTTGTCGAGTGTATTCCCCACTACGTAGGTACTAATGTGAATTTTGCGAATGCACGCATTCGAGATTCAAAAATTATTATTGCGAGGAGATAAAAGAATGTTATGAGCTTCTGTGTTTTTGCTATAAACGAAAATGAAACGTATGAAATGTTTCATAAATGTTTCAAATGCTGTTTTTACAGTAACTGCAATTTAAAAATCAAATGTGTAACGCATATGTTTTAAATTAGCATTTTCTAAGTACTTTCTCTATAATTAAAGGTTAACCTAATAACGATAAAAAATATTTTATTACTATGTTAGAGATAATGGGGAGAATTTGAAGAAATATAATTAAGTGGTGTTGTTGTTGATTTTGGATCAAAATTGTAATATTTTGTATATATGTATATATGTATATATATATATATATATATATATATATATATATATATATATATATATATATATATATATATATATATGTTACAGACTTATATCCAGTAAAAATTGGAATGGGACATACAATAAATAATTAAGATGTAACTACAGTATGTAGATATATGTCCAGAGTGCGCTCATCATCGTGAATAGGGCCAGTATACAGAGAGGTTTGGTGTTATGAAGTAATTAGTATCGGTTTATCATTTTAATGACGCCATCGTTATTTAAATTCAGATCCACCTCTAAAAAGCTATGTTATTATCTACACGAAATAATAATTACCATTATTGTTAGCATATAATTTAACTTTATCGCTCTGGTACAATAAAAACTACAATAGCAAAAACTTCATTAAATGAACAAATTAAAGTAAGACAAACAAACGAGCGAACAGACTCCACGTGAAAAATATCATTTTGAACTCATATTTTTTATTAGCGTCCATAAATGTTCTGCAATGTTCGTATACAACGGCTATTAAATCAATGAAAATAGCTCGAAAAATTTTAATGCATGACTGAAATATTGGGCATTGTGACTAAATTTGTCATTAACTGTTAAGTTCACGACAACCCTGTACCTTACTTCTAGGGAAACTAAAAAGCAAGACTCGTGAAAGCTATACTACATGTTATTTATCAAAATATAATTAAATTGAAACCTTAAATTTTTAAAGGGTTTTAAGTTTTCGCGACTAGTATACATAGTATAACTACGTTTTAACAGTTTTAAGCGCGGAAATTGATTTGATTTTTATTATTCCGACGTTCCGGCCACTTTTCCGTAGCCGTGATCACGGAAGACAAAGATGTCAAGTGTCAATGAGTTTCTAATTTTCACTTAAAATATATTTTTATATAATATATTATACAGAAATTTCATTAAGATTTGTGTTTGAAAATGAAATATCACACGGCTTTGTGACGCCTTTTAATTTTTTTTAAATTGAACAGTGTACTCCAAGTGCGGTTTGCGGTTTGTAGCTAGAATTTGTAACTCCTTTATTCAAAGGGTCAGGTTAACCTATGATAACTTACCCACCAAATTTTACCTTTTATTTAAACCGTATTCTTCTTCTTTATTTATGGCTTCGCATGGCTTGTGAATTTATCCAATGTAGTAATATAGAAGTATAAACATTCTACTTTTAAAATAATTTTCATGCTAAGAGGTACTGTATGGCCGGGCCTATAAAACTTTTTACCGCAGCCTCAGCCCAAATGTAAATGTTTTGACTGCTGATGAACAAAGTCCCTGGGCTAAGCTGCCAACCGGAAAGGTCATATTTTACACATACCAAACAATATTTCCTTAAAAATAATCAATACACCTGCACTGCACAGCAAAAGTCATTCTTTAGCCAAAAAGATTTTTTATTGATGTGCCCAAACTATTGCAATTTAGGTAATCGCCAAATCCGTCCCTGAACATTCCATATTTGTTCGTTCGCATCGCGGTTCGCCTTGGTCGTAATTCATAATACGAGGCGAAGGGAAAACAAAAGCGTCTCGTTTAAATTGCAAGTTGGCACATAATTACAGAGGTGTTTAAACTGCCCCGTGTGTGGCTTGCCGATTTTATTTAGTGTTGCTTACTTAACACTTACGTGGCTGAAGTGAAAAACATTCGATTAATTTTGTTAGTGAGTAAAATCTTGAGTCAGGGAGTTTCGCGTGGTAGAGCCATGCTGGAATTACTATCCTAGGTGCCTTTCCACCAGAGACGTGCTATGCAGCTATGCTGTGAAAATGTAAATGCTAAGCTACGAAACTATGTGACCATTTGCACTGATGCTAAGGTATGTAGCGGAGCGAGTAAGATGTGCTATGAAGATACGCAGCTCGAGCTATGCGACGTATCGATAATAGAGAAGTCACGCATCCTTCCATATAAAAAACGTAGCTTAGTTAAATCAATTTTCACCAGTGCTATGCTATGTGGACCAATGAATATGTCTGGTGGATATCAAATGCATTCGTAGCAATGTTGCACAGCACATCTCTAGTGGAAAGGCACCCTAATTACAGCGCGGTGGTCCACAGCTTAATTGGTGTGATACCACGCTCTCACAGAATACAGTGAAACAGCCCTGAGTTAGTCGTGTATTGTATGGCGAGGGATAGTTTCTATGGCCCACTACCCACTACTACTTCTCCAAATACCCTATACCTTTCCTCCTGTCTGATTATCCGATAACCCATCCCTCCCCTCTCTTTATCAAATATTAAAGGCTGGCAACGCGTTGGCTTCTCTCCTAGTGTTGCAAACGTCCATAGGCGAGGATAACCACTTACCATGAACTGGGCCATTTGCCTGTTTGAAAGCTTCGCAACAAAAAGGTGCAAGTCATGAATATAGAAAATTAGATTCATTAGTTTCTAGAACTTTCTATGCAACTTTCTTTGTGTAGAATTCTACTGCACATTTCACGGAACTTCATTTTTAGACTTGGACTAGTCTATGCCGTAAAAGAAGAATACTAGAAATTGTTTACATATTTATTTAATAGAGTTATTGATTTAATGCTCATACTTGTTATGTATGTGTATCTATACTAATATTATAAAGAAGAAAGTTTTGTATGTTTGTAACCAATAAACTCAAAAACTGCTGGGCCGATTTAAAAAAATCTGTCACATTCGAATGCTACATTATCTCTGATTAATATAGGCTATATAAAAACTAGGGATCCCTACTAAAACTTCAATAACGTAACCCATAAATCTAAACAAAATACTTGGCGCTGGAATCGAGTTCTACGATTTTGATAAGATTTTATGTGTGTTTAAGTGGGTGGGATTCACAATTAGACCCGGTAGGTGGCACTGGAATGTTATTCTAGATTCTATTTTTCACGGAAGGATAACGTCTGCCGAGACCGCTAGTTTATAATATGCACATTTAATAATTTACGGTTTGAAATCCAAGATAGCAAATAAAATTAATTTCATTGATATGTTGAAAATTTGAATTTCGAATTAGATTCCATAAACACAATTAACAAGATTTAAAAGTAAAAAGCGCTCCACAAGGAAGTATAAAGCATTAAATACTGCTAATTAATCCGATAACCAAATATTATATGAATTTGCTTTATTGTACTCAATCAACTTTAAGCATCCTGATCTGCACTTGTGATACCGGTCTAAATGACGCAAGGAATACCTATAATTGACAACTGCTTAAGTATGAGGCATGTAGCTACGTATCTAGACAAAGTATTACCTACTGCAATAGCGTACCTCCAGACACCAGAATTTATTTTATGCTAGTGCTATTCTCCTGGCCTTGCTTGTTTATATTTTGAATACATATTCCGGGAAAACTATCCTATATTTAAGGCTAAATATATCCTATGTTTATCCTTGTTGTTGTTAGTATATTTATACCATATTACCCTTGCAGGAACGGAGATAGAATACAATTTCCTGCGGCCAGGCGGCCTGTTGTAAGAGCGACAAAACAACCCACAGTCAGGTGGTAGATTTGCCCGTCTGGATGGCTACCACCCCTAGTCTAGAGTATGCTTCCATAACAACCTTGAGTTGTGTTCCGGCATTAGTGGTCATGTTCCAGTTTACCTTTAGATAGCGGCAGCATATCGGTAGCACCTATGGTGTTAAAAGTCTTCATAGGCGATGCTAACCGCTTTCCATCAGTGGGCCGTCTGCCTGTTTGCTGAACTCACAAAACGAAAAAACCAAATTTCATAATGATTGATTCCCAAAGAAACTTTGTCCAACTTACAGACATCCAAACAAAGGCACTATCACGTTTTAAGCATGGATTCGGAACAATAAGTTTACTAAATTCTATAAGTTAGTAGCTTTCATCCATCTAAGTATATAAGATCTTTAGTTACCATTAATTTCGTTAATTTGTTTAGAACAGGCTCTCATACATTATAACCTCAAAGTGAATTACTGCAAACATATTCTTTTATGCTAATGTTTGTTCCACACGATCTAACCAGCCAGTACAAATATAATGAATAGGATGCCATTCCTTCCACTCGACAATGTTGCAAACCCCTCACTTTTTTAATTGCGCCAATAAAATTTGAATATGGAACGCGAATAACGTCTCGGGTAATAAAGCACGCGTGAATGCACCGGGCACTAGATACGGGCACTTTTACCATTTTCTAAACGGCATTTTGCTGTTATTATTGTTTATAGCAGACATTGCACACTATTTACATACACACACAGAATATCATTTCTTTAATCGAGTCACTAAAATAATAGGGTATTTAAAAGCTAGGATAATTTGACGACAGAAAATATAAATAACGTTAGCATGTCACTGTTGGGCTCTGAATTTCTAAATTTACGGGAATGATATACCTTTGACACAGTCCAAGGCGGCTTAGCGAGTTTCATGTAAGTATGTATCGATATGCAGATTTCTCAGTGTTTTCCTTCACTGTAACCTAGTGGTAATTGTAAGAATGTAGCTATTTTCAGAAAAAATTCATGTACTTCTAAGAGTCAAACCCACGTTACCGTAAAAAGCTAACCTAAAAGACGATAGATAGATTATCCTTAAATTTAAAGTAGATACAATCACAAGCAGGTATCCCGCTTTTATTATACGTTTACTATACTTGGAACAGCATAAAGTTCTAAAATGGAGTATTTGTACGCATTGAAGGTATTTATTTGTTGGACACTCACAACGGTGCGGCAGCCGATGATACTGCACTGAACGGCTTGTGAGCACGCAAGTAGGGTGACTCTAAGATCCGTATTCAGTATGAAACGGCTAAAATTACGGGTAAAATCAGTTGTTTTGCTCTAAATCTATATTATATAATGGTTTAATTTATCAAAGAGAGAAAACAATACGTTTTATAGTTACATGTTATCTCATTATAATTTTTTTTATATTTCATTTGAGAAATATAGCTATTAAAACTACTCATAAATTCTTCAGCCGATCAGAGGGCTGGTTAGAAACCTACCTAGGACAACGGATCAGTATGGCGATCCAGCAAGGTAACGAAGCCAGCCTTCTGGGCACCTTACCCATAGAAGACGGTGATCTAGGCTCAGTATTCTGCTTATAGTCTTGAGAATTATAGGTAGAATACAATATAACTAAGTTAAGTTTTCTTTATTGCACTAGCTTATAATGTCTTAGTTTAATAAAGAGAAATGACACTAAATTTTGAATAAAATCTTGGCATTGCTGACATTATATCAAAGTAAACACAATAGGGATTACAATTTAACCAATAAATTAATAATATTTTGACTTGGTAATGAAGTCTTTTGAGTCAGTTTGTCTTAAATTGATTAACTATCTTCCTTGCTAAAACCAAGTATAGGTCAAGTTGTAGGAATATGACTGAATAGTTGATATCAATAAAACAGTCAATATTCTTCAACTTTACTTTACTTATTTTTAACCACATTTATGCAAAATCACACTTCAAGTACTTACTCGCTGCTATAATAGTTTTAGCCATATTAAAGTAATTGTAATTTTCTAACCGATACATAGGAAAATTTTAATTAACGTAAATCATAATAATCCTACCACCTGTCGAGTACTCTATCAAATTTCCCCGGATATCTGATATAGTTTGTAAGCAATTTTATGTCGTGTGTAAAAGCATTTAACTCGCGTGACATCACAATTGAGCCGTTTCATACATATTTAGACCATAATAGACGATAAAGCTGCTCTTTCAAGCAAACAACTTTCCATAAAGTAAGTACTTAACGCCACATATGCATTTGTGTAATTAGTTATATTTTTGAATTTAAAAATACAATTATATATTTTTTGAGTTTGTGACTTGTGTAAAGGCCTGAGCCTGTTGAGACTCCGGTTGTGAATTTGTGGACTGTACTTTGATTGATGCTTGAAGAATAATGAACGGTTTATATATAGATATATGGTTTTATTGCTTTACTGGTATTACAAATTAATTATTTATGTATGGTGCGCGCGCGTTGACGTGAGAGGATCGTTAGCAAAGTGCTTGTCATATGTGACACCGGCCGATGCGCCGCGTCGCCCCCGCCGCGGCTGCCGCCCCGCGCCAACTGGTCCAGTTGCTGGCTGCAGCCGTAACACTTGGCACCTAGGCCTTTAATCCAGATAAAATTTTAAAGATCAATTGAAATTAAGTATAGCCAACCTTATAAAATTAATATACCTTATCGGGCTTTAGTAGTAAAATTCGCTACAAAGGCAGGCAAAGGAATCTTAGTCCATACAGCCAATTCTGATGTTTAAGTCTGTGTATAGGTAGCGCAGTTGAATTGTAGGCTATAACCGACGCCATTCAACGGAGTTCTTGTGGAAACTGAAAGACCACATTTGACTATACTGTTAACAAAACACATTAATTATTTCTCAAAAACTATTAATATCCTACAACTATTGTTATTTTAGAATAATTTTACCCATTTTTGGAAAATGGAACTGCACAGCACAACGTCCCCTTTCAATTCCCGCCAAAAACTCGAAAGTCCGATCATTTATTTATCTTTTTTCTGGGCCTCGAATAGAAATCGATTTTCATGAAATTAGTCAAATAACCATAGAATAATTTTATCCCAAAAAACAAGTTTTTGGAAGATATAACATGTAAAATTAATGCTTATATCAATGCCAACGTCTTTGTGGCTCTTCGGTACTGATTTTTCGGGTGATTTGCGGGTATTCTATTGACGCGGTCGATAACGCAATATTATTTTAATGTGAATAAAATAAAGAAGTATTTAAAAAAAAACAATTATTTATCTCTTTTTTATAGAAATATAGATTTTTTAACCCTGTTTTGATAAAAACTGAAGGAATAAAATCGTTTCATGTTAACAATTTGGAGGTAGTTTCATGAATTTTTCTCTTAACTTAAAATAACTATAGAAAAATCACGAAAAAAACCACGTTACGTTTCTTATGGTAAAGATTTATGATAATTAATTGTTTTTGATAAATTATTGATCAGTAAATATCAACGAAAAGTTGTTTCGTTTGCACCCCACTTTCAACCTTTTGCGGCAATAGTAGCCTTAAGCTATTTTCTAGTATACAGACGTATTCTCACCCCCGTTTTATTTTATACAAGGAATCTAATCAGCCCTATAAAATTCCAGAAAAGAAAAACAGGCTATGTCACAGTAATAAAAAAAAGGATAAGATGAATCCAAAACCCTTGGCTAGGGTTATTTACATCCCTTTTTTCGTCTACACGTACATCTGTTACCGGGGCCGGGTAAGCCCGAGATTTGCGAACTAATTTCAACTGCAAATCCCTAAAATGAGTGGGATTTGAGTCACGGCGTCTGTACACACCTTTATTCGCTCACGGTAATTTAACCACGGGTTTATGTACTGGTGAATTGAATTTTCTTTTTTTTACCGAAATAGTGATGTATATACTGTCATGAGAAAAATTAGGTGCTTATCTATGAAATTGCTGTTTGATTAATGTGACAATTGACTTAAAGGCCTAGCTGCCAATTCAAAAACTAAAAAAAAATTGACTGGCTTTTAAAGTATGGTTTAACACCGTTTTCTTTCTATACAGTGAGTAGAAAGTCTTGAGTTATTTTCAAGTAAGAGAAAATAACGAGGCCATTTATGGACTTATAAGGCTGTGTGGAAGGTTCCTCATACTCAGACCCGTTGAAATATACTACAAAAATATTACTTGCATAGTAATAATCCTACAACTATATTTTTAAAATATATGATTGAAATATAAATGCACAGCAAAACATCGCCTTTCAAAAGTTCCGATAAGAAGAGTTTTAACTATTTATATTTCACAGTAAATAAATACCTAAGCTAATAATACAGGCCCTTAAGAAATCGTAGTTATTATTACCTTATAACCATATAAGATAGCCATCTTATTTGATCAATCCTCTAACCTCTCATGGTAACTTACATGTCCTACACTTCCCATAGTGAATAATAAATAAATCAGCTACTGGTATACTCCAAATATATGCAAATCGTTCATTTTCCCACGAATATTTGCATTTGCATTGCAAGGGTTGAATATCACGGAACGTCTTGGATTATGCTAATGTCCACCTTAGGACATCAATTATGCGACCAGCTGTTGCATTCTAATGTTAATTTAATTTTGAAAGATTTGTAAAGATTCAGAATAATTTTGGTAAATGAATGTGTTCAAAATGACATTTTCCAACATAGAATATTATATTTTTTTAAATAATGAAATAGATTTATTCCTACCGACTGCGTCATCGTATAGGTTATTTCACGATTTTCGGTGGGTTTTTTTAAAATATTCTTATAGGTATCGTCTGTATATTTAACACTGCTTCTTAATAAATGTTCTCCTATATATTAATGTGCTTTGTGATAATATTGTTTTTAATTATGGCTCCAACGCCTTAGGGATACTTGTATATAATGGGGTGAATATGAGAGTTGATGCCTGTCAAACTCGATGTTCTCATTGACATTGACAGGTGCGTTTCATTTCCATTAGAAGTGTTAAAGTCATTAGCTATCAATCACTTTACTAAATATTACAATCTAGTCTAAAGAGGCTAATAAGTAATTTAATTTTAACCTAATATTATAAATCATAGCCAATATGTCCATCAGCACATTACTTAGTCACTATCTGTTAAGGTTCACATGTTCTCACAACATGAAGAAAACAGAAGAAAGAAGATAACAAGAAGATAGAAAAATCTCCGAGTTTCTTCGAATGGTGATTTCCACTAGCGAGGTATAGAGTTCCTACGTAACCAATAACACTGTAGGAACTTCATACCGTGCTCTTGGTTGCGCCAAACCCCAGCATTTACGCCATATTCACATATCAAGAAAATGAAGATAAGAAGATCCTTCTAAATCAGCAACTTTAACTAGGATATTAAATAATATACACACATTATAGGAAAAATGGTTTTTTGATATTATAAAATAAATTCACTATGTTTAAATTTTGTTTTGTTCATTTCGGCCCCATTGCGGGCTAAACAACTAAATGCAATATAAACTTGTCAGATTTATTGTCAATGTCAAAACGTAAGATCATTGACTAAATAAAGCCTAACAAAAGAGTTCCTGTTGTTCTTGTATATTTGCATGATTCCTTCATGACTGCACTAATAATTTAATTATTTGATGGCCTCTGGGGTTGTGCGGGCTAATTCTTAGTCGGCCGAACTCGCTGGAACGTAGAGGGTTCGATTCCTGGCGAATTTTCCGTTATTTACTAAGGTCTGGGTGTCTAGGATCGGCCACAGTGTGATCTGTTCTTTATTACTCATAATACAAGCGTAACTTGCCCAGCTTGGGTTTTCCTATTATTATATTATATAATATTTCTTTATTGTATAAGCTTGTATCTATATAGTATCAAATATATAAAGATCTCGTGGCACGTATTTGTGGTTGCACTCCTCCGAAACAGCTTAACCGATTTTAATGTTTTATTTTGTATATTTGGTAGGTATGAAAATAGGTTGTAATGTAAATTTCATCCTCCTATGGTGTTTTTTTTATGGCTGAACAACGTTTGCTGGGTTGGCTAGTATATTTATATACCTAGTACACACAAATGAAATCCTTGATAAATATTTTAAAAAGGTAAAGTATATAAAAACAGTGTGGATGGTAGAATTGGTGCTGGTAGCCCGCAACGTACTTACCGTGATCAAATCTCAGATGTTGTAAAAAACAGTGTAAAAGGAATCTACATATAGTAATTGTGTATTTACTAAGAGATTAATGAAAGTAGATGAAGCAAACGATGTATATCAAGTTCGTAGTAAGTGGAAATCCATCGTCTCTGCCTACCGCTATGGGAAACAGCGGGACGTTATATAATGAATGTCAAGGAATGTATTTACAAAATATTAATTTTCTTTAAGTAAGTCGTGGTAGCGTAATGGCTAGTACACGTGTCCCAAACTCAAAGGGCGCGGGTTCGATCCTCGAGTTTTCTGACCTAATGTACATATTGTTACAATAACCACGTGCTAACAACGGTGAAGGAAAACATCGTGATGCAACCTGCACATCGAGATAACCGATCGGCATATTAGTAGTTACGATGTAGCTGGAGAACTGGGAATTGACCACAAAACGGTTTTGGCGCATTTGAAAAAAGCTGGGTACACAAAAAAGCTCAATATTTGGGTGCCTCATGAGCTCACTGAAAGAAACCTAATGAACCGTGTACTCATTTGTGATTCTTTATTACGACGCAATGAAACCGAACCATTTTTGATGAAGCTGATAACTGGTGATGAAAAGTGGATCACGTGCGACAAGAACGTGAGAAAAAGATCGTGGTCAAAAGCCGGTCAGGCTTCACAGACTGTGGCGAAACCCGGGTTAACTCGCAACATGGTGATGCTGTGTGTATGGTGGGATTGGAAGGGCATTATTCATTATGAGCTGTTACCGCCAGGCAGGACCATCGATTCTGAACTGTACTGCGAACAACTGATGAGATTAAAGCAAAAAGATGAGAGAAAGCGGCCGGAATTAATCAACAGAAGGGTGTGGTTTTTCACCATGATAACGCTAGACCTCACACAACTTAGCCACTCAGCAAAAATTATGAGAGTTTGGCTGGGAGGTGTTAATGCATGCGCCGTATAGTCCTGACCTTGCACCTTCAGATTTTCACCTGTTTCGGTCTCTGCAGAATTCATTAGGCAGTGTCAGGTTAATATTACGAGAGGACTGCCAAAACCACTTGTCGCAGTTTTTTGATCAGAAGCCCCAAAATTTTTATAGCAATGGGATCACGTCCCTACCTACCTACAAGATGGCAAAAAGATATCCAACAAAATGGCACCTACATACTTTAGTCAAATGTAAATAAACTTTAAAAAAAAATCTTTTGAATTTTTATATAAAATGCGAAGAAACTTTTTCCCCAACCTAATATATAATTTTTTTTATCATTAATTACAATGCAATACTGGACGTAGTTTTCTCTATATTTGCGTACATACATGCATGTAACATATACATCGTAATGCTCGATCTTAAAAATATTTAAAATTAAACCAAAAGCATAAATAATTCGGCTATTGAAAAGTTGTCGAAACGTCAGAAATGAAAAACCAAATAGTAATGACTCTTTAAAACCGTAAATCTTAGTTTTGATTATTTCAATGTGTCTTCCGGTTAAATAGTATAAACGAATGAAACGTTATATTCGAAAAAGCTACATGGAGTCAGTTTTTAGGTTAAAGGAAATGTTTTTAAATTAATCATCTTAGCACACAAAATTAAATTACTAACATTTTCAACTTAAATTAAATTTAACTAATATTTTATCTCCTAGAAAAAAGAGCCTATAAACATTTAAAAATAAATATCCCAATATTTAACACATTGAAGTTGGCAACACGAACACACCCAGTTTCCGGCAACAATTAACATCAATTAAAAAGTGTGTCCCACTTCTTAGCCGCATATTTCCAAACATCGTGTAAATACGACAGTAAACACATAAAATCATAAACAATTCGAGTGTATAGCGATTTCATTATGATACGGCTACTTCGAAAGGCGCAGGAATAAAGTTTTTTGTGCGTACATATTGTTCTTTAAATTATTGGTTTATAACACGAGAACATAGAGCATGTGGTTTACGTTTATTTCGTTTGGGAGTTGCCAAATTCGGTGTTAAAAATATGAACTTTAACTACAATTTTAACAGGAAATATTGAAAGAACGTAATTTCTTCAAATATATGATAAGCAAAAAGGGTGTTCTCTAATTATATCTAATACGAACTTGTAAAGGAATGTTACGTTTGTGAAACGGAATTAAATTAAACATGGTGCTCACATACAAGAGATACTTACTATCGCTTTCTAATATTGATATATCACTGAAATATGCAAAATTCCTAGAGTTCAAGAAAATTTCAGTCCAACGTATAAATACATACAATTACATTTGGTAGATAAGTTCAGCTTGAGTCACAATTAAGTTAAAATTTTATAAATATTTCTGAAAATTGTTCTTGTGTATTGCGCAAATACTTCAACAAATTTACAATGTTCAATACCTGATCTCCCGTATCCGATATTTATGACTACATTACAATTGAAAAGCAGCTGTTTATTAGTTAAGGTGTAATATTAATAAGATTTAAATGAAAGTGGGTAATACACTATTTCAAAATTGTTTTATTAAACTTTAAATTTAAACGTGGCTTGAAAACAATAAAAAACACATATAATTTTGTATACTTCAAAATGGACCAACAATTTAACAGAGTTGCCTTCCTTTCACAAATAACAAGAAACTACGTTCGTCAATGACACCAAAGTGAGCTATTGCTGGAATGCGTACAATTCTGTGTGAACGGCAGCCGGTCAGGCTATGAGTTTCACTCAAGTTTATTTTAGCTTATTGTATGAGAAATTATTTTTGAATGAAACCTAAGGGATGTCAGTAATAAAACAAGAACAATAGATAGACAGATTTTTCTTTTCTTTCATCACATAAAAAAATATTTACTAGATATATTTTGAAGGCATTACCGTTTTTCATTTTAAAAAAACCGCCCGCCCTTCCATATTTGTCGTGTATCGGATGGCAGAACAGTTTATGTGAAGCTGGTCATACTTACCCGACACCGTATTTTTGTCGGCGCCGACAAAAAATGCTGGGTGTTTTTTTAGAGGAAAACATCGTGATGAAACCTGCACATCGAAGTAACAATTTGTCAAACCCACTAACGTGTGCCTTGGGCAAACATGGTCAGTATAATATCCATTCCCTCAAAAAACATTAGGAGGTCCGAGCCCAGCAATGGGACATTATGGGCTGTTATTATTATTCCACGTGTATATATTTTTTATTTTTATGTTTTTTAATACACACATATATAAGTAATATAAAACTGGCCGTCCCGGCAGACGTTGTCCTGTCCTGAAAAAATCAAAATCTAGAACCCGATTGCAGCGCCACCTAACGGATCCAGTTGTGAACCTAAACCATTCCCGAAACCCTCTCACACAGAAAAATAATTTCACCTAAATCCTGGAACCGGATTGCAGCGCCACCTAACGGATCTAGTCGTGAACCTAAACCATCCCGGAAACTACTCACATATAAAAATAATTTCACCTAAATCCTGGAACCCGATTGCAGCGCCACCTGTAGGATCCAGTTGTGAATCTAAACCATCCCGGAACCCACTCACACAGAAAAATAATTTCACCTAAATTCTGGAACCCGATTACAGCGCCACCTGAGGATCCAGTTGTGAACCTAAACCATCCCGGAACCCACTCACAACGAAAAATAATTTCACCTAAATCCTGGAACCCGATTGCAGCGCCACCTAACGGATCTAGTTATGATCCTAAACCATCCCGGAACCCACTCACATACAAAAATAATTTCACCTAAATCCTGGAACCTGATGGTAGCGCCACCTAACGTATCTAGTTGTGAACCTAAACCATCCCGGAACCCACTCACACATATGAAAATAATTTCACCTAAATCCTGGAACCCGATTGCAGCGCCACCTAACGGATCCAATTGTGAACCTAAACCATCGCGGAACCTACTCACACATAGAAAAATAATTTCACCTAAATCCTGGAACCCAATTGCAGCGCCACCTTTTCAATTGTGAATCTAAACCATTCTCGAATCTCCTTGAACACTCAAAAAATTTCATCAATATCAGTCCAGGGGCTTAGGAGGAGTTTAGCGACACACGAAGAGATGAGATACACACGAACAGGAGAATGTTTATACATACATATAAAGATCTTCCAAAATTTCGATGCAGCAATCCTTTGCCTGCCATTGTGGTGAATTTTATTACTATTAGTACGTACTATGTGGAGTTTAGATCACCCATTTACATTTACAATTAAATTGTATGTCTCTAAAGACCACGGGCCATAAAAATGGCGCGAACTTTTCGAGGGCTTCCATGGGGTCATGAGAAGGCCAACACTTACAGGCCTCTTAACAAATTTAATGTAAATGTTGCGTGGCAGTAACCGGTAATTATCCCTGACATCATATAAAAATGCACCCAAGGACAAACCCCGGTCAGTGTAAGTAAGAACTATTGTAAGAAATGAGAATAAAAGTTACCGGGCTATTGAGATGAACTGTTAGTAGAAAGAGCGACAGAACATTTGTAGTGCCTTTGATATGACAAATGTCCATAGGCGACGGTAACCGCTTTCCATCAGGGCTGTCTGCCTGTCTGCTGAACTCATGCAATAAAAAAAATATCATATTAACAATTAGGAACATAGAACACCAATTTATAGACAACTAGATGCGCCCCGCGGTCTCACCCGCGTGGTGATAGAAAATCGTTATATTTTGGATAAATCACACTATATCTTTATAAATTACAGCCTACATTTATTCTGATGTGTAAGCTCTATTATTGTAAAATTTCATCAAAATCCATTCAGTAGTTTTTGCGTGAAATAGTAACAAACATACTTCCATACATACATTCTTACAAACTTTCGCGTTTATAATATTAGTAGGATACCTGCCTATTATTGCCTCGTATAAAAACATAAACAACTCAAAGTTATGAGTTCCGCTTGAAGTACGGATGGCATCCATCCAAGCATATTCTAATATGTTGTTGACAGATACATAATATTTTTTATATTTTCCAGACATAAATACATGCAAACTACTTCAAGCACGTAATAAATTCATCTCTATTGAAATAAGATATCATCCAAGTGTTTTAACTTTTCCCTGGGTTATTCATGTCGTTTTTAGTGAATTATAAGCTTCCCCGTCACTTCAATATACCAACAACGGTGTTCGATAAATTACTCTTGAAGCAGACTGAGAAGTAAAATACGAACCGTGAAAGAAGAATAATAAAGATAGGGCTTCGTCTGGTATTAAAGTTATTGATTGTGGCCAAATGCGTCCAATTTATAGCGTAGTGGAACATTCACAAGCCAAATAGATGGCGCTGTGCAATAATTGATGTCACAAACGTTTTCCGAAACATACAAAAAATATATACAAACTTTCAACAACAACAGATGGGCCTAGACCTGCAAGCAACAACACTAGCCTCGCTGGAAGATCTTCCTTTGAGACGGAGGAGCATTCCATCTCGCTCCCCCATCCTAGACGGGGCACCCCCCTAAAACAGTGCTAAAATGCCATTAACGAATAGCTATATTAGTATATATACGTATGTTATCTGTCAATATGTAACGTCATTGACAATTAAAAACAATGTCGCATCACAATTAACGCATTACACCCAACGATTACGTGCGTGAAACGGCCTATAACTATAACACCATCCTAGATGAAGCCCGAGGGTAAGGTATGTATGACAATCGCCCAATAAAAAAGTAACTGGTAACACACTGTATTGACAGTAGGTGCTATTCGTTTTGTTTCTATAGAAAACCACCCCTGGTCTAGAGTATGCCGCCATAACAACCTTGAGTTGTGTTCCGGCAGTAGTGGCCAGGTTCCAGTATCCCTTAAGAGAGCAGCAGCGCATTTGTAGCGCCTTTGCTGTTAGAAATGTTCATAGGCGATGGTACCCACTTTCCACTCGGTGGGCGCCATCTGCCTGTAAAACTTCCAAACAAGGTCTTATTATTTGAAACATATTTTTTAATCTTGAATCAGATGTTATCTGAAAATTTTATAGCAAAATATATAATAAGGATAAATAGAAAAATGTTCAATAAACTAAATGGGCCTAAACACAACCGCGACGCGGCATCACACCGCCGAAATCGGCGGCGCCGTCCACTGCAGCGCAGAAATTTACGTTGTGCAACGCACCGCGCATTCCAGCCTTGTGACGTCACGGTAGGGTGACAACAACACCATAAGGTCCATTTGTCTGTAGGATGCTTGGAAAGAACACGCGCCTAAACGGTAGAATTATACATAGATTGTACAAGAGTATGCCAGTCTAGCAGACACTGATGAGGTATTTAAATTATTGTGGACTGTATATAAAAGATAGATGCTGGTGTATTCGACGTTATGGTATATACAATGTATTATCGTCCATCGCACTAGCCGTCGTGCGGGCGAATGTTCCTCGATACCACGACGGCCGCGGCCTGCGGCCCAGCCGTGGCCGTGGGGCGGCCCCTCCTCCTCCGCGCGTCTGCACCCATGCGTGCTCCAACATAGATAAAAAAACAAAAATGAATATTATTATATAAATAGAAATAAAATATCTAGATAATAAGCTATTAGTTACTTAATAAAACAAAAAAGTAACAAACCGTATTAAAGTAAGAATAAGTGTGAAATTAGAATAAGTAATAATGTAATAGTAGATAAGTTTTTTTTTCTGAAAAGAAAAGAAAAATAAGATATAAAAGTAAAAAGAACCTCCCTTTCCCTGTTTTGTGTTTTAGAAATAAAGAAAAAGATAAATAAAGAACCCTATCTTAACTCATGATGGAGGAGAAGACGATAAAAAAACGGTAGAATTATAAAAAATAAAACGACAGTGGTTGCTGTAGATTTCTTGATATCTTTCGTTGAGGAACGTCTAACTATGTGGGAGTGATATCAAACTAGTGATGAGGCTTACATAAAAATTGTCCGATCCACGACTGAAATTATCTTTCGTAATTATTAAGTACTCTTTGAATATGCAATGCTGCGGCCGAATAGGGGCAGTTACAAGACCTAATTTCAAAGAACCTATATCTTACACTGATGGATACTATTTTAGATCTTATTTAATTTCATTAAAGTTCGAAATTGTATATTTAAAAAAAACGCATCGCCATTATTATTTTTATAAGGTAAAATCAATTCTTAAAAAGTAAACTTCAACAGATTTATAAAACAAGAAGAGTGGAAAAGCGTTTGTGAAATAATTTATGATAGGGCGAAAAAGATGCCGATTAATAACAAAAGAGCAATACGCTAATTGCGATCCATGGCAACGTTCACGAATTCTACGACAGCATAACGCTTTGCGGCGCGGCGCTGCAACGCGGTTATGTGATTAGGCCCAATACGTTAGATATAGATAGATAAATTAAATATTGTACAAACACAAATTATTGTACAAATTTCATCCATATAGCTCTTCTACCTACCACACACATCTGTCCTACCTACCCACATCATACCGACCTGCTGATAAAAATATCCGAATTTCTAATAAAATGACTGCGACACACAAAGACAGAAGACAACAAACAAAAAAACAGAAGGACACAACGAGAGCATAAGGGTTTCTTGGTATTTTCTTAACTTTTCCCGACTAGTACACAAAATAAAACTATGTTTTAATAACGGTTTTCAGCGCGGTATTTTATTTGATTTTTACTCAGACGTTTCGCAGCTTTTCACGTGGACTGAAAAGTGGGTAAAACCTCGGAATTCATAATGAAATACCGCACTGAAAACCGTTCAAACGTAGTTTTATTATAATGGTTTCTTTTTAGCTAGTAGTTTGTAACACGTTTGGGTTACATACAAATTATTAACTAAAAGGACTGTTTGGTTACAAACAATTTCGTATGCCTGGCAAATACCGAACGTACATACACTACATAATTATAAGCCATAGAAAGGTTTTGGCGATCCATAATCTTTAAAAAGGTCAAGGCTTTCGAAAAGAAGCGCTAAGAAGATTTGGATACAAAACGTCAAATTCGCAAAGAGCGACCCAAGGCCTCCTATAGCTACATGTAAGTACAACGCCGCTGGCCAACTACATTATACGATATATGGCCGGGAATTTAAAAACAAATTCAGTCTGGTCAGTCACATTAAGGGGTCGCCGTTACTGAAATCGGAAAGGAGGACTATATATATAAAACTAGAAGTCCCGACAGACGTTCTTCTGCCCTGAAATTAAAATCTAGGACCCGATCCCAGCGCAACCTACCGGTTCCAATTGTGCGTCTAAAGTATCTGGGGACTACCTCCACTCAAACACACACAAAAAATCATCACTTCGGTAAAGGAGATTAGGAGGATCCTAGAATCCGAACGCAGCGCAACCCATTCCAATTGTGAATCATAATAATCTGCGCACCCACTCAAACACACACTAAAAAAATCACCAAAATCGTTAGTCTTTCTCAAGTTATGCGCGTACATGCATTTTTACGATTAATTTATGTATACTATATACTAGCTGTACTCGACAGACGTTGACCTGCCTTTATAAAATTAAAATCTAGTACCCGATTGCAGTGCCATCTACCGGGACCAAATGTTAATTTATACTATTCTCGAATCCAGTTGAAGAAAAAAAAATCATCAATATCGAGCACACAGCTTAGGAGGAGAATACTCTTAGATTATAGAATAAGAGAATCTAAACCATCCCAGGACCTACTTGAACACACAACAATAAATCACCTGAATCCTGGATCCCGATTGCAGCGCCACCTACCTGGTTTAAATTTGAATCTAAGCCATCCCCTTTCCGGGACCCACTTGAACTCACACCAGATCAATTATCGACCGCCGAGAGTAGAAAATTATTACTTACTTACTTAGTACTAATATCACTATTAAAAAATAGGGGCTGGTGGTAAACGGGTGAAAATTTAGGGTTGTATGTATTTTTTATTTCCAAATCATAAATAAATAAAAATAAAAATATGTTGTCATCAAAATAAAAAAATATTTAGGCGTGGGTCACCCTTGTCATTTAGGGGTATGAAAAATAGATGTTGGCCGTTTTCAGACCTCCCGATATGCACACAAAATTTCATTTCGTTTCGGAGGAGTGTGGTAACATATTTTATTTTAAGCAACAGGCGGCCAAAATAACAACGGGACCCTTAAAATGGATACTCTCAATTGAAATTACGGTAGAGTGAAAAAACCGGTTAAAACACAAGCACTAAAATACTTAAAAAAATGGCGTAAATATGCAACCCTCAGTGAGAGTTATATGTTTGTGCAGTTTGCTGTCGAAACGCTTGGACCCTGGGGTCCTGAGGCCATGAGCCTCTACCAAAATTTATCAAAACGACTCATTGAGTCTTCAGGTGATCAGAAGGTTGGTGCCTATCTCCGGTAACGGATCAGTATGGCGATCCAGCGAGGAAACGTACCCAGCCTTCGGGCACCTTACCCATAGAATACGGTAATCTAGGCTCAGTATTCTACCTTATAATCTTGATGAACTATGAGTAGAATACAATATAAATAAGTTAAGTCTTCTTCTATTGTATTAAATTATTTATGGTATTGTAATTACAATAATTGATTGTATACAACTAGCTGACCCGGCAAACTTCGTACCGCCTCAGAATTAATTTTTTTATATTTACTCACCTTTCCCTGGCCTTCCACAAATAACTCAAAACCAAAATTAGCCAAATCACTCCAGCCGTTCTCGAGTTTTAGCGAGACTAACAAACAGCAATTGATTTTTATATATAAGATATATAGTATTTATAATACAGTACATAATTAAAAAACTAAAACACAATATTAATTCACAAAACACATTATTATGTACATTTTAAACTGACTCAAAACTAGTTTAAATCTTGATTTATTACATAGTGTTATATGATATTGGAATATTTTATTTTGGACATTTAAAACATAATAATTTGAGAGATTTAAATAAAAATACTGTATTTCTTTCTACATTGACATGAACGTCTTGATACTTGAACGTATTTACAAGTTTTATAATTAGCTTCTATCTATCTTTTATTTAAATTACATGTGTTCAGCAGACAGGCAGACGTCCCCAGCTGATGGGAAGCGGTTACCATCACCTATGGACATTTGTCACACCAGAGGTGCCACCAATGCTCTATAAAGGGGAGACTGGAACCTGGTCACTGAACACAACTGAAGGTTGAAGGTTATTATAGCGGCATACTCTAGAACAGGGGTGGTAGCCATCCAGACGGGCAAATACCGTTCCACCTGGTTGTGGGTTGTTTTGTCGCCTCTTACGACAGGCCGCCCGGCCGCAGGAAATTGTATTCTTTCTCCGTTGCTGCACGGATAAAATCTATATTTATAAAATTCATATCAATAGAGACCATAAGCGTCTTCATTCAGCTGAGATGAGTTTATTGAGATGGATGTGTGATGTTACAAGAATGGATAAAGTGTGAATGAGTGCATAAGGAGCTCTTTGAAACTGTCACCCGTGACTGAAAATTTGAGAGGAAGAAGATTAAGGTGGGCATGTAATGAGGAGGAATGAAAGCCATATGATGTGTGATAAGTGTGTTAAACTGGAAGACCGATGGTAGACATGAGATGACGAAGCTAGACACAGATGGTAAAGGTAGACAAAAAACAGACGGATTACGCTCGCCAAATGATTGGGATAAGCTGGAAAAAAAGAATATCTATATTTTACCTATGAAATAGTGGGGTCGAGTTCGGACAATGAATTTAAAAAAGAGAAAAAAAAACTGCAGGAACCTAAAAAGCATACTAATTCCCAGGGCCGGGCGGCTTGTCGTAAGAGGTGAAAAACAACCCACAGGCAGGTGGCATTTGCCCGACTGGATGGCTACCACCCCTGGTCTAGAGTATGCCGCCATAACAACCTTGAGTTGTGTTCCGGCATTAGTGACCAGGTTCCAGGTTCTCCTTCAAGGCTGGTAGCACTTTGGTACACCTCTGGTATTGCTAATGTCCGTGATTTTTTTACTATTCGATATCAAATTTTATGTAATTAAAAGTGTGATATTTTTTATCCCGGGAATTTTCCTGGGAGCGGTTTGTAGTTGCTCGTGTGCGTAAAAATTATCCTATACCGACACAGTTTTCATAACGTTTTAGAAGCTATCGAGCTTACATTTCTTTTTGAATGCTGCGATATTTTGCGTCCCGAGAATGTCGCGGGAATTTCAAGTCAAGCGTAGACTTGAATCCAAATTGACCGGATGCTAGTTACTTTGTAGACAATGATATAATTTACTCTAAGAATACGCATTCCTAATCAATTTCATCCATATAGACATATATTGTTGACAAAGTGACTGTGATGTACATAGACCAACAAACGGACGGACATGACCATTTTATAAAGGTTCCTTTTCGAAAATATAGGTTCCACACCATAAAATCCTACGTTTTGGAATAAAGAATAGACGCTTTACCTAATAAACCATCACATTATGACCTCTCCAAACCTTCTCTATTGCATTTATTAAATTGACATTTATTTTATTTTAATATCATATCGCATCCGTTTTGTACAAATACTTATATACTGTTTACAGGAAAACTGTATTGAAAACGACATAAATAGCAAATATTTACTACATAATATTATTGTATTACTTTAATAATTAATTTAATTGTGTCTATTTGTGAAATTCTCTACTAGAACCGATTTATATGAAAAGCATAGACAGTAGCAGATTTTTTTCGCCCCAGTGGCAGACAAAGAAAATGAGTCCATACAGCACTATCTGATGTATTATTAGTGAGCTGAGCTGAATTTTAGGTCTTCAACGGACGCCAAACAACTGAGTTCTTGTGACAAATCGAAAGGCCACATTTGACTACACAGTTCACATTTATCACGAAAACACGTAATTACAACTCAAAAACTATCAATATCCTACAAATGTTGTTCATTTTAAAGTATTATTTATTACTTTGCATTTTTACAAAATAAAACTGCAAAACACGTCACCCTTCAGTTACCCCAAAAACTTCTTTAGCATATTGCACATAAATTAGAAATATATTTTCACGTAATTTATGTGTCTAGCCAGATTCATATGAAATAATATACATAAGAACGATTTAAAATAATAATCTTCAAGCTTAAAGTCTAGGCAAAAGTTCACACAACTGGCGAGGAATTACTCAAATTATAGGTATTTCACTGAACGGTCAGTAACACCTATGTGGTCATTTGTATTTGGCACATCGAACATGGCAACACCTGACCTGTTACAGTACAATTTCATGTCCAAAGCAAACTAATTAACAAGTTATTGCAATCAGCACGTTCGTAAATCATTAATTATCGCATAATTACATTTAACATTATCGCATGTACACGCAATAATCGCTAATTTATTGGAAATTCTACAAATGCAACTGATACGCGAATGTTATAAATAATATTGCTTCTATATAACAATTATAACTACCGAGATATGAACAACTTGTTTCTATAATATAATATATATGAGAGATACCAATTCTTATCCCTCAGGTACGCTATATATATCAGGGGTGACCAACTTTTAGACCCAAGACCTATTGTTTACTGACGAATATATTTTAATAATAATAAATAAATTACTAATGTGGATCGAATTAAATATTAAATACAGTGTAAACTCCATCTAACGTCACTCGATTTAGCGACAAACTCCCTTAAGCGTCGAAATCACTTGGCTTTGGTTGGTTTAGCTTGTTTTTCATACAATGACGCACTCTATATAGCATTATGCCACTCTCAATAACGACAACAATTAAGTCATAATAAATACCATGTAAGTTGCCAAAATGAGTAAAAACTGCGCAGCTGTGTACGTTCTTTTATCGCTTTATTATTCTAGCCCGTAATAAACTCGACTATCGGCATCATACATACCGAAATTTCTAACTACTTCCTTTATCACCAAGATGCCTTAATATCGTAAAATTACTGGTCCAGCAAAAGACGTTAGACGAAAATAACAGACTTCTCTCCATTTAACGATAACTCTCTATAACGCTATAAAATGCACAGTCCTTTCAGTGTCACTATATAGAGTTTACACTGTATATTAAATATAATTAAATTAACTCAAGTAACTATATTAAATTAACCATACTAGTTTAAAAAAATTATATGCCATTACATGGAGAAATACGTTTTTACCATATTATAACATAAGACCTTGTATCCGTGTTTCAAACAAATTGGAACATCTGAGTATGTGTTGCAGACTCATTACTTTGAAACCTATTTTCGTATAGACTGTTATTTAAATATAACTTTTATTTTTTATATCAAACTGTTTTTTGTCGAGTGAAAATTATTGAGAGACATAGACATATTAACCATCCATTGTTGTGTTTATTACGATTAAACTATAGAAATAATACAAAACGTAGGATATATCCTATTAAAAATAACTATATCTCTCGTTTAACGACCACAACAATATGGATATCGGTAGCTACCGCATTTTTCCGGATATAGGGAAATTCCAGATTAAACAATTTAAATACATTATATATATATATATATTTTGGTAAGTTTAAACAGATAATATAGAGCATTTTTTTAATATCGATTCCAAACATTATTATAGTCAAAATCAAAATTTTATATACCTATTTTTTTTCGCCAGCAGTGGCAAAATAACGTTATGCATACATGTATACGTGTTTCACACAAATAAAGATCGATTTAATTATGTTCTAATTTTTTTAAGCCCTGTGCTCTCTACCAATTACATACACCTTGAAATCTTATAATTCATTATAAAATTATAGAGTATTTTTTAATTTTTGCCTTGGTACTCATCGAGTGGACTAATAGCTACAATCGACCGGTTAGCCACCCCTGATGAATAAGTGAGGGTATCTATAATCTACTATGAGTGCCAGCCAAAATTCAGTCGCGTTCTCATGGCAACGTTTGTTGTGACGACGCCTCAGCAAAATCAGCCACGTGTAGAGTAGATTATTCGTTGTATTTCCTTCATTTGTACAAATAAGGCAAATTACGGCAATGGCAAAAACGCGTTCCCATCCACTGTGGGTTTCTCGTGACACGTCAAAGGACTCAAATTAGCCGAATATTTGACTGGACCGTCTCCACTTGGTTCACTCACTAGCATCAGTGTAGCAGCCCCGTTTAACCGTGCTGTTTACAAAAGTTTTAAAATTAACTTTTTTAATCAACTTTATTTTTAACTTTGGCAAACTTGTCAGCATCCGCCAGCGTCTTCTTTGCCAAGGTTTTTAGTAACTTTGTACTTGTATAAATATACAAACAATAAAAACAAGCAGTTACTGATATCAACACGTCCATATCGTACCGTTTCACGTCGAAATAAATTATGGTATGTCTGAGTTATTTGTTCATGCAGTCCATGTGTAGATGTGTATAGATCACATGTTTGTGATATCTACTAATCACATCAAATGTTGGTCAAATATAGTGACAAATACGCTAAGCCAAGTGAGGTGCCGCTATTAGTGAGTTGCAATGGCGGCCAAAAAGGAAAATGCGACCGCTGTGCCATTTTTCGTATCCTACGGAGACATCATCATTTACATTAATAGTATAAAAAAGTAATCTAAATGTTGAACCAAACTCTGTGTCAAGTTTTATTTATAGTCAATAGTTTTCACGCGACGCTCTGACAAACAAATGGACAGATACACAGACAAAAATTCTAAGTTGCATTTTCGAAATGTACTGGTCAGAATGGTTCCCCTGATTTTTTTCCTCATTGTTCAATTCATTGTACAGTCGCGGAATGAAAATATTCGTCACTTTAAGTCGACTTTTGCTTGCACGAGTACAAGAAACAATACCGCCAACGTTTTAATAAATGTTATGTTTATAAAATTTAGAAACGTGAAAAAAGAAAATTGCAAAGTTAACAATGACAGACGCTGAGATTAACAATAAAAAACACAGAGATTAAAACCAATAAAAAGCTTTTACATGTCTAAACAACCTTCTTAGACATGATAGAAAATAAGACAACTTTGAAATAATTTTTAACTTTATTGTCAAATAGTTAAACATAATTTTCTGTGGAACAGTCTGTTCTGTGACTTAGTTTGAAAAGTTAAATAAATCAATTTGAAAACTGGCGGACATTTTCACACCGCGACTGTACAAATTCAACACTCCCCCAACAGATTTACTATATTGTACATATAGATAGATAGATAGATTAGGTAGTGAAAAAAACTGTGGACACACATCAGCTCTACAGAACTCTACATGTTTTTTTTATTACGAAGTTAACAAACAGGTACATACCTGATGGAAAGTGGTTACCGTCGTTACGTTTGCAACACAGAGACGAAGCCATCGCGTTACTAGCCTTTAGAATGGGATAGGGGAGACTGAATAGGAGGGATGGGATAAAGAGGGTGTATGGATTCTTTACCTCTTACGAAACACGATTAGCTCAAAGCTAATCATTTCATGCTGATATTCTGTGAGAGCGTGTTATCATACCGAGCGAGCCGGCCCAAAAAACTGTTCCAGTACGACTCTACCACATCAGAAGTGGTAGAGCCATGTTGGAATAGAAGTATGTGACCAAACACGGACCTTATCGGTTCTATTAATTCATTCAATGTAGGAACATGAGTACTTGTTCTACAGTTTTAACTGTATACTGTAGTTAGCTTATGTCATTGTGTTTTATAGGCCATTTCATGTCGATGTTCTATGAGAGCGTGGTATCAGACCGAGCTATCCTGCCCTAAGAGCTGGTAACAAGATAATGATTCTAGTACGACTCCAGCACGTCTGAAGTGGTAGAGCCATGTTGGAATAGAAGCATATGGCCAAACACGCACTTTACCGTTTCTATTAATTCAATTAATGTACGTACGAACATGGGTAGTTGTTCTACAGTTTCAACTGTATACTGTAGTTAGCTAATGTCATTGTGTTTTATGGGATAATAAAAAAAGAATCTAAGAATTACTAAACTCCATTGTTTTGGGTGTGGAATACTTAATTCGATATCGATTCAATGCAAATAGAGTCTCTCTTAACTGCGGAGTGGCATTCTCTCATGCGCGTGCACACGCAACTAATATACTGAAGGCCTCTAGAATGGTAATTCGTCGAAATTAAATTCAAAAATTTTAGCCAAAGTCACTTCTGCTAAAAAACATTTTTTAACATCCTTTAATATTTACTAGTAGTGGTCTTAACCTTTACTTAATAGGTCTTAGTAAACTCTCATGTTGTGATGGATATACTCTTCAACTAATACATATACAGAATGAATTTTTCAAGTGAGCCTTCAGGGCCAAATCTTAAAATATTCGAAATAGCGAAAAAGACACAAAGAACTCTCGAAGCCGATTTTGACGAAAACTAAAGTGGCATAATTAGTTTTTTGAATAATCAATTACCCTTGTCAGAAATCGAAGCGGCTGATTTTGAAAAAATAAACACATGCTGTATTATTATACTAAATCATAGTAGCTTGTAAGGATCGATTTCTGTGAAGGAATGTCAAATAGCAAATGAAGGGAAGTGGTTGATTTTTAAGAAATTGTTTTATTTTCTATATATTAAATGACAAATGCTGCATCAATGTTTACCAATTGACTGTTTTGATTGATTGGGGTGAAATAACGTATGTTTCGAATATTAATTTATAGATTTCTATTAAAAATATAATAATTTTTATCATTCTATTTTTAATAGGTATCGTCATCCATATTGAATAAAATGAGGTACGGTCAAATGACCGGCGAAATTTAGTATTTAAGTATAAGGAAAATAGAACATTTTCTTCAAAATCAAACCTTTCCCTTGGTTTGCCGTTTGATATTCCTTTACAGAAATTGATCCTTACAAGCTACACTATGATTTGGTATAATAAATACACGTGTCTTTATTTTTAAAAAACCAGCTGATTCCCTTCCTGACAAGCGTAATCCATTTTTCAAAAATTGAATTTTAATACCACTTTAGTTTTCGTCAAAATCGGCCTTGAGACATCTTTGAGTGTTTTTCACTATTTCGAATAGTTTAGGGTTTGGGTTTGACGGCCAACTTGAAAACTTCGCCCTGCATATAATGAAAAGCTGGTAAAACTAACTTTGTGTATTGCAACAACCACTGTGAATTTTTGTAGACGGTGGAAGTCCCGGTAACGGCCGAAGCTGTCACTTTTAAATCGTGTGTTCCATTTCTTGTAGTACATATTTTTAACATTGTTATCTTCGCGAACACCTCACTAACATAGATTTAATTGAATTGTAATAAATAATACAAAACAATTTTTCATAGTCATATCATGAAGTAAAGATCATATGGTGTAAGTTTAACCTTAGACTTTTGAGAAAAAACATTACCATTTGCGTCGGCGACTACATTTGCGTGGTTTTGATACTTCTAGTTATATTTTAGTCAATTTCATTAAAATCTTTTAATTACAACCACTGTATTATCGGGCATTAGTGGCCAGGTTCCAATCTGCATTTAAAGAGCGGCAACACATTGGTAGCACCTTTGGTGTGACAAATGTCCATAGGCTATGGTAACCATTGTCCATCAGGCGGACTGTCTGCTAATGTGCTGAACTCACGCAATAAAAAAATAATTAAGCTATATGACACAAAAAATAGTTAATAAAATAACAGTTAATTGTTCATCAAAAAACCCTTCAATAGTTTTTACGTTAAAGAGATATGCCCAATTCCTATATACCTGACCCTTATCCTATACCTAACCATCTCGGTTGAATTTTGACATTACTTGTATGGAGCTGATGGCAAATTGTAACCTTTAGTAAACACGCAAAATAGGCGCTATGTCGTCAAGTTGCGGAAACCGCCCGCTCGCAAAAGAAGAAGAAGAACCAATAATAAAACCATCCTCTGCAAAGCGGGCGGTTACCGCAACTCGACGACGTAGTGCCTATTTTACGTGAGAGGGTGGATGAGGGGTTTAATAAAGTTCAGATACTTCGCCCTGTATTCGGTCAACCATCCGCGTTCAAGCAAGGCAGGGGAATACATGGGCGACTGTTTCTTCTGCCTCCAGGCAAGCTCTACATAGTGGGTTATCAGTGAAATCTATATTTATTTGGTTTACCAACAATTACTTGCGCTAATACTAAGGATGTACATAGCTTTATAAGAGTAAACGTGACAGGTAAACACTACATGCAATTTGAAATTGTTTAGTATGATAACTTATAGTTCATTTAAAGAATAATATAAATCTTTAATAGCTATGAAATTTTAAACAGAAAAAAAATTAAAAATGCCTGTTAAACTTGCCATGTCCAGCGGCTAATTACTAGTCTCAGCCGGGATCGACTGAGCTTTAGAATCGCCTTGGAGAGGCGCAAGTTAGCTCGGCGCATTGCCAACTTGGCTTGCCAGCGTTCCTCCAGGTTATCCCAAAATTATTGATGTAGTATAGGAACGGGCCATAAGAAACATCCATCCTAACAAACTTTATCGTTTATAGTTGTTAATAGGATTACTAAGTGTTGAATTATGAATATTTAAGTATGCACTTAGATCTTTAATGTAATAAAATGCGATAATCTTATGATATTAAATTAATACGAGGTAGAATTATACAAAAATTTACATTTAAATAATACACTGGTACCTACATAGTCATACGTAATTTGAAAAATAAGTATTTTTCATACTCTACGTACAAGGAAACCGCTTTACAACATGAGAAGTTACCCAAAAACATACCAACCAAAGATTTTTTTAAATTTTATTCATCTAAGTTTCTGTCTTTTTTAATATGTTATTACTTTTCTTTCATGGTCTGAATGTTAGTTATGATTATTTTATTTTAACCGTCGGTTTAATATCTGTGCATACCAGCCTAAAAGACTGATTGAAAGTTTGAGATTTTACATAAAAACAAAGTGGTGTTACCTGTATCTCAAGAGTGTGTTACGAATTATGTTTCTAACAAGTGAATGAATGAATGAATATGCTTTATTGTGTTTTAAAATATACAATTAACAGAAATACAATTTTACAATACAATAGGCGGTCTGATCGTTATTAGCGACTTCTTTCAGACAAGCTTTGGATGGACAAAAAGTTTGAGAAGAACAGTGATATTTTGCATTATTCTCACTTTATCGAATCGGTATCTTGTAATGAATATGTGATCAGTTGATCCATTCCTAAGTATTCTTCAGTCTTGATTCAGTCGTCAGTTCTTCCTTTCTGTGAACTACACCAGTTGTTTACGATATGAAATTGTTTTCAATACACCTTTTTTGATGTTTTCATAAACATTCTTTAAATTCTCCTTGTATTCTAGAATATCAGGTTATTATCAGATTAAAAGAATAGAAGTTCAGGGGATTAGTATCAGTTTATTTTTTTATATCTTACATGTTAAACTAAAAACTAAACTATCCTATAAATAAAACTAACTTAAAAATATATAATAGGTTGGGGAAAAAGTCTTTGAACTTGTAATAAGATCTCTTTGGCTATACCATTTGTATCTGCCTGGTTTTGGTATCATTAAAAAGTTTCAATTTTAAAGAAGACAATTCCAAATTCAAATTAGAAAAATGTTTGATTTTAATTTGTTTTTCTTATTGTTAAAATAAGTGAATCTAATGAAGAAATTCGATACATTTTAAAATTTTACTACAAAACAGGTAAAAATGTAATACAAGCCGCGAAAAATTTTTGTGATGTTTATGGACCTAATACAGTATCTGTGAGAGTAGCGCAAATTTGGTTTAAGCGTTTTCAATCCGGAAATTTTGATATCAAAGATGCACGTCGCTCTGGTCGCCCTGTTACGGACAAAATTGATGCCATTTTGAAAAAGTGGAGCAAGATCGGCATGATAGTAGTTACGATGTAGCTGGAGAACTGAGAATTTACCTCAAAACGGTTTTGGTGCATTTGAAAAAAGCTGGGTACACAAAAAAGCTCGATATTTGGGTGCCTCATGAGCTCACTGAAAGTAACCTAATGAACCGTGTACTCATTTGTGATTCTTTATTACGACGTAATGAAACCGAACCATTTTTGAAGAAGCTGATAACTGGTGATGAAAAGTGGATCACGTACGACAAGAACGTGAGAAAAAGATCGTGGTCAAAGGCCGGTCAGGCTTCACAGACTGTGGCGAAACCCACGTTAACTCGCAACAAGGTGATGCTGTGTGTACGGTGGGATTGGAAGGGTATTATTCATTATGAGCTGTTACCGCCAGGCAGGACCATCGATTCTGAACTGTACTGCGAACAACTGATGAGATTAAAGCAAAAAGTTGAGAGGAAGCGACCGGAATTATTCAATAGAAGGGGTGTTTTCACCATGATAACGCTAGACCTCACACATCTTTAGCCACTCAGCAAAAATTACGAGAGTTTGGCTGGGAGGTGTTAATGCATCCGCCGTATAGTCCTGACCTTGCACCTTCAGATTTTCACCTGTTTCGGTCTCTGCAGAATTCCTTAGACAGTGTCAGGTTAACATCACGAGAGGACTGCCAAAACCACTTGTCGCAGTTTTTTGATCAGAAGCCCCAAAATTTTTATAGCAATGGGATCACGTCCCTACCTACAAGATAGCAAAAAGTTATCCAACAAAATGGCACCTACATACTTTAGTCAAATCTAAATAAACTTTATAAAAAAACCTTTTGAATTTTTATATAAAATGCGAAGAAACTTTTTCCCCAACCAATACAATACCACAGTAAAAAAAGAAAAAACCTATACTAAATCTTGTCCAGACCCACCAGACCACTGTCGCTGGACATTGTACCTAGAAGGCTGGCAGCATTACCTCGCTGGATACAAATTATCCTTTGAGCGACGTCAGCTCCAGCCTTCCAGTCTCCTGTTGTATCGACCAGACGTTTTTGGGCATTTGGCCCTGACGACTTGAATTTGTGGAGCACTTAGCCCAAAGCCAAGCTAAGCCCCAAACGTTTATTTTTTATTCGTCCATTGTTGGTTATATCTATCTCTACCATATCGATAGCAGTTAAATTGATCTTTTCATCTGTAAATTAAAAATAAGCGCCAACACTTAATTGAAAACTGCTATGACTATAATATAAATGATATACAATGCCTAATCTGTTTGTATGAAAATTTGTCTTTCAGTGAAAATTTTAGGAATCGAAACTGCAATATAATTTATAAGATTTTCGTGGATGTTCTATTTAGACATTTTATAGTGTTCAAAAAGTATGAATATAAAATAAGTCTTCTGGGAACAGGGGCGGGCACAGCTAGTAGATAATATAATCAGTGTGACCAGCAAAAACCGGCTAAGCGCTGTTCTTATAAACATTTCAACTAATAGTTAAGAATAATTTCCTAATCTATAGGTACCCAACGGAGGAATTTTATCATTTCAAACGTCCACTTTTAGAAACCAGTTGCGTACCTGCTGTTAAAAAAATTCTTCTGAATTAATTTCAATCAATATCCAAATCTAAATCGCTAGACATAAAGTCGTATTTTGCATGACTACTGAAGCTTATTTACGACATTTTGATAGTTCGAGTTGCTGTGATCAAAAACTAATGAGTGGAGACCGTTGAACTCGACCAGTTTTCGGTTCTTCACATATAGGTAGGGTTGCCAACTTAAATATTATCTATACTAATATTATGAAGAGGAAAGATTTTTATTTTTGTATGTTTGTAACGAATAAACTCAAAAATAAACTGGATCAATTTCAAAAATTCTTTCACCATTGTCCCTGAGTAACAAAGGCTATATTTATTACTAGAAAAATTAGGGATCCGTACTAAAATTTCATAACGTAACTCAAGGTATAAAATTAATTAGCCATAAACCACTCATTCGAAGTCGAGAGGGGGCTGCTAGTCTATATTATAAAATTGTAAAAGTGTAATCTTTTGTATCTAACATTTTTTCTGATTGTCTGTTTGTTTGGGATTCACATAAAAACTACTGGGCCGATTTCGAAGCGGTTTTCGCTGATCGATAGTAAATTCCCCGGACATAAAATATGTGATACTTTATATCCCGAGAATACTTCGGGATTTTTTTTGGGAGAGGCTTAAAGTGGCCATGTTGATATTTTTTTTATTCCGATGTGCAATTTTCACTGATCGATAAAATCTTTAATAAAACAATTATAGTTGTGTATGCTTTTAGTAACATTACTTACGGGAGTTTTTGGGATTCGTGTATTTTCCTACTAAAAATCATTTTATATTTAGCAATATAACTGTAATCTTTGTTACCTGTCCAACGAGGACAAAGTCGCGCGTAAATGTTAGTAAATAATAAATAGACGGTTTCTCTGGTTGAGCGGACTAAGCCTTTGCCGGCAGACCTCACTACAATGCAGAGGCCACGGTTCGATTCCTGGCATGGTAAATTTCGTAAACAAACTTTCCGTTATTTACTGTGGTCTGGGTGTCTGGGATCGGCCACAGAGTTCGTTGCGCATTACCCATAACAAAAGCGTTACTTGCTTCATATGGCGATATGCAATGTGTTTGATTGTCTGACGATTATATTATATTAGAATAATAAAGAGTTCCAATATATATTTTAACACGAAAATCTTAACTAATTAGTATAATGTACCTTATAAAGTTGCCACGAGAAGTCCTTGTTTGGCTACGATCAATACGATTTGGCTGAGGCTTCTACTTGAGGCTTCTTCTAAGAAACTAGAATATTAATGTATACTAGACACTGATTAAATACACAAATCGAGCAGTTATATTTAAAACCTGGAATGTCGGCGATACAACCGTCCGTTTTGTGAATTTTTAGTTGGGCAATGATGATATTTCGAATTTTGCCACCGTTTACGTTTCCTTTGAAATATAATGACGAATTCGAATTAAAAATTTTTATAATTTATTTATACCTCATTTTAAGAAAAAATGTCCGACATTTCAGGGAGTTTCACTATCGCGCTCTCGCAATACTAGATTTTTGAATATATAAATTGACAGAATCTACTTACGACTAAACTAAATAAAATTAAGAATGTTGCTCATACATTTAATTTGGAATTCATGGTGTTGTATATTATTAAATGAAATTATAAGAAATCTTTGTCTTGTCAAAGTGATATAGCATATGACAGCGGCGTGGACTTAATACAACTCGATTGCCCATAGTTTTTCCTTTAAGATACTAGCGACCAAAAGGTCGAAAGCACCATGAATGTACGTATTGACACTTACATTTTTTATTCGTGCATGTATTATTACTATCTCTTACGCTCGGCGGCTTTTTACACGCATTGCATGAAATAGTAACTCATAACCCGATCGGGCACCGGCTTTTGTTTCAAAATATGCGATAAAATTGTAAAATTAAAAATGCAAATTGCAATAAGAAAATAAGTCGCAAGTTGACGTTTTCAACAGCGGTGTAATCGGCGCTGACATGGTGCGGTATGTTTTTTCCATTAGTTTATCCTAGCCGAATTTCCCATCCATGCCACTGGGCAAAATTCGGCCACACTATATACCAGTGTATATAGTGGTATTGAAGCCAAAAATGAATGACGTAAGGTTGCTGGCAATGAATGATGCGCTTAGGAAATTCGCTCTAGAGATGGTGGATATTTCACCTACACGAACGAAGCACTTGCGTCCTCCTTTGTTATGCGCACCGCAAAAGAGTGGAACTCATTGCCGGAGTCTGTCTTTCCCGATAGTTACAACCCGGGTGTCTTTAATCTGGTGTGAATAGGTATATTGCCTTCTATGTAAGCTCGTTTTACCGCAATATCAGTCGCCATAAGTTTGGTGTTCATCTACGTATTGTCTATTTCTGCACCGGCACAGGCTAAACATAGAAGTAAATACATATTATAAAAAAAAAATTGAAACTATCTGTGATAATGGTATAGTCAATGACGGGCAATTAGGTTGCCATGTTCCTTGAATTGGGTGCCAGCCCTAAATACCCGGGAGATTTCGTACCGGTGTCCATAAAACTACAATAGTTTATGTAAATGTACGGTGCGATAAAAATATATTGGTCCCACCATTAAATAATGTTGAAATTCTATACTTTAAAACGTAGTATTTTTGAATGTATGTATGTATGACCGGAGTGGGCACATTTTTTAAATTTACCTACTTTAAAGTTTTATTAATTGAATGTTTGTAACTTCGAAATGAATTCTGTGATTTGTCTGTAAAGCCGACATTAGACGATTCAATTCTGTCTTTCAATTTGCATGAATCAATCAAAGAATAAAAGATCGCTCGCGCTAATATTATCCCATGGGAACCGTACATTTTTCCGGGATAAAAGTAGCCAATTTTCATCCAGATCCGGCGTGATTGAGCAACAAACACACATCCAAACTTTCGCATTTATATTATAAGTATAGAATAGACAGGAGTCACATAAAAAGTTTTAAAATTTTTAATATTAGTGTCCTCCGTAGTCCATAGTTGTGGTAGCGTAATGGCTAGCGCACGCGTCCCAAACTCAAAGGGCGCGGGTTCGATCCTGGCCGGAACGCATGCATCGCTAGGCAGTTTTTTGACCTAATATGTGCACATATATTGTTACAATTACTAGACGCTAACAACGGTGAAAGAAAACATCCTGATGAAACCGGCACATCGAGCAGGGTAACTTTTATACGCCGTTATTATTTATTATAAACAAATAATTAAATCTGAAATTGACTGTTTAAGGATATGATCTCGACTGCTTGAGTGCCTTGATGCATATAATAATATTAATCTTAATGTACAAAAGTGTGAATGTACTACCTGTGCACAGAAGGTTTGCCGATAGCCTCATGATGTCACGTGTCGATGGTCAGTAGGGTTGACAAAAAAGGTTACATAAATAGTTGTTGCAATAAATTTATTATTGTAGTAGCTTCTGCCCGCGACGTCGTCTTCGTGGAATAGTAAAAAAAAGTAAGTTAAAAAAGACCCTCCGATTTTGAAACATTCTTCATTGGTGCTCCGCTCCTATTGGTTTTAGCATGACGATATATAGCATATAATCTTCCTTGATAAATGGGCTATCTAATACCGAAATAATTTTTCAAATCAGAGCAGTAGTTCCTGAGATTAGCGGGTTCAAGCAAACAAACAAACTCTTCAGCTTTATATATTATTATAAGATATACTTTATATAAAACTAATAAAAAGTTTAGTGCTTCTTAGCTTCTTGGCTTCATTTTTAATGTTTCGAAGGGTTCGAATACTCACGCCTGTGGCCTCACTAGCGCGATCTAGATAGCACGCTCAACGGGTATAATAGGCGAACTTTTTTGTTTTCCTTTCTCGAAAAATGAAAGAAGTTTTAAAATAATATCACGTTCTCCACCACGATAGCTTTACCCTTTACTCATTTTGATAAGAAAATAACAAACAAAAAAACAAGTAAAACTTAGCAAAACAACAATGAATTTATTTGGAGCGAAAGCAAAACATTACACGTGTATATCAGCTGCGTTGCTAGCGGTACTGACCAGACGAGCGCGAGACGCGGTCAGTGGAATTGGGAGAGGTACTCATCGGCAAACCTTCTGCGCGGGTTAATATATCTTTTACTAGAAAAACTAAACCAATTTTTTATAATTATAATTTAGTGGAACGGAAGTACGTACGCGATCTAGGCGTTTATTTTGATGAGAAAATGACTATGTCTAATCATATAGATATCATTGTGAATAAAGCTTTCAAAAATTTAGGTTTCGTATTACGCATTTGTATGTGCTTCTCAGATATTTCAGTTACTACATCTGTTTACTATTCTTTTGTTAGGAGTATTTTGGAATACCTATATGGTCTACACAATATACTATTTATAAAGTACGCTTAGAGAGAATACAAAGAATTTTTTGCAATCATATTAATATCTTAGTCGTATAAGTCCCAATACCTATAAAGACAGCTGTAGTTCATATAGGCTTCTTGGCCCTTGGATCAAAGACGTACAGTTTTAAATATGTCACTGCTTTTTGATATAGTTCACAGCCGTGTTGACTGTTCTGAGCTCGTCTCGAAATTGGCATATAATGTACCTAGATACCCTACCCGTCATACATCTTTGCTGAATGTTCCTTGTAATTCTACCAACTACTCTCAAAATTCTTTGATTTCCAGTATGGATTGGAGAAAAAGTTTGTGAGTTTTTTGTTTGTAGGAAGTAATCTGTACCGAACCGTTTTTGAAAATTCTTTCAACAGTAGAAAGCTACATTATTCTGAGTGACACAAGCTATATTTATTTTGTTTATGATTACTTTTCATTTTCAAAAATGTCAAAAAATTTCTCTGGTGGGCAAATGCCCACCAGAGTCAGTGAAAAAATTGCTTTTGAATTCTATTTTTTCAATCTGGCTATTTTAAATAATTCCCAGAACAATTCCCACGGGATTTTCAGGATAAAAAGTAGTGTAAATTTTAAGTCCAGAAAGCTGTCCACCAAAGAAAACTGCATTGAAATCGACCCAGTAGTTTTGACGTGAATCCCGAACAAACAGACAAGAACTCTAAAAAAAATCGTGTTCTTCATCGTTTATATAGTCTATTCCAGTTAGATTTTTATAAATAGCTTCAATTTACAGACACGGCATGTTTACAATTTTATCTGATCCCACCATCTCCCTTCCATCATCGGACGCAGACGCACCAGCATGCGGCACCGTTATACGAATGGTGGATGTTTCACCTAGACGAACGAATCACTTTGCATCCACCTTCAGAAAAAGAGTGGACTTCAGAAAACTCAATGCCGGAGTCCTGTTTTTCTGGATACTTATAACCTAGGTGTTTTCAAGTCCCATGTAAATAGGTGTACTCTAGGTAAGCGTGCTCTATTTTAGACCGTATCTCCGCTCTATACCGAGCGATATTATGGCGAACCTATGTCGAGTCGAGTTTATTAATCTATTTAGGTATCTGTATTATTATTTATTATATATACTATAATAAATCCGTAAATGGTTCGAGTTTGTACATTGCGTTTAAAAATGTGAAAAAAATCAGGGGGGATAATGCGGATCACGTCATTCCGGAAACGCAATTTTTAAAATTTTTGTCTGTCTGTCTATCTGTCTGTTAGAGCATCACGTGAAAACTACTGAACGGATTTAAATAAAACTCGATACAGAGCTGGCTTATGTCCCGGGTCGTAACTTAGGATACTTTTTATCCCGATAAATTACGTCGTTTCTGTGGGATAGACGAAAATAGAGAAAAAGATGGCGCTGCGATTGCATCTTTTTTGGAAACTACTGAACGTATATGAATAAAACTCGACATAGTCTCAGCTTTATAACCCGAGTTAACACCTAAGATACTTTTTATCTCGATAAATAATGTCGTTTCCATGGAACAAGCGGATTAGCAAAATAGATGGCGCTGCAATCGCGTTTTTTCAATTCACTAAGAAATACCTACGTTGTCAAAACAACATGTCATTCATTGTATTACTTCAAATCAGGTTGGCTGCGACTCGCCTCTATGTTTCGCTGCGCAATTGTGTACACTATATGGACTTAGTTTCTTTGTTATTGCAGTGAACTTAGTAAAAAGAAACAGTAAAGTTTTAGGTAAAACACCTAATGAAATTTGTATATACGTAAGTATATTATATAAACATTGCAAAGATTCAAAATATTGTAAGCATTAGAGTTTTGCAAAATATCCTTACAATCAAACACATCAATAATTTTTGGTTAAGTTTTAGATTAATTTATATAAGACACATTCCGGACAATAATATGTATGTAGTACGATCATAATTATATGACCAGTGATGGATTCATAAATATTTTGATTACTACGATTTAAGTTAAAATTGCTTTCTTAAGAATATATTATGGAGAAAGACTATTTGAATGACATTCCCACATGTATATCATATTTGTTTAGGGAGATATTTTTGGATCTTAGGGTATTGAGTTATGTTTGCTTGTATGTCTGCTCACAAATTATTATAAAGTATCCAGGCATACATTACTACTACAGATTGTATTTTGTAACATTCTAATGCTTACAATATTTTGAATCCTTTGCAATGTTTATGTATTAATGAACTCGAATACCACTATAAAAATAGTATACTGTGTGGAAAACGATCCCGCGCCTTATTTTACACGGACAAAACCCAGAAAACATCTTAGTCAATATATGTATCTACATATAAATATATAGAAAAAGCATCTAAAAACTTACGGGTGTAAGCAAATCACATTAGCAGACCAACTAACAAGAGTTAACCAGGTAGGCCAACATCTCACTGTTGCTATGCAATTATTTTCCTTGAAATGACGCAAAACGAACTTGTCTGACTATAACTTTATTGTTTCACTAACACTTGGCACATGGTGTTTGAATTTGACTTACAATTAACACTTTAGCTCAATTCACTGTTGTTTAGCTTCTGGTCTAGAATACATTTTGATTTCAGAACAATTCTAAAATGTATTGTCTATGGTAGATCATTTTTCAATCTGGAACAGTTCAATCTACAAAATTGTGGTTTTAATTTTTTCTTTACGCAGATTATTCTCTCCTCTTTATAACAAACGCAGTACTTGCTCAAATGGCGGTTTAGAGAAAAACGCTGTAAACATATCGAGCCTTTACCGCCATTTTATTGTAAACAACATTTGGACCTAAGTAGGTGCATTTTTTGTTGCAAAAGTTATTTTAAACCATTATTTTGTTTTAAGACTTTAACTTTTATTTTGATTAGAAAGAATCTACTGTATCAAAAACTTAAAATCCATCTCACACAACTTTTTAGTGTATCTAAAAAGTAAGAAAAAAAAGTTTATGTATAGTATTAGTGCCTTGGGATACCATTTCTGCAAAAAAGTGAAAAACGCAAAATTGACGATTACTACAAGTGCAATTAGTAGGACAGTGTTATAATCAGGGGATCAACAGCGGCCACTTTAGCAGATTCGTATTATGAATGTATGAATGATGTATGAATAAAGTATGAATAGAAGAGCAGATAGTCAAATCAGCTTAGATACTTTTTATAAACTTAAAGAACGTCGTAACCTAATAGATGTTGTACGAGCGTACCTAGTTATGACGTCATAAGTAGGTACGCTCGTACAACATCTATCTCTCCCTGGTCTAAAGTATGTCGCCATAACAACCTTGATTTGTGTTCCGGCATTAGTAACCTGGTTCTAGTCTCCTTTAAGAGAGCAGCAGCGCATTTGTAGCACCTTTGGTGTTGCAAATGTACATAGGCTATGGTAACCGCTTTCCATCAAGTGGGCCGTCTGCCTATCTGCTGAACTCCTGCAATAAAAAAAAGAATAATTTAGATGATAAGATGTAATTTTAACGCCTGTACTTTTATATGAAAAATATTAGATTTTAATTAATTTATTTTTGGAAAACCTACAGCTAAATACATTTGATTAGATAACTATAATTAACAGAAGAAATCCAATGACAGGTTTTCACGAATATGTTAAAAGTAACATGCAGACGTAAAAAAGGCACCGAGATGCTTAGTCACTGTTGAAAAATTTAAGGCTTGGACACCTCTTGGCTCCTGAAATACTGATTACAAATGGGTCGATGTCAACGTACTGTCATATTATTATTATAGTAGTAGTAGTATCGTTTATTGTGGCATGTGTCCGAACCCTATATATAGTGGAACTTTGTGCTATATCTTATACAAGGTCTCCAGATTGGGATTTTAATTAGGGAAATATTTTGCGGATGGGGAACTTATGGGGACAAGAATTTATAAGGAAAAAAAATTACAGCGCTATGGAAATTGGGGAAATATTTTGTCACCCTAGCCTTATTCTAAATGCCATAAAATATTCGATCTAGCACGAAATTGCTAATAAAAGTTCAATCCAAATATGTCTGTATACAATCATTGTAATGGTATTAATTACATGTCACTTTTGGTGTTAATTTAATTTTAATTTACTCAACGAATTGAGAACCTTATAATTTTTTTGAAGTTGGTTAAAAATAACAAAAGTTTGTCGCCTCTACAAAATCTTTCAATGTGGTCCGACACACACTTTTCCATTTTTTTCATCCAATGATATCTATTGGGAAAGTTTCTGAAATAGTATCATTTTGTGGAAATTCTTTAACGGATATAGGGAATTCTCGTGAATTCAAGCTAGAGACCCTGATCTTATACCCACCAATATATCTAAAATTAAAAAGGTCAGTTGCATGAATAAAACTGTTGGATGGTTTCACTTTCGAATTCAGTGAGATTATAATGTTACAGACTGATAACTTTTATCTGATGATTGAAAAATCGCCCACGATTCTCCAGAAGCGCCCGCTTTAGACACCTAATTCTGTATTCAGTCTAAAACAATTCCGTTCGTAATCAAAAACTTCTTCTCGGACTTGTTTCTATATAATACTGACACTTGAGAGACGTTTTCTTCTTTAATGACTTGTAAACATTCAAATTACAATATTAGATAGTTCAAAGTGCTGAATCTATGTAGACAGGATATTCTGCAAATATTCAAAATGTTAAAACATTTTGAACAAACATAAAATTTCTTTAATCTCTCTAAAATATGTATATTATGTGTATCCTATGAGTAATTTTACGTGTTTGAATTCTTTTTTAGGGTTTTGGAACCCGCAAGATTGGGTTAATTAAATTTTGTATAGAAGTAGTCAAGAGGGTAGTAAATAAAAATAAAACATATATTTGTTACGTATATTTAATAATATATAGAAAAAAGTACAAAATAAAAATAGTAATAAAACAATAGCTCTAAGAAAATACGGAAACATAGGTAATAAATAAATAAACAGACTAGTAAAAATAAGTAGTAATAAGAGACATCATATGTAATAAAATAGAAGGTAAAAAATATAGAAGAGTACTAAAAACATGCAACGAACAATAAAGAACCATAAAATGTAAGAAATAGGAAGTAAGATAAGCAAATATAGTAAATATAACAAAAAATAGAAACATAAACAAAAAAGATACAAAAGACAAAAAAAAGATAAAATAATATATATATATATATATATATATATATATATATATATATATATATATATATATATATATATAAAATCAAAAAGGAACAAAAGTTAAAAGCCCGGACAATAATATTCGTCCGGAGAGAGGAGAAATAAAAAAACCCCCAAGTTTAAATCGTCTTAATATGTCCGTCAGTATAGATAGATAGATTAACAACTCTTTATTGAACATACACCAAAGTATAGATAAACAGATATAGAAAAATACAAGAGATTACAATAGGCGGCCTTATCGCTAAAAAGCAATCAGATTTTTAATACTGACGAAGGTGCAGTTTATAAATAATGATAAATTATAAGTATACACAATATATATAAGTACGAAAACAATATAAATACATATACATATGTATATACACACATACATACACACATATATATAAGAGTATTAGAGATTATATAAAGAAGTAATGCTTCTGAACCCGATTTTTAAAACACTGTAAGTATTTGGCTTTTCTTATAGTAATAGGTAGCTCAATCCAAAGACACAGCCTGGACGGTAAAAGAGTTATTATAAAAATAAGACGTATGTACAGGTGTGTTTATTCTGTATTTAGTTGAGAGGCGCAAATTATGGGAGCTAGATACGTACAGAAATTCGAAGCGTTCCTTGAGGTAACGAGGAGCAGTAGGTAGAAACAATATACTTACTATAAAGTAGAGTGAGTATATGAGTATTCCGGCTAAAATTGGTGAGTAACCACTTGAGTTTTTTTACACAATTCAGAGAGGTGTATTCATTTATCTGTTTTAATTTGTATGTCACACTAATTTTTCTCGGAAACTACTAGGGACTTTAGATTATACAGGAGTTTCACAACGCACTTGGTCGTTATTTAAAATGTAAGGATTATAAAACAAAATTGGCAAATTTTATGAAATCAAATTATTTGTTGGTTCACAGTAACAAGTAAATTCACTATTATTTAATGTTGTAATAATGTACGTTTTGAGTACTGATAATAATAAAATTCGTGGTAGTTTAGTGGTTAATGCGACTCATTTTAATCCCGTCGGTTCGAATCATTGACGGGAAAAATGTATCGCTTATGAAAACGGTACGACTCAAATTGCATATTGTTACAATTACTACGTCTAACAACTAAGGAAGATATTGCAAAAAACATGCATACCGAGATAACCCATGTATGAAACTTGCCAGTCCGTCTTGGACAAGCGCGGTGGGGTATTATGTATAACTCTACCTATATTCCGCTCGTCTAAAAGTGAAACAGCCTGAGCGCAGCAGCAGCAGGCTTATGGCTGATTAAATTATTATTCTATTATATCATATTATATATTAAAATGGTTGAACTATATGCAACAGGAAACTATAACAAACACTATAATGATAAACTGCTACTAGTAAATTAAGTTAAAATTTGTCATTAAAATGCACATGTTAGACGTATCATTTATTTGTCCAAACAAGGTCCACATCACGAATGTTGGAATTAAGAACATCAAAACAAACGTTTTATAATTTATTAGAGTCCAATCAATATTATAATCGAATTTTAAAAACACAAAATATACATCGAACTTGGCCTGTATACGCTCCCACAATTTTGGTCTAGCAACTTCGAGGACTATCTATGCTCTACATTAAACTACGAGTCTCCTAAACAACACGACAACCGTTTGGATATTGAGAACCGGCTGAGACCATTTGTTTCGTTTTCCTACAGCACGCAGGAATCATCTCGCATAATGGCTGATGAATACACTTCGGAATCGCCTCATGTGGGATGTAATTCTCACACATGATCTTCCCCAGGCATCTGGGTATCAATATGCAAGGTGGTTCGTGCCTGCAAAGCTGAGTAGGCTGCGGTTTCACTTGCGTTCCGATCGTCTGGTTAGCTGTCAACACTATATACTTCGCGCTCCTGCTACAGATAGGTTTGTCTGGGCACTTTGAAACATGTCTGCAAGGTGTCCTAAGCAGGTTTTGGTTTCCTGTATTCAGCATACATTCAGGAACTTTCTGACACATTGGCACATGCACGCAGGTACTTGCTAAAGTTGGATCATATCTGTTCCTATGACAACATCTGACTACTTCACATGGAGGCTTATGATGACAAAGACTCTGGATTTTTTTCTCAGATTTGTATTGTGACGTTTCATATTGGCGTACTTCAACTACCGGGGCACAATACTGACAATCTTGATCATATTTCGTTTTCGAATTAATATACTTTTTGGCACTCTTAAAGAAGCTTCCTTTCTTATATTCAGTTGCCGCAGTCCAAACACTAGCACTTGCTCTTTCTTTTTCTAATGGTAAATTAAGACAACCGTTAACTAAAATACAAGGAGGATTATGGATGCAAAGTATTTCTCCATTGTATTGCTTAGCTAATGCTTGTGTGAGTTCGTCGTGAGGTTCTTGGCAAGTAGTACCACCATTGCATGTCTGTGCAGGCACTTTGCTGGAACCTGCCGTTCTTCTCGCTTGTTTTAGAGGTTTTTCAGGACGACATTGACACTCTACCTTTTTGTAAGGCTCCTCTTTTTTCGTCGTTGCTAATGAAGGTGGTGGTGTTCTATTGGCCTTATCATATTGATCATCGTAGGAATTTTTAAGGATACCACAACATTCCTGACCACGCGGTGGATCATTCAAAGAAGTTTCAGCAAATTTAGTATTATTTCTACTACAAAAGCATGGATTTGGGTTTTCAGCTCTATGGGTCTCATATTTCCTTTTTATTCTATCAAATAAATAGTCCCAGAAACCAGATGAAGTAGAAGGCATGTCATTAAAATACGGAGAATCGGAGTCTGTATCTATTCGAGTACCTTTCCCGACCCGCTGCGAAGTATAAACCAAAGCTGAATTTATTTTGGATGTCGAGGGGTACTGCTGTTCAACATGTTTTATCGCGTGCTTGTGTGATCTAAGCTTCTCGTATTCTTTTCTAAATTCTTTAAGTAGTCTTTTCTTGAACTGTCGTCGTCTTGCTTTTTCTTTTTCATTATCAGATTCATCTGAAGACAAAGTTACTGTACAGCTAGTATTAGAGTACAATGTATTTGAATTATGTAACTGATTTAAAGTCCCTTGTGCATATTTAACAGTATATGGAGTAATTTGATGGACATTTCTTTCAAAGGCATAAACTGGTGTTACAGTATAACTTTGTTGGTTTAGTTTCCTCATTTTTTCACATTCACAATTTGAACATTCCACTTGACAACCACCAACTTTAAGCATAATATCTACTGTGTCTTCCTTTATAGAATCCAGAGGTTTTGTATTGATATTTGACCGTCGAAACATGGAAGACAAACTCGGTATGATCTTGTCTTTAATGAATGAATTGTTTGAGCATACATGTTGGATATGGTCCCCGTGGTTCATGATATATTTGTTTGCGTTATAATTTACATCTCGGACTGGTATGTCGTCAACTTGAATGATTTTAGATTCACAAAATGAGCTTTTTTTGTCAGCTTGTTGAAGTATTTTATTACCTGCCAGACGTGTTTGGTTTCTTTGTGGCAATCTAAATATTAAATCTGGTTTGACAAGGCTATGATGACCTTTCTTCTGACTTATCTGTATATCATCCTCGATGTCAGAACTGTCTGTGTGTTCTTCCACGAGGCTTGCATTATAAGTCTTTAAGTAATTATCAGGTACATTAAACATTTTTATATCATATTTTTTTCTCTGTTTTTAAATCATGTTTATTTTCTTTTTTTTTTGGTCTTTCATTTTCCTTTTTCATATTTTTTGGTTACATTTTATATACAAGAATTTTGAATACAAGTTTTCTGTCAATCAAATTGACAGCTTCTTTATGTATTTGAAATCATATTTAAAAGCAAAAAATATTGTTATAAAGTGCTGAAAAAGTTTGCATATTGAATCACACACAAAAAATTCTCAGTACACCCAGTACAGTATTTAAATAGCTATAAATTTTATTTGTGAACTTCGAGTGCTACAATAATCTTAAAGAAAATTGACACCAGATGAAAGGAGGAGTCTTATAATCCCTTCTTTCTCTCTGCAGTTAGCTTATTTACCCCGCTAGATGGCAATATCACTTAAAAATATATTAATATTTTCTAAGCCTTACAAAATATAAAATGAAAATTAAATTCCTGTTTTAATCGTTAACAATTTTATTAAAATACATTAAACGGTTTAGGATCCAGTTCGAGGCCAACTTTTAGTCAAGTAGACAGTTAAAACATTCTAAATCTGTCATTTATGTTTACCAAGATTAAGTCCTTATCGTCATTTGAAGAGACATCTATCGACAAGTTGTTACATCATTGGAACTTTTTTTATTGCATGAGCTCAGCAGACAGGCAGACGGCCTGATGGAAAGCGGTTACCATCGCCTATGGACATTTGCAACACTAAAGGTGCTACTAATGTGCTGCCACTCTCTAAAGGGTGACTGGAACCTGGACATTAATGCCGGAACACAACTCAAGGTTGCTATGGCGGCATAATCTAGACCAAGGATGGCCATCCAGACGAGCAAATACCTTACCACCTGGGTATGGGTTGGTTTGTTACCTCTTACAACAGGCCGCCTGGCCGCAGGAGATTGTATAATTTCTCCGTTCCTGCACGGATAAATTAATTTCTGTTCAAACTATGATAAGGGTCTACTCACCAGGTTCTCAAATTAACTCGCTTTTTATCTAATGCAAATGTATATCAGGCTTTACATGCAGCAATCCATACAGTGGTAATATAATAATAAGAGGTCGGTGTTCTGAAATTACAAACAGTCGATTCAATTTTATTGATATAGATGTGAGTTTCCTTATTTGTAAATCCCAACCCGGTCAACGACCAGCCAACCTTCAAGCACCCCGAAAACTGAACATCAGATATAAACAATAAATAACGAAAACAATTAGTATACGAAAAAATTCAAAGTGTGTGCATTGTTTTTGAGAAAATAAATATGCTAACATCCGTTGCATGACGGAACAATGCGCAGAGGCGCAAATACTAAAGGTTGATTTACACGTACTACATATAAATCTTAACTAATAAATGACTTAAGAAACTACCTTAGCTTATCCGTGCAGGAACGGAGAAAGAATATAATTTCCTGCGGCCGGGCGGCCTGTCGCAAAAGGTGACAAAACAACCCACAGCCAGGTGGTAGGGTATTTGCCCGTTTGGATAGCTCCCACACCTGTAGGGATGGAGTAGCAGCGCATTTGTGGCAACTTTGATGTTGCAAATGTCCGTAGGCGATGGTAACCGCTTTCCACTAGGTGGGCCGTCTGCCTGTAAAACCGTTACTGTCATGTCGTTGCGTTGCGATACCAAAGGTGCTACAAATACCCTGCGGCTCTCTAAAGGGAGACTGGAACCTGACCACTGATGCAGGAACACAATTCAAGGTTCAAGTCATCCAGACAGGTAAATACCCTACCACCTGGCTGTGGGTTGTTTTGTCGTCTCTTACGACAAGCCGCCCGGCCGCAGGAAATTGTATTCTTTCTCCGTTCCTGCTCGGACTGCTTTCATCATTATCTCCACAAGCTTCGCTAGATGGCGTTATATTCATCTTTATTCAGATAAAAGATACTATTTCCGAGGGATAGAAAAACCTCAAGGAATTGACAAAATCTTAACACTAGCAAAGCCGCGGACAAAAGCATGTATTACTTTAAGACATAAGATAAAACTTCAAACCGTTAATTTTTAGCAATAGCCGAACAATGCCTATGCGCATTAAAAGTTGCGCGAGTTTTTCAAAGGGGTATATTAAAACAAAAAGGGTACGTACAGACCAACTATTATTATTATTAAACGGTGAATTAATATGCGAAGGTGATACGTCATGCTGGAAGCGTTGCGTTTAAACTATATATGCCATGCCCGCGAGGGGAGTGCGTTTGGATTGAAAAGGTCTGATACTTTTATTATTGTTAGGAAGTGTTGTAGCTCTCCCTAAGATGTTGAAGCGGGAAATAATGGGCATAAGTTGTCACGAATAGCCTAGATTTGTGTCATACAACATCATACGTACCGCTGAAGAGTGGAACTCTTTACCATCATCTGTTTTTCTTGAAACATACAATTTAGATGTCTTCAAGTCTCACGTGAACAGGTGTCTTCTAGATAAGCGTGTTCCATCTTAGACTGCATTTCCACCTGACATCAGGCGCAATGTAGATAAAACGGAAACCTATTCAATATATTAAAAAAATAGAAGTAGTCTTATTTTCGGTTTATTTCAAGATCGTTGAAGAAGTGTAGTAGTATACATTTTTAATGTACAGTAGTAATACACAAATTATAAGTCCAATGGGCAGTTTTAGTTTGCGCAAGTAAGGTAGATCGGTTTTCGACATATAAAAATCTATATTGAACTTTATTCGCCAAGGCAAAAGGCACAGTATTGCTTGCTACACATTCTTACCTCTGTCCCGTATACATAATTCGTACACTGTGGTTGTCTACTACGCAGGTACATTGGGAGGAATTATTATTTGTGTAAACCTGTAATCATGACGGTTTACTATAATGTGATATTGCTGATTTATATGATACATTTCAGACGTAAAATTGCATTCACGACAAAGTCATGTATTAAAAATGTTGTATTGGCGAAGTATAAGATACTTTTTTAATTTAATTTATCAAATAAGCGACAGAAGCAATCACAATTGATAAATTCATGTATTATATGAGTACATTTGTAACATTTTACAATAACTTAGGGTATATAAAAACTATAATTAATTTATTTTTATTAGTTTATATTCAAAATTAAGACCTCAAATAATAAATAACCTAAATTGAAAGCTATTCAAGAGAGATGAATGATATTAACAAGCGTTAAGGATTAAAACAGAAGGTATTATTTCTTTCTAATACGGATCTCTGTAGTAACATAGTATATTATACAATACAAAGCTGTTCCGTAACTATAGGTACTCTTACAGAATACATTAACATAGAAATATTTTATAAAATGTTAAGATTCAGATAGACCATAGTGCTATATCGTAAAATGCAAATTAATTAATAAAAATACACACAATACTGAGTCACATAAATAAATCAGTAAAATATGATCTTCTTATAGCTGACTATTTAAAATAAAGTGAATTTTATTAAGATGGAATTATATTAATTTGTTTTGAAGTATCTTGAAGATACTTCATATATCTTTATTATTCTACTTAGACAAGTTAAGTGCTGTTTGCTAACTTATATCTAATATATAAATAAAATTTACTTCTGGTGAGCACACTAAAGAGTTTATATATTATATAAATTCGTAATTTAGTTTACTTAAAAAATTGTTACATTATTAAATAAACAAGTCAATCTTGTTTAACTATTAAATATATTTTTAATAATTAGAATAGTGTCAGCATATTGTGCCCTAGTAACTTTTAATGAATATATTGTACTAGTTTGGTTAATACCTAGCAAATTAGCAGGTTTTAGAAAATATGTATCGCAATCTTACATTATTGGAACAACGTTTGCCTTTTTTTACGAGATGTATGTAATCCGTCATGGACACCCTACTCTTCGAGGACTACGGTAGGGTAGTGTTGGACTCCCGATAGCATACTCGGACCTACCAACTAAACCACCTCTTTGTTCCATCTTGACGCCGTGTCAGGAACTCGGGAACCAAAGACACGTCTGATGGCCCTGACGGCGGTGGCTCTTATAGCCCCTCCTTCCAGCGAAAAAATTACACGTGCGTGCGGAAATCCACACGCAGCACCATCTCTCAGCCGCTATTTGAACGATAAGTACCCCGAATCTTATCGTTCAAGGCCGCTGTTAGGGCGAGAGGGACTGGTGATAGTCCCTTTTTCGGCGCCCTGGTCTACGGCGGCGAATCGAAGCCACGGGTGCTGATTCCTCCCGTTCTCTTTTCCGCCGCCTCTTTTTGCGACATTACCCTGTCGCAGAAGTTTTGAACCGCCTCCCAAGATTTTTCACTGTCGACCATATTGCGTACTATGGCCAATAGTGACATGTCAGTCCCCACTACTTTCATTAGCACGTTGCGCTCGTCCGCCCACCCGGGGCATGTTTGCAGCGTGGGTTGAGCAGTATCCTCAAGGCAGGTATCACAGTGGTGACATTTTGAATCTGGATCCCTTCCAGCAATCCGACACAGGTACCTTCCGAAACACCCATGTCCCAAAAGTACCTGTGTCAGACGAAATGTAAAGGAGCCATGTTGCCTGTTTAGCCATTCCGGAAGAACGGGACAAATTGCTGAAGCAGTGGTGTGGCCAGAACTGGGCCGTGGCATTCGCCGTTGCTACAGCTCAATCATGCACTGTATTAATTCAGATCTCGTAGTTTGGATCTCTATAAGTGAAAGTCTTTGCCCCCTTTGAATACTTTCTATACGCCAGCGATATACTAACGCAAGAACTCTTGCGTCCATGTCCCAAGGAGGGGTTCTTGCTAAAGCGCAAGCAGCTTCAAACGAAATCGTGCGGTAGCCACGAATGGCCTTGATAGCTATCACCCTCTGCGGACGACGTAGGAGGGCGATGTTTTTGCGATTCAAAGCGTCAGCCCAGACTGCGGCGCCATACATAACCATCGACCGCACGATTCCGATATAAAGTCGTCAGCAGCGGATAGAACAACGTTTGCCTAAGCCAATTATAAGTATTTTTTATTTTTTATAATTGTATGAATACAGGAGACAGGGAGACGGCCCACTGGTAGAAAGCGGCTACCATCGCCTAGACTGGAACTTGGCCACTAATGCCGGAATACAATCCAAGATTGCTATGGCGGCATACTCTAGACCAGGGGTGGGAGCCATCGAGACGGGCAAATGCCCCTACCGCCTGGCTGTGGGTGGTTTTGTCACCTCCTACGACAGGCAGGAGATTGTATTCTTTCTCCCTGCCTGCACGGATAAGATTAATGAAGAACTTATTCGAAACGGTTTGTTCAAATCGATTTTTACATATAGTTAATTTAAATTAAAATGTTTCAATTCGAAATCTCTTCTTTTACTCAGAGACCAAATACATTTATAAGACAAATCTCCAATTCAAAACATATGTGATATAAAACTTTAATTCTGGTGTGACTTAATAAGGAAATACAAATTTAAATTTGGTTAATAAAATTATTTTTGATATAACATTAGTATTTTAATGATGATATTATGCGTCAAAGTTTAGTAAATGTTCTAATAATGGTTTTACTAATACATACTGATACATACAGACATAGTGTCAATGACTGATTTTTACATCAGCTGTTACATTCGTTTTACTCATATAACGTTTTGTTATTTGGATATAATTAAACCTCCCAGTGTACTAAGCTAAAGGTTCCAAATGTAGGGGAATGTACATGGGTAATATCGATGAGCAGGTTTCTTCACAATGCTGTATTTTACAGTCACCGCATGATAATCAAAATTTAATTTAATTAAAAAACTTTAAAGCGATTCATTACATTGAAATACCCCCATTTACAAAATTCATGAGATATGTATGTAAACTGATAAATAGTTTTCTATATTTGTATGACTACTTACTTACATAAATCTGCAAATATGAAAAAAATATATTTGATCATACCACTTCGGTACATCCTCTATAATCAAGTAAATTCTTGCTTGTGACACGGAACACTTACCCAATATACAATCTAACGAAACGGCAAAGGAAACAGGATATTCGGCTTTTATTTTGGGAGTAGTAAGCTAAAGACGCATTGGAGTTAGTCGCTTCCACGACCTCGGTTTAATAATATTAATTCTAAAATAAAACTATATAAATATACTCAGATATACGGAATACAATGACATTTTATAGTTTTAAATGTTGTTTTTATAGACTTCAGTGTTATCTATGTACGTACATACATATTGATATTTCACTGAGATTTTCCCTTTACGCTACAGCATGAAATCATTTAAGAAGGGTGATATGAAATTTCTTCGATTTTAGCAGCGTGTTGCCAACGTACCTGATATTGTAAACGTTCATAAACAACGGAGATTACTATCCATCAGATAGCCTTGTAGGCTATCGATTTAACTGTTTATTGAAATACGAATTAATATATATATATATATTCAGGCTTTCTAGTTTAGTTTTTGAAATTTACCTAAGGAATGACAATTTTCAAGAAAAAATGTAACTCGTAACACACTCTGCAATCATAGTTGGCGCCACAAGTCCATCCTTGTCTTTATGGACAATCTCTATTTAAATTTTCAATCAGTGTTTTATTATTTAAAACATATTTTTTTAATTTTAAGTTTCAGTTTCAGTCATAAATCGAAACTCCTAATTGATTCCACCTGATCTGTTCTAACTTGATGAAATTTATGAAATTTGAAATCTAATTTCACATTTAGATTGCGTAAATACTTGTAAAGACACGTAAAATATATACTTATTTAAATAGTTTTACATTTCAGCACAAAAAAAGTAGTAGAAAAAAATAGATTTTCATTTCACATAAATTAAATAATATTTCTGTTAATATTTCACCCAGGATCAACTCATCTCGAACGCTCTACGAACCCGATAACCGACGTCACACTATAAAATAATAGGAATAGAATAAAAAAAACTAGTCGATGTGAATGCCGTGGCTTATAATGAATCGGCCAGAAAGGTTTTAATAATAGAGGGTCCAACCCTTTCTGATCATAGGTGATCTCCAAGTTCTTTTTTCTATTTTGTAATTAAATTAAAAATTGTACGGCTATTAAGACTCGAGCTTCGTGAACCAAAACATTACTTTTTTATGTTAAAATGTGGTTAATCGATGGAGATTAGTTGCAGGATGATTTGTTCGATACTTTAGTACCAGTTTGGTAGGCGTACAGTTCAGCTGTGCAATTAAATGCATTGCAAGAAATTTTACATCACAGCACAAAAATGTCATGAACCACAACGATATGCCCATTTTAAAACTATTTATTAAAGTTGTTGTTAGTAATATCATACTTTGATATAGTCTTTACATGTTTTGGTAAGCATTAGACTTCAGCAAACAAGGTTTGGACAGCGGTAAAAAACTGGAACCGGTTATAGCCTAAGTATTATACATAGGAACTATTCATATCGCTTTTGCTCTCATTTTAAGCTCAATTGAACGGTTTTTAGGAACAACATTTTGTTAAATACATTTTGTTGAATAAACCGGTTTTGAACTATTTCGAACGGTTCTTGCCGCACACTAACAAAGCACAGTCATGTTGTACAGTAAATTTTCAGTCGCACACAAACATATGTTGAAAGAGATAGAATGATACTTCCTCTTCTCGCAGAATAAACCGGTTGATTCACACACTGTTTAAGGTTTACACTCCGAAAAAAATAGGTGACTAAAACCAGATAATTTTAAACCGGTTCCAAGCTTTATCAGCAAAGGCCTAGTGGGAGTGGAAATTAACCAACATCAACTTAGAAAACAATGTCAGTTGCTAGATTTTGAAAGCTGAGTTATTATTTTAGATTGTAAATCTTTTGATATTTTTTTTGGTTATAATAATAACAGTCCATAGGCGTCCCACTTCTGGGCTTTTCCTTAACCTCCAAAATTTTAGGGATACGGAGAATACCCCCTACGCTTGTATAAGGTGGCTTGGCAGGTTTGACAGATTGGCTATCTTGATGTGTAGGTTTCATCAAGATGTTTGCTTTCACCGCCAGCACGTGATAATTGTAACAATATGTACATTAGATGAGAAAACTGCCTAAGAGTTACATGCGTTTCGGCCAGAATTCGACCCCGCAACCCGCGTCCTTTGAGTTTAGGACGCGTGCGCTAGCCACTACGCTACCACGAGTATCACGACTGTACACTACTATAGGCGGTGATAACCACTCTCCAATATGTGGGCCGTCTATTTGCCAACTTTGCAATACATATTTAAAAAAATGAGGAGAACTTCTCAATCTCGTAACCTTATTCGATAACTTTACTGAACTCTCTTCACTGCGCGCGGACCGACACGCGCTCGCCAAATTTTAATTATAACTATGATATGCCCGTGAATTCGTCCACACTTGAATTGAAATTCCCGGGACACAAAGTACCGCAGATTTTAAAAAGGAATGTAAGCTATCGTTTAAGTGAAAACTGTGTCAGAATAAGCTAATATTCATGCACCCGAAGATCTAGAAACAACTCCCGCGAAGATTCCCGCGACATAAAGTATCACACATGTTATTATATAAAATTTACTATCGATCAGTAGCAAAATTGTATTCAATTTTTTTTTCAATCTGGCCATTTTTCCACAAAAATTCTCGCAGGGTTCCCGGGATAAAAAATAGCGCAGATTTTAAGTACAAGAATTTGCTGTCGATCAGCGAAAACCACATCGAAATCGGCCCAGTAGTTTTTACGTGATTCCCGAACAAATAGACAATAAATCGAAAAAAAATTGCATCGTATACTTCATCGTTTATGTAGTCTATTCCAGGTGTTTTTTTCATAGCTTCAATGTTCAGACACGGCGTGTTTAGAATTTAATAATATGAATATTATAGACTAGCTGATGCGCGCGACTTCGTCCGCGTGGTGTTTTTTAACTATTCCACAGGAACTCTTTAATTTTTCGGGATCAAAAGTATCTTATATGTTGACCAGGGATATAAGCTGCCACCACACAAAATTTCATTTAAATCGGTCCACTCGTTTCGGAGACAGACAGACAAACAGACAAAGAGAGAAACATAACATTTAAAAAAAAATCTAAATTAGTTCTATTTCCCTTCTTACATCGCCCTGCGTCGGTTTGTAGCATTTTTTTTCATTGTACAGAAATTCGACCTCTACAGTTTTATTATATGTATATAGATATTCACTAACTTCAAGCAACGGTATTGAACCACATTATAATGTATTGTTTATTATTTGAGTACAACGTGATCCATCGCGGGAGACCGTGAACGATGCGGCCGCACCACAAAAATCTGGTATGTGCTTGTTATGAACATGAAACACATGTGGAACATCGCACTAAGGCATTATGGATATTTTTATGTTTTTTTTATTACTGTAGTGTGCAGCGTCAAACCGTGGTAGCTTGGTGGTTAGCGCATTCACATTCCAAACTTAAAGGGCACGGTTTCGAATCCTGACCGGAAAGCATGCACTACCATCGCCCGGTTTCTAGTTGATTTGCCTTACTATCGGTTAAAATTTGACTAAGCTATTTTATGTCAAAGTTCAACGGATGGTGGGGCAAGTGAATGAATAGTAAAGATAATTGAGATATCAATGTAATAAAGCACCGGATACATGTTTGCAAACATTACATTATGAAGGAACAGAAAATTTACTTAAAATGATCAAATAGGAATTTGTATATATACGTATAAAACAAAATAATATATATCTATTTATTCTTATGATGAAAACATTATTTTATAGTTTAATCTTTAATATATATTACTTTATATAAAATTTGTATTTTATTATATGCATTATATATTTTAATATAGTTATTATGTATATATCAATACTGCAGAAAATAGTTGCATATATGTATATTTATAATGTTGTTGTCTCTGTCATTTTTACATATACTGTCTAATAGGTACGAACTTGTTTTATATGTGCTTTCTAATTATTTTGAAGGTAGTTCGAAACAAATATCTATCTTTTTGTTATTTTTAACTTACGGGACGTGAACTTACTCTGCCGTAACACAGTTTAATACTAATACGGGGAGTAATGATTGTCGCATAATTTTAATTAAATTAAGCACTATTGTATATTGTACTTGTTTAGGTTACATAACTGGAGACCAATAAATTCTTTAATTCTCTTTAATAGTAAGATATAGGAACCGGTAATAAGTCAGTTTCTTGACCTAATATGCAGTGTTACAATTACCACGGCACAATATAGGAATGAAACCTGTACACTGAGATTACCGGTGTGACAAAGCCGTCAATGCAACGCCACCTTCGACTCCCGTGGCGGATATACTATCCGTTCCCCTATAATGGGAGGCCCGATCCCAGCAATGGGATGTTTATGGGCTATTACTATTATTACTTTAATGTCACATTCAACAGACAGATGACGCCTTGCATCGACGTATATATAGATTCTATTCTTACTTGTAACAGACTATTAATAAATTCTAAAATATTAATTATACCTTTGGAGTCCAGGGTTCGTTTACGAATTTTGAATATTGTAAAACAATGTTTCTTGCGAAACACTTGTTACGTTTTAATTCTTCTTAACCGAAGTTGTTCTAATTCGTCATAACTATTAGGTCCATCTCTAATTTATTCAAAGCTACTAATGTTTTCATAGTAGGTAGGTAGATACTTTGATTATAAGATCAAATTATACAAAATTTTATTATTTGATTAATCAAATATCTATTAATTTCGACAAGGTATTTGATTGGATATAACTAGTTTTATTAAATAAAATAATATATAGGGCTTATCGTTGACTAGCTTTATTTTACGGTTTCACCTCTATTAGAATGTACTAATCTTCTATGTATACATATACAGGTGAATTTTCAAGTGGGCCTTTAGGGCTAAATCCTAAACTATGTGCTATATAGCGAAAAACACTCTAAAGAATCACGATTTTGACATAAACTAAAATGCTATAATTAGATTTTTGAAAAATCAATTAATACCCTTGTAAGGAATCGAATCGGCTGATTTAAAAAAAACACACTTTTTTATAATTATTTTTTTATTGATGGAGTACAGCAGACAGACTAACCGGCCTAACTGTGATGAAAAGTGGTTATCATCGCTTATAAATATTTGCAACACTAAAGGTGCTACCAATGTGCTGCCGGACTCGTAGATGAGCTGGAACCTAGCCACTAATGCCGAAACACAACTCAAGGTTGTTATGACGGCATGCTCTAGACCAGGGGTGGTAGCCATCCAGACGGGCAAATGCCCTACCACCTGGCTGTGGGTTGTGTTGTCGCCTTTTACGACAGGCCGCCTGGCTGCAAGAATTTGTATTCTTTCTCCGTTCCTGCACAGATAAGACACACTCTAATACACTATGATTATATACACTTCAAAATCAGCCTATTACCCCAATCAGTCAAAACATTCAATAATTAAACATTGATACAGCAATTTGACGTTTAATCAATATATAGAAAATATAAAAATTTGTTAAAAATCAACCCTTTCCCTTGATTTGCCGTTTAACGTTCCTTCACTGAAATTGGGCCTTACTATGATTTGGTATAATAATACACCTTGTGTTTATTTTTTTCAAAATCAGCCGATTTGATTCATGACAAGGTGATTGATTTTTAAAAAATCTAATGATACCATTTTAGTTCACGTCAAAATCGTCCTCGAGACTCCTTTGCCTGTTTTTCGCTATCTAGCATAAGTTTAGGACTTGGCCCTGAAGGTCCACTTGAAAAATTCACCTGTATAATTGCTTGGCCTCATTGACTGACTGACATATCAACGCACAGCCCAAACTACTGGTACTAGGATCGTGACAATTTGATGCGGGTTCTTGCTATACTGTAAGTGTGTGCTAGGAAAGGATATATGAAAATTCAGCCCCTAAGGGGATGAAAAGAAGGATCAAAGTTTGTATGAAAATCTGTCATTTTCAAAGAAGCATGAATTTTATATACCTGCTTCTGGTTAGAAATATTGTACACATATATCGGCGTTTTTGGAAATTTAGCTCCTAAGTAGGTAAAAAAGGGGATGAAAGTTTGCTCGAACTATAAATAATTTTAATTTACGCGCTCGAAGCCACGAGCAACAGCTGGTATATATTTTAAGAATTCTATACAAGGTCCGAGTATTTACAATAACTGTAAAAATCAAAAAATATCACAAAGACTAATTCGGACCAGCAGCTTCCGAAATAACAATTATTTTAGATTTTTGAATTAATTAATTTAATTTTGAATTTTTAGAATATCACTAACTCTTTGTCGAGTTTGAACAGAGAGATAAAAATTCTAAAAGTAGCATTTTCGGAATCTGCAGGTTCGAATTAGCCTTATGACATTTTTCACATTTTTAAACGCATTCTACAAACTCGTAAGCCTTTACTGATTATACTATACATAGATTATAAACAAACTACCTCTGGCCTTTTTATATCTATGTACAGGAATGGATTAAGGATTTGAATTTCTTTAATATATAATTTTCTAGTGAATTATAATAGATATTGCAAACAGGTTTATATTCCAATTAATAACAGATGGTAGAAATAAAATTATTTGAAAATAATCATTTAATGTTAATTTTTATAAGTTTTTAGAAAAACACTACCTGTTAGCTGTTACTCGCGACTTCGTCCGCGAGGAATTTAATTTGATTTAATTTGCGTTCCAGTGCGGTGACAGCAGCGGCGTGCGCATCGAACTTTCATTGTTTTTCGAAAATAAAAGGAGCCTTATTTACTTCTTATAATATCACCCATCTGTCAGTAAGAAAGTGAAGTGAAAGATTAGCCGGCATAAACTGACAGACATTTAAAATTAAATTGATTTTTTGATATGTGTAGTATATTCGTATATATTTTATTTGTATTTATATAAGTATGTATTTAGTAAAAAGCTGTTATTTTGACATTACAAACAGACACTTCAATTTTATTTATTTGTATAGATAATCGACTTAAAGACAAACAAACATGAAACGGTTTATGACATATTCAACAAATAATAAGTTAATATAATAGGTACTATATAATTTTGTTGTTCTATATAATTTTGAAGTCGGTGCCAAACTAAACGTTGTTATAAATGGTTACGACAAATTATGTCAGTTTATCATCATCATCCGAGCGTTAAATCCCGGTTGCGTTCGGAGCGTTCACTGTGACGCCCAGGGTCCGCTTTCCTACTTTTTCTACTCCACTTCGCGCGGTCTTCAGCATCCCTCGTTTTGAGACCATTGTTACGCATGTCATCCTTCACAACATCAAGCCAACATTTGTTGGGCCTTCCCCTTCGAGCGGGGCCTGGCGGAGGCGGCTATGTCAATTGTCTAGTAAAATGTAGCCCCGAAAATCTCTCAAATCTTATATTCCACAATTCTTCGAATTATTTCGAAGTATTATTATTTAAAACTAGAGGTCCCTGCAGACGTTGCCCTGCCCTGAAAAAATAAAAATCTAGGATCCGATCCCAGCGCCACCTATCGGTTCCAACTGTGAGTCTAAACCATCCGGACACCCACTATAATACATACAAAAAATGTCATCAAAATAGGTAAAGCCGTTGTCAAGTTATGCGCGTACATAAATTTCGTCCAGACTTGACTTGAAATGCCTGCGGGATTCCCAGAACACAAAGTAACGCAGCTATCGTTTTAGTGAAAACTGTGTCCGAATAAGCAAATTTTTATGCACCCGAACAAGAACAATCCGCTCCCGGGATAAAAAATATCACATATTTTATTACATTAAATTTTCTATCGATATTAGTAAAGAGTCGCATTGGAATTCGATTTTATTAATCAGGCCATTTTAAATAATTCCCAGAAAAAATTCCGCGGGATTCTTAGGATGACAAGTAGAGGAGAGTTTAATCGAAGAATTAGCTGTCAATCAGCGAAAACCGCATCAAAATCGACCCAATAGTTTTTATATGAATCCCGAACAAACAGACCGATTGACAAACAGACAAGAAATCTAAAAAAAATCATCGTTGTTTCCATCGTTGATATAGTCTATTCCAGTTGTTTTTTTATGTACAGACACGGCATGTTTAGACTTTTATAAGTCTTAATTAGCATCTTTTAAATTTTGTAAAATGAAACTTCATTACAATTTCATAAAATTCATGAAATTTACGAAGTTAGAACATTTAAATTTTTAATTCTGATTCTCCACCCAGATACGACGGGTTGGCATTAAAAACTCGTATCTGTCATGTTACGGTTTGCATTTCACGAATCAACAGTTGACATTGACATTTGCGGTGCGAAAATAAAAACCGTAATTGAAATTCGAATTTAGAATACGAACGTATATTTGATTTGATTGGTCGATTCCCAGCGGAACAAGCCCGATTCCCGAAATAGGGGAAATCGCGGAAAATAAAAAATTTATTAGATCATACGTGTGGTCGGCCAATTTATACAGAGCTCTCGTCCCCTGTATAACCCATGGGGAATATTCCTGTTTACAGAGTGATGTGGGTTCTTTTTAATGTGGTTCTTACGTGTTGTGGGGTAACCAATCGTGAGTATGTTCCGATTGATTGGCAAAGGGCGATTTTGCGAGTTCTCCCCCACATTCTAATGGCGTTTCTATCTCACATGACATGTGGGTGGGACTGCCTTTGGTGGAGAGAAATCGCGAATGGCTGTCACATAATATACTGATTTTTGTACTTATCCTGTTGTTACGCATTTAGTCCAACGTGTGTGACTATGTAAACATTTCTTCTGAACTCTGCAAGATTTCGAAATCTATAATATGATAAAATTCTAAACATTCCATATCTGTACATTGAAGCTATTAAAAAAAGCAACAACTGGAATGCACCATATAAACGATGGAGAACACGATGCATTTTTTTTTAGATTTCTTGTAGGTTTCTCTGTTTATTCGGGATTCTCGTGAAAATTACTGGTTTGATTTCGATGCAGTTTTCGCTGATCGACAGCTAATTCTTAGACTTAAGCTCTGCGCTACTTTTTATTCTGGAAATCGCGCGGCATTTTTACGGGAGCGGTTTTAAGTTGTTTGGTTTCATAAAAATTACCTTATTCCGACAGTTTCCACTAAAACGATAGGGTAAATTCTTTTTTAAATGCAGATATATTTTGTGTCCGGGAATTCCGCAGAAATTTCAAGTCAATCGTGGACGAAGTCCCGGGCATATCCTATATAAATAATTTCAAGATAGAATAGCTGTTTTAATCCATAAATTTTTCATAAATATCCGTTCAGCTGTTTTACAGCTGATTAGGAAACAAATGTTCAAACAGACTGATGGATAATTCTAAAATCAGTAATTTACAGTACGACCTATGAGTCTGGACCGTCTGAACATAGATTTTGAGAACTTTCGCGCATGGGCACTCGTTATTGCACTCGAGAGAGTGACACGACCAATGCTGACGTGTGACTAATACCTCGTGGCTCTTTCTGAGTATTGCCTAATAAGTATGAAGTCAAGAGAAAAAGAGATGTGCAATGTGTTGTTTAATCGATTATTATTCAAATCGAGTATAAGTAAGAAATATAAATACATTTATTTTCTATCTTGTAACAATTTTAAATTTTCTCTAACTATGTGGACTATTAAAATTGATATACATAATTTTTTAAAGTTAAAATTAATAGTTTATGTGTTATTATATTTTACATACTGATAAAAACACAATGCATAACGGAAAATGTTTAATTTGTTTTCATCATATTATCAATTTATTTCGTTAAAAATCTTTATACATACATTTAATTGAATTAATTCTATTTAAAATTATCGAATATACGATTTAATCTAATAAACGGTTGTCTCTGTTTGCGTTAGGTACATCTCTAGCTAAGACGATTTGGTTTGTAAAGTATGTTATGCGCATCCACTTGGCGCTAACTTCAGAGGGGCCACAATTCATCTGTCGTACTGATATACAGTATCATAATATATAAGGCAACTTATAAATAGTATTTAAGTTACATTTTAGCACTTATATTGAAATTTCAGAAACATTTTTGTTTGTACTGTTACGAGTTGCGAAACTCGAATTAAAATGCCGTTAGAATTATTATAGAGTTTGTTAGAACTATACAAACACGTATAATATAGGTACAAATATAACTGAACACAACAAGTCCAAACGTAATGGAAAAGGTCGTAATTCAATAAAACGCGCAAAGTCCGTCACTATTAGATTCCCAATTGTAGTACACACGTCTCGCTTTGATCGTGGTTCTCACTCGACGGCCATCTCTCTCCACCAGGCAATCGTTTTATACTGCACAAATGCAAATATGCCCGTATCGTATTCGACGTAATCCGAAATGCCTGGCTAATGACTAGGCAGCAAGTGGCTATGACCGAGTACATTAAAACAATAGGCTGTTCTCTAGAAACGTAGGCCAGTAAATAAGTGAACGAAAGAAGACGATCATAAAAGAATTAGAATTAGTTCAAATGCCGACAGGTAATAAAATGTGTTTTTACAGATATGCAGGTGGATTTTGTTTTTGTCGGAACTTAAGTTTGTAACGGCACGTTTACGCTAATAACAAAAACTATTAGTTTTACTTTGAAATAATATTTTTATGATAGATAGGCCATTTCATAAAGCGAGACTCACCTAATAGACCTTGATGGCTTCTGTGGTTGAGTGGACTAAGCCTTAGCGGGCCGAGCTCACTGCAACGCAGAGGCTCCGAGTTCGTTTCCTGACATGGTAAATTTCGTAAACGAACTTTCCGTTATTTACTATGGTCTGGGTGTGTCTGGGGTTGGCCCCAGAGTAGTCCGTTGTATATTATCCATAATACAAGTGTCACTCGCTTAGCGTGAGGATGTACAGTGTGTGTGTTTGTCTGCTGATTTATTTATTTATTATTTATTAATAAAATATTTAGCAATATAAAATTATAAAAAGCGGTACACGATTCCAATCTAAGGCTCGGAACCTCGTAATTTTCATAAAAAAAGTCTTATCTGTTATTCATCACATAAAGTAAGTTGTCTGGGTTGTCTGGAAAAGATGGCTCTAAAACGATAAAGCCGCCCTTTGTTCCTGCCTTTATACGAAATTATTGTATTTTTTTTACTTTGTGTGTATGTAGTCTATACTAATATTATATAAGTAAAGAGGTTAAGTTTGTGAGTTTGTGACGTTGTAGGGGGTTATTTCCGAAACTACAGAACCGATTTAAAAATTTATTTCACTGTTGGCAAGTTTTTCGCGGGGGAGACCTTCAAGCCCAGCCTACCTATTCTTCGGACCACGATCGCCAGCCCGGCGTTGGCAAGGTCCACGGATTCCGCGAATGACGCAGCGCGTGCCGTGAGTAGGTGTCATCCGCAAAGCAGATTAGCCCTATTCCGGGCAGGACCGGAACCCGAAGGATCCAGTCATAACCGACGTTCCAAAGAACCGGCCCGAGGACCGATCCTGTGGGACGCCGCACGCGACGCGTCGCCGACCTATCGCGCGATTCTCGCGACTCGCCGCCCTCCCAAAGGATGTATCTGTCCTGGAGGTACGCGCCCAACAGCCTCGTGGAGGTTCCGTGTGCACGAAGCCCCTCCCTGATCGTCTCCGTGTGGGAGGCTGTTAAAGGCGTTCGCTATGTCTAGCGAAACTGCCAGGACAGTATCCTTTGCTTGGACTGCGTCGTCCGTTACAGATCGCAGTGTCTCGAAGGCGTCCAACGTGGAGCGCCTCCGCCGAAACCCGAACTGCGTCTGTGCTAGCCCCGGCTCCACAGTATCGAGATGCTTAACGAGGCGTTCCGCTAACTTCTCGAAGACCTTGGCGACCTCGTTAAGCAACACTATGGGCCTGTAGGCGGACGGATCGTTGGGAGGACGGCCTCCCTTGGGAATCAGGCATAATCGGCCCTCCTTCCATTGCGACGGGAACTGGCCTGCGCGAATACAGGCATCGAACAGTTCCCGCAGCTGGCCGCGTAGGTGTTTGGCAGCCAGGAAGAGAGCCGACCCGGAACCCCGTCGGGTCCCGGAGCTCTTCCTGCCCCGGAGCCGGTCCAGGGCGACGTCTAACTCTTCCTCGGTGATGGAGTGACTCCACCTCCGAGGTGTCGGGAATGATTGGACCCATATCGGGGGAGTAAGATCCCCGGATCCGGGAAGAGCCCATCGATAACCGACCGGAGGACCTCGGTTCGAGCGTTTCCGTAGCCGTGGAGTGCAGGGCCGCAACGTGTTGCGGGCCGCACGGTACGGACGCCCCCAAGGGTCCCGGTCCAGTGTCTCGAGGAGCTCCTCCCGAGCCCGGGCTTTCGCTCGCAAAATTGCGATCGAAAGGGCCTTTCTGGCCTCTCTGAACTCCCCCACGAGTCCATTCTCCTCAACATAGTCTGGAGGACGACGCGCTCTGCTGCGTTTGAGCCTGTGGCTGATTCTGCGGACTGCCCTCCGCAGTTCAGCCAGCTCCTCAGTCCACCAGTGGACCGATGTACGCGGCGGCGGTCGTTTGGCTCGAGGCATAGCAGCGTCGCAAATCCTTTTGAGGGATTTGCGCATGTGCTCAGCCTGCGCCTCCAGATTCCCCAGGTCGGCTGGATAGGTCCAGCATTCGATGATGGCCCTCTCCTCGGCCTGCTCCGCGTCGAGCTTGGTAAGAGCCCAGCGCGGGAGCCGGGAGGGGCCTGAACAGGGTTAGCGCTAGGCGAGGGGAGAGCTCGAATCTGATGTACAAGTGATCAGACAGAGTCTCTTACACTATCTCCGGTTGACATAGGCTATATTATATTTACAAAAAAATTAGGGATCCTTACTAAAACTGCAATAGTGTAACCCAAGGTGTAAAAAATTACCTAAAATCGCATGCGCTGCGAAAACCATTGATGAAAGAATAAAATAATGTACTACGACTTTGCAGATATCTAACTATTATAGTTATGCCAAAATAAGAATAGAATAGAATATACTTTATTGTACAATAACATTTATGAAACAATACACAAAAACAGCTTCGAAATATGTACAAATGGCGGCCTTATCGCTGGCAGCGATCTCTTCCAGACGACCTTGGAATGGAGTGAGTGAAAATGGCATAAAAGCTAGGGCAGGGTTTAATTGTACAATATTCTATATATATATATATATATATATATATATATATATATATATATATATATATACGTAAATTATACTTTATGATAGTAATCTTTAACAAGTCTATTGAAGAAGGATACTGATTTGGCTTGTCTCACTTCTAGTGGAAGCATATTCTATAATTGGACAGCTTGAGCATTGAATGATCAGTGTTCTTTTCTTTTAAAAAAATAATTAAAATGCCGCCGCCAGAAGAGGCTCTTTATTTGTGTCTTCGTATTCATCCTTATCAAAATAAATTACTTCATATTCAAGACTGCTTCAATACCTTTATATAACTTTTTGAATTATTCAATTCGGACATTCAATTCGTAAGATATCACGAGTTTAAAAATGTAAGTATTAGAAAAAAGTTGCGTGGTCGCCGCGCAACCCTAATCGGCTAGATAGGCTTATGCGATGTAGGCGTCAGTGAGGTACGGGCAGTACGGGAGGGGAAATATTTTAAATTCGCTTACTAGGTAATTAAACTCAACAAAACTATACTAATAATGGGATAATCTTTGGTTCTACTAAACCGATATTGAATTTTTTTTCTGATGCCCAGCGAAGTGGGCACGGGTCAGCTAGCGAACAATAAAAAGTTTTCTATCTATTCAATACAATACAATTATACAATAATCTTTTGTATAAATAAAAATGAATCGTAGAAATGTATGTACGCCCATAACTTGAGAAAGACTACCGATTTTGATATTTTTTTTGTATCTGTTCGATTGGGGGGCCCGCGTGGTTTAACTTTAGATTCACAATTGGAACCAGTAGGTGGTGTTGGGATTGAGCCCTACATTTTTATTGTTTCAGGCCAGGACAACGTCTGCCGGGACTTTTGCGGTATATAATTATATAATAATAGTATACAATTTCCTGTGACCGGGCGGAAGCGACAAAACAACCCACAGCTCCTGGTCTAGAGTATGTCGCCATAACAATCTTGAGTTGTGTTCCGGCATTAGTGGCCAGGTTCTAGTCTCCCTTTAGACAGCGTTAGCACATTGGTAACGCCTTTGATGTTACAAATGTCCATAGGCGATGGTAGCCACTTTACATCAACTGGGGTCTTTGCCTAAAAACAAGAAAAATCTATCTAAACATTTTACAGTAGTCCCATTAAACGACTCAACGGGCTATGGAGCGAACTATGTTGGGTGTTTATCTTATGGAAAGAATAGATATGAGGATATCCGTAAGAGAACCATGGTAACCGCAATAGCTCAGAAAATTAGCAACTTGAAGTGGTAGTGGGCCTGTCACGTCTGTCGCAGGACCGACGGTCGATGGAGCAGACGAGTTCTGGAGTGGATACCGCGTCTCGGTAAAAGTAATGTCGGACGCCCTCGAGCCTGGTGGTCTGACGACCTGCGTAAGGTCACCGGTAGGCGCTGGATGAGGAAGGCGGAGGATCGGGATGAGTGACGCCAACTTGAGGAGACCTACGTCCAGCAGTGGACTGTGATTCGCTGACGAAGATAATTAACAATAAAGGCAGGTATAAAGTGTAACCTTTTTCGCTGTAAAGCGATCTCTTCCAGACAACCCGGGCTATTGATTTTACGAACAGAATCAGAAATATATGACGGTGGTGTGCAAATTAAATAGCTATAAATGGGATATATGAATATTATATAATACATTTACTTAACATAAATTAAAAAGCTTGTAACAAAACGTCCTTATGAGACTTAATTGCCTTACTATACATACAACCACGATTTCCTGCGGTTGTCTTATATAACAAAATCAATACTATAAAAGCTTTTTAAAATATAGTAGCGTCATATACAATCACCGTGTACAATCACAGCGATGAATCTCATTGATTCTCGTGTGTCGTTAAAGTCGTAAAATTGTAAAAATCCATTCAGTACAGTTAAGTCGTTGGTGGTTGTGTCGTAAAATCTATCGTTAATGATTTCGAAGCACTAAAAGCCAAATGACCCCGGAAAAGTTCGAATATGCGCCTACGCATGTGAGGCTGTGGGCACACAAGGCGCGAGAACAGTGGACAGACCCTTAACATGAACACTTATTACAGTACACTAATTTAGGAACCGGACACGGAAGGTAGGAGTGAACTATCTAAATATTACGACACCCCTTTTCTTTTTACATCATCCTGACTTAGAGAGAGGGTCCCAAAATTGGCGTAAAGTACTAAATAACAGCTATAATTGTTGGGTTAACGGGTATAACTATTTTGGACACTAGCCATTACGTCGGTGGTTATAACGACAACCTTGTGTCCAAAATATTTCTCGCCACTTGATACCTGATTCTTTCTGATATAAATTGGCCAAGAGCGTGTCAGTTCACGCACGGTCAAAGACCCGTACTAATGATGATCGTCTGTTGCTTGTCATTTGGCTATTGGAGCTATAAGTAGGTATTTATCGAAATAACCTCATTTTTTAAGTGTCTCTATACGACAACAACAAAGAAATAAAATAAAAAGGAAAGAAAATATTATTTCCAACACACACACTAAACCAATAAAATCAGCTACAGACATAAAATATTTATAAAATGTGTATGCCGCAAATGTTTTCAATCAGTATGTTGCTGTACCGAGACGTAGTCGGACACAGCACTAATTTACAGTGTTCACGTCCTAAACCATAAATATTCCATTTGAACCTAGAAAAAATGAAATCTATTACAAGTAATATTAAATATAAAAATGTGTACTTATTCAGAACAGAAAAAGAAAGACAGAAAAAAATTATTTCGGAAAATCGGATAACTTTTACGAGTAAAGCCATTTGGAAAACTCTAGTGAGACTATAATAACACACCATACAAAGGGATGCAACAGAAACTAAGATCGTCAAGCGCATCTGACATTCTTCTCGTTAACAGCTACAGCTAAAAATTGTTTTCCACTAGCGCTCAGTGTGTTGCAACCTTAATATTTAAAGATGCGTTCACACGAACTACCGTTAGCAAATAAATTTCTGATGTTGACCAACAAGTTTCTCTGAATCGATTGTCCTAAAAATCCCACTACGGTTCCCACGTTTTAGTTGGTGGTATACTTGTTTCAGAGTTTCGAGATTTTTCGATTACTATTTATTTTTATAAAATCGTATTTGCAGTATAAGTATCATGTATATTAAGATTAAAAATTTATAACATATTAAAATAATAATTAGTAGTTAGCTTTCTACAAATTTAGACGATTTTTCATTTTAGTCTCTTTTTTCAATGGATTCCTGGTCAAGAGGTTTTGTTATTGCATGAGACCTGCAGACAAGCAGACGACCCATCTAATGGAAAGCGGTTATAATCGCTTATGGACATTTGTAACACCAAAGGTGCTACCAATGGGCTGCCGCTCTCTACAGGGAGACTGTAACACATTGCTAGAACGCACACCAGGGACGGTATCCATCCAAACGGGCATATACACTACTACCTGGCAGTGGGTTGTTTTGTCACCTCTTACGCTAGGCCGCCCGGCCGCAGGAAATCGTATTCTTTCTCCGATCCTGCATGGATAAAAGCTTACGTAGTTTTTTACCTTACATGCATATTGTTACAGTTACCACGTGCTGATGGTCGCGGAAAATATCATGATGAATCCTGGACATCTGGATTATGAGCGTATGAAATCCGATAGTCCGCCTTGGACAAGCTTATCAGGTATATCGTTTATTCCCCTAAAATTGAACATTTATCGGTTAATACTATAATAATATTAACCGATAAACCGTGTCACGTAATTTATGAATGGACCTTAAGTTCTAATCATAAATTACGTCACACGTTGAGAGGGAGGAGTCGACGGAGTGTGACTTTCTGTGACAAGGGGTGGGAAGGGTTTTAAGTTTCGTGACGCCACATTTCAAAATCTAAAGCTTAAAAAAAACGAAATTTGGACTATTAACGAAAAACTTCAAAATAATTCCAACTCTATCTGTATGAGCATAGTGTTTAAATAATGAAAAACTAATTATTACGGAAATGATGTTTTAATTTAATAATTTCTTGATGTAAAATTGCAAAATATGTGATGTGTGTGATGAAGGACGGGGAAGGGTTAAAAAATCATGAAATTCGTGTGAGGCAATTTGTGAATGGTTCTTTACTACATGGATTACTTCCAAAATTTTGATCGATACACCGCCATATTCCATGAAAATAGCCTTTGCAAATGACTAAAACAAAACAACAACTATAAAATATAATCAAACGAATTCTATTAATATTTCAATTAAATAAGTGCACCACAAAGACATAAAAACGTGTTAGTTTTTCAAAATCCAATTAGATACAGAGCGCATAAAAAAAAGAAAAACAATGAAACGATCATTCCATCAAGAATTTATAATAAGTTATTAAATATTTATATACTTTAACTATATATATGATAATATAGTTTTTATTTAAATGTATTCACATTTATTGATCTCGAGTCTTGCTTCATTAGACAATCACTTTGCCGCATACAATGCTAATTCATTTGATAGGGTATAAATTAAAATGTAAACTTCTTAGAGAAACTTCAAACCGTTAGAATATAAATCTTATGAAGCAAATAAATGTGTGAATTGAGATCGTATAAATACTGCATTTATAAACAGGTTTGGTTTAATATTAATAGTCGATGACTTGTCTGAATTTTGTAGATTTAAATAAATGTATACTACACATTTCTTATAATTATAGCTTCGAACGGTTGGTGAAATTGGCCAAATGTTTAGGGAAAGTTGAAGTTATATGCAATACGTAAATCATTCACAATAGGTTAGTTGATAGTATATCTCAAATAGCTTACTAATTATTGTATGAACAGTAAATAAAAATATTTTCATACTGATATTTTCTAATTAATAACATAGAAATGTGTTGTAATGCCTATTCCTTTTTATAAATATAGTTTTATATTTAATAATAATAATAATAACAGTCCACTCCCACTATAGGGGAACGGATAGTATACCCGCCACGCTTGTCCAAAGCAGCTTGGCAGATTTGACACATCCGTTATCTTGATGTGCAGGTTTCATCAATTGTACAATATGCATATTAGGTCAGAAACCTACCAGTGGTGCATGCGTTCCGGCCAGTATTCGAACCCGCTGCCTTTGTGACTGCAACAGGTGCGCTAGCTACTACGCTACCACGACTTATGCTACTCTAGTTACGCCGCGTGTCAAATCCTAGGCAGTGGCTTTATTTTACTTACACAAACTTAATTCGATTTTTGACTTATAATAATACCAAAGAAACTAAGTCCATGTAGTTTAGACAACTGCCCAGCCAAACATAAAGGCGAGTCGCAGCCAACTTGATTTGAAGTAATACAACGCATGACATGTTGTTTATGACAACGTAGATAATTATTTGTTAGTGAATTGAGAAAACGAAATTGCAGCGCCATCTATTTTTCTAATCCGTTTATTCTAAGGAAACAACTTCATTTATTTGGATAAAATGTATTCTAAGTCTCGGGTTATATGTCGGCACTATATCGAGTTTTATTTATATACGTTCAGTGATTTCCAAAAAGATGCGATTGCAGCGCCTTTTTTTAACTACTTTTGTATATCCCACGAAAACGACGTTATTTATCGGGATAAAAAGTATTCCAAGTTACGCCCCGGGATATAGACTAGCTCTATGTCAAGTTTCATTTAAATCCGTTGCGTAGTTTTCATGTGATGTGCTCTAACAGACAGACAGACAAAAATTTTGAAAATTGGATTCTGTTTCGGAATCTCGTGGTCCGAATTATACCCCCAGATTAATTTCACATTTTAAATACATTGCACAAACTCGAATCATTTACAGATTTATTATAGTATATATTATGTACTATGAATTTTATCAGCATCATCGTAATATAACCTAGGGGTATATATTTTAATCTGTGATAAAACCGTTACACGCTTTAAACAAAATTCATACTTCATTAAATAAATATCCAAGTGACTTTGTTAGGATGTTTGTTTCTTATAACTCGAAAACTAGTACACATAGATTCAACACTAAGGATCAAAATACTATGATACTGTTCATCCTGAAAATTAAGATAGTTTCATGGGATAAAAATCAGACCATTTTGTAAATTTTGCCTACATAAAATACCTTCTGATTCTTAAATTTAACTTAATTTGATTCTTAGATTAAATTATGTTATTTTCCAAGATAAAAAATATCATAATATTTTGATGCATAGTCACGTGAAAAGTCCTAGTGAAATATAAATTCTTTGCAACAAATTATAAGATGCTTACCGTAGTATAACGCGTCAGTAATCACATTCAAATCAACATCCGAGAATGGAACCGTGGTAGCAAAAACTCGCTTCCTAGTAAACATTCACACGACTGAAGATGCAGCAAAAACTTAGTGTAATACGTTTGAATATTGTATGTATTGAATTAACATAAACATACATAGCAATCAATAAAACGCCTTTACTTTGTCGAGCTACTTGTATTTCTATGCTATTCCCACGACAATTCGCATCGCATATGCAAATTTCACCGCCGTCAATGTGTACTCGGCCTAAGATTTATTCAAATTTCGAATACAATGTTCCATTTTAGAAATTGTGATTTAAATTTTTGCCGTTGGGATTCTTGCAAGTGTGATTGTTGATGAAATTGTTTTTTTTTTTTATATTATTGCTTCACACGGCTTTGGTGTTTAGCCAGTAGAAATTAAATTCTAAAGAAAATTTATGTATTAAAATTGTCACAAAAGAACCGAAACTGAAATAAATTAAATTTTACGTATATCCAGATTTCAAAATCGAATTTAAATTATGTGTGTTGGAATGTTGGTCGTGAAATTGCTCCACTTAGGCAGTTTTTCTGACCTAATATGTAAACGTTTAGAAATACACATTGATATAAACAGTGTGTGAAATCTGCCAATCCTTTAATAATAAGCAGGCCCGTGATCAGATTATATTATTTTTTATAAAGTCCAAGTGTCAAATATCACTAATTGATATTGTCAATATTTTTCCACAATAAAATTGCCGTCCGTTGCACACGCTGGCCACGACGCGTAAATATACTTCAAAGCAAGCAGCATAATTTGTCAATTTGACTCTTGGGCAATTAAATGTAATGAATATACTTCTTTTTTATCTTCATGCTCCGTCGCCTGAGGGGTATGGGGAAGTGGCCGAAAGATTCGGAATGCAGGCACACCTTACCAGGTGTTCTCGTATTTTTATAATTTATGGTGTATTAAGAAACTTGATCATATCTACAGTTTGAATGTAGACACCCACGAAGTAAAAAATACAAGTTAATTTTATTAGAGTAATTAAAAATAACACCATTGCCCAGTGTTATAAATTTATAACTGTAACTACGCCACACCATTTTTTTGGGTCTTAATAGCCTACGCCAAATGTTATGACCGCTCTTAGTCAGGTATGACTGCGCAATAAACTGATTTTAGGGTTCTTTGGTTATTCTTGGTATAGACAATATCCAATAATATCATTATTTTATTTTTAGTTAATAGCTTAAATAAAAGGCTTTTGGCCGATTTTTCAATATTCAGATAAAATTCATCCAGCGAATTTAAACTCTGACAGAATTTAAAAATGCATCATCTCAACCGTTTTATTCACTCAACTGTAATTTTTAATTTATTCGTGCTGTATTTTATTCAACGAATAACTTTTATCTAATAGTTGAAAAATCGGTCCTACATATTAAATAAAGTGAAGGACAAGTGAAAAGCACTATAAATAAACGTGTATTATTAAGAGATTAATGAAAGTTGATGAAGCGAAAAGTGTTTATCAGGACCGCAGCTGGTGGAGATCCATTGTCTCTGTCTACCCCAATGGGAAACAGGCTTGAAAATATGTAATGTAAAATGTAATAACAGCCCATAAATGCCCCACTGCTGGGTTCGGGCATCCCATTATTGGGGAACAGACAGTATACCCGCCACGCTTGTCCAAGGCGCCTTGGCAGGTTTGACACATCGGTTATCTCGATAAGCAGGTTGCATCACGATGTTTTCCTTCATCGTTGTTAGCACGTGATAATTGTAACAATATGCACGTTAGGTCAGAATACTGCCTAAGTGGTGCATGCGTTCAGGTCAGGATCGAACCCGCGCCCTTTGTGTTCGGGACCCGTTCGCTACTCATTACGCTACCGCGACTTGAAAATATGTAATATTACTAAAATGTAAATAACAATAATTAAGATATAAATAACACAAGACAAAGGATATACAATAAAAACTAAATAAATCTAAACTAAAACCCGTCTAGACCCCACCAGACCGCAATATATTTACTTTGACCTATAAAATATTCATTAAATAGATTCTGTGATATACGATAATTTCAATTATATTATTTTCTATAGTTTCGTAGACAAATAACGATGACACATCTCGTCCTTTCTTTTCGAGAAATCGTCCACTTCTATGGAACCCTGCAGCGTGCATAGTTCGACAAGCATGTCCCAGTTTCATTAATAAGAAAGAAAAAGAAAAATTATGTGAAGAAATAGCGACGTAGTTACATTGGTTACATGTCTTAAAAAATAAAGAAATAAGGTGCCAATTATCGAGGAAAGGCGATGGGTCGATGCTGTCTTGTATTAATGTTAAAAAATTGTGCATTGGAAGAGCACTGACACCTAATATAATACAGGTTTTTACCTAGTTTTAGGTGTTGAAGCCCTCACACATTAGTTTAAGTGCAAACTTCGTTGTCTTTTATATTCTGTTACTTTTACATGTTTTTCCTGAATAAATTATTCTTATTATAATAATCTTTGTTTAGTCTACCCTACATGCAATCCATGAGATGAAAGGTTAATCTATATCTATTAAAAATTTAAGTAATTATTTTTTGTCTATCTGTCCTAGATGTTCCGGTTAATCTCTGAAACGGCTGAACCGATTTTGACGGGACTTTCACTGGTAGATAGCTGATGTAATAAGGAGTAACTTAGGTGACTTTTTAGGGGCCTGCGAAAAAAAATATCCACGCGGACGATGTTGCAGGCATAGCTAATAAAAACATGTAATCTAAAATACTTCATATCCAAAACCTACTCAACCGATAGTTATTATTCAAACCAGTTTTGGTTGAATGTATTTTTGAGCATCATATTTTCAAAATTTATTATCACTTTATAATTCAAATACAAGAGGGCGACACAATTTTTACGACTTTAACAGCTAACATCTTACCACCTATTGACCACAAGAAAATTCATTAAGGAACATCGCCATAATTTTTAACGATGGCCTAACGAAATGTTTTACCGCCTAATTATTAATTCAGTTTCATATTTCATCCATAGAGAGTAGTAGTTATAATTCGACATAATGACAGGCAAAGGATCTTAGTACATACAGCCAATTCTGTTATATAAGTCTTCGTATAGTTCCGCTAAATTGCAGGTCTTTTTGTTGAAGTGATAACTTCTTATGGGAGGGTTAACCGCTTCGTTACATAACGCGTTATTGCGCCAGTCTGTCTGGCTTCCCTTTCTCTCACGCATACCGCAGCGGTAGGCAGGCTCCTCCTCTCTTATTCTAACCCACGCGCTATATACATAAAATTTAAGTAATAACCTAAGCATTTCTCAAGTTAAACAATTTCAATATTAAATAGTTCAACTTAGATTAGTTTAAATTATCACTTCTGTCGGGCGTCCCGAGTCGCACATGTTTTTTTTTATTGTTGGAGTACAGTAGACAGCGTGACGGCCCAATTGTGATGGAAAGTGGTTACCGTCGCCTATGAACACTTATAACACCAAAGGTGCTTCTAATGTGCTGCCGAACTCGTAGATGGGACTGAAACCTGGCGACTAAAACCGGAACACAACTCAATAATTATCATGGCGCCATACTCTAGATCGGAGGTTCTAGACAACCCGAGGGGCAAATAACCTATCACCTGGCTATGGGTTGTTTTGTCGCCTCTTAGGACATGCTGCCCGGACGCAGGAAATTTACAGTACAGTTCACATTTCTCACAAAAACATAATATACAATAATTACGTTATTACTCAAGAACTATCAATATCTTAAAACTATTGTAATTAAGTTAAAGTAATTTTACACATTTTTAGAAAAAAAAACAGCACAGCACCACGCCACCCTTTAGTTCCCGCCAAAAACTCCTCATGCATAGATATTCATTAGTTTTTGATTGAAGGATATAAGTGTAAACGCAGACAAAAAATATATAGATGGATCGTATAAAAGATGACATAATGATTTTTGGTGTAACCACGGACGTATGCCAGAATAGAGGGATGTGGAAGGAAAAGACATAAATGTACCGATTCCAAGTGCTTGAGATAAGGTAAAAGAAAAGAGGAGTCGTCATCCCCATTATGACCTATGAAGCTGAGACGTGGACACCGATGGCAGTATTGCTCCATAAATTCCAAGTCGCTCAGCGAGTTATGCTTGGAGTGTCCCTTATAGATAAAATTCGAAATGAGGATATTCGTAAGAGTATCAAGGTAACCGACGTAGCTCGTGAAAATAGTAATCTGAAGTGGCAATGGGTCGATCATATTTGGCGCAAGACCGATGGTTAATGGAGCAGACAAGACCTGGAGTGAAGACCGCGTTTCGGTAAACGTAGAGTAAGACGTCGTTGAGTTAAAAGAAAGTTTTGATTTCCTACATCTTTATCACTCCCGTTATTCGCGCTCTAGTAATAATCTCTCTTTAATGACACCTGTACATACTTCTTCCTTCGTTGACAACTCCTTCACAGTACAGGCTGTCCGTTTATGGAAATCACTGCCACTCAACATCAGACAAGCTAAATCAGTATCCTCATTTAAAATCATGGTTTTTAATTATTTTTGGTCCTCTCAAGTGCTGCTTATTCTGTATGTATTATGATATGTTTATATAGTATATAATAAAGATAATTATTGACTTATTTCATATATTTTGAATGTTTTATATTATTTATTGTCTACAACGCCACTGTCATGTTTTAATATTTTCCTTAGTTGAGGGGGTTGCCCGGATGAAATCGCTTTAAGCGATAAGGCCGCCTTTTGTTCAACATTTATTGTATCTAGTTTTTAAGAACGTAGTTTTAATTTTGGTGAACAATAGAGTGTTTTCATTCATTCATTCAACGTCCTCAAGCCCGATGCATGAACGATCTGTACAAGGTCGCCGGTAGACGCTGGATGACGTTAGCGGAGAACCGGGATATATGGCGTAAACTTAGCGAGGGTTAGCTCCAGCATTGGACTGCGATTGGCTGACGACGACGAAAGAAAAGAAAAAGAGTCAATCGCTTTTGAGAAAACGACTACGTGACATATAAAGATCTATCTTTTTATGACAAATATGACAAGAACGTAGCGTCCCGTTTTGCCAGTAAATGAATGAATGTGTTGTTGTTCATTGTATATACAGATAAAATCATATATATATATACAATAGGTCTTGTCGTTTACCGTAACGTAAAGCTGTTACAGTCGCCTATGGACATTTGTAACACCATGTTACCAGCCTTGAATAAATTTTATGACACCTTTTTTTAAGAACCCCATATCGTAACACTGCAGGGAAACCACACCTGGGAGTTCATTCCAAATCCCCACTGTGCACACGAAAAATATATTAATAAACCATTGCGTTTAAATGGGAAGCAGCTCCAGGAAGTGGGGATGAACGCCCAGCCGTGACGATCAGTGATGTGGTAAAAAATTTATAAGGAACCCTAAAAATGAAGTTTTTGGGCCGATTCTATCTAAGAGCACGTTTTTATAACATTTGTACAGGATTTATGTTCATGTTAAAACTCTTTTCATGTAGTAATAATAGCTATAATAAATATAGTTTTGCTATAAATTACTGTGTATTGACAAGAGTATGTAAAATAGTAACGCCTACATAGATATGATTTAATGTACGTGAAAAAAAATCAAAATTCTTTTTGGACATCGTTAGGCTGTGTTTGTAGAGGAATTTTATTACAATAATATTAGATAAATCTATCGTAGCCCTATGAACTTATTGCGACCATAAACGCGTATACTACTGTCTTAAAAGGGTCCCGTGTGAGTTGAGTGAGGGTGCTTCGAGTAGATGAGGGCGGGTGCCGGTAACGGCATCGAGTCGCACCTGCAGCCGTAGCAGCAGCAGGGCTGCGGCAATTGGGCTGCCAGCCGATGAAGAGGTGGAGCACGGTGGTATTCGCAGGATCCGCAGCAACTCTCGTAGCTCGGGACTCCGTTTAGGGCACCGACAGAACGCTCAGGGCCCTGTAAACATAGAGCCAGAAGAAAAAAGCCCGTGCTCATGCCAATAGATGAGCCTGTCAGCGTAGGTCGGCAGACTTAGACCTGCCTGGACTTGGCAGACTGAAAGATTCACGGAGCTGCACGGCTCTCTGGTTTGGGAAAGATGGAGTTTGTTGTGGAATGAATTACCGAACATAGCCATAAAATGTGGCACTGCGATCGCGTTTAAAAAGAATACGTCGTTATGGTAACATGAATGAAGTTTTGTTGGCACATGTAACTATAAAGTTATATGGCAATCCGATAGTCACATATCACTATGCAGTTGACTAACATTTTTTTTATAAACACACTATAAATAATATAGGCTTAAATCTGAGATGAGGTATTTTTCCCCTAAATCAAGTGTCTCTTATCAGAGTGCCTCCTGGCAAAGGCCTCCTGCAACTCGTGCCAGTGTTGCCTGTCTAAGACAGCACGTCGCTGGTAGGGTCCTGCAGCAGGCCTGTTCTCGTCCTCCCAACGCTTGCTCTGCCTTCCCCTACTCCTTTTACCAACCCTTGGGTGCCAGTGAGTCACCAGCTTACACCACTTTGGGAATTTACTCTTGAGCATATGCCCTGTCCATCTGCCTGAATCGATTTTTGACAGTATATCTGTTAGTTTTGTTTTAGCTCGTATCTTTTCACTATTCACTTTATCTAAGAGTTTGATACTTAGGATTCTACGTTCCATGGCCCTTTAGCAAGTTCTTAGTTGGTCTCTGTGACTTTGTTTAGAGACGATGTTTCGCATCTATGTGTTACATACATGGCAGAATGCAGATGTTAAATACGCGTCTTTTTATTGTCAGGCTTACATCTTTCTCTATACTAGTAATATTATAAAGAGGAAAGATTTGTATTTTTGTTTGTTTGTAACGAATTAACTTAAAAACTACTGGACCGATTTAAAAAATTCTTTCACCATTCGAATGCTATATTATCCCTGATTAATATAGGCTAATATCCCAACTAAAACCTCAATAATGTAACCCATCAATCTAAACAAAATACTTGGCGCTGGAACCGGGTTCTACGATATTGATGAAATTTTATGTGTCTTTGAGTAGGTCCCGGGGGAGGGGGGGATGGGGTTTAGATTCACAATTACACCCGATAGGTGGCGCTGGAATCGAGTTATAGATTTTTACTTTTTTTACGGCAGGACAACTTTTGCCGAGACCGTTATCGATAGTTCTTTATAATTTCCTATATACACAATATTTAATTAAATATCAAAGTATTAGGTACAATTGAATCAAAATGTAGTTATACTTTTGAAAAAAATTACTGCATAGCAAGTTCTTGCCACTTATTTTCTACACTCATAGAGCTTAAATAACCGATTATTTAAATATTAACTATTAATAACAAGCTTTCAAGACTGGTTTAAAGGCGTCTACTGCAGTGAAATGAAATTATTTAAAATATTATGACCGTTTTTTATGTTAAAATAAAATAGTTAAAACTGATTGCATCAAGTACATACTAAAATATTCAAGCAGATGTTACGTGACTATAAAATACTTGGACAATTAATTTTAATAAAAGCAGCTTATAATATGCAAATTTTCAAATTATTAGAAAAATGTACAAAAAAACGACAGATGTAGACAAAAACCGGAAGTTTTTTTCAATTTTTTTTACATAATGACAATTACTTTTTTCGGTGAAACAAAAAAATTAACCCTTCGGTTCAATTTTTTCTGCTAAGTGCTGTGCTATGAGAAAAAAATCCCACTAGGATCGTGTTAACAAACGTATATGCAAATAAGCAGTCGTGCACAAAATATGTGTGGTATTGTATGAAACTGCATGATAGCAATGGAGGGTTAAATTCAAATTTAATCGAACGGTTATATTTTTTTAAATTTTATGCCCTGTTTGTTTTTTTGGGATTAAAAAATATTCTAACAACTATTATAATATAATAATAATAATAACAGCCCATAAACATCCTAATACTTGGTCTGGGCCTCTCACTATAGAGAAACGTCCAATATACCAGCCACACTCATCCAAACCGGCTTGGCGGTTTGACAAATCGGTTATCTCAATATGCAGGTTTCATCACGATGTTTAACTTCACCGTTGTTAGCACGTGGTAATCCTAACAATATGCCCTTTAGATCAGAAAAACTGCTTAAGTGGGGCTGCGTTCCGGGCTAGATTCGACCCCGTGCCCTTTGAGTGTAGGACGCGTGCGCTAGCCATTACGCTATCACAACTGTTTTAATAACTACTACTGGCACAATTATATTAACTTTTCATTTTTATTGTACACTAGCTGTTCCGGCAGACGTCGTCCTGCCCGGAAAAGTTGCAATCGATATCCCGACAGCAGCGCCACCTGCCGGTTTAAATTGTGAACTAACTCAGAAACCTTCTTTGGCTCATGCACAACAACTTTGCTAAAGATGATCAAATGTATAGTTTACGATTCTATAAAGGACATACAGACAAACATTCATTTTTATATATCACAAGAAGGTAGTAATAAAATATCTATCCAACTGGAATATACTATGTAAACAATGGAGAACACGATGCAATTTTTTTTAGTTTTCTTATCTGTTTGTCCGTTTGTCTGTTTGTGTAAAAACTACTGGGACGATTGTGATGCGGTTATCGCTGATCGACAGCAAATTCTAAGACATAAAATCTGCGCTACTTTTTATCCTGCGAATCCCGCGGGATCTTTTCTGGGAATTATTTAAAATGGCCAGATTAAAAAAGATCTAATTCCAATGTCATTTTTTCACTGATCGATAGCAAATTTTATGCAATAAAATGTGGGATTTATTTTATCCCGGGAATTTTCCCGGGAGCGGTTTGTACTTCTTCGGGTGCAGAAAAATTTTCTTATTCCGACACAATTTTCACTAAGACAATAGCTTATATCTTTTCTAAATGCTGCAGTACTTTGGTCCCAGGAATCTCGCGAGAATTTCAAGTCAAGCGTGGACGAAGTTTCTTTTTTCTAAAAAATAATTCCGGATATTTAAACAATCCGGGGGGTCCCCGGATTGTTTAAATACACACAAAAAATTTCATTCAAATAAGTAAAGTAGTTCTCAAGTTATGCGTAAGAGGCGACAAAACAACCCACACAGGTGTTAGGGTATTGGCTCGTCTGGAAGGCTACCACCTCTGTTCTAGAGTATGCCGCCATAACAACCTTGAGCTGTGTACTGGCATTAGTAGCCGGGTTCCAGTTTCTCCCTTTATAAGGCGGCAGCGCATTGGTAGCGCCTTTGCTTTTATTACGTCTAATAGAAGGTATTAATAGTATTTATGTCATGAAAACATTATTTGACGCTTTAGTAAGAAGCCACTTAAAAAGCAACGCAATCATGAATCAATCAATTCAAAACATGAAACTAAATATAGTCTCATGTTGGAGCGCACACAAATTAAAACTAGATTTTTATACCTAAGACTTTATGGTGTTAACCCATTTTATCTCTTGATGTACCCCACCTTGTCTGTCTTAGGCATGGTTGGATATAACAATTTGGCATCCAGACAAAAGGTTGCATTGGTGTCCTACTTATTTAAATTGTTAAGAGGTAAATAGATTGACCCAGGTGTATTGGCTGAAATTAAATTGAACATTCGAGCGAATTTTGTGATTAGACGTAGGCAGCCACCAATGTTAGTACTAATACAGCAGGACCAACTTGCTTAATAAGGCGCCGATGACACAGGCCTTTCGAACATTTAACAAGATATGTCAACAAATTGACATCTTTATCTGTACTATGACTGAATTCACAAGAACTGCATATTATATTATATGTTATGAAAACTGAAGATGTATATATAATGCATTATGTGTATCACGCCATCGTATTGGCGACAACTGCAATGATAGCGATGTTTATAAGTTAATAAATAAATAAATAAATGTCTATAGGCGATGGTAACCGCTATCCATCAGGTGGGTCGCCTGCCTCTCTACTGAACTCATGCAATAAAAAAATAATCATTCTATGTATATTTATCGCTAGATAAGTATTATATTCTAAATTTAATCAAAACTAACTGTGAATACCGTTTAATTTAAAGGCCTCTTTGGTTGTATGGGATAAGTCTTTGTCGGCCTAGTTCATTGGAATGCAGAGGCCATGGTTTCGATTCCTAGTAAAATAAATAAAATATTATATTGTATTATATATTATAAATAAAAATAGTAAATGTGGTAAATGAACTTTCGGTATTTTACTATGTTCTGGGTGTCTGGGATCGGCCCCAGAGTAATCCGTGGTTTAGCACCAATACCAAATACCTAACTTGCTTTGCTTGGGGATGTAGAATGTGTGTGTTTGTTTGCCAATTGAAAAAAAGTAAAATAAAAATAACACGTAACCTGATCTCTATATCATACACGATATTTTTAAAAATTTCTAAAATTATTATTTAAATCCGTGGAGCCGTTTCGGAATCTATACGAGACACACTTTCAGACCGATATAAAGCCAATTTGCTATTTTATACACCAACGCTGCTACGCCGCGTTTCAAACCCTGGCCAGTAAATTTATTATACAATATAAAAACTTAATGCAAAGTTTTACATAATATAAATATAACTAGTGCTCACCCGTGCTCGAAATTCGACCATAATAATTAATGTCAAAGACTATACATACTTCTATAATCACAGATTTCTGTTAATTTGACTTGAACAATAAGCAAAAGAGTATATATGCGCGTGTGTGTCAAGTACATAGTAGTATGTGTAATGTTTTTTTATTGTTTAATGTTTTTGTTAAGCATAATTAAAAAAAAAATATTAGCCTTCTGCACTCGTTCTCTATATAAACTATAAGTGTGCGAAATTTCATACTCCTCCGTCCGTGAAATTTTCGTAAAAATGGGTACAAAGTTTTTGCTTCACGTATTAGTATATAGATTATATATAATAATAACAAAGAAGCTAAGTCCATATAGTCTACAAAACTGTCCAGCAAAATATATAGTCGAGTCGTAGCCAACCTGATTTTAAGTAATATAATGAATGTACGTGTTGTTTATAACTACGTACCTACGTAGTTTGTTAGTGAATTAAAGCACGCGATTGTAGCGCCATCTATTTTGCTAATCCGTCTATTCCAGATAAACGACGTCTTTTAACGGGATAAAGTCTAAGTGTTGATTTCGGTTATAAGCCAGCATTATGTCGAGTTTCATTCATACGTTCAATAGTTTCCAAAAAAGAGGAGATCGCAACGGCATATATTTCGCTATTTTCGTCTATCACCGGAATCGGCGTCATATATCGGGATAAAAAGTATCCTAAGTTACGCCCTGGGATAAAAGCCTAGCTCTATCTTGAGTTTCATTTAAATCACTTCAGTAGTTTTCACGTGATGCTCTAACAGACAGACAAACAGAGAGACAAAAGTCTTAAAAATTTCGGAATCTGCTGGTCCGAATTAGCCCTCCTGATTTTTTCACATTTTAAACGCATGGTAACAAACTCGAACCATTTAGGTACAGATTTATTACAGTGTAGCAGATAGATAATTCATTATTATTCTCGAATGAATTAAATATCAAACCAATCACACCAAAATGATCAAACACACATATGATCTAAAAAGTAATGACTTCTTATAAAAAGATTGAAACATGTAGTTCATTCTCATGCAGAATCTTGTGTATTTCAACTCGATTATATCATTCTCATTGGTTCCACCGGTATTGTGTTGCTGTCAATTAATTAACAAATGAACAATAAAAACCGATTTTTATGTGTTCTTTAAAACGTTTTTAAAAAGCAATATATTTTTATGTTATAGTTTATAACAATACTCGTTGCTACGTTTTGGTGCGTTCAAATTTAACAATTCACTCCGTTTTGTTAAGTTAAAAATTTTATATTCTTTAACTGGACACGCATAGTGAATAGGAATAATAAATATGTTTTAATGATAGTTAGTATGTCAGGACTTACTATTAGCTTATTACTTTTAGTGTGTAAGTAAAACTTACTTATGTTTCATTTTTGTATAACTGTGCTTCCAAATCAGTAAAGTGTCTATACGATGAACGGTTCTGTACAGACGACAAATGTGTCCACAGCTTTTGTAATTTAATGACACAACCCAAAGAAGCAAAATTTCGAAAAAAAACCTATTTAACATATTTTGTTTAATGTAATTTTCATGAAGGGTGTTTTTAGACTCTACTCTCGTGAATTTGTTTCCAGAATTTTCTATTTCACAGTTCAAAAGTTAGACACTTTACGATTTTGGAAGTAAATCCTTTCCCATCTAATGACTTAATTATAAAAGTAATCAAGAGACATCGTTATGATTTTTAGAAATCAGAAATCATTTATTCATAACAAAGTTACACGTCAATTTTTACATTACATATGGTCACAAATAAAATTAAAATTAGGTCATATTATAGGACATAAACTCCTCATGACTATAAAAGGTGTGCTCGACTAACCATTTCTTGAGCCCTGTTTTAAATGAGCTGACGGATGATGACTCCGTTATCCTACTAGGTAGTTTATTGTATATTATCGGTCCCATGACATGCGTCAATCTCCCTGATTTCTCAAGATTGTGTTTTATATGTTTCATGTCATTCCTATGCCGAGTGCAGTGCGTATGCACGTCACTATGCTTGGCATAGGTATGAACGTTCAGTCGCACATAAACCACAACTTATATATTAGGTTGGGGAAAAAGTTTCTTCGCATTTTATATAAAAATTCAAAAGGTTTTTTTATAAAGTTTATTTACATTTGACTAAAGTATGTAGGTGCCATTTTGTTGGATAACTTTTTGCCATCTTGTAGGAAGGGACGTGATCCCATTGCTGTAAAAATTTTGGGGCTTCTGATCAAAAAACTGCGACAAGTGGTTTTGGCAGTCCTCTCGTGGTGTTAACCTGACACTGCCTAAGGAATTCTGCAGAGACCGAAACAGGTAAAAATCTGAAGGTGCAAGGTCAGGACCATACGGCGGATGCATTAACACCTCCCAGCCAAACTCTCGTAATTTTTGCTGAGTGGCTAAAGATGTGTAAGGTCTAGCGTTATCATGGTGAAAAACCACACCCCTTCTATTGAATAATTCCGGTCGCTTCCTCTCAACTTTTTGCTTTAATCTCATCAGTTGTTCGCAGTACAGTTCAGAATCGATGGTCCTGCCTGGCCGTAACATCTCATAATGAATAATGCCCTTCCAATCCCACCATACACACAGCATCACCTTGTTGCGAGTTAACCCGGGTTTCGCCATAGTCTGTGAAGCCTGACCGGACTTTGACCACGATCTTTTTCGCACATTCTTGTCGTACGTAATCCACTTTACATCACCAATTATCAGCTTCTTCAAAAAATGGTTCGGTTTCATTACGTCGTAATAAAGAATCACAAATGAGTACACGGTTCATTAGGTTTCTTTTAGTGAGCTCATGAGGCACCCAAGCTTTTTTCAAATGCTCCAAAACCGTTTTGTGGTCAATTCTCAGTTCTCCAGCTACATCTTAACTAGTAATATGCCGATCTTGCTCCACTTTTTAAAAAATGGCATCATTTTTGTTCGTAAGAGGGCGACCAGAGCAATGAGCATCTTTGATATCAAAATTTCCGGAATGTAAACGCTTTAACCAAATTTGCGCTACTCTCACAGATACTGCATTAGGTTCACATCACAATTTTTTTTGCGGCTTGTGTTGCATATTTATCTTTTTTGTAGTAAAATTTTAAAATGTATCGAATTTCTTCATTAGGTTCACTCATTTTAACAATAAGAAAAACAAATGAAAATCACTCATTTTCGTAATTTGAAGTTAGAATTGTCTTCTTTAAAATTAAAACTTTTTAATGATACCAAAACCAGACAGATACAAATGGTATAGCCAAAGAGATCTTATTACAAGTTCATACATAATATATTCGAAAAGACTTTTTCCCCAACCTATTATAAGTATAGGGTAGTGTGAGTTTTTAAAATGCGGTCTTGCTGACTCGCATCTACGCACACGCACTATTACGCGTACGGCCCTTTTTCGCATGCGGAAGGCACGCTGCCACACAGCTCCGTACCGTATATTTCTTTTTTTTTTCAGGCGGAGGAAATGCATTTCCCACATACCGGGTCCTTTGCTAGGGATTAGACCGTTGTCGATCATGGAGGCATTCCACTGAGGGCAATCCAAACAGTAACCGACCGGCTTGCGTGGAGACTCGAACCAATGGCAAATGCCCAGGGGCTAATACCCCACTAAAACCACCCTCCTCCCATGGGCCCCGCGCTTATGGTAGGAAAGGCATGAGACTTAGAACGTAGTTACGCCCACGCCGATCCTAGCGCAAAAGTGCCTGACACTGCCCCGGGAATCAGAGCTAACTCACTTCGACGACAGGGGTGAAGAGTCCTCTGCTACCTAGATGCAAGAGGGCCCCTGATGCGTTATTTTCAGGGAAGGAAGTCATACACATATCTGCGTCTCCGGGCTCCCGACTGACGCCGGTGCCCATGAGGAGGCGCATGAATACGCGCAATTCCACTTCTCTCCCTATCTCGTTCCGCGGCCTCCTTTTGAGACATAACCGTCTCGCAGAAATTGGCCGCACCCACCCAACCGTACATGCAACATGCCCGAGCAGTATCCACCGATACTACACATGCAACCCTACTCAATGCAAACAATTTAAAGAATTACTACCCCCAATAGACTTTATTATTTATAAACAAGTATCCACATATTCATACATTAAATATGGCGGACATCCCTTATTTAATTTTCAATATCACTACGTTATTACGTAGTAACCTATAACTATAAACCTGTTAGATTTTATCCGTGCAGGAACGGAGAAGGAATACAATTTCCTGCGGCCAGGCAGCCTGTCGTAAGAGGCGCCAAATAACCCACAGCTCGGTGGTTGGGTATTTGCCCGTCTGGATGGCTACCACCCCTGGTCTAGAGCATGCCGCCTTGACTTATGTTCCGGCATTAGTGGCCAGGTTCCAGTCTCCCTTTAGAGAGAGGCAACACACTGGTGTTACAAATGTCCATAGGCTACAGTGACCGCTTTCAATCAAATTAAATTCAAATTCTAAATTTTTATTCAAAATAAGTTCCACTGGAGAACACTTTTGAAGGTCATACATATAAGTTAAAATTTAATTTAACTTCCTATTCTATGTACACCGCTTCGCAACGTGTTATTGCTGTTAAGGAGAAGAAGCGGCAAGAAACTCCCCAGCAACACATCTAGCTAAAGATTGTTTTTATTTCTATTTCTTATTCTATTTCTTATTCTATTTGTATCTCAAGCTCTTTTTTTAATAAGTTTTATACAGAAGTATGTTACATAATTACTTTTCGAAGAATTAATGGAGTTGTACCAAACAGTGCATGATCAGTAAGACAAAGACACAGTAAGAGGAAAGAAGAATATTATTATTGTTATAATAATGACGAGACGTACTAAAAGTTTGTACTGCAACATATCTCCATAAAATTCCTTACATTTTTGGAAAAATTAAAACTTTATACAGACAATTGTACAAGAAAGAGGCTGGAGCGAGCTGCTATGTAAATGGAGTTTTATCATTTAAATGTTCTTCAATAGTGTAATATCCCTTTTTAAGCAAGATACTTTTTAATTTGGTTTTAAATTGAGTGAAAATCAGGTCATCAGGTGGTCCTTCTGCCTGTCTGCTGAACTCCAGCAATAAAAAATGTACCACTTATGAACATGTAATATTATAACATGTAAATGTATTAAGCTAACATTAAACATTTGTATATAGTAGATAACTATATGTATGTATACACTATACATATACATACATATGCATATATATATGTAAGTCAAAGTAATTATGAAAATATTGTATATTAATATATAAGAAAATAAAACCAACAAAAGTTAAAAAATAGGTCCGACAAAATAAATTAACAGCAATTTATTTTGATTTTCGGCTGTAGTCGGAGAGGAAGCTCTAAAACACTTCATTAAAGATAAATTTGTAAGCGGACTGTAATAAATATTATAATAATTACAACTACACGTGCGAATATAGACGAGTTTATATTGAGAAAGAAAAATTGACATTACTAAAACAAAATAATAATAATCGGCAGATAGAAACACACATTGTATATCCCCAAGTTAACCAAGTTACACTTGTGTTATGGGTAATATACAACGGGTCACTCAGGGGTGGATCCCAGACACCCAGACTCTTAATTTAAAAATTAAGAGCTCGTATTTGGTGAGAATTTTCTTAAGGTGTCTAGCAACCCATTTTTCGTGTCACTTGTAAAAAAATTGTTTTATACGTATATATTGATATTCTATAAATGTGTCTGGATTTATGTGTGTATTAAATTTATAAATTAGTATAAGTAAGTATATTTAATTTGTACAGTCCTATCTTTTTTCTGCTCCACCTACATCGCCAGATTAGTTAAGAATTTCTTTTAGGCTAGGTTGCCTGGAAAAGATCGCTTTTAGAGTTAAGGCCGCCTGTTGTTTTGCCAAGAAGCATTGTAATTACGCATTTTGTTTTTGTAATTCTTTATTTTGGTGAGCAATGAAGTGTTATCTAATCTATCTTAACTAAAAAGTTACGTATTGTATTAATGCACAAACCGTGCCAAGCTAAAATTGAACAAAGAAGAAGTACATATTGTGGTCGGTTCTAAGCCTTATTAAGTACAATATATTCCAACACAATCATTATCAAGAAAAAAAACAGTTAAATTTCATTCAAATAGATCAAGTGCTTTTAGAGCAAAGTAATATAGACAGACGGACAGACAAGACGATTTCATAAAGATTCCATTACTGCCGAAATCTCTACGGAACCACAGAAACATACATTCTTCTGGCTAAAAACTAAAGTTGAGGTATTTTAAAACAACTAAATAAAATAAATTATTCTCTTTTTTCCCGTTGGATGTAGAGTTTGGGCGTAAATTACGCATTATATAGTGTTGAGCGTAATCAAATTTTTGTTTTAATTTATCTTGTGGTTAATTAACATGGTTCTCAGCTTTTGTTCTAAAAATACGATAGTATCGTTTCAAATTAAAGTCATACAAAAATTGTTTCAAGAATAATCATGTGCATATTATTATAATTGTTGAAAAAAAAATGTTTTTTTGTACTTATTATGGTCATTTTAATTGTAATAATTATAGTGTTTTAATTTTTCAAAAAATGTTTTTCGTATCTTAGTTCCTTTAAGACTTTTTTTAACGTATATGATACGTCAATATAAAAAATCAGTCGCTCAAGACAGGGATTGTTTGGGGTCATAACTTCTCTTGAAGAAAATGTATTTCACAATTTGTTTCACAGTATTTAATTCATTTACAATTTGATAATGAAGTTAGATGCCGTTTTTAATTTTGTGAGATGCAGTTGGAATAGTTTGCTTATGAATGCAAATGTTAGTTTCTTTTTAGCGTCAGTTCTGTTGCCAGTGTCACCTGGAGTTGTCAGAGCTTTTACTTATCATGGCCTGGTGCCAACTGGATGGCAAATTTTCAAATCTCTCTCCTTAAGGTTCCATACCGTAATAAGTCGGTTGAAAAAATACAACGCATGATACAAGCGTCGAGTAAACCGCTGTTGAAAAAACTTTTACTCGCGATGTATTTTCTTATTAAAATTTGTATTTTTAATTTTGCAATCTTATCGCGTATTTCAAAACAAAAACCGGTGCCCGATCGGGTTATGAGTTGCTATTTCATCCACGTATGGAATGCCGCCAAACATAAGATATAATAATACAGTAATAATATATGCACGAATAAAATACGTAAGCGCCAGTAAATTTATGGTGCTTATAATTTATGGAGACACTAATAACAATGTGTTTGAAGAGAACGCATAAACGCCAATGAATGCATGGCGCTTTCGACATTTAGATCACTAGTACGCTAGTTTCTTAAGGCTATGGGGAATCTAGCTGTATGAAGTCTACGCTACTGGTCCATAGTATTTTGGCAAAAACGGTGTGCTTAGTAATACTTTAAAAAAAAAAAAAACTAGAGTCAAGTAAAGTGATAATTTGGCGATAAGTGTAGAAATCTACATGTGCCAAATTCTCACCTTACTTGAATCAAATCAAATAGACTCGTAATTTCTATAAACTTAAGCTGATTACACACTAAACCAATAGTAAAGGTACTTAAGGATGAGCACATCCAGAAAAGCTAATTTATATACCAGAAATTATCTTTTCTGAATGTGCTCATCCCAAGAAACCCTGACATTACTATTGGCCATATGGTGTATAGGAAACCTACCCATACAGATGAATACCTTAAAAGTTCTTCTCGCCACCAGCCTAGTCAGTTAGCTACCGTGGGCAAATCTTTGTTTCAGAAAACACAAAAAATCTGTGACGAGAACCACGTGGCTCGGAGGGCTTCAGCAAGTCAAGCGAGTCCTACAATGCAATCAGCTGAAGACTCCACACCAGCGTCACAAGGGTACGTAGTTATGACTCTTCATGCGTTTATTTTTGTATGTCACAGTCTTTAGTCAAAAAAATTACTAAGTATATAATCTATACGAAATTTTACGGGAAGATGTTTAAAAAAAATAAGATTAAGGGTGGAATGCAACTAAGAGTTGATCAAAGTTTTATCATTTTAGTACATCTTTTAACTAAGGAAATGCATTAGCCCGGGGCCCAAGTGTTCTATTACAATTTTGTGTCAGAATGGCCGGCTTAGAAGATGCTAGTGGTCTTGATGGCACCACAGCGGTTGCTTTTGAAACTTTCAGCATGACGATGATTACACTCACACTATTGTAATGGCAGACTTGGAAACTTGAAATGAAATTTAAAACGGACGAAACTACGGCATCGCCTTCATCTGTACATACATATACCTATAGATTAATGAATTATTCTTCGATAAGCTAGAATAAAGAGCCCGCATAAAACAAAAACAAAAAAAAACTAAAGCACGGTGCTCACTGTTCCCTCTTTTGTTTTACGATTCCATAGAGTACTCTTTAAGAACAATAGCTTAATTGTTTTCGGCGCCCCGTGAAGTAGACTTTCATTCTTTTATGCAAATAATTTTTTTCAAACTCAATTCTTGAGTTGAATAGGTCATGCGGGCGTACACACGTGTGCACTACCCATATATGGGATTTGTTTTGAGTTTTTTATTTGTTATATATTTATTGTAAAGGAATTGTATTTATACAGACAAGTAATAAAACTACGTTTTAACGGTTTTAAGTGCGGTAATTTCTTTGATTTTTATTATTCCGACGTTTCGGCCACTGTTCAGTAGCCGTGATCAGGGAATACAAAGATCGCAAGTGTCAATGAGTATTGTTAAAGTTTTGTTTAGTCTACCGCCAACTTGTTCATTTTAAAGTTACATTTGTGTTGTGGGTAATACCTATACAATAGACCACTCTGGGTCCAATCCCAGACACCCAGACCATATTAAATAACGGAAAGTTCGTTTCCGAAATTTACCATGCCAGAAATCGAACCCAAAGCCTCTGTATTGCAGGCATAGCTCATTCTATCACAGAGGCCGTCAAAATTGGAACATTTTAGCATAAATGGGTTTAGTTAATTAAAAACAAAATAATATAAGAAACAGCAATAAAGTGACCAATCAACAAGTTGTAAAAACAGCTTGATTTCAAAAGATAACTTTTAATTTATATGTGTTGAAAAAAGTGACATTTTTAAGGTAGGTGCTAAATCTTCATTACGTATATGCCAGCGTAAATAGAACTGCCCTATCTTTCTACTTCCAACAAAATGTTACATTTTAAAGGGTAGTCGCTAAATATACAGAGGTCAACATAAACTGGTTATGTGTAACTTGGCCATGTCACTCTTAAATATCCAACGTTTTAGAACTCTGCGGCAATAAAAGTTTTTTAAACTGTAGTGTTTTTTATTCGTCTCAGTGTTCTACCCCCAATCATTAAAATAGAAATAGAAACATTAAAATTTTGTGTCATCTTTTATGATACTTTTACACGTTTTGATATTCACAATGTAAGCTATAAACCTCACTCAGAATGAAATGGACAATTAACGTATCATCAATCAAATTTGAAATAAAAAAATCTTATTTGCATGAAAGAAGTGTATTAAGAATCGGCCAACAAGCTTCGGAGATAAGCGCTGCAGCTATATTTTGCACAACTTTTTATTATAATTCGAAATAAAAAAGAAAGGAAGGAATTTAAAAAAATCAATTTGATACTCACCTCACTTGATATTTCTCCATTATCATTTTCATATTTTAAATCTTTTCAATATAGGAACATTTTTATGTAAGTTTGACATTACATTTGTATGACACATGGGGGTGATAAAAAATCCTGGAGCTTCGAAAATATTTGCAACGAAAGTTAGTTTATTAGAACAAAATTTTTGAGATAATAAAATATGGGAGAACATGAAAACCTCTGTTGCCGAGTGTGCTAAGGCGTTACCAGCTTAGTTCAATGGAACGCAGAAGTTCTGGGTTTGATTCTGGCATGATACATTTCGTTGTCAAACTTTCTATTATTTGCTATGGTCTGTATGTCTGGGTTAGATCCCAAAGTGATCCATTGCATATTATCAATAACACAAAAACGTAATTTCTTTTACTTGATATAGAAACAGGGTCTTCAGATATATTTTACGAATAGTCCCCATACCCGTCAAAAATGGCCCCAAAATTTTTGGATGAGAAAATTCGACTAGTGTGCCTATTGGACCACACACATTTAATGATTTTATAGAGGCGACAAACTTTACTTATTTTTAACTGACTTCCAAAAAATAAGAACATTCTCAATTCGTCGTGTGTGTATTTACCTTTTATTAGAAATTTCATACTAGGTCGAATATTTTCTGGCATTTTGAGTGAGGCTAGGGGGATAAAATCCTTCTCCAAGCTCTCCAGCGCTAAAGTTTTTTCCACAAAAGGCGACGACTGCAAAATAATATCCCAACATGGGGAGATATTCACAAATCCTGCTTAGCTCTGGATACCCTGTACAGAATACGTGTGTTTGTTTTCCGATTTTTTATTGATATTTACGGCTTGAATACTTTTTAGGGAATTGGAATAATAAGAACAGTGGACATGGTTCACTTCTACCGAACTCTTCATTGAACTTGATCTATCACTAGGTTAATTTGCCGTATTGTCGCTGCAAAAATGTTGAATTATCCATATCAAGTTTCATACTATTCTACTTTGGCGATCTTGGCTTCAACACTTTTAGCATTGATTTTACCCGAGTCGCCGTAGATACGAAAAATGACAGGTAAGTTAGGATAGCAAATAAATAAAACATATATGTTAAACTACCTACACTGAAGATAATTTTTTTTTCTTAGACAAATTTATTAGCTGATAAATTAGGTTGGGGAAAAAGTTTCTTCGCATTTTATATAAAAATCCAAAAGGTTTTTTTATAAAGTTTATTTACATTTGACTAAAGTATGTAGATACCATTTTGTTGGATAACTTTTTACCATCTTGTAGGTAGGGACGTGATCCCACTGCTATAAAAATTTTGGGGCTTCTGGTCAAAAAACTGCGACAAGTGGTTTTGGCAGTCCTCTCGTGATGTTAACCTGACACTGCCTAAGAAATTCTCCAGAGACCGAAACAGGTGAAAATCTGAAGGTGCAAGGTCAGGACTATACGGCGGATGCATTAACACCTCCCAGCCAAACTCTCGTAATTTTTGCTGAGTGGCTAAAGATGTGTGAGGTCTAGCGTTATCATGGTGAAAAACTACACCCCTTCTGTTGATTAATTCCGGTCGCTTTCTCTCGACTTTTTGCTTTAATCTCATCAGTTGTGCGCAGTACAGTTGACAATCAATGGTCCTGCCTGGCGGTAACAGCTCATAATGAATAATGCCCTTCCAATCCCACCATACACACAGCATCACCTTGTTGCGAGTTAACGTGGGTTTCGCCACAGTCTGTGAAGCCTGACCTACCTTTGACCACGATCTTTTTCGCACGTTCTTGTCGTACGTGATCCACTATTCATCACCAGTTATAAGCTTCTTCAAAAATGGTTCGGTTTCATTACGTCGTAATAAAGAATCACAAATGAGTACACGGTTCATTAGGTTTCTTTCAGTGAGCTCCCGAGGCACCCAAATATCGAGCTTTTTTGTGTACCCAGCTTTTTTCAAATGCGCCAAAACCGTTTTGTGGTCAATTCCCAGTTCTCCAGCTACATCGTAACTACTAATATGCCGACCTTGCTCCACTTTTTCAAAAATGGCATCAATTTTGTCCGTAACAGGGCGACCAGAGCGACGTGCATCTTTGATATCAAAATTTCCGGATTGAAAACGCTTAAACCAAATTTGCGCTACTCTCACAGATACTGTATTAGGTCCATAAACATCACAATTTTTTTCCGCGTCTTGTATTACATTTTTACCTGTTTTGTAGTAAAATTTTAAAATGTATCGAATTTCTTCATTAGATTCACTCATTTTAACAATAAGAAAAACAAATGAAAATCAAACATTTTCTAATTTGAATTTGGAATTATCTTCTTTAAAATTGAAACTTTTTAATGATACCAAAACAAGGCAGATACAAATGGTATAGCCAAAGAGATCTTATTACAAGTTCATACATACTACATGCGAAAAGACTTTTTCCCCAACCTATTATATATTTAATTAAAATATACTACGTGGTTTAGGTCAGCCAGGGTGAGAAAAAAGTTCAAATTGATAGGGCGAGGAAAGTTTTTAGTTAATCTTATACTAATATATAAAGCTGAAGAGTTTGTTTGTTTGCTTGAACGCGCTAATCTCAGGAACTAGTGGTCTGATTTGAAAAATTCTTTCAGTGTTAGATAGCCCATTTATAGAGGAAGGCTATAGGCTATATATCATCATGCTAAGACCAATAGGAGCGGAGCACTAATGAAGAATGTTTGAAAATCAAGGGGTTTTTTTAAATTTACTTTTTGTTTTAACTATTCCACGTGGACGAAGTCGCGGGCAGAAGCTAGTATGTTATACAAGGACCTAGGCTACACGCAGGCTGTCTTAATTTGGAACTCTTTGCCCAGTGACGTCAGAAAAGCTAAATCCTTTGCCATATTTAAAAATTCACTCAAGGCAAATTATGTTAATCTTAAGCTAATAATGTATGTATTATACTTTATTGTAATCTGCTGTGCATGTACGTCATTTTTATTTTCCATTTGTTTCTTTTTTCATCATTATATGGATAATTATTACAGATAATTTAAGAATTTTCTTTGAGTTAGGTTGCCTGGAAGAGATTGCTTTTAGCGATAAGGCCGCCTTTTGTTTAGCCAAGTAAAAATGTATTGTCTTGTTGTGTATTTTTGTAGTTTTTCTTTGGTGAACAATAAAGTGTTGTCTGTATGTATGTCTAAGGACCCAAGGGGGCATATCAGGTTTATTTATTAATTTTAATATTTTTTTTAATTGTACGTCATAAACTGTCAGAATGTGGTAGTTACTGTATGGCAGTTAAACAATCATTGTTGTCCCTATTCATAATTCATTCACATTACACGTAATAAATTGTTTAACAAAATAAGGAAATGCACGTACATATGAATACAATGAACAAACATTGTGATATAAAATTACGATTGAAAAGGCGCTGGCCGCGGGCCATCAATTCGATTTCAGGTCAAAGCAATTCGTTTGACACCCGCCCCCGGCGTTGCATGACTTTATTGTGTGGGCTTATTCTGCAATATAGAACTGATTTTGTATCTGTGAACATTTTAAGAATTTTGAATTATTTATTAAATTTTGAAACTTTAGTACTTTACATGAGGAATTAAGGATATATAAATATATAATTAAATATACAGTTAGTGCGGGATTTATACAACAAAACACGAAGACTTGTGAGAATTGTTTTATTTGACTTCGTAACAAAGAATGCCCGATTCACAGCGCGTTTGCAGTATTTATACAGTGTTGTAATACAAAAGTAAGTACCATCATTATTGTAAAATAAAATAACTACAATTTATCCTGAATTGTTTTATTTGACTTCCGAACTAAAAATGCCCGATTCACAGCGCATTTGCAGCATTTATACAGTGTTGTAATACAAAAGTACCTTCACAATTCTAAAATATAAATAACTCAACAATTTATTCTGAAATGTTTCACTTGACTTCCGAACAAAAATTACTCGATTCACAACGCGTTTGCGGTATTTATACATACATAAAATATAAATAACTCTACAATTTATTCTAATTAGTTATTACACAAATTATCAAATGTTCATGAAACAAATACTAGTCTAAATCTCTAATAGTAGACGGAGCCACTAACATCGAATTGAGAAGGTGGCGCTGCTAACAAATGCTATCTACTAAAATACAATATTCAGATGTAACGGTAATGACGACACACATTTTTTAAAGATTGTATGATGCAGTTGTAATAATTGTGAAGGTAGTCTGGAAGATATCGTCAGTGACATACAAGACCAATGATATGATATGGGCAATAAAGAAAATTCAGTCATGTGTTCATTTCACTTATAGCCGGTTCCTATTTGACTATGATTCATTCTTTATTTAAAATCTTGACATGGAAGAAGAATACTTTGAATGACGATTTCAGTACAGTTAAGTGTTATTAGGTAATACATGTAAAGAGGGTGCCCCGTATAGGGTGGAGGAGCGAAATGGAATGTTCCTCCGTCTCAAGGGAAGATCTTCCAGTGAGGCTATTGTTGTTCCTCGCAGGTCTAGGCCCGTCTATAACTGTTGGAAATTTGTATATATTTTTTGTACATTTCGGGAAACGTTTGTAACCTCAATTATTAGACAGCGCCATCTATTGGCTTATAAGTGTTTCACTACACATGTAATCTGGAGGGTTGAAAATTATACGACAAAAGGAGTGTTAAACTGAAAGATTGGATAAGGGTAAAGCGAGGCCGTGTATGAGATGTAAGATTGTATAAAATATCATGTTGAAAATATACACCTAAATAAATAAGTATGAAAAGAAAAAATATACTCTGTCTACCTTGAATAATTACGAAAAAGTACTTAACAGAGTTTTAGTAAGAACAAACATATAAATGGCCGGTTTCTATATCTTACTCGTCGTTCATCTGGCTTACGAGCGGTTAAAATTTAAAATAAATTCCTTACAAGTCATGTCTACTTTTTACCGATGGTGAAGCAAGTGAAAGAATAGTCAGATATAAGAACTAGCCATAAAACAAAATAAACGTAGATCTGCTATTTCAATATCTTGACGTTGCGAACATAGAATTAATACGCTTAGACCCGGAGTAGGTGCCAGTAAAGTGAAGCACTTTTAAGTAGGACCTAACCGTCTCTGTTTGTCGACGCTTCAGTCCCGTCAGTCCGCAACACAAAATCTCAGTGTGGCGAGCTCCAATAGTTCCAATTCCCTTTTTTTTAGAAAGTTCTATTTACTTGCCACATTATTTGTGCCTTTGTGTGCGTGTCAGTGAAATTAATTACATGTGCTCACGTACGCATTGATTAGTTTTGTATTGCGACTCTGCATGTAATTTTGTAGGTAACTATCTGTCTATGTATTATTACGCTAAGGTTGCGAATATATTCAAAGTAAGATTCTATTACAATAGTGTCAAAAATTCGTATTCTATTAAATCCACAATGTCTTCTCAATATACTTGCGACGGAATAAAAGTAGAAAAAAATGGGTAAATGGCGTTACCCGAGAGGAATATTGAAAAGCTGCAATCATTTATTTCGCGAGTCCTCGCTTATAAATATTTATAAAGATCGAGTGGCATGCTCGTTAGAATACCATAATCAAGCGAACCTACGATTTTGAGAAGATAGTAATATCAGAATTGGGCCCCTGGAAATGATAGTGATAGAATAAACACAAGATATTTATTTCAAATATAAATCCTAAAACATATTATTTCTGTTTAAAAATTGTTTCAAATCAAATCACATTGTCAAATGTATACGAGAATAACCGTCTGGCTGCGTGTGCGCAGTTCACGATTCGGCCGCGTTCGTCATCATTCGGATGCGATCGTGACACGGCTCATGTCATTACTCGGTGTACTCGTGAGCCCCCGTTTCGGAGATACATCGTTTTAATCGGACAGGCAACCTCACAACTTCGTCATCATATAACTGCATCAAATTCATGTAATATTCAACGTTATTACATAATACATAAAGTTGAAATTGACTATGATTTTGGTGTTGCCTTTACAGAATATATTTTCTGAACTGTACTCACTTGTGATGTTAATCTGCAAAAGTTTTGAACTAGTAACATTATTGTAGGGAATGTCTAACTTATGTAAGGTACGGCACGAATGGTAATAGTACCCACAACCTTTAACTGTCTTACAAGCAACCTTTTACGGGGATCCTAGGAAGATTTACATTTCAATTTTTATAGAATTTACACATCACATGGGATTCGGTATGGAATAAATACCTAATATACCACCAGTTCAGGGCTAGCAAACGTGATATCGACTATTGAGCCGCCCTGCCGGCGCACACGCGTGTATTCGGAGCCCCGGTTTAGGACTACGAGACCCTATTCGATGGCCCGTTCCTCCAACGACTCACCACGTGCACATGTGCTCGGGGAACCCCAAGCCACGGATTTTGCATTAAAATCCCCGAGCACGAGCACGGGGCAAGGTCGGCTGCGGGCCACCACCGTGCCCACTTCGTCGATCCAACCCTCGAAATCGGCGAGCCCTCTGTTCGGGGAGAAGTAGCTCCCCACGACCACTGTCTCCCTGATTGTTGCCGCCACGTCACCCCGTCCCTTTACCACGCCGGCTAGGGGGGACGGGGGCGGGGGGGCGGTCCGGATAATGATGGCTGCCGAGCCACCGAGGTCTCCCACCTAATCAGATCGGGAGGGACGGGACTCATTGTCGGAGTCTGTTTTCCTCGATATATACAACCTGGATGTCTTCAAGGTTTGTGTGAATGAAGTGAAGGACTTTCTAGGTAATCGTGCTCCACCTTAGACCGTATTTTCACCTAGTATCAGACGAGATCATTATTAAACGCGAGCCTATACTACAATAAAAAAAATGTATACAGCTTATGTCAAATTTTAACAGATAGTAAGGCAAATAAACCATCGCTAATATATAGAAAACGCCCATTAAAGAATAATCTGAATAATCTGGCGATGTAGGACATATTCGCTTTCAAAATTGTAAAAAGTTTCTCCTTCTAAGTTTTGAACTATGATTTGGATTTTTTTTAGAAATCAAAGTAGTAGAGTTTACTACATCAAAAAATTTGGTTTGAACTAGATGTAAGTAACTTTTTTAAACTATATAAAAATATATTAAAAACTAAATAGTCTAAAGTAAATTAGTAGTAGTAGTGATATGAAGCAGATCACTGCCAGCGTGCCCAGAAGGCTGGCTGCATTGCCACGCTGTGTGGTAATGCTTATTCGTTGGGCAAAGTATGAGCCAGCCTTCTGACAACGCATAGTGTCTAAGAGTTTCTCTCACATGTCTTTAAAATAAACTCTTTGCCGATGGACCCTACGGACCCAATGTTTCAACCTCAAACGCCACAAATATTTGTATAATATTTGCGTCGTTTGACGTCTTCAGCTAAAGCGGCGGCGTTGCCAGCCCCCGACTCGGCCGTTGGAAGATGTGATATTGTCAGTGTGTCAACACAAGTCGCATCCCATACTAGCGGCCACTTCATCTTCCAAGGGACGAGTGACATTCCGTCCGGTCTTTTGCCATCGTGACACACCAACCTATTCCGGTTCTAGGATGGCCGGTAAGAGCTCGACGGATGATGTCGTTGTAGCTGGCATGACGACATCTTCTTCTCGCGCTCTTCAAACATGACAACCTGTGATGTCCAAATCAGATTTTTTTATATATGAGATATTTTCAAATGAGGACAGCTATAACGTTGATCATATCTAAGTAAGCCTTTACTGTGGTCGCAATGACACGCACTTAGCCTATATTACTTAGTTTTCTTTTACTAGTATATAATTAATCTTCATTAAATTATTATTGTGTGATTAAACCTAAATACAGTAACTTAGTTTATATATATATATATATATATATATATATATATATATATATATGTTACGAGTCGCGAGACTTGAATTAAAATGCCGTTAGAATTACTATAGAATTTATCAGAACTATACAAACACGTATAACACAGGTACAAATATAACCGAACACAACAAGTCCAAACGTAATGCAGAAGGTCGTAACTCAATAAAATGCGCAAAGTCCGACACTTATTAGATTCTCGATTATAGTATACACGTCTTGCTTCGCTCGCTCGAGTGCCCGCTCCCTCAGTCGGGCTATTGCTTTATACTGCATAAATGCGATATGTCCGCCCGGCAGCGTGGACCGAATTTCCTAGAATCGTAATCCGAACACCTGGCTAATTATGGCTGCAAGCGGCCATAAACGAGTACAATAGACTGTTCTCCACAATACCCAATAAATAAGTGAACAAAAGAAGACAATCATAAAAGCATTACAATTAGTTTAATTGCCGACGGGTAATAAAATGTGTTTTTGTAGATATGCCACCTGCATATCGATTTTGTTTTCACCGGAACTTAAGTTGTAACAATATACATAATATTAAATATATCTGTAATATTATAAAATTCTAAACATGCCGTGTCTGTACATGTAATTTTAAGCTATTAAAAAAAAACAACTGGAATAGGCTATATAAAATGATGGAGAATACGATGCAATTTTTTTTAGATTTCTTGTGCTTGTCGTTTTATCTGTTTGTTCGGGATTCACGTAAAAACTACTAGGCCGATTTCAATGCGGTTTTCGCTGATCGACAGTTAATTGTTAGATTTAAACTCTGCGCAACTTTTTATCCCGGGAATTTTCTGGCAATGATTTAAAATAACCAGATTAAAAAAATATCGAATTCCAATGTGATTTTTTACTGATCGATTGCAAATTTATAACATTTTATAAAATTATTTTTATAAAATGTTATAAATTATTTTTATAAAATTATGTGATATTTTTATCCGGGGAATCCAGCGGGAATTTTCCCGGGGGCGGTTAGTAGTTGTTCGGGTGCATAAAAATTTGCTTATTCCGTCACAGTTTTCACTTAAACGATAGCTTACATTCTTTTTTAAATGATGTGATACTTTGTGTCCTGGCAATCCCGCGGGAATTTTGAGTCAGGCGTGGATGAAGTCGCGGGCATATCCTAGTATTCGATAAAAATACATTATAACTGTAAATTATATTGTATTCTACCTATAATCCCTTAAGATTATAAGTAGAATACTGAGTCTAGGTCATCGAAGTCAAGAGGTAAAGTTCCTAGAAGGCTGGCGACCTTACCTCGCTGGATCGCCATACTGATCCATCGTCCGAGGTAGGAACCAGGCCTCATGAATCTTCTACTTTAAATCTTCTGTTATAATCTGATTGTCATCCCTCCTCGTTATAACATACCAAGTAAAAGTTTACGATCTACCTTCATGTTCTAGTAGAAAATTCCTAGTATCATTAAATTTTAATAATTTATTACAAGAAATTGCATGTCAGAGATAAAGAAAAGATATGGTCACGCCTCGTATACTTTTCAACCCTCACAGTAAATTAATTTGTTAAAATTAGTTAATCATATTTATTAGTGTATAAAAATTACAAGTTGAAACGAATTTTGATAATGTAACCATTTCTTATGAAGAGAACGTATAAAAAATGCTATAAAATTTAATATTAGTAATATACATTTATTATGAAAATAGTACGACTCCGCTTTTTACGACTTTGGGAAAGTTTGGACGACACGTCTAATTTGAATAAAATAAAAACAGGCAGTTTGTAGTAAAATAGTGAGACAGACGCTCTGTAATATTATACAAAGTTTTAAAGTGGTGTTTTTAAAACTTACTATTAAACTATTCTAAGCTCGATCTTATACCTATAATTTTTGCTCACATACGCCTCTAAAGCGGGTAAAATACGTGCGAGCAAATACACGTATTTATGGTTTGACGATTTTCTTAGCTCCTAATAGTTCGCGTAATTAAGAATGAATCCGATATTGACAATCGTAATGTGTGTCTAGCCTTACAGGCTTACGCGTCCAAAATTTAAGTCTGGGCTAATTGCAACTGAGATTTGTTTGTGGCTAGGTGAATGTTGTTTAGATTGCAGTGTGCGGTCGTCTTAAAATAGCTAGCCTCAGTTTGGAGACAAATGATACGACTTCAAGTATTATATTTATACAAATTTACGACACTCTTTATGAATGTTACGCGTTGTGGGCTTGTAGGATAAGTTGTAAACTATAAAATTAGATAGATATACGACTTCGTGTTAAAGAAGCTGACATTTACACGTTTCAAGATGCTGGCAATCGTCAGTGAGTAAACTGAAATAAAAAGAAACAAAAGTAAAAAATAGATTTATAGACATAAAAAATAATGTACGCATCACAAATAAAATAGATATGAATACAATATATACTTCGAATTGTTACGTACATTGCCAGTTGACGAAACTAACGCAGTGCCGGAATCGCAGTTATGGCACGTTGATCAATTTCAGTAATAATCTACTAAAAAAATCACATATATTTTATTTTATTGTATGAGTTCAACAGACAGGCAAACGGCCCCCTTGATGGGAAGCGGTTACCATTACTTATCGACATTCGTAACACCGAAGGTACTACCAATGTGCTGCCGCTTTCTAAAGGGAGATTGGAGGCTGGCTAATGATTCCGGATCATAACTGAAGGTTGTTATGGTTGCATACTTTAGACCAGGGGTGATAGCCATCCAGACTGGCAAATACCCTACCACCAGGCTGTGAGTTGTTTTGTCGCCTCATACGATAGGCCGCCCGGCCGCAGGAAATTATATTCTTTCTCCGTCCCTGCACTATATACACGTAACAATACTAATACTAATGAATACCACCCAAACTAATTGTTCTATGTAATGTGAATAATAGTTATGTGTGGTTAAATTAGACACTTAAAGTGGTGGAATTTGCCTAGAAACTGCCCGGGATATAACAAGAGAGATATTCCTGTTTCGAAGGCTAAGTTATTTTAGAAGTAACTGAAGAGTTGTTTCCACAAGTTTCCATGAAAGTAAGTATTTTTGTTGTAGTTTACTGTTCTATCTGTGTTTAGATCTAATACCTTTTTATGGTTTGGTTATACTAGCTGCGCCCCGCGGTTTCACCCGCGTGGTGATGGAGAATCGTTATATTTTGGATAATTCACACTATATCTTTATAAATTATAGCTAATGTGTTATTTTGATGTGTAAGCTATATTATTGTAAAGTTTCATCAAAATCCATTAAGTAGTTTTTACGTGAAAGAGTAACAAACATACATCCGTACATCTATACTTACAAACTTTCGCGTTTATAATATTGGTAGGATTCATTTATTACAATTATTGTCTTAACTTCTAATAGTATACAACGTGTCAATACGATAAGATATGGTATTGCCTTAAAAACTTTAATAGCTCCTCTCTAAGCAGTCGTGGCATTTTGGGATTATAATATTATTACTTTATCGCAACTTTTTATACAAAATATGTTTTACGATTATACGTTTAAATCTTATTTATATTAAGGGTTAACATTTCGTGCCTCTTAAGGAAACATAACTTGTTCCAGCCACTATTTTGTTCAACGAGAGAGATAAAAATATTCATGATGATATTTTTTATATAATTATGATTGGTTTTGGTTCTTAATTTTATAGTTATTTTTAATTTTGTCATTTTCAAATTTTATCTTTTTGAATGGAAGTTAATTTGATAAACTGAGATATTGATCTTTTGTACAAACATACATAGTGTCACGCCTGTTTCCCATTGGGGTAGGCAGACACGATGGATCTCCTCCTGCTACTATTCTGACAAATACTTTTTTGTTTCATCAACTTTCATTAATCTCTTACATACATATTTATTGAAAGTGCTTCTTACCTGACTTTTCCTCACAATATTTTCAATTTGGTCATGGTGAGTACGTCGCGGTCTACCAGCACCGTCTCTACCAGTAATATTGCTGTTATTGTTTTGTGATTCTGCTGTCATTCATTCTCTCTATATGCCCAAATTACGTTAACATTATTTTTTCAACGCTTGTCACTACATTCTCTTTCGATCCACAACGTTCCCTTATCACACTGTTTTTTATCATGTCATTTACATTAATCTTAGATATACTTCTCAAAATTCTCATTTCAATTGCGTTTGTCCTACTTTCATGCTTCTTCAGCCATACCGACTTTCACTGCCATACATTAGTGTTGGTACTGACACCCCTTCATGAACAGCCAGGCGTGCCTTTATAGATCTATTCCGGCTGTTCGTACAGAGTTTAGCGCTCTATTCACCTTATTTTGTATTCTTTTATTCTTCAAGTTTTCAGGGTACTTTTATCTTTTTGTCTTTTTTCCATTTTATTTTTTTCTTTTTATTACCAAAAATCTTTAGAAAATTACGTGTTATATTACTATTTCTCTAAAACATTCTAATTTATTTATTTATGGTTCTTAGTTTATTACGATTTACTGTTCTTCTGTTACAACAATATTAACTGTACTATATTTTAAAAAATAAACATTTCAGTTCATTTCATTTTATTATTTCTAGTGTTGTACATTTTACTACATCCTACTTAATATCTAATAGCAACACATGGTTGTTTAACACTTGATTTTATCTATAATATAATATAATTCTAAATATGCCGTGTCTGTACATTGAAGCTATTAAAAAAAAAACAAATAGAATACACTATATAAACGACGGAGAACGCGATGTATTTTTTTTTTGATTTCTTGTCTGTTTGTTCGGGATTCGTGTAAAAACTACTGGGCCGATTTCGATGTGGTTTTCACTGATCGACAGCAACTTCTTATACTTAAAATCTGCATTACATTTTATCTTAGGAATCCCGAGGTAATTCTTCTGGGAATGATTTAAGATGGTCGGATTAAAAAAAAATTAATTCCAATGTGATTTTAACTGATCGATAGCAAATTTTATTTAATAAAATATGTGATATCTTTTATCCCGGCAACCCGCGCGAAAATTTTTCCGGGAGCGGTTTGTAGTTGTTCGGGTGCATAGAAATTATCTTATTCCGGCACAGTTTTCACATAGCTTGCATTCCTTATTAAAAACTGTGGTACTTTGTGTCCCGGGAATATTGCAGGAATTTCAAGTCGAGCGTGGACGAACTCGCGGGTATATCCTAGTTATCTATATAAATGCAACGCTTGTGATATATACAACAATATATAGACAATACGTATATTATCTATCTACGTCTCTTTTTACTACAATATTTACAACTTTTACACGCAATATACCATAACTATTCACCCAATCACCTGTTGTTACTCTCCGTTTCAATATCACTCTCATGTTTTCCATCTCTTGTAAACAAACACTCTCTCTTTTCTTTCACCATATTCCAATTATTTGGGGTCGGCACAATATGTGTTTTCCTTCGACACTCCTCTATTTTGACATACATCTTCTGTCATACCACAAATCATGATATCATCCTTCATACAATCCATCCATCTCTTTTTTGGTCTACCTTTACATTTGTATCCACCCATCTTGTAGTTTAAGTTTGTTTTTGTCACGTGACTTTCATCCCTCCTCATTATATGCTCATACCAACTTAAACTTCTTCCTCTCAATTTTTCAGTCACGGGTGCAACTTTCAAAAATCAGGAGATCTTTGAAAGTTGCAAATGAGTATATATACTCATTTCTCATCTTATCTATTCTTGTAACACAACACATCCATCTCAACATTCTCATCTCAGCTGAGTGGAGAAGTTTGTGGTTTATCATTTTAGTGGCCCAACATTCCGACCCATATAGCATGACTGGTCGTATGACAGATTTATATATTTGACCTTTTAGTTTCAGTGGCATTCGTTTGTCGCACGTCACACCAGTTACCTGTATCCACTTTAGCCATGCTACATTTATTCTTCTCTTGTAAACAAACACTCTAGGTATACAAACTCTAGAATTTAAAAAACAAAAAAAACTAGTAATATTCGAAAACATGATGAATTCTCAAATTCGAATTTATAATAACGCCTCCACGCATATACGACAATATCCATTTTTGGTTTGGATGCCTATAGGCTTGCGTAATTTTTTTAATTTCTTAATCCTAATTAATCCTGCCTTTAAAAGTCCAATCTGCGTGAAGTCGGTGTTTATTTCGCTAATCCGTATTGTATTTGGTATTATTACATTTTTATTGCTAATTCTACACTGAATTAACTTTATTATACTTGTTTTGTAAGGAAAAATGGAATTGTTGAGAATAAGCCTACCGCTCATCGTATGACTTGGCTTTCTATGTTCCAGTCGATATTTTTAGTACTGCGTAAATTATTAATTATAGTCTGGGTGTTTGGGATCCATCTTAGTTATACGTTGTAAGTTACCCATAGCAAGCTAAATTTTCTAAGCTTGAAAATATATAATGTGTTTGTTTGTATGAAAGAATATTGTTACGAGTTGCAGGACTCGAATTAAAATGCCGTTTAAATTATTATAGAGTTCATTAGAACTACACAAACACGTATAACACAGGTACAAATATAACCGAACACAACAAATTCAGACGTAATGTAAAAGGTCGTAACTCAATAAAACGCGCAAAGTCCGTCACTATTAGGTTCCCGCTCGTACACACGTCACGCCTTGATCGTGGTTCTCGCTTGACTGCCCTCTCTCCCTCTCAGGCCATCGTTCTATACTGCACAAATGCAAATATGCCTGCCCGCAACATGGTCTGAATTTCCTAGAATCAGCTTGTACTTCATAATCCGTGACACTTAGCTAATGTTCTACAAGCGGCTGTAAACGAGAAGAACAATAGGCTGTTCGTCACAATACTAGAAACGTATGCCAATAAGTAAGTAAACAAAAGAAGACGATCATAATAGAATTAAAATTAGTTGTAATGCCGACAGGTAATAAAATGTGTTTTGTACAGATATGCGGGTGGATTTTGTTTTTTGTCGAAACTTAAGTTGTAACAATATAATAGTTTATTGTTAAACTATATACATAAAATGGTATAATACAGTGAAGAAATAACAGCTGGCCTGGCGCTGGTATCGGCTCCTAGATTTTTAATTTTTTCAGGGCAGGACAACCGTCTGCCGGGACATCTAGTTTTATATAATTTTAAAATGAGAGGGAGGTAAAATAATTTGTTACATGTTTATTTCTACAATGCAATAAGTGTTGGTACATTCGTGATCTCAGACGTAGCTTCGGTGGAGGCGTGCAAAACAATCTTCTGGAGAATGTCAATGCGTCAACTTTATAATGTTCTGTCCTGCTTTATCTTGGATATTGTTAGTGTTACTGACTGTGGCCAAATGCTTCTTGTTTATAGCGTTAAAAGTTACGCCGTTAATGATTTGCTATATCAGTGTATATATACGTTATAGGTCTGTCTGTATAATATGTTTAACGTCATTAACAATTAATAATAATATCGCATCATAAATAACAAACCCATAGCTACATCTGCGTGAAACGTTCACTAACACTAACATTATCCCGGATATAACAAGGACATAATATGTATTTCTAATTAAAAGATAAATAATTTGGACAAAAATCGGTTAAGTATGTAGTTGGAGTATTCTCCATTAAAAATCCTTTTTAGGCGTCCATAGCTATAGATAAAGGACCAAATTCTGGTATTACTATCTCGCCAAAATCACCGGACACTATCGTCTCAATCGTAGATTTGCCCGATTCTGGTATTATGTGAATTCCAATGGCGTGTCAGTGGCACGCCATTGTTTCTTTATAAATATTTATAAGCGAAACTCGCCAGATAAATGTTTAAAATATTGGTAGCTTTTCAATATTAATTTAGTCTAACGCCATTTCTGCTTATAGTACCAATTTTTTCTACTATTATTCCGTCGCGACGATTTCATCCGTGCAGGAACGGAGAAACAATACAATTTCCTGCGGCCGGGTGGCCTGTCGTAAGAGGCGACAAAATTACCAACAGCCACGTGGTAGGGCATTTGCCCGACTGGATAGCTACCACCCCTGGTCTAAAGTATGCCGCCATAACAACCTTGGGTTGTGTTCCGGCGTTAGTGACCAGGTTCCTGTCTCCCTTAAGAGAGCAGCATCGCATTTCTAGCACCTTTGGTGTTTGTTGCAAATGCCCATAGGCGATGCTAACCACTTTCCATCAAGTAAGCCTGTCTGCTGAACTGCTGAAATAAAAAATATCGAGAAGATATTGTGGATTTCGTAGAATACCAATTTTTTGGCACTATCGCAATGGAATCGCACATTGAATATTTAGGCAACGTCGAGATTTTGAAGCACCAGTATTGGGTCCCAGGAAACGTTCTTCATCTCTATTGAACCTTTTTGCATCAGACACGCACTTGGCTAATTATTAAACAGTGTTTCAATGAATCTGTCAGGTGAGACAACCTTTTATCTGTTTCACTCAGAACATAACAATAGATCGTAAACACATATTTCACACAATAGAGACGAAATTATAGTCAGTTTTTAATTTGAGTTTACAATGGCGGTGAAAATAGCTCCAAAACCGTAATTTAATTTGCTGTGTATACGGCACGGGTCACAATGGCCACGTTAATGTGTAAATACAGGGCACCACGCGATCATCATGCCGTGTAATATCAATGCGCTGTCATAGGTGTAGGAGGACTGGATATGGCAGTGTTGGTAGAGCGTGAATATTAATTGTATATTTTTATATAGCGTATTGAAAAAAAAAAGAGGCTCTCAATTCGTCATGTACATATATTTTGTTACTAGCTGTGCTCGCGACTTCGTCCGTGTATTATATACATATCATATTGCTACGTGCGAGCGGGGGTACGCACTTAGGATTGGAAGGAAACACCAGTACGTTTAACTAAACGCTTTTATTAATTTACACAGCCATACGTGATTCTTCTCAGCAGGGTTGCCTCTCTACACGCACAACTAACAACGCACTGTCCCGACGATAAGATGTCTCACTCACAATACGGTCGCCGATATTGCGTAGACCACCTCCTGCTACTGCAGTGCTCACCTGCGAATTAACCGCGTGTAGCTCACTTCTAGGATCTCCTCTTAAACTACGCTACACTCCTCCTTTACTGAACTGCCCCCTAAACTTTTCACTACATTCAACTCTAAACTCGTCACTGTCTTCTATTAAACTTCTCTTCCAACTCTTTCGTATCGCACTTGTCGCTTCGCTACCTTGAACTGAACTACTCGGTAGGTGTGGCGCGCCTTACCCTGCTTATATACCCAGAAGAATCTTCTGGAACCTATAATTTCGATCGTCTTTTCGTTATTCTTTTATTTGCTGTCTGTCCCTTTCTAAACATCTTTCTATCTCTGTGTTTTCCTTCCTGAACCTTCTACTCTAGAATCATTTATCCCTTTCTAAAATGTATCTGTCCTTCTTTTTCCCTTCCAGAATCTTCTACCAATTTCTAAAACTCTTAAGACCAGCTTGCGATGGCAGAAAATTCTACCCTCAATCGCTAAAATATGTACAAATCAGAGTACTACAGTATTTAGGTCAGTAAGACACTCATTATTTGTATAATATGCGTTCTTTATTATTATAACTCCCGTTTTCATTTTAGGAACGCTTCTATTTTGTTATAAAAGGCGCCAACGCGTAGACATTGTTTTTGCCAATGACACATAGGGAGTAAAGTGACAGGTGTAAGAGAATTTAAAGGAAAAAGGCTTTAATCGGTAATCGATTGCAAAGACCTTCTGTCATCCTGTGAACAAAACAAACATATGTTAGACTATCTACACTATAAATGAATGTTATTAAGCATTAAAAATTTATATAAAATATATACACAAACATTATCATTTAAGGTTAACATAGAGTTTAGACTGACAGGGCGGGGGAAATCTCGTGGTAAGATATCATAGAGTGGGGTTTTAATTTTGTTGCAATGGAAGAAAATATGCTACAATGTCCCTTCAGCTAATCCAAATTCGCAAAGGGAGTGGTCACGAACCCTGATCTTGGCTAGGAAAACTGGGTAACAACAGTGACCCAATCTAAGGCGTATTATCCAGGAAACAATTTTTTTAGGGAGATGTCGATGTCGGAAAAACCAAGGTTTTCTGAGAACAAACGGTTGTAGTTGGCCATAGTATTTTCCAACAGTCTGGCGAGATGTTTGCCATAATCGGTCCCAAGTTTCATACATCTGTGAGCTGGCCAGGGCACGTAAGTCACGAGGAAAGCATTTCTTGAATTTAGGGCAACCTAGATGGATGCCTTCCCTAGCGCAGGCATCAACAATTTCATTGCCTTGAATATTGCAATGGCCGGGAATCCAGGCTAAGACTATATTAGGAATGTTTGCCGTCGTTAGAGAATTGGAGTCAATTTTTTATTTATAGATTTTTTGGAAGCTTAGTTTAATTTATATATATCCGGCTTAAAAGACCAAAGTTTGGGATGCTATTTAATGTGAATATAAACACGATTATTTTTAGCTACACCGTATTTATTTAACGATAAGATATGCTAGAATCTAGATGGTAAATGAGTGCGCGATCTGGCGTCCCCTGGTGCAAGCCGATTCCCACGACCACGCTAAATAAATGCTACACCAGAAAAATGTTCGATATGCATCGAATACTATTCGATTAGTATATATATATATATATATATATATATATATATATATATATATATATATATATATATATATATATATATATAGTTTTATTAGTAATGTTTGCTTTTTATTCCCACACATTTATTTTGAAACTTTTGATGTTAAAAGTCTGTAATGTTAATTTAATTTTAGTTATGTACTTTAAAGGCCAATTTTTCAATCACCAGATAAAAGTTATTGAAACAATAAAATATAATATTAACATGGGAAAATTAAAAATGTCAGTTTGCATGAATGAACGAATGATAACACTTTATTGGTCACCAAAAATTAAAACTACGTACTATAAATGTTGATCGCTTAAAGCGATCTCTTTCAGGCAACCCCTGATGCATAAAACTGTTGAATGATTTCGCTTTTGGATTCATTCAGACTATAATTTATTCAACTGATACATTTTATCTGGTGAACGAAAAATCGGCCTTAAGTGGAATAGTTCTATGTACAAAAATGACCATGAATCCGGACGCATCCAGTTATTGTGTATGTTTGTAAAATAGGGCAGAGTAGAAGCAGCGAGCAGCGACCCACGATAGAGTCATTTCCTGATTCATATGTCGCAACACAATGTCGACAGTGAATGTAGAGCATGCGCAATCCAGTAGGCTTATGGGCGAATATTGAACTCATTCAACACTCACGATTGTTACAAGGTGGTCTTAATCGAGTCTTTCAATGCCTACATACAAGTATTACAATGTAATTCTATAATAGAGTTTTCAAGTTCCTCGCGTGTGTCAACTTCGGGTTTATATCTTATAGAAGCAATCCCATTTTGTGGGGTAAGAGTTATCCTAACCTCATCACCGTTATCGAAAATAGTTTAATAACACACTTATAATGACAATATTAAACAATTTTGAGACTTTTGAAGCAATTAAGAGACATCGTTATAATTTTTTGTAATATTGGAGTATACAGACAGGTTGAGGTATCATGCGTTCAAATAGCTACAATCCTATATTCCTACTGTTAAACCAGAATGAATTAATATTACACCGCTTTTCGATATAAAAAGTCATCACTAAAATTTCCAACTAAATTTTAAATAACATTTTCTTAAGTTTTCGTGACTTGTATTTGAAACATATTTAATTTTAAGTTATGTCCTGTCCTGTTTTAATATTCAGCACCACCTACGTCGCCAGATTAGTCTAAATTATTCTTTAAGTAAAGGTTGCCTGGAAGACTTTCACTCACCCCGAGGTACCCGGAGAGTTGGGTCTCTCCGAGCAAATGGTGAGGCCAGCTTGTAGGGGCCGGTCGTTGTCCGTCCGGGCTCATGGTGAATGCGCAAGCGAGCCCATAGCCCGGACAAGGAACGTTCGAGTATCGGGAAAAAAAGGTTGCCTGGAAGAGATATGCTGTAAGAAATAAGACCGCCTATTGTTTTGACCATGACAATATTGTAATCGTGCATGTTTGTAATTGTTTATTTGTTGAGCAATAAGGTGTTATAGGCTTTATCCGTGCAGGAACGGAGAAAGAATACAATTTCCTGCGGCCAGGCGACCTGTCGTAAGAGGCGACAAAACAATCCATAGCCTGGTGGTTGGGTATTTGCCGTCTAGGCGGCTATCACCCCCGGTCTAAAGTATGCTGCCATAAAAACGTTGAGTTGTGTTCCCGCCGGCATTAGTGGCCAGATTTCAGTCTCCCTTTACAAAGCGGCAGAACATTGGTAGCACCTTTGGTCTTACAAATGTCCATAGGCGATGGTAACCGCTTTCTAACAGGTGGGCCGTCTGCCTGTCTGTTGAACTTATGCAATAAAAATAAAACTATTGTCAAACATACATTCTTTATTGTACACAAAAAGTTACATACAAAATTATGGAATAGTGGTGATGTACAAAGGTGAGCTTAACCCTAAAGAGTTTTCTTCCAGCAAACCTATGAGTCTAGCGAGAAGGGGAGAAGCAAAAGGCAGGGTCGTGTACACTAAAGATATTTAACGATATAACATATAATATAAACAGATAAACAAAAATAAATTATATACAAGATACTCTTAAGATACATACATACATATATAATGTAAAATATAGATATATAGGGATAATTTAAGATAGATAGTGCTTTTTGACTTTATTTTTGAAACTGCCTCTCCGATGAGCTATCTCGGATCGTATGTGGCAGGGCGTTTCATAATCTAACTGCGTGGACGGAGAAAGAACCTCTATAACATGCCGATGAGTGTGTGGGAGCTTTGAGAAGAAGGGATTTAGAAGTTCTGCAATGTTTGTCAGAAGGAAGAAGAAATTCAAAACGTTGACGAAGATAGGAAGGAGAAAGAGGGTTATATAAGATTTTATACAAAAATATAACTACGTGAAGGTCGCGTCGACGACGTATTGGCTGCCACTTAAGTTGTGATCTAAATGCAGAAACATGGTCGAACTTTCGCAAACCAAAAATGAAGCAAATACACAAATTTTAAAGGCGTATAGTTTATTTAGAAGTTCTTCAGAAGCGTCCAGAAAACATACATCGGCGTAATCTAAAAGAGGTAGCATTAAGGACCGAGCAAGAATAATTTTGGTGACAAAGGGAAGAAACTTTTGCAAGCGTTTTAGAGATTGGAAAGAAAAGTGAATTCTTTTGCTAATTTCATTTACATGACTGGCCCACGGCAACTTACAATCAAAAATAACGTCTAGGTTTTTCGCAATACAAGAATAAGGTATCAAGTCGCCATTTAAAATAACTAAGGCTATTGTCGACTGATGTACAATATTTATGATGTATATATACATCAATGTTTACGTACTTGCATACATAAAACATACATTAAAAAAGTCCTCTTAAAATAAGATATTGAATGTGTTTTATCTATCATTTTCATATATACTATACAATTTACGAACGAGGATGAGGCATATACATACAATCCCTAATTCTGAGTAATTCCATATGATACAGACAGACAAACCCAGTGTTGCGGTCATTGTTACGGCAGTGGTCGTTTAAACTATTGAAGTTAATTTAAATTAATAGTGGCACTTTTAGAGAATTAAAAAAATGTTATCGCTTAAGTTGGTTTAATTTGTTGCTCTATGCTCTATTGTTGCTAACCTTAATATAAGGAACGTCGTATATTAAGTCATAAAAATGGTTAGTTTGTAGTGTGACAGAGGACCCATGTTAGAATAAGACAATCACATCGTGCTAACTCCAAATAATTGCGAGAAGGTGAAAAAATCCTCCTAAGAGTATTTTCTAAATGTTTCTGGTATTAGAGTAATGTACAACTGTATTAGCCTTCTATATATTGTTCTTATTTAGGGTCCCGCACCCATTTGACAAAAATAAAACCTTTTTATAGTTGTTATGTCCGTCCATCCGTCCATCTAAATATCATGGGCATTTTTCATACATATTACCGGGTTTATATGGATGAAATTTGGACAAGGAGTATTTTATATGCCGCTACATAATAGTATGGTCAAATCGTAAAAAAGCTAAACATTAGGGTTGTTCACATGTACATAGTATCGTTAGACAGGTTAAAATCATAATAATATTTTAAATTATTTTTTTAACAAAACCATTCATTGACTCTTCAGGTGATCAGAAGGCTGGTGCTTACCTCGGGCAACGGATCAGTATGGCGATCCAGCGAGGGAACGTAGCCAGCCTTCTGGCAGCTTACCCATAGAAGACGGTGATCTAGGCTCAGTATTCTACTTATAGTCTTGACGGACTATGGGTAGAATACAATACATATAAGTTAAGTTTTATTTTATTTGTAAATTTCTTCATTGTACTAGCTTATAATTTATGTATATAACGAAATAAAAACATACGGTACCTGCCGATATTAAATATTTATTTATTTATTCTAGTGACAGTGAGATATTGTAATATATAATAATCATTTTAATAAAATCCATTAAGTAATTTTTGATAAAAATTAAATGAAATATTTATTTATATGTTGCATAAATGTGGTTTCATACAGGTGTTGTTCTTAAAATATATAGTTGAGTAAATTTTACCCTAGTTTTAATGGCGTGCCAGCAAACAAAATCTTAATAGTTCCTATTTGTTTCATTATGTACCTGTTAGATGAAATATTTTCGTTTAATTACTATTTTATGGTTCTGCAATCAAATGGCGAAAATAGGGTTCGTTTGTCACTTCTACGGAATCCTTCGTGGACGTGGATTGCTATTATACACTTGCCCGATTTGATTTAAAATAAAAAATTAGACAGCTAGACGAAATCACAAGAGAAAAGCATAATTTTTCTAATTATTGTAGTAGTCGTAGTCAATAATTTCATGGTTGAAGCTTAAAGCGCATTGTGTTATAGACTAGCGACCATATTTTTTATACTCCAAACAATTCGTACAATTTTCCAGAGGCACGCAATAGCTCGCACAAAATTGTCCATTGTTACTCTATTTTATTGGGTGCTTAATGAAATTTATTACACAGATCTTATCATTGAGTTAGTTACGTAAAATACTATATGTGATTAGAGTAGAAAGCAATGGACTGATTATATTGCGTTTTTATTTTTAGGGTTTCGTTACTATTTTAGCAAACATGGAGCTGATAGTATATAAAAATATTTCTAACAAAAAAGAAACCGACTTCCAGAGTAACTAAATAGCAAACAAAAAAAATTTCTACATCACCTTGAAGTCAGTGCCAAGTAAAATATAAAAATGATTATTATTATTTAAATCATATGGTACTATTCCGAAGCCTTTTTTTATTTCCGAAACAATAAAGTTATGGCTGAATATATATAAAATCTCCGCGCAGGAACGGAAAAATAATATAATTCCTGCGGCCGGGCAGCCTGTCGTAAGAAGCTACAAAATAACCTACAGCCAGGTGGTAGGGCATTTGCCCGGCTGGATGGCTACCACCCCTGATCTAGAGTATGCCACCACAACAACTTTGAATTGTGTTTCCGCATCAGTGGCCAGGCTCCACTTTCTCCTTCAAGGCCGGCAGCACATTGGCAGGACCTCTGGTATTGCTAATATGCATAGACGACGGTAACCACTTTCGTCTCCTGTGCTTCAATAATAAAACACACAGTTACACGACGGATTGAGAACCATCAGCATGCTTTGAAAATCGGTAAAAAAGTCTAATTTGTTCTCTTTTATTATCGGTTTTATTCTCACTTTAAGCTCGATTTAAAAACGGTTTTTGTGAAACGACATTTTATTAAATAGGTATTGTTGAATTTACCGGTTATGAACGAAACAATAAATAAATATGCGGCACACCTTGACAACGCAGCCAAGTGGTACAGCAAGTTTTATCTTCTTCTTCTTCTCCTTAACAGCAATAACACGTTGCGAAGCGGTATACATAGACTAGGAAGTAAAATTAAATTTTAACTTATATGTATGACCTTCAAAAAATGTTCTCCAGTGAAACTTATTATGATTAAAAACTTTTGAATTTGAAATTTAATTCGCACACAAACATATGTTGAGAAATACAGAATGATACTTCCTGTTCTCGCGTAATAAGCCGGTTAATCACTCTCTTAAAGGTTTACACTCCGAATGAAATAGTTCACTAAAACTGGTTGTAACTGATTAAAACCGGTTAATCACTCTCTTAAAGGTTTGCACTCCGAACGAAATAGTAAAACTAAAACTGGTTATAACCACCTACATAATTATAGTAGCTATAGATCGGTGAATCTCCTAAGCACATCATTTATCCGTAAACAATTACTTTTTTAAACTCATGCTAGTTCGTCCATTTTTGACTATATATCACTGACTATATAGCACTAATCAATACTAACAATTTTGTTAATTCCCTAGATGTATTTCTTAGAAAGATGTCTAATTTCAAAAACATTATTATATGTGGGGATATAAACATAGATATCTCAAAAGATACTCCTGATAAGCGTTCTCACGACTACCTTAATGTTTTGGCGAGTCATTGCCTACTTCCTGGGCACCTCTCTGTTACACACGGAAAAACATGTCTTGATCATATGATTTTAAAAACTAATCTTGATGCAAAATGCCTTATCATTGACTCATCGATCACTGATCATCTTGCTGTAGCAATATTTCTAAACTTTAACGCGGATTTTTATCACCATTCTAACAAAGTCTTTAAACGAATCAACTATAATGGTTTAGACACATCCATTTATAAAATTAATATTAATTCTATATTATGTTGCGATGACGTAAATACTGCAACCAATTTACTGATAAATACACTCACTGAAGCGATAAAATTCAATACAGCATTCATTAAAATGTCAAATAGAAAGCGAACCTTTAAGCCCTGGATTAGCAGTGGCCTTTTAAAATGCATGAGAAACCGAGATAATTTACACAAAAAACTTAAAAATGACCCTAATAACGATGTACTGAAATGTACTTATAAGAGATATAGAAACTTTTGCAATAATTTAATTAAAAATCTAAAAGACAATATGATAAAGAAGAAATAGAAAAAAATAAGAATAACAAAAAACAATTATGGAATATTATAACAAGCATTAGAGGAAACAAAAAAGATATTGACTACTCGTCCAACTTAATTTCGCAAGCAACGCCTTCTTCTGACATAAATTATGTAAATAATTTTTTTGCGGATGTAGGTAAAAATCTAGCTAATCAAATTCCGGTTTCCAATAATGCCACTGAAAATAATATCTCCAGCCATATGATTTCTCCCTCCAAGTCATTAGGTCTCCTGCCTACTGATGGTAATGAAGTAAAGCAGCTTATTTTAGGACTAAAATAAAAGTGCGCAGTAGGTTTAGACCAAATTTCTGCTATGTTAATTAAAAGATATGCCGATATACTAGCTACTCCTATAGCGTATATTTGTAACCTAGCATTTTCTACAGGGGAATTTCCTAGGGCATTTAAAACGGCTCTTATTAAACCAATTTATAAAGGAGGAGATAGAAACTGTGTTAATAATTTTAGACCTATTTCGATTTTACCTACACTATCTAAGATACTGGAGCGGTTGATCAACAAACGCCTAACGAATTTTTTAGAAAATAATAATTTACTCTCCGCAAACCAATACGGCTTTCGCTCTGGTAGATCAACTAGTTATGCTGTTTTAGAACTAGTTAGTAATATAGTTACCAGTATTGATGATAAGAAAAAATGTCTCACAGTTTTCTTAGACCTTGCTAAGGCTTTTGACACAGTCTCTATCCCACACTTCATATCTAAGCTAGATCGAATTGGCATTAGGGGATTGCCTTTAAAATTATTAAATAGTTATCTGAGTAATAGGACCCAGCGCGTAATAATTGATAAATGGACAAGTGATGAGCGTGTACTTACTGTTGGCGTCCTTCAGGGCAGTATTCTTGGCCCAACGCTTTTTCTGATTTATATCAACGATCTGTGCGACATGCCAATAACTAATGGAAAAAAATGTACTTTTGCGGACGATACCGCTATTTTTTTCATGGGCAATAACTGGTGTGACTTGTTTGTAGATGCTCAAACTGGTCTAAGCAAGGTCTGTAATTGGCTCAAATCTAATTTATTAACACTTAATGTCAGTAAGACAAAATACTTACCCTTTTCTCCAAAATCCAATCTATTTCCTCCACATACTTTGTCTATTGTTGCACATTCCTGTAAAAACTCGACCTCAAATTGTAACTGCCCATTCCTTCAAAGAACTGAGACAATTAAATATCTTGGCATCATACTAGATTCTACTCTCACTTTTAAACTTCACATTAACTCTCTAATTCCTCGTTTACGTAAACATTTTCAAGTCCTTAAAATTCGTTGCTGAGAAGAAAGTAATAAAAATGGTTTATTTTGCACTCTGCCAAAGCATCACTGGAGAGAGCTCAAAGGGCAATTTTAAAAGTTAGCTTAGGCCTTCCATATCGTTTTCCTACCAACGAACTGTACGAAAAATGGGGTGTTTTAACTGTCAGACAGATCTTTATATTACTTACATTGCTCAAAAAACATTAACAGTTGCAGTATGATTCACAGCTATTAAGCGACAAGCGCAGAAAAACTGCTGTCTGTAACTTAAGAACCTGTCAGACGAGTCTGGCCCAAAGATTCTTTCCCTTTCTAGGACCATACCTTTACAATAAAGTAAATAATATTTTACAAGTATACCCTCTACAGAAATACGCCTGCAAAGAAAAAATCACTAAATGGCTTAAAACCTTGAGCTATGATGAGACTGAAGATCAGCTCCACCCACTTATATAAAATACTAAAAGTATTTATGTGTTATTAGAAGTTTTTAAATTATTTTGCGTATACATTCACATCTACATACACCCGTACCCACACACACCCGTGCACATCCTAACCCACCCTCACCCACCCACACCTACACGCCAACAGACACCCACAAGCACACACACATACACTCACACACTCATACATTCATCTTTAATTCTAACATTTTATTCCTGTGTCTTAACCGTAAGCCGTGAATCTTTTATATTTGGTAGCCATAAATTTTCCTAGTGAATCTGTTATCTTAAGAATCTTTTGGATATTTGGTAGCCCCTTGACAAATTTAATCTATGGCGTGACACTGAGCACTATAAAAATGACCTGTCATACAGATTTCTTTGGAGTGAAGTGCTAGTCTAGGGGTCTGGGAATATTTCAGGCAGTGTTTGGGGAACATAGAAAAATGGGCAGACAGTGACTCAGTCTCACACACCAGGTTTCCTAGTGAAACTGTTGTGTTGAGAAATAAATAAAGTTTTATTATTATTATTATTACTGATTGAATTTTCACTATTGTTGTCAACAAGGCGCTTGAATCGAAGATGTGCTTTTTTTATTGCTGGAATACAGCAGACAGGCTGACAGCCCAACTGTGATGGAAAGTGCTTACCGTCGCCTATAAACACTTGCAACATTAAATTGGTGGCACCTCCAATTTGCAGTCGGACTCGTAAATGGGACTGGATCCTGGCCACTAATGATGGAACACAACTTAAGGTTGCTATGGCGGCGTGCTCTAGACCAGGAGTGGTAGCCAACCAGACGGGCAAATGCCCTACTACCTGGCTATGGGTTGTTAAGTCGCTTCTTACGACAGGCCGCCCGGCCGCAGGAATTAGTATTCTTTCTTCGTTCGTGCACGGATAATGTTTAATATATAGGGCTAAAAATACATGATTGCGGACAACAATGCACTTAGGAGATTCACATAGATGCGTGTTTCCACTGTATCACCGTATAATAAAGGGTTTCCCTGAAAAGTGAGTTTTTTTAAACTTTACGCACTACAAAACAAAACTCGCATTTCGCGGTGGTTTTTCTATCTATCTGTCTGTATATCCACTTCTCCTAAACCACGCAACTGTTTTTTAAACGGTTTTCACCAAAAGTTAGATAATTTTTCAAAGAAGGTTTATATATAGTAGCTTTTGCCCGCGGCTTCACTCTTAAGTTATTTTATAGGTAAAATAGAGCTGCTTACTAGCGCTTAGTATAAAATATTTTTAAGGACGTGCTTATTTTTTCAAAAAGCGTGAAACGCTTAGTAGGGGCCGGGTCCTTACTCATATGCCGTATTCTTAATTTTGGAACTACATAATGTACTGGGAACTTCTGAAATAATTAAGTGATAAATCAAATAAATACTAGACAATTTTTTTCTTTGTAGCAAAAAGGTTTAACCTGCTTTTTACAATGCAGTTAGAAATATATGATTAGTAATATCCGGCCATTAGATCTGCAGTAAATCCCATTTTTTTATCCTCAAAATACTTAACAAGGTCGAAAGATTAAAAAATAATCACAATCTTAATAAAGGCATCAGAATGACTCAGATGTAATATGTTAGGCAATTTAAAGCCATATTAAGAAAACTCCAATTAACGTATAGCAACAAAAAGATAAAAGGCTTGGTTAACTTACTAATTAAGTTTTTTTTTATTCGCGTACTGAAGATAGTTTGGCGGCCTAAAAAGTGGTAGTAAGTGGTTAGTGTTGTAGTGGGACACTTACAAGCCAATAGATGGCGCCATACAATAATGGAGTTCGCAAAAAATTTCCTAAACGTACAAAGAGTATATACAAATTTCCAAGAATAATAGATAGGCGTCCGCGTCCGATTATAAGCCTCGGTAAAAGGCTCTCGTGCGACGACCGCGTAACGTCCTCACGGACAGGGTCGACGTTATTACAAAACGGCTGGCATCAGCCCGCCCGAGGTTAGGACGGCAGGCTGGCAGGCACCGACAGACAGTCACAGACAGCGGTGTCTCAGATCGCCACCGTCGCCGGCAATCACGATCTCTCCACGTCCCCGCGAGGGACGCCAGGAGACATAGCTGGGCAACAGATTAAGATGGTGTAGGCCGCCTCAAACCGCCGATCCCGGTCCGCCGGGATCCTTCCCCTCGGGCTTCATATTACCCGTTCTCAATTAGTATATTACAGTATCGCCCTCTAGTCGACATCGTTAGATTCATCCCCCTCTCATGCCAAGAGTCCAGCCGAGGTAAAGCCCCCAAGGAAGCTCCTCTGAGTAAGTTGCCGAAGTACGCAAAGGCGCTCACCCCGAAAACCCCGGTAAAGTTGTGAGGTCTTCGAACCAACAACATAAAGCCCAGTCCAATAAAAAAACATAGAGGGCCTAGGCCTGCGAGAAACAACAATAGCCTCGCTGGAAGATCTTCCTTTGAGATGGAGGAGCATTCCATCTCGCACCTCCAACTATTATGGTCATTCCTAAACGAGCACTCCATCTCGCTCCTCGAACCATTAGGGCCATTCCTAAAGTATCACCCATGAACGTTTGCAAGATCCAGTGGTTGATTAATACATTTAACACCAGCAGGGACGGCTTAACTAGTGATAGTAAGTTAGTATCACCTATGAACGTTTGCAAGACCCAGTGGCGGATTCACACATTTGCCACCAGCAGGGGGTCGTCCTTACACGGGGGTGCTAGGGTGCGTGGCATCCGGGCACAGAGACCTAGAGGCGCCAGCCGACGACCTCATTACGAGCCAATTGAATTTTATACATACTACTAGTATTATTAAAGTTACTGTCTTTTATTTCATCTAAACTAAGACCTAGTCCTATGATTACAGGGACCAGTGGTATTAATTAGCAACGTGCCGACTTTGAAAGAATTTTAAGACACTTTTTAAAAAGACCTATATTTTGCTTGTGACAATATCGACTGAGAGAGGTCAATTCAAATTCCTAAAGTGCTCAAAAGAAACGTTTTTTAAAGGCAAGTAATAATATGATCGTTTATGAGCTAATATTATAAGACATAAGTAAATAGTGAAGCGGATTTCAGGCTTCGCTGCGAAAACTCTGAATGCAACCGGGGTTTAACGCTGAGATGTTGATAACTATTATATGACATTCGCACAATGGTAGAGCATTAAATAAAATAGGTTAGAGTCAATTTAATCATTAATTTTGTACTAACGACTGTCTGTGTATCATGAATGTACAAAAAAGGGTATAAGTGCAGTTGGTTCTGACAAAAAAGCTTTGAAATTAATTTCAACAATTGCCAAATCTAAATGATCGATGCAAAAAAGCAAAAGTGCACCAGAGACCTTTTTAGCTAAATGTCAGAAACCAAATTCAAATCTTATTTCCTAGTATTTAGATAATATAAATCATTTCTTAGATTACCATCTTAATTATTGTGATTGAAGGTGCCCTTTCTATATAGCGAATCTATTCATTTATTTTTATTCATAATTTAGTTCTTGTAAGGTGAAGCGTAGGATGTCTTTAATAGAAGACTAATTTTCCAATTTAGCTTTTTGCTTCAATAACGAGTTAGCTTGAAAATTACAATTTTAAAGATACCAAGTTACTTCAAGTTAGTAATTCGTTTCGATACAATTATATCTTGGAGGTTAAAAATACTACTAAAATTTTTACTTCAAAATAAGAAATTATTGAATCCAAGTAGCGATTTATATTTCCTTTTTTTACTGCAATTATTTTTGTTGCTAGCGTACAATGATTGATTTTCAGTATCGATATAGGCGCAGATTTCCTAACTATTGTGCTTATATACTGGTATTAGCTTACGGGTAGTATTAGGCCAGTCTTGCCCACATATTTTTGTAAAATTATTAATGTTTATTGTAAATTATATTTTTTTATAATGGTAAATATGACTTACATATTTATATTTCAGACACAAATGTTATTTAATAATGAATTAATATAATAATAATAATACTCCCTTGTCATTTGAAAACGTAAGAATTTTAGTCTAATATAGGCATTGCATAGTTGGAGTATTAGTTCTATCACAAACACTTCAAACATATCTGGCCTGGTACTCGAAATTTAAATTAAATAATGATGTGACAAAACTTACGATTCGAGTATATGTAAGTAATATTAAATAAAATAAATATGACAAAAACAAATAAAGTGCAAATGTGCAAATATAAAGTGAAACCACATTTTTCTTTTTGTACCCTAAAGGTAAACAAGTATATATAGTTCTAGTTAGTAAAACGACTTCATTAAAAACAAATTTGACTGGTAACTTACGAGTCGTAACATTTAACAAATCAAATGATTATCTACTCAAAATTATACCTTTCGAACAATAGTTAGTTTCAAATAAAAATTTCATTTCGTAAAACAACTGGAATATAAATGAGAGTAATGTATGGTTTCTAAAAATAATGACTTATTTTTGTAAAGAAGGCTGCATTTTGCCTACAAATCGTTGATTAGGAAAATTATTTAATAATCAGGTATTGTGCGACTAATTTAATAATGCCGCTCGGTCACCTTCAAAATTTTGATCGATTATGTTGCTTTTGGGTGCTACATGTTAACAAAAAACGGTTCGTGATATTTTCAAATTGCATTTAGTATGTTGTCATTTTTATTGATTTATATTCGAATTGGATAAAGATCATCCTAGATTTCTTCTATATAGGTATAAAACATAAATCTAATTAGTTGTACTATAATCTAATTTATATATTATAGGTGTACAGTGTAATAGAATAGAGGTTTGCAGAAGACTAATATTATTTACCTAATCTATTTTAATAAAATCGTGAAGGCAACAGAAATAGAATGATTTTAAATCCGTAAAGAAAATACAATTTATAAAAATTGTTGCCTAATTGTAACTGTTGTTAATTTTTCCAAATTTTTGTTGTAATTGAACAACAAAAAAAGTACTTACTATTCTGGAATACAGACCTTAGTTAGCGTATACCTTAATTCTTCGATTTATTACTGCAGTTTTAGGAATATTAGTAGCTTAGAAGGAAATATCAAGACAAATTCTCTATAGATATTTTGCTTCCTTGAGTTTGCATAATGTTTCAGATGAGTTCCATCATAAACCAAGCCAAATCCACCCTAGAACGGTCTAGCCACGCCACCACCACAGTTTCTTTGGTTAGACTGTACGACAATTACATACCAGTACGACGTAATTAACTCTGTCTTATCAGATGTGTAGTTACGAATAGGTAGTTTATAAATATATAATAGCTTTTGTCGTTACACTAGAGGAGTTTAAGTTAAAATTATGTGCGTATACGCATTGATGGTGAATTTAATGGAATATATTAAGCAATTTATATATTTTCGTAATTGTGACAATTCAATTATAGTAAATTCAAAAGAACTAATGCGGTGGGATACTTTCTCTAAATCAGGGTGGTGTATTAAGAACGAGAGAGCCGCAATCTATAGTTTCAATATAGCTAAGTAATGTCATCATATAATATTAAGTGCGTTCTTATATCTCACTTTTCATTTACTTGCATTACTACTGGTAAAATATATCATGTACTTCATACAAGTAGTGCCAATTTTCTACCAATGGTAAGAAAAATAATTGTTAGTAAGATGTAATATGAACGAATGAATGAATGAATATTCATTTCCAGAGATACAAGTAAGTAGCATGTCAACAATAGTTTGGTAACTAATATATTAGTATCACACTATCTTGGGCTCAATTCTGCTATTTGAATATCTAGATATTCAAAGTACGATTCCTTTGCGATAGAATCAAAAATTTGGATTCTACTAAATCTACAATATAATAATAATAGCAAAAACAATGTTATTACCATCCCCCAGAAATGGCGTTAGCCCAAAATGAATATTAAAAAGTTAGTAAAATTTTAAGCATTTATTTCACAAGTTTTCGCTTATAAATATGTATGAAGATAGAGTGGCTTGCCACGAGCACGCCATTGGAATTAACAGTATACCGAAATAAGGCAAACCTACGATTGAGACGATAGTGTTCGGCGATTTTCACGAGATATTAATAGGAGAATTGTGCCCCTGACCTATGCTCATACAAATGTTTAGATGTAGATACAAATGTAACAATATTTTCATCTTAGGTAACAACTTGTAGTCTGAAGGTCTGATAACAATTTCTAAATTGAAAATTTGAAGTCGTAATCAACACTGTATGTGTAAAAACAAGAGTTTAAATCTATATAATCTAAAAATTTCCTCGCTGCCAATTTGGAACCTCCCTACTATTAGTATCATCACCTACGCCCATCTCCCGAGTGAAATAAACAGTAACAAAATACCGGATGTTACGTGGGTGGCAGTATACGCATTGTCATACAAAAGCTCATACATCCATACAAATTCTGTGGTGACCATGTTTACTGTGAAATTTTGGGAGTTAATGTTTGATTTTAAAGTTATGCAGTATGGTTTTATGTCTTTTATTGATTATAACTATTATCGAAGTTAGACAGGATTGTGTCGAGGGTGTCCTAATTTCTCTGTTGGTGGGATGATACTTCCGGGACACCCAATTAGTCACCCAGCACCTCTATGACATGACTGTCCTATGCGATTTGAAATACGTTGGTCAAGTGTTGAATTAAAAGTCTAGAAGAGATATTCGGGAATGTAAAACGAATGAAATGAGACTAAAAACAAGCGTATAACAAGAAATTAATAAATAGCTGACTTAGATCAAATTGCAGAAGTCTTGAACAAAGTCCAGGTAAGAATACCTGTAATAAACGTGCATTAGAGATTAATGAAAGTAGATGAAGCAAAAGGTGTACCTACTCCAAGATAGTTACTGTTGAAATAAACCTCTCATTTCAACAAGAACCTTTTTGTAGGGCGTTTTCTATATTAGAATGATATTACAATATAGTTGTTGAAGACTTACTGGGCCCATAACTTGTTGGTTATTCGTCATGTGTGACATTGCTTCCGAGTCCACGTACCAAGTATTCCTGTTCAGAGCTACTCACATTGCCGTTATAGGCTTTCCTTGGCACGCTTTCTTATTTTTATGCTGTTACTTCGAGACATTTTGTGCGCAATATTTCTGCACGTGTCCACTCAATACTACTGTATAAATGTCATAACATTTATAACAACCTGAAGTAATATGGAGATCCATCGTCGCCTCCTACCCTTGTAGGCAACAGGTGTGATAAGGTTCGCGTTTGACGACTATCACGGCTAATGTCGGACGATCATGCGGTTGAAGAGGGAGCACGCTTACCTAGATAATACCTATTCACACGACACTTAAAGATACCCGGATTGTACTTTTTGGAAAACACGGACTCTGGTAGTGCACAACTCTACCGTACGTACGAAGAACGTGAAGTCGAAACATTTCGTTCGCACTGGTGGCGTTTCCACTGTGAAACGATGGCGTAAACCAGAGCGCCTTATCGTCCGAAGATGGATTGGTGTAGGGGGAATCAAGTCAAACAGTTCAACGGTATAAAAAACCGATAGATAGACTAGCGGCCCGGCGTCTAGGCTTTGTAATCTTGTATTGACAAGCTGTTCGCTACCAATGAACCTCTTGGTTCTTCTCTCAATTGACGGTAGCGCTTCAAGCTGATATTTAGCTTCAATTCAAGCCGTCCCAAAGGTGAGAACACAGTGATCACAGTAAAGATTAAGCAGTTGCTCTGCAGTGAAGTACCGTCTTAACTTTGATTGTATATACTTATATATTATGTATGTGTAAGAGACTTTGCAACTTTATATGAGTACATTATTCTTGTTACTAGGAATGACAATTCCAGTCCTTTCCATTGATTTATTTAAACCTAAATTACATGTATAATGACCATATTTACGTTTTACTTATTTCGGGATGTTACTAACACCCTTGTGTAGTAAGAGTAAGTACTACGTAAACTAGATCTTCCTGTCAAATAGTAATTGAAGCCAGTAGTTCTGAGAATAATGACTGTGATATACATACAAAGACAGATGGAACGATGGACATGACGTTCCATCCTAACATGGGAACATAAGTGTTCCCGCTTTGGCGAAAGTGGTTTCGGTATCCGAATAACAAATAATAATAGTGTGAATTCGATAATATTCAGTCACGGCCATTCATAGATTACGTCACACGAATTTCTTGGTTTTTCGACCCCCACCCGTCCTTCTCACAGCTGGTCACATTCGTGAGAGTCCTCCCTTCCTAGTGTAACATTACATATTTTGCAATTTTACATCAATAACATATTAATTAATTTAACAGCAGTTCCGTAATTAGTTTAATTTCCATTTAAATTATTTTTAATAATTTAAGCACTAAGCTCATATATATAGAATTGGAAATATTTTGAAGTTTTTCTTTAATAGTTCAAATATCGTGATTGTATTAGATTTTGAAATGTGACGTCACATAATTTAGGACCCCTCCTTAACGTGTGACGTAATTTTTGGATGGCCCCTTACTACTGGTTAAAATATAACATATACTTAATACAAGTAGTGTCAATTTTCTACCAATGATACGAAAAAGAATGGTTTGTAAGATATATCAACGAATGAGTGAATGGATGAATGAATCTTAATTTGCAGAGATACAAGTAAGTAGCATGTCGACAATAGTTTTAGTAAATAATTTTATAATAATTTAAGTATAAAGCCCAAGTCTCGCGTAAAGAAAGTAGTAGGGCATGGCTAATAATAAATTATAATCAAATATGCCATATATCTTACATAAGCTTTTATCTACACTATAAAAATTAAATTAGCTTACTATCTATGTTATAGACATCAACTCTAATTAGCATATCTTTAATTTAAATAAACAACTTGAAAACCTTTTTCGGCTTATTATTTGATTTGTCTTATCACATTTATATATTTATTATCTAAAATTCGTAATAAAACTAGACTTTTTTGGCTATTGACTTAACATATTGGTATAATATCGCATCACTGTAAAAGATGTTATGACCAAGATACTGATCACGGGTTTCGAAATGGTCAAGGTTTTAAACAAAAATATTATTTGCTGTTACAAAATATTTTGTCAAGCTAATCAGATCTTTATTAACAGGTTGATAAGGTTTAAAGGAAGTGTATAAGAATGGAGATGTAACTCGGTACAACCATATTAGAGTTCAATAAACTTTACAATGATGTTTTAGAATTCTCATTGCGTGGGTAGTGTCCGAAATAATAGGCCCTTGAGACTACAATGGCCTATAAATATTGAAAAAAAGGATAATCTATTGGATTCGCTTGATATTCTAACGCTATTGCCACTTTGTATGCTTTCGTGTTGCAGTGTTGACATGTAGACTGGACTGACTCCCCAAATTTGCATTAAATATCTACAGTCGTTATTATAAATCGATTATCATATGAACAAACCGATATAAATGTAAAATTTTAAGGCTCCTGTTGCTGCAAAATGTTGAGAGTTGGGTGGAAACGAAACAACTTTTCGTCGGTATTTACTGATCAACAATTTACCAAAATTTATTGTCATGAATCTTCACGATATGAGATTTGGTTTTTTTTCGTAATTTTTCTGTAGTTATTTTAAGTTCAGAAAAAAATCATCAAATCACCTCCAAATTATTGACATGAAACCATTTACTCCTTCTAGAAAATTCTCAAAGACCTTGGTGTTGCTACAAGCCTTAAATTATCTATCTATATACATAATTATAATAAAACTGTAGAGGTCGAATTTCTATACAATGTAAAAAAATGCTAAAAACCGAGTCAGGGGGATGTAAGAAGTAAAATAGAACTAATTTTTTTTTTAAATTTTATGGTTCTCTCTTTGTCTGTTTGTCTGTCTGTCTCCGAAACGAGTCGACCGATCTAAATGAAATTTTGTTTGGTGGCAGCTTATATCCCTGGTCAACATATAGGATACTTTTGATCCCGAAAAATTAAAGAGTTCCTGTAAGATAGTTAAAAAACTGCACCTCACGGACGAAGTCGCGGGTATCAGCTAGTTTTAAATATGGAAGCCCTTATTAATAATAGTTATACGAGGTTTCTCGGCTCGTTAAAAACAAGTAAAAAAAGGTGTCAACTGTAAGCGCATTCAGAATGCGTTTATGAAAAGCGTTTCGAGTTCTTTCTGTCGTATATTTTTATAGATTACGGTAGGTACCTCTTGAAATAAAGAGAGAGAAAATGATTATTTATGGACTTAATGATTTAGTTAATACAGAGAAATTTATCGTACTAACTGAAAATGGCAGATGTCTTGTTACCAGTCTTTAATACATACACTCTGCTTTATGTATAAGACGAGCTCGGCTACACATGATCCATTTAACTACAAGACTCTTATAAAATTATCTGTAGAAACTTTTGAAAGTATTGTCTTTTTTTGTCAGAATCGTGTATTTACAGAATGAAAGTGGAAAGTATGTAAAAGCATACCTTAATTTAATTAATATATCGTTTAGAGTTGCGGAAATTATTTAAAACTGGCAACCCATTTTACCTACCATGGAGTGCTGACGCAAAAATATGTTTTTGAAATATAAATTATTTAAATTTACATTGCATAATATTGTTGCCATGTTGCAAACTTCTATATATAAGCTAAAGTAATCATTGTTTGGATACTGTTTGACGTCTTCTGCCCATAATTTGCAGAAATTAAGGTTTAGTGATTGATTTAATTGCATGTTGTTTTTAGACGGTCTTTACAACAACCATATTAGTATAACTTGAAGACATCTTACCCAATTTAGATAGATAGATAACTCTTTATTGTAAACCAAAGTATAAATAAACAGATATAGCAAATTATAAGAGACTAGGATATGCCCCCAACATCGTCCACGCTTGACTTGAAATCCCGCGGGATTCCCGGGACACAAAGTTCCGCATCGTTTAAAAAGAATGTAAATTATCGTTTTGGTGAAAACTGTGTCGGTATAAGCAAATTTTTATGCGCCCAAACAACTTCAAACCGATCTCGAGAAAATTCCCGCGAGATATCACACATTTTATTACATAAAATTTGCAATCGATCAGTGAAAAAAATCACATTGGAATTCGTTTTTTATTTGGCCATTTTAAATCATTCCCAGAAAAATTCCCGCGGGATTCCCAGGATAAAAAGTAGCGCAGATTTTAGCTCTACGAATTTGCTGTCGACCAGAGAAAACTTTATCGAAATCGGCGCAGTAGTTTTTACGTGAATCCCGAACAACCAGACAAGAAATCTAAAAAATCTGCATTGTTTTCTCCATCGTTTATATAGTGTATTCCAGTTGTTGTTTTTTTAATACCTTGAATGTACAGACACGGCATTATTAGAATTTAATAATACTAGTGGTCGCCCGTGGTTGATATTCGACCATAATAATTTGTTGTCAAAGACTATATATACTTCTATAATCACAGATTTCGCCAAGGCAACAATAAACAAAAGAGTATATATGCGTGTGTATGTCAAATATATGGTAGTGTGTGTAATGTGTTTTTATTGATTTAATGTATTTTTGTGCATAATTTTAACAAAATATTAGCATTCTGCACTCCTTCTCTATATAAACTACAAGTGTGCGAAATTTTATACTCCTTTAATTTTCGTAAAAAGGCGTACAAAGTTTTTGCTTCACGTATTAATATATAGATTATACATGACAACGAGCAGTCTTATCGCTAAAAAACAATCTCTTCCAGATATCCTTTGGCAGGTATTGATAGATTTTTAACATTGAATTTATCTTTCATGAGGGTTAAGAATTGCAAAAGAATGCTGGCGGTTAATTTATGTCTGTTTAACCGACTTAGAAAAGGAGGAGGTTCTCAATTCGATGTGAGTTTTTTTTAAATTTGTTACATGATTTTTCCGTCAATTGTTGACCGATTTTCAAATATTTTTGTCACTTGCAAGAGTATACTCCTAAGGTGGATAATTATCACCAAGTCAGGATCTGATGACTAGATCCCAGGCAAATCGAGAGCAATCCTCGGATATTACAGGCATGTACAACGTGTTTAATTTTTTTTCAAAAGCTATTCAAGTATTTGCGTAACTAAAAAGCAGAAAACATTTTCTTCGTGCCAAAAACCAAAACATAAAAAACTATAGCAATATATAGCATTTTTTTTTATTTCACATCACACCGACTTCAAAATTTTGTAGATAATATATTTTTTTTGTTACTTTTAAAGTTTTGTTATGTTATTTAGTGTGTATATTTATGTGTAATTATTTTGTATTTTTTGTTATTTTTGTATTTGGATAAAGTGACCAAAGTTATCCTTGTAAACATAAAATTGAGTCAATCCATCTCATTGAAAGTCCGTGTCTTTTCAGCCCTGTGCCTTTGATCAACCGAATTAAATCAATTTGAACTATCAAAGGCGTTGCAAGTAGTTACACTGCAATGGCCACTTACCATCACTTTGATAGACTTGTCCCTATCTTCTCCAAGAAGTCATTATTACAATCCTTGATGTCCGCACCCAGACCGTTATTTTCCTACACTTTAAATCTGAAAATAAAGTCATCTGACAATTATTATTATCAACCTTATTCCGAAACTGTTAAGAGTGTTTGTAAATTAACGCAGTTCATACGTAAGTTTGTTGACTATTAGTTTAATGGTTTTTCTATTTTATGGTAACGTAGTTTAAGTGTCTTGACAGTTATGGAGTCACGAGTGATCATTGCTTGAGATAAGCTTTGACGCATCATTGGCTTGTGCACGGGTCAATGTACTTATTACTCAATTAATAAATTAATCCCATCTTTCAGACCCAGCCGTGATAGCCAGGGCCGCTGCCGCACGCCGGGATGCCCTAGAATGTCGCTAATATGTGTCCATTAGTAGTGGGTACGTATTTGTGGCCTTCGGGGTCGAGACCCTGGGGCCCAGGACCTGGCCTGGAGCTCATCACCCCTATCGAGACCTCTCAACGCTTCTAATTGAGGTCTCGCGTGACCAAAAGGCGGGCTTGCATCTAGGGCAACGTATCAGTAGTTTAGTTTATATGATTAATTGTGAGTTCAGAATAAACACAATATTAGTAAAATAATAATAACTATCCATAATTGTCCCACAGCTGGGCTCGGGATTGCAAATTTCTTAACGGAACGGATAGTATACCCGCTACGCTACTCTAAGGCGGCTTGATGGGCTTGATACGTTAATTATCTATACTATGGGTGTGTATGTATGTGTTTGTGTATGCTGTATATATATATATATGTTTATGTGTGCATGTATCTATATGAACAATGCATATAGATATGAGTTATTGGGTTAAATGTATGAAGGTTGGCACTGAAAATCAGCGCTGTCGGGATTTTTCTTCAAATTCCGATGCAGCATAATGCTGAGTTCTCAACCTCGTTGACTAAAAAGTCGACGGACAAGCCTTATTTATTATGTGTTTTTGTGAATCAAGTTTCTTTGTTTTTGTGTAAAATTTATTATATTAAGTGTTTTTTATTATTATTTTTTCCTATTCCTTTTTCCTATGTATAGGCGTCGTTTTTTAAGTCAATATTTTTTTTCTTTCTTTCTTGTCTCGATGTGCAGGTTTCATCACGATCTTTTTTTCACCGTCCTTACGTGGTAATTGTAACACGTCGTCTGTGTTTTGTATATCATAAAGACAAACAGACAGATAGACAGACGGAAGAAAAGTTCCGTTACTGTCCTAATGACTACGGAATCCTAAAAGTAGGAAGTCGGACCCAGGGCTCTGAAGTGGAAGCTTATTGCAACCCGGATTTAACGCTACAATGACTAACGTAAACAGGTGAACAATCAACTCAACATCTTAAAAGGTTTCCCTTTGAAGCAATTAATAATTCAATCCAAACTTAAGAAAAGCCATACAGTGTAAACTTCCAAGGATGTGAATATAAGGAATCAATTTTAATTTTGGTAGGTAATTAACTTCAGATACAGGAACAACGTACGAAATTTATTATTCACAACCTTAAACGAACGAGATTGGTAGACAGAGCCCCGAGCTCTCAGAGTGAAGTCGCCTAAAAGAAGTTAATTTTGGAATAGGTAATTGATCGTGCCGCAATGCCTTACGAGAATTTACAGCACGGATAAAGATGAGACAGTTTCCATTGGCTACATGGTTCGAGTTTGTACAAAGCGTTTAAAAATGTGAAAAAATCAGGGTGGCTAATTCGGACCAGGAGATTCCAAAAATGCTATTTTTAGAATTTTCGTCTGTCTGTCTGTTACAGCATCACGTGAAAACTACTTAACAGATTGACATAGAGCTAGTTTAAATCCCTTTGCGTAACTAAGAACACTTTTTATATCGATAAATGACGTCATTTCCACGAGATAGACGAAAATAGCGAAAAAGATGGCGCTCCTGTCACAACTTTTTTGGAAACTATTGAACATATATGAATGAATCTCGGCACAGAGCTGACTTATAATCCGAGTCAATACTTGGATACTTTTTATCCCGATACGTCATGTCGTTTCCGTGGAAAAGACGGATTAGAAAAAGATGACGCTGCAAGACGACCGTCACTGTAATTCAATAATAAATACGTTGTCATTTTACCCAAATTCATTACGTATTGGCTGTGTAGTTGTTAGTGAATGGAACAAGAAACTAAAGTATTGAGGGTTACATATATGAAATATCTAATTAAATTTGTGTGTACGTAACATAGAAATGCTACCTAGGATATTTCACGGGGCGTTAGCCGCGAAGTAAACACTAGTACTTCTTAAGTTTAAAAAATGCTTCACTCCATTTGACGGTTTTGTTCATATAGGCTACGTCTATACGTGCAGTTGAAAACTAGCGAAGGGCACCCGTTGCCTGGCATTTGCTGAACTGGATCTATACAGTACCATCGCGAGACATATTTTATTGCTATACATACGCATAGTTCAAAACCCGTTTTATGTTAAATTTTTCAATGTGTCACGCTATGTATTAAAAGAAATAAATGTTTTTCTTTCTTCTTTCTTATAATTTTATTCTTTCATCTGAGTATAAAATATTAATTAACCGACTTCAAAAAGGAGAAGGTTCTCAAGTTGATTGTTTTTTTATGTATGTACACCGATTAGGCTGAGATTTGTGATCCGATTTATGTGATTCTTCTTTAGTTTGATATGGAATAGTTGCCATTTGGTCCCCTAAACATTTAATATAGTTTGGCCCAGTAGTTTTCATTTTATAAACATTTCCCGTTTCTTGAGACCTATATTTTTAAAGGCACGCGGCATCTTTCGTAGACCTGCCTACCTATATATAGTTACACACTAAAAAGTAACACATAAAAAACTTGGTTTAAAAAACCGACTTCAAAAACTAAAAAGTATAAAATAACTTAATAAAGATTTTTGACTAAGAATTTATTTAGTTTATTAAGAGACAAAATAATATAAAATTTTCTACATCTTGAAGTCGGTGCCAAGTAAACCATAAAATTTACAATCTTGTGCAACGTTTTGTTCTTATAACAGTGTATATGGTAATTTTTATGGTTTGCTCGGCACCGACTTCAAGATGTAGAAAATTTTATATTATTTTGTCTCTTAATAAAGTAAATAAATTCTTTGTCAAAAATCTTTATTAAGTTATTTTATACTGTTTAGTTTTTACAGTAGGTTTTTTTTAAACGAAGGTATTTTATATTTATTATTTTACTACACCATCGATTGATTATTGACCGACCTATGTGGATGAGCGACTGCCTAGCTCGCTGGAGTTCAGAGGTCCCAGTTACGATTCGTCGCATGGTATTTGTAAATGTATTTTTTTATTGTTTGCTATGGTCTGAGTGTCTGGGGTTGGTCCAGAAGTGGTCCCATATATTACCCATGTCACAAACCCAACTTTTTTAACTTGGGGATATACAAGCGAAGAAGATAGAAATCTCTTACTGTTCACTGGATGAATAGTAAGTTTTTTATCTTCTTTATTTTTATCTTCTTTTTTTTATTTCTCGACGATTAAATTGAAGTCCGACAAACAATCTTCTATTATTTTATTTTTCACATTTTGAGTTTCTTACCCTTAATATTAGTGTAATTTTATGCACCAGATCAACAGACACATCTACATAAATTACAGCTAAAGATTAGAGCATCGTTCATTTTGTATTGTGCAATGCATTGCCGATGGAAATAAAGTATGCGCAATCGATCCACTCATTTAGCAAACTAGTTAAGGCACACTTTCTTAAATGCAATGAGTTTACGATCCGAATACATATTTATTTATTCTATGTACTTGTATTGATGTGTATTAAATGTATGTTTATGTGCTTATTTACATTGCCTATTTTTCATCAATAATATAATGAAGTAATATTCAAATTCAAAAGTTTTTATTCAATATAAGTTCCACTGGAGAACACTTTTTGAAGGTCATACATATAAGTTAAAATTTAATCCCTCTTCCTATTCTATGTACACCGCTTCGCAGCGTGTTATTGCTGTTCAGGAGAAGAAGCGGCAAGAAACTCCCCAGCAACACGTCTAGCTAAATATTGTTCTTCTTTATATTTCTTATTCTATTTATATCTCAAGCTGTTTTTTATAAGTTTTATACAGAAGTATGTTACAGAATTACTTTTTGAAGAATTAATGGAGTTGTAGCAAACAGTGCATACTCAATAAGACCAAGACACAATAAAAGGAAAGAAAAATATTATTATAGTTATAATAATGACATGACTTACTAAAATGTTATGCTGCAATATATCTCCATAAATTCCTTACAAGCTTGGTAAGATAAAAACGTTAAACAAAATATAGTATAAGAGGCTGGAGCAAGCTGTTGTGTAAATGATTTTTTGTCATTTAAGTATTCTTCAATAGTGTAATATCCCTTTTTAAGCAAGATTTGGTTTTAAATTGATTGAAAGGCAAATCTAACATTCCACTCGGAATCTTATTGAATAAGCGTATACCAACCCCCAAATATTCTATGTATTTATGCTATAAATACTTATCTATAAAAATAAATAAAAATGAAGTGTCTGTTTCTAATGTCATAATAACGGCTTTTTACTAAATGCATATGAAAGTTTATACTGTACTTATATAAAAAAAATCTATCTGTCTGGATGTTCCGGCTAATCTCTAAAACGGCTGGACCGATTTTAACAGTACTTTCACTGGCAGATAGGCTACTTTTATTTTAGAAAAAATAATTGTTTAAATAAACCTTTAATTAATATAGTTATTGTTAAAAGTTTATATTCTACAGAAGTTTCTGCATAAAAGGTGGTCATTTACAGCTAGCAAATGCTTATTGGCGACGTAATAAGTTATCAGTTGCCTATAAAACAGCTTTATTACCCATTCGAAGTACAGAAACTTAGAAATAACATTTGAATGAAGCCCTTAAGTGTTCTAAGTTATTAACACTTGCTAATTCAAGGAAGCGTGTTTGGAAACAAAGAGCTCACTGGATTTTAGTGTCGGTTGAATGAATTTATCGATAACAGTTATTTTGTACTACTACTCTTAATTTCTACTTTTAGTCACTTACAGGCAAAAAGATGGAAACTTTTCATTTAATATGCTTTTTTATTGCGAGAGTACAGCACTCTTGCCTGATGGACAGGGGCTACCGGGGTCGTGCAAGTTGCTGTGTTCTCGCGGTTCGCATAAAATGGGTCAGCGGTCCGGATGCGGACCGCGGTCCGCCATTTAGGGACCCCTGGTATAGAGTATGGTCTAGTTTCCCGATCGAGCCCTGCGCTTCTGCGTACCAGTGCGGTAGGCCGGCAAAAGCTTATCACACTCAACAGCAGAGACTGATATGTTTATAATTTAGTTTTATATATATTGTTACAATCTAGGCCCCGACACTAGGTCGTCTCAGGGGTCCTCCAGCATCTAGGGAGCGGAGGACCCGACCCCTGTTGACGAAGTGAGTTTGCCTCTCCCGGGGCATTCTCAAGCACTGATGCGCAGGATTACTTTTTTTTATTGCACGAGTTCAGCAGACAGGCCGACGGCCCACTTGATGGAAAGCGGTTACCATCGCCTGTAGACATTTGCAACACCAAAGGTGCTGCTACAAATGCGCTGCTGCTCTCTTAAGGGAGACTGGAACTTAGCCACTAATGCCGGAACACAACTCAAGGTTGTTATGGTGGCATACTCGAGACCAGGGGTGGTAGCCATCCAGTCGGGCAAATACCCTACCACCTGGCAAATTAGTGTGGGCGTAACTACGTTCTAAGTCTCACGCTATTCCTACCATGAGCGCGGGGCACATGGGAGGAAGGGGGTTTTAGTGTAATTAGCCCATGGGTTATCTTTTTAATAGGGGTACCTTCCTGAGTCTCCGCACAAGCCGGCAATTGACTCTGTTATCTGCGCCATCTTCAGTGAATAACTCTCATTGCTTTGGTCTAACCCCAGTAAAGGACCCGTTAGTATACGAAATATATTTCTCCCTGCCTCAAAAAAATAGGAAGTTACCGTCGCCTATGGATATTTGTAATATTAGAGGTGCTACTAATTTCCTATTGACCACGAAGGGAAGACTGCAATGTGGCTACTAAGGCTGCCTGTCCATTGAAGCGGAGCGAGGCTGCGAAATAATGTCGGAACACAACACAAGGTTGTTGTGGCAGCATACCTAGACCTAGACCAGGGGCCCAGTTCTGCTTCTTCAATATATTGGCGTTGCGATTCCATTAACATTATGTCAAAAATTTATATTCTACTAAATTCACACTATCTTCTCGATATCGTCGCGATGGAGTAATAGTAGAATAAAAATTGGTTTTACCATTAACAGAAATGGTGTTAATTGAAATAAATATTGAAAAGCTACCAAAATGTTAAACATTTATTTCGCTAGTTTTCGTTTATAAATATTTATAAAGATTTGGTATGAATAAAATACCGAAATGAGGCAAAGCTACGATCGAAACGATAATGTCGGGTGATTTTGACGACATTGTAAAAGCCGAATTAGGCCCCAGAGGTGGTAGCTATTCAAACAGAAAAATGTTCTACCACTTGGCTGTGTGTGGGTTGTTTTGCCGCCTCTTACGACTGGCCGCAGTAATTAGTATTCTCTCTTAGTTTCTACGATATACGTAGATTATAAACAAATACAATGAAAAAATTAACTTAAAATACCTAATTCATTCTAATTTATTATGTATATTGTATTCTACCTCTACTTCCTAAACACTTTAAGTAGAATATTGAGTTACGATCACTGTCTAAATAAATAAATTGGCAGACAAACACACGCACTGTATATCCCCAAATTAAGCAAGTTACGCTTGTGTTATGGGTAATATACAACGGACCATTCTGGGGCCGATCCCAGACACCCAAACCATAGTAAATAACGGAGAAAATACGTTTCCGAAATTTACTATATCAGGAATCGAACCCGCAGCCTCTGCATTGCAGTGAGGTAAGCCGGCAAAGGCTTAGCCCGCTCAACCACAGAGGCCGTCTAAAATCCGTCCGTCCAGCCGTCTCCTATGAATAAATCGCCAAGGAAGCTGGCTATACCGCCATATTGATTTCTCCCATGCATTAGCCCTTTGATAACCTGAAATTTTTTAGGCTCAAGGCCTCAGGGCAAGAGGATTGCGCATTAAGCCGCCACCGAATCAGCTGATCTAGACATATTCGTATATAATCCAATATACGATACGCCTATTGTTTTTCTAAGGAAGTATTGTTACAATGCAATTTTTTTGTAATTGTTTACTTTGGAGAGTAACAAAGCATAACAAAAAAAAACACAGATCAATCTTAAGGCATCAATCTTGATCTTTATATAAAATATAAAAATTGGTTTGGTAGGTAGTGTTTTACATAAAAATTAACAATAAAAAACGATTTCATGCCTTTTATAATAACTTCATTTATATTAATATTTTAGTTGATATAAACAACTCACAATAAACAAACTCCGATAAACACGTACTAGAAATGTGTACAAATATACCCTGGAACACTTAAAAGGCAGAGAAAATTGACAAAATTATCGATACAACCGCACGGCTTTTCACATGTTTGTGCGTAGTGTTCCGACAGTACATTACGGGACTCACATACAAAATCTGAGGCCACAATTCGTAAAAGCTAGCTAGGAATACCTACATATTCACCATTTTGTAACCGGGCCGTTTACACCAACACACGTGTTTAAGCTTTTATCAATTGACACACTACTGCCGAGTTTGGTGAACTTTCTTTATTTTATAAAGTCATGATTTACTTAACGAAAATGTCAACTTTTGCATGCAGTGACAGTAAATTGATAATTCGTATCCCAAACCTGATAGAATATAGAACAGAGGCCTTATTCTCAAACGTCTTTCATCATTCGTTTTTGTCCAATCAGCCCGAAAGAGTCAATGAAATTTTACATAGAAGAAAAAAAGGACAAAGATTTCTTTAAAACTGCAGTAATATCTACAACTAGGATATTCCCGTGACTTCGTCCCCACTTAACCTAAAATTCCCATGGGATTCCCGGGACAACAAAATATCGCGGCATTTAAAAAAAATATAAGCTATCCTTTTACTGGAAATTGTGTCGGAATAAGCTAATTTTTATGCATCCGAACTACTTCAAACCGCTTCCACAAAAAATTCCGCGGGATTCCCGAGATAAACAGTAGCGCAGAGCTTAAGTCTAAGAATTAGCTGTCGATCAGTGAAAACCGCATCGAAATCGGCCCAGTAGTTTATACGTTCCTATTTACTATATCTAAATTTACATTTTATGTTCTTTATAATAGAATATACTTTATTGCATAACATTAATCTTAATGTTATGCAATAAAGTATATTCTATCTGTATCTACAATTCAAGAAGTTTAAGTACAGAAGACAATGAATGAATGAATGAATGAAAACTCTTTATTGTTCACCATAAACTTAATTCTAGACAATTGATATGGATACATTTGCATTAGAACAATGGGCGGCCTTATCGCTTATAGCGATCTCTTCCAGGCAACCCGGTGTCTAAGGAGATTTTAAACGAAATTTCAAAACAAATTCAATTTTGGTGGTGTACTAAACTAAAATGAAAGTAATAAAATCACAAATAAATATTATTAAAAATAAAATAGGCGGTCTTATCACTAAAAGCAATTTCTTTATGACTTCTTAGAGTAACAGGCATATAACTTGAATGGTTCAATTGTCATTAAAACTGTAATTTCCATAATCAGTCACTTACAAACACATCTAGCATATTCTACTGTACTTGCTTAAAGTACGCTAAATGTTTCTAATACGAGCAAAATCGTTAGAAAATAAATTAAATACATAGAAACGTATCGCTTCACTAGCTGCTAGATCAGTTGATATATTTAATTTACTATCAAAAAATAATAATTATTCACATTAAAATGTATAATACTACCAGAAGTAGAGAGAGAAATAGCTTATACAGAAATTCAACAGTAAAAAACTATACTCTGATTTTTGATTACCTGGACTAAAATGACAGGTGCGATCGACTTTTTTTATGTCGCAATCTTGAACAACTCACGACTGTGAGTTGAATCCCATAGAATTTCTATGGAAATTCCGTAGAATTCATCTCACAGGGGTGAGTAGTTGACACAACTCACACAAATCATTTATGAATCAAAAAAGATCGACCGCAGCTGTCATTTTAGTCCAGGTAATTACAAACTAGAGTATACTTGTTTTCGCTGACAGCTCCCTGTCCTACTAGCCCGTGTGTAAAATAGTGTTGTATAACTCGTCTCTAACTGTTTTGTAGATTTATAACTTGTGTTAACGAGCAATTCGTATGCCTATACCTCGACCGGGCGGCTCGTGAATGTTAAAAGTGCTTCACGGCGCCTACTCTTGGACACTTTAGCCACTGTCTATACGGCGATATTTCTCGCAATGCTGTCGTCGTATTCGTCAATTATCACTAGCATTTTTGTAGGTTAAAAAACTGTGATCCATGATGTATGGGTCATGGAAATGTGTAGCTTTTGAACTCTATAACCTTTTCTCAATTAACACAATATGCTGCTTGAGTAATAGTAAATCTTTTCTAAATAATGTTATTCTAAATTCAAATTCAAGTATTTGTTTCTTTCGTTCTTTCTTTTTTTCGGACAAAATGTACCTAGATTTATAGACAAAACACGTATAAAGTAATAAACAGAAGACGTAATAGATATAAGTAGACATTAAAAGAAAGTATTGGGGCGAGTGATGGTGGAACGATCTAGTTGGTTAAAGAAGTTTCAGAAAAATGTAGAAGATTCTGGAAGAAAAAGACAAGGACAGATACATTTTAGAAAAGGATAGACGATGAACAAAATTATAACGAAATGAAGCTCGAAATTTTAGAAAACTCCACCTTCACTGAACTGCACACAAAACTCGTCACTGACTTCTACTAAACTTCTCTTCCAACTCTTTCGTATCGCAATTGTCGCTTCGCTATCTTGAACGGAACTCCCCGGTAGGTGCGCCTTACGTTGCTTTTATACCCGGAAGAATCTTCCAAAACCCATAATTTCGATCTTCATTTCGTTATTATTTTGTTCATCTTCTATCCCTTTCTAAAATGTATCTGTGCTTGTCTTTTCTGAAACTTCTTAAACCAACTATACTATACGTTGCACCATCATGCCACACTATGTATAAATTAATAGCCATAACCAGATATATAATAGACATAAACGTTTTTGTAAAAGAAAATAAACAAAAGCAAAGAAAGGAAAAGAGCGACCTCTCCCACAAAAGAATAAAAAAATAAAAAAGTGACAAAAAATAAAAGAAATTCAGATCTCTGCCTTAACCAATGACAAAAGAGGAAGGCGATTAAAAAAAAATAACATGCTGCTTGATATCCAAAATCGTGGTAGCTTAATTGCTAAAGTGTAGTGTAGAACGCCTTCTAACGGTTGATTGACGACTCGTGGAAGATCACTGGTAAGGGAAGATTACGGAAGACTGGGATACGTGGATTACTGAGGTGTAAAATGTAGCTTCAAGTATTCAATTTACGATTGGCTGACGTCGACTAGTGGCTAAAGCACTCATATAGTCTAGAGTATGCCGCCATAACAACATGAGTTGTGTTCCGACATTAGGGGCCAGGTTCCAGACTCCCTTAAGAGAGCAGCAGCGCATTTGTAGCACCTTTGGTGTTGCAAGTGTCTATAGGCGATGGTAACCGCTTTCCATGAGGTGGGCCATCTGCCTGTCTGCTGAACTCATGCTATAAAAAATTAAAAAAATATCGTTCCAATGTATTGATTCTAATTCTTGCGGGTGAGCTTGGTCAGCTTTTCTGGTCTAATCTGAAGAATATGCATCTCTGAATTTGAAGCATGCAGCACTTGGTCAGATTTCTAACCAAATGTTTTTTTATCTGTGTAGTGTGTCTGTGTAGTGGTGCTGTGTGTAGCAGCGTTTCCTAAGAAGCGACAAAGCAATCCACAGCCAGGTGGTAAGGCATTTGTCCGACTGAATAGCTATCATACTTGGTATAGAGCATTCCGCCGTCATAATCTTGAGTGGTATTTCGGTATTAGTTAGTGGCTAGGTTCCAATCCCCCCTTTTGAAGACGGCAGCGCATTGGTATACTAATGCTTGCGGCAGAGGGGCCTGTCGTAAGGGACTACAAAATAACCCACAACCAGGTGGTAGGGTATTTGTTCCACTTTCTTAGACAAGATAAAAATTCAAACAACTTTGATCTAAGTACTTTTAAACTTATTGTCAAATATTTAAACACAATTTTCTGTGGAACAGTCTGTTCTGTGACTTAGTTTGAAAAGGTAATATGTGCTCGTGGAACGTTAAATGAATCAATTTGACAACTGGGGAACATTTTCATACCACTAGATATTAGTGATCTTACTTTCACCAATGTACCACACTTATTAAAATAAATCAATATTCAGGTAATTGTGGGTTAGTCCCGTGTATCGTGGGAGATATGTTGGCAAAGTCGGAACCCTTTAATGAAATTGTATTTTAGTCTTCTTTCTCCGTAACTATTAGGCCTAAACTTTCCATTTACGTAGTATTTCAATCCGTCCAGTAGCACACACGCAGCCAGGTGGTGGAGTATTTGCCCGTTTGGATGGCTATCACCCGTGGTCTAGGATATGCCACAGTAATAATCTTGTGCTCCGGCATTAGGGGCTTTCCATCAGGTAAGCCGACTTCTTGTCTGCTATACTAACAAAAAGATATCCATGTTTTTACAATTACCACTCACTGACTTGAAACTTACTTGAACTACTTGTGAAACTCATCATCCGCCTTAAACGTGCTTGACGAATATACATTTCCTTAATAATGAGGGCCGAGTCCAGCAGTGGGACGTTTATGGTCTAGTATTATTATTACCTTGTCATTTCCATCAAATAATAAACCACTTGATTAAGGTTTCAAGTGTAACGGCGTGATTGTCGCCACCGCAAATAAGCTCGTGTAGACAGGCACTATAACAACGAATTCTTCACTACCTCCTGAATGGAATAATAATTCATTAATTGGTGACTTTTTGTTATTACACGAGTCTGGTAGGCGTCGCGACCTGTAAACAAATGAGTTTGAGTTAATACGCTGAAATGTCGTGTCCATGAAAATAAGTCGTGTGGACATGAAAATGTTTATTAACGAGTTGGGGGTATTTATGCAAAACTAATTAATTTAGCTTATACAGTTTATTATTGCGTGAATTCAGTAGACGGGCAGACGGCCCACCTGATGGAAAGCGGTTACCATCGTCTATGGACATTTGTAACACTAAAGGTGCTATCAATATGCGGCCGCTCTCTGAAGGGAGCATAGAACCTGGCCACTAATGCTGAAACGCAAGTCAGAGTTTTTATGGCGGCATACTCTAGACCAGGGGTAGTAGCCATCCAGACGGACAGACACCCCACCCCCTGGCTGTGTGTGTGTGGAAGTGGAAAGCTTAGGCCTAATAGTTATGGATAAAGAAGACTAAAATACAATTTCAGTTCCGTTTTTGCCAAAATCTGTCCCACGATACACGTGAGTAACCCACAATTACGAGATTTATTTATTTATTTTTAATAAGTGTGGTACATTGGTGTAAGATCACCAATGTACACACAGTATCTAGTGGTATGAAAATGTTCGCCAGTTTTCAAATCGATACATTTAACGTTCCACGAGCACATATTACATTTTGAAACTAAATCGCAGAACAGACTGTTCCACAGAAAAATATGTTAAACTATTTGACAATAAAGTTTAAAATTATTTAGATCAAGGTTGTTTCATTTTGTATCTTGTCTAAGAACATTGTTTAGACATGTAAAATTTGATTATTATTGATTTTAATATTTATGTTGTGGGTAGTGATTATGTCCTCTTTGTTTCTTATTGTTAATCTCAGCGTCTATCATTGTCAACATTGCAATTTTCTTTCTTCACGTTTCTATAATTTACAAATGTAAAATGTATTAAAATGTTGGCAGTATTGTTTGTTGTACTCGTGCAAGCAAACGTCGACTCAAGGTGACGAACATTTTCTGACTGTACCACACTTATTAAAAATAATAATTATATCTACACACTTAGCGTCGGTTTAGGCATGCAGAATATTCTTCTTGGCAAAGTCAATGGGTCAATTTTATAATAAATATTTTTAAAAACACAACGATTTATTATTATAGTTATGCATTTTGTTTAATTAACAAAACTATATAATATATTAATCATTAATTTAGGTTTTATCCGTGCGGGAACGGAGAAAGAATACAATTTCCTGCGGCCGGGTGGCCTTTCATAAGAGGCGACTAAATAACCCACAGCCAGGTAGTAGATTATTTGCCCGTCTGGACGGCTACCACCCCTGGTCTAAAGTATGTCGCCATAACAGCCTTGAGTTGTGTTCGGGCATTAGTGGCCAGGTTCTAGTCTCCCTTAAGAGAGCAGCAGCGCATTTGTAACGCCTTTGGTGTTGCAAATGTCTGTAGGCGATGGTAACCGCTTTCCATCAGCTGAGCCGTTTTCCTGTCTGCTGAACTCATGCAATAAAGAAAAAAAGGTAATTAATTGATAAAAATTTAGGGTAATTTTTAATATTAATTTAAAATATATCATGTCAGCTTACTAATTTTGGAAGCTACGTTGCGGATTTACCCATAAGTGCGTGATCACATGACACCACCACCATGCCGCCGCCGTACCAAAAAACTGTGCAAACTGGGTGCTACCGCGCCGCCGTCACACTTTCGCTGTTGAGTGGAAATTCGCGATGGGGCGGCAATATGGGAGGGCTGACAAAGTTCGCATATGCATAGAAATACATAATAGCCCAGCACGGTGGAGACGACGCAAAGACTAACATTCAAAAAAGCTCCCGCTGAGTGACTAAGTGTATTGTTGGGTTGAGAAATTGATACATCGGTAATGCAGTCAATAAAAGCGAATAGCGCGCGCGGATTCCGCAGGTAAAAAAAACGGATCTTCCGTGCGTACGAAGCCGCTGAAGATAATAGTATAATTTTGTTGCCTTCAGTTGTTGTGTAATTTTTTGTCCAATAATAACAGATAAACAGAATAGACTATTTATTATATAGACTCACCTAAACCCTCGTCGACTAAGAATGTCTACCTTGGATTCTCAGACGCAGACATCAGACATGCACGGAAATTGAAACCCCCTTTAACCAATCATAGCAACAATAGCAATCACTTTTCAAGGCGGCCGCCATTTAGTTTGTTTCAACAACCCACTGCAAATTCCAAAAATCTTAATGTTTCTTACATGTCTGTGTTTTTAACACCGCAAACGAATCCAACGACAAAGTGGCGTTTTAAGTTATAAAGGGAAATTGGGGGGACAGAGATAGATACACATACATACTATTATACAAAAAGAGAAGGAATATGTATGTATCAAGAATGCGTATTGTGGTTTGACGAAGACATGGCGAAACCATTACTTGACCACATTAAATAATAAACACTACCATTTAGAAGATATTGTACTGCTTGCAATCCAAATCAATTACAAGCCAACATCGCAACAGCTGCAAAATCGCATGAATAAAGAACACTTCAAGTAATAAACTAATTGAATACAATACCTAGGGTACTGGGGATTAATTGGATGCGCCATTATAATGAACGTACGACATTTGTTGGCTAATAATGAGTGCACTAACACTGACTCATCCTCAGTGACTCATGACTGGTGACCAAGTAAAAAGTACAATAGGCACATTCCCCTCCTTATTATATTTTTAAAAACAATCATGTTTGAAAAGAATAACATGTACAACTGAAATATAATTATAGCAAATAGCAAAATATTTGGCTTGAATAAAAAAAAAAAACTGAATTAATTAAAAAGCATTAATATTTGCACGTCAAACAGGCAAAAACATATGAAAGTCATCAATATGTTTTCCACCGAAATGTACCATATTTCAGCAAATTAAGAAATTGATGTTGCTATGCTTTTTATTTTATTTATTTATATTTGATTTATTTAGGTTATGCTTATATTTAGGTACTTTATATTTGCTTACAGTTTATGGTTTAACTTGTTAATAATAGATAAAAATGAAAAGATTGTTGCTATTATTTGCGGTTGTCTGGAAGAGACTGCTTTAGGCGTTAAGCCCACCTTTATTCAATCTAGTTAATCTAATTAATCAAATTTTTAAGAACCTAGTTTTGATTTATTGTGAACAATAAAGTGTTTTGATATCTTCATTCATTGAAAATGAAATTGAATTAAAATAGGGAACGTGCACGATGGAAGCACGGCCTCGCCAGAAATATATCCGGAATTGAAATACATTGAATCGATAAAGAATATTCTGAATGGTGTATCCCATATCACATAGAATGCTACCAGTAAGAAACATCCTAAATATGCTACGTTTGCTTAGACGCGGCTTGTACTCGAAACACGCTACATCCACCAGAAATAGAACAGTTTTCTATCTGAATAACTGTTCTATTTCTATACTAACTTACAACATTGAAAATCTACATCAGTGACTTGCATTGCATTGCATAGTGAAGAAAGCATACTTGGGGCGACCAGTCGGTCGGCGACCGGTTGGTCGTCCCAAGTATCGCTGGAAGGACAGAGTGGAAGCGGACCTGACCGCACTACAAGCTCACAACTGGCAAGACTCTGTACAGGACAGAGGAAAGTGGCGTGCTCTCCGTTCGGAGGCCAAGACTCACTTTGGGTCACTGAGCCAACGGAGTTAGTTGGTTAGTTAGACTTGCATTAATAAGTATAAAATAAATTAAAAGCCATAAGGCTTCGCTTTAAAGCATCTAACCTTTAGGTAAAAAGCATCTCAAATAAACGGTCATCTATGAAGAGGTAGATGAAGTGAAAATTGTTTGGCAGGATCGTCGCAAGTGGAGATCCGTAGTCTCTGGCTACCTCCATGGGAAACGGGCATGATCATAATATGTGTGTAAATTAAAAGCCACTTAATTAGGTTATAAAGTATACATTGTCCCAGAAATGATAGCAAATCTAGTCTCTCTAGTCCTAGACAAAAGTTTCGAGTTCAGTGGAGTGACCTTGCACAATGCACATCCAGTTTGACCTTGTTTAGATAGCGGGTGGAAGGTCATGGGTTGTGCAACCTAACCGAATGACCTGGGGTTGTACAATACCATTGTTTTGGGATCGAAACCTGTACTTTCTCATCATTACATTTTATTAGATGACTTTTAAAAGCTTAAGATACGTACGTTTCCACAAAGTAATTTAGGTTTGCCGAATGATTCATTCATGACACAGTAGGGTGTTAATGTGATATCAAAATTATAAGAACTCAAGAATATTTTTATTGCATGAGTTCAGCAAACAGGCAGACAGTCCATCTATAATGGAAAGCGGTTACCATAGCCTGGAAACTTATAAACACCAAAGATGCTGTAGAAGATTGTGCCTTTCTAGCAGACTAGTAGGCACACTTATAAGGTGGTTAAATGATTGGGGACTGTATATATATGATAATGCTGATTTATTCGAAGCTATGAATACAATTTACAAGAGTATAGGTCCGTCGCACTAGCCGTCGTGTGGGCGAGTGTTTGGCGATCACAGGGCAGCCGCGCCCTGTGGCCCAGGCGTGGTAATGGGGCAGCCCGTCCTGATCCGCGCGTCTCCACCCGTACGTGTTCCAACAGTGCTATCAATGTGCTGCCAGTCTACAAAGAAAGCCTGGAACCTGGCCACTAATACCGGAACACAACTCAAAGTTGCTATGGCGGCATAATCTAGTTCAGGGGTGGTAGCCGTCCAGACGGACAAATACCCTACTACCTGGTTGTGGGTTGTTTTTTCACTTCTTACGACAGGTTGCCCGGCCGCAGGAAACGGTATTATTTCTCCGTTACTGCAAGAATTAATGAAGTTTCATTAGCAAACAATGTGCACTTAATTGGAATTATTTCTGGGTGATTATTAATATAAATCAAGAATGGTAGTGGTCCTAAAACACTTCCTTGCGGAACTTCGTAATTATTAGATAGGTAGTTGACATTTAAATAAATAAACTGTCAAACTATAAAATGTCTCGGTCCTTGATTTTCTACGCGCGTAGTTAAATTAAAATTCAAAAGATTTTATTTAAAATAAGCTCCACTGGAGATCATTTTTTGAAGGTCATACATATAAGTTAAAATTTGAATCTACTTCCTGTTCTATGTACACCGCTTCGCAAGATGTTTTTGCTGTTTAAGGAGAAGAGGCAGCAAAAAACTTCCTAGCAACACGTCAAACTTTTTTTTTACTTCATATTATCTCTTTTTTTTAAATATATGAGTATGTTATACAATTACTTTTCGTAGAATTAATGGTGTTGTAGAAAATAGTGAATAATTAACGATACAAGAACATAATAAGAAGTGAGTTAAATAACAATAATATTCATTAAATAATCATAAATATTCAGTGCAGTTGTACACTATGTAATAATGGAAAATTTAAATACATTCATTTTATAATAAAACCATCCCGGGACTCACTCAAACACACATAAAAGTTACACTAAAATTATAGAGCCCGATTCTAACGCCACCTACCGGGTCAAATCGTGCATCTAAACCATTCTAGTGAGTCACTAATTTGCAGTGGACATAAATGATTACAAATATGCCATAAACGCACGTGACGTGAGCTGTCTATTGCGGAAGAAGGCGGAGTTCCAAATCTATTTTAAAAGAAATATATTATATTTTTTTAATAGTTAGTTTTGCGTAGTTTTCCGATATATTAATAGTTATTCTTCTATTTAAGGTGGAGACAAATACAACAAAACAAAAATGATAAAATTCGGTCCAACGTTCTTGAGTTATAAATGGTGTTACTAACCCGACTTTGTTTTATATAATAACATATGAAAATTGTTTCTTTTCTTAGTGTATTCTCTCCTGAAAAATTCCTATTTAACATATTACTATAGCTTTTTTACTTTGCACTTGAGGATTTGTTCCCTCGCAGCCGTCGCAGAAATTTTGTGCCTTGCAACACCCAAGTACACCCATCATTTTACTGGTTAAACAGCCGCGCCCACTCATCATTTTTAAGGCGTACATGTAAAATTTCATACCCATGCGTTAACGGTAGTTATATAAACATGTTGATGACTACAAACATATCATAGTGTTTGAACTACAGAGGGTAAATAATGGTGTCTAATTAAACTTCATAACAGTTTTATAGGCTTGCTATTGGGCAGTTTCAAGACCTTGAATCTGCATATACTAACTAACATGGAGCCTAGTTACCTACTTATGAATTGATATTTTTTTATTGTGAAGCACATAATTAAGCTGGCGGCCCATCTTTTCTCATTTTTGTTAATGCTAGGGGACTTCACTAGCGCATACCCTCGGGCCCCAGGGAGGTCATTCAAATTCAAATTCAAATTTCAAATTCAAATTCAAATTTCAAATTCAAATTCAAAGTTTTTTATTCAAAATAAGTTCCACTGGAGAACACTTTTCGAAGGTCATATAAATATATAAGTTAAAATTTAATTTTTCTTCCTATTCTATGTATACCGCTTCACAACGTGTTATTGCTGTTAAGGAGAAGAAGCGGCAAGAAACTCCCCAGCAACACGTCTAGCCAAATAATGTTTTAAGGAAATCAATATTCTGACGGTCGCCTGCCAATATATCTTTAATAATATAATTTATATTCGTAATAATTTGAGTGCCTACAAGCAGTATAAGGATATTTACAATTTCAACACCAATCATTGTAATAGACTGATATTGCCATCTTTTAGATTACAAAAAGTACTGTCCTCTTTCTTGGGGGTTGGTATACGCTTCTTCAATAAGATTCCGAGTGAAATGTTAGATCTGCCTTTCACTAAATTCAAAATCAAATTAAAAAGTATCTTGCTAAAAAAGGGATACTACACTATTGAAGAATACTTAAATGACAAAAATTCATTTACATAGCAGCTCGCTCTAACATCTTATACTATATTTTGTATAATGTTATCTTGCCAAGCTTGTAAGGGATTTATGGAGATATATTGCAGCATAACATTTTAGTACGTCATATCATTATTATGTTAATCATTGAGGGGTATATGGGTCTCTAGATGGCCGACGCTACACACAAGCTTCTGATGACAGAAGAAGTTGCAAGCATCGACAGCCAGACTACCCACTAAACTTTCAAGCGTCCCTCCGTATAGTAACGCAGCTCCACAGACTCTCATCAAAGGTATGACTGCCGTGATGCTTCGATGCAGGTCGACAAGAAGGGGTATCCTTTTTTTATAGAGGTGAAATCTCCAAGGACACCCCACTACTGGGAAATAACAGTGGGTTAGTGTGGGGATCATCGGCTAGTTGCCAAAACACCACTAATACACCTCTGTGTTCTCCGTCTCACCGGTAGTTAGGGCCACGGGTCCGAGGCAGTTTAGACGCAGAGACCGTGGCTGACGTGAGCCCACCCAAGAAGGGGTACCCCTGGGACCAAATAAAAAGCGGTTACCATCGCTTATAAACTTTTGCGAAACCAACTTACACACAACAACAATAAACCACAAGCGCTTTGTGGTCCATTATGCGCACCGCAACGAAGTGGAACTCATTGCCGGAGTCTGTTTTTCCTGAAACCTACAACCTGGGTGTCTTTAAGTCCCGTCTGAAAATGTACCTTCTAAGTAAACGTGCTCCATCCTAGACTATATCTCCGCTCGAAATCTCTCGAGATAATGGTCAAACACAAACCTATACTGTAATAAAAAAATGTTGCCAGCCTTACGGATGAGACACAGGAGATTGCACAGGAAGGACGGGATAGGGAAGATGTCACTTTCATTAGTAGGCCATGGAAACTCTCATCTTCGTACAAAACACGATTAACTCAAGGCAAACTTCTACACGCCGATATTCTGTGAAAGCGTGGTACCACACCAATCGAGCAGGCCCTAAAATCTGTAACCAAAATAATGATTCCAGCATGACTCTTATTTTTTTATTGCTGCAGCTCAGCAGACAGGCTGACGGTCCAATATGATGTAAAGTGGTTACCGTCGCCTATGGACATTAGTAATTCCAGTGGTGCTGCCTATGCGCTGCCGGCCTTGAAGGAGAAACTGGAAGCTGGCCACTGATGCCGGAACACAACTCAAAGTTGTTATTATGGCGGCATACTCTAGACCAGAGGTGGTAGCCATCCAGTCCACCCTACCCCAAGAATTAGTATTCTTTTCCGTTCCTGCACGGAGTCTTCGGAAAAAAGTCTTTAGAAAATAATTTTGGTATAACACACGAACAATTTTTGAAATCAATTATATTTAATGATTTATAAATGTTTTAGGACCGATTTTTTAATAGTCAGATAAAATTATTCACCTAATAAAATCCAACACGAATAAATTAAAATGTAGGTACAGTTGTGTGAATAAAACAATTGAGCTGTTTCACTTTTACAGTCAAGGTTATAAATTATTCGATAGATAACTTTTATCTGATGATTTAAGAATCGGCCCTTAATGAACATTAGGAACATCTAAAGTTAGATATTAATATAGAAAATTATATTAATTTACTATTTAACCAAACACAACTAAAATTTTATTCAAAAGATCTAGTAAGAAACAATAGGTTACAGAAGATATAATCCCCAGCACAATTCTTGAGCCGCGACTTTGATCTACACACAAGTGAAATTTTAGTACTTTTTTGAAGTATGAGGAATTGTATTTCGAATAAAAATACAAAAATATAATATATCACATAGGTATATGGCGATAAATCACATCACTCCATACTATTACGCCGATCGCTCAAGATTCGTATCTGGAACTATATACCTGTTCACGCGAGACTTGAAGACATCTAAATTAAAGGGAAAAAAAGACTACGTGAATTGAAGTCCTCAGCGGTAACATAAGAATGGTTGAAGTAGAATTAGGAAATGTTAAAGCAAACAAGCTGCTTGTGGCTGCAGCTATAGGATAGCGTGACGTCGGTTCCACACTTTTAATGTGATGTTTTGTGGTTTGTAAAAACAAATATAATGGGCTTTAACTATATCTTAAAAGCCAGTGGAATATAGTACTTATTACTTTTGAAATAAAGGTTTAATGAGAGATTTTCGTAAGTAAAGCTATTTGTCAGAATAAATACAACTCGAAACGTTTATTTGTTTTTGCGGTTAAGTTAGTTACGATAAGTTAATGAGGAAATTGTTAAAGCAAGACCGGTAAAAGAGTGGTAGTGTTGTGTTATTTTCAAACATTAATTTATATTTTTTAATTTTGAAAGTTCTATGAGCATTCTAGCAAAACAGAAACCTTAAAAGTCACCATATTCGCCCTTCTATGTATGGCTATACAATCCCGAATCAAGAATTTTTTAATTGCGAATTTAGTAAATAAGCAGCCGGTTGAGCTCATGGAGAGGGAACCGCCGCCTATGGACATCAGCAACACGAGGGGTGAAGCTAATACGTTGCTAGCCTTGAAGATGAATAAAGAGGTAGGAGTTTCAGATCCGTTTTTTTTTAATATAGGTTATTTTTTATAACCACCCAAACTTAATTTTATATCTCAAATAATAAATAAATGTGAAATTAAAGAAAGCACATGGAACGAAAAGTGTGTGCTAATATACTATTAGAAGGAGACATCCGATAATATGTAAGTATTTGTAGTTTTGGAGTATCTGTAGCGAAATGACCGAAACAGTGAATTTTGAGATTTCTAACACGCATACTTTGTATATATTTTTAACTAACGGTTCCGGCAGACGATGTCCTGCCTTGAAAAAATAAAAATCTAGAACCCGATTGTAGCGCCACCTACCGGGTCTAATTGTGAATCTAAACTATCCCCGGACCCATTTAAACACTAATTTTTTTACACCTTGGGTTACATTATTGAAGTTTTTGTAGGGATCCCTAATTATTTCCTAGTAATTAATATAGACTATATTAATCTGGGATAATGTACCATTCTAATGATGAAAGAATTTTTGAAATCTGTTCAGTAGTTTTTAAGTTTATTCGTTACAAAAATACAAATCTTTCCTCTTTATAATATTAGTATAGATGGTCATGTAAAAAGAATTTCAAATGAGTGTATATGTACATATGAAGAAATTAAAAAAATACAAATGAAATGAAAAGTGTGCGCCAATGGTAAGAAGACATGGAGACATCCGTAGTTCTTAGGACCTATGGGAATCAGGCGTGATAATGTGTAGGAATTTATATTTTTTTGGAGATTCTGCAGCTGATTGACCAAAATAGCGAAATTTGGTCACCTCTCTACAAAGCGCATCGCGCACTTGGCCGATTTTCATATTTTCTCAATGTGATAGTTTGAAATGTTAAGTAGATATCTACTTCTTACTAACACCTGATATGATAAGTGACTTTAGTATGTACTGCGTGAATAAAAATGCAATTAGAAATTGCATATGCTTATTTGGAGTCTCGTTTGTCGACACACCCACCCATCGACTGATGACGCTTGATTGATAACACCTTGGCCTGTTACATTTATTTATGGGGCTTGTACAGGCACCTCGGGAGGACATTTAATTTGAACTATTTTAAAACAATTTTTTTAAACTCGGTGTTTCTGCCAATTTTTTCACATAACTTCATGTAATTTATATCTTTTAAACACTACAAAATGAAATGAAATATTTATTATTGCTTATAAATGTAGTTATATACAGATGTTATTCCTAGAAATACATGGTTCAGTACATTTCTCCAGTTTCAATGGTGTGCAAGTAAGCAGGATCTTAATCGTCATTATATAAATAATTAGTTTCTATTTATTTTATTAAGTACCTTTTATGTAACTTGGATAATATTTATTAGGTACCTTTATTTATTAAGTATATAGATATCTGTTTTTTTAAATTATTATTTCAATCTGTGTATATCATTTATTTAATGTCTTTAATTAAAATATTATTATTAATTATGTATTGATATTATGTTTCAAATTTGTCATTAAGGAATACTACAAATGTAATAAAATACAAACGGAATTTGAAGGTAAGATTGCTGTTTTCATAGCTACATTTTTATTGAAATCGTTTGAGTTGTTGTGTATTCGAGAAAGTTTTTCAAACCTAAACACACCTAAACGATGCTTTTAAGAATTATTATTTTGAAAAGCGTAATTAATGATTAGGTATCGTTGTGGGAATTGTACAGTAGTAGTTTTTACTTAGATGTTGACATCACAAATAGACTCTTCAATTTTATTTACGGATACAAATTTCTGACACTTAAAGAAACGTTCTTAAACATCAGTAACAAAACTCAAAGGGACAAAATTGTGAAGTGATTGATAGCTATTGGTTTTCAGATAATTTTTAAGCAACAGCCAAGAAATTACTTGATTGGAAATTAAAAACTGTGAAAAATTGATAAAATATCCATTAAAACTTTTGGTACTTAGTAATTTCGTCAGAAAATATATGTTTTCATTATAAGAAGATGAAATTCCGCGCAACGACGTGAAGGCTACAAGCAATTCAGAATAATATATATTTTTATTATTGCAGTATATACGTATACTGCGTGTTTCACCATAATTTCGCTTGTTCTGAGTTGAGATACGTTCTAAGATGGAGCACGATTACCTACAAGGTGCCAGTTCACACGGAACTTGAAGAGGTTGTAAATATCAAGAAAAATAGACTCCGGCAATGAGTTGCACTCTGCGGTGCGGCGATTTAAAAAGAAAAACATATAATGTTTTTTTTTTAATCACCTCACCACAAGAATGGAACTATTATATTTCCAATCCCCACCAAAACATTCAAAAACTTAATGTCCGTTTTAGTGGCGAGCACAAATTCCGGGCAGTCCTAACAGGTGCCTCCCAAACTTGCCTCGAGGCGTTTTGACACAGTGCATCTTGTTTCCATCAACACATGCTGCTTAATGCCCACGGGGGTAGGCAGACAATGAAGGATAGTTATTGAGAAATTATTATTTTAATTTACATACAACGTTTAACGTGTTTCAACCACAAGCAAGGGTCCAAAAAGCTGTCTTGAAATTTTATATCTATATCTATTTTTTCGGAGAGGAAACTTAGCAAAACCTGGCAAGTTTGACTTAATTAAAATAAAGATTCATCCGTTTGCATTGTGTGGATTTATTCAATGACCAGAAATCATAAATTATTTTGATTAACCAAACAAATGCTGGACTCAACCCCAAACCAATCTTGGTTGAATTAAAAATAATTTAAATAGGTTTTTAAAAACAATAATGACTTGTCAAAACGACTTAGCTAGTTGAGAATTTTAAACCATAAGGTGGAAAATTTAAGAATAATTTTTATACATACAGGATGTAGAAAGAACATAATTTACAGCTACCACCCCTGGTCTAGAGCCTGTCGCCATGACAACAACCTTGAGTTCTGTTCCAGTTTTGTGGCCAGGTTCCAGTTTCCCTTTAGAGATCGGTAGCACATTGGTAGCACCCTTGGTGTTACAAATGTCCATAGGCGTTAGTAGCAGCTGTTACTAACGCCTATGGACATTTGGAAAGCTTTCCATCAGGTGGGCTGTCTATATATCTACTGAATACTTTCAATAAAAAAAACATTATATGTCTATCAATCATGGAATATTTTCGATCTTCGTATTTTAACTATCTTCACTAAACTTTACAGTGCGTGATCGGACACACACTTGACCACTTTATTTGCTATACCACAAAACTTATAATTATCGAAATAACAATTATCGACACGCAATCTTGTTGTCAAATCGTATTAATAAACACGTCAACCGCCATCTAAGCTATTCCAAATTCAAATTTAAAATTTGAACCGAAAAAACATCGCTTTAACGGACTTTTTTGTACAAAAAAAAACACAAGGTGCGTAAAGAATGCTTATTCGACTTACACCTGCTTTGCACTATTGTATGGTCATTTTCGAATTATTTTACGATGTTTATTAAAAAAAAACTGCGACTGACGAGAGACAAGTTACAAAATTGAAATGAGGCCGTCTTTGTGTTTGTTGATTTATAAAATAAATTTAAAAAACGAATATACTATACTATTAATTATGGAAAAATTATCATCATCATCATTATCCGAGCCTTAAATCCTGGTTGCGTTGCGAGCGTTGACTCCGACGGTCTTCAGCATCCCCCCTTTTGAGACCATTGGTACGCATGTCATCCTTCACAATGTCAAGCCAACATTTCTTGGGCCTTCCCCTTCGACCGGGACATGGCGGAAAAATCTTTGGATGAAAATCCCGGTGCGTGAGACCAGCGTCACTAACGGTGTAAGACAATTTGACGTCACAAAAAGCGGGTTAATGGTCTAAGCATCGAGTCCATAATTTTCTGTACTATTTAGAAAAGTTTATGAATTAAAAACAAAACAATAGAAACATGAAATTACCTTTAACATAGTTCCAAAGGCCAACCTTCCAACGAGCCTAAGACAAAACAATAAAATAATAGTTTATTAATTTGATTTGCAATAGGTTCTAGACAATTAACAATACGTCAACATCAGAAGATTAATTACATTAAATTAGGAAGGTAGGCTTTCCTAGTCAAGGGTCTTGGAGCAATGCGGGTTTAATATTTAGTGGAGTAGCCGAACTTGTTTAAAAATGTATTTAATTATTTGTGGCGTCTAGACAAATTAACATCCTCTGAATATATGATAGATAATATGCTCATTTTCTATTTGAAATTTATCACCGCTTCCAGATGCATATCGTCGGTTACATTTATTGTGGTATTTTCTACACGTTACTTATTTTAAAGCAATTATTAATAAAATGAATCTCTAGAAAGCAACATCACAAGTTTTTGTAGAAATTCGACTGTTTAGTAAAACTTTTAAATATGTATAATATTAAATGTTAATGTGAATGGTATACTTAGTTCAAGCATACCACGACATATACACGATGATCAAACAGCAGAAGTGTTAAAGAAAGGTCAAGTAAAAAGCACGTCAAATAAACGTGCATGTATGAACAGATTAATGTAAATAGATGAAACGGAATTTCTCTGTCAAGATCATCGCAAGTGGAGATCATTGTCTCTGCCTACTTCTTTGAAAAACAGACGTGACCTCCATGTGTGTATATGTAACTTTATATGAGGATTGTATTTGTTATCCATATATTCCAACCAGTCAATATTAGGCGATGACCAATTCTTCCAGGGTTTGTTTTGTTCATTCTTCATTCAAAATTTAATATTTTTCTTGGCGATGACAATGGGAGGAAGAATTTACTAAGGAGGTATTCTTATCTATACTTATTAGTACAAAAAGTCAGTAGAAATTCTCATAATAAAAATCTGACCGTTTATTATCAGAAAACTACTTAAGTAGTCTAGTCTGATCTATGGTACGTAGTTTCGGCTTGTATATTTTCAAAAATGACTTTTATTACCGTCTCTCAATAGTGTTATTTCATATTATAGGCTCGCCTGTACAACTTACTGCCTTAACCATTGCTTAGTTGCAAAGGATTTCATTAATTCTAATTTCACAATAGTATTTGATTACATTTATGAGGACAGTCTTATGAACAGGTGTCTTGATGTAATGTATAATTTTAAAAGTTTTATATTAGAAGAAATATGTAAAATGTTATAGGCTATGTTTCAAATTTCAATGTTTTTAGAATTCCCGCTATGCACTTTGCATATAAACGGATTTTCATATAAATTGGTGTATAAATCGTCAAAAAGTAATAGAACATGGTGTTTTCCCGAAAAGTGTATGTAATACAAATAATTATGTTTAAAACGTCACCTACATATGTGCCGATTTTCACATAAGAAAAAACGAATTTTTATCGTTTTCAAAATTCGTACAGGTTGACATGAAAAAGTTATCAACTGAAGTTCTGGCCTGCATTCTAAAATAAAAATAATAGACAATAATCTTTCCAATTTACGAAATTGATTCATCGATGACGTCACAAGTCTAGCCGAAATTTCAATCATACTAGTTATTACGAGTGACTATTGTTATATATGTAGAATACCTTTATGCTTTAAGTAGCCACGTTTACATTATGTCCACATCTACGGCAGCAAGCAGGGAAATATTGAGGGAAATGTGCTGCGCGAGTAGATATGGTTAATTTACAATAGAATCCGTATATTATGACTCCGTATATGTTGATCAACCGCTTAATTTCAAATAATTACACAAGTTAGTTTGGTTTTCAAATAAAGTTCTTTATATCAAAATGGTGTAGTGGATACACTTACCACGCTCATAGTTGTAGATTTTTTGTATTCTTTACTTTGCTTAATATACCATGACCCTGATTACCACGCGTTCGGGTTCCCAATTAAATTGTTCGCTTATACATGTTTTCTAGAAACTTTCGCAACAAAACTAGTTACATATAATTCTCTCATAAATAAAAGTAAACAAAGTTCAAGGTCAGTCTTTTGGCATTTGACTTTTGAGGTTTGAGAAGTGCTACTTTAAGAAAAACATAGCACGAACAATTTTTGATCAGTTGTATTTACAACTAGCTCCCATTGGCTGGAATTCAACATGTAAAAAAGACACAGGTTTTTGAATTCAGTTATGAGAGACTTTTTGTACTACTAAAAAACACTTACTAAGTGAAAATGAAAGCCAGTTTTAAGATCGAAGTTATATTTATTCAAGAGCCTTACATCACGTCAAATATAAACATAGTAATCACTTCAGTGGGATATAATGTCCTCGCTTATAGTGACGTGTCGCTTATTATGACCTATTTTTAATTAATTATGTCCGGTTATAGTGACAATGGTGGCAATTTTAGAAAGAATCTTATACTTAAAATTATCGATCCACCAATTTATTCTAATCAAAACAATACTTCTACAAAAATAACAGTGCTAGATGCAATTCTTATGGTTAATGATGCTTGGAACAAAATGTATTAATAATTATATAACAATAATTTACTTAGCATGTTTTGTGTTTTGTATGACGTCCGCTTAGTATGACGTGTTTGTCGCTTTCCTTCGATGTCATTATGAACGAATTCTACTCTATTAGAACTTTGATACACGCGGTGCCCACTTCCCTCGCCACTTTCTCGCTTCCTGCCGTGAAAATGCACATCATATAAACGGGGAGTAAGATGATCGTATATACTTTTCGTGTTTGAAATAGGAATTATTTATAACAATAAATTCTAACATTAACATAACAAATATATCAGTTAGTTGACTGCCCACTATCCTATCGAAACAATTTGAATTTGGAATAGCCAAACCATCCTGCTTCTCTCTATCGACGTTTTAAAAATCATAAAAAGTATCTCAATTGATTTGTGGCTAATAAAACTATTTGAATTTGGAATAGACGAACGAAACAGCTCATTTATAACGACATTTTGCAAGATCATAAAAAGTATCTTGGTTGATTTGACTGCCCATTATCCCATTGAAACTATTTGAATTTGGAATAGACAAACGAACGAGCTTGTCTGTATCAACATTTTGAAGATCATAAAAGGTTGTGATCAAACCTCAGTTGATTTGACTGCCTTATTAAATCATTTGAATTTGGAATAGACGAACTAAACAGCTTGTCTGTATACCAGTACGCAACGGTACTCGCACAGACACAACATTATTCATGTGTGTACGCCTAAACAACGCGGCGTGGTTGCAAAACGCAGGAGATGTCACCCTTCCACAGTTTATAACGCAAGGTCCGTAGGGTCATCGTATTTATGGCCATCGCCGACCGTCGGCTATCGGTCACAGGTTAATAAATTGTTTTCGTACTGTGTTATGGTGTATGAGTGCAGAATAATCGACGGTACTGTTCAGGTACGCCTATAATTAAAATTTACCTATGACGGTTGTTTCAGTCCGGTGATTTTCTGAGATTTTTTATTTGTTAAATTTTAAATCGGTGCAGTGTAATTTTCCTGCTGTACCTGCGTGAGTGTTAGTGACAGTGTCAAAATGTGATTTCACATGAATTTGAACATTATCTCAGGTGTAGCAGGGGTACAATAATAAAAAAAGGATCGGTATTTTTAGCTGTCTGTAATCAGTGTGACTACATTACTCTATTAAGACTTTATTAGATTCAATCCAAGCAGGAGCATGCAGGATAGTTTTAATTATTTTTCAAACAGTATGATTAATGCGTTATTTGACTTCTTTTACCTGTAACTACTTATAATTTCAGATCAAAGTCGTGGTAGCGTAATGGCTAGCCTATGCGTCCCAACCTCGAAAGAGTGCGGGTTTGAATCCTGGCCGGAGCGCACGCATCGCTTATATAGGCATGCTTATGACCTGTGCATATTGTTACAATTACCACGTGATAGCAACGGTGAACGAAAGCATCGTGATGAAACCTGCACATCGAGATAACTGATGTGTCAAACCTGCCAAGCCGCTTTGGACAAGCGTGGCGGGTATACGTTAGTCCGTAGTCAGTTTCCCAATAGTGGGAGGCCCGAGCCCAGCAGTGGAACGTTTATGGGATGTTATTGTTATATTTATAATTTCATAAATTTTATAGATTTTTTTTATTGCACGAGTTCAGAATACAGGCCAGCTGATGGAAAGCGGTTACCGTCGCCTATGAACATTTGTAACACCAAAGGTGCTGCCAATGTGCTGCTGCTCTCTTAAGGGAGACTGGAACCTGGCCACTAATGCCGGACCACAACTCAAGGTTGTTATGATAGTATACACTAGACCAGGGGTGGTAGCCATCTAATCGAGCAAATATCCTACCTGACTGTGGGTTGTTTTGTCGCCTCTTACGACAGCCTGCGTGGCCGCAGGAAATTATAGTTTTTCCCCGTTCCTGCACGGTACGGTAAAAGATACTCTCGTACAAAATTTATGAGGCTGTGTCGTTTTGTAAGTTTATAAAATGTCTGTCAGTTGATTTGACTTTCCGCCCTATTATAGGTCATATAATGAGACTATACTGGACCGGATGTTCCAGTGATATTTTAAAGAAATGAAACATTTCGTTCAGGCTCACATGTGCAATCTGGGACTAAAACAGAACGATATACTAGAACGATGATAACTCCGCTTTTATTATCAAATCAGAAAAACTTAAATGATGATAACAATTCCTCGCCTCTGCTCCTATTTTTTACACATAACATTAATATTGTATAAATTAATTAAATTTCATTATGTATCATCATAACCTAATTAATCTACACGACTCCTCGGCACGATTACACCCATGAGATTTCTGTGCAGTCGAATATGTTTTTATGTTGAATGTAAACATATTGGAAAAATTAAAAAGTTTCTGAAAACAAACACTTGTCTATAATATTGTATATCAGACAAACTCATTAATCAACTAAGTATCTACTAATTAGCTGAACCCAGGAAACGAAGAGAAATTCACCGTTGCAAACAGCCGTTACTTAGTTCATTTTTTACTAGTTCCAAAGAAAAAGGTTTCGTAAAAAGATTTTCTGTGAAAACAGAAAACTACTTAAGCCACGTACCATTGATTAACATAAACAAGTGTAGTGCAATGCGAGCGGCAGCCCATAGAGTAAATATTGTACAAATGTCAAATTGGATTTAATTCAGCGCGTATTTTGCCTACGCGTTTTTTGTTTCTTTTACTGACTGAATTAATGACGATAATCTTTCTTGTTCACTTTAAAGACATCAAAAATATATGTACTATGTATGTCAGGCGAAATATGATTTATTTACAAGTAATCGATTTTGTCCCCTCTATAAAAGGAAGGTTTTCAATATATCTAAATACCATTTTTTGTCCGTGGCTGCGCTTACGTTAATGTAAATATTGTAGACGGTGTTTGAGAAGACAGGCCAGAGAGGTAGTCCCACACGCCCTTAGAAATGTCAAATTTATTATTAATTCAAAATGCCCGTAACGCCATCTAACGAACGATGAAATAACTATGAGTGCAACACATTAAAAATACGTTGTCGTGTATATTTGTTAGTGAATTGCAATCAGAGCGCCATGTTCTTGGCTATATTCGTCTGTCTCTCGGAAACGATGCGTTTTATGTCCTTTTCTATACCACCACCAACATGTATGCTAAATTGCATTACGATTTTTTGCGTAGTTAAGGCGTGAAAACGTCACATCGCCTTTTTCCGGGTATAAATAGTAGCCTATACGGTATTCCAAACTATAATCTATAATTAAATTTGACACAAAGGTCAAATTTAATTCAGATCCGTACAGTCGTTCTGACGTAATTGAGCAACAAACATCCATCCAAACTTTCGCATTTATAAGTATAGTCAATAGTCGTGATAGTATAATGGCTAGAGCACACGTTCCAAAAAGAGCGCGGGTCCGAATCTTGGCCGGAACACATGCACCACTCAGGCAGTTTCCTGACCTAATGTGCATATTGTTACAATTACCACGTACTAACAACGGTGAAGGAAAACATCGTTATGAAACCTTCACATCGAGATAGATGATGTCAAACTTGTAAAGCCGCCTTGGATAAGCGTGTGGCGGGTATACTCTCCATTCCTCTATAGTGGTAGGCCTGAGCCCAGCAGTGGGACATTTATGAGGTGCTATTATATTAAATTATACCTAGTGTCCTCCGCGAGAATATACTTTTTGGTTAACAGGAACTTTTATCATTCTTCTCCATAAAGTCTTGTAAGAATACATGTGTTTTGAAAGTTTACTCTTATAAGAAAGAAGTGGACCGTCTGTACCACTATTTGTCGTCGAGCTCCAACGGTGGCATACCGGTTGGTTCCAATAGGACACATGTCACGGCGACTTTTTTATCGCATGTTTACGACCAGGTCGGGCGAGTGTCGACCGCCTAGCCGCGACTGCTTTTTGCCGCAGAACTCCAATTACGAAGTGCTGCCCGAAATTCATTGAATGATATCGCGTTTTTGGTCTGTTGTCCTATTATAGCGGCGCGTATTTACTTTGTCAAAGAATATAGTCAATTATTTGTTTGCATTCAATCAATAATCAAAAAATCGCCTACGAATATGTCATACGATAATCGTAAGGTAAATTATCGCCAAGACTTTTGTTTACACTACAGCACAAGTCGCATTGAAATATTTGCCTACGAATCCTCAACTTGTCTAAACTAGAACTCGTATGACATTTTTTCATGTTCATAAGAGTATTTTACAAATCACTTTGAACCGATTTGAATGCAAAACTTGCCTTTTGAGCTCGGTTATGAACACGGTATTTTGTTTACACAGAGACGTCAGTATTCAATGACCAGGCGATATTGTATGTTTAATTTACATGATAATATTTTTTTTCTTGCTATCGACAATTGTATCTTGGAGGCCAGAAACTCTCTCCATGTAAATTGCCCTTTATGCTGTGTCGACAATGCTATGATTTTTGGCCGATGTGATCATTATTTTTTCTCTTTTCTTTCACCTTCTCCCAATTGTTTGGGCACAATATGTCTTTTCCTTCCATACTCCTCTATTCTGACGTACTTCTTCTGGCATACCAAAAATCATCATGTTATTTTTCACACCATTCATGTCCTTTTTGGTTTACCTTTACATTTGTACCCGTCAATTTTCCAATTTTTGTTCCGTGACTTTCATCCCTCATCATTACCAGCCTATTACTACCTGAGTCTTCTTCCTCTCAATTTTTCTGTCACGGGTGAAATTTTCAAAGATCCTCTTGTGTACTCATTTTTCACCTTATCCATTCTTAACGTCCTGTTTGACTTGTTTCAGATGCGGATGAAACTTAGATTGTTCCTGTGATTAGAACAAGAAATAAATAAACATCATTAAAAATTTAAACTAAGCACTAAAATAGCTTTGGAAGTAATCTTATAAGATTACTTACAAGACTTTATTTTCAAGTACCTCAACCAGTTTCATCTAAACAACATGTGCATTTTTAACATTATATAAACCTAACAAATAGCTGTTTGCCAGCTTCACAGTATTTTTTTAAAGAATCAAATTAAAAGCACGTGAACTAAACATGCAACTATGAAGTGATTAATTAAATTAGATGAAGCGAAAATTGTTTGTTAGGATCGTCGCAAGTTGAGATTCTTCGTCATTTCCTACCTCCATGGGAAATAGGCGTGATTATATGTATATGTGTTATATAAACCTAACATTCCACCACAACCATCCCCTTTAGTATACACCACAGTAATTTTAAAAAGTGTCCCTATCTGAGCATATTATAGTAACCGGTTAATCAATGATTAAAGACTTATTTAAATGATAAAAACAATACACTAATGTATGTTGACTTTTGTAAACCAGAACAAACTTTTAAATATGTTTGCGTTCTATATTTACTTATTAGAATTCAATTAAATGTCATTGATGGGTTTCAAGTGTTTAATAACAGAATTAATATGGATAATGAGTATATTCAAAACTGGAAAATCCATTCATACTAATATCATTATATTAATACGTGAAGCAAAAACTTTGTACCCCTTTTTGCGAATATTGCGCGGATGGAGGAGTATGAAATTTCGCACCCTTATAGTTTATACAGAAAAGGAGTGCAGAATGCTAATATATAGAGTATTATAGTATATATGCGACACACGCATATATACTATAATACTCTTTTATTTATTGTTAAAGTCAAATTAACAGTGTAGCCTTGGCGAAATCTGTGATTATAGAAGTATAAGTAAGTATATAGTCATAAGTATATAGTCTTTGACAACAGAACCTTAATAATGTTCAAACTTATAATTTAAATTAATTATAGTAATTTCGACCACTGTACGACCTCTAGTTTGTATTATTATTCAAATTTACTTCGATAAGACAGACGTAGTAAGAAGACTCAAAAAGGACCAAACCTTTTAAGTGTTGTAAAACTGTCACGGTCACAACGAAGTGAAGTGCAATTTGTTAACGTTAATAAAGAACACACGAACAAAGTGTCTTCCCCTTAATAGACACAATAAAAAAGTGTTCAGTTCGGGGCTCCCACTATAGAGGAACGGACAGTATACCCCGCCCGCTTGGAACGCCAAGGTGGCTAGGCAGGTTTGACGCATCGATCATCTCGATGTTGCAGGTTTTATCATGGATGGCTTCCTTCACAATTGTTAGTACGCGGTAATTTAACAACATGCATATTAGGAAAGAAATCTGCCTTTAGTGGTGCCATGCGTTACACGGAGATTCGAACACGCGCTCTTCGTGTTTGGGCCCCGCGTTAGCCATTACGCTACCACAATTTCTTACATTACGTTGTAATAGTAATGTATCTTTAAGAAGGAAGTTGATAAAAAAACCAAAGTTAGCTGTAGCCATCACTTCGTTCGCGTTGTACTTGAATTTTATATTCATATCTTCTGAACAATACTAGAGCCCAAGTGTGCTGATACAGTCGTGTTGGAATGGTAGATCATCTCCGTCATAATGACAAACTTTAATTCGAAAGTTGCACCCGTGAGTGAAGGAGTAAGAAAGTTTTTCTGCGAGCAACGTCACGTCGTGGGATTAATTTTACCTGATCATTCTATACTAGTTTTCCCCGCGGCTACGCTGCGTGAAAAACCCTAGGCAGTAGCTCTATGTTATATATGTATGTATATATATATATATATATATATATATATATATATATATATATATATTTAATAGGAGTTTTACCTAAAACTATTAAATTTGTATATATATATATATATATATATATATACTAATTTCTTGTTACCTAAAACTTCACTTAGTAAGTTCACTACAATAACAAAGAAACTTAAATCCATATAGTCTACACAACTGCGCAGTGAAACATAGAAGCGAGTCGCAGCCAACCTGATTTGAAGTAATACAATGAATGAGATGTTATTTATGACAACGTAGGTATTTCTTAGTGAACTGAAAAAACGCGATTGCAGCGCCATCTATTTTGCTAATCCGTTTATTCCATGGAAACGACATTATTTAACGGGATATAAAGTATCCTAAGTATTTATTTAACGGGATATAAAGTATCCTAAGTATTAACTGGGGTTATAAGCTAACTCTACGTCGAGTTTTATTCATATACGTTCAGTAGTTTCCAAGGAAGATGTGATCGCAGCGTCAACTTTTTCGCTATTTTCGTCTATGCCACGGAAACGACGTCATTGATGGGGATAAAAAAGTATCCTAAGTTACGACCCGGGATATAAGCTAGCTCTGTGTCGAGTTTCATTTAAATCAGTTCTGCAGTTTTCACGTGATGCTCTAACAGACAGACAGACAAAAATTATGAAAATTACATTTTCGGAATCTCCTGGTCTATCTACCTATTCATTTTCTCCGGAATACTCACATTCTAACTCTCCTTTATAACATACTAGCTGATACCAGCCCGCTCCGCGTGCCGTAAAATCCGTTCTTAGCTGACCTCTACTTGGCGAAAGGAAGGTCCATGCCAAATTTCAAGTCTATAGGTATTATCGTTCCTGAGATATCGTGATGAGTCACTATATAAGTGAATTTCAATTATATATGACTCCTAATAGTTCCCAATACCTAAAAGAACGTTTTAAATTCCTTCGCTTATCCACTGCCCACAATCTGCACTCTGATGTGTATCGAAAACTTATCACCTCCACACACTTCATCCTATTATGATAATTCTTTTACAGTGCAGGCTGTCAAACTTTGTAATATGCTGCCTCTTACAGTCAGAGAGGCCAAATCCTTACCAACATTTAGAAATTTACTCAGAAAATACTATTTGTCCACAAATAGCCTGTGTCTGATTAACACAATATATTCATGCTAATACATTTATTATATAATAACTAATGTATTTTGTTGTTGTTATGTATGTATTTTTTTAAATATATTATTGTATATGTGTATATATATATGACCATGTATATATGTACCATATGTATTTGTATATTTATTTCTTAAATTACTTTAAGTATTTATGTATCTATTCCTTTTTTCCTGCACCACCTACATCGCCTGATTCAAATTTCTTTAATTTAGGTTGCCTGGAAGATATATTTTTGAACAATAAGGACGCCTGTTGTATTGCCTAGAAAATATTGTAAATATGGTCTGTTTTGGTAATTGTATATTTTGGTGTGCAATATCAAAGTGTTATCTCTCTCCCTCTTTCTTTCTCTCTTTATTTAACAACAAAGTAAATTTGGATAATCAAGAAAGTTCTAATTCATCTGTTTAAATGATTTATTATGATTATTTAATATTTAATTTATTTCACGGGTATTATAATCCATGTTTATTGGACTTTAAAAGTCAATGCCTTACAAAAATAGGTTTATTTCGCTTTTAGACGCCATTAGAATTCAAATAGACCTGTTTACATATCTAATAAGAATAAAAATTCTCATTTCTGTTAGCGTATAAGATTACAAAGTCCCGGTATATTCGAATTAGGGATGCCTCACGAGGTAGGTTTTATGAACATTTTCTATAAAATCATAAGGACTTCAAAGAACCGTAAGCTATAAGACTAGTGTAAAAGTTAGTAATGTCTGCACTGAAAATCTGGTTATCTATACAAATATATAAAATGGAAGTGTCTGTTTGTAATGTTAAAATAACAACTTTTTACTAAATGCATATGAAAGTATATATGGTACATATATCAAAATATCAATTTTTAAACATTTTATCTGTTTATTTGTTCTGTCTAATCTCTGAAACAGCTGAACAGATTTTAACGGGACTTTCATTAGCAAATAACTGATGTTATAAAGAGTAACCTAGGCTACTTTTATTTTAGAAAAAAATTTAAAGATTGTGGCGCACGCGTCACAGTCGCCAAAGTCGTTCATATAATCCAGTGATTTACATGAATGAAAGATGTATGGCAAAAAAAACACTAAAAAATTAAAAGTTTAACCGTCATACATTTAACTGACGGATGATAAAAAATAATAATTTTTGATAATATAAGAACACATAAGTGTAATAGTAATAAAATCGTTTATTGGATTTACGAGTATATTACACAATTCATATTATTTAAGTGTATTGGTTCCCCAAACCAGGATCATTATTTCCTAATTAGTACTATGATGATGGGTACGTACTATCTCTAGCTAGATCTACAAAAATCGTAACGATTTTGGTTTTAAATCTTATTTAGGTCCATAGACGGAGACATACTCGCTTCTGGAGTAGTAAAAGTATTCTCCACAATCTTCCAAATTTTTGAACTACGAGATGGAAAATTCTAAGAAAAACTGAAATCGTTAGAGTTTAAAAAATACTTTCAACGAACATTGATTTAAACAAAATACGTTGTGTGGTTTTTGAAATGTGACGTATTTTCGCTTAAAATTTTAGTGGTCTTCTTTTATAGCAGTGCCTTTTTATTTCTGTACCCTAATAGATAGAAAATTCAATTAACATCAATAACCTGTACGGACCCCTCATCGCGCGTGAACTGACACGCATTTGGTCAATTTTTATTTATCTTTAAACACGAATTAGAAATGTACACGAACCACTTCAAACTATAAATTCAGTAAATATTTTAGAGTCATTCTATAGATACAAAGATGGGCATAACCCTTTCACAGTTTTGTTGTAATCGCGTAAAATATACGTTTTACTGTCACACGTCAAATGTAAAGAGCCATAAAAACCAACGAATTGTCGACCACACACCCAAGTGTTTGGTGTGACCAAATTTAGAATTCAAACGTTATACTTACAACCAAGGTCGAGGAGCGGCTTGGCAACAACACAGCATGAACTACGTTCGTATGGTTATATTTTATACATGGCCAAAGAAGACTAGGAGTGATAATTCTCTCTCTATCTTCTTTCACCTTAGAAGAAACACACATAGACTCGTTGGACCGCAGAGGCTCCGGGTTAAATTCCTGGCATGGTAAATTTCGTAAACGAACTTTCTGTTATTTGCTATGGTCTGGGTGTCTGGGATCAGCCCCAGAGTGGTCCGTTATACATACTTATATATCACTCATAACACAAGCGTAACTTTCTTAACTTGGGGATATATAATGTGTGTGTTTGTCTGCCGATTATTATTATATCCTCAAATTAAACAAGTTACGCTTGTCTTATAAGTAAGGTAGGTATGGGATCGGCTGTCGAGTAGTTTGTTGCATGTATATTCCATAACACAAGTGTAAATTGCTCAATTAGTTTGTGTAGCACACAAACTAATTAATAGAAAGAATAATAATAACAATAATAATTTATTGTTATTATTATTCTGACATATGTCCTCTATTACACCACAAATCATCAAGTCATCTTCCACACAATCCATCACTCTCTTTTTTGGTCTACCTTAAACACTTGTACCCACCCATCAATCTTCCAGTGCAACATTCATTCTGTTATGGGAATGTTATCCCTCGTCATGGAATGAAAATCAAGTATTTCACTCATTGGTGGTTAGTTCTCCATGTTATTAGAATGAGACTCAGGTGCCTTACTTATATGATATTGTTACGAGTGCGGGACTCGAATTAAAATGCCGTTGGAATTATAGAGTTTATTAGAAGATGTATAACACAGGTACAAATATAACCGAACACAACCAATCCAAACGTAATGCAGAAGGTCGTAATTCAATAAAACGCGCAAAGTCCGACACTAATATATTCTCAAATGTACACACATCTCGCTTGGATCGTGGTTCTCGCTCGACTGATCTCCTCCCTCCATCAGGCCATCGTTTTATCCTGCACAAGTGCAATGTGCCCCCACCAGCCTACGTGGACCGAATTTCCTAGAATCAGCTTGTACATTTAAAATCCGTAACACCTGGCTAATGACTACAATACAACAATAGGCTCTAGAAACGAATACCAATAAATAAGTAAACAAAAGAAGACGATCATAAAAGAATTACAGTAGTTTCAATGTTATTAGTTCAAATGCCGACGGGTAATAAATGTGCTTCTAGAAATCTATACGGGGAATTTGTCTTTGTCGGCGCTTAGGTTGTAACAATATTTTTATCCATTTTTCCTCATAAACGATGCATATTTCTTAAAGGTACAATCTTGAAATTACAGTCTAATCTGGGAAATAAGACTCATGAGTAATTTAAATGTGGGCTAAAATTTATATATAATAATACGTTGGGGAGAGTAGCGCAAATTTGGTTTAAGCGTTTTCAATCCGGAAATTTTGATATCAAAGATGCACGTCGCTCTGGTTGCCCTGTTACGGAGAAAATTGATGCCATTTTTGAAAAAGTGGAGCAAGATCGGCACATTAGTAGTTACGATGTAGCTGGAGAACTGGGAATGGACCACAAAATGGTTTTGGCGCATTTGAAAAAAGCTGGGTACACAAAAAAACTCGATATTTCGGGTGCCTCATGAGCTCACTGAAAGAAACCTAATGAACCGTGTACTCATTTGTAATTCTTTATTACGACGTAATAAAACCGAACTATTTTTGAAGAAGCTGATAACTGGTGATGAAAAGTGGATCACGTACGACAAGAACGTGCGAAAAAAATCGTGGTCAAAGGCCGGTCAGGTTTCACAGACTGTGGCGAAACCCGGGTTAACTCGCAACAAGGTGATGCTGTGTGTATGGTGGGATTTGAAGGGCATTATTCATTATGAGTTGTTACCGCCTGGCAGGACCATCGATTCTGAACTGTGCTGCAAACAACTGATGAGATTAAAGCAAAAAGTTGAGAGAAAGCGGCCGGAATTAATCAACAAAAGGGGTGTGGTTTTTCACCATGATAACGCTAGACCTCACACATCTTTAGCCACTCAGCAAAAATTACGAGAGTTTGGCTGGGAGGTGTTAGTGCATCCGCCGTATAGTCCTCACCTTGCACCTTCAGATTTTCACCTGTTTCGGTCTCTGCAGAATTCCTTAGGCAGTGTCAGGTTAACATTACGAGAGGACTGCCAAAACCACTTGTCTCAGTTTTTTGATCAGAAGCTCCAAAATTTTTATAGCAATGGGATCACGCCCGTACCTACAAGATGGCAAAAAGTTATCCAACAAAATGGCACCTACATACTTTAGTCAAATGTAAATAAACTTTATAAAAAACCTTTTGAATTTTTATATAAAATGCGAAGAAACTTTTTCCCCAACCTAATATTATAAAATTTTAAAAGTGTAGTCTTTTATTTTTTTGATTTTCTGTATTTGTCTGTTCTTTCAGGATTCACGTAAAAATTACTGGACATATTTTGATGAGGTTTTCGCTGCTCGATAGTAAATTACCGGAATTGAAATTTGTGCTACTTTATATTCCGGAACTTCCACGGGAATTTTCCCGGGAGCGGCTGAAAGTTCCGACAATATTTTCACTAAAACGATAGCTTACATTCGTTTTTAAATACTGCGCTGCTTTGTGTCCAAATGGGGAATACTGGAAATATCTTTTGATTTTAATAACTGGCAAAATAAGGCTTCTATTAAGGAAAAGACACTTTGCTGATATGTCCTATGTTAATCTTTAGCACATAGCACTACACTCTGTTGTAGAAAGTCTTATAACTAACTCAAATTGTTTTGTGTTTTTGAGTCTTCCTCATAAATCTGTATTATCGACGAGCTTGATAGCCTCGAAATTTATTCACTTTTACCGTTAAAAAATGGTGACATTAAATATGTAGATTAGTATAGCTTTCACAATTCCAAAACCTTGCAAGTGCATTCTAAGAAATATACACCACAGTCCAAAAAATGTTATGTGCTTCAACGATATGGCACCTTAATACTATTTATGAAGCTTATTGGGAATCATGCCATATTTTGACACAGTCTTTACGTATTTTCATATTTACAATACAATAAAATACAATACTCTTTATTGTACACCAACATTACATAGAAAAAAATACACAATAAACTTACTTACTAAGAGGTAGTACAATGGGCGGCCTCATTGCTAAAAGCAATATCTTCTAGGCAACCTTTGGATGGACAAGACCTAATTGCGTTGGCGTGCAGTTGAAATAGATATCAGTATAATAATTATAATACATATAATATAGTTATAAAAATATATACGTACAAACAAAACAAATAATAAACACGTTATACAGTTAGATAGTGCTCCTTCACAAGTCTGTTAAAGGAATGGATAGATTTAGCAGATCGGACATCTGTTGGCAGAGCATTCCAGAGATGCACAGCCTGAACAGTGACCGATCTTGCGTAAATCTCCGTAGTATGTATCGGTGTCCTAAGTCGCAACCTCTCTCACGTTCTCAAAGACCTCCAATCGCTATGAAAGAACTGAAAACGTTCTTTAAAATAAGATGGGGTCCTAGGATCAAACAGTACGTTATAAAGAAGAGACAGAACATAAGCATGTATCAGCAAATGCCTAGCAAGACGATAAATGCACAAATATTCATTTAAAAACAATGTCATTTGTTAAGCTGCGGTCACACACAGCGAATACTCGCTGCGAATGCCTACTCGCCGCGAGTATTCGCTGTATGTGACAGGCTATTCGCTGCGAATAGACTCACTCGCCGCTAGTGGAATTCGCCGAGATTTGAATTGAGCATATTCAATTTTACTCTCGGCGAATGCGCATTCGCCGCGAGAATTCGCTGTGTGTGACAGGGTAGTCGCTACGAATAGCCATTCCGCGCGCCGCTCTAGACTAGACACGTCTGTGCTACAGGTCGTTTCGTCGCTGCATAAATACGAGTATATAATGATGAGTCAACCAAAAAAGATTCTCTAAAGTGGGGAAATAACGATATAATTCGTTTCTTGGGTGTATAGAAAATACGAAGAGCTGTGGGACACAAATAACAGCATTTAAAAAAATTCAAATGAAGACGCTTTCATAACGAAATTCTCGTGTAGAACTCGCTGTGTGTGACAGGCAGGCAGCGAATTGTCGCTGTGACTATTATTCGCGGCGATTGTACTTGCAGCGAGTAATCGCTGTGTCTGACCGCAGCTTTAGGTTTTGAGATTGGACAGCTGAGTAGTAGACGACACATTCAAAATTCCCAAAAACCAGTAAAAAGAAATGAACTGACATCGTCATTAGACGATTGTCACGCTATATTTGAATTTTTATTTTTTGAAGAATACCAATTACGTATGACGTATCCAGCCGGGTTGATAACCTCTATTTAAAAATGGCGCCCGAGCGGGGCGCCATTTTTAAATGACCGCGGCAGATATTAATATTGTTATAATTAATTAGTAAAGTGTCAGATTCCCATGGTGATTTTTAGGTGGTTGATTTTTTATCTGTGACATAGCGTGTATTTAAAAAAACTTTTGATATGAGCCAGTTAATGAGCGCCTTTGCTTATATCGTGTGACGTTGAAAAAAAGTTCATTAATCAGTAGGCCAATTTAGAATGCTGCGATACGAAAACCATTAGGTATCGTTGTTGTATACAAAATCTTTAAAATATTTTCAAAATGTATTTTCCAATATTTTTATATTCATACACATAAAACTGTGGCACAGAGACCTCATAGGTTTATTTGTGCCGCAGAGTCGTTTAAAATATGTAAAAGTTATGATATATAATGATACTTTGAAAATGAATTTACATTTCAATATTATTATTATTTCGAGGCAAGGAATTGTTATCATCATTCAAGTGTTTACTTGTGATTTGATAATTATAAGCGGAGTTATTATTTAATGGAATAAAGAGCACTTTAATCATTCTTCATAATTATTACCTACACATTAATAAAATTGTTTCAAAACGGAGTTAAAAGCTGTGATAGCATAGTGGTTAACGCTCCCACGGAACTTTAAACTTTCGATTCATGGCCGGGAAGCATACACCTGTGAAACAACCTTTTTGATATGTTTATTTTATATACTATTTTTGCATTGATATGATACTGTTATTCTTATCCGGGCTATTCAAAATAATTTTTTGAATATTGTATAACCAAATATTTAATATATTAAGTTAAAACAAAGCCAGTTTTGCTTCATTGCACCAATCCGCCACACACCACTTATGCTAGTGTGCACAGACATTTAACCGACGGTTCAAATAAAATATTCGCCGTTTATGCATACAGTTTTGGCGATTATTTATTTTAACTATCGGTTAAATGTCGGTGCACGCCGGCTTTATTTAGTTTTCAGACTATCACCTACTATTACAATTATCAAGGGCTGGTGGTGATGTGATTACTAGTGTACAAAACCTGCGAAGCTGCTTCATATAGGCGTGGTGAATATACCATCCGAGTCCAGGAGTGAGTATCAAAGCAATATTCCAAAATTGTTTTGGAAAAATATAAATTGATCTGGTTTACAACAATTCATTTATCGTGAGGTTCTAAATCGGCGTTGGGACGCCATGTTGTGCCACTTGCGTCTTTGTAATTTATTTTAAGTGATTTTTCATAACTCGTATCATTTACTTTATTTTACATTAATTAATAAATAAAAATGTAATATTAAATAGCGAATTAGTTTATCTTAAATATTTATACCATAAAAATTATGTATTTGACCGTCTTAGTTAGAAATCGTTATTAATATCCTTTAGTTTTCAGATTTCTGTAGCCATCACCCATCATTCCAACAGGCATGTATGGAATTCTTATAAAATCGTCATATCTATATCACCATCACAAACTTAAAGGGCACGAGTTCGAATTCTAACTAGAAACCATGCACTGATTATACGCAGTTTTCTGACTTAAAGCGCAATACACACCAAAGCCACCGACCCGCCGACCTATGTCGGCAACTTTTTGTCAGCGGACTAATTGGCGGCTTCACTCATTGCAAGTCGAAAAACTTTGTCGGCGGCTGGAGACGAGGAACACAAACTACAGCACGTCACTACAGCTGAGTGTCGCCGGGTCTGAGCGCTTGCGTACGCAAACCGCTTAAATGCTGCCAACATGTCGGCGGGCAGCACGCGCGGGCATATGTTGCCGGCATGATTCTTTTCATATAGGTCGCCGGGTCCGCGGCTTTGATGTGTATTGCGCTTAATGTGCACATTATTACAATTAGCACGTGCTAACGGTGCAGGAAAACATCGTGATGAAACCTACAGATAGACTTCTTGCTCCAAACCAGAGATTTATAACGCAAGTCCGCCGCAACTGGGGTATAATGGCTAAGTCTTTCCCAGCTGAGCTCACTGAAACGCATAAGCTCCGGGTTCGATTCCTGGCATGGTAAATTTCGTAAGTGAACTTTCCGTTATTTACTATGGTCTGGGTGTCTGAGATCGGCCTTAGAGTGGTGCTTTGTATAATATCCATAACACAAACGTAACTTACTTATCTTGGAAATATACAATGTGTGTGTTTGTCTGCCGATTATTTATTTAGTTAATGCTAGATTAGCGATAATGTTTTAGCGTAATTTTATGAAAACATTTAATTTTCAACTCAATAAAATTACCGCGTCTCTATAGCTTAGTTACATTGTTAGTGGAACTGAATTCCAATAGGTTTCTGGTTTCAAGTTGTCATTGGTACACGCCTACAGACCTTTGCATTGACACAACAATCTGTGAACGCAACGCTAATGATGATTTAAAATGTTGTCTCATAGATTGACTTAGACAGAACATTAAAGGAGTGGACAATCAAATCAACTGAGATACTTTTTCTAATCATTAAGGTCGCACCCTCATAGATTTTACACGAGCGAACATGCTTTGGACGTCATAAGTATTTAGTGCAAGGAGTAAAATTGGACAATCATTATTGCTTAAATCTACATAAATAATATTATTTAAAAAAAAATTCTATCGTTTTATTTCTATTCGTGCAGGAACGGAGAAAGGATACAATTTCCTCAGGCCGGAAGGCCTGTCATAAAAGGCGACAAAACAACCTAAAGCCAGATGATAGTGTATTTGCCTGTCTGGAGGACTACTAACCCTGGTCTAGAATATGAATACCGGCATAAAAACCTTGAGTTGTCTTTCGGCATTAGTGGCCAGGCTCCAGTCTCCCTTAAGAGAGCAGCAGCGCATTGGTAGCACCTTTGGTGTTGCAACTGTCCATAGGCAATGGTAACTGCTTTAAAGTGCCGTCTGCTTATTTATTGAACTCGTGCAAAAAAAAGTAATATGTTTTTTTAACACCAATTATTTTACATATAAATAGTGTTAGAATGTAATATATCTAACCTGTTCCCGCATCCCTATTAACTACATTGGCTTAGTGACCCGAAAAAGTCTTGATTTCTGACTACGCCCTATTTCTATGTTATTTGTAGATTCTTGTCGTCAGTCTTAAAGTTCGCCCTAGTTAGCTACCATTTCAGCTTTATTTGAAGCAACCAAACATACACCGACTGGTAGTTGTTACGTCACGTACATGGAATAATTTATTAATACATAATTAGCAAGGTTAAACCAGAGCAGTCCATGTACGTGCCAAAATTTATCAATACAGAAAACAGAATGCCTTCGGAGATGCATCTACGAAAACGTTTTTAAGGAGGAGATCTGTTACATCACTTACATGGAATAATTAATTGCTCCATAATTAGCAAGGTTAAAACTGAGTAGTCCATGTACGTGCCAAAATCTATAAATACAGAAAAATCTAAACATTTTTGTAGATGCATCTCCGAAGGTTAATTCAATATTCAAGATAGGCAACAGATTATTAAAAAATGCAGACAAGAAGCCTCCACTTAGAATTTTTTTATTTATTTCGGCTTTTTGATTGTTACGCGTAAGTCAAATAAGCCGTGTCTTATGGATTGTGGACGAAATTCCATAGTTTCGACATTTCTATAGAATGGAGGCAATAAATCGACAAGATTGTATGCTATGCCCGTTGACTTTTATTGCTATTAAAAATGTCCAAAAGATCTTTATGGGCAACACTCAATAAAATTTTAAAATCAGCTTTTGTGATACCATATATAGAACGATCGTATATTGGTGGTATTAAACATAATTTCTATTGATCTCATATAATCTGAGGTTCAAGGCTCGACTACATTTATGGTTTTGTTGTGAATCATTTAAATGCGAATCGATTCATCTATTACATTCATACGAATTGATATTTATATATAAATATGAAAATAATTTTGTTTGTATGTTTATTCTATTTATACGTTCTTGGATATATTTTATCATCATTCATAGATCGAAAATAAACACAGAATACTTGAAGTATCACAGAAAATAGAATAGTTAGCAAGAAATATAGAAACTTAAGGTGCCTATGTCTACATAGTTATAAAACATTATCTATAATTCGGGCTAGCCGATTTCGAAAATGCAACTTTTAGAATTTTTGTCGCTCCGTCTGTCAGAAGATCACGTGAAAACTACTGAACGGTTTTAAATGAAACTCGACACAGACCTAGCTTACATCCTGGTCAACACTTGGATACTTTTTTATACCGATAAATTGTTTTTTGTGAGATAGGCGAATTTAATAAAAAAGATAGCCTTGCAATTTATTTATTTGTTTGGTGCCGTCATTGTAATTTACTAACTAACAAACATGTCGTCATCAACACAAACGAATTTTCGCTGGCAATACTAGTACTGGTGATTTTTTAATACAATGCGCACACTTCACAAAAAATGTAATATTTTTACACAAAAAAGAACAGGCGTTAAAACAACATCTTATAATTATCATCATGTTATCATATATTATATTAGCTGTGACCGCGACTTCGTCCGCGTGGATTTTTTTTCGTGGAACCCTAAAAAGATAGCCAAAGTTACTCCTTATAACATCAGCCATCTGCCAGTGAAAGTCCCGTCAAAATCGGTCCTGCCGTTTCAGAAATTAGCCGGAATATCCAGACAGACAAAAATTCTAAAAATTGCATTTTATGAATCTCCTTGTACGAATAATCGCCCTGATTTTTTTCACTTTTATTATGACATTACAAACAGACGCTTTAATTTTATTTATCTGTATAAATATAGTTTTAAAATATCATATATTTTTTTAATTACTTTTCAAATAATAATGAATACGCTATTTGACTCCTTTTATTTGTACCTATTTTTGACGTCATAAGTACCTACTAAGTAGCGTACTTACGTTCGTACAAAATCTATGAGGCTGCGACGTTCTGCAAGTTTATAAAAAAAATCTCAGTTGATTTGACTGTCCGCTCCCTTATTATCGTGTCGAAATAATACAATAACAGGCCTAAGTATATTACACATGAGAGCTTTGTCTTATCTGTGATCTTGAAGAAGACGTAGCGGCAGGGCAGCGGCGCGTAACATTTTTCGTAAACTGTACTTCTAGTGTTGGCGAAATATGAACGCGGTTAATGACGAAAATAATACGGATATTTGTATTAATTTGCACATTAACCGTTGCCCATTTCACTATAACGTAATTGGCAATTAATCATGCTTTAATGGCTTGAACTTTGATTTTTGTATCTATAATTCATAAAAATTTCTATTTCAGAGATTATTTTTTTACAAGAATTAACATACGTAAATGGTAATTTTATGTGTTGGTAGATTTTTTAAAGAACACGTGCACATTCATTTTTAGTAATAAACAACTCAAGTTGTATTAAAATTAAGTAAATTAACAGTATAGGTACCAAGCACTTCTAAAAGAAAAAATGAAAATACGAACCTATTTCGTGCCATATATGTAGAGTACATATAATTTTAAAAATAACCTTAAACGGACTTGATTGAGAATAGCATACGCATAAAATAATATCAATAACTGTTTTTATCCGAATTTTAAACACTGAAGATATTATTTATTCTCCGTAAACTCTAATGGTCTTGTTGATAGTGATTTCGTGTAAGTTTTTAGGGTTCTTCAAAAATCATAAAAAAGCTTACAAACTTACTCTAACTCAATATGAATAAAACCGTATCAGTCGAACTTTGCAATTCGAGATATTGTGCTTGTGTTAGATTGGTGATTATACCCGATTCTACACCTTTAATAAGGATGGTTTTGCACGATTTTTGTGTCTAGCCAATTACAAGTATTCAGGAATATTCAGTTTTAAAATAATCTTTAACTAAATAGGCATCCTGACTCATGTAAGAGGAACTTCAGCCAAGAGTATATTTAACTGATATACATTTGACTGATGCTCAACGGGGGAATTCTTGTGGTAACTCAGTTATTTTATACATCTGGCAGATTTTACTAAATATTTGAGATTTCAACAAAAGCACTTAATTCTTGTTTAAAAAATTGTTGTTCACTTTTAATGAATAAAATATAATATTTTTTAAACTAAAACTGCTCAGCATATCTTCATTTTTCTGCAATCTATTTTCTTTTAGTCTACATTTTATACACAGCCGACTACTTGTCATTAACTTTCAATTATGAATAAGTCTATAAGAAATTCAAATCCATTTTTTACGGCAACGAGTGCTAATATAATCCAGTGTCTTATATCCGACTTTTAAACATAGCGGATATTATTTTTCGGTAACATTCGGATACAAATGCCGAACGCTATGAAGGACCATAAAAAGGAACCGTGACGGTTTTATGGTAGCGATTGTTTAGTAATTTTGAACATTTACGACCGGAGATTTTGTGAGTGATTTTTGTTACTGTATTACGTGTTTTTAATGAGGGAATTAGCAGTTTTTGATGTCGATTACTATAATACATGACGTTCCATTCGACGTAATTTACAAGTTTATTTTTAAAAAAAAATTGTGGGGTGTTGTTTGATTTTCGTAAAAAAATTTAATCAGCTTTGGGAAATAATGTTTTTTATGCCTTCCTCTTCTTTCGTGAGTCATGAAAGGGGTTTTTCCTTTTTTCCCCTGTATATTTCGTATTTTATTTATTCTACAACATAGGGAAAGGAGTATCTTTATTTTTCAACTTTTATCTTTCTTTTTTTTTTTAAACAAAAACTTAATCTAATTTAATTATATTTCTTATGTTCGCTGCAACTTCCTTAATTCTTTGAAAGGTAATTGTATAACGTACTTCTGTATTTATTAAAAAATGGGCCTGAGATAGATAAATACGAAGAATTTTTAGCTAGACGTGTTGCTGAGCAGTTTATTGCCTCTTCTTCTCCTTAAACAGTGATAACACGTTGCCAAACGGTATACATATAATAGGAAGGATTTAAGGCTATCGTCCTGGTGGCTTGTTCGGTACTAATTTTTCGGGTGATTTTTTAAAGACCGATTAGGGTTTCGGTCCAAAATGAGTTACGCATAGAAAGGAGTTCATTTTAATGCCATCTATCTGCCAATGTCAGGTTTACTTCGATATCTTGTTTTTAAGCGAAGTTATAGATATATCGGTCTCTTTCATTTGCATGTGTTTCGGCAAAGAATATTACAAGATAGTGACATAAATCATCATACGTTACAGGACTGTTACAATGAACTTATTGAGTTTTTGTTTTATACTGACCGATTAATAAATTAGTTTGTTTAGCGTGAAAATCTCTGGAAAGTTTTATTTACAATATTCATAAAACTGTGACCGATTGATAATTAAGGCTATTTAGTATATCAAAATATTTAATTATTTTATGCTTTATGGCCCTAAACCTTAAAAATGTGAAATATTCAGTTATGTATTAAATAAAACATGGACATAATTGAAAATGTGTCACCAGGTTTTACTCAATGTAACATTTCTTTTTATATTAAATAGACCTATCTTAAGAACATAATTTATTAACCACAAAATATATTACAAAAAAATTCTCTAAAATAACATTTGTATATTATTACTCATTTTATAAACTTCATACTATACATTAATTTTCTTATTAATATGCTATTTTCGTTGAATAGTAAGACATTTTGTAAGAAAGTCCGGATTGTCAAAACGTTTTTTACGATTTCCCAAAAATCAACTTTTTGAGTTGTCAGTCTAATTATTAAGCGTGCGGTTAGACCATGTCTCACCTGATGTTGAGTGATGACGCAGTCTAGGATGGAACACGTTTACCTAGAAGATACCTATTCACTCGTGACTTCAAGACTTCAAGATTGTATTTGTCAGGACAAACTGATTCTGGCAAATTATTCTCAAATTATCATTAGAAAAGATGAAATGAAACGCTTGGTTCTGACTGATGGTGTTTTCACCATATAACGGTGGCGCAAACCGGTGCGTCTGGTTGTCCGATGGTAAAAAGGGGATGGAGGAATCAGCTTGTGCAATTCCAAGGAAGACTCTCCGAAATGTATCCGATAGAAGACAGTCAGCCCCGCGACCTTACGTCTATGCTTTAGACTCTGAAGTCTAGCATAAAAAAGACGATCATTGCCGACCAGCTTCCTGGCTCTTTTCTCAATTGATTTAAAATTCCGTATTCCGTAGACATGGTCGTTTTTCTGATGCATTATTATTTTATTATAAATAAAATAAAGTACTATAAAAAAAGAAACTAAATGTCTGTCTCTTCTAAAGATGGAGACCTTTTTTTATTTTGTTTTAACGGCCTCTGTGGTCAGCGGGCTAAGTCTTAGCCAACCGAGCTCGTTGGAACGCAGAGGCTCAAGGTTGGATTCCTGGCATGCTTAATTTCGGAAACGATCTTTCTGTTATTTACTATGGTCTGGGATGTGTCTGGGATCGGCCCCAGAGTGGTCCGTTGTATATTACCCATAACACAAGCGTAACTTGCTTAGCTTGGGGATATACAATGTGTGTGTTTGTCTGCCGGTGATTATGATGATAAAAATTTAAGAGGTCAAATTAAATTTCATGACAATAATTTGGAGGTGATTTGGTGAATTGTTTTCTTAACATAAAATAAATAAATATAGAAAAATTACAAGCAAAGCACTATACGTCTCATATCGTGAAGATTTATGATATTATTTTTTTGTAAATTATTGATTAATAAAGGATTTTAGCCAAATGAAACCGCGGGCACGCCCTTGTATGTAATTTTAATACGTAATCAAATATTTTAGCGTTCATTAACTGGCTTGTGGCGACACAAAGTCTGCACGAACTGTTTTACCGGTATATAAAAACGATAGGTCAGAAATAAAGTATACGAACCATAAAGCTTTAAATAAACTTTGTTTTATATCATTTCTTTTATCCTGTTATTTGTAGTAAATGAAAATTTATTTTAAGGCCAGTTCCTCATCTTTATATCCATTAACTTGCCTTACCATATCGGTTGAATTTGGGCATTACTTTTATGGATCTTATGTCAAATTTTAACCGATCATAAGGCGAATGAACGGTCGGTAAGATATAGATATAGCTATTGGAGACTACATTAAATTTACAGTACTAGTCAAAATATATTCTCTACTGAATAACGAGTCATTTGTAAAATAAAATTGTTTTAAATATTTTTTCAAAGTAGACTTCAACTGCCTAATTGTTTTTGGAAAGTAATTGTAAACATGTGAAGTCATGTATTTTCTGTAGGTTTTAAAGCCGCTATACTGAAACTGTGCTCCGCGAGCCGCACGTGACCCGCCGATCATTTGTATGTGTCCCGGCTGGCATCCTACCTAGATAGTTGTATAACATAATACTGTTACGAGTTGCAGGACTCGAATTAAGAATGCCGTTGGAATTACTATAGAATTTATTAGAACTATACAAACACGTATAACACAGGTACAAATATAACCGAACACAACAAGTCCAAATGTAATGCAGAAGGTCGTAATTCAATAAAACGCGCAAAGTCCATCAATATTATATTCTAGATTGTAGTACACAAGTCTCGCTTTGATCGTGCTTCTTGCCCGACTGTCCCCTTTCTCCATCAGGCCATCGTTTTATACTGCACAAATGCAAATATGCCCGTATCTTATCGTCGACATAGTTTTCTAGAATCAGCTTGTATTTAATCCGTAACACCTGGCTAATGATACCTGTATACGGCCATAAACGAGTACAATAGGCTGTTCTCCACAATAACTAGAAACGTATTCCAATAAATAACTAAACAAAAGAAAACTATCATAAAAGAATTACAATTAGTTCAAATACCGACAGGTATTAAAATGTGTTTTTACAGATATGCAGGTGCAATTTGTCTTTGTCGAAGCCTAAGTTGTAACAATACTTACACACACTTTGTATCAAAGTCGTTTCAATGGTTAGGAAGAGTTCAGTGACATACGAACAGAAAAATTTTATATATAAAAATTTGATGAGGCCAGAAACCATCGCGGTCATCCTCAGAACACCCCACTAAAGTTTCATCAGAATCTGCTCAATGCTTTAAGAACATATAGAGAACAAACATTAATTTTTATTCTTATAGATATATAGATTTTTTAAGCCAGAAACCTTTTTCGGCACACTCTACCAAAGTTTCACCACAATCTGATCAATGGTATAGGAATGCATCGAGGGCAAACATACAAACATTGATTTTTATTTATATAGATTTTTGTTCCAGAAACCCTTTAGGGCGTCCTCGGAACACCCTACCAAAGTTTCACCACAATCTGATCTTGAAGAGATCTTGAGAGAGAAGACTCTTTAGAAGATGCTCTAACTCATAAAATTCAAAACAAAACCACCCGGAAAGTGGAAAAAATGATTGGATATCAATTGAATCGATGAATCAATCCGTTCATTGATGCGAGTAACAAATTACCAATTATAAAATGTGTGGGTACAACGATACTCGGCACGTCGTATCTATCAATCATAATAGATGATAAAAAGACGGTAAATCAATTATACTTACATTTGAAATGTATCATGTTCTTATAGTGATGTGATTGGTTGATTCTTAAGTTTGATTGTGGAACGATTTTAAAATTCAAATGATAATAAGATAACGGAATTCTCGCCAGGTATGATTTAAAAATTGGGAGAATTTTGGCGGGAATTGAAAAGTCATGATTTGTTGTACAATTTTGATAAAAAAACTCATATTTTTCCAAAAGAGAACAAATGTTTTAATGATATATTAATTATCTATTTTCAATTGTATTTAGTGTAGAAAATTAGTTGTTTGGCAGCAGTCAAAGACTTACAATTTGGCTGAGGCTTGGTGAGAGACCCTAAGTGATTTTTTACTTTGAACTATCTGCCCATAAATATGCCATTGCTGGACTCAAACCTCCCTATTATTAGGGCGGAGGGAAAGATGAGAGTATCAGTAAATATGTATGCCACACTTATCCAAGGTGATTTGGTGGGTCTCACAGATCAATTATCTCGACTTTAATATCTCGTCAAGATGTTTTCTTTCATCGTTAAAGTGTCGTGTTTGTAACTATATTTAGGTAGGTTACAAAACTGCCTAAGCCGTGCATACTTCCCGAACAGGATTCGAATCCACTTTATTAGAAACGCGAATTTGAAACTCAAATGCTTTAGCCACTAAACTACTAAAGTTTACTACGGAAATGAAACCAAATCACTCACTAATAGAAAATTGTATTAAAATTAGTGTATAGTGTGTCTCTCACTTTTTAACATTTTAACCAAGCTCCCACAGCTGGAATGTTAGATAGATAACAAACACTTTATTGCTTACCAAATAAACAATTACAAAAAATCACGATTATAATATTGTCATGGTTAGAACAATAGATGGCCTTATCGCTTAAAGCAATCTCTTCAAGGCAACGTAGCTTAATGAATATTTTAAACTAATCTGGCGATGTAGGTGGTGCAGAGCATTAGATAGGATATAACTTAAACACAGATAATTAAACAATTTTATAAGTAAAATACACATACTTAAACTACTTTTTAAATATAATACATAGAAACATATTTATAAGATATATATATTTTTATTAGATAATGGTATAAGAATTAGACATAATTATAATTTAAGGAAAGTAGTGCTTTCTGAGCGAGCTCTTAAATGTAGGCAATGTTTTGACTTCTCTAACAGTAATCTGAAACTGCCCGCGTACGAGAGACAGGCAAGAGAGCCCATGGCCTAAAAGAGCGCATTCCAAAGTCTGATAGCCTGCACTATAAAGGTAAAGTTATCATAAAATGAGTGAATGAACACTTTTCGATTGGCGGGTTTATTTTATTTTTATTGTGTATGTCTGTTTACTTTCCTCCGCCGTTATGACGGAGACCTTTTACATCAGTATTTACTTATATGTATTTTATGATAAATATACGTTATACTTATTATTTCTTACCTATCATAATTATTTTATATCTATACATTGTTATATTTTATGAGACTCTGCAATTATTATTAATTACATTCTATTCTATCTACTTTTATTTCTCTGTAACGCATCTTTAACTATTTTCACACCATATTTAATAAACTCATGACTAATTTCTTTATTAGCTATTATACTAGACTATACTATTTTCTATTCTTACTCCGATCCTCTGCTCTAACTCAAATCGTGCTTTACAATATTTGGGGCATTCTAGCAGAAGATGAACTATTGTTTCATCTATTTCTGGATCGCATATACAGCCTGGTGATGATTTGCGTTTAAACTTATATAAATGAGCGATACCGCCGTGACCTGTCACCATCTGTACTTTAGGGGGGTAATTTTGATTCTATTATCAATCGGTGGCTTTGTATGTAATGTATGTATCCTGATATGATATCAGGAAAGAATAGTCTTGTTATTGCTGCAGTTCCTTTATATCAGAGGTAGTCCTCTATATCTAGTATTCCACACCTTTGCACTATCCTGACGAATGGTACTTTTCAAATATGCAATTGGATATTTAGCATAATCAAGAGCATCTGTGGTGTGTTTTGCCGCTTGTTTAGCTAATATGTCTGCTCGTTCCCTTCAACGCCAACATGAGATCGTATCCAAAACATTCCAGCTTCAGCACCTTTAAGAGCAAATATTTTTAAATTATTTCTTGCGGCGAAGGCAAGTGGGTTTGTATGTCTAGGTTTCTTGAGCACCTCCAGTGAAGCTCTTGTGTCACTAAATATATTTATTTTTGACACTTCTGAGTTGCATGCATAAATTGTGGCTTGATACAATGCATACATTTCGCTTTGGAATACAGTTCATTATGATGCTAGGCAAAACTTTTGGCAGTGCACCTCTCTTCCATTTTTCCAGCATGTCATTGCTGCACCAACTTTCTCTTCTGTTTTACTTCATAGGAGTGTTTACAAATCAATATGATTTGATAAAAAGATATGTCTCATCTGGTTATCAGATGGATGAAGGTCGATCTTCAGCGTCTCTTATACTATAGCTACTGTAATTAAATTAAACATTATAACAAACAGCCAATTTTTCATACAACAATCCTCATGCAGTCATAATTATTAGTACTAATATATTCCGGCCATTAACTAATAAACATCGTAACACATTCTTTTGACAAAGTGCGAGTATAAACGAAACTCATTATTTTGGACACTCCTTTGTTAATTAAGAGACTATACATGTGTAAGCTGTTTGTCAGAAATGTCAAAAAATCGGCCAAGTACGTGTCAGTTTTTACTTAGTACGTCCATGGTTTTTACACAAAATTGCGAATTAGGTAAAGGCGAACAATGTTCACTGAACTACTTGTAAATTTTATGAGAAATTGCGTACAATTTGTTGTTTATATAAAACATCATAATTGTTTATATTTAGAGATTTACTTAACGTTCCAAAAAGTCATTATCATGCCAAATTTAATCAAACTCTGAATAAAAAATAAAATAAAATTCTCCGCTTAAAACCGTTAAAACGTAGCTTTATTAAATTTGATCAATTTAGATTCAGTACTTATTTTAAGAATAACATCTGTAACATCCCTAACCAGACATGCGTTTGTTTGTCTATGCATGGCATAGACAGTCGGATGAGTTTCATGTTTCTCAAAACGACTACTGTTCTGTAACGGACTGGCCACATCCTTGTTGCTATGAGCGACATCTTACCGTGACGCGACAAGAAGGCAAAACAAAGTATTAAGATAATATATAAAGCACGCTACAAATTGTTGCACTAATAACCGACTACTGTATCTTACGAACCGTTCGTTTGCCTTACAACTGGTTCAAATTTGACATAAGCTCCCAAGTAATGTCAAATTTCTACATGATAAAAGAATTGGGCTTAAATTGCAATATATAGAACGTGCATGACGAAGTCACTGCTAACTGGTCGCGCAAATCTGAATATTTTCGCAAACAATACTTGACACGTACATTGACACTTCGCTAATAAAATAATTACATTAAAGAAGTGAAAAATAACACTCAACTAAGTAAAAATGTATTGATGCATATCCGGATACTCTTAATCACTTCAAAGAAAAAGAAAAATAAGTCAAATGGTATAAAATTCTATTACTTTCCCACGAATAGTACTCACTTGCCATGGTTATGTGATAAACGACAAAAGTGAATAAACGCAGTAAAAAACACATGTAATTTCAACAAAATTTAGAAATTACTAATAATATTATTTGTAAAAAATAGCTTATTAATAGCACTATTTAAAACAAGCAAATCTGAAAGTAAACAGAGTTTTATTTTAATAATATAGACTATGACGTTAAAAACAATTTCAGAAAATACTTTGCAGTTATTTTGACATCATAAACGTTAGAAATCTTCATTTGAGCTACAATTTTGCCCGATATTGCATTTTCACGATTCCTGTTTCTTCTTCTTCTTCTAAGATATCCCCAGACTCGAAGAGTTTTTGTCCTTTTGACATATTTTGGCCACGCTGACGATCATTATTAACCGGCCGGGACCTATATTATATAATTTTAATAATAATAAAAAGATGTAAATAATATGTGAACATTGAGGGCAACACAACGACAGCTCTAAAAAGATTCTTTGTTTTTAAACCACACTGTGGCTCTCGTGTCGATTTGTGCTGCCACCTATATACAGTTCGTGCACGTTCCCTATAGACACTCCACTTGTCGCGGCACCGGTCGCTAAACCAAATATCGTGGTCGGGCTGTAAAAAGAAGAGGAATTTGTATATTATGTATGTTCTTAAAATATTTTATTTCATGAACATCTCTTATCATTTAATAAAGTAGCTTTTTTATTGTAGTTATTAGGCAAATGATTTAAATCGATTTTAGATAGCTCAGCTCCCACGCACAGATAGTTGAAAACGGTTAGCGTAATCTGTTTTTAAATTAATTAGAAAATTTACATAATTTCAATATATTACAAGTGGGAAAAGTATCGATTTTAGTAACATTTTTATAGTTTTATAATGAGAACGACTTAAATTACTATCATAATGATGCTATCTAAATTGATTTTATATATCAGAAATTATTAATCAATTTTTATATAATAATTCCTACTTATATAAAAATGTGACAGTGATTTTGTTTGGATGTTTATATCGCAAGTAAATTATTATTATTATATTAGCATAATTAATAAAACTGGAAGGGAGCAAACTATATTTACATTAATATGTAATTGTGAAAGTGAGATTATTATATTATATAGATTTTATCCGTGCAGGAACGGAGAAAGAATACAATTTCCTGCAGCGGGCCGGCCTGTCGTAAGAGGCGACAAAACAACCCACAGCCAGGAGGTAGGATATTTACCCGTCTGGACAGTTACCACCCAGATGTGGTAGACCAGGGTCTAGAGCAAGCCGCCATAACAACCTAGAGTTGTGTTTCGGTATTAGTGGCCAGGTTCCAGTATTCTTTAAGAGAGCAGCAGCGCATTTGTAGCACCTTTGGTGTTGCAAATGTTCATAGGCGATGGTAACCACTTTCCATCAAGTGGGCCTGTCTGTTGAACTCATATTTATTGCATAATAAAAAAATTGTATATTTGTGTTTGTGCTTTCAATATCTAACAGTAACCCTTAAGATTTCGCTGAGGTGTCTTCTTTGCCTTACAAATCTGATTTTCTTAGAAAGTGCAAAACTCACAGATACGTTTGTTACAATTATGATAATCTCGTCTATCTACAAAAATCTACTGTAAACCGAACATATATTTTGTTATATCGAAACAGTGGCCCGGTCCGCATGAGCAAATCAAAATTTCAAATATCAAGCAGTATCATCGAGCAACGTATCAAATGAAAGGGCTGAACCATGTGGAACTGCGGTGTAATCGTAAATCTTTTCTATCAGATACACTTTGGAGAGTGTACATTATAATAATAATAATGGGCAGACAACCACTTACATTGGACGCGTTCCGGTAGTAGCTCACAACGCCCAAAATGCTCCGCCACCGTCCCACATAGCGACCACGGTCGTTATGGTCGTAGCGAAAACGTCACTAATAACATCGTCATTTTCGATCACACAGCGCTCACAACGACCCATGTCAAAAGGGGATCGAAGTGGGCGTTGACGACAGAACATGAATTCCGTCCATCGATTGACATTAAAAAAGGCGCGATTTTCAAATCAACCAATGCCATTTGTGTATTTCGTCGTTTATGACATCAACGCCCCATAATACGTTCCACTACAGTTTATGATTTAACGTCCGCAAGTAAGTGAAACGGGAAAAATCGTGGTCGTTGTCAGTCTCTTGTGGAACGTAGCCATTGTATATCTCCAAATTAAGCCAGTTACGCTTGTGTTATGGGCGATATACAACGGACTACTCTGGGGCCGATCGCAGACACCCAGACCATAAATAACATAGAAAATACGTTTTCTGAAATTTACCATACCAGAAATCGAACCAGGAGCCTCTGCGTTGCAGTGAGGTAGGCCGGCAAAGGCTTAGCCCGCTCAACCACAGAGGCCGTCAGTGTTGTTTGTGCACTTAACTTGTACACCTATCCGTGCAGGAACGGATAAAGAATACAATTTCCTGCGGCCGGGCGGCCTGTCGTAAGAGGCGACAAAACAACCCACAGCCAGGTGGTAGTGTATTTGCCCGACTGGATGGCTACCACCCCTGGTCTAAGGTATGTCGCCATAACAACCTTGAGTTGTGTTCCGGCATTAGTGACAAGGTTCCAGTCTCCCTTAAGAGAGCAGCAGCGCATTTGTAGCACCTTTGGTGTTGCAAATGTCCATAGGCGATGGTAACCGCTTTTCATCAAATGGGCCGTCTACCTGTCTGCTGAACTCATGCAATCAAAAAATCAAATAAAAAATACATAGTGTAATGTTATAAATTTATTCACTGTCCTCTATTATTACCTCACTTCTACCTGGTTTACCTCGCTGCAACGCAGAGGCTCCGGGTTCGGTTCCTGGTATGGTAAATTTCGGAAAACGAATTTTCTCCGTTATTTACTATGGTCTGTGTGTCTGGAATCGGCCCCAGAGTAGTCCGTTGTATATTACCCATAAAACAAGCGTAACTTGCTTGATTTGGGGATATACAATATCTGTGTTTGTCTGCCGATTTATTATATTAACAAGGCGTACGATAACAGCATATATCGATAACTTAAGCCGTGGTAGCTTAGTAGATAGAGCACGCGTCATAAAATCAAAAGGTGGGTTCATATCTGGGCGGAAAGCATGCACCACTTAGGCAGTTTTCTGATCTAATGTGCATGTTATTAAAATTACCACATGCTAATAACGGTGAAGGAAAACATCGTGATGAAAGCTGCACATCGAGATAACCGATGTGCCAAACCAGGCAATCCACCTTGGACAAGCATGGCGGGCATATTGTCCGTTCCCCTATACTGGGACGCCCGAGCCCAGTAGTGGGACATTTATGGGCTGTTATTATACTAATATATAAAGCTGAAGAGTTTGTTTGTTTGTCTGGTTGAACGCGCTGAACTACTGGTCTGATTTGAAATATTCTTTCAGTGTTGATAGCCCATTTATCGAGGAAGGCTATAGGCCATACCATCACGCTAAGACCAATAGGAGTGGAGCACCAATAAAGAATGATTCAAAATCGGGTTTTTTTTTAAATTTTCCACGTGGGTGAAGTCTCGGGCAGAAGCTAGTATATTATATAACTGTCACGTATGCCTCAATTTCCACTACAAAATATAAAGATTTTGGCATCTACCATATGAAACACGTTCTTATTGTAAAATGAAAATATTATATACAAAGCTGCAGTAATAACATTAGTAAGATGATAATTTCGAACTACATGGATAATTACAGTAGGTGGGTGAAAAAGATGTCATCTTAAATTTATGAGTGTAGCGAATTGAAAATAATACGCGCAAGATTGTTATTATGTTATAAACGATAAATGCAAGTTATATTAATTAACTATAATTGCATTCGATATCTCATATTGCGATGAAAAGACGATATAATGTTTAATAATTATTTTTGCACTTTTTAAGATAATTAAGTTATTTATATTGTTATACCTGTGGGCGAAACTGTCGGCTTTGGTATTGTTTGTATATTTGTCTTTTTAGAATTAATAAAATATTTGTAATTCTGTCGTTTTTTTAATAATAGATAGAATATTGCTTTTTTTATTCAGTTCGCTACCTAGAAAGGCAAAGGAATTAAATCCATACTACCTAATCGGATAAATTGTCTGTATCAGGCCAGGCAAATTTTAATTCTGACGTATTCCAAATTGACATTTACTAAAAATGTATATAATATGACTGGTTTAAATCGGGATGGACTGTATAGGTGCTAGTCTTTATAAAAGCTTTGTATGTGCCCTACTTGATAATTCTCGGTGATCTTCTTTGGGCCGGGCTGTGGTTTTGCTTCTTTCTTAATAAATTGAACACACACACTAGATTTAGGATATATGGTCCAGAACAAGGACAAGGCACTTTATTATTATTTTATTATATTAAACTTGCGGGAGTGGATGTGAATCGAATATATATCAGCGCGGGAGAGGGGGGTATTAAGAAAATGAAACACGGGAAATCGAAACTATTCACAAAATGTCACTGTCAATGACAACTTAAGTTTTTTTTTACGCGGTAAGAAGGCTTAGGCCTTAACAATTACTTTAAAATGAACAATAGTTGTAGGATATTGATATTTTTTAAGTAATAATTTAAAAAAAATGTGTAGTGGAACATGGCCTTCGAATGTCACAACAATTCCGTTATTTGTCCTCAGTCAAACACTTATACAAAACACGCTTACACAACACGTATATTTTGACATTTGACGGTTTCTGTGGTTGAGCGGGCTAAGCCTCTGCCGGCCTAAATCATTGCAATGCAGAGGCTCCGTGTTCGATTTCTGGTATGGTATATTTCGGAAACGAATTTTCTCGGTTATTTACTATGGTCTGGGTGTCTGTGATCGGCCCCAGAGGTGTCCGTTGTATATTACTCATAACACAAGTGTAACTTGCTTCATTTAGGAATATACAATATGTGTGTTTGTTTGCCGATTATTGTTTATTTAATATTATTTTTCTTTTATTTATTATTTCTTGTTCCTATCTTAAGTAAATTTAAATTGATTTATTATGATTTTAAGGATTTATGTTGTTGTTGGTAGCCGTGGGGTATAGCACTGGTGACCTGTCATATATATTTTTTTTTATAAATGTGCTTCAGTCACCAATTTCACACAACAGGCTGCTTGGTTGTGATGAAAAAAAAAATAAAGTTTTACTATTATGCACATACATATTTATTATCAAATTTTCTTTACATTTTTGTAAAATATATTTAAAAAATATTATTATGACAGGTCGTTCATTTAATCAAATAGCCCGTACATTTATAATATATGTAATTTTGTACACTGGTGAATGGGTTGGAAGTTTAACGTGTCTTATGTAAATATTTTGCAAAACAAATGCAAAGTTATTACGCTATATATTTTTGTTTTTCATTAGCGCTACGTTCGATCCGACGGAAAACGTAACAGATGGCTCATTGTTATGAATTGAATTACTTTATAGTTTTCCATGAACAGGTAAGGTTTTTTACTGTTTTCTGATAGCCTAGAATATGTTCAATCGGAATCCATATAAATTTTCATAATATTGCTGTTCTGTTCCGAAATACAATAAATTTACATCAGGTGAACGTAATAATGCAAATCTTTTTAGTGCACGTCATTTATGTGTATTATAAATATCGTATACATATCAAAAAAGCATAATTATATAATGCCCAATCTGTCTACTTTCCAAAACCAATCTTAGAAAATAATAAATTTGCTAAAAATTACGTAGAAACGATAAAATCAAAATACCACACCGCGGTATTTTGTGGTTGATAATTTGTTCGTCCGAGCAGCGCTTTAGAGTCACCTGAGTGTATATAGAATATTTACAAAGCCTAATGAAATTGTATCCAATATATAATTAGATTTCTACGGATTAAAATTACCTATTTTACACCAAGACTTTCTCTCTAAGTGTGATGATGTATGTTGACCGTTGTAAAAAATCTGGCTTACCGGCCAGTGGGCGAAAAGGTTTGTTTCACCACAATTATTTAAAATTTGGCCGAGCTATATTAGATAATTTGACCAGACTGTATGGAGTTGGCTCGTTAGACTGCCATTGTGGCGAACTTAACAACAACAACATAATTTAAAAAGATGTTCAAGTAAAGCTGATTTAGACAGTTCCTTTGTGTCTCTTAGTTTGGTTGAAATAACCAAAGTAATCCATTTAAACATTTTGAATCATACAATATTATTGAATACCGTCGTATCCTTCCAGGTCTATACAATACAATACAATACTCTTAATTGTACACCAACATGACAGAAACAATACACAAGTATAAATATTACAAGGTAGTACAATGGGCGGCCTTATTGCTCAAAGCAATCTCTTCCAGGCAACCTTTGGATGGACAAGATCTAATTGCAAAGATGGCGTTGGCGTGGTCTACGTCTTTCAAGTAAATTAATTTAGTTTGGTTGGTCCGTCTAACATCAGCTTTAGGGTTTTTGTTAAATTTGCCTTTGGATGTTTAATTGCTATAGTAAGTGTCAATATGTGTCTTTTAAACATGTAGTTCTCCATTTTCATGTTTACCGTGGTATTTGCGAACGGAGCCGGAAGAGAGTTCAGCGACCTTGTATGTCAACAGGCGAGTCGTCAACGCACCAGACAAACAGGCATAAGGCGTTGTCCAGTGCATCGGCTGTAGCGGGTATTTTTTTTTATTACTGAAGTACTAAAAAGTGGTTATCGGCGCCCATGAATATTTGCAACACTAAAAGTGCTACCAATGTGCTGCCGGCCTCTAACGGGGGACTGGAACCTGCCATTGATGCCGGAACATAATTTAAAGTTGTTATAGGGGCATACTCTAGACCACGGATGGTAATCATTCAAATGGGCAAATGACCTGGCTGTCATACCACATGGCTTTGGGTTGTTTTTTCACCTTTTACGACAAGCCCCTCGGCCGCAGGAATTAGTATTCTTTCTCAGTTACTGCACAAATAATCTTTTGCCTGAATCAGGCAAAGACTCCGACGGCACATCTCATGTTTAATTATATATTATATAATGTATATTATAATATATATATATTATGTGTGTGTGTATATATATTTATGTATGTATATATACATATATTATTAAGTTTAGAGATATATGCGTCTTCTTTTCTATTATCTTCTACAAATTATTTGGGGTCGGCACAATTTGTCATTTTTTTCCATATTACCCTATTCACACCCACAATTCATCATCATTGTCATCCTTCACATAAACCATCCACCATTTTTTTGGTCTACCATTACATTTGTACCCATCAATCTTCCAATTTTACATAATTTTTGTCGCATCCCTCCTCATTAGATGCCCAAATCTCCTAAGTCCTCTTCCATTTAATTTTTTTTTTAGTCACGGGTGCAACTTTCAGCAATCCCTTTACGGATTCATTTCTCACTTCATCCATTCTTGTAACACCACTGACCTATCTCAATATCCTCATCTCAGCTGAATGGAGAAGTTTCAATTAAATACTGTTATGTGCGAGCAGGGGTACGCATTTAGGATTGGAAGAAAGCACCAGTTTTTTCCAAATAAACGCTTTTATTGACTTACTCAGCCGTACGTGATTCTTTCCTCCTTTCTTCACGTACAACTAACAACGCACTGCTCCGACGAAGCGATCTTTACTCACAAGACCGTCGCCGATATCGCGTAGACCACCTCCTGCTACTGCGGTGCTCACCTCCGAATTTCGCTTCTGGATCGCTACTTACACTACACTAAACTCCTCGTTCACTGAACTGCCCACTAAACTCTCCACAAAATAGTCCCTGTTCTCTATTAAACTTCTCTTCCAACTCTCTCGTATGGCACTTGTCGCTTCGCTGTCTCCAATTGAACTGCCCGGTAGGCGCGCCATACGCTGCTTATATGCCAGGAAGAATCTTCTGGAACCCATAATGTCGATCTTCTTTTAGTTATTCTTTTATTTACTGTCTATCCCTTTCTAATTTTTCATCTCTCTAATTTTGTCTTTTCCTTTGTGAACCTTCTGTTCTAGAATTTCGATCTTTATTTTGTTATTATTTTGTTCATCATCTATCCCTTTCTAAAATGTATCTGTCCTTGTCTTTTTCTTCTGGAATCTACTACATTTTTCTGGAACTCCTTAAACCACCTGCAACGTTCCACCATCATTCGCCACAATATTTTTTATAACTCCGTAGTCAAATGACGAAAACGGCGGAAATTTGTCACCTCTTCTTACATTCGTCATGCGCAAACGCATCACCTGCAAGAGGCAGCGACCCCAAAGTGTCCTGTTACCAAACTAGTTTTAGTAACATAATAACTGTTAATATTGCACATAAAAACATGTTTATGTCGTCATTATTAAGGTCGTAATTCAACGAAGACGGTGCGACTGTCCTTAAAATATTACTCATGTTATTTTAATTTTGAAAAAGACATTTTTGACTCAAATAAGCTATTTCGAAGAAATAAAAGTAATTTGTAGTACTTATACTGCATTCGGAAATTTATTATCCATTACTCGGTGGGGTACATTCAAGTGATGTGTGTGAGTCGGACTCGTGCATGTAGGGTTCTGTTCAAAATTAAAATACATATTTTAAGTATCATTCTGTTGGAGTTTAAATCTACCTACTAATAACATTGAAGTATCATCTCTATGAATTCAAAATAGAACCTGAATCGTAGTAAAAACTGCAATTTATACGATGTCTAATCATAAATGAAAACTTGTAAGTTTTTAATTAATAAAACTTTCGCGCTGTTCTGCTCTGTACCATTTGTAGTATTTTTTTACATCTGCTTTATTTATTTTATCTTCTTCTATGGAAAATGAATGTTACACTTTTTATTTTCTTCTTTTGTATATTTATAAAATAAAACTATTTGATTATTAAATTGCTATTTCAACTTTGCTATGAGTAATAATTTATTTATAATTCAATTTACTCTACCCCTATTCATATATTATGCTTTATTTTTTCAATTATTAGCCTTAGGACTATCATGATATATATTTAATATACAATATAATCTTTATTTTTAAATTTTTAAACATGCCGTGTATAATATATTTATTAAAAAAACAACAACTGTATAGTAATATAAACGATGTAGAAGATGCAATTTTTTTTTATTTCTTATCCGTTTGTCTATTTGTTCGGGATTCACGTAAAAACTACTAAGCCGGATTCGATGTGATTTTTTCACTAATCGACAGTAAATTTAATGGAATAAAATGTGTGATATTTTGTTCGGGTGCGTAAAAATTAGCTTAATACAACACAGTTTTCACCAAAACGATAGCTTAAATTCTTGTTCAAATGCTGTTTTATTTTGTGTCCCGGGAATCCCGCGGGAATTTCAAGTGTAGACGAAGTCGCGGGCATATCTTACTATATACATAAAATGTTAAAATAAAAGCAGAGTGTGATAGAAGTCCATGTAAAGAAAAATTAAATCATTTAAAAATGTTATGTTAAAATATATTGATTTATACATGTTTACAGAGTACTCGTTCGTTGTTGTAATGAAGTAATAATATTAAGGCTTTAAGTGTGGGCTTTGTTGGAGCCGAGTTATGTGATTTCCTCATAAATTAGCTAGCTTAGGCGTATTTATTACCACAGTTTATTTATGCCTTATTCGCCCGTCTTGATGTCAACGAGGTTTTATTAACAGCTTTGTATAATTCAAGCATTTTTATGAGGGATTTAATATATTCTTACATTTTGATACAAATGTAATAAAGCCTCGTCAGGGAGGGAGCAATGTAAGAGACTTTTAATAAAAGGTGCCGAAGCTAATATATTGTGTAGAGGAAGAAAGCGGACCAGGAGTTTCAAAGAAGTTTAAGACGCAACCGGGATAAATTATGTTAATAATATTACAAACATCATCGAAGGACTAAATTAAATAAAATCACACGGAATATGAACACTAGGAACTTTTAATTTGTTGCCTGAAAGAAATCGCTTTAAGCGATAAGGCCTATAGTATTGCCTAGAAAGTATTGTAAATATGGTTTTTGTTGTAAATATATATTTTGGTGTGCAATAAAGTATTCTCTATCTATCAAGAAATGATAATCACTTTGTAAAATATCACTCTTAAAAGCTTCTAAATCATACATGATGATAAACTTATTAATCACTTTAGGCACTAAAAAGAGCAGCTTGTCCCACACCATTAAGACAAAATATTTATGTAAGTTTCATAGTAAAATCACCATATGCATTTGTATATGCAACACACAAATTAGTTTTCTATTAAAACGTATAAAAGTTACTTTCTTATTTTTATTCTTCAGAACAAATAATCTACATTATGAACATATAGCATGTTCCAAAAATGTTAATAAAAAATATAATAAAAATGTATTTATTTCAATAAGTCCATACGTGTAAGTTGCCGGGGCTTCCCAGAAAGTAATCAGATGATACTTGTGTTGGGAAACCTCGCTCTTTCTATGTTGCTTAAATTTTAAGACTATCAATTTGCTGAATTACAGAGAGTACTTTTACAAATATTTAGAGAAAGAGATAAATAGATGGGTTTCGAGTGGTTGTGTCCGCAGTGGGTAAGTAGCAAACAGGTGTGAGGTGCGGGTGTGCGCGTGTATGTATGTATGCGTGGGCGCGTGTGTGTATGCGCGTGTGTGTGTGTGTGTGTGTGTGTGTGTGTGTGTGTGTGTGTGTGTGTGTGTGTGTGTGTGTGTGTGTGTGTGTGTGTGTGTGTGCGGGTGGTAGTTTGAATGGAACACAAATCCCTACTAATTTGTTTTGAGTCTTATTGAATACATTAAGCATGTATCAGATTCAAGCTAATGTAACCAATATGTCTTCCACTTCATCATAATTAAGGGTAAGGAGCCATTCATTTAGATTTTCTTACACTCATATAGTTGCATGGGGTAAATGTTAAGAATGCGATTAATTTCGTTATAAACACGGGGGGCTTGAGCTACATTTTGCCGACTAGCAAAGACTGAACGCGCGGAATATACAGGGGCAACTATGTCATAAGGTCTTAAATGTTAAATGCAAAATTTTGCTTTTAAATTTAAACTTTGAATCGTTTCGTCGTTCGACGGTTTCTGTGGTTGAGCGAGCTAAGCCTTTGCCGGCCTAGCTCACTAGAACGCAGAAGCTCCGGGTTCGGATCCTGGTATGGTAAATTTCAGAAACAGATTTTCTCCATTATTCCTGTGTTCTGGGTGTGTCTGGGATCAGACCTAGAATAGACAGTTGTATATTACCCATGATACAAGCGTAACTTGCTTAATCTGGGGATATACAATGTGTGTCTGGCGATATTAAAAAAAAAGTTTAATTAAATTTTGAGTCGAAACACCATCTTTTGACTTTATTCGCTGATTTTATTTCATCAATTTTATTCGTGAAGTACTTAATTGTATGTAAGTAAGTATAGTCATACAACAAAAAGGTAGATCCCGTTACGTATCTTGAGCAGTTGGCGAAATAGAAGGTATCTTTTTGTGCATTGAGCGTATGCGATATATCGATAATATTTATGTTTCTGTCCTTTTACTCGAAAGGGACGTATGAATGAATGAAAACTCTTTATTATTCATCATAAACTGCTATTATTATTCATACAAATATCATTTTTAATTATTTTATTATTTATATGTTGTATTTTATATTTTGAATATCACTTATTTGGTGATTGCGAAATTATAGGTATTTTTTACCAATTTATTTATTTTCTAAAAATTTACAACATTTTATAAACAAATACTTTACAAAAATGCAACGCAGTTTATCGGCAACGTTCTCGTAGATCATATTAAAATTTAGGTATACCCTATAATTACTGTTCTCAATATACAACATCTCATGTCATTATATAATATTATCAAATCCTAAGCATGCCGTGTCTGTAGAATGAAGCTCTTAAAAAAAATAACTGGAATAGACTATATAAACGACGGAGAACAAGATGCAATTGTTTATAGATTTCTTGTCTGTTTGTTCGGGATTCACGTAAAAACTATTAGGCCGATTTCGATGCGGTTTTCGCTGCACGACAGCTAATTCTTAGACTTAAACTCTGCGGTACTTTTTATCCTGGGAATCTCGTGGGAATTTGCTGGGAAGGTTTTAAAATGGCCAGATTAAAAAAATCGAATTCCAATGTGAGTTTCTTTGGTATGAAATTTAATGTCATAAAATGTATGATATTTTTTATTCCAGGAATCCAGCGGGAATTTTCCCGGTACAATTCGATACATATATCGTACCTCTTGAAAATTATTTCAATACATTTTCATTGTGTTTAAAAGAAACAAATAAGTATTAGTACATAATGAGATTGTGATACTATCATCAAGGATATAATGCTAAATTTACGTAATATATATTTTAAGCACTGTTTTGACATTAAATAAACAAAGTAGTAGGTATATCTTTTATATACAAATAAGTTGCTTATTCCGCTCCATCCTCTACATTAAAGCATCTGCGTTTAACCCATGTAGACAGAACGAATACGATATGTACACTTGTTTGGACAACAGTGACCGTTCTCACGAAGCAGTTCCGGTCTTCTCAGATTTTAGATTAACCATTCACTTGTACTGTCCATTTTTGTACATTGTTGTGTCATCATTCATCTTTTATTTTACAGGTTAATATGCATAATTCAATGATCATGGACATTGCTTACTTTCGTCGGCGATTTGCTGTATGTATACCTGTTTGTCAATCAATCAAGTAAGATTTGTTGTATGCCAGATTTTTATACATATATTTATCATTCACTAGCATATGCCAGCAAAACTTCGTTCGCATTTTCACGGCCTTTTTCGTTATATTCATCTATTCCACGGAAATGGCATCATTTATCGGGATATAAGTATTGTAAGTATTGACAAGGATATTTCTTTTATAATCGGCAGACAAACACTGATATTGTATACTGGTAGTAAAAATCCGTCACGTGGTTTCGGAGGAGTTAGCGGATATACAGACAGACAGACGCCAAAAGCGACTTTGTGTTAAATTATGAAAAGAAGATCTAACAACGTATCGCATTATTTACTGTACATAAATAAATAAATGAGCGGCAGACAAACAAAAATACTGTATATCACCAAATTAGCCAAGTTACGCTTATGTTATGAGTGATATAGAACGGACTGCTCTGGGGCCGATCCAAAACATCCAGACCATAGAAACGGAGAAAATTCGTTACCGAAATTTGACATCCCAGGAATTAAACCCGGAGCCTCTGCGTTGCAGTGAGATAGGCCGGCAAAGCCTTAGCCCGCTCAACCACAGAGGCCGTCGATATAAGCCAAGCTATGTCGAGTTTCATTTAAATCTGTTCAGTAGTATTATTTCTTATTCCAAAGCTGGTGAATAGGCAGACGGCCCAGCTCATGGAAAGCGGTTACCGTCGCCTATAGACGTTAAAAAGAAAAAAATAATCAAAAAACGTTTATTCGGTCTTCACTATGCGTCACGGGGAATGTCTTTGCTCATATCTTTGGGCCTTGGGGGAAGGCGTGCTCCTGCAAATTGAGGCAGAAGTAGTCGCGAGAAACCTGCCGCCAAACTACCCACTGAACCAAAACCTGCTTGTTTTTAAGGGGCGCCACGGAATCTAGAACAGAGTTACTGCACCGTGACGCCTCTACGTTCGGTTAACATTAGGACACCCCGGTGGCAGGGTGGACTATATCAACGGTAGGGAAGTCGGCTGGTACCCCCGTATACAACGGCCCCCTGTGACGGAATCATGGGAGGAGGGAATTCGCGTAGCGGCGCCTACAATCGCCGGTCGAATTAGCCCCCTGTAACCACTTAATCTAAGGTGCGCCATCTGTTTGCTCGCTTCCGGTAATAAAAAAAACCTAGACTAGGAGCTCTTAATACAAGTCTTAGTAGCGTAATGGCTAGCGCACGCGCTCCAAACTCAAAGGGCGCGGGTACGATCCTAGCCGGAACACATGCGCCACTTAGGCAGTTTTCTGAGTTAATTACTGTGCATATTGTTACAATTACCACGTGCTAACAACGATGAAGGAGAACATCGTGATGCAGTCTGCACATCAAGATAACCGATGTGTCAAACCTGCCAGACCGTCTTGCACAAGCGTGGTGGGTATACTTTCCGTTCCCCCCGTATAATGGGAGGCTCGAGCCTAGCAGTGGGACATGCGTATGGGCTGTTATTATTATTTTATTTTATATTATAGGAGCTCGTTACAATCTCCTAAAGTGCAAAAGAAACCAGAAGTGAGATCATACAGGTTCTTTAGGTATCAGAACCCTGTAAGTATAAGTTCAATTCACACTTACTGAACTGTGGAGACATAAAATGTGACCACGCTAAAACGTTTTATCAAAATAACAATTTGGCAATAGGCGATAATTGTTGACTGAAAGACATGCGCAGGATGAGAAAATTAACACACAAGAACTAAAAGCTCGATATAAATGTGTTCAAGTATTTTATAACAGATTTTAAGTTAATATATAGATGTCTAAATTTAAACTAAAAATTAATATGTTTAAAAAAATGATGAATACTAACATTTTTTATTTTGTATAATACATATTCCTTTTGGTTTGCGATATGTCATTTAGCCATTAAAGTTATTTTTGTCATTGTCAATTTTTTTTAGGAATATCGTCAAATTTTGCGAAAATATGACCATGTTTCTGAATTTGGTATGAAGCTCAAGTGGCTTCCTATTCGTTTTCGCCGGAATGCTCACATTTTAACTCTCCTTTATAATATACTAATTAACCCTAATAGTCCTCCTTACCTTAATGAACGTTTTGATTTCCTTCGCCTCTCCACTTATCACAATTTGCGCTCAGATACCTATCGTAGACTCCTGACACCTGCACACACTTCTGTAATACTTGCAACAACTCAGAAGGGCTTATGGTAGTAAAAGAACAGCAACTGGTCATATATTTATTATCAGAGAACCTTACGGTTTTAAAACATTAAAGACACTAACTTTTTACACTCGACAAGCATTTTTAGAACACCTCACCATCCCTCCAACAATTTTACAGTATAACAAACTTAGCAAATTGGCACAACCAATAGCGGATTGAAGTCATTGATAAACTATTTTAATTAAAGGGTTATGCAGGACAAGAATTTAATACATTATTGTTTGGAAATTTTAGATAATATTTTATATAATATTATACTTAAAGTTTTACATGTGATAAAATAAACCGAACAGTACAAATCTGCGATAGATTTGTTTGTCTGCCAACATGAAAACAAAATGTAGTGAATACCGTCTATATACATTTGAGAGATTTTGAATTATAATCTGTACACAATCACTATATTATAAGGACAAACATTCCCACACAAAATTATGTTAAATTATAGAGAACTACCTACTCTATACAAAACAAGCGCTAATCACAGAATAAATAAAAATATAACATTTTTATTCAATTAAGGAAATGGCCAATGTATCGTTTAGAAATAAGAGGGTACATAACAAAATCAATTATCAACTTTAAAAATAAACACGACAAGAACAATTATGCTACTCAATAACTGTAACACTTCATCTTTCTTCTGATAAGCTGTGTGCTGAGGCTGTTAGCCAAAAGAAGGCAGCTTATCGGACGTGGAAGAAAGCTAAACAATGTCAGGATCCGAAGACTTCCGATCTGAAAAAGAAATACAATGCCGCCACCTGGTCCCTCAAAAAGCGGCCGGTGAGAGCAAAGTTTAAGCATATCGGCAGAATAGGCGAACAGCTTGCTCGCTATCCTTCTGGAACGCGAGCATTTTGGTCGCTCGCTAAAGCTGTCGAGGGCAATTTCTGTCGGCCGTCCTTTCCATCATTGCGCACAGCGGACGACCAACAGGCTCATACCGCAACAGATAAAGCCGAACTTCTGGGCAACATCTTTGCGGCCAATTCGACACTTGACGACGGGGGAGCAACCCCGCCTACTGTACCGCGATGTGAAAGCTCTATGAAAGAGTTTCGCTTTATCCAAAAATCGGTTCGTAGAGCTCTTAGCTCCTTCGACGTCAAGAAGTCATCTAGGCCTCACAGTATACCTGCTGTTGTGCTTAGGACATGTGCTCCAGAGCTTTCTCCAGTCCTGGCCCGTCTTTTTACACTTTCTTACACTACTAGCTGTGTCCCGTCTTCGTGGAAGGTTGCTCTTGTGCATCCTATCCCAAAAAAAGGTGATAGAACTGACCCGTCCAACTACCGGCCTATAGCGATTACTTCCTTGCTCTCAAAGGTGATGGAGCGAATTATCAACGGACAACTTCTGGGTTACCTCGAAGATTCCCAGCTACACAACGACCGGCAATATGGCTTCCACCATGGTCGTTCCGCTGGGGATCTTTTGGTATACTTAACCCACCATTAGGCAGAAGCCGTTGACAGCAAGGGAGAAGCCTTGGCAGTCAGTCTTGACATCGCTAAGGCCTTTGACCGGGTCTGGCATAGGGCACTTCTTACGAAGCTGCCATGTTACGGGATACCTGAGGGGCTTTGCAAGTGGCTATCCATCTTTCTTGTTGGGCGCAGTATCAAGGTCGCTTTCGACGGTTGCTGCTCTACCACCAATCCTATCAATGCTGGTGTGCCTCAAGGCTGTGTGCTGTCACCTACACTGTTCATCCTGCATATCAATGATCTGCTGTCTATAGAGAACATTCATTGCTATGCAGATGACAGTACAGGTGACGCCAGATATACTAGTCGAGCTAATGTCCCTCGGTCGCTAGTGGAAGAAAGTCGGGTCAGAATTGTGTCTGAAGTGGAGAACTCCCTGGAGCGAGTCTCTGAATGGGGACGACAAAATCTGGTCCCAATTTAACCCCACGAAGACACAGGTCTGCGCATTCTCTACAAAAAATACCCCATTTGTCCCTGCGCCACAGTTCCAAGGAACACACCAACTTACCATCTTCAACAGTATCGGGATTCTAGGCGTTGATATAACGAACGACGTGCAGCTTCGAGGTCATCTGGAAGGCAAGGCTAAACTTGCCTCAAAGAAGCTTGGTGTGCTAAGCCGGTCTAAGCAGTATTTCACCCCGCGGCAAAGACTTGTGCTTAACAAAGCACAAGTTAGGCTACATATGGAATACTGCTCACATCTATGGGCTGGAGCACCCGCTTATCAGACTGACCCTCTGAACTCCATCCAACGTCGCGCCGTTCGTATAAACGACGATCCCATACTAACAGGCGGTTTAGAATCGCTTAGCCTTCGGAGAGACTTTGCGTCCCTCTGCGTATTCTACCGCCTGTACAACGGAGAGTGTTCTGAGGAACTATTTGATCTGGTGCCAACGCCTCATTTTTATAACCGCACCGCTCGCCATCGACGGGATGTTCACCCTCATTTTCTGGAGCTCCCACGCTCCACTACGCAACGGTTCTCTAGAACGTTTATTCCTTTTAAAGTATTACCTGTCTTTAAATAAATATGTCTAGTATGTTAAACATTTACTTATTTATCCATTGTAATATAGGTTAATATAAAAGCTTGTCATATATAATGTTAACAAATATATTTATTTAGATTATTTTGTATATACATATATGTATATATTACTATTATATTTCTATAAGTATTAAATTTATAAATTAGTGCAAGTATGTATATTTAAATAGTACAGTCCTATCTTTTTTCTGCTCCACCTACATCGCCAGATTAGTTATGAATTTCTTTTAAGCTAGGTTGCTTGAAAGAGATCGCTTTTAGCGATAAGGCCGCCTGTTGTTTTGCCAAGAAGTATTATAATTATGCATTTTCTTTTTGTATTTGTTTATTTTGATGAGCAATAAACTGTTAGTAGTTTTAGTTAGTGTGTCCTAGTATAGTAAATTTTGGAAAAAAATCTGCTCCGTTATTTATTATGGTCTGGGTGTTGCGGCGGCGCTGGGTTTAACGATAAGCAAACTGTATCAAAATGAGAAAGAAGGAGAATGGGACAATTTTGATGGGAATTTGAGAATGAGCACACATGTACCTGGTTAATGGGCATGAAATGTAGCTGCTCCTCTGCTCCTCAGTCCACTTCACTTCACTTCAGTTTATTTGTTATAATATGATTTACAAGTATTTAATTTTATGTGTATATAAGTATATTTGTTTGATATTTATTTACAATGAAACGTTGAACTGTATTTATTAATTTTATTTTATATTATTTTACATGTTACTTATTAAGTTATTTTATGTTATATATTTGCAATGTGCGGAGCGTATTTAATTTAATTTAATTTGTTGACGAAATGACAATGAATGACTGACATACGTGCGAAAAGAGACGGCGTCGTCATATTTGAAGTGAGAATTTAAATATATTAGTAGAAAGTTTGAATAGGTCGAAAGGAGGTTTACATGGCGGTACCACTGGGTATTTGGGATCGGCCCCAGAGTAGTCCGTTGTATATTACCTTATAACACAAGCGTAACTTGCTTAACTTAGGGATATACAGTATGTGTGTTTGTCTGCCGATTATTTATTTATTTATTTATGTACAGTGAAAAAATGTCATCCTTCATTACATGTTCTTTTCATAATTTAAAACAAAGTCACTTTTGGCGTCTGTCTGTCTGTATATCCACCAACTCCTCCGAAACCACGTAACGGCTTTTAAACGGTTTTTACCATCAGTTAGATACATTTTCATTGAAGGTTTTTGTTATTAACAACTCTACGGACTCGAGTTTCGTACCCTTTTTTACAACTTAATTTAGAAGAAATTTTTTTAATTTATACACGCTTATTATTTTAGTTATTGTGTGTGATATTTATTGAATGGTGTTTGTATTGTCGTGTACCTTGCGAATAACTTATTTATTCTAATTTTAATACTAAACTTATATTAATGTAGAGTGTATCTGTTACATGCTGGTGTTGTGAGGAAGGGCATGTGCAGTGTGTGCCTTATGTCTATACCTATATATATTAACCTAACTATTACTACTATATTCATTTAAGGTTTATATGTATATAAAAAACTTAATGAAGTTCTTATGCAAGTAATATAGAGCTACTCCCCCAATACATCATTTCATCTTCGGACAATAAGGCGCTCTGGTTTACGTCATCGTTTCACAGTGGTAACACCAACAGTGTCAACTGTTAGGATGGTGAGTCGTGGGATACTTTTGCAAGTAAAACACACTTTTATGACTAAAGGTTTATTTGACGTGTTGCCTCAAGTGCCGATAAATCGACTCTTGCCGATACAAAGGATAATAATTTCATATAACAAATAAAAATGCTGATGGTACAATTTCAATTGCTTCCACGCGTTCTCTCTGCTTACATTAGAGCTGTGGAATGCGCTACTAGAGTGTTTCCTGAAAAGTACAATTCGGGCGTCATAAAGTCTCGTGTGAAAAAGTATTATTTCGGCTGCATCATTGTTTAAGATTAAGCGTGATCGTGGTATACCGCGAACATGTTTATTATGAAAAAGTACAAACCGACAGACGGATAAACGTACCTGACAATTTTATAAGGCTTCACTTTTTGGCAAAATGGCTACAGAACCCTGAGTACAGAATTTCATTAATACCAGTGGACATATCCTGGATTATAAAGTAGTGAGTAATGTTATAGACGAAGTCGTGCACTAAGAAAACTTAACCGAGAGTACCTATATGTAAATGAAGGTCCAAGTTATTATCTAAATAGTCAAAATCAATTAGTATCAGCCAAAGTAAAATTATAATTGACCGCTTTAAATTAAGTCCATCGTATGATCGCATGACTAAGTGATTCGAAGCTGCTCCGTTAACTTCAGTTACAATGTTGCAGTGATTTTAAGGCCCAGCTTTCCACATTTACATTCATTTACATTAATTTATGTTCACAAAAATATTTTGTAAAGAAATACGTTTTATCGGAATTATTTTTTTCGTTTTGTAAGTCGTTGTGTTGTCAAATTTAAGATGATAATTTTGGTAGCTCACGCCCCTGAAGTTTCGTAATTTTTTGAATAAAATGTACTACAGATAATGTTGCACTTCATTAATGGATGCCGACTACATGGAAAAATGCTACGCAGAACGAACAACCTCAGGTTATTGAATTCGAAGACCGATTGTATTACAAACTAACAATACCATTATCGATCCCAAGTTCTATTTAAATAATAATCAATAATTGAATAGATGTGTGTGTGTAATCGTACGTTATTTTACTCGTGAGACATACAGGACAAACCATATTTTTTTAGAAAATTAACTTCTTAAAACTGTTCTAACGTCTTTATTCCTAACCAAATACTAGAAGTGGCATCCTTAGTTAAATACTTTTTATTTACATCAGATTATAAGGACATAAATTATAAACTAGTACAATGAAGAAAACTTAACCTAAAATCTTTGGAATTCGGTTACAAATTAAAAAACAATCCGGTGTTCCTTAAGGCAGCATTCTCGGTCCCTTGCTATTCCTGTTATACATAAATGGTCTTCCAAATTCAAATTAAAGTACGGTGCAATAAAAATAGTTTGTTACTTACCATAATTGAACTCTATAAGTCATTCTTCATAAAACTTCAAATTGTTTTTCTTATTCAATGTTCTTGATTAATTGATTGAATATGGGAACACTGACCCTTAATACTGCGTAGATGTTGAAAATCTTGACAGGTTGTAAGTAAGGTAAGTAAATTACAAAAAGGGCTTTAATTTCATGCCACGGTACATCACCTTTAATGAAAAGATAATTTTAATGCCCATTTAAAACGTTGTAAATTTAATTTTCAGTAGTGCTTTACCTTATACTTAAAGTTAATTTAAAACAAAGAAGAAGAAACCGAGAAAATAATCAAAAATTGACTGAGTAATTTATCAAAACTTTAACAGGTTTCAGCTAAAAATGTATGTAAGTTTATTCAGTTTCAATAAAATGGATTCGCACGGCTTTTGTATTACGCCTATATTAGCTACAATTGTTTATTTTTTCGGTTGATTATTTGATATTGTTTGTTTTTAAGTAAGGATCTATGTGTTTGAGTGAGAAATCTCAACGGTTTACAAAATTTGGCCTTTCAAGTTACTACTAAAATTTTGCTGGTTAGCGTCGAAGACGTGCAATAATTTGAGTGATAATGGAAAATGACGAAGGAATTAAATAAGACTGAATTTGAAATTTGAATATTTCGTAGTATGGCGTCCGTCAAATATCTATAATTTGCTTGACCTGATACTAAATATGGTACATCTGATAAGGTAGTATGAACTTTATTCTTTTGCCCGCCATTATAGCGAATTCAACAACGCACAATATTTTTGACAACAATAATAATAATCATATTAATCATCATCATCATCATCATCATCATCATCACAATAAATAATAATAACAATAACAATCGAACAGAACTAGATAATGTTTTGTCCACAGATCTACAGAAAACCTTGTTGCAAAATGTATACTTCTACCTGTCATTTTTCATATCTACAGCAACTTTGGACAAAATTCCCAATCTAGAGAACTTTGTGAAATTTAACCTAAAATTTCTCTTCACTTTTTTTACGGAAGTTTTCAAGTAATTGTTACAATTTTAGGGATTTTTGACTTTTTATAGGTTAACATTATTGGGAGCTGGTAACCTTGACTGTTCAATGGCAATCCCTAATGACATATCAAACATTTAAAACTTAAGGTCTCAGAACAACCGTTCGCAACACCATTAATTCTTTGGTATGCCCCAACCTTCCTTTCTCTCCTAAAATACATAGCGTATATCATTTATCATTACAATCAAACGCCTTGGAATCGAACACCTCATTACCACCATTAAGAACCTACCAATTCTGTCATACAAACTGTTTGTTGTAAACATTAGTAATCGCCCACGTGCAGAATGCGTTCCATTTCTTGTATCCCATACTAATACATAAATGTGAACATAACTTTGTGTTTACGCTTTAGTTCAATTTCAAACCAAAGAAAAATCTTGAGCACAATTAATTTACGGAATATAGGAAGGACACAAAAGGACTCACCGAATCTTCTTCAAATATTTAACACGACAACACACTTTTATATGTTGTTGTATTTATATGTATTATGGCCGCTATTATTAAGTTGGATTGGTTGATATTATTTGCATCACCACACAACTTATTTTAAATATTTAAATATTAATAGCACTTGTAATGAGCTTTCGCACAGAGTTAGATTGGACTACCTCCTTTCTTGTCGTCGATTTCTTCTGACCCAGCGAGCGAGACATATTTGACTCGAATATAGATTGTTGTGGAGGAAAGAACTGAAGAGATGTTATTTTAAATTAATATTAAAGTTGTGGAATTTATTCTTTTAATATTAATTGCTAGCTATGCCCGCGACTTCGTCCGCCTGAATTTATTCTCGTGGAACCCTAATTTTTTAAAAATAGCCGAAGTTACTCCTTATAACATCACCTATATGACAGTGAAAGTCCCGTTAAAATCGGTCCAGCCCATTTCAGAAATTAGCCGGAACAAAAATACAGGCGGACAAAAAAATTAAAAATTATTTTGTTGGTATAAGTTTCAAATAAACTTTGATATGCATTTAGTAAAAAGCTGTTATTTTGGTATTATAAACAGACACTTTAATTTTATTTATCTTAACATTTTAATTTATTTAATTTAACAGTAAGTACAACATGTAAAAAAAGAAAAAGTTATTATATTTAATACACCTTTTTTTAATGTCCTAAAAAGTACGTCTTTGTACCTTACGACGATTGACAATTCCACCTTCGGTAACAATATTTTAAGGCAAAACCATAGTTTATTGTTAACTTTAAATTTCAACATACATACACATACATACATCTATGACCTTCAAATTATTGTTAAGAGTTGCAGGACTCGAATATAAATGCCGTTGGAATTATTATAGAGTTTATTAGAATTATACAAACACGTATAACACAGGTACAAATATAACTGAACACAGCCAGTTCAAACGTAATGCGCGAGATCGTAATTCCATAAAACGCGCAAAGTCCGTCACTAAATAGATTACCGAATGTAGTACACACGTCTTGCGTGGCTCGTGGTTATCGCTAGACTGCCTATCTCTCCATTGGGCCATTGCTTCATACTGCACCGATACAATATGGCTGCCCGACCTGGCTAATGACTGCTATAAAAGATTACAATACATAATGGGCTGTTTTCTAATTACAAATTTTAAACACAAAGTAAACAAAACAAGTCCAAATGTAATAAAATATGTTTTATGGTATACAAGTGTGAATCTACGTTTGTCGGCGTGTAGGTCGTAACACTATGTTCTTCAGTGGAACTTATTTTGAATAAAACTTTTAACATAAAAGAAATTAGTTCAATCTTGAAAATTATCTAATATGTAGGGATTAGTATCAATTTCATATGTCATAGACCTAACATATTTGACAGGCGAAGTCACGTTTAAAGCTGCAGGTAATAAATATCACGCTATAACACGTGGGAGGAGGTTACAATCGAATCGTATTTAGATTTATTTTATTGGATATTCATTTGGTAAACAGATATCTACAGGTTTTGAATTGATTATTGTAAATTAGTTTTATGATTAACTTTTAACATTTACATTTGTTATGATCTATCGGTGATATAAATTATATTATTTTGGTTTATGAAATGTATAAATATATTATCCAAAATCGTAGATGACACATTAAAGTATCGGCAAAGAGAAAGTTGATTCATACACGAATTAAGGTTTTGTAAATGTGAGCATTTTTGAAACAACGCTTTTGGCTTTTGGATACTGAATCCATTTTTTTTTAACAATATCAAAACCAACTTCACACTAAAAATCAAACAATAAATACAAGTAAAATAATAGGTTGGGGAAAAAGTCTTTTCGCATATAGTATGTATGAACTTGTAATAAGATCTCTTTGGCTATACCATTTGTATCTGGCTGATTTTGGTATCATTAAAAAGTTTTAATTTTAAAGAAGACAATTCCAAATTCAAATTAGGAAAATGTGTGATTTCATTTGTTTTTCTTATTGTTAAAATGAGTGAATCTAATGAAGAAATTCGATATATTTTAAAATTTTACTACAAAAAAGGTAAAAATGCAACACAAGCCGCGGAAAAAATTTGTGATATTTATGGACCTAATGCAGTATCTGTGTAGAGTAGCGCAAATTTGGTTTAAGCGTTTTCAATCCGGAAATTTTGATATCAAAGATGCACGTCGCTCTGGCCGCCCTGTTACGGACAAAATTGATGCCATTTCTGAAAAAGTGGAGCAAGATCGGCATATTAGTAGTTACGATGTAGCTGGAGAACTGGGAATTGAACACAAAACTGTTTTGGCGCATTTGAAAAAAGCTGGGTACACATAAAAGCTCGATATTTGGATGCCTCATGAGCTTCCTGAAAGAAACCTAATGAACCGTGTACTCATTTGTGATTCTTTATTATGACGTAATGAAACCGAACTATTTTTGAAGAAGCTGATAACTAGTGATGAAAAGTGGATCACGTACGACAAGAACGTGTGAAAAAGAACGTGGTCAAAGGCCGGTCAGGCTTCACAGACTGTGGCGAAACCTGGGTTAACTCCCAACAAGGTGATGCTGTGTGTATGGTGGGATTGGAAGGGCATTATTCATTATGAGCTGTTACCGCCAGGCAGGACCATCGATTCTGAACTGCACTGCGAACAACTGATGAGATTAAAGCAAAAAGTTGAGAGAAAGCGGCCGGAATTAATCAACAGAAGGGGTGTGGTTTTTCACCATGATAACGCTAGACCTCACACATCTTTAGCCACTCAGCAAAAACTATGAGAGTTTGGCTGGGAGGTGTTAATGCATCCGCCGTATAGACCTGACCTTGCACCTTCAGATTTTCACCTGTTTCGGTCTCTGCAGAATTCAGGCAGTGTCAGGTTAACATCACGAGAGGACTGCCAAAACCACTTGTCGCCGTTTTTTGATCAGAAGCCCCAAAATTTTTATAACAATGAGATCACGTCCCTACCTACAAGATGGCAAAAAGTTATCCAACAAAATGGCACCTACATACTTTAGTCAAATGTAAATAAACTTTATAAAAAAACCTTTTGAATTTTTATATAAAATGCGAAGAAACTTTTTCCCCAACCTAATATAAAAATTACTATAATTTGTAAAGTTGCTGTCCTTTTATGTTTCACTTGAAATTCGAGATGTAGAAAGCAGTCGGTTAAATATTTATTTTTTGCTTTTTAGTGTAAAGTAAATATTTGGATTCAGTATCCAAAAGCCAAAAGTGTTGTTTCAAAAATGATCACCTTTACGAAACCTTTCACCTTTTTTTTTTATACTGTTTAGTTGCGCAAATACTTCAATATCTTTAGAAATAATATATAAAGCACCCGTAGAAATTGTGCAACTGGCACGCGTATACAAATGTGTCATCTCACTTTTCGGTGTATATGGTGTTCAACAAAAGTGGCTCTTGATTTCCTTGCGATCCACAAAAGATCCTTAAGGGTAACTTTCGATTTCTCTGGGATCCACTAACCAGATACTGACTTGGTGACCATGGAATCGACTTGGGAGTATATATACTTACAACTAAAGAAAAAAAATCAAAATCGATAGACAATCGACGAAGAAATACCGTAATATACATATAAAAAATTAAGCGCCTGTAGGAAATATAATAGCAACACGAGTATATAAGATTTTTTCTAAGAATTTAGATGCACGGCGTTCTTTAATAAAGGTTATGCTCGATAGTCCTGAGATGCGATCCACTCACCAAATCCGGACTTGGTGACCATGGGACTACCTCGGGAGTACATATTTACGAGTAAAGAAAACACTTTGAAAATCGGTTTACAATTGACAGAAATATGGTGTTATGGTGAATTTGGTTAACATCTTTCTTGAATTTCTCTAATTCCTTGCAATATACTCATTAGATCCTAACATGAAGACAATGAGACTAATTCGGGAGTATAACCTTTCGATTAAAATAAAAATTTTGAAAATCGGTCCACAATTGACGGAAAAATTGAGTAACGAACATGCAAAAAAAACATTGAGATGAATTAAATTATTTTGTTTTTTTTACTTGCCTTTTCATTCTAGAACTTCGACACTGGCAAAATCAACGCCGTGTGTGTTGAAGCCATTAAAAAAAAGAGAACCTCTTCCTTTTTTGAAGTCGGTTAAAAAACATCCAAACACCAAACACCAAAAACCTTAGTATTTGTTACTTCCATCGAAGTCCTCATTGTGCGTGGACTGCCTTTTTTTGTTAACGCAGGAGAATGTCTTTTTGGACATATCCTCCGACCTCGGGAAGACTCATGTATGCTCCTGCATGCCGAGGGATATGTGGTACTCTCAGCGGTCGCTTCTCTACGCTCACTTCGCCGAGGCAGAAGTAGTCGCGAGAAACCGGCCGCCAAACTACTCACTAAACCTAAACCTGCGCCCCTTTAGCCGCGGTTTTATGAGACGCCATGGGATCTAGAACAGAGTTACTGCACCTTGAGTACGTGGACTACCTACATTAAGCTGATCTTACCCGGTTCACGTCTATCTTTTAATTTCGAAGGAACTGAAAAAAATTTATGCAGACATATAATAATTGAATTGTTCAATTTCATTGAATGGCATCGTTTCCTATCACTTCTGCACATATCAACCCTGTAATTCAGTTTTAAGAAGTGTATTTAAGGAACATCACATAATTTTAATTCCCTACATTACCCGCTTCAGCAATGATTTTGTAAAATCAGTAAAACGGATATTACTTACATGTGAAAGTAAGTACATGATCAGTCGATATACCACCGCCAAGGGCAGAAGTAGGTAATGGTTCGCTCGCACGGCAAGCTAAGAATAGAGAGGCACATTGTAATGATGACATCTTAAAAATAAACCGCATATCCTACAACTGGTTTTTATATCCCTAACCTATGGGTTACCCTTGCAAATTTTCAAGTCCGATTTCATTACCATCGAGATCGATTTTGGGACAAAAAACAACCATGTCCTTTCTCATGGTGCAATTTATCTCAGGAGCAAGACTTATTTCATTCCTTGTAATCTTAGACTATAGACCATAGACCATAGACCAGATTACTTTTACTTTGTTTCGTGTGATAATATTATTTAAAACGCAATTCACATTTTCATGCTTAAATGTTATATTGGTTGAGCACATTCGAGCCAAAAGCAATTTTATTGGTACAAATGGATCAATACGATTTTTTATATATAATACACACACACACACAAACGCACGCGCCCACACACTTCAAAGTATTTCTATGAAATATTTACATATAAGTATAGGCAAATCTTAATCATTTCGAAATGTAGCTCCCCTCATAAGAATACTTAGTAAAAATGTAAATTTTACAAAACCAAAGCTGTAATCGGACGACATTCTTGTTACTGGATTGTTTATTATGCAACTCATTGCTTGCAATTAACAACAAAAACTGTATGCCGCTTGTATCCGATAATAGAAAATCTGAGATAAGGCATCACTACATTTTATTAGATAACTTCGCAGTCTTAACCCTACATATCATGGAAGACGAACTATATTACATTTCACGGTATTCAGTCCATTCCCAAAGCCCTTAAGAAGTAACAAACAGACATATAAGTATTCAAATTAAGTTACTTTTAAATTTATACATTAACTTGTAAATAAAATACTAAGAATGATAAATCTCCCGGTGAAAAATGTGTCTGTATGTGAATAGTTGGTGCCATGATCATTTTTATCTCTGTTTTTGGCTTTTACAAAATGTATTTCACATTGATTAGCGTCAGTTACCGACCGACAATTTACTTCAGGCTGTGTTAAAAATTATTAAATATTATGCTCCGACTTTCACCTTGTTTTATTTTCCTAAAAAAAAAAACAATTGAGCAATTGACAATATACAAAACGTCACAGCTTTCATGACGTACGTCATATTTCTGACGAGTCAAATAGCTTATTTAGTAAGGCTTTATTCACATGCTCTTTTTTGTATTATACATTATTTTAGAATTTATTGTACAATTGTACATCTATTTTATCATTGTAATTAAATTGTTTAATTAATTTTGTTTCGATTCACAAGAGAATACATTATAGATAACTTGCAATATTATAAACTTCTACCTTTGTAATATATCATATCATTGTAATGAAAGCATCTTCATATAATTATAATTGTAGATATTATAGCAAATGCCCAATTCTACTACATGAATATCAATGAATCCTTGACACTCCCTAGATACACAAACCGTGAAAAGTTGTATTAAAACAAAAGAAGATATTTTTCGTTAGCATTCGTAAAAATAAAATAACTATACAAAGTAGTGGATAAGTATGTGCAATCCTTAATTAATAAGTTTGCGATTTTATGTCGTATCGAGGACCGGTTGTGTAAAAACACGAGTACGAAAGCTACCATGATCTTGGTCCCTAAATGGGTACATTATTTCCAATCTATATGGGTGCAAACTTCATTTTTCTGTTGCCTGTTTAGTTTGTTTACTGCAGTTTTTTAGAGTTCCGTAGTGATTTCGGTAAAAAGTAAAGCGTTTTAACTAGGATATTTAATTATTTATTTTATTTATGTTAATTCATGAACAAAAATACCTTGTGTCTGAATATACACGTAGAACATAAGTCTTAAAATAATTATTTTAAAATGTCCACAATTAACATTATAAAAATGACAAATACAATATATATTATTCATTTTACAACATATTATGTCAATAAGAAGGCATTTTTATATAATTATATCAACATTTAGGAACAAATATCATCACGAACTGAATAATATGCTTGTTTGAGGAGGGATACTTTAGTTATGCTTAAATGCTTTTTTCTTTTTTTAATTCATGTTTAGGCATATAGATAGGTAGTTGGTTAAAAATTTCAACAGTCTGATATGTAAAACTGTGCTTTACAACATTTAATAAAGTATCACTAGATTTATCTATTATTATTTATTTTTATTTATCGATGCTTAGTTGAAATATGTAGTTCATATGCCGTTACACAATGCAGACGTGATATCGCGAAAACGTTATGATTAGGGTTGGGGCCTTACATGTATCTGAAGGTCATTTTTTTTAGTGTAAGTACACAATATGCAGTCGTGTGGATATTGTTGGTCATATATTGAAAATTATAGTAGCATTGCTCCTCAATAATAGTTTTTAAGTCAACAGACAGCCAGATAATTGTTTCCAAATTCGTAGAAATAGTTCCGGCCCCCCTAACTTTTCAAGTACATACGAAGTGGGAAATTCTGAAAAAAATCGTGTTGATAGAGTTTAAAAAAACTTTCAACGTAGTTGTTCTAACAAGATTTTTGAATAAGTTTATTAGAAATGACAAAAAATTATATACAGCAGAGTATGAGCAGGAGAGATCATTTTCTATTTACATCTGATGAGTGACAAATACTCAAAAGACTATCAGGGCCGAATTCGATAAAAACTAAAGAGGTATTAGATTTTTGAAAATTCATTTACCCTTGTTAGGAATCGAACCGGCTGATCTTGGAAAAATAACATCGTGTATTTGATTAGTGTATTAAGATAAATATTTGCATAAAGTTTTAGTTAATTAATATAAAATTTTGTCTACTGTAAAATCTAACTTTAGACGTGGCTTAGTTGTCTAATGCCCGGTTTTGAAGGTACTTTTAGTTTATTTGTTCGTTAGTGCTATCGGTTCAATAATTTATAAAATTGTGTTTTTCAACACACCATCGTACGATAAACTTCAGTTTAACTTAACTGACCAATATTGGGCGTTTATCTATCCATATCTTTTGTTTGACGTTTATCTCTCAAAGACATAATTCAAAACTAAACTAAAACATATAATAATTTGTATTAAATTGTAAACTGCTTCATATATCAATCACGTCGTTTATTTGAATAAACAATTAATAACTCAATAAAAGATAACCTAAGTTTACCCATTACATAACTTTATAGAATCATTATTGAACTCGTAACTGGCAACCTCAGAAACCGGACATTAGGCGTTTAAAAGTTTAAATAGTGTACTTCATTCCAAAAATCTTGGATGGAATGTACAAAATAATCTTCTAAGGCTTAACAGTGTATAGATACCATAAAACTGCCATGTATTCTGAATATGATAATCATGTAGGTCGAACACGATGGACGTTTAACGCCTCTACAGAACTTTCAAGGTGCGTGAACCAACACGCTTTTACAGCTGTGACTTTATTCGCATATCATTGAAAATAATCACTACTACATCGATATTATTGTTGCATGGTAATCTTGATCTGTAAGACATTGTAAATGTGTCACACTGCCCACAGTAATGTATAAAATTCACATTTTATTATTATAGACATGCGCGCTGATGACAATATTTTTCCATATATTCCTCTCATTAAATATAACATTGTCATTAATTAATATGGCGTCTTATAATTATGAACATTTGTATATAAATGGGTGTAGTTGTTTATTTTAAGTAAATTAATATTATTGCCCCTAGCTCCAAAACCTCGTCTATTTTACTTGAAAGCCATATGCAGAAGTCCTTTGCGTACGCATATTTTACAGTGAATTTTAAGACCAAATACATAATTATCTATGTTATAAATATGTTCTATGACGAAGAAATCCCTTTACCAACCTAAAATCGAATTTCATTTGCACCTCATAAGATGACATGTTCAATCTTCCCTTGTAAAATCTATGTAACAGTAACGAAAGATTAAAATATATTCCAAGTTTATTCCAATTGTATTCCAAATATACATATTTCCAAATTCCAAATCTCTTCCTTAGTGAAAATTTCCTTAACTACAAATTGTTGTCTAAGCTGGTAAGTAAACTTTCTTGGCTGACTTTATGTACATACAAAAGAGAAATTATATATTATATTGAATTTAGAGACCAGGTATAGAGGGTAGGCGTGGACTAGTTAAAAGTTTTTTTTTGCGTAATTGGGAAACAAGCAAACGGCTCAGTCAGAAAACTGCCTAAGTGGTGCATGCGTTCCGAGCAGGATCGAAGCCGCGCCCTTGGAGTTTGGGACGTGGTTGCTAGCCATTACGCTACCACGACTTTTATATTTTTTTATGTGGAAATGAATGTGCGTTTTTATTTATTTTCCTTTTTATTTTTTTACATATTTCGCACCACCACCATCTTGTTTTTAGAATTTAAAAAAATGCTGAAAGTGTACTTAGAATGGAATAAACTTAACTATTATTTATTTTATTTTATATATCTAACATCTACTTCTACGAGCTAATTTAAATCTTATTTTACTACATTGTACTACTATGCTAAGTTTCTTATGTTAAAGTCCACATATTAGGCCTGTGACTACTGTTATATAGTTATTTTTTTAAATTTATTCTCCACCGGGTGATCGAGATTTATCCGGCTTTTCGTATCTTTTTTATATTCTTTTTTATATAGAGATAAAGATATAGAGGGGTTGGAATAGGGAAGGTGGGATAAGAGAGAGGAAGTGGGCCATCGGATCTCTCACTCATCGCATGAAACCAGATTAGCTGAAGGTTAATCGCTTCACGCCGATGTTCTGTTAGAGCGTGGTGTGACACCGGTCAAGACGGCCCTAAGAGCTATAACCAAAATCACCATACCAGCATGGCTCTACCACGTCTAACGTCACTCTACGGGATAACCCCACTACACGCACGGCCACCAGAGCATCAACGCACCTGGCTGCCGACTTCTCGTGATCTCATACGCTCACCTAATCAGGGCGATGGCGTGAGGTCACAAAAATCACAAAGCTGCTGACAGGCCACCTGAAGCCACAGATGGCCACCGAACGCCAATGAATGGCCAACCAAGCCGCGGAGTAGCCAGCGGAAAGCCCGCGAAGGCAATCGAACGCCGCAGATTGGCCAATGCGAGCTGCTCCGAAGCTATCGCCATACGGAGAAGCCTCCAGCAGCTCCAAACCCAGTTCCCGGTGGGTATTTGCCCACTGAGTTCCAGCCGCGGTAAAGAGGTAAAACCTCGAGGTCCCAAACTCCTCATTATGATAAAGAGGAAGAAGACCCAGGACGCACCAACATGGCTCTACCACGTTTAATTACGACTTTCTTCTCCTTCTCCTGTTCTTGCGTATTTCTTGTAGAGTTGCGCGTACCGTTCCAATCAGAGCAGTTGCAGATGTGCGGAGCACAGTTCGTGCGCGAACAACGTGGATACTGAGCTTAAGAATTTTTGTCTGTTTGATAGAGCATCACGTAAAACCTACTGAACAGATTTGAATGAAACTCGACACAGAGTGAGCTTATATCCCGGATTATAACCTAGGATACTTTTATCCTGATAAATAACGTTGTTTCCATGAGATAGATGAATATGCCAAAAACGTGGCGCTGCGGTCGCTTCTTTTTGGGGCCGCCATTGAAATTCACTAGCAAATATATCGGCGCCATGCCAACGTGAACAAAGCTTCACAGATAGATACTAGTTTAAATTTTTTTTGTTGTATCTGGCAACATAAATCCCGTAGTAATCGTTACCCACGTGCGATTACAAAATCGTTACCAAAGTGAGTGTTATTTATCGACAGAAACTCAACGTGTTTTTAGGTTACTTTAAGCTTTTTAAACGTTTTAAGACCATTGTCAAGTTATTTACTTATCGTTACCACCCACATGGTAACATGTTATTTTATATTTATAGTACTTTATATTCAATTTTGAACTTTGAATATATAAATAAATTTTGATAATCTTCAAAATTTTGGTAATATATTTGTAGGGGTTTGTTTTTGTGTGGGTGGTGCGTCGATGATGGTTACCGCGTTGGGAAGGGTCACGCACCATAGGCGGGAGCCTATGGCTCTAAGAGCTAGGCTCGACTGCTCGTGAGGGGAGTTCAAAATAAGACGTCGAGTGTTGTACAGTAGATAAAGTTATTGCTTAATTTTTTTAACATCAAACTTAAGACTACATATACAGAAATATTAAGTGCTACGTGATATTTGTAAACTATGTAATATTCTGAACATGTTCGTAGATGCATCTCCGAAGGTTTTCTATTTTCTGTATTGACAGATTTTGGCAGGTACATGGACTAATCAGTTATAAACTTGCTAATTATTTAGCATTAAAATATTCCATGTATGTGACGTAACATATTTATTGTAAAAAATTATGAATACTGATTTTTTCTTCAAGTTGCATTTATAGTACAGCTCCAATCGTTATTAGTAATGTTACGAGTTGCAGGACTCGAATTAAAATGCCGTTGGAATTATTATAGAGTTTATTAGAACCATAAAACTCGTATAACACAAGTACAAATATAACTGAACGCAATAAGTCCAAACGTAATGCAGGAGATCGTAATTCAAATACACGCGCAAAGTCCGTCACTAAATACATTACCGAATGTACACAAGTCTTGCTTCGCTTGTGCTTATCGCTCGACTGCCTCATCTCTCAATTGGGGCATTGCTTTATACTGTACAAATACAATATGCCTACTCGGCCGCGTGGACTGAATTTCCTAGAATCACACCTGGCTAATGACTACCATAAAAGATTACAATACACAATAGGCTGTTTATATAATCACAAATTTTGAACATAAAGTAAACAAAAGAAGTCCAAATGCCGAAAAGGTAATAAAATGTCTACAGGTGTGAATTTGTCTTTAGTTGGCGTTCAGGTTGAAACAGTAATATCAGCTCACAAATTGCTGTTAAGTTTTTAGTCGGGGTATCGAAGAGTGTTTTTTAAAGTAAGTACTGCAATATTTGTATACCAAATGTTATGGAACATATAACGTAATTTTACTACTAGACATTTGTATTCTTATCCTCAGTACATTTGGTGGTCATACTTTAGATGGTTAACTATAAAACAGAAGCCAGATTGACATATAGTTTATAAAATTAAAACGTATGTTCAAAGCTAGGCTCTTATAGATTCTTTCCTAAAAGCCTGCTTTTACATACAAAGTAGGTTGTCCATGGTTTTGTACTTCGTCTACTTTTTTAATTTTGCTCTGCACGATTTGTGTGTATTGCCGGTGCCCTATTCATGAATATTGAAGTTTTAAAATAAACTTCAAGCAAAAGCCAAATTGTAGGTTTTTGAGTGACGCCAAATGAAGGGGGAAATGTTGCGACAACTCAAAAATACACATTTCACTAGACAGTTGGGATTTTAATACGAATATACAATTGTTTGCTAAAAGCAATGAATATCCTAAGTATTATTCACTTTAACAATCTAATATTATAAATGTTTTGATATTAAAACTTTATCAAAATCTTTACCCTTCATGTTGCAACCATAAACCCTCGCTTTTGTATATAAATAACTATTTCTTCATATCCTGCATCTCATAAATCACCTAAATTTTGACATTTATTTTGAAAAGACAGACTTCAATGTCATTTATTAGCTGTTTATAGATTGTTTTATTTAATTATGAAGTTGGTATCAATTTTATCTTCCTCCTCTCATTTATAACTCTTTCAGTCACAGTTCCGATTTTAATAGATATCCTTGTAAATTTGATTCTTACTTTATACAAAATTTTTTACGTGGTATATTGACGTCAAACGGTTAGCCTCAAGCTAATCGTCTTTCGTGCGATGAGTGATAGTCCCGATAGCCCACTTCTCTCCCCCCTACACAACCTTCGCTATCCCCCCCCCCCTATTACAATCCTATATCTCATCCCTTCTACCCCATTCCTATTATCTAATCCCTCTTTCTCATTCCCCTATCCTATCCTTTTTATCCCATCGTAAACAACGGCTGGCAACGCATTGGTTCCAAACGTTTGGAACCAAAACTCTGATGTTCTAAATGTTTATAGCCGTCAAGTAACCACTTTCCATGAACTGCCAGCTCGCCAATAAAGAAAATATATTATGTTAACACCACACATTCATTTCAAAATGAGTTCTTGTCTGAGTGGAGACGTTAATAACGCCCTTTCAATGTTAAGCAACTTGAATTTCTATTTCAGACGTCCATTAATACATAGTGGTTATATTTAATTTTAAGAAGAGATTTATGGTTACCCTAATAAAGAGTGTAACACATCGACCGGATGGGATGCAATCAGCATGCAAATGCGGTGCTCACTGCCGCTGAGCGAACTTTGAATATTGATAGTCGCATTATGATAATGCATGAATTTAAAACGCTCTTCGTGCGCTGAGTTTACTGCGACGCCGCTGCGACTATTGCGGATAGTGTAAATAGTCCTTAAGGTTTAGGCGGGATCTTGAAAGGTTTTCAGTAATACTCTCAAAAATGTTTGGCATTGTATTTTATTGACTTATCGCAACTAGTACACATAACTAACGGTTTTGAGCGCGGTTTTTTATTTGATTTCTATTTCGATGTTTAACAGTTCACTAACTATGAAAGGTCTTATAACGGCCCGATCACGACTTGGAGTTTAGCGACGCGATGGTGGTTAGCGACACACGCGACAACTATTGGCATGCTTCATACTTTAATTTTTATCGCCCTTCGCGTCATACGTAACTGTCGCTCACCGCGACCAGATCGTGGCCAGGCCGTAAACAAACAATGCAGGCCTAGTTTTTGTTATGTGGCTATGAAACCCTAAAAATAGCGTTTAATATAAGATTAAGCATTACCATATCTGTAATTTATTAGTATACATATTTTTGAGGTTTAAAAAAAATCATTTAATTTAAAATAAAACAATAATGTATATTAAAATTCAATTGGATTCAATCAAAATTTGAATGTTGTCATTGATTTTCATAGCCTATCAACCATCTGATTTTCCTCCCAATTAACTTCTCTAGTCGTTCAAGTTAATATTTCGCTGAGCCATCCCAAAGTTGAATGTACTCCATATACCACGCTATTCTACAATAGGGATTCAATACAATCAAATCAACTGAGATATTTTTATCATCTGACAAAACGGCAGAGTCTTACGATTTTATATATGTACATATTTACGACGTCATGAATGATTGAATGAATGAAAACTCTTTATTGTTCACCACAAAGTTAAATCTAGATAATTGAAATGGATACATTTGCATTAGAACAATGGGCGACCTTATCGCTTATAGCGATCTCTTCCAGGCAACCCAGTGTCTAAGGAGACTTTAAAGAAAATTTCAATAAACGATTTTTGGTGGTGTACTAAACCAAAATAAAAGTAGTAAAATCACAATCAAATACTATTAAAAATAAAATATAATTATACTATTATATACTTATATAAATATATATATATACAGATATACATATATAATTAGGTATACGATGATATTGTTACGAGTTACGAGTCCCAGGACTCGAATTAAAATGCTGTTGGAATTATTATAGAGTTTATTAGAATTATACAAACACGTATAATACAGGTACAAATATAACTGAACACAGCCAGTCTAAACGTAAAGCACGATTCAATAACAAGTACAAAGTCCGTCACTAAATAGATTACAAAATGTACACAAATCTTGCTCCGCTTGTGGTTATTGCTCGACTACCGATCTCTCCATTGGGCCATTGCTTTATACTGCACCGTACAATATGGCTGCCCCATCGCGTAGGCCGAATTTCTTAGAATCAGTTCGACACACCTGGCTAATGACTGCCATAAAAGATTACAATACACAATGGGCTGTTTTCTAATTACAAATTTTAAACACAAAGTAAACAAAAGAAGTCCAAATGCGGAAAGGTAATAAAGTGTGCTTTTATGATATGCAGGTGTGAATCTACTTTGTCGGCGGGTAGGTCGTAACAATATTATAAATTAGATATATATACATTCGAACAATAGATACATTCATTTAATGTAACAATTTTTATTTAATATGCACAAGTCATTTGCAAGTATAAGCGGTCAAATAGTGCATCATTATTATTTAAATATTAATTAAAATTATAAGCGAGTTGCCTGGACGATACTGTTTTAAGCGATAAGGCCGCCCTGTGTTCAACATTTTTTGTACCTAGTTTTAAGAACGTAGTTTTGATTTTTGCTGAACAATAGTGTTGTCATTAATTCATATTATCAAGATTGCTTTGTCTTTTTTAGTTTATAACATGTGACCGCAACCCTATTATGCGTACCTCGCATTCATAATATACCGTGAATTATAGAAAATTGGGTACATTATACCCTTCCTTTATAGTCCCAAATTTTCTGTATGTATACACTTACCTTTATCGAGATTATTTTCTTCTAATGCTGGGAAGTTTATAAATACCACGTAGCTGAGCTTATAGCTTCTCAAAAATAATAATAATAACCACAAGCTCGTCAACATCTTGATCTCTTACAGTGACTGTTTGAGATGAGCTTCCACTGACGAAATTTTGTAGCTCAATATAGCGATCATTGCACACATGGGTATATTTGTTAAATTTAGTAACCTCTTTCAATTTGTATTATATGTAATTTTACAACTATTATTTACGTAAAAAAATGAAAACTAAAATACCTATACTAATAATATCTATATACAGCTTAATTTATAAAAGATAAAAATTACAAATAGTAAATGGGTCCCAAATCACCGTTAGTTTGGAAGGGTTCCAAAACGTTGGCCGCGTTACCACGTTTTTGGTAACGCTTAGGCGTTGCCCAAAATACAAGCCAGCGTTTTGGTCGCGTGAGACATCTAACAACCGTTCTGATAGGTCTCGATGAAGGCGATGGGCTTCTAAACCCCTTGGCCCAAGAGTTTCGACACCAAAAGCCGCAAATATGTATCCGCTACTAACGGATGCATATTTGAAACCTCTTACTTAAAATATTTTTGGAAACCCCCGCCATAAGATGGCTCAATTTGTTTAGAGCTAGATCTTGTCCATACCAATTTTTGATGCAAATTTTTCTTTTCATCTTTTAAGCATTATATTCTTTCAAAATTCTATTATGAACATAAATGGAAACTAAACTAACTTCAAAAAATAAAATTAAATACTAAAAATAAACTAATTTGTAATAATAATAAAAATTACATAGAATATATGAGTCCCAAATTCTCGTCAGATGGCAACGTTCCCAAAACGCTGACCGCATTTCCTCGTTCAATGGCAACGCTAATTAGCGCTGCCCTAAATATAAGCCAGTCCTTTCGTCACGTGAGACTTCTATCAAATGTGTTGATAGGTCTCGATAAAGTCGATAATCCTCGGGATCCCGTGGCCCTAGAGTTTCGATACTGAAAGCCACACATATATATCCATTGCCAATGGATGTATATTTGCGACGTTCAGGCTCTCCTGACGTTCGGCTGCTGTGCCAGCTGTCACAACCGTGACTAGAAGATGGGAAAGAGCCAAGCTATCGACGCACGTGGCGTCCCTCACTAATGGTCGACTCATTTTCCAGGGCACCAAAGACATCCCACCCGATCTCTTGCCATCGTAGTTATATATTATAAGTTTTTTTTTATATTGAGTAGGTTTGACTGACATTGCGCCTGATGTCAGGTGGAAATATATTTTTTAAGCTACTTTTAAATATTTAAGGGACAGGGGATGCATTTTGATATTTAATTCCTAATTTTTACGATTCCCTTGACAGAGATGAAATCCAGAAGTTATTTCCAGATTTTGCTTAATGACTTTTTTATTTAATATTTAAAGTAAGTTATATCAACCCCAAAGTTGTTAAAAATGAAATTGTATGTTGCGTGTCTAATTCTTGAATTATAATGTAAAAATATATGAGAAAAGGAAGTTGTCGAGCTTAAATAAATGTTTTCTATGAAAATTGATTGAAATAAGATCCGTTGAGTAGATTTCGAAATGTGGGGTATTTTTGGTTAAATACAACTTTTTGGATTCTGCAGCTAATTATTCAGTTTCTTATATTATTCAATGTTTATTGAAAGCGGAATACAAACATAGCATTATAGGTATTTCTAATGCTAATTGTTGACGCCATATACACGTAACCGAGAACCAAGAAAAAAATTTCAAGCAAACAAATAAACTCTTCAGCTTTAAAAGAATGTCAACAAAATAAAATAAACGAAATGATTCAGAAATACATAGTATTTCCAATGTCTCTGCTCCATCTGGGATAATTTTAGTGATCGTTTCACGTACATGTAGCAATCGGTTTAATGCGTTATTTGTGATGCGACATTGTTATTAATTGTTAATGACGTTAAACATGACGTACGTAGCTAATTATTAACAGCTTCATTTGAACGCTATAAACAAGACTCATTTCACCACAGTCACGTCATCACAGTTCTATATTCAAACATACATGTTCACTCTCAAAAGCTAAATTCTCAGTGGACGCTCAAGTTAACGCATGCCATCCGAAAATTCCGAGAAGTTGATTTAAAAAATCCTAGATGCGTCGATTCCGACTAGACGCGTGGCGCATGCGTATCACACACACATTACCATACAATGGACAGGTCGTGCTGGGACAAATAACTGTCCCCATACTTACCTCGGCGACTAGTGATGGGCAATAACAAGATAATCAACTAGGAAAAACAATAAATAAATCCACATAATCTACAGATGCTAATATTAATTATTGAAATGTTATTGGAAACTGAGGCCTTATTTCAAACGTCTTTCGTCGCTCGTTTTCAATTTTATAAATTTTTTGCTTTTTAGTTTTATATATTTAAGTGTATTTTCCATTGTATGTTCCATTTATTTTTGTGTATATGGTCTATATGTGTCATAATTATGAGTAAAATATTCGCGCATATTTTCTGAGAACTTCAATATTTAGATACTTTTAAAAGTGATAATTTAATATTTTGAACATGAAAATATTTTATTACATATATCAATGGACAAAACAATGCAAGAAGACTTAACTTATTCATATTATATTCTACTCATAGTCCCTCGATACTATAAGTAGAATACTGAGCCCAGATCACCGTCTTCTATGGGTAAGGTGCCCAGAAGGCTGGCTACGTTTCCTCGCTGGATCGCCATACTGATCCGTTGGCCGAGGTAAGCACCTGAAGAGTCAATGAGTCGTTTCGATAAATTTTGGTAGAGGCTCATGGCCTCAGGACCCCACGGTCCAAGCGTCTCGACAGCAAACGGCACAAATATATAACTCTCACTGAGGGTTGCATACTTGCGCCGCTTGAGTGATTCGGCTGTTTCCGCCGCTGTACCGGCTGATTTATATTATTGAAATTTTAAAGAAATATTTTTCTTTCTTTCTTCTATCTGAAATTTCATTGACTCTTTCCGGCTGATCGGACGAAAAGGAACGACGAAAGGCGTTTCAGAGTGAGGCCTCTGAAACGTTTTAACAATTAATGCTAAAAGGCTTGGTTCGCAACACCAATGTATTGCCGAAAAATAGACCAGAGCTTTAATTGCGTTTATATGTTAAATACGGAAGTTAATCAATTTGTAACCTTTTAAAAACTAAATGACTGATCACATCTTAGTGGAATTTGGCCAGGAGATAGATTCTTTCCTAAGGAAAGACAGCAATGGCTTTTTTTACAAAAATAATCTTTGTGATGAAATTAAAACTTATATGGATAACACATAATTTTGAAAATGAGGGTTATAGTATCTTATGAAAGCGTAAGCTTAAATGAATATATCAGCGTTTTTGCCAAATTATCCCATTCATTCACTTGCCTTACCATTGGTTGAATTTTGACATTACTTCTATAGAACTTATGTCAAATTTTAACCTACAGTAAAGCAAATGAAGGGTCGGTAGGATATAGGAACTGACCAAAAGTAGATAAAATAGTCCCTGTATAATTTAAACATCACGCACACAAAGACGCAGGCGCAGCCATTATTAGAATATTTTTAAATATGAATAAATTGAAATTTGAATATTTTTTGATCAATACAAGTATTTATTGTATATGTATGTATCACGAGTTAACACATATAGTCAAGATTTATAACCTCATTAATCAATTTATTCATTACAATGAAAAAGCAACATAACTTCAAATAATCAGAACTAACCAATCGATCTTTGTATATTTGTTGTTATAACGAACATAATTATCTGAGATTAAACGAACATAAATTAGTACATGTGCATTAATCGTTCCCACATCACTATTGGTATCGGGCACGGACTTCACTGACAATCTGTCTGCTACCACAAGTGAATTCATTGATTGAACACAGTCTTCATTATGGGCATCGATTATTCGTTCGACAAATTGTTAAATGCAATTGGCTTTACCACGTGTCGATACATTGTTGCAACCTGCTTGACTTCTTCATACATTACAAATGGCTATAAAGCCACCTTGATACTGATATTATATGATGAATTAAAATAACTTAATATAAACTACTATGCATTGTTTAGAACAAACATATTTAAAAATAAACATAATTTGAATCCCAAAATAGTTCTGAGCATAAATGGGCTTCTGAATAGAACACTCACACATCACTACTGGTATCGGGCACGCACTCCAGTGTCAATCTTTCTGCTACCACAAGTGAATTCATTGGTTGAACACCGTCTTCATTAGGGCATCGATCATGCGTTCGGCAAATTGTTAAACGCAGTTGGCTTTACCTTGTGTCGAAACATTGTTGCAACCCGCTTGACTTCTTCATACATTACAAATGGCTATAAAGTCACCTTTATACTGGCATTATACGATGAATTATAATAACGTAATATAAACTACTATGCATTGTTTATAAGAAACATATCTAAAAATAAACAAAATGTGAATGAATCCCAAAATAGTTCTGGGCATAAATGGATTTCTGAGTAGAACACTTGCACATCACTATTGGTATCGGGCACGCACTCCACGGTCAATCTGTCTACTACCACAAGTAAATTCATTGGTTGAACAGTCGTCATTATGGGCATCGATCATGCGTTCCGCAAATTGTTACACGCAACTGGGTTTACCACGTGTCGATACATTGTTGCAACCCGCTTGACTTCTTCATACATTACAAATGGCTATAAAGTCACCTTTATACTGGCATTATACGATGAATTATAATAACGTAATATAAACTACTATGCATTGTTTATAAGAAACATATCTAAAAATAAACAAAATGTGAATGAATCCCAAAATAGTTCTGGGCATAAATGGATTTCTGAGTAGAACACTTGCACATCACTATTGGTATCGGGCACGCACTCCACGGTCAATCTGTCTACTACCACAAGTAAATTCATTGGTTGAACAGTCTTCATTATGGGCATCGATCATGCGTTCCGCAAATTGTTACACGCAACTGGGTTTACCACGTGTCGATACATTGTTGCAACCCGCTTGACTTCTTCATACATTACAAATGGCTATAAAGCCACCTTTATACTGGCATTATACGATGAATTAAAATAACGTAAACTACTATGCATTGTTTATAAGAAACATATCTAAAAATAAACAAAATGTGAATCCCAAAATAGTTCTGGGCCAAAATGGGTTTTTGAGTAGAACACTTGCACATCACTATTGGTATCGGGCCCACACTCCACTGTCTATCTGTCTGCTACCACAAGTGAATTCATTGGTTGAACACCGTCTTCATTACGGGCATCGATCATGCGTTCTGCAAATTGTTAAACGCACTTGGTTTTACCACGTGTCGATACATTGTTGCAACCCGCTTCACTTACTATATACACTAACGGCTATAAAGACACCTCGACATCGATATTTTATTACGAGTCAAGATAACGTTATAAAAATGATTATGCATTATTTATGTGTAATTTTTATGATATAGATAGACATTTTTGAAAAACATATTTATACAGATAAATAAAATTGAAGTGTCTGTTTGTAATGTCAAAATAACAGCGTTTTATGAAATGCATATGAAAGTATATAACGGTACTTATATCAAAAAATCATTTTTTAAACTTTTTGTCTGTCTGTCTGAATGTTCCGGGTAATCTTCAGAGATTAGCCGGAACGAACGAAATTGAACGGCTAGACCGATTTTGATGAAACTCGCTGGCAGATAGCTGATGTTATAAGAATTAACTTAGGCTTCTCTTTAAACTTTTTAAGAAAAAACAAATCCACACGGACGAAGTTGCGGGTACAGCTAGTTATCAGTTATAATCGACGTATCCTTCCGTCTCATCCTATTTTTTTAAAACTATTACACCGTCGGCAGATAACACACCCAATCTAAACAAGTTATGCTTGTATTATGGGTAATATTCCACAAATCACTCTGAGGCCAATCGAAGACACCCAGACCATAGTAATTAAACTGAAAGTTCGATAACGAAATTTATCATACCAGGAATCGAACCTGATCATTCTTTATTAACTAATGAATTGAAGAGGTGACGACATATTCGATTCAAAAACGTAAAAATTGTGTCTCACCCACTCAATTTTTTGAATAAAGGTTGAAATATTTTTTTAGAATTGACGTTAGTACAACTTAAAAATGCTTTCACTGGAAACTATTTTAGCAATTCAAAATGTTGATGCAATTTCAAATTCAAGTTCAAATTAATTTATTTATATAAACTTATTTCTAGGCCTAATATAATTATATCTAAAACTAGATAAATTGTTCGAAATAGCCAAATATATACATATAATAAAATTGTAGAGGTCAAATTTCTGTACAATGAAAAAAATGCTAAAATCGGAGTCAGGGGGGTGTAAGAAGTGAAATAGAACTAATTTAGATTTTTTTTCCAATTTTTTGTTTCTCTGTTTGTCTGTCTGTTTGCCTCGGCTAATCTCCGAAACGACTGGACCGATTTAAATAAAATTTTGTATGGTGGTAGCTTATATCCCTGGTCAACATATAGGATACTTTTGATCCCGAAAAATTTAAGAATTCCCATGGGATAGTTAAATCAACTTATGCACCTAATTAAGTATTGATATTGCCGGTATCATCATCATACAATAAAACAATTTATATATTAAAAAACAATTAGGCTATATATCATCACGCTGAGAACAATAGGAGCGGAGCACCAATGAAGAATGTTTTAAAATCAGGAGGGTTTTTTTAACTATTCCACGCGGACGAAGTCGCGGGCAGAAGCTAGTGTTTACATAAAAACAGAACAGTTCGTTGCACTGCAAAAGTATAAAATTGTGCTGCATGATATCAATGGCGAATAATTGTCAAAAAAATTTCAATTTTTCTGAACACAAAGTGAAGTGAGTGCCCCCCGTATAGGGTGGAGGAGGAGCGAGATGGAATGCTCCTCCGTTTTAAAGGAAGATCTTCCAGGGAAACCAGTGTTGCTCTTCGCAGGCCTAGCCCAGGCCCATCTGTTACTGGTAGAAATTTGTATATATTCTTTGTATGTTTCGGGAAACGTTTGCGACCTCAATTATTGTACAGCGCCATCTATTGGCTTGTAAGTGTTCCACTACACACCCCTTTGCTGAGACTGGAAATCGATGGTAGACGAATGAAGTCGAGAGTCGTTCACAGTTATCAGTGCTTCTCGTAGTATGCCAATTCATTTGTCACTTGGCAGTCCCGTGAGTCGGACTGAATGCAGTTCTAATGAGTCAGATCTTTGTTTGTTGTCCCAGTGAGTCGGGAGAGCAGGAGCTCGTGATTCGGTTTCCATTGCGTATGGAAAGACAGTTGGAGTGGGCGATTAGCTTCCCGCGGGTCACATGGCCGGACTGTGTTGGCTGTTGAGTGGTGGCCATCCACAGGAAGCAGCGTACAGCAGCCTGTTTTGGTTGCCGAAGTCGCCTGAGTGCGTAGCCGTGGTAGTAGGGGTGGAGGTACATCGTGTTTGCAGGTGTGCAATCTAACTCATCTAACCCTATAGTGGCTACCAGTGATGATTGGCAGTGGAGGGTAGCAGGATATACTTGGTATCTAAGTTATGCGGGGAGTGTGGTACTGATGATGGTGCTTGAAGTTAAGGTTGAATTGAAGTTCTATGGAGTTGGAGGCTTGAGCTTGAAGTGAAATCTTGAAGTTAATTTTTGAGACTTAATTGAAGGTAGTTTGAAATCTTGAATTTATTGAAAATTTACTTGATTGAAGGTTGAATGAAGTTATTGAAAATTCAAAGTCGTTCAAGTGAAGGTTGCGTGTTCGTTAATCGAGGGTCACCAGTGGAGGGGGTGCGGGGTGCCCGACTAGGGTGGAGGAGCGGGATGGAATGCTTCTCCGTCTTAAAGGAAGATCTTCCAGCGAGGCTAGTGTTGTTCCTCGCAGGCCTAGACCCATCTTTATATGTTTATGTACCCATATTCTTTGTATGTTTCGGGAAACGTTTGCGACCTCGATTATTGTACAGCGCCATCTATTGGCTTGTAAGTGTTCCACTACAAAAGTACCCTATGTTCATCCTCGTTTTCGAAAGTACATGTATACCAAATTTTCTGATGATCGATGTATTCCCGAAGAATACACCTGGCCTGGAAGTATGCTGCCGTAACAACCTTGAGTTGTATTCCAGCATTAGTAGCGAGGTGCCAATCTCCCTTTAGAGAGCAGCAGCATATTTCTAGCACCTTTGGTGTTACAAATGTCCATAGGCGATGGTAACCACTTTTCATCGTGCCGTCTGGCTGCTGAACGCATGCAACAAAAACAACAGGGAACAAATAAACATACAACATCGAGACTAAGATATCAAAATCGATAAACTGTAATAATATGATTTTCTTTCTTCTTTCAAAATCTTTTGACGCTAATCATACCATCTGATTTACATAAACATTTTACAATCTCTAACTCTAACGCGGTAAAGTGAGGCACCAAGAATACGCGTTTAACAGTGCTGACCTAAGTTGACCGCAAATCAGCAATAGGCCAAACCCACCTAACCGAGCCATTAATAAGTTAGTGCAAAGTTTTATAGTCCGCTGTAAAGTACGGTAATTTTTCTTTGAAAGTAATTGACAGACATATACTTAGGCGAGCATATTGTGTGCCGGTTATTATGACTACACTAACTTAGCATATTTTTTGGAGGTTAAGGAGGGAAGGTTTGAACGGTTTTTGTTCATTGTTTACGGTTTCAGGCAGGAACCTAAATGTTTGATATATGTATACTTTCTTAATATATATATATATCAATATTTCCAGGGGAATATAGATATGAATCTCCGAACAATCCCAAGAGCTAATTTTAAAACCATGGCTACAAATATGAATGTAAATTTATTATTTCACCATATTTTTATTCTTATATTACCGAATTTGAAATATTAGGTAGGGGAAAAAGTTTCTTCGCATTTTATGTAAAAATGAAAAAGGTTTTTTTATAAAGTTTATTTCCATTCGACTAAAGTATGTAGGTGCCATTTTGTTGGATAACTTTTTGCCATCTTGTAGGTAGGGACGTGATCCCATTGCTATAAAAATTTTGGGGCTTCTGATCAAAAAACTACGACAAGTGGTTCTGGCAGTCCTCTCGTGATGTTAACCTGACACTACCTAAGGAATTCTGCAGAGACCGAAACAGGTGAATATCTGAAGATGCAAGGTCAGGGCTATATGGCGGATGCATTAACACCTCCCAGCCAAACTCTCGTAATTTTTGCTGAGTGGCTAAAGATGTGTGAGGTCTAGCGTTATCATGGTGAAAAACCACAACCCTTCTGTTGATTAATTCCGGCCGCTTTCTCTCAACTTTTTGCCTTAATCTCATCAGTTGTTCGCAGTACAGTTCAGAATCGATGGTCCTGCCTGGCGGTAACAGCTCATAATGAATAAAGCCCTTCCAATTCCACCATACACACAGCATCACCTTGTTGCGAGTTAACCCGGGTTTCGCCACAGTCTGTGAAGACCGGCCTTTGACCACGATCTTTTTCGCACGTTCTTGTCGTACGTGATCCACTTTTCATCACCAGTTATCAGCTTCTTCAAAAATGGTTCGGTTTCATTACGTCGTAATAAAGAATCACAAATGAGTACATGGTTCATTAGGTTTCTTTCAGTGAGCTCATGGGGCACCGAAATATCGAGTTTTTTTGTGTACCCAGCTTTTTTCAAATGCGCCAAAACCGTTTTGTGGTCAATTCCCAGTTCTCCAGCTACATCGTAACTACTAATATGCCGATTTTGCTCCACTTTTTCAAAAATGGCATCAATTTTGTCCGTAACAGGGCGACCAGAGCGACGTGCATCTTTGATATCAAAATTTCTTCAAATTTAAAACTTTTTAATGATACCAAATCCAGCCCGATACAAATGGTATAGCCAAAGAGATCTTATTACAAGTTCATACATACTATATGCGAAAAGACTTTTTCCCCAACCTATTATTTTTAATAATATAGTTTATATTGGTAATAATTTGAGTGCCCACAAACGCTATAAAGATGTTCACAATTTCAACCAGGCATAATAGTAATGTACTGAAATTGCCATCTTTTAGATTACAAAACTATTGTCCTCTTTCTTTAGGGTTGGTATACGCTTCTTCAATAAGATTCCGAATGAAATGTTAGATCTGCCATTTCACTAAATTTAAAAACAACTTAAAAAATGTCTTGCTTAAAAAAGGATATTACACTATTGAAGAATATTTAAATGATAAAACTTAATTTCCATAGCAGCTCGCTCCAACTTCTTATACTATCGTCGTTATAACGTTTTAATCTTGCAAAACATGTAAGGAATTTATGTAGATATGTTGCAGTACAAACTTTTAGTTCGTCTCGTCATTATTATAACAATAATAATATTCTTCTTTCCTCTTATTATATATTTGTCTTACTGAGTATGCACTGTTTGCTACAACTCCATTCAATTCTTTGAAAAGTAATTCTGTAACTTACTTCTGTATAAAACTTATAAAAAAACAGCTTGAGATGTAAATAGAATAAGAAATATAAAACATTTTTAGCTAGACGTGTTGCTGGGGAGTTTCTTGTCGCTTTTTCCTTAACAGAAATAACGCGTTGCGAAGCGGTGTACATAGAAAAGGAAGTAATATTAAATTGTAACTTATATGTATGAACTTCAAAAAGTGTTCTCCAGTGGAATTTATTTTGAATTTGGATTTGAAGGCTGTCTACGTTTCCTCGCTGGATCGCTACGTAGATCCGTTGCCCAAGATAGGAACCAGCCTTCTGCTCACCTGAAGAGTCAATGAGTTGTTTTGATAAATTTTGGTAGCAGCTCATGGCCTCAGTTCGTGCAAGTTCATTAAATCTTTTGTTTTGGGATCATGGTACCAGTGTGTCGCGAAACCACTAAAGAAGACCTGTTCTTTTTTACTTTAAACACGTGACGGGGGGTTCATAATAAACTAGTTGCATGATAATGAAAACGTTTATTATAGGAAGAGTGGGTTACATCTCTTGCGGTCGTGTTTCTGATGGGATTCTAGCATTTACTGTCGTAACAGGTCCTTACTCCGTTTTAGTGCCAGTTTAGTGACCATTAAGTTAGTGCATAACTCTTTTCTACAGGCTGTGACGATATCTCACGATATATAAATATCGCGATGATGAAATTTTCGCTGACTTAAAACTATGGAAATAACTCAAGTCATTGACGTGGCTTACCATGAGAGAAGAATATTAAGCCGAATTAAGACGTGTTCAAAGTTCATTTCTGTCTTTCAATTTCTATGGAAACTAGAGTTTTGTCAAACCCTAGAAAGTAGCTTTATATATATAAAACCTTAATTGAAAATTGTCGTATACAGACAGACAGTCAGTCGTAGAAAGCGGCTTTGTTTTATACTATGTTCTCCTATTATATTAATGCACTATGTGTACTGTGTAAACAAAATGAGACATCAGAAATTTAATCTTAATTGTTAAATAAGGTTTCATAAATGACTTTTTAACTGCTTTTCCCTTTTCGTGTTTTAGTTCATTTCTTTTATTATAAAAAGTTCCAAATTTTGCTGTTTATATTTCTATTAGTTATTTATACACAACAATATTAGTGGTAAAGTAGTAGAGTACGATATATAAGCTCGTCAGCGCCGTATAAACTTAGGAAGGCTTTATTCATCAGAATCCATCATGGCATGACATAAATATGTGGGCATATTTATGAAATTAACATCTTTTATAATTTTTAATAACTTTACTTTTCTAATCCTCCAAGATAATATTTATGTTGCATAAATAACAATTAACACTAATTACGTTATAATTCACTTTGATTAAGGGCATGAAAAATTGGTGGGCCGGCGATCATTCCCATGAAGTGGTTATCTTCTTTCTCTTCAGATATAGCCGCCTCGCCTCCAAAGATACGACACTTCGCTAGAGTGACATTGACAATGACATTTCAATAATTCGTTTACAAATATAATAAGTTTAATTTTATTGTATTCGATTTTTGTTTAAGTTTTATAAATAATAAACATATTTTTAAATTTAAATCAGTCTCTGAAAGTCCTGGCTTCGTTTCAATTTCTTCAATTTCATGAAATTAAAAAGGCACTAATTAGAACAAGTTTCTATGCAAAGATGATTTTTTCAAATCTTAACATATTGTGGGTATATATGTTTTACTTCAATTTACAATATAGTCTCAAAATTGTAGTCATAGCTATAATATAATATACAGATTTTGCCTTAGACTTAAGTACATGAAACTATTAATATTTGCATGTCGTAAGCAATCGACGAAATATGTTGAACCACAACTAATTTCGAGATCTTTTTGTACCACATTTCTAGCACATAAATTTAGTTTCATTTGACTGTAACAGTTGGTGTTGGTAAGCTTTACAAGGCAGCTGTTAAGGCATGGTTATGATGAGTTCTAGAATTCAGCGCCACGACTTCTGAAAACCCTACATCCAGCTGTAGATCTTCACTTGGCTGATGGTGATTATGAAGTTAGCATCTGAAACAAAGATACGCAAACCATCACTCTATCTTACCTAAATTGCTTGCTAATGTTAACATTAGCACTTAACTACTGCTATAAATGAAATTGGGTTAGAGTAGACGTTACGCTGCGTTACACGTCCTGGGACCGCTCTATCCTCTGGAGCCACGATAAAACTCCGAATTTTGCCAATAGTTGTGCTTCACGTGAAATATAATGAAGAAATTCCATGAAAACAGAGTGTGTTTTACTTTTTTAAATATTTTTAGGTAGGTAGTGTGGCGAGTGATAGTGGAACAAAATAGTTTAAGACTTTTAGAAAAAAGTAGAAAGCTCGGAAGGAAAAGAGAAGGACAGATACATTTTAGAAAAAGATAGACAATGAACGAAAGTTCTAGAATAGAAAGTTCGGGAAAGACAAGACAGAGATAGATAGATGTTAGAAAGGGATAAATGATAAACGAAAGTTCGGTAAGGAAAAGACAGAGATAGATAGAAAGATGTTTAGAAAGGGACAGATAGTAAAAAAAAAGAATAAATTATGGGTTCCAGAAGATTCTTCCGGGTATATAAGCAGTGTAAGGCGCGCCTACCGGGCAGTTTACAGTTGAGTTCAGTTCAAGACAGTGAGGCGACAAGAGCGATACGAAGGAGTTAGAAGAAGAGTTTAATAGAAGACAGTGACGAGTTTAGTGGTGAATTTAGTGAAAAGTTTAGTGGACAGTTTAGTGAAGGAGGAGTTTCGGTTAGTTTAAAAGGAGGTAAATTTTGAGGTGAACACTGCAGTAGCAGAAGGTGTGTCTACGCAATATCGGCGACGTTATCGTGAGCGAGACATTTTATCGTCGATACAGTGTGTCGTTCGTTGTGTGTGTAGGGACAACCCTGCAGAGAGGAAACACGCACGGCTGTGTAAGTCAATAAAAGAGTTTAGTTATTTTTTCGAAAATGTTGGGGCCATGGAAATCTTGCTACCAAGGGCTATAAATGTCAAATTATAGAAACTAGAAATCTCGCCCTCCTTTCTTTTATCCTTTTTTTCGCCGATTCGAACTCTGCCCTACTAAATGAACTTGCAGTAATCGAAATTTTTGGATTTTTCACTTTTTTGCAGAAATGGTATCCCAAAGCGCTAATCTATACATAAAGCTTGATTTTTTTCTTGTTTCTTGTTTACATACACTAAAAAGTTATATAACATGGATATGTTGTTTAGTTATTAAAAATATGTTTATAGCGTTTTTCTCGAAATCCCTATTTTGCAAATACTGCGTTTGCTATAAGGAGGGTAGAACTATAGAAGTCGTATTTCCTTAAACACCACACTTGCCATGTATTGTCACGCCAAGTTATTCACGTCCCTTCACTTGTATGCTTACGTACTTTATTGACGGGCCCCTTAATATATAACTTAGGATAACTTGAAACTAAGAAAGGATACTTTCTATCTGGAAAATGGAATATTTTTCATAAGATACGAGTTTAAAGAATTTGCAAGTGAAATCGGATAGAAAAGCTCTTGTATATAAATAAAACAAACAAACGCCGGTTATCCCATCCATTAGCAATAATACAAAACATTTCACGAACAGACAGACAACACGACGTTACTCCACAAATTAGAAAACTAAATTAACTTCAAACGTTACTAGATTACATACATTCGGAACACCTTTATTTTTATTAACTTAAGGATTAAAATTGCTGTTTGAAATAGAACCTTGCTGAACTTGGGAATCTGTTATACTGCTCCCGGATAGCGATTTTTATAAGCGAAAGACTATTTAAATCCGCTTTAGAGTTTCAAAACAATACCTATACCGAAAATTTATCTAAAAAAAATATTAATAGTCAAGGAACTTCGACTCAATTGATAAGTTGTAATTATAGACTATATTGTTGTACTAGCTGATGCCCGTGACTTTGTCCGCGTGGTGCGGTTTTTTAACTATCTCACGGGAACTCTTCATTTTTTGGGATCAAAAGTATTCTATATGTTGACCAGGGATATAATCTACCACCATACAAAATTTAATTTAAATCGGTCTAGTCGTTTCGGAGATTACCCGATACAAACAGAGAAACATAAAATTTAAAAATGTCCAAATTAGTTCTATTTCACTTCTTACATCCTGTCTTACATGAATCGGTTTTTAGCATTTTTTTCATTGTACAGAAATTCGACCTCTACAGTTTTATTATATGTATAGATAATATTACATTTTCACCGCGCAATTAATCACAACTTTTCGAGTACCTAATTTGTTTTTTATAAATGAAGTAGGTATTTAAGAAAAAAATTCTCATTAGTTTTACAATCAAATCTAAAAAGAATAATAAGTAATTTAAATAGAACCTAAATTAACTAAAAGCATTCATACTAAGTGTCCATTAACACTTTACTTATTGTCTCTATTAACGTGACGACACTTTGTTCATGTGTTATTTATTTATAGCTAGCACATTACACTATACTTTTATTTTGTTTATAGCATAAGTTCAAATGGTTTTGTTCTTTTGAGCATTCTCGTTATGTGTTGTCGAGGAGCTGGATCGCTCGATTGCTTGATCGCTTGATCGTGTACCTAATGTCTAATAAATAATACCTATCTGTAGCAACCTAAATGGTTGCTACAGATAGGTATATATTACAAATACAACACGATAAAAAATATCGCCAATATTTATGATTAATACTTGAAGTACGTACATACTTCAATCCTTACTTTTTTTTATCGCAACCTCCATAGTCATGATACAAGGCAAAGGTACTTGTTTTCTTAACCAATTTTTATTTGTGTTATAAAAGTGATGAAATTATTTTGGCATGGTATCAACATTATTCCCGCTAGCAGTGTGACAGAGGCCTTCAGGTGTGTGCATTAGTATAATTGCACCGAGCTTCCACGGTGTGCGGTTATTAAAAATACATTAGAACGTGTGTCATATTAATTAGTTTAGAAGAAACGTTTCGTTTCGATAAATTTTCAAGTTGAAATTTTTTGACATCATGTTCTGAATATTTTGTATACATAATAAAACTACATTTTAACGGTTTTAAGCGCGGTTATCTATTTGATTTTTATTATTCCGACGTATCGACCACTTTTCAGTGGTCACTTTTCACTTGACTTTCTTTGTCTTCCGTGATCACGGCCACTGAAAGGTGGCCCAAACGTCGGAATAATAAAAATCAAATAAATTACCGCGCTTAAACCGTTAAAACGCAGTTTTATTATCATGTTCTGAAGTTTAATTTATATTGGTTTTGAAATGTTTTCTTGTACATTTGAGCGAATTAAACCGGGTCCAGAAGAGTAACGTGTAATGTAATCTGTCGTCTAATGTAACACGAATAGTATGGACGGCATACGAGCTCAACACGAATACTGTAGGTGTTGACAGTTGCCACGAACATGTCGCCTAGAAAGACCGCGATAGCTGGTGTTGGTCAATATAAAAACTTTATCCGGATGTCGCCTACTGATTTTGATCGTTTGTTAATAATGATTGCACCTAAAGCCGGCTCCACAAGACACAACCGTCCCGAACGCCGTTTAAACGAGCACTACAAGCCCCTTTGTATTCGCGCTAAAAACCGACCGCCGATGGATCCCGGCGAGCGCCGGCGCAAGCATTACATGTAAGGATCGTAGTGCCGTCTACACGTAGGATTCGTGTTTCATTATCCAATAGATTACATTACGCGTTACACTCGTCTGGACCCAGCTTTATGCGATTGTTGTTCGAGAGTCATAAAATATTTGTAACCGTTATTATTAACCTTGAATAAAATAATAATTGTTATTATTATTTTTTTAATTATAATTAATATGTTTAAGATAATTCGTATATGAACTTAAAAGTAATTGATTTGACTTAATAAAATTTATAAATCTCTACTTCTCAAAGCACCCACACATTTATCTGCATGTTATAGTGGTTCTTTCTCCGTCCACGCAGTTAAACTATGGAACACCCTCCGCCACACGATCTGAGATGGTTCATCGGGTAGCAGCTTTAAAAAGAAGTCTAAAAGTACTGTCTGTCTTAAATTATATTTTTATGTTAGTAATAGCTGTCCCGGTAAACGTTGTCCTGCCCTGAAAAAATAAAATTTAGAACCCGATTGCAGCGCCACCTACCGGGTCTAAATATGAATCTAAACCATTCTGGAATCCACCTGAATACACACAAAAAATTTCATCGAAATCGGTCCAGCCGTTTAGGAGGACTTCAGTCACATACACACGCACAGAAGAATTGTATATATAAAGATATTTTACGTTATATATGTATGTATGTATCTTATATATATATATATATATATATATATATATGTGTGTTTTCTATAGTATATATTTTAATTCTGTAGTTAGATTTTTTATATGTTTTTATTATATATAGTTAAATCATAAAAATATTTTAGTCTACACAACCCTGCCTTTTGTTTCTCCCCTTTTCGCTAGACTCATAGGTTTGCTGGAAGAAAACTTTTTTAGGGTTATGCACGCCTTTGTACATCTCCACTATTTTATAATTTTGTATGTAACTTTTTGTGTACAATAAAGAATAAAGTAATCATTTATTTATTAAATAATCATACTAGTGTTACATCTCGGTTGCATCCGAGGTATCCGCTTTGTAGTCTGTGCAAGTTTTAATGCATAGATTTTTTCGTTTCCCACGGTCTTTGATATCCTTAATCGTGGAATCATTTCTTAGATCCATTTAAAAAATAAATATTTTTCTAGATTATGTTGTACATAATCTAGAAAAATATTTATTTTCATTCTCAAATAGAAGCGACAGAAAAGCGCAAGTTTAACCGAATTTCAGAGCACATAATACTTTATGCAGTAATGAGATTCTTAGCGTTTCTTTGTACCTATATATCCTAAACTAAATCTATTCTTTTGTGCGTCTTTCTTTCTTATAAGTCTGACATTGTAATTTATTTTAATATAGGTAACCCTAAATTACACAAGTAAACGAATACAAGACATAATTTTTCGTTTGACCTTTTATTAACTGACAGAAATAACAAATGTACATCACACGGTTGTTAAATACTTTTTCTTATTATTTAGCCTTATAATAAATAGATCGAATTCTACGTAGCTAATAAAGTATCGTAACAATTCTCTAGGAATTTATTGCCTTACTTTTAAGGTTCCGTAGGGAACGTTGCAAATATATCATAAAATTGTCGTGTCTACATAACCCACGATATATTTTTAAACTGCTGACTAATATAATAAATAAATTATATAATTTATTTATTATATTATTTTTAGAATAGCAACGTTTGTACGAGGAAGCTTATTACACGATGAAAGATTTTTTTAGACGGCCGCACCGAATGGGTATAATGTGATCGTCACCAAGTCCTTTCAGAAATCATTCATATAAATTACTTTGCTGGACCTTGTATTAGTACAATCATATTTGCATTTCATTGTAAGTGAACGATAAGGTTCTCGTGGGAAACAAAGTTCATAACGTAAGTTTTGTTAAGAAGGTGTGTATACATGTCGTTATACAAGAGTGTAGGGAAAAGTAAAAATATTATGCATTTTAATTTTTTTTTACAATAGATGGTGATATTTAATTCTATAGTCTTAAAAAGTAAACCCCATGTCAATTTCTCAAACAATTGGAATGATAGGTTCTACGTAATACATACAAACAATATATGTACGTGTACTTATGTAAATTATGCATATACGTGTATATACATCCATATATATGCATATCCGCTCACATACATACACACACACACACACACACACACACATATATATATATATATATATATATATATATATATATATATATATGTGTGTATGTGTGTGTATGTGTGTGTGTGTGTGTGTAAAGATTTTAATTTTAACAAAGGCGAGGGTGTGTATTGCACTACATACATATACTATTGTGTAATATAACATACTATTAAATAAATAATAATAACTATTGAACCATAAAGTAGATTTTGCTGAAAAAATTAAAATAGTAGATATAGTTCAAACACAATTTCAAAGGAAAATAGTTTGATGTTAAGTAATTGTTGAGATATTATGACGTATTATTGATTCAATCATTATTTTAGGGATCTTTAGGGTAAATGACAAAAATAGTGAACAATTGAACCCTTCACTACACGAGTACTGAGACGCACTTAGCATATTTTTTCATTTAATATGTGAACAAAACTGCACAAGCTCATATAAATTCTACTCAGAGATAACTATTTTAATTAGAAACAATTGAACACTAAAACATATATTAATAGAACAAGTATAATCATTTTCTACCTTATCTATAAGTATTTAAAGTTCATTTTGTATATCAATAACGAGCAGATGTGCAAGTATCATAGATTTAGTTATAAAATTGAAAAGTATTTCTGTATAAATGTTTTAATTAGATACGACTTCCATTTCAAGTAGACTATTTGGCCTTAAGTGTTTTATATCAATTTGGACTCTATACCTATTGGAATAAGGATGATAATTCTTAGATGTGTCTGGAGTAATGTGTGGTATTAAAGTGGTAGAATCGTGGTTGGTAACAAAGGTCGGCTGGTTGCAGTGGGCTCGGGACGATCACGCAACGTTGTCGTCACGTATGGGCGTGGTCTTATGATTAATTGCAGTTGAGTGTAGTTTATAAAGTATGCAATGTAAGTGAAGCTATAATATGAAATGATTTATTTATTTATTCAATTCAATTACAGTGTCAAACCAGTCTTAACACTAAAGAGACAATATCCATGGTGCAAATTTCCACAAAGGACACGTGAAAATATCTAGGTCTAGATTCTCTTCGTAAATCTAGTCCAGTATGCGAAGAGCCCTAATTAAAGGTGCTTGAGAGCACATTGTTTCTACTAGCCGGCACTGCAAATAATCTGTGTTGTTTGCCGTGGGTATAGTTGTCCGATATGTCAATTTATACCCATCAAAATGTTGGGAATGTATGTATTAAAATTTTTTACGGGGTTTAATATGCTAATTTAAGGGTCTCCTCACTTCCGGCCTAAGGAAGCTATACATAAAGTACGTGATTATGGTTTTAAAAAGAAACAATCTAGAAATTTTATATGGATATTTAAGGATAAATTTTCTTTGGTTATACAATTGCTACATTAAAATTAAAAGGAATACGTGATGAACTTAGTATAAAGTTTTATATTTCATCCTTTTATTCAAAACTCCTATATTACAGTAAATGTAAATAATTGAGGTTGACTGGAAGAGATCGCTTTTTAATTGTGAGACCGCCTTTGACATGCAATTGGATATAGTTTTAGTCTGTAAGTTTATTTTCTGTAAAAGAGTTGTATATTAATCTAGATAATTAAAAAAATATAGCCCGATTAAAAGTGCTTGAACCTTTAGACATCAATTTTACTTGTATTTGTGAAGTCTATTAAATAGATGAATACTTTTAATTTAAGAATAATTAATTATTTCAGTCAGTATTTTTCTGGCTATCTTAAATTTTTCTTTGGTTTTTCTAGCTTAATCCTTAACAACACCGTTTCAAAATTCTCCACCTATTATGTTTGGCTATTTTGGAATCGTTTTTTTACCTAACCTGGTTTGGTTGTATTTTAAAGTATCGCTTACACTAGGTAATATACCTTATAAGGCCTCGCCTCACGCGCGACTATATCTTATCGCAATTACATATGAAAGTCCATTACGTTGAACAGCTATGAACCGTGTCACTGCTGTCCATCGATACTTTGGTAATAGAATTATTTGGAATTATTCCATTAAAATGTAAGTTAATAAAGTTGTGGTAGCTCAGAGAATAAATGACTCCTGCAACTCTGTTCGATCCTTGCCTAGTATAAATTAGGTAGAACATCGCTTCATCAATTTTGCTGTCTACCCTCTTCCTGTGTGAGGCGACGGCCAATGCACAGGAGGGTAAAGGCAGCAGCCATTTTTGGACACTGACTGTCTACATTATTAACTTATTGTGATTACTGGTCGTGCCAAGGACTTTTATCACACCTAAAACTTAAAAACGAAGTGCTAGCTCTATAGTGGAATTTAATTCCGGGTGCTGTTTCTGTGTGCAACCTGAACCGAGCCAGAAGAGGGCAGATCCCAAGGTTGGTGGAGCTTCTGCTTTTCTAGGGTAAGGATCTTGGTCATATCTCTGTCATATAGTCCACAATTACCGAACCAGTATATTATCCGTGGGCTATAGTGCCACACAAAGTCTTTGTAAAGACGTGGATTCGAATCCTAGCAGAAGGATGCGCAAAAGAATCTCGTGTACGAGTACTCCAAGTCTCTGGGCTGTATTAGACCCGAAACCTTATGAAACTTTGCAGTCTATCGCGCCCTTGCTCACGTCCAGCCCCGCACTAATGTTCAGCTGGCATCCAATGATCTTGCACATAGACTACAAGTGCATGAGGTTCCTTACATGATGAATTTCTGGTGTAATAATTAGTGTTACATTCACTATGTTCTAACTGTAAAGAAAGATTGCAAAAAAATATGCTTTAAGATGCTGCTTAACTTTAAGATTACATTTTAGTACTAGGACATGTCCGTGACTTCCTCCATGCTTGACTTGAAATTCCCGCGGGATTCTCGAAACACAAAGTATCTCAGCGTTTAAAAAAGAATGTAAGCTAACGTTTTAGTGGAAACTGTGTCGGAATAAGCTAATTTTTATGCACCTGAACAACTTCAAACCTCTCCTGGGAAATTCCTGCTGGATTCCCGGGTTAAAAAGTATCACAATTTTATTATATAAAATTTAATATCGGTCGGTGTATAATCGCATTGGAATTAAAAAAAAATTCAAACTGGCCGTTTTAAATCATTCCCAAAAGAATCCCGCTGGATTTCCGGGATAAAAATAGCGCAGATTTTAAGTCTAACACTTAGCTGTCGATCAGCGAAAACTGCATCGAAATCGGCTCAGTAATTTTTAGGTGAATCCCGAACAAACCTACAAACAGACAAGAAATCTAAAAAATTGCATCGTGTTCTCCGTTGTTTATATAGTCTATTCTAGTTGTTTTTTTATAAATAGCTTCAATGTACAGACACGGCATGTTTAGAATTTTATATTATTGTAGATTATAGATGAATCTATACCGTTAATTAAAACTAAATTTTCTGTCTGTGATTTCAAAATAAATGCCAACATTTGAATTTAAAATGCTATTTATTCAATATTCCAATCACAGATGGACTGGTTTTTAAAATTTTGATATCTGTCTTAAAATATGTCTCGAATTAAAACCAAAACGGCTCAATGGATTACAGTGAAAACTGTAGTGATTAAAACAGGAATTTAATTTGAAATCTTTATCGTCTATGTTTATGTAGAATAAAATAGAAATAGTTTTCTTAAATAGAAAATCAAATCCTGCACTAATGAAATGGCAAATACTAAATCTATATATTAATACATGAAACAAAAAAACTTTGTACCCCTTTTTACGAAAATTGCGAGGACGGAGCAGTATGAAATTTCGCACACTTATAGTTTATATAGAGAAGAAGCGACGAATGCTAATATTTTTTATTAAAATTATGCTTGATAAATACCATGTATTTGACACATACACGCATATATTATACTCTTTTGTTTATTGTTCAAGTCGAATTAACAGTGTCTTGGCGAAACCTGTGATTATAGAAGTATAGTCTTTGACAACAAATTATTCTGGTCGAATTTCAAGCACAGGCGACCACTAGTACATTTAATTATTACAAGTATCAAATATATTTAATTCAGAAAATATATTACAAGCAATTTTATTGTGAAAAATAAATAATAAAAAGTGTTTACTTAAAAAATTGACAGTCAGGTTGTACAAGTGTATGAAAATATGAAGTATGTATATATATATATGTATATATATGTCGCAGATTGCGATATAATTGTAAAAATTTCGTAAAGTAACGACTTTAAATTGAGGGTACTTATGTTTTTCTCAAAGTACCTGCACTTGATTTTAGTGTTGTTGGTTCGACAGTATAAAAGGAGGTGAAATCGCGTAAACGGGACATTCCACATTCTACATTCGTCGGTTGAAGAGAGCCAAAGCTCTGTTGGACAATGAGCACATAATATGTTGTGGTCAATAATTACTGTCCGCTAATAGCAGTATTCTTTGAGGGCAAATTGCTGCTCAATACCTGACAAGCGTGGATGCAACTCTTGGAATTGTCCTAATATTTCCAAGTATTATTTTGCTGTATTTAATATTGTGATTGTAATAATTCAGTGTAATAAACTTTGATTATAATATTTCAGATTATTGTGTTATTCGTGTCGCGCTGAACCGACACACACACATATATACATATATATATATATATATATATATATATGTGTGTATATATATATATATATATATATATATATATATATGTATATATATATATATATATATATGTATATATATATATTTGTTAATTGAGCTCTTATTAGACCGTTCATTTCGGTCTTTCAATTTCAATTATTCGACCAAACTGATCATATACATTGCCACATCCATTTATTTCTACATTCAAACATTTGATCACTGACTATTATTTGTCTATTAAATAAAATTTGTTGCGGTATATATTATTGTTTGCATGTTAGGTATATGTAATTTATATTATTATAATCTTTTTAATTGTGTATATCTATCGTAGTTTATTATTATCACTTTTTCTTTAATTATATTTAATTACGATTGAATTAGTTTTAATTTAGTTCTAGCGATATGTTTCCTTATTAAAATTTGCATTTTTAATTTTGCAATATAACCGCATATTTTGATATAAAAGCCGGTGCCCGGTCGGGTTATGGGTTGCCATTTCATCCAATACGTATATCTTCTCAACAGTAAATGAAACAAACAAGTAACTCTCACTGGTTGAGTTATTCAGCTTTTTCCGCCGCCGAACTATTAAAAATATGTAATCGAACATAATGAAAACAATAAAATAACAATTTTAGACTTTTATTTTTCATCAAATAACTACTGTGAATGTAACGAAATGACCATTTAGTTGTAATTGTAAGTTATATGGCTATTAGTGTCAATGATTTATATCTCAATCAAGTACAAGTAATTTGATAGTTTGCTAAGACTTGATCTATCTATCAATCCAAGTGTATCATGAATCAAGACTTGAAAGATTTAAAAGCTTGTTCTAGCTATTAGTACTACTAAAGACGACAATTGCCCAATTAAAATTTTAATAGGAAACCTTATTAAGAATTTCAATTTAAAGTTTTTCAGTCTAAAAATAAGTTTTCTATAATATAACAAATCTACAGGGTTCGAGTTTGTACAATGCATTTAAAAATGTGAAAAAATCAAACTGGCTAATTCGTTACGTGAAAAGTAGGTACTCAACGGATTTAAATGAAAACCGAAAGAGAGCTAGTTTATACCCCTGGTCATCGCAGCATACATTTTATCTCAACCAATCAGGTTGTTTCTATAGAATAGATGAAAGAGTATAGCTAAAAAGATGGCGCTGCTGTTATGCTTTTGAAGTGATTTTTTTTAGAATCGTGATTTGAAAATCAAGTGACTCTAAAAAGAGATAAACACATAAAATTCAACCTTATTTATTTCAAGATAAAACACATTTCTCTGTACCCGTTAGTATTAATTTTCAATTTAAATAAAACAAAAGATTTCAAATGAATTTTAGCACTATCTGTATATAATAGGTTGGGGAAAAAGTCTTTTCGCATATAGTATGTATGAACTTGTAATAAGATCTCTTTGGCTATATCATTTGTATCTGACTGATTTTGATATCATTAAAAAGGTTTAATTTTAAAGAAGACAATTCCAAATTCAAATTAGGGAGATGTGTGATTTTCATTTGTTTTCTTATTGTTAAAATGAGAATCTAATGAAGAAAAATTCGATACATTTTAAAATTTTACTACAAAAAAGGAAAAATGCAACACAAGCCGCGAAAAAAATTTGTGATGTTTATGGACCTAATGCAGTATCTGTGAGAGTAGCGCAAATTTGGTTTAACCGTTTTCAATCCGGAAATTTTGATATCAAAGATGCACGTCGCTCTGGTCGCCCTGTTACGGACAAAATTGACGCCATTTTTGAAAAGGTGGAGCAAGATCGGCATATTAGCATATATATTATACAATGTAGCTGGAAAACTGGAAATTGACCACAAAACGGTTTTGGCGCATTTGAAAAAAGCTACACGATTAAGTACACAATTAAGCTCCATATTTGGGCGCCTCATGAGCTCACTGAAAGAAACCTAATGAACCGTGTACTCATTTGTGATTCTTTATTACGACCTAATGAAACCGAAACATTTTTGACGAAGCTGATAACTGGTGATGAGAAGTGGATCACGTACGACAAGAAAGTGCGAAAAAGGTCGTGGTCAAAGGCCGGTCAGGCTTCACAGACTGTGGCGAAACCCGGGATAACTCGCAACAAGGTCATGCTGTGTGTATGGTGGGATTGGAAGGGCATTATTCATTATGAGCTGTTACCGCCAGGCAGGACCATCGATTCTGTACTCTACTGCGAACAACTGATGAGATTAAGGCAAAAAGTTGAGAGAAAGCGGCCGGAATTAATCAACAGAAGGGTGGTTTTTCACCATGGTAAAACTAGATCTCACACATCTTTAGCCACTCAGCAAAAATTACGAGAGTTTGTCTGGGAGGCGTTAATGCATCCGCCGTATAGTCCTGACCTTGCACCTTCAGATTTTCACTTGTTTCGGTCTCTGCAGAATTCCTTAGGCAGTGTCAGGTTAACATCACGAGAGAACTGCCAAAACCACTTGTCGAAGTTTTTTGATCAGAAGCCCCAAAGTTTTTATAGCAATGGGATCACGTCCCTACCTACAAGATGGCAAAAAGTTATCCAACAAAATGGCACCTACATACTTTAGTCAAATGTAAATAAACATTATAAAAAAACCTTTTGAATTTATATACAAAATGCGAAGAAACTTTTTCCCCAGCCTAATACTTAAGGCACATATTCTTTTATAAGCAGATCTAAGGAAATTCAGCGTAACAGTGCATTGAATTTTGAATTTTATGTTAGTGACTTTTTGAATTATAATATTATAATATATGTTGACTGATGTAGGCTAAAGGAATTATATTTATAATATAAAAGTTAGAGAAGAATTAACTGTGAATATATTCTCTGAAGTTTTACTTCTACTGCGTCTGAACTACACACACACATAATTATTTTTGGTACACCTGTCTCACAAAAGAAGCCTTGCAGTCAGGGCGCTGCGGTCGTGCGATGGAATGATTTGATTCAAAATAATTTTAGAATTATTCTGATTTTATAATATTAGAGAATATAGTAATAATATAATGTAATATTTATATTAAAACACTTGACAAAAACAATATAACTGGGCTGATCTGTTATAAATAATACATTTTTTCCACAGGACTTATTTCGTGAGAGGCAGTTACTGGCGTTGCAGTTCACTGACGAACATATCGTAGTCAAGACAACGCAAACGATGTTTAGCTAAAACAGCTAGTCTAGGATAAAAACAATGCCCTCAAATTTAACACGAACGATACATCACTCATAGTTTGACAGCTAAATTACACTGTACGGTCAACAACTGTATCTAGTTTTAATACCCTACAAAAGGAAGTTTTGTATGGCCACATACCTGAATTAAATGAGATAGCTCAGTAGAGTTGTTTATAGCCTATTTGTTTTTAAGGTTCCGTAGCCAATTTATCAGAAACGGAACCCAACCAATTGTCATATCCATCCCTTTTTCTGGCTTAAACAGGTGCTTTTAGAGTATCACTTAGTGAAATTGATAGGTTTCTAAATATACTGGTGGCTGCACGACATGACACAAGGTTCCATATTATTTTGACACAAGCGTACTTACCTGCGAGCCGTATTTGTTGCACTAACTGTAACCAAAAATCATAGTGTGTACGTGGCTCAAGAGGTCGACGCGAGCGGCACGCGGCGCGCTCACAATGAATTGACAAAGCGAAGATCAATGTCGGTGTACACATTAGTTCACGTTAGGGAACGTACCCATACTAAGTGACCCGTTTAGGGGAGATGGGTTCATAATATCACGCTTGGGCACGGGAGCGGAGGAGGTGGCTTAGCTTTTCCTCACGTAGACAATATCCTCTAGGGAAATCTCGCACTTTTTCGAGCTATATTCATTTATGGCGTACAACATTTAGCATTATTTAAGGTCACAGGTGGCAACACTGACGCATCCTCGGCGTCACGCGGTAAGTGCCGTATTAGTAAAGACTGTGCTAAATAATTTTTCTTTAAATTTTTGTTTACAAAAAATGATTTAATACCATATTTATGAATTACTTTGTGAAAACTAGAGAGGGAGGGGGGTCTTGGCATATATTTTGAGTGGTCACCGAGGTGGGGGCTTAAAAACTGTATATAAAAATAAGTCATCAAGTGGTATATATAGGTTACGTTCCCTTATTGTTTCCGCTCGGTTCACAGATGAGTACTCGGCTTAATATTATAGCGCTATTGTAACCCCCTGTTCGTCTTTTTATGTATGCCACAGGCACATTTTTTCAGAAACTACTGTTTGTATAAGCGTTAAATTTATCGAGAAGGTACATTCTACCTATGTGCCGTCACAAAAAGGTACAGTAAAATACGGTAAATGGCAGTCAAATCATTTTTTTTTTACTTTTTATTACAAAACGTTGCGGCCGCATAATTTTTACGAGTGTAAAAAATTATGAATCAGAATTTTGTACAAGAGTAAAATAGCGCATTTATTGTTGTTTAAACAGTGAAGCCTGATTTATGATACGATTATTTATGGTGTGACAAAAGAGGTATGTCATAATAGGGGAGTGTGTAAGGAAGCTGAAAGAAAAGAGAGAGAGTAAAGCCAGATTTACATTTGCGTTAGTTAATTAGTTAAGTTGTGAGAATGGTGATTTAAGTGCTTATCGTTGTTCAGAGAATAATTTTCCAGGCAAATAGTAAGTTGTCGATTAAGAAGATGTCGGTTTAAATGACGATAAGGACTTATTCGCAAGTTAATAAACTACTTAACAAATACCTAATAGTAGGTTATTCTTAAAATACAATAAAATATGTAATAACAAGCTATAAATGTTTTACTGCTGGGCTCGGGCCTCCCACTATTAGAGAACGGACAGTATACCCGCTACGCTTGTCCAAGGTGGCTTGGCAGGCTTGACACATCGTTTATCTATTGAGATAACCGTGCGGATTTCATCATGACGTTTTCATTTACCTTTGTTAGCAAGTGATAATTAAAAAATATACACATTAGGTCATAAAGCTGCCTAAGTGGTGCATGCGTTTCGGCCAGGATTCGAACTCACGCCCTTTGAGTTTGAGACGTATGCGCTAACCATTACGCTACCACGAGTCATGAAAATACAATACGTTACATTATATGCTAGTACAATGAAGGCAACTTAAGTTTACCTATAATCCCTTAAGACTATAAGTAGAATGCAGAAGCTGGTCATCGAAGTCAATGGGTAAGCTTCCCAGAAGGCTGGTTACGTTTTCTCGCTGCTCGCGATACTGATCTATTGTTCCAGGTAGAAACCAGCCTGCAGAGTCAATGAGTCGTTGTGATAGAAGTTCTTAAAATTATATATTTTTATCATGAACAGCAATATGATAAGATGGCATTTAAAAGCCTGTTCTTAGTAATTTAAATTTATTTATTGAGAAAACCAACAGCGACACATATCTATCCTAATAAGATTTGTACTTTTGTATGTTTGTAACAAATAAACTTAAAAACTACGGGACCGATTCCAAAAATTCTTTCAACATTAGAATGCTACATTACCCCTGAGTAACATAGATTATATTTATTACTAGAAAAAATTAGGGATCCCTACTAAAACTTCAATAATATAATGCAAAATGTTTAAAAAATAAATGTCCACCCATGCGAAGCCGAGACGGGGCGCTAGTATAATACAAAATCCTTTACTACAAAAAGTAAGCCAAACATGTTTTCCTATTTAAACTACCACTCTAGTAACAATTTTACAAAGTAAAAGTTAATTTAAAATTAAACAATTAAAGTCGGCTTGTTTTAAGGAAAATTTTGCAAATCATTAATCAACATTATCTTTAAATTTGTATTTAGAAGACGCGAACAGATCAATTTTACAAAATTTAGTATTATAAGTACGAGCCATACGAGAAAACAAAGAATTTTGAGAGTAGTTGGTAGAATAACTAGGTACATTATATACCTTTGAAGACGAGCTCAGGACTGTAATATTCAGCATCAGAGATGTACAAGATACCATATACAAAGTATACAAAATACAAGATACTATTAAAATAAGTATTTGAGATACCAGATACAAGTTACTTTTGAAAATGGTATTTGAAATACTAGATACAAAATACGTATCATCTAAATACCTTTTAAAGATAAAATACTTTTTGAAAGAAATCCCAATTTATTATATTATTAAGATTATTACATAAACTATGAATAGATCACGCAAATGTGATTAAGTGTTGTATTTTAAGGTTTTAATTGAGACCTTCAAACCTTTTGACTTTTTGAGTACTTCAAACATTTTATCACTCATTTTTCTTCGATGAGGTCTCAATATCATACCCTCAAAATAAAAGCTACATAGGGGCAGAGCTCGGCAAACAGGTGATATATTTGAAGATATTCACTTAGAAAGTGTATTCATTGTCCTTCAATGGAGCTAATTTTCGCATTTTCATGGTTTCACTAAGAAGTTCCTGCACTGCTAAAAGATCTTGTATGGAATTATAATAAGAGTTCCATCGGGTTCCACATGGAGATGTCTTTTGATAGGTTGATTTAAATTTAAAAGTGCCTTCAGTTTTATTATCAGTACAAGGTGGAATAGTAAGTGTAAAAAAAATGCCTAGTAATTATTTTTATTTTTATTTTTATTTGTAAATGGGAAGTTAATTTTAGTGTTTTTTTATAATATATCAAATCAATTGAATAATTACATAATAATCTACATTTCGTGCCTCCCATTTGAAGCACTTTAATTTGAATTAAAGATTATATCGTGTAGAATATTAAACCATATGCAGAAGATCTTTTGAGTTTACATTAGCATGTATGCAACTTATCTGTAATCGTTTTCTTCTGACTAGTTAGCAACATTGTTGCAAATTGTTATCCGGATGGCTATATTAACACTTTCGCTGCAGCGTGAATTGAATAAAGCCATGCATGATACAATCGGGGGCGTGTAGCAAGTAATTGGTTTTCAGCTTCTGATTTTTTGTATTAATTTTAAATTTATGGGATTTTTATACAATCGGTCGTTAACCCTTGTTAAATTATATCCACTTTCAAAACAGTAAGCCGGAAAGCGACGAGGAAAGGGGCTAGCACAAGTATCAAAATCAATATTCAAATAATTTGCCTTTATATACTTGCGCTGTGTATTTCCCCTTTTTCTGCTTACTACCGTAGAAGTGGATGTAATATGAAAGCAATATAACAGTTTCATAGCTAAGATACCTGCATACTGGGTAAAATGAGACAATTCAGAATCTACACTTAGAATACCAAACGTATTAGTGGTTAACTGGTGGACTTAAAGTGGTTCATAGTGGTTAGTTGTTTAATTTTGGGACTCTCCCTTTCAATTACGGAGAAATCCAGGAATTATAATAATAAAACATGTCAGAATTTATAGCTAGGCTATAAGCACTTCTTGTGTCGGGTCCCTGAAGCAGTATGGTATAATAAGGGTTTAAGTGTTATTTATTTATCTCGTACATACTTAGAAACTTACTCGTACTTAGAAACGATCTAGAGATAACCTGAAAACAAAATTGGCTGAGCTATCATTGTGCAAAAAGATAGCAGATAAGAACACCACGTTTCTTCTGGCGAAATACTATTTAAAGGTGGCGAAAGACGGAATCAAACACAGTAAGAGTAGATGTCTCATTGCTTCGACTAGAATTTTAACAAATAAGGAAAAATCGTAGCACTGTCAATTTGTTTTATTAGTTAAACTATCAATTATTAATCTTTGCATAACTTATAAAACTTTTATGAATTTACTAGATTTAACAAGTTATATATAACAATATGCGAAATGTAAATGTATATTATAAATGCAAACATGTGTATTTAAGAATAAAAGAAATATATATATGTATATATATTTAAAGACATTTATAAGGAAATTAAATGAAATGCACTATCGTTCTGCTCTTTTTAATTAATAATAATTATAGGAATTGTGTAATAAACACGCATGTTATTAGGAAATCTCCAAATTCTTAAACTTGGCTTACATGTTACAAACTCCACACACAACTACTAAATTTGCGATATATGAATAGCATTATCACTATTTATATGATTATTTTTTCTGATCAATCGCAGCAATTAAAGGGTTAAACAATTATCTCAGACAAAAAATACTCATTTATCACTTAGTGTTACTTGTTTTTTTTACAAAACTTTAACTTTCCACTCTGATTGTGATTGCTGGGTTGCTTAGTATAACATAACATTATGGTATAATTAGCTTTAAGCTGTTTGTAAATAGTTGCAATTTCGCTAAGCACCGACTCGATTGCTGCAACTTTGTTGTCGTTGATTTTATTTTGTTTGAAACATTGAATTTTACTAACTGTTACGGTATAGTACATATTCTGCCTACGACAGGCATACAATATTATTTCTAGTTATTTGGGTTCTAAGACGAATAAAATTACAGACATAGCGTACATGAACAAAATCGTCAAATAAAGTTAAGAAGTTTTTTAAAACTCGTTTACTTAACAACTTAACATATGTACTATATACATGATTTGCGTCTCTCTGGGTAACCGTATATATATATATATATATATATATATATATATATATATATATATATATATCCGGAAGCTATTCCATCTTTATCCGTAGTAACCCGATTATTATTATTTCCTTTTTTTATAGCTGGAGTATAGCAGACAGGCTGACGGCGCACCTGATGGGAAGCGGTTACAGTCACCTATGGACATTTACAACACCAGAGGTGTTACCAACGCGCTGCCGGCCTCAAAGAAATTTTATTACACTCTTTTTGAAAACATATCGTAGCGCTGTGGGAAAATCTCAGCTGGGAGCTCATTCCAAATCCCCACGGAGCGCAAGAAAAACGTTCTAGAAAATCGTTGCGTACAAGAACGAAGCGGCTGAAGAAGATAAAGGCATCACTCTAAACAGTTCCTCGGATCACCCGTTATACAGTCTGTAGAATACGCAGAGAGGAGCGAAATCCCTCCGATGGCCAAGCGTATCTAGACCGTCTGTGGGTATGGGATGATCAACAATGCGAACGGCTCGACGTTGAGTACAGTCGAGGAGATTAAGCTGGTATGCGGGTTCTCCAGCCCAAAGATGTGAGTAGTACTCCATATAAAGCCTCACCAGGGCTGTATAGAGCACAAGGCGTTGCCGTGGTGTGAAGTACTGCTTGGACCAGTTTAGCACTCCCAGCTTCTTGGAGGCAAGTTTTGCCTTACCTTGAAGATCGCCCCTGAGCTGCACTAAATACGCGACGTCAACACTCAGGATCCCAATATTATTGGTTGGTAAGGGGAGTTCCTTGGAACTGAAGCGCTTGCTCGAATGGAGTTTTCTTGGGGAATAAGTTTAATACTAAGTTCGGGCTTTTGTAAATGCTAAGATATTTCACCGTGTCTGCGGCAGATAGGTCCAATTCATCATGTATACGACTAGAATTTAGTTGGATCTAGCCAAGAAAATTTGTCGTGCCTGCTCCAGACATGGTAAATAGGAACGTGTAAGCGATGAGATTGTTTTCGGACATTCGCGTGTAGGGTATGGCAGGGTGCACTAGTCAAGTTTGTTTGTAAAGAAGAGAATCATGCTAACTACGAAGCATACCACCGTACTCAAATTACCTGAACCTTTTTTTCATAATGATCTGTTGTGTAGTTAAAGCGTGAGAACCTCAAAAACAAACAAATTCATTCGCATTTATAATATGAGTTAGAATTGCAACTTTGATTAAATAATTTTCATTGCCAAAGTAAAATCATGCCATAAATTGTCTTATAAATAAATAATTAGAAATTACAATTTTATGTACCTATCTTCAAAAAATTTATAACTTTAATTCTAATGTCATTAAGATTCAAAATGAGAAATCTATTGTTTTGAAACCGAAATAAAACTATGTTTAAAACAGGTCAACAGAGCAAAGATTAATTGTATCACAAAGTATTACAAGCTTTTCGACGTACATTCGAAAATGGCTGCACTTCTTATTTTAATGGAATTAAAGTCGATAATAGAGTATTGCATAGTTTTTAGAAAACATATAGTAACCTGGTAATGCAGTTTAACAAAGTAAGGATTAATTTAGTAGGTGTGTTAGTCCATACATTTGTCTTGTCAAAGCATGCATCGCGAGCCAGATACATATTTGTAAGTAAAATCCATTTGTTATTCTATATACGGTGCAACACGTGTTGTTGGGATTTAATGAAGTGTTTGAGAGATATGACTCATAAAGGTTGATAGATTGTTTTTTTTTGTTTCATTGGCTGAAGCAGGCAAACAGGCGGAAGGTCCACCAACGCGTTGCCGAGCTCTAAGAAATTTTATAACGCCCTTTTTAAACGACCCCATGTCGTAGCGCAGAAGAAAAATCTCGGCGGGAAGTTCCCTCCAGATCATTGTTGTTCGCGGAATAAACGTTCTAGAGAACCGTTGCGTAGTTGAGCGTGGGAAGCTGGGAGTGAACATCCCGTCGATGGTGAGCGGTGCGATTGTAAAAATAAAGTGTTGGCACCAGATCAAACAGTTCCTCGGAACACTCTCCCTTGTACCGGCGGTAGAAGACGCAGAAGGACGCAAAGTCTCTCCGAAGGCTAAGCGATTCTAAACCGCCTGTTAGTATAGGATCGTCGACTATACGAACGGCGCGAGGCTGGATGGGGTCTAGAGGGTCAGTCTGGTAAGCGGGTGCTCCAGCCCATAAGTGTGAGCAGTATTCCATATATGGTTTAATTTGTGCTTTGTAAAGCACAAATCTTTGTCGCGAGGTGAAATACTGCTTAGACCGGTTTAGCACACCAAGGTTTTTTGAGGCAAGTTTAGCCTTGCCTTCCAGATGACCCCGAAACTGCGCTTCGTTCGTTATATCGATGCCAAGGATCCCGATACTGTTGGGGATGGTAAGGGATGTTCCTCGGAACTGTGGCGCAGGCACAAATGGGGTCTTTTTAGCAGAGAAAGCGCAGACCTGTACCTTTGTGGGGTTAAATTGGATAAGATTTTGTCGTCCCCATTCAGAGACTCGCTCGGTGGAGTTCTCCACTTTAGACACAAGTCTGACCCGATTTTCTTCCACTAGCGACCGAGGGACATTAGCCCGGCTGGTATATCTGCCGTTACCTGTACTGTCATCCGCATAGCAATGAATGTTCTCTATAGACAACAGATCATTGATATGCAGGATGAACAGTGTCAGTGACAGCACACAGCCTTGAGGCACACCAGCATTGATAGGCTTGGTAGAGCAGCAACCGTCGACGGCGACCTCGATGCTGCGCCTACCAAGAAAGCTGGATAGCCACTAGCATTATTATCGCTTTATTTACAAGATCGATTGGGCAGTTTCACTGATTTCTATATCTACATTGTCAAATATGACACGAGGAAGTGATGACCAATCAATTCTGGAAACAAGTCTACTACTACCGACTATAATAATAACCTTCATTTTATTTGGGTTCACCATAAGACCATAGGCTTTGCTCTAGTCGAGAATTTTAGTGATATCTTTATTAGTTGTGTGAATAGCTTTAAAAAGATCACTAGAATTGCAATGTGTATAGATCTGCAAATCATCTGCATAGAGGTGGTATGACGAAGAAAGGTTATTGGAAATGGTCCTGGTCTATATATTGCGAGTATTTGCCTATTGTCTAAAGATAATATCATCTCGACTGCCCCATTTCAAAAGCTAGTATCTAACCGTCAATTTTAACATGTTTTTCACATTCGTCTTCTTATGCTACTGCTTCATCTGGGTTAATGTTATAGTTATCGACCGTTTCACTCAGGTTTAACGATGGGCTTAAAATGTTGTTTGTGATGTGATATTGTTATTAATTGTCAACGACGTTAAATATTGACTGACAACGTATGTATGTAACGTATATACACTAATGTAGCTAGTGGTTAACGGCGTTACATTTAACGCTATAAATAAGGTAACCACAGTCAACAACTATAATCTACAATATTATAAAATTCTAAACACGCCGTCTGTACATTGAAGCTATTAAAAAAAATAACTGGACTAGAATATAAATGATGGAGAACACGATGCTTTTTTATAGATTTTGTCTGTTTGTTCGGGGTTCACATAAAAACTACTAGGCCGATTTCGATGCGGTTTTTGCTGATCGACAGCAAATTTTTAGACTTAAAATCTGCGTTACTTTTTATCCTGGGAATCTCGCGGAAAATTTTCTAGGAATGCTTTAAAATGACCAAATTGAAATGTTTTTTCGATTCCAATGCGTTTTTTTCATTGATCGATATCCAATTTTATGTAATAAAATGTGTGATACTTTTTAGAAATCAGAAATCTTCTATTCATAACAAAGTTTCACGTCAATTTGTATACTGTAATAATTATGGTCACAAATAAAATTAAAATTATGACATATTATAGGTCATAAAATCTTCATCACTATAAAAGGCGTGCTCGACTACTCGACTTTATCCCGAGAACCCCCCGGGACTTGTTCGGTTTGAAGTTGTTCGGATGCATAAAAATTAGCTTATTCCGACTCAGATTCCACTAAAACGATAGCTTTAATTCTTATTGTAAATGCTGCGGAACTTTGTGTCACGGGAATCCCGCGGGAGTTTCAAGTCAAGCGTGGACGAAGTCGCGGGCATATCCTGGTAATATATAAAAATTATCAAATGAATACTTTACTTCATCTACGTATGGGTGAGAGAAATTTGTCAATCGTTGGATAATTTTTTCAATTAACGAACAACCCTAACTAATATTATAAATGCAAACTTGACTTTGTTTGTGACGTTTTTACACCTTAATTACGTAATAGATCGTCAAGAAATTTTGCATACACGTTGTCAGGGGTATACAATTGGACATAGGGTCTTTCATCCAGAAAAAGTATTGTTCCCGAGGGACAGACTAACATAGTCGAAAAGATGGCGTTCCAACTACGTTTTTTGGCCACAACCACTAACAAATACATCGTCATGGCAACGACAATAACTACAACAATTTTAATGTGGTCCCCTCATGATTAGTTCCAGCTTCGCTAAATAGCGTTACAGGTATTTATCATAAGGTACTATGAATTAAAAATTAAGTTCAACATTTCTAATAATTATAGCATACTCACTTGATGACATAAATAATATTTTTTAAAGCGATCGAAGTCTTGGGAATAAGCTAGTAATTAAATAAGCCTTCTTAAAAATGTGCTATATGAAAAAACATGGCGGTTTGACATAACAGAGCGCCATACGTACAAATATGGCTGCAGACGTCAAGGCGAATGAGTGATTATAACGAACCGTATAAATAGTAATTATTCAAAAGCATTCTTATTCTATTTTCCAGTTTACATTGTAATACAACGTTTCACGCGTCATATTGCAGGCTGTATATACGGTAGAACCACGCCTATATTAGAGGCTAAAGCTATGCTCTTCATTAAATTAAAGAACTATTAAAATTGTTATCAGATATAACCATAAACGGAAATTAATACTAATAGAAAAAAAACGTGTGCGTCTCGGGACGCCCGACAGAAGTGATAACTTAAACTAATCTAAGATGAACTATTTAATATTGAAATTGTTTAAATTAAAAAAAGCTTAGGTTATTACTTAAATTTTATGTATATGGCGCGTGGGTTAGAGTGAGAGAGGAGGAGCCTGCCTACAACTGCCGTATGCGTGAGAGAAAGGGAAGCCAGACAGACTGGCGCCGTAACGCGTTACGTAATGAAGCGGTTTACCCTCCCATAATAAGTTATCACTTCAAAACTAATAAATCAATACGGCAGAGGGTGTAACAATTGCATAACGATATAAATATGTAGTAAACACAATTTCCTTAAACGCCAAAAAGAAAAACAATATAATTTACATATAATATATGTTATTAGGGGCCATCCATAAATTACGTCACACGAATTTCATGTTTTTGCCCAAGTCCTTGTCACAGCTGGTCACATTCGTATGACTCCTCTCTCCTTAGTGTAAGGAATTATTTAATTAAAACAGAAGTTCTGTAATTAGGTTAAATATATTAGATTTTGAAATATGACGTGACGTCCCCAACGTGTGACGTCATTTATGGATGGCCCCCTTATGTGACACGTCTGTCGCAGGACCGACGGGCGATGGAGCGAACGTGTCCTAGAGTGGAGACCGCGTGGCGGTAGGCGTAGTGTAGGACGCCCTCCAGCCCAGTTGAACGATGACTTGCGTAAGGTCGCCGGTAGAGGCTGGATGAGGAACGCGGGAGGACCGGAATATGTGGCGCAGACTTGGGGAGGTCTACTTCCAGCAGTGCACATTCATTGGCTGTCTTAAAAAAGAAGAAGATGCACATGTAATATAGCAACCAAATTAATCATATTTGCTGAAATTTTCGCGACTAATACCTACACATAACAAATCTACGTTTTAACGGTTTTAAGCGCGCCTAAACAATTACTTTTTCATTACTATACACTTGACATCTTTGTCTTCCATGATCTCGACTAGTGAAAAGTGGCCGAAACGGCGGAATAAAAATCAAATAAAATACCGCATTTAAAAGATGTAAAACGTATTTTTAACTACCGACAAGAAAAGTTTTGAATATTTAGTGTAACTTTTAATGTGAATTATAATTACAATACTGTACTCATTCTAGCGTTTAGAATTTACTGAAGACCAAGAGCGAACTGCAGTCTCATTCTAAGCCTACCTGACAGTGTATTAAGTCCATTCACCGTATTTAACTATTTTTACCCGCAATTAGCCTGTGAGTTACAATGAGTGCTTTTTACCCCATATTTGAAGCTCAATATGGACGTTTAGAATTTTTTGTAAATAAAACGCTTGGATTATAGCGTTTAGATCTCGATGTGTCAGAATGACCATACGTTTCTTGATGTAAAATACTTGTTTATAGTTTCTTGCGGTTCAGAGAGCGTAAAACTTCAGATAACGTTTTATTGTTCTCCTAAATTTAATAGAAAATGTGTGCACAGACCGTTCATCATCACAAAAGTTTAAAGATCTGTTGTTTTTTATGTAAATCCTCTTCCTGACTAACAAAACCTGTCAGGGTGCTTTTAATTTATAAATATTTTTATCTTTCTTTCTCATTTTTTGCTTTTTTCTTTTTATTGCTTTATCTTATTTTATTACAATATTTATCTATACATCTAAGTACATTGTTTTTATGAATTTTATTATACATATATCTTATATCCTTACGGTTTTATTTATATCGAGTTTAAAGTCTATCGACAATCTATATACATTTTCTTATTTTACTATAGGTTATATTATTACTAGAGTTTACCCCGCGGTTGCGCCGGGGGTCAACCTCTAGTACATGCTTCTTGTTTAAATAAATGAATAAATCGGCAGATAAATACACGCACTGTAAATCCCCAAATTAAGCAAGTTACCCTTGTGTTATGGGTAATATACAACGGACCTTTCTGGGGCCGATCCCAGGCACCCAGACCATAGTAAATAACGAAGAAAATACGTTTCCGAAATTTACTATACCAGGAACCGAACCCGGAGCCTCTGCGTTACAGTGAGGTAAGCCGGCAAAGGCTTAGCTCGCTCAACCACAGAGGGCGTCAGTTTAAAGAGGTTACATCACAGGTTACATTGTATTAAATTTTTATGTTAGTACTATTTGCCCCGAAAGATTCACTTCATTTTATATCGCAAACTATCCTTAACTATGTATTAAAACTACATATGTACACCAAAATGACCAAAAAGACTAAATCGACCATATCGACCAAATCGACGAAATTGACCAGTTCAATCAAATCGACCAGTTCAACCAATCGACGAAATCGACCAGTTCGACCAAATCGACGAAATTGACCAGTTCGATCAAATCGACGAAATCAACCAGTTCGACCAAATCGACGAAATCGACCAGTTCGACCAAATCGACGAAATCGACTAAATCAGGCAAATCGACCAATTCGGCCAAATCGACCAAATCGGCCACATCGACCGACCGACCAACGGAACGTTTTCGACCAACGAAAAAACCTATCCTACTTTCTGGGATAACGTTTACATAAATCTATCCCAAAACTTATCCCATTTTCCGGGATGATCCTTAATCCTAGTAGATAGTATTCCTTGTCGACCGTCGTTATTAAAATTACTAGGGATGGGCCGAAATTCGGTTTAAATGCCGAACATTCGGCGCAAGAAAAAAGTAAAATACCTACTTGCACTATTTTGTCTAAAATTAATAGAAATCGTATCTAACATAACCGTAATATACAAATTGGCATATATATACTCATGGTAATTTATTTTAGTTAGGACCATGTAAACTTTAACGTGCAATGTGATAAAAAATAAATAAAATTAGTTCTTGATAAGTCTTTGCCTAATTAAATAGACATCAAATTAAAACAAAAATAAAATAAACTTATTATTACTCTAAGAAACATCAGTAAGTAGTGCAACTGCTTTATTATAATGTGTAACTTGAATAAAATTTAATAAAAACACTTTTTACGAAGTAAACATTATGAATTTAGAATTATGAAATGGTAATTTTTTCAATCAAAGGTCTGTAAATCTATTATTTTATCCACCTACTCATACTTAAAATTTACGCCGTTATCAAGTCACGACGTGTTGCTGTTGAGAAAGAGTGGCGAAATCAAATAAATAAATCGGCAGACAAACACACACACTGTATATCCCCAAATTAAGCAAGTTACGCTTATGTTATGGGTAATATACAACGGACCACTCTGGGGCCGATCCCAGACACCCAGACCATAGTAAATAGCGGAGAAAATACGTTTCCGAAATTTACTAAACCAGGAAGCGAACCCGGAGCCTCTGCGTTGCAGTGATGTAAGCCGGCAAAGACTTAGCCCGCTCAACCACAGAGGCCGTCAAATCAAACCGAAGTTCGGCCGAATGTCGGCCGAATCTTTTGTTTTAACCGAATGTTCGGCCGAAGTTCGTATTCGGTTCAAACCACATTCGGCCCATCCCTAAAAATTACATATATACCGATTTTCAGCCAAATCGGTATATATGTAACCAAATTAAAACAGACAAATATATTTTTATCCCGGAAACTATCCTATTTTTCGGGATAAAAAGTATCCTATCAGACCAGACAGACGGACAGACAGAGTTACTTTCGCATTTATAATATTAATAGAGATACTAGGATATGCCTGTGACTTCGTCCACGCTTGACTTGAAATCCCCCGGGATTCCCGGATACAAAGTACCACAACGTTTAAAAAGGATGTAAGGTACCTTTTTAGTGAAAACTGTGTCGTTATAAGCTAATTTTTATGCATCCGAACAACTACAAAACGCTTCCCGGGAAAGTGCCGCGGGATTCCAAGGATAAAAACTAGCTTGTTGCTTTTTTTATATATTTTTGTCTTTTTAAGACGAAATTTTTTTAGCATGGTTGCGATTTGAAACTCGATGAAACGAAAAAGCAACACTAAAAAGAGATAAAAACATAAATCTATAGGTCTAAGCCTGCGAGAGAGTGAGACACAAGTTTTACGTTGTGCAGCAGAGATTAGAGAGTCAATAAGACCGATGATTAAACGTAGGTCCAAATTGGACCGAAATAAAACTGATAATAATACTTTTTAGCCTAAATCAGTGAAAAATTTAAAGTGATACTTAAGAAGTTTATTTTGAACTAAAATATGTTGACGGACGTAGGCTAAAAAAATTGTATTTGTATTAATAACAGTTAGAGAAGAATTATCTATGAGTATATCACCGAAGTTTCGCTTCTACTGCGTGTGAACTGCACACACATTTTCTTATGTATTTTTCATTTCTTTTTACCTTTTCACTTACATTCTTTGTCTTTATTTTCAAAATTATAAGAACCTTACGACTATTACTATATATATATATGTTAAATCTATTATTTATCTTCTACTTGTTTTAACTACGTATTAAAGTTACTATGTTCCTACCTATTAGATATGTCCTACTATACTAATTATCTAGTTATACATTTTCCCACAATCTCAAGGGTAGAGAAGGTTGGATAGGGGAGGGGAAAGCCGGCCATTGGAACTCTCACTCACCACACGAAACACGATAGGCTCAAGGCTAACGGTTTCACGTTGATGTTCTATGAGAACGTTCAAGAAATCATGATGATGATTGCTATAAAACGTCAAGGAACTTTTAGTAGAATATATTGTACTCTTCCCAGTCCACTTATCCGCCTGAGCATCGTAAATGGATTTGATGGCGAGGTCAAGTGATGGCTCCATTACGCCGCTTAGCCGCCACGCGTTGCAGACGGATCACCACTTTATTATAGGGGTCCAAATTGGACTCAACTACTGTCAGCCTTTTATGGCCCCTATTACTTAAGTCTTCAAAATCAAATCCAAAAGTTTTTATTCAAAATAAGTTCCAATGGAGAACATCTTTTGAAGCTTTAAAGCTTTTATATATGTGTTAAAATTTAAATCTACTTCCTATTCTTTGTACACCACTTCGCAATGTGAAGCTTCGTATTTAACACTGCTTTGTAAAATATGTGGGGTCAGCCACTATGCCACTGAATATGTCGCATATACTTTTACAGAATTCACCATGCTGGGATCGAACTCAGGACCATTGCGTCCCAATGAGCTGTGGCAGCAAAAGCTTAGTCCACTCAAGCACAGAGACCGTCAGAATTTTAGTTTAAGTTAAACTTTTTTGCGCTGGAATATAGCAGACAAAAAGAAAAAGATTTATTGACTTAAAAAAGACGACGCTATACATAAAAAACACATAATACATTCACAATAAATTTTACACAAAAGTGATTCACAAAACACAGAACCATATATAATAAATAAATAAATAAGGCTTGTACGTTGAGTTTTTTAGTCAACGAGGTTGGCAACTCAGCATTGTGCTGCATCGAAATTTAAAAAAAATCCCGTTATAGTGCTGATTTTCAGTGCCAACCTCCATACACTTGACCCAATAACATCTCTATACATATTGTATATAATAGGTTGGGGAAAAAGTCTTCTCGCATATAGTATGTATGGACTTGTAATAAAATCTCTTTGACTATACCATTTGAATCTGGTTGGTTTTGGTATCATTAAAAGTTTTAATTTTAAAGAAGACAATTAAAATTAAGAAAATGTGTGATTTTCATTTGTTTTTCTTATTGTTAAAATGAGTGAATCTAATGAAGAAATTCGATACATTTTAAAATTTTACTACAAAAAAAGGTAAAAATGCAACACAAGCCGCGAAAAAAAATTGTGATGTTTATGGACCTAATGCAGTATCTGTGAGAGTGGCGCAAATTTGGTTTAAGCGTTTTCAATCCGGAAATTTTGATATCAAAGATGCACGTCGCTCTGGTCGCTCTGTTACGTACAAAATTGATGCCATTTTTGAAAAAGTGGAGCAAGATCGGCATATTAGTAGTTACGATGTAGCTGGAGAACTGGGAATTGACCACAAAACGGTTTTGGCGCATTTGAAAAAAGCTGGGTACACAAAAAAGCTCGATATTTGGGTGCCTCATGAGCTCACTGAAAGAAACCTAATGAACCGTGTACTCATTTGTGATTCTTTATTACGACGTAATGAAACCGAACCATTTTTGAAGAAGCTGATAACTGGTGATGAAAAGCGTGTGAAAAGTACGACAAGAACGTGCGAAAAAGATTGTGGTCAAAGGCCGGTCAGGCTTCACAGACTGTGGCGAAACCCGGGTTAACTCACCACAAGGTGATGCTGTGTCTATGGTGGGATTGGAAGGGCATTATTCATTATGAGTTGTTACCGCCAGGCAGGACCATCGATTCTGAACTGTACTGCGAACAACTGATGAGATTAAAGCAAAAAGTTGAGAGAAAGCGGCCGGAATTAATCAACAGAAGGGGTGTGGTTTTTCACCATGATAACGCTAGACCTCACACATTTTTAGCCACTCAGCAAAAATTACGAGAGTTTGGCTGGGAGGTGTTAATGCATCCGCAGTATAGTCCTGACCTTGCACCTTCAGATTTTCACCTGTTTCGGTCTCTGCAGAATTCCTTAGGCAGTGTCAGGTTAACATCACGAGAGGACTGCCAAAACCACTTGTCGCAGTTTTTTGATCAGAAGCCCCAAAATTTTTATAGCAATGGGATCACGTCCCTGCCTACAAGATGGCAAAAAATTATCCAACAAAATGGTACCTACATACTTTAGTCAAATGTAAATAAACTTTATAAAAAAACCTTTTGAATTTTTATATAAAATGCGAAGAAACTTTTTCCCCAACCTAATATATATATAAGTACGCGTACACATAAATACATACAGCGTATACACAAATACATACATACATAATATATATAGATACTGTGATTATATATATATATATATATATATATATTTCAATTACAAAATACTAAGATATATCAAAAATATAGTGCTGCGAAAAGAAAAGACACTACATATATATGTGTTGTGGAAAAAAGGGCGTTACATTATTTTCAAGAAGAATCCCACAGTGAGTTCAAGACTTTAATAAGTGGTACGTGGGGTCATTCATCTGTTCCTCCATTAAATACTTTCTGTAATGAACTTTATTTTCCTGAAAGGTGGTGGGAGATCATTCCAGCAATGAGTTGCTGCAAATTTGAAACAACCCCTAAAGGCGGCTGTCCTATGCTTAGACGTCACTAAAGGCTTAGTAACAACACGTGCACTGTATTCTTAGGTCCTGTTTTGTCTCCAGTCCATTTTTTCATATAAGTATGTTGGATTTTGTGTAGATATCATTCTGGACAGGTTAACGGCCCACCTGATGGAAAGCTGTTACCATCGCCTATGGACATTAGTAACACCAAAAGTGCAACCAATGTGCTGCCGCTCTCTGAGGAAGACTGGAACATGTCCAATAATACCGGAACACAACTCAAGGTTGTTTTGGTGGCATACTCTAGACCAGGGGTGGTAGTCATCCAGACGGGCAAATACTCTACCACCTGAATAAAGGATATTTTCGAAAGTAGACCCTTCACGTTAACTTTTTAAGATGATATTATTATTAAGTATAAGACTGTTTTTGACTTTATAAAATATTACTCCCTTAAAGTAACAAGCTAACGACGCTTTATGACATGTGCAGTAAAAATGTGTCATAATAACCTCGTTTGATGACACTACTTACAGACATTATGTCCTGCATAAATTTGCGCCAACTTAACTTTGCTATTGATTAACGATCTTTTCTTCCATATTCCAAAGTACAAGACGCAATTTATCATATTTTCAGTTTATAGATGGCAAAAGCATGTTGGTATGTTAGTAATAATGCTCATTTGGTTGGATGCAATTTGTACGGGGGTCGTCAACACGGCAATGGATTAGTACAATTCATTTCGAAGAATCTCAGGATCGACGTACACTGTTATAAATTGTATGTGCAGAATAAACTATATCATTATCTTGTTTGATGTAAATTAAAAATAATCAAATTCGCTTAACCCTACAATCTCTTTACACAAATAAAATGTTATAAAAAAATTAAAAAAAATCCAAAAAATAGAATAGATAAATAAATATTAATGTAATGGTTTATGAATCAAGATAGATAGATTATGTGACTTTGTGCGTAATCAATAATAAATTTTATTTGCATGTTAGTTAAAGTAATTTTCTTGACTTTACTGGCGTAAGGTTAGAAGCTAGATAAAAATATATTAATTATGCTAACCAAATCTATACATATAATAAAATTGTAGAGATTGAATTTCTGTACAATGAAAAAAAATGCTAAAAACCGAGTCAGGGGGATGTAAGAAGTGGAATAGAACTAATTTACATTTTTTTTTAATTTTATGTTTCTCTGTTTGTATCGGCTAATCTCCGAAACCACTGGACCGATTTAAATGAAATTTTGTATGGTGGTAGCTTATATCCCTGGTCAATATATAGGATACTTTTAATCCCGATTCCGAAAATTAAAGAGTCTCCGTGGGATAGTTAAAAAAACTTTAATTACTTAAACAGCTTATTATACAACTTATGCACCTAATTAAGTATTGATATGGCCGGTATCATCATCATACAATAAAACAATTTATACAAAAAAAAAACAATTAGGCTATTTATCATCACGCTAAGACCAATAGGAGAAGAGCACCAATGAAAAATGTTTTAAAATCGGAAGGGATTTTTTAACTTACTATTTTTTAACTATTCCACGCGGACGAAGCCGCGGGCAGAAGTTATTAAATAATATATTTGTAAAATTGTATTCTAATAACATCATTATTTTTTCTATTACAATTATATATTTAATTGCATATTGTATATAACATCGATCAATAAATTCCACTACGTTTTAACCAATGACAAGTTGGCAATTAATTAAATTTATCGCTGCATTAGTATGCCATCGTATATAAATCACTTTGAATGACAGGATATACGAGTTCGACAGTTTTATTACTTATATGATTAGAACCGCATTGTAATATATAAGCATTAGGTATAATAGGCCATATTTAATTTTGTTGCCATAAAATGGATGACTTATGATTATATGGTCGCAAAAAAATATTTAAATGGCAATAATGTTCTGGGAATATTGCAATTTATGCTTAATTTTATATATTTATAGTTTTTTGATTTCATGTGTGTGTGTATTAATATTATAAGGGCATATTGACGATGCTGGAAAGCGTCCTGGGGAACCACCAGTGAATGCGCATGAAACAAGCGCGGCGGAGTATACCATCTGTTTCCTTAAAAATGCTAAACGTCCATGTCCTGATAAGATGCATGCTAATGCTGTTCCAATGTGGGGCGATCCTAACAATTAATCCGACCGGTGGCACAATTAAGTGCTAGCGGCGCCGGCGCAATTGCGCACCGACGACCTTCCGACATTATCCGACACTGCCCTAATCGTATTTGATCTATTTATAGTACAAAACTGGAACAATGGTTGACAAAGGAATCCTCGTGACTTAAACACTATTTAAATTTTATTTCTCTACAAATATCACTACGTGGTACAGCCATGCTGAGATCATTACCCCCTTACACTATTATTACATTACGGTCTCTGTGGTTGACCGGGCTAAGTCTTTGCCGGCGTATCTCACGGCAACGCAGAGGCTCCCGATTCGATTCCTGGTAAAGGGAAAATAATATTCTCCATTATTTACTATGGTCTGGGTGTGGATCGGTCCCATGAGTAGTTCATTATATATTACCCCTAACCCCATCGTAACTTGCTTAATTTGAGGATATACAATATGTGTGTTTGTATGCCGATTATTATTATTGTTACGACCTAGTGCCGACAAAAGTAGATTCACATCTGCATACCATAAAAGCACATTTTATTACCTTTCCGCATTTAGACTTCTTTTGTTTACTTTATATTTAAAATTTGTAATTAGAAAACAGCCCATTGTGTATTGTAATCTTTTATGGCAGTCATTAGCCAGGTGTGTCGGAACTGATTCTAAGAAATTTGCTGTACGCGATCGGGCAGGCATATTGTATCGGTGCAGTATAAAGTAATGGCCTAATGGAGAGATCGGCAGTCTAGCGATAACCACGAGCGAAGCAAGACGTGTACACCCCATACGGTAATCTATTTAGTGACGGACCTTGCGCGTTTTATGAAATTGCGATCTCACGCATTATTAACCATCTTTTCCACAGCTCTAGGGCCCGGCTGGATCGGTGTGATATCACACTCTCACAGGATGTTGCGAGTGAACACTGTGACTCTTACACCCCCCCCCCCTCATCTATCCCATTTCTCGTGTTTGAGTTCTCTATCTCATCCTTTCTATCTTAAGATCTGGCAATAAGTTGTCTGCGCTCCTGGTGCTATTACATTCCATTAGTTGGGCCGTCCGCCTCTTTGCCTGCTTCGCAATAAAAATACGAAATATGTAGCATCGTTTGGATAGTATAGATCTGGATAGATTCATCAAGGGTTTCATCCTTTGACAGTTTTGGTCAAATTCAAAACTTTTTTATTATAAATAAGTTCCACTGGAGAACACTTTTGAAGGTATTTTTTTTTTATTTCCTGAGTTCAGCAAATAGGCAGACGGCCCACTGGTGGAAAGCGATTGCCATCGGCTATGGACATTCACAACACCAAAGGTTCTACAAATGCGCTGCTGCTCTCTAAATGGAGACTGGAACCTGGCCGCTAATGCCGGAACAGGTTGTTATGGCGGCATACTCTAGACCAGGGGTGGTAGCTATCCTGACGGGCAAATGCCCTACTACCTGGCGCACCTGGTCATACATGTAAGTCAAAATTTAAATCTACTTCCAATTCTATGTACACCGCAACGCGTTATCGCTGTATACGAACACGAAGCATTATTTTTTAGATTTCTTGTTTTTGTCGGTATGTCTGTTTGTTCGTGATTTACGTAAAAACTACTAGGCCGATTTCGATGCGGTTTTCGCTGACCGACATCAAATACTTAGACTTGAAATCTGCGCTACTTTTTATTCTAGGAATCCCGTGGGGATTTTTCTGAGAATGATTTAAGATGGCCAGATTTAAAAAAAATCGAATTCCAATGCGATTTTGTCACTGATCGATAGCAAATTTTATGTCATAAAATACATGAAATTTTTATCTCAGGAATCCTGTGGGAATTTTCCCGGGAGCGGTTTATAGTTGCTCGGGTGCATAAAAATTAACTTATTCCAACACAGTTTTCACTAAAACGATAGCTTACATTATTTTTTAAATGCTGTGACATTTTGTCTCTCGGAAATTCCGTGGATATCCAAGTCAAGCGTGGACGAAGTCGCGGACATATCCTAGTATATCATATAATTATCAATATTCACGTAGGATTCGTCTATACTGTTACAACCTAGGCCCCAAAAAACACAAATTCCACGTACAAATCTGTAAAAGCACATTTTATTACCTGTCGGCATTGGAACTAATTGTAATCCTTTTATGATCGTCTTCTCTTGTTCACTTATTTATTGGCATACGTTTCTAGTTATTGTGGAGAACAGCCTATTGTGCTAGTTTATGACCGCTTGCAGGCATCATTAGCCAGATGTGCGGATTACGATTACGAGGAAATTGGGTGGACGTTGCCGGTCGAGCACATTTTGCATTTGTGCAGTATAAAACATGGCCTGATAGAGAGAAGGGGGTCAGTTGAGCGAGAACCACGATCAAGGCGTGATGTGTGTACATTCGGGAATCTAATATTGACGGACTTTGCGCGTTTTATTGAATTATGACCTTCTGCATTACGTTTGGATTTGTTGTGTTCGTTTATATTTGTACCTGTGTTATACGTGTTTGTATAGTTCTAAGAAACTCTATAATAATTGCAACGGCATTTTTATTCGAGTCCCGCAACTCGTAACAATACTATTATTCGTTCGTCTAGGGTTTGAAAGTGGTATCTTGTAAGTTTTTGTGATATGAGGATTTTTCGCTTATTCACTTTTTTAGATTCAAAGAACCAAATTGAAAAATAAGCCCTTTACTTTTTGACTGCACTTCAACGGTTTTTTATTGCATGTAATATATCAAAACCACGAACACTTTCAGACATTATCCGGCACTCCTCCAATCATGTTTGATCTATTTATACAATGAAACTAGAATAAATGGCTGACACAAGCATCCTCACGGCGCTTTGTAGACGCCAGTACGTCATGACAGGAATGCAGATTAGGATGCCAATATCCTCAGTTTTATTGCCTCCTGGTACGTGGCGCCTAGAACTGGCATGTTGCCAAAGATATTCATGTTCTTTTCTTCTTTGATTATCACGATTGTTATATATTCGAACTGCTTTAACAGGTTTATTGCGAAACGGGGCCTAAGTGGCCCCGAACGTGGCTCACTTGCGGTGCGCCTAAGAAAAACATAGACTTCTTTGTGATGCGAAGGGCGCAATTTTAATTTGGTTCAGTTTAGAAAAAAGATGAAAATGTCTGTATATCTAAGATGTGCTATTCAAACAGAGTGCCGAGGTATACCTACCTACCTTTATGCGGGGTTACATTGACCTATTATCGTACAACACAAAACAAAAATCTATAAGGGCTTAGAGTATGATTTGAAGTTTATTTATATGTTTTGTATATAAGAGTATTTGCATTTAAGTTCATTAATATGTGTTTATATGTATACTAGGGATTGTCTCTAAAGTGCCTATAAATAAAAATGATTTTTCATGTCATCTCATTCCCCTCCTCCATCGATGTTATTGTTAGTCACTGTTATGAAATGCGACTTACTTATAGCATTAAAAAATAACGCCGTTAATGATTAGCGATATTAGTGTATACACATAAGTTTTCTGTCTAGGTTTGAAGCCATTAACAATGTTGCACGTCAAGTAACGTATTAAACACATTGCTACATTTGCGTGACATTTTCATTAGCACTAAAATTATCCCCGGTGTAGCAGGGACATTACATCTACATACAATCAAATGCCTCTACTAGCTTTTTATTGTCAACTAGCGGTCCCCCCCAGCTTCGCACGGGTATCTAAAAATAACTTTTTTGTTGAGTTTAATTACCTACTATGCGAATTCAAAATATTTCCCCTCCCGTACTGTCCGGACCCCAGTGATGCCTACATCGCATAAGGTGCTGCCTAGCTAGTCGAGCAGGGTGAGCGGCGACCACGCAACTTTTTTCTAATACTTACACTTTTAAACTCAAGATATCTTTCGAAAAGAATGTCCGAATTGAATAATTCAAAAGTTATATAAAGGTATTGAAGCAATCTTGAATATGAAGTAATTTATTTTGATAAGAATGAATACCGAGATACAAATAAAGAGCCTTTTCTAGCGGCGGCATTGCAATTAATTTTTTAAAATAAAAGAACACTTATTGTGGTATAACTATAATAGTTAGACATATGCTGTCGTGACACTTTATGTAGATAATGATGTGTTCTGCAAAGTCGGAGTACATTATTTTATTCTATCATCAATAGTTTTCGCAGCATATGAGATTTTAGGTATTTTTTTTACGCCTTGGGTTACATTGTTGGAGTCTTAGTAACGATGCCTATTAAAAAAAAAAATATATATAGCCTATGTCACCCGGGGATAGTGTAGCTTGCCAACAGTCGCAGGGGCCCTCTAGCATCTAGGGAGCAGAGGAGTCTTCACCCCTGTTGACGAAGTGAGTTTGCCTCTCCCGGGGCATTCTCAAGCACTTGTGCGCTAGGATCGGTGTGGGCGTAACTACGTTCTGTATCTCATGCCTTTCCTTCCATAAGCGCGGGGCACATGGGAGGAGGGTGGTTTTAGTGGGGTATTGATTAGTCGAGTCTCCACACAAGCCGGTTGATTATTGTTTGGATTGCCTCAGTGGAAAGCCTCCATGATCAACAACGGTCTAATCCCTAGCAAAGGACCCGGTATGTGCAAAATGCATTTCCCCCGCCTTAAAAAAAGAAAAGAAAAAGCATTCGAATGGTGAAAGAATTTTTGAAATCGTTCCATTAGTTTTTGAGTTTGTTCTTTACACAAAAACAAATCTTTCCTCTTTATAATATTAGTGTGGATTACCATTTACATATTATTCATTTTTATTTAAGACAGTACTCAAAATAATAATTAAACATTTAGTTGTTGTTCTGAGTGGCAGTCAAGGAAAAGACAGATCAGTAACCGCATCATTCTTTTTTAAATAAGTTAAAAATATGTAAGTATTAAAATAACAGTTTCATTATTAAAAATAGCCCTAGTAAGTAGCTGCTAATTGCATATTATAACTGGTGTAACAGTGGTGACATTTCGTCTTGATGTTATCGATACTATTAATTAACTGTATAACGATTAACTGGAATGAAATATTTTTTGATGAAAAAGTCAAACGCTGGCTAGAAATAGTTCCAGGTATTTGTCGCATATCGATGATAGCTATGTATTCGCGATATAATTTCTAAAAAGACTCATCAATCCATACTATCCGAAATACTTATAGTATCTATTACTAATGTTCGTTATAAAAATGGAAATGATGACCGATCGTAATGAAAGTTCGCGCTTCTAATGCTTGTACATATTACACGGTTCAGTCTGTTTTTCAATTCGGGTGACGAAACAAAAGTGAACCATGTAAACAAAATTGAATCTTTCAATATTACTCAATGTCGTCGTATCTTTTAAATTCTGCGACTCAACGAAGTTGATGGATGCAATTTGGTTGAACTAGATAATATCTTTATATATTGCATTTTACTTTAACTTACGATGGCATGGCAACTCGTTAACTTCTCTATCATGATAATCACTATGAATTTGGTACTTATTTCGTATGTGAATATGTGAACAAGAAGAATATTTCCATAGCTAACAAGAAAACATTGATATCTCTAAATAAACGCTTGTTTAACGCAATTCTTCTTCTTCTTCAGCCAATCTCAGTCCACAGCTGGACGTAGGCCTCCCCAAGTACGCGCCACGCATCCCGGTTTCCCGTCTTCCTCATCCAGCCCCTGCCGGCGATCTTGCGCAGGTCGTCAGTCCATCGTAGCGTAAGACGCCCTCCTACGCTACGTTTGCCGAGACGTGGTCTTCACTCCAGGGCTCGTTTGCTCCATCGGCCATCGGTCCTACGACAGACGTGACCGGCCCACTGCCACTTCAACTTGCTAATTTTGCGAGCTATATCGGTTACCTTTGTTCTCTTACAGATGTCCTCATTTCTGATTTTATCCATAAGAGAAACACCTAACATAGCTCGCACTATAGAGCGAGCTATGTTAGGTATTTCTCTTATAACGAGCTTGTAACGGGCTATGGCCCGTTGAGCGACTTTAAATTTGTGGACCAGTCCCACTATCAGTGTCCATGTCTCGGCACCGTATTTCATGATGGTTAGAACGCACTGCTCGAAGACTTTCGTCTTACGCAACTCTTATATTACAAAAACTAAAATTATTTTTTATTACAGACAGACTACAATTCTAGAAATTATTAGTATTTTCGGAATCTTTTGGACCGACTTATCCCCCCTGGTTTTTTCACATTTTTAAATTCATCATACTCGACCACTTTAGAGATTTACTCCTATTATGTTAAACATTAAAAAAACATTAAAGATTAATGAATACCCATCTTTACAACATCGCAAATGTTCTTTGTTTACAAACAGCTCAAAAAAACAAATCATAAAGAAAATTTTTGCTCGGCAGTTAAATTGCAATTTGCTGCAAGTAATCGATTTTTGATGAATCCCTTCAACCTGAATATTATTTGCAAATTGTTAGGTATTCAGACGCTAGCACAGATTGTTTTAAATCGCAGTGTAGGATCTACTTTAGCATTAAACCATTTAATAATGTTTAAAATTGTATTAGTCCTTTACTACCTTGGACCCTTACTTAATAACTAAAGTCTATTTCAAATAGGACTGGCTGATACATCCGTAAAACGTGACTTGTAAGCTTACATCATATTATACCTTTATACTTGTAAGCGTGATCGTAAACTTTCCTGTGCAATAAATATTAATTTTCTATAAGGTTATAAAATTCTAAATATGCCGTGTCTGTACATTGAAGCTTTTTAAAAAAATAACTGGAATAGACTTTATGAACGATGGAGAACACGATGCAGTTTTTTTTAAATTTCTTGTCTGGTTTTTCGGGATTCACGTAAAAACAATTGGGCCGATTTCAATGATCGAAAGCAAATTCTTAGACTTAAGCTCTGCGCTACTTTTTAGGTTTGAAGTTGTTCCGATGCATAAATTAGCTTAGGTATTATGACACAGTTTCCACTAAAACGATAGCTTGCATTCTTTCTTTAAATGTTGCGCCACTTTATGTCCCGGGAATCCCACGGGAATTTCAAGTCAAGCATGGACAAAGTCGCGGGCATATCCTACTACTCCTATTTTATAATAATCTAAGACTAAGAATCATGATGTTTAGTTCTCTATTTACGAAATTTCTCCCACACCGTCCTATTTGAAATAGACTTTAATACTCGACTTCGTGAGGACTCATATTTAAATTTTCTAATCTTCGGTGTTGCAAATGTCCATAGGTGACTGCTTTCCATCAGGTGGGCCGTCTGCTTATCTGCTGAAGTAGTGCAATAATATATATATAGGTAATTCTAAGACATAGCATTAAATTCCACTTTATTAGACACTTGGTTGGATACTTGTCATGTTCACAATATAAATCCATGAAAACACAGTCTATGTCCTCACAGGAATTGTTCTAGAATACTACCGGGTCTGTCGTAGAAAGTTTCATTGCTACAGTATTGTTTTCTTTGAGACAGAAGGTAGTTAATGACTTTCTCCAGGGCACAATATACCTTCTTGACCAATTCTATCAAGCTGCATTTGGCTTTTTAGCCAAGAAATGAAAATCAACAATAAAAAATTGATTTTCTTTGAATTATTCACACGTTTTTGTTAGAATTTATTTAAATATTATAGAAGTAAAATCCTACATACCTAGTTGAAGCTGATCAAAACGAATGTTTAAAAGGTGCATGAAACGTATCTGTAAATAATATTGTAACCTATATTTAAGTTTCAGGAATATTTGTTAAATAATTTTGTGAACTCGTACATTAGATTCCCTGCGCCGCCGTCCGGGCTGGAGTTGAATGCGCAAGCGAGCTCACAGCCCGGACAAGGGGCATGTTTGCAATTAACGCAACTTCCTCATTTCATAAAACATCATTACATCATAACATTATATATATTATCAAAAATCACACATGTCACTCGCCTTACATACGTCTAATATAAATAACACAAAATTATCTCTATAAATTTAAATACTTAAAAAGCTGTGAAATCATAAAATATATGTACAGAAATCGAAACAGAGTTTAATTTAATATATTATCAAAATAGAACGTTCGAGAAATGGCCAGGGGTTATAGTGAGCATCCCAAAACGTGGCGTGGCAATATCATTCCTGCAGAGATGCTGCCCCCCGGATGAGGCAGTTCCCACACACCGGCTGCGACCTTTGCCCCTTGCGCTCAATCGGATTTCCTCTGATAAAGAAAAGGTTCCCTGCGCCCGGGTACCACGCAGTGGTGTAGCTTGCCTGATACGGGCCCTGTATCAAAATGTATCAAAATAATTATATATTGATTTTTTAAACAACTCTACGGACTCGAGTTCCGTACCCTTTTTTACAACTTAAATTCTATAAAAGTTTTTAAAGTTCATACACGCTTATTGTTTATTTTTGTTACTGTGTGTGACATTAATTTATTATATATTGATTACAAGTTATTACTTATACTTAGTGCTCTTAGGAGCTAAGTTAAACAAACAATTCAAATCAAAAATACACTTTTCTCGCCTTTTGTTCGGCAAACTTATTTATCGAATCTTGCTAAAACGGAAGACGATTTCAGTTTTTCTATATGTTCTACCTCTATAAATGTGATCAAAATCACAGGGAATAATTCATACTAGGTTATTACTAAAATGCAATAGGTAGGTTTTTGTTTCAATTACACCAAAACTTAGATATTTTAAACACACGCATTTTTTACCCTAATCAATTGCTGCTAATTAACGAAATAAAATAAAGAAATAAATCTTTTGTTTAAACGTTTCAAACGGAATGTGCATGCCATCGCGTCCGTCCATCACGCCACAGGATGACGCCTGTGTGACCATAAACACCTTACTGGCTGGTTTTTGCTGATACTTTAATTGCTGACATCCTACCAAGACGGCGCGAGTGGTTTCGGTATACACAGATCGACAGATTTAAGTTTGAAGCGAAAGGCTGAATAAGGTTGTTGAGTTGGGCTGTTTATATATGGCGTTTTTGCACCAATTGCACCTTACTACCACACTTCGACTAAGGGATGATTTGTATTAGAGCGTCCGGGTGGTAGTCCGACCGAGGAAGCAATTTGTTTTAATTTTTTTTATTGCAGAATTCAGTAGACAGGCAGACGGCCCACTTGATGGATAGTGGTTACCATCACCTATGGACATTTACAACACTAAAGGTGTTACAAATGCGCTGCTGCTCTCTTAAAGGAGACTGGAACCTGGTCACTGTTGTCGGAACACAACACAAGGTTGTTATGGCGGCATACTCTAGACCAGGGGTGGTCGCCATCCAGTCGAGCGAATACCCTACCACCCGGCTGTGTGTGTCGCCTCTTATGACAGGCCGCCCAGCCGCAGGTAATTGTATTATTTCTCCGTTCCTGCACGGATAGAATTTTAAACTTGAAGAACCTTTTTTAAACCAAATCATCATGTGAGTTTTTGCACGTTCAACGAGCACACGGAGAGCTTGGTGTTATGTATGGTCAGCAGACAGGTAGACGGCCTACCTCATGAGGTAGGCCGTCTACCGCTTGGTAACTGCTTGCCATGGCAAGCGGTTACCATCGCCTATGGATATTTGTAGCACCAAAGGTGCTACTAATGTACTGCCGCTTTTTAAAGGGAGACCGAAACCTGGCCACTAATGCCGAAACACAACTCAAGGATATGGCAACATACTTTAGGGTGGTAGCCATCCAGATAGGCAAATGCCCTACCACCTGGCTTTGGGTTGTAAGTCGCCTCGAAAGGCCGCTTGGCCGCAGGAAATTGTATTCTTACTCCGTTCCTGCACGGATACAAGTTTCGTATTTCTTATATTCGTATAAAGATATTTAAAAATAATAATGATATTTCTCAATTATTTTTTCACTTGAGTCATTCGATGTGGTTATATTCGCTTCCAGGCTTTAAAAATAGCCCCTTTATAATTTTCGAACCTTATAAATTTACAGAAAGTTTAAGTGAACAAAATCTTTCAACGAAAATTGGTATGCACAGTATCCATTTAGTAGTTTTTGAGGTAATTATGAGAGATGTTCAATAATACTTTTTTTATGATTCCGTAGTGCTAATTTGTTACTAGTAGCATCACCTAATCAGTTTATATTAGTGGCTCCACCTAATATTAAATATTTAGACCAGTATTTACTGTATGAACATTTCACAATTTATGTATTAACTAATCAGAATAAATTATAAATAAAGTTATTTATACTTTAAAATAATAAAGGTACTTTTGTATTACAAGACTGTATAAATACTGCAAACCCGCTGTGTATCAGTCATTCTTCGTTTGGTAGTCTTATTAAACAGTTCTTCAAGTTCTATAAGCTTTGCTGTATACATAAATCACCCACTAACAGTACTTAAATATCAAAAATAGTATATGTATAATGTAATGCAATAAAAAGAAATGTATATATATATGTATATAATGCAATTAAAAATTCGTCCATGTGAGTGTACGGAGTAACGCTTGACCAATTGCATAGATTAGTCGCAAGCAATATCATAGAGAATTTAATTCTCTTGCACGATTACCGATACATAAATATCAAATTTCACTCTAAACACCTCAAATTAGCCCCTATACATTAAACAATTTAAAGGTTGTAAGTGCTTAAGGTAATAGGCTCTTGCGCTTAGTATAAAGCGGTTAATTGAAATAGACGTAAAATCGATTACTTCGGGCTGACCGGTCGGACAGACCACTGCGGCCTGCAAGCTTACCCCGGCTGCCCTTCGGATTATCTCGGATTATGTAGAACAGTTAAGGTTTCAGAGAAATCTAAATAATAATTAAAAAGCGTCAAACCCATATACTATTTGTAACTTTTAGAAAATTGTCTACACTACACGTATCTATACTAATATTATAAAGAGGTAAAGTTTGTGACTTTATAGGAATGAATGAACCGATTTTTAAAAATTATTTCACTAGTAGAAAGCTACATTCCTCTTGTGTGACATACGCTATATTTGATTTTGATTAATAATATTTTTTAATTTTTGATTTTAAATGTCAATTCCGAGAAAAACAGGCAGATGCGTTGATTTATCGAAGGGCACTGACTAAACAATAAATAAGTCACAGGGTCAAACATTCTCTCTGGTAAGCATTGACTTGAGAAGAGTGTTTTTCCCATGGCGAATTATATGTAGACTTATCTCGAGTAACGCCCGGTGAAGTGGGCATAGGTAAGTATTTAATAAAGTTAATTATATTTAGTTTAAAAATTATAACAAAATTTGATCATCACAAAATAACCAATTTTTGTCGTCCATTTTCCATTGTGCTACTTCAAAATTCGCGCTAGTAGGTAATGCTGATGGATCAACCAAATTGCATTGCATTACTATAGTTAAAAGGAACCCAACTGAAAGAAAACGATGGTCTTCAAGAACATCAAATAAGTAATTCAAGTTTATGTTTACTACTCTGTCAAAAAAGTACCGGGAAAAGATCATTAATATTGGGGAAAAAGTTTCTTCGCATTTAATACAAAAATTCAAAAGGTTTTTTTATAAAGTTTATTTACATTTGACTAAAGTATGTAGGTGCCATTTTGTTGGATAACTTTTTGCCATCTTGTAGGTAGGGATCCGTGATCCCATTGCTATAAAAATTTTGGGGCTTCTGATCAAAAAACGGCGACAAGTAGTTTTGGCACTCCTCTCGTGATGTTAACCTGACACTACGTAAGGAATTCTGCAGAGAGCGAAACAGGTGAAAATCTGAAGGTGCAAGGTCAAGACCATACGGCGGATGCATTAACACCTCCCAGCCAAACTCTCGTAATTTTTGCTGAGTGGCTAAAGATGTGTGAGGTCTAGCGTTATCATGGTGAAAAACCACACCCCTTCTGTTGATTAATTCCGGCCGCTTTCTCTCAACTTTTTGCTTTAATCTCATCAGTTGTTCGCAGTACAGTTCAGAATCGATGGTCCTGCCTGGCAGTAACAGCTCATAATGAATAATGCCCTTCCAATCCCGCCATACACACAGCATCATCTTGTAGCGAGTTAACCCGGGTTTCGCCACAGTCTGTGAAGCCTGACCGACCTTTGACCACGATCTTTATCGCACGTTCTTGTCGTACGTGATCCGTTTTTTATCACCAGTTATCAGCTTCTTCAAAAATGGTTCGGTTTCGTTACGTCGTAATAAAGAATCACAAATGAGTACACGGTTCATTAGGTTTCTTTCAGTGAGCTCATGAGGCACCCAAATATCGAGCTTTTTTGTGTACCCGGCTTTTTTCAAATGCGCCAAAACCATTTTGTGGTCAATTCCTAGTTCTCCAGCTACATCGTAACTAATAATATGCCGATCTTACTTTTTCAAAAATGGCATCAATTTTGTCCGTAACAGGGCGACCAGAGCGATGTGCATCTTTGATATCAAAATTTCCGGATTGAAAACGCTTAAACCAAATTTGCGCTACTCTCAAAGATACTGCATTAGGTCCATAAACATCACAAATTTTTTTCGCGGCTTGTGTTGCATTTTTACCTTTTTTATAGTAAAATTTTAAAATGTAAAGAATTTCTTTATTAGATTCACTCATTTTAACAATAAGAAAAACAAATGGAAATCACACATTTTCCTAATTTGAATTTGGAATTGTCTTCTTTTAAATTATTTTTTTTTTAATGATACCAAAGCCAGCCAGATACAAATGGTATAGCCAAAGAGATCTTATTACAAGTTCATACATACTATATGCGAAAAGACTTTTTCCCCAACTTATTACACAAAATGTTACTTATTCATTCAAATTTATTTTATCACCTTCTATCGAAAGACAGAAATGATCCCTCTAATATAACCTTAAATAGATAGTTACGATAGGAACCGCTAATGGTTTTAGTTGTCTATGACAGCCTTTTTTACCTATTTACAAAAGGTATCCAAAAGAAACTTGTGTAGAGAAATTGACTCTTACATATCTCTTTATTTTAAAAGATTTATCAATCTACAATATCATAAAATTCTAAACAGGCTGTCTGTACATGAAAACTATTCAAAAAAACAACTGGAATAGACTATATAAACGATGGAGAACACAATGCAATTTTTTTTTAGATTTCTTGTCTGTTTGTTCGGGATTCACGTAAAAACTACTGGGCCAATTTCGATGCGGTTTTCGCTGATCGACAGCTACTTCTTAGCCTTAAAATCTGCGCTACTTTCTATGCCAGGAATCCTGAGGGAATTTTCCTGGGAGCGGTTTGTAGTTGTTCAGATGCAGAAGAAATTGTTTATTCCGACACAGTTTCCACTAAAACGATAGCTTACTTTGTGCTGCGATACGTTGTGTCCCGGGAATTCAGTAGGAATTTCAAATCAAGCGTGAATGCCGTCGCGGGCATATCCTAGTTTGAAATATTATTTTGAACTAGCAGCTGCCCACAGCTTCGTTTGCGTTGGTTCTGAAAAGTAGGAATACTGTCAACGTCTGCCCACTTTTGTTCACGAATCCGGTGATGACGCGTGGTATTTGCCTCGCCCCACGCCTCGCTCTGCCGTACAACATGACATATGCCGTACAACCTAATCAAGTAAAAATGCCACCGTTATGCGGTAGCATTTTTACTTGATTAGGTTTTTAGGTTATTTAAACTAAAAATCTATTACAGGAAAGTTTCATCAAAATCCGCTCAATACTTTTTTTGTGGAATAGTAAGAAATATTTATCCATCCTTACAAACATTCTCGATTATAATATAAATACGATGAATTCTCTGTCTTTTTACGTTATACTACATGTTAATGTAACTTGATCCCCCTGTGCGGTGCCTCTCAACTTTCGCTTTTCAATCATACCCAATGGCGACGTTAATTCGGGTGCGTTTCATACTGTTCGAGGAAACAAAATAAACACGAGTTAAGACGGGGTCAGTTCTCTGTCTTTCGTAGAGGAGTCACGGTGAGTACCTATGGCTTTAGTTCGCTCTGATTAGGTTTAAGACTTCTACCTCTAAGAAGACAGCGTGGAGGATCAAAATCAAGATCCAGACGTCCTCCGGTGACTTCCCGTGGGCCCGGAAATAGTGCACAAATGCATTTCCCTAACGTTATAAATTTAATAAGAGTCTATTCTCTGTATGAGTCAACGCTATCAGGACCATCGTCAAAGGTCATCATCAAAGAGACATCAAGATATGTTTTTGGTTCCCGAGGTCCTGACATACGGCGTTGAGATAGAACAAAGGCGTGGTTTAGTCAGCAGGTCCACGCATTCTATTGGGAGTCAAATTATTGGCATTGTAACCTTACTGGGTTCATGTCAGGTCCATGACGGATTGTACCACGATAAAAAAGTGCAGTTCACTGAAGAGCTGAAGTAGTGTTCGTAGCTATTATTAGTAAGCTGGATTAATTAATTGGTCTGAACCCTAGAAAGGTTTGAAGTTACTTCATAGAGTTACCTATCCAAATTCGGAAGTTGGATATATATATATATATATATATATATACACTAGCTTCTGCCCGCGACTTCGTCCGCGTCAAAAAGTAAACCCCTCCCCTCCAATTTTTAAACATTCTTTGCTCCGCTCCTATTAGTCTTAGCGTGATGATATATAGCCTATAGCCTTCCCCGATAAATGGGCTATCTAACACTGAAAGAATTTTTCAAATCAGACCAGTAGTTCCTGAGATTAGCGCATTCAAGCAAACAAACAAACTCTTCAGCTTTATATATTATATATATATATACATATCTCACGAGGCATAACTATGGAAGACGAATATTATCTTAGGATTGATCATCAAATTGACAGGCAGTGTGATCTTCTTTTGGTAAGGGGCCTATTCTTATATGTTACAAGTAAATCAGATAGAGAAAGGAACAAATTATTCAGAACTTTAGAAACGAAGATGGAGTTTGAACTTGAGAAGGATGCACACTCTGATGATAAGATTTAATTTTTTCTACACCCACTGGCTCTAAAGGAAGTTCATGAATTAGGATCTGACTCAAACTTGGCTCTACAATTCTACTCTATGAACTTAGTCGTAATACCGCACCTATGTTATTAAGGAAAGTTTTTATGTTTTTTTTTTGAAAAACACATAGACACCAGGGTCCAGTGCAGTATTTATCTCATTGTGACTTTAAATATTTGCTTACGCCCTATTAGAAGAGCCCCATATTGCAGCGCTTTGGAAAAATAATTATGTATTCAAACTTAAGTGACAATATGAACCAAGGACCACGACATTTATAATATAGACAAACAGTATTGCATAAGACAAATAACACATCTTGTTTGTCTGCTTAAATTTCCATCGAATGAGTCATAACCCTTCAAAACGAGGGTTATAACAATTGGTTAAACGGAACGGATTCACTTTACCTATAACCAAAAGCAGTATCTGGCTGGTTTTGGTATCATTAAAAAGTTTTAATTTTAAAGAAGACAATTCCAAATTCAAATTAGGAAAATGTGTGATTTTCATTTGTTTTTCTTATTGTTAAAATGAGTGAATCTAATGAAGAAATTCGATACATTTTAAAATTTTACTACAAAAAAGGTAAAAATGCAACACAAGCCGCGAAAAAAATGTGTGATGTTTATGGACCTAATACAGTATCTGTGAGAGTAGCGCAAATTTGGTTTAAGCGTTTTCAATCCGGAAATTTTGATATCAAAGATGCTCGTCGTTCTGGTCGCCCTGTTACGGACAAAATTGATCCCATTTTTGAAAAAGTGGAGGAAGGTCGGCATATTAGTAGTTACGATGTAGCTGGAGAACTGGGAATTGACCACAAAACGGTTTTGGCGCATTTGAAAAAAGCTGGGTACACAAAAAAGCTCGATATTTGGGTGCCTCATGAGCTCACTGAAAGAAACCTAATGAACCGTGTACTCATTTGTGATTCTTTATTACGACGTAATGAAACCGAACCATTTTTGAAGAAGCTGATAACTGGTGATGGAAAGTGGATCACGTACGACAAGAACGTGAGAAAAAGATCGTGGTCAAAGGCCGGTCAGGCTTCACAGACTGTGGCGAAACCCGGGTTAACTCGCAACAAGGTGATGCTGTGTGTATGGTGGGATTGGAAGGGCATTTTTCATTATGAGCTGTTACCGCCAGGCAGGAATATCGATTCTGAACTGTACTCCGAACAACTGATGAGATTAAAGCAAAAAGTTGAGAGAAAGCGGCCGGAATTAATCAACAGAAGGGTTGTGGTTTTTCACCATGATAACGCTAGACCTCACACATCTTTAGCCACTCAGCAAAAATTACGAGAGTTTGGCTGGGAGGTGTTAGTGCATCCGCCGTATAGTCCTGACCTTGCACCTTCAGATTTTCACCTGTTTCGCTCTCTGCAGAATTCCTTAGGCAGTGTCAGGTTAACATCATGATAGGACTGCCGAAACCACTTGTCGCAGTTTTTTGATCAGAAGCCCCAAAATATTTATAGCAATGGGATCACGTCCCTACCTACAAGATGGCAAAAAGTTATCCAACAAAATGGCACCTACATACTTTAGTCAAATGTAAATAAACTTTATAAAAAACCTTTTGAATTTTTATATAAAATACGAAGAAACTTTTTCCCCAACCTAATATATAAAACAAACAAAAAGACATATTGTGCCGACTCCAAATAATTGTGAGAAGGTGAAAGAAAAGAGAGATATATAAGACCGCCATTTGCACAAAATTAGATACAGTTATAGTCTGTAAGTTCATTTTTGTATTGGTGTATACTAAAGTATTTTCTATCTATCTAATAAATAAAAAAGAAAGAATGGATTAATTTGTTGATTATTAAGAGATTTCTATTTCATATTAATTAATTTGAATTTAGAATATGACGTGAAGTGCCTCCCCAACATGATTATAGGGTGCTCTAAGGTAAATACAAATAAAATAAATAAAAACTGTCACTGGGCCGTGGCAAATAATGTATACTGAAATACGATATTAGAAGGTACTTCTCCCGTTACCAAGTTGTGGGACTACGTGCATAGCCTTAGGGCATGTTATGGCATTTTGTGTTTTTGTTTTGTTTGTCAATTCCTATTAAAGGCTGTTAACGTTTAACTTCTTTACGCCTCTCGGAGTTTAATGAGCCGTTTTAATTAACGACTCGGAGATAGTTATTTCAGTTATTAATGTAAAGAAGGAAAACTTTTCATAGGAATTGGTCTGTTTTTCTTATAGTTTTGGGTGCTCAATCGAATGCTGGGATACTTATTATTGTTTTTGTTATTTAATCACTTCGCACGGTTTGTGAATCTAGCCTATGACAAGTGTTAGAATATTCTCTAATAGACGCTAATTACCTCTACGGAACATTATATTATGCATAGACTTACATACACTTGGCCGATTTTTTGAAATATAAAACTGCATCTCAAAATATCCGCCCTTTAATTTCCACCAAAAACCATACCTTTGTTATTCATGCAAAGTAAACTTGCATGTACCATCTTACAAAATCTCCTCGTTTCAATTCAATACACAGAAATAACCGCATACTAAACAGCTAGAATCAGATAATTGTCTGTCGAACGCAAGCAGGTCAGGAAACATAAACATGTCAATTACATTACAATATTATTAATAACTTGTGTAATTCACCGCATAGCTAGTGATGGGAAAAAATACAGAATTTGTATCCATTATGGTTTGTAGCCGAAATGTTTGGCTTAATTGTATATTTCTATTGTAACAATTTTGTAGTTTTTTTTATCGAAATGTTCTTCTAATATACGTTTTTGATAATATTTTCTAATTTTAAATAATACAACACTTTATTTATTGGTCAAACTACCCGTATTATTATTATTTATTTATATATAACTTCTAGGTACATGCTTCATCCTAGACCATATCTATGCTAAATATTAGTCAAGATAGTGGTCAAGTGTAAATGTTGATAATTTGAATCTGCAGGTTTCCTAGTAATGTATCTTTCCACCATCAATCAGCACGTAGCACACACCAGACCTATTGTGCATATTGTAACAGTATTGCCCTGTTAACAATGTTTTATGATTCCGACCAGAGAAACTGCCTAAACGGTGCATACGTTCCAGCTAACATATAAAACTTCGCCAGTAGAATAAGACATGGTACCTTAACATTTTTCATCCGTGTAGAAACGGAGAAAGAATACAATTTCCTGCGGCCGGGTGGTATGTCGTAAGAGGCGGCAAAACAACCTACAGCCAGGTGGAGGGCATTTGCCCGACTGGATGGCGACCATCCCTGGTCTAGAGTATGCCGCCATAACAACCTTGTGTTGTGTTCCGGCATTAGTGACCAGGTTTCAGTCTCCCTTAAGATAGCAGCAGCGCATTTGTAGCATCTTTGGTGTGCAAGTGTCCATAGGCGATGGTAACCGCATTCCATCAAGCGGGCCGTCTGCCTGTTTGCCGAACTCCTGCAATAAAAATAAAAAATAACAACTAAACTATCATGTACCATCATTTAATTAGCTTGAAAGTATAAAATCTCTCAGTTCATCTACCGATTTAGTATTATTTAACATAAGTGGGTACTACACTAGTACCACTCTACTATACACGATTTTCGGTGCACCAATCAACTACTTACAAAACGCATTCTTTTTTTAAACATCTCTATTAAACGTTGAAACAAAATAAGCCGTGTTTTTCTACCTTTCGTCTTAGTACTTCAAATCGAATATTCGATTTAGCCATACTTGATTACTTTACTATAGTTCAAAACAAATTGCACATAACAAGAATAATAAATGCTTACACGCACTGGCTTCAATGCGTTTGACTAATGATATCCGGTGATGGTAATTAAAAGAGGGCATTATAAAATCCCTACTACGAAAGGTGATTTGCAAGATCGGTGTAAATTAGGGCAGGTTTAAAATTAAGTCCTTCAAGTAGAAGTTGTCCTTACTTAGTGGCTACAGCACCTACGTACAAAGCTAATCAACGTGAATTCGAGTTCTGTGTGTATATTGTCACAATTACCACTTACTGATGAAGAAGGAAAAAATAATGAATAATTATTATTTTACGACTAGCAAAAGTACACACTATATTTCTACATAGAATAAAACAAAGTCGCTTTCCGCGTCTGTCTGTATATCCACTAACTCCTCTTAAACCACACAACGGATTTTTAAGGGCTTTTCACTACCATAAGTCGTGGTAGAATAATGGCTAGCGCACGCGTCCCTAACTCAAAGGACGTGGGTTCGATCCTGGCCGGAACGCATGCACCACTTAGGCACTTTTCTGACCTAATGTGCATATTGTTACAATTACCACGTGCTAACAACGGTGAAGGAAAACATCGTGATGCAACCTGCACATCGAGATAACCGATGTGTCAAACCTGCCAAGCCGCTTTGGACAAGCGTGGCAGGTATACTGTCCGTTCCCCTATACTGGGAGGCCCAAGCCCAGCAGTGGGATGTTTATGGGCTGTTATTATTATTTATATTATATTCACCATCAGTCAAATAATTTTTCAAGGAAGGTTTATACATACACTAGTAATTCCTCGCCTCTGCTCCTATTTTTGATATAAGATTAATATTGTGTAAATTCATTTTTTTTAAAGCCACGATGTATCATAGCATGAATAAACCCATGATGTTTCTGTGCCACAGTCAAATGTGTTTGAATGTATGTGAATATAAGCATATTGGACAATAATTCTAAAAAAAATTGCCAGCGGCTTCGCTTGCGATAATAATAAATAATAATAATAAATCGACAGACAAAAACACACACTGTATATCCCCAAATTAAGCAAGTTACGCTTGTATTATGGTAATATACAACGGCCCATTCTGGGGCCGATCCCAGACACCCAGACCATAGTAAATAACGGAAAAAATACGTTTCCAAAATTTACTATACCAGGAATCGAACTCGGAGCCTCTGCGTTGCAGTGAGGTAACCCGGCAAAGGCTTAGCCCGCTCAACCACAGAGGCCGTCATTGAAAGTAACGCAATGATAGGTTGCTGTGATGACATGTTTGTTCAGGCTGTATTAGGTACGTTTCATCCGGAAAAAGTGGTGTTCCTAAGGAATAGAAAAAATCCTTAATTGATTGACACAATTTACACCAACACGGGTAAAGCTGCGGGCAAGACTTTTAAATAAAAAATACTATAGAATATTTAATTTTTTAATGTCTTAACAGTGTTCTTAGACAGTATTGTTTAGCTTCCCCATGCATTTTTCAACGAATCTGATTAAATTCGTTTCGGACCCCACACGACCCATCGGTTTCTTAGAATAATGACTGTGAGATACTTAAAAAAATAGACGTAACAATTTACCATGAGCTGGGCCGCAAAAAAAAAATAGTTCCTACGGGATCTTAAAAACTGGTCTACCGAAGAACAACGAACAGCGACGAACACCAGCATTTTGTTATGGCATATGGCAACGGAGTTGCTAAAACTATTTATCAACAAACACTCTACGAATGAATCAATCGCTATCACTAGGGTTCCACTCAATAACTGAGGATTATCACGTCAAAGTCAAAGGATTTTGAACTTAGTCCCGTCGAGTGTTTAATATCACTTATTCGTTTTAAACTGGCCGATATAGAGATTGCATTTTTTGCTCGCGGCTGTATCAAGTGATCGATTGCGGGATTTGTTGTTTATTCGCTATTAGCTTGGAAAGCAATTTTTTACCGTAATAATGTGATTGAAGCTTTGAGTTAAAGTCGCATCAAAACGTCCTTTTTTATATCTGGAGTACAGCGATAGTCTGACGGCTCATATGATGAAAAGCTGTTACCCGTCGCCTAAGGACGATTGCGATACAAGAGATGCCACCAACGCCTCACCTTTTTTAAACCTCAAATCGTAGCGCTGTGAGGAAGCCTCGGCTGTGAGTTCGTTCTAAATCTCCATGGTGCGCAAGAAAAACTTTAAGCGAAGCGGCTCAAGGACGTGAGGATGAACACCCAGCATGTGGTGAGCGATAACAGAAGACACAATTCTGGACAGTTCCTCAGAACACTCCCCATTACAAAGTCGTTAGAATATGTTCCATACAACATACTTCAACACTCCTTTGTTTGAGTTGTATAAATATCTTTTATTACAACATTAAATAGGGAAAGTGCTATACGCCAAGTACTTATTGATCCAGGTATAACAAAGGATTCCGTAGCTCACTGTGTGTGTGTTTGTGGGTAGACGTGTATGTGTTCTCCAATATATATACATATATGTATCTTTAACCCTACATAATAATTAAAAGAAATATTCACAAGAATCTATATACATAATATAATAAAAGTGTAGAGGTCGAGTTTCTGTACAATGAAAAAAAATGCTAAAAACCGAATCAGGGGGATGTAAGAAGTGAAATAGAAGTAATTTAGATTTTTTTCAAATTTTTTGTTTTCTGTTTGTCTGTCTGTCTGTTTGTACCGGCTAATCTCCGAAACAACTGGACCGATTTGATTGAAATTTTGTATGGTGGTAGCTTATATCCTTGGTCAACATATAGGATACTTTTGATGCCGAAAAATTAAAGAGTTCCCGTGGGATATTTAAACAACCGCACCACGCGGGCGAAGTCGCGGGCATCAGCTAGTTTAAAATAAAATTGATGTTTTAATCCTTATTTTCATTCAATTCCGTTGAGCCATTTCGGAGCTTATTCAAAAAACCTTTCAAACAAACAGACTGAGAGACAGACAGCTAGCATATAAGTAGCAGTGTTCACATACAGTTTGGCATTTATTTCTAAATCATAAACGGACACTTCAGTTTTATATTGATGTATATCTTTCATTTAAATTATTAGCAACTAGCTTAATACAGTCCTATGTTGACCAGAAACATTAGCATGTATAATTAAAGTACTAATGATAAAGGAAGTCGGGTAACTAACAGGTTAAAGACAAAAAGCAATCTTTAACCAGAAGGCCATAAGTTTGTCTCTAGTTTACTAATAAGACGGTCCGTAAGCGGGATGTAGTGATGGGAAAACTCGAGACTTAAACACATAATTAATCAAATTACTTTAATTAATTAAACTACTTTTTAAGAGATTTTTGTACAATATTGATTAAATAAAATCATAAAATTGTGGCATGCTTATTATATAAATCTATATGCTAAATTATGCTAAATAACAAATGTGAATACAAAAGAAAAATTGATGAATAGGAAATAAATTCGTTACTTTAACATTAAATTTCAAAGCTTTATAAATGTATGTACTTATGAACAGAAAAAGCTAAATTATTTTATTTTATGTATAGGATATATTAATATTTATAGCTATATAATATCCACTCATAAACGTCCCACTGATGGTCTCAGGCTGATTTTTTTAAGAGAATGGATGGCATACCGCTGCACTTGTCCAAGGCGAATTGATGGGTTTTTTAGGGGTCAACGTGATATTTTCCTTCATTGTTAGTAAGTGTCAATTGTATCAAATATTATGTCAAAATCCTACCTATATACCTATATACCTTTTTTTTCTTATAAGAATAAGTTATTGGATAAAATTTTAGTTAAATTGTGTCTTTAGATGATTAATATAAAACATTTTCTACTGTAATATCTACTTTAGATGTGGCTTAAGTTGTCTAAGACATTTAAACATCATTAAATAGTGTAATTTATTCCAAAAATCCTGTTTGTAATGTAACAAAATGATCTTCTAAGAAAAAACAATGTATAAGCGTGATTGCTTCCCAGTCTATATAAATCTACGTCATTGAAAAGAATGGCGGGTGCGTTGACCATTAAACTGCCACAACTTTTTAACTACGACCATAAACATAAAATTCATTAACATACATTACTAGCTTTTGCCCGTGACTTCGCTCACGTTAATTACATCGCACAGGAATCGAACATTTTTTCCGAGATAAAAAGTAGCTTATGTGCTATTACAAACTATAATCTGTCTCTGATCCATTCAATCGTTCTGGCATGATTGAGTAACAAAAATCCATCCAAACTTTCGTATTTAAAATATTAGTATACATAAAATAGATTATCTTACTATAAAGATGAACCCAAAATAAATCTTAATCGTTATATAAAAGAATTCAAGATTTGATATTTAAAACTTCGAAACTGATTAATCAAGACCAAAGTATTGGTCTCGAATTTTGCAACACTAACATATCTCCATAATAAACGACAATGAGTTTAACAACTTTTTACTAATGCAATGTGACAGTTTCCTTAGAAGACCTTCTCATCCAACAGAGCATAAAATGCCACTGCGGAACACTGCAACCCATTAATTACACCATACAAGGGCCCTAGTGCTTCTCTACTGCTTTCGGGAAATGACCACAGTGGAAACTTAGACTTGTATAATTACCAATCAACTGTCTACTTTATTGCATTTGAAAAGAGGTTGTTTTTCTTTAAAGATGTTTTGATGACAACAGCAACACATGGATGATCGTCGTGGGAAAAGACTATTGTGACTTGCTGACGGTGTGAAGGGCTTTTTATATAATTTTGAACTTTATATTGTGTGTTCAAAGATTGTTAATTCTATGACACTGAAGTGTCATCTGACGATTAATTAGAAAGTAGAATTTGCAAATACAAGTGGCATTTTAGTGTTAAACATGTATTTCACCCAGTGTTTTGTAAGACTTTCTTTCATTGTTTGCTCTATTTAATGCAAGTCATAAAAACCAGCCAAGTGCGTGTAGTATGCGTGAACAGTGTCATTTTACGACTTTATTTATGCGTACTGATATTGTACGGTTCAACGTACAGCGTTTTGCTACTTTAATCTATCTATATATATAAAAATTCCTTATCACAGTGTTTGACTGCGACAACTCCGAAACTACTCAACGGATTTTGATGATTTTTTTCATTTTGCTGAATTGGTTCCAACTTAGAACATCGGATAGGTTTCATTTTAATTAATAATCATTTTTTATGGCATGTTTGTTTTTTATTACATTTTTTTTAATCGATAGGTCGGTAAGTATGAGTTCTGCTGTCAATTAAGTTAGATAAGCATCAAATAGATGCTTATCTAACTTCGTTCTAGATCAACTACTACGAGAATAAATCTCTTTAAGTAACAAGATGTATTTTCTTTCCCCTACTACAAGAAAGCACCAGCACTCCCCCAACTACTGCCACCACCCACCACTACAAGCACGAGCAAGTGTACAAACTGTACAGATATAGAATATATAGAATGAACTTTATTGTACACCACATACACATGAAATAAACAATTTAAACTAGTCACATTAAACAGTAAAAGTAGGAACGATGGGCGGCCTTATCGCTTCAGAGCGATCTCTTCCAGACAACCCGGGCTATGGGTTTTGTGAACGGGAGAGTCGCAAGTGCATGACGGTGGTGTGCAAATTAAATACATATTATACAAATCTATAATATTACAAAATTCTAAACATGCCGTGTCTGTACATTAAAGCTATTTAAAAAAAAGCAACTGGAATCCCTATTATATTATTATAAATGCAAAAGTAACTCTGTCTGTCTGTCTGTTCCGTTTTCACGGAAAAACTACTGGTTGGATTTGACTAAAACTCAGTATATATATATATATATATATATATATATATATTCGATGCCGAGGATGAACATGGGATAGTTTCCGGGATAAAAATATATTTGTCTCCCTGTTTGTTATGCTTTTACGAAAAAACTATTGTATGTTAAGTTTTTATGGTTTTGTAATCTCTATTATACTTTTTAAAATCCTTCATAGTTTGCGAAATGTCTTGCATAAACCGGTTTTAATGTATTAATTGTGATTTATAGTATATTTAATTCACTTTTAATTTAAACTCTGGTGTTAGTATGCCGTGTGCTCTTCAGATATTTTTTTTACAGCTTGAGTTCAGCAGACAGGCAGACGGTCCACCTGATGGAAAGCAGTTACCATCGCCTATGGACATTTGCAACACTAAAGGTCCTACAAATGAGCTGCTGCTCTCTTAAGGCAGACTGGAACCTGGCTACTAATCCCGGAACACAACTCAAGGTTGTTATGGCGGCATACTCTAGACCAGGGGTGGTAGCCCAGTTGAGCAAATACCCTGCCACCTGGCTGTGTGTTGTTTTGTTGCCTCTTACGACAGGCCACCCGGCCGAAATTGTATTCTTTCTCCGTTTCTGCACGGATAATAAACAAAATAACGAAAATAAATAATAATAAAAAATAACAACATTTTCTAAGTAAAAGTACTTACCGTCACCTATAGACGATTGCGAAGCTTAAGGGCAGAGCCAACGTGTTGCCAGCCTTTAGGATGGCACAAAAAGTATGAGAGAAGAGGAATAGGATTGAGGGACGGGATGAGGGACATAATGGGATAGAGTGGTCAGGCAGGAGGAATGGAAAACAGTGGATGGAACAGGGGAATAGACTAGGAGAATGGTATAAAGATAAGAGAGATAATGGGAAAGAGTGGTCAGACAGGAGGAATGCGATAGAGTGGATGAAACAGGAAAATGAATAGGAGAATGGCATAGGGATAAGAGAGATTATGGACTAGAGTGGATGGAACAAGGGAATAGAATATGAGAATAGGATAGGGATAAGGGAGATTATGGGATAGAGTGGATGGAACAGAAAAATAGGATAGAAGAATGGCATAGGGATAAGGAAGATAATGGGATAGACTGGTCAGACAGAAGGAATGCGATAGACTGGATGGAACAGGGGAGTATAATAAGAGAATGGCATACAGATAAGGGAGATTATGGGATAAAATAGATGGAACAGAGAAATAGAATAGGAGAATGGCATAGGGATAAGAGAGATAATGGGATAGAGTGGTCAAACCAGGAGAAATGGGGTAGAGTGGATGGAACAGGGAAATAGAATAGGAGAATGGTATAGGGATAAGAGAGATAATGAGATAGAGTGGTCAGATCAGGAGGAATGGGATAGAGTGGATGGAACAGGGAAATAGAATAGGAGAACGGCATAGAAATAAGGACGGTAATGGGATAGAGTGGTCAGACAGGAGGAATGGGATAAAGTGGATGGAACAGGGGAATAGAATAGGGGAATGGCCTAGGAATAAGGGAGATAATGAGATAGAGTGATCAGAATTAGAGGAATAGGATAGAGTAGATGGAACAGGGGAATAGAATAAGAGAACGGCATAGAGATAAGGGAGATAATGGAATAGAGTTGTCCGACAGGAGGAATGGGATAGAGTGGATGGAACAGGGGAATAGAGTAGGAGAATGGTATAAGACGAGAGAGAAATGGGCAATCCATGCTTTTACAAGGTCGTACGATTAGCTCAAGACTGGTCGTTGACTATGATATTGATCCGTTCAGGAACGGAGAAAGAATACAATTTTCTGCGGCCAGGCGGCCTGTCGTAAGAGGCGAAAAAACCACCCACAGCCAAATGGTAGGGTATTTTCCCGTCTGGATGGCTACCACCCCTGGTCTAGAGTATGGTGCCATTACAACCTTGAGTTGTTTTCCGACATTACTGGTCAGGTTCCAGTTTCTCTTTAGAGAGTGATATTACATTGGGAGCACGTTTGGTGTCACAAATATCCATAGGCGACGGTAACCGTTTTCCCTCAGGTGGGCCATCTGTCTGTCTGTTGAACTCATGCAATAAAAAAAATAAGAAACCCTAATAACGGCAATCGAAACACCAAATATCTCAAAAACTACTCAATCAATTTCCGTTGAAAGTATTATTAAGCTCCACCATGATTGTTCCACACCATATTTTAAAATCTATAAAAAGGATAGGGGTGCACTTTTTACAACTTTGAAAGCAAACATCTCCTAACCTAAACTTAAACTAAAAAGCTATTATGAAAAGCGGTTTAAAACTTAATCTGTTTTTCTTCATATATTTATTGACGCGTTGTCTTCATTCCAACATTGTTATCAAACTATGTGAATAAGCCAGCAAGTAAGTTCTACATAAACGTTTCAAAGAATATCACACTTGCGATCTCTGTGTACACAGTATCACAGTTTCACCGCAATTCATTTCATATCTATGCGAAGTGAAGTTCGCTTCTGTGAAAAACGTTAATGTTCTAGCCGGCTTTGAGTCTTTTTAAGATGTAAAGGGTAGAACACATTCGCGATGTTAAGATAAAATAAATATTACTGAAAACTAGAACCTGAGCGCCGGCTTTAGGACCTGAGGTGCTATCGACCTCAGGTTCTAAAGCCGGCGCTTTCGGGGTATAACTTAGTGAAAGTGATAAGTGTTTAGATATACTGGTATATATAAGACATGCCATAAAGTTCCACATTATTTTGATACTTTTCATGCTCGTTATACGAATCTAAATAAGTGGCCGCTTTAGGCCACTCTAACTAACAAACTTGTAGACATTTATAACACTAGAGATCTTCGTAACCTGTTGCCAGCATATAACTAATTTTACGACGCCTTCCAAAAAAATTATAGGTACTTTTTTAAAAATCTACAAGTAATAAAACTACGTTTTAAGCGTGGTAATTTATTTGTTTTTTATTATTCCGACGGTACGGCCACTTTTCAGCAGCAGCACCAATAAATATCAAATAAATTACCGCACTTTAAACCGTTAATATTTAATTTTATTATTATATATGGTAGTGGAGACACTCATGAAATTACTAAATCTATAGGTACCGTAGCACTGCGGCAACACTGCAGCTGAGAGCTCATTTTAAATCCCTAGAGCTTTGAGATATTATTCTTGCATGAGATGATCTGACGATATTGTACAATAAATAAAAGGCGTAGCCAATTCAAGGACTTTTCACTAGATTTAACATATAAATCTTCTAAAGTCCTAACAACATCACAGTCTAAACTACGATTACATCCTAGTTATAACTATGTGACGATTTTAGAATAGTAACGAGTATATAAAAATATATAAGTACGTTAGTATAAATACCTTGTAAAAGTAAATTTCTTGTCGTTAATTCGACTACAGTGCGAATGGTGATTATGATATGTGATATGTGGCATCAGTATCTTTCGTTTCAAGCGTAAACCGACTTTGAGATAATTTAAATAAAAAAACAATTTTAATTCCTGTTAAAGTAGAATTAGTTTTGACAATACAGCAAGTGATTGATTCGTTAAGTTAAATTAGACAGTAGAATACACACTTTACTGATCCCCATAAATCAAAAGTATTTTTAAAAACTAGGTTTAATTACATGTAACAAAGAGCTACCTTTTGTTGGTATTTGGATAGTTTTCGTTATATTTAAATAAGGCAAATGAATAGTAATTTACAAAATTACTAACGCTATGTCATATAGAAAAATAATCAAGGTGACTTTATATAGCAACTCTCCTTAGTGCAATTCTTAAAACGAAGATCTTAACAAAGTAATGTAAAAAAATAAGAAACGATAAATTTCACTTATAAGGTATCGCAAAAACTATACTCACAGTGTATGTGCTTATATCAATATTAATCAATCACCGCACTAACAACATTTTATTGTGCCAATTTCGTGATCAAACATTGTAATAAACTACAGAAAATACTAGAACGGGGAGCTCAATCACAATCAATCTCAACCAATTTACGGTCTTCGCGTGTGAACACCGCCTTATACACAAGATTCTACGAAAGAGACTGGAAGGCATTCGTAGAAATAATCACAACTACAAGTTACGTTATTATTACCCTCACCAATTACGGCTCGTTCAAAATCCCGTGGCATTAACACGAAACGGGGTATTATAAAATGTAGTGTAAAAAATAGTTAATACGGGTCTGATGGTAGTACCTACGGCCTGGGATACCGTGTTCTGTTTTTAAATTTTAGGAAAATATGCTGCTGTTTCTTTGTTGTAAGCATTGTAGTATGGCGAGATACCGTGTTCTGTTTTTAAATTTTAAGAAAATATATATTACTATTTTTTTTTTTGTAAGCGTGGTAATATGGGGAGATACTATGTTTTATTTTTAAATTTTAAGAAAATATCTTACTATTCATTTGTTTTTTTCCCTCTCCTGACGCTCACGTTGGTCAGGGACTTTTTCACTTACATTATTGTTATGCTTTCCTATTACATGTATTTCTTAATTTACAATATTTTTATATATATTTCTTGTATTTCCTAGTCTACTCTCTACTCTACTCTATTTTACAAATCTAGTATATGTATGTCTATGCTACTTATCCATTCATATATCCATACATACTTTATGTTACAAAATACTGGATTAAAAATATAAAATCTACTAGTACATTTTATATTTTTGCTCCAGTCCTAGGCTAAGTTTTTTATTATTTTACTACATTATATACCTTCCGTCCGGAGCCTTAAACAAATTTTATATGTTACACTACAATTACTATATTACGTTTGCAATATATATGTACAAATGTGTATTCAAAGTGTAGATTATATATCTTTATTCCTATTTATTACCTTATTTACAATGTTTACACAATACATCATAAAATCGTCGTATTTTTATTTTAGTGTCTGCTCAAATTAGATTCTGAGATCTTATGATATTTGTTTTAACGTTGGGATTCGAACGGATTAATCTGAAGATCGAAAAATCAGCCCTTAGATTGTTAAAATTACAAGATTAATAACATTACAATTATCACTCTCTATAATTTTGGAGTCCAATTTTAGAACTGTGAAATATTACATTGTTTGTTGATTGATAAGGAAAAGACATTTATATATTGTATAATTGGTATGCACGTGAATATTTAATTCTATAAATCTGGCAGGCTGTCCCACATAGCAGCGTTGCTATAGAAAACTTCAAACTATAAAATTGAAGCCCGTTTCGTAGAACGGTAATAAGATTTTTCATTACAAGATAAATTAGTGCGATTCTATTTGTTATGTATATAGCAGCCTACCTGTGTTAAAATAATTGCCTCGAAATTTAACTTTTCTGTTAAACATTTATTTTATAAATTTTGTTGTAATCATTTTAAGTGTTAAAATAGTTTTTTTCTGACCTAGATGTATTTAAAAAGATGAATAGACTTTAAAATAATATAATCATGTTTTTTGAAAAGTCTTTAAAAAAAAGTAAAGAAGCTATTGCTGCAACTTTAATCATTTATTCGAGTGTCTGATCGTTTATTATTTTTGCTAGTAATTTATATCTATCGCCCCGCTTCACTCTACAGCGAGACCTTATATTAATTCTTTAACAACTTAAATACACCTTACCTATGTGTAATATTTAGTTTCAGAAACATCTCAATTTATCTCCGATTGCAACAGTCATTTTGCAGTGTCACTACAATTAGAGGTTTCGATTCGATTCCCGTAGTTATCCAATTAGATCGATCACGCATACAACATCGATGGGTACCTATTATGTACTTAATTTAATGATATACGAATCTGTATGTGGTTACTACAACAGTGTAGGATAATATGCTAGTAGTATCTTTAAGTAATATTGCAATAAAAAAAACGAAAACTGAGTTTAAAAGTAAACTAAAAAGCAAAAAATTAATATTTTCTTCATCTTGAAGTCGGTGCAAAGTAAAATGTAAAAACTAAGTACCATATTTTGCAAATTTGTTGTTGTTATTTTATAATTTACTTGACACCGACTTAAAGATGTTGTAGAAAAAAAACCCCGTTTTTTGAAGTCGGTTTTGCTTACTTTATTTTTTGTACTTTTTAGTTACGCAAATACTGGAATAGCCTTAGAAAAAAAATGTGAAACACGTTGTACGTACCTATAATATTCTAGAGGTTCCCCTCGATTACCCTGGGATTTCAAATAAAAGAAAATTGCTAAGGAAATCGGTCCACTATTGACGGAAAAATTGCGTAACCAACATCAAAAAAAAATTACAGTCGAATTGCGAACCTCCTCCTTTTTGAAGACGATTAAAAATACTACTAACATACAGAATTAGCTATATGGTCGTCCAAGTACTCAAAATACGTTGGAATGCTGGGCCACTGAAATGGAGGAAAAACCTCTATACTTATTGTATGAATGAATGGTCTGTGTGTGTATGTGAGTGTTCGTGGGTGTGTGTGTGTGTGTTTGGGCGTGTGTGTGGTGAATACATTACTAGATGGCGCTGGTCAGGTTATGTTTCTCTCACTTTTTGGCATTTTATGTAATTTGCTCGAATAATAATAAAAAGTTACAATTAACATAAGTGATTTCCTGAAACCATTGATTTTGTATTTTTCAAAATTGTTTGTTATATGTTTGTTTATTATAATATATTTTTAGGGAAAATCTAAATAAAAATCGAGTCTTAATCAGTTCTAATATTTAAACCAGGCGGCCGCTTGTTTGCCTACTATTATCAATGTACAAATTTAATAGTAAGTAACTTAAAATAATAATAATAATTTTTTAACAAAAATAAATTACCATATTTCCATCAGGAACAAGTTAGTTGTACTTTTTTCACATAATATAAAAACCCCAAAAAAACAAAGGCACTCTTCAGACGAGTTAAAAAATACAAAACATGGCGACGAGCGTCGCGACGCCTGCCAGATGAAATCTTTTCACTTCAAGCATGCCGGGGGTTGTTTTAATTTTATACGAACACTTCCATGTACTTTTACCTGGAAATATTCGTGAATAGGTATATTACGTAACAACAAGTTTAATATAATAATAATGTTACGACCTAGACGCCGACAAAAACAAATTCGCACCTGCATACCTGTAGAAACACATTTTATTACCTTTTCGGCATTTGGACTTCTTTTGTTTACTTTGTGTTTAAAATTTGTGATTAGAAAACAGCCCATTGCGTATTGTAATCTTTTACGGCAGTCATTAGCCAGGCGTGCGGACTACGATTTTTAAGAAATTGCGTCTACGCTTGCCGGACAGACATATTTGCATTTGTGCAATATAAAACAATGGCCCGATTGAGGAAGGGGCACTCGAGCGATAACCACGAGCGAAGCAAAACTTGTGTACATTCGGTAATCTATTTAGTGAAGGACTTTGCGCGTGTATTTGAATTACGATCTCCTGCATCACGTTTGGACTAAATGCGTTCGGTTATATTTGTACCTGTTTTATACGTGCTTGTATGGTTCTAATAAACTCTATAATAATTCCTACGGCATTTTAATTCGGGTCCTGCAACTCCTAACAATAGTATAGGTATTGTCTTCATTTTTTGTGGCCCATGCAGAGAGTGGTGAGTCACCGTCTACCCATTTTTCCATGATTCCCGAAAATGCGACGAGCAGACGCCATAGTCCCCATATTTCCAGACCCCTAGTACACCTAGGAGTTCACCGCAATAGCCCGGTACCTTTTATTCTCATTTCCCACAATAGTCCTACACTGGCCGGGGCTTGTCCTTGGGTGCATTATACGGTGTAGACAGGGACAACCGCAGGTCAGTGTCACGCCACATTTACATTAAATTTGTCAAGGAGCCTCTTTGTGTTGGCCTTCCCATGGCCCCACGTGAGCCCTCCAAAAGTCGGGAACATTTAATGGCCCGTAGTCTTGAAATATATAGGTATTAAGTTTAATTTAAGAAATGACAAGTGACAAATAGAACAAAAAGCATCTTTACCAGCCACTGCCAGAGGAAGTAATAAAAAAACATATATATTAAAATCTGTATTCAACCTTTTGATTACCTAAGACTACCATCATCAAACAATCAATCGAAGCAATCTTTCAAACTTAGGGATAACTTTCCTAATTTCTGTTTTTTATTGCAAACCGGCAAACAAGCAGACGAAGCTAACGCATTGCCAGATGAGTTTGTAAAAAAACCGGACAAGTTTGTTTTTTATTCACATTCAAAACTACTGAAAACTAACTCTTTAGATAATTTCCATCGAATGCTAAATTAACAGCCACTCTACTTTTTCCGTAGTTTTTACGTCAAGCTGGACTTTGAAAGAATCTGATCGTAGTCCTGTTGACGCTTTTTAGATGTGGTGCTGGAGAAAAATATTACGTATACTTCGGACTGGAATATTACGTATACTATCATCCATCTGCCTCCGTAAAATCCTTGAGCACTTCGGACACATGGCCAGAAAACAAGGTAACAATTTAGAAAACCTAATCGTCACTGGCAAAATAGAAGGAAAAACATCATGAGGCCGTAGTCCGATGCGTTGGTCCGATCAGATCCGCACCACACTCAACGACTCCATATATGACGCACTGCATATGGCCGCTGATCGTCTCTGATGGCGAAAAATAGTGAATAAAGGTCACGACCCTCAGGAATGAGGAACATGGCTCGAGGAGAAGGAACCATTTTACGCCGATAGTGTCTTTGTTTTGCACATTCTCAGGAATGAGAAACCCGACTCAAGGAGGAGGAACTGTTTTACGCAGATAGTGTCTTTGTTTTGCACATTCTCAGGAAAGAGGAACACGACTCAAGGAGGAGGACCGTTTTACGGCGATAATGTCTCTATTTTGCACATTCTCAGGAATGATAAATATGGCTCGAGGAAAAGGCACCGTTTTACGCCGATGGTGTCTTTGTTTTGCACATTGTCAGGAAGGAGGAACACGGCTCAAGGAGGAGGAACCGTTTTACGACGATAATATCTCTATTTTGCATATACAATTTTAATTATATTTAAACAAAAACGTATATAAATGTACTGGCATAAATAGTCGGCGTTGCCGTGCTTTTGCTTAGCATGAAATATGCATCTCTGGTTTTTCCACTTTTCATCATACCCCTCTCCCACAAATAACTTGAGCACCACAGGAGATCGACATAAGATTGGTGAGGTAGTGGTAGGTCAGCGATAGTTTATTTAAACAGTAGAGATCTCAAAAAAACACATTGTTTGGTTAATTAAAAACCATTTTAAAAATTCAGTATAACATTGCTATAGCTCGCCTAACAGAAAACATACATAAAATTATACACAGGTAAAAAAACAGCTTTCTATGTGGTTTGTCTTGCGAAACTTAGGCCATACAAACTCACACTGTATCAGTAAATGGCAACAGTTTTATGCAAAGTCCGCTAATTGACAACTACACGTAAATCATTTTACATATCCAACCGAAACATACACGATCGTAAATTTACTGCCTTTTAGTATTTACAACCGTTGCCTGTTAACTCTTAGACGCTCCTCGTGCACTTTGCATAAACAAAACAGCGTTTTCCATTTGTTTTCTTATATATCTTCAATTGTTTTAAGCAAATAACATAAACGGTTTTGTTGTTTTATGCAAAATATACGAGTTACCACATTTAAATGCATTGCTATGTTGATGCTTTAATGTTTTTACTGTTTTGACCCACTGTACTAACTATTTAGTTGCTTCTTGATTTTCTTTATTCAAACTCGATAGTTTTTACTGAAACTAAGGTCTATTAAAGATAATTGGCTAGATGACATATCCTATATAATATTTTAAATGCGAATGTGTTTGTTTGTTTGTGGCGTTTTCACGCGTTAATTATGCAACAGATCGTGACGCAATTTTGGATACTCGTGGTATGGAATAGGACATATGGTACCTTTCATCGAGAAACAGTACTGTTCCTGAGGAATAGACGATTATAGCTGAAAAGATGGCGCTCCAACCGTATTTTATTGGCGCCACCATTACAATTCCTATAACAAATACATTATTACAGCAACGACAATTGTAATGTGTTCCTCTTATGGTTAGCTCCTCCTTCACTGTACTTTATAGTAAAACCCAAATTTGACATTTCTAAGAATCCGCGGTTAGAAACTAGTGATACAAATAAATTCTAGAATTATTTTCATGTAAAAGAGCAGGCGCTAAAATACCAATATACTAAAATATCACGACAAAAATAATATTAATTCTTCTTTAAAGAGTAATTAATACGCTATTTGACTCTCTTTGTTATGGACAGAATCATTCCCCTGACCTTTCTCCCCGGATTCCCACTCCCCACGCTCACCACAAAAACGTAGATTGTTTGATTAGCAGCTAAGCGTTTGACTACTACTAAAAGTAGTACCTAAGCGAGTGCAGTGCGAACCACCGGGTTAGTTTCGAATAGTTTGAATATAGTTCATATTCCAAACGTAGAAAAGGAAAACAAGAAGAAATACCAAACGGAAGAGGAGCTTTCGAAAGACTCTACAGTCATTCGAACTCTCAGCGTAACTTTTGTGGATCTTGTATATCAGTATATTTGATTAGTGCGACAAGTAGTAATCGGTGAAATCGACAGAATTAGTACTATCAGTGTTCAAAGCAACATCTGAGTTCTAATGCTAACTTGTGGTGATCGACTTTCACGTGCCGTTTAATATCTTTGCTACTTTTTCCTATTGTTGTTGTAAACGCCTATAATAAATACAGTCCATATGTAAGAGAAAACGGGTGTTTCATTGAATATACAACCAGCACCGTATAGATGTAGTCGCATTAACATAACATAAAAAAACAAATTATGGACATATATGTAAATAACCAAAAATAGGATTCAAATATCTAACAAAATATTCAATACTTTCAAAGCTTGCAGCACCCGTGTTGATTTTATAAACTGCTCCATTTACTGCACTGTCACGACACAAAACCATATACAAGAAACGATATTTCATCTCCGTGTTTTATACTTTTATAGAGAGATTTGTGACCGGAAATAGTGTCGATATTATCATAATTCTATTGTTTTAGCCTCGTAGTTCGGAATGTTACTTAAATAATGGGCATGACTTAACAAGAATCATGTTTCTGCATAAACTATATTATCCTTTATTTCTGTTTAAAGAAGTGATTCACTGTTAACTGATTTAGGAGAATTGTGAGTTCAGCAGACAGGCAGACGGCCCACTAATGGGAAGCGGCTACCATCTCGTGTCCATACGAGTAACATTAAAGGTGTTACAACTGCGTTGCTGCTCTCGAAAGGGGGACTGGCACCTAGCCACTAATACCAGACCACAACTCAAGGTTGTTATGGCAGCATACCCCTGACCAGGGGGTGGCAGCCATCCAGGCAGGCGAACACCGTACCATCTGGCTGTGAGCTGTTTTGTTGCCACTTACGACAGGCCGCCCGGCCGCAGGTAATTATATTCTTTCTCCGTTCTTGCACAGGTGAATCTATCTATCTATTGTTATGTGTATGTTTTGGGTTGAATATTTTGGTTATTTCGGTATCTTTAAGTTCAAATAGGTGTGTGATCTTACAGAGGACCTGCAATGCATAAAAATAACCACAAATCGAACAAATATAATCTGAAAAAAATCTATATTGATTCCCAAAGCGGACCATCGCGCTCATATGTGCAGACATGGGACTAAATCGGAACCATATACTATTATAATGATAACTCCACTAATTATTATTTAATCAGAAATAAATACTTGAATGACGATTATAATTCTTGCCACTGCTTCATATTTTGATATAACAATAATATTGGATAATGTGACACTGCATGACTCTGCGGCACGAATAAGTCCATGGAAAATAATACTAAATACTTTCATGAATTCCATGAGGTTGCTGTGTCTCAGTCGAATATGTTTTTGTGTATATGGATGTAAATATATGAGAGAGAGGGAGAGAGAGAGATAACACTTTATTGCACACCAAAATATACAGTTACAAAATAGCCCATATTTACAATATTTTCTAGGCAATACAATAGGCGGCCTTATCGCTCAAAGCGATCTCCTCCAGGCAACCTAAATCAAAGAAATTTGAATCAAGCGATGTAGGTGGTGCAGGAAAAATGCAATATATGTTGGAAAATAAAATAAAAAAAGCAAATATAATGAGTTTTCAGTAGAGAAAAAAATAATGAAATTTCTTTTAACATTTTTGATGCATTTTATATAAATGTACATAAATTGCCGCTTTGCTAAAAAAATGTGTTATGGCAACAAAAGTAGTTATAGAGAAAGTGATTTTGAAATTACAAAAAACGACTATCTCTCTTTTCTTTCACCATATGCCAATTATTTGGGGTCGGCACAATATGTCTTTTCCTTCCACACTCCTCTACTCTGACATACGTCTTCTGTCACACCACATATCATCATATCATCCTTCACACAATCCATCCATTTTTTTTTTGGTCTACCTTTACATTTGTACCCATCTATCTTGAAGTTGAACATTCTTTTTGTCACGTGACTTTCATCCGTCCTCATTATATGCCCATACCAACTTAATCTTCTTCCTCTCAATTTTTCATTCACGGGTGCAACTTTCAAAGATCCCCTTATGTACTCATTTCTCACCTTATCCATTCTTGTGACACCACACATCCATCTCAACATTCTCATCTCAGCTGAGTGGAGACGTCATACAAAAAACGACTATACTGTTGTTCAATTTGAAAAAAATATCACATTTGTTGTTGAGAAGTTATTTAAATTATTTTAGTTTCAAAATTAAGATAGTATTAAAGCTTGAGACCGGTTTATTTGAATGTAACTCTTTTTGTAATTTATAGTATTGTTACAACTTAAGCTTCGCCAAAGACAAATTCCACGTACAGTCTGTAAAAGCACATTTTATTACCTGTCGGCATTTGAAATAATTGTAATCCTTTTATGATCGTCTTCTTTTGTTTACTTATTTATTGGCATACGTTTCTAGTATTGTGACGAACAGCCTATTGTTCTCGCTTACGACCACTTGCAGGAAATTCGGTCCACTTTGCCAGGCGGGTAATTTGAATTTGTGCAGTATCAAACGATGGCCTGATGGAGAGATGAAGCAGTCGAGGGATAACAACGATCTAAACGTAACATGTGTACATTCGGAAATCTAATAGTGACGAACTTTGCGCGCTTTATTGAATTACGACCTTCTGCATTATGTTTGTATTTGTCGTGTTCGGTTATATTTGTACCTGTGTTATACGTGTTTGTATAGTTCTAATAGACTCTATAATAATTCCAACGGCATTTTAATTCGAGTCCCGCACTCGTAACAGTATAGTATCTAAACACTCAATTATTTTACGAAAATAAGACAAGATAGCATATAAATAATAAATTGCCTAAGTCCCTACAATATATTAATACCATTTTAAGTACGTCACATACCTGCATCCCGCCATTTTCTCATTCAACATTCCCATTTTCTTTTTTGCTGCATTAATTTTTCTTTTTACATTATTTCGTTCGCACTCCACACTCGTCCAACGTTGTCTGATCTCCGAGTTTATTTTAGCCAAGTTTTTCATGTGGCTTTTACTTAAATGTGCAAGAGTGAAGTGGACCAGGTAAAACTGGTCGTGTTAGAGTACGCAAAAACAAAAGATGGTACATGTTTTGGTTTCTTTCTATGCTGGAAACCAAACCCTCATTTCGGCCTATTTAAAAATGCAGTAGCTACTAAAGACTGCATGCTAGCCATTATAATGTTTGTCTCATTAAAATGTTCAGAAAGACCTGGGTTTTTTTTTGGAAATTTATATATTGTTATAACTTAGCCAAAATTCCACGAAGCACTCCGGCAAAAGTGAATGCACTCCTGTCGGCCGTAAAGCACAGTTTATTACAGTTTTATTACCTGCCCGCATTTGGATGTCTTTTGTTTACTTTGTGTTTAAAATTTGTAATTACAAAAGACGCCTATTGCGTATTTTAATCCTTTATGATGGTTGTTAGCCAGGTACAGTTCTTGGAAGATCCAGTCCACGCGGTCAATTGTTGTATCGTATAGTTAGTATAAAACAATGCCCGAATGGAGGGGTGAGACAGTATAGCGAGAACCACGATCAAAGTAAGACGTGTACATTCGATAAGCGATATAGTGACGGACTTTGCGCGTATTATTTAACTGTGCATTACGATTGGATTTATTAGGACCGGTTATATTTGTACCTGTGTTATACGTGTTTGCATAGTTCTAATAAATTGTATAGTAATTCCAACGGCATTTTATTTCGAGTCCCGTAACTCGTAACAGTATTATAACAACGAATTAAATATTAAGTATAATTATTGCAATAAACTAATCTATATATTAATAAGTGAAGCAAAAACTTAGTACCGCTTTTTTCGAAAATTGTGCGGACGGAGGAGTATGAAATTTCGGCACACTTATAGTTTATATAGAGAAGAAGCGACGAATACTAATATTTTTTTTAAATTGTGTATAATAAATACATTATTTCAATAAAAAAAAACATTACACACACTACCATATATATGACACATACACGCATATATACTCTTTTGTTTATTGTTCAAGTCAAAGTAACAGTGTAGCCTTGGCGAAATCTGTGATTACAGAAGTATAGTCTTTGATAACAAAATTATTGTGGTCGAATTTCGACCACGGGCGTCCACTAGTCGATAATAAATATAATAACAGCTCATAAACGTCACACTGCTAGGCTCGGGCCTTCCACTATAGGGAAACGGACAGCATACCCGCCACACTTGTCCAAGGCGGCTTGACACATCGGTTATCTTGATGTGCAGGTTTCATCACGATGTTTTCCTTCACTGTTGTTAGCATGTAGTAATTACTACAATATCCACATTAGGTCAGAAACCTGCCTAAGTGGTCCATGCGTTCCGGCCAGGATCCGAATCCGCGCCTTTGACTATGGGACGCGTGCGCTAGCTATTACGCTACACCTAGAAATTAATCTACGTTTTGTAAAATAAAAGAATAATTAATACTTTCAACTCAAAACTCAACATAACAAGGTAATTAGGTTACCTCCTATTAGTATTAGAAATTGATGGCTGGTTCCTGTCAAAGATATTATAATATACTTTTGGTTCCTGTATCTTACTATTCATTCATTTTGATTTTTAATATTTTTTATTTTCAGCAGACACGCAAACGGCCCTCCGATGGAAAGCGGTTACCAACGCCTATGGAAGTTTGTAACACCAAAGGTGCTACTAATGTACTGCCACTCTTTAAAGGGAGACTGGAACTTTGCCACTAATGCCGGAAAACAAATAGATGATGATCACCCGTGAGAGATCCGCGGTACTATATGCTTATAGCTGTATATATATGTATGTAATAATAATGTATTATATAGTATAGTATAGCAGTGTACAGAATTGCAATATGTATTATTATATATATATGTCTATTGTTACGAGTTGCAAGACTCGAATTAAAATGCCGTTGGAATTATTATACAATTTATTAGAACTATACAAACACGTATAACACAGGTACAAATACAACCGAACACGACAAATACAAAAACACAATCAGTCCAAACGTAATGCACGATTCAATAACACGCGTGAAGTCCGTCACTAAATAGATTATCGAATGTACACAAGTCTTGCCTCGCGCCTGGTTATCGCTCGACTGGCCTTCCTCAATCGGGCCATTGCTTTATATGGCACAAATACAAATATGTCTGCCCGTCAAGCGTCGACGCAATTTCCCAGAAATCTTAATCTGCACACCTGCCTAATTATGCCTGCAAACGGCCATAAACGAGTACAATAGGCTGCTCTCCACAATAACCAATAAATAAGTAAACAAAAGAAGACAATCATAAAAGAACTACAACTAGTTCAAATGCCGACAGGTAATAAAGAGTCTACAGGTATGCAGGTGTGAATTTGTCTTTTGTCGACACTAAGTCCTAACAATATCATATGTGTATGCGGCTATGCACTGCGGTCGCAGTCACCGCATCCAACTTATGTTGGATGAGTGGCGATGGCCCACGGGGTGAGGTGGAACCATGCACCTATGAACATTATATATGCATATGTGTAAAAAAAAATATTTTGTACCTTCCTTTCCTATCCCAAACATAACAAACACATCCCATTCTTTTCCAAATCTTGTAGTAAAATGTGTGTTTAGCTTGTATTAAGTAGTAGTGTTAAGTAATTTAGTAATTTTTTATGTTTATATAGATCCAGTGATAGTAACCCAAGTGTTTAGACCCGGGCAATCATGTTCGCCCGGGGCTACGAGTTCTGACTTAATAAAAACAAAAAAAAAAAATGCCGGAACCCAACTCAAGCTTGTTATGGCGGCATATTTTAGACCGGGGGGTGATAGCCGTCCAAAGGGGCCTACCACCTGGCAGTTGGTTGTTTTGTTGCCTCTTAGGATAGGCCGCAGGACATTGTATTCTTTCTCCGTTGTTAATAAAACTGCAATGCCTTTAGACTGTAAATAAAAAGATACGATACCAAATACTGTAGGAAATATTCAAAGGGTCTTACCAAAGTCTATCGGCGACGCCTTGAATCTTTCGAGTGTTCTCATGTCGGCCTCACTCGGTACTTTGGAGCCCCTTGTGCGGTATTCACAGGATCCTCCCACGCACTTGTCTGTCCCAGGGCACTTCAGGTGACAGACACTTCGCTCCCCGATACCGAGATAGTGCATGTTCCTAATTTACCTGTTTTTTGGGTTCCGTAACAATTTAGTTAGAAATAGAATCTCCATTTTGTTATATTCGTCCCCATTTGTTCATTTTTGTGCCTTTATTTAATACTATTGGTTCTGTATAGATGTTTGGAAGATAGGTATACTCTTATCTGATACTAAACAGTCATCTATCTATCTATACCATAATAATTTTGTAAATGTTTCGAAACCTGTACAATGCGTTTAAAAATGTGTCTGTCTGTCTGTCTATCTGCCTGTTAGAGCATCACGTGAAAACTACTGAACGTATATGAGTGAAACTCGACACAGAACTGGCTTAAATCCCGAATCAACACTTGAATATTTTTTATCTCGATAAATCATGTCGTTTCCATTTCTATGGAAACATAGACATAGATTAACTAAATAGATGGCGCTGCAATCACGTTTTTACATTTCACTAATAAATATCTACGTAATCGTAAGCAACACGTCATTCATTGTATTACTTCAAATCAGGTTGGCTTCGTCTCACCTCTATGTTTTGCTGGCACTAGTCTAGACCAGTGTTCCGCAAACTTTTTGTGTTCAAGGTACATCTAGGAAAACGAAAATTTTTGGAGGTACACCACAAATAAAAATATTTTTCTAAGTAAGCCAAACGAAACAAAACACCTCGCTCGTGCGCTCGCGTGATTTACCTAGATATTTTATGTGTAACTAAGTATTTTTCTTATCTTTACATTATTTACTAAAAATAAGTTTATAACATAACCTTATTTTTCCGACGGATACCAATTAATGACCACGGTACACTAGTGTGCCGCGGTACATACTTTGCGGAACACTGGTCTAGACTATATGAACTTCTTATGAATTTGTTTGTTATTTATTATATGTAAAAACCCGAATCAAGTTTTTGTGTAAGTAAAATAAAGCTACTGCTTAAGATTTGACACGCGGCATAGCCGCGGGAAAACTGGTACTATAATAAATATAAGGGAGCGCCAATTTTGTACAATGAACTTAAAAAAATGAGGATATCAGGGAGGCCAATTAGGACCAGCAGCTTTCGAAAATGCAGTTGCATTTTTAGAACTTTTGTCTGTCTGTGAGAGCTTCACATTCAACTACTGAACGGTTTTAAATTAAACTCGATACACATCTAGCTTATATTCAGGGTCAACACAGGATAATTTTATTCCCGGTAAATGACGTCGTTTCCATGGAATAGACGAATATAACCAAAAAGAGGGCGCAGTGATTCACTAACAAACACGTGGACAGGGTAACGCGAAAAAATATAAATGAGTGATGAAACCCCTAAAAAGTAATATTTCCATTAAAAACTGAGCGACATTAAAGGCATCTGCGGTTGTTAAACTTATTTATTCGTAACCACTGTTATACATTATAAGGTTGATAAAAAAGATAAAAAGAAAACATAAAAAATACCTCCCATTTAGAAATAGATTAGATTAGATTAGAACATGATAAGAAAAAGAAAAGTCTCTGTCTTAGCACATGAGGGAGGAGTAGGCGAATAAAAAAACCACTGTTACACCTCAGGGTTATAATGGTAGTATGTTTAGTGAGATAAGCCTTTGGCAGCCTTTTGTTTTTGTTAACGTTGGGGGAATGCATTTGCGCATAGACTCGGAAGCAGGGAGAGGTCGCTAAGGGGTATGTGGGATTATCGATAGATATTTTGATGACAGAAGAAGTTGCAAGCACCGACCGCCAAACTACCTACTTAAACTTCCAGCGTCCCTCCTCATAATGAGGCGTCACGGGTTCGTAATCATAGGTATGACCACCGTGACCCCTTGGTGCAAGCTGACAAAGAGAGGTGTTCCTGAGTTTTTTGAAACGCAGAGGTCCCGAATACGATTCTCGGCATGACAAATGTCGTCTACAAGCTTTCTGTTATTTCGTATGAAAGAAATTTCCGGAGAAACAATACCAATTCCTGCGGCCGGGCGGCCTGTCGTAAAAAGCGACTAAACAACCCACAGTCAAGTGGTAGAGCATTTATCCGACTTGATTACTACCATACATGGTCCAGAGTATGCTGCTATAACAGCCTTGGGCTGTGTTTTGACATCAGTAGCCAGATTCCAGTCCCGCTTTGAGGCCGGCATATTGATAGCACCTCTGGTGTTGCGAATGTCCCTAATTGACCGCAATCACTGTCCGCCAGGTGGGCCATCAGTCGGTCTACTGTACTCCAACAATTAAAAAATAATACCTATTAATCCTTACTATAACGAAAACACGCTGCATCTAAAATTTGGTAAACAAGCATTCCACTCGAGCAGCGAGATTGGTCATTTCCCGATGCGGGGTCACGACCGTGCCTGACTTCGCACTCATCGCGAAAAACATGCACACCACCTCCACCCGCTCTACCCTCTTTATCACTAGGGGGCTCTTATGGCTGGTTCACACGTATTATGTACATAAGTATATACGTACATTTTAACTGAATTTTAAACGCATTACTAAAATGATTGTAATTTACTTATACTTCATAGATATAAACCAGCCATTAAGCTTTATAGATCCAAGAGGTAGGACAGTGAACAAGGTTGCAATCGAAAGTTGATTGTCTGTTGGTAAGAAGTATTCACCAGGGAAATAACTTTCTATCTTACAAGTGTTCTCTATCAAATCGTGTTAATGTTTGACCAGCTAGATCTTTATGTATAAAAGCTATAAGTATAATATTTAGACAGAAGAAATATGACTCTGCACGATTTGTTTATCTAGTTAATGTCAAGCATCCATGAAGTTTTAAAATAATCATCAAGCAAAAGTCTTAGTCAAACTTTAAGTCTTCGTCTAAGTTATCAAAATTCTTTTCGGAGCTCCGAAAACCACATTCAATGAAATTCTTGAAATTTTAATAATTATAAACACCCAATACTTTGCTAAAAAAATTTAAAATAACCCTAAACTATTAATTATTTTTAACCTTAATTAATATTTTTAGAACTTTACTTACTTAACTTTAAGTTTTTATCCGTGCAGGAACGGAGAAAGAATACAATTACCTACGGCCGGGCGGCCTGTCATAAGAGGCGACACGCACAGCCAGGTGGTAGGGTATTTGCCCGACTGGATGGATACCACCCCTGGCCTAGAGTATGCCGCCATAACAAGCTTGAGTTGTGTTTCGGCATCAGTCACCAGGTTCTAGTCTCCCTTAAGAGAGCAGCAGCGCATTTGTAGCACCTTTGGTGTTGCAAATGTCTATAGGCGATGCTGACCGCTTTCCATCAAGTGGGCCGTCTACCTGTGTACTGAACTCCTGCAAAAAAAAAAGAACAAATCACCACAGAACAAATTCCTCCCAAAAACTCTACCAAAACTTATAATATTAGCTTTCTGATGGCCAACCTGACAGAAAATGATTTTCGTCGCCTTCGGACATTTGTACACATCAAAGGTGCAAGCAATGTGTTACTGAACTCGAGGGGGGGCGGGGGGGGTACTAGAGCCTGGCCACTAACGCCCGAACACCACTCAAGGTTGAGCAGATTCTAGGCTATGGTTGGCCATCCAGACTGGCAAATACACCACCTGGCAAATACCCTACCACCTAGCTGTGGGTTGTTTTTCACTTATTGCGACAAGTAGCCCGACTGCAGAAATTATATTTGTGTTAAACACTCGCTGCCCTTGGGGTAATAAAATGTGGAAACAGGACAGCGCCTACGTCTCTCTCTCTGTCATACTTACAGACCTGGTGCGAGCCGTAGCGAAGTGTAGTTTCATTTTCATTTCATAGTATTCATAATATCTACATGTTATGAATACTATGAAAAATATATGATTATTGTTAAGTGAATACGTAAATATGTGTACTACGCGTGTTTCTCTCTAGTGCACCGATGATTTTATGCACCACGGACAGCGACTGTTTGACACAACTATAGTATTCTAAATATACCATCTTTTAGAAAATAAACCGATTGAATTATTTCTCCGTTCCTGCACTGATAAAACATTACCTACGCCTATCAAAATACACATAAATATAGCAATATCACATCCTCGCGCAAAAATGAAATCTTTTGTTGATGCAATAACTCCCCTAGAAGGTGGCCGGGGCTGTAGGAGATAGGAGGCAAGGGGTTGCCTCCATTGCACGAGAACACTTGCCAATTTTTCTTGTCGTATAATTCAAAGGAATCCAGTAATCTGTCTGTCACGCACTTGAAGATTTGTGAAGGATTTCACGCTGATTTCTTGATGGGGTGGTTTTAAATTTGTCTCAAACATATCAACTGCATTGACATGAAAATGGTTTATTTATTAATTTTTACCTATTATTCTATTTCCAATATTTTATAATCTATAATTTTCTGGACTATTTTCTTAACTAACAAAAGTTAATTATATAACTACGTTACTAGTTAGTGTGATAGAATTATTAATTATTTTACAAAATCAATTTCGGCCTTTTTGTAACTTACTGCTATAATAATCGCCGAAAAAAATGTTTTATGTATGTTAAGTTTTATGGTTTTGCAGCCAAATGGCGAAAACAGTGGACGCTGGTAGCCTCTATTATAACTTTTAAAACCCTTCATAGTCTGCAAAATGTCCTGCATAAATCGGTTTTTATTTATTAATTGTCATTTAGTATTTTTGAAGTGATGAAACCTCTTTAGAATCTTTGTGATTTGAAACTCGATGAAGCGCAATAAAAGCGACACTTATATCTTTTTATAAGCACATAAATCTATATGACCAAGCCTGCGAGAGAATGAGATAGAAAACATTATATTTAATCATTTACTCATACAGATAGAGTTGGAAATGTTTTGAAGATTTTCGTTAATACTTCAAATTTCATGTTTTAAAGCTTAAATATACAATGATATAATTTATGAAATGTGACGTAACCAAATTAAGAATACCTCCCACCCCTTGTCACACTTTGTTTCACTTCTTCTGCGCGTGACTCACACATATATTTTTTTATTCTCTTTTAATTCAAAGTCTGGTGTTACTATGCCGTGTACTGATCAGAAATAACAACATGTTCTAAACTTCTAAAGCTATAGGGGGTCCGCATTTTCATGTTCGTAGTTTAGCAACACGATTTATTGCCGAGCCATTTTGAAAACATGGTTTTTGTTGGATCTCTAACAATTTATTAGGAAACACTTAAATAAGAATTTTCTTACGAAATTGCATTCGACCACTTTGACTTCTCCTATGAGTAATTACCACGAAACTCCTAAATGTATTGCAATAAGGTTCATAATCGTATACAAAGGGAGATGGAAAGTGTAAATGAAATATTGGCGAGTACTATCGGTTCTCAGGTGATTCTCACGAATTTTGTGATTTATCTTGAGTGGTGAACTACGTAGGTGTATTGACGTCGAGTTGGTTTTCGTACGAATCGTTATATCGAAAACTGTAAAGTCATAAACAAAACTCTTTTCAAGCCTAAAGTTCTGTTTAAGGTGATAAACTATTATTATTTTTTACCGATGAAGTACAGCAATCAGGCTTAACGGCTCACTTGATGGAAAACGGGTATCGTCGTCTATAGAAATTTACAACACTAATTATTCTACCAACGTGCTACTGACCTTAAGGAAAAAATCTAGATTGGCAGCATACCTACACAAAATGTCTTAAAAGCAATAGGTACCATTCAGGACCAGAACTCTCATATAAACCGTCCTAAAATAACAACTACATATTGTTGTTTATTTTTGTCTTATGACACATTTTAGTATGTAGAATACAGTGGGATATAGCGATTGCTTCCTACTACTGCTGAGCGACTCATGCTTTTCGGAGGTGTCGCGAGCGGCGTTCGCCGCCCCTTAGACCCGGTGCCCGTGTGCGCTGCACCCCCTGCACTATAGGTAAAGTCGGCACTGCCAACATTATTTGAGCGTTTCAATTTTCAATGACGATCAAATATAATACTCATTGTTTATTTATACTTATGCACTTATAGCTTCCTGTTTTGCGAGAATACATATACATTTTTTACGAAGGGAACTCCGACGGAGGACCATCAGCCACGCGAAGGAGGAAAATCGCGGCTGGTATGTGGGATTCGCCAGGTCGGGGTGGCACAAGCACCTCAAGTATGAAATGGTATTGCCACACCGTGGCCAGGGATATCCACTTAAACCTCTCGGTGTGTGAGGGCCACGGGTACATGGCCTAGCCTTTCCGCGAGCCCTGGCATCCGGTAGTCCAACGGCCTCTTCCATTACCGAAGAACTAATCTTGGCGTCTTCATTCTCTCATTGCATGAGGCGGTCTGTAACGCACCAAAGGGGAGTTTTATTTGTTAATACAAAACCTATATGTTTTTATGCAACAAACTAATGCCACTGAAACTATATAAATCTGTTACACGGGTCCCAATGTTGGGCCACTAAAGTGAATAGACCTCAAACGTCTTCACTCAGCTGAGATGAGAATGTTGAGATGGATGTGTGGTGTTACAAGAATTAATAAGGAGAGAAATGAGTATACATAAGGTTGCACCCGTGTCTGAAAATTTGAGAGGAAGAAGACTAAGGTGGTATGGGCATGTAATGAAGAGGGATATAATCACGTGACAAAGAGAATGTTAAACTGCAAGACTAATTGGTACAAATGTAAAGATAGTAAGGTAGATCATGTGAAGGATGATATGATGATTTATGGTGTGACAGAGGACGTAAGTCAGAATAGAGAAGTATGGAAGGAAAAACATATTGTGCCGACCCAAATAATTCGGAGAAGTTGAAAGAAAAAAGTAAAGAGATAGTTTTATTTGTTAGAAATCGAGTTGAAACGATATGTAACAATGCGCATCACTAGTTTCCGTTGATAACACTATCATCTCCACGGAAAATGGCTTCCTTGTTGTCTCGTTTCATGAAATATCTATAAAGAATATTCTAATTAAACTATTAAATAATGAATATATTTCACTGATCCACTACAACCGACCTCAACATTATTCTAATTAATATATGTACATATATAGTTACAGATAACAATTGGTACCTTAATATAACACACTTCTACCCTTTCACAAGCACATATGTAGATACTGTCTAAGAAAAGAAACGCCTTATACTCCTTATCTTACGAAGAAACGAGGAATCGCTAAAAATCGTCGAATCGTGGAAAGGGTGGATTCACATGTCATAGGGTGGGCGGAGCAGGGCGACATGCGATTTTTCTCACAAGCCTACCCCTTACTTGATACATATGTTACACTATACACATATATCTATACTAGCTGTTGCTAATGTAGGTTTTGTAACCATATTGTCACATTCCCGGGCCCGGAAGTAGTGCGCAAAATTATTCCCCCAGCGTTATAAAGACCATAAAAAAGTTAAATAATTAAAATGAACAACTTGGGAGTAAGCTAAATAATCATTTTAACATTACTCATTGACACTAGACATCTTCCGTGATCACAGCTATTGAAAAGTTGCCGAAACGTAGAAATAAAATCAAATAAAATGCCGCGCTCAAAACATAGAGTATGGCATGTATAGGTTCATAGATTAATTATAGAAAATCCCAAACTTAGGCGTCGGCTCGGTGAACTACTTATCTATACATACATATAATAAAACTGTAGAGGTCGAATTTCTGTACAATGAAAAAAAATGCTAAAAACCGAGTCAGTGGGATGTAAGAAGTGAAATAGAACTAATTTAGATTTTTTTTTAATTTTTTGTTTCTCTGTTTGTCTGTCTGTTTGTACCGGCTAATCTCCGAAACGACTGGACCGATTTAAATGAAATTTTGTATGGTGGTAGCTTATATCCCTGGTCAACATATAGGATACTTTTGATCCCGAAAAATTAAAGAGTTCCCGTGGGATAGTTAAAAAACCGCACCACGCGGACGAAGTACCGGGTATCAGCTAGTCCTCTATAATAATTATTTATTTATTAAAAGACAACACAGTTCAATACATATTTACAACACACTCACAATAATATTATTAGTAACATTTTTTTTCTTATGTCCATGTTAGTAATTAATGACTAGCACTGATTTAGTTCTCTTAATGAAGAACCAAATCAGTGGGCAGTCAAATTTATCAGCTATTCCCTTCAGGATGCTGTCGCTGCTACCACGCAATATGCTTAGTAATAAAGCTGTTTTTTACGCCATAAAACATTAAAGCCACATAGACGACGCACTACTGAAACGCGGTCGCCTCAACAGCACCCTGAGGGAATTATTGTATTAGACTCGTAGGGCATTGTAAGCTCTTTGGGTGTATTTGAACCACAGCCTAGCCGAGTACAGAGAGGTACAGTAAGCCTTAGATAAGGCTATTTTAACCGTCTCTGTACACCGAGCAAATCTGCGGGCCAACATGTTTGCCCGGACTGACAATGCCCTACGTTGTCTCTATCCATGTCCAAATTGTCGTCCTCGACCACCGTTACCCAATGCCCCAGATATTTAAACTCTTTAACTGTATTTATTGGAGTTCCATTGAGCATAGAAGCGGGACAAATAATGGACACTTGGCTCCAGCTTTAAACATCATGTATTCGGTCTTTTTCACATTATATACCAAACCGTGATATGAGGCATATATCTCACAAATTGCAAGCACCTTACGTAATGCTGCAACCGATGGAGCCAGCAGCACCATATCGTCCGCGTAACTGATGTTATTGTTACGACCTAGACGCCGACAAAGGCAAATTCACACGTGCATACCTGTAAAAACACATTTTATTACCTTTCGGCATTTGGACTTCTTTTGTTTAGTTTGTGTTTAAAATTTGTGATTAGAAAACAGCCCATTATGTGTTGTAATCTTTTATGGCAGTCATTAACCAGGTGTGACGGATTTAAAGTACAAACTGATTCTAGGAAATTCGGTCCACGCTGCCGGGTGGACATATTGTATTTGTGCAGTATGAAGCAATGGCCCGATTGAGGAAGCAGGTAGTCGAGCGATAACCACGAGCGAAGTAAGACGTGTGTACTACAATCGGGAATCTAATAAGTAACGAACTTTGCGCGTTTTATTCAATTACGACCTTCTGCATTATGTTTGGACTTATTGTGTTCGGTTATATTTGTACCTGTATTATACGTGTTTGTATAGTTCTAATAAACTCTATAGTAATTCTAACTATTTTAATTCGAGTTTCGCGACTCGTAACATTATTTATGCACGCGCCGTCAATGTTTAATGTCTATGTCTACTTTATTGAATATCCATAAACACTTGTCACTGGCTAGATACAAAAACAAAGTGTAGCGAGGTAATAAAAGACTCTTAAGTTATTTTTTAGTCTTACCGTATGTGTTACGGTAAGCTGGGCAATGTAACGGTTAAAACATTCTAAGTATTTAAGATTCTTTATTATAAACTAATCTACCTTTAACGCTATTCGATCCAGTAACTTATGAATAGACGCTCGAAGTAGCTCCAAAGAGATTATCTAAATATGTATCGTCTTACGACACACACCGTGAAAATTATAGAGTTTGATCAAAGAGTTTATTAGACCGAAATTGATAGGTACATTTTATACGCCTTGGTTCAATGGGGCATTAAATAAGCGGCCGAAGAAATAATATATCTCTATAAATGCCCTGTAACTGTTTATCTATACTATCTTCTATACAGATACAGATAAATAAAATAGAAGTGTCTGTTTGTAATGTCAAAATAACATCTTTTTACTAAATACATAAATGAAAGTATATATGGTACTTATATCAAAACATCATTTTTTTTTGTCTGTCTATCTGGGTGTTCCGACTAGTCTCTGAAACGGCGAGACTGATTTTGACGGGACTTTCACTGGCAGATAGTAACTTAGGCCACTTTTTAATATTTTTTAGGGCGAAAACAAGTTCCACGCGGTAAGACAACACACCACACTTAAACACTTCAAGGGCTCACACAATTACTTATAATAATTATGTCTACATCTATAAATTATATATATATATATATATATATATATATATATATATACTTTTTTTCTTATTCTAGTTATATTGCAAAACCTATATGTTGCACATTTTTTTCAAATCCATGCTAAGGTTGTCTGGAAAATATTGCTTTTAGTGATAATACCGCCTACAATATCTTAATGTTATGCAATAAAGTATTTTCTTTTTTTTTTATTGCTTGAGTTCAGCAGACAGGCAGACGGCCCACTTGATGAAAAGCGGTTACCATCGCCTATGGACATTTGCAACACCAAAGGTGCTACAAATGCGCTGCTGCTCTCTTAAGGGAGACTGGAACCAGGCCACTAATGCCAGAACACAACTCAAGGTTGTTATGGCGCCATACTCTAGAACAGGGGTGGTAGCCATCCAGTCGGGTAAATGCCCTACCACCTGGCTGTGGGTTGTTTAGTCGCCTCTTACGACAGGCCGCCGGGCCGCAGGAAATTGTATTCTTTCTCCGTTCCTTCACGGATATTCTATTCGTTTTTTTCTTAATTGGCAAAATATCATTGCCAACTGGTTGAACCTGGTAACTCCAGGATTCTTTTTAAACTAATTCAGGCACCAGTCTCTTACTCAATGTTGTTACAAGTTTAAGATGTTCACAGTGTATTTAAAGAGGAAACAAAGAACTATATGATATTATTATTATTATTTAAGTATATTCTTATTAAGACAACAGTCAAAGTTGAGGCAAGAAAGCGAGGGCCTACAGCAATTTAGTCAACCGTTAACGATTCTTAATAGCAGTTTAAAAGTTAATGATCCCGGTTGTGTTGAAAAACATATCATCGGGGAACACTCGTCCCATTAATTAGCCGTTATAAATAATTGCCTGCATACTCACACTCGCTAAAAGCAAAAATAAATTGTTACTTTAACTTATTTTATTTAGAGTTCCTTTGAATAAGTTGTGGAAGCTTAGTGGCGATGGTATCAGTGGTTTATTCCAACGATATTTTTTTTAACAACTCTACGGACTCGAGTTCCGTATCCTCTTTTACAACTTAATTTAGAAGAAAGTTTTTAGAATTTATACACGCTTATTGGTTATTTTTGTTATTGTCTGTGACATTTATTCAATGATATTTATGTTGTGGTGTATGTACCTTACGAATAACTAACTTATTGTATTAATTTTAATACTTAACTTATACTAATGTAGAGTCTATCTGAAACATGTAAATACAATACTTGTATTAAATATCGAATACATTGTACACGTTTCGCCTGGTGAAGGCATGCAAATAAGGTTTTTTTTTTAAATTAAGGCAAAATTTTACAGTAGGCTAATACTAAATAAAACAAACAAATACCGAATGCTCATAACTATACATTTATCTATCAAAAATAGTATTTTTATATGTCGTAAAAAAATTATGACGGCGCCTCATTTGACTTGGCGTATTTGTCTCTTTATTTGACCAACATTTGATATCTTAACAAATATCACAAATGTGCCATCTGCAAATACTAAACATATTTGTCTTTCAGAATGACGTAAAGCGGTACGTGTCGACAGCAACAGCTGCTTATTTTTACGTTAATGCAACAAATCAATACATGGCATATTTAAACAACTACAAAGTTACTAAAAGACTTGGAAAAAAAGACGCTGGTGGATGCTCAGAAGTTTACCAAAGTTAAAAGTACAACACGTTTAAACGCGACGGCTGCAATGACGCTAGTGAGGGAATCAAGTTTGGACGGTCGCGGCAAATATACGCCTTATTTGAGTCATTTGATGTGTCACTAAAAACCGACAATGGATAGAAACGAGTTTTTGCTATTGGCCTTATTTACCTTATTTGTACAAACGAAGGAAATACATCGAATTATCTCCTCTACACATGGCTGTTTTGGGCAAACTAATCAAATATCTGCCAAGTGAAGCACCTCCATTAAAATATTTTTTTTTCGTATAGATTGTTCGCGTTGGACCGTTGTCTCACCTGATGTTGATCATAATATAAATAATTTTAATAAGTGATTAAACAATAATAATAACCCTATTAGACTCATTTTATTTGTACCTCTTTGTGACGTCATGAGTTGGTAGGCTCGTACAAAATCTAGGAGGCTGTAACATTTTGTAAGGTGAAAAATATCTCAGTTGATTTGACTTTCCGCTCTTCAAAAAATTACCTAAAAATATATAAATGTCTCTTCATAAAATTACCTAAAAATATATAAATGTAGCATACACTAGTTATTAAATTAGTGCAAACTAGAATGCCCGTCTATAACCGGCCCTACACCACAAGACCAGTCACGGGACACCATATCTAACAGACTTGTAGCATTATTATTGGTGGCAGTTCCTTCTTCCAAATAAAACTAGATGTTGACTGTATGACTTATTATTTCGATATTTACAATATTTATAATTAATTTAAACATAGATGAGTACAGAGAATAATGGTAGTAGTCGTAGAGAGAGTAGTCGAAGAATAGTGGTAAGTAAGTGAAGTCGTGCTTCAACGCCGTTTCTTATGTGGCATTTTCTGTCCGACGCTTAGCTGCTAACTGTGCGAGCTATAGGCGTCCGCGGTGTGCGGGACGCGAAGGTGTGCCCCGGCAGGCTGGTCAGAGAGGCGCTCTCTGTCCGCAAAAAATATCTTGTTGTAAGTAAGCTCCAGCTTCCAGGTCGCCTGTGACCTCAATCATCTGACCGATCAACAAAACATCTATAAAGGTAGATATAGGCTTGTACTAGTATATATCCTCATAACAATGAGGTTTTTAGGCGACAATATGTAACATTAAACAGGACGTTACGAAGCATAAAGATTAAGAGATGCAGACATTAAACATACGTGATATGTGCGGTGATGTAAACTCATCCGGAAGGATAAACTATCAATAGTCAAACAGTAAGAAAATTCTCATTTATTGAAGACACCATGGAAATGAAGAAGTCTTTTAAAACTTATTACTTAAAAGACTCGTCTTATTTTATTGAAGAAACATCGACACCACATTCGATATTCAATCTTATTTAGATACAGTTTAAGCTTATTATCTAAGTTCATTGCCTACACTTAGTACATTTTAATAATTTACTGGTGAGTATGTGAGGGAGGCACATATCAGGGATAGGTAGTAAGGGGCGGGTTGAAGGAAAAACGCGAATTTTCTTACACATGACTTACAATTGGCGAAGACAGCCTCTTATGCTTACGTATATAAGTTGTGTGTTTTAAGTATAGCCTACGCTAATAGAACCTTAAAGAAGCCTATAAACCTACTGTTAGTCAATATAGAGTCAAGTTGCTACATACGGTCTTACCGTATGTCTGCAACTCACAAGCCACATCTTACTATTCATTCACTTGCCTTACCATCGGTTGAATTATTATGACATTACAAGTATGGAACTTATGTCAAATTTTAACCGATAGTAAAGGTGCAATTACACGGGCAACTTTTTGAGCAATTGTTGCTTGCCAACAGTAATGGATCAATCTGGAGCAATTAATTAAGGGAATATTGCTTCTAATTACTCCATATATTCCAAATTTCTTAACGTCGCCATAAGAGTTGCCGCATTTTCATTCGATTTGGATTTTTTGCTCAATTTTCTTTCTATCTCGTTTGTACGTAGAACTACATCTCGATTTCGCGAGAGGAACAGGCGGGAGCGGGGAGGGGGGGCTTATGTTTTAAATTGCTCCATATATTCAATCATCAAATAAAAGTTTTAAGCCTTTTTACCACCGTACTGCTCATCGGCGACTAGGAGTTCATTTACACTTCCTTGACACCTGGAACCTAATTCTGCTATTACTGTCTCGTCAAAATCGCCAGACACTATCGTCTCAGTAGCAATTTTGCCTGATTTCGGTATTCTGTTAATTCCAACGACCCGTGGTAAGCCGCTCTATATTTCAATCAGCAGATTCGATTCTTGACAAGGGTAATTGATTTTTCAAATATCTAATGATACCACTTTACTATTCGTCAAATCGGCCTCGAGACTCCTTTGAATATTCGCTATTTTTATAATTTAGGACTACGCCCCGAAGGGCCACTTGAAAAATTCCCTTTTACATATAACAATTTTGACGAAAACAATAATTTAATCAAAAAATCTAGTTACGAAGTCCTGCCAACGATATAGGAAATAATGATTATCCATTTTCTATCTATCGATGGCCTCTGTGGTTGAGCGGGGTAAGTCTTAGCCGACCGAACTTGCTAGAACGCAGAGGCTCCGGGTTCGATTCCTGGCATGGTAAATTTCGGAAACGAACTTTCTGTTATTTACTATAGTCTGGGTGTCTGTGATCGGCCCCAGAGTGGTCCATTGTATATTACGCATAACACAAGCGTCACTTGCTTAGCTTGAGGATATACAATGTATGTTTATCTGGCGATTATTATTTTTAATATTATTCAATGAATGGATTCTGATTTGTCTCACTTTTTTAATAAACAAACAATAAAGGAGACAAGAATAAACGCTGATATTAAAAACCTCTTAGCAACATCGAAGTGATTTCATTTTCTCAATACGCCTCGTATTTTTCATACGCCACCGGATGACGTGTCTCTAGACATAATTTAGAATCAACACCAAACCGATATATGTCTTATTAACTTAGCGATAAAATTCAAATTCCCTTATATAAATAAACAATCCCTCTTTCTCGATTCTATACGATTTCACCGAGTAATGATTTGCCTCGTAATGAGGAACGCGACCGTAATATTATGAGGGAATACTCAGATTTATTATTCGCTGGATAGGAATTGTGCGGGTCTCATTGACCCCTGTGAACTGTGTAGGGTCAGACAATGTCTTTAGTGTGCGGTTTGAATTATTGAATATGGCACAGATTGTTTGAAATACCCGGTAGTAAGTTTGAAATATGACATAAGATTATAATAGTCGATAATAATATCCATACAAAAACGGAACCCACTTCAAAAGTAATTGCAAAATGAAGAATAAATATCGCCTAGAACATCTTAAAGTCACAATAATAATAATCAAATACAATAAAAGAAAACTTAACATATTTGTATAGTACTAGAGTGGATGAAATGGACAAAATTACAAAAAACCTACCCCACTTCTTGGGATAACCTTTACATAAATCTATCCCATTATCCGGGATAAAATTATCCCTTAGCCACCCTTGGTATTAAAATTACATATATACCGAATTTCAGCCAAATCTGTCCAATAGTTTTTCCGTAAAAGCATAACAAACAGAAAGACAAATATATTTTTATCCCGAAAACTATTCCATTTTTCGGGATAAAAAGTATCCTATGTTCATCCTCGGCATCGAATATATATATATATATATATATATACTGAGTTTCAGCGAAATCGAGCCAGTAGCTGTTCCGTGAAAACGGAACAGACAAACAGACAGACAGTTACTTTCGCATTTGTAATATTAATAGGGATTTATTCTACCCATAGTCCTTCAAGGCTATAAGTCGAATACTGAGCCCAGATCACCGTCTTCTATGGGTAAGGTGCCCAGAAGGCTGGCTACATTTTCTCATTGGATCATCATACTGATTTGTTGCCCGAGGTAGGCACCAGCCTTCTCATCACCTGAAGAGTCTATGAGTCGTTTTGGTAGAGGCTTATGGCCTCAGGGACCCACAGTCCAAGTTTGAACAGCAAACCTCACAAACATATAACTCTCAATGAGGGTTGCATATTTGCGCCACATGAGTGATTCAGCTGTTTCTGCTGCTGAACCGGCTGATCTCGACGTGTTTGCTAAATGGGATGTGGCCAACGTATCCACGCAGGTCGCAACCCACACCAAAAGCTTGCCACGCCAAGTTAGTTACTACATATATTATATTAAATTAATTAAACGATAAAAAAATATTTTTGTCTTTTACTTGCCATCGACTTCAAGTTGTAACAAATGGAGATATGCTCGGAGTTCAAGGTGCATCAATGAAAGAACGAATGAATGAAAATACTTTGTAGTTCACTAGAAATTAGAACTACACTCTTAAAAACTAAGTCGAATAAACGTTGAACAAAGGGCGGCCTTATCGCTTAAAGCGATTAGCTCCAGCCAACCCTCTAGACTAAGGAAAATATTAAAATATGATAGTGGTTATGTAGAAAATTTATAAAAACGTGAAACATTCAAAACACTTCCACTGTGAAACTATAATGAAACCAACGCATAAAATAGTATTAAAATCGGTTCATAAATAAAGAACTTATAGCTGAACAAATATAAAATAGTATTTAGATGATGTATTGAAAACCTCTTCCTTTTTAGAAGTAGCTTAAAGACAGTCGAAGATACAGATTTCAAAAAGGTACCCTTATTCCTAACATGATTACGAAATCCTGCAAAGTATGTAGAAATCAAACAATATACTTTTGTAAGACAGTGAAACGGGATATGAATATACTACGGAGGATGTTTGGAGTTACGTGGAAGGATCCCGTTAGAAACTCCTACATTTGTCATCTATGGCATTCTTCATGTCCGTGAAATAGCAGACAAATCGCAAGAGAGTCGCCAATGCTGGTACGGCCACATTTTTGGAAAACCGGATATTATGTGCTAATAAATGTCCAGCTAACCGCATCCGCCTGGTCCTGATAAAGAGGATGAGCCTAAGACATCCTAGCTTGAAGTATTCAAGGATAATAAACGTATCAATCATCTCATCATAAAGAATACCGAATATGAGGGATATTCGTAGATGGAATAGTAGGGAAGCGCAGGGCTTCGAAGTTGACACACCGAATGCATTCAGGATTTATAATTTAGATAATGATGATGTCATTTATTTCCTAAGTCGGTGATAATCTGTTCATTCTTTATGGTTTGTGAAAAAGTAACCAACAAAAATACAAATATCCAACATTTTACACTTTCTTATACAACAAAATTTTCAATTACATGCTTCATTGAGGGCTAGATTGAAAATAAATTATATATTGGATTGAAAAGTTGCAGCTTTCTTCATAATAATTAATTTTTATTATGTGTTTTAAAATATTATTTGAATTAATCGAATTATAGCCGCTTTCTTAGTTATCATTCTATCATATGATTCGACCATAATAATTTATTGTCAAAGAATATAACTTCTATAATCATCGATTTCGCCAAGGCAACAATAAACAAAAGAGTATATATGGGTGTGCGTGTCAAATATATGGTAGTGTGAGTAATATTTTTTTATTGATTTAATGTATTATTTATGGATATTTTTTTTTAATATTAGTATTCATCCCTTCTTCTCTATATATACTATAAGTGTGCGTAATTTCATACTCCTCCGTCTGCGTAACTTTCGTAAAAAGGGGTACAAAGTTTTTGCTTCACGTATTAATATATAGATGCCAACTTTTTAACCATGTTTTGAAAAATAAATTTGATTTTCATTTGATTTGAATGTCAAGATAGATTTTTTAAACAAAAAACATCGGTTTTCATGTTCCCATTAAAAACCCCATACTTACCTCTTACTTTATGTTAATAAGAAACTTGTAATAATTTTATACCACAATCAAATCTAAATGTAATATAATAAAGCAAATCCAGTTATTTAGATGATCCTTGAAGGAAAACATTAGTTCTTCCGGAGTTTATTGCTGTTATTGGTCCCATATGCCGAGCAGATTTCTTCACAAACATTTTATTATTATTTCATGTACTTACTTATACACAAAGTTTAATATAATTACTTGATTTGTTGGAACAAACTTATCCGATGGAGTTTTTGGTAGGAACTTAGAAAGTAATGTTACGTTGTGCAGTTTATTTACGAAAAATGTATAATAATTATAGTTAAAAGTAGATAACAGTTCCAGGATATTAAATTTCTTTAATAAAGAGTTTGTTGAAAATCTAAACTATTTAGTAAAGTACCCATAAGAACTCATTGATTTGGCATCAGTCAGAGTCCTAGACTTTGGCTGAGGATTTTGCTTGAAGATAATTCAAAATGGTGAATATTCATGAATGCTTCATACTGGCTATATACACAAATCAAGCAGAGCCATATTTAGAAAAAAGAAGAAGAACTTACCCGATTTACCTGAAATAAGGATTGGTAAATACGGCTTTCTATTGAAGCTTCCAACATTTACCTATGGAACCCTAAAATGTGCGTAATCTCAAAAAGTCCATAATTATGTTTAAAACTGTGATATTTTATCACTATGACTTTTCCTCCTTTTCATTCAGTGCACAAAAAGATTTAATAAATAAAAGAGGTGAGTTGGATTTCTTAAAATATTTATGGCTTTTTTTTGCAATTTCTGACTCTTTTAGTACTCTCACGATGGTTGGTCTGATAGAAGTTTTTAATCAGTATTAGAAACAGAATCGATTGACATCAAATTTTATGTAAAATGGCAATTTTGTTGCTAACTGTAAATTTTTTGAAAATTTGCGAATGGGGATCAAAATTTCACTAAAAATTATGGATAGTCTCCTAAGACCATTTTCGTGTAGCTGGCGCGGTTGTGGTACATCTCATTACTGCCTACTGAAAGTTTCTACCTTCTTTTTCTTATTATGAGAATGGAAAATGAACAATAATAATAGATAAGAAGATTAAGGTGTTGTAGACATTTTATGAGGAGGGATGAGAGTTATGTGACAAAAAAACATTAAACTAGTAGATTGATATAAAGAAAGAATAAAGACACACTAAAAACAGCTGGATAGCTAGGTTGAAATGAGTGACATGAAGTTCTATGATGTGACAGACGACGTTTGCCTTAAAAGAGAAGACGTATGGAAAGAAAAACCACACTGACAAGATAGATAGTAATACTTTATTATACACCAATACAAAAATGAACTTAAAGACTAGAATTATATATAGATAGATAACACTTTATTGTACACCATTACAGAAAACTTACGAACTAGTATTATTCTAATTGGGTACAAAGGGCGGTCTTATCGCTAAAAAGCGATCTCTTCCAGACAACTCCAGGAATGAATTGAGATGATAATGGCGATGGTGGTATAAGTAACATATAGTACGAACTACTTACATTTTAATAATAAATACATAAATGATATATATATGTAGATATTTTATATATTACATAGATATATACTTAATATACATACCATACAAATACATATCTACAGAATATATAAATATTTATAAATTAATTTAAGTATCACATAACAAGGTCAATTTATTGAAAGAAGATGAAATAAAAAGTTAAAAGGGGAAGTTTTACGTGACTTTATAATGCCGATAAGGGGCCATCCACAAATTACTTCACACGAATTTTATGATTCTTTGGACCCCCCCTATCTTTGTCACAGCTGGTCACATTCACACGACTCCTCCCTTCCTAGGTTGACATCAAATATTTTACATCAAGAAATTATGAAATTAAAACAGCAGTTCCGTAATATATCGAAGATTTTTAAATGCGACGTCACAAAATTTAGGATCTATCCCACCCCTTGTACTGTGACATCCCCCCCCCCCCCTTAACGTGTAGTGTAATTTGTGAATAGCCCTTAATAGATGGACCGTTTTATCCGTGAAGAAACGGAGAAATAATATAATTTCCTGCGGCCAGGCGGCCTGTCGTAAGAGGCCACAAAACAACCTACAACCAGTTGTTATGGTATTTGCTCATCTGGATGGCTACCACCCCTAGTCTAGAGTATGCCGCTATAATAACATTGAATTGTGTTTCGGCATTAGTGGCTAGGTTCCAGTTTCCCTATAGAGAGCAACAGCGCATTTGTAGCACCTTTTGTGTTCCAAGTGTCCATAGGCGACGGTAACCGCTTTCCATCAGGTGGGCCGTCTGCCTGTCTGCTGAACTCGTGGAATAAAAATGAAAAAAAAACATATATTATTCCTGTATTACTGTCTCTTACGCTCGCTCTCTTTCCACACGTATTGGATGACATAGCAACTCATAACCCGATCAGGCACCGGCTTTTGTTTCAAAATATGCATACAAAATAAAAAAGCAACCAAATTGAAACAATTTGGTTGGAAGACACAGACTGAAAGGTACGCAATAATATTCAATGACATTGAATGATTCAAGTTTTAGGTTTATATGGATCACTTTGATGATTCATCCAAATGGTCCGTTTATTTCAGCTTAAGCGAATATTTAAACAAATAAGGAGAAAAAATAATTTTTAACTTTATTAATTCAAATCTTTTCATAACTGGTGTTAGTTAAATAAACAAGATCCATCTCAGCCTACATATTTCTCGGAATAGAGCTACAAGTTTCGTAAACACAGTGGCAACTTTCATCCCATTAGCGTTGACAACCGTCTCAATGTTTAAAAAGCCTCGCACAAAGGCGGTTAAGTTTTTCATAAAATACTTGTCGAAATGCCTTGTACAATACCTCAACAGTAGCTCTGAGTTGCCAGAACTTGAAAATAAAGTCAATAAATCACCAGAGAAACACACACATTGTATATTCTTAAAACTGACAATTTACAGTTGTGTTATGGGTAATATTAAATTGACAACTTTTCGACTTATAAAATACTGAAGTACTGAATTGTGTCATAAAAAATAGTGTTTAACTAATACATATTTTCCGCGAGCATTATTTACAAGCCTTTATGAAATAAGTAAGAAATTTCATAACCACTTTTCTTACCTTTAACAACAATTTTGACTAAAAAACGAGTTATATGTAAAAATGTCAAAAGAAAACTATTAATCTTACTTTACAATGTATATATTTATATAGTATATCACTTGCGATAGTCATAATGTGTATTTAAGTAGCATTAGTGAATAAATTCTAAGAAAATCATGACAATTCCGAAGTCTGGCAACCCACTAGGCCCGAGGGCACGATGTAACGAGTACCCGTGTATGGAGACTCTTGGCACGAAAGCCACTCGACATCTACCTCTCCCCTCTCCCTTACTCCCACCAAAAAAGAAAGAGAGACCCCCAAAACTCCGTCATATTTTCCCTTTACCTCCCCTCACCATTCGAAGCGTTCTTTTACATAAAAGAGGTTCTCGAGAAAATAATAACGGACTGCTCAAAGGGCTCCCAACTCTCACTGTTTGGAAGCTTTGATTTTAGACTTCGCAAAGAATTTTTGTAACCACAAAGGGAATTCTTTTGGTATTAAACGAGGATTTGATTTTATGTTTAATGCAGCTAAATTTGACTCGGCTTTATTTGCCTTACAGGTCAGTGAGCAGTTGAAGCAGGGAGGTGAGCTATTGGCTATTATAATTGTATGTAGATGGGATGCAATGAACATATTAAGTACCAGTAAAATAACTTGTTATAGAAGGCCTGTTTCTGAAAAACTCATATGCATTCACACATCGGGGCATATTATATTATGGCTACTAAAATTAATAATTAATTTTAGTCATAGATATTAACATTGGTCATCACAATACAGGCTTCGCCTAGTTTGGGAACAGTAGGTGATATGAATCTTATACTAATATATAAAGCTGAAGAGTTTGTTTGCTTGAACGCGCTAATTTCAGGAACTACTGGTCTGATTGAAAAATTCTTTCATATTAGATAGCCCATTTATCGAGATTTATTTACTTATCTATAGGCTATATAGGTTTTTTAACTTACTTTTATTTAACCATTCCACGCGGACGAAGCCGCGGGCAGAAGCTAGTATATTTTTAAAATTAAACAATTCGATTCAAGCAGTTCACTTCTCTCTTTGTAATTAACAGGAATTGACTAATATAAACACGAGTTTTATTATCTTACAACATCTGCAAACTCTTAACTGTTTATAATCCTTTGAAAAATTGTAGTACTTGAAATTACAATTCTCGAGGATATGACATATTTGTTTAAGAAAGTCAATACAAGTTAAAAGCCCGCCTCGAAAAACTTTTATAAAATCACAAATTTAGACAAAAACTAAGTAAGAGGGAAAAATAAAAGTAAAATAAGTCAAAAATATAAGTCTAAAACATCAAAAATAAGCAATCGAATGCACACCTAGGAACAATCGAGCTGTTGAAGCAATCGTGTGCAAAGTAACCACTCAAGAATGCTATTTACAAATCATTATGCAGCTTATGTCAAGTACTTAGTACATAATGTTTTAAAGCCCACGCGGGTGCAATGTGGGCAGCTACTTATTGGTTTTGTTGACAACACCATCCTTTGTTTCACCTTTGCAGAAATATACGTCATCATTCAACAAGTCTAATGCAGTGCTCACACCTCTTCGGTTTCTGAGGTACTTTTAACTGTAGTTTATGTGTTCGTTAGCGCTATCGGTTCAATAACTTATAAAATTGCGTGTGTGAATACACCATCGTACGATAGTTAAACTAGGTTCAACCTAACTGACCAATATTAGGCGTTTATCTATTCCATATCTTTTGTTTGACGTTTTGTTGGTGACGTTTTTGTTTAATGTAAATAAATATTAGATATTCCTTCTTAAATAGATGCATCTAGTGGCGAGTTTTGGTACTAGTTGTAGGTTAACAGTTAACCTAAGTTTATCTATTACATAACTTTATGGAATCAATTGTTATTGAACTCATAACTGGTAAGCTCAGAAACCGGGCATTAATAGTTTTCTTATTGCTTATATACTGTACTCCAGTTACCCGTTCCTATATCTTAGGGGCCATTCATAAATTACGTCACACGTTAAGGGGAGGAAAGGGTCGACGAAGTATGACATTCTGTGACTAGAGGTGGGAGGGGGTCTTAAATTTCATGACTTCACATTTCCAAATCAAATATTTTAGCTTTAAAACACGAAATTTGAACTATTAACGAAAAACTTCAAATTATTTCCAACTCTATCTGTATGGGAGTACTGTTTAAATTATTAAAGATAATTGAAATGGAAATAAAACTAATTACGAAACTACTGTTTTAATTTAATAATTTCTTGATATAAAATTGTAAAATATGTGATGTCACACTAGGGAGGGAGGTCTCACGTATGTGACCAGCTGTGACAAGGACGGGGAATGGTCAAAAAATTATGAAATTCGTGTGACGTAATTTGTGGATGACCCCTTATCAAGCGTTCACTAGCCTTACTATTGGTTAAAATTTAATATAAGATCCATACAAGTAATATCAAAATTCAACTGATGGTAAGGCAAATGAATGAATAGTGAGATATAGGAACCGACCGTTAATGTACAGGTTACCGTCACCTAGGCCTAGAAGAAATATAATAACAACTTTTACAAAAAAAAACTCCACATAGTGCTCAGGGAAAATCTTTGCTGGAAGCTTATTGCAAATTTTTAACGTATACTAAAGAAACGCTCTTGAGAACCGTTGCATAAATGAGCGTAATGGCTCAAAGAAATGAGCATGAATGCCCAGCCGATGGTGAGGTGGCAAAAAAAAACACGAAAGAAGTAGAATTAGTTTTTATTAATTATTATTATTATTTATTAATTAATTAACAAAAGTGGGTTGTTTTGGTCTTACGCCAAAAGGAAGGTTTACACTGAAAATCAGCGTTGTGTCGGATATAATTCCGGCACAGCAATATGCTGAGGGCAAACCTTGTTTGCTGAAAATGCGGCGTAAAAATTCTCAAATTATGCTCTGTGTATAATAATGTATAAATACTGTAATTACGTCGCTATTTCTTCAAATAAAGTTTTTCTTTAAAGCTGATTTAAAGCAGAACACCCCCATTGTACATTGCTAAATTATTTTAAAAAAATCTATTTAGCAAAAATATTTTTACTGAGTATAAGTTTACACGTTATGCTGTATTGCCATTATGGGCTGACCCATAATGTTAATCTTTGAGTTTATTATGTTTTAGACACTACTAGTACTAACAATTAAACAAATGCATGTTTAATAACATCAAATTAATAACCTACTAAACATTCAAAAGTCAACAAGAGTTTCATATTTGCATTTAACGACATAACATTACTACTTATGCGGCAGTCGAAACGGTGGAATTAAAAACTTCCATACGCTGTAAAACTTTGTATCTCATAACTTGGGGAATATAACATTTCTGAGCGAATATTTTTCTTTAGACAAGCAATTTTATGACGACAAATGACAAAAATACTCAGCGTTACATCGTGGAACTTGGAAACGGCGCTGCGAGCATTTTTGCTGTGCCCTCAAAGCTTCCCTATACATGTGTACACAAGGACGAAGTTATTTGCCTTCATTTCTCTTCCGTCCATTTGCCTCCCTCTCCCCGCGCATCCGGTTTCCATACACCGCCTACCACCCGTCGCGTTTGTATTATTCTATAAAAATAAATCTTAACTTCTCAAGAAAGGGTTTAAAATCGCTTAAAAGAACAACACTATTTTTCTTTTAACTCGTGACATTTTTCGCAAATAGAAGATTTGAAACTCTGCTATCTACGCTACATATTTGAATTTCGATCTGGAACGCGGAGGTGTGTACGCCATTTTGTCGACGCGTGTCGCGGCGGGTGTTTGGGAGGCAGGGGCATGGACCGTACGAAAAACATATTTTTCAGATAACGACAATGAGAAAGGAAAATATTCAGATGAAAATTCTCCGATACGGCGTGCCTGGTGCGGCAGCGTGGAAGATATTAAGGGGCGGGCGCGTACTACTTAACGATATTTTTCGACATGCTTTACTTTTATTGCTAACTCACCGCCCTGATATCGGATACCCGTTTCTCGTATATCAAAAATGAAACTCGATTTCTTAATGCACTAAGGTTTATGAATTCACGTGCTTATTGAACTATAAAAAATTCAATTCTACCAACGAAAGTTTCTACATCAGTGAGCCCTTTGTATAATTTATAACGAAAAACTGGTCACCTAATATGAATTCTTTGAAGTATTCGTGTTACTGAAAATCTGAAATGATGTTCTGGAAATTTATTATCCGTACAATGTCTCGGTGGGATATTAAGTAACACGATATTAGAATCCGTAAGGGAGAGAGACGACAACATTGATTAAACGCTTAATTAGAGTGAGACGGGTAACAAGGGGGTGATCTTGTCTAAAGGACATTGGCCCCCGGGGCACGCGACCGTTGATTCGAACTCCTTTTAATTCTTTTTTTATTAATTATACAGTGACTAAACGTGCTTGATACAATACAAAAATATGTCTTTAAAATATTCTAAATGTACACAATGTTAATATGGATACAAATTTACAGTGGCTTTTGTAATTATCTATTCAAATGTTATTTAGCTATGGGTTTTCCATAAATAAATAAAGTCTTTTAACACTTGAATTATTCGATAATGATGATAACATTGATTATATAATAACATCGCATCGCGATTCCATGTGTGTTCAATACCTTTTCCTTTCAGAAGCTGTAAATATCTACAATAATAATAATAATAATTAATTTGTATTTCGTTATTATTGTTAGTTTTGCTTTTGTCAGGTATTCAAGACTTCTGAACTATCATCAGCGGATGTAAAACACAACTACTGACAGAGCCTCGTTATTTCAAGGGAACTGGTCGTATACCACACTTACAGAGAGCGGATTAACAACTTTCATAGATCGTTTATATCAATTACCTGGTTTTCTCATGATATTGTCCTATACCGTCAGTACGTAGTGTTTATATTTTTATCCTCAAATATAATTGAACAGTACTCTCTGCTTAATAAGCTATTATTTCAACTAATTATAATATCAGCCCATATTCATCTCGCACTGGGATCGAACGACACTATTTTTGAATGGTATACTTTCCACGCTTGTCCAAAGCAAACTAGCGAGTTTTACGCGATCGTAAACTCGATGTGCAAAATTCAACACATTTTTTTCTTTTTGCGTCAGTACGAGGTAATTCTAATAATATGCTAATTAGGTCTCAACAATTGCGTAAACGGTGCACGCTTCCCGGCCAAGTTTGGAATCCACGTCATTAGAATAAGATGGGGGGGAGAGAATTATCTTCTAAGCTACTACCACTGCTATCACCAAGGTGCTACCCAGATGACGTTCGGGATCTCTGTTTACGCTTTACCATATCTTTGAAGATATAAATTCACAAAACTTACATACGACCAATCTGTATTACACAAATCTCAACACAACTTTACTTACAAATTCTGTAAATTTACATCTTGAAACCTGTGGTAATATACGCGAGCGATATAGCGAACTTCATTTCGGTAGCTCCTAAATGGAATTATTAAGTTTTCAGTGCATAAGTATCAAGCCGGTTCGACCGCAACAAAAATCTTAAACGCCCAGCTTCCTTCGTCTCATTAGAGAGCTTTTTCTTACAACGCGACGCCGGTTTTATTCTCCACTTAATGGCCGCCGGCACCCAATGTAAACTTGGCAATGAACATTGAGGGGAGTCCTACAAATTGGGTCAGTCTTTGACTTAATTTTTTTCGCCCAAGGTCGATTATAATCAATAAGGGTACCGCTCTAAATTTACGCCTCGCGGTAATTAGATTTCTGGGGTATCGATTTTGGGATAGGTCGCGACGAATACAGACACAGATAACCGATGTTGAACTGTGACGTAATTATGCTTTTGTGCTCTGATCGATATCCTTTGTTGTTAGTCACAATTCATGCTTTTTAATTTGAACTTCAATGGTTATATTTTAGACTCGATTCATACCATGATGCCGTTCACATTTCAATCTCACTCCGGTATCGGCCCGATCAAATCTCGCTGTGTTGTAGACACACTAGTCTGAAGTTGAAACAAAAGCGTTTTCACACTATCGCTACAAGTAATGACAGGTCCGATCTCTCTTCAGCCTTCAGCTCTTTTCGACGAACCGATACCGGCAGAGTTCCCAACCGTACTATAATAATATAGTATCGTACTATATTTTAGCCAATTGTACTATATATTATAGAAAAATAATATAGTACAAAATATATTATATTCTCATCGCTAATTCTATTGTCGCGCTTTTTATTCAGTTTCTTATGATTATTTTAAAAATAATAGAACTTAGCTGGTCTAAATGAATAGTAGTAATAAATACACATGGAAAATAGAATAATGAAATACCGAAGTAAATTTTAAAATAGGTAATGAAAAATAAATGTGTTTAATTTTAATTTAATTCTCCCAAAAGTACTATATATTTTTACGGTTAAATAAAAACAAAAATACTATGTTTTTTCAAAAAAAGATATGATGAATCACACCGGCTCTAGACCACCAAACAGTAATCATCACTTTTCTAGGGGTAAGTTTTCGTTTAGTGCATTGTTTAAGTTCTGAATCCAACCAACTTGCTGAGCGCTTGCGAATGTCAAATAGAATCCATTTTTCGTCGCAGGTAACAATGTGGTTCAAAATTTCTTCGTTTGTGAGCCTGTTGAGCAGTGCAAGGTACGTCTCGAAGCGTACTTCGCGCTGGCGATCATTGAGTAGGTGAGGCACTTGTTTGTCAAACTTTTTTACCTTGCCAATTTTATGCAAATGGACCAATGTTGTTTTGACGTTAACGTCGAAAGCTGCTGCTAATTTAGTTGTAGATTAAGTATCATCAGCTTCCACGATCGCCTTTAATTCGTCATTGTCAACCAAAGTTTTCGGACTACCACGAGGTTCATTTTTCAGGTCGAAATTTCCAGAACGGAAGCGGGCAAAACAATAACAGGTGGTGCGTTCGTTTGTAGTGTTTGCTCCGTAAACGTCGTTGATGTTGCGTACATTTGTGCCGCGTTGTAGCCACGACGGTACTCATATTCCATAATTACTCGAATTTTAACGTATCCATGATGACGAAAAAGAATTCCATGTTTTATAATAAAACCAGCGTACTATCCTGGCTGCGCAGCGTGAATAACCCTAGATGTGTTCTATGTTACATAAAAACTTAATTCGATTTTTTATATACATAAAACTTCAATGAAAAATTATCTAACTGATGGTGAAAATCGCGTATAAATCATAGATACATTATTGTACATTATCTGTCAGGAGGAGCTTCTAAATTCATTAATATTGTTTTTTTATGTATAGTACCTACTTGATTTCTCCGTCAATTGTGGACCGATTTTCAAATTTTGTTTTTAATCGAAAGGTTATACTATCATATTGGTGCCATTGTCATCATGTCAGGATCTGATGAGTGAATTTCAAGGAAATAGAGAAACCCAGGAAAATCGATAACTGACTTTTTGTAACATGATATCTCCGTCACTTGTGAATCGATTTTTCTTTATTCGTATCAAGTCAAGATCTGATTAGTGGATCGCAAGGAAATCGAGAGCAACCCTTGTTGAAGAGCATATACACCGAAGAGTGACGTGGTAAATTTGTATACACATGCCAGTTGTACAATTTCTACAGGTGCTTAATATATTATTTCTAAATCTATTAAAGTATTTGCGCAACTAAAAAGTAAAAAATGATTTTTCTAACAAAATATTACCGATTTCACACTAATAGCCGAAAAATAATAATACCTTTTTTTTACAACATCTTGAAGTTGGCGTTAAGTAAAACATAAAAATACATAAATAAATACATAAAACATAAATATTTATTTTGTGTATTATGGTAGGTATTCGAACCTCTATTTCCAGCATACTGCTGGGCACTTTTTCAACTTCTCCTCCATATAAGATGGTACTCCTTACCTTTATTCTCCATATTCAGAACTTAATATGAATACAAGCTTGCTACCATTTATCTTTTGAAAGTAAGCATTTATGAGTTTTCTACAAATACATCAAGCCCCACAAAGTTGTTCCCTTTGAGCAAATATTGATTTCCATTACGTATAGATAGATAGCGCTTTACTTATATCAAATGTTGGTTGAGCAACTCGTAATACGATCATTTCAATAATATTATTCACTCTGCGACTTCTGAGTATTCTATACATTATTATAGCTATATATACTATTCTTTTTTTATTACGAAGCTGGCAAGGCACACGGCCCAGTTCATGGTAATAGATTACGTATGCAACACTAGGTGCGAAGCCAACGTGTTACCAGCGGTAGGACAGGATAAAGAGGATGGTATAAAGGGATGAGATAGAAGGATCAAATAGGAGGAATGGAATATAGAAGATGAAACCGGGAGATAGGAAACTTTGCCATCGGAATTCACCGAAAATTGTATCAGTTTTTTTCAAATTGATACGTTTATACCAATAAAAATTGGAGTGTCGGTCGTTTCAAAATGAACGTCATTTGTATTTATTCGATGCCAAATCATAAATGATAGTTTTAAAAAAATGTCTCTGCCTTCCTGAATGTTTTTCTCGAATATACTTTGAGCCGTCTGAACCAACAATAACAATTTAAAAAATCCCATGTTGCCCCTCGCCACTTTGTATGGCATTTTTTCGGAGCCCATGCAGGGAGTGGCGAGTCGCCATAGTCCCCCATAGACCTAGATCCCTAGTTACGCTAATAGTTCATCCCAATAGCCCTGTACCTTGTGTTTTCATTCCCTACAATAGTCCTACACTGACTGGAGCTCGATTTTGGTTGCATTACTATATGGTGTTGACAGGGATAATCGCCGGCCAGTGCCAAATTTACATCAAATTTGTCAAAGGGCCTCCCCAGGGCCTTACGTAAACCCTCTAAAAGTCCGGGCCATTTTTATATATCGTGGTCTTCAAGGACATAGAATATAATAATTATTTTATACCTTATTATTAATTATTAGATACCTTATGTAGGTCATCGTTCCACCGGGCTGGAGGGTACGTACGCTACGCTCAGTCCAGGACACGTTTACTCCATCAGTTGTCGGTCTTGCGACAGATGCGACCGGCCCACTGCTACTTCAACTTAGTAATTTTGCAAACTATGCCGGTAATCTTGGTCTTTTACGGATATCCTCATTTCTGATTTTATCCATAAAAAAATAGAGACCTACGTCCAGGAGTAAACACTGATTGGCTGAAGAAGAATTTTAGTAAGTAATTAAAACCAATTTAATTGAAAATTTTCGTAAGTATAAAGGTGTATGTTTTATTTCAATAACTTACAGGGTTCTGAAGATAACAATATAAATTCTAAGCACCACGCGAATGACGTCGCGGATAAAACTAGTTACAAATAAAGAAATTGATATAATATTGTATTATTCAGTATTAATAATAATCGTGCAAAATGTATTAACATGAAACTTAATATTAACGATTCAAATATTTTGTCTACTCGAACCCAAGATTCTTCAACTACATACTAATCCGTAACATCCGGTATGTATGAGCTAGTGGTTGGTAACCAACCGAAATTCCAAAAACCTGTCTGGCCGGCTAAAGAACCAGGTGATGACTATTTGGCTAATGGGTAAAATCGCCAAGCGACAACCAACGGCTAACTGGTCAACCATTAACTTATCAACTTATCGGTTTTATTTGACAACCACTAGTCAGCTAGCGAATGATAGCGACGGCTGTCCGGTAAACCGTCAACATATTGATTTTCGATTTTATTCGACAGCCATTAGCCAGCTGGCGAATGGTGGCGATGGCTGTCGGCTAAGTTGTAAACTTGTCAGTTGTTAGTTTTATTCGACAACCAATAGCCAGTTGGCGAAGTGGGTGACAACTTGTGTTTCGCTATTTTGTGAACAACGGTTAATTCGCTGGCTTTTAGAATAAGTACCCACCTCTATGTCCACCTTTTCTATATACAAATTGGTTGAGAGTGGCGTGTACAATGAACAGTAAAGCCTACTTACAATATTTGTGGAGAGGCGGAATGCGGTAGCCGGTGTGCAAATACATCGTATTGTACGGTCACTCACGCGTTAAGAATCTTAGCGGTTTTGATGGATATGTACCGATAGCAAAATAATATTCATTAATAACAAATAACTATATATAATTAATTCACTATTTTTATTTTATATCAGTTAAGAAAGGAATAAAAAACGATGCATTTGATATAATGACCTATTACGCCTATTGTAATCTGAAGCCATGTATAACATCAGGGATATTTGAAGTGAAAATTTCTTTAGGCATGTTGGGCACTTTCGGGATGGGGAAAAGCACTGAACTCGGGTGACTGTCATACTTGAATACAAAGTTTTCACTTCTGACGTGCAGCCCTACTACTGACAGTATTATTTAACTTCGTTTATTAAAAATATCGTCAGGTTTTAAAATCTTTATGAAAATGTAAAATGATATCCCCCTGGCGTTCCTTACCTTCGCAATATTGTGAGGCATGTATAAAAACTACATTCGCATTGAAAATTTATCTATTACTATTTAAATATTATAGAGATATAGTTTACCTGTGACACTAGGGATTGTTTTTCTTTTGATGTTCTAATAGTCGAATACAGCGAAATTAGTTATTAAAAACGAATTTAATTGGAAATATTATATAAATATTTATGTCTATTTTTAAAAATTGATATTTAACAATGTTTTTTTCTTGAACTTCTTTGTAATTATTCATTGAGAAAGATTCATTTTGTATAAAATAATTGAAAACTTTTATATGTATTTATTTGAATTAGGTAATCTATGTTGCTGTCTATACCTCCTTAAATTTCTCCAATCTAAGAGCAAACAGGGGGAAACGTAAATTATGCCTAATACGATATGAACAAGACCTCTTAGGGCATCGCATGACTCATTGTCCATCGTGTTATTTACATTGCATCGCCATTTTAACAGAATTTGTACTTATACCTATTAGCCAGAAGTATTGAGAGGTGACTTCTTTTACCGCCGATGACACTAATGCTGATATTAGACGAATCAACCAAATAGAATCAATGAAATTGAATTATTAAATTTTATATTAATTTGGATCACTTTGGTTGATTCATCCGAATTGGAGGACAGAAATTAATCGTCTAGATATGATTATTTGATTTTAGTGGATTTTGAATTACACAGTAGAAAAAATTATAATTATAACACGGTAAACGGCTCCGTACAGGAACGGACAAAGAATACAATTTCCTGTGGCCAGGCGGCCTCTCGTAAGAGGCGACAAGACCATCCACAGACAGGTGGGTAGCAAATATCCTACGTATTTGCCCAACTGGATAGGCCCTGGTCTAAAGTATGCCGCCATAACAACCTTGGGTTATGTTCCGGCATTAGTCGACAGGTTGCAGTCTCCCTTTAGAGAGCGACAGCACATTGGTAGCACCTTTGGTGTTACAAATGTTCATAGACAACGGGAAACGCTTTCCGTCAGATGAGCCGTCTGCCTGTCTGCTGAACTCACACAACAACTCAATCAACGCTAATTTTGAATATTACGTATACATAATGTTACGACCGACAAAGACCAATGCACACCTGCAGTTTATTACCTTTTCAGGTAATAAACTTTGGACTTCTTTTGTTCACTTTATGTTTAAAATTTGTAATTAGAAAACAGCCTATTGTGTATTGTACTCGTTTATGGCCGTTTGCAGGCATAATTAAGCAGGTGTGCAGATTACGAATTCCAAGAAATTCGATCCACGCGGGCGGGCATCCTTATTGTATCGGTGCAGTATATAGCAATGGCCCAATGGGGAGATCGGCAGCCTAGCGATGGTCACCAGCGAGACAAGACGTGTGTACATTCGATAAGCTATATAGTGACGAACTTTGCGCTTGTATTACGTTTGTACTGATGTGTCCAGTTATATTTGTACCTGTGTTATACGTTTTTGTATAGTTTTAATAAATTCTATAGTAATTGCAACGGCATTTTAATTCGAGTCCCGGACTCGTAACAATAATAAACATATATCTGTGGTATTATATAGGTTTGAAACTGATATTGAAACCAGAGTTTCCTAGCCGTTCATACGCATTGTATCAATCAGCGGAACTTGTTTGAACCAAAACTTTTGAATTTTATGTAGTGGCGTATAATAAGGTGAATGAACTTTGAAAGTTGCACCTGTTACTGAAAAATTGAGAGGAAGAAGACTGGGCTGGTATGGGCATGTAATGAGGAGGGATGAAACTCACGTGATGAAAAGAATGTTAAACTGCAAGACTGATTGGTACAAATGTAACGATAGTAAGGTAGATCGTGTGAAGGATGACAGAGGGTCTATGTCAGAGTCGAGGAGTATGGAAGGAAAAGACATCTTATGCCGACTCCAAATAGTTGGAAGAATGTGAAAGAGAAGAGAGAAAGCCATCTTTGACAATTAAAACTAAATCGACTTAAACTATAATAATTATCAACAGACAAACACACATATTATATATCCCCAAATTAAGAAAGTTACGCTTGTGTTATGGGTAATATACAAGGGACTACTCTGGGCCGATCCTAGACATCCAGACCATAGTAAACAGCAGAGAAAATTTGTTTCCGAAATTTATATTTTCAGTTTATCAATTGGCCATTAAGACTTCGTCCAGATTATAATTTATGAATGCTGGGAATTAAGTTTATTATTTTAGTTCATTGATTCATAAGCAAGATATTGTAAATTGTATCGCTTCCGTAATACATTATTTAAATGAACCTGTAGCCAATTTCATTAGATTTTTAGTAATATGTAAACATAACATATTTTTTATTGAAAAGCGTTGACAATATGTATATACATAATTGTAGCGACGTTATTTCTTTGAATTAACAGGATTGCTAGACATTATTGAAACCATTAAAAATTTAAGCGCGTCATTAGTTTAGTAGTTAGTTAGTTAGACAGCCTCTGTGGTTGAGCGGGCTAAGCCTTTGCCGGCCTACCTCACTGCAACAGAGGCTCTGGGTTCGATTCCTGTTATGGTAGATTTCGGAAACGTATTTTCTCCGTTATTTGCTATGGTCTGGGTGTCTGGGATCGGCCCCAGAGTATTCCGTTGTATATTAGCCAAAACAAAAGCGTTAGTTGCTTAATTTGGGGATATACAATATGTGTGTTTGTCTGCCGATTATTATTATTATTTGTTTCAAATGACAAGCTCAATTAAAGTAGCACCTAATTATTAGATGGATATATGAACGCAATTTAGTACTACAAAGTTGTATATCAAAATCAAAGAAATATATAGTAAAAAAATCGGCCAAAAGTGTGTAGATTGTTCTACAAAGGAACACACACTGTTTGGTCATTTGATCTCAGCTTAATTTTTGTCAAAAAGTTTACTCCATAATTTAAAAGTTAGAGTTATATCGCCCTATAGAGTTTTAACTACTTGAAAAAACTTGAAATGAATTAATGAAGATACTTGTGTTAAGATCTGTCTGACTAGGCTCCATACGTTAAAAACTCAAAAAATCTCTTGGCTCCATGTATGAGAGCCACCTCCAATTCGTGTCTTTTTTAAACGTACAGAATCTTTTTTTAAAATTGGGTATGTAGATATATGGTCCAAGTTAACTACTTGGACCATATAGAATATAAAAAAGCTTGGGACACACAACAACGAACGGATATTACTATTGTGTGTAAGGGTTTCGTTTTTGCCTAAACACTTTCGGAACTGAAAAACACGTAAAATGCCCGCCCTCTTGTTTGCGGTTTCCATATAATAATACAGTAAATTGAAAGCATTCCCTATTGTTACGATATAAACCAATTGTGTAATTCAAAAATATCTAGCAATTGCATTGTAAGAAATTGTACATCACAGCACAAAATATCATGAACCTCAACGATATATGTTTTCAGAAATATATATTAATCTTATTGGGAGCATCGCCATATTTTGATGAAGTTTTCACAGGTTTTGGCAAACACATAAGCAAGCGTCTAAGTAAGAAAGAAAGAGAAAAATATTGATATCGCAGAATAATCCACAAAGAAAACAGTAAATACACTTGTTTGTTATATATAAAGATAAAATATGAGGATATAATATAAATAAAGATATACCTTTAAAAAAATGTACATTACATACACAACAATGAGACAGCTAACTCAAGCACTATACTGTGTCAAGTGATGACACAGCGCTGGTTTTTAGTTCCAGCCTTCATCCAGTTAAATTCGATCCAAACAAGTAAACTAATGTTTACTATCACCAACCATACTAATGTGAGAAGTCACTGATTCCCGAAACACAGGTTTCATACCTGGCTCGAGAATTAGGGACTTCAATAAATTACTGTATCAGATTTAGCTGCAATAAAGATTTATGTTTAATATATTATTATTATCAAGTTATTTTGAACACAATGGTGAATATTTAGACCATACAGGACAACGAATGCACACAAACATTCATTTATTAAGCAATGTAAGTTGCTAGGTTTTCAAATTGTACAGCTGCAGCATTGTTTACATCTCACGAGAACTTCATTGACATACACTATACGTTTATTCCTTTTGATATATCCTTCATATTAAGACTACATAATAAGCAATTATCATTCTGTTGCTAATCGCAGCTTATAACTCTTGTTTCTCTTGATTACATTCGATGAGAACCAGTGATTTATAAAAATGAAAAAAAAAACGTGGGAAGTAAAACAGCCTCCTCTATGGCGCCAACAATTTTAAACAAGAAATAGAGCTATCAAATAGTCGATAATGAAATTAAGATCTTATTTAAAAAACAAGTTATAAATAAAAACCTAATTTCTGTTCGCACAAAAGATTGAAAATAATTAATCTTTTAATCAGCGTTCAGTTTTTTAACGATGTTAACCTCAATTTGTTAGGGTTTCGTAGTAATGTGGGCAAATACAAAACTATTTATAAAGCTTGGTTAAGTCTTCGAACAGTGCGTCCTACCCGTCACGGAGTATAGTGCCGAGACATGGGCACTGACAGTGCAGTAGGTATGGTTCATAAACTGAAGGCAGGGCCGGATCTAGGGGGGGCAAGCTGGGGCCCATGCCCCGTGTGGCCAATTCAGAGGGCGGCAAGTTCAAACTTCGCAGACAAATACGCAACATTGACCGCTGAGACGTCCAGTACTTTAAGCACATAAATTACTTTCTGATGGCTGAAATAATGATAATGATTAAGGTGAAAAAATATAAGCTAGAGGGAGCGGCATTCTTGAGTTTTTGCCTTGCCTCGCTCTCATACGTAAGGCGCCAACATATTGGCGGGCAGCACGCCCGGACGCATGTTGCAGACATGATTACTTTCATATAGGCCGCCGGGTTCTGTCGGCGGATCGACCACTTTTGTGTGAGCACGCTTTAGAATCGTGATATTTATTTCTCTATTTACGTAATTTCTTTCATAACGTCCTATTTGAAACAGACTTTAAACCTAAACATTTACAATCTATATTGTGTTAGTGAATTTCGATTGGTATTTATTATATTGTCCCAATAAATAAATTTGACAAGACGTTGTAGTTCATTTTGTCACCTCTACGGAACCGTTCAAAGATCATGGACGCACTTGACCAATTTTTTATAAGAGTTCTGATTATTAATTCATTAAAGTTACTAGGATTTTAATAAAAAATTAATGGAAAAATGGATACAATTAGTAATATTTTTTCAATTAAATAATTTATTGACAAGGGCCACGACGTCGTAATATTATTGGTCGAGGTTATATATGACGAAGATCTGAGAAACTGTTACAAACACTTATGATTGTTTTAGAGGTATTAAGTAGGTACGTAAGTCAAAATTCAAGTAATTTTTAAGTATACTCCTGGAAGCAGAAGAAACAGCCGCTCATATTACTTACACCTACTTGAATGCCTTTAGCGACGTCAAGAAACTTTTGGACTTCCTGGATGAGCTGGGCTGGATGAATTAACCCTTCACCCACCCTCGCTTACAGAAGAAGAGAAGTGTATTATGCCACTATAAAATTTAATTTTTACTTATACTTTACTCGTGAAACCGGACATAAGAGGTATTTCTAAATTTTCCCGAATCTTATTCGGGAAAATTATACAAGGAAGACACGAATTATTCAAGGTACTGTCGTATCTGTTCCATTGTTTAGCGTTTTCTTGCTTCTAGCCAGATTGTGTGATAAAGCTGCTTCCGCCGCCGAACCGGCTGATATGGCCATACTTGGTAAACAGTCGCATCCTATAACATAGTTTTACCACGTCAATCAGAATAATTCCAGCTTTGTAACACCAGATTAATAAAGCAACAAATGAAAGGACTTTATCAGTCAACCCTTAAATTTTAACCTTCTTGGCCCTTTTTCAATATTAAAAAAAATATTTGGGAACTTAACACTGTGTTATTTCATAATAAAACTGCGTTTTAACAATTTTAAACGGTTTTATTATTCCGACGTTTCGGCCACAGTTTAGTAGCCCTGAAAACGGATGCTAAAGATATCAAGTATCGATGAGTATTGTTAAAGTTTTTTATTAAGCCATCAGCTAACTTGTTATAACTAACGTCGGAATAATAAAAAATATTGCATTTAAAACCGTTAAAACCTAGTTTATTATGTACACTAGTCGCGAATACTTAAGACCACTGTATTATTTCGTAGACACAACAGATTTCTACATATTTATGTGTGCCAATTATATATAGACGGCCTCTGTGGTTGACCGGGCTAAGTCTTTGCCGGCCTTCCTCAGTGCAACGCAGAGGCTCCGGGTTCGGTTCCTGGTATAGCAAATTTCGGAAATATATTTTCTTCGTTATTTATTATAGTCTGGAAGTCACGGGATCGGCCCCAGAGTAGTACGATATATATTACCCATAACACAAGTGTAACTTGCTTAATTTGGGGATATACAATATGTGTATTTGTCTGCCGATTATTATTATTATTTCACATATATATTTATTTATATTCTTTTTTATGTTTTTTTAATACATACATATATATATATATATAAAATAAACACATACTTATTAAAAAAATATAAAAAGATTTATTATTATTATTATTTATCTTTATTATTCACTGAGATAATTCGCAGTGACGCACAGACAGTTCGACATCGGCGTGAGAACTTGGGTTTCTTTTTGCATTTTTTTTTAATGGATGAGTTCAACAGCCAGGCAGACGGTCCACCTGGTGGAAAGCGGTTACCATCGCTTGTGGACATTTGTAACACCAAAGATGCTACCAACGTGTTACCCGCTCTCTGAAGTGAGACTGGAACCTGGCCACTTATGCCGGAACACAACTCAGGGTTGTTATGGAAGCATACTCTAGAGTCTAGAGTCTAGATCAAGGGTGGCAGCCTTACAGACGAATTTCATCTCTTCCTGCACGGATGAAAAGCTTTAGGGTTCCGAGCCCTAAAAATATTAATTTACTGATTACAATGACATCTAGTTTTTTTAATGTGAATCTGGCAAACGGCTAGAGGGCCTACCTCATGGAAAGTGGTTACCATCGCCTATAGACGTTTGGAACACTAGGGGCGAAGTCAACGCGTTGTCAGCCTTTAAGATGGGATAGAAAGATCAGACACGAGGAATGGGATAGAAAGGAAGTGACATTGACTTGGAATAGAAGGATGGAATAGGGAATAAGGGATAGGGGGGAAGAAGTTCATCGGAACTCACACGAAACTCAATTAACTCAAGTCCATTTCACGCCGATATTCTGTGAGAGCGTGGTATCAAATTGAAATGTTTTCATTCAAAATAGGTTCCACTGGAGAACACTTTTTAAAAGTCCTACATATGAGTCAAAATTTAAATCTACTTTCTATTCTATGTACACCGCTTCGCGGCAACGTGTTATCCCAGTTTAAAGGAGAAGAAGCGACAAGAAACTCCCCAGCAACACGTCTAGCTAAAAAAAGCTTTTAATTGAAACTTCTTTACAATCGTTGTGATTTGAAACTCGATGAAACGAAAAAGCGACACTAAAAATAGATATTTTATAATTTAAACACTATGATCATAAAGATAGAGTTGGAAATATTTTGAAGTTCATAAATGAAATTGAAATAGATCATTTTTTTAATGGAAGTATAGGTTTGCGTTTGACCACTATCTCACCTGATGTTGAGTGATGATGCAGTCTAGGATGGAGCACGCTTACCTAGAAGATACCTATTCACCTTCAAGATTGTATTTGTCAGGAAAAACAGACTCCGGCAAATTATTCCACTCTTCGGCAGTTTGTTTTGTTTATTTCCTATTTTAGTTATCATAAGCCTCTCGTGTTATTTGTTCAAAGTGAAAACTGTGTTATAATATATCTTAAATATGTAATGGAATATTATGCATTAAAATATAAAATAATGTTCGAGCTTGGTAAAAATATTATAAAAATAATAAACCTCATCATGGTAATGATAATACTCCTGTTACTCTATATTTATCTCATTCTCTTGTAGGCTACTTTTATGAAGTTTCACTTCTGCCGTGTGTGAATTGCACACATATACTTTGTTTTCATCTTAATTATTTATCTATCTCAAGCTTTTTTTTAAATACATATAGAAGCTTTTATATAATTATTTTTCAAAGAATTAAGGGATCACACCGAGCGAGCCGGCCTTAAAAGCTACAATCAACATAATGATTCCATCGTGGCTCTACTAGGGGCCCAATTCTGCTATTACTATCTCGTCAACATCGCCGGACACAATCGTCTCAATCGTAAGTTTGCCTTTTTTCAATATTCTGTTAATTCCAATGGCGTCCCAGTAGCACACCACTCTTCCTTTAAAAGTATTTATAAGCGAAAGCTTGGAAAAGAAGTTTTATAATTTTGGTAGCTTTTCAGTATCCATATCGGCTAACGCCATTTCTTCTAATGGTAATTATCAATTTCTTCCTACTATTATTTCGCCGCGACGATATCGAGAGGATATTGTGAATTTAGTAGAATACGAATTTTTGACACTATCGCAATGGAATCTTACTTTGAATATCTTCGCGACGGCAAGATATTGAAATAGCAGAATTGGGCTCCAAGTATAAGAGTTGGAGCAAATATCCTTCACATCTCTTAAATGCTTTATTTCAAAATTGAAAGTACTGGGTCCCTGATTACTTTGTATCATTTAGGTATGGTAATCCGAACTATTTATGAGTACCGATGTTCTTCATTACTGGCAGTATCTTTTCATTACATTCATTAAAATGTAAAAAAGCATTTGAATATTCTGGTTGATCAATTAATGTTTATTTGCTTCGCCATAATCGATGTAGTATACTATATTGTCACAGCGTCGAGAAGAACAGTGTGAAAGTTCCACATCCATGAATTACATAAATTATGGTTTGCTGGATTCATACATTTTAGAATACAATTTCCTGCGGCCGGGCGGCCTGTCGTAAGAGGCGACAAAACAACCCACAGCCAGGTGGTAGGGCATTTGCCCGACTGGATGGTACCACCCCTGGTCTAAGTATGTCGCCGTAACAACCTTGAGTTGTATTCCGGCATTAGTGACCAGGTTCCAGTCTCCCTTAAGAGAGCAGTAGCGCATTTGTAGCACCTTTCGTGTTGCAAATGTCCATAGGTGATGGTAACCGCTTTTCATCAAGCGAGCTGTCTGCCTGTCTGCTGAACTCATGCAATAATAATAATTTGTTGGTTTGTTTGTCATAGAATCGACCAATTAGTTTAAATGATGGATCAACGGTGATTTTCTAATAAACCATATTGAATTTGGCATTAAAACTGTTATAGTTTTGTATCAAAATACTATATATTATTACTGCACGCTGCTAGACGACGTCATATTTGTTAGTGAACTGCAATGGTGACACCTAAAAAGTGCAACCGATCTTCAGCGATCTTCAACGATAGCTGACCGTCTTTAGCTTCTTGGCATCTCCTTAACGCAAACTCTAAATTATGGCTCCTATGTAGAGTCTGTTACTCAGCTGGCGGGCAAAATGCTAGAAGGTCTATCAAAGGTGAGGCAATACTTCACACAATTTCAATTGCTGAATCTGCGTCGTCTGCTTATCCGGTGGTAAAATGGTGAGGGAAGAACCAATTCATGTAGTTCCGTGGCACACTCCCCGAAGTGTATTTTATTGAATACCAACAAATTAGCGAGTTTACGACGATGATTTACTCTGAAACCTCTCGTCGAATAGTCGGTTATTGCCTATAAGTTCCCTAGCTCTTTTCTCAATTGACTCGAGTGTCTCCAGCTGGTATTTAGCTGAACCATTCCAAAGATGAGAGCAGTATACCATGCAAGACCGTACTTGTGCTTGGTAAAGATTCAGCAATTGAAGTGGTGTGAAGTATTGCCTCACCTTTGATAGAACCCCTAACTTTTTGCCAGCCAGCTGAGCAACAGACTTTATATAGGAGCCAAAATTTAGAGATTGTGTTAAAGAGATGCCAACAATGTGAAACATTATATCGTAATTTTCAAAGATGGTCACTTTTGCACAGTTTTTCCTTACTGAACTAGATGTTTTACTGTAACCATTAAAACATTCGACCGTTTAATGAACTTCAGAATATAGAAGACTAATAACAGTAAATACAATATTCAGATGAAATGTAATGGGCGGAAATTATAGGGCAGCGATAAGCAATGTTAGACACTAATCTACTGGCAATTAAAACTATTGAGTGCCTATCTGCTGTGAAACAAATTTTTATCTTTTTTTCTGTTAAACTATGTCATTTCTATATATATATTCTGTCTATAACATAATAAATCGATTAGGAAACGAGTTTGTGCAATGAATTTAAAAAAGTGAAACAAGTCAGTTTAAATCTTTCTCTATCTGTTTGTGTTTATTCTAATTTATTAATCAAGACAACAAAAAAAACAATTTATAGTTTGGTGATTTATAAATTATGATATTAATACGTGAAGCAAAAACTTTGTACCCCTTTTTACGTAAATTGCGTGGACGGAGGAGTATGAAATTTCGCACACTTATTGTTTATATAGAGAAGGAGTGTAGAATGCTAATTTTTTTAATTTAAATTATGCATAAAAAATAAATTAAATCAATTAAAAAAACATTACACATACTACCATGTATTTGACACACACACGCATGTATACTCTTTTGTTTATTGTTAAAGTCAAATTAACATTGTAGCCTTCGCGAAATCTGTGATTATAGAAGTATATATAGTCTTTGACAACAGAACCTTAATAATGTTCAAACTTATAATTTAAATTAATTATGGTCGAATTTCGACCACTGGACGACCACTAGTATATAGATAGTATTAGATATCTCTAGGGTGTGTTAATAATATGGTTGACTTTAGCAATTTAAAATTACTAAACATTAATAAAAAGTACAGTTTTAGATTATTTTTTTAATAATTTTAGGCGTAATACTGTTCCTAAAATCATAGGATCTGATCACTTGAACAATCTATCTGTTAGCATCACTGCATCACATAAAAACTACTGAATAGATTTAAATGAAACTTGACACTGTTAGTTTATATCCCGGGTCAACACTTTGATTCTTTATATTTAGATAACGTCGTTTACGTGGGATAGACGAATATAGCAAAACAAATAACCGCTCTCGCACCGACATATACCGAGCAAATCGAGAAACGCTCATGAAAATATAGGTACTCGGTAAGCTTTCCGCGTAAACCTTGTTATACGTGCAGGAACGGAGAAAGAATACAATTTCCTGCGGCTGGGTGGCCTATCGTAAGAGGCAACAAAACAACTCACAGCCAGGTGGTAGGGTATGTGCCCGTCTGGATGGCTACCACCCATGGTCTAAAGTATGCCGCCATAACAACCTTGAGTTACAGTCCGGCCAGTATTAGTGGCCAGGTACCAGTTTCTCTTTAGAGACCGGCAGCACATTGGTAGCGCCTTTGGTGTTACACAAGTCCATAGGCGACGGTAACCGCTTTAACTCACCCAACAAAAAAAATGAAAAAATCAAGCAGACCGATTCCGTACCGTTGCTGCTGTTGTGTTGTATATGATATTATCAACTATGTTGAAATAGCTGAGCGGACTGTAATTCTATATGTTGTAAGAATACTAGGAAGTGAAATTGCTTAAGATTGCCATATGCAATTTTAAACATTTCACTGGAGTTATTGTTTGTTTGTTGTACTTAGATATTTATTTTTTATTGCATGATTTCAGGAGACAGGCAGACAGCCCACTTAATGGTAAGCGGTTACCATCGCCTATGGACGTTTGTAACACCAAAGGTGCTACAGTGCGCTGCTGCTCTCTGACGGGAGACTGGAGCCTGGCCTCTAATGCCGGAACAAAACTCAAGGCTGGCATAGCGGCATACTTTAAGCCAGGGATGGTAGCTATCCAGATTGCAACTTACTAACAGGGAATATTTTTTAAACTTAAAAAATATGACAAAGTGCCATAAAGCTTTAAGAAGACCGTCGTCTACACTATGAATTATACTGTTAAAGTCTTAAACTTTCAATTTTGGGTAATCAAGACCCTAGTGAACCAAAAAAGGAAAGCTCTAACAAAACAATAGTTTAAAATATCATTTGCAACGAATATATAATACTACGATGACATGCCCACGATTTCGACCGCGTTTGACTTGAAATACCCACCTTATTCCCGGGATACAAGGTACCGCAGCATTTAAATAAGGAATGTTAGATATAATTTTAGTGAAAACTATGTTGGAATAAACTATTTTTTATGCACCCGAACTACTACAAACCGCTGCGAAAATTCTCTCCGCGGGATTCCCGGGCCAAAAAAATAACACACTTTTTATTAGATAAAATTTGCTATCGATCAGTAAAATAATCGCATTGAATTCAAATTTTTATTCAATCTGGCCATTTTAAACCATTCCCAGTAAAATTCCTGCAGGATTCCCAGGTTAAAAAAATAATGCAGAAATCTGCATTAATCTAAGGATTTGCTGTCGATCAATGAAAACCGCGTCGAAATCGGGCAAGTAGTTTTTACAAGAAAGCCGAACAAACAGACAAACAACCAAGAAATCTAAAAAAATGCATCGTGCATTCTCCCATCGTTTATATAGTCTATTCCAGTTCTTTATTTGTAATAGTAACATTGTACAATGTAAAGAATTTTCAATAAATATCCAACATAATATCATATTGTTACTAGTTGCAGGACTCGAATAAAAATACCGTTGGAATTATTATAAAGTTTATTAGAACTACACAAACACGTATAACACAGGTACAAATATAACCGAACATAATAAGTCCAAACGTAATGCAGAAGATCGTAATTAAAATACACGCGCAAAGTCCGTCACTAAATAGATTACCGAATGTACTCAAGTCTTGCTTCGCTCGTGGTTATCGCGCGACTACTGATCTCTCCATTGGGGCATTGCTTTATACTGCACAGGTGCAATATGTCTGCCCGACCGCGTGGACCGAATTTCTTAGAATCTGTTTGTACTTTTAAATCCGAGACACCTGGCAGTGATCACAATTCAACAATAGGCCCTAAAAGTTTACAATACACAATGGGCTGTTTTATTAATCACAAATTTTAAACACAAAGTAAACAAAAGAAGTCCAAATGCCGAAAAGGTAATAAAATGTGTTTCTACAAGGCTGCAGGTGTGTATTTGTCTTTGTCGGCACCTAGGTCGTAACAATATTGTAAATTTTTGATACTTTGTACGAAACTTTCTCGACAACGTTCGCGTGTAGTTTTTGATCTTGTTAATCGAATTAATCTAGCGAATAAATTCCCTTATTAGCATATTCAAGAATTCAAGTATGTCATTGCCTTAAAGTTTTCGGTCCAATACTTTATACTTCATATGCTCCCAAACTCATTTACGCAGAAAGAAGACGCTATCAAAGAAAGAATTTCTTATAAGATCGAGAGGGAAAATTCTCATTTACAAACCTTCGAAATATATGTATATAAAATTTGACATACACAATTGGGTATTTGACAGATATTACAATAAGTTTTTATATAAAAGAGCAGAAGTCAAACTATCTTAATATCATCTTACTTTCGACATTTCATTAGAAAAATAATTTTAATTATAGATTAAACTATAATTAATAAGCTATTTGACTCGTTAAAATTGTGACGTCATAAGGCAGTATTCTCATACAAAATCAAAAGGGCTGTAACGTTTTGTGCAATTATAAAAAGTGTCTTAGTTGGTTTAAATGTCAAATACCCAATTATGTATATAAAAATAGGTAAAAGATTCAAGTGTGTACATTGAATTTATAGTTCTTGGATTTTGTTATAGTAAGAGAGGCTTCTTGGCGATATCTAAAGGTGCTCTTACACGAGCAATTTTTTGAGCAATTATTACTTGGTAACAGTAATGGAGCAATAAGTGTAGCAATTGCAATAAAATGCGGCAATTGTTTCGGGAATATTGCCTGTAATTGCTCCATATATTCTACATTTCTCAATGTTGCCAATCAGTTTGAATTTTTTTAGGGAATTTTCTTTCTATCTCGTTTTTACGTTTTGGCGAAAGGAACAGGCCGGTGGCGGGGGCGGTGGGTGCCTAATTTTTTAAGTTGCTCCATATTGCATCGTATTGTGTGGCCGTATCTCAGCAACAGCTTGCTACATATTGCCATCGCCCTAAATTGCTTGATATAGTCGTGACGTCATAGTTGACAAGAATTGACCGGGATTGAGCAATTTTAGTTGCTCGTGTAAGAGCACCTTATGGTGACTTAACAAACCTCGCTACCTGAGTTCGTAATACCAAAGGAAGGACCATATATTTGCTTTCACAAGCCGATATGAAGAGTAAATTGCAAGAGCTTGAGCTCCAGGACTGAAAATGTTAAAGGCGTAAGACCATTCATTCATCATCATTCATCTACTCTCTCCACTCTACAGCCACTCACGTCCATGTTACTCAATTGCTATTCTTTTACGGTATTTTTAGGGTACGAGGAGGCGCCGTTTGCCCATTTTATCTATAGTAATAATATTAATGATAAATCCGTTTTAAAATACTAACACAAAAAAAAATCACACGCAGTAGAAGTGAAACAAAGTGTGACAAGGGGTGGGAGAGGAATTCAAAATTTTGTGACGTCACATTTCATATATTATATTCGTTGTAATATATTTAAGCTTTAAAACACGAAGTTTGAAGTATTAACGAAAAACTTCAAAATATTTCCAACTCTATCTGTATGAGCTTCTCTATCTTTAATAATTTAAACATAGTGTTTAAATTATTAAATATAATGTATTCTATCGCATTCTCTCGCAGGCTTAGTCCTATAGATTTATGTGTTTATCTCTTTTTGGTGTCGCTTTTTCGTTTCATCGAGTTTCACAACGATTCAAAAGAAGTTTCACTTCAAAATATCATTGAAACCTCATCGCGAATTTAGTCTTTCTTGCAGTGTTACTGACAAATTACTTTTAATTAACCTTTGAATCGTAATTTCATGCTTCATATACTAGAAATTTTCTCAATAAGACAAGTTATATCACGCCAATATAATTATATAAATTGAACTGGTAGTTCTTGAGACAAACGTGTCTGTACAGTCGCAGTATAAAAAGATTCCTCACCTTAAAGTCGACTTTTACTTGCACGAGTACAAGAAACAGTACCGCCAATATTTTAATAAATGTTAAGTTTTGTTACCTTTATAAAATATAGGAACGTGAAAAAAGGAAATAGCAATGTTGACAATGACAGACACAGAGATTATATAACAATAGTTTTAATCATCTGAAACAAAAAGGATATAATCACTACGCTTATAATAAATATTAAAACCAATAAAAAGGTTTTAAACAATCTTTTTAGACAAGATAGAAAATCAAACGACTTTGATCTAAGTACATTTAAACTTTATTGTCAAACAGTTAAACAATTTCGGATTTCGAAATCGAACCTTCTCATACCGCGACTGTACATGGATAAAGAGACAAAAAATCTGAATACAATTTTATTATTAGATAACTAAGCTAGCAATAAGAACATAAAATTTAAATTGATATGCCTTTTACACTTATTAATTTATTTTAATGAAATATCCATCAAATGGTACCTAAAACTTATCTAAATACATCACTGCAAGTCACATTAAAATTGTCTCAACTATTGTGAAGATTACCAAGGACAAACTTAGAAACAGTTTCTCATTCATTATAATGTATAGATATTTAAATACAAAGTCATTGGCTGGCAAGATTAAAAAAATAATCTCACACACATTCACACAACGTTAACACTAACTACTAACAGGTCCATGAAACCTTCGCAGCTAATAAAAGCATGATACATATCCTAAAGGAATTCCGATAACAAAGAAAGAATTCGCAATAATGTTCGTGAAACCCCGCCCCTAACACACACACGCTATTGGCGAATAGTCCCTATTGGAAAAATGGGGTAATCTGAGGAAAATCACCCCGTGTGAGGAAAGAGTTAGCTCCTCCCTACAAGACGTGTGGAAAAACGTGTCGAATGATTCTTATACCTTCCTTTGTGGGTAGATACATTCATGTAACGCTTTGTTGTGACTGCAAACTCAAATAGAAGTACTTGCTTAGAGTTTAATATGAAAACTGAAATGTAATTATTAACAGACAAAACTCATTTCTAGTGCGTGGAAGTAATTATTTAAATAATATAAGTAAATACGATGACATCGACCCATTTGTAATCAGTATTTCAGGAGCCAAGCCTTTTTTTACGTCTGCATGTTTACTTTTTTATCAATAGCTTATTCGTGAAAACCTGTAAATTGCTTTCTTTTGTTAATTATAGTTATCTAATCAAATGTATTTAGTTGTAGGTTTTCCAAAAATAAATAAATAAATGTACATATTACTTTCATTTTACTCAACAAGGCTATATATATATCGTGACGCGTATGCGGGACTCGAATTAAAATGCCGTTAGAATTATTGTACAGTTTATTAGAACTATAAAAACACGTATAACACAGGTACAAGTATAACCGAACACAACAAATCCAAACGTAATGCAGAAGGTCGTAATTCAATAAAACGCGCAAAGTACGTCAATATAAGATTCCCGAATGTACACACGTCACGCCTTGATCGTAGTTGTCGCTCAACTGGCCCCCTCTCTCAATCAGGCCATCGTTTTATACCGCACAAATGCAAATGTGTCCGCTCGGCAACGTCGACGTAATTTCCTAGAATTAGTTTGTACTGATAATCCGCAACACCTGGCTAATGATGCAGCCTGCAAGCGGCCGTAGATGAATACAATAGAGTAATAGGCTGTTCTTCACAATAACTAGAATCGTATGCCAATAAATAAGTCAACAAAAGAAGATGATCATAAAAGGATTACAATTAGTTCAAATGCCGACAGGTAATAAAATGTGCTTTTACAGATCAGAGTGGAATTTGTTTTGTTTATTTTTTGTCAGAGCCTAAGTTGTAACAATATAGATACGTATACTGCAAGTCGAACCTACCAGTTCTTGGGAATTATTTAATAAAAATTGGACAAAGGCATGGCAAGTTATACAAAGCTTTACATGTCATTGTCTATTCTTCTTACATTTGTTACCATTACAGAACGTGTCCACAAATAAATTTTCATTATTTTACCAATTAAAAGTTTTTTTACATTATTTGTGTGCAACAATATTGAATGTTTGAGTCTTAGTTTAAAGATTTCTTTTAACCAAACCATAAAAATGTAAAAGTCACACATTACCTCTTCTACAGCACTACACTTTTACAGTAGCAAGAAGCGCGCTGAGGGAATGGTCAGCCTCGAGTATACAGGTGAATCTAGTGGTGCGGGCCTACTTTTTGTTATTGAAAATCAACCCTTTCTCTTAGTTTACTATTCCACATTTCTATACAGAAACTGATCCTTACAAGTTACACCATATGTTAGTGTAATAACCACCCCTGGGCTAGAATAGGCCGCCATAACAACCGTGAATTGTATTCCGGCATTAGTGACCAGGTTCCAGTCTCCTTTTATTGAGCGACAGCACATTGGTAGCACCTTTGGTGTTATAGATTTCTATAGGCGATGGTAACCGCTTTCCAACAGGTGGGCTGTATGCCTGTCTACTGAACTCAAGCAATAAAAAAAAACTCTTGCTATCCATTTCTCTTACTATTTTGCTGCATGCTGCCGTGGATTTGGGGCACCATATAAACTGGTGAAGGAATTATACTAATCTGTATGAAAACTTTAGCTACTGTTATTATAATACCCTTATTAATCAATGTCACATTTTCATTTATAGTAGGACCATAAAAACTCCCAGCAAGAGATAAAACTATGAAGGTTATAAATCAACCACAAAATTGCATTATTTCACGAAAACACAACATCAGCGCACATTATTCCTGTTTTTAAAACGATTAAACTTGGCATTTTGACAAAACACTTACTTCCGAAGCAAAAGTGCAACTGCCCTGGCTTTTTGAAAATAAAACGAATACCAAGTCAGTCTTAGCACGAGAGATTGTAGCGATAAAATTCTTTCATGAAAAACTCCGTAAACATTTTCAGTCACATTGAATGTACATTTTACTAATAAATATAAGCTACTCAACTAACTAAAACTGATAATTTCTTTGTTATATTTATTAAATTATTATAACTGATGTTATTAACTAACTTAACTTAATTTTGTTAACGAAAATATAATTTCAACGCTCATGTTGTCAGCACGCTTGGATTCCAATCTAGACCTAATAATTTACAAACTATATTATGATTATGAATTACTGATTGTTATCTGTTGTGTTGTCTAAATAAATAAATTAACGGAGTTTTTGGCGGGAACTGAAAGGAGATGTTGTGCTGTGCAGTTTTATTTTCTAAAAATGTGTAAAATTACTCTAAAATGAACAATAGTTGTAGGATATTAATAGTTTTTGAGTAGTAATTATGTGTTTTGTGAGAAATGTGAACTGTATAGTCAAATGTGGCCATTTGAGTTGTCACAAGAACTCCGTTGAATGGCACCAGCTGATAAACTACAGTTCAGCTGTGCTACACATAGGCTTAAGAAAATGAAGAAACTACATTAAAATCTATAAGATCTGGCTTAAAGGCCTAGCTGCCAAGCCATAAACCTAAATAAATAAAAATACAATAAATTAATTAACGTACCGACGTCTCATTTCAGTAATGTGGGTTCGAGTCTCATGGCCTAGGCAGTTTCTCCTACTTACATATCATCAATATGATCATGCCTGTTTCCCATAGGGGTAGGCAAAGACGACGGATCTCCACTTGCTACAATCTTGACATACATCTTTTGCATCAGCTGCTTTCATTATTCTTTTCATTCATACACTATAGGTGCTTTTACCTGACCCTTCTTCAAGACATCCGCCATTTGATCTTTGACTTTTTTACTTAATTTGCATATTCACTCCTGTTTCTGGTTATATGTGTGTATTGCGACCATCTACAACACATCATTTTAATTACTATTTTTCTGTATTAGCATAGATATTAATCCTATGATTTAGTGTTAGATATATCAGAGTAAACTGATGATGAAAATATCACATGCAAGAAGTTATTCTACTTTCATACTACTCATTCCTCTCATTCTCTTTAAATCCGCTATGTAGTTTCCATGTGACGCTCTAATATATAGACAGAAGAAAACTCTAAATGAGTATTTTCGGAATCTGTTGAACCGCATTAACCCCCCTATTTTATTCTCTTTTTTTAAAGTCATTATACAAACCTGACACCCCCAATTTTTTTAATTATAGCATACATTTGCTTGTAATATGTCGTTGGCATGAGGCGTGATTGTCATCCACTTAGTTACCACAACTCTTCAAATAGGTACTTTAGTTCAATTTATATATTAACTAACTAACTCCGTTGGCTCAGCGACCCAAGGTGAGTCTTGGCCTCCGTAACGAGAGCATGACACTTTTCTCTGTCCTGCACAGTGTCTTGCCAGTGGTAGGGTTGAAGTTCGGTCAGGTTAGCTTCCACTCTCTCTTTCCAGCGATATTTAGGATGGCCAACCTGACGGCCTCTGTAGTTGAGTGGGCTAAGCCTTACGGGTTCGATTCTTGGCATGGTAAATTTCGAAAACGAACTTTCTGTTATTTACGATGGTTTGGATGGCCGGGATCGGCCCCAGAGTGGTCCATTGTATATTAATTACCATTAACACAAGCATAACTTACCTAACTTGAAGATGTACAATGTATTTCGTTGTCTGTCGATTAATGTAATAATAATATCTAATATAATAACCAATCACCGACCAATGGTCGCCCAAAGTATCCTTTTTCACACTCCGATCCTCTTCGATCCGTTCTACATGATCGAGCCAGCGGAGACGGTGGGCCTTTATGTCTCCAATTGTGTTGGGCTCGGCCATAACGATTTTCTATTTCGAAGTTGGTTCGAACCCTCCAGCTACCAACCCCTATTTTTGTAGGGCCCAAGATTTTCCTGAGAACCTTGCTCTCTGAGACTAACAATGGGTTCTCTTCTTTAAGTGTAGTTGTCCAGGCTTCTCAGGCGTACATTAAAACGGAAGTTCCATTTAAAAATTATAAAAAATAAACGCTAAAACATTTAATGTAAAATAAATAATGCAAACGAAGTGGAATTAAAAACTAGAGATGCTACGAATAGTGGTTTGGCCGAATACCGAATATTCAGCAGCGCTCTCGGCTGAAGCGCCGAATATTCACCGTAAGATATGTGCAATTCGCACTTAGCAGTTTAATATTGAAGCAATAATTTGTGAAGGGATTTTGTACGTTCTCATGAATGATAGGTAGGCATAATATTTTTTACGATTTTAAGCGCAATATTTTTTTCATTCTGGCATTTTAAAAACAGGCCGAAACGTAATATTAAAATAAAAAATATTAAAATCGCACTTAACACTGTAAAAAGGTAGTTTAACTGCAAATTTTTGATAGAAATATGCATAATTTTGAGCAATATGTACGTTTCTTTTTCACGATTTGGTATTCCGCCGAATATTTAATAGTTAGAAAAGTGCCGAATACTGAATAGCAGCCGAACATCATGGCATCACTATTACAAAACCTCCCGTGAAAACTTTAACGAACAAGTTCCGTGACTTTCCTACTATGGATGAAGGTTATGTCAGACTATCGCAATATTGCCAAAGTTCCGAGGCGGGCCTGCAACTTAATATTAATGGCTCCTAACTCGGCAGTCTTTTGTTTCAAAGTAAAACACTTTATGCACACGAAAGTTCTAAACATGACGGTTTATTAAGTTTTTTCGTTTACTACTTAAAATTAACATAATAAATCGTCGCACTCAGAGTCAGATAATAAGTACGGTTTACGGTAGTTGACCTTAAAATGCAGTGAGACACGTCTCCCAAATTTTATACAAGCGTAGCAAGTAAAAGTCGTAGTAGCATAATAGCTAGCGCACGCGTCCCGGCCTCAAAGGGCGCGGGTTCGAATACTGGCCGGAACGCATGCACCACTTACGCAGTTTTATAACCTAATATCCATATTGCTGTGTTCATGAAATATTATTGCCATGCTTTGAAGATTTCAAAAATAGCTATGAACACTTTGATTAGCAAGCTATCACAGGCGTGTTTACAAATCAATATAATTTGATAAAAACTATGTCTCATCTGGTTATCAGATCGGTGAAGGTCGATCTTCAGCGTCTCTTAGAAGAACTACCTTCATATCCTCGCCATCAAAAAACGAATAAACGTTCAAATGAAAAATGTCCTAAGAAAACAAAAAACTCTCACATCTTCAGTCAGTGCTGTCACCGCAATATATATCACAGAGTAAATTTGTATGATATATTAAAAAATGCCCGTGAATTCGTCTACGCTTGACTTGAAATTCCCGGGACATAAAATACCGCAGCATTTGAAAAAGGATGTAAGCTACCGTTTTATTGAAAACTGCCGGAATAAGGTAATTTTTTCGCACCCGAACAACTACAAACCGCTCCCGGGGAAATCCACGCGAGATTCCCGGGACAAAAAAATATTACTCATTTTATTACATAATATTTGCTATCGATCAGTAAAAAAGCGCATTGGAATTGTTTTTTTTTTCTATCTGGCCATTTTAAATTATTGACAGAAAAAATCCGGTAGGATTCCTATGATAAAAAGAAGCACAGATTTTTAAGTCTAAGAATTTACTGTCGAACAGCATCGCATCGAAATCGGCCTATTACTTTTTACGTGAATCCCGAACAAACAGAAAAATCGACAAATAGACAAGAAATCTAAAAAAATGCATCGTGTCCTCCATCGTTTATATAGAGTATTCCAGTTGTATTTTTAAATAGCTTCAATGTACAGACATGGCATGTTTAGAATTTTATAACATTATAGATAGACAAATATTATTGGCATACGACCTAAAGAAATTCATAAATAATTTAACAAACAACTTGTATTAGTCAAATCCTAGTGAAGTGTGTGAAGCCCCCAAGGGACAAGTGTAGGTGACTGTGGACTGGTGGCGAGGTAAGTTACTCTTCCCTTGCTTCTTCTTCTACGTCTTTTCGCCTTCTCCCAACCATCGCATTGTGCCCGCACCAAGGGTTTGAATCCAATGCGTGCCAGCCTTTAGGGTGAGATAGAGTGGATGGGATAGGTGGTGTAGGAAGTTCACCATCAGACAGGGCTTGAAAACGTTATCACTTACCTTTAAAATATAGGTAATTACCGGTATTTTCAAAAAGATACTGCCATACCGGTATAATTTTTTACCGTTACTTGGTAACATTTATGATTTTAACGTTATAATATAACGTTAAAAATCGTATGAATATGGTTCTACGTATCGGTAATTTTTACTTTATTTCAAGCGACGTTGCCATTCTTACCGAGGTTTGCGCCAGTATACGCGACCCCTAAGATACATGCGCTGTTGCAATTTTGTTTCTCTTTATCTACAGTGTTTATAATACAAAGGCTTTAATCTGACTTAAAAATGTGCTTTATTACGACTGCATGTTACCGAAACAATCGACAAACACAACTCTAAATATTACGCGCGCTCTTAGCACAGTGCTGTTTGACAATATTTGCGAGTGAAAGAGAGCGACGACGCTAACAAAACATAGGTGTAACGGTAAAATTACCGATAAAAATAATATTAACTTTTTTACTGGTAAAATGACTAGAAATAACGGTAAGTTTTGTAGCGATATTTATTTTTTACCGTTGTCTGAAATAAGCATAAATAACGATACCACATTTTTACCGGTATTTCAAGCCCTGCCATCAGAACTTTTATTCACCGTGCGAGAGATGTGTATTCAGCTAATTGTTTCACGTCGATATTCTGTGAGAGCATGGTATCATACCGATCGAGCTCGCCTTAAGAGCTGTAATCAAGAGAATGATCCCAGCATGGCTCTACTACGTCAACATTACTGTTTATGCAGTAATCAAGATTATTTTTCTTATTTTATTTTAAAAGTAAGATGATAGCAAGTTATATAAAGCCTGCTTTTTATATGAACATTGTTTTATAAAGAATAATTTAGAAAAGTCTATAAGAAATATTGCATTGTATAGAGATCCTCCGTGCACGTATCAGACTCGCACACAGCCACTTACTATCCATGTCTTTTGAACTTTAAGACGGGCAGACAAGATACTCCCTCCAATACCTAACTAACAATCCAATAACTAACTAGATACCATTATAACTCGATAGTAAAATAAATTGGCCAATTCACACAAATTCCGTTTCCGGGAAGAACAAAAACCAATCAATCCCCAATAGTCAGATATTCAGTGTGTTATCATTAGCATCGGTAAACAGGTTACCTGTAAACGGCAGTCGTGACCTGAACTTAGACTAACTGTTTTACAAACCAATTATGCAAAACGTTCCACTTAAAATATCGTATTTGTTAGTGATGCGCTTGATCACTTGAAAACCCGAATGTTCGACTATTAAAAAACAATCGATAAAAATATACAATACCTCGATTTTATTTTTGTTCGTCGCCTATAGTTATTTATTTAGTAAAAAAATATCGTTGAAAGGTGTTTTGAGCTCGATAAGTAGTTTTTAAAATATAGCGTATTTACGATCAAATACTTTTTATGGTTGTTACCAAATCATAAGAATAACTAATATTTGGCACGTCTATGGGAAATTAAATACATATTCACTCTACTAGGAGTAACTCGATCTGTCTACATCTCCGATTTTATATTATTATCGTAATCCTTATTTTACACAGAATTTTGAATTATTTTTATATTATTGTTACGAGTCGCGAGACTCGAATTAAAATGCCGTTAGAATTACTATAGAGTTATTGAAGTACAGTATAATTAAATAATACCTATCATTATTTTTTTTTTTAGTTAGATATAATTATTTATTATTCTATAAATAAACCCAACTTAAAAATATATATACAATAGTAAAAAAACTAAAATTAAAATAAAAACCTAAGTTAAAACTCGTCCAGCTCCACCAGACCACTGTCGCTGGGCATTGTATCTAGAAGGCTGGCAGCATTACCTCGCTGGATACAGAGGCTAATCCTTTGAGCGAGGTAAGCTCCAGCCTTCCGGTCTCCTGTTGTACCGACCAGACGTTTTTAATTTTTTGAAATAATTTGTGTACACTTGGCCCCCATGGGCCCAAAGTCTCCACCCCAAACGGCTCAAATATGTAACCTGTTCCAATCGTTGCATATTTGAGCCGTTTGAGGTTTTTCGGCAGAAGTGGCGGTGCGACCGGCCCTAACTTTGGACTCCTGGAGATGAGAAGGCACCAGTGTGTCGACGCAGGTAACGTCCCACACGAGCGGCCTTCCCAAGCTCCAGGGAATTAAAGTCATACCGTCGGGCCTCTTAGAGTTTATTAGAACTATACAAACACGTAAAACACAGGTACAAATATAACCGAACACAACAAGTCCAAACGTAATTCAGAAGGTCGTAATTCAATAAAACGCGCAAAGCCCGTCGCTTATTAGATTCTCGATTGTAGTACACACGTCTCGCTTCGCTGGTGGTTCTCGCTCGACTGACTCCCCCCTCCATCAGGTCATTATTTTATACTGCCCAAATGCAATATGTCCGCCCGGCAACGTGGACCGAATTTTCTAGAATCAGCTTTTACTTTAAAATCCGTAACACCTGGCTAGTGATTACAATACAACAATAGGCCGTATGCCAATAAGTAAACAAAAGAAAACGACCATAAAATAATTTCAATGTTATTACTTCAAATGCCGACGGGTAATAAATGTGCTTTGTTTCAGACATGCAGGTGGATATTTGTTTTTTTTTGTCGGGACCCGAGTTGTAACACTTAATTATGTATCATCTGTACATAAGTATAGATAGTGTCACGACAAAAAAATCGATTATTCAACTACTAAGCACATTCCATCGATATAATCGGCCCAACCCTATTTATGAATACTATTTGCTATTTTTATATATGTGTAAGTATAGTTCAAAGAAAACACCGCAGTAGTTTAAATTCACTAAACAACTTTTAAGTGCTGGTAAATAGATATCGAATTTAAGTTGAAAACTTGATCGGTGTATTTATTGAGCCTTGTTTCCTGTACATGCTGTCTATGCATATATATGTATAAATATGAAAATGTTTATTTGTTTGTTTATTCAGTTTTTTTATTGTAGGAGTACAACAGTACTCACTCCATGCAGGAACGGAGAAATAATACAAATTCCTGCGGCCGGGCGGCCTGTCATAAGAGGCGACAAAACAACCCAAAGCCAGGTGGTAGGGCATTTTTCCGACTGGATGGCTACCACCCCTGGTCTAGAGTATGCCGCCATAACAACTTTGAGTTGTGTTCCGGCATCAGTGGCCAGGTTCCAGTTTCTCCTTCAAGGCCAACAGCACATTGGCAGCACCTCTTGTATTGCTAATGTTCATAGGCGACGGTAACCACTTTCTATCACAGTTGGGCCGTCAGCCTGGCTGCTGTGCTTCAGCAACAAAAAGTAGTTATCGTCGCCTATGGTCATTTGCAACACTAGAGCTACTGTTTGATAATGATTATTTATTTTAATTTTAATTTAGAAGTAACGTATTTATTGTTGCTATTATTCAAATGTAGGTATTTATTTTTACTAATTAAATATTATATAAGTAGAATTAGTTTTATAAATTATTATTATTATTAGTTATTTAATTAACAAATTTGGGTCGTTTTGGTTTTATGCTTAAAGGAAGGTTTGCACTGAAAATCAGCGTTGTGTCGGATATAATTCCGGCACAGCAATATGCTGAGTGCAAACCTTGTTCGTTGAAAATGCGGCGTACAAATTCTCAAAATATACTCTGTGTATAATAATGTGTAACGAATGTAATTACGTCGCTATTTCTTCGAATAAAATTTTTCATTCTTTCTTTCTATTGCCGGTCTCGAAGTAAGGACTGGAATCTGACCACTAATACCAGAACACAACTCAAAGATGTTATGGTAGCATACTCTAGACCAGGGGCTCAATTCTGCTATTTCAATATCTTTGCGTTGCCAAAATATTCAAAGTAAATTCGATTGTGTAAAAAAATCGTATTCTCCTAAATCCACAATATCTTCTCAATATCGTCGCGGCGGACTAATAGCAGAAAAATTTTGGTATTATGAATATTGAATAACTACCAAAAATTTTAAACATTTATGACGAGTTTTCCCGTATAAATAATATTTATAAAGATAAGAATGGCGTGTCACGGATTCGGCAAATTTAATATCGAGACGATAGCGTGCGGCGATTTTGACGAGATAGTAATAGCAGAATGGGGCCCCAGCTAGCCATCCAAACTGGCAAATGTACCACATAGCTGTAAGATTTTAGTAGCCTTTTAATTCTTATTTTTTTGTAAAATAGATTTTTTATTCAAAATGATCATATTAATTGCAACAACATAATTTTAATCAACTACTATTCATTAGTTCGAAACTTAGAACATTCCAAGAAAACCTTGAGCATACTTGCAATATTTATAATAAAATCTATGTACAATGTACATGCTATTCATTTACTCAATAACTTCTATCTCATTCTGATCACGTTTTTTCTCCTTTTCTGTAGATTTCCAAGCGCCAAATCCCACTTATAGCATCTCTTAGCTCAACTGAATGGATTTTTCAGATGTTTACTATTTAAAAGATTTTGATACTTTGGCATTTGTTTGATATTTCGTTTCTTCTTCGCAGGGTCAGGTTTCTAGTAGTCTAGGTAGTTAAAGCTACATAGCTCGTACCACAGTCTATGAGTGTCTGGTTTGAATATTAGAAAGAAAGAAAGAAAAACTTTATTCGAAGAAATAGCGACTTAATTACGTTCGTTATACATTATTATACACAAAGCATATTTTGAGAATTTGCACGCCGCATTTTCAGCGAACAAGGTTTACACTCAACATATTGCTGTGCCGGAATTATATCCGACACAACGCTTATTTTCATTGCAAACCTTCCTTTAAGCGTAAGACCAAAACGACCCAAATTTGTTAATAATTAGCCAATGATGTGGACCACTTGCAGTTTTGCATTCATGTGTGGTATTGTTACCCCGGATTTTAATTATGACTGGCAATTTCTGTACACTGGAGAAAATAAATCCTCTCATTGCTTTTTTAGTTTCCCCTCTGTCTTCTTCTGATATTATTTTAATTAAAATAATCTTCTAGAGCGCATACACCTGTTTTCAAAAAGATTTTTTGTTATTACATTTGAGTGTCTAACTTTTCCAATTACGTGTAACCAGACCAAGCTCGACCGTTAAACTTACACAAGTTAATAATTATTAACAAATTTAAAAATAAAATTGCTCCCAATACGTTCCTCAAATTAGAGCAAAACAAAAACCAGTTTCGCTAGCAAATCGATAACAAATCATGTTTTGTAATTAGAACCCTACAACTCTCTTACACGTGTTGGCACCGGTCCAAATCATTTTGCTTTTTCTAAATTTGTAATATGATTGAGTGCTTCAGAGTACAAATTGGTTAAACAATCAAGCGGTAGTTTACAATCTTGAGTTGATGTATTAATTTACTTTAGATTATTAGAACTTTACCCAAAACACACTTATAATAGTTTCTTTTCTATTTATATAATTTTTTACATACATAATTATTTATAAATAAAACTGCATTCACGGGGTAAAACAAATTAAGTAATTAGAATAAATTGAGGGTAGTTTAGAATATTTATTAATAGGCTTTTGATGTCTGAGTTTTTCAATGGTCATGACAAAATAGTCGAAATATCATATTATAGTAAAAAAACAAATCAAATTAAATGTCCTTACTACAGATACTTTTTATAATCATATTTTTCTGATGATCTACCTTCTGCGGGTGATCAAAAAAATTCAAATGCATGTACATATATCCATGCTCAGCAGAACAAGATTGCAATTGTGACTAAAAATACGCTTTCAGGACCCAATTTTTCAATCACTGGATAAAGTGTAAGTTATTCATAGAATAAAATACAGTATGGAAAATTAAAAAATACAGCTGCGTAAATAAAATAGTTTATTATTTCATCTTTAGATTGAGTCAGGTTGTAATTTAGTCGATGGATAACACTTGTGTGGTGTTTTATAACTCGGCTCTTAGAAGCATGTATTATCTATTTAAGATACGCTCTATATAGAGTAAGTCTGACAGCAGATTTCAATTGGCTGCCATTTACAATAATAATTATTTTTCTTTCACAAAGTATCAAAACCTTTTAAGTGGAGTAATACAGAAGCGACGCGAAACGCACTCCAAGAGATATTTCTTTATATTCCACGACACAACCACTCTTGGGAAATATACGAAGCCTCGTCGTACAGTGCACATAAGATGTTATAGCGTTATGTATTCAATATCTAGCTTCCAAAGTTCAAATCCCTCATTTTTGTAATCTAGATCGATTAAAAGCTTAAAATTAAGCTTTACGTTGCCTAGGAGAGAACACTTTAAGTAATAAGTCTTATTGATTTGCCAAGAAAATATTGTAAACTATGATATGCCCGCGACTTCGTCTATACTTGACTTAAAACTAAAGAGAAAACTAAACATAAAGTACAGCAGCATTTAAAAAATAATATAAGGTATCGTTTTAGTGAAAACTGTATCGGAATAAACTAATTTTTATTCACTCAAAGATATACGAACCGCTCCCGGGAAAATTCCCGTAGGATTCCTGGGATAAAAAATATCACACATTTTATTATTAAAAATTTACTATCGATCAGTGAAAAAATCACATTGCAATTGGTTTTTTTTAATCTGGTAATTTTAAATAAATCCCCGAAAAATTCCCGCGGGATTTCCACGATAAAAGTAGCCCAGATTTTAAGTCTAAGAACTGGCTGTCGATCAGCGAACAACGCATCCAAATCGGCCCGGTAATTTTTGCGTGAATCTTGAACAAACAGACAAGCAATCTAAAAAAATAATTGAATCGTGTTCTCCATCGTTTATATAGTGTATTCCAGTTGTTGTCTTTTTAAATAGCTTCAATGTACAGATACGACATTTTCAGAATTTTATAATTGTAAATATGCATTTTTGCAGTTGTCTACTATGGTGAATGGTAGTTGGTTAAAAAAATACGTAGTAAAAATAGTATCTATTTGTAATCTATATCTACATGTTATATAGCTAGAATACAATTAGCAGCTATGTGGGCCAAAAATCTATCGACATTGTCATCTCCAAAAATGTGTAGTTAAAATTACACATACGGCGGATGCATCTCTCAAGCGTATCATTAGCCGAAAGTAGCTTTTTTTAAAGGTCTGTATCTTTTAAGAATTTTTCCTTTTTGATAACACCAATGAGCAATAATCAGTGATCTTTTAGCCAAAAGTAAATGATCTAGCACGAGTTTAAAAAAAAAAAGTAGCTGTCGTTTGTTTGCTCTTACCTACTTACTTAGCCGTACAGGAGCGGAGAGAGAATACAATTTCCTGCGGCCGGGCGGCCTGTTGTAACAGGCGACAAAACAACCCATTGCCTGGTGGTTGGGTATTTGCTCGTCTGGATGGCTACCACCCCTGATTTAGGGTATGCCGCCATAACAATCTTGAGTTGTGTTCCAGTACTAGCGGCCAGGTTCCTGTCTCCCTTTAGAGAGCGGCAGCACATTGGTAGCACCTTTGGTGTTATTTATCAGATGGGCCGTCTGCCTGTCTGCTGAATACTAAAAGATGGAAAAACTTATTTGTGAGTAGAAGCTTTCCTATACGTGTTATTAGAAGGTCCTTAAAAATAATACTACCTATTTTATGCTCAACGATACGTACGTACTTATTTATAGAGGCTGTCACATTTTCGGAATGAAATAAATCATGAATTATTCTTCAAAAGTAATATGCCCATTTACGATCAATAAAACCATAGTTACGTTTGAACAATACATAAATATTTTTTTCAGTCGAATAATGTCACGACTGGTCTGTACCTCTGCCAACTTTCTGGGAACTAGGCGTCAAAAAGAATTCGAGTGTTACCGCGAGGAATTCTAATGCAATATTGTTTACTAAATTTAGGGTTACGTAATAAAATCATTACACAATAGAATAGAATAGAAGAGAAAACACTTTATTGTTCACCGAAATAAACAATTACAGAATGAATAATTTAATGACAAAACAAACGGCAGTCTTATCGCTTAAAGTGATCTCTTCCAGGCACCCTGACTGAGAGGATACTTTTAACAAGCTAGCTATAATTAAATTAAAAACAAGTAAAATAAAATAGGATGGACCGTACAATGTGTACAGTAAACAGCAAAGTTAAGAAGAATAGAAAAATACATATTTTAGGTAATGTTTTTGACAGATTTTTGAATATAGCAAGTGATTTAGCTTTTCTGACATCTACGGGTAAAGAGTTCCAAAGGCAAACAGCCTACACAGAGAAGGATTAGAAGTAAAATGTTGAAGAATGTGCAGGTGGCTTTAACAGGAGGTTATTAGACGAACTCAAATCTAAGGTGTGCGATTTATGAAATAGTATACGATATAATAAATGTAGAAGATGAGCATTCCGGCGAAGTGAGATTGGTAGCTAATACCTAGCTAATACCGTCTATGTATAAATAGACCATTTGTTTTGGATGCTATTATAAGGTTCTATCAAATTTTTAACTGCTAGGCTCGGGCTTCCCGCTATAGGAGAACGAATAGTATACCCGCCACGCTTCTCCAAGGTGGCGTAGCAGGTTTGACACATCAGATATCTCGATGTGCAGGTTTCATCACGTTTTCCTTCACCGTTATTTGTACGTAGTAATTGTGATAATATGCATATTAGGTCAAAAAACTGCCTAAGCGGTAAGCCAGGTTTCGAACCCGTGCCCTTTGAATTTGGGACGCGTCAGCTAACCATTATTACTCTACCACGACTTATTTACGTTCATGTTGATTACTGCAAGTGTAATTAGTAGGGCAAACCTCTTAGGGCCGGTTTGATCGATGTGATACTACGATCTCACAGTATATGGGCGTGAAACAGTTATTCTTGAGTTCATCGTATTTCCTCTCTCACTATCCCATCTTCTCTATCTCATCCCTTCTATCCCACTTCTCTCTTCAAATACATACTGTTTAATTTATGGTAACCATTAAAAGATTTTCATAACATCTCGCAATCAAGCCTTTTGCCGCAACAAACACCAACTCATTTAATAAAATATATCTACCACAGAACCATTGCTTCGTTATTATGATCTTACTTGACCACAATTTCTGCCATTCAATCATTCTTTACTGGTTTCAACGATTAGCATTCTCCAAACGAGACAAATTTTAATCGAAGGATGTACTTATGCAGTTTGTATAATGACAGAACCATTCTATATTCACTATTGTATGTAAATGCAATAGTGGTTCATACTTTTAAGGCAAAATAATCATTTAATTTGCTCAGGCCAAGATTTTTACATGGGCTAGTGTCCTAGGTGTACTTTTGTTATGCGATTGCAAGCTATAATTATTTAAATCACTGGCGTCTATACATTTAGTTGAACGCTAAAAATTTTAAATATATATTTGAAATCAAGTACAAATAATGATCGTTCCGTTGGAATATTTTATTGTTGTAGGAAATATACTATGTTAGTGAGGCTTTCACGTGTCTATGCTTACGCAAAATTCTGTCTTTTAGTCCTCTGAAACTATTCCATAGCTTGAACTAAAAAGTATCTTTGTTATTTTTAAACTACCTCTCTTTCTTAATAACATTAAAACTATGACTGAATTTAAAGGTAAATTAAAGATCTTTTTGATGAAAAAGACGTTTTATTTAATTAACGTCTATTTAAATGACACATTTTGGCACTAGACAATATATGTAGATTTTAGTAATAATTGACAATTGTATTTAATCTGCAATACCATACTTAACACTAACCCTAAAAGGGTTAATGTATATATCTCTGTATCAACATTAAGCATTGAATAAATGAATTGAGTTTTTATTAAAAACAGACAAAAAGAAATACCTAGACATTAGAAAAAATCAACTTTTACATACAAATTTAAAAGATGTTATTTAAATTGAATTCTGCTGAACAATATTTTTGAAAGTCGGATATATAAGTTAGAAATTAAGTCAACTTGCTACTTGTGTTCACCGTTTCTTAACAAATTTTGTACTGTACATGTATTAGTATAGGTAGCATACGGTATAGACTACCTATCTCTATATAGATAGATATTACAGAATAATGAATAGTTATTTTGTCTGGATATTTATATTTTCAACTGCCATTCTTTTTTAATAAAGTACTATTAGTGCGGGATTTATACAACAAAACACGGAGAACTGGGAGAGCAGTTTTATTTAATTTCTGATTAAAGACTGCCGATTTAAAGTACAATTAATAACAAGTTATAATTCTCACAAAATAGTTGGCTACCCTGGAGCACTTACTGTGATATCGACCAAAGCTGTAGTGAGAATCATCTTACGTCACTGCGTCCGCTCGCTTTTATATCCGAGCGATGACGAAAAGAGTATAATAATAACAACTACCCGCAAATATTAAAATAATAAGTGGCACACTACTTGGAACAAACGTTATTTACAATATATAAATAAGTAATTAAAAAATAGAGTAATATTAAGTTGTTGTATACACTTTGAGAACACTACTCCTGCATATACCTACTACATATATAAGTTTTTAATAAAATTCTAATATTTTAACGCCACGCTAAAAATCAAGCGACGATTTTTATCTTTGTAATGGGGAATTAATTCTCCACAAATATTGCTTCAGATAAACAAATAGGACAAGTGCATTATATTATTCTATATTTTCCCAAACGATGTATTTGAATAGCTACAGCATTTTAATGAAGTAAATTGTAATGTTATAGTCATATCAGAAAACTGTTAGCAGTTATATCAAATATCATTTATTATATTCAAAATAGTATAAAACAGAGTTAGCCAATTTTTTGTTAAGATTCAGAAACTTAAAATATAGTTAATTGACTATTTAAGAAGAAGTAGCTAGTATTTTAAGTTATAATTTTTAATGTTACAAAAACAAAAAGTAGGCACAAATATGTGCCAAATGATCCTTGTACCAAAGGATCTGTATAGCGATCCAGGGAGGTAACGTAGCCAACCTTCTGGGCATCTTACATATAGAAGACGGTGACCTAGGCTCAGTATTCATCTGAGTCTTAAGGAATTATAGGTAGAATTATTAGTTAATTTTACTAATTAATAAATTACACTACAAACAAAAACTTAGAAATTAAATACTATTATAAACATACAAGTAAAAAATATAGAGTAGATCGCTGTCGGTGGAGAGCGTTCCCAAAATGCTGGCCGCACTCCCACGTTGTATGGCAACGCTTATCCGATGCCCTAAATATAGGCCAGCCTTTTGTTCACGCGAGACTTCTTTCAATCGCCTTGAAAGGTCTCGATAAAGTTGGTAAGCTTCACGTCCCCATGGCCCCAAAGTCTCAACCCCGAAAGCCACAAATATGTATCCGTCACCGATGGATGCATATTTGCGGCGTTTCAGGGTTTCTTGAAGTGTAGCAGCAGCAGTGACGGCTGTATTTGGAAGATGGGAAGCCGCTAACGTATCGATACACGTTGCATCTCATACTAAGGGGCGTCCCACCTTCCAAGGTACCAATGACATTCCGTCCGGTCGCTTGCCATCGTCACGGCGCATTCGTTTGGTTCAAAACAAGCTAGAACCCCAACGGTGACAAGAGACCGGCAGATGATGTCGTTGATTGCCGTATGTCGTGAAGTTCTACCAGCACTCCTCAAGCAAGACAAGCCATGATGACCCAGTCTATCAATTTTATCTCCGCATCGACAACGATGTGGGAATACAATGTCTGCTCCCAGGCGAATGCAGGCAGCAATCCTGAATGTAGTATCATCCAGGAGTGTACCTAGACTCGCCGAGGGCAGACACTGAAGCCACAGACCAAACTCCCATTTAGAAACAGCTAGGAGGCGAGCACGATCAGTTTCGCCGATGCCAGATGACATGAGATTTTCATACATCGACTTACTGAGCGGCCCATCCCACAGCCTGTGCATCTTTGGATCTAAAGGAAAATTTTCAATTAATTAATTTATGTTTTAGTTTATAATAGAGGGTAATGTATTCATAATGTCATAGAAATCAATGTATTTGAAAGAACATAATATGCACCACTAACTTTTTTTACAACATCAAAGGTGATTGTTGGCTAGGAAAATTATTTGAGTAATATCTCACAGAACTTGCACAAAGGAATAAGTAGGAAAGCAAACTTGTCCATTCACGCTAGAGTGAATTGTTGAAGTTAAAGTTTAAACGGCTAATGTTTAATTTTTATATCGATGTCGGAATAACTTGTTTAATGGTTAATGCATTTTTACTTAACTACCATTTATTTAAATTTGGTCAACTTATCTTCACGTGAAAGAGTGAAAAGATGAAAGAGTTTTGAATATTCCGACTTATCCATGTTATCTTTTCAAAATTACAGTCACGCATAAATCCATTATTCAACATATAAGTGATTAAAGGAGCTATGTAACAGTTTTAAATTGATGATGTAATGTGCATATAGACTACGAGTAAGTATATTGGACCTTAAGCAACTCTATTTGAGTTTGGTTTTAGAAATAGCAAGTGATGAAGGAGTTATGTAACAAGACACAGTGATAATTGAACAAAACTTTATTGACCATTTTCACAACGTTTATTAATTGTATGAAAGAAGAACCATTTAGTACCATAGCAAAACATATCCGAAATGAGGATATCCGTAAGAGAATGAAGGTAACCGACATAGCTCACAAAATTAGCAAGTTGAAGTGACAGTGGGCCGGTTATGTTTGCCACAGGACCGATGGCCGATAGAGCAGACGAGTCCTGGAGTAGAGACCGCGTCTCGGTAAACGTAGTGTCGGACACCCTCCAGCCCCATGGGCCGACGACCTGTGCAAGGTCGCCGGTAGGCGCTGGATGAGAAAGTTGAGGACAGGGATGAGTGGCGTCGACTTGGGGAGGGCTACGTCCAGCAGTGGACTGCGAATGGCTGACAACAACGAGACACATCGAGCCTTTACCGCCATTTTGTCGTAAGCGACATTTGGCCCTAAGTACATTTTTCGTTGCAAAAGGCATTATAAGTTATTATTTTGCTTTAAGACTTTCAGTTTTAGTTAGATTAGAAATTGTTCAGAATATTTTTTGTAACGTAAAATATACTAAGGTCCAAATGTCGCTTACGATAAAATGGCGATAAAGGCTCAATATTGTTTTTGTAATGTATTTAATATAATCTCTCCGAGCAGGAACGGAGACAGAATACTACTTCGTGCGGCCGGGCGGACTGTCGTAAAAGGCGACAAAATAACCCACAGCCAGGTGGTAGGGCATTTACCCGACTGGATGGCTACCATCACTGGTCTAGAGTATGCCGCCATAGCAACCTTGAGTTGTATTCTGGCATCAGTGGCCAGGTTCCAGTTTCTCCTTCGAGGCCGACAGCACATTGACAACACCTCTGATATTGCTAATTTCCATAGGCGACAGTAACCACTTTCCATCACAGTTTCGCCGTCAGCCTGATTGTTGTGCTTTAGCAATAAAAAAAAATATTTATAAAAAAATTCTAATACATCCCTGTGGCGCCAGGTGCGCGCCAGCTCCAACAGCATACTCCGGACTGTGGCAGAGCGGGTTGACGGACGACCTTACTGCAAACACCGGGTTAACTTGCATGTGCTTCCGTCAAACCGAGCCGCCAAATAAGTGTGTTTGTTACTTTTACTTGTTTTTATTTTACTAACAATTAGTTTTTTAAGTCTTTTGTGTAACTGACTAACATAAATTATAGACGCAAGTCTGACAAATAAAATTATTATTATATTATTAAAGAATCCTTTGCTTTTTTTCCTAAAGTTATCAAAATTGCTACCAATACCTACCAATTGATTTGCTTTTTATCTACAAGTTATTGGAATTTAAAAATATTTTACAGATCTTGTACCAGTCTTTGATAAGATCAATGTCTTTTCAATTTCGAGTCATCAAACCTAGCTTCATCAAATTACTTTGACTGACTCAATGACAAATGATGCAGTTCTTCTGTCTATAAAAATCAAACAGAGTAACAAAAAAAATTTAATAATCTAAATTAGTTCTATCACTTCTTACATCCCCCTGACTCGGTTTTTAGCATTTTATTCATTGTACAGAATTTCGACCTCTACAGTTTTATTATATTTATAGATAGGTATAGTGTACATTTTTAACATTATACATTTTCGGCCTTATTCATATTGAATTAAAGTAAGTTTGTGGGCTTCTTTAAGGTTCTTAAAGAAACCTACAAACTTACTCTAAATCATTATGAATAAGACCGTTGTAAAGTAAATACACAACAACCCTTCAAGTTTGTGCCAACAACGCTCATAAGTTCTGTTCAACAAACTACCGGCCGGCGTTTTGTTCGAAATATCCAAGATATGTTTTATTGCGTTTAAGCTGCAAAGTAGCAAAAATTATAACAACTTTGTTCGATGAAAAACTTTATTTAATTTTGTTCAAAGGACTTTTCTTTTATTAAACAAAAAATGCATTACGAACATTTCCAACTATTTATCCTGTAGACGTCGGTAGCGAGTTTATTCATTTTTCCTGTCTCTTATTTAATTTAAAAACACGGCTGCTGTATTAGGTTTTATTTTCGTAACTTTCTCGGGTTGATTCGTTTAAAGGATGATGAAAGGATAAAATGCAACAGAAACAAATTAAAAATTATATTTGTATGAATAATAATAAAAGTTCAACTCTTTCACTTTTTTAAACAGGTAGGCTTTAATTTAGTTGTTAATCTGATGAATAAAAAATCCGATTTAAGACCATTTTTCAATCATCAAGTAAAAGTTATTAGTCGAATAAGATATAACCTGAATGAATTAAAAAGTGAGTCAATTCAATTGATTTATTAATGTAACTGATATTTTTAATTTTTTTATATATCCCACGGATAATTCTTACCTGGTGATTGAAAAATCGACCCTTAAATGCATGGATGACTGGATGACTACCACCCCTGGTCTAGAGTATGCCGCCATAACAACCTTGAGTTGTGTTCCGGCATTAGTGACCAGGTTCCAGTCTCCCAAGAGAGCAGCAGCGCGTTTGTAGCACCTTTGGTGTTGAAAATGTCCATAGGCGATGGTAACCGCTTTCCATCGAGTGGACTGTCTGCCTGTCTGCTGAACTCGTGCAATAATAATAATTTGTCGGTTTGTTTGTCATAGGACCGACCAATTAGTTTAAATGATGGATCAACGGTTATTTTCTAATAAACCATAATGAATTTGGCATTAAAACTGTTATAGTTTTGTATCAAAATACTATATATTATTACTGCACGCTGCTAGACGTCATATTTGTTAGTGAACTGCAACGGCGACACCTAAAAAGTGCAACCGCAGCGCGCTTCTATCCATCTCAGCGATCTTCAACGATAGCTGACCGTTTTTAGCTTCTTGACAATCCTTAACGCAAACTCTAAATTATGGCTCCTATGTAGAGTCTGTTACTCAGCTGGCGGGCAAAATGCTAGAGGGTCTATTAAAGGTGAGGCAATACTTCACACCATTTCAGTTGCTGAATCTTTACTAAAGCACAATTACGGTCTTGCTTGGAGTACCGCTCTCATCTTTGGGATGTCGCAGCCAAATACCAGCTTGAGATACTCGAGTTAATCGAGAAAAGAGCTAGGAATCCGATAGGCAATAACCGACGAGAGACTTCAGAGCCTTGATCAAAGAGGCAAGATATTCTATATGATACACTTCGACGAGTGTGCCACGGAATTAATTCCTCCCTCACCTTTTTACCACCGGACAAGCAGACGTAAGAGCTCACGCCACCGATATATGGTGAAAATACCAACAAAGCGGAGGAAATGCTATGCTTCCACTCTTATCATACGTACCACTGAAGAGTTGAACTCTTTACCGTCGTCTGTTTTTCCTGAAACATACAATCTAGGTATATTCAAATCTCGCGTGAACAGTTATCATCTAGGTAAACGAGCTCCACCTTAGACTGCATTTCCAACTGAAATCAGGCACAATGTCGGTCAAATGCGAACCTATTCAATATATTTAATCTTTAAATATCTTCGTCTATCCCACCGAAACGACGTAATTATCGGGATAAAAAGTCTCCTAAATGCAGACCCGAGATAGATATAAGCTAGTTCTGCGCCGAGTTTCCTTTAAATCCGTTTAGTATTTTTGTATGATGCTCTAACAAATAGAAAAACAAAATCCTAAAAATGTTATCTAGTATAGAAAAGAAAAGATTAACAGCAGTGTTGCTACTATAATAAAATATACAATTTATGTTGGGGTTCCCAACACTTGTTTTTGATGAGATGCAGATAGTTTATTAGCCACTAACCCGTCATTGCTGATCATGCAAATAGCGATATAAAATCATTAATTCGAATCAAAATTAGATAATAAACAGATTATATCTAATTCATATAAAACATAAACATCGAGACCTGTCTCTGTTGTATCTATCCAGTTCTCACGAATAGTTTGATTTAAAAATATATTTCTGTCAAAAAATTAAAAATATTTTAAATGTCCCAGACAAATAAATAGTTGAAGTCGTAACATAAAGACTGGTATACACGGAATGAATTTTCACGGGTTGAACAGTACGAAGGTATCGATTTCGACCGAACTCTCGAGCGGAAAAATATGCTTACATCACACAGCCTTTGTGTCCGCCATCGAAAGATACGAAGGCTTGGATAGTATGGAATAAGGTTTTATTTTCATATCAGTATATAAAAATGAGTATATATTATTATTTGAACTTAACTGAAGTTTATTGATGAAAAATATGTAATACTACAATAAATATAAAATTAAAAATAAACTACAAACTATACTATATTAAAAACTAAAACTAAATAAAAAAGGGGAAAATACCTAAAGATAACAGTATTATATTTTAGTTTACTCCTTAAGAATCAGTTTTCATATAAGGGCCCCGGTGTGGAAATTTTGTGAGGAGTTTAATAATACAAGTTTTTTTTACTATAAAATTTCAAACTTTAATGCAATGAAATAAGATCCAAAATAATATTCATCAGTGCATATTCAAAAACAACGTACTCACTTCGTACTTAAGGAATAAACTCCAGTCGTGCGTCAGAGCTGACGCATACGTTTTTTAATGATTAAGTCTAAGAGGTAAATATCTTTACCCAGCATAATTAATACATATGTGAACAATAACGGAGGTGACATTTTCAGTTTAAAAAGCCCCCTAAATTAATAAAGAGAAACAAGTCTAGTTTTTGTATCATTTCCTATAGATATAGAAAATAGGAGTAGCTTGCACTGTTTAAATCCCAGCTCATAAATTGGTTGCATGATAAAAATATTGAAGTATAAAGTAGGTATATTCATGGCCAGTACACTAAACATTGACTTACAAAACAATTATATACAAATATATTAACAAGATTAATCATTTAAATGAAGCTAGATTAATTTCTAAGCGTTACAGTCAATTTTCGTACTAAACCATCCCCACAATTTTTGAAACTTGTATCTCAAATAAGACGACTTTTCCAAAAGTAGAAGACTTATTCTAATTACAAAATAAGAGGCCTGATTAGACAGTTCTCATTACAACATATTTAGGGATTGAAACCTCGAAATCATTAACCAGGTTAACCGATCATCACGAGACAGCGATTAAAAATGATACGACTTTGTGATCGTTTGATTTATTTTGAGTTCATTACTTTTTGTGTCACACAAATATCTCACCAAATCGAGATAGAATGCGAAAATTGTATCTCACATCGCCTTTCGCGTTCCGCTTGCTTTTATCACATATCACCGTGTAAGAAGAATACTAGCATCACCATTAATCTGTTGAAGTTTTTGTTTTCAATAATTGTATGTATAATTACGTAGTATTGTTTTAGTATAAAAACACAACTAATATAAGTTTTTGCAATAAATCTATATATAGTTTTTTACTGAATCGAATCGAGTTAATGAAATGCAACTACCCTTTGGTAGCAACACTAAAATTAAAAATAAAACGCCTTGGGACATAAATATTATTGGAATTCGCCATAGATTAATATATCACAAATGTAATGTATTCAGTGACTTGTGAATGTGTTGCAATTATTTTGATAATTCTTTTTGATTATATTAAAAAATGTTTTTTTTAGAAAATGAGTATTAATTATTTTCATTTTTAATAACTGGAGGAGATTTCGAAAACTTAAATAAACATTATATTAATCAATGCTAATGTACATTAATGAATGTACCGTTATTTCAGTATCAATTTTCTAAATGAAGTAAATTATTTAAGCACATATTAATATCCACTAATTAAAGCGTAGTCATCTCGTAAAGATTGTAATCTCATATATTTTATACATGAACGTATCGTTAACATAATTCAATGACCTGTTAGAATGTAACGTTTTGCGACTAAGTTCTAATAACTAATACGAAATAAAAAATTAATCATATCTCGAAAAAGAATATTTCAAACTTAATAAACAAAAACTGTTAGTTTTAAAAGAATACATAAACAGTCACTATTTAAGTTTAATAGACCTTTATTTCACTCACTCTGAGGACAGATTTATGGATTTCATTTCAAAAATATTTATTATGACGGTAGTGTTTAATTTTAAATACTAAATCACCAAATTGAGATATGTTATAGATTATATAGGGTAAATATTTCAAATGGGCCTTCAGGGCCAAATCCTATATGAAATAGCGAAAAAAACTCAAAGGACTCTTGAGGCCGATTTTGACGGAAACTAAAGTGAAAAAAAAAAACTCTTCCTCTATTATACGAAATATCTACTGATGTAATTTTACAAAATGTTACTTTATTTTTCAAATTCAGCCGATTCTATTCCTGACAAGGGTAATTCATTTTTCAAAAATCTAATAGCACCTTAGTTTTCATCAGAATCGGCCTCCGGACTCCCTTAAGTGATTTTCTCTATTTCATATAGTTTATGATTTGGGCCTGAAGACCCACTTGAACAATTATCCTATTTAAACACACACTGTAAATCGGGTTAGGATATTTTTATCCTGGAAAATGCAAGTGATTCCGTAAGATTAGAAATCTAAATCTATGCAGCGACTTGGGTAATGTCCTGATAATATACATATAAAGATTATTATCTAGATTGCATTAATTAAATAGAAAATGAATGGGGTCTCAAAAAGCTCTTTCCGTACTTTTCTCTCAATTCGCTCAGGATTTGCAAAAGAGAGACAGTGCATTATAAAAGAAAGGGAGGATGAACATAATCCACTTATACGTCACGGTTGGGTTGCTCTCATACATTTTTACTGGAGGAAAATTCGGGAATGCCCTTAATGCATATTAAGCCGGGTCCACGGTTATTTGCAACCGTATCGGCGGAGAGCGGAGTATACAAAGGCTTACGACCCATTTATATTACAACTTACTGCTAAATAGTTATATTTATACTATATACTAAAGTCTGTTTCAAATAGGAATGCTTCTAGTTAGATATAAATGTACACGTGTACGCCGCGTTTTTGGAAATTCTACATTTTAGCCCTGAGGTGGTGAAATAGGGTCTATAACCTGACCATAATGTTTAGGAAAAGAACTAACTTTTTTGACTTCTATCAATATTCTAACTTTTGTCAGTGAATTATAAACAGAGTTCAACTTATCCATGTTATTTTAATTTTAACGTTGATCCAATTCTAAAATCCGCTAAAAATAACTAAATACGGATATAGCAATATTAAATTTCACGTGAGCAATGTTTTTCAAAGTTTACCAAGAAGGTCTATCGAAATTTGAAGCAAAAATCTTTTCGTTTAATTAGACGATATTTACAAGGAATCACCGACATAACAGGTTTGTAATGGCGTTACCTTCTTTTAATCAAATAATTGTCCAATTAATCAGTTACAAGACGTTATAAACCACTGGCTTACAAAATTACAAAACATCATAGGCTATGTTGAAAAAATGCGGATATTGTAAATAAACCAACTTGATACTTGTACTATGTTCGACGTAATACTAAAAGTTACTACTAGTGAGTACCAAAATTACTCTTGTCATAATTTTGGGGCTACTAGCGTTCAGACAAATGTGCTTGTGACGCATCTATTATTTTTTACTTTTTTTCTAACCTGTATTTCACTTTTTTGACTACTAAAACTATGGCTTTTTTAAGTGAAACTTCTTTAGAATCGTTATTTGAAACTCGATAAAACGAAAAAGCGACACTAAAAAGAGATAAACACATAAATCTATAGGACTAAGCCTGTGAGAGAATGATATAGAATACGTTATATTTAATCGTTTAAACACTATGCCCGTATAGATAGAGTTATAAATATTTTGAAGGTTTTCGTTAATACTTCGAATTTCGTGTTTTAAAGCTTAAATATATTATAACGATATAATATATGAAATGTGACGTCACGAAATTTAAGATCCCTCCTTATCACACTTTGTTCCACTTCTACTGTGTATGAACTGCACTAGTTTATAATAAAACCATAGTTGTACGTATACTTTAAATAAATATTTTAAACACATGATTACTGACCAATGTTGAACTATTAAATAAAAATTTAAAAAGCGCACCTGGCGAATATTTCCCCGTACACTCGCAAAATATCGAAATTAAATTTTCCGCCATGTAGATTTTAGGGATAACGAAGGTCCCGCAATGTTGTAGGTAAGAATGTGACCCGTCCCGGCTTCACCGGCTTACGGATTATTGTTTCAAGTACTTTGCCCGCTTCATTCTTTTTTTTAATAATGACCTTTTTTTATGTTTACTTATAGGCAAACTGGCACACGGGTCCACTTGATTGCAAGTGGCTACCGTCGCCCATGGACATCTACAATGCAATTCTGCATGCGTTGCCTACCTCGTTGAGACTTTAAATATCTGTTTACGCCCTTTTTGAGGAGCCCCATATTGTAGCGCTCTGGGAAAACCGCGAGAGGGGAGCTCATTCCACAGCTTGCTCACGTATGGCATAAAGGAGCGAGCGCCACGTACAGTGGATAACTTCCAGGTGTCAAGAAAGTGTGGATGAATTCCCAGTCGCCGGCGAGCAGTGCGGTGGTAAAATGGCGACGTAGGTACCAAACCAAACAGCTCCTCAGAACACTCCCCATTGTACAGACGGTAGAACGCGCTTAGAGCGCCAACGTCGCTTCTGAGACTTAAAGGTTCTAAACCGTCTGTATTCACCCTTGAGGGTTATTGATTTCTTATATTATGTTTTATATCTTGCTACTGTTATTTTTTTTAACGGTATAAATTCGCGTTTGACCGTCATCAACCTAATATCAAGTGATAATAGGCTAGTCGACAATGAAGCCCTGGAATGACGAACCTATTTTTCGTAAAATGCTATGTCTGTACATTGAAGTATTAAAAAAAAACAACTGGATACACGATATAAACGATGGAGAACACGATGCATTTTTAGAACTCTTATGTTTTTCGGGTTCTCTGTTTGTTCGGGATTCACGTAAAAACTATGGGCCGATTTCCATGCAGTTTTCGCTGATCGACAGCAAATTTAAAATCTGCGCTACTGCGCTACTTTTTATCCCGGGAATACCGCGGGAAATTTTCTGATTATCTGAAATTTCTGATGCCAGATTAAAAAAACGAATTCAATATGACTTTTCCACTGATCGATAGGAAATTTTATGTAATATAATGTGTGATATTTTATATCCCGGTAATCCTGCGGGAATTTTCCCAGACGGGTTTTGTGGTTGTTAGGGTGAATAAAAATTTGCTTATTCCGACACAGTTTTCACTAAAACGATAACTTCGGTCCCGTAGTTTTTCCGTAAAAATAGAACAGACAGACAGAGTTACTTTCGCATTTATAATATTAATGGGGATTATTACGAATAACAGTCAAAACTCCTAAGAATAAAGACGTCTATAATAGAATAGAAATAAGAAAATGTTTGTGTGCAGTTCACACTAGTCTACTGAGCGGTGATATAATTATGTTCGCCTGTATATTCTCTGAAGTTTCACTTCTACTGCGTGAGAACTGCACACTCATACAATTTTTTTCATATAAGCGAGTCAAAATTTCAAAATCAAATAATTTACTTGCTCATCGTCGTGTTCATCATCATCGTCATCATCGTGTTAACCATATTTTTATATCAAATCAAATCAACTCAACTATAAACTGATGTACTTATCTGGGCATCTCACTAAAATTAATACATGCACAAGAGGTGAATGTTTACCTCGATACGTCCATTACTCTTTATCGACACCAACAGCGGCTTACGCCTAAAGCTATTAATTACTTAATTAGCGTTAATCAAAATTCCTCCCTCAATATCTCTAAAGCAATTGCTGCTATTAAGCTGGCTAGTATATTCAGGTCAACGACATTATAATATTTGTCTACATCTAATTCTATGTGAAATTTTATAGTGGATTGCATTAATTTATGGCTAATGGCTAAGGCTATAAGGCAAGGGAAGAATATGTCTGTTTCCAATGACGTGAAGAGTTATAGAACAACTAGCTATTGCCCGCGGTTTCGCTTTTCTACATTAAAAGTCATAGAGACAGGCCACAACATCTTGCAAAGCGATGATAAATTAGATTAGGCTCCCTTAAAGTAAAATTAAATAATAACCATAAATAAAAATTAAAAACTAAATAATTAATACGAACAAGTTGGCGGTAGGCCAAATATGAACTTTAACAATACTCATTGACACCTGATATCTGTGTCTTCCGCGATCGCAGGTACTGAGAAGTGGCCAAAACGTCGGAATATAAATCAAATAAAATACTGCACTTAAACCCGTTAAAACGTAGTTATTATATTACTATTTCACATATATATAAAAATAAACACATATTAAAAAAATATAAAAAGACGACGTCCGTCGGCAGCGGGGCCTAAGGTCCAAGCTACCGGTGGTTAAGGCTCCAGAGACAGGAACTTCCTCACAATGCGTGCCGTACTCAGGAGAACTGCCTTCGGTGTCTGGCCGTTCACCCGTTTACCGAGCGAGAGCCTCTCTAGATGTCGGTCGAGACTCTTCGCTACTAAACCGTTAACCGACACCACTATCGGTACGATGATCGTTGACTCCATATGCCACATGTCAGTAATCTCGTGCGCGAGGTCTAGGTATTTCGTTAATTTATCAGTTTCAGCATTAACGAGCTTACAGTCATGTGGGATACTTATATCAACGAGCAAGGTACGTCTCGCAGATCGATCTATTATCACATTGTCAGGCTTATTGGCAACAATAGTCCTGTCTGTATTATTATTATAGTAAAAAAATAGTGAAAAGGCAGCCCCTTTTTTCGTCTCTTTAAGGGTTGAATTTTCAAACCCAGTTATTGTAGACCTGTAGTACAGAAAGAACTCATAAACAAATTCAAGGTCCTAACCTCAATAATCTGGGCTGTGCATTAATATGTCAATCAGTCAGTGAGATCAAAAAATTATAAGTAATAATCAAACGTATTTATAAGATTAGTGCAATTCTTGGCACTATGCGCATGACAAAGCTTTCCCTAGGAATTGACAAACGTGGACTGATTTGGTTATTTGTCCACAGAACCAAATAATAAATAGTTGTAAATTGTGATATCAGGCGATCTCCTGAAACTATTAATTAGGAAACATAAAAGTTTTTACCGAAATTGAAGAACAGATTCAATATAACAGCCCTGAAAGTCGTGTTTCATTAAACAGTATCACACTCATAAGCACAATGCATAACATAAAATTAGTGTTCACTTTTAGCGACGTCCAATCAACTTTTCCAACTAAAACTTATCGATGAAACACGTTTCTCATTTCGACCATAAAATGCAAACTTGCGTCAGAACTGAGTATCGCTTAAACACTTCACTGATAAAAATTAGCGCTTAAACAGCGATATTAAGGCTTAAATACTTAAGTATCGCTTAGTTGTCTGTTCCCGTCGACACTCCAGCCTGCACTGGTGGACTAAATGAGAAAGGTTTTCCTATTTCTTCCCATTGGAGAGAGAATATAAAACTCTTTTTCGCCTTTTTTTACTTCCAACTTCGTCTTAATATGCCACCCGCTCGGACCTTGAGGAAAGGGCTAAGAAGAGAATAGAACTGAACATGATGATTAACGTTGGACCTTCCTTTATTTAATATATCAATATTCGTAGTTTTAGATATTTTTCCAAATTTGTAATAAGAAGAATGTATTATTAAATAATAATCAATATTTGTAACAGTGCATAAGAAAATGTGTAAATGAAAAAGATGAAATATAAGAACTCTGCCCTGTATCATGGCGGAGGAGATGGCTTATATATTAAAAAAAACACATCAATATTCTAGTTATTGGTACAAACTACAAATTGGTAGAGATGCCACGAATACTTGGCTCCTATTCGGTATTCGGCCTATTTGGCCACTTTTTTAACTATTCGGTATTCGGCCGGATAGCAAATAACAAATAAAAATACACATATAACTTAAAAATGCATAGACGTAGCGGCCAGTGGGCTGCCTAAGCGATATAATCGTGGCAAGCCGCCTTCGCGTTATTCGGCAAGTTTTGAAAAATTCACAATCAAATAAAATCTCTTGCGCGTAATGCACATGTTTTATGCCGAACATTCCTCAGTTGAATATTCGGCGCTTTGGCCGAGAGCTTGGCCGAATATTTGGTTCAAACCACAAATCGTGGCACCTCTAGTACAAATTAAAATTAAACATGAAGATATAAAATATAACCTAAATAAATAAGTCTAAAGCTTTAATTACATATAGTTGTGACACTTCGCGAAGGCGAGTGGGTTTTATTTGTAGTAAACACATGTCTACGAGCTTAGAGTAATAATAACTAGATAGTTTCCTACAAAATTACATTCAGAGTTGAAGCACAAAACCAAGCGATGTATGCGCGAGCGCCTTTAATTATTTTCGCTGACACGCACACAAAGGCATAAATAATGTAGCAAGTAAATAGAGTCTTTCTAAAAAGTAAGGAATTGGGACTATTGGAGCTCGTCACACTGAGACTTCTCTTGCAGAGTGACGGGAACGACGCGTAAACAAGCGGACTGAGACTTTTAGGTTCTACTTAAGAGTGCTTCACTTTACTGGCACCTACTTGGGTTCTAAGCGTATTAATTCTATGTCTACGAGTATATTGCATGAAACTAAAATGAGTATGACTGATTGGACGGCTCGCTCGCAACTGACCGTTTCTTCAGTGAATCAACCCTTTTCCTTAGTTTGACGTTTGCCATTCCTTTATAGATATTTATCGTTACAAGCTGCACTGTATTTTTTTAATCAACCGATTCGATTCCTGACTAGGATAATTGATTCAAAAATCAAATACTACTGCTTTACCTTCCATCAAAATCGGCCCCGTAACTCCTTTGAGTATTTTTCGCTACATCTTATAGTTTAGGACTTACCCATGGAGGCCCACTTGATAAATCATTCTGTATATTACATTCATAGTGATATAGCTACCTATATACATTTGGTTGGCATACTAAAACTCCCGCGTCTCATTTAAACAGCTTGGATTGAACTTGTAATATAATAGTTGCAGTCATTGCTATTTTTGAAGTGAAACTTCTTTAGAATCGTTATTTGAAACTCGATAAAACGAAAAAGCGACACTAAAAAGAGATAAACACATAAATCTATAGGACTAAGCCTATGAGAGAATGAGATAGAATACATTATATTTAATCGTTTAAACACTATGCCCGTACAGATAGAGTTGGAAATATTTTGAAGGTTTTCGTCAATACTTCAAATTTCGTGTTTTAAAGCTTAAATATATTATAACGATATAATATATGAAATGTGACGTCACGAAATTTGTAATCCCTCCCACTCCTTATCACACTTTTTTTCACTTCTACTGCGTTTGAAACTGCTGATAATATTACTGTAAGAACAATTGGAAATTAGATCGCCAGGCACCAGCACATCTAGATTACCGATGTGTGAAGATCGCCAATCCGCGATAATAAGCATGGCGGATATACCATCGGTTGCTCCTAAGTAAGTAGAATTAGGACAACCGTGGGGCATTTATGAGCTTTTATAATTTATTGTAAGACTTCTTGTAGGCAAGGATGTATTTGTAAATGAAGTTGTCCACTTTGTTAACTTAATCTTTATTATATTATAATAAGTTATGGCCATCTAATAATGCATAATTAATAATATAAATTTTGTAATCTCTGCATTATAGTATAAGTACTTTGACTTCAATATAAACTATAGTTATCTTCGTTCTTAAACAAGATTTTATGATACTCGTTTATTAAGGTTAATATTTGAAATTTACATAAAATATTTCAGGTTGCATGTTAAAGTTTTCTTATTAAATAAATTTGAAATTATCTAAACCATTAAATGGCTGATTGCAGAAAATCGTAAAATATATTATTAGCCATATAAAATACTAGTTAAATATAATACAAAATTATACCTATTATATTGTGACTGAACAGCTAATGTTGCCTCGTAGAGTTACTTCCATATATTTCAATTTTAGTAACTAGTTTCATTCAAGTTACTTTTTCGTTTATATCGCATTAGCATGTACTAGCGACACTTCGTTCTCGCTGCCATTATGACGACGTATTTATTAGTGAATTGTAATGGCGGCATCAAAAATTCGTTATCGCAGTGCCACTTTTTGGCTATTTAAATCCGTTTAGTAGTTTTTACATTATATTCTAACATGAAGAAAAATTCTAATATTTGCATTTTCAAAAACTACTTGTCCGAATCAGGCCTCTGATAATTCTGTTTTTTAAACTCATTCCCACAAATTGTACAATCTTTTTGTTTAATTCTTAAAAGGTTTATTTTTTGTAATTGGAATATTTTTCAACATCTACCAAAATGAGGTATTCAGTATCCGAAGAGTCTACAGTAGAAGACATTTTGGTTTAAACGAGAGCAATAAAAATAATTTATTTGTTAAAATATAAAAGACTATCAAATGACATATCCACAACATATCTTATCTAAAAAAAGAACAAATAATGTACATATGGAATTTATGTAACTTGAACATTTTATCTTCCGTTTTTGTATTTGACCCATATATATATATATATATATATATATATATATATATATATATATATAGCGGCCTTCCCAAACTCCAGGGAATCAAAGTCATGCCGTCAGGTCTCTGGCCATTGTCGCCGACCAGGTCGTTCGGTTCGAGAACTGGCTGTCGGCGCTGACGGAGCCCTACATACTATGTCGTTGAGTCTGAGTAAAATAAAAATACCATCTTATTTCAAGATCGGTTAAAAATATAGATGACCTCTCTAAACTTTCTCAAGCCCATAGCAAGGGGGTGGTTGTGTTAATCGCGGGGAGTTCCCCGGTCTTCGTTAGTCTAGAATTAATTCGTTGATAAGACGCCGCGCCTCTCGGCGATGTCTCGCAGTAACAGGGCTGGCAAGCTATAGAAAATTACACGGAAAATTTGGGAATCAATTCACAATATAATGCTATCTTTTGGGCATATGACACACTTCACAGCAAATTTTAGAATTATTAAGATAAATATTAACAACAAAATTGGCCAGGAGACGGGGACTTTTGGGCCAAATAAATGTAATGAGTTGAGATAATTATGGCTTAGAAAAAGTGTTACATTTTTCTATGATAAAAATGGAAAATATCAGCCCTATATTTTATCTGGAAGACGAGAAATCTTAAAAAGTAGTTCACAAATAAAAAAGTAATCGATACCATGAATGATTTATGTAAATGAATTTAAATAATTAATCTATACTATAATAAATACTATATAGAGTATATAGACTGACGATCTGCGTAAGATCGCCAGCAGGGGCTGGATGAGGAAGACGGGAGACCGGGATATGTGGCGCGTACTTGGGGAGGCCTACGTCCAGCAGTGGACTGAGATTGGCTGAAGAAGAAGAAGAAGAAGATAATAAATCTGTAAATGGTTCGAGTTCGTACGTTTAAAAATGTGAAAAAAAATCAGGGGGATAATTGTCATAAACATCATGTCATTCATTATATTACTTCAAATCAGGTTGGCTTCGACTCGCCTGTATGTTTTGCTGGACAGTTGTGTATACTATACCACTGGATTTAGTTTCTTTGTTGTTATAGTGAATTGAACAACAAACAGTAAATTAAATTTTTATGTAAGTAACATATAGCTACTAAGTAGGGGTTTTCATGCGGCGCACCCGCGGGGAAACTCTAGTAATAATATAAAACAAAAACAAAATAATAGTTTAAAATACCGTTTGAAACAAAAAACATACTGGGTCCAAATGAATCTTACGATAAAATGGCGGTACAAGCTCGATATAATTGAATTGGTTCTCGTTTCATATCAAAATATCTCATCCCATCTAATGTTAAATTACGGTTCGATCTAGGATGGAGTGCGCTTACCTAATAGTTTCCTGTTCACACGTGACTTAAAGACCAATGTTTTGTATAAATCGGGGAATACAGTTCCACTTGACAGCGATGTGCAAAAGAATGTTACTGTAGTAGCTATTAAACAATAATATAATGCAAAAGCAGCAACCCTAAAATTCGAGAACAAATTAAAAAGACGGCCGCAAGATCGCCCCGGGAAGCCGACGGAAAATTACAACCCCCTCAATCCCGCACTGACCCTCTTTAATGAACATTGCAGTGTATCTCTGATTCTTTCACTCCGTCGCATCTCTCATAAGGACAATTGTTTCTGTCTCACTCTGATTTATCCTTACGTCTTAAAACGCCACGTTGCATTTTGAATATTATACAAATATTTCTTTCATTTTTACACACAAAATTTTAATACTTCTTGTATTAGTATATATGCACGAAAGCTAACCTAAAAATACTTTAATGAGTAAAAAACCTGCTTCACCTATGACTGTTTCTATTCCTTTAATACTGTTACGAGTTGTAGGACTCGAATTAAAATGCCGTTGGAATTACTATACAATGAATTAGAACTATACAAACACGTTTAAGACAGGTACAGATATAACTGAATATAACCAGTCCAAAGGTAATGCACGATTCAATAACACGCGCAAAGTCCGTCACTAAATAAATTATCGAATGTACACAGGTCTTGCTTCGCTTGTGGTTATCGCTCGACTGGCGATTTCTCCATTGGGGCATTGCTTTTTTTGCTGCACAAATGCAATATGTCTACCTGACCGCACAGACCTAATTTCTTAGAATCACACCTGGCTAATGACTACCATAAAAGATTACAATTTACAATGGGTTGTTTTTCTAATCACAAATTTTAAATACAAAGTAAACAAAAGAAGTCCAAATGCCGAAAAGTAATAAAATGCGCAAAACAGGTATGCAGGTGTAAATTTTTATAATAATTATAAATCGGCAGACAAACACACACACTGTATATCCCTAAATTAAGCAAGTTACGCTTGTGTTATGGGCAATATACAACGGACCACTCTGGGGCCGATCCCAGACACCCAGACTATAGTAAATAACGGAGAAAATACGTTTCCGCAATTTACTATACCAGGAATCGAACCCGGAGCCTCTGCTTTGCAGTGAGGTAAGCCGGCAAAGGCTTAGCCCGCTCAACCACAGAGGCCGCGAATTTGTCTTTGTCGGTCGTAACAATACTATAATTAATATAATGTACAACTGAGTTTTTTCTGTCTTGTAAATGTTTCGATTTTCCGAGCTAAAAGGCGTTTTATATTCATTCCAGTTATGAAAAGTATATGCGTACCAAGTATCATAATTCATAATCAATTCGTTCCCAAGGCTGTAAGGAATAAGCAAATACTTCTCCTTATTTAAAGGAACGTTTTGATTTCCTACATATTTCTCATTCCCGTTATTTGCGCTTCTTCCTTCGTTGACAACTCCTTCACAGTACAGGCTGTCCGTTTATGGAACTCACTGCCACTCAACATCAGACAAGCTAAGTCAGTATCCTCTTTTAAAATCATGGTTTTTAATTATTTTTGGTCCTCTCAGGTATAATACTGCTTATTTTGTATGATTATGATATGTACTGTATTTATCTTTATATATAAAAATGAATCGCAGAAATGTATGTACGAGCATAACTTGAGAACGACTTTATCGATTTTGATGAGATTTGTTTTGTGTGTTTGAATGGGTTCCCGGATGGTTTAGATTCACAATTGGAACCGGTAGATGGCGCTGAGATCGGGTTCTAGAATCCTCCTAATCACCTGGACCGATTTTGATGATTTTGTTTTTGTGTGTTTGAGTGCGTTGCCGGATGGTTTAGAGTCACAATTGGATCCGGTAGGTAGCACTGAGATCGGGTTCTAGAGTCTTTCTAATTCTAATCACCGGGGCCGATTTTGGTGATTTTGTTTTTGTGTGTTTGAGTGCGTTGCCGGATGGTTTAGAGTCACAATTGGATCCGGTAGGTAGCGCTGAGATCGGGTTCTAGAATCCTCCTAATCACCTGGGCCGATTTTGGTGATTTTGTTTTTGTGTCATGAAACAAAGTCTTTTAGGAATTCAGAAAATATGGCGGTACGAAGTTCGCCGGTTCAGCTAGTATATATAGTTTATAATAGTAAAGACTTTTATTTATTCATTTAATGTTTTGAATGTTTTACGTTATTTATTGTCTACACCGCCACTGTCATATTTTAATGTTTTCCTTAGTTTAGAGAGTTGCCTGGAAGAGAGCTTTACGCGATAAGGCCGTCCTTTTTTCAACATTTATTGTAACTAGTTTTTAAGAAAGTAATTTCAATTTTGGTGAACAATAAAGTGTTTTCATTCATTCATTCATACATTCAAATCAATATTAATTAAACTTTTTAAATTATTATTTGTTAAATTTATTTATTTATAATTTCGCCACATTGTTTTACATTAGGTGAAGTAAAAACTAATGAACTTATAACTAAGGTTTACAATGCGACGTAGAAACTACTTACAGGTGAACACAGCTTGCATTTAATTTCTTCACTGCTGATATTTAATTAAACATTAATAAAGAAAATAATAAAAAAAACGTGTAACTAAGATATTTAAGTTTGTCTGTTTGTCAGTCTCTATGTCAAATTAATATCTTTTTGTGTAATGAATTTTTGGGCTCAAAGTAAATATTCGTAACATCACTGCTACTATTGAGCATACTACATATTCTAGAAATGGGAGTTGGCAACTAGTACTGTTGTTCTTAATAGGGGAAAGAAAGGGGTCAAAGGTTGTCGCTACAACCTCAATATACAAACTCTTTTTAATAATAATAATTGAAGGTTTTTATTACAAACTTCATTTTGAAGGTTAAGTACGAGTCTACTTAAATATTCAAGTACAGTCGTGAACGTAAAACTCTATGATTTAAATGACATAACTGTGAAATGTCAATCAAGGGGAGTGTGAGGTGGTTTGTTGACACAGACTCGTATCACGATGTGTCATGGATTGAAAGTTGAGAGACATTGATTGATGAGCTAGCTGTAATATGTTTCACACGTACTTACTGACACATAGTATATTAAATCAAGTCCATACTAGTAGATTTCTGTATCCGCTTGCAATTTATTATTTTCAAAGTTGTAATGTATCAAATAGAAGAACGAAACATCAAAAGAAAAAACTTGTGACAACTTTTTATTCTAAAACAACACTGAATACAGATAGTGATTTAATAGAATTTTCTGCCAAAAAGATTCATTTCCAATTCACTATGCGCTTGCAGGACTATATTAGAATTAAATTTTAGGGATTCATAGAATCGGTAAATTTAATTTTGTCTTGAGAAAAACTGGGAATATATTGTATAGCTTATAAACTATTTATAAGTAAACATTTTAACAGCCTAAATGCTGTAGTAGTCTAAATGTGGGGCTAGGCAGCCTGATATGATAAAGTAAGTAAAGAAACTGTTATTTTTTAGATATGGTTGTCTGAGATTAGCCGGAAAGTTGTTCGTTGTATATTACTCATAACACACGAGTATATTAGTAAAAAAATATCTATTTTGAGAAACTACATAACAATTTTTATTTATTTACTTACGACAAAAAATATTAAAGTCTAATTTTGAAATCTGTAAAATAATAATTGCATTTGAGACGCGGTCGACTGACATAAACATGAATTGTGACAGAAAGTGACATTTGAAAGGAAATAAAACAACTAACATCACTGTCACTCTTCTCATTTACTATATCTCAAATAGCGAGTATAGTTACAATTTTTCTGGTACCAAAATTGCCAATATAAAGCTAAAGTCCAGTGATGAGTTTCCATATTGATATTACGAGTATATTAGGTACTACATCGCTTACCGCTAATTTTGCACTTATAAAAGTTATTTATCGACCACATTATAACCTAACTGAATTTTAAAAATGACTCAACTGTTTCATTCAGGTGACTGTAATTTTTAATTTTCCATGCTTTTATCTGACAATTGGATAATCGGCCCTAGTACCTTTTTAACGAATAAATAAACTACGTGTAAGAACGACATATACCCAAAAGTTATTATTTGCAACTTACCATTAATAATCATTAAATTACAACTTCACAAAAAACATGTTTGCGGTTACTCGAAGCTCGTTATAGCAAAATACATATTTAAACATTATGCACGTTTCAATAACGTAAATCTGTCAAATGAACGCGTACGCATAGCAAATTGCACGAGTCACGTCAATCACGCCGCGGCGAAGTGACATTAGCACTGACAGATTCAATACATCGCAAATGAGGCAATGACTGTACATTGTACGTCATGGTAATAAATTTTATAACAGTTGAAAACTTTTTGCAGATATTGATCTTTTTAAAAATACACAATATTCAGTACAACGAGAAATACTTTAATAAACTGTTTGATTGAGAGGACATCTACACTTTCTCAATTGAATCATACTATCTTTATGTCGTAGACTCTGTCTCACGAAATAAATCCCGCAGATGTGGCACTACCGGTCGCGCAACGGAATATTACAAAGTTAAATCAAATATAAGATACGGAATTATATTTTGGGGCAACTCTACAGACGCAGGCAAAGTATTCAAACAGCAAAAACGATGTGTAAGGACAATGTTTAACCTTAAACAAACAGACTCGTGCAAACCTTTCTTTAAAAAATATAACATCCTAACTTTACCGTCTTTATATATTTTTGAAACTGCGGTATTCGTCAAGAGTAATCCAAACTTATTTCCCCAGCTCTCCGATGTAGTTGTTCGGAACAGACGAGATCAGCATAGAGTCTGTATTTGCTCTTCAAAAGCGGCCATGATGCGCAAAAGTATCTATTGTATGGCGCCTATCATATTTAATAACTGCCAGAAATGTTACGAGTGCAGCCTTTAAATTTCTTTAAAAAGTCTTTCAAGAAAATTTTATTGGAAAAAGTTTATTATACTGTAAATGAATATGAGAATGACAAAGACATGACTAATAATATTTTGTAGCTAGACATATAATTTTATTGTAATATTTTATATCATATATATTTTTTTTAAATGTAAATTTAGTTTTATAATGATGACATGTATTCCGACATTGCACGCCTAATAAGGCAAAATGTATTGAAACAACGCGTATTGTAACATCTTGTGTACATACATTTTAGCAATAATTCATTAATTCATTCATTCATTAAAATAATTTTAGAAAGATTCCGATTTAACATTACCTATTAGTAAATAGAATAGTAATATAACTTATCATTTACATTAAAACACTTGTTAAAACCAACATAACAAGGAGGCTGGGCTGATCTGTATTGGTTTATTTTTTTACGTGTGGAATTTGTGAAGTAAACCACCTTTCGCGGTTTTCGTAAACTTTATGATAAACTAGGATATGCCTGTGACTTTGTGCACGCTTGGCTTAAAATTCCCGCAGGATTTCCAGGACACAGTGTCGCAGCATTTAAAAACGAATGTAAGCTATCGTTTAAGTGAAAACTGTCGGAATAAGTTATTTTGTATGCACTTGAACAACTGCAAACCGTTATTTTTATACCGGGAAACCCGTGGGAACTTTGTTGGGATAGAAAATATCACACTTTTATTACATAGTTATCGATCAGTGAAAAATCACATTGGAGTTCGAATTTTTATCTAGACATTTTAAAACATTACCAGAAAAAATCCCACGGGATTCCCAGGCTAAAAGTAACGTAAATTTTAAGTCTAATAATTTGCTATCGATCAGAGGAAACCGCATCGAAATCGGCCCAGTGTGTGTGTACACTCACATAGATACAAATACGATTGTATTTATGTGAGTATTTACGGCTTATATTACGATTTGCAAAATCGTAATATAAGCCTCATGAGTGCTAATCAGAAGATTGAAAATGGGGGGGTTACAAAAAATTATGGACTTACAACATTCGAGAATTAGCGTGCCCTCAAAAAAAAAGTGACAAAAAAGGCCTATATATAGATACTAACAGGCACTTTTTATCATTTTACTAGACGTCGCGTCGTAGCCTCCTAAATCTTGTACGAGCACATAAAGTTTGCTTCACAACCATAACGTCACTATAGCGACGCGGGTGTAATGCCGTAGTATTTGTTTTATCGATTAATTTTTGTGCCGTGAATTGATTTGAGGGTTAAAATTTGATTACATTAAAATAATTTGAAATATAAAACTGTATAATATGGAAATGCTCAATTTCTGAAATAAATGAATTATTATTATTATTATTATAACGAGTCAAAAGCTTAATAATTATTTAAACAGTAATTATAATTATTTGTAAGGTGATATTTTAAAAATAAGACAATAATAAAGCATTTTAGAGTCCACTCTTTAAATGTAATTACTTTAGGAATTTCTTGTACATGTGTCATCTACGAAGTTGCACAGAAACTGCACAGATTCTCGTTTCCGATGCTAAGACACATTTTGTATCGTTGAGTCAACGGAGTTAGATTCTTTTTAAAATAATACAATCGCCACCACCAAAACACCTTTCATGACAAAAAGGTAAGGTACTCGAGTGAAATAAATATGAAATAATGATGTTTATTTAATATTCTCAATTCGTTGTAAGTAAAATAATATAATGAATCAGCATTTAAGAAGGCTTGCTTGCTTATATGACTTCCCAATTCGGCTTACAATAAACTAAAATATCCTTCTTATTATTTTACACAATAAAAAGGATATTGAAAATGTGTTTATTTTTCTTTTAACTGGGGCGATTCTATTTCGAATGCCACGGGGAATGGAATCGGCGTTTATACGGCCAAAGTAATAAGGATATCATTAGTCTATATTTAATATACAATTATAATAAACAATAATATAAGCCCACGAAGGTCTCGATGACAGGTTGGAACCTCTCCGTATGACTCCGACCGTAGTAATTGTAAATATAATTATGCAAATAAGACGAGAAAACTGTCTAGATGACGCAAGTCTCCCAGTCAGGATTTAACCCACGTCATTAGAAAGAGACGCGACTGAATCTCAAAACACACGAAGTGAATTTTTCAAGTGGGCCCTCAAGGCCAAATCCTAAACTATGTGAAATAGCGAGATATGCTCAAATTGGTCTACTTATGTAATCGTACTAAATGTTATTTTTTTCAAAATCAGCCGATTCCTAACTAGGGTAATTGATTATTCCACAATCTAATAATTCTACTTTAGATTACTTCAAAATCGGCCTCGAGATTCCTTTGAGAATTTTCCTTTTTTCCTTTGAGAAGGCCCACTTGAAAAAATCCACCTGAATATACCGTTAATATTAAACTAATCAAAACAGATCTTTATAAAGATATGACTGAGTTTTTAAATGTTAAAAAACTCATGCAATTTAATATTAAATTCGGTAATGACATACACCTATATAATCTCAAGGCAACGCGCGACGTATAATTTTGCCGAGATGAGAAATACTAAAGTTTACAAAGGCTGGTAGAAATAACTGCATATGATTACAAGTATAATATCCTTTTGACACAAATAAAAGATTTTCCCGCCTTTATTCTGAATAAGTGATTGTTATTTAAATGCGAAGACACATTGTAATATGGAAATTCGCCTGTTGTTCAATTATTTCAATAACCCGCGAAAGGCTTACCAAATTTTTTGTTGTTCTCTTTTATTGTCAGCATGAGGATATTTTGCGGTTGTTAATATTTTTATATGTATTTCTTGAGTGGAATTTTGCCACTACACTCAGAGAATTTAAAGATTCATTAATTTAAATAATAATTAAAATATGAATTAAAAAGCGTGTCAAATAAACTGAATATGACCAGATTAATGAAAGTAGATAAAGCGAAATGTATATGCCAATATCTTAGCAACTAATTGCCTATAGAAACAGATGTAATAAAATCTTACATTGCATTTATAATTATTTCCATATTAACCCTTCAATGTGTGACACGCACTTGGCCGATTTTATATTACAGGATTCGATGACAGTAGTCATCTGCATTTTGGCAAAAACAGAATCCTTACGCTTCATCCGACTGTCGATCTCTCTCTGTAACTCATTAATTAACGCATTATTGCGATTGCACGCAATTTGGAATAACACTTCCTGGTAATTTCTTTACCAAGCCCGTAAAACTCGTATATCTATTATGAATAAGGGAGTAGGTCTATATTAATGAAATATAGAAGAAAATCTATTTTCTTCTGTAAATGGTGTAGTAAACAAATTGAGAGGAAGAGTATTAAGGTGGTATGGGCATGTATAAGGTGGGATGAAAGTCACGGGACAAAAAGAATGTTAAACTACAAGATTGATGGGTACAAATGTAAAGGTAGTAGGAAGATAGGAGAAGGATGATATGATCATTTATGGTATGACAGAGGACGTATGTCACAATAGAGGAGTATGGAAGGAACAGACATATTGTGCCGACTCCAAATATTTAGGAGAAAGTGAAAGAAAAGAAACAGACAAAGGTGACGAGGAGGGATAAAAGTCATGTTTCCAAAAGAACGTTAAACTGAAAGATTGAAAGGTATAAACGTAAAGGTAGACAAAAAAGAGTTGGATGAATTGTGGGAAGGATGACATCATGATTTGTGGTGTGACAGAGAACGTATGTCAGAATAGAGGAGTATGGAAGGAAATGTGCCGACCCCAAATAATTGGGAGAAGGTGAAAGAAAAGAGAGAAAGGGAATAGTATAGTAAGCAGTAGGGATGGCTGCTTTGCAAGTAACTAAGATTTGAAAAAATTAAGGGTGTAGAGCTCCAAAAAATAGTTTCAAAAGTGGTTACATAGTCGAATAAGGAGCCATCCACATATCACACACGAATTTCATGATTTTTTGACCCCAATTAAATGAAAACAGCAGTTCCGTAATTAGTTTTATTTCCATTTTTTTTCAATAATTTAAACACTGCTTATGCAGATAGCGTTGGAAATATTCTAAAGATTTTCATTAATATTCGTGTTTTAAAGCTTAAATATATTAGATTTTGAAATGTGACGTCACGAAATTTAGGACCCCGCCCAACCCTTGTCACAAAATATCACCCTTCGTCGACCACCTCCCCCTCCTCTTACCGTGTGACGTAATATATGGATGACCCACTGATACTCGGTGTATGCATAAGTCTCTTCCAGTTTTACTAAGACATGGCACCACCGAACAATATGCCACGTATAAATTCGAAACCACGTCAATTTATTTGTATGACAATAACCTACAAAAACACATACAAGTTGAGTTTGCCAATTGATAGCATCTCTGTTGTACAGTTAAGTGATCATGTCGACGTTTGTGCCTGTAAAAGAACATTTGCGGCACGCTTTGCTTTTTCTATTTCATCAAAAGAAAAAGGCAGTGGAAAGTTATCGTAACCGTTAACGTACAACGCTATCGCCAACAAATTATTGATTTAAATCAGACATTGATCGAAAAACGACCGGAATGGGCCAGGAGACGTGGCAAAGTGATTTTGTTACACGACAATGCGCCATCTCACACAGCAAAACTAGTGAAAGACACTTTGAAATCGCTTGGATGGAACATCCTTTCGCATCCGCCGTACACCCCTGACCTGGCGCCATCAGACTATCACCTCTTCGCATCAATGGGGCACGCGCTCGCAGAGCAGCACTTCAGCGATTTTAAGGAAGTTTGAAAGTCGCTTGACGAATGGTTTGCCGCAAAAGAAAAACAATTTTTCTGGCAAGGTATTCATAATTTACCTGAAAGATTGGCTAAGTGTGTAGAAGCCGAAGACCAATATTTCGAATAAACTCAAAATTTATTTCCTTTGAAATTTATGTGTTTATTTAACCACAAAAACCGGAAAAGACTTCTGCATACACCTGGTATTAAACAGCTTTATTCTATCTGACAATTTGGATGAATCAACGAAAGTGATAAATATGAACGTAAACATGAATCATTCAATATCAAGGAAGATCGGCGTGTCTTTTCAGTTCTGTTCATTTCAACTAAGTCGATTTAGTTGACTCATCAACTAAAAATAATAAAAATCAAAAATTAAAAACGATATATTGCTGATACTATCAGCAATATATCGTTTTTAATTTTTTTTAATGCATGAGTTCAATAGGCAGACAGACGGCCCACGTGGTGCAAAGCGCTACCATCGCCTATGTATTTGTTTTTTTTTTTAAAGAGACTATGATATATAAATAATTATGATAAAAAAGTAGCTATATGTGTTGCTGGGGAGCTTCTTGCCGCTTCTTCTCCTTTAAACAGCGATAACACGTTCCTAAGCAGTGTACATAGAATAGGAAGTACGTTTAATTTTGACTTACATTTATGAGCTTCAAAAAGTGTTCTTTGTGGAACTTATTTTGAATAAAAACTTTTGAACTTGAATATGGACATTTGTAACACCAAAGGTGCTACCAATGTGCTGGCGTTCTCTAAAGGGAGACTAGAACCTGGCCACTAATGCCCAAACACAACTCAAGGTTGTGCTTGCGGCATACTCTAGACTAGGGGTGGTAGCCATCCATACAGGAAATACCCCACCTGGCTATGGGTTGTTATGTCACCTCTCACGAGAGGCCGTCGTCCGCCCGCATTAAATTCTATTATTTCTCCATTCCTGCACAGATACGAGTTGTTTTCGATTTAAGCAATTTTTCACCTCTATGGAACCCTTTATAATTTATTTGCTGCTATGCACTTGGCAGACTATTTTGAGATCATTTTCTAGAGCATTAATACTTTGACCTATGAAAGTATCGTATGCTTTATGATGCACCCATAAGTAAATCATTCATAATCGCTCTATCAAACTTGCATAACATCAATAACGCGAAACCATTTGGCTTCGGGCAAACATTATCAATTTATTGTAGCGAAAATATACAAGGCAACATCATCATCAGTATCATTTGTCAAAGTCATGGCAGAGATTTACGACTACACCACTGTTGCAACGTCGAAATAATACCATCCATCTGTCACTGGCCCGCTTAGAGCGGGTTGAGTTTATCATAATAAGTGCTGGATCAATCAAATCTGTATCGAGTGGACCTTTCACTTCCTTATTCTTCTTTTAAGACATTTTGTAAAGGTGTTCCGTTTAATCCGTCTTGCCAGAAAATTTATTACTTTTCTATACATAGAAGCATAGAGTAATAATACCTAGAAAGAAGGTTTCTACAAAACTACATTCAGAGTTGAAGCACAAAACCAATCGATGTGTGCGTGAGAGCCATGTACCAAATATTTTCGCTGAGTGTAAATCAAAGTAAAAATAACTTTAAGGACAGAAGCTGTAAAAGAAACCAGTAGAAAGAACTAATGTAATAGATTAAAGCATAAAATGTAGTACATAGGTATAATAAGAATTGTACACTCTAATAGACATAGAAGACTGTATTAGAAATATAAGGACTCGATTGTAAGATTTTTAGAAAAGAAAATAAAGACAAAAGAAATAAAGATGAAACAAAAGAAAAGAAAATAAAAACAATATAAGAATACAACCCTAAAAGATATATAAGGCCAGATAACCTTGTACGTCCGGTGGAAGGCACAAATAAAGGCACACACAAAGGCACAAATAATGTTGCAAGTAAATATTCTTTCTAAAAAGTAGGGAATTGGAACTATTAGATCCTGCTTAAAAGTGCTTCACTTTACTCGCACCTACTCGGTTTCCAAGCGTATTAATTTTCTACACAGAAGATAGATAGAAAATTCTTTATTGTTCACCACATATGTACACATGAAATAAACAATTTACAGTAGTCACAACGATCGTCGAACATACAACACATGTAAACTCTTTTTAAAATACAAAAAATATCTCCTACGAAGTCGTCATGTCTTTCTTTGTATTTGACAGCCATTATTCTCAGAAACTGTTTAGTATACATATATCTGTTGAGTGATCTATCTGCCGCTATACAATTCTGTAGTGAAAACGTGTCGTTAGAGGTCTTCAAAAATCATGACGATGTTTTAGCCACTTTGTGAGCCAATAAACAGTGCGATATTCTTTTAAAAGTTTTGAAAGTCACCCTCTCTAACTTTTAAAGCATGAAGTAGAGAATTCTCATAAAATTACTTCAACTAAAAAAAATTTTTTTTTATTGTAGTTGTGTGTAGTCAAATCACAAAAAGAGATACCTCCACAGAACCCTTGAACGTGGTAGAAAAACTATACTACATCGTATTAACTGTTCATTTGCCTTACTATCAGTTCAAAATTGACATAAGCTCCACAAAGTAATGTAAATTTCTACCAAAGGTAAGGCAAGTGAATAAATAGTAAAATATAAGAACCTAACCGACCATACATCGAGATCGGAGGAAGCTAACAAATATACCGTCAGGTCAACTAAAATAAAGAGAGCTAAGCACGGAGATGGCCTATGGCCTAATACTATTCCACAGCAAGGTATAAAAATGGATTCAGCAAGCAAGATCTCGATTCTCGATTCCCGGCCCCATAAATCACAGAGCGGACGCTCCAGGCGTGCTGTAACCGATTAGTAGGTGCGCTCCGACGATCTGCAGCGAGAAACAATTTCCAATGCATTGTCGTTATTTATGTCTTCATCGGAGGCGAGTTTGACTCACGAATGCGAATTTAACATGCGTGATAGGGGGTTATCTCAGATGGAGCAGGGACATAAACGAAAACGCAATAAAACAAACGTAAAATACTCACAATCAAACATATTTTATTTTAAGACTATTCAGCGGTGCTTAATTACAGTAAGTAGAAAACAATTAATAAAACTACAAAAACATTAATTGCCTGTGATGGTGACCATGTTTATTCAGTAAAATGTAAGGTAAAACCACTAATTTTCGTTCTCACCTCCTCCTATCTTTTTTCTAGCTATATTCAGAACAATGTGTGTGTATTCTGGGTATGTATTGTATATCTAAACTCCATGCTAAGGTATATAAGATGAATGGAGTAATGCGGAAGTCCACGTCACCAACACCCGTATTTACGACATCGTTCACAATTATGATATAACATATTGCAAGAGAGTCGCCTACGCTGTAATGATTATGTTTTTGAGACATCCGCATATTATATTGGGAATATTAATGTCCAGTCATGCCATTTTCACTACGTTCAGGTAAAAGACGTAGTACGTACGCCCAAGAAATGCTAAATTGACGTCATAAAATTCAAATGTTTATACATTCCAATAATCTCACAATTTGTGATTCTGAAGACTATGCGAAGTGGAGAAGAAAAGAGAGAAAGTGTACCCCTGAAGCGGAGACTGAAAACATCCGGTACTTCAAGACAGGATAAATATTTAATTTTTTTGTCATGTAGCTTAGATTTGTGCACTTATCTTTCTAGTTTTTGTAATGGTGGAAACCAACTAAGTATCAGTGCTATGCTTACTTAAAGCATACGTAGTGTAAGATGTCGTATTTACTAACACTTAATTACTTTTTTTTCAAAGTTAGTTTATAAGAGACCGTAAAGACTATGTGCAATGAAAATCTAAAACAACGGGATCGAAAGCAGAAGCAGCTCTAAACACAACCGAAATTATACGCTCGGATCACAATGACGAGTCGGAAAAAATCAATACCATAATAATAAAAAAATTATAATATACAGTTATATTCAAATACATAGCCAAATGTTATAGGCGCGGCCGTATTTTTAATCAATGTAGACTTGTGACTAATGAATTTAACTCTATGAATATTATATGACATTAATATTCAAATTAAGATGAATTTTGTTTAACCACTACGTAATGTTATGTTTATAAATATATTAATAACATCATAAACGTTCAATATACTATTATTACTCGATCCTAATATTACTCGCAAAGCTTGCCCAAGAGGAGGGTGTTACACATTATTAATCTCGATTTCAAGATATTTACAAAAAAACGTAAGTATATAAATATTTAATTATTAGATCACTTACAGGAGGTTTGACCTGAGTTCATCCTACTTCTTAGTGTTCACTTCAGAATGAAACAACATGAACTTAATGAGCCATTAAATTTGATGGCACCGACAATTGATTTAATTACTTCATTAACATTGCTCTGTAGGACAATCCTACGAGTAAATGTGTTTAAAGAATTCAGCTGTGTCTTTACTTTTATGATTCAACATTTCTTAAACATAATGTTTTATGACTATAAAACCTTAAAATTGCAAAGAATCATTCCAACCTTGCATTTTGAAGTAACTCTGTGTACGAAATATTATTTATTATATGAGTTGCACACGTCGTTTTTCGATGTGCTAGTTTTCTCACCATGTTTCTTTCGCCGTCAGTACGTTGTGATTGTAAAAATATACATACAATAGAAGTTAAATTATGAACGGAATGGACTGTACCGCGACGATGGCAAGAAACCGGATGGAATGTCTTTGGTGCCTTAGAAGATGGGATGATCCTTAGTGAGGGACGCCACGTGCGTTGACACTTTAGCTGCGTCCCATATCCTTGTAGGAGCGAAGAAAAAATACAATTTCCAGCGGAGCGGCCTGCCGTAAGAGACGACAAAACAACCCACAGCCAGATAGTAGTGTATTTGCCCGTCTGTGTAGCTACCACCCCTGGTCTAGAGTATGCCGCCATAACAGTCGTGAGTTGTATTCCGGTTAATGTGGCCAGGTTCCAGTCTCCTTTTAGAGAGCGGCAGCATATTGGTAGCACATTTAGTGTTACAAACATCCATACGCAATAGTAACCGTTTATCATCAGGTGGGCTATCTGCCTGAACTTATGCAATAAAAAATAAAATCTCTTCCAGACACGGTCGTGTTAGATGGTGCAGCTGCCGCGTGACAGGAGGACCTGAAATGCCGCAAATACGTATCAATTGGCAATGGATACATATTTCTGGTGTTCGGTGTCCAGACTCTAGGATAATGGGGTCCCTAAGCGTATCGGTTTTATCGAGGTCTATCATCTTGTTTCATAAAAGTCTCACCGGACCAAATGGCTGGCCTGTACTTGGGCCAACGCATTGGCATTGCCATCCACCGTGGGAATGCGGCCAGCGTTTTGGGCATGTCCCAACCGACAGCGATTTGGGACTCGTATATTATTTGTAATTTATTTTATTAGTTAATTATATATACAATATAAATTATACATTACGTCAGAGAAGCTGTCTGCATGCAGGCTGCTAGTTAATATTCGAAAACACATCACGAAAATAAAACCCGAATGCCTTATTTTAAATGATTTTAATAACTCAGAAAGTCATATTTCACCAAATGGTTGCATTATCGTCTGATAATCGCAACGATTACCGATCACAACGATCCATTGTGTATATATCTTTGCATAACATCAATTAATATCCAATAACTAGTTGCTGATATTCGATTATAATAAATTATTCAAGTTTAGCTTCATATGAAGCTAAACTTGAATTTATATATATAAATCACTTTGGTTAATTCATCCAAAATCCATTCCATCCAAAAGTATTATTTTCAAGTACCCACCAAAAACTACACTGTATTTATCAATATAATTCAATTGTTCATAAGCCAGGGACGTACTTGGTAATTAGCAAGCTACAAGCCATCTCAGGCAATACCGTTCCATTACAGTCGTTCGGTTTTATGTCCGAGTGCAATTAGGACCTATAAAATCTGTTCTTGTTCGCCGCGGTTGCATCTAGCGTACGTGGAGGCGATGACAGTACATTTTTGGAATTGCACTCGACGGCATGATAAGGCACTTAAACCAGAGACGTATTACATATCATATCTATAATCTACTATTTATATTTTTAATTATATAAGATCACCACTTCGTTTTCGTAGGACTTTATGTTCATATCTTCTGAACCCTGCAAGATATTTAGGGAGAACATCCACGATAAAAAAATCTGCTTTAGTCCCTAATTTTTTTGCGAAAATCTTTGAGCCGATTCAGCATCTATTCGAGACCAACATTCACAGGCCTACATGTATAAATTTTGAGAAGGGTCATTACTGATAATGAATCATATGACTAACAATTTTAATTAAAATTTTGGAATTTATTTTAATAACAGAGAGAAACTTCAATTTTATTTATTCGTATAAATAATAAGTAGAAGAATATTGAACTGTTGTACTTCATCTTTTTCTTCGTGGGCATTTTCTGTAATTCTATTATTAGATAATATGTATAAAGAATAATATTTACAAAAGTTGACTGACAGTTACACCACCAGCCAGCATTGTACCTTAAGAAAGCTGTACTTTAAAGACGCTGTTATTGTACCTTAAAAACGTTGTTATTGTACCCTAAAACGCTGTTATTGTGCATTAAGAAGAATACTAAGAATGACTATCGTCCAGTAAACGCATAATTCAAAAAAGCTCTTAAATCCTACATAATTAGATAGTGCAACCAGCTATTCTTCTCTCATTATTTGACATTTCATTATTTTTTTTTTAAATTGTATCAGTCAAAATTTCAAAAATACTCATAAAAAGTTTCATGTTTTTATTATTAATTTGGTCTAAAAATTATGTGACTTATGGAGCCATGTAGTCATGTATGATTTAGAAGCTTTGGAAATTTCCTTTTCCATTGTTCTTTCTCCATGACAAAATTGTTATGGCATTCGCCTTACATCGAATTCGATTCTCGCTTCAAACAAAATATTTATAATTATGACTAGCAAGTAGTAAATTTTTAATCTGGCTAGTTGTACACATCTTTACACAACACACATATTAGTATACATCTATGATATAGGATTATAGATAGCTAACACTTTAATGCTCACCAATATAAACAATTACAATACTCTCTTGGTAAAAAGTCTTCCAAGAAAGCTAACTTAGTGCGGAGAATTAATATTTATCAATATTAATTGTTTAAGTATTTTTTATTTATTTATCCATTTCAATTTTACGCAATACAATAATAATAAGGCACCACTTAAAACTTTTAAGTTTGTGGTGAACAATAAAGAGTTTTCATTAATTTCTTTTAAAAAGAGAAATGTTCTAAATTCCACCCTGCCAATCCATCCGTCTAGAATGCCGCGCGCTCCTCTCACGATATTTAACGCAGTTTAAAACTAAGATTAAAGTTGTCGCCGGTTCGCCGCTACTTTTTGCCCCCATTAACCACTGTCGGCGATCATAAAACTGTTTTTCTAGCAACATTGTAACCTTTTCTAAACTATGCGCTCTATAAATAACAAATAATAATTGTTTGTCGAGGTATTTCACGATTAGCCGTGAGTGCACTTTATGCTGCTCCAACGTTTCACAGTTTAAATACTGTTCGCTTCAAATTGAAAATAATATCAGCAATAGTTATATAATAATAATATCAGTATAGTTGTCTAGTTAGTTTAAAGCTAATGAAATGAAATCAAATAGAACCGAATGGGAACGAATGGGATCGAATGAAATAAAATTTATTTATACAACAAGTACAAGAAACATAAGCTTCTATAACAATACGAGATACGATATATTTATATAACTATAATACATGTATTATAATTATTTTATTATTATATTAATACTATTTCAATTGCACGCGAACGCTATCTATGCAATTAGATCTTGTCCATCGAAAGGTTGCCTGGAAGAGATTGCTTTTAGCAATAAGGCCGCCCATTGTACTACCTTTTAGTAAGTAATGTTATTGTGTATTTTTCTATGTAATGTTGGTGTACAATAAAGAGTATTGTATTGTATTGTACGAGGACAATTTTACAGCAGCGTCCAAAGTTAACTCTGATACACGCACTAAGTCTCTACAGAGTCTATGTGGCTCGCCGCAATACAGGTCCCTTTGATTTTTGAACCTTGAGTTATGTTTCGACATTAGTGGCCTGGTTCCAATCTCCCTTTAGAGGGCGGCAACAAACTTTTTTCAAAAAACTTTTAATTTCTAAAAGAACAGTTCTAGTATGTGAAATAAATTACATTATTGTCGTCAATAAAAAACCTACAAGCAATCAAAAACTAGACTTTAACATCTGGAGCGTTGATTTTGAAATAAAACTTGGTGAAAAGGTCTTTATTACCTGTTTACTGAATTGGACCGTTTCGAATTGCTACAAGAACTCCGTTGTTTGCCGTAAATCAAAGACCAATAATTAGCTGAGTTGATACTGATAACAAAATTAATACATCATGCATGCATGATATTTGCCCGGTCTTCATATACGAAAAACCAAAAAACTACCACTAGCTATAGAACAGTAGTATAACAAATAGTTAATTTACAAAACCGTTAGACAGCAGTTAAACTTAATCAGCACATCACGTTCATTCCATGAATAATAGATGAATCGATAGGGCAGCCGAATTTACATGCCATCAATAACAACACTTGCTTTGGAGCAGCTTTGAAAACCGTAATTTTACGGTTAAAACGATATAATTATCATAACCGGTCCAACCGATGCTAGGCCATGCACTATTTCATGCCAGTCCTTTTACATGTAGTGATTATATCCTGGTCGTGTTGTATTATTAAAATCCACTTCTGGGCGTCGGATCCTCAATTCGTGGCATTTATCATAATTATGAAGCTGCGGTAGCTCTGTGGCCAGGCCACCGAGGACCGTTCTGATGACGTAGGTTTCCTATTCGCGAATGTGACGTTTAGGGTGTATAGTCGTTGTTTTTAGAGCTCAGATCTTGGAAGAAGAAATACTAAGGAGTTAGAATCACCCTGCACAAAACGCTCTTGCGACGCATGTGGCATAAAAGTATTAAGATTTACTTTTTTCAGGCTTTTATTCAACTAATTATTTAATTTAATATTTATAGGACAAAAAGCTTCTCGCGAGCTTTACTTGTGTAGATATACAAAAATACAACAATTGTATAACTTGATCTTGATATATAATTACTTATTAGAAGTCACAAGTCTACCACCGCTGCCAAAGCAATTTTAGTTACTGTTAAAAGTGAAGAAGCGGTGCAACAAATTCCCTAACAACATATCTTACTTCATAATTCACATATATATGTGGGATGTGGGCTGTTGGGCTGGCAAGTAAAACAACACTACGAGTTTGCGTTACCGCGATGCGCGTGCGTTTATTTTATATTAATTTTAATATATGCGTACAATATTTTAAAATATAACAGAGCGTCATGCGTCGTGCGTACGTTGTCCATTCGTCGTCTTCTATTCTCTCTTTCACTCGTCTTCTCTTTTACACTATGGGCTCGTTCAGAAATATCGTCTTACATTCATCACATGCGTTCAAGATACATCATTCGCACATATATTTATTAACAATATTTTTTTACATTTTTGTAAAATACATTACTTTATAAAAAAAACACTAACTACTACATATTTATTTTCAATACAGATAAATAAAATGGAAGTATCTGTTTGTAATGTCAAAATAAAAATGTGAAAACAGTCAAGGGGGATAATTGCGAAAATGCTATATTTACAATTTTTATGTCTCTCTGGATGTTCTGGCTAATGTCTAAAACGGCGGGACCTATTTTAACGGGACTTTCACGGGCAGATAGCTCATGTTATAAGGGGTAACTTAGGCTACATTTTTTAGGGTCCCGTTAAAAAAAAATCCACGCGGATGAAGTTGCGGGCACAGCGAATATAAAATATAATCATTAATCGTCTTTTTTAATTTACTTTATACGAATACAAGGTTTAACAAAGTAATTTATATGAAATGGAGTAGTATTAATATTTTAATTACTTAATAATATATGAAGAACAGGCCTATATCCTAGACCACAAAATCTCCTCATTTATATTTGTTTCACCTGTAGATTTCATGTTAGTACATGAATGATAATTTCATAAGGTAAAGCCTAATCATATTGTTCTATTTATCCATAGTCAATGTAAAATTTTATTCTCATTTCTATTAGTGTATTTTATTTTCCACGTTAATCAATAAAGGGAATTAATAACCATAGGATATTTTCTCCCAAAAATGAGAAAGTAACTGTGGGCTATGGATTCGAAGATGCCATCGAAATAGCGTGCGTAAAAGGCGCCAAAATAAAAAATGCGACAAAAGTCCGAAGGAGAATTCGGACCAGGAGATTCCGAATATGCATTTTTTATAATTTTTATCTATCTGTCTATCTGGGTGTTCCGGCTAATTTTTGAAACGGCTGGACAGATTTTGATGCGACTTTCACTGTTAGATAACTGATGTTATAAAGAGTAACTTGGCTACTTTTTTTAGGGTTCCGCGAAAAATAATTCACGCGGACGAAGTCATGGACACAGCTAGTAAATAATAAAAAGGAAATTGTATATAGGAGACTAATATACTTTCATACATTCTTGAGCCCAAATTGTTAAAAGAGCTAGTGATTTTAAGATTTCTTCTTGTTATATTGTTTTTTTTTTAATTTTAGAGGGTTAAGTTATGTTTAATTAATTAATCATGTGGTGTAAGTGTTTTCATATTATTAATTGAAATTCATTAACAAAAATCGATTATGGTAATCGATAAGTTACTTGATTTGTGACCATATTTTTAGATTTCTCGTCTTCCAGATAGCATTTAGGGCTGATGTTTTCATATTATAATAAAAGATTTTCACGCTTTTTTGAAGCTATATTTCAACTCGTAACATTTCTTTGGCCCAAAAGTCCTCGTCTCCTCTCGGACATTGTTTAGAAAACCCATAGCCCACGCACTAGATATCGTGATTAACTAAACGCGTAAATCATTCCATTATATTCAAACTTTCACCAACATCTTCTATTTAGTCGATTAATCACTCTGCCCAATACCAATGATTACGAGAGAAAAATATGAAGATGCACTTAATGTTGAAACCGATAACAAATCGTGGCGCCATCTTTAGACCGTTTGGAAAATTAATAATTGCCATCTTTATCGATGATTTAGATGATCATTTATCCATTTGATGCGCGTGCGCTGAAGACAACGGTACAGACCGCGTGGGTACATTCTTACGTCATCGGTGTGGTAGGTAGTCAATTGCGTTGTGACTGAACTTTAACTTTGTATGGAGAGGGTAGCGGTACAGAGGTGCGTGCTATAGCCATGCTGCAAGAATTATTATATTACTAGGTGAAGCAAAAACGTTGTACCCCTTATTACGAAAATTGCGCGGACGGAGGAAGATGAAATTTCGCACACTTATAGTTTATATATAAGTAGAGAAGGAGTGCAGAAAGCTATTTTTTTTTAACTCGTGTTTAAAAAATACATGAAATCAATAAAAAAAACATTACACACACTACCACATATTTGACACACACGGAGATATACTATTTTGGTTATTGCAAATTAACAGTGTAGCCTTGGCGAAATCTGTGATTATAGAAGTTATAGTCTTTGACAACAGAACGTTAATAATGTTCAAACTTATAATTTAAATTAATTATGGTCGAATTTCGACCACTAGGCGACCACTAGTTATTGTAGTTACAGCTCCTAGGGCCGGCTGTGATACGACTCTCGCACAGAATGTCGGTGTGAAACAGTTAGCCTTGTGCTAATCGGATTTCGTGCAATAAGTAAGAGTTCCGAGAGCCCACTTCCCTCTTTCCCCTATTCCGTCCCCCTATTCCAATCCCACATCCAATCCCTTCTATCCTATTCCTCTTGTCTGATGCTTCCATCTCATCTCTCCTTTTTTTAATGAGGGGAAACCATATTGGGGGCCATCAGCCGCGCGATGGGAGTAAGTCGCAGCTGGTGTGTGGGATTCGCCAGGTTGGGGTGGCACTGACACCTCTAGGCAGAACTAAAGATGCTATTGCAGCACCGCATTTAAGGATACCCACTAAAACCCCTTGGTATTCCGTCCTTCGCTCTTAATGCCAGGGCCATGGGTATATATCCTAGTCCCTCCGCTGGTTCTGGCAGGTGGCAGCCCAACGACCACATCCACTGCCGGGGAACTACTTTTGTCCCCAGCATCTCCATACTCTCGATGCTTGGGGCAGTCTGTAACGCGCCCCACGGGAGGAGATTGGAGCCCGTGTGGAATACGTCGCGCCCCCATCTCGACGGCATAAGAACCCTTTCTCCAGGCACCCACCCTCCCGTGCCGCCGGCTTACGGCAGCCGAAGGTCCAGGCTGGCCCTACGGCGCCGACACATCCTCATGATGACATGACACAAGTACTATGTAACTTTGGAATTTATTTATTTTAATTTATTATAATTTGGTTAATTTATAGATATATGTTATTTTTTTCGTTGTGTGCGTTGCTACAATGATTTTATGTATTCATGTGTTATTTAAATTATTGCTTTATTATATTGTTTTTTAATCTGCAATTCATTTACCATTATCAAACTGCATTATATGGTATATATTGTTGTTGTATTGTCCATCGTGACTTCACTTTATGGTCCCAGACCGAAGAACAGCTCTAGTCCTTGTTGACTAGCATTATGCTGAGACTGGGCCCAATTTAGGACTTATTTTGTTTCTATTGTCTTTCTATTTCTATTTATATTAACTTAGTTTTTGTCCTAAATAAAATATTTTTCTTTCTTTCTTAACCGCTTTCCATCAGATGAGCCCTCTGTCTGATTGCCGAGTTCGAGCAATCAAAAATATACTGTCATATAACTTTTAACACTTTCTTTAAAGTTTCCCATTTCGCTACAGTAATATCTAAATATGTGCATGTTTTCGTATGACGTCTTTCTACCAAAGACAAAAAAACTGCGTAATCGAGGAATGCCCCACAACTACGCCATTGGATGCGGTTGTATTAGCAATGGGTCACTACGAATTAGTTTAGTTTAATCTTAATTAAATAATGCCAATGATTCAAATGATAGCACAAGATTAATCGTCGCGGTATTAGCTAATGGAACTGATTAGAGCGCTGCTGCGTTTGTGCGGGTAATTGTTATAAATTACTAAGATTGCGATTCGATCCGTGCACTGGCCAATTACACCATTTCCTTAATTACGCGGTAGTTTTATTTGTGGGTAACAGGTGTTGAGATGGAACGATAATTTCTCTGGTATTCTACGTTATGAGCTGTCGGAAATTGTTGGGGGCGGAATGTTTTGAAATTTATGAATAGAAGTTATTGAAGTGAAACTTCTTTAGAATCGTTGTGATTTGAAACTCGATGAAACGAAATAGCGACACTAAAAAACACAAACACAAACTATTAAAACACAAACAGTTCAAATTCTTATTATTTATACCTGCGTGGGATTACTCGTATAAATTTTGAATAAGTATCCCCTTTGAAAACGATTTCATTATTTCGTTACAAAGTCCCTTAATTTCAATCTCAATTTTTAAAGTATCTTCCTCTAAATTTCACGATAATCTTAACTATCATGTATATAAATTATAGATTTGTTTTTATTGTAATTTAATTTACATTGAAATTAAAATTATATTTGTTTCGTATGTAATTTTTTAAGTTAGTTTAGTTTAACATTTTATATTCCTTTGAGACCTATAAAAATATTTAATTAATTCGTAGCAATAAATACTTATTAGTACATATGTGCCTCTTAAGACTACGAGCCATATAAATGGCCCGGACTTTTGCAGGGCTTGCATGGGGCCATGTGAAGGCCAACACGTAGAGACCCCTTGACAAATTTGATATAAATGTGGCGTGATACTGACCGATGATTATCCCTGTTTATACACCATATAAAAATAACACCCAAGGAGAAGCCTCGGTCAGTGTAGGACTATTGTAGGAAATGAGAACAAAAGGTACCGAGCCATTGGGATGAACTGCTAGTGGAACAACATTATAATAAATAACGAAACATAAAATACATTAAATATTAACCATAGAAATAAATAGTACGCTGCCATAACAACCTTGAGTTGTGTTCCAGTCTCCCTTTAGCGAGCCGCAGCACATTGGTGTTACAAATGTCCATATGCGATGGTAACTGCGTTCCGTCAGGCCGTCTGCATGTCTGCTGAACTCAAGCAATAAAATATTTATTTAAAAAAATCTTTAACAAACACAAGCATTCTTGAGACGACCGACTGCTGGTGAAATGAGGTGTTGCCTCGTAAATCACAGTTACACGACCGTGCGAGAATTCGCGTTTTCGTGTTAGCGTTGTATTCGCGCCAAATTTCTTATTATTCGAACACTTTTCTACTTAGCGTATAGCTAACAGGTTCTTTTCAGTTAAGACAGTCGTATAAGTTAGCGAGGTTTACAAAGCCTTTAGTTAACACATCTTGGTAATATCCTGTTTAAATAATGTATTAAGAAATACATGCATTGAACTCTTCTTTTCTATAAAAGTCAGACACTATCCTATCCGTGCAGGAACGGAGGAAGAATACACTTTCCTGCGGCCGGGCGGCCTGTCGTAAGAGGCGACAAAACAACCCACAGCCAGGTGGGAGGGCATTTGTCCGTCTGGATGGCTACCAGTTCTGGTCTAGAGTATGCCGCCATAACAATTTTGAGTTGTGTTCCGGCATCAATGCCCAGGTTCTGATTTCTTCTTCGAAGCCGGCAGCACATTGGCAGCACCTCTGGTATTGCTAATGTCCATTGGCTATGGTAACCACTTTCCATCATAGTTGGGCCGTCAGCCTGTCTATAGTGCTTCAGCAATGAAATTTTATGAAAATGGCAAACGTAATTTACATAATGCAAACCCCTACCTTAGTTATCACTATCTGTCGAGCTTGTAGACATGTGACATTACCGGTGAACGAATACTACAATAGAAAATGTATGGGAATAAATGACATATCGTTACGATAAATTATGTCATTCCCATACATTTTCATTGTATTCATTTAGCGCTAATGACACTTGTCTGCAGAGCCTGATCTGAGAGCACAGCCTTATGTTTTCGTGGTTAGGGATGTGTCGCGCGACTAGTGATGTAAAAATGGTGCCACCACACCCTTATCTATAAGTTATACGAGGTTTATAGACTCGTTAAAAAGAGTACTAGCTGACCCGTGCCCACTTCACGGGGCGTCATTAAAAATATACATGCACCCACGCACATACACACACGCACGCACGCACACATGTTAATGTTTAATTGAGCTTTGTAACCATTAATTAATTCATAAACGCAGAAAGCACTCGCAGTGCCCCGTTCGAGGATATGCGCAATTCTTGCGTGGAACGTTATTGCTGGTACATATTTGACAGGCGTTCCCGTGCCCACTTCACCGGGGTCAATAAAAAATTAAAAAATGTTATTATTCCCAATCCAACATAGACTATGCCACTCAGAAATAATGTAACTTTTCACTGGTGAAAGAATTTTTAAAATCGGTTCAGCAGTACCGGCAATTACCTCGAACATCCAAAGTCACAAACTTTACTTCTTTATAATATTAGTATAGTGTATATTTTGCTCGCGGCATCGCTTACGTTAATATAATTTTTGCTAACCAATAAATAACTATACTGTAAATGTACACGTTATTTTTCTGTTCTTCTCAACAATGTTCCTTTTATTCGTTTCTAAAATTTCGTTTATTTAAGATTATAAACTGGCGAAAAGAATATCAAACCTCAAGCTATAATAAGCACGTCCTTACTCGCACGTCTGTTACTCGCTCTAAGAGGCCCATTCGCTATCCTGCATGGCAGTCCTGCAGTCGGTGGAGCTTGCAGGGCTCAAAAAGCATCCTGCTCTGTGTTTCCGGACGCAATGCAGACTGTAATAACATTCAAAAGCCTGCATTACTGCCATGTAGAACAGTGAATGAGCACCTTTAGAGGAGATATAATATCGCCTTATTCAAATTTCATAAATTACTCCAGTATGCAGGCATTGTACAAAATGCTCACGCCGTAAGCATAATGCTGGCTTCGTCTGTTTCAAAACACCTGACGAAACGGCCCTCAATGGGCGGCCCTTGTTAACCTCAGTGATCGGATCGTGTGAAGTCCACTAATAACCACTACCATCAAATACCTACAATAACTTTACACCATGTTAAATTCACCTTCAGTGACTACATCAGACAAGCTAAATCCGTATGCTCTTTTAAACTGATGTTTACTAAATATCTTTGATCCTCGCAAGTCTGAAACATGCTGCTGATTCTATATATAGTATGATGTATTTTATTTTTACTTAGTACATAAAGTATATTATTAATTATTTTTTAGTTATTCTTGAAATGTTTCATATTATTTATTGTTTTCACCGCTACTGTTGTCTTAATATTTTCCTTAGTTCCTTAGGGGGTTGCCTGGAAAAGATCGCTTTACGCAATAAGGCCGCCTTTTTTTCAACATTTACAGTACCTAGTTTTAGTTTTTGGTGAACAATAAAGTGTTTTCATTCATTCATTCATTCATTCATTCATTCATTTATACACCAAGTTTTAACATGTGCAGTTTTAGTTTCTAATAGGGATATGGACAAATTTAACAATAAATTCAAATGTTATTTACATATAAAAAATAGACTAAAATAACATCATCTTACTTTTAGAATAATATAAAACATAAAAGTAGCCTACAAACTTACTCTAACTCAATATGAATAGGACCGTAAATTAATGAGTTATTTGACCGTTTTATTAGTACAAAATTGTCGTATCCGAAAATAAAATTTAAACTTGTCTACATAAGCAAACGTTCGATTCGCCCTCTAAAACAATAGAAAACCAAAAGTAGTGGTTATTTTCAGCTGAACCGTGTCGCGTCGTGTCGACGATATTATCGTGTTGGACTGATTTTAGTACTCAATGGGAAATTGTCGCAAAGGTCAACGGCTGAAGCACGATTACAGGTTGCCATCTATGTGCAAATGACCTTATCTATCGACTCCTTGAGGCAAAATTTTATCTCAATGAAAAGTATGTCAATGGTTTAGAGTTTCAAGAATTCCTATAATTTTGTATAGCACCGATATCTACTTTCAAACCTGATATCGCAGCTTCTGCTTCTTATGCCATTTTATTTTTTTTAATTAACAGAAATTACCAATATGCCTAAAGAGCAAAAACTAGGTGGAATAGGAAACTGAAACAAATAAGAATTATTTTGCCACTAAAAAAGTATGAACGCAAAAATTTTAATTCTGCTTAGTAATAAATTTGTATCTATCTATGATAAGAATGAATTTTGTATGGTGAACTAAGTAACGCTTATTACTTACTTGTGAAGCCAAGTAAAGGTTACAGCGGGTGATAGCGCCATAATGTTAGGGAAGTTGACGACGCGAAAGGCAAATTGCCTTAACTAGTTTACTACCAAAAATGGACACAGTAATTCTGCTATCTAGTAAAGGAAAACCACGTTCTGAAGCTCATAAAGGAATGCTTATGCAGTAAATTTTGGTCCTTATAGTATTTGGATTCATTTTCGAAAAAAAACAATCATCAGGACATCAGGATTTTGCAAATTCATTGCAAATTGCAATTGCAATTGCAAACGATTGATTGTTTGATGTAATAATGTGTGTAATAGTGTGTCATATAAACAAACAAATGGTGTTCGATCATCTCTCTATCTGTCTGTCCATGGTGGCATATAGGTGTAAACTCATTTTACTCAGAAACTACTACTTTACTCAACTGACATATAGCACAAACATATCTGTTCTCTAAGCCAGTGACAAAAACTTTCATCAGCAACAAAAAAAAAATATATAGCAAACGATTTGTTATATGATGTAGTAATGTGTGTAACGTTGATGTGTCATTTAAAACTAACAAACCATGTCGGATCATCCGTTTGTCTATGTCACGGACATTTTACTCAGAAAATACTGAATTTATTTGATGACAGTTAACAAAAATAAATGTATTTTTATTCTGCTGTCTACTTTGTAAGCAAATAACAAAATTTGTACACGTTCTTCGGCTCTACAGAACACTTGACATATTTTAAAAATAGACTGTAGAATAAAATCAACCTTAAAAGACCCATACACGATCCTACAGTGCAGTCCTGCAGTGGTCGGAGCTTGCAGGACTGAAGAGGCACTTTGCTCGCAGTGCAAGTGGCAACAACATTTACAGCCCTGCATTATGCGTCGGACTGCTAGGCGGACTGCAATGCAATCCGTGAACAGGCCGTTTTAAGTTCCCGCCAGAAGCCCCATAATCATCTTATAAATTTAACTAGCTATGTACGCGACTTCGTCCGCGTAGAATTTCATTTCGCGGAACCCTAAAGAAAATTAGTCTTACTTCTCATAACATCAAATATCTGCCAGTGAAAGTCGCGTCAAAATCAGTCCAGCCTATTCAGAGACAGACAGACGAAAATCTAAAAATTGTTTTTTTTTTAAATATAAGTACCGTTTATACTTTCATATGCATTTAATAAAAAGCTGTTATTTTGACAGTACAAACAGACACTTCAATTTTATTTATCTGTATAGATGTATAATAGAAGCTAAGTTCGAAATATAAAAAATACCATAGAGTTTCATCACAGAAGTTATTCCAAATTCAAAATTAATGTTAATCTTAATCCGTTCTGACACCGACACCATTCCTAAACGAACGTGCTCCCTTGATCGCGCCCGTCCAAACAATTAACACTGAATTCAATATTCCACCTACTCCCTAACCTACGCAACATAAACACCAACATTGATGCCATTGCCATCTCACACCCACACGGCACTTGGGCAACAACGTAAATCTATCTGGCAGTTCACACGAAAACATAACCTTTAGTTGATATCAATCTGTAAGCAGTTGCGGTTTCGTAACATTGATTTACTGTGATTCGATCTGAACACAGTGAAGTATGAAGATCTGAAGGGATTAATTAAATTTATTTGAATACGCTGTTTTAACACTGGAATGAACATACACATTTGTATTATATATCAAAGATGATAATTGATAGATATTCATAGCACACTCACATACATAAACGTATAATAACATTCATAAACGGCTCGATGTATGATTTGGGCATTTTCATTCTAATAGAAAGTAGGCATGGTAGGCGGCAGCTAGTCTACTCGTCTCCCAAACTCAAAGGATGCTAATTCGAATCCTTACTGCAAAAGCAAGCAGACTCTCGGAGAACTTTTTAGAGAGTTTTCTGACCTCATGTGGATATTGGTACATATTTGTAAAATATACGTGGTAATCCACGTGCTGGCGGTGAGGGAAAACATCGTGATGATACCTACACATCGAGACAACAGATGTGTCCAACCCGCCAAGCCACCTTGGACAAGCTAGATAGATAGATATATGGTAACACTTTATTGTTCATCAAAACAAAAATTACAAAAATGCACAAGATGACAATAGTTAAACACTAAACTTGTTAAAACAAAAGGCAGCCTTATCGGTAAAAGCGCAATTTGACTCGCTCAAAGGGAATTCTTAACTTATTTAAATCGGAAAAAGGAAAGATTTCTATTTTTGTATGTCTGTAACGAATAAACTCAAAAAGTGCTCCGGTAGTACATATACTAAAATTGGAACGATACAGAGTAGATTAGCATGGCCCCTGCGCTAGGATGACACGCAAAATGTACAATCCCCAATGTCGGGATTGCGACTAAAATGGACTGTATTTCTGCAAATGTTAAGCGAATCTATGCGAAATACGATGAGCTGGCCAGTGAGAACAAATCGTATAACGAGTAGTCAACTCACCTTGCGAAGAGCGGGTTTCAAGTCCAATGGTCGACGCCGACTGCTTCCTTTGTGGACACAATTGTAGTTCAAAACGAGTAAGTTTTCACAGCACTCGCGACGAAGATGCAGCACTGACACGCTGGATGGCGAAGATTGCGAATATTTCCACAAAATACGAAATGAGTCTCTTTTGATGCGATTTCAACGAACGAAACTTGCCGAATGTGTCCGTCACAGCTAGTGACTCTCGCCGCAATTTTCTACCCTCACTGGCTCGCGCGACAAAAAACTAGTTTAACCCGAACGAAAGCTGTCGCTAATTAAAACGAATATGAACAAATTTAAACTATTGTATTTATTAAATCAAATACAAATTAAAACTAAAACTGATAAAAGGAGGACGGTTTGAACAACTGGACCGATATCAAATATACTTTCACTATTAGAATGCTACATTATCCCAGAATAACACAGGCTGTGTTTATTACTAAAAAAAATTAGGAATCCGTACTAAAACTTCAATAATGTAACACAAGGTGTAAAATTGTGATTGAGTGGGTCCGGGAATGGTTTAGATTCACAATTAGACCCGATAGGTGGCGCTGGAATCGAGTTCTAGATTTTTACTTTTTCAGGGCAGGAAAATGTCTGCCGGAACCGCTAGTATTACATATTAATGAAGAAATAATAAAATATGGGAAAAATATAAATGTTAAACATAAACAGCAGATTAGACAAGCGTTGGGGATATACTGCTACTCCTTAGAGTATTAATACCTAGAGAGATAGTTTCCTACAAAATTATATTCAGAGTTGAAGCACAACACCAATCGATGTGTGCGTGAGTGCTAGGTAATTATTTTCGCTGACACGCAACAAAGGCACAAATAATGTTGCAAGTAAATAGTCTTTTTAAAAAGTACAGAATTGGATCTATTGGAGCTCGCCACACTGAGACTGTCTTGCGGAGTGACGGGACCGACGCGTCGACGAACGAACTGAACTTTTAGCTCCTACTTAAAATAATATAATATAATTTATTTTATTTGGGATACCCGAACCCAGCTGTGACGCGTTTATAGATTGTTGATATTTTATTGTTATAGAAACAGTATGTCCACCACGATTAACCAAAATTGATTTATAACTTTCAAACATCATTAATCTTCATGAGCAAATTTTCTCATGATGTTTTCCTTTACCGCCATCCAGGGCTTGAAAACTTTATCAATTACCTTTAAAAATATAGGTAATTACCGGTATTTTCGAAAAAGATACTGCTATACCGGTATATTTTTTACCGTTACTTGGTAACATAGTTATAATATAACGTTAAAAATAATATGTAAAACGTTATACGTATCGGTAATTTTCACGTTATTTCAAGAGCTGTTGTCATTTTTAAGAATTGGCTTTATTACGACTGCATGTTACCGAAACAATCGACAAATAAAACTCTAAATATTACGCGCGTTCTTAGCACAGTGCTGTTTGAAACTGCGAGTGAAAGAGTCCGACGATGGTAACAAATTGTAGTTATAACAGTAAAATTATCGATAACAATAGTATTAACGTTATATTTTTTACCGATATAAAGACTAAAAATAACGGTAAGTTTTATAACAACATTTATTTTCTACCGTTATCTGAAATTTGCATTAATAACGGTACCACATTTTTACCGGTATTTCAAGCGCTGCCGCCATCTCGCGGTGACAATTACATTACAAATCTTACATTTACATTTCTAAAGTTATTGCAAAACTCATTAGAAAAGGCAATCTCGAAACTTGTTTAAGTCAGTTACAAATGCAACCACAAGACAATAAGACCACCAATGATAATTCTACGATTTATGACCATGTGATCCCCGTTACGGTAGCCATTTGGGCTGGCTATATCCATAAATAAACCTCATTCCGAATACGTTTAAATTAGAACGTTTCCTGCTATTCTGGACTGCTTCAAATGAATTATTAACTTTGATATTAAAATGCATGAGAAACCACACACAGCGAAAAGTGTTGTAGTGAAGATGATTATTTTCTACCAGGATATGCCCGCGACTTCGTCCAAGCTTGACTTGGAATTCCCGGAGATTCCTGGGACACAAAGTACCGCACTAATTAAAAAAGAATCTAAGCTATCGTTTTAGTGAAAACTGTGTCGGAATAGGCTATTCTTATGCCCCCCGAAAAACTACAAACCTCTCCTGGGAAAATTCCCGCGGGATTCCCCGGGTAAAAAATAGCACAGATATAGGAGTCTAAGAATTTGCTGTCGATCAGTGAAAACCACATCGAAATCGGCCCAGTAGTTTTACATGAATCCCGAACAAACAGACAAGAAAGCTAATCCTGGGAATGCCACGGGATTTCTCCTGGGAATGAGTTCAAGATGTTAGGACACGTATAAATTGCCTTATTCCGGCCAACGTGGACGAAGTTGCTGGCGAATGCTAGTAAAATAATAAAATTCAAGTCCATGTGTGGTAAAATATTATTACGTGCGAGCGGGGTACACACTTAGGATTGGAAGAAAACACCAGTTTTTAACTAACGCTTTTATTGACAGCCGTGCGTTCCATTCTGCAGGGCTGCCCCTACACAGACAACAAAAGACGCACTGTACCGACGATAAGATGTCTTACTTACAATACCGTCGCCGATATTGCGTAGACACACCTTCTGCTGCTGCAGTGTTCACCACAGAATTTACCGCACGTAGCTCGCCTCTGGACCTCCTTCTAAACTACGCGAAACTCCTCCTTCACTAAACTGTCCACTACACTTCACCACTAAACTCGTCACTGTCTTCTATTAAACTCTTCTTGCAACTCTTTCGTATCGCGCTTGTCACTTCACTGTCCTGAACTGAACTCAACTCTAAAACTACCCGGTAGGGCGGGCGCCTTATGCTGCTTATATACCCACCCGGAAGAATTTTCTGGAACCCATAATTTCGTTATTCTTTTATTTACTATCTGTCCCTTTCTAAACATCTATCTATCTCTGTCTTTTCCTTCCCGAACCTTCTATTCGACAACTTTCGATTATCCATCTATCCCTTTCTAACATCTATCAATGTCTTTTCCTTTCCGAACTTTCTATTCTAGAACTTTCGTTCATCGTCTACCCCTTTCTAAAATATATCCGTCCTTCTCTTTTCCTTCCAGAATTTTCTAGCTTTTTCTAAACGTTCTTAAACTAACTAGATGGTTCCGCCATCATTGGCCACAATATGCACTATTGGAAAAAAAAATACTATCGTCGATTATCAATCAAATAACTTATGGTCGAACTTTAACTGCTAAGAAATAATTGGCTTCAAGGCTGATTAACACGTACTTAGTACTTAGTCTAAAAGTAAATCTTAAATAAGTAATAATAATAATCGGCAGACAAACACACATATTGTATATCCCCAATTTAAGCAAATTACGCTTGTGTTATGGGTAATATACAACGGACTACTCTGGGGCCGATCGTAGACACCCAGACCATAGTAAATAACGGAGAAAATACGTTTCCGAAATTTACTATACCAGGAATCAAACCCGGAGCCTCGTAGATGTCAAGTATAATTTACTATTAAAATCATCGTAGACATTTAAGCTACTTATTTAATTAAAATTTCCTTGTACTTAATACATGTAAACCACTAGTTAGAAGCACTTTTCATTTAAAAACACATTTATAAATTTTACATTTAGTACAAATGTCATTCCTATTACTTACTGCATGGTGAATTGTAAAGAAATTTCTAGTCACTGTTAATATTTATTATCCATTGTATCCGTCGCTTTCTAATACCCATTACATACCTATTTACTCTGAAAATTTACATACAGAATTATAGCAAAAGCAAATTGAGATCAGTCAAAACCAACAAGCTGCACGAGATCTAAAGACTACTAATTAAAGACATAGTGTACTACTCCACATCAACCCAAGCAAACAAGCCGAACAAACTCAAACATTCAAATGAGGTGTATCAAGAACAAAGTAAAGACATTTCAACATTCCGTGACGGTAAGTGTAGGCTGAACTTAGTATAGAATAAACATATCTACCTGAAATAAATTTTGCATTCGAGTATTGGGATGTCTAATGACTACAACGTAGATTAGTTAAATAACAGATTATTGCTCATTTACAATAAAAACATATTGAAATATTGACGAATGTCCACTGTGTTTAAAATTTATCTGCCCAACTCTAAAAAGTATACAATCAAAAATATCCCATAACAGACTACTTCTCAACATATCTTGTTCTAACACATACACGTAATGATAGCACTATCTTTTATTATTTTAGTATATTTTTTTATTAGGAAACTAGCTGCACCCGCGGTTTTACCCGCGTGGTGATGGAAAATCGTTATATTTGGGATAATTCACACTATATGTTTATAAATTACAGCCTATGTATTATTCTGATGTGTAAGCTATATTACTGTAAAGTTTCATCAAAATCCATTCAGTAGATTTTGCGTGAAAGAGTAACAAACATACATCCATACATCTTATTCTATACATCCATTCTTACAAACTTTCGCGTTTATAATATTTATATAGAGATAGAGACTAGAGTCTGCCCCGCAGCTACGCCACGTATCAAACCTTGGGCAGTAGCTATATTTTACTTACAAAAAACTTAATTCGATTTTTTACACATAATATAATTGCATAAAATAATAACAAAGACACTAAGTACATATAGTCTACACCACTACCCAGCAAAATATAGAGGTGAGTCGAAGCCAACCTGATTTGAAGTCATACAATGAATGCCATGTTGCTTGTGCCACCATAGGTATTTGTTAGAGTATTGAAAAAACGCGAGTGCAGCGCCTTCCATTTTGATAATCCGTCTATTCCATGGATACAATATCATTTATTAGGATAAAAAGTATCCTAAGTAATAACTCGGGATATAAGCCACCTCTGTGTCGACTTTCATTCGCGTACGTTCAGTAGTTTCCAAGAAGGATGCAACCGCACCGCCATCTTTTTCACTATTTTCATCTATCCCACGGAAACGGCAACATTTACCAGGCGTCAGTCATCGGGATAAAAGTATCTTAAGTTACGACCCAAGATAGAAGCTAGCTCTATGTCAAGTTTCATTAAAATTTTTGCGATTTTGGCGTTTTTGGCATTGTGGTCTTTTTTGGCACTTTTGTCATTTTGGTCCTTTTTGGCATTTTGGTCATTTTTGGCACTTTTTCATTTTTGGCATTTTTGGCACTTTTGTAATTTTTGGCATATTTGTCATTTTGACATATTTGGCATTTTGGGCACTTGGCATTTCTGCCACTTTTGGCATTTCGGGCATTTTGGTTATTTTTGGCACTTTTGGTGCTTTTCTCGGGTAATGAAGTACTGGATTGGTTTTGGTGTAATTTTGTACATATATAGTTTTAATACCGAAAATGGACGTAGATACTTTTCATCCCGGAATATGGATATTCACTTCATTTTATATCGCAAACAATATAAAATGAAGTGAATTTTCACGGGGCAATTAGTACCGACATAAAAATTTAACACAATGTAACCTGTAGGTAACGACAAGAGGTACGCACTAATGCTTGACCGGCGGCGTAACCGCGGGATGAACTCTAGTCACACTATAAAAAAGGAATGGTCTAAATATCTGTGACTGAATATGAGTGGGCGTGTATATATTGTTATACAACAACTGCTTAGATTATTGTCTCAATTCAAAACCTCATTTTGTCATCAGTTTAAAAAAGGCGAGTACCAAACAAACTGTGTCCTAACACACAATATTGAATCTGTAATGCTCTCTAAAAGATTATTGAACAAGTTCCTTTGTACTCAACATAAAACAGATTAGGGTCAAGCAGTAAGCTTGGAATTCGATACGCGTTTTGCAATGTAAACAAATCAGCATATGAATAGGCGACTGATTGTCAAGAGACAGCAAAGGAATAGATTACGATCCAAAAGATAGTATTTACTATACATACGTACATACGTAGTATTTTATATGGTCTAATATAATGTCCCTGCTACGTCTATGATAAAGCTAGTATTGGTGACTGTATCACAAAGATGTGGTTCAGGATTTAATGCATTATTTGTGATGCGATTTTGACAGATAACATATGTATTTACAGTAAAGTAGCTAATCATTAACGGCGTTATTTTAATGCTTTAAACAAGATGCACTTGGACACAGTCTATGATGCTAACATTATCCCAGATAGAGCAGGGTCATACGAATAAGTTAAAGAAGTTTCAAACTTAAATAAATATGTTTATAAAGAAGCTCAAAAACTAATTAACAAAATAAACGAAGATTCGCATAATGAGTGATGACTTAATTTATAAGAAAACAATAAAGATAGGTTTGTCGATTATAATTTAAACAAACAATCAATATAAAGGTGAGAAGATAGAACATAAGATTCAAAAGCAAATTTCATCTTCTATGCTATAATTACAGTCTAATTGATAAACATCAATTCAAACAGACGTCCGTACCGTTTGGAAGTCAAGTGAGAAGTGAAAGTATGAGCGCTCCACCACCAGTCCGCTCCCGGCGCTTGTGACACTTGAATGATGTCACCGCCAGTGTACCCTCTTTTTGCAAATTATTTCTAAGCCTATATATAAGTTATAGCGTAATAAGATGAATGATGGACAAGAGGGAAGAGAATCGTCCTGTTAAAAATGTAGTCTTGAAATCTGGTAAATCCTAGGTAAGTACATAACTAGACGGTGCCATGAGTAATTCTTGTTTCTCTTTTCGATGTTTTATTATTAAAAACATAGTCTTACAAATAAATTATATTAACTTTAACCAATGATTGATTTATGTACCGTACTAAATATAACTCATAATAATAAAAGATTGGCTCGCAGTATAGTGCGATAATAAACTTGCTTTAAGAACGCTTCTTTTTGTAGAACATGGTAGAACTCTTCCCATTTCAATAGTACCATCCGATGAGATACACCGTTTCCAATAACTGTTTTAATAATAACCATCTTGTAGATACTAATTTTCAAATTAAGGTTGCGTGTACGCACTGTACTCGGCGATTGTTTCGCGGAGATCCGCGGAACGTTACCTAGAAACTATCGAATATTCAGACGTCAAGGGTTTTACTGTATGTCATAATTACAAAGTGCAATTTTATGATGTCGCTGCTCCATCTGGGATAATGTTACTGTTAATAACTGTGACTAAATGTGTCTTGTTTATAAGGTTAAAAATAACGCCGTTGATGATTAGTTACATTAGTATATATACATATATTATCTCTCCATGCTTAACATCATTAACAATTAATAACAATATCGCAACACAAATAACGCATTAAACTCATCGCTACATCTACGTAAAATAGTCAGTTACACTATTACTATTAATCCAGGTGGAGCAGTAACATGATAATTATTTATGTAGACTAACACTAGTCCAAAATTGAAAATTCCTTCCTATACTAATACATATTATAAAGATAAAAAGTTTACTTCATTGAAAACAGCGACAACCTTAATATTACAACAAATCACATAAAATTTAGGATGCTGTATATATTATGTTTATTGATAAGTATGACGGTCTTGGTTATGAACCAATTTTTATCAAATTAGTAGCGAGCAACGACGAACACAGAAAACCTTATCCCGGAACATGGAATAGGTCCCACACAGTTTTCAGGTGACATTTTTTTTATATCGTCACAGGGAAATTCTTATTAGGTAATCGAAATTGAGAATATTTTTTTTATTATTTTTTAACTAACTTAATCTCAAATATGTTTAAGTAATAAATGTTTAAAATTATGGGATATATTATCCATGGTGTCATCTTGTACGATTTAGAAGCTATTCATACTTATGATTTTTACTAGCCGATTGTCTTTTCTATTATTCTTTATTCTTCTTGAATATTATGAACTTCCAGCCCTAAATACTGGCCTTATCCCGACACCTGAAATCTAATTTCCTTTACTTTCTCTCTCTTTCATACGGTCTTAGGCATACCAATCCCATATCCTATCCCTTCTATCCCATCTCTTCTAATCCATCTTCTTTATCCCATCCTAAACGCTGACAATGTGCTGGCTTCACCATTAGTGTTGCAAATGCCTATAGGCGACGGTAACCACTCTGCATGTACTGGGCCGTCTGCCTGTTTGTTAGATTCGTAATAAAAAAATATAAAAAATACACACACAATTTAATAGACAACGGTGGATTGTCGTATGTAGTATGAATGTACTCGGAAGCGCGAAGTAACCTCGTGGTCGGTCAGTTCTCCATTCTCATGGTAATTACACCCCGTGGAAGATAACCGCGTCGATAACACGCCATAACCTGCAACACGTTTACGGAGTGTGTACTTTGTACTGTATACAGAAAAATCACATATGACTAATAGCCAAATAATACGGAATATTATGATTTAAAAAATATTATTATTTCTTGTGAAAAAAATCAGCTAAAACTTGGCACTTGGCACACAGTACTATGATAAAATTATGTTAAGACTGTTTTGTAGTGGACTGTAATTTGGGCTTGGAATTACCATATAATACTGAACTAAATAAATCGTTTTTGAAATTTGTTCTAAGGAAAGCGTGGAGACAAATTGGTGAATACGCCTCTTTGTGAGGGGATTGTAAATTAAATTAATAAATAAACATTAAAAGATTGGCGTAAAACATAGGCGTAAATTTTACGCCATTATAATAAAATAAGCTCCGGCTAGATAAAATGTTTTTTCATGAAAATAGAGGTATTTTCAAAATTTCATTTAGGTAGGTATGCCGCGACCGTTGACTGTCATAGCATCCCTCATGTATCTTGGGAACCGCTAGCGTCCCCACGAAGACCTCCAGCGGCCACTAGGTGGCGGTACCACCCCCGCTGGGAACCTATGGTTTAAATAAACAATAATAAAAACGCATATTTACAATACTTTCATGGCAACGCAATAGGTGGCCTTATCGCAGAGCGATCTCTTCCACGCATCCTAACTAAGTAAAAGGAAATTTGTATCTAATCTGGCGATGTATGTATATGGCACAGAAAATGTATTTGTAAAAAAAATAGACTTCTTCATATTACGAATACATGTATTTTGATTGAAGATTTTATTTAAAGATTAGACATAATATGTATGACAATGATACATAACATGAGCAGATAATATAATATATATCACAATTTTGACAAAACAAAACTTGTATAAAAAAATGTAGTTACAAGATCCTTTTTTTAAATTGCAGGAGTTCAGCAGACAGGCAGACGGCCCACTTAATGGAAAGCGGCTACCATCGCTTATGGACATTTGCAACACCAAAGGTGCTACAAATGCGCTGCTGCTCTCTTAAGGGAGACTGAAACCTGGTCACTAATGCCGGAACACAACTCAAGGTTGTTATGGCGACATACTTTAGACCAGTGGTGGTAGCCATCCAGTCGGGCAAATTCCCTACCACCTGGCTGTGGGTTGTTTAGTCGCCTCTTACGACAGGCTGCCCGGCCGCAGGAAATTGTATTCTTTCTTCGTTCCTGCACGGATAAAATCCTAGAGTGACTTTGACGATATAAGCGGATAAATATTAATTCGTTTTAATATATAAATAAATGAAACACATACATATAATCACTCATAGTTATAAAATATATGTGTATATTTATATATATATACAACAAAAAAAGTAGTATTTGCTTTTACTTTTATTTTATCTTTTAATATAGAGATATGTATTAAAAAGAAAAAATCCATTCGTAAATTATACCTATCTTCCTCTTATTTTTTTAAATAATTCATTATTTTATTCCCCCTCCAAGAGTATATAAATTTATTGATAACTACTAGCGGTCCTGGCAGACTTTCACCTGCCCTGAAAAAATAAAAATCTAGGACCCGATTCTAGTGCCACCTTCCGGGTCTAATTGGGAAGCTAACAAACCCCCCGGACCCACTCAAACACACATAAAATTTCATCAAAATCCGTTAAGTCGTTCTCAAGTTATGCGCGTATATACATCTCTATGATTCATTCATTTTTATTTATATACTAGGATATGCCCGCGACTTCGTCCACGCTTGACTAAAAATTCCCGCGGAATTACCGGGACAGCGTAGCACAAAATTAAAAAAAAAATGTAAGCTATGTGAAAACTGTGCTGGAATAAGCTAATTTTTATGCACCTAATCAACTTCAAACTGCTCCCGGGAAAATTTCCGCGAGATTCCTGGGACAAAAAGTGTCGCAGATTTTAAGTCTAAGATTTGCGGTCGATCAGCGAAAACTGCATCGATATCGGCTCAGTAGATTTTACGTGAATCCCGAACAAACCGACAAACAGACAAAAAATAAATTGCATCGTGTTCTCCGTAGTTTATATAGTATATTCCACTTGTTTTTTTTAAATGTACAGGCACGGCATGCTTAGAATTTTATAATTATTTGTATATATTAGATCTATACTGATTAAGGTTCACTACTATTAATCAAAGAATTGGGACTTAAAGTATGGCGCCATCTGTTTCATGCTTATGCAACTTAGTTGACAGCAGAACTCATACTTACCAACCTTTTCGTTTAAAAAAAAGCATTTTTTCTTATACTTTCAAATGAAACCTATCCTATGTCCTAAGTTTCTTTAAATTTTAAAGGATCTTTCTTTACTTTAAATCCAGCAAAATGAAAAAAAAACATCAAAATCGGTTGAGCAGTTTCGGAATTCATCGCAGTCAAACACAATGCCAGGGATTTTTTATAGATAGATGTAACATATGTGTATTGTAACGGACGACTTACAATAACACTTATCCAGAGTAAATGGCACTTTGTTATAACTAAAGGCAGCTCCTTTATTAAAATATTCAAAGAACGTTTATCCTAAATTCTAATATCAACACCATTAAATAACTGGAGAAACATAAAGCGTTGTTGTTAATCTCAACGAAATGGCGCGCAGTGCTCTTGGCATTTCATTATCAGCAATCGCGTCGTTTACAAAGCAATAACGTCTGTCTTATTTATTAACATTGCGATGATAGATCAAACAGACAAATCAGCAAACAAAACAGTTATCCCAAGAACCAGTTTTGAACAACTTTCGGTTGAAACGCGATGGAGAGGCGGAGATTTATTTAAAGAAGCCGTAAAGCATTTCTTGTTTTTACTAGTCCCTTTTAGGAGGGTTATTTATTTTGTTTATATTTTTATATCAGGAAAACGGGTCCCATAGTCATCTTATATATAAAAATCAATTGCTGTTCGTTAGTCTCGCTAAAACTCGAGAACGGCTGATTTGGCTAATTTTGTTTTTGAATTATTTGTGGAAGTCCAGGGAAAGTTTAAAAAGTGAGTAAAAATGAAAAAAAAAAGATTCTGAGGCGGTACGAAGTTTGCCGGGTCAGCTAGTAAGGAATAAAATTAGGTTAGAATAATAATTACAATTATAAATAGTTAAACATACGTCATACATAGGTGTGTCGTATGTTCAACTATTTATAATTATATTATATGTACACATATATACATATCACATACATACATACACTCATGTTCTAAACTCGTGTTATAACGGCTAAAAAGTGTTTTTGAACAATTTCTCAGTCAAGGTTATATAGTTAATAGCAGTGAAAAAATTATATGTCAATCTTGACCATCTTTCTAAGGGAAAAACCTTAGTTGTAACGCATTTTCGATAAATCTTTATAAACAAATATTGCACATTTTCCTCTAAACGTCAGCTGCCATCTCTTGTATGCAAAATTACTTTTCATCGTACACGTTTAAAATAAATATCAGCCGTTACTAGAACATACATACATTTTTAAAAACGTTATTGAAGTTTTTTTTTATATGGTTGTTTGCACTTTAAGTTTATCTAGCAGGTGTCAGGTATCCATGAATACAAGTTTTGGAATAATCTTCGTGCAAATAACTCAAATTTTAGGTTTTTAACTGTACGCCAAACGAAAATTTCTTATGAGCTCAAATAAACAGTTAAGGCCTGCTACACAGACACACAATTCTTCTTAAAAACAATCAATATTATATACATCTTGTTTTTCAGTTTTAACCAATATTTTATTATTTTTTTAAATTAAAATTGCACATAACAACGTCAGGCTTCAAGTTTTCACCAAAAACAGTCAACTATTTTATCGGTATGGCAACTACGCGAGCCTTTGAGGCACCTTACCCATATGAGACGGCAGGGTCTCCAGATTGAATTTACGAAATTTCCCTTATCCATAACACAACTACGTTTTAACGGTTTTAAGCGCGGTAATTTATCTGATTTCAATCAAATAAATTAACGCGCTTAAAACCGTTAAAACGTAGTTTTATTATGTATACAAGTCGCGAAAACTTAAGAAAATATTATGTTCCCCATATCCGACAAAATGACACTATTTCAGAAACTTGCCCCATAGATATCATTGGATGAAAGAATTGGGCAAGTGCTTATCGGACCACACACATTGAAGGATTTTGTAGAGGCGACAAACTTTTGTTATTTTTAACCGACTTCAAAATAATTTAAAGGTTCTTAATTCGCCGTGTCAATTAAAATTAAATTAACACCAAAAGTGACATATAATTAATACCATTATAATTATTGTATACAGGCATGTTTGTTTTTAACTTTTCTTAGCAATTTCATGCTATGTCGAATATATTATGGCATTTTGAGTTAGGCTAGGGGGATAAAACACCTCCCCAATTTCCCCAGTGTTGTTTTCGTTCCCAAAAAATTCTTATCCCAAAATTTCCTCATACGCATAATAATTTCCTTACAAAAAGAAAAGTCCCCAATCTGGACACCTTGTGAGACGATGACCTATGCTCCATATATGCTATTATTCTTCTACGCCTATAGACTAATAATAATAATACTTCTTATAAAGACTATATATAGGCTTAGTGCTTATATCGTAGGTAAAATATCATATAACTAGTATAATAATTTTATTAAGTAAAAGTTAAGTACAGTAAAAGGAAAAAAAAATAGCTAGTCGTGTTGCTGAGGAGTTTCTTTCCGCTTCTTCTCCTTAAACACGCACTTAATTTTCAACTTAATGTATGGCGCCCTTCAAAAAATGTTCTCCAGTGGAACTTAGTTTTAATTAAAAAACTTTTGAATTTGAATAGTTCAGATTATATTTTTTCTCGACTTTATTATGTATTTTATTTACCATTTTACTGATTTATTTATGTATCTTATTTACGGAAATAAACGTATTAAGTTACTAAAATATTCATATTTAAATAATATGAATATTTTAGTAACTTAATACGTTTAAAATTTGCTTTAAAAATGCAAACAAAACCCTTAATTAAAAATTGAAAAATATTTCCAAAAGTTATTTCAAGTGACCACAATCGTTCAAAAACAAACCCACCCTGTCTGACAGTACTTGAAGCAATAACCCGACGAAGTCGCTTGTATTAATACATGGGTGTGGCTTAATTAGAAATTTAACCTGTTAATAAATTAGAGATGGGTTCCCACTATGAGCCACCCAAGGAGTGGCAACACTCAACGTTATTTCCCAAGAGAAATAATACTGGGGTACAAAAATAAGTATTGTATGAAGGAGTGTCAAAATACGAAAATTTGTTCTTTGATCAGTAAAAATATTGTAATTTGTACAACTGTTCCTTATGCTACTGCTTCATCAGGAACAATGTTATAGTTATTCATCGATTCACGCAGATGTAGCGATGGGTTTATTTGTATATAGGTAATGTATAATAATATAATGCATTATTTGTGACGCGATATTGTTTGTGTGTTTTGACGTTAAAGATTAAATATATGTCACAGGGAAATACGAAAACCGTGATTTGATCAAATCCCTTAACTGTTTTATTGAAATGGTGAAATGAACAAGTCTCACACAGATCTGTTTCGTTTGTTTCCACTTCCCTTTACCTCACCGCCCGTACCGACGACCGTGTCGGCCAGTGGCCCGCTTCTGACGTGACCAGGGACCAGAACAGAGATTTTTTTTTATAATTCCTCTTTCTCCGCCATTGTGCAGGACAAATAGAACAGTAAGTTAGGTAAGGTTAGCTTCAAATCAAAACCCACAAGCCGAGCGAGCGAAGCGAGCATGCTGCAGCAGCGGCCGGCGAGTGACAGAACCGATTTATTCATGGAAAACTATTTAAACGATGGTTGCAAATCCGTTGTGACAGTAGTCCAGCGCTCCCGTTCAGCAATCACATTGCGGACTAACACGTCGCTGCGTTACCTACTCTATATTTGATAATGCATGGCTTATTAAATAAAGGGATTTGATCAAATCACTAACTTTCTTTAGTGTAGTCGTCCACAGAGATGTGATTGTAACATCTCGCGTGATTTGATCATCTCCCTTGGGGATTTGATCAAATCACGGTTTTCACGTACGGACATCACGTACATGGAATACGTTATTGCTACATAATTAGCAAGGTTAAAACTAAGTTGTCCATGTACGTGCCAAAAACTGTCAATACTGAAAAGAGACAAACCTTCGAAGATGCATCTACGAACATGTTTAGGATTTACATATTTTCACGTAGCACTTAAGATTTCTGTATATACAGTCTTAAGTTTAATGTTCAATTATTTCAACAATAATTACATCTAGAGTACAACACTCGGCGTCTTATTTTGTGCTCGCCTCTCAAACGGTTGAGCCTAGACTTGCGGCAATGCAGCCATGGGCTCTTGCCAGTGGTGCATCACTCTAACCAACGCGGTAACATCGTACACGCACCGCATAATTTACTTCAACACACCCCTCATCGCGCATTGTATTTTCTCAAGTTGCGTCCCACACTATGTAACGTCAAGAAATTGAAAGGGCAGAATTTGGCCCCTGATGGATTGCTTCGACATTTACTTTTATCCGAGCAGGAAAGGAGAAAGAATACAATTTGCCGCAGGACCGATGGCCGATGGTACAGACAAGTCCTGGAGTGTGGAGACCGTGTCTCGGTAAACGTAGTGTCGGACGCCCGCCAGCCCGATGGACCGACGACCTACGCAAAGTCGCCGGTAGGCGCTGGACGAGGAAGTCAAAGGACAGGGATGAGCGGCGTCGGCTTGGGCAGGCCTACGTCCAGCAGTGGACTGAGAATGGCAGACGGCGACGAGACATATTGTTTTTGCTATGAATTTAATATGATCTCTCTGTGCAGCAACGGGGACTAAATAGTACTTCCTGCGGCCGGGCGGCCTGTCGTCAGAGGCGACAAAACAACCCACAGCCAGGTGGTAGGATATTTGCGCGTCTGGATGGCTACCACTTCTAGTCTAGAGAATGCCGCCATAACAACCTTGAGTTGTGTTCCGGCATTGGCGGCCAGGTTCCAGTCTCCCTTTTACAGAGCGGCAGCAACTTCGGCGTTTCAAATATCCATTGGCGATGGTAACCGCTTTCCATCAGGCCGGCTGTCTGCCTGTCTGCTGATCTCAGGCAATAAAAAATGACGTTCAAGCCTCTTTTTGTGGGTTTTAGTTCTACTTTTGTCACGAACTCCATTTTTAAGTTCCGATGGACAACGTTAATCCTTATTGTACTGTAGTGCGTTTACAATGTTCTTCAGCACTTTATTTTGTAATATTTCTATTTTTTTATATTTCTTTTCTTGACGCATCCCCATAATTGGATGCCGTATGTCCATACTGGGATGACATCGATAAATACAATAAATTACACAAATTCATATTTAAGCGCCCACATTACAATCAATCACAATACAAAGACAAATATTTTAAATTTCAGAACAAAACTATTATAAGATATCTTATATCTTAGACAGAAAACTAATTTTATGTAGAAATAAATGAGACTCGAAATTTATGTTAAGACTGAACATTCCTATTATTTTAAATGGCCCCATAACCCTATGTTTACGTAATAAAAATAATTAAAACCTCGACGAGACTTCAAAATAAACTGTGAATCATAATTTATTCGAACAGGAATAAAACTGAACAATATTTCACATTAAAGAAGATTAGAAACAGAATTTAAAGAATTTATTTGAACTATGTTCATAAAGTACAAGTCCATATTGCATTGAACATATTTAGATCTAACAGTCCCGGTAGACGTCCTGTCCTGACAAAATAAAACTCTAGAACCTGATTGCAGTGCCAAGTATTTCGTTTAGATTGAATTTTTTAAATTTGAAATATCTTTTGAATGGAATGTCCCATTTGAATAATTCAAAAAGTAATCTACAGGTATTGAAACAGTATTGAATACGAAATTATTTATTTCGATAAGGATTAACACTAAGGTAATAATATGGTCTGATTTTTTTGGTCAGCATTTCTATCAACTTTCAAAATGTTAAAAAGTAGTTATAGTGACTTAACTACAATAGTTGAATATATGGTAGTGCAAAGTTTTTTGTAGATATTGATATGTTCTTTAATATTGTAGAACATTTTTTAGTTCTATCATATTTTTTTCTGTATGTTTGTACTCGCAAAACTCAAAAGTTTTGCGAGTGAAAGCTGAATGACGGCCTCTGTGGTTGACTGGGCTAAGCCTTTGCCGGTCTTCCTCACTGCAACGCAGAGGCTCTTGTTTCGATTCCTGGCTTGATAAATTTCTTAGATGAACTTTTCGTTATTTACTATGGTCTGATTGTCTGGGACGGTCCCAAAGTGGTTCGTTTTATATTACCCATAACATAACGATTTTAAACATTTTATTTTGTGTACTAGTCGCAAGAAACATAAATATAATTTTAGATTTGAACTTGCACCACTAGATGGCTGTCTCCAATGTGCACACTGCACAGTCTGCACTTTGCACATTCCCTGTAGTATTGAGCTGCAACGCCTCCCCGCCAAATTCGTTAGAGGCGCTTACCTTTAATCACTTTAGATACGCTTCACGGCTAATCCGAGTATTATACCACTTAAAGAAACGGTATTAATATAAACGAATTACTGATATTTGATTTTAGGGGTCAATATTTTTTTAATATAAACACTCGGTAATGCATAACACTCTTTACTATCTATACAATACTATGTCCAAAACAATTAATTGACAAATCGGACTAATAATTTTTAGTAAGTCAAACTTTCAATATAAACAGTAAAGAAGAAAAGTACCGATGGCACCCTTCCTCTTCCTCTATCCCATCTACTCTATCGTTTTTTCGTATCCCATCCCCTCTAACTAATTCCTCCTGACCCTTCCTCTTTATCTCATCCCCTATCCCATCCCCCTATCTCATCCCCCTATCCCATACTTTCTATCCTGTTGTAAAGTCTGGCAACACGTTGGTTTCGCCGCTGGTGTCACGAACGCCTATAGGCGACTGTAACTTCTTTCCATTAAATGGCCAGTCTACTTGTTCGCCAGTTTTCCAATTTGACAAAATAAAAATTCATAAGGATTCCTCCGTTTTTTGCCAAAATGACTACGAAAACTTAAAAATATAAAACTTGAGAAAAGTGATTGTCCTCCCTGCTTAATTTAAAATCCTACCAATCAAATTATTTCCATAACTACCCGCTTTACCTAACCGCGTTATCCAATCACCTTTTCCCAGCCACCATCTTCCGTTCCATTACGACTATCCTTGTCGTACTTACCGCTATACTGATATTGCTCAACTTTATGAGTGAGTCTGCTGTCAACCCTTGTACGACAACCCGCATATCTTTCCGCCATCAATTGCCTAAAAGTGCAGTTCACTCACGAGTTTGTGATCAGGACAGATAGTTAGTGCAGCCCAAAGGCACGCAGGTTAGTCTCCCTTCTATCCATACCAGCAATCATACCACCGCCATTTGCATACGCGTTCAGTTCCTAATACTGGACTGCCGGGTTGACAGTGATCTTTTATCAAAAAATATAGGTACTTAGGTTTATCGAAAATAAAATTGTACATAAAAAATCACTTATCAATTTCCTACCAAAAACTCCAACCATCTACATATTTCAATTTGGGTAAAACTTATAAGCAACTAATAAAAATATCATTTAATCGACTCTTCAGGTGAACACAGTTCTGGTTCCTACCTCGGACACTAGATCAGTATGGCGATCCAGCAGGTAACGTAGCCAACGTTCTAGAAACCTTACCCTTTGACTTCCGATGATCTAGGCTCAGTATTCTACTTACAGTCGTAAAGGATTCTAGATAGATTACAATACAACTAAAAAACATTCATTAATTAGGTTAAGTTTCCTCAATTAAATTTTAATTCACCGCTTCTTCTCTTCAAGCTACAACATGTTGCGGAGCGGTAGTAGATTAAATTTGGCTCCCATGGAGTAAATAGTAACCACAAAAAATATTACAATTAAATAATTATAATGACAAAGTTGAGGGTAGGCTAAATAATATCTTTAACATTACTCGTTGACACTTGACATTTTTGTTTTCCGTGATCACGGCTATCGAAAAGTGGAAACTTCTAAATAAAAATCAAAGAAAATGCCCCGCTTAAAATCGTTAAAACCTAGTTTAATTTGGTGCACTAGTTGCGAAAACTTAAGAAAATACTAAGTTTTCTTCATTATATTAGTTTATATTTATGTATAATAATATAACAGAACCTTTAAAGATTACCTCGTTATTGTCTTGACCAATTTATTTGATAACTATTTTTTGCACTACAGTAATCATTTAGTTACACGTAACTCGCCAATCAAAACAAATTGCAGACAAATTAATATATACAGTTATGACCTTTTGAAAGAGTATTCGGTTGATGGCAACATATTATGATAGATCTCTGTCTTCTATGCTACAAACAGACTGAAGGTTCGTGAAATAAATATTATTTACAGTCGCGGTATGAATAGGCTCGTCACCTTAAAGCCGACTTTTGCTTGCACGTGTACAAGAAACAGTAAAGAAAAAAGAAAATTGCAATTTTGACAATAGCACACTGAAATTAACAATAGTTTTAATTATCAGAATCAATGAGGATATAATCACTACGCTTATCATAAATATTAAAACAAATAGAAATATTTTACATCTTGAAACAATTTTCTTAGACAAGATAGAAAATCAAACAACTTTGATCTAAATAAGTTTAAACTTTATTGTCAAACAGTTAAACATATTTTGTGTGGAACAGTTTTTCTGTGACTTAGTTTAACAAGTTTACAACCACATGTTACCTAACATGTGCTTGTAAAACATTAAATGAAACAATTTGAAAACTAGCGAACCTTTTCATACCACGACTCGGATGTCTATAATAACACCGGCCCACAAAAAAAGCGGAGTGTACTTTTGACCAGACTCATCTATTGTTATGTATTTCGATGCCCTGAATCCGAGTCTGGGGCCATTTCGGTCCATACATCCTCAAAGTTTTGAGTAAATTGCTATTTTTTTATCATTATAACTGTAATTTTTAGCAATTTTTAGGGGTGTTTTGCAATTTACTTGGATTTTCTAGGGCTTATGGACCAAATGACTTGAGATTTAGGTTCAGTTCGTCGAAATACATAAAAATCGTACTTGATCTAGTTCCATAAAACTTTTTAATCACCAAAACTGCAATTATTTCCCATTTTTTGCGGTGCGATTTACTCAAAATTTTAAGGGTGTGTGGACCAAACTGACTTCAGATTCAAGTCAGCGCATCGAAATATCTATAATATTATTAAAATTCTAAACATGCCGTGTCTGTACATTAAAGCTATTTAAAACAATCAACTGGAATAGACTAATATTTTCTAAGTTTTCGCGACTTGTATACATAATAATACTACGTTTTAACGGTTTTAAGCGCGGTAATTTATTTGTATTGAATATTAAGATAAACGAACCGGCTATAAGTAGACATTAGGCGACATATGCGCATTGCGCGGGTTGTATTGTCTCACAATTTTGTTTTCTATCTTTCTTACTATCTATGTATATAGCGACTTCCGGATATAGCGACGGAAATATATATTGGCCCTTTCATCGTCGTTATAACCAAAATCCAATGTATTTGTAATCGCAAACGAAACCGCGGAGACAGCTAGTTTCATCAACAAATCACTCCACCACAACAATGTAATGAATATTATAATATATATGTACTTCTATTGTTTTGTCTTTTTTTATAAATTAGTTAAACCACTAGGATAATAATGTATTGAAACTCTTTATAACTACGTTTATACATACACTAATGCTAAAGAAACCTAATCACAGTTTTTCATTGCAACTGCAGTGTGAATCCAATGTCTTTTTAATAATTTTTAAACAATTGTAGGAAGAGAACTTTGAGATTTATAACTTAACCACATATCGCAAGCGTAGGACAAACAAATAGACACATAAATCCTACTCATGTATATTTATGATTATACTAAAGACGACAATGGCCTGTGTTGTTTCTTTAAATTTAATTTTACAATTATGGTAACTTTGACACTGTGACATTAAAAACCTATGGGCAGTTTCTAGTATTAAAAAGTAAAAAAACAGATGTATTTCAGAAGAAGAAGAAGAATTAATAAAAGTTTACGGGCTTCGTTGAATCAATCACATGGAATAGATGAGAGAGAATCTATATGTGAGGAAAGCATATTAAAGATTATTAATCGACGACCGGTGGACTGTCAAAATATCGCTGGAAGTATGGAATGAAAATTGACTTCTGCGAGCTTCCCACCTGTAATTGGAAAGAAACTGTGACGTGTTTTTGACTCGAAAGCCAAGATACATTTTACATCGATGCTCCTATGAAGATAGTTAATTAAATTGTGACTAGAAGGAGATGCAAAAATAGTAATATATGTATATACTGTCTTCTAAGTTATAACCAAGCACAAGACTTTCCGTATTAGAAGGACGAACGATCTATTCGACACACTTGCCCAAGATGTCTTTCTTCACCATTATTATGTACGACTTTGCTAATATACACAAAAGAACTATAAATATGCCTAATCCATCTTATACTCGATCGAAATTTCATCTTAAGTTATTATTGGAATACGAAACGCAGCTACTTTGGCCGCTGAACAACCATGAAATTAATTAAATTAAATTAATAATTAAATTAAAATTAAATTAAATTAAAAATATTGAAAGTTAATACAATTCAATAAAGAAGTTGACAGAAAAATCAAGTGAGACACTATTTAACATTTTACAAAACGTCGGAGCCGCCCAAATTTTGTAAGAGCATGGTAAATTATAACGTCAGTTCTTTAACGAGTCAAAAAGCGTATTAATTGTTCTTTCAATATTCATTTAAATTATTTATATTATAACATCTAAATAGCATGGTGATAACATACCTACCCCGCTAATGTCCGATTCCTTTATCTTACTATTCATTTACTTGCCTTACCATTGGCAGAAATTTGACATTACTTGTATTACCTTATATCAAATCTTATGTAGTACTAAATAAACCTTCGCCTCATTATTAAATTAAAATAGCATCACTTGAGTGCAATACGTATAATTGTCCATCCTTTTCTTTCCTACATAATTACCTATATTTGAATCAAATATACCTTGCTCACTGGTGAGAAAAACTGGACAGAAGAAAGGAGGTAGTACAATTGTGCTCTGTGCTTAAAGTACTAATAAGGTAAAATTAATATTAAAAATACTTAAACTAAAGAAGTGAAACAATCTAAATTAGTTCTATTTCACTTTTTACATCCCCTGACTCGATTTTTAGCATTTTTTTTCATTGTACAGAAATTTGACCACTACAATTTTATTATATGTATGTATATAGATTATTATTATTATTATTATTATATGTATAGATTGAACCAAAGCGTAAACAGTGGCCATAAAAGTATTGTCACCGCAAGTATATATTACGAGTAGTACCAATGACGCACTGCGTAATGCAACACAAAGAATATTATATTACTCATACATATGGTAGCTGTCAATAAAAATAAATTAAATACCGCCTCCTTATAGTAGATGAAAACCCACAGCATTCGTAAATTGTCAGCATAAGTGCGTAATTGATTTCTTAATAACATGTTAACGTCGAACGTGTGATAAACTCAAGGAATGTGGGCAAGCCAAATGCGCACTGCCACGAGTTAACTGGACTTCGTCTATTGTTTATTTTATTACGTTATATCAAATATCGCTTTACTTTACCATTGGTACAAAATTGATATTATATGTCCAATTTTAACCAGCAGTATGGCAAATTAATATTTCATAAGACACAGGAGTCCGGTATTAGTCGATTTAATAACTTAAACTACCTATATATGGAGTTATTCCTGAACCAGTTTACTATTTATTTGAATTGCATGATTCCCGGTTAGCTCTTTCTTTTTGATACGCGGGGGAATTCGTTTCAAACTGAGTCTGGGTCTAAAAGGGGCTGACCAGTTGCGGGAGATCTTTAAAAAGAACCAACCCGTCACAGACAGGTGAATGTGGACTCTTTTTTTTTTAGCCAGGGGAAATCCGTTTGAGGACTAAGCCGCGACAAGGGCAGAACCTTGGGGGGATAATTCGCGACCTAGTGAGGGATTCGCCAGATCGGGGGTGGCACTAGCATGCTCAGTCAGAACTGGTGCCATGCTATTGCCACTCCCCGGTTAGAGATACCCTATAAAACCCCTGGGTGTTCCGTCCTTCACCTTATGCCAGGGCTACGGGTATATGACCTAGCCTCTCCGCAGCCCTGGCAGGCGTGGGCCTCGCGAGGCCTCTTCCATTGCCGGGGGACTACTTTATCCCCCGGCATCATCATGCTTTCTATGCGTGGGGCGGTCTGTAACTCGCTCCACGGGAGGAGAGGTGAGCGCGTACGGAACACTCGCGCCCCCATCTCGACGGCATGTGCAGGTGAGTGAGAACCTCTATGCCCCAAGCGGCCCCACCCGCGCCGCCCGCTTACGGTGACCGAAGCTGGCTGGCCCTCCGACGCCGACGTGTCCTCCTTTGGCGGGAGCGGAGCGGTGATGTGCGCTCACGCTCCCGCTCCGCCTCCTCCTTCGCAAGCATAACGCGCTCGCAGAAGGAGGAGACGGCGTCCCATCCTGTTAAGCTCCCGACCATAGTGCGTACCACGGCCAGGAGCGAGAGGTCATGTCCGGTAACGGCGACGAGGTCTCGGCACTGCTCTGTCCAGGCAGGACACTCCTGGAGAGTGAATGTGGACTCTGGTACAGGTGTTCCCAACTACCTCACTAAACCTAAACCTGCGCCTCTTTGGAATCACACACAGGTAATATGGGATAACACAAGAACTAGTATACGTGGTTACCTAACACTGCCTCATCCCATGCAGAATATTAGTTCAACCCGGATTGGCTAAGGTTTCCCACTTCACCAAGAGAGAAGTTTGCCGACTGCACTCCCCGCGTTGCAGTCGGATCTACTGTGATAATATCATGGGAGAATGGTCTGTGCGTATCTGCGCCTACGGGGGCCAGTTTGACAATGGCGTATCGCGTGGCAATCCCGGTTAACTCTATGTCAAGCGACGCCGGCGCCGTAGGTTACCAAATTTTTACAATTTTGGAAGCTCCTTTAACAAAACCTACTCGAATAAGGCATGAAGCCTTAATAACTACTCCACAACGACATAAGTGTAATCAAATCAATTATTTACCTTGAACTAGATATTATAGCCCAACAGCAGTCACGCATGCAGAGAAGTGCACTTCCCTTGCGCAAACGCAGCGGCGTCCGTCTGTGCCGGCGCTAATAGTTCCAAGAACATTCCGTTGATTGACACCGTAATGCACTTAATTATTATAGCATATGCCTTCTTAGAATCACCAAGTCCTATAGGCTGTACTGGTATAATTGAATTCTTGTGTGGACAACATTCGACGGAGTAAAAAGAAGTCAGGTATTTTATTATTTTTCTTTTCTGTTTGTGTTATGACATATTACTTTTTTTTATGATACAAGTAATTTTAGACTAATAAGTTTAGTTATGAGTCCAGAAGCTCGGCGTCGTTATTGAAACCTATGTACACGGTTGATAGAAGTCTCATGCGACCAAAAGGCTGGCCTCTAATGTGGGTAACGCATAAGCGTTCACATACAACGTGATAACGCGGCCAGCATTTTGTGATTGTTCTCAACTGATAGTGCTTTGGAACCTATTTATTATTTGTAATATTTTTTCCTGTTCCAGGTGTAAAATATATCATTTGTAAATTTTAATGTTTTTTTTTATTTGAATGTAAATGTAAATTGTAAATACAAAATAAATGAATGAACGTTATAGAGTTGAAAGTTACTGGGGATGACAATCTCCCAGTAATGAGGCCCCAAGTCTGTTATCACATTCCTGTCGGGATAGTCGTTCACTAGCGGCATAATGGTAGTTTTTGTATGCTTTTTTGTATACAAGAGCAACCATTATGGCACCGTCATAACGCCAATGATCGACCATTCCTACAAGTAATAGCAGATGGCGTCATAGACCGTCCTTCTCTTGTTTTCTGATTTTTTTATTATTTAAAACGTTGTTTACCAAATCAGAATAATATAAGACAAGTTATTTTTAATTTCTATAGATTTGTTCTAGAAAAATATATTTTGGACCTAAACAGTATTTTAGGTACAAATGTATACAGTTTTAGTCTTGTTTGAAATTGTATTGAAATCATAGACAGATACTTCAATTTAATAGTAGTAGAAGCAATATAATGCTGTTTATACACTATAAAGTTATAAATAAATAAAGACAAAAAATATTATTATGCATTATTAATTTTAAAATTTACAGACAATCTAAATAAACAAATTATAATAAACCTTATACATTACCCTACTGTAATAATCAAATCGATTTATATAGAAATGTTCAATCAATTGTCTATTTTATAAACTTACTCGGTCCAATACTCGGTAATTGTACCATCAGAGTTATATCTCAGAGTTGAAGGGGTTCGGTGTAACACAAGCTTTCTTTTGCTGAAGCCATGATGATGCGGACTTCGCCGAAAGGCAGCGGCCCCTTTGATCGTCGATAACGGCTCGTCTGATGTCCGGCTTCGCTAGGGCTGTCCTCAGAACATTCTTGTATGGTTCCTGATTCTTTGATGTAAAAGAATTTCTAGTGGGCGGGTAGATAGAAGGTAACACTATTTCTTACCAAAAAACATACACAATAAATTAGTTAAAATGTTTTTAAGCAAAACAATAGGCGGCCTTATCGCTTAGAGCAATCTCTTTCAGGCTACCTAACTTGTAGGATATTGTTTGCTAATCTGGTGATGTAGGTGAGCCTGCATTGTAAGAGTTGCCATAGAAGGATGAAGTGACTACTTGTGTCACAATTTTTCGATATTAGACCGCAAATTATGGTCAATAGAGAGGAGAAGGAACGTAAATCATTCCTTAAAGTGATGAGGACTACTTGGGATTTTTAACGTTAAAGATAAAAAGATTTAAAAAACAAACCTCAAAAAGAAATGTTTTTTTTTATTCCTGGAGTACAGCAGACAGCCCACACGATTGTGAGTGATTACCATCGCCTATGGACATTTGGAACACGAGAGGTGCACACGAATAAACCTATGATGTTTCGTTGTTGCACGGTGCGGTGTTGCAGGCCATGAGCCTCTACCAAAATTTATCAAAACGACTCATTGACTCAATATTCTACTTATAGTCTTGAGGGACTATGGATAGAATACAATATAAATAAGTTAAGTTATCTTTTAATGTATTAGATTACTTGTTGTATTTAGCAATAATAAATTAATCTCGACATTCAAGCATATTGGAAAAAATAAAAAATTCACAGGCTTATTTTTATACTTAAAAGAAACTTAACCCTGTATATTTTATTGCGAAGCTGGCAAACAGGCAGATGGCTCAGCTCATGGTAATTGGTTACCGTCGCCAATAGACAGACGTCTGTAGGGTCGACGCCAACGTGTAGCTTTTAAGATGGGATACGGGGATGAGATATAGCGGCGCGGGTGGGCTCACCTGGGGAAAGGGCTCACCATCCGCAGTATATCACTCACTTCTCCTCCCGTGCTAGAGATTCCAGTGCCACCCCGACCTGGTGAATCCTACAGACTGGCCGCTTTCCCCTAGGGCGTTCTGTCCCTCCTATGCGCGGCTGATGGCCCTCAATCGGGTTTCCCCTCGTTAAAAAGGGGGATGAGATATGGGGATCAGATAGGAGAAATGGCATATGGGATTGGAAAAGGGGGGGCAGGGAAGGGAAAATGAGCTATCGGAACTTTCACTCATCGCATGAAACATGATTAGCTCAAGGCTACCGGTTTTCTGTAGTTTTTTTTATTTATTTTTTTATTGTAGTACAAGTTCGCATTTGACCACAATCTCACCCTATGTGGAGCGAAGATGTGGTCTAGGATGGAGCACGCTTACCTAGAAGGTACCTACTCACATAGGACTAGAAGACACCCAGGTTATAAGTATCGGGAAAGACACACTCCGGCAATGAGTTCCACTCCTTTGCGGTACGTATGATGAAGCTAGATGCAAAGCACTTCGTTCTTATAGGTGGAATATCCACCATATATCGGTGCCGCATGCTGGTGCGTCTGGTTGTCCGATGATGGAAGGGAGATGGCGGGATCAGATCGAAGAGCTCAGCTGCACACTCACCAAAGTGAATCCTGTAATGTATAACTCAAAATCTGTGAGAGCGGGGTATCACACCGATTGAGCCGGCCATAACAGCTGTAATCAAGAGAAAAAAATAATCATTCTAATATCCACGTCTCAAAATCTTGATATGTTGAAGTTGATTGAAAGTGTTACAATACCAATGTTTTACGTACAATATCTTTCAGCCCTGTTACGCCCCTCTCTTACAATATACAAACTAACACACGTATGTACGCTTATATATTTTAATGTGTGTACATAGCTGTGCACTCGTAGTGCCAAAAACATCGTTATAGATATAACGGTACTGTAATGGCGACGCCGCCCGTTGACATACCAGCTATATAACCGGCTCATAGCTTAATACGTAAAACTTAATAGGTAAAACGTCTTGTTTCCGACACAACATAATATTATGTATACAATATTATCTAAAATTGTGATTAGGGTAAGTTTTCGATTGAAAGAAGATGTATTAACATAGATAAAAAGAATGTTCAGGTGGTTGGGGGGGGCATGTAGAGAGAATGAATGAAAGAAGTCTGACAAAACATGCACACAGCAGCGTAGATAGTTACTGTTGGTGTTGCTGCTGGAGTTACTGCTGAAAGACCGCGATATACCATGATCGAATCGAAAATATTTTGAAAAATGGTCATGTCAAAAGTCGACCAAAAAATGCATGATTATAGAGATTGATGAAATTTTAAGTGAAATGTGTCTTCCAAGATCGTACTAAGTGAAGATTTATCGTCTCTGCCTACCTATATGAGAAACCGCTATGGTAATATCTATGCAAATTAAAACAATTTCAATGTACGTAGAGGTTTTGAGTGCAGTTTGAAAAGAGATGTTTTGCTATTCAGTTTTCTTTTTTTTTGCAAAATACACATAAATCTTGTTCAATACTAATTATAAAGGATGTTGTTTGTTTTTAGATAAGTAAGAATTGTATGCTTGAGTGGAAAATCTCAACTGCTCAGTGAAATGTAATTTTTCAAATTTCCACAATAAATCCGTAGTGTGGTATTGGTCAAAGACAACAAGAATGGTCAAAGTCAACAGATAGAAATTTGGCTAAGATTTCTTGTGATGATTCCTAAAGGAACGTTTAACGATTCAAAATTTTCAAAACACAATTCTTGCCTAAGAAACATTCATATCATACAATTATTTTTTAATGTTTAACTGATATTATATCCATTTTTATTTTAAATATATCTGTATAACAAAATATAACTTTTCAAGTTTATCCTTTCAAATCCAAAAAAAACCATATTTATTCATGCTGATTGGGAAAATTATACTGTATACTCGTATAAGTACATACATATATGATACATAGGATCGTTAAAGTAAGGAGTAATAAAATTTCATTGAACCACGCCCATGGTTGATGTAAACTTCCTGTTAATAAACGGTTTCCATCAAGTAGACTGTTTGCCTCCTAATAAAAAAAACTGTGAAATCAGATGGGTTATCTGTTTGTTGTTTCCCTGCTTGAGGCAATAAAAAAACTGTGAAAATGTTAATGAACTGCAGGTTTTACCCTAAATATTTAAAAAGCGGAAATACGGCATTCACAAGATTTTTGAAGCAGATTCTTAATAAATCGTGGTCCGGTGAGAATTTCGATTTGGTTTAGAACGGGTGCTATTTATAACATGTATGTGCGGAATGGAATTCTGGATTCTTCGATCTTATCATGAAAATTAGAATCTAAATTATAATTAATCTTTCGGTCTTTGAATACCAGTTTTAAATGAAAAGTGTATATTTAATATTTCTCATTTATAGTTGCTAATTGGTAATATGTATGTATAATGTAGATATATGGAGTAAACTTTTTAGAACGTAACAATTTTAGTGACAATGGATCCCTTGAAAAAACGTCGATATCCAACAGTCTTATAATAATATAATATAATAATCGGCAGACAATCACACTCATCCTATACTCCCAAATTAAGCAAGTTACGCTTGTGTTATGGGTAATATACAACGGACTACTCTGGGGCCGATCCCAGACCATAATAAATAACGCAAAATTCGTTTTGAAATTTACCATACCAAAAATCCAGCCCGGAGTCTCCGCGTTGCAGTGAGGCAGGCCGGCAAAGGCTTAGCCTGCTCAACCACAAAGGCCGTCATATGTCAGTCACTATTTTGCAAAAATATTGCGTACATTTATTATGGATGATTTAATATAAATATGTAATCTATCTATTGCAAAACAATATTGTGATGAAATTAAGATTTTTTTTATTAAGCATACACGCGTCTGAAGATTGTAAATTGTATTCAGTATATATAGTCGTGTAGGTTAAAAAAATATAATGATGTTCCATAATGACTCCTTATTGAAGTCAATAAACGAGATATTAATTCAAATTTATATAGAATATGTTAGCCTAATCCAAAGCTATATAGAATTAGTTAGCCTCTAACTTTTAATTATGAAATACAAAATACTGAATAATTCAAAGTGGTAGGTAGACCTTAAAACAATTTTTCAACAAAAAATAATTTAAGTTAGATACCTCATAGTTGACTCATTTTTGTGATATGATGTCTTTTCAATTAATTGCCACCTCTACGAAAGCCTTCGTTGTTTGTGGACTGACACCAAATAGTCACATTGAAATTTATATACATAATTTATTACACTAGACTGTAATAATTGATTAATTCGCAAGAAATTTAATAACAAATAAACAAATACATGATGAAAAACATCGATAATTCGCCATCTACAAGATTTTGCCATAAATACAAGCAGCCTCAATTTGTCGACCATAAAATCCCGCAAGATGCAATTTGTCAACGTCCGATCGAAATGCGTATCAATGCATCGCGATCGAACATTGAGATTGATATCTTGGGTCTTTGTATCGGTACTGACGATTATTTGATTGTATAATTGATGCTTGTAACCGATAAATGGTTTGGTAATCCCGACTCTATTTCCTGAATTCCAATCCAGGTCCTTGTACAACATTGACGTACCTAACGATGCTGTTGGGTGTGGCCAATTTCTGCAAGACTGTTATGTCTCAAAAGGAGGCCGCGGAACGAGATAGGGAGAGAGGTGCAAGTGCGCATGCGTCTCGCGGGCGCCGACGTCAGTCGGGGGCCCGGAAGCGCAGATATGCGCATGATCTCCCTATCTGAAATACCGCTGCAGAGGCCCTCTAGCATCTAGGGAGCAGAGGAGTATTCACCCCTGTTGACGAAGTGAGTTTGCTCTGATTCCCGGGGCACTCTCAGGCACTTTTGCGCTAGGATCGGCGTGGGCGTAACTACGTTCTAAGTCTCATGCCTTTCCTACCATAAGCGCGGGACACATGGGAGGAGGGTGGTTTTAATGGGGTATTAGCCCTTGGGCATTTGTCCAGTGGTTCGAGTCTCCACACAAGCCGGTAGGTTACTGTTTGGATTGCCCTCAGTGGAATGCCTCCATGATCGACAACGGTCTAGTCCCTAGCAAAGGACCCGGTATGTGCGAAATGCATTTCCCCCGCCTGAAAAAAAAATCCTAACGATGCTGTGGTAACTACTGGCTAAGATATTCACAGCTTAAGTCGAAGACATCGGTTCGGGTCTTTGTAGTAGACATGGTTTGTTGACATGACCTATATCTACTACAAAGATCTGCGTCTGCGCTACATCACACAATTAAGCTAACTCAAGTCACTACGCCGATCCTGACGCCCACGCGCTAATTTATTCAAAATTGTATAGATAAATAAACAAGCTTAACTAAAAAATATTGATATTTTTCCCGCCTGTGCTACTAATGTGCTGGTTGCGTCACCTAATGCGCAGCATGCGCTGCTGCGTTGATTACGCTACTCTGACACTATTGCGCTGCTTGTGCTGTTGACGAGTGTGATCATAATCCATCCTAATTAAAAAGTACCTTCTTATTCACATGTTATTACAGGGCACCGAGACAATTTCAATTTATCCCTTAATATGTTATGTGTATGAGCAGAACTTAGTTTAAATTACATGAGTAAACTATGTCCGAAGAAATGCAGCTCTGCGTCATCATATATATCTATACAAATAAATAAAATTGAAGTGTCTATTTGTAATGTCAAAATAACAGCTTTTTACTAAATGCATATCAAAGTATAGTATATAGTATACGGTACTTATATCAAAATTTAAATTTTTAAAATTATATCTGTTCCGACTAATCTCTGAAACGGTTGGACTGATTTTGACGGGACTTTCACGGACAGATACCTGATATTATAAGGAGTAACTTAGGCTACTTTTAAAATTAGGGTTCCCTACACAAAACATTCCACGCGGGTGAAGTCACGGGTAACAGCTAATCTTTTAATAAAGCAGTTACAAAACGATATTATATATAACATAATATATAACTATTGATACGGGCCTTACTCGATTCACTGAAGCGCATGCCCATTGAATCGTAAATCTGGTGACTATATTCAAATGCAAAGAACATTGTTTTGTTTATTCAGATTTTGAATATCAATATCTGTTGTTGGGTTGGTTGGGAATACAGATGTGGTTTATCGATTGCAATCGAGCATGTACGCGATTATAATGATTGTACTAACGTAGCTTATAAGATCTTGATAGATATGCAGCCACTAATAGGTATGGTAAAGTTATGCAGTGATTACGTAACTGGCTAAAGAAGCTCGAGACTTGACGAGTTATAAATTTAAATATTACATGATAGTCTCTTTTGCAAATAACGAATCGAGATGCAATAGGCTATCTAAGAAGTGCTTTCTTACCAGATGCTATAAGCTAGCTTTTCTATAGCCTTTTGATCAAAAAAATTGATAGCAATATGAGAGATAATGCTATCGAGAGAGCTATGTTAGTTGTTTGAGAGATAAAATCAGAAATGAGGCCATCCGTAAAAGAACCAGAGTAACCGACATAGCTTATAAAATTAGCACGACAAAGTGGCAGTGGGCTTGCCACATCTGTAGCAGAACCGATAGCTGAAGGAACAGACGTGTTCTAGAGAGACCATGACGCAGCAAACGTAATATAGGACACACTCGGGCCCGGTGGACTGACGATTTGCGTAAGATCACCAGTTAGAGCTGGATAAGAAAGACGGAGGACATGAATAAGTGACGTAAACTAGAGGAGGCCTACATCCAGCTGTGGATAAGGAGAGGCTCACTACGATGAAAGACAATATTTTTTTATGTGGTTTTCTTTTCAAAAACGTTATTTTCACCGTCAACACATGTTAATTGTAACAATATGCACGTTAGATCGGAAACTTGCCTAAGACATGGATGATACCTGGCTAGAATTTGAATATACTTTATTAAAATAGACGCATCCACCTGGTTATCCACTAACCTGCCAGGTCTTGAAGATATTTTGTTTACCAGCAGATAATAAGGCTTTCCTGCGAGATACAGAAGTAAAATTTACACAGCTGAAGATGTTACGAAAACTAACTTTGAATTTGAATTTTCAAAAGATTACAATTAAAATTTTACTGTTCCACATCGCAAAACAAGGTGGCAACATACTAAAACTGTCTAAAAGATCAAAGGTGGCAAAATGTCTTTACGTCGAGATATGAATAGCATCGACTCCCAGTGTAGCCATACGGAAATTCCTCTATTTTTGTCTTTGATCAGTCAAGTTTAATTACTTCTTTTACTGTATTAATTTATAAAGTCATTGTAATAAATCAGTTTTACTACTCGATTAATCCTGCATAATTCTACTCTTATCACCCGCGTGGTGATGAAAAATCGCTATATTTTGGATAATTCATACTATATCTTTATAAATTATAGCCTATGTGTTATTATGATGTGTAAGCTATATTATTGAAAAGTTTCATCAAAATCCATTCAGTAATTTTGCGTGAAAGAGTAACAAATATACATCCATACATTCTTACAAGCTTTCGCATTTATAATATTAGTAGGACAGGAAGAGTGACAGGTACAAAGGTAGAACAAAAAAATTGCCAAAAATAAACTAACTTCAAGTGTAACTGAAAAGAATACACAAAAAAGAATGTATAATTACACGACAAATAGAGCACCTCCTCCTTTTTTAAAGTCGATTTAAAAGAAAGATGGATGGATTGTGTGAAGGATGACATGATGTTGATGACATTTGTACTGTGACAGAGGACGTATATCAAAATAGAGAAGTATACAAGGAAAAGACGTATTGTGCCGACACCAAATAATTGGTAGAAGGTCAAAAATCAAGGATCCAGCCAACAATTTTGGCAAAATTAAGTTAAGTATACAGAATAATTTCATATCGCGTGTTTTAAATGTGCTAAAAAAATCCAAGCTATTTATAGGCCCTAATACGTCCACTTGAAAAAATAATCTTATTACAAGTCTCGATATTTTTAAATTTTAGCATGGCAACACTAGTGTGTACTGATCGAATTAAAACTTCTGAACTTCAAAGGGCCGGTCCGTGACAACATGTCGGATATGGATTATTAGTGCACGTCAAGATGTGCAAGGTGATGAAATCTGGCATGCTACCATCATATGTCAATTTTGAAAGATATAATTGGACATTTGATACGCAAACATTTTTGTGTCTGTCCGCGCACAGACTATTTTGTGTATCAGGTATGTGTATTTAATAGTATTGTTACGAGTTGCAGGACTCGAATTAAAATGCCGTTGGAATTATCATAGTTTTTTAGAACTATACAAATACGTATAACACAGGTACAAAAATAACCTAACACAACAAGTCCAAACGTAATCCAGAAGGTCGTAATTCAATAACACGTGCAAAGTCCGTCACTAAATAGATTACCGAATACACACGTCTTGCTTCGCTTGTGGTTATCGCTCGACTGCCGCGTCCCTCAATTGGGACAGTGCTTTATACCGCACAGAGGCAACATGTCTGCCTGGCCGCGTGGACCGAATTTCCTAGAATCAGTTTGTTCCGACACACCTGGCTAATGACTGCCATTAAAGATTACAATACACAATGGGCTGTTTTCTAATCACAAATTTTAAACACAAAGTAAACAAAAGAAGTCCAAATGCCGAAAGGTAATAAAATGTGTTTTTACAGGTATACAGATGTGAATTTGTTTTTGTCGGCATCTAGGTCGTAACAGTATTTATATATGTACGTTTCCAAGTGTAGTGACAACTGTGAAATGAAAACAATTTTATAGTTTTCTGGGATATGCCCGCAACGTCGTCCACGCTTGATTTCAAATTCCCACGGGATTCCCGGGTACACAAGTATCACAATTTAAAAAAGAATGTGAACTATCGTTCTAGAAGAAACTGTGTCGGCTATAAGCTAATTTTTATGCATCCGAATAACTTCAAACCGCTCCTGGGAAAATTTCCGCGGGATTCCCGGGATAAAAAGTATAACACATTTTATTACATAAAATTTGCTATCGATCAGTGAAAAAATCGCATTGGAATTGGAAATTTATTTTCAATCTGGCCATTTTAAATAATTCTCAGAATAATTCCTGAGCGATTTCCGGGATAAAAAGTAATTTTAAGTCTAAGAATTAGCTGTTGATCAGCGAAAAACGCATCGAAATCGGCCAAGTAGTTTTTACGTGAATCCCGAACAAACAGACAAGAAATCTTTAAAAAATTGCATCGTGTTCTCCGTCGTCTATTTCATGTGGTTTTTTTAAGTAACATAATTGTACAGACGTGGCATGCTTAGGATTTTATAATATTATAGATAATTCTATAGACTAGAAAGTTAAACTGGAAGATTGAAAGGTAGACCTAAAGATAGACAAAAAAAGAGTTCGATGAATTGTGTGAAGGATGACATGATGATTTGTGTTGTGATAGAGGACCTAAGTAAGAAGAGAGAAGTATTGAATGAAAAGACATATTGTGAATGAAAAGACGACCCCAAATAATTGGGAGAAGATGAAAGAATGATCATGAAGGGATAGTTCACGCCTGATGTTGAGCGAAGATACTGTCTAAGATGGACCACGTCTACTTAGAAGGTACCTATTCAAAGGAGCCTTGAAGACACCCAGGTTTTTCTTCTTCTAAGTCGTTCCCTCACTTCTGAGGATCGTAACTAATAGCAGTAAATAAGTGCTCTCCTCCACCGAGATCGGTTTTGAGCACGATGGAGGGCCGAACTAATCGATATGTCCAGCTGGTCAATCGTAATAGGTGGATTGACCAGGTTGCTGACCAGCTGGGCATATTGATAAGTTCGGCCCGCCACTGTGCTCAAAGCCAATCTCAGTTACCCAGGTTGTAGGGTATCGGGAAAAACCATACAGACTCCGGCAATGAGTTCCACAGTTCTGCGGTGTGGCTAAAGTGTTACATTTATTACCATAGTTTACATTGTAACCTTCAAGTTGTTAAACAACTCTTGATGTGATTAGAATCAATATCCTTTTAAAATATTATCGGTAAATAAAATCAACAGTCTGAGGAAGTCATAAATTCTGTAAAACTAACCTGTTAATTGTGACATACCTACTCTTATATTGAAAGCAATTGATACCCAACCGACCTTAGTGTAACTAGTTCTATAAAGTATAGAAAAACGAATATATCGCGGAAACTCAGGCTTTGAGAATATGCTAAAGGAGTTATCACATTAAACCATCTTATATATAAATGCGAAATTCTTCGTGAATTTTTTACTGATTAGTTTAAGAGTAATGTTTTGTTGTGCAATTTGTTTTAAAATGTATTTTTTAAGTTTCGTAACATCAGTCATAATAATAAAAGTACGTTTTAACGGTTTTAAGCGCGGTAATTTATTTGATTTTTGTTATTCCGACGTTTCGGCCACTTTTCAGTGGCCGTGATCACGGAAGACAAAGATTTCAAGTGTCAACGAGTATTGTTAAAGTTTTATTTAGCCTGCCGTCTAAAACCGTTAAAACGTAGTTTTATTATGTATGCAAGTCGCGAAACTTAAGAAAATATTATTAGTCATAATTTTAAAAATATCAGGACTTTGTCTTTTTATGTTTAAAGTCAATAGCTGACAGAGATGATATTAGTTCTATCTTCCAAAATCTTGAAAATTATGATCCCCACCTTCTAATTTTGAATTGTCAAAAACTCCTATAAAGTTATGAGTTCTTTTGACCAACAGTTCTATTATTATTATTATTTCTAAAACTTGAATATTTAATGCGAAACATGTGTAAATCAACCAAATTGAATCATTTTTTTTTAAAGCACAGAACTGAAAGTACGCTAACGACGGTATTCAAATGACATTGAATACTTCAAGGCTATGTTTACACAGATCACTTTGGTTGTTTCATACAAATTGAAACACAGTACCAGCTTTAATAAATGTATAGCGTATATATATATGTAATGAAATTAAATAACGGAATGTCGATGGATACAAAAATAGTAATTTGAAAAGTGATTAATGTTAAATAACAGTTTATAATATTATTTTTTATTATTTATTACTGAGTCTAAATCACCGTCTTCTATGGGTAAGGTGCCCAGAAGGCTGGCTACGTTTCCTTGCTGGATCGCCATACTGATCGGTTGCCCGAGGTAGGTACCAGCCCTGTGATCACCTGAAGAGTCAAGAGTCGTTTTGATAAATTTTGGTAGAGGCTCATGGCCTCAGGACCCCACGGTCCAAGCGTCTCGACAGCAAACGGCACAAACATGTAACTCTCACTGAGGGTTACATATTTGCGCCGCTTGAGTGATTCAGCTGTTTCCGCCGCCGAACCGGCTGATCTAGACATGTTTGGTAAATGGGATGCGGCCAACGTGTCTACGTCTTTTAATTTAAATAGGAATTTATGTGAATTGACTTTGAATGTAGTTTCTTTGTCTTTTCAGAGAAACACATCATTTTTATTCCATAAATTCCTGAAGTACTAAAGAGTTGTCTTATATATATATATATATATATATATATATATATATATATATATATATGTGTATAAAGCGTATTTATTAATGTACAATCTCTTTTATACTGAACCCACATATTAGATAGATAATTGCAAAAATAAGTAAAGCTATGCGAGAATATCAATATTCCACCGGTTAGACTACGTTCCAGTATATTATATCAATAAAATATATTAGCATTTGATCCATAATTCATAAATAAGGAATTAATTGAACTGAACGGTTCATTATCGATATCTTAGATATTAAAAATAATATTTTATGACAGATTAACATTTTAACACAAAATTTCCTTGTCGAATCGTTTTTTATTGCGAAGCTTACGTGTGTTGAAACAATCATTATAAAAGTATTTTTTCTTGCTTAATTTCTTTACAAAATATTTAACGATTGCTTTTTTTATTTTTGTTGCTGGAATTTTTAAAAACGCTATCTATGCAAGATCGTATAAAGAAGATGCATTATCGTGCATCATTACGATGTTTAACAAGAAATAAAAAATACTAAAACAAGATAACATAATCTATAAGTAAAAAATAGACTCCAGATCGCTGTCGGCGGATGATGCGTTGCCATAGGTGCAAGCCAGCCTTTTGGTCACTCGAGACCTCAATTAGACGCGTTGAGAGGTCTCGATAGAGGTGATGAGCTCCAGGCCCCCACGGCCTCAGGGTTTCAACCCCGAAAGCCACAAATATGTACCCATTACCAATGGATACATATTTGCGGCGTTTCAGGGCCTCCTAGTGTGTGGCAGCAGCCCCAGCTGTCACGGCTGTGACTGGGAGATGGGAAGCCGCCAAAGTATCAAGATAAGTTGCGTCCCATACTAAAAACATACAAAATATTTTAAATAAACGTTTCTTCGAGGGCTTTTTACGTAGCGCTCCTCTTTTTCCAGTTACCAAAAGATACAGACCGATAAGCGAACAGACCGACAGAGATATATTAATTTTGATTTGATTTTGTTAACGTGTCCATATAGGTTTCAAACGAAGAGAAACATCCTTTTACATTTACATATATTTCAAACTATTTTCTACAAGTTAAAGTTTATTTTTAATTGAGTAACGCCTCGAGTTATTTTACGCCCTTTTAGAATAATTCTTCAAAAACTTGTACCTCTTTATTTAACATCTCTAACTTGAGGAATCATAGATTGCTCATACACATTTTCATCATTTATTTCACGCCTTCAAAATTGTTTTTGATAGCAAAAACAGTCTATGTTCTTCCCCAGTCTATAACCTACCATCTAACCAAATTTCACTTTCTTTTAGTCCGATAAAGCTATCAAACAAACAAAGTTACTTTAAAACTAATATTAGGAATAACATTTCTAAAGTATAAATTAGTATGGACTGAACATTTTGAAATTCTGTTTTGAGCCCAAAACAATAACAAGCTACAGTTTATCTTAACGATAGGGCTAAAGTAAATCGACTAAATACCCATCCTACTTTGCACAAACAATAATAAACCCTAAGTCATTTAAAAAACAATAAGCACTTAACCCAGAAACAGGGGATTACGAGAAGGACTGCTGTCATTTGGCACGAGACCAAGTGAATCAGGATTGGAGATACCAGTGAAGAAATCTGCAGAATATTCGTAATTAACTAAATCTAAAAATATATAAAGATCTTGTTCCAGAATTGTGCGCCAACAACTGCAACAGACTACTACAGCATTTGTTTGTTTTATGTACACTTATTTTAATGTTTTAATATAAAATATTTGATTAATTTCTAACCAATTTTAACATATGATACCAGATTTCTATTTTGTTTTGTTGTTGTATGTTGTTTGTTTGTTGTTGTTGTTGTTGTTATTATACATAATTATATCCTATATGGTCTAACAAGTTTCTGTCATAAAATTGAAAAAACTAAAAACTAGGAGTGGCCAGAATACATTTAACTGAGAGATAAAATCACTTTTTATTGTTCCAACAGTGTGAAGTATCGTTAGATAGATTTTACAGAGTCACAACGATGTTTTAAAAAAACTTTTCTTTTTCATGTTTTTCAACAGATAGAAGTATATTCTCTTCCAAAATCTTAATAGTACCTAAGTTTTGAACTATGTAATGGAAAATTCAAAAATGGCCCATTAACAATAGTTGGTAAGTTTGAAAAGCTTGTGAATCCTATTACCTACATGATGTGGCGCTATAAATATCGCAGTCTTCGTTTTTTTATTAATTCGGTCTTAAAAGCGTGCTTCACATACAAATAATCGTGTTTTAAATACACATTCGATGTTTTTAATGATCTATTTGTTATTTCTAGTATTATTTTTCTATAGTATTACATAGACAGATTTTGAAATATTAAGTGTATTTAACGAGATTTAATTCGACTATACCTGGCTACCCTTCAGCACATTTGCAAGCATATTTATTATTAAAACAATGGAACGATGACTCATCCTTGGGCTTCCTTGTTTACAATCATGAACAAATTTATGATTCAACAAGTGTCAGCCGGCTGTTGAGTGCAGCTCAGCTCAATAGAGTAAACAATATCATTTGCATCACTGGTTGGCCTTGATTCCTAGTTCAAATGCATTGACTAATCAACTAACTACGGTGCTAACAACAGTGGAGGAAAACATCGTGATCTAACCTGCACATCGAGATAACCAATGTGTCAAACCTGCCAAGGCGCCTTTGACAAGCGTGGCGGGTGGGTATACTGTCCGTTCCACTACAGTGAGAGGCCCGAGCCCAGCAGTGGAACGTTTATCGGCTGTTATTGTGATTAATTAACGCCATTTGAACATTTCCAGAACGTAGTAAAACTACGTTTTAACAGTTTTAAGCGCGGTATTTTATTTGATTTTTGTTCCTGATTATTAATTAACATTCCTCATTGATACTTGACATCTTTGTCTTCCATGATCACGGCTATTGAAAAGTAGTGAAAAGTGGCCGAAACGGCGGAATAGAAATCAAATAAAATACCGCACTCAAAACCCTTAAACATGCGTTTACTTAAGAGGGTGTATACTCCTAAATCAAATCGGTGTTTCACGTAATTAATTACTTCCAAATTCGCTAAGTAACCGAAGAAAAGAACTATAATTATATTTGTTACTACTACTTAATCCTTCCTTCTACTACTCTCTTTTATTTACTATATACATTAACGACCTGCCAAAATGTACTACACATTCTATGACTTTATTTGCTGATGACGGCACATTAACTATACCGTGTAGTGATATAAAACCTTATACCTTGTTATCAGTAATAAATTGGTTAAAAAATAACAACCTTAAAATAAATATCAGCAAAACAGAAATAATGCATTTTAGTCAAAGACCAAAGACCTCTAAATCTGTTAGTTTTTTATACGACAACAATATCATATATGAAGTAGACTCTGCCCGATTTTTAGGATAAGTAATAGATAATAGATTAAATTGAAAAAATTATATAGATAAGGTAAGCAAAAAATAAGTAGTTCATCATTTGCATTGCACAATTTGGCACCGCCAGTCAATACAGACGCTCTGCTTACAGCTTACTATGGGCTCGTAGAATCTGTTTTAAGATATGATATCATATTTTGGGGTAACTCATCCAATACAAATACTGTATTCTTAATGCTGAAACGCTGTATATGAACAATGTTCAAAATACTTAAAGCTGAAAGCTATAAACCGCTATTTATCAAAAATAGTTTACTCACTGTTCCATCGCTTTGAAGTCACAATGTTTGTACACAAAAATCTACATTTATTTCCAAATACATCCGACGTTACGATTAGGAATATGCGTAATATGAAAAAATTTGTATGCACAATCAACTTTACTGTATAGTATGCATGGCCCCAAAAATATATAATAAATTCCCAAAAGAGCTGAAAGCTCTGAAAACTAGATTATTCAAATCACAATTAAAAAAACTACTAATAAGAAAAAGCTATTACAGTGTAACGGAGCTCCTTAAGGATAAGTTTTAAATATAGGTGATAAGATAGAATGTTAAGTATTTAAATATATTTGTAATATTTGTACGATACGATACTATCATTAGAACCATATCTAAATTTAAATTGTGTATCATTTAGTATTTTGTTAAATTTAAGGTTATATATACATAATAATAAGATTGAAACATTAGTAATAATAATTAAAACCAAATAAATATTGAAATAAGTATGTACCTACATAATATAAGTTTCATAAATTGTACGCTCAACCGGCAAAAAACATGTTATCAGTATAAAATAATAAGACCTATTTGCATAACCATGTTTTTATGCAATAAATTATTTGATTTGATTTGATTTGATTTGATTTGTCTTACAATATTATATGTTACTGTTATTAATTTTAGCGATGTACGATTAACAGTAATAACAATATTAAAGATTGAACATCACGTTTAGAGGTTACTTTGCAATTATTTTTATCGGGAAAATTGATCGAAAATGCGTTTTGACTACAAGGGTTACCTCAGAAATATGATCAAGATTGACATATATTTTTTTCACCTCTATAAAGTGTGTAAATATTGGCTGAGGAATCAATCAAAAACGCTTTTTGTTTCTTACAAGGGTGTTAAGGAAATACTATGTGATCGAGAATATGTTTTCTATTTTATTGCAAAACTGGGAAACAAGATGGGATAAATGGGATGGGATAGGCAAATAGAACAGGAGATATAAGAGGAAAGAGGTTTGGTAGAGAATGGAATAGGAGGAATTGGAGAAAGAATACAATTTTTTACGGCCGAGAGCCCTAAATTAAGAGGCGACAAAACAACCCACAGCCAGATGGTAGGGTATTTGCCCGTCTGGATTGCCACCACCCCTGATCTAGAGTATGCCGCCATAAGAACCTTGAGTTGTATTCTGGCATTAGTGGCCAGGTTCCAGTCTCCCTTTAGAGAGCGACAGCACATTGGTAGCACATCTGATGTTGCAAATGTCCATTGGCGATGGTAACCGCTTTCCATCGGGTAGGCAGTTTGCCTGTTTGCTCAACTCATGAAATTGAAATGCACATTTCGGTCTGATTTCAAGCGTTTTTCTGCTATATCTTCGGAACCCAAAGTTTGATAGCGATAACATTTATATGGCACCATTTCGAAGCTTCGCTGAATCCAACACGAAAAGAATCATCAAAATCGGTTCCAGAAACAACAAAGTTATGGCTGCATATACATAAAAAATTACAATGGCGAATTAAGAACCTCCCCCTTTTTTGAAGTTGGTCAAAAAATGAAGTAATGCGCGAGCGAGACAGAAAAGGTGCAAAAAAAACCTAGTAACATTATCATTATATTACAGCCCGTAAATATTTACGACTACAGTTCCAGTTTAATTTTAGTATTTAATCAAATATATAATTTTATTAGATACAAGTAGGTACTTCGGTCGGAAAGTGTGTACACTAGCACATTTACATTTAAATTAATAGAAAATACATAAAAGAAATAATTTATGGAAATATGAAAGGCAATGGGAGGTTAATTGAACGTATATTCGTAAGTATAAAATTCGAAAATTAGTGTTATTATCTACTATCAAGTTGAAGACATCATTACAGTTATTAAGTTCTACCGATTAAATATAGAAAATTAAATATAGAAAATTCATCGATTAGGATGGCGTGTATACTGTAGTAAAATCCGTGGTAGTTTAGTGGTCAGCGCACTCGCATCCCAAACTCAAAGGACGCGCATTCGGGTCCTGACCGGCCGCACCGCGTATGCAGTTTTCTGACCTACTGTGTATATTGTTACAATGACTTGCTACCAACGGCGAAGGAAATCATCGTGATGAAACCTGCACATCGAGATAACCGATGTGTCAAACCCGCCAATCCGCCTTGGATGAGTGTGGCGGGCCTGGCGGGTATACTGTCTGTTCCCCTATACATGGGAGACCAGAGCTCAATAGTGGGACATTTGTGGGCGTTTATTAGATATACAGTCGAATGAAGAAAGAAAGACTTCATTTGAAGAAATAGCGACGTAATTACATTCTTTATACACAGAGCATAAACTGAGAATTTGTACGTCGTATTTTCAGCAAACAAGGTTTACACTCAGCATGTGTCAGAATTATAACTAACACAACGCTGATTTTCAGTCCAAACCTCCCTTTTGGCGTAAGACCAAAACGACCCAATTTTGTTAAACTAATTATACTTGTGTAGTGTTTAATTAGTAAATCAATTAAATAAATTTAAATAAAACCGATAACAAAATACTCTGTTACTTTAAATTTAAATAAATACATAACCATATAGTTACTTAAAATCTATTGGCACATCCGTGTGTATGTTCGCGTGACAACGTGAAGAACCTCCTCGTTTTGGAAGTCGAGTAAAAACTATGGAATAAATTTTCGACCTACAGTTTTCCTAGAACGCTACAATTTGAGGCTTTTAAAAAATGGCGTTTGATATTGTTACATGCCGTCAAAGATAAACGCACAGTTGCCTGTAGGGCGCAAATTACTATTTCTCGGAAACTCAGTGCGCGCGGCCAATTTTTTTTGTACTGTGTAGTTATAAGACAATGCCCGAATGGAGGGGTGAGCAGTCAAGCGACGACTACGAGACGAGTAGGACGTTTGTAGTGCTCTCGATTAGCGATATAGACGACGGACTTTGCGCGTGTCGAATTGCATTGAATCGTGCAGTGTGAACTGGTTGCATCCAGTTTTATTTGTATTTGTTTCATACGTGTTTGTGCAGTTCTAATAAATTCTGTAGTAGTTCCAACGGCGTTTTTTAATTCGAGTCTTGTAGCTCGTAACAATATTTAAAATCTCAAATAGGCAACGCAATCGTCTCCCTTAATTGTTGCAGATGTCCATGGGCGTATAATTACTAACCACAAGGTTGGCTTAAAAGCAAACATAAAAAACGTAATTTCTATAATAATACAATCCTCATGCTCCTGGAAACACCCGTCTGTCTATGGATATCACATTTTTCTCAGAAATACGGGTTTTACACAATGCTTTAGTAAAACCAAAGAAATAACAATAAGGATGGGTCACCATATATGTAATTAGCGGCGAATTTTTACAGTATGACATGTTCATATTATCTCTACATACATAGTGCTACATAAAACAATAGAAAAGAAAATCAACGCTCAGTTAGGAGTCATCCATTAATTACGTAAGGATGATTTTAGACCATTTTTGACCCAATTTTTGTATGTTATTACCAAATATATTTTTAATCTTTCTTTCGAATGGAGTACAGTATTGTGGAGTGGTATATAGTAATATGTACCTTACTAAATTTCATTCATATAGGCCTAATACTTTCTGAGAAAAATAAATGTAATATACAAAGACGTATAGGCGGATGGACCTGAAGATTTTTGCCAATACGCTTACAGTACCCAAATAAAAGCTTTTCGAATAACTGAGGCATTACCAGGCAAGGATATCTTATACTAATATATAAAGCTGAAGAGTTTGTTTGTTTGTTGTTTTGTTTGTTTGATTGAACGTGCTAATCTCAGGAACTACTGGTCTGATTTGAAAAATTCTTTCAGTGTTAGCAGTGATAGCTCATTTATCGAGGAAGGCTATAGACTATATATCATCACGCTAAGACCAATAGGAGCGGAGCACCAATGAAGAATGTTTCAAAATCGGGGGTTTTTGAAAACTAATTCCACGCGGACGACGTCGCGGGCACAGCTAGTATTACAATATCATCGATTTTACATTTACCTAAATTCTCCTTAACACTAAACCCTTCTGAAATACGAACTTAAGTTAAAATACGTTGAATATCTAAGAAACTGGTGGAAATTTTAACTTTTAAAGGATATTAAAAACCAGAATCGAAATGCATCTATGCATTAGCATATCATTGCAGTTAAAAGTATTGATAAAATCTCAGTATAAAACTAGCTTTAAGTACCGTTTTAAACAGCAGCCCGATCTCCGCGTCATGCTATAAAACATAGATGTCGTCACGATCAATAAAATTATATCTGCGCCTGAGTTCTCCAGCTTTAAAACTGCAGAACACTCAAGATCAGGGATGCTAACGTATAAAGTAATAAACATTATGCATTGGTCTTATTAATAGCATTACACGCGGCGAGAGTAAGACACATCGCTTGCGCTGGCTTCACCATCTGGAAAGAATGGGGGAAGATCGTGGAGTAAAGAGCCTACTTGAGCCGACAGACACACGCGACGGGACGGCAACCAGTTGGTGGCTACGTACGTATGTACGCAAAACAAAGTGTTAAAGCGAAGTCAGGTAAAAAGCATATCAAATAAACGTGCATGTATGAAGAGGTTAATGAAAGTAGATGAAGCGAAAGTTGTTTGTCAGGATCGTCGCAAGTGGAGATCTATAGTCCCTGCCTACCCCCATGGGAAACAGGCGTGATAATATGTATGTATGTATATACGTAAACAGTTTTATATATACGTTAGATACGTATATATAAAACTGTTATACGCCCTATATTGAGTGGTCGGGCGTCTCTACAAAGGAAGCCGGTGGGTGGCCGAGCCGGTCTAAGTCGGCCACACATTCAGATGACTGTATATTGTGACAGTAAATAAGTAAGCAACAAACGCCCAATATTGATGTACGGATGTGAGGCTCGGAGACTAACACTTAAGGAGAACAAGCTGTTGGCGGCTGAAAGAAAGGTCCTAAGAAAGATCCTGGGTCCGACATGGGGAAGCGATGGCAACTGGCGGATCCGAAAAAATGCCGAAATCGAAGAGCTGGTGGGAGCCCGACAGCGCTGAACAGAAAGGAGTCGAGTATTCTATTTTCGGAGGCCTGGACTCATGCCGCATTTCATAGAATATGTTCGAATCGGTCGAAAAGCCAAGATTTTCTCAGAATATAAACACATATGTGGGATAATTTTGAAAGCTTTTTAGTAGCTTATTTTTAGTCATCATTATTTTCTAATTATTAAGTTTCTTATTCATAATAGTTACAGAAACTTTATAGGCTCGTTAAAAAAAATGACTTCTTCGTAATTGAATTTAGAATGCGTTTACTAAAATCACTATTTTAACTTATTTTTACGAGCCTATAAACCATATATACGAGTACGCATTATAGATAAGGAGGTAAGGCTATATTTGTCTGTGCTTTAAATAAACAATAAAATTATTTACATACTCTAAATATTATTGCTTACACAGAGCTCTATTATTAATTGTAATCTTGCAGCCCTAGCTCATAACCATGTACAGATGGCACGACAATAAAATTAATAGCTTACAAATGGATAACCAGGGCATAAACTTTGAGTTTAATATCAAGTACCTGCCATAACAAGATTAGTTTGAAGTTTATAGCTGTTCCTAAAATAAGAAAATAATAAGATCGTTTAAAACTATGTACAGTCGTGGAATGAAAACTTTCGTCACCTTAAAGTCGACTTTTGCTTGCACGACTTCAATAAACCGTACTGCCAACATTTGAATAAATGATACGTTTTGTTACGTTTGTAAAATATAGTAACGTGAATAAAGAAAATTGCAATGTTGACAATGATAGACACTGAGGTTAGTAATAAGAAACAAAGAGGATATAATCACTACACTTATCGTAAATATTAAAATCATCAAAAAGATTTTATATGTCTAAACAATCTTCTTAGACAAGATAGAAAATCAAACAACTTTAATCGAAGTAATGTTAAACTTTATTGTCAAACAGTTGAACATAATTTTCTGTGAAAAGTCTATTCTGTAACTTAGTTTGAAAAGATAACATATGTTCGCGGAATGTTAAATTAAATAATTTGAAAACTAGCGAACCTTTTCATGTTACGAGTATACTTTAAAATAGAGAGATATATTCTCAGCTAATGTAACATTCATTTTTAGATTCTGATACCTGAAATAACCGTTATGCTCTCATTCCAATATCTATCTGTCTGTCTTTAACTTTATAAATATTTTACTACCAAATGTAATAAATCTGTATAATTAATCTACATAAAATCGCTTATAGTTTTTTTCGCCTCTTCCTCTGCTTTGGGTCACGACAGAGGGTAATTACCCCATGGTAATCTATACATATAATATAATAAAAGTGTAATAAATATAAGAAAAAAAAATGCTAAAAACATAGTCAGGGGGATGTATGAAGTGAACTAATTTGGATTTTTTTTTTAATTTTATGTTTCTCTGTTTGTCTGTCTGTTTGTACCGGCTAATCTCCGAAACAACTGGACCGATTTAAATGAAATTTTGTATGGTGTTAGCTTATATCGCTGGTCAACATATAGGATACTTTTGATCCCGAAAAATTAAAGAGTTCCCGTGGGATAGTTAAAAACCGCACCACGCGGACGAAGTTGCGGGCATCAGCGAGTTTTTAATATATTTTTTTTATTTTCATTTTTCAAACTCGATCACATTACGTCTACTCTATATTCTATATAAAAATAATATACAGAAACGGAATTCTTCTTGTATGGTATTACCCTCTTTTTATTTTTGTTTTCTAGATAGAATAATATCTAATAATTTAAATCAAAATTGAGTTCAATTATTTTTTGGAAAAATCAATTTGGGGTCACAGTTTATTTCATTTTTTTGTTTTTCTCTTTTAATAAAAACTTATATTTTATTTAATGACTTATTATATAACTTATTAATCTATTACAAATTATACAAAATAATATTTTTTTAAACAAAACTTTATATCTGTTTGTTAGAGAATCACGTGAAAATAACTGGACCGATCTAAATAAAATTCGACACAGAGCTAGCTTGTATCGCGTGTCGTCTCCGTGGGTTAAACCATTATAGCCAAAAAGCTGCGGTCACGATTTGCGAGTGCCGCTGTTGTTTCTCACAAATACGTTGTCATAGCAACGTGAACGAAGTTTCGCCCGCGCTGCTAGTTTTTTATACTGTCTATTAACTTTCCGGTCACATCTGAAGCGTGATGTCCAATAGCAGATGAAAATATTTATTTATTTAAGAGCTTCATTGTTTTTTGTACTTCAGCCAGAGTAGAAATTCTTTGACATTACTTAAACTCGCCTTGACACTTGAAACAATGTTGGAAATTAGTACCATTTATTTCACGCTTGTCATTCGCCTTTTCATGACGCCATTATTGGATGCATTCCCACTTTTATTAACACCACAATTTTTGTTAATTTGCTGCCAATGTCGTAATAAGTGCGGAGAAAAAATGTTAGGGTTCCGTTCCTATTTTTGGCACAAATTAACCCTACGTTTTCTTCACGTCCATCCGGCCGTCTGTCCACACGTCTTTGACTAACACAGTCATTGTTCTTGGATAGTACTGGGTCTACAGAGATAAAATTTGACAAGAAGGTGTAGTTTGAAAATAGGGTAGTTGACAAAAAAAAAAGATAACAGTCAAGAGCGCGGACATTCTCGTTATCTTACAAAACGCCTGTCTCCTAGATTTTGCACCAGTATAGCAAATTACGAACTCATGACTTTAAGTAATCAAATGGCGTATTCATTATTTTCGTTTAAGCAGATTTTAAAATTATTTATATCGTGAAGAAATAAGTGGTATAATATAATAACGAACGCTGTTTTATATGAAAATAATTTTCTAATTTATTGTAACCTGTGTCACTTAGCCTATTGTGTCCCAAGTCTTGAAAATTGTGTCCCTCTCCTTTGACTTTCAGATCATGATTTGGAAATTTCTAAAAAAAGTTATAACTCTTCAAAAATATTTTTAAAGGAAATAGGTTTCAACAATATCCGTTGAGAAATATTTGAGATATGGGGTATTTTTGAATTAATTCTTTTTTATAGTTCCATAACCAAATTAAGAGAACCGTTGTCATTTATCATCTCAATAATAAATTATTCTTTATTTTTTATTGTACACAAACTAGTTACATATAAAATTACAAAATAGTGGTGATGTATAAAGTTGAGCTTAACCCTAAAAGAGTTTTCTTCCAACAAACCTATGGGTCTAGCGAGAGTAGGAAAATAAGAGGCAGGGTTGTGTACATTAAAGTTTATATGCATAAGTATATAGGTACCTATACCTAAATGTACATTTATATATCTGCATAACAAAATACATACAGATATATAGACATTATTTATTTATTTAAAGACTACACAGACCAATGGAACCCTTCGTCGTGCGCGGAATGCTAACCTAACCCAATTTATTTGTAGCCGTCGATGTAATTTTCTTCTTAAACGTTTCATTCAATGTTGCAACCGCGGCTATGTTGCACATTCCTTCAAAACATCGTTTTATTAAATTGCCATATTTTACCAGTACACCGCATACCTATTGCGGTTGAAGTAATAAGACGCGTCTTATGGAATCCAGTTCAGATAATATAAAATGTAGAGCTAATCGTTCGATTTTCACGTACTAATTACAAAGAAGATAGATAATTCAACTGCTACACTCAGAGATATTAAATGAGGATTAACGTAAAGAGAAATTTAAAATTAATCTTTTTGATTTAATCTATTTGTACCTTATTGGTTTAGATAGGTTAATATGAAAGCCTAATTTTAATCACCCACCTTATTTCCAGTCCCTTGTCAAAGATTTACAAAGATCTTGACGCTCGTATATCTTCTTTCTTCCCGAAAACCTAAATATGAATTTTCATATTCCTAACTTTAAGAATTGGGTAGATGACTCATGTTACAATAAATTATAACGCAATGTTCATGTAAAAGAAAAGGAAGAATGGAAATAAATACCTTGTTATCATCGTACTTTTAAAATATCATGACAGTTTATTTGTTAACTACTATTGAAACTATAATAAACGCGTACATTTATTATAATAACTTATGTGTTTTGAAATATATTATTGTATATGTGTAAATATAACTATGTATATATGTATGTATTTGTATATTTAATTCTTAAATTAGTTTGAGTATTTATGTATTTATTGCCTTTTTCCTGCACCACTTACATCGCATGATTCAAATTTCTTTGATTTAGGTTGCCTGGAAGATATTCCTTTGAGCGATAAGGCCGCCTATTGTATTACCTAGAAAATATTGTATATTTTAGTGTGCAAAAAGTACTCTCTCTCTCTCTCTCTCTCTCTCTCTCTCTCTCTCTCTCTCTCTCAAAACACTTTATTTAATTTACTAATTATATGAATTCATAGCCTGCTAGGCGCGCGTAAAATCTAGACGCCTTTGGCGGGTTGCAAGATGAAAAAGAATATAAATTGATTTTTTTATAATAGATTCGCGTTTGATGTAAGATGGAGCACGCTTACCTTGATCTAGGTATCTATTTACAAGGGCCTTTAAGATACCCAGATTTAAATGTCAACTACCCTATTATGGGTCATACATACAAATTTTCAGCCCTCAGTTTACAAGAATTGGGTAAAATAATTTATTTTGGCGTAGAAATACAGATGGACAGGACGATTTAATAAAGGTCCTGCTTTTTCCCAAAATGACTACAGGATCCAAAAAACTATATCGAAGATGATATTTTATGAACAAAATCAATATCCATTCATAATACTTTTTATAAAAGGAAGTTCTAAAATAAACGCCAGTATCCCGTAGAGAATGTCACACTGTTTTATAACAGTCAACATCCACAGCCCGAATGAATTATATAAATGAACAAGCACATAAACACCTTGGTTACGACTCTTACGACGCATCGGGGTGTCAATTAATGGAAATTTCGCCTAGACCGGGCAGCCTCGATGCGGAATCGCTGTTACGTCCAATAAACAATAATTTAAACGCGCTGAAGGCGAAATAATGGTACACACAAACGCATTCCAACAAATCTTCAACAGTAGGAAACCGCAGTGTACATTCTCCGTGCTGATCACGAACACCTGGCCGAACCAATAATTTAGCTCACACCACTATTTCACGTGCCATTTCTCTAGTCATTACACCTACTTCCGTATAGGGTTATCATTATTCCATATTTATATTATTAGCAAAAGGGGATTAGTTTTGGATCCAACAAGGAGAGAGGCAGATAGCTTTTGTCGAGGTAATCCGTTTGCGGATACCCCACTTCTCGAGGACATATTTAAAAGTGGGATAGTGTCGGACTCATCGGTTTTTTTTGCCTAAATACCAACTAAACTCCCCGGTATGCCTCCTGACGTCATATGCCAGGATGCGAAATTCAGCTTGCGACCTTCTTACTAACAATGCAAAATAGCATTAAAATAATTACATCCATACAGGAACGGAGAAAGAATACAATTTCCTTCTGCTGGGTGGCCTGAGAGGCGACAAAAACACCCCACAGCCAGGTGGTGCGGTATATACCCGCCTGGATGGCTAATACCCCTGGTCTAGAGTGTGTCACCTTAACAACCTTGAGTAGTGTTCCGGCATTAGTGGCCAGGTTCCAGTCTCCCTTTAGAGATCGGCACCATATTGGTAGCACCTTTGGTGTTGTTGCAAATATCCATAGGCGATGGTAACCGCTTTCTATCAGATGCGCCGTCTGCCTATCTGCTGAACTCATGCAATAAAATTTAAAAAAGGTGCTGTAGCCGACTCCGCAACCCTGGCTGACGTGAGCTCGCCCCTGTCTACGGATGAACCTCTCCTTGGGCCGAGGGATGGTGAGAGAGCAGATGATAGGTGAGGAGTCCAAAACAACCTTGAAGTCGAAAATGTCGTGGTCGAGCTTAACATAATAGAAAAAATAAACCACCTCCGCTGGCTCGATCACGTAGAACGGATGGAAGAGGATCGAAATGTAAAGAATGCCTATATGGTACAGTCGGATGACCGACATCCGGTGGGACACCTCAGATACCAGTGGAAAGACAGAGTGGAAGCTGACCTGTATGAGCCTCAGGCCCATAATTAGCAAGAAACAGCAATATAAAAGTGAAAGAAAAGCTATATATAAAGTAACAAACAGCAGAGGACAGATAAAAGTGGAGTGCTCTCGTTTTGGAGGCCAAGACACATTTTGGGTCGCTGAGCCTATAGAGTTAGTGAGTTAACAAAAGAGGTTCTAGCTAGAAGGGTAGTTTTCTAAAATAATATCGGTACAATAGGCCAAGAGTGTTAATGGGGGCCATCGTAGTTTTGCACCGAGTAAAGGATGTCCGCAGTATCGCGCATTAATGGCTTTGCAGCCTTTATTAAAGAAAGAAACACGTCTTACTAGCCCAAGTTGACAAACGCCTACATATTTGTAGATCAATAGGACTTACCAATGTTACAGAAATAGGAGCAATTCCACCCTCACTCAAATATAATAATGTTATGTTTAGCGACTTTGTTTGTTTTGTACCTGCGTCGTGACCCGGGGCGGTGATTGTATCCATTTTTATATGAGTTTTTGGATAGATGTGTCTTAGTAGATGGAGCCTGATAACACCGCGTGGTATTTGATGTTAAACCTAAGATTCTAATATTGAAAGCACGGAATTTACTGACATGTATGAATTTGTAGTATTATTTTAAACGTCCAGCTGCTGGCCTTGGACCTACCCATTACATGAGGACAGACGATATATCCGATTGTCAATTTTCATACATAAATAATTTAACTAGCCTTCCTGTATAAACAGCACATCGCATGATAATTGTAACCATACGTACACTTATATTGTGTCAAATTCTGAAGGTATGACGTGTATAATCCCTGCCAGGTTCCGAACCTATGTTATTTTGATACTTGCTACTAGGTGTTATTGATACTTGCGTGCTGTAGCAACTACACTATCAGGTTATAGTATTTATTTGGTCAGTGCATTCGATAACCCTACTTCCGATGATACATGAGGTGTCTGTTGTTTATGTACCTTATATAATTTTGTGTTTAAAAGTAAAATATGAACAAGTGCAGATTTGTGTTGTATTGACGATTGAACATCACAATGAATTGTTGGTGTAAGGTTTTCAACAATTTCACTTCTCAACCTGTAGGTATATAAACCAGGTTAACGAAAAACCAGTCTGATACCATCTTAAGTACATTACTATTAGTTTAATTTGAAATCAAGCTTATCAGTGTTACTGTGGTCAATATTTAAACTAATATTTAATGCATTTTCGTTGACAGTTTTTGAATTGTTAGCCTATTATAGAACAACGTACATAAGTCTCGGGAGTCAATTGAATGAATAAAGTAGATACCTAGGCGGTCTGATTATCAAAATATAGGTAATAAACGAACAATATTTGTAGGGTATTTATTGATTTTTTGTGATGAAAAATGAACTGTTTAGTCAATTGTGTCTTTTCGAACTGCCGCAAGAACTTTATCGTTTGACGTCAGTCAAAAACCTATAATAATTATGTCTGAGGCTTCTGTTACATGGTTTTGTCCGGATGCCAATTTGCTTAAAATGTTTTGGACATATAAACAAAGTGAAACAGGCACTACCACAGAAATAACTACAAACAACGATTTTACAAAGGACGGGAAACACGTGAACGTAAATTATACTGAAAGTAATACAAACATAATAATGTAAAATGTTTAATTATTACTAGTAGAGTACTTGGACTCCGCAAAAAATGTGTCGGAATAAATGACTTTATATTAAAACAAAGAATTTTTTATACAAAAAGTTGAAAGTAGGCCTCCCACTGTTTATTATCGGCAATTCTCTCAATGCAACGAATTGTTACCTCATAACAGTACGCCCACAACTCTGATATAGGAGTTTCAATAAAACTCATCCAAGCAGTGACAGCAAGCGCTAAATACTTCCCACTCAATCTTACAATGTATCAAAGCTATAAATCAACGATTTTATTATGTTAATTAAGTATTTCAAGATTTCCCGCATCATTTACTAAGTTTACGGTGCTATATTGAAATGTAATTGCAGATTAATTGCAGACTTAATTTAAAGATTGTGGCTGTGCAATTTGGTTTAAATGAAAGATGTTTATTACGCTATAATAAAACTACGTGTTAACGGTTTTAAGTACGGTATTTTATTTCATTTTTATTCCGACGTTTCGGCCACTTTTCAGTAGCTGTGACAAAAGACAGTTGTGTCAAGTGTCAAAGTTATTGTTAAGCGTACCCTCAACTTGTTTGTTTTAATTATTTAATTTTTGTTGATGGTTTTTATTACCTACTGGAGCCTAATCAAATTTACCACTGCCAACAACATGTTGTAGATTGAAGACAAGAAACTCTTCAGCAACATGTCTAGCTGTAATAATTTTATAATAATACACTTACCTTATTGACATTGCTTTTCCTAACACACACAACATACAAAAAACAATAACTGAAAAAATAAGCAAGTACGCAGAACTCAAAGATGAAGTGAGCAGAATTTGGCGACAGGAAAAAGTATACATAGTACCCATAGTTCTCTACACAACAGGCGTTATTCCCAACCATCTTCTCCAGAGCCTAAAACTATTGGACCTCAAAGAAACCCTCTACATAACTCTCCAAAAAGCCGCAATCTTGAATACATGGAGAATAGTCAGAAAATTCTTGCAGATAGACGAAAACGAAATTGCCCCTCATAATAACATACCGTCAACATAAATTTTCCTCACTACACGCTGCATTCACTTGGTTTAGGCCCGTGGATGTGGTTCAAACTAGCCAAAGTGCTAAGAAAAGATTACCTTTCCAAAATAATAATAATAATAATTTATTATGAAAAATTTTACATGTATTATGTAATAATTTTATATTTTAAATGCATGAGAAAGTAAAATAAAAAAAGAAAATTATCAATCAAGTTGGGGTGTGTTGTGGTGCACACAGAAAGAGCTCACAGTCCTGAGGTCTGGCAGTTGTTTTTTGCTGGGTTGGGGTATTAATAGTTTTGATCTTTGGATCTCAAAACAGGTGGTACTTGCCAACCATCTTCTCTTTTGAAATTTAGGTGTTTTTTGATTTCAAAAGCCTCGCGCATCACTCTGGGTATGGGGATTTGTGGTTTATCGAATCTCAAGTAGTAGTAATAAATTTATTAAGCTAGTTTTGTAGTGGAACACTTACAAGCCTGGCGCTGTTTAATAGTTGAAGTCGCAAACCATTCCCGACACGTACGAAGAATAGATACAAATTTCCGTCTTTATTAGTCGGGCTTAGGTTTACGAGGCATAGCAATTATCTCGGCGGAAGATCTTCCTTTGAGACAAGACTCACGAAAGAGCATTCTCGTGTGATTTGCACATTTTTTTATTGCTGGAATACAGCAAACAGGCCCACCTGATGGAAAGTGATTGCCGTCACCTATGACCATTTGCAACACAAAAGTTGTTACCAATATGCTGGCCGCCACGAAACAGTTACTGGAACCTAGCCTAGTAATGCTGGAAAACACCTCAAATTTATTATGGATCAGGATCAGTCCTTCAAAGATTTTTCAAAATCAAGTCTTTTAGGGCTGAATTTATCATTACTATTGAATATTCATGAATATTTTATATACACTTGATTTTAGTTATATATACGCACTATATAATTAAAGTAAAAGAAAACAAGGTTTAATCTGATCTTTGAAAAATAACACGTATTAACACACACAAAAGAAAATTGTAATTAAATAAACACATAAAAAAAATATGTCCAATGAGGTTTTGATATGCACATATTTAAACAAATAGGGAAAAATCATTATCCAATTTTATACTAGAAAGTCTTTTAAGTCTTAATGTGCAGAAGATAATATCCAAGATTTTATATAGCATCGATGCTAATACGTATGTACTATGAATTTATTCTGTCCTCGCAACACTTAGATACGAAAGTTGCAAGACTTTCTCTAATTTCACGATCGTCAAAAACAGTAAACGTCGGCTTAAAACTTTACGATAGTTTTACGTTGCATCTAATTACATTTAATGGATATTATGTTTGTTTAATATTAAAGTGCCTTGTGTATAAGGCACTTTTACAAGTATACATATCTGATTTGTAAATGGCTATAAGTACCTACCAAGTATTATTTGACGGTCTCTGTGATTGAGTAGGCTAAGCCTTTGCTGGCCTTTTAAGTGTTGGACTTCTGATAGCACGCTCGGACCTACCAACTAAACCTCTCCTGCGTTCCATCTCATCGCCCTATGTGAAGATTTCGGGAACCAGAGATACATCCGACGGTCATGACGGCGCTGGCCTAAAGAGCCTCCTTCTTAAAGGAGCATCTATCCCATTTTTTTGTTGAAGCAGGGGGAATACTTTTCGTACACTACCGAGCCCTTTGTGGGGGTTAGAACAAATCGGCGAGATTTAGGCCAAAGAAGTAAGTGGCGTAACAGGATCGCCACTGGCATGTGTAGAGACTCAGATGGTAAAGTCGTTCTCATTAATACTACACTAAACCTAAACCTGCATCCCATATGCCCGCGCTTGTGGTACGAAGAGCATGAGACTTAGAACGTAGTTACGCCCATTCTAATCCGCGCATAAAGGCTTGAGAGTGCCCCGGGAAACAGTGCAAACTCACTTCGTAAACAGAGGTTTTGGTTCCACCGCATCCCCAGATGGAGATGGACCCCTGTAGCGAAATCACAGGAGGAGATTTTGCGCATACTTGCGCCTCCAGACACCCAACTGACGTCGGTACCCGTGAGCCGCATGCGTACCTCTCTCCCTTTCTCATTCAGGGGCCTCCTGGTGTGAAATTGCTACCTCACAGAAGCTTGTCACAGCCCCCTAAGGATCATCGCTGCGCAGCATGGCCTCAACCAAACTACCCAGTGAATCGATCAGCGCTACGATGGCCTCGAGCTCAAATCTCTGCGGTGCCCAGGCAGCGCATTCGACCAGCGTATGGAACGTAGTCTTGTGCGCCACACTAGCGGCACTGATGGCAAGGCAGACATCCCACAATCTGATGCAGATACTTATCGAAGCAGCCATGCCCGGTAAGTATCTGCGTCATCTGCGTCTGGAACCGACCCTAGAGTAGTCCATTGTATATTACCTACAACACAAGCGTAACTTGCTTAGCTTAAGGATATACAATGTGAATGCTTGTATACCAAAAAAAACAACTAGAAATCCCACGTAACTCTAAAGCTGGTGATAGACGCGCGAGCAAGTAGGCGGATTTTTGGCTCTAGGAGCTTCACTCATAAAATTTCGCATACTAGGGTGGCACTTGAGTAAAATATGACAATAGTAAGGTATTTTAATACTCGCTCTTTTATATGAACGTTTTATTAGAATTTTGGTTAAAATTTATCTACTCAATTCTTAGGTGATGACGTCATGTATCAAAAACATTTAAAACTGAATTTTAAAAAACTAAAAGCTTAAAAACGAAAACATTCAAATCAAAGTTACGTAATAAAAATATTAAATCGGGGTTGTTGTTTTGGACTATATTTATTATTAACATTTGGTTACTGTATGACTATATTATAAGCACATCACACTATTTAGAATATGAGCTTAATACTAACTAAAAATGCAAACATTTTCATTGTACCACTGTTACTATTAAACTACTAACATGTTTACTTTCACACTTTTCTTAAATTGTTTTTAATTAACCACCCTATAATAATTTTAACGAATAAGTCACCGACAGCTTCTACTAAAAGTTTTAATATACAATCGGAATCGGAATTCGAATCTCTGATAACCTAAATATCTTGGAAACCAATGATTAAATTAATATATAAAGATCCCAATTTATTTTAAATTTTATCGTTCTTACTTTTAGATATATTAAAATTTATGCTTGAGACCTACTATGTTAATTGGTACTGTGTTTAGATCGTCGCCCTTAAGGTCTCACACCTTTCTCACAGAATCTCAAAATGACCTCTGTCACTTGGCAATTTATGAAGTGTTACGATACCTATCTAAGGTGCGCCCATCGTATTGCAAGGCTAAGTGTTTGGCTCAATTAAAAGCGGGAGCGGGCAGCGACGCGTAAGGCGTGTGAAATTGTGTATTTGACACGTATTACAGTAAATTCCAAAAAAATATTCTTAAAAAATAGGTTATTTTTTTTCATATAAACGGTTTTATTGAAGAGGAAGATAATATACTAAAAGCCAAAAAACAATTAGGTAGGTCTTAGGTAGCGGTCATCACCCCGCTCATCAATATAATATATAAGGCATTGATTCATTGATCAGACTCAAAAAGAAAATGATGGAGAATAGCGTAACCGGAAGGAATGTCGCGTAATGAAACACGTCCCAGCTTAGCTTTTAGTACATTATATACGTCATTATTATTTTTCTTTTCAATGAAAAATCTATTTTCGTTTTAAATTTTTATTTCATTATTCATGGTGTACTGTATTCTGCTTAAGTCAAGCGATTTCATACCCACAGTGAGGGGGTTGTGAACAAAATAATTTATGTGTGTGCAGTTCACACACAGTAGAAGTGAAACTTCAAAGAATATACAGGCGAACATAATACTATACTTACTATAAAAATTATTAAAACTACCAAATTTATCAAAACTACCACCAAAACTAGAAAATCTATCAATACTTTCAAAATGACTAAAATAACCAAAATGGCGAAAATGGCAAATCACAAAAAAATACCCAGGAATTTTGTATCGCTTTTTCGTTTCATCGAGATATAAATCACGATTCTACCGAAGTTTAACTTCAATATGTAATCCGCCATCTTGTGGCGGAGGCCATCTTAGATTAATAATGATACAATTTAATTTTTTATTTTTTTTAATCAAGGTGTTAAGTTGGAATTACTAAATTTGACTCAAAAAACAACAAACAGGGCAAGCGAAATAAAACCGTTTAAAAGAGCGTGCGTTTAAATACCATCTTACTTTTACAATTTCGCCAAAGGAATTATTGTTTAAACAGAAGTTAATGAGCTGTTTGACTCGTTAGAATTAGGACGCACAAAATCAAGGAAATACATCCATATAAAATCAAGGAGGCTAGGAAGTTAGTTATGACGATAAAATTGATTAATTAAATTAAAAGTGTCTGTTGATTTGGCAGTCAAGTATCCGATTTAATTCGAGTTGTTGTTTCAATTATTCAAATATCTCGATGATTTTCGATTGTTTTCACTCGTATTCGATGGTGACGAGTACTACTTGGGTGTCATAATAAAAGGACCCGGCGTTGAATCGATGCGAATTACGAGTACGAATCGTGATTGGCCTCGTGTACCACCAGCCGTTGAACTGAATAAGTTGACTAGAGTTTTTTAATTAAAATTCTATCGTATGGAATTTCTCTAATTTTCCACCATAGTGTTGAAAAGTTATACTTTTTCTGAATTTAGAATGTAAATTTCACCATGTATTAATTAAAACAAATCAATCAGTCAGGACTTTAAAAAATCATCTCTCAATTATAAAAACGACGAACACCAATAATTTTTGAGTACATATATACATGATTTCACACCATTTCGAATGGCGTTTAGAATACATCTTCGTGCCAGATTTCGTCCGTATTGACCTAATGCTTTCCGGGATACATGGTTATAACATACGAATAGACCTGACGATTTTAGAAGGGTTTCCGCTTTTTACGAAAATTGCTATGGAACCTTGCAAAGATTTTTAATACGTCATAACAAAGATCAACCCCAAGACGTTCGATTATACACACACCACCACAAAGCCATGGCCGCACTGATAACTCGAAGGCGGAACGACAACGAATTCCGTAAAATGATTCTCGATTCGCCGTAAGCTTACCAATGCAACCACACCCTTACTCGTTCCTATTCTGGCTCGCTCCCCGCTACCTTCACTAACCCAGCCTCAATAAAATGTGGGTAGTATTATGTAAACAACAGTTCTCTAATAGACCATTACTGAGCTGACCCGATGGTCAATGACAGGTTTAGATAAATCCAGGAATTTAAGCTAATAGCACGCTGGAGACTCGCTTCAGCGGCCCGACCACCTATCGTGTAATGAGCGGTGTGACTTGCTATTATGCTCCCATGGAGTTGAGTGGAATATGCACTATATTACACATATGGACAGGTTGCTTTAATGGTATAGTGTAGGAGTTTGTTTTTACCGTGTCCGCATAAACCGCGATATTCTTTGAGCGCCAGCATCTGTACTAATAAGGTAGTGTTTGTCCGCGAATTCTAAATAATAAATAACGAAAAAATTACGTGAAAACTGATATTTCTGTTAGAATATCAGTCCGCTGCGTCATGCGATATGTGAAAACTACTCTGTCATATTAGAATATCAGCCCAATCTGTCTATGCATAGAAAAACTGCAGTCATTCTTCGTGTCGTTTATACTTGTCTTGCCATAAATATTGTAAGAAAGATTTTTTTTTCTATTGCATTAGAATTTATAAGTTTTACAATATGTTAGTTTAATACATAAATATAAAACAATTTTAAACATATAACGCTTATTCGAAGTGGTCTCCATTGGCTGAAATACAGTCCTTTAAAAGTTGAGGCCAGTTATTAATAGAAGCACGCACTCTTTCCATGGGAAAATTCTTCACTGCCAATTGTATGGATTGTTTTAGGGACTCCAAATATTCATGGCGTTTAGGGCAAGCCGTACTCTCTAAAACTGACCATAAATCATAATCCAGTGGATTAAAATCGGGACTAGACGACGGCCAGTCTTCAGCTCTGATGAAGTCCAAAACGATCGTTTCCAACCAAGACTGCGAGGACCAAGCTTTATGACCCGGCGCCGAGTGTTGCTGGAAGGACCATTCTTGGTTATTGAACATGGTGTTGTTAAAGGGTTTAACTACATTCTCAAGAATGGTATCTTGATACACTTGTGCCGATATTTTGATACCTTTTTCACAAAAATATGGCCCAGTCACTCCTTCATAGCTATCACCCCACCAAACCATGACTGAAGACGGATAATGCCCACGTGGCACTCTGTCGACTAATTGAGAAGCTTCCTTAGAGCTTTAAGCATAAATACGGTCATTTTGTTTGTTAAAATATTGCTCAATTGTAAAAATTTTCTCATCCGTAAACAATTTTTTTCTGTGACCTCCCTTTGCATACCGCTTCAGTAGTTGTTTCGATTTTACCACCCCATTTTTTTTTTAATTATGCGTTAAGAAATGACCAGTGCGTCTCTTATAGGCTGCAAGTCCTAAGTCATCTCTTAAAATTCGCGACATGGTTCTAGGTGATGTAATATTTTGTTTCTTTTTAATTGTAACAGTATTTATGGCCAGACTAAGTATATGTGTAAATACTAATGAGTGTGTCCAATTATAATATAATGAATAAGTCTCAAAAACAGTGTTATGAAGTCTTTAATTAATGAAGCACGCTTTGACACATAAAAATTCAACAAGTTATACGATACTTAATCATAAATAACCATTTTTGAATTATTTACAAGTCTGTCTGTCTGAAAGTTTGACACGAGTAGCCTCCGCAAACACGCCAAAGGATTTCAGTACAAATTTTAAACAACAATTCTCTTATTCATAATGGTTATATAAGATTTCAAAAAAATCCTTGTTCATAATCTTATTTGGAATGTATAAACCTCGTATAAGTTTTACGAAAAATATAAAGCGGCCTTATACATATTTTCTAAGAGGCACCCCACATCTTATTCCTAACCGAATAATATTTATATCGCTGCTTGAATACAAAGGGGCCACTAATCAAAACGACACTTTTTTACAAGAGAGCCTATCAAAGTCATTATGTTTATTTTTTGTGGATTACCCTGTTATCTCAAATTACTTTTAAGCATGTTACATGATTTTAAACGGTTACCAATTTGTTTTTATATTTGTATAGAATTTTGGAATGTAATTAATATTTTCATACTTGTCCCGCGAAGTGCAAAAGTTTATTAAAGACCGAAGTCATTTCTGTAATTAAAATGGGAAGTAATTGAAAGTTTTTAAATATGAAATTATATCTAACTAGCTATACCCTCCCGCTTCGAGTGCCGTAAAATCCGTTCTTAACTGAACTCTACTTGGCGAAAGGAAGAACCATGCCAAATTTTAAGTCTATAGGTATTATAGTTCCGTGATGAGTCACTATATACATGGATTTCAATTACATATATTTAGATTAGTGGAATTAAAATTGTTTAAATTTTTCGGATGTGTGTTACTTTTATATAGAAACAGCAATATTTAGAATTGTATGTGCAGTCAAGGATTATAAGTCCATTAGCACCTTAATGTTCGTATTCATTCGTTACAACATGAACAATAACGTGATATCTATACAGTAAAACTACTGAAACTATACGCATGTATATGTTTAAGACTGATAGTTAACATAAGAATCTTGTCTTCTCTTGATTCAGAAGATTGTAGCAGTTTGAGGCTTCGAACAAGACATGGACTCATAGGCCTACAACCCTACAGTAACTGTATTGAGACTGGTAGACCTACCCTCTTCCAGGGCTAGCAGAGCATGTACCCGTAGCCCTAGCACAAGGCGAAGGAAGGAACACCTAAGGGTTTTAGTGGGTATCCGTGACTGTGGTGTGGCAATTGCACTTTTAGTTCTAACTAGAGGTATTAGTACCAGTCCGACCTGGCGAATCCTACTCACCGGCCGATATTTCCCCCCAAGCGCGGCTGATGGTCCTCAATCGGATTTCCCCTCGCTAAAAAAATGGTAGGCCTACCCTATGACAGCGCCACGCATTGACCTATCAACAGCACTTCGCAATTTTCAAGTTAGCACCGTTAGCAGCGTGGTGGCTTTAGTTCTTCGCAACGAGATTTTGGAAGGTCGGTGGCCAGGAGCTTTTATAGACTAAAGGGCGTTCCCTTGAAGTATAATGTTACGGTTACCTAAATTTTGTAGCGCTTAAGAAAACAATACTCCCCGGTTTTGCAGCACTAATAAATATAGAGTAGCGAACACAACAGAAAGATTTTATAACTCCCAAAATAAAGTAGTCGCGGCTCTGCTTCAAGTTAATGGGCCATTAATGGACACTACATCGTGACATAATCTTATCTTAATATTATAATAACAATAATGTATTTTTGTAATTTATTATGCACCTAGTCTGGATTTAATAAATATTATTATTATTAAAGAAGCGGTCCAACATCTGGGGCATCGATATCGCCACTTTCTCTACGTGGTGTACAGGTTGAAAGTTAGTTCTTTTTAAATCATTTCATAGTCGTCTCTTCTAAAATTAGATATCTTTTCATAGAGAACGCAATTCGTTTGACAAATTGAAATACTGCAAATCGAAACGTGATTCAATCAGTGATAAACAGATCGATAGAATACATGTATTAAGTGGTTTGGAAAAATGTTATTTCATACCTAACTAAAGTCACGTTGGTCCTAGATCTTGGATATAATGTAATAAAATGTAATATATAAGGTTGAATATTGCGAGTAATAGTATACCCTCCTTATAGTCATGCAGATAAACCTATAGACTAGATAATAGTCAAATCAATTGATACAGATTTATCATCTTACATATACTCTCCTTATAGTCTTGCAGATAAACCTATAGACTAGATGATAGTCAAATCAATTGATACAGATTTATCATATTAGATATACCCTTCTTATAATCATGCAGATGAAGCAATAGACTAGATGATAGTCAAATCAATTGATACAGATTTATCATATTACATATACCCTTCTTATAATCATGCAGATGAAGCAATAGACTAGATGATAGTCAAATCAATTGTACAGTTTTATCATCTTACAAAATTCGTGGCCCCATGTATTTTGTACGAGTGTACAAAGTTATGACGTTACAATTTTGTACAAGTATAAAGGAGTCAAATAGCATATTAATTATTATTGTTTAAATAGTAATTACATTTATTTATTTGATTTAAAAAGTTATATTATGAGATGGTATTTTAATGCTTGATTTTTATATGTCAATAATGTTAGAATTTATTTTAATACCTATGTGTTATCTACTCACGTTTAGTAACATTTATACAAGTATATACATATAAAACGAAATCCACCTCCTTCTGTCAGTAATGATAATCGCTAAGTTCAAAGATCCGAGATAGACGAGAAAATAAGTAATACATGTTCGTTCCAGAAGGAAACGATAAATTTTTGTAAGTGCGAACCCTGACCGAAGAACATGCAAGGCTAAGCCAGATTTTCTTACATGAAGTGCATATTGTTTCAATTAGCACCCGCTGAAAGTAAAAAAAGCTGCTTAAAATTTTCCGCCTCCTAGTTCAGAATAACAGAAGAAGGCCCGATGGACTGACGACCTGCGTAAGGTCGCCGGTAGGAGCTGGATGAGGAAGGCGGAGGACCGTGATGAGTGGCGCCGACTTGGAGAGGCTTACGTCCGGCAGTGGACTGCGATTGGCTGGTCACAGTTCAGAAATTAGTAGACTATGCCATTGGCGTGCCATTGTGTAGTAGCAAATAATATACAACTTCCTACGAAATTTAATTCTATAGTCGAAATTGCTTAAAAAAATGTCCACGACATTCATAGACAGACGGGCGGGTAACTGTTTTTTCCAAACTAGTTAAGGTATGTATATTGCATATACTCGAATTTCAGTGTACTGCATATTAAATAAACATTAAACCGATATCTTAAATACTAATTATTCACCTAATTAGTTGGTAATGAGAAGCTTTGAAAATCAATTACTCAATGTAAAAATGTACATACATAACACACGTGTTACGGTTAATGTACAAAAATTAGTTATTATTAAACTTTTAGATACCACTTAACAAACACTACTCTATGGTTTAATGGTGTAAATACATGTAAATTTTGTAAACAAAATTTCTATTATGTTCCTTAGTCTGGGTGTTTAGTTTCGGCCCCAGAATTGTCCCTTGTAATAACCCACACTCTTGTAATAATTTCACCTCAATTGCAACTTTTACAATAAATAATAATTTTTAAACTTTGTAAAATATATATTTCAATTCGCGTATAGTGAGGATTCAATAGTTTTGAAAAATTTTCACTGTCATCATTTGATTATGGAACTGAAAAGATATACTTCGATTCGAAGAACTTTATTTCCCAAGAATGAACAATATTAATAAAATATTTTAATTTACACCTAGTTTTCACTTGAATTTAAATTTTCTATCGCGATATCATAATACTTATATACTATAGTGCTAGGTTTATTGCAAAAACTCTTGATAATCCTTAAATAAAATTTATTTTCTTTCATCTTCTCCCAGTTATTTAGGGTCGACACAATATGTCTTTTCCTTCTAAACTCCTCTATTCTAACATACATCTTCTGTCACACCAAAATTCACCATGTAATCCTTGACAGAATCCATCCAACTCTTTTTTGGTCTACCTGTACATATATAGCCGTCAAACTTCCAGTTTAACATTCTTTTTGTTACGTGACATTCATTCCTCCTCATTCAATACTTAAATAGAATACAGCTCAAAAATCACATTATTGAAGCCGTAGCAAAAACTCTAGTCTCAATACATAATAAAACGTAACAAAACATTGCCTTACAAGTACAAGAGACTGCTAACTACCAACACAATTCAATAATACAGAACATTTCTAAAATACCAGATTAGACGATAAAACTGCAACACGATATCCAATCTCCTTAGAACATCGCTTTCTTTGTTAAATACCCAATTAAAGTGAGACAGTAAATATAAAACAGTGGCACCTGTCTACACACCGGCCCACACGTTTAACGAACTGGGCAATAGAAAGCTATAAATATGTATAAAAACCATTAAATATGTTATTTTTAATTGGATCTGAATAGTGGGAGATAACGCCCATCAGCTATGGGAACGCATCTGAAACAGGAACAGCTTAACATTTTATTTTTTTTATTTTTATTAATCATATTTTAATTATCAAAATTAATAAATTTTGAGTTTCTTTAAAGACATTTGTAAGAAACTCTTTGACACTACCCGTGACCAGGTTGGCTCATATTTGGCCCAGAAAATTTGCATTGCTATACGGCGTGGCCATGCAGCCAGCCTCTGGGCACGCTTCCCGCTGGTAGTGATCTAGTAAATAATGTTTAACTTTAGATTTAATTTATTTCAGTTACGTTTATGTTTAGTTATTATTATTCTTATCTTATAATATATTTAGATAGATTCTTAGCTAACTTGAATTTAGAGATCTTTTCTTAATTTAAAGATTAGCATCTACATCAAATTGATCTTCATGTCAGATATGTAAGATAGATGATGTCTTCCATGTATTAGTGGAATGTTTCCAAACTAACAGCCTTAGAAGTGGTATACATTCATTTGATTTAGGCTGGTGCAACAGCATTTTGGCAAAGCCCTTATCAGACTCTGCCATAAAAAATATATAAATATCTTGCACACGCCATCTAATTTAATATTTCATATGTTGATTGTTGATTATTAAGGCATCATAACGAAGTTGTGGCTAAGCCTTTAGGAAGAATAAAAATAATAAAAAAGATCTAATCCGGAATATTTTTTATTTCATACTATAAATTAAATATACATGAATTATACACTAGTACACTGAAGAAAAGTTTACCTAATTCATCTTCTTCAGCCAGTCCTTGTCCACTGCTGGACGTAGGCCTCTCCAAGTTTGCGTCAGAAGTCTCCCGTCTTCCTCATCCAGCCCCTGCTAGCGACCTTGCGCAGGTTGTCAATCCACCAGGCTAGAAGGCGTCCTAAGCTACGTTTGCCGATACGTGGTCTCCACTCCAGAACACGCTTGCTTCATCAGCCGTCGGTCCTGCGACAGACCTGACCGGCTCACTGCCACTTCAACTTGCTCATTTTGCGAGCTGTGTCTGTTACCTTCGTTCTCTTACGGATAGCATTTCTGATTCTATCCATAAGAGAAACACCTAATATAGTTCACTCCATAGCACGTTGTGCGACTTTGAATTTGTGGACCTAGTTATATTGTATTTTACCTTTAATCCCTTGAGACTATAAGTATATTACTGAGCCTAGGTCATCAAAGGCAATGGGTAATCTCCCAGAAGAATGGTGGCTACGTTACCTCGCCGAATCACTGTAGTGAACCGTTCTTTGAGTTAGAAACTAGCCTTCTGAGCGCCTGAAGAGTCGATTAGGCGTTTTGAGAGCGGTTCGTCCGAGCTTTTGATCCCTTGTTTAGCCGTGTAATTGTGAAAACATAAAAATATACTATGAAGTTTCTAGAATTGTTCTATTTACCAATACAGTAAGGTTCTCATTGCTTGTCAGAACATTAACTTGACTGACATAACCTCGAACTTTAAGCTAAGACAAATCGCTGTGGCAACTTCACCTTCACTCAAAATAACACGAAGGGCCTAACATGTTGCATTATTTATTACACGTCAATTATCACACTGATATTCACAGCAATAATATACATATTTTTTTTAGAACCAATCAGTCAAAGGTTGATTTTTTATTTGAACTAAGTTATAATGAAGCATATTCGGAAGTTTAAATCTACTTGCCACACTAAGTACACTGCTTCCCAGCCTGATATTGTTGTTGTAAGAAGAAGAAGTTGCAAACAAGCTCCCTAGCAACACGTCTAGCCAAAAATTATTTTATTTCATACTAGCGGTCCTGGCAGAGCTTGAAAACATTTTGAACCCGATTATTTAAATTAATGTAGCATTCTAATAGTGAAAGAATTTTTGTAATCGGTCCAGTAGTTTTTGAGTTTATTCGTTACAAACATACAAAAATACAGTTACGAGTTGCGAGACTCGAATTAAAATGCCGTTGGAATTATTATAGAGTTTACTAGCCCTATACAATACAAGTACGTATAACACAGGTATAAATATAACCGAACACAACAAATCCAAACGTAATGCAGAAGGTCGTAATTCAATAAAACGCGTAAAGTCCGTCACTATTAGATTCCCGATTGTACACACGTCACGCTTAGATCGTAGTTATCGCTCGACTGACAACTCTCTCCATCAAGCCATCGTTTTATACTGCACAAATGCAAATATGCCCGCCCGGCAAGCATCGACATAATTTACTAGAATCAGCTTGTACTCATGATCCATAACACATGGCTAATGACAATAAGCTGTGCTCCACAATAAGTAAACAAAAGAAGACGATCATAAAAGGATTACAATTAGTTCAAATGCCGACAGGTAATAAAATGTGCTTTTACAGACTGTATGTGGAATTTGTCTTTGTCGAAGCCTAACTTGTAACAATTTAAATAATTCCTCTTTATAATATTAGTACAGATTGAGCTGTCTTGCCCTTTTTTTAAATACATGAACATGTTACAATTCAGTTTTCGAAAAATTCATGGAGTCGTAGCTAAAAATGCGCACTAAGAAAAAAGGAATACATTTATTTTTAGTTTTTGAGTGATTTGTTACAAAAACTACAGCCATGTACGGGTTAAACTATGTATATACATTAAAGAAGTACGTAGAGATGAGGAAAAACGATTGTTTTTGTAATTTAATTAATAAATCACTACAAAACCTTAAAAAACCCTTTTAGCCGAAAGTAACTCCGATCTCAAAAACTACTTAACGGATCTTGTTCGAACTATTTTTTAATTACTTTTTAAGTTCAGTAGAGCTTAAGGTAGTAAAGTAAGATAGTAACCTTACTTTTTTTGCAGATACTTTTACTTCTTAAGTCAAAAGTTACAGAGCGATACAAATTATTTTGAAGGTCTCACACATGACCCTACAAAATCATCTCTTTCCTTTCAATTCCTCCCACTCCTCTACCCGACATACATCTTCTATCACACCACAAATCATCATATCATCCTTCACACAATTCATCCATCACTTTTTTGGTCTACCAATATATATTACAAGATTATACAGACAAAAAAATATATTTCAACCATCTGCAGTTACATATAATATATTGTAGCCTGCATTCTTAGTGACATAAAGTATATTAGATATTCTTACTAAATTTCATCCATATAATCCGTATAAATAACTTTGATATATAAAGGGGGATAATCATGTGCGTCTGTGCCTACATCAGTTTCGGACTAACGCAGGTAATGATTTCATAGGGGTTCAGTTTTTACCGAAATATTTTCTGAACCTTAAAATCAAAGACTAAATTAATAACACAAATGGTTGAAATAACCAAAGCGCGAAATCTCACCGCCAAAGGAAACCGACTAATAACGTAGGGAATAATTAATAACTGTCACACTAAAGTAATTCTACATGATCATCAAACATATTTGCATATATAACAGTCAATAATTAAAATCTACACTAATGAGTAACAAATACAAAAAATTCACTAAATTAAAAGTAAGTTGTCATTAAAAAGTACACATCATGCAATTCGCTTCAATTAAGTATAATTAATAAGACAACTATAATAAATATGTGGCCCAACTTAAAACGTAAAAGACCAGAAAGAATAGGAAAATATAATTAGAAGTAATAAGAACTCAGTTGTTAAAATTAATATTGCATGTAAATAATTGTAGTAGATATAACAATTAATAGAAAGACAAAGAAAAAATTAAAAAGCAGACTTGGGACGGCTGCGCCGACGACGGAGTGGGAAAAAGAATATGAAACAGCGAACCTGCTTTGTAAATTTATTCTTTCTGCCCGACAATAATTTCTTCCCAAACTCAAAGTATTATGATGTATAATACCTGTATATTTTAACGTCTTTTTTTATTGCTGAAGTATAGCAAACAGGCTTACAGCCCAACTGTGATGGAAAGTGATTACCGTCGCCTGTGGACATTAGCAATACCAGAGGTGCTGGCAATGTACTGCCGGCCTTGAAGGAGAAACTGGAATACAACTCAAACTTGTTATGGTGGCATACTCTAGACCAGAGGTGGCAGCCATCCAGTCGGGCAAATGCCCTGCTACCTGGCTGTGGGTTGTTTTGTCGCCTCTTACAACATGCCGCCCGGCCGCAGGAATTTGTACTCTTTCTGTGTTCCTACAAGGAGGAGACGTCTTCCATTATCAGTCCATACGCTCTTAAGTCTTAAGTTATACATATTTTTTAAGTAATAAAATTCAATCTCAAGAACTTTAAATCATAGAATAATAATTATGCTACCCGTAGAAATGAGAATATCTCTTTGTTGTCAAAATGTCACTAGTCTCAAGTCATCATAATTGTACATACATACTATATACGCCTAATAATATAATGTGCGGATTTTGGTTTAAATATACTATTTTTTTAATTTGTTAACTTTGGACTTATTTGGTCTAAAAACGTTTTAAGCAATGAAACGTAATTTAAGTTATTTTAATCAGAAATTCTTTCTCTTGTGCTCAGACTTCACTTGCGATAATGTTATATTATTGATTGTGGCCAAATGTTATATTTATAACATTAAAATAATGATCTTAACGAATAGGTACATGTATTTGTATATACATACCTACGCTATCTGTCAATCTTTAACGTCATTAACAATAACAACAATATCGCATCGCAAATTACGCTTTAACCCATCGCTACATCTGCGTGAAACCACAACATTATCTCAGAAAGCAGAGGCAGATTACACTTTCATGTCTAAATCATCAAAAGGCAATCCAGGATTCCATATTGTTGCAAGCCGATACTAATCTATTTTAGGTGTCTTATTACCCCTTTGAATTTGAGTGATGTATTGTTCACGCTAATCTCTTTGTTCATGCCGCCTTAAGACGTCATAAAACCTTCTTTTTTCTGTTGGTATTTCATGCGAATTCCTAGAAGCCATTAAAGCCGACTATGTAACGATTTCAAGAATCAGTGGGCGGCATGTTTTTAGGAGGCAATATCTAATTTACAAATGGATGAGGGTCGGTCAGTCAGGAAATGCGCCAGTCGTGTTCTGATTCTGACTCGAAACGTTACCTAGTGCTTTCGGAGCGAGTATCTTATAATGACGAACTTTGCACGATTTATATGATAAGGATTTTTTGCCCTACGGTTTGGTATTGATCTATTCGGCTATACTTGTAAGAATTATGAATTACGTGTGTGTATACTTCTAATAAACTTTATGACAATTCCAACGGCATTATTCGAATTTACATCTTACAAATTCGTAACAATATATTGATTACATCATTAAATAATAACAAAGAAATAGATGAACAATAACAAGGAATATAAGCGTATCAAATAAGCCGATCGACCACACATGTTCGAAATCGCTAATAGGCATCACGAAATACCTTTAAAGTAAAACAATTTAGCTGACCGACTACCTAGAACGGAATTATCTCCGGTCATAAATCTTCTTGGAATCAAATTGTTCTCATTTCACACCGAATAAGTTACGGAGCGAGGCGCAGTGCACTGCAATTACGCATGCTAATGACTGCAGGGGCGACCACTGAAAAACCCATAATTCATTGTTTCGACACACGGAGACCAGTATTTATTTAAAATAACTAAGAAAACAAATAAGTATCCAAAGTCACTGAACCAACTAGATTCCTTCAGTTTGTGTTATCCGTGCAGGAAAGAAGAAAGAATACAATTTCCTACGGCCGGGAGGCCTGTCGTAAGAGGCGACAAAACAACCCAGAGACAGGTGGCAGGGCAATTGCTTCTCGGGATGGCTACCATCCCTGGTCTGGAGTATACCGCTATAACAAGCCTGAGATGTATTCCGGCATTAGTGGCCAAGCTCCAGTCTACATTTAGAAAGCGGCAGCACCTTCGGTGTTAAAAAGGTCCATAGGCGATGGTAACCACTTTCCATCAGTTAGGCCGTCTGCCTGTCTGCTGAACTCATGTAATAAAAGAAGTTCCGTAACAATTTTGGCAAAGACGGTCCTGTCAATCAGTTTGTATATCTGTTTATTTTTGCTACTTTTTCTCGTTACTTAGTCTATATTAATGAAATTGGGCAGGAACGTATATTTTGTATGTACCTGCATAATGGAGTAGCGAATTTGCGAAAAAGCTATAACTACACTAATAATTTTCATCCCGCCATTCTTGTATATTCGTTCCACAACTAGAATGAAATTTGATACATAATACGTCTGTCGATAAAGGTGAAAATCAAATGATACTTTTATCCCGACAACTGGTGTATTTTGCACAAAATTCATGTTAATTATTATTGAATTCATATCCAAAATCTACGCAATTGAAACCGGTTTTAAAGCGCTAGTCAATTATTATCAGAATCCTAATGATTCTGCTTATTATCAACTAGTTAAATAACTACGTTCCTAATTAAACAACTGTTATCAACATAAATTTTAAGTTAATATAGCCAAGAAAATTTAACTTAACCTAATTAATTAAAATAAGATTTGTAGTCTATATATAGTATCTCGGGACCTGTACCTGTCATATTCCTTTGTTAGCAAACTTCCTCTTTCAAACAAAAAATCATTATGAGTCATCCTACACATAATACGTCCACTTCTTTTTTATACTACTTTTGTATCCATAATCTTCCAATTTCACATTCTTTTTGTTACATGATTTTCACTCTTCCTCATTACATGTGCATAACACCTACAAGTAAACTACTAAAAGTAGGACTCCTATGGATGGCTAAAAGGCTAGCTAGCTACTATGCCTTCCTGAATCGTTAAATAGATCCATTGCCTAAGATAGACACACTCTGTGGTCACTTCAATCAATCTGATCGATTCAATCCATGCAGGATCGAAGAAAGATTACTAATTCCTGTTGACGGCCTACCATAACAGCCGACTAAACAACCCAAAACCAGGTGATTGGAATTCACTCGTTTAGATGGATACCACCTCTGCAACTTAACACCTTGAATTGTGTTCGGGCATTAGTGGCCAGGTTGGAGTCGCCCCGTCGCCCGGCTGCACATTAATAGCAGCTTTAGTTTTGAAATCCATGGCATGGTCTCCCAGCCATTTTAATATTACATACTATAAAATTATTAGAGCTAGGCATGTATGCTGAAAAGTTTCTTGCGCCGCTTCTTCTCTTCAAGCCACAACATGTTGCGAAGCGGTGATAAATTAGATTAGGCTCCCATAGAGTAAACAATAACCATAAACAAAATTAAAACTAAATAATTAAAATGAACAAGTTGGCGGTAAGCTAAATAAAACTTTAACAATATTCATTGACACTTGACATCTTTGTCTTCCGTGATCGCGGCTACTGGAAAATGGCCGAAACGTCGGAATTATAAAAATCAATTTAATTACCGCGCTTAAAACCGTTAAAATGTAGTTTTATTAAATATCCCTCCATACACAAAACAGGGTGACAATTTAGAATACCTAATCGTCACTGACAAAATAGAAGGGAAAGATCCCGAGGGCGAAACCGATGCTATGGTCCGACCAGATCGGCACCACACTCAACGACTCCGTCTATGACGCACTGCATGTTGCTGCTGATCGTCTCCAATGGCAAAAAGTAGTAATAAGTAGTAGGGAAAAGTCACGGCCCTCACGACTCAAGGAGGAAAGATTGCAAATATCCATAGGTGACGATATTCACATTCTTTAAGGTGGACCGTCACCCTATCTGCTGTACTCCAGCAATAAAAACCAACTTCAAAAATCGATTAGGCGTTTTGAAGCTCTTTATAATTATGACTCAAATTGTTCATTTTATAAAGATTATCATGATCTTCAGCCGAATGAGACTTCGATTTATGAAAGCGTGTAATTTCCAGTTAAAGAGAACAATTAACGTAATCAGCGATATCTTTTTGATTCCATGTCACTTTGACGTCGTAAACGAGGCAGAGACCTTTTCGAAAATTATGTTATTATATACGTACAGGTGCAGCCATCATGCGTCGCAGACAATTTAAAAGTATGATTATAATGTTATTTTGATCTGTGACAATTTCTATATCAAGCGTGGTATTAATCGTATAGAAAAGGTCAGTTGTTAATTTTGATCGGTGTTTGGCCAACGTAACGTGCTAAATTATATTTTTGTATCTACCTCAATTCAGTTGGCAATTAAATATCAAAGCATAAGCACGTCGCCGTTTTTATTTCAATTCACCTAATACCACAACCACAGTCCGCACAAAAATCAACGCTTTCGTAATAACAATCGGAATTTTGTCAGGTGATGGGCATGCGCAAGCAATATAAAACGTCAGTTTTGTATTCTTAAATGATGATCTAGTATATAGTCTAAGGCTGGTGTGCATAGACATTTAATCGACGGTTAAAATAAAATAATCGCTATTTAGTCATAAAATTTTAGCGATTATTTTATTTTAAACATCGGTCAAATGTCTATGGACACCGGCCTAAGACTAATTAGATTAAACATTATACACCTATTTACTTAGTGTAAATTTTTATTTATATTGCATGATTTCAGCAGATAGGCAGACAGCCCACTTGATGGAAAGTGGTTACCATCGCCTATGGACATTTGCAACACCAAAGGTGCTACACATGCGCTGCTGCTCTCTTAAGGGAGACTGGAACCTGGTCATTAATTCCGGAACACAACTCAAGATTGTTATGGCGGCATACTCTAGACCAGGGTTGGTAGCCATCCAGTCGGGCTAATGCCCTACCACTTGGCTGTGGGTTGTTTAGTCGCCTCTTACAACAAGCCGCCCGGCCGCAGGAAATTGTATTCTTTCTCCGTTCCATAAACATAAAATGTATTTATGTTTATTATTTATTATTTATTTATTAGTATTTCTAAACTTCAATGTACATACATGCAGCTTCTCCGTTCGTCCTATTGAGGTCCGATGTATGGATTAATGAAAATATATTTTTAGGACAAATAGTTAAATTATAAATTTGTTACATTTGTTAAAATCACAGAGTAGTACGGAAGCCATTATTATAAGAGAAAGAATAATGCTGTCTATACAAAATAGTGATGTGCATTGTAGGAAATCAACTCAGTTCGATTTCTAACGCGCATTCTCTCACCTAGTAAGACTGAAGAAGCCGGAAAAGTACAACTACTGTCTATCTCAAATGCAAAGTATTGGCTGACACATCCCATACGAAGTACCTTGTAGCAATATCTCATACTTGACCTATGAATTAGATATAACTGTTAATTATTTATGTACAAATAAATGAATACTTCTTACTGTTTAAAAGTAACATTATAATTAAATACATTCACGATGTTTTTCTCTTTATTTACATAATTTCCATGTAACATTTTATTATTTTATCGAATCCACAACTCAGACAATGGAGGCCAGGACGAACAGTGAGGTGTTTTAGAACCATCCAGCTTCACTTGGATACTAAATGTTTTACTGTCATCAATTAAGATAGATAAAGAACACTTAATTGCTTACCAAAATAAACAATTACAAAACTGAATAATTAGATTTGTTAAAATAATAGGCGGCCTTATCGTTAAAAGCGGTCTCTTCCAGGCAGCTTGACTTGAAAGAAAACATGAGTAGGGTGTGGTTCATCAGTAAAGAGTTTTTTCAGTCAAAGCAAGAAACATTTTGACGTAACCCGTGACCGAAAAACCAGTATCAAAATCAAGCGTAGAAATACAAACAGTATTTTGGGCATTTCTTCATTTTATTCCAACCAAATATTCCAACTTATTTTATTCATCATCATCATCCTAGTGTTAAATCCCGGTTACATTCGGGGCGTCTGCCTCGAAGTCCGGAGTCCGCTTTCCTACTTTTTCTACTCCACCTCGTGTAGTCTTCGGCATCCCTGTTTATGAGACCATTGGCACGCATGTCACACTCTACGACGTCAAGCCAACATTTCTTGGGCCTACCTTTTCGACCGGGACCTGACGGAGGCGTCATGGCTAGACATTTGTTTCCCACGTAAGTAGCCGGTTTCCATAAAACGTGGCCATACCAACGTAGGCGAAACTCTTGCAGTTTATCCGCTATGTCTGCTATGTGATGCGAGAGTTTCTAACGCGGTCTTTCCTCGTGACTCCACACATCCACCGCAGCAATTTCATCTCCGTGACACGCGCTTGCTTGTGTTGCTCAAGTACAGGACACGCTTCAGTACCATAGAAAATGGCAGGTCTAATGATAGTTCCAACTTAGTTTAATATTAGCATTTAATTTTTTATTTTGCAACATGAATATACATATAGGAACCATCGGTTAAAATTACATGACAATTTTTTTAATAACAATAATAAAATTAAACACAACTGACACAGAAATTATAATTTAGTAAATAAAATAATATGTAATATAATATGCATTTTACTATTTGTGAATTTGTACGCCTAATAGGTAAATAACATGTGAAATTGTATATGTCCTAACATCTATAATATGTACCATGTTGTTAAGTAAATAAATTAATTAATTGATTGATGACAATATTATTTAATTTACCACAATAACGGCAAAGGAACTAAATGTTAAAGCCTAGACAAATGTTTTAATAAAAAAGTATCTAATATCTTCCAAACAATGGAGTTCTTGTGGCAACTCAAAAATCATATTTCACCAAACAGGTAAGATTTTCCACATAACTCCACTATTAATGCTTAAAAACAAACAATATCCTACAACTGTTTTTCGTTTAACCAAATTCAGATGTTTTTGAAAACAAAACTGCACGTTTTGCTGCATGCAAAACATCATCCATCAAGAACAAGGTTGTATGGTTTGTGGTCTTTGCCTGTCGTTCAAATACTACTACTCACGAACGAAAGTACTACTACTCAGTAAAGCGGATATTAGACGGTTCATTTCAGTGTTTCAATATGCATGAATCAACTAAAGTGATCTATATAAACTTGAATCATCCAATGTAATTGAGTACCGTTATGTCCTTTGAGTTCTATGCTTTTCAACCAAATTGATTTAATTCGGTTGATCCGTCTAATATCAGCATTACTCAGCCCTCCAGTCCCCGTGACTTGTTGGTGGGAACCATGAAGCGGAACTTGATAAATTACATTTATGCCAGCTCCGTAACTGTCTTCATACAATTACAGTGTTCTACATAATGTATGTGCATGGTGCACTCATTTTTTTTTTAATAAAGTGATATATTTGCATTTGAATAATACGAGGCTGTGTACATCACATGTTAATATCAGCGTGGTAATTACGCGTCGGTAACCCCGTATTAAAATGCGCGTTGGCCATCAAACCAATTGATAAGGCTCATGCATAAAGATGTGCAGCGTGTGGTGGGCGCGCGCATCGCCGCCGGAACTTTCTTTGTCTCATATAAGACACACCTTATGATATGACGCAAAATGAATTATTTGCAAGGTGTAGCAATTTTTGTACACCATGCTTAAACACGACAATTTATGCAATTATTAGCTGAAAAAAAATATGGAAATGTACACCTTTTCTGTTCATGCGAATTTTGACAAAGAAGAATAATATACATGTGTATTGGGCTAATAATCATGTTCCAAATTGATTATCAAGTTTCACACATTAGTAATCGGAATTTGTTTCTTACCACGTTTCCTTTCACTAGAATATTCACTTTAGAACAAATAAATACCTAGGCGGTCACCCGTCCACTTCTTCATCTCTCGCCCCAAATTCAAACCCACTTCATTAAAATGAAAAATGGGTGTCTTGGTTATCGATCTACAACAATTTATTTTTAATAATTAACTACCGTAAAAGGAACTGACAACGATTTTAAATTACTTACATGCAACGCTTATCGGCATGTAATCAACATTCTTTATTTAATTTATCGGTTGATTATGGATTCTGACACTACCTGCGGAAAGTTCAGCTAAATACGCTCGCAACGTTTTTGGAGTTACCTATGATACGTCAGCGGAAATCACGCCGAGTTTGGATTAGCGCGGATAATGCAGTCGCCAACTTTCGGCGCGGTACGTTCCGCAAGTGTGTCGTTACACTTAAAGATAGTGGTAAAATAAACAACAAAGAACATATAACTGACATTAATATTTAAACTATTAAAGTTACAAATTGAATACGACTAAGTTGCTGAAAATAAACTAACTTATTATAAACTATATTACAAATCGCTGCGAGAGGGAAGCCTGCCCAGAAGGCTGACAATGCTGATTCGCTGGGCGAAATATGAGCCAGCCTTCTGATCACGGGTACTGTCAAAGAGTTGCAAATATTTTTGAAGAAACCCTTTACCTATGGACGTCATTTTTAAACTCCAAATGGCATAAATATGTACCCCCTTCCTAAGGTTCCATATTTGAGCCGTTTGAGAGCTTCAACTGTTGAACCAGCGTTGCCAGCCTCTAACTCAGTAATTGGAAGATATGACGGTGCCAAAGTGTCGACTCGATGTCGATAGAGATTAATATTTTAAAATTGATTAATAAAACAAAAGTAGCAAAAAATAAACATTTTGAAGTCGATGCGAAGTAAAACATAAAAATTACTTCATTTTGCAAATTTGTTGTTTTTTATGTTTTACTTAGCACCTACTTTAGGATGTTGTGGAAAATATTTTTTATTTTTTAGTTCCTGTTAAATTCGGTATTTTCTAGAAAAAAAATATTTTTCACTTTTAAGTTACGTACTTATAATTATGGTATCCAATAACAATTAAATTTATATGAAACTATCCTGAAGCTATACTGAAACCAACACAACAAGAATGATCAAAATCGGTTTAGAAATAAAAAAGTAATGGCTGAACATACATTAAAAAATATATACCTATATTTTTCACAACAAATTGACCTCCTCCTTTTTTCAAGTCGGTTAAAAAGATTGTTATAAAATGGTATCTTACATCAAAATTAAATATAAATAGAACGGTTTATGACTCGTGCGAAATAGGATTATTTCATCACTTCGCTCGTATAAGTTTCCGCACGTCCCTCCTACGATCAGTCAAGCAGTGCAGGTGCGCGAGCGCATCGATGACTTTACCTATAAAAGTTCTAAAATCGCATAACTCTCAATTACACATTATTTGAAACTCAGCCTTATTAAAATAGATTTAAAATCGCTTACAGCGTGAATACCTGGGTGAGACTTATGCAGTTATAGGCATGTGAAGTTATAATATTTTACGAGCTTACCCACTAAGCAATTGCAGTAGCAACTGCCGTCGCAATATGCCCGTTGAATGACAAACTGACGTATTTCATACAATTAGCCACTAAATAGTCCAGACGACATTTCGTTGCCGCATCCTGTCATAGTCCAGCTCCGAATAGTCTATCCTGTTTCAACTTAATAAATATTCTCTGTGGATATAATAAACCTATTAAAGACTCATTGGTTAAGGATAGGCTGTTGTGTCCGTCATTAAAGATTTAATGATATGATATGTATAAGTATATAATAATGATGTTACGGAAATGTAATTATTAACATCTCTATATATATCCTGGTTTACAATTGCATTAGGTGAGTACTTAATAATAACAGCATATAAACGTCCTGGCCTTGGGTCTCCCATTTCATAGGAGAACGAACAGTACACCCGCCACGCTTGTCCAAGGTGGATTGACGTGTTTGACACATGGGTTATCTAGATGTGTAGATTGCACGTAGTAGTTGTAACAATATGCACATTAGGTCAAAAAACTACCTAAGTGGTGCATGCTTTCCAGCCAGGAATCGAATCCGCGCCCTTTGAATTATAGACACAATTGCGCTAACCACTATTGGCCAGATCCTATGTCTTATCGACCGTTCATTTGCCTTAATATAGGTTCAAATTTGACACAAGTTCCATACCAGTTATGTCAAAATTCAACCCATTTATAAGGCAAGTGTACGATTAGTGACATATAGGAACGGGCCGTAAGCTGCCATGGTTTCGCTTTAAGTAATTACAATGCACTTACAAAACTGGCGAATAAGATCTTATCATTGTTTGAACAGAAGTTTTCCAGTTAAGTAATATTCAGTCACATGCCTTACCATCGCTTGAATTTTAACGTTACTTGTATGAGCTTATATCAAAGTTTAATCGATAGTAAGGCAAAAGATCGGTCGGTAAAATATAGGAACCGGGCCTGAGTAGAAGTCTTTTCAAACATCTCTTCTTCTGTCGTTCCCCAATTGCTGAAGATGGTGGCTTTGATGGCAGTGAATAATTGCTCTCTTCCACCGGCATCGGTTTTGAGCATGGTAGAAGGCCGAATTTATTGATACGTCCAGCTGGCGAGCAACCTGGCCGCGAAGTTTCTTACCTTCAACTTTCTCGGTGACCACAAACTTCTCCATATTGTCTGAATTCTTTTAGGCTTTGTGATCAGACGACATTAAAAACTTAATCGCAAGTTACTTAACTATGCAAATGTGTAATCAGGCTTAAAAGACAGTAATCTAGGTATAATTTTCTTGCACATAAAATTGTAGATAGTAACAGCATAGGAAATAAACGTAATTCAGATAAACTTCAAACCAAAAAAACTAGTCCATAAACTCACTTCTGTGTTCTTAACCTGGTCTTAGACAAACAAATCGTAAACTAAGTAATACTACATATTTCTATTGCCCTTCACATTAATAACGTCAACAGATTAACAACTACATTCACAACATCTATACTATAATATTATAAAGAGGTAAAGTTTGTGAGTTTGTATGTTTGGGGTAATCTCCAGTACTACCGATCCGATTTTGAAAATTCTTTCAGCAGTATAAAGCTACATTATTCCCGAGTGACATAGGCTATATTTCATTGTGATTAATAAAACAAAAAAGTAAAAATGTTTTACGCCCAATGAAGTGAGCACGGGAACGCCTGTCAAATATGTTACAGCAATAACGTTCCACGTAAGAATTGCGCACATCGTCGTACGAGGCACTGCGAGTGTTTTCTGGATTTATGAATTAATTGAAGGTTTAATAACCTTCAATTAAATATTGAACAAAAATATAAAGTCAAACGTGTTCTTCATTACTACTAGAAAATTTAATTCAATTAAAATAAAATTGCGTGTTATTTATAGAAACATGTTCACTGAGCCGTATAAAGCTGGGCCGGTCAACTAGTAATGTAATACATAATAACAGGCAGTTGGACTTATCTCGTCGCAGTACTACTTATCGATTCGCCATGGTAAGTACGACCGGCTAGTAAGAAATTAAGTGCTTCAAACAATAAATAATTGTTTGGAATTATCGCCTGAGATAGCTCTAGTGTTAGTTATTGGCAGACGCTATCGAACAAGCGATGTACCGCCATTATCGTTAGGATTTATAAATTGAGAGGCATCATACATATAGAACGACGCGGCTTCTGTTTTATAGCAGATAACCGTTATTCCATAAGAGCCGGGTTTCTATATAAAAGATACTATCTAAGTATACATTCTTTTATCTTGCCATTGGTAGAAAATTAACTTTCTCCGTGCAGGAATGGAAAAGAATACGGCCTGTCGTAAGAGGCGACTAAACAACCCACAGCCAGGTGGTAGCGTATTTGCCCGTCTGAATGGATACCACCCCTGGTCTAGACAATGCCGCCATAACAGCGTTGAGTTGTGTTCCGGCATCAATAGCCAGGTTCCAGTTTCTCCTTGGAGGCCGGCAGCACTTTAACAGTACCTCTGGTATTACGAATCCATAGGCGACGGTAATCGCTTGCATCACAGTTGGGCCGTCAGCATGTCTGCTGTGCTTCAGCGATAAAAAACACATTATCTGTGTATAGAGTTTATGTGAATTTCTAACCTCTAATTATTATTTTTTTATATTGCAGGAGTTCAGCAGACAGGCAGGCGGACAACTTGATGGAAAGCGGTTACCATTGCCTGTGGAAGTTTGCAACACCAAAGGTGCTACAAATGCGCTGCTGCTCTCTTAAGGGAGACTGGGACCTGGTCACTAATGCCGGAACACAACTCAAGGTTGTTATGGCGACATACTTTAGATCAGGGGTGGTAGCCACCATTCGGGCAAATGCCCTACCATCTGGCCATGGGTTGTTTTGTCGCCTCTTCAGGCCGCCTGCGCCGCAGGAAATTGTATTCTTTCTCCGTTCCTGCACGGATTAAATAATAAGCAGGAAAATAGGTAGACGTTCCACCTGATAAAAGGTGGTTACAGTTGCCTATAGTCGTTTGCAACACCAGGGTTGTAGCCAGCGCGTTGCCGATCTCTAAGAGATTTTGTAATGCCCTTCTTAAACCACCCCATGTCCATGATAAATCCAAAATGCCATGATAAATCCGGTGGATGGCGAGTGGTGCGGTTGTAAAAATGAAGCGTTGGCACTACAAACGCTTTCTTTGGAATACTCACTGGGCCTTAATTCTGCTATTACTATCTCGTCAAAAGCGCCGGACACTATCGCCTCAATCGAAGGTTTGCTATATTTCGATATTCTGTTAATTACTATGGCGGGCCCGTGGCACGCCACTCTATCTTTATAAATAAATATTCATAAGCGAAAAATCGCGAAATGTTTAAAAATGTTGATAGTGTTTTAACATTCATTCCAGCTAACGCCATTTCTGCTAACAGTAATACAATTTTTTTCTATTCGCTATTATTCTGCAGCAACGAATATTACGAAATTTGCAAAGTTTCTTTTAAGGCTAAGCGATTCTATACTGCCTATTAGTATAGATAGAGAAACCAGTGAGGATTGATAACTTTTTTCCAGAACATAAAAATCTACCATAATCATGAAAAATTATGCCAAAGTTCAATAAAGAATTAATTTAAGCGGTTGACATTATAAACTTGGCTGATAATTAGTAGAACCCGACAGTCGTTGTCCCATTACTGCACATTTATTTAACTCTTTTTATGTTAAATTAAACATGTTTACGCTAAATTTAAAAAAATACGGTCAAATTTCGCCCGATGGATTACCGATACCTCGCTTTTTCTTACAACACACATTTTTGGATAACTTTAGTTAAATTGTGTCTTTAGATGATTGATTTATATTTTTTTTTTTTACTGTAATATCTAACTTTAGATGTGGCTTAAGTTGTCTAAGCATTGAGTTATATATCTCAATGTCTAAGGGCCGATTTTTCAATCATCAGACAAGTTATCAGTCGAGTAAATTATAACCTAAGTAAAACAGTTCAACTGTTTTATTCATGCAACTGACATTATTAATTTTCCTTTGTTGTGTTTATTCTATAGAATAACTTTTATTTAGTGATTAAGAATTTAAACATCATTAAATAGGGTCATTCATTGCATACATTTCTTACAATAATAAATCTGTTATATCTATCTATATATTAATACGTGAAGCAAAAACTTCGTACCCCTTTTTACGAAAATTGCGCCGGACGGAGGAGTATGAAATTTGGCACACTTATAGTTTATATAGAGGAGGAGTGCAGAATGTTATTTTTTTTTTAAATTATGCATAAAAAATACATTACCATGTATTTGACACACACACGCATATATACTCTTTTGTTTATTGTTCAAGTCAAATTAACAGTGTAGCCTTGGCGAAATCTGTGATTATAGAATATTATCTGTTGTCTTTGACAACAGAACCTTAATAATGTTCAAATTTATAATTTAAATTAATTATTATGGTCAAATTTCGACCACTAGTGACCACTAGTACTTATAGATTTATGACAGCTAGATAGCAACCGCTCAAAGCATATAACCAATTTATATGCTAACACAGACACAAATTGACTCTTGTACAATAACAAACTACAAGTATTTGACATTACTTCTCTTACCTTAGGTATATTAAACGTGAAATTAATCTTGGGTATATTGGTTTTCCAAAAGCCGCCGCCGTCACTTCATTATTTTAGCAAAATCGTGATTGCGCTTGAACCTTCCGACCTCGTGGTCAAAGGTGGAACCTTTGAACCAGAGTTATATTGACAGACTGTCTCCATTCTTCATCAAGCCATAATGGTGGGGCATAATACTGAATAACCTCTTAAAGCAATTGCATCTTTAATTATTAATAATAATAATCAATGAGTCCATCGTAATAAATTATTTATTTACAATAAAACCACTCATAAATATATTGAATGGTAGATTTGATTTAAACATAATTTTAAGACAAGTTTCGTCAACAGAATATCCTATTAAGTATTATATTTTTAGGTTTTCGTATACATTTTAAAGTGACAGTGGGCCGGTCACGTCTGCCGCAAGACCGATGGCCGATGGAGCAGACTACTCCTGGAGTGGAGACCGTGTCTCGGTAAAAGTAGTGTCGGACGCGACGCCCTCCAGCCCGAAGCCCGACGAACAGACGACCTGTGCAAGGTCGCCGGTAGGCGCTGGATGAGGAAGTCAGAAGACAGGGATGAATAGCGCCGACTTGAGAAGGCCTACGTCCAACAGTGGACTGCGAATGGCTGACGACGACACATTTTCTAGATCTAATATATTTTTCTTACTTATTAATGTTTCTAATAGTGTAAGTGAAATGTAAAAACTCTTTAAAGAGAAAGTTATTTAACCCGATTTTGGCTAAAACGAAATGCTTTTCGTCTAAACTAAACTGAATAGTTTCGTCAAAATCTACTAGATTTAATCCATTGTTCTATTCTACATGTTAACATACACTGTAGAATACGCCGTTCTATCCTTATGAAGTCGTTACTACAATGTGCCGTTTTATCCTTAGGTCACTGTGCCTCCTATTATTTACTTCTGCCCTTGGCAGCGGTGTATCCACTGATACGTGCTTACTTTCATCTGTCCTTTACATCAATGATTATGCGGAACTACCCAATATATACTACAAACACAATGGTTTAGTGAAATGGGTTGCTGTGATACATTTCAAATTGAAAATGTTTTCACTATAAATAGGTCGCGTCCACCTTCATTATGCGCACCCGGGAATTTTTCTGGGTGCGGTTTGTAGTAGTTCGGGTGCATAAAAAGTTTTCACTCAAACGATAGCTTGCATTCTTTTTCTAATCCCGCGGGAATTTCAAGTCAAGCGTGGACGAACTAGCTAGCAAAGCCTAATATCTTATATAAATAAAAGTAATCATTCACTACGAGATCATCAAGAGTCATCGTCTCTGCCTTGTGGTGGCAGAGCCGGTAAAGGGGCTTCGAGTTGTGACTCTTTGCCCCGGTCTATTCGCGGGGGGCAACTTCCCCCCGGTGACGTGGTACGGGAGCCGTCAGACACATAAGGGGTATGTCGGCGGCTCGCGTCAGCCAATCAGCGGCTTTCGGTGGCCACCGCGGGCTTCACGTTGGCTCCGCCTGCCGCATGGTTGGCCATGGCCATCTCGGGCTTTAGGTGGCCATCTGTGGCGTCTGGTGGCCTTTCAGCGGCATGGAGGAGATTTTCGCGACCTCTCAAACATCGCCCTAATCCCGAAATTATCCTTTCTAATGTTTGTAAACCTTATCACAAGCCCACGGTCGTTTGTAGATCTCAAGTTGATTTTTTTACATGATGTAAAAGTTTCGAATTTAAATGAACGTTGCAACTCCAAAATCGCTAACAAGACTCGTTTAGAATAATAGCATAACCAGCATAATAAGTTCTATGTTCCGTTATTAGAGTAACAGTTAACCTTATCAATTGTGCACTGTAATTACTGTTGCCGTACTCTAACCAACACGTGCGTCGAATCATAATACTATCTTAATAGCATTGCTAAATTGGATTGTTTAACTTATATAACCTAACTCATTTAAACGTAATTTCGTTGGGTTTAGTAGAGGACGGAGTGAAGAACGACCTTCATCCATCTGATAGCCAGATGAGACATATTTTTATCAAATTATATTGATTTGTAAACACGCCTATAATAGCTTGTCAATCGAAAAGTTTACATGGCTATTTTTGAAGTCTTCAAAGCATGGCAATAATATTCCATGAACGGTTTTTTGCAGGCAAGCCTATTTTAGCCTGTACTGTTATTTTTGTAATCAAATTATCTTTCTTATTATACCAATTTTTATTGATTAATAGAAAGGCGTAGTTACCTATATTGACTTATCTATTCATACCTACTTGCCAGGTAGCCATGAACAGAAATAAGAAGCCCTACCTAGGCACATTCTCCATGTTAAAAACGATCAGTTGAAACTAAATTTGTTTAGTTATCAAAAGAGTGAATGTAAAAAAAATGTTTAAAAATAATTGATTAAAATTAATTTAATTAAAAATAGCCATTTAGCGCTTGCCAATCGAAAGTGTTCTTAGCTATTAAAACATAACGTGCATATGATAGCTTTATCATAGGTGTGTTTACAAATCAATATAATTTGTTCAAAAATCTTATCGATCTTCAGCGTCTCTTAGACTAGTATGAAAGAAGAATACTGGAATGACAATGGCCCAGTAGAAAATGTAGTTTTTTTTTATAGCTGAAGTACAACAGACAGGCAGACGTCATACCTAATGGAAACCGTTTACCGACGCCTATGGATGTTTGCAACACCAGAGATGTTATCAACGCGCTGCCGCCCTCGAAGAAATTTTATAACACCCTTTTTGAAAAACTCCATACCTTAGCGCTGTGGGAAAACCTCGGCTGGGAGAGCTCATTCCAAATCCCCACGGTACGCAAGAGAAGTAGTGTTGGAAAGGGCCTAAATGCTACATGACTACTTATATACTGTTGCCAACCTCGTATTTTACTTTCGACATTGCACGCCTATCAAGTGTACTCATATATCGACAATAAATTTCAAGTAAATTTTTAAATGATTTAAAAACCAATAAACTTCATCTGGGACAATGTTAAAAATTTAGGCCGTTTCACGCAGATATGGCGATGGGTTTAATGTGTTATTTGAGATGTCACATTAACGTTAAATATTAACAGATAACGTATGTATTCACATTTTACACTAATGTGGCTATGCGTTAACGACGTTTTTTAACGCTTTAAATAAGAACAATTCGGCTACAGCATAAATCTTTCACGATGAAGCCTCAACATTTTTTTATAACTGGCGTACAGCAGACAGGCAGACGGTCCAGCTGATGGAATGCTGTCACCGTCGCCTATGAACGTTTGCAATGCCAGAGATGAGATGATATGATGATAGGGAGAGATGATGGGAGCATAAAGAAAAACAGTTTTCTCATGCTACAAATGTCATGATAGTCATTTTGTCATACTTTATTTTTATAGGCGACATAATAATGACGTTCTGCAAGTCATCTAATGTGCTGACTGCAAACTATCAAATTCCTACATTTTCTGAAGACATTTATTTATTTATATTTTTCGTGAGAAACGAAATCTTTGTATGAAACTGGTATTTAAATTACTACAATTAATATTATTAAAATAAAATTAGGCACTAAAAATCCCTACTAATATTATAAATGCGAAAGTAACTCTGTCTGTCTGTCTGTTCCGTTTTCACGGAAAAACTACTGGACCGATTTGGCTGAAACTCAGTATATATATTTTTTTCCGATGCCGAGGATGAACACAGGAATACTTTTTATCCTGAAAAGTGGGATAGTTTCCGGGATAAAAAATATATTTGTCTCTCTGTTTGTTATGCTTTTACAGAAAAACTAGTGGACCGATTTGGCTGAAACTCGGTATATATATAATTTTAATACCGAGTCTGGACAAGAGATACTTTTCATCCCGAATAATGGGATAAGTTTAGGGATAAATTTATGTGAAAATTATCCCAGAAAGTAGGATAGGTTTTTATTTTGTGATTTGCCATTTTCGTTAATTTGGTCATTTTGGTCGATGTGGTCGATTTGGTCGATGTCTGTCGATTTGGTCATTTTGGCGTACATATGTAGTTTTAATACTGAAAATTGGCATAGATTCTTTCCATCCGGGAGATGGGATAGTTTGCGATATAAAATGAAGTGAATCTTCCGGGGCAAATAGCAGGAACATAAAAAATTTATACAATGTAACCTGTATTGTAACCTCTTTAAACAAAAGGAACGCACTAGATGTTGACCCGCCGCACAGCCGCGGGGTAAACTATAGTAAACTATATATGCAAATTAAAATTAAACATAAAAACTATAATAATAAAACCTACATTTAATCATAATTAAACGTTTTGAAATGAAATTGTGTAGATTAATAGAAAATAATCTGGTATTTATTTAGATTTTAGTCACAAATCCGAAAGACTTATTAAATAAGTCTTTCGGATTTAATTCTGCAATAATTTTTATACGCCAGACCTGGAAGTCTTCAGGTATGCTGTGAAAAGACTGCCGAAATTCTTTCAACGCAATAATAAAGTTTTAACTTACAAATAAAATTTCAACGTGGTCCATCTTATCAAAATATCATCGCCGTCATTAAATACGCGTCGGAATCTACCATCATCATAGCCTTAACCAACCTATTTCCAACCTCATTACTGTTACCTTCATTTCTAAGTATCTGCTTCATCCAATCTTGAATATCTCAAAGTATTCGAGCCGCCCACTGCTTGGCCATTTGCTTCTTAGCTTAATTTGTTAGTCGCTAGTGATGTTGCCAGTGTTCTTCCTACCATTTTATTGTCTCGATTACTCCAAGAGTCATAATTGATCGTTTGCTATGATTGTTTAAAATTTAAGTGAAAAAGCGGAATTTAATAATTGGATTATAGGCGCCGCAATCAAACAGTTAAAGAGCAATAAAGGTATAGCGATTTGTTTTTATCTATGCAATAGTGTATTTTAAACTCTGATTCCAATATTACTATTGTATATTGTACGCGTCCTAAACTCAAAGGGCGAGAATTCGAATCCTGTTCGGAACGTATGTACCACTTAGCTATTTTTCTGACCTGATGTGCATATTTTAACAATTACCACATGCTAACAACAGTGAAGAAAAACATTGTGATGAAACCTGCACATCGAGATAACCAGTGTGTCAAAATTACCAAGCCGCCTTGGACAAGCGTGGCGGGTATACTTTCCGTTCTCCTATAGTGGGAGGCCTGAGCCCAGCAGTGGGACGTCTATGGGCTGTTATTATATTATTTATATTGTACCTGTTAAGTTTATTACTGGAGACCAACAAATTATTTTCTATTTATTCCGTTTATATTTGGTATTTCAGCTTCTAGTTACATTTTCATGTACGTAATTTTAAATGTTTTCGGCCGAAGATATTAAAGAAAAACATCAAGTAAATAGTGGTTTTTCCAGTCGCTGTAACTCATTCATTATGTACAAAGATCTGTTCTTTACATACATATTTTATTCTGGCTGTGTTATAGTATTCCGCAACATCAAAATGCAACTACATAAACCTTTCTCGATAAAAAAAATCCAAAGTTAACTAATGTTAGTTTGTAAACTGTAAATTTTAAATTAATAGATATTCTAGTGTATGAATTTTTTATACAATATAAGTAATTGAATGGATTTTCATATCATATTGACACAAAGTGAAATTCTAGGTATTTTTGTATTTTAATGTATGAAGGCGTCAAAGTCAAATACTTTCATTAATTAACCCATCCTGTAGTTGTCCTCTATAGTTGGAGGCCTGAACCCAGCAGTGGAACACTTCTTCTCTGGCACACCTTTTGCTCTGAGGACCACAGAACTCCCCGGGGACGCGGTCGTATGCTTTCTCAAGATCTATGAAGACGAGTCAAACAGTCAACTATGCCTTCAAAATTCACCTAGAGCCCGCGTTAATGACAGTTTTATTATTTAATTATTCTTTATTTGTAGAATATAATAGAATACCATTTATTTTATAAACTGTCACAAACATAAAATTACAGAGAAGGTGAGTTCTTTGTTGGAACGACAGTTTGTCCTTTCGGACATACAGTATGGGCAATTTATAATGCCTGACCATTATAGCATTAATTAATCAATCAATTACCTAATCAAATTAATATAAAACAATGCCATTGCATTGCATACATAAGCACAAAACAATTTTATTTTATCGCAGGAGTTCAGCAGACAAGCAGACGGCCCACCTGATGGAAAGCAATTGATTGATTGATTGATGGAAACAATGTCACATGGTTATAAATTATTATATATTATTACTAGTTGACCCGGCGAACTTCGTACCGCCATATTTTCTGAATTCCTAAAAGATTTTGTTTCATGACATAAAAACAAAACCACCAAAATCGGTCTAGGTGATTAGGAGGATTTTAGAACCCGATCTCAGCGCCACCTACCGATTCCAATTGTGAATCTAAACCATCCGGGGACCCATTCAAACACACAAAACAAATATCATCAAAATCGGTCGAGCCGTTTAGGAGGAGTTCACTGTCAACACACGTACAAAAGAATTATATATATATATAGATAACTATATAAAAGTATATATCTGCGGTCAGAATATGTAATACCTATAATAATTGGCATGACTCCTAAATTTATAAAATCATTTAAACAATTTTATAGTATTTATCATATAACGTGGCCACCCTGTCTTAACCAATAAGCTTAATTTGTAAATGGAGACCACGGTAGCAGCGGATGTCACGTGCTACACATGCAAAGCAATGAGCATTGATCCCAGATAACTTCGTGTCGTGGGCGAGAGTTGAAACGTCAAGGGCTGCATTTAAAGTCTGTTTCAAATAAGACGGTATGGGAGAAATTACGTAAATAGAGAAATAAATATTGTGATTAGAAAGAAAGAAGATAGAAAACAGGTTTATTTTTAGGACATATACATACCAGTGAAACAAACACATTCAAAGTAATAAAAAAGAGAAAACAACCACAAAGTATCTGAAGATATACATATTAAGTCCTAAAAATTGGATCAAGCTCAGCAAAAATGTCGATCTGTTAGACCAACGCTGATCTTCCGCTTGACCCTAGAGCGACGTCACGGCAAACTACACATATTATACTATTAATAAATAATTATATTATTGTTGTAATAAACACAAATATTAATACTGAGTTATAACTGTGTGTGTGTGATTCTAAGTATAAGATACGTTTCTCAAGACCATGGGCCATAAAAATGGGCTGGACTTTTGAAGGGCTTGCTTGGGGCCATGGGAAGGCCCCTTAACAAATTTAATGTAAATGTGGCGTGACACTGACCGGCGATTATCCTTGTCTACACTATTGTAAAAAAGAGACGAAAAATTAACTGCTAGTGGAACTAGGAATCTGGGACTATGGGAACTATGGCGTCTTCCCGTCGCAATATTCGGGGAACATGGAAAAAATGGACAGACGGTGACTTGCCACTCCCTTCATGGGACCCAAAAAAATGCCGTACAATATCGACGAGTGGCAACGTGGGTGTGAGTGACTATGGGATGTGGAGAGGTGGTCTGCAGGTTCACCAAAGCTACTTCGGACGTAGGGTCATTTATCACTGCCACCCCTAGAGCTTGAGTCTAGGTCTAGCGATCTCCACTCCGTGCCGGCTGGCCATGGCAAGCACGGAGGCGGGGCCTTGCTTTGGTCCCCCGGAGTTGGATACAAATCGTCGCTACTCAGCTAAGGCTTCGCCACAAGGCCCCCATGCGGGTAGTATAAGATGTTAAGGATTGTAACAACGCCAATGACCTTGAGGATTTTTCGGAGGATAGCAGGGATTCCATAGACGCAATCGTTTTTCAGATGTTGAATAAAATACTGTAAAATGTAAAAAAAAATGTCTTTTATAAATATATATCTACATGTTTATTCATCCTGTTTGATAAAAATTAAATGAGTAAATTGGGTTCATGACAATAATTTGGAGGTGATTTTTTTTCTTAACTAAAAGTAACTTTAGAAAAATCACTAAAAAAAACCACGTTACGTCTCATCATGAAGAATTATGCAATTTTTTTTGGTAAATTGTGGATTATTAATTACCAACCAACTAAAAATTGTTTCTTTTGCACCCCATTTTGGACCTTTACCGGCAACAGAGGCCTTAAATAGCAACAGGATTAAATATATTTTTATATAAATTTAATTCGTTGGAAAGTTGACGATAACGCTAACAATTAAGTTTCATGGATGTGACAGAAATACCATCCTATTTTAAATTAGTTCATATATGATGGCAACATTTAATCTTTATTTTTTTGTGATTTCTTTGTAGAACTTCAGTTCAAATAGGACGGTTGAAACAGATTTCAGTCCGAGTTAGACACCAGCCCTCTGATCACCCAAAGATTCAATGAGCCGCTTTGATAGTTCTTTGTAAAGGCTTCTCAGGACGCCATAGTCGAAGCCTCTCAACATCAAACGACATAAATTAAATAGTATACCAAATTAAACTTAATCTCACATCAGTTTCTTTAAGCCATCAACACCCGACACCAGGATACGTAAATCAAGTTTTTTCAATTATGAGCTTCATAAACAAATGTTCACTGCTAATTAAGTATATTTAATGCGAAACTTTATATTAAATGCCAACGTGTGTGGCGGGTTTCTTGGAAATGTCTGCATTTTAACACGATAACTTGCGTATCAGCACTTGAGAACATGGGGGAGTTGCGACTGCGCTGGTTAAGGTGGACATATACGTTAATGATAAGGACTGACTACACGATGCTATTAAGCTAGAAATGTCAGTATACAAGTATATTTTTAATTTATTTATTTATCTCAGGAACACATACCCCATAATTACAATAAATAAATTACATTACAATAATTACAATTATAAATAGATGCTTAAGCATACGATACGTACATACTTACACAAGCAATCGCTTAGGCTTGTACATTGCGCTGCGGTATCTAATGTAGGTGAATTTTACTCTGTCAGCAGAAATGGACGGAAACATCGGACGCCTTATGTTTTCATCATATCCGTCCATCTGTCCGTCTTTGTAAGTAACAGTCATTTTTCTTACAAAAACGATGTAGATATAGTTTTATGAGAAAGTGTATTCTGTTTGCTGCTATACAGTGGTTGATGAAATTGCAAGAAATTAGGGAAGGCTGTCATACAACTGAAGGATAAAAATTTTTTAGACATATTTATATGAAGTAATACCATGCAAAAATTCTTTCATGGTGGTTTAATAGTACGTACCTGTAGAAAAACTATGACGATGTTTAGTGAAAACTTTTTCATTTAAATTGAATGATTCGATTAAAAGTCATAAAATGTATGTCCAAAAATTCTCAACATAAAAAGTGGTACAATCTAAAAATTATAGTAATTAAAATTCGTTTATAATAAGATCGGTTGGCCATATTTTGAGATATCGAGAGTATTTTTAATAAAATATTTTTCAGGGTTTGCACTACGTATTCAAACAAATAACGATTCTTGATAACATTTTTTTACTACTATTAAAACAATTGTTACAAAAAAATATAATAAGAACATAAATATTATAAAAACAATATAAACACTTTAAAGTAAAATACAATTTAAATAATCTGTTTTATGTCTACGTAGAGGTTTTTTAGATTATATTAAAAGTAATGCACTTTATGATTGTTGCAAATCCTTTGACTTTTTTATAGGTACATGGGTCTTATTATAGTAATATTAAACCACAAAAAAGTGTTTTCGTAAGAAAATATTCATAAATGTTGATGCTTTAGTTGACGAACATTATATTGGACAACCACGATAACAGTGACGTTTGACCTTAAGAACGTGTAGAGATAAATGTATGCTGCCCTTAACGGATGTACCGTACATATCGCATCTTGAGTTTTTGCGCTCACTCGCTATCCACTATTGTGTGCAGTTTTGCACTTAGATCAAAGATAACATTTTATTATACCCGTTAGCCCAACGCACATAATATGAGGGGCCGGCTTTAATATATTCATTGAAATTTCCATGTCAAGTTGCCGGTGAGCTGATAAGAAAATGCCTAGCTATATAAACTTCCAAGATTGTGGATATAGATACATGCATGTAATTCTTACGTAGGGCAGTGGATAAAGAACAAGTGTTACTATCCTATGATGTGGGTTCGACTTTGTAATTATTATTATAACATTATCTCTGAAATATCGAGTTTTTTACTACGAGTTTAAGTTTAGTAGACTTTTCAGTTAAACTTCATAAATCTGAGAGAGATTTTTTGTTGTAGCACGACAAACTACAAAACCATAATTTATGATGATACCCTAAGCCAAATCAATTTAGTCATAGATAAATATAAAAATAATGGTGGGACTGATTATGTTTGATTTTTGAAGTGTTTTAATTACTATTAACATGCCTGAAAGGGTAAAAAAACATGTGAAACATAAAATAACATATTGTCATCTATTTTTTTATCTTCCATCTTTCTAGCAAATAAATTATTTGATTTGATTCTAATCCTGAGCATACTCTTTGAGAGTTTTATAATCTTAAGTATTACAATGATTACAAAAATAACCGATATAATGTAACTTGCTTATCTGCTTTGGGTAAGCGTTGTGGATATACAGTTAATACTTGAAATAGAGAGGCCCAAGTTCATAAGCATCTTTATGAGCCAAAGGAGACGGGGACTTTTGGGCCAAAGACATGTAATGAGTTTAAATATGGCTTAAAACATCGTTATATTTTTCTATTACAAAATGGAAAACATTCAGCCCTAAATTTTATCTGGAAGATGATAAATCTTAAAAATAAGGACAAAAATAAAATAAGTTAACGATTACTTAATTAATATCGACAATTAATAATATGAAAACACTACATCACACGATTAATTCACTCAAAATAACTTAGTCCATTACAATTATAAAAAAAATTACTACATAATAAAAAAAATCTTATCTTTTTACAATCTGGGCCCAAGAATGTAAATTTTGAAAGCGTATTCGCCTCCTTTGTGTGAAATCATTAAATGTTAGATGTTTTTTTTTGTTGCTCAAGTTAAGGCGTACTGAAAGTTCCTCAATATTGAGTACTAATTTTACACTACATTTAGTTTAACCTTCTAATATTGTATCAATCTGTTAAAAAGTTAGTAGTAAAAATATAAATTTTAATAAAAAAGCATGCTGTGTTAAGCGTCCATTAATATCTCTGAGTACGGCAGCCACTGTTCTTGCAGTTGTACAGACCCTAGTAACCGTGAGCATGACACTATCACTTGTCCGCATATTTTCACGTCACATCACTTATTGTTCCCTCGTTAAAGTTCAGCCATTGTATTTTTAACGGTCAACCACATTACATTACCAAATATAAAAAGGTTTTATAAACACTCCAGCTACATGTTCAAGAAATTATTGCTTTATTTAATAAGCATTCCACAGTTTATAATAATAACTACGTGCACAATATACAAAAATAACTTGTACAATATGTTGTTATGAGGTCAAATTGTTAGTTAACAAGGTAATTATAGTTTTTTAAAGGACAGTGAAAGGTGAATTTATCTTTGGCTAAATATAAAGTTGTAAAGGTGAAATAACATGTCATTAATATTAATATATAGTAATTATATTGAAGCGGAAATATTTTATATTCTTAGTGAAAATATTATTATTATGACCTTGGAAAGGTGCGCCGCGCCGGCGCGGCGCCGGCGTTGCATCCACGGCTTACGCACAGCGCGTATGTTAGTAACCTGTTAGTACTTGTATGACCTCCAAAAGCGGTATGCGAGAGAGATCAGTGCCCGAAAATTATTATCATTATGTCTTCATCGGCCACAGACGATGAGACAAATGATTAAAAACATATCAATGTCAGCGTTGTACTGCTGCACCATCTGGGATAATGTTATAGTTATTGACCGTTTCACACAGATGTAGCGATGGATGTAATGCATAATTTGAGATCTGATATTGTCATTAATTGTGAATGACGTTTAATATTGACAGATAATGTATCTATCCACGCTGATGTGGCTATTCGTTAACGGCATTATTTTACACAAACTATAATTTTAGACAGAGACAATAACTCATTCACAATTAATAACAGTATTGCATCTCAAATCACGCATTAATTAATTAGTAATTTTAGTGATATATATTTATTTAATAATTCGCGTATTGTGTAAGTGAGATCGCGTCCAAGCAACGTTCGGTTATTATCGCCTGGGGGCGAACTATCGGTCGTCGGTCGCATATGACCTACGTTAAACAGACCAGCGACATTGCTTGAGTTCAAAAAAATTACCATACTATTTTTATATTTATAGGCAATTTAGGTACATATTTAAAAATGACTGAGCTCTATAAAAGCGTTAGTTAAATTGTTAGCATGATATAGAACAGATGGATGATAATCTGAAAATAACACAGGTAGTCTTCGCATCTTTGAATTCTGTCTAATTATTATCAGTTTGCAGCTCCCACTTTAAGGTGTCATTCTTATTTGTTACTAGTTTTCAAAGCAACCAAAGATGGAGTCGATTTCAATAGGGTAATTTAAAAAAGCTTAAAATTATCACGGCGTCGGCGCCGCCGCCGTCTTTCGACGCGGCGCACATGTTTATATTTAATTGTTATAACAATAAATAAAGGTAGACCAAAAACTATGGATGGGTTGCATGAAGCATGACATATTGATTTATGGTATGATATAGTAGGACTTACCCCAGAATAGAGGAGCTTGGGAGAAAAATATATATTGTGCCGACCTCAGTGAGTCAGACATCAAATGTGTCCACTTTTATACTTTATAAACGATTTGAAACTCAACTGCTATAACTTGTATTTCTTTATAAGGATAACAAAAATCTGAATACGAGTTTTCAAATCCCTAATTTCAGGAATTGTGGGTATCCCATACTTTACATCACAATAGTATCTGCAATATATGTAATTTTATATAATTAGTATTATATTGCATATAGCTATATGTTTATTATGTTTAAATAGTTGCATTTTATATCTTGTGTATATATATAACTTGTGTGTATATATTTTCACATAGTATAGTTATATATTTATATATTTATTATTACTAGAATGTAAGTAATCGTACAATAATCATGTATACCACCACGGCCACTCCTAATCAGCAATATTCTTGCCACGGCTTATCTGGAAGAGATCGCTTTTTAGCGATAAGACCGCCCTTTGTACACAATTAGAATAATACTATTTCTTCAGTTTTCTGTAATGATGTACTTTAAAGTCTAATTTACAATTCTACATATTACTTTAATCAGAAATAAACACTTGAATGGTGATACCAATTCCTTGCCTCTGCTCCTGTTTTTATTATAAAAATAACATTGAGTAAATTCATTTTAGGTGGCACTATGTTTCATAACAGTTATGTATTTATTACACGACTTTCTACGGCACGAATGAATCCATGAGGTTTCTATGCCTTGATGGAGTATGTTTTTTAGACATCGTCGATGTCACTGCAGGACCATGTAACTACATTTTTTGGAGTGAAACTTCTTTTAAATTGTTGTGATTTGAAACTCGATGAAACGAAAAAGCGACACTTAAAAAGATAAACACATAAATTTATAGGACTAAGCCTAGGAGAAAATGAGATACGAGTTTTACATTGGGCAACACAGATTAGAGAGTCAATAAGATCGATGATTAAACATAGGTCCAATTTGGACAGAAATAAAACTGATAATATATTACATTCCCTGAAGTTTTACCTCTACTGCGTGTGAATTGCACACACACATACAATTTTTTTTACATTATATTGTCATAATTATTCCATTTTTTTATTGTTGAAGCACAGCAGACAGGCTGAGGGCCCGCCCAACTGTGATGAAAAGAGGCTATTATGATACCATTTTTTATCGGTCAACAGAACGGTGTAGTTACCTATATGGCAATACCTATAGACAAGCCTACCAAGGCAGATTCTCCATGTTAAAAACTATCATTTGAAACTAAATTTGTTGAGTTATCATAAAAGTGAAAATTATGAAAAAATTTATTAAAATTAATTTAAATAAAAATAGCCATGAACACTTTTCGATTGGCAAGCTATTATAGGTGTGTTTATAAATCGATGTAATTTGATAAGAAATATGTCTCATCTGGTTATCAGATGGGTGAAGGCCGATCTTCAGCGTCTCCTCTACTATTACGCTAAGTATTGTCATTCCCATCCATTTTTATTTTATTCGTTTAGCGCTAATGCCACTTGTTTGCAGAGCCTGAGCTGTTAGTAACACACGAAAAATGTATCCTAAGCATTACGAGTTAATTCTTGCATTTTATTCAAGAATTTATGGCGTCATCATTATAAATAATATGTTTGTATAAAGCTTTACGACGTAACTGACTCACTCATTAACTTAATGTCCAGATATAGTTCTCAATTTATAGCACGATGTCAACAAGTACGCCTATTTTGTGACGTCACATTATGCTTGTTGCACCTATATAACTTCATAAATATGTGTATTAGAGATGTGCCGACTAGTCGGTAAAGCCGACTATCCGGCCACTATCGTAGTCGGCACTATACGGCAAAGAGCGCCGACTATCTGGCTTCTTTGTAGTTTGTAATCTATACTTTACTAATACTTTGTAATCGTATCCTACACGAGACTTTCTTTTTTGACATGATTAAATTTTAATTGAGCTCTTTTACTGTAATGAACAATAACAGTTTTATCTTTAAACTTTTTTTTTAAATTAAGAACACCGCCCTTTCCCGTACAAAAGACAAAGTCAAGAAATAATGCGAAATGAACAAAACAGTTCGCATGCGGCGGTTGCGACTTATGCGCGAATCAGCTATAAACGAAGCGTCACGGAAATCCCCGAAACCGTGATCGGCTTGGTCGACTAGTCGGTGTCTTTACAACCGATTAATCGGCTAGTCGGCCAAAGACATAATCGGCACATCTCTAGTGGGTATATATTTAATTAATTCGTATAATTATGAAAGCCCGCGGTTTTAATTAAAAAGGTGATTTAAATACTAACGAGCTAGGGTGCAGCGCTTGGTTTATTAAAAATATTAACTTTAAAGTTTCTATACACAAGTTACTATAAAGTATGTATGTGATGTGTTTGATGTAGATATTTACCAGTTAAGTTTAAGTTATGAATATCTTAAAACGATAAATATCGGAAACGAGTCCCATCGATATTCAAATGACATTTGAATATATACCACAACATGATTGGTAGAATTACCTAAGTTGTATTTGTGTGTGTCTTGTATATATCGGTGTAGGAACTTTAGAGAGCGGCAGCGCGTTTCTAGCACCTTTGGTGTTGCAAATGTCCATAGGCGATGGTAACCGCTTTCTATGGGGTAGACTGTCTACATGTCTGCTAAACTCATGCGATAAGAAAATATTGAAATATCACGTGATAGTATTTTTATGTAATTTTTTTAAACATACAATACTTATATATACCCAATTTTAAAGAGCAGTTTGTGTTCTACAAACATTACTATCAAAAATTTATTCAGAAAAAAGAGAACCGCCTTATAAAAAAGGTAATGTTAGTCATTATATTTTGTCTTCTTGACTATTATCCAAAGTTTTTATTTAAAATAAGTTCCACTGGAGAACAGTTTTGAAAGTCATGCATATAAGTTAAAAAGTATGTCAACTTCCGACTCTTTGCACCCCGATTTGCATTGTTATTAACTACGGAATATTATGAGACACATTTCTAAAAAGTGACACTTACTTGACTGAAGGGAAGACAAGTACTGCGTGACTTCACTCTAAATCCTATGGATATTGCTGTTATTCAAACGATTCCGTCTGACCCTATATCCGAAATATCCCGACGGATAATGACGGTACGGTGGTTTGATTGGAGTCTTCATCAGCGACTACTTTTTTTAACAGACTTCAGAAAGGAGAAGATTCTCAGTTCGTCTGTACGTTTTTTTTATGGTCGTTACTCGATTTCTTCGTCAATTGTAAACCGATTTTCAATTTTTTTTATTAAAAAGTGTATACTCCCGAGGTGGTCCCATGGTCAACTAGTCAGGGTCTGATGAATGGACCCCATGGAGCAACCCTTGTTAATGAGCATCTATACCGAAGAGTGAGATAGCAACCTTGTATACGCGTGCCAGTACTATAATTTCTACAGGCGCTTAATTTATTATTTCTAAAGCTATTCAAGTATTTGTGCAACTAAAAAGTAAAAAATATAATATTATAATAATATTTTAACAAAAATAAAACCGAATTCAAACTGAAAAGCAAATAATGAAGTCGGTGCGAAGTAAAAAAGTCGGTTAAATATTTATTATTTGCTTTTGAAGTATTTAGTTGAAGTCGGTTATGTATTGATAAAAAAAAATTACAAGGTTCTTTAAGTTACCTTGCTATGTAACTTAAAGAAAACTCAAGGTTGTTATGCTTAACAATCTTGAGTTCCATTAGGTGGGTCCTCTTTCATGAGATAAGAAAGAGGGTCTTGTTTTCTTATTTCGTATTAATACTATATTATATGTTATTTACTCTCATTCTAATACAATTTTGCTATTCTACAGCTTTATTAGATAAGTCTGTCTGTCTGTTCCGTTTTCACGGAAAAACTACTGGACCGATTTGGCTGAAGCTCAGTATATATATATATATATATATATATATATATATATATATATATACTGAGCTTCAGCCAAATCAGTGATATATATATATATATATATATATATATATATATCGGCATATATATATATATATATATATATATATGCCGATGCCGAGAATGAACATAGGATACTTTTTATCCCCAAAAATGGGACAGTTTTCGGGATAAAAATATATTTGTCTGTTTGTTTGTTATGCTTTTACGGTAAAAGTACTCGACCAATTTGGCTGAAAATCGGTATATATGTAATTTTAATACCGAGAGTGGAAAAGGCATACTTTTTATCCCGGATAATGGGATAGATTTTGGGATAGATTTATGTAAAGGTTATCCCAAAAAGTAAGATAGGTTTTTGTGATTTGCCATTTTCGTCATTTTGGTCATTTGGGTCATCTTTATCCTTTTTGTCCTTTTGGCCTTTTTGACCTTTTTGACTTTTATGACCTTTTTGTCCTTTTTGACCTTTTTTTCCTTTTTGTTCTTTTTGTCCTTTTTGACCTTTTTGACCTTTCTGTCCTTTTTAGCCTTTTTGTCCTTTTGTCCTTTTGTCCTTTTGTCCTTTTTGGTCTTTTTGTCCTTTTTGGCCTTGCCGGGAGATGGGATAGTTTGCGATATAAAATGTAATTAATCTTCCGGGTGCAAATAGCACTCACATACTAAACATTTAGAACAATGTAACCTGTATTAAAGCCTGCTCTTTAAACAAGAGGTAGGCAGCAGAGGCCGATCCGCGGCGCAGCCGCGGATTAAACTCTAGTCTTACTATACTTAAAAGCTATTGAAATAGAGTAAGCTAGTTTAGGATGCAATGAATGCATAAAAATCGGTGACGTCCGTGTACATAAAAACCCCCTGTTGGCGCTGGCGGGAGCGGGGATTAAAGAGAAGGAAAGGACTTACAGGATAAGGTCGCCACACCAGACACGCTATGAACGATGCGGGCTTCGCAGCGGTAGGCACTTCTTCCTCGTGATCCTTTCTTCGCGTCTTGCGGTTCCTTCGATAAGTGGAACAGCTGGAACGGTACAACGTGCACCTTCCAGCTTGCGGGTTGATATAAGCGGGTGTAAAGAGCGACACAACACACAAAACGCGGTGAGGTATGTGCGGAAGCAGCGTTGCGTTCAGCGGTCGGACGTAGACTATGTCACATTACATAGTGACAGATGCGGCGAAAGAAAAAAGGAAACAAAGAGGCGGTGACCACATAGGTCGGCGTTAACACCCCCTAAAAACAATAAAAATACATATCGTGCTTAGTGTTTTTCCTTAATTTCAGTAAGTAATTACCTGTAAATCTTCAAATTAACAGTAGCAGTGAAACTGAGGAAATTGTTTCTCGAATGTTTACAAGATTTTATAACAAACCATAATATCGCGTTGGATTGCTCACTCAACGCTTATAATGCTTGAGAGGTTCATGATTATTGGAATTATATTTTATAGCTTTGTGTTACGATCTCTCTCTCAGATTCCACAACATAAACAAGATAATAAACAAACCTGTACAAGTATTAACCTTGTAAAGTGTCTAATATATTTCTTAACAACAAACCCACTGTTTATTTTTGTGCAAATTCATATTTAGCTTGTTACAACCGCTTTAGGTCTTTTCATGGAATTGATTTTACGTTCGTGTTAACGAATACAGTTCTCAAAACTAATTCATAAATTTATACTACATGCTACAGACGACTTTTGTGGTTGATTGGTCTAAATTTTGCCTGCCTAGCTCACTTGTGTTTGTTTCTAGTCATGTTTTTGTAAACGAATTTTCTAATATTTATTATGGCCTAACCGCGAAGAACTGGAATATTGCTAGAGAAATATTTACTATCTACTTGGAAAACGTTCAAAGGTACCTAACACACTACTTCTTTACAAACCGGCCCTGATGCCATTCTGGACCTATGGCGTACAGTTCTGAGGCTGTACCAAACCAAGTAACATTTTTATGTTACTTGGTAAGGTAAGGTAACTCTTTATCTACACCATTACAATAAAATTATAGCCCAAAAATATTCTAAGTGTACACAATGGGCAGTTTTATCCCTAAAATGCGATCTCTACCAGGCAACCCGAAGCAGTAATAAAACAGATTGAAAATGTAAAAGGTGGTATACATATTATACGTTATGCAATTACTTTAATTATATTTTATTTAATAATAAATGTATAAGTATGTAATATATATGTAATAAAACTTACTGGTGTATATATATATATATATATATATATATATATATATATATATATATATATATATATATATATATATATATATATATGTGTGTGTGTGTGTGTGTGTGTGTGTGTGTGTGTGTGTGTGTGTGTGTATAGACCAGTAAGTTTTGTTTATAAATTCATAATAGGTACAAAATACACCTATCAATATTCTTCTTGAGTTAGTCACGTCTTCTGCTGGACGTAGGCCCCAAGGTTGCGCAACATATCCCGGACTCCCGTCCTCATCCAACCCCTTTCGGCGACCTTGTACAGGTCGTTAGTCCACCGGGCTGGAGGTCGTCATACGCTACGTTTGCCAAGACGTGGTCTCCATTCCAGGAAACGTTTGCTCCATCGCCCGTCGGTACTGCGACAGACGTAACCGGCCCACTGCCACTTCTAATTTTGCGAGCTCTCTCGGTTACCTTCGTTCTCTTACGGCTCATTTCTGATTCTATCCATAAGTGAAATACCTAAGATAGGTCGCTCCATACCCCGTTGAGCGACTTTGAATTTGTGGACCAGTCCCATCGTCAGTATCTATATCTCGGTAGCGTATGTCCTGATGGGTAGGTCGCATTGCTACAATAATATTACTATTCGTTATTACCATCCATTGATTTGATAATTATTCTTGGAAGCGTTGTATTTAATTATTATAATATAACGCTTCCAAAATAAAATACTTAAACCCATTGTAAACGCGCCACGGTACATTAGATCGGGCGACCTATATTGGGATCGTTTTTTCAGCGAGGGGAATTCCGATTTAGGAAATGCAAGGGATTCACCACGTTGAGGTGGCACTAGCACCCCCGGAGAAGTATTATTGCTACCCGAGTCAAGGGTACCCACTAAAAAGCACTCGGTGTTCCTTCCTTGGCGTTATGTCACGGGCTATAGGAAAAGCGGTAGCTCGACCAACTCCACGTGCCGCAGGCGGGGCTTAAGGGCCACATCCACTGCCGTGGGAAGCATAGCCACCAGACCTCCATCGGGACCTGAAAGTGAGGTTCATCATTAGCATAATTAGAAAGTACGCTGAAGCTCACATTTTCTTTAGACGAAACTTATGAGTCAAGCGACCTCCTCCAAAATTAGTATCGTTTATGATTATGTTTCAATTTTAAATGATCCTGTGCAGTTTCGCTTCTTGGCTTATTTGCCTTTGTTATGATGAGTCAGATTGTAATTCAAACATCCGGATTATTGTCTTATTTAACATGTACGTATCTGACTAAAGATGTACGAATTACACATTATGTTCATCAAATTGAATTTTATTTTATTTAAAGTCACTTCTGACGAAGAACATTTTTTGAAGTCACACATAAGTTAAAAATAGTTATCTAGTCAGTGCTATGTACCTACATGAACATATAGATTTCCCTTTTCAACGTCTAAAGAAGGTGACAGCCAGGGTTGCCGCCTTTTTTTGAAGAAAATATAATACTTTTGTTTCTAAGCTGTAAAAATATAGCATTTTTGAAAAATTTCGGGGCAAAATAGCACACATTGATTGTTTATTGTTTATATTTTATTTCATTATTATTTTTTTCATGTGTATTTATTACTACTTTTTGCTTTGGCCAGCAAAGATCATTGTTTTTTCAAATAATCATAATTTTTGTTATCATATTAGTATTCTCTCTTGTTAATTCTTGATAGTATTTCCGTAAGATGTAAATAGTATGACCATAGTGTGCTATATCTATTCCGGTGCCACGAAGGTAAATTAGATACGATGCGAAACGGGAAAAACCAATTAGTGGAATGGCCAACACTCACAATTATTAACTGATTCGCTGTCACCATTAAACTTCTCTCTGAATGGGTAGTAAAAGTTTTAATTATTATCCACTGGCTATGCTCGTCAGTTTCTTAGTGTGGCTTTTGGACTTTATATTCGTTTAGATAGATAGAATTTTATAATATATATTATATTTACGGCTACAAAATGAAAAATATTAAAATTTCTTAATATGTGAAATAATTTGACAAGGTGCCAATTACTTTGGGGCAAGAATGGGGTGCCAATAGTGGTATAGTTTTCCCTATTTGAATGTGGCTAGATTTAAAAAGAACATGGTGATCATTGATGGTTAAGGTTCTTGATAGATACAGTGACAAAGGTATCATAATACGTCAAGCATAAAATAATAATGGAATTGAGAATTGAGATGGGTATTTTTGACCCGGGTATCTATAATTGGGGCCTTGACGAAGGTTGACTTGCACGCTTTCGCACTCACGGGTTGATTGGTGGGGCAACTCTTTTTGTTCAATTAACACTGTTTGTTCCTCCATTTCGCTAATTATTCCAACGTACATTTACATTGTTATGCTGAACCTTTGACGTCACGGTTTATGAAGTTGGTGTTAATTTTATTTTATAGCTAGGATATGCTCGCAACTTCGTCCACGTTGGACAGGTGACGATGATTACAATTATTTTGCCAATATTTAAAATCAAAGGGTATTTTCGGCAGAGGCAACGGCTTTATTAGTTTAAATCTTTGAAAAAGACATTTGTAAGTTTAAACATTTGACGTAAGTGATTGTTTTTGTATATATTATATACAAAGACAATAATCATATATATATAATTATATATTATAGCATGAATTCAACAGTAAGGCAGACGGTCCACTTGATGATGGTAAGTGGGCCGTCTGCCTTACTGTTGATAAGTGATGAAGTGATGGTAAGCGGTTACCATCGCCTATGGACATTTGCAACACCAAAGGTGCTACAGAAGCGCTGCTGCTTTCTTAAGGGAGACTAGGACCTGGTGACTACTCTTAAAGTGTTTTGTTCGCAATTATACTATAGCTTACGTAATTGTGTGTCCCCATATAAATCACATATTCTTACTAAATTTCTTCTGTACAGGCTCAGTAGTTTCCGAGAAAAATTACTACAATTTGTCTAAGAAATCCCAAAAATAATTTTGGAATTCAAAAAAGCATAAATTGGTAAGTTAATGGATGTATAATGCATTTATATAACTCTGGTAACATAATAGCTATAACTAAATGAATATCAATTGTCACGTATAACCATCATTCAGCTAGTACAAAATTAAAACCAATAAACTATACAACAAAGAGTAATTATTTGCCAACTGCAAACAGCAGAAGGGAAACGAGTGACAATTTAAAAAGTAAACGAGCATGTCTGTGTGTCGTTCAATTAGCTTGTGATTGATAGCTGTTTATTTACAAAGTAGGATGAACTAACACCGGTTGATGTAAAATATCTACGCATTTGGCTTTTATTGGTTATTTAATTAATTACATAGCTGGTCAGCTTTTGCATTTAAAGACATGAAATACATACAAATTATGATAATTCGGTTCTCACAGCTAAATATTTGAGTGGCTCTTATTGGAAATTGAAAAGGAGATAAATTGTATCGTGGAGAAAGACATATTATGCTACCTCCTAGTCTCCAAAAAACAATCTAAGGGATGTTTTAAATTATTTTCCAATATACATTCATATATCGTCCGCATCAGTGCAGGACCTTGTAACTACATTTTTTTCCTGAAAATTGTGATATATGTATGTAATAATATAATAACGATAATTTAATTACAAAATAACTATGGATTTAAGAGAAAACAAAAGCCAGTTAAAAAAATAAATGCAAACCATTTTGAAAAAAGGAATTATAAATTTATTCATAATAAAATTTATTCAAAATTAAAATTCCTAATGAAACTACAATTATTTATTTTGTAGCTCCAGCGAAAAAATTTGCCAGAGACTAGATAGTTTGTGTAGTATATCTTTTTACTGTTCCTTTTATATTCCATTTTTCTTAATATGGACCTTATGTACTTAATTCATATGACTATTTGTGTGTAAGCTTTATTAAAATAAATTGATTTTAACTAAAGCCATAAACTTAATATAAAGTTTCCAATTACTACTTACTTAAACCAATAGCTATTAAAGTAACGTTTCAAAGTGGCCAGTTAACCAAAACGGCAATTTCCCAAGTCCTAGTATTAAGGTGTCTGCATATTATAAGTCGCGACTGACAGAAGCGGTTGAGGGGCGTGGCTTACAACGTATCTGGATTTGGAAAGTCCATTGAAGTGTGCACATTATAAGTCGTAAGTGGCAGACCATGAGCATTCGGACATCCTAAAGCATCTGGAATGATCTGGAGAGTGTGTTACGGTTCTGGTGAGCAGATTGTTCAAACGCGTCCGTTGGACGCGTGCGATGAGCGCGTCACGTAATGTGTGGGCACCTTTAATATTCATGTGCAATACTAAAAGGAAAGAGCAGGACGGCAAACTGTTGCCACAGCAAGGTGCAATGCGGTTGACGGACAACAAATGGTATTGCTTACGGCTATCGCTTGTTAATCGCGAGCAGTAAGGAAGCTGTCCGAGGTACTTAGGAATGTTTCCCTATGATTGCCGGACTCCGGGACTTACTAATTATGCCGCCCGGATAGAGCAGCTGATGGATACAACCTATTAACTTATTGGAATATTGATCTACGTGTGTTTGTATGGTATTTATTGGTCAACACAAAAGAGATTCACCTTTGTAAGACAACGAGGATCATGCGATTTTCATTAAGTTCCAGAGAGACATAGGCTTTTTATTATTAGATTATGAGAAACTATTGAACCTGAACTATTTATTCCATACCTTTGATTGACTCAAAACACAGGCCTGTTCCTAGTTTGAGAGTCAAACATTTGTCCTACCTATTTTAAACTTCATAGCCGTATTTTAAACTTACACATCAAATTTACTGTTTACTAATTACCTTTCTTTAGTGTATTCTCTACATTTTTGTGAACTATAACTGTAAAATTCTCAATGGCTAACAAAGGAATATTATTATTATTAGGTATTTGTATGTCCTCAAAGACCACGGGCCATTTGGAAGGCTTGCGTGGGACCATGGGAAGGCCAGCACGTAGAGGCCCCTTAGACAAATTTAATGTAAAATTACTATAATTATCTAGAAATTATTATAGATGAACACAATATATCGCTTACGTCGTGGTTTGATCCACAGGAACTACAAAAGGTAATATTAGTAAAAAATATAAAAAACTGCAAAATATTTACATGTATATACTACGGTTTTCCAACGGGCTTAGCTTATATAATTTTCCAATAACTATCTCGCAAAGTATAGCCTATTTTCTAGAATAAGAATTTCCTATTGCTAATCCAAGTTGTTAACAGTACACTTACATAATAATTTACAAAGTCTCATGACGACTCTTCTCATCATGAGACTTTGTAAATCAACAAACATTCAAACTGTAAAAGCAACTTTCACATTTATATTTCCGCTATGTATAGTAGCAGTTACGGCACACGTTAAGGGGGTGTTGATGAAGTGCGTCATTATGCGACAAGGGGTGGGAGCTAATTTAAGCTAATTACAGAACTGCTGTTTTAATTTAATAATTTATTAAGGTAAAATTTCCAAAATATATGATGTCACGCTGGGGAATGGGGAGTCTCACGAATGTGACCAGCTGTGACAAGAACGGGGGAGGGGTCAAAAAATAATGAAATTCGTGTGAAGTAATTTGTGGATGGCTCCTTTCCTGTTTTTAAGTGTTTATATTATCCAAAAAAAAACTATCTGTTTTAATGCGCATAGATGATAATGGTTTATAAGAATATTGATATACGCACATTTATACTGATAGTAAGCACTAACATTACCACTTCCTTTGGCATTCGAATAATGTGCCGTTACACGTCTAAGCAGAGGTAATATGTTGTGGTTAGCGCAAACGATTGCCTCTTCGTATTTTATTTAAACATCCTGTGAAAGTAATCATAAACATTGTATTGAGGCTTGCCAGGGACCGTTGCGAAACGTGAAATATATCTGCTCATTGGACTACGCTTCATTTATCTTCAACTAGCGGCCGTTTGCGACTTCGTTTGCGCTTCTCTTAAAAATTCCTAATAAACGTCGGCATCAATGTTTGCACCTTGTAACTACATTTTTTGATGACATTATTTTTTTCGTCAAAACTGTTACGTGTTACTTGTATATAAATCACAATTTTGAGGAAATAAATAATGTCACAGAAATATGTAGGTACAAGGTTAACACTGACGCCAACGATATCTATGAATTGATACATAAATAGAAACTCAACTAAATATGTAATTTATGCACATATATAAAAAAAATAACAGACCACAACTGTTGGACTCGGGCCTCCCACTATAGGGGAACGGACTATATACCCGCCACGCTTATCTAAAGCGGCTTGGCAGGTTTGACACATCGATTATCTTGATGTGCAGGTTTCATCATGATGTTTTCCTTCACCTTTCTTAGTACGTGGTAATTGTAAGAATATTCATATTAGGTCAGAAAGCTGCCTAAGTAGTGCATGCGTTCTGGCCAGGGTTCGAAACCGCGCCCTTTGAATTTGGACGCGTGCGCTAGGCTAGCCATTACGCTACCACAACTTTTTTTGTACATATATGCTTACGTTTAATAAAAAAGATCCAGCATCTTTTATAATGTATGCAACCGTCAATGACATCTGGCCCTACGCTTTGCTCGCTATCAGGCCGTGCACACGGCGATGATGCGTATTATTCGTATTGACCCGCGCCCCGCCCGTCTTTCGCGACCCTAATTGCTATATCATTTTCATGACATACACATAACAGTTATATTTTGACCAAATTACACAATACCTCTATAAATTATAGATAATGTGTTATTTTGATGTACTATATGACTATGTTGCTGTATATTTGCGTCAAAATCTATTTGGTTTTCTGGAATATAAGGTCCCGAGATCTATTCCAAACAGACATACTGTATTATTTTCTCTTATCTATAATACAGGTGCTTTTTCAAGTAGGCCCCAATGACTAAATCCGAAACTATAATAATAGGTTGGGGAAAAAGTCTTTTCGCATATAGTATGTATGAACTTGTAATAAGATCTCTTTGGCTGTACCATTTGTATCTGGCTGGTTTTGGTATCATTAAAAAGTTTTAATTTTAAAGAAGACAATTCCAAATTCAAATTAGGAATCATGTAATGAAACCGAACCATTTTTGAAGAAGCTGATAACTGGTGATACAAAGTGGATCACGTACGACAAGAACGTGCGAAAAAGATCGTGGTCAAAGGCCGGTCAGGCTTCACAGACTGTGGCGAAACCCGGATTAACTTGCAACAAGGTGATGCTGTGTGTATGGTGGGATTGGAAGGGCATTATTCATTATGAGCTGTTACCGCCAGGCAGAACCATCGATTCTGAACTGTACTGCGAACAACTGATGAGATTAAAGCAAAAAGTTGAGAGAAAGCGGCCGGAATTAATCAACAGAAGGGGTGTGGTTTTTCACCATGATAACGCTAGACCTCACACATCTTTAGCCACTCAGCAAAAATTACGAGAGTTTGACTGGGAGGTGTTAATGCATCCGCCGTATAATCCTGACCTTGCACCTTCAGATTTTCACCTGTTTCGGTCTCTGCAGAATTCCTTAGGCAGTGTCAGGTTAACATCACGAGAGGACTGCCAAAAATACTTGTCGCAGTTTTTTGATCAGAAGCTCAAAATTTTTTATAGCAATGGGATTACGTCCCTACAAGATGGCAAAAAGTTATCCAACAAAATGGCACCTACATACTTTAGTCAAATGTAAATAAACTTTATATAAAAACCTTTTGAATTTTTATATAAAATGCGAAGAAACTTTTTCCCCAACCTAATATATAGTGAAAAATACTCAACAAAATCTCGGGGCCAATTTTGAATATATAACCTACAGGAATATAATCTACTGATTCTGAAAAATATACACAACTGTATTATTATACCAATCCATAGTGTAGTCTGTAAAGGTCACTTTATGTGAAGAGATGTCAAACGTTGGTAAAGAATTGATATAATTTCATATAGTTTAGGATTAACCTTAGAGGCTCACTTAAAAAAATTCAGCTGTATATTTGAGTGTCGATGTCATGTAGTACCTAATCATGTTTATTAAATAAACAACATGAAATATAGCAAACTATCAAATACGAATAACTCAATGTAATTCGAAGCACCTGTGCATTTTTATTTCCATTAAAATTATAGAATTATTCATAAGAATATTAACAAACAAAAAGAACGTATAAAGATGTTATAAAATGACATATCAGAGACATTCATTGCTATTGTAATTTATGATAATACTGAATGTTTCTTAATTTCACTCTGCATACGAGTTACTTTGTAAATAAGAGTTTGCCGGGAGGCATGCAAACTTGAAAGCGGACACATTAGAATCCTCGATGCACGCATCTGCAGTTTCCGCAGTACGTCTAGACGGTCGACAACGCGACGCCTTCCTTTGTGTCTTACTGTCATTTACTTTGTTGCAGCTCATCTTTAGAACTGACTTTTGTAAGTAGGCCATGATATGATTGAGATTTGACGGCCTCTGTGGTTGAGCGGGCTAACCCTTTGACGGCTCACCTCACTGCAACGCAGAGGCTCCGGGTTCGATACCTGATATGGCAAATTTCGGAAACGAATTTTCTCCTTTATTTACTATGGTCTGGGTGTTTGGGACCGTCTCTAGAGTAGTAGTAGTAGTATTTATTAGTTTTTAAGAAGGGCATCATTAAATTTCTTAGAGGTCGGCAACGCGTTGACGACACCCCTGTTGTTGCAAACGTCTATAGGCGACGGTAACCACATTCCATCGGGTGGGCCGTCTACCTGTTTGCCTACTTCAGGCAATAAAAATAAAATAAAAAAAAGTCCGATGTATATTACCCATAACACAAGCGTAGCTTGGGGCTATATAATATGTGTGTTTGTCTGCCAATTTATTTATAGACACTACTCTTAGACCACTAATAGAAAGACGGAGTCCTGGACTCTGAAAGTGAAGCCGGCTATAGGATGCCGATTTTAGAATACTGTTACAACAACTCAGCATTAAATAGTCGAATCAGAACAGATACAGGTGGCACCGTTTCAAGTAATTCTAGTGGATGATGAATCTTGCATATCCATTCGAGTATACCATTCGCCGGAAACAGTTTTTTTTAATTTATATCTTCACAAGAATTTTTCCGTTGCAAGTATCTTATTGATAAAAATAATGAACATTAATCAGTGATATTGTACCTAAAATTGAATGATCTAGCACAAGTTTTAGGCAACGCGGTGCAAACAATGATGCCACTCAAGAGATTCACCCGGATACATTACTGCAAACCAAGTGTAGGTACATTACATAAGATTTCACACGCATGTTTTTAAAGACTGCTTCACTTCATGTAATGCTTTTGTTCACGTACATTCCGTCTATACTTTTAATTCGTCTAAGATATTACTACATAATAGGTACGTTTATTTGTTACCTATTCAAATACGTTTCGGACCACGCACTTTGAAAGATTCTGTTAAGACAATGTTCGCTGTTTTTGTGATTTACTTACAGAACCCTAAAAAGCAATGAGTCGAAAATAACCCATATATCAAAACTCAACCAATTGTCGTTAAAAGTATTTGGATTTAATTTTTCATTTCATACTTCTACATTGAATGAGGACGCATTTTTTATTACTTTAGAATTTGAACTTAATAAAAAAATAATTAAAGAAAATCATTACGTCATGAAATTACAAAGAATTGATACTAACGAAGTATTATTGAAAATAAAATGAAAATTCACAAAATTCTACATTCATAGGTATAATTATTATACTTCTCTATAGCTGTAAAGTTATTGACACATTGTTGCTAACCTTTTAAAGGAAATTACATAAAAACAAAGACAAATTCCACTATCTTCATAAGTGATAAAAAATATTAATTTACTTTCAATTTAATAATATACGACAGATGTGCATATTGATAAGCTACTACATTTAAAACGGTCTCGTATTTCGTACTTTGTTACTATCAGAACAACATTTTCTTATCTATAATTTTAAATACACAAATTACCCGCTTACTGGCAGACAGCTTTCGTTTTATTACTGGCGACGTATAAAAATTAACGAGTTAAAAATTATGTTTTTGGTATGGCGATAAGAATTTTAACAAGTACAGAAAGATGCTGAAGAAATACGTTGTTTTTGTTCACTGTTAATTTATCGAACTAATAGAAGAAGACTAGGGCTGCTAAAAAACGCCAAGTGAAAAACCTAAGCATCGCACTTTCGCTGTCAAGCGGTCATTAGTGGTGGGGCGGTGGAATTAGCTTAGCACATATACTGTAATTTTTAATTACCTGGACTAAAATGACAGCTGCGATCGACCCTTTTTTATGTTGCAAGCTTGGAACACCTCACCACTGAATCCTGAATGAATCCTACAGCATTTCTATAGGATTCATTTAACTCACAGTGGTGAGTTGTTGAATGAACTCACACAACTCACTTATAAATCAAAAAAAGGTTGACTGCAACTGTCATTTTAGTCCCGGTAATTAAAATCAGAGTATAGGTAGGTACACAGAAATTTGTAGATTAGCAGCGTGGTTGTGGCGCGGTAACAACATGTTGGCGTCGTGTTGGTGCGCACCGTCTTCACGAGCACTTATACTGCAAAGGCTCCGAAATACTAGATAAATACCTGTTGCCATATGTCATTTTTCACTCGGTTATTGACATTATATTTGTTAAAAATTTTCAAAATTTCGAAATTAATAATCTCGTGGTTAAGCTTAAAATAATGGGAGAAATATAAACTCACCGTCACTACTAATTCAGTCACGTAGAATGGTCGGAAAAGACTCCTCTAGCCGAAATGTGATGAAAGCATATTTAGAAAGTCCGGTTGATCGGCGTCCGGTAAGCCGTCCAAAATATAGCTGGAAGGACAGAGTGGATACTAACCGTTTTTTTATTGTTGGACTATAGCAAACAGGCCAACGTCTCACCTGATGGAATGTGGTAAAAGCTATAGACACTTGCAACAGCAGAGGTGACAACAGGCAAATAGGCGATATCAGTTTTATTAGTATTTTCCCATTTTTATATCTTGGAAGGATAATCGTATGTAATTGATTGATATAGATAAAAAAATATTGTGGCGAGTGATGGTGGAACAATATAATCGGTTTAAGAAGTTTCTGGATGGAAAAGACAAGGACAGGTACATTTTAGAAAGGGATAGATGATGGACGAAAGTTCTAGAATAGAAGGTTCGGGAAGGAAAAGGCAGAGATAGATAGTTATTTAGAAAGGGATAGATAGAAAATAAAATAATAACGAAAAGAATATTGAAATTATGGGTTCCAGAAGATTCTTCCGGGTATATAAGCTCTGTAAGGCTCGCCTACCGGGGAGTTCAGTTCAAGACAGCAAAGCGACAAGTGTGATACGAGAGAGTTGTAAGAAGAGTTAAGTAGAAAACAATGACGAGTTTAGTGGAAAGTTTAGTGGGCAGTTCAGTGAAGGAGGAGTGTAGCGTAGTTTAAGAGGAGATCCAGGAGCGAGCTACAAGTGGTAAATTCGGAGGTGAGCACTACAGTAGCAGGAAGTGGTCTACGCAATATCTGCGACGGTATTGTGAGTGAGACATCTTATCGTCGTGGCAGTGCGTCGTTAGTTGCGCTTGTAGCGACAACCCTGCGGAGAATAATCACGTACGGCTGTGAAGTTAATAAAAGCGTTTAGTTAAAAACTGGTGTTTTCTACCAATCTTAAGTACGTACCTCCGCTCGCACGTAACAATATTTAGAGTTCTCTAAAAAGTCAATGGTTTGTGACCTTCAGCACAATATGTTGATTTAGTTAAAAAGGTTCATGTTTTTTCTATTGACATTTAAATTAATGGTGAAAGTGATGCTAAATCCTATAGCGCTATACCTACATATATTGTTGTTTCTTCTGAAGCCACTTGAAAAACGGGTCCCAACGGGCAGTAATAGTCGCCTTCTATCATGTTAATTTACTGTAATCACTTCTTAGTACTTACACGTCGTCCCATCTACCATATAAATTGCCCACTGACCTTTCAGCTCAACTATTTATTGGTCAGGTCTAATCGCATTGAAATATTGGTATTACTAAGATATTTTCATGGTAATTAGAGTTATACTTGCGTTTGTTTTGCCACGACGCTTTGACTCTCATCATTGTAGTTTTATTTCACGTTTCCCAAAGCGCGCAATAATGCACGAGCTCTACGAATTTCATTAAAAAAATTAAGATATTAAAACAGGAATTTTATCATTATTTGTATTTCATTTCGATATCTTATAGGGTTTAAGAGGTAAAATGATTGTAAGCTCCTTGCTAATGTTGAAACAAATATATAAATATTCCACACAATACTTAATACGCGCTATATTATAAAGAAGACTGCTCTTAGCACGGCATCTAAGAATGAAAATATGGTTACGTCTCCCTTTCAGGTTGCTTTAAGATCTCTTACCCCATCCTACGTGTGAACAAGATGAAAGAGTTTCATAGATTTGTTTTATCTGATAAACAAATGCGGAGAGATATCCAAAGTGAAGCGATGACAGCCGTAATAAAACTTAACTGCATTCTTGATTTTATCGAAGATTTCAAGTCTTGCTTTGGCCTAATTGGGTAAAGAAATATATGAGACCGTGATAAAATCAAACATAACGGAGGATATTTTTAAAATTAATATATCTATATGTTTTCTCTAACACAAATTATTAGTTACAGCATGTTATGGGAATTTAATAAGATTACAGAATATATATAACAAATATTCAAAGAATCGAGATTTCGAAAAAAAAATATTACGTAGATATTGAAATGCAAGTTTTTATAAATGTCTGCACGTGTGTGTGTATGCATTTCACACGCAATAGAAGCGAAACAAAGTTTGCCAATGTGTGGGAGGGAGTCTAAATTTCATGACGTCACATTTCATATATTATATCGTTGTATTTAAGCTTTAAAACACCTTTGAGGTATTAACGAAAAATTTCAAAATATTTATAACTATCTGTATGAGCAAGTGTTTAAATTATTAAATGTAATGTATTCTATCTCATTCTCTCGCAGGCTTAGTCCTATAGATTTATATGTTTCCCTCTTTTTAGTGTCGCTTTTTCGTTTCATGGAGTTTCAAATCACAACGATTCTAAAGAAGATGCACTTCAAAAAAGAAATATTTATTGGAATTTAATTAATAGTAATCAAGTACAAACAATTATAGATCAAATAAACTTAAAATAATAACTCCAGACCGCTGTTAATATGTAACAGTTGTTTTATTGAAAACTTATTCTACAACTGATCTCTACCGGAGGAATAAACCAAGGTTGTAGTAATTTTAAAAGCAGCATAATAAACAAAAAAATAAGCATTACCATACAGCGTGGTAAGGCAGTCAGCCTTCTGGGCATGCTCCCCGCTGGTAGTGATCTGCTACATAATCTACTTTAGATTTAATTAGTTAGATTTTATTGTAATACTTGAACAATTTTAAAATTGATTCAGACAAATCAAAAATAAAATTCGCCTTGTACCTATTTCTATTTATTTATTTATTCACTAGCGGGCCTAGGACGTTACCCTGCCCTAAAAAAATAAAATTTAGACCCCGATTGTAGCTCCACCGAGGACCCATCCACTCAGAACAACAACAACTCAAACAGAAAATTTCATCAAGATCGGCCCAGGGGTTTAAGAGTTCAGTGACATACACACTAACATAATAATTTAATACCTAACGATAATGTTAATGTACCTGATATTTTTTGTCAGCACTGTAACATTGGTAAAATCAATACTGAAAACGTTGAAGCCATAATCCACAAAACCTAGAAGAAGGTTTAATAAGGCAAATGAACTATTGGCAAAATACAAGAACCGGCCCTCAATAGATAATACAATAAAACCATAAAATATTTCTGAATCGATAATATATGCAAAATGAATGCAAAAGCATTATCATTACATTTACAATTTGTATTCATTTAAATTTATATCGCTGATGCTTTCAGCTCCTGGCCTTTAAACTTTCGTAGCTTTCGTGCAGATATGTGAAATGATCATTAATATAACTACGACATTTCTAATTCCTTATTAGGCACCGGCTGAATGCAAATCACTTCTCGTGCACATGCAATCTATATGGGACAATCCGGACGCTCGTTAATAAGCTAATTATGAATTTATAGCTTGACTTGCAGCGCTTCTAATTACTGTGGAATTCATTACTTTTCAGCCTTTAAGAGATAATATCAAATCGACACCGCAGGCAACACTACCATGGAAAGAGAATGATGGTACTAACCGTGTAATTCCTTAATTCCATGCTACTACAAAAAAAAACAAATAGTAAGACATATTTAATCTGAATGAAGACTGAATCACTGATATCATTACAAACATACTTTAATCTAAAAAAAGAAATGGTGCTTGTAATTTTTAACTTGTAAGTTTTTCTAAATGAAAAACGGGGGTCTGCATTATGAACACGGTCTTACTCTAAAACAATATGAATAAGACCCGAAGACTCCATCCATAGCTATTTTGGCAAAAATGAAACTTTTATACAATGTCCGTAAATCTATCCTAACCTTTACCTTTGTTTGCATAGCAGTTTTTTTTTCTCTAAAATAAACTATATAAAAAAGTACTGTCTACATAGATATAATTTGACAAAAAATGTATTCTATATATCACATACACAATAATCCACACAGATTTGTAATACAAAAAAAGATACAGTATTAATAAAAATTCTTCTTCTAAATACTCCAAGACATTTAGTTGTTAAAAAATTAAAATCATGAATGTAGGTATATCATTGCACAATATGAGCGTAATCGACATTCGCCCAAAGCACTTCTACAATTTATATTAATTCCCATTCAGAAATTGCATTACAGATATCTGCGACCTAATTCACAGGCCCATCCCACACCGAATGGTTACATTCCGTAATCTCATTATAATATAGGTGGTTACAAGATGCATTGTATAAGTAACTTAATTAAGTATATTTGATTTTCAAACTTCCATTTTATATTTCCGACATTATGTCGGAAATATAGAATGGAAGGCCAATGAAGAGGTTTGTAAAACACATAAGACAAACATTCGAATTTGAAAATTTCGAATTGATTTTATAAAAATCAGATTACAGTATTTCGTTAGTGGAGAAATAGAAATCCCTGAAAAAACCTAATTCTAATAAACTCCTAAATTCTATATAACTAGATGGCGCCATACGATATCCTTTTTTGACGTTTTATTATTTAAAACATATTTTTTAAACTTTATATATTAAGTTTCTTTTAAATTTTTCGAACAGGCATCAAGGCGAGAGTAGAGTCTACATCGAATAATCTCACCGTTCCCTCCAAAAACTGCTATCTCGGAATTATCGTGCTCAGTTTTTTATTTCAGTACAAGTTTATACAATAATATTGTAGTACAGACAATACTACTGTATATATAGGTATAACAGACGATTGAGCATACCTAGAATTGAAAAAATATATACCAATTAGTAAAAATAACATTATTGTCCTGATTAAAAATAAACCTAAAATTCTAATAATAAAATTTAAACTAGTTCTATATTTTAATTACATATAGATTATGTATCAGATTGCTACTAAAGAGAAACGTACCCAGAAAACTGGTTGCATCGAAACGTCTTAATTTTTGACCACCAAGGGCACAAGAGAGCATAAAAATTAAATAAAACTGAACTGTACAAAATACATTGAACGTTTGAAAGCATGAATTTCGTTGAAACTCAAGATGTTTTCCCACGGTCCAAACGACAGGTGCCTTATTAATAAACAGCTGGAAAACAGTCTTGACACAATAACGGCTTTGTCATAAAAACAAGGTGGCATGCTTATTAGATTTTTATGTAAAGTCCAATTTATTATCGATCGAAAGTACTGGCTCCCAAATTTCCGACACCTGCACACAGTGACGTTAATTTCATTACTTTACATTCAGGTCACTACCTACTATAAACTCTGGTTATAACTTTGTATGAATATATTAACAGATATAAAGCGGAAAACAGACTATCCGTCAATCATATAAACGCTAACCCGTCGCAAAGAATTAACAGTCGTTGCTATTTGGTTCTCCATAATGGCAGATAAAGGATGCAGAGTCAATCACTTTCAAGTTCGCACTAAAATACTCCGACTTGGTCAAGTAGTAGTAGTATACAATGGCAAGCAAAGTAAGCCGTTCGTAGTGCCCTGTCTGATGTATTAAGCTTTCAGTATGGCTCAGTCACCGACCTGCTGACAAACTAAAGGAGCGCATTCACTATCCTGCATGGCAGTCCGCATAGCAGTCCACCGTGTAAATCAGGTCTGTAAATGTTGTTGCAGCCTACATGCAGAACGCATCTGATCTGCAACACCGAGCAGAATGCCTCTTGAGCCCTGCAAGCTCCGTCCAATGTAGGACTGCAGTGCAGGTTAGTAAATATGCGTGCCTCTATAGAATCAAAGATGGACCATTGACAAAAACCAAATATATTGTTACGTGCGAACGGGGGTACGCACTTAGGATTGGAAGGAAACACCAGTTTTTAACTAAAAGCTTTTATTAACTTACAGAGCCGTACGTGATTCTTCTCCGCAGGGTTGTCGCTACAAGCACAACTAACGACGCACTGCCACGACGACACGACGATAAGATGTCTCACTCATAATACCGTCGCCGATATTGCGTATACCACTTCCTGCTACTGTAATGCTCACCTCCGAATTTACCACTTGTAGCTCGCTCCTGGATCTCCTCTTAAACTACACTACACTCCTCCTTCACTGCCCACTAAACTCGTCACTGTTTTCTACTTAACTCTTCTTACAACTCTCTCGTATCACACTTGTCGCTTTGCTGTCTTCAACGCAACTCCCCGGTAGGCGCGCCTTACAGTGCTTATATACCTTGAAGAATCTTCTGGAACCCATAATTTCAATATTCTTTTCGTTATTATTTTATTTACCATCTATCCCTTTCTAAACATATATGTATCTGTCTTTTCCTTCCTGAACCTTCTATTCTAGATTCTATTTTTGTTCATCATCTATTCCTTTCTAAAATGTATCTGTCCTTGTCCTTTTCCTCCCAGAATCATCTACATTTTCTAAAACTTCTTAAACCAACTAGATCGTTCCACCATCACTCGCCACAATACTTTAATGAGAATCATATTAAAGTTCAATAATAGAAAATTATTAAGAACAAATTCTCTTTAAAACTCCAATAACCTTGTGAAGCGGTATACCCAGAGTAGGGGGTGGACTTAATTTTTCACTTATATGTATATTGACCTCCAACATGTGTTTTCCAGTGGAACTAAGTTACAATGAAAACTTTTGAATTTGAAAATCAATCAAACAACATTTGTATTCAATTAAAATACAGTTAATAATCGATTGCGTTGACCTTTTGTAGATATTTATCGCTAAGCAATAAATATTTCAATTACATAAGTACATAATAAACCCGAAGCAAAACGCTCATTATTTATTGTGCGACCAATAATTTAGAAGTAACCCCGCAGTTTTAATAATTACACAGTGTATTTAATATTTATTAAGTAACTAATAGATAATTCTCATTCTGGTGTCTAGTGGCTACGAAATATCGTATATTACATTGTTAATTGCACTCAGTCAGCTATATGTAATTATGTTATTTTTTTATGGTTCCCTAGTCATTTTAAAGCCATGATAACTTGGTCCCTGTTGCTACAAAAGGTCGAAAGTGGGGTAGATGCAAACGAAACAACTTTTCGTTGGTATTTCCTAATCAATAATTTACCAAATAAAATATCGTAAATCTTCACGATATGAGTGAGATGTAACGTGGTTTTTTCGTAATTTTTTTATAGATATATTCTTAAATTTCGCGACTTGTATACATAATAAAACTACGTTTTAACGGTTTTAAGCGCGGTAATTTATTTGATTTTTATTATTCCGACGTTTCGGCCACTTTTCAGTGGCCGTGATCATGGAAGAAAAATATCAAGTGTCAAGTGGCCGAATCGTCGGAATAACAAAAATCAAATAAATTATCGCGCTGGAAACCATTAAGACGTAGTTTTATTATAGATATTTTAAGTTAAGAAAAAAATCACTAAATCACCTCCAAATTATTGACATAAAAAGCCAAAGTACTGCAGCATTTAAAAAATAATGTAAGCTATCATTTTAGTGGAAACAGTGTCGGAATAAGCTAATTTTTATGCACCCGAAAAATTAGAAACCGCTCCGACTTCGTCCGCGTAGAATAGTTACTAACGCTAACTTTAACCCGCGACTTTATTTACGTAGAAGGTGCCCCACCGCCCTTCCCCCTCATGACTGCCCGCCGGCGTTGCACATCATAAACGCGCGCGCAGTACTTGATCATTATTTTGCTGCGATGTTATTTTAAAACTGCGATATCTCCTAAGATATTCATTGAAATCGAATGATGTAAATGACAATTTTGTTTTAAATTAAATACTTGTGATGAATAACGTATTTATTTGGTTAAGAATTAATATCATGTTTATCAAAACACCCTCGCAAATAATGCATTATTTTAGAACAAATTTGGTTAGCATAAAAAAGGTTATAGTGAGCCAACCTTAAAAGATAGACATATGCTGTCCCGGACACTTTTTTAGAACTTTTAAAGGGGAACAATTCTGTCATACATGATTTTTGCGAAACTTTAATCGTTTGCGCAGCACACGCAGCGGAAGCTCTCAAAAGGAAAAAAAACCCCGATTTTGAAACATTCTTCATTGGTGCTCCGCTCCTATTAGTCTTAGCATGATGTTATATAGCATATAGCCTTCCTCGATAAATGGGCTATCTAATACTGAAAGAATTTTTCAAATCAGACCAGTACTTCCTGAGATTAGCGCGTTCAAGCAAACAAACAAACTCTTCAGCTTTATATATTAGTGTAGATAGATAGATTTTATTACCACTTTATTTTATGTATAATAAAATAATAATGATATCAAAAAAACGATCGTGTCTATAAAATCCCCGCCGCCCGAAAATCAGTACCAAAAAATCCTCAACGACGTTGGCGTTGTTACAAGCTTTAATGGTTAGCACACGCGTCCTAAACTCAATGATGCGGATTCGAATCCTAATCGGAAAACATGCACCACTTAGGCAGTTTTTTGTGCATGTTGTTACAATTACACCGTGTTAACGATGAAGGAAACATTGTGATGAAACTTGCACTTTGGAATAACCGATGTGTGAAACCCGCCAATCGCCTTGCACAAACCTGGCGGGTATACTGTCCCTCCTCACTTAAGGGATACTGGAACCTGGCTACTAATGCCAGTACACAACTCAAGGTTGTTATGGGGGCATACTCTAGACCAGTGGTGGTAACTTTCCAGACGGGCAAATACTCTACCACCTGGCTGTGGGTTTTTTTTGTCGCCTCTTACGATAGGCCGCCCGGCCGCAAGAAATTGTATTCTTTCTCCATTCCTGCACGGATAAAATGCTTGTCCGAGTCGGATTACCGGGTCTTATTTATTTATTTATTTATATTAATTCATTAACAAAAAAACATTTGTGTCTGAAATATAAATACGTAGTCATAATTACCATTATAAAAAATTCAAATTTACAATAAACATTATTAAATTTACAAAAATATGTCAATAGGAAGGCATTTTTATATAATCATATTATTATTTAAGCACAAAAATAATCGTCAACTGAGTAATATGCTTGTTGACACATCGTGATCAATTATCTCGATGTGCCGGTTTCATCGCGATGTCTTTCACCGTTAGCACGTGATAATTGTGATAATATGCACATTAGGTCACAAAACTACGTAAGTGAATACTTTCCTATCACAATTCGAACCAGCATCATTTGAGATTGGGACGCGAATACGTGAACTACTAAGCTACCACGGCTGTAGCTTACCTACAAACATAAAAAAATAGTATCTATGAGTACCTAAAGATGTCGGCTAAATTCATGGCGGTTCCTATATCTTACCGACCGTACATTTGCCTTACTATCTGTTAATATTTGACATAGCTCCATACAAGTAATGACAAAATTCAACTGATGGTAAGGCAAGTGAACGAATAGTAAGATATAAGAACCGGCCATTAATAAAAGTTACATCTTCTAAATAAGGTCAATTTCAGTTGTCGGCTACCATTATTGTTCATGTTGCCTACCAGTATTTGCGATGCAATGAACGTGTTGAGACATCCGTATTAATACATCACCATGATATTTACTAATGTCATGATATATGGAGTTGCTAAATATGGCCTCAGGCTATTATTCCAATATTCAATTTATAATATCATAGATGGAATAGGGTTATTCGCTTGCGGCGACGGCAAAGGTTAATCGGAACATGGGCCGTATACGTCATATTTCATACTTATTATGGTATATTTAGGCCACGGTCTCACGTTGGTACTGCCGACAGATAATCTCCTTTTTGATAAATATAGCGTCGCACGGCTTGTAGTTTTAACCAGTGTCAAGTTCATGAATATTCGAATTTAAAATAACTTTTATACAAAAAAGATACCGATGGTTGGTCCGGTAAAACCTACCAGATTCAACCAATTGTTTCATATAATTATGTGAAAAATCCTAGCTAGGCGTGATACTGATGACTAACTTACCACTTCCTAAGACAGCACTAACTTCGAGAAAATACATTTTCAAGTGCCTCCTTTTCTGTATCATAAAATTGGATACTTTGAATAAGAAAGATATTCAAGATCAGGAACATTTGTCAAATTCAAAAGTTTTTATTCAAAATAAGTTCCACTGAAGAACACTTTTTGAAGGTCTGTCTGACCTTCAAAAGCTAAAATTTAAGTTTACTTCCTAGTCTAGTCTATGTACACCGCTTCTCCACATGTTATTGCTGTTAAGGAGAAGAAGCAGCCAGAAGCTCGCCAGCAAAACGTCTAACTAAAATTGATTAACTCAAACTTTTTTTTTTAATAAATTGTATACAGAAATATGTTACACAATTACTTTTCGAAGAATTAATGGAGTTGTAGTATAATGAAGTCGTTGGCTCAATATTAACCACGGAAACCATTGAAGAGTGAAAAAGGCAGCACTAATATGTTGCAAAGCTGCTCGTACATAGAGTAGGAAATTGACTTATTTCTTTTTAACCACTTTAAAAAAGAGGAAACGTGCTCAATTCATCGTGTAAATATATATATACATATGTATTTATATTTTTTTTCTGACCCGATTCTAAACAACCCACAGCCAGGTGGTAGAGCATTTGCCCGACTGGATGGCTACCACCCCTGGTCTAAAGTATGTCGCCATAACAACCTTGAGTTGTGTTCCGGCATTAGTGACCAGGTTCCAGTCTCCCCTAAAAGAGCAGCAGCGCATTTGTAGGACCTTTGGTGTTGCAAATGTCCATAGGCGATGGTAACCGTTTTCCATCAAGTGAGCCGTCTGCCTGTCTGCTGAACTCCTGCAATAAAAAAAATAAAAAAAATCATTCTTCTTAGGTTCAGCTTCATAATACATATTTCATTGCTATTGGTTACCATTATACGTAACTTAAATCGACTTCATGGGTTTGATTTTTAGTTACTCTTGGAGTCGGTTTCTTGTTTGCTAGAATTTTTTATACATATTTCTACAACTTTCGAATTATATTTTTTAATGAAATTTAGTCTAAATAAAAAATTATTACCATTCTTAATTTCATTTACGGCAGACATGAAACAATTGTCTATATATCTGTCATCCTCATTAATCATTATTACAAATGAAATAATTCTTCAGAAACGAAACACTTACTCGATAGATTATACACGATAAACTGAAGCCAATTTTAACATTACAAATGTCATCACGAAGCTATTAGCTGTCGCCAGCCAAGGAAGGGTGGTTCGTTAGTGAGAACCAGTTCCGAAGTATGGTAAGGCATCCGCGGAATCACTTGATGATACCGATTAACGCAATCATGTTTTGTAGTCTAAATGTCAAGTGTAAAAAGTTAGAACTTTCATCAATAGAAATCCACCTCCCACTGGCTGCTTCATCGATAATAATTAGCAGGTACATAAAGTGATAAATAACACAGGTCTATAAACAAAGTTGTATTATTTTAAGTTTTCGCGACTAGCATACACAATAAACTACGTTTTAACGGTTTTAAGCGCAGTAGATTAAAGTAAATTAAAAAAAATAAGTTTAAAAAGAAATGTGTATGCTGGCTGGGTCTATGATTATTTGGTGTATTGTTTCCCACTGAACACGTAACTGGAGTAAAAATTGGGGTATAAGTATAAATTACCATTATTTAATAGTAACTTTATTCTTCTTGAAATTGTATGCCTATTTTGAAGGTTCAAAGATATTTTAAACTAAAATTAATTCTGTAACATATAATTTATACTTAGTATCACTAAATGTGTACTCTAAATAAATGTAGAATATGCGAGGGTACTTCCGAATATTTTTTGATATGTAAAGGACAGATGAAAGTAAGCACGTCATTAGTCGATACACCACCGCCAAGGGCAGAGGTAAATAATGGTTGCTAGTGCGCGACGACATAAAGATAGCACGGCACATTGCAATGAAGACATCTTGAGGATAAATGCGTAGTCTACAATAAACTAATATAAATAATAAATAATAAAATATAAATAGTTACATTACTTTGATGCAAAATTATACACATATTTATTATTTGATAGGCTGTGTACGGCCTTTCTCTTGGAGAAATTTCTTCCGGAAGAAAATTGTGTTGTTGCCCGGGCAACAGCACTTGAAAGAATATTCTTTATCTGACGATGTAGGTAGTGCGTGAACTTTTCATCCATAAAAATCAGTCAATAATTTTTTTTAAATTTAGGATACCCTGTATTACTTTTTTGTATTGTATAGGTTCGCGTTTGAACGACAGTGCACCTGGTATCAGGTGGAAATACCTGTTCACGCGAGACTTCAAGACACCTAAATTGTATGTTTCAGGAGAATACAAATACATAGTCTTAAATTATACATTATGATTATACTTGCTTTTCTTTTACCCTGTAGAAACGCGTAATAATAATACTGGTGATTGCCCGTGGTCAAAATTCGACCATAATAATTAATGTTCTATAATCACAGATTTCGCCAAGGCTACACTGTTAATTTGATTTGAACAATAAACAAAAGAGTATATATCAGTGTGTGTGTGTGTCAAATACATGGTAGTGTGTGTAATGTTTTTTCATTGATTTAATATATTTTTATGCATAAGTAAAAAAATATTAGCATTCATCGCTTCTTCTCTATATAAACTATAAATGTGCGAAATTTCATACTCCTCCGTCCGCGCAATTTTCGTAAAAAGGGGTACAAAGTTTTTGCTTCACGTATTAATATATAGATGAGGGCTACCTCTTAGTATTTCTAGTTACACTTAGTATAGTGAGCTTGTGTTTTTGTGTCTCACGCGTATGCGCAACCCGTCGCGTCGCCATCGGCATTCAGCCAATGATCAGGCGCATGTCTATGACGTTTCATACATAGACGCGTCTCAAATCACAATACACAAACTTCGAAGAAAAAGAAAGAACGTGAAATATCTTATAAGTAAAAGGCTAATAAATATTTTATTTTAATGTGACATTCTACAAAGCGCAAAGCGGACACTCGATTTTTTACTAGCGATAGTAAAAATATTTATTTTAATTCATAGAAACACTCTTTTGTTGAATTAGTACTAAAATAGGCAAAGGATTGTTGGAGAAACAGTGGCACATCACTAGAGCTTGTCTCCTGAAAAATTTAGGTTTATCTATTGTTAAGCTTCCTGTTCCGTCAATAATGTGTTCTCGTAATGGTTCCCTGCTAACATGTAATGTGTGCGATATGTGTATTAAATAAACCCATTTTAAAGTACTCCGCTCTTCTTAATTTCGTCTAGCCGTCCCATCCAACCTCAACAAGGGTTTCTTCAAAGAAATTGGTAAGAAACTTTTTGATACCATCCGTGATCAGAAGGCTAGTTCGTATTTCGTGCAACGAAACAGCATTGCTATATAGCGTAGCAATGCAGCCAGCCTTTTAGGCACGCTTCTCTCTGGCAGCGATTTGTTACATACTTTATGTAAATCTTATATATAGAAATCAATTGCTGTTTGTTAGTCTCGCTAAAACTCGAGAACGGCTGGACTGATTTGGCTAATTTTGGTTTTGAATTATTTTTGGAAGTCCAAGGAAGGTTCAAAAGGTGAGTAAATATGAAAAAAAATGATTCTGAGGCGGTACGAAGTTTGCCGGGTCAGCTAGTTTATTTATAATTTAGTTTATTTTTAAGTATTTAGTTTCTGTATATTTTGAAACGAAATGTTGTTCACACATAAGTAATAAATAATATTCATAATTACATCGTCTATTCACATATAATCTATAAATTTTAAAGTAGTAAACGTTTTGAAGTAATGTAACGTGAGACCCAGTACGATAATTCAACCGATATAAGGTAAGTGAATTGTTTTACCATATATTGTGACATTGGCAAAATCAATGTCAATTGCGTAGGAGCCATAACCCCCTTCAAAAAAGAAGAAGGCAAGATATCGGGCAATTACCTCGCTTTGATGTTGCTCAAATAGAATGCATTAGAACGTATCAACGTATAAAAACTCTTCGGCACAGGGCATTATTCAAAACTGTTCGCGCGCCGCATTATACCGTACGATCCTTAACGCCTCGCCTCCAACTCAGTCCTCATAAGGAATGCCGGAAAAACTAACAATGTCGTACCTATTACATGACAAATTGCATTCTATTAGCTGCTATACACCGCATTTGGTGTCAGCCTGCAGGCTCAATAGAAACTAAGCAGGTAACTATAGAACCGTTGTTACGAGTATTGGTTTCTAGGAAACATGGCTTCTTGTAGCCGTTTAGGAGTTGTGACCTAAACGGTTAGTGCCGTTTAGAAATGCCACCGAACCAACACGCTACATGTTTCCTTTAGTTTACACGATTCCCTTATCTTTACTAATATTATAAACTCAAAATAACAGGACCGATTTCAAAAATTCTTTTATCGTTCTAATGCTACATTATCCCCGCTTAATATAGGCTATATAAAAGTTAGGGATCCCTACTAAAACTTCAATAATGTAACCCATCAATGAAAACAAAATACTTGGCGCTGGAATCGGGTCGTAGATTTTTACTTGTCTTGGGCAGGACAACGTCTGCCGAGACCGCTAGTTTCATGTAACACGTGACAAGGTTTGCCTATCAATTGATGGAGCGTAACAGCAATAGTTTTGTATCCAAATAATCAGTGGACATTCATTATCTCTACGAAACCGTTTGTCTGATTCCTATATCTAAACGACCGTTCATTCGTCCTACTATCGGTTAAAATTGGACATAAACTCCAGACAAGTAAGGTTTGTGTCAGGGATGCGTGCGCTAGCCATTACGCTACTACGACTGTGTGTGAATAGTGAGATATAGGCATTTTAACGTACTTTGCGTGAGCGCAACTGGCTAGATGACAATCAAATAACATTGGAGTTACTTTGGCATCTGCACCCTTTGAGCAAATCAGCCGTCACTGTCAATGTAGTGTCATACAATGGCCGGTGCCGTCGTATGACATTGGCACTACATTGACCGCTCCCTCGGACGTTTTTACCACAAGTACTCCACAGAGTACATACGTAGTATCCTATAGTAGTCTGTGCAGAGTACATTAATAGAAGAAAGTACTCTCTTCCCGTGACGATAATAAGTAAATTGATTTTGTTATATTATTATTAATTATTAAATCTGAAATAAGTATCTGAATAATTCGTGATAGCATAATAACTAGGCTAAATCCTGGCTGGAACGCATGCACCACTTAGGCAGTTTTCTGAACTAATGTGCATATTGTTATATTATTACCACGTGCTAACAGCGGTGAAGGAAAAAGTCCTGGAGAAACCTACACACCGAGATAACCGATGTGTCAAACCTGCCAAGCCACCTTGGACAGGCGTGGCAGGTATAGATAACACTTTATTATACACCAATACAATCATGAACTTAAAAACTAAAATTAGAACTAGTAATATACAAAGGGAGGTCTAATCGCTAAAAAGCGATCTCTTCCAGACAACCCCAGGAATGAATTAAAATGATAATAGCGATGGTGGTATATGTAACATATAGTACGAACTACTTACATTTTAATAATAAACACATAAATAATATGTAAATAGCCATAAATTAGTGATTTAATTGTAATCCTCGCGATCCCACAAATCAACTGAAAACTGTTTATCATCTTATAAAACGAACCCTTCTAGATTTTGTAGAAACGGTGGCTTCAACGTCAACGAGTTAAATAGCGTAATAATTATCGTTAAACAATATTTTTTTATTTATTGTTTAATTATATAATTTACTATTTTTAACTATAAACTGTACAGTGAAGAAACTTAGCTTATATCATATTCTACCTATAATCCCTTAAGACCATATGTACATTAATTATATATTTAACTAGCTTCTGCTCGTGACTTCGTCCGCGTGGAATAGTAAAAAAAAAAGTAATTAAAAAACCCGACGATTTTGAAACATTCTTCATTGGTGCTCCGCTCCTATTGGTCTTAGCGTGATGATATATAGCCTATAGCCTTCCTCGATAAATGGGCTATCTAACACTGAAATAATTTTTCAAAGCAGACCAGTAATTCCTGAGTTCCGCGTTCAAGCAAACAAACAGACAAACTCTTCAGCTTTATATATTAGTATAAGATAACAGTAATTAAAACTATTTTTATCATTATATTTAAAATGTAAGACGATAGTATGACAGTTTAGCCCTCGCTCTGTTATATATGTATATAAATAACTAGGATTTGCCCGCGGCTTCGCCCGCGTTAAAAAAAGGATACCTATGTATGTCATGATTCTTCGAAATGTTGAACTTAATTTTTAATACAAAGTACCTAATGATAAATACCTGTAACGCCATCTAGCGAAGATACTAACCATGAGAGCAACATATTAAAATTGTCGCTCTCATTTCGTTGCTATGATGATATATTTGTTAGTTAATTGCAACGGTAGGGCCAATAAAACGCAATCAGAGCGTCGTCTTTTTGGTTAGAGTCATCCATTCCCCGGTAACAGCACTTTTTTCTGGATGAAAGGTAACCTGTGTCCTATACTATACCCCTAACAACGTATATGCAAACATGACGATCTGTTGTGTCGTTAAGGCTTGTAATAACGCCAAATTCCTTGAGGATTTTTCGGACGTTAGCAGGGATTCCATAGACGCGTCCTTTTTCAGATGTATTATTATTTTATTGTCAATAAAATAAAGTAGTATTTAAAAAATAATAGAACCAAATTATTTATCTCTTTTTTATAAAGATGTAGATTTCTTGTTATCTTGTTTTGATAAAAATTGAAGTAGTAAAAGGTATCTCAACAATTTGGAGGTGACTTTGTAAATTTTTCTTTAGATTAAAATAACTAGAGAAAATTACGAAAAAGCCACGTTACGTCTTATATCGTGAAGATTTAGGTTTTTTTTTTGATAAATGATTGATCTGTATTACCAATGAAAAGTTGTTTCGTTTGCACCCCACTTTCAACCTTTTGTGGCAATAGGAGCCTTAAGATGTCACAAATAAGCAAACTCACTTTCGCATTTACCCAATGCAATAGACTGGGTGGATGCACTTTTTCTACGACTTTGACCAGTTAACATGGTCTTCCAGTTAAGGGCCTACCTAAATGGAATTCGCCATCTCGCACACGCATTTCCACATTTTTGAAGATATAAATTCACAGAATTTACTTATGATAAATCAGTATTACACAAAACATACCAAAAAAATTACGAATGTTTCACAAAATAATTGTATAGTGGTCGCCTAGTGGTCGAAATACGACCATAATTAATTTAAATTATAAGTTTGAACATTATTAAGGTTCTGTTGTCAAAGACTATATATACTTCTATAATCACAGATTTCGCCAAGGCTACACTATTAATCTGACTTTAACAATAAACAAAAGAGTGTAGTGTATACGCGTGTGTGTCAAATACATGATAGTGTGTGTAATGTCTTTTTTTATTGATTTAATGTATTTTTTTGGATGATTTCAAAAAAATATTAACATTCTGCACTCCTTTTCTCTATATATACTATAAATGTGCGAAATTTCATACCCCTCCGTCCGCGCAATTTTCGTAAAAAGGGGCACAAAGTTTTTGCTTCACGTATTAATAATCGTTATGATTTCGTATACTTTTCTATACATCAAAAATAATTCTTGTGAAAAAAACATTTTTTAGGTATGAAATCTTGTGTGAATCAAAATTTTATTGTGAATCATTCGTAATATTTTTTTTATTACGCATTTCCCTCTTTTGACTCACCATATCCTAATTATTTGGGGTCGGCACAAAAAATCTTTAATACGTCTTGTGTAAATTCTATTAATGTATATCTTCAAAAATGTGGTTACACGTGAGCGAAATAGCGAATTTCATTTAGGTAGATCCTTAAGAATCTACATCTGCATACGGAAATTTACACTAGCATTTTGCAATGTAATCCTAACACCTTTGAATTGTAGATTAATTCGAACGCAAAGCTAACCGTCTTATCTTCAACGAGTCCAAGTGAACAAGTGAAACGCAAGTATTAAATACAATAATTTATCTTTACCTAGGCGTAACAGGTTCTTAGGTCACTTAAAGTTTATCCATGTAGATATCTGGTCAAATTTAGCGAACAAACGGCACAATGCAACACTGGTTTCTGATAAGTTACCGATTAGATGAACAAAACGATAAACTTGTTTAGTTTTAGACATTAATGGTTAACTGCAGACATTGTCTTGGGTATTGCGTGCTGACGACAAAGAATTTTGGATAAAATCTAACAGCTGATGACATAAAAAGACTACAACCTGCATTTTATGTGAGAGAATGTGTAAAAAAGGTTGTGTCAGTGATTAAGATAGTCGTTTCATGTTTTACTGAAGCCAATTCGAATCTTGCTTGTATGCAGCGCTTAGACTATGTTCCTAACCTAATGTCCTTGTAATTAGTCACCACGTGTGACTAATTAAGTGTAGAAAAACATCGTGATGAAACCTACATATCGAGAATACTGATGTGTGGAAGCAGTGGCGTAGCTTGCCTTAGACGGGCCCTGCATCAAAATGTATTGCAGTCCCAAAGGAAGGGTACATAGTTTTTTTTATAAAAGAAACAAAAAATGCTCAAATTGAATTAAAATAATTATATTATTGATTATAAGTTTGTAGCAGCGAGAGGTAGAGGTTAAATGAACTTCAGATAGCAGAGAGTAATATACACTATCGAGTGTTGATATGAACTGAAGTTGAACTAATTTATTTTGGAAACGGTAACCTTAAGTACAAATATTAATAAGTCCTACAGCTAGTACAATTTATAGCACAGTGTGTGTGCGGGATGGATGATGTGCGAGCGAGATAGAGCAACTATTAACATGTTCGCTCTGGCGTTGCGCTAGCCAGTGGTTCGTTGTCCGCTGCGATGACTAGACGTATGCAGCTCCCATAACTTATTAGTTATACTTAATGCTCCTAACAGCTAAGTTAGACAAACAATTCAAAACAAAGACACTTTTTTAGGCAAACTTATTTATCAAATCATTATAGCTGAAACCGTTTTTCTAGATTTTCGCCTCTATAGACAACAATGACAAGGCTGATAGCCATTCCTGTTGGTCCAGCAGTTAACCTGAAAAATGTTATTAATCTATAAAAGTCTGTGGATGACATTTTAGGAGTTTTTACTTCCACACTTTCGGGTCCACTGTAACCTGGGAGCCCTGTATCATTGATAAGGCTGATACGGCGTTAGCTACACCCCTGTCTCTATCTTTTCTTTCACCTTCTGCCAATTATTTGGGGTCGGCACAATATGTCTTTTTCTTCCATACTCCTTTATTTTGACATATGTCCTCTGTCACACCACAAATCATCATATTATTATCATCCTTCTCACAATCCATCCATATCTTTTTTGTTCTACCTTTACATTTATACCCAAAACTCTTACAGTTTAACATTCTTTTTGTCACGTGACTTTCATCCCTCCTCATTACATGCCCATACCTACCTCAGTCTTCTTCCTGTCAATTTTTCAATAACGGGTGCACACAGCACACCCCTGTATAGAACCTAAGGCCAGATCTAAAAATTTGCCACCCCTACAGATCAATTCGACCCTAGTTCACAATCATATTAATTACCATTGTTGACAATGAAATTGTAACTTTATGGTTTGTGCATTGTCGTCCTAGTTACCCACCTTTATCTCCTGAAAAACGTAGGTAAGTGGTGAAACATATTACAGGTCGAATTGTTTGTTTGGACCTGGTTGAACAATTTGTGTGTTTGTCTGCCGAATATTATTGTTATAGAGTTTCACAACAAAATAACAAGAACAGTTGTCGTCGCCTCCACGAAACCCTTCAATGTTGAAGGTAGTCCGGAACATATAGATATTAAATCGACGTATATCCTTACAAAAAAATATTTGCTGCAAAACTTGTTTTGAATAATTTAAAGAGAAGTCGCCTACAGTGCTCCTGTAAATTCCTTATGTACCACGTTTCGCGAGAAGACGAACTCGCCAACAATCCTTTACTTTGATCAATCGTCGTACTTAATGTTACAAAAGTGTACATCCATTTTCATCAAGACTAACAATGGGTTGGTCTAGTGGCCTAATAGACCATTACAAGCGAATTTATGTCGGCAACAAACACCAAGATTGAGGCGTATAGGACCCGTATTACCATATATGTAGAACATAAATATAACCCGATTCCAGACTGAGTTATGAACCCGTAGTTCTTCGACTCTAGTGAGTAATAATGACTAGACAGCAGAGTTATCGACTTATGTAAGTATAATGTACTGCGTAACGACCACGCTTTTCGTCTTAGTTCGGTTTTAATAAAAAAAAATGTTTAAATTCAAATATAGAATGCAAAGGCACGTATGAATATTCTTCTTCTTTTTACAGGTTTGGATGATTTGTGTGTCTAGCCAATGTCAAGTACCTATTCATAAATATTCAAATTTTATAATCTTCAAGCATACAGGCACCAGGTGAAAACCGTACCCATATAGGTATCTCGACTAAATTATAGGTCTTCGACGCTGGTTCATATTACCTTACCCGTGTATCTGTGTAAAAATATCTGCATTTCAGTTGATATTTTCAGAGAACAATACAATTCTTACTTAAATAACAGTCAATACATTTCAACCATATGTATTTTAAACAGAACTGCATAACAAAATACCCATCATGAAGTACGCGCCAGATTTTATTCGGTTTAAAAATTATTATTATTATCGGACCGATCAAAATGACACACATAAACCAAGCCATAGTGAACATCCGCGCTCAGATATTATTATAATAAAAATAATGTATATAATATATTATAAAATTCTAAAACTGCCATGTCTGTACATCGAAGCTATTAAAAAAAAAACAACTAGATTACACTATATAAACGATGGAGAACACGATTCAATATTTTTTTCTTGTCGGTTTGTTCGGGATTCACGTAAAAACTACTGAGCCGATTTTAGAGATCGACAGCAAGTTGTTAAACTTAAAATCTAAGATACTTTTTATTCCGGGGAAACCCGCAGGAATTCTTCTCGGAATGATTTAAAATGGCCAGATTAAAAAGAATCGAATTTTAATATAATTGTTTCACTGATCGATAGCAAATTTTATGCAAGTATAATAAAATGTGTGATATTATCCCGGTAATTCCACGGGAATTTTCCCGGAAGCGGTTTTTTTTTAATTATTTCAAATATCGAATTCTTAGTGACAACAATATTTTTTATTTCTTTCGAGACACTTCTGTTGTTTTTACAACCATATATAGTTAATTCAAAATATTAGCTTAATATTTTGAATTAATTTAAAATTATGAAAAATAGTCGTTACCACTATTTGTATGCATATTATTCAGATATGTTATATACATTTTAAATTTACAAAACGATCAAAACAAAGTCGTTTCCTAAACACCTAAGGATGTTATGATCGCTTTCTTGTTTATAACACAAAGATTATAATAAATTTTAAAATGGCAATTTTACAGAAAGCTTTTATTAGACTTCCCCTTTTGCTCAGCGATTTGGTATACATATATTAAAAAACTAAATTTTTGTAAAAAAAAAAAGTTAATCTTGCTTGCAAAAAGGGCAGGCATATAAGAACATGAAGTTTGGTTTATATATCTTTGTATATTTCTACTTCACTTGATGAGTTTCCGAAAACATGACTGTAATAAGAGAGCAAAGATTAACATAGGCTACTTTTATTTGAAAATTTGCATATAGGAATGTAAGGGGGGGGATAAATATGTGGATAATTGAAGAAATTAGCAGATAAAGGGTTATCCCCTTCAAAGAATCATTCATCACATTACTTACAAATGGTAAACACTACTAAAATGGACAAAAAAGTTTTTTATTACGTTTTTGCCTTAGTACATAACTTTTTCGTACTACTTTAAAATCAAATATGTTTATATTGTTACGACCGACAAAGACCAATGCACACCTGCAGCTTATTACCTTTTCGGTATTTGGACTTCTTTTGTTTACCTCGTGTTTAAAATGTTTAATTAGAAAACAGCCTATTGTGTAATGTACTCATTTATGGCCGTTCGCAGGCATAATTGCGCAGGTGTGTGGATTACGTTTTCTGAGAAATTGCGTCGACGCGCTTGCCAGGCAGACATATTGCATCGGTGCATTATAAAGCAATGGCCAATGGAGATATCGACAGTCTTGCGATGGTCACAAGCGAGACAAGACGTGTGTACATTCGATAATCTATATAGTGACGGACTCTGCGCGTGTTATTGAATCGTGTATTATGTTTGTACTGGTTGTGTCCAGTTACATTTGTACCTGTGTTATACGTGTTTGTATAGTTCTAATAAATTCTATAGTAATTCCAACGGCATTTTAATTCGAGTCCCGCACACGTAACAATATGCACATTATAATCGAAGTAAAAAATTAAGAATGTTCCGTAACTGCTAGGTACGTAGATGTTCAGTAATATCCCTATTTTATAATATTATAAATGCGAAAGTAACTCTGTATGTCTGTCCTTTACGCTTTCACGGAAAAACTACGAGACCGATTTGGCTGAAATTTGGTTTGTCTGTAATTTTAATACCGAGGTTGGACAAGGAATGCTTTTCATCCCGGATAATGGAATATATTTTGGGATATATTTATCTAGAGGTTATCCCAGAAAGTAAGCTAGTTTTTGGGTTTTTTTGTGATTTGCCATTTTCGTCATTTTGGTTATTTTGGTCATTTCGGTGATTTCGATCATTTCGATCATTTCGGTCATTTCGGTCATTTCGGACATTTCAGTCATTTCGGACTACTGGAACTACTGGAGTACCGGATCGATTTGCTATAATGTTGTACATATGTAGTTTTAATACCGAAAATGGACTTAGATACTTTTCATCCCGGGAGATGGGAGTTTGCGATATAAAATGAAGTGAATTTTCCGGGGGCAAATAGCACTAACATAAAAAATTAATACAATGTAACCTGTATTAATGCTTGCTTTTTAAACTAGAGGCACGCACTAAGGTTTGAACAATGGTACAGCCGCGGGGTAAACTCTAGTAGGTTATAATATTAAATTTGATTTGCGTGTGGTTTTTATTGCGAAGCTGGCTAACAGGCAGACGGCCCAGCTCATGGAAAGTGGTTCCCGTCACCTATAGACGTTTGCAACACTAGAAGCCAAATTCTACTATTAATATCCCGTCAAAATCGCCGCACGCTATCGTCTCAGCACGGCAGCACATTGGTAATACTTAGTGTTGCAAATGTGTAGCTCAGCTAGCTGCTAAAAAGCTGAGTATACTTTCAAAGGCGAGACGGTACTTCACTGCAGAGCAACTGCTTAATCTTTACTGTGCTCAAGTAAGATCTTCCACAGAGTACTGCTCTCACCTTTGAGACGGCTCAGCTAAATACCAGCTTGAAGCGCTAGAGTCAATTGAGAGAAGAGCTAAGAGGTTGATTGATAGTGACAAGCTTGTCAATACAAAGCTTCAAAGCCTAGACTATCAACGTCAGGTTGCTAGTCTATCGGTTTTTTATAGGATTCATTTCGGAGCGTGTGCGGATGAACTGTTCGACTTTATTTCCCCTACACCATTTCATCTTCGGACCATAAGGCGCTCTGGTTTACGCCATCGTTTGATAGTGGAAACGCTACCAGTGCGAACTAAATATTTCGCCTCCACGTTCCTTCTACGTACGGCAAAGTTGTGGAATGCACTACCAGAGTCCGTGTTTGTCGGAAAGTACAATCTATCTTCAAGTCTCGTGTGAATAGGTACTATCTAGGTAAGCGTGCTCCATCTTCGATCGCATTATCGTCCGGCATTGGACGTTATCGTTGTCAAACGCAAACCTATTTTATAAAAAAAAACAAAAAATGTTTATAAGCGACGGTAACCACTTTCCACCACAGTTGGGCCGTCAGCCTGTCTACTAAACTCCAGCGATAAAAAATCTGATAAATCAATAACATTATTGTGTGTGTTTTGTAAATATGTTGACTATGTTTTTATGACTCTGTTATCTTGAAATAAATAAATTATTATTATTATTATTTCACATATATATTTATATTATATATAAATTTTAATTATTATTATTCCGCCGCGACGATATCGAGAATATATTGTGGATTTAGTAGAATACAAATATTTGACACTATCGTAATGGAATCGTACTTTGAAAATCTTTGCAACGCCAAGATATTGAACTAGCAGAATTGGGCCCCTGGGAGAACGAAACACGATTAGCACGAGTCTAATCGTTTCATGCCGACATTCTTTGACAACAAAGTAACACATAACATACCTATAGGTATGTTATATGTATAATACTTAAGTTTCTAACAGGTCCCACTATCAACACGTCCATCATAACACGAAACTGACTTCCTAATGGGCTATAAATAATTAATTAGCCACGCAAGTTGCTTCGACTACGTAATGAAATTTTACGCGAAAAGTTCGCTTAGCAACAGTCAACTAAGCGTGGTTAATTAGAGTTGCTGCACGCATTTTAGCTATGCTCGTATGGTCCGTTGCACTTCACCGGCACAACAGGACTCTGTTGTGCCACGCATAACAGGTCCTCGCGTTGAGGACCATCCGAGGATACTGTAGAGTCTTGTGGACGGCGTCGACACTCTTGGCAGGCGATCCGCCCTGGCCTCTCCAGGCGGACGTACTTGCAAAGCCAAAGGCAATAAGCCAGGCCGAGCTTCAGGCAATCAGGACGCGGGAAACCGCGTCCATGATCCAAACTTCGTTGAGAGAGTTGAAAACTTCTGTGGCAACCATTGAGACGGTGCGCCCGCACCTGTAGCGATGGCTCTCGCGGAAACGCGGGACCCTGACCTTCAGGATGACGCAGATACTTACCAGGCATGGGTGCTTCGATAAGTATCTGAATCATATCGCGGACTCAGTGTCGCTAGTGTGGCGCATTAGACACTGCGTTTTATACGCTGGTCGAGTGCGCAGCATGGGCACCGTAGAAATTTGAACTCGAGACCCTCCGAGGGTTCGATTGATTCGCTGGGCAGTTTGGTGCAAGCCATGCTGCATAGCGACGATCGTTGGGTGGGTGCAACCAATTTCTGCTAGACTGTCATGTCTCAAAAGGAGGTCGCGGGACGAGAAAGGGAGAGAGGTGCGCATGCGTCTCGCGGGTACCGACGTTAGTCGATGTCCCGGAGGCGCAGATATGCGCAAGATCTCCCATAATATCGCTGCAGGGGCCCGCTCTCCAGCATCTAGGGAGCGGAGGAGTTATCCCCCTGTTGAAGAAGTGATCTTGCCTTTCCCGGGGCATTCTCAAGCACTGATGCGCTAGGATCAGCGTGGGCGTAACTGCGTTCTAAGTCTCACGCTCTTCCTGCCATAAGCGCGGGGCACATGGGAGGAGGGTGGTTTTAGTGGTTGACTCTGGTGGCTATTCGTGGCTTCACCTCTCATCGCTTTGGTCCAACCCCTATCAAATGACCCGGTAGTGTGCGAAAACATTTTCCCCGCCACAAAAAAAAACTCATTTTAGCCATTCCTTCCTCAATGTCATATTAACGCATAAATTGAATAATTTTTATGATTGCCTTTGTTACAAATCAATCAATCGCTCTCACCGATGACAAGATACTGTTACAAGTTACGAGACTCGAATTAAAATGCCGTAAGAATTACTATAGAAATTATTAGAACTATACAAACACGTATAACACAGGTACAAATATAACTGAACACCACCAGTCCAAACGTAATGCACGATTCAATAACACGCGCAAACTCCGTCACCACATAGATCACCGAATGTACACACGTCTATGTGCCTCACTTGTGGTTATCGCTTGACTGCCTCACCCCTCCGTTGGGACCTTGCTTTATCTGTACAACTGCAATATGTCTACCTTGCAAGCGTCGACGCAATTTCTTAGAAATCGTAACCCGCACACCTGGCTAATGACTGCCATAAAAGATTACAATACACAATAGACTATTTTCTAATCACCAATTTTAAGTAAACAAAAGAAGTCCAAATGCCAAAAAGGTAATAAAGTGTGTTTTATGGTATGCAGGAGTGTATCCACTTTTGACGGCGTGTTTAGTCGTAATACGTACACATTTAAAGACTAAATCAGACAAAATTTTAAGCTCTAAGTTACTTTTAATTTTTTTACTGATTTGGTTAAAATATATTTCAAAGTATAACGATTTACAATAGAATGCATAAAAAAGTTCAAGAACTTACACTAAATAACTTTAAGAAATTAGTAAAGCAACGTTTCAACGTGAAGGCTATCCAAGACAATGAGTAATCTGTAAGATCCAAAATGAATTTGTTATATATATATATATATATATATATATATATATATATATATATATATATATACATACATGAGTGTGTGTGTGTGTGCGTGTGCGTGTGTGTGTGTGTGTGTGTGTGTGTGTGTGTGTGTGTGTGTGTGTGTGTGTGTGTGTGTGTGTGTGTGTGTGTGTGTGTGTGTGTGTGTGTGTGTGTGTGTGTGTGTGTGTGTGTGTGTGTGTGTGAGAGTGTTTGTAAGTGTAAGTGTACGTTCTTTTTACAAATTTAGCTCAGCGCCAGTACTGATGATGAATCGCCATTAAGACGTATGTGATTATGAGCTAGTATAGCTTTTTTGTTTATATTTGTCTATTGTGTTGCTGTTCACGGATTTTACTCAGTTCTTTGTTCATTGTAGTGAGTATTATTTGCCAAAATGGCTTTAATTCATTTGGAATGCTACTCCAGTGACTACTTGCTTAACGAAGAAACTTCATTTTCCAAACTTAGTTTTGAAAACAAAAATCATGTCATTAGCCTAAGCTAAGCTAATAACATGTTTTTTTTTTCGAAACTCTACCAAATTAGAGCAGTTAGTCAGTTTTTTAAACATTATTATATATGTTACGTCAGGGCTGTAGCTAGAGTCGCATTTGAGGTAGGGCAGCATTGGTTACAGGTAGGGCGGAAGTAAAAAATGTATTATAATTGATCTGCCCTCGAAGCCACTTTTATCATACATCAACGTAACTGACATTAAATCCTGTCTTTTTTGTATGCTGATAGTGGAGCCTTAATTTCTTCAGTGCTTGCATCATACGGTATGTTTTTTCAACATTTTCAACACAACTTAAGGGCGGGCCATTTACTTGCCATTTATCGCACGTTTTAGGGCGCAAATCGTATACTATTTTCGTACGCGATACTCTTTAGACTTTAGACAATAATCGCGTTGACATGTTTACATTCAATCAAAAAACAAAATGTCACCCACGAGTATGTCACAAGATAATCGTAAGGTAATTATCACCAAAAGTTTTGTTTACACTATGACACAGATCGCATTGAGATATTTGCCTACGATTTCTCGATTTGTCTAAACTAGAACTCGTATGACATGTTTTCAAGTTTATGCTAGTATCGTATAAAGCACTTGAACCGATTTGAATGCGAAACTGACCTTTCGAGCTCGATGATGAGCACGGTATTTTGTTTACTCACAGATGTCAATATTCAATGACCAGGTGATTATTGCCCTTACACGTACGATATCGTATGTTTAGTTTACGTGATAATATATTTTTTCTAGCTTTCGACAATCGTATCTTGGAGGCAAGAAACTCTCTCCATGTAAATGGCCTTTACCCTAGCCGAATTTCCACCCCACGCCACAGATATATATATAGTCACGCCTGTTTCTCGATGGGGTAAGCAGTGACGATGGATCGCCACCTGTTACTATCCGCGCTTCATCTACTTTCATTAATCTCTACGTACAAACATGTTTCTTTTCAGTAATACATCAAAAAACGAGAGAATCTAGTTTTAGTTATTTAAGATTTCCGAGTTATTTGTTTTTACTCTTATACTTCTTTAAATCACGTTAGTTAGTTACTACGGTGTTTAATATGTTTTAGATAAAGCTAAATAATCACTAAGGTCTACACAGAATATCATTTGCAACCATCATATAGTTTATAAGTGTTAGAATAACGGTTGCGATAGTACTCGATGTTATCTTGATCTAAACATCCTTTAGCTGCCTGGTACATCCTCCAATAAAATCTAATATGCTCAGATAAACATTATTATATTTATTATTATATTTCAACTAAGGATTATTACAAGAGATGTTTAAACCATTACAGATTTAGAAAAACAATTAAAACACTAAATGTTATTTTTAATTTCGTATATTATAACATGTTATGTTGCAACATTGCAATAGCAAATTTGAATTTGTGTTAATCAGACATTTTTTGTGAGTTTCTGGAAAATTGTTGTCTCGCTATGCAGTTTTATATGCATAAAATGTGTCATTTTTGTTTAAAATCAACAACAGTTGTAAAGTAACGACTATTTTAACAAAAATTACGCGCCTATTAGAAAACTTTAACGGTCTTATTCATATTGAGTTAGAGTAAGTTTGTAGGCGTCTTTTATGTTCTTAAAGAAGCCTACAAACTTACTCTAACACAATATGAATAAAACCGTAACTGTTTAGTGAAATAAATGATTACAGAAAAATGCCTAAGTGTCCGATTTCCCCCAGGTGCCTATACGCTTGGCATACTGGAGCGTGAATACTCATGAATATGCAGGAATACTTTACACTAGCTAGCCTAATATGTATATATATATATATATATATATATATATATATATATATATATATATTAGGTTGGGGTAAAAGTTTCTTCGCATTTTATATAAAAATTCAAAAGGTTTTTTTATAAAGTTTATTTACGTTTGACTAAAGTATGTAGGTGCCATTTTGTAGGATAACTTTTTGCCATCTTGTAGGTAGGGACGTGATCCCATTGCTATAAAAATTTTGGGGATTCTGATCAAAAAACTGCGACAAGTGGTTTTGGCAGTCCTCTCGTGATGTTAACCTGACACTGTCTAAGGAATTCTGCAGAGACCGAAACAGGTGAAAATCTCAAGGTGAAAGGTCAGGACTATACGGCGGATGCATTAACACGTCCCAGCCAAACTCTCGTAATTATTGCTGAGTGGCTAAAGATGTGTGAGGTCTAGCGTTATTATGGTGAAAAACCACACCCCTTCTGTTGATTAATTCCGGCCGCTTTCTCTCTACTTTTTGCTTTTATCTCATCAGTTGTTCGCAGTACAGTTCAGAATCGATGATCCTGCCTGGCGGTAACAACTCATAATAAATAATGCCCTTCCAATCCCACCATACACACAGCATCACCATGTTGCGAGTTAACCCGGGTTTCGCCACAGTCTGTGAAGCCTAACCGGCCTTTGACCACGATCTTTTTGGCACGTTCTTGTCGTATGTGATCCACTTTTCATCACCAGTTATCAGCTTCTTCAAAAATGGTTCGGTTTCATTACGTGGTAATAAAGAATCACAAATGAGTACACGGTTCCTTAGGTTTCTTTCAGTGAGCTCATGAGGCACCCAAATATCGAGCTTTTTTGTGTACCCAGCTTTTTTCAAATGCGCCAAAACCGTTTTGTGGTCAATTCCCAGTTCTCCAGCTACATCGTAACTACTAATATGCCGATCTTGCTCCACTTTTTCAGATATGGCATCAATTTTGTCCATAACAGGGCGACCAGATCGACATGTATCTTTGATATCAAAATTTCCGGATTGAAAACGCTTAAACCAAATTTGCGCTACTCTCACAGATACTGCATTAGGTCCATAAACATCACATATTATTTTCGCGGGTTGTGTTGCATTTTTACCTTTTTTGTAGTAAAATTTTAAAATGTATCGAATTTCTTCATTAGATTCACTCATTTTAACAATAAGAAAAACAAATGAAAATCACACATTTTCCTAATTTGAATTTGGAATTGTCTTCTTTAAAATTAAAACTTTTTAATGATACCAAGACCAGCCAGATACAAATGGTATAGCCAAAGAGATCTTATTACAAGTTCATACATACTATATGCGAAAAGACTTTTTCCCCGACCTATTATAATGTATAATAAAAATAAATATTTTAAAAGAGAAAAAAAATATAATCTAATTATTGTTACCAGTTTTACTAGAGTTCGCGCCACGAAAGAAGTCCTACGGAAAATAAAGGTACTAATAAAAACCTGATGTAATTTTGTTTATAAAGAAATCAGAAAATAAATTTACAGATTTAATTATGGCATATTTTGTATTTATTATTCAGTAATAACCTATGTCGATTTACGGATCCGCAAATAATTACTATGCCAGGATTAAGTAAGGCGATTGCAGCGCCGCGTCTGTGGGAATTCTTTCGTGGCGCGGACTCTAGTCTAACTTTTAACCAACAAAGTAATAATAATGATATTATTTTCGCGTTATAAGTTTTATATGATAATACTTTGTAATAGATTTTTGACAACCCTACACAAACATATAAACATGACCGGGAGGGAGACCGCTGTTTATGACTACACTACTTACAACTTCCGTATGTCAAAACTCCGTAACGTCATAAATAGCACTCATTGATATGATAATAGGCTCGCAGTTTCTTATTATGGCAATAAATAAAGCATAAATCTGCCTCGGATGGCCGTTGCATGCGGTTACGCAAATAAACAAGCCACAGATGTACAGCGCGGGGAACTGGTAGACATTTTCTAAAGAAATTGTGTTGTGAAGCCAAATAGTTGCTGTGAAATTTGTAAAAGGCACTGTATTTTTTAAAAGATATATGGCGGATATGGAGGGTAGAGGTGTAAGGAGAACCATCTCTGTATATGAAGAAGTATCCATCGAAATACATTAAATTAGGGTGGCGCCACTTTATCATCAGGGTGAATTTTAAAGAAAGCGCCTAAAGTTATTAGAATAGTATTATAGAGTATTTAGTTTTATTAAATTAAATAATGTTGAGTTCTAAAATTTTATGTTTTTAGATTAAATTTTTTAACTCTGCATATTTCAATCTGTTAACAACTACTACATTCATATCACACCATTCGCCTGCGCTAACGCCATTTCGCAGGGTTTTAGAACAATTATTTACTGTGTATTGCTGGACACTTTCAACTTTCCATCCATATGAGATGGTTCTCCTGACGTCTACACTCCATAATAGGGGAAGAGTTAGCGCCACAAAAGAAGTCCCGCGGAAAATAGAGGAACTAAAAATGGCAGCTGTACTATTTGATAGAATTTTGTTCGTAAAGTATAAATTTACAGCTTTAGTTATTTGATATTTATCATTCAGTAATTACCTAAATCGATTAACGGATTAGCAAATAATTACTCTGGCAGGTTTAAGTACGACGATTGCAGCGCCGCGTCTGTAAGACTTTTTTTGTGGCGCGGACTCTAATTAGTATCATCTTATATGGGAGTTTTTGGCGGGAACTGAAAGAAGATGTTGTGCTGTGCAGTTTCATTTTCTAAAAATGTGTAAGATTACTCTATAGTTAACAATAGTTGTAGGATATTGAGTTTTTAAGTAGCAATTATGTGTTTTGTGAAAAATGTGAACTGTATAGTCGAATGTGGCCTTGTGAATTGTAACAAGAACTCCGTTGAATGGCATCAGTTGATAACCTACAGTTAAGCTGTGCTACACATAGGCTTAAGAAAATGAAGAAACTACATTATAATCTAAGATCTGGCTTAAAGGCCTAACTGCCAAGCCGTAAACCTAAATAAATATATAACCATCTTATATGTAGGGGAATTTGTAGCAGCATACTGAAAATAGAGGTTCTAGTACCTACCACAATAACGCTGATGTACGTGAAACCACGATATGAATTTAGTTGTAGTAGACGTTGGGAAGTGTGCAGTTCAAGCATTAAAAATTGTTGAAGTGTTATAAAACTATTTATGTAATCTATAATAATTTGGTTATATTAAGAGTGATATAATTATTAGGAATTTCCAATATGGTAGAACAAAACAGAAATCTTTCGATCCTTGTTTATTTTTCTATCTCACTCTTAATCACTTTTAAAATTTATCCGGCTACGACTTACAATCCGATTCACAAATTTTAAGTAGTGGGTGGACGTAGTGGGTAGGGGGGAGGTATACTTACCCCTACTACAACCCCTAAGGTCCGGAGGTCTTAAATTTTTTTTATAAACAACCTCACTTATTTTTCTTGTAAAATTGTCACTTTTGATAATAACAAAGCGTGATTTGAGTTTATGGATGTACTCACGAATTACATATAACCGCCAGAACTTTTTGTAACACTAAAACTGTTTTTAATGTAAAAATAGTTTTAAATTGAATTGAGGCATAACTACAAAATTCATGCTAGACATATAATCGATTGATTAAAAAGTGACATTTTTACTGTCACTTTTTTTTTTAATGGCTTGGCTAACAAGGTGTGATGATAAAAATAAATTAATCGATATGTCAATAATACTTATCGATTTTTAATTAAGAAATTCGAAATCTTGAGCTATTAATTAATATATTGTTTCATATAATTTTCGGAAATCGACATGTCTCTATAAAAAGAAAATACTGACAAATATTTTGCAATTCTTATTTCCGCCATTTTATTCCTTTTCAGTTAAGTGAATGTGCTTTTAAAGTAAATTAAATTATATAGGCACCATATTTTATTTAAAGCGATCCCTTACCTGATAATAGAGCCGAGCGAGCGATGGGAGCGTGCCGGGGCAGCGGCCGGTTTTCCGGTGAAAGCCAGAACCGACTGGTTACCATTTACTATTTATTTTACACACACACAAATAGCACGACGCCTTATAAGTCTCGTATGAAAAATTTGTTTTATTTATCAATTTAGTGGACGACTAGCAAGTTGCTTTTTAATGTGACAACGAATCAATATATTAATGATATCGATTTTTAAATACATTGCTGAATATTTTTTTAAAAATATAGGTTAAATATAAATTAATACGATTACGTAAAAAAAACATCGTCTTTATTGGTCGCCATTTTGAATGGTTACTCTTGTAGTGTATATGAATGTGCTCTATTCTGTTTTTTCTTCATTTTTATCCAATTAAGTTGGTTTTTGGTTATTCTCTGACTCTTTTTATGTTGATTACTGGCTTTTTTGAACTTTGAAAGGATTTTTCAACTTTGGACCTATGATATTAGCGAAAAAATCAGTGAAAATAAGTAAGGTTATGTTTATTAAAAAAAAAAAATTCAAGATCTCTGGACCTTAGGAGTTGTAGTAAAGATAAGTATCCTTCGACTTCACTACCCCACTACTTAAAATTCCTGTATCGGAATGCTATAGATTTACCTCTTTATGTATGAACTGTTGAACACATATCGATGTTTAATGAAATTATATTTCAGTTTTATCTTTGGTTTACACTGTATACTAACTAAACACAGAATTATTATTATTATTTTCTAAAATAGGCTTAAAATGAACAATATTTAATAATGTAAGTTATTTTTATTTTATATAAGTACATACATTTGAAAATTCTGTAAATAATTTTATTTCTCAAATACTAAATCTAAGTTCACATTGAACTGTCCTTTGTCTAAATCGCAAACCACTTGGTAGGTCCAAGTAGACATGCTTCCAACCTTGAATGTTTTATTCTGAAAAAAAAAAACTTGCTATTTAAAAACATTATACAGTACATTTAAATTTATTGGGTATTCCAATACCAATACCAATCGGTCAAAAAATGTAATGCATACATGGTAATTTTTTTCTATACGAAAATCTGTACTGCGCATGACTGTAATAGTTGGCTGACGATTGGGAATCATATTGGAACAAACCGAGACCAGCCAGTAGTGTCGTAATAACTATACAGTCTACGTGAAGTGGAAAATAATTTGTAAAAATGTGTAATATAATAAATGAAACTCAATTTTTAAAAAATCGAAAACTAAAAACATCAAAAAATAGGATTTTTTATTTGGTAACAAAAAAAGTACCTATAATCAAAATAGAAACCCCAGCGGGGGCAAATTTCTCTTCGAAACCTGGCTTTACCATTTTATCTATATAAGTCCAGATATTTTCTGAGAAAAAGTACAACAGACAGATAGACGAAGTGACATGACTCTTTTCTAGAAAGCAATACTCATCCTAAAAAGTTTTTTTCTTTAGGAATATTCAAATTCAATTTATTCATAATAAGTTCAACTGGAGAATACTTTTTGAAGGTTATACATATAGGTTAAAATTTAATTTCACTTCCTATTCTATGATTATTATACATAAGTTAACAGTATGAACATAGTAAGTTAGTATTCAACTTACCAATATCTTGACTGCCTGCCTAGTGTGCATATCCCAGTCCACCATTTCCCCCACCACAGGCGTTTGCGTCGGCCCCGAGCTTATTTCTCTGCTCCCCACTTTCCATACTAACCACACCACAAAGCCATTCACTTCGAATACACTTTCCACCTCAGTGTCACTGTAAAAACAATTTACAGGTTTCTATAACTTAGTATTCAACCTTTTAACTTAGATAGATAGATAATACAACACTTTAATGTACACCATTACAGAAAACTTACGAACTAATATTATTCTAATTGTGTACAAAGGGCGGTCTTCATCGCTATCACTAAAAAGCGATCTCTTCCAGTCAACCCGTAGCAAGAATATTGCTGATCAGGAGTGGTGATGGTGGTATACATAATTATTGTATGATTACTTACATTTTAATAATAAATATATAACTATACTATATATACAAATATACACATAAGTTATATACATATACAAGATATAATGGTAAAATGCAACTATTTAAACATATTAAATACTAGCTTCTGCCCGCGACTTGTCCGCATGGAATAGTTTTAAAAAAAGTAAGTTAAAAACCCCTCCCAATTTTAAAACTTTCTTCATTGGCGCTCCGCTCCTATTGGTTTTAGGGTGATGATATATAGCCTAATTGTTTTTTAATGTATAAATTGTTTTATTGTATGATGATGATACCGGCAATATCAATACTTAATTAGATGCATAAGTTGTATAATTAGCTGTTTAAGTAATTAAATTTTTTTTAACGATCCGCGGGAACTCTTTAGTTTTTCGGGATCAAAAGTATCCTATATGTTGACCAGGAATATAAGCTACCACCATACAAAATTTCATTTAAATCGGTCCAGTCTTTTCGGAGATTAGCCGGTACAAACAGAGAAACAAAAATTTTTTACAAATCTAAATTAGTTCTATTTCACTTCTTACATCCCCCTGACCCGGTTTTTAGCATATTTTTTTTCATTGTACAGAAATTTGACCTCTACAATTTTATTACATGTATGTATAGATAATACTAATTATATAATCTAACTAACTAATTACTTAATCATTGGTATAAAAAGAGAGCCTTAAGAGAGCAGCAGCGCATTAATAGCACCATTGGTGTTGCAAATGTCCATAGGCGATGGTAACTGCTTTCCATCTAGTGGGCCGTCTGCCTGTCTGCTGAAATCCTGCAATAAAAAAATAAAAATAATAAAAAAATGACATTACTAATATGTATAGCTGTTGAAATTTTAACAAGTAGTAAGCATATGAAGTGAGAGTAATGTTGAATTAGCCCGATCGAGGAAATTACGAATCAATTTGATTGAAAGGCACTGAAATAAAAGAACACGACGCGCGACAGTATTAAACGACGTCGAATAATGATAATATAATACATACATATATAATTTAATATTAATTTACAAATTTGGATTAATTGAATCCTTAAACTTTTCTCCATAAACATTTTCAAAATGTCGTTTTTTTTTAAACAAATCTACGGACTCGAGTTCCGTACCCTTTTACAACTTGATTTCTAAGAAAGTTTTTAAAATTTATACACATTATTGGTTATTTTTGTTATTGTGTGTGACATTTATTCAATGATATTTATGTTGTGGTGTATGTACCTTACGAATAACTAACTTATTGTATTAATTTTAATACTTAACTTATACTAATGTAGAGTGTATCTGTTACATGCTGGTGTTGTGAGGAAGTGCATGTGCAGTGTGTGCCTTATGTCTATACCTATATATATTATCCTAACTGGTAGCATGTGTGAGTATGTGTGTAAGTTTTGTTCTTAGTTGTGTTTTTGTGACTTTGTGTGGTGTTATAATTTATTGTTTAATTGCAAAATGTCGATTGAAAACAATAGCCTTTAAGGTGGTATTATTTTCAGAATTTACTAATAAAATTAGTAAATTAAATAACTTACACTAATTTATGAGTGTCATCTGTTGCATAAGTAGATTTTAGATCTGTCATAACTATTTCGAACAGTTTCCTCGGAGTGCCCTTACATTTGCATGGATATTCCCATAGCGGCTGGGCTTCGACATCCGCGTCGCTTATTAGCCGCGAATTCTGCAAAACCATAAGTAAAATTACCTGGATATGTAGGACATAAACATGTCAACCCCATTAGGCAACTATGCTATTTACTAAATATATTTCTTAGTTGTAAATTGTTTTGCTACCTCAGAATAGGCTCTGACAATAATTAAATAGAAGTAATTTATGTTATTTAATTTGGGGGGCAAACATTTGTAGTCTTAAAAAGTAAATTATATCCAGTTCACCATAACTTGGCACCCAGGGTTAGCAACAACCAAAAATATTAACACCTAAAGCTAAAGTCAAAACACAAAATCGCAATAACTACTAAAAAATTCCAACAAAAATTAAGAATAATTTTAGTTTTGTAATAATCTCTATTTATAACCTATTTTATAATATGATATTAAGCGATGTTAATTTTCAGAATTTGGTAACCCTGCGCGGCAAGTTATCGTAAACGGTGTATACGAAGATAGGTAAAGGTAAGCTATTTGAAAACCAGCCCGTAAAAAATGCATCCATAGTCTACTCTAAAATTATGCCGCCTATCACCATGTCTAGTCTAAATTTAAGCCGCTACTCCACGTGGCCGTAACGCTTTTTCGTGACAGAAAAAACCCTAAGACCCCCTATACAGAAGTTTCACTTCAAAATAATGAATACTCTAGTTCATAGCAAACATAAACATAGATTATGAATATTTTATCCCTTAATAACATATTTTTATAAAGTAGATAGTCTAATCTAACATGTGTTTGTACTGTATCTCCTCAGATTTTTGGAAAAGTTTACCGACCATCAATATTTCTTCAATATAACACTAGCTACAATAGAATACATATACATATTATCACCTGTCTCTTTTACCGCGACATTGGCGAAATCAATGCCAAAGGCGTTGGAGCCAACACCAGCAAGAATAGAATAATAAGCATTAACTTTTTTTTGCTTAGGTAATAAAAACTATATATTGTATAGTTCACAAAAGGGTAATTAATTATTATCATAATAAAGTTTCACTAATTTTGCATTTACACAAAACGCAAGGAAAGAGAGACTTGTAGCGCCCTTTACAAATGTATGATTTACAATTTCAACTAGGTGATTACCATTCCTAATATACTTCTTCCATGATATATGTTATTTGTTTATTCAAAAATAACATAGTCCAATATCTTATACTAATGTATAAAGCTGAAGGTAAGTTTGTTTGATTGAACGCGCTAATCTCAGGAACTACTGGTCTGATTTGAAAAATACTTTTAGTGTTAGATAGCCCATTTATAGAGGAAGGGTATAGGCTATATATGATCACGCTAAGACCAATAGGAGCGGAGCACCAATGAAGAATGTTTCAAAATCGGGGGGTTTTGAAAACCAATTCCACGCGGACGACGTCGCGGGCACAGCCAGTATATACATAAAAAGACACACACAATATAACATATCCTAATATTAGTAATATTTATTACCTTACATCTATGTTAGTAATTAATGAAATAATAACCAACAGTATACAATTAATGATCTAAAAATAAAATTACCTCAACAAGCTCATCAAATATCGACATATCGATACCCTCGCACCTATCTAAAGGTATCCTTATCTTATGAAGATCATGAAACTCAACTGGCATTGCCCAAAACTCACAAGCCTCGGGCATGACAGATACGTCATCTCTTAATTTCCCTTTAAATTTGTATAATAAATATGCCATTTTTAAATTTTCCCATGGCAATATTGTAGTACTGAAATTCGGATCGCAAACAACATTAGTCACTTGCTTCAATAACTCATCGTCAGCTTCAGTTATAAATTGAACATTAGTAATACTGTTCTCTTCTATATAATCTATTAGGATACCAACATTCAAATTCGAATTTTCTAACACAAACACTGATTTCGCGCCCATTCTCGCTACAGCCAACCCAAGTAAACTACTTCCATTTAAATTTAGAACAATGGGATCTTTGACTAAATTTTCTTTTATCTGTGCTAGCAACTTTTTACTTCTTTTACCATCATTCAAATAAGAGACATGGGTCCTCGATAATGCCATATGAACCCCGCATTCACATATAGGTCTTTTGTAATGCTTTTGATTGTCATTGTCCAAATAGAACCATACAGAATATTCATCTTGGCATGATATTAGGCATAGTTCAGAATCTTTCTGAACACTTTGTTCTTGCGGTAAGTAATAAACTGCTTGCATCCAATGGTCTCGCCAAGGTATTGAGTCTTGAGGTCTTTCTGATGAAATATCCGCATCTGGATGTGCCCACCACGGAGCACAGCTTAGCACAATCTTGCCTAGAAGATAAACAATTTCATAGTAGATAATGTACTTGCTATTTTTTTTTTATTGGAGGAGTTCAGCAGACTGGCCGACGGCCCACTTGGTGGAAAGTGGTTACCGTCGCCTATGGACATTTGAAACACCAAAGGTGCTACAAATGTGCTGCTGCTCTCTTAAAGGAGACTGGAACCTGGTCACTGATGCCGGAACAAAACACAAGGTTGTTATGGCGGCATACTCTAGACCAGGGGTGGTCGCCATCCAGTCGAACAAATACCCTACCACCTGGCTGTGGCTTGTTTAGTCGCCTCTTACGACAGGCCGCCCGGCTGCAGGAAATTGTATTCTTTCTCCGTTCCTGCATGGATAAATATTATATACATATATATAATAAAACTACGTTTTAACGGTTTTCAGCGCGGTAATTTATTTGATTTTTGTTATTCCGACGTTTCGGCCACTTTTCAGTGGCAGTGATCACGCAAGACAAAGATGTCAAATGTCAACGAGTATTGTTAAAGTTTTATTTAGCCTACCGCCAACTTGTTCATTTTAATTATTGAGTTTTAATTTTGTTTATGGTTATTATTTACTCTATGGGAGCCTAATCTAATTTACCACCGCTTCGCAGCATGTTATGGCTTGAAGAAAAGAAGCGGCGCAAAAATCTCTTCAGCAAACATGCCTAGCTCTAATAATTTTATATAATATTAAAATGGGTGGAAGGAAAAATAAAAGAAATTATCAGTCAAGTTGGTTTGTGTTCCGGTGCACGCAGAAAGAGCTCACGGTGTACTGAGGTCTAGCAGTTGGTTTTTGCTGGGTTTGGGTCTTGATAGTTTTGATGATCGGATCCCAAACAGGCAGTACTCAATTATATTAAGTGATCGCAAAGATCTTAATTATATTAAGTGATCTTACAGTAACTGCACCTTACCATAAAAAAGTCAGGTTTTGGTGGCACTCAAAGAAGTATATATGGTAGTGGTTCCATCTGGTACCTATTTCGTTGAAGATTATTCTACAACTTTAAAAAAGCATGTCACTTAGTCGATAAACCATACATAATATATATAAATGTGGTGTGTTAAAAATAGAATAAAATTGATGAATTAAGAACATTATAACAATGCTAACCTTCAGGATCCATATTAAGTTCCCACCACATGAACACCGCCTGTGCTTTCCCAGTAGCAATCACAGTAAAGTCTTGTTTTACAGTCCTTTGCATGGGAATAGGTGTTCTTCCAGACCAGTCATAATAGAATACAGGAATTTGTTCAGACAATTCACGGAATGTGTGGCGTGGAAGTTGCGATAGTTGGATGTCGTGAACAGCAGCTGAACCAGCGCAATCTTTCATCTGAAACAATATGCATTCTTTACTTGAAATTAAAATATAATAAATCCCATATTTATGCAAGGCAGAAATTTTCACACGACTTTTCTCAAGCAAGCAAGATAAGAATAAGAGAGAATGTAATAAATAAATCAAAAGACAAACACTCACATTGTATATTCCTAAGCTAAACAAATTACACTTATCACTATCAACCTGGAGTTAAATTTTGATTGCATTTGCAAAGTCATTTGGAGCTCCCCTTTCCTACTTTTACTTCTCCCCCTTACCTGGTCTTCGACTTCTTTTATTCTAATATCATCGGCACACGCAAGTCACCCTTCATGATGTCAAACCAACTTTTCTTGGGTGTCCACAATATAATGAAGAACAGACTTGTTTATGGCTTTTAACCAGCCAGTAATTAAACACAGTCTCCGCTTTTTAGTGAACTAGGCAGGCCAGAACTTAAATATTATCTGATTAACAGCAATTTTGATATTTACTTACTCCCTATAGTTATAAAAAGATGAAACTTTTTATATCCCAAAACACAAGCACAATATATATTCAAATTTTCCATGAAAACGCTATATAAAAAATTCTACTAAGAAAATAACTTAAAATAAATACTAAACTATGTGACACATACCTTTTGTGGTGTCCTAAGTATAATTTCTAAATCATCATCAGCTAAATCATTGAGTTTATTCCATTTTTGTAGTGTGGGACATTCAACAATTTGTGCATAAATAACAGCAGAGTCTGGAATCACTATACAGTCTTCTGTGAGCAAGTGCTTATGTGCATGACTGAAGGTTGCAAGAGCACCTGAAAGTTTTAAGAACAGATAATGGTAAAATATTCCAAAATAACAATAAATAAAAAATACATAAATGAGTCTGAGTTCAATATCTATATACTATCTACTCAGGAATGAGAAAGAATACAATATCCTGTGGTCAGGCGACCCAGCAGATTGGTAGGCAGCCCACCTCATGGAATGCGATTACCATCATGTATGGACATATTTTGTAACACCATAGGTGCTACCAATGTGCTGCCCCTCTCTAAAGGCAGACAATGACACTAATGTTGGAACACAACGAAAAGTTGTTATGACGGCATACTCTAGACCAGGGCTGGTAGTAATCCAGACTGGCAAATATCACCTGGCTGTGGGTTGTTTTGTCACCTCGACACACCACCCGGTTGTCAGAAATTGTTTTCCTTCTCAACTTTGAAGTACCTATATGCCATTTTAAGGACCATATTCCACAGAAATAAATAAGTAACAATTATCCAAACCTTATCTATGTCTATAGTTCGCACCCTTTAGATAGTATTCTATTAATTTTCAAGCACTTCAGTGTGAGTAAGCACTTATTGGAACCACACTGAACACACATGCCCCAGTGTTTAAGTACATATCTAAGATGCAGGGAACAGTTCTCTCTGTGAGTGTGTCTTAGGTGAGGGATCTGTTTATCACATATTTTTTACCTGTCCGAAACTTTCCATTCCCTTGTATGAGACATTGTTCCTCACAACTGCCTCACCCCATCAATGTTATTTTTTTTTAGTAATTATAGTAATATAGTAATTTTGAAACATATTAATGGTTAATAACATCTAATAATGTAGTTAGTTTAACTTTATGACTGTGTATGTTGTCCACAGATTTGCAAAAACTTACACAAATCAAGATCAAAATCCTGTTTGCTGATTGGCACTGATTTAAGCACCTGTTTTGTCTTATTTTGAAATTGGCAAAATCAATGCCAAAGGCATAGCCATATTGAAGAAAATCCGAGTTTTGTATGTGATTAGTATACTTATCATACTCAGTAAAAACTAGAAAAATATTGAAGAAAATGTGATATGTGGAACATATGAGTATATTGCAAATAATTTGTCAATGACCCACCTTCACCGATCAGCTCTGTATCAAACACTTCGGTGACCAAAATATTTGCTTTCTCTTTCATATCTCCACCCTCACCAACAGTTAATTCTGTAGATCTTTTAGGTATAACAGAAATTTTGTCTGCAACTCCATTACGTTGAAGGATCTTTAAACAACACTCGGCCATTGGCTTAAAGGCTTCACATGCTGTAATTATGTCTGCTCCGGATTGTGCAGCCATTATTGACAGGAGACCTGTACCAGTACCTTAAATATGAGAAACAATTTTAAATTTAGAACCCACTTGACAGACAACCAATAGGGATTCAGACACATGTTACAATAAATTCTAATGTTATTACATATAAAGAATAGGCATTAAAATAACACCTAATTACATAACTTTTAAAATTTCATGTTAAAAGAATTTTAATTACTTTTCAAACAAAAAATTAAAGCAATATTTGACTCCTTTTACTACTACCTACTTATGACATCATAAATAGATAAACTCATAAAAAATCTAAGAGCCTGAGACATTCTTTAAGTTTATAGAAAGTACCTCAGTTGATTATCTGTCCACTTCGCTATTTGAGTGCTAATAATTTTGTTTTATCTTATATCTTCTTTGGGAGAATAGAAGTAAATGCCTATACAAGTATAAAAAATTACTTCAGATACAATCATGGTAAAGAGAAGAATTTGCAGATGTGATATTTATTTTTTAATAGGTACAATTGAACCAACTGAATTATGAACCACTTTGCTAATAATTCATCAAAATAGTAAAGTTTATCCTGTGTGTTGCACCTAGGATGTTTTAAACATTAATAAAAATGTGTCACTAGGCTCAGAGAACTACGCAATTTTAAACTTTGTTATCATTTTACTAGATATGTTTTAGATAAAACAATAAAGATTTGAAATAATTTGAATCTTGAACTGAAATCTGTCTTATAATTCTAACTCTTTTCATTATAGAAAAAGTATTGTAATTTTAAAAATAAAATGTCATTCTGAAAGTATATCAGAAGTCAAGTAAAGTCAATGAGAAAAAAAATTAGAACTCAATATCTAAGAATTAAATTGTATAATGGCTAGTCTCGCAGAACAAAGAGCTCGGATTGTAGAGCTCAGTGAAGAAGGCTATGGCATTCGAGAAATATCATGACTGTTCAATGTAAGTCGGAACACAGTGAGAACATATGGATCAGACGGCAAGCTGAAGATGGCATTCTTGAAGATAGACGAAAACATAATCATGGCATTTGTCAAATAACAAACCAACAAAGCTCAGATATGCAATACCATTATGAAGAACATCCTTTTTCTCGTACCCAACATTTCGCGGCAGGTTACGTCGTTTGTTTACAAACCATAAGAAATCATTTACACCATATTGGACTGCATTACTGACGTTATGCTAAGAAAGCACACTTAACGAATGCACACATACACAGAGGATCACATAGTGCCTAATCAATTATCTGGTTGAATTTTCAGCTAACATGTGGGCCTGGATGGGTACTGGAGGTATAGGTTAATTTGTCCAAATTTCTCCTCGTCAAAATACATTAAACTATGTTGACTTGTTGGAAGAATCAATGTTACTGACAGTGGGAATAGTGTGCCCACTTGAAGAAGTCCCTATATTCTCCTACGTTCACAACAATTGTCGAGTACATACCGCCAGAATCGTCTCGAATTGGTTTACCCATCATGAAGATGAAATTACTCTCATTCCACAGCCGCCTAGGTCACCAGACCTCAACCCAATAGAAAATTTATGGGGTTTGATGGTTCAAATGTGGGAAAACAGAAACAAGAGGACAAAGGAAGCATTTGAGCAGCATTGTAATGAAATTTGGAATTACATGAGGGGAACCGACATCTGCAAGTGTCTAAACGGGTTGATGCGTAATTGACTATTAGATTTCATTGAAGACAATGGTGCTTATACCTGGTTTTAGGTTTAAGTAAGGTAAAGTTGGAGCTATTTCTAACTTTGAAATAAAACCAATTAATAAAATTAATAAAAAAAGTTATTTTTAAATTCTTCCACATTAATGTTGTTAATGTTTTGTTTTGTTGTGTATTTCTGCTACCTAACATATAACAATAACCCTTATATCAAAGGTTGCTTACACAAAGGTGTGGCCTGTGTCGTTTTTGGCTTGTCGATTTATGGCCAGTTCCGATATCTTACTATTCACTCCCCTGCCTTACCGTAGGTTGAATTTTGACATTACTTGTATAGAGATTATGTCAAATTTTAACTGTTAGTAAGGCAAATAAACGGTCGATAAGATATAGGAACCAGCCCTTAATCCAATATTCTTAATGACAGAGATAGTAATAGCATTAGTCAGATGTTACACACAAGTACAATAGGGTCTCTCCGATCTGTTTAATACAATGTAGGCAGTAACTGTCAAAGTCTAATAAAATGATAACAAGTTTGTTAGCAAGGAAATGTATGTTCAAGCAAATTTCAACCTAATTGTATTTCACAACTGTAGGAAAATGACCTCATGGTGGGTCATGATTCAGTTGGTTCGATTGTACATTATACTTATATTTATATATTCCGAAGTTGAGCAAGTTATGCTATACATAGATAATGTACAGTGAACAATTTTTGGGCAATCCCAGAAACCTAGAGCCCAGTAAATAACTGATGAGCTTTACCACTCCTATGAAATCTACTTATAAGCAGTAATAAACTTTTTACCTATGTCCAAAACATTAGCATTTTGTCCTTCTATATGCTTCTGTTCTATGGCATGCTGTAAAGCCCTATAGTATTTCTTGTTTCTCTCTGTATCGTGCAGCATATCAGCAAACGCCGATCGGACTATCTCTTGATGATAATCATAATCTTCATCTTGCATATCCCACTCAGTACTTCCAGTTATAGGGTTCCTCTTTTGTGTAAATACATTCATTCTAACTTCCGAACTTGATTTTGTACTTTTAAATCTATATTATCACAGTAAACAGATTATGCGTTTTACAAAAAAATACCGCAGCTCATTTCATTATAAACATGACATAAAATTAACTTATACTTAACCTTTTTAATGGTCGAACAACTAATACACTAAAAAATCTTTGTAAAATCGGTAATTTCATATGAGTAATTCATAAACAAACATTTTTAATACATATTTTAAGTAAAATTACCATTTTCGAACTCGAATGCTAACAACATAACTTTACATAACCTAAAAATTCAATCGATTTTATGTCAATTGACTCAATTGTCATAGATATTAACGACGGTCGTGATTTTTTAAATTTCATGGCTTGGTATCAAGACTTCTAAGTGATTTTTTTGAAAGATTTTTGATTATTATCCTGATAATAAAGACCTTGCCAAAACTTTGATTTAATAAATATTTCACTTTAAGGTCCGTACAGTCAGCCCCGACGCATGCCAACAAATGCGCCTTGTTGGCTTTCGTTGGCTTAGTTCAGACTTTTCATCGAACCAACGCTTCGCCATTTAGAAAACAAAGGAACCTACTTTGATCGTCTAAAAATGCAATTTGAAAACTCATGTTTCAGTAAACAATAGAGATATTACACACAATTCTTATTTTAAAACAATCAATATTTTACGTCTATTGTTCTTTCTAACTGGTACAGGGTGGCAAAATAAAGTAGGGAATAATAGGGGCGCCACTTTCAGAAATTTGTTTAAACTCTAGCAACTCCAATATTAGGTCTAGAGTAATTCCAATACTTGGTGCCCACAAATTACGGAACACATCCGTCAGCGGCGGCTAAGGGACGCGTCCGAACAATGTGCGCACCAAAACTGTAACACACTCTCCGGATTGCTTTAGGACGTCCGAACGCTCAAAGTCACGTCCGCGACTTACGACTTATAATGTGCACTCGTCAATGAACTTTTCTTATCCAGATACTTTGTAAGTCATGCCCCTCAGCCGCATCCGTCAGCCGTGACTTATAATATGCACACATCTTGAATAGCGAGTCTTAGTATGACATCAAACATCATGCCGGTATCAAGTTGCTTTATCTGTCTCGTAGATTACGATCTAAACATGTCAAAAATAAATTGTTTTAATTAAAATAATAAATATTAATTTATATTTTTGAGAAACAAAATTGTTATATTGCAGCCATTAGTCACGTGATAATGAACGTCAATCAGAGCGTGTGACGTCATAGTGTGCAAAACACAAGTTGTTAATGAATTCTCAGTGAAAATTCATCGTTTTCCAGTAATTTTGCTGTAAAATTACTGGAAAACGAGTATTCCCATTGTTATACACTGTGTTCATACGACTACAACAACCACTTAAATAGACGCAGGTTTTATAAAAGAAAATAGCAGTAATATCCCAAAAATCGATGTTTTTATGCTGGGTGCCTTTTTCGCAAGTAGCACCAATTTGTGTTCTGCAGAATTCCGTAATAAAATAACACTTCAACCAAACAGATACTTGTTTTGCACACCGTGACGTCGTGTGAGACGCCATGACAGCTTGACGCGTTTTTGTTACGAAATGTCAAATATTTAAAAAATTGCTAAATAAAATATATTCATGTTGTTTTTTACTGAAATATTAATATTTTGGCTAAAATAGACCATAAGGCACAATATAAACCTGTTTCTGAAAAATTGTCAACTACCGAATTGTCTGTAAGCCTTATCTAAGTCTATAATTATTAAAAATAAAAACTTCATAAAACTCTTAAATTATTTTCAGCAACAGTGTGCAATCTGCAAGTCTCCTATTATATTATTATTATTTTCTGTGAAGTCTGCATATAAATAAACCCTTTTTTCCTAGAATACTTTTAAAATTTTAAGTAAATAAATTTTATTGTTAAAAATAGTAATTTTTAATTTATCATTATCCAATGCTGGATTTTTTTACCTTTATAATAATAAATTAATGAATTTAAAATTGAGGACTTTTCATATTTTTTGTTAATTTTTACAAATACATTGGCTGACATTAAATTTGCACATGGCAGTTGAATAGTAGATGTCATTCAATTCATCTTTCAATAAGACGTTTTTCTATCATGGCGGCCACGGTCGGTAGAATTTGTGGGGCACGTCTTTTCAAAAATTATGGGATAGTTGCACCCCAGGTACTGAAAATAATCTAAAAGTAATAATTGATCAACTATTATTTGTAAAAAATTAAATTGGAGTGTGCGATAAGTTACCAAATACGACAAAGTTCAAGTTCGAAGTGTCACCGAGAACGGGTGTATTTTATCAATTTATAATAAAATCCGAGAATTTACGTCGTGATTAATATACAGCAGTGGGTGCACAAGAATAATATATGCAGAATAGCGTCTCAGTGTTATACATAAAATGTTAACGGACAGTGATAACCTATTCTCATTATGTAACTAGCTTACAGGAAAATTAATGCTGATCCAACTACATTGCAGGTTTGTCAGCTGTCCACCAGTACCCAAGGATGGACAAGAAATAGGAAATTAGTAAGTACTCATTTTTCAATGGTTTTTATAGGCTTTGTGTATTAAAAATATAATTTTTACTGATGACCTTTGAAAAATATGCCTACACATATATGTGTCACAAAATTTTTGTACATAGTTTATATTGGGGTAATATTTTAATCAATAAACTACACTTCACTTGGCTCTTTGTCAAGTTACACAATATTGATCAAGTGCTAAAGTTAAAATTACTACATTTTAAACCAGTAATAACATTCTTTGGATTCCTGCTTTAAAACCTAGTTTATTCAGTCCCTGAAAACAAATGATAAAAGTCAGAATATTGTTAACAATGAATCAACTTCACTATTGAAGCTTCTTTTCCTTATTTTTATTACTGAGATGATTGTGTATGTGGATAATTATTATAGTAAAATGTACTAAGTCAATAAAACATCTGTTCATGTTTTCTATATTTTTTGAAGAAACTTGCCACTACTTGTAAAAATACAGTCTGCAATAAGAGTATAGATGCCCCTTGAAATATGGAGGCTGTAGTACATACAATCTTTGATATCTGGAAATGCCATGGTGTTAGTTTTATTAAATTTGTTCTCTGTAATTTTAATTTTAATGCACACAAAATTATCTCAAATTTCAGAAATAATTATTGAATTTAATAATAAGCTATAATGTTTTTTTTGGTAACTTTTATAGTTCCTCTCAACCTTGGGAGTGGTAGGTGGAGGAGTGGGTGCTCTCCTCTTTGCCCTAGAACAATCTGTACAGGCCTCAGGAAGTGAAGCACACCCCCCACACCAACCCTGGAGCCATGATGGATGGTTTAAGTCATTTGACCATGCTAGGTATAACAACTATTTATTATTTATGGTTCTATTAGTTTTTGCCTGTGGCTACACTTCCATTAATGTTATCTCACGGGAACCATACATTTTTACAGGGTAAAAAATTGCTCATGTGCTATTCCAGACTATAAACTATATCTAAGCTGAATTTCATCCAGATCTGGTCAGCCATTCTGGAGTGATTGAGTAACAAACATCTATCCAAACTTTAGCATTTATAATATTAATATAAACTAAACTTACAAATAGTCACTCCTGTTAGGGGGGTACAGTACACCCACAATGCTTGTTGGTGCTAGTTGGTGGGTTTCATAAATCACTTATTTCAATGTGCAAGTTTCATCACAATATTTTCATTCACCATCAGCAAGTAGTGAACAACTTGTACACTAGGTCACAAAACTGCCTAGTGGCACAAAATTATGGTTTTTAATGTAGGATTTTCACTCCCACTGCTCTGCCCTACTAATTGAACTTGCAGTAATAAACAACATTTTTGAGTTTTTACTTTTTTTGCGGAAATGGGTTACCAAGGTGCTAATCTGTACATAGAGCAATTTTTTTTAAATTGTTTTTTAGATACACTAAAAAGTTACATAACTTGGACATGTTGCTTGGATAGGTATCTAAAAATATGTTTACCACATTTTCTCAAAACCACCATTTGCAAGTGCTGCATTTGCTTTAAGGAGGGCAGTGCTTTTCTCTCTTGTTTATATATTAGTGCATAAAGGGTAGATGATTAAGACTAAAGACCATAATTTTAAGTATAAAAAATGGTCTCTCTCAGGTCTCAAACAGGCTCTTTTCATTGCAAAGGTGGCAAAACAATAGAAGGTCCACATAATAGAAAATGGTTACAGCCCCCTTTAGACATGTGCAACAACAGAGCCAAGAGTTACCAGACTTTACAATAGGGTAGAAATCTCAGAAGGCATTTACTTAGGCTACCATTAGCTTCAGAGTAAACAACTACATACTTCACTCCAACTCTTCTTTTAAGGGGTTAGGTGGGTTTCAGAGGTTCAAAAAAAGGTTATTTTATCTAATTTTTTAAAAATATATATAACCATATATTTTATTTAAACAATTCAGCATATCACAGATACATATTTAAAAAGTATTTTGTGAATATATTTTTTAAAAATTCTGAAAACTCAGCTATTAGTACCTCAACTCCCTTGGCGTCTCAAAAAAAAATGCTCTTGCCATGGACAGCATAACTCATTATTGGTTCATGTAAAATCAAAAAACCAAAAATATTTCGTTAGTACATGGACAAATTGCATTATTGAACAAAAAAAAAATTGAATTTTTGACAGACTGAACAAAAAACACATTTTTTGGTCAAATTTTCGACATGTATTGGCTCGAAAAAATTTGATGTAATAAAAAAAAATCCTTCGTTTAATGACTAGTTAATGTTATTTCAAAGATGTGTGCAAAATTTGAGCAAAATCGCTTTATAACTTTTAGAGAAATTGTGTTCACGGATTTAAAAAATTGAGAATTGAGATAAATGCGTAATACCTGTGAAGCACTGCAATGACGTGGCCTAATGGGCGGAACTTCCGAAGGGTCTATCTCTTGGAATTTTACTCAGAGCGATTTGAAATTTTAGGAGAATATTTTAAACATATTGTACTATTTAATAGTAAGTCAAAAAAATTGTTTTTTTTTTAATTTACAAACCCACTTAACCCCTTAATGGTTATAGAAGCAGTGAAGTTAGTAGATATAGCTAAGGCCATTCTAACATTCAACTACTGTTTTTGCTCACTATTGGTTATGTCATCAGTTTTAGCTCTATTATAAGATTGTATTCTATACCACTACCTTCCATAAGTGCTATGTTATTATGTTAGTTGAGGTGTGGTACCAACCAGTCACATAGAAGATATTTGGAGTTGTTTTACTGCTAATACTCTTTCATGGTTAAGTTACTTATAATACTGCTATATTGTTATATTTAACAGTTATATATTACTATGTTAAACATATGGATCTGCTTATGCGATAGTTTCTAATCACAGATACCAGAATCTACAAAATGAACATATATTAGGATAGTAAGGATAGAAATGGCTGGAAAATCGTGGAGAAGGCCTAGATACATATTCAGTGTGTCAAAGGATGTCCTTTCATGTGCTGAATGTATAAATATATCATGTCATTTAAATAAGTTTACTATTCACCAAATAAAATGTCATGTTTGAAGTGTTCGCCGAGGGTACGAAGTGTACAAACAAGTTTGCAAGGCGTGTCATTCGCTGCAGTACATTGCCTTCAGAAACCTGGTCAATGTCACCCACACGGAGGAAGAGGCCAAGGCGGAAGCTGCAGATGTGAGTATACAACAATGAATTTAATGATACTAGCGATTGCCCATAGTGAGATGGACATGGAAAATACATAAATGGTTCCAGTTTTGCAAAAATATCTATGGAATCCTGAAAATGTGTAAAATTTATTAAAAAATAATAAAAATTGTAAAATTTGTTTGTTTTTAGTAAAATTTATTACTTTTGTGTGGAAAATGTACATACACTATTTAATGAAATGTGACCTGTTGAGTTGTATGTGAATAGTCTCGTCTATCTCACTAACACACGTGGTGAAGCTATACTTTTTTACATTAAATTATTTAATCTATTATAATTCAATTATTATATTATATTTAACCTATTAATTATAATCTATTATAATTAACCTCTTATACTATCTTTTGTATAAAGTTTTGCTAAGCTTGTAAGGGATTTATAGTCATGTCATTATTATAACTTTAATAATATTTATATAAAATTATATAAAAGGAAAGCTTTTATTGTGTCTTGGTCTTATTGAGTATGCACTGTTTGCTAGATCTCCATTAATTCTTCAAAAAGTAATTCTGTAACATATGTCTGTATAAAACTTATTAAAAGAAGAAAACTTAAGATATAAATAGAATAAGAAATTTAAAGAAAAACAATATTTAGCTAGATGTGTTGCTGGGGAGTTCCTTGCTGCTTCTTCTTAACAGCAATAACACGTTGCAAAGCGGTGCACATAGAATAGGAAGAAAAATTAAATCTTAACATATATATATATATGACCTTCAAAAAGTGTTCTCCAGTGGAACTTATTTTGAATAAAAACTTTGAACTTGAATTTGAATATATTTAATCTATTTTATTATAATCTTAAAATATCTAAGTCTGATAATATTATATTCTGTTGTATATGTACACTGTACATAACGGCGAATCCTTTGTGAAACACTATTATTGTTTATAGAACATTAAACAAAATATCTATATACACGTATTGTAATATATATTTTTTATTTGCAGGTAATGATCAAGGATGGTCCAGATGAGGAGGGCAACTACTTCGAGCGGCCTGGAAAGCTCTCGGACTACATCCCTTCGCCGTACCCCAACGAGAACGCCGCCAGGGCAGCCAACAATGGTAAGTTTTGTAAATTTGTACCTTATCAATTTTAATACAATTTCTCAGTAATAACCAGGCCAAAGCAGATAGACGCTTAGTAGAAAAAATTAAGGGATCTATATCTATAGACTGTACCTTTTTAAAAATTACTGTATTGAAGTCATGAAAGACCATGTAGTTAAAAATAACTAAAGCTGGATAAACAACCACCTGTATGATTCATAGATTGGTTCAGTGGAAAAAAAATCCAAGTCCAACCAAAAGTTGAAAATAAAAAAAAATTAACATTTTCTTAACAGTATTCATTACAATAGCGTGATATTTGTTGCTTGAATGTTTTGTCCCAAGATCTTGAAACTACAAGCTTCAAATTGCTTTTCTTATGATTCCAATACGGCCATTTATGACATAGACAAAATCATTAGAAAAATCGATAAAAAATTTGGAATTTATGAACCACTAATTGTTTCCACTAGTATATAATTATAAATTTCTGAAAATATATGTTTTATTATAATACTAGGATATGCCCGCTACTTCGTCTACGCTTGACTTGAAATCCCCTGGGATTCCCGGGACACAAAATACCGCAGCAGAAAAAGAATGTAAGCTGTCGTTTTAGTGAAAACTGTGTCGGAATAAGATAATTTTTGCAATCAAAATTCCCGTGTAAATTCCCGGAATAAAAAATATTACATTAATTATGCTATTGATCCATAAAAAATCACGTTGGAATTCGTTTTTTAATCTAGCCTTTTTAAATCATTCTTTAAAAAAATCCCGCTGGATTCCCAGGATAAAAAAGCCCATATTTTAAGTCTAAGAATTTGAATTAAAATTGGCCCAGCAGTTATTACCTGAAGCCCAAACAAACAGGCAAGAAATCTAAAAAAAATTGCATTGTTTTCTCCATCATTTATATAGTCAATTTCAGGTGGTTTTTTTAAATAGCTTCAATGTACAGAAACGGCATGTTTAGAATTTTATAATATTATAGATGTATAAAAGAGTGGTTGCAGAAATACCATATTATGGTATTATCTTTATAATATCAAGATAAAAACAATAATAATATAAATAATCAACAGACAAACACACATTTTATACTACAAAACTAAGCTAGTTACGCTTGTGTTATGGGTAATATATAACAAACTACTCTGACGCGGAATCCAGAATCCCAGACCCTAATAAACAATGGAAAGTTTGATTATGAAATTTACCATGCCAGGAATTCAACCCAGCGCCTCTGTGTATCAGTGGGCCCACACAATCATATCTTTAATTAGAGTTTAACCTTTAAGACGGAACCACCACTGTTGCCAAACTGCACACACACAGCACATTGGGAAGTCTAACAAATTTGTGGTCAAATACAGATTATTGAAATGAACATTAAAACTGATGCTTTTTCTGTCTAACTACATAGAATTCGTATTAGAATAAAAGAGACTATATAATTCTCTTGGTTTTGATATAATAATCAATATATTTGCTATTTGACTCATTAAAGTTGAGACATCATAGGCTGGCTATGCTCATTCAAAAACTAGGAGGCGGTGGCGTTTTGTAAAATGATAAAAGTATCCCAATTAATTTCATTGTTAACTCATCGTCATCCGAACGTTAAATCCCGGTTGCGTTTGGAGCGTTCGCTCCTTCTACACTTTGCGCGGTCTTTAGTGTTATAAGACCATTGATATGCATGTCATCCTTTACAATGCAGCATTTTTTGGATCTTCCTCTTCGACCGGGACCTGGCCGAAGCGGCATGGCAACACATTTGTTCCCCACATAATTAGCAGGTTTCCTTAAAACGTGGCCGTATTAACGTAAGCGGCTCTCTTGCAGTTTGTCTGCTTTTTTATGAACATGAAGACTGCCGCGCACACTTCCATCGCAACATATTCACTTCCATGTCACGCAGGTCTTGCTTATGTCGCTCAAGTACAGGCCAAGCTTCACTACCATTCAAAAGGACAGGGCTAATGATGGATTTATAGAACTGGCCTTTTAACTTAACCGGCATTTTGCGATCACTAAATGACATCTGTCACCTCACACCACTTCGCCCCAGCTACCGATGAGATACGGGTCTTGACGTTATCGTCGATATATCCGGTGCGCCAAGTACTTGATAATTGGTTTAACTGTTAACTAAGCTATTATATTATATTGTTTAATTTTGCTTTTACTCGTGGAATGCTGGACTTTTTTTTCGTAAAATGAGGTAAAGAATTCAAAAAAGTATTATATTTACAACAAAAAAAACTTTTCCTAATCAGTGGCAAAATTCGAATAATTCGGGATTTTTACCATTGCCCAGCAGTGGGCACACAACATGAGAGTAGTTAAAAAAGTTCACGACACGGACGGTTATGTCGACTAATTTGCAGGTTTTAAAATCTCCTTAAACACCAGGGTGCCTGGAAGAGATCACTGTGAGGATAAGGCCGCCCATTGGTCTAATGCAAACATATCCATATTAATTGTCTAGGCTTAAGATCATGTTTCCACTTGTACTTTATTATATACTATAGATTACCCCGCGGCTGCGCTGCTGGTCTAACTATAGTGTATACCTCTTGTTTAAAGGGCAGGCGTTAATACAGGTTACATTGTATTATATTTTTATATTGGTGCTATTTGCCCTTGGAAGATTTATTTCATTTTATATCGCAAACTATCCCATCTCCCGGGATAAAAAGTATCTATGTCCATTTTCGGTATTCAGACAGACAGATCGAGTTACTATCGAATTTTTTGTATTATGAATTTTATATCTGTAAACTTGAGAAATGATTGGTCTCTCATACAAACTTTCATTCCCTATTTCAACCCGTTCTAGTTTTATTTATATATCCCCCGTCTATCTATCTGTAAATTAACGAACAAAATTACAAAAACTACCACAATTACCAAAACTACCAAAATGACCAAATTGACCAAAATAAACAAAATGACGAAAATGGCAATACACAAATAAAAAACCTATCCTATTTTCTGGGATAACCTTTACATAAATCTATCTCAAAATCTATACTATAATCCGGGATGAAAAGTATTCCTTGTCCGGCCTCGGTATTAATTTTACATATATACCGAATTTCAACCTAATTGGTCCATTACTTTTTCCGTATAAGCATAACAAATAGAAAGACAAATATATTTTTATCCCCGAAACTATTCCATTTCTCGGGATAAGAAGTAACCCATGTTCATCCTCGGCATCGAAAATATATGTAATATATCGAGTTTCAGCCAAATCGGTCCAGTAGTTTTTCCGCGAAAACGAAACAGACAGACAGTTACTTTCGCATTTATAATATTAATAGGGATTGACGACATTTTAATTGTAAAGACTGTGCACTCCTTTAATAGATCCACACATCAGTATTTTAATATTAATAATAAATAATAATCTGTGTGCTGTTGGTGTGCCTTAATAAATAAATGGTGAAAAATATAATTTTTTATCCAGGCGCTTATCCCCCGGATCTGTCTTTGATCTGCTCGGGTCGCAAGGGCGGCGAGGACTATATATTCTCGCTACTCACGGGGTACGTTGATGCCCCCGCCGGAGTCGTACTGAGGGAAGGCCAGAACTACAACCCCTACTTCCCTGGTGGCGCCATTTCCATGGCCCAGGTGCTATTCAATGAGGTAAGCTCTCCGTTTTCACTATATCGCTTAGGTTCCCATCAGGAGCGGTGCCGCCCTCTAGTGGGCGCTGGATCTGTTCTTGGGGGCGGTAGCGGGTCCAAGTGGCATTAAAACACCAGTTCCGTAATTAGTTTTATTTCCATTTAAATTATTTTTCTATAATTTAAACACTATACTTATACATATAGATTACGAAATGTGTTGAAGCATTTCGTTAATAGTTTAAATTTCGTTTTTTATATCCTAAATTAATTAATACATATTAGACTTGAAATGTGGTATAGTCGTGTAGCGTAATGGCTAGCGCACGCGTCCCAAACTCAAAGAGCGCGGGTTCGATCCTGGCCGGAACGCATGCACCACTTAATCAGTTTTCTGATCTAATGTGCATATTGTTACAATTACAATTGTTTGCCAGGTGGTAGGGCATTTGCTCGACTGCATGGCTACCACCCCTGGTCTAGAGTATGCTGCCATAACAACCTTGTGTTGTGTTCCGGCATTAGTGACCAGGTTCCAGTCTCCTTTAAGAGAGCAGCAGCGCATTTGTAGCACCTTTGGTGTTGCAAATGTCCATAGGTGATGGTAACCGCTTTCCATCAAGTGGGCCCTCCGCCTGTCTGCGGAACTCATGCAATAAAAAAAAAATTACCACGTGCTAACAACGGTGAAGGAAAACATCGTGATGCAACCTGCACATAGAGATAACCGATGTGTCAAACCTGCCAAGCCGCCTTAGACAAGCGTGGCGGGTATACTGTCCGTTTCCCTTATAATGGGAGGCCCGAGCTCAGCAGTGGGACATTTATGGGCTGATATTATTATAGACTTGAAATGTGACACCATGAAATTTAGGACCCCTCCCACCCCTCGTCACACAATGTCACACTTCGTAGGACCCCTCCCTTACGTGTGACGTAATTTATGAATGGCCCCTAATGTTTGTTACAATGTGCAGGCGGCCGAGTACAGCGACGGCACGCCGGCGACGGCGTCGCAACTGGCCAAGGACGTGGCGACGTTCCTGCGGTGGTGCTCGGAGCCGGAGCTGGACGACCGCCGACTGATGACCATCAAGGCCATCGGCATCTTCTCCTTCCTCACCGCCATCATCTACTACATGAAGCGACACAAGTGGTCCACGCTCAAATCCAGAAAATTAGCCTACAAACCCGTCACTAAGAATTAACACCCCCACATGTACAATAAACATAACGTTTTAGACAATTTTTTTTCGATAGGCACAGTAACATGTTATTTGTTTATAATTAAATTAATTTATTTTTATTGGACGCGTTTGTTTATTTACCAAACAGCTGGACCGTCGTTACCGTTAACATAGGAGGGGTGTAAGACGCCCGGTCGAGACATCGGCCGCAATACGTATTGAACTCATAATTATTATTGTAATAAATAAACGTAACTTTAATGATAGCATTTTGTCATCGCGCTTTAGGTGATGTAGCACAGACAAAATAACATAGGTGGTGTAACTGTGCTTGTGATTTTCCATTACGGTTATAACTGAATCAGTGTACAGTTGAATAAATGAGTTATTGAAAATCGAGATTATTCGTCTTTTAATGTTTTTTCATTATAGTTATGTTATCCCCAAAGAAGCTGCAATAATTTGTATAATAAATAATTTAAATTAATTTATGTTTATTTATATGAAAATAATTTTGTTATACTGTTTTTAGCTAAATGACAAAAATATTTTAACTTTTCGTACCTTAGAAAAGTTTGTCCTCAACCTAAAACAATTTCATAATGTGTAGTTTCAATTAATGAATTGATTGTTTTTACGCAGAATTGTGCGTTATGTGGAAAATATCAACCCTGCTGTGAAACGTAGCTTCTTGCTTTTTAAATATCACAAAAACTTCGTTGCTTGGGATCAAAGAGTTACAATTTGGCGGTCAGTTGGGAAGTTAACAGCGAGCAACAGACAAAAAGCGTTTTTTGATCGATTTCTCAGCCCTTGTTACAGTAATTATACATACTTTATTGTGGTGAAAAAAATATATGTCAATCTTGATCATATTTCTGAGATAATGTATGTGTATACTATGTACTCAAAACGCATTTGCGATAAATTTTCTCGATAGAAAATAATTGCAAAGTAAACTCTAAACGTGTTCTTCAATCTTGTGTCATGTTATTACTGTTAATCGTACATCGCTAAAATAAATAACAGTAACATATCATATTATAAGAAATATACACATTATAATTTTTCTATTCGGTTACTTAGAGAATTTGCAAGTAATTAATTATTTTATTATAAATGACTTCAAAAATCACGCTTGTCGGCCCCAATCTATGGAATATGTCAATACGCCGGACGGTTCGGTGCTGTTTACACGCGTCGCTCTGCTGGAGCGTGCTATTCGAAATTAAATTTTAAATAAATGAAGGAGCAATAATATTTGGCGTATACGGTAGAGGACTGGTCTAAATCATAGACTGTGTGGGTTCGAATCCTACTAGCTTCACTTGATCTAGTAGAATTTATTGTTTTTATATCAAAGTTGATAAAATGGTCTTTTTCTCTTCTTAAATAATTTTATAAAATGCAATAAAAATACTTTTCTATTAGGTTGGGGAAATAGTTTCTTCGCATTTTATGTAAAAAATCAAAAGGTTTTTTTATAAAGTTTATTTATATTTGAATAAAGTATGTAGGTGCCATTTTGTTGGATAACTTTTTGCCATCGTGTACGTAGGGACGTGATCCCATTGCTATAAAAATTTTTGGGCTTCTGATCAAAAAACTGCGACAAGTGGTTTTGGCAGTCCTCTCGTGATGTTAACCTGACACTGCCTAAGGAATTCTGCAGAGACCGAAACAGGTGAAAATCTGAAGGTGCAAGGTCAGGACTATACGGCGGATGCATTAACACCTCCCAGCCAAACTCTCGTAGTTTTTGCTGAGTGGCTAAAGATGTGTGAAGTCTAGCGTTATCATGGTGAAAGACCACACCTCTTCTGTTGATTAATTCCGGCCGCTTTCTCTCAACTTTTTGCTTTAATCTCATCAGTTGTTCGCAGTACAGTTCAGAATCGATGGTCCTGCCTGGCGGTAACAGGTCATAATGAATAATGCCCTTCCAAACCCACCATATACACAGCATCACCTTGTTGTGAGTTAACCCGGGTTTCGCCAGTCTGTAAAGCCTGACCGGCCTTTGACCACAATCTTTTTCGCACGTTCTTATCGAATATGATCCACTTATCATCACCAGTTATCAGCTTCAAAAGCTTTTTTCAAATGTACCAAAACCGTTTTGTGATCAATTCCCAGCTCTCCAGCTACATCGTAACTACTAATATGCCGATCTTGCTCCACTTTTTTTATCCTTTTATGGAAAGACTATTGAACCAATTTGGATGAAACTGGGTACATATGTAATTTTAATACCGAGGGTGGCCAAGAGATACTTTTCATCCCGAAAAATGAGATAGTTTCCGCGATGAAAATATATGTGTCCGAACGGGCCTAAATGATAAATTAAAATGACTGAAAAAAAAACTGTTCTACTTTCTGAGATAACCTTTACATACATCTATCCCATTATCCGGGATGAAAAGTATCCCTTGTTCACCGTCATTATTAAATTACATATATACCGAATTCCAGCCAAATCGATGAAATAGTTTTTTCCGTAAAAGCAGAACAAACAGACAAATATATTTTTATCCCGGAAACTATCACATTTTCCGGGATAAAATGCATCCTATGTTCATTCTCGGCATCGAAAATATATATACTGATATTCAGCCAAATCGGTTCAGTAGTTTTTCCGTAAAAAGGGAACAGACAAACAGACAGTTACTTTCGCATTTATATTAATATATACCTATATATGGATTCATTGTTGTTCCATAATACAATTACATCATTTTAATAAAGTTTACTCGTCTAAAAAATTATTAAAAATAAAAAGCAACATATATAGCCTGAGGAGGATTTGAACCCTGTACCACCTAGTTACTGTTACGCTCGGTGAACCGTTGTGCTAAAACCGTTTTGCAAGTTAAGTCAAAATTTCTATACCTATTAAGCTTATAAACGATCTGTCTCACTTTAGGATATTTTCTCTCGCTCTCGTGCTCGTCAGCCTTAGAATGAAATAAATTGAATCAAGTTGGTGCGCGTAGGTATGTTCAGTTGCAATATTTCGCCACGCTCGAAATTTTATTACGCGCTGTTTCATCGAAGTAAATATCGGCCGTGCGGGGTTGATTTTCTGAAACACCGATTTGAATCAGGCTTACATAGCCTCTTAATGGAAAATCTATAATATAATTTAAAAAAAAATCTTAACAAGCCGTGTTTGTACATTGAAGTAATTAAAAAAAAAGGAATCGGCTATATAAGCGATGGAGATCACGATGCAGTTTTTCTTATGTTTTACTCAAGATTCACGTAAAAACTGCTTTCGGGTTTTCTCTGATCGACAGCAAATTCTTAGACTTAAAATCTGCGGTACTTTTTATCCTGGGAATCCCGGGCGAATTTTTCTGGGTTTACCTACCTACCTTTAATTATAATAATTATCTAAAATGGTCAGATTAAAAAAACGAATACCAGGGTGATCTTTTCACTGATCGATAGCAAATTTTATCTAATAAAATGTATGATTTTTTTATCACGGGAATTATTTGAAGTTGTTCAAATGAATAAAAATTGGCTTAATCCAACACAGTTTTCACTAAAACGATAGCTTACACTCTTTTTTAAATGCTTCACTTTGTGTTCCGGAAATTTCAAGTCAAGCGTGGACGAATTCGCGGGCATATCTTAGTCTATTTACAAAATTGCAAAAGTGTTGTCCTTTTTTTATTAGATTTTTGTGTTTGTATCCCTACAATCCCGCGGGAATTATCTTGGGAGCGATTTAAAAAGTTAAATAAAAATTTGAATTCGATGAAATACTTTATTGATCGATAGCTAATTGTCTGTTATTTAATTTCATGTTACCTTTGCTTTAAAATATTGATAAAATAACTTGAATGTTTGTTACTTGTCCAACGTGGACTAAAATTGCGGGCAATAAATTCTGCGAAGCCGTGGGTATTGATTGTCGTAGCAAGTTTATATTAAAACTCAACACTTTTTTATTATGGCGGGAATCTCTTTGTAGGATGTTGTTTTATTTTCAAAAAATGTGTAATGTTGGTTATAAAGTTACAAGATATTGTTTTTTTTAATCAAAATTGAAGACATGAGTGGATGAAGGTGATAAGTCGCATAATTCCAATTCTGAGTAAATCGAGATAAAAGTTCTACTTTTATTTTTTGAGATAAGTCGCTTCGAAACTGATTTTTGTACTAATGAATCGTGCAAAGTTGTGTAAATAACCTTAATTATTAATAGTATGATAGCAATTAAACACTTGTAATATATTTTATTATGTAATTTGAAAAAAAACTGAACGTAACTCCTTCTTCCATGAACAAAAGTAAACTCTTCTGCACTTTAAGCTATATAAAATGAGGTGTTAAGTAGGAATGTAAGTAAACATGTCTCATTTTTTTTATAATTAAACAATATACAAGAAAACGTAAACTTATAGCAGTGATCATTTGTGTGTAATGTCTTAACTATAGTAAAAATATTACTCTTGGTTTAAAATCGACTCATAGAAGTAGCGATATTCTGGCTTCACGTACTTAAGTAGGTCTCCGAGATTCTCTTTTTTTTCCACTGACACAGTACCATATTTTCCGTTCATACTTGAAATTTCTACATGAGACGGCACATGAGATCTTTTTTTTAAAACGTCCACCTTTTTGAAGGGTGTCATTTCATCGTATGTTTCTTTGTATAGATAGGAACCATACTCATCCACGCGTATCCATTTAATACCATCTTTAAAACTTACTTTTCCATTGTTGACATCTTTTTTTCTGTTAATCAAATTAAGTTTCTCTTGTAGCTCACATTTCTAAAATGTTCGGTCATATCAATAACAGTATTATTACGAGAAGATTTGCATATGATGCTCCGGTATTCCATATATATCACCTTCTTCCATGATAGAAAAACAAACTTTTTACTTTATTTTTCTGGAAGGCGGTGATAAGAGTCCATACCTCTTTCATTCAGTGCCATTTTTAAACTGAACTGAACATAACACCTTTTTCAACTTTCTATTTTTTTTTAATGTGCCTTATATCAATGTTTAAAGTCTGTAGTCATTTGGTATCGACTTATCACCTTCATCTACGCAAAAAAAAGCAAAAAACCGAATATGCGACATATCACCTTCATCCACTCACGTCTTCAATTGTTTGTAGTGAAAATATCGAGTGCTTGTAGTAATGTACTTTTGTTTGGATTATGCCTTTTAGGGCTGCTACAATAACTTTTAAGGTACATTGGATTCAAATACTTGCATAATACATCACTCACAAAGCTGTATGGTTTCAGTTTCTTTGTCTACCATTGTGCGAATCTAATAATAATAACAAATCAAGGTCATACACAACATCAGAGTTTTTGGCGGGAACTGAAAGAGGACGTCGTGCTGTGCAGTTTTATTTTCTAAAAATGTGTAAAAGTACTCTAAAATGAACAATAGTTGTAAGATATTGATATGTTTTGAGTAGTAATTATGTATTTTTGTGAGAAATGTGAACTGTATGGTCAGATGTGGTCTTTCGAGTTTTCACAAGAACTCCATTGAATGGCGCCGGTTGTAGCCTGCAATACAACTGCGCTACTATACGAAGACATATTATATACATCAGAATTGGCTGTATGGACTAAGATTCCTTTGCCTGCCTTTGTGGCGAATTCTACTACTACTACTACTCAACGTCAGATCTATTTTCTATTCAATGTGTGGACGTAGAATTTAGAATTCGTTTTATTTGCCAAAATGTTGAAATTGCGTAAATTATAAAGTATCTAAGTAATGAATGCTATAGTTGGCTTGTGTCATTTTTGCGAAGCTCATGGTCCTCGGCCTTTATTCTGTACATTCACAACGGACAATGAATCTCACACTACTGAATCTTCGAAAGCAAACGTTCAATGCAACGGATGCACTTCTCTGGGTCCTGAAACAGTTTTAGTGTCCAAAAATGATGATGGAATACTATTTTGCAGTAGAGAAACAGTGCCTAATCCTGAAGTCACGGCATTTTTGAGGCAGGCCGCTATAAGAAGTATAACGTGTGAAGTAAGTTTTTGACTTTCTGTATCAAAACATTGATTTTGAACCTTCATGTTAGAGTTCAAATACGATCATGGATTTTTAGAATAGGCTTAATTGCTGTATGCAACTGTTGTATTACTCATTGGGATTTACCTAAATGAAATAGCCCTAATGATACAGGGTTTTGCATATTATGTATGTGAATATCACTTATCTTCGTGATCATAAATGCTATATTATTATTCATTTTGCTTACTTGTCCTTATTACTGATAACAAGACCTACAATGTAACAATGTTATACAGGTTTAAAGCTCTATAATTAGATCTACACATATCTAACGAAGTTGAACTAAAGAACTTGTTAAATATTAGGTTAGCTGGAGTAAAGAAGGAGGAGTGGTATACTTCAGTGACACCCAGGGTCATGTTCTTAGCCTCACTTTCCAAGTGAGAGACACTAGAGCTAGAGGACTTAAAAGGTGGTTTTCTATTGTAGTGCTGATGAAAGACAAAATGCTGCTTCTTAATATAACACCACTACTTTCTGAACATATGCAGGTATGATGTATCAGTTGGATTATGTATTAAATCTAAGGTTTCATTAGTTATCCTCTTTACATTTGGATATCTGGTTTATTAATAAGTCAAAAGCTAAATGTACCAAGTAGTTTGTTTATATATTTTATAGTCAAAAGTATATTATAAAAGGAGGAAAAGTGCATATTTGGAAATTTCATTCGAAATAATAAAATTAAATTAGATTATGATTAATTAATTACACATGATTGCAAGTTTTTTTTGTAATGTCTAATTATTTTTTAATTAGTTATTAGCTACATTGTATGAATTTTGACTTTAATCATAGGATAGTTTTAACTTTTAAAGTAAATATTTTGTTTGTTTTTAGAGAATATCAAAGGAACTGCAAGACCTTGCTGATGTAGTTTTTGATGATGAACAGAAGATTTGTTCACAAAGAGCCTTGCGTTTGAGGACCGGAAGAAATGATTTTGGTCAGTCTAGGTCACTTATGCAGTTAACCAGTAAGTTACAATGTTTTTGCCTAAAAGCTATTACCAACCTAACTCCACAGCAGAATAGTAATTTTCTAGTCTAAAACCGAGTTTTAGTCATTGTCTGTTGTTACACTTTCCATTTCTTTCTTCTCCACTTTATACAATTTTGGTGTTGTATGAAGTGGACACCCAGTATTTATTGGGCCTTTTACAATATGGTAGAGGTGACTTTGCAATGTCTAGAAAAATCTATAAAGCCAGAGAAATTGAATCCCAGCAGTAGATCATTTATGGGGAGACATTATTAATATATTTTTCCCTCTTATTTTTCAGAAGATGAAAATGTGTTCAAAAGACTACATTCTCACTTTACTTGGATGCTAAAGGCTGGGGCACACACATACTCCGAAACCTTATATACCAGTCATGATTTACTAAACAAATTACAGCCCAACACAATCATAGGATCAATATTTGATTTAGATATTTGTAAACTTGCCATTGAAGGGGAGTGTATATCTTTAAGGGCATTGGAGAATTTATTGTCTAAAGAAGTGTTTAGGATATTACTGTATAGTACTCTATGTGGAATTAATGTAAGTTAGTAAATTATAAAACATGAAGTATTTATTTTTGTTACTAGGGTGGGTGCAGTATAGTTATACAGCACATTTATTTATTATTTGAGATATAAAATTAACTTTGGGTGGTTATAAAAAAATAACCATGAAGGTTAAGGCCGCCACCTTAGCATTCTAACCTATATTAAAAAAGTTCAGATCTGTTCATAATAAATAAATGTGCTTAATAACTATACCCAACTAGGGCTTGTGTTACAAAATATTGTTCCTAGCATTTTCAGGATTATAATATACTTGATTGATTTCATACCAATTTGCAACACAATCAATTTACATGAGAGAAAAAGCTATAGAAAAATTATAAAAGTAAGTTTCATAGTTACTTTTATAATTTTTCTTTATATATTTAGAAACATCTTTGCAATTTATAACTCACTATGGTACAGAACTCCAAATCCGGTTAAATTGTGTTTGTTTTTTTATATCTGCCTCATGGCAAGTTTCCCTGGGATTTGTTATAGATGTCTTTTGATAGTATCAAAACTGCAAGATTATATTATGATATATTTGATATTATTTACTGAATTAATCTAATTTAATTATTTTCAACATATACAATATAAAGAAATAGATGGACTAGGGTCAGAAATGAATTAATTTTTACTGTTATAATAAAGCCTAAGTGTAGGCTGTTCAGATTTCCTCAAAAAATTACTTTCAATATCAATACATGGTAATTTTTCTAATATGCACATTTAATCAGAATAACAGTCTTAAGGTGCACCCACCAGAGCCGTAGCACACTCTACAGATTGTTTTAGGATGTCTAAATGCTCAAGGTCATGTCTACTACTTATGACTTATAATGTGCACACACCTTTAACAATTTCTTGCAAGCAACTCAGGCATGTTGTACTCATACTGGCCATTTTATTGCTACCAATTTTAAATTTCAGATTTTTATAAGGACAAGTTTTAGAGAACCAGAAATAATGATAAGAAGCCTATCCAGATTATTACCGATATCAGAAAATAAAAAAGCGAACATAAAAGCAAGTGATGGCAGTGAAGTACCATCTTTGACTGTTTGTGTTTTGGAAGAATTTGAAAATAACTCATTTAGCTGTAAATGGTCAGGCACTTTGCCTGTTAAGTGTAAGTTATATCATTTTTAATTTATCAACTTATTTGATTTGGTTAGTTGACTATGAAATTAAGTGAAACATTTTATTGTCTTATAAAAGTTCCAATTTCCTTGATTATTGTATACAATAATTGATATTATTAAATATGACATAATAATCCCTATTAATATTATAAATGCAAAAGTAACTCTGTCTATTATGCTTTCACAGAAAAACTACTAAACCAATTTGGCTGAAACTCAGCATATCTTTTTTTCGATGCTGAGGATGAACATAGGATACATTTTATTCCAAAAAATGGGATAATTTCCCGGATAAAGATATATTTGTCTCCATTTGTTTTGCTTTTATGGAAAACTATTGGACCGATTTTTCAGAAATTCGGTAATGTAATTTTAATACCGAGGGTGGACAAGGGATATTTTTCATCCTAGATAATGGGAAAGATTAATGTAAAGGTTATCCCAAAAAGTTGGATAGGTTTTGGTTATTTTGGTGTAATTTGGTACATAAGTAGTTTGAATAATGAAAATGACCATAGATACTTTTCATTCCGGAAGATGTTTGCGATATAAAATGAAGTGAATCTTCCAGGGACAAATAGCAATAACATAAAAATTTAATACAACATAACCTGTATTAATGCTTGCTCTTTAAACAAGAGGCACACTGGGGCCTGACCCGCGGCGCAGCCGGGTTTAAACACTAGTATTAAATAAATGTTGTAGATTTTCTGACTGACACTAAACAACAGAGTGCCATCTCGAAAGGTTGAACTGAAAAGTTCAACCTTCATTCATCTTCAAGTTCAAATTCATAATCTGGGACATAACTGATTACCTTGAAATGTAGTATATGTATACTTTGAATAACAGAAATGGACATAGGATACTCTTTAACCTAGGATGTCAATTCTAAATTTAGATGAGCCAAAGACCATAAAATTTTACTTTTAAAATGCTTGTATAATATATTTTATTAATGCTTATTTTATTTTTAGGTCCCACTGTAATGAACAGAATCCAGAACGCAATGAGAAATGATAAATTTAATGATGATGTTTTGCATCAGCATATCAAATCATTACTACTGGAAATGATTGGGTGTGTAATATTTTTGTGTCTAATGATTAAAGAAGGTTGATTCAAGATTACTTTGTATCCCGAATCTTAGAATACTTTCCGCTAGATATAGATTTGAAGTTTCTGTGAGTGAAAATGAAATTCTGTTTTGCATGGCCTTTTAAGTCAATTTTGTTTAATAAAAATAAATACACTTATAACACAAACAACACACACAAGATATTAGTTATAACATAAATAAGACATAAGAACGACGAATGCTAAGATTACGGCCGAAAAATGTAATCGTAGGGCAGGGGAGTTACTAAACTATGAATTTAAAAAATGTTATATTTTTGTGATAAAATAATATAAATACGTACCTACATATGTACAGGAATACCCGTACATAGTGTTACATGCCGTCAAAGATAAGCGCACAGCTGCCTGTTGTAAGCGCAGTTTATTGTCTTCCCGGATTAAGGAATTCTTTTGTATTTTGAATTTGTAATTAAGGAAAACATGCTATTGTTTTTCTACTTGTTTTATAACCATCATTAGTGTCGAACTAATCCTTATTGTTATTGTTTTCGACTTTGTGGCCGTTCGCAGGTGTGCAAATTACTATTTCTCGGAAACTCAGTGCGCGCGGCCAATTTCTTTGTACTGTGTAGTGAGTATAAGACAATACCCGAATGGAGGGGCGGGCAGTCAAGTGACGACTACGAGACGAGTAAGACGTTTGTAGTACTCTTGATTAGCGATATAGACGACGGACTTTACGCGTGTCGAATTGCATTGAATCGTGCAGTGTGAACTGGTTGCATCCACTCTTATTTATATTTGTTTTATACGTGTTTGTACAGTTCTAATAAATTCTATAGTAGTACCAACGGCATTTTTAATTCGAGTCCTAGTAGCTCGTAACAATATGTAGGTATTTCTTTTTCTAGCGAGTCCCAGCTGCCAATCCATAAACAACAAAAAAACTTAGTTTACATAGGGAGAAATATTGTATTTTTAAATAAAACATTTGAAATTCTTTTTCACAGGACAGCAAGAGCAGTGAAATCAGCGATAACATCGTCAAGTAGCAAATCAGATGCAGTTATCAAGTTGAAACAGATATTAGGTGTTTCACCTAACGATGAGGTGCTTCTTAATTTTTGGATGAATGCTTTTTGTAATTAATAGATGTTGTTTTGGTTTAACTTAAAATCTGTGATATTGAAAGAATAAAGTATTTATTGTTTTTATTAAATTTACCCCATGTTAAGAGGTTTCATTTAATTCTATTTCTTTCTATCTATTTACGTGTCATGCTTTGTTATTATCAAAATTAAAAGATCATGGTCGTGAATTTTAATGTACCATAATTAAATCTTTTTCTACACTCAAAAACAGTGTTGGGTGCTAGAATACGTTACGACGTTTTCTGGTCAGACCATTTTCCATTAGAAATTAAATGTAATTTTGATTTAATTCGACCTGAATGTATAGTTAGCAGTAGGAATGAATTTAATAATGTGCTATGGGGGGATAGAAATCAAGAACAAATAAAATTATACCATGACTTATGTGATAGTAAACTAAATGATTTAAACTGTGACTTCTGTGAGAATTGCCATAATTTATGTAATAATTTGGAACATATGACATGAATTAATGAAATGTATTTGAATATTGTTAGTATTTTAAGAAACGCGTCTAGTGAAAGCTATAAATATAAGGTTTTTAAAAAACAGGCATGTTGTTGGGTGGAACAAGTATGTGAGGCAAGTGCATGCAGAGGCTCGACTGGGCTTTCAGAATTGGGTTATATATGGGAGACCTAAATTAGGCCTAGTATATAATGCTATGTTGAATACAAGAAAAGCTTTTAAGACTAAATTAAAATGGTGTCAGGACAACGCTAAACGAATAAAATTAGATATTATTGCCTCGTATCATACCCAAAAAGATTTTGGTAGGTTCTGGAAACAAACCAGTAAACTGAGCCCAAGGTCGAGTTTGCCGGTTAGTGTTGAGGGCGTTAGTGCGCCCGCCCAAATAGCTCAACTATTTAAGGACCATTTTAAAATTAATTCGCCTTTGGGACCTACGGATGGGTCATCATTTTCTAGGAAGAGTAGTACAGATGCACCGACGACCTTCAGTGCAAAGGATGTTTTAGCGGTAATACAAAATATGGCACGGGGTAAATCGCCGGGGCACGACTCACTTACCTTAGAACATTTGCAGTATGCAGGATGCCATCTGCCTGTAGTCCTGGCCAAACTCTTCAACTATTGTCTAAGGCATTCTTACCTTCCTGAGGATATGATGATGACTTTGGTGGTTCCTATTGTAAAGAACCGTACTGGAGATGCATCCGCGTTTAAAAATTATAGACCTTTATCACTGGCCACTGTCATTGCAAAAGTGCTGGACAGTGTTATTGACAAACAGTTGGAGGATCATCTGACACTTAACGATGCTCAATTTGGCTTCAGATCTGGTCTTTCGACAGAAACAGCAGTTTTATGCCTCAAGCACACTGTTCGGTACTATACAGATAGAAAGACACCTGTCTATGCGTGTTTTCTTGACCTCTCAAAGGCCTTTGATATGGTTTCGTATGATAAACACTGGGAGAAAATTTATATGGACACAATACTACCAGTTGAGTCCATAGAACTACTTAAATTTTGGTATGGGCAGCAAACCAATGCTATTAAATGGGCGGGCTCGTTATCTGAGCGGTACAGGCTCGAGTGCGGGGTGAAACAGGGGGGATAACCTCACCCAAGCTCTTCAGTCTGTATATTAATCGGCTGCTTGAGGAGCTCAGCAGCACCATGGTAGGTTGTTCTATTGATGGCACATTTGTAAACAATATAAGTTTCGCCGATGACATGGTGCTGTTGAGTCCCTCAATCAGTGCCCTTCGGCAAATGCTTGCATTTTGCGAGAGGTATGCCGGGTCCCATGGTCTCAGGTACAATACGGACAAAAGTGAGTTGCTTGTATTTAAGGCTGGTACAAAGCAGTACTCTGAGATACCACCAGTTACAATACGTGGGACGCCGCTGAAGATAGTGTCAGACTTTAAATACCTGGGACACTGGGTTACTGCTGACCAGACCGATGACATGGACGTGGAGAGGGAGCGTAGGGCGCTGGCTGTTCGGAGTAACATGCTGATCCGCAGGTTTGGAAGGTGTACAAAGGGCGTCAAAAGAACCCTGTTTGGTGCATACTGTCAGACTTTTTACACTTGCAGCCTGTGGGTTAGCTGTACTCAGAAGGCATACAACGTTCTGCGCGTCCAATATAATAACGTGTTTAGGATGTTGATGGGGCTGCCGCGCTATGTAGTGCCTCGGGCATATTTGCGGAAGAACGTATGGATGATTTTTATGCTATAATGCGTAACCGGGTCGCATCCCTGTGGCGCCGGGTGCGCGCCAGCTCTAACAGCATACTCCGGACTGTGGCAGAGCGAGTTGACAGACCTTACTGCAAACACCGGGTTAAGTTGCATGTGCTGCCGTCAAACCGAGCCGCCAAATAATGTGTGTTTGTTACTTTTACTTGTTATTATTTTACTAACAATTCGTTTTTTAAGTCTTTTGTGTAACTAACATAAATTATGGACGCAAGTCTGACAAATAAAATTATTATTTCACATATCTTTATTTATATTCTTTTTTATGTTTTTTTAATACATATATATATATATATATATATATATATATAAAATAAACACATTAAAAAAATATAAAAAGATGACGTCCGTCGGCAGCGGGGCCTAGGGTCCAAGCTACCGGTGGTTAAGGCTCCAGAGACAGGAACTTCCTCACAATGCGTGCCGTGCCCAGGAGAACCGCCTTCTGTACCTGGCCCTTCACCCATTTACCGAGAGAGAGCTTCTCTAGATGTCGGTCGAGGCTCTTCGCTACTAAACCGTTAACGGACACCACTATCGGTACGATGATCGTTGACTCCATATGCCACATGTCAGTAATCTCGTGCGCGAGGACAAGGTATTTCGTTAATTTGTCAGTTTCAGCTTTTACGAGATTACAGTTATGTGGGATACTTATATCAACAAGCATCGTTCGTCTCGCAGATCGATCTATTATCACAATATCAGGCTTATTGGCAACAATAGTCCTGTCTAATAGATCGATCCCAGTAGAGCGTGCTATGATCATTTTCGAGAACTGGCTCAGGGGAATATTTATAATAAGGTACCTCAGTCGCTATCAGACCGCATCGAAGAGCAAGTTGCTGGTGGATGATCCTGGCTACTAGGTTGTGCCTGTATAAGTACTCGGAGTTAGCATGACGAGAACAACAGGAAATAACATGCCTAATGGATTCACCCGGGCGATGACACGCCCGGGTGAATCCGAGCGTGCCGTCCTTCAGGATGTACTTCCTGTAGTTGTTCGTCTTGATAACCTCGTCCATAATTGCACAGGCAAACCCTTCGCTTTCCCCAAAGAGGTCACCGAACCGTAGCCAGTTCACCGATGCCGGCAAGTATATCGGGCCCATATAACGCCTGGTAAAACCTGCCGTGCAGCTCCTTGCTCTTCCATACGTCCATCCGCTCGGAGGTACTTAATACCGTAGGTCTGAGCCAGTTCTCTTTTGCAAGAGAGAGTGGGGTGAATCCCTTGTCTACCGACACCATATCTCGATGCATACTTTCGTTAATTTTCAGAAAAAAATATTATTATTAAAATCATTTGGTGATTATAAGTTGTAATAAATTCACCTCCCATGACATGCTATACCCAACCTAGATGGCGCCAGTCTCATCTCCTAGGTAAGAAAAACTTACCCATTTTGGCAAAATTGAATTATAAAATCTCCGTCATGTTAATCACTTCTCTGAAATGATTGCTTCTGAGTGGATTACTAAGCACTTGTTTTTACTAGTTTCAGCATGAATTAATCCAGAAAAATGGTTTTATAGATGCATTCTTACAGTCACACCGGCTGATTCACTTAGCCTACAAACCATCAAAACAGTGTTCAGTGATAGTAAAAATAAAAGCCAAGATATGTTTTGGTCCTTATATTAATAAGATTATACATTGGAACGACGGCTGGGGCGTGCGCGTTCGTGGCCCTTCGAGCGCACGTAAGGCTTCGTGTGAGAGCGAGGGGCGCCCGGCGCGGGCCCGAAGTGGCGGACTGCTTCACGAGCGTTGCGTTGTCCTTGTACCAGAACAGTCTTGCGCCCAGTTGGGGCACGCAGGGCCAACTGATCGAATGTCAAGATCTCTCCTGTAATTGAGAATAAATACATTAAGGTTTACATTTTTTTTATTATAATCAGCAAATAGTGTCAAGACAAAGGCACATAATAGGATATTTGACAATCAAATTGACAGAAATACTTTTGATCGTCATACAAAACATGGCCTCCTCCTTTTTGTATGGATGTACTGTTTTGATACCACAATTCTAACAAGTCGGATAGCTTTTCAATTGCTGATTAAACAGTAATTTAAATTATTAATATCATGAAATTAGAAAAACAAAATGGTAACAAAGTATTAAAATTTATAACTCTTTTTTTGTACCTACATTATGTTAGGATTTATTGTAATTGATGTCAAATACCCAATTAAGATAACATATGCCACTGTGCATCAGTGTGTTGACACACTTATTCAAAATGTGTTGTTGTATAAACTACTTTAAAATTAAAGTTGCACTAAAGTGTATTGTGTGCACTAAAAAGCCTATGATTGCAGGTGGTATGCAGTTTGTGATTCATTTGGTACATACCATTTTGCTGCAATATGGCTCAATTTTAGGTTATAGCAAAGTGAATTGAAGCAAGGAATTTTACTGAGTTACCCAAGTATATGGTATAATACAAGAGAGAACTTTGGGAGTAGATCTCAAACTAGACTAAATAACAGTAATTTGTTTATGAGATTTACCCTGTCAGGAATCATATACCGAATCCAGTGAACTTGGTGAACCAATACTTAGACCACACAGACTGTTTGCAATATGACAAAACTGACCCACAGTAGTTCACACAAGCTATTTTTAAAATATTTTTTTTAATTCCAAGTTTATTGCCCTAATATTTTGACAACAGACCATCTAAGCAAAAGACAATTTCCACAACTATGGCATGTATTGTATGATGTATAATTAAATCATACATAAGGTTTAGGCTCATACTAATTCTACATTACAATAAATAAATCTCCATTCTATTTTGGCCTTAAATATAGTTTGACACATACTTTGTCCTCTTATTAGCTAGCTGTAAAAGGCTATGCAATACTAGATTTTATACATTGAAAAAAAACTGTGTGCAGACATGTTTTGATAACAAGAGCAGCTATAAAGTTTAGTATAGTAAAAGATATTGCATGTTGGGATAATAGGTTGGGGAAAAAGTCTTTTCGCATATAATGTGTATGAACTTGTAATAAGATCTCTTTGGCTATACCATTTGTATCTTGCTGGTTTTGGTATCATTAAAAAGTTTTAATTTTAAAGAAGACAATTCCAAATTCAAATTAGGAAAATGTGTGACTTTCATTTGTTTTTCTTATTGTTAAAATGAGTGACTCTAATGAAGAAATTTGATACATTTTAAAATTTTACTACAAAAAAAGGTAAAAATGCAACACAAGTCACGAAAAAATTTGTGATGTTTATGGACCTAATGTAGTATCTGTGAGAGTAGCGCAAATTTGGTTTAAGCATTTTCAATCCGGAAATTTTGATTATCAAAGATGCACGTCGCTCTGGTCGCCCTGTTACAGACAAAATTGATGCCATTTTTGAAAAAGTGGAGCAAGATCGGCATATTAGTAGTTACGATGTAGCTGGAGAACTGGGAATTGACCACAAAACGGTTTTGGCGCATTTGAAAAAAGCTGGGTACACAAAAAAGCTCGATATTTGGGTGCCTCATGAGCTCACTGAAAGAAACCTAATGAACCATGTACTCATTTGTGATTCTTTATTACGACGTAATGAAACCGAACCATTTTTGAAGAAGCTGATAACTGGTGATGATAAGTGGATCACTTTCGATAAGAATGTGCGAAAAAGATTGTGGTCAAAGGCCGGTCAGGCTTCACAGAGTGGCGAAACCCGGGTTAACTCACAACAAGGTAATGCTGTGTGTATGGTGGGATTGGAAGGGCATTATTCATTATGAGCTGTTACCGCCAGGCAAGACAATCGATTCTGAACTGTACTGCGAACAACTGATGAGATTAAAGCAAAAAGTTGAGAGAAAGTGGACGGAATTAATCAACAGAAGGGGTGTGGTTCTTCAACATGATAATGCTAAACCTCACACATCTTTAGCCACTCAGCAAAAATTACGAGTTTGGCTGGGAGGTGTTAATGCATCCACCGTATAGTCCTGACCTTACACCTTCAGATTTTCACCTGTTTCGGTCTCTGCAGAATTCCTTAGGCAGTATCAGGTTAACATCACGAGAGGACTGCCAAAACCACTTGTCGCAGTTTTTTGATCAGAAGCCCCAAAATTTTTATAGCAATGGGATCACGTCCATACCTACAAGATGGCAAAAAGTTATCCAACAAAATGGCACCTACAAACTTTAGTCAAATGTAAATAAACTTTATAAAAATACCTTTTGAATTTTATATAAAATGGGAATAAACTTTTTCCCCAACCTAATATATTGCTGTAAGTAATAAGGCAGCTCCCCACTGAAATGTTCTTTCATGATATCAGCTTTTAGTTTTTACACTAAAACTTTTTTTAAACTAAAAATTGGTACCACAAGGAAGAAGATTCATAACAACAGCTTCCAATCCAAAAGAACTCTCAAAATGCATGTTATATTTCTAATGTTGACAAGAGGATAAAATACCACAAGTTTAATTCAACTGTTTTATTTTGTTACAGAAAGACACCACTAAAACTTTCAAGCTTGTTTCTATACCAACAAATAAAATTTAATTGGACAGCTATATATATAAAATGTCTATATAAATAACTATTTTTATATTTGAAAGTTTCTCTCAAACAGGGGTGCAACAAATTCTGATGGGAAATTATGTATTTTGCAGAGTTAAGAAAATATTAACATAATTATTTATAATATCACACAAGAACAAAGTCATGATCACAGGAAGATTGTTTGTATGTTAAACTTTACAATAGTGGTCACTGAATTTTAAGTAGTGGGGGGGCGGAGGGGTAAGGGGAAGAGGAGTACTTCTCCCTTCTGCAACCTCCAGGTCTAGGAGACTTGTAGTTTTTGAGATATGATTTTTTTTGTAAACAGAACTTTACAATTTTTTTCAAAATGGTGTACTTATTTCTTATGTCTAAGGACGAGAAAATGGAGAAGAAAGGTAGTGGTCAATTTAAAAAACATTTAAAACAGTCTAAAAACGCAGACTAAAGCCCACAAGCCGAGCGAGTATGCCATGACAGCGGTCAACAAATGTCACAACCAATTTGTAACCATCATTTAAATAGTTATCAATGAATAAATGGTGATGGTTCTGGCTGTTTCTGGTTCGGAATGGTTCTGGCACTCGCCGGCCGCTGCCGCGGCACGTTTGCTTCGCTCACTCGGCTAGTGCGCTTTGGTCTAAAGACTAACCAACTCACCGTTTTAGTCACTGGTCGCAACTTTCGGTCACCCCTGACAACCTTAGTGGCTATAAATAAACGGTAAGGATATCCCTAACTCATATCATCATTAATTTACCTCCTGTTAATCTTCACACCCAAAAACTTAGATAGAGGATTTCGCCAAAATCCAAAGTTAAGAAATGAAATCAAAGTCCAGTGAGAAAGCCAGTCAACGTAAAAATAATCAATATAACCGAAACAGCACAAGTCATCGAAAAATCCACAACAAAACACAAAGTACATCCATATAACTAAAATAGAAATGGAATTAAAAAAGGCGGCAAATAGAGTATAGGAAATTATACATCAATTTTTTTAATAAAAATAAATCGTTTATAAACACACTACTAATTCAAACTCACAATATATAAGCAAAAAAAACAATTTTCGTATTTAAAAATCAATATTATTGACATATCAAATAATTTTCGTATTTTTTCAAAATCAATATTATTGATGTATCAAATGATTTTCGTATTTTAAAAGTCAATATTATTGACATATCAAATTAACATTTTTTTCTTTCTTATGCCTATTATCATCGTAAAGTAAAAAAAAAGTGACAGTACTGTGATTTATTATTATGAACTTAAAAATTATAATAACTAATTCAAAACTTGTTTACTAAATTAAAAAACAGTTTTAGTGTTATATCAGGTGTAAGTGTATTCCTAAACACAAATCAAACTTTTTTTCAACAAAAGTGATATAACTTTGTTTATTAAACATATTTTTGTTTTTCCCATTATTCTTTCAAAACTTGTTGGTGGACCCTAAAAACATGTTTCCTAGCCCAAATAACAGTTCTAGTGTCTATATATAAGGCGTATGTATACCCCTAAACTTAATTTCTACTAATCTGATGACACTGTGCAAAAGTTTAGCTTGTTTTTAGATTAAATGAGTCTTAATAAATTGTATATTAAGATTTTAGAACAGGTGCACTTATTATTACTTAATATACTACTGACACATTTGCTTATACAGTTTTTAATTATTTCTTTTTATACATAACTAGTTCAAGGTGCAGCAGATGAAATACAATTGTTATTCCCTTATAACCAATGAACAGAAAAAACAGTATAAAATATTTTACCTAAATTGTTGAGGTGATAAAATCTGCCAAAATATAGATAACTTATTTCTAAATCATGAAAATAGTACACCAAATAAAATTTAGTGCATGGTAGTCTCATAGTGTTTCTTTAAGCTAAATTAGCAGATTTTTCCAGTTCTACTAACTTTCCAAAATATATTGGAATAAACAAAACACTTACCACCAGCAGCCAAGATACGGGCACGAGCCTTCTCCGTGACATGAAGAGCAGCCACAGTCAACTTTGGAACCTTGTACAGCCTCACGTCATTTGTGATAGTTCCAACCACCACCGCGATCAGACCCTCGCGTGTGGGTTTCTTCATGTGACGCGCAAGCCTCGAAAGTGAGATTGGAGGCCGGTTAATGCGGCTCATGAACAACCTCCGCAAAATAATCTGGTTGAATTTGGCATTTGTACGCCTAGCCAAATACCTGTAAAGCTAAGAACAAAAACAATAGGTTAGAATTTTTATAACGGGAAATGATAGAAAATTTACTGTTTATTGAAGATGTAAAGGAAAGATTATTATCAAGACAATAATTAGCTGCTACTCACTTTTACAAGTAACCTCAGGTAAACATCCTGAGACTTGACTTCAGTGCGCCTAACTTTCCTGTCGTGTTTATGATTGATGTCGATACCCTGAAATATGTAAACGAACACATTTTGATATCACTGCTTGTACGGAACATCACTTTAATATAACACTTCACATCCATTCCTTCTTGATTTTCATAGATTAATTTTATTTTCTCACAAACAAAACTCACCATCTTGACAACCGGAAGAAAAAGGGACTATAGATAGATTAAAAAAAATGTTTGACATAATTTGACATTACGCCAGGTACAGAATGACAACGTTATTAATTTATTATTTGGGTTTATTGCTTGGCAGCTAGGTCTTTATACCAGATCTCAGGGCTCAGCTGAATTGTAAGTTATCACTGACGCTATTCAACGAAGTTCTTGTGACAACTCAAAAGTCCACATTTGTATACACGATTCACGTTTATTACAAAAACACATAATTACTACTCAAAAAATATCAATACCCTACAATTATAGTTTATTTTAGAGTAATTTTACACATTTTTAGAAAATAAAACTGCAAAGCACGACAAACCCTTTTAGTTCCCGCCAAAAACTGAGAATGACATTGACAATGACAATGTTGATATTTATTTTATGGTCACAGACATGTCTTTGTGGCCCAGATATATCACTCCAATATCCAATAATTCAAAAGTACAACAAGAAGACTGACAAAACTTTGGCTAATGAAATAAGGGAAGTTGACATATATCAGTAATTCTAAAATAATGTGCATATAAAAAAGAATGTATAAAATTTGCAACGTTCTTACAAAATCTTAGATAGATGTCTTCGGCTGATGCAAGTTAATAAAAAGTACAACAACTACCCTATTTTCAAAATACATTTTTTTTTGATAAGCGTTAATGGCTGGAATCCGCCACTGAACAACAATGTCCAATTATTATTTGAATTTAAAAAAAAACAAGTGAATCTTTGTCAGCTGATTTGTCAGAAAGACATCGTTTCGACCGCCGTTTTTTCGAAAGGGATGGAATTTAATACGAAACATAGAAAATTATCAAAAACTAAAAATTCTATTCGTACTTCGTCATCCACAAAACCCCGCTTAGTTAAAAAGAAAATCGTTACAAGGAAGAGAAAATGTGTTTGCCTCCCTGAAAATTACTCAATAGTAGAATTTCCGTCAATATGGAATGAGTTGCGACAGAATGGCCAACTGTGCGATGGAACAATTGTGTGTAGGGATATGAAATCTATTCGAGTTCATCGGGCGATTCTCTCAGCTGTTAGTCCTTATTTTAAAGCTATATTTGTCAATTCTCTAAAGAAAGGAGAGAAGGAAGAAACAGAAATATTCGTGGAAGTCCCAAGCTATTATATGAATTTAATTCTTGATTATGCATATACGGGAACTTGCATTGTAACGGCTGAAAATGTTGAATATTTATTACCTTATGCGGATCAGTTTGACGTTGTGGGGGTCATACAGCTTTGCTGCCAGTTCTTACTTCATGAGTTAAAGCCACACAACTGTCTTGGAATATTCAAATTTGCTAAATGTTATTTTTGTGGTGAACTTGAGAAAAAAGGGAAAAGGTATATAAGACAGAACTTTAGCAGAATACTTAAGGAATGTAATGAATTTAAATTGCTTTCATATGAAGAATTAGAAGATATACTTAAAGATGATGAGTTGAATGTTAGAAATGAAGAAATAGTATTCCAAGCAGCGAAAACATGGGTAGAGCACGACTTAGTCAATAGAAAAAAATATATACCATCACTTCTTACTTGTGTGCGATTCGGGCATATTAGCTACAAATATTTTAAATCGAAAATATTACATTGGCAACCCGTAACTGAAGATGAGGTATGGAAATAGAGTTCAAAACCTTAGTTGATACATTGTTTAAAATTATTGTTGTTGTTTGAATGGGTTTTGTTTATTTAGAAGTGTCAAGAGGCTTTGTATCCAGCTATTGTTTTTTTAACATTGTTGGACTCCCGGCCAGGCACAGAAGCAGATCTAAATGACCCCCTAGCAAGACCCAGGATTCCTTTCGAAATATTGTTTGCAGTTGGTGGATGGAGTGCCGGTAGCCCAACCAGTTTTGTCGAAACTTATGATACAAGGTGAGATATTTCGCAACAGTTTTCTAAATATTTCTTCTGAGGTCTGTTATTTTAATAATACTTTAAAGATGAATTTCTAAACTATTCACAAATTAGGGCTGCGTGTGACTGGTTGCGTATTTAATGTTGAAATTCGGTCGTTTGATTAAAATTAATTTATCATTCTATAGACTAAAAGTAATTGAAAATTGGGTAGCTAGTTATAATTAATGTACTAGACTATTTTCATTAGCATAAAATGTAATACGTCTGCGCGCAGACTTAACGTGTTGTTGCTGTTTATGGTCTTCAAAATGGCGGTAATTTTAAATTTATGGTTGAAGTCGTATCTTACAATTTAAATACAACATCATATAATTTCCTTAGGTTAAATTATTCCAAATACCTTGTACCTAGTACTATAGTAGCAGAAATAAAATTATTCTAGATCTAATATGCTATCATAAATCGATAAAGCCTAGTTCTCTTGTAGAGCTGACCGCTGGTTTTTATCAATCCATATGGATTTAACTCCACGGGCGTATCATGGCCTCTGTACTCTCAACAACTTGATCTACATGATCGGTGGTTTCGATGGTAGCGACCACTTCAACACTGTGCGGTGCTACGACCCGGTGGCTAATACTTGGCACGAACGCGCTTGCATGTACCAAGCAAGATGTTATGTCAGTGTTGTAGCACATGGTGAGATACTTATTGCTGAAATATTTGTAGACTTACTAAGCTTTGGTCCCGATCGTAGCTCGCTTATAAATTCTACATACTATTCTACCTATTGCTAATAATTTGTAATTCTGTATAAAATACACACTGCCTTGTATTAGAGTTTGGTAATTGCCCTTGAATTGTGACGATTGTATTTTAGTTTTCTATTTATTTTTGTTACACATCAGTTATTAGTAGTAAAGTAAATAATTACTTGTGAATATCGCCATGGAACAAGAATACTATTATAGGAAAGACAATCTCAGTACATTAATATATAGACCTTGATTGTTAATTCACTTTTCTACCTAGATGTCACTAAAATCTATTTATCGTAATGTGGTGGACCTACCTAGTCGCGGCCTTACACCAATAGGGTTTGTTAGCGTAAGCCCCTAAAGCTAAAGTATAATACGTACCGACCGATACGATACGATCGATACGATTTATTAATCCCAGACTAAGCTGTGAGAGAAAATCGTGCGAGAAAATCTTTCAAGTATAAGGCCAACCCAAAGACATCTCATCTATCAGAATATATCTTTTTTAATTAAAAGGCGAGAGAAGAATGAGCTGTTCTGGGTAGGTGGGGTAAAAAATGTGAGATTACGTCGTTTTTTAGAGTTACGTTTTTACTGGGCAGTTATTATTTCTATAATTCTTCTTCCATGGTATTACAGTATACAAAAGGCTTTATAGTAGCTGATTTTCGAAAAAACTATCCAATGTGACGCTATAAATTGCTAAAAAGAGTGGTTATAAATCATTCGATCTATTGAATACCAGATGGATTAATATACGCACTCGGTGGTTACAACGGTCGCACGCGCATGTCTTCAGTGGAACGGTATTATCCAGATATAAACCAATGGGAGATGACTACGCCCATGAACAAACAGCGATCGGACGCAAGCGCTGCTTCTTTAGGTGGCAAGGTTGGTAGTACGTAGTTAAATCGCTGCCAGAATTCCATTATCCATAATCATTTAGGCCACATTGTAAATCCCTAACACACATGATGATTTGATAATGACCTTTTAAAAGAGATCTACAATAAAGCCACAAACTGATTTATACGATGAGTATAGGCCGCTCTCACTCCCAGCTTACGATCCTGTCGCTGACGACATGACGCCACCAGTGTTGTATTTAGTCCCTATCAGGTGCTTTCTGAATATGTTTAGATATATTCAGAACACCTAAAAACTTAATGTTTTCCATGACACTCCGAATTATGCAGATATCCGAGAATTTCTCCGAAATTTTAAATGTATTTCAACTGTTCCGTCCGTAAATATACCTACTGCAAATGCATCTGATAGTTGGAATTATGTCGCAGCCGATCTACCATGTTTTGTTTCGGTAACCCATTAACCTTATGCTAGTAGGTACTCGTTTGTTTCATTCTGTTGTAGTAGTTAGTTCTTTCATTCTTCGTACGGCGTACCCACATAAAGAAAAAGCAAAGATCGTATAAGACATATACCTACTGTACACTGTACACAGTATTAATATCTTAATACCTCAGAACTGACGCCAAACATCAAAATTCTTGTAACAACTCGAAAGGCATTATTTCATTACACAGTTCTTATTTTTCACATAAAAACAACTATTATTCATTTTTAATTAATACTTAAGTTACACATATTAAAGAAACTAAAACTGCACAGCACCACGTCACATTTCAATTCCGCCAAAAAAATTCAAATTCTGTTGTAGGACGTCCTTATCCCATTGAAATTTATTTTCATTACTTAATAAAAATTCCTTCATAGAAATATTTGACACTCTATTAAGATTTATGTTGCTGTTGTTTTTTCACTGTCCAGAATCTACTGATAAATTCTTCCGTCATACAGATTTACATAGTGGGCGGTTTCAACGGTCAAGAAGTTCTGAATTCAGCGGAAATGTTCGACTCGGGCACTAAACAATGGAGTTTCATCCGGTCAATGATTAGCCCCCGGTCTGGTGTTAGCTTAATCGCATACCGAGAATGTCTCTACGCTCTGGGTGGGTTCAACGGATATAGCCGGTTAAACACGGGTTTGTATAAAGTTTTAAATAAGCACCCTTGATGTGAATCTTTTTAAATTGTATACATATGTGTCTGGAACATCTGCTTTGTATCCACTTTGCTATTTTTTCTACTCTGTTTCAACCAGTCTTCAGATTAGCCATTGTGAGATTATTGGCAGGCATATCATTCTTCGTAACAACGAGAATTTCTTATACAAATTAATACTTCCTTAATAAAAAATTGTAATGTTGGTGTTTTTATTGTTTCATTTCTAGGAGAACGATTCAATCCCCAACGAGGTGGTGATTGGCAAGAGGTAACCGAGATGTTTAGCGCCAGGAGTAACTTTGCTACAGTTCTGCTTGATGATATGATATTCGTAATAGGCGGTTTCAACGGTAAGAATAACAAATAATGAATTTCCCCCTATCATACAGTATATCCATCACTACTTGTCTGTGCTGATACAGCTATTTTACTCGAAGACTATTGGTCCAATAAGGACGAATTTGAAAGATGTCAAGATGTCTTATATGAATGGTGTAGTGAAATTACATAAAAAAATTAGGACAATATAGACCAAATAATTTACTACACAAGTGTACGGGACTACGGGGCCGGCGCGGTATATAGTTAGTTAGTTCTATAAATATGTAAAAGATATTACAGAATAATAAAGTAGTAGACTGGATTATATATGTGTAGTAGACCTTATAAAATTTGACAACGAGAAGGAGTTAATTTATATCGACGAATTTTTGCAATATTACCATACCATAAAGTTCCATAGCCAAATCCTAAAACGGGGGACATTCTTCTCCACGACGCAATCCTACAATGTACAGTACGATATAATAAACTTGGTAGATTTTTTTTATTACTACTATCTGTATTACACTTTCTTTGCAGGATCAACAACTATTCCTCATGTGGAGTGTTACGATGGTGACACTCTAGAGTGGTACGACGCTGCTCCCATGAATCTAAACCGCTCCGCTCTAAGTGCTTGCGTCATATCCGGTTTACCCAACGCACGCTCTTTTTCCTATTTGGCAAAAGCAGTACCGGCCGCTGGTGCTGACCAAGCTCATCTCTCATAAACAATTAGACGCATTTTGAACTCAAAATATATACTACATAAAATAACTTCAGAACAAAACTAATCCTTCGCTACTTTTAACTGTGGATTTGATGCCGTAAAATCTCCCATTGGTAATTTCAAAATTGCCGCCTAATGTAAAGCGTTTTCCCGCGTATTGAGATTTGGGATTTGTCTGTGATATTTTTGAATGTAAATAATGGTCTTTGTTGTATTCTATTTTTGATTGTAATATCTCAAATCATGTAAAATATTTTATTTTAATGTACAGAATCATGCCCGGTTATTTGTATTATATTGTTTTATGTTTCTATTTATTCAATTGGATTATCAACAGTGTTATTGGAGAGTCAAAAAGAGTTTTTGTACGACATTTTAAAATCGAAGGATATATTGTAAATTTCAAGTATTTTGTACGATTTAGTTTGTGATAAATTTTATTTTGGTATTTTTGTGTACAGTTCACGTTCAATTACTAATCAGAACGGACGTGTTTTGGATGAGTATACGATATTACGGCGGGCGGAATCGTCGTTATATTGTTGAATCTGTGATATTTTTCACAAAATTATAGAAATTTAAAAAAAAATGTGAAAATGATTTATTTAGTTTATTGAAAAATTTACTGTAACTGATTGGAATTTTTTATAAATTACAAATACCCAACAAATGATGTTTTATTTACTCAGACATCCCCGATGCAGGTAACATCAACAAAAAAACAATCAATAATCTTCTCAAAACTACTGTTTGCCAATTAATTGAAAAGCAAGTAAACGCAATATCATTATACTACTTCGGGCTGGCGTATAGAACATAAGGGACAATAAAAGCAATAAAGCTTTCACACATGTAAAGAAAGCGTGAACCAACGTGCCAGCGAGAGTGGTGTGCAATCGTGCGTTATTTACTACTCAAGGGGGAATTTTGGGGAGAGAATGCCCCCTTTTCCCCCTCACACCCGTTCGCCCCCAAACTTACCGTCGCGATCGAATCACAAGTAAACCGGGGGCGGCAGTCAAGCCACACAGTTCATATTTTGGGGCGCGGTGTACTTCAAAAATAGAAATATTCGATCATGGAGCTCAAGGGAAAGGTAGTGTTGATTACGGGCGCCGCTGCCGGCATTGGGTTGGCTTACAGTGAAGAACTCTTAAAACAAGGAGCTAAGGTAAGTTGCATTTTAATATTTTCCGTAAACACTTTACGCACTATTGTTACTACGAAGTAATTTTAAGTTCAAGGTAAAATATCTGTTGAATGAAATGTACTGGAAACAAGCCAAAGTGTTCAGGCGTTGTATATCTTACAATTCTTACAGTCTCTTTAGTATGTATTACTTTAGTTAATTTGGTTTTTTCCGGCCGGCAATCGTTAACGTATTGATTTTTTAAGCGCCCCGATCATCGGGGTGATTGTTTTTCCTTTTGACTTCCTTTGTTTAAGATACTTAAATATTCTCATAAATACATTATAATTTAACTTTTGTATGAATAAACTTCATGATATAATCACTACGATCAAGAATTCGGCAATGCGGACATTGTGACGAAAATTTTTACATAATTTTTTCGGTGTCTTAGCGCTTATAAAAAGATTTCAAACACTTTTCAGGTCTCTTTGTGCGATATTGATGCGGAAATTGGGGAGCAGATGTCAGATGAGCTAGGTGTGAAATATGGAAGAAAGAATGTTTTGTTTTGTCGGTGTGACGTGACGGACTATCCGCAATATGAAGGTGAGTCGCACATTGAATTGCATCCTAAACAATAATTATAGATAACCATATATTCTCAAAAAACCAGTTTAATTCCATTTCCAAATAAAGAAAATAGCAACATTTCGCATTAAAATGTGAAATAAATGAGACTAAGGAAATTAAAAAAGATTGATAAAAATACTTTAAATACCATCTACATACATCATCGAGTAAAACTTTTTTAGAAAGCAGACTTTTTAAAAAAGTATTTGAAATTTATAACCAACTTTACATTCATTTTTTTTAAATTTAATCTATTTTATAAATAATTATCTATCTACCGCTTTTACGGAAAATAAGCGCGACAATTATTGGTAATCAATGCATATAAAGTTGGGTTGTCTGGAAGAGATCGCTTTTTAGCGATAAGACCGCCCTTTGTACACAACTAGATATAATTTTAGTCTTTAAGTTCATTTTTGTATTGGTGTATAATAAAGTGTTATCTATCTATCTATCTATCTATAAAGTAAATGCTCCCGTTTAATTCTACTACCATGGAATAATCTTTTATATAAGTATAGATATTTTCTATATCATATGTATTGATATAGAAAATATCTATAATTGTAATGTATCTTTGTGATTAAGGCTATACCTACCCGTATATGATCGTTTTTCGAATTTTTATCCGTTGGTCTGCCTCGAATGGGCTCCGAAACGGCTTAACGGATTTCGATGAAATTTTGTGAGATTTAAAACGGCAATTTTATTTTAAACATGTTTATTTTTTTAATTTTTTTTTATAGCCAGTAGCAGGCAAACAGGCAGACGGCCCACCTGATGGAAAGTGGTTACCGTCGCCTATGAACGTTTGCAACACCAGGGGTGTCACCAACGCGTTGCCGATCTCTAAGAAATTTTATAACGCCCTTCTTAAAGAACCCCATGTCATAGCGCAAAGGGAAAACCGCGGCGGGAAGTTCCCTCCAGATCATTGTTGTACGCGGAATAAATGTTCTAGAGAACCGTTGCGTAGATGAGCGTGGGAGCTCAAAGAAATGGGGGTGAATATCCCGTCGCTGGCGAGCGGTGCGGTTGTAAAAGTGAGGTGTTGGCACCAGATCAAACAGTTCCTCGGAACACTCCCCGTTATACGGGCGGTAAAATACGCAGAGGGACGCAAAGTCTCTTCGAAGGCTAAGCGATTCTAAACCGCCTGTAAGTATGGGATCGTCGACGATACGATCGGCGCGACGCTGGATGGAGTCGAGGGCGTCAGTCTGGTAAGCGGGTGCTCCGGCCCATAGATGTGAGCAGTACTTAATATGCGGTCTGATTTGCGCTTTGTATAGCGCAAGTCGTTGCCGCGGAGTGAAGTACTGCTTGTTTAGCACACCAAGCTTTTTAGAGGCAAGTTTAGCCTTGCCTTCCAGATGACCCCGAAACTGCACGTCGTTCGTTATAAAACGTTATTTTTTGTATACGTATAAATTTGTTAGTTTATTTCGATATCAAATAATAAGATAAGTCGTGGTAGCGTAATAATGGCTAGCGCACGCGTCCCAAACTCAAAGGGCGCGGATTCCAATCCTGGCTGGAACGCATGCACCACTTAAGCACTTTTCTGACCTAATGTGCATATTATTACAATTACCACGTGCTAATAACGTTGAAGGAAAACATCGTGATGCAATCTGCACATCGAGATAACCGATATGTCAAACCTGCCAAGCTGCCTTGGACAAACGTGGCGGGTATACTGTCCGTTCCTTCATAGTGGGAGGCCCGGCCCAACAGTGGGACGTTTATGGGCTGTTATTATTTCGATATCAAAAGTACACACGGTTCAAAAGATATGAATATAATTATAGAATATAAATGAAACCAAGTTTGTTCGCCCTAGTTGTTGGTTGCCCGTATTTAACGGTATTATAAAATTTACATGCTGTTTAGGGGACAAAAGTAGAAAAAAATTTTTTTGCCGAAACCGTAGAAGGAATATAAATTTATTAATCCTGCTTTTCGCAGAGGCGTTTGAGATGACAATGGAAGTGTTCAAACGGCTAGACATAGTGATAAACAACGCCGGTGTCATGAACGACAGATTCTGGGAACTGGAAGTCGATGTAAACCTGGTAAGTTATTTACGTATTTCCTGTATTTAACACTATTAAAGTTTATTTAAAGAATGAGTTCAAAACCAAGAACAGTATGCACCGAGATTATATATATATCATATCATATATCAAACATAAGTTTCTATTCAAACGAAACCCTGATGGTAATTTATTTTTAAAGTCAATTACCCATATTTCTGTATCGACAATCAGGAGTCGATACAGAACATACAGACAAATACAGTTGACCACAATCTCCAAATTTATACAACTGAGAAATACATAATTGGGGTCTATGAGAAGTAAATGTGAGTCCACGCCGTGGACTCCGCGGTAAAGGTTTATCCGTGCAGGAACGGAGAAAGAATACAATTTCCTGCGGCCGGGCGGCCTGTCCTAAGAGGCGACAAAAAACCTACAGCCAGGTGTTAGGGTATTTGCCCGCCTGGATGGCTACCACCCCTGGTCCAGAGTATGCCGCCATAACAACCTTGAGTTGTGTTCCGGCATTAGTGACCAGGTTCCAGTCTCCCTTAAGAGAGCAGCAGCGCATTTGTAGCACTTTTGGTGTTGCAAATGTCCATAGGCGATGGTAACCACTGTCCATCAAGTGGGCCGTCTGCCTGTCTGCTGAACTTCTGCAATAAAATAAAAAAACCGATCACGTGAACATAATTTTGCCTTCCATAAATAGAACAATTCACATACCTACAAAGTACCTATAGCATACAGAAGAGGGTATAATCATCGATCATAAACACATTTAAAGTTGACGAATTGACAATTGTGCAAAACCAAAAAATCATCAATTGTCTACAAACAAACAACAAATAGAAAGATGTCCATATTTTAGAAAACTATTGAATAAATCTTGTTCAAACCAATTTTTGTTAAAAGTATTCTATAAACTATACAAACTTGATATTTTTCATAATTTCATCACTCCATGCACCGCAATCAACCCTATATTTTTTTCAGTACACTAAATCATTGTGTAGCGTCACGCGTCATATAGAGTTATATTACACGTGCCTGCAAAATGTCTTACATATAGATTATACTCTTATTAAATGTTTAGTAAACTTAAGTTTCCTTTGATAGCAAGCATTCACGCAGGTTACATTGCAATAAATTCGTACGTATGCGCAACTTCTTCTCTCGGAAAATTTATTTTATCCTGGAAATTATCCCATTTTCCAGGATGAAAGTAATCTATGTCTATTATCGGTATTGGGTATATATATATATATATATATATATATATATATATATATATATATATATATATATATATATATATATATATATATCTATATGTATATATAATAGGTTGGGGAAAAAGTCTTTTCGCATATAGTATGTATGAACTTGTAATAAGATCTCTTTGGCTATACCGTTTGTATCTGGCTGGTTATGGTATCATTAAAAGTTTTAATTTTAAAGAAAACAATTCCAAATTCAAATTAGGAAAATGTGTGATTTTCATTTGTTTTTCTTATTGTTAAAATGAGTGAATCTAATGAAGAAATTCGATACATTTTAAAATTTTACTACAAAAAAAGTAAAAATGCAACACAAGCCGCGAAAAGAATTTGTGATGTTTATGGACCTAATGCAGTATCTGTGAGATTAGCGCAAATTTGGTTTAAGCGTTTTCAATCCGGAAATTTTGATATCAAAGATGCACGTCGCTCTGGTCGCCCTGTTACGGACAAAATTGATGCCATTTTTGAAAAAGTGGAGCAAGATCGGCATATTAGTAGCTTACGATGTAGCTGGAGAACTGGGAATTGACCACAAAACGGTTTTGGCGCATTTGAAAAAAGCTGGGTACACAAAAAAGCTCGATATTTGGGTGCCTCATGAGCTCACTGAAAGAACCTAAGGAACCGTGTACTCATTTGTGATTCTTTATTACCACATAATGAAACCGAACCATTTTTGAAGAAGCTGATAACTGGTGATGAAAAGTGGATCACATACGACAAGATCGTGGTCAAAGGCCGGTCAGGCTTCACAGACTGTGGCGAAACCCGGGTTAACTCGCAACAAGGTGATGCTGTGTATATAGTGGGATTGGAAGGGCATTATTCATTATGAGCTGTTACCGCCAGGCAGGCCCATCGATTCTGAACTGTACTGGGAACAACTGATGAGATTAAAGCAAAAAGTTGAGAGCAAGCGGCCGGAATTAATCAACAGAAGGGGTGTGGTTTTTCACCACGATAACGCTAGACCTCACACATCTTTAGCCACCCAGCAAAAATTACGAGAGTTTGGCTGGGAGGTGTTAATGCATCCGCCTTATAGTCCTGACCTTGCACCTTCATATTTTCACCTGTTTCGGTCTCTGCAGAATTCCTTAGGCAGTGTCAGGTTAACATCACGAGAGGACTGCCAAAACCACTTGTCACAGTTTTTTGATCAGAAGTCTTAAAATTTTTATAGCAATGGGATCACGTCCCTACCTACAAGATGGCAAAAAGTTATCCAACAAAATGGCACCTACATACTTTAGTCAAATGTAAATAAACTTTATAAAAAAACCTTTTGAATTTTTATATAAAATGCGAAGAAACTTTTTCCCCAACCTAATATATATATATATATATTTATTCCCACATTTACTGACTTCCAGGAAAATCAATTCGGTGATTTTTCCGGGAAAGCATCACAGACATAGTTACTTTGGCATTTATAAAATTAATATGCATACACTTTTACCCCTAGAACGGTGTGATACGAGGTACTTTGCTGGCATATCGGTTTATGGGTAAAGACCGTGGAGGTCAAGGAGGCACGATCGTGAACACCGCGTCCACGGCATTCGCGAGACCTCAGGTGTCCACCCCCATCTACACAGCCACCAATTATGCTATTGTTGGTCTCACCAGGGCTTATGGGGTATGTCTTTTCAATGTCTCACTCAACTTTAGTAATAAAAAAATTACAGTGTTCCTCAGTTACTTCAAAAATTAAAACTACCATTTAGGTGTACAAGAACAATGTACAAAGCCTAAGCGGACCATTTTTATTGTATTTAAAATTTTTGTGTCTCAAAATTTTGTCTTAAATAAACTCCGAAACGGCTCAACGGAATTTAACGAAAATTTTATTTGTGGCCCCCTTCTAATATGTTCACAATCTTGACACTACATTTTTGTAGTCAAACGAAACTTTTACATTTGTGCCAAATTTAATATCTCTAGACTTCTTAATTAGGTCCCAACAATATAACTAGCTATGCTACACAGACAAACAACAATAAATTTAAAGAAATCATAAAACTTCCTGTCTCTAAAAACATAATTAAACACTATAGTCGCAAAAACTTGAATTAATAATTTGTTTGTTAGGACCAGTACCACGTCAACCTAACGGGTGTGAGAAGCATGGCTCTATGCCCAGGACTAACGGACACTAGTCTGGTGAAGGAGATCCGTAAACAGCTAATGTCCTCAGAGTATGAAGCGGCATGGCAGAGGGACAACGCGAATTGCAAGACACAGAGGTAAGTACTTATATAAGAACAACGAGACTATGGTTCCGAATACGATATCGAAGAAGGACAGGTACTTACCAGATAAGAAATTTTTCAGTTAAAAAACGTATCTTTGAAAAGTATATATCTACGAGACTAGTTGACGCTACATCCTATGTTGTTCAGTAACACCTTGGCGCCACGGCGCCACTCGAGAAATGAAAATCCTAAAAGTATTATTTGTTTATTCCAAATGCAGAAATGAGACTTATAATAGTTTTGTAAACAAAAACATAAGTAAGCTATAGAAATTGTCGTAATTGTCCAAAAGTGACAGCCTGACAGCTGCTTGGTTCCGTTGATAGGGACGTGACAAGCAACTAGTGATGTAACAATAGTACCAGGCTTATCACGCATTTTGATGTTTTATTATCTATAATATTATGAAATTATAAACATGCCGTGTCTGTACATTGAAGCTATTTAAAAAAAACAACTGGGATACAGACTATATAAACTATGGAGAACACAATAATTTTTTTTTAGATTTCTTGTCTGTTTGTTCGGGAGTCACGTAAAAACTACTGAGCCGATTTCAATGCGGTTTTCGCTGATCGTCAGCAAATTCTTAGCCTTAAAATTTGCGCTACTTTTTATCCTGGGAATCCCGCGGGACTTTTTCTGAGAATGATTTAAAATGTCCTGATTAAAAGAACATTTGAATTACAAAGTGATTTTTTCACTGGTCGATAGCAAATTTTATGTAATGAAATGTGTGATACTTTCTATCCCGGGAATCTCGCGAGATTTTCCCAGGAGCGGTTTATAGTTATTCGGGTCCATAAAAATTAGCTTATTCCGACACAGTTTCCAATAAAACGCTAGCTGCGATACTTTGTGTCCAGGTCCAGGTCCAGAATCCCGCGGGAATTTCAAGTCAATCATTGGCGAAGTCGCGGACATATCCTAGTTTATATTTTTCAGATTAAACCAGTGAAACATTGAAAGTGTTATTGTTTCTTTTCGTCACCGCAACAGAATCTTTCATAGTATGGCCTGTGCGCACTTGACCAGTTACATATTAATTACAGCACAGAACACGTGGGCAGAGCGTTAATAGAGATCCTGACCAAAGGCCAAAGCGGTTCAATATGGGTGGTGGAGAACGGTCAACCGCCCAGGGAATGGCGTGGTTAATTTCTCCCGTTATAAATATGACAAAGCAATCAACAACATTATCATAAGGTATCAGTGGGAATTAACGACGGAACAATGCGGGTTTCGTTGGTAAAGATTAAGCTTCGTGACTCCAAGTAATAATGATTAAATAATTAATTATTCACCCCGGTCCGATACCAGTTGTCCAAAAGTTTAATAATTTGTTTATTTAGTGTAATTAAATATTGATGTTACAAAAAATAAAAATCGTGTTGTAATATCTAACCGCTTTAACTTTTCACACGTTCGTGAACTTATCCCGTCGTGTGCATTATGCCCATTATACTGATTTCTACGGCAGGAACCAGGGAAGTAGGCAGTAAGATATCAAATGTTCAAATAAGTTGTGTTTGCAGCCTACTTTGCCAGTTACTGCCGTGACATAATGTAAACGAAGTATTAAATTGGGCAAAAACCTCGAAATTTTCTTAAAAATTGGTTTTACAAACATCATACAAGCGAATTAGTGTAATACTCATTAGGTATTATTATATTGTATTGTCTATGATACTCGTTACCCGTCGACTTTACGTCAAACGCAACATCCACCATTCGAATGTATGCATTGAATGGAGCTGCTTTCTTATGTACTACCCACAAATATTCTTTAAATGTAACCTATACATTTCTGCTTATATTATGACAAAAAGCCCTTTTAACTATATTGGGTGCCCGGGAGTTAAAATCAATCTGCGCCCTCTTGCCAAGAATAAAAAATAGTTTTTCAAAAAGCTAAAAACCCCAGGTTCACGGAAATCACAATTGGAAAGAAAACCGAGTAACTTTTTTTTGAGCTACTGTTGCTAATAAACCCACACCTGACATTATCTATGTTCCTGTGTCATTGCCCGAAACAGATCCAGTAGCATTGAAGCCAAATCGGCAAAAATAAAATAGAAATTGAAAAAAAGTGAATAATCCCCTTTGACCAAGACGAATCTTCAAAAGCTGGATAAGACGTATTTGTGAACAAGATTGCCAACTATATTCTATAGATTGCTGTCTGTATTCTATATATTGCTATCTATATTTTATGTCATTGATGGCCGGTTCCTATATCTTAAGGACCGTTCGTTTCAGGTTTGACATAATGACGTAATGTCAAAATTCAACCGATGGTAAGGCAAGTGAATGGCTAGTAAGATATAGAAACCGGCTGTAAGTTAGGTTGTTAGGTAATTAAACGCCAGGCCTTCCGACCTTTCATCCAACTTTTGTCTCAGATTTTTAATTCTCACATAAAATAAAGTACTTTAAAAAAATATAAGTAAGTATTGAATGTCCTCATCATTGGTTTTTTATATGCGGGATTTATTATCTCTATTACCAGATTTATTTTAATTTCGATTTTGCAACATAAATGGTGGGTTCCTATATCTTACCAACTAAAAATTAAATTAAAATTTGACATAAGCTGTATGGACATCTGTCCAAATTCAACAGATGGTAGGGCAATTGAATAATAGTAAGATATAGAAACCAACCATGAGTGATAATAATAAGACAGGCTCAATAGATTAGGACGCTTTGGATCTACTTATGAATATAAGTACTTATAAATAAGATATTAATCGCAAATATTTAATAATCATTAGATAAACAAGGGGAAAAAGAGGTTTTGTAAATATTCGTTCCTTAGAAAGCCTCAAAATATGAAGGTGTATTTATATTTTATATTAAAATTGCAACAAAAATATGTTTGTATTAATAATTGTAAAAACTATCGAGAGCCTAGAATTTCTCGTAACAAATTTTACTTTAGAAAATAATTTTTTAATGTATTTAGACTCTATTTTTTCCAGAATCTGTATAGATCCCGGCACGAATCTTAAATGGTCACCTTAGCCTACGCAGTGATATTGGGGTTCTTTTTTGCAGTATGATTTATTATACCTTTAGACTAAAGGGACAAAAACATAATATTTTGTATATGTCGATAAAGAGCATCACATGGGCTACGCTCAGTGCGTAAAACTATTTATACAATTCCACCGATCCCTCAAGATATGTGCCGAGAACTATACTGAATTTAAATTTGTATTTTATATAGTCTTTATAAATCTCGGTAATGTGCGTGATGCACATGGAAGAATCCCTTAGATGGGATGAAGGCCATTGATGTGTCATTTGACTTCAGAACCCAAAAAATATTCATATCTTAAAAACTCCATCAGATCAGGTATTTTTTAAGCTTTATAATTTTTTATTTTTTAAGAATCATCTGAAGCTTATGATATACTCGAATAAATATAGGCTACTAATCGTTTTTATAACACGTACTTAACCATTTCATTACTAAGAAAGAAGTATACTAGGAATGATAATAGCCCAGTAAAATGACAACCTCATTGTATCCCTATTATTCGTTAAAACATATTTTTTCGATCAAAACTAACATCGATAAGTATTTCATTGTTGTGGTTTATCTTAACTATAATATAATTTTGATCATATATCATTTTATCTTGTAATATAATTTTGACCAATATATCATTTTATTTTGTAATATAATTTTGATCATAGATAAAACTTGTCGTATTTTATTAATTTAGCTTTAGAAATTTGTATTTGATAAGCAATTATCATTCGTAGTTTACTGCCTCCTAGACAAGTGCCATTAGCGCTAAACGAATAGTATAGATAGTGTATGGGAGCGACATATCGTTACGCTAAAGTATTATGTCAATCCCATACACTTTCATTCTATTCGTTTAGCGCTAATGCCACTTGTCTACGGGGGTTGTTCTTTCATATTTAGTACATTGTAATTTTAAGTATTAAATCTTTAATCACGGTGTATTCCAATCTGCTTTTTATTCTAAGTTACGGATGTGAAACATTTCGTTTAGGGCGCGACTTGTTTTACTAAATCGTTTAAGTAATTTTATTATTACCTTTGTATGTTTTCTAAACATTTGTATAAGATATGTAATTAATTAAGAGATGTTAAAAGCTAATATCAAGTAAATTATGTACGGGCTTGTTTCATTTGCAATAAAAATTTAAAATGACCGAGTTTTCTTTAAATAAAACCACCTCTTGGAAGATTTGTTGTAAATGTATATTTTCATATCTTTACGATCACCAGGTACAGTTTTTGAGTTACAGATTTTTAGTACTTTCGTAATTTAAATTTTACAAATAAACAACATGGGCCAAGATACTATAATATCTACATTACGACAAATTGTTCCAAATTAAACTAAAAATTTTGTGTGATAAAACGTAACGGCTCAATGATACAAATATAAAGGCAGCGTTTGATAACATATCAACAGTTGATCAATGCTTTTTTTGCTATAAATTATGAGCCAGGTAATTCTGCCTTTTGGACCACGCCAGCAGTCCTACTAGCAAATAATTAATAACTACATATATTAACATTAAACTACAGTCAGTACGCTTTAATTTTGGTCAGTCATATCCCTGAGTATGTTATTTCATTAAAATACAAGGACCCACGCAAACACAAACCCAAGGTGACTGGTCAAATATTTTTTTATCACCATATATTCTCATAGGACTGCTGTTCGGACCATGTGTCATCGCTATACTAATCAAAATGGAAGTGCAATGACAGCTTACAAGACGAATAACTTGATACTTTTAATAACATTCACCCTTATCAACAAACATGGAGTATCTTTAGATTAACAATGTAATCGGGGCATACGAGTTAAAACAATATAGCGGCTATCCAAAACAGACTTGGCTTAAAGGTCTCGAAATCAAGCCATAAAATAAAAAATAAGATTGCGGCAGTCACTGGAACATCCTCTCTAACCTTGTGTTTGACGCATGTTCAAGTTAACAACTATAATTTTTAACACGCGGTTAATAATATCCCTATGGCAATACATATCCTTTTACAATAATATAAACTTTTACACAATGTAATAACTAATTTTATGTTTTAAACCAACTCTGCATTACTTATACTGAATTCATTACAATAATTCGGTAGGTTATTATTAATTGAAAAATTATTTTGCTAATCATACCATGTTATCATTGTAAACAGGTCATGTTATATTCAAGTTAAGTGTATTGCATAGCAACATCGATCAAGTTATTATTAATTTCAAAGATAATCCACATTTGTAAATAAGGCGTTTATGTACAGGCACATTTGCGAATAACTAGAAAAACCTGAAAAATAAAAAATTATTTAGGCGCAACATAAAAATAAAGTTCCAGTTATACTATGCAACTTATTACATAGCCTCTGTTCAATTTACAGGAGAGGCAATTTTACACAATTCGTTAATACCAATTAGACACCGGTTGCAGTGGGCTTACTACAGCCTATATCACCATAAGTACAGAAAAAAAACCACATTAATTTCATACTAGCATGGGTTTAGAATTTAAAGCACATTATATTTATGAATACAATACGAATTTATAGGTGAACATCACAATTGATTTTAAATTTGTTTAATTGTCAAGACAAATTCTTTTAATCTCTTATCTATCTATTATTCATCTCGCGTAGCAAAATAAATGCAATACTTTATCAATTTGTGATTTTTCGTAATAACTTCAAACTGAACTGAAACATGTATTGGAAATATATTGCATTTGTTTCGAAGCACGAGTTTTAAGTGCAGTCGAAAGATTTTAATTAATATTTCTGATTTTTCGGTAGTATACTATTTTCAGCTATATCATATTAGGACCAGTTTTTTTCAACCTTCGTAAATGTGCGACCACAATAAAATAGTCAAATGATATTTCTATCGAAACTATTAGATCTAAATGTGATTGGGAATTCTCTTATTAGAGAATTCTTTCAACAGTCGTAAGAGTTGGTAAGGAGTTCACTGCCGAGCCCACAGTGGGTTATACTAGTCGCCATAGTCCTGCAGATGAATCGCCAAATCGCCATATATAACGCTGGCAGAGTAGTTATCTGCTGATCCGTAAATCCATATAGTTAATTACTAAATATTACATAATTAAACCATAAATTTATTTTCTGACCACATTACGAATAAAATTTAAACAGACGGCGAGGCTGAACTTCTAGTTTCTTAATTTTTTGTGAGAGTTGTTTTACCACATGAACGCTAGAGGCCAACCATGAACTAGTGCAGCTTATGCTTGGTATAATTTTAAAAACAAATTGTTTAGCATTTGGCACTTCATCTTCACAAACAGGTTGGGAGAACTACTAAGCAATGAATAGGAACAGACGTCCCCATTGAAATTGGGACAATTTTATTAGAGTATTAGGTCTATATGTTTAACCCGTGGTGGTTAAGTGATTTGTGACCAAAACCAGACAAGACTGTAATTTATTGCTCCCTAAGTCTGGTATTAAAACTGTGCTAAAATAGTTGAATATTGACTTTGTAATTGATAATTTTGCCCATTTTGGTAGGTACTAGCAAAATCAACAATTAAGAATTATATTACTAAAACTAACAAAATTAATAGTTACGTATTATAATTACCAAATTTGGCAAAATCAACAACTTTAAGGTCAATGATTGTTCATTAACTCCATTCTGCCACAATTGTAATAGCAGACCCACGGCCCTAAGGAGTCGTGAAGGTTGAAAAACACTGATAACTCAAAGTCACAATCTTAAGTGAAGCTGATAATTTCTAAACAAACTTGTAAAATGATTACCCTCCTTGCTGACTTCAATCATCCGGGGGTCCCGATTAATACTTTGAAAATCACTATTGGAATATTCACATGAAAGTGGCATTTTAAATCAGGCCAACAATTTCATAGCATAACCCCTTTACACACTAGTAGGTTTTAACTTGTGTTCACACTAAAACTTATAGTAAGAGACCAAGAAACAAAAAAATATGCTTACTGTAATGCAAATTTATTTTATTACAAAGATAGTGTTTTGATACAATATCCTGAATTATTCTGTACTGTTCAAAATCAGAACATTTGATCTGACCACAATACATTATTTTAGGCAAGTTTTGAATTTTTTATAAAAAAAAGCTTACAGTGTGCCAACACCGGTGTCTAAACTTCTATATGAACACACTGTTCACTATACTTTTTACTTACAATATGCAACAGTGGATGCTCCTTGGACGTACATAGTCACACTTCTGCGGGAACTTCCTACTAACACCTTCCATTTATTGGATACAACACTTTCACACCAAAACATTGTCCATCAACTAATATTCCGCACCACATAACTTCCCGCAGATACAACATTCTTTTTTACTCTTCTTTAAATCAAATAGATTAGAACATTTTAATCACCAACATATGCTTTTCCATTACTTTTTCATTTGTGTTTAGTCCTCGCATAAATAAATTAAGATTCAGCGTCATCTTCGAGTATAGTCTTCTTTTACTTGGCTGTGAACAAAACATATATTGAGATAGAAATTTGTATTGAAACATAAACTACAACATTCCTATATTTGACATACATATACATTCATTCTTAAGACATTGAAGAAGTAACAAACAAACACGCAAAGAAGTATTGTTGCTATCACTTGTATTTTAGTACTAGAGCTACCCTGCCGCTGCGCCATGGGCCAATCTTTAGTGCGTGCCTCTTCTTTAAAGAGCAGGCGTTAATACAGGTTACATTGTACTAAATTTTTACGTTAGTACTATTTGCCCCTGGAAGATTCACTTCATTTTATATCACAAACGATCCCATCTCCCGACATCAAAAATATTTATTAATGTCCACTTTCGGTACTAAAACTACATATAAACAAAATTACAGTAAAACTGATCCAGTACTCCTTGTAGTTTTTCCGTGAAAGCTTAGCAGATAGACAGCTTGAGGTACTATCACATTTTTTTTAATAGATGATGAATTTTTCTAACTTGAGAAATTATTGGTCACCCATACAAACTTCCATCCTATAAAATTTCAACCCATTCTAGTTTTATTTAGCTATCCCCCGTCTAGCTATCTGTAAACTACATAAATGATAAAAATGAAAAGGACCAAAATGATCAAAATGATTAAAATGACAAAATTAACTAAAATGATAAATAACAAAAAAACAAACCTACCCTGTTTTCTAAGAGAACTTATACATAAATCTATCCCATTATCCAGGATGAAAGTATTCCCTTGTTCACCCTCAGTATTAAAATTATATATAGCGAATTTCAGCCAAATTGGTCCTATAGTTTTTCCAACGCAAGGAAACTATCCCATTTTTCGGGATAGAAAGTATCCTATCCATGTTCATCCTCGAAAATATATATATACTGAGTTTCAGCCAAATCGGTCACATAGCTTTTCCGTGAGAGTGTAACAGACAGACAACAAACAGTTACTTTCGCATTTATAATATTAATAGAGATACATGAATACAAAAAAATGTTACCTATCATTTTATTGATTACCATAATAGATATTATAAAAATGCATGTTACAATACTTTCTTAGCAAAGCAGTAGATGGGCCTTATCATTTAATATGATCTCTTGCAAACAACTTAGACATTTTTAAATAACCTGGCAGAGAAGTTGTATAAAGTGTATATTGTATATATGCCATTTCAATTTTTCAATGGTTTCTTTTTTTACTGTTCTGTCTATTACAACTCTGATGTTTTTTGAAATAGAACTTTGTAACACATTTATTTAAGAAAAGAGATACAAGATGTCATAGGGTTATTTGGCTGATCCATGTAATATTTATGGGCTGTTATTCTTTTTTATAAAAAGCCATGGTAGCTTAGTGGCTAGAGCATGCGTCCCAAACTCATAGAACGCGGGTTTGAATCCTGGCCAGAATGCATGCACCACTTAGACACTTTTCTGACTTAATGTGCATATTGTTACAATTGCCACATGCTAACAATAGTAAATGAATACATCATAATGAAAGCTGCACATCGTGATAACCGATGTATCAAACTCGCCAATCTGCCTTGGACAAGTGTGGCAGGTATACTAACAGTTACCCTATAAATGGCATATCCGAGCCCAGCTGTGGGAAGTTTATGAGTTATTATTATTCTTTTTTTATTTCTATACTCTGATTTTTAATTATCTGAACTAAGATGACAGCTGCGATCAACCTTTTTCATGTTTGGAGCATAGTGTTGTAGTATGGTTTATTTATTTATAGGAAGATTATTTCAAAAAAACTGCACTAATTGAATGCAAATATCCCAAGAGCCACGTCGACAAGCCCATGCAGTCTCGCAGAAGTCTTAGCTATACAGCCATACTCACTTATGGCTCATCCATAAGTGAGTTGTGCGAGTCGTTGATTCAACTCACAAATCTCTTTTATTAATGACCCATACTATATCATTATGCTCAAAGTTTGGAGCATAAAAAGAGTCGATTACAGCTGTCATTTTATTGCTGGTAATTAAACTTGAGAGTATAAGTTGCGTTGATATGTGACGTACCTGCGGTGGGCATCGGCGCGGCGTTGTTGAGGTGCTGCGGCGCGGGCTGCAGGCGCGGCTGGCGCGGCCCCGGCGCCATCCCGCCGCGACCACGAGGCATGCCTCCGCCGCCGCCGCCGCGCATCGCCCGCCATCTAACGGTCATAATAATAAGCATGGGGCCGCTAACTCCACTAGCAGGTCATCCCAATGGGTACCTTAGCCTGGTACCTTTTGTTCTCATTCCCTACACAATAGTCCTACACTGACCGGGGCTTGTCCTTGGGTGCATTTTATATGGTGCAGACAGGGATCATTGCCGGTTAGTGTCACACCACATCTACATTAAATTTGTCAATGGGCCTCTACATGTTGGCTTTCCCATGGCCCCACACAAGTCCTCCAAAAATCCAGGCCATTTTAATTGGCTGTTGGTCTGCAGAGACATACACGTATAAACATTTTAGTACATGCTGTCTTAGAAACTTTTAGTCCTTAAAGTATTAACTCCAAAATCACCAAAAATTATCTTAAAGGCTAACCTAAAGGTAAGTTCACTATCCCGCTCTACAATATAAATTGGTAGAATTTACTTACAAAAAATCTGTACTCTATAAATCTTAACAATAAAATTATGTTTTACAAAAATTTATTTTGATTTCATACAATTTATTTATATAAAAATAAATTCTTATGAAAAAAATTTGTATGATGCCTTGTTTCAATCAAAATGTTTTTTTGTGTGATACATTGATAATTATTATTGTTGAGATTCCTAGAATACAGATTTGCTGTAAATTCTATCCATTTACATATATCTTCAAAATATCGTAACGCGAGCGAGATAGTGGGCTCCATTTAGGTAGCTTTTAAATAAATAATTTTGAAGTGCAGAACATTTTTGTGCTGTGTTGTAATTTTTTTGGGTAGTTCTTTGTGTACACATCGTGGAGTGTAGAAGGTCCTTCTACATTCTGCGTTCGAATTCTTCGTTCCCGCGGCATTCTTTCTCATCGAACATCATCGTCGGACCGCATAGAGGACAAATATATATACAATTATTTTAACTTATATAGGCAGTCTAGCAAACATTGAGGTGAACTTACGGCTGGTGCATGGGGTTGTGGTGGCGCCAGCCGCCCCTGCCGCGCCACGCGCCTCTCCTCGCGAGCGCCACCCCAAACGTTTCAGAGTTCAGCTTGCGCTCAGTACGCCAGTCCGTGCGCTGGCTGCGACCTTTTGACCTTCGCACAAACACATACACTCCTTTAATCTAACCTATTTTATAATTCTATCCATGCAGGAACAGAAAGAATACAATTTCGGCCAACAATTACATCTACATTACGGCCGGGCAGCCTGTCGTAAGAGGCGACAAAACAACCCACAGCGGTGGTAGGATATTTGCGCATCTGGATGGCTACCACAGCTGGTTAAAAACATGCCACCATAACAACCTTGAGTTGTGTTCAGGCATTAATTGTCAGGTTCCAGTCTCACAGGAGTCCAGCAAGACATTGGTATTGCACCTTTAGTGTTGCAAATGTTCATAGACGCTGGTACCACTTTCCATCACAGTCGGGTCGTCAGCTTATCTGCTTTACTTCAGAAATAAAAACATAATTTTAAAAAATAACAAATGAGCCAAGACATGGAAAACTTGAAGGTCTATGTCAACCAATGATATGCTGTTGACACATATATAGATAAGAGGTGAAAAATGAAAAAGGAACAGTTATCACAATATAGAGTTAAATTAATTGTTAAATTTAACATAATTTAATGTTAATAGAAATAAGCTTTAATAGTTATTTATATTATAAATCTATAGTGTATGTCACATATGTACAATGACTATAAAAATAATAGAATCAGGGTGCAATTCAAATTAGTTCCAAAAAGGCAACATTCAGAATTTTTGTTATAAGCTTTTACTCTGAGAAGAAACCTAAATATGAAACAATTATAAGTAGACACATCATAGAATGTGTCAATCTTCAGAGAAAATCAAATATCAGATCAGCTTTAAGCTGATAGCAGATAGAAAAGAACTGACCTCTCAACTGCTTCACAGGAGATGTTATCAAAGAAGCTCTTGGTTTTGTCGTATCCCATGAAGGCGTTTGCTTCTTCGTCCAGTTCTGGTTCACCGGCGCCAGTCTCATTGCCCGAATCATCCTTTTTGTCCACTTCACCCTGCAATCAAATATTATCATAAGTTAAAGTTGAACCCAACCAACTACATATTTCTAAAAAAGTAAGTGACTGATTGGATGTTTGATCACATTGTCTTCACACCTTTGAGATTGATTGACAATAATAATTGGTTGTAAGCTTTTTAGTTATGTATTAATAATTTCATACTAATTATGGTTATATGTGTATCTTATGTAGATTTTTAACACTCAAATACCTATTATATTTAGCAATAGTTAGTCTAATATGACCATTTGTGTTGACTTGTCTCCAGGATTCAGAAATAAGAATACTGACCATCAAAATTATTCTTTGTTAGCTATACTTTAGCTCTTTTTTATCACCTGTCGCATTTACTCTGACATTGACAAAACCAATGAGCCCCTACCAACAAGAATAGAATAGAAAACACTACATTTGAAAAGTGAAATGACCTCACCTCAACCTTAACATCACCATCTGAGATCTTTATCTTGGCTATTTGGCTGCGCAGCTCCTCAAACTCGGTGTTGGCCTGCTCAAAGTCGTAGTCATTGTCGAACTTGAGCGTGTTCTTGTTGCGGGGGATGAAGCCGCGGCCGCACCCACGCGGCCTGCCCCGCCAACCGCCGCGACCGTACCCCTGACCTGTCGTACACCATAAATATTCAACTTTTTTTAATAACTCCATTTGCATTGGTAAAAAAGAAGCGTTATGAAATCGTCACATTTGTCTGTTTGTCTAGAGTTACAAAAAAAATCTGAGACTGGATCTGTAAGTAATCATGTAAATATCGAAATTAAAGACGACCATGGAGTACTGAGGGGTAAAAGTTTCAGTAAACATGAGTGTGTGAGAGACAGATATTATTTGACAGATTTTCAAGTCATAAATATTGTTTCAGAAGATATTCAAAGTTGTAAAGTGTCTCTCCCCTATAACTTGAATTATGGGGTGGAGATATTCAAAGTAGAGTGTCTTATCCTATAACTTTTGAATTATGGGTGGAGATATTCAAAGTTGTAAGTGTCTCTATCCTCTAACTTTTGAATTATGTGGTGGAGATATTCAAAGTTATAAAGTGTTTCTATCCTCTAACTTTTAAATTATGTAGTGGAGATATTCAAAGTTATAAAGAGTCTCTCCCCTTTAACTGAATTATGGGTTGGAGATATTTATTTGTTTATTTGGATAGAACAACAGACAACAATCAATAATTCAACAGCATAATATAATATGTAAAAGGTTACATCTAGAGTGGCATCCAAGTGTAGTAGACACATGAGTGCTAAAATTATTAACTTTTTGTAAACAAAATTATATTAGTAATGTCAGTGATAATAATTCTCTAAATACTTAATTTATGAAAGAGTTATTAGTTTTAATGATACATTGTCTAAACAAGCGGTAAGAAAGAAAAAATTACATAAATTCCTAAAGAAGTGATGGATTACTTTATATGTAATTATCAAATTTTAAAGGTTCATTATAAATATATGATAAGATATTCAAAGTTGTAAAGCATTTCTCCCATCAACTTCCGAATTATGGGCTGGAGATATTTAAAGTTGTAAAGTGTCTCTATCCTCTAACTTTTGAACTATGGAGTGAAAAAATTCATATTACTAACTCACTTAAAACATATTTAATTAAAAATGAATACAAAGATTCCTAAATAGTTTTTGACATACCCCATTTTAAATTGAACAGCTTTTGAAAGTTCAATAACAAAGTGACAAAAAACTGTAGATGTTCATCTTCTCTATGAAACCCTTATATGGCTGATTTTCAGACATAATTGATGCTATTATAATATATTACTTGAAAAGTGTCAATCTGTTTATCACTTTTACACATTTTTAATAGTGTTTTGCATGAGTGAACATGCCATGGTACAGATTTAATTGTGGTGGTCTCATGTAAGCCGTAAACAAAAGTTCCACTGTAACAATCACTTCTTTCCAAAATACAAAATTACTCACCAGGCTGGTGATGGTGATGCGGTTGCATATTGTTTGGCTGGCCAGGTTGGTGTTGATGTTGCTGACTATGCTGAGTATGCTGGTTGTGTTGGTTATGTTGAGTATGTTGGCTGTGCTGGTTGTGCTGGCTTTGCTGGCTGTGCTGATTATGCGGGTTCTGCTGTTGCTGATTTGTCGTTGAAGCGGACGAAGCGCCGCCTGACGGGTAACGCTGTCGGTTGCGCGAATTAGTACGGTTGCGGGCTGCGGGGCCAGGCTTGGCGCCAGAGACACCGCCACTGCCGCGGCGACTATCCCTTTGCTGCCCAGAACCACTAGCCATGGAACCCACCTATGAGAAAACAGTTAAATTTTAACATAATAAACATCATCAGCCAAGATTCAAACATTTTTTTTACACCATAGAGTACACTCCCGAGGTTCCATTGTCATCAAATCAAAATATGGTAAGTGGATCCCAATAAAATCGAAAGCAACCCTCGAGTACTATAGGCATGTACAATGTGTTTCATATATCTTCTTTTAAAGCTATTCAGGTAGGTAACCAAAAAGTAGAAAATAAAAAACATTTTAACAAAAATCAAAACCAACTTCACTACTAAAAAGCAAAGTTTTTTTTCTACATCTGAAGTTGATGCCAAGTAAAACATTTTCTGTTTTTTACAACAACTTTGCAAAATATATTATTTTATTTAATTTACTACACACCGACTTCAAGATGGAGAAAAAAAAATTTTCCTTTTTAATTTGAAGTTGGTTTTGATTTTTGTTAAAATGTTTTTTATTCTTCTCCCATTCGTGCGATCTTCGGGGTGGACCTCTTCTAAGACCACTAGTACTGTGTACAATACACTATGTATCAAGACTTCATAACTGTTTCATTTGAATATATTTATGAAGAATATAATATTGATATGAGAGTAACATGAGGGATTATTATTATTTGTATGTAGTTAAATATTCTCGTAATTTTCTTGATAAAATAATTTAATACTTTTTTTAGAACTTGTAAGTATTCATTAGTTAAGAAAAGTGTTGTAAGCTTAAAGCATTTTTCCAGCATTGATTGTGATTAACAGATGACAAGGTGGAACGAAAATATAAGTAAAAAAGAATATTAAATAAGTTTCTACATTTAAGACAAGTAAAACAGGTCACTGTTTGTATGTTTAATTATATGCTGATACTATTTAATTTGCGGAATTACTTATTTATATAAAGATGAGGCCAATTCACAATAATGTATTAATGTCATGAGTAACAACTTAGAAATCATAGCATTAAAAAGAAAATTTTCATAATAATTTATTTGAATATTTTATCCTTAACAAAATTGATGAACACAGATAAAATTACAAATGAACTGCTTTTATCTAAACTGTAATAAATCTGTAAATGGTTGGAGTTTGTACATTGCGTTTAAAGATGTGAAAAAAATCACAGGGTATTATAATTCGGATTAGGAGATTCCGAAAATGCAATATTTGTCTGTCTGTCAGAGTATCATGTAAAAGCTACTGAACGGATGGAATGGGCGTAACTTAGTATACTTTTTATCCCAATAAATGACGTCGTTTCCGTGGGAGACACGAAAATAGCAAATAAGATGGTGGTACGGTCACATCTTTTTTGGCAACTACTACAACATATAGGAATGAAATTCGACATAAGGCTGGCTTATAACTCGAATCAACACCTAGGGTATGTTATATATAAAAGACGTCGTTTTCTTAAAATCGACAGATTAGTAAAATAGATGGTGCTGCAATTGCAATGTAGACAACCATCGCTGTAATTCAATAATAAATATGTTGTCAGGTTGCCCACATGTCATTCATTATATATTATGTATACTTCAAATCAGGTTGGCTGTGACTTTTCTTTGTTTTGTTGTGCAGTTGTCTACACTATATTGACTTACATTTCTTTGTAATTGTAGTGAATTCAACAAGAAACTAAAGTATTAAAGGTTTATATATATAAAACACCTAATTCAATTTTTATGTAAATAACATATACTACCTAGGGTTTTTCACGTGGCATAGCCATGGGGAAAACTTTAGTATAGATAGATATAAATTAACAGAATAGACTTTTTTCTCTTATAAAAAAAATAAATATAGACTATTCTCACTATTTTTGTGGTATGAATTTCACATTGAATTTTTAAATCTTCAGAGATAACTTATCAGTCAAAGTTATGTTTCTCAGAAACAAATTTGATTTAGGCACCACAACTAATTCCTAGAAAATTATGATTGCTGGATGAGGTAGGAGATATGATTTAATTAAAACTATGTTTTAATAATTTTAGTTGTGGCACTTAATTTATTTGATATGAATTTTCCAGTTTCTGCCACTTTTCTAATAAAACGTAATTTTAATTAGGTGTACTCATCACGAAATTTTAAGAAAATACTATGTGAAATAGGATTTATTTTTAGAAATAAGATAAAAAAAAGCAATAAACATACTTGAGTTCCTTGATCCGCTGTAGGACTCTTCCTATGACCACTAGCAGCAGGAGTACCAGATCTCGATACACTCTGCTGGGAGCCACCCCCGATGAGGTCCAGCATGGAGCCTATAGATAACAGTGTCTTTTAGCTAAATACTAAAAAATAATGCAACACAACAACATCAATTGTTTTATTTTGTAATATATTTGCACACTGAAAGCTCTCAGAGACTGTCTACATTCTATTGAGATTATAATTGAAGTAGTCTGAATCAGCCTCTTTCACACTCATTTTTATAAATATAATAAGCATCAACATAAAGTGAAAGTTTATGCTATATCTTGAACCTACTAGCAAATCTAGACACAGGTTAATATCTCTAAGTGATTCTTCAAGAGCTGCAGCTTTGGGCCTCTAGATTATCACTGATCATTAAAAAGATTTGTGCATATCTAATAATATAGAAATAGCTTCTAAATATACTTTATGTCTATTATAAAGTCTACAATATACAAGTCCATATCATAAGGAAAGCATTCTGCTTTTAGAGATATAAAGTGTGCTATATTCAAAATCCCTTTATGAAACACACATATAACAAAAATCACTGCTTTGCTCTATGAGCTTCATATCTATAATTTGCAGAAAATTCACCATTATCCAAGATAATTGTATCATGTTGTAAATTCATATCTGTTTGTGAAAATATCAAATTTCATGATAATTCCTTCATTCCCAAGACCTGAAGGAACAAATAGACAGTCAAACCAAAGTCACTTCATATTTATATTAATGTGAAGATTTTACACAAAAGAAATTTGCTACAATGTTGATGGTTAATTATGTTATATGCCCCCTATTTATTCTGAATATATTTGATAATTATAGTAATAATTTGACAATAAAAAAAATAATAACAACAAAGCTATGAACAATACCAAACAGACAAGTGAAATGAAGACAGAAAGAATGATTGAAACAAGCGACAGACCAAGGGCAGATGAAAATGCAGATTGCGATTTTTTGATAGATAACATATTAGTTATAAATGTGCACTGTTACACAAATATCTAAAATAAAAAGTACATAATATAATGAGTTAAGAAATAATATTTACAATTGTGTAGTTCTTTTCAGTGTCATGTACTTCCCTATCATAATCATAAATGAAAATGGCTGCCACTCAGATATCCGGTGCACGAATTTTAAGTAGTGGGCTGGGGGGAAGGTATACTTTCTGCAATCCCTAGACTAGGGTCCAGAGTTCTTGAAATACTTATTTTTGGTAAACATAACCTTGCCTATTTTATCACTAACATTATTGTGATGGGTGGTGAAAGGTCGCAACCATTGACTAGAACAGTAATTTAGATTAAGTTAGGTCAGCTTCAGACCAACACACACGAGCTGTGCGAGTGAAGTGAGTGTCCAGGGGCAGTGGCCGGCGAGTGCCAGAACCAACTGGTAACCATTTACTTTTTATTTTATACACAATTTATAATTTCGTCTTTATTGACCACCATTTTGAGTATTTTCATGGTTACTCTTGTAGTGTATGTAATTGTGCTCTGTTGTTTTTCCATCATTTTTGATGACTTACACTGTTTTTTGTTTTTTTTTCTGTTGATTACTGGCTTTCTATTTGACTTTAAAAAGATTGTTCAACTTTATAAGTGCAATTAGTGAAAAAATAAGTGAGGTTACTTTTATTTAAAAAAAAGTTGAAAACACTCCAGACCATAGGGATTGTAGTAGAGGTAAGTATGCCTCCCCCTCCCCACTCCACATAATAATATATAATAATGAAAATAAATATATTTGTGTCCAAATTAAATCTTACAGTTTACTTATTGGAAGTCATGATTTTACCACCATTTCCAACTTTAGTTGCTTATAAAGAAAAGTGGCAATATAAACTCCCCCGATATACAATATTATATAAAAATATACTCAGTTGTTTTTAAACTCTACAAGCAAAACTCTTTAATATTAAAATGAAACAAATCTTGTCTAACCATCAAATAAAGCAATGTTACTGTAAATGGAATGTTTAGTTTTAATTTCTATGTGTATATATAATACAGATACCCAATGTCATGAAACCAATGTGTTAAGCAGCTTTAAAACCATAATCAGATGCTTCAAAAGTAATTCTTAAGTGTTCATAGTTATTATGTCATTAAATGTTATAATTTGTTAATATATATGAGGATGTTTTGTTAATAATAAATATTAATTAAAAAATAATAATGTTATTAAAAAAAAAACAGTTCATTGAGCATCTGTTTATGATATTGCAAAAATCGCAAAGTAGCATATGTGAAGCCAAAGCTATAATAAACCTTTATTTAAAAAAACCTTGGTCTTTCACTTGGTTGGTGTGGTGTCCCACTCCTGAGCCGATGGGAGCAGTCGCCGGCTGGGACTGCGATGCTAAATCCACCGAGGTTTGCGGGGACAACTCACTCGTCTTGTTGAGCTGCGAATGCACACCTCCGGGGAAGCCCATCGGGTGGTACTGTGGGTATGGAGTCTGGCCAACAACTGGATGGTTGAACTGCCCAGCATATTGCCCTGGTGGAGGGCCAGAGCCCAGTGTTGGGGGCACTGACATCTGCATAATTGCTGGGTCATTTGGCAATGAAGGGACATTATTGAGCACTCGGATGTCCTTGATATCAGCTCCACGAAACAAGATGTAGTCATACACTTGGCTTTGAGGTGCCACTGGATATTGGGTCTCACGATCTTCTGTGCCAAATGATCGCACTGCAATATAAAATATTAACAAACAAAAATAAAATATTGAAATACTTAAGTTAGCATTTACCTTCTCCTGTCATAATATGTTGATATGTAAATAATAGGAATAAATTTGCCAAATAAACAATAACAATACATAATTATAAACTAAAACAATACACAAGTGTTTAAGTTTAATCACATGTAATCAGAGTAAAATGACAAAATGAATCGTTTACCCCATCAATGAGTTGTTTATAGTTCATATCAACGTCATCAATGTGAAACCGCGGTCACAAGCGAATTTATATTATGTTTTAAAGACCAAAAATTAAGTAAACCTATTAGAAACATCAGCATCTCAATTATTTGCGATGTTAGATAAGTAAAATGTAAGGTCTTCTTGAACAATAATTAATAATATTTTCGAGTAGGTACAGGAGGGAAATTTAACAAAGCGTTCTAAAGAGATCCTGAGATTCTTATAAGTAGCTAGTAAGAAATTATAACAAGTAAAACCGAAAAGCCGCCGATTACCAACGTCTACTAGAAGGATATTTAGCAAGTTAACAGTATCCATTTGTCAACTTACCGCTAGCCAAAGCGATGGTACATTCCTGAGGATCGACGGTGAAAAGTCGGCCTTCGTAACGGATGTCAGCTTTCGATATTAGGCTTATTTTAGAGCCCAATTCAGGCATACCTGAACTCATAATGTCACTTTGTTTTTAGACCTCCGATGACAAAGATTTTTAACGATATCGTATTCGCAAAAATTTCAGCCACCGAATAAAATGATTGACGAGAAGTTAGTAACAAGCGCGGCGTTTACAAACAGCTGTTGAGGGGGAAAATAATTTTCCAACTGTCAAAAAGCGCCCTCTATTCCGAAAATTAGGGTTACAAAAATTATAACACTGCAAATGTGCAATTAAAAATTGTATTCAATATTATAAATCGTCATTTTAAACAATTAATGTGCGTATATTTTATTCAAATATCAATATTTATTTTTAGTTTTCAGATATTAAAGTCGACATTTTACTTCTCACTTTCACTTCAATAATCTGAAGTTGCAGAAGTCACAGATGAATAAATTATACCTTGGGCAGAACAGCTCAACCGATATTAATTTTAATATGTGATTTCTGATATTAATTGATGACTTTCAATATTATGTACTGTAGTATCCAATAAAATTCAATTTTGAAATAAATATATTCTTTTTTATAAGATATCTCCTTCGAACTAATAATATTACGAACTAATTTGTGCGACAACAAAATTATTATTTTTTTAATATATTGATTATTCACTATTCAACGATTGTGAAAACTGTTATAAATGGTATATTAAAATCATACCGCGTCATATAATTTCATTTCCAGGCTACTTAAGTCCAGCCACATAAAAGTTTGTCTACAGGATGCACTACACTAGCATAGAGTTGTAGGCACAGACTACTATGGATACTTCCTCGGCAGACTTTTCGTTCTCGTGTTCTCGTGACGTTCGTGCGAGAATATGGAGGGCTATCGAAATTCTCAGTATAGTTCTCGCCCTCAACGACGTGACGATGCGATGGACGTAGAAGTTGCTGTTGCGTTATCCGTATTGCTAGTGTATTAAAATTAAAGCCCGACTTCTAAAAATCACAAATCTAAGAAATACATATTTTCTATTTATTAGCAGTTTAGTATTATTTTTTCTTTCTTTTAATGCAATGACGTATAATATTAGTTGTTTTATATAAATTTGGAATCATTATAGTTTTAATTCTATTTGGTAAAGACATCAAAATTAATATTTGTATAGTCGTTTTTTTTCTATTTTAAAGTAACCATATGACGGAAGTAGTCTATAACTGGGAGTGGAATATTCTTCTAGGAAGTAAACTGATGTCTGAGGTCACATAAATCGGATGTCAATGTAAAACCATTTAATGGGTGCGTTCAACATGGTGACCACGTTCGTTATGGTCGTAGCGAAAACGTCACTAATGACGTCATTATTTTCGATCACACAGCGCTTACAGCACCCATATCAAGAGCTGGGTCGAATATTTGTGTATTTTTTCGTTAATGACATTAACGCTCCAATCCGATCTACCAAAGTTTATGATTGTAGCAGCTGCAAGCATGTGGAACGAAAAAAATCACGGTTGTGCACATGGTTGTTTTGAGTCTCATGTGGAACATAGCCATTATCAAGCGAATGAATGTCGGTAATGGAGCAAACGGAAGTTGGGAGCTAATACGAATGGTGAAAGTTGGTTTCATGAAGGAACTGAAACTGGAGTGGTGCCAAAGTATTATCGGATAGTGTCATACGACGCGCTACAAGGACCTTTTAAGTTCGCGGTGTTCGGGCGGAGAGACGAAAGTCTACAATGAGAGTCTATCTACAGTTCTACACGAGCAATCTACATGGGTAGTCTGAAGCAGCTTGTTTAAGGAGCGCATATATTGTGGTCAATTATTACTGCCTGATAATCGCAGTATTCTTGGAGGGCAATTGCTGACACATGACAAGTGTGGATGGAACTCTTGGAGTTGTCCTGATATTTATTCGAATATCATATTTCAATTAAGCAGAAAAAATATTTAATATTAGTTTTAGACAACGGTTATACCTATTGTGTTTTTTAATTACTATCCTGGTTTTTTAATAACTTCTTTTGTTTGTTTTATTGATTGTATGGTGCAAATTAATGGGTAGAGTTACTAAGGATGTTAAGGGAATTACAAAACGATGGCTATTTAGAACTGAACGTAAAAGATAAACCAGGAATATTAAAAGAATTATATATAAAATACTCATTTCTACGAGTATATTAGTGTACATATTTAAAGCATTGGTATAATAATAGTTTTAATAATTGAATCTATATATCTATTTGTGTTTTTTGGCTTTATACAATATCATGCTTTATCTTTGATGACCAATTAGCATGGTATCTTTGCGGATATTTTTTGCGAATGAACTTAGAAATTCATTCACAAAATATGCGCCAAAATACCATACCATATGAAATCGTTTTAGAAAAAGAAGATACATGAAATTCTAGATCCTCGACCAATTTGCGATCATTCTCATGCCCAAATCATACTCTACACAACTGCCCCCATTGGCGTCGTACGCTAAATGTACTCTGTGTACGCTGCTGACACAAAAGTTCTCGTAATTGTGCGCAGATTTGAATTAAGGATTCCGCTAACTTTCTAGATACAATTTAAATTATGCTACCTTTATTCACAAAAAAATAACAAAGTCACATATACCCAACACACTTTTTGTACGGGAATATAAATAAATACGCAAAAATTATAATTTTACGTGTTTTATTTACTAATAACTAGAAAAGACGAGCAATAATTATGTAGCAAGAATTTTTGTTTATTTAATAATTATCAAACACACCTTGTTTTACCTTTTTTTAACCTGTAGTATCGATATTTTTGTAAAGAATGATTAAGTTTTGAGTAAATTAAACATGTTATTAACTGTGTATGATTTCCCTGTCCATCCTATTTTTATAATGACTGTTAGACATTAGCACTGTATAACTTATTTTCATGGTTCCGTAGCTATTTTGGTATTTGTTTTTTATAAAGTCACTACATCAGTTCGCCCATTTTTAAATATCTCTTCCTAATTCAACTAAAATCGCGGAATTCTGCTGAATCTGGCCACCCTCAGTTCTCGCGTTCTCAGCTCTATTGTTTCGCGGATAGCATCAACCTCTGTTGGTGAAGTGGGTCACTATGCATCCCGAAGTGACTTAAGCTTGTTGCGCGGTTGAACAATGGGTGTAGCTTCGCTCGTCATCTTATGTTCTTCCACACAAGCACTGGGTTTAAGCCGCTAGTTAAGGTTTAGGGGAGTAGTTGGTTCCGCCCAGAGACTTCGCATACGCTGCGCAGCGCTTGCCGCCGCGGTCCGCTCCCACCCCCATAGCCGAGAGGGACTCAGTATGATAAGAAATGTATTCCCTGCGCAAAAAAAAGCATGGCAAGAATACGAGAAGGCATCCACATTCTCAGTTTTTCGCATTCTCGCAATGTTCTTGCGAGAATGGGGAGAAGCCTTTAGACTTTTTATTTATTTATTTGTCAAGTTGCTCCCATTGAAAATGATGTTTGTCAACAATGTCAATTAATATTAACGTCGTTAAAATTTGATTTTATATACAGGTGAAATAATTTTAATTCAACAATTTTTTGTGCCAAAAAAGTGATTGTAATTTAATGAACTAATAACAAGCCCAAGAAAACGATGCCAGAAAACGGGATAACTTCTACACCTGTGTTTTTGCGATTGAGTATTGGCGGGAGTAGTTCTGTGCGAAGACGGAGTTTAATATCGCATAATGCAATTAATCAGACAGGGAAAGAGGTATGATAATCATAATCTACTTGTTCATTCTTATAAACAGTTGTAATAAAAGAAATGTGGCATAATACATTTGTAAAGTTTATAAAGATTCTTTCTTTATCGGTTTTCAAGAATGAGTATATACTGATTTGGTGCCCAATTTTTGCTAATAGCATTCTATAAGAATACTATTCTGGGCTAATAGTAACTTATACCTATTATGTTATATCTGATTGGATCTATACATTTTAAAACATTTCAGTCTTGCGAAAAGTCAAAACTTATTGAAGTAGCTGAATCTAAATTATTTATATTTTAATAACGTTCGAATATTAATTTATAGGTGCCTATTAAAAATAGAATCAATTTCTTATTGAATAAAATGAGGTAGGTTTAAATGTGTGGAGAATAGAACTTTTTTTCAAACAACCTTTTCCCTTGGTTTGCCATTTAACATACCTTCACAGAAATTGATCCCTACAAGTAGTAGCTTGTAAGGATTAAAAATGTACTATGATTTGGTATTTATTTTAACACAGATGTGTTTATTTTTTTCAAAATCAGCAGATTCAATTCCTGGCAAAGGTATTGATTTTACAAAAATCTAATGGTATCACTTTTATTTTCATCAAAATTGGCCTTGAAACTCCTTTGAGTGTTTTCACTATTTAGCACAATTTAGGATTTAGCTCTAAAGGCCCACTTGAAAAATTCACCTATATGATTAACAATTATCTTTTAATGAGTTGTTCCAGTTAACACTTTTAATACTAGGAACAAGGTGCATTTGGCCACAGTCAAGAACCATAACATTATAGAAGATGAAACTGGTTAGAAAGACTTGTTATAGGCAAAGATAAAAAGCCTGGCTAATTATTTTAATAACTACTTATTGGTGGGAACTTATGGGTGATGTTTTGCTCTGTAGTTCTATTTTAGAAAATTGTTTAACTTTGGTTAAAAGTGAACAATAAGTGTATATAAGATATTTATTGTTATATACACTTCTAATTAAGAATTGTGTGTTTGTATTGAAAACTGTTTAGTAAAAAAATCCCTTGTATGGTGTAAATCAAAGACCTGTATTTTGATGCTTTAGTGTGAAGATTATAGTAAAACTTTAATATTGATGAATACTTAATATTGGCTGTATACACAAATCATGGAGAATCAAATTTAGAAAGAAGAAGAATTTTAATAATAATAACATGATAATAAAGGTCAACAAACATCCCAATCTTGAACATCCCAGGAACAGAGCTTGTCCAAGGTGGATTTTACACATGAATTATTTCAATGTGCCGGTTTTATCACTATGTTTACTTCATCATTAGCGCACCAATCATACCAATATGTACAATAAGTCAAAAAACTGCCTATGTGGTGCAGCTGTTCTGCCAGGATTCGAACCAAGCCCTACATTTGGATATGAGTGCACTAACAACTGAGCTATCATGGCAATAAAAGAATTTTAATAAAGTTGATGTAGAAACAAATACTTTATAAATTACCTTATATAATTAAATAAAACTTTCTTTGCATTTTAAGAATCGTAATGATGATGAAGCAGAAAGATTGTCCTTGGTCACATTGGAGAGGACGTCCCTTACAACTTCCACACCAAGTTCCCCTAGAGCAGCCAGGGACACAATGTCTTCAGCACCAGCGAAGGAGCATTTCCAAGGATGCCTTAAGCTTTATGCTGAAAATGTAAGTGTACTTTTTGCATGGATGAAAGTAGATTTGTTTCTTAAGTAATTTTCATGAAATTTGTTAATCTGTTACCAACTTAAGACACCAAATGTTTCTGTTGTTAGGCAAATTATTTTTAATTGTAATAATTAATTAATTCTTTACTTGTATTCTATACTGTCGGATTAATTAATTTTTTACTTGTATTCCATATCATTTGCATTAGTGCAGGACCTTGGTTGTAATATAGCAATGTGACATCACTATAATATTATTATGTTCTTGGCTTTTACCCATCCTTAACAAATATATTTATCTATTCCTTTTAAGAAACTCTGTTGTCTATGATGTTGTTCTATGTAAGTAAAATAGTGCAATGAGAGAAAAAGCATTACAAAACATTTTTAATAAAATTATATAAATACTATATATCCTATAATCCTATCCTATAAATATTATAAACGCGAAAGTTTGTAAGAATGTATGTATGGATGTATGTTTGTTATTCTTTCATGCAAAAACTAATGAATGGATTTTGATGAAACTTTACAGTAATATAGCTTACACATCAGAATAACACATAGGCTATAATTTATAAAGATTTAGTGTGAATTATCCAAAATATAATGATTATCCATCACCACGCAGATGAAACTGCGGGCGCACCTAGTAGTATATATAAATACAGTGTGATCTTTCTTCTTCTGTATAAAGAAATTGTTTAGGTTTACATAATTATAGAATAATGTTTGTTATATTTAATTCAATTATTGACATAAATCTTTCTGACAATGTTTAACTTGTATAATCTTTAATGTAATAATGTTTAATATATTAGCTGACATAATGTATGACTTAATCATAAAGTAAATTTTAATTTGTAAATTTAATTTAAGTATATTTATTAAATTAATTTCAAATATTTGTAGGGCCCAATGAAGGATATGACGTTCTCTAATACATAAGATCTCATTTATTGTACCTTGTCATTTACAAATAAATATATTATTATTATTATTCTGTACCCATATTCCATCATTACTTGTAACTACATTTTTGGTGAATTTATTTTTTCGTCTATTTATTAACAAATAACTATTTGTAACAATTTGGAAGAAAAAAATAATACAAAACATAACTGTTGCTGACAATCTGGGCTTGTATGTCCTTCTCTCACTTCTTTCGTTTTCTTATCCATTTGTTTTGATATATGTTTTTGTGAGACAAAGTCAATAATGTTTTTAAGCCTTTTTTGATCATCTTAAAGCGACCAGGTGGAGACAGCGACATAATTAGATGTGTTTTTATTTAGTAATTTATAACATAAAGTGGAGAGAAGATCTATGCTGCACTTTTTTTTCTTCAGTAGTTTTTTAAGTCTACACTTTAACTGCCATAATTTGTGTGTATTTGAATGTAAATATATGTGTACAAATAGAGTGCTTTCCATCATATGCGAACTGCTAATACAGATTTGTTTCTGGATAAATTGTGTCATGTCAGTGTTACCTTCTATATAAGCAAGCTCCATTAAAAGCATATTATCACTTCTATATAGTCTCTTCTCTTCTTTATTTATAGAAAATTACGAAGGACAATGCATGGAATCTCCAACTAATAGATTTCATGACATCAATGTTGAAAAGACATGATTCCCGAATGGAGAACCTGCAGACCGCTTCCACCGTGATAGACGCATCCACACGCATTTACTCCTTCAGAGTCGATTCTATACATTATGAAGTGTTGAAAATGGCTGGTGGACTGATCAAGGCCACTCAGGTACACATGTTGAATAATAAGTTTTATAAAATTTTCTGGAAAAGTACTACAACTAACAACCACAATACTCTTTATTGTGCACCAACATAATGTTATTGTGTTGAATACTATAACATAATCAGAAGTAAAATCAAATTCCTGTGAAACATTTCTAGTGTCATGTATACAGAAGCCGTGAATATAGATTTATTGTACGTAACATGTGTCTATTTATATTATATCTTCAAAAATGTGGTACAGGTAAATTAGCTTGGAGACGTTTTTGCGTTTGTAGTAGTATATGTATATTTACACAGACTTCTAAACTTGAAATTTAAATTTCCTTGATGTTTAGTGTTAAAAATTATGTTTAATATTAATATTTATTCTTTTAATATCCTTTAATATTTATATTATAGTTTCGTATTAAGTACCTGCCTATAAATATGTATAAAAAGTATTAGTTTATTTATTATGTGCTGACAGTACACTATTACAAATGCAAAAACGTCTCAAAGCTAATTTATCTATAATACTTTAGTTAAATCACTCATAGCTAGCTCGTTACTAGTTTTTTTTAAATCTTAATATTTCAACTAAAGTAAATCTAAATAATCTGCTTTCTTCATATCTATGGATTTCAATTGGAAAGCAGGTTATTTAGATTTATTTTAGTTGAAACATTAACATATATATATATATTATAAATAATGCATATTTTTGGGTAATTTGAAAGTTCTGATTTGTTTTCGTATGTCGCTTGAGTCAAATAGCTTTTCACCACTGGATATATTTTGTGTAGTCTAAAAGAGGCAAAAAGGATGATGAGCAAGGTACGCAAGATGACACCTCAGTGGAAAAAGATACGAACGCGGTGACAAAGAAGAAAAAAAAGAAATCGCGAGGTGCGATAGCGGTGAACCCAGAGACACTTAATGGAGATTTTGAATCTAATGATTTTATAGGTAATAATAATTATATTATCATTAGGATGTGGTTATTTTTGGAATTTTTCAGTTGTATGTATGTTGGTACTTTTGCATACTTTGACTGCTTAGTTACATTTGGCGAGGTAGTTGTTAACATAATAATGATGAATGAACTCATGTATTTGACGTTGTTCATGTATCGATTTTTGGACAAGAAGGCTGATTCGAACTCTTAGACGACCTTGGTTGATTCAATATTAATGATCACTCTCGATGTTCTTATCTATTTGACCATATTGGCCGCTCCTTTCTATAAGACGCTGACTGTAAATAGTTAGTTCAACAATCAAGAATATTTGGAATTATTGAATATTGAACTAAAGAGTAAGGTGTAAAAATGGGCCTTGTCCTTTACTAGTGTAATTTAATTATTGTTTTATTTGGTATATTAGATCCATTCTTCGAGCGGTTGGCGGCGACTACGGGAGACGTCACTTCGTCAAACAGAGCTTTCAATGCCACACTACCCATCGATGACAAGACATTGACTTTGAGACTAAAGTATTATTTCAATATACATTTATTATATTTAGTATTTTCATAAGTTTTCGCGAATAGTATACATAAGTAAAACTACGTTTTAAACGCGACATTTTATTTTATTTCGATTCGGCCTCTTTTTAAATTAGATTAAGCTCCTATAGAGTGAATAATAAACATAAGCAAAAATTAATATAAATAATTAGGATGGGTTTTATTTCTGATGTATAAGCTACATTATATTGAAGTTTCATCAAAATCCTTTCAATAGTTTTTGTGTGGGAGAGTGACAATCATACATCCACACATCCTCACAAAGTTTCATGTTTATGATATTAGTAGGATGTAAAATGGCGCCAAACGCTTGACTTGCCCGGGGTGCCTAGATAGCTAAGGCTAACCCTGTATGTTTCGTGGTTATCTACTGGTTTAGACAAAATATTAGTCTCTAATCATGTATTTTTTGAGATTATCTGTTGCAACATACAGACACCAAGGTTGAGTAGTGCCATAAGAACCTCTTGAGTGTACAAGCTAGAACTCAACATGTACACAGTCACTTGCTTATTAGTAGTGCTAACTCTTGCAATTTTTCAGTACCAACGAGCCTTTCTTAGAGCCGATAGAGGAAAATATTACTGAAGGTTTAAATCTCAGTGAGCTAACTAAACTACCGCCGAACTTTCTACCAATGTGGACCGAGAACGACCACATTTGTGAACCATTCACTGGCTTTTCTATCAGTAATTGGGACCCAGATACTGAAGATATGTAAGTAAATTAAGTTACATAATCATAAATACAGTCTGCTTCCCTGAAATGGGTAGGCCGAAGTTCAGCAATGGGTTCATTTTTCTCATAGACAATAAAAATCGTTAGGCGTTTAAAAGCAGTTGGGGTCATAGCAGTGGCGCGGACTTCATACAACCCGATTCCCCATAGTCTACCTTTAAGAAATTAGCGACTAGCGACCAAAAGGTCGAAAGCGCCATGAATTATTTGGAGCTTACATATTTTATTCGTGCTTACTGTATTACTATCTCTTACACTCGTCGGTTTTTCACACGTATTGGATAACAGCTCATAACCCGACCGGGCACCGGCTTTTGTTTTAAAATAAACAAATAAATATGCGGTAAGATTGCAAAATTAAAAATACAAATTGTAATAGGAAAATAGTCAGCGCTTGCATCATATGATATGTTTTTCAAGAGACTTACGTTAGACGAATTTCCACCCCACTCCACTGGTATAATTTAATGAAATTGCAGCATGACAATAAATTTTACTTGTCACTGTATAAACGATAAGGAAATATCCAGCTAAAGTACAGAAATGGGAATAGAAACAATGAGGTTTTGAGATGTACTGCTGAATGAAGTTGGTTATTGGAGACTATGCTACCCGCTAAATGCATTGTTAAAAACAAGATATAAAGCGTGCAGGCTTTGACCCTTGTATGGTCTCTCTAAATGCTATACAATAGCAACATAAATTTCAGAAGATAAGAGGTACAGTTTTACAAAACTTATATTTCCGATCGACAATTTTTATTTGTGATAAAAGTGCAGACCGGTTTCCGACATGTAAATAATGTATATTGAACTTTATTCACAAGCGGAAATGGTAGAGTGTTGCTTGCTATGCATTCTTAGCTCTGACTCGCTTACAGGATTCGTTCACTATACCCTGCTACTAAAATTGTTCTACTGCGCAAGGTACATCAGGGAGAATTGAAAACAGTATACAGTAGGCTACACACAAAGAAATAGAAAAAGGAAAGGCAGAGGCAGTTTAAAATAAAAACACTTGCAGCCATGGAGCAGTACCTTTGGGTTAATTTTATTATTATGCAACTTTGACGATGTTGTCGTCGTGAATAAAGAGTTAAAAGAAAATTAAGGTTTTCTAAATGATTTTTCAGGGATCATCGAATTAATAAATGTGCGGAGGATGATAGATTGAATCTGTCACAGCAAGCATTTGCAATTGATGTCAATGCTGAGGTGGAGCCAATACCGATTGATGAAGCTCACAATGACCTATTTGGTAAGACATTTTGGAAAGGAATTTTGCTATGTCAAAATGAGTGTGATATCCCACCTGATGGAAAGTGGTTACCGTCGCCAATGGATATTTGGGACGCCATGTGCTGGGACAACTTAGTGTTGTTATGATGGGTATACTCTAGACCAGGGGTAAAATAATCCAGTCGCGTAAATATGTTACCAACTGGTTGTAAATTGTTTTGTCTTATTCGGTGAAAGGCCGCCTGGCACTAGAAATTAGTTTTCTATCACACTATAATTCCGATTACGGTTCAATCTGGCTTGTCAAATATTTATTTCGACAAACCAGTACTGGAATGATATTAGATTGGAACTAAAGCAATATGATAGTGACTCTTATTTAAGAATATTTCATATCATGTCATAGTGTGATTGGACTCTTAGTTTCTTTCTCCATACTTGCACGGTTATGATGTTGTAGTGGAACACTTACAAGCCAATAGATGATGCTGTACAATAATTGAGGTCGCAAATGATTCCCGAAATGTACAAAGAATATATACAAACCAACAATAATAGAGGTGCCTGGGCCTGCGAGGAATAACAATAGCCTCACTGGAACTTCTTCCTTTGAGATGGAGAAGCATTCCATCTCGCTTCTCCACCTAGTCGGGACATCCTCAAAATGTAATGTGTTAGAAATAATTTTAGTTACTATATAAACAATAATAACACAGGTGTACAAAAAAAGTAGTGTGCTGGGTGGTATCAGATTCAGACAAATAATTGAGAAAAACTCAAGAAAAAACATCTTGATTTTTGTTGTTTTATTCTTATACTTTTCTTTTATATCCTCGATGAAATTTCTCTCTTTCTCAATTAGCATTAACCCCCAATTCTCACTTCAGTTTCGTGTTCAGCGGGAAACAGTACATCAGACAATCATAGTCTGGCAACTAGTGCACATGACTTTCTTTTTGTGGGCCTGTGTTATAATTGGCGATGTGGGTGCAGACGAGGAGCCGCTGGGCGGCGTGGAGAGCGAGGAGGAGGCGGACGTGGGCGTGGCGGCGTCGGTGGCGCGCGCGGCGCAGGCGGCGCCAGCGCCCCCGCCGCGGCTGGCCGACACGCGCCCCGCGGCCGCCGCCGACTCGCGCCTCGAGTACTCCTACAGCGCGGCCGTCGTCGCCGCCTGGGCGGGGCCCGCGCACTGGCGGCTCAAGAACAACAGAGGTACGCCTTTTATTTCGTTTCATAAAAACTCTCGATATTCATGTATTTTAAATCCTATCTTATACTAATATATATAAAGCTGAAGAGTTTGTTTGTGTGTTTGATTGAACGTGCTAATCTCAGGAACTACTGCCCATTTATCGAGGAAGGCTATAGGCTATATATCATCACGCTAAGACCAATAGGAGCGGAGCACCAATGAAGAATGTTTCAAATTCGGGGTTTTTTTTAACTATTCCATGCGGTCGAAGTCGTGGGCAGATGCTAGTTAATTATATTTGTCACGAATATTGCGCATCTCTCGGTATTCGGCCACTTTTTTAACTATTCGGTATTCCGAATACTTCACAGTATTCGGCTCGGAATACGTCTTGTTAAAATGTAGTTTAACCATCAATAAATTGTGATTGAAATATGTATATGCATTTTTGAGTAGTATGGGCGTTTTTTTTTCACTATTTGGTATTCTGTATTCGCCCGAATACTACCGAATACGACTAAATACCGAATATCTTTAATATTTACAAACTAACAATTTCAGATATAATTATACATGTAGCGTGAGAGAGAGAGTACGACGTAGCAATGGTGAGAGAGTAAAGTAGAATCTAGTGTCTTCAGAGAGAATATAAGAGAATACAACTTAGCTTCTAAGGCCGCTCCTTAACTAGCATTTTCCGTACGACTCCTTGCTGCTAACTGTGCTAGCCGGCAAGAAAGGGCTCTCTGTCTGCAACAACTTTCATCCACGTCGCACGCATTTTCCATTCGAGGAGGAATATTATTTTTAAGTTTTCCCAACTAGTACATATAAATAAATAAAACTATGTTGTAAGCACGATATATTATATGATTTTTATTCCAATGTTTCGGCTACTTTTCAACAACCATAATCACGGAAGACAAAAATGTCAGTGTCCATGAGTAATGTTAAAGTTATTGTTTAGCTGACCCCCAACGTTTCGCAACATGTATCTTGAAGAGAAAAATAAAAATTATTTAATTTTTGTTTAAAATTAATAGAGCTAGGCATGTTGCTGTAGAGTCTCTTGCGCCGCTTCTTCTCTTGAAGTTACATGTTGCGAAGCGTTGCTATATCAGATTAAGCTACCATAGAGTAAAAAATAGCCATAAACAAAAATTAAAATTAAATAATTAAAATGAACAAGTTGGGGGTCGGCTAAACAATAACTTTAACATTACTCATGGACACGGGACGGTCTTTGGGCCCTTTCCCACGGCAACTTCCCGATTTTTTGCAGGATCACTTTTAGTAGTGTACGTATTTCAATACTAGCAGTCACACAATATCAATCCGGCAAAAATACTATCTGTTCATTTTACATATCATCCAAATCAATACCGCTCGTTTGCAGCATCGCGAAAAAATACAGTAAAAACCGTATGGACTGGACGGCCGTGAAAAAGATGACCAAAAACTCTAAACATCGGAATAAAAAGCCAATGTACATTTGTTTTTATTATGACCATTTTTTTATGGGCCAGTGATGTTATTAAAATTCAAAAGGTTTTATTCAAAAAATTTTGAGGATAAATTTGTTCACTGGAGAAAATTCAAAAGGTTTTATTCAAAATAAATTTGCACTGGAGAACTCTTTTTGAAGGTCATAAATGTAAGTTAAAATTGAAATTTACTTCCTATTCTGTGTAAATAGAATAGGAAGGAAATTTCAATTTTAACTTAGCTTTGCAACGGGTTATTACTGTTAAGGAGAAGAAGCGGCAAGAAACTACCCAGCAACATGTCTAGCTAAAATTGTTTTTCTTTATATTTCTTATTATATTTATCTATAATATTATAAAATTCTAAACATGCCGTGTCTGTACATTAAACCTATTAAAAAAAAACAATTGAAATAGACTACATAAATGATGCATTTTGTTTTAGATTTCTTGTCTCTTTATTTGTTTCTTCGGGATTCAGGTAAAAAATACTGGGCTCATTCCGATGCGGTTTTCGCCGAACGACAGCTAATTTTAGACTTAAAATCTGCGCTAATTTTATCCCGGAAATCCCGCGGCATTTCAAGTCAAGCGTGGACGAAGTCGCGGGCATATCCTAGTGTCATATATTACTATGTTTGTTAAGTGTCTGCCTGTGTTTTCTGGGTTACATCAGCATCAAGAATGAGGGAGCGGAGCGATATGAACGCCGACCGCGCGGTGACGGAGGCGAAGAGGCCGGCGCGCACGAAGCGGCAGCTGGACTTCTTGGGCGTCGGGATGGCGTTCGACTGCGAGGCGGCGACGGGCGAGGACTACGAGCGCATCCCCCCCGCCAAGATCATGATCAGCCGGAAGACGCTCTCCACGGGCCACACCTGGAGCGAGAAGAATTACAGGACACCCGTTGACAGGTCGGTGCTACACTTACAACTGGAGATGACAGGAATATTTTTAACTATTCAGTATTCGGCTGAATACCGAATAACAAATCGTGAAATAATAATAAAACACACATATTGCTCAAAATTATATATATACTAGCTTCTGCCCGCGACTTCGTCCGCGTGGAAAGTTTTTTTAAGTATCCCACGGGAACACTTTAATTTTTCGGGATCAAAAGTATCCTATATGTTGACCAGGGATATAAGCTTCCACCATACAAAATTTCAATTAAATCGGTCCAGTCGTTTCGGAGATTAGCCGGTACAAACAGACAGACAAACAAAGAAACAAAAAATATGAAAAAATCTAAATTAGTTCTATTTCACTTCTTACATCCCCCTAACTCGGTTTTTAGCATTTTTTCATGATACAGAAATTCGAACTATGTTTAACAAAGTTAAATGCGATTTTAATCATTTTTTATTTTAATACTACTTTTCGGTCAGTTTTTGAAATGTCAGAATCATAGAAAAATATATATTTAAAATAGCTCTTAAAAGCGTTAAAACACAGTTTTGATTATGTGTAGCTATCATTCACGAGAACGTAAGAAAACATTTCAGAAATTATCGCTCAATACTAACTTGCTACGCGCGAATTGCACATATCTTACGCCGAACATTCGGTATTCAGTATTCGACCATACCACTATTCGTGGCATCACTACTTATAACCGTGCAGGAATGGAGAAAAAATAAAATTTCCTGCGGCCGGAAGGCCTGTCGTAAGAGGTGCCGAAACAACCCACAGCCAGGTGGTAGGGTATTTGCCCGTCTGGATGGCTACCACCGCCGCTCTAGAGTATGGGGCAAATTGACAGCCCAGCCGATGGCAACTGGTTACTGTCGCCTATGGACGTTTTGCAACACCATATTGCATTTAGATTGGGCGAGGGTGGATAATATAGGTAGAGGGTAAAGTTGATAACTAGAACGGGCTTTTGAATTCATAAAGTGATACTTTGAAACATCTTATACTATTCAAAATGGTCCATCACAGAACAATTTAAAAAAAATAATAAAGTTTGTCTTAATTTTAGTCTATATGTTTCTATTAGTATTTTCTATAGTTTTATTGCATTATAATAATTATGTATACATCGAACGCGCAATAATAGTCTGACTTGATTAAAAAAATGATTTTTGGTAAAAATGTTTTGACAATCCGGACTTTCTGACAAAATGTACTGTTACTATTCAATGAAAATAGTATATGAATAAGAAAATGAATGCATAGTATGAAGTTTATAAAATGAGTAATAATATATAAATGGTTATTTTAGAGAAATTTTCTTTTTTTGTATTATATTTTTTGGTTAATAAATTATGTTCTTGAGAAAGGTCTATTTAATATAAAAAGAAATGTTACATTGAGTAAAACCTGGTGACACATTTTGAATTATGTCCATGTTTTATTTAGTACATAACTGAATTCACATTTTTAAGGTTTAGCATAAAGCACCACAGCATAAAATAATAAAATGTTTTGATATACTAAACAGCCTTAATTATCAATGGTCACAGTTTTATGAATATTGTAAATACAAAAGATTTTCACACTAAACAAACAAATTTATTAATCGGTCAATATAAAAGAAAAACTCAATAAGTTCACTGTAACAGTCCTGGACGTATGATGATTTATGTCACAATCTTGTAATATTCCTTGCCAAAACACATGCAAATGAAAGAGACCGATATATCTATAACTTCGCCTAAAAACAAGATATCGAAGAAAATCTGACATTGGCAGATAGATGGTGTTAATATAAACTCCTTTCTATGCGTAACTCATTTTGGACCGAAACCCTAATCGGTCAGCGTGCGACACGTCTTATTAATATTATGAACAAAAAAGTTTGTACACATAGATGTTTCTTACAGTTTTGGTACTCTTACTATTTTAAAACTACTCAGTGGATTTTGATAAAACTTATTTATGACTATTATGATACCAGTGCGGTCACTTGGTTTTTACAAACGAGTAGACAAATGTAAGTATAGTAACAAGTTTGTAAAAACCAACAACCGCACGTGTGTCATGCAACGTTTTTCAACATTTGCGAGAAAACAGTGCAATAGATAATGAGACAAATATAAACTTCAGTCGGAAAGTCGCAAAATTTTTTGACGTTTCTAATATAAAAATTTTAGTTTTTGGGCAAATGTCTTGAAAATCCATTTTTTGAGCAAATGTGTTGAAAAAGCATTTTTGAGTAAATGTGTTGAAAATAATTGTAATTACATTTTAAACAATAATTAACTATTGCGCTATTTCACTCCATTTACTTGTACCTACTTAAGACGTCACAAGTAAATACGCTCGTACAAAATTTATGAGTCTGTAACTTTATATTAAGTATATATCAGTTAATTTAACTGTCCGCTCCCCCATACTTGTGTACACAATGGTTATGTTCCATTAGAGACTCATAACGACCACATTCACGACCGCGATTATTCCCGTTCCACTTGCTTGCTGGCCGTTACAATCGTAAACCCAAGTGGAAAGGTTATTAGAACTACCTCTTAACATGGTCGTTGTGAGCCCTGTGTGATCGAAAATGACGACGTCATTAGTGACATTTTCGCCACGACCACAAGGGCCGCGGTCGACTTGTGGAACAGCTAACGAAGCATTTTGGGCATTGTGAGCTACTAATGGAACGCGCTGAATGTAATCTCCCGCCAATACTAGTTCGTTTCTATTCTTCCTTGCAGAGGTCTAGACGGATCCCACTTCCGGAAGTTGTACCTCCGGCCGAGCGTGTTGATGTACCGGAAGACAGTTATGACGGCGGCCCACAAGCAGCCGGAGCCGGAGCCAGCCCAGTTCCCCATCGACGACGCCAAGGACTACGATTATAACAACGAGAACGACGCATCTTATTGCCCTAATAGCTTACCCGTGAGTTTTTAGAACAAAATCTATATCACACGTCACTCGGCGGATAGGGGCCATCCGTAAATTACGTCACATGTTAAGACAAGGACGGGGGTGGCGTCAAAAATCATGGAATTCGTGCGACGCACCTTGTGGATGGCCCCATTGGAGCTAGACGGAAAAGTGTTAAGTGAAAGAAAAAATGCTGACTGCTGTATAGTGTAAATGTTTCTTTACGCCATCTGTGAATTATGCGCGATACTGCTGCACGATGTTGGTTGTATACCAATCCCTATTAGTATTATAAATGCGAAAGTAACTCTCTGTCCAATGGACCCATTGGATATTTTTGACCCACTGGACCCAAGGTGTCGGAATTTTAAAGAACTTTGTTCCAACCAGGTGTCCCAAAGACACCTCACGCGTTTTTTTCAAAGATAATGAGGGGCAGCTTAGTGGGTAACGCTTTTGACTTTCAAAGGAGACGTGGCGAGAGTTCCAATCCTGCCCGAGAAACAGACAGCACTTGGAAGTGTCTGACCTGATATGCATATTGTTACAAGTACCACATGTTTATGATGAAGGAATTCATGGTGGTGAAACCTGCACATTGAGATAAGTGATATATCAAACCAGCCAATCCGTTTTGGTCAAGCATGGCAGGTATACTGTCCGCTCCATATTATTGGAGAAGCCTCAGCCTCAGGGGGATGTTATTGTTTCTTTAATGGCTGTAAGGTCGCGTTAAACATAAAATTGAGCCATTCAATGTCATTAACTATCGTATTTGAACTATGTGCCTTTCAACCAAACTGTTTCAGTTTTATTGATCTGTCTAATATTAGCATAATCAGATGTTGAAATATTATGATATTTTAAAAGTACCATGATATTATTTTAACGCCTGTTCTTTTGTAGGTAAATAATGTCAGGATTTGTTATCAGAACAACATACACATGAGAAGGCTCAAAAGGCTAAAACCTCAAAAGGTTTTATGGACAGTTTCTTAGTGTGAATGCTCTTAGTTAATTTAGGTTATAGTAAGATGGTAATAATAAGGTGGTATTTCTTAAATACTTCATATATAAAAAAGGATTTGTTGTTGTAATATGTGTCCATATTTAGTGTTATTTTTGCAGGAGGGTGATGATTGGGTGGGTGAGGAGGGGGGCTTGGCTAGCGACCCCCACGAGCAAGTGAAGAACGCCGACTGCGAGGACATCGGGGACATGCTCGAGCCGCCCACCAAGGTAAGTAAGATCTTGCATGGAGTACTGTTCTCACCTTTGGGACGGCTCAGCTAAATACCAGCTGAAGCGCTAGAGGCGATTGAGAGAAGAGCCAAGAGGTTAATTGGTAGTGACCAGCTTGGCAGTACAAGGCTTCAAAGCCTAGAGCATCGACGCCAGGTTGCTAGTATATCGGTTTTTTTTTATTCATTTTGGAACTCCAATCTCAATTAAACGTGTATATATGAAGAGGTTAATGAAAGTAGATGAAGCGAAAGTTGTTTGTCAGGATCGTCGTATGTGGAGATCTATAGTCTCTGCCTACCCCCACGGGAAACAGGCGTGATAATACGTATGTATGTACTACCCGTGCGCAGACGGTTTGCCGATAGCCTCATGATATCACGCGTTGATGGTCAGTAGGGTTGACAAAAAAGGTTACATAAATAGTTGTTGCAATAAATTTATTATTATATATACTTTACATAAGTATATACAATAATAGCAACTAGTCATCGGCAAAACTTCTGCGCGTGGCCTATATGTATGTTTATGTTGAGAGTGTGCGGTTGAATTGTTTGACCTGATTTCGGACGAGAAGGCGCTCCATCATCATCGTTTCACGGTGAAACGCCACCAGTGGAATGCACTACCAGAGTTCGTGTTTTCCGAAAAGTACAATCTGAGTTTCTTCAAGTCTCATGTGAATAGGTATTATCTTGGTAAGCGTGCTCCGTCTCCGACCGCATCATAGTCCGACATTAGGCGTGATCGTGGTCAAATGCGAATCTATTTATCATAAAAAAAAGTACGACGCAAACCCCACTTTCCCTTGTATAGGTCACCTCTGATTCGATTCAGAGTTTCTGATGGAAACTTGATGGGTGATGTTTTATTTTCAATTTTGTTTAAATATTAGTTATAAATAGACAAATCATGATATTTTAAAAATATAGATTTCAAAGCCCAATCTTTTATATGAACATTGTTTTCAAATTTATTGCAACATTTATGTCACTTACCCGGTACACCGTATGTAGAAATTACGTATGAGTAAAATATTTTTTCAGGTGGCAAAAATCTTCATACCTTACGCAGTGCGTGCGAAAAAGATAGATATGAAGCAATTAAAAAGTTGTACATGGCGATTGCTCACGGAGAAAACCTCAACGGGCGAAAAAGTTGTGGCGCCGACCACTTTCGTGTCGACCTACGCGCGACTACCGAACATGTTGTCCTCCAGTATGCGGGAATCGCTCAGTGTGCCCCTAGCATTACTGTCTGTGTTACATTTAGCAAATGAAAAGGGACTGATCCTAGAGAAAAGAGTTGATATGAAAGATTTTGATATAATAGGACTCATTGAGAAATAAATAAAATATTTTTTTCTAACGCCAGGTATATACAGAGCTAACGAACGGGTTTCGTTGGCTTTGTTTCGCTTGATGTTACCACCACTCTGCGTATTAATGGTGAACGCCAACGAACGGTCGTTGGCATTCGGTAGTCCTATGTGTACGCGGCTTAATAAATCTATCCATTAAGGCTAAACGTCACATTTTATTATAATAGTGTTACTGTTGTTATTCTTAAAATCTCAAATAATGTAAATGTTAAAAATAATCTTCTACAATATCAATGTTGATTCAAAATAAAATAGTTGTATTTGATTGTTTTAAAGCAAGAATTTCGTTTGTGTAGAATGTCTTAACTATTTGTTGAAATGTTAAGTTTCAAGTTCAACTAGAACTCTTAGGGCCGCTTGCATAAGGTTGCTTAAATTTATTTAAGAAACACAAAACGCATTTAACACCCTTAAATACAATTAGCGTCTTGCACAACGCAAAACTTGCCGCTAAATATGTTTAAAGAACTGTCAGTACGTTTTGTGTAAAACGTATTTAGGCAGTTTAATATGATTAACTAATTTTTATTTAAGGCGGTCGTTATGCAAGCGGCCCTTAGCTTAGCATCAGTCGAAGTCTACAGAACAGTGTGTCTAAGGACTTGTGTTCAGGTAAATCATTAAAAAATAAGTAATTGTTGTTGCATCTATGTTGAAACTCCGGAAATATAATAATTTAAAATCATAAAGTATTATGGAAGACAAAATATGAACTTTAATTGACATTTAGCCTTAATAAAAAACCGTCGGTTTTTAACTTCAAGTCTGCGGTACAGCCAATGAAATGGGACTTAACATATCCCCGAGAAGAGAGCGCGAACCAAAAGATATTATATATTATATTAGAACTAAACAATTTAATATTTCTATAGTATATTTTCAGACAGACAATGGGGCCATCTTTTGTTAAAATGTAATATAAAACGTGTTTTTGATTTGTAAGTTTACTATTTTTTTGTTTTCGATTAGTAACTTTGATAACTTACAAACTTAGTAATTATTGACTAAGTGTTTAAGTTTGTTAATATGCCATATTTTTGTAGAAATATTATGTGAAGTTGAAATAATAATTTCAATGTATATAAATTGGTTTTTTCGCCTTCTATCGATTTTAGCTGTGGTGAACCGGTCATCGGCAACATTTACTTCGCTATAATCCTAAAGAATTCTCCACATTCTCTCTAGAACACCTGAAACGAGAATGTGGAATGCAATATCGTAATGTTAAGCGCCTATTAAATTAAAAAGATAAATCTCCTAAAAGCAATATCAACCACAACCACAATATCAATATGTTATCAACAAGGCATTTGAGTATATGAAAGTCTTAAGACAAGACGTAAAAAAACTGTCAGTCGTAGGAATGCTCGTTAGAAATGAAAACTTTGTATGTGATTGGTGCTTTTCCCACCCCAAAAGAGAAAGACTATCTATGTGTATGTATGTATGTCTATAATATTATAAAATTACAAATGTGTAGTCCTTCATTTTTTTGTTTGTTTCTTCGGGATACACGTAAAAATTACTGAGCCGACTTTGATGCGGTTTTCGCTGATCGATAGCAAATTCCCGGACTTAAAATTTGCGGTATCTTATATATCGGGATATTATCACTGATCGATAGTAAATTCTCTGTGATACTTTATATCTTGGGCATTACTTATTCCGGGTTTCTACAGGAATCTTCACAATTCACGTATTTTCATCTTAAAAATACATTGCCCTGCTAGAAATACTCTTTGATTTTAAGTATTGGCAAAATAACTTTAATCTTTGTTACCTGTCTAATGTGGACGATCTCACGGGCAAATGCTAGTATATATATATATATATATATATACATACCTGTGTATATGTATCTGAGCTTACCGGTCACGCGAGAACGGTGCTTTTCACCATCCTAAAAGAGAAAGACTATATATATATATATATATATATACATACCTGTGTATATGTATCTGAGCGTGATGGTCACCCGAGTGGTTACGAACAAGGATTATGTTGGTGAGATTCACCCAATAGCACATTTTCTCTGCTTAGTTACTTTAAAAATAGCCCAAGAAATGCTTTGCTTTGAAAATGATTGCTTGACGTTATTAAGGAAGACAAACGTGTCAATGGTCTCAAAACGGGGGATGCTGAAGACCGCACGAAGTAGAGATGAAAAAATAAGAAAAGCGGACCCCAGGCGTCGAAGCGAACATAACTGGGATTTAACATTCGAATGATGACTCATAACTTTAAAAATAATGTACGTTTGAATATTTTTAAACTGACAGTGATTTGTTTTTGCAAGAATTTAGAGCTTCATTTGACGCCTAAATTGTAAATATATTATACGATCGGGCACCAAACATGCCTCAGTGCCACGCACACATTGTACGTGACATCATAGCATAAAGTGTGTGTTTTGCGCGTGTATGTATGCTTGTTTCGTGTGCTTAAAGAAAACAACAACAAGCTTTTTACATAGCTTTATTTATTACTAATAAACAAAAACTTTTGCCAACTGCTTGTGGGTAATTTTGAAACAAAGAAAAATAAACTTATAAAACTTATACATTTCACATATTGGTATAGATTAATTCTCGTCGATTATAAAAATATTTATATAATGACGTCTAATGAAGTAGGCTTTCAATTCACCAAAATCTTACAGATTTCTTAACATTCAATTATTTAACAAAAAAATAAGTTTTAGTGTTAATTTATAACAAAAAACACATGAATAGTCAGAAAAAATAAAACATGACATAATTACAATGTCTTTGCTATTTAGTAATTAAATTACGCTGCACGTGTAAGCAATTACTCAGCATTCATGTACTGCGTTAATCTCAAAACCTATGCCAACTTCCACGGCAGCAAGCGTAGTAGGCAGCGCGATTATTAATGTTTAACATAACGTCTTGCGCTGCCCGCTTCGCTCGCCACGTCCCTGTTTGCTGCAGAGTAGTTGAATATAAACGCGGTTATAACGAGTCCTATCTATTTCAACTAAATGACGCTGTTTTCAGGTAATTTACTGTTTTACCTACTAAAATGACAATCACCTAGTAAAAAGTGTAGCTCTGGCAACGCTACTCTTACATTACTTACCTCTACTTTTACATTTCCGGGGGTTACCACAATATCTTTCCGCTTTGATTTAGTAACTAAGTACACTAATAAACAGTTTATTACTCAAACCATTTTTAGATCCATTCAAAATTCACTCATAAGATGTTGCATGTTGTAACGTCATAACTCTAACGAGGTAAATCACTATTAATATTTTTTTTCACAATGACAAAAAACGTTTTTATTGTGATATTTTAGAAGATGCTTGTCTAGATATTGAAACATCTTTTTATATGTTATTGTAATTTAAAACAAAGTTTATTTTATATCCATCATCATAAAGTATGCACTATGAGTTTATTTTATTCTAAACCCTCTGCATTTAAGACCGTCGACACAATCTAGTTGAAACAGAGCTAATGGGTAACCTTAACAACAGCGTCTATAATAATGGCCGTATAATTTGAACAATACTGGCAGAGTGTCAGACCTGCTGACACTACCATTCAATTGTATCTGACTTCGTGTATTATCTGTATGAAAATAGCGATCTATAAAAAAAAAACAACACTCCAAGCAAATTTTACAGAATACCCCACTTTTATAATCAGTCGTTTTGCTTCTCTTAAACTCTAAAATATTAACAGTAAACTATAAAAAATGTTAACAGTACTATAAATTGGCGATTGGCAGACTATAAATTCTCTTAACCAAGGTGTCAATTTTTAAATTACTATTATAATTACTCAGTTACGGTAAAGCTCTGAGCATGTAAGAAAAACACTATACATTATATAATCGCTCAGAAAATAATGTGCTTGTAAAAAGCTCGTTTGTATGTATGTATGATAATTTCCAGAAGACGTCTCCAATTCAAGTTTTTATTCAAAATAAGTTCCATTGAAGAAAATCCAAAAAGATTATACAAATAAATTAAAATTTTAATTTATTTCCTATTCTATGTACACCGTTTCGCAACATGTTATCGCTGAAGGAGCGGCAAGAAACTCTTCAGCAACATATCTAGATAAAAGTTGCTTTTGTTCATACTTATCTATCCCAGGCTCTTTTTTAATAAATACAGAAGTATGTAATACTTTTCGAAGAATTAATGGAGATGCAACAAACAGTGCATACTCAAGAAAACAAAGACACAATAAAAGGAAAGATAAATATTATTACTGTCGTAATAATGAAAAGACAATAAAAAATCATATTGCAACTTATTTTGATTCTCAGTCAATTTCCAGAAGATGTAAAAGGAAATATTATAAGCCAATACAATAAAGACAACTTAGCTATATATTGGACCTATAATCCCTTAAGATTATAAGTAGTATACTGAGCCTAATTCACTGTATTCAATGGGTAACATGCTCCGAATGCTGGTTATGCTACTTCGCTGGAATACCACGCTGATCTGTTGTCCGAGGTAGGCACCAGCCCTTTGATCATCCAAAGAGTTAATGAGCTGTTTTAATTGCTATTTGTAGAGGCTCATGGCCTTAGGACAGCAAGGCCTAAGCGTGTCTACAGCAAACATTACAAATAAATAACTCTCACTGAGGTTTATTTAATAGTCTAATAATTAGATTATAAAGAAACCTGTTAAAGTAAATTAAAAAGATATTCGATTTTTCACAAAGATGTAAATGTGTTTGAAATAATAACATGTTGGTTAAAAGTCTAATATTGTTTTCTAGATTAAAAAGCTAAAAAGGAAAGATCTGTGGCGTCCACTAGAAATGTACCATTTATGGGCTGTTAGAGAGCTGTACTATTTGCTCTGTGATTGCCAATCCTAATATTACTTCCCATCGCCCCGATATTAAAAAAATGTGCTCCAAAATGTGGTTTGTTTAAGTCTTCTAGTGAACTAAGTAGCTGAATTGTCGGTTGAATATAATCGGCATATCTTTTCCAAATATCTAACTTTACAAGCTTCGCTTTTTATAATTAACTCTAAATGAGATTTTATATAATACAAATGGTAAGATGAAATATATAACAAAAATGTATTAATCGGTTTTATTTACAACTTCTTCTTTAGTGGTTAATGTTTCGGAGTTTTGTTCTACAACTGGTGCTTTAGGAACTTCCTGTGAATTAACTGGTATTTCAGGTATTTGTTTAGCAGAATCATCTTGTGATTCAACTAGACTTTCACTAGGGGCTAGTTCTTTTGCTGGAGAGCCTTTCGGTGATTCTTTCTGTTGTTCAGGCCTCTTAGAAACTTTGTTATGGTCACTGCCATTAGTATAAACTGTTTCTGTATCCGAATCCTTTAATTCCTTTTGTTTAGCTAACTCAGCTGCTCCATTTGAATTTTCTAGATTATCAGTGGTAGAGGTGTCTTGTTCAGAGGACACTAGAACATTGTCCTTTATGCCTTCATCTACTAAAATTTCTTCACTTAAATTATCAGCCTTATTTTCAAATGATTTGTTTTCGATGACGGTGTGATTACTTTCAAAACTCTCGTTCAGCTCATCTTGCTGTGTTGTATTTAACTCATCAACTATGTTTTCTTCGGGCACAAATTCTGATTCTTCCAAAGTTGTTGTTTTTTCTGCTGCTTGACTTGTCACGTTTTGATTAATTTCTGTGTTTACTTCTAATGTTTGTTCAATATCAGTGTTCTTGGGAGCATCTTCTAAAACTTCACTGGTTTTGGTTTCTTTATCTTTTTCTTCTATTGATTTAGCTGTAATTTCTTTATTTTCCTGTGGCTTTATCGGCTCCTCTACAGATTCTTTGGGTGTATGTTGCTCTACATTGTCATCCGTCTTCGAGTCTGTATTGTTATCGTTAGTATCGGCAACAATTATAGAAACAACATCTTTGTCATCTACATACATTTTGACTAGAATGGGTTCTTTAGTAGTATCTAAAAACTCTATTTTGAATGTGGTGACTTCCGCAGCATAATAATCTAATTTGTTTCTACCATTCTCTTGCATTGCGGAGTCTTGAGGAAATCCGGCTAATCGACAACATTTCGCTAGTGGTTCTATTAGAGTTAAATCTTCAGGAAGTTGTCTAAATTCTTCACATTTTGCTTTGTTGCCATAATCAATAAACTGTACATGATATCCAACGTCGCAAAATTCTAATATTTTAGACCTATACCATTGCTCATCTTCAAACCATAGAGCTGCACATATTGATCCAACTTTTAGTTCTGTAAGGGGTTCAAATTCAGCTGCATCTCCCATTTTTTCAATAACCTTATCTAATTCATCTACAGAATCATCTAATTGAACATAAAATTCTTCAACAGAATTCACGTAGCAGACTTTACCATTATTGTGCAGATCTTCCCCCACAGGAGTGGGTCGTTCACTAGTTGGCACTTCTTCGCAAAGACCGACTAGTTCTTCAGTAACAGATTTGCCTTCAAGATACAATTCAACGATCGATATGTCACCCGACGCAATAAATTGAACGTTAAAAATAGTGGCACCTTCGGCGGCCAATTCATTGAATTTTATTTCAGATTTTCGAGACCATGATTTTATGTCTCGAGGCTTTTGCAATGCGCATTTTCGAGACAAAGCAGGTTTAACCTTGAGCTCATCAGGTAGATTTCGCAGCTCGTTAGCTATTGAAGCATTTCCGTAATCCATGAATAAGACTTCAGTGCCTTCCGAACCGTCTACAATAACTTGCGCTCTATACCAGGCACCATCTTCTGGATATTTAGCAGCACAAATGACTCCTTCTTCTTTTGTCTCCAGTTCCGGGAAGTTTTCAGCGTCAACCATGGCTGCTTCCATTGTTTGTAATTCGGGCGCAGCAGTTTCAAGTTGGATCCAGAATTCTGAAGGTGAATTCACGTGACTAGCAAAACAGGAAGGTAGGTCGCCGCACTCGGTTTCTTCTGATCTTGTAGCATGCCCCTCTGAGACCAATTTATCTGTTAGATTCTGACCGTTAACGAATATGTCGACATAAGTGGTGACGTCTTTGAGAACGATAACAACATCGACTGGAGAAGACAAATCTCCAACTAATTGTGTGAAGTAATCGGAAGCCGGTTCCGACCACTGTCCAGTGCCAGTAGGTACCGCATTTACACTGGATTTTATTGCATATCTTTCAATCTCTTTCAAATGTTCTGGCAACTCTTTAATTAGTCCGGGCTGATTATCTAGAACGTCAGTGTTACCGTAATCTATAAAACGTATAGTTGTAATATCCGAATCGGAATCTAAAATTTCCGCTCGATACCATTGATCATCAGCCAAATATTTAGCGGCACATAGTGTTCCCAATTCGCGATTTTCAATATCTGTATAAGTTTCCGCATTGGCCTGTAATTCAACTTGGATTTCATCGATTTTATCGACTTTGTCCAACATTTGTAGCCAGAAATGGCCAGGGGTGTCTATGTGGCTTATATATACTTGGGTACAGCCTTCAGGCAAGGAGATCGGTTCTTCTATTGGGACTTCGACTTTTTCTTCTTCATTTGAAATTATTTGTGGTGCAGCTAATTTTTCATTAACCAACTTAACAGCTAAATCTACACCGTCCAAGTGCAAACTGGCCAACCAGCCATCACTTCCAAATGACAATGTAACCTGAATTTCCTTCTCTGTTGTCCATTCTATTAATGTGGAAAGAGTATTATCTTGCAAGGCGACAAGACCTAGACTAGCTACTAATGCTAAAGCACATGGTTCATAGAACTTAGGATCTAATTTTTTAAGAGAGTCTTTGGAAAATGTTTCTGTGTTGCCGTAATCGGGATATTGAACTTTTACTTGTGTTTCTTCAATACTAACGATCGTTGCTCTGTACCAATTGCTGTCTACTGATTTAACAGCACAAAGACCGTCGACTTCGTATGTTGTCAGCGGTTCAGATGATCCTGTGTAAATATAAGTTTTTTATATAAGTCATTTACTTGAATAAAATTTTCCCTTGGTAACTAAAGACAAAGTACAAAATTGATATATTTGTTTTGGCCTTTACTACATATTGGACTGATTTATAAAAACACAGACATATATATATATATATATATATATATATATATATATATATATATATATATATATATATATATATATATAGATGTCTGTGATAAAAAAATGTCTTTAGAAAAGGTTCTATTAGGAAACTTAGCCATAACCACTTAATTGAATCTTTCTTCTATAAAATATCACCAAAATCTCTTCTGACTTCCTTCTTGACTCACCTTCCTCATAGAAATTGTACAAATCTTCCAAGAGTTGAGCTATCCGGTCACCATCAGTGGACTTTTGAAGGTAAAACTCGTTCAGGTTCTCAGCATGTGAAATGTAGGCCAATCCGAAACTATAGTTGAACACTGATTTCATACACAGCTGGACTACTTCATCATAAGCCCCTTCGTCAGGCTCAAATATTGCCACTTTTTGGCCAGTAACACAATCATAAAGGGTCGATACCAAGCTGAAATAGTTAATAGTTAATGTTATTTCTCAAAAATTTAATTCAAACTGGCTCTTTCAGTTAACTACAAATTTTAAGCCAAGAATTAATTTACTTTGTGTTTATTATGGACAAAAATAAAATATTTTTTAATACCAAAACATTATAAGGCAATCCAGGTTGCCTCCTGATATACATGAACATAAATGGCAATTTTATTTATAATGTTTTCAGAAGACTAGGACTTAGTAAAAAGAGACATTATTTTGCGACTATTTCATCATTATAATATAGTAAGCCAATAAATGTTTCGCTGCTGGATATCGGCCTTTTAGTATACTCGCTGATTGTACACGCCACTTTTAGGCGTTTCAAGCAGGAGTAATTACGACGTGTAGTTTTCCTCACGATCTTTTTCTTTACCGTCAGCAAGTGATGATTGTAACCTAAATGCTGATATACCGCCACAACCGAACCAGTGTTATTGAAAAAATATTATATTATGTTACATACTACGATATGCCCGCGACTTTGTTCACCTTGACTTGAAATTCTCGCGGGATTCCCGGGACACAAAATACCGCAGCTATCGTTTTAGTGAAAACGTGTCGGAATAAGCTAATTTTTATGCACTCGAACAACTACAAACCGCTCCCGGGATAAAAAAATAATACATTTTATTAAAAAAAATTTGCTATGGATCAGTGAAAAATCGCAGTGGAATTCGAATTATTTTTCAAACTGGCCATTTTAAATCATTCCCAGAAAAATTCCCGCGGGATTTCCGGGATAGAAAATAGCGCAGATTTTAAGTCTAAGAATTAGGTGTCGATCAGCGAAAACCGCATCGAAATTGGCCCACAAGTTTTTACGTGAATCCCGAACAAACAGACTAACAGACGACAAATCTAAAAAAAAAATTGCTTCGTGTTCTCCGTTGTTTACATAGTCTATTCCAGTTTTTTTCTAAATAACTTCAATGTACAGACACGCCATGTTTAGAATTTTATAATATAGATTTATGTAATGTACATAGTAAGCACTACGATAGGCTATCAATCAATTAAGTACAGACTACGTTATAATGATTTCCTGAACACAATAAACTATGATAAAATAGACACCATACCTAATCCCTTCCACACTGTTGATATAAATAATAAACTTGTTGCCTGTCAAACGGGTCTTTAACTCTTCGATGGGTATTAAGGTCTTTGACTCAGCAGTGTAATTATTGAGGCAGCATAGTAATGATTGATAGTAATATACACCCAACTCGCTCGGCAAGATCATTAGCTAAAAAAAAACAAGTCTTTTACAATAAGTGAAATCATGAATACGTAATACGGTCTAGATGCTTATTCTGATAAAACGAAATGTTTCGTAAGGATTATATATTTAACAAAAATATATATAAAAAATCTTATCCTATAAGAAAGTTGTAATAGCGCGTCAGTGGCGGCGCTAGGCGTCGCGTCGACGACCGCCCACGGCGACGCGCCTTAGGGGGGAGCCTCGCAAATGTTATTAAAAGTTTAGTTATCTATTTATTACTATAATAAATCTGTAAATGGTTCGAGTTTGCGTTTAAAAATGTGAAAAAAAATAGTAGGGCTATTTAGGCCCAGCAGGTTCCGAAAACGCAATTTTTAGAATTTTTGCCTGTCTGTTAGAGCATCACGTCAAAGATGACACTGCAATGGCGATGTAGACAACCATCGCTTTCATTCAGTAACAAATATGTTATCAGGCTGCCCACATGTCATTCATTACGTATTACTTCAAATCAGGTTGGCTGCGCCATGTCTTTATGTTTTGTTGTGCAGTTGTCTACACTATATTGATTTAGTTTTTTTTGGAATTGTAGTGAAACTGAACAAACAATTCTAACAACAACAACAAACAGGTCTAAACAATTACAGAATATAACCTCCTTTAGCCAAATAAGCTACTTATCATTGTTGGAGGACGATTGACTAACGGAAGTACACACACACTGGTCCAGCCGGGCATGTAAACAGTAGACTCGCGGCTGTGTACGAGGAATATCAAAAATTTACTATGGGAAACGATCATAGTCTATGGCCTCTATGGTATGGCTCATGGTTTATTGTTTACACCACAATTTTATAAATGTCTCAAGTTCCTGTTTCTCACCAGCTCTTTTAGTCCTCTTAATTTACTCGGGTTATTCGTGCTTCTTTATTTTATTTACATAGTATAAAACAAAGTCACTTTCCACATCTGTTTCTCTGTATATCCGCTAACTCCTTCAACGCATTTTTAAGCGATTTTCATCATCAATTAGATAAATTTTCACTGATGATATATACAAAAAACCAAATTAAGTTTTTATGTAAGTAAAATAAAGTTACTGCCCAGGGTTTCACCTATGACGCAGTCGTAGGGTAAACGCGAGTTGGTATATATTTCTTTATTATCATTATTAGATATAGTATCCAGAGTAGTAGTAATAGCAGAGAGACTATAGCAGAAATCAACGCGAAGATATTTAACGTACAAAAATTTGTACTCTACCAAATCTACAATATCTTCTCGATCTCGTCGCGGCAGAATAATACAAAAAAAAATTGATATTACCATTAGCAGAAATGGCGTAAGCGTAATAAATATTGAAAAGCTACCAAAATTTTTGAACGTTTATTTCGCGAGGTTTCGCTTATAAATGTTTATAAAGAGTGGCGTGCCGCGGACACGCCATTGAAATTAACAGAATACCGAAATCAAGCAAACCTAAGATTGAGACGATAGTGTGTGGCGATTTTGACGAGATAGTAATAGCAGAATTGAGCCTCTGGTCTCGTATTACCACTGTAGCGCGTGTGTTACTACGAATGAGTGATAACTTGCACAGAACGATCAAATAATCGGAGGCGTGTGGGCACACGCGATGCACGGCCACGCAGGCGCAGACGGCAGCGAGCTGCGCTTGCGCGTTTTCATCACTGGTTGCAGCTGCACAACACGATGGGAGGTATTTGGAACTTCAAGGACTCATATAACGCGGGAGAACCGTGTTATAGGGAACGTGCACGATATATAGGTGGCAGCATAAATCCACACAAGAGCCACAGTCTGATTAAAAATAAAACTTTTTAGATGTCATTGCGTTACCTTCAATGTTTATATTACACTAAAATCGTTTTTATTACGATTAAAATGATAAAACATGGGTTTCGGACGATTAATAGTGAACATCAACAAAATCAGATTATATCAAAAGGCTAAAAACTCTTCGAGGCCGGGCATGTCTTAGAAGTGGCAGAAACAGTTAGAAATCATGAAAATGCAGTAATAACTGGTAAAATTGTAGCTCAAAAGACGATTTCTAACGTTTCTGATATCAAAATAACTGTAAAGTATTTTCTGAAGTCGTTTGTCACGTAAATATTTTATATTTAACAATCTATATTACTGAAACTAACTTATTTGAAGTTATGTTTACTTAGAGATTTGTTTGTATTCAAAACTTAGTTATTTTTATAAATAACATTATTAGTCATTTCTAAATGTTTTTAAAACTCGTACTTATTACATATTGTTACGATTTGGGCCACCTGCAATATTTGTAAATAAATTACCCGTCGGCTAATAACATGGAAGCGCTTTTATGACCGTCTTCTTTTGTTTACTTTATGTTTAAAATTTGTGATTGGAAAAATAGCCCATTGTGTATTGTAATCTTTTATGGCAGTCATTAGACAGGTATGTCGAACTGATTCTAAGAAATTCGATCTACGCGGGCGGGCAGCCATATTGTATCGGTGAAGTATAGAGCAATGGCCCGATGGAGAGATCGGCAGTCTAGCGATAGTTACAAGCGAGGCAAGACGTGTGTACATTCGATAATCTATGTATATAGTGACAGACTTTGCGCGTGTTGTTACATTTGTACCTGTGTTATACATTTTATATACCTGTGTTATACGTTATACATATGTTACGTTTGTATAGTTCTAATAAATTCTATAGTAATTCTAACGGCATATTAATTCGAGTCCTGTAACTCGCAACAATATTTTTTTACTGCATTTATCCACTTTTATCGTTTATCACATAAACATGCAAAGTGAGCACTATTCTTTGGTAATAGAATTTCACTCTTCTTTTTATTTTCCTTTGAAATTTTCAAGCATCCAGAAATACAACAATATATTTTCACTTAGTTAAATTTCATGTTTCACTCTTTTAGTGTGATAATTTTATAACGTGAATTGTAAATTTACTAGTATTGTTTGCGAAAAAAGCACGGATTTGCGCCACCAGATGGCAGTGCCTTCGTCGTGAATGTTCCCTATACAGTTCTAACAAACTTGGGTAAGTGCGTGTCTATTGACGACCTATGAAGTGTTCCGTAGACAAGACAAACGTTGACGGTTTCCTTCATTTGTCTACGAAAACATGGTTACAAAAAGGTTATGGAGATATTAGCACAATAAATGAAATATTGGGGAATCCCACATACCTCCGAATAACGTAACTGCGCAGTAACTAATTTCGTAAACAAACTCATATATAGGATACCGTATCATGCGCAATTGTGCATCCTACTTATCCTAAATAAGAACGGTCATAAAATTTAGCAAAAAATCGTAATATTGACCAACATAATATCCTGATGTAAACCAATGGTCCCCAAACTTTTTGTTTCGTGGACCCCTTAGCAATCTTTATTGGGTGAACCCCTATCTTTTGAACATTGTTTTTTTTACAGGTTTTCATTTCCATGGACGTTCAGCCATAACTTTCGGAACCGATTTTGATCATCTTTTTGCATTAGATTCAGTACAGCTTAAATATAGTATTCCTGTTGGCGACGTTAAGTAATACAGCAAGAATACTGCATGTCATGGAACGTGCGATACAAAATTTTGCATCTTCAACGGTTACCGGGTGTTCCCCGTCTTCCAAAATCTCCGTGCCGATTGCAATACACGAAACTAGCTTTGTCAATTTTTGCATTAAAATATTACCTGAAGAGTATTCCCACATATTCAATTGCATTTTGGCCATTTGGCCCATTTGGGTCCACTCTAAAATCGGATGAACCTTAACTTACTTAAATATCTTTATAATTTTTTATAAAAGGAATTCACTTTTGTCGACCCCTATATGCATCTCGCGGATCCCCCGGTTTGGTTTTCTCTGACGCGGACCCCCTGAAGTTCGATGGTGGTCCATATGGACCACTTTGGGGACCTATGGTCTAAACCACATTATTTGAACTTACATTTTCCAAAGTAGTGGTGATTCTGTTCCCGAAATCGGGCAACACGGCGACGACGTTAGCAGGATCCGAGACATCTTCCAATATAGCACGATAGATTTTATCATTATGCTTAAGTGTGCAATGAATGCCATCAATGAGTCTGTCTGTTGTTATCGGAGTAAGCTGAAATAGTTTATTTTGATGTTAAATTAAAAACACGCATATGAGTGTAAGAAAAAAAAACTAGGAAAGACAGTCCACTAAAAATGTAACTTTTCTAAGCCGCTAACTCCTACATTTCTAAATGGCGACACAAGTGGCTTGGCAAGACAAACCACACCATTTTTAATTATATAAATATTTGGCCTTCAAATAACTTTAATGTGGTCCTTAAAAAATCATACTTAGGAATGTTTCTCTTCATGTCTTAGGGATCTGGAAGAAGCAAGTGTGTAAATATTTTCTTGTACTTACTTTTGTTATGTCGAAATTGGCAATAGCACTTTCCACTAATGCAGCCTTTTCCAAATCTAATTGAATGTAGAATTTGACATAGGACTCTACATGCGTAACACGACACAGTATCTGCTGGCCGACAATTATCGTCAAATCTATTGCTTCATCTGAAATCAAATATATTACTTAATTTTCTGACACATCGTTTTTAAACAGAATTACCCTACTCAACCAAATCAACTGAGAAACTAAATATAAACACAAAAATAACTATGCAACTTCCTAAGTTTTTGTAAGAATAAAGCGAATTCTGACTTCTAAAATTTATGAGAGAAATAATTAAATCTATTACTTATATAGTAATTAAATAAATAGTAGACATATGCAGATAAGATGGCCTATCTTCGGTCTTCTGGAACATTCTCTCTGTTACACAATACACTGTCGATCTGATAGTAGATTGAATGACTTAAAAGAAGAGAACGCTCTACAAAAACCAAATATAACCGAACTTAGCCATACACTTCTCTCTTTATAGCGACGTGCCCTGCCAAGTACCGAGTCTAGTAAAATTAATTAACAAGCCTTACCTTTTAAAGTGACAGATGACTGATGCTCAGAGAGCTTGGCAAGTTGTTTCTCTACAAGCATATCTGCGACACTGACACCATTATTCCAAAGCGAAACCTTGTATTGTTCTTCGAGACACTCTTGGAAAACACACTGATAACGTGGCGCATTAAAGCATAGGTCAATTTCAGGATCTGCCTTCCATTGCCCGTCACTCGGTATAACCCCAACCAACGAGCAATGTATCGCCATTTTGGGAACATCCATTAGTGATTGATCCATTTGCCAAATATCTTTTGCATCGACCAACTGTTTGTTACCGAAGTCGACGTACCGAACGATGAATTTAGAGAAAGGTTGTACCGAAATCACTGTGGCTCGATACAAAACCCCGTCAACCGGATACCGGGCTAATACCGTCGCACCGACTGGTACTTCCCCGGTATAAGACCTAACCCCTTTGTACAATCTTGGTATATTGTGCATCATTTCGAGGAATTTGGGTTGCAATGATAAAATCTGGGTATAGAAGCTCTCCGGTGATATTATCCAGGTGATAGACACCTCGTGTTGCGAGCCAAGTTCAACTGTTGGTTCCACGAAAGGAGTGGTAAGAGGTATCGGGTCAGAAAGCTCCTTGTACTGTACTTGAGTGAACTTGCTACGAGGTTTATAAGGGGGAGCACGTCCCGTGCGTTCTCGTCCACTATCCTGGGACCTGTTACTCCGTTCTGAGCGTCTGTCGCAATCTGATCCGTACGATCTATCGGAGCGTTCAACTCTTTCCGCTCTTTCTCTGGGAGTGAAGTTGCTTTTGGGTCTATCATTCCACTCCCTTCTAGGGTTGTTCTCCCTCCTTTCGCCCCAGTTGTCTCGCCTTTCCCCGCGATTGTCCCCACGGTTATCCCTCCGATCGGGTCTGTCTGGTCTACCACCGGTCCTGTTACCCCAATCGTCCTTTCTTTCCTCCCGATCTTCCTGATTAGATTTGTAGTCGCTGTAACCAAAAACGATACTTATAAACCTACTTTATCTATGTATATCATTAATAAAATGCTTGAAATGTGTAATAAATTACAATGAAACAAAGCTGAGCCAAAAATACATAATCGGGAAGTAGCAGTAGAACTAGTGACTAGTTGTCGTGTCTTTATTAAAATAGAGATTCTTAGGGGATGACAAACAATATAATAAAATAACAATTCTCATTTGCCTTTGGTATTTACATTAACAGTTTACACTCGTAGCTAGTAGTTGCTACTTCACGTATCTGTATAGTAGAATTTAGTGTTTATATTGAAAAAGACAGGAAAGGATACAAACCACACCAAGCATGATAATAAGTAACATGATAATATGTACAATAATTAATATATTACAAAATGTGAAGAGGCAAAAAATAACATTAAATTATAATAAAGAACACTATAAAATGTTTTTTTATAATTATATTTTGTATTCAGTCTGTTCGTGGATATTCAAGCTAAAACAGTTAATTTCATGTAATTATAACATCAATCAATACCCAAAATTTAGAATAAAAATAAGAAATTAAAATATTGTAAGTCGTTTAAAATTTTAAACTATTAAGAAGGCTGCAGTGTCGACTATGTTCTAACCATTTATTAAAACTATCTTTAAAATCTATAAACATCTCTAAAGTATAGTATAGTAGGTAAACAACTTGAGTACAAATAATTTAAGTAAAAAATAATAATCGTGGAACTTGGTTTCTGTCCCTTTTGGATATAGGAATAAAACTATCGATATGCCGATATATTATTACATGACGTTAACGTCATACCATACTTAAGTATGCTCAATGCGGGAACCCCGATTCCTACACTTTGACAAACTGCAGAAAATATAAAGTGCCAACCTCCTTTCTATAATTTATGTACGTGTTTTCTAATCTATTTGTCTTGTGTGTCGTATTTGGAATTAATTATTTTCTTTCTTTCCTTACGAACTGTTCAAAAGATTAAGTCACTTGTATGTCGGCCTTCATGTTCCCTTCACACTGGCAATGAGACCCAATAATTAGTTATTTCGTACATTACGACAGTATCCAGGTTCTTTGCCCACTATTATACTACATTAATATAGAACAAAAACATCAGACAGATTTGCAATGTATTGAGAACGCAAGATACAAAATGGTCGGGCCAAACCAACCGTAACTGCAAGCAAATAGTGCGAGAAATCAAGAACGGTGATTCATGTTATACAATAAAGGTGCATATACACGAGTCGGATTTGCTTTATTCGATAATATTAATAACAGTCACTTAAAAGAACCAATACTAAATACGTACCACGTATAGTCTATACCATATACTAACTGCTATTAAAAACTTACTAGTTTTTTGTATAAATTTAGCTCTATAATTCTAAGTTAAATACAGCACTCAAGAGTTGATTAATGGCCTGATAAGCCCAAAAGATAAAAATTTAAATTCTCGCATTAAGTAGTCTGTTTATAGAACCTATATTTGACATTCTTACTCTCTTCTAATAGTCCAGTTATTTGCTCTTGAAAATAACTGCCCCATAAGGCCTATGAGTGACCTTTTGTTATACTCTGATGTTTATAAATTATCTATCTATTTAACGACGACAATCTTTAATTATGACTGAAACACAAAATCGAAAAAACTAGAATGTCGAACTGCCCTCGTGGTTTTATTTCCTGAATCTGAATAGAAATTTACAACTGTATGTAAAACTAAAATACAGAACTTTCAAAATAAATGAAGTTTTAGGATTCGATCGTAAATGTGCAATTATATGGTACTCATATAAACATTTCAACTAGTATTTATTTGTTGTAATTACATTTATTTTTTTGGTAAAAGTTTGTACAAAGTAAGCAATAAATGCTAATGTATTATTACATCGGAAGCAGCGAAACACTTATAATACTTATAGAAAATCTGAATTGAGGACACCTACCACTTTGTTGGTATTATTAGGGAAAAATGCTTTTTGGTTTGCATATGATATTACGAAATCAATAGTCTAAGTAACGCGTGTGTAAGCACCTTTATAGACAATATTAATATACATATTGCATTTACATATATGTACAGCATTATTGCTTCGTAGTTTTTATCACCCAGCTGCATAATGGTTCACTTGAATCGAAGACATGATTATTAGCGAGAGAAAAGATTAATCAATGATAAATTGTTCGAATTACTAGTAGAACAATACTCACGACCAAATCAATTTTAATTACTCTTGAATTTAAAATCGAAAACACTTTCCAGGGTTCCCCGGTTGTTGTGGCAAAAACAATCCGAGCGACATCTCCTTTCGTTCACTATCACCGTTTTTTTAAAATTAATTCGTGTGTATATATACAGATGAAACTATGCCGCTACACAACAATGGTGAAATCGTGAAAAAAATCATTATTCACCCCTAGAAAGTTCTTAGCTGTGTAATTTTTTAAGTATAACGGATTTTGGGACAAAGGTTGGAAGGAGATAAAGATTGATTAAAGGTATTGGAAATTGTGAAAATTTTAGTTGCAGATTGAAGGGAAATGCAACAAGAGCGATTCCTAGTCAAATAAAGAAAGTGAGTGTCGCGTCGAGAGATGAAATAACCATGAAAGCTAGCTATGAAGTCGATTTTGGCATGAATATTGTTCTAAAATACTTTTCTTAAATCTATTTTTGGATGAAATAGAAATTGCGAATCTGTTTAACTGTAAGCATTTCGTAACAACGCTTACGTATAATGTAAGCGTGAAATGAATTCAGCAATATGCTGAAATCGCTGACGTAAAACAGCTAACTCAAAAAGATTCGTGCAACTAAGTAGTTTTTTATGTTGCATGTTTATACCATTTTCAGTATAATGTTGTGAAGAATTATGCTGCGAATTCGGCGTCGATGGAAGAATTCTCAGCTTTCAATCACATTTCTCATTTTAGTGCAATAGTTAATTTTACTGTTACAATAATGATATGATAGTGCATAATGATTTAAAATGCAGGTTAAGATATTCTAGAAACATTAAAATCAAAGTTTCATTTGCTTACTATGTGCGTGAGTTAATGCTTAAATATCTCCCAAGTAGCAACCGCAGGTAACACGTTTAATTAATAATAACGTTTACTAGATAATAAACATTTCATTTATGCAAGGACGTTGAATTAATTTGGAAAAAATTTGACGTGTTGGATACATATTTTGTTACTGTTAAAACTAGTATAATGATAAGTAAAGTAATAAATTACTTTCGACCAAAAAAATATGCCGGTTCAGCACATCGATTCAACAATGCATTATGGCCAGCCTTTGGACACCTTACCCATAAAAAACGATGACATAGGTTAGGTATTCTACATTAATGGCCAGTGACTTTCCAATGTTTCATTAAATATTCATTTGCATACAAGTAATGTCGAATTTCAGGCGATGGTAAAGCAAGTGAGTGAATACTAAAATATTGAAACCGGACATTATGCGACTATAAGCAGAAATATAAATTATTTTTTCATTGTACGAGTTTATAATTAGTGTAAAAACAACAATTTAATGTATTGGAATGTAAAAACGGATCGTTTATAATATAAAAATATAGCGAAATATAAGAATTATATCTACCAACTACAATTAAATTTGATAGGCAGGTAGAGAGCAATTTACGTTTCTGTACTTTTAGATAAACATGTTAACTAATCGCTATACCTGTTGTTGCTACTTTGTAACATATTAATGAGACTTTAAATAAAGTAAGTGTCACACTGCAAGCGTTAAGAACATAGAACAGTAAGAGCAATGTGTTGTGCATGGGGGTGCATCGTGCGACACACGCTCGTACGTTTGTACCGTTTAAGCCGGTCCTGGACCGAGGTCCTGGGGGCGTTCGACTCGGCCGAGGCCGCCTCGGCCGCCTGCCTCAGCCGCTTCCCCACCCCGCTCGGCTCCTTGCCCCTCCACCCACCCCTTTGCCCCCGCTCCTGCTGATGCTCGCCTCTAGGTTTTCTTCTGCCAAATCATTTTCACGTGCGCTGTCATTTACTTGTTCAATTGAAGTGTACTTCAATTCCTTTAAAATTATACTAGCTATGCCCTATAGTAGGTTTTGTTCACGATATACCCTACCTAGACGACAATCCTGCATCATACATACTTGCAGCCTCTCGGAATCGATCGATCGGAATCTCACAATATTGAGGTACCAGCAATTGGAGTTTGAGCACACACGCCCTGTAGGTTCGTGTTATTTGAAATTATTGCGTCGGTTAAGCCTGCTAAAGCTTTCCACGCGGCATCTCCCGCATAAATTTCAATTACTTATATTCGACGCAACTATTGCCGTTTTAGATATGAAATGCATTGTATGCTCATGCCCAATCTCTAAAGTACTTTTAAACCAAATCAAGGAAAAATCGGTTCAAACATACAGAACAAACTTATTAACTTTAAATATATTTATGAATCTATATATATAAAAATCAATTACTGTTCGTTAGTCTCGCTAAAACTCGAGAACGGTTGGACTGATTTGGCTAATTTTGGTTTTGAATTATTTGTGGAAGTCCAAGGAAGGTTTAAAAGGTGAGTAAATATGAAAAAAATGATTCTGACGCGGTACTAAGTTTGCCAGGTCAGCTAGTAAAGAATAAATTACTAATTACATAATATAAATGCATCTTTTAACTTTCAGAGTTTAAATCTATTTAGCTTTTAATTATAAAAGAAGACAGAACTGATCAGTATTTGTGATTACGACTCATTTTGCATTCTTAAATTCTTATACAGATTTTTTAAATTGTCGTGAATTTGCAACATTATCTTCAAAGCCGGAAGCCAAAAATGAAATTTGGATGCATAATGACACTCGTATATAAAAATTAACAAAAATATTTAATTACTGTACTTGCATAATATTATAAAATTCTAAAAATGCCGTGTCTGTACATTGAAGGTATTAAAAAAAACAAGTAGAATACAGTACATAAACGATGGAGAACACGATGCAATTTTTTTTAATTTCTTGTCTGTTTGTTCGGGATTCATGTAAAAACTACTCGGCCTATTTCGATGCGGTTTTCGCTGATCGACAGCAAATTCTTAGACTTAAAATCCGCGCTACTTTTTATCCTGGGAAACCCGCGGGAATTTTTCTGGGAATTATGTAAAATGGCCAGATTAAAAAAAACAAATTCCAATATGATCTTTGCACTGATCGATAGCAGCTTTTATGTAATAAAATGTATAATGTTTTTTATCACGGGAATTCAAATTAGATTACAGATCATTAAGGATCGCGTCATTATCGTGAGCCACCTGTAAAGGTTAATAAATTCAAAAAAATCTGTAGAACCAACGGAGCCGTTATATTGCCGACGTCAGAGATTTTCAATATTTGTTTACGCCCTTTTTGAAGAGCCCCATATGATACCGCTTTCTGAAAATCAATAATATTACAAGTCACTTAAGATGCCAAAATAAGGTCATGAATCTTTCAAAAAGAACAATTTGTTCGACGTCAATATGTCCCAAGTTTAGTCAATGCTTCCAATAATTAATCTAAGCGCATGTACTTCGTAATACACAAATCAGTTTTCCTCTGTCAAATTGTACCCTCCCATTTTCTATACAGATAATTAAAATGGAAGTGTCTGTGTAATGTCAAAATAACAGCTTTCTACTAAATGCACCGTAGTACAAGTACCGTATATACTTTATGAAAGCATATACGTTACTTGTAAATAGTAAAATATTAAACAATTTCAAAAAAATTTGCCTGTCTGTCTGGATGTTCCAGCTAATCTTTGAAACGGCTGAACCGATATTGACGGGCGGTTTCACTAGCAAATAGATAGCTGATGTTATAAGGAGTAACTTAGACTACTTATGTTTAGGGTTCTGTGAAAAAAAAGTCCACGCGGACAAAGTCGCAGGCACTAGTTAGTTCCAAAATATTCATTGTACACGTTCGAAACCAAAATGATTGTTTCAGTAATAATTATGATTCACATAATATTTTTTTAAGTAATCGCGACTAATATACATAATAAAACTACGTTTTAACGGTTTTAAGCGCGTTTTAAATGAACAAGTTAGCGGTAGACTAAATAAAATTTTAACGATACTCATTGACACTTGACATCGTTGTCGTCTTCCGTGACCGCAGCTACTGAAAAGTGGCCAAAACGTCGGAATAATAATAATCAAACAAAATATCGCGCTTAAAACCGTTAAAGCGTAGTTTTATTATAATTTTTATTCAGTTTAGAACGGAAGCTTTGTCTTTTTTATTAGAAAAACAGTAGTACATACAATGCTGGAAACATATTTTTTACTGCTGAAGCACAGTAGACAGGCTGACGGCCCAACTGTGATGGGAAGTGGTTACCATCGCCTATGGACATTAACAACACCAGTCGTGCTGCCAATGTGCTGCCGGCCTTGAAGAAGGAACTGGAACCTGGCCACTGATGCCGGAACACAACTCAAAGTTGTTAAGGCGGCATACTCTACACCAGGGGTGGTAGCCATCCAGTCGAGCAAATGCCCTACCACCTGGCGGTAGAGCAGGGTAGGTAAAAGGCGGATTTAAGAGGATATAGCATAAACGACACTATCTACCAACATACCTGTCCCTATTGTTATCCCTTGGCGCCCTTTGGGGCGGGGACGGTTGCTGGAACACTGGCTGGGAAGGGCTCTCGTCCCAATCGTCGTCATTTGAAGCCGGTGCCGCCGGTGGAGAAGTATTGTTCTCCCAAGGTTTTGGACCACCACGTCTGGTGCAAAATTAAAAGAAACACAATAAACTTCATATTTCTGGTCTTAAGCCGCCTCAGTTTGAAAGAGATGATTTTTTTATTACTTCAGTTCAGCAGAACACCGAAGCCTTTACAAATGCGCTGTTTCTCTCTAAAGGGAGACTGGAATCTCGCCACTAATGTCGGAACACAATTCAAGGTTGTAATGGCGGCAAAATCTGGACCAGGGGTGGTAGCCATCCAGACGGGCAAATACCCTACCACCTGGCTGTGGGTTGTTTTCTCGCCTGTAAACAGGCCGCCCCAACGCAGGAAATTGTATTCTTTCTCCGTTCTATCACGGATAAAATAATATGTCTGACACGCTTTTCCACAACCGGTTAGCGAGTATCTCAGTTTGGTAAATTCAATATGGAGGCATCGAAACAATTTGAATAGTTGTGCAGCCCTGTACGCCTGCTGCTATCTAAAATACTTTTTCGAGTAATACTGTACTCAAATGTTAAGAATACACACCTAAATAGAGATTACGCCTGCTGCTATCTAAAATACTTTTTCGAGTAATACTGTACTCAAATGTTAAGAATACACACCTAAATAGAGATTACGCCTGCTGCTATCTAAAATACTTTTTCGAGTAATACTGTACTCAAATGTAAAGAATACACACCTAACTAGAGATACGCCTGCTGCTATCTAAAGTACTTTTTTGAGTAATACTGTACTCAAATGTTAAGAATACACACCTAACTAGAGATTACGCCTGCTGCTATCTAAAATACTTTTTTGAGTAATAAATACTGTACTCAAATGTTAAGAATACACACCTTAACTAGAGATTAAGGTCGTATATATTTTTATGCTTTTTTTTCCAATAACTTACAATCTTTGTTTACAATGAAATTGTTCAACTATTGATCTGTATATTGAGAAAAAGATCTGTTATTATCGTTAGATCAAGAATATGATATATGAAAACCACAATCGTATTATTGAAGCAATTACGTGAAGTGAAAGCATACCCGAATCGGCAATTGAAAAGACACCGAGGAATGTAATTGTTATTACTGCCTGCGGCACTTGCAATTTTTTAATGGCTTAGTATAATAAAAACTGCATATAACAGGTGCAACTCTTAAAGTAGATACTTGGCAAAGAGAAAATTCACATTCTAGAACATTCCATTATTTATTTGCAAAGAAAGTTATCCATGTCTTAATTATCATAAAGTCATTTGTAACATTCAGCTACTTTTTCGCTAGATTAGAAGACGTGTCAGGTACATATGAACAAATCTCCAGGGGAGAGGGGGAGATAGGAGAGGGGAGATAGGAGAGGGGGTTCCAAAATCTATGCCCTCGTATTATTCTTAAACGAATGCATAATTAATATTCCGTAATATTATCTTGAAACCCTTATTAAATAATCGACTTGATAAAAATGTAACAGATTTGTGACCGCGTCTCCAATATCACAGGATTTTATGTTTACAGTACATAGCGGTTGCAGTATCCAAAATCGGTTTAGACAGTATTATTATAGTAGTAGAAAAGGCTTTTCAATACTAGACAGTTCAAATTAATTGTTACTGACATCAAAAATGCCAACTTACCGTTCACCGCGGTCCGGCCTGCCGCCGTACTTCTCGCTGTGACGCCCCGGCGCCGATCTATCGAAGCTTTCCTTATTATCTCTGCCGGAACAAAACACAAACTCTCAATAACACCTCTTAATAACACATCACGCTATGAAATCATCTATAAACTCTAATTTTCACCTATACATGTCTGCTGCGGACGGCGTAAGACTACTGCTATGGGTTCAAAGAACCGAATTTGAAGGTCGACACCGTGACTCAAGTCACTATTATTACTTTTTTTTGTTGGCAAAACAAAAACTAACAATTGAAAATAACGCGTCCGAGATCAACTGGACCGAGAGCGTGATATCAAACTCTTATCGTATCTATTCGATGATCGTTTAATGCGTGTCAAGAGACTAAGATCTCGACTGGATTGCGTCAAAAATATTCCAACTACACGGAAAAAAGCATTGAGATATATGATGATTTGATGAATCACTATTACGGTAAAATTTCTCATACATAACAATTGTTTTAATTTTACGTAAACGGTGGCAGCACTATCACTAATTTCCACTTCGTGAGTTACGTGATGAAATTCGAAATATGTATTTGAAAAGAAAAATTATATTATATGAGTAACTAAATTAGTATTTCTAAGCAGTCAAGGTTTTATTATCGAGACAGTAGAAAAATAATTGCTCTAATTTATGGATGAATTAATTAACTAACGGTAATTATAATTTAAGTTATTCTACATTTCAACTAATTGTATTCGGGCCTATTATGTATAATAAACATGTAAGTGGATCAAAAATTACGGTTGCATTATGAATTGCAATAAACAAAGTTGAAACTTCTTTAACAACTTTGTTTATTTCAAGGACTATTTAACTATATATATAACTAGATGTGCCCGCGACGTCGTCCGCGTGAAATTTGTTTTTAAAACCCCCGATTTTGAAACATTCTTCATCGATGCTCCGCTCCTATTGGTCTTAGTGTGATGATATATAGCATATAGCCTTCCTCGATAAATAGGTTATCTAACACTGAAAGAATTTTTTAAATCAGACCAGTAGTTCCTGAGATTAACGCGTTCAATCAAACAACCAAACTCTTTAGCTTTATATATTAATATAAGATTAATTTATTTAAGTTTTCTTGCTTGATTACAGATTTGAAGTACCAGGTATAGTGCTATTTGAGGATGTTACGAATGTATAACAAACATCCAGTAAATTAAATAGAAATCGAGAACCAAATAATTATAAGCTCTACCTATCTATCTATACCAAGAAACTGTCTGTCAAACTGATTTGAAAATAAATGACAAAATTTACGTGAAAACTTTTTAGAATTGTTTTTCAGTCTGTATAAAGTCAAGGAAACTGTTTTCAAATTAGTCGTTATTATATAACATAGTACCGAAATAGACATAAGGTGGTATACCGGTATATTAATCACATACCAAAGTACAGGATGTTTTGCCCCAGTGGGACTCAATTTATAAGTGGGGGGCCTTGTGGTTTTATATTTTTTGTATCTGTGATGTCTTTTCCTGTGTTCTTCTTTTGTAGTCCTTTTATATATAACTAGCTTCTGCCCGCGACTTCGTCCGCGTGGAATAGTTTAAAAAAGTAAGTTACAAAAACCCCCGATTTTGAAACATTCTTCATTGGTGCTCCGCTCCTATTTGTCTTAGCGTGATGATATATAGCCTATAGCCTTCCTCGATAAATGGGCTATGTAACACTGAAAGAATTTTTCAAATCAGACTAGTAGTTCATAAGATTAGTGCGGTCAAGCAAACAAACCAACTCTTCAGCTTTATATATTAGTATAAGATTCCCAGACATTCCGATAAATCGCTTTTAATGAATATTGCATACCTACTCTTATTAAATTTATTAAAAAAATAGTAATATTAATAAAAATATTATGTTCCCGGTCAATTTCTTTCCGCAATATGAACATTCCTCATCCAATAACAGACGGTAATACTTCTCTGATACAAAAAAAGTTAATGCTGTGGCAGTGATTTGTCGTAATGTCTACCATAAAATATGCATATTTTTATTGCTGCTGCTGCTCTAGATCAACTGTATTCAATGATTTCTTCTCATATTATTGAATTGTCAGAACTTAAAGATCGTGGTGGCCTAATCAATATAAAAATATGTGTATTGCAATTACTGTAAGAATATATACACAAAAGATGTATAAAACAGCACCATACCTGCCGCGGAAGCTGCCTCCTCTCGGTGGGAACTCTTCGTTATTTTCCTTGGGAGGCCTTCGATCGTCTTTGAAGCTCTTTTCTCTTCGGAAACTCTTTCTGCGTCCATCATCCGAATTGCTCTCCGGCGAGCTGAAGCTCTCGGGCGCATCTTTCCGTACTGGTGTTGTTACCTTTGTCTATTGGGTTAAAAATAGAAATACTGGTAAAGAACATAAACCGGTCGAAGCCATATTCAATACTGCCATATGTCTCTATAATTATAACAATGTCTATTTGAGTTTGTGGTGGTAACTTTAAGAGTGATGTTTTCCATGGGGATAGGCAGAAACGATAGATCACCGGTTGCTGCGATCTAACAAATACCTTTCACTTCATCTACTTTCATTAATCTATTACCTATTATTATCTCTACATGCACGTTTATTGTACCGTCTTTTCACCAGGCCTTTCTTTAAAATGTCTGTGATTTGATGATTGAGTCTCCATTCATCTATTCTCTCTACATGTTCAAACCACCTTAAAATACTTTTTGCAATTTTATTTGTTATATTTTTTTTCAATCCACAATGTTCTCTTAACACTGTTCCTTATCATATCGTTGAAAATTGGGCTCAAAAAAATTATTAACCTTTATATAGATTCTTATATATATAGATAATTATATATCTTTATATAGATAATTATATAGATTGAATGTTGAAAAATAATATTTTCTAAAGTTTACACGCGCAAGAACGCAAGGGAAGGCCTTGTAAATCATAAAACAAAGGATTATTTATTAATGCTTCATAACCGCTCAAACTGTTAGCGTGAGTGAGCTATCGACTTCGACCTAATTTTTTGTGAAAGTTTGCTAGACATGCAGACTGTAAAGTACCCTCTCAAATTACCACTTAGAATATCTTACCAAAATACTGTTGAATGTTATTATAAGCAAAAAATCTACAGTACTCTGAAATACTGTTTGCCAAGACTAATTTATATTTTATACTAATACGGTATTAATTAAACTATAATTAAAGTTGATATGTGATACTTATAGAAATAAAACAATGTAATTTTATTAAGTCCTATATCTACATAATCGATGGTGTAGTGCCTATTCCTCCTAAGTATTTTAGCGCAAGTTTTTCATTAGAGGAATATAACAATTTATGGTAAATCCCAGTATAAATCATGCAAGAAGTATCCTCCATGATTAGCCATAGTAGCATACTTGAGATTTTAATTTATGTGTAAACAAATATTAAGAGTGTTACTATTTTAACTATCATATAGCTGTATCGATAAATTTATGTGTTCAACACGTATACATTTGTTTATTCCCTCTTACAATATCTAGGAAACAAACCCATTGTTTTGAAATTAAATAATAGGTTGGGGAAAAAGTCTTTTCGCATATAGTATGTACGAACTTGTAATAAGATCTCTTTGGCTATAACCATTTGTATCTGGCTGGTTTTGGTATTATTAAAAAGTTTTAATTTTAAAGAAGACAATTCCAAATTCACATTAGGAAAATGTGTGATTTTCATTTGTTTTTTTTATTGTTAAAATGAGTGAATCTAATGAATAAATTCGATACATTTTAAAATTTTACTACAAAAAAGGTAAAAATGCAACACAAACCGCGAAAAAAAATTGTGATGTTTATGGACCTAATGCAGTATCTGTGAGAGTAGCGCAAATTTGGTTTAAGCGTTTTCAATCCGGAAATTTTGATATCAAAGATGCACGTCGCTCTGGTCGCCCTATTACGGATAAAAATGATGCCGTTTTTGAAAAAGTGGAGCAAGATCGGCATATTAGTAGTTACGATGTAGCTGGAGAACTGGGAATTGACCACAAAACGGTTTTGGCGCATTTGAAAAATGCTCGATATTTGGGTGCCTCCTAAGCTCACTGAAAGAAACCTAATGAACCGTGTACTCATTTGTGATTCTTTATTACGACGTAATGAAACCGAACCATTTTTGAAGAAGCTGATAACTGGTGATGAAAAGTGGATCACGTACGAGAAGAACGTGTGAAAAAGACCGTGGTCAAAGGCCGGTCAGGCTTCAGACTGTGGCGAAATCCGGGTTAACTCGCAACAAGGTGATGCTGTGTGTATGGTGGGATTGGAAGGGCATTATTCATTATCAGCTGTTACCGCCAGGCAGGAACATCGATTCTGAACTGTACTGCGAACAACTGATGAGATTAAGGCAAAAAGTTGAGAAAGTGGCCGGAATTAATCAACAGAAGGGGTGTGGTTTTTCACCCTAATAACGCTAGACCTCACACATCTTTAGCTACTCAGCGAAAATTACGAGAGTTTGGCTGGGAGGTTTTAATGCATCCGCCGTATAGTCCTGACCTTGCACCTTCAGATTTTCACCTGTTTCGGTCTCTCCAGAATTCCTTAGGCAGTGTCAGGTTAACATCACGAGAGGACTGCCAAAACCACTTGTCGCAGTTTTTTGATCAGAAGCCCCAAAATTTTTATAGCAATGGGATCACGTCCCTACCTACAAGATGGCAAAAAGCTATCCAGCAAAATGGCACCTACATACTTTAGTCAAATGTAAATAAACTTTATAAAAAAAACCTTTTGAATTTTTATATAAAATGCGAAAAACTTTTTCCCCAACCTAATATATAGATCCTTTAATAACGGCAACAAACAAATGATAGTTTTTTAGACGGGTAAACTTCGGATATATAGTGGTGAAAGACAATTTCGTTTATCAAGTTTTGGTTATAAGTCGAAAAAATATAACAAATACTGAAATATGCAAAAAAGACAACTTTCATTTAATTATCCTCTCGATGATATGGTTTAACTTTAGAACTATCTCTTTTAATATTATTGCAAAAACAATATTTGTTTATAAAGAAACGTCCAGTGTACCCATTTCACATAGCCTTACATTTCAAAAGAAAAACAACTATGATACACAAAAAGCTATTGGAATGAAACCTAAGTAATTCTATAACAATATACTAAATGTAATTTTACAGACCAATCTAAATTAAAAACCAAACTAAATAGGTGCTTTTTTTATTGCCTCAAGCAGACAAACAGGTAGGTGTCCTACTTTATGGAAAGTGGTTACTGTTGCCTACGGATGTTTGTCCAGCGGGGTTGTCAGCCTCTAAGAAATTTTATAACACTCTTCTAAAACAACCCCCATGTCCTAGCGCAAAGGAAAATCTCCAGAACGTTATTATATTCTTAACAAATATTCCAGAGAACTTCATGATTGTATAATAGGGTAACATATTTTATTCGTCAATTGTCATTTTCAGCATATTTCTTATATGTGGATGATAATTATTTCGCCCATTGTTACTTAAGATCTCACTCACCTCATGTGTGCTTCTCGGCTGCGATAGCTGGTTCATCTTTCTAGCGACATCAAGCGGTGGAGTCACAGTGTCATCCACTAATGTCACAAGCATTTTGTCACTAGACAGAACACCCACAATATGTGCAATCAGGGTCTTCTCAAGTGCCAACATCTCTAATTGATTGGATGTCTTTGTTTCCACTGGTTTGTTTTCAAAACCCTAATAGGAATATCAAAACCTGAACCTTGTGTTATCAATGGTGTATTAAATCTACACATGATGCACGATAGAATAGGGGAGCAGACAGGGGTAATTCTCCGCATCCAACCAACTTCCAATGTCCAACGTCATGCACCCAACCAGGATTTCTTCAAAAATATTATAGCTTTTTAAAAATGTATTTCAACTGCTTTGTTGATAACAATTATGAGCGCTAATCAAGTAATTATAGCCATACATGAATGATCTAGTATTAGTCTTAAAAAAACCTGGTTGCAAACAATGATGCAGGTTGGATAATCTGCGAACAAGGAGAATCACCCACAGTCTAATCAACTAAGATATTTTTTATTATCTTACAAAGTATCACAGCCTCTTAGATCTTGTACCAGCACCTACTTATGACATCATAAGTAGATACAAGTGAAAGAAATCACATAGCACATTAAATTTGAAAAGCAATTAAAATTATTTCTTTAATGTTATTTTGAAAAGTTAGATACTAACATGTTATTTTGATGAGTGTTCTTTTTTTTTAAATTGAAAACAATAAAAGAAAACTTATTTGTATCATATTTTATGCATAGTCCATCAAGACTATAAGTAGAATACTGAGCCCAGATCAGTCTTCTATGGGTAAGGTGCCCAGAAGGCTGGCTATGTTTCCTCACTGGATCACCAGCCCTCTAATCACCTGAAGAGTCAATGAGTCGTTTTGATAAATTTTGATAGAGGCAATGGCCTCTGTACTTTTATAAGTAAAAATATCAGAATTTATTGTAACATATTGTGTTGACATCTCTACTCTTACAATGAAATAAAAAACAATTTGAAAGAGTAGAATACACTTTTGATATAGTTAAAATTTTACAAAAAGTTGTGAAGAATGGCCTGTGATATTGATGGGAACAAGGACACCTTTTTTCTAAAAATATGTTTGACAATAAACATTAAAAGTTTAAAGCTTGGACCTTTTAGCACACACAAACCATGCAATTGTGCCAAGTTTTGGGTTGATCTTGTTTTATATAACTATGTAGAAAAAGTAGAAAGTCTTTTCTTGGTAGAAACTTGGAAAGGGGTGTTTCGCAGTTTCATTTTCAAAAAATGTGTAATATTATTTAAAAATGGACAATTGTTTTAGGATATTTATTATTTTTAGTTAGGAATTTGTATGTGTTGAAAAACTCAACTATTTAGTGATTGTGCCTTTTAAGCTGCCACAAAATTAATTACACAGCAGTCAAAGACATACAATTTTGCTGAGGTTTACGCTGGAAATTTATTTTAAAAAATTAATGTTTTTTTTAATACTTGAGACTGGTTAGATACATAAATCATGCAGACCCTTATTTAAAAAGAACAGTAATAGGAAAGTATTGGAATGTTATCTGTTTATAATTATACTTTTCAGAAAGTAGAGTAAATTTTAATGAAACTTTAAATAGTGATAAATTGATAACATAACCTTGAGACAGGACATGTAATTTTTTTATTTTTAAATATATTATCCTTAAGATACTTATTTTAGTAGAAATATAACTTCTTTAATACAATAAATTTATTTTTAGTTATATCATCCATTTCTTTATCACAATTATTACTTAGGAATAGCTAGGAAAGAAAAGAAAGCAACATATAATATAAAACAGCATTAAAGTTAGATGTCCAAAAAGGCAATGACTGCACAACATGGAGCCGAACAAGTGAGGTAAAGAAATGACAACTGCAGACATTGCAGTGTGTAAAATAGAATAGATTGAGTAATAAGGCATACTCCACTTGGCAGCCAAGATTAATAACTACAAAATAGAAAGAGAGAAAGATAATAATTCATATAATTATCAACATTCTAGACTCACCTTTAAGGCACATTTCATGGCTTGTGCAGGCAGCATTAATAAATCAGGTGTAATAGTTCTCAAGTCAGACACATCAATTTCCTGCTCATTACCATAGTCCACATAGGCAACTACCACTTTGTTGTCTTTGGTAGATCTTACTCTTGCCCTATACCAATTCTCATCATCTGGGAATCTTGCACAGCAAGATGCACCCACAGGCAACTCACCAGGGGATGATGTTTTCTCACAGTGAACTTTCACAGCATCCATTACAGCATTCAATTCATCAATTTTATCAGACAACTGAACATAGAATTTTATGCAACTATCCACATATGATACAAGTACAGATTGCTTTGTTCCAAGAGGTAGCATTTCCATCCACTTAAATTGTAATTTATCCTTCATATTGGCCAGTAACAAATCTAACACATTTTTATCATCTAAATATAGTTCTCCATACTGTATCAAAGGAGGTCCCTCTGGTGATACAACTTTTAAAGTCAACACTTTCCCACTAGCCAGCTGCTTGAATGTCTCATTCAAATGTGGACCTTTCTCTAACTTCTTAACTCCAGACAGGCAGAACCTCATGGCAAACACATTTGGCTTCACAAACTCTTCTGGGATATCAAATATATCATAGTATGATACCATTTCTGTATCCCCAAAGTCGACAAAGAACAATTTGCATTGAGATCCAGAGAGATTCATGACAATAGCTCTGCAGATAATTCTATCACCTGACATGCGACCTAAGCACACTGTGCCAATCATTGGTGGCTCAGTGAGACTGCTGTGGGGTCTTCTGTTAATCTCATCCATCATGTCTTGGAATTTATTAGCATCTGCCACCAGCTGTGCTGCAAACAGTTCTGGGCCCTCTTCAGCATAGGATACAAACACTTTGTGTTCAGAATTCACTTCAAGCAGACGACTTTTGTAAGTTATTAATTTTTTTGGTGATGTAGGTTTAGTTGATGAATTATTCTGTTTAGGTGCAGCTATCGGTGGAGATACAGATGCAGCAACAGCCAATTGAGGTTGCCTTGCTGGTTTTAAATTGACTGGATTTCTCGATACTCTGTTGGCTTGTAATCTATGACTTACAAAAGAAGGAGGTGGTATACTACCATTAAATGGAACAGCTACATGTTGCCTCATCACTGAAGCAGGGTTAGATGGAAAGTTGTGATTGATTAAAAATGGTACATGTTCTGTATAAGAGGTAGATTCTAAACTGAAATTTGGATGCAAATTTACAACCTGTTGGTTATCTCCTGCCATTTGAAGTAGCATTGCCTCCTGTTTGGCCAGTGCTATGGCTATGCCTAGCCTGATCGCGACTAAATGTGTCGAAAGATCATTCCCATTGAATACTAGAGAAATTAAAGGTAGTGTGGGAGTTTGAGCATCTACTGTAGCTGGATATTCTGAGTAGCAAAGTAAGCTCTGAAGTTTTAAAATAAGACGTTCTTCCCAGTTACCAGAAGGATTCATCACTCGTGAAAGATAATAGTCCGCTGCTTGGCCTCGCAGTTTTAGGAACAAAGGATCGTAGTTGTCCAGAAAACGGATAGCGCTCAATGATATATTGTCTTTATTACCAAAATCGATAAAGTGAACTCCGACAAGACCAGTTGCTAATCTTGCGGTGTTTATTATTTTAGCTCTATAATAGGTCCCATCTTTGTATTTGGCGGCACAAATCACGCCTTCATGTATGGCTCCTGGAGTTGGAGTGCCAACACCACTCTCTAAGTCATTTCGAGCTGTATTAAATAAAGTCTCGATCATGAGCGAGGCTTGGTGGTCAAGCTGTCCACTTAATCTTAAAAAATGACCCTCACCGTCAACATGGGTCACATAAAGACCAAACGATCTCGGAATTTCGGACGGTAAAGCCATTTGCTAAACACGATGTAGTACTAATGCGAAATTAACCACAAAAGACAATAAAAACTCACATAACTCTTATTAGATACAATTATAAAACACGTACTTTTTTAGGAAAAAAGGCACCGCTTTCCTTTCCGTTTACGTTTTCAACAAACATGGCGCCTCTCCTGTCGTAGAATACTATATGCATAGACCTCAGAGCCTAATTCAGTGACAGTGACTGTTCAGTTCTGTCATTTATTTATTTAGGTTTATGGCTTGGCAGCTAGGCTTTTAAGCCAGATCTTAGATTTTTAATGTAGTTTCTTAATTTCCTATGTGTAGCACAGCTGAACTGTAGGTTATCAGCTACTGCCATTCAACGGAGTTGTTGTGACAACTTAAAAGGCCACATTTGACTATACAGTTATCATTTCTCACAAAACACATAATTACTACTCAAAAATATCAATATCCTACAACTATTGTTCATTTTAGAGTAATTTTACACATTTTTAGAAAATAAAACTGCAGAGCACAACATCTCCTTTCAGTTCCCGCCAAAAACTCCATCAGTTCTGTCATCACTCATAAACTCAATAGATCTTCGCAACACTGCGTTGCGCAAAGTTCTTTCAATCCACTGCATTACTGCACGACCTAGTGTGTAAGCACACACTTACTCCAACTCCCAATGTGCTGCCTATTTACTAGAGTTGCGTAGGACACGACGAGCCTACGAGCCGGTACATTTGTCCCGTACAAAATCCAATTGTACTGATACGGTACAAAATCTAAAAAAGTAATGCTTCAAATATTTTGTCGCGCTACTACTCAATGTATTACTCGCGCCTCAAATGTAAGAGGAAGGATAGAATGAGGCATAAGCTAAAATAGTACAATACCGACACTCCGGATATTCACATGACAAAGAGGGACAACATGACTCTGTAATACATAGGTACAATTTGTAAGAAACGGTACAACCGAGGGAATGACGACCATCGCTTCAAGTGTACTGCCGCACTACAAATTTACAAATGTACTGCTACGCTACAAATGTACTGGCATGGTACAAATGTACTGCTACGCTACCAATGTTCTGGCATAGTAAAAATTTACTCCTAGTACACAATGCCTCGCCTCATTTGAAGTGGTACATTGTACTGGTTCAGTATAAAATGTCATGTTACTCTTACAAACTCATTTTAAAATCATGTACTGCCCAACACTACTATTTACAGTGACAACACAACTTAAAAGTATTACACATAGGTGCGCGCATGCTAAGTCTGCGCGCGGTTGTATTATATTATATGGTACTAATGGTGCATCCGTCGGACGCATCCGAACAATGTGCACACCAGAACCATAACGAACTCTCTCCAGATTACTTTAGGACGTCCGAATGCTCAAGGTCACGTTCGCGACTTACGACTTATTATATCATACACACACTTTAAGCCTTTCTAAAACAAAATAAGTCTTCGTACGTAACGTAAATCAAAATTGTCGATGTTAGCATTTGCAGTCCACGCTGTTTTCTGTGATTTTTGAAAGAAATAAATTGTCAACATTATTTACATGCTGCTGTTTGGTAGACTATTGTTGAAGGCACTACATAGTGCCATTTTGTTTTTGATGATACATGACTTATGTGATTACATAGAACGCGTTCCGTCAGTAGCTTACAACGCCCAAAATACTCTGTCAGCCGTTACGTTACCGTTACCGTTACCGTTACACATGGCGACCACGGTCGGAATGGTCGTGGTGAAAACGTCTCTAATGACGTCATCATTTTCGATCACACAGCGCTCACAACGACCCATGTCAAGAGGTGGGTCGAAGTGGGCGTTGACTACATAGCTTTAATTTTTTCTGTCGATTGACGTTAAAAAAGACGCGATTTTCAAATCTATTAGTGACATTTTTGTGTATTTCGTCGTTTATGACATCAACGTTCCATAATCCGTTTGACTAGTGTTTATAATTGTAATATCCACAAGCAAGTGGTATGGGAAAAACCGCGATCATGAACGTGGTCGTTGTGAGCCTCTTGTGAAACGTAGTGATAGTAGTCTCTAAATAGGCTGTCGCTATCGCTGATTGTTATTGTCAGTGACTGTCTGGCAAATAGATGGCAAAGAAGGTTGGTAAAATTTTATATTATTCATTAAAAATACCTAAGTGCTGTGTGTGCTTATTTTCTTCACTTTAACTTATAGGTTGCCTTAATGTTGAATATTTTTTTTGTACAAAGCAAAGAACACATACGGTAACATCCATCCCATATTTTATATATCCATACTCTTTTAATTTTTGAGAGTAATAAATTAAATAAACTAAAATAAATAACTCATAATTTATTATACCATTTTTTTTCAAATTGTTTGTAACTTTTACAAAAGCTGTATTTTGTATTTCTACTAGTAATTGAAGTGCTTTTTTATACTTTGTCAACCAAAATATTTAATATGAACTAATAGGTCTTAATATAAATATCCTAAAAATATATATAGTTACCTATACATACAACTTAAAATAAAACTAATGCATTTAAATCAAAATACCTAACATGTACACTATAAAACTCTATAAACTAAAATCGCTCCCGGCCGAACAAACCGCTGTCGCAGGGCAATGTACCTAGAACATATCAGTTATTAAGGAAAGATTTGAAATAGCATATTTTCGCAAAATTTCACAAACACAACACTCTTTGTATACTTTGTAAGCTGCAAAATAAATACTGAGCATATGAAGCAAAGGATTTTTGTTTTGCAAATGGATGTTTTTTAGAAAAAAAAACACGTCATTCATCATTATAACGAAAACATAGAACATTTTGTGGAGTTTTTGGCGGGAACTATAAGGGGACGTTGTGCTGTGCAGTTTTATTTTCTAAAAATGTGTAAAAGTACTCTAAAATGAACAATAGTTGTAGGATATTGATAGTTTTTGAGTAGTAATTACGTATTTTCGTAAGAAATGTAAACTGTATAGTCAGATGTGGTCTTTCGAGTTTTCACAAGAACTCCATTGAATGGCGTCGGTTGTAGCCTGCAATACAACTGCGCTACTATACGAAGACCTATACATCAGAACTGGTTGTATGTACTAAGATTCCTTTGCCTACCTTTGTGGCGAATTCTACTACTACTACTATTAGAACATTTTCTTCCCCAGGCTGTCTCTATATATATTCAATCATTAGTCTGTGCTATATATAGTGTATCATCTATGCCAGGCGGTCTGTGACTGTGATTATTATTTCTTGAAATGTGAAATTGTAAATACATTATTGAAAAAGTCCACGTAAATAGTGATTATATCATTATATACTCTTTGAAACACAATAACCAACAGTCTACTATATTAAAAACTCCTGTGCAATATGTACATTTTCAAAGTTTAAAGTTCGTTAGATGTTATATCCTCTTCAAAATGATTGAAACTTGTTCTAAAAGATGTATGCTATTAGGCACTGTTTGCTTGGGAGTGTAAGTAAACTTTTATTATGTAATAAAAAGGCCCAATACACAAATCATAATAATCGTTTCCTCTTTTAGCTTAACTATAGCAGTGCTCATATTGGAGTCACATTTAGCGGAAACACTCTCTGGAAGTCAGAGAATGAAAAATAAAACGTTTCCTACGGAAAATAATTCGACCTGTTGGATGCACCAGCCATATACAATAATCAACGAATGCCACCCTTGTTCTGGTATGGATATTTTAAATTAACATAGTTGGATTTCATATTGTGATAAATCATTGTTTTTCGTATAGAATTGAACAGTACCTATGCTGACAAACAATATTTTAGTTCTACTGTAGAAAAAGCATATTAAGAATGAAAATCACCTAGTACAAAACATAATTCTGTAAAAGCTTTTAAGATCTATGTCTCTACTGCAGCAGCAGAGTGTGCCACAAGTCACTGGGCCTTTTGCTTTGATTTACAAAAACACAAAGTTTTAACCTATGGCTTATTATTTAAACCATTGACAAATTAAAAGTGTTAATAAGTTTTTAATTTCATATTTAAACAGAAAGTTGGGGTATAGTTACATGGCACTTTTATTTATTATTTGAGATATAGAGTGAATTTTGGGTGGTTTAAAAAAAAGGCTAATGCTGGAATGAAGCGAAGCAGAGCTTAACCTTCTAACTTATATTAAAAAGATTCAAATCTATTCATAATAAATAAAAGTGCTATATCCCACCCAAACTAAACATTTTAACTATAGCTGCTGAATAGTTTAAGGTGATTAAATGGCCCGGGATGTTATTTGCCGAGAGTGGAAACAACTATATTGTATTAGTACTTATTTGTGACTGTCAAAATATGGCTTACATGAACAGCTGTACTTTACACTATAATTGCAATTTTGCATTGTGACTGACTTTAGTCATACAAAACTAAATTAATAAAATTACATACAATCATAAACTCTCTAAAATTAAAATATTTCATAATAGCAATATCTAGCTGATCTACTTACTGAATGAAGTAGAAAAAAACTATCAACAAAATATGTTAATTACTGGCTTCACCAGTCCTGTTGCAGTATTCTTATTTTATGGTTCTATTGATAATTCAATAGTAATTTCATAATGAATAGAGATGTAAATCTTCATGTTTCTTAGATTTCGAGATACGAAGTAAGAGTATAGGAGTATGCATTCATACAAGTTTCAAAGAAATTCTCAAGTGTCAAAACGGTGAAACAGTAACCCGAAGGTAATGTGATTAGTATCAATTTTATGTTTCATTAAGTTAACAGTAAAAAAAATATAACTGTTACTTGATATATGATTGAATCTCCCAAGAGCATCATTGCCCACAACAAGGTTCTTTTTAAAGTCCTATAAAATATATTCTTAAGAATTTTTGTATTTCAAGTGCCTTGCTGATATCAATAATAAGCATTAATTAGTATTATTGTAGCCAAAAATTAATCATCTAGTTTAAAAAAACATAGTTGTGGAAAATGGTATTTAGGAGATTCACCAATATAGGAGAAGATAATTTATGTTTTCTTTTTTTTTCAATTCCCAATCATTTAAGGTCAGTATACTGTGTTTAGATAGTGGAATGTTTAAAAGTCTCGCAAGTAAGACTCATTCTGATCTTAATTGTTTTATGGTGAATTGTCATCGGACTCCCAAAAGGAGGAGGTTCTCAATTCATCTGTATGTTTTTTTTTATGTAGGTTGCTCGTTATCTCAGTCAATTGTGGACCAATTTTCAAAATTGTTTTTTTAATCGAAAGGTTATACTCCTGAATTGGTCCCATTATCACCATGTCAGGCTGGGATTGGTGGGTTCTAAGGAATTAGAGAAATCCATTAAAATTCAGTATGACACGATATCTCTGTCAACTGTAAACCAATTTTAAATATTTTTTTTTATCTGTAAGTTTAACTCCTGCGGTAGCCCCATGTCACCGAGTCGAGGATCTGATGAGGGAATCCCAGGGAAATCGAGAATAACCCTTATTGAAAAAACACCGTACATGCTTGATGATGATGATACCAACAGACATATACATGATTGTATATGCTTGTAGGTATTACATTTTTTAAAGGCGCAATTTTTTTTAATATGCATGTTACTCGCGCTTTTTCCGTCAGTTGTAAATTGAATTTTCAAATTCTTTTTTAATTGAAAGAATCTACTGCCGAGATGTTCCCATGGTCACCAAGTCAGGATCTGATAAGTGGATCCCAGAGAGAGTAACCCTTATTAAAAAAGCCGAGCGCCTACATTTTTCCAAAAAAAGCTTTCTACAGGCACTATATATTTTGTGACAAATTGCATAACATGCCTACGCATGTTATGCAATTTGTCACTTGTGGATTCCAATTTGAAATTTTTTCTTTATTTGTAACTATATACTCCTGAGGTCATCCCATGGTCACCAAGTCAGGACCTGACTAGTAGATCATAAGAAAATCGAGAACAACCCTTGTTGAAGAGCATATTAACCGAAGAGTGAGATGGCAAATTTGTATATGCATGCCATTTGTACAATTTCTACAGGTGCTTGATACATTATTTCTAAAACTATTGAAGTATTTGCACAATTAAAAAGAAAAAATACATATTTAAAAACAAAAAACCGCCTTCACAATAAAAACCAATAAATAAATATTCAACCGACTTCTTTCTACATCTTGAAGTCCATGTCAAGGAAAACATAAAAATTACTACATTTTGTTCTTTTATGTTTTAGTTGGCACCAACTTCAGGATGTTGTAGAAAGAAGTTAGTTAAATATGCCTTTTTGGTTTTGTGAAGTCTGTTTTGTTTTTGTTTAAAAATATATTTATTAAACTTCTAATTGCTATAAAATTTTACCTGTAAAGGCTAAACAATACTTAAGTATATGATTACTGATTACATAGGAGGATATGAATGTATATTCTTTTCTGATTTAATATTTTTTATCATTTCAGCTGCGATAGAGTAGCATATCTTGAAGAAAGGGCATATTGGAAGTTTACCATATGGAGCTTTGTTATTGGAACAGCATCATCTATGGTTGTCATGTTAAGACTGAGGGTCTTGAATCACAGGGCCAAGATACGAGCACGACAAGTATTGAGTAATGGATCTATATAACTTAAATAACATGATTTATACCATAAAGTCTCAATACTGCTGCTAATAAACACATACTACACTTGAGGTGGGGGCGGCGCGGCAGCGGTGCCATCTACATGAGTCTTAATGAAGATCACTGTTTTTGCCAGTTTGCTATGGCATCATAAAAAGTATGTTAATTTAAAATACAACATCTCATAAACTACTCAGTGGATTTTGTTTAAACCAGTTTGTATTACAAGTAGTAAATTCAATATATAAATATGTGGCTTAAAGGACACAATAACTTTATAAGGATTTAACACTTTATATTGCTATACCCATTGGTACAGCAATATAAAAGGTTGTTCAATTATTTTATCTATTGCAAAATAAATTTTAAATGTACAAAATTTTATTATTTTGTACATAAGCTTACACATAATAAACACATCTGTGGCTTGAACCTTCTGAAGCATAAAGGGCCCTCCACATTATTGTGAAAATGGGGAACATATTTTCAGAAGTATTCATTCTTTACATTAAAAACAATAACATTATATTACACAAAGAAAATTAAGAACTCTGTCACTTTTAAAACATCTTCTTGGTAATCTCTCAACATGCCACTATATGTAAATTCTACAAGACTAATGAAAAGTACATTTTTGTATAAATAAATAATTTATTGATCAAAAAGTATTTTTAATAGTTCACTTATCACTTTAACATTAACACTGTTCCCTAATAATCTATAACACTGCTTCATTGTTATAGTTGGAGGGAAAGTATAGTCTTTCGGAAAGGCCATTAATGCTAACACTTCTTTAGGTGTAAAAAATCTTAAATGTAACTTCTTCACTGTTGCAACAAAATCATCACTTCCTACTTTATAGGTATTAGCCTCTTCAAAACATTTCTTAACCTCCTCAAGATTTGCATCAGTGTACACAGATCCTGTACCTTCTACATAATGAGAATAAGCTTTTGTAAAACAACAGGATCTATTTGAATCTTTATAGCAAATATCTAATAAGTTTGCTCTCTTTAGCAATTTGTTTGTGAGAAGAAACTTGTCTAATGTATTCTTCTCTATAATTCTTTCTAAGAGGTATGGCGATTTATAATTGTGTGGAAGACTAGTCATCTAGAAAAGAAAAAGAAAACTATTTTTACTTTTAGTAGCAAACTATCCAGTGTTCATATAAAACTTATTTTTAAAATTGGCTCTGCATGATTTGCTTGTCTTGCAAGTATCCATAAATATTCATATTTTAGAATAGGATTCAAACAAAAACCTCAACCAAATTGTAGTTCTTTGACTGACACCAAATGATGAATGACAATTCTTGTGATAGTTTGAATAGGCATGTTTCACTAAGCAATTAAGATTTTTTACTCAAAAATAAATGTACAATATTGGTACAAAATGATATAACATTCCCTTCAAAATTTCACCAAAAAGCCTCTAATATAAAACTTATTCTTGTCACCATACTAAATTTATCTACAAGCCCTTTGCTAGTCTGGTATCTAAACTAGAACTAAATAAAACTTGAATTAAAGTCATCAATGCCTGTCATACTGCAAAATATATTTTTTTTAAATCCTTTCGGTGATACATAAAGTGTACACTGCTGCTCAAGACAAATAGGACTCATGGTACCTACCAGAACCAATGTTGCTCCACTCACTGAATGCGAACCGACACCATCGGACACTAATGACCCTGGCAGATGTGGTTCAGTTAATAAATTAAGGGCTATGATGTTAACAACATTAATATGGCAACATTTAATAAATAAACATAAGAAAATTTATCAAATGAATTTAGATTTATTATATCTAGGCAAGTGTTCCAAGGAAAATATATTCTATATAGATACTACTTACAACTTCATCTTTTCTCTTAAAATTCCATATTGGTTGTTTTCTAGCTATGCAATAGTACCTCAACCTTGAATTTGGGACCCCAATGCTTGAAGGGCACAGTAGAAATTCTTGGTAAACAAACTGACATTCTTCCAATTTTTGAATAAAAAGATTTCTAACAGTTGAAGATTCAAATCCTTTCACATTCTCCATCAAAATGTACTCAATACTGTTCAACTTGTCCAAAATATTAATTATGTACAAAAATGATATCGTTCTGGGATCATTTTCATCTAAAAAATTGCCATTTCGTGTGAAAGGTTGACATGGTGGGGACATCAATATTGTATTAATATCCAATTTCTCTATTTCATTAATTGGTAAAGCCTGAATATTTCTGTTTAACACATTTGTGCTGGGAAAATTGTATTTGTATACTTCATTGGCAACAGTATTAATGTCTACAGCAGCAATTATTTCTCCTGCTATTTTAGACTCTGTAAAGAAAATGTATTTACAAGAAATTAAAGATATAATAAGGCAACTACTACTCATCTCATTACTGTGTCAACTTGTCAAGTATAAATAGGACTACCACCGTTCAATGCACAATGCATTCCTCCAATTCCACTATATAGTTCTAGTACTTTAATGAACATTTTAAGACATGGGGGGTTATAATGAAACTAAAAAATATTCAATCCAAATTTTCTAAATCAAACAATAGTCAACGATAGAGTTTTTACGTGTATCATCTATGGATTTTAGAGTTTTTACTCCATAATAAGATTTTTAGCGGGAATTGAAAAGAGATGTTGTGCTGTGCAGTTTTATTTTCTAGAAATGTGTAAAATTACTCTAAAATGAACAATAGTTGTAAGATATTGATAGTTTTTGAGTAGTAATTATGTGTTTTGTGAGAAATGTAATATGTGTAGTCAAATGTAGCCTTTTGAGTTGTCACAAGAACTCCCTTGAATGGCACCAGCTGATAACCTACAGTTCAGCTGTGCTACACATAGGCATGAGATTAAGAAAATGAAGAAACAACACTATAAACCTAAGATCCGGCTTAAAGGTCTAGCTGTCAAGCCATAAACCTAAATAAATAGTAAACGTAGGAGGGAGTTTTTGGCGGGAACTGAAAGGGGACGTTGTTCTGTGCAGTTTTATTTTCTAAAAATGTGTAAAATTACTCTAAAATGAACAATAGTTGCAAGATATTGATAGTTTTTGAGCAGTAATTATGTATTTTTGTGAGAAATGTGAACTGTATAGCCAAATGTGGCTTTTCGAGTTTTCACAAGAACTCCGTTGTATGGCGTCGATTGTAGCTTACAATACAACTGCGCCTGGCTTAAAGACCTAGTAGCCAAGTCATAAACATAAAAACGTAGGAGTTTTTGGCGGGAACTGAAAGGAGATGTTGTGCTGTGCAGTTTTATTTTCTAAAAATGTGTAAAATTACTTTAAAATGAACAAGAGTTGTAGGATATTGATAGTTTTTGAGTAGTAATTATGTGTTTTGTGAGAAATGTGAACTGTATAGTCAAATGTGGCCTTTTGAGTTGTCACAAGAACTCCGTTGAATGGCACCACCTGATAACCTACAGTTCAGCTGTGCTACAGATAGGTTTAAGAAAATGAAGAAACTACATAATATTATTTATTCAAAACATATGAAACAATCATTATAGTCTTTATTAACCCAAAGGTCTAGTAAAAGGTCTTAAGTTTTGAATTATGATAATTTTCACTATATCTCAGATCCCTATAAAGTTTTTATGTAAAGAGCAAATATAGTATATAAGCACCTATTTTTGATAAGCATATCAACACAAATCTTAAAGATTTCATGAATACAATAAGATTTATTTTCACACTCGACGATCTTGCTGGATGTTAAGTCAAAAAAGACAATAATTTGTTTCATTGTTTTTGTTGGCACTATTGCTTGGTCATACACAAACAAAAACCTCGAACATTGTTTTTGGATACACTACTTTAAAGAAAGGCGATAAATTGGAACTAGCACCAATGCTTAAAATTGGGTTACTTAAAATAGTACCCTGGGCGTTTATTTAGTTAATTCGATTTGGCGCTGGGCTTTATTCACTAATTCATTGAAGTACTTTTTTTTGGCCCGTGGGCGCCAATAGGATATAACAAGTTTGTATTTAACTTTTATTAGCGATTTCATACTTTTTTTAAAACAACCCAAAAGGGGTTAAGTCCCCAATCTGAAGACACTGTCTATGCTTCTTCTTTTTCTTTATTCATTTTTGACTTGGCACGGTTTGTGCTTTAATCACTCTTTATTAAAATAACCCGTTCAATTAAGTGGATACATTGAGCTAACGCAGGTCAGCAAACTGTTCTGTTGGTTCATTGTGTTGGTTCATGTGAAGCCACGTTTGAGCTATTTCTGAACATTAGAAAAAAATGTTAAACGTAGAAACTGTCGTGTGTCTCTCACTAGTTGTCACTGTTACATCACAAAACAATTTTCATGAAAAAAGTAACTTTAAAAATACAGTCATGGCGGATATCAAGTTGGGGAAGGATGTTCAAAATGTCGCTGATGGAGGATCCCTATCTAAAGAACAAATATATTTAGAGGAAACCTTTTATATACTGTCTAAGAAGAACTCAGTGTTCCGCGTTCGACTCACTGCTAGAGGATTGTCACTAACAAAAGAGACAGAAGGTAGTTCTAAAGAACAGACAATATTGTTGCGCGATATCATCGGCAGCAAATGTATGAGAAGTAAGAGACGGCGCCCTGGAGCCAGTTCTTGTGTCTGCAGTTCCCTGGTGGGGAACCAGCAGTTGAAAGTCGTCGATGAAAATAGTGGCGATCTCGACGAGAATGATATCAGCGCTTATCTTTACATTTACGCTTACATCTTAAAACGAAGTCGTCGCACCTTGAAAAGAGAGAGAACCACGATAACACTGCGGTTCAGATCGTTCGATAAATATGAAGATAACAACAGAGAAGCGCAGAAGTGGCGGACGACTATAAAGTGTTTGGTAGCCGGGCAGCCTATTACGTATATGCCGCCAACAAATGATAAGAAGTTGCTTATACTGTTGAATCCTAAATCAGGGCCGGGAAAAGCGAGAGAGCTGTTTCAAACGAAGGTTGCTCCGATACTACAGGAGGCTGAGGTACCCTATGATCTTCATGTCACCAAATATGCTCAGTATGCACGTGAATTTGTCCGCACTCGCAACATATACGGATGGCGCGGAATCGTGGCGGTTGGTGGCGATGGTGTTCTCTTTGAGGTCTTAAATGGAATGTTTGAGCGCTTAGATTGGCAGCAGGCCCTAGCCGAGGTGCCATTAGCCATTATGCCATGTGGCTCAGGCAATGGCTTAGCCAAATCCATCTGTCACCTGTACAAGTAAGTTCCTTTTGAAATCTTTTTCACAGACAGAACATCTTTTCTTTAAAGATAAACAATAAAGTTTTTCAACCTTTAGCCATCACATATCTTCCAATATTGTGTTAATCTTTGTTAGGTGATCATTATCTTACTATTATTATTTATAAAGTAAAATGATTAGCAGTTTTATACAATTTTATTGCTATTTTATATACAAATATGGTTCATAGATATTAGACCAATGTTTAATAATGCTGAATGCATAAAACTATGCCTTCAGCAATTTACTAATACTCGTGCTTTAGTGAATTGCTTTATTCGTAAAACTTAAATTTCAAATCAGTAAAAATATTATTTACAAAATACAGCCTCAATATTTCATTTTATTTATGCCAGCCAATATTTTTATAACCTTTTATACTTTGTCTATATATTTTTATGGCCTGTGGTTTTCAAAGAAATTGTTTTAAGCAAGATTAGATAAGTTTTAAAATCTTTGTATATATTATTACTGGAATAGAAATACCAAACATGTGTAGAAAAAGTTGCTCTTAAGTAATTTATTAAAAATTATATCCTAAAAGTTTGATAATTTTAGAGTTATATTACTAGCTATTTAGAATTTTTTTGAAAATGAATGTATTTATTCCAAAATGGAGTCTTATAAATTAATTACTTATTGAAAATGATAAGTCTACCACTGCTTCTAAAGCAATTTTAGTTATTATTAAAGAGAAGAACTGGCTCAAAAAACTCACAAAGTTATATCTATACTAATATTATAAAGAGGAAAGATTTGTATTTTTGTAACTCATAAACTTATGGATCAATTTCAAAAATTCTTTCACTGTTAGAATGTTTTTTTTTTTTTTAAGGCAGGGGAAATGCATTACACACATACCGGGTCCTTTGCTAGGGATTAGACTGTTGTTGATCATGGAGGCCTTCCACTGAGGCAATCCAAACAATAATCAACCGGCTTGTGTGGAGACTCGACTAATCAACACCCACACTAAAACCCCCCTCCTCCCATGTGCCCCGCGCTTATGGTAGGAAAGGCGTGAGATACAGAATGTAGTTACACCCACACCGATCCTAGCGCACAAGTGCTTGAGAATGCCCCGGGAGACGCAAGCTCACTTCATCAACAGGGGTGAACACTCCTCTGCTCCCTAGATGCTAGAGGGCCCCTGCAGCGGTATTTCAGGGAGGGAGGTCATGCGCATACCTGCGCCTCCGGGCTCCCGACTGACGTCGGCGTCCGCGAGACGCATGCGCACTACCATCTCTCTCCCTATCTCGTTCCACGGCCTCCTTATGAGACACTACCGTCTCGCAGAAATTGGCCGCACCCACCCACCAATCGTCGCTGTGCAGCATGGCTTGCACCAGATCTCCCAGCGATTCGATCGGTCCTACAAGTGTCTCGAGTTCAAACCTCTGAGGTGCCCATGCTGCGCACTCGACTAGTGTGTGTAACGCCGTGTCTAGCGCGCCACACTGGCGGCATTGGGGTGAAGGCAAGCAGCCTGCAATCTGACACAGATACTTATCGAAGCAACCGTGCCCGGTAAGTATCTGTGTCATTCTGAAGGTCAGGGTCCCGCGTTTCCGCGAGAGCCATCGCAACAGCTGCGGTCGAACCGCTTCCACCGTGTCAATGCCAGCAACAGGGTTTTCCAACTCTACTGACCAAGATTGGATCATGGCCGCGGTTTCCCGCGTCCTGATCACCTGGAGTTCGGCCTGGCCATAGACCAGGCTACGGGCGAGGGCATCCTGTCGGGAGCGCCGAACTTTGGCTATCACGTCCGCCTGGAGAGGCCAGGGCGGATCGCCTGCCAAGAGTGTCGACGCCGTCCACGACACTGTACGGTATCCTCGGATGGTCCTCACCTCCAGGACCCGCTGTGCGCGGCACAACAAAGTCCTATTGTGGTGATGAAGTGCAGTGGACCATACGGGTGCACCGTACAGGGCCGTACTCCTAAGGATGCCCATGTAGAGTTTCCAAGTCGTCGTCGTCGTCCCCTCACGTTGGGAAGAAGGCGAGAGAGGGTGCCTGCGGACCTCACGAGCTTGAGAACTAGCTGCTCAAAGTGCGCTTTAAACAGCCATTTCCCATCGAGAATTAGCCCCAGATATTTCATCTGGGGGCCTACACGAATGTCCACCCCTTGGACTGTAACGGACAAGTCCGCGGGGGGGGTTACGAAACCGCCTATGGAACATGATGGCCTCCGTTTTCGCGGGGGAGACCTTCAAGCCCAGCCTACCTATTCTTCGGACCACGATCGCGAACCCGGCGTTGGCGAGGTCCACGGATTCCGCGAATGACGCAGCGCGTGCCGTGAGTAGGGTGTCATCCGCAAAGCAGATTAGCCCTATTCCGGGCAGGACCGGAACCCGAAGGATCCAGTCATAACCGACGTTCCAAAGAACCGGCCCGAGGACCGATCCCTGTGGGACGCCGCACGCGACGCGTCGCCGACCTATTGCGCGATTCTCGGACTCGCCGCTCTCCAAAAGGATATACCTGTCCTGGAGATACGCGCCCAACAGCCTCGTGAGGTACGGGGGAACTCCGTGTGCACAAAGCCCCTCCCTGATCGTCTCGTGAGGGAGGCTGTTAAAGGCGTTCGCTATGTCTAGCGAAACCGCCAGGACAGTGTCCTTTGCTTGGACTGCGTCGTCCGTTACAGATCGCAGTGTCTCGAAGGCGTCCAACGTGGAGCGCCTCCGCCGAAACCCGAACTGCGTCTGTGCTAGCCCCGGCTCCACAGTATCGAAATGCTTAACGAGGCGTTCCGCTAAGATCTCCTCGAAGACCTTGGCGACCTCGTTAAGCAACACTATGGGCCTGTAGGCGGACGGATCGTTGGGAGGACGGCCTCCCTTGGGAATCAGGCATAGTCGGCCCTCCTTCCATTGCGACGGGAACTGACCTGCGCGAATACAGGCATCGAACAGTTTCTTCACTGTTAGAATGCTACATTACCCCTGAGTAACATAGGCTATATTTATTACTAGAAAACAATTACGGATCCCTACTAAAACTTCTATAATTTAAGCCAAGATGTAAAGAATTATCCATAAACCACCCATGTGAAGCTGGGATGGGCCTCTAGTTAATTATATAGTAATAGCTGTTACTAGTAATTCTTTTCATTTTTCCCAATTATTTGGGATCTGTAAAACATGGCTCTTCTTTTCTTATCATACTCTTCTATTCTGACATATGTTATTGTTACTAGCAATTATGGCTATACTAATTTTTATTATCAAAACAAATTGAACAAATTCTTATCCCCTATTTACCACCTTTAAGATGAATTTTGAGATGTAGGATAGATAGCCTAGAGTAGTTCCCGAGACACAATCTGTCTTTAATTTTTTTTATTAAGTTCCATTTGATCCTTTAGTTGTGATAACTTAACAAACAATTAAATGGTTCAGTAAGTAATCAGATATTAGAGGCAATGACAAGAAGATTGTTGAAGGTTGTTCAGTGTGTAGTATATTAATAAAGAAGGCAGACCCCAGCAATAGCGAGTTCACCAAGCATCAAGAAAGAGTGAAATGGGTTAGGTTTTTAAATTTTTGTCTAATTATAATATTTCATGAATCTTGATTAGTCTCTTTACATTGATGTTCTTTTTTTGTGTTAATGATTTGCTTTGCGTCATTGTATGAAAATCATTTTCTTCATGAAATAATTACTATCATATTTTAGCAGATACATCAAAAATTAGAAACACTAAAATTTTCTTAATTAATACTAATGATATAATTGTATTTTAATTATTTGATTAATTAACATACAATTCTAAAGAATGGATACAACAGAATAAGAATTATTATTATGTTTTAGTTTAATTTTCTAGCAGTATTATTATAACTTATTAAATTCAAATCAACAAAATGCATGCCTTCCACACACTGTATGGGGTTCCATTCAGGTGATAAACCTTCCCTGTTTTTGCTTGTTTGTTACTGAACCCCAAGAATTAATGGAAAATACTTCATATCAAAAAAATGATCAAAGAATCTTTGGTAACCGTAACTTTCCTTCTGTGCGTTATTTTCAATTAAATATTTTATGAAATCAAATGACAAGAATAGTAGATATTTATCACCTCTATGGAAACTAACTTCACTTAGTCAATTTTCTTTTATTGTGACACTGGCAAATAGGCCGATGGCCCATCCAATGGAGAATGGTTACTGTCGCCCATAGATGGTTACGATACCAGGGGTTACAACAAAGGGGTGCAACAATAGAGATGGGCTATAGGAATCAGATATGGGAAAGAGGGGATAGGGTAGAGAAGATGGAATAAGTTTTATTAAACTGCATAAAAATTAATAAAAGATGGAATGCTCAGCAAGAGATGCTTATAAGCACTAAGCCCTCCTATTGTTCTAATCTTTATCTGTAATTAAAATTGATATGCTAATGTGGTGAATAATTTAAAAAATCTGCGTATCTAAATTCTAAACTCAAACATATTTGCAGCTTTATTACATACTGGGATATATTTGCTGTCGAGTAGCAAAAACCGCATTGAAATCGGCCCAGTAATTCTCACGTAAATCGCGAACAAACAGACAAACCGAAAATCACAAGAAAACTAAAAAAAACGCATTGTGTTCGCTATCGTTTATATAGTCCATTCCAGTTGTTTTTTTTATTTAAATAGCTTCAATGTACACTGTATATTTAGAATTTTAGAATATTTTATAGATATCTATAGGATTAAAATTTACTTAATTCGTAATCTATTTTTTAACCTACTTAATTTTATGCTAATTATCAGTGACCCAGGGCTAATTGCTGTTATTACAGCAATAATAAATACTTGTTAGTAGTTAAATAAGATTATGCTTATTACTTATCTATTTGCCCTCAAATTCATATTTAATTACTTACCTGACTGGTTATATTTAACATTTTAAATTGCATTATTTCATACAAAAATACGATGATATGCAATAAATTGCAGTCATTGAGAAACATTTAAGAATTTAAGCTGATTTACATTTGTATTAGTTGACTTGTTTCAAGTCCTTATAGTTTGGACAGACCTTTACTTAATCAACAACTTGTTGCTTAACAGGAAAATGTCTGTCCAAATTATAATAAAGACTTAACTCATTGCTTTCACAAGTTACCTGAAAATGTAACTGATGCCAATGTAAATCAGGCTTTGAAGACCTGAATAACAGTACCAAACATGACTATCTCTTTTTCGTGATTACTTACACTGTTATGTGGCGGCATCTAGAATACATCTTTTGGCCATATTTTTTAGCCATATCAGCAGTTCCCAAGAAAAATGTCTGTGACATACATAGAGAAAGACATATGGCAATGATATAAATGTTGTACCTTTGCCAAAATTGCTATTAAACCTTAAAAAGAATTTCATTGAACTATTAAGGTGCTAATTTTTAATGAAAATACTTTTTTTAATCTACTACTTTAATTTTTCTCTTAATTTTCTACTCCATAGTTCAAAAATTAAAAAGGGATCACAATTGTTATTGCTTTTAGAAGCAAATTTTATGTATTGACTTAAAAACATTATATAACACCTATAATTTTATTTCTATAAACTCATCACTCCTCAACATCAATAATCTCAGTAACTCGTCTTTAAAGCAAATATAGAAATGTTTAAAAGTTACTAGGTAAGTGTTGTAATAATGCGCAACACGTGTTTGTTATCACCGAGTGTAATTGTATACTGTGAATCCATGAAGAACTTTTTATCTGGCCTTGTATAACAAAATTGAACTCTGTAATAAAGTTTTTCTTTTACACCTTTAACGTCTTTTGTAGTGTTTTCAAACTAATGGGTAGTTGTTTCTCAAGTCTACATGTTTTAGTATAAAAAACAAATCGACGAGTGCCAGTAAGCTTCGCTTATGAATCCTTTAGAGGTATAAAATGCAATATGTACGTGTACCTAGCCAGCTTGTTTTGGAAATCTTATCCATTGACTTCGATCCATTGAGATATAGACTTTTATAATTATGATCTAAGCTTCGATCACTACTACGAGTATCCTAGTGTCCGCGCCACAAAAGTAGTCTCATGGACACGGTGCTGGAATCGCCGTACTTAATCTTGCCAGAGTAATTATTTTCTAATCCATAAATCGAAGTAAGTAATTGCTGAATAATAAATACAAAGTTCCTTTATTTTCCATGGGACTTTTGTGGCGCGGACTCTACTTATATTATTAAGGAATTATAGGTAGAATACAATGTAAGTTAAGTTTTCTTCATTATTAGTTTATAATTTAATATATGTAAATACATTTTATTGTAATATATCATTAGGAAGTTAATTAATAAGTTTAATCAAACTCAAATAATTGACTAATATACATAATAATATAACTAATTTAAATGAGAAAAAACTTGAGCTATTGAGACGTCACGTCGATACTCAACGGTGCAGTTGTGAAAATGGAACATTAGACGCAGATCAAACAGTTCCCCTGGACACTTTCCATTGTACCTACAGGTGATAGAACACGCAAGGAGACGCAGTCTCCGTGGGCTAAGAAATTCTAAACCATCTATTATTATGTGAAATATGACTATACAAACGATGTGATAACAGATGGAGTCGACGAAACATTAAAATTTTCCACATTTATGTATAAGCATGAATAATTTAAATTCTTCAACTGAGGCTAGTTGAGCGGATTGTATTAAAAATATCAACTTACATTGTCAGTTGTTTCATAACAATAAATTTACCCTCAAGTCATGGCTTTTTAAATACTTTGTCAGACAATTTTTCGTTACCTAGAAAAATAGAAACGTGAACAATCATATTAGCTATTGTATTAGAAATGTTAGGGTATACTAAGATATGCCCGCGACTTCGTCCAGGCTTGACTTGAAATTCCCGGGACACAAAGTACCTTAGCATTTAACAAAGAATGTAAGCCATCGTTTTAGTGAAAACTATCGGAATAAGCTAATTTTTATGCACCCGAATAACAAACAAACCGCAAATGACAACAAATAACAAACCGCACACGGGAAAATTCCCGCGGGATCTCGGGATAAAATATCACACATTTTATCACATAAAATTTGCTATCGATCAGTGAAAAAATCCCATTAGAATTCGTATTTTTTTAACCTGGCCATTTCAAATCATTCGGAGAAAAATTCCCGCAGGATTCACAGGATAAAAAGTAGTGCAGATTTTAAGTCTAAGAATTTGCTGTCGACCAGCAAAACCGCATCGAAATCTGCCCAGTAAGTTTTTACGTGATTCCGAACAAACGGACAAACCGACAAACAAGAATTCAAAAAAAATTGCATCGTGTTCTCCATCGTTCATATAGTATATTCCAATTGGTTTTTTTAAATAGTTTCAATGTACAGACACGGCATTTTTAGAATTTTATAATACTACTATAGTTTAACCCGCGGGCGAGCCGCGGGTCCCCTTCTAGTCCGTGCTTCTTGTTTAAAAAGCAGGCGTTAATACAGGTTACATTGTACAACATTTTTATGTTAGTGCTATTTGCATCCGGAAAATTCACTTAATTTTATCGCAAACTATCCGATCTCCTGGCATATTTATATATGTCCATTTTGGCATTAAAACTGCATTTAAACAAAATTACAATAAAACCGATCCAGTATTCCCAGCAGTTTTCCGTGAAAACTTAACAGAAAGACATATCGAGTTACTATCGCATTTTTTATAGACGATGAATTTTTATATCTATAACTTGAGAAATGATTGGTCTCATCCAAACTTTCATCCTCTATTTCAGACCGTCCTAATTTTATTTATCTATCCCCCTTCTATGAAAACTACAAAAATTACAAAAAGGACAAAAAGGTCCAAAAGAAGAAAAAGTACAAAATTACAGTAATTATCAAAATAACCAAAATGACGAAAGTGGCAGATCATAAAAAAGCAAAACCTATCCCAGTTTCTGGGATAGCCTTTACATAAATCTATCCCATTATCCGAGATGAAAAGAATCCCTTGTGAAACGTCATTATTAAAATTACATATATACTGAATCTCAGCCAAATCGGTCCAATAGTTTTTTCCGTAAAAGCATAACAAACAGAGACAAATATATTTTTATCCTGGAAACTATCCCATTTTTCGGGATAAAAAGTATCCCATGTTTCATTCGGTATATATGTAATTTTAATACCGAGGGTGGACAAGGGGTACTTTTCATCCCGGATAATGGGACAAGTTTGGGGATAGATTCATGTAAAGATTATCCCAGAAAGTAGGAAAGGTTTTTATTTCGTGATTTGCCATTTTCGTTTGGTCGATTTGGTCATTTTGGTCTACATATGTAATTTTAATACCGAAAATTGGCATAGATACTTTTCATCCGGGAGATGAGATAGTTTGCGATATAAAATGAAGTGACTCTTCCGGGCCAAATAACAGTAACATAAAAATTTAATACAATGTAACCTGTGTTGTAACATCTTTAAACAAGAGGCACGCACTAGAGGTTGACCATTGGCGCAGTGGGGTAAACTCTAGTAATACATATTTTTTACAATAGAATAATACATCTATTAGGTTGGGGAAAAAGTTTCTTCGCATTTTATATAAAAATTCAAAAGGTTTTCTTATAAAGTTTATTTACATTTGACTAAAGTATGTAGGTGCCATTTTGTTGGATAACTTTTTGCCATCTAGTAGGTAGGGACGTGATCCCATTGCTATAAAAATTTTGGGGCTTCTGATCAAAAACCACTTGTCGCAGACAACTGGTTTTGGCAGTCCTCTCGTGATGTTAACCTGACACTGCCTAAGGAATTCTGCAGAGACCGAAACAGGTGAAAATCTGAAGGTGCAAGGTCAGGACTACACGGCCGATGCATTAACTCCTCCCAGCCAAATACTCGTAACTTTTGCTGAGTGGCTAAAGATGTGCGAGATCTAGCGTTATCATGGTGAAAAACCACACCCCTTCTGTTGATTATTTCCGGCCGCTTTCTCTCAACTTTTTGTTTTTATCTCTTCAATTGTTCGCAGTACAGTTCAGAATCGATGGTCCTGCCTGGCGGTAACAGCTCATAATGAATAATGCCCTTCCAATCCCTCCATATACACAGCATCACCTTGTTGCGAGTTAACCCGGGTTTCGCCACAGTCTGTGAAGCCTGGCCGGCCTTTGACCACGATCTTTTTCGCACGTTCTTGTCGTACGTGATCCACTTTTCATCACCAGTTATCAGTTTCTACAAAAATGGTTCGGTTTCATTACGTCGTATTAAAGAATCATAAATGAGTACACGGTTCATTAGGTTTCTTTCAGTGAGCTCATGAGGCACCCAAATATTGAGCTTTTTTATGTACCCAGCTTTTTTCGAATACGCCAAAACCGTTTTGTGGTCAATTCCCAGTTCTCCAGCTACATCGTAACTACTAATATGCCGATCTTGCTCCACTTTTTCAAAAATGGCATCAATTTTGTCCGTAACAAGGCGACCAGAGTGACGTGCATCTTTGATATCAAAATTACCGGATTGAAAACGCTTAAACCAAATTTGCGCTACTCTCACAGATACTGCATTAAGTCCATAAACATCACAAATTTTTTTCGCGGCTTGTGTTGCATTTTTACCTTTTTGTAGTAAAATTTTAAAATGTATCGAATTTCTTCATTAGATTTACTCATTTTAACAGTAAGAAAAACAAATGAAAGTCACACATTCCTAATTTGAATTTGGAATTGTCTTCTTTAAAATTAAAACTTTTTAATGATACCAAAACCAGGCAGATACAAATGGTATAGCCAAAGAGATCTTATTACAAGTTCATACATACTATATGCGAAAAGACTTTTTCCCCAACCTATTATTTGAGAAAATTTCAATTAGTAATTGGGTGTTCCTTATGAATATTTTTCTCATACAGCTAAAGTAGCGCTCCGGTATACGAACACTGGATAAGCTGGCGTTATCCATGGATAACGTAGTATTCATAGTATATTCATAGAACAACTTTATAAATTTCTAATATAATTTCATTTCAAGTGGAAAAAACGACATACAAATACAATTATATTCTTTCTGGAGGTATTTTCTCAATCGTGTATCAATGAAATGTTACGAAAAGAAGTAAATATTAACGCTTACCTATGTCGTTTCGTTATTTATAAATTATTTGTTAATTATACACAGGATTTCGCGCTGATCGCAAGGCCATTGTCTATCCTTTTGAACATGCAAATTGCTTTATAAGATTATTTGAATAGGTTTTTGCATTCGTAGTTCAAGTAACAAATAGTTGTACAATTATATAATTCTACTATTGTCATGTACCTTGTTGTGATTTTTTTTATATTTGCGAATGCACTACAAAGATTCATATTCGTATTACTAATATTATAAATGAAAAAGTAACTCTGTCCATCTGTTACACTTTTATGAAATAACTACTGAACCGATTTGGCTGAAACTCGGTATATGTGTAGTTTCAATACCGAAATTGGACAAGGATACTTTTCATCCCGGAAAATGGTATTGTTATAGTTTATACGTTGAGAATTTAATACCCGTAATGAAAATTGAACTTCCGGCCTGTGATTCCAAATTAAATGCCGAAATTTATGAGGAAACCTATTTGTATGATGCGAAATCGTAAATGATCGTTAGAATTTATAGTCTATCTGTCTGAAAGTTTATGTCGAATAAGCTTTGAAAAACTGCTCAACGCATTTCAATGAAAATTTTAAGGGTTAAAACAAGAATTTTATCTTCAATTTTCATATTATATACTAAGATATGTCCGTGATCTCGTCCACCCTTGACTTGAAATTCCCGCGGAATTCCCGGGACACAAAGTACGTACCAGTTTAATTAAGCTTTGTAACCTTTAATTAATTTATAAATGCAGAAAGCACTCTCAGTGCATCGTACTAGGATGTACGCAATTCTTGCGCGGAACGTTATTGCTGTAACATATTTAACAGGCCTTCCCGTGCCCACTTCGCGAGGCGTAAAACATTTATTCTTTTTTTGTTTTCTTAATAACAATCAAATATAGCCTATGACACTCGAGAATAATGTAGCTTTCTACTGGTGAAAGAATTTTCAAAATCGGATCAGTAGTACCGGAGATTATCCTGAACATCCAAACTCACAAACTTTACCTATTTATAATATTAGTACAGACAATGTACGGACACGCATGTATTGAATAGTGATTGTGGTGTATGCTTTCAATAAGATCAGCGTAAAACGTTAAGAAAATAAGAAAGGTTTGTATACTGACAATCTATAATGTACAATGTATGTGAAGTATGAGTATTTTTTGTGCCAATGTGAACACTTACCGCAAAAAGGGACAAGTCAATCGATATTTCATGTTCAGAGACCGACTTAAAATTAACCGGTTTTTATAGGTATTCTTTTTAACCAACTTCAAAAAGGAGGAGGTTCTCAACTTGATTGGTTATGTTTTTAAGTATGTACACCGATTACGCTGAGATTTATGATCCGATTTACGTGATTCTTCTTTAGTTTGGTCCCCTAAAAACTTAATATAGTTTGGCCTAGTAGTTTTCATTTTATGAAATTTTTTTCTGTTCCCATTTCTTGGGACCTATATTTTTTAAGGCGCACGACACCTTTCGTAGGCCTACCCAGTAAAACATAAAATAACAATTTTGCAAAATTTAGTCATTTTTATCTTTTATTTTGCACCGGCTTTAAGATGTTGTAGAAAATATTTATTTTTTGCATTTAAGTTACTGTTACAACTCTGGTCCCGACAAAAACAAAACCCACCTGCATATCTGAAACGAAACACATTTTATTACCTGCCGGCATTTAAACTAATTGTTACTCTTTTGGTTTCTTTTTTTGTTATACTTTTTTTTATTTTCTACCTTTAATTACGCAGATACTGAAATAACTTTAGAAATAAGTTATTTTATACTTTTTAGTTTTTGAAGTCGAATTTTTTAAACGAAGTTTTTTTTTAGGGTGACGTTAAAAAAATCGTTTTTATCCATTCGTTACCTGGTTCATTCCGCGAAAGGTTTGCCTTACCTACCTACATAAGCATGGAATTTGTGTATGAGTAAATGACTGAATCCTTCCACACGGTTGTGCATTGAAGGTGAGCGGCAAAGACTGTTCGAAACTGGTTTCTTTAACAAAACATATGTTATTAAAAGAATTTATGTTGTTAAAAATCGTTTTATTCAGATTAAAGGTAGAACAAAGCAAAAAAGCTTACATTCCGTGCGGAAAGGAGAAATAATGCAAATTCCTGCGACCGGGCGACTTGTCGTAAGGGGACAAAGCAATTCATAGCCATGTGGTAGGATATTTGCCCGTCTGGATGGCTACCACCCCTGGTTTAAAGTACGCCGCCATAACAAACAACCTTGTGTTGTGTTCCGTCATCAGTGGCCAGGTTCCAATCACTCCTCCGATGCTGGCAGCACTTTGGTAGCATCTTTGATGTTGCAATTATCCAACAACAGCGACTGTAACCACTTTCCAGCAGGTGGACCGTCAGCCTGTCTGCTGTATTCCAGCTATAAAGAAAACTTATAAAAATAGGTTCACATATTTTTCAGTGTCCAAGACCTGGTTTGCTCTTTAGTATTCATGTATTGTTAATTTTCAATTGCTTTATAACATTATTTGAATAGGTTTTTGCATTAGCAATTCAACTAACAAATTGTAAAACTATACTATGCCCATACACCTTGTTATGAAGTTTTTTTTAGTATTTCCCAAGGCATAACATGGATTCGTATTCCTATTATCAATATTATAAAGCCAAAAGTAACTCGTGTCTGTCTGTTACACTTTTACAGAAAAAAAAATACTGGACTGATTTGGCACCGTGTATTGAATTGAAGAATTAATTTTTTTTAAAACACTATATCCTCCAGCTAAGCAAGTTACGATAGTTTTATGTATGTGTAACAAGAATATGTCCGCGACTTCGTCTACGCTTGACTTGAAATTCCCGCGGGATTCCCGGGACACAAAATACCACAGCATTTAAAAACGAATGTAAGGTATAGTAAAAACTGTGCCGGAATAAGCTAAATTTTATACACCCCAACAACTACAAACCATTCCCGGGATAAAAAATCACACATTTTATTACATAAAATTTGCTGTCGATCAGAAATATATATATTGGAATGCGTATTTTTTACATATGGCCATTTTATTTATTTAATTCCCAGAAAAATTCCCGCGGGCTTCCTAGGATAAAAAGTAGCGCAGATTTTAATTCAAAAAATTGCTGTCGATCAGTGAATACCGCATCGAAATAGGCCCAGTAGTTTTTACGTGCATCCCGAACAAACAGACAAACAGACAAGAAATTAAAAAAAAACATCGTGTTCTCAATCGTTTATATTGTATTCCAGTTTTTTTTAATAGCTTCAATGTACAGACACGGTATGTATAGTATTTTATAATATCTCTATCAATATTATAAATGCGAAAGTAATTCTGTCTGTCTGTTCCGTTTTCACGGAAAAACTACTGGACCGTTTTGGCTGAAACTCAGTATATATATATTTTCGATGCCGAGGATGAACATAGGATACTTTTATCCCGAAAAATGGGATAGTTTCCGGGATAAAAGTATATTTGTCTCTCTGTTTGTTATCCTTTTCTGGAAAGACTATTGTACCGATTTGGCTGAAACTCGATATATATGTAACTTTTATATCAAGGGTAGGCAAGGTATATTTTTCATCCCGGATAATGGGATAGATTTATGTAAAGGTTATCCCGGAAACCAGGATAGGTATTTCATTTGTGGTTTGGCATTTTCGTCACTTAGTCGTTTCGGTCGTTTAGGTAGTTTTGATAGTTCTGGTTGGTAGTTTTGATAGTTGTGGTAGTTTTGGTAGTTTCAGTTGTTCTGGTAGTTGTGGTAGAATCGGCAGTTTTGGTAGTTTCGGTTGTTTTGGTAGTTTCGGTTGTTTTGGTAGTTTTGGTCGTTTGTGTAGTTTACAGAGAGATAGACGGGGATATGTAAATAAAACTAGAACGGGTTGAAATAGGGAATTAAAGTTTCATAAGTTATAGGAGACAAATTATTTCTGAAGTTTTTAGATATAAAAATTCATAATCTATAAAAAAAGCGATAGTAACTCGATCTGTCTATTTGAATACCAAAAATGGAAATAGATACTTTTCATCCCGGGAGATCCCATCTCTCGGGATGGAAAGTTTGCGATATAAAATGAAGTAAATTTTCCGAGAGCAAATAGCATCGATATAAATCGGCAGACAAGCACACACACTATATATCCCCAAATTAAGCAAGTTACGCTTGTGTTATGGATAATATACAACGGACCATTCTGGGGCCGATCCCAGACACCCAGACCATAGTAAATAACGGAGAAAATACGTTTCCGAAATTTACTATACCAGGAATCGAACCCGGAGCCTCTGCGTTGCAGTGAGGTAAGCCGGCAAAGGCTTAGCCCGCTCAACCACAGAGGCCATCATATAAAAATATAATACAATGTAACCTGTATTAACGCCTACTTTTTAAACAAGAGGTACGCACTAGAGTTTGACCCGCGGCAGAGGCGCGGGGTAAACTCTAGTTATATATACAATCGACCACTTTGGGACCGATCCCAGATATCCACATCATAGTAAATAACGAAAAGTTCGTTTATGAAATTTACCATGCCAGAAATCGAACCCGGTGCCTCTGCGTTCCAAGTTAGTCCGGTAAAGGTTTAGGCAACTCAACCATAGAGGCCGTCAAGTTGAACAAAATCTGTGTACTTAGTTTCTATCGATCACAAGTTACACCGCTTTTGCATTTAATAGTAGACACGGGTATAATAATTTTTCCGCATAAAACCAGTTCTGTTGTTTATAACGTCGACTCATTGTGGTATGTTTTTCCAAAGGTTAATGTTGGCTTATTATCACGTACTTAGTATCAAAATTATCGCATCTCGGCAAAGACAGCGTAATGAATAAATGATCAGGAATGGTTGTAACACCTGGTATGTTATAGTACTATTATCAGTTTTCTGTTATGTGGAGTAAGGTCATGTAATCATGTTTGTGTTTATGACGTTCGTAGATAATAGAGGGTTACGCACTGGTTAGAAGTCAAAGCAATCAACGAATCTTTGACGACGTTTAGCGATGAGTCAATGGAACTAACGCAAAATGGTCTTTGTTTTAAATTGCCGATTGTGAGACACCGAACTTAAGAACTTTATTTTTTTTATTGCATGAGTTCAGCAGACAGGCAGACGGCCCACTTTATAGAAAGCGGTTACCATCGCCTATGGACATTTGCAACACCAAAGGTGCTACAAATGCGTCTCTTAAGGGTGTCTGGTACCTGTTCACTAATGCCGGAACACAACTCAAGGTTGTTATGGCGACATACTTTAGACCAGGGGTTGTGCCAGTCGGGCAAATGCCCTACCACCTGGCTGTGGGTTATTATGTCGCCTCTTACGACAGGCCGCCCGGCCGCAGGAAATTGTATTCTTTCTTCGTTTGATAAAAGCACTTTTCACATTTAAATAAATTTTAATCACCAACTTTATACTACACTTTAACCTTTACAGGTACACAAATCACAGTCGAATAAATCGCTTCCAACAAACACTAAGCGTTTTTATATTTCAGTGCTAAAACCAACACCACCACCCACCGACTTCTGTAAAGAGTCGGTATCTCAAATGGCGTCACCTTAAAACGGCGAATTTTCGCGGGAACAAGGTTTTTATAACAATACAAGTACTTATTTTTACAACTGGCAAAGTTATACATCGTTTAAAATTATTTACATAGTTTCATATAATCTAACAAGCGGTCGCGGCAGACGTCCTGTCCTAAAAAAATAATTTAGAACCCGATTCCAGCTCCAAGTATTTTGTTTAGATTGGTTACATTATTGAAGTTTTAGTAGGGATCCCTAATTTTTATATAGCCTATATTAATCAGGGATAATGTAGAATACGAATGGTGAAAGAATTTTTGAAATCGAACCAGTAGTTTTTGAGTTTATTCGTTATAAACATACAGAAATAAAAATCATTCCTCTTTATAATATTAGTATAGATAAATTATGGCATTACGAGTAATTACTCGGACTATACTTTCATGACATCTGTAAATACATATTAGCTGCCATATATTTTAGGATGTCAACACAATGAAGACAATAACAAAATCATGCCGTAATTTCTATACATGTTCCATACGGTTCAACATACAGACTTATGCTGAAGCTGCAGCCTTCTTTAGGCTACTTTAATATTACTATCGATCGATTTGCTGTTAAGTCGCTACGAGTTGCTAATAATCGTAACATACGAGTTCAACTGCCACTAAGTTCAATAGGCAACTCCAGGGATCAGCATCTAAGCACTGGTAGAATAAAATCCCTGAAATCTTTGTACTGCTACAAGAAAGCACCAGCCTCCAAACTACTGCCAGCATCCACTACTACCTACAGTAGCAGAAGAAAGTGTACAAACTGTATATATTAGTCTTTAGTTAACGCCTACGTTCATATTAAATTTAGCCTTAATTAGTTTATTACTTTGTTTAAAACGTGTACGTAACTAATAAAATAACTTGGTTATAATTTAAGTTTCACATGCTTTTTGCAAATCCGGCGTGAAGATTTTACATTATATGCTTATATAAAATTATTTACATAAATTACACCAGCTATTTTATAATTATATGACCATTAATTAAAATCTAACTTATTAATAATTAAAAAGCAGCAGGAAGTGCTCGTATAATGTTAAAAAATTTATCCCGGGGAAACTATTCCATTTTCCGGGATAGAAAATATCCTTTGTAGGTATATCAAAAACTTATGAAACAACGACATTATTATTAAGATCTAACGATACCCCGTACACTATTGTGTGTACACTGAAAAAATTTCAAATCCTCAGTTATATTTATAAAACCACCACCAATCTCTAGTTTTAACGCAGTTTTACTTGATCATTGTGCAGCAGCATATTAATATATATTTATATAATTTAATTATAACATACCTTTGCATAAAATTTTGTTAATGAAAATGAAAAATGACTGTGACAAAACAGACAGACTGTCATGACAGTTTTGTAAGAATCCCGATATGATAATGGTGCGGATACATCTATACAGATAAATAAACTTTAAGTGTCTGTTTGTAATGTCAAAATAACAGCTTTTTACTTCACGTTATACTTCAGAAAATAAACTAAGTTCTAAATAAATTAATCTCTCTTTTCTTTCACCATATCCCAATTAATTGAGGTCGGCACAATATGTCTTATCCTTCCATACTCTTCTATTCTGACATACATCTTCTGTCACACCACAAATCATCATATCGTCTTTCACACAATCCATACATCTTTTTTTGGTCTACCTTTACATTTGTACCCATCCATCTTGTAGTTTCTAAATAAATTAATATGAACCAATATTAAACTATACTATAAATATAACTATACTTACAAAATAACATAATCTATAAGTAAAAAATAGACTCCAGATCGTTGTCGCCGGGGAGCGTACCCAAAATGTTGGCCGCATTTTCACATTGGATGGCAACGCTAATACGTTGCCCTAGCTGCAGGCCAGCCTTTTGGTCACTCGAGACTTCAATTAGACGCGTTGAGAGGTCTCGATAGAGGTGATGACCTCCAGGCCCCCGCGGCTCCAGGGTTTCAACCCCAAAAGCCACAAATATGTACTAAATGCATATGAAAGAATATAAGGAACATACATCAAAAAAACAATTTTTAAATTTTTGTCTTTCTAGATGTCCCGGCTAATCTCCGAAACGGCTGGACAGATTTTGACGGGACTTTTACTGGCAGATAGCCGATATTATTTATTGTAAGCGCAGCTTATTATCCTTTCTCGTATTAGAGAATCCTTTGTCTTTTGAATTTGTAGTTAAGAAAAACATGCTATTGTCTTTTTACTTGTTTTATAACCATTATTAGCGTCGAACTATAATCCCTATTGTTATTGTATTCGACTTTGTGGACGTTCGCAGGTGTGCAAATTAAATTTCTTAGAAACTTCCTTTCTTTCCTTTGTACTGTGTAGTTAGTATAAGACGAGGCCCGGATGAAGGGGAGGGCAGTTAAGCGAGGACTACGAAGCGAGTAAGACGTTTTCTAGTACTCTCGATTAGCGCCGTTTAGGCGGACTTTGTGCGTTCGAATTGTATTGAATAGTGCAGTGTGAACAGGTTGCATCCAGGTTTATTTGTATTTGTTTTATACGTGTTTGTACAGTTCTAATAAATTCTATAGTAGTTCCAACGGTATTTTTAATTCGAGTCCTGTAGCTCGTAACAATATATAAGATTTTGTAAGGGTTAGGGATTGCAATCCGGCCTCATTTTCAATCCGACCGGATTGATCTGACCTGGTTAACATAACTTTTCTTTTTCGTTCCAACATGGACCATTAATAAAGTGTAAAAATAAAACCAAACATATACCAAAACAACTTTATTATGACTAATATTAAAAGGCGAAAACAATTAAATTCTCAGTGTCAAAACAAATTACTATAAAAGTCATTTTAAATAAAATCTCAAAAAAAGTGTCTTTATGTAACGTATTCAGTCTTCTTAGATTTTAAAGACAAAGTAGAGATTAATATTATAAATCAAAATTAAACATAACATACTAACAGACTACCGAACCTATCTATCTAATGAATAGCACAACAATCACAATAATTATTCTTTATAATATTTTTAGTCTTTAGTTTTTAAAAAAACAATCAATTTTTGGTTTGAAAAACAATCTTAGGAAACAAATTGTGTTGAATGTGTCATTTGCCAATCGACACGTTGCGGCGCGGGCACGCGGTAGTTCAGCTTCAAACGACTCGCGTTATACTGTGATCTATGGACTCGCACGCACAAGCACCACGCGTTTAAAGTACCTACTTATTCATGCAACGCGCCATTATTTTGCCAAAATATGTAGTCACCAGATCCGCCGGATTACAAGATCCGGTTTTCCGGATTGCAATCCCTAGTAAGGGCCATCCACAAATTACGTCGCACGAATTTCATGATTTTTTTACCCCTCCCCGTCCTTGTCACAGTTGGACACATTCGTGAGTTCTCCATCTCTAGTGTGACATCACATTTTTTGCCATTTTTGCATTAATTTGCAATTGCATTTTGCATTTAAATTAATTTTTAACAATTTAAACACTATACTCATACAGTTGGAGTTGGAAATACGTTGGCTTTTTCTAATAGTTCAAATTTCGTGTTTTAAAGCTTAAATATATTTAATTTTGAAGTGTGACGTCACGAAATTTAGGACCTCCTACCCTCCTAGGACCTTAACGTGTTACGTAATTTTTGGATGGCCCCTAATCCAGTTGATAATTGTGTAGATACACTACTCGATGCCTGTATTATTAGCACATTTTTTTTTATTGCATGAGCTCAGCAGACAGGCAGACACTGCCCACTTGATGGAAAGCGGTTACTATCGCCTATGGACATTTGCAACACCAAAGGTGCTACAAATGCGCTGCTGCTCTCTTAAGGGAACTGGAACCTGGTCACTAATGCCGGAATACAACTCAAGGTTGTTATGCCGGCATACTCTAGACCAGGGGTGTTAGCCATCCAGTCGGGCAAACGCCCTACCACCTGGCTGTGGGTTGTTTTGTCGCCTCTTACGGCAGGCTGCCCGGCCGCAGGAAATTGTATTCTTTCTCCATTCCTGCACGGATAAAATTCTGTTATGAAATTTAAAACTGCGCACTTATACTAAATTTACGTTTCACTGCGATTTTCTCAGATGAATGAATACTTCATTTCGCTACGGTTGCCATAAAACAACCACAAATCAGTTGACCGTCAGTTGGTTACGTACCATTCGTTTTATGTTACGTTATTATCCATGAAAACCGTGTTATTATTTAGGTAAGAAAACGATTTTCACGTAGTGGTGGCTCAGATCATTTCTGTTAATAAGAAATACGCATATATCATTTTTATATTTTTAACAAATTACTTATGTTAGTTAGTAACGGTATAAAATATAATGTTTTTTATTATAGCATCAAAATAAAAATTTTTAAATGTAATCAGAGTCCAACTACTTATACCTACAATATACTGTTGTACTTATATATACTTTTTATACGATATCTACCTATAATAAGGATGTTGATGTCACACAAAAGTGATATTTTATAAAAGCTATAAAATACCCAGTAAAATGAGCCATTATTAACATCTTCACGTTTACTCTGAAACATGACGATACCGCGTATTTTTTACAGTTTTTATTAACAATTAGCTGTGCCTGCGACTTCGTCTGCGTGGAGTTTTATTTCGCGGTACCCTAAGTTCTTCTTATAACATCAGCTATCTGCCAATGAAAGTCCCGTCAAGGTCCAGTCGTTTCAAAGATTAGTCGGAACATCCAGACAGAGAAAATTTTAAAAAATTGTTTTTTTGATATTATACTGTATATACATTCATATACATTTAAGTAAAAAGCTGTTATTTTGACATTACAAACTGACTTCAATTTTATTGATTAAGTTTTTATTCATTGAAATTATCAACTAAACGCGAAGAAATACAAAAATTACGCTGTAGATTTAATTCTTTGTTAATAAATATTTAAAATAAAAATGTTTTACTTATTAGAATTACAGGAATATTTCCTGTTCATTGGTCGATAATACGATTGATATACTGTATACGTAGTATATCAATCGTCGCAGGGAAACGACTAATGAAAATTGATAACATTGTGGTTTTTACGCTGTGGGCTTGTATTCCCCACAAGTGATGTAACAACCAATGAAATGTATCGATCAGTATTAAGCATGCGAGGACCCGCACAGGTCTATTTAGAGCATTTTTTTTTCAAAGCAACTGCCAAATGTGCGGTGCAGCATCCGTAGAACCCTGCAGACAGGCCTCGAGGACTAATGAAGACGGTTTCCATTGTCGGGCCTAGCTCCTATGGCATGAGTAAATAGTAATCTCTTACGTTAGAAATACGGGGTTGTTTGGAAGAGATCTCTCTGCATAGTAGGGGAGCCCAAGAGGCTAAATGTGTAGTTACTCGAGCGTCGCGGGGACCTTTTGGATTGTGAAGATTAGATGCTGAAAAGAAAACAAGGTTATATGATGTATGCCCTTTGACTGCTGGGTGGCCCCCCACCAGTGAAAGGTGTCACACTCCCGCCTGTTCTGGTTTTCAAAAATGTTAAAGAAAAGAGTCACACAGAAATACTTAAGCGCGTCAGATATTAATAATGTTTACCCCCCATGTGTTTCTAATAACGGAGAAATATTAATCTGCCGGTTTGCATGGTGGGGGCGGCCGTACGTAGGAGTTCAAAATGGGTGAAAAAAAATTATCGAGCTCGTCAGATATTCAAAAGGGACCTTAAGTAATCCCTAAAGGAACTCCTATTCAAAAGACTGACGATTTGGACGCGACCAAGTCATGGCCGATATTTGAAAATGCAAAAAAACGTAACCTTGAAATACTGGAGCGCATAGATTAATATATAGACGGTTCAGCTTGATGTCCTTGTCGTGCTGACCCATAATTTGAGAATTATGTGGAGGAATTTCCTTAATCTGACGGTTTGAAAAATAAAAAATTATTTTTTTATTTATTACTGAAAGTAACAAATACAATTAGCAGAAAATAATATAATATGTATATTTAGACGGAAATGGTGTAATAAAAAAAATTACTATAATATTTTTTTATATTTCATCATCAGTGAATTCATCTTCATAATAGAAGTCCGGTTTGATTTGGTCGTTTTCATCTACATTTTGCATATCTGCAGCAAGAAATGGTTATGGTACTTAATAATCTTTTATTTTATTTCATGATATTACAGTATTGAATAAGTCGTGGTTCTAAACTCAAAGGGCGTGTGTTCGACTCTGGCCGGAACGCATGCAGCACTTAGGCAGTTTTCTGACCTAATGTGCATATTATTACATTTACCAGGTGCTAATAACGGTAAAGGAAAACATCGTGATAACCGATGTGTCAAACCTGCCACGCCGCCTTGGACAAGCGTGGCGGGTATACTGTCCGTTCCCCTATAGTGGGAGGCCCGAGCCCCGCAGTGGGATATTTATGGGCTGATATTATACAGTATTGATAAAAAATCATACCTGAATCTGGAGCATCTCCTAAAATATCAGGTGCTATGACAACATCTTCATACACTCCTGGTAGTTGATTACCAACGAACTAAGTCATCTCCAGTTTTCCATCCACATTTGTTATGGAAATACATAGTTCTCAGCAGCTGCACGCACCTCACTTTATTGATGATTTTAAATACTTTGACTTGTGGAAATCGGCAGATTATGTTATTCCTGTGATCCTTGAATGATGTAATTTAAAAAAAATGACCGCGTTCGACAATGCCCAGGTGATGTTTTTTTTTGCAACTTTGTGACTCACCTATTTCCTTACGCCCCGCGCACATTGTCAGATTACTGAAATGTAGTCTTTTCTGCGTGTAATTAACTCACCATATCTTAATCTGACGCGCTTGAGTTTTTGTAACGATCGATTTTTTTACTATTCTGATCGGCTGCCCTAAACGCAGGACCCTATATGAAGGGTTCATATATGGTGGGGGTACATAATAGGGTGCAACGTTTCTCCTCTTATGTTATTCTGCCACGCTAGAGTAAATCCCAAAATCCCTGCTTGGCCTCCCCTACTATTAAGCGATAAGACGTCGTTGTGCACAGTATAATAGCACTTCTCGTAAATTTTTGTACTGGTGTACAGTAAAGAATTGTCATCTATCTTTCGCACCCCATAACCGGGTTCTACAGTCAATGGAAATAAACCCTAATCTACACATAACAGTTTCATATTTAGGAAACTGGTTTCGTTTAGTAAACTAATGTTGACCTTTTCTTTGTTCCTATTATGAAGTTTTATTCTTTAACAATGAAACATTATCTCATTAGAATCAACTTTAAAATATTCCATCATTATTGTGATATCCGGTTGCCTAATTAAAAATAATGGATTGCAAGCAAACGTGTGCTATCTGCACACGTCCTACCATCCTAGAATAGTGTCTATAAAGCCAATAAACTCACTCAATTACTAATAAATATTGTAACTTGGCGTAAAATTGTTGTTTGGTTCCAATTACATAATACATTTTTTTACCTTTTTATTTAATTTTTCAATACTATAGACAAGTTGGTATATATTGAAGTAAAAGTTAACAATTATGCTACTAAGACGATTTCAATAGTTTGCTTCATACGTTTTTATAGATATTATTATTAGTGTCGTGGTCTAGATATGGAGGCAAGATACTTAAGTCAGAAGGCATGCACTACTTAGGCAGTGTTACTGAGTTAACGTGCATATTATTACAATTACTTACTTACTCCTCCTCCTCCTTACTCCTGACGGCGAAGGAAGACATACTAAAGAAACCTGCGTTGATTAACCTTAGCGATATAGAAAACTAGCTAATTTACCGTATAATATAAGCGTGTTAGGTATACAGTTTGTTGACTGAAATTTGAAGACCTTTATTATTCGAGGTGAAATCCCTATTAATATTATAAATGCGAAAGTAACTCTGTCTGTCTGTCTGTTCCGTTTTCACGGCAAAACTACTAGACCGATTTGGCTGAAACTCAGTATATATATATTTTCGATGCCGAGGATGAACATAGGATACTTTTTATCCCGAAAAATGGAACCGTTTCCGGGATAAAAATATATTTGTCTCTCTGTTTGTTATCCTTTTATGTAAAAGACTATTGGACCGATTTAGCTGAAACTCGGTACATATGTAATTTTAATACCGAGGGTGGCGAAGGGATACTTACTTTTCATCCCGGATAATGGGATAGATTTATGTAAAGGTTATCCCAAAAAGTGGGATAGGTTTTTTGTGATTTTGTCGATTTCATCCACTTGGTCCCGTTAGTCCCGTAGGTTCCGTTGGCCCCGTTGGTCCCCTTGGTCCACGTGGTTCACTTTTGTCATTTTTGTCAAGTTTTGTCACTTAGACAGATAACGTAGTTTACAGATAGATGGGGAATGGTATAGTTTGCGATATAAAATGAAGTAAATCTTCTGGGGGCAAATACATAAAAAAATACAATATAACCTGTACCGCCTGCTCTTTAAAGCAGGCGGTATAGGTTACATTGTATACAAGAGATACATACTAGAGGTTGACCCGCGGCTGCGCCGCGGGGTAAACTCTAGTACAGTATATGCACGTAGCTTTGCTTGGGGACCTGCAGTGGTATAGCGTGAGGCACGTCGATGAATCCGTTATACCCACTAACACTCCGGTGTGCCCCTTGTCAACTCATTTTTCATGATGTGGTTTCTCTCTGAGACGTTCCTCTGCCGAAACGGTCTCCCCTATATGTTAACCGTCTTATTCATATTATGGGCAGACATTATTTGTTACTTTGGATCTATTTAACTTTACCGTTCTTTCTTCATTTGATAGTTTTTTTTGTTTGTTATAGCGAACCATACATTCCTCAGAATCTAACTGGTATGTCAATGGCATTGGCGAGAAACAAAACTGCGCCTATGGACGTAGTCAGAATCGAAACCAAAACTAAAGTAAGTTAAATATCATATTTGTTTATTTATCGCCACCCAACTTTATGGCCTATCCAGAGATTATCTGCAGAAGAATACGCAAGATTTGACGTTATGTGAAAAAACCGTGTGTTGCGCTGACGACACCTATTGCTAAGAGCGGTCGTAAAAAGGTGCGGATTATTACACTTCGTTGTCCAAAACGTAAATTAATAACATAATTATCAAATGCGCAATTTATTTCAAAAACAATTATATTAAAATCGCACTAAAACCAGTTTTGCGGGTAATAAAACATTTGCACTGGCTGTTCTAGAAATACTTGTTTGAGCTAGTTGTTAATCGTGATGCATACATAAACTGCAGGTGAATTTGTGGTGAGCACATGATACAATATTCAATTGAGCACGTCCGTCACAAAAAACAACGAGTGCTCCACTTGCGGATACAATTATTAGCCTCAAGCCGCTAATGCTGTAATGATGATATCCATTGCATTATCTCATAAAATCATAGCAAGGAGAAACGCTAACCCATTGTGTCACATTGAAATGAGTCTTTGTTAATGTATACTTGTCAAACTGTGTTTGTTTATTCTTCAGTGAAAGACCGCTTGTGATGAAATCCGTACTAAATAAAAAAATATTTAAATACGCTGTCGATAGCAGGGATGAACTTAGTATGCTTTTTATACTGGAAAATAGTGTTAGTGTCCGTTGTATATGGGTCCAAAGTTAGGATTATGATATAGCATGGAAAGTTACTTTTTGTTCCTTGCAATATGGGATAGTTTCCGTGGGATATGGATCCGAAATTAATACCAGCGGCGTAGTAGGACGGAACTCTTTTGCAGTCTCTAGTTATGATGTATAGGTGTTTTTCATATATTATTATTATTTATTTTAATACTCTTTATTGGTTTTGATTTGCAGATCATGTTCTCGTTTTTATCGGTCGGATGGGGCCTACTCTCGGACATCGACATAGAAAGCGAAAGACTACGCGCCATTGGAGGACAGAGATTCGCCGTTTGGGCGCTTGCAAGGTTATTAGGGTTGCGCCGGTACAAAGGCGTAGTCAGTTATGTGAAAATTAAGGATGTCAGCAATCTTCCCAAACCAAAACAACCGTTAATCCTCAGTCACAGTATCAGCCAGGACGGCGCGCTCGACTCCCCAGATGCGGAAGCGTTCATTGATTGCGACGAACATTCAGAGGTGTTTACGAGTGCAGTGAACGGGAAACAACATCAGCGGGTTGATTCGTGGTACTCGGTCAATTCGCGGCGGAGTGCGTTTTATAGTACACGCGGTTCGGAGTACCATAGCGTGACGAGTAGCAACTCTGAGATGCGGTCACCGGTGCACGCATGCATGCATGGTCCTGCCTCCTACTTGCCCTCGTTAGTCTCTCAATTACCATCGCATTGGGTTCACGAGGAAGGCGAATTTGTCATGGTTCATGTCGCTTACCAATCTCATATTGGTGAGGATTTCCTTTTTGCGCCTCGATCGCAACTTGCTGACGGTGTTATGTGGATGTTGATTATCAAAGCTGGGATTTCAAGGTCGCAGCTATTATCTTTTCTTTTAGGCATTGGTCAAGGTACACATGCGGAAAACAACAGTGAGTATATAAAGATGGTCCCTGTAAGCGCATTTAGAATAGTTCCAGATGGGCCTAACGGATATCTTACAGTGGACGGCGAACTCGTTGAGTATGGCCCGATACAAGCAGAGATATTCCCGAACATAGTCAATATTCTCGTGCCAGATGTTAAATAGCATAGGAGTTAAGTGGTTTATCTGAGAGAATTTAGGTCATTCACAATATGACTGATTTATACTATGTATATATTTGAATCATAGCCGAGCCGAAGTATGAAACAATATATCAGTACCGAGAGATGAAATTTGTGAAAAAGAGGTTGTGTCTATAACTAACTGAGTTATTATTTACCAAAGTTTCAATGAATTGGGTCATTCCATGAATGTTGTGATTAATTTAATTCAGTTTTTTATTTTGTTTGGGTACTAAGAATGTGATAATATTTTTATAAGTAAATAAACCGAAGTTTAATGGATATGAAAATTGAGCAACTAGTCAAATGTTTCATTTATAATGAAATAGTGCCAAATTTTCTGCACTCTAATCTAAAACAGTTTCACTTATTTATGATGAAATTGTAGTTACAAAAAAGAGTTTGCTCTAAAACGAAAATGGGCAACTTTTATTGCTACTTAATGATTTGAAATAAAAATAGCTTAAAGCTAATGTTAATTTACCTAAAGTTCTTAAACTAGACGCTTTCTATTTACTTTAATTTTGAATAAATTTTATTTATATTATAATTATTAGTTAAATAGAAATTTTATTTGATAAAAGTATATTAAAAAGTCCACAGAAGATTGGTTCTGGTTGTAGACCTGGATGTATTTACAAAGTTTATTTTTTATAAATATCGAATAGGCGGCTTAGAAGTTAGAAAAACCATTGAAGCAGGAAATCATCTCTGATATAAAAGTCACCTTTTATTCAAGAATCGTTATAAGTGTGTTATTTGATATTAATTACTGATTTTTTATTTTATTAAACTTGTGAACATCATTTGCCCGTCGTAATATTGTTCTTCTATACAGAACAAAATGTTATTATAGACTGTTCTTTTTTATAAAAGCATTTCAAAACTTCTTACAAAAACTAATAAGTTGTTTTTAACATTTATATAACCTTTGCCTGGCATCAATGGAAAATACTTTAGATGCTACAAAAACAACATTCTTTGTGATTTTTTGTAGCCTTTTGTTAGTTTGCCATAGTTTAATTACATTCAAGGTAAGAAATGTCCTGTTCTTGTCGAGGGCAAATGGTGGTATAGTGGGGATCGCATGTCGATTGTGAATTACTCACGAAAATAACCTGATGATTTTGGTTAACTCAAGGTCGTAGAATTGTGGCCTAGACATTGGTAACTTGACAAAATTCTTAAGGTCAACTCTTTAATAAGGCGCTTCACTGCGCCAACGCTTTGAAATAATTCAAAATTGCTAGCAGTAAAATTGTAACCACTGAGTGAGTCACAAAGTGCGCGAAACCGCACTTGCTGATTTTAGCGAAACATTAACACAGCTTTTGTATTAAGAGTTAGTTGCGCTGAAGTGAGTTACGCTTCATTACATGTGGAATAAATGTATCGACACACTGTCGGCGGCGCAGTGAAATGACTTAGTGCAATTGCAGTGTAATTTAGTGTTACCTATGTCTAATGTGTACTGCGGCTTAGTCTCTTGCCACTGGACAGGCTTCTGTCGTGTTATTTGTGTGCCTATTTGATTAGCGCCATGTTAGCGCTGGTAATAAGGGAACTAAGTGCGACAATTCCAATAAAGTAAAAAGATAAATAATATTATAATTTTAATAAAAAATAAAACATTTGTTTGCTTTGGCGCCATTTGCAGTACCTACTAGTTTTAGAAATGAACTCAAGGAGCGCTTCAAATTAGAACAAAAATATGCTTGTTATACGAGTCATCCAGTCCAGTGGTGTTAATAAGAGGTCAGTGAGTATAGCCAAAATTGCATCCCTGGCATTGTAACGGCGAAGAATCACAATAAACTTATTTTGGTATAATTATATGGAAATAGTGAACAAATTTTGTTTATAAGAATTTCTAAGCAATTCATTTAGGGTGTTGCAAAGACTTTTGATACTGCGGAACTGTGGCTCTGCTCTTGCCTAGTTGACTAAAGATCGAGAAGCATTAAGCATGCTAATTTTGCTTTCTGTTTGTAACTTGCCAAAATATTATAAATAAGAAGTTAATGTTGTTTGGTAACAAACTACTTACCACATTTGTATGTGTCATGTTTCATTGTAATCAATCCAAAATTTCGCTATTCTAGCTTAGAATTTTGATTACAATTTTATTCCTAGCAAAAGTAAAATTCCATTTTGTAGTAATTGCAAGCATCTTATTTAATTTTTCTAATATTGAATTTCATAATAGATGTTTCTACAGGTATGTTCGAATTTTTTGAGAATATTAAATGTATGAACTGAAACCACTTTAAGCATATTTTTTATTGTACAATGGGGCAATGGCTCTCGGCCTATTTAAAGGGCGTAAGTATGTTGTAGTTTTATAATTTTAATTAAATAGCGCTCCAGAGTAGTGTATGAGATAGATATAGAGGAAACTACACCATTGTTGCCACCCCTCAGTTAGTGGCATTCTGTTAATTTATTAAAGACATTAAGAACTCTCAATATTTATTATTTTGTAGTCATAAAATAGTATAAAATAAAAATATTAAAATTTCTTAATGTTTATTGTGTATTATTATTATTATTAGTGTAATTGAGGGAGGGTTGACTACCCTATATATGTTCCACATTGTGTATCTCGTAAGTTATATATTTTAATATTTTTTTCTTTATTTCGCTTTTGAAGACGATTGAGATTCATTGCACCTATAATATATGTACATACTATATAATTATGTTGCTAATAGCAACAAGTTACCTAAGCTTTTAACTTGCCTTAGCAAAAATAATTTTGATTTTAAATCATAATTTAATAAATAATTTATGTTATAAGTATTATAACATATGGGTTGGGACTGTCCTTATAACTTAATTAATATTATTAGCAGTATTAATGTAATTTTAGATGTTATTTTGAATTTCTGTGATAATAATTATTCTGCCATTATTTCATTTTGGATCACACCACTAAAGATTACAGTTCAACTATATGGTTAAACCCCAGTTGTAATAGTAATAATGGATTAAGCTAAAAGTTTCTTTGTGGTGTACTTTTCTAAACTCAATATCTACTGGTATTTTAAAGTTTATAATACATAGGTCATGTTGTGTGTATATACAATTGTAATTATAAGAACTTCTGTGTGTTCTAAAAATCAGATAAAAGTATGATATTGTAATTTTTTTTATTAGTTTCAATTTTTATATAAATTTGCACAAATATCTATTTTCTATTTCTTAATAACTCTGCCTTTGGACCACAGAACGGGACTATTCATGAATGTAAACATTTTTGGAGAGATTCAGGTTTATTCTAAAACAAAACTACTATAAATTGACAGTTGAGATAATCGTCAACAAAATTGAAATGTCATACAATACTGAAATAATTAATTTTCATGTTCAGATATACTTTAAAATTTGCATGTTACAAACAAATTGTCATGTACACACTCTTGTTATTAAGAGTGTGTACATGACAATTTGTTTGTAACATCTATCTACACTTATATTTTAAAACAATGTTCAATAATAAATTGACAAAGGTGTCTATTGGATAACATGATGCTGGATTTTATGGTTATGTAAAGTTACTAGGAAAACTGGGGATTCCACCCATAATTTGATAATTCCTCATAAAAATCAAACATTTTATTCTTAAAAATAATTATAAAATCCACGCAAAGCAAGACTAAAGTTAAAAGTTTGTACAAATCTGGATAGATGGTAACTTGTAACCTTGTCAAATTTCTAGTTTTCATAATATATACCTGTAACAAGGTTAATTATAAAAAAATGCTAATCAATCTTAAAATTTATGTACATTCAGCATGTTTTAAACACTGTTTCTTATATATAATCTAAATATGTGTAAAGATTAACTAAACAGCATGTTATGTATAAAGGGTCCACAAAATATCTTTTTTTCAATTTACATTCCAAGGTTTATAAGGTTTATTTTTAATTTTGGGGGTTTTTTTAACCTAAAGTTAAGTTTCAGATTAGAAATGTTTATAAAATTTGGAAGTGGCCAATATGAAAAGTTATTTAATACTAATATATTGTTAAGATATTGTTGTCAATAAATAATTATTTCAGATTTTGGGACTGTATTATTGAATGAAAAAACAAATTCATATGAAAATTTATTTTTATTATTCAAACAATCTTACATATATAAAATTATAAAAATTACTTAGTTAAAACCAAAACCTTAATATATAGTTTAATGTCAGAATTAATATTCTTATAAAAGCAGCAGGGGCTCCATCTGGGATAATGTTATAGTTTGTGACTGGCCAAATCAGTCTAGTTTATTGCATAAGAAATAATGTGTTAACTTATTACTACATCGGTGTAAAACACTTTTTTTATTGCATGAGTTCAGCAGACAAGCAGACGGCCTATCTGATGGAAAGCTGTTACTGTTGCCTATAGATATTTGTAACACCAAAGGTGCTGCCAATGTGCTGCCACTCTCTAAAGGGAGACTGGAACCTGCCCACTAAACACAACTTAAGGTTGTAATTATGGCCTCTAGACCCTATCTTAGATTAGATGGGCAAATACCTTGCCACCTAGCTGTAGGCAGTTTTGTCACCTCTTACAACAGGCTGACCAGCCGCAGGAAATTGTATTCTTTCTCTGAATGGAAAGTTAACACTATTTCAGATGGAGCAGTAACATAATAAGAAAGTAATTTCTTTTATATGTTAAATTCCTAACTTTAACTAGCAATCATTTCATTTATCCAGAAAATAATTTTGGACACAACTAAAAAAAGAGTACATAATAAATAATGTATTAAAACTTATGTATCCATTTATATCATATATACAAATATAGAAATGTCAGTGACTTTGTTTACATGTTTCTATGAACTCATACACCTATATTTCATATTGTCGGCCTCAGTGCAGGACATTGTAGCTACATTTTTTGGTGATATTATTACAGTCATCAAAATAATGATATATACATATAATATGTAACAATTTTGATGAAAAAAATGACACCAAAAAATGAAGTTACAACGTCCTGCACTAACAAAGATATATACCATACATCATACTCATAAAGTTAGAATTACAGATAAAAATTGTACAGCTTCCTTTGAAATATTGATCCCAAGCTTATGAGGGCACAGACACATGAGCTTTAATGTTTGATAAATAGAATTTAAAAATCACTTATACTTTAGTATTAAGTTGCCATTCAAAATATTTCTCCTATTTTAAATTATATTAGAAATCTTATATAATCTTCGACTAATTTTATAAACAGTCTTTATAATTGATTTGTTTAAAGTTATCTTAATTTTAATGTTTCAAGACTGTCAAGTAAGTTTTGTACTTCAGAATCCACTTGTTCTCTGGTACTCAGCTTGTCTAATCTTTGACGAACACACTCCAAGTCCCCAGCATCAGCCTTTTGAATCTTCATATATTTAACCATCATTTCTACAACTAAACAAATCTCACCTATAAGTACTTTAGTTTCTTCAAAGTTGCCTGCACCGCTGGGTCTCATTTTTATCAATTTTAATTTGCTTTGTGCTAATTGTATTGGATTATGGCCATTCCTATCATTGGAACTAACATCAGTTCCTGCATCCAGCAGTTCTATAACAACAGGTATATGATTTATACAAGCAGCGAGATGAAGTGGTGTGTTACCTAATGTGTCTTTGTTATTCGGGTTGGCACCGTGTCTGAGCAATAATTTCACAACATCGACGTATCCGCGACAAGCGGCGAAATGCAGTGCACTTCTTTTATGTTCATCTGCAGAATTTGGATCTGCACCCGCCATTAAAAGCTCTTCAACGAGTTCTATGTTATTCATTGAAGCAGCGAATCGTAATCTTTTATTTCTGGATGCAATTATTGAACTACCATATCTAGCGTATTTGTCAAGACGGTAATGCCGAGCTTTTGTAGAACATTTGATTTTTCCAATGTAGTCATGTGATTCGTTTAAGTAGTCCACGGGCATAGGTTGTCCAGCTTGATTGATTGGTATTGCTGGAGGGTTGAATTCAATAACACAATGAGATAGATCGAAAATGGGATTATCACTGCTTTCGTTACTGGTATCGACACCAGAATCCGTCATATTTAGTATTTAGAAAAATTGCATTTCCAATTTTAAAACTAAATTCGATCATCAATGTTTAAACTGTTAAAATGTGTTACAAACTGGTAAATATGAAAAAAATAAAATACCGTCCTTTTTCTGTTTCTTACTTTCTAATTATTCTACTACTTGACACACAGACACAGTAGGGATGTTAAAAAATAATCGATTTTTATTTTCTTATAATCGATTTTTTATTGTCGATTTTTATCTAAAAATTGATTATATAAATTACGCGATTTTCAGAAACAACTCGTATCTATGCGACATTTGTGAGAATAATTATTATTTTATTGTTTAAACTTGAAGATTAACGAAAGATTTGTCTTTTAGTTTGTTTTTTTAATTCTCATTTTAAGTATTTTATTTTAAAACTAGTCAAATGTAAAATAGGACTGGACATATATGGCAATTTTTTTAAAATTTGATTTATATTTTAGTTTTTGAGACAATAAGTTTGTCATTTTGTTGGGATGCTCATCATTTCATTTTTATTGTAATAAATAAAACGTTAAATAGCATTAAAATTTGTATCAATAATGCTATTTAGTTTCCTAATTCCTTACCTTGAAATTTTAAAGGAACATTGCCTTCGATTTTTAGTTTTGAATTGGTTATTTTTTTATTAATTTCATTTTATTTGATTTTTAATCTGATAAATTGTTAATATGAATCTCTTAAGTTTATTATTGGAATATGAAAAGCATGTACTTTTAAATAATACAAAAAACGTTTTTCGCAGAATTGATTATTTATTTTTATATAAATCGATTTTTGAAAAATCGATTAATTTTGTATGAAGAAAAATCGATTTTTATTTAATCGATTCTTTTCCCTTAATCTCAATCCCTATGACACAGACACACTGACAATGACAAACCCTATTGACATTTATGATTTAATTGTGTATTTTTTTGATATTCGGCTTCAACGCATACGGCATTGATTTTGCCAATGTCAAAGTTAAACAATAAAAAGGTAGTTGGAAAAGAATAAAATAATTGTTGTGTGTATGTCATAGTCTTCACATTTTTTGGCATATATAGTTATTCTGTTACCTTGGAGCGTGCTGAATTGTGGCATGCTTCATACTTTTTAACCGACCATAAAAAAGGAGGAGGTCTCAATTCGATGTGTATTTTTTTAAAAGTTTGTTCAGCCATATCTTTGTTGTTTCGCAATCTAATATAAATTTAATTGCTATCAGATCTTGAGTTCCGAAGATATAGCAAAAAAATCGTTAAAATCAGGTAAAATGTGTAGTTTTTGAGGTATTTCATCCATATTTTTTGTTTGTTAACCGATATTGATCATTTTTTTGCGATGTATTCAATATAACTTCAGAATGGTTCTATATACATTTTATGGGTATTAAAACCTGAGTTCAGAAGATATAACAGAAAATTTCTCAAAACCAAATAGAAAACCTATTGAAATATTGTTAGGTATAAAACAATTCTAAAGCGAGTATGATCACTAGCGTGCTGTACTAAACTCGATTAGGACTAGGACAAGAGAAATCCATACAATAAGTAGCACGACCGTATAAATTGGTTATGAATTCGGTCATATTTAGAAAACATGGATGATCAGAGTTGAGATTCAAACCAAAATGCTGCCTGCTGAAACCAGACTACGGGTGTAATAATTTTATTTCAACAATTGTTGTCAAGCATTTCCACCAATCGAACTTTAAATAACGGGGTTAAAATAGGTTGCGGGACGCGGCCGAAGGTCACGTCGAGCAGTTGGTTTTCTGTAAACCAAAATCCATGAACCGCGCCGCGGCAGCGGTCGGCAGGTGCCAGAACCAAGTGTAATACATTTATTCATTGACTAGCACGTGCTAACGAAACATTGTTTGCGTTATCATGGTAACGACGTGTTAGTGAAATTTAACAGCACTCCGCATTGGAGAAGCTATCTTAATAGGAATACTATATACATGATTAAAAAGTGTAAAATGAAAAATATGTAACTAATAAGTAACCAATCAAGAGTAATTAGAAAGCAAAAAATAAAATTTTCTACACCTTGGAAGTCGGTCCCATATAAAACATAAAAATAACTATATTTTGCAATATTTTGTTGTTGTAACAATGTGTATAGTAATGTTTGTAATTTACTTGGCACCGACTTCAAGATGTTGTAGAAATATTATTTTTTTGTTTTTTAGTGCTGTTGAAGTTGGTTTCTTTTTTGTTAGAAAATTATTAATACTTTACTACACTACTACTACTACTACTACTGCTTTGGATTTTGTCGCCCGTTGTCGACTATCCGGACTATCGTTGCCGCGTCGCATCGGTCACCGTCGAGCCCAAATTCGTGGGCAGGCAAGTTTTGTACAGAAAACATAGCATGAGCATCATTTGCATGACTGACAGACGCAGAGCAGACAGTTGGCAGTTGGAAAATTGAAAATAGTCAAAAATATAAAGTTGATTTGTTTGACAGGCTGACAGCTTAGTCAGCCTCGAAATATATTTCGAACGTTTATTTTTACCTATAATACTGCGTAAATTTTCATACAAAATATGCAACATTTAACGATATTCATGGTAAGTTATTTTCACTAGGGACAGCGCTTGAATAATTTGTAATATGAATTCTAACCTAAAACATTCTATCGTTAGGATATTGAAAGCTCACGTTCATATATTGATGAGTTATACTCTCCAGACTTAGTGAAGGTTATGGAAGCATTAGTGACTTTGAAGAATTCTGTAATCGGTAGTAATAGGCAGAAGACATCAGTGATTCAGCAGGGAGTTGTGCCCCGGCTCCTACAGCTGATGTCAGATGAGGCCTTGGACACCAATATACGGCTGGAGGCCACTATTATAATTGGTATGTTACAACTCTGTATATAATATTTTACTACATTTATTGTTCAATTTAATTACAGTCAATTTCAATCATCTGTGTTATAAAAATTTAAATAGGATTTAGTACAATGGTATTTTTACATAAATGGCAATAAGGTAATTCACATCCACATTCCTCACAAAATATGTTAATTATGCCATATAACATACATATATATGTATATATATATATGTTACACACACACACACACACACACATATATATATATATATATATATATATATATATGTATTTATGTATATATGTATATCCTGCTCTGGTATTTAAGTATTTGAACTTTGAAATGTAAGCCATCAAAATGTATAATTAACCATCCATGGATAATTCACTCTCCTTAATATATAAATCAATATATTAAGGAGAGTGAATTATCCATTTGTATTGTCACATTCTTATATGTATTCTGGTAAAAACCTTAAAATCAATTAGTCTTAAAATAAACTATTTATATAAATTAATATGAATGTAGAAAATCTAATAATAGACCTCTTTTAATAGGGAATGTTTCCAAAAGATTGCTTGTCTCATTGAATGGTGACAGTACAAAATAAGTTATCTAAAAATTTTGCAACAGAAATAGTGTATGCTAATACAGTTTTAATAGCATTTTGTATGCTGTCTCAGAAAATTCTATTTTATCTTCCTCTAGTTCCAATGACCAAGATTGTTTGAATCTTTTTATTTATTATTTTCCATTTTTCTGTTCTCACAAATGGTTTTAATTTACAATCCCCAGGTGTACCTGGGGATTGTAAAAAAGTATAACAAATGCTTTCCCCGAGACTTTGTGCTCTTGCCAAACCCCAAATGTTCAAATCTTGGGATGATAGATGGCAATATTGTCGGCAGATTGTCAGGAAGTATTATGGAAATCCTCAAGCTTAATTTGCTATGCTAGTTCACCTGTCATTTTTCATATTTATGGCGACATTGGTAAAATTAATGCTAAAGGTGGAGCCAAAATCAACAAAAGTCAAGTCAAGAATGATGACACTAATTTGTTGTTTGATATACAAATCAGGCTTTGGGTCATGTGAGAATCTACACATTTAGCTATATTTTTAAAGCTTGGCCACCTCAGGCCTTTTATATTATATTATAGGCAGTCAACAAGTTCAAAAATGCATTAATTCTTGATAAAGCTGCTAAAAATATGAGGGATAGCTCATTCAATTCAGAATGATGTCTAGAAAAATGCATCTTGAGGATATATTAGCACATAAAAAAATTGCAATTGTTGTTAACAAATTAAGATGAAAGAAAAACCCCATTTCATGCTTCCATAATAACTCAAAAATGATTACTACTTACAAATTCTGAAAAAATATTCTTAAAGAGGAGGAAATTTCTGATGAAAAGTCCTGTCTCTCGCAATTCTACCGCCATTATTTATAATTTTAATTCAAAGCTAAGCTGAAAACAGGTCTCGGTCCAGCTGTTACAACATGGGTGCGCTGCCGCTAAAGACAGTGTACCACATAAAAAATTTTTTGTAGTAATAAATATTAATTTGAATAAATTATGATATTACCTAGACACTTGAAATAATAAATCCCCATTGGAAAAAAATTAAGTCAATTTTTCAGAGTTATAATATTGTTTATTAACCAGTTTTTTTCAATCTCCTTTTCATAAATAAGGACATAAAAGTTTAAATAATAAGGTTATAAAATTTTGGTTTCCTGGAGCTCTTTTTATATACATACTTAAAAAGATCTCCTGTAAAAGTTTATTATTTTGTTTTATGAGAATTTTTTTTAAGTTAACAAAAAAGGAAAAGTCCTATAAATGTTGGTAAAAAAATTGTTTTCAATAAAAGTTAAATTATTGCTGTTTTCGCACCTAACAATGGCATTAAGTAACATTGGCAAAAAAAATTAACATCTTTTGTTAAGAATTGTTTATAAACTAATAGGCAAGTTCCATAATAAAAAAAATGTTTTTTTTTACCATTTTATTGTCTTGGCAAAATAATGATTTCAAAATATATATTATTACTAGCTTCTGATGCCGACGTCCGTCTGGAATAGTTAAAAAAAAGTAAGTTAGTGTGATGATGCCTATAGCCTCCCTCAATAAATGGGCTATCTAATACTGAAAGAATTTTTCAAATCAGACCAGTAGTTCTTGTGATTAGCATGTTCAAGCTAACAAACTCTTCAGCTTTATATATTAGTATAAGATAAATAATTTTTTTATTGTTTATAATCGTTTGATTTACATTTCAATTGTTTAAATAAAATGAATTATTTACTCTTTAAAAATCATAATTGGCATATCTTCATAGGTAAACAAAAAAAAAACATTGTTAATTTAACAATTTATTATAAACAAATTCTAATTACCGCTATATTTTTTTTAAAAGCAGCCATAATATATTAAAGTAAGAAAAAAATGTTTTCTATTTTTTATAACACTTTAATATTACATGAAACCAAACCAAAGTTCAAAGGGCCACTTGATTTGTCAAGCATTGATATAACTTAAAAACTATTGGAGATACAATTATGATCATTCAAGCCATTTTTATAGAGGATTAATTAAACTTTAAAATAAGCTTAAGACCAAGCTTGTAACTATGAGACTGTAATGCAACGACTATGGTCGTCCGACGACCACATAATACCATTTTAAGGATAGAATACATCACAGAGTGAATCACTGTCTTAATTTTAAACAGTTCTATGATACTATTTATCATGGATAATAAAAAACTATTGTAAATAATTTAAATAATCAGACTATATTCAATTTTTTTTCTAGGTTCACTGGCAAAAGGAACTCCAGACAATGTGACTTCATTAGTAGAACAAGGCACAGCTATAGCATTGGTTGAACTTTTGAAAACAGTGCCAATAAACACAAAATTAGCTGAAGCAAGTCTTTGTGCACTGAGAAGTGTGTTTCTACACCCTTCACCGCCTATAGCAGCATTGCCAACTGATATGAGGCTACTTACAAGACTTACACGTAAGCCAAATTCTTGTTATGTTTTCAAAGTAAAGATAATAGGAAATGACGGCCTAGTAGTAGGCATGAAGGTTGAATTGCATATGTCAACATTTTGTTAGATGTAATTCAAATTTTATAAAGGTGCTTTTACACGAGCAACTAAAATGGTTCAATCCCGGTCAATTCTCATCAACTATAATGTCATGACTACATCAAGCAATTTAGGACTTTGGCAATATGTACCAAGCTGTTACTGAGATACGGCTACACAATATCATACAATATGGAGCAACTTAAAAAATTAGGCACGCCCCCGCCGCTGGCCTGTACCTCTCGCGAAAACTAGATATAGTTATACGTACAAAACGAGATGTAGTTATACAAACGTGCAAATTTTTAAAATATAACATTGCTGCATGAGTGCAGCGATGTTGAGAAATGTGGAATATATGGAGTAATTAGAAGCAATATTCCCGAAATAATTGCCGCATGTTTTGCAATTGCTCCAGATTGAACCATTACTGTTGCCAAGCAATAATTGGTCAAAAAATAGCCTTTGTAAATAATAAATAAATCGGCGGACAAACACACACACTGTAAATCCCCAAATTAAGCAAGTTACACTTGTGTTATGGGTAATATACAACGGACCATTCTGGGGCCGATCCCAGACACCCAGACCATAGTAAATAATGGAGAAAATATGTTTCCGAAATTTACTATACCAGGAATCAAACCCGGAGCCTCTGCGTTGCAGTGAGGTAAGCCGGCAAAGGCTTAGCCCGCTCAACCACAGAGGCCGTTAAACACCTTGTGTAAGAACACCTTTATAATAACACATTTTAAATAATGTCGTTATTATTATTTGTTAAATCTAAAGCTACAAATTTTTGGAGGTCGTTGTTGCACTAGACTCCAAGCCTGTATTATAGCAACCATAAACGAAATATTAGCCATAAAGTGAATCAATTTGTGTAAGCAGATTTTAGGACTGTGTGTTTCACATCCATTATACTTTACAATAAGGGCTTTAACAGGTAAGTTTAGTTACTACAGCCGCCTGTAATATCCTATTGCTAAAAATATTTTTGTTTTCAAGAATGATAAGAGCAATTAATATTTATTGAAACTTCAATTAAATTCTAATGGCTTAGTAACGAACCTAATATTTATTAATTAAATATGCATTAGATTCAATTTTATTACGAAAAAGTTGTTTAAAATATTTAGAGATGATAAAAAATTATTATTGACTAAAATAAACAATTATAAAAAGAAGAATCACAATACTTATACAGCGAAACAAATGACGGTCTTATTGCTTAAAGCGATCTCATCCAGGTAACCTGGCTGAGAGGATACTTTTAACAAGTTATGTCTACATATTTTATAAGTAATTAAAAAGAAATTAAATATTAAATAAAGTAAGAACACTCTATTTTATTCATTTAAAAAGAAACATATTTATATTTTGGAAACATTTATGAAAAGGAGTAAAATTAGATTTTTCCAGGAAGTATGTAAAGGTTGTGATGAGCTTTAACTCATTACATCCCCTTATGTTGAATGTTATGTATAGAGATAGCCCGCGAAGGTACGCCGACAGCGCGCGCGTGTGTTGTCCGCGTTTTGTCGATATGGTGCTGCGGTAGTGGTGAGCAGGCGGCGCTCGCGGCGGCGGGGGGCTGCGGTGCGGCCGCCGCCCTCCTCTCCGGCGGAGGCCCCGCGTGTCCTGCTTTGGATTTACTCACGGCCTTGTGTTTCGAGAATCCTAACGTGGCGCAGGTCGCTTACAATACTAGGTTTGTAAGTTTTATCTTATCAAAAGATACTATAGCTAACCCATTGTGAGTAATAAATATTAGTCATTTAAATTCATACCTTTATAGTGTATAGTTAAGAATTAATTTATTATTTATACATATAAATAAAATTGAAGTGTCTGTTTGTAATGTCCAAATAAAATCCGGGGATAATATGGACCAAGGCTCCGTCTGTCTGGATGTTCCGGATAATCTCTGAAACGGCTGGACTAATTTTGTAGCAACTTTCACTGGCAGATAGTTGATGTTACAAGGAGTAACTTAGGCTACTTTTAAAATTAGGGTTCCGTAATATTCCACGCGGATAAAGTGGCGGGCACAGTTAGTAGCTCATACGAGTACAATACTATCCATATTGCACTTCCTAAAATAATGTCTCAGGTTTATATTTTTTCATGTATGTACGTGAAATAATATTAGTACATATATGTATGTGTTTTTCTTCTCTTCCTTGAAGTGTCCACGTTTTGCGAACTACGTCCATGATTCCATCAGTTTTAGTCATACCAGCTTCTGAGTGTGTTCCTTGAAATCTAGTTCAAAGCCAACCTTCGTTTTCTAGTCACAATGATATATGAATTGTAGGCATGGTGACAAAACGATACCAGAGTTGCTGTCATCGCTGGTGTCGAGGGAGAAGCCCATCCCTGTTGCGATGGGGGCGGCGCGGTGCCTCACCTTCATCCACCGCGCTGGGGCGCTCCCTGCAGATGATAAAAGGTAACAACACAAAGGTAAACAATATACAGAGATTAATAAATGCTGTTGCATCTTGTCTCCATTATATTATTTATCTAGCAGTTCTAGTCTGAATGAAGGAACCGACAAGAGACCGAGTGCTCTAAATTCGTAAGTATATAAATTCGGTGATGAGGATAGAATTTAATTTTAAACACAGTCATCTTGTTGGTTATTTCATATAGACTAGTTCGCGAATTACCCTCCTTGTATAAAATAGAACGTTTTGATGTTTTCTTATAGAAGGACTATTATACTTTAACTATTTAAATCTCAAAAATCATTTGCACTGATCACTAAAGAATCCCTCTCCCAGGGCTTAGTTTGGTATTGTTGGAAATCTTATACAGTGAGAAACCTTTATGCGAAATAAAAAGAATATCAATATAAATTACATTTATTAATTGCCAATTAATTTTTGAGGCTTACAGACTTAAACGAGAAACAAACCAACATTTGAATGGTCATTTTCATGCATTTAGGAGTATACATATTTTTAAACTTCACTACTTGTTTTTTTGTTCCAGGATAGTTTTTGGCGCGTTGCCATGCTTGGCGCGTCTCTGCACGAAGGAAATGCCCGAAGATATAAGAGCGAAAGCTGCTGAGACATTAGCATATTTAGCAGAGGTAATAAATTAGAATATTTGTGTAAATTATTTTATTTTATGTGTCTTTGTTACATATTATTAAAATTTGTGTCTTCATGTTTGACTGAATATTGGCAAACACATCAGATTAAAATCAAAAGTTAAGCTAAAATTGGGCTTTTTAGTAATATTTAATTAGGCTGGCAACACGTTGGCTCCGGCCCGGTGTTTCAAATTTTTATGGGCGATGGTAAAAGAGCATGCCCTCGTCGAATTCACTGCGATGCAGTCCCGGGTTAGATTCTCGATAGATAAAATTTTCTAAAAAGACTTCCATTATTTATTCTGAGCAAGGTATCTGGGATTCGCCCTAGAGTTGTCCATTATGTATTACCCTTAAGACAAGCATAGCTTGGTCAAATGTATACAATACCTATACAATACACTCGCCAGTTTACGAGAAACAGAGAGACAGACGCACATGACGACTTTGTATTTTAAACCCTTAATATATATTTTAAATATTGTTGTACATTATGGTTTTATAAGTTATGGCAAGTCATTATTCTTATTTTTTAAATCCGCTTTCGCACGTTTTGCATATCTAGCCAATGTCAAATATTTATAAATGTACATGATTAAAAATATTGTTGTGCATTAATTCGAATTGTTCTAATAGAAATAGATGTACAACCAAACACTGTAAATATTTGTTCTATCATATCAGGTAGATACATCGTTACAAAGGCTAGCGGCGATATCTAACCACCTGATGACGTCACTGGCGGACATAGTGAACTGCCCATCGGCTGCCGCGAAGCAGGGCGCGTTCAAGTGTTTCGCGTCGTTGGGCGCCAACGACGAAGACATACGCAAGAAGATCATCGAGACGCACGGCCTCATGGTCCACGTCGTCAACGGAATGAACAATCCCGAGGCTTATGTGAGTATTAAATATAGATTTGTGGTATTCATTAGAGCATATCTGTAGAATAGGTTCAATATTTTACGATTTTAAGTGGAACTTATTCCAATTTAGTGCCAGATTAAGGGTCTGTTTCAAAAACATATAATACATAGAATACAATTTCCTGCCGCCAGGCGGCCTGTCGTAAGAGACGAAAAACAACCCACAGCCAGGTGGTAGGGCATTTGCCCGACTGGACGGCTACCACCCCTGATCTAAAGTATGTCGCCATAACAACCTTGAGTTGTGTTCCGGCTTTAGTGACCAGGTTCCAGTCTCCCTTAAGAGAGCAGCAGTGCATTTGTAACACCTTTGGTGTTGCAAATGTCCATAGGCGATGGTAACCGCTTTCCATCAAGTGGGACGTCTGTCTGTCTGCTGAACTCCTGCAATAAAAAAACAGCTAGTAAAGCGCAAAGTATACTTTGATTTTTAATTACCTGGACTGAAATGACAGTTGCTAAAAGTGTTAATAAAGCAGTTAAAATGTTAATAAAATAAAACACCATTTTTTCATAGGTTCGATCCACAACTATTTTATTGCCTTTACTTAATCATAATGTTCCTAACACATCAAGTGGGCATTAATATAATAACAAATATATAAATATTTAATCTATAACCTTAGCTAATGAACAAGTAAAATAGACCTAAGATTAAGCTTCTTGTTACCATTTTTTGCGTTTCGTATTTATAGGCGTCATATTTGTATTAATTTATTTAATTATCTCCAGAAGGTTGTCCAGAAGAAATCGCTAATAGCGGTATGACCGCCGGTAATATAGTTATTTCTGAGTATAACGCGTTCTTGTGTAATAAAGAATATTCTATTGTATTTTTATGTGCTGGTGGGTATTCGAAATATACTACTAAAATAAAATGAGGTGACAATAACGCTTTTAATCGTTTCATTTTACAAACTTGAACAGGTTACTTTATTGTTATTATGGGCATTTTTCGTGTAATAACAAAAAAGACAGAATGTCTCAGAAATTTGAAAAAAGCTAAGTAGAGTAGTAAGCTACTTGAGACTTTAATTTGCAATTGTGCAATAGGCTCTAAATATAAATTTTGCATTCTGCTGCTGTCTCTATTCTTACAAATTACTCCCTTATTAATATCTAACTTTTGAGGAATAACAATATTTGCAAATTTTATTCTAAAACGAATAAATAGACTTCTAGTGACATCTATAATTCTTAAATAGAACTAGAACCACAATACTGTTTTACCGATCGAGATGCAAGTTACGTAGAATATCACTACAACGCATAGATGAAGTTGTCTTACAGATGAAGTTCCCAATGCTGACTTTAAATTAAACTAGAGTTTACTCCGTGGTTGGGCCGCTGGTCAACCTCTAGTGCGTGCGTCTTGTTTAAAGAGTAGGCGTTAAGACAGGCTACATTATACTAAATTTTTATGTTACTGCTATTTTTCTCCGATAGATTCACTTCATGTTATATTGCAAATTATCCCATCTCCCGGTATTAAAAGTATTTATGTCCATTTTCGGTATTAAAACTATATTTAAACAAAGTTACACCAAAACCGATCCAGTATAAACTTGAGAAACGATTGGCCCCATATAAACTTACATCCTCTATTTCAACTCGTTCTAGTTTTATTTTTTCTATCCCCCGTTTAGCTGTTTTGTAAACTACAAAAATGACGAATATGCTGAAAATGACGAATGTGACGAAAGTGACGAAAATGACGAAATTGACGAAAATGACAAAATTAGCCTCTACATAAATGTATCCCAAAATTTATCTCATTATCCAGGATCAAAAGCATCCCTTGTTCACCCTCGGTATTGAAATTACATATACGTGAGACACTCAGAAAGGCTTGCGAAAAAAAATGATCTACGGGTAAATATTTTTTTATTAATTTTTTTAAAGTCTCTCCACCAGCCTCTGTACAAAGTTTCATGCGTCTGAATCGGTTTTCGGAACACTTTTCCCAGTCCGCCGCAGACACCTCGTTTACAGCTTGCATGCTGACAGCGCATCTTCCGACGACGAAAATTGTATCCCTTTGAGCAGATTTTTTATTTTCAGTAATAAAAAGAAGTCACATGGTGCTAGGTCAGGGCTGTAAGGAGGGTGGACCCAGCAGTTTGACTGGCGTGTTGTCCAGGAAGTCCCTCGTTTTGAGCGCGTTATGGGCGGATGCGTTATCGTGGTGGAGCAGTAGCCCGCTGATCCCTGTGTTTTGTCGCTTGTTCCTCACAACAGAGAAAACTTCTGCCAAGCATTTGGTAGTATACCATTCAGCGTTGATGCTTCTTTGGTTCTGGAAAGGAATTGACACCAAGTAGCCAGTTAAATTGAAAAAACTCGCGATCAATATTTTCCCCCCGCTTCTAGATCGTTTTACTTTGGTAGGCGTTGATTCCTTTTGAAACACACAAACCGTCGATTGGCGCTTCGTTTCTGGATCGTATTGATAAATCCAGGACTTATCACCTGTAATTATGTCGTAAACACGTCGAGACGAGCCTGCTTCAAATTTGTTTATCATATCACGGCACCATTCCACCCGGGCCTGCTTCTGAGCATCGGTAAGGTTGTGCGGCACCCAGCGTGCAACTATCCTCCTTACGCGAAGATGCACTTGTAGAATCTCGTGAAGGCTTCCCTATCCAATCTGCAGTACGTGCTGAATCTCTTGATACGTAACTCGCCGATTGTCTTGGATTAAATTTTTCACTGCTAGCACATTTTCTTCCGTAACAGCCGTCAAAGGGCTACCACTTCTTTCTTAATCCCCCAAAGTTAGTCGACCGCGCTTGAATTCGTTGTACCACCGATACACGGTTGCCTTAGAAGGGCTTTCATCCATGAATGCCATTGGAAGTCTATCGTACGATTTGTCCGCTTTCAGGCGACACTTAAAATCGTAAAAAATCATAGCGCGAAAATATTCCCGCCGCATATCCATTTTTCAAACAATATCGAGGGAAATTTTGATATTGAAACGTAACTATTTTTAGTTATAAATAATCATATTTTCAAAATAGATTATACCTGGCCAGTCTCATACATAAAAACTTTTTTTCGCCATACTTTCTGAGTGGCCTGGTATATCGAGTTTCGGCCAAATCGGTACAATAGTTTTTCCGTAAAGCATAACAAATAGAAAGATAAATCTATATTTATCCCGGATACTATCCCATTTTTCGGGATAAAAGTATCCTCTGTTCATCCTCGGTATCGAATATATATATACTAAGTTTCAGCCAAATCGGTCCCGTAGTTTTTCTGTGAAAGAGCAACAGACAGACAGAATACTTTCGAATTTATAATACATAATATAATATACTTTTCCAGTTGTGGAGATATGTTAAAAATGTTTATCCCGAAATATATGGGTTTTAGCAGAATTAATCAAATGACATGCAGGCCAGAGTTCTAGTAATTTGTTTATTTATAATTCGCAGGTAAGACTAGCAGCCGTGAGGTGTCTCCATTCTCTTTCAAGGTCTGTTCAACAATTACGAACGACATTTCAGGTAAATGAATTAAACTGTAATGTCGCTCAAACATTTGGATAGTTTATATTGCACTCGAACTATTAGTTCTAATATTTGATGCTTAATAAAACCTTTCGTGTTTTTATGTATATACTTACATTTTGGAAAATGAAGCTTTAAAAATCTAATGACACCCTTTTTGCTGGTATTAAAATTAGTTTTTAAGACAGTTTGATTATAAAAGATCATTTAAAAGAATCAATCTATATAATCCACGGATTGATCACCGGTTTTTTCCGGTTTTACTATCGGTTCATTTTTGCTGTTGTTTTATTCGCCACAATGACAGACAAAGAAACTTAATCCATACAACCTTGTCTGATGTATTGTCTTCAGTATAGAAAACCAGATTTTTATTGTTTCTAGTGTTCCTTTTGTTTGATATTAATGTGTTAATAATTTTTTCTATATCTGTGATGTATATTATGAATGAAGGGACCATTTGGTAATAGGACCACGCAGTTTGGAGGCCGCTCATGCAGCTTTTAACCGATTCCCCCGACATTGAACTCCTCACAGTAGGCTCTTCGACACTCTGCAATCTACTTTTGGAATTTTCACCAGCAAAAGAGCCAATGTTAGATCAAGGTTAGTGTTGATCATAATTTTTTTGAGATAATCATTTTTTTTCTAGCATCAATCATATCTATAACATTATAAAATTCTAAACATGCCGTGCGACATTGAAGCTATTAGAAAAACAACTGGAATATACTATATATACGAAGGAGAACACATTGCAATTTTTTTCAAATTTCTTGTCTGTTCGTTCGAGTTTCACGTAAAAACTGCTGCGCCGATTTTGATGCAGTTTTCGCTGCTCAACAGCAACATAAAATCTGCCCTACTTTTTACTCCGGGAATCCCGCGGGAATTTTTATGGGAGCGGTTTTTAGTTTTTCGGGTGCATAAAAATTAGCTTATTCCGACATAGTTTTCACTAAAACGATAGCTTACATTCTTTTTTAAAAGCTGCGGTATTTTGTGTCCTGGGAATCCCGCGAAAATTTCAATTCGGGATTCAAGTCAAGAATCCCGAATTGAAATTTTAATGTATAACTTTATTTCTAATCCGACGTCGAGTGCTCGAGCGACGTGATAACCTCAATTTGTTGTTGTTTTATGTATTTATAGTCAGAGTTGGGCAGTATTTGAATTACTTGTAAATAAAATACTTAATTGAAATACAAATATGTATTTTGTATTTGTATTTCAATTACTTCTTAAAAATGTAATTTGTAATTGGTATTTCAAACACTTTGACTTCAAAATACATTTGAACATAAATACATTTAGCTATCATATTGATTGATGGGTGTGTTCTTCAGAAAAGCAGCGCTCGATTGCTTTAGTAAGCAATATTTTTTTCCCCATAGTCTCCTTAGGATTATTTTGGAACCATGTATCTTAAAATTTTATTCACTGTCAGGTACACTTAAAGCTGCAATTTGTTTTTTTTACTGTACAGCCATTTTCCTCTTGAGTTGTGGCCTGTTGAAAAATCACTCAAAAAAATTTTTTATAGTATATTTTTTGTGAGTAGTGTAATTTATATAACCTAACACCTAACTGTATTTTGTATTTTAAATAAATATAGTTAAAATACTGTATTTTGTATTGTATATTTCAAATACACGACTTAATTTTTTTTGTGTTTCGTATTTTAAATACACGCGAGATAGTATTTTGTAATTAGTATTTCAATTAAAGCGAAGCATGTATTTTGCCCAGCTTTGTTTATAGTATAGCTTTAAAATGTAATATTGGACATGAACTTTGGTTTGGCAATGAAACTGCATGCTGTGTTTAATTGAATTAATTCTTTTTTTTAAATTAAAGAACTTTTTAAATTAAAACAATCCCCGTGTATTATTATTATTATTATTCGTGTGTAAGTACTAGGTATTTGCAAAGTAAAGAACTACGGTGTGTAAAATGTACCCTGTCGATAGGTGCCGTGGAGATGCTGTGCAATTTGACAAAAAGGCCCGAGGCAGCGCTTAGGTTGAACGGAATATGGGCGCTGATGAACATGGCATTTCAAGTTAGTATATATCAACTACTTTAATTCATAAGATATAAATAATATTTATTTCTTATTCCTATTATGGGTCAAAATTGAAAAAAAGAGTTTTTCAACGTATAAATAGATGTCGCTTAAAAATCTGGACTAAAAATTCAGTAACAAATATTTATGTATATTTGCGAAAAAAGAAATATATTTTTATTATAAGATCGTCGATACCTGAAGGTCAATAGGAATCTTTGTTATCTCTCTCTGTTATCTGTGTATTTATATGTGCCACTGCAATGGGAAGGCACTTCCGTAGCAATGGGACATTTATGGGCTGATATTACGTATGTATTAGCATATAGACATATTTTAATAGGGCTTTATTACTTCGTAAATACGAAGGCGTAGTGTAACCGAGCGAGGAGAATAAAACCACGGATTCTTTTCTCAAAAACTAATGCACTCTGTTCTCTATAATATAATGCACATTAGCGCTCGGCGTTATGTCAGACTGATATTGACAACTGCCAGATATATTGCCACTCTAAAAAACAATAATCCACTCATCACCTCGAAACTGCAACATCGTAGAATTATTATTTATTTATTTATTATTACGAAGGGCTTTCGTACGGATTATTTAGTATATAGTTGTTTTGTATACTAGTAAATTAAAAATATGTGTTGACTTCTCAGGCCGAACAGAAAGTGAAGCAACGAATCCTATGTTGTTTGGGCACGGAGCAAATGTTCCGGTTGTTGGGCGACAGCGACACGCGCGTCATCATGAAGACGCTCGGGCTGCTCAGGAACCTATTGTCGACGAGGCAACACATCGATGCCATTATGGGCGAATATTCATCACAGGTTATGCAGGTAACACAGATTTGGTAAAAACATATAACTCTTGTTATAAAGTTTTTTTATTAAAGGTTATTAAAAATCAAGGAATAGATATTTGGTATAACTTATCAGCCGAGGTTTTCCTAAAGCACTATCATATGGGATTTTATAAAAATTGTTAATTGAAATTAAATCACGGGATAATGAAATTATAATTCGTTTTACAACACCAAGGGCCTCATAAAAATCTCGCTAAGCAATGTTTAATCACCTCGTAACTGAGAAGCTCTTAAGTCCTTAATGAAAGTTTATCTTTTTTGCACTTATAAATTTTAATTGGCTGTTGCTTATCTAAGATGCATACAGAAAAATGAAATTTGAATGGTAAACATAATTGTAACTAAAATATACAAATAAATTTATAGATTTAAAAATTGCAGTTTTGACAACAGAAACTGCAATTTTTTAATCTATATCTCATAATTTTGACAGCTGTCGTTCAGTATTTAAAATTTTCGACAATCCAGCGGCGAAGATCAGCTGATTCAAATAAAAATAAAATGTTATCTCTTAGCCACTGCTTAAAGTAGGTCTCGGCGTTGTTTAATTTTATGTCTTAAGTATCATCATTAACAGTTTTTAACGGTTGTTTGTTTAAAATACGGAACATTGTTGTTTTTTGTTCTGTTGACAGATTGTAAATCATTTGTCGGTAAAACAGCATCCTTTTTTTATATGGTGGCTGAGTGTCGATGGAACAGCTTAAATCTACTTAACATCGCCTTTCACCATTCTCTCAATAGTAATCGATGCAGGAAAAGAGATTTACATGTAATTAATTTTAATGAAAGTGATACATTGCATTTATATAAATTTTGTTATCGATACCAAATCACTGTATCTATTAATGTTAATGTAATACATGTTTTGTTTTTAGGCAGTGATAGTAGTATTGGAAGGTTCCTACCCCGCCGAGGTGAAGGAGCAAGCACTATGTATATTGGGTAATATAGGAGACGGTGAAAAAGCAAAAGATCTTATTATGGCCAATGAAGATGTTTTAAGAAAACTTGTTGACTACTTGGTTAGTATAGATTCGAATCAATGAATAGTATATTTTTTTTTATCTCAATGTTCTTTATTATATACCCTATAGGTATATATGATATGGGAGATTTTTAGAACTAATTTTTTATCAGCACACTTTTGTTACTAGTTAACTTTCTCCATTCTAATGACCAGGCCAAGATAACCAGTTGGGTAAAATATTGACTTTCGTATAATTGAGTTAGACACACTAAGCTTACTGTATACTTCGTTTTGCCAAAAGCAGCGATTGGATGCTCTTAAAGCTATGCGTGGCTTTTAATAAGAGTACTAAACTAAATCGTATGAATTTTTTTGCAAGAACTGAGACCTTACAACGATTACTTTAGGACGATGGCATTTTTTTTTATTGCAGGAGTTCAGCAGACATGTAGACGGTCCACTTGATGGAAAGCGCTTACCATCGCCTATGGACATTTGCAACACCAAAGGTGCTACAGTACAGAAGAAACTTATAGTATATAGAAAGAACTTATAGGAGTGTAGTTTGGACTGTGCGTTGATATGTCAGTCAGTGAAGTCAAGTAATTATATGTATTAATTGAAGATGAATAGCACATGTATCGGAATGCAAATATGGAATGAACGGGATGAGTGATTGAAGATTTGATTGGAATTAATAGTTTACAGTCCATTGGTTAACAGTATAGAGGGTGGTTGGTGTATGTAATTGGGGTGTATTTTAAAGCAGCAAAAGTGATTTTTAAAGAAAATTAAAGTGTTATATCAAAGAAGTTTTGTTTTGATGTATCGAGCCAACAATTTACATCCATCATCCCCCCCTCCTCCACCCCCGTTACATATATATGTAGAGTGATCATATTGAGCGTGCGCAGGCGCACCCCGAGAGCAAGCTGCAGGAGGCGGCGCTGTTCGTGGCGTGCAACCTAGTGTGGCGCGCGGAGCCGGGCGCGCACGCGCGGCAGGCGCGGCTCGCCGACCTCGGCGTGCTGCGCGCGCTCAAGCTGCTGCGGGCGAGGCACGACGCCGCCCACCTGCACGACAAGTGAGTGCCGAAGCCACTGCAGTTTCACACAACTCATAATTCCGATCGGCAGTTTTCGTTTGCGCACAAAAGTGCAGACCATTTTCTGACATGTAAATAATCTATATTCAACTTTATTCGCAAGCGGAACTGACAGTGTTGCTTGCTATGTATGCATTCTTATGTCTGTTCTGCTTACAAGATTCACACACTGCTAAATTTGTTCTACTGCGCAGGCATGTCGGGAGGAATTGTTAGTTGAGTAAAACTGTACCCACATCATAAAAGAAGAAGAATGCTAGGAGTGACAATGGTCCAGGAAAATGTTTTTTTTTATATTGTTAAGTTGCCAGCCCACTAGATGGAAAGTGGTAACCGTTGCCTATGGACATTGCAACGCCAAAACTGCTGTCGGCCTCGAGGACGGCGAAACTAACTCTGGAAAACTACTAAATAGGGAAACGGTCACTCAATTTAACTGTCCTAAAACCCAAACGTTTACGACATTCCGCTGTCTCGGCGCTGCGCAGTAACATTCGCCATCCGCAGTCTCAAGGTCCCCTTTCTGTCTCTGATGGTTCCTTTCGCTTCGCTGGTCCTTACGAAACTGCCCCTGTGCGCAACTCGTCGCGTTTATATACCCGTACAACTTTCCAGAACTATGATCGCATTGCGCCATTAAAATTTACGCCTGTCCTGTCTAACAAGTCTTTGCGTCCTTGTCAGTTATTTATAAAAAAGTGTACTTGTGTATTCGATTTTATTCGGAATATGTCCCTCTCGCTCTATTACTTATTTTATCATATATCTCCATCCTGCTCTACTCCTTGCATGTTTACTTTTTCTTATTTCTCAAATTTCTATATATGGAACATTGCACTATTAGTTAAGGCGCAGACAAGCTCCGTTATTCGTTAGCGGGCGAAATCCTATACATTTCTGTTACAATACTTAAATTCTAATAAATAAATATTATTTTCAGAGTGAAGACCGCTCTGGCTCAGTTCAATGAGTTCACATAATATAACAAGAGCCATAGAAGGAAACGTATGAAAAGAAAGTGACTTTCATACTTATTTATAGTAAATAATGAAAAGCTTGTGATTTTTGTCGGCGACGACAGTGAGTTATCCAGTCATAACGATACACTATTAGCTATTATGTAGTTTTTAGATATTAAGTATTTGTACATATAAAAATATTAGTTTTACTTCGAGGAATGTTATTTATTTTAAATTACCAAGTTTGCATCGTGTATTAAGCATGTTGGTACAAACGTTAAAGTGGTGCGTTAGTAATGAATTTTACACTCGGCTGACTTCTATATCTTATTTACCATTCATTTGCTTTACGAGTGGTAAAAATTTGACATAAAAACCATATAAGTCATGTTCATTTTATATCAATGTTAAGGCAAATAAATGGTACGATATAGGAACCGGCCAACAATTGCGTAGAATTAAGTAGTTAAAGCTACAAGTACTTCTTATTAAAATTGTCTTTTTGACTAAATTTTAAATTGTACATAACAGAATACGATATGTTTGTAATAAATATAACAATAGTGTAGATGACAGGCAAATAATTTGAAACACTTTTTATCATCTTAAAAAAGTAGCGGCCGCATACATTTTGTATGAGTACAAAGTTTTGGCTTTATAATATTGTACAAGTAAAAGGAATCAAATAGTGCATTAATTCTAATATAAAAATACTTTAATCATGATATTTTAAAGGCCAGATAATAAGATGGTATATAAGTCTGTTTTTTATATTTAAATAATATAGAATTTACTGTAACATGTGTCATCTACACTATTATAATGACAAACCATAAACGTCTCACTGCAGGGCTGGAGCTCCCTGCCTTTGGAGGTCGTATGTCCTCCAAGCTTGTCTTGTGCTTGGCAGGTTTAGCATATCTTGATATGCGGGTTTTTCACAGTGTTGATATTAGCCGCCAGCACGTTAAAATTGTAATAATATGCACATTATGACAGAAAAGCAGTGGTACATGCTCTTCGATCAGGATTCGAACCTATGTTCATATCAATGAGATGATAATAATTATTTCTATATTTTCTCTATAAAATAAAAAAAGTTTATTGGGAAACAATTAAAACACAAAAACTATGCGTGATATGAGTAGTAGTGCCATAGCCACTATATAAGTGGCTATCACAGCTTCTTGTAATAAATATTATTAGTATTACTTATAAACGCCTCTTAAAGATGAGGTGGCTAAGTAATCCTTAAATATCTGTCAATGTTAAAAATGTGGAGACCTAGTTTAAGCTATGGCTAAGAAGCAAGGTAGCGGTTTTTATTTGAATCACTGAATTGTCTACCATAGCTGAGCTGAACGTCAGTTCTCAAAATCACGAGACCCAGATACAAATATTATTTGATACGTGTTACGTAGTTTTAATAATAATAGTTGCTCGTTTTCATTCTTAACTTGTTATTTGGGTTACAACTATGTCTATCAGTAGGCGTTCTTAGATAACAATAGTCAATTCAAATTTATAAGTGAATAAAAAATATGCGTTATAAGTTTCTTAGTTTAGAAGTGGTTTTAAACATTGGTTAACGCTGTCGTTATGCTGCTGTTATGTATAAGGCAGCATATAACGACAGACTTAAAGACTTATCAAACTCAAAGATAGGATCAACTTTTAAAATTCATAGAGAACGGAGGCGATTTTATCGTATTTTAGTGTTGCATAACGTTGTACCAAAATGCCAACTACACATTTTAATTCAATCTCATAACAGTAATTTTTATAATACGATAATTCATAATCTTCCCAAAGAATAATTGTAAAAACAATATATAGGTGTCCGTATTTTCAACGACAAAGGTGCTAGATATCATTCACAAAGTATTCCTTGTGAAACTAGCAAACTGTAGTGAAACTACGCTTAACGTAAAATGTATAGATGCTGTTTCTTTACTTGTAAATAAAATTACGCTTATCTTAAGTAAAGTAAGGAGTGTTTGAATTATTGTTCAAATATAATTATCAAAAAAGAAATATCGCCGTGCAAAACGGTTGATAATAAGAATTCTTTGTAATAGAACATTGGTTGTTAATTCTCCGAGCGCCCTGCGTTAAGTGAACAGTATATAAACACGTAATCGTGCTGACACTGCCCGTTCTTTATATCTATACGAAAACCGACAACGAAGAAGCGTTAAGCTGCTTTTTGATAGGTAGCAGGGGTGCGGCATCGGTACGCGCGGTACCGAAAGCTTACCGAGTGCCTTTATTTATATGGCAGCTCTCCGATTTGTCGGCACAATAACGCTACCGAATCCTTCACACACGTGAGTAAATCAGGAAATGCTGATAGAAATATAGGTGCTCGGTAAACTTTTGGTACCGCTTATACCGAGTATAGTGATTCTACATCGATAAATCGGAAAGCTAAGGTAGCGGTGGTGACAATAGCAGGACGAATATGATGTTTACATATTCGCGCTAGACACTTTTATCGCTTCGCTTTCCTGCTGCGGACGTGGGCGTAACGTAAACACGGGGTTGGATTATCTAGCAGGGTCTCCAGATTTAGGGGTTTTTGTCACCATTTTGGGGTATTATGTTGCGGTTAGGTATATTCGGCATAGCATGAAATTGCTAATCAAAGTCAAATCCAAACATGTCTGTATACAATAATTGTAATGGTTATAGGTTCTGTAAACAAATTAATATATATATATATATATATATATAATATATATATATATATATATATATATATATATATATACTATGAATTGAGAACCTCCATTTTTTGAAGCCGGTAAAAAAATAACGAAAGTTTGTCGCCTCTATGAAGTTCTTCAACGTGCGTGGTCCGACACACACTTGTCCAACTTTTTTATCCAATAATATGTCTGGGGAAAAGTTTCTGAAATAGTATCGTTTTGAGAATTTTTTTAGGGGATATGTGGAATTTTCGTAAATACAATCGGGAAACCCCGCTGTCTAGAGAATAATCTGATCATATATGAATGTACGTAACATTTTCCTTGAATAAAACTTTTAAAATTTTCTTAATATGTTTGGAATTAAATTTGGTAAGCTATTAAACTGCCACAACAAGTTACATGTGGTTAATATGAAGAAATTAAATACATCGTCTCCGCATGTTGTCTCATTACTGAACATGAAATATTATTTAATTTAAATATATTTGGACTGTAATTGAGAGTATGATAATGGTAGCTTTTTATAACGACTTGAATGTGGTATATATGGTAATAATATTGTTCTTTTAAATACTGCTCCTTACTGAATTGTGTTGGCTTAAGGCCACAAAAGTTTTAGTACAAAAAGTTGATCACACTTTAAAACACAATTAGCAACACTTAGAAATTTTAAAGGACGATTAACCTAGCAACATTTAAATTTAATTAATAAATTGTTCATACACACTTTGACGGGTATTATTATTTTATACTGTCTCGAAGTTATAAAATGTAGAGTAAAATAAAGTTATAAATTTAATTACTGTTATTTGCCTCTGAGAGTGGTTGTTAATTTCAAGGCTTGGAAACCGGTAAAAAAGTCTAACCGCTTACAGTCTAAAGAATTTTTTTTAAAGAACTTTCATTTAAATCAAACAGTTTATGGACACGAAATTTCGTTATATAGGTTTTGTTGAATAATCCGGTTTCGAATTGTCCTGACAAGAAGTATTAGCCACCTCATGGGCAAAATTGATTCTCCCAACTGCCTACTGCGCGTTCTATTAGTAACTCACAACGCCCAAAATGCTCCCTTAGCCGTTCCACATGGCGACCGCGGTCGTTGTGGTCGTGGCGAAAACGTCACAACGACGTCATCATTTTCGATCACACAATGCTCACAACAACCCATGTCAAGAAGTGAGTCGATTAACCGTTCTACTTGGGTTTACGATTGTAACGCCGGCAAATGGAACGGGAAAAATCGCGATCGTGAACGTGGTCGTTGTGAGTCTCTAATGGAACGTAGCCTGTGTGGCACTCGTGAGGATGTCCAACATCTCTTAATGGAATGCAGCAAAAATAAAGATAGCAGAGATCAACCGATGAGGGAGTTGGGACTGAATCGTTTTGATGTAGGCATTTTTATAGAGATTTTGGAAGAGTCAGCCTCAAAAAAGGCTAATTTGTTAGCCAGCTCATTATTTAAATTATAATATATAATTTATTGTATGGTTAGGAAGTGATGAGACTGACATGCCTATGTGGTAAAAGTTCCAAATAAATAAAAAGAAAAAAAAACAGTTTCGAACAGTTTTTTCCACACACCTTCAAAGCGCAGCCATATGGGTACAGCAAGTTTGCAGTAACACACATGTTGAGAGATGTAGAATGATACTGCCTCTTCTCACAGAATAAACCGGTTAGTTTAGGTTTATATTAACTCCTTTTAAGGTTTACAATTCGAACCAAATCGTAGATTAAAACCAGTTAATTTTTAACCGGTTCCAAGTCTTGGTTAATTTTATTTTGGAAATATTTATTGCTATATTCTATTGTGTTGCAGCTGTTTTTAAATAATTTGAATAGACTTCATATTCAACATGTGTTCAACTTTATTGTATTAATCATGCTTATATCTTAACTAAGACAAACGCAAGGCTGTGCGATAATTTTCAAATAGAAGCTTTTCTACTAATATTAAGATAATAAGTATATTCTAGAACAATATCAACAATACTAACGGACAATCGAGAAGATAATACTTCCATTTGTATCTTTATGCGCTTTCGTAAAGACTTTCTAATTTGGACGGATCGTCATCTCAAGTGTCTTAACTCCTTATTCATAACTTATACGAGATTTATAGGCTCGTTAATAAAAAAAAAAAAATAGTGTTTGTCATTATCGCATTCTGATAAAGATCTTTTTAACTATTCTTAACGAGCCTACACATACGAGTATACATCTTGTAATTATATAAGTACTATGTAAGTAGTCTGTAAGTATTGTTCTAGAATACGTGCGTAATATATTTGAAAATGAGTTCTTGATTCAATAACTTCATTTATTCAGAGTATAATTATTTTTAATATCTATTTATGAGTTCCACACATACATAACTTTCTTAGAAATTACGATGTTCTAACAAATAAATGTTGGTACGCTGTTATTAATATACAAAGTTATTCTTAGTATACACAATTTATAAAGTTTGTTAACTCAAATCTAAGAGTTTGCTACCTTAATTAAGTATCTAAAATTACAAGATACTCATCATATTTTACACTTGTCCATTGTTAGTAATAGTTACGGTGTCGGGAGTGAAATATTTGTATTATAAATATCAGCTTATCGGTTTGTAATGCGGTACAGCAAAGGCTCTCAAATTGCCTATACTAAGACTAGCAGTGTGCATGCAAATATACATGAATATGTAAATTAGATATGCATTGGGTTTTGAATTATGATGAAATTATATTTTAATAATGATAACATTCTAATAATCAGAATATTTTTGTAATTCTTGATAAAGGAGACGGAGGCTTTTGGGCCAAAAAAATGTAATGAGTTGAGATATGGTTTTAAAAAAAGTGTTATATTTTCATATTACATGGAAAACACAGCCCTAAATTCTATCTGGACGACGAGAAATCTTAAAAATAAGGTCACAAATAAAATAAGTTAGAGAATCAATTTAGGTGAATGAATTTCAACAGTTAATATTAATATTTACAAATGCACCACACGATTAATTCATTCAAAATAACTAAACCCATTACAATTGTAAAAACATAATAAAAAGAGATCTTAGAACCTCTCATATTTTTACAATCTGGGCCCAACAATGTATGAAAGCGTATCCATCTCCTTTTCTCGAATCAAATTCATTTATTTGCGTAAAAACATGGATTGTACAAAGATGTTACATTTTAGTTGAAATCGTACACATGTTCTTGCCAAATTGGCATACAAATGTATCTGATATACAAATCGGTGATAATGTTTGCAATAATATTTGTTAATTTCTGATTATATATTTTTTTTAATTATTAAAGAAATGTCATAATTTTGCAATAAGCAAATATAGTGGATTTTACTTATAACGACTTTTTGGTTATGGCGACTTAACACTTCAGTCTCTTGAACTTAAGAGTACTTTTAGAGGAAAATAAAGTGGATATAGCGACTTCGGATGTAAGGAGCCAACCATAAATGACGCCATACGTTAAGAAGGGGGGTCGGCCCAGTGTGACATTGTATGACAAGGGGTGGAGGGGTCCTAATTTTTGTGACGTCGCATTTCAAAATCTAAAATATTTAAGGTTTAAAACACGAAATTCAACTATTAATGAAAACTTCAAAATATTTCCAACTCTATCTGTATGACTTTAGTGTTTAAAATCTTTTAAATGGAAATAATACTAATTACGGAACTGCTGATTTAATTTAATAATTTCTTGATGTAAAATTGCAAAATATGTGATGTCACACTAGGGAGGGAGGAATCTCGCGAATGTGACCAGCTGTGACAGGGACGAGGCAGGGGTAAAAAAACGTGAAATTCGTGTGGCGTAATATTTTGTGGATGGCGTCTAACACGGATTTCGGGTATAGCGACTAGTTTTACAAGCTTTTATTTAACTTGCAATGGATGTATGTATGTAAATTCGGGTGGAGTCTTGCAAGCTAAATTTGACCAACTTCCCGGTTTCCGATTGAGCTGAAATTTTGCACGCACATGTATATCGCGTGACAATGCAATAATATGGTACCATGGAGCTGATCTGATGATGGAGTCGGAAGGTGGCCATAGGAACTCCTGTACTAAACAAGATAGACCCGTCGTGTTTGGGCTCGTCTTATTTGTCTTGGCTAGCACTCTGCTGCTACATGATATCTAGGATCTCAGAAGCTTGTATTTAAAAACATTTTTAAAAAAGCTTATTAAGAACCAGTTGTAACAACTTCCTAGAAATCTCTTGCAGATATGCAACAGAGTCTACACACAAGTAAGTACTGAGTCAACAAACAACGCACAAAGATTCATTTATATTATCATAAAGTTTTCTTATCTCTTGTTTACATTCACAAATGGTCAGCAGTTTTTTTAATACTTTTTTTATAAATTTTCAGGTAGGTAAAGCGAAATCTAAAAATCAGTATTATTAAGTAGACATTTGCGGCTGTAAGTATTGTCTAGCAATAAATACTGTTTTCTTTCTACCATTGTTCATAGCGACTTCAGAGTCATCGTTATAAACGAAATCCACTGTACACATGTAATACAAGTTCTGTATTTCATGTTATAAACGAATGACTTTAATGAAATGATTATAATGAAAATTACATTTTTATAAACTTAAAGAGATTAATGTACTGAATCAACAATCTCGATTAGGACAAAATTTATAATATTAAATTTACAAATAATGTTTAAATGATCGAAAGACAATTTCTTATGTATTTTAGTTTTCAATAAACATCAAATTGTTACAATGGAATCGAAACGTTTTCATATTTTTGTAAAATTTTTGAGTACTATGTATAATTTTATACTGTGTGTTTTTATTTATTGTTGTAATGTGCTGTCTCAAATTGATTTTTGTTGATTAAGTTCTATAGGTTCCTTGATTTGCAGTGAACACGTGAGATGGCGTTGTAGTTGATAAATAGGTTAACAGTTGATTTTTTATAGTAAATATTTGAATACTTGAAACTGTCTAGAAAGACAAATCATGTGAAACCATATTTAAAAAACTGAAAAAATCAGTTCATAAGCAAAGAAGCTACAGTCCGCAAAAGAAGTCCTACAGACGCGGCGCTGCAATCGCCGTATTTGATCCTGCCAGAGTAATTATTTGTAGATCCGTAAATCGATGTAGGTTATTACTGAATAATAAATACAAAATATTCCATAATAAAAGCTGTAAATTTAATAAATTTGTTTCCAGACTACTTTACGAACAAAATTCTATAAAATAGCGGCTCCGCTACTTTTGGTTTCTTTATTTTCCGTGGGACGGCTTTCGTGGCGCGGTCTCTATTGTTGAACGTAACATCGAGCCTTTACCGCGTGTTTATCGTAAGCGACTTTTGTACCTAAATACTTCTTTCGTTGCATTTGATCGTTTTACTATTTATATTATTTTGTTTTAGGACATACAATTTTTGGTTCAGTAGGGTTTAATCTAACTAAAACTGAATACATTATAACAAAATAATAGTTTAAAATACCTTTTGCATCAAAAAATATATTTAAGTACAGAAATTGCTTCCGATAAAATGGCGGTAAAGGCTCGACATGTAATTTTTTTTTATAGACGAATTGATAAATACAACGTCATCTATTAAAGGCCTTATATTCAATCAATAATTGATTATATTCAATCTCTTTATATGCATATGACAAGGCTATAAGACTGACTGTCGCCATCATAGTCTGGTGTATAAATGGTTTGTTTACGTTAAATAGCGACGATTAAAATTTTCGATTTACTCTTGTTATAATTTGTATTTTACTCCTAGCTTCATCTGCGTCAGTGTTAAAGATTTAGCCTGGCCGAATACGTCTTATTTTTAGTGTTAAGAAACACCACCGTTAAGACATAGTCGCATTTAGTGTACATACATACGATATCTGTTAATATTTAACGTCATTAACAATGTCGCATTTCAAATAACGCATAAAGTCCATCGCCATATCTGCGTGAAACGGCCTATATCTGTAACACTGTCGCATATGAAGTCGCGCCATAAATAATTATTATAAATAATCACTTGAATGAAAATGTCAGTTACATCATTATATAAATTTAAGATTAAAATTTAAATGCATATTACATTAATTGTTCCTTAAACTCTCTGAGTTTGGCAGTTAGTTTATTTTAATTAATTAATAATCCGAGCAGGCTCACTTGTTAAATGTATAAATGAAATTATAAATCTTAGCTCGAATCATTTGTAAACTTACAATTCACGACTAATTTATTACCATCATTTAATATTTTCATGTTCCTTCATTATTAAATTATGTTGAAATAATATCTATATTGAGATTTGATGTATCAATCTATAAATGTATATGTATATATTATTTATGAAAAAGTTACGTTTTTCATGTTAATATAAAAATAATGCGAAAAATTAAGGTTGTTTTATTAATGATATTTTTAATGCTCTCCACCTCCACCACCACAAAGTCGTGGTAGCGTAATAATGGCTAGTGCATGCGTCCCAAACACAAAGGGTGCGGGTTCGGTCCTGGCCGGAACGCATGCTCCACTTAGTCAGTTTTCTAACCTAATGTGCATGTTGTTACAATTGCCACATGCTAACAACGGTGAAGGAAAACATCGTGATGCAACCTGCACATCGAGATAACCGATGTGCCAAACCTGCCAAGCCGCCTTGGACAAGGTAGCGGGTATACTGTCCGTTCCCCCTATAATGGGAGGGCCGAGCCCAGCCGTGGGACATTTATGGGCTGATATTACTACTTACTACTACACTCCACCTACATCAATGTTATTGTTAGCGACTGTGTCCAAATGCAACTTATTTATAGCGTTAGAATAATGTGTTAACGATTAGCTTCATTAGATGATGTATATTAAATAATGCATTAAAACTGGCTACGGCGCAAGAGTAGCAGAGAGGCATAAGGAGAATCCTAATAGATCGTGTAATTGTGGCTTTAGGACTTAATACAGACACATGAAGCCAGATTTGGCCTACCCAGGAAGATTTGGGAGACCCAAAAATAAAAATATCATTAACACGACTACTAGCAGCGCGTTCCTTTAGTAGCTCAGAACGCCCAAAATGCTCTGTCAGCCGTTTCGCCTGGCGACCGCGGTCGTTATGGTCGTGGCGGAAACGTCACTAATGACGTCATAATTTTTGATCACGCGACGCTCACAACATGTCAAGAGGACAAGAGGTGGGTCGAATAACCGTTCCACTTGAGTTTTTTAATGTAACGTATGCAAGCAAGTGGAACGGGAATAATCGCGGTCGTGAACGTGGTCGTTCTGAGTCTTTTGTGGAACGTAGCCTAATTCATCAATGGAGAGATATCTTAAATGTCTAAAGCTTAGTGTAACGACACCTGGCAAAGAACGGCGCTGAAAGTCACATCTATAAGTATTAAATACGATCGCACTATTTTTCAAGTAACCTAGGACATATCGGAGGAAATTACGCGACGTTCGGCGTAGCACCGAACCTTTTGTCCAGTGACTGTTTTCGTGAGAACGCATTCAATATTGTTTTATAGCAATGAACATAGTCATGTGATACGTTACGCGACCGAAAGTTCGGCGAACGTAGTTGAACCATTTTATATGGTTATATATGTTCGATAATTTTATTAACTTGATGATGGTAAACAGTAATTCATTTTTTCGGTCGAATCTTACTGGACGGATGGAAGGAGGCTGGTATTGAAAATCAACGCTGTGTCAGCTCCTGCCACAGCATAACGCTGAGTTACCAGCCTCAATGTAGATTTAATGTACATTTTTCTAGTGTGTATATATTTTTTTTCGTACGTCATATTATATTGTCATATTGTTTATATGTAACAACAAGTGTATTTACTGTTCTTTTGTCCATTATTTTGCGACAAAAAATATTTTCTTTCTTTCTTTTTCTTTATTTTACGAATGTGAAAGTCCTTCGTAATTTCACCTCTTTATGTTGCTAACACTGATAAAATTAATACTTTAAAGTAACAGCTAGGTTTATATAATATAATTACGATATGTCCGCGACTTCATCCACGCTTGACTTGAAATTCCCGCGGGATTCCCGGGACAAAAAGAACATTTAAAAAATAATGTAAGTTATCGTTTTAGTAGAAACTGTGTCGGAATAAGCTAATTTTTATACACCCGAAAAACTGAAAATCGCTCCTGGGAATTTCGGCCACCCACCCGCCCGCGGGATTTCCGGAATAAAAAAGAACACATATTTTATTAAAATTTGCTATCAATTAGTCAGAAAATAGCATTGGAATTAAATATTTTTTTCACTTTGGCCATTTTATTTCATTCCCAGAAAAAATCCGACGGGATTCTCGGGATAAAAAGTAGGGCAGATTTAAAGTATAAGAATTTGCTGTTGATCAGCGAAAACCGCATCGAAATCAAAATCGGTCCAGTAGTTTTTACGTGAATCCCGAACAAACAAGAAATCTAAAAAAAATTACATCGTGTTCTCCATCCTTTATATAGACTATCCCGGTTGTTTTTTTTAAATAGCCTAAATATACAGACACGGCATGTTCAGAATTTTATATTATAGATAAGATGATTGGGAAAAAGATTCTTACCGTACCATTTTCCATCGCCTAACGCTGCCGAACTACAAGCCGCGTAATTTCGACTATTCGGCGCGTTTGGTGTGTCATTCCAACCGAATACTAAGACTGATCCTTCAGTCGCCGAACTTTCAGCGCACAATAGTCGGCAGGTGTGTCGATACATTTAAAATCAGAAAAATCGAAAAGGGGCGTTTCCATAATGTATTAGAAATTTATGCAATTTTTTATTTTAGTAGAATTCTTGGATATGCGACTAAAGCCGGGATTTTCTATCTTACTACCCATCACATTACATGACCATGGGTAGCAAGTTGATATTTTATGGAGTTTATGTCAAATCTTAACCAGTAAACCAAATTAATGGATAGTAGGTAAAATGTAGAAACTGGCTATAAAGGCAGCGGTATGATATAAATTCGGTTCCCACAGTTCTCTATAACTAGATATGACTCCTACTTTTAACAATCTTTAGTTCTGTACCTACGTATAGAAGTCACGTATTCACCTCTAGGGATTGGCGAGGGGTCGGCTACGTCCGGTGTGACCCGTGTAAATTGCACCTATCCACCGTCATGCCGCTGATTCAATTGTGCTCTCACAGTACTATAGGAAGAGGAAAAATGTGAGGTACACATAAAAGTCCGTAGTAATAAGGATGTATCTTACAATAAGGATGAGCAAAATGAGGCTGCTGATATTGCATTGCAGCCAGTCACTTGATTGTGAATTTTGTATGGATTATTTGCGACTGAATCTACTAATGTACACACATAGATATTCTTAGAAATGTTTGGTGATGAGTCATTGGATCATCATGTTAACAACTATCTTTACAACATAAAGATGATAAACTGTAACACTTGCTACGACTCAGAACGGTTTATGGTAATAAAAGAACAGCAACTGGTTGCTATATTTATAATTATAATCAGAGAACCTTACGGCTCTAATACAAATCTCCTATTAATGTACTCTTTGAATACAACGAATACACTGGTATATAGTGGTATTTATTTATTTAGGTTTATGGCTTGGCAGCTAGGCCTTTAAGTCAGATCTTAGATTATAATGCAGTTTCTTCATTTTCTTAAGCCTATGTGTAGCACAGCTGAACTGTAGGTTATCAGCTGGTGCCATTCAACGGAGTTCTTGTGACAACTCAAAAGGCCACATTTGACTATATAGTTATATTTCATATATATATATAGTTCATATTTCTCACAAAACAAATAATTTCTACTCAAAAACTTTCAATATCCTTTAACTATTGTTCATTTTAGAGTGATTTTACATATCTTTAGCAAATAAAAATGCACAGCACAACATCTTTTAGATTCCAACAAAAACTTCAATCTCGCGACTAAAATTCTATCACATTTTCCCTCCATTAATTTTACAATATAAGAAATCTATGGGAATTGGCACAACCGATAGAGGATTAAAGTCATTGATAAACTATTAAATTACAAAGAATTTGACATGAATTTCTTACATTATTTTTAGGAAACTTTAGACTATGTTTTATATAAGATATTATATTTAAAGTTTTATATTTTATAATATAAATCTAACACAGTAAAGATTTTAAATTATAATCTAAACAATAATCACATCATATTAGAAATAAATATTGTTTTATATTATAGATAACTGTTTATACAAAACAGGCGCTGATCAGTGAATAAATAAAATTATAACCAAATTATTATTCAATTAAGGAAATGGCCGATAGTATCGTTTAGTAATAAATGTTTGAAAATAACTTATATCGTTCAGAAATAAGAGGTACGTAACATAATTAGTTAATTATTATACTTAAAAAGAATTACTCTGCAAGTAATAAAACTAAATGTAACAATAGGTACCAATGACTTCCTAAAACTATGGAAGTGGACTTTGGATTCCGTAGGAAAAACTACAATGACAAGAAACACCTTAAAATCGTACACTATTTAGAAAGTCGCGAAGATCTTTAGCACTTTAGTTATTCGGGTTGTTATTAAAAATAACTATTAGTTTATTTGAAAGTCTTTAAGTTATAAAAGTTTAACTGACAATGCATTGTAGGTAGAGTAGATACCCACTTGATAATATGTCTCTAGCTTAATTTCAGCGAGCAATTGAGTGTAAATAATTAATTTTGTCTTTTAATAAAACGAACGAGCGGAATTAATGTATCCCATTAACGTTTATTTCGATTTCCCGTACTTATATTCGGTAAATAATTTATTGAGAGGTATATTTGGGTATGAATGCGCAACAGTATTAAATATTGTTCGATTCTTGCTTTCTGAACAAACTTTCACCTACCTTCTTTCTAATGTTGGGGCTTTATCTGCGTTAGTGTTTAAGATTTAGCCTGTGGCCGAATGCGTCTTATTTACAGCTTTAAAAAATAACGTCGTTAACGAATAGCTAAATTAGTGTATATACATACATTATCTGTCAATATTTAGCGTCATTAATAATGTCGTATCTCAAATTGCGCATTACATCCATCGGCATATCTGAGTGAAACGGCTTATATCTTTAACTTTATCCCAGATGAAGCTTTACCCTAGGTCGGTGAAAAAACGCTTCACTAATTTTGCATTCTACCCTTATTTTTGTGTGAGGTTACAGCCGATGCGAAATAGAGGAACGGCGGCAATGTTATAACGTTCAGTGAACGTTTGAATGCTATCAAATACGCCGTGCGTGGTCTCTCTCCTTTTGCGAGATATCCTACTTGATTGTATTGGGTGAGTAGTAACGGCATTGAAAAGTTGAACTGTGATTTGGAATTGGTAGCGTGTGCTATTCTTCTGCTAGCTGCCATCCGGAAACAAGCTAGGCGAAGGCGGATCTCAAGGATAGTGGAGCTTCTATTTTTCTAGAAGAATCAAGGATCAGATATCTATACCAAAGTAGTCCACAAAATATACCGGCGAAGGTTTTCCTCATACATATTAAAAGAAGAGAGGGCGATCATTTCAAAAACACAGGTTGATCAGGCAAAAGAAATGAGATACAAATATAAATGTGATTAAAAATTACGATTTCATACCAAATAGGATGAAATGATTAAATATTAAATACATTCATGTAAACCTTTTGGTAGAAACAACTTTAATATTCGTATCTACATCAAACCGCAAAAAGTTTACATACAGATTAAAATGTGTTTGGTTAACCGAGAGGAAATGTTACCTTTCTCTTTTTAATAGGAAGGGTTTTGTGAAATTGGGGAAGAGTGGAAAGTATTTTAATAAGGGTTTTTATTTATGAAAATATTTTATAAGGAAAGGTTTGTATAAATTATTATGAAATATTATCTAAAATCCTCACAGATAATTTACATTAAATAACTTTTTGGAATTCGGGACGCTTTTCGTTCATTTTTACAGAATACTAAACTGAAGTTTTTCCGTGATAGCCCGTGCTTATATTTATTTAACCGTTGTATAACTTTCCATTCCTGAGAGGTGCTATTTGAAGCCGTTTAGGGTCCCGAAATTTAACTGTAAAAATGAACTCTTAGGTCACACAATCCGATCTCTGTTTGACTGAGCTGATTATTTCAAGAACGTTTCTAGCTACAGATTTGGGTATATGTACTTACTTTTATGTGTGTATAGTGTGAACATTATAATTATAATTTTTGTATATTAAAGGAGGGAAGTTTAAGTTTAAAAGCTAAGGCAGTGGTCTGGACCTGGTATAAACGCCGTAGACTGTGTCCGGCGTACCCGTAGTCAGGGGCGAGCTTACGTCAGCTAGGGCTGCAACGCCGGCTACGGCCTGTTCTCGTGGCCCTAGCGTATGATGTTAGGAAGAACACCAGGATGCTTAGAGAGCATTTTGGCAAAAATCCGGCAAGTCCCACACTACCCCACTATTAAACATATTCTCGAGCAGTGGGTTGTCTGAAAACGAATTCGCCTCAAAAAAAGGCTGCGTCCAGCGTGACGCTGTAAGCGACCGACGAATGCTTATTATGACAATACCATATGCCTCTCTCGGACGTCTAACGTATGGACGCTGCTACAGCGTATGTGATGCGATCTGGTCTGTCCATGTTGGTGGTGCAGGAAATGAGACTTCAATAGTTGGTGCTTAAATTACTGTTTATGTACATATTTGATAGATAGATAGATATCAACCACTGTAACTCTTTAATGCGTTTAAGATAACCAAAGTTACGGTTACGAATTTACGATCGTTCAACTTGACCGGCCTTTAAAGTTTGAAACTTTAGCGTCCACAAATTTGTAAATTGATTTTTAATGATAGGGTGATTTAAATTTTGGAGATACACGGAGACTGTAAATAGATAGACTTACTAATTCAACAATATATGTAAGTAATTTTTACATTTTTTTTTTGGCCAGGGGAAATCCCTTTGAGGACTAAGCCGCGACAGGCACAGAAGCCTGGGGGGATGTTCGCGACCGGTGTGAGTGGGTGGGATTCGCCAGATCGGGGGTGGCACTAGCGTGGCCAGTCAGTGCTGGTGCCACGTTATTGCCACTCCCCAGTTAGGGATACCCACTAAAACCCCTGGGTGTTCCGTCCTGTGCCTTATGCCAGGGCTACGGGACTGCGGGATTCCCAACTCCGCGTGCCCTGGCAGGCGTGGGCCTCCCTCACTGGGCCTCTTCCAATGCCAGGGGGACTAGGCCCCTGGCCACAACTAGGTCTATTCCGTGCGTGGGGCGGTCTGTAACGCACCCCACTGGAAGAGAGATGAGCGCGCGCGGAACACTCGCACTCTCATCTCGACGGCATGTGCGGGTGAGTGAGAACCCCTATACCCCAAGGGGCCCCACACGCGCCGCCTGCTTACGGTGGCCGAAGGTCACCATCCGACCTCCGGCGTCGGCACGTCCTCCTTTGGCGGGAGCGGAGCAGGGAAGTACGCTCACGTTCCCGTTCCGCTTCCTCCTTCGCAAACATGACTTGCTCGCGGAAGGAGGAGACGGCGTTCCATCCGATGGAGCTCCCGACCATAAAGCGTACCACGGCCGGGAGCGAGGTGTCAAATCCGGTATGGGCGACGAGCTCCCGGCGCTGCTCCATCCAGGCTGGACACTCCTGGAGTGTGTGCAGCGTTGTGTCCTCGTCGCTCGTGTCACAGTGGTGGCACCTTGACGTGGCCTCACGGCCGAGGCGACACAGGTACCTTCCGAAGCAACTATGCCCCGTCAGGACCTGTGTCAGCCTGAACGTCAGGGTGCCGTTCATCCAATCCATTCGTGCAGGACGGGCCTCACCGCCTCGATGGTGGCGGGGCCCGCGCTGGGGCGTCGTAGGCGATCTTCCCAGACCCCCATGGCTACCTGGCGGAGCTCCGACCGGCGCGCCTAGATTTCGCGAGGCGCGGGTCTGGTGCCCCTGGCCAGGGCCTCTTTGCGCCACATGTACAGTGACGCTAGGACCCTGGCTTATAGGGCCTATGGGGGGATCCGGCGAGTAGCGAGGCCACCTCGAAGGACACCGTACGGTATCCTCTTATTGCCCTGACGGCCAATATGCGTTGCGCTTGACGCAACAGCGGCGCGTTTTTGGCCGTCAGGTGGTCTGCTCATACTGGGGCCCCGTAAAGGGCCATCGAACGTACGATGCCTTGAAAGAGTTTCCGGCACGTGGCGTTGGGCCCCCGAAAGTAATTTTTACATGTTACAACACGATATAATTCATAAAGTTGTGTGATATGTTGGGTACTCGAGGGGAATTGAAATGCGGTGCTATCTTGCTGACGTGGAAGTGAGTAAACGAGGCATAAGATTAAGATATAGAAACCCGGAAATGTAGTCTTTTGTCTTTCTTTCTTTTTAACCAATTTCATAAAGCGGAAATTATCATTATATTAATACGTGAAGCAAAAACTTTGTACCCCTTTTTATGAAAATCGCGTGGATGGAGTATGAAACTTCGCACACTTATAGTTTATATATAGAAGTGCAGAAAGCTAATATTTAAAAAAAAAATTATAAAAAATACATTAGATCAACAAAAAAAACATTACACGCACTAACGTGTATTTGATACACACGCACACACACACACACACACACACATAGATAGTTAGATAACACTTTATTATACACCAATACAAACATGAAATTAAAGACTAAAATTATAACTAGTAATGTACAAAGGGCGGTCTTATCGCTAAAAAGCGATCTCTTCCAGACAACCCCAGGAATGAATTGAGATGATAATGGCGATGGTGTTATACGTAACATATAGTACGAACTACTTACATTTTAATAATAAATACATAAATAATATATATATATATATATATATATATATATATATATATATATATACCGATGACGATGACTTGAGTGTTTTCAGGGTTCACATGAAGCCCAAAAGACTTGCCCCACTGCAGAATGCGTTCAAAATCTAAGTTTATGATTGAAATTGCTTTGTCTAAGGTGGCGACAGGTGATTGTGTATAAATTTGTAAATCGTCTGCATAAAGGTGATAGGTTGAAGTGAGTTGATTAGAGATGGGTTTAATAAAAACAGCGAACAATAAGGGAGAAAGCACGCCGCCCTGAAGAACACCAGCAGTGAGTTCACATCATGACGAATAATCATCCTCGACGCGAACCCGCTGCCGGCGGCCATACAGGTAACTGTGAAACCAGTCGATTACGGTAGGAGATATGTTAAGAGAGATAAGAATACCAAATACTACCCATGTTAGGGCACATGAATGAATAGTAAGAGATAGACCGGCCATAAGAAGCTAGTTTTAATTTATGGTGAACAGTATTTTTAAACATTAATTCTTTTTTTTTTAATTAAATGTTCATTTTTATATAGACCTTGATTTCCAGACTAATATAAAGTTAATAAGTACAATCGTGTTACATATGGTTACGTGATTCATTTAATCTTATGAAACTTGCAAGTCCTTTGGGTCCGCAGGTTGTAACATACATGAATAATATAATTTTGAAGTACAAGGTAGGCTTGTACAAACTGTTTGCGTGTGTTACGACTATTTGGTACGTTTTACGAGACTTTAAGAGCTTGTTACTATTGTAATGTAAGTTTATTGGTTTTGTACTTCAATCGATATATACTTTAGTAACTCTTATACATTATAAAGAGGAAAATAAATTTACCTGTCTGTCTGTTACCTTTTCTAAGGTGTATGTAGTTTATTTTTTTAATCCGCAGATAAACGCACTCATTGTCTATTCCCAAGCTAAGTTATACTTGAGTCTATCCGTGCAGGAACGGAGAAAGAATACAATCTCCTGCAGCCAGGCGGCCTGTAGTATAATAAGAAGCGACAAAACAACCCACAGCGAGATGGTATTAACACTTCTGGTTAGCTATTACCCCTGGTCTAGAGGATAGAGCAGGGGTCACCAATTAGTTTCACCCGGGGTCCGTTTTAAGAAATGAAATGACCATCGTGGTCCGCACAGCATTTTATAGATTTTTTTAAATTAAACAAATGTAATTACGGAAATAACAAAGGTGATTTTTTACATATCAATGAGAAAAATGTCATTTTTGTTGCGGGCTATCTGTCTGAAGTTTGGAGTAAAATTGGTGCAAGCTATTGACATTAAATCCTGGAGATGTTCATCAGTAAGTCAAGAAATTTATTCTTAATGACGTTCCTAGTTCATTTTCTAATCTTATAAAATCACTAGATGACCGCATTAAAGATGTACTTACTAAAATTTTAAATTCTGAACTTTCAGACAGCTGCTGGATCCAAGCTTCCCTACCCATTAGGTATGGAGGTTTAGGCATCCGCAAAATCTCTAGCGTTGCTCTACCGGCTTTTCTTTCATCCGCATATAGCACTACCCTATTATTTAAAAAAAATATGCAACACTGGAATAATGCCAATACATCATTCTTAAATGAAGCTCTAAACGCCTGGAAAATGGTCTGCCCTGGTGAAGACATTCCACGATCCCGAATTCGCAACGATGCTGGGATGAACCTATTTGTAGAGGATTAAATACAAAACTTTTAAATTCCATAAACTCTACAGGACGTGCTCGCATCCTTGCCGTTGCCCGCAAAGAGTCTGGTTTCTGGCTCCAAGCTATCCCCAAACATAGGTACATTAATGGATAATACTTCCTTTTCTTTGGCTATAAATCTGCGCCTGGGTTTTCGCATATGTGCACCACACACGTGCGTCTGTGGAACAGAGATAATCAGCCCGAGATACCATGGTCTTTCTTGCCGCCGCAGTGCCGGCAGATGGTCACGCCACGCTGCCTTGAATGATGTTTTACGGAGGGCGCTTGCCACCGCTAACGTGCCGGCTTTATTAGAGCCGACCGGTATTGCGTGTGACGATGGTAGGCGTCCCGACGGAATGACTCTAATTCCCTGGCAACGTGGCAAGCCTTTGGTGTGGGATGCGACTTGCGTAGACACGTTGGTCGCATCCCATTTATCAAACACGTCTAGATCAGCCAGTTCGGCGGCAGAAACAGCCGAATCACTCAAGCGGCGCAAGTATGCACCCCTCAGTGAGAGTTATATATTTGTACCGTTTGCTGTCGAGACGCTTGGACCGCGGGGTCCTGAGGCCATGAGCCTCTACCAAAATTTATCGAAACGACTCATTGACTCTTCAGGTGATCAGAGGGCTGATGCTTATCTCGGCCAACGGATCAGTATGGCGATCCAGCGAGGAAACGTAGCCAGCCTTCTGGGCACCTTACCCATAGAAGACGGTGATCTGGGCTCAGTATTCTATTTATAGTATTGAGGGACTATGAGTAGAATATAATACGAATAAGTTAAGTTTTCTTGCATTGTATTGTCAATATAACAAAAAAAATAATTAAGTTCATCTTCAAAAATGTTGCTTCACAAATATATATGTTGACCCAAACAAAGTAAGAAGTTTCAAAGCTAATTTTTGTAGTTCTGGATATTTATTACAACACACCAATTTTATTCAGAACTCGTGGCTGAAAACTTCCGCAAGTTTGTGTTTTAAAACTCTAGTGCAAGTTGCTGGGTTCTCGCGGTCCGCACAAAACGGGTCGGCGGTTCGGATGCGGACCGGTCCGCCATTTGGCGACCCCTGGTATAGAGTATGGTCTTGGGTTCGATTCCCGATCGACCCCTGCGCTTCTGCGTACCAGTGCGATAGGCCGGCAAAGGCTTATCTCACTCAACAGCAGAGGCCGATATGTTTATTATTTAGTTTTATATATATTGCTACAACCTAGGCCCCGACAAAGACAAATTCCACGTACAAATCTGTAAAAGCACATTTTATTACCTGTCGGCATTTGAACTAATTGTAATCCTTTTATGAGCTTCTTCTTTTGTTAACTTATTTATTGGCGTACTTTTCTAGTTATTGTGGAGAACAACCTATTGTACTTGTTTATGGCCGCTTGCAGGCATCATTAGTCAGGTGTGCGGATTACGATTACTAGGAAATTGGGTGGAAGTTGCCGGGCGGGCACACTCGCATTTGTGAAGTATAAAACGACGGGCTGATTGAGAGAGGCGGCAGTTGAGCGAGAACCACGGTCAAGGCGTGACGTGTGTACAATCGGGCATCTAATAGTGACGGAGTTTGCGTGTTTTATTGAATTACGACCTTCTGCATTACGTTTGGATTTGTTGTGTTCGGTTATATTTGTACTTGTGTTATACGTGTTTGTATAGTTCTAATAAACTCTATAATAATTCCAACGCCATTTTATTTCGAGTCCCGCAACTTTTAACTGTATGTTTGTTTTCTATTGATTCATTTATAGATAAGTTAATTTAATGCATAAATGTTTTATTATTTAAGCTTTCAGAGTGAAATCTTGACAATAGTAAACTGGATTCTATTAAGTAGCTTAGGAATGAAAGAAGTCCAGTGTGTTTTTGAGTAAATCCTCGCTTTTAGCTGGAGGATCGCGTTACTGGAGGACCTCTTCAAAGGAGTTGACTTGAAGTAGCTAACGACTTTGCAATCCGTTGCTTTATAGCTTCTACGGTGTGAGACAACTTTAAATACTCTACTCTTCAATTTTTACTTAAAACATAAACGTTCATACTAGTGCCATACTTAGAGAGTTTTGTAGATTATTAACTATAATGAATTACAAAACAAATTTATTTGGGATACATAACATTAAAAAATTCAATCTCATGAAAAAAAATGATTATATTCAATTATAATAAGAGCCGATAAATGTCCCCCACTGATGGGCTCGGGCCTCCTAATATAGGGGAACGGACAGTATACCCGCCACGTTTGTCCAAGGCGGCTTAGTAGGTTTGACACATCGGTTATGTTAGCACGTAGTAATTGTAACAATATGCACGTTAGGTCAAAAAACTGCCTAAGTGGTGCATCCCTTCCACCCAGGATCGAACCCGCGCCCTTTGAGTTTGGGACGCGTGCGCTTGCCATTACGCTACCTCGATTTTATCCAATTATTTTAGTAAAAACATTATCTGTATTAATAAAAAAATAATTCATACACCTGGTATCGTCCTTAATACTACATATAAAACGTTAGTTGTTTTTTATTTTATTTTGAAGGTAATTTGTTATGTGTTTCACTGTTGTATTGTGCTTCAGATATCAATAAATACTTTGCAATAAATTCTAACTTTGCAAAAAAACTATAACATACTTTTATTTAATTCCAAGATTATTTTTATATGCTTAAATAATTTCAAACTCATAATCCAAATATATATTTACGGTCTTATTTATATTGCATTTGAGTAAGTTTGAAGGCCTCTTTCGAAACCATAAAGATGCCTTCAAACTTATGCTAACTCAATATGAAAAAGACCGTTAGTAAAGAAGAAATACAGAGTACGATAAGATTCTTATTAAATGTTCCCAAAATAACGCCTGTAAATAGGGCGAATAATATTTTAAATAGGGTATAATGGCTGAAGTTTGTTCTAACCTGAAACTTCACTTACAATGTTTGTTCGTTGCTTTAATTACTGCAACGGATACTAGAACATTTTTTGTTCTCATTTTCTTAATTAATGAGATTGTTAATGTAGAGATTTTTATTATTTCGAAATTACTTGTATGGAGCTAATGTAAAATATTAACCGATAGACATATAAACGGTCGGTAAGATATAGTAACCGGACATAAATCATTAATGTTAAGAGTTAAAAACGTATCTTTGCTTCCTTTCGTACTTTTATGGCCATATGTTTAGACTTACTCGCATTTTGAAATAACACGTAACGTCCATACGTGCCCCGTACCTTTACGCCCGGGAGACCTGTAATATACCAAAATTACGACGATCTTGGGAGTTCCGGGGTTCTTGTGTAGAATCTTTACTAATACTAAAACGGTAAAGGTAGGTGAGTTCATACATAAATTAATTTCGTTTTGATTCTCGATCGAGAGCTTTGCAGTAGCAAACAATACTGGTATGTTTTTGATAATTATTGTTTTGTTATTATCATTAGTATTTTAGTTGAATGTGATAGATTATATATGGCAATATTTAATAAATGAAGTTATATATTTATCGTGAAAAAAAACATTTTGACTTTAAATTGAGGGTACTTTTGTTTTTCTTTAAATATCTACACTTGATTTATTGAGTAAGTGATGTTACTCAATAAATCAAATGTTTTACCTTAATAAAAAATCGAAATGTGTGCTAGGACATATAGTAGAAGTGAAACTTCAACGGACAAGTGGAAAAACGAATGACAACGGATAAGTGGCAAAACGAATCGCAACAAAATTTTAACTTGAAGTTTTACGGGCAGTGTCCTTGTCCAATTTGTAAACCTAAAAAACGATGTGTCCGAGCACACATTTGGATTTTTCGCAGGTTAACTGCAAATGGGTTAGGTACATTTTAATTAATGCATTTTTTATTTAAACATATTTTATTTTATCAAACAACAAAACTGAATTGGATCCGGGACCAAAAAATGCATCCATAGTCTACTCTAAAATTATGTCGCCTCTCACCAGGTCTAGTCTAATTTATGCCGCTCCTCCACGCGGCCGTAACGCTTTTTCGTGACAGAAGAATCCTAAGAACCCGAGTTTATATAGAAGTTTCACTTCCAAACTAGGTCGTATTTAGATGGTAATATGTATATTGTTAGGTACTTGATAAATCTTTTTAGGATTTTTATAACCTTTGTAATAAGTTTTAGATTATAGGGTTGCTAAAATGTGAAGAGGGTGTTGTTGGTTCGACAGTATAAAAGGAGGCGAAATTGACTAATACGGGACATGTTATGTTCGTCTGTCGAACAGAGCAAAAGATCTGTTCAATATAGTTAAGTGGTAGTTATTGTGACTGCTGGTACTGACTGGATGATAGTACGAAGGTTATGTACATAAGATTCTTGTTATTTTGTTCGCGTGGAAAGTTTTTATGTTCTATGAAATAAATAAATCACGACCTTTTTGGTCTAACTTACTTTTAATAGAACTATCTAATTTGAAGTAAAATGTCCATGATATATCTTTCGGTGTTGTGAAATGAATAAAATGCTTTGCCAATATATATATTAAACATTAACGGTCTTATTCATAGAGAGTTAGAGGAAGTTTGAACACTTTTTTATAGTTCTTAAAGAAGTATTCAAACTTACTCTAACTCTCTATGAATAAAACACATAAATATGTGTGTATATTATCTATAATATCCAATTAAAATTCTATCTAATGCGTATAGACGTAACCGGGAAGTCCGGACGCCGGCCGGAGTTCGCTTTCTTGCTTTTCTTCTCCACTTCGCACTGTCTTTGGCATTCTGTATCGTGAGACCACCACGCGTCCTTCACGACGTCAAGCCAACATCTTTTCTTAGCTTGGCGCTCCTGCCGGGACGTTGTGGAGGTGGCATACTGAAACATTCGTTCCCCACGTAACTTTTCTATAAAACCAGTTTGATTTCTATTAGTCGGTTTTGAAGGTTTATAGGTTTTGGCGACAAATTAAAAAGATGTATTATTGTGCAGTTTAATATTTAAAAAGTAAAAAGGCCTTTATTTGTACCTTTTTAGAAGGGGCGTTCATTAAAAAATGAGAATGAGGTACAAACTGCCTTTCTCTCTCTTCCCTACTATCCGATATATTCATTATACTCATGTCGGAACATACGACATCGACGGGGGACTGTAATCTAGGCAGTGGGCCAGATTAGTCTCCCCCCGTCGAGGCCACTTTCGGTCTTGCAAACGTTCATATAAGGCGGCGGTAAAGAAAGAAAAGAAAGAAAATATTTATTTCAACAACACACTAAACACGTTCCATCAGGTGGACCGTCAACGTGTTTGCTGTGCAATAAAATATACTTTGTCATGTTATTTATTCTTAAAAACTGTATTTATACACTTAGTAAACTTGAGTTAAGATGGCAACTACTTAGAAGTAAATAAGGTACTAATTATTTCAAGTGTGAAAGATCCAAGAAAAAAGTAACTTCTGAAACTTTTACTCGCACTACTAATTGCTGTTTGTTTACTGAACTAATTAGGTCAAACAGTAAACAGGCAGCCAGCCAATTAGGTTAGAAACTATCTCCGTCAGTTACCTGGCAAAAATCACTGAGCGGACTAATTGAATTTGCACTTTCCGACTTACACGGTACTTCATACAAAATGAAATTATGTTACTCTGAGAAAAGAGTAATATTCTTTATTCTGAAGTAAAATTGATTCTTTTATATTTCATCAAACTTTGCTCCTTTATACTCTAGGAATTATTATTTTTCTCTGTATAATAAAATATTGTGTTTTCATCTTCGATGCTATTCACCTTTCATAGACATTAATTTTGCTCATTAAACAGTTTAAAAAAAATCTTGGTTATGGAATATCTATAAATTACGTTAAACCTTAAGGGGTCGACGAATTGTGACATTGTGTGTCAAGGGGTGAGAAGGGTCCTAATTTGAGTGACCGCACATTTTAAAATCTAATATATTTAAACTTTAAAACACGAAATTTGAACTATTAAGGTTGTTTTTAAAATACTTCTATCTGTATAAAAAAATTACTTATATGGAAATAAAACTAATTCCGGAACTGTTGTTTTAATTTAATAAGATTTTGATGTAAAAATGCAAAATATGTGATGTCACACTAGGCAGGGAAGAGTCTGACGAATGTGACCAGCTGTGACAAGGACTTGGGATGGTTCAAAAAATCATGAAATTCGTGTGACGTAATTTGTGGAGGGCCCCTTAGAATACTTTATTAGTATAACAATTAAGAGGCGGCCATGTCATTCATAACCTCTTCAACGCTAATCTATAGATGTATATATATGGTGCAAGGAATGATATAAGACTAAAATTTTCTAGTCGGAATTAGTTTCAAGTTTAAGGCTGTGGAGAGCGAATAAAACTACCATTAATTTAAATTAACTCTGTTTTTACTATATGTATTAGCATGCAAAAATAATACTATAGAAATGATATTCTTCTTCCATTAGTAATAAAAACAATTAGATAAATATTATTTCATATTAAGTAAGTACTTGTTTTTACGATAAATTTTCCCTTATTTATCTGACCTGCGTCTGGGATCGTTCCCAAATGTTTCACAAGTGCAACTTGCTTATATTCTGATTTTTAATTACCTGGACTAAAATGACAGCTGCGAGACAATTTTTTTGTGTTGCAAGCTTGGAGCAACTCACCACTGTGAGTTGAATTCAATCGAAATGCAATCATAAAAGTCGATCGCAGTTGTCATTTTAGTCCAGGTAATTAAAAATCAAAGTATAGTTTGGGAATACATACATATATAGATACGATGTGTTTGTCATGCATAATTTAAAATTTCTTTATTCAATATTTTTTCCTTTCACAAGTATTTTAAAACTATTATCTCTTTTATGTTACTTTTATGTTCTTTTATGTTACTTATTCCAGCATTACGATGTGACCCGGACTTAATTAAACACCCATGCCCCGACATGACTCTAAACTGCCTAGTGTAGTGGCATGCATGGGCCTGAATACTGCAGGCTAAGGTAGTAGTGTATGTAAATTTACTTACTGTCGAGGAACGTGTTGGTACAACAGGATGCGTGACCGTGCATACTTCGGGATTAGTGTGGCCTGGGCATAGTCGCTATATAGCCATTAAAAGACTTATTTAATATGGATATTGTAGAATATTAAGGATCGGCAGTGGTCCGGTTTTTGTAGGTATTTAAAAGGGCTTATTCAGGATATAAAAACATTAATATAGTTAATACTACACAATTACAAGACAGATGTGAAAGGATAAAAGAATATATGAAAAAGTAGTATCAATTTTTTTAACATAACTCAGCTACCGTATTGCTAATGCGAAGTTAAACGACCTCATTTTAATTGAAACCCTAAATTATTAGATACTGAGGAATGTTTTAAGCGTATCAGAAAATCTTTTTCATTACATGGAACTCAACGTTTGAAGTAGTATTTGACTCATAAGAGAGCTGCGTAACAAAATACATATTTGCAGCCATTTACATGTAACGTTGTAGAGAGTATTCCGTACCGTGAACCTGCACTGTATCTCTTTCATTTTGCGAAAGCCACAGCTATATTTTTGTTCGAGTGTGAAAGAGACAAATAACGATGGATCATAATAAGAATTTCTTCCTGCTTCGGGAATTATACTTATATTTTGTTAATCAGGTTATACTTGCGTCATCGGAAACGGAGTTACAGGAGATGGCAACAATTATGAACGAGTCTTTTGAGAGAAAGGGTATGAAAATTAATGTGAATAAGACGAATATATGGTGTTTGAAAGAGATGAAAGAATGACAAGTTGTAATATACAGATAGGAAATCAAAAGTTAGAGCAAGTCAGAGAATTTGTTTACTTAGGCTGCATGTTTACCAGAGACGGAAAACATGAAAGGGATATTGAAAGGAGAGTTATGGCAGGTAATAAGGTGAATGGAGCGCTAAACTCTTTTATGAACAGCCAGAAAGTGTCTGTAAAGGCACGCTTGGCTGTCCATAAAGGGGTGTTGGTGCCAACCCTAATGTATGGCAGTGAAAGTTGGGTATGGCAGAAGAAGCATGAAAGTAGGATAAACGCAGTTGAAATGAGAGCTTTGAGAAGTATATGTGCGGTTAGCTTGAATTATATGACAACGAACAGTGTGATAAGGGAACGATTGAAAGAAGATGTAATAACAAGAGTTGAAAAAGGTATGTTAAGGTGGTTTGGACATGTAGAGAGAATGGATAAAAGTAGAATCACAAAACAGGTGTATGAGAGTATTGTGAATGGTAGGGTTGTTGCCGGTAGACCGAGACGAACACACCATGACCAAATATCAGAAGTGTTAAAGAGAAGTCAGGTAAAAAGCATTTCAAATAAACGTGCATGTATGAAGAGGTTAATGAAAGTAGGTGAAGCGAAAGTTGTTTGTCAGGATCGTCGCAAGTGGAGATCCATAGTCTCTGCCTACCCCCATGGGAAACAGGCGTGATATTATGTATGTATATTATATTAATGTTAATAAAACTACGTTTTAACGGTTTCAAGCGCGGTAATTTATTTGATTTTTATTATTCCGACGTTTCGGCTACTTTTCAGTAGCCGTGATCATGGAAGACAAAGACGTCAAGTGTCAATGAGCATTGTTAAAGTTTTATTTAGCCTATCGCCAACTTGTTCATTTTAATTATTTAGTTTTAATTTTGTTTATGGTTATTATTTACTCTATGGGAGCCTAATCTAATTTACCACCGCTTCGCAACATGTGGCTTGAAGAGTAGAAGCGGGGCAAGAAACTCTTCAGCAAACATGCCTAGCTCTAATAATTTTATAAAATACTAGAGTTTGACCTCTAATGCCTGTCTCTTGTTTAAAGAGCAGGCGTTAATACAGGTTACATTGTACTGAACGTTTATGTGAGTGCTATTTGCACCCGGAAGATTAATTTCATTTTATATCGTAAACTATCCCATCTCCCGACATGAAAAGTATTTATGTCCATTTTCGGCATTAAAACTACTTTTAAACAAAATAACAGCAAAACCGATCCAGTATTCCCAGTAGTTTTCCGTGAAAGCTTAACGGAAAGACATATCGAGTTACTATCGTATTTTTTATGGACGAAAATTTTGTAGATCTATAAAACTTGAGAAATGGTTGATTTCATCCAAACTTTCATCCTCTATTTCAAACCGTCCTAGTTTTATTTCTCTATCCCCCTTCTATTTGAAAACTATATAAATGTCAATAATGATAAAAACAACAAAAAGGACAAAACAGACAAATAGGACAAAAAGGACAAAAAGGACAAAAGGACAAAGAGGACAAAAAGGACAAAGAGGACAAAAAGGCCAAAAAGGACAAAAAGGCCAAAAGGCCATAAATGCTAAAAAGACCAAAAAGAACAAAGATAACCCAAATGACTAAAATGACGAGAATGGCAAATCACAAAAAACCTATCCTACTTTTTGGGATAACCTTTACATAAATATATCCCATTATCCGAGATAAAAAGTACCCCTTGTCCACCCTCGGTATTAAAATTACATATATACCGATTTTTAGCCAAATCGGTCCAGTACTTTTTCCGGAAAAGCATAACAAACAAACAGACAAATATATTTTTATCCCGAAAACTATCCCATTTTTCGGGATAAAAAGTTTCCTATGTTCATTTTCGGCATCGAAAATATATATATATATATATACTGAGTTTCAGCCAAATCGCTCCCGTAGTTTTTCCGTGAAAACGGAACAGACAGGCAGACAGACAAACAGACAGACAGAGTTACTTTCGCATTTATAATATTAATAGGGATTAAAATGGGTGGAAGGTAAAATATTTTACTTCCCATTCATTATGACGAAACGTCGGAATTGTAAAAATCATATAAATTACCGCGCTTAAAACCGTTACAACGTAGTTTTATTATGTATAGGTACTAGTCGCGAAAATTTAAGAAAATATTATATAATAATCTTATTGGAATTAGTTCGTAATAAAAATCAACTCGATTTAAGGTCAATCAACTTTCGGTGATTGCTTAGCCTTAAAGCAACGCTAAGAACAAAAGACGCAGTTCGGGTTTCGGCGGAGGCGCTCCACGTTGGACGCCTTCGAGACACTGCGGGCTGTAACGGACGAAGCCGTCCAAGCGAAGGATACTGTCCTGGCTGTGTCGCTCGATATAGCGAACGCCTTTAACAGCCTCCCTCACGAGACGATCAGGGAGGGGCTCCGTGTACACGGAGTTCCCCCGTACCTCACGAGGCTGTTGGGCGCGTACCTCCAGGACAGGTACATCCTTTGGGAGGGCGGTGAGTCCGAGAATCGCGCGTTAGGTCGGCGACGCGTCGCGTGCGGCGTCCCACAGGGATCGGTCCTCGGGCCGGTTCTTTGGAACGTCGGTTACGACTGGATCCTTCGGGTTCCGGTCCTGCCCGGGATAGGGCTAATCTGCTTCGTGGATGACACCCTACTCACGGCACGCGCTGCGTCATTCGCGGAATCCGTGGACCTCGCCAACGCCGGGTTGGCGATTGTGCTCCAGGGAATAGATAGCCTGGTCTTGAAGGTCTCCCCCGCGAAAACGGAGGCCATCATGTTCCATAGGCGGTTTCGTAATCCCCTTGGACTGTAACGGTCAAGTCCGCAGGGGGACTTATACTTACGTATTTAATGTTTGGAATTTCGAATAAACACGTGTACGCGAACGAGATGAGTTATCTTTTTAGAGTTAATAATATAAAGTAAAATAGCTTTTATTTATATATTCAATTATCCGGATTCCTTACGACAACAACCAGTCCGGTTAATCGAGTTTTCACTGTAAGTAAGTGAGACGTATCAAAAATCGGCAAGTATAAGAAAGATGCTTATACATGGCAACTTAGCCATCAACATTTGCCTCCACCTCCTTGATTGTGCATTCTGTGCTTGGTACAATCACGTACAAGAATGTATCTATGTTGATAGCTTTTATTATTATACTGTACTTAATAATTTCGCCGAGGTGTATATTATTAATGTTGAGTTTGTTGTATAATATGAAATACGTAGGATACTTAGTGCTTCGCTCTGAACTTTAAAAAAAGTTTAGCAAATCTGAAGTCACATAATAAAATAATGTTCAAAATATTAAGTATTCAAGGTATCAAGATTTTCTGGGTTCCTGTTGTGTATGCTTTTGTACTTTTCATACAGTACGCACGATACGTACGTATATATTTTTTAAATTCCAATCTATAATTGTTGAAACTAAAAGTAATCACAGCAGGTATTATGACTGTTGAATGATTTTGAATTTTGCGAAATAATTGGAATTATAAGGTCTCTGTGTTCTATTCGGTGTTGGTTTGTCTAGGTCACTGGAATGTAGAGGTCCAGGTTTGATTCTCGGCAAGATAAATTTCGTAAATGAACTTTTTTATAATTGTCTAGATTCAGCCCCAGAGGTGTCGGTTGTATATTGTATTCCCCTAAAGCAATCACGTTTGTCCGCCGATTTATTATTATTATTTTAATACGTACACTATAAAAAACGCCGACTTAATTATTAAAATACAATCAACAAAAATTAAGTAATAAACAATTTTGTATTTCTACTAGCGCAAATTATCACAAAACGGACCTTTATTTGTGCCAAAACAATCTTGAGAAATCTTGACGAGTAGATAGATCTCTGTGCATAACATCACAACAATTTTGTCAGGAGGGCCGCCTTTGTCTCTAGTAATTCATCCAGGGGCGGCACAAAGCCGCTCCGCAAGCGAAACGTTTGACTTAAATCGAGCAACTGTCGTAACAAGGAAATTTTGGAACAAGGCTGTTTTGTGTGGAATATTTTAAGAATTCTTCCCAAAGAGATAGATGAAGTAGTTTCGATATATCTTGTTTCCGTCTATTTGAATGTTTATTGTATCCTTGGTGAAATAAAAAGTAGTGTGTAGGTAAGATGTCTAAATAAGAATCTGCTAGATGCATATCAGTTTATGTACAGTTGAAGTGAAGTGTTCCGTAGAGGTGAGGAATATACACTGTTATTGACTTATTGGTCTACGAAACCCTCAAAATCATTTGATCGAACATTGTTGCAGTGGCGTAGCTTGCCTTAGACGGGCCCTGTATCAAATGTGTTCCTACCTAAAGGAAGGGTAAAAGTAAATGTTCGAATTGAATTAAAATAATTATATATTGATTATAAGTTATTACTTATAATTAAGGCTCCTAGGAGCTAAGATAAACAAACAATTCAAATAAAATATACACTTTTCTCGTTTTTCTAAATTCCCTGCCTCCACAATGACAAGTCTGATAGCCATTTCTGGTGGTCCAACAGTTATTCTCAAAAATGTTATTATCCTATAAAAGATTATAGATAACATTTTAGGAATTTTTGCTTACACACTTTGCTTACACCCTGTAGCCTGGGAGCCCCGTATCATTATCATTACGGCTGATACGACGGTATCTACGCCCCTGCATTCTTCATACCTATACCAAAAATTCCTGGACAGATCTTGTTTAATCCAGTTCTCATTGAAGGTATGAATTCCCATGGTAATTTTTTTCAAAGATAAACATAAAGACTAAAATGTGAACATACAATACAAAACTTTAATATACTTATATATTTAGTAGATATTGAAATAGATTAGTTTGAAAAATAGAATACATGTATATATTGTAAACTGCACCACTGTCAGTATTAAAAATCTATCAATCCCTGCCAAGGGTTGCCTGGAAGAGATCTGTTTTTAGCGATAAGGCCACCCGTTGTACTATCTCTTGTATTCTATTTTTTCTATTTCTGTTTCTCTACTTTTGGTGTAAAATAAAGTATTGTCTGTCTGTAAGAAAAACGTTATATATCATAAGAACATGAATTTGCAATTCTGTGATAAAATTTAGTGTGTGAATGGTCCAAGTCAATTGTGTGGGTTAGATTCGGCGCAAATGCCCTTTATCTCTACAATGGTCCATTACGTCGCGCTTCTACGGCGGCGCTGTTTTTGTTCCCGCTGACTTATTGCATCGTAGCCGCGTTTGTATGACGACAATGGCAAAAAGAGGAAATCTGCTGCCCACAATCACTACGTACATAAGGAATAGGACGAAGATGATGGATATCTCAATTATCATGGGAAAAATCCAGGAATGGCAATCGCTAAGACACAAACGTAACTTTGAAAAGGTTCTAGGCCATTTGAATCTCGTTTTTAACGTTTTAATATTTAAAATAAACTCTTTTAAACTAAATCAGTCAATAATTGGAAAGAAACTCATTAAAACTATCAAACTACGTTTTAATGGTTTCAGTGCCGTAATTTTAAATAAAACTGTAACAATACTCATTGACACTCGATATCTTTGTCTTCCGTGATAACGGTTACTGAAAAGTGGTCGGAATAATAAAAATCAAATAAATTACCGCGCTTAAAACTGTTAAAATCTGCTGTAAAAGTCTTGATAGAGAATATAAAGTTATATCCTAAACCAGTCTCTCATTTGAAGAATAGATCCCGGTCAGCTCAAAACCGCTGACCGTCACAGTACAAACCTTCAAAAAGTAAGGAAATGATGATAGAATTGTTTCTTTTTACTGAGAGACTGTCGTTTTTACTGTCTTCTACAATAAAAGTATAACAATGTTGTAATAATAAAAATCAAACAAAATACCGCGACTAAAGGCGTTAAAACGTAGTTTTATCATGAGTACTAGTTGCGAAAACTTTAGAAAATATCAATTCTTTAAATTTTCACTTAAAGCCCAAATATTTTATACGTTTGCTGGATGCATAACCACTTTAATAGTCAGCATTTGAAAGTTACGGAATTTCAAAACGTGGAAAACATTTGAAATAGCAAAATTAATATTGAAACAGAATTGGTTCTCTCCCTTACAAGTTCTAGTTGATATACAGTAATTATGCAAAAGGTTTTTTCATTACATGTTATTGTTATTACTTCCTTTTATTCGCAGTATATTTGCATAATGGGTCTTTGAGACCATTGACAGGCAATAAGAGCTGTATTTGCCTAACAGTAGGGGGCGGTTGACTGATTATTCAACTATGGTACAGCCTGAAATGTATCTATATTTTCCTTTGTTTTATATACTTAATAAAGTCGTACTATATTATATTTTAATATACACAATAAAGACAAACATTATGTACTTAAAGTTTATAGAATTTAGATAAAAATCTATGTATACTATAATAAATCTGTAAATGGTTCGAGTTTGTATGATGCGTTTAAAATTGTGAAAAAAGTAAATGAAATTCGAAACAGAGCTAACTTATATCACGGGGCGTAACTTAGGATACTTTTTATCCCGATAAAAGACGTCCTTTACCTGGAATAGACGGATTAGCAAAATAGATGGCGCTACAATCGTGTTTTTTCAATTTTTTTATTTTATTTTTTATTTACTTTTATGGCCTGGCAGCTAGGCTCTTAAGCCAGTTATTAGATTATAATGTAATTTCTTCATTTTCTTAAGCCTATGTGTAGCACAGCTGAACTGTAGGTTATCAGCTGGTGCCATTCAACGGAGTTCTTGTGACAACTTAAAAGGCCACATTCGACTATACAGTTCACATTTCTCACAAAACACATAATTGCTACTCAAAAACTTTCAATATCCTACAACTATTTTTAATTTTAGAGTAATTTTACACATTTTTAGAAAATAAAACTACACAGCACAACACCTCCTTTCAGTTCCCGCCAAAAACTCCTGTTTTTTTTTTCAATTTACTAATAAATACCTACGTAGTCATAAACAACACTTCATTCATTATATTAGGTACTTAAATTCAGGTTGGCTTCAACTCATCTGTAGGTTTTGCTGGGTAGTTGTGTATACTATACGGACTTAGTTTCTTTGTTATTGTAGTTAATTTTACAAGAAACACTAAAGTTTTAGGTCTAAAAATTACAGAATGTATCTTTCTTTAATCTAATATGTTATTTAGATTAATTACATATACATCAGAAATCATTATTTATATCTATTAAAAGTTTTTGTTTAGTTTGACATCCATAATAGTATATTATTTAGTTCCTTTATCTGTTATTATACATTCTTTAAAACATAAAAATGACTGTTCAGTTCATAGATAATATACTATATGCTTTAGTTCACGAGCTTTTAACTTAAGCTACTTTTTCTTCTAACATAATGTTTAGTTATTGACTGTTTCAAGCAAATGTAGCGATAAGTTTAATGCGTTATTTGTGTTGTGATATTGTTATTAATTGGTGATGACGTTAAATATTGACTGATAACGTAGGTATCATACAATAATGTAGCTATGATTTTAAAGCGATTTTCACCATCAGTTAGACAAAATTAAACGACTTTGCGCGTTTTATTGAATTACGATCTCATGCATTACGTTTGGACTTGTTGCGTTTATATTTGTACCTGTGTTATACGTGTTTGTATGGTTCTAATAAACTCTATAATAATTCCAACGGCATTTTAATTCGAGTCCTGCAACTCGTAACAATAATAATAAACATATATCTTACGTTTTCTATTATTTGATACTTCACAGTCAAGTCAATTGAAACACTTTTCAATATTATAAAAAAAAGTCACACCGCCCTTGAATTTGTCCGGGTGTACTGCATTTTGGCGTCAAATAACTCTTGATTATTGTCTAAACAACCATTAAAATGACTTCTTTGATGAAATTTTAAAAGGAGTATGAGGACAAGACGCTTTTTTTAACGTAGGCTGTTTTAACATTTATTATAACTCGTGTGAACCACCCAATTATATACGTGGAGTGTATGTGAGGGTAGTATAAGAATCTTTCATTCTATATAAGTTACAGATGAATCTGTGTTGAGTTAGTTGACGACAACTGTGAGAAGTAAATAGTGGATCGCTGACGCGACGATCTGAGGACAGCACGGCACATTATACTAATGACATCCTCGGGATAAAAGGTGTATCCTGTAATACGGAATTGCTCAAAAATTTAGAGTCACTAATCACACTGATCAGATTTATGTAACAGTTTAAAGATCTTTTAATTTTTACGTTGTATCTAGTTGAAAGAAACAGAAAATGATGAAAGAGTCATATAGAAAGCAAAGTGAGTATAAAAAAATTTCGTTAGCCATTTAGTAGTCCCTTTCATCCACTCAAGTTTTCAATTACACAAACGTTTGTACGAGACATACGGAACTGAAATCCGAAGTTGGGTATTGTGTTCTCCTAGTTTTAGTGTGTTAACATATCTATTATAAGTACATATCTATGATACGGACAAAGCGCCGTTTCGTGTATGACATGGTACATGTAGGGAATCTGCACATGCCGTCCGAAAATCGAGATAGAAGCAATTTAATCTTAAATCCGTGTCAGCGGAGTTTGAGAAAGTTCAAACCAAAGGTATCACGCGGGAGTGGAACGGAATACGGAACAACTCTACAAATCCAGGTTTTGTGTTTGTTTGAACAGAGTATCTGCGTTTGTAGGATAAGGAATATAATGACTACAAATTTATTTATCAATATTAATTTTTCAATGTATATTTTTATGTGGCTTTTCGTTCCCTAATCTAATTTTATCCGTACAGGAATGGAGAAAGAATACAATTTCCTTTTGCCGGGCGACCTGTCGTAACAAACGACAAAACAACCCACAGCCAAGTGGTAGGGTATTTGCCCGTCTCGATGGCTACCACCCCGGGTTCAGAATATGCTGCCATAACAATATCTTCAGTTATGCTTTTATGTTTCGGGATTAGTGGCCAGGTTCTAGTTTCCCTTTAGAGAGCATGATGTGTAATTGTCCATCCCTTTCTTCCCTACACAATATCGTGTATTCGAGTCAAATATACTTCGCTCACTGGTTTAAAGAAACCGACGTCCGACAGGAAGTGAGGTAGTTCATCATGTCATCATCAAATTCTGTGCGCAAGCTCATTACAAGTGAAATTAATATTTAAATATTTAAACTAAATTGTATGGTGATGCAAATAATATTATAATCAATTTATCTGAGTTAATAATAGTGGCCATACAAATAATATACAACAACATAGAACAGCGTGTCGTCATGTTAAGTATTTGAAGAAGATTCAGTGAGTCCTTTGTGTCTTTCCTATATTTCATACAGTAATTGTGCTCAAGACTTTTTTGATTTGAAAGTGAAGTAAAGTGTGAACAAATGCGGCATACACCATCTTGCATTTAACCATTAAAATGTATGAATTATTTTTCGGTGTATGTATTTTTACTTCTCTATTGTAGCAAATAAATTCCTTGTTTCTTTTTTCTTTATGTATTAAAAAAAACAGCATTTTCCTTTGTACGTAACGTATAACACCGTGAACAAAGTAAAAATATGTTTAAAAATGAATCTACAAAGAAAAAGAGTAAGATAACTATAAAGTGAATCATCTTCAAAGTTACTTAGTACATTTGAATATTCATGAGTGCCTTCACAATTAACTAATTATGTGAAATGGTTTTTTATTTTTATTTTTAAAGAACTCGAAAGATCATTAGGGAACCGGTAACAATTTCTTTAGTTCACTTGTTTAAAGTTTAAATGAATTAAAAGGACATGCAGATCGTAACGGTTTAATTAATTTGATCTGGTGCCAACGCATCACTTTTATAACCGCACCGCTCGCCAGCAATGGGATGTTCACCCCACTTCCTTAAGCCCCCATGCTCCACTACGCAACGGTTCTCTAAAATATTTATTTCGCTTACAACAATGATCTGGACGGAACTTCCCGCCGCGGTTTTCCTTTGCGCTATGACATGGGGTTTTTTAAGAAGGGTATTATAACATTTCTTAGAGATCGGCAACGGTAACCATTTTCCACCAGATGGGCCGTCTGCCTGCTTGCCTGCTTCAGGCAAAAATAAAAAATCTTTGAGTATCAAAAAATAATTGTATCGAAATGAGTAATGTGGTATTTTTCAAAATACATTACAAATTGACAGAAAAAAATATATTCGTTCCTATACAATTATTTTTTAAAGGATAAAAAAATCTTTTCAAAAATTTCAATTTCAAGATAAAAAATTATCGGAGCAACTACTCATAGCTCTTATTAAGCATTCGGTATTGCGTATACCGAGTATACCGATTCCGCACCGCTTCTATAGCGACAAATCAGAAAACTGTCTTAGTATTCATCTTCTACGCAGTGAGCTGTAGTAATCAGCTGACGACGATGGAAATAAAAGTGTAGACAGTTTCTACCCAACTGTATAGTCGAAATTCCCCGCCTTTAGCAGGTAACGTGACCTACCTGTTTGAACGCGGTCGTAATGACGTTACAGAATTAACCTGGACTAATGTTGTTACGATGATAACATACACATGTGTAAACAAGTTAAAGAATAAACTTTATATTTTACTAATGGTTTTCGCGGTATAAAATTTGTTCCATACTGAGCTGAGTAGCTTTCAGCGATTACGTAAAACAGGTTTGTTGTATGTTTGATTTAAAAGCATTTTTCAATTTCGTAGACATATATACATTTTATTTTACAATGGCTGGTATAAATAAATAGATGGTTTTTTATTTATTCGATCTAAGGAAGGCTTAGAGTTTACCCGTAAAATTCGATAATTTTCGGTGGATAGAAATTTTGAATTCACATGATTGAAGCCGATAGAATAACTTTAAGCGGAACAATTTTTGGTCTTTAATAATTTTTGGAGATTTCTTTTAGTCTTTTACTAAAAAGCTCCCATTACCGATAATGGCTGTCATTATAGCACACTGTGTTCCTAGTAAAAAGGTAGAACATAGTATTATTCTTTAAATAGTTTCCCAAAAATAGTATGTTCTTATGAAATATGTAATAATAATAAATAATATGGACAAACCCTTAGGTGAGTAGCGACACTTCGTACCCGACTCTGCGGGGCCAAGGCAAGGCCTCTACCTCCATGCTTGCCTAAGCCAGCCGGCACGGAGTGGAGATCGCTAGAGCTAAGACTTAAGCTCCAGGGGTGGAAGTAATAAATGATCTAACGTCGACAGTAGCTTTGGTGAACCTGCAGCCCACCTCTCCACACCCCTTAGGCACCCATGTTGCCCCTCACTTTCTTGTATGGTACTTTTTTTGTAGCCCATGATGGGTGTAGCGTGTCACCGTCTGCTCATTTTTTCCATGCTATAGTCCCTATAGCCCAGATCCCTAGTTTAACTAGCAGTTCATCCCAATAGCCCGGAGCCTTTTGTTCTTCTTTCCTACAATAGTTTTACACTGACCGGTTCTTGTCCTTGGGTGCATTTTTATATGGTGTAGACAGAGATAATTGTCGGTCAGTCATGCCACATTTAAATTAAATTTGTCGAGGGACCTGTATATTGGTTGGGGAAAAAGTTTCTACGCATTTTATATAAAAATTCAAAAGGTTTTTTTATAAAGTTTATTTACATTTGACTAAAGTATGTAGGTGCCATTTTGTTGGATAACTTTTTGCCATCTTGTAGGTAGGGACGTGATACCATTGCTATAAAAATTTTGGGGCTTCTGATCAAAAAACTGCGACAAGTGGTTTTGGCAGTCCTCTCGTGGTGTTAACCTGACACTGCCTAAGGAATTCTGCAGAGACCGAAACAGGTGAAAATTTGAAGGTGCAAGGTCAGGACTATACGGCGGATGCATTAACACCTCCCAGTCAAACTCTCGTAATTTTTGCTGAGTGGCTAAAGATGTGTGAGGTCTAGCGTTATCATGGTAAAAAACCACCCCCATTCTGTTGATTAATTCCTTCCGCTTTCTCTCAACTTTTTGCTTTAAACTCATCAGTTATTCGCAGTACAGTTCAGAATCGATGGTCCTGCCTAGCGGTAACAGTTCATGATGAATAATGCCCTTCCAATCCCACCATACACACAGCATCACCTTGTTGCGAGTTAACCCGGGTTTCGCCACAGTCTGTGAAGCCTGACCGGCTTTTGACCACGATCTTTTTCGCACGTTCTTGTCGTACGTGATCCACTTTTCATCACCAGTTATCAGCTTCTTCAAAAATGGTTCGGTTTCATTACGTCGTAATAAAGAATCACAAATGAGTACACGGTTCATTAGGTTTCTTTCAGTGAGCTCATGAGGCACCCAAATATCGAGCTTTTTTGTGTACCCAGCTTTTTTCAAATGCGCTAAAACCGTTTTGTGGTCAATTCCCAGTTCTCCAGCTACATCGTAACTACTAATATGCCGATCTTGCTCCACTTTTTCAAAAATGGCATCAATTTTGTCCGTAACAGGGCGACCAGCGCCACGTGCATCTTTGATATCAAAATTTCCGGTTTGAAAACACTTAAACCAAATTTGCACTACTCTCACAGATACTGCATTAGGTCCATAAACATCACAAAAAAATTTCGCGGCTTGTGTTGCATTTTTACCTTTTTTGTAGTAAAATTTTAAAATGTATCGAATGTATGTATCTTCATTAGTTTCACTCATTTTAACAATAAGAAAAACAAATGAAAATCACACATTTTCCTAATTTGAATTTGGGATTGTCTTCTTTTAATTTTAAACTTTTTAATGATACCAAAACCAGCCAGATACATATGGTATAGCCAAAGAAATCTTATTACAAGTTTATACATACTATATGCGAAAAGACTTTTCCCCAACCTATTATGTTGGCCTTCCCATGGCCCCACGCAAGTTCTCCAATAATGTGGGCCATTTTTATAGCCCGTGGTCTTAAGAGACATACATGTAGTAATATGTAATAGATTTTAAGTATTCAGAAAAAAAGACAAGAATGACGAATGATTTAAGGTGGTCAGATTAAAAAGAATCGAATTCCAATGTGATTTTTTTTACTGATCGATAGCCAATTTTATTTAATAAAATGTGTGATATTTTTTATCCCGGGAATCCCGCGGGATGTTTCCCGAGAACGGTTTGTATTTGTTCGGATGCACAAAAATTTAGTTTATTCCGGCACGCTTTTCACTAAAACGACAGCTTATATTCTTTTATAAATGCTGTGGTATTTTGTATTTTATGCAGGAATTTCAAATCAAGTGTGGACGAAGTCACGGGCATATCCTATTAAGTATATATAATTTTATCGAACCTTTCATTATTTTTTTATACATCTGCTTAAATGACTGAGGGTTGAAACCTTTAAAGGGCTAGTACCATTATTACAGCCACTCCCTTTTCCAAAATCCCTTATAATGCTCCTTTTATTAAAAATACCCGAACAAATACACCACTTGCCTAAAAAGGGCTAATTTATATACCGGTAACATAGTATGATCTTATCAAATGAGACCAACTAGAGCTTTTTGCGGCTCAATGTTAAGAAGCACAGTATAAAAATATTACAGTAATCCATCACCATTTCTCAAGGAGCAATAGATAGCATTTAAAGTCTAGACACTACTCGCCTTGTTGAAATACCTTTGATTTCATCGTACACATTGTTACGAGTCGCGAGACTCGAATTAAAATGCCGTTAGAATTACTATAGAGTTTATTAGAACCACACAAACACGTATAACACAGGTACAAATATAACCGAACGCAATAAGTTCAAACGTAATGCAGGAGATCGTAATTCAAATACACGTGCAAAGTCCGTCACTAAATAGATTACCGAATGTACACAAGTCTTGCTTCGTTTGTGGTTATCGCTCGACTGCCCTTCCTCAATCAGGCCATTGCTTTACATCGCATAAATGCGACATGTCCGCCCGGCAGCGTGGACCGAATTTCCTAGAATCATAATCCGCACACCTGGGATTAATTATAAATGCAAACGGCTATAAACGAGTACAATAGGCTGTTTTCCACAATAACCAATAAATAAGCAAACAAAAGAAGACAATCATAAAAGAATTACAATTAGTTCGAATGCCGACAGGTAATAAAATAAGTTTTTTTTTTATAGATATGCAGGTGGGTTTTGTTTTTGTCGGAACTTAAGTTGTAACAATATAAAATAAGGGTGAACTAGAATTACTTGAATTAATATATTATACTGAAGGAAAGAAACTAGTCCGTTGTATATTACCCATAACACAAGCGTAACTTGCTTAATTTGGGGATATACAAATGTGTATTTTTCTGTCGATTATTTAAAAAAATCTAAGGATTGTTTTTTTTGGCTCTTATGCATAAATCTATGCTAGACATTATATGTAAATTACAATAAATTTGAATTATACTTGTGACAGGGATGTGAACACATGTTACAATAAATTATATGAAATTATATTTACATGTACAAGAACAGGTGTTAAAATAACATCTTACCATCTTAATTATAAAATATAATTATAGAAATTATGTTTGAATACTGTTTAAGGACTTAAACAATAATTAATGTGATATTTGATACATTTTACTGGTACAAAGGTATGCCATCATTAGTTTGTACGCCCGTACGTTTACGAGGCTACGATATTTTGTTGGATGATAAAAAGTATCTCAATTGATTTGGCCGACGTTTCATTCGAATATTTTTTTTAATGGATTATCTTTAAAACGTCGATTTGCATATGAATTTTTATTTAATTGAGTTATTAAGACATGTTATTTCACAATACAATGACATGTTATAATAGACAACCATGGGTTACATAATTATATAATTACGCATGGTGTTCAGAGTAACCTAAAAATCTTAAATTTTTAACAGTTTGTAACTTAGTTTTAGAATTGATTGCTCCACAAAACTGTAATATGTAGCCAGCCATAGAACCACTGTTAGATTGTGTATGTACTGTGGTTAAAGCTACGTATTTGAGCGGAAAAGGAAACCCTGGGAAGGCTTGAACTCTGAAAGGGGTTAATTTAAATAATTCCCTCCGGAGCGTCGAGCTCCCAGTTGCACGTAATTAGGCGCAATAAAAATTAGGATCTTATGAACCTTGTTCCAAATATTGAAGTGAAATGAGCCAATTGAGGTGAAGGCTGAGCGAAGTAATGTTCTCACCCTTTTGGAAATCTGTAATGTTAATATTGGATTGTACCGGTGAAATGCATATAAATATAACCCTATTTAGTAGTAGAGATCCACGGCGCAAGTTCTTGGATTTGGATACCTGAAATTTTTTAACAAAAACAAAACCGACTTCAAATCTAAAAAGCAAAAAATAAATATGTAATAGACTTCTTTTTACATAAACAACAAATTTGCAAACAGGTAATTTTTATGGTTTACTTCGCACCGACTTCAAGATGTTGTAGACTGAAGTCTTTATATTATAACTAAAGAGCAAGTTTTTCTAGAAAATTATACTATTTTAAATAGTGAGTTGATGGAAGGTAGGATGAACCAAGGTTTGAAACTATTGAACCAAATGTTAAAAACATTCTAAATGGAATTGTTAAACGTTTTTTGTGATAAGAGAAGTTTTGTACAACTCTTGATGTTGTAAATAGTTTGAAATTGTTTTTTACATACGCATTAAAATTGTAAATCACAGAAAAACCATTTGTAACACTATTTTGTTACCAACTAACCCTGAATTTATATCTATTTCACACCGTTTATCAAAGTTTTTTGTGTTCCCAACAATTTGCTGTGGATCTTTGTTGCAGTCTTCTTAAAATCCCTCGCTTTTGTTAGCCATTGTATCACATTTTTCGCTTGATAAATGTTGCCTATTTTGAGACTTGAAAAGGCGTTTCGGACAATATTCTTCGTAAAGAATAATTTAAAAACTGGGTCACATAACTGGCGAGCTTTTACTATGAATAGCTAGTCTTTCTAATAGACATTTAATGTTTTATAGACAAACTGGGATATTGCCTTTTATATGATTTATTGTCCTGGACAATAATAAGTAATTTTAGAAAAGTGGTACTAATAATTATATTATGAATAATTATGCTAGACAACGCAACTTTTTTCGACCAATTTGTTATATCGCTTTCTACCTTCTTTGTAGAATTCCTCCATATTGTGGCAAATGATGGTGGAACGATCTAGTTTGTTTAAGGAGTTTCAGAAAAATGTAGAAGATTCCAGAAGAAAAAGTACTAGGACAGATACATTTTAGAAAGGGCTAGATGATAAACAAAAGAATAACGAAATGAAGATCGAAATTCTAGAACAGAAGGTTTAGGGAGGAATAGACAGAGACAGATATTTAGACAGGGACAGACAGTAAATAAAATAACGAAAAGGTTCTTCCGGGTATATAAGCAGCGTAAGGGGCGCCTATGGGGTATAGTTCAGTTGAAGACAGCAAAGCTACAAGCGCGTTACGAGGGAGTTAAGTAGAATACAGTGACGAGTTTAGTGGAACGTTCAGTGGGAAGTTAATGGGCAGTTCAGTGAAGGAGGAGTTTAGCGTAGTTTAAGAGGAGATCCAGAAGCGAGCTACGCGCGCAGCAGGAGGTGGTTGGTCTACGCAATATCGGCGACGGTATTGTGAGTGAGACATTTTATCGTCGGGACTGTGCGTCGTTAGTTGTGCGTGTAGAGGCAACTCTGCAGAGAAGAATCACATACGGCTATGTAAATCAATAAAAGCATTGATTTAAAAAAACCGGTGTTTCCATCAATGCAGACCCCCGCTCGCACGTACAATATATTAATTAGTCACTAGGTTCCACTTTTACAGCCTCAAAATGGATTGATCGTTTGGTAATATTTAATTTATTGATTTTCCTTTCCCGGGTAATAGGTTCGATTTAATTCGATATACAAGTTATTTTTGATTAGAATGAATGTAAGCTAATATCTGGTTTCCATAAAACAGCTACCCACCCCCTAGTGGTAGGAACTTGACGTACATTCTTTATCAGAAGAAGTACATAACGTGAAATTTTCTTTTTAAAATAAAAAAGAGATACTTAGAAACCATCGTTTTTCTATTACAGCAGACAGGCTAGCGGACTACCTGATGAAAAGTGGCTATTGTCGTCTATAGACGTTTGCAACACCAAAGATGCTACCAATGTGCTGCCGGCCTCGTTGGGACTAGAAACTGATGACCACTAATACCGTAATACAACTCAGGGTTGAATGAATGAATAAATAACAACTCGGGGTTGCTATGGCGACATACTCTAGACCAGGTGCAGTAGTCATCCAGAGGGGCAAATAGCCCGCCCTACCGCCTGGCTATGGTTCGCCTTTTACAACAGGCCGCCCAACTATAGGTATCAATATTTCTTTTTTGTTCCTGCTCGGCTGTTAGCATTCGATCACCTTGGCAGTCATGTGCTCTAATAAACTTTTAGAAAAGTGAGGCACTAAAATTAAAGGTGATTTACGCGCAGTTCGTTTGTTTCGTGTGAATATTTAATTGCAATTTGTACACGTCTGCGCGCTGGATTTCAGCGGCAAGAGAGATTACTCGACGTCGACTACGATTTGTTGGATCTGGAGAGCTATTTCATCATCGTGGGGTTTTGTTGTTGTGCTATTTAAACGTGAAATACTACAGGTCATAGAATTTATGGTATACATATGAAGTATGCGAAATTAGAGTAGTGTGTGTAGGAAGAAACGTAGCGTATCGAGCTCAAATGAATGGGTGTAAAAGTAAAAACGAATAAATCCCTTTTTGAAGTGAATTTTTTTTAGTATCGTGGTGATTTGAAACTCGATGAAACGAAAAAGCAACACTAAAAAGATATAAACACATCAATATATAGGACTAAGCCTGCGCGAGTATGAGATAGAATACATTACATTTAATCATTTGAATACTATGCTCATATAGATAGAATTGGGAATGTTTTGAAGTTTTTGTTGAAATGTGACGAAATTTAGAATCCCTCCCACCCCTTGGCACACTTGCCAAAGGCACTTGGCAATCCAGCGAGGTAACATGGCTAGCCTTCTGGGAACCTTACCCGTGGACTTCGATGACCTAGGCTCAGTTTTCTACTTATAACCGTTTTTATAAGTCCTTCATTGTACTAGTTTATATTTTGAAGTATTGTTTTTTTTATAGCATGAGTTCAGCAGACAGACAGATGGCTCGCCTGATGGAAAGTGGTTACCATCGCCTATGGACATTTGTGTCACCAAAGATTCTGCTGTGTGTGAATGTGCTGCCACTCGCTAGAGGGAGACTGGAACATGGCCACTAATGTCGGAACACAACTCAAGGTTGTTATGGCGGCGTATTCTAGACCAGGGGTGGCAGCCATCCAGACGTGCAAATACCCTATCACTTGGCATTGTAAAATGTTCTAATGTGTATTTAATTTTATAAATATCTAGATTGTAGATGTATTGGATCATTTACCTTTACCGGTTAAATAATAGTTAGATTTAAGCGCAAAAAAAATATTTATTAAAGATATGTTTATTAGTTTCAATTTATAGCTAAGAGTACAATAATTTGGTTGGAAATAAAATATTATATCTGAATTCACGAAAAGATCACAATATCACATTGGTCTAAAGTGATGACTAAATCTAGTTATAGATACAGATATATAGGCCTATGAAATTTCCATAACCTACCAGGAATCTAGAGTATTTAGCTCCATAATCTGCTATCACCGAAATCAATGCAGTCCTCATGGTGCAACCGAAACTCCTTAATACTTTAAAATAATATACTTGAATTAGTATAAAATAAATATAGTTAACATTAGTTTAACGTACTAATATTTGACCAGATGTATTTATTATCATAAAAACTAGCTGCATCGCCCTTTTATGGTAACTACTTTCCATCAGATTAGAATAGAATACACTTTATTGTCACACTACATACACTTGAAATAAACAATTTATAGTAGTTACATGAAGCAGTAAAAGTAGGAACATCCATCTGGTGGATCGTAAGTGTTTATTGTACTCCGACAATAGAAAAACTTAACTTACTGTTGGCATTTAAAAAAAGGTTGAGTATAACTGAAGTAGATAGATATAGATAAAACTTTATAGCATGCCAAAATAAAAGATAAATAATAAAATCCATATTTACAGTACTTTCTATCTAGAGAATACATTAGGCGGCCTTATCGCTTATAGCAATCTTGCAGGCGACCCGAAATAAAGGAAAGCATTGTGAGCTATCTACTTACCCAAGATTTAAGCAATTTCACTAACCACGGAGCCAAGAAAAAACATATAAAACATTAAAGTATCAAGATGGTTTGGACAGATTTCCCAGTGCAAACTTGCATAGAACGTTCGAACGTTCACGCGAATGAAATGTCCGAGAGAACAGTTGATTCAATACTGGACGACTAACGCAAATTAGCTATCAGAAAGCGCATCTATCGTACTTATTGAATCCATTCACATGGTATTGATTGGCTTACATTCGTTATGTTCGAACTTGAATGTAATTTAATTTAAATAGTTGGTTACTCCGAGTATATTTATATTAGAATTATGTAAGTCGAACTGTTGTCGGGGCGATTATTAATTTTACTATCTATTGGTTATGCCCCATATGTTCCTGTAATGGCAAAGTGCATTTGTGCAATTAGGTGTTGTTATTTTGAACCAGACATTACAAAAACTAACCAATGAAATCACGGGTAAAGGTATCTAAATATTATTGTTCTTGACATAATGATCTAAACGCAATTGAATATCAAGCTTATCACAGAAACAGAGAGAAACTAGCAGAAAGTTATTGTTTGGAAATGAACACGCTATTTGAGTCGTTGAACCACAGAAGTTAGTTTAAGTCGGTTGGTTATTATCACCTCTCATCGCGTTAGATTTAAGTTATTTTGATTTTGAATTATACGTACTTTGAAATGAATTTACTGTAGTTTTCATTTCAGTAGACAACAATTCCCATTAGGACATAGCTCGTAATGCTGTAGGAAACTCTTTATTGCATAATAACAGTAAGTACCAAAAGAAGCTTCTGGGAAATAATACTTTCTCTTGAGTATTCCTTTTAAGCATTAGCCGGATTATAACTGACTCGCAACAGCGTTAGTAGCCAAGATTGGTTTGAAATTTTTACGAAGTCGACGGCTTTCCACGGTTACGGGGCAGCGGAATAAATTTTTAATAAATTTTACTCTCACCGGCTGTGCAGGTCAGTGTCTGATTAAATTTAGATGTGGTCTAATTTTATTCAGTGGCAGACACTAGTTGCTTTGGATTAGGGTAATGCGCTTAAGCGTTATGGAGTAATATTACTTATTCTAAATACGACGGTTGACAGTTAAGTAAGTAAGGTAAGTTGATACTTATATCCGTGGAGGAACGGAGAAAGAAAACAATTTCCTTCAGCCGGGAGGCCTGTCGTAAGAGGTGAGGAAATTTTGGACCTACAGCTACGTTCGAGTCTCCCTTTAGAGAGCAGCAGCACATCGGCAGCACCTTTGGTGTTACAAATGTCCATAGGCGATGGTACCCTCTTTGTTTTAGGTGGGCAGTCTGCCTGTATGCTGAACTCATGCAATAAAAACAAAATTAAGTAAGATACTGTTTATCATCTTAAAAATGCTGAAGCCTCCTAGATTTGTACAAGCAATGCAAGTTATGACGTCATTACTTAAATGAGTCAATAAAAAACAATAACGAATATGCATCATTGTTTAAACAGTTATTGAAATTATTTATATATTAATATTTTAAATTAAGAGCTTCAAAACTATATATTCCAAAAATACATTTGTTACGTCATTTATGTACATGTTTTAATCAAATAATAGAAAATTCTCACTGCTTGGTAGAAATATAATATAAACAACATATGTAACTATTATTTAATTGTTATGAAAATTACGACTGACAGGTGCGCACGATTTTTTATATCTGAAGTTTTGCTCCTTTTCTGTTGCCATGATCAAAAAATATTATTAAAGGTGTTTTTGTTTTTTCTCACCTTATTTTATTATAATTATTATGTTTCGTTTGCTATTTTGTCTGTGATAGGCTTGAGATTGAAACTGCAGTAGAAAACTCATTATAATATTTTGTTGTTTATAGTTACTACCGTTAGATTGCAGCGCGACTTACTAAGTCCAATTGTGAATCTAAACCATGTGCGACCCACAAACTCGAACATACTAAAAAATCATAGAGATCATTAGAATTTTATAATTGAGGTCAATAACAAATATAAAAACTATCATCTTTTAAGTTGGACCAAATTACACATAGTTACAAAATGTCATCAACATCGGTTTAATAGTTTCGGAGTTTATTCTGGACATACATCGTGACACGAGATTTTTTTATATTCATAAAAAGATATGACTTGCCCATACAAATTCACATTTACATAGTCGTCTTTAAAGGTTTAATGTAGAAGTGAATTTGAGCTTTGTATGAACATAGGATACGGTTTTCCTGTAACAGCCCAGAGTCCCCAGTGGTACCTAAATTGAAATTTAGAGTTCAGAAGCGTCATAGTAAGTTATCTATAATATTATAAAATTCTAATCATGCCGTGACTGTACATTGAGGCTATTTAAAAAAAATCAACTGGAATAGATTATATAAAGGATGGAAAACATGATGCATTTTTTTAGATTTCTTCTCTGTTCGTCGGTTTGTCTGTTTGATTGAGAATTACGTAAGAATTACTGGGCCGATTACGATACGGTTCGCTAATCGACAGCAAATTCTTAGACCTAAAATCTGCGCTACTTTTTATTCCGAGAACCCCGCGAGAATTTTTCTGGGAATTAGTCAAAATAGCCAGATTGAAACACAAATCAAATTCCAGTGCGATTTTTTTACTCATAGATAGTAATTTTAATGTAATAAAATGCGTAATATTTTTATCCCGGGAATCCCGCAGGAATTTTCCTGGGACGGGCTTAAAATTGTTCGGATGCATAAAAATTAACTTATTCAGACACAGTTTCCAGTAAAACAATCGCTTATATTCTTTTTTTTAATGCTGCGAAACTATGTGTCCCGAGAACCCCGCGGGAATTTCAAGTCAAGCGCGGACGAAGTCGCAGGTATATCCTAGTATTTAATAAAACAATAAATGTAACAAAGCGTATTAAAAGTGTCCAAACAGTAACATGTAATACAAAATATAATAGAAAACATTTCACAATAATTTAGTCGGTACAGTTAACAATCAGAGCGTTTCCATGAAACCGCCGCGGAATCAAAGAGGCTCTTAAATTGTAGCTTCAGTGAATAGCAATTAATGTATTTTCAACTTGGCAACGTTTCACCATAACAACGTTAAGGACCCGTTAATCTCTGTTAAAATAATGTAATTACTTATGTAATGCTGTGCATAACCGTAGTTTTAATTGTGGTTTTGCTTGTTTCAATATCAAATCTGTATTCCGAAGAAACTATACCATTTTTCAGTTTAAAAATATCAAATAGTTATCCACTGTAGAGGAAGCACATTATATTAATACTTGTAATTTTAATCGGTGTAAGGTATAAACTAGGATTTTTCATAAAATCAAATAGCCTATCTAGCTGCCTTTTAAAGTTGTGTTTTGGTATTTTGCTAAAAACAGAAGTCTTACATTTTCGTCACATTTTTCTTTTGTCCATATGTCACAGTAATGTTCTGGTAAATTACTTGGCCTGTATTAATGAAATTTGAGATAAGAGTAGGTTACAAAAAAAAATGTATATTTTGGGGATAGCGCAATGCTATTTAGATTTGTCATTTTTTGAGTATTACAAAGTTGTATTTATATGTGTAACTGTACTTTTTTTGATAACGATAACATGGAAAAGTTCTGGTTTCTACATCATTAATTTCAAAAATTAAGAGCATGTTACAAATACTCATATGCCTAAATAGGTAAATTAGATGTACGTACTTAAACATCTAGCTCTGTACCACGCAGTTTTTTCAGGATAAATTAAATTAAAAAGCATATGTACCACGATTCTGTGTTCGACAATGATTTCTTAATATGTATAATTGCACAAGTACCGGCGCACGCCTATGCAGTGACAGCGGCCCGTGAGTCTAAGAGCGGACTCGTAACCGTTAAAAGTTAAACTGAATAATTTTAATATCCGTATTAAATTTATACAGAAACCTTCAATGTGCAAATGCGACTGACATACCGCCATTTGTTCGTAAATAACATTTAATTTCGTTACACAGAATTACAAATATGTATTTTATAGAAACACTGCTCTAATAGGGTACCATCAGCATCAAACGCGTTAATCTCCATCAACCGTGACAGCGAGTATACGGGTGCGAGCGTGTTGAGCATCACGGCGTTACGCCAAATGTATGCCGATGACAGCACTCCGTGTGATGGGCCCTAATTAAAACAAACTTTTAGAGGGATTTCACGCTTGAAGTCTGGCAATGTAGGGTGCTCTTAGCACATCACGCCTGAAGTATACTGAGTATAACATCAAATAGAATCAGATAAATTTGAATGAACGAAATCCATATCAAATATGAAAGCAACTCGGTTTTCTGTTATTTAAAGATGTACTAAACATTAATCGCTCTTAATATATAATTTTGTTAGGTGTTCCTTAGAAACCAGAGTGTAAACCATGTATGTATTTTATCCCGCAAAAATAGGTGACAAATACAAAGATGTACATATTATCTTACAAATTTCAAAAGTTAGTGGAATTAATTTCAATTATTTATTAAGCTTAAGTTGTTATGCGTGTTATAAATGTCATTAAACATTACATAGCAAGTGTTTTTTATCCAACTTATCACAGCAACAAGAATAAGCCATTAACTGTCGCGAGCCGGGTTGATGGCACTGGCGGGTTGTAGTTTGTAGACGCCTGCTCTAGAGTACACACTTTGGAAAAAAATGGCTCTAAGGAATAACCCTATTTTACCTGCATATGATTGGTAGATGTTTTATAGTGAAAACAGTCTCCGAAACTACTACCCGGGGTGTATTTTTAAAGGTGTTATTTATCCCTTTTCCGCCGTTATTTTTCAATGTGAATTATGGAATAGCTTACAGGGGACAGTATGGATTTACTTTCGTATATTTTTGTACATTATAAAATTAAAATATTATAGAACTGTAAAAGTGCCTTGTCAAAACATTGAAAATGTTACAATGAATCCTCTCAAGTACCAACTTATTTATAATTTATAGCATTGCATATTATGGTCTATGTAAAACAACACAAAATAATTATTGTATTTTTTAAACTGTTTTTTAAAGCATTCCATACTATAGAGAAGTGATTATCATAGTAATGTGTGATAAATATAAAAAGAATAACGTGGTTCTATCTAAGCTTATTCGAGATTAGCCCTTGATCGGTTTGGCAACGAGAAACAAAGGGATGTGTGGCGCTAAGATTTGGGCGCCTGACTGGCGGCAACGGCGATCGATATGTAACTCACTGTCTACAGCCTACCTTCCATTGATAATAGGCAAAAGAAAATCACTGAGAGTTTTTATAGTTTACAAAACTCTAATGATGCTTCGTGCGGTCAGCGTTGACATTAAGAAGCCGTTCTAAAATGTCAGCGTTGAACTTGACCGAATCTAATTGCAATTTTAAAATAATTATTTCAGTACTAAAATTGATCTTTTTTCATAGTATATTTTTGAAGACATCTGTAGTTGCGTGGGCTAAGCCTTTACCGGCCTACCTCACTAAAGCACAAAGGTTCCAAGCTCTATATCTGGCATGGTAAATTTCGTAAACGAATGTTTTGTTGTTTACTATAAAGTTTTCTGCCTATTATACCGTATCATACCATGACCGTGCTATGAACGTATCAGGCACAGTAAAATACGATACGGTCTACTATGCCCACTAGAACGCATCAAGAGCGTATCATACCCGTAGCATCCGGGCTGCATCCGCGTGTCGTATCGGCATGTATGTATACTAATGAAAATATTATGCAGTTGAAACACACTGAAAATTATAGTATTTTCAATGTCTTTCTCTATATTCTCTATTAGATCAGCTTGTAGGTACTATGTTTAAATGCAATACTCTGACAAGCGTCATAAAGGGCTTAGAACAGTCATCATACGCGGTTGCTACCGTATGATGACCGTTTTGACAACGTCGCGTGCCATGCACGTACCGTAGTGGGACCGGCATAGTATTCTCGCCGTCAATTGTTGACGGTCCGTGTCCGGCACGGTACGGGTTGGTTGGTGACGAAACGGTCTAGTGAGCTTGCATAATACTTTTCAATACAAATAATATTTTTTTGCCGGATACGTTCCTAGCACGGTCATGGTATGTTACGGTGTAGTGGGCAGAGAGCTTAAACTTTTGCCTGCGTTTTCGTTCGCGTTAGTTTTATGCCACGTAAAGAGTACATTTTTACAGGATAAAAAGTAGCCTATGTGCTATTCCCGGCTATAATCTATTTCTGTGCCAAATTTCATCCAAATCCATTTTGCCGTTCTTGTGTGATTGAGCAACAAACACCCATCTAAACTTTCGCATTTATAATGTACTAGCTGCATCCGCGGTTTCACCCGCGTGGTGATGGAAAATCGTTATATTTTGAATAATTCCCACTATATCTTTAAATTATTATTTAAATTATAGCCTATGTGTTATTCTGATGTGTAAGATATATTACTGTAAAGTTTCATCAAAATCCATTCAGTAGTTTTTGCGTGAAAGAGTAACAAACATACATCTATACATCCATTCTTACAAACTTTCGCGTTTATAATATTTATAGAGAAGTATATGTAGATCCAATGTATATTACCCATAACACGAGAGTAACTTGCGTAACTTAGGGATATAAAATATGTGTGTTGTGTATCGATTATAAATATGTTTCATTTTTTATTCTACTTTTATTGTATGAGTTCAGCAGACAGTAGACGGCTCTCCTGATGGAAAGCGGTTACCATCGCCTATGGACATTTGTAACACCAAAGGTGCTACCAATGTGCTGCCGCTTTCTAAATGGGGTTTTGATCCTGGCAGCTAACGCCGGAACACAACTCAATATAAATAATTAATTAAAAATATACAAATAGTATATTTATAAACTTTATTCCGCCGGGTTACACTAAAACGGATACATCCGAGTGATGAGAGCTTAATGTTGTGAAGAATAATATACTTCCCAATGGTTTCATAATAAAATGTGTCAATGACCATACGAAGTGTAAAAAATAAAGTATGAATCTTATACTAATATATAAAGCTGAAGAGTTTGTTTTTTTGTTTACTTGAACGCGCTAATCTCAGGAACTACTGGTCTAATTTGAAAAAAAAATCAGTGTTAGCCCATTTATCGAGGAAACCTATGGGCTATATATCATCACGCTAAGACCAATAGGAGCGGAGCACCAATAAAGAATGTTTCAAAGTCGGGGGGGGGTTTTTTTAACTTACTTTTTTTAACTATTCCACGCGGACGAAGTCGTGGGGAGAAGCTAGTCTTCTTATAAATATGTTGTCATTCATATACATGTCAGACATGATAAGAATGAACTGATAATATAACAGACGTAAACCCACAAAGTATTATTTTAGATCTCTAAATTAAAGTGAAACAAAACTCGAAATTAATTTCAGAAAATTCACGCTTCCGTTTTCCAAGTAACGATGTTTTGAGTAATTTTGAATTGACTTGTTAAGTAACAAGAATTAATAAAGACTAAATAAGGCAATCGAGAAATTTCTAAGAAATTATTAATTATGTTTGCTATAACGTTTAAGTTAAAGTACGAAAAGTGATAACTATATTACAACATACATTAATTACTGTTTTTTACTGCAGCGAAATTAAATATAAATTGAAAAATAAATACTGAATGTCGGCCTCAGAAGAACGACTAAAAGTATAGACGACGCCCACATTAAGAAGAAGCTTCAAACTAAACTAAGCATATAAAAACTTGTGCGCGTAAACTTATGTAGTATGTATATACGAGGTTTGAGTGTGTGTGAGTATAAAGCTAAAACTTAGAAATGAATGAATGAATATATGAATAAAAAATTACAGCCTATAAATGTACCAGTCTAACAAAAACATAAACTAAAAAACTAAGACTTAGATACTAAATAAAATAATTAAAGTCCATTAATTGGTCCAGTCAAACTGCACCCTATACTAAAAAAAAAAACTTGTGCGTCTCGGGTCGTCAGACAGAAGTGATACCTTAAACTAATCTAAGTTGAACTATTTAATATTGAAATTGTTTAATTTGAGAAAATCTTAGCTTATTACTTAAATTTTGTGAATGAGAGAAAGGGAAGCCAGACAGACTGGCGCCGTAACGCGTTACGTAACGAAGCGGTTTACCCTCCCATAAGAAGTTATCACTCCAAAAATTACTTTCTAATGATGTGTTAAAACTATTAAAATTAACCCAAATATGTTACTGAACCATATTTCTTTTCTTCTTTAAGTAAATAAATAATAAATTACATCAAGAACCTTTTAGATAAAAAAAAAACGAGTAAATGAAAGGTTCCATAAAGGTGACAAATGATCACTGCTTCCGTCCTTTGTATAAACTAGCCCTGTCAAATTTCATCCATGAGGACTCAGTAGTTTCTATGAAAAATTACTGTTATATACAAAGACGACCGAACGTACATGAAGAAAACATAAGGGGTCCTGTTTGCCAAAAGTTTATAAGACAGTTTGTGCTTGTGTGAGAGCAGTCCGGACAGCGGGCAACACGTGCTTCCTCGCTGAAATATTCAGTGCGCCCTCTGCTCTTTTATTCATGCGACCATCTGTTGTCTCGCTCTGTTACCTCCGTGGTGTACACCTAATTTGTTTGAATCTACGCGGCTACGCGCTACGCCTGCTTGTGTACTTGATGTTCGCAAAAGGTTATTCGGAATTTAGGAATTTAGATTTGTTTAGATATTACATTCTACCGTATAGTTATTATCTGCAAAATAACTCAAATTTTGAAACAAGTAATTACAACAATATTCTGATTTAGGAGCAATGTCAATTAAGCTTAGGGCCTTTTTTCAATCGTCAAGTAAAAGTTATTCGTCGAATAAAATACATCATGAACAAATTAAAAATTACCGTTTCGTGAAAAAGACAGTTGATCTGTTTCACTTTTACATTCAGTCAGGTTATGATTTATTCAATGAAAAACTTTTATCTGCTGATTGAAAAATCGGCCTTTAATAAAATTAAATTGATATATATTTATTATTTATGCAAAAGTTACATAATATAATTAAAGCAAATTTAAACGAGCGCAACTACGTGTCAATGTGTAAAGCAGCCATATAAAATGTTTCTATACGCATTCTTCCATAAGGCTGTATTTAAATAGGTATTTTAGGAGAACCGACGCGCGACGCTATTCCCGTCACACTTGCATAAGGCAGATTTTCGGGTTTCACACGGTGCATAAAAACTAGCTTAATCCGACACACGTTTAACTAAAACGATAGCTTACATTCTTTTTTAAATTACAAATGCTGCGGTACTTTGGGTTCCGGGAATTTCAAATCCAGCGTGGACGAAGTCGCGAGCATATGTTAGTAGATTATATTTTTTATTTCTGGAGCACAGCAGACAGTGACGGCCCACCTGATGGAAAGGATACCGCTGCCTATAAAAATTTACAACACTAAAGGTACTACTACCAACGTGCAGGGTGGGCTTTAAGGGGGCATTGGAACCTAGTCTCTAATATCGGATTACAACTAAGATTGTTATGGCGACATGCTCTAGAGCAGGAGTGGTAGCCATTCAGACAGGTAGATGCCCCTACCACCTTTTTATTGCCTCATAGGGCAGGTAGCCCTGCGCTAGGAATTAGTATTCTTTCTCCAGTCCTGCACAGATATACTCAAAAATTATTTTAATTCGTAATATTTAATTAAATTAATTTTAATTGTTTTAAGAGCGGCATTTAAGCGGCATTGTGTAGTATGCGCGAAACTTAATACAATACTAATCTAAATATATATAATTGAAATCCACGTATTTAGTGATTCATCACGAATCTCAAGAACTATAATACCTATAGATTTGAAATTTGGCATGGACCATCCTTTCGCCAAGTAGAGGTCAGCTAAGAACGGATTTTAGGAAATTCCTTTAAGGCACGCGAAGCGGGCGGGTATTAGTTACTAGGTAATAATTGTTCTAGCATTGGGACCTAGGTAAACAAGTCAGTTTAATAAATCAACAGAATGTTGCCGGCTTTATTGGAGCCGAACGGTATTGCATGATGGTAGGCGTCCTGAAGGAATGACTCTAATTCCTTGGCGGCGTGGCAAGCCTTTGGTGTGGAGTGCGACTTGCGTAGACACGTTGGCCGCATCTCATTTACCAAACACGTCTAGATTAGCCGGTTCGGTGGATGAATGAAAGCGGAACAGCTGAATCACTCAAGCGGCGCAAATATGCAACTGTCAGTGAGAGTTATATATTTGTGCCGTTTGCTGTCGAGACGCTTGGACCGTGGGGTCCTGAGGCCACAAGCCTCTATCAAAATTTATCAAAACGACTCATTGACTCTTCAGGTGATCAGAGGGCTGGTGCTCACCTCGGGCAACGGATCAGTATGGTGATCCAGCGAGGAAACGTAGCCAGCCTTCTGGGCACCTTATCCATAGAAGACGGTGATCTATGCTCAGTATTCTACTTATAGTCTTGAGGGACTATGGGTAGAATACGATACAAATAAGTTTATATGTAATTTTATAATAGTAAATTATGTAAATATACGTTTAAATTTATTTAAACAAAATATTAAATCATTTTGGACATTAAGTTTTGCTAAGATAACGAATGTCTTCATGTATAAACAAGAGGCTTTTATCCTAAAGTTCTATTGATGTTGTGCCATCGTAGTCTTATTACAACGCTTTGTTTGTGAAGAAAATAATATTTTTTTTCGAACTTTTGGAAGCAAAAATATACGCATTGAATAAACTGATTCGAATTTCGCTACTTCTCAGAAATACACAATAAGTTATTTGATTTTTATGAATAAGTCTCTATGCAGGACGGTGTATTTATTGTGATAAAAATAAACACTAGTAAAGCGTATCAGTTTAATATTTACTTGTTTAGATTTACAATTGTGTCGTTATAATTATAATATATTAATTGTAATGTACTACTGTTGAATAAATATATTTATACTAAGATGTTAAAAAAACCAGAGTTACATGATATTTATTTAAATTTGATTATGTGGGATGCTGGGAAACGTTGCAGCTTGCAGCGTTACGAAGTTTATTTTTAATGATTATTTGTATTTTTTAAAAGTTAGTCTAGTTAATACCTATTTGATTATTATTTTAAAATTTATAGTCAATCTATAACTGCAGAGCAGCTGCCATTCATTTTCATAAATTTTAGTCTTTAGTTTATTGATTTGAAACCCTAATTCAGCAATTGTATTTAAGGTAATTACTTTTAATTATAAATGTTGCTATTTTTCCTGTTTTATTATAGAATAGAATATACTTTATTGTAGAAAAATGCTACATAAAATCAAGAACATTAATATACAAGTACAATTGGCGGTCTTATCGCCGATGGCGATTTCTTCCAGACAACCTTTGGATGGAGTATAAGAAGGATAACATAAGTCGGTAGTTGCTAAACCAGCACTAGTACAATAATTTAGTTTATGAATTAATAAATAGTAATATATAAGATAATTTAATAATTACAAATAGTCATACATAATTATGTACCTACTATAATACACATTATACATATACATACATAGATACACATATTATATTATATATATATACAAAAGTAAACAAAATACTTTTACCTTTTCACTATAGTTTCCAAATAATATTGTTTAACATACGTAGGTCTGAAGCAAAAACATAATGCAACCATTATGTGGGTCGTCGAGTCTCGGTAACAAATAGGCTCGGTCTACGAGTCTTCATAAATAATATGAATTGCGTCTTAAGTTGGGCTTATTGTTTAGTGGATGATTTCGTCATGGCTTATAATCAGGGAGCACGATAGCTTCGCTTCGTGTCAAGTATGATAAAAAATTATTTAATCCTCATGGAAGAGAATAGCGAGGTATTGCAGTGGTTTAAATATTAACCCCAGAAATTGTTATTGTATTATAATTATTATGAGCATCGTTGCCGTCAAGTCTCTTCGTTAGCCTCGCAGACCATTGCTGGACGTAAGGTAAACCTAGCTATATTTGCTACATATATCCCAGTACTCCGCTATCTTCATCCAGGATCTGACGATGTCATGTATGAGCTGAGCAATCTGCCTATTTCCCAGCATCGTAATAAATAAAAAAAACACCTGCTAAGTACCACAACTGCAACTAATAGACATACAGACAGTACGATGTGTGTATAAAGAGACGATATTCAAAAGATATTAAATAATAACTTCAACATTCGTTAATTGTTATGAAAGAATTAACAACACAGTACAAACTAAACTAACTTAAAAAATACAATTGAATGCTAAAAATAAACTGAGTTTTAAATAAGTCATTATAAAAACACTTATTATGTGTAGATTTATTCAGAGAAGAAGGCTAAGTGTTTTCGAAGTACAAGAATAATTAATATCCTTTTAATAAATCCTGTACACAATAATATAATTTATACGCCTTTAAGAAATTGAAAGTTCGTGGAAGCAAAAATCCTTCTTTATTTAGACTTACGAGTATATCTATTTTTAGATGTACTTGATTCGAAATTTGCTCGTCTATTTTCGATTAAATAAGAGGACGAAGGTTAAGAGGACGAATATGTGTATACTATAAATTATTATTAAGTGGGAATATATCCGAGGGTCTAAAGAGGTCGTTTATGCTATGTTTTATAACTACCAGTATATCTAGACACGTGTCAATTTCATTACGAGATTCTCCAAAGTCGACCGCTTTAGGCCCTCAGTGTTTTCGTAAATTTATTAAAGTATATATCTATGTGCATATAAAGGCAAAGAAGACTTTTATGGATGCTTGTTTGTCCTTTCTTCATAGCGTTGGAAATAAGCTGATTGTCATTACTACCTACGGGTGTTTGCTCCCAGTCTAAGATTCGAACTCATGTCATTGGAACGAGACACGGCGGGTGCGTTAACGTATAGAAATGGTAGAAAGGGCAAAAAGCGTAAAGATTCTAAAATTCTAAAAATGGTGAAAAGGTGAAAAAGAACAGAAAAGATAGAAAGGGTAGAAATGGTAGAAACAGTAGAAAGAATAGAAATGGTAGAAAGGGCAGTAATGGTAGAAGGCATAAAAATGCTACAAATGGTAGAAAGGTTAGAAATGTCAGAAATAGTAGAAAGGGCAGAAATGGTAGAAAGGGTAACAATGGAAATAAACAATAGAAAAGATAAAAAAGGAAAAAGGGTAGAGATTCAAGGAAGGGAAGTAAGGGAAGTAAGGGTAGAAAGGGTAAAAAGTGTAAAAATCCAAAAAGGATAAACAACGGTCCAATAAGCCAAAAAAAATCGTAAAAGTCAGTAGTCACTATCTAATCGTTGGGACTTAGTAGTTGGAGTAATAGGCGCTATCCGGTAAGTATCCTTTCCGGGATAACCTTTACATAATTTTATCCCGAAATCTATCCCATATTCCGGGATAAAAGTATCCTACTAGTCTATGCTCGGTATTGAAACAACATATCTTATATAGCCAATTTTAGCAAAAATGTTACAATAGTTTTTCCGTGAAAGCGTAACAGAGAGACAGACGCAGTTACTTTCGCATTTATAATATTAATAGGGATAGTTCATACTGGTAAAAATGTCGTATACTAAATATTACGAGTATGTTCGTAGATTCCGATGGGATATATCGATTTTAAAAATTGTAATAAATTATGTATTTGTCTTTAAAATCTCGATTGTTTAGTGAAATTTGCTTTTCGAACTGCCATAAGTATTTTAAAGTAGATAAGTACTAATTTGTGGTTTGGAAACAGTCAAGTCTTACAATTTGGCTGAGAGGATACTAAAAATTTATACATTCAACAAGGCTGTAAGAACTCAGTTCTTTTGCCTGCCATCATGCTGAATTTACCGATACTTATCAGTCGAAGTAAACAAGGCCCAAGATCGGCTATCTAGGTAATCTCCTTGTTTGTTTGAGAGTGCCGCCAAGATACTCGCAATTTTATTATTATCCGCACAGTATTTCTATGTTTGCCAGTATGTTGCAGTAAAAGTATAATTTTAGAAAGTATTTAGAACGTAAAATTGAATTAACTGACAGTCGGACGGACAGAGCTGACAATTATGATAATTCTATTTACGCCCAAAAGTGTTTGAAACCTCTAAAAGTATTTTACCCAAATGGAACTTTTAAAAAAATTCTGACAATATATATAATTAAAAAACTATCTATTAATACGCCTATGGGCACTTAAACTTTGTTTTATTAGTTTATTAGTACTGTAGTCAACCCAATTCTTTAGTATTTTCACAATTTCACTATGACATTCTATAAAAAAAATCTCTTCAATTTTCAGTCATATAGAGCTCACATTTCTTGAATCAAATTATTATGATTCTAATTAATGTTGGAACTTCTTTTTGTAACCAAATTCCAAAAGTGTCAAGTACAATATTTTAAAAGTTCGATTAGAAACGAAAAAGTTAAAGGAAAAAAAATAGTTATGACTACTTTTCTAATATATTGTTACGACCTACAAGCGGACAAAAGTAGATTCACACTTGCATACCATAAAAGCACACTTTATTACCTTTCCGCATTTGGACTTCTTTTGTTTACTTTGTGTTTAAAATTTGTAATTAGTAAACAGCCCATTGTGTATTGTAATTTTTTATGGCAGTCATTAGCTAGGTTTGTCGAACTGATTCTAAGAAATTCGGTCTACGCGGTCGGGTAGCCATATTGTATGCAGTATAAAGCAATGGCCCAATAGAGAGATCGGCAGTCGAGCGATAACCACAAGCGAAGCAACACTTGTGTACATTCGGTAATCTATTTAGTGACTTACTTTGCGCGTGTTATGGAATCGTGCATTACGTTTGGACTGGTAGTATTCAGTTATATTTGTACCTGTGTTATATGTGTTTGTATAGTTCTAATAAATTCTATAATAATTCCAACGGCATTTTAATTCGAGTCCTGCAACTCGTAACAATATAATAGTTTGTTCCGTACAATTGGAGTATGTACACATGCTACAATTAATTCTAACGTTTACTTATAAAAGAACAATCGTTATAATAACATGTTATTATCTTACTTTTAAAATGTCATGATAGAAATAATTTTAATTACCGACTGTTTTAACAATGAAACTTAAATGCTTGTACAAAACCTACAAGGCTGCGCCGTTTCGCAAAAAGATAAAAGTATCTTAGTTAACTCTCCGCTACCATACTGAGATTACAGGATTGATTTAAGTAACAATAGATTTTTTTATTGCTGCTGAAGCACAGCAGACAGTGTGTGTACAGTGACGGTACAACTGTGATGGAAAATGGTTGCCGTCGCCCATGAACATTAGCAACACCATAGGTACTGCCAATGTACTGCCGGTCTTGAAAGAGAAACTGGAACCTGGTTACTGATGCCGGAACACAACTCAAAGTTGGTATGGCAACATACTCTAGACCAGGGTGGTAGCCATCCAGTCGGGCAAATTAAAGAATTAAAGAATTTATTCGAAACCATTAACATAGTGTACAGAAACAATTTGGTGTCGCAAACAACTGCTGTAGTATAATACTGTGTTGCAGTTGTTAGCGCCCACTTCCAGACAATTCATTTGTTATACATTATAAAAAGAAAATTATATTGAAGTTTATACATTTGGAAATTTTTTGTGTTTATATTTTAAATGTATAGATGTGTGAATGGCTGTGTATATGTATGTATGTGTATATGTGTGTAGTGTGTATGTGTGTGATGTGTGTACAAGTGAATGAGTGAGTGTGTGTGTCTTAGTAAACTAGTGTAGTCAGTTTAGTAATTTCTCGGTGTCGTCATAAGAGAATTCTATTAGCCAGTTGAATAACTTTGATTTACATTCGCGATGAGTAAGAGAGTATATATTTAGTAACTTATGCCCTACTACCTGTCTATGGGTTATTTTGTCGCCGCTTACGACAGGCCGTCCCGGCCGCAGGAATCAGTGTGTTCCTGCACGGAGCGAATCTGCTTAGGAAAATTAAACATCCTTGTATAGTGTACGTATATAGCGTTATACCACGTCGTGAGGTAATGTAGACAGATTCAACTTTAATCGTTTATGTCTGACTTTCAGAAAATGTTCTTCAGCAGATATTCGTTTGAATACAAATTTGGATTTTGAATTAAATAATATTTACACTTTGACTGCAACATATAATACAACCGGCCAATAAATTTCTAAGGATTATATCTGAAAATGATCTCTCCAGTGGGCTAAATTGCCGTACGCCATAATTTATAGCCGTAGTTCCTTCTTTACAAACTCGGGCAAAATCATGTTAGGAATAATTCATACATTACATTTTTTCGCGTTTTCTGATAGTATTATGGTGAAAATATCATGTTTGACATATTGCGACCTTTATTTCGTCGTTTTCGTATCATTATTTTATTATTCTAGGATTGAATGTATTTCGTATTCTGTGTGACTAATAAGACCAGTATTTGTATTAATAAGCATAATAATTGAATCTTCTCATACAAATCATAAGACGGGTTCTGTAGTCCTGGGTTCGATTCCCGGTCAGATATTTCGAATGCTATGACACAAGCGTAATTTGCTTAAGGAATCAATTGTTATGTAAACAGTAGAATGTAGTAAAGCTAACCGTTATCAACCCACAACTTTGGCTAAATTAAGTACAAAGAACGGTTTCAAATTGCGTATTTTGTATGTAGTAAGAAGATCAAAGATATTTTTCATTCATATTTATTATCTATAATATTAAAGAATTTTAAACATGCCGTGTCTGTACATTGAAGCTGTTGAAAAAATAAACGACTGGAATGTTCTTAATATATAAAAATGAATGTTTGTAGAATTGTAAACTATACATTTGATCATGTGATGATCTTTAGCAAAGTTGTTGTGCATGAGCCAAAGAAGGTTGCTGAGTTGGTTCACAATTGGACCCGGTAGGTGGCGCTGCTGTCGGCATATCGATTGAAGCTTTTCCGGGCAGGACGACGTCTGCCGGGAGAGCTAGTAGACTATATAAAAGCTGGAGAACACTGCGTTTTTTTTTAGATTTCTTGTCTGTTTGTTCGGGATTCACATAAAAACTACTCGGCCGATTTCGATGCGGTTTTCACTGATCGACAGCAAATTATTATTAGAATTAAAATCTATGCAACTTTTTGTCCTATGAATCTTGCGGGAATTATTCTGGGAATTATTTAAAATGAGCAGATAAAAAAATAATCTAAATCCAATGTAATTTTTTGACTCACCAATAGCAAGTTTTATGTAATAAAATGTGTGATATTTTTTACCCCGGGAATCTCGCGGGAATTTTCCCGGGAGCGGTTTGTAGTTGTTCGGGTGCATAAAAACTTACTTTTTCTGAAACAGTTTTCAGTAAAACGATAGCTTTATTCTTTACAACACTGCGCTACTTTTTGTCCCGGGAATCCCGCGAGAATTTCTACTCAAGCGTGGACGAAGTCGCGGGCATATCCTAATTAAATATATTTTTAGAAAATACTTTGTCTCGATTCAACTCCTTGGTGTGTTTACAGAACGTGTCAACACAGACAACAAGTTATACATGACAGAATTTTATAGCTTTATTTAAAAACTTCCTACAAATATATTTATTGACATCTTCAACATCCAACACCAAAATTGATATCCCGTGGGCAATTCCGCTTTGTATAATTAAGTATATCATATACTACATACATTCAACTGTATGAAATAAGGGATATCGTCTATACTTTGATTATAAGGAATATCGTGTCTTTTCTTAAACAATTTACGCTGCATTACAACCATAACCCTATATGTAATATAATAAATATTCAAAATTAATTTGCACTATAAGTTTGTTGCTAATAATAGGGACTGCATGATAAGGTGGAAGAATGTTGACGACCGAAATTTTCTAACTTTTTCTTTCATCAATAAAAAGTGATTTATTTTCTGCGTGACTGTACTGCTTCAATGTAAGAATAACTTATTGCTAAGTCTAATCTTATGTATTGTTTATGTCGTGCAGTTCAATATATACGTAGTTAACAAAAATCTTATCCTGTTCATGTACAATCAAAGCTCAAGATTTCCTATTAAACTCAACTGTTAGATCCCTGCACTACACTTTATACAATGTCAGCTATACAAATGTAGTGTCCTCCTCCCCAGTGTCCTGGTGTGATGAGTTTCCAATATTTACACGAGTTACCCACCTTCAAGGTACCCGGTCGGGTAATTAAACCTTGTTTATTGCTCATAGTGCGAGACCGGTACATAAAGTTTGGTAGTCACTATTTTTTTATTTCTACTTTTAACACAGCTCTGTGTTGTCGCGTACACATCTATTTTCCCAAAAATTTGGCTCAAGTCCAACTATGATCAATTTTTGGAACTGATATTGTTATCAGTATGAAATGGTTCTTGTATGTAATATATATTATGTATGCATAAGGCATATATCATGTAGCATAACTACGTTAAATATTTTTTAAATATCAATTAAATAAATATTTATTATTGGTGGCAGTTGATTCTTTCAAATAAAACTCGATGTGGACTGTATGACTTATTATTGGCGTTATTATTAATTAAACTATTGGTGCCATATGTATGCCGCTTCTATACCCCACGTTCCGTCCGACGCTTAGCTGCTAATTGTGCGAGCTATGGGCGTCGGCGGTATGCGGGGCGTGGAGAGAAGGTGTGCTTCGGCCGGCGGGTCATGAGGCGGGGGGATGCTCTCTGTCCGCACCACTTATGCTTATAGATAGATAGCTTTTTATTGTACACCAGTACAAAAATAAACCTACAGACTAAAATTGTGTCTAATTGTGCACAAAGTGCAGTGCTATCGCTAAAAAGCGATCTCTTTCAGACAACCTCAGAAATATATTAAGTTCAAAATGGCGATACGTAATTTATAGTACAACTACTTACTTACATATTTTACTTAATCAATATTTTGCTACTCTTAGAGATAATTAAAACATAGTCACTGTCCTTTTATGTTATACTTGATACTTTAAAATGTTATTTTTATAGAAAAAATAAAAATAATACCTATAGGTAATAACACATCGTTATTACCTATAGGTGTGGTTTATCTAATTAGGTGGAATAAGCAGCACTTCTGTGGACATTTATTGGCTGCTATTTTCAATAAATAATAATCTGCAACGTTAGAAACAAAACTATGTGTATGTAGAAATGTTACCCTAGTTAAATCATATAATGGTATTCTAATAAGCAACCGAGATTTAGTAGCAATATCAACGACGATATAAAATAACGTCACGTCTTTTATCTACACCATGCTTTTCTTAAAGACAATTTATACGACATGTCCGTGAGATATTTATGTGGTTTGCGCCTACGGGAGCTGCCTTCCAATGTTTAGAGGAGTCCTGTTACCTCCCTTCAGTGGACAACGGATCTCGCACGTAATTAAACCTGGATATTGCCTTTTTCCATCAATAGATAAAAAGCAATGTATGCTTAACTGTAAAGCATTTTCTTTTTACCACGCTTTTATTTTTTTGACCTGTATATGTAGCAATGTAATGTAATTTAAACCATATCGTCACCAACTTCCAGAGGTCTGATTAATTTGACAAGCTCATGTATTAAGAACTGATGGCAATGTCGCAACTTATTTAAATAGTTTAACAAACAAAAAAAACTGTCAGACGTAGGACTAACAAATGAAAAATAATATCATAATGGCAGTAACGTTGGTTCCCTTTAGGAGTAGCTTGTATCGTGGGGAACCGACATAGTATTTATCAATATATTATAACATCAAAATTCAAATATTTTGGTGTGTGTGTGTGTGTGTGTGTGTGTGTGTGTGTGTGTGTGTGTGTGTGTGTGTGTGTGTGTGTGTGTGTGTGTGTGTGTGTGTGTGTGTGTGTGTGCGTGTGCGCGCGCGTGTAAGTGTGTGTGTGTAGACCAATAAGGACTCAGTTTCCTCATAGTTTGATGTAAGAAACCACAGAGCAATTTTTTCTTTCGCAGCAGTAACATTGAGACCTATTAGATCACATTTTCTATTAGCTTTGCTGTACAGAACACAGAATGAGCAATTGCTAACACGACTGGCAAATTTCGTTTTCACCTGAAGTATTATAAGCTTTGAACTGTAATAAAACTTTGAATGATAAATAATCAAGCTTTGAAACCGTGCAGGCACGGAGAAAGAATACAATTTCCAGCAGCCGGGCGGCCTATCGTAAGAGGCGACAAAACAAACTACAGCCAGGTGGTAGGGTATTTGCCCGTCTAGATGGCTACCACCCCTGGTCTAGAGTATGCCGCCATAACAACTTTGAGTTGTGTTCTGGTATTAGTGACCAGGTTCCAGTGTCCCTTTACAGAGCGGCAACACATTAGTAGCATCTTTGGTGCTACAAATGTCTATAGGCGACGGTAACCGTTTTCTGTCAGGTGGGGCGTCAAGCTCTCAACTGAACTCATGCGATAAAAAAAAAAGATAAAACTGCACGCCAGTATTGAAAACTTTTTATCTTAGCGTGATGATTACGCGAGATCAGTGCTTTTTGCCCATCCCAAAAGTGGGCAATGTATAAAAAAGTATTCACTTCAAAAATACGCGTTACAAGCAATGTGCACGACAAAAAGCAAAAAAAATATTTTAATATAAACAAATCGTAAAACGCTTTCTACCTTTCTACTATACGTTTATAATACTGTTACGAGTTGCAGGACTCGAATTAAAATGCCGTTGTATTTATTTATACAATTTATTAGAACTATACAAACACGTGTAACACAGGTACAAATATAACTGTACATAACCAGTCCAAACGTAATGCACGATTCAATCACACGCGCAAAGTCCGTCACTAACGTCTTGCTTCACTTGTGGCTATCGCTAGACTGCCAATGTCTCCATTGGGCCATTGCTTTATACTGCACCGATACAATATGGCTTCCCGACCGCGTAGACCGAATTTCTTAGAATCAGTTCGACACACCTGGCTAATGACTGCCATAAAAGATTACAATACACAATGGGCTGTTTTCTAATTACAAATTTTAAACTTTGTGTAAACAAAAGAAGTCCAAATGCGGAAAGGTAATAAAGTGTGCTTTTATGGTATGCAGGTGTGAATCTACTTTTGTCGGCGTGTAGGTCGTAACAATATTGTAGATACGCTAGATAAACTCTATAAATAAGAACTTCTTATGAACATAGAATCAGGTTTATCTTTTTAACACCTTTAAATATTTTATTCAACGATCTTCATTCAATTTAAGAGATGTATTCAGAAAAATACAGTCCCAAAGGTTTTTATGAAGTCTGTTGAAAATTTAAATGCACTCTTCGCGGTGTGTAAACCTTTTTATTTGATGTAAGTCTCGCCACTTTGCATTCGTGAATTTTAAAATACGATGGTAAATATTTTAAATTTGTGATTTTAATTCCGAGAACAAGTTTGTTTACCTAACTTCTTTCTTTACAAAGCAGGATTTTATTTTTACGTATTTATTACGTTTGTTATGTATTTTTATCCCACTTTGAAACAGGGGAAGATTCTCAGTTTGTCTATAGATATATTTTAATTATTTATTTTACTCAAAAGTTATAGCTGGATGTCTACCACCCCTGGTCTTGAGTAAGCCGCCATAACAGCCTTGAGTTTTGTTCTGGTATTAATGGATAGGTTCCAATCTCCCTTAGAGAGCGGCAGCACATTGGTTGGTCCTTTAGTGTTACAAATATCCACAGGCGACCGCTTTCCATCAGGTCTGCCTGTCTGCTGAAATCATGCAATAAAAAAGAAAAGAAAAAGCCGACAATAATTTTGATGTTCAAAGTTGAGCTTAACCCTAAAACAAATTTCTAGCATCAAACCTATCCGTGTAGCGAGAGAAAAGAAACAAAGCCTACAAATGACCATACCAAGAGCCAAGAACCCTCTACGTAGGCTTATGTAGTAAATGAAAGAACCAGTAGCCCTATCTCGTTACTGTTGTATAGGGTTTATAAGCTTTTAACAGTTAGATTTTTTAGTAAACGATTTATATATATGTAGTATTCCACCATACATATACTAAGAAAAATCATCCTAGTTTGTTGATTCTATGTACTAGCAACACTAGACGCACTAGACTAGATTCGCAACGACACAACAGCACGTAATTAACGAGGGAAACACTACCCGTCTCCCGGATAGGATCCATTAATTCTACTAATTCGCCACTTCCAGGCTTGAAACGGTCTTTAGTTTCTAAGAGAGCGCTATTAAAATATTACTCCACTAAAGCTCAATGTTGATAGCATTATTATTTAATAATTTCATCTCAAGAACGATAAATGTGGTATATTTGATATGTAAAATAATACATACTACTTCTTCAAATATAGTATGGGTTCTGAAAATGGGTCGTTCACGCTGTCCAAATGATAACGCCTACAAAACAAAACTACCAAGTAATTTCAGTCTAGTTTTGCTAATTTGTGAGTTCTGAGTTTTCTCCATATGGCATTTAATTGTTCATGTTACTATGTTGATTTTGGTTCTTAATATTTTTATTAAGTCGTTGTTATTTATTTATTATAACTAGCATGCCCGGCCGACTTTGTCCTGCTCTGATAAAATGAAAATCTAGAGCCCGATTTCCAGCGTCATCTACTGGATCCAATTGTGAATCGAAACCATCCCGGGACCTACTCAAATACACATAAAACATTTCATGAAAATCCTGGAACCCGATTCCAGCGCCACCTACCGGATACAATTGTGAATCTAAACTATCCCGGTACCCATACGAATATGCACAAAAAATTCATAAAAGTCGGTCCCAGGGTTTAGGAGGAATTCAGTGACACACACGCAAACAGAAGAATTTTATAATATAAAGAAGAGAAGACATTGTTAAGTGTTATTAGTTATTTCCGTTATATTGTGGACTTTTTGGGTATATAAATGTTTTCTTCGTTGTACCTTTCACTGATAATAGACCATAAATAAACAAGTCAGTTATAAAAATATATTATGTTAATAAACAAATGGTCCTTATCTTGAGGGTTAAGGCAGTTTCACACACCTACAGTTTTTATGTATAGATTACCTTATGATGGTTTTCATCATGGTCAGTACATGATCCAAGCAATATTTTGGGGTGAGATTTTTGTAGACTATAGACCTTGGTGTAACCTCAATTTTCTCAACGTCCTTTCTCTATAATTATAAAGAAATATTTGCTAGTTATTTTAATATTTTTATAAATCTAATTAATCTAAACTTCAATTTTCATTAAGTTCTATTCTCAAAACTATTCCTCTAGTTATATTTATTGTGACTAAAATTTATAGTTTCATTACCTGAACGAAGAATGGAAATTGCTTTTTCTGCGTTCACTAGACGCTTTCTAAGATTAGTTTCAACATGAATTTAAATGATAAATATTCCAATATAACAACTCGACTGAAATAAAGTGATTCCACTAAAATTAGTATGTAATTTTCTTATAGTACTCAGTTTATTTGTATTTTTAATAAACTTTGTTTACGAAAGAATACACTTTGTGTGTTATTTTATTACTCATTACGTACAAGGGGCCATCCCTAAAATTACGTCACATGTTAAAGGGGGGAGGGGATCGACAAAATGTGACATTATGTGGAAGGGATGGGAGGGGGTCCTAAAATTCGGGACATTACATTTCAAAATCTAATATATTTTAACTTTAAAACACGAAACTTGAACTATTAACGAAAAACTTCAAAATATTTCCTACTCTATCTGTATGAGCCTAGTGTTTAAATTGTTAAAAAATAATTTAAATGAAAATAAAACTAATTATGGAACTGCTGTTTTAATTTAATAATCCAAGATTTGTGATGTTACACTAGGGACGACGAGTACACGAGGTCGGGGATCGGTCAAAGAATCATGAAATTCGTGTGACGTTATTCATAGAATTCCGATTCGTTTTTGGCGTTCCACAGTAAAATCGTAGAAATATTTTAGTTTACTGTTATACGTGTAATTCCGTCACATCTGTTCGTCTGTATATGTCCTATAATAAACAAATATAGGTCTTGAAAATTCTTAAACACGTTGCTTTATAATTTTTATATAGATGCCAATGGAAGATATAAGTTTCCAAAGTGGTAAAAAGTGTCTATAGTTTAAATTATAAGTCCTCGAAATTTTGTGAATAAAATTCACAACAGTAGGACATTTTTTTTTTAAATCGATTGTATCCTTAATGTTACCCACTGACTGTGCTTTGAGAAACTGTTAAGTGCACTTGGAAGTTGTTGTTCAATGAATAAAGAAATTTATTCTTCGGTAAAACTAGGTGCAAGAGTAAACATAGTTGATTGCAAACATCTCGAAGCAGTTTCTTAGACACCGAAGCACGTTCTCAATCAGGAGATTACTCGCCACAGGGACAACGGGCCCTTATTTATTTATTCCACACCGAATTACTTCCACAGTGCAATTGCTTCGAGCTGCGTCGTATGTGCTAATGGTGAATTTCAAGTATCCTTTGATATCTAATTGTAAGTGCTGAAAATTTATTGTTCAAGTTGTCTATTATTGCGTTTGTGGAATTTACCAATGCAGATTTAGTAAAACGTAATTCTTATGCAAAGCTTGGAACCGGCTTAAACTTTTCAGTTTTTATAAAAAAATTTAGTTCATTATATCGTTCAGAGTGTAAATGTTAAAAAGAGTGTTATGTAAATTATTAATCGGTTTATTCAGCTAGAATTACTTTATCTATATGATAACTACAGTATTTGGGCTACTACATAGCTGCGCTTTGAAAGTGTGAAGCAAAAGCCATTCGAAACTAATTTATTCAATAAAAACTATTGACGAAAGTTTTGTTGCTAAAAACAGTTTCATTTAGGTTAAAGTTAGAACAAAACGGGAGAAAAGCTCCGATGTTAAGTTATAACCTGTTCGACGTTTTTCCGTTTTTCAAGCTTTCTTCTTCTTACCTATGTTTTTTGAAAATTATCATTTCCCCTGACGAACATGTTGTTGTTGAGGTTACGATGTTCTTGGTTTCTTCTTTTTAACTAATTCTGATACATGTGATTTGATACATTAATATTTCTTATTTACTATTTTTCTTTATACTAAATTTTTCTATATGAATAAAATTAAACAAAAAGATGTAGGTATCTGGTATATATACTTTAAACAACAAAAATTTAGGAATGGCAAAATGAATTCATATTTTATAATGTATATATACAATCGTGTGAGTGTCGTTAATCAGACCTTAAAAATCATAACAATATTCTCTAATCACTTTGTCATTCAAGTTAATACAGGGGAGATATATTACAAATCGAAAACGTTGCTGTACTATCCGTATACATATTAAAAGCTGGACAAAGTGGGCAATGACCGCAATAATAACCGATAGAGCCATGAATACGTTACGATATTGCGCTAGTTCTGTCTATCAACATTAACTACCACTGAAAATTAAATCAAACTTTAATCTCCTGCGAATTCCACTGAATTTTAAATGGGACGGTTAAAGCTCGCAACTTTGCCACTGTATTAGATTATTAGAGGTTATATAATCAGTTGTAAAATTATAATTGAAATAATAGTCTAACATATAAAAGAGCCTTTTAATTGGATTTCTATCTGGTTAATTCCGTGAACACGGCTATTTGAAAATGGTTAAACCCTCAAACATAACATAAAAAATAATATTAGACATATTATGCTTGAACGCGTAAAAATGTAATTGTTGACAAATATTTGCAACAATTACAACATTTAAAAAATACTAATCGCCGTTCTTTTGATTAATTTTAATTATTGTTAAGATATTTCTAAAGACTTCAAATAAAAAGCGGTTTTTTTTCATTTTTAAATAACTTTTATTAGAAGTACTTAACTAACATATAAAAAAAAATTGTTTTAAAATATCACATATTTAAGAGGCTTTAATCGTAACATAGTGGAAGATTTAAAAAAAAATGTTAGGTGTTTTTGTAAATTTCTGCTCTTTCCATTTCCTTCATCCTTTCCAACCATACGTGTTGAAATTTTACAAAAAAATATTCTGTAACTTCTGTCTTTTACGACTTGTTTTATGGTCGGTAAGCGCAACAGCTAGCGTGTATATTTCGAGTTACAGCTGCAAATACTTTATTTATAGGACCTGTCCCTTGGTTTCAAGTCAAATTAAGAAAGTGTACAAGGTTTCTTTTATTTGTATTCAAGAAACCTATAGACCCGCTAAATTATCTTAGGGTTAGTGTTCATTGCACCACACATCGCTTGATTTGAAAGGACCGCCTGACAGCCCGTAACCCAGTGCTGCTTAGGCAGTCTCAACGAGTGTTAGGCAGTGGTCTGCTTCAAACGTCGTGAGCTGAATGCGTGATCGATGAATGCTTATTATAAAATTGCACTAGAGTCAGGGCCGTCTTTACCCGGAGATGCGAGGGATGCGTGAAGCCTGCGCGCAGGGACCTAAGGGCGCAAGTCGATTAATTTCAATAAAAAGTCATCAAAGAAGATCATCATGGGTTTTTCAAGATTTGACTAACGACACCCTGTCACTACACAACTATGTATGTATGTCTATGTACATTTAAAAAAATCAACTTTCAGTTAAATGTACTACACCGACGTGTAGCGCCATATATACTACATTTTCCTATCTTTCATCTATAGAAACTCAGTAGTTTCTGAAAAAAATGACTGACGTATGAAAAGAATATATATGTAAGTGGTTTCTTTTTCGCCAAAATGGCTAGAGAACCTTAAAAAAGAAACAACAATTAAATGTTATTTTTTATTATTGGTAAGGTAATTGGTAAGCCCTCCTTACATGCTGCATGCTGATTTTAGCACACCGGCACCCAATCTGCTTAAGACGCCCTTGACTAGAGTGGTCTCTCTTGATGGCTGACGCGGCATCCACACGTCGTACGTCGCGTCCAGTATCATTCTCAAGAATTCCAACTTAAAGAGCACACGTTTTTGAGGTTAAATAATAATCTGTCAAAATACACAGATTTAAATTTGAAATTGATAGGTTAAAAACATGTGATTCCTGATGGGATATATTATTCTAAACAATATTTAATTTTATTTAAAAAGAAAATAAATTAAACTAAACCATAAATTTATAAGCTCGTCAGAGCCGTATGAGCTTAGGAAGGCTTTATTCTTTAGAATTCATCATGGCATGTCATGATGTATGTGGGTATATTTTTGAAATTAACATCTTTTGTGATCTTTACCAATGTAATGTTTCTATTGCTTAAATAACAATCATCTCTCGTGATATTAACACTGATTACGTTATAATTCACTTTGATTAAGGCAATGAATCGCAGTTCGTCGAATACTTGGTGCGCTGGCGACCATTGTCTAGAAGAGGTTATATCTTCCTTCATGCGACCACCTCACTTCCTTAGTCACGTCGCTCCGCGAGAGTGACATTGACAACATATCACTCTTGACAGTATGACAGTGACGTTTGAGTGAACCTTTTACAAATTAAACTAAAAATAAACTATACATACAAACTAAAATTAATTATTATTTATTAATTAAGCTCTCAAAAATATTTGTTCAACCTTACATTGTGTATGGGAAAAACTGACGAGAGTTTAGATGTTTCCAGAATGACCGTCAGTATAACGTCAATCCGACACCAAAAGCGGTGTCCAACAGCAATTGACGCTTTCAACATTTGTGACAGACCACGGTTGTTAGATTGGTAAGCGGATATCATCCTCAGAACCGTCCACTTTACTCACCTGATCCTCACCATGGGTCCCCGCTTCCTTGCATGAGTAACTGTTTTAGTCCATAAAAATATCAACGAAATCTGTTTAGTCATTTCAAACTTTTATACAAAGCAACAGACAAAAGTTCTAAAAACGATTATTTATGGTTATGCACCGTACATGTAGGAGTTTTAAAATAATTTGTCTTTTATTTTGAAATTACACACAGTCACATCAATTTTATTTATTGGTACATAAGTAAAAAATTGTTATATTTTAAACAAAATAATAATTAAAGTAGGCTCTTCAAATCGGAAGCAAATCGTCAAGTCCAAACATTGAAAGGCGTCGTTAACGAAAGTCACGTTCAAGACGGACTCACTAAGGAAATTACTGTCTTTAACAACATATTTGCCTTTAAAATGAATGTAGTACAAAGAAATATCGATCTTAAGGCTGCGGAAATATGGACGAATTATTTATAAATATATCGTTTCGTCGATTGTGTAAAATTATTGTACAGACGGTAATGTCTTTTGAATGTCTAGACTAAATGCGATTTCAAGGATTCCTGTGTAATAAATAATTTATAAGTAATATATATCACTTTTATAACAATAAGGGATAGTTAATGAATAATAACAATGTAAATTATCCACCAGCAACTTGCCTTTAGATAATAATAATTACGGTCTTATGGAAACGGAGGTGCTTTATTATCAGTACTCGTAGGAGTTAGTTCTCGAAAACAGTCGTGGCATGCTCTACTGGTATGTTTTAACTATCGCGGACAGGACTACTGTTGCCAATGCGCCTTATATCATGATAGCACATTGATCTACGTGACGAACAGGCTTGCTGACATCAGTATCTCTCATGATGATAACCTCGTGATGAAAGACAAAGAAAAAAAATGTGTGTGCAGCTCACACGCAGTAGAAATGAAACTTTAGAGGATATACTCACAGATAATTCTTGTCTAACTTTTATTAATATAAATATAGTTCCTTTAGTCTATATCCGTCAATAATTATAATTCAAAATAAACTTCTTAAGTATCACTTTCAATTTTTCACTGTTTAATCTAAAAAATATTATTATCATTTGTATTTCGGTCCAAATTGGACCTATGTTTAATCATCGCTCTTATTGACTCTAATTTTCCCTGCACAATGAAAAACTTGTATCTCATTCTCGCGCAGGCTTAGTCCTATACATTTATGTGTTTGTTTCTTTTTAGTGTCGCTTTTTCGTTTCACAGAGTTTCAAATCACAACTATTCTAAAGAAGTTTCACTTCCAAATTAATTAAATATTTACATCTCGCCCACGAGGTTAATGCCTTCTGGCGTCTGGAGTTAATGATCGTGGTGCCGATAGTTGTCACCCTAAACTGTCTTATAGCGACGAGTCGATATCTAAAATGGTTCCGTTAAGCTGCTGGATAAAAGGCCAGATATAACAGACGGTAGTCTAGGACACAATACGGATTGTTAGGAAGTTCCTGTCTTTTGAGCCCTAACCACCCAATAGCTCCAGGCCCAGGCCTTGCTTCCAATGTCTTTCAACATTTTATATTTTTAATTAATTAATTTTTAATAAAATAAATGAGAAATTGTAAGATGAGAAATAATCAGAGCAATTCACGATAATAACAATATACAGCTACGACACGCCGTAGCTATTTGCTACGTAGCGAAAAGCAGCGTAGCAAATAAACACCGGAAGATCGCTTCATATTTAAGATGAATTTCAAGTGGTTCCTTGTACGGATTTTGAACTATTTGTAATAATGTCAAGAAATACTTTCAAAATAGATTAAGTATTTATTTATTTATATTGAATTCATACACCTATTAATACAACTCAATCGATTTCCATGGTGAGTTGTTTTAACGTGAAACAAAACTAATAACATATTTCTAACTAAATCTTTTGTTTTTTACATTCGACATCGCTCTTAAAACGGTCACCCCATTACTAGGATAATAGCTTAACCGGGCACCATTAATTTCCAATAATATATTGGCCGCAATACTGACCGCATCTAGCCACCGCACTCGTATAATCAGGACGACCTCGTCCGGTTCTGCGGCTGTCCCGATTGTATCGCACGCGTTATTATTACTATTCTGCCAATAACACGTTCGTATAATTTCAATTCTATATTGGATACATTTTATAATAATCGGCAAATAAACACACATATTTTACAATTGTACATATTGTTACGAGCTACAGGACTCGAATTAAAAATGCCGTTGGAACTACTATATAATTTATTATAACTGTACAAACACGTATAAAACAAATACAAATAAAACTGGATGCAACCAGTTCACACTGCACGATTCAATACAGTTCGATACACGCAAAGTCCGTCGTCTATATCGCTAATCGAGAGTACTAGAAAACGTCTTACTCGTTTCGTAGCCGTCGCTTGACTGCCACCCGCCCCTCCAACTCCAATCGGGCACCGTCTTATACTAACTACACAGTACAAAGGAATTGGAGGCGCACACTGAGTTTCTAAGAAATATTAATTTGCACACCTGCGAACGTCCACAAAGTCGAGAACAATAATAATAGGGATTAGTTGGACGCTAATGATGGTTATAAAACAAGTAAAAAGACAATAGCATGTTTTTCTTAACTACAAATTCAAAAGACAAAAGAGTTCCTTAATCTGGGTGGACAATAAGCTGCGCTTACAATAGGCTGTGCGGCTTATCTTTGACGGCATGTAACAATATATTCCCAACTTAAACAAGTTACGTTTGTGTATGTGACAACTCTAGGGCCGATCCCAAACACGCCAAACGTTAGGAAATATCGGAAATTTCATTTCCGAAATTTATATTATTATATTATAATCTATTTATGTATATCAATAGTAGTTTATTGTTATTATTTATTTTTTGTTTCTTCTTTAATTGTATTAAATTACGATTGAATTAGTTTTAATTTAGTTAAACCAACAGATATTATTTATTTTTTCTTTTAAAGTCTCCTTTAATACCCAGTTGCCTGGAAGCGATCACTAGGAGCGATAAGGTCGCCCATTGTATTCCTATTCAATTGTCTAGGTTTAAGTTATGGTGAACAATAAAGAGTATTCATCATTCATTAACAAACAATTCATTAACCGAAATCAAACCCGGGAGCTCTGCGTTCTAGTTTGCCAGTCGGGCTAAGGCTTAGACCAGTCCGTCATTCTATAATAACAGTCTTTCTTCTTTAAGTACTAATAAAATTGAAGTTCTATGATTTTAAAATAAATCCGAAAATATAAATTAAAACTACATTTGTACGATGTCTTGTCGTAAATAATCGTTTTTAAATTATAGTCTGTCTGTGTCTGTCTGAAAATTTGTCTCGAACACTTTCTAAAACAGGTTGATGAAATAATCCATTTTATATAAATCATCTTCATATAAATTTTCATTATAAAATGAAAATTTATATGAAGATACCTACTGAATATATTGTATTCTAGCTACATATGTATGTATATTATATTAAGGGCCTATTTTTCAATCACTAGATAAAAGTTATTCTATAGCTTAAGCACAACATGGGAAATCTGGAAATGGAAAAATAACCGTTGCACGAATAAAACAGTTGAATTGTTTCACTTTTAAATTTAGCCACATTATAATTTATTCGACTGATAACTTTTATGTGCAGATTGAAAAATCGGCCCTAAGACTATAAGTAAAATAAAGGATGCAATTACAGGAGTACAGTCTATTTTATGGAGATATTTTTTGCCTTATCAATATAAATAGTAAAACGTTATATTTCCTACAAATCCGCCAATAACCTTATTTATCAAAAGATACAAGACACACCTGTATAGTGTGGAATCGACCGAATACTAGATAACTTTCCTAACAGTCTTTATCTATATCGTATAATAAACTTTATGAAACGGTAAAAAAGTTGACAATTCTTTGTACGTGCCTACTGAATTTTGACAAGAACACTTCACAACCAGACTTCTCAAACTTTTTGGACATACATTTCTTTTCTAGAAAGAACTTTCCGCATCTGTAATTTGATTTATAAGTTCGATTAAGAAACAATTTTTATGACCTCAAAACAGTAGGCCGCAAACAAACCGATGTAATAAATCTATTAATTATTATTTAATCTTTATGAATAAAAAGAAGCCCAAAATCATATTTGCTCTAAATTAGTATAGCGTGGATGATTTGTATCTATTTGTAAATTTTACCTGACATCTCGGTAATCACACTTAGTGGCCCAAGCTTTATAGATTACATAAATATATGAAACTAAAATGTAACTTGCATATAGGTTGTGGTCGCATTTGTGGTTTTCAACGCTACGAATGGGAGTCGCTTCTTCCACTTTTAGAACCGCTTGTTTGAGCGATTCTCGAGAGATAGACAACCGTCATCATATTTCTTCTATTTTGATGGTTAGTCTCAAAGGTGGGTTATGAACAGAAAACTCGAGATTCTTTTGACGCATGAGAGCATTAGAAAATTGTTTCATCTTGGATTCTTAATCCATTTGGGACACAGGAGATATTGGAAAATTTTAAGTTACATCTATTGGGCTGGCTATTTTTGTATATCGATATTGAGCTCTAAATTTTATTTTTGTAGCAATTTTATTAACTATTACTTAAGACTGATATACCACTATATGACATAATAATGTTATGTAATTTATTAGTAAATTTAATTTTATTTCTATTATATATCTGTAAGGTATAAGGTAAATACAATGATTTTTTATTATTGTTTAAAAAAAAATATTACTCTAACGCCTGATGTTTTATCAAAATCCGCTCAGTAGTTTTATAGTTGACTAATTCCTACGTGTTAATAGAATAATACGAGAATTGTAATTAGAAGCGCCCAGTAAAAAAATTACATACTTTTTAGTGAGCAAATAGCCCCAAATCCTGATTTTACTGTTGACAAAAAAGCAACACAAATGATTTACTACTCGTTTTTTGAAAAAAAAAGCACTATTTAAAACTAATTAGAACACATTCTGTTACACCGAAACCACCTAATCTATCAAAAATATATATAAAGTCAATGAATTTATTTTCAGTTTCATATGTGAACAGAGTATCTGAATCATAATTATTATCTATACTTTTTTTTCTTACCAGATAAATTTTTGGATAAAGTTTTAGTTAAATTGTGTATTTAGATGATTAATAAAACATTTTCTACTGGAATATCTAACTTTAGATGTAGCTTAAGTAGTCTAAGACATTTAAATATCATTAAATAGTGTAATTCATTGCAAAAATCCTGTTTATAATGTACGAAAGTGACTTCTACAACCGCACAGCTCGCTAACGACGAGGTGTTCACCCCCATTTCCTAAAGTTCCTACGCTCAACTACGCAACGGTTCTCTAGAACATTTATTCCCGCACAACAATGATCTGGAGGGAACTTCCCGCCACGGTTTTCCCCTTACGTTATGATATGCTTGCGTTTTTTAAGAAGGGTATTATAACATTTCTTAGAGGTCGGCAACGCGTTGGCGTAACCCCTGGTGTTGCAAACGTCTATAGGTGACGGTAACAACTTTCCATCAGGTGGGCCGTCTGCCTGTTTGCCTACTTCAGGTAATAAAAAAAACAGTACTTGTGACGCCTAGCGAATAAAGTGTAACTAACCATCAAGGTAGTATATTAGGTATACTTGGAATGTCATCTATCTATAAAGTTATACAATTCTAAACATGCCGTGTCTGTACATTGAAGCTATTCAAAAAAACAACTGTAATACACTATATAAACGACGGAGAACACGATGGAATATTTTTTGATTTCTTGTCTGTTTGTTCGGTATTCACGTAGAAACTACTGGGACAATTTCGATGCGGTTTTCGCTGATCGACAGCAAATTCTTATACTTAAAATCTGCGCTACTTCTTATCCTGAGAATCCCGCGGGGATTTCAAGTCAAGCGTGGACGAAGTCGCGGGCTTATCCTAGTTACTTATATCCTTCCACGGTAAGTGTTATATTTTGTTTTTAATTCGGTTTTTGGAGTTTTATTCATAAGGATACTTTAACTCCATCGTACTCTAATCTGTTTCACTATACTTAAAGAATATTAAAAAAAAGGTACTCACTGATAAAGATCCGGGGGACGGGCTATATTACAATAGCAATTTTGTTTTCTTTACCGAGGTTCGCATTCAAACATAACTCAAGTAAATCATGCTTGCTTAGAGCATAATAAATGCTTGTAGCTTGCTCTCCTGACGGTAGCGGCTTGTTAGAGCCCGCAACAACAATGGGTGACATCATTTAAGATTTATCCCTTGGCGGGCTAAGTTAACTTCCTGGTGTTTGATATTCTTGGTACTGAATACAGAAATTTAGATATTGTGTAGTTAGTTACTTTGGTTCTCAATTAAGGTTTTACGTAATAAAACACTAGAATAGGATATAATATATTCTATTCCACTACATATATTATATTTGTTTAACTAAAAACAAGATGATTTTTTAACTAGTACTACAGTTTTGAGAAGAGATTCAAGTAATTATCCGTGCAGGAACGAAGAAAGAATACAATTTCCTACGGCCGGGTGGCCTGTCGTAAGAGGCGACTAAACAACCCACAGCCAGGTGGTAGAGCATTTGCCCGACTGGATGGCTACCACCCCTGGTTTAAAGTATGTTGCCATAGCAACCTAGAGTTGTGTTCCGGCATTAGTGACCAGGTTCCAGTCTCCCTTAAGAGAGCAGCAGCGCATTTGTAGCACCTTTGGTGTTGCAAATGTCCATCGGCGAAGGAGCCGCTTTCCATCAAGTGGGCCGTCTGACTGTCTGCTGAACTCCTGCAACAAAAAAAAGTAAATTTTATGCTTTTAATTTATTTGTAATTTATATTCGTGATGGATATATGGTCAATGTGCGGCCAGAATTATGAAATATAAGAGTGTAAAAACACGTTAAAATGCGTAACAGTGAAACGAGGGTGCAAACCCTTTAAAATGATTGAAAAACTGATTGGAATGATTGGCGCGGGGCGTTTTGGTGGATTGCAATAGTCTGGCGGCGCGGCGGGCGAATTATTCGCGTAAATTGCTCGCAGATTGCGAATACCTTCAAAACAGAAGGGTTTAAAATAGGTGGCCTTTTTCACACCTTTAATTGTGACCATTTAATTTAACCTAGTGTTATAAAATCTTTTGAGTAATTTTTGAGTTATCTAGTATATTCTATCACATGCTTTAGGGATTCTCAGTAGAATGACAAAAACAATATAGGTTCGTCGCCTTCATGGAACCAATTATTCTCTGGGATTCGATACGCACTTGGTCGATTTTATTATCATCTAATAAAGTATCAGTTTACTAGTGAAATTTGTCCTCGAATACTGGAAGTAAGATAAAGAAATCGGTTTCTTCAGATGTATGTCTAACAGACTTAAACCCAATCTGTGATATAAAACGACATAATGTATATTAAAGATTACCAAATTCAAAATACTAACAATTTCCATTATATTTAAGTTCTTATAATAAAGTTGTTTTGGGTGCCGCGATACAGACCTAGAGTCCAATGCAGCAACCGCCGCCAAAAAAATTGTAGACTTAATTTTAATTCAAAATATCAAAGTTTTAGATATAATTCTATAGGGCCTTGTATAATAATGTATAACGAATGTAATTTCGTCGCTATTTCTTCGAATAAAGTTTTTCTTTCTTTCTTTCAAAGTAAGTTTATATAAATAAATCAATTTGAATTTGAATTTATCAGCACATAAACGCCCCACTGCTGGGTTGGCACCTCCTCCGATTGCAGGAATGAATAATATATGCGACAGGCTTGACCTAGGCCTAGGCGGATTGGCGGACTTCCTCCATGGTTCTCCCGCATGCAGGTTTCACCCTTAAGGCTTGCGTTGTCACCACCCTTGATATTGCAAACATGCATAGCTATATAGATGGTAGACACAAACTACGTTTGCTATTTGCTCGCTTTCAGTAATAAAAATAAAAATGTGTGTGCAGTTCACACGCAGTAGAAGTGGAACGTCAGAGAATATACTCACAGATAATTCTTCTGTAACTTTTATTAATATAAATATAATTCCTTTAGCCTACATCCGTATTACTTATTATCAATTTTTCACTGTTTTAGTCTAAAAAATATTATTATCAGTTTTATTTCGGTCCAGATTGGACCTATGTTTAATCATCGGTCTTATTAAGTTTCTAATCTGTGCTGCTGATGTTTGCAACGCCAAAAGTGAAGCTAACGCGTTGGCAGCCTTTAGGATGGCTTAAAGAGAATGGGATGGGGGATGAGATAAGGGATCAGACAGGAGGAATGGGATATGGGATTAGAATGGAGGATGAGAAAAGGAAAATTGGATAAGGAGAGAAGGATGTTGGTAATTTCACGAAGCACTATTAGCTCAAGGCTAATCGTTTCACGCCGGTTTCCTGTTAAAGCGTGTTATCACACCGATCGAACCGACCCTAAGAGCTCTGCCCTATTAATTGCACTTGCAGTAAACGACATTTTTGGGTTTTAAATTTTGTGCAGAAATGGTATCCTAAGGCGCTAATCTATTTTTTATTGAATGAGTTCAGCAGACCGGCAGACAGCCCGCATGATGGAAAGTGGTTACCATCGCCTATGAACATTTGCAACACCAAAGGTACTGCAAATGCGCTGCTGCTCTCTAAAGGGAGACTGAAGCTTGGCCACTAATGCCGGAACACAACTCAAGGTTGTTATGGCGGCGTACTCTAGACAAGGGGTGGTAGCCATCCAGACGAGCAAATACCCTACCACCTGGCTGTGGGTTGTTTTTTCCCCACTTATAACAGACTGCCTGGCCGCAGGAAAGTTTATTCCCTGTCCGTTCGTGCACGGATCTGCATCTGCATAAAGCTTGATTTTTATAAATTGTTTTTTAGATACGCTAAAAAGTTACGTGACATGAAAATGTCGTTTAGATATCTAAAGATAGATAATAAGATAAAAATTGTAATCAAGATAACGTTTCCAGCACGGCTCTAGCACGTACAAACTGTTACGACTAAAACTTCAGAACATCCATATTTATTGTATTAGGGAATCAATTTATAACTACAATTAAGTTGTAAAAGTCCGTCGCGCCCATGTTTTTAACTCTAAAAGACCTCGGTGGAGATATTTTCGTGAAGTTTTTACGAGGCAATAAGCGCGTCTTTCGTTTGTTACGTTTCATAAAGTTTTTCTTCATAAAGCTAGGTGGTAAGAGTTGAATCCTCTATACAGCTCGTTGAATGGAAAATAACAATTTTACAATTCTCTCCCACGTTTTGTGACTTTATTTGTATTCATAATGTGTTTTCTATATAACTTGTAACAAGTAACAAACTTATTTTTAGGCTACATTTGGGAATTGGTTCATATATTTCATATTGAATTATTTTATTTTCGTTTTAGGTACGTGATTGTTTGTTTATGTTTGTATATTGCCTTGATAGAGTATTTGTTGGGTTGTGTGTGTTTCGATTTGATTTACGTATTTCCATTTACGATATTGAAAAACAATTTGCAGATAGGAAAGAGGGGCATAAATATTGTGACCGTGAACCATTGAGTTGGAATTCCAGTATTCAATAGATGTGCTCACAACCTTTGTTGATGTCATTCATATTGCCTATAGGCATTTCGACGTATTGAATCGTCAACATTTTTTTCTTAGCGATGGAAGCAATGGATATTTACAAAGAATGTAATGAAATAACGTTACGCAATAGACAAACATTTTTTTATTTCTAGCCGAAATGTCGCTCGGCGTTGCCAAAGCTTTTATAATCTATACTTCTCTATCTTCTTTACATAGTATAAAACAAAGTCGCTTTCCGCGTCTGTCTGTCTGTCCGTCTGTGTATCTGCGAACCTAAACCATGCAAAAGATTTTTAAGCGGTTTTCACCATCACTGAGGTAATTTTTCAAGAAAGGTTTATATATGTACTAGCTTTTGCTTGTGACTTTGCTCGCGATATATAAAAACCTAATTAAGTTTTTATGTAAGTAAAATAAGACGTACTCGCTACATTTGGACCTGTGGTGTAGCCGCGGGGAAAACTCTAGTAATATTCTAAATGCAAAAGTTTGGATTGATGTTTGTTGCTTAATCACGTCGAAATGGCAGAACAGAACTGGATAAAATTTGGCACAGAGGTATTTTATAGACTGGAATAGCATATACTTATTATCCTGAAATTTATCCGTGCAGGAACGGAGAAAGAATACAGTTTCCTGCGGCCGGGCGGCCTGTCGTAAGAGGCGACAAAACAATCCACAGCCAGGTGGTAGGATATTTGTCCGACTGGATGGCGACCACCCCTGGTCTAGAGTATACTGCCATAACAACCTTGAGTTGTGTTCCGGCGTTAGTGACCAGGTTCCAGTCTCCCTTAAGAGAGCAGCAGCGCATTTGTAGAACCTCTGGTGTTACAAATGTCCGTAGGCGATGGTAACCGCTTTCTATCAAGTGGGCCGTCTGCCTGTTTGCTGAACCTATGCAATAAAAAAATGTCTAGTTTCCGTGGGATAATATTAACGCGAGCGAACCTTCGGCCAAAAGCTAGTTGAGAAATAAAATCGTCACATTACTAGCTCGGTCGCTCTACATTAATGATATTTGCTACAATTTCATGAATATATGGAAAAGAAATTGTATTATTTATATATTTAAAGAAAACAGAAATAAAATTGAAAAAGAATAGACGCAGGTCTAGCTAAGATTTTTTATTTACGAAACATTCAAAAAACTGTTATTTGTTAGAACTTAATTTAAATGAAAAATTTTGAATGAATATTCAATAAGCGCATTAAAATCAGAAGTGTTTATTTAAAGTATCTACGTTTCACTCAAGAACATTTTTGAAGATTATACACGCATATTGTACAAGAAACGTTGACTATTTTTTGTCGTGTGTGTTTTTTTATTGCAAAGCTGCTTAAGAGGCAAACGGCCCAGCTCATAGAAAGTGTTTACCGTCGCCTGTAGACGTTTGCAACTCCAGAGGCGAAGTCAACCTGTTGCTAGCGTTTAGGATGGCATAGAGGGGATGGGATACATCCCCCAGGGTGGGATAAACGTATTTGATAAACTTTCTTTAAAAAAAAAGCCTTTTTATTTGATCCATAACGAACATTCATACAATAATATTTGTAAATGTCAGTATTTTTTAAAATTTGTCTATTTATTATTTAATGAATTAAATTACTTATTGTATTTTTAGATCCCCCACCCGAGTATAGGCCTCCTCCAGTTGCGCCCAGTGCTCCCTGTCCGTGGCTACTGCGAGCCACCTCGGGCCAGCGACGGCACGGATGTCGTCGTCCCAATGCTTGAGCGAGCCGCGCGCACGTTTCCCGTACGCACGGCCGCGCCATTCTGCCAATATCTTTGTCCATCTCTGGTCCGAGTATAAATCGAATCGATAATAATCGAGTCCGAATGTAAATAAATACTTTCTTAGGGCCTTATTAATATATAACTAGGCCTAATTGTATTGTTTTGTTCTTCAGCCTAATTAATCTTATTGAGTATGTTCTGTTTGCTACAACTCCATTAAATCTTCGAAAAGGAATTGTATAACACACTCCTATATTCATTTTAAATTTTTTTTAAATATGATAATAAGTATATAATACAATCAAATTATGAGTATGATGTGAATGATAATATGAACAAAATAATTTTTAGTTAGGCGTCTTGCTAGAGAGGTTTTTCGCTTCTTCTCCTTAAGCTGCGATAATGCGTTGCGAAATGGTGTACATGTAATATGAAGTTGATTTAATTTTTAACTTACATCTATGACTTTCAGAAAATGTTCTCCAGTGGAACTTATTTTGAGCACAAATTTGAATTTAATGATAAAAAAATTAAATTTTGTTGCGATTCGTTTTGCCACTTATCCATTGCCATTCGTTTTTCCACTTGTCCGTTGAAGTTTCACTACTACTATGTGTCCCAGCACACATTTCGATTTTTAGCAGGTTTACTGCAAATTATGATTTGGTTAGGTTAGGTACATTTTAATGAATACTTTGTTTTATTTAAACATATTTTATTTTATCAAACAAAAAAACTGAATTCGATCCGGAACCGAAAAACGCATCCATAGTCTACTCTAAAAGTATGCCGCCTCTCACCTCTCGCCTCCACGCGGCCGTAAAGCTTTTTCGTGACAGAAAAATCCTAAGACCCCCTGTCTATATAGAAGTTTCACTTCAAAAAAAACTGTGGAAGTTGGTCATCTCTACAGTACCCTTCATTGTTGTTATTAATTTTAATTATTCTCATAATTAAAGGTAGTTCAATCAAGCCGCTAGCTAATATAGTAGGCGTACGCTGTCGCCCGACAGTGACATATAGCCATCTCCCGGAACCATCAGTCACATGGTTAATTAACCACCTTCCTAGCACCGGCCCCTCGTCACCTATGACATCAACATGTGCTGTTAATTTTCACAAATCTGTTATATAGCCCGTATGGTTGCGGTTATATAACACGTATGGTTGCGATTAATAAAACTAATAATACAATATATTACTCTTTATTTTACACCAACATGACAGAAAAAATACACAATAGAAAAGCTTTAAGGTACAACGCGCGGCCTTATTGCTTAAAGCAATCTCGTCCAGGCAACATTTGTATAGACAAGATCTAATTGTAAAGATGGCGTTGGCGTGCAGTTAAACTAGATGCTGTATGATGCAGTTCTTGTAATTATTTTTACAAATCCTTATAACAATGATAAAAATCCTGTTAGCGGTTATAAGAATAGCTTTATAAGACCTCGAAACGGTAAAATTTGATCTAATTTGACTTTTTGACTATTTGTATGAATTTTCGAAAAAATTCATACAAATACGAATTCCGAAAGTATTTTTTTCTGTGGCCATCTTTAAATTTTAAATTGCTCCAATTTTCTCAACGCCAGTTACGACCCTAATATGAACCTAAACAATAACGTAACAATAAAAAAAATACCGAGCGTATAAACCTCATTGTAGCGGACGAGGCGAAATAACACAATTTTCGATAGCAAACGTGTATTATATATACAGTCCACGCCACAAAAGACGTCCCATGGATAATAAAGGAACTAAAGGTGGCGCTACTTTATTTAATCTTGTTCGTAAAGTAGCCAGGAAATAAATGTACAGATTTAATTATGGAATATTCTGTATTTATTATACAACAATTACCTGCATCGATTTACGGATTAACCAATAATGACTCGCAGGATTAAGTACGTGGATTGCAGCACCCGCGCCGCCGTGTCTGTGGGACTTGCTTTGTGGCGCGGACTCTAATGTACAATTTTCAATTTACTACAGACAATGTCACATACAAGGAGTTTCTCTGTTGTCAACACTCATATAACAATTATGAGTAAGGTGGTAAATGTTTTCTTTAATTTAATGTATTTGCAGGAAATATTATATAGAAATATTAGTTTTCTGTACTTCTTTTGTAATATATAAAGTTCAACTACTTATTATTATTATTCACCCTTTGGTTCAATTTTAATAAATAAAACTTTTGAGTACAATAATTAGTGTATCGAAATTGGGACATAAAAGGAACTCACCGGATCTCTTTCAAATGTTTTTTACGGGGCAGTTCTTCTATTTTATTATATTTTATATCTTATGGCCACTATTATTGAGTCTGATAAATGTTTAGAGTATTTGTATCATTACACACTTTACTTAAAGTATTTTTTGATATTTATTTCACTTTATTTCGAGTTACGCACAGAGCATAATTGAACTACCTCCTTTCTTACCGTCGATTTCTTCTCACCAGTGAGCAAGGTATAGTTGGTTCAAATATAGGGAATTATGTAGGAAAGAAAGTGATGGACAATTATACGTCATGCACTCAAGCGATGTTATTTGAATTAAATAATGAGGCGAAGGTTACAATACGCTTAAAAAAGAAGGGTTACAAAAAATTCCCTTCGCGTTTGTGTATGTGTATGATAATATAGATTTCTATAAAACAGAATAATATACAAGCCCATATCAATATGTAAATATTACCTTTTTATGTTAGGAAAACATAAAAAATTAGGCAGTAAATAAATTCATTTTTACGAATATCAAAAAGTAAGGTTCGGTTTGAAATGAAAAACTGGGCCGAATGAATATTAAAATGTATGACGCGAATAACAAAGTTAAGGCAAATAAAAACATTATTCAGAGAATGTGAAAAGTATGTAGCAATATCAAACGCATTGTTACTGTGGCATTATTTTTCGAAAGTGGCAACTAAATGGTTTTGACGTGTATGAAGTATGTAACAAGGCGCTTTATTAGTTATTACATAGAAAGTAATTGTGATTATTTCGATTGTTTATATTACAATTTGAAATAAATTTATTTGTTATTTTTATTAAGTTTCTGTGAGCGATAATTTCATACATAATATGACTACGTTGTTGGAATCCGAAACGCTAGATAGTGTGCGATACTCGTCGCACAGAAATCAAACACTGGTAGTGGTAGTAATATAAAATGAATCACTTTAAATTTACTTTAAAACCTTTGGGTAACGACCAAAATCGAAGAAGACCAACAACCAGTGTTGCTAGTTAAAAACAATAAAAACTATGTTGGTGTTGCCAACAGATAGCAAAAACGGAATACTTGTAATTTCGTCATGTCATGTATTATTATGTATGTTAAATAATATTATTAGACACACATATATATTATTAATGGATACATTAAAAAAACTTGACCGCAACGCCATCTCCTTGGATGTATTCGTCTATCGCACGGAAATTACGTCATTTATCGGGATAAAAAGTGTCCTAAGTATTGACCCGTGGTGTAAGATAGTTCAGTAATTTTATTTAAATCCATTCATTACTTATCGCGTGATGCTTTAACGGACAGAAAAATTTCTGAAAGCTTTTTCGAAATCTGCTGGTCCGAATAAGGCCCCTTATTTTTTGTAATTTTCATATTGATTGTAGAAACTTGACATCCCAGCATATTTATTATATTATAGATTTACTAGCAGTCCCGACAGACGCTGTCCTGGTTTGAAAAAACAAAAATCTAGAACCTGATTGCAGCGCCACCTACCGGATCCAATTGTGAATGCTAACTATCGCGGAACCCACTCACACAGAAAAATCATGTCACCTAAATACTAGAACCCGATTGCAGCACCATCTACCTGGTTCAATTGTGTGGAATACGATTGTAGCGCCACCTACCTGGTTCAATTGTGAATTTAAATCAACCCGGGACTCATTTGAATACACACACAACAATTTCATTAAGATCGGTCCAGGGGCTGAGGAGTTCAATTACAAAGAAATAAATTTAGAATTTTATATATCATTATATTAATAAGTGAAACAAAAACTTTGTACCCCTTTTTACGAAAATTGCGCGGACGGAGGAGTATGAAATTTCGCACACTTATAGTCTATATAGAAGAGTGCAGCATGCTAATATTTTTTTAAATTATGCATAAGAAATACATTAAATCAATAAAAAAACATTACACACACTACCATGTATTTGACACACACACGCATATATAACTTTTTGTTTATTGTAAAAGTCAAATTAACAGTGTAGCCTTGGCGAAATCGAAACAGTACCTTAATAATGTTCAAACTTATAATTTAAATTAATTATGGTCGAATTTCGACCACTGGGCGACCACTAGTCTAATATAAAACATTCATCTAAACTTCGATTCCGTTTCCAAAACCAAGCTATACCATTTATAAGGGATACAATCAATCCCTATTCATCCACGTTATGCACATTACACACCTGTAGTTCATGTGATTAGCATAGCCACAAACAAATGTTGGTAAGCATATATATTAATGTATACATTCTTTTGTTTTATTATTTAGCCGAAGTAAGTTTCTACTTTAACGTAGGAGTTATTATTACCTATTAGGAGTTGTCGCTTATTATATAAGGCGTCTATTGTAACGCTGTCTGAGAAGTTTCCTAATATGACAAATATTCGAATCAGACAAATAATAAGTTTGCAGACAGAAGTCGCGAAAGTATACTCAATTAATAATTAATTAAGTATACAATTAGTCTTACTGAAAGTGATATTGGTTTTTATGAATATTGTATTTATAGAGATACATCTAGAAAAACGTTTACATGAAAATTTAAGTTCTTTAAGAACTTTATTTCTCATAAAAGAATTTTTACAACTTACTTAGGCTATGATAACATTAATAAGTTAATCAAAATATGTTACAAGGAGATAGAGAGTGGAAATATAAAAATTGTAGGTAAATATGATTCATTTTTATACATGTTCGTAAGAAGTTTCTTCCAAACAAAAGAACGAAGAAGAATTCCTATTTCATACCTTAATAGTTTCATTAAGCCTTTCCACCAGAGGGCCGCCTGCTTCAGGCAATAAAAGAAGCCTATTCGAGAAAAAGTTTTAACCAAGAAACAGATATTAGTATGTCATTAAAATATTCGACGTAATTTCCTAGAAATCTTAATTCGCACACCTGACTAATTATGCCTGCAAACGGCCATAAACAAGTACAATAGGCTGCTCTCCACAATAACCAATAAATAAGTAAACAAAAGAAGACGATCATAAAAGAATTACAATTAGTTCAAATGCCGACAGGTAATAAAATATGTTTTTATAGATATGCAGGTGGAATTTGTTTTTGTCGGAACTTAAGTAGTAACAATATATTAGACGTCGTATAAATAGTAGTTTTTGTAGTTGTTTTATTTGACATTTTTTTAATACACGTCAATAGTGTTTTGATGTAAAATCAATTATTACAACAGATGGACTTGCTTTATATATGTCTCATAGTTAATCCAATACTGACAATATCCAAAGGAGTGTACATTACAGGAGAGCCAAAAAACTGTTTTTTAAAGCATGAACATCAGTAATACTACTATTACACGTATTTCCATGTTTTACGAGAAATGGCATAAAAAAAGTTGATTTGGCAAAATTTTGGATAGTATCAGTGTTCGATTACGCGTGCGATGTTCTTTGTTTAAATTTTTATACAATGTCATCTATATATTAATACGTGAAGCAAAAACTTTGTACCCTTTTTACGAAAATTGCGCGGACGGAGGAGTATGAAATTTCGCACACTTATATTTTATATAGAGAAGTAGTGCAGAATGCTAATATTTTTTTAAATTATACATAAAAATACATCAAATCAATATAAAAAACATTACACACACTACCATATATGTAGGATGGTGGTTGTGTAGCAACGAGTTGTTTATAGTTAGATTGTCAAGTGAGTGTTGTAATTTTTCTTTATTATATATTGTTATTTAATTATACCAGTTTAAAGGGAGATACTTTATTTATTTGCTATCCTACATTTTTGGGGGCTCGTCCGGGATAGAAATTTATTTTTATTTTTATAATGTCGACGAAGCGAGGCGTTATATTAGATGAAGACTGTATGGAGCGCCATGTACGAATATCGTTTATCGATATGGAGAGGTCCATCACGACTTTTACTGGAGACGACACCTACCCCATCACCATATTTATTGAGGAATTCCAAGATGTTGCACAGACGATGCATTGGACTAATATTGAGAGGTTGATTTACGCCAAGCGTTTACTGGACGGTACTGCTAAACTATTTTTAAGGACTTTAGGTCGAGTGAAAGATTATCCAACTTTGAAAAACGCTTTGCTAGATGAATTTGGACCAAAAATGAATAGTGCGACAATACATAAGAAACTTGCTTCGAGAAAGATGCAGAATAGTGAGTTGAAACTTTTCAACAATATTTTCTAATTATGAAGGAAATGGTTTTCTCTGGCAACATTGAGGAAACCGCACTTATGGAGTATGTAATAAACGGAATTCCAGATGTGGAGACGAATAAGATTATACTCTATGGATCCTCAGACATTGTTGATTTTCGTAGAAGATTGACCCTTTATATTGACTTTAGAAGGAAAATACTAATGCAACAAAATTATGCTACTCGATCAGAAACTCAAAATATCTTATGTTTTAGCTGTGGGGAAAGAAATTATATATGTTTTAGTTGTCCGTATCAAGCTCAAGGTCGACGATGTTTTAATTGTCAAAATATTGGTCATATTTCTACAAAATGTCATCTTCAGAAAATGGCGATGGAAAATGTTTCCTCTAAGGCTAGACCAATTGTATCATCACAGATGGCGCAACCGATCGTTCGGGATTCATCGGCTCCAGCCGGATATGTCCGCGATGAGCGAATAACTGCAAAAAGGCACGACCAGTTCCGAATACCGTGTCTTCCGCCCCGAAGCAAACCTTATTTGACTCAAATTTTATTCAAGATGGCGCTACTGATGATATTGATGAAGTTAATATAGAAAGAGATGACGAGAATGAGAACGCAGGACCAAGTGGATCGTGTTACGTCGGGAATACGACGAATTATATACCTCTTGGTTCTGCGATTATGAAAGTAGTACTAGATGATTGTATATACACTAACGTAATTTTTTATGTTATATCTAGGTTCTCTATGCCTTTTAGGGTAATTTTAGGTAACGATTTTTTGAAAAATTTTACAAAGCTTATGAAAGATGGAAATGTGAGATTGATGTCTAAAGACGTTGATTGGTTGAACTTTTTAAATCGTAACTGTGATGTTGCGAGCTGTGATTTTCCGTGTCTAATTCATATTAAAGATTTAATTTAAGAAGTGACATGCAACAATCGATAGAAACCAGCCAACCCGGACAAATTAAAGAAGCGTCTATTCAGACAAAAATAATTTTGAAAGATGATGTTCCGGTGAAGTTTAATCCAAGGAGTATTTCATTAACTGGCTCGAGTGAAGTTGAAAAACAGATAGATGAATTACACACTGATGCATCTACTAAGGCTGTAAGTATAATACTCGTAGAGCGAGATGAAAATAGTGAGGAATATCTTAATTATTCCATAAGCAAAAATACAAGTGAAGACGAAGAGAAATATTCAAGTTATGAGCTGAAGGTCATAACGGATATACCTGGAGTCAAAAAATTTAAATACTATTTATTTGGAAGTAAATTCAGATTTGTTACAGAAGGTCATGCATTTGAATTAACATTTAAGAAAATTGACTTCGCTCGATGGCCAGACTAATTCAACATAGAAGAGTGATATATGAGTATTAGATGATGAATGATTGTTTTTAATTATGTAAGATACAACAATATTTAGTTTTGTTTTCATTAGAAATACGTAATTTTGTTTTAGGGTTCTGTTCATGCATGTTATTTTTTTTTTAATTAGTATATTATTTAAGCTTTAGTATAAGAAAGGTAACCATTCTGTTGAATACTAAATTGTTTAATGTGAAATGTCTGAGGACAGATATTTTGCAGGATGGCCGAGTGTAGGATGGTGGTTGTGTAGCAACGAGTTGTTTATAGTTAGATTGTCAAGTGAGTGTGGTAATTTTTCTTCCTTATATATTGTTATTTAATTGTACCAGTTTAAAGGGTACTTTATTTATTTGCTATCCTACATATATTTGACATACACACGAATATATACTTTTTTGTTTATTGTTAAAGTCAAATTAACAGTGTAGCCTTGGCGAAATCAGTGATTATAGAAGTATATAGTCAGTTTGACAATAGAACTTTATAATGTTCAAACTTATAATTTAAATTAATTATTATGGTCGAATTTCGACCACGGGCCACCACTAGTATTGTGAAATTCATGTGAATTGCACACTCATCAAAGAGTGAAATAAATAAAGTTTTATATTAGCTTGTGGCATAACAATAGCTGGTTTTACCACTTAAAACGACCTGTTTCTGTTAACATAACAAAATATGTTTTAAAATTAAAATACTAATAATTTAAACTACGTTTTAACAGTTTTAAGCGCTGCATTTTATTTGATTTTTATTTCAACGTTTTGGTCTTCTGTGATCACGGCTACTGAAAGTGGCCGAAACTTGGAAATAAAAATAAAATAAAATGGCACCCTTAAAACCGTTAAAACTTAGCTTTAAATGTGTATAGTAGTGAAAACTTGAAAAAATACCATAAAATACCAAATTAAGTAATATTTTAACGGAGTATGTTTTAAAGCATTTAATTGCCAATTTGTTTACCGTCAACATCAGAAGCGTTGTTTGTCCCGTCACTTACTCGTTTCAGTGGACATTTGAACGCTGTATGAGAGTGGTCTCTGAAAACACTCACCCCTGAAAACATACGATTATTAAATCTTAACGTGACTGCTGCACTAGTGAAAAGCTAGGTTATGTAACTTAACTACAAGAGAATCGACTGTTTTTTTGCCAAGAATTGTATAAGTGACACACGGCAAGGATGGAAAGTGTGTGAAATTATATGCATTGGTTTCTCCGTACCTAGTTTCGATAATAGAACTGTGCCAAACTAAATTTTATTTATGAACATTAAATGTATCCGATCATATTCATGGACGACCCTTAGCAATAGGCGTGTTAAATGAAGTTGGTCGCAATAGGGTAATTGACATAAATTCATCTGAGATACTTTTTGTTATCTTATGAAACGCCATAGCTTCCTTGTCTTTTTTAAGTAACTACACATATAAAAAGTAATGAGCTCATAATTTTGATTAAGTTAAATAGCATATTTATTTTTGTTTAAACAATATTTTAAAAGTAATATGGAAGGAAAGTATTCTAATGTCCGCTATTTTATATTTAAACCTGGAGTAGGGAAGTAGATCTATATTACTTACATGAAAACTTACTTAGGTTTTAAATATATATATATATATATATATATATAATAAACCTTCAGTAAAAAATTAACTAACTGATGTTTAAATCCGTTTAAAATCCATTGCGTGATTTAGGATTTAGCGGATATATATATACAAGCAAACAGCCGCGGAAAGAGACTTACTTTTACACTATATAAAAATTATTTTAGAATTTATTGTTACGTGTGTTATCTAGCTAATTATAAACAAAGTATTGCACACATGCGCATACGCCAGTTTACCAGATTGTACATACATGTCATCAGAAACAAATTATTATTTTAAGGAAGTCCATTGTCTGACAATTTTTATTAAAATAAGAATAGCCTGTAAATAATAAAATATTATTAACGTAACCGTACTATTTTGTGTGACGTATGCACCCATGCCCTCAGGTAACCTGAGCCGAGCAAGCCCGACAATTTAGTAAATAACATCTCAAGACGTCCCACTGCGGTGACCATTTTGTACAATCGTCTAAAAACACCAGTCACGTTCAAAGAGAACGTTAAAATTCATGAATATGCATTTCCACATAGACTGTTGGGTTCTTTGTACTTTTTAAATTTTACGTCGATCTTCTTAGACTACACTTCAATTTTTTTCTTACGAACCCTACCTACTATATCTATAATATTATAAAATTCTAAACATGCCGTGTCTGTACATTAAAGCTATTAAAAATACTGGAATAGACTATATAAACGATGGAGAACAGGATGCAATTATTTTTAGAGTTCTTGTCTGTTTGTCCGCGATTCACGTAAAAACTGAATCGATTTCGATGCGGTTTTCGCTGATTGTCAGCAAATTCTTATACTTAAAATCTGCGTTATTTTTTATCCTGGGAATCCCACAGGAATTTTTCTGGGAATGGTTCAAAAAGGTCAGATTAAAAAAATCGATTTCCAATGTTATTTTTTCAATATTCGATAGCAAATTTTATGTAAATTTATGGGATATTTTTATCAAGGGAATCCCGCGAGAATTTTGTCGGGAGCGGTTTGTAGTTGTTTGGATGTAAAAAATCTAGCTTATGGTACTGTCACAGGATATGTAAAGATTTCCAGAAATTTGATTTTGAAATACTACATAGGATCAATTAAAAATGCGTCATTGTCTCTTTATGGTGCAAAATTTATATAAGTGACCACTTTCCATCAGGTTCTTGTTGAATAGTGTAAGTAAGTAAGTGTTGGCAACACCAACATTGAATTAAGAACAGAATGTTTTTTTTTTGCTTTGTTTTTCTTTGTTATTTATTAGTTTTAGGAATAAATGGTCGCCTTTTCATTTTTCTCCGTATTTAATTTATTAAACCCAAGAATCTACACGATAACTAAGCTTCAACAGTCCGCTGCCACCAGGAAGGTAATATATACATACATACTAGTTTTTTTTGCAATAAGTTTTTTTTTTATTGCCTAAAGCAGGCAAACAGCTGGATGGCCCACTCGGTGGAAGGTGGTTACCGTCGCCTATGGACGATTGCGACACCAGGGGCGTTGTCAACGCGTTGCCGGCCTCTAAGAAATTTTATAACGTCCTTCTTAAACGACCCCATGTCGTAGCGCAGAGGGAAAATCTCGGCGGAAGTCTGAACGGCTAAAAGAAATATTGCATAATTTTTCTTTTCTTAAAGAATTTCCTTTGTTTTTTTATTTCTAAAACTACAGGATAATGTAGTCTAGCCAATCTTTTGTTTGGCATCTTGCCTGGGGAATATTATGCTATAAAGGATTTAAACGCTAGTACGATAGGCTCTTATTCTACACAATATTATTGTGTTACAAAGTGAATATTATTACTTGTTTGTTTGCCTGATTTTAAGATTACATGATGTTTATGCTTTGGAAAATGTAAAGATTTTCATGGAAATCGGAAGCGAAATTAATCCTGCAATGTTCTAAATAAACAGTATATAAGAGTCTCATTGCTGGGCTGGCTCGGGCCGCTCAACTTCACAGGAACCGATGGTCTACCACCCAGCATGCTTATCTAACACGCTTGGTATGACTCACATGGATAATCTTATTGTGTAGATTTCTTCAACATTTTCACCTTCAATTTACAAAGTGAATTGTAACAATAATCATATTAGGGCAGAAAACTAACATAGGTAATGCATGAGTGAATGGTTTATAATTTCCGAATGTAATTAGTAGAATAAATAGCAATTTAGTATAAACTGTATCTATTTGTTTGAGTGTCCCAGTAGATAGGGTGAATACAGTAGGTGTAGGTGCCTTGCTCGCTATATTATCTCCAAATATTTCGGAATTATGGTGCTCCTGTATAGAGCATGAAGAGTCTGCGCTTCATTTGTTGGGCCGACGCCAACTCCGCATTGCCGGCCCGTATTAGGTCGCAATCTATCAAAGATTTTCTCTCAAAGTTATCAAAACATCGTCACCCTATTGTTTTTTCTGCGAGCTGTTTGTGCCTAACACTTCAGTGAAGACAATTATTTTAAAAGCTTACCGATGTTGTATTCTCTGTATTGATTTAATGAGTACTTAAGAGATGTTGCTTTTGTTATTAAAAGGTGTCATTTCATCATCATCTTATATAGCTACTAATAAAATTAGAGTCAGTCTGCGATTTAAAAAAAATCTCAATATTTAAGCAATAGCGACTACTTAACTGACGCTTAATCATAAATTATAGTCATGTCTGATAATTGATCTCGTATTCGAGACGATTGTAGTCTAGAAATCAGCTCGAGGAATTTTAGCGTGTCATTTCAGTATCTTGTAATGTTAAGATGAATATAAAGTCTTGTACACGAACAATGTCGCGGATACAGCTATTCGGCAAATAAAATAGCAATACAAAGGTATTAAAAGGTCGTAAAGGCACATAGTACGTCTCAAACTACACAATAAAACTACATACTAATGAAAGTAACAATCAATTAGACGTCGGGAGCAACTGCTATTGGCGAATCCGGTTAACACAAGCACGAGAGAAAACCTCACGTGAGGTTTTATACTGCTTTGTTAGTATTGTAGTTATATATATCTGGTATGTGAGGTTTCGGGTAAATAAGGGAGATTAATGGAGGAAGTAAGATCTACAATTCATTTTGAACGTCGACTATCTTGAAAAGAACTCGTGGATATAGTGTAAATAAAAGCAGCCAAAAGTTGCTGGAGATTTCAAAAAATGAACAAGTTCTTTTTAGGTAATTATAAAGTGCACGTATTGAATCATATCAACCTATAAATGGCCCGATACATATTTTAGACCGAACTAATCGCAACTCAAGCCTTAAATTTTTTACTGCTTTTACATGATTTTTATATAATAACTATACCCCACAAAGTGGAGATGAATGACCAGTGGCGTAGTCTTCCATGATAAAGAATAAAGAACAAATATATAAACGCTTTATTATCTATAAGTTGTAATTTAGTTATACGCGCTTTATACGCATACCGAAAAGTCGTTAATGACAAACTGCTTTCATTTTTGTAACATAAATGTGTACCCATCGCAATAAATAAATCGAAATTGAATTACTATACCGACTATGAAAATTTTCTGTTTTCATTGTAGTACTTTATGGACGCAGAAATCCACAATGCGTGAACACAGACACGTTTACTAAATCCAATAATTGAACTCTGGAAAATCCCATGGGGTTTGAAAGAACGATACAGGATTGATCGGAGGGATATTACTCCGATACGCACACATGTTTGTGTTTTGTCGTTGTAATGATACTAGATACTTACGTTTTAAAAAGAGAATTCAAATTTAGGTGATCCAAGAAGTTCACTTAGCCATTCTTCTGGGTATGTATCTACTTATGTTGAAAGAATGATTATTTATGCTTCTGGGTCTAGAGTTTAGTGCATGAAGTTACGAACCGATTATCTCGATATTTTGAAGATACAAGTACATTCGATAAGGAGGATGAACCTAGATAAGACAATTGTAATACTTGCAACAACTCAGAATGGTTTTTAATAATAAAAGAAAAGCATATAATCCGAGAACCTTACAGCTTACATACATGTATCCACTGACTCTTTAGACTCGACAAGCATTTTAGAACACCTCGCCATCCCTCCAACTTCACAATATAAGAAACTTATCAAATTGGCACAACCGATCGCGGATTGAAGTCATTGATAAACTATTTTAATTATAGGGTTGTGAATGGCAATAATTTAATACATTATTGTTTGGAAATTATATATAATATTTTATATAAGATATTATATAAAATATTATACTTAAAGTTTTACATGTAATAGAATAAACCGAACACAGTCAGTATAAATCTATCGCGTCTGCCAACATGAAAATAAAAAGTAGTGAATACCGTCTGTATACAATTGAGAGATTTTTCAATTATAATCTGTACACAATTACCACATATTAGAGATAAATATTATTACATAAAATTATGTTAAATTATAGAGAACTACTTACTCTACGAAACATGTGCTAATTAGCGAATAAATGAAAATATAACATTATTATTCAATTAAAGAAATGACCGATTGTATCGTTTAGAAATAAGAGGGCACATAACAAAGTTAATTATTAACTTTAAAAAGGAACATGACAAGAACAACTATGCTATTAAATAACTGTAACACAATCCGTATAGGGACGGAGAAAAATATTAATTATGGCGATTACTTGTTGTACCAGGTGACAAAAGTATCCACAACCAACTGGTGGGGCATTTGTCTAGCTAGATGGCTGCTTCTCTTGGTTTAAAGTATACCGCCATAACAGCCTTGAGTTATGTTCCGGCATTTGTAGTTTGTGGCCCGGTGCCAGGCCCCCTTCGAGGCCGGCAGAATGATAGTAGCACAGTTTCATGTGATGTTCAAACTTCAAGTTTTATCTAATGATTGAAAAATCGGCCCTTAGTGTAGCGAATGTCTCTCGGTGACGGCAATCACTATTTATTTATTATATGTATGGCCCATAAGCCTATCTGTTGTACTCCTGCAATAAAAAAAATGCGGTTGGGAGCCCCCGTCAGCAACGAAGTTCCTTACGTTAAATCGAAAAATATTAATTTATTAAAAAAATCAATACAAAATAATAAATTATATAAAAATATGTGCACGTGCGCGGCGATAGCGCCCGAATGCGGCCAAATAAGGGCGTTTGTAGGCCCTTCTAATTACAAACCAGAGTATGTTACACTGATGGATATCATTTTAGATCTTATTTAATTGTATTAAATTTCTAAATAAAATTACGTTAAAGCAGCCGGGAGGGGGGGCATAACGCTTTTTCTTTATAATGCGGCTTCATCTGGGATAATGTTACAGATATATGCCGTTTCACGCAGATATGGCGATGGGCTTAATGCGTTATTTAAACTACGACATTGGTAATGACGTTGAATATTTACAGATAACGCATGTAAAATTCACTAATGTGGCTATGTGTTAATGACGTTTTTTTAACGCTTTAAATAAGACGCATTCGGCACAGCCTAACGGTCTTATTCATAGAGTTAGAGTAAATTTTAAAGTTCAAAATTTAACTCTCTATGATTAAGACCATAAATCTATAACACTAACACAGATAAAGCCCTAGCATTACGTGACGATTTCTGTGTTCACTCTACTGTAAGCCAAGCAGGAGAACTTCGTTCCAAAAAGATAATGTGTACAATTGTGACAATTGTAGCTGTCTTTAACATTACGCTTAAGGGTCAATATTTTTGCTTGTTGGTAAGCCTGCATATCAAATTATCTTAAGCGAGGTAGAGAACGCTGATCTTAAAAACAATGAAATGTATAAATATTTACAGTTTTTGATATTAACATCTATATAAACGCGTTAAATGACAATTTCGAATTTTAACACATTACTATAACTTAAATATTACTAATAGGTTTTGAAATAGTGCTAATGTATTCAACTTATAGTGATAACTTATTATTAACACACATGTGATATAACTTCACATGACTGATTTGCAGTCATCATCACATGAGATATAGTGGCATTTATTTATTTAACAAAAATCACACAGCAACAATGTATTTGAAAATCAATTTTATTATATACAACTTAATCACAATAAGGAGAATTAGAAGTTAAAATTAATCGGATATTAATAAAAAAATAATAATATGACTATTTTTTAAATAAAATAACTAGGTTATTGGTAAGTTGAAATCCTGTTAAGACAATTTTGCCTTGTGAATGTATTATTACAATTATATTATTGTATATGTGTATATACATGACTATGTATATATGTATGTATTTGTATATTTATTTCTTAAATTAGTTTGAGTATTTATGTATCTAGTGCCTTTTCCTGCATCACCTACATCGCCTGATTCAAGTTTCTTTGATTTAGGTTGCCTGAAAAATATCGCTTGAGCGATAAGGCCGCCTATTGTATTGCCTAAAATAAATTGTAAATATGATCTGTTTTTGTAATATCACTTTATTTCAAAGCAAAATATACATTTTGCTTTGAAATAAAGTGATATGTCTCTTTCTCTTTTTCTCTATTACAATTGTCAAATGCTGACGGTGAAGAAAAACATTAAAATAACCCATATAAATCGAGATTACTGAAGTGTAACCGCAAAACTAGTATAAATAAGCGTGTCAGGTATAGTATATATTAATTTCAATAACGGGAAGGTCCGTTCCACCACTTAGAAGCTGACATTTAAGTAAAAATTTTTTTTATCAAATCAATATTTTAATAATGTTTTTGTTAATTTTGACCTAAAAGTAGACTTAACTAAGTAGGTATGAGTAAAGTTTTGTCTCAGGAATGAAATAAATTGAATCTGTCGCGACTCTTGGCAGGGAGTCCGTAGACACACCAAAGCGAGTGACGTGTGCACCAAAATGAGCAAAGCATTGTTCTCTGTCTGTAACTACATGCCATGAAATTGACTGTTTAAATCACAATTCCCTTTTTAGCCATGATTCGTCTACATACATGTATTAACAACAACTATAGAGTGAAAAGAATATATAAGTAAGTCTTTGAAAGTTGAACCTGACTGAAACAATTAAGATGATATGGCCATATGATGAAGAGAAATGAAAACCATACGACAAAAACAATGTTACTCTGAATTATTGATGGATATAAAATAAAGGTAGAGTAAGAAATAGATAATAACGAGATGTAATAACACGAGTTGAAAAAGGAATATTAAGGTGGTATGAACCTGTAGAGAGAATCGATAAAAGTAGAATCACAAAACAAGTGCTGGTAGAGGGAGACGTACACATCATGAACAAATAGCAGAAGTGTTAAAGAGAGCTCAGGTAAAAAGCATCTCAAATAAACGTGCATGTATGAAGAGGTCAATGAAAGTAGATGAAGCGAAAGTTGTTTGTCAGGATCGTCACAAGTGGAGATCCATAGTCTCTGCCTGCCCCCATCATTCTGTCGATCCCAAATTACTGGGAGAACAGAAACTGAGAGTGCAAGATTATTGTTGTTGTTCATCTTCAAGTGGGTGGTTATTAATTAGAGGTCTCAATCGCCTTTTTTTGCATGCGAAGGCCGAAGAATAGTTCTAAACAAGACGGTCCAGCACCTTTAGGATGTCTTCCAGTTCCTTGTCGTTGATGAAGACCTCCCAAATGTTACCCGGAGTATACAGATACTTTGTTCTGTAGATTGCTATCACTCTGCATTCCAGTAGCACGTAGGTGGTTATTTCTCTGCCTCCAGGGAAGTTCTAACACCTGAGCTAGAAAGTTGCCAGGTAAAATTGCCATAACGAGTGGCTGCACTTATGCAAAGCTTATGTAGATATCTAATGTTGATTTGCGCTGGAGAAAGACAAATTGTTTTAGAGTACATAATGTCAAAACCTGCTTTTCTTAAGATTAACTCAATAAGGTTCTGTGAACATGTAAAACTAACAAAAAGTTAAATTTTCTATATTGGATTAGATTATAATGTTTTAATTTAATACATGTTGATATAAAATTCGTGTTCTAGATTAAACATTGTGGTCTGTAATAATTTTCAAGTATAATCCTATAATCCGCTTCAAGTAAAATTACTCATAATCCGAATGGAATTACAGATAAAAAAATATTTACGACTCGCCGCGACTCAACGTCGGCTTTTCCAAGATGAAATGTAAATGAAGAAAATTTCCATTCAAATATTCTGAACGCCATTAAAATGCAGGAAACATATTTATAACACTTACCTAATTCTAGCAGGTTTTTTACTTACAAACTTATTTAATGTCGGCAATATTTCGAATTAATAGACACAAATAATATGATGTTTATATTGACAAATAATATTTTTTACTATTTATTTATCTGTGGGTGCATAATAAACATTGAATTTAATGTATAGACGGTTCACTGAAACGTCACTGTCATACTGTCAAGAGTGATATGTTGTCAATGTCACTCTCGCAGAGCATCGTGACTATGGAAGCGGGGTGGCAGGAAGAAGGAAGATATAAATTATAACCTCTTCTAGAGAATGGTCGTCAGCGCACCAAGTAATCGACGAACTGCGGTTCATTGCCTTAACCAAAGTGAATTATAACGTAATCAGTGTTAATATCAAGAGAGATGATTGTTATTTAAGCAATAGAAACATTACATTGGTAAAGATTACAAAAGATGTTAATTTCATAAATATACCCACATACATCATGCCATGCCATGATGGATTCTGATCAGTAAAGCTCTGACGAGCTTATAAATGCATTTCAACTAAGAAACATGTTTTGTATTATAACAGGATTGTAATTTTAATAATAATCTTATAGATTTGAAGCGACTAATATGTTAAAATACTCGTTCATGGATGCCGCCAGCAGGCAGTAGTAATAAGATGTGTGATATTTTTTTATCCCGGGAATCCCGCGAGAATTTTCCCAGGAGTGGTTTGTAGTTATTCGGGTGCCTAAAAATTTGCTTATTTCGACACAGTTTTCACTAAAACGATAGCTCATATTCTTTTTTAAATGTTACGGTACTTTGTGTCCCGGGAATCCCGCGGAAATGTCAAGTCAAGCGTGGACGGAGTCGCGGGCATATCGTAGTATTTAATATTATGTAAATGATAGCCGGCACTGAATGGGTTTAATATATAATACCTACCTAATATATAATAAATATGGAACTCACTTTGGATGTTTGTTTAGTACTAATTTATGGTCTTAGGAATGAATTGATTAATTATTTGTTAAAGATAGAATGCCTACAATCCCGGTAAGCTTTCTGTTGGATACACATAATGTGTATATAAATATTAGGGTTATTCAGAAAAAAAATCTATTTTATCGAAAAAAAAAATATTTGTTTGGTGCCAAAATAGGGCTTGTAAAATATGACCTATTAATACTAATATTAAGGATAATCCGCATCGCATTTTTCGATTTCCCATAAGAATAACACGGGAAAAATTGATTTTTTCTTCTGATTTTTATATCTGACTAGCGGTCCGCCCCGGCTTTGCACGGGTATCTAAAAAGACTTTTTTTGACGAGTCTAATTACCTACTAAGAGAATTCAAAATATTTCCCCTCCCGTACGACCCGTACCCCAGTGACGCCTACATCGCATAAGCCTAACTAGCCAAGCAAGGTACGCGGTGACCACGCAACTTTTTTTTCTAATACTTACATTTTTAAACTCGTGATATCTTCCGAATGGAATGTCCGAATTGAATAATTCAAAAAGTTATATAAAGGTATTGAAGCAGTTTTGAATATGAACTAATTTATTTTGATAAGAATGAATACCAAGATACAAATAAAGAGCTTTTTCAAGCGGCGGCATTTCAATTAAATTTTTAAAATAAAAGAACACTTATTTTGGCTTAACTATAATAGTTAGACATATACTGCCGCGACATTTTTTGTAAATAATGATTTGTTCTGCAAAGTCGTAATCCATTATTTTATTCTATCATCAATAGTTTTCGCAGCGCACGGATGTAAAGAATATTTTAGTTAATTTTTTTACACCTTGGGTTACATTATTGGAGTTTTAGTAAGAATCCCTAATTTTTTTGAAAATATAATATAGCCTATGTCACCCGGGGATAGTGTAGCTTGCTAAGAGTGAAAGAATTTTTCAAATCGGTTTAGTAGTTTCGGAGCCTATTCAATGCAAACAAACAAACAATCAAATCTTTCCTCTTTATAATATTAGTATAGAATAGGTTGTACTGTAAAGATCTTGAAGTATTTTTACTGAGAATTGAACTCGCTACAAAAAAGGTGTGAAGTCATTTGTTGATAAGTCAACTCGGTCAAAAGTTATACGAGGTCAAAGTCAAATTCACCATCAATCAAGCTGTTTCCTCAAAAAAATCAAAATGACATTTTACATACATACCAGGAATGTTTAGGATTTTTTAACACCTTAAAAGTCACCAACGATGTAGCTGAAGGAGGGGTCGCATTGATTGAGGAATACAATTCAATTACTTTACTGAAAATTAGCAACAACTGCAGTATTTATTGCAAGTAATTCGCGAACATCAGCAGATATCCTAACTGTAATAAAACAAAACTTCAGCAAGATTGATTTGATGTAAATACATAAAAATATTTTTAAATGTAATAAATTTATAATTATAAGTAAAATAAACATAAATATTAAATAGAATCACTTTGTTTTTTTTGTCTGTATTATAAACAATTGAAAAAACAGGTAACTCTGTTGCCGATTTCTGGGATTTTTCCCCGCTATTTTTGAGCTCAAATGATTTAAAAATATTACTACCATAAAATTGTAGCAATCTTCGAGGGTATAATATTGATTCTGTTTCACTTTCTACACGAGGGTTAAAAAAATTCAAAAGAGCTCGAAACAGAGGCGACATTATATGCGTACGATATTTTATTTTACCGTGTCGTCCAATTCGTTTGAGTTTTTAATAAAACTTTGAAGCTTTCAACTGTGTTCATTTCGGGAACAAAAACTTAATCCACCTTTCAAAGCGATCCCTTTATTAATTATGTATTAACTTGAAAAGAAGTCAGTAAGCTAATGAATTTTTCGAGAGGCCTCGGATCGTTTTTGGACGAATAATATAGATTATTGCTCATTATGTCATCCATTGTTCCGAAATTATAAGCAGATCATGATACAAATTGTGAAACAGAAGTTATTTTAACTTAAAGCAATAAGTGAAAAAAATTACCTACATAAATCAAACTTTTTCCATGTACGTAAAAATGGAATTCAAAAGTATAGTACATCATTTGGCACCAATATGTGAATACATAATTGGCAGACAAACACACACATTATATATCCCCAAGTAGTTGACACTTGTGTTATGGGTATTTATTATACGACGGATCATTCTGAGACCGACCTCAGACACCCAGACCATAGAAAATAACAGAAAGTTCGTTTACGAAATTGTGATGCCCTATTAAACAGAAAATAATAATATAATATCTAACCAGATTTCGGTTACTACGGCCGCTTTTTACTGTGAACAATAAAGCTCATTTGCGACCCAAAAAATTAGAAATTACTTCTTAGTATGGACGGATGTCAGGTCATGTTACCATATCGCTTAATCGCAATTATAATTGGTATAGAATGGTGGAAATATATGTACGCGCGTAACTTGAGAAAGACTGATAAAAAAATTTTGATTAAATTTTTTAGGTGTGTTCGAGTCCCCGGATGGTTTAGATTCACAATTGGAAATGGCAGGTGGCGCTAGGATCAGGTTCTAGGATCCTCCTAATCTTCTGGACCGGTTTTGATGATTTTTTGTGTGTGTTTGAGTCCCCGGTTGGTTTAGATTCAAAATTGTCAGCGGTACGAGGCATTAGAATGGGGTTCTAGAATCTTCTTTTTTCAGGGCAGGACAACATCTGCCGGGACTGCGAGTTATACTATAAATTAGGAGAGTATATAAAGTAATGAATCGTGTACCCTAAGTAATACATTAGTTTCTTGCAGGAATAACATAGGTCTGTAATGGTGCGATTGGTATAAGGTAAGGTCAAAGTAGCTATTCATCACCTGTAAGTGATTTGTTTCCGGTCTGGGTATAGTTCATCTCTGTTATATTTATGTATATAATACATATATATTATATACATAAATATAATAATATAATATATAATGTAACATACACACGAGACATGGTTTATTACTTCTTTGCAAGGGATTTTCTTTTTCACTTTACGAAGCTTTTAATAAAAAAGTAAGTGTAAAAAGGTAAAACGGTAGGCAGCAGTTGTGTGGTTTAGTTGATTGAGAACCCGCTATAGGGGAGTAAGTGGTACCTCAGACACAAAGAACATGTTAGCGAAACCTTCATAAAGAGATTTGTTTACTAAATGGATTTATTATTTTATACGTATAGGAATAGGATATTTTTATCTCGATATATGACATCGTTTCAGTGGGAAGCCAAGAAGATTGCAATTCACTACCAAATACGTTGTTATAGGAACGTTAACGAAGTGGCTCTGTCATTGGTATAGTTGAACCGTTTTAAAAATCCCCATATTTAGCCTATTTTGTCAACACTTTTTTATATTAGAGACGTGATCTGAAAATTGATGCATAATCGAAAAGTTTCAACGTAAATCGTAATTATATTATGCATTACGTTTTAAAGATAAAAAAGGCAACGAAATGTAAAATATACTTTATAAAATAAAAAGTGTTTTTTGAATCGATTCGGTAATGTGTGAATTCCTATATCGATTCCAATTCCTAACTGTATCATCATCGATAGGTAAAGTAACTACCAAATTCAATAGATGCCAAATGGGGCTCTATATAACGGCCGAACTATAGTGTTATATATTGAGATAGAATAAAGCTACATTTCAAATGCTGAATGTAGTTTATTATTAAAAAAAAATCAGAAATCTTTCACGAAAAACCTACTTTTTATGTCGGTTAAAATATTTACCTGCGGAAATTGTGAACATGACAGTAAGTGTACTCACAACGTAATGGGATTTCACTTCCTGTTTTCATATTATATTCGTAGAACTTTTATTTTCGAACAGGAAAATAACTGAAATGGGAAGTGGCGGCGTACGTAAACGTAAATTTCTAGTATTTGGAAAATATAATTTGATGTCAAGAATGTGTTGGTTAAGTGCTTGTCAATCAACGTCCAATGAAGGATTCTGTTGGAGTGAAGAAAACTGCTTTATTGTCATTTAACTACAGAATCGTAAAATTGGTTTAATCGGATCTTTTTTTAATTCAAGAACTACTTAATCCTTTTGAGGGACCAATGTTAATATAATTTTTTTCACAAGTTGCCAGCTGCCATCAAAATTGCCGCACCAAAACCAAGAGAATTAATTATAACGTCTCTTTTATTCTAATACAAATATTATGTAGTTAGAGGGAGAAAGCATCAGTTCAACGTTCGTTTCAATTATCTGTATTTGACCACAAAGTGGTGCTTCCCAATTAGCCGTGAGTGACAGTTCGGGCAACAAATCTATGGTGGTTCCATCTTAAAGCTTAAAGTTACACTTTAATTCTGGTCTTGATTTTTTCAGAAATTTCCATTTTGCAGTTCTAAAACCGTGGTAGTTAGTAATAACTAACGCATTGACATCTCAAACTCGTATTTCAAATGACGTTCCTACACGGCTCTGTATACGACTATTTAATAAACTAAGAATATAATTAAAATTACGAACCATAACCATAGTATAAACTTAAAAGTACGTCCAAAAATAAAATTAAGCTTAAAATAAACTTATTATTAAATTATCTATAATATTATATGCCGTGTCTATATATTGAAGCAATAACAAAACAACTCGAATAGACTATATAAACGATGGAGAACATGGTGCATTTTTTTAGGTTTCTTGTGTTTGTCTGTTAGTACGGGATTCACGTAAAAACTATTGAGCCGATTTCGATGTGGCTTTCCGTGAACGACAGCAAATTCTTACACTTAAAATCTGCGCTAATTTTTATCCTAGAAATCCCGCGAGAATTTTTCTGGGAATGATTCAAAATGGTGCCAGTTTAAAAAAGAAATTCGGATTTCAATGTGATTTTTTTACTTGTCGACAGCAAATTTAATGTAATAAAATGCGTGATATTTTTTATCCCGGGAATCCCGCGTATTAGTATATATAAGTTTGATAATTACCAATACTAATGTAATAATTCTAAAAAAAACTAATCGTAGTGGAACATGTTTTTTTTTTATTACCTAACATGTTAACGAAGGTTGTTAGACGACCAGTTATGCAGAGTTCGCGATCAGCTACCTTGCGTAGCGGTCACGAATGCGCTCCTCACATCTATCTAATACAATTTTTCGCGCTTTTCTACCTGGAAAAGCGATAAATTGTTAGTTCTGTGTACAGGTGATAGTGTACTAGTGTTTGTTCGTTTGGATTGCGGTGCGGAAAGCAGTTTTGGCCGGTGAGTCCCATTTCTCTCTCCGCTTGCTAGTGTCGTGCGCAAAATCAGTTGCGCGCGCTTTTGTAACGGTTTTTGTGTGTGTAGTGTTTTCGCGCGCCTTTCTGGTCTCCTCTCGGGTCAGGGCCTCCAGTAATGGACGGCCCAAGTACCCCGAAGGCCCCCAGGGAGCCGAGTGTCCCGCGCAAGCGGGATCACAGCGGCTCCAACAATGGATGGGCCATGAAGGAGATAGGGGAGACGCGGGAAAAGAAGTCTTCCCTGGTTCGTCGCAGCCGCAGCGCCGCGGAACCTCGTCTCGGGCGCCCGGGTCCAGCCGTTGTCACGGCTACCGGGCTGCCCGCTTCGATAGGGGGTGCATCGGCGGTGGTCGACCTCACCGCCGCCGGGCCCCGCGATAAGGAGAGCGCGACGATGGGGCCGCCTTCGGCTCCCGCCGCGCCTAGGTTCCCGCCATGCGTGCCGCGCGCAAGAGCGCGGCACACACGGCCGTAGGTAGGGAGGTGGTGCTCGCCGCGAACTCGGCCGTTCTCATGGCCGTGAGCGCGGCGAACGCCATCGTAGAGAATGTCTACAGGGCGCAAACGCCACCTGCACGGGCTTCACCTGTGCAGGGGCCAAGCGCCTTCGTGGACCACGTAGACATCGCGCCGTCGGGCAGCGTCCCAGATTCGCTGGAGTACGCACTCGACGACGCGATTCGCGTCTTCTGCGGCCCGCACGCCGAGGCGGCTGCATGTGCGCCGACACCGGTTAGGTCGGTGTACACAGCGGCCGGCTCGGCGACAGCGGGGGGCGATGGCCCCACGACGGTGTCGACTAGCGCGCGGGCTTCACCCGTGCCCTCGGCATCGGCTTGCGCACCGGCTTCACCCGTGCGCAGCGTGGGGACGACCGCCCCGCGACACCGGTTGCCGCGCGGGCTTTCACCCGCGCCAACGACCGGGGTCGTTGTTAGGGATGGTGATATAGGTGCGGTGGCGGCGATGATGTTGTCTTCTTTCCCTACTGGGACTGTCGCCGCCACCGCTTCGTCCAGCTTCGTCCCCGAGTCGAGGCAGCGGTTCTGGGACCGCAGCGCCGACTCGGAAAGCACATCGGGTGCTTCCACGCCGGCGCGGGCGCGATCGCCGCTGCGTCGCACGGGCGACGCGACGGCGAGCGTGCTCGCGGGTGCGGAGGCCTACCTCCGCACCGAAGGGGAAAAGGGTCGCAGGGCCAGGAAGGCCACTGCTGCCAAACTGGCCGCGGCTAGCCAGTGCGCCGCGCTGATAGGGGACGTACGTGTGCTCGGCCCTGGGGAGCTCCGCCTAGCGGCGAGCGCCCAGGTCGCCGACATCCTCCAGGTCGCCCAGACGTCGGGCAACCTGAAGGGCGCATACGTGCGCCGACTGAAGGAGGCTGCGACCCGGCTGTCGGACATAGTCGACACGCTGGTGACGCGGAATCCAGAGTCGGAAGCCTGGAGACTCGGCAACGAGAACTCCAGGCTGCGCGCCGAGCTCGGCGCCTTGCGGGAGGAGAACCTCTCCTACCGTAAGGAGTTCGAGCAGATGCGGAAGGCCATGAAGGCCCCCGCTGCGGATGCGGCCCCGGTTCCCGCTGTAACGGCGGAGCCGGGTCCCGTGCCCGCTAAGCGGAAGGCCAAGGCCGCCGCGGCGGAAAAAGTCCCGGCCCCGAGCCGGTTCATATATCCGCCGCGGTCCCCAGAACGGTTCCGGCTACCGCCGCTGTGGCGGAGCCGGTTCCTACACCAACCGCTGCGCACACCGGTGTGGATTATGATATGCTCACGCATATCATCGCCCGCACGGTGGGCGCGATGTTGACGCTCGGCTTGCCGGGATTGAGGAGCGGCTGCCGCCCGCGCCAATTCTTCGCCCGCCGCTTGCGGCGGACAGGAAAAAGGCCGCGGAGACACAACCGCTGCCTAAAACGGCGGGAGCTGCCGCCGCCGCCCGCCGGACCCCGGGGAAGTAATTCCCCGGTACCGATGGAGGTGGTGGTAGCCCCCGTCGTCGGGGTGGCGGACTCCCCACCGCCACCCCTCCCCAAGAAGAAGGTGAAGAGGGGGAGTAAAGCAGAGGGCGAAGAAGCTGCGCCGAGCCGCAGTTCTCGCCGCCGCCTCTGCTCCGGCGCCTAAGCCCGGGCCACCGGCCCCTGCCGGCCCCAGACTCATGGCTAAACCCGCGGCCGCGACACCGGCCGTCGCGGCACCCGCCGTCGTGGCACGCGCCGTCGCGGCACCTGCCGTCGCGCCACCATCGGCTGCGGTGGCCCCTGCCCCCGCCCCCGTTCCGGAGGGGGGGGCGTGGTCCACGGTCGTCCGAAGGAAGAAGGGCAGGGGCGGGGGCGGAAACGCCCCGCCCTCTCCTCGGCGCAAGCACCGGCTTCGCCATCGGGGCGGAAACCGGCGCGCAAGCCACGGGCTACGAAGCCCGTGGTATTTCAGGAGCCGAGATCGGCAGCAATTATCATTAAGTTGCTGCCGGAATCGGCCAAAAACGGTATTGGCTACCGGGAGGTCTTCGCGAAGGCCGCCTCGGTGGTCAATATCACCGAGCTAGGCCTCAGAGAGGGGCTGAAAGTGACGCGGACCGCCCGGGACGCTCGACTCCTGGACTTCCCCAGGACCCGAGAGCGCGACTAGGGCGAACCGCGTCGCCGAGGCCCTTCGAGGGCGCTCAAGGGATGGCCGAAGTCATCCGCCCCGTAAAGCGTGGGGAGCTTTACGTCTCAGGGCTGGATGAGTCGGCCACAGTAGATGGGCTTCGCAGTGCCATCGCCAGCGTGGGCAACTGCCTGCGCGACGATGTTAAGGCGAGGCACATCGGCATAGGACTTGGGGGGATGGGCGCATCATACGTGATGTGCCCCGTCTCTGCAGCCAAAGCCATCGCCGAGCGGGGCCACCTTTTGGTGGGCTTCACCTCGGCGAAGGTGGAGGCTCTGGAAGCCCGGCCCATACGTTGTTACCGTTGTTTCAACGTCGGTCACGGCACCCAGACTTGCCCGGACTCGTGCCCGGACCGGACCGGCTTGTGTCTTCGCTGCGGTAAGAGCGGACACAAGCAGCCGGACTGCACAGCCCGCGACCCCCACTGCGCCGTCTGCGCGGCGGGGGGCAAACGCGCTACCCACCCGACGTTGGCGAGGCACTGCCAGCCCCCATATGTCAAGGGTAAATTCGTCCACCCGAGGGCGAATAAACGACCGACGAGTGGAAAGGGGGTACCTATGGACACCTAAATGCCCAATACACCCCTAACACTCTTCCAAGCTAATGTTAACCACTCCCCCCCGACGCCCAGGACCTGTGCCTGCAGGCGATGGCGGAGTGGCAAGCAAACTTGGCCGTAATAAGCGAACCTTATTACGTACCCCAGCCAGGAACTGGGTGGGGATCTCGACGATGTGGTAGCCGTGGTCGCCAGAGCCGGATCTGGCACACCGCTCACCAGTCTCGAAAGAGGAAAGGGCTACGCGGTGGCGGAAAGCGGAGGTTACGTCATCATAGGCGTGTACCTCACGCGGAGCCGCCCCTGGCGGAGTACGAGCTCGCCTTGGACTCCATTAGGGCAGCCGTCGGCAGACTAGCGCCGAAGACGATATTCGTCCTAGGCGACTTCAATGCCAAGCACCAATCCTGGGGAACGCGATTACCGATGTTAGGGGACGGGCGGTTGAAGACTGGGCGCTTCAATCCAACCTGTCCATCCTGAACCAGGGGTCGGTCCAGACCTGCGTACGTGCGCGGGGTGGATCGATCATCGACTTGTCATTCGCCACACATGCGGCCGCCCGCAGAGTGGTAGGATGGAGAGTGCTGGAGGAGGTGGAGACTCTGTCTGATCACTTGTACATCAGATTCGAGCTCTCCCCTCGCCTAGCGCTAACCCTGTTCAGGGCCCCTCCCGGCTCCCACGCTGGGCTCTTACCAAGCTCGACGCGGAGCAGGCCGAGGAGAGGGCTATCATCGAATGCTGGACCTATCCAGCCGACCTGGGGAATCTGGAGGCGCAGGCTGAGCACATGCGCAAGTCCCTCAAAAGGATTTGTGACGCTGCTATGCCTCGAGCCAAACGACCGCCGCCGCGTACATCGGTCCACTGGTGGACTGAGGAGCTGGCTGAACTGCGGAGGGCAGTCCGCAGAATCAGCCACAGGCTCAAACGCAGCAGAGCGCGTCGTCCTCCAGACTATGTTGAGGAGAATGGACTCGTGGGGGAGTTCAGAGAGGCCAGAAAGGCCCTTTCGATCGCAATTCTGCGAGCGAAAGCCCGGGCTCGGGAGGAGCTCCTCGAGACACTGGACCGGGACCCTTGGGGGCGTCCGTACCGTGCGGCCCGCAACACGTTGCGGCCCTGCACCTCCACGGCTACGGAAACGCTCGAACCCGAGGTCCTCCGGTCGGTTATCGATGGGCTCTTCCCGGATCCGGGGATCTTCACTCCCCCCGATATGGGTCCAATCATTCCCGACACCTCGGAGGTGGAGCCTCACTCCATCACCGAGGAAGAGTTAGACGTCGCCCTGGACCGGCTCCGGGGCAGGAAGACGGCTCCGGGACCCGACGGGGTTCCGGGTCGGCTCCTCTTCCTGGCCGCCAAACACCTACGCGGCCAGCTGCGGGAACTGTTCGATGCCTGTATTCGCGCAGGTCAGTTCCCGTCGCAATGGAAGGAGGGCCGATTATGCCTGATTCCCAAGGGAGGCCGTCCTCCCAACGATCCGTCCGCCTACAGGCCCATAGTGTTGCTTAACGAGGTCGCCAAGGTTTTCGAGAAGATCTTAGCGGAACGCCTCGTTAAGCATCTCGATACTGTGGAGCCGGGGCTAGCACAGACGCAGTTCGGGTTTCGGCGGAGGCGCTCCACGTTGGACGCCTTCGAGACACTGCGATCTGTAACGGACGACGCAGTCCAAGCAAAGGATACTGTCCTGGCGGTTTCGCTAGACATAGCGAACGCCTTTAACAGCCTCCCTCACGAGACGATTAGGAGGGGCTTCGTGCACACGGAGTCCCCCCGTACCTCACGAGGCTGTTGGGCGCGTACCTCCAGGATAGATACATCCTTTGGGAGGGCGGCGAGTCCGAGAATCGCGCGATAGGTCGGCGACGCGTCGCGTGCGGCGTACCACAGGGATCGGTCCTCGGGCCGGTTCTTTGGAACGTCGGTTATGACTGGATCCTTCGGGTTCCGGTCCTGCCCGGAATAGGGCTAATCTGCTTTGCGGATGACACCCTACTCACGGCACGCGCTGCGTCATTCGCGGAATCCGTGGACCTCGCCAACGCCGGGCTGGCGATCGTGGTCCGAAGAATAGGTAGGCTGGGCTTGAAGGTCTCTCCCGCGAAAACGGAGGCCATCATGTTCCATAGGCGGTTTCGCAATCCCCCGCGGACTTGTCCGTTACAGTCCCAGGGGTGGACATTCGTGTAGGCCCCAGATGAAATATCTGGGGCTAATTCTTGATGGGAAATGGCTGTTCAAAGCGCACTTTGAGCAGCTAGTTCCCAAGCTCGTGAGGTCCGCAGGCGCCCTCTCTCGGCTTCTTCCCAACGTGGGGGGACCGGGGGGGACGACTAGGAAACTCTACATGGGCATCCTTAGGAGTATGGCCCTGTACGGTGCACCCGTATGGTCCACTGCACTTCACCGCCACAATAGGACTTTGTTGTGCCGCGCACAACGGGTCCTGGCGGTGAGACCATCCGAGGATACCGTACAGTGTCGTGGACGGCGTCGACACTCTTGGCAGGCGATCCGCCCTGGCCTCTCCAGGCGGACGTGATAGCCAAAGTTCGGCGCTCCCGACAGGATGCCCTCGCCCGTGGCCTGGTCTATGGCCAGGCCGAACTCCAGGTGATCAGGACGCGGGAAACCGCAGCCATGATCCAATCTTGGTCAGTAGAGTTGGAAAACCCTGTTGCTGGCATTGACACGGTGGAGGCGGTTCGACCGCAGCTGTTGCGATGGCTCTCGCGGAAACGCGGGACCCTGACCTTCAGAATGACACAGATACTTACCGGGCACGGTTGCTTCGATAAGTATCTGTGTCAGATTGCGGGCTGCTTGCCTTCACCCCAATGCCGCCAGTGTGGCGCGCTGGACACGGCGTTACACACGCTAGTCGAGTGCGCAGCATGGGCACCTCAGAGGTTTGAACTCGAGACACTTGTAGGACCGATCGAATCGCTGGGCGATCTGGTGCAAGCCATGCTGCACAGCGACGATTGGTGGGTGGGTGCGGCCAATTTCTGCGAGACGGTAGTGTCTCATAAGGAGGCCGCGGAACGAGATAGGAGAGAGATGGTAGTGCGCATGCGTCTCGCGGGCGCCGACGTCAGTTGGGAGCCCGGAGGCGCAGGTATGCGCATGACCTCCCTCCCTGAAATACCGCTGCAGGGGCCCTCTAGCATCTAGGGAGCAGAGGAGTCTTCACCCCTGTTGACGAAGTGAGTTTGCCTCTCCCGGGGCATTCTCAAGCACTTGTGCGCTAGGATCGGTGTGGGCGTAACTACGTTCTGTATCTCACGCCTTTCCTGCCATAAGCGCGGGGCACATGGGAGGAGGGTGGTTTTAGTGGGGTATTGATTAGTCGAGTCTCCACACAAGCCGGTTGATTATTGTTTGGATTGCCTCAGTGGAAAGCCTCCATGATCAACAACGGTCTAATCCTAGCAAAGGACCCGGTATGTGCGAAATGCATTTCCCCCCTTAAAAAAAAAAAAAAAAAAACGACCAGTTATGCCCGTTCGACCGCAGCTGTTGCGACGGCTCTCGCGGAAACACGGGACTCTGACCTTCAGAATGACGCAGATACTTACCGGGCACGGTTGCTTCGATAAGTATCTGTGCCAGATTGCGGGCTACCTGCCTTCACCCTAATGCCGCCAGTGTGGCGCACAAGACACGGCGTTTTATACGCTAGTCGAGTGCGCAGCATGGGCACTTCAGAGGTTTGAACTCGAGACAATAGCAGGTCTGATGGATTCGCTGGGCAGTTTGATGCAAGCCATGCTGCATAGCGATGATCATTGGGTGGGTGCGGCCAATTTCTGCGAAACTGTTATGTCTCAAAAGGAGGCCGCGGAACGAGATAGGGAGAGAGGTATAAGTGCGCATGCGTCTCGGGGGCGCCGACGACAGTCGGGACGCAGACGCAGATATGCGCATGATCTCCCTCCCTGAAATACCGCTGCAGGGGCTTTCTAGCATCTAGGGAGCATAGGAGTCTTCACCCCTGTTGACGAAGTGAGTTTGCTCTGATTCCCGGGGCACTCTCAGGTACTTTTGCGCTAGGATTGGCGTGGGCGTAACTACGTTCTAATTCTCATTCCTTTCCTACCATAAGCGCGGGGCACATGGGAGGAGGGTGGTTTTAATGGGGTAGTAGCCCTTGGGCATTTGTCCATTGGTTCGAGTCTCCACACAAGCCGGTCGGTTACTGTTTGGATTTCAGTGGAGTGCCTCCATGATCGACAACGGTCTAATCCCTAGCAAAGGACCCGGTATGCGCGAAATGCATTTCCCCGCCTGAAAAAAAAAGATTATCCCGAGCTAAAAGTTAGTGAAATCAGTTATAATAATGGACTTAGAACAATTCGACGGGTTAATACTGGGTAGTGGGCGTTATGTGCAACCCAAATTAAATTGATCCAAATAAAAAAACTAGTAACAAAAGTTCCCCAAATTTTGGAAAATAACTCCCATTTGTCACCTGAAAACACCAATCAATACCTTTGATTTATCGAAATTAAATTTCATGTTTTCACAAAGAAATCATGAGAAAAGTGTTAAACTTATCGATGAAATGAGACCTTATCCTTATACTTTCCTTTTTTAAAATAGTTCCGACACATGTTAATAGCGCAGGACGGCATAATTTTTACTTTTTTTGCGATAGCTCTAGCCCGTAAAGTAGTCGAAACGACACTAAAATGCCTGAGGAGCAAGTGCACCAATTTTAGGGAAGATTTGTGCAGTTCCTGCGTTATCTAAACGTTTATATGATCTATGAATATACTTAACAAAGTGAAACATAATATGTATGTACGTCTTGCACTACACTTTCCTATTGGATCCTAGGAGGGAACTGAACAAGAATTAAGGGATGAATGTCAAGCGAATAACCCCGGGGACCGCGCCGCGGGCACCTACCCTTGTTTTATTATACCTTTAGATCGTATTTTCGTGCGAACTCAGGAAATAACGGCCACTAAATAACGGTGAAATTGTTTTACAGTGTTTGTTTCCCGCTTCTATAAATTTGAGGAACTATGTATTGCTGATATTTCATGTTGTCATCATTTATTTTAACATTTTTTAACAGAATTATGACTTTAAAAGATGCTTGAAGTTAGGTATATATATTTGTCAGTAGTAATTAATTCAATTAGATAATGTTTTTCTATGTGATCTTTCTGATTAGTCGAGAACCTCTCTAGAGTTATCTACCTCTTTACCGGATTGAGTAGGTTGGGGGGCCTCGAGGTTTTATCTCTTTACCCCGGCTGCAACTCAGTGGACCAGTTTCTTTTTCTCCTCCATCCTAACGAACTTAATATGTTAGGATGGATGAGAATAAGTCTTTTCTATCTTTTTATTATATTGTTACGAGTTAGCGGACTCGAATTAAAATGCCGTTAGAATTATTATAGAGTTTATTAGAACTATACAAACATGAATAACACGGGTACAAATATAACCGAACACAACAAATCCAAACATAATGCACAAGGTCGTAATTCAATAAAACGCGCAAAGTTATACTTCACAAATGCAAATTTGTCCGCCCGTATCGTCGACATATTTTCCTAGAATCAGCTTGTACTTAATCTGTAACACCTGGCTAATGGATGCAGCCGACAGGTAATAATATGTGCTTTTACAGACTGTACGTGGAATTTGTCTTCGTCGAAGCCTAAGTTGTAACAATATTTTTATTTCTTTATTCTTTTTCTTTTATCTTTTTATTGCTTTATTTATTTATAACTCTTTAACAGTGGACCAGTTACCCGCCGGTAACTAGGTTTGGAGCTGCTACGTTGGCCAATCTGCGGTCCGCGATGGCTTTTGCAGGCTTTGCGCTGGCTATTTCTGAGGCTTAGTTGGCCATCCATTAGCTTTCGGTGGCCATCTCGGGCTTTAGGTAGCCATCCGTGGCTTCTGGTGGTCTGTCAGCGGATTTCGCTACCTCACGCCATTGTCATGGTTAGGTGAGCGTATAAGATCACGAGAAGTCGGCAGCCAGGTGCGTTGATGGTCTGTCAAGAGTTTAAGAGTTTGTTTTTTGGGTTGCGTATCAAATCTTCCTGTCACTCTGTCTGTGTGGGTACGTATGTCACAGTCATTTTTCTTAAAAACTGGTATCTATATGACTAAAATGTAACACTGGCTATTTGGATTAACTATATAGCTTTACATTAAATTCTACATCAATATAAAAAGCAATAAAAGCAAATAAATTAATAAAACGCCATTTAATCTGTAGATTTAATTTAATTCAAAATTATGCATTAAAAAAGGTTTTGTAATTGGGTGCGATATAAATATGAAGCACTTTTATTAATCATTTGAGAAATCAAGTAAATTTTGGGTGGTTATAAAAAAATATCCACGAAGGCTCTGCTTCGCTCCGCTCGAGCTTTAGCCTTCTAATCCATATTTAAAAAGTTCGGATATGTTCATAATAAACAAAAAGGGCCTCATATCTATACCGCACCCTTGTAATTTTACATTTATTAATACAAAAGTCGAAATCAATTGCAGTTTGTACATGTGTAATAAAAGTGTATTAGGGGGAAATAGGGCAATGTTACTCAGCGCCTAATAGATGAAACGAGATTGATGCTTTGTACCCGGGATACGCAGTAGTAATTGAATCATTGGCTCAATATCAACCACTCACCTGTGCACATGTCAATTTATGTTCAACTTACATACAAGATTGTACTTGTACCTCGTTTAATTTATTAGGATCGAATAAAATATTCTATTTATTGGTTTAACCTAAGACCCAACACCGAGCATCCACAGTTCACTGCCACCAGGAAGGTACTATCTATATAATGTACAGTTTTTCACAGTTACAAAATAAATAAATGTAAATAAATACAGTGACTAGACTTGTGAAGGATTATTACATACATATATACATAATATCATGCCTATTTCCCGTAGGGGTAGGCAGAGACTAAGGATCTCCACTTGTGACGATCCTGACAAACAACTTTCACTTCATCTATTTTCATTAACCTCTTCATACATGCACATAGGATTATTACCTATCATTAAATAGATCAATTTAAGAATGCAGCTGCAGTTATTGTCTTTATTTGTTTTTTTCTCGTTTTATATTTATTTATGTAAATGTATTGTATATTATTTACATATCTATATCATATTAGTATTATTTTTATATTTTATTAATGTACTAACTGATGCCCGTGACTTCGTCCGCGTGGTGCGGTTTTTTAACAATCCCACGGGAACTCTAATTTTTTGGGATCAAATCCTATAAGTTGACTAGGGATATAAGCTACCACCATACAAAATTTCATTTAAATCGGTCCAGTCGTTTCGGAGATTAACCGGTACAAACAGATAGACAAACAGAGATCCAAAATAATTGAAAAAATCTAAATTAGTTCTATTTCACTTCTTACATCCCCCTGACTTGGTTTTTAGCATTATTTTCATTGTACAGAAATTCGACCTCTACAGTTTTATTATATATATATAGATATATAGATAGATGTAAGTTGTATCAGCATCAGAATATTGTAATCGAATCGCATCAGTATCTTGCAATAAATAAATATATACATACATGGTGTATATATTTATTGATTACAAGATACTGATTCAGTGATGGGAGGATAATGCAAAAAACCACTGTTCTTATCGCACTTCTTGTCCATCCAAAGGTTGCCTGGAAGAAATCGCTAAAAGCAATAAGACCGCCTATTGTACTATAAAATTTTATTTCTGTTAACTGTACCTTTTAAAACACATACTCATTCATCCATTCATACATATAGTTGTTATGACAAGTACTATGGGCGATCGTATCGCTGGAAGCGATTTCTAAAAGCCAACCTTCAGATGAAAAAACACAGAGTAGGGAAGAAGGTAGGTATGCAAGATATTATACTAATCTATCTTCAATCTATAATAGAATAAATAGATCTATAGAAGAGACGAGCTGGTACTATGCATTTAAAAATGAGAAAAAATCAGGGTGACTACTACTACTACTACTACTAATTTGGGCCAGCAGATTCCGAAAATGCAATGTTTTGAAATTTTGTCTGTCTTTTTTTTATTATTTTATTACATGAGTTCAGCATACAGGTAGATGGCCTACCTGATGGAAAGCCGTTACCATCATAGGTGTTAGCAATGTCTTGTCGCTCTCTGAATGGAAGATTGGAAACCTGGCCACTAATGCCGGAACACAGCTCAAGCTTGTTATGGCGGCATACTCTAGACCAGGGGTGGTACTTGGTAGCCATCCAGACGAGGAAATACCCTACCACTTGGCTGTGGGTTTTTTTGTCGCCTCCTACGACAGGCAGGAAATCGTATTCTTTCTTCGTTCCTATACGGATAAAAAAAAGATTATCACGTGAAAACTATTGAATGGATTTAAATGAAACTGCCGGGTCAAAGGATATTTTTATCCCGATAAATGACGTCGTTTTCGTGGGATAGACAAATACAGGGGAAAAGACGGTGCAATTGTTAAAAAACATGTCATGGCAACGCGAACGAAGTTTTGTTGGCAAATGCTAATTTGTTTGTTTGTTACTGACTAAAGCAATCGCGGTCCAAATAACGCGGATTCAAATCCTAGCTGGGCATACATCACTAAAGGATCTGGAGATGAAAATATGATACTTGTACGATTGCAAGTTCCTCGGAATACTAATCCGAAGTTTAAGCGAGTAAATCTGCGGGAAAAACCTGAGTTCAACATTTTTATATAATTTTAAACATACATATATTTACATAATTGGAACATGAGACAGTTTAGATCTAAAAAATAAGTCTCTTAAATTTTCTTTTTTATAAGAAAAACTCAGAAAAGCATAAGGTTTCATGAAAATGAAGTAGAAAAGTAGTTTTCAAGTCTAATTTGCCTGGAGCTGATTCCGACCCGAAGAGCGCTGTGCAAATTGCACTACCGCTAATAGTGGTTTTATTCCTTTTACATTTTTAGACGAGTAAAACACAGAATGCTATTCCAGAATTTATATGAAAAATCGGCCCTTAATATAATATATTTCAAGTAGTAGTATAACATGATATAATATGTGTAAAGTAGGAGTTAAGTTTAAAATGCGAATACTATTTAGTATTAAGTATTAAGGGCCGATTTTTCAATCATCAGATAAAAGTTATCCATCGAATAAATTATAACCTGACTGAATTTAAAAGTGAAACAATCCAACTGTTTTATTTGCGCAACTCATAGTGTTTAATTTGTTCATGTTGTATTTTATCCTGAGATAACTTTTATATGGTATGTATATTTTACTTGTAAAAAAGGGACGTGCAGAAAGGCCAATTCATCAACGTAACTATTTCAGACAATTTATCTACTTCTTGACTTGTTTGTTCGATTTATTTAGGTTTATGACTTGGCAGCTAGGCCTTGAAGCCAGATCTTAGATTACAATATAGTTTTTTCCTTTTATTAAGCCTAAGTATAGCTCAGCTGAACTGTAGGTTATCAACCGAAGCCATTCAACGGAATTCTTGTGATAACTCGAAAGCCCACATTTGAATATACAGTTCACATTTCTCACAAAGACACTTAATGACTACTCAAAAACTATCAATATCCTACAACTACTGTTCATTTTAGAGTAATTTTACACATTTTTAGAAAATAAAACTGCAAGCACAACAACTCCTTTCAGTTCCCCCAAAAACTCCCGTTTGTTCGATTGAAGTCCATTTGGACATAGTGCAGCCAGCTTGCCGTTTTTCATTCCTTCTAGCTAGTGTCAATCATTCATTAATTTAATTTTTTTGAATAATTCTCCAGCAAACAAATACCAGGTATCCATTGGATAGGATTTATCCCACTTATCCAGTCTTTTTTTTTATGCGCAGGGGAATACATTTCGTACCATACTGAGTCCCTCTCGGCTGTGGAGGGTGGCACCGTTTGTGTGGAAGAACATGAGATGACGAGCGAAGCTACACTCATTGTTCAACCGCGCAACAAGCTTGCCCGGGATGCAGTGACCCACTTCACCAACAGAGCTTGGACCCGTCACATCCCCACGATGCGCGGACCCCTGCGATGGAATAATGGGAGGAGATTTTGCGCATACCTGTGTCTCCGGAGGTCAAACTGACGACGGCGTCCGGGGAGCGCATGCGCAGCTCTCTCCCTTATTCTCTCAGTGGCTTCCTTGCGGGACATTACTGTCTCGCAAAAGGAAGAAACCGCTGACCAGTGATCGTCGCTGTGGAGCATGGCCTCAACCAGTCCTCTCAGCGAATCGATCGGCCCTACGATGGCCTCGAGCTCGACCATTTATCGAGTCTTAGCCTACTTGCTTTGACTGACGCTAAAGCAAACAGTTATGTGGCAAGTCGAAAAAGTCACGTTTTATTTAATGGTTAATATTTTCCATAAAAACACATTATTGTTATTTCGAAAGAATCAATATACTGAAAACTGACTAAGTGATGCAAGCTTCCTGGCCAGGATTTGAACTCACTGACGTCTTCTTTGAAACGCAAATTTGTGACACGATAACGTTATCAACTAAGCTATAAACAAGTATATGTTTATAATCATTAACCATAAATATAAGTTTTTAAAAAGAATACCTAGTTATTATTTTCTTTGATCTAACAGCACGTGAAACCAAGCGATTACCACTATACTTTTAAAATTTAATTAAATTACACGAATGACACTTCATACATAATACCAAAGAGTGAATTTAACATATAAACAAAACCTATATTATTGTTTGATTCTTTCAAATATCACTTGTCACTATCATATAAACATATACTTAAAACTAAAAAAGTTAAGCTTTTACATTGTTTTATACAATGCATCCCTACTATATCTAAGGGAAGCGTTTTCACGCGATAAACAAACAATAGAATTGCCGAATAAAGCCGAGTGGAGCTGGAGGACTATTATAAAAGTCTGCGTTAACAAAAGTAACAATCAATTAACGGCGTCAAACCCTAAGATTACTTCCTCCTGGCTCTTATAATTCACAAAAATAGACTTTAAAACCAGCTTGCTAAAGTTGTGAATAGCTATAAAAACTAAAGCAATTTCGATGAGCATTCGTGGACTTGATTGCTCAGTGCAATGTGGTTTTAAAGTCAATATTCAAGTTTAATGCTGTCACTCTTTGTTTGATTTATACTCAGAGCTTAAGTACCCTCTTAAGTAAATGTTTTGGAACTGTAAAGGAACCGAGCTGTTTTGTAAGATTCTGGAAGATCTTCGTTCCTCATCAACTCTGTAGTCTCTTAATCTGTTTTATTTTTATAATTATTCAACTATATATATTTTATATTATTTATGTTTTATGACTCCACCTGCTGGTCTCAGGCAGAAGAACAGCACTGATCTTAGTGGGCAGCATTACGCTCTTTGGATCCAATTTTAGCACTTACATTGTTTCCTACGTTTTATTGAAGTGAAACTTCTTTAGAGTCGTTGTGATTTGAAACTCGATGAAAAGAAAAAAGCGACACCAAAAAGAGATATTTAAACACTATGCATATAAAGATAGAGTTGGAAATATTTCGAAGTATCGAAGTTCATAAATCAAATGCAAACTAGAGCATTTGTTATTATTTATTATCCTATTTTACTATTTCCTATTTTAGTTATCATAAGCCTCTCGTGTTATTTATTGTTCAAAGTTAAAATATGGAATCTAAATAATATGTGTTATAATAAATATGAAATGTAATATTTTGCATTAAAATGTAAAATAATTTTTGAGCTTGGTAAAAATATTATAAAAATAATAAACCTTATAATTATCCTAATACTCCTGATATTTATCTCATTCTCTCGTAGGCTACTTCTCTGAAGTTTCACTTCTGCCGTGTGTGAATTGCACCCACACACAATATTTTTTTCTTCTTACTATTTAAAACTCTAGTATTTGTCCTAAATAAAACAATTCTTTCTTTTTTTCTTACTAGCATACTTGTGGATGTGTATTGTGCATTGACGATTTATTCAAAGTTTTGCTGAATAACATTTTTTGAAATTAATTTAAGGAGAAAGCAGAGGTACCATATTAATCTTTCAATCCATAGAAGCTTCGTGTCTTCATAAAAATGCTTCACGCTCATGTTTTATGAGGTGATAAATATGGATTTATTTATTTATAATATGTTTCTTACGACTTAACACACACAAATTAATAGAAGAACATTTTAAAGGTTTTTGTGGTATTTTAATTTGATTTATAAAAATAACATTAATATTACCATGGAAGATTCTATCTTGTATTATTTATTAAATAATAAAATGAATTTAGTTAGTTACGTTATATTTTTTGTTAAGTTAAAAAAATCATAGGAAATGCTACCCAGAAAAGCAAGTCAATTTTTATAATTTATACAAGTAACTTTATAAAATCAGCGTCAGTTCTTAAGGCGAAGCTTTCGATACAAACGCACAAATGTAAAAGAATTGTATTCCTCCAGCAGTGCCGTGCCTCGAGCGAGACTTGTCAATACTCTTTGATATGCAAATGCTACTTAGCCACTTGCGGAAGTCGCCGCTGTGCCATCTCAGATTACAATACTTTTTTAAATCCCTTTATTTGAAAACACGAATGTTTTCAGCCTATCTACAGTAGTGGTATGAAAATGTTAGTCAGTTTTCAAATTGATTCATTTAACGTTCCGCGAGCACATGTCCTTGTCAAACTAAGTCACAGCAAATTATATTTAACTATTCGACAATAAAGTGACGAACATTTTCGTTCCGTGACTGTACTTAAGTTCATATAAGATGGTTTATTTCTGTCTTTCAATTTAGATGATTCAACTAAGGTGACCCATATAAACATAAACTTGAATCATTAATTGTGATTGAATATCGTCATGTCCTGTCAGTTCTGTGCTTTTCAACTAAATTAATTCAACTTGGTTGGTTATCTAATATTAGCATTACGAACATAGTATTTCAAATGGTCAGGTTCTATAATTTATACATTAATTTGCCTAACTACTGGATAAAAGACAAACTTCATAAGTAATGTAAATTTTCTATCAATGGTAACTATAAAAACCCGGGTAAGGCGACCAATTCAAATAAACAATAAAGACTGAAGCTAAAGAAACCGTATTACATACATACATACATAATATCACGCCTGTTTCCCATGGGGGTAGGCAGAGACTATGGATCTCCACTTGCGACGATCCTGACAAACAACTTTCGCTTCACCTACTTTCATTAACCTCTTCATACATGCACGTTTATTTGAAATGCTTTTTACCTGACCTCTCTTTAACACTTCTGATATTTGGTCATGGTGTGTTCGTCTCGGTCTACCGGCAACAGCCCTACCATTCACAATACTGTCATACACCTGTTTTGTGATTCTACTTTTATCCATTCTCTCTACATGTCCAAACCACCTTAACATACCTTTTTCAACTCTTGTTATTACATCTTCTTTCAATCCACAACGTTCCCTTTATCACACTGTTCGTTATCATATCATTCAAGCTAACCGCACATATACTTCTCAAAGCTCTCATTTCAACTGCGTTTATCCTACTTTCATGCTTCTTCTGCCATACCCAACTTTCACTGCCATACATTAGGGTTGGCACCAACACCCCTTTATGGACAGCCAAGCGTGCCTTTACAGACACTTTCTGGCTGTTCATAAAAGAGTTTAGCGCTCCATTCACCTTATTACCTGCCATAACTCTCCTTTCAATATCCCTTTCATGCTTTCCGTCTCTGGTAAACATGCAGCCTAAGTAAACAAATTCTCTGACTTGCTCTAACTTTTGATTTCCTATCTGTATATTACAACTTGTCATTCTTTCATCTCTTTCAAACACCATAACTTTCGTCTTATTCACATTAAATTTTCATACCCTTTCTCTCAAAAGACTCGTTCATAATTGTTACCATCTCCTGTAACTCCGTTTCCGATGACGCAAGTATAACCTGATCATCGGCGTAGAGTAGACATTTGATAAGTAACTCATTCATTCTTAAACCACTTTCACTTTCTTTCAAATTGTCCAAGCAACTGTCCAAGAATATGTTGAACAACCACGGCGACGCTACACAACCCTGTCTAACACCCTTTTCAATGCTAAACCATTCAGTGTAGGCGCCGTTGACCCTAACACAAGCACTGGAATCACTATAGAGGGACTTCAGTGATCGTATCAGGTTGTCTGTTATCCCATACTTAGCTAGCGCCGACCACAGTTCACTTCTTATCATTCTATCATAAGCTTTTTCCAAGTCTATAAATGCACAATACACGTTTTGACCTTTGGCCAAAAACTTTTCATTTATACACCGTAAAGTAAAGATTTGGTCCACACATCCCATTCCCTTTCGAAAACCCGCTTGTACATCCCATACTTTCTCTTCTGTTACTTTTAATACCCGTTCAATCAACACTTTAGCATATATTTTCCCGACAACGCTAAGAAGGCTAATGCCTCGAAAATTTTTACAATCCTGTTGTGACCCTTTTCCTTTGTACAGTGGTACAATAACGGCTTTGCACCAATCTTTTGGTACACAGCCCCTCTTCCAGCATATATTAAAAAGGCGGTACAAAAGACTTGCGATCAGACCTTGTCCAGCCTTTAGCATTTCTACGGTTATCCTATCATACCCAGCAGCCTTTCCTAGTTTCATACTATTCAATGCTTTCACAATTTCATCCATAACTATACTATCGCTATTGTCTTCTCTATTGTCCTTTTCATCAGTCATACTGTTCAAATCCGCTATATCTTTTTCAAACAAACCTTCAAAATATTCTTTCCAGCGATTCAATATGTGTTTTTCTTCTTTCACAATATTTCCATTCTTGTCCCTAATTACATTGAGCTCAGACTGTACTACCTTTCCTCTAGCTCTTTTTATAGATTTCCAGAAATATTTAATGTTACTCTGGAAATCTTCAGAGATTCTTTCATCCAAATCATCTTTTTGCTCATTCTTTTTCTTTTTGACCGTTATTTTAACTATTTCATTCATCCTTTTATACAAAATTTTTGCCGAATTTACATCTTCCTTTTTGTATTCTTCAGTCTTAGGTCAGCTCTTAAAGCTAACCAATCCTTCCATGCTTTCTTTTTATCATTCACTACACTTTGTACTTCCTTATCCCACCAAATATTCTTCACGCATTTACCCGTTTTTCTTTTAGTTGCACCACACACATCAATCGCAACACTCACAACTTCGGTTTTAAAGGACATTCATAACTCCTCTATCTCGCACATATCATTCATCCTAACAATTTTTTCTTCTAACTTTTCAACTTTTATTCTTTCTTAGTGTATTAGATTTAGATTTATCGGAATGTTGGTGCCTCCAAGATTTGAAAAGATCTTTTATTCGGCATACTACTAAGAAGTGATCTGTATTGATTCCTGTACCCCGATATGATCTAGTGTCCAGAATGCTTTTCCTCAATCTTTCATCTACTATTACAAAATCAATCATACTTTTCCCTTTCACATTTTCCCACGTGTACATATGAATATTCTTGTGACAGAACATTGTGTTAGTCACGCACAAATTCCATTCTAAGCATATCTCAAGCAAACAGTTACCATTCATATTTATTCTTTCATCTCCGTATGTACCTAGCACCCTTTGTAAAACGAGATGGTTATCATCTCGTTTTAAACCTACCCAGCCATTAAAATCACCTAACATAATTAATTTTTCGTTCTGCTTACATGTAAGCAGCACACCTCTCAAACGTTCCCAAAACTTGTCCTTTTCCTCTATGGTTTGTCGGGAGGAGTTAGTCGAGCTCATGTCTGATGGTGCATATGCCCCAACCACAAAAAGCCGAGTCAAGCCAACTTTCAGTCGAATCCATACAAGTCTTGGGCTAACACATTCATGCTCTTTCACACATTCTTCCATTCTTTCAGAGAGAATAAGGCCTACTCCTCGACTCCCTCTATCTGTCGCTTTCACTCCTGACCAATACGCCGTAAACTGACCGTACTTAGTGGTTTCACATGCTTTCCGCTTCGTCTCACTCACACATAATAAATCTATCTTTCTTTCATTCATCATCTGACATACTTCATCTATTTTACTGTCCATCCCTCCTTTAACATTCATCGTTGCTAAGCGGCTCTCCACAGGCCGCTTTTCGCCCCCATGAGAAACGAGACGTGACGAGTTGCGAGCCGCGTCGCCGCCGTTCGGATTATTATTATATACACTACATATTCCATTGCGTGTTCTCATGGGCTTTCTTACACTATATTAGTACATATTTAAATACTTATATATTAACATTTTTCTTTTTTTTTTTAAACGAAACATTATAATTAATTTATAAAGTCTTTAAAAAACAAAAATCACAGCATATCATCGCAGTGTGAGCTGGTGTGAGCTTTTTCTCAATTTATTAGCAGCGACATGAATATTATAGAAGCGGAGATACCGTAGGTTGTGGTTTGAATTGTATTAAATTAATTATAAAATACATACATCCGAGCTACTTACTCTTATAGTTTTATATGAATTTCAGAAAGGGATGCGTATACAATGTGTGTTGTCTGCTGCATATTATTATCGTCTTACATACCTTATTTAGAAGGTTGTTACTAGTTGAAAGCGAGAGAGTGATACATACCTGGGTGAATGAGTTATGTGACGTTAGAAAGATTTTTATTTTATTTTTTACGTTGAATGCAGCTGTAATGTGCAATAAAACCATACGATGAAGGAGTTATGTAGGTACAAACGCAAAATGATAACAAAGACACTTTGTTGCCTATTTTCTCAATGTTTGCCGATTGTAACATATCCCTTTCACGCGGTAATATCTTCAATTGTAAGTCTTATAAAAGTATATAGAAACCAAGGTGCTTGCCTAAAAACCTCGGCGTTTAGTAAACGAGCATTTTTCCGGCAAATGCCCTACACTCGTTGAGCAATTTGCCTCTTATTTCCCAGCCAAATGGACCCGTTTGCCGACACCAAAAATTCTCTCATCCTTTTACAAACCCAAATTTCTCCGAGAAGAAAATTTGAAAATTTTCGCCAAAGGACCAATTATTCAGTGGTAATTTAAAACTAACTCAACGCTAAGTATATTCCCGTGATATACTATTTAGTAAATTAAAATAGTATATGTTTAGAAGCTTTATAGAGGTTTCGTATACTTTTACGCTTTTTTTAAATATGCACTCCCCGAAAATGGTGAATTTAAATACTTTAAAATCATGATTATGGTTTTTTCCTTACTAATGAGGGTAAATGTTGTATTCATTACGTTAAGCAATTTAAGTTTACAGATAACGGATAATACGATTGAAAAAAGAGCTTTTATGAGTAAAAACGACTTATTTAGGTCTAAAATGACATAATCCATCGAGAAAAATTTAATCAAAATTTATATCTGGAGCATTGCTTTATATGAGTGTGAAGCATGGAAAATGACACAAAGAGATCGCGATAGATTAGACGATCTGAAATGTGGTGTTGTAGACGGGTGAAGAAAACAAGTTAGGAAGAAAAGAAGACCAATGAAGTATTGGATATGGTAAAGGAGAAGCGCATAAGTTTAAAAACTCTGGAAGAAAGAAGTGGGAAGATCTTTGGCCAATTGCTACGACACGATACCTTCTTAAGCATGTTAATCGAAGGTAAAGTGGAAGCAAGGAGAAGGGAAGGTAAGGCGGGCATTCATGGATCAAATAAAGGAAAAAGTGGGTGTCGTGTCGTACAAAGAAGTAAAACAACTGGCCCTTAATAGAGAAGGTTGGAGAAGACTTCACCGACAAGAGCACAGCTCTTAAATGATGGTGATGATGATGATGATGATGACGGATAATATACAACTAGGGTCTCAAGATTTAAGCAGTATTTTTTATTTGAGATCAATAAATTTTGGGCTCAGTATAAAATTTTGTTTCCGGGATGCAAAAATTCGAGTCAAGCACTAAAATGTATTTAAAATGACGACGGTTTGAGTATTATAAAATATTAGCTGACCCGGCGAACTTCGTATCGCCATATTTTCTGAATTTCTAAAAGACTGTTTCATGACACAAAAACAAAATCACCAAAATCGGTCCAGGTGATTAGGAGAATTCTATAACCCGATCTCAGCGCCACCTACCGGTTCTAATTGTGAAACTAAACCATTCGGGAACCCACCTACTCAAACACACAAAAACAAAATTACTAAAATCGGTCCAGGTGATTAGGAGGATTCTATAACCCGATCTCAGCGCCACCTACCGGTTCTAATTGCGAATCTAAACCATCCGGGAACCCACCCACTCAAACAAACAAAAACAAAATCACCAAAATCGGTCCAGGTGATTAGGAGGATTCTATAACCCGATCTCAGCGCCACCTACCGGTTCTAATTGTGAGTCTAAACCATCCGGGAACCCACTCAAACACACAAAAACAAAATCATCAAAATCGGTCCAGGTGATTAGGAGGATTCCAGAACCCGATCTCAGCGCCACCTACCGGTTCCAATTGTCAATCTAAACCATCCGGGAATCCATTCAAACACACGAAACAAATATCATCAAAATCGGAAAAGTCGTTCTCAAGTTGTGCTCGTACATACATTTCTACGATTCATTTTTATATATAAGATTATACTTCAAGCATAATAAATTTATTAAATTGGGGAAATGACAATCTCTGTATATAACAGAAATCTTTAGGCCTAATTCGAGTAACGCTCAAACTACATAAATCTTTTCCATAATTGAACTATGAAAAATTGAATTCTAAGCAAGCTAACCTGAAGATAACTCCACTATAAAGGCCTTGTTCTTTTATTATCAACATGAATTAATATTGAAAACGAATACAGACAAAAAATTGTTTTTGTTTTCAAATACATCAAGCCGCCGCCTAGCTGTTGAATATTTAATTGGACCGGTGGGTTCAAACTTTTTAAAATCAAACTTTTCGTTACAAAGCTACCCATGACAATGGTCACATTCATCCATTTAAATTAATATATAAATGTGAACGTAACTTTGTACGTGTACCGGGTTTTTTGCATCACGGACTGATGCCATTCACATGATATTTGGTATAAACTTTTTTTCACTTTAATTAGAAAAAAGTGTAATGAGGCTGACATTTATATTTGACTTTATTCGTTTTTTTTGACATAAAACAAAACTCTAAACATTACTAAGATCACATATTAACAGTATTTAAATTCTGTATTATATAATTGTTGTGTACGAGAATGTAATATTTGTACGCACTATAAGTAGTGGCATAATGTGGAGAGAAGATTTTCAAAAAATTAAGCTCATGTATTTTTAGTGTTATTATACGTAATTTTAATTAAGTTACTTATGGTAATGTTATTGTGTAATTTTATATTAACGTCCATAAGTATATTAATATACATACCTTATAAAGTGACTCGGTTTTTTAAATCTTAATTAAGATGCCGCCGGAAGAAACGAATGGAAGACAATGTTAAAGCTAATGAATAATTGCGATCACGTACAAATTTAATATAACTTTCTTGTAACCAGCGTTGTCTGTTGCGGTTTTAATAAAATTTAATAAGGGACTTGTTGTAAATAGAAATTTGCTTTCGTAATTAGTACTGTTTTGCGGCCGCTTTATTTTGAACATAAATTAAGCTTTAATTTGAAATTGCTTTAGTTTCGATGAATTTAGTTTTTATTATTGTAGAAGAAATAAACAGGTTGACGATGTTTCGAATGATTTTATGCTTATAAGTGAACTGGCAAACGTTGATGGTAAGTTTGTGGTTGTCGTTGTCTATGGACATTTACAACACTAAGGGAGCCGATGCGTTACCTACTTTATCGAAGCTAGATATCTGTTTACGTCCTTTTTGTAGATCTCTATATTGTAGAGTTATGGGAATACCGTGGAAGTATATTTATGTATAATGTGATGTGAATGTATGATGAAGTGATTCCTATTTTGCGGTATAGTAATCAGTAAGTAATATATTGTTTTAAAGAACAAAAATAATGATAAATTCTGATTTAAAAATATCTAAGTATATAACGTAATTGTTTGTTTTACACGCCTCTGTGACACGAATATACATGACACACATGAGTTTTTGTGCCTTACTCAAATATGTACTTATATAGTATATTAACTTGGAGCTTGATTTATTATCTTTTACAAATAATATTACTAAAATTAAACTAAATAAAATAAAATTAGGGGTCAATCTGTAGCATTCTAATATAGAAATTTTAAGTAGTGGGGTGGTGAAGTGAGGAGGGAGGGAGGCATACTTACCTTTACTACAACCCCTAAGGTCCGGCGATCATGATTTTTTTTTTTTAATAAACATAACCTCACTTATTTTCACTGATTTTTTCGCTAATATTGCACTTCTATCATAGGTCCAAAGTTGATAATCCTTTCAAAGTTCAAAAAAAAAGCCAGTAATCAACATAAAAAGAGCCAAAATAACCAAAAATCAGCTTAATTGGATAAAAATGAAGAAAAAACACAATAGAACACATTCATATACACTACAAGAGTAGCCATTCCGACCAATAAAGACTATGTTTTTTTTTACGTAATCGCATTAATTTATATTTATAACCTATATTAAAAAAAATCAGCAATGTATTTAAAAATTGATATCATTAATATATTGATTCATTGTCATGTTTAAAACCAACTTGCTAGTCGTCCACTAAATTGATAAATAAAATAAATATTTCATACGAGAATTTTAAGGCGTCGTACTGTTTGTGTGTATAAAATAAATAGTAAACGATAACCAGTTGGTTCGGGCACGCGCCGGCCACGGCCGCGGTACACTCGCTTCGCCCGCTCAGCTCTGTTATCAGGTAAGGTATTTCTATAAATAAAATATGGTGCCTATATAATTTAATTAACTTTAAAATCACATTCACTTAACTGAAAAGGAATAAAATGGCGGCAATAAGAATTGCAAAATATTTGTCAGTATTTTCTTTTTATAGAAATATTTTTGTCAGTATACTGTTATGCCTTGTTTACATTATGTCCATTCCCACAGCAGCAAGCAGGAAAGTGGTAAGGAGAAAGGGGCAGCCTGAATATGTAAACAAATCATTTGTGAACTTGGTATACTCGCGCTTTCGCCTTCTGTTCGGTTCTTACCTAGAATAAGTTTTTTTTTATTGCAGGAGTTCAATAGACAGGCAGACGGCTCACTTGATGGAAAGTGGTTACCGTCGTCTATGGACATTTGCAACACCAAAGGTGCTACAAATGCGCTGCTGCTCTCTTAAAGGAGACTGGAACCTGGTCACTGATGCCGGAACACAACACAAGGTTGTTATGGCGGCATACTTTAGACCAGGGGCGGTAGCCACCCGGTCGAGCAAATGCCCTCCCACCTGGCTGTGGGTTGTTTAGTCGCCTCTTACGACAGGCCGCCCGGCCGCAGGAAATTGTATTCTTTCTCCGTTCCTGCACGGATGAAAATTATATATATATAATGTGGATTTCCGAAAATTATATGAAACAATATATTAATTAAAACTCAAGATTTCGAATTTCTTAATTAAAAATCGATGAGTATTATTGGTATATCGATTAATTTATTTTTATCATCACACCTTGTTAGGCAAGCCATTAAAAACAAAAGTAACAGTAAAAACTGTCACTTTTTAATCAATCGATTATATATCTAGCATTAATTTTGTAGTTATGTCTAATTAAATTGAAAACTTTATTTCTACATTAAAAACAGTTTTAGTGTTACAAAAAGTTCTGGCGGTTATATGTAATTCGTGAGTACATTCATAAACTCAAATCACGGTTTGTTATTATCAAAAGTGACACAATTTTACAACAAAAATAAGTGAGGTTATTTATGTTTATAAAATAAAAAAAATTAAGACCTCCGGACCTTAGGGGTTGTAGTAGGGGTAAGTATACGTCCCCCTTACCCACTACGCCCACGCACTACTTCAAATTTGTGTATCAGATTGTTAAGTTGCAGCCAAATTAGGCACTAAAAATAAACTATATACTATCGGCCTTATTCATAGAGAGTTAAAATATGTTTGAAGACTTATTAAAGACAAATCGTCCAAAATATTATTCATAAACACTTATTAGTTAAAAGGCTCTACAAAACGCTAAGTATCGTTAATTAATGCATAATAAAGTGTTAAAACACATTATAGACAAAACCGTATTCATAATTAAATATTAGCACTAAAACGCTCTAAAAATCCTCGCAAATTTAAAATAGCTGGGACCTTACTTTAACGCCTTTTTAAAGAAAAAAATTGCAGATTGCGACTAGTTGATTATTATTTGTCATTTGACCTGTCAGAACTGTATTCTTCTTCTCTATTTGTGTATCCAGCCAGCGCGAACTTTCTATTAATATTCAAGTTTCTATGTGGTACAAGAAAGTTCATAGACTACAGAGGTCCTATCATATTCGGACTGTTTACTTCCCTCACCACTTTCCTGCACGCTGCCGTGCATCATGTTGACGTTAATATTTTGTTTATTAGATTTTTTCCATCGACAAACCTCTGATAAAAATTTATTTCACTATGAAGTGGCAACATCATATACAAAAGAAGCATGTTACTTAAAAAGATTTGAGAAGCTTTTATGAATTAAGCTTTTTATCGAACATTTGATAGACTAAAAAACATTTTAGCTAATAAAGGATTTATTTTGTATAAGGTTCTTGGCGGGACCTTGGAAAATGATGTTCTTTTGTGTAATTTTATTTTCAATAACTGTAAGAGCAGAGTAATAATAATAAAATATGTAATAAACTTTTAAAAAAATTAAGTAAGTAATTTAATAATAAAATAATACTGGCTAAAAGTGAACAATGATTGCAGGATGTTGACTGTTTTTAAAGAAGAATTATGTGTTTGTGTTGAAAATCTGAACTGATTATTTAAATATGCTTTTGCTAGCCGCCACAAAAATTTCTTGTTTAAGCTTCAGTCTAAGACCAACAATTTGGCTAAAGATCTAGCTACGGATTCAGAATTAGTGACGAGCCACACGGACAATGGTTGGTTTAGCTCCCGACAACTCGTAATATCCTTCATACATCTTTTGTTTTTTCACCCGTCGTGTTATGACATGCAGTATGCTGCGTTGTCGCTGATGCAACTCGTTCATCTGGGATAATGTTATAAGTATTGACCATTTCATGCAGAGGTAGCGATGGATGGGTTTGATGCATTATTTGTGATGCGATATTGTTGTTAGTTGTTAATGACGTTAGACATCGACAGATAACGTATGTGTATACACTAATTTAGCTATTCGTTAACATTGTTATTTTTAACGTTATAAACAAGACGTACTTGGCCACACTCAGCCTCAGCACTAGCATTATTCCAGATGGAGCTCGAGCATCACAGCGACAAGTCTGTAGCCGGCCATAATGCCGAAAATAGACGGTTAATTTCTGTCTTTCGATTTTAGTTAGTTCGAGTGTAACTAATACAAATAATAAGGCTTGGAACTTTTCAAAATAAAATAAAAAAACGAAATAGCTGTTAAAAATTACATAAAAAGCATTTTTAACCTTATGATCGTTTTTTTATGTCTCATCTGTATACAAATTGAAATATAGAAATGAACCCGTCTAATTTCGGCTTTATGCTTTGGATTCAATATTTATGAGTGTTTGATTTGAGTTAGATACACAGATTGTGCCAAAGTCATTTAAACTGAAGAAAAGTACCTTACCTAGTTAAAAAAACATGGCAAATTTTTGTTGAATGTTTTATTAGAATTTCTGGTGGTTCAGGCTGTAAGGCATTTTGAACCATAGCTCTTTGCTATACGCGACTGCTGGGTCCCAGATGGCTACATTTTTTGTTACTTTTAGACGGGTATTAAGTGTTACCTCTGAGATATATTTCATATGAGAGAGAATGAGATATAGATTCAGTACTTTTGTCTGCCATTGTGACAAATACAATATTAATAACTTAACATGTTTGTTTATTTGCTTGTATTCACAGATAAAACTTTTTTTTTTGTAATGGCAACATTCAACATTTGACGTTTATGAATAACAAACCAGTTTTAAGCTTAAAATGCTTATTATCTAACAAATTATTAAAACTTGCATTAGCGTTTAAATTTAAATTAAACGTAAAAATTACATATAATATATATGTATACGTAATTTTTAGATGGATAGACAACTATGGATGTACCTAACTACATTGGCAATAAAATTTTAAAAAGCAAGAATTGTCTTCATGTTGCAAATCTGAATTGTTTAGTACTTGTATACCTTCCTATAATACGCCTTTTCAAGCGTCCACATGATGTCGTTTGTGTAGCGTCAGTCAAAAACCTACAATTTGACTACTTTAGGTAGCGGATTAGAACTATATAAGTTCTAATTTAGGAATAGTGTCTGTTTAACTGAAGATTAATTAAAAACTTAAATATTCATACATACTTGTATCTATACCATATATATAAACCAGCTGTTAGTGGCTGAAAGAAAGGTTCTCCGTAAGATTTTGGGCCCAACAAGGAGAGACGATGGCAGCTGGAGGGTCCGAACCAACGTCGAAATTGAGAACCTCGTGGCCGAGCTTAACATTATAGGAGAGATAAAATCTCACCGCCTCCGTTGTCTCTCTCGGTCACGTGGAACGGATGGGAGAGGATCGAAGTTTTTTTTCCTTTTTTATTGCCTGAAGCAGGCAAACAGGCGGATGGCCCACTTGATGGAATGTGGTTACCGTCGCCTATGGACGTTTGCAACACCAGGGGCGTTGTCAACCCATTGCCGGCCTCTAAGAAATTTTATAACGCCCTTCTTAAACGACCCCATGTCGTAGCGTAGAGGAAAAACCTCGGCGGGATGTTCTCTCCAGATCGTTGTTGTACGCGGAATAAACGTTCTAGAGAACCGTTGCGTAGTGGAGCGTGGGAGCTCCAGGAAATGGGGGTGAACATCCCGTCGATGGCGAGCGGTGCAGTTATAAAAATGAGGTGTTGGCACCAGATCAAATAGTTCCTCGGAACACTCTCCGTTGTACAGGCGGTAGAATACGCAGAGGGACGCAAAGTCTCTCTGAAGGCTAAGCGATTCTAAACCGCCTGTTAGTATGGGATCGTCGACTATACGAACGGCGCGACGCTGGATGGAGTCCAGAGGGTCAGTCTAGTAAGCGGGTGCTCCAGCCCATAAGTGTGCAGTATTCCATATGCGGCCTAACTTGTGCTTTGTAAAGTACAAGTCTTTGCCGCGGGGTGAAATACTGCTTAGACCGGTTTAGCACACCAAGCTTCTTTGAGGCACGTTTAGCCTTGCCTTCCAGATGACCCCGAAACCGCACGTCGTTCGTTATATCAACGCCTAGAATCCCGATACTGTTGGAGATGGTAAGGGGTGTTCCTTGGAACTGTGGCGTAGGGACAAATTGGGTCTTTTTGCAGAGAATACGCAGACCTGTGTCTTCGTGGGGTTAAATTGGACAAGATTTTGTCGTCCCCATTCCGAGACTCGCTCCAGGGAGTTCTCCACTTCAGACACAAGTCTGACCCGACTTTCTTCCACTAGCGACCGAGGGACATTAGCTCGGCTAGTATATCTGGCGTTACTTGTACTGTCATCTGCATAGCAATGAATGTTCTCTATAGACAGCAGATCATTGATATGCAGGATGAACAGTGTAGGTGACAGCACACAGCCTTGAGGCACACCAGCATTGATAGGCTTGGTGGTAGAGCAGCAACCGTCGACGGCGACCTTGATAATGCGCCCACCAGGAAAGCTGGATAGCCACTTGCAAAGCCCCTCAGGTATCCCGTATGATGGCAGCTTCGTAAGAAGTGCCCTATGCCAGACCCGGCAAAGGCCTTAGCGATGTCAAGGCTTCTCCCTTGCTCTCAACGGTGGGTTAAATATACCAAAAGATCCCCAGCGGAACGACCATGGCGGAAGCCATATTGCCGGTCGTTGAGTAGCTGGGAATCTTCGAGGTAACCCAAAAGCTGTCCGTTGATAATCCGCTCCATCACTTTTGAGAGCAAGGAAGTAATCGCTATAGGCCGGCAGTTGGACGGGTCAGTTCTATCACCTATCACCGAAGTGTGAAGAGGGCCTATTTGGGACGATCGGATGAGCGACGCCCGGTCGGTCGCCCCAAGTACCGGTGGAGGGACAGAGTGGAGGCTGACCTGTGTGAGCTTCAAGCCCGTAACTGGTAAGAGATCGCACAGGACAGAAAGAGGTGGCGTGTTCTCGTCTCTGAGGCCAAGACACATTTTGGGTCGCTGATCCAACGGAGTTAGTTAATTGTATCTATATGAAGTGTGTAAAAATATAAATAATTAGCGGTCTCGGCAGACGTACAGCTCAGAAAAAATAAAAATCTAGAACCCAATTCCAGCGCCAGCTACCGGGTCTAATTGTGAATCTAAACCACCCCGAGACCCACTCAAACACATAACATTTTATCAAAATCGTAGAACGCGATGCCAACACAAAGTATTTTGTTTAAATTTATGGGTTACATTATTGAAGTTTTAGTAGGGATTTTTGAAAAGGGTCCAATAGTTTTTGAGTTTATTCGTTACAAACATACATAATACAAATATTTCCTCTTCACAATATTAGAATAGAATAGAAGAAACTGTAAAAATGTTGTTTATGACATTACTAATACCTGTGCATGCGCCGGGGCTCGTATGTAAATATTTCGCTCCATTAAATTGAACGCACCCTGCCCAAATTGTAATAAAATGCAATAAAAGCGATTCACTACACTTTTTGCCACCCTTTCGAGCTTTCGAGTGCTTACGCCCTGATATTTCTGATTACTGTCGTTTTTCATACCCTTGGTCGTCGGTTGATTTATTTCCATTAATGGTTTTTTGCGTGAACCAAAACCAGGTATTTATTATTATTGTTATGATTACTCCTTGTTAGCTTTTGCAACCTTTTTTATGCATTTCTGTCATAGATCTCCTGAGTGCAAAAAGAAAGAAAGAAAACGTATATATGCCAAAAGCGACACATACAATGTATAAAATAGATAAAACAAAAATATTTTAAAAGTGCTATGCCGTATTTCGACTAATAAGGTGGACACTCAGTATATTGCTGTGCTGGAAGTTATTCCGACACAGCAACTGATTTTCAATACCTTACCTTTCAATTTCAATACCCTAAATTTATGTGTATTTTTTTGAGACCCGTATACAAATATTATTATTTAATTTATAATAATAACATGGACAAAGAACACTATTCTTCCATGATAATAACCAAAACAGCAATTGCTGGATGCATGTGAGCCAATCGACAGGTATGTTCAAACATATTTATGCAATTTTCTCGGAAATTATAAATATTGTCACGAGTTGCAGGACTCGAATTAAAATGCCGTTGGAATTATTATAGAGTTTATTAGAACTATACAAACACGTATAACACAGGTACAAAAATAACCGAACACAACAAGTCCAAACGTAATGTAGAAGGTCGTAATTCAATAACACGCGCAAAGTCCGTCACTAAATAGATTACCGAATGTTCACAAGTCTTGCTTCGCTCGTGGTTATCGCTCGACTGCTGCGGCCCTTAATCGGGGCCTTACTTTATACTGTAAATATGCAATATGTCTGCCCGGCCGCGTGGATCGAATTTTCCTAGAATCAGTTTGTACTTTAAATCCGACACATCTGGCTAATGACTGCCATAAAATATCACAATACACAATGGGCTGTTTTCTAATCACAAAGTAAAGAAAAGAAGTCCAAATGGCGAAAAGTAATAAAATGTGTTTTTACAGGTATGCAGATGTGAATTTGTTTTTGTCGGCGTCTAGGTCGTAACAATATTTAGAAAACCATTTTAATTATATTTCTATAAAAAAATAGATGAAATGGAAATGCTTTTAAGTATTAAAAATTATCGGCTGTTAAAGTTTGTAGTGTTTTTAACGGAATACTTTGGAAATTATCAAAAAATGTTTGATACATCAATCTTATTGCTTAATGTTTAAATTTTAATTTTGTCTTCGGTACCCTTTTCTATATTTCAAAAATATTTTCGTAAATATGTACATGTCTACATTTACGTAGACACACAAGATTTCAATATGTGCGTTAAATTTCATCTCTTCATAGTTCCCGACACAGACAGACAAACAGACTCTGAAGTTCCGGACAGGAATCCTAAAAATAATCTACAAATAAATTGTTTCCTCTCTGGATTTGTTTTCCTTTTAGGTAAGTATATCATTTTGTAACACCAACTAAACATATATGTGTTCATATAATAATTATATGTGTATATTGCGTTAAGGTATTATCATATTATAATAATACCTTAACGCAGTTATGTTTAAAGAAAAAAAAATACAAAAAGGTACAAAAAAGAAACGCTGAAAATCAACAAAAATCAGAATTCCAAAATAAATCTAAGGACGAGTAAATTGTTGACTGTTTCTAAAGTTTATGTTTAAATATCGAGTTTCTTATTTTTGCAAGTGCAAATATTGTTTTTTCTTGTTGGCATAAAATATAATTTTTCACTGATAAAAGTAACTAACATTACGAAGAAAATATAAGTAGCTGTTCATATTTACTTACTCTGAAAATAAGACGAACAGAAATTCATGTTGCGCAGTAACGATAGCTTTGAATAATTTAAGGACGTTGGTAAGACATATTTTAGGTAGCTCGTGGCTTGGCAAGTTATAAAATATAACGAAATTGCTTACTTAAACATCCGTCCGTAATAAATATAGAGGATGCTACAAAATACCACACCCACTCGAAAATAATGACGCGAAATAGGATTTTATGCACTCCTGCATTTGGGAGGCACTTGTCAGTATACTGTTATGCCTTGTCTACATTATGTCCATTCCCACGGCAGCAAGCAGGAAAGTGGTAAGGAGAAAGGGGCAGCGTGAATATGTAAACAAATTATTTGTGAACTTGGTATACTCGCGCTTTCGCCTTCTGTTCGGTTCTTACCTAGAATAAGTTTTTTTTATTGCATGAGTTCAGCAGACAGGCAGACGGCCACTTGATGGGAAGCGGTTACCATAGCCTATGGACATTTGTAACACCAAAGGTGCTACAAATGTGCTGCTGCTCTCTTAAGGAAGACTGGAACCTGGCCACTAATACCGAAACACAACTCAAGGTTCTTATGGCGGCATACTCTAGACCAGGGTGGTAGCCCTCCAGTCGAGCAAATGCCCTACTACCTGGCTGCGGATTGTTTTATCACCTCTTACGACAGGCCGCCCGGCCGCAGGAAAGCGTATTATTTCTTCGTTCCTGCATGGATACCTAGAATAAGTAGGTAAAACATCACTCCACTGATTTTGTTGTCTGCCCTCTTTCTGTTGAAGTAACTGCTAACAACAGGAGGTTAAAAGCAGCCATTTAAGATCGCGCCGTGCACAACAAAATTTTAATTTGTTCTGACGTTTGGTCGTGTAAACATTCAACAAGACTTATAATTTGAAGAGTTAAAATTATTTGTAAAATTGTAGTGCACTGTTCCGCTGTGTGCAACCTAAACCAAGCCAGGAGAGGGTGGATCTCAATTTTAAAGCAGGGATCAGGTTCATAACTCGTCTATACAGTCTACTGTGTATCAGTTGTATTTCCTGTGGTTTTCAGACTTCCACAACTTCCCTTACTTTTGTCTGCTAGCTGTTGTGGAAGTAGACATAATGTAAATGAGGGCTTAACCAAGAACATATTGTGAATATTTCTAGTGGTTTCATAGTCAAATCAACTGAGAAACTTTTTACCATCCTAAAAACCCGATCCCTTCTAGATTTAGTATGGGCGTAGCAAGTTATGACGTCATGTCTTAAACAAGTAGAACAGTAGGTATACTATTACTTTAATTATTATTGTTTAAGCAGTAATTAACATAAAATTATGAAGATGTTTTAAAATTAAAACGATATATTTTAAAACCTTCTCTTTTGTACAAACATTGTTTTATATTAGAATTTATTGTAAAATGTGTCCTCTGTCTACTTGCTTATTTCGGTTTGTAATAAAAATCTATCATTCTGAAGGCCATAAATAAAAAACAAACATCGAGACCAGATACACATATAAATATAATAAAATACAGTTTCCCACTCGGAAATAATGATGCGAAATTCCGTGCACACGCCTGCGTTTGGGAGGTGCTTTAGATGCCGGTGCATTGTCGAGATAGGAAATATGAAATATTGACTGCACCGGGCCCGTCTCCTGAGCCCTAAGATGCAGTCGTTCCGCTCGTTCCGTTATACGCAAAATATTTCATGCAAATCTCTTAAATCCTTTTAAGGTTTCAATTCAATTCGAGGTTGAACTGAATCATGTAATTGAACACTGATGGAAAGGGCTCGTCCATTTGTTCTATGACATAATAATTTAAAATAATTAAACAACTATTTAAAAATTGCATCCGTGGCTGATAAATTGAGAGGAATAAGATTAAGGTGGTATAGGCGTGTAACAGCCCCGGATGTTGAATTTTTCGACTTGGGGGGCAAAAACTGAAAGATGCCACCCCCGCTCGCCTATATTTTTACCTCAATCGTCATCATCATTTCAGCCATCGGACGCCCAAAGTTAGACATAGGCTGCTCTGTGGTTTTTAACCTGAGCGCCCGCAAAAAGTAATTTATATGCGTAAACTACTGGACGTCTCAGTGGTCAAAGTTGCGTTGATGATGAGTTGTGTATTTGTCTGCGAAATTTAAATTTGCCGCCCTCTGAATTGGCCGCCCGGGGCATGTGGTTACGTATAATGAGGAGGTATGAAAATCATATGACAAAACAATGTTTAATTAAAAAGATTTAAGGATGAAGATAAACCATAAAAGTCGTTTTATGTATGACCTAGGATGTATGCACAGACAGATTAGTATAGGAGGAAAAGAGTAGGTACATGCCGACCGCAAGAGTGGTGTAAGTATTATACAAAACATTCAGACATATTTATATATGAAATTAACTATGTATATTTGTATTTTTCTATATGCCATCTTCACGGTCTTGAGAATGATCTAATTATTATGAAATACATTCGGTAAGAAACCTAATCTTAACGTACTTTTGAATACAGAAAATGTATTAGAGTGCGTAAAATACAGTTTCAAAGATTACAGTAACAAAATGGAGTGAATTGTTTGTACTGGCACTAGGTACATAATACTTGTATGTACATTTGATTATAGAACTATAATACCCGGCACACACTCACGGGGTTATCGAATTCTAAAAACTAACATCACTTTATATTATGTTATATAATAAATAAATAGATATTTTTACAAAACTTAAATTATTCTTACTACTTTTTTTGGAATTTTCTAATAATCATCCCGATTTTAGGTGTTTTTGAGTCTAGCATTTTTGATTGTTGGTAACTCTGCGCGTCAAGTTATCGTGAACGGGGAATAAACATAAATTAGTTTTAACCCGAAAATGCGATAGTTTGTATGCGTTCCAAATTCAAACTCTACACAAATAAAGCTACATCAAAAAACCAAGTTTACAAATAGCTTATTTTATGAAATAAAAGATTCGTGAAGCGACCGTATTAGTGCAATATCACCAGTATAAAGTCATCAAGGTGTCAGAAACAGAAGAATCGCCGGCGGCCGGAAGCGGGGCGCCCACCCACTGCGTTTTATGTATATAAAACAAACTTGTATTTTGTACTGCTTTTTAATTTGCGAATGGTTGGCGGTTGTATATAATACAATGTATACCTTTACGACTAGGTATTTTAATAGTCTTTACTCTTCGATTAAAATAATAATTATGTACTTATTCGATTATCCGATACCCTATAAAATATAAATCGGTATTAGATAGATAGATAACACATTATTGCTCACCAAATACACAATTTCATAAAAACACAATTACAATATTGTCATGGTAGAAACAATAGGCGGCCTTATCGCTTAAAGCAACCTTTTCCAGGCAACCTAACTTAAGGGAATAGTTTAACCTAATCTGGCGATGTAGGTGGTGCAGATTATTAGGTATATCATAAATAATAAACTTAAACTACATATTTTATAAATTAAATACATGCAAATACACACACACAGACACACGCACGCACATACATATATATATTAAATAGTCTATAGTATAAGAATGAGGCATAATTATTTAAGAAAAAGTATTAGTTTTCTGAGTGCGTTCTTAAATGTAAGCGATGTCTTGGCCTCTCTGACAGTAAGAGGCAGTCAGGCAACGCATTCCAAAGTTTGACAGCCTGCACTGTAAAACAGTTATCATAAAAGGATGAAGTGTGTGCAGGTGTAGTGAGTTTACGATACGTATGAGTGCGCAAATTGAGGTATTATTTTGTTCTATAACATTTATTGCCAATAATATTAAAACTGTATTTATACTAGAAGCACTTATAAGTAATGAATATATAGCTGTATATCTCCAACCTCTTCGAATGCACTTGCAACGTCATATGTAAAAATAGTTCACATGTGTGTTATTTTGTATCCTATTTTAATACGATTTCTATAGCTTTAATTATTGTTTTGAGGTTTTCTATATCAATAATTAAAATAATGCCTCATGGTACTCTAATAGCATTTTACTTCCATTATCTACGCTGTACGCCAAAGGTAAATAATAATTTCATTATACTAAACATCCATACTTGGGGTTGCAAATAACATTTGTTTTTATTTATTTATTGTAGGAGTACAGCAGACAGGCTGACATGATGGACAGTAGCTACCGTCGCCTATTGACATTTGCAACACCAAAGGTACCAATGTGCTGCCGTACTCGTAGATGAGACTGGAACCTGGTCACTAATGCCGGAACACAACTCAAGTTTGTTATGGCGGCATGCTCTAGACCAGGGGTGGTAGCTATCCAGACCGGCAAATGTCCGGCTGAACCTGGCGGTGGGTTGTTTTGTCGCCTTTTACGACAGGCTGCCCGGCCGCTGGTATCAACGTATTAATATTCTTTCTCTGTTCCGTTCCTGCACGGATAGACATGTTATGAGTATTTTCTTTTCCTTCTTATGGACAGATGAAAATTGTAAAATATAACGATTCTCTCAACTGCACACACTTAAGGGCAAAATGTTGGAAAATGGCATATGTATTCATTTTAACTGGCATTTATGTGGCACGTATGTGAGACGTTTCGAAATAGTTTTGTTTTATTCTATGGTCGTAATAGAATAAAACAAAACTATTTCGTATATAAGCGGTTAAAAAAAAGATTTTTAAGGTTTATGTATGTCCTCAAATTAATAGTATTGATGACGCGGAACATATTAATTTTTCAAATTATATGTAACTAGCTGTGTCCGCGACGTTGTTCGCGTGGGATTTGTTTTCAAAACCCCCCGATTTTGAAACATTCTTCATTGGTGCTCCGCTCCTATTGGTCTTAGCGTGATGATATATAGTCTATAGCCTTCCTCGATAAATGGGCTATCTAACACTGAAAGAATTTTCAAATCAGACTAGTAAGTAGTTCCTGAGATTAGCGCGTTCAATCAATCAAACAAACAAACTCTTCATCTTTATATATTAGTATAAGATAGCAGTAGAAACAGAGTACTAATATATTTTACTTTATTTTTTAATGAAAAGTAACCATCTAGTTTTATTAAAAAAACATAACTATGTATTGCCACGCGGTTTTGTGCGTGTAAAGAGCAGTTGCGTTCCATGGTGGAACTACATCTTTTATTCCAAAATAAAATTAAAATTGCTTGTTTATAATATAAAGTTGTAATTTGTGAAGAAATAACAAGTCAAGTAAAACCCAAAAAATTACTAAGTATATTTTATCAATTAATTTGTTGTTCTTTTATGTTTTATTTGGCACTGGCTTCTAGATGTTGTGGAAAGAAGTCAGTTAAATATTTATTTTTTGGTTTTTAGTTTGAACTCGGTTTTGTTTTAAAAATACAACTATACAGCTAAACACCACTCTTCAAGTTCCCGATAAATACTTATTGTAACACTTAAAACACGATTTATGTAGTACTTTACACTGCACAACCCTCGTTTATCCGAGTAGAGAATATTTTCTCTTGGATCAGGAGTGACCTATTTCCAGAGCACGCTCTGCAGACTATGCGCTTTCAGGACCCCTTATGGAGTGCAAATGGACTGTTTACGCAAGAGTGTGTTGCTTGTGTTAATATTTACTAGAGGTTATACCGTAATTGCGTATTCCTACAAAAAATTTCCTGAAATGCTAAAAAATTTGTCGCAAAGATGACCGATGCTCAAGAAGTGGTCTATAGTTATGTTGGTCAGTGTAATTGTGTGGATCGAAAATATTTTATGTAGGATTATGAATGTTTCCGAACGCATGAGTGATTTTATTATATAGAGAGTAGTAAGCTGTGTATCCGAACGATGTGTAAAGTGTGTGAGTGAGAAGAATAGACGATGAATTAAAGAAGAGATAAACAATACATGATGGAATAAAAAGACAAAAGTCGATCGAATGGAAGCGTGGATTCAATAGTTAATGAAGCAAGTTGAGACGATGGTAGTGTTACTAGTTGATCCGTGCCCACTTCGTTGGGCGTCAAACCAACTTAAGCCAACATATAATTACTATAACAACGGTTACCATGGCAGCGGTCTCTATGGCAATGGTTACATTGCCAAAAACTACTAAGGCAATGTTAACATAGCAACGGTTACCATGGTGACCATAGCAACGATGGTATCATTTGTGATGGTCGATGTTTTTTTATTTTGGATTAGATTTTCGTAAAATCCATTCTAAGTACCCGTCTACGTTGCGAAAGGAGTACCTATGCAAAATTTGGAGTCAATCGGACGTATGGTTTCGGAGATCTCGTGATGAGTCAGTCAGTGAGTGGTATTTCGCTTATATCATAATACGTAAGTATAAGATTAGAGTCAAGACCTCGTTAGACCATGAATTCCTGAAACGCACATGTTTTATGGAGACATAAGGAAATATGTAGCAGATTTTTTACGCGACCAAAACGCTGGTCTTGGGTCGGGGCAACATAATAATAATATTAGCGTTACTATCTAACGGCAACGTGGTTCTAGCCTTTTAGAAACTTTCCCTCCTGACAGCGCTCTGGGACTAACTTTTCTACTTCAATATTAATTTTTATGTATATAGTCTATTTTTAAGTTTTAATTTGAAATATGATTGTAAATAAATCAAAATTTAAAATCTGAGATTGAATAATTTAATCCAAGGTATATTATCAGAAGGAGACGTAACATTTTGAAAACGAGATTGAATATAGAATACCTTTTATCCCGGGACATGGGATAGCGGGATACAGATTCGAAGTTACACACCCTATTGAGCATATGGGTAATATATTTTTCCCAACTATTGTAAAGGGTTAACTTTCTAAAACGAAGATTTACAGAATAACCCGGGACATGGGATACAGATTCGAAGTTACACACCCTACTGAGCAAATGTGTAATATATTTTTCCCAAATAATGTAAAGGGTTAACTTTCTAAAATGAAGATTTACAGAATATCCCGAGACATGGGATACAGATTCGAAGTTACATACCCTACTGAGCATATGTGTAATATATTTTTCTCAACTATTGTAACGGGTTAACTTTCTAAAACGAAGCTTTAAAGAATATTACAAAATCATTATGTGGTTTGAGCAAAAATGGAGAAAACATTTCAATTTCGGTAGTAGTCACCGACCACAACCTTTCTGAAAGGGTTTGTGCGTAGGCGGTGGGAGGTCCATTTTACCCTTAATAATTTAAGCATAGATATATTAATTAATTACTTCGTTAGTTAAATTGGCAGTAGTTTATCTAAGAACGTGGTCGGACCCTAATATTGTGCGCGTCAAAGGATTTTAAATAAATATAACATTTAATTTTAAAGTTATTTTAGGGTTTCATAGCCTAATAACGGAAACAGAATCTTTAGAAAATCGTCTTCTCTGTCCATCCGTTTGTCCGATTGTCTACTAATATCACAGTCATTTTTCTCCAAAAGTATCAGACCTGTTTATAACAAAGAATAATAACAGTCCATACACGTCTCATTGCTGGGCTCGAGTCTCCCATTTATAGGGACATGGATAGTATGTATATCCGCCACGCTAGGCCAAGGCGGATTGACGGGTGCAGATTGCATCACGATTTATTCATTCACCGTTAGCACGTGGTATTTGTAACAATATGCACCTCACATTAGAAAAGTATATATTAATATCTAAGTGGTGCATGTTTCTGACTACGATTCGAATCCTTTTGAGTTTGGGATACGAGTGCGCTAATCACTAGCTATCACGGCTTTCGTCAGACCTGTGGCGTCATTTAATTATAGATGTAGAACATTCTTTGTTGTAGGAATGAATTGAGATAATAATGGCGAAGGTGGTATAGGTAACACACAGTACGACTAATTACATTTTAGTACATACTTAAATGTTGTAAACCGGGTGTCTCAAAGCTATGCCACATGAAGGAGAAGTACTTTAAATATTGTAGATTGGATATTTTGCTCAATGGAAACATTGTTATTTTTAAAAGTAAGTAAAACTGAATACAATTTTTTCCTCTTTTGGTTGGGTCGACTATATGAGTCTGGGAGCCTAACCGACCAGACGTCAAAAAAGAACTGAATGTATTTTTATGATGTCGAACGTAAGGGTCAGTAATAAGAATCAATTCTTTCTATGTAATGTGATATCTTAAATTAAAGGAAAACCATGTTTTACATGTATTGTTTTCTTAATTATGAACGCGAGATAAAAGATTATATATTTAAAATGCATATCATTTTGTCTCTATGAGCTAGACAGGGGGCATTTGGAAAAAAAGAATGTCGCTATTGAATTTGAAAATGGAACACTGTTCAATTTGTGTTTGTTTTTTGGATTTTTGTTAGTCTCGTTTCCGTTGACAACAATAATTTTTAAATTAAAATATAAAAATTACACAATTTTCCTTAATTTAAGATACTACGATACGTAAAAGAATTGGTCCTATTATTATCCTTGAATTGGTCCTATTATATTTTGATGATGCTGCTCGAAAGGATTAGTTATGACTAATCCTAAAAACGCACCCAGTATTTTTGGACATTTAGCCGGTTCGATTCCTAGATGAGGCAAGCAACTTGTTTTAAAATCTTTGAATGGAGTTTTACTTAATTTTATTAAAAAAATAATGTTTCCATTGAGCTAAATATCGTATCTACAATATTTAAAGTACTTCTCTTTATGTAGCTTAGCTTTGGGACACCCGATATATAACTGTTTTATTTATATTCTTTTTTTTAATTTATTGTCCAATATGCTTACATTCATATACATTAAAACACATTCGACTATGGCACAGAAACCTCATGGGTTTATTCGTGCCGCAGAGAGTCGTGTAGATTACATTAGGTTATGATACAAAAAAATAAATTTATACAATATTAATGATATATCAAAAACAGTAGCAGAGGCGAGGAATTGCTATCATCGTTCAAATGTTTAGTTAGGAAATATCTTTATAATATACATAACATACATATGTCGAGTTTTGAAGCTTTTTCAGAGTTTTTCTTACTGAGCTACTGTCATGCCTTAGTATTCTACTTCCATAGGTATACCGGCTGTTGGTACAAATTGTTTTTAAAATAGTTTATTGTATGTATATAGACAAGAAGTATCCCTAATCTATAGAAAGACGTATTGTCTAAAAATAAATGATTAATTACATTCTCTACGTCCGTACGATTAATATTATCTTTCATTAGTGGTAATCCGCACTGCTCTGGCCTATTTATATCCCTGAAGCGATTGATGGTCGTCTCTCAGCATCCGTTCACGCTTTGCGGCCACTTGCCGTGATTAGTCGATCGTGGGATTCATTTACGGGCTGCCAATGCTCAGCCCGAGAGCCTGTCAACAAGGATATACGTGTAGATGATTAATCTTCTACTTAGCTTGGTTTTATTATAGACATTAAATGCTTTTAACTAGTCAAGTACCTAGTATGTTTTAGAACTACCTTCAAATTTTTGAGTTTTTATTTTTGTTTCCACTGGAGAACATCTGTTGCAGTTCATTAACAGAAATTAAAAATTAAGTCTGTTTCCTAATAATTTTCGAGAATTAAGCATTGCCATACAGCCCACTCTCTAGGCACGCTTTCCTCTGGCAGTGATTGGTACATAATATTATGTAATTCGATTTTATACCCTATGTTAATTTAATGTAAATATAATAATTACTTTAGTTTCATCTGATACATAAAAATGCCTTCCATTAATATTAGAAAAAAAATATGAATCGTGAATATATTCAAAAATGTATCTGATGCCGCACCGCAGAGCAACAATGTTTGCTCCTATACTAAATTACCTTCGATATATAAGATTACGTATCCGTAAAGAGGCAGACGTCTAGGAAGTGAATATTTCCTGGCTCTGATCGATTCAGCAGACAAATTGAATTATGACGTGTACGTACGCTGGATACGCCGCCGTCGACAAATTAAATCTTCAACTGATTTTCACGGTTGAATAGTTTCATAAAGGATTCTTGCATCCATGTATGGAGCGCATTTTTATTCAATATCTTTTTTCAAGGGCCTTTCCATGTTATTATCGATATGAGAGAATGTTTTTGGGTTCCATTTAGCAGAAGAGAAAACCGTGTCATCTGTTTGCTGTTTTTATGTAATACTTAATTGCTTTGCGCTTTTTGTTGCGGGTGTTACTAAGCTCGGACCCAGTAATGTCCGTCGTACACTATTGTAAATTTGTATTAATTTTAATTGTAGTTTAAGTCGTATAACTAGAAATTTCTTGTCTTAGTTGTTCATTATATATAATCTTTTCTTTTGAATAATAAGTTAATTCCTAATTTTTTACTTCTTTCTATAAAATGTATGAATAAGACACGGAACCCTTAATAAAACTTAACCTCTCATATATAATCGTCGAATCTCTGTGTTCTGTATTTGCAATAAACGTTCATTCATTCCTGATCCTATACATCGGACAAAAGCAAAAATACGGATCGGAACGAAAATTCTTTTTTCGCGTTTCAAAGAGTCGGGATAGAGTTTTAAGCATGTTTTTATTCAGACCGGAGAGGTTAAATACATATTAAACCATATTTTTAATAAACTTCGGACAACCTTCATCGACTACTAGAAAGGCGAGCCCTATGGAGAACATTCATACATGTATTTCAATCATTGATAGACAAAAAACCCATTTCAATACTAAATTTAGTTGGACGTAATATTTTTTATACGCTTTTTGTCCATTTGCTGAGTTCCTAAGCAGCTTTTTAACAACTACATATTTGGATTACAGATGTCCAATAACATTTTTAAAAACTTCCTGCGGTTACAACATAAAGATTAGGATTGCCACACTTTTGAGGAAAAAATATAATATAGTATTATTGGGAAATTTAGGTGAAAAAAAAGAGTACACATTTATTTCTCATTATATTGTTACGAGTTGCAGGACTCGAATTAAAATGCCGTTGGAATTATTATAGAATTTATTAGAACTATACAAACACGTATAACACAGGTACAAGATACAATAACACGCGCAAAGTCAGTCACTGAATAGATTACCGAATGCAGTACACGCGTCTTGCTTCGCTTGAGCTTATCGCTCGACTGCCTCACCCCTCAGTTGGGGCATTACTTTATACTGTACAAATACAATATGTCTGCTCGACCGCGCGGACTGAATTTTCCAAGAATCACACCTGGCTAATGACTACTGTAAAATGCAAGGAGAGATTTGGGTAAGAAAGTACCAAATATACCAAATATTAACTATTTAGGCAGGGTTTCCCATTATCGTTCAGCCTTTGATGTAAATATTCACACAGCACACTAAGCAATGAACACCGTCTAAACGCCACTACGCCTTTTATACGAAAATGCTACCCTACAAAACAATAACATTGCATCATTGCTAAAAATAGCAATTACATCATAGTGTTGCCAGGATCATAAAAACAATTATAATAATTAGTTACTGATGCACTAAATTATCTAGATGATAATTTAGTGGGCTTATAAAATTAACTAACCGGTAGACAATGGTAATTTAATTATAAATCGAATCATCTGATAAATAGACTAAAAGTATTATCTACGACGATTGTCTATGTCATATTAATATACACTATGGTTCTCATGACTACTGTGGTGGACATCTTGTAACACTACCATAAAGATTATAATATAATACACAATGGGTTGTTTTTCCAATCAAAAATTTTAAACACAAAGTAAACAAAAGAAGACAGTCATAAAAGACCTTAAATGTTATTAGCTCAAACGTCGGCGGGTAATAAATGTGCTTTGTTTACAAATATGCAGGTGGCCCAAATTGTAACAATATATTATATTATTTGTTTCATTGTTGCATTTCCATGTATATTTATTATTACATAATGCTTTGGCCAGCAAAGATCTATTATTTCTAAAATAATTATAAGTATCTGAAAAAAAGGGCGACAATTGCATTAGCGATGAAGATATAGTACATTTCGTAGTATATAATGTTTCTATAATATATAGTACAATTGGCTAAAATATAGTACGATACTATTAGGTATATTATAGTACCGTTGGCAACCCTAAGAAATGTGTCATCTCAAATGCCGATAATCACGATCTGACCACGTCCTTGCGAAGGACGACAGGAGGCATAGTCTCGCCTAAGTTAGACTAAAAATGTTACTGAGGAATTTCTTCGTTTCTTCAGTCGTAAACACGCCGGGAAACTGCAATAAGTAAAATTCACAACTTACATTTATAATGATAACTTATAAATACTTCTGCTATTTTATTTAAATATACTCAATAATATTTTTTAAACATTAAATTGCACCAAATATAATTTCAGTTACAGATAAAATACTAGATTAATGATTCGTTTTCACAATGCAGTTCACTAGGAAACTACTGCAAAGTTCTTCGCTTTCTGAACTCAACTTTGGCCTCAACGTTGAATGATTAAAATTGTATTGCGCTTGTTATGACGCTTGAACTTCTGCGTTGAATTAACTTATAATTAAATCGACTTCTCCTATAATTGGTACGGCTGAGTCGGTATCCAGAATACTTATACTATATACTTATTACTCACTTTTATTTTCATATATTGTGTTTAAAATATCAGCCCATAAATGTCCCACTGCTGGGCTCGGGCCTCCCATTATAGGGAGAATGTACAGTATACCCGTTACGCTTGTCCAAGGCGGCTTGGCAGGTCTGACACATCGGTTATCTCGATGTGCAGGTTGCATCACGATGTTTTCCTTCACCGTTGTTAGCACGTGGTAATTGTAACAATATGCACATTAGATCAGAAAACTGACTAAGTGGTGCATGCGTTCCGGCCAGGATCGAACCCGCGCCTTTTAAGTTTGGGACGCGTGCGCTAGCCATTACGCTACCACGCACCACATATTGTGTTTAGTGAGCGTGAACTATCAAAACTAAACCTTATTGTATAAAATGTGGTTAAACTATTTATGCACTAGTTGTTACCCACGACTTTGTCTGTGTTTATTTCTGAACGAATTAAAAACGCAAGTAAAATACTGAACTACATATTTTTCATTTCTCACAAAAAGTTAAATATTAGAAATTATAGGTTTCCCATACAAATCATCGTCCCTTATTTCATTATCGTCAGCGGAATGAATAAATGAATACGCTTTAATGTGTGTTAAAAGATACATTTAACAGAAGTAAAAAATTACAATACAATATGCGGTCTTATCGCTATTAGCGATTTCTTCCAGACAACCTTGGAATGGACAAGAAGTTCGTTAGGCTTACCTAACTAACTACTTATCCATCCAAAGGTTGCCTGGAACAAGAACATACCACTGTTCTTATACAGTGGCATGTTCTTGTTATCAGTTTTTTAGGCTAACAATAGCCAATAACCTTCTCCGGAATAAATGCTTTATTTTTGCTAAATTTAATTAAAATCCTTTCAACCGTTTAGTGGTGAAAAGTTAACATACAGAGTTACTTTCGCATTTAGGTATATATTTGTATCATTATTAGTAGATATAACCGGCGTTGCCCGGGTTATAACTTTGTCTGCAATTATCAATGTACATATGATATCAACTAGTGTGAAGCCCACGCGAGGCAGCATTAGAGATATAGCTCTGGTTTCTCCAATTTCTACTAAATTTCCTCTTACCGATATGTATGCATAATAAGTTAAGATAAGTTCGTGTACAAGTCTTAGCGATAGTTATTAAAAAAAAATTGCTTAAAATAATATTTTATATTTTTAATCAACATTATATTATGTTCATTAAAAAAAAACCTGGACAGTAATTCGTTATCCTTCAAGCTGCCGCCGTTAACTATTTGTTTTTCTACAGTCTATATGCATGATATACTTTCTGCAATATCCAGGGTGGAATCGATTCTTTTAATAAGCACTGAAAATTCAGGTCATTGTGCTGGAAACAAACTTTTTATACGTGTTTGCGCTGCCGGTTAGCCATTCTGTGTTAACAGTAGTATAATTTGGTCCTAACTACAGCCCAGTATTTCATTCCCATGCTTAACAAAATTATATATATATATATAGTTATAACACTGCCAGCCTTTTAGGTAAACTGCTAAATGATAGTTGTTTAGTGGGACCACGGTGAGACTAAATAAGATATACTTTCTAAACAAATAGGCAATAAATATTTAAATTACGCTACATTATCAGAATTATCACAAAAGAGTATATAAAAATACTTACATACAAAAATAACAATAAACATTAAGTGTTGCGAAATTCAGTTAAACATACAGCCAAACAGACATTGGAATAAGACCATAAGGGAGGAAACTTAATAAAATTGTACATATTTCTAAAGGGAAGGTTACAATGCAACCGGTATTTACCGCTAGATGATGACTTCCGGCTTAGACGAGTACAGCGGATTCTCTTAAAACGGTAAATCTAGTGGGAGGTTACATCTTCGTCAGTCACTCGATGTTCACTGCTGGACGTAGGTCTCCCCAAGTTTGCTCCACATATCCCGGTCCTCCGTATCCCTTATATAACGTCTGCTAGTGATATTGCACGTATCGGCGATCCACCGCACAGAAGAGCGTTTTATATTATACTAGCAGATATACGTTCTCCACTTTAGGAGTCGTTTGCTCCTTCGGCCATCGGCTACGACACATGTGCTCGACTCACTGCCATTTCTGCTGTTTAATTTTACTAGCAGTAGGACGTTTATGGGCTGAAATTATAGAAATCTCCGTAATGTCTCAAAACTTGTAAACGTTGCCAAAAATACGCCCTAATATGATTTGTCGCAAATTGCTGTTTATTTCTATTTCATAAAGTGTAACATTTACCTTAAATATCTTTCTTATATGAGATTCTTTGTCGTAAATACGTAACTAATATGAAATGTGCGTGTATAGAAGTAATATCGTTAGATCGCTGTTTTTGGGCTTCCAATATTTTCTAACTACCTACTCGTACTAATACTCGTGTTTTATTAGTTTCAGGCGTTATTAATTTTTATAACTAGAAGTTGTACTTTCATTTTCGTTATTTCGGTTAGCTTTTGATAAAGTTGTTAAGTGGTAATATTAATTGTCAAGTTTCAGGAGCTTCTCGGTAATTAGTTTTTGATCGTTGCCTTATAATATAAATCTCATTATTTTTAAAAAACTTTTCGTAAGTATATTACCCTTGATCCAGAAACTGTATTATCCAAACCATATAGACCATGCACAATATATATACATATTTACGGCCTTATTCATATTGAGTTAGAGCAAGTTTAAAATATTTTTTAAGAACTCTTCTAACTCAATATGAATAAGATCGCTAATGTTTACTTTGAGGGTGTTTTTTAAATACCTAGATATTTTAAGAATTTTGCTACCTACATATTAAACGTTACGAGAAGGGTATTGAATCAAACACATTTATCGGATATGGAGTTAAATAAAAAGTAAATAAGAAACTTCGCTGTCTTTTCAAAACCTGTCTGTCGCTACTATCATAGTACTATGTAGGTACGTTACATACTACTCGGTAATTTTTTTATTCGCCTTCTCCATCATGTTTTAGGATAGAGGGTTTTCTTTTCTCTTTCTTTAATTCTTTTGTTTCTTACTTCTAATAGAGTAAGGGATTGGGATACTTTTATTTATTTTCTTTCTTTTCTCATCTTTCTTTTTATAAAATTTTTTACTCTATATTACAATATTTCCTTAACTACTAATTAATATGTTTATTATCTATTTTACATACTACTCTCGTTGACAGCAAAATGTATATTCAAAGTACGATATTTCGTACTTTTAATATACATTTTTCTTATATATATCTACTGTCTATTTATTTATTTCACTAAGTCAATACAAATTTTATATCTATTTATTTCTATACACGACTTTACTATTTGGCTAGCATATGACAACATTTATTTATTTAACTCGGTAATTTTTGACAAGTAAAAGAATATTTAATAAAAACTTTTTTATTGCTCGAAGCAAGCAAACAGGCAAACAACCCATGTGATGTGAAGAAGGTTATCCCCACAGAGTACAGTAATAGGAGATAATTGTATACTGACCACTAATCTTTTTTTTTGCTTTTTCACCTTACTGATATAGCATACATGTACCAATTAAATTTCTTTTCAAAGTTATTCATTTTCTATGAAACATGGAATTTTACAGGCGTATATTCTTATGGTAATACGATTTTTTTCCTATTGATCTAGTAATTTACGAGAAACATATGACAATTTCATAATGTCATTTGAATAATGTCTTATCCATTAAATCACCGCGATTCCTTTATTCTGGGGCTTCATTTGCATTAGTGTTAAAGATTTAGGATGTGGCCGAATGCGTCTTATTTAAAGCGTTAAAAAATAACGTTACTAACGCATAGCCACATTGGTGTATATGTTATACATGTTATAGATGTCAAACAGCGAAGCTCTGGCGCTAGATTTGAGTAGTCAAACCTCAGGTCAGACATAAAGTCTTAGTCAAAGTCCAAATAAATGACGCTTTTCTCCCTTTGACTAACAAATTTTTGTCTAACCTAGCAGAGACTAATTTAAATTAATCATTAAACATGTAACAAGTGCAGTACGAATCGACGTTTGACAGAGTCTGCCTTAGTCGCTTCTAGGATCGACTAGGCAAACCCCGAAACAGATTATTTTACGTTCGACGTTTGACTGAAAAGTTAGGTACTTCTAGGTTTGACTAAAAATAATTTAGTCGAAGGCCGAAATTGGAATTTATTTCCGGTTTGTTCGTAAGACCTTTCAAACCTAGGATAAACCAGTAATTTTTTTTTTGCAGGAGTTCAGCAGACAGGCAGACGGCCCACTTGATGGAACTTAACTTATGGACGTAACAACACCAAAGGTGCTACAAACGCGCTGCTGCTTTCTTAAGAAGACTGGAACCTGGTCACTGATGCCTGAACACAACACAAGGTTGTTATGGCGGCATACTCTAGACCAGGGGTGGTCGCTATCGAGTCGAGCAAATTCCCTACCACCTGGCAGTGGGTTGTTTAGTCGCCTCTTACGACAGGCCGCCCGGCCGCAGGAAACTGTATTCTTTCTCCGTTCCTGCACGGATGGAAGTAATTCCGGGAAGATACTGCATATCGACCTATGACTATAACATATATATACGTTATATAGTTATTTGAGTAACTCTTTAAATCCATTGCCATATCCGTGATAAGCGGCCTAAATCTTTAATACTAACAGAGATGAAGCCCATTTATCTGCTCGACTACATACCCTAACCCGTACCACGAGCAACGACGAAAAGTAATCGAAAATTATTCAAATCAACTCTTGTAGAAAAGGTGTTATGATAACTTAAGCGTCAATCAAAACTTCGAATGAACGTCCCTAAACGATATTACGCCCCAATTATTCCCCTCCTATTATCTGCCCTTATCCGAGTTATGGTAACTTTATTTAATAATTATATTCTATTTATAGCTATCTAAAATGTTTTAAATTATAAGGTTAGATTGGCATCTTTAGGATTTCGAGTCTTTTTAGAGTTATCTAAGTTTTGTATTGGACGATTGTTGTTTCTTGTATTAGGTATTCTTTCTCATATTTCATGCTGTTCTCAAAATCGTAGTAAGCTTAAACAAATTATTTACTTTTAGTTAGTAAGTTAAGATTATACCCGTCGAAAGGGTAAAATATATATTTTTTAAATATCATCAGCCCAAAAACGTTCTACTTTTAAATTAGACACAGTAATTTCTATCTAATATATTAACACAAAAAAAATATTCTTAACCATATAGAAGTTTTTTATAATTTATAATTTATAAATATCATTTTTTGAACAAAAGTAAAGAAAGTTATTATTTTAAAGTCGTTACAAAGAGGTATGTGTTTTGAGTTAAAAATCAAAAAAATATCAGTTCGATAGAACACAATGTTATGTAAAAAAAACAGTTTTTATTTTTACTGACAGTGTTCCACCACTTTAAAAAAATTGAAAATTTTCATGAGTAGAAAGGATTGTAAAACACATATTCTGAAAATAATGGTGATAGATAAATTTCAAAAACTCGAGATAAAAAATATTTGTTTCATTTTATTTTTAAAAACTCGGCTTTTTATCCGGGAATTACAACAAAAATATTATTTCATGCGTTTTGCTCCTAAGTATTGGCAAAAAAAATCGCCATGAGTTAATTTGTAATTTTAATATTGAAAAAAAAACGGAATAGGTTTTTCAAAAATACTTAAGATAAAAAGCTGAAAATTTGGGTGAATTATTTTTATTTGATAACAAAACGATCCCTATAGTAAAAGTAGAAATCGGCCCGGGGGCAGTTTTTACTTAGAAACCCTGCTAACCCTTGCGTTACATCAGACCGACTGCTTTATAGCCGGTTCCTATTACTATTCATTCACTTGCCCTACCATAGGTTGAGTTTTGACATTACTTGTGTAGAGCTTATGCCAATTAATATTAATCGATAAGCCAAATGGACGGTCGGTAAGATATAAGAATCAGCCATTAGTCAAGTATGTTCCTAGGCTAGGATTCGAATGTAAGAACTCAACCGAGGTTAGAACGATCATCCAAATCCAATAGGTATAAAACAAATTTTCCTGCTTAATAATCATCTATCTATAATACCTCTTATATAATTCTTAACATGCCGTGTCCTTACAATGAAGCTATTTAAAAAAACAACTGGAATAGACTATACAAACGATGGAGAAGAACAAGATGTAATTTTTTTCAGATTTGTTGTCCGTTTGTCTGTTCGTACCGGATTCCCATAAAAACTAGTAGCCCGATTTCGATGCGGATTTGCAGATCGACAGCTAATTCTTAGACTTTAACTCTCCGCTACGTTTTGTCCTGGGAATACCTTGGGAACTTTTATGGGAACGATTAAAAATGGTCAGATTAAAAAAACCAATTCCAATGATTTTTTCACTGGTTTTATGTAATAAAATTTGTGATATTTTTTTTCCCGGGAGCGGTTTGTAGTTGTTCCGAATGCATAAAAATTATCTTATTCCGACAATTTTCATTAAAACGATAGCTGCGGTACTTTTGTGTCTCGGGAACCCCGCGGGAATTCAAGCGTGGACGAAGTCGCGGCCATATCCTTGTTAATTATATAATTTATTGTACAAAAACGCTGTATAAAATCATGACAATTCAATTATAATTAGTAGTCGTATCGTCCATGACCATCTCTTTCAAACAAACTTTGGTAGGAGTATAAGAAGGAAAAACTCGGTGGATATTAAAACAGCACTCGTGCTCTAGGTTATTTTCATTATATTATCAAGTACTTGCAAAATCTTAACAGAAGGAAGAAAATAAAACACAACATTTCATTAAGAAATAAAAACTTTTATTATTATCAGTTCAAATATCGTATTTACATTTTTAAACGAGTAAAAGCACATTGTTTATACATTATAAAATTATCATTAAATCATATTAAAGTTCAGCAACTCTCCTATTCCATTCTTCTTCTCGACACAAAATAATATAAGATTTTATGTGTATGTAAACCTAGCGTAAATAGTAAAAATATAAAATAAATCTCATAGATTCCGTGCACATCGGAAATGATTAAAAAAGGCCATGGCAACTCGTATAGGACTGTCATATAATTCGATTATTTTATTAGGACGAATATGTAAGACTATGTCTTCGACCTAAAGTATAAACGGGCCGGGAACGGAAGCTGCAAGTCTTCGTAAGGCGTCGCAAACGCTCCGCTTCCATTGTCTGAGTCTGATTGTCAATACCGTATTGCCTAAGCGCTTCTCTTCCGTCCCGCTTCTGCCGTTAATCGAAAACATGATCTAAATTAGCGGTTCAACACAAATATACTTCTAGGTTACCCATACCCAATTGCATATAAGTACAGCAACCATATATAACGTAGGTACTTAGATGCAACACGCGCAATAGATCTCGGCCGTCGTAAAAAAAAATTAATATCCTCTTTATTCGTAATAGTTGTACGAGGGTTAAAGGTTCGTTAAAAAGGATAAAAGGTGTTTCTCATATTTGAATTTAGAATACGATTATGAATAATATTTTTTACTTAGCTTTATAGGCACAAGCCTCGTTTAACTATTACGAATATGAGGGCTTTTTATCATTAACAGCAATGTGTTGCATAATTTCATCCCACATCCTAATTTAGGATAGCTAACATTTCATGTCGATTCGCGTACGTATGCCATAGAATGGATGTATTGCGATGATGAAAGTTGTATGTCTAATAAAGATAATCGAATTATAAATTATTTAAGAAATCATAACAACTAATCGATTAATTAATTTATATCTATTTACACAATTCGTTCCTTGCAGCGCAAACTTGTTCTATACTGGGACCAAAGTTAGTTCAATATACAAATGCAAGTTCTTGAACATGTTAAATCTGTAAGCCAAAGCACAGATTAATCTGTAATAACTCGTTAAAATCAGTTTCAGATTACGATTAAAACTTTTTGATTCTCTTCATTTATTATGACTAAGTATTACGTTAACCTTTTTTTGAAAGGATAATTTATTTATTTTAAGAAAAGCTTTTATTAATTCCGAAAGTAAATACTAAACGCCACAAGCGTTTAGCTTTCGCTTACATATATAATTTTATTCCCGTTTTTTATACGAAGTTCCACTTGATAGCAAAGTAAAACGATTCATTCAAAAGTATTAATTAATTTAAACCTATTTACAAAATACCTAATTTTTTTCGTAAGAATTTCTTTGATTGGGATTATGGTTCTAACGCTTACTTACATCATTGATTTTAATAATGTCATAGTGATGAAAAATATGTCAGGTGTACAATATAATAAATGGAGGATTTATAAAATCAAAATTTTGCCCGGTACACTTTTTAGTTTTTTCTAAAAACCTATGGAAAATCACACACTCTTGCTTTCATACATTTACAAGAGCTTTTTCAAACTATACTTGTCATTTGTTTATAAATAGTTCGCAAAATGAAAGAATCCTAATACATTGCAAATAAGACAAACTTTTAAAAGTCATCTGAGATAAACGCTTTGGATTTGGATAGTTTTCTAAATCAACACGATACGGCTTCTGTGACTCGTATTCCATGCGCTATTCTAAAAAAGTTATATGTGTAACGTTTATAACGATAGCCAAAAGATCAACAGGATTGTTCACACTTAACCTTTCTCGAGAAGTCCAGGTTACACCGCGCTTTGTCTTACAGTTACAACATTCACTCACAATATTTTCCAACCAAATTTCGCTCACATATAAATGCTTCACGTTTATAACTTATCGTTTATATGTTACAATGCACGAGGTGCGTTTGGTGCCTCACTCAACGGGTGATTTATTCATTCCAACACTACATCTGATTTCGAGCTTTCACCTAAACGCTGGAAAACTACTGTAGCTATAAAAATTTAAAAGTAAAATATATATTTGTAATTTGAATAAGCACTTGTCAACTGCGGTTATTTCTTTTATAGATCATGAAAAAATCTTGTAAAAATGGTCAACCCAGTAGGCTTATACAATTATTATTACCGAATTAAAACTATGCAAAGGTAATACATAACAGTGGTCGGCAACCATATCCTCCTTTAAATAAAAATCCCATAAATATATAGAATTTGACATGCTGAATTTAGATCTTCTTTTAGTTTCTTGCTATCACGTATATTTTTGCTCTTAATGCAATATTTTTGTGCAAAACTTTCTTATCGAGCTCCAAAATACCATCATGACAATAGATTTCTTTTCCGTAAATCTTTAAGCAATATCTCAAGAATGTGAAAGATTCTAGCAAGTTATATTACATATAGAGAAATAATAAAACGGAAAACAGTTATAATTACTACTTGCAGATTTTTCTTACTTGATTTGCCACGAAATGGCAATAGAATACACGAAAATGGAGTAAACTGAAATGACTTGTATCAATAATTTGACATATACTTTTGATAATTTTAAATATTTTTGGAGGAATTAAATCAGCTAATGTCACAATAATTAAATATTATACATTTTGTATGTAAAGCAAAAAAAAACCGCTTAATTTAAAACATCAATTACAAATAAAATGGAAGTGGTACAAAACTTTTAATACTATATTTATATTCAGAAGTGTCGAAATTATAAAAAAAAAAACAAAATTGTTGAGTATTTTTTGCCGACCAACGTAATAAATTTTTAGTTTTTGTTTATTAAACAGTCTTAAACAAATTACAGTTTTTGGTTTGTCATATTATATTATAAACCAAAGTGATAGGTGATAGTTTATTAACAAAACTTAATCTCTATTATAATTTTAATAACTATGTGAAATTACGAGTTTGAATTGATTACTTGGAAAAATAAAAGAAATTTCTGAGCATAATAATTATAACACGTGATTTTATTATTGTTTAATTATTAATCTTCGAATTTCTTAATCTATTAAGTTTCGAAATTCTTCATATAATAGCGAACTAGAATAGTATTCCAGCATATAGAATCGAAAAGTCAACTAACAATTACACTTTACACACAAAAACTCAACAAATCATATACAATGAAAATATAGCGGTTTTTCTAAACTGTACAATAGACATACATTCTATTTTGGTGTTCGAGACCGAATATTTAACTAGTCGAGGGAGCATCGAGCGGCACTTTCTGAAATAACTTTGTGACTTATTGCACAATATTTTTCGCTATAACTTGGCGAATAAAATTTCATTATAGTAAGTACTTTTGATGACCGGTTCCAATACTATAATTTGCCTTACTACCAGCTAAAATTTGACATAAAATACATACATGTAATTTCTATCAATGACAATTTTCAACCAAGGATAGTAAGTAAGGACATACAAACCCGGCATTAATTAATCACATTAAGCAAGCTCTGTATCGATTTCATCTACCATTTCAATCGTACGTAATTAATTAAATTTAATATAGTTTTCACTAGTCGTAGTTCATAAAGTATGAAATTTTATGAAAGTAAAAAGTACCGTCCAGCTCGTTTCGTAATAATTTTATCTAATACTCGGTACACGCACAAAGGTAAACTACGCTATGTTGATCTATGCTCACTAAAACAGGCTATGAACTATCCGACTGAATATTTTAGTCGAATAATTTGATAACTGAATATAACAAAAATTCATATCACCATTTATGTAAAACTTTTCCAGAATAAATACGCCCGGAAGAGATCGCTATGAGCTAAGTGCTCGCGCCCCTTGTATAGATTTGTTTTTCACGTATAAATTAATTTCGCCCGATGAACAACACATATGTTATCATTGACGTTTTATTTAAGTGAAAAAGCAAACGAAGGGTAATGAAAATATCCCGGTAGTAACTTGTTTTACTCAGCACTTCGAACTTACCAAAACCCAATAAACAAAACATAGCCTTATTACGGCACTAGACAACTCATCAGTATAGTAGTTTAAATATTTTAAGCTACCACAATTAACTGCAAACGATGTTAAAGATAAAATTGGATTTGTTTAATATCTCGAAAACGTCTTATGTTTATCGCAGACATAAAAGAAGTCTCTCAGAAGACATGACGTGAACATTATATCACTTCACTTTCGTGGAGGTTGCTGCTAAAGCGTAAAACCTCCGTGTTACATCAGTTAATTTGCTGATCGTAAAACCAACATTGTGTTAATTCTCTCGATTACTAATATCTGGAACACAAACAGTCGACTGATTTGTCCGGCAAACATGCCGCCGGATAGTCAATAGCCCGTTTAACAATATCCGCGCACTGACAACTCGCCTCTATCAATATTTTAGATAGGTACTTAACTATCAAATTATGTATTTCCTCGGACATTGGCAGTGCGTTAAGTGCGATAATTATGCGTATAATTGATATCAATAAGGCTAAATACAGTTTGGATGATAATAATAATAATTGATTAAATTATTTCATTTTGCCAATCGATTATTTTTCTACAATTCCACAGATATACCTATATCAGTATCGCTATATTCTTTAATTTTTCAATTTGGAACTATTTTTTCAAATTTGACTTCTGAGCAAAAATTTAAGAAATCATTGTGATTAAAATTAATATAAATTGGTGAAAAAGAAAATTTTAATATATTGGAAAAAAAAACTTTAGATACTAACTTTTTAAGAATGACTAATATACTTTTGCGAAATCCTAATTAAATCTTGTAAAGCATATTATAATAAGTATTAATCGTCATATGAACAGGGCCGGATCTAGGAGGTGCGAAAGTGTAGAAAGACTTGTTGGCGACCAGGTTATCCAGCCTGATCATTGTTTTTTTTCTTAAAGGGTGGAAGCTGGCACATTACACCCTCTTCTAAAATATAGATCCGGGTCTGCATATGAATAGCTATTTTAAATTCATCTGTCTCTATAACTGCAATGTTAATATATTTTATTAAAACTTTTACTTTATAGGTTGGCACAAATTGGTGTTTACGTTCCGATAGGGCTAAACTATTTTCAAATCACAGATACTTTTTACACGTCGCTACATTATAAATAGACGATGTTATAAAGTAGCATCTACAAAGACGTTTAATCTCAAGTTGCCAATGCGCCGGTGAACTAATTTACTTACAATTCTGTACTAAATTTAATTCATGAGGGACCACTATTTTTTTTTTTACTAAACTGGTTAATTTCACTAGTCCTTATTAGTCTAGACGGAACTTAGCCCTCATCTATTCTACCAGTGGCGAAGGCTGAAAACGATTCGATTCCTTCAAATTTTCTTTCAGGACTAAAATTAATACTATTTCATATGATGTTTGCGTAGGATTTAGTGTATTTTCAGGTTTAAATCCGAAACTTACTTACTTACTTATCGTAAGTAGAAAAATACTAAAATTCTTGATCTAATCTTGCTTGAAATAAAACTGAATTATTATATTTTTGAAAATACCTATTAAGAAAACATACTCTGGGTAGTGATGATATGCAACAAATTACACGGGTAAATCTTAGTCCGTATTTTTCTAGAATTTCATAATCAAATGGCAACAATGACATATATTTGTACTACTGAATTCATGCCAAGACGTATTTAGTAGATTTTTAAGAAGGTATTCATTTATTTTCTCACATTAACGAACCCTTGTATCCAGTTTCCCTTTTTAAAATATTCACCCTTCGCCACTGCACTCTATCCATCGCAAAGGAAACGATAGATTAGTATTTACTTATAGTATTAATAAATCGTCGATTTCCCTATCACGTGTACAATTTACATTAGGACGGTCCCACACATTCATTTATATTCTGAGATCTGTCATGATTTGTCAAATCATTTATTTGGTTGTTGTTTATCTCTGGTCAATTCACATCGTATCACTGGAGGCAGTCCATATTTCTTTACGTAAAAAATCAAATGTGTTTTGTGCTTTTGTGAAATTGCCAAAGCTAATGCAAGCGTGCTAAACTGTACAATAGACATAATGGATATTGATCGCAATAAAATTCCAGGAACGCTGTCTGTTTATTGACGAAAATTTAGCTGTATTATTTCGCAAAAACCTTTCAAATTTGTGCGTAAAAGTATCCAATATGAGCCGGTATATAAGAACACTACATTAAAGTTCATCAGCTTCATTTTAATAGCACTAACACGTGGAGTGCGAAGTTTGCAAAAAAAATAATATTTTCATACGTATTGATTTCACAAATTACTTTGTTGTTTAATCGATTTATTGTAAAATAGGTTATTGCAGTGCAATTTTTTTTATTGTTAACAAATCGCAAGTCGTGCACAAGAGAAAAAAATCCCATTTCAAAACGACCAATATCCATGGCATTTACTGTGCCTGGACTACAACATCTCCACCATCTTATCGTCACTATTTGAGCACCGTGGAAGGAATGTGTGCATAAGATTTGGATAATCGCCAAGACTAATTATCATTATAAGCTAGCTTCCCACTGTATTTATAGTAAAAATAATGTACATATAATTTAGAACAGCTTTCTTTATTTATTCTTATAAATAAAAATCTTCATCCTCGCTTTAATACCAGTTGCAAATTGGTATTTTACGATTTTTAAGTTAAACGCTCAAAGGAAGTCATATTTTTCGTACATGTTTATAATAAAATTATTTTGCCTAAAAATTTTTCATCGACTTTAAAATAATTGGAATTCATATCTAGTATAAATATTATCAAGTCGATACTTTCAAATTTGTACACATGCCTATAGGCATACTATTTCCTAAAGATGCATTCAAATATTTAAGATGTAACACAATGGGAAGCCAGCTTCAGATACTCCACGTTGAGCGAAGACGTAGTATAAACACTAGATCGAAACATTTCCACGTAAAATATTTTATTAAAATATCATACACTATATACTACAATTAACAAAGAAACATCACCACTCAACGTGAGAGAAATCTTGTGTAGTAAAGAGCAAAACTTAAATACGTCCTTGAAGTTCGTACATGCTATTGCGCCGACTACAATTATAAGCCTCAAGTGGTACCACCAGAGGTTCAGAGCTGAGAGGGGAGCATGTCGTAAAATATTAGTTAATAAAGAAGAGAACTTGCCTCCTGGTAAGTGAGCTCTTGGAAGGGTCGTCTAACTCGTGGGGCTCCATCCCGGAAACGATCAAATTATTTCACGATAAAATAAGCTACATAAAAAATTAGTACACGATGCAGGAGCCTTTCGATACTTTGATGCTTAGAGCCGGATCTGAACCAGCGACATATGGATACCGGACGCCACATCGCGCTCGCATATGCCATCTAGCATATTTTATCGTGAAATAAATACGGTGTATACAAAAAATAACGTGTTTCCATTCAAACCAAGTGGCGTGTCGTAAATGGAGAGTGTTGCGTTCTCTCTCGGCCGCTATGAGAACTTACATAGCATCTCTTTCGCACTACAAGTGTAATAAATGTTACCACAATTGGACCTATGCGAATTCTCGGAGCTAACTTCACTCAAGACGCATTTAAGTTTTGTGCGTACTGTAATATAGATATCTTAGACTGCGTAGTGTGTAACTTCATCGACAATCATCACTTAATAATTATAAATAAACATCTTTAAAAATTTTACCAAATTATGAGCATATATTTCCAGCATAAAATTCTTTTAAAATAATGTCATATTTTCAATTATAGATATACATGGCACACTGCTCCGTTATATATTTTTTTAATAAGATATTATATTTCTTTACACTCGACACCTTTACCTTGTCACCATAGATAATAATAATTGAATTATATGGATGGATACTCCGTTGGAAGCTTAACAAGCACTAGCAATAGTCCGCGCCAAACTTTATGGTTGCTCCTAGCTCACAACCGATGGCTGTTCCATAGAAGAAAATTTATATAAATCAATTAATTTCGCAGCCTTCTACGGTTAATCTAAAGAGGCCAAATACTAAACGTTATCGTCGATATTCATATTAAATCGCGTCGACATAAGTTTCAAGAATTATATTCAGTACTTAAGATCTGTTTCAAAATTAAATCTACATAACATGGGTATTCAAATAAATGTAACGCATGTACAATATATATAAAAGTAATGTTTTTAAAATAATCTATTACAATACGTATAAACACAATTAAACATAAATTGCATCTAACAATTATTTAATACATTAAGTATTCCAGGGAGCATGCACCCACTTAACGTGCAATGATTACAAACAATACGTGCAGGCGATAAAAAAAAAACTTTGTGAAGAAACTGCCCGTCGACATTATGTTAGAAATTCACCAGATACAGATTTGTATAGGCAATAATAAGGATATAGTGTGTACAGTTCGTTCCCCTAAAATGGAAAGGTAATAAATGTATAAGAACTTATATAATAATTTCATAAAAATATAGGAAATTTATATATTGCCGGGACATATATAAATACCGAATTCGACGCGGTTTAATAGTAAAGGGCATTAACACATATGTGACATAATCAAGCTTGGTGCGGACTATGGAAGAATAAAATCGATGCGACGAGCGACCGACGAGATGGACAAATCAACAAAGAAGGTTCAATAAGTCAACGCGACCAAATGTCGCCGGCATTCGATGCCTTATCGTGAGTTTCAACTAGACGAGAGAACTATCACGAAAGTTTTGGTCCACCGTCAAGTCAACCAGATTTCGACATACTTTCATATTACAATAAACTATAGGAATCGAAACGTATTTAATTAACTAACGCGTGCAATCTCACTGTCGTTCAGACACTCGCGTCTCGCAATTTCAGCATAAACGAACAACAACAGATTCAAGTGAGGGTGCTTAGTCCACGGGCGGGGCTTCACTTGATGGTCGCGTGCCGCGTTTCCGGGTGCAGGCACACGCCTTCCACTGTGAATATTGACACCTCTGCAACAACATTAGTAAACAATTATTTTATTTTATACATTCTTGCCGCCTCTCGTAAGAGGTGACAGCACAATCCACAGCTAGGTGGTGCTCACAAACAGGGGTGGTTGGCATGGGCAACGTCGGCATTGCCTTAGTCCCGTCGCCCTGATTTTTGGTGACAAGGATAACACAGATGTGTTTTAGTGGGTATTTCGTCAATTAACCGGTAAACCCCATACTATCCTACAGATATGTCGCAACAGTGGGTGTCTGTAAACGGGTTTCACCGTAGAAAAAAAGGGGGAAATAGCGCCTGAATAAAAATTTAATGCAATATAAGATGTGTGGCTTGCTACCTATCAAAATAAACCAGGGTCTACTAGGATTACAAAATAAATATCCACTTGAATGCCGGCGGCGTCTCAACTGTTAAGACCAACTTTTTAGCTACTCACCCTCACGTCGAGTGCACAACAGTTGTGCCATGGTAGAATCTTTAATTTTGCCAATGGTTGCGTTTCGTGTGAAATATAATGAGAAATTCAACTGAAAAATGGTTTTTTTTTATAAAAAATATTTTTTATTGTTTACCTGATTTTCCGAAAAAATCAGGCCGGCTGGCATATAATGGAATATGTGAACTCACCATCGGGCAAATCTCTAAGGCGGTGGGGCAACGAGGCGAAGTAGGCGTGGTGTATCGCCTTGTGGGCCGGCATCCGCCTCGCGGGGTCCGGTTGCAGCAGCGCTGCGGCGAGCCGCTCAGCGTCGCGGCCCGCGTCCCTCACGCGCGGGAACGCCGCGCCAAGCGCCCGCGCCGGGCAGTTGCCCCATCGCGATATGTGGGCGCGCAACCCCGGCAGGCGGCTCACGCCGATCCAACTCTCCTCGGTTGGTGTGCCCACCACCTATCAATCGGGATTTTTTTAATTTGCGGGATTAATTACTTCATTCTTAGTTAGCGGACAAATAGGAATAGAACAAACAAAATCAATTATTATATAGCTTCTTGATTGAGTTTGGAGCAGAATTATAAAAATCATACATGAATGATATCTATAATCATTCATGCTAATTAACGGGAAAGTAAGTTTGTTTGCATGTTTATTACATTTGTTTTTTATCTCTTCACTGTTTTAGATATAAACTAATTAACATGAAATTTCACATATTGGTTGGTACATGCGAAATATAAAATGTTCACATGTCGCAGGGTGGGAAAACTTCGTTTTTTGTAATTTAATATTATAATAATTCACAATACTAACATATACAAGTAATAAGAAATACCATAAATAATAATAACGACGCACCTTAAATATTTTATCCAGCTGATCGTGGGTATCCCTCACTCCTGGAAAGGTGGGCACCCCGCACAGCATCTCGACGAATATGCAACCCACGCCCCACATGTCCAACGACGTCGAATATTCCGTACTGCCCAGCAGTACATCTAAATAAACATCGAAATGATTAAAAGTACCAAAAACTGAACTTGTACAAAATAGCATTACCAGTCTATTTTCGTATGTCACAGTATTTTTTTTTAGAAATTACTCCGCCTATATGTATGAACCTTGCCACAGAAAGATATATTCCATACGCCGCTACACAATAATGTATTGAGGCCGCAGAATAACTAAAATTTAAGGGTTACTCTCATATATGTAACTGAGGGACGATTTTTTTTCAGCTTACACAGTCCTGTGCGGTATCGTTACTTACGTTTACAAGAATCAAAATGATAAACTTTAACATATTTTATAATTAAGGCAAAATCGGTGAAAAAAAATACAACAAACTTACGAGTGGAAAGTTACTCCTTGACTTTTATTTGAGTTTCTTGAGTGGTTTGAATACACATAAAGGCATTTTTTAATAGTTACTTTTCACTCAAACACGTAGTGTCGACAACAGCCCGGCGCAGACTAAACGAGTTCTTATCCATGGACCATAAAGAGTGTTCAAATAAGCTGGTTACGGACGCCTTCTCTAGTATGTACGTAGTACATTAAAACTCATTGCTGTAAGGACATTGACACACTCTGTGACACTGTGTCTCCCCACGCTCTAGTATAATTGTCAAGTGGATAATTCTGAAGGAATTATAAGGGCTGAATTTAAAAAGCTATTTGAACGAAAATTGGGCACAAAGATCTATTGCTTATTTGAGATATGATATGATTCTACATACCACTTTTGTTCAAAACTAATATTACTTGTATGAACTTTATGACAAATTTTAAACAGTAGTAATTCAAATAAATGTATAGTGAGACATAGGAACCGGTTAATAATAAATACAGTTTGCATGACATGCATTACAGGAGTGCTTAGTTGTGATATCTGTAGATATTTCTTCTTCCCACGGTTTAATCAATATTTTCAATATTAATAAAACTACGTTTTAACGGTTTTAAGCGCGGTTAAAACGTAGTTTTATTATGTATACAAGTCGCGAAAACTTAAGAAAAAATTATTTTCAATACTATTTACATAGTTGTTACAATTGAAATAAGTACATTAGTATAAAATGTCTCAGTGAAATATGCATACCTGGTGGCCTGTACCATAACGTGACGACTTCGTGCGAATATGTGTGACTCGGAACGGACTTGGCCCGCGCCAACCCAAAGTCTGCGAGTTTAAGCTCGCCGTGGGAACTTATTAATAAGTTTTGTGGCTTCACGTCTCTGTTGGCAAGAGTTGCAGTGAATTAAAATCGATAGTATAAAAATAATGTTGTTTTTATAACATTTTATTATACATACATTCAACATTATTAAAAACCTATACTAGTTAATTTATTAGCAATGAAGTGTTTTTAATTCTATAACATATAATCGTCTGTACCAAATTTTACAACTATACTAGGTTAATGATAGAGGGCTGCGTAATAAATGCTTTTTTAAAGAAAATTAAGTGATTCTCAGTCTATGCAGCTACATAGGTTGGTGTATACTATAGTCACTACAAAGTTTAAAAAAAAGTATAGGTTGTACTTAATATATTTCAAAAAGTTATTTGCTAAAAAAATGTAAGTCTCTCTCTTAAAAGTGATATTTTAAGGTTATATGTAAAAATGAATTCATATCAGCAAAACATAGCCACCATTGGATTTTTATTTATAATATAAAGTGGATATAAAATATAATTAATCAGTAATAATAATATTCTATAACAAAGCTTCTTACCTGTGTAAAACTCTTCTCCTATGACAATATGAGAGACCGCGTAACAATTGAAACATAAACAATCTAACGTTGTGATGATTCAGCCCACCAGGATGCCTCTCCATGTACTGTGATAGGTCCGTGTCCTAATAAAAAGGGCATATGTTAAAAACAAATAATCAGGTCAGTGACATTTTTGTCACTTATCATAGGAAAATAGGAACTGATGTGAAAGAAGAGAAGAAAGAAACTCGGGAAAAGTACACCTCTGTTGAATTACAAATTTCGCGAAATTTGGAATGAATTTTTTAATCTGATGCTGATATTAAACAGATTAAACAAATTACATAAATTCGGTTAAAAGGCAGAGAATTTACAGGACACGATAGTATTAAGTGATATTGAATGATTCAAGTTTGTATTAATATTCACTTTGATTGATTTGTACAAATTGAAAAATAGAAATTAATTGTCTAATGTCGGCTTAATGAATTAAACCGGCTTATATGGATTTCAAGAATTCTACCATTGTTTTTATTTGGACGTGTTCAATGACACGTAAATAGCTTTGTCTCATTTACATAGGGCAGAGGGCGTTCGAATAAAAAGGCGTCTGGATTAACAGGGGCTCGATTATCGAAGCTCTATTGTGTTTATTATTTACAGTTACAGAGGTCTTCAGCTGAATTGCCATATTAATATATTATCCCATTGTTTTGACGAAGGGAAATGCAATTGAGTACTAGCCTCCGCGGGGGTGGCACTAAACCCACTGAAGAAGTACTATTCTCTATACATCCGAGTCAGGGATACCCGCTAAAGCCCGTCGGTGTTCCTTCCTACGACTCATGCCAGGGCTTCGAGAAAAGCTAAAGGACTACCAATTCTGCGTGCCAGCACGGGACATTTTACAAGTACAAACAACTCATCACTATAACTTTTAAATGTTACAATTGTTAAAATAAATATTGAACGAGACGACCAAATTCATTAGTACATAATAAACATTATTTATCAAATAAATAAAAGTGTTAAATATTAACTGCGATATTTGTTTACTTTAAAGTTTTAAAACAAACACATACGCTACATTTTTCTAACACTAATATGTTTTCTTTCTAGCAGCATTGCTATATTTAATGTCAAACAAAAGTTTTAACTATTCTTTGATCCTGTCTTTAATCAAGACACGAGTGTCGATTTATGACCGGTCCCTATATCTTACTATTAATTTACTTGCCCTACGATTGGTTGAATTTTGACATTACTTGTATGGAGGTTATGCCAAAATTTAATGGATAGTAAGGTAAATGAATTGTAGGTAAGATATATAGAAGCCGGCCAACAATGGAGTAATACTCGTAAAATCGCTAAAATACAAAAATAAAGAGCCGCCGCCATAGAAGTAACTGAAGTTTAGATTCGGTAGTGTTTCTTAGTGACTTTTTTATTTAAGACATGTGGTTAGATATGCTCGTAATAATTAGGGTAAACTATACCATTGTGAATACCTTGTGAATGTAATCAAGATATTAACAAATCTACATATATTTTTACCTTAAAGAGCCATAATGTTATAATGTTATTGTAGTAATTCAAAATAAAAAAATATTAATATTTATCAATATCTTGAATAAATTGGCCGAGTGTCATTCATTGGGAGGAGGGATGAAGGTGACCAAAATAATTTATCCTATTTGTCGCTTTAATTTTAAACTATGATGTGGAAAATCCAAGAAGCTATTACAACGAAATTGAACAGAACAAGAGCGTTTGAATAATACATTAAGATATGGGCTGTATTCGACTAAAAGCATTCTTCATGATTTTGTAGCCAAATAGCCAAAATAGAAGACATACATCGCTACTACGGTATCCTTCAGTGTACATGGGCGGCCACTCACTTCACTAACTTCCATTCATTATCTAATGGGTGGCAATAACCCTTGTTGGCTCGTTTATTATTCAATATAAAAATCCTTAATCAACTGTAGTAGTGATAATAAGTACGACTCATATGCAAACGACGAGCGTTTCTAATAAAAAAAATGCGTCATGTGGTTAACTTATATTGTAACGGTGGTAATATAAACTAGTACTAATGACGTATGAGGTCAAATGGTTTTTACCACTGGCATTGTCTCCATTTTTTATATTAAATATTCATTAAGGTAGAAATTATAATATGTATAATAATATTATTTAGTAATTATCGTAATGCTATTTATAATATATAATGTGTTTTAATTTATATATATAATTAATGTTATTATAAAGCATTTAATTATTAATGTTATTATAAAGTAACACAAAAATAAAAATTTGCCTTAGCCTAATTGAAAAGCTCCAAAACCCTATATAACCAAATTATAGATAGTATAGGTCATAATATCCTCTCCCTTTTGGCGTTTTATTAATTAATTATTTATCTTTTTTATTACATGTAAACTATATGTACCAATTAAAATTAAATTAGTAACAAAAATAAACTAAATATAAAAATTAAAATTAAACTAGCAAATCTAGTACTAGATCGCTGTCAATTGGAAACGCCCCTAAAAGACGGGTCGCATAACCTCCTTTAGTTTTATTATTTGGAAATCTGAACGAAAATTATCTTATTTCAATTTCATTTAAAAGAATAATTTTCACTGTAACGCCATCTCGCCATGTAGAGTTTTACAGATTAGCAATATATAATGTTTTATATTAGGCAATTGTCATTTGTAGTAATTCCTCTTCCATGGTACTACCTCGAACTGTATTAATTTCAATTTAGTTATTTTATTAAGACCTTGTGTCTACGGCTTCGCTCGCGTTTTTCCGGAAAACTACATTTTTCCGGGATAAAAAGTAGCCTATGTGCGATCATATTTATTCATATTCATCCAGATCCGTTCAGCCGTACATCCAAACTTTCACATTTATTATATTATTATAGATTACTATTAGGTTTTTGTAGTTAATTCTTTGAAAGTGTAAAGTAAGATTCATGTAATTATTTTATTAAGGGTTAAAATCCAATACATTGACAGATAAGGTCGTTGAAAGTTAGATCATAAAAGGGCTAGTTAAAACTTAAACTGTGACTATGAAACATAAATGAAATAAACCCTCTTGAAAAAGACAAATAGGTACCTGAACACGAAACTAGGTGGAGATAAGTTAAAACATTAAGTAAGACTAAAACCGGTTAACTTATTTTAGTCTTAAGTCGAGATTGGGCGAGAGTAATAGACAATGAAGGAAGACCACCTCATCCACCGCTACTAAATTGAATTTAACTTCGAGACAAAATACCTAACCGCTTGTTCTCGAAGAGTATGTCTTAAGTGTAAGACTATCTACGGATAAAATATGTCATTACATTGTGTATACATCTAGAATGGCTGGAATTCAAATCGTAAACAATTCTTTTTAATTACACAACATGAATAAAACTCACCACAAACTCGAACACAAACGTAAGCGTCTCCCTCGTATGCACGATATCGTGCAGCGTGACAATATTAGCGTGTTTCAGTTCTTTGAGCAGCGATGCCTCTCTTATTGCCGTGAACGGCGCCCCCTCTTCTTCTTGCAGTCTGATTTCTTTTAATGCAACTACTTGTTGCGTTAAACTGGAGACAAAAAGTCGACATTATATCATACGGTAAGAGCCAATTTTGGATCGTTCAACGTTTTTTGAGTCACATTTTGTATCCGTACTTATATATAAATGTGTGAAATGTTTATTATTTTTTTATTGCTGGAGTATAGATAAAATGGCTGTCGGCCCACCTAATGTATGGTGGTCACCGTCCCCTATAGACTCCCCCTTCCCTATCGCATCCCTTCCAATCCTATATCTCATCCTTTGCCTGACTGATCCCTCTATCTCATCCTCTTTATGCCATCCTAAAGGCTGGCAACTTCTGGCTTCGCCATTGGTGTTGGTAACGTCTATAGGCGACGATAACCACATTCCATGAGCTGGGCCGTCTGCATGATGGCCAGCTTCGCAATATAAAGAATAGTAACAACAGAAGTGCTACCAACGAGCTGCCGGCTTCGAAGAAATTTATTAACTTAAAAAAAACCCATAAAACCTCTTGCCTTGAGATTTTTTTATTGCTGAAGCACAGCAGACAGGCTGACGGCCCAACTTTGATGGAAAGTGGTTACCGTCGCCTATGGACATTAGCAATACCAGAGGCGCAGCCAATGTGCTGCCGGCCTTGAAGGAGAATTAACTGAGTACCACGAAATTCGGTGTATATTGTTCTCCTATAACGGATATGATTGTAGATTAATTATAATCCGGCAAACGGGATGTCTTCGTGGCACATGCATCCGACGTTTGCGTGAGCAAAATTTAAAAACCCTTTTAGATTATATTAAAGAATTTGTATTAGAAAAATTATTGGCAAACAAAAACTTAGTACAAAAAGAAATCTTCACACAAAATTACAAGCTATAACAAGCATCCCAAAACGTAACGAACCGTACTCAATGTTCGGTAGTCATAAAATTACTATGCGGCAGCATCATATACCCGCCCAAAATGGTGTAGTGGCGAAACTTCTAGTCGTGAATTCGAACGACCGCTTATCGAATGAAACACGCTCATTACAGCTGAAGTTGGTTAGGTGAAACACTTCATCTAATATTCAAGGGCCATGAACAGTGAAATACTGTAAGTTTCATTCCACTCGGCCCACTCAAGCCCAATTATAATTTCAAGGACTAAATCAGTCTAGGTTTAATTAATATTTGATACTGGTGGAATAGTTTTAACATACCTATTATATTTGTGTGACATTATAATGCTGACTCGAAGTACCATGTAACTATTAAAACATCAACTAAAAATTACACTCGTGAACTCGAGCCAGCCTATTTGTAGGTGATGTTATTTTTTTATTGCGACGACGTTGGCAAACATGCAGACGGCTCAGCTCATGGAAGGTGGTTGGTTACTGTCGGCTATTGATTTTTGCAACACCAATTGCGACGCGATGTGATAAAGAGGATAATATTGGGGGATAAGATAGAGAGATCAGACAGGACGAATGAGATAGAGGGCATGGGATATGATATTGTTGTCATAGGGGGATCAGATAGGGAAGATAGGATAGGGTGAGGAAGTGGGGCATCGGAACTCGCACTCATCGCATGAAACACAAGTAGCTCAATATTAATCGTTTCACGCTGATATTCTGTAAGAGCGTGGTATCACACCGATCCAGTAGGCCCTAACAGCTGTCATCAAGATAATAATTCCAGCATGGTTCTAACACGTAGAAAATAATAAAATATAACGGAATATATACATAATACCCGTCGAGCTTGTTTAAGGCGGTTTTTAAATATCAATTCTAAATAACCGATATTATTATATTATGTGCAAGTTGAGCACAATGTTATCTATCTATACATTAAATTTCGTGAAAACAAATTATGCTCTTATCAGACTTCTATATATAAGGGAATAAAAAATATAATTAGAATAAATTTACTTCTACATGCATACCATTTTTTATGATTTGTTTTTATAAATAAAGGTTACTAACATAATATTTATATGATATAACAAACAATAGTAACAGCGCAAAGAACGCATATTAGTAATAATACATTATATGATCTAGAGATGCAACTTTAAAAACAACTTTACATGCAAAACTGAGTAGAATACATTACCAAATTGCAACGTTATTCCATTTAAAATGTAATTTTTGTGAGAGTCGAGTGTACATAAAAGTTTCTTTCATAACGAATATATATACGGAGTTAAATATGATATTACTTTATATATTAGGCAACTTTAGATGGCAAAGAATAACAAGGACGAGATTCTATGAAAATACAGTTAGTTGTACGAGTAAAATAGTTCTATTGTTTTACTTTTATATTCACTCTGGTTATAATTTGTCTGTTGTATAATTTTTGTCTAAGGATTGGAACATAAACAATGACTTAGGTTTTAATGATTTTAGAAAATATGGATGGATGAGCCCCCCTTGGCTCCTAGTCACTAAAATTCCACCCTAGAGATTGGCATAGCATTGACATCGCCCCTGGTGTTGCAAATATTTATAAGTGACAGTAATCACTTTCTGTCGGGATCGTCTGTCTGTGAGCCCGCTTCATACAATAAAAAAAATATCCATTCACTAATATTGTGAGTATCTGTTGAGGTGTTTGTACATAATATACGTATAAATAAATACGTATAATAATACAGTGTATACTCATAAGCTAAGCAAATTACGCTTGTGTTTTGATAATATTTGTATAAAGAACAATTTAGGGACCTACAACTCAGACACGCAGACCAGACTAAAGAACAATAAAGCCGCAACATGGAAATTTAGATACGAAACATACATATATGTAAACAGAATTGTATTAAAAGTCCTAAATTTATTCTCTTAAATAAAATGAAAACGGTCAGTTCAAAAAACCACAAACAATGAATTATTTGACGCATTCAGCAGCACTTACTTGCTATAACCTTTATACACTGTGGCGTAGGAACCCTCACCGAGTTGCTCGAGTTTTATGTAAGCTTCGGATTTCCCGAACGGAGAATCACCCTGTTGACAAACACAAAACCATCATACAATATATATATAGGTGCAACTAATACCATTTACGACACCGGCGTGCCTCACCGAAGAGCTGATTCAGTATATGTCGGCCCGTTTTATGATGAACATTTTAATAAATTGCTATTTCACCCGTCCTAATGAAAACGATTAATTTTGCTTCATTCATTAATAATTTTGATCCGGGTTTTTGGATTCAATGAGATAAATCAGCAATTTATTTTTGAACCCATTTTCGGTCTTTAACAAATTTTTTGCGTATTATATTTATTATATTAAAAAGAGATTTAAATTATTTTTATGATGTTTAATATACTACCGATGTATTTTAGTACGTAGTACAGAACATTGTTAACGAATCTAAATTAAGACACGTGACAAGACTGAAGATATTCAGTATTGGACATTAATTAGTTTATTAAAATAGAGAAACGGATACGAAACTCATCGATTTTCGTTCAAATGAGGTAATAAAGTAAAGTGTTTTAAAGGCAGGTTATCCTAGACCTGTCATATTTCTGCTTCTGCTACTAACACTAATAATTTTATGTTAACCATAAAAAATAATCAATTATTATAATTTCAAACAATAAAAATGATTTCGAATTTGACTCTTTTTAGAGTTTTGTAGCCATTTCGGCAAAGACTGAAACCTTGTAGAATCGTCATGTCCATATGTATAATATATCACAGCTATCTAAAAAAAACCACTGGGCCTATAAATGAAATGTGTTTGTTGCTACTGTTGCTATTGCTAATAAGCAAAATAATTAAAATTGAGGATGGTCAGCATACATGTAACTTATTTTTATATTTATAAATACTATGGTTAACAGAGTGTTGCAATTAACAATTTGGGATTACGATGCTAAAAAGTACAGTTTTAGTTTAAGTTTAATGTTTTTAGGCGTCATACTGTTCCTAAAATCAAGAGGTAAATCATTTAGTAGCGAGTGCATAATAATTTTGGCAAGAATTAAATATAGTATTTTCATTATTTAAAATAATTTCTCAAGCGACAAAATTGGTATAACCCTCCATTAATTTGAAAAATATTTTTTTTTCATACTTGAGTATGTCAGAAGTGTCGAACAGCCATATAGCTTTATTCTATCGTAACTAAGTCTTAATCTCAAAGAAAATTTAAAAAAAAAAGTCAAAGAGCACTATCTATCTTAAATTATTCTTATATATCTATATTTTACATTATGTATGTATGTATGTATCTTAAGAGTATCTTGTATATAATTTATTTTTGTTAATCTGTTTATATTAAATATTATATCGTTAACTATCTTTAGTGTACACAACCCTGCCTTTTGCTTCTCCCTTTTTTCGCTAGACTCATAGGTTTGCTGGAAGAAAACTCTTTTAGGGTTAAGCTCGCCTTTGTACATTACCACTATTCTATAATTTTGTATGTAACGTTTTGTGTACAATAAAGAATAAAGAAAAATGTGTGTATAAGTCTTTCGAATGTGGTAAAAACTTTATCCATTTCGTGCCACACTGAACCTAAGTTAGTCGAGTAAATGGTTGTTTATAGCTATTCGTTTTATACACAGAACTATCTCTTTGGTTGTAGGCTACATCGCTTTGCTTTCTACCCAACTGCATAAGTAGGAACTGCCTAAATATTTGAGTTGACTAATGCGCTCTAAAGAAACGGATGCATGGGGGATATTTACTGCAGACGTACTCAAAGTTTTCGATCAATGTAATGCTGCGCCAACAAATGGCAAAATCTAAATTCACAAAGATGAAAAGGCGACCTCAATCTGTTAATTTTTTATAGACTTGAAAAGAACTCCAACGAGCAAGGGCTGTGGCAAGCTGAGTGCTTTGATCTGTGTATTTACGTTCTAGAACGTTAATTGGGCTATTCACAGTGCAATGACATGGGTTTTTAAAGACACTTAGCATAAAAGCTGCTAAATTTTTATGATGACATTTACTCAAACATTGTTAGTAAATATAGTAAATATATTTAAATACCAGGATATCCCCGCAACTTCGACCACGCTTGAATTGAAATTCCCGTGAGATTCCCGGGACACAAAGTATGAAGCATTTAAAAAATATTGTAAGCTATCTTTTTGGTGAAAAATTAGTCGAAATAAGCTAAACACCCGAACAACTACATACCGCTCCCGGGAAAATTCCCGCGGGATTCCCGAAATAAAAAATATCACACATTTTATTACATAAAGTTTGCTATCGATCAGTAAAAAATCACATTGGAATTCGATTTTTTAATCTGGCAATTTTAAATCATTGCAACAAAAAGTCTCGCGAGTTTTCCAGGAAAAAAAGTAGCGCAGATTTAAGTTTAAGAATTACTGTCGATCAGCGAAATCGGCCCAGTAGTTTTTACGTGAATACCGAACAAACAGACAAGAAATCTAAAAAATCGCATCGTGTTCTCCGTTTATATTGTCTACACCAGTCGTTTTTTTTAATAGCTTTAATGTACAGACGCGGCATGGTTAGAATTTTATAATATTATTAAAACTTTTTTTAAATGCCAACCTATCGAACAGGTAGGCGGCCCACCTAATGGAAAGCGGTTACTATCGCCTATAGAAGTTCAACCCATTAGGGGCGAAGCTAACTCATTACCAGCCTTAAGGATGGGATAGGGTAGATGGGATAAAAGGGACGAGATAGAGGAAATAGAAAGGAGGAATGGGACAGATAGGAGGGGAACAGAAAACGGGGATAGGAGAAGTCGGCCTCGGTACCATCACTCATCGTACGAAACACAATTTGTTCAAGACACATTGTAAACAGAAAAATAGTAGATTGTTACATGAGAAGTGAAAGTGACCTATTTATGTATGCGCATCATCTACCGCATGCGCGTAGCGAGGGTGCTAGTAGTTCGAATGGCTAGATAGGCCTTTCATCCGAAGTTAACACTCTGCTTTTCATGTCGAATATGAGGAAAGTAAACAAAAACTGATTAATTAAACAAACAACTACTTCTTTAATGAAATCAGGCGTTATACCCATATATCTAAGCCCCGATTTTTCAATCATCAGTTAAAAGTTATCAGTCGAATAAATTATAACAAGACTAAATTCAAAAGTGAAACAATTCAACTGTTTTGTTGGTGCAACTGTCATTTTTAATTTTCCCATGTTGTGTTTCATTCTATACAATAACTTTTATCTGGTGATTGTGAAAAATCGACTCTGAATCTGACGAACTCCTTTAATACGTGACATATGAAACGTCAAGTAAATTTCTTTCTCTGTGACATTCTACACAGACACACAGACAGACAGTATTTTTTTGTCACTGATAATAGTAAATATTTAGTTAGCTCAAATTTATGTAAATTAAATAATCATTTAGTGTAAAGTACTTTATAAGTATAAAATGATTTTACAAAATTGATGATTTTTTTAGTACAATTTATGTCGCGATTTAATAGCGGCTGTAAAAAAAACGTTGGGACATGAGTCGTATGTGTTATCTATGGTTCACATAATTTTAAATTTTGTGACAGCAGGGAAAACAGTTTCCCAGGGACGAAAAGTACTGTTTTCATCCCTGTGATCAGGCAGCTCCAAGCGTACTTTCAGAATATGAGAAATGAAAAATTATTTTGACACACACCGTAAATTTTCAGTTGTTCACGTATTATATACGCTTGAGTACTCTGGGTTCCCACCAAGTAACATCCAGACGAAAATTAACAACAGGAAGGTCATTTTTGAGTTTCATAATTTGTCACAACCCAACCATGTTATCCTCTTCACATAGTCCATCTCTCTTAGGTCTTCCCATAACCAAGAAGAAAACGTGAGTAAATTGTATCAACTCTTAGCCACCTTGGCCTTAGACCACGGAGACTGTGAACATCTCCATACTGTGTATTTAATAAAATATTTAACCCCTTCCAGTCCTACGAGCATGTAACTTCCGCCAAAAAATGTAGCCCCATCTTCGTCATATTAAAGATTATTATAGTATAGATTAGCTTTACGAACACGTTATCTCAATATTACTATACGTTACACGAGTCCCTAAACATGGAAATCCGTGCAATCACTTCCATATCTTAATCACATAATCCATCAATGTCACCACAGTGCTTGCTTGGGCCGTTTCGTAAAATCCCGTCGATGCGATGGTGTGCTGGGCGAATTCACGATTTACGATACATTTTATGCCAAGTTTCAAGTAGGCTATTTTAATTTAAACTTGGCATTAAATGACGTGGTAGAACCATGCTGGAATCCATTATTACGTCTCAGTACATTAACGAGGTTTCGGAATCCGGCCGAGGAACATGCACAGCCTAAAGAATTTTTCTGATCTAATATGAATATATTATAATATATACTGACAGTAATAAAAAAGACATCAAAGATATGTAGATATTTTGATAATGGAAAAGACCTAGAAAATTTTATCCCGAAGATGAGCGGAAGCGAATGGGCAAACGGACATAATACCCATGTGACGTTAAGTAGTTACCGTCATCTATGGACGTTCGCAACGGTAGGGGCGATGCCAACAAGTTGCCATCCTTTAAAATTATTAGGATAGACGGTATGGGGTAGAGGGTATGGGATAGAGGGTGGCGGGTAGAGGGTGTGGGGTAGAGGGCGTGGGATAGAGGGTATGGGATAGAGGTTGTGCCGTAGAGGGTATGGGATAGAGGAGATGAGAATGCTACAATGATACAGGAAGGATCCTATAAAAAGACAGGATAGAGAGAGGGAGAAGTGTCCTACTGGAAATCCCACTCGCCGTACAAAATATGATTAGCTTAAGGCTATGCTATGGGTTATGAATTCAAAATTAATGCTAGCAAAGTCGAGAGAAAAGCATATTTAAAAATAATTTACTCACAGCTTCATACCAAGATAATTATATAAATAGTATTTAAATTTAATTGCATTGTAATTTAGATAACTAACAGGTATAAATACCGTTTAACGTAACGAAATACTTGTCACGTGCCTTTTCTGTATGCAAGTGTTGAGAAAACGTTCTCCAACATTACGAAATTAACCATGTAATTGACTAATTAACAAATCTGAACATGTTTTTGTAATACTAACTATAAATATCTGACTATATTATATTTAGCCATTATTTTATCATTCATAAAGCAACTACACTACCAAGTAGGTAGTGCTCGTAGGTAGTAGTCTGCGGTTAGCGCATCCAGGATCAGCAGAAACAGGTAAGAATCTCTGGTGCAAACCTACCTTCACAGAGAACTTCTCCGGTACACCTTTCACTCCGAGGGCCCACCATAGAACTTCCCGGGGGATGCAGTCGTATGCTTTCTCAAGATCTATGAAGACCATATGGAGATTTTTATATACCTGTCTGTATTTTTCCATTAGTTGACGTATTGAAAATATGGCATCTGTTGTGCTTACGACCAGACATAAACCCGAACTGAGATAGCGACACCTCCGTTTCCTTCCGTAGTCGGTCCTCGATCACTTTCTCCCATGATTTTATAGTATGTGTCAGCAGCTTTATTCGCCTATAGTTGTTACAATCTTGGATGTCAACTTTTTGGTTGAATATGGGCACCAGATATGATTGGTGCCACTCCTGAAGTATAGTCTCCTCGATCATCAACTTATTAAAGAATAAAACTAGCCACATCTTTCCATCCTTACCTAACATTTTCCATATTTCGATAGGGATACCATCTGGTCCCACTACTTTACCAGGCTTCATCTTTCGCAATACATCTTGCCCTTCATCCACACTTATTGCATTGACTAGGCCCATATGTGCTTTGAAGTCTTGTAGTACATACAATTTTTCAAAATATTTCATCCATCTCGCTTTTATACTGCAATCATCCGGCAAAATCTTTCCATATTCGTCTTTCATACACCTGATGTGAGTTATGTCCTTGCTTTGACGATCTCTTTCTTTGGCAAGTCGGTACAACAGCTGACAGATCAACTGAGATACTGTTTATTATCTTGCAGAACGGCAGAGTAGCATAAATTTCTTTACAATTTTGTGCTCGGTCATCATACCAAGTCAAATAGTGCATTGATTAATTATTGTTTCAACATTAATTAAAAATTATTTCTAGCGTAGTTTTTAAAAAGTATGATGATAAATAAAGAGATATTTTAACGCCTGCACTTTTATATGAACACTGTTTTATAATATATTGGTAAATATGGCACTTAACTAAATCACGTAGGCTTTCCCAAGTTTGCGCCGTAGATGGCGATACTCCGTTTTCCGCACCCAACGCTATTTTTTGTTACCATTCCCCCAAATACATTTGTGCATATTCTCGGACCCCGAGGGAGGCCATCAAGGGGTATGTGGGACTCCCGGCTGCCGGTGTTGCACACAAGCTTCATATTAGAACTTATAAGCACCGACCGCCACACTACTCACTAAACCTTCCAGCATTCCTCCGTATTGTAATGAAGCGCCACAGGACCGTAACCGTAGGTATGCCGTAACACCTCGATGCAAGCCGACAAGGAGGGGTGTCCCTGGAACCAGAACACCCCACGGCATTGGGTGTGGCTCGCCGGGAGGGTCCCCCGATCGCTCTACGTTGTCCGGAGGAGATGAGCAAAACGCCGCCAGCGAACCCCTGTTCACCGTCTGCGACAGGGATCCGCCTGCTCATCTAACCCGACGCCTACTGGCAACATTTCTTGGTTGACCGAACGGGAAGATGACATACACTACGTTCACCGAAGCGCGGTCATCATCATTAAGTACACTATTAGAATTATTAGCGAAAAAATAGTATTAAGGTTAATCAGGTAATAAAACTAGTCATAGTATGAAGTACAACTTACCCCAAAGGCACTAAACCGCTTTGTGCGTCGGTTGGAATGGTCATGTGGGCCTAGAAATGCTTCAGACTTAGGCCTGGGGGGCCGCTTCGGCCTCATCACTACCCTGGCTTCTTCCCTTGCTCCTTCGTCTAGCAATTTCGAGTCTGAAGATACTGACAGTTGTCTTCTCACGCGGTACTCACCATTGCCGCCGCCACTCCATTCTGTGCAACAAAGATAAAAGAAATAATGTTTGATTGTGTATATGATAAAGTAATAATAATATCAGCCAATAAACGAAACTGGTGAGTTTAACAATCTTGTCTCGATGTACAACTTTCATCACGATGTTTTCCTTCACCGTGAGCATAGGGTAATTGTAACAATATGTAGGTACTACGTACACAAGGTCAGAATTTTTTTGAAGCAGTGCTAGAATTTCGGCCTGGATTCGATAACACGTCATTGAAACTCTATGTTAACCACAAACTTACCAAAATCAGGGGAGAATACGTAATAAACCGTTTACTACTGTTTCCCGTATAATACCCACCCCCTTTCCCTGACAAATTAGTTTCATAAGCTTTCCTACTTAAAACTCACATTATGCAGGTCCATTCATACGTACATAGGTACCTCTATACACAATATTCTCACTTTCATTTACCATTAGACAATGCAGAAATTAAAAGATCGTTCATGTTGGTCTATTCAGATTAATCCCAAAGGACAATAATTATTGTAAAACTTTTATTGCTTAAGGTCAAAGATATATTCACTTTCACTTTAAGATCACTGACTAAATAGACATAATAAAGATTAAATATAGTAAGTACACTTGTGTCAAAGCGTCTCGTAAATTAGAGCGCAAGATATTCTGTTTCGTCTAGAATTCAAGTGTAGGTAGCTATTCTCAGGTTTACTGATATATAACATTATTATCCAGAATTTTCTATCAACTTTACCTTTGATTACATTATATCTCATACAATATCAATATTTTAATACAACATTTAAATAGTTCTTATTCAATTGACGTTGTATATATATATATATATATATATATATATATATATATATATATATATATATATATATATATATGTATGTATGTATTTATATGGGTTTCTACAAATTAACATGGATAATAATTCAACGTGATGTAAAAGTATGTAAAGAAATGCAATGTCAGTTTCTGTTCATAGTCCATAATCATATGTGAAATTACCACCATCCTATATATTTCCTAACAATTATTTGTTTTTCTTCTTTACGATTATATAAAAAATACGAAATTTTTAGTTTTGTAATGTTTTGAATATGTCACAAGTATGCCTCTCATCTCCTATATTAAAAATCTTCATTGCAGCCGAAAATGCATTTCATTGTATAGGCCGTACGTGAGAAAATTTCTTATTTTGCTGAAAATAAGCGCAGACTATACTCCGAACGTGGCATGAACGTTTATTTAAAATTTTTGTCATGAATTTACAGTTACATTACATTTACAAATATTAGGTACAACTAATAAAAGAACTGAGTTTTTTTAAGAGTATTTTGTTTCGTTTTAACTTTTAATAAATCGTTTTCCATAACATTTTGTACATACCTTTAAATACTTTAAGGTTTAAAGTATATATAAATAAGGTAAAATTATTATGTAAAAAATGTGTGGGTATAATATATAGTAATATATAGAATTTTGGTGGGCGAAGGGCAAAGTCCTTTGTACGTAAACAAAATATTTGTCAAATCAAATGCTTTCAGACTACAGAATGCATATTCAAATATTGACAATAACCACTACAATCGGGCAAGTGTTTAAAACTCCACGCACAGTGAAAGGTTCCGTAAAGTCGACAAACATTGGACTCAGATCACTAAAAAGTATTTAAACAAAAAAAATATATACTATCTCGAAAACTACTCAACAGATTTTGTATAATGACCTGTTTCTATATCCACTTTATCCTTTCTATTGATTAAAATTTAATAAAGTTTCAGACAAGTAATGTAAAATTTTTACCCGTGGTAGAAATGAAAGAAGGAACGTGAATGAATAGTAAGATATGGACAAAAACCGAACATAAATTAATTTTCGTTAAATGTTTTTTTTTTTAAATCTATTAGATAGCTTTGAATTCTACTGGTGCATTCGACTATCTTTTTGACAAATTTCATCTCTATAGATATAGTAAGCTTTGAGAAAAATGGCAATGACTTAGACACTCGGACAGATAGGACAATTTGACAAAGGTTTCGTTTTTCCAAAATGGCTGAAGAACACTAAAAATCCAGCATGTCCCTTCATATTGAATACGACCGTTTGACATCGCAATTTACTTCGCCACATCAATTCTCCCGGACGATACAATCATCAACGGCACTCTGTAACACAAACATTTTCACTGAAAAGCCTCCCCCGCAATTGACAGAATGAAAATCCGTTCGAATTTGCTTCGCAAGCACTTAGTAAGCAAATTAAGTCGGTGAGTACAAAAAAATTTAGCTTTCAATCGATGTTGTTTGAAAGAAGCTATTTTTTCTCGCCGCGTCAATATCGCCGATATCTTCGAGAAGCACTCGGGAAGCGATAACGTCACAAAGACTGTATCGAGCCGACATGGAATTTAAACGTGGAACGAATAAATCATTCGCAGACATCGAAATCGTATGCAACAAATCGATTACGAAGACAATCGATCACTAAGATTGATAGGAAATAAAGACAAACGATATAGTTTGGCATAAATTAACGAGTTTTTTGTGAGACAATTTTCAAAATAAACAGTTGTGCCGGCGACTTTGTTCCCTCGGGTTAACATTGGCTAATTTAACTTGGATTGAATTGAAAAAAAGACAACTGGAATAGATTACATAAACGACGATGCAATTTTTTTTAGATGTCTTGTATCTTTGTTCGGGATTCACATAAAAATTACTGGGCCGATTTCGATGCGGTTCTCGCTGATCGACATCAAATTCTTAGATTTAAAATTTGCGATACTTTTTATCCTGGGAATCTTGCGGGAATTTTCCAGGGAGCGGTTTGAAGTTGTTCGGGTGCATAAAAATTAGCTTATTTCGACACAGTTTTCACTAAAACGATAGTTTATAATCTCTATAAATGCTCGTGTCCCGGGAATCCCGAGGGAATTTCAAGTCAAGCGTGGGCGAAATCGCGGGTAGATCCTAATTATAGTATATATAAATTTTTAATTTCAATATAGAATTTCGACTTCTCTACAGATTAAATTATTAGAAGTGTTCAAGCGGCTTCAATCATGGAAACTTCAGATGTGTATCTGCATGATTTTACATTTTCTCGAGCAATACGAGTATTCTATATTCAAGTTTATCATCTAAAATACTGTTAATTTCGAACTATGAAAATCATTTCGAACCCAAAAGAGAAAAGGGGACAAAAAAATCTCAAATCCATATACATTAATATCTGTGGTTATCTATGTTCTCCAATAGAATACCGTTGTTTTGGACCAACGCCCAAACAGTAAACGCAGCCAAGTGCTTCGTAGGCTGAAAGTTTTATTATTCCAGTTCTACACTCGATCTTATTGATGTCTAAGTTAAAGATGGGAATCCGAATTACACATAATTTGATGATGGAAATGTCAATTTAGCGTGCGGTGAAACATTTATCCCGGGTCGAGAACAAGTGGGTCAGTGGGTGGTACAGGGATGCGATGTGACGACCCTCGTAAAGGGATTCCGGGAGACCCTATATCAACCAACGTACAATGGTAATTTTATTGAATTTTTAAATTAGATATCATTGGCTAAAATATTTTAAATCCGAATTATTTCAAACTTTCTAATGCTACAAAATAATTTTAATGTTATGTTAGTATCTATTATTACATATTATTAAAGTAATGAAATTTATAATTTATTTTATATTAGTATTTGGTTATCACTATACAATATACATATTCCCAAAGAAGAACCCGCTCATTAATTCTAAAATCAGTAATATACACCAATAAATAAAATTGAAGTGTCCCCCTCTGTGATATAAAAATAAATGCCAAAATTGAAGTGAAATTGCTATTTATACGTTGTCTAATAATAGTGATCTATTTTAGAAATTCTGGCTGTCGCTCTGAAAGCCTAGAACAGGCTCCGAAAGGGCAAAACAGATTACAATGAACATTTTTGTGATTAAAATAGGATTTCAGATTATCCGTTGAGTTGATATCTTCGGTACTCGTCTCCCAAAAAAATGTCCCGACTCTATATACCAAATTATACAATATTCAGTTTGTTCTATAGGCCATAAAGAAAGAAAAAGATAAATTTATTAGTCAGAATGGACAGGTGTCCAAAATATATATCGTATTTTTCTACGGAATCATGGTATTCGCTGCGGTTCGGTCTAGTAGATAGTTGTTTTTGCATTTAAAAAATATAGGTACAGATTCAAAAACCACAACAATTAATAAAATAAACAGCAATTCCAAACCCATCTTATTTCTCTTGTCCCGTTATAAATGTTTCGTAGCATTTTTTTGGTACGTGGTGCAGCATAAAAAGCGTCGTAACATCACCATTATACCTCCATAACCTCCATTTGAGAGGGGTTATGCGTCGTATATGTCGAATTATTGTATTTTACGATAGCTAGCAAATGGACGTACGTACCACGTATGCATATTTTTTTTTATTGACTTACCTAACCACCGAGGAGTATAAACATCAAAGCATTATGACCACGGATGGTAGGGCAATTGAATTTGTTATGTCCATATAGCCAGGGTTGTTGCAAACTGAGATTGTGTCAAATGTTGACAAAGGAATTATAGCTATAGCCTATTGACTGAAAGATTTGTAGTTGTTCAACCAGTGTTCGTGAATAGTACGCCATCCAACCAGACATAAAGATATTGGTAATTTTAATTGAATAAGTTGCCTGTTATACTTCTTCATCGTTCTTATAAAATACTAGAATATGCCCGCGATTTCGTCCCCGCTTGACTTGAAATTCCCGTGTGATTTCCGGGACACAAAGTGCCACAGAATTTAAAAAAGAATAGAAGCTATCGTTTTAGTGGAAACAGTGTCGGAATAAGCTAATTTTTATGCACCCGAACGAGTTCAAACCGCTCCCGGGAAAATTTTCGCGGGATTCCGGGGATAAAAGGTATCACACATTTTATTACATAAAATTTACTATCGATCAGTGAAAAAATCGCATTGGAATTCCAATTTTATTTCCAATCTGGCCATTTTAAATAATTCCCAGACAAATTCCCGTGGGATTCCCGGGCTAAAATGTCGCGCAGATTTTAAGTCTAAGTATTAGCTGTCGGTCAACGAAAACCGCAACGAAATTGGTCCAGTAGTTTTTACGTGAATCTTAAACAAACAGACAAGAAATCTAAAAAATAAATGCATCGTGTTCTCCGTCCTTTGTATAGTCTATTCCAGTTGTTTTTATTTTAAGTAGCTTGGCTAGAGACAAGACGAACATTGGCTGCTATTTATCTCGGAAAATCTAAGTCGATAGAAGGCGAAAGTTTACAGTATTAACGTGGCATGTGAACTCTAGTGTTATTATGTAGCGTGTCTATAAGTATATGTGAAACTAATTTTGTTGAAATGTTTATATGTACCTAACTAAAGTTTGCTTCCTCTTCGTAATCTTGTACATGAACTGATTTTTAAGAACTTTACATAGGCTTTTGGAAACCTGACAAGAAATGCTTTTGTAGCGAATAGTATTGACGATGCGGAATACAAAATCGTTTTTTAGATAAGCGAATACGCGTGTAAAGCTTTATGTAGTTAAATAACTATGGGGCCATCCACAAATAACGTCACACGAATTTGATGGTTATTTTGACCCCTCCCCCGTCCTTGTCACAGCTGGTCACATTCGTCAGACACTTCCCTCCCTAGCATGACATCACATACTTCGCAATTTTACATCAAGATATTATTAAATTAAAACAGTAGGTAGTTTCGTAATTAGCTTTTTTCCATTTAAATTATTTTTTAATAATTTATACAATATCCTCATACAGATAGAGTTGCAAATATTTTAAAGTTTTTCGTTAATAGTTCAAATTTTGTGTTTTAGTAGTAATATATTAGATTTGAAATGTGACGTCACGAAATTTAGGCCCCACCCACCCCTTGTCACACAATGTCATACCTCGTCGATCCCCTTTAACGTTTGTTGTATATTATGGATGGCACCTAAGACTACTTATTCTAACATATTGCTGCAGCCTGTGTTTTCAGATATATATGCTCTTCGTTTCCTTTAAGTGTGTCTATTAGATACTCAATAGAGAATCTAGATGTGTGAATTTCATTTCAAACTATCGTCATAAATATTATTCAAAGACAAACATATATTATGTTTAAAAAACATCACCCGCGCTATTATTAATACGTACGCAACAAAAATAAAAGTGTTTATTGAGCTACAAAGTCCCATGTCATACAGCCACTCCTCGGCATGTCATGGTATTCCCCTAATTAAAATGGACAGGCGTCTTTAGGTGTCGTAACAGGTGTTACGTCCCAAGCCGAATGGCAATTAGGTTAAATTAAGGTTTAACTGTTCGGCACGTACGTAAATTAATCAACATGTATTGAGTGTGGTAATTTAATGTGTTGTATGTTATTCAATGAACATTAAAATGAGAGAGTTTGCGTCTTTATTCATTTATATGCATAGTAATAAGTGCATTTAATTCCATATTAAGACAGAATTCAATTTTGACGAATCATATAAATATAAACAAATTGGAATCTATCATGTCATTGAATTCCTTCTTGTTGTTACAGATCTGTGCCTTTCAAGGAAATTAATTCAATGTGGTTGTTCCGTCTAATATCAGCATTGACATTGGATTATTCTGGTCGTAAAAAAATCTCACCTAAAACATTACATATTTTATAAGTGATATATTTAAATGAGTATTTATATTGCTAACTTTCCTATACCTATGTTTAATGATAAATCATTATAGTGATATTACAGGTAAATTAGTTTCGAGATGTTTTTGCGTTTGTAAGTAGTATTGGTATATTTACAGGACTTCTTAACTTGAAATTTGAATTTCCTTAAAATTTTGTACTAAAAATTATGTTTAATATTTATAATTTTATTAACGTTTAGTATTTTTAGTTCAATATTAAGTACATGCCTATAAAATAAATAAAAAGTATTAGTTTAATTATTTTTGTGCTGACAGCACACTATTATAAACGCAAAAACGCCTCGAAGCTAATTTATCTGTACTGATCTACATGCAAATTCATATTACAAATTTCGTAAAATTATTGCATCTTACATACATTATTTACGGACTTACTTTTCAAACAATTTTTACATTTTATATGTTGAATTTTAATTTATATTAATGCCATAATTTTTATTTAAATGCACTATCTTCAATTCTCCATACTATAAAATATCAAATTGCATGTTTATTTTTACCTATAAGTAATTCTACATTTGTCATGTTTCTTTCTTTAAAAAGTAATGTACAGTCGCGGAATGAAAATGTCACTTTAAAGTCTACTTTAGCTTGCACGAGTACAAGAAACAATACCGCCAACATTTTAATAAATGTTACGTTTATAAAATATAGAAAAGTGAAAAAAGAAGTGAGATATTGACAATGACAGACGTTGCGATTAATAATAAGAAACAAAAAGGATATAATCACTACACTAATCCAACAAATATGTTTTACACGTCTAAACAATTTCTTAGACAAGATCGAAAATCAAACAACTTTGATCTAAGTAATTTTAAACTGTATTGTACAATATTTAAAAATAGTTTTCTCTGTTCTATGACTTAAATTGAAAAGGTAACGTGCTCGCGGAACGTTAAATGAATCAATTGAAAACTGGCGAATCTTTTCATACCACGACTATATATCCTTAGAATTACTGCAAGTAATTATTGGTAAACCAAATAAATTAGTACATGTTCCTATATCATATTTATGGCCGATATACTTTAATTAACATTAAGGTTAATTAGACGCCAATCCGTTGTCTAATATGTTATATTACATGACCCAGTTACAAAAATTTTCGAATCGACCGGAAACGACCCGGGAATGTGTTAGACCCAATTACCTTTACACAATGTACAATAATGTCCGGAGCAATTACTCCTGACCTTTCCCGAATGAATTTTGGAACATCAATCAATTTGTACAGAATGTTGAAAAATTTAGGTTTTAATTAATTCAAGATTATTTATCATAACTAAACGACGTTTTGATTTACACGATAAAGATAAATCATATTTTTATATACTCAATATATCGTGTAGTCATTTAAATATTTTTGATGTAGGTACTATATCATTTTTAAGGTTGCTAATTTGAAATACGAATATAGTCTGTATTTAGGGCAATGGATCAGCATTGCCATAAAACGTGGAAATGCGGCTAACGTTTTGGGAACCACCCACAGATATTTGGATAACAATTTTTACCTGTAAAAATATTCATAGTAGTGTTTTATTTTATAGCATAATTTAATTTATAAATTAGTTTAATTTTAAATAATTATTAATATTATATAGACGGGGAAAAATAGACATTGAAATATACCTAAATATTTTCGTGTCATATTATATAAATATTGTAATAAGACTTTAATACTACACACCCAAGGTTAACCTGCGACAAATATTTTTCCAGGTTTCATACATATACATATATATTATTTGCCCATATTTTTTTATTCTAAGCAACAACATTGAGATGACAAGACATTCACATTAACGCCTTATTTACAAGCTTAGAGTGCGGTAATTAAACGCACGAATTTAAATCTGTAAAAACAATACGATGGAAATTCAGGGGATTATAACAAATTTACATGATATTATTCCTTATTTGAATACAAAAAAACCGACTTCAAAAAGTAAAAGTATAAAATAAGTTAATAAATATTTTTGACTAAGAATTTATTTAGTTTATTAAGAGATATAATAATATAACATTTTCTACATCTCGAAGTCGGTGCCAAGTAAACCAAAAAAATTACAATATTTTGCAACATTTTGTTGTTATAACAGTGTATATGGTAATTTTTATGGTTTGCTCGGCACCGACTTCAAGATGTAGAAAATGTTACATTATTTAGTCCCTTAATAAACTAAATAAATACTTAGTCAAAAATCTTTATTAAGTTATTTTATACTTTTTCGTTTTTCAAGTCGGTTTTTTTGAACGAAGTTTTTTTTTATTTGTTACTTTTTAGTGTCTAGCTATGGGTAAGCTTACGAAAGGTTCCGCGCGCCTTAAAAATATAGGTCCCAAGAAACGGGAACTGAATTTTTTTCATAAAAATGTTCATAAAATGAAAATTACTGGGCCAAACTATGTTAAATTTTTAGGGGATCACATGGCAAGTATTCCGTATCAAACTAAAAAAGAATTACGTAAATCGGATCATAAATCTCAGCGTAATCGGTATACATACGGAAGGAATGGAAAAAATTCATGAAAAATGTTCATAAAATGAAAATACTGGGCCAAAGTATGTTAAATTTTTAGGGGACCGAATGGCAACTATTCTGCATCGAACTAAAAAAGAATCACGTAAATGGGATCATAAATCTCAGAGTAATAGGTATAGTATACATACATAAAAAAACCGATCAACTTGAGAACCTCCTCCTTTTGGAAGTCGGTTAATAAAATCAAAGCACTTCATCACCCACAGAAACCACTGAAGCGTCATTTATTATTAATTAGATGGAATTATTCACACAATCCCCCAATATACGGACGCCAATCAAGCGCAAATCACCTACAATTTGAGGCCTTCAAAACACAACTGTTCATATTCACAGGATAGCTGTGATATATTCGTAAATATATAATTAGGGTAGTAACACATTTGCTAATTAGAAATTTTGCTTTGCATTACACATTCAATGGTTTTAAGTTATGCGATAATAATAGATGAACAAGACTAATAAAGTACACTTTTTGACATAGCAGAGCTACGCTGGTATCAATCAATAACTCTTTATTATACATCAATACCGAAATTAACTTACAGACTAAAACTATGTCTAATTATGCTCAAAGGGCGGTCTTATCACTAAAAAGCGATCTCTTCCAGACAACCCCAGAAATTAATGGAGATTATAATGGCGATGGTGATATCATAATATAGAGTACGATTACTTACATTCTAGTAATAAATATATAAATGCACTATATAGATGTTTTATATTTTAAGTAAATATATACTTAATATACATAACATACCACAAAATTATATGAATGTTTATAGATTAATATATATGTACATACATTTAAATACCAACATATTCCGACGACAAGTAATATTTTCTGATCATTGTTTTAAATATTTTGCTTTTGCGATTTTGCTTGTCTGATAACAACTGGCAGCGCGTTCCAAAGTTGTATAGCCTTGACGGTAAAAGAACTGTTATAGAAAGTTGAACTATGCGCAGGGGTGTTTAGTGGAAGGGTGTAAACTATGGGGGCACGAAATAAAGTCAAAGCGTTCTTTAAGATAATGGAGAGTATTCGGGAGAAATAAAATACTATACAGAATCATTATCTCAATTACAGCTCTCTGGGCTAGCTCGATCGATTATTGTGATACTACGCTTTCATAGAATATCGACGAGAAAAGGTTAGCTCTGAGCGAATTGTGTTTCGTACTATCAGTGAGAGTTCCGATGGTTCACTTTCCCTCCCCTTATTCCATACCGTTCTTCCTGTCTGATCTATCTCTCGCATTTCAAAGGCTGGCAACGCGTTGGCTTCCGTCACAGGTGTTGCAAACGTCTATAGGCGACGGTAACCGCTTTCCATTAGACGAGACGTCTGCCAGTTTCACAAAAAAGAAGTGCTTCAATCACTGTATAGTGTGCGCTAAATTAAAACATCTCCAGAATAATTTAAAAAATCTGTGTGAGAAGGCGTCTACTGCGCATCCATTTAGTACTCACTTAGAGCAAAAGTGCCGTATGGATTATACCGGTTATATTATTACATTGATTACATTTTAATCTTCTTCTCGAGATAAAAGTCTATGTTCACATCTGGTTTCTACAATACGTACAATATACTAAACTAGCTAATCCGCGCCCAGTTCGCTGGGCGTCATTAAACGCACGCAAATCAAATATAGCCTATGTCACTAAGGAATAATGTAGCTTTCTACTGGTGAAGGAATTTTTAAAATTGGTTTAGTAGTTTAAGAGACTACTTCCTACAAACATAAAAACTTTACCTTGTTATGATATTAGTATAGATTACAAGCAAAAGCCCGTATACTTATCTATTCGTGTGCAAAGGGACATAATATTAAATATACAATGACAAACGACACTATGAAATAAGTTTTTTTTCAGTGATGAATTCATATCATAGGTGATATTTCGCGAAAGTGTAAACTCTACTTAATATGAAAGTAATATACGTTAGTGAATTCTGTTTCCAATACATATTAGCATCTAGTTGACTGTGAATAAACAATTCATTATTATCAGACTACGTAATCGGGTTTCATGAATTACGTAGTAATAACATTTAAAGTATTTACTATATACTACTATACAATATGTGTATTTGTCTGCTGATTATTATTATTATTTTTACTAGTTACCTTCATTAGATTATAATTAGTCATTGTAATATGTGGAATAAAAACTTTGTTGAATTATTATTTTTATTATTTTTATGATCGTAATTCCAGTACATCGGGCCACACAAGCTGGTTAGATTCAATAAAAGGTTTTTTTTCATACAAACGTTACCAACAATTTCAGTCCATTAGTGAACGTACTAGTCTTTCTTATATTTGGACCCACCCTCATTGTCCATATTCAGGAAACCCCCCCACAACATTGCGTAGGTCGTCTTTTTAATTGCAAAGCTAACAAACGCAGCTGGCAGACACGACCCACGTATTGCAAAGTCGTTGCTTTCCCCTGTGAACATTTGCAATACCAGGAGCGAAGTCATCGCGTTGTCCACCTTTATAATAGGATAAGTGGATCAGACGGGAGGAATAAGCTAGAAAGGATAGGACAGGGCAATGGAAAAGGGAAGATAAGACAGGGTAGGGGGAAGAGGGTTATCGAAACTCTCACTCGCCGCACAAAACTTGATTAGCTCAAGGCTAATTGTTGTCGTCAACGAATCACAGTCCACTGCTGGACGTAGCCCTCCCAAAGTCAGCGTCCTCCGCCTTCCTCGTCCAACGCCTACCGGCGACCTTGAACAGGTCGTCAATTCATCGGGCTAGAGGGCGTCCGACACTACGTTTACCGAGACGCGATCACCATTCCAGGAGTCGTCTTTTCCTTCAGCCATCGGTCCTGCGACTGACGTGACCCACTGCGACTTCAACTTGATAATTATGCGAGCTATGTCGGTCACCTTGGTTCTCCTATGGATATCCTCATTTCTAATTCTATCCATAAGAGGCTAATTGTATCAGGCCGATATTCTAAGATCATTGATCCCAGCAAATCTCTAGCATGTTAATATCTCTATGCTCAACCACATCATCCAGTCTATACTATTTTCTTCGACTCCCGATCTCCACTCAAACACTGCTTGCTCTATTGGCCATCGATCTTACGATAGACGTGACCGACCTACGTATCGTTCACTGCGCTAAGCTTGTATATTCTGTGAGCTATAACCGTTACTTTAATCCTTCTTGCTAATAAAAGAAACTCTAGGCATAGCTCTCTCCGTATTTCGCAGAGTCGTAGTCGTAGTCGCAGAGCAATTAAACGGCTCGTCCCCGTCGGTCGTTACTGGTATATAATATTACTCGAACATTTTCTTCTTCAAATACAACGGAATATGACAATGCAATGTAGTAAATTATATAATGTATAGATAAAGTAATTATTCGTGCAAAAACTAAGTGTTTCATTATATAATTTTATAACGATGTTCAGCACACAAAACTGAAATACTCAAACATACGTATATTTTATTATCATTATAATAGGTTGGGGAAAAAGTCTTTTCGCATATGAACTCGTAATAAGATCTCTTTGGCTATACCATTTGTATCTGGCTGGTTTTGGTATCATTAAAAAGTTTTAATTTTAAAGAAGACAATTCCAAATTCAAATTAGGAAAACAGGTGATTTTCATTTGTTTTTCTTATTGTTAAAATGAGTGAATCTAATGAGGAAATTCGATACATTTTAAAATTTAACTACAAAAAAGGTAAAAATGCAACACAAGCCGCGAAAAAAAAATGTAATGTTTATGGACCTAATGCAATATCTGTGAGAGTAGCGCAAATTTGGTTTAAGCATTTTCAATCCGGAAATTTTGATATCAAAGATGCACGTCGCTCTGGTCGCCCCGTTACGGACAAAATTAATGCCATTTTTGAAAAAGTGGAGCAAGATCGGCATATTAGTAGTTAAGATGTAGCTGGAGAACTGGGAATTGACTACAAAACGGGTTGATGGGTTTTGGTGCATTTGAAAAAAGCTGGGTACACAAAAAAGCTCGATATTTGGGTGCCTCATGAGCTCACTGAAAGAAACCTAATGAACCGTGTACTCTTTTGTGATTCTTTATTACGATGTAATGAAACCGAACCATTTTTGAAGAAGCTGATAACTGGTGATGAAAAGTGGATCACGCACGACAAGAACGTGTGAAAAAGATCGTAGTCAAAGGCCGGTCAGGCTTCACAGACTGTGGCGAAACCCGGGTTAACTCGCAACAAGGTGATGCTGTGTGTATAGTGGGATTGGAAGGACATTATTCATTATGAGCTGTTACCGCCAGGCAGGACCATCGATTCTGAACTGTACTGCGAACAACTGATAAAATTAAAGCAAAAAGTTGAGAGAAAGCGGCCGGAATTAATCAACAGAAGGGGTGTGGTTTTTCACCGTGATACGCTAGACCTCACACATCTTTAGCCACTCAGCAAAAATTACGAGAGTTTGGCTGGGAGGTGTTAATGCATCCGCCGTATAGTCCTGACCTTGCACCTTCAGATTTTCACCTCTTTCAGTCTCTGCGGAATTCCTTAGGCAGTGTCAGGTTAACATCACGAGAGGACTGCCAAAACCACTTGTCGCAGTTTTTTGATCAGAAGCCCCAAAATTTTTATAGCAATGGGATCACGTCCCTACCAACAAGATGGCAAAATGTTATCCAACAAAATGGCACCTACATACTTTAGTCAAAAGTAAATAAACTTTATAAAAAAACCTTTTGAATTTTTATATAAAATGCGAAGAAACTTTTTCCCCAACCTAATATTAATACGTGACGAAAAAACTTTGCACCCTTTTTACGAAAATTCCGCGGTCGGAGGAGTATGAAATTTCGCACACTTATAGTTTATATAGAGAAGGAGTGCAGAATGCTAATATTTTTTTAAAATTATGCCTAAAAAATATATTTAAAAAAATCATGTATTTGACACACACACGCATATATACTATTTTGTTTATTGTTAAAGTCAAATTAACAGTGTAAGCCTTGGCGAAATCTGTGATTATAGAAGTATATAGTCTTTGACAACAGAACCTTAATAATGTTCAAACTTATAATTTAAATTAATTATAATATTATATAAAGTAGTTGGCAGATTATACCTAAAATCTGTATATTTAGATAATAAATAATTTATTAATGATGTTTTATATAAACACTATATTTTATACTTGTTTGGTCTCAAAGATGAAGTAAATATTTTTCAAACCTACGCGTGTTATAAAAGAATATTGGTCTTAACTCTAACAGTTTAATAATTCGTATTCGTCTTGTGAACTTCGAGATTTACTTTATACAGATATTTTGTTGCCTTATTTACATACAAAGTTTGGGTTGTTCCCCTTAGAGAATTTACATTACCAACTTACCGCTGAAGCTTTTGGCGCAGAAATTATTATCTTTAACGATTCTTCGCAAGGATTATGAAATATTATGAACACAAAAAAAAAACTTCGCAGAGTACATTCTTCAACGGCGACGAGTTGCACTTTTCGTTTTCTTGTATAGAAATAAAAAACTAGGAAGATTCGATATGTTAAAATTATAGTATATTAAATATTAATTAAATGAAAATATTACATAGCAAGGTTTAATATTTGCTTAATAATATAAAAGCAAAAAGGTGAATTCACATATATTAAGCACATGATTAGTCTGTTTAAACTTCGTATTCATATCCCGAGGAAACTATCTAATTCTCTGGTAATAAAAGTATTCCATGCCTAACATAGATAGTTTAGAATATATTCATCGATCTTTGTGCCGAAGCGACTGGCGTTTACAGACAATTCTCAATTTTATGATAATCTGTTAATTCCCAACGCAGTGTCCGTCATAATTACACTCAACACTCTCAGACACATTTATCAGCCCACCTAGCGTTTTAAATTATTTGATTTTTAAATTGTACATAATGTAATAATGTATATTGGCCATCTTTTTACAAGCTTTTATTTAGCTTGCAATGTTTGTATGTATTATATGTATGTTCGGGTCAAATCTTGCAATTGATTTTTTATCCTCAACCGATTGAGATGAAATTTTGGTTACACATTGAGTTTAGATGACAATGTATGATGAGCTAAGTGATGTCATTCTAAATCCAATATGGCGAACGGCCCAAGATGGCGGACTAGTTAATTTTTGTGCACTCCCATAATATGAGTATCAAATTAAAATGTTTGCTGAAAAGAATACAAATAACTAAAAAAATATTTAATAATAAAAAAAAAAAACTTTTTCAAAAGTCAGCTTTTATTTAAAGCTCTAAAAAGAATAACATAAAATTTAAATTAAATAAACCTACCTACACAATTTATATGATATAAAAACTTGTCGCGAGATTTACTTGTATAGATAAACTAGAATATAATAACTATGTAACTTGATCTTAACAGACGTAAAGCGTAAGAAAAAAGTATGTATCTTATAAAATACGCAAATACTAATTAAATTAAAAATGTATTGTTTTTTTATTCTTCTGTTTATTGATTTCTTCAGTTCAAAATTTGTATAAAAACTTTTTGTTCAACCTAACATTTATTTTTAGGTAGAGGCAGTCCAAACTTTAAAAAGGTGTGCCGATAGATGAGTCCAGGAGTATATTAGTATGGATTCAATTAATCTATTAGCGGTCACAGAAACTTCCAGTAAGCTAAGTTATAATTTTCTTAAACTCTGAACGGAAGCACGTTTAGTATCTATCCCCCTCTCTACGCCAATGGTCTTTGTTATTTCTCTTTACAACTGACGACGATACATAGATTTAAAACCGTCGCTTTGGAATTTGGTCTATATGTATACGATGAGTTTCTAAATATTTACGTAGATCGCTTATTTAAACATGTCAAACGCCATGGCGTCGTTGTCACGAGCGCAGTATGCAGTGCTTCATTTATCCACGGCTTATTTGGACAGAAGACCGTTTGTAAACACTCAAAGTGGATGCGTAGACATAAAAACCCTTTCGGTTTGTTTGTCCGACAGTGGAGAATCACTCGAAATCGACTTTCAAGATCGTTCCAACTGTTTCTGTATATATTTGTATTTTTTTTTAAATCATGTAGCATTTGATAGTACTAGAGGCGTAGTTTGAATAGTAGATAAAAACAACATTTAAACTTTAAAATTATATAGGCTGTAATGTAATATACAGCTTATATCATTTTCTACATTTAAATTAATATATATGCATAATTTATATCGCGGCTTTGTTCACACACACAAACACACACACACACACACACACACACACACATATATATATATATATATATATATATATATATATATATATATATATATATATATATATATATATATATATATATGTATCACACGACAAATATCAAATATTTTCAAGAAAGAAGTATATACGTTTTCGATTTACAATTTTATGAAAACCGTTTCCAATCCAGTTTTGCGAAGAAAGAACTAACAAATATACAGACAAATTAACTATACATTTATGCTCTACAGTGGTTACAAACCTACTAATACCATATTACTAGGTATTCCAATGTGCCGAATGAGTGAGAAAGGTAGACCGCAGCAATTACTGGAATTAATGATTGCCAGGGCAAAAGGAAAAGACGTGTTGTTTACTTAAATTATACAGGGAAGTCGAAATATAACAGACGTAGGTCAAAAAAGCATGTCAAAAATAAGGATGGCATGAAGTTTTATGTTAAGATCAAAGACGTATATTAGAATATAGAAAGAAGATGGCAGGAAGGACATAAGCACTGTGCCAAACACAAATTATTTGAAAAGACGAAAAGAGATTTATCCGTGCAGGAACGGGAAAAGAGTACGAATTCCTGCGGCCAGGCGATCTATGGTAACACGCGACAAAACAACCCACAGCCAGGTGGTAGGGCATTTGCCCATCTGGATGGCTACCACCCCTGGTTTACAGGATGTCGCCATGACAACCTTGAACCATGTTCCGGCATCAGTGATCAGGTTCCGTCTCACTTTCGAGTCCGGCAGCATATTGGTAGCTCCTACGATGTTGTAAATGTCCATAGGTGGTGGTAACCACTTTCCATCACAGTTGAGCCGTCAGCCTGTCAGCTGTACTTCAGCAATAAAAAAAGAGAACAGGACCCCTCAACCACTGACGTCATAATGGCTGTTTTTCATGGAAAACCGACCATTATGACGCCAATGCCGACCATTCTGACGATATTTTAATAGCAGAATTGAGTCAATTATGAAAGGCTTCGTTTCTCGGTACATAAAACCCTTTTACAGAGAATATAAGCATTGGAAGTTTTATAAGAACGCCAGTCTCGATGCTCTGAATTTATTGGGGGAAAATCTATAATATTATAACATTCTAAACATGCCGTGTCTGACATTGAAGCTATTTAAAAAAAAACAAATGTAATAAACTATATAAATGACGGAGAATTTCTTGTCTGTTTGTTCGGGAATCACGTAAAAAGGAATGGGTCGATTTCGATGCGGTTTTTACTGAACGACAGCTAATTGTTAGACTTAAACTCTGCGCTACTGTTTATCCTGGGAATCCGGCGGGAATTTTTCTGGAAGTGATTTAAAATGGCCAGATTAAAAAACATCGAATTAAATGTGATTTTCTTACAGATCGATAGCAAATTTAATGTAATAAAATATGTGATATTTTTTAACCTGGCACTGCCGCGGGAATTTTCCCGAGAGCGGTTTGAAGTTGTTCAGATGCATAAAAATTAGCTTATTCCGATACAGTTTCACTAAAACGATAGCTTAGATTCTTTTTTTAAATGCTGCGATATTTGCGTCCCGCGAATCCCACGGGAATTTCAAGTTAAGCGTGGACGAATTCACGGGCATATCCTAGTAAGTAATATAACCGCGAGGTAACGGGCACATGAAAGGAGTTTCCTCAGCGAGATATGATAATCTGAACTAATTCAAACGGCCCATTGTCAACCGTCAAAATTACAAAGGGAAGATGAAACGAAAGCATTATTCACGATAAGGGAGAGACAATACTGCAGTTGGTATCTTCTAAAATATTAAAGTAGGGCGTTTTCGTGACTTTGTTTCACGCAGGACTTACTTTAAGACATAAGTAAATGAGTGGACAAGGAAACTTACTCTCGCATTAGTAGTATGGCTAGTACCCACTAGTGCTTAGAGTAGTAGTACACCTTCGATGTAGCCGAAAACTTGTTAGTATCTACTCTTATATATTTCACGGTTTATGTTATAATATTTGTTAAAGTTTCATTTAACTTTAGAAATCATTAAAAATTAATATGCACGCTTTTATTAGTTAAAATGCAACGTACAAGTAGCACCCAGATCAGAGTAAGCCACGAAGATTCGTTTAAAATAATTTGACCTGTCAAGAATAGATTCTAGGACAGAGCGATCAATAAATTATTGAACTTTTTTCCGGACTTCTGAAAGCTGAGACATCTGTCTAAGAGAGCGTAAGTTTTCAAAACACATTCAGAAATACCAAATCACGATATTCGAAATAGCGGAAAAAAGACAAAAATATTACTAATTAATTACTATTTCGTCAAACGGAAAGAGCGCCTCTTCTACTTAGTCAATTACAAAAAAATAATCTAAATCATAAAATTCGGGTACACTCCTTAAGAGACTTTGTGGTATAAGATCGACAATATTTAAAAGCTTCCAGTATAAAGGAAATTCACCAATCAAAGACATAACTCTATTATACGCTGTGGCAATTTAACTTCAATAATACTTGTAACCAATTTCTTAACTTTGTTTTAGGGGTGAAATATTAACTTCATTAAATTTCTGTTTTATAAATTTGTTTAACCTTATCATTTTAAAATCAAAATAAGCATTTACTATATCTAATACTACTACTAACTTATTTTTTGTTATAGTAAATTGTTACACGAGGAATAGACCTATTTAGGCACGAGAAGCTTTGGCGCACGAGCGTAGCGAGAGCGCTAATAGTTCGAGTGCCTAAACAGGTCTTTCACCCGAGGTTAAAACTCTGCTTTTCATTTCGAACATAAGGAAACTAAATAAAAACTGGTTAGGTAACAAATTAACTACTTCTCCAATCGGCTTTTAATCAATATCTAAATCTGATGAACTCATTTAATACGTCACATATGACACGTCAAGTAATTTTTTCTGTCGCATTCTAACAGTCAATATTTTTTTGGTACTGATGATGATACTAAATATTTAGCTTCAATTTATGTAAATTAAATCATAATTTAGTGAAAAGTAATTTATAAGTACAAAATCATGTTACAAAATTGTTGATATTGTTTAATTACAATTTTATGCCGCGATTTAATGGTGGCTGTATTAAAAGTTTCAAACATGGTTCGTATCAGTTTTAATTTTTTGACAGCAGGGAAAATCTTTTCCCAGCGACGAAAAGTACTGTTTTCTTTCCTGTAATCAGGTAACTTCAAGCGTACCTTCCCAGTAGGAGAGATGAAAATGTATATTTTTTTCATTCCAGCTAAGACTGCACTTTTAAAAGTGCAGTTTTACATCACATCACGTATATCACAATTTTTAAAACAAATATAATTTTATGATCTTTTTAATGACGTAGGTATCGCTCCCTCCACTATGAAGATCCGAAACATTAGAGTTTGTCAATCTTTTGCATAAGTAATTGGTTATTTTGAATTTTAACTTATTTTACGAACTATTTTTCAGCCCATCGTTTATTTACAAGTTTGCAGGTAAGCGAATTGGCAGAGGATCCGCCGCCCCCCACGGACATATTCAACACCAAGAAAGCCGATGCTATGCCTATTTCGTTGGGACATGAATAATATGAATATTTATTGCCTTTTTAAAGAGCCTCGTATTATTATATAACAACACTCTGGAAAAAGCCGAGCTCATTCTACAACTTGCCGACGTATGCCATAACGGAGCGCGCAACATTGCATACGGTGAACGATTTTTTTTTTTTTGCGTAAGTTCAGGAGACAGGCAGACGGTCCGCCTCGTGAAAGCGTTTACTATCGCCTGTGGACATTTGTAACACCAAAGTGCTACCAATGTGCTGCCGCTCTCTAAACGGAGATTGCAACCTGGCTACTAAAGCCGGAACACAACTCAAGGTTGTTATGACGGCATACTTTAGACCAAGGGTGGTAGCCATCCAGACGAGCAAATACCCGGGTTGTTTTGTTGCCTCTTACAATTGGCCACCCAGCCGCAGGGATTTGTATTCTTTCTTCGTTCCTGCACGTATAAAGTAATGTTAATAGGTTTGTTAAATATGCTTACCATAATGCGGTTCCTTATCGTGTGGTATATTGCCGTTGGGTTCTAACCGGTCCAAGCACTCTTCCGAGTAACCATTGTAAGGTAACTTCCCCCGACCACCGCCGTTTTGTTGTCGACCCCTACACTCGCTACCGTCGCCGTCCGGCTCGTCTTTTGTTGCTAAAACAAACAGAAAATCGTATAAGAATCATATATATATAATTGATTTAAGAAATATTACGCTAGGAAGTACACGTGCATAAAAAGTTAATTTAAAAGTATAAATATTGAAAATTAGAGCAAGTACATTATGATATATGAGAATATCTCTACACACTATACAGTTCTGTAGCACTATATAAATTACACCTTCCTATCCATATTTCAACCTGAAACAGACCCAGTAGTTCCCGAGAAAATTGAGTACGACATACAAAAACACACAAACGGAGTGCCATATCAATTGTCAGTTCTTTACTCGGAGGTATAATGGTTCCATTTTCACGAAAATGGTTACCGAATTCCAAAAATAACCCTAAAAATAAAACTAATGCCACATTCAGTAAACTACCATAAGTGGGGTTTACCCCTTATTCATAACAGTTATACGAGGCTATAGGCTTGTTAAACAAATATTGAATGAATGAAAACTCTTTATTGTTAACCATAACGTAACCCTAGACAATTTAATATGAGTACATTTCCTTTAAAACAATGGGTGGCCTTATCGCTTGCAGCGATCTCTTCCAGGTAACCCGGTGTCCAAGGAGACATTAAAAGAAATATTAAATAATATTTGGTGGTATAACTGGTACATATTATTAGTGCGATTATGAATATAACTTTTAGATAAACCTCGTATAACTATTATGAATACAGTAAAGTAAATAAAAAACGTAGACGACCTGCTATCGCGGATATATGCAAGGGCAATCACCTGCATGTGTATTGTGAAACTTTAGTAGACTTGTATCAAACGCAATTGCGACCCGATGTTGCCATTTGGATATACGTTAGTTTTGTAGTGCAGGATAACTTTTGAATTGTAGTTACTATAAATATATAACTTAGAGTAACAATGCTCAAATCGCGGAATAATGAGACAGCTAAAGCGGTTCAAACACAAGATCATTATGGGTTGACAAACGACACCCCGCTCACAATTGAGGGGAACTTTAGGGGACGCCCTTTTGAACAAGAGAGCAGACGAATTTTAATGGCAGTGTGAATTAATCATTACATTTTTCTATTGTTGGTAATAATTAATAAATTAGGTGCTATTTACATTATAGTAAATTAAAAATCGATAATTAGACGAATACTGAATATGAAGTTTGTGAAAAAAGGAATGTAAAACTGGAAGATTGACGGGTACATTTGTGGTGTGACAGAGGACGTACATCAAATAGAGGAGTATGGAAGGAAAAGACATATTGTGCCGACCGCAAATAATTGGGAAAAGGTGAAGAGAAGAAGACTGAATATCAAGATTAGATTAAATCATTCTAAAATTTAAATTCTAAGATATTATCATCTATCTGACAAACATTAAGATGACATCGCAAAACCTTTCTGAAGTTTCAACACGACATCATAAGATAGCAAGCACATCTCTAAAAATTATACATATATTCCTTTTGGTAAAATAAACAGAACAGATACGAGACGGTATTCAAGAAATGTAGAAATACAACCCATTCTAATTGTTTTTAGTCACAATGTTAAAGAAAGTGTTATAATTATAATACGTAAAATAAAAAATATATTCACAACTAATTGGTAAGATAACAGCTAAAGATAAAAGGAAGGAAACATAAAGATCGTGTCAAGTACAGTTGACCTAAAAACTGAAAGTGTTAAACGAGCCATTATAAAGCGACCGTTTTGAAAAGGTACCTACCTAGGCAAACTTGTTATACACTAGTTAGACTTAAGGCTTGTAGCAACGCCAGCGTCGTTGACGATTTTTCGGTACTGAGTTTTCGGGCGATAGCGGGGATTCCATAGACGCGGTCGTCTTTCAGATGCATTATTTTGTTATGAATAAAATACATCAGTATTTAAAAAAAGTAATAAAACCTAATTATTTCTCTCTTTTATAAAGATGCAGATATTTTTTATTCTGTTTTGATAAAAATTGAAGGAGTATGTCAATAATTTTGAGTTTATTTGGTGATGTTTTTCTGAGCTTTAAATAAGTATAGAAAGATTACAAAAAACTACGTTATTTTTCATACCATGAAGATTTATGATAAGATTTAGGTTTTATGATCAATAAATACCAAAGGAAAGTTATTTCAGTTGCACTCCACTTTCGACCTTTTGCGGCAATAAGAGCCTTAAATAAAGTTCATAATCTCCCGACCATGTTAAACTAATTGGACTTTACGATGCGTTGTTTGTGCTAAGGAGAGAAATAAGTTAATAAACCTTGTTAAAGTTTTTTATGAAACGCTTCGCTCCCTATTAGTTGCTAGTTTCATGTAGCTATTGTGTTTTCAGGCTTATTTAACTAGATCCCCGACATGTTAATTTAATAAATTTTACTAATAAAATACCATGTATTTCGATTATGTAAGAAAATAATAGGTTTGATGTACTTTAAGTTTATTTTTTGGTATTTAAAGTATTTAAATAAAAGCTTGTTTTTATTTAGTTTTGGCCTTCGGAGAGACTTCGCGTCTCTCTGCATATTCTACCGACTGTATAACGGGGAGTGTTCCCGGGAACTGTTTAGAATAATGCCTTCGTCTTCTTTCTTCCACCGTACCGCTCAACATCGGCTGAGCGTTCATCCCCACTTCCTCGAAGCGCTTCGCTCATGTACGCAACGGTTCTCCAGAACATTTATCTTGCGTACCGTGGGGATTTGAAATGAGCTCCCAGCTGAGGTTTTCCCACAGCACTACGATATGGTATTTTTCAAAATTTTAACAAAATATTTAAAATCATCAATGACAAAAAAATACTGGCTGGCAGAAAGTCACAGAAAAAAAAATTACTTCACGTTGCATATATGACGTACGTGATAACGTTTCATCAGATTTGGATATGGATTTCACGCCTGACTTTATTAGAGAAGTAGTTGTTTGTTTAACTAATCAATTTTAAACTTTCCCCATATTCGAAATGAAAAACAGAGTGTTAACTTGGGTGAAAGGCATATTTAGGTACTAGAATTATTAGCGCCCTCGCTACGCTCGTGCGCCAAACCATCTTGTGCCTAAATATGTCACTATCACCTCTCGTGTAACAATCTACTATTATCCCCCAGTTGCATGTAAGGGGGCCATCACTATTTTTAGTTTTTTACGATTTTAATACACCATTGTATAGCTGCATAAAAAATACATCCTCCTGCCAAACTTCATAATGGACCTTATACTCCGGCCGCTCTAAGAATGGGTTTGCGTTTTGTGCTAACTAATTTACTTTAACGTAAATTGCCGGGGTGATAGGAATTTTGACTAAATCTTGAATCGATAATATATACAGAAACAAAAAAAATATTTTATCGTAAATTGTTTGTCATTGGAATGTTATTCACCCATATGTTCACGTACTCGAAACGCATTTTAAAAGCGGCCGAACTATATATATATAATTATATAATATTATTTTTGAGAAAATTGAATGTGGTACGAAGATAACAAACCATTTTACCAATATGACTACGGCTCCTTAACAACTCAAATAATATCGATCTAGTAGCAACTAATGCTTGTTGTTAGGAACGCGTTGGAAGTTATTATTCACAACACAGCTTATTAAATAACGGAGCAGAAAATTATATTATAAGCGACTTCGCATTGGGTGATTTTCGGCATATATGTACATAATGTAATAAACAATGCTATTATTTGCGTGCCGGTTGTTCCGTTAATTAAGTATTATTACAACTTGCCGAATTTCCCCGACGTAGCGCACAATTTCCAAGGCGTGAAGCACAATTCATTAGTATTGTGTTTATAGAATAGCTTGAATCAAAACGAACACACGATCCGTTTAAAGGTACTTATGTGGCTATCGTCATTCGTCACCACGCACACCCGTACTAAAATAAGATAGTAAATTTGAGTATTCCCGGTTCACGGTCAATATCAGTATGAAGAAGCGTTCATTAAATTTAATGTATATAGTATTAGGTATCATAAAACAAAACTATTTTAAGGCAGATATTTTTTTTATTGTCTGAGTTCAGCAGACAGGCAGACGGCCCACCTGATGGAAACCGGTTACCATCCTCTATGGACAACTAAGGCAGTGCTGCCGCTGTCTAAAGGGAGTCTGGGACCTGGCCACTAATTCTGAAACACGAAAAGTAAGACCGTACATAATTATACTCACAGAAAACGTTTAAATAAGGTTCCCCAGCGATTTTGCTAATAACAGTTATATGCTGTAATGTATTGTTCATATAAATAACGACAGACGTTACGCTTTCTGCGTATTCCTATTAATGAACGTTTCCATCAAATTAATGATGTTTGTATACTTAATTTAAGTAATTAACTTTTAACGATGTACGGTACAAAGTTTTTGTAAACAACACTTAGAAAGTATCAATGCTGATGTAATTTGTAATTGGAATTTCAATTACGATTACTAATTGTTGTCTTATTCTATTAATAATACACAGACAACACAAATGTTAGTGTTTGAAATAAAGGTCAGTGCACTGCAATTATTTGTCTGTTCCTAATAGTCAAGTATTGTTGTTGTTGATAATATTCTTATTTAATTAATAAGGATTATATTTGTAATAATAATATCTAAACCAGTCTTGATTATAGCACCTCTACATCATCTATGTATTTATTATTATTAGTATTATTATTTATTATAATTTGACTATAAGTATTTTTAAAATCGAGAATAAAAATAGGATACTTTTTATCCTGGATAATAAGATATTTTCCACGGGATACGCATTCAAATCTTACGCGAACAAAGCTGAACTTAGTATTTTTCACTAAAGAGGATGATGATAAAATACTTTTACGTTGAAAAATGAGTTTCAGGTTCCCCGTAAAGTAGATAATAATATTAAGTAAAAACAAGTAAAAAAAGAGCCCATATTGAAAGGTAAATTAGACTTTATTTTTTACGTTTATTTTTCCCGTTTTACTTCAGTTTAAATATAAACTGTTTATCCTGAAATGTATTGTTGTTACACAGTATCTACTATCCGTGCAAGAGCCAAAAAATAAGACGATAAAACAACCCACAGCCAGGTGGTAGGGTATTTGCCCGTCTGGATGGCTACTATCCCTGGTCTAGAATACGCCGCCATAAGAACCTTGAGTTGTGTTTCGGCATTAGTGGCCAGGTTCCAGACTCCCTTTAGAGAGCGGCAGCGCATTGGTAGCGCCTTTAGTGCTCCAAATGTCCATATGCGATGGTAACCGCTTTCCATCATGGGGCCGTCTAAGCCACAGCTATGTTTTACTAATTGCTAATGACTATTATGATCGAAAACTACATACCAATCACTATACTAATATGATGAAAGGTAATTTTTATGTTCTCATTTTACTCAGTTATGAATTTATTATAACAATACAAAATACATTATATAATATACAGATAAATATACATAACATGAACGCTTTATAGATTAAGAATGTACATAGGTATTTTTTATCGCAAAGGATACTGATGTGTATAAATAAATACACACGAAATCCATAAAAAGCCTTATTATGCTAATATATATCGTCTTTGGTGGATATTATTTTTCCTCAAATTATTAAGAAATAATAATTATGATTAAAAATTTTCAAAAATGTAGTTCCTAGATCCTAAACTGACGCCGACGATATTAATCAATATGTTTTAAAATAAGCCATTATTTATATATTTATTCCCTCTCTTCTTTTACGTTGAAGTATTCGACCCAATTCCATAATATGTAATTTGTCGAGCGATTTGCATTCAACGCCCCTTGTCAAGACGTCCCCGCTCTGTTCAAAAGGCAGGATATGAAGTGACAACAGCCGCTCAGGGACACCCAACTTTAATTGGCTGCAACCCGAGAACGCACTTGACTGTACAATTTAAAGCTTTAGCGCTAAATTAATTAACGACTTCATTTAGTACGATGCGTGAGGAATTATATAATTTAACGAAGAGAAAAACGAAGGTCATGTAAAAAGCACCTCAAATAAACGTCCATGTACTAAGAGATTAATGAAATTAGATGAAGCGAAAGTTGTTTGTCAGGATCGTCGCAAGTTAAAGATCCATTATCTCTCCGTCTACCCCCATAACAGGCGTGATAATATGTATGTATGTAACGAAGTTGAAAAGAGTTGCATAAAAATTATAACGGCTTCTTTGGTTAACTGGGCTAAACCTTTGTCGGCATAAGACGTAGGCTCCGGGTTCAATTCCTGGCATGGTAAATTTCGTAGATGAACTTTCCGTTATTTGATATGATTAACCTCACTTGCTTAGTAGCATGGGGATATACAATATGTGTGTTCGTCTGGCGGTTTATTAAGAAAAACATTCAAGATGCTTACAAAAATATTAATATGATAATATTCCCATATTATAAAAGATTCAATGACTAAAAATATCATAATTAACTTTATTTTAGATACTAAAAATGAGTACAGGTTAACTTTTATCAAGGAAAATATAAACATTCTCGTAAGATCTCTCTTTTTCTCTCAATTCTTTGGTGTCGGCACAATGTCTTTTCCTTCCACATTCCTATATTCTGGCACATATCCTCTGTCACATCACAAATTATCATCCTTCACACAATCCATCCATCTCTTTTTTGGTCTACCTTTATATTTGTACCCATCGATCTTGTAGTTTATCATTCTTTTTGTCACGTGATTTTCATCCCTCCTCATTACATGCCCATACCACCTTAATCTTCTTCTTCTTAAATTTTCAGTTACGGGTGCAACTTTCAAAGATCCCCTTGGGTACTCATTTCTCGCCTTATCCATTCTTGTAACACATCCATCTCAACATTCTCATCTCAGTTGAGTGGAGACGTTTGTGGTCTACCACTTTAGTGGCCCAACATTAAAACACGTATCCGTTTCCGGTCGTATGATATATACGATTTATATATATATATATGATTTATATATCTGACCTAAACATTCTCGCAGAATACGCGTCCAAAATTTAAGCTGGCCAAGTCGCAAGGATTTATGTCCTGATTGATATAACACAGAGACAAGAAGCGAAACAACTGTCGCTATTTATGAACTCCTTTTACTTTCACCTTATCCCAATTTGTTGACGTCACAGTATGTCTCTGCTAAAAGTAATTTTATATTTGAAAACAGGAAGCCAAACCAATTATAACCTACTAAGTGACAAATTACTTCCTTAACGGAAACATAATTAAATTCCTAATTACCTACACTTATAACTTTATGACATATTAAAGTTCATGTATGTATGAACTTGCAAATTTTCAAAAATTATTTGAATAACACATGACTCTATAGGTCTTATCAGGTGGGGAGACAATACAGTACATTGACCCCTGTTCTCCCAAAAAACGTTTTGGCTTATGTTAACAATAATTAATTTTGAAAAAAAATTACATAGGTATAAAATTCCAATTTTTAAGACTTACATGATTTGTTCATTTATTTTATTTTGTGGCTCCTCATAATCATTAGCATAAAATTCTATTTCAAATAAATATACTACAAGACTTATATTATAACAAATCATTACTACAATTAATTAATTGTTTTTTCGTTAAAATAAACAAAAACGTCACTTTTGGATTTCACATGCTTGTATAAAAATTGTTTATAACAGGCGCCATAAAATTATATAATAGACATTAGAGGTGCGTCATCTTTGGGTCGTCCTGCGCCCGTAATTTGTTTATTTATATATTGTTCATTCGTATTTGGATAGCGTTTGCGTGTGTACGTTCCCGGGTGATTTCTTAAATTTGCATAGTTTATATTGATTTTTAATTATTAAATTTATTAATGTTTTGTTGTTTGGTGGTTTTGTTAGTAGATAGTTGTATGGCGCGCCATATATTATTTGAGAGAAGTCCAAAGATTAAAAAATGAGGGGCAACGTATTTTATACCTTCACGAAACTTGGGTAAATGCAGGTAAAATGTACTTATAATATCACTTGACCTTTTATTATACATTTATAATCATTTGTTTAATTCAAAATTAACATCATCAAAAATACTTTATCTGGCAACACACGGAGTCGGATGAGGCTCCATAAAACCTAAAAGTGACAACTGAATTTCTCTTTTTATTATTTTACGTCTATAGTAACGTCAGATACAAGCAAAAATTAAAACATATTATCGTCGGCGTCAGTGCAGAACTTTGTAACCAACTACATTTATTGGTGACATTATTTTTTCGTCAAAATTGTTACATATTATATAATGTCACCAAAAAATGTTATTACAAGATCCAGCACTGACACCGACGATATGAAATACAACAATATCACGACAAAAGTGACTAATAAGAAATGTTAATTATTCTTTAAGATACTCGTCCTTCCTTTAAATTCTTTGAGTATCATAATGAGATTAATGTTCTATTTCAAAATGTAAATCAGAAGGAACCGAGTTGTAAGGAGCCTGTGCCACGACTACTTATATAAAATTTGTCTTACAAAAGTAAGACAAAATGGTGTTTTATTAAAAATTAAATACACCATTAACGTTGTTATTTCCAGCAACAATGGAAGGTGTTTATTTAGCACGCAGTCGCCTATTTATTTTCAAAAATAAAATACTCAATCAGCGACAATGACCACGTCAACGATCCATTGCAGTGATTGTTGCATACACCACCGTATAAAAAAAAAGATTAATAAACGAAACACTTCAATACTTATTCACACCGAATTACGCGAACAATTAAACAAAGCCTCCATTGCAAATTACTTAATTAACTTGTACGCTTTGTACACATTAATTATACATTCCAAAGTGCTTTGTGCATCTCCGAAAGGAGAAATAGCCATCTGGCGTCAAGAGCAAGAAGGCTACGCTTTCTTGACCAAAATAATAACGCTGCTCTTTATTTCAACGCCGCTGCGAGTGATTATTTTTAAGTACATCTTACAATTTCTAAGTTGGCTCTCAAAATTACTAAAACAAAACAGTACAGTAATTTTCATGTAAATTCTCATCGATTTTATGAACATAAACTTTGTTTCAAGCTATTATAAGATTATAACTAACATGCACTTACTGAAGATAATTTTCATAGAACTACCCGTATGAAAGTCACAACAATATCTTAAAGGGGATGCATTTTACAGTTGTTAAACAAAATTGAATACTCCGTTTGTTACATTATAATGGTAAGTCTGAGATTTTAATTCCATTATGTCTTGTAGTAGTAAATATGTAAATCATAGTCCACTGCTAAACGTAGGCTTCCAATAATTTGTACCATTATTTCTCCTCTCTCCGTGCCTAAAACCTCATGAAAGTCGTCGGTCCAGGATTTGGTCTTCAGGACTCGTTTGCTCTACCGTTCACCGGTCCTACGACAAATGTGACGGACTCACTGATACTTGAGCTTTGAACTATATCAATTAATTTGTTTATTATCATCACCACCCTAGTGTTAAATCTCGGTTACTTTCGGAGCATCCACTTCGGAGACCAGGGCCCATATCGCTACTTTCTGTTTTGCACATAACACAGCCTTCAGAATCTCTTATCTCGAGACCATGGCACGTATATCATCTTTCAGGACGTCCAGCAAACATTTCTACGGTATATCCCTCTTTTTAAAAAGACCTGGCGGAGGCGGTATAACTAATCGTTTGTTCTCAATATAACTAGCAGGTTTCCGTAAAATGTGGCCGTACCAGCGTAGGCGCATCTTTTGCAGTTTACCTGTTGTTTTACGAAGATTTAGGCTGCCGCGGGAACAGGGAGTATCAATGAATTCGATTTTCTTACGAAAATCCTCGTCTTAGATTTTATCCGTAATATAACACCCAATATTTATTACTCCATAGCCCGCTGAGCGATTTTAAATTTATAGGCAAGTTCTGTTAGTTTATCCGTTTAAATACTAATTTGCTACTGTTATTATGAAACAGATAAATTATAACACTCAATTACACTCACGGCGGTATTGTTCAAGGCGAGCAATGGGGAGTAACACCTGACCTGATCTGAAAATATCACGCGGTGTAGTCACGAAATATAGATTAAAATATTGGTATAGTAAAACCGGAATGTTCACACGAGCGATAAATAGTGCAAACATCCCATGAATTAAACTTAAACACGTTAACAAAACAATGGTTATTGGTTTTTTCCGGGTCGGATTATCATGGGATTAGAGTCTAGTGGTCTAACAACACGTCCGTTCCCGATAAAATCCCCTTATACTCTTATACGGCGGGCAGAGAACAATGAATGCAGATTGCACACGTTCGCCTTCCGATCCTAAAGTTGCGCCTCATTTATATCCAATTAGGTGTTATGTGAACTTTGTTTCCGCATTTACACGAACTCGTTGCCGGCAGTGAAACTCTTTTATCGTCTCCCATGATCAATCACAATTCCCCGCGTGAGATTGGCGAGCGTCCGTGATTTGTCGGATGGAATTGCACTTTCGTGAGGGGAAATCTTATGTAACTAAATTGTTGCGGAACGATTGCCAATCTGCGACACTTTGAATTATCTTAGGGTAGCGTTGATTTTACCCGATTCTCCCCTCGCTGCCAGAATAATCGTTATCATTAACTCGTGATGAACATTTGCTATAAAAACCGACGAGGTGGTTGGTATACTCGATGCGTAGGCCGAGAACCGTTAGTGTTGATGCAAATATTCATAGGCGACTACAGTAATCACTGTCCATAGGATGGGCCACAAGCCTGTCTGCTGTACTCTAGGAATAAAAAGCAATAACCTTTTTGAGGGCTCTACATTCGACTTCCTCTGTATGTGTATCATTTCGGAGATCCAGTTCAAATTCAAAAGTTTTTATTCAAAAGTTCCACTGGAGATTACTTTTTGATGGTCATACATATAAGTTAAAATTTAATTTTACTTCCTATTCTATGTACACCGCTTCGCAACGTGTTACTGCTGTTAAGGAGAAGAAGCGGCTAGAAACTCCCCAGCAACACGTCTAGCTAAATATTGTTTTACTTTATATTTCTTATTCTATTTCTTTCTCAAGTTCTCTTTTTTTTATAAGTTTTATACAGAAGGATGTTACAGAATTACTTTTTGAAGACTTAATGGAGTTGTAGCAAACAGTGCATAATCAATAACACCAAGACACAATGAAAGGAAAGAAAAATATTATTATAGTTATAATAATGGCATGACATACTAAAATGTTATGCTGCAATATATCTCCATAAATTCCTTACAAGCTTGGCAAGATAAAAACGTTGTATAAAATATAGTATAAGAGGTTGGAGCGAGCTGCTATGTAAATGAATTTTTGTCATTTAAGTATTCTTCAACAATGTAGTATCCCTTTTTTAGTAAGATACTTTTTAATTTGGTTTTAAATTTAGTGAAAGGCAGCTCTAACATTTCACTCTGAATCTTATTGAAGAAGCGTATACCAACCCCCAAGAAAAAGGACAGTACTTTTTATAATCTAAAAGATGGCAATATCAGTCTATTACAATGCCTGGTGTTGAAATTGTGAACATCCTTATGTTGCTTGTAGGCACTCAAATTATTACAAATATAAATTATATTGTTAAAAATATATTGGCAGGCGACCGTCATAATACTGATTTTCTTAAAGCGTTCTATAGGAGATTCCCGAGGGCGGAGGTTGTAAATTGACCTTACGGCTCTTTTTTGTAAAACAAATATGGTCTCTAAGTTGCCCCAAAGTAAAATACCACAGGACATGACACTATGAAAATAACTAAAATAAACTAGTCTAGCAGTCTCTTCGTCAGTGAACTGCCTAATTCTTCTGACCGCATATGCAGCAGAACTAAGCTTTCCTGAGAGACTAGATATATGAACGCCCCACTGGAGCTTCTGATCTAGGTTAATATCTAAGAATACAGTTGAATCTACTAGGTTAAGTCTAGTGTCGTTAAGAGAGATATTAATATCGTATTCTTTTACATGGGCATAATAAACTTAACACATTTAGTTTTATTCGGATTGAGTAATAAGTTATTTACGGTAAACCATTTAGATATTTGGGATAAGGCGTTTACATCGTCAAAGTTCTGCTCATTTCTGTCAACTTTAAATATAAGTGACGTGTCATCACCAAACAACACTACCTCACACATATCATTAATAAAATATGGCAAATCATTAATATATATCAAAAACAAGAAAGAACCTAGAATAGAGCCCTGGGGCACACCCATAGATATGCCAGTCTCAATACTGCGTAGCACGATCGTGTATCTTAATGTAAGGATTAAAGAGATTGTATTTATTTACATATTGGTGAAAAGATTAGACGGTAATTTTTTAATTCAAATTAGCTTGAAGATGCAATGGAATAACCAACTGGATCAATAAAAATTAGACTGACGCATTTGTGGCATTACTACAGACTTAAACGAAAAAAATTCCAACCCACAAGGCAAGCAATACAATGCTTTCTTTTGTATATTTAATTATTTATGCCCTACAGTTAAATTTAACGCAGCTCGAAGTACCAGTTATGCTGCAGGCGGCTCTTAATGTCGACGTGACTCATAAAATATAACACCATACTCACAAACGCACCTCAAAACTATTCGACTTAAGATTATTACACATAACTTAGATGTTTTATCGGCGCGTGGAACAAAGGCAGCGCGGTGCACACTTAAGGTAGGTTGTATTACAGAATGCTACTTAAATGTTAGCTAACGAGCTTGTATTAAACTTACATCGCATAATATGGAAACATTCTCAGGGATTTCTAGTGCTACTTAAGCCTCGTTCTTCACGGCGTTGGGAGCGTCACGCGTCAATATACTGATTGAAAAGTGATATGGTAGATATGTACTTTCGATAACAGAGATGAACGTAGCGCATTTTTTTCCCGGATAATAAAATAGTTACCGCTGCATGCTGGATACCGATTCGATTAATTACGCGATTCAATTTGAATAAATCGATTATATTGAAAATTGAACATGTACAATCATTTAAAATTATTTGACCACGTGCATAGGTCCTAATATTTTTAAACAACCTAAAGAATATACCCGTGGCCAAATAGTTTGGAACGATTGAGTATATAATTATTATGTATATATTTTAGTATAATATATTGCGAATATGTTTTTTCCGGTAAACGTAGTGAACTGATATTACAGAAGAGCAGACAGAGCGAACGTAAAGCAGGTAATGTGTATTAGTTTTCTACGCTACTGAGAATTATTATGAGAATAAACTTGTATTTTATATCAAAGACGGTGTCTTTTTACGGAAATGAATCGCTCGAATACGGCGACCTTGCACGTATTGCGGTTCCAGTATAAATATTACTAACTTATACCTACATAAATTATAAATTACAAAATATTATTTATCTCCACTAATATTATAAAAAGGAAAGATTTGTATTTTTGTAACGCATTAACTGAAAAAATACTGGACCGATTTCAAAAATTCTTTTACCGTTCGAATGCTACATTATCCCTGATTAATATATGCTATATGAAATTAGTATTTCCTACTAAAACTTCTATAATGTAACCCATCAATCTAAACAAAATACTTCGCACTGGACTCGGTTTCTAGATTTTTATTTTGTCAGGGCAGGACAACATCTGCCGAGACCGCTGGTTATTGATAATTTCTGTATATGAATGGGTTTCATTTGCAATTATATCGAAGTCTAGCACAGAATCTACAATACGTATTTTTAAAACTCTATTCTGTATTATTGTATGGAATACAGAACATTAGATATGATCGCAGGCACAAAAAAATTCAATACATACTTACCCCTTTTTTCTAGGCCTAATATACATGTTGTTACAGTATACATTGTTGAAAGTGAAGGTAAACATTGTAAGAATACCTGTACACTAAGATTATAGACGTGTGAAACGCGCTGAATCGCACTCGATAACATTGCGTGTATTTCTTATGTTCACTAGAATTTATTCGAGAATTTGGAGAAATTCTAATTAATTAAACTAAACAAAAAGAAACCTAATGAGTCTTAGAGAAAACAAAAAGTAATTAAGATTAAACATTACAATGCTTAGAAAGAATGGACGAGAACAAAACACTATTTTCATTTTGTGACACATTGCTCTTTATTACTACTAACCATCAATTAACTAAACCCAACAGACTCAATACAACAATTCCATACAGATAATGTCAATTTTCTAAAAAATGCTAAGGTAAAATAATGGTTACTAAAGATATAGAAACCCGGCGTAAGTCAATGGAATGGAACTAAAATAGAGGTTCGAAGGACACAAAAAGCATGTGGTGTATCAATATTCATCCGTGAGACGGGAGCATCGGATTGTGGATCGTGAAGAGGGTTAGACACGCGTCACTGTGTCAAGAACGACTGAACATATTCGATTCACATCTCATTAAAAATAATGACATTGAACATAATGTATGTATATGATAGCTACATCTGCACTTAATCAACATGTTTTTCTACATTTTGATATGCTGTTTTTTTGGACAAAATATGTCCTCAATTATTTGAATGATAATCAAGTAGCTGATTTTAATTCATTTAACATTTGTTAGACTCATTTTTCCTCAATTTGACTATATCTATTTTAATAAATTGGATGTGTTATCCCACGCAAGCTATCCAAACGTATTATGTTTAATGCAAGCCTATGTGAGCCATGCATATTCAATGTTAATTAATAGCAAGAGAAATTAATCATCAAGAAACTATCGTTTCATATCATTTTACATTATAATTATAATACTTTTAAATAGATAATTTTAATATAGTGTTACGATCTACACGCCGACAAAAGTAGATTCACACCTGCATACCATAAAAGCACACTTTATTACCTTTCCGCATTTAGACTTCTCTTGTTTACTTTGTGTTTAAAATTTGTAATTAGAAAACAGCTTATTGTGTATTGTAATATTTTATGGCAATCATTAGTCAGGTGTGTCGAACTGATTCTAAGAAATTCTGTCTACGCGGTCGGGCAGCCATGTTGTATCGATGCAGTATAAAGCAATGGCCCAATGGAGAGATCGGCAGTCGAGCGATAACCACAAGCGAAGCAAAACGTGTGTACATTCGGTAATTTATTTAGTGACGGACTTTGCGCGTGTTATTGAATCGTGCATTAAGTTTGGACTGATTGTATTCAGTTATATTTGTACCTGTGTTATACGTGTTTGTATAGTTCTAGTAAATTCTATAATAACTCCAACAGCATTTTAATTCGAGTCCTGCAACTCATAACAATAGTTACATAAATTACATCGTCTCCTACGAATTTTTTTTGACAGGTCGATCATTGATCAATTCCTGGAGCCCTAAAGCATTACCAATTCGATTTTATATAAAAATCGAGTATCTTTGTCAATAGGTTTTTTATATTTGATGCACCCATATCATTTGCTAAAAAATAATGTGTTGCGTAATAAATAAGCCATATAACCCGTATGTTTATACTTAAAAGTGTAATAAAAGCAAGAGTATGTCTATTTGAATCTAAATAAACGCCTAGCTTTTTTGCTTTTAATTAAAAAAAATAATTTCAAAACGGTTAATTAGAATCAAAAAGTCCTGCGGCCTCGGCGATTCAGCGGGTTTCACAATTCTATAATCTTAGTGGAACTAAGAACTATGGAACACAGATCATTAGGGTCTCTAATGATACCATACAATAATACAGAATAGAGTTTTTAAATAAAATACGTATTACTACTGCGCTAAATTTCGATACAATTGTAAATGAAACCCATGCATATACAGAAATTATTAATAACTAGCGGTCTCGCTCGGCAGACGTGTTGTCCTGTCCTGAAAAAATAAAAATCTAGAACCCGATTCCAGTGCATGGAATTACATTAGTAATTCCTACTGGACGGACTTTGATATATGGTTTTTTTTTTTTTTTAAATTAGGTATAGGATCGTCTTACCATTTATTACTTAGTTTATTTTCGTATTTAATCTTATTTTTAAGTTAGTTAAGCCTTTTTAAATACTTGCATTTTATTACTATATATTTTATATATATAACTTACGTGTATATTTGTATATATAGTATATATTATTAATTTATTAGTTATATGCTGTTTGTCTTAGATTAATTAATCCCATTATTCGTACTAAAACTTCAAAATATATATAAAATTATTTATATAGCCTATATTATTCAGCGATAATGCAGCATTCGAACAGTGGAAGAATTTTTGAAATCGGAAAATTTTTGAAACAAGCATACAAAAATACAAATCTTTCCGCTTTATAATATTAGTATGCATAAATATATTTTGTAACTTAGAAATTAAATATGATGATAATACAGTAAATCGTCTTTGCATTATATGACTCACAGAACGGCAATACTACGCTCTTGGAAGAATAAAGTATAAAAATTGTGACATTGGAAATATACTGTCAAAAATGTGCAACTTGATGGACGTGCAAACGTCAAAAGGAAATTAATAATAAAATTATTGGACACGGTATACATAAATAGAATATATAATTAAAATAAATTCAAAATTAATCAAAAATTCAAAAAATCAAAAATTCAAAAAATGTATGCATATCCTCTAATATTTATGTATACCACCTTTGACCAATATAATCTGTTTTAATCCTGTCACGGGTTGTCTGGAAGAGATCGCTTCTTAGCGATAAGACCGCCCATTGTGCACATTTAGAATATTTTAGGCTATAAGGTTTTTTGTAATGGTGTACAATAAAGTGTTATCTATCTATCTATCAAAAATCGACAGTATTTCCCAAGATTTATCAACCTGGTGTACAATGTGGCTTTATTTTCACGCGCATACAGTGACAGCAGCCGGCGACGGGCGATCGCATTGTCATAATCATAACTGAAAATTTTAGTTGAAATGCATAAAACTTTTAATATCCATATTATATATTTCATATAACAACTCTCTATGTATATTATTTATTATCTCTCAATAATGTAATAAAACTAATTCACTCTCGCCAGACCACTGTAGGAGGTTAGCGTAATCAGGCTGACAACGTTATCGTTATATATACACAATAATCATAAAGGAAAGCTCAATTATTTCTAATATAGAATATCAATGAACACTGTGACAGTTGACTTTCAAGGAGCAAAACTAATCTCAGTTCAAATTTGGACAAGGGTCATTTACAAGTTTCGACGATACCGGTGTCAAAATTGACATGGATCCCCATTCGAGTTGCGGTTGCTTTCAACGGCAAAGGGTTAGAGAGAATTTCGATAAGATTGAATTGATTAAATCTGCCTAACATTAGAACGGTGATGTAGATCTGCTTGCTCAGCTGAATACGGTCGCCTGGAAAGAATTTTAGCGAATGAGAATGAATTGTGAATAATATCATTTTACTTATCAAGTCAGGTTTTATTTTTACAAAATTAAGAAATTACATGCACTGAAATTATTACTAAACTAAAATTCATGTACGTTGACGTTTGAACAAAAATATACTTTTATACTACTTTTACAAACGGCCTTATTGATTTCTAAAAATTTTCATGTGTCTTTGTGGTTTATCCAACAGAATAAAATAATATTAGATATATCTTTAAACATACCTACTTAACATACGCATTAGTGTAGCCACTTTGCAAAAAGACCGTGTCACAATATAGTAGAGGCTTAGTGTTAGCCTTTTCACGGGTCATAGCGTTAAACGCTAACAAAATTACCTTCCAGCTTTTACCGGCTCTGCGGCATCACAATTGGGTGACACGAAAAGGCGGGCGAGCGACATTTTGCGCGATACTTTCACTACCGTCGGTGATATAGGTCACGCTAGTCTCCAGGCCCGCTTGCTTTATGCAGAATGTGACGGATCACTTTGATTCAGGTATTTGAAAGCCTACCGCGCGGTCTAGCCTTATTTGAAATGAATATTTTGCTTCATATGGTTCTGCAGGCATTTTGGCACAAACGGAACTAATCTTTGTATGTTACAGTCATTTTTCTTACAAATTATTGGGCCCAGATGAATGATACCTATAGGTATAATACATACATACATATTCTCACGCCTGTTTTCCATAGGGGGTAGGCAGAGACGATGGATTTCCACTTGCTACGATCTTGACATACATCTTTTGTTTCATCTGCATTAATTAATCTCTTCGTACATACACGTTTATTATAAGTGCTTTTTAGCTTGCCATTCTTTGAGACATTTGCGATTTGATCGCAGTAAGTATATGTTGCGGTCTACCAGTATCAACTCTACCATTCACAGGTAGGTATTAAGAAGTCGTATATTTTGCTACTATACAATGCTGTAGAAGGACTAATAAAGAGAAATGAAATTAGGTGTAGCCGCCATACATCTATCAACTGAACATTGAATTTTTTAATCACAATTTAAAAGCTTCGATATGAATTATAAATGATATTACTGGCATGAATCATAAAGTGAAATTATCGAATCAATAAATTTAATATATACCGCAAATAAAGTGTAGTATAAATACACTGCTCAGTTTTTATTCGGTACAGAGCACTAGTTCTCACCACCCTTCTGCTTGCGTAATTTCTTATGCGGATTCCGCTGAATTTATTACATGTTCATCGGAACATGAACAAAACAAACAAAAATATCCTATTTTAATCTCCGTTATCATAATAGGTTGGGGAAAAAGTCTTTTCGCATATAGTATGTATGAACTTGTAATAAGATCTCTTTGGCTATACCATTTGTATATGGCTGGTTTTGGTATCATTAAAAAGTTTTAATTTTAAAGAAGACAATTCCAAATTCAAATTAAGATAATGTGTGATTTCCATTTGTTATTCTTATTGTTAAAATGAGTGAATCTAATGAAGAAATTCGATACATTTTAAAATTTTACTACAAAAAAGGTAAAAATGCAACACAAACCGCGAAAAAAATTTGTGGTGTTTATGGACCTAATGCAGTATCTGTGAGAGTAGCGCAAATTTGGTTTAAGCGTTTTCAATCCGGAAATTTTGATATCAAAGATGCACGTCGCTCTGGTCGCCCTGTTACGGACAAAATTGATGCCATTTTTGAAAAAGTTGAGCAAGATCGGCATATTAGTAGTTACGATGTAGCTGGAGAACTGGGAATTGACCACAAAACAGTTTTGGCGCATTTGAAAAAAGCTGGGTACACAAAAAAGCTCGATATTTAGGTGCCTCATGAGCTCACTCAAAGAAACCTAATGAACCGTGTACTCATTTGTGATTCTTTATTACGACGTAATGAAACCGAACCATTTTTGAAGAAGCTGATAACTGGTGATGAAAAGTGGATTACGTACGACAAGAACGTGTGAAAAAAAAACGTGGTCAAAGGCCGGTCAGGCTTCACAGACAGTGGCGAAACCCTTTTTTTTTTTTTTAGCCAGGGGAAATCCGTTTGAGGACTAAGCCGCGACAGGCACAGAAGCCTGGGGGGATGTTCGCGACCCGATGTGAGAGTGTGGGATTCGCCAGATCGGGGGTGGAACTAGCGTGCCCGGTCAGAACCGGTGCCACGCTATTGCCACTCCCCAGTTAGGGATACCCACTAAAACCCCTGGGTGTTCCGTCCTGCGCCTTATGCCAGGGCTACGGGACTGCGGGATTCCCAACTCCGCGTGCCCTGGCAGGCGTGGGCCTCGCTCACTAGGCCTCTTCCAATGCCAGGGGACTACGCCCCTGGCCACAGCTAGGTCTTTTCCGTGCGTGGGGCGGTCTGTAACGCGCCCCACGGGAAGAGAGATAAGCGCGCGCGGAACACTCGCGCTCTCATCTCGACGGCATGTGCGGGTGAGTGAGAACCCCTATACCCCAAGGGGCCCCACCCGCGCCGCCCGCTTACGGCGGCCGAAGGTCACCATCCGACCTCCGGCGTCGGCGCGTCCTCCTTTGGCGGGAGCGGAGCAGGGAAGTACGCTCACGCTCCCGCTCCGCCTCCTCCTTCGCAAACATGACTTGCTCGCAAAAGGAGGAGACGGCGTCCCATCCGGCGGAGCTCCCGACCATGGTACGTACCACGGCCGGGAGCGAGGTGTCAAATCCGGTATGGGCGACGAGCCCCCGGCGCTGCTCTGTCCAGGCTGAACACTCCTGAAGTGTGTGCAGCGCCGTGTCCTCGTCGCCCGTGTCACAGTGATGGCACCCTGACGTGGCCTCGCGGCCGAGGCGACACAGGTACCTCCCGAAGCAACCATGCCCCGTGAGGACCTGTGTCAGCCTGAACGTCAGGGTGCCGTGACTTCGTCCAATCCATTCTTGCAGAACGGGCCTCACCGCCTCGATGGTGGCGGGGCCCGCGCTGGGGCGTCTTAGGCGTTCTTCCCAGACCCCCACGGCTACCTGGCGGAGCTCCGACCGGCACGCCTCGGTCTCTCGAGGCGCGGGTCTGGAGCCTCTGGCCAGGGCCTCTTTGCGCCACGTATACAGTGATGCTAGGACCCTGGCTTCCAGGTCCCATGGGGTGGATCCGGCGAGTAGCGAGGCCACTTCGAAAGACACCGTACGGTATCCTCTTATTGCCCTGACGGCCAGTATGCGTTGCGCTTGACGCAGTAGCGCCGCATTTTTAGCCGTCAGGCGGTCTGACCAGACTGGGGCCCCATAAAGGGCCATCGAACGTACAATGCCTTCGAAGAGTTTCCGGCACGTGGCATTGGGCCCCCCGACGTTGGGAAGCAAGCGTGACAGCGCACCAGCTGCCCCCTTGAGTCTGGGGAGCAACTGCCGAAAGTGTGCCGAAAAATCCCACCGGCCATCGAGGACCAATCCGAGGTACTTCATGGTGTCCCCGATGCCGATGCGGATGCCTCCTACTATGATGCTACTGTCCGGAGGTGGACGTTTGCGAGGGCCGTGAAACATCACAGCCTCGGTCTTCTGTAACGCCACCTCCAGACCAAGACGCCGGATCCTGCCTACTATTGTCGACACCCCAGCCGTGCCTAACAGGCACGCCTGCCGATGGGTCCCCCCGCGCGCGGCGACCAGTGTATCATCAGCGTAACAGATAACACTGACGCCCGGGGGACCCGACACCTCAGAGTAAAGTCGTATGCGATGTTCCACAGGAGGGGACCTAGAACCGACCCCTGTGGAACACCGCACACCATGGCTCGCCGATTCCAACCCTCGTAGACCGGGTAGATGACGGCTCTTCTATTTAAATATGCCCCGACTATACGGCGGAGGTAGGTCGGCACCCCGAAGTAACGGAGTGCCTCCATAGTGCATGCCCAGGGCAGAGAATTGAAGGCGTTGGCGATGTCTAAGGACACCGCCAACAGAACCTCGCCCCGGGAGACTGCGTCCTCCGCCAGGCTTCTCAGGCGCATGATGGCGTCGATCGTGGAGCGCCCTGTGCGGAAACCAAACTGGTTGTCCGCCAGATCCGGCCCGGTCGTCGAAAGGTGCTGGACGAGGCGGTCGACGATGATACGCTCGAAGAGCTTTCCGACCTCGTCCAGCACAACACAATGGGCCGGTAAGCGGACGGCGACTCCGCAGGGCGCCCCTCCTTCCGCAGCAGGACCAGCTTTCCAGTCTTCCACCGTTGTGGAATCTGGCCCTGCTCTAGGCATGCGCCGAAAAGCCTCATCAGTCGGGGCTCCATCCAGGGCGTCGTAGGATAGAACCCACGCACGCCCTGGTATGCCATCAAGGCCGGGGGCGGTGTTCTTGGCCTTTAGCCGTAGCATGGCCACCCCCAGCTCTACCCGGTCCACGGTGGGCACAGGGTCTCTATCCGCGCTGGGCTCCGCTTCTGGCGGTGCCATAGCAGGAGGCATATGCTCAGCCCGTGAAGGGAACAGAGCGTCAACTACGTTGTGGATGACGTCCCTGGGGAGAGACTCGGTTAGCGGAGGCGCCCAGGCACGGAGCTTGTTCCGTGCCATTTTGAAAGGGCGCCCCCAAGGGTCTTGGTTTAAACTATCCAAGAGCTCCCCCCAGGCAACGTTCTTTGCGTTGCGAATCTCTATTCGCAGAGTCTTCCTGGCGCTTCTGTACCCCTCGTACAGCTGAGCCTCTACGGTCGCTGCGTCCGCCACGCGGCGACGCCGTCTTCTATGGCGGGTGTACTGGCGGCGAGCGCTATTGCACGCGCGCCTTAGCCCCTCAAGTACGGGGTTCCACCAGTACACCTTTCGGGAGGGCTGGAATCGGCCCCTCCTCGGCATCGCCGCATCGCAGACGCTAGTAACGAGCGACCGTACGTTTTCTGCCTCCTGCTCTACATTTACATTTACATCAGGAGGGTTCACCCCGGGCCCTGATGCCCAGGTGGCGACGATCAGGGCCTCTCTGAACGCCTCCCGATTCAACTTTTGCAATGCCCAGCGCGGGCAGTCACCTACCGGGGACTCTCGGGACGGCGGGTCCGGATTCCGGGCGGAGACGCTGAACCGTATATAACGGTGGTCGAAGAGCGTCTCCACCTCCGTGACGACCCTCCAGTCTCGCACACGGCGCGCCAGTTCAGGGCTGGCAAACGTGACGTCTACTATTGAGCCGCCCTGCTGGCGCACACACGTGTGTACTGAGCCCCGGTTGAGAACTAGGAGACCCTTTTCGATGGCCCATTCTTCCAGTGCCTCGCCACGCGGGCACGTTCTCGGGGAACCCCAAGCCACGGATTTTGCGTTGAAGTCCCCGAGCACGAGCACGGGGCGAGGCCGGCTGCGGGCCACAACTGTGCCCACTTCCTCGATCCATACCTCGAAATCGGCGAGCCTTCTGTTCGGGGAGAAGTAGCCACCAAGGACCACCATCTCCCCGATTGTTGCCGCCACAAAACCTCGTCCCTTTACGAGATTGGCTAGGGGAGGGCATGCGGCGGCGGTCCGGACAATAATGGCCACTGAGCCATCCAGGTCCCCCGCCCAGTCAGAACGGGGAGGGACGTAATATGGCTCGGCGACCACGGCCAACTGAATTCCCCACTGCGCCATGCTCTGGACCAATAAGTCTTGTGCAGTCGCGCAGTGGTTCAAGTTGCCCTGGACCACTAGGAAAGCCATTGGAGAAACTTAGTTTTATTCCTCCATCCTAGTGGTCCCAGGCTCCAACATCGGCGACGGCAGCGGCAGCGCTTTCTTTTAGATGTGCGTTGCGGCAACGGTGGTGGTGCTGATGGTGGCGGCAAAATAGTGGTGTTTGCCGCAGCAGTGGGACCTTTCTTTTATTTTTCTTTTTTCTTCCGGCCTTCCTTTGTTGACTGCTGCGACTTGTCGGCGTCCTTTTCCTGGTTGTGGTGATGGTAGTGGTGGGAGGGCCAGTGCCTTTGCGCGCGACCGGCGCTCCCCTGCACATCCAGTGCCCCGCCGCTCGGCCTGCCGCATTGCAGATGCTGCAGTGGGGCGTGTTTTGGCATGTAGCGGCAAGGTGACCAGGCTGACCGCAGCGATAGCAGTCTTTGCTGCGGTCTACAGGGGAGGAGCAGGTGCAGGCCACGTGTCCTGCCACAAGGCAGCGCCAGCACCTCTCTGACCGGCTCGGCAGGACTTTAACGTCTGCAGAAGCCCACCCCACCATCACTCTTCGTCGATCCTTCAATTTAATGGCCGCCGCCACTGGGCAGGCCAGGATGGCGTATCCAAGCCTGTCCGGGCCCAGACGTATGGCGCTGGAGTTTATGCGCCCGGCGGCAACATCCGTCACCCGGGCGACAGCGGCCACGACCTCCTCAACGGTGGTGGAGTCGTCCAAACCCGAGATGCGCACGTTGAGACACCTCTCGGGCCTGGACACCTTCACTTCCTCTTCCAGCAGAACAGTTTGGAGGCGCGCGGCGAGGGCATCAGCTTTATCCCCGCTGTCTTTACCGGGGAGAAGGAGCATACGAGCCCCCGTCCGCGCGGTCTTCAGTTTCACCCCAGCGATGCCAAGGTCGCCGAGCTTGATGTTGGCTTTCGCCTTCTCCATTACGTCCGCGTAGCTGGTGCCCTTCTCCACGGCCGCGGGTAATAAGGTGAGTATCACCGCGGTCGTGTTGGGCACCCGCATACGCGGAACCTTTTTTGCCTGAGGCGCCGGCGGCCTTGGCCTCGCCTTGGGCTGTGAAGTTCTTCCTGCTCCGGGTTGGGTCGGTGCCTTCTTCTTTTTAGGCTTGCGAGCCACTACCGACCAACCTTCTTCGAGCCTTTGGGACGGTGTTTGGGTCACCGCACTAGCTCGGTGTTGACCTGGAGTTAGGGGGGTACTTTTTCCCGCCAAATTCACCTGACCGGTGCCCCTTCTCTGTTTAGGGGTTGGCAGCGGAGGAAAGTCCTTGGGAGGGCGGTCGACCTCTCTTCTTCCGGGCGCCGTAAGCGGCTGTAGATTTGTCCGCCGAGTATCTGCTGCCAGCGGCGGGCGGACTCGCGTCTCCGGGAGAAGTCGGTCATCCAGAGCGGCGAGCTTTGCGTCCATCATAGCCCCTAATGAGAGGGTTAGATGGCGCAAGAGCTCTTCCTCGTTCTTAAACCGCCCTCCCGTAGCCGTTGGTGGCGGCGGCGGCGGTGGAGGCGGTGGGGTCGGCAGGTGCCGTTTCCTCGACTGGGGCACGAGAGTAGGACGGGCTCGGGTAATTTCGGCCCTGAGACTGGCCATCTCCGCTCTCATAGCCTTGACTTCGGCCTCAAGGCGCCGGTTGGCCGTCTCAAGCCGTCGAACTTCCTCTGACTCGGTGCGACTTCGAAGCACCTCGAACGCGTCGCTGATAATCGCCACCGAATCATTGAGGGATTTTACGAAGGTGCCCTTCAGGCCCCTAGGGACCTTCGCAACGTGTCGGATGACACCTAGGGCGTTCTTCACGTCTGTTTCGACGGCTTGAGACGTCCTAGCCCCCATTTCATCAGGTCCGGGACCCGAATGACCAAGGAGCTCCGGGGCCCGTCGAGCGATACGCACATCTTCAGCAGCTCTAATCAGCTCGATGGTACTCTCTTCATGGTCCTTTTCAGGTCCCGGCGGCCGGTCTGGGCAACGGCCTCTCTAGCTCGTGACAAACTGGCAGACTCTTCCGTGACTTCCACGGAGGGTGGAGATACCCTTCGGGAGGTTTTCGAGGCCACTGTCCCTTCATCGCTTGAGACCAATGAGGTTTTTTGGGAGCCACGGTGTGGTACGGGCCTCCTCCGCTTCTTCAATGAGACGCACCAGCTCGAAGGGTTCGAGCGCTCGGCTTCCGGCTGTGTGCGTATGCCGGGTCCCGATTCCGAGCGAGAGCGCGTCGGAGATCGCGAGCGCGATCTGATTTCGACCTGGAGCGGGACCGAATGGAGAACATCGAGAGGTTACTGTCAGACGTCTCTTCGACAGCCCCACTCAAGGTCCCGCTCCTGGTGCCGCTAATAGCGCAACTTGCAGCGGACGCGCGGCCACTCGCCCTGCTGCTACTGCGTGTGAAGGTGACTTCACCACCCAATTCGGGTCTTCTTTCTCTGGACAACGTCCAGGTATTGCGAGAAGCGACTCCCCCCCCAGAATACGACGGGGAGTTTCTGTCCTTAGCATAGGTATCGCCATCGGAGTGGGACTCGACCTCACGTGGAACGGAGGCACGACCCACCTGGGGTAGTTTCTCTTCGTTTGTCGCCATTTTCATATTTGAACTCATAAGTTGTTTTGCCATACGACAACATCTGAGGGTCTTAAAACTAATAACTAATTCTAAAACTAACTAATACAGTGGACGGCGCGCGAGATGACTGAAGACAGAACACCCCGCACGCCGCCCACCGGGCGCTTACTGTCGGGTTACCCCCCGACCATGCAGCCCGTAGGCACGCCAACCAGAGCTTCGGGTGGGTGGGAGAATCGATCCGCCGAAAGGGCAGGCGGAACGAAACCCTCACCCAGCGTCGTCCTTCGTACATACTCCTCCGCGGTGCTGGTGCGGTCGGACAAAGGCCACCGCCACCGCACCAAACATCGCGCGACGGTGACGAAGCACTACAAGGGGCGGACCGCCCTTAGGCCCACTCCGTCATCGGCCCGGGGATTGGCAGAACGCCCGACCGCCGGACCCGTCGCCGCCACTTCGCGAGGGGTCTCTCCGCTGAACAGAGAGGTGCGAGTGGCCCGTCAAACATGGAAGGGATGGGTAGTTGTGAAGGAGGGACACACGGGAGCCTTTTAAGGATGGGAGTGTAGGTGGGACACCACTGTCACGGAGAGAAAGGGGGAATGTGACAATGGCCGCTGGGGCCCCGGGGACGCTTCCCCGTGTGCCAACCGCGGTCGGAGGGGGTGAGGACCGCGGGGGCACCCCCTGGGGGAACAGTGGCGAAACCCGGGTTAACTCGCAACAAGGTGATGTTGTGTGTATGGTGGGATTGGAAGGGCATTATTCATTATGAGCTGTTACCGCCAGGCAGGACCATCGTTTCTGAACTGTACTGCGAGCAACTGATGAGATTAAAGCAAAAAATTGAGAGAAAGCGGCCGGAATTAATCAACAGTATGGGTGTGGTTTTTCATCACGATAACGATAACCTCACACATCTTTAGCCACCCAGCAAAAATTACGAGAGCTTGGCTGGGAGGTGTTTATGCATCCGCCGTATAGTCCTGACCTTGCACCTTCAGATTTTCACCTGTTTCGGTCTCTGCAGAATTCCTAAGGCAGTGTCAGGTTAACATCACGAGAGGACTATCAAAACCACTTGTCGAAGTTTTTTGATCAGAAGCCCCAAAATTTTTATAGCAATGGGATCACGTCCCTACCTACAAGATGGCAAAAAGTTATCCAACAAAATGGCACCTACATACTTCAGTCAAATGTAAATAAACTTTATAAAAAACCTTTTGAATTTTTATATAAAATGCGAAGAAATTTTTTCCCCAACCTAATATATAACAAACTTCACAAACTTCGCGCAAGTATTTCGGCAAGATGTGTCATTCTTATGAACATAAGTGCATTTTCGTTATACACAAGTACGGATACGGATAGAAAACATATCTCATATATGTACAACCTATCTATACATATAATAAAACTGTAGAGGCCGAATTTCTGTACAATGAAAAAAATGCTAAAAACCGAGTCAGGGGGATGTAAGAAGTGAAATAGAACTAATTTAGATTTTGTTCAAATTTTTTGTTTCTCTGTTTGTCTGTCTGTTTGTGCCGGCTAGTCTCCGAAACGACTAGACCGATTTAACATGAAATTTTGTATGGTGGTAGCTTATATCCCTGGTCAACATATAAAATACTTTTGATCCCGAAAAATTAAAGAGTTCCCGTGGTATAGTTAAAAAACCGCACCACGCGGACGAAGTCGCGGGCATCAGCTAGTCTCTACATAAATACATTCAGGTAATGTTTCGTGTAGTTTGTTGCCTATCCAAATAGACACACATTAAAAGCATTGAATCTATTTATTCAAAACAACGATGACCAGCTAAAAGTATTTTTTGTAAAACTTTTTAACAAACTTTACCGATATAACGTCCAAAGTAAAAACTTCCCGACCTCGGGTATAAAAATAGAAGCAATAACCAAACCGCAACATTTATTTCCCCACTCGAACATTTTGTTACCAATGAAAAGGTACTCGGGGCAAAATTACTGGGAGGCCCCGAGGAACCCTTCTTGGATCGTGCACTCGATAAGATTGGGACTGTTCAACGAATAAGCGTCAACAACAAACAACAATAACGCGATAAGGTAAATATTGGGACGACCGACACGCAGCTGGGTGTTTTTGTTTACTAAATCTTAAAAAACAACACGAAAACTTTATAAGCGTTTCAAACAGCTGTTGCCGACAGATTATAAAAGAACGTGCTTAAAATTTTTATACTAATGAAATTATTTAAACGATTACTGAATCATTTGTATTTCTTGAACATAATTCGTTAAGTCGATTAATTTAAGTCGATGTATTTCATGGTGGCTAAACGTCTAAATCGTGTTATTCGATTCAGACGAGGTAAATTTAATATCTATCCAGCGGGCAGGCAGCGCCTAGGAATTCTAAGCTGATGTACATATTGTTACAATAACATTGTCGACTAATGTTAACATAGTGGTGAAGTCTGCACATCTACTTAACTTGCCAATCCATCTTAGGCAAGCGTTCCGAATAGTAATGTCGTTCGTTCCCTTAACAATGTTACCTTTAAGGACTAATATTAATGGTCTCGCTGATGAACTCCAATGGGTTAAACTAGTCAGATAATCAAATCATTCACAAATGTCCTCAAAGCATACATCAGAGATGTAAATGGGAGATAGAACTGGTATATAGCAGTACGAAATGTCAACAACACATATCATATACACATAATATAATCATCGAAATTTTGGGAATTTACATATTTTAGTAATACACACGATTTTTGCAATAAAATTAGGTGAAAGTAGTCTTAAGACATCGCGTCGTCGCATACAGGGTTACCAGAAGTTTTGACATGTAACCCCGATTAATACACACGTATCGATTTTTTAAGCAAGAAGACAGTTCCTTTTTTTATTTACCTTTCTCTGTGATAGACAAGTTTATACAGAGCTGATTTTTAATTGAATTTCTTTATATTATATACTTATTCTTACTACGTCTGACTTGGACGCTGTCGGAATATCTTTTTTATCTATCAATAAAAACATAATCAACCAACCGCAAAAACAAAATAACGAATTAAAATAATATTTGTTCCGAAAGTGAGGAGAGTATAACAAAGATACAGTTCTAATATTGGTACTTTTAACTTGAGAGATTGTACGTCGCATTTGCTACAATTGAAGTTGGCAACTCAGTATAATATATGTAATCTCTATATATAGATATGTATATATGCTAGAATCGTATCCAACACAATACTTATTTTTCCTATATCTTCTTACTATCCATTTATTTGCTTTACTATTGGTAGAAATTTGAAGTTACTTGTATAGAGCTTATGTCCAATTTTAACCCGTAATAAAGCAAATGAACGGTTAGTAACATATGGGAACCATAAGCCTTCATTCATTATTCTTTTCAGCCACATTGAGTATTAGTAGATTGTTACACGGGTGAAAGTGACCTATTTAGGCATGAGATAGCTTTGCGCACGAGCGTAGCGAGGGCGCTAATAGTTGGAGTGTCTAAATAGGCCTTTCACCCGAGGTTAACACTCTGCTTTTTATTTCGAATATGAGGAAAGTAAATAGCAACTGATTAGTTAAACAAACAACTACTTCTCTAAGCAAATCATGCGTTAAATCCATATCTAAATCTGATGAACTCATTTAATACGTCACATATGAAACGTCAAGTCAATTTCTTTTTCTGTGGCATTAGAATGCCACAGAAAAAGACAAATCAGAGACAAAAAATACTGGCTGATAGACCAGCCAGTATTTTTTTGTCACTGATGATAGTAAATATTTAACTGAAATTTATTTAAAATAAATAACAATTAAATAATTTAGTGAAAAGTAATTTACAAATATAAAATGATGTTACAAAAATGTTGATATTTTTTATAACAATTTATGGCGCGATTTAACAGTGGCTATAAAAAAGTTAGGACATGAGTCTCATATTTTACCTATAATACGCATTTTTTTTTAAATTTGACAGCATATAGTATCGTTTTTCAGGGTCAAAAAATACTGTTTTCATGCCTGTGATCAGGCAACTCCGAGCGTACTTTCAGAATATGAGAAATGAAAATTAAATGATATATACGCATAATTATAATATTACTAAGACTTATTATTTGGACTTTTCAAGATTAAACCAGGCATCCCTACCCGCAAATGATTTACGGAAATAGTAGGGATCCATTACGTAAATGTATCCGACCTATTTCCCTAGGAGGAAGGGGACTGAAAGATGTCTCAGTCGAAAAGGTTAACTTCACGCAAACATCGCTTCGGTGAGCTATAAACGAGTTCCGTGAATGTAGAATCAGGAAGAGGATAGACAAAGAACGTTTAAATGTACATGGAATATAATTGAAATGTGAATACGCCATGCTATCGATACAAAGAATATTATACGTACCGTTTCCAATCTATTATTTTCCTGCCATTGGTTGTCTGGAAGAGATCGCTTTTTAGCGATAACACCGCCCTTTGTACGCAATTAGAATAATACTGTTAGTTTATAAATTTTCTGTTATCTATCCATATGATTATGAGCTTATTGACGGTATTTGTAATGTAGTGGGCATTGAGATAAGGTTTGCCACTGTCATAAAGAAGCTAAACTCCAGCTCTCCTAAAAGATCATTTAATAATTTACTAGTTTATTCAGACATTATTGAATCCATACTTGTAATCACACAAATGTATAGCCAGCGTGGAGCTTCTCTACTCTGGGGCGCGAAGCTTATCCAACACAAGTACCTCCTGAGCACATTTACATTCGAGTCGTATGATTACAGTAACGAACTCTGATGTTGAGCTACGTGCGAGATTACTCTCAATGCAATGGCCAATAAAAGCGGTGATTCTGAGAGTTGCTTTGCGGCAGGAAATGCACAGTTACTTTAATGACTTAAAACTATCAGTTCCTTTAACGTGTGCACATCGCAAGTTCTTCAGTTAAAGTTATCTCTGTTCTTAGGTCTTAACTGGACATCTTTATCTACGAACAGAAGTGCAAGATTATTTTAATGGATAATAAATGTATTAAACATCCTACTATCTAGAAATTGCATTATCACAACCGTTGTACGAAACGACTTCTACTCCACCTACGTAGATGAGTTGCAATCAGCAATTCCACATTTATTATGTTTTATAGCAGCGGAGAATAAAAACATTTACCTAATAATTTCCCTGATTTCAATGTCCTTAAAATCTTATCTAAATAATCTTTAGATTGTTTTAACAAACGGCCATATTTTATGCAGAATTTTGTATATTTTTATTATTATGTTAGTATCGCTAAACATATCAACAATTTTAAACTTCAACCACAACGTCATCTAGTTGAAGTAAATGTCTTTAATAGAAATGTCTATAATATATAAAATTCTCGTGTCGCGGTGTTTGTTACCAAACTCCTCCATTACGGCTGAACCGATTTGTATGAAATTTTGTGTGCATATCGGGTAGGTCTGAGAAACGGCCAACATCTATTTTTCACACCCCTAAATGATAAGGGTGACCCACCCCTAAATATATTTTTTAATTTTTTGTCAAAATTTCTTATTTATATTTTATTATGATTTAGAATTGAAAATACATACAACATCAAATTTTCACCCTTCTACGATCAACCCCTATTTTTTAATAGCGATATTAGTACTTTAATAATTTGACATACTTAAAATTACTTGAAATAATTTAAATGGCAAAACAATGGTTGCCGGCTCACCTAGTATAAATATATATAATGTAAATCCCTTATTTCACTCATTACCTATCTATAGAATGTCTGCTTATAATAAGCTCCTCCCTGGTGGGCTATGCTATATTCTCTTATGATTTAAGGTGGGTAAAACATTGCGATGGTTTAGTAGGTATAGTATCGAGCGGCCTACACGAGCCCCATTCTATCGAAATTTTTCTTCCCGGTCAATAAGGCATGCATAGAGAAATATATACTAGTGTTTTTTGGTGTTTATAATATTATACATGAAATCAACCCTTACGTATCTCTTGTATAATCTGTTGTTCGCTATTGTACATAAATGTATACTTGGTATCGAATTATCGTCACAATGTACACTTGCCCAGCAACCTACAACATTCAGATTGATTCTACGTCACACAAAGTAGAAAGTATATTATCTGTCTAACCTACATAAATTTATGTATGTAGAATAAATAATTTGTCGCTAATTTACTGTTTATCATGCGCAAACAATGCGATAAGATAACCGTATCTATTATCTAGTTCACGCGTTTATTTTTATACGTACTAAAAAAGAAAATATTTAAATACATACCTCATACGGAATATCCATACTTTGTAGAAATAAGAATAAGAAGTGAATTAATTTTGATGTTGGTTTGATGAATGAATCGATTAACATGTACATGTCTACATAAGATTTACATAGGTATATGTGCTTTCATAATAGGACGGTATTTTTATCAAGCTACATAAGTTAAAGAGTTTTGGTATACTGATTCAAAATTTACTTTAGCGTAGCCGAGTAAATAAACACATAATTTTATACTATGTAATTCTACCCATTTGTATATTTTAAAGCCACCTATCACTGCGATGGATTATATTCCCATTAATTTTATTTTACGTAATTTTATAAAAGCTTTTATTTTATATAGAAAGAAGATATAATATCAAAAGTTAAGAGAGGAATGTTAAGGTGGTTTGGACATATAGAGACAATGAATGAAGAGGGGCTGACAAAACAAGTGTATGGAAAGAGTGTTGGTGATAGATTTAGTGCTGGTAGAACGCGGCGTAATTACCATGATCAAATCGCAAAGGTCTTAAAGAATGGCCAGGTAAAAAGCATCTATAATAAACATGTATATGTATGAAGAGATTAATGAATGTAGATGAAGCAAAAGATGTATTTCAAAATCGTAGTAAGTGGAAATCCATCGTCTCTACCTACCTCTATAGGAAACAGGCGTGGTAATATGTATTTTTATTTGATATCTCAGTCTACGATGTTGGTTGCAATTTCCTGTTTCGAGCCACTGTTTTACTATTCCAAAAACAATTTTCCCCAATTTGAAAGTACATACACACATTAGACTTATATATGTATGTCAAATTTCATATCTCTAGTCTTAGCTGTGATACAAATACAGATTTTCTTTAGTTTTCGCGGTTAGTATACACAATAAAACCACGTTTTACCGGTTTTAAGCGCGGGAATTTATTTGATTTTTATTATTCCCTCGTTTCGGCCACTTTTCAGTAGCCATGATCACGGAAGACAAAAATGTCAGGTGTCAATGAGTATTGCTAAAGTTTTATTTAGCCTGCCGCCAACTTGTTCATTTTAATTATTTAGTTTTAATTTTGTTTATAGCGGTTACTCTATGGGAGCCTAATCTAATTTACCACCGCTGCGCAACATGTTGTGACTTGAAGAGAAGAAGCGGCGCAAGGAACTCTTCAGCAAACATGCCTAACTCTAATAATTTTATATAATATGAAAATGGTTGGGAGGGAGGTAATATTATATATAATAACAGCTCATAACTGTCCCACTGCTGGGCTCGGGGCTCCCACTGTAGTGGAACGGACAGTATACCCGCCACGCTTGTCCAGGGCGGCTTGGCAGGTTTGACACATCGGTTATCTCGATGTGCAGGTTGCATCACGATGTTTTCCTTCACCGTTGTTAGCACGTGGTAATTGTAACAATATGCACATTAGGTCAGAAAACTGCCTAAGTGGTGCATGCGTTCCGGATAGGATCGAACTTGCGCTCTTTGAGTTTAGGACGAGTGCGCTAGCCATTACGCTATCACGACTTTGGAGGTAAAATAAAAATAAATTGCCAATAAGGTGGCCAATCAAGATCACGGCTACTGAAAAATGGTCGAAACGTCGGTATAATAAAAATCAAACAAATTACCGCGCTTAAAACCGTTAAAACATAGTTTTATTAGGACAATAAGAGTTTATTTATTTAACCTTTAAATATCTAAACCCAAAAACAGTCTTCATAAAAAAGAAAATTAAAATATATGACAAATCCGTTACCTACGTAGCAATCCGGTAAACACCTGTGACGCCTTGGCATGTGACCGCATCCGAATAAGCGTCTATATGTTATTGCGGTGTGTGGATCTTACCCACATATCGTCCGATATTAAATATTCGCTTCAATGATTCGGAAAGCCGTGTCCTATCTACTAGGACAGGTAAGTATCTAACTTAGCCCGATATGAGACGAATATATTAGGGACGATATTGCGTACATAAAGCTTTCAACTTATACCTATTAATATGGCCGTTGTATATCTAAGGGCTATATTATATCTTGTATGAAAAAAAATACAATTTAAATTTGTTATCACGTTTAATGCAAAACTAGCTCTCTCCAATCAACTGCGAATTGAACTTTATATTCAACTTCCAAACTTAAGATAAAATTTATCTCTTCGTTGAAATTCATTAAATCGTTTCAGAACCTATTCAAGACAAACTCTTGGATAAACTGGTAAAAAAAAAATCTAAAAAAATGTCATTTATTTTTATTGATTAATTAGATTTGTAAACAATTATAATTAGCAGTTCTCACTTAATTTTTTCCATTTATATTAAAATTAACAACAAATACTTTAATTATACTTGTACCGTACACGGCGGGATCGGTAACCCGACGGCACAAACCCACAAGATAATTTTTGGTACTTACCTGGTACTCCAGAAGGCGGTGGTGGGAATAGGAACAAGGGGGAACACTAATACCTCACTATCGTCAGGGAGGGGCGCCCCTTGAGAGGAAATATATAAAATATCCTACTAAACTACTGCTACAAGGGAAACACTACGGGGGTTGGATAAAATGTCTGTCCAAATACACCCGCGCCTCGTCCTTTTCACTTGCTCACTATTATAATGTTCCACACATTTGTAGATATTTGAATTATCAATAAAAACTCAAATATTGAATTATATTACGCGAGAGCACTCACACCGTACGTCTTCAAGCCACTCCCCGGCATACCCGCTTTTCGACGCGATAAAAAAGTGCCCTCGTATGTATCGCGTAACAATCTAAAAGCGGCGCTCGATATCTGTATTCCGAACAATACTAATACAGATTTAAGAAAGAAAGTTTTAAAAGGAGTAAAAGAATTATCAACTCGACCATAAACGTCTATAGCAGGCACAGAAAACACTACAGGACCTAATTTGTTGAAAGAAAAACTCTTAACGGCGTCGCCTCCAGAACAAATGGTGTCAATAAACTAATAAACTTTCTCATGGAAGAAGCGGATAAGGAGTCACGGACATTCGTTAACGCGTAAAAGACAATTCAGGTCAAACAATCGGCACGAAGACGGGAGATAAGCAAACACACTGATGCCATAAGCAAAACAGATGACGATGACTCATTATTTGAACAGGGTCAGTGCAGGGATAATAATCATCAAATTTTATGTGAAGAAAAGCCAAGTGCGAGTCGGTCCGTCACAGCAAAAAAATTCCTTTAAGGCGACAGACATCCACAGGTTATTAAATTTGTTACGGAACGCTATAAAAACGCGTAATCTATAATACTTCATCTCGCAAGAAAGGTAAGATCAAACAAATTTTCGTAGAGTGTTTTTGAAGTTCTATCAACTTGAATTAACCCCAATTCCTCTTATAGTTCAAAAGCTACAGGCGGACACAATTTATTGAAAACCACCACCTCCCCATCTATTGACTTGAAGAAAAAAGTAATAAATATAAAAATAGGAATTTGCTAGTTTTCGCGACTACGATACATAATAAAACTACGTTTTGCTATGTTGCTGAAGAGTTTCCTGCGCCACTTCTCTTCACTTCCTCTGCCACATGTTGCGAAGCGGTGTTAAATTAGATTAGGATCACATGGTGTAAATAATATCCATAAATAAAATTAAAACTAAATAATTAAAATGATTAAAGTCGTGGTAGCGTAATGGCTAGTGCACGCGTTCCAAACTCAAAGGGCGCGGGTTCGATCCTGGCCGGAACACATGCACCACGTAAGCAGTGTTCTGACCTAATGTGCATATTGTTACAATTACCGCGTGCTAATAACGGTGAAGGAAAACATCGTGATGCAACCTGCACATCGAGATAACCGATGTGTCAAACCTGTCAAGCCGCCTTGGACAGGCGTGGCGGGTACACTGTCCGTTCCCCTATAGTGGGAGGTCCGAGCCCAGCAGTGGGACATTTATGGGCTGCTATTATTATTATTATAATTAAAATGAACAAGTTGGCGGTAAGCTAAATAAAACTTAAAAATAATAATATTGACCCTTGACATCTTTGTATTCCGTGATCACGGCTACTGAAAAGTGGCCGAAACGTCGGAATAATAAAATACAAAAAAATTAGCGCGCTCATAACCGTTAAAACGTAGTTTTATTAAGTAATTTTGAATTCAACAACTTTCTAACAACACCCGACATTCCTATAATACACTATATTTTTTATCCCTCAGGTCCATATATATATGACAGCCATCCTTAATTTTATAATTTACTATTTCACTACTCTATTATATAGCAACATATTGTTACAACTTAGCCAAAATTTCACGAAGCACGCCGGCAAAAGTGAATGTTCACCTGCCGGCCATAAAGCACGGTTTATGACCTGCCCGCAGATGGACTTCTTTTCTTTACTTTGTGTTTAATATTTGTAATTAGACAAGCCGCCTATTGTGTATTGTAATCCTTTATGGTAGTCAGTGGCCAGGTGTGATTCTAGGAAACCATTGTTTACCTGGTCGTGACATATTGTAAGCTGAGTTTATACTGCTTTATGGAATGCCTGAACGGAGAGACCGGCAGTCTAGCGAGAACCACGATCAAAGCAAGACGTGTACATTCGATAGGCGATATAGTGACAGACTTTGCGCGTGTTATTTAATTGTGCATTACATTTGGACCTATTGTGTCCGGTTATATTTGTACCTATGTTATACGTGTTTGTATAGTTCTAATTAATTCTATAGTAATTCCAACGGCATTTTTGGTTTTGGTTATAAAACTTTAAAAATGTGTACAGTTATTTAGATATTACATAAAATTAAAATTCAAATAGCTAGAGTAGAGATAAACTTGTGTCAGCGACACTTACAAGTTATCTTTGACTATTTGCCAACAGTAAAGCGGAATCAATAAAAGTCGTTCAACGAACCCAATAAAATGGAATTAATATTGTCCTGATATAAATAGTATGACCATTAAGGAATATTCCTAGAAAGTTATAGGATTCATAAATCATCATTTGATGCTTTAAAGTCAGCTGAAATAAATAACTGAAGAAATAAACTTCGACAGCCCGGGGGCATCGTTTAATAACACTGCTTTGTTATCAAGTACGCAAATGCATTGTTAAGATTGTGGCATGCATATATAGCTACAGGTCTCATGTGTAACATGTTCTCAGTATTCGTGATATAACAGGTTCCGTCTGCGCACTTCGCATAAATTGTCTGGATTCTTGACAGTAAACAGTAAACGGGAATATAACTGGCAATCGAGATAACAATGTAACAGTACTTAAGTTGGATGTTGGTAAAATATGATATAGCAATTGTTATGATTCAGACATCAAATTATTATTGATATAAGTGCAACGAACCCTTATACTAGACATTACGAGATGCTTACGTAAGTTGACCGGCAGTTGAGCAACAGACAATTGAGGCAATAAAGATGGAAACAGTCGTGTGGGCTAGCATCGCTATTAATGTTACATTAGGGACACGACAAATATGCAGCAATTGTCCACATTTGGTGTCGTTAAAACGCATTGTAATTCCACAAGGCAAAGAATTAACAAGTGAAGCGAATTAAAAAATATAAAAACAAAAAATTGTCGCCTTTACAAAAGTTATTTGAATAGGTTGAAGACAATGGGGCAGGTCGACAAAAGACCGACGACCAGACTTCGCGGTTATGATGCTGGGAAACAATGTAATGTTCCTGTGCGGTCGAATGACTCGACATACCCGCATACTCTGAATTAAGCAACTGCTTACATACAAGACAGAAGCGCTTCAAGCCACTGTTTTAATTAGTTCAAACTGAAATTTAACAAACCTTAGGTATTCGTAACAGAAAAGCTTTAAAGAGTAGGAAGCAAATATAGGTTTAGTAGTCTTAATATATTACGCAAATCAAGATATAATGATTTTGGATTTCTACTGAATACTAGGAAACGTCTAACACGTTGCACGTAACCGAATTGACTTGCTTGACGTCAACATTTATAATTGTTAGCGGAGGTTAGGCCTGAAGGATAAAACCTCCGTGTTACATAGGTAACTAAATTGTCCGATTTGATTTTTGCTATAAATAAAATCTTCATAGATTGTTTCGGATGCATGAAAAACAAATTATCTTGCAGACAATTAGGTGTTTTCTTCGTGGAGCAGGGCACGTCGGACACGTAGGACAACTGGGGCAAATAACTATTATCGAAACTATGTGCGGAAGTCTGCTATCAATCAACTACCATATAACATAGACACTGAACGCTCGTAACGTGCTCAGGAAGTTCATAGTTGAATATAAAAGGGCATATTTGGACAAAATGTGAAAACAGAAAGACCGGTTTATTTAATACAGGACGATAAAATTGTTACAGATGGATGCATATAACTATGTATGTAGAATATACTTTTAGTGTTCATTTTTAGCCACTCTCTCTATATTGATTTGCTTGTTAATCAATAATGATTCAAGAGTGTTGAAAATTTAATAGAAGATTTATTTATCTCATAATTATTACAACAAAGCTCAGTGACAAGGCGTCGATATAACTAATCATTGACGGCACAAGTTCTACGGACACTGATTCACGTTGTGAAGGTCGTCCCCACTGCCTCTATACTTCCGTTAATATTACTCATTGTTTCGTTTCGATTTCAAAAACGGTTAACTACATTACCTTGGCGTCGCATATGTGAGAAAAATACGAATACATTAAACGATGATATTTTAAATATGCGCATATTTTAAAATTATAGAAGCCATGATCATTTTAGGCCAGAGAAGCGGTCAAAGTTTATTATGTTACGTAAGGATGTTTTTATGTCACTCCAAATGTGAAGAAATACGACCATAAAACGTTGCCATAGTAGATAAATATTTCATATCATTCTACAGTAAGGTTGCCATATTTCCCAAGGCGCCGTCGGGACATTTTGGTGAGGAAATTTTTTGTACGTGAAATAAAGCAAAAGCTAATCAATTATTTGGAAAATATTTATTATTGATAGTGAGCATGGGATACAATTATTCTTTTTATTATTTATTAGATGATTTCATTTGGAACACTAATGCGTGAGGGCGGCGTCTCCTCTCCTCCCTCGCCACAAGCTTCAAATGCCGACCGATATGCTATCCTACTCGTCGACAGCGCGATTCGGAGTGTTGTGTTAGTTGGGTTGCAAAGTCTTCTTTGTTGGGACATTTTGTAGATAGTCGGGACATCGGGACACCATTGGTAATAACAGCTATCAGGGCGAATGGCAACCCTACTGTACACAAGCATAAATAAATTGAACATAACACACGACCGTAATATTTTTATTGCAGCTTTCGGTTATCATAAAGTGCGTTTTTATCAATAAAGAGGATTGGCACAAATTGTGCCTTAATGATTTATTGTTTCGATGCACTTACTGTTTTAAAAATGTTAAATTATGTAAGAGACGTGACGCATATAATCACGAACATGTTGCGAACTCGTGTACAATGTTTACATATTAAGTGCGCATTTGTATTTGTTTAGTTTTGTTTTAATACTGATAAACTACTAGGGATAATTATATTTTCTATCAAAACAATGAAATATAAATAGCATAAGAGATACGAGTAAAATTTTACATATATTGAAAGATCAGGCTGATATAACAACAGAGTGATGTTACATTATAGAATTCATATTATTTCGGACGCTCAGAAAATATTTCTTCAAAAACAAGTATATTAATTTGGCTAGCAATGTAGCCTTCAGACTAGAATATAACATAGTCAGACCGCCACAAGCAACACTTGTAGAGAGCGATGAAAGCTAGCGTGTATATTTAATACACATACATAAGATCTTATCTATAGTATTATGTTAAACAGGAATTGAATTACCTCTATCAGGTACGTATGTAAACACACAGCGTGAAAAACATTTTCCAAATAACAACCATTCGGTAACAATAGGTAAACAATCAATTGGACTGAGTGTAAACATTTCAAAATAATCCGTGCATTTTAGTCGCATTTCTTGTACCTGGTCCGTCGGTAAACACGTAAGTTTACAACATTTTTATAGATTAAATAATTAGGCATTATCAAAAGTCAACATAAAGTGTAAAAACAAGATGTCGTTTGCATAAACCTATTGTTTATTGATACTTCAGGGAAGACAGTCTCACGACTCACAATTATTGCCTATAAATGTCCTGGTACTGGACATATCCAGCTGTTGGTATGACCTATATGTCTTACCATTTATTACTATACCAACAGACGGTACACCTGTCATATTTTCAGGGTAGATTTGCTAATTTCACGCAACGATAATTTCTACATACACAATGTTCTAATGCAAATGTATCCATATCAATTGTCTAGAATTAAGTTTATGGTGAACAATAAAGAGTTTTCATTCAGTCATTCTTTCATTTGTTACTTTATTTTTTCTCACCGTTGAGAGCACATCACGATACGGTTCTAACAACTTACACATCGTTACATAACCTCTATCAGGACAGAGATCAGTTAATCGAAATGAGATGCAGCTGGCTTGACAATTAAGATTTGACGAATCGTGAATGATAGTAAACGTTCAAAGTCAAACTTATCTATTTGAATACAAATAGTTTGATGAATCAGCCTCGAAAAACTCTACTGATTTAAATTATTTTAATGTCAATATCATTATTATCCTAATCACGTTTATATTCTAAACTGCCGTTTCGGATTTCGACAGTTCAGTTGTTTATATGAGTCTAAAAACATTTTTTTATATTTTTGGGCAAATAACATTGACTTCAGAATGGTATATGGATTTTGTCAAAAAACAGCATTATCTGAAACCACCTTAATATATTGTTACAAATTTGTAAACAAAGCACATTTATTACCCGCCGGCGTTTGAGCTAATAACATTGAAGCTCTTTTATCACTGTCTTCTTTTGTTTACTTTGTGTTTAAAATTTGTGATTGGAAAATAGCCCATTATGTATTGTAATCTTTATGGTAGTCATTAGCCAGGTGTGATTCTTGGAAAATTAAGTCCACGCGGTCGAGCAGACATATTGTATTTGTACAGTATAAAGTAATGCCTCAATGGAGGAGGGGTGAGGCAGTCGAGCGATAAGCAAAAGCGAAGTAAGACGTGTATAATATATCTAAATCTATTTAGTGACGGACTTTGCGCGTGTTATTATATCTTTTACCTGTGTTATACGTGTTTGTATAGTTCTAATAAATTTTATAATAATTCCAACGACATTTTAATTCGAGTCCTGCAACTCGTAACAATATTTTAATTATTCTAGTTCGCCAACAAGCAAAGCTATAATTTATTTTTTCTTGAAGAAGACTTTAATCAGGCAAATCTGCACTTGATTATAAACCCCACGTACAATCTCATTTTATTATAACAAGCTCGTCGTCGCCAGCTAAACACTTATCCGTGCAGGAACGGAGAAAGAATACAATTTCCTGCGGCCGGGTGGCCTGTCGTAAGAGGCGACAAAACAACCCAGAGCCAGGTGGCAGGGTATTTGCCCATCTGGATGGCCCACCCCTGGTCTAGAGTATGCCGCCATAACAACCTTTAGTTGTGTTCCGGCATTACTGGCCAGGCTCCAGTCTCCATTTAGAGAGCAGAAGGGCATTTGTAGCACCTTTGGTGTTACAAATGTCCACAGGCGATGGCAACCGCTTTCCATCAGGTGGGCCGTCTCCCTGTGTCCACTAGTCGTTGTACTTCCCTAGGTCCGTACAGTACGTCCCAGACCCAAGTACGTCCCACCGACGCGACCCTACTCAGGTCCTTAGTCCATCCGGCTGGAGGGCGTCCGACAGGACACTTACCTTCATCAACAAGCTCATAGAGATATAAAAGATAGAATAATCAATAAAGATTAAAAGCTATGTATGTTATTTAAGAGGCGATGATTGAACCATTCTAAATATATGGAATCTAAAAATAATCACATTCCAATATCCTTCGAAATATATGCGAGCGATCACTGACTCACACTTCACACATAACATGTCTAATTCTTGCTAATGTAGTCTAATTTTGATCCAACGTTTATAAGCAGAGAATTTCAACATTACAATTTTAATCTTTCGTAATACCAGAATTTAGACTTCGTAGGTACTATTTGACATCATTAATCCGGCTGCCCTTTTAGACTCGCTTTGATAATTTAAGTAATTTTTAGTCGTGGTGACAAGACAACCTGTATTTAACTAATGACGTGAACTGCGTGGGCACAGATCGAGGCAATTTTTCCAACCTTATTTGCATATGTTATGTTATAATAACTATATGCTTAAAAAGTTGTACACATGGAGCATAAATAATCATGTCTGAAATCAACCAAATTATCCAGGTTGAAATGGGAGAGGAAAAATATAAGTAATACCAATCGGGATGCGGACACGTTTTACAATAAATTCTAATATGTATTTTTACATATAAAAGAACAGGCGTAAAAAATAACATCTCATCATCTAACTTTTAAAATATCATAACAGAAATATTTATTAATTAATTTTCAAACAATAGTAATGCGCTATTTTACTCTTTTTACTTATACCTACTTATAACGTCATAAGGCTGCGACGTTCAGCAATTTTATAAAAAGTATATGTAAGTCAGTTGTTATAACTGTCCGTTTCCCTATTTCTCAAATTATGAAAATCCATATTTAGACTTAAAGAAATACGTGTTTCAACGGTACAGGTGCGTTTATACTTCATTCAGAAATTAAAAAATAAATGCGTACGAATAATAAAACCCAACGTCAGTGGTTACCATATATCACTGGCAATGTAAGGCACAACAATGATATGGCCAACGCATCATTGAACACAACGTCATACAGTTACATGTAACACGTGTTGTACACAAACAAATTAGTACTACAGTCATTTCGACTGAATAGATCGCTTCCTGTTGCCGAGCTCGGAATTGTGTTTTCAACCGTGACTGTGCGTTGTGACTGATAAGGGCCGGGCCAATCACCGACACGCATCCACCCTAATCTATGAATCATTTCATCGGTTTATCGATGGAGATTGCGTAACCTACATATCTGTAAACATTATTCATGCTTTACGCTGCGTGGAACTGAAGTGAATGTAATGTAGTTGTAAGTAATAAATGTATCATTATTACAAAGAGGCAACCATTCATTACGTGAGGCGTTTTTGGCGATTTTCCGACCCCCTCCTTTCCCCTGGTGAGATATCGTGAGATTTAGTTCAACCCCGTTCCCCAATCTCAAGTGAGATTTTCATAATGTGCGTTTCTAATGTAAATGCATTGTATTTATTGTAAAAAAAAATTTTGATTCATATTTTTATTAAAGACTAATATTTAATACTACGTAGAACGTAGGCTACAATCAGAATGAAATAATTGAATAATAAAATACTAAATCGTTACTACTAAAATTCACTAAAGAATATTTATTTCACTTCAGTCTACGGAGACCCAAGCACGGTGTCGACAGTTACTATTGGAATCAACATGTCCTCGCAATTTGTCACATTTCCTTGCGTGAGAAAATTACGTGATATTCGCCGAGTCTCTCTCCCCAAAGTAAGACTAGAGAGAGCATTTGTTTCCTATTTTAGTTATCATAAGATAAACCTCTCGTATCATTTGTTCAAAGTGAAAACATGGAATCTCAATAATATGTGTTATAATATATCTTAAGTATGATATATATGAAATGTAATATTTTGCATTAATATATAAAATAATTTTTGAGCTTGGTAAAAATATAAAAAACCTTATCATTATCTTCTAATTATCTTAATACTCTATATTTATCTCATTCTCTGATAGGCTACGTTTCTGAAGTTTCACTTCTGCCGTGTGGCAATTGCACACACACACTTTTTTCCTTCTAACACGAGTTTTCCTTTTGCAATATGATACAGAAAAATATAAGTTCTCGTTGTTCTCAGATTTAAATTATGTTTCAGCTCCAGTCAGTAAGAATGAGAGCTGGTTTAGACGAATTTCAGATTTTTTACTGATATCTACTATCTATAATATAATAAATCTGTTGAGAATGTCGAGATTGCACAATGAATTTAATAATGGAAAAAATCAGGGGGGCTAATTCGAACTAGCAGATTTCAAAAATGCAACTTAGTTTTTTTTACTGTCAGAGCATCATAATAATATGGAAAGTAGTTAACGGATTTAAACGAATTTCCACACGGTGCCAGTTTATATCCCTATTTGGGTCAACACTTAGGATACTTTTTATCCCTATAAAAGACGTTATTATCGTGAGATATACGAATATAGTCATAAAGATGGCACTGTAGTCATGTTTTTTTATGCCGGCGTTGCAATATACGGTAGACTTGCGGTAACATGCTCGGACCTACCAACTAAACCACCTCTGTGTTCCAACTCATCGCCGTATGTCAGGCCTTTCGGAACCAGAGATACATCCGACAGTCCTTGGTTGGCACTCCTAGTCTAACATATAAGTCATAACCTGTACGCAGATACGTTTTTAATAACTATATAAATACTAGACTTTTCCCGGTGAAAACCGCTTGAAAATCCGTTGCGTGGCTTAGAAGCTAGCGGATATACAGAGAGACAGAAGACGCGGAAAGCGACTTCGCTTTATACTATGTAAAGATGAGTAATGTTTCTAAGATTTACACATCGACCTGAGTCACAAAAATCGGTATATACAAGATCTATGAGGAGGCAAACGTATGCTACAAACAATACAAACTCAATATAACGACTAAACCTTCAGTAAATCTAAAAATAACCTTTTGCCCTTTAACCATCGATCAACAGAACGATGAAACGCGTCATTAGTTTTATTAAACATTAAATTGCGTAAATGTCATCATTAACGCCATATGAATACACCGCTCTTAACAATTATGACTAGGTATATAACATAAGCGTGTAACAACTTGCTGTATTGTCTCTTATAATCTCTACATTATCATAAAATCACTATAAAATATTAAATCCTGCAGCTTATAATTGAAATCAACGTTGGGAAAACCGTAATTATACCTTTTGTATTATATATTGTGGTTTGTAAAATACAGACTTAATTTTATTAAGTGAAATATGTCAGTGGGCAAACAATTTGAATACAAATACTATAAGTAAAGGAAAGTTTGTGTCCCTACCAATTACTTATAAGCACAGGTAGTTAATGCTTTCACACACTTTCACCCTAATTACTACGTTTGTTGTCAAACAAAAAAGCAATATAAATTTCCTCTGACAATGTTGTTTCTGTAATAGATTTAGCACAAAAGATGATATACAAATGACGCGACGTCGCGTCGCCTGACGACCAAAATTGATAAGCTGCAAACTCTTGATGTAGCAATAAGAGACTTAAAACGGTATTAATAATAAATTACATTTGTCTGTAGATATGTATATTTACAAGCATATATCCAACTTAAAAAAATTAATTACATTACACTTTCCTTTAACGAATGAATGGACGTTTCATAATGTACACTATTCGACTCATTCCACATGAGATGAGGCTAACTTTGGCCATTGCTGAGTATTTTATAGTTCACTGCCCTACAAGGACTTATTTTACGACCTGTAATAGATATAGTTTTGAGAATAAAAAACCGTTTCAAGTTTATCTTTCTGTCAAATTTTCTCTATAATACATATTTATTAATTACTAGTTGTTCCCGTTACTTCGCTTGTTTACCAAGCTCTGCAAGATATCGATATAAATATATAAGATATCGTCCATATTTCTAAAAAAATACAATTTTAATCACCAAAGTTAAAATATAAATATGACTATATTATAAGTAAACCCCTAATGAATACTGTTACAACTTAGCCAAAATTCCACGAAGCACGCCCACAAATGTGAATGTACACCTGCCGGCCATAAAGCCCAAGTTTTATTACCTGCCCGCATTTGCACTTCTTTTGTTTTCTTTGTGTTTAATATTTGTAATTAGAACAGCCGCCTATTGTGTATTTTAATCTTTTCTGGTAGGCAGTGGCCAGGTGTGACTCTAAGAAACCATTGTTTATACAATCGTGACATATTATAAGCTGAGTATAAAGGGATGCCCGAACGCAGAGATCGGCAGTCTAGTGAGAACCACGATCAAAGCAAGACGTGTACATTCGATAAGCGATATAGTGACGGACTGGCGCGTGTTATTTAATTGTGCATTACATTTGGACTTATTGCGTCCGGTTATATTTGTATCTACGTTATACGTGTTTGTATAGTTCTAATAAATTCTATAGTAATTCTAACGGCATTTTAATTCGAGTCCGGTTATATTTGTATCTACGTTATACGTGTTTGTAAGTTCTAATAAATATAGTAGCCTGGAAAATAAAAAAAAACACTATAAATTACAATCTGTTCAGCCTGACCAGTCCGCTATCGCTGGACAGTGAGCCTAGAAGGCTGGCAGCATTACCTCTCTGAATTCATACACTAATCCTTTAAGCAAGTTAAGCTCCAGTCTGCCGGTCATCCGAGGCCTCGACCAGTCGCTTTTTAATATATTGTTACATGCCGTCAAAGATAAGCGCACAGCTGCCTGTTGTAAGCGCAGTTTATTGTCTTCCCGGATTAAGAAATTCTTTTGTGTTTTGAATTTGTAATTAAGAAAAACATGCTATTGTTTTTCTACTTGTTTTATAACCATCATTAGCGTCGAACTAATCCTTATTGTTATTGTTTTCGACTTTGTGGCCGTTCGCAGGTGTGCAAATTACTATTTCTCGGAAACTCAGTGCGCGCGGCCAATTTCTTTGTACTGTGTAGTGAGTATAAGACAATGCCCGAATGGAGGGGCAGGCAGTCAAGCGACGACTACGAGACGAGTAAGACGTTTATAGTATTCTCGATTAGCGATATAGACGACGGACTTTACGCGTGTCGAATTGCATTGAATCGTGCAGTGTGAACTGGTTGCTTCCAGTTTTATTTGTATTTGTTTTATACGTGTTTGTACAGTTCTAATAAATTCTATAGTAGTTCCAACGGCATTTTTAATTCGAGTCCTGTAGCTCGTAACAATATTTAAAAAGCCTGTGGGCACATGGCTCCCACGGACCTAACGTCTCCACCTCGAACGACTCAAATATGTACCCTGTTTCAAGGTTCACATATTTGTGCCGTTTGAGGTGTTGGACACTCGGCAACTTGGGTCTCCTGGTGATGGGAATCGCCAGTGTGTCGAAACAGGTAACATCCCATACCAGCGACCTTCCCAGACTCCAGGAAAACAAAGTCATGACATCGGGTCTCTTACCCGGGTAGCGAATCAGATCCTTTGGTTTCAGGACTGCCGGAACGCCAACGCTGACAAGAGCCCGACGTATAATATCAAAAATGAAAAGATTAATATTTTTTGAGCAGTTATAGAGTTTATTTGCAACCACAGATTGAAGAAAATCGCAGCGCATCAATGGGCAAGATGTGCAGAGAACTTTATTGTTCTCTTTGTTTGTAACAAAGTTTTAAACCGACTGACAAACAATAATTATAAAATGGCCATTTATGATTAAGCATCCTCGAGAGTTTTCTCTTATATATTGGGATTTATTTTAAGCAAGCAAGACATATACTTCAATTTTTTATTTCTATAGATTGTAAACACATATCTATAATATTTAAAAAAAAAAACAACTGGAATAGACTATATAAACGATAGAGAACATGGTGCATTATTTAAAAATTTCTTTTATTATAATTATATACTTATGTTTGAAAAAAATATTCAAACTTATCAATAAATTCTGACGGCTAGCCAACAAATACTTTTTAATGATGATTTAGATCACAAAATTTTGGAAGACTAAATGAAAATTAGACACTTGAGTCTTATTTTCTAGTCTACCTGCTACAAGTACAAATTGCCCTTAAAGAATAAGTGATTTTAATCAAGTAGGTATCACAAACACAACCAACGGTAACAGAAATAAATAGACGCTGGTTTAGTTACGGTTAACGCAGAAGATCAAAACGAACAACAAGAGCCATGAATAGAAATCGAAGTAATCATTAACCTTGATAATGTTAGTTAACGTTTATTTAGATTCTAGAACCAAAAAATCTATATAATTCTAGTCTTAGGCAACAATGAAACAAAACAACCTCTTGATGATTCCAAACTATAAACACGGCTGCGCTTAATGGATTTTGTATAACGGTATTAAGTTACTGGGAAAAACTTTAAGAAAAGCTCCAGGGTAAAAAACGCTTTTAGATTTTTTTTAAATAGATTACAAGTATTATAAAAATTGTGAGAGTTCAGTTCAAATACGAATTCAACTTTGTGCGGTAATTAGAACAAAAAATTATATTGGTAAAGGACACGTATGAAGTAGCCAACCCTTTAGTTCATAGGAATAAATTATTTCCACGGTCTCTATTCTGGAATACGCTTTTTGTCACACCACACAAATTATCATGTCATCCTTGACACATTTCCTTATATGTATGTATAATGTTATCACAGGTTGTTTGGAAATATACTTTAAGCGAAAATATAAAGACAACTGGAATGCTGCTAAAATATTGTCTAAAAAAATGTGTCTTTCAAATTCATAAACGTAGTATTGCGGTATTCGAATATTGCTACTAATTTATCGATAAACTTCTAATTTTTTTTATCGAATCAACCAAAATATGTCGTTTAAGGTATTCTGGTTTAGAAGCCCGAATTTTATGTTTTTTTTCTGTCGCGATAAAAAAACAACAAATATTTCTACTATCCATTTTTTATAAGTTTTTATTTACATTTAAATAGTACAAAACATTAATAAAATAAAATAAAATAAAATTAAATTTCAAATAACTGCAGACAGGCAAAATGGGGACTGATTAAAAAAAAATGGCACATCCTGGTGTGTTGGCAACAAAAGGTATTTTTGAAACCGCCGCCATTTTGTGAAAAATATATTTTTCTTTTAAAACGTCTCGCAGTGCGATAACTAAATCCTTCCTCTTTAAGGACTATTAATTGTTTTCCATTTCAGGTCACTGGAAGGATTGATATCCTGCACACCATGATGTGCCATTTTTTTAATAATTCCCCCCACTTTGCCGGTCTGGAGTTTTTTGAATTTTTTATTTTATTTTATTAATGTTTTGCAGTATTGAAATATCAATAATTAAACTTATAAAAAAAATGGATAGTAGAAATATTTGTTGTTTTTTTTTTTATCGCGACCGAAAAAAACACCTAAAATTCGGGCTTCTAAACTAGAATACCCCCTTAAGAAATATTGTCTGTGAAACTAAGGAAACACTAACTGCGAAAAACTATTTAACTTTATTGAACGTATGAAACTAATATTACATAATTTCTGATTTTATGTGTACTAACTGTGCGTCCGTTACTGGGGTAGATAAATGGGTTTAATTACTATATGTAGGAAAATTAACACGATTAACCATTAAATAACAGTTAACGAGTCATGTGATATGTACTTTTATAGATTAAGGAATAATAATAATAATAACTGAAAACTAACGAAAGTATGCATCGAGATATGGTGTCAGTAGACAAGGGATTCACCCCGCTCTCTCGCAAAAGAGAACTGGCTCAGACCTACGGTATTGAGTACCTCCGAGCGGATGGACGTATGGAAGAGCAAGGGCTGCACGGCAGGTTTTACCAGGCGTTATATGGGGCCGACATAGACTTGCTACGTCGGTGTCGGTGAACTGGCTACGTTTCGGTGACCTCTTTGGGGAAACCGAAGGGTTTGTCTGTGCAATTATGGACGAGGTTATCAAGACGAACAACTACAGGAAGTACATCCTGAAGGACGGCACGCTCAACGTATGTCGGGCGTGTCATCGCCCGGGTGAATCCATCAGGCATGTTACTTCCTGTTGTTCTCGTTTTGCTAACTCCGAGTACTTACACAGGCACAACCTAGTAGCCAGGATTATCCACCAGCAACTTGCTCTTCGATACGGTCTGATAGCGACTGAGGTACCTTATTATAAATATACCCCTGAGCCAGTTCTCGAAAATGGTCATAGCACGCTCTACTGGGATCGATCTATTATCACAGACAGGACTATTGTTGCCAATAAGCATGACATTGTGATAATAGATCGATCTGCGAGACGAACGATGCTTGTTGATATAAGTATCCCACATGACTGTAATCTCGTAAAAGCTGAAACTGACAAATTTACGAAATACCTAGACCTCGCGCACGAGATTACAGCCCTGTGGCATATGGAGTCAACGATCATCGTACCGATAGTGGTGTCTGTTAACGGTCTAATAGCGAAGAGCCTCGACCGACACCTAGCGAGGCTCTCGCTCGGTAAATGGATGAAGGGCCAGATACAGAAGGCAGTTCTCCTGAGCACGGCACGCATTGTAAGGAAGTTCCTGTCTTTGGAGCCTTAACCACCGGTAGTTTGGACCCTAGGCCCCGCTGCCGACGGACGTCATCTTTTTATGTTTTTTTAATGTGTTCATTTTTTATATATATATGTATTAAAAAAACATAAAAAAGAATATAAATAAATATATATGTGAAATAATAATAATAATAATCGACAGACCAACACACATATTGTAAATCCCCAAATTAAGCAAGTTACGCTTGTGTTATGGGTAATATACAACGGACTACTTACTCTGGGGCCGATCCCAGACACCCAGACCACAGTAAATAACGGAAAATATACGTTTCCGAAATTTACTATACCAGGAATCGAACCCGGAGCCTCTGCGTTGCAGTGAGATAGACCGGCAAAGGCTTAGCCCGCTCAACCACAGAAACCGTCAATAATAATAATAATAAGTATTTATCGAAACATGATATAATACAATATAACAATTATAGATCTAGCTTAAGTAATTACACTTATTTTGTAGAAGGTATTTTTGAAAATATCATTAATATCTATTGTGTCTTCGATCTTATTGTTAAGTCTATCATAGAAACCGGTTCCTACATCATATCATATCTATCCAATCATTTGCCTTACTACTAGTTAAAGTAAAACATAAATTCCATACAAGTGATGTCAATTTTCTACCAATGCTAAGGTAGAAGAGTAGATAGTAAGATATGAAACACGGCTTTAGTTTTATACAAGCAATCAATAAATATCATATTAATACTTTTAACCGGGACTGCTTGCTTAAACTTCGAATGCTCACCTTACAGAAACTGGACCATTATTGTATAAAATAATCAGTTAATTACCAAAGTGCAGGAAGATACAGCGGACAAATATACAAACTTTCTGACAAATTCAGTATTTCATTTATATAATTACCATTGGTTATTTCATATTGCATATCTTATCAAAAACTACTAATCGTAACATTCCAATTTAAACGAAACGGATGTGAGAATATAAACTAAGAATTAAATACCTGCAGACGATAACACTGAAAGCAGCCTTGAACATAAACTACCGCATCATCAATAAGCAACAAGGTACCTTGTCTACGTACATTAGTTACAGACCAAAGTGCAATAAACTGCAAGCAATGTACAGACATTCTAAAAATAAATTCACAGAAGCGCAGTTTCATAACAACAACAAAGGCTTCGTGTGCTTAGGCGGGGTCCGTGCTGCGTACTTACTTACAGCATCAAATTACCGACGAGCGAAGTACTACTTTGTAAAGTACAGACACGAGCAAGTACAAGGTTCGGTAGTGATGGAACATTAATTTTTATACAACTGTTCTGAAGTAAACGGGTTGATCGTAATATCTAGACTAATTTTCCTAATCAGTTAGGGTGAGCACAAAATTTTGTTAGCCAATCTATTATAATTAATAGAAAAAGATTTACAAATATTTTTATGCAGCCGACTTTTATTACTAACCTTGCCGCAGTGTGTTGTGACAGTCACGTGGGGAGAAATCTTTGATGCGTTTGTATTATTCGCTCAGAGCAGAACAAATACGCGTAGACCATGTTTTCACGTCTTCCATTAACAGTAAAACCGTAACCATCTTAAAAACTGTAACCATCATAAAAACCGGCCAACAGTGACTCTAACCAAACACAATGAACGGTAATATAGCGTCGACATAATATGCCCAGTGAGTTTATTACGTATTTTACCAAATACTACTGAGTACAGTATTAAAATCTACCTTGATTGAAAGTTCCTTATAAGTTCTATATTTTTTCAGATTATATCTATATAAATGGTGTCTAAAGCAAAATCATCAAACATTAGCTTGAATAAAAAAAACACTTCTAAACATTATCACAGTTATTCCAGATCTACATATAAGAATCCCCACACTCTTACATATTTGAAATATTATGATAATAAGTACGGTGTTCTGATAATTTGTCGTAGCTTCACTATAATCTTACATCATTGTATAGCAGTTCTCAAAAGACACATTCTATTTAAATTCATTGGTTAACGAACAGGCTCCGAATAGAATGCGTGTGCTCACACAAGCGGAAAAACGGACGTGACGAAATTATAAGATGTTCATTTATGGCATTAAGAGGTTACCTAAATGAAATTCGCTCGCATATTACCATGTTTTTGAAGATCTAGATTAACACAATTTACTTACGACACATTTGCTTTATATAAATTTTAACAATTAAATTACAATGTTTCACAGAAATTAGATCTTGATTTCATATAGGTAGGTTACATTTCTATATGCAAAAAAAATGTGAAACATTTGTAATATTAATTTTAATACAGATTAGTACGAAATAATCCTGTCAACTTCTATCATCAAAAATGTGGTAATGCACAGGCGACATTAGCGAACTCCAATTATGTATCCCCTTAAGTTGCCCGTGTATGTATGACAGTGGCGTGGACTTCATACAACTCGATTCCCTATAGCCTACCCTTAAAAAGCTAGCGACTAACGACCAAAAGGTCGAAACCGCCATGCATTAATTGGCGTTTACGCGTTCTGTTCAAACATATTATGATTAGGGTCTCTATAACTTAACTAGCGACCAACAGGTCGAAAGCGCCATGACTTTATTGGCGCCTACGTTTTTTTAATCGTACATAACTGTATTACTATTTCTTACGCTTGGTGGCTTTGGATGGAATAGCAGCTCATAACCCTATCGGGCAACGGCTTTTGTTTCAAAATATGCGGAAAAATAAAACAAATTGTAATAAGCAAATACATCGCGAGTTGTTGTTTTTCAACAGCGGTGTACTTCGGCGCTTGCATTATACGGTATGTTTTTTTTAAACCTGCTTTTACCTGAGATTAATGAAAGTTGATGAAGCGAAAAGTATTTGTCAACATCGTGGCAGGTGGAGATCCATCATCTTTGCCTACCGCAATAGAAAACAGGCTTAACAATATGTATGTTAACCTAAATCAGCCTGAGCTAAGCCCTACCCTAAAAATGTATATACGAAATAGTCAAACATATTGTGTCGATAATTCATTCCACAACGCATTATCGCATCAGTCTTGAATGGATGTCTACAAATACGAAACATTCGAAACAGTACAGGAAATGTCAAATAATATAACAATCTACAATAACTATTTTACTACAACGTAAACATAACGATGTTTATTTGCATCAACCAATTGCATGTAGCATTTACTAAGAGTTCGCCCACGCTTTTTGACATTGACCATGTGGTTTGGCACAACGATATTTTCGAGAATTGCTCTTCAGCATGCAACTTGTGGAATAACTGTAAATTGTTATGTAGTCTATAAAAAGATTGAAAATATTGAAACCCAGTTTTGTCTCATATGAATATAAAACAAAATCGAATTTGGTTATGAATAAATCTTAAATATATATAGATGACTTTTACAAATAATAATACTTTACATCAGCATTTCTCAAACTATACGTAGCTACCTAATGGTGGGTCGCGAATATATAGTGGGTGGGCCCTGAATAATATAGGGATTAAAAATAACTAAAATTAAAGTTAATGCTAAAATTATAATGACAAAAAATAGGAAACAAATACATTCTTCTCGTTGAAATAGCGTGCCTTGTATTTAATTAAGTAATAATATTTTTTTTTAATTAATATATTTACGCCCCTTTTTTCTTTACGACACCAGAATTACGAGTGCCGAATTTGAGGTGGGTCGCGGTCTAGTCAACTTTGGGAAACCACTTATTTATATCATTTTTGTAATGTAAAATTAGATAATGACTATTTTTAACCCTATTCATGTAGTAAAAATAGAATAATTATCATATTATTAAAAATGACAAACAAGTTGATAACTGTAAAAGTACATATTTGGTTTCATAACTACATCATGAGTTCATGACTTAACTGTGATTAGCATGTATATAATAGGTTGGGGAAAAGTCGTTTCATGTATAGTATGTATGAACTTGTAATAAGATCTCTTTGGCTATACCATTTGTATCTGACTGGTTTTGGTATCATTAAAAAAATAATTTTAAAGAAAACAATTCCAATTTCAAATTAGGAAAATGTGTGATATTCATTTGTTTTTCTTATTGTTAAAATGAGTGAATCTAATGAAGAAATTCGATACATTTTAAAATTTTACTACAAAAAAGGTAAAAATGGAAATTTTGATATCAAAGATGCACGTCGCCCTGTTACGGACAAAATTGATGCCATTTTTGAAAAAGTAAAGCAAGATCGGCATATTAGTAGTTACGATGTAGCTGGAGAACTGGGAATTGACCACAAAACAGTTTTGCCGCATTTGAGAAAAGCTGGGTACACAAAAAAGCTCGATATTTGGGTGCCTCATGAGCTCACTGAAAGAAACCTAATGAACCGTGTACTCATTTGTGATTCTTTATTACGACGTAATGAAACCGAACCATTTTTGAAGAAGCTGATAACTGGTGATGAAAAGTGGATCACGTACGACAAGAACGTGCGAAAAAGATCGTGGTCAAAGGCCGGTCAGGCTTCACAGACTGTGGCGAAGCCGGGGTTAACTCGCAATAAGGTGATGCTGTGTGTATGGTGGGATTGGAAGGGTATTATTCATTATAAGCTGTTACCGCCAGGCAGGACCATCCATTCTGAACTGTACTGCGAGCAACTGATGAGATTAAAGCAAAAAGTTGAGAGAAAGCGGCCGGAATTAATCAACAGAAGGGGTGTGGATTTTTACCATGATAACGCTAGACCTCACATATCTTTAGCCACTCAGCAAAAATTACGAGAGTTTGGCTGGGAGGTGTTAATGCATCCGCCGTATAGTCCTGACCTTGCACCTTCAGATTTTCACCTGTTTCGGTCTCTGCAGAATGCCTTAGGCAGTGTCAGGTTAATATCACGAGAGGACTGCCAAAACCACTTGTCGCACTTTTTTGATCAGAAGCCCCAAAATTTTTATAGTAATGGGATCACGTCCCTACCTACAAGAAGGCTAAAAGTTATCCAAAAAATGGCACCTACATACTTTAGTCAAATGTAAATAAACTTTATAAAAAAACCTTTTGAATTTTTATATAAAATGCGAAGAAACTTTTTCCCCAACCTAATATTATTACCTCGTCACCATTGTTTTAATGCTATTTACCAGACACACTAAAACCTACACTTTTTGGAACAAGGAAGTTGGTAATAATGTAAGAAGTGTAATTCACTCTTTAACTTAGATACCATATCCCTTATTTCAAGAAATAACAGATACACTATGTTATCTTATACATCAAAATCAAAAATTATTTCTAATGTTATTGTTCAGTTTCTGTTAAATGTGCAATTGCATGGACCGAAAACGACATTTTGGCTACAATTTTACAAGTAGGAAATTTTAAAAGCCGTACTTCATAAATCTCTATGGGTAACTAAAATAATACTTACATAATCTACCGAAGCTAAGAGACAGGCGCTTTCTAAGCTTTTGCATTTTGCTCATAGCGCCACCCCTTTTTTCTCTCATTGTCACGCCTGCGAACAAAGAACAAAAGACATTTAGATACTTCAAAAAATCTTAATTAACAAATAAAAACAGGAAGGGGAAATGCAAGAGTATTTGTAACAAGAGCCTTAACAGAGAAGGTTAATAAAAAACAACAGTTTCCTAGACACAATGAAATATTTCAGTTTATTAATTATGCATTTTAATTTCATACGTTACACTATACAAATTAAATTAAAAAATACAAAGGTCTAATTTAAACTAACACCCCAGTGATACGTACGAAATATTTTAGAATTTTTAAAATATAAATATTAGGTCCTTACATATAAAATTGGACTTTTATATGGAGAAAGCAAACGAGTTTTTTAATGAAATGATATGTGTAATCAATCAATGTATGTACCATTGTTATCTCTGCACTTTCAACATTTCATGGGTACTTCATTGATTCCTTTGTTGATAAAATTGTGGGAGGGAGAATCAATAAAATCCTTGAAGGCAGTTTGGACTGCCTCATCCGAATTGAGTTTCGTTCTTTGCAAGAAATTGTCTAAATGTCGGAAAAAGTGTTAATCTGTTAAAGCAAGGCCCGAGCTCTATAGAGGGTAATACCTACATGGCATGGGCTACTGTCACTTATGTATTTTGAAGTATGTAAACTATTCCATTTAGCAAAACTGCAAATACAGATAACTCCACTGTCATTAATGTCAATGTTTAAAGCACAAATAATTAAGATTGTACGATAATAAATCACTAAGCTGTCATTATTTTATATAGTAAATATAACTCCAAACAATAACACGATTATTTATCGTAACGGCGTGACGCCATAATAAAACAGCTTAAGTGATAAAATGTTTATTAACCAATTAAATTATTACACTCGTGTAGTATTATCTAAAATAATTGTAAATGACAATTAGTATTTATTTAAATAATCATTGTATCGGTAAAAGACAATAAAATGAAATTTTTACTTTAGTGTTTTTTTACCAATAGAATGATTATATAACCAAGGGACTTTTTTCATTAAAGTTTCATAAAAAACATCTGTTTATTCGAAATAAGAAATAAAGAAACATACAGTCGTTCAAACTACATTTCACATATAATTTAGTAAAAACATGGAATATGTTGATCATAAATAATGTACTGATGTGTATATCTTTAACGATGCAGTTCTTGTGTGCAGACAAAAATACCACGTTCTAATTAATTTAATTACATTGAAAATTCCCTCGAGGCTGCTACAACACCGGACAGAGACTAGCAATAAACCATTCTCAAGGAAAAATATGCATGCCTGCATTAATATGATTAGACTGATATTGCAGTTCTTTATACCTTTCATACATCATAAATGATGTAAGTAAGTGATCTAGACCCGAAGAAATGGCAATTAGTTCCCTCTAATAAATATAGGTTTGAATAGTAATGGATTAGAAAGTCTTAAAGTAACAGCTTTTGGAGAATTACCTAGTGCATAGCATAACGTTCCACTTATAAATAAAATCATGGGTCCCAGAACGATAAAACAATCCGAGGGCCTTACTAATATTATAAATTCGAATGTGAATTTCTTTATTTGTTACGCTGTCACGCCTAGACAATGCAATAGATCGTCACGAAATTTTTCATACACGTTGTCAGGGGTATAGAAAAGGACATAGGGTACCTTTCATCCAGAGAAAAAGTGCTACTCTCTAGGGATAAACGAATATAGTAGAAAAGGTGTCATTGTGACCGTGTTTTATTGCCGTCACCGATGCTATTCATTAACTAATACATCGTCATGGCAATAAAAGTGACGAGGCAGCAATTTTAACATGTTGCTGTCATGCTGGTCACCTACGTTAGATGTCTTTACAGGTATTTATGAACAGATATTTTGAGTCAAAAATTAAGTTTGAATTATATAATAAAATTATATCATGCCAACTTCGTGTAATACATGTCCTTTTATTTTTATAACGCTGGGTAACTGGAAACATCTTTTGAAGAAAAGACTATAGGTTAGTTTGACATTTTTTATTGAAGTAAATTCATACGCATTTAAAATTTCTCTGAAATTTTTTTTTTTTTTTACATATAGAAATATAGTGGTCTCTGCCTTTTAAACATAGACCTGCCAGTGAATGCAGGTTTGCCCCTGTTTTCTGTGATCCTGACATATCGAAACATTTGTTTTTTACACTAAAATCACAATACCACAACGACTTTAAAATTAAAAATTGGGACAATTAGCTCATTTTACCGAGCTTTCGTTGTGATAACGAGTGTTGGTTGCGCACTGTCTCCTGGCTTGGGGAAGCTACCGGAGAGCGTGTACGACGCAAACGAAGCCACGAGCAAAGACTATTTAATGATAAAAATATATATACTCACAATATCAATATAAACTATAAACAATGTGTTACGTACCAATAATGCACTTTATATAAAACTGTACAAACAGGTGAACGTAATAAGGGCGAACCAGTTATTGTGCAGCAATCGCAACATTCAGTACTAACGCGCATAAAACGGACTCTTGTTTGGTATAAATTTCACAACATGTATATGAAATACATAATTTACAAGAGCCGAATGAAGTCATAAAATTACTGAACTTATTACGTCGTCATGTATGTGGTGGAATGCTTATGCGCAAACTCGAGGAAGCTAGAAACTGCTTTATAACAGTTTATGAAAATACCGCGAAGTCAAATATTTCACACAAAATCGTCTAACATTAATAACCTAATAACATTTTAAAGTTACAGTCCATTTTCATACCCAATAACTTTTACTTAAACTTCAATTAGTGAACTCTTTTTAATAGTTATTTATTATTATTATTAGCTACTGCGCTAAGTTGGTTTTTACAAACGAGTAGACGGATGTAAGTATAGTAACGAGTTTGTTTAACCAATAACCGCACTTGTGTCATACAACGTTTTTCAACACATTTGCGAGAAAGCAGTACAATAGGTAATGAAACAAACATAAATATCAGTCGGAAATTCGCTACAATCTTTGACGTTTCTAATAAGAAAATGGTGCGCATTTGCAAATGGCGTCACATGCGCGTGGTGAAAATTAGAACTACATCTTTCGCCTCATTTTCTCTATAGTATTAAAGTGAGACAAATGTATTGTTCAAAGATGCTTCCAAAGAGGTTCAATTATTCAGCTTATTTATTTTCGTAATGTAAAACTTGAGTGGTGGAATTCTTGTTTTTTTTTTACCTGAGTACCTAATATATTTTACTGCAACGTTCCATTGTATGGTGCGTAATTTTTAACTTTCGAACAATGTATACGGGCTTCGTAAATGTGTTGAAAGAAATATTTTCTGATTATTTTTTCTTTTCTTAGATTTTTAAAAACTAATAATACTTAAATTTATGTACATGTGGGTCTACATTTAATTTTGTTATATTATTTTAAAGTTTTACTTTTACATAAACGCTTAACTTCCGTTGAATGCTAACGGATGTTACATCCGCCATACTTGTCAAACTTGGATTGGCCGGTTTTAGACATCTTTATGTTTATTTATTCTCAAGTTTAGACTTTCTTTTGGAATTTCCATCAACATGTGATATTTGTGACAACACGCATTGGGGACCAAGAACTTGAAACTAGTATCCTTTGGTTGAATACAATTTAAGTATACAATGTCTGTTTATCAGTTGATTATAAATTAAGAACGAAAATTTCAAAGTCCAAATATACCGATCTCCGTGATTACGAAAGAGTTACCAGTTCGTAAGTTAAAAATCGCTGCGTGTAATAAATAAAACAGCTATAGCAGGTTGTAATTTCGCTACAGTGACTTGTGAAAACCCAAGAATTGAATCATCATCGGTTTAATATAAGTATCATAATATTCAAATCGTGATAAAACCGTGCTCAACTTATTTTGTTATTGATTAAACCCTTTTACCAGACATACAACTCGGTCGATATACAAGCATGAGAGGACTCCCCGCAGCTGAGATAACAACTAATGAAAGTCATATTCTGATAAATCGGAAGTTACTCCGCCTGCTGGTTCTCAAACGATGTATTGACCATCAAAATTCATTTGTAAGTCTTTCCACTCTTTCGTACGAAGCGATTGCCTATTAACTAACGAAAAATGTTCATGCATAAGATCCTGCTATAGAAAGAGTAAATAGTAAATCTCGCACATATCGTATGCGGGATCTATCGACTAATAGAAATAGTCCTCGCAGACGGGGTCTATGCCATGAACAAGTAAAAAGAATCCCGCACTCCGCATGTTTGCGTAACGTTACCAAGTAATGAATTCATTTTCATTTAAATAGACTAAGCCTTGTATACTCTTCTCTGCTAATGTTTCTGCTCCATCTGGAATAATGTTATTGTTGTGACAGATTCATGCAGATGTAGCGATAATGACGATTGACAGGTAACGTAAGTATATAAACTAATGTAGCTAGTCATTGACGGCGTTATTTTTAACGCTACAAACAAGACGCATACAGTCATTAACACTAACATAATCCCAGATGGAGCAAGGACTTAAGAATTGAGACAATGTCATTAAAATAAAACACGGGTGCCTTAGCTCTTAAGCTACTATTCCACTTAAACCTAAAGCCACTATATAATTCCATAGTACATCACTAACAAAGGTTTTGATTTAAGATTAAACGCACACTGCTCCCAAGTTTTGATAGTTCCCGGTAAATCTCTTAAAGTCGGACAAACAAGTTAACCGTACGACGCACGTTGGGTGGATTTAGCGTGATCTGTCGTTGAAGACGAATTCTATGATATCGAACTATTCGTGTCGTAAACTAGCAAAGTAGCAAAGTTGTCAGAGTTTAACGTACGCGAGGAACGTCCTCGCGTAATGATTGGACGCGTGATCTCATTGATGGGTTGCCAAGAGAGAAGTTGGGAGGCGCCCGCCAGCCAGCTGATGTCGCGACTTGTCGCCACTAAAATGTCTCTCACACGTTGTCCTTGCTTACAATGTAATCTCTACGTTGAATTAATAAAACTTTGTTTTAAAGGCTACGTGTCCGTTTTAGCATAAACGAAACTCATGTTTTGGCATGTGCACCCTTTCATCTATCTTTGAATGTTAAATTATTTTTTCTGAGAAACGAGTGGCTATACCGATAAAATTCGATATAAAGGTGTAGTCTATTGGCCGATTCCTATATCTTGCGGACCGTTAATTTGCCTTACTATCAGTTAAATTTGAGATAAGCTCCATACAAGCAGATTAGCTAGTCCATAGGCGATGGTAATCACTTTCCATAAGTTAGGCCGTTCGCCTTTTCGCTGAACTCATGCAATAAAAAAAATAGTCACACGACGAATCTCCTCATTTTTTAAACTCGATTAAAAATTATTACAAAATTCAACCGATGGGAAGGCAAGTGAATAAATAGTAAGATATATATAGGAACCAGCCATATGTGGAACTAAACAATGGTGTCGTTGTCGTAAAATTACAATATAATTCAAAATAAAGGGTGGCCGCCATACATGTAACTGAGAGCTGAATTATTTTTCAAATAAAACTATATTGTTATAAGTTTGTATGCTTGTACGAAATCAATGAGGCTGAGACGTTTTCTACGATGGTAAGAAATATCTCAGTTGATTTGAAGTTTTTTATGGTTATCTACAGTAATTTGGCTTCTGGCCAATATAAGTTGAGACTGCAGTGCACGCAGTCATTGAAGTTTTATCAGACATCCAGAGAATCTCACTGCGCTGGCCTAGAAAACGGATTACCACTTTATAGAGCACGTGCTCTCGTCACTTCGCACGTAAATGTGGGAAGTTATTGTCGCATTTTATTAACGTGGCTAATGGAAAATTTTATTGATGCATTCGATTTTCCTATTTATGGAGTTTATCTACGAGGTGCTACGTTTGTTGGCGGAAATATAGTAAACATGTATAAAATTAAAAATATGAGAAAGTTTCGACAAGGAGATGTGGGAAAATGTCCACTCTTGTAGTAGCGCGTTATCACTCTGCCAACTGTCAAAGTGAGAGAAAGAGAGAGAGAACTAACACTTTATTGCACACCAAAATATACAATTACAAAAACAGACCATATTTACAATATTTTCTAGGCAATACAATAGGCGGCCTTATCGCTAAAAGCGCAGGAAAAAGGCAATAGATACATAAGTACTCAAACTAATTTAAGAAATAAATATACAAGTACAATAATATATTTCAAAATACATAAGTTTTTATAATAAATGCATGATTATACTATCTTAATCAGATATAGCTATTTGTGGACAAATAGTGTTTTCTGAGTAAGTTTCTAAATATTTGTAAGTGTTAAAGTGATAAAAACCCTAGCAATATCTTGCTTCTACTAATATATCCCGACAAATGTCATACGATTTTGCAAAAGTAACAATTTCGACTTCATTGACGGAGTCTGAGGTTTACTACCAACGCTAAGTTTAATAAACATCAGAATATTTTCTAAATTTCAATCATGTATGATTTTGAAATAATTATGAAACAATTTGTATGAGACCATAAAATATTATAATTTGAAACACTTAATAAGAATATTTAGCACTAGCTGATGCCCTTGACTTCATCCCTTTGTGCGGTTTTTTAATTATCCCACAGGATCTCTTTAATTTTTCGGGATCAAAAGTATCCTATAGGTTGACCAGGGATATAAGCTACCACCATACAAAATTTCATTTAAATCGGTCCAGTCGTTTCGGAAATTAGCCGGTACAAACAGACAAAGAAAGAAACATAAAATTTGAAAAAAATCTAAATTAGTTATATTTCACTTCTTAGATCCCCCTGACTTGGTTTTTAGCATGTTTTTTCATTCTACAGAAATTTGACCTGTACAATTTTATTATATGTATAGATTTATAATACGGCCTCTGTTGTTGAGCGGGCTAGGTCTAAGCCGGCTGAACTCGCTGTGTTAAAGTAAATATTATTTTAGTAATAAATAAACAAAATATCTGTTAATTATTACATAACAACTGGTATCACTTTTTAGTCATCATACTGGGAACACTGTTTTCTCACTTCTCTCATTCCGTGCTCTCTGAAACGTAAATTGTGCTTTGTGTTCATATTTTTGTAAAGTATAATAAATCAGTTAAAATCAAGACTTTCTCACTTATTTTTGCTCATAACCCTTCACGCTGGACGCAGAGGCTCCGGGTTCGATTCCTGGTATGGTAAATCTCGGAAACGAATTTTTTGCTATTTACTATTGTCTGGGTGTCTGGGATCGGCCCCCGAGTGGTATGTTGTATGTCATCCATAACACAAGCGTAACTTGCTTTGCTTGGGGATATACAATGTGTGGGTTTGTCTGCCGATTATTTTATTTTAATTTTGGTAACCCGAATACGTCCGTGCAGGAACGGAGAAAGAATACAATTTCCTGCGGCCGGGTGGCCTGTCGTAAGAGGCGACAAAACAACCCACAACCAGGTGGTAGGGTATTTGCTCGACTGGATGGCGACCACCCCTGGTCTAGAGTATACCGCCATATCAACCTTGAGTTGTGTTCTGAAATTAGTGACCAGGTTCCAGAGTCCCCTAAGAGAGCAACAGCGCATTTGTGGCACTTTTGGTGTTGCAAATGTCCATAGGCGATGGTAACCGCTTTCCATCAAGTGGGCCATCTGCCTGTCTGCTGAACTCCTGCAATAGAAAAAAAATACGTACGTAATACATTTAATATAAAGGATTATTTACTTAGAATTAAAATTTACTATAACAATCAGCACTAATACTTCACCTTAAGAGCCACCAATAACATGTTTAAATACAAACTCGTACTGTAAATATAGCTATATCAACCCGACGATACATGAGAAAGTTGATTTTGGGCCGCGATGAGATCGTATCGATATGTTGATTTATGAACGCGCTATCGTCGACATATGGCTGTATTTCGACAACGGATTTCCAATTAAATTCGGCGCGGGTGAAGCGATCACGTTCAGCCCTATACTGACTGACCAAACACGACCACCATGGACAAACATTCAAGCTGACAACGCTATCTAATCAGGAGAACGACATGGACAATATTAAATAACCTGCATAGCGTGCATATTAAGCGGAGACTCACTCGCGAGCGGCAACCGTAACCGTTGCAGTTATAATAATATTGTTACGAGTTGCAGGACTCGAATTAAAATGCCGTTGAATTTATTAGAACCATACAAACACGTATAACACAGGTACAAATATAACTGAATACAAACGTAATGCACGATTCAATAACACGCGCAAAGTCCGTTACTAAATAGATTACCGAATGTACACAAGTCTTGCTTCGCTTGTGGTTATCGCTCGACTGCTGATCTCTCCATTGGATCATTACTTTATACTACACAGATGCAATATGTCTGCCTGAGCGCGTGGACCATATTTCTTAGAATCACACCTGACTAATGACTACCATAAAAGATTACAATGCACAATGGGCTATTTTTCTAATCACAAATTTTAAGCACAAAGTAAACAAAAGAAGTCCAAATGCCGAAAAGGTAATAAAATGTCTACAGGTATGCAGGTGTGAATTTGTCTTTTGTCGGCGTTCAGGTCGTAACAATATAATAATAACAGCCCACAAACGTCCCACTGCTGGGTTCGGGCCTCACTCTATAGGAGAGCGGACAGTATACCCGCCACGCTTGTCCAAGGCGGCTTGGCAGGTTTGACACATCGGTTATCTCAAAGTACAGGTTTCATCGCGATGTTGTCCTTCACCGTTATCAGCACATGGTAATTGTAAAAATATTCACATAAAGTCAGAAAACTGTCTACATGGTGCATGCGTTCCGGCCAGGATTCGAACCCGCGTCCTTTGATTTTTGGACGCGTACGCTACCACGACTTATACACCGTTGCAGTTACTGTAATCAAAATCCATAATGTGTACGTAGCTCGCGAGCCTTCCATGAGCGGAACGCGTGCTGAACGCATGCGCTAACAGCGCGCCGAGAATAATTACGTACTCACTTTTGTAACTATTGCACGTTACTGTAACAAAAAACCATTTTGTCGTGGCTCGCGAACGGCTCGCAGCGAGCCGATGACGGTCAGTTTTTGTCGTGAATCAAATGGCGCTCGCGTTGCACTCGCCCTTTACACAATAGAATTAACCGGACTGATTATTGTCGTAAGGCATTCGGATAATCGAAAATCCGGATAATAGAATATATGAAAAAGAGCGATTTTTGTACATTTTATTTGCTCAAGAAAGATTTGCTTCGTCCGTGTACACGTGTTTATTCAAGATAACAAAAATACTTATCAATGTTTGTTGTTTGTGTGTTTGTTATCAATGTTTATAAAAAGATGAGACATACATTTGCAATAGAAAAAACGAATAATAATAATACAAATTTACCTACATATTTTCTTAAATTACCGCAGTTTCTAATCCGGATAATCGCGAATCCGCATAACTGAGGTCCGGATAATCGAGTCTTTACTGTATCTATCTGGTTACAGTTACTGCTGCATAATGAGTACGCGACTAAAGGCGGCTCGTTGGATATCGCGAGCGAAAATCATTTTTGGCGTACACATTAGAGCACGTTACCTTTATCTATTCGGTTACAGTTACGGTTCGCAGATGAGTACCTGGCTTTACACATACTTCGTCGTTACCACACGGACGAGTTGGGTTGACTAACTAATACCAATGAGTAATCGATTCAACAATCGATACATCATTGCTAATCAATTACATCAACGTTTTATATTGACCGCGTTGCCTTCTAAACAATTTCTTCGGACATACCATGAAATGTGCAATTAAGCTTGTTGGTCACCACCCGCTCCCATCATCATCGCACTATCATCAGCAGTTGCAGTTTGTATTATATAAAGATAGATATAACATGTAGACAAGTGAAGTGTTTTGCATTTACTTTTGATATATCTTCGCAAGTATTTATGTATTTTGGGTATCAGGATATTTACAATCTAGGCATTGATAAATCCCATGTGAATAGGTATAGGTACCTATGATTAAGATAAATCACGCTTAAATACCTAGAGGACTAGATAAGCATGATTTATCCTAGACCACAACTTAGTTTAACATGCAGACCCCAATTTACGCTATTACAATATCGTCAGAATATCCGACCACTAGCATTATAGTGACTGTTTCTCCATACAAAAAAAACAAAACTTGACATCAGTGGTAGACGACGATCGACGGTACTGACGATATTGTAATAGCAGAATTGGGGCCCAGGTAACACAGATAGTAAATTAAAAAATAACATTATCGGGTGAACGAATATATGAAATTAATAAATTTCAGCCTAATCGATACGCGGTAAGTGTTCTTAGAATCTAACGAATCTATTAGTTTTTGAGATTATCCGACAACGCCACTCATATTTCAGTTAACGGGATCGTTTAAGCTGCCAATTGTGGACCATTATCCATTATTAATGATGTAGGCAAACTCATAACGTTTCGGCAAGGGTCGTTTATGAACTTTTACGATTCATAAATCAACCGTGCATGAATGAAATAGCCGAATTTACCGCAGTTTCTTTAAGACATTCGGCCCGCTTCTTAGTTCCAAACTCTTGGCATGTTATGACAGTTGGATGAAGCAAGCTAAACGGTCGGAGCTCTTGCATCAACTCGTTTATCTTTTTTCATTATAAGTGGTGCATTAGTGGTTGCAAAGATTTCCCTGTGATCTATTTATAAATATAAGTATAATTTTTTTTAAACTCATAAAATAAAACGGAATTTTCTGAATTAATTATCAAAAACGGTAAAAATAAGTATGTATCAAAGTTAGATAATGAATATCTTTGAAACACTCAATTTAATCGACTAAGCATAAGAGACCATTTTTGTAGAGCGTTCAATTTCCTACAAAAATAGACATGGCCCATTTTATAAACTTTATTTGTACACGAGTTACAAAATCCATTAGCAAAAATGAAATTTGTCTGAAAATAATCAAACTTTGATCTGTAATATTTGTTAAATCGTGACATTTACGATAAAAATGGAAGACACCTTTTTTATAGAGCGTTCAATTCCTACAAAAAAATACTTTGAAATTTACTGCTATATCAATTACTAACGGAGATATTATTTTTTTCTACTGGACTAAGGCAAAAAATCGAAAACTGTAATGCGGAGGACGTCCCTGTTGAAATTAAGAGCTCATTTTTGGTGAGAATTATCTAAATGTGTCAAGCAACCCAATTTTCAGTATGATCATGAAAAATATATTTTTTTTTTTTTGCCCACCTAATATATATATATATATATATATATATATATATATATATATATATATATATATGTATGTATGTATAATAAAAATCAAGGCTGCCTGCAAGCTTTGTTAATATAAACAAAATAAAAATACATTTTATTAAAATAATACCTATTTAAAATATTATATCCTAACTAGCCGACTCGGCAAACGTTGTTTTGTCATAAAAATAATAAAAAAACACCCTAGGAGGGTAAAAAATACTTTACGACCTATTTATATACCTACCTACCAAATATACAAAAAAAACTCATTAAAATCGGTTAAACCGTTTCGGAGGACTTACACCGCAAACACCGTGACACGAGATTTTTATATATTAGAAGATAAAACAAATAAAAATTAACCATAACTAAACCTAATAATAATTAATTACAACGTTATTCACATTTTACACACTTATAGCTAGAATACTAAACCTATGTCACAGTCTATTATGGATAAGGTGTCCCAGTAGGGTGAGGGTGAAGCTACGTAAAATACAATTACGAAAATATCAATACATATATGCAATGTCTGATGAAATAATTGGTATGTTGAATAAAGTTAATTTTTATAACAGTTCCGCGTGTCCGCATACCGGGAGTGTCCAATGAACTCGTTCCCGGCAGCCCACGCCCTGACCGCAATATAGCGCGACAAATTTCAGAATAGCCCTCGTGTCAATAAAACTTGTCTCCCAGAAAAATAAAAACTTTCATATCTTTGAATTTCAAAACGATGTTTATGTCTGGCTTTCGATAAAGGAAAAAAATGCTCTATTAATGATGTATTCTATTTGTCGGTGGTTGGTGATCGAAGCGGTGTACATAGACTACGAAGTAAAATTGAGTTTTAACTTGTAGTGGAACACTTACAAGCCAATAGATGGCGCTGTGCAATAATTGAGGTCGCAAACGTTTCCCGAAACATACAAAGAATATATACAAATTTTCAAGAATAACAGATGGGCCTAGGCCTGGGAGGAACACCAATAGCCTCGCTGAAAGATCTTCCTTTAAGACGGAGGAGCATTCCATCTCGCTCCTTCACCCTATACGGGTCACCCCCTTCAAACTTATATGTATATTACCTTAAGTGTTCTTCAGTGGAACTTATTTTGAATAAAAACTTTTGAATTTGTATTTAATCGAATTCGAAATATGGGCGCTTGGTAAGTTTTGATAGCACTTATATCGAGCATACCGATTCCGCTCCGCTGCTGCACCGACAAATCAGTAAGCAGCCGAAGAAAGAACGATAAATTGTGCATTTTTTTAATTGTTGGAGAGCAGCAAAAAGATGGACAGCCCGCATGATGGAAAGTGTTTACCGTCGCCGATGAACATTTGTAATACCAAAGATGCTGTCAGCCTCTAAGGGGGGACTGAAACCTAGCCACTAATACCGGAATATAACTCAAGGTTGTTATGGCGGCATAATCTAGACTAAGGGTTGTGACTACACAGATGGGCAAGGGCCTACCACCCGGCTGTAGATTGTTTTGTGGCCCTTTAAGACAGGCTAACCGGCCGTAGAAATTAGGACCCTTACTCTGTTCCATGTCCCGCACAGCATACCATAGGTATACCTATTTTGGGGTTTTATTGAATTTAATCTGGAATGTAATAAATGCTTAAATTTATAAATTTTGTGCATGGAATTCAACATTTTTCCGTTCTTTTTATCACTTTCTAGACAACCATTTCACATAAAAAACAAGTATTTATTCAGGAGTTATCTGAAACCTGTAAACTTTAAAAATATATGGAATTTGGGTTGGTGGGTGGTTTGATTGTGATGATCTGTGACCGGGCCAGAACATGGGCTACTTTTTGCCGGAATTTTAAAAACATCTCTATGGTATAGTAGAGGAAAATAAAATGAAACAGGTTATAAGCTTCATCTTCCAAGAAATGGTGTTGCCTACCAGGTTTTTATTAAGTCATCGTTTGATACATATAAAAATGAATGATTTCATGAGTATTTAAACTGAAATAAAACACGCAAAAATGATAACGTATATTGCGCAGATTTATTTTGACTCATCATCAATTCCTGACAAATATATTGGCTAATATTAAATTATAAAAGTAATAAAATATAATACATACTGGTATTCACAATTTCTTGTAGTTTTATATAGCCATTTTGACCAAAAGGGAACTATTACAAAATCGTCTGGTTCGACCTATAGTATATGTAACAACATAATACATAAAGATGAATTTGAAATTAATTTATAAAAATTAAATTTGGCAGAAGAGTGTATTCCATATACCGCTACACAACAGTATAGTGAAATCGCGATCAAACTAAAAATTAGGCGTGATCTCCATAAAAGTTACTGGGGTATGAAAATTCTTTCTCCAGTGCACATATGCTTGTGTGCTATCGTTACATAGCTTTTGAAAAATCTTCATGATGTTCCCTAAATAGGTAGGGAGATACTCGCTTTTAAATTCGTAAAAAGTATGTCTCCTCTCCAGATTTCGAACTATGACGTAGAAACTTCTAAAAATATAGATGATAAAATTCATATAATACTCTCATCGAAACTCTGTTTCATTACGCCGCTGAATAAATTTTGAGAAGCGGAATATTGTCACGTATCGACAAAACTAAGATCAGCAATACTAACAATTAATTTAAGTAGACTAATCAATTATATATACATATAATAAAAAGCTTTCTTATTTATTTGTTCTCTAAATAACGAAAACATGTGACGTTGGTTACTTCTACGAAATTAATAAACATATAAGCATAAAACAATTTTCGATTGAGCCTTAGTAAACGTACAAGGTCTAATTTATGACGCAACCGAATTTAGTTAACATTTATCTAGATTCTAGGCAATCTTGTTCATCTGTTTAATCTCGCAAGACCTCAAGATTACTACTAATTCGACTAGAATTGTGTTTTTATCAGCAGTGTGAATGTGGGCGTAGTGAGCGACGAACACCTACATTTAATCCCTGAACAGAACAATTTATTTTTATTACAACGTAATGATAGAAAATTGTTGTATTAGAAAAAAAGGTTCTAAAAAAATACCGCTGGACATCGAGAACACATTGTTGTAGACACGTGATGACACAAGTCTGAAAAGGAAACTATTTTTATAGTATTACTCGGAATTTGAACTAGCAGTAAATAAAGATAAAAATGTTATTCCAAGTAACATGCCTCATTTCCAATTTAAGTTACACTATAATATTTATTTAGATAACTATTTATACATATGTATTTATTAGACGGTTAATATTATCTGTGGAATATAATTATTTTATATTGTAGAGAACGTCAGATATTTGTACATATATTTTTCCATTAAAACTTTCGAAGATACACTCATAAATCAGAAAACTTTTTTTAAAACCTAGCTATCTCAAAAATCTGGAAAAATAAAAGAGAAATACAATTGGGCAATCCTTAGCGCACTTACTAGTTGGATAGCTTTCCATAAAACTGCAACATATCAATTTTATAGCTCTTATTTCATATGAAAAACAAAATATTCAAAGTTATGTTAAGTCGTTGCGCTTGACTAGGCGAAGTAGAGGCAACGATTGTAACAAAACCGGGTCTTGGCGGGCTATCGTCGCAAGTCGAACGTGCGAAAGTCGTTCGTCGACCTTGCCGAGAAGCCCGCGGGGTACGGCGGAACGTGCGCCCGCGCAGAGCACTGCGTGCCATTCCGGCTGTTGCACACGATGAGGTGCGCTTGGGTTTTTTTTATATCGCCACCTCCTCTGTCATATGCCAAGGCTGAGGGTCTTTTTACTTTTACATTTAGCTACTTATTTTCTAGATTTATATCGATTATTTACAATTTTATTTAGTCAAAATGTTTTTATTTGTATTTAGCACTACAATAACTTTTAAAAAACTTTCTTCATATACTAACTAATTAATATCTTTTATACTTCCGGTTTTCTATGATTAACACGAATATAACAGAAGAATAACATTGGATGTTATTGGTATAGTTACTGCATTTGCAGTTGGTGATCCAAATTAACCGACGTTAATTTATTATCTTTGTAAACTGATTAAGGTTATTATGTCATTATGAATACGATTAACTTACAAAAAATCCAAACAAGGTTGGAATAATATCGCAATTTCCGTTCTTATACCCTAAAAGAACAATATTACTTATTTAATTTTACATAGTTATTTTTTGAAACGATATTTAACTATCGATATTTGAAATTGCAAGCGCGTGTGTCTGATTTGACGGCCTCTGTGGTTGAGCGGACTAAGCCATTGCCGGCCTATCTCACTGCAACACAGAGGCTCCGGGTTCGATTCCTGGTATAGTAAATTTCGGAAACGTATTTTCTCCGTTATTTACTATGGTCTGGGTGTTTAAGATCGGCTCCAGAGTGGTACGTTTTTATATTACCCATAACACAAGCGTAGCTTGCTTAATTTGGGGATATACAATATGTGTGTTTGTCTGCCGATTATTATTATTGTTTTCCGACTGCTTTGACTTATTTCAAATCGTGCTGGAATATACCTACAGTAATGTATACTTAGAATTTTTAACCGACTTCCAGAGGGGAGGTTCTCAATTCGTCTGTATGTTTTGTTTTTTATATGTGTGTTACTCGATTTCTGTCAATTGTGGACCGATTTTCAAATATATTTTTAAATAGAAAGGTTATACTCCCGAATTGGTCCCATTGTCACCATGTCAGGACCTGATGAGATGATTCCAAGGGATTAGAGAAACTCACCAAAATTGTAAACCAACTTCTTCGTAACACGATATCTCCGTCAATTGTAAACCGATTTTCAATTTTTTTCTTTACTCGTAAGTGTATACTCCCGAGGTAGTCCCATGGTCACCAAGTCAGGATCTGATGAGTGGAACCCAGGGAATTGAGAATAACCCTTAATAAAGAATGCCGTGCGCCTAAATTTGGAAAAAAAACTTGTATACGCGTGTAGGTATTACATTTTCTACAGGCGCTTAATTTTTTTGTATGAATGTTACGCGATTTCTCCGTCATTTGTGGATCGCTTTGTTTTTAGAGCGGAGTTTAGGTGTTGTTTTTGTAAAAGAAAATATAACTTACTCTATCGACTTACAACTACTTGCTGAGTATATGAAGATATTGGCGGACGGATGTTACCGCGTTTATAAGGGAAATGCGCATATAGCCAAGACAACAAACTAAAACAATGGATCCTTTAACGACGTCATAATATTTCTTCAAGATGATATGGTGTACTAAACATGCAAAGATGGTGAGTTCTTTCCATCAAATGACCGGGCTACCGCCTTTCTCGTCAATCTTGTGTGAGATCGTGATAACAATGCAGACGAGTCGGTTAAAGAACTGTTATTTAATTTGGTTAACAAAACATTGTTATAATCACTGAAGATTATATAACATCATTACTGAGTACAAACATCCCCATTACCAAACCAAATTTTTGTATTAATACGGAAATTACACAAGTTAATACTTGTGTTTACGTAATGCAGATGAGACGATAAAAATCCAAGAATACATTGGAATGTTAACAACAAAAGATAATCCATTGACTAAAGATCGAAAATTTGGCCTCGCATTACCTATTGTACCACGAAATCTTAAAGTAATCCGTACAATTTTAACTCCCATAATTACTTGTCGGTCCATTGAACACAGAAAACGATCCATAATTATAATTAACGTTTTATTGTATATTTCAAAAACCGTTCCGACACAATCAATTATTCTTATTAACGCAATTTACAAATTTATGATTTTGATTCTCCAATCAAATCAAATTATGTACAGATTTTGAAACCGGATACTTTTTAAAACATCAGTTTCTTCCCCTTTTCAAAACAAATCTTGTCACTTGGATAGGGTACTTACACTGTTAGTTTCTAATAACCAACCCCGCGACGCAAGGATAGTAATCTATGTTTCGCGGGGTTGTTAGCAACTAACATAGCTATGAGGAATTATTATAGAGTTTATTAGAACTATACAAACACGTATAACACAGGTACAAATATAACCAAACACACCCAATCCAAACATAATGCAGAAGGTCGTAATTCAATAAAACGCGCAAAGTTCGTCACTATTAGATTCCCGAATGTACACACGTCACGCCCGTATCGTAGTTGTAGCTCAACTGACTCCCTCTCTCAATCAGGCCATTGTTTTATACTGCACAAATGCAAATTTGCCCGTATCATATCATCGACATAATTTCCTAGAATCAGCTTGTACTTAATCCGTAACACCTGGCTAATGATTCGTGCAAGCGGACGTAAACGAGTATAATAGAACAATAGGCTGTTCTCCGCAATACTAGAAACGTATGCCAATAAAAAAGTAAACAAAAAGAAGGCGATAATAAAAGGATTACAATTAGTTCAAATGCCGACAGGTAATAAAATGTGCTTTTACAGACTGTACGTGGAATTTGTCTTTGTCGAAGCCTAAGTTGTAACATGTTAATAATAATTCACTAATAATAGTTACGTATTGTATCTATAATTTAATTCTAAAAAGTGTTATAGATCCGTGGCGTATTCCAGTGCAGTAGGTTCGAATTTTGTATGGGGAGGCATGCACCTTTAAAGCGATTTTTCTGAGTCAATTTCTTATATATATATTTTACATTGTTGAAATTACCACGAGTCAACGCATATAAGGTAAAGGAAAATACCGTGATGAAACCTGCACTTCTAAACATCCAATGTGTAAAACCCGCCATACTGCCTAGGAAAAGCATGGCGGAAATTATAACGTCCGTTCTTCTACGAATAGAGAGGCGCGATCCCAGCAGTGGGGCATTTGTGGGTTCCTTAGTTTAATAATGGGATTATTCAACTGACAATACAAATATTATAGTAAGTATTACAAGTTTTTTAAGTGCCAATATAAATTTATGACAATGCTAGCGCCAGTCGGCTTTAATGCAATTCGTTGCGCAGAAAGCGACGCTCACTTGAAAACACGCCAAGAATACAAATACTAACGTCTAGCACGCACGAAACGGAGCATACGTGCGTGAAACATCCTAAAATTATATTAACACGAGTTCAACAATAATATTTACGCATCGATCTTCCAACGTAACAGCCTCCGATGACTCAATAACAAGAATCCGATAAATATTTCAGTATCAGTTGCATTCTTAAACAAAGCGCGTTTGTAGTTAAAATCAATAAAATTTAAGAACTTTAAATTTAGCAGCAATATATGTAAATTATCCGCTATCTCAAGAACAACTATTCCTATAAGTAAAATTATTTTTGAGTAGCCCGAATATTATCTAAACTCATCAGCTATTTTCTGTTGAAGTGAGAATGTTTTTTTATTGCATAACAACACAGAGGCAATGAGGGAGAGACAGTGAGGTACTATTAGACTTGCGGCAACTTGAAACTTTTCGGAACTAAATTAGACCACAGTCCGATGGGATGAGTAAAATCATTAATCGCAGCTATACATAAAATGGTTGCAGGATGTATGTTAGGCAAGGAATCCCATTCGCCACCAATGCCATCGAGATGAGAACCCGCTGTGTTACGTGCGCGCTCATATTTCTTCCCGTGGAGCGAGTCACAAACCGCCTGATGCGGGAATTAAGGGACGAAGGCACCGGGGGTATAGTTTTACTGGGTATCCCTGACTTGCTTCCTTGACTGATAGCATTTCTTTGAAGGTGGTAGTATCAGCACAACGCAGCGAATCCCATACTCCCCCATCGCGCTTCCCTCACCGTGGATAGTCCTCACACGGATTTCTCGACAAAGTCACTATAATATGTGTTACCACTTGGAAAATCAACCAACAGATCAGTTTTCATATTAGATACAATCGAAATTAGCAGCTTATAGGCTGTACAATCCAAACACAGTAATTTACGTGAATAAAACTGATGTATTCAACGAAGTAAATTTTTAACAGTTTACATTGAATACAAGAACAGAATAATTCTCATATTGAACATAAATCTGTTCTTCATTTTATTAACAATAGCCTGCATTCAATGCCGAAAATTTCTTATCTATTGTTTGAAGCTGGGCTTTAGAATTCTGGTAATTCTTATAACACTTCTTAAGTCCATTGTAACATCTTTTGCACGTTTCATTTTAACAACGAGTGTAAATTGATGATTCAGAATTTATGATAACTTCATTGACAGATCTACGAGTCACCCGAAAGTATAATTAGATGATTCCCTTATACTTGGTGCAAACAGTTGTTTGTTCATAAGTAATTAGCCAGTCTGATGTAGTCCATTGGAAAAAATGTTGTAAATGATATGAGTATTGCAATGCCACAATAAACAACTGACCGGAGCAAAGACATTCGTATCTACTTTTATTTAAGCCTGATTTAAATTTGCATTAATTAGGCAGATATCTTGCGATCAAGTCCATATCATTTAGACAGCCATCTATTTAATCGACAACTTATTACTTATCTGGAAAATTTCGCCACCTCTCCAATTTCGCAAGTTAACTATTCAACTGATTCAATTGTAAATCTGGTGTACATAAGCTTTTTATAACCCTCGCTAATTACTTAAAATGTATATAGATAATTATCAGTTCGTCACTTGTTCTTTGCTTGCTCGCTCTTCATAAGGGCATGAAGAGAGAGCAAGCATATACATATAAATCCGATTACAATGAAATATGTATTTTTATACATTGATATTTTTGAAGATTGGGTAAGAATGTATGAAATTTTATGAGTCGGAACAAACAAAAGTTTCTGCAGCTTATATAAACAAACTTACGTAGGCACAATCGCGGATATAGCTCTTTATAATTTGAGATTATAGTTCCCCATTGCCCTTCTGTCTCACTTTTTCTTTAAGTATCTTATACAGTATTATAAATTTATTCACATGCTATTTATTTGAAATAACCAGTTTACATTTACGGCAAATATACTAACGTATTTAATACTGATAATATCAATTAATACTGTTAGAAACTATCAAAGCGACTATTAACACTTTCCCACTAGCAAATTCAAATCATTCGAGAGAATACAAAAAATCTGAATAAAAGTTATCTAACACATAACAGCCTAATTATATTTAAGTAATGTGATGTTTACTGCCATAATCATTTACGATGTTTCCCAACCAATCACATACTTTTACATTAATTCGGTTGAACAATGTAATTCGGAAAGTACGTCTATTACTAGAATACAAGAAAAAACAACACTTACAATATTGAATAGAAAGAGACAGAGCTTAGATGCAATAGCCATTTATAAAGAGCATAGCTCGCCATTAGAGAGAACGTGGCCGTCGAAGAACACGAGGCGATAAAAGGTAACAACCCTGTCGGTTGGACCATAAACAATATTGCTAAAATACCACTAGTAGAAACCATGTAATGTAGCAGAAAGAAATCGGTATAGATCTGCCTTATTAAGAATGCCTAAAGAATATTAATTAACTGTGATTTTAATATCTGATCGCGCTGTAGGTAGATGTCTCGACGGTGTCCAAGTTTTAATTTAAATCGGTAACAACGAGCGCAATAGCACCTGTTTTGAATCCAGACGAGCTGGTGGCAATTATTCGCAACAAACGAATATTGTCAGAATTCACGTGGTCAACGAGCTTCCTATTTTTATAAATTCATGTGTGTCTTGAATAACAATATTGAACTAGAGTAGAACTAAGATAGATCGAGATATTGTAATCTAAGTCAACACAGGTATTCATTGAAGCATAGTGCTGCCTGCATACGACACATGACCTCGAACCCATGACCCTGACACAATGCGAACAATTGTAATGTAAATGCTGATTCAAGCGGTTGTGCCATTCGCGCCATGGTACCGATTGTAGTCTTGGTCCTGATCTGAGGACTATTGAAATACCTCGATCATAAATCACATTAATCGTCGGAACATCGATATTTCTTAAGCATTCAAAAATTCTTGCACTTCCAGTGTATATATAGTGTACTTCAAGCAAATGAACTACAAGCGACGTTTAAACATATCACGCTTTACGTCTACGTTTTTGAGATAACATAATAAAATTTCACAAAATACTTGAATTTTCCACGATCTTTTCACCTTAAACAAAATTGAAACATGTAAAACTGATAGCTTAACATCGTTATGTAAATTCCTCTAAAGATTACTTTACGAAATATAGTCAACTAAATTGCGAATATAGAAACCCCGCAAATGTCCATTACAGATTACAATATTGCATTTACAAAAAGCCCTCATTACAATTTACTTATATCTAAGCTGTTTAAATTGCACGTTTCATAATTTATTTCAAGAAAACGATTCTATTTATTCATAAAAAACATCGTGATGATGCAAATGCAAGATAATATTTTGAAAAGATATAAGACTGAAGCAAGGAAAGAAAGCGAAACAACAAGAACGTTAACGATCTCGTGTAACCATAAAAATAATTAATTAGCACGCGAACAAACTTATTCTCATAGAGCAATTTTTACGTTCATTTGTTAAACAATATATCCTCTTTTTGCAAGAAATAAAAGCGTTCTATGATTGTATAAACAATGCGGTATTTTAATTTTAATTTCTTTAATAAAAATAGAAGTGAAATCCTTGTTTAAATTTCGAATAGTGAGAATGAGAATCTATAAATAATAGCTAAAGAGGCAATACAAACAACGATAGAACAGCCTACGCTTTACTGCAGTAAATTCAATAAATACCACAATCACTTACATTCAGGGTTGCTGTATGTCAAACCAAATCAGGTAATACAGATCCTTTGCCAGTCAAACGGGGAAAATATAATTCATTTGAAGTTTATATACTTACACTTTAGTTTAAAATGAAACAAACATTTTTACAATTAAACTCAGTGCCTTTTATCTGGTATACCTATTTATACTCAGTTGTCTATGTCATGAGTTCGTGATGCTTTGTCAATAACAATTCAAAACAAACCGGTAACGTGACTGTTATATTCATAATATAATAAGCCAGTAAATGCAAGTAGAACAATAGTTTCATATTATTGTTAAACGTCGTCGACGAGATCTACGAGGCGTGGCGAAGTTGGTGTGAATGCGTGGTCATCCAACCGTTACTCTCCCTGTGGGTACCGCTATTACGAGATTTATTCATCGAAGTCCTACAGTTTCAAATAATAATTTCACTTGATAATTTTTACAATACGTATGCTTATTGTAAAAACCTTTTCATGATTAATGCCAGAGCGCTACAATATCTATTAGGTTCTTCAAAAATAGATGGTAAAGAGATATCGAAATTCTCAACGAGGTAAACGACACGTTAACTGACTTCTTTAATATTGCAGATTTCCAAGGATAACAGTAATAACTAATCACTTACCATCAAATGCATCGTCTGCTTGCATAAAATCATTCTAAATACCCCCTAATGGTAGTTCAGGATTAGCCCATTTTACGAAAATAAATGGTTTACATGCCAATGCTTACGCAGATTTACGACTTTTTATACCCACAATGACAACGTCTACTCCGAAAATCTACCTAAACACTGTATGCTTGCAAATCCCAGTCATGAATCATCATTAACCTTAGCCACTGAACCAATACAACATGCATTCACTTATGACAACATGAAAAACCTGCCTTGAAATTCATTAATGTTCCGTTCAAAACAAATAAGCCACGTCTCGACGTTTTAATTAATAATTTGACACGTTTGCTCTATTCCGTACACCAGGAAGCGTTACGATATATAAAAGCAAACAGCGAAAGAATGACTAAACAAAGTAAACAAACACATAGAACGTTAAACAGGTCTAGTTTCTACTGCTATGAAAATAGACTATAATTAATCCAAACAACTTCCTACAATTATGTAAACATGTGTCCATGAGATGAGAGTACGTTAAGTGGTCGTTATATGATACTGTTTGGCCTTCAAATTTTTGTAGTAGGTACTTGAATACAGTTATTAATCAGCAATTAATTACAAGTTTTCTATTTGTGTTACACAAAGAGAATAATTATATACTAAGGTATGTATATAGAGGAATGTGGGAATAATTTAAAAACAAGGAAAACCATTGAGAATTTAATTGTTTGCATTTATAACCGTTGAAATCAAGTGCATATTTACCGAGTTACAACTATAACAGTTAAGCTTGTTATAAATAACTATACACATATTATTACAAAAAAGAAATTGAATACAGATGAAGGTATATGTATTTTTTCTATATTTTCAAAATATAAATATCAAAACACGTATAATGCACCAAATTTCATCAGAATCGAATATACATTTGGGTTCACCAGCATCAGATCCATATTCGGAAGGAACTGTTCCATTTTCTAATATAACAAGTTTCACAAGTTCATCCCTGTTAATGAAACTAAATACATTCTAAATAAAGACTATCAATCTCTTAATTCAACAAACTTGCAAAAAAATTCAGCTCTACATTTATTTACCTATGGATTGAGGAAGAAGTACGTAGTTACAACCGATACCTCAAAATTATAATTCAACATACAAAACGAGACCAACTTATTTAGGCGTCAATAGCCCTCTATAGAAAGGGAGAAATCACGATCATATTATTATAAAATATAGAACAAATAGTTTTCAAAATACTACTGTTTACGGGAATAATTAGGGTGAAAATTTTACTCATTCGCAGCTATGCAAATGTTAAGACTAAAGGTTCGAATAACTGATACAGCAGTAAGACATTTATGGGCTGCTATTATATAAAGATTTTTTTTAAAGTAAATGCTTATTAACTTTGATATGTAAGCATTGTAGCGCTTTAAACATTAATGCAGAGTTCTGCAAAGTCCCAATACCGACTGTATGAATCGAAATAAAAACTGGTACCGAGAACTTGAAACTTCGTAGCGGTCATGAGAGATGTTGCACATTTAATCATTTCTTGAAACAGTATTGCGGTCGTTGAGGTACCATTAATTTCACACGCACCATAAAGTATCCAAGACACGGCATGTATGTATATAGCGAGGAATGCCATAATTGAACTAATTAATTAGCTCTCAAATGCTTCGACAGCATTTTATATGGATAACAGTAAAAAATGGTATTTTTTAGCGAACAACCTATGTTTTGTTTTTGTTTTGCTGTAATATTATTGAAAATTGATATCAGTTTTAAGATATAGCGATTTTATGGAAAATGTTTAGTGTTAGGCAATGGTAGTGAATTATGACTATGCAAGCTGCCGTAAGTTCTCCCTTGTTTGTTATTTGGCAAAAGTCTATAATTTGTTTGAAGCAGGATTTGACAACTGAAATTCTAACGAAATATTGAGAACACTGATTAAAACCCTTGTAGCCAGAACAGTATAACATTTTCAAGACCCAATTCAGTTTATTGCTATTATAACATGACGCAGATCATGATAGATTTTTTAGATAAAAATCTTAGTTTAGGTCATAGTGGCCAGTACAATTATGTAAATTTTACCCCTTCAAAGCTTATTGTATGTAATCGACATAACATCTCACTATCTGCTCGTACTCCCTCTTAAACTTTGTAGCCCTGGCAGCTGCATCACAACGCCAGCCGACCTAGCTATTACGCTAGGTAAGAACCATAACAAATTAATCTAAGAAACAAATACACCTGGCAAAGTAGAAAGCGTTTGAGTAAAATAAGATTGATCTATCAATTATTTGATATAACTGCACTGATTTATTGTGAAGTGTTTTTCAGGTATGACCCTGATTGAATTCGTAGCTCAAAGGAATTAATCGTTCACGTCCTCCCAGGTCGTCGAACTCGGGCGCCGGTCGAGACCGCACCTGCGCCTGCGACGATGCCTGCTTGCCGGATAAGGCGGATGCTATCAAGGCCGCGAGCTTTTTAGGCTCTGACTCAAGCGACATCGCGAATTGAAATTGTACATGTATCTATAATATATACCTTCTCAATACTATTTGCTATATCTATACTTAAAAGTTCATAGGTTTGGACACACTAGTCGCCAACACTTACAATCGGCTTTGAAAAATCATTCTTGGGTTTAAAAGATCCTTAGTGAAGATTATATCCCACCATGGCACAAAGGAGACAATAACTTAATACTATTGTGAAACCATGGAGCACGGTTAGTAAATTATATTAACCACTGATATATACTTTATTGCTCACCTAGTAAACAATTACAAAAATGCACGATTACAATATTGTCTTCGTAAAAAGCAATAGGCGGCCTTATCGCGAAAATATCAAATTCATTTATTTGCTTAAAAACTTGGTTTACAATAATGTTACAATTTAAAAAAGTACACAAATTGTTTTTGCCAGATTGGCTTACAAATATTCATCACGCAATTAATTTTGCTTATTGTATTAATCTAATCATAAATTACATTATAATTGTTGAGAAATAAATTACAAAAGAATGTCATAATTATCATAAGAGTATAGAATGTCAAAGGCTATTTTATTGTAAATTGTGTGGTTTGTATTTTCCGCGAGAGAAACTGAGAGACTGAGTAGAAACACTTATTAGCCAACAACTCAAATAATTTCATTAAACTGTTTTTTAGGCAATTAACTTATCGATTTTGGAATGGTAATCTCTTCCAGGCAACCTAACTTAAAGAATAATTTAGAATAATCTGGCGAAGTAGATGGTGCAGAGCATTAAATAAAACATAACTTAAATACACATTACACATACTTAAACGACTATATAAATGAAATAGAAGCACTTAAACTACAAGTGAATTTAAGTTAGTATTTAAAATATTGTTACGAGCTATAGGACTCGAATTAAAAAATGCCGTTGGAACTACTATAGAATTTATTAGAACTGTACAAACACGTATAAAACAAATACAAATAAAACTAGATGCAACCAGTTCACACTGCACTATTCAATACAATTCGAACGCGCAAAGTCCGTCGTTTATATCGCTAATCGAGAGTACTAGAAAACGTCTTACTCGCTTCGTAGTCGTCACTTGACTGCCACGCGCCCCTCCATTCGGGCATCGTCTTATACTAACTACACAGTACAAAGGAATTGGAGGCGCACACTGAGTTTCTAAGAAATTTAATTTGCACACCTGCGAATGTCCACAAAGTCGAAAACAATAACAATAGGGATTATTTCGACGCTAATGATGGTTTTAAAACAAGTAAAAAAGACAATAGCATGTTTTTCTGAACTACAAATTCAAAAGACAAAAGAGTTCCTTAATCCGGGAGTACAATAAGCTGCGCTTACAATAGGCTGTGCGGCTTATCTTTGACGGCATGTAACAATATTATGTTATAAAATTGAGGGTTTTGTTTTAGAAATACAACTAAGAAATCTCTATATATTCAAGAGAGTACAGTAATGACTGGGCGCAGTTAGCGAAAAGAAAGTATACTTTCACAACACATCTCTCTGTAATTAAGAAATATCATGACTGTAAAACAAACATTCAACTTAATATATTCATTTCATGGACCTAATTATCAATCACCTATCGCCTTAGTACTAATAGAACGAAAATATAACAAAGCACAATCTGTGAAACCGTTAAATTTAGATTTTAAATTTAGTAGGTATATAAAAAACCTGGTAATGAAACGAATGACCTTATCCAACAAGGCAAGATTACATTGTTGGTGTTTTGACGAAATCATTGACAAAAAAACTCGAACGTTAAAAATTCGTTAATTCATTTAAAAACGTTAGACAAACAAATCTTTAAACGGCAATTTCACTTTATATTAAAACCCTTATGAAGAAATTATTAATACAATTGGATAGAGAAAGGAAAGGTTTCGCGATAAACTCCATTATACTTCATCTTTAATTAGATCGTTTAAAAACAAAAGCTTGCATAACCGCGGGTTACATAAATAAATAATTTACACAGATGAAAATGCTACTTGAATACCGATCGAAACATAATACACGTAATAAGATCGCATCGATAACTTGAATCACTATAAGTGCAGTATTCCCCTTATTTAGAAGGGAAGTAACGTAAACCAAAACTTCTAATAAGTCAACTATGGAGGGTTGAATGTTTTAAAACAATAGATTCTTGATCAGTGCCGATCGCATAGATGAACGTAACAATTACATATGCATAGCTATATGTACTATACGTGACAATAATTTCGTTTCATTGTTACGTGATTATTTAATTAATAAGAGATTCGATAATTCACACAAATTCGACAGAGTCTAGATCAGAAATAAACAAATTACCATTTACCTTCGGGAATCGTGGGCAGCACGTTGACAAAGTTAACAATCCCGACGCCTGTTAGCTGACTCATTCACCAAAACTAACTGCAAACGATTCACTTCCAAGAAAACTCTGCCTACATATGAACAATAGGCGCGAAAAGTATACAAAAGCCTCAAAAAATCCGGTAACACACTTGTCACTTATCACGTAGCCCACATAGATAAATCTGGCAAAATTAAGTTTCTGGCACTTCAGTCTTCTGCAACCTTATCAAACACAGACTTCGATGATAGATCAAAAATGTTAGCTATTATGAATTGTAATATCGATTGGTGAAGTGTACTTTTTCCATAATACACGTTACGATGGAAAACTAACATAAGATCGCCCTAGATATTTATTTTTATTATAGCACTGTCACCGGACGACTTGCGCGTACGCCGTGGTGTCAATGCGGAGCGCCAGGGCTTACTGGCCGCCAGACAGACAACTCGAGCCATGCGAGCCAACGCCCGTTCACCAGTTCACCTACTCTTATCTTGCTATGACAGTATATGTAGGGTTATATGGTTGCTCGTGCCTCACTGCACTTACTTGACTGGTTACTTATACGATTAATGTCGGGTTCTTACATCGGCCCATAGATTCTTTTATCTTACCATAGGTAAAAAATTGATATTATTTTTATGGAGTTTATGTCAAATTCTAATCAGCAGTAGAGTAAATGAATAAGTAATAAAATATACATACTCGGTGGAAGTACACACTAATCGACCTTTTGAAGCAGCTTAGCCCGCAAAAAAATGCGAACGCTCCGCGGGAATTATAGCTTTCCCTAGGACAGAGAATATATGCAAAAGAATCTAACCTTCATCCTCGTCATAGAATATATATGTATACAGGTATACCAAATTACACGAAAATCAATTCATTTCCTTGGCCGTGGCGAAATAAAAACATCATCCAAACAAAGTGCATGACTTTCAAATTTTATGTAATGGATACATAAGCATACCTTGAAAAACAATGGAAATTTTCTTTTGCTACTGCTCTTGTATTAATTTGATTTTATATCGATTATTAATCAGAAAGCTGATAAAATGGCACTTACAATAAGTAAACCAAAATTTTTAAACAGATAAAACAAGTCTTTATGGCTACGCAAACGGTGATGTTGTTATGAAAGCAGTAAGGTTCAATTCTTATTAAATAATTCAGATTAAGTTAGATAAGTTATTTAATATACTAGGAGGAAAGAACTGCTGCTATGGTTTTCAAAATTGTCTTTCAACCACAATCCGAGGCCTATAGTCAAAGGTAACAATTCCGATCTATACAAATAAATAAAATTGTAGTGTCCGTTTGTAATGGCAAAATAATAGCTTATTACTAAATGCATATGAAAGTATATACAGTACTTATATTAAACAATAAAATTTTAAAAAAATTGTCTGACTGTTTGTTCCGGCTAATCTCTGAAACGACCGATTTTGATGGGACTTTCTCTGGTAGATAGCTGATGTTATAAGCTATAGCCGAATTTATTCATTTTGTCAATAAGTGCAGAGAAATTTGCTCGCAAAATCGTGACAATTGTACTATCGGAATCCTAAAAACTCATATAATTATCTAAGCACTACTATAGAATAGTAAAATTTTATTATAAAAAAATAATCTTAGAAATCATTTGCGAAACTGTCATCTTTTAACGAACGTCCAATTATATTTTTAGAGGCAATTAAATATTTGGAAGCTACATCAAAACGTATCGTACCTGTAGAATAAACAATTTAATCGTAAAACCGAATTTATGCCACAGTAAAACCGTATACTTACTTCTCTTGGAAGTACCGAACTCATCCTCATGGCCGTTGCACGTCCTATCTTCATCGTACTCGTAAACCTTGAAACTTTCGAACGAATACAGCTTGACGGCTTTTATTCTCCGCTTTTCACAAAAATCCGAACACAAATCTATTAGTGTTTCGAATATTCACTGCAACTACAAAGTATATAACACGTTTCAAAACGACAAACAGTTTTGTAAATAGTCCAGTCTATCTGTGATGTTAAGCGCGAAGAACTTTGGTCACTGAAATACGATTGCCGGTGGAAATGTTTACATGCACATCGATAATTTTACGAAGATGGCCGCGCGCTTACGCACATACCTATTGTTCTCAGCGGAACAATAGACACGATATTTAGATTTTTAAAGTGGCACACTCGATGATCGAAGTTGGCGAAATGCGATCGTTCAGGGCGGGGTCCAGGCAGAGAAGGAGCGTCCGTGTACGCGACCGCGTGTCGTCTGGCTGGGCCGTAGGCTGCAGTGGTTTCAGCGGCGCGCGGCGCGCCGGCGCCCGGAACTGTGTCAGCAGACGCGGCGCCCGGAGCACCCCGGCTTTTTATGAATACACCTTTCTCTATGCTTAGCATCAATACATTGCTGAATGCACGCAACGCAACTCTGCTGCAATTAATCGCGTATTGTGTGCAATTTTAATTTACAAGACATCTCAAAGTAAATTGAACATCATATATGGACCCAAGATAGATCGACATAGTATTAAATCATACAAATACTAATTGAATTACCAGCTAAGTACATATTTATGCGTATTGAATATAATCTCTCTAAGCGCGTTCTACCGTCTGTACAATGAGGAGTGTTCTAAGGAGCTGTTTTGTTTGGTACCTACGTCGCCATTTTACCACCGCACTGCTCGCCGGCGACTGGGAGTTCATCTACACTTCCTTGACACCTGGAAGTTATCCACTGTACGTGGCGCTCCCTCCTTTATGCCATACGTGAGCAAGCTGTGGAATGAGCTCTCCCTCCCGCTGTTTTCCCAGAGCGCTACAATAAGGGCTCTTCAAAAAGGGCGTAAACAGATATTTAAAGTCTCAACGAGGTAGGCAACGCATCGGCTTCCTTAGTGTTGCAGATGTCCATGGGCGACGGTAGCCACTAGCGATCAAGTGGACCCGTCTGCCAGTTTGCCTATAAGCAAACATAAAAAAAGCTTCCTATCGAGGTTTTCTCTTTTTGCAACATGGGATCGTAATGCTGCTCAAATTTTTGGAGAGACCGACAACGCGGCGACGTCACTGGTGACCATTTATTAGCAGAGAAGCTGTTAGTAGCTCTGGCAATTAAAATAAGATGTACTTGAAAAAGATTGAAACTTACCCATAGCTAATCAAAACGATGATAACTTAACAATTGCTAACATTGCTGCATAGAGACTTCATCATATCACAATTGCATATACACGTGTCACCACGTTTACAATAAATTATAAGTGTTCATGTAAAAAAGCGGGCATTAAAATACTATGATATCATGTTACTTTTAAAATACCAAGATAAAAATCATTTCAGTTACTGTTACAATAATAATAAATATGCGATTTCATTCGTTAACGGTACGACGTCAAAAGTAAGCTTTTGATAAGTGCCTCAGTTGATATGATTGTCAACTACCTTATTCAGCCATTCGAACATACGTTGAATATTTATAGATACGCCTATGTATACACATTACATACATCATATACGTTACATTAAACCCCGGTTTCTATATTTTACCGACGGTTGTCTGTAATAGTAACTGATTGATTTTGAAGCTACCAATAACCGATGGTTGAGAGGGCTATACGAGCGTTTCGCAAGCTCATTGACAATTAGTAATACTATCGGTTATCAGTAACTAATTCCTACCCAAGCGTTTTGCTAACGCAACGTAGTTGTGGTCGTAGTACACCCGATTTAATTCAATGAGTTGAGGTATAACTACAAAATAAATACATTTTTAAAAGAAGAGATCTTTTGGGATATGCGATTGTCATTAAAAATCAAGATTTCAATCAATCTGCTTTAAAAATACTTACAATTACAGAGCCATTTTATATGAATGTTGCACGAACAAAACGCAGTAATGTAAACAACATATCAACTTTTTAAATAATTATTGTTCCAATGTCATTGGATTTGTTGCAAAAAAAAGATGAAACAGTGTTGACACTTCAGAAATTTTTCGATAGTTTTAGTGATTTGTGACCTATATCACATGTAGGTGATACATACGGTACATGCAGAACCTCTCCAGGTACACCTGGAGAGGTTCTGCATGCGGCTGGTCGAGGAGGCCATAGAACGTAATAAGACGAGGTGATGGATAGTTTCATCGTCCCTGCTGGAGAACACCGCACTGGTAAATATATAATATTTTATGTAAGATATTAGTTTTAAGTTAGAATAAATAATAAGCTAAGCTCTGACTTAATAATAATAATAATTATAATAATAAGAGTATGATAAAGTCCCAGACTGTTAGGGGGACGCATGGACACACGGGACATTAATAAAAAAAAAAATAAGTATACTATGTCTGAATGATTAAATAACAGGTTGGGGAAAAAGTCTTTCCGCATATAGTATGTATGAACATGTAATAAGATCTCTTTGGCTATACCATTTGTATCTGGCTGGTTTTGGTATCATTAAAAAGTTTTAATTTTAAAGAAGACAATTCCAAATTCAAATTAGGAAAATGTGCGATTTCCATTTGTTTTTCTTATTGTTAAAATGAGTGAATCTAATGAAGAATTTCGATAGATTTTAAAATTTTACTACAAAAAAGGTAAAAATGCAACACAAGCCGCGAAAAAAAATTGTGATGTTTATGGACCTAATGCAGTATCTGTGAGAGTAGCGCAAATTTGGTTTAAGCGTTTTCAATCCGGAAATTTTAATATCAAAGATGCACATCGCTCTGGTCGCCCTATTACGGACTAAAATGATGCCATTTTTGAAAAAGTGGAGCAAGATTGGCATATTACTAGTTACGATGAAGCTGGAGAACTGGGAATAGACCACAAAACGGTTTTGGCGCATTTGAAAAAAGCTGGGTACACAAAAAAGCTCGATATTTGGGTGCCTCATGAGCTCACTGAAAGAAACACTGAACCGTGTACTCATTTGCGATTCTTTATTACGACGTAATGAAACCGAACCATTTTTGAAGAAGCTGATAACTGGTGATGAAATGTGGATCACGTACGACACGAGCGTGCGAAAAAGATCGTGATCAAAGGCCGGTCAGGCTTCACAGACTGTGGCGAAACCCGAGTTAACTCGCAACAAGGTGATGCTGTGTGTATGGTGGGATTGGAAGAGCATTATTCATTATGAGCTGTTACCGCCAGGCAGGACCATCGATTCTGAACTGTACTGCGAACAACTGATGAAATTAAATCAAAAACATCACGAGAGGACTGCCAAAACCACTTGTCGCAGTTTTTTGATCAGAAGCCCCAAAATTTTTATAGCAATGGGATCACGTCCCTACCTACAAGATGGCAAAAAGTTATCCAACAAAATGGCACCTACATACTTTAGTCAAATGCAAATAAACTTTATAAAAAAAAGCCTTTTGAATTTTTATATAAAATGCAAAGAAACTTTTTCCCCAACCTAATATATAAGCCGTGCGCAGATTTGCCGATGACCACCCCTCCCACTTCAACCGACCGCGTCCCGCGCTCGTCTGGTCAGTACCTAGCTAGCGGTACGTATAATATGTCGAGTTCCAATGGCCCACTTCCCCCCTCCTCCTATCCCATCTACCCCATACGATCCCCTAGTCCAATCGTATATCCTATCCCCTTTAGGGATAAAGGGGATGGGATCCCATTCCTCCTGTCTGAGCCCTCTAACCCATGCCCCATCCCCCATCCCCTTTGTCGTATCCTAAAGACTGGCAACGCATTGGCTTTGGCCCTGGTATTGCAAATGTCTATAGGCGAACTTATTTCTTTCTTTCCATAAGCTGGGCTGTTTGCATGTTTACCAGGTCCACAATAAAAAAAATTGTCAAGCAAAGTAAAGTTAGTACTCACCTTATCATCATTAAAACTAACATAGAAGTACATATATCAAAGAGCTATTTACAAGCCTCAATAACAATCACAAGTAATACTCGAGTATTGTAGTAACTACTGAAAAAATAATTATATACTGTGGCACGAACTGTCACATTTAACCGCGCTAGTGTTGAGCGGGAAAATGGTTCCATTGATCCGTAGGCGCGTCCCGTCGCCTCAAAATCGGGGGATCTTTTCACGTCACTCCCTAAAACCACTTACTTATCATTATGACTTTGTTACCGTTTATAGAATTACCATAATATGCTTGTTTTATTTTAACATAAAAAGCCGAGTGAAAACCTCAGTAGGGTCGAGGTTTTCTTTCGTTTTTGAAGCTCAGACGTTATCAATTTATCATTTGCGAAGTACTTACCTACACAGTATTATGTACTTATTATGTTCGGAATATTACAAGAAAGTCGATCAGCAACGCAATACAATAGGTACATTAGAATATAAGAGAAAGACATTATAATAATAATTGATTGATTAAATAATCAAGACCAGAGGATATATAATAAGTGAGTAAAATCTGTTACCGGTATACCGCCTTGGCGATCTTATAGCGCTTCAGTAATAAATTCAGAATAATTGCTTCTAAAGGTAAGTAATAATTAGTTTCGAAAGCAGAATTTATTTTACGAGACAGACACTAGAATGACCCCACAGTCCGAGGGAGGGAAATTACTATCAATTAATATTTCATCTCCAGATGACCAAGCTTGAGAATCGTAAAAGTCCTTGAAGATTTAGGCTCGTATACGAAAACAACACGTTAGTCATGGACTGCGTACGAGACGGTTATATCTGACAAAAATAAAAAGCTTTTTAGAATATACGAGAGACCTAACGAATGGCAGGTCATATATATATATATATATATATATATATATATATATATATATATATATATATATATATATATATATATATATATATTCATGTCAATACGTCCGTATGTCACAGTAGTTTTTCTGGAAAGCTACGGAGTCTATACGGATATAATTTCGCAGGAAGATTCTATATGCAACTGCATACAGAAACTGCCTTTTTCCTTCGGACCTTCTTTTTTGTTATAATGTTATAGGTTCGCGTTTGACCATAATCTCGCCCGATGTGAAACAAAGATATGGTCTAAGATGGAGCACGCTTACCTAGAAGGTACCTATTAGCACGGGACTTGAAAAAACCCAGGTTGGTATCGGGGAAGACACACTCCTACAATGAGTTCTACTCTTTTGCGGTGCGCATGATGAAGCTAGACGTAAAGCGCTTCGTTATTATAGGTGGAATATCCACCATATATCGGTGCCGCATGCCGGTGCATCTGTTAGTTCGATGACGGACGGGAGATGGCGTGATCAGATCGAAGAGCTCAGCTGCACACTCCAAAGTTTATCCGATGGCAAACCGATAAGCTGGGCAACTGTGCGTCGATATTCGAGACTTCGAGTTTTGTCGTCGTAAAACTGGTCGTTGCCAACCAGCCTCCTGGCTCTCCGCTCAATCGACTCTAGTGCTTCGAGTTGATATTTGGCTGATCCATCCCAAAGGTTAGAGTAGTACTCCAAACATGCTCATACTTGTGCTTTGTATAACATTAGCAGCTGTTACGATATAAAGTAAGGTCTCACCTTCGAGAGTACGCCGCTCGACTAGAGCTTCGAGTTCTTTTGCCGCAGTTTGTTTTATATACTCGATGTAGGAGCCAAAGTTGAGAGTCGATGTCAAGAAGACGCCAAGTACTGAAGCTCATCGGTTATCGTTACGGGTATTTCTCGGAAAGTAGGGGTGAGTTCAAAAGAACTCCTTTTCGCAATAAAAAGACACGCCTGGGTCTTAGAGAGATTGAATGTAACTAAGTTAGCATTTCCCCAGTCGGAGACTGCTTTTAAAGTTACGTTCAATTGCTCCACCATTGCCTCCCCTAAGCGTATGGGTTTCGGTCTGTCAGCTCGCGCGGTGGACGTGTATCTCTCTACAACAGTGCTTTCGTCTGCATACCCATAGATACCGGTATTAAGAAAGTTGTTGATATGTAGCACAAAGAGCGTTGCAGAGAGAATCGACCCCCGAGGAACGCCGGCGGTAATTGGCATAAAATCGAAGGATTGGCCATCTACGACAACTCGTATCGATCGGTCCGTCAGAAAGTCTGATATCCAGGTGCAGAGTGTCTGGTAGACCATATGCTGGAAGCTTGCGTACCTCTGTAGGTTCTAAACTATGAAGTTGAAAACTTCAAAAAAATATTAAAACAGATCAGAAAAGTTTGATCCATTCATTAGTTTTTTTTTGTAGTAAAATAGCAACAACAGTAGTATGGCCACCTCTAAACAACTCTCGAGTGCAAATCGTTTGTCAGACACTTGGAAGATTTTATAAAAAATATAGGTTGGCTCATAAAATGCGGGCTTGACGTCGAGAGGGATGATATGCGTACCGATGGTTTCTCAATAAGGGACGTCGAAGATCGCACGAAGTAGAAAAAAATAGGAAAGCAGAACCAGAGCTTCGAAGCTGACATTCCGAACGGAACCCATGCCGATAGTGATACAACACTAGAAAAATGATGACGACAAATTCATTTTCGTAAATTTACCATCTCCACTTTTGCCCTATTAATACCTCTCGGCTAGAACCTTAATGAAATATACTCAAGTGCTCTTCATATTACTGTTTATTAATGTTAGATGAATTGAACCGTAGAAAATTGGTAAATTCTTGAAATGTTAATCAAAATTAAGAGGCCAGAATATTATGTTATTAATTTTGTGTTAAGTTTATAACGTTCAAATGGATCAATAAAGTTTTGGGGCAAAGTCAACCTTTATGACAAGGTTGTTTATTACTCGTTATTTTCAAAAACGGCTTTATAGTTTGTATATTTAGCCACTCTCTAGTGTTCATGAATATTGAAATTCTAGAATAATCTCCAACCTATTTGGTATCATATGAAAGTCGGTCCCATATACCCCCCCGCCCCAGCCTCGGTCAATTTTTAGGCCTTTACCTGTTGTCAAATAATGGCGTTCTTGTAATATCTTAACAATTCAAATTATATTTTATTGATCACTATTGTACGAGCGGTACATATAAACAGTTTTAAATGTTTACAATATTTAATTAAACTTAATTTATATAATTACAATTAGTTATTTGGTATAAAGTATAAAATAGCGCGACTTGGCTTGTGTCGTATGTAGATGTTGATATTTCAAAGAAGAAATAAGGAACCATGAATGGGGTGGCGAGCCCACGCTGTCTTGAGATGGCGGCCGATCCCTCCCCACTCTTCTATTGTTCTTAAAAGAGAAATTGGCCGTACCGGGAACCTTTGTTACCACCATCTGTGGCATAGCGTGAACAACTATTATAAATAATACACTCAAATATATTTGTGCGTTTTTTTTTCACGGCCATGTGAAACTAACCGAACATTATTATGGATTGCTTTAAACGTACTTTAAATAATGGATATGTATGTACATGCGATACTGCGGGTTGCCTAGAAATTTATTTTTATTGATAAGACTGCCCGTTATGCTCATTTAGAATACCTATAACTTATAACATCTCAGTGATATTGTACAATAAACAGTTATTATATTTTTATTAAAGATATTACACATGTTGCGCAGGATATGGATGCAAAACTTAAAAGCAATAAATCAAGTGGCTATATATCTATATGTGATTAGGAATATTAAATGGTATTGGGTCCAACTACATATATGGTAAATTAAGACATTTTCTTTTTATCAACTTTTAAGCATTGATGATTATATAACGGGTCGGTGGCTCTTACCCTCGACAGCCGCTATCGTTGGATCGGCGCGCCGGTACTTTAGTGAGGTCAAGCGTTTCACCCTATATTTTTAATTTTATATTTTTTATTGAGACTCCATAAATAAAGTTGTTCATCAATTATGGCAGCAGCATCAGCGACACACAAAAGACAGACGGCGAAATGTGACCTAAGGCATCAATAAACAAATATTTTTAGGTACAGAAAAATGTATAATTAAAAGGAAAAGAAAAAGAAAGACCACACTTGACAAGTAATTATTATAATGTTTCACTGTCCCGTTTGAATTCTATATACGATAGAACTAAAATATGTTAGTCACAGAATACTATCACATATTACGCAATACTGACACATTTTCTGTGTAATTACGTTCAACACACGACGAGTACGTGTATTTTGTAACATTAATAGGACGATATAAAATGTCAAACGAATTAATTTGCGGGCGGGCTAAGCTATCTGCAGCCAGTCGAAGCTCTCCATTCGTTATCGCGTACACAGATCGACCTATGGCATTTAGAGAGCGAGCATTACGGGGCACCAACCTGGGAAATGTTATTTCGAACTGGGACAAAAGTTAACAAATAACCTAACGTTAGCAAATATCTCCTACGTAACAGAGCTGACTTAATTTACTCCATATCCAAAGTTAACTAACAGTGGCTCCTTTTTTATAGCTAAGTACTCCGAACAAACAGAAGGCCTACTTGAATTGAGACTTGCAACACCGGTAGCATTGCCAACAGGCTTCCTATACTCCAAGTTATTTAAACATTTTATAATATTATATTTAGCTACGATTTTTGTTATAAAATATTTTAAGGAAAATATTGTGGTTTTAGTTCGATGTTTTTTATAGAATTAATTTCAAATTGTATTCTATACAATAAAATATTTTGTCTATGACATTAACCATAAAAAGGTTTTTCTTACAACAAATTTAAAGGGGTATTTTAGGACACAGGTCGCTCTCCTAAGCGATAAAATGGAGCGGCAGAGGGCCGATTACGTGTTTCGTAAGACCGACGGGTGATAGAGGAGATGAGTTCCAGAGTAGCGATCGTGCTTCCGTTAAATCTAATGTACGAGTGTACGGCGCCTTCTGAAGTAGTGGATTGATGACCTGTGCAAGGTCGCTGGTATACGCTGGATAGGAAGGTAGAAACTTTGTCAACTGAACTTTTAATAGAATATTTATCTAGAAATATTACAGGCTAAAATAACATTAAGCTAAGACCAAAGGCAAAAACTTTAGGCAAGTACATAAAGGACAGCCAAAAGAAGACTATAATATGTACCTACATATTTATAAAGCTAATAAGCCCGCCAGGCATTAGTAACAAGTTATATAGAAAAATAGACTTACATCGTCCAGATGCGATCGATTTCATGCATTAAAGTTTTCTTTTGACTTTAATATTTCAGTTACTAAAAGTTTTCCGAATAATATATTCAGTTCTGCACCGCAGGCACAAACTGGACGAAGTTTCGGAGAGTCAAATTTTATGTACAAGTTAGAAGCTGCGGGTATCTACACGAAGATCTAACCTCGCCGTTCTCAGGCCAAGTTTATAATATCAAATTAACAATGTGAACACTAGAGTGCTTTTGCGGCGACAGAACGACAGCAAGGTCGGCAAGTGTAAACGAACTATTAACTGCAAGATACTCCAGGCACACTTAGGCACCAAGTTTTGGACAGCATATTTAATTACTATACTTTCTTCTTAGTTGCGTTTCGTAATCCGTTTATTTTCACTTACTTATTACGGAACGAGATACTGAAGACTGGTGCGAAAGTTGAGAGCTTAGGCTCTACCTCTTAAAAGTACTAAGTGCAACTTGATAATAATAATAAACACGATTATATCTCGTAAATGATATGTGAATTTTATTTCAATCAATAAAGTATTATTATCTTTATATTTCTATACAAAATTCTTCGATTATAGTGTGAATGTCACTGAACTGATCCTAAACGGTTAGACCGATTATGATTAGATTTTTTGTGTGTACTCAAGTGGGTCCTGCGATCGTTTAGATTCACAATTAGACCCGGTAGGTAGCGCTGCAATCGGGTTCTAAAATTTATTTATAATCAATCGATTTCCAAAAGGAGGACGTTCTCAATTCGTCTATGTTTTTTATATGTGTGTTACAAGATTACTCCGTCAATAATGTACCGATTTTTAAACTTTTTTCTTTATTCGTAAGTGTATACTCCCGAGGTGGTCCTATGATCACCAAATCAGGATCTAATGAGTGGACCCCAGGGAAATCGAGAGTAACCCTTATTAAAGAACACCGAGTGCTACATTCTTCGAAAAAAAAAGTATTCCATTTTCTACAGGCACTTAATTTTATTGTATGCATGTTACACGATATCTCCGTCAATTACAATTGTGGATCGATTGTAATTTTTTTCTTTATTCGTAAGTTTAGTATACTCCCGGGGTTGTCCCATAGTCACCAAGGGATCTGATAAATGGATCCCAAGGAAAGTCAGAAACCCTCGAAAATTGTTTGTTACGCGATTTTTCCATTAATTGTGGACCGATTTTCAATTTTTTTCTTGTTGGAAAGAGTATACTCCCGAGGTGTTCCCATTGTCACCAAGTCAGGATCTGTCTGATCTGAAATCAAAAGCAACCCTTGTTGACGAGCGTTTACACCGAAGAGTGAGATAGCAACCTTGTATACGCGTGCTAGTAGTACAATTTCTACAGGCGCTTAATAATTTTTTCCTAGAACTATTCAAGTATTTGCGCAACCAAAAAGCAACACATTTTTTTAACAAAAACAATACTGATTTCAATATGTGGTAGAAAGAACTGGGTAAATTTTTTTTTTTTTTTAGTCGTAAGTCGTAGTTTTTATGGAGTCGGTTTTGTTATTGTAAAAAAAATATTTTAGGACAGAACCATGTCTGCTGGACCCGATAGTATTATTATAATACATATTCAACTTTACTTATATTATTGAACATAAGAGATTTAGTAAGAAGAAATTTTAAGTTTTTTTTCCATCTCCAAACCAAAAGTCCAAAGAAAAATATGAAACATTTCGCAGCATGATTTAAGTATAAGAAAGTCGAAATAACTTACGGCTTCTCGCATACTTTTCCATATTCCTTTTAGAGAGTTTTATGCTAATTCAGTGCTAAAAGTCAAAAGAGCGATGTTAAGGAGTTGCATAAATCGATATTAAAAGAGGTAGGACACGCGAGACACGGATAAAAACCTCGTCGGCAACCTTGACACAATAAACCTTGAAATATCCACCCCAGTGATATACAAACGACTTGCCTGAGAATAAGGTGGCTGAAACGTCTTTCAAAAGCCATGGGCAAGGTGGTTCGGCCATTATAGTCATAAAAGCGTATGCAATTTATCACCATTATGATTTGACTTTCAAATGTTACAACATCCATGAAGAACGGTTTTTCGTGAAAAGAAGAGATATATTACTCCATTATGACACGTCTCATTTTTGACAAAAAGGAGTACACAAATTGACTAACGGTGGATTAATTTACCAATGGTTTTTGTGCAAATTGTTGTTTAGATTTGTCCAGGTGGGAAGACTTGTACACTTCAATGCCCTGAGACAAACAAAGGAGTAATGCTAGACTTGCAGTGACTAACTAGTATCCACTGAAACCATTCACATGTTCCCCTAATCACCAGAAGCAGAATTATAGCAGTAAATCTATGTGAAAAAGCGACTACGTTCGCAGATTCATATTATGAATATGACAAGTATCAAAGTAAAATGGCACTTTATGTTACCTTTGTCTTGCACATACCAGGTATATATAAGCACCAGACAATTTCACTAACCGATTCTCCAAAGGCGGCCGCTTTTAGGCTCTCAGGTATGAAATCAGAAATCATTAATTATTCACAAAACTAGAGTTTACCCTGCGGTCCGTGGGGTCAACACCTCTTGTTTAAAAAGCAGGTGCTAATACAGGTTTTATTGTACTACATTTTTATGTTAGTGCTATTTTATTTGCCAGGTGGTAGGGTATTTTCCCGACTGGATGGCTACCATCCCTGGTCTAGAGTATGCCGACTTAACAACCTTGAGTTGTTTTCCGGCATTAGTGACCAGGTTCCAGTCTCCTTAAGAGAGCACCAGTGCATTTGTAGCACCTCTGGTATTGCAAATGTCTATAGCTGATGGTGACCGCTTACCATTAGGTGGGCCATCTGCCTGTCTGCTGAACTCATGCATTTTAAAAAAAATTGCCCCCAGAAGATTCACTTCATTTTATATAGCAAAATCCCATCTCCCGGCATGAGAAGTATTTATGTCCATTTTCAGTATTATAACTATATTTAATTTAATTTACAGCAAAACCGATCTAATACTCCAGTAGTTTTTCCATGAAAGCTTAACAGATAGACAGATCAAATTACTATAGTATTTTTTTATAGATGATGAATTTTTATATCTATAAACTTGAGAAATGATTGGTCTCCCATACAAACTTTTGTCCTATATAAATAACAAAAATGATCAAAATTACTGAAATGACCGAATTGGCCGAAATAACTGGAATGATGAAAATGGGAAACCACAAAAAAAAAACCTATCCTACTTTCTGAGATAACCTTTACATAAATCTATCCCATTATCCAGGATGAAAAGTAGCCCTTGTTCTCCCTCGGTATTAAAATTACATATATACCGAATTTCAACCAAATCGGTCAAGTTTTTCTGTAAAAGCATTACAAACAGAGAGAGAAATATATTTTTATCCCGGAAACTATCCCATTTTTCAGGATAAAAAGTATGCTATGTCATCCTCAGCATCAATAATATATATATATATATATATATATATACCAAGTTTCAGCCAAATCGGTCCAGTAGTTTTTCTGTGAAAACGGAATAGACAGACAGACCGAGTTAAGAGTTACTTTCGTATTTATAATATTAATAGGGATTATCAGAGACACTTATTGAAATTCTAAATAAATATAAGAAAATAATGTTATCTATAACTTGTAGTAGCCAAGTGTATAATCTACAGATTAGATTTATGTAAGTACATCAGGACCTATAGATTAAAAAATATATTTCAGAACACTGAAAATTGCTGAGTAATTCAGCAGTTAGGATAAAGAATAATATGTCTCACTAGACATGGTAAAGAAAAATGAAGTCTGTAGTTCTATCATGTTCCGATAATTATGACTTATTTAAATAAAAAGTATAAATATGAAACTTTTAGTGAAGGTTACTGTCCCATGCTAATAAAATTGGTCTATTGCACAGGTACAAAACTTATAAAAAAAAGAACTTGAGATATAAATAGAATAAGAAATATAAAGAAAAACAATTTTTAAATAGATGTGCTGCTGGGGAGTTTCTTGCCGCTTCTTCTCCTTAACAGACCTTCAAAAAGTGTTCTCCAGTGGAATTTATTTTGAATAAAAACATTTGAATTTGAATACATCGAGAGGAATTATTAGTTGTATAAAACTGTACTTTAACTCTGATACTGTAAATTTGTGGATATGCCACTCTTGCACTGAGCAACTCTTAAAGAGCTCTTGAAGTGGCTGATTAACTACTAAGGCAATCATAGGACAAATGCCTAATATGGGTTAGTAATCAGCATGGTAGCAATTAATATTGCCAGCCTTTTGCACAGAGGAGTAAGTTGGTAGAATACTAAAAAAGTCACCACATAAGCTCATTCTACTTATAATCTTTAGGGTATCAGTGTAGAAATGGAGAAAGAATACAATTTACTATGGTTGGGTGGCCTGTCGTAAGAGGCGACAAAAACACCTCACAACCAAGTGGTAGAGTATTTGCCCACATGGATGATTACCACCCCTGATCTAGAGTATGCCACCATAGCAACCTTGAGTTGTGTTCCAGCATTAGTGGCCAAGTACCAGTTCCCCTTTAGAGAGTGGCAGCACATTGGTAGTATCTTTGGTGTTATAAATATCCATAGGTGATGGTAACTGTTTTCCATCAGTCAGGCTGTTTGTTGCTTAGATAAAGGGCCAAATAATAATCAAAGAATCAAGAATTGCAAAATTGGTGCAAACTTGGGATGCCAACATTTCGCAATGTAACTACAATGATTGGCTGACAGTAAGGTTTATAATTTTCAATCCTATTTATAGTTTTGTTACTTATATAAATTTACAAGTTTATTTTAATATTCCTTCTCTTTGACCTCGAATATGGATAGAGTTGTTTTTAACAAAAAGAAGATTAAAAATAAAACCTTTAACCTGAAAATAGTTATTAAAAGTTTGTTTAGAAACAACTATTACTTAGTTATTGTATGTAGTGAAATAAGTAATTTACTGTTATTTTTTTAATTATTAGAAACTTTATAGTTATCTATTAGGCAGCCAACAGATACATGTGTATGTGCTGGCTGGCTAATAGAGAAATCTTCAGGATGAAATTCAGTGTTGACCTGAATATCCAAAAACTGAAACGAACATTCGCGTGTATAACTTTAAAGACTCCGTTGTAGGGATTTAATAACAAAAGTCGCACGATATCATTGACATGTTAATATGCGATCCAAGAAAACGCCCGTAAAATTGGCGTCGGAACGGAAAAAATAATACAAAAGTAAATCTTACTTTCGAAAAACAAACTCCATTTTTCGATTGGCACAACTTGTATTTGTAAACTTTTGACATACAATCTGTAATGAGGAGCTTCGCGGGAACCCTAATTAAATTTTTGAATAAAACTAAGTGTATCATTTTAAAACATAACCAAAAATATCTACCTAACAAATATTATATGGATATCAACGACAAACTTACCATCTCTAACATTCTTTGAAGATTGTGACGAAGACACTCCAGGTATAGTTTTATCACTAGCACAATACATTTTACGTATTTCAAACGTTTGTACTATATAAACACTCTCATCTAGCGTACTTGATCATAATATCAAATCGATTTAATAAAACAACACAATCTCGAAAGTGAAACACGGCAGCCATTCCACATTCCGGTTGTAAATATTCAAACCATAAACAACATTAAATAATTTCATTAAACTGTCAAGGTCTCCACACATTACGGGACGCGTCCATCAGTCGCGGCTGACGGACGCGTCCCATATAGGCAAATTATTAATAAACGATGCAATTAATTAGAATATACACATAATACCTACAATGCTAATATTATTATTAAAACTTATTGCCCACGTCACTAAACACTTGCGGTTTTGAGCACAAACACATAAATCAACTTAAAAGCAGTCAATATCTTACAATTTTTGTCAATTTAAACCTCCTGACGCCCAGGTTTTTCAACGCTTTCAAGAACTAAACGCCCAAAGTGGTTAAAAAAGGTTTCAATGGCGAAAACTTAAAACTTTGAACTTTAAAAATTGTACCTTACAGTAATCTCACAAGTATGATATTTTTTTCTTGAATTAGGTGAACGAGGAGAAAGAAAATAAAAAACAAAAATAGGTTACCTTTTGGTAGACCTTTGGGTCAAAAGCACTAAACTTAAAACAACAAACATTTACAACATCAATTTTTTCCAACTACTTAATCAATATTATTGACATGAACATATGGAATTTTATATTTTTCGCATTAGTGTGAATAAGATAACTTTTATAATTTTGTAGTTTGTATGTATAATTACCGACAACATGCAATTCCAATGTTCGCAAAACAAAGTTTAGGTGTGAGGTGTGGTCGAAGGTCGTGACAAGTGACCAGTCTAATCCCGAAATTAAATAAATATTTGTGTTTTTATTACAATTAGATAAATAGTGACGCTAAAATTAAATATTATTTCTATTAAGCACGTATTTAACGTATTAATTTTATTTTTTATTAATTTTTTTGCCCAAATGATGGTTTGCCGATAATTTTAGTGTCGTTATTGTACCATAGCAAACATATTTAAAGTCATATCATCAGTTATATTTACCGAAATTTGAGGTCCTTGAATAACTTAAAAACTCCTGTGGTCGAATGTTCAAACTTTCTAGCGCGTCTTGGCTTTAACGATGTTATCACTATTATTTTATGATGCTATGTATTAAAAATTTATATATAGAAATGATATTGGTTTAGTATCACTTTGATTTAGAAATTACTTATGCCAGGACGTGTATCATGTATTATTTTATAATTTATATATTCAGTATAAAGTTGTAATTATTAGAAATGGCGAATTTTCGCATTTTTCACGAACCCGTAAGTAAAACGACAGATCCAGATCCAGATCTATCGTTGATTTGTTACGTACTTTGACATTATTTTGTACAACACGGATACGAAACATGTGCATCAGAGTGCTACGAAATCGATAATCGTTTATTTTTCGTTCGATATTCGCTTTTCAAAGTGCGATAATGAGCATTTTCATCCGAATTTGACGAAAACGGCGCCCGAAAGTGATCCGAGAGTAGGCCCCTAGAACCGTAACACACTCTCCAGATTGCTTTAGGATGTCCGAACGCTCAAGGTCACGTCCGCGACTTACGACTTATAATGTGCACACTTCAATGGTCTTTCCTTATCCAGATATGTTGTAAGGCACGCCCCTCAGCCGCGTCTATCGTCGTGACTTATAATGTGTACACAACTTCAGTCTAATCAGTGTACCATAGATAGATTTCCATTGTTTAGTCTGTCCGTATATACAAAATAAATTTGGCGACACAGTGAGACAGTTTTTTATGAAGACATTTTTTACTATGTAATATGTCGTATGTTATTGTATTTTATATAAATTGACCTGTCAGATGATTTGTATTTACGAAGTTTACTATCAAGATAATAATTGGTAATACAAAAATACTTTTCAAAAAGTGTAGATATTCGAGAATAGCAATACAGACTAATAATACCCGGTGGTAGGGTATTTGCCCGACTAGATGGCTACCACCCCTGGTCTAAAGTATGTCGCCATAACAACCTTGAGTCGTGTTCCGGCATTAGGGTCCAGGTTCGTCTCCCTTAAGAGAGCAGCCGTGCATTTGTGGCACCTTTGGTGTTGCAATGCCCATAGGCGATGGTAGCCGCTTTGCATCAAATGGGCCGTCTGTATGTGCTGAACTCTTGCAATAAAAAAGAAATAAAAAAAATTATTAACTAAACTGTCACTGTTAAATACGGTCTTTTTGACAGCATCAAAGACCGACAACTAAACTTCAAAGTCAAACAAAGGCTTGATAATCTTAATATTATATATTGCATTGTAATTCCTGTTGTCGGCTTCCATAAAGTTTTACTTTTAATTTTTAACCATTGCATTAAAACTAGTTGAGATTAATTAAAATGATGCAACATCAATATTGGGTGACAAAAAAGACTGTTTTAAGAAAATTGGGTACCAAAGAAGACGAGTGTATTGTGGCATCGGATGCAGAATTAGATGCTAAATTGGAATTATTTCGATCAATATCAGACAGCTGCCTACAGTTACAACGAATATTAGACCAATATCAAGAACGAATTTGTGTCTTGGCTCAAGAAGAAAACTCTTTAGGAAAGTTTTTACGGGATGCAGGGAAAAATTCGGACCAGTCGGGGAAACACATGGTATCGGCCGGCAAAGCCATATCTTACTCTGGGCAACAGCGTTTATCAGTACGGGGACCTTTATTGAGGCTATATCATGAAGTAGAAACGTTTAGAGGCCGTGCCGTGAGCGATATGCGGGCGACCGTGGCCGCTATGGAAAAAGCTAGAATTGAATATCGTGCTGCTTTGAGTTGGATGAAATCAACGAGTGCTCAACTGGATCCTGATACCGGACGCGGCCTTGATAACTTCCGTAAAGCACAGCGTCAAGTGCGCGAGAGCAAAAAAGTGTTTGATAAGTTAACCCTTGATGTGTTGCAAAAGGTTTGTATATCTAAAATTCATTCATTGTTTAGTTTGCTATAAGTAAAATTTATATATTTATTTGAGTTCTAGTTAAAAAAAATACACACTTTATATATCACACAATCAAAGTCACCTCTGCAGAACGTAGGCTTCCTTCAATAGTTTCCAATTTTTCCCTGTCTCTGGCTGTTCTTCTCCAGTTATTTCCATGACTGCTACTCAGATATCCGGTACATGAATTTTAAGTAGTGGTTGGGTGGAGTGGGTAGGGAGAAGGTATACTTACCCTTCCTGCAACCCCTTAGGGTCTGAAGTTATTAAAAATATAAATTTTTGGTAAACATAACATCACCTATTTTTTCTCTAATATTATTGTAATGGGTGATGAAAGGTCACGACCAGTGACTAGAACAGTGGTTTAGGATAGGTTAGCTTCAGACCAAAGCGCTAGAACCGACTGGTAACCATTGACTATTTATTTTATACACACAAACAGTCTGTTAGGTTATTTTATCTTCGGACCAAAGTGCATGAGCTGAGCAAGCGTGCCACTGGAGCGGTCAGTGAGTGCCAGAACCAACTGGTAACCATTTACTATTTATTTTATATACATGATTTACAATTTGGTATTTATTGTCTGCAATTTTGAATACTTTCATGGTTATACTTGTAGTGTATGTGAATATGTTCTGTTGTTTTTTCTTAATTTTTAACAACTTGCACCTTTTTTTTGCTTCTTTTTCTGTTGATTACTGGCTTTCTGTTAGACTTTGAAAGGATTGTTCACCATTGGACCTATGAATATTAGTGAAGAAATAAGTGAGATTATGTTTATTAAAAAATAATATTTCAAGCTCTCCGGACCATAGGGGTTGTAGTAGAAGTAAGTATGCCTCCCCTCTTCCCACTCCATCACCCCACTACTTAAAATTTGTGTATCAAACATCTATAGATTTATCATTTCCACATCTATTTGAGAAAATATCTCTTTCTGGGCCTTCCTCTTTCTCTCTTCCCATCCCTGGGTATCCAATCACAGATTTTCTTTGTCTATCTGCTATCTTGCCTACTTGTATGTTCTACCCTATTATTTCCATTTCAAAAATCTTACTCTTTTAACTTTTGTCTGTTTTTCTTATGATTTTCCTTATAGTTTAGTCTTAAAACATACTGAATTGTTATTAACGGAGTTAACTGAATTAACGAAGTTGAGTCGGCGGTTGTTTCTCTCCTCCAAATCACTTTGGAGACTGAATAATTTCCTGCCCATCGCCACCAAAGTTAAGCTTGCAGAGTCGCTACTTTTACCCATACTTGATTACGCCGACGCCAGCTATCTAGATTTAACTCAAGAACAACTTAATAAACTTGAGCGCCTCCAAAACTTTTCTATAAGGTTCATATTTGGGTTACCCAAGTATGACCACATTTCTGAATTTCATAAAAAACTCAAGTGGTTGCCAATTCATTTTCGCCGGGATACTCACATTCTTTCATTGCTTTATAGTATTTTATTCATCCCTACTACTCCACAGTACCTTAAAGAACACTTCGAATTTATTTCTTGCTCTCACAATTTATGGGCATAATTGGGCATATGGGCATCCAATCAACATAGACTTATTACTCCTATTCATAATACAATGTTTTTCAATAACTCTTTTACGGTCAAGGCTATCCAACTTTGGAATTCATTGCCTGTTGCTGTCAGACAAGCAATATCTTTAATAACATTTAAGAATATGGTCAGGAAATTCTATCTGCAATATAATGATATGTAATTTTATATTATTAGTATTATATTGCATATAACTATATATTTATTATGTGTAAATTGCATTTTAACACTATATCTTCAATATGTATATAACTTATGTGTATATTTGTATATATAGTATAGTTATATATTTATTATTAAAATTAAGTAATCATACAATAATTATGTATACCACCATCGCCATTCCTAATAAGCAATATTCCTGCTATGGGTTGTCTGGAAGAGATAGCTTTTTAGCGATAAGACCGCCCTTTTTACACAATTAGAATAATACTAGTTCATATGTTTTCTGTAATGGTGTACAATAAAGTGTTATCTATCTATCTATCTATCTATGAATTGTAATATATGATGTCTCTACTATAATAATTTACAGATGTAAATGGTTCCAGTGACTTTGTTCAATGCTGTTAAAAATGTAAAAAAATCAGGCAGGATAATTCGACTTAGAGGTTCCGAAAATGCAATTTTTAGAATTTTTGTCTGACTATCTCTTAGAGCATCATGTGAAAACTACTGAATTAATTGAAATGAAACTTGACACTGAGTAAGCTCATATCCCGGGGTGTAAATTAGGATACTTTTTATCCCAATAAATGAAATAGTTTCTGTAGAATAGATGGATTAGCTAAATATATGACTAACTAGACTAACAAATTCCTACATTGTCATAATGCCATCCATTATTACTTCTAATCAGGTTGGCTTTGACTCTTATCTATGTTTTGCTGGGCAGTTGTCTAGACTATATGGACTTAGTTTCTTTGTTATTATTGTATGAAAAAACCTAATTAAGTTTTTATGTAAATAAATAAAACTACTACCTATGGTTTGACAGCGGGCAAACTAGTATAAAATAAATATATAACATTTATTTTTCAGATTGATTTATTAGCAGCAGCTAGGTGTAATATGTTCTCCCATGTGCTCTCAAACTATCAAAGTTCATTCCAAACATTTGCATCAAAAGTAGCTCAAACTCTCGTAGCCACAGCAGATACAATGAGTGTAGCACCACAATATGAGTTCTGCATTTTAAAAGAGCTATCTCAAAGCTTAGGGGATGGTGACCCAAAGGAAATTATATCCGAAGATAAAGACCAAATGTTATTTTTCCAGGTAAAGTTTATTTAGTGCAGTTAGTAATTAATGTCTAATAAATCACTGTTGAGTTGCATTTATTCCTTTTGTTTGGTAAAAAATGGCTTATTTGTCATTTTCTTTCTAAAGCTATTAAAGCTTTGCTATGTTATGTTACTAGGAAAATCAATAAAACAAAATAAAAAATATATTTTATTATGCTACTGCTTTATCTGGGATAGTAAAAAATATTATATAACTATAATATTATCCCAGGTGAAGCCAAAGTAATTAATGTAAAATCATAAATTGTGTGTCAAAACAAAATAAAACTAGCACAATTTAAGCTACACTTTCTCATAATCTTGGCTATGATTCCAGTTCTAATACTCCAGTTATTATATCATTCTTTTATCCCTGTAATTTAAGATAAAAAAGTGTTTAACCATATTCATTAATGTTAAACATCAAGATATCAAATGTGAATCTAGATTTTAATTAAGAGGGATAATATATTTTGGTCAAAACAGGACTTAGCTTATGTGCATATAAGTTGAACCATAATAAAAATAGAAATGTGACAGTATCTTTTTCAATATTAGTATGTTTATTTATTTCTTTTTCACAATCTTAAGATCTTAAATCTTTGTATGTATTGTTACAACCTGAACGCCAACAAAATACAAATTCATACCTGCATACCTGTAGACATTTTATTACCTATTCGGCATTTGGAATTCTTTTGTTTACTTTGTGTTTAAAATTTGTGATTAGAAAAACAGCCCATTGTATATTGTAATCTTTTATGGTAGTCATTAGCCAGGTGTGATTCTAAGAAATTCGATCCACGCGGTTAGGCAGACATAGTGCATCTGTGCAGTATAAAGCTATGCTCCAATGGAGAGATCAGCAGTCGACCGATAACCACAAGCAAAGCAAGACTTTTGTTCATTCGATAATCTATTTAGTGACGGACTTTGTGCGTGTATTTGAATTACGCTCTCTTGCATTACGTTTGGACTTATTGCGTTCGGTTATACTTGTATTATACATGTTTGTATGGTTCTAATAAACTCTATAATAATTCCAACGACATTTTAATTCGAGTCCTGCAACTCGTAACAGTATGTTTGTTTGTATTTGTATTTTCATTAATAGGAATAGAAGATTTTTTGTACTAGAAAATGTGATTGAGCCTGTGAGATACAGATCAGTAACTTAAGCAAGCAAAGTCCCTTAGAATGTTCTGTTTCTAAGAATCCTTAGTTAACAATGGAGTGTATTCATAAATATAGGGATGTATAGGATAGCAAGTATGCTATCCTTTACAGCCCTAGATTTATTCTGCCTTTAGCCCTGTATTATTTGTCTAGCTAAAAGCATAATAATGCTTATCACCAGAAACATAATACAGATCCTCTCTAAACTACAGTTATGCTCTATCATATTTGGTCCACAGGATGAATACAAGGACAACACTGAAGATAAGAACAAAGTGAAAAATGATTCAACCAATGAAGAGAAACCAAAACAATCAACTGTAAACAGTGAAGCTACAGCACCCATTAATTTAATTGATACTACTTGTAACCAATCTGGGGTAGCTACTGATGAATCAGGAACTCTATCAGATTTGGCTGGATTAAACCTTGATTGTAGAGAGGTTCCTGCTGGTTTCAGCTCTTTTATGCCATCACAGCTTTTACAAGTTAGTATACAATATGTTTTCATCTAGATATTTAACTGTTTGAAATCCGCTACTTTCAAATGTGACAGTGAATTTGTTACATCCTTCATCATGCCTGTACCTCTGTGCTGTTCTATCCTTATAAGAGAATGTATACAGTTTACTGCAGCATGACATGCTGCTGCCTTGGCGATCAGATATCAACTGCCTGGGCAGACCTCACCCACACCTTATATAGTATGAGCGGGGGGGGAAAATAATCACAATCTACTTGCTCATATACTACAATAGCCTTGAAACTGAGATAGACAAACACTGTTCAATATCTGGCTGGATGCAGAAGATATAAATGGGATGGATTCGAAGGACCACATTTCTTTTAAATGATAAATAATTTTATGGTTGACTATGATCATGCCTAATGTTAGAAATATTTTTTCATATCTCAAGCTCCTAAATGTTAAAACGCAGTTACACCAAAATAACAAAATGACAATAATAACAACAATTTTATGTTTTGATAAAATGACATTAACATTTATATTAGCATTGCCATGTCAAAAGTTTGAGTATACTTTGAATGTCTACTTTCATTAGCCAAACTCTATTCATTAAAAACTAACTTCATATGTGCAGAAAAGGTTTAGAGGAATGTACTAGTGATTCAGGTTTATAGGTTTCTGAACTAATATTTTCAATTTCCAGGATTTAACATCACCAAACTTACTACAGAGTTCTACTTTAGCACCTATGTGCACCAACAATAACCAAGCTATGAAATCCCCATCTCCATCGAAGACAGTGTTGCCAACACCAAAGAAAGAGGACAAAGCTGCTTGGTTTAAGCTGTTTGCGGAACTAGACCCTTTGGCCAATCCAGATAACCTTCCAGGGTCTAACACAAATCAGAGTCATGCGGCTTAATCGAACATCTTCAGATATAGATAAAAATAATTTGAGCATCATTTTATACACAGAATCTATATAAATGTGAATGTTAGTTTCTTCATTTTTTGCCATTTTGAATATGAACTTATTTTCAAGAAAGTTTGTATACAGACACTTTAAGATATATCTCTAGGAACATAAATACATTTTTCTAGATAAAATATAATCTGTCTCTATATATGTATTACATTACAGAAAGGAGTTTTTGACGGGAACTGAAAGGAGATGATGTGCTGTGCAGTTTTGTTTTCTAAAAATGTGTAAAATGACTGTAAAATGAACAATAGTTGTAGGATATTGATAGTTTTTGAGTAGTAATTATGTGTTTTGTGAGAAATGTGAACTGTAAAGTCAAATGTGGCCTTTTGAGTTGTCACAAGAATTCCGTTGAATGGCACCAGCTGATAACCTACAGTTCAGCTGTGCTACACATAGGCTTATGAAAATGAAGAAACTAGATTGTTAATATAAGATCTGCCTTAAAGGCCTAGCTGCCAAGCCATAAACCTAAATAAATAAATAAACATTACAAAAAGGTATGTTTGTATGTAGCCAAATCTTTATGCAAGTGAAGCCTTTAAGCAAAAATTGGTAAAGCAGTGTGAACCTACTAAAGATTTATTTATGGTAATGACTAGCAACTGATATATTTTTGTACAAGTATACCCCCGTTTTACGCAAGGGATGGCATTCCAGACAAAATCGCGTTAAGCGATATTCGCTCGCATAGTGGGGTAAGATGAAATAACAAGCCAAATAAATAATTAAAGTGCTTTTATTGCAAAAATGAAACAGAATCAACTTATTCATTGTTAGAGATTTTTATTTGTTTATTTAGTCTTTAGAGTTACATGAGAAATAATTATCAAATGTTTTTGGAGTACCATTTTGTTTCTTGCAAAATACTTTCGTAACAAACAACACTGTTTGCTATTTCTTGCTGAATGAACACTTATAATAATTGAACTTTTATAAACTGAGAAGATTCGCGCTGTTATTAGCTAGCGCAATCACGCCACGAAGCGAGCTAATGGACCAATCAATGAATCCGCGTAAAACGGATAAATAAGCGCGAATTTTAAAAATCGCGTTATAACGAATCGCACTATGCGTGGTCGCGTAAACCTGAGTACTACTGTACTTATTGATTCACACCTTTGAGCTAGTATGATTGTATATAAAACCTGATGTAGCTAAATATTAGTATAGGATGATGCTCAAAAATGAGTATTAACATACGTATTTGTCCTTTATTTAGCTCTCTAGAAACTTAAGTGGTCAAACAAACAAAAATAACAGTCCATTTTCATTAGTCAACCTTGTTAGCAAATTATTGCCAATTTTAGTAAGGCACTAATCACTAAGGTACTAGTATTGTGCGCACCAGGTTTTTTGGTATTACGAGGTTTGAGTAGTCTATTGGAAGACATGATAAATGGATGAGGTATGTAAATTCAACCTATAGTTATACTATGGAATAGTATTCTTTTTCCATGGTTATACCATAGTCATTCGTCGTCATTCTTAAGGAGAATTAAATAGAGTAGCATTTCATGTGATAACCATATTTAATAAACTTAGTACTAAATATACTACAGCTCAATAATTTCGTATTGTACATTTATTTAAACTTTAAATTCACTGAAAACTGTCATGTAATATGAAATATTGGATCATTTTACTATCGCAAGTATTTTTTATTAGCTATGCCGCCTCTATATTATTCCTTTCTACGGTCATCATAATTTTACTAATAAGCGAATTTCATGTTTTGGAGAAAAACTTGATTTGCTGACCAAAAATATATAACTTTAAGGTTTAGTTTTTTAGTTTTTAAATATAGTGGCTATGAATTTATTAGAAATAGCAAATACAAGTAACTATTTAAATTTGTACAGATTTTATTAAATACATTCATATTTAATAAAACTACCTTTTAAGGGTTTTAAGCGCGGTAATTTATTTGATTTTTGTTATTCCGACGTTTCGGCCATTTTTCAGTGACCGTGATCACAGAAGACACGTCGGAATAACAAAAGTCAAATAAATTACCGCGCTTAAAACCTTTAAAACGTAGTTTTATTATGTATACAAGTCGCGAAAACTTAAGAAAATATTATACATTCATATTCACAAAAAAAGTACACTGATGAAGTTTTATTAAGTTGAAATATGTTGTTGCTGTGCTATATTTCATACATTTTGTTAATACATAAACAAGATTACTGAATTTGAATGGCAAATAGTAGTTTATTAAACATAAGGCTGGGCGCAAACGGGCCAACGACCATAGCCACCGGTGGCCAGCGACGAGCAGTGCATACGCTTTTTCATACATTTTGTAGGGGCTCGCCGCACACGCTTGGCCGGTGGTTGAGGTCGGTAGCCCATTTGCGCGCAGCCTAAATCTCATTTATGTTCATACACTACATGGAATTTCAATTATGATTATACTTGTATTTAAAAATTGAGTATTTTCGAATTTTTCATATTAATATCACATATGTATTAATAGATACGTTCTAACTAAATTTAAAACCAGCAACAAATTATCACAACTTTTTTCATTGAAAAACAGTACTAGAGTACTGTTTTACATAAGTGGAGTACTTATTGTATTTCAAACAAAAAAAAAACATAGTGTGCACTTTGTTTTGACTAGTTTTAAATTGTGTTGTAGTAAACTTTATTTTTCATTGTGTTATCTCTATTTTTCTTCTTTACATTCCTATATTTAATTTTAGTTAGCATTATGGGTATTAAGATTTTAATGATTGTATTCACATTAAATATATCTAGTCATTTATATATAATATTTAAGAGCTATGACATAATGGTAATAAAACCGATGCTACGTTTATTCTGTGATGCTATTTAACGCAACATTATTTGGTATGATTTTTGAAAAATATATATAACGGTTTTTCAAATGTTAGACAACTAGATTAAAGACCTAGAAATTCCAAAACATTTTTCTAAGCTGTCGAAATGTTAAATTAATTACAAAAACTTAACTTGGATAATAGCTATATGTTGAATATGTGTTAATTCAATTCATAATATGGCATAGCTCTTACAAAAATATCATATATTTTAATTAATATTATTTCAAATAGTGGTTTGTTTAATGTACTGTTTTATTGTAATAAAGCTATAGCATTACGTTTGAAAAGTTTGTTTTATTGATAATAAAAATATACGTTTTCATCAATTTTTTTATTACAAATACACCTATAATTCCAGATACCCGTCAGCTTTTAATTGAATCAAACTGAATATATAATGGTTTTATTTTAATAACCATTGTTATTACTTATTAGCGATGCGCGATGGCGAGTATCTGGAAATAGGTATTTGTGGCACTAGCAGCTTTTGTACAATACTTCTTGGATATCTCAATGTAAAAACGATGACCTGCTGAAAAATAGTGGAAATTAAGCGGCTAGCTGTCTGAAATTTTCTTAATATTTGAGTTTTTTTGTGTTTATGGCTTGGCAACTAGGCCTTTAGGCCAGGCGCAGTTGTATTGTAGGCTACAATCGATGCCATTGAACGGAAATCCTTGTGAAAACTCGAAAGGCCACATTTGACTATATCGTTCACATTTCTCACAAAAACACATAATTACTATTCAAAAACTTACAATCCTACAACTATTGTTCATTTTAGAGTAATTTAACACATTTTTAGAAAATAAAACTGCACAGCACAATGTCCCCTTTCAGTTCCCGCCAAAAACTCATATTTGAGGAGTTGAAGAATATAAAAGTCAGAGTATTTAGCTGGGTGAAAAAATCCACCTGGTGCTCTCAAAGTTAAAAAAAAATCTGTTTGAGGACGTTGAGATTTTAATAGCCTCTTAGTGCCCACGGTCCTTAAAAAGTACTTCAATGAAATAGTGAATAAAGCCCAACATCAAATCTAATTTCATAAAATGAACGCCCAGGGTACTATTCTAAGTACCCCAACTTTAACCATTGCTACTAATTCCAATTAACCACATTTTTAGAAAGCGATGTCTCCGAACGTATGTTTGAGGTTTTTATTTGTATACGAGCAAGCAACAGTGCCAACAAAACAAAATAAATTTGTCTTTCTTGAATTAACATCGAACAAGATTATCGAGTGTGAAAATAAATCTTAATGTATTCATAAAATCTTTACGATTTGTGTTGATGTGCTTATCAAAAATAGGTGCTTATATACTATATTTGCTGTTTACATCAAAACTTTATATAGATCTGAGATATAGTGAAAATTATCTTAATTCTAAATTTAATACCTTTTAATACCTTTGGGTTACTAAGGACTATTATAATTGTTTCGAATGTTTTAAATAAATAATAATTAAATAAATATTTCAATTAATTTTAGGATTTTTTTGTTTATTAAGGTTATTAAATTAGTTTTCAAGTTTAATTTCATTTTTTATTTTTTAGAGGTACTTAATTGGAAATAAATGATGTTGTAAATGTTTGTGGTTTTAAGTTGAGTGCTTTTGACCCAAGGCCTACCAAAAGATAAGCTGTTTTTCCTTCTCCTTCACCTGATACAAGAAAAAAATCATATTTGTGAGATTACTGTAAGGTACAATTTTTAAAGTTCAAAGTCTTGAAAGCGCTGAAAAACTTGGGAGTCAAGAGGATGGAGTAATATTGGTAACCAAAAATAAAAATCGTATTATAAAAGACAGGCGACCGAAAATGATTTTTTATGTGCAAATGAACAGCGCTGTTGGTAGGTAGGTAGGTATATAGGTGAGAGTTAACGTATTTAATAAATACGTATAATTATTATTTGTACGTGTTTACTTTATCCGAACAATGAGTTGGCATATTTATGGCATTGTTAAAAATATTTTAGCCTAATTTAGCAGTTTAATTCTGAGTAGCTAGCTTTCAATTTAAATCTGGTCACACAGTCACACTATAGTTTATTTCGGGAGTTTTTGGCGGGAACTGAAAGGAGATGTAGTGCTGTGGAGTTTTATTTTCTAAAAATGTGTAAAATTTCTCTAAAATGAACAATAGTTGTAGGATATTGATAGTTTTTGAGTAGTAATTATGTGTTTTGTGAGAAATGTGAACTGTATAGTCGAATGTGGCCTTTTGAGTTGTCACAAGAACTTCGTTGAATGGCACCAGCTGATAACCTACAGTTCAGCTGTGCTACACATAGTATAAGTTCTTTTTAAACATATTTCCGACTAAAATACATAGTTTCTATGGTCACGAATAAATAAAAAAAAATAGATTATTTCGGAAATGTCAATGAAAGTCTAGACTAGTGTCATGTCAAGTTGTCCATGATTCGTGAAACTGAATTTGGCAAAATCAATGGCAAGTGCCTTGGAGCCACAATTTTTAAAAAGTGAAGTGAGACTGAATTGTCATTAATTGTCAACAATTGTGAGGAGATGAGTTGAGGGTGTTAGATTTTTTATAGAAATTAAAATAATTATTTAAATTATTGATGACATCATAGCAAAAATATTATTTTGTTCAAATTAACAAAAAATCTTGACATACTTTACGTAATATAGGTATAGCTGAATAAGAGAACTTCAAAAATGTTGAATTCATGTAAGTTTGACAGTTTTCATATTTTGAAATTATTTTATTTTTAAATCACTAAAATATAGAAATGAATATTACTCCTTTTTTATTTAGTTTTTCGCGGCCTTCTGGGTGCCGAGGAATCCCCGACTAAAGTACTTGAAGTTAGGTCGGACAATTATATTTCAAGGCCTATACACTACAGAGAAGATTCTATGCTATTATATGGACCAAAAATTCCACCGGACTCAAAAAATAAAGAAAAATACTATGAAATAGTCCTACATAAGCCTTTTACAGAGAGCTTACATTTAATGTACAGGTCAGATAATTCTTTATTTATATGTAGTATTCCATGGCTAGTTTCCATGATATATACTTATGTATAGAGTTCTGTTTGGACCACAATCTTACTTGATGTTATATAATTGAATATTTTTTGTAGACTAACCATGGGAAGACCAGGCATGCAAATTTTATTGGGGTGTACTAGTAATCCACAATCTGCAAGGTTTTGTTCCTCTTCCCACATTTTACTTTTAGGGGATTCTTAAATTATCTGTAAATTTTATTGTGAAGAATACAAAAAAATACTTAAAATATAGGAGACAATGAAGTTTTAGACCAGAATTCAAATTTTATAGAAATATTACAAAAATAAATATGGAGTTTAACTGTAATAGAAAACTTATTGAAATATTGAAGTACATAATTTCATAAAGAGTTATTAAATAATTAATTAAATAGTATCTTTGTTCAAACATCTCACTCAGCTCTTTCATCTTTAGTTTGAATGATGTAATAATATGAGTCATGTAATGGCCTGGTTTGATTGCCAATTGTTTATGATAATATGAGATACCTTTCAGAAAGTCATTACCATGTTATTGGCAGTGATCACATAAATATTCACATTTGAATTAGTAAACAATAACTGGTCATCCAAATTTTAAAGCACTAAAATATGTCATATCTTACTACATAAATATTTATATTTTGTTATTAATAAGTAAGGAACAAAAAGATTTTGTTGTGTGTGTGTTTGGTGTTAAGTTACATCTAAAGTTGATCTTGGGTGATAAATATGATATAATTCCTTTTCATAGTGATATATTAGTGTTGAATTTAGTTTGTCTGGATATTTGACTTTTTCATCTTTTTTATTTTGTGAACTAGAGACAAAAGTAAGATACTTTTATTCTGAAAATTGTAAGTTATGGTGGGATACCAGTCTGATGTGTATACCAGCAAGCCATGTGAAAGCCCTGGTTTCTTTATATGAATCTCAACCTTACACTCTTGGCCATAGTTTAAAATCTATTTATATTTTTAACTGGCTTATATACTATTATAAACGGTCTAATAAGAAGTTATTAACTTTATGAATGATATTAATATTTTTTTATATTACCACACATTTCACTAAAATGTTAAATACAAAACTGCAATGAAAGTAAAAATTATTAAATTATTATTAAATACTCTTCTCGTAATTGAGCAATATACCATGTGTTATACTTTCAGCTTATTCCGATCAAATAGTTTAGAGACTGCTGAAGAGAAATTTATAGTTTTTAAAGAGAAGATACCAGTGTTTATTAAAGTTACTAGGGAAGTAAGTATGACATTGCAAATTTTATTATTATCCACATCAAATTGCTGTGCAATAACGGAAGTTGTGTGAACTCTAATACACAGCTATTCATTGCTTACCATAGACAACTATACAGGGTGGAAACTTTCAGAGGGGCAGTGAGGCGAAGTACCTTAATCATTGCAGCTACACTAAAATGATCTTAAGAGATTACTCATAATTTTTCCTAAAATTTTGATTCCCATTTATAAGTTTTTTCAAATATACAGATGGCAAGAAAATGGCCATCTTACACATTGTTTAATGCCAATTGATCCCATTTCTGATACTGATCAAAGACTTCTATGGGATCAACCTGGGTTGGAGTAATAAAAATCAGATATTAAACAAAAATTTTTTGCAAATATTTTGTATGAATAATTTACACATTTTTTTATGTCAATCAATCCTGTTTCTATTATGAGTCAAAAACTTCTATCTGACTAACATTTGAAGTACTAAGACAGTCAGAAATCTTAAAAAATATTTACCCCTACAGGCCTACATCTTTTGAGATGTCCAACTTACCTATTTTATTTATTTTTATTTACTGAATGAAAATAGACAGTAAAAATTATGAGTCAATGTTCTACTTACTTTATACCAGGCAAGTATTGAACACTACGGAACCATTAAATCAACCTGTTTTTATTTCAGTGTACAGTAACAATACTCCAAAAACTATGTGACACATTATCAGAACACCAGTCTTGGACGATAGCGCATGTTGTTGCCCATTTTGGACTCTATGAGTTGTTCAACCATCCTGACATACAGAAACACATTCATGACATTGATCCTGCTACAGGAGTGACTCCAATAATGGTAAGTTGCACAATTTATATCTGTAATAATATTTTATTTGAGAGTTGTTGTGGCTTAATGGCTAATGCACCTGTGTCTCATTCTAATGAACCTGAGTTCCAGTTCCGATACTGAACTGGGAAGTATGCACTGCTTAAACAGTTTTTATTATTTTACATGCATATGGTTACATTTTGCACTAGGCGTGAGGCATATTTATGCTAACAGTTAATAATAACAGATATTCATAGACAACATAACATTTGTTATTTCTAGAACACAATACAAATCAAACATAAACATTAGCTACCTAACAGTTCTGTTAATTATTATTTTTCTCTCGTCTAAGCAAATCATAATGAAGCTAAAAAGAGATGCACCTACTAGTCATCTGTGTCTGTGTGTCTCATTTACACTTCAAGGACTTGTACGGGCTAGAACGAGACACCTAATATTTATAAGGTAACAATGTAAAGCATTTAAGATGTGCACACATTATGGGACGCGTCTGGAAACAATGTGCACACCCAGAATCGGACGCGGCTATTGTGTTGCCAACTTTCCTTAGAGAAAACATGCTATGTGAACTCTTAATAAGCGCTACATTGGCAAGGATTTGGAAAAAGCGCTGAAAATAAAGTAATAAGACTAGATACTTTCTTAGTTTACTTTATTATTAACACTTGGTCTTTTGACGATAATATAGTAATACACATCAATATTTCAGTGAAGAGTTACATAATTAAAAAAAGCGCGAAATAAAATACTAAACGCAGAAAAATAACTTTGTGTGTATGTAGATGGTACAGCGAGATAAAAATCTAACACTGAAAGCGCTAAGTTGGCAACAGTAGGTATGCACCGTAAGCCACGTAAAGGAACTTCATTCCAATAACGACATATTATTTAATAACAGTTAATCAATGCTGTTATTTTCCACCATTCGGCCATCTAGCTCCTTGATAATACAGAATTATTAAGAAGACTCGAAAGGACAAAACCATTTGAGTTAGTGTTATAATACTCTAATAATAATAAAGTGTAGTGCTATGTGCTTTACATTAACAAAGAACACATAAACAAAGTGTCTTCTCCTTAATAAAGACAATAGAAAACATGTTATTGGACACATTCTTAGTTTAAGTTATATCTAGTTATTTTAGGTCAGATTTAAATTACTCAAAAGTCTTATTTCCTAGATTAGATTGTAATTTTAATGTTGTATCACTAAGATACATCATTTATGGAAAAAAAATCCACTTGCTGGCAGTGAAAGATCATGAAGAAATTTGCACATCAGTATAGATTAATAGGTTGCCTATTATTTGGGGTCAACAATGGTGATTTTTACCCTATACAAATGTTGACACAGTTTTACACTACTAATAATTCCTCCCGATGTATCTGCACAGTAGACGAATTTTAGAAGCGCAGAAAACTTCGATCTCTTACTGCGAATAGTGTAAGCGGAACTGAACTAGTAATGCATAGCAGCAACACTATGTCATTTCCGCTCGTGAATAAAGTTCGATATAGATTACTTAATGATAATTATTCAAATGAAAACTGACGATCGGAAATATAAGTTTTGTAAAACTGTAGTAACTTCCAATTCAACTATGATATTTTTTTCCTAAATTATATTATTTTTTCATATATTACAGGTGGCAGTAAAAACGGGTAGTGTTCGTGTTGTACAAAGTCTAGTCTCATTAAACTGTTCTTTGGACACTATTGATATTGAAGGAAACACAGTATTCCATTACGCGTCAGCTAGCAATAAGGAAATTATTAATGTAAGTTCAAAGTATAAGTTGCAATATGTTTTATTTAATTTCTTCAATAATATTAAGTATGATTCATGACTTCTACGTTATATGCACTATAGAAAAGTTCTTATATTTTAGCTGTTTGCATTTCACTGTACTTTAGAACAAAAATGTTCAAAGGAACGGTGCTGCCATAAATAGCGACTCTTACTAGGTTTGATACATTTGGTTAGACATATTTAGTCCATCTAAATTGTCGGATAATCTAAGCTAAGGTAATAATAGTAGATAATAAGGATAAACTATACAATTGTTGGCATCCTGTCAGTTTATTCAGTATATTAATAAATCTTAATATTTTTTATTTTGTAGCCATACATAAATATTATTATGATAATCGTATGGCTATAAAATAAGAAAGATTAAGTTTTTTAACATTTAGGACAAATCAAGAGGGTGCTAATCATCAACTGTCTCCACGATGGTATAGTTTACACAATATAGATATTTAAAAAAAAAAACATTAAGGGCCTTTAATTATCTAATGACATTACTAGAAAATTCCACTCGTGTATATCATGAAATTTTGCAACTATAACCAAATTTTTGTTACTCTGTGAACAGAAATATAGGCATCTTTTATTGCAGTCATGTGTAACTGAGCATTAAAAAATAACGCTAATAAAATGGTACAGTCATCTTTTCTTAGCAAAGTATATACATAATCACGTGCTACGTAATGACTTATAATTACTTGACCGTTTGAAACATTCAAAAATCTTAATCACACTGATTGTCCGACGATGCAGTAAAATTAGAATTTAATTCACCTTTTGATCATTACAAAAATATTTCCAAAAGCTTTACTTTCAGTGTGTCCAAAACTGTCCAAGTCTTTCTTGCACCTAGCAATTATTATACTTTTCTGTTTCTACATTTGTACTCAATCTACTTGTTTGCAAGATCCATTGGCTGGTAAGTCGTCTGTCAAGACATCTAGCTATTTATGTGTTTGCAAATATGTAAAGTTTGAAAAACAAAGAAACATTGTATCTTAGTCGAAATTTTAAATATCAAAACTACATCTAATTGTCGTAATATGTTTGCTCATGTATGAGTTATATTTGAATTTCATATGAATTACAGAATGTAAATAGATATACAAATCACAAAGATAACACACAAGACATTATTATCTATTATGTATAGCTCAAGATCATCGCGATTGATGTGTTTATAATCATTGCTCTAACATTAATTATGCATTAGAATAGAACATAATATTCTATTAATTAGTTATTTTAATTATAAGAATGACGAATCATCTTATTAGTAGTAGCACACGAGTCTTCTATACAATAAGCTAAAGCAAAACTATCATTAAAGAACTGAAAACAATTATTGTCATTGCATTGCTGACATTTGCAATTCGTTTATGTGACTTCGTTTTTAGGTTTTCGTTTAGTTAGATTTTTTTTATCACGTTTAAGAGACTATCTTTGTAGTCTAAAAGTAAAAGTATTCATTATAGTGGAGGAGAAGATGAACAACGACCTTCACCCATCTCATAACTAGATGAGATATATTTTTTTATCAAATTATATTGATTTATAAATACGCCTATGATAACTTGCCAATCGCAAAATGTTCGTAGCTATTATACAATTCATTTTAATCAATTTTTTTTCATAACCTATTTGAAGGTTATGAAAATAATTTATTACTGATTACTTTTGATAACTGAACAAATTTAGTTTCAACTGATAGTTTGTAACATGGAGAATATGTGAGCTTTGATAGGCTTGCCTACTTATTTCTGTTCATGGCTACCTGGCCAGCAGGTATAAACAGATAAGTCAATATAGGTAACTACACCGTTCTCTTAACCAATAAAAATTGGTATCATAAGAAAGATAATTTAATTACAAAAATAATTATACAGGCCATGTTTTAAAGACTTCAAAATTGGCCATGTACACTTTTCGGTTGGCAAGCTATCATAGGCGTGTTTACAAATCAATATAATTTGATAAAAAATATGTCTCATCTGGTTATAAGACGGGTGAAGGTCGATCTTCAGCGTCTCTAGACTATTATGGCGTCTACCATAATAGGAAACATGGTGTGACACTGCTTCTTGTTTATTCTGTATGCAATTGTACAAAAAACATTTGTATATGGACTAGCACGCGTAAACTTCTAACCTATATTTGACGGAAGACAATATTGTTACGAGTTACGGGACTCGAATTGAAATGCCGTTTGAAATTACTATAGAATTTATTAGAACTATACAAACACGTATAACACAGATATAAATGTAACTAGACACAACCAGTACAAACATAATACACGATTCAATAACACGCGCAAAGTTCGTCACGTCGCTTATCGAATGTACACACGTCTTGTCTCGCTTGTAACCATCGCTAGACTGCCGCACCCCTCCGTTGCGGCATTGCTTTATTTACTCCACGACGCAATATGTCTACCTGGCAAGCGACGACTCAATTTCCCAGAAATCATAATCCGCACACCTGCCTAATTATGCCTGCGAACGGCCATGAACGAGTACAATACACAATAGGCTGTTTTCTAATTACAAATTTTAAGCATAAGGCAAACAAAAGAAGTCCAAATGCCGAAAAGGTAATAAACTGCAGGTGTGCATTGGTCTTTGTCGGTCGTAACAATATTATCTCATTATTTGTTTCCGAGCGATCGGGTATTTAAAATTCTCATCACGCAAGAGAGGGTTTCCTGTTGCAATAGCTATAGTCCTAACTGATAAAATAGTAATTTTTATTTAAAGATCTTTCGACATTCTGTATTCAATCTGATCGTAACGTAGTGTACGCTAATCTTTATCCATAAATATCAAAACCAAAGGTGACTTGTAGGTGTTAAGTAAATACGTTCATGTTTACCATGAGTTTTATTTAAACTCTATGTATAAACACATCGTTTCCGTAGTTCAATGATGTCATGTGTAAAATATCGTTTGTACTAGCCAGGTTTTTATCAATAAATATTTGACTTCGTTATTCAAAGACGATTGGACGTGCCATGGCGCTTCAAGTTGCAACGCTATCCAGTTTAAGAATAAGTTATATTTTTCCAAAAATTCCTAATATACGATTTATGTCAACATTAACGAAAATTAATTTGAAATATTGCAATGTTAATATGGAACGTAGTGCGTGTAGTCATTTAAAATTATTTATATTGAATATAACACTTCGCAAGTATGCGAAAATTTTAGGAAATGCTAATCAGAGTTTTAATGGTGAGTAATGTATTTTAAATTGTAATTATTTAGTCGTTACACATATTTTAGTTCTGATTAATTTGTCCTAATAGTTTACACTATATAACCAGCGTCAAAAAATTGTTTGTATGATGATGTACCTTTACCTGCCTGCCTGAACTGTTTAATTACTATGATTTTGTTAAGAGGGAAGTGTTATACGGTATATTTGAAATTGTTTTCAGAATATTTTTAAATTGGTACTTTTGCTTAAACTGTACAGGAAAAATAGTGTTTGGATCAGTTTTCCTTCATCGCAATTGCAGTATTCTTCAGATCTTGGGAATGTTATAATATAATACTATGTGTATATTAAAATACTACCTATTCTCCTAAAATATGTTATAGTTCTATGCTCTAAGATTTTCCTAGATTTGACTAGGGTAATATTCTAGAAACAAGAATTATTTCTTGTCCCAAATATTTTTAATACATTATGAGGCAATTAAAAGCTGCGCGATATATCTGCTTGATCGTTTATATATTTTTACATCCTGGTAGCTAGTGGCTAAGGCGTTTTCTGATTTATGGCCGATTCCTATACCTTACCGACCGTTCATTTGCCTTACTATCTATACTATATTTGGTTTAAATTTGACATAAGCTCCATAGAAGTAATGTCAAAATTCAACCGTTTGTAGGGCAAGTGAATGAATAGTGAGGACAATTACAATTTCAACACCAGGCATTGTAATAGACTGATATTGCCATCTTTTAGATTACAAAAAGTATTGTCCTCTTTCTTTGGGGTTGGTATACGCTTCTTCAATAAGATTTCGAGTGAAATGTTAGATCTGCTTTTCACTAAATTAAAAACCAAATTAAAAAGTATCTTACTACAAAAGGAATACTACACTATTAAAGAATACTTAAATGACAAAACTTCATTTACATAGCAGCTCGCTTCAACCTCTTATACTGTATGTATTTTGTACGAGTATAACGTTTTTATCTTGCCATACTTGTAACGAATATACGGAGATATAATGCAGCAAAAAAAAAATTGTACCTACGTCATGTCTTTATATATATATATATAATATTTTTCTATCCTTTAATTGTGTCTCTGTCTTATTGAATATGTACTGTTTGCTACAACTCCATTAATTCTTCAAAAGTCATTCTGTAACATACTTCTGTATAAAACTTATTAAAAAAAAAGAACTTGAGATAAAAATAGAATAAGAAATGTAGAGAAAACAATTTTTAGCTAGACGTGTTGCTGGGGAGTTTCTTGCCGCTTCTTCTCCTTAACAACAATAACACGTTGCGAAGCAGTATACATAGACTAGGAAGTAAAATTAAATTTTAACCTATATGTATGACCTTCAAAAAGTGTTCTCCAGTGGAACTTATTTTGAATAAAAACTTTTGAATTTGTATTTGAAATTTGGACAGTGTCGGCTTTACCTATAGTGCACGGTATGCAGCGCGAACGCCTCCGAAAACGCGAGAGTCACTCGCGGCGCCGGCGCTTCCAAAGACCCTGCGCCCGTGTTATAGCCAACTCTGGGTGCGGTAGTAAAGCAAAATGCGCCACGAGCGCCTCCTATACTTTATACATTACTATGAATTTTTGTTCACTGATGAAAATATAACTAATTATTCAATTTTGGCCGCGCGCTTACTAGAGGGCGCCAGGGTATTGATTGCACACAGGTGCTATATGGGCTAGAACCGCTTCTGAGTAAAAATATAGGAATCGGCCAATAATGTGCATATGACAACAGTTAACACGTGCTGAAGGTAAAGGAAAATATCGTAAGGAAATTTACACATTGAGATCACCGTTTCGTAGAACAAAATAACTCAGCAGTAGTTGTTCATATGATTTTTATACTTAGACAGAATTTGAATTATAATCGTAATTATTAATTTAGCAGTATAATACCTCACAAATTTTGTAACATTTCTACCCACATATGAATGTAAATGAAACATTCAAGTAATACATTAGAGCACAGGCTTTGCCTAGTTTAGGTGTTACTATTCACTAATTTTATTAATTACTGGGATATGCCCGCGATTTCATCTACGCTTGACTTGAAATTCCCACGGGATTCCCGGGATAACACACATTTTATTACATTAAATTTGCTATCGACCAGTAAAACAATCACATTGGTATTCGATTTTTTTATCAGGCCATTTTAAATCTTTCCCGGAAATATTTCCGCGGGATTCCCAATATAAAAAGAAGCGCAAAGTTTTAGTCTAAGAATTAGCTGTCGATCAGCGAAAACTGCATCGAAATCGGCGCCTTAGTTTTTACGTGAATTCCGAACAAATAGACAAACAGACAAGAAATCTAAAAAAATTGCATCGAGCTCTCCATCGTTTATATATATTATATAATATAATCTATCCCACCTGTTTTTTTTTAAATAGCTTCAATGTACAGACACGGCATGTTTAGAATGTTATAATATTATAGATTTTTATTTTTCCCTAATTATTAATTATATTTAAGCTATTTTATTTTAAAAGCAGGATGTTCTGGTACCTAATAAAATATTTTATTATTTATTAGTTCGCGCTTGATTCTAGAATGATTTTTGTTCTAGAATTAATTAGACTTAAGTTACGTTTTAGGTTAACTTACATCTATGTATCTTGTAAGAAAGAAATGTTCTATTAAAACAGGTATTAGCCAGCAAAAAGGCCACCTCCCTAAACATATACAACAAACAGGGTTATACGCCGTTGCACATGGCGTGCCTCGCGGATGCACCCGATTGCGTACGAGCGTTGATGTTGGCTGGCGCTGATGTAAATTTAACTGCTGCTAAACATCCTACTAGCACTATACCTGGTAAATATATGTTTGTTGTTTTTAAATATACAGGTAAATTTTTCATCTGAGCATTCAGGGCCAAATTCTGAACTATACAAAACAGCCAAAAACACTCAAAGGAGCCTTAAGGCTGATTTTGATGAAAACTAACGTGGTATCATTACATTTTTGTAAAAATAATTTACCCTTGTCAAGAATCGATTGGCTGATTTTGAAAAAATAAACACATACAATATTATTATACAAATCATGGTCTACCTTGTAAGAATCAATTTGTGTGATTGAATGTCAAACGGAAAAAAACGGCAAAAGGGATGATTTTGGACAAAATGTTTGAGTGTTTTTCGTCATTTCGCACAGTTTGGGATTCGCCATGGGCCTTCTATTTGAAAAATTCAACCTGTATAGACATTACTAAAGCTATTTGAAATTCTAAAGAACCGGTTGACCAAATTTTATGAAAACTACTTCATAGTTATTAATGTCACGAACAGTTGCAAACATATGCATGTTTTAATATTTATAAGTAGGATATGCCCGCGACTTAATCCACGCTTGACTTGAAATTCCTGCGGGATTCCTGGGACAAAAGTGCAGCATTAAAAAAAATGTAAGCTATAGTTTTAGTGAAAACTGTGTCGAAATACGCTAATTTGTATGTACCCGAAAAACTAACAATCGCTCCCGGAAATATTCCCACCGGCTTCCCGGGATAAAAATATCACATATTTTATTACATAAAATTTGCTATCATCAGTCTAAAAATCGCATTGGAATTCAACTTTTTTTCAATTGGCCATTTTAAATAATTCCCAGAAAAATTCCCGCGGGATTCCCGGAATAAACAGGAGCCCAGATTTTAAGTCAAAGAATTTGCTGTCGAAAAACGCAACCCGCATGGCAATCGGCCCAGTAGTTTTTATATGAATCCCGAAAAAACAGACAAACCGTCAAACAGACAAGAAATCTAAAAGCAATTGCATCGGGTTCTCCATCGTTTTTATAGTCTATTCCAGTTGTTTTTTTTAAATAGCTTCAATGTACAGACACGTCATGTTTAGAATTTTATAATATAACTAGCGGTTCCGGCAGACTTTGTCCTGCTCTGAAAAATAAAAATCTACAACCCATCTAATCTAAACCACCCCGGGACCCACTCAAACACTAATTTTTTTACACCTTGGGTTACAATATTGAACTTTTAGTAGGGATCCCTAGTTTTTTCTAATAATAAATATAGCCTATATTAATCTGGGATAATAAAGCATTCTAATGCTGAAAGAATTGTTGAAATATGTCCAGTAGTTTTTGAGTTTATTCGTCACAAACATACCAATACAAATCTTTCCTCTTCATAATATTAGTATAGGTAGATTAACGCGAATTCTAGCTATGAGTATAATTATAAGTCGAACAAAGTCACTTGCGCGTCTTTCCCTCCCTTTTTCCTTAAGTGGGGATTACAATATCCAATTTGCAGAGCGTTCAATTCGGTGTGCTAGCTAGTACACTAAGGGCCGGTTCCTGTGCAAATGAATGTATTCGTTTCAAAATGGTATCTTACAGATTACTTATTGAAAGTCATGAGCCTACCACCGCTTTCAAAGCAATTTTATTTACTGTTAAACGAGAAGAAGCTGTGCGCATAAAACTCCCCAGCAACATATTTTTCTTCATAATTATTACTAGCTGTGCCCCACCGTTTCACCCGCGTGGTGATGGAAAATCGTTATATTTTGGATAATTCACACTATATCTTTATAAATTATAGCCTATGTGTTATTCTGATGTGTAAGCTTATCGTATACTATATTATCCTAAAGTTTCATCAAAATCCATTCAGTAGTTTATGCATGAAAGAGTAACAAACATACATCCATACATTACAAACTTTCGCGTTTATAATTTTAGTAGGATTATGTCTTTTTTTAATGTAGTTTATACTAATACAAGGTTTATCAAAATAATTTATATGAATGATTACTGAAAGGGCTTGGAGGCGATCGCATTATACCCAATGGGTGCAGTCGTCTACAAAATCTTTCGTTCTATAATAAGCCTATATCTTACCGACCGTTCATTTGCCTTACCATCGGTTAAAAATGGACATAAGCTCCATACAAGTTTTTAATAAATTTTATTCGGTATTTAATTAGAGAAATATATTATACCATACAAATTTTAGCAGGACACTTGTATATATGCATGCCTAAAGGCGGTATTTGGAGAACTATATACATTAAATTTAACACCTTTATCTATACCCATTTTCGCATTAAATAAATTGAATTGAAGTAATGTCTAAATTCAACCGATGGTGAGGCAAGTGAATGAATAGTTAGATATAGAAACCGGCCATAGATTAGCAAGCGCCGCTTGGCAAGCGTCGCAGAACCCATACGATCATGCTAGCTCATTTAGCGCTCTGCAAATTAGATAGTGTAATGTTCTGCACATATTCAAAACCATTCAAAATCAAAATCTGAAAATAGTCTTATTCATATTGAGTTAGAGTAAATTTGAAGGCTTCTTTCTGGTTCTTAAAGAAGCCTACAAACTTACTCTAACTCAATATGAATAAGACTATTAGTCTTTAACGCCTTATTACACCACGCGATATTCAGGGACACTCACTATATGAGGAAGGTCCCTTACTAGAATGACCGAGCGGTTCAGGCCGATTCCCCCTAAGCACGCTTAATGTACACGAAAATAGCAGCGCGGTGGTGACGCGGCGGCTCGGTGTATAGCAGCATGTCGGCATTGCTGTCTAGAAGAGCGCTAAAGGATACGTTTTCAGGCATTCTTAGGCCCAGATTGTAAAAAGATGAGAGTGATTTTAAGAATTGTTTTTATTATGTTATTTTTTTTTATAATTGTAATAGGTTTAATTATTTTGAATTAATTAATCGGGTAGTCTGTTTTCATATCATTAATTGTTGAAATTCATTCACATAAATCGATTATGATAATCGATAAGTTATTTTATTTATGAGTTCTCGTCTTCCAGATAGAAACATTTTGAAATAGAAAAATATAAAGCTTTTTTAGGCCATATCTTAACTCATTACATTTCTTAGGCCCAAAAGTCCCCGTCTCCTTTGGAGCTCTAAATATTGTTTAGTGTAATACGACTTTAAAGTTTCGCGTATGGACGTACGTAATATTTATATATTCGCATGTTTGTATGCAATTTATGAGAAGGCAAGTAAAGACAGACTAACAGACAGACAGAGAATAACAAAATAAAATTAGTAAAATGCTTAAAAATTAGTTTATAGTCAGTAAATTTCAGTAGGCAATTCATTTTCAGTTGTTGTTGTCAGTTGAGATAATGTTAAGTAATTTTAAAAACCGACAAATTATCTATGGTGTGTGTAGGTATATAATGTGATCGACTTGCGCCCCATAGGTCCTGTGTCCGGGTACCACGCACCTCTTGCACCCTCGGGGAAAGGTACATTATCGTACAATACGGTTTCATCTCGCAGCATTATTTTTTAAATTTCTTATTACAGGAATCGTTGGCGACATATTACAAAATAGTCAACCGAAGTTATTTCAGCAAGATATGAAACGTGGTGGTACACCTTTACATTGGGCTCTATCAAGAGAGGTTATAGAAGCTTTGGCCGATAAAAACTGTGATATTAATGCATTGAATTTCGATGGTCGTACTGCTTTACACATACACGTGTTACGCGGTCGATTAGAGTGTACCATTTCGTTATTGTCAAGAGGTGCTGAACACTCTGTTGGTGATAAGGAGGGAAATACACCTCTTCATTTGGCAGTTAAACAGTCGAATGTGACCATAGTGCAGGCTTTAGTTGTTTTTGGTGCAAATCTGGAAGCGTTGAACAATATGGGATATACAGCAAGGCATATTATACCGACGGAAATGAGTAACAGTAATGCTGATAGGATATTGTATGTGCTGCATGCCGTTGGTGCAAAAAGGTGTGTTTTTCAACATGTTTCGTGTTATAATGTTTTCATTTCTCATGTTCTGAAAGTACGCTTGAAGTAGCCTGATCACAGGGATGAAAACAGTACTTTTCGTCCCTGGGAAACAATATTCCCTGCTGTCAAAAAGTTAAACACTATGCGAAAAATATAGATAATATATGCGACTCATGTCACAATTTTTATTACAGCAACTGAGAAATCGCGGCGTGGCATAAATTTTATTTAAAAAAAATTCATGAACTTCGCAACATCATTTTATACTTATAAATTACTTTTCACTAAGTTATAGTTTAATTTACATCAATTTGAGCTAAATATTTAATATTATTAGTGACAATAACATACTGGCTGGTAGGATGCCACAAATACTTAATGTTTCATATGCGACTTATTAAATGAGTTCATCAGATTTAGACAACGATTTTACACCTGATTTCATAAGAGAAGTAGTTATTTGTTTAACTAATCAGTTTTTATATACTTTCATCATTTTCGAAATGAAAAGAGAGAGAGAGAAAGAGAGATAACACTTTATTGCACACCAAAATATACAATTACAAAAACAGACAATATTTACAATATTTTCTAGGCAATACAACAGGCGGCCTTATCGCTCAAAGCGATCTCTTCCAGGCAACCTAAATGAAACAAAAAATTGAATCAGGCGATATAGGTGGTGAAGGAATAAGAATAGATACATAAATACTCAAACTAGTTTAAGAAATGAATATACAAATACATACATATATACATAGTCATATATATACAATAATACATAAGTTATTATAATAATAATGTATTAGCATGATTATATTCTGTTAATCAGACAAAGGTATTTGTGGACAAATAGTGTTTTCTGAGCAAATTTCTAAATATTAGTAATGATTTGGCCTCTCTGACTGTGAGAGGCAGCATATTCCAAAGTTTGACAGCCTGAACCGTAGAAGAATTATCATAACAAGATGAAGTGTGTGCAGGCGTCATAAGTTTTCGGTACGTATCATGGCGCAAATTACGGGCCGATAGGCGAAGAAATTTAAAACGTCCCTTAAGGTATTGGGGACTATTAGGAGTAAATAATATGTTATAAAGGAGAGTGAGAATGTGAGTATTCCAGCGAAAATGAATAGGAAGCCACTTGAGTCTTTTACGAAATTCAGAAACATGGTTATATTTTCGCAATCCAAATATGAACCTAATACAAAAATTCTGAAGCCACTCAAGCTTGTTCAACTGTTCTACGGTTAAATCTCGATAGCAGGCGTCAGCGTAATCAAGTATGGGAAGCAAGAGAGACTTAGCAAGCGTAATCTTGGTAGCAATGGGCAAAAAGTTTTTTAATCTTCTGAGGGATTTAGAAGATAAGAAGACTCTGCGACTTAAATCGGTGATGTGAGGCCGCCAAGACAGCTCCCTATCGAAAAGCAGTGTTAACCTCGGGTGAAAGGCCTATTTTGGCACTCAAATTATTAGCTCATTTGCTACGCTCGTGTACCAAACCATCTCATACCTAAATAGGTCACTTTAACCTCTCGTGAAACAATCTAGTATTTTATGTTAACACAGACTGCTTGAAGTAGATCAATTATTGGGTTCCATTGATTTCTAATAATTATGAATCTATTTTGGTGTCTTTATATAATGGAATGTTGTCACTGCCGCTTATGGACGTTTGCAAAGACCTGAGGTTGATAAAATGTCAACACATTGCCAGTGTCAAGGAAATTTCTGACCCTTTAAACAGCAACCTCGTGTGGTAGTATAGAGAGAAATCTTCAGCGGGAAGTTCCCTCGAGATTGTTGTTGTATATTTTTACTTATACAGTATGGTTCAAAGATCTTCAAAAATTGTATACTAACGTTGTTATTCATAGAGAGTTAGAGTATGTTTGAATGCTTCTTGAACCATAAAGAAGCTTTCAAACTGGGATTACCACCTTTTTTGAAGAAAATATAATATTTTTGTTTATAGCCGTAAAAATGTAGTTCTTTTGGGAAACCCAGAGGAAAAAATAGTACACATTTATAATTCATTAATTATTTTATATTTTATTTATTGTATTATTGAATTTTCTGTCTGTATTTATTACAACTTTTTGCTTTGGCCAGCAAAATTCTATTATTTTTAAAATAATAATAAGAATCTGAATAAAAAGCGCGACAATTAAATTAGTTTTGAAATTATAGTACATTTCATACTATATTATTTTTCCAAGATTTTAGTACGATACAAATATTACAGTACGGTTGGGAACCTTAATTCAAACTTACTCTAACTCTCTATGAATAAGACCGTTCGATAATATTGCATACTGACACAACATGGATTAACGTCTAGAGAAAAGCTATTGACAATTTTATTTTTGCAACGAACCAAATGAGGGTCTAATTAGTGTATCTCGCTGATAGTAGCTAGATTAAGATGTTCCCACAAGACCAAATAGCTACCAATAAAATGACATTGATCCAATGCACATGTTTACTTTAGTAAACAAGAAACTTTGTCGTTTATGTGACTTGTGCAGTAGTCAATTTTTGGGTTTTTTGAAAATGTCTAACTTAAGTATCATAGGCACGTTTATGTGGGCTTAGTTAATTAGGTGATTGGTTGTGATGGCACAATCAACTTTCGAGGTATATTGGGCAGTTTAGTATTCACGTTCTTTGAGAGTGAGACACTGGGGTATTTATTCTATTCTAGATGCGCCCCGGAAGTGGCAGGTTGTGGTCCCAGTTGTTCCGCCCGTGGGGACTACAACGGCGTGCCTCCCCCCCAAATGGCAAAAGCGGCTACCAGGGATCTGATTATGCAGATGTTGTCTGTCGCTGCCATGGATCGAGCCGCGAATTTTGGCAACAATCAAAAACAAGGAAGGTAAATTAAATTTTTTCATTATTTGCTCTCTAGAGATTTTGTCGTGGCTATCTCCTCCTAATTTATGAACTTATCCGGGGATAGCGATCCTGTATTTAGGATTAAAATCTATTCAAAAATAATCCGCTTTAAAATTGGGTTCTATTTATTCATCAGGTTTTTTTTAAATTTATTCTTATACTGTGGAAGGAAATAGGAGAAATGGAGGACGGAGATATAAACGTAATAGACTCGGAAATAGGAATCCCTATTAATATTGTTACGACATTTGCACTTCTTTTGTTTACTTTGTGTTTAAAATTTGTGATAAGATAAACAGCCCATTGTGTATTGTAATCTGTTATGGTAGTCATTGGCCAGGTGTGATTCTAAGAAATTCGGTCCGCGGGGTTAGATAGACATATTCCATTTGTGCAGCATAAAGTAATGCCCTAATGGAGAGATCGTCAGTCAAACGATAACCACAAGCGAGGCAAGACGTGTGTACATTCGATAATCTATATAGTGACTGACTTTGCGCGTGTTATTAAATCGTGCATTACGTTTGTACTGGTTGTGTTCAGTTTTATTTGCACCTGTGTTATACGTGTTTGTATATTTCTAATAAATTCTATAAATAATTCCAACGGCATTTTAATTTGAGTCCTGCAATTCGTAACAATATCATAAATGCAAAAGTAACACTGTCTGTTTCTGTTACGCTTTCAATGAAAAACTACTGGACTGAAATTTTGGAACTCTGAACTGAAGCTGTTGGCTGAAACTTACTGAAACTGAAATCGAAAATGGGATAGTTTCCGGGATAAAAATATATCTGTTTCTCTGTTTGTTATGCTTTTATAGAAAACTATTGGACCGATTTGGCTGAAATTCGGTATATATGTAATTTTAATAGCGAGGGTAAACAGGGGATACTTTTCATCCCGGATAATGTGTTAGATTTACGTAAAAGTTATACCAGAAAAATAGAATAGGTTTTGTTTTTGTGATTCGCCATTTTCGTCATTTTGATCATGCTCTTTAAACAAGAGGTACGCACTAGGGTTTGATTAAACCCTAGAATGAAATATATTTTTCAGTCTTACAGTTGCGTTTTCGCTTAATTTAGAAAGTATAAATATGAAAGCGGACTAAGTAGGAGATAACAGTAGGCTATATTCGTGTATCCTACTGTTCGTAACTCACTAATATAAAAAATAACTTCATAAAAGTTGATCCAATGAAAAGTTTTTGTTAGTATTGTAGCAGATTTAGACCAATCATCTCACCTACCCCAATGTGAAACAAGTGTGACAATATGTATGTATATAATATATTATCCTTCAGAAATACAGTGGCAAGAAATAATCAAAATGAGTATAATATGCGGATGGGGCAATGTTTAGATCACGAACCACACAGACTGCCCGAAACTATAATTAAACTTAACTTATTTAACCATAAATAACTGAAAATCTACTTATCCCAAAATAAATTCTACAATATGTCTGGTTTCAAGGTTATTATGTCTCGATGGAGGAGGTATCCGTGGCTTAGTACTCGTCCAACTCCTCCTTAGTCTAGAAGAGGCAGTGCGCCGTCCAATTATTCATTGCTTCGACTGGGTTGCCGGGACCAGTACTGGGGGTATACTGGCTTTGGCCCTCTCTGCGGGAAGAAGTCTGAGGGAGTGCCAGAGGCTATATTTCAGGATGAAGGAATTTGCATTTGTTGGTATGAGACCTTATCCATCGGAAGCGTTGGAGACCATACTCAAGGAATGTTTAGGTAAGTATAGTTCGGGACACCTAGCTTGAATTTAACATGGCGGTCGTCTGCGTAGGTACAGTCAGGGAGCGTGCGCAAGCCGAAAAAGACGTGCGACTTATCTAGTTGGCTGTGAGAGTGACTCGAGTGGGAGTGGCGTCGTCCCGTTGCTATGGCTACGTTTGCGCATGTCCCGCGCTCCTCGTACCCCACTTTCGCTTAGACCCGAATACCAGCTACTGCGCATGGGTCAAGTTAGGAGTCGCTTATTATAACTGTTATTTTATACTGCTGGTATTGGAAATTTAAAAGTAAATATACTATAGTAGAATTTGCCAGCGGCTTTGCTCGTGTTGAAAATCCCTATTATCAATATTATAAATGCGAAAGTAACTCTGTCCGTCTGTCTGTTCCGTTTTCACGGAAAAACTACTGGACCGATTTGCCTGAAATTCGGTATATATGTAAATTTTATACCGAGGGTGGTCAAGGGATACTTTTCATCCCGGATAATGTAGTTTGGGGATAGATTTATGTAAAGATTATCCCAGAAAGTAGGATAGGTTTTTATTTTGTGATTTGCCATTTTTGTCATTTTGGTTAATTTGGTCATTTTGGTTGATTTGGTCAACGTGTTCGGTGTGGTCTATGTGGTCTATGTGGTCGGTGTGGTTGGTGTGGTCGGTGTGGTCGATGTGATCGATGTGATCGATGCGATCGATGTGGTCGATGTGTTCGGTGTGGTCTATGTGGTCGGCGTGGTCGATGTGGTCTATGTGATCGGTGTGGTCGATGTGGCCGGTGCGGTCTATGCGGTCTATGTGGTCGGTGTGGTCGATGCGGTCGGTGTGGTCGATGCGATCGGTGTGGTGGATTTGGTCGGTGTGGTCTATGTGGTCGGTGTGGTTGATGTGGTCTATGTGGTCGATGTGGTCAATGCGGTAGATGCGGTCGATGCGGTCAGTGTGGTGGGTGTTGTCGATGTGGTCGATGTGGTCATTTTGGTGGACATATGTAGTTTTAATACCGAAAATTGGCATAGATACTTTCCATCCGGGAGATGCGATAGTTTGCGATATAAAATGAAGTGAATCTTTCTGGGCAAATAGTAGTAACATAAAAATTTGATACTATGTAACCTATTTAGTAACCTCTTTAAACAAGAGGCAGACACTAGAGGTTGAACCGCGGCGCGGCCGCGGGGTAAACTCTAGTAAATATATATGTCATGAAATGGAAATGTTATAAATTTTAAAAAATGTCTACTTGATTTTTACTTCAAAGTACCTAATGACAAATACGCTATTTAGCGAAGTGAAGGTGTAGCCAACCATGAGAGCAACACGTTAGAATTGTCACTATCAAGTAATTCTAGTTGCCGTAGCGATGTGTTAGTGAATTGCAACGATTGTGTTCATAAAACGCGGTTGGAGCGTCATCTTTTTGGTAATAATCGCATATCTTTCGAGATCAATTTTTTTTTGGATGAAAGATACCCTATTCCTATTCTATAAACCTGAAAATGTGTGTGCAAAAGTTCGTAACGATCATCACAAACAAACAAACTCATATTTGTGTTTATAATATTACTTGAACGTTCTTGTATTCTTATGACATCAGCAATTTAACTTCTCTATTTGTTGAAAATATCTTAAGGGAATAATCGAATCAACGTGGATTTAGTTATTATACGTTATTAAACTTCATTTTTATTTGACTTATCGAAACGTCAAATTAAATGTCAAAATGTTATTTTGTACAGGGCGTTCCACTAGTAGCTCACAACGCCCAAAACGCTCAGTTAGCCGTTCCACAAGGCGACCGTGGTCGTTGTGATCGTGGCGAAAACGTCACTAATGACGCCATCATTTTCGATTACACAACGCTCACAACGACCCATGTCAATAGGTGGGTCGAATAGCCGTTCCACTTGGGTTTACGATTGTAACGCCGGCAAGCAAGTGGAACGGGATAAATCGCGGTCATGGTCGTTGTGAGTCTCTAATGGAACGTAGCCATAGTAGCTATATTGAGAAGCAAAATTATTTTCAAATTGACATTTATATGTCGAACTAGTAAACATGATGTATCTTAAAGCTATTGATTTGTCATCCTTTATGTTTTTGACAAATAAATGTTTCAGTTAAAGTCGGAAAAAATGTTTCAATTATTATTACTGCGTACATTTGAAATTACTTTATTTAAAAAAGAATACCTTTCTCAGGAACGGAAACGGTAATGGCCGATATAGAACATCCAAAGCTGATGATTCTCGCCATATTAGCTGATCGGAAACCGGTAGATCTGCACATATTTAGGAACTACAAATCTGCACAAGACATATTGCATGAGCATAATGGGACATCAAGTAAGAGAATGTACCAGTCTTTAGTAATATGGATGTTGGTTGCGGGCTGCATTTTATAATACAAGTACAGGTAAATTAGCTTCGAGAAGTTTTTGCGTTTGTAGTAGTATTTGTATATTTACAAGACTTCTAAACTTGACATTTAGTATTAAAAATTATGTTTAATATTAATTTTTTTTTATATTATTAGTTTCATATTAAGTACCTGCCTATAAAAATATATAAAAAGTATTAACTTATTTATTTATGTGCTGACAGTACACTACTACAAACGCAAAAACGTCTCGAAGCTAATTTATCTGTACCTCATGGCCATACGACATGATATCATTTCTCCTGAGCAGTGTTGGGAATTTGTAATGAGTTCCCAGCTGAGGATTTCCGTAGCGTTAGTATATGGAGCTTTTCAAAAAATTTCTTTGTGAGCTTCAACAAGTTAGCAGCAAGTTCTTTAATGTTGCAAATTTCCATAGGTAACGAAATGAAAGGAAATATTTATTCTTGCATAAATGTAGTAGTATACAGGTGTTATTCCTAGAAATACATGGTTCAGTAAAGAAGTCACTGGTGTGCTAAGCAGGATCTTAATCGTCATTATTTAAATAGTTAGTTCCTATTTATTCTATTAAGTACTTTTTATTTAACCTGTATAATATTTATTACCTTTATTTATTAATAATATAGATCTGTTTTTAATTAAATTGTTATTCCAATCTGTGTATGTCAATTGTTTAATATCTTTAATTAAAATATTATTATTAATTATGTATTGATATTATGTTTCAAATTTGTCATTAAGGAATTCGTTTGTGGAATAATATGATTTGTCTATTAACAATTTCTTTAGTCTGGTTTTAAATATATTTAATGGTATTGTTTTTAACGGTTTTGGTAGTTTATTAAATATTGCAGATGCCATTTCGTAAACACTGTTTTCCAACAGTGCCGTATTATATCTATTAACACTGAATACAATTTGATTCTCTTTTTCTCAAATTTTGCGGTAACTGCTATGGTTTTTAACGGTACTGCTTTCCATCAGATGGTTTGTCAGCTTGCTTGCTGTCCTCCAGCTATAAAAATGATTTTTAGACGATAGAGTAGTTGGCAATCCAATCAACTGAGACACTTTATATCAGTCTCCTGGATATTATCAAGTTATGACGTCATATCTTTATCGAGTCAAATAGCACATTAATTATTGTTTAATCAATAATTAACATTGTTTTTATCATGATATTAAAATTTTAAGAGTAAGATTTTAAACAAGACATTTTGAAACCCTGCTCCTTTGGCAGTTACATTTTGTATTATTATTGTGTAAGATTTTGGAATTAAAATATTAAAAAAACGAAAATACCCTACAAATATATATAAAACCCTGACAAACTTGCGCATCAGGAGGAGAAATAAAATCTTGCTGTTTTATAGAAATATTGTTTTAGAATTAATTGTCAAACGTGTCAACTACTCAACTACCCAATTGTCTTATATCACTATTGGTGGCTTTAGGTCCGCGTGTGGAAGCTGGTGACCAAGCGTCCGTAATAGTCCTGCAGTCCCCACCTCCACCCAGGGAGCAACTGGTGTGGCAGGCGGCCCGGGCCACTGGAGCAGCCCCCTCCTATTTCAGGGCTTCGGGAAGGTAGGCTGAATTGCTAATTTTATCTCAACAATAAACAAAACACATTGTATAACTTAATTATAACCATTTTTTAATTCAAGATATTTAGACGGCGGTTTGATGGGCAATAACCCGACTTTAGATGCTTTAACGGAATTAGCAGAGTTGGGTCTCGCGTTGAGAGGGACCGGCCAACACGAGGAAGCTAGAAAGACTGATTTGAAAGTAGTTGTCTCTTGTGGCACGGGTGTGTAAAAAATATATTTTATTTTTGTTCTTATATGTCATCCATAACGTTTCGTCTCACTACTGCCAATGTCAAAGTGACAATGACATAGAAGTGACAGGTGTAAGACTATAAATCAAATTTAAATTTAGTCAGTTAAAGAGACGCATTCTAAAAATTTGGAGAAATACTAGACAGTGACTTGTGCATCAGAGTGGATCGTATCTGTCAAAATCAATTATGACATATCCAATTTAAACTTGACGTGTTAATTTCTGGAGAGAAGAACTGTGTGCATTTGTGTACAGAAACAGTGGGAATTTATTGTAAAAAAAAATAGTTTCCAGTAGATAATAGTAAGGCTAGGTATTGGCCACACAGACGCAAACCACGTCTATGCTTGTGTATAAACTTCAATATAATTTTCTTTTTATAATGTATAACAAATGAATTGTCTGGAAGTGGGCGCTAACAACTGCAACACAGTATTATACTACAGCAGTTGTTTGCGACACCAAATTGTTTCTGTATACTATGTTAATGTTTTCGAATAAATTCTTTAATTCTTTAATTCTTTAACTTAATAAGTCTATGATAAAAAAAAAAATTCACTTCATTTAACGGCTTTATTCACGTAGGCTTCGTCTATAGTTTTATTCGTTCGTCTGAGATAATTTGTTTGTTTTCAGGACAAGTGCCTGTAACGAAGTTAAAAGATATAGACGTATTTAAACCAGAGAGTTTATGGGACACTGCCAGGTTGGCGTGGGGTCTATCTGCCATCGGAAGTTTATTAGTTGATCAAGTAAGCTTATACTTGTCATGAAAAAAAATTACACATGAATATTTCAAGTAGGCTTCTATAACCGCCAACCACACTCAGGGGGGCCGTCTGCCTGTCTGCGGAACTCATGCAATGAAAAAAATTATTACACCAACCCATAGTATAGCTTATCGGGATCAATTTCTGTGAAGGAATTTCAAACATCAACTAAAGGGAAAGGGAATGGGTTCGTTGATCAATTCTTGATATCCTAAAGCATTACCACTTTCATTTTACGTACAAATCGAGTTTTTATGTCAATAAATTTTAATCAATTTCGTGCATCCGTATAATTTGCTAAAAATACTATGTTGCGCAACAAATAAGGCGTATAAGCCATATATTTTATATTTAATAGTGAAATAAACGCAAGAGAATGACTTTTAAATCTAAATAAATGCCATATTTATTGCTTTTAATTAAGACATTTTCGTTTCAAAACGATTAATATATAGTATATGATGCATTAGATGACTCACTTAATGGCACTACTACGTCCACACTACGTCGCTTGGAACAATAAAGTATAACAATTATGACATGTGAAATTCACTGTCAAAAATGTGTGGCTTGATAATCAAAAATAAAATGAATCGTTGGACAGGGTATTATAGTATGGATGTTTATATTACAGGCGACGCAAGCAGACGGGCGTGTAATAGAGCGTGCCCGCGCGTGGTGCAGTTCGGTCGGTGTGCCCTACTATAGGTTCTCGCCGCCGATGTCGCGCGAGATCGCGATGGACGAGCGCAACGACGAGAAACTCGTCAATATGCTTTGGGAGGCGCAGGCGTATATGCGCGAGAATCGAGATCACGTGGCCGAGTTGGCCGCTCTATTGGTCGACACCGATGGTAAGGGCTGACATTTATGATACATATTACAATAAATTTAACATAATTTACATATTGCCTCTGCTACACCTGGGGCCCAATTCTGCTATTTCAATATCTTGACGTTGCGAAGATATTCAAAGTACGATTAACTCCTGGTTTCTATATTTTACCAACGGTTGTCTATAATAGTAACTGATTGATATTGAAGCTACCAATAACCGATGGTTGAGAGGGCTATACGAGCGTTTCACAAGCTCATTGACAGTTGGAAAAACCGTCGGTTATCAGTAACTAAGTCCCTCCCAAGCGTTTTGCTAACGCAACATAGTTGTAGTAGCATAAGTTGTAAGTTATAAGCGTAATTCAATAAGTTGAGGTATAACTACAAAATAAATACATTTTCAAAAGAAGAGACTTGTGATATAGGATTGTCATTAAAAATCAAGCTTTCAATCAATCTGCTTTAAAAGTACTTACAATTACAGAGCTATTTTATATGAATGTTGCATGAACAAAACGCAGTAATCTAAACAACATATAAACTTTTTAAATAATGATTGTTCCAAAGTCATTTGGATTTGTTGTAAAAAAAAAAGAGTGTTGTCATAAGAAACAGTGTTGTCACTTCAGAAATTTTTCGCTAGTTATGGGGGCTTTCTGGTTTTCGATCGCAATTTTTTTTTAATAAGTTCAGGCTAAAAACAACGATATTCATGATACCAGAGTGAAATGACGGAAACTTTGTGAGAACCTTGTCCGATTTTTTGTTTTCATTCAATTGTTTTGGGGGAACTCTTTGTAACGCGACTGTTTCACACAGATGTAGCAATGGATTTAATGTGTTATTTGCGATGTTGTAATTTGTTGTTAATGCCGTTAAATATTGACAGTTAGTACGTACTAATACGTTATCTATTAATAATGTTATATTCATTCACAGTGTTATTTTTAACGCTATATTGAAGACGCATTAGGTCACAATCGATAACTATAACGTTATCGCAGGTGAAGCTCAAGAATAACAAAAAACTGTAGTCTAATTAATGACTTTGGAACCTTTGAACTTATTATTAGAAAGGTGGCATAAAAGTTTTATCTGTGTTGGCAACCATTGAGAACTGAGAACTTTCTTGTTTTAAATATTTATCGACGAAAATTACGAACATTACGAAAATGACCAAACTGACAAAATGATATGTGATATGACGAGTTAGTAATAGCAGAATTGGGCCCCTGGGATAATTATCAGTGTTATATATATATAGCCAAGGTTTCATGCGTTATTTGAGATGCGACATTTTTAATGACATTGAATCTTGAAACTAATCGTTAACGCTTTATTCTTAACGCTATAAGTAAGGCGCATTCGGTCACCCTCACTAACATTAACGCAGGTGGAGTATAAGCATAATAAAAACAGGCGTTAAAATACCATCTTATCTTACTTTAAATTATCTTAGAAATAATTTTAATGATAGTTTAAACAATTAAGCAATGGGCTATATGACTCCTTTTACTTGTACAAAATCATAACGTCATTTTGTACACTCGAACAAAATATATGTATCCGCAAGCGTTGTAAAGATGATATAATAAGTGTCATCTTTTTATCGATCATAAGATACAACAAATTCTAAAACAATTTACATAATTAGGTAAGGTCGCTTTAAAATATTCTGCTATCATCTAACTTTTGAAATATCATTGTATGGAACTTTTTATTTATCATTTAAACACTTCATTTGTCTCGGTAGAGTTATGATGTCATAAAGCCTATACCCGTACGTAATCTAGGAATTGAAACAATACGCACAATGGGTCAATAAACTGATTAAACTGTGAATGCTCACAGCTCAGGATACAAATCTATTCTATATATTTTAGACATCAATTATTCATATTGAGTTAAGTTAAATTAAGCAAGTCTTTAAGAACCTTAAACAAGCTTGCAAACTTACGCTAACTCAATATGAATAAGACTGTTAGTTACTACCATATGTAATTGTTGGTTATTTTTATTCTAATTCAATATTATTTTTTTACAGAAGCCTTTGAGAAATGAAGTCTCAAAATTCAGCACAATTTTTCTCTTTAGCCGGGTTTCCACGTTTTACTATCCATTTGTTTACCCTATTATTGGTCGACATTCGACATTACTTAATAGATAGTTAATACTTTATTGTTCAAATTGATTCAATTTGGTTGATTCGCCTAATATGATTATTGTATTTTCATGATAAAACATGAAGCGGCCTTATGTTAGTGATCACTTCCAGGCAACCTGATATTTGTAACTTATATCTACATATTATTAAAAGATTACTTGTATGGAGTTTATGACTTATTTTAACCGATAGTAATACAAACAAATGAATAATTAGATATATGAACCATTTCCAGTACCTGAAGGTATCATAATAATTCTACTGTAATATTTTGTTTGACTGTTAATAACTTGTAGATAGTATATATAATATTAAATCTATGTAAATACTAAATTCTAATTTGCACTTTCTCAAATAGCAAGTGTAAGTGTAATAGAGATTTATTAAAGTCGAACTTCTTGGCAGCTTTTAGTTTCAACATGGAAAAACATTCGTCTAATACAAAAATTAGCTCTGATTAAGAACTAAATTATTTTTAATTAATAAAATGTTAATAACTGACAAAAAACGACCTGTGGTGTGAATGAATGAGAACTATTAATTTAAAATTAGACAATAACGGTCTTATTCATATTGAGTTAGAGTAAGTTTGAACGTTTGTTTAGGGTTCTTTAAGAACCCGTCAAACTTACTATAACTCAATATGCATAAAACCGTTAATGAATAAACAGTGTTGAATCATGGGTGGCCTAATAGCTCATAGCGATCTCGGTGCCCAAGGAGAAAACTGTAAATTAAACAATGTATTCGTGGTGTAAAAAATACTTCTTTCAGGTTTGAACTTATATCTTTATGAAAAAAGATATGCGAGTCTTTGTAACGTCGTTTTATAGTAAACGACATTTGTATCTGAATATTTGTATGTTGCAAATGATGTTTTGTAAACTTTTATTTCGTTCTATGACTTTATGGGAGCTGCATACCTCTAGTCATCGCAGCGGACAACGAACTACTGACTAGAGCCACGCGGGAGCGCACATTTTAATACTTGCTCTATCTCGCTCGCACATCATCCATCCCGCTCACACAATGTGCTATCTATTGTTAATATTTGTACTTAAGGTTACCGTTTTCAAAATAAATTAGTTCACTTCACTTCACATCAGCACTCGACATTGAACACTACTCTCTGCCATCTGAAATATCATTTAACCTCTACCTCTCGCTGCTACAACTTTAAAATTTTAGTTTACTAGTGTCCTTCTAAAAAAATTTAAAATCTTAAAATATAAAAAAAACAGTTTAAAATATCATTTGCAAGAAAATACATAACTATTTAAGTGCACGTGTCGCTTACGACAAATCTCGGTATTGCAATAACAATCTCGTTGTATTATACAGATTAATGAGAATAAAAACTTATGTGTATGACTGTATTTCAAAGTTCTTGCAAAATTCGTAGTCGGACATAGTTCCAGAACATTAGAAAGTAATATATAATTGACATTATGACAATGACAACTGACAACAGACAAACAAAATATAAAATTACTACACTCAAGTACCTACTATAATAGTTTTAAGTTTTAGTCGTTCCCATTATTTAAACAGATCGGAGAGACTCGAATATACTCGTGTGTAACATCTGACAAATGCTATTACCTGCTATTACTATCTCTGTCATTATATAAGTATATTGGATTAAGGGCCGGTTACTATATCTTACCGACCGTTTATTTGCCTTACTAACGGTTAAAATTTGACGTAATCTCTATACAAGTAATGTCAAAATTCAACCTACAGAAAGGCAGGGCAGTGAATAGTAAGATATCGGAACCGGCCATAAATCGACAACCCAAAGGTGACACAGGCCAAACCTTTGTATGAGCAACCTTTGATATTAGGGTTATCGTTATATGTTAGGTAGCAGAAATACACAAGAAAATAAAACATTAACAACATTAATGTGGAAGAATTTAAAAACAATAACTTTTGTTTTGTTTTATTAATTGGTTTTATTTCAAAGTTAGGAATGGCACCTACTTACCCTACTTAAACCTAAAACCGGGTATAAGCACCATTGTTTTCAATGACGTCTAATAGTCGTTTACGCATCGACCCGATTAGACGATTGCAGATATCGGTTCCCCCCCTCATGTAATTCCAAATTTCATTACATTGCTCTCAATTGCTTCCCTTATCCTCTCGTTTCTCTTATCCCACATTTGAACCATCAAACCCCATAAATTTTCTATTGGGTTGAGATCTGGTGACCTAGACGGCCATGGAATGAGAGTAATTTCATCTTCATGCTGGGTAAACCAATTCGAGACGATTCTGGCGGTATGTACTCGACAATTGTCGTGAACGTAGGAGAATACAGGGACTTCTTCAAGTGGGTACACTATTCGCACTGTCGGTAACATTGATTCTTCCAACAAATCGACATAGTTTAATGCGTTTTGACGAGGAGAAATTTGGACAAGTCCACCTATACCTCCAGTACTTATATACGATACGATATTTAAAAGAAACTAGTGTAAAATCAATAAAATTAGTACTCGAGGATTTTCGCGTATTATCAACAACATATGTATATGAATCGATAAAATTCTCCATTAGGCTACCCTATGCTAGTATTAATTTCTCTAATACTAATAGTAATCTTTAGTGTAAGGGGTGTGTAGTTTGTTCCCTCCCTCTCTCACGGGCGTTTTAACTATTGCCCGCGTGATTTCAGTCGAGTTCCAGTGATAAAAAGGCGTGAGCCGAAATTTAAGAATTTGATTTTCTAATAAAACGCATTTTTTATAAATCAATTCCTCTTAATTAAAAAGTGAGGAGCGATAATGCATTTTGCTCGCTTTTATTATAAAAAAATATAAATTCAAGAAGTGAATTTTAGTATTTCTTCAGGCAATAAACAAGGATTTTGTTAGATAATTTCTATAATCTTAAATTTTGGCTTACATCTTTTTTTTGTTAAACGTGCGATATAAAAGACTGCAATCGCAAAACGCCGCGACCATAGCTTTTAAGACTTATCGATAGTTTGTTGTCGTGTAAGGCCAACACACGCGTAGAGGGCATAAGGGTGTGCACAAGCACCAGTTTCTTCGAAGCTCGTTCTTTGCGCGGACTGTACAATGTACTGTACTCTCTTGAAATACACATATTGGTCAAATCTAAATGAATAAATGAAAAACAGACTGACGGACTCAGTTTCTTTATACCCACTTATTTTAACTGTTATATTTATGAAGTTGCACCACTCTTTTACTTCTAGATTTAACTGTAGAAGGTTGCGTAATAACTAATTTTAAAGCGGCCATGAAAGTACCGCTATCTATACAAGAGATTTATTTATAATTTAAGTGTTTGCTAATGTAAATGTGATAATAGCCATAATAAATAAATACTTACGTTGAAGGAAAACAGGGTTTTATTTAATTCAAACAAGTGTTTTTTTTTTCACAAATATTTATTTTTATAAACTTATAATTAATCACTAATGGGCCTTTTATAAGGACTCAATAATATCACATTTCTGATGTGGATATTATTCATCCACGCACTAAAACTACATTACAAACTAGAAAAAGAAGTCTAAATTGTCTAACTATATCTTTGAGTATTTAACAAATGGAGTTTTGTGCTTTATGCATAATAACCTAGACCAGAATCATTTTGGTTCTTACAACAGTAAATTACATTTAAAGGTGTAATTTTACATTTGATTTATATAAATTTAGTATATTACATTTTTCATCAGAAACTAATAACATTTTTAATATATCACGTGTAATAAGTACTCTACGCTGAAATCTAGGATTTTGTTTTTCAGTATATCTGTGACTGTCAAAGATAATGTTTGAGAAATATAATTATTATAGTCGGCGCCAAACTATGACTGCGCGATAAATACTAATATGTACTACATAATTTGTTGCGCAGCTTGCACCAGCTAATCTGAAAATAGAATGACGTTTGACGCAGACTGTAATACACTCTAGAAAACAATAAGCATGTTCAATGTTTGTGTGAAGTACTGAAACCAACTTCAAATAGTAAAGTGTAATTACGATAATAAATAATTGCAATTCTGTCTCTCCATTTGTTACATACTTAAAGATCAACACTTAGCTAAGTACCACCAATATAAGCATTTTTGGCCGAACAATATAATAATCAAAATCTAAAAGTGCCTTTCGGTAAGTTCACTACTACTTTGAAAAAAAAAAAAAAAACTAAGTACAATTTTTAAGTTATCTGAGATTCTACTAACATAGGGATGAAACATCTGGAAAGTGAAATAAGCATATTTTCTTGATAAATTCTCACTCAAATATATCTTGGAAGATTTTTTAAATAAGTTACAGAGTTCCACAATGTATAATTTTTTTGCTAAGCATCAAAAAGTTGTTACATATTTGGCATGTTAATAAATACAAACTATAACTTACTACATTGTTATAATATGTCATAAATAATGTAACTGTCTATCATTACTACTATATTGAGGTACTCTGTTAAACATTTTAGAAATATAGGAACGTAAATTCTTATATACTAACATATATATCAAAAGTTAAACTCAAGTGCGTTTCAACAAAGTAAAACGTTGCAAATATGCGGCAGTTTTCCGTTAAAACAAATAAACATGACATGTTTGAGCATAGACTATTTGTGTTTGAGGTTATTTCACTATTGTGGCTAAGAAAAAAATGTGTCACGCCAATAGAAAAACATCTGCCCAATGTACTAGTATTGTGACTTTTTATATCGATGTTTGAATTGATGTCACATTACACAGACTTGTAAGTAGATGCTCATTAGATAAAACAGTATAATATTATTTGTTGCCTTTTATATGGTGTCAATGGGTCTTATAAACAAATGAATGCTTACACACAAGATACTAGAAGTTATTATCATATCGTTCAATATTACCAGATTATCTTACAACCAAAAACAATATATTGTATAAAGATATAATTATTATCACTAGCATATTTTTTTCGTCCTTACTAAAATTTTGATAAAAACTAAGTTGCTCACTCTCAAAGTTAATACAATAAAATAATCAAAGTCTTTTTGCGTAAATCGTAAAAAAATGAATTTTCAATCAAAATACAACACTTCATTTAAATAACACATTAAAAATAAGAATATAAAGTCCTGACCACATTTTTATTATAATCAATTATTTTAGATTTCTGTATTTTTATTAGACCATCCCAACATATATTTGCTGCTTTTGCACGAATCAAATTATATTATAATATTTTCGCGTCTTTGCTTTAATATTGTGCGATAGATTATTGTTTCTGTTTGATCGGTTTTGCTTCAAAATAGTCGTAACTTAAATAATTACTTGATAAATTTCTAGATATTCGTCATTGCTAGTAAGAAATTTTCATAAGATGTTATATAACTTATTATAATTCTGGTCAACTAAAATAAGTACACACAGGAAAACAAGTACATATAAAATAATAAATAATCAAAGTATATATGATCGCGTACAGTATTTTAAAAAACATAAATGCTAAAACATAGGACCATATTTGCCATATAAATAAATCCAATAACAAGTCGAATTATAAATTTTAATTGTTAAATTTGGAACAACTCTCTAAACATAAACCTGAAATAAATATAGGCAAGAGCTACCTTTAAATTTTATTTAATTATCTATGCTATAGGTTGAAATAAGTCGGCTGATATGGACTTGCGCAAAAGGCAGCGTATTTGCAAGATTAACATATCTTTGGTTGCAGCGTTATTTCCACATGAAAGGCACTGCGTGAATCAACAGAAATCTGCTTACACCTAACGCCATAGCCTGAATTCACAATTTTCTAAAGGTTTACGTATTAACGATATCCCCAAACTTATCACCCCAATAAAATTAAAAACACCTAAAATCTAGTTACCATGCACTCAGATTTTAGCAACCTTACACAGCCCTAATGACTTACAAAGATTACTGTAACCCTCAAAATGGAAGTCGTTCACTATCATGTATCACAATATGTAAACCTTTGATAAAACATCCATAAGAATAAGTGATCGTTGCGCATCACTATTTTTATTGTCAACTTTTTAAAGCACATTTTTGTTGTTTATAATAAATGAAAAAGTATAACAGTTACCAGTTTTTTACTCACATGTTAACTATTCAGTTGTTAATTATAAACAGAAGAATTTGAAATAAATTTATCACTTGTACCTAACTTGACTGGAAAATAGATAATCATTCAAAATCAACTAGTGCTGTCTGTAATTAGTAATTTCTACAACAGCGCACCGATCACTCATTGTTGAACTGATGTTGAAATATTATAAAATACCTAGATTATGTTAGCCGACAAGCCTTAAATTTGGTCCTAAATATTGACGTAGGCCAAACTGTTTTGGTAACCTGATATATACCCATAGTTTATCCGGGTTTTCGCAAACATTTCTGAAAAGCTAACCGGTTGTTTTGCACATCAGTAATCGTCCGGAAGTTCCATGTGCGATATGAGGTTCTTGTTTTCTTCTTTGCCGGGCTTTGAGTCTAAGAGCGATGGTCTTATTGTTGAGCGAGGTTCGAAACAGGGCTAAAAAAAATACTATAGTTTAGTGATTAGTGTATTTACAATTTTTCTATATATGGTTTAGAACAAAGACTTTAATTTGAACCCACTTGTTAAAAAAATCTAGCCTCAGCAACACTTTAAATATTTGAAAAAAGCAAAACCAAATCCTTGTTGCTTCCTTAAAAATTACATTACAATAAAAAGTTTACATATAATCCACACAGACACATTTTTTGCTATACTGTAAATATTGTTCTTTTTGGCCCAGTTTTGCAAAATAAACAAAACATCGCCTCTGAGGTCCATACCAGAAAATTTAATTTAAATATGTACTATTATAATATACCGTTACTAACAATAAAAAAAATAAGCATACAATAATATAAAGGTAATTAATACTCATTTCGCTACTAAATTTTTAATGATCATTAAGTTATATAACAACTTCAAGCAAAAAATGGAGTGTGTAAATATACCAAATTATCAACGTGTGAATATTTTGGCGGATGTGTCTATAATAGATACCCAATGATTATTTTTATGCAACAGTGCTGTACATAAAATAATGTATCTAAATTGTACGTACGTGTTTTATTTATAAATATTTACATCGCTTTTAACCTCGAGTATTTACTTGCATACCATTTTAAATTTGAATATAATACCAAAAGAACAATGGCTCTTATAACAATTATTATGAATTAAGGTAATTTTGAGATAGGTTTACTTTTTGCCCATTACCAGTGTCTAATTCACACTTAGTTCTATATAATGTTAAGAGTTGTAAAGAAGTAGCAATTATTAATTAATATGTAGGTATATATAATGTCTGCATATTTGTCATTTCAAGTATAAATTAGCATTGAACTCAAGCGAAATTGAAAAACAAGCACATTCAAAAGCATGTTGTATCTATATAAAATGCTTTTGAATGTGCTTGCTCAATTTCGCTTGAGTACAAGGCTAATGTATACTTAAGCATACAGCCAAACCTGTTTAAAAACGATCCCAAAGAGTCACGACTGTATGAAAATCACCAGAGGTCGATATTCATAGATTAATAGATGGGAAATCGTATTAGCGTAGTTATCGTTAATAACATATTGAAATTGTTTTATCATTATGCTCATTCAAAATAACATGCCACAAACACGAGAATTAATAAGTACTGCATGCTTGTTTTAATTACATTTTATTATATTATTTATTTTCAAAAAGCATTTAAATTAGTAAACAAAACATATAATAATTATATTCCCAAACTACTAGGTAAGGTTGCTGGAGTACGGGTAACATACAACGAACATTTTTAAGCTCAATCCCAGTAATACACAGAGCAGCGTAAATAACAGAATGAGTGTTTATGAAATGTATCCTACGAGAAATCAAACTCATAGTGATAATAGAGACTCATGTAGTTAATGTTCAAACTTCAGAACCCTTTAAGTAAAATAATGAAAGAGAAATTATTAATGTATCATACCTAGTTTGTAATCTATCGTTTCTTTAGATAATAATATTTAAAAAGAAGACTTCTTAATATTTCTTTTGCATAAGAGCATATAGAAAACAACAAAACTTGTCGAATAAAAAAATCTTTAAAAAAATGAAGTATTTCTGAAATTGTAAGTCTGTCTGAAAAATAATTATTATATATTTATTTATGCATTTTAACTAAATTATGTGCTTTTTCTGTAATAATGTTAATTATTAGTAAGCTTTTAATGAAAGCCTCAATTATGCGGGGGTTTGCAATATTGAAAAAATATAAAACCTTCAAGCAGTGCATGACTCCAGGTTCAAATATCGATGAGTCGATCATTTTTGTTGTCCTGTGTAAAAAAAATATCATGGCTTTTTATAGTAAAATTCCGTCTTCGCGTTGAAATTGTTCTGTGTACTAGATAGTTATTTTTAATTGCTAGTCTTTGAGGAACATTGTATACAACATTACTTTAAAATCAATTGATGTACAATATTGTGAAAATGTAATTTTTTTAAATTAATATTTTATCAATACCTTATTGGGAAAATCAACTAACTTGATTTAGGTACATTTTGAATAGAGCACAAGGTAATTTTAATTCATTATTATCTCGGTTAATGTTGTTGATTTCGTAGCTTAAAAAATACTACTTCTTAAGCTTAAGAAGTAGTATTTTTAAGCTTTAAGTAAGCTGTATTCTGTCACCTGAAGTCAAATCATGCCCGATTTCGAAATTATAGTCAAAAAACCTTTATGATAATGAACTCTTAAGTATGTGAATGATGAAAAGATGCACTTAGCCCAAAAACCAAATTAATGTTACCACTGAGGACCTTCTAAACATTATAACTAACATTTATTGCATATTAGTATGTTTTCTGAATCAGTTGCATCAATCAATAAATCATACAATCAATAACATAGAGAACAAATATTAATTTGTAAGACATGGTTCTCATAATCATCCTAGTGTTAAATCCCGATCGATTTTAGTGAATCCACTTTGAAGGCCAAGGTCGGCTCTCCTATTTTTTTTCCACTTCGCGCGAAATAAGTTTGTAAGTTTTTGACCAGTAATAGAAAGAATCTCGGATTAAAAGTGGAGCCGGCTGAAGGATGTCCATTTTGGAATAGGATTTCATTACGAGCACGCAGACGCGCTACACAAGTTCGTAAAAAAGATGCTTCATTTCACGTTTTTGTTTACATAGGCTCCGTCTACATATTAATGATCTAAGGTAAATCCACAAATATGTTTAACATCAATAAGTACTTTTTATGTAATTATTACTTATGCAGTATTTATATACATTTAATTGTGTCAAAATACCTTTCATAAGATTCAGTTTACGAAAGAATATTTACAGCATTGACCCGAATCATTCAACAAAAACAATTTTATTTTATTCTTATAAATATTCTTTATGGTTTTATTAAAAATGTGAATGTTATTGCATATTAAAGACTGGTGACGTGTATATATTATCCACTTACAAAACTGTGTAAATAGTTAAATGGCTCATACATTTACATGTATTGTCCTATTTAAATGTACTGTCTGGTTACAGTTTTAATTATAAATTCATTTAATTTTACTTTTCAATAAATAAGCTATCGATCAGTTAATTATTAATTAAAAGTGCCATATCATTTTATATTATTTATAGTTTGAATTTAATAAAAAAAATATAACTCATACATATACTCTGATTTTTAATTACTTGCACTGAAATGACAACTGCGATCGACCTTTTTTTGATTCATAAATGAGTTCTGTAAGTTGAATCAACAACTCACCACTGTCAGTTGACTCCAAACGAATTTCTATAGGATTCAACTCTCAGTAGTGAGTTGCTCCATAAAAAAAAGATCGATTGTAGCCGTCATTTTAATCCAGGTAATTAAAAATCAGTGTAGTTTTTGAAACAGATACATTTGAAATGATAACACGATCAATTGTAATTGTCAATATTAAGTGATAGGCAGTACTTTAATCTTAATGAACATTAAATAGTCACTCATTTACGGGTTTGGGGGCTAATTTACAGATATTTTAAGCAAGACACTGATAGTTGCTTAAATATATTGAATTGTCTATAATTCAGTTTATTGAATTCCCTTTTAATGCGGGATGTTAATTAATTCTTTTTCCCTATACCCTGTCCAATCATTTACTTTACTTTTGACAGGTCGATCATTGATCAATTAGTAATACCATAAAGCGTTACCGATTCGATTTTATTAAAAATCGAGTTTCATTGTTAATATTTTTTAATCAATTTAGTGCACCTATATCATTTGCTACAAATACTGTAATGCGTAATAAATAAGCCATATAACCCGCTCGTGTTATCTTGTTTATATTTAAAAGTGAAATAAATGCAAAATTACGACTTTATAAATCTAAACAAACACTGTGTTATTTTCTTTTAATTAAAACATTTTAGTTTCAAAACGAATAAATACATTTAGGGGTGGGGTATAGTTGTAGGGCGCATTTATTTATTATGAACCGAACTTAGCCTTCGTGGTTATTTTTTTATAATCACCCAAAATTCACTTTATATCTCAAATAATAAATAAATACGCCCTATAACTATACCGCACCCAAATTTAGGTATGATGGCAATAGTAGATAGGAGTACAAACGTCAAAAATAATCATTGCACAGAGTATAATTAATAATAGGTGCAAAATTGACGTATTACATCAATAGTCATTTGAAATTTATTTTTTTATTCCCAATAAATAATTTTAACTTCAAATTTTATACATTATTATATACAATAAAATCACTATAAAAACATAAAAAAATCAATGCAATAAAGATTAGGTACTATTAAAGAAAGCGGAACCTATGCACTACGGAATACGAGGAATTAAGAAAGCCGCTTCCATTTTCTTTTACAAATGTTGCCAGTATGTCTTAACAATACGTTCTTTGTAAAGCATTTTGATAGTTTAGGCCTATAAACGCGTGTATGTACTATAGTTCCCATGTGGTTATAAAAGTATGATTTGCGGTTTAGTACATTATTTTGCGGTTGATCGCTTAGCTTAAATACCAATTTGAATTGTGCATTCACACTTAACACACGTGCCGACTAATGCATAATGTTTCCACGAGTTATAAAGTAATGAACATTTTGGCTTTGGCAGTTTTAATGTTTTTTTTATTAAATACAAGATTAATTACAATTAAACAGTCACATTTGAGGATTTTTGTTGGATTATATAAACTATACTAAGTATATGGAAAATCTAGATATCTAGATAGATATATTTGTATGAAATTTAATATAGTTAAATAAATAAAAAATAGACTGCCAAGTCCTACAACTAGGATATTAATTTGATTAAAAAAGTCTTGCCAAAAGCATGTTATTTCCACACAATGATTAAATATTTTTAGAAAATAAAATGAGAAATGGACATACCGTTTCACAGATATTCATGTTACAACAGTTCTCAATTGTGACTTCACACTGGTCTGGTCTGGCTGTCATCGGGGTAACATTTTTGTTCACAATTATACGTTTCTTTATCCTGGAATAGATACACACAAAATATTACCATTAAAGTATACAGTTACGAGATTATTCACACAACTATTTGGTACAATATTATAGTCACATTGCAGCTATACAATTTAACAGAGAGTGGGTGTATACAGGTGACAGCAATGTGGGAAGACGTAGTGACATGTCTCCGTCGATACACGAGTATGTTTTAAAATATTTCCGTATCATAAATGACTATTTTTAAAATTTTTGTCTGTAAATCTGAGTTTGTTTCGAATATGCTCCGAAATGGTTTAATGAATTTCAATGATATTTTAGTAATTAAAATAGGAATTTTAACTTTAAATATTTTGCAGGGATCAGAAGATAAGAATATAAATATTTATAATTATTATTGCCATCTAGCGGGTATCATAATATCATGAAACCCTAATCTTTATCTATTATATCATCCAACAGGAACGAGTCAGTGCATATAGTTAAAAACATACCTGGGTCGTCGTTTCAACTGTATAACTTTTCTGAGCAATAAGCCACAGGCTGCACACAACAAGGTACAAATGATGCTTAACACTATAATGATTGGGTCCCGGGTTGAATTCCAGCCATCGTTGCCTTCGGTGATGAATAAAAACTGTCTTTCGGTCGATACGAGGGACTCTGTTGGGGCGGTTGGCGTTTTATTGAAACATTCCGTTGGAACGATTGGTGCATTTTGGGTGCAGCTGTAAGAAAATTTACGAAATTTTTACATCTGTTGTGTTGTACGAATAAATATAAAATGTGTATAAACAGGTTCCAATGAATCGGCTTGCTAAGACTTTTATTAATGTGTTGTTAACCCGAATATTTTGGCATAAGATTAGTTACTTAATACTAAACTGCGTGATTTTGCCTATTTTATGGGAAATTTAAGTAGGAACTCACTTGCAAGATTCTGTATGATTTCTGGTGGATTCAGTAAAAGCGGCTGTTGTTGTCTTAACTATTTGCACTTCACATCTCGTGCCCTCGAAGCCATCGCAAGAGCATTCCGGTTCTTGCTGTTTGTTCAACGAGCATTTGCCGTCGTTTAGACAATAGCCGTAGCATACGTTGATTTCGCATCTTTCGCCTTTATATCCAGGCGTACAGCTGTAATTGAAAAAATAATATTTATACGTACATCGACAGCATACTTGTATTATTTTATAGTTACTTGTTTAAAAATAACAATGAATTATATTTATTGATTGCATAGATTTTCTCAAATACCTCTTGGATATCCTTTCATACGTCTAGGCAAAAAGCATGTAGCTATATTGCAAATTCACGCATTCTGTTTAGTAGATATTTACATATAAGTGTTTTAGAAGTTGTTTTAAAAATAACACAACAAATTTTCGTCGCTCATTGATCATTTGACCTTAGTGATCAAAGTGCAGAGTGTAAAAAAAAGTTTTTATTCCTAAGGTTTCTGAGAATCTTCATTTTAATGTCATAATAAGAAACTGTCTATAGAATAATTAAATTCTACATTTATCATGCTCATATTGCAAATGTCAGGTTTCTATATCTCATTATCTGGATATCTTACGTCTGGATCAAATTTGACATAAGCTTCATAAAAATAATGTAAATTTTCTACCAATCGTAAGGTAAAAGACTAGATAGTAGGGTAGAGAAACCTAGTAGTGGGGGGGGGGGGGCATTACTTCTCCCTTCTGCAATCCCCATGTCTAGGAGACATGTAGTTTTTGAGATATGATTTTTTTATAAACATAACTTCACTTATATTTTTACTAATGATGTACTTATTTCTTATGTCTCAAGACAAGAAATGCAGAAGTAAAGGTAGTGGTCAATGTAGAAAACATTCAAAACAGTCTAAGAACGCAGACCAAAGCCCACAAGCCGAGCGAGCGAAGCGAGTGTGCTACGTCAGCAGTCAGCAAATGTCACAACCTATTTGTAACCATTATTTAAATAATTACGAATGAATAAATAGTGACCATCGGTTCTGGCACTCACCGGCCGCTGCCGCGGCACGCTCGCTTCGCTCGCTCGGCTCAAGCGTTTTGGTCTGAAGACTAACCTAATTTACTTCGACTAGGTCGCGACTTTCGATCATCCCTCACAACCTTAGTGGCTATAAATAAATCGTAAGGATATCCCTAACTCAAATCACCATTAATTTACCTCCCGTTTATTTATATCACACCCAAAAATTCAGATACAGGTTTTCGCCAAAATCCAAAGTTAAGCAATGCAATTGAAGTCCAGTGAGAAAGCCAGTTAACGTAAAAATAATCAATTTAACCAAAACAGCGCAAGTCGTCAAAAAATCCAAAACAAAACACAAAGTATATTCATATAACTAAAAGAGAAATTGAATAAAAAAGGTGGCAAATAGTATAGCAAATTGTACATCGATTTTATAATAAAAATAAATCGATTAAAAACATACTACTAATTGAATCTCGCAATATATAAGAAAAAATTTTTTTCGTATTTAAAAATCGATACTATTGACGGTATAAGGCGGGGTCTTCCCCTCCACCCCCCACTACTTAAAATTCAGTGACCACTATTGTAATCGATTGATGTGATACCACGCACGCTCTCACAAAAGGAAGCCGTAAAACTGTTAGCCTGGAGGTAAAATCGTGTTTTTTACGATAAGTAAGTTCGGATGACCTATTTCACTTTCCCATATCCCATCCTCCTATCATCAACGCGTTGGCTTCGCTCCTGGTGTTACAAGCGTCAATAGATGATAACCACTTTTTTATTCCAACAGCAGACACGCACACGGCCCGCCTGATTGAAAGCGGTTACCGTCCTCTATGGACATTTGTAACACTAATGGTGCTACAAATATGCTGCCGCTCTCTAACGGAAGACTGGAACTTGGCCAATAATGCTGTAAAACAACTCAAGATTGTTATAGCGGCATACTCTAGACCAGGTTTGATAGGCTATCCAGACGGGCAATTACCCTACCACCTGGCTACGGTTTGTTTGTCGCCTCTTACGACAGGCTGCCCGGCCGTAAGAAATTATATCTTTCTCCGTTCCTGCACGGATAGAACTTTCTCTTAAGTGGGCCGTGTGCATGTATGCCACCTTCGCAATAAAAAAGCGGTCAGAAATTATGTTAATTTACCTGCACTGTGGTTTTTCGTCTGCATTCAAACTACAATTGCCACTCAAACAATAGTTTTGACATACGTTAACATCACATCGAACTCCAGTATAACCGGGAGCGCATTTACAAGGCCCATTAACTTCAGTTTTTTCACCGTGAATGCAGAACAGGCCTGTATCTACCGGAATCGTAGCGATATTACTAATTTCAGGTTTATTGTGGAGGAGATCCCGTAAAGCATCACATTCAGGAATTCCTTCAGTTTGATCTTCAATGGGATAGTTGGTTGCTATTCCATAAACCTCTCTATCATTGAATGGCATGTACTTCTCGGGTTTTGTTTGAGGTGTAGGTTCTTTCGGTATCCTCCATATATAGTTATGATCTTGATCGAACCAATAAATGAAGTCTTTAGAGACAGTCAAGGCGATAGGCCTGTGATCAGTTCCTTCTATAAGTTTTACTCTGTTACTTCCATCAAGATTAGAACTTTCGATGACATAATTCGCACCTGCTGTATCGTCGGCCCAAAATAATCTTCTTGTTCGTTGGTCGATAGCTATGCTGATTGGCATTGTTAAACTACTGTTAATAATTACTTCTATTTTGTTGTCATCAAAACGCGCTCTTTTAATTGAAGCTGATCCCATTTTTGTGTTAGACCAGTAGACGTATCTATAAAAAAATAAAACCAAATATTATTAAGACATTACATTAAGTTTTCCATTAATTTTGGAATATAATATAACATCAACTTACTTCCTGCAGCTGTCAACTGCAATGCCTTGGGGAATTTCATTGTTTAATTTCAAAAAAACTTTTCCGTAACCATTATATCTAGAGTCGTTTCTCAGTGATATCTCAAATATGCTCTTTTCACTTTCATCGGTCCAAAAGAGTCTATTTTCAATGGGATCAAAAGCGAGTCCCAGTATACTTTCATGAGATCTCCTTTTCACCAAAGGTTTGTATGTGTTATTAGATAAAAACAAGCTGAATATAGATGCATTATCGCTGTTTTTGTCAACGAATAGCATCATATTATAAACAGCATCGTAAGCTAATGCTGTGAGCTCCCGTGAACCACCTCCTACTGTTCTACTTAAGTTTCTTGCATTGTAAAAGTGTAGTTGATTATCCACTGTCGTAGCTATTTCTGAAACAAAGAAAAAAATTATTAAACATTACTTATTTTGAAATACAATGAATATACAATATTAGAATAACTATATAATATTTAAAAAAATATTACTCTAATATTCTAATAGAATGATGATTTTATACTTTCACTTTTTGTAATAAAATTGGTGTAACTGGTGGATTTATTTTAAACCGCGCCTGTCTTTTTTGGATAGCAGTAGACTTTGTATAGTTCGTGTATTTGGCTGGAATTTACATATTACAGAATAGAATATAGATAGTTATAGAATATTCTTATAGCGGCTAGGCACCAAGCGAAAGTCTGACTCAAATAACTTGAAATATCCTATTTGACTTGAGAATTGAGGTTTTATACACAAATACATAAATTTTGGATATAAATAATTTAACTGCTCTTCATTTTTAATAAAAAAGTAACACTGCATAGCAATCATAAACATACCCCTTACATAAACGAATAGAACGATAAGACGATTACAGATTACTACAGGAGTAACTTATATAACTTGTTTTATAAACGTGCCAAGAATAACCGGTATTTGGCACCACCTTGCGGAATTTTTAGTGGTTTACGTCCCGTGACCGCAACAAAGATTTGTCACAATGCAATTTACATAATAATCGTATACTATGCTTAGACCGACTGTTTGGGTAAGTGACACATAATAATAATAACAGCCCATGAACGTCCCATTGCGGGGCTTGGGCATCCATTTATAGGGGAGTTTGACAAAGCTATGCTACTTACTGATGCAATCTACTCCAATAATTTATTTCAGAAAATATAAAAGACAAATTACAAACAAAATTTCTTTTTATTTTGCTATACAAGACGTCGCGTCGCGAGTTATTTAAAATCTTATTTATACTTCTGTTATATAGTTTCTTAAAAGCAAAACAATCTAGAATAAATTATTACTGTTGGTTAATGTTGTCCGATTTTAAAAAATAGGTAACTAAATGATTTTCTATGAAGCAAAACAATCAGTTCTGCGAACGTTATAACACGTGTCCACGGGTGTTGACCACAGATAAAACTATACTGTATATATATATATATATATGTTGAAGTCCTGACATTAGTGTTGCCACACTCGTCACTGGAAACGCGCTGTCAACTCGCAAAAAGTGCTACAATGGGATGTATTTCTAAAAACACAGTAAGTAAGTAAAAGATAGATCGTGTTATAATTAATACTCGTCATTTCACGATTACATCCGATAATACATGTCGAAATTGAATGCGCTAAAGTTTTTAGGGCTTAACAGATAAGAAAAAGCGTTAGATCTAGCGCCGAAAGCTCTAAGTTGGTGATGATCGTTGACGCTTATAACATTGCGGTTTATAGTTCATATCAAACGTACAAAAATGTAATGTGAACTATAAAACTTATTATTACTGTATAGAGATAATAATAATTACTGTAGTATATAATTAGTATTATTAGTGGCATATTTCAAGTTTCCTCCAAAAAATCTCTAGACGATAAGCGTTCCCAGCAACTAGCAATAGAATCTGATTTTGGGATTCCCGTTATACGTACGTCACTGTATTTTTGTTTAATATTTTCAAATACGTCTATAACGGGTTACTCCAGACGCATTTACATTTTAGCGACTATCGACTACATGTGATTGTACATTTGTGACGCAATTTAAGAGCAAATACCGCCCCTTATGCTAATTTAATAAATTATTAACATACGTTCTTGATAACTTGTATTTGTTTGTGTTTTTTTATAGCAAACAGGCTAACGGACAACCATATGCAAAAAGGCTACAGTCGCATATATATATGAACATTTGCAACAACAAATTTTATGACACCTTTTGAACATTTGAATTCAGATGCGAACGTTACAATGGTAAACTAAAGCGAAACGGATTATTCGACCAAACTCTTGACATAGGACATTGTGAGCGCTGCGTGAGCGATAATTATGACGTCATAACGAAATATATATATCATAACTAACGTGATCGCTATAAGGAAGGGCTGGAGGAGCATTTTGAGCATTGTGAGCTACAAGAGGAATGCGCCTATGGTAGAACATGTAGGACAACCTTTTTATACGTTCATTTTGCTATACATTTTTACTTTAAATTGACTTATTATCTGCTCGATACAAAATTATTTTATATAATATTGTTAATTCAGATATTAAATATTTAGTGAGAAATTAAAGGCCGTCTTCTTCATTGCACCCATCCATTCGCCACAAACATACTATAAACGTCAACAATAAATATACTTGATAAAATTATTCCTTTAAATATTACACAAGATCCATTTTATGAGATTTACACAAGACCTAAGCCTACATCTTGATATGCTTTTTTATTAGATATTTCACAGCTAATAGTTTTTTAGCAACAGGAAAATGACACTAGATGAAGTTTTACAAAGTTACGAATTGGCGAACTACAAATTATTAATCAAGACATTTCTGTTCTATGCATCAAACCTCATGGCACATGACATAGAGATAACCTCGATGTAATCCAGTACCTCCGCAAGTAATCACAAACGAAGTAGTCATAGAAAAACATATGTACCTCTCTCTACATCGCGCTTACATAGTTCGACCGAAAAACTTGGTACGTATACAATTTAAAAAATAAATAAAATAAAATAAATTGCCTTTATTCTACCGTCATATTACAAAATTGAGGTCACATCTAGATACATAATTAAATTACATACATTTTAAAAAATAAATCGAAATAACAAAATCTAAGTCCTTTTTCTAAAAAAAATATACATTATTATTTATCTAGGGAAGTCGCCTCAGTGGCGTAGGCCTCCCTCAATTTTCTGTCTTCCCATCTTTTATTTGATATCATTGTCATCCCATATATAATTTAACAATGATTAAATATACTTCTTTTCTCTACTGCTACTTCTTCGTGTATGATCACCGGCTTGTCACTATTCATTTTTATACTTATATGTGTTTACTATAAGTACTTCATACGTCTTATAGCAACGATTTAAAAAACATTGGTAAGTACTGTAATAATATAAGACATAAACAAGCAACAATGATGTATATATATATATATCTCTGTTATCAATGTACGTTACAAACAGGTGCAGTTTTTATCTTATAGACATTTTTATATATTGCACCAAACAAGGTATTCAAGTAGGGCAGGGCTGTCACTATTGCATCGACCATATTGTACTATATTTGTTTTTAAACTATGTAGGTCAGCGAAAAAACAAAGTATGGTATAAGCTAAAACTATGCCACTCTAAGCAACAGATGGAGTGTGCGTGGTTTTCAGCCGACTTCCAAAAGGAGGAGGTTCTCAATTCGTTTTTTCAATTTTTTTATGTATTCAGTTTAGCCATAACGTTTTTTCGGATCTAATTATAGTTAAGTATTCTTTTTGTGTTGGGTTCAAGATATTTTCATGTAAATATCAATGTTAATGGATAAGATATAGGAACTTAAATGTGAAAAATAAAGATTTTCTAGCAAAAAAGAAACCGACTTCAATAGTACCTAAATAAAAGCAAATAATAAATATTTTCCACAACATCATGAAGTAGGTGCTAAGTAAAACAAACAAACAAGAACAAATTTTTAAAATATATTATTTTTTATGTTTTACTTCGCACTGACTTTAAGATGTTAGAAAATAATTATTTTTTACTTTTTTGTTAGAAAACTATTCGTCCTGAATTAGATATTGCACAATTCGACTCGGATTTTAGATCGGTAATACAAATATACATATATTGTTTGCTGCAGTTCACGCTGTCTTTACGTCGCTTTTAAGTCTTCAATTCCTCTGAATGGAGTTGGTTGTGATCTCAAGTTAACACTCTTTCCTCGGTTCCAACTTGGAGAGCAACGACATTCTGGTAACGTAAGCATTGACCTGATCAAGGCAAGGCAGAAGTCGTGACATCTACACAGCCACTCATATTGGACGATCTGGGGTTTTCTTTGGTATTCACGGGCTTCCCATAGCCTGCATAGCTTGGTTTGCCTGACTGTGGCGCCCAATAGCTATCTCAGGCTTTAGTTAGTCTCCGTGCAGGAACGGAGAAAGAATAAAATATCCTACGGCCTGACCGGCCTGTTGTAAGGGCCGAAAAATACCCACAGCCATCTGGTGGAGAATTTGCCTGTCTGCATGGTTACCACCCCCGGTTTAGAGTATACCGCCATAACAACCTTAAATTGTGTTCCGACATTAGTGTCATGCAATAAACAAAGTTGGTATCTCTGTGGCTTTTGGGAGAATGCAACCTTTCTACATCGCACTCCTTTGGACGTATGTGATCAGGAACTCGGTCGCCAGGGGCCTAGATTTTTCGGAAGCCGTGAATGGCGGGGAGATTTGCATGTACCCGTTGTCAGCACAGTCGGACATCCGAAAAGTAAACAACGCTACCAAGTCTTCCACACCGGTATTCATTAGTCACAATCCTAATTTCGGATTTTAGCTCTCATTATTTGCTGCAATGACGACTTTGTTTGGGTTATTTTCTATGTCCCCTCTTAAACCTAGATCTGATAAAAGACAAAGTTGCTATGACGTAATAATATTATTGCCAACATGTTAAAATCTTTAAATAAATTTTAATTCTAAATAAATAAATTATTCCACAAGTCTAGTGAGTTATCGAATAATTGCTAAAGATATTAAATCGGACACGGAAAATAACTAATCGCTTAATTATGTACTAAGTAAACCTTAATTTTTTTATCAACATGCAGATAATAAAAATTACAAAACATTCATCAATCACTGGCATTGGAATTTCATAAACGAACATATCACTATTTACTATGGTCTGGTAACTATGACTGTCTGGAACCTGCCAAAGTAGTTTCAATAGTGTATTTTACCCAAACACAAGCGCACCTTGCGTAGTTTGGTGATACAAGTACATTTTCAGACGATTATAAAATTATTAAAGCAAATTAATAAAAGCTGCTACGCTTGTCAATTTTCGAAAATGTTTTTGACAGACACTATCCTGTTTTCCGACATAAAAAGTGTTCTGCATTCATTAAAGTTCACATCAATACAATTCGGTCCCAACGCTCGTGAAGATCGAATATTTATGTGGGAAACAAATTAAATAAAAATGGTAGGCCCAAGACATGCTGTGTTGACGTCGTAAAGAATGATATGCGTACCAATGTCACAACTAGGATGCTAAAGACCGCGTGAAGTGAAGAAGAAAAAGTAGGAAAACGGACACGAGGATTCGAAGAAACCGCTCGGAAAACACCGTGACTCAACGCTCAGATGATGATGATGGTGTTCGTGAAGAAAGAATAAACACATTTTCACACTTATGTAACAGCACAGATTATAAATCTGTAAAGATTATTAAGAAAGCAGTTGTTTCGAGAAAAGCAATAACTTCCTGATAGCTTCGTTATTATTCTGTTCTAAACCACAAAACACTAATTACAAGAATTATCAAGTTACGTTGTCGTATTTATAAATAATTAATTATAACGCGGAACTAAGTATATAGGTCGTATTTATAGGTATATCCATGACGCAACGCATTACAATCAAGTTAAATGAATTGAAAGTTTAGATTAAAATTATTTACCTAAGTTCTATATTAATGTATATTTTCAAAGTTTTCCCACTGCTTTGTATTAGAGGAAACAAACCAAAAAATATTCAAATCAGTCAGGGCTTTTTTGTTAATCTGTATAATAATGTTCACCTCTTCTATAATAGCTTGCTTACCAACATGAGTTTTAACGAAACTACTATTATATTTCTGTCAGGCGCTCTGGTAATACTTACATGATTTTAATATTTAATTAATATGTTTGTGAGTGTGTTTTGTATTTATATGTGTATTTTCTACTGGCTAATCTTTAACCGCCCTTATTCCCATGCAAATGTTTTTAATGTTTAAGGAGTAAACTCCAGTCAGGCGTCAGAGCTGATACACTCAACTCCCCCCTTCATTTTAGCTGCAGAAGGCTGCTCAATAACGTTTTTTTAATAAAAAAAACGTCTGTTGCGCAGCAACCTTTTGTTAACTATGCCCTTGAAGTGCTTTCTATTAGTAGTTCTTTTAATCAGCGGAATAACACACCTACATCGTATATTCCGAAGGTAAGCAGGTTGCACTTGCGTCCTGTATTAGAGTACTAAAATGTCAATTCCAGTAATACTCAAACTGAAGAAAAAATAAACGAACCCTTCTCTAGTTTTATCCTACAGGGAATCGAGCCCCAGGCTTTTATATTCTAGTGAAATATTCAAACAATTACAAAAAGTCTTAGTAAGAAAGTAAACAGCACCACAACCACATTTTAAAGTGATAGTTTTAATATTGTTATAAAAATACAGACTAATGAAAGTCAAAATATTTGCTATAAATTGGGCAAAATGCCAGAAACACGTGGCTTCTAATGCGAGATATAAGATTATCACTTCTGTTCTAGATTGTTATATACGGACGCCTATTATTAATAATTTCAATAATATACTACAAAAAAACTAAAGTACGCATTCGTTTACTGTTCAAGAGTCCGGATAATACCTACTTAGCGATATCCTGAAGGTCTTGGCAGAATAATAAGAATAATTAAGTTTACGCAAACCATGCCGCCGGAAAAGACGTATGAAAATAAATGTATTTATTCAAAAATGGAATCTTACAGATTACTTATCAAAAGTCATGAGTCCTACCACCTCTTCCAAAGCAATTTTTATAATTTATTGTTATATTTTACAGACAAATTTGTAGATTATAACCAAAATTAAAATTATATAGGATATTTTTTGTGATGGTGCTGTTTTTCTTATAAAAATATCATAAAACTTTATTTTATCATTTTTTATGAAACATATTTATTATAATCAAAATGATTGCAACTTTTATAAGAGATCAAAAACGCATTATTGCTAATCTTATCTCAGTTATATTATGAGTGATATTTTGAGTGTTATGCATAATGTTTAGTGCATTCAGTAGGTACGTGTCACATCATTCTCGTTATTTTAAAATGAGTTAATAATCTTTAAGTATACTTTCTATTACTTCTGAATAACGTTTCTTTTGCGCCCCTTAAAATTTGATCTGAGGTTTCATCCAGAGCAGTCCAAGTTTTTGCATAGCTTTACTATGCGATGTTCTGTATAATTCTTCTGAGGATTGAACACGTCTTGAATTTGAATTGAACGTTAAACGTTTTTAATTGAATTTGAATCAGAAGAAATTCCTCAGGTCATCAGTGAACATCTAGTTTCATGTTCACTGATGAACTGAAGACCACTCAATACAACCAAGTTTTACAATGGATCATTCAGTGTTCAATCTGTTCAATTATGGAACATGCTTCCACTGGAAGTGAGACAAGCCCAATCAGTATCCTCCTTCAATAGACTTGTTGTTAAAGATTACTATCATAAAGTATAACGTATGTATTTATGGTTATGTTTTAATGGATGTGTATATATGTATATATATTACTATGCTTTATGTATGTATATAATAATATTAATAATTATATATATTTTTAGAATATTGTACAACTAAACCCTGCCCTAGCTTTTGTGCCATTTTCTCTCTCCATCCCAAGGTTGTCTGGAAGAGATCGCTGCCAGCGATAAGGCCGCCATTTGTACTTAATTCTAGGCTGTTTTGTGTATTGTTTCATAAATGTTATTGTACAATAAAGTATATTCTATACTATTTCGAGAAATGGAATAGTACATTATTTATTTAATTATTACAGAAAGGCCTAGAAGTAGTATAGAAGGTAAATTTAGTCTAATGCATTAAAGAAATATGTATTGAAAGTTGCAGATAACAAAGATATTAATTATGTAAATTGGATACATACATATGACATGTAAAATATTTCGTTATAGGTTGATATAACAATCGATGGTGTCTATATTTTTAAGTAATTAAAATTACACGTGCATACAACAATATATTTTATTATTATTGTCTTATGCACGTGTAGTTTGATTGTTATACTTATCTTATATATAAAAATCAATTGCTATTCGTTAGTTTCGCTAGAACTCGAGAACGGCTGTACTGATTTGCCTAATTTTGGTTTTGAATTATTTGTGGAAGTCCAGGGAAGATTTAAAAGGTGAGTAAATATAAAAAAAATTGATTCTGAGGCGGTACGAAGTTTGCCGGGTCAGCTAGTCATATATGTAAGTATAACGTCAAGGACATTGAAACTTTTGTTGGAAATTCCAACATAATGTTTATGAACACGAAATTTTCAGTACTAATAAATGAAGGTTTGTAAAAAAATATATTATAACGTATCAAAAAATTTATTCGAGTTCAACAGGACATTTGTAGGTAAATATAATTACAATTGCAATATCAGAGGTTCTTAACGAAATACTTCTGATATTGCAATTATCCATTGGCAACTATATACAATCACTTTTGATGAGACCACTTGTTCGCTTGTATGCTGTATTCCAGTAATAAAATGTTAACTGTATTTTACAACAAATTATTATGCATATATAGATGGCTCATTTCTGCTAAAAATGACAAAATGTATTCGCTGGTAAAATCGTTATAAATAATAGTAAGTAAATGCTCTTAGTATTTTTATATTGATGGATACTACGCGTCTAAGCTCTAACCACTAACTTTCAAAAATTTGGATATGAACATTACACATGTTCGAATGACTATTATGTCAAAAATAATTAACAATCTAAGTACTGCTATGGAAGAAGTATTCTTTTTTTTGTACTAAAAAAATATAATTAGATTTTTAGCCGTAGAGTAGTTTTGCTATTCAATTTTACTTTCAAACATATATGAATGTAAGGTAAAAAATATAAATTAAAAAATAAAATAATAATTCCGTTTTTTGTACGTTGTACCATGTAGCTCTACCGTTGTAGCCAATATGGCTGCAGAACACTAAAATTAAAATACATGCTCGTGATCTTAGACAAAATTAAAGAATAAACGGAGCCTACGTGAACAAAAGCGTCAAATGAAGTGAAGCATTTTTTTAAACTTATATGCGTAAACTATGTAATATACACGTGGTTTACGTCTATGTGGTTAATATTAATGTATACACTGGAAGCGACTCCACCTTTATCCGTCCGTACTAATTCGTTTATTTAATACTGAGCTCTCGTAACGCACTGCAGTGCGATCAGCATCCTATTCTAAGATCGGCATCTTTTAGCCGGCTTCACTTTGAGAGTCCGAGACTCCGTCTTTAATGGTTTAAGCTCGTAATATTATGAATTAACGATATACTTTATAAACAATTTATATCTATTGGCATTTGGCTACAATGAAATTCAATTAGATGAGTCATAACTGTCTCACAAACAGCAGCTAATCGTGGCCCGAGTATCCTATTGTTACAAGATGTGAGGGGTTTGAGTAATGAGATGGTTGTCATAGCAACCAAGGCCAATAGACAGTCCTTGCACAGGCAAGCGTTGCGTGGGAGTTCTCAGTGTACATAATGGTACATACTTGTATAGCATTATTCCATTAAAATAGTTCGCAGAATGAGAATGAGAGTGATGTCAATGATCCATCTACAACTTATGGTAATGATGGTATAACTAATTGGATAGGCCCAAGTTAAGTAACGCTTGCGTTATGGAAAACCACTTTGGGGTCAATACTAGAGCCTAGAAAATATCAGAAAATTTCTTTACGAAATTTACCAAGTCAGGAATCAAACTCGAGACCTCTGCGTTCCTGACAATTAGGTGGATAAAGGTTTAAAACACAACTACAGAGACTGTTAGCTTAAAGTTATTTTAATAGTATTTTTCATCACCTCAAACCCGAATAATTTTTTGCAAGAAACCAGGTGATACAAAATGCTCGTGTAGGTGGTACATGTTTTACCTTATAAAGGCATACAAATTCTTTCTTATTTATTTATACGTAAATGACCAATTTAATACTTCATACTTTTTCATTTCTTTCCTCTTTATTTTCTTTCGGTGTTTTAGTCCACACGGAAATGTCAATTTAATTAGGCAACACTAACCTAAATCTATGTAGGTTATTGGTAAGAAATAATATCAAAAAATCTTTGGATATTTCCGATATGCTTCACAATTAAACCACGTTAATGGTTTAAGGCTTTATAGTCATAATTATTTTGTTTCCAATTAAGATGTAATCCACGATGACAAGATTTATGAAGTGCCTTTAAAGTGAGGCCACTTATAGTCGAGGGTTGTATAGATTTATATGTACGGGTGGTACACATATAAACAAAGTTTTAATGTGTACAATAATTTAATTATACTCAATTCATACATTTACAATTAGTTTTGATATAAAATAACTTAGCGCGACTTGGCTTATGGCGTGTGTATGTTGAATGTTGAAAGATGAATGAAGGAATGATGAATGGTGGCGTGCCCACGCCATCTAGTTTAGAACGTACTCTATTTTTATCTTGCAATTTATTCATGAAAGCCTAAAAGGAGCTTGATACTTATTTTGTGACATCTTTTCTTTTAAATATAGCTCTACATGAAAGTAGTAGGAAGCTCTTACTTTTGAACTTTTTCCTGAAAGAAAACAGATTTTAAGATAACTTCCAATGAAATTTTGTTTGCGCGAATTTTTCGCGATTTTTTATCATGAACTTACTACACTTTTTATGATTTATATCTCATCACCCGTTATTTCATATTTTTTTTGAAATTAATTTTTTATCTTAGGCTCGATATTTCAATCACCAGATAAAACGTTATTCGTAGGATAAAAACGACATGAAAAAATTAAAAATTACAGTTGCGTGAATACAACAGTTAAATTGTTCCCTTTTTAAATTCAGTCAGGTTATAATTTATTCGAAGGATAATTTTTATATGATAATTGAAAAATCGACGCTTAATTGTAAGTTAAAATTATAAGAAACTAGCTGTACACGGCAGACGTTGTCCTGCCCTTAAAAAATAAAAATCTAGAACTCGATTGCAGCACCATATATCGGGTCCAATTTTGAATGTAAACCATCACGAGACACATTCAAATACAAACAAAAAAAATCGTGAAAATCCTGGTACCCGATTGCAGTGCCATTTACCGAAAGTTTTATCACAATCTGATCAATGGTTTAGAAACACATATTAGACAAACATACAAACAGTTTTTTATTTATGAGAAGACTAGCTGTGCCCGCGACGTCACCCCCGTGGAATTTGTTTTCAAAACCCCCCGATTTTGAAACATTCTTCATTGGTGCTCCGCTCCTATTGGTCTTAGCGTGATGATATATAGCCTATAGCCTTCCTCGGTAAATGGGGCTATCTAACACTGAAAGAATTTTTCAAATCAGACCAGTAGTTCCTGAGATTAGCGCGTTCAATCAAACAAACTCTTCAGCTTTATATATTAGTATAACATAATACATGCCAAAAGGTTTAAAATGGCGAACTATAAAATATCACCTATCTATTGTGTGTATGATGTAACTATATATAAATTAATTGAATTAACTTAAATGCAGATTAAGTAGTCGATAAAAATCAGTAATCACTATTACTACATAAAATTCATAAATCGACCGCAAGCTTGCAAAAATGTCACGCAACGAGATAACGTTGTGTTTTTATTGATATTATTGATAAAAACCAGTATTATCATAACACACTTCCAATAATAAGAATATCAAGGTGAATCACTACTTAAATCATTCTTGTTTTTAAAACATAGCTTTAAACTATAGATTTGATCAGAGCCTAGCATTTATTTCCCACAATTAATTCTTGCTGAAAATCAATTGATGTAGTATTAAATGTTTGTCTTGAAAAATTTCGCCAGTTAATTAATAATATGAATGGATGATAGAGCTTAGTTAAGTTTTTCAAGTTAACTAACTAAGGCTGGTGTGCACAGACTTTTAACCGATGGTTAATATAAAATAACCGCTAAAAATGTATGCATAAACAGTGATTATTTTATTTTAATCGTTGGTTAAATGTCGGTGCACACCAGAAATGTAAAACCGGCTTTAATGGAAATATTCGAACGACGAACCGTTGTTCAATCATTAGATCAATTATACGCCGTTCAATCAATGAGGTATATACAGTACAGTATACTCAATGAGTTCAATAAACACATTTTTCTGTTCATTTTAAGCTTATACCGTGGAAGATTAGGTACTAGGAATGTTATCTAACTAGGCAATTACTCGCCTAGAAAAAAAGTATTTCTATCAGGGCGGTCCATTAGCAGCTCACAACGCCCAAAATGCTCAGTTAGCCGTTCCACAAGGCGACCGCGGTCGTTGTGGTCGTGGCGAAAACGTCACTAATGACGTCATCATTTTCGATCACACAACGCTCATAACGACCCATGTCAACAGGTGGGTCGAATTGCCGTTCCACTTGGTTTTACGATTGTAACGCCGGCAAGCAAGTGGAACGGGATAAATCGCGGTCGTGAACGTGGTCGTTGTGACTCCCTAATGGAACGTAGCCTAAAGAATTCCTAATCCTACAGCTAAGCTAATACCACACAGTGCCGTAAATAGGGCGGTGCCACCGGTGCCCCGGGGCACAGAGCGTAGACTCTGGGGGGCGCAAGAATGGCCAGACCTGGCAGGACGGTTTTTTCGGTTTGCTCCTGATAAGTTCCCGCTGCGCCCCTAATGCTCGATTCCAACACATACGTACCTACATGCCAGTAGTATCATCAAAAAGTCTGTTAAATTTTAAACTTTATAAACTTTGAAAAAATAGATTTTTCTTCCAAACTATTAGATAATTGGTCCACCAATACCAAGGTCCTTGTGTGTTATTTTATCACCCTGAATGAAATAAAGTAGGCCTATAGATAGCATTGCTCTAGCTAGGGTACCTATAATATCTAAAAAAACAAGGGCGTAGTTATAGAAGCTCGCATAGGGCGCAGAAAAGGATATTTACGGCACGGATATCACATTTCGTTATTTAAAACATATTTTTATACGAAATCAGATTAGCTAAATCTAAAAGGTCCGGACTGGTCTGACAAATCGTTACTTACAAAATTGTCGCCATAAAGTAGTCAGCAAATACGTACTTGACGACAGTCATTGTCTCGATTTTCACATCGTTCACTACATGTAATTGTAAGCGGTGGCAAATAGAAAAGGAGTTGAAAGATGAAGCCAAATTATTATTAGGTCGGTACGTGGCTCATGTCACGTACACACCATAGCATGACTCATCGGTAGGTGTTAATAGGGTATTTGCCACAGGAATTTATGATAACAACGGATAAAATAAAATATACATTTACAGGCATTGTTAAATATCCCTAAGAATTTACCGTGTTATAATGTTAATTATTTTTAAATAAAAATAGCTGTAATCCGCCACTTTGTTTTTTTTTTCGCAATTGTAAACCTTAATTTAACAAATGAACTTGTGTCTTTATTTCTTAAGCATCAATTTGATTTTTTATATCTCCAACTTGAGGAATTATGGATTGTGAATACAAATGTTCATAACCCCCTTTCAAGATTGTTGATTGAAATAACGTTATTTTAAATATTTCCCCAGAATACCATTATATCTCCTTGCTACGGTTCCAGTTCTTTCACAGTGATTCAAGATCTATGTGATCTTCAGAGAAGTTGCGTCTCAGAACATTCTCACATACTACAGAGATTTACACAAGGTTGTTCTCTGTCCGGGCTGTATAATATCTTTCAAATGCAATGCCGACAGATGTGCGATCTGCTAAATCTATCCATTACTTGAACAGAAGTGTGTAACGTATTTATTGTTTGTTGTTGCAAATTGCACGCCAACAAACTATTTTTAATAATATCTTATCCATCCAAAGATTGCTAGTAGTGGTAATTTATAATATTTATGAAGGTGTTACTTTTATTGTACAATAAAATATTAAAAAATGAACTAAATCTATGCATATAATAAAACTGTAGAGGTCGAATTTCTGTACATTAAAAAAAAATGCTAAAAACGGAGTCAGGGGGATGTAAGAAGTGAAATAGAATTAATTTAGATTTTTTTTAATTTTATGTTTCTCTGTTTGCACCGGCTGATATCCGAAACGACTGGACCGATTTAAATGAAATTTTGTATGGCGGTAGCTTATATTTGCTAGTTAACATATAGGATACTTTTGATCCAGAAAAGTTAAAGAGTTCCCGTGGGACAGTTAAAAAACCGCACCACGCGGACGAAGTCGTGGGCATCAGCTAGTTATAAATAAATTATTAAAACTATATCGCTGTCAGAGGGAAGAGTGCCCAGAAGGTTGGATGCACTGCCACGCTGTATCTGTACTACCTATATGGTAATGCTGGGTGAAAATAAGCCAGCCTTCTGATCACGGGTGGCTCAAGAGTCAAGAGTTTCTTGATTCTTGTTTTTGCAACGCTTGTGTTATGTGTAATATACAACGGACAACTCTCTGGGGCCGATGATCCCTGATCTTTTCTTTTTTCTTGTTGATGTGTACAAGAAAGAGTATTGTATTGTAAATTTAGTTGGTTTAATAAGCTCATCTGTTTAGTTAGACGTGAAAATGTAACAAACAAAGTTAATTTGTTTGCATTTATGTATTAAAAAATAAATATGGATAATATTATTTTTTTTACAATATAGGTACGCGTGATTCAGTTATAGTAGTTAAAAATAAAAATATGTTTATGTTAACCACATTTCAGCTATACAGGTAAAATGTCATTCAAGTGAGTTCAAGGATACTTAGCCATAGAAGTTCTGTAACTTACCTAATTAATATACAAACATAAGTATTACTGAATTGCCACCTTCGAATTTTTGGTGGGAACTTGAAGGGTTGTTTTTTTTTCACATTTAAAAAAAAATGTTAGTATAACATTCGTTAAAAAATATAAGAGTTAAGTATAGACGTTGATTATTTAAATAAAGATGTATGTTAGTGTTGAGAACTGCAACTGTTAAGTGAATTAATATTAATTAATTAATAAAATTCCTTTTCGAGCTGCCATAAGAAATCCTTCTTTTAGCAACAACTAAAGCCCTACAATTTGGCTGAGGCTTCTGACAGACCTGTCCGGCTTTTGCCTGGTGAGGTAGAAAAATATCAAACCATATTTAGTAACGCTTTTATTTTGCACAAATCAATTTTGTCTACACTGTAGATATTATAAACATAAAAGTAGCAAGTTGTTTCGCAATACTTGAAAATATTTTGCAAGGAAACTTTATATTAAATAAACAAAATACTTTATTTACTTATTTCAACAAGAGGTTATCAAGGTTGCATAATAAATTAATTTTTAAAACAATGGATGTTTCTAGACTGATAACAAATATCTATGGTTACATATTACATATCGCTATTCGCTTCATGTGCTTTTAAATAAATTCTTTATAGGAGTACATGTTCCTTTAGATGACTTTTTCCTTATAGGCATTCCACATTCACGCAAGATAAGAAAACGTGTGCGATTCAAATTCTCCTTCCAAGCACTTTTCTCGCGATGTTTCCACGAGCATGTAGATGGCTCTTGAGGTTTTATTTATATTACTTCGTTTTAGAGTAAAAGAGACAGATTCAAGAAATGTCTTGACGTTTTAAGGGTATATATATTATGCATGTAAATAGTGTCAGCATCAAGAACGCCGAAAACCGTGCTAAATGGAGGTGAATTAATAAAAAAAGATGCCAGGTTCTAAAGTCGAAACAAAAAAGGTCATTTAACGCTTATGATTATGCTGATGGATGATAAACAACGTTGAGGAATCTACTGATTGTTTCTAACAAATTGAGTGTTATTCATTTTAAATAGTCGGCAGACACACATATAAGTACATTGTATATTCTCAAGTTAAGTAAGTTACGCTCGTGTATGGATAATATACAATGGACCAAGTTGGGTCCGAACCCAGACCATAGTAAATAACAGAAACTCTATTGACGATATTTCTAAGGCCAGTAGTCGAACTTGGGAGTCTCTGCGCTGCAGTAAGGTGCATTAGCAATAGCTTCGCCTACGGAGGTCATCGAAAATTAATAGTTGAGTAGTAATAATAAGTAAATTTTATCGTGTATGCCTAGGATTAACTGGCGTACACTAAGCGGTACTTGATGAAGTACGACTTATTGAGTTGTCTCAAGTCTGTTGTTCGTCACCACTAAAAGACCTCCAATTTGATTAGTGGCCGGTTCCTATATCTTACTATTCATTCACTTGCCTAATCATCGGTTGAATTTTGACATTACTTAAACGGAGCTTATGTCCAAATTTTAACTGATAGTAAAGCAAATGAACTGTCGTTAAGATGTAGGGACCGGCCATTAGAGAAGTGTCACGTATAACGAACAACCACAGATTATCGGTTACGAATATCGATTGTATTATAAACTGAACATACATAGAGCGTAACCTATCTACTATCAATCACAATCAATTCAAAGTTCTTTGTGAATAATAATCAAATAGATTAATTAAAGATTACACTACTTAATATATATCATCTTAATCCTTAAGACTGCATAGGTAGTAAATTATAGTGGTTTTAGTCTGGTACCTAAATGCTTGAAAATTATTTAAAAAAATATATATATTCCTTACTTTGGCTAATTAAGCCAACCGTGCTAAGCCATATTAAAAAAGCTTGTGCTGTTGTAAATAGACAAGATTTACATGAGGAAGTAATTTGTGGATAATTTAAATAAAAATCGTATGTGAAGTAAGTAGAATCTTTTTAAGAAAACATACAAAACGTGTTATATAAATGTCTTGTTTAAGGGGGATATTGTATGGGAAAATTTTAAACCTTTTAACATTCTAATAACCGTTGTGAACCGTTTTCCTTGTGGGAAAATAAGCACATTAGGCAGATTAGCGACCCGATTTAGAATAATATGTATGTGTAATAGGTATATGCCGGGGTTTTATATTCTACTATCCATTCTTTTACCTTACCACTAGTAGAGAACTGACATTACTTGTATGAAGTTTCAGTCTTTCAAAAATTACTTTTTGAAACTTGAAATGTTGGTCTTTCGTAATCACGGCTACTGAAAAGTGGCTGAAATATCGGAATAAAAATCAAATCAAATACCGCGCTTAAAAACGTTAAAACATAGTATTATTAAGAACAGAGATTGTTTAAAATTACACGCACGCAGGCGCACATACACACACGCACAAACAAACACAAACACGCACATGTGGAACTCACTTTTTTACAATAGAAGGGAATAGTATGTACAGAATAAACAATGATGAAACTTGCCCATTGAGGAAAATTAACGAGATACCCTTTACGCTCGTGTTGACATGGATTATCGTAATGTTTTGCTTTCCAAAGTGGCATTTAGAAATATTAGTTGTGTTCCTAATGAGGAGATACTGATAAATAATTCATATTATCACTAAAGCTCATCCATCAATCGATTAATTCATTATTTTATCGTTTAATCACTATAATTATCGTATCTGGATAAATCTAGACCAGAAAGCGTAGATGTAAATAATAATAATAAAAATGACACATAATTATATTATTTAATAAGCAATTATACAAACATTAGGTTAAAATAGCGACGTGAAGCGGTTGGCCTTGAGCTAATTGTGTTTCGGGTGATGAGTGAGACTTTCGAAGGGCCATTTCTCCATTTTCTTATTCCATTCCCCTATCCCATCCGCTGTATCCTATTCCTCCAGTCTGACCTTCTACTTCATGCCCTTAAATCCTTCCTAAAGGGTGACAACACGTTATCTTCTCCCTTTGTTTATCGGGGGAAATCGGATTGAGGACAGCCGCGCGAGGGCGAAAGGTGGCAGCCGGTGTGTGGCATTCGCCTCGTCGAGGTGGCACTAGCATCCCTGCAGGAATGCTATTGCCACACCACGGTTTGGGATACCCACTAAAACCCCTGGCCGATCCTCCATCGTCCCTTGTCCGGACTGTGGGCTCGCTTACGCATTCACTTCCAGTCCGGACGGAGCATTATCTTCCCCCTGGTGTTGCAAACATCTATAGGCGATGGTAACCACTATTCATTAGATGGACATTCTGCCTCTTTGCCAGCTTCGCAATAAAAAAAGTTATTAATACTTTATTATTAAGATTTCGAAACGATTTGTGCAAAAATGGAACCCCTATGCAATCGTTGCGTGTTTTCGTCTGACTATGTGTATGTTTTGTCAGAAATTACTAGGTCTATTTCGCTATACAATCAAATAGTATAGAGAAATTTGAGGAATAACTTTTTATCATATCGCACGCTTAATCTAATAGTGAAACTATCCAAAAAAGTGTACTTTACAAGAGAGCCTTGAAACGTTTTTTAAGCATGAATAAAATAAATTTAAAAATTAAAATGCCTAGTGAATATTTTTGTTACATTTAAAGCATGATTAGCGCTATCACATGTATTTCCGCGTTTAACGATAGATGGCATTAAAAAGTCAATTACGCAAAATTTTGGATATTGTTAGTATTGAATTAAGCGTGGTATATTATCCTCGACACGATTCTTGAACGATCACCTTGGCTTGGGCACAAGTGAAATTTCAGGTCTTTTTTGTAGTAATTGATATAGTCCCTTTTCAGAGAGACAAAAATAATATTATCGATGTGACGATAAATCGCATCAATTTAGCTATGCTTAATGCGCAAACTATATTCATGTAGGGTATCCATAGTCAGACCTTAAAAATCATAATGATGTTTCTTTGTTACTTTTCATCTTTACATTAATAGGTAGTAGATTAAGAGCTGTCAGACATCTGGGAGTACGTAATAAATAGTTCTTGAATGATATCTGAATACAAAGACGAAGAGCTAACTGAAAAGTATTGGAATTATACCGAACCGAAATTTATCGAAATATCGTTAAAAGAAAATTTACTTTTGAAATAAATTCATCGCACTCAACAATCACATTAATTGAAAGCAAAAACAATATAAGTCGGTTGGTGGAATTTTATTGTGATCCGATTGCACTGATTGTTTCACTAACCTCTGGCGTTTATTGTCATTCTTTAATGTTCAGGCCAAGTATTTGGTACAGGGCCAATGAGTTTGTGTGACTTATATTTTGTTAAGGTGAAAAAGGTTGCTTAGCGTGATAATTTTGCTAGGCTACGTTAGATAATGACCAAATTTTATAGTCATTAGACCCCCCACTTTAAATTGTAAAACATGTATGAGCGAAGCAAGCAGTGGGGGGTGCCTGTGACAATGGTAGAAGAATAGGTATTACTCGAAATGAGAATCTCGGAAAGTAATAAAAATACTCTGAAAACCCTTAAATGTTACATTTCTACACGGCGCCACAAGTTCTCGTCCACAAACTAGACTTTCAACTATGATTAAAATTATGATAAAACACATTTTTTAAAGTTAATTTCTATAACATAATGCTTACGTCTATAGAATATATCTAATTAAATATAATCTATATATATATATATATATATATATATATATATATATATATATATATATATATATATAATTCTTCTGTACGTGTGTTGACAGTGAACTCCTAAGCGGCTGGACCGATTTTGATGATATTTGTTTTGTGTGTTTGAATGGGTCCCCGGGTGGTTTAGATTCACAATTGGAACCGATAGGTGCCGCTGAGATCGGGTTCTAGAATCCTCCTAATCATGTGGACCGATTTTGGTGATTTTGTTTTTGTGTCATGAAACAAAGTCTTTTAGGAATTCAGAAAATATGGCGTTACGAAGTTCGCCGGGTCAGCTAGTATAATTATAAATAAGTAACTAAATTGATTCTCTGGCTTGGTATTAAAACTGATAAAGTAGGTTCTCGTAAGAAATGTGATTTGACTACATTTATCAGATTATTCAAAAAGTATGATTTTTTTTCTTCTTTAATGGCTTCCGCGGTTAGCGGAAGCAGTTAGCGATCATCTTGAAGAACTTATTCAACGTATTCAGTATCATCATACAGAAAACAGGGTTTTTACGTTTACTATAAAATTAAAACGAGGAAACTTTTATGTAAATACAAAAAAACCGCGTAAACAAAGGAATTTGGAAAAGGAACTGGTAAGAAAAATGATAAATATTATACATTTATGTACAAATGTATTATTAAATGAAAATAACTATTTATTAGTTAAGTAAGAAAATAAGTTAAATCTTAATATCATTATTTACAATAAACATACCTAATAAACGATAAATCAAATAATTATTTGATGATAAAAGGATTTGGATAAAAGTGGGTAAAGGAATGAGGAGCTGTGTAAGACCTTGGAAGAGCTGTGAGTGATCGTATTTTGTACAGTTCAGGAAAATGTTTCACATCCTCCACTTCACCACATTCTCATAATTCTCTGTTAACTATATACCAAACTTAGCTAGATGGACAGATGTACAAACATGATCTATTCTCATTCGAGTTAAGATATACGACATCCTTTTGCCCAACGTCAATTTTATTTTATTAAACAGTACGAAAGAGTTACATTGGATTTTTAGATAGTAACCTTTTGAAATTTTTTTGGTAAACATATGCCTTTTAGCGTAAATAAATATAGTTTTTGAATTAATACACTCTGGCATTTCTTGTGTCTCTGCTAAATCAGAAATAATGTTAGTGCCTGTGACCAAATGCGACTTACCTATAGCTTTAAAAAATAACGCCGTTAATGAATAGTTAATTGCATTAGTATATATACACATTTTATCTGTCAATTATTAACGTCATTAACAATGTCCTATCACAAATAACGCACAGAACCCTTGACTATATGTGCGTAACACAGTCACACTAACATTGTCCCAGGTGTAGCAGGGACATTACGAAAAAGTACTTTGCCGGCGTAACAAAAATTACAAAATTCTTATTCCCAATCTTGCAAATGTTAAGAACTTCCCCAAAAGCAGGAAGAGGTTTTCCACGTCTCAAACGCCCAAACATTTCGAAATGTTTCAGATTGCAAACATGAACGTACCTTCATGATTGCCAGTGCCGTGGGAGTATAATTCAATGGCGCAACTGGTGCAGGAAATTGTTACGTAATGGAAAAGTAACTTTACGCCTATTATCTCAAAGCGCTAGGCAAAGCTGCGTCCCTGTGGCACCTACGTTGGCTATGTGTCTATTTGGTATATACCAAAGTTGTATAGACATATGTCTATACAACTTTTCTTTAATGTTCATCTTGAGTTTTCCCTCTGCCTTATTGCCTATAAGGTAACGTATGACACAAATCGTGCAATACCGCATACGTTAAAACTAATTCAATGCATCAAATACACGCATAATTGAGGCAAAATGGATTGTAAATTGAAGACGCAAGACGATTGATATTGCGACGGTAAAAATATTTTTTGTTTGTTACAACTCCATTAATTCTTTGAAAAGTAAAATTATATACAACTTCTATATGTATTAAAAAAAAAGAACCTGAGATAGATAAATAATAACGATGATTTTTTTTAGTTAGATGTGTTGCTAGGGAGTTTCTTGCCGTTTCTCCTTTGAACAGCGATAACACGTAGCGAAGCGGTGTACGTAGAATTGGAAGTAGATTTAAATTTTGACTTATATGTACGACCTTCAAAAAATATTCTCCAGTGGAACTTATCTATACAGATAAATAAAATTAAAGTATCTGTTTGTAACGTCAAAACAAAAATCTAAAAAGAATCAGGGACGAGAATTCGGACCAATAAAATGCAATTTCTAGAATTTTTGTCTGTCCGTTTGGATGTTCCGACTAATCTCTGAAACGGCTGGACTGATTTTGACGGGACTTTCACTGGCAGATAGCTGATGTTATAAGGAGAAATATACTGTTTTTAGGGTTCCGCGAAAAAAAAATCCACCGAGACGAAGTCGCGGGCACAGCTAGTTTTGAATAAATACTTTTAAATTTGAATATAAAAGCGCAGTAGAGTAAACATAGCCTTTGTCGCTCACGAACTAAAGTATATATTTATATCTAGCAAAAAGTTACCATACAATCAAAACTGATGGCAACCAGAAGGCTGGAGCTACTTCGCTTAAAGAATGTTTGTATTCAGCGAGGTAATGCTGCATGCACAGCTTTCTAAGTAGTAGTAAGTACACTGCCCTGGGAAAGCGCTCTAGTTGGACTGGACCGATATTAGTATATAGTTTTCCATAGTGTATAATTGTATATATTAGGTTTGTTTTAGATTATCATTTCTTTTTAGGTTTTTTCTTCTAAGTCGCTCCCTCGCTTCCGAAGATCGTGACTTGTATGGCAGTGTATAATTGTTTTGAATATGGTGAAAGGCTGAGGTTATTAGGTTATTTATGTTATAATAACCTTGAATAAAACGACGTATATCAGTTTTTTTTATTGCATGAGTTCAGTAGACAGGGAGGCGGTCTACCTGATGGAAAGCTGTCACAATCGCCTATGGACATAATATGTAACACCAAACATGCTACCAATGTGTTGCCGCTCTCTAAAGGGAAACTGGAAACTGGCCGCTAATGCCGGAACACAACATGGTTTTTATGGCGGCAAAAATCTAGACCAGGGATGATTACCCTACCACTTGGCTGTGGGTTACAGCAAAAGGTGAAAATTTTAAATAAAGTTCATCGACATGTGACATTGAGAAGTATATTTGCAGTTTTGCACTCACCTATTAAAGTACCGGTTCGGATTTTGATTTATACAAATCAAAACACGTTACCGCAGTTCCGTAAATTAAAAGCTTCCGGTATATTTTTTTAAGAAACCACCAGAGACATTAAAATTTAATAATTAATTTATGTCCACTAATATAGAGTTGTAAAATAATAATTGATCTTAACTCAATACCGTTACAAATATTTATGTTTTATTATTTTAGCATGTTTATAAAGCGTTCATTACATGGTAATTTACCACAGTAAGGCTGGTGTGCACCGAAATATGACTGATGGTTAAAATAAAATAATCGCGAAAATTATATGCCTAAACTGCGATTATTCTATTTTAACCATCGGTTAAATGTCGGTGTATACCAGCATTAATCATGGTTTAGTGGTTTTGTATGCATCACACATTTTCATGGCAAATTATTTTGTAATGTACACAAATTTATTTATAAGGTCTGAATAAACGGTTTTGAATATCTGCCTGTCTGTTATTTTACCTTTTATTTCAAAATACGGTCACCGCATAGACCCCGTATGAATCAATATAAGGATATCAATAAATACAAACATCGTTCGAAGTATTAGAATTTAAATTAAAGTAATAATTGCGGCCAACAGTTTAATATATATGACTATATTTATGGCCGATATTGTCTCACAGAAATTATACATGTAACCGCTATTAAAAGGACTAAAGGCCGGTGCCTATATTTACCGTTCATTTGCATCAACATCGGTTAAAAATTGACATGAGCTCCATAAGAGTAATGTCAAAATCCAACCGATGGTACGGCAAGTGAAAAGTATTTTATAGGAACCAGCCATAAATAAAGAGTATAGAAACAATAGAGTTTTCATTCATTCATTTGTTTCTTACTTCTTCGCGGTTAAAGATGGAATAGATTTTAAGAATTTCGGTACGGGTACATTAAAGACCAGTGATGAAGCTATCTTGTTCATCCTAGAAAATAAAGGAGATTCCGCGAGATTCAAGTCAGAACACGGGTTAAGCAGTATGTTTATTTAAAGAAAAACTATATTCAAAGGATTGTATACACAAATAATGTATATCTAAAATGAACAGAAAAGTCACGATTTAGTATTAGAATTTAGAAATCTAAATTCTAATACTAAATCGTGACTTTTGCACGGCGACAATTATTAAAACCTTGGTGCTCTTATTCAAGGAGACAAAACTGCAATTGCACTGCTTATATAACAATAAAGTTCGCTTGTTTGTGAAATAAGAATATAATTATAATAATATGAGTTATGTGACAACTATAATGATTTTCGTTGTCAGCATACGGCTAAGTACGTATCGGGCCACGCTCACTAATTCCTTAGAAGTACAGTAAAAGAACAGGCGTTAAAATACATATCATGAAAGAAATAACGGCTGCGCAACTCAACAAATAAGTCTAAGGTGCAGGTACTATTATGTCCTCTAAAGCTTAGCACGGACTGCGATTAAACGCGAGCGGTTTGAAACCGCAGAAAATCTATACAAGTGCAGGCAATAGCGCTGTTTTTCAGTGGCTAATTTTAAAAACATAATTTCTCAGGCTCAGCACGCACTTCAATTAAACCCGAGCGGTTTGAAACCGCATAAAATCTATAAAATGCCATTGTGTTATATGTAGTACGTAGTAACATTATACCTCATTGTCAAGTGCAGGCATTAGCGATATTTTCCGTGGCTAATTTTAAAAACGTAATTTGATAGGTTTAATCCGCACTAGGATTAAACGAGAGCGGTTTGAAACCGCAGAAAAATGTACCAAAATTAGCTATAAGTATCTACCAAATAAGATAACCAAAGCTATCTACAAGTGCACGCATTTTGTGTCTCATATATTCGTACAGTAGCGTACGTACGGCGGTTAACCGCTTTCGGTTTTGATTTATCGAGTTATCGACCGGACGAGCGCAGAGGAAAGTCATATAGTAGATAGATATTGGCCCACAGCTTCTAGTAATTTATCACACATAGCAATCGACATTCTATAGTAATAATTCAAGAACTTATCGTGATGCTGCTCACATTGTTGTACATTATGCAAAAGAATTCTTTCAAATGTGTTTGATCTGATAGTGATTGTACCCAATATCTATGGCGGTTGCGTCGTTTACATTTTTAAAACCAAAGCCACAACACACGCTGTTCGCCCGCTAGAAATCCATAACGATAATGAATATGCGCGTTTGTACGCGTTTTGCGTTTTCAGCTATTTCTAAACTGCTCGCGTTTAATCGTAGTGCGTTCTAAGCTTATAAGCGATCTATGGTTCTTATTAAAATTAAATTCCGCGCTAGTGGAATAAGAAATAAGTGCATTAGCCGCTAAACTAATACGATTTCAATTCAAACTAATGACGTAAATGAGGCGTGTTACTGTCAAAGCGTACGTGCGGTTTTCAAAACAATAATTGAAAGATATTTACGTCTAAAAAGTTTAAATGTATCAAATAGTCCAGTGCATACCAGTTTATACAAGGAGCCAGTATAAAAAAAGTCAAGAATAACGTTGTGTATTTAATAAAACTGATAACTTATGCATAACCCTCTGATAAGAACAAGCAATGGTTCTGTTTTGCTTTAAAATATTTTACAACATTATATACTTAATCTTAGTTTTTACTATGTTAGCGGAATATTGTATGAACTGCGAATTTATAATCTAACGAGTCAGGTTATATGCCGTCGACAAATTGGAAACGAATCATAAAATTCACATTATAAAGTATACATTTACGTTACTGGTTTATAAATATAGGTAATTGCTCTGAAAAATACACTCCGAATCAGGGTTTCGAGATTAAGTATTGGAAATTCTCCTAATTTGATGAATTTATTATGTAATAACATTTTTATATTTTTTAAAAGTAGAATAGGTTCGCGTTTGACCATGATCTCGTCTGATACTAAGCGAAGATATGGTATAGGGTGGAGTACACTTGCCTAGAAGGTACTTATTCAAACGGGTCTCGAAGACAACCAGCAGCCGTATCTTGGCGTTGCGAAGATATTCAAAGTACAATTTCATAGCGATATTGTCAAAAATTCATAATCTACGAAATCCACAATATGTTCTCGATATCATCGCGGCGGAATACCTATTACTAGAAATGGTATTATCATTTGTAGAAATAGCGTTAGCCGAAATGAATATTGGAAAGTTACCAAAGTTTTAAACATTTCTTTCACAAGCGAAAGCTTATTTATGATATTTATGAGATAGTGGCGTGCTACGGGCACGCCATTGGGATTAGCAGATTACCGAAATCAGATAAACCTGCGACTGAGACGATAGTTTATGGCGATTTTGACGAAATATTAATAACAGAATTAGGCCCTGGTTGATGATATCAGAAAAAACAGTGTTCTATATTTGTAAGGTACATGTGCTCGGCTCGAATTTTTACATCCCAGAGACAAGATTTTATACCTACACCAAAACTTTTTGTATTGTATTTCAAAAAAATTAAGGATAAAATTCGCCAATTTGAAGACCTTGCTCCCAACGCAACCGGGATTTAACTTTATGATATTTATGACTTATTATATATTATGATTATTATGAAGCCACTTTTTACTCAGTCCTAGCGTATGTGTACACGAGACCGGCACCGCACTTGCACTTTCGCTGTCGCGCGGTGGCGGCGTGTCGGCAATGCCGTCTACACAAGCGCTTATTTGTGAAGACCTTTCTTTACAATACCACAAACATCTAAGTATTCTGTTTAGGTACGTATTGTGACAGTATAAGATGAAAAAGTATGTGAAATATCTATCAAAACAATAATATGATGTTATTGTAAAAGATTGCGAATAATATTCCCAGTCAGCCATTGAATGAAGAAAAGCCATAGGTCATTGTTAAACGATACTACAATCATACTATCATTACTATAGCTAAGTATAAGAAAAAATACACTTAGATAAGTATGTATTTACTTAGTATAACATAGGCAGGGATGGCATTGTTATGAAAATCATCATTTTCAAAATGATATATAATGATAAAATGATGCAAAATTTTCGTTCTTATAGGCCCAGTACTTGCCGTGAATAATTACTATGACAAAGTTAGATGCAACCGATGGTAAGGCAAGTGGGTGAATAGTAAGATAAAAGAACCAGCGATTAATCTGTCCAACGTTATTGCATAGGTAATATATATTAAAAAAACTTAAATCAGAAATCATAATCAAATTCACGTTAATGCTGTGCCCTGAGGGCCCGGCCGTCTTCCGCAAGTAGCAAAGAAATAGTCATTGTATGGCAACCCTAATGTATGCCATGACTACTATATTTATGGTTCAGTCACGCATATGAAAAGCATGTGTTACTATTTAATATGTATTATTATACCATTATGATGTCTATTTTATAATAAATTGGCGTCTAATATAACATATAAAATCTAATTAATATATACTTTCTACCTGTACTATTTCTACTCTAATCTAGGACCAGCCATGGGTACTAAACCTTTTTTTATAGGGATACTATGACGTATTAGATAGGGTATCGTGGGTGGTAATATTAATTTAGGTGTTTTTTGAAGTGAAACCTTTAGGCCGCTTTCTGACTTGTCAGTGCGGGAGCGGTGCGGATTCGTTTCGCTCGGTATACGCTGTACCGAAAGCTTGCCGAGCGCCTGTATTTCATTGTGCGTCTTCTAATTGGCGCGGTATGTGCGAGAGCGGAGAGGGATCGTTTCGTTTTACCGCGTCTCGGGATGCGTGTCTAGGCGCCGCTCGACATTTACCGCGCAAGGTCATGCAAACAAGATGTTGGAGCGAGATATTCACGTCGTTCTAGTACTAGAAATTGAAAAGTATCCCGCATTGTATAATTATAAACTGGCTAAATATTCAAGAAAGGATGTCACAGAGAGGATTTGGAGTGAGATATCTAATAAAACACATTTATCAGGTATAAGGATGACGCCAATAACGCTTTCTTTTTTTACGTAGGCGATAAACATAATAGCACGCCAAAATATCGTCATCACTTGAGGAGGACATCTTCGGTACTGCAGGATTTTATACCGAGAAAATACCGATAGGTGAGTAGCTGAAGGCAACGCGGAATCGTTTCAGTACAGACCTTACAGATCCCGCACCGCTTCCGCACCGACAAGTCAGAAAGCGGCCTTAGGCACGCATTTTTGGGATGGGGGAAAAGCACTAAACTCACGAGAGCGTTACGTTTAGATACAAAGTTTTCACTTCTGACGTACAGTGCTACGACTGACAGATTTTTTTATGAACGTAGTACAGCAAACAGGGTTATGGGGTCATAGGTGGGCACCTGATGGAAACTGGTTACCGTGTAAGAACATTTCCAACACCAGAAGTGTTACGAATGTTCATTTATACAACTAGGTATGTAATATGTTAAGTGGGCCGCAGGTTGAGTACCTAATGCAGGATGTAGACTATTTCGATATTTCATGATCCTATTCGTTTTATCCTATCATGTTTCGTGAACTTAGATACCAATACCATCTAAGGTATTCCTGATGTTGGTAACATCTTTTCTTTGGATCTTCATACGGATCTGGGTCACAAAAAAGTTTTACATGTCTACAGGAGCAGACTACAAATGCTGGAACAATATGTTTATATGTTTTGATTCGCAAACATGGATTGCTATATGAAAAGTTGTTTAATTTTTACATGTTTCTATAATTAAAAAGTTTATTTTTTGTTACTGGATTATTTTTTAACGTCTACCAAACAGGTATTCAGTATCCGAACAGTCTACAGTAGGAGACATTTTGGTTTAAACGAGAGCAATAAAAAATAATTTATTTGTTAAAATACAAAAGACTCAAATGTAACATACCCACATCATCTTATATAGTAAAAAAATACATGAACAAATAATGTAGGTACATATGGAATTTATGTAACTTGAACCCTTTATCTTCCGTTTTTGTGTTTGACCCATCTATTGTCCAAGGTACGCACGCACCAGTCCTCACATGATCTAACACTTACAATACTTTATTAAGGTCCAAACACATAGGCTTTCTTCCATCTATTAACTAAACTGGAACTTTCTTTAGTATAAATATAAACTGTTATGAGAAAACAACATTTATTTATTTTATCTTAGAAATCAGAATGCTCACAAGGCGGGCTCGTTGACATTAGTGTCGTTTTTGGTTTAGATTGTTGTTGTTTTTCAAATTTGCCACAAAGGCAGGCAAAGGAATCTTAGTCCATACAGCCAATTCTGATGTAATAATATGTCTTCGTATAGTAGCGCAGTTGTATTGCAGGCTAAAACCGACGCCATTCAATGGAGTTCTTGTGAAAACTCGAAAGACATCTGACTATACAGTTCACATTTCTCACAAAAATACATAATTACTACTCAAAAACTATCAATATCCTACAACTATTGTTCATTTTAGAGTACTTTTACACATTTTTAGAAAATAAAACTGCACAGAACGACGTCCCCTTTCAGTTCCCGCCAAAAACTCTTTGGTTTTGGTTGACTTTTGACAAATAAAAACGTCTTGGATACAACGTACTTTTAACCAAACTATATAAAACGCCTTTTTAATAACTATAATATTTTATTAATTTCTAACACATCTTTGTAGGTCTAAAGCCTATTTTATTAAATTAAAAATTGATGTAAACCAAAAATATATGATATAATTAAATAAACTTGCTTCGAAGCTCCAAAGTGACTAATATAACAGTAATCTTGGTGCGCAAATTTTCTCACCATGTTTTCCTTCTCTATCATCACGCAAATGAATGTAATATACACAAAATGCCCGCTAAGCTACTTAAAAGATGCATGCTCCTTGCTAGTATAGATATTTAAAATCCACTTTAAAAAAAAAACGCCTAAGTATATACCTATATGCCCTTTGTTTTCAGCCCAAAATTCGAACTACGTCATTGGCACTCAGAGGCGCCTTAGTCCTTAAGCCACTACTAGTAATGTAGAAGAATAAATAGAAATGGACAAAATACGAAATAAATGCATCGCATTTTCAATTGCGTGTAATTATTTTATCCGCATCCGCAAAACATATTATGCATATATTTTTACATTATTATAATTATTATGTGTTGGCAAATTCCAAGTGCATATTTATTTACAAGGTGACTGCCGAATTATTAACTACCACGTGTGACTTTTTGAATGTTGATTTTATTCAGGTGCGTTTAAAATTCTGAAAAAAATATTGAAATGTTCTTTATAAGTGATTGAAACTTGTTAAATTAAAATGACCAATTTTCCAGAGCTCGTTCGAAATAATTTTTACTTCTGACGTAAAACAATCTCGTGAACGCATATAGAAAAGCCTACATTTCAGGAATAATGCGACAATGTTAAGACGTCCAGCGATTGTTTGCGATTTCCTAAATTCGTACGACGATTGTACGCAGTCGGGTATACAAGAAGTGGCCTACGTGACTCACGGTCCCCTCGCAATGGCGCCGGTGCCACGCGATTAACGACCTTATTGACATAAAATGCAACTACAGTAAATTCAATTACAAATATTCTAAAAACTACCCACAAACACCCACTGAAATTCCAATATCCCGTTCAGAATATAAACTGTTATATAACAGTAGAAAATAGCACGTGTCCTCTAGTTAAATATCAGCTGATTTTTCAAACTTACCCCAAGAGTAGGCGGCGTGGGTGGAAATTGCCGCTAGGGCCAGTATGCACTGTAAGTTGCACATTTTATTTCATGAATTTGAAAGAGGTTAGTTGTAAATGCACATTTAGTTTGAGATGGGTGTCCGAGTTACTAGCCAATGTCGATGGAGGGCGCGCTCGACACCGACAACCGCGCCGTGCGCGTGGAACACCAAAACTAAATATCGCCGGCAGGCGGGTTGGCTTGCGGCAGTTGCCGCGCGTGAGGCCAAAATCTAAATGAGTTCATTGAAAAACATTTCGCGCATGCTCACGTCACGTCACACGTTATGATATGTTATCAAAATTCTCGTGTTGGCGTTTGGACATGGTTTGATACGTTTGACGCTTCTATTTACGTCCTTGTAGTGCAATTAGCTATGTAGCATCCGAGTTGTAAGGAGTACAACGACTCCAATATCACAAAGTTTGGATATAATAGCTAAGGGGACGTCCAAAAATTACGTGAGGCATTTTTGGCGATTTTCCGAACTTGGTGAGATATCGTGAGATTTGGCGACCCCGACCCCCAATCTAACGTGAGAGTTTTCTAAAGGTGTGTTTCTATTGTAAATGCATAGGATTAATTCAATTTTTTTTATAGTGCAACTTCTTTAAAATCAATTCACAACATTTGAAACTCGATGAAACGAAAAAGCGACATTAAAACGAGATAAACAGATAAATCTATTGGACTAAGCCTGCGAGAGAAAGAGATAGAATACATAATATTTAATAATTTAAACATTATTTTCATACAAATAGAGTTGGAAATGTTTTGAAGTTTTTCGTTAATACTTCTAATTTCGTCTTTTAAAGCCTAAATATATTATAACGATATAATATAAGAAATGTGACGTCACGAAATTTAGAAGCCCTCCCACCTCTTGTCACACTTAGTTTCAATTCTACTTAGTGTGAACTGCACTTATAAGACTAATATTTAAGATTGCGTAAAACGTAGGCTAGAATCACAATGAAATAATTGATTAGTAAAATACTTAAATGGTAACTACTAAAATTCACAAGACAATATTTATTCCAGTCTAGTAGTCCACGGAGAATCATGCACGGTTTCAAGAATGGCTATTGAAACAAACATGTATGTCCGTGTCCATGTGATTTTCAGTAAAATCCTCCTTCAACCTCCCTCTCATTTAGCCATTCTAAGCCGTTGTTGCTTACGCACACAAGCGTAGTAGCTTGTCTTGGGACAATCCGGAAGGATTTCATTTTGCGCAAGGCGCGCGCTTGTGCATTGTGCAAAAAATTACGGGATATTCGCTGAGACCCCTTTCTCCCCAAAGTAAGATTAGATGAAATTCGGCTCGACCCTCACCCCCCTTAAACGCCTCACGTTTATTAATGGACGCCCCTAATTACTTAATGTAAAACATTGAACTTTCCCTCACATATTTTTTTACCTCCTATATCTTTTCATTTATAATTCTATTAAATGCATTTTACATATTTTGCTAATAACGATTTTAACGACTAGGTATTATTCACTTACATAATCAAATATTGGACTTATTATGTGTAAATATGTAGGTATATATAAGTATGTTACAAATTCTACACTAGAATATATATGTAGATCTCTTGGTTATATTATCGGACTAACGACTGAAGCTCCTCGGTGTTCGATCACGTCGCCAAATACCAGGGCCTCGGGTACTGAAGACGCTTTCAACAGCTGCTTATTGACACATCTGATAGACTTCCCTTTCGGGAAGCTTATTGACTTATCCTAGTGCTATTTTCGGGTTTTTATTGTAACTGAGATTTCTGGCCTCACCGCCCAAGGACGGAGTACGTGGAAATTCTATATTTGACGCGTTAACTGCTGACCCTAATCCTTTCCTTCCTTCCTTTATGTTGAAGGTTACTTAAAAATGTAAAAATAACTAGGTCAAGAACATAATGTAAAATTCACAATATCCAACCATTAAGTTAATCTATCAAAGAATACAACGGATATAATTAAAAATAATAAACGGATATTTGTAAAAGATTATTGCATGAGCCATTAACATCGCACCCTTATTTAATAAGCGGCAACGGACAATTATAACAATCTCAAACACGTTACATAACAATAATCTACACATTCTTATTATATTTTGTCTCTACAGGACTGCCTTTACTCAGGGGTGCAATGACTGCGTGGCGCCCGGGTGCCGGAACCTGAGGGGTCTTAATAAAAACGTCATAAAGAATGTCATCATTTTTTGAGATCTGACTAAGGATACTTAAATATCATAATAAATGTGTAGCCGTCATATAAACTACTGGGATATGCCCGCGACTTCGTCCACGCTTGACTTGAAATTCCCACGGGATTCCCGGGACACAAAGTACCGCAGCTATCGTTTTAGTGAAAACTGTGTCGGAATAAGGTAATTTTTACGCACCTGAACAATTATAAGCCGCACCCGAAAAAATACCCGAGATTAAAAAAATATCGCACATTTTATTACATAAAATTAGTTATCGATCACTGAAAAAATCACATTGGAATTCAAAATTTGTTTGAATTCCAAATTTTATTTCAAAATTTAATTTTTAATCATTCCCAGAAAAAATCCCGCGGGATTCCCAGAATAAAAAGTAGTGCAGATTTGAAGTCTAAGAATTTGCTGTCGATCAGTGAAAACTGCATGAATCCCGAAAATCATCGATTGTATAGTATATTCCAGTTGTTTTTTTTAATAGCTTCAATGTATAGACACAGCATGTTTAGAATTTTATAATATTATAGATATATTCTTGTCAAATTTTATCCACAAAACAAAAAAGAAATCGTATTGATTGTAAGGAGGCATAATTGCATCCCGGCGCCCAATTTGCTAAAAACGCCCTATGTCTATATATTATATACACATTTGTATATAGACAAAAAGCCATACACACAAATAGCTGTGGTAGCTTACTAGTTAACACATTCACTACGCTACGGGGTCTAAGACTCTCGTTAGAGAGTACTACTAGTCGTACTAGTACGACTTTGTAGTCTAAGTCAACCTGAACGTGTCTCACTTGGGGTGCGGTTAAGAAAAACATAAACTTCTGTGTGGTGCAAAGGGCGAATAACTTCAATTTGGTGGACGATCATGAAAATGAATACTATAACTCCATTCATTCTTTGAAAAGTAATTTTAATACAACTTCTATATGTGTTTATAAAAAGACCCTGAGACAATTATAAATAATTATGACGAAAAAAAATTTTTTAGCTAGACGTGTTGCTGGGAAGTTTCTTGCCGCTTCTTCTCCTTTGAACAGCGATAATACATTGCGAAGCGGTGTACATAGAATAGGAAGTAGATTTAAATTTTGTCTTACATGTATGACCTTCAAAAAGCGTTCCCCAGTGGAACTTATTTTGAATAAAAACTTTTGAATTTGAATATAGTATTCTTCTTCCATGGTTTAGTGTAGAAAAAAGATGAATACATATATATCTAAGATGTGCTACTAAGGGCCGATTTTTCAATCACCTGATAAAATTTATTCATAGAATAAAGTATAACATGGAAAAATTAAAAATGTCAGTTGCATGAATAAAACAGTTGAATGGTTTCACTTTTGAATTCATTCAAATTATAATTTATTCGACTGATAACTTATCTAATGATGGAAAAATTGGACCTAAAGCAGAGATCCATAGTATACCTTAATTAATACGGGGCTACCTAGACCCAGTACCGTAAAACAGAGAACTCCATAAACTTTATATATAAGCCAAAAAAGGATTTTAGTAAACATTACGGGGCTCAATAGGCTTCGTGCTGCCACAATGATAGTTTTAGTAGAAGGTCTAAAACGCCTCGTACGCAGGAATGGAAAGCACAGATAAATCAGTGCCTTTGTGAACGTGTTAACGCGTCTTAAATTCGAATAACGCAGTTTTTTTTACCTAATGTACATATTGTACATACCTAATGTAATTATATGGTTATAATTACCAGACGCTGATGACGGTAAATATCGTGATGAAAACTGCATATCGAGATAACCTAACGTCTGGTGCAACAGCTCAAAAAGTAAGATAAGTAATACAAATAAATGTTAAAAATAGAGAAATGTAAATAATGTAATCGCTATGCGAAAGGAGAATCGGATGACAGAGTAGACTATAAACTATAAAGTATCGGTAAATAGATAAGAAATTTGTAAAACAATGGAAATGGATAAGCAGATATGTATATATTGTATTAATTTTAAGATTAATAGTAGCGTAAAAAATAGTAGTAAACTAGATTGTTGTGAAAAGTAGATGTAATTAAAAAGAAGAGAAAGACAGCACACAATTAAGGTCGGAGGGGGTGGGTATTAAAAACAAAAAAGTTTAGGTGTCGTTAAATTTCTTCGAGCCCAGGAGCACGTGGTAACGCTTCTAATGTTGCAGGTGACAGTAAGCACTTCCTATCAAGTGTGCCACTAGCCTATCTGCTGTAGACCAGCAATCATATATTATCATCGAAACTAAAAGTGTACACAAAATTGCATCTCAATCGGTTGAAGATAACTACTTTAAAATTCTGTTACAAGATTCGACCCAATCATACATACATACAAACATTATAAGTGACATAATAGCTTATAAGTTTGTTTACAAATTATTAAGATTTCTTAACGTTTTAAATGAATTAATTAGGTGCGCCAATCATTGTATAGGGGCGCTAACAATGGCATAGGTTACCCTAGTCATCATTCAAGCTTTTAAAATTCCAGATCCCTTTGGTAGGTTGTTTTGTAAAAATGTAACGATAGAATTCCAATAAATTCAGCTTGCTCGTTAAATTAAATTCTATATACAGAAACCTTGACATACCTTGACCGTGATTTCCCTTGACATAGTTAATTTTGAGTCCACGACTTGTAGAACAATAATAATGTTCAACAGATACTTGAAACGATAAACGTCCCACTGCTGGGCTTGGATCTCCTACTATAAGGGAACGGACAGTATACCCGCCTGGCTTGTCCAAGGCGGCTTGGCAGGTTTGACACATCGATTATTATCTTGATGTGCAGGTTTCATCACGATGTTTTCCTTCACTGTTATTAACACGTGGTAATTGTAACAATACGCATATTAGGTCGGAAAAATGCCTAAGTGGTGCATGCGTTCCGGTCAGGATCGAACCCGCGTCCTTTGAGTTTGGGACGCGTGCGTTAGCCATTACACTACCACGCCTTAAAACGATGATTGCCTAAATTAAAAAGTGTTAAAAATCGCGGCAGTTTCTTTATGTCTATTTGTCCGTCATGCTATTTGTCTGTGATTATTAATCACAGCAATTTTTTTCAAATGTTAGAGCATTTATTACATATAGCATACCTTCAATACTAAAATATATGCCGCGGTACAATAGTGTATCGTAATTGTAAAAAAAAAAATGGTGGCACTCCAATCATGTAACTGAAAGATAAAAGTTTCCATTTTAAATGCATGTGTATCGGTAAAGACATGTTATAAAATCCCTAGGAACTTAATATTTTTTATATCTAACAATAAGAACAAGACAACAGTTTGTATATATTAGTCAATGTGTGGAAGAGGGAGGTATACACTTTTCGCTTTCTTTTAAAGTCGCAAATACCTGTTTCCCTGCTCTCTAACTTCTTAACTATATCATGGAAAATTTTGGAAAAACTCAAGATGACACATGACAAACACGTTCAACGAAAATTAATCTGAAAAGATAATGTTTATTAGTTTTTGACTTAAGGAGTATTTTCATTTACACATTTCTCGTAGTGTACCATAACCAATTCATAAAATAGCGGAGATTCGTCGTCTCTACGGAATCATTCACTACCGCTTTCATTGTGTGGATCATACTCGTACATGGCATACTTGTTTTAAACTGCAATACAGGAGATAAACTGACAGCCCAGCCGAAGGAATGTTGTTACCCTTGCTTATTGAAAAACCCCATATCGTAGCGCTGTGGGAAAACCTGTCTCATTCCAAATCCCTACAGTGCGTAAGAGAAACACGCTCTCTATATGGCAGCTTGACTGATTTAATTTATCTTTTTTATTATAGTGGGGAACACCGGTATTAATGTTCTGTCACTTCAAGTAACATTCACAATAAAGGTATTTTGTAAGACAGCCTTAAGGCTGTACCACGCCATACATAAGTTAATATTTGTTTTATCTAGATCATTTATTATATTACGGATTTCCGGTCAAGATTTATAAAAAAAACTTTATGTAGTACCGTTCCGCTTCCTTGTCATGACAATAATATTTCCGAGAGGTAGGGCTAACGTGCACTAGTGGACGGCATTGAAGATCACCGAGAAGGTCCATTTGCCCCCTAGCAAACAAACACTAGTGACAAAAATGGAATTTTTGAGAGGAAATTATCATGAATTCCGCTCTTAGGGCCGGTTCGACTGGGGTAATACCACGCTCGCATACAATATCGGGGTGAAACGGTTAACTCTGAGCTAATCGTGTTATGTAAATTCAAATGTTTTTATTCAAAATAAGTTTCACTGGAGAAGATTTTTTGAAGTCCATACATGTAAGTCAAAAACTAAATTACTTTTTGTATGTCTTTTAATGGAGACAAAGCGGCAAAAAACTCCCCAGCAACACGTCTAGCTATAAAAAATATCGTTACCGTCACAATAATGACATACGAAGAAATCATACTGCGATTCGGTACGATGAGTGAGAATTGCGATGGCCCACTTCCCACTCCTCATATCTCATATTCCCAATCCTATCACTTTATTCCATTCTCTCTTTTTTATGCTTAGAGGGAATATATTTCATACCATACTGAGCCCCATTGTTGGGGAAGGAACCAACCGCGGCGAGAAATGCCGCGCAGCGTGTGCGTGGACTCTGGTAAGAAGACCAACTACCTCGCTAAACCTAAACTTGCATCCCATTCATGCGCTTGTGTAGGTCTAGTATAAACTCTCATGTCCATCCGCGTATCAAGCTTTGGTCACCCCGGAATGCAGAGTGACCAATTTCACCAGCATTCCATTCCCTTATAGCATCCCTCCTGTTTCATCCTCTTTATACATCCTGAAGGCTGCCAACGCGTTGGCTTCGCCACTGGTGTTGCAAACATCTATAGGCGACAGTAACCACTTTCCATTAGATGAGGTGTCTGTTTGTTTGCCACTACGCAATAAAAAAATCATAAAATCGTAACGAGAAATTCTATTTCATAAATGTTATTTATTTTTTCTTGAATTTCCCCCCACACGTAATAAGGGGCTATCCATAAATTATGTTGCACAAATTTCATGATTTTGGAGCCCTCCCCTAAGTTTGTCACAGCTGGTCACATTCCTGAGACTCCTCCTTCCCTAGTGTGACATCACTTATTTTACCAAGATTTTTTTTATCAAGAAATTATTAAATTAAAATAGCAGTTCCGTAATTAGTTTTATTTCCATTTAAATATTTTTTTATAATTTAATCAATATGCTCATATGGATAGAGTTGGAAATATATTCAAGTTTTACGTTACTAGTTCGTGTTTGAAACCTTAAATATATTAGATATTGAAATGTGACTGCATGATATTTAGGACCCTTCCCACCCCTTGTCACACAATGTCACAGGTCGTCGACCCCACCGCCTCAACGTGTGACATAATTTATGGATACCCCCTAAGTACCAAATAGCCGTTTCAGCAATTTCAACATTATTTTTTCAATGAACAAACCTGTAGACTATATGTAGTACAGGTAAATTAGTTTCGAGAAGTTTTTGCATATACCAGTCTGTCAGTTTACTTACCTGCTTTATGAAAATAGATGTTCGGAGATCGGAGATCGCTTTCGGAGATTCGGATAACTATGTCGCAACTCTAGTCATATTGGTAGTAAAGGTTACGAGTTGCGGGACTCGAATTAAAATGCCGTTGGAATTATTATAGAGTTTATTAGAACTATACAAACACATATAACACAGGTACAAATATAACCGAACACAACAAATCCAAACATAATCCAGAAGGTCGTAATTCAATAAAACGCGCAAAGTCCGTCACTATTAGATTCCCAAATGTACACACGTCACGCCCATATCGTAGTCGTAGCTCAACTGAACTCCTCTCTCAATTAGGCCATCGTCTTATACTTCACAAATGCAAATGTGCCCGCCCGTATTGTCGACATAATTTCCTAGTATCAGCTTGTACTTAATCCGTAACACCTGGCTATTGATGCAGCCTGCAGCGGCCGTAAACGAGTACAATAAAACAATAAGCTGTTCTCCACAATACTGGAAACGTATGCCAATAAATAAGTGAACAAAAGAAGACGATCATAAAAGGATTACAATTAGTTCAAATGCCGCCAGGTAATAAAATGTGCTTTTACAGACTGTACGTGGAATTTGTCTTTGTCAAAGCCTAAGTGGTATTTTCGACCGAAACCAGTCTTCTTTAGTATTACTTAGATTTGACTAAATTGAAAATAACACTAAGCACCGCGCTCATAATCCGTTATGGACCATTTAATTTTATTCTGATTTTACTTCCTTAATTGAGTTTCTATTTAGTAAACCTTAATTAATTATTGAACTTCCCTTTAAATTATTGTAATTAACAAAATATTAAATATTTCATTGCAAATTCAATTAATATATTAAGATAAAAAATCTGTAGGGGTTTAATTTTGTACAATGAATTTTAAATAAAAAAAACAGGGGAACTGATTCGGACCAGCAGATTCCGAAAATGTAAGTTTTAGAATTTTTGGGTGTCTGTTAGAGGATGTCTACTGAACGGATTTAAATGAAACTCGATACAGATATAGCTTATATTGTATTCCGGGTCAATAGTTAGTATACTTTTTATTCCGATGATCTAATCTTAGGATAAAAGAATATGAGCAAAAGGTGGCGCTGTGATCACGTTTTTTTGACACTACCGTTACAATTCAGTAACAAATATTTTAGCCAGGTGGTAGGGTATTTGCGCGATTCGATGGCGACCACCCCTGGTCTAGAGTATGCCGCCATAACAACCTTGTGTTGTGTTCCGGCATCAGTGACCAGGTTCCAGTCTCCTTTAAGAGAGCAGCAGCGCATTTGTAGCACCTTCGGTGTTGCAAATGTCCATAGGCGACGGTAACCACTTTCCATCAAGTGGGCCGTCTACCTGTCTGCTGAACTCCTGTAATAAAACAAAAAAAATGTCGTCGTGCTGGTAACGCGAACCAAATTTCACTGGCAGATGTTAGTTTTGAAGAATTTTTCAAAATTGATTATTTAAAATGAAAGTAGGGTGAGAACTGCCAATTAAAAATGTAATTGTGAAAACCTTATGTTAAACCATACATTCCTAAAAAAAATTCTGACCAATTCAGCAAACATTTAAAAATCTTAATAGACTTCTTTTAAAACTTTGATTTGTTTTCAATACTAAAAAGGGAAAAAACCACCTGTGGGGTCGTATGGTCAATCAGGACACACAAGTTTTTCGGAGTTAATATTTTTGCTGAGCAATTGTCATTCCGTAGGGAACGTTTTGTTTCCAAGTTCTTTCTGCGTACAACAGAACTGTGGAATGCGCTACCAGAGTCCATACATAATAACAGCCTGTAAATGCCCCACTGCTGGGCACGGGCCTTCCATTTATAGGAGAATGGACATTATACCCGCCACGCTTGTTTAAGGCGGATTGGTGTGTTCAACACGTCGGTTATCGATGTGTAAGTTTCATCACGATGTTTTCCTTTACCGTTAGCTCTCTCTTTTCATTTAGTTTCTTTCCTTCCATATTCGTCTGTTCTGACTTACGTCTTCTGTCACATCACAAACCATCCTGTCATCCTTCACGCAATCCATCCATCTCCTTTTTAGTCGACTTTTATATTTGTCCCACCCATCATCACCATCTACCAGTTTAATAGTCTTTTTGCCACATGACTTTCACCTCGTCATTACATGCCTGTACTACTATAGTCTTCTTCACCTCAATTCTAAGTCGTGGGTGCAACTTTTAAAGATCCTTTATGTAGTCATTTCTCATCTTATCCATTTTTGTATTCGATATATCCATGTCACCTGAGTGGAGATGTGGTAACGTAGCATATGGTAATATATATATATATATATATATATATATATATAAGGTCAGAAAACTGCCTAAGTGGTGCATGCTTGCTGGCTAAGACTCGAATCCACGCACCTTTTGCGTTTGGGAACAGAGTGCGTTAACTACGGTTTATCTATCTTTAAGAGTCCGTGTTTCCCCAAATATTACAATCCGTATGTCTTCACGTTTCGCGTGAATAGATATTTAAAAGGTTAGAGTGCTCTAGTCTATAGTATGGTAGTTTGTACTCTCGTCGGCCGCATTATCTTCGTAAAATGGTCGTGTGGTCCAACGCGGACCTTTTATAGAAAAGTAGGAACAAAAACTTAAAGTCGATATAGGACAGTCTAGGAAGCTGAAGCCGCTCCAAAATTGAAAAAAAAGGACAGATACCCCAGTTCCAATATTTGAGCTATATTTTACAGAAGAGGTAGTTTTGTAGTAAAAGAATGAGGAAAATACATATATAATAATATGTATTTTTCATTATATTATACATATTCCAAGAAATTATTGTAGCAGTAGGTATGTTATGGACTGTAAAGGGCTGATAAAGAAATGACCCGTTTAACCCAAAGCTGATTGGTGTTTTAATAATTACACCTTCATATTGTTTACAAATTAATTAATAACTCTGTTTTTATTTAATTTTAACACTGTAATATTTAAGGTAAATCTAGCGCCATCTATGGATTAATATTTGTAGTAAAAGAAAACTTCATGTAAACCAAATGTCATTATTACATATAGCTTATATTACTTATTAGATGCAACAAGAGATGGCGTTATTTCGAGGAGGCTAATTTAGTATCACATTTAATTTATTATTTGATTATAAATATTTATGTAAGGTATAACAAAAAAGGTCTCAACATTTTTGGAGTAAATAAAAATAAAACTATTTGCCTTATTTGTGTATTACCATGGAAGAAATTCTTTTCCCATGGTCTTACTATAATTTAATGTTACTTTACAGGCAGGTTCATAGATGGCGCATCTGTTATTAATTCTGAATTTTTCGTAACATAAACTGGTAATTATTTACAACTCAACCTCGATAGCAAGCGATATTAATAAAATTGATAATTATTCATTTTAGATTATTTGTAAAATTGAATTATATATATATTACCATATGCTACGTTACCACATCTCCACTCAGGTGACATGGATATATCGAATACAAAAATGGATAAGATGAGAAATGACTACATAAAGGATCTTTAAAAGTTTCACCCACGACTTAGAATTGAGGTGAAGAAGACTATAGTAGTACAGGCATGTAATGATCTAGCACTAGTTATAAGAAAACGTGGTGCGGTTGATCATGCCGCTCAGGAGATTCACCCAGTTAGTGTTTCTACTATTATTTGTACTAAATAAATCAACAAGACTCAGTACAACAGTGATGCTCAAACTGTCGATCGCGAGTGCTTTTTTAGTCTATCTATCTGGTGAAAATTTGGCGATTTAGATCTATTCACAGGTTTTGCTTTAGTTGATCCTTAATTAGGCCATAATAAGACCGTCCGTTGTTCATGCCTTTTGTTTATTTATTTCTAAGTTAAGTTTCTACCTCGTGAACAATAAAGAGTTATATATCTATCTAGGCCAGAATATAACCCCCTCATAATTTTATTTTATCGGAATGATCCACTGATAGGGGCGAAAGGCGGCTCTGTCAAATGAATGCGCGTTACTTGTCACTTACCCTATAGTATTACCTGCGCCACGATACACCTTACCTACGTAAATGATAATCATTCCTGCATTACAAATACGTGCAGCTTTTCGAAATCGATCGATCGGTGTCTAACAATATTGAGGTAGATCGCCAGCAGTTCAAGTTTGAGCACCACTGCATTAAAAATCATAGGGGAAAAATCCCACATCACCAACGTGTAATCCATAGATTACATACAGCGATAATGGTATTTTAGCTCTCCCTAATGGAATATGAATTAAGTGCACTTGTTTGATTATCCCAAGGGATACATTAGGGGAAGAAACGCTTTAATTTCCAAACTCTTTGAGGGCGTTTTCGTTAGGGTAGTTTTAAAACTTACACATGAGTTTTCACACGCTCTTTATTTCCTCAAATTCGAAAGTTTTTATTCAAAAGAAGTTTCAGTGGAAAAAAGATTTTTGAAGATGAAATAAATCTACTTCCTACTCTATGTACACCGCTTTGCAACATAATAAGAAATTCTTCATCTCTCTCAGGCTCTTTTTAATAAAAATAAAATAGTAGTATGTTATGCAATTACATTTCGAAGAATTAATAGAGTTGTAATACTCAATAAGTCGTAATAATGACGGAACACATACTAAAAATGTATAATGCAACATATCTCCATAAATTTAAGTAAAATTGGGTGTTTACTGACCTGCTTCTCTTCAGTTTTTAGAACAAAAAAATGTTGTTTATTGTCGCTTACAATAGCAACTATATAGGTGAATCTTTCAAGTGTGCCTCTATGGCCGGGTCCGAAACTACAAGATATAGCGAAAAATATTCAAAGAAGTCTTGGGACCGATTTTGATGAAAACTAAAGCAGTGGCATTAGAATTTTTTAAATCGATCACTCTCGTAAGGTATAAAATCGGCTTTGAACAAAAAAAAACAATAAATACTGTAATTATTATACCAACCCCACATTGAAGGTAACTTGTAAAAACATTAATAAATAATTTCTGTGAAAGAGTGTCAAACTTCAAAAAGGGTTGATAATTTTTATATTTTTTAATAACCGATTATATAAATATATAATATTAGCCCATAAATGTGCCACTACTAGGGCTTAGGCGTCCCATTACAGAGGAAACGGACAGTCCACCCGCCACGCTTCTCCAGGGCGGGTTGGCAGGTTTGACACATCGGTTATCTCGATGTGCAGGGTGCATCACGATGTTTTCCTTCACTGTTGTTAGCACGTGGTAATTGTAACAATATGCACATTAGATCAGAAAACTGACTAAGTGGCGCCTGCGTTCCGGCCAGGATCGAACCCGCGCCTTTTAAGTTTGGGACGCGTGCGCTATCCATTACACTACCACGACTTATATTTTATAACCGACTAGCTTTTGCCCGCGACTTCATTCCCGTGGAATGGTTTAAAAAAAGGAGGTTAAAAACAACCCCCCGATTTTGAAACATTCTTCATTGGTGCTCCGCTCCTATTGGTCTTAGCGTGATGATATCTAGCCTATAGCCTTCCTCGATATATGGGCTATCTAACACTGAAAGAATTTATCAAATCGGACCAGTAGTTAGTTCCTGATAATCGCGCGTTCAATCAAACAAACAAACAAACTCTTCAGCTTTATATATTGGTACAAGATTATAATATAATACTCATAACCGATTAAAAGCGGTTGATTTTAAACCGGTTCCAAGCCTTGCTAGTGGGTAATAAATATACCGACGCCACATCTAATACAACTTCATACCGTCCTTTCCATACTAGAAGATTTTATGTCCAAAGTTATCATTGAACGACTAAACTTTGCGGTAACGCTTTACATCGAAAACCTCACGTAGGTTCCGCCTGAAAAATTACCATTATTTGCATACTAATACTATTATTTTCCACACAGCTGCTTTCATTTTTCAGGAGCGAAATGTGCGGCTTTTCATGCGCTGCGCTGTTGAATAAAGCTCCGTGAAAAATGTATCTGTGCTAGATTTTGTTGAATAAAATACCGGTCCATTAAACAAATTAAATGCAAATGAATAACTTCAATCTAATGTCATTGAAGATAGCCAGAGACGTGCTATGAAAGATCTTGCTTTCGAAGTACCATATTTCAGAGTTTTGATTTGCTATAACTAGAGGTGGAAACAATAGGGTAGAATTTAAATTTTACCAAAGAACAATGATCGCGAAACCAAGTGAGACATTTTTTATTATTTAAAAAAGTGGTAGATGTTGTTCAAGTGTACAAAATTATATATGTAATTTAGTACAAGTAAAAGTAGTAAAATAGCGCATTTATGTTTAACTACTATTTAAAATTATCTACTCGTATAATGATATTTTAAAATTGATATGATAGGATGGCATTAAAGCAAGTTTTTGGTATATAAATGTTAGAAATTTCTGCAACATGTGTCATGTACACAATTAATGTATTTTTTATTTATTTATTGAAATAAATATCCAAAAAATATTTTTTAAAAGTTCATATAAATAAACTACAAAGCTTGAGGTGTTTTAAATCTAAACTCATGCGGTTTCAAATGTAAAAAGATTCGTTTTCTATCTCAAAACATTCACTGCGTTACGGGAAGTATTTTCCCGTATTTGACTTTCCAGCTGTGCGGCAGTTAATTATCGTTGTCTTACCCCCGATGCGGGAGGGAATGTTTTAAGTTCCCGTGCACGTATTAAAGATATAATTATATTTCTGAAATTCTTAGTTTGAATATATTTTATTTTGTAAGATATAATTTACCGGAAGTAGTACAGAAAAGGCAAATTATACTTATTTGTTGTACTACACATAATATTAATTCCGCACCAAACTTAAATTCCGACCTGCAATTATTTTTTTAAATCGGTTGTAACCTATGGAACTAGAGTTCCATAGGTTACAACCGATAGTATACAAGCGCGTGGGGCACGGAATTAGTTTATAGATTTGATGTGCATTTTAATGCCCTGTTCTTATATATTATTAACCGTTTATATGCTTTACTATCCGTTAAATTTTGACATAATTTGTATGGAGCTTATGTCAAACAACCGGTAGTAAGGGGCCATCCACAAATTCCGTCACACGAATATCATGATTTTTTGACCCTTCCCCCGTCCTTGTCATAGTTGGTCACATTTGTGAGACTCCTTCCTCCCTAGTGTGACATCACATATTTTGCATTTTATATCTAGAAATGATTATATATATATATATATATATATATATATATATATATATATATATACGACGGCCTCTGTGGTTGAGCGGGCTAAGTCCTAGCCGGCCGAACTCGCTGAAACGCAGAGGTTCCGGGTTCGATTCCTGGCATAATAAATTTTGGAATCGAACTTTCTGTTATTTACTATAGTCTGTATGCCTGGGATCGGCCCCAGATTGGCCCGTTGTATATTACCCATAACACAAGCGTAAGTTGCTTCGCTGGGGGATATACAATGTGTGTGTTCGTCTGCCGATTATTATTTATTATTTACTAGAGGTCCCGACAGACGTTGTCCTGCCCTGAAAAAATAAAAATCTAGGATCCGACATTCTAATTGTGATTCTAAATAATCCCGGGACTTAGTCAAATACACAAAAATTTCAAAATCGGTAAAGTCGTTTTCAAGTAGTGCGCATACATACATTCCTAAGATTATGTTTTTATACTTTTTAAACCTTCCTTGACTCCTATAAATTGATTTATATATATATATATATATATATATATATATATATATATATATATATATATATATATATATATATATATATATATATATATATATATATATATATATATATATATATATGTCGCAGATCATGATATAATTGTAAAAATTTCGCAAAGTAACGACTTTAAAGTGAGGGTACTTATGTTTTTCTCAAAGTACCTGCACTTGATTTTAGTGTTGCTGGTTCGACAGTATAAAAAAAGGAGGTGAAATCGCCTAAACGGGACATTCGACATTCTACATTCGTCGGTTGAAGAGCGCCAAAGCTGTGGTCAATAATTACTGTCCGATAATAACAGTATTCATTGAGGGCAAATTGCTGCTCGACACCTGACAAGCGTGGATGCAACTCTTGGAGTTGTCCTAATATTTCTGTGTATTATTTTGCTGTATTTAATATTGTAATTGCAATAATTCTAGTGTAATAAACTTTGATTATAATATTTCAGATTATTATTGTGTTATGTGTCGCGCTGGAGCCGACACACACACACACATATATATATATATATATATATATATATATATATATATATATATATATATATATATATATATATATACATGTATAATATTAGAACAGGCAGTTCCGTCATTAGCTTAAATATGAGGTGATGAAATGTGAGGTCACAAAATTTGGAACCCCTCCCTCCTTTAACGTGTGACGTAATTTATGGATGACAGCTAAGGCAAATGAACGGTCGGTAAGATTTTTTTTTTTTTTTTTTTTTTTTTTTTTTTTTTTTTTTTTTTTTTTTTTTTTTTAAGGCGGGGGAAATGCATTTCGCACATACCGGGTCCTTTGCTAGGGATTAGACCGTTGTTGATCATGGAGGCTTTCCACTGAGGCAATCCAAACAATAATCAACCGGCTTGTGTGGAGACTCGACTAATCAATACCCCACTAAAACCACCCTCCTCCCATGTGCCCCGTGCTTATGGCAGGAAAGGCGTGAGATACAGAACGTAGTTACGCCCACACCGATCCTAGCGCACAAGTGCTTGAGAATGCCCCGGGAGAGGCAAACTCACTTCGTCAACAGGGGTGAAGACTCCTCTGCTCCCTAGATGCTAGAGGGCCCCTGCAGCGGTATTTCAGGGAGGGAGGTCATGCGCATACCTGCGCCTCCGGGCTCCCAACTGACGTCGGCGCCCGCGAGACGCATGCGCACTACCATCTCTCTCCTATCTCGTTCCGCGGCCTCCTTATGAGACACTACCGCCTCGCAGAAATTGGCCGCACCCACCCACCAATCGTCGCTGTGCAGCATGGCTTGCACCAGATCGCCCAGCGATTCGATCGGTCCTACAAGTGTCTCGAGTTCAAACCTCTGAGGTGCCCATGCTGCGCACTCGACTAGCGTGTGTAACGCCGTGTCTAGCGCGCCACATTGGCGGCATTGGGGTGAAGGCAAGCAGCCCGCAATCTGACACAGATACTTATCGAAGCAGCCGTGCCCGGTAAGTATCTGTGTCATTCTGAAGGTCAGGGTCCCGCGTTTCCGCGAGAGCCATCGCAACAGCTGCGGTCGAACCGCCTCCACCGTGTCAATGCCAGCAACAGGGTTTTCCAACTCTACTGACCAAGCTTGGATCATGGCCGCGGTTTCCCGCGTCCTGATCACCTGGAGTTCGGCCTGGCCATAGACCAGGCCACGGGCGAGGGCATCCTGTCGGGAGCGCCGAACTTTGGCTATCACGTCCGCCTGGAGAGGCCAGGGCGGATCGCCTGCCAAAAGTGTCGACGCCGTCCACGACACTGTACGGTATCCTCGGATGGTCCTCACCGCCAGGACCCGTTGTGCGCGGCACAACAAAGTCCTATTATGGCGGTGAAGTGCAGTGGACCATACGGGTGCACCGTACAGGGCCATACTCCTAAGGATGCCCATGTAGAGTTTCCTAGTCGTCCCCCCCGGTCCCCCCACGTTGGGAAGAAGCCGAGAGAGGGCGCCTGCGGACCTCACGAGCTTGGGAACTAGCTGCTCAAAGTGCGCTTTGAACAGCCATTTCCCATCAAGAATTAGCCCCAGATATTTCATCTGGGGCCTACACGAATGTCCACCCCTTGGACTGTAACGGACAAGTCCGCGGGGGGGTTACGAAACCGCCTATGGAACATGATGGCCTCCGTTTTCGCGGGGGAGACCTTCAAGCCCAGCCTACCTATTCTTCGGACCACGATCGCCAGCCCGGCGTTGGCAAGGTCCACGGATTCCGCGAATGACGCAGCGCGTGCCGTGAGTAGGGTGTCATCCGCAAAGCAGATTAGCCCTATTCCGGGCAGGACCGGAACCCGAAGGATCCAGTCATAACCGACGTTCCAAAGAACCGGCCCGAGGACCGATCCCTGTGGGACGCCGCACGCGACGCGTCGCCGACCTATCGCGCGATTCTCGGACTCGCCGCCCTCCCAAAGGATGTATCTGTCCTGGAGGTACGCGCCCAACAGCCTCGTGAGGTACGGGGGACTCCGTGTGCACGAAGCGCCTCCTGATCGTCTCGTGTGGGAGGCTGTTAAAGGCGTTCGCTATGTCTAGCGAAACTGCCAGGACAGTATCCTTTGCTTGGACTGCGTCGTCCGTTACAGATCGCAGTGTCTCGAAGGCGTCCAACGTGGAGCGCCTCCGCCGAAACCCGAACTGCGTCTGTGCTAGCCCCGGCTCCAAAGTATCGAGATGCTTAACGAGGCGTTCCGCTAAGATCTTCTCGAAGACCTTGGCGACCTCGTTAAGCAACACTATGGGCCTGTAGGCGGACGGATCGTTGGGAGGACGGCCTCCCTTGGGAATCAGGCATAATCGGCCCTCCTTCCATTGCGACGGGAACTGGCCTGCGCGAATACAGGCATCGAACAGTTCCCGCAGCTGGCCGCGTAGGTGTTTGGCAGCCAGGAAGAGGAGCCGACCCGGAACCCCGTCGGGTCCCGGAGCCGTCTTCCTGCCCCGGAGCCGGTCCAGGGCGACGTCTAACTCTTCCTCGGTGATGGAGTGAGGCTCCACCTCCGAGGTGTCGGGAATGATTGGACCCATATCGGGGGGAGTGAAGATCCCCGGATCCGGGAAGAGCCCATCGATAACCGACCGGAGGACCTCGGGTTCGAGCGTTTCCGTAGCCGTGGAGGTGCAGGGCCGCAACGTGTTGCGGGCCGCACGGTACGGACGCCCCAAGGGTCCCGGTCCAGTGTCTCGAGGAGCTCCTCCCGAGCTTCCGGGCTTTCGCTCGCAAAATTGCGATCGAAAGGGCCTTTCTGGCCTCTCTGAACTCCCCCACGAGTCCATTCTCCTCAACATAGTCTGGAGGACGACGCGCTCTGCTGCGTTTGAGCCTGTGGCTGATTCTGCGGACTGCCCTCCGCAGTTCAGCCAGCTCCTCAGTCCACCAGTGGACCGATGTACGCGGCGGCGGTCGTTTGGCTCGAGGCATAGCAGCGTCGCAAATCCTTTTGAGGGATTTGCGCATGTGCTCAGCCTGCGCCTCCAGATTCCCCAGGTCGGCTGGATAGGTCCAGCATTCGATGATGGCCCTCTCCTCGGCCTGCTCCGCGTCGAGCTTGGTAAGAGCCCAGCGCGGGAGCCGGGAGGGGCCCTGAACAGGGTTAGCGCTAGGCGAGGGGGAGAGCTCGAATCTGATGTACAAGTGATCAGACAGAGTCTCCACCTCCTCCAGCACTCTCCATCCTACCACTCTGCGGGCGGCCGCATGTGTGGCGAATGACAAGTCGATGATCGATCCACCCCGCGCACGTACGCAGGTCTGGACCGACCCCTGGTTCAGGATGGACAGGTTGGATTGAAGCGCCCAGTCTTCAACCGTCCGTCCCCTAACATCGGTAATCGCGTTTCCCCAGGATTGGTGCTTGGCATTGAAGTCGCCTAGGACGAATATCGTCTTCGGCGCTAGTCTGCCGACGGCTGCCCTAATGGAGTCCAAGGCGAGCTCGTACTCCGCCAGGGGGCGGCTGCGCGTGAGGTACACGCCTATGATGACGTAACCTCCGCTTTCCGCCACCGCGTAGCCCTTTCCTCTTTCGAGACTGGTAAGCGGTGTGCCAGATCCGGCTCTGGCGACCACGGCCACCACATCATCGAGATCCCCCACCCAGTTCCTGGCTGGGGGTACGTAATAAGGTTCGCTTATTACGGCCAAATTTGCTTGCCACTCCGCCATCGCCTGCAGGCACAAGTCCTGGGCGTCGGGGGAGTGGTTAACATTAGCTTGGAAGAGTGTTAAGGGTGTACTGGGCATTTAGGTGTCCATAGGTACCCCCCTTCCACTCGCCGGTCGTTTATTCGCCCTCGGGTGGACGAATTTACCCTTGACGTATGGGGGCTGGCAGTGCCTCGCCAACGTCGGGTGGGTAGCGCGTTTGCCCCCCGCCGCGCAGACGGCGCAGTGGGGGTCGCGGGCTGTGCAGTCCGGCTGCTTGTGTCCGCTCTTACCGCAGCGGAGACACAAGCCGGTCCGGTCCGGGCACGAGTCCGGGCAAGTCTGGGTGCCGTGGCCGACGTTGAAACAACGGTAACAACGTATGGGCCGGGCTTCCAGAGCCTCCACCTTCGCCGAGGTGAAGCCCACCAGAAGGTGGCCCCGCTCGGCGATGGCTTTGGCTGCAGAGACGGGGCACATCACGTATGATGCGCCCATCCCCCAGGTCCTATGCCGATGTGCCTCGCCTTAACATCGTCGCGCAGGCAGTTGCCCACGCTGGCGATGGCACTGCGAAGCCCATCTACTGTGGCCGACTCATCCAGCCCTGAGACGTAAAGCTCCCCACGCTTTACGGGGCGGATGACTTCGGCCATCCTTGAGCGCCCCTCGAAGGGCCTCGGCGACGCGGTTCGCCCTAGTCGCGCTCTCGGGTCCTGGGGAAGTCCAGGAGTCGAGCGTCCCGGGCGGTCCGCGTCACTTTCAGCCCCTCTCTGAGGCCTAGCTCGGTGATATTGACCACCGAGGCGGCCTTCGCGAAGACCTCCCGGTAGCCAATACCGTTTTTGGCCGATTCCGGCAGCAACTTAATGATAATTGCTGCCGATCTCGGCTCCTGAAATACCACGGGCTTCGTAGCCCGTGGCTTGCGCGCCGGTTTCCGCCCCGATGGCGAAGCCGGTGCTTGCGCCGAGGAGGGGGCGGGGCGTTTCCGCCCCGCTCCCTGCCCTTCTTCCTTCGGACGACCGTGGACCACGCCCCCTCCGGAACGGGGGCGGGGGCAGGGGCCACCGCAGCCGATGGTGGCGCGACGGCAGGTGCCGCGACGGCGCGTGCCGCGACGGCGGGTGCCGCGACGGCCGGTGTCGCGGCCGCGGGTTTAGCCATGAGTCTGGGGCCGGCTTGGGGCCGGTGGCCCAGGCTTAGGCGCCGGAGCAGAGGCGGCGGCGAGAGCTGCGGCTCGGCGCAGCTTCTTCGCCCTCTGCTTTACTCCCCCTCTTCACCTTCTTCTTGGGGAGGGGTGGCGGTGGGGAGTCCGCCACCCCTACGACGGGGGCTACCACCACCTCCATCGGTACCGGGGAATTACTTCCCCGGGGCCCGGCGGGCGGCGGCGGCAGCTCCCGCCGTTTTAGGCAGCGGTTGTGTCTCCGCGGCCTTTTTCCTGTCCGCCGCAAGCGGCGGGCGAAGAATTGGCGCGGGCGGCAGCCGCTCCTCAATCCCGGCAAGCCGAGCGTCAACATCGCGCCCACCGTGCGGGCGATGATATGCGTGAGCATATCATAATCCACACCGGTGTGCGCAGCGGTTGGTGTAGGAACCGGCTCCGCCACAGCGGCGGTAGCCGGAACCGTTCTGGGGACCGCGGCGGAGATATGAACCGGCTCGGGGCCGGGACTTTTTCCGCCGCGGCGGCCTTGGCCTTCCGCTTAGCGGGCACGGGACCCGGTTCCGCCGTTACAGCGGGAACCGGGGCCGCATCCGCAGCGGGGGCCTTCATGGCCTTCCGCATCTGCTCGAACTCCTTGCGGTAGGAGAGGTTCTCCTCCCGCAAGGCGCCGAGCTCGGCGCGCAGCCTGGAGTTCTCGTTGCCGAGTCTCCAGGCTTCCGACTCTGGATTCCGCGTCACCAGCGTGTCGACTATGTCCGACAGCCGGGTCGCAGCCTCCTTCAGTCGGCGCACGTATGCGCCCTTCAGGTTGCCCGACGTCTGGGCGACCTGGAGGATGTCGGCGACCTGGGCGCTCGCCGCTGGGCGGAGCTCCCAGGGCCGAGCACACGTACGTCCCCTATCAGCGCGGCGCACTGGCTAGCCGCGGCCAGTTTGGCAGCAGTGGCCTTCCTGGCCTTGCGACCCTTTTCCCCCTTCGGTGCGGAGGTAGGCCTCCGCACCCGCGAGCACGCTCGCCGTCGCGTCGCCCGTGCGACGCAGCGGCGATCGCGCCCGCGCCGGCGTGGAAGCACCCGATGTGCTTTCCGAGTCGGCGCTGCGGTCCCAGAACCGCTGCCTCGACTCGGGGACGAAGCTGGACGAAGCGGTGGCGGCGACAGTCCCAGTAGGGAAAGAAGACAACATCATCGCCGCCACCGCACCTATATCACCATCCCTAACAACGACCCCGGTCGTTGGCGCGGGTGAAGCCCGCGCGGCAACCGGTGTCGCGGGGCGGTCGTCCCCACGCTGCGCACGGGTGAAGCCGGTGCGCAAGCCGATGCCGAGGGCACGGGTGAAGCCCGCGCGCTAGTCGACACCGTCGTGGGGCCATCGCCCCCCGCTGTCGCTGAGCCGGCCGCTGTGTACACCGAACTAACCGGTGTCGGCGCACATGCAGCCGCCTCGGCGTGCGGGCCGCAGAAGACGCGAATCGCGTCGTCGAGTGCGTACTCCAGCGAATCTGGGACGCTGCCCGACGGCGCGATGTCTACGTGGTCCACGAAGGCGCTTGGCCCCTGCACAGGTGAAGCCCGTGCAGGTGGCGTTTGCGCCCTGTAGACATTCTCTACGATGGCGTTCGCCGCGCTCACGGCCATGAGAACGGCCGAGTTCGCGGCGAGCACCACCTCCCTACCTACGGCCGTGTGCCCGCGCTCTTGCGCGCGGCACGCATGGCGGGAACCCCAGGCGCGGCGGGAGCCGAAGGCGGCCCCATCGTCGCGCTCTCCTTATCGCGGGGCCCGGCGGCGGTGAGGTCGACCACCGCCGATGCACCCCCTATCGAAGCGGGCAGCCCGGTAGCCGTGACAACGGCTGGACCCGGGCGCCCGAGACGAGGTTCCGCGGCGCTGCGGCTGCGACGAACCAGGAAGACTTCTTTTCCCGCGTCTCCCCTATCTCTTTCATGGCCCATCCATTGTTGGAGCCGCTGTGATCCCGCTTGCGCGGGACACTCGGCTCCCTGGGGCCTTTCAGGGTACTTGGGCCGTCCATTACTGGAGGCCCTGACCCGAGAGGAGACCAGAAAGGCGCGCGAAAACACTACACACACAAAAACCGTTACAAAAGCGCGCGCAACTGATTTTGCGCACGACACTAGCAAGCGGAGAGAGAAATGGGACTCACCGGCCAAAACTGCTTTCCGCACCGCAATCTAAACGAACAAACACTAGTACACTATCACCTGTACACAGAACTAACAATTTATCGCTTTTCCAGGTAAAAAAGCGCGAAAAATTGTATTAGATAGATGTGAGGAGCGCATTCGTGACCGCTACGCAAGGAAGCTGATCGCGAACTCGACGGTCGGTAAGATACAGTAACCAGCCATAACTCGTAAGAAGCAGATCTGTTAGCCCCTGAAACTACGATGACTGGCACTAATTTCACACCACAGCCTTTTGTTACCTTAATACATACTATGCGGTAAATAAATTCAGTGTTTCTGTTAAATACCAAATGGCCTCCCTCAAAATTTAGATGTTATTAATATTGACTCCATATTTACATCAACAGGCACGTTGAAATATGTAAATATAGTTAACGTGTTAACCTCTAATAATAAAATGGTATTTCTTTTGCTGTAATTAACCTACTTACATTTCTGACTTTGATATGACGGCTATGGCGTGGAATTTCAATGAGATAAATATACTTTTATAGCTCTATCGCTACGTGTAATCGTATTACTGAGGTGGAAATATGAATTAGAGTTATGAGTTCGTTTGTCTATGGTGTATAATACTATGAGCCTGCTTCATCTGGGATAATGTTGTGTAGTTACTGTGTCACGCAGATATAGCTAAAAATTTAATGCGGTTATAAGTGATGACATATGTTAATGACGTTAAACATTAACAGATAACGCGTGTATATAGATATTGATATATATTCATCAGTATAATACGTATGTGTTTAAGCTATATTAGTAGCTAATCATCAACGGCGGCTTGTTTATAACGCTATAAGCAAGAAGCATTTGGCCATAGTCACAAATGCTAACATTATCCCAGATGGAGCAGGGACATTACTAGCTTCCATGTAACTACGACTTAACTAGATGGGTATGCAGTTTGACGGCTAATTTATGTCTGTTGGCGAGACTTACAAAGAAGCTTATACTTCATATACCTGCATTATGCACACTTCCAAAGCAGCGAGTAAGAAAGTGACAAGGAAAGTACTTACGTTTAATATCCGTACAGGAATGGAGAAATATAATTTTCTGCAGTCGGGCGGCCTGTCGTAAGAGGTGACAAAACAACCCACAATCCGGTGGTAGGGTATTTGCCCGTCTGGCTAACCGAATGGTTACCACCCCTGGTCTAGAGTATGCCGCCATAAGAACCTTCAGTTGTGTTCCGGCATTAATGGCCAGGTTCCAGTCTCCCTTTAGAGAGCAGCGACGCATTTGTAGCACTTTTATTATTGCGAATATCCATAGGCGATGGCAATCGCTTTCCACCAGTGGGCCGTCTGCCAGTCTGCTGAACTAATGCAATAAAAAAAAAAAAAAAAATATTTCCGGAAACTTGTCTGTAAGAAATCTCTAGAAGCGTTAAGACCACCGACGCCGACTGCACTATAAATAACAAGGCCTCGATAATCTGAACAGGTAAAAACAAGGCCCTTTGCGGATATCAAGACGTCCGGATTGTGGGCTGCAATATTGTACTCATAATAAAACACACGTTCAACTTAAGTCTCTTTCATTCATTATCAAAAAGAAAGTAAAGACAAGTGAGACATACAAGACACAAATATGTACACATAAATGTACATACCTACATGTTTACTTTATACGAAGTTAAAGAAAAAGCAGAAATTTAATCCTCCCTGAAAATGTCGGTCAAAAGCTCGGTCTCTAATAGCCGGTTCCTATATCTTACCGACCGTTCATTTGTCTTGGTATCGGGTAAAATTTGACATAAGCTTGTGAATGAATAGTAAGATATAGGGACCGGCCATAAGTCGACGCAGAAACATATGTAACTTCGTGGCTGTTAATTCGTTATTTTCCGCCCATTTTAAAGCAGTTTAAGACCGGGCCCGTCCGCATTACCGCGATCACCGGATTAGTAGCGGTCCGGATTAAGAAGGCCCTACTGCATTTAAAATATTGTTATTGCTGATATATATATAATAAGCTAGTTTCTTATATGCAATAAAGAATATATTATTCTATGTCATAGATGGAATTACAGCCATAGCATCATCAATCTGATAGCCATCAGAACACAAAAGACAAATCAAATAAGTTACCTAATATTCCTACTTGGACGTCGCTTCAATAGACAGACCCGAGGTGTCATAAAATTTCTTACGTCTTCTGAATGGAAACGAGTTATATTTCGAAATAGCAGATTCAATTTCTCCGCAGCGTACCCTTCATGATATATGTACCGAGCATTTGCATTTTATTCACCAAGTGTTCTTCTACTCATCGGTTATATTGCTTTTTATGTTACGTTCATTATTTGTTGTGTAATTTTTTTGATAAATATTTCAGGAAAAGACATATACGTGCGATGAATTTCAGGCCATTAGAAGAACGGACGGTGTACCGCAATGCTTATAGGCATCGCCAAGTTGCAGATATCGGTAATCTCGATTGCAAATTTCCTCACGATTTTTCACTTCATCTTTAGCACGTGGCAATTCTAACACTATTATAAACACCGGGGATATCGACCATGATGTCAAGGTCCGTATCTCGGCAGATTGGGCAAGTGGCGTAAGGTGACAGGTGTCATTTGCGATCCCAAAATGCCGGTTAAGCTTAAAGGACAGGTCTATAAATCAATAATTATTCCTGTCCTTTTATATGGCAGTGAAACATGGCCTGTACATGAGCGACACAAGCAAGAAGGACGTGCCACGGAGATTAATATGCTGCGGTGGCTGTGTATTGTCACGCGAAAAGACCGCATCACGAACTCCTGCATCCGCAGCAGTCACCATGTCCGTGGCATAGAAAATAATTGCAAGAGAGTCGCCTACGCTAGTACAGGCACGTTTTACGATGACCGGCTAGTTATGTGGGGAACAAATGTTTAGCCGTACCACCTCCACCACGTCCCGGTAGAAGGGATGGATCTAAGAAATAATGGACGCAGTGAAGGATGCTACACGTACCAATGATCCCAAAATGAGGGATGCTAAAGACAAAAAGTAGGAAAGCGGATCCGTGCTTCGAAGCGAACTCTCCGAATGCAACTGGGATTTAACGCTCGGTTGATGATGATAATGAACAGGAGTTAGATAAAAAATCTGTGCTTTGTAGGCTTCCTGGCTGGGATTCGAGCCTTCGTCATTGGAACGAGAGGGGGTACATTAACCACTAAGCCATCACACTATTTTTGACCATGACATTGGAAGAATATCATTTTCGGACTTGACAATTGGTAGAAATATTCATGTGACATAAAAACGAATAAATTATCCAATCTTTAAAATCAAAAATTTCATAAAAAATCATTTATCAAGGGGAGTTGTACCTGAGTACATTTTACCGTGGTAAACTGCGTTTTAAACGGTTGTTAAAATGTTTTAAACGTATTTTTTTAGTGCCATAAATCTAAGTCGACCCGTTACTGCTAAATACCGTGGTGCTCTTATCCAAAGTTTTGTAATTAGTTGACGGCCGCATTTATAATCATGCCAATTTGGTCAGGGATATTCTCTATTAATATTTTTTAATTTACCTCTTCGCTTTTTGTTTTTAATTTTTTTCATTGTCAAGGTGAAATGCAGTTTACGCCCACGCCACGGCTGGACCACGCAGTGGGGTGATGTAGGGTATTGTAACGACTAACCTCTCTAGTCGTTATGATATATTACGAAACATAATTTATTTAAATAAAATCGTAGAACGCGTCCCAAAACAAGAGAAGACAGAACTGTATCGGTCCGCGAGCAGAACACATCTTGGTAAAAGTGTCTCTTCATTGCTAATATAAACTTATGCTCTGAACCAGTCTCTTGTTGAAGATCCCGGTCAGCTCAATAACCGCTGGCCGTTACAGTACCTCAGCTAGATCGATATACTCACTAATATATTCCGGTATCCCTCTTTTTGCTGTACGTCAGGGTCCCGCGAATAAGCCATTGCCAACAATTAATTACCACAAGTTTGTCTATCTCTATCCGTGCAGGAACGGAGAAAGAATACAATTTCCTGCGGCCAGGCGGCTTGTCGTAAGAGGCGACAAAACAAGCCACAGCCAAGTGGTAGGGCATTTACCCGACTGGATGGCTACACCCCTGGTCTAGAGTATGTCGTCATAACAACCTTGAGTTGTGTTCCGGCATTAGTGACCAGATTCGTCTCCCTTAAGAGAGCAGCAGCGCATTTGTAGTACCTTTGGTGTTGCAAATGTCCATAGGCGATGGTAACCGCTTTCCATCAAGCGAGACGTCTGCCAGTCGGCTCAACTCATGCAATAAAAAAATATGGCTACGTTCCACATGAGGCTCATAACGACCACACTTACGACCGCGGTTTCTCCCGTTCCATTTGCTTGCGGGCCTTATAATCGTAAACTCAAGTGGAACGGATTACTCGACCCACCTCTTGACATGGGTCGTTGTGAGCTTTACGTGAGCGAAAATTATGACCTCATTAGTGACGTTTTCAGGACGACTATAACGACTGTTGTCGCTATGTAGAACAGCTGAAGAAGCATTTTGAGCGTTGTGGGCTACAAGAGGAACGCACCCTGTGTGAAATATTTGGGTTCATTCATGCGATATAATCTAAAACTTCAAATTTGTTCTTACTAATATTTAAATATGAAAGTGTCTTAATTGGGCTAAATTAAGCAATAATTATTTTTGACATATATAAGCTATTAATAACGGGAATAAAAATAATATAAAAATACTTTTACCCCAGAAAAATAGAACGTCGATATAAATCCAAAAATTAGGTAAGCTATCTGTTAAATTAATCATTCTTCATAACACAGCCTTAAGTTAAGACTTATAAAAAGAAAAATAATAAAAACACAAAAACATAAAAGATAGTTAAGACCCTGACAAATCTAGGTCGTCAGGATGGAGGAGATACATAAAAATAAAAAAGTTAAGACTTAAGTCTCTTGTTTGCAATTTATAAATGTAAATATAGAATTCTGACATTTTTTTAAAATAAATTCAGGTGCAAGTTGCAAAAATGCATTGCAGATTCAGACGCAAATACCGAGTCTCAAGTTTTATCTCTTTCTAACTTGAGTCTTATGGTAGTGTTAAAGAGGGATAGCGATATCAGGTAGAGCACACAGTTGCTACGTAGACCGTAATCGGTCTGTCCGCACACCGTGTTAGTTAATTCAAAGTCGTGGTACGAGGTGGTGGTGATATTCGCTTTTCTAATATTCCCAAGAGTTCGTATTTACAAACTTTATCGTGTTTTGTTTTGATAACTGTCCCTGTCAACCGTTGTGGTTTCAATTCAAAATTGTCTCACTCGCTCATGTTTTTCAAGTGACATTTACCAGTTTTGTTTTCGCGTGACGTTTTTCAAACTATTGTTTTAGTTTTTTTCTTCAGTGCCAGTTAGTTGGTTTTTTAACCTTGTGTTTGTTGATTGGCGTGTTTTTTTCCGACTGGAGTTTACTTTGGCGCTTATGATGTAAGCAGCAGGAGGTCCCGGGTTCGATTCGCGGTGCGATGGAACAGGGCCGGTGTTAACAGATAAACGATGCACACTTCAATGATGATGGTGAGTTTTTAAACGGGACATTAAAATAAATGGGTGTTTAAGAAATCAAGGTGAACTTGTATGTTTGTGGTATTTTCTGCTGGTTTTTGTATAACACATTTGTTATTAAATTTTTATTTTTAAAGCAAAATAATATTAATTGTTTACGTGGGAACCTTTGAAAAGTATTTTGAGACGTAAGTTTGCTTATCGTACCTAATAATTATTGCCAATATGTATGCGCTATTCAAATTTTGAAGGGTCTTACTATCGTACTCAGAGTCGGCTAATGGTCCATTAACTTTTGAGGGCGACATAGTAACTTTTATTTATGATTTCTATTCACGTCACTTTTAACAAAGTTGTGCTTGCAGTTTTGTGACAAAGGCATTACGTTCCAAGACGTGGATTCGAATCCCAACTGGGCATCATGTCAGGCTTAAGCAGATTTTCTGATATCATGAAATCTCTCAATCCGGTTGGGACAATCGTGGCAGGTATACCATTCTTTCTTTCTCCTAAAAATATAATTGTCAAGGCCCGGCGACGAAACGTTTATGGGCTAATATATATGTATGACAAACGGTGTCTTATTAAATATACAGAAACTGCATCAATTATTTATTGATCATATAATTAAGAATAAATCAACCATTAAGATGTCAAGGTAAATTGAGCTGTTAAGGCTGATGGTTAAAATAAAATAATCGCTAAAACTATATGGTTAGGTTAGGTTAGTTTATTTTAACCGTATTGTATTATTTTAACCGTTGGTTAAATGTCTATGCACACTAGCCTAAATAATTTGTTTGTCAAGTTCAACCGCTTTTATTTCATTAGGTTTGATGGGAAACCTAATTTAAATTGTAAATTCATGAATTCCTACATTCTCGCTCTTTTCTTTCAACTTCTCCCAATCATTTGGGGTCAGCATGGTCTTTCGCTTCCATTCTTCTCTATTTGGGTATACGCCCTCTGTTACACCACAAATCATCATCTTCACGCAAACCATCCATCTCATTTTTGGTTTACCTTTATGTTTGTACTCATCAATCTTCCAGTTTAACCTTATTTATGTCACGTGATTTTCATCCCTCCTCCTTACATGCCAATACTACTTTAGTCTTTTCCTTTCATTTTTTCAATCACGTGTGCAAAGTTCAAAGTTCCCCTGTTATTCCTCGCCTTATCCATTTTTGTTACACCACACATCTACATAACTGCAATTATTTTAAGATATAAATTTATTTAAGTAGGTACACTTATACAAAACTCTTGTTTGTACGTGTGCACTAGATCCGTATTTAAAACACAATGTAAATTCAGTTAAACACTACATTGTTATTAAATAAACAATGCCTATACATGTGATGTTAATGTGGGTTATCGTATTTGCATATGTGTGAGTTAAACTAAGTTAAACGTGTCTGACCGGCTGCTTGATATAGCTAAAGTATATATAGTCAGTAAACTAAATAAATAAATTTTACCAAAATCGCAATACATGCTTGATTTTCCAAATACGAGCACATGGCCGTCATCTATTTTAAATATAACTAGGTGTAACTAACTCTATAGAGTTCTAACTACAGAGTAAATCTAATTTTATTTTAATGCGTTCAATACATTATGGTGCTCCCTCACCGTGAGCATTCGCCTGTATTTTATCATTTTGATTCAATTTCGAGCATTATGTTACAAAACTGCCGAGCATTCGCCTGTAACGAAACATTTATGATTCGATTTCGAGCATTTAGTTGATTCCACAATGTCAGACAATGCGGTCGTTGTGTTACAAGTTGTATCAAAATATTACAGATTGTATCAATACAGGTTGCGCACTGTAATGCTTGGTTCATCTCCCCCACTGATATAATGCTCGAATCTGTAACATTACAGGTTGCACACTGTAATGTTCAAATCTGTAACATTACAGGTTGCGCACTGTAATGCTCGGTTCTCCTCCTTCACTGTTGTAACGCTCGGATCTGTAGCGTTATATTACAGGCGAATGCTAGCAGTGCGGGGCACCTTTACACGTCACAAACTGGCAACAGACACAAAGATTCTCAAAGTTGTAATTTTGGTACTGCTGGATTGAAATAGTTCGGCTACTTTTTCTTTTACAAAATCATTTTACAAACTTCACTCTTCTACAGATTTATTACGTATCAAAGACATATTGAAATATTTGCAAAATATATGTATAATTATGTTGTTGGCCTTTGTGGTCTAGTAGTTCAAATGTTGGTCCAACTAGTTTCTTGCAACGTAAAGGACCCGGGTTCGACTCGATTTTTGAATTTCCTAAACCATCTTTATTTACTCCTTTGTTGTTCGTTTTATATTACAAACACTTAACTTCACATTATATTAATTTATTTTATTGAAAATTTGTAATAATTAATCAAATACGATCCGTGCCCGTTTCGCTGGGCGTCATTAAAAAATTAAATATTAATAATCACAATCAAATATAGTCACTATGTCTATGTCACTCAGAAATAATGTAGCTTTCTACCGGTGAAAGAATTTTTTAAATCGGTTTAGTACTTTAAGTTATTATTTCCTACAAACTCACAAACATTACCTCTTTATAATATATAGTATAGTATTGAAATTTTACTAAAACCTCTATATTTGCAAATTGTATCTATATTTCTTAAAGTAACCAAAACCTACTTAGACGGATTTAAATGATTAGTTATTTGAACGGCACTTTACGGCAGTTTCTTTTGAATAAATCTAATGTAATATTTATTACTTTTAAAAACGGTCCACTAAGGAGTATCTGTGTGTGTATTGACCTATACGCAGTGATTAAATTGACCATTTTTTACCTTTTTGCATCGGGCAATAATGGGTAAAAACTTGAACAAAGACACCACAAACGCGACCACCTGCGCGTCTCTTTTGTGAAAGCCGTATCTTCACCCGTTTGCCATTAGCAACTAATTTCAGTGTTTTGCGCTCTTCAAATGATATTAATGATATACCGAGAATAAGTAGTTTTTTTAATACCTCTGAAAATGTATATAGTACCTACCTAATAATCATAAACCATTCACTTTAGATTTGAGAAAGAAACGACATCAATTAATATTTTGATTTACGTTTACAGTAACATACAATTTAATAAACTAAAATATTATAAACTAATTACAATAAAGAAAACTTAACTTCTATTGTATTCTATCCTTATCCCTTAATACTTAAAGTACTTACTTTACAGTTGTTTTCAGAGAATACTTTAATATCTATTAGTACTTCATTAAATAGACTCTTTAGGTTCAAAGCTCCCTATTTTAGAGGAAAAAAAATCCTATATCTGTTATAGTTTTTGTTCTTAATACTGCTCAATATTTTTATGCTTTTTTTGTAATTAGGCCTCCAGTCGTTTATATGTCCAGTCCTTATACGCCACAGCTCAGTCCATTGTCCCCGTGGATTGGCGCGATTGACAGGTCGGTAATCTCGATGTGCAAGTTTCACCACGATGTTCTCCTTTATCATTAGCACGTGGTAATTGTGACAATGTGCACATAAGGTCAGAGAACTGCCTAAGAGGCTCATACTTTTCTGGCCACGATTCGAACCTGCGTCCTTTGTGTTTGGGATGCGAGTGCGTTAAATACTATGTTACCAAAAGTCAATGAATAGCGTAACATAACGGTACCTGCATAGGTATAATATAAGTAATAATGTTTCATACAAAGATGTCTACGATTAGATTCTCATCACAAATAAAAAATAATCATCACTAGCAACTTTGTAATATATTCTTTTACTACGGCGCAATAAATGCAATCTAAAGCCGATATTAGATTTAGGTTCATTTCTGTGGTTGAATCAACCAAAGTGATCCATGTAAACGTCAACGTGAATCAGTCAACGTCATTTAATGCCACCGTGTCCTTTCAGTTCTGTGTCTTTCAACTAAATTGATTTAATCTGATTGGTCCGTCTAATATCAGCATAATAAACTTGTTTTCATTTTTTCACATATAGGTCAAACAGTTAACCAATAAAACAATATCGCAAACAACAAAGGTGACTTTAACAATACCATTCTAATTATAGCTTAGTAACAATAACATTAAAATAACAACATTCTTAAAAGTTTGCATACATAGTGATAAAGCATATCATATAATGAATATGACATTTAACATTCGGAAATTGTTTATTGTTTGATATAATAATTAACATTAATTACTCTTAGGTAATTAGCGCAACAACTCATAATTAGGTCAATACACTCATTACTAATGCCATCGGCATAAATTATATAATTATACGGACAGAACTAAAATTTAACGGGTTAATTGTTTTAGCAATATTCAAAAAACTAGGCCTTTAATTTTTTTTTTAACTAGGGAAATCCGTTTGAGGGCCATAGGCTGGGGTGCTCGAGGGGACAGGTCGCGGCCCGTGTGTGGGGTTCGCCAGGTCGGGGTGGCACTAGCACCTCACGTGAGTTGCTATTGCCACGCCCCAGTTAGGGATACGCACTAAACGTTAAACTAAACTAACGCTCCTGTCCGATCCTCGAGCGTCCTTTGTCCAAGCTGTGGGTTCGCTCGCACATTTACCTCCAGCCCGGATGGATGACGGTCAGCCCCTATAAGGGCTGGCTCCACAATTTGCTAACCAGGCTTTTCAACGTGGCTTTACTCGCGTTAACTTCAAAACTGAACACATTCAGAAACATGTTTAAATAATAATAAAACTACGTTTTAACGGTTTTAAGCGCGTTAATTTATTTGATTTTTGTTATTCCGACGTTTCGGTCACTTTTCAGTGGCCGTGATCACGGAAGACAAAGATGTCAAGTGTCAACGAGTATTAACATATGATAATAACATTGATGATAAGTGATAAATGGCCTAACGTTGGAAGTAGCTTCGGTGAACTTGCAACCCACCTCTCCACACCCCTTACTCATTCATGTTGATCCTCACCAATCCTGTACGCAATTTTTTGTGGCCCATGCAGTGGCGAGTCACCGTCTGCCCATTTTATCCATGTTCCCCGAACAGTGCGACGGATAGATGCCATAGTCTCTATAGTCCCACATACCTAGTTCACCCCAAATAGCCTTTTGTTCTCTTTTCTTACAATAGTCCAATACTGACCGGGGTGCGTCCTTGGGTGCCTTTATATGGTATAGACAGGGATAATCGCCGGTTAATTTCACAACATATTTACATTAAATTTGTCGAAGGGGCCTCTATGTGTGGGCCTTCAAAAGTCCGGATCATTTTTACGGCCCGTGTTCTCCAGAGACATACATTCATAATAATGCTATGCAATTATAATAATATAATGACTAGAAAATCAAAGAATTAACTTTTGGAATTAATTGATAGAATGCCAATAATTTTGGTAATAATGGCATAATTTATCCTGTTTGCAACATATTTTTAGACCAAATCAGTCAAAAATTGAAAATTTTGAAAGCCACATAACATAAAATTGTCGTCTAATATCCAACATCAATCATCACCGATGTTGAATAATAGGATTATCACCCTCTTCCACATTTTTATATCCCTTGAGAAATTTATTTCCTTTTTTTAACAATGATTAAATAATGCATTTCATACTTATGGTGAAAATTTTATCATAATTTTAATGTCATGGGACCACGAAAGGAAATTATGGAATAATCCCCTATTGTGATTTTAGGAATATTTTTGGGGATGATGGATTTATGCTACGTGACAACCACTGTCCCTAAGAGCTTACTTTATTCTATGACTGATTATCCAATAACCACGTTAAGTATTAAGTTATTCATATTATAAAATACAACATTAATAAATATTTGATTTGACATTTTACAAATATCACAAGAATAAAATAAATTGTTACTTTACTATATTTGTACTAACTTAGGTATAAAAGAAGAAGCATTAAAGAGAATGAATGAAAAGAGTCACAAAACAAGTATGTGATAGCAATGTGAAACAGGCGTGATATTATGTATATGTATGTATCTTTATATTGAGGTAAAATGCAATCAACGTACATCTCACTATTGGGGTACTAGCAGTGGAGTAGTGTGGAACTCCCCAGCTAACCCGATATACCAACTAAAACTCTGCGTTCCTTCTGGGATCCGTTATCCGGGCTGTGTGTTCCACCTATAGATGAGAGAAAGGACTATAAAACATACATAGAGATTATCTATTAATGAAACCCGCTGATTCACCTTAGACAAACTTATTCGGTAGTGTCTGTTCTTTTAAGTTTGTGGGGAGATATAATGATTAAAAATCTAGATGTCTGATGACCTATTTGATTTCACCCGTGATCAGAAGGCTGGGACATATTTAGCTCAACGTATAAGCATTATCATACAGCGTGGCAATTCAGCCAGCCTTCTGGGCGCGCTCCCCACTAACAACGATTTGTTTAGTCTTAAATCACATTATACTGAAATTTGAAAAACGTAAGTAGGTAATGATTTCTACGTAATCAGGTGTAGGAAAGACACGTCTTGACTATTCAGAGTCCGGGTTAGCATCAGCAGTGTCCTAAGGATTTAGTAGTGTAGGGTAGTAGAGGGTAGGGTACTTAAAACGCATATACATTAGATTTTTTTTTTTTTTTAAGGCGGGGGAAATGCATTTCGCACATACCAGGTCCTTTGCTAGGGATTAGACCGTTGTTGATCATGGAGGCTTTCCACTGAGGCAATCCAAACAATAATCAACCGGCTTGTGTGGAGACTCGACTAATCAATACCCCACTAAAACCACCCTCCTCCCATGTGCCCCGCGCTTATGGTAGGAAAGGCGTGAGATACAGAACGTAGTTACGCCCACACCGATCCTAGCGCACAAGTGCTTGAGAATGCCCCGGGAGAGGCAAACTCACTTCAACAGGGGTGAAGACTCCTCTGCTCCCTAGATGCTAGAGGGCCCCTGCAGCGGTATTTCAGGGAGGGAGGTCATGCGCATACCTGCGCCTCCGGGCTCCCGACTGACGTCGGCGCCCGCGAGACGCATGCGCACTACCATCTCTCTCCCTATCTCGTTCCGCGGCCTCCTTATGAGACACTACCGCCTCGCAGAAATTGGCCGCACCCACCCACCAATCGTCGCTGTGCAGCATGGCTTGCACCAGATCGCCCAGCGATTCGATCGGTCCTACAAGTGTCTCGAGTGCGTATACATTAGATTACGCTGACGTCTGCTATCTTGACTTAACCGTAGAACAGCTAAATAAACTTGAGCGACTTCAGAATTTTGCATTAGGTTCATATTTGGCTTGCGAAAATTTGATCATGTCTCTGAATTTTGTGAAAAACTCAAGTGGCTCCCTATTCGCTTTCACCGGAATACTCACATTCTCACACTACTTTATAACATATTATTTATTCCTAGTAGTCTTCTTTACTTTAAGAAACGTTTTGAATTCCTTCGCCTTCCTACTTCCCACAATTTGCGCACTCATACGTATTGTAACTTACTACACCTGTACACACTTCATCCTTTTATGATAACTCTTTTACAGTGCAGGCTGTCAAACTTTGGAATGTGCGACGGGATGTTCACCCCCATTTCCTGGAGCTCCCACGCTCCACTACGCAACGGTTCTCTAGAACGTTTATTCCGCGTACAACAACGATCTGGAGAGAACTTCCCGCCGAGGTTTTCCCTCTGCGCTACGACATGGGGTCGTTTAAGAAGGGCGTTATAAAATTTCTTAGAGGCCGGCAACGCGTTGGCAACGCCCCTGGTGTTACAAACGTCCATAGGCGACGGTAACCACCTTCCATCAAGTGGGCCATCCGCCTGTTGCCTGAATAAGGCAATAAAAAAAAAAAAAAAAAAAAAAAAATGCGCTGTCTCTTACTGTCAGAGAGGCCAAAACAGCGCCTAGATTTAAGAACGCACTCGGAAAACACTACTTTTCCTTAAATAATTATGCCTAATTCTTATACTATGATTTATTGTATGTATTTAATTTATAAAGTAATTTAAGTATGTGTATTTAATTTATAAAATATGTAGTTTAAGTATGTTTAATTATGATATACCTAATAATGTGCACCACCTACATCGCCAGATTAGGTTAAACTATTCCTTAAGTTAGGTTGCCTGGAAGAGATTGCTTTAACCGATAAGGCCGTTCATTGTTTCTACCACGACAATATTGAAATTGTGTATTTTTGAAATTATATATTTGGTGAGCAATAAAGTGTTATCTATCTATCTATCTATACATTTTTATTTGCCATTGTGCGTATTTCTAGATTCTAGATGCTAAACCAGTGATCTACCTAAAGGCATATACAATTTTATTTGCTATTGTACGCGTACATACGTCCATTGACTCTTTGGTTTGTGACACCAATTGACGTAGTACGTTCACAAAGGTGCACCTGGTGAGTGCAACACCTGGGGGAATTGACGCGTGTCTACGACCTTGTGAGTTAAATTAAATATATTTCGTAAAGTGAACACCTGTCCTTATAATGGAATGTATTATTTTCAATTTTTTTAATACGATTCAGTAGAAAGGTATATAGTTCAAGCAGTACTATGTTAAAATGGAACTGCTGTAATGTAATACCATAAAACTGACTTAATATAACAATAAGATATTTATTTCAAGTACTTAAATATCCTTTTATTATTTTATTTAATAACTAGGATATGCCAGCGACTTCGTCCACGTTTGACTTGAAATTCCCGCGGGATTCTCGGATCACAAAGTATCGCAGCATTTAATAAAATAATGTAAGATATCGTTTTAATGGAAACTTTGTGGGAATAAGCTAATTTTTATGCATCCGAACAATTTCAAACCGCTCCCGGGAAAATTACCGCGGGATTCTCGGGATAAAAAAATTACACATTTTATTACTTTAAATTTGCTATCGATCAGTATAAAAATGTCATTGGAATTAGATTTTTTTAATCTGGCCATTTTAAATAATTTCCACATAAATTCGCGCTAGATTCCCAGGTTAAAAAGTAGTGCAGAGTTTAAGTCTAAGAATTAGCTGACGATCAGCGAAAACCGCATCGAAATCGGCCCAGTAGTCTTTACGTGATGCCGAACAAACAGACAAGAATTATTTTGAATTTTATAATATTTTTATAATATTGTAGACGTGTGAGGATGGACGTTTATTACTTTTTGACGTAAAAACAACTTAACGAATTTTGATAACATTTTACAGTAATATAGAAGGTAGAAATAGTATCAATCCTGCTCGAACGAATTCTCGGACATAGTGACTTTATAATAAATTTACCAGGGGATTAGAAAATATCCCTGCCATGTCTAACACAGATTGATAGGTTTCACATGCCAAAAGTAGCAGTATCACACACTCTTAGAACAAGACTTCAATTTACACAATTCAAAATAGACGCAGATGCCTTAGTGACTCAGCTATTATAACTTTGTACTCAAAATCTTAGAACTTAATATACGAGTAACTAATACAGATTTAATTAGATAAGGGTAATTGGGAGAAACGCAAAAACCCTACTAGGGACTGTAAAGAACCTTTTAGCAAGAAGAAGTCTTCTTCCATGCTTTTTGTTATTTAAGATTGTATCTATCTTCTAAATTAGCGGTTAATTGAAGATAGAATACCCTCTCGAGAGCCAGTAAATAAATAGCCGCCTTCAGCCATAGAGTGTATAGATTAAGAGATATCTTTTGTGGTAGACAGACTGGCAGTCGATAAATCGAGATTAATAGGCCCTTCGTTTGGTTACATTATTTATACTTTAAAGCATTTAGCTTTCTTGTTCCCAGGTCTTTTAATTACTTTTGATGGATTTTTTGGGTCGTTTCTATACTTAAAACATTCTCGTTCATTGTAAATACAGCACAACCTCGTTAGTCTTCATTTTTAAAAAGATCAAGTAAAATACTTCTTATTTCTCAGTCTTTTTTTTTACAAAATATAAGACATTTATAAAAGCCACACCTACAAATATCGGCAGACAAACATACACACGTTGTATATTCCCAAATTAAGCAAGTCACGCTTGTGTTATGGGGTAATATATATTTATACAGTATAATGGACTACTCTGAGGCCGATCCTAGACACAGCCAGACTAGAGTAAATAACCGATAATTCGTTTCTGAAATTAACCATCCCAGGAATAAACCCGCAGCCTCTACGTTGCAGTGAGGTAGGCCGGCAAAGGTTTAGCCCGCTCAGCCACAGAGGCCGACTCTGTTTATCTGTCTGTCTGTAATTTAAAAGTAAATGCCAGCATAAATGGAAACTGCTGTTTATATGATGCCTATTAGGAAATTCCTTTTTTTTTCAATTTATGTGTGGCAGTCAGTCTGAAAATTTGTCTCGTATGTGATCCGAAATGACTCACCGGATTCCAATGGATTTTATATTGAAATTTTAACAATTGAAGTGGGAGTCTTGGATAAAAAAAGCCGTGGTATCTTAATGAAAAGTATGCATGCACCTCTTAGGCATTGTGCTGATCTAATGTGCATATTGTAACAATATCTACATGCTGACGGTTAAGGAAACCATTGTGCTGAAACCTGCACATTGAAATAACTTCCGTGTCAAAGCCGCGAAGCGGTCTTGCACAAGCATGGCATGGGATACTGTCCGTTCCCCTAAAATATTAGTAAGCCTAAGCCTAGTAGTGGTACGCTGATGTTATTAATAAAGTATTTATAATTTCGTTATATGACAGAGTATCAGAAGATATGAGTAATAAAGTTTAAATTTCACGCACACTAAGTGGCGGGTATAGCTTAGTACAATTGTAAAATTTACCCTATCTTAAACCTTAAAATTAGACAAATTTATAGACAACTCTTTGTTAAATATATATCATAAAAACTGTGGTACACGTAGTTAATTTAAAAAAAGGCATAGCTAAAAACAAGTACCTAATATTTTCGTACTCGCGGAAATAAAACCTTGAATTAACCTTGTTCCCCAATTAAGTGTTAATAAAACAATTACCTCAGTGATAATAACACAGGTCATACTATACATTGCTACACGGAATACTGTTATAAAACGTCTGTTAGTAAAATTAACAAATTACTGCTGAAAAACCATTTACTAACAACATGGCTCACTTACGACATCTGGGTCTCACGTTTGCTATTATTTATACAATAGTGTCAAAGTGACCGATCATTGACTTGGTAATTTGTAGACTTCGCCCATTTTAGTAATGTCAATTTAAGTAGCTAAAACCGGTATTAGACGATTCATTTGTCTTTCACTTTGGATGAAGCAACCAAAGTGATCTATGTAAACATAAAATTGAGTCATTCAATGATATTGTCGTAGTGTTCTTCATGTCGCTATGGCCAGCACGAATGAATGTCAAAGACATAAAACTAACTTGTTCCTTAAATTTTAGAACCATGAACGTGCTTACCACAATATGATTGTAATAACAGCGCGTTCCCCTACTAGCTCACAACGCCCAAAATGCTCCGTTAGCCGTTCCACAAGGGGACCGCGGTCGTTGTGGTCTCGGCGAAAACGTCACTAATGACGTCATCATTTTCGATCACACAACGACCCATGTCAAGAGGTGGGTCGAATAACCATTGCACTTGGGTTTACGATTGTAACGCCGGCAAGCAAGTGGACTGGGAAAAATCGCGGTCGTGAGCGTGGTCGTTGTGAGTCCCTAATGGAACGTAGCTTAAGAGGTAAAAAGATACATACATTAAAAAACAATAACACATCGATGTTCCATATTTGAATATATTATTTGTGACCAGCACGAACATAGATCGTAGGAATTTCAGCATTGTCCATCCTACCAATTTTTTTCAACTATTGTTTTGCCGCGACGATATCCAGAAGATATTGTGGATTTAGCAGAATACGATTTTTTGACACTATCGCAACGGAATCGTACTTTGAATATCTTCGCAACGCCAAGATATTGAATTAGCAGAATTGGACCCCCGGTGGCCCGCTGGCATTTCACTACAAACTAAAAAAAGTGTCATACATAACTTATACTTGTATAAAAAATACTTATATTAGTCCAAGCAATTTCAATCAAAATAAATCAACGGTAAAAAGCAAATCACGACAAGAGGAGTTATAACAAATCAAGAAAATTAGTAACTGAGGTCATATTCAATCAAGGTTTGAAAACTGCACAATAACCACGTCTATAATAAATGAATATCGAATCATATAACAATCGAAATACCAACGCAAATAATCGATTATTTCGGTCTAGACACTTCACGTGTTTACGTAACTCTAATGAGTTTTGATTACACTTCGTGGAACTGTACTCTCGGATTTCTTGGCCGGTTATAGTAAGCCTGCGACTGCGTATATAACTGAAGACAATATAGCGTTGGCGTTGTTAATTGCGTGACGAAATTGCTTCCAAATCCTTTATTCCTTATTCGAATTTCAGGTATACCCGGTCAAATCAATTGCCTTTTATTTTTTATTCGGTATATTAATTTAAGACTGGCAACACATTGACTTCGCATCTGGTGTTGCAAACGTCTATAGGCGACGATAAAATATTAAAATTATGCTATGGTGGTTTTTATATATAAGCAATTGGATATTTGACACATTTTACATTAAATTCTAAAACAATGCATGTATGTAGAATAAAAAAGCGTGCGTTTAAATAGCTCATTGTTATTTTAGTTTCAAAATGTGATCATAGAAATAATTTTAAATAAATTTATAGATATTGTTTCCAGAATCAATAAGTTATTTAATATTATTATAACATACTGCTGTAGACCCATAGAGGAGGTTAGGAAGGAGGTTATGACATTTTGCATGATGATAAAAAGTATCCCAGTTGATTTGGCTTGTAAAGTACTCCATTTTTAGCAGTCGTGTTTGAAATGAAACACGGCTGTCTGACTAAACATTGCATTTCAAAATCCCTCTAAAAATGACTAAACATTGAAGTTGAAAATTCTTAACTATATAAAGTAGGTAGTAACTTCAATATTGCAAACATATTGAAACAACTAATATATATAAAAGCGGCCAGAATAAAGTGGCCATTTTCGTCTAAATTCTTTAGAGAACCTCTTATTCAAAATAATTATATTAGGTTTATAGTCTTTGTGAACTCGCTGTTACGCTGTAAAAATAAGTAATAAGGGGACTAAATCCAAGTATTTATCATCGACCGCACAAGATTTCTCAAAAATCATAGCCCACCCGTTTATGTTCCACGATCAAAACGGAACAGATGTTATATAACGCACAGATGTAACTGCGATGCATAACGATTGTGCTGGTGTAACAATTTTTGCGATAGCCGCTCTGAAATATTCCAAGGTCTGTGGCTGTTGATATATTATATAACTTATCTCACTGTATATACAGTTTATTTTCAAAGAGCAAATTTGTATAATGCGTCCACGATTAGAACAGTTGATATGTCAATAAACTATTGCAGTAGCATTCAATGAGTCTTTATTAAGTTTCTTCTGAGTTTTAATTTAGTCATATTTTTAGATATTGAGTATAGATACAGTAAGTCGTGTGTTTTATAATGTCTCAGATCTATCCACGCAGCTTCGCTCGCGTAATCTCTATGTATTCTGAGAAAAATGGGACCGACAAAGTCACTCTCACATTTAATCATATAAGTGTAATACATTTACAACATTTAAATAATTTCATAACTCCCTGAGTATGTGTTTATTCGTGATACTAGATTTGAGACTTGAACTTGAAAAAAATGTCAGGGCAAATAATAAGTGAAGTTTTCTTTATTGTATTAGTTTATATATCTTAAAAAAGAAATAGTATGTTATATCATTTATTAGTCACTTGAAAGACAATCATAAAATAATATTTGGCAAAGTTCAGGACCTCGCTGGTTAATCTTTGTCGTTTCAAAATTCGGTATACTTTTTGAATATATTTGTACATTATCAAAGCACATAACTCAAAGCTCGCCGATACAATGACATTCCTCCCCGGGGTTCGTTTTACCACCGGAGATAAACCAAATATTTGTTACACATGTGTTTTTATTATTGTGCCCTTTTTTAGAGTCGCCCTGGTCAACATGTGCATGAAATGGTGTCAATCTGTGACATCAATTGTTTGTTATGTGGTAGGTATATTTCTCGAAAGAAAAGTACAAATATGTCAAAATTCAGAATAATAAGTTTAATTCTAGGGCCTAGTGCGTATCAATTTTGTACCAATGTACATAATTTAAATTCGGGGCGGAATGGATTCCATGGTGTGCGCGCTTCAGTGGAGTTGCTGTGAAGTGTAATCTGTTACAGATTTTGCAGCGCAAATTTTCGCACCGAAAGTTTCATCATATGCGCATGGCTAAGATCGTGAAGAAGGAATTAGCAAACATCAAAAAACAAAATAGATTGTCATACTAGAATAGGTAGTTTGAAATTTTTATATTTTAACATTTTCCATGATACAGTGAAAACGTGATAAAAATCGGCCAAGTACGTAGTTCGCACAATAAAGGGTTCCTTAGTAACGGTGAACATCAACTGTTTAGTTTTTATATTTGACTTTGAAGTTCTAAAACTATTATGTTTAATCGCAAATACCCCATATCTCAAAAACTATTTAAGGGATCTTGTTCAAAGCAATTTTTATAGAAAGTATTTTTTTAGTTAATCACTGCATTTTAGAAATGTTTATTTTTAATTTTAAAAATAGGTACTAATAATAAAAAATAAACTTCCATGTATCATTAGCGATGAATTTAACTTACAAGTGAAGATAATTTATTTTATTTTTATAAAGTTAAGCATAATGCATGTGTATTCATTATTTCACATATAAATATTATATTAACCCTATAGCTTTGCTCCAGTCTTATTCAGTCTATTATAATTTTTTAATTGCATTCTTATTATACGATCAAGTCACGCATGAATGTACATTTGCTCCTTAAGGCGCAGTTCGCATGCATTGGCCAAGTTAATTTTTGTAGGGGAAAGAATTCCCATGCAATCATAATAGGTCGACCACAATGGAACGCTTTTGTTGAGTGAGAATTGTTTTATTTTTTACGAAACGTGATATATAGAAATGAATGTCCTAATTATTTTTTGTTTGTTGTATTTTCGAGATTAAATATTCTTCTAATGAGCTTAGTCAGTCCAAAAACGCGACAACAAAGTTTGGGATTCCATCAACCATAGGTATTTTACCTATGGTTCATGGAATCCCAGATTTCGTGATACTAGCCATCACTGTGTTGTTTCGTTTCTTATAATGTGAAATTGCGTATTCTACATTAAATAGTATATTGTATTTTTTTCTGGACTAGATAGGCTGACGACTCACGCAATGGAAGGTGGTTATCATAATCTGTGGTTTGTAAAACCAGAGGTGCTACGGGAGTTTTGGCGGGAACTGAAAGGAGATGTGGTGCTGTGCAGTTTTATTTTCTAAAAATGTGTAAAATTACTGTAAAATGAACAATAGTTGTAGAATATTGATAGTTTTTGAGTAGTAATTATGTGTTTTGTGAGAAACGTGAACTGTATAGTCAAATGTGGCCTTTTGAGTTGTCACAAGAACTCCGTTGAATGGCACCAGCTAATAACCTACAGTTCAACTGTGTTACACATAGGCTTAAGAAAATGAAGAAATTACATTATAATCTAAGATCTAGCTTAAAGGCCTAGGCCTGCCAAGCCATAAACCTAAATAAATAAATAACCAGAGGTGCTACAAACGTGTTGCAGGCCGCTATGGGGGGACTGAACCTGACTATTTATTCTTGAACACAAGTCAAGGTTGTTATGAGGGCATTCTTCAGACCACGGGTGGTAATTATTCGGATGGAAAAATGCCCTAATACCCACCTGTAAATTGTTTTGGCGTCTATTACGACAGGCCACTATGTCGCAAAAACTAAACTCCTTTCTTCGTTTTAGCACGGATTCGTACGGTGATCACTCCATGAAAAGTCCCCATTGCCGAGATTGAGTTATTTACGGTGGTTACAAAATAATACCCTCAGTGACAAGCATTGCGTTCTTGCATCGCTGTTTTTTGGTGATATATTTATCTCATCTAATATCAGACTGTAACCCTGCAGTTTGCTGTGTTTATTATTTCGAGGGAAAGTGCTACTTATCTACCATTTTTTTTTATCGGAACAAGAAACAGTTATATTATAAAAATGGATTACAAAGTTACAACTTAAAATATTAAGTAATAATGCAGCCCACAGCGCTGTCCACAGGTTAAAATAGAAATATATTATTAAAGTGATTTTGTGACTACGTGTAATCGCTAGACTTAATATTGAGTATATATTTTTTATATAATAATATGACATTTTATATATTACTATAAATAGAAGAAACGGAAAGAAAGTTAGTAAGGAACAAAGAAGAAGAGCATTGTTCATTTAGATATAATGTGTTTTTGTTAGTATTCGATTCCACGTCATTGAAATATAAGAAAAACCCGAATACAGAAGCTCTTAAGCAGCTTAGGCTTATAGCTACACTAATGTAAATGGCTGCAATTTTAATCCCCGAACGCTCTTTGAAATAAATTCCATCTTCTGCCCTTCTACAGGCTTAATAATTCAAAGCTATTCTAACCACATAATAACATAAAGCCCTAAAAATCCAGCAAATCCTAAATTTTCAAATACCTCTGTTTTGTAGTAACTATAATCTATGTAGGTATGTATTATTAATTATAAAGTACTTGAACACTTGAGGAGGTCTTAGCTCGAGATTACAGGCGTCGCTCTTGATTCTGAATTATAAACGCATCTGAATATTTCATAGGTAGACTATCCACGTTCAATCTCTAAAACGAACGGGTGTTATGGAAGCGAAAGGGAAAATGGGAATTTGAAAATTTGATATGGAACCGATTGGGTTACATTTGACTTCGGAAATCAGCCTATGTATAAACATAGCACTATACTGGACTCGGGTCTCTTTTAGCAGGATATTTTAGGTTGTCACACGTGTCCAAGATTAGCGAGTTGCAAACATCAGTATATTGCATTCTCGATGGCTTCTGATCTTTCTTTAACCGTAAGGTGTTTATTGTAATGAGTGTTAAGCCTGATAATCAGGCTATGCTGTGCATGAGCGCTACAAGTCTTTGCATCTTACTGAAAAGAGATACGAATGTTTGGGATCTGCATTTGCCATTTTACTTTTAGAAATATCATTTAGAATTATACATCAAAATTTATAACTGTATTACTTATATATAAACACTTTTAGATGTTTCACAGAAACAAGTTATACGAGAATGATGACATCTTGATGATGCGAGTAACTGTGGTATTGCAATAAAATAGTAAAGAAATGCAGTAAGAAAGCGGACTTAGGACTCCCATTACAAGCGAGATTTAATGCTAGAGTGATGAGAAAATTTTCTTTGGATATTAAAATTTTACGCACATGCTTATATGTTAATGTCCTTTTGTCCAAAAATGGAAAAGTGACGTCTGTGCCAAAAGAGACGTTAATTTCTTAGTATTAATTTTATAAAAAGCAGTTCTTTGTTATAAATAAGTTTTATTTGCACGTGTATGTCATCTTTAAAAAGGGATTTCGCAAAATAACAAACAGAAGACATGTGAGTATTTTTTTTAATTTTATTTTTGTGTTCATGGATTTTGTACATAATATGAAATTCAAATGAAGTTAATGTTTAATTATTAGAATAATTATTATATTACATCGTCGACTACAGAAACTACAGTTAATTACGTAACAATAATTTTAATAATCATTTAGATAGAAGATATCTTTTTGAATTAAATTAATCATTTAAATATATCATAAAATAAATCTTAAAAATTAACTATCATACATAAAATTAATATTGAAATAGGAAGGTTATTAAGTATGTTATTATATAACTGATTCATAACAGTCATAATTAATTTTCAGACAGTATTAATAATAAAAAAAATATTGAATAAGTGTGACTAAGGTTTGCTGATTGTTTGTGAGAGTAAACAATCGGCCAAGTGCGTGTTGGACCACTTGTATTGAAGGGTTCCGTTGTGTCCGTGTTTTTGCAACCCTTTAGTGACAAACATGGTGGTCACACCTAATTTTTATTGTGACTTCAGTGTACCATTGTATAGTAGCATATACACACGGATTGGTAGACTAATGGCTGTTTCCTATATCTTATTATTAATTCACTGGCTTTCCTATCGATCGCTATACATTTGACGTTACTTGTCAGCTAAAGTTAAATTTTAACAGTGAGGAAAATTAACTGTTAGTAAGATACAAAAACTGGTCATTAATGGATGAATTCATAAGGGTATAATTTGTCAGAGTAACTGAGTAATCCTTAATCACATTAAATACTTGTTGCAATATCAAAAAACACATTTTAAAATGCTTAGTGTACAATCAAGCTATCTAAAATAGGTACTTCTAAACATCGCCTATAAAATAATAACGTTAAGAACATTGTTTTCAAAACAACACTCAACAATTCTACACACACAGAGCCATACATCAAAATAATGAAGTCATCCAAAACGCGCATTGAGCAATATTTCAACAACGTCTAAAACAAGATTGAATTTCACGTATGATTCATGTTATAGCTTTACACACCATAAATCAATTGTACAATCAACAATTTACGTTTTATCGAATACAATGATACATTTACACCCACAGACTTGACAACCAATCAAATTACAGTTGCTTTCTCTAAAGGTTTTCATGTGCATTAGTTATGTATTTAGTTATTGTTCCGTATATTGAAAATAAAGGCGCAACTCGCTGCCAAGTCCGCATATATGCGGGGTATCGGTCGCGCGCGGAGGGCCAGCCCCTCATATGTGCGGGCTACGTCTGTTGAATTTCTATTAAACTTAAAAAATATAAAAATATTTTGGTCATACATGTGTCACCAGAAATTTTCAGCCGGCAGCGAAGTTGTTAAACGGTTTGTTTCGGACAGACTACATATTGACTTAAATAAAAACGGTCTTATTCATAGACAGTTAGAGTAAGTTTGAACGCTTCTTTATGGTTCTTAAAGAAGCGTTCAAACTTACTCTAACTCTCTATTAATAAGACCGAAAGTGTTTAAGAAATATCGTGATGACCTTTTCTTGATATAATTTGCATGTATATGTTACGGGCAATTTGATTAATCGGGAATTATTAATATGGACAGATCATTATGAATAATGACTAAGAGCGTCGGTCTGTTTGATAAATTATTTACCTTAGCCGGCCCATATCAATAATGCCCGACGGCCCGTAGTCCATTTAAAAAATTCATGGTTTAAAATAACTTGAATTTATCATTTGAACCGGACAGTATGAATACTTCCCTACTTCTAGCCGGATAGTATGATAAATTCATTTACCTTTCCATAAGAATTATGTAAGTAAATTTAATTCATATAAGGTTTATAGTTATATTGCACTTTTATTTATTATGAACAGATCCGAATTTTTTAATGTAGCTAAGAAGGTTCAGGCGGTTGCATAGTTATTTTTTTTTATAACCACCCAAAATTCACTTCATATCTCAAATAATAAATAAAAGTGCTATATAACTTTACCCTGACCGCATTTAATAAACAAAAAACTACAGTTCATCTATCTTTTATTATATTGCCCACTTGATACAGGCATTATGTATACAGACCGGTCATTATTCATAAGTGACCGGATTTATTAAATTGCCCGTAACATACATATATACATACAGCATCACTGATCAATTTCTGTGAAGGAATATCATACGGCAAACCAAGGTATAGGGTTGTTTTTGAACAAAATGTTCTATTTTCCTTACATTAACTAAACATTAAATTGCGCCGGCCTTTTGACCGCACCTCATTTGAACGCAATCAATGTTTACCCATTGACTGATTTGATTGATTGGGATAAAATAATGTTCGTTTCGATTATTAATTTATAGATAGCCTATTAAAAATAGACAAATTTTCACCATTTCCATATTGATTAAAATAAGGTGAGATTTAATTAATGTATGGAAAATAGAACATTTTGTTCAAAAACACCCCATTCCCTTGGTTTTCCGTATGATATTCCTTCACAGAAATTGATCCTTAGAAGCTACACTATAATTTGGTATAATAATAACACACTATGTATTTATTTTTCAAAACCAGCCTATTTGATTCCTCACAAGGGTAATTGAGTTTCCAAAAATGTATCATCTCTATGGCCCAGTAGTAGTATTTGAGAAAAGTGGTTGTGATGTACATTAGTAGAGAGACCGACATTCGGATATGACGATTGTATTAGAGTTCCAATTTTTCCAAAATGGTTACGGTACTCTAGAAAACAAAACAAAAAAAACATTATAATTCACTATGAAATGAGAAAGGAAATGATTGAAAAGAAATCACACCGAAATCAAATTGACAAAAGAAAAAGAAATAATAAAACTTTTATCATAAAAATTCCTGCGAAAGACTATATTCAGAAAGAAAGTCATATGGAGCGTGTACAAAAGAAATCGCTGTAGAAATGGAACACTGTCTTTAATTTATATCTTGCGATATGGGGGAATCAAAACGTCTTTTGTTGTTCTTTTCAAACATCATTGTTGATATACTTAGTGCAATTTTGTTTCGGTTGGCTTCCTATTTTTTGTAACAAAGTTACTGTATCTACTTATTGCACTTTGACAACGTTCTTGCATCAATAATTTTAAGAAAAAACTTCGGGTTCATATTGTAAATGTGATTCTTTTAAGAGAAAAGCGTCACGTACAGCACACGTTCATGCATTATTTCTCATTCTAATTTTACACAATGCAGACTGAAAATAGTGGAGACTGTAGTAATAAATTTGAGTATGTGTTAATACTGTTTTATAAGTAATAAATACTATAACAATCGATCAAACATCATGTATATTATGCATGCCAGTGCTTACTAACTACTGTATGCCTAGTAGTGACTAAAAGCTTCCTAAATTATTTACATTTCTCTGTGTTAGTTTTAAACATGCAGCTGGAATTAAAAATATTTAAAGGAGATTAAATTAATAATTGAATTAATTTTAAAATTGATAACTAAAATCATAAAATATCTTTTCAAATTTATTTTTAGATTAATATTGATACAGATTACAGTGAGATTATCTCAACGATAATCTCACGGAAATGTATATCATAGTAAAATAATTTTATTATTGATCTACTACAAGTACGTGTATGTATATTAAGAGAAATAACAAACTAGTGAACCATACGTGGATGGGAATTAAGATTGACGTCTAATAATACGAAAGGCATCAATCGTGGAGCTGATTCGGTTTCATTGACAGCTACAATTAGTCTAATTCTGAGCTATATGTGAAATATCATTACAACAATCTTCTCTAGTATGTTTTATAAAAATTTATTTAGATTTTCAAATTATAAGTACACTTTGTTGTGTACACACAGAAATGGACATTTTTCTGTGAAGATTCTAATTTTCAAGCTTGATACAAATATCAGTGTCCTCTGGAAAGCTCTTCTCAGTAATTATGTGGATGCGAGTGTTTGTGTTCTGTTAATTTCTATAGAGTGGTACTGGGATCGATTCTTGTCCTGTCAATTTGTACTTTTACACGAGCTTAATTTTTTACCTAGATATAATACGTGTAATCGTCTGTAGTTTTTTTATGTTTAAAACAATTCTGGCCATTAAGCGCAAAATTTTTTCAAGTGTCGACCATTTTGATTTTTATTTATATTAAAATGATTTCTACGTATCCAACTGAAATTGTGTTAAGAATTATCATTTAATTTTATTAACCGTTCCCAATCATTTTATTGTAAGTACTCCATTATTTAATTAGTACAAAGGAAACTTTTTATTCCTTATGAAGTTGTGACAGAAAGTGTATTATAATCATTCGCATTTTCTAAGTTACATGAAATATTGGATCTACCTAAGTTAAGATTCCCAAGTGAGGTATACAAAGCAATAGCTATTAAAAGAATTCCAAGAAGTGTTGGTGATGGCAAAAAATAGCACAAAAAGGAATGTATCGATACACTGTCAGCGATAAGAAACTTGATGGATGACGTAATGGACATTTACCTGTTACCATTATCAAACTTGAAGATATCTATTGAACGGTTTGGGTAAGTCTGATAAACAGTCCGCACTCGGCTCCAAGGTTATTGATAAACTGCATTTCTGATGATAAGTGACAGTGTTAGATTCTTAGAATACTTAGAATTTTGTATTTGTAGTTTATAATATTTTTTTTTAATTTACACATCTTACTCATCATGATTACCGTCTTCAGCCTATCAATATCCACTGCTGGACGTAGGCATCTCAAGTCTGCGCCATATATGCCGGTCTCTCGCCTCCCTTATCCAAATTTACCATACATTCTCTAAATTTTAAATTGCGAAATCGTATTGTAGATTAACTAGAACAATATTTCATGTAAACCACTTTTTGAGATAACAACCGTCTAAATTTAAAAGTATATTTAAAATATGCAAAATGTAGTAGGAAAGCGTGACATTTCATTTTTACCGATTGTTTATTTATGTTTTATTATTTTATTAATCCTAAATATTCTATAATTTATACTTCAAGTTCTCTATGGTTTCCGGCTTTAGTTCTCAGGCATTGCAATCTGATCCAGCGTTTTATATAACCCTGGTCTTTATTAATCGATAATCATTATCTTAGTGTTACATTCTGTCGTTCATTCTTCTACTTTTTGCTCCTCCATTTTTGAAGGTCTTCCGTATTTCTTATTGTGAAGCCATTAGGTTTCATATCTTTTACAAAAAAACTGAAACCAACACTATTGCTAAATAATAACAGCTCCTGAATTTCTGACAGCTAGATTTTTAGAGAAATGAAAAAATTAGACACACTTCATTAGTTTAAGATTGTTTATTCCCTGGCACTTAGCTTAGAATTATTTTTTATATTCAACTAGCTGTACACGGCAGAGGTTGTCTTGCCCTTAAAAAATAAAAATCTAGAAACTGATTGCAGCGCCATCAACCGGGACCAATTGTTAATCTAAATCATTCTCGAAAATTTCGTCAAAATCGGCCCCACCGTTAAAGAGGTGTTCAGCGGCGCCACCTACCGGTTCCAATCGTTAATCGAAACCATCCCGGGACCCACTTGAACACCCACAAATTAATTCACCTAAATCATACAAATGAGAATGAGTTTAAATGCAGTCACCATTGCCGAAATCGGCCGGGAAAGATGGCAAATGAATGGCTAGACTGAAGTTGTGACTGGTGTTTTTTTTATTGATGAATATCATATTTTAATACTTATTATCCTATTCCCGACGAAGACAATTCCAAAAACACAAAAATCATAAAAATTGTTATAGCCGTTCTTGAGTTATAAATGGTGTAACTAACACGACTTTGTTTTATATATAGGTATAGATATTCTTATATGATCGTCAACGATCGTCAAATTATGCAATAATTTAATTTAAAAAACTTTGCAAATATATCACACAAACAACTCATTTTTACATTTACGATGATAGTACAACTGATTATGATATAAAAGTTAATAAAGTAATCGCTGCCAAAACCCAAACTCTATATTCAAGAACATCAAGATTGATGAAGTGCAATCAGATTCAAAACATTTCCCGTCACTGAGTAGCTACTAAAAATGTAAATTGTTTACGTTTGTCGGTTGGCGCGCTTTTTACACGTGACGTGTTAATTTTAGACGTACACATGCGCAAACGCACCCGACTTGCGTGCGCCGCGCCGTGCTCCGCGCCGTGCTCCGCTCGTTTACACCGATGATCGATGCAATTGTTAACTTTTGATGTTCCGACCGTATTATAGACTTCTAGGGCTTTCCCGCGGTTACTGGCGCGTTAACTTCGAACTTTAGGCATTTTTTCATAAATGTTTTTTATTTTTCCCTAGTAAAAAATAATCCTGTAGACGAAACACGTTATTTACAATAAATTCTTAAACTGTGTACACAAAAAACTGTTTGAATCTATCAAGTTATGACGTCATAAATTACTATTCTCGTACAAATGAGACTTTGACTTTTGTGAGATGATAAAGTGTATGAGTTGACTTCATTGAATAAACTTCGATAGTTAGTTTCGTTGTGAAAATTACAAAAGTTACGTTCGGATTGCTAATACAGCTACAGCACTATTAAAATCAGCCACAATAGGTTATTTTCTCAGTTTTCTTCTCTATTCTGTAATTCACATTTGTGAGGAATAATATAGATATAAACATTTATTGCAATAATTTTAAGGACTGAGTTTTATATGTATTCGTTAAAAAACTTATTAATTTCCGCAATGTCCCCCTATCATCATTTGGATAGAAATTTGCAACTTAAGTACGTCGTGCATCAACAAAAGAAAATATTAAAGATCTCAACAAACATGTAAAATCCATTCCACTACTTAAAATTGCATTAGCACTAAAACCCTTAACATGTTCCTATAAATCCCAACACACCCCCAGACATACCACTCACAGACATTTATAAACAAACAAAACGAAGTGAGCCAACCGGTACATGCAATATGCATTCGCATTGTGATATTTCCGTTTTCTATTCCATTACTGGGCTGCTTTCCTAGGGATTATTGCAGATATCTTTCAATTTTCCTGTCAACTCGAGAGATTGTATATTTTACTGTACATCGCTTCTCCTGTTTCATTAAGTGAAAGCGTTGCAATATTTTTCCATCGAGAAGATTTAATGGATCTTGTTCAGAGTTAAAATTTATGTTTTATTAAGAACTAGCTTCATGCCCTGATAGAGTGCAAGATATAATTATTAAGAAAGTTTAGTCGGGAACTTGAAGGGTAATATTTGGCTTTGTAATTCTATTTCCAAATAAATTTTAACTTATTTCTGAACTGTAATAAAAACAGCAGATGTAAATTTGGCAGTTTTTTTTAATACAGTTAGAAAACGAGCACCCAGCATTTAATAATTAATGTTTTTCATTTTAAATTCTTAAAACTGTCTATAACTGTCATTGCTTGAAACTCGAGAAAATTCCACTTTAATTCCACTCAATGTCAATTCTGTTATTCATGTTGACGTTTGGTTTTAAAACTGTCAGATCTACTGCTCTCAGCTATGTCTTACACGAAAATGAAATGAATATATACACAATTAACTGATATAGCCAACCGTCTGGTAAATATTTTACGTGACCAAAAGGGTGGTCTATATTTTGGGCGACTTATTACCGTTGTTTTCCAATGCGGCAATGTGGCCACCCTTTTGGGAAAGTTCCCCACTGGCAACGCTCTGGCACAAGATCTCTTACATCAATACATTTTTATTTTGTATGTAGTTTATCTTTAGGATTAACATTTTTTTTAGTCTTTAGTATTACCATGGAATTAGAATACTATGTTCCATGGTATTACTGAATAATAAGTATTGCGCTAAAACCGTTAAAACGTAGTTTTATTATGTATTAGTCGCGAAAACTTAAGAAAATATTATGTATATATAATTACTAATATTTTACATAATTTTTCTTCGTGATAAGAACTATAATATTATGAAATGAATACTTTTCGAGTATTGTACTGCTTTATTTCAAACATCATTACGTGGTTTATCACTTCAAACTTCACTATTAATTACTTAAAAAACTATTATATTTTTTAGAACCATAAAGGTGAAGAATTATTGAACACTTAATCATTAAAGTTATTCTATTTAAAGCCAACACAAACTAAGCATTGTCAGTACTTGGCTTCTATAGTCTGGATAAAATAGCAGGATAGATTATACATAATACTTTCAAATATTATGACTATTCTTAGCAACGGTTGGTTGTGTAATACTCGTAAATGACCTACTAAAAAGGTTTGTAACAAACTATACAAGGTGTTATTATTTAATAGGTGTGTCCTAGGATAGTCTACAACAATACTAGGCAAGTTACATAACTTATCACAACAAAGAAACTTATATTTTGGTATCTTCAAGTCTTGTGTGAACTCAGGGTCTTAACCGCGCTTTTGTCGCATCGCTTAGTGAAATAAACACGTATATAAATATAATGGTAAGTATATATAAGATTTATATAATTATATATACTTACCATTATCTTGGGGAGGCTTATGTCCAGCAGTGGACTGCAGATGGCTGACGATGTATATATAAGATTTATGAATGATGTATGGAATTCTATTTCATTCTGATACTTTTTATATTAAATACGTATCTTGCGAAAGCCGCCGCTTTAGCCCCCCATATACCTTCTAGGTAAGCATTAAGCATGCTCCATCTTCTTAGACTGTATTTTTATTTGTCCTCAGGAGCAATGTCGGATAAACGCGAATCTATTCTATATAAAATATCCTTTACTTACCACTTTACCCCCATGCACATTTTTATCGCTTTGCATACCAGCCTATATTTTAAGAGACTATTAATTGATGTTTTTCGTATACCCAGTTAGCGCGTTCAAAGTTTCATACATAAGAATAAGAACATACAAGCTCTTTAACTTTAACACAGTAGCGGAGATTTGTAAATACTTGTATGTAGGACGTGTTCGTTCTTTCAAGTAATTTAATACAATGGTCAACCCTCACGTCGTTTGTGTTAACAGTATGTGGCTGAAAAGATTGTTATTCCTATGTAATTTCATGACTTAAAATAAGAAATGAAAACTGTACTGAAAACATTATGCATATATTTTGAGAAAACATTGTTTGCTTGCCTTTATACATATATAATTATAAAACAAATACGTAGGTAGGTACTCTAGTTTCATATGGAACAAATGTTTTTATTTTATTGACGCTATCTGTGTTCTACTGGTCTAAGTATTGATCCGCATAGTTTACAAGAATCCAAAAATCCTGGGTTTGATTTCTGGAACGGTAATTTCCGTTGTTTACTCTTGTATCGACATCACCGTTATCAAATCCAATGTGTCTCATTGTTTGCCTGATATTATTATTAATATATTTCTAATTATTTAACTGGGTTTGCTAGCTTTGATGACAAATCATCAACGTTTGTCTTTCATACATACAACTAGCAAAAAGCGGTGCTTTTTATTTTTAGGAGGGCTCGCGAAGTTTTCTATCTAGCAATAACAAAATTCTTTATACGGATTTTTTCTTGTTTTCTACATTTTAACATATATAAGTTTTTAATACTACTAGTCTATCATAGGTTGACATTACACATGTCTTATTGGTTTTATAATTTTCGACAGATGGCGTTAGGAATACAATAAAATTATGATGAATGAAAATGGTTATCACTTCTAGTTTTTTAATGTGTATAAAATAATATTTTTTGATAGATAACACATCTACAAGTAAATTGAAATTACTATGTCGAAGCCCAAATCTCAGTGTAATAGTTTCTCAGTATAAGTGTACTATAAAAATGCATGGATTGTGGCATAACATTATGAAAATGTCAGTGTTTGGTATACTTTTGAGGTTAATTTTTTAAAAAGGAACAAACAGTTTTGTCCCGACTTACTCTCTTGAATAATTTTTTGAAATTTTTTATTAGCTATATTTTTGTGTTGTTTGTTCTATCAAAACATGTATCATCGTTTTTATTTTTTTCAGGTATGAAAAATTTCTTACTGAAAGAAGAGAGCAAGATAAGTACTTACTCCATTACCGCTTAGTTACGCTAATAAAGTTATGTCAAGTTCATTGAATTTCAAACTATACCTCATTATAATAAAAAGAAAACTCATATCACTAAATACAAGACTTGTAACAAAGAAATGTTCGACCTACGTGATGATACACAGAGAAGACCTGACAGCTTAAGAATACAAGCTATATTCAAATATATTATATAGTCTACTGTCTGACGTACAAACAGACTCACATTAGCTTTTACATCACTACCTAATAAAACCTAAAATAAATTGTCTTGCCCATACTCTGGTATAAATTTAATTATAATATCCTCCGACACAAAAAGAAACAATAAGTAACATTAATTGCAATTGAATTACAGAGAAGGAGATATTTAATAGGTTGGGGAAAAAGTCTTTTCGCATATAGTATGTATGAACTTGTAATAAGATCTCTTTGGCTATACCATTTGTATCTGGCTGGTTTTGGTATCATTAAAAGGTTTTAATTTTAAAGAAGACAATTCCAAATTCAAATTAGGAAAATGTGTGATTTTCAATTGTTTTTCTTATTGTTAAAATTCGATACATTTTAAAATTTTACTACAAAAAAGGTAAAAATGCAACACAAGCTGTGAAAAAAATTTGTGATGTTTATGGGCCTAATGCAGTATCTGTGAGAGTAGCGCAAATTTGGTTTAAGCGTTTTCAATCCGAAAATTTTGATATCAAAGGTGCACGTCGCTCTGGTCGCCCTGTTACGGACAAAATTGATGCCATTTTTGACAAAGTGGAGCAAGATCGGCATATTAATAGTTACGATGTAGCTGGAGAACTGGGAATAGACCACAAAACGGTTTTGGCCCATTTACAAAAATATGGGTACACAAAAAAGCTCGATATTTGTGTGCCTCATGAGCTCACTGAAAGAAACCTAATGAACCGTGTACTCATTTGTGATTCTTTATTACGACGTAATGAAACCGAACCATTTTTGAAGAAGCTGATAACTGGTGATGAAAAGTGGATCACGTACGACAAGAACGTGCGTAAAAGATCGTGGTCAAATGCCGGTCAGGCTTCACAGACTGTGGCGAAACCCGGGTTAACTCGCAACAAGGTGATGCTGTGTGTATGGTGGCATTGTAAGGGCATTATTCAATATGAGCTGTTACTGCCAGGCAGGACCATCGAGTCTGAACTGTACTGCGAACAACTGATGAGATTAAAGCAAAAAGTTGAGAGAAAGTGGTCGGAATTAATCAACAGAAGGGGGTGTGGTTTTTCACCATGATAACGCTAGACCTCACACATCTTTAGCCACTCGGCAAAAATTACGAGAGTTTGGCTGGGAGGTGTTAATGCATCCGCCGTATAGTCCTGACCTTGCACCTTCAGATTTTCACCTGTTTCGGTCTCTGCAGAATTCCTTAGGCAGTGTCAGGTTAACATCACGAGAGGACTGCCAAAACCACTTGTCGAAGTTTTTTGATCAGAAGCCCCAAAATTTTTATAGCAATGGGATCACGTCGCTACCTACAAGATGGCAAAAAGTTATCTGACAAAATGGCACCTACATACTTTAGTCAAATGTAAATAAACTTTATAAAAAAACCTTTTGGATTTTTATATAAAATGCGAAGAAACTTTTTCCCCAACCTAATATGTATAACCGACATAATTATGTAGAACATGGCATAACCCTGCTGCTCACTTCCCTGCCTACTGCCTTGGTAGTTTGCATATTGTAAACGAGGGATAATACGTGTACGTTTGCTTTGAAAGTACAAACAAAGCGGGCGGAGATTTCTAAAATGCACTATATTATGCTTTTTCTCTGTCAAGCGGAACAGATAATTATATAGACATATAAACATCACAAATTGTTTTCACGACTGTGTCTTATTACATGTTATAACTTACTCATAACAAACGTAGACCGTTTAGGGCTGACTATGGGAGAAGAATAAAGGAATTATATTGGCCTATTAAAACATAACTTGAAAAACTAAAGTCTACATAACTAAGGGCCGATTTTCTAATCACCAGATAAAAGTTATTCATAGAATAAAATACAACATGGGAAAATTAAAAGTGAGTGTTGCATGAATAAAACAGTTAAATTGTTTCACTTTTAGATGCAGCTAGGTTATAATTTATTGCATTGATAACTTTATCTGATCATTAAAAAATCGACCCTAAGAAACATAAGACATAAGTTCTCTTACTTTTACTCTTGAACGTTTTATTATTCAAAAAATATATATCCTAGACCAAGTCAGTCAAGAATTAAAAGTCGTAAGTTTATTTTCACCATCTAGTTATGAAGGATGTGTAGGAGATTTTGGACGTGACAGAGCCATGCTGGAACCAATTGTCTCGATCATAGCCTTGTCTATAGTTCGCTGAGCCGGCTCGATCGGTATGGAATAATAATCGGCAGACAAACACACATATTGTATATCCTCAAATTAAGCAAGTTACGCTTGTGTTATGGGTAATATAAAACGGATTACTCTGGGCCGATCCCAGACACCCAGAACATAGTAAATAACCGAGAAAATATGTTTCCGAAATTTACTATACCAGGAATCGAACCCGGAGCCTCTGTGTTGCAGTGAGGGAAGCCGGCAAAGGCTTGGCCCGCTCAACCACAGAGGCCGAAATGATTAGTCTGAAGATAATTGTGTTTTGTATGAGAGTGAGTTCCAGTAGCTCATTTTCCCCTCCCGCTATCCCATTCTTCCTATTTCACGCCCTCTATTCCTTCTTCCCTATCCCATCTCGTTTATCTAATCCTAGAAGCTAGCAACACGTTAGTATTGCCCTTGTTGCAAAAGTCCCATAGGCTACGATACCCATTTTTCATCAGGTGTAAATTCTCTGTTTGGCCGCTTTAGGCAATTAAAAAATTTAGGTTTATGAGCATCTCAGACTTAGAGTCTAAGTTCGATGATTGTTAGTCTTAATATTCTTCTTAAATGCTAACATTTAGCAATATATCCTCAAATATGTTCTTACTACAGTATAAACAGCATTGTTTCTAAAATAACAATGTAATTGGTCCAAACACGTAGTTAATTCAAGTCCAAGAGCCTTTAGTTTGCTTCGAGGTCAACAAAAAGACACAATCGTTACATCGATCAACGTGGACTAATGTTTAGTCCATTAGTTATTCTGGTGGTGAACGTCCAGCTCATTTCCATTAGACGAATAGACTATCACTCGGACCTATCTTTCTTTCATCGTTTGATCCAAATCGTTACACGAAATACTGCCCAGTCAGTGTTGCTATATGGCCGACGTAATCTATACTCAATTGGCTTTTATGTTGCTTGCTGAATGTTTAACAAATCGTGAGTTTTTCATACAGTAGTGACGTAGTTCGGAATTTCAACTTAATTATTAATTTGTGGGGGAGTAGTTAAAATTGCAAATTATCCTTTGTAGTATATAGGGTATTTTTTAAGAGATATGGCTGGTCTTCTCAGTATCTTTTGAATGCCATAACCTTACACCCTCTAGAGTCTAGACGCTCTCTATGCATGTTCAAGTAGTATGCTGAGAGTTATGCTGAAATTATAAGCTCTACACATAGCTTGACTCTTAGTTTAATACGAGAGGAGAGAATATTAGAGGTAGTCAATATTATGTATATAGCATCTAAAAGTCCGGTATCTTATTGAGAGGATACAAGATATTTAGAATAGATCATTGCTTCGTCAAGTAATTTAAATAGAGTGAGGTAGGCATAACCTTGTTATTTATAAACACCCCGTAAGCATTGCTATACAATATTTATTTGGCTTACAAGTAATTTTATCTTATTCTTCTATATTTTGTTTCGTGTGTGTATGAAGTTTATAACAACACCATGGGTATTATTTACTTAAGTTTTTAAAGGGAAATATTATAAAGATGTTAAAACATATGACTATTTTGGTAGAACACACTGTTTTTTTTAAGTATAACCTTTTTCCTTTATTTTTATCATGCACCCTGGCAACAATTTACTCATTTGTTTTATTTGGCACGCAAGTCTTATTGCGTGTGGTAAAGCTATTCGCATGCTATATCTTCACTGGCAGGGACTATTTTAGTGTCTTGAAATTTAAGATGTAGAAAAATAAGAGATATTCCTGAGTTATTTACATAAAGCTTTTGGAACAGAAAAAATGTTTTAAGACGGTGAAACAAGAAGTGTCGTTTTGCAACGGTAACAGTGTCTTATAAAGATTTCTTAAAAAACAAAAAAGACTGCAGTAAACGTTGCGCATTCTACTAACTTGAGAGACTATATAGGTAGAGTACAAAACTTAATGTATTAGTTTTCATTCGATGAAATTTTCTTTATTGTACATACTTATTCTATTGTAATCAGTGTCATCCATATATAAAAATTCAAAAGCTTTTTTTATAAAGTTTATTTACATTTGACTAAAGTATGTAGGAGCTATTTTGTTGGATAACTTTTTGCCATCTTGTAGGTAGGGACGTGATCCCATTGCTATACAATTTTGGGGCTTTACAAAATTTTGGGGCTTCTGATCAAAAAACTGCGACAAGTGGTTTTGGCAGTCCTCTCGTGATGTTAACCTGACACTACCTAAGGAATTCTGCAGAGACCGAAAAAGGTGAAAATCTGAAGGTGCAAGGTCAGGACTATACGGCGGATGCATTAACACCGCCCAGCCAAACTCTCGTAATTTTTGCTGAGTGGCTAAAGATGTGTGAGGTCTAGCGTTATCATGGTGAAAAACCGCACCCTTTCTGTTGATTAATTCCGGCCGCTTTCTCTCAACTATTTGCTTTAATCTCATCAGTTGTTCGCAGTACAGTTCAGAATCGATGGTCCTGCCTGGCAGTAACAGCTCATAATGAATAATGCCCTTCCAATACACACAGCATCACCTTGTTGTGAGTTAACCCGGGTTTCGCCACAGTCTGTGAAGCCTGACCGGCATTTGACCACGATCTTTTTCGCACGTTTAAGTCTTACGTGATCCACTTTTCATCACCAGTTATCAGCTTCTTCAAAAATGGTTTGGTTTCATTAAGTCGTAATAAAGAATCACAAATGAGTACACGGTTCATTAGGTTTCTTTCAGTGAGCTCATGAGGTACCCAAATATTGAGCTTTGTTGTGTGCCCAGCTTTTTCAAATGCGCGCCAAAACCGTATTGTGGTCAATTCCCAGTTCTCCAGCTACATCGTAACTACTAATATGCTGAACTTGCTCCACTTTTTCAAAAATGGCATCAATTTTGTCCGTAACAGGGCGACCAGAGCGACGTGCATCTTTGATATCAAAATTTCCGGATTGAAAACGCTTAAACCAAATTTGCGCTACTCTCACAGATACTGCATTAGGTCCATAAACATCACAATTTTCTTTCGCGGCTTGTGTTGCATTTTTACCTTTTTTGTAGTAAAATTTTAAAATGTATCGAATTTCTTCATTAGATTCACTCATTTTAACAATAAGAAAAACAATTCAAAATCACACATTTTCCTAATTTGAATTTAGAATTTTCTTCTTTAAAATTAAAACTTTTTAATGATACCAAAACCAGCCAGATACAAATGGTATAGCCAAAGAGATCTTATTACATGCTCATACATACTATATGCGAAAAGTCTTTTTCCCCAACCTATTATAATTACACATAGTCAACGTGTTTCTCCATTTTTCACAGCCCTAAGAATGACCCGTTGTTGTGTTTTGTATACACAATATGGGAACGGACATTCATACCTTCTGTGATGTGTGAATGCTTTTATCATTTTCATTATCATTTTATCACAAACTCATGACAACATAGCTTTGTGCGCTAATACAAAATCTATAAGGTGATGATATCTCATCTCATCTCAGTTGATTTGTTTGTATGCTCCCCTATTGTGTATACCTTCACTTGGCTCATCCTGATTTTCTGCTTGGCATATTTATTCATAAAAATCCAGCTTGCAAAGATAAATGCAACCGACGATAGATAATAGCGTGACTGATTATAATCTATATGATCCTAAAATTCTAAATACGCCGTGTCTTTACATTTAAGCTATTTAAAAAACAACTATAATAGATTATATAAACGATAGAGAACACGATGATGTTCTGGATTCACGTAAAAACTACTGGGCTGATTTAGATGCGGTTTTCGCTGATCGACAACAAATTCTTAGAGTTAAAATCTTTTTATCCTGGGAATCCCCCCCTACCAAAATCTGGGAATGATTTAAACTGACCGGAATAACAAAACCGAATTCTAATGTGATTTTTTTATCTGATCGCTAACAAATTTTATTACATAAAATTTGTGATATTTTTTATTCCAGGAATCCTACGGGAATTTTCAGGGGAGCGGTTTGTAGTTGTTCCTGTGTATAAAAATTAGCTTATTCAGGCACAGTTTTCATTAAAACTATAGCTGACACTCTTTTTTAAATGCTGCGGTACTTTGTGTCCCGGGAATCCCGCGGGAATTTCAAGTCAAGCGTGGACGAAGTCGCGGGCATATCTTAGTTAAATCTTAAAAATATTCATAATTAAAATGCAATATAAACATAGAAATATATTACAAATTAAGGCTATATTAAAAATTAAAACTACATAAAAAAGGGTAGATAGATATTATTGGTAAAATATTGGTCCCAAACCACTGTCACTTATGTGGAACGTTCCTAAAACACTGGCGGCGTGACCACGTTGTATAGTAATACTTAAATCTTTGAGCAAAATAGACGCCTTTGACTGATAATTAAATTACATAATTGATAAACTTTTTGTCTTATTTCAATATTTCACAGCCTCCTTGATTTTTTATTATGTGTTTAATATTTAAAAATTAATTGTAAAATATACCAATTTATTTTCACTTCGATTACCGATTAGTAACAAAGAAAGTGTTTAGGCGAATATACCTCGAGCAAACAGTTTCACCGACATCAAGCAAGTTAACAGAAGTTATTAACATCTACTTATTCACGGTACAGTGGCTTCGTATCGAATCATTTCACTTTAGATTGCGTTCGATTTCACTGTTAGATACTTTGTGGGCATTCAATTGTTGCTCCAATGAAAGGAAACTTTTATAGTAGCGAGTAGTGACGTTTCAATAAAAACATTTTATCTAAGAAAACATTTTATAGGGAATTGTTGGCGGTTTAAAGCATAATGTTCTTGTCGTTTAGTTTTGTTTTTAAACAATTAGAAAACAACTAAATATATAATAAGGTAAGGTAACTCTTTATCGTACACCAAAGCATAGACAAAAAGAAGTATGAAAAATACAAAAGATAATTAAAGGGCGGCCTTACCGCTAAAAAGCGATCTCTTCCAGACAACCCTTGCAATGTATAAGTAATGATGATAAGTATACACAGCACATGCACATGCATATTAGTACAAAAACAAAATAACTATATATACATATGTATATACACATAATATAGATGTCGTTACTGAGCATACATATATAGGTCTCGTAATTGACAGCCGATTCTGTTGGGGCGCGCATGTAGATCATGTTTGTAACAAGTTGAGATCAGTATTGAGTAGGATGACCATACTAAAATACAAATTGCCCTATAAAACATTACGCCTACTTTACCTAGCTCTAGCAGATTTGGTTGTTAATTACGGTCTAAATAGTTATGGTAGAACATATAAAACATATCTAATGGATATATACAAACTTCAGTTACGTATATTAAAAACAATAGTACCCAAGAATCTTAAATCTAAACATAAAGATAATTGTAAAGAATTATTCAAATATTGTAAAGTTATAAGTATATTTGACAAGGTTAAATTTTCAATACTAACTGAATATAACAAACCAGAACTAATAGTTAAGAAGACTAGACTTAACTACATGCGACCAAGATCTGACTCATGTAAATATATTATTCCTAAATATAATAATGTGTATGGGACAAGGCGCGAGGAATATATGATACCAATTATTATAAATGATTTCCCATAGGACCTGCAATCCAAGTACAAAAATAACCACAAATCAATCAAATATAATCTAAAAAGATTCTATATTGATTCCCAATGCGGACCATCACACTACATGTGCAGACCTGGGACTAAAATGAGAACCATATACTAGAATGATAATATCCCGCTATTATTATCAAATCAGAACTAAATACTAGAATGATGATAATGATTAATCGCCTCTGCTCCTATTTTTAATATAACAATAATGTGTACACGACTCTCTGCGGCACGAATAAACCCATGAGGTTTCTGTGCCACAGTTTAAATGTGTTTCTAATGTATATGAATGTAAGCATATTGGATAATAAATTAAAAAAAAAATGTATATAAATTGTGTGCAGTGCTTGTGTTAGGGTCAACGGCGCCTACACTGAATGGTTTAGCATTGAAAAAGGTGTTAGACGGGATGCGTAGCGTCCCCGTGGCTGTTTAACCTATTCATGGATAGTTGCTTGCACGATTTGAAAGAAAGCGAAAGTGGGTTAAGAATGAATGGGTTACTTATCAAATGTCTTCTTTACGCCGATGATCAAGTTATACTTGCATCATCGGAAGTAGAGTTACAGGAGATGGTAACAATTATGAACGAGTCTTTTGAGAGAAAGGGTATGAAAATGAATGTGAACAAGACAAAAGTTATGGTATTTGAAAGAGAGGAAAATATGATAATTAGTAATATACATGTAAGAACCCAAAAGTTAGAGCAAGTCAAAGAATTTGTTTTTCTAGGGTGCATGTTTATCAGGGACGAAAAGCATGAAAGTGACATCGAAAGAAGAGTAAATGCAGGTACTAAGGTGAATGGAGCGCTAAACCCTTTTATGAAGAGCCAAAAAGTGTTTGTAAAGGCACACCTGGCTGTCCATCAAGGGGTGTTGGTGCCAACACTAATGTACGGCAGTGAAAGTTGGGTGTGGCACAAGAAGCATGAAAGTAGAATAAATGCAGTTGAAATGAGAGCTTTGAGAAGTATATCTGAGGTAAGCATGAATGATATGATACGGAATAGTGTAATAAGAGAAAGCTGTGGATTGAAAGAAGATGTAATAACAAGAGTTGAAAAAGGAATGTTAAGGTGGTTTGGGCATGTAGAGAGGATGGATGAAAATAGAACCACGAAACAAGTGTATGACAATATTGTTAATGGTAGAATTGGTACCGGTAGACCACGACGTACATACCATGATCAAATAACAGAAGTGTTAAAACGAGGTCAGGTAAAAAGCATATCAAATAAACGTGCATGTATGAAGAGGTTAATGAAAGTAGATGAAGCGAAAGTTGTTTGTCAGGATCGTCGCAAGTGGAGATCTGTAGTCTCTGCCTACCCCCAGGGGAAACAGGCGTGATAATATGTATGTATGTATGATGTATGTATATGAATTTAAAAAAAAATACATTAATTAATATTTTTATGATTTTTCAAGATCTGACTAACTATACTTTATATACCTATGTGTAGTTAAATATTTTTTTAAACCATTAGTTACATGTTTGGAAAAGATAGCTTAATTTTTAGTTCTTTCGCGATTCCAATACACAATTGTGTTGTGATATATAAGGCCATGACTGAAAATTGTGTGTTCGTGTAGAAAATCTTAATTGTAAAATAAAATGTAATTTTGCTTATCACAAGAACTGCGTATTTTAGCGTCAGTCAAATACCTATATTTAATTTGAAGCTGGGGAGCCCAATATGGGTCTGGCCTTTAACCAGTGCTTATTTATACTAGAGGGTTATTCTAAAACTTAAACATTAATGAATACTTGATACTAAGCTAGATCCAAAAACCATGCGAAAATAATGTATTTTTAATAAATAAGCTTTAAATTTTTCAGTACTTTGTCATAAATTTACATAATCAGTTATCGTTATTAAAATTCAGTTCTCGGAAAGCTTTTTGTTAATTCGCCCGACGACGGCCTTCGGCGCGGTTGTGAGCCGCAAGCCTCGAAGGCAGACGTTAATGCAAATAATACCATTATGTGAACCAGACGTATGAAATCATATGGCATTTTAAATCTGTAAGTGTTTAATGTATCCATGTGAAATAATTTCTGATGTATATTACGCCAAGCACCCAACGTTGAAAAATTGTAATTCTTTTATTTTCTATGTGCGAAGCTGAAAAACGGGCCAACGGCTCACGTGATAGAAAGTGGTTGCCATTGGCTATAGACGTTTGTACCACAAGGGGCAAAGCCCCCATATTGCCGGTTCTTAAGATAGGATACAGGTGATTATGGATGAGGCTGTTAGGCTACCGCCTGCCCCCGCGGAGAGGCTAGGCCATGTACCCGTGGCCCTAGCATAAGGGCGAAGGGCGCAACACCGAGGGGTTTAGTGAGTATCCTTGACTGTGGTGTGGCAATAGCACTTTTGCTTGCGGTACTAGTGTCACCCCGACCTGGCGCATCCCACACACCGGCCGCGATTCCCCGCGTGACTGATGGTCCTCAACCGGATTTCCCTTCGATAGAGGTGATGGGATAGACGGGATGAGGTAGGTGATTGGATAAGGTGAGTGAGGAGTGAGCCATCGGAACTATCGGAATACGACCATTGTACTTAATTTGGAATAGGAACAGCTTTGTTTCAAGAAAAAGAATTGGTACCTACAGTCAGTAACCATCAGCTGATGTTTTCTGGGCATACGCGAACTGTGTGCAGTAATAGGTTTTTTTTAACGCTTTTATATCTCGGACTATTTAACGTCACAGTACATCCACAGTTATCCATAATGGGGCTGGTAGACGTGCAAGTAAGTCAGCGTATTTATCAGCCCTGCGACTATTTTCGCCCGTCTGCAATTGCAAATACGCGAACTTGCAAAAGCGAAGCAAGTCGTCGAGCTATATAAGTTCGCGTACTTGCTCGCATATCTATTACCCAGTTAATTTTATAATATTGCTAGTTGTAAAGTTTTATTTTTACACGTTTGGGATTGATTTTAGTACCCAATCTTACTAGATGTGACTAAATATGAATTTCACACTTTGACTTTATACCTGATTTTTTAGGAAAGTACTCTTTACTTAGAGTCAAAGTGTGAAATTCACAGTAATATGATTTAATTTGAATGAGACAGAATCTAGAGAGAGAGTCGTGTCTCTTCCAGACCTGTCTATGGATAACACATTTATGTACACAGATATTAATTCATTATTCACCTACATAATATAATAACCATACAATAGAATATTGACGGCATCTTCTTTTCATATATAATGTACATATAAATACGAAAAAAATATTGTGCAGTGGGGAGACCCGTCGGGAACGGAGTTACGTTTACGTTAAGTCTTACGTTAAAGGTCGCCTAGAGGGCATAACGCTTTTTCCTTGTGTGACCACTTCTTCCAGTTTACTAAGTAAAAGAAATTCATTTAAATAATCTTCGTGTAAAGTGGCTTTGACGTATACAGAGTAATACAAACAATGAAATTACATAGAAATGATTCCATTTTTAAAACTTGGCTACGGAACACTAACAATTATTTAGTTCCTGATGTCTCAAGTCTATGATGTCACAATTCACTATGATGCAACAACAAAATTAGCAACACACATCGTACGTGTAACATTCCAGAGCACTCAGGGCACATCTTAATCTTTCTTTCCCGTTTACGTTTACTCAACTGGGTCAAACTTATAAAACACTGTGTCCATTGAACTTGTTTGCGGAAAGTCCAACATACCGTATCATAGCTTCAATGCACTGCAATGATTAGCAGTCTGACAAATTATTCAAGATATTAAGTTATCTTAATATTTTGAATACATTAATAGGATACCAATCATTGAGGGGAGAAGGGGGTTTACCAACAATGGTAGGTATACTTTATCCTATATACAATTTCCTACGGTCGGGCGGCCTGTGCTTAGCGGGCGACAAAACAACACACAACCAGGTGGTAGGGTGTTTGCCCGTCTGGATGGCTACAACCGCTAGCCTAGAGTATGCCGCCACAACAGCCTTGAGTTGTGTTCCGGCATTAGTGACCAGATTCCAGTCTATTTTTAAAGAACAGCAGCACATTGATAACACATTTGGTGTTACAAATGTCCATAGGCGATGGTAACAGTTTTCCATCAGGAGGACCGTCTGCCTATTTGCTGAAATCCCTATTAATATTATAAATGCGAAAGTAACTCTCTCTATCTGTATGTCTGTCTGTTCCGTTTTCACGGAAAAACTACTGGGCCGATTTGGCTGAAATTCGGTATATATGTAATTTTAATACCGAAGGGGGACAAGGGATACTTTTCATCCCGGATAATGGGATAAGTTTAGGGATAGTTTTATGTAAAGAGTATCCCAGAAAGTAGGATAGGTTTTTATTTTATGATTTGCCATTTCCGTCATTTTGGTTAATTTGGTCATTTTCGTCGATGTGGTCGGTGTGGTCGGTGTGATTGGTGTGGTCGGTGTGGTCGATGTGGTCGATTTGGTTGATTTGGTCATTTTGGTGTACATATGTGGTTTTAATACCGAAAATTGGCATAGATACTTTTCATCCGGGAGATGGGATGGTTTGCGATATAAAATTAAGTGAATATTTCGGGGAAATAGCAGTAATATAAAAATTTAATACAATGTACCCTCTTTAAACAAGAGACACCAGAAGTTTGACCCGCGGCTGTGCCGCGGGGTAAACTCTAGTCATGCAATAAAAAAAAAAACGTTTTACCAACTTAGGCTGGTTTTGAATATTTTGCCCTATCCTACTGTTCACTGTTTTCCTGGTTTATTACCAAGCATCTTTGATTTCATAGCTTATAGTTCAGAAATGTGACGATTTGTACCTTGTTTTTTCTTACAAGATACATTTAAGAATGACTTTTGCTTTAATATTTTGTTTATACGATTAGTTTAAAACCTTTTCTACTTTATTATGCAACTTTAGATGGTTCTTTAACTGAGTAAAACATTTAAACATCGTTAAACTCTGTAATTGTGTCCAAAAACGTTGTCTATGAAGTACCAAAAGTCTGTTCTAAGGAAAAACCAGAGATAACCACAAGTACCAGTTTTCACAGTAACAATTTGGGTCATTTATCAGAAATAAAACCTAAAGAATAACGTAGGTCAGTTTTGTCACACATTAGAAATGTTGTTGGACCGGTTTTGGGATAAATAAATAATGGATTGTGAGAGTTGATACCTAGTCCGCCTTTTCCGTGTTGGAATGGTAGTAGACGGGCAGTCGACTAGTTAATATTGATTGATAGCCTAGTTATTCAGATTAAATATTTTTTATATCATATTTCTAAGAATAAATATGATATAAAAAATATAAATCCGTAGATATCATACTTATCGGTTCGTGGTCGAAGCACAGGGTGATGATAGATTATAATGAAAGAGATTACGAGCCGTGTGTTTTGATGGGACTGCCATTTCCTGCGGATACGTCAAAATTGTAAGAAGATACCTGTTTTCCTTTGAGTAGAGCGAGCGGGAAACAATATCTTAGCCAGTGTGAATTAAAAAGCGAATGTTGGTCCCAGACAAGTCAATCACAGAAGGTTCACCACATACTGATTGGGGCTACCCAGGACAATGTTTTACTTGAAACACGTAGTTCAGGCGCAATGGCGGTGTTCACACGTTTAAAGTTCTTAGGTTTTAGGTTTCCTAGTGATATCATTCATACCCTATCATTATTTGGCGATTGTCATAATACACACATTAGAGAAGCAAAACATGTTGAGGTGCTCTTAGCTCGAAAACAGGTTATTGAAAATAGGAGAAGGTATCTGACCCGTTGAACTTTTTGGAGGGTAATCGTACTTGGAAACAATCGACGATTGAAGTAATTCACGATAGCAGGCTGTCACGCATCAACTAAATTATCCTAGAGTTACAAGGTCATATGTCAGGGTCTTGGGACTTAGCTTTAGAGCTTCCAGAGTCTCATCATATACTAAACTGGGTAAGTACATCATATTCATTTGTTTATGAAGCAACCAACAGCAGTTTTGTTGCTTCTAAAATAAACAAATTGAATCCATAAATTATAATCACTGCACAACAGTTCAAATCAATGTTCTCTGAATTAACAACTTTTCTAAACTGTCCAAAGTGGAATTGACGGGGTTAGACCTGGATGGACCTTCATAATTAAAACAGTGTCTGAAAGTCTGCAAAGTTTAGAATATGAAAGTGTCTTTGGTTCTTCACGGCCTTGGGAATGACTTAAATATCATGATATGGTAATTTTGAAAATGGCGAAGATCAAAGAATACTATTTCGGCTCATAAGTTCATCCAAAGTAGCATTCTTCGATGGTTATCTATACTGTAATATATAATATTATAAAGAGGTAAAGTTTGTGAGATTGGATGTTTGGGGTAATCTCCGGTACTACTGATCCAATTTTCAAAATTCTTTCAACAGTAGAAAGCTACATTATTCCCCAGTGACATAGGGTATATTGTTGATTGTGATTAATAAATGAAAAAGTAAAAATGTTTTACGCCCAGCGAAGGGGGCACGGGAACGCCTGTTGAAAATGTTAAGCAATAAAATTCCACGCAAGAATTGCGCACATTCTCGTACGAGGTACTGCAAGTGCTTTCTGTGTATTTTTTAATGACGTCCTCAGCGAAGTGGGCACGGATCAGCTAGTAAGCAATATATGTAAATATGACCATAATAAAGAGTATAAAATATGTATATCGAATACAAAACTATGAATGAGTTGATTATTTCAGTTGCTTTGGTTTACTTAGTACTAAAACTTAAAACTAAACGTAAAGTCACATAATACAACAATGCCCCTGACATTGAAATTCTAAACGACCACGAATTGACTACTTACGAGTAAATTGTTACCGGAATAATTTATTTAAATATGTAAAACAAATTATACAATTACTTATGAAACTGTAATAGTCTTAAAATAGACTAATGTAGCAACTATTATGAAGTAATTAATTCTTATACATTGCGAGTTTCAGTCTTACACATTATTCAATTAAAACTATCTATAGGTACCTACCAATAAATTAAAATGAAATGTCTGTGATTTCATAATAAATGTTATATGCGTTTTAGTTTAACAACTACCAACTTTTTCTTTTCTTCTCGTATACTCCATCCAAGTAATCGTCATGGACTATATATAATATAAGACCATCGATTGTAGATACTTAATATCTTTCTTCTTAATATCTGTCTTTCATTTTATATAGCATTTTGATCAATAAATTATTATTCTATTCTAAATGTAAAAATTCAATTAAAAATGTTATTTTTCGTATATTTAAAAAAGTTTCATTATTATTTCATTATTTATACATAATATATAAACCAGCGGGCGCAACCTTTACGAAATATGGAGTTAATTTAAAGTTTGTAACTTGTTATTTAGTAAAAGGAAGCCAATCCTGCGAAAAAAATAGAACCAAACATGTAATTTTCTTAATTATTTTAACATATTGTAGGTATAATATGTATGTGCATATTTTATACAAACAACAAAAGTCATACAATGAAGTGTTTGAGACAGAACGTATGACCCGGCTATGTATAATGTATATACATACAGTAAATGCTAACTAATTGCAACATTACCTTATCTGTGAAACTTGGAATATTTCTTTCTCAATAAAGACTTTCTGAATACGGGTCAATGCAGTCTACTGTGCTTAACCTGCTGTAAATCACTTTGTGTCCTTATTAAGTCAACTTGTTGCCATATTACATAACTTTGAAATACCTTGCTGTAATAAAAAAGGATGTACCACTGAAGATGGTGCATTATTTCACCCATGCTTTTATGTTACAAAATACATACAAAGGTGTTTTACAAGACAGAGACTGTCATCTAGTGACACAAATTTGAGTCTAACTACCCTATCAATACAATAAATAAATATTATAGACTAACTAAAAGTTAAATGTTAACAGAGGACTCTTAATTTGTAATGAATTTGAAACCAATTGAAATTGTATTTCTGCAGTTTTGGTAGATATGCTCTAACAGCAATGTTTGTAAGAATACTTGATCTCTTATTTTTAGTACTTTAAGACCTAGCGCACGTTACGAATTTTTCGGTGCAATTTTTGTTCCGCAAACTTTGTAACGTATGGTATAATTATGGTATATGTTGTATAATATAGTATGGTACCACGGAAATAATCCCGTACTGGATTTAAATTCTGACGTACGACTTTATCCACAAAGTCTGTTACGGAACTCTATAGAAGCACCAATGGTTTCAAATCCGCACCGGACTTAAATTCTGTAGTATGCTACTGATTAAATGTGCGTTTTAGCCCTAACCCTTCTTCCATTTTGGATATGATATTTATTATTATATTTCATGCGTGATCCCTGTGTCGTAAGTTTGCCATAAAGAGCGTACAGTTTAGCTACTTATATACCGTTTTGATAAAACTATTCATATCATACTTACGTACAAGGATTTGCTATAATTACCTTGCCATATAAGTGGTGATTTGTAACTAATTCCAATAGGGGAAGTCCAAAAACAAGCTTTTTATCTCTACTAACGAGTCATAATAAAAAAGTCAAAGTTGAAACGTAATTATTCAGTCGTGACTGATGTGGTATTTCAAATTATACGTACCTACTTATATTATATGTATATATTTAGAATCAATAAACTAGTTAGATATTTTTTTACAGGATTTAATATTTGATAGGAATGTGTTACTGAAACAAGAAGGCATTGAGATTTTTAATTTACGAGTAAAGAAAGAATAGATTCGTACTTGGAGTTATTTTCAGTAGGCAAATTCAACCATAACTAAGTATTATTATTACCTTTGAACTGCAAACAGCTAACTTTTTTGCACCAATAAAACATTTTATTATTTTATATTCTTGTTTTATTTATTTAAAATGCTTAATTGGATGTCGATTATTTTAAAATTAATATGAAATATACAATAGATTTTTTATTTGATTATATTTCACATAAAATGAAGGAGATATATTGTAATATTTCTTTTAAATTGCTTTCATGTACCATGTGAAAATGTTCAGAAACTAAAAATTAAAAGCGGTCTAATATATTTAACAAAGGTAAAAAATTGTTCTCAGTATACATACTAAGTATTAGTTATCGCAGAAAGCTCTTTGAAATTCATGATGTTTTTGAATGACTGTTTTACTTAGGTTAAAAGATGGGACATAATTTAATTCTATATTATAAGATCCATACAGTAGTACTTTTATAAGACAGGGTATTATAAATTTGTAAAATGTGTCTTTTCTGTAACTTGTAAGCTATGTAGCTATGAGGTTATACTTAATTTAATTGAAATATAAAAAAATGCTTTAAACAATATTCGTTGAGTTGATTAGTTACTGAGATCTGGGGTTCGTTCGGTTAAATGGTCTTTAGAGTTCTATAGCCAAATAACGAAAGCAGCGACTATTTGTAACCTTACAGAACACTACATTATACGTGGACTGGTGCACACTTGGTAGATTTTACAAATGGTGTACAGTCTTATGTCGTATATACCATACGATGCCAACACATCGTATACCTGATAAGGACGGCGCATTCTGTAAACAAACTATCGTATTACAGTTAACTTTTACAGACTGTGAGTCTTTATATGGTAGCTTTTATAAAGTACTAGGAATTTCTAAATGGTTTCACTCGTGTAAATTTAATATCATATTTCGTATAAACTTCTTAAAGCGGGAGAAGAACGAAATGTGGCCCTATCTAGACATATAAGTTTTAGGAGAATCAGAGTTACGTTTCGTAAGGGATGATTATCATTCCTAGGACTCTTCTTCCATACCAATAAATGAACTGCATCTGTCTCTGTCTATTGATGCATTCGTTTTTCTAAATAAGTTTTATACTGTATTGATATTGTAATCCATGTAATTAATACGCTTAGAACCAGAGTAGGTGCCACTAAAATGAAACACTTTTAAGTAGGATCTAAAAGTCTCAGTTCGCTTGCCGACGCGTCGGACCCGTCAGTCCGCAACACAAAGTCTAAGTGTGACGAGCTCCAATAATCCCAATTCCCTACTTTTTAGAAAGGCTATTAACTTGCAATATTATTTGTGCGTTTGTGTGCGTGTTAGCGAAAATAATTACATGGCGGTCACGCACACTTCGATTGGTTTTGTGCTTTAACTCTGAATGTAAATTTGTAAGAAACGATCTCTCTAGGTATTATTACTCTAAGTTGTAATCGGTGTCATGATAAAATAATTTCCCGCTATTATTGTAAAAACCAGATTAGATTAAATATTTAAACACAAAACGACGCTCATTTTCATTTCATCTTTCCTTTCGATATCTTGCAGGATTTAAAATTTAGGTCTAAATCCCTCGTAAACGATGTTACGGACACATTAAGTAATAAACATGATTATTACTAGTAGATTAATATTATAGCTTAAATAATATAGTGTCTAAAATACTAATATACCAATTTTCATGAAAACCGATTCTTATTAATTAAGGTCGTGAAAATGGGATAAATCGAAAAAAAATTAAAGACATAAATAGACTTATTTATATTTTAAAACAACTCACCGAGTTTGAATGTTTTTTAAAACAAATATATAAAATAAACAGTTAATTATAAAACTATAATAAATCATAACTCTCTCTATATTTATTTTGATAAATACTTAATGCGACTAATTAATTTTCTAGCTTAAGTCGAACAGATACCAATTAAGCAGCTTATAACTAGGTCGATTCAAAATTTTAATAGCCAAATAACGCGTTATATCTATTTTCGTACGTGTACCATGTGTCAAGCATAACAAACTACTCAAAGAATATCCTCCAGATGATATAAGTAATTAATAAATACCTATTTTGAAATGTCAATTTTTTTTCGCTTTTGAGATAATCCGTAATTATGTCCTTATTAGTCGATTAATACGAAATTGAAAATTCATCAACGTGTAGAAGTTATGTTTGTTTATTCCTTGTTCACGACCATGCGGTAGAACTGATTATGTGCCATCCAGCGTGGCAATGTAACCAGCTTTCTCGGTACGTCTCCTTCTGACAGCTATATGGTACATAGTCTTTAATTAGCTTATAGTTTTATTTTTTTAAAGTTAAATCATGTAATTTGGTATAGATCGTTTTTGTTTTTATATTTTTTTTTATATCATAATATAATATATATGTATACCTACCTATACATATATTATAATGTCTTATAGTATTAATTATTACGATATAAGAGAGTGTAGTATTTCTACTACATATACTGCCCCCATTTCCTTGAGCTCCAATGTTCAACCACGCAACGGTTCACTAGGACGTTAATTCCGCGTACGACAAAGATTTGGAGGGAGCTTTCTGCCGACAAAGATATAGAGGAAACTTTCCGCTGAGTTTTCCTCTCTGCGCCACGACATGGGGTTGTTTAAGAAGGGAGTCATAAGATTTCTTAGAGGTCGACAACGCGTTGGCAACGCCTCTGGAAAGCAAACGTCCATAGCGGACAGTAACTACCTTCCATCAAATAGGCCGTCTGCCTGTTTGCCTGCTGCAGGCAATAAAAAGAAACCTAACCACAAATGTTCATCTCATACTTCACATTTTTTATATTTATTATAACTAAGACAATAAGTGATAAATAGTAATACATAGGGATGTAAGCAGAAGAATAAATGTAGCATGGCTAAAGTGGAAACAGGTAACCGGTGTGACGTGCGACAAAACTAATGCCACTGAAATTAAAAGGATAAATATATAAATCTGTCATACGACCAGTCATGCTATATGGGTCGGAATGTTGGGCCACTAAAGCGATAAACCACAAACGTCTCCACTCAGCTGAGATGAGAATGTTGAGATGGATGTGTGGTGTCACAAGAATGGATAAGGTGAGAAATGAGTACATAAGGGATCTTTGAAAGTTGCACCCGTGAATGAAAAATTGAGAGGAAGAAGATTAAGTTGGTATGGGCATATAATGAGGAGGGATGAAAGTAACGTGACAAAAAGAATGTTAAACTTCAAGATAGATGGGTACAAATGTAAAGGTAGACCAAAAAAAAGATGGATGATTGTGTGAAGGATGATTTGATGATATGTGGGGTGACAGAAGATGTATGTCAGAGTAGAGGAGTATGGAAGGAAAAGACATATTGTGCCGACCCCAAATAATTGGGATATGGTGAAAGAAAAGAGAGAGTAATACATGGTAATAATATAATTTACTATTTAGGTACTACTACCATTAGGATCCGGAGTTAGGCATATAATGTAAATATCTATTTCAAACAGTCCGTCTTCAAAACTGAGTCACGTTTACTCTATGCCCTATCTATAAGACCACGAAATCATTAAGCGTCGAATATTAACCTAAATGGGACCAGTTCCACGCGATTACTTAGCGCCGCGTCGAGCGAATCGAGGACACTGACTTCCTGTACTTCTACCTGCATGATTATTATCTATGGTTTCTTAGGAAAGTACTTTGAGGTTGGTTAGGGTGACGATTGTAGAATATGAAACCGAGAGATATATTGTCTTTTTAGTTTAAAGTGTATTTTTTGGTTGCTCCGAATATCGCTGTGTTGCACGATTGCGTAGGAAATTTTCCGTATGTTCATGCAAATGATGAAGTAGAATTTTACATACATGAAGACTACTGTTTCGCTGCAAAGCGATTATGATTGGTTCACCCAAATGATACATAGTGATGTCGGTAATGAGCCATGGACAATAGCGGCGAGCCTCATTCCAATTTCGAATTTTGGCGATGTATTGCCGGTTCGTATATCATCGGCAGGATTGATTGACATTACTTGTATGGAGCTTACGTCCAATTTTAACCAATTGTAAGGCAAATGAGCGGTCGATAAGATATAGGAAGCGGTCAAGAGCGATGATGATGCAAAATAATCTAAGGAAAATTGCACATCAAAATTACCCATGTGTATAGCCAGCAAACTTCTTTGAACAAGCGGGATAGGTATTTCCAACACCTTGCAAAATTAATAAACAGACAAAAAATCATACTTATTTATTAGTATGGTATAGATACTGTACTATACCAATAACAAAGCACCCTTAATCAAACGTATGACACAATAACTCCATTATTGGCGGTTATAATTAGGTACACAGTCATGAACGCTTTGTATTCATTTCTCAAGACGGTTACAAAATTCATTAGTCTGGGTGTCATGATCGGTCTGACGTCATACTCGCCTACATACATATATTGTCATGAGAACGTAAATATACATAACCTTGATTTGGTAAAATTACAAGGTTAGAAATATAATAATTTCAAAAATCTATCAATCTTAAAAAAGCGAAGAGATTATTTAAAGTACAGGAGGATTAGTATATTGTCACCCAGCAAACATTATTGCTGTACTCTAATATCTAATTTATAATTGAGCTAGATACAAATCCATAGGCTTAGGCAGTCCCAATATTAGTTGGCATATATTCAGCAAATTCATGATTAAAAGAGCTTTACGCCTACAACATGAGGGCGATAGTGATATTAGTAAAAACGATATCATTATGCTAGCCTAACCCATATACTATGGACATAGTTTTTAATTAAATTTTTCATAAAATTTTATAAAATAAATTATAATTAGGTTAAATTATTCCTTAAGTTAGGTTGCCTGGAAGAGATTGCTTTAAGCGATAAGGCCGCTTATTGTTTCTACCATGACAATATTGTAATCGTGCATTTTTGTAATTGTATATTTGGTGAGCAAAAAAGTGTTATCTATTTTATTCTAATTTGTTGATGAGTCTAATTAACGTTCTTAGGATTCTGTACATTTTATTTTATTGTAAGGTTGGCAAATAGCTAGTGGTAAGTGGTTACCGTCGCCTATAGATGTTTGCAACACCAGGGGCGAAGACAACCTGTCTTTATCATAATCGGTAGACAAACACACATATTGTATATCCCCATATCCACACATATTGTATATAATTAAGCAAGTTACGCTTGTGTTATGGGTAATGTACAACGGAATACTCTGAGGCCGTCCCAGATACCCAAACCACAGTAAAGAACGAAGAAAATTCGTTTCCGAAATTAATCACACCAGGAATCGAACGCGGAGCCTCTGCGTTGCAGTGAGATAAGCCGTCAAAGGCTTAGCCCGCTCAATCAGAGAGACCGTCGAACTTTAAATAGTTGATTAATAAAATCTATAATTTGTTAGTAAATACAAGTGATCAGTGTGGTGATTCGATTTGTTAACATTGGCTACCTTTTGGATATCTGAATATTATACAATATAATAGACCGATCTATATGGGTCTCACTTTTTCTAGACTTCGTGTTTTTCTCGATCTCTTAAATAACAGAGGATAGGATATTCAAATTATTGCATTGGAATTTGATAACAAATACTATCTTGCATTTGAATAACATATTTGGTTGATGACCTAGATTTTAAATAGATAACATCGATTCCTAGAGTTAATCGTTTGTTTATTCAATAAGGTATGGTTATGAAGATATAGTAAAACAAAAGTAATTCCTTTTGTTATGCTAATAAAATATTAACTTAGTTGAGGCGCGAACTAGGGCCGGTGTCTGGCTGTTTGATAGCGGTAAGTAGGCCAGCCACACCCGACGGCCTGCTTTTTATCAAATGAAGATTGTATTCTTCGATAATTTATTTTAAATTAGTTTTAGAGACAAGGAAGTGTCGACTTGAATTAAAGACGACTCGCTTAAAGAATAGAGTTGAATTATTTCCGCTTTTTTTGTTAAGAAATATCTTATGTATATGCCGTTCAAACTTTAGATTTCATGGAATACAATACTTGTTGTATTCCCAATTCTACTTAAAATTCTATATAAAATCATTGCCGAATTTCACGACAATACGAAGTCGTGAAATTATAATAAACGCGCTTCAAATTGACATGCATGTACGTATGAATAGATTAATGAGTGTAGATGAAGCGAAAGGCGTGTGCGACCGTAGTGAGTGGATTTCCACTTCTTATTCTTCAGCCAGTCCACCGGGCTGGAGGGCGTTCTACGCTACATTGGCCGAGACGTGGTCGCCATTCCAGGATACGTTTACTCCATCGGCCGTCGGTCCTGCGACAGACGTGACCGGCCCACTGATTTCCATCGTCTCTGCCTATCCCCATGGGCAACTTGATAATATATATTGTTACGAGCTACAGGACTCGAATTAAAAATGCCGTTGGAACTACTATAGAATTTATTAGACCTGTACAAACACGTATAAAACAAATACAAATAAAACTGGATGCAACCAGTTCATACTGCACGATTTAATGCAATTCGACACGCGTAAAGTCCGTCGTCTATATCGCTAATCGAGAGTACCACAAACGTCTTACTCGTTTCGTAGTCGTCGCTTGACTGCCCGCCCATCCATTCGGGCATTGTCTTATACTCAGTACACAGTACAAAGAAATTGGCCGCGCGGACTGAGTTTCCGAGAAATAGTAATTTGCACATCTGCGAACGGCCACAAAGTCGAAAACAATAACAATAAGGATTAGTTCGACGCTAATGATGGTTATAAAACAAGTAGAAAAGCAATAGCATGTTTTTCTTAATTACAAATTCAAAACACAAAAGAATTCTTTAATCCGGGAAGACAATAAACTGCGCTTACAACAGGCAGCTGTGCGCTTATCTTTGACGGCATGTAACAATGTTAACACGTGTATGTAAGATAGTAATTTTATAACCACTCCTAATTAATAGAACATTTTAAGATTTCTTTTTTATTTTACTTTTTTTTAATTATTTGGGGTCGACACAATAGAAGGAGATTTAGGATTTAGAAGGTTAATATGGAAAGCTTAACAGAAGGTTTTTGGTAACATATTTAGATATAAAAGAAGAGCAGAATTTATTTATTTTTGTATTTTTTTTAAATTCACAAATAGTCACTTTATTTATATGTATAGATTGTTCTATAAGATTTCTATATGCGGCGGATTGGCCACAGTTCTTAGTACATTGCATTAACACAGCATTTTATGAAACAATGACTTGTTATCTTATCAGTCTAGAAGTAGCTTTCTATACTTGAACAGTAGGTTCACTGCAGACCATATCGCACTTTCCAGCGCTAACTGATGTTAATACATGTGGGAACAATACGTATTGTTTTGAAAACTTAGTTTTATAGGGCATTGACATGATGTCTATTTCTGTTACAGATTTACAGACCATTATCAAGGTGTTTGTTAATTTTTTTTAAATTTATATTTTTAACGAGAGCGTTGACTTCACTAAAACTATTTAAATCTGTCCTTTTTTTAAAAAAAATATTGTCCGAAGCAGGCAAACAGGCGGACGGCCCAGTGAGGTGGTTACCGTCGCCTATGGACGTTTGCAACACCAGGGGCGTTGCCAACGCGTTGCCGGCCTCTAAGAAATTTTATAACGCCCTTCTTAAACGACCCCATGTCGTAGCGCAGAGGGAAAACCTCGGCAGGAAGCTCTCTCCAGATCATTGTTGTATGCGGAATAAACGGTCTAGAGAACCGTTGCGTAGTTGAGCGTGGGAGCTCCAAGAAATGGGGTTGTACATCGCGTCGATGGCGAGCGGTGCGGTTGTAAAAGTGAGGCGTTGGCACCAGATCAAACAGTTCCTCTGAGCACTCTCCGTTGTACAGGCGGTAGAACACGCAGAGGGACGCAAAGTCTCTCCGAAGACTAAGCGATTCTTAACCGCCTGTTAGTATGGGATCGTCGACTATACGAACGGCGCGACACTGGATGGAGTCGAGAGGGTCAGTCTGGTAAGCGGGTGCTCCAGCCCATAAATGTGAGCAGTATTCCATATGCGACCTAATTTGTGCTTTTGTGTGTGCGTTTATACATACATTGCATATTGTTCGGTCTGTGTCTTTAGAAATTCATATATTTTACACGATGAAAAATATCCTACGTTCATATATTGTTTTAAGCAGCGTATGTATTAAGGTCTAAAGCTTCCCATACTGTTTCAGATACGGAAATTTTGAATGTGTATACTGTGAAATTTATTCCATTTTCTGGAATAAAAACTATCATTTATTCACCGCTATTGAATATTTGTATATAACAAATTTAACGACAATCAGTTCATTCCTAAGAATGTCAGGACGGAATCAAAAAACTAATTTTCACTCACTAAAATAAACAATTACAAAACTGGCTGGCTGGCTTATCGGAGAAAGTCCGTTAAAGCGATCTCTTCCGAGCAACCTAACTTGAAGGAAATTCTTGACTATCTGGCCATGTCATTAGAGCACAGAATGAAGAAGAATTTATTAATATTCATGGATATTACATTTTATGAAAATCTTGATGTGTCAGATCATAAAACGGAAACAAACATAAACACTTTCATTGTTATTTAATATTTATATTAGTAATGATTGCAATATGTTTCTTGAGTACTCATTGTTTAACCAATAATTCAATAACCAAAACAAACATTGGCAAGTTCTGTTTAACCAATATAAATAAATATTACAAAGAACATACACAAATAGGGATAAATCCCTAGCACGTTTTAAAAAAAGTAAATAGGATATTTCTTGATAGTTTCCTGGAAAATATTAATGTGTTAAAAGAAGATCCGAGAAAAACCGGTTACTTTCAAGGGCTATAAGGTTTCAATGTAAATAACAGAGATTTTCGAGTATTTGCTTCACTAAAGCAAAAGTTGTTTATCTTTCATGGTTATTAATATCGACAAACAACTAAACTAAACTTTGTATTTTTCTTCATTGGCCTAAAAGATATTTTATTGATGAGTCTAATTAACGTTCTTAGAATTCTGTCCCAATTTTTTTTATTGCAAAGTTGACGAACAGCTAATGGTAAGTGATTACCATCACCTATAGACGTTTGCAACACCAGAGGCGAAGATAACAGCCTTTAGGATAGTATTATGAGAATGTAATAGTGGGATGAGACAGAGGGATCAGACAGGAGGAATAAAGTAGAGGGGATAGGATATAGGATTGGAATAGGGGGCTGGGATATAGGATTGGAATAGGGGGATGGGATATAGGATTGAAATGGGGGATGGGATATGGGAATGGAATAGGGGAATGGGATAGGGGGAAGGGGAAGTGGGCCGCCGGATCATCAATTTTAACAAAATCGTAACTCTTATGTTTTGACCATATTCGTACATCCGTATATCCGTCTGATTGTATATGTCATAGTCATTTTCCTCAGAAACTAACGGGACTATAGGGATGGAATTTTACACGAAGGTCTACTTTGCTAATCAGCTGGACATGTCAATGAATTCGGCCCTCCACTTTGCTCAAAGCCGATCGTGTTGGAAGAGAACAATTATTCATTTCCATCAAAGTCACGATCTTTATCAGTGAGAGAACGACTTAAAAGAAAAGTAGTTTGTACAGCGTTACAAAGTTATATAGTGAAACACAAAAATATATACTAGTAGTGGACGCCATACTTGTTTATAATTATTGAACAAAAAATCGATATATACAGTCGTGTTTATCGTTAGTCAAATCAATAAAAACATAACTATATTCTTAGACAACTAACTTTAACTAAATAAATGTTGAGATATAACTCCAAATTCGTATAAATGACTTCCTCCCATCTAACTTTTAAACAATGAAGTGAAATTCTGAAAAAGAAAACTGTGGTAGAACTTAAAAAACACTTATCGAAAATTGTTTTCGATTTTCAACATCGGTTGAGTAGTTTTTGAAACATAGTATATTTTAGATTGTATCCTTTTTATGGTTTCGTAGTACCTAAATTAACGAAAACAAGACTGGGGTAAAGGACCAACGAAGAAAGAGAACTGGATTCTATAAAGACGACGCCCTTCGTCGTGGACAGATTGCCGTACACTTACTCATTTTTTAAAAAGTAATATATTCGTAGTATATTTTGAAATTTTAATTCGTATATTTAAATTTTACTGTAAATATTGTTACAACCTAAGCGCCGCCAAAGACAAATTCCACGTACAGATTTATAGAAGCACATTTACTACCCGTCGGCATTTGAACTAATTGTAATCCTTTTATGATCATCGTCTTTTGTTCACTTATTTATTGGCAGTCGTTCTAGAGCCTATTGTTGTATTGTAATCATTAGCCAGGTGTTACGGATTTTAAAAGTACAAGCTCATTCTAGGAAATTCGGTCCACGTGGACGGGTGGGCACATTGCACTTGTGCAGGATAAAACGATGACCTGATGGAGGGAGGAGGTCAGTCGAGCGAGAACACGATCGAAGCGAGAACATGATCAAAGCGAGACATTTGTACTACAATCGGGAATTTAATAGTGACGGACTTTACGCATTTTGTTGAATTACGACCTTCAGCATTACGTTTGTACTTGTTGTGTTCGGTTATATTTGTACATGTGTTATACATGTTTGAATAGTTCTAATAAACTGTGTAATAATTCCAACGGCATTTTAATTCGAGTCTCATAACTCGTAACAATATTAAACATGTTTTGAACTCAAAAAGTTTAAAGTTAGACAAAGCAAGCTACGATTCCTGCTGGTCAGTTCTTGAACTTTTCCCAAGGTAAAACTTTACGTAACGATCGCAAAATGTAAGTACAAAGTTTTTCCATTTAAAGAACGGGTTCACTGAAATTGTTTCTTATTCTTTAAAACCAAAGTTGTATTTGTAAAAGGCGATTATGTATAGGGTTGCTACCTTTTTTGAAGAAAATATAGTATTTTTGTTTTTAAAGCTGTAAAAATATAGTACTTTTGGGAAATTCGGTAAAAAAAGAGTACACATTTATTTTTCATTATTTATTTCATTATTGCATTTTCCATGTGTTTTTATTACTATTTTTTGCTTTGCCAATAAAGATCTGTTGTCTTTAAAATAATCGTAAGTGTCGGAACAAAAAGTGCGACAATTGAATTAACGATGAAAATATAGTACATTTCGTACTATATAACTTTCTATAATATATAGGTATAGTACAATTGGCTAAAATATTGTACGGTTGGCAACCCTAGTTATGTATGTTTCTATTTGTTATTGATTTTACAATTAACACTAGCAATTCAAAGACATACGAGTTTTGTTAATTGAATTTGCGTGAAATGTGATTCTTCCACATAACACATTCGCCGCAGCATGTTCATCTCCATCGTACCAAGCTCCGACTTTATTGCTGGAGCACAGCAGACAGGTGGACGGCTCACCTGATAAAAAGAGGTTATCGTCTACTCTCTTCTCTCTACTCGTACTAGTGTCATTCAAGCACAAGCTATGGGTTCATGCTATCTATACATATAATAAAACTGTAGAGGTCGAATTTCTGTACAATGAAAAAAATGCTAAAAACCGAGTCAGGGGGATGTAAGAAGTGAAATAGAACTAATTTGGATTTTTTTATAATTTTTTGTTTCTCTGTTTGTCTGTCTGTTTGTACCGGCTAATCTCCGAAACGACTGGACCGATTTAAATGAAATTTTGTATTGTAGAAGCTTATATCCCTGGTCAACATATAGGATACTTTTGATCCCGAAAAAATTAAAGAGTTCCCGTGGGATAGTTAAAAAAACTTTCCACGCGGACGAAGTCGCGGGCAGAAGCTAGTATATAATAAAATACAGGTATAAGTAAAATTTGTAGACCTGTCCTTTTAACTTGACCGACAGATTTTAATTGGCATCTATATGTAAATTATTCTAATTACGTGTCCATATGAAAAAGAATCATATTATTTGATACAATAAAATGGAAAGCAACTATTTGAGAGGAAAAATCTTAAGTTTCGTTTAAAACCCAACTGTTGGCGTTGAGTAGGTACAGTAATTACCTACTAATCAACCATTGCATTGCATCAGATAAGCATTGTTTAGAACTCTCTAAAAATTGATATATTATCTTTGACCGAATTTTATTGAGAGACTTCCGTGAAGAAAATAAATGTTGTTAATTTTTTACTTTTTGAGATATTTTTCAAACAAACAAAAAACAAATACTCACGTCCGAAGTAAGTATAATTTTTCCAAGAAACTTTACGGTGTTTTGTTTCGGTGCTTGCATAAAATATGCTTAGGGCGTTTCATTGGCGTATGTTATTAGGTTAAGTACACAAGGGTCTGGAAATTGAACGCATCTTAACGGAATTACATTTTAAATATTTATTCCAGCTTTATCACTTTGACGACTAACTTCAATGAAATCATATTCTACACATTCTTACTTCTATGCTGAAGTACAAATGTGTAAATGAGTTTGTTGTTATTTATTTGTGGATCATAATTTTAAATTTTGACATACACTTTTGGTAATATTTTTTTTAATTTTATTTATTTGTTTCAATTAATAGTAATAAGATTATTGATTACCGAACTGGTTGGTATTTAGTTATTCTAGTTCTTCTATTTAGTTATTATAGTTCTGTTTACGTATATATTTTCTATTCTTTTTTATTACTATATAGGATAATGATTTTTTTTCTGTGCTTGTGTTTGTCATATCTGTTTTATATTTCATATACTGTGTTACTGTCTTAATACATTTCCCGTTACTTGTTACATTTACTGTGGTGATAGTTCTAATATAAATCAATGAGGCGGGGTCGGCACTGAAAATCAGCACTGTGCTGGAGGAAACTCCAACGCAGCATAAAGCTGAGTTGCCAACCTCATTTGTAGGAAATGCGGTATACAACATTTCAAATTGTAGCATAAAATGTATGTATAAATATTTCTGCACCCATCTATTGTCGCTTTCCTAGCAAATAAATTCTTTCCTTCTTTGTTTCTTCTTTCTTTCTATAATGAAGGTGAAAGAAAAAAGATACTTTTAATTTCTGTGAGTCTCTATCAAGGGTAGATCAATAGTCTAAACGAACGAAATCACACGGAAAGTTCGTTTAGAAAATATCGGACAACAAACAAATCTAGTATCGCACTGTTCCATTGAACTAAACCAGCCAACATATTCCTACAGCGAAAATTATTTTGTGTTAAGAATAAGTATAGAATAGAATAGAAAACACTTTATTGTCCACCACATACACATAAACAATTTACAGTAGTCACATTAAACCGTAAAAGTAGGAGCAATAGGCGGCCTTATCGCTATAAGTAAGTATATTTATTACTGACTACTATGTATAAGCAGTCAGTAATAAATAAGTAAAAATTGTAAATTCAATAAAGTAAAATTAAACAGTAAATGACTCGGGCATATCTCGTTCGCCCGGGCTAAAGAAGGAGAAAAAATAAAAAAATCTAGACCAGCCAACACATTCATCACTAGACCACAAAGGCCGTTATCTCATTTGATAAGTTTTTATAGCTTAACATATTATATTCGTAAAAATCGCAATAAGTAATTTAATGCCTTGTCAATAGCAATATAAATGATTATGTTACAAAAATCATGAACCTTTAACTTATTTTCCAACTGTCAAAATAATTTAATCCCACTTGAAATACATTTTCGCAAATTGTTCCTTCTGATATTACTGTTAAATTTATTCAACAGCAAAAAAGTAAAGCGATATTTGAATAAAAGTACCTAACTTACTTAACAATCATGCTACCAAGTGCCCCTTTGTAAATACAGAGAGGTCTTCTAATTTCGTATTATGTAACAAAACCTTAAAAAAGATCCGAACAAAATGTTCTGAAGAAATCAAGCATTCAAAACAGATCGGGAAATAGAATGCAATATTCAAAAAGGACTGTTGATAGGAGAGTGCCATTACACCAATGGGACTAACAAGTAATGAGGGCCCAAAATACGTTTTCATGCCCTGCAGTTATGGTGTGAACATTAAAATGTTATTAAATTTTCAGTTATTAGAAAATGTCGTTGAATTTTTTATACATAAAAATTATGTAATTAAGATATTTTGTAAACTTGTAAGAGTTTCTTTTTCCCCGTCACCTCTGTCTTACAATTTTATTTTAGACACGTAGCACTTTTTGTTTCTCTTTGGGTTAGGTCTATTTTTCTCATTCCCTTTTTATTTTCTATTTAAATATTAACTAATATTCTACTAATTATTCTACATTATTACTATATCTTTATTACGCTCTAACTTGTAAGTTTCGGAATAAGCGTAGTAGGTATACGAAGTGGCATTCTTGTATAATTAAAAATGCCTAAAACTTGCAACTTGGCGGACGCTAGGTTTTAATCATTTAAGCAATGTGTAGAATTAAAATATATTGTTACAACTTAGGCCCTGACAAAGACAAATGCCACTCATAATCTGTAAAAGCACATTTTATTACCTGTCGGAATTTGAACTAATTGTAATCCTTTTATGATCGTCTTATTTTGTTCACTTAATTATTGGCATACGTTTCTAGTTATTGTGGAAAACAGCCTATTGTTCTATTGTACTCGTTTGCGACCAATTGCATCATTAGCCAGGTGTTGCGGATTACGATTACAAGCTAATTCTAGGAAATTGTGTCGACGTTGCCGGGTGGACACATTTGTATTTGTGAAGTATAAAACGACGGCCTGATTGAGAGAGGAGTCAGTTGAGCTACAACTACGATACCGGTGTGACGTGTGTACATTCGGGAATCTAATAGTGACGGACTTCGCGCGTTTTATTGAATTACGACCTTCTGCATTACGTTTGGATTTGTTGTGTTCGGTTATATTTGTACCTGTGTTATACGTGTTTGTATAGTTCTAATAAACTCAATAATAATTCTAACGGCATTTTAATTCGAGTCTCGCTAACTCGTAACAATACCGTTTGATTCCATTTCTTATAAAATTAGTAGTCTTAAAATAGAAAAGAAACTATTAAACTAGAAATGGTTTCGTTAGCTACGTTTCTAATCACGTATTTAACTCACTAATTGGTGGTAAAGTCATTAATATTAGTAAGTCGTCGAATTAATTTGACAGTTGATTGACGTTATACGCCAAGGGAAACGTACAAAGCTTATTTGGAATTGAATGTAATGTGATTATTCCATCCAGTTACATGGATAGACTATAAAATAAAAACACATAGATAGATTATTGCACACCAAAATAAACAATTTAAAAAAATATCTATATTTGCAACATTTGCTAGGCAATGCAAAGTTGGCTTTATCGTTTAAAGCGATATTTCCAGGCAATCTAAATTAAAGGAAATTCTTAGTTAACCTGGGGATGTAGGTGTTGCAGGAAGAAAAGGGGCAATAGAGGCATACATACTGAAGCTAATTTAAGGATTAAATTTGCACAATACATATATATATATATATATATATAATACATTAGGCTTCTGTAGTCGTTTTGGCTAAAACGGATTCCTTATGAAATTGTTGACTGTCTGTCCATATTTGTATATCACTGTTCTTTTTTTAAGGAAGTAAAGTGTGTATTGTATGATATTTATTTAATTTGCACACCACCGTCATACACTTGCGAATCTCCCGTTCATAGCCCGGGTTGTCTAGAAGAGATCGCTCTAACCCTGAGCGATAAGGCCGCCCATTGTTCCTACTTTTACTGTTTAATGTGACTACTGTAAATTGTTTATTTCATGTGTATGTGCTAAATAATAAAGTGTATACTATTATATTATACTCTAAGTATATATAGATGAGATGCATTTTGTATCCCACTACATAACGGTGCAGCGAGTGAGCTGTAGTGAAATTGCGAAAAAATTGAGTATTAAGGCCGGCAATTTAAAATTGAAAAAAATGTTTATAAGCTCATAGGCTCATTAAACCTTAGTGTTTTGTACTGTAATCTCATTTTGCCAAAACTTTCTTGCATTCTTCCACAATATTGACTTTAGGGCCCCAATTCTGTTATTTGAATAACTTGGCGTTGCGAAGATATTCAAAGTACGATTCCATTGCGATAATGTCAATAATTCGTATTCTACTAAATCCACAATGTGTTGTCGATATCGGCGGGGTGAAATAATAGTAGATTTTTTTTTATTACCGCTAGCAGAAATGGCGTTAGCCGAAATGAATAGCATGAATAGCTTTTCATGAATATTGAAAAGCTATATCAAAATGTTAACATTTATTTCGCAAGTTTTTGCTTTTAGATATTTGTAAATATAGAGTGGCATGCCATTGGAATTGACAGAATACCAAAATTAGCCACACCTACAATTGAGAGGTTGGTGTCCAGTGATTTTGATGAGATAGTAATAGCAGAATTGGGCCCCCGATATCCAAATCTTAATCCTAAACATTTTAAGTGTTTTTACAATTGAACAATTGAGTACCAAGAACCTAATTATTTTCAGGTGCGGAGTAAATTAAGAATCAAAAAGAATAAAAGCCCGAGAATTGCGGTAACACTCAACCCACTTTCTTTGACAATAGTGTTCTCACTTAGTAGAACGTCATTAAGACAACCGCCAGACGTCTTGTTTCCCATTTACTCTCAAATTAACTACACTCGAGTTTCCCAAGATGGCTAACTATCCTACAGGAACACTGTGTTAAGATACTTTGCAGGCGAAATGCGTTGTATGCGTACTGTTACGAGCGCGAGACTCGTATTAAAATGCCGTTGGAATTACTATAGAATTTATTAGAACTATACAAACACGTATACACAAGTACAAATATAACTGAAAGCAATAAGTCCAAATGTAATGCACAATTCAATAACACGTCTTAAAGTCTGTCACTATATGGCTTATCGAATGTACGTCTTGCTCGTATCGTAATCCTCGCTTGACTACCCCACCCCTCCGTTCGGGCATTGTTTTATACTGCACGGTGCAATATGTCTACCTCATCGCGTGCATCCAATTTCCTGGAATCACACCTGGCCACTGCCTACCGGAACAGATTACAATATACAATAGGCGGCTTTCCTAATTACAAATATTAAATACAAAAAAAACAAAAGAAGTGCAAATGCGGGCGGTAATACAACTTGGGGTTTATGACCGCAGGTGTTCATTCGCATTTGTTGTTGTGCTTCGTGGAATTTTGGTTAAGTCCTAACAGTACGATAGCATCATCTGTTCAATTTGTGCAACGAATATAAAAATTACATTATACGAACGAACTTTTTATACATTCATTGAAATAATTTAAAAATTACGCGAAGTCGTTTGTCTTCGATGCTAAGAATAGTGTACCTACCCAACAAACGCAGTAGTAACCTATTATAGACTAATACAGATTAGAAAGTAAGGGAACAAATTAGCCAAGGACAGCAATTAGTATTCGTTACAACGAACTCTATCCTGGGTAGTAAATGATTAGATATTATGTATATTATAAGAACTAATTTAATTAAAAATAAAATCTGTAATAAGGCATACCTTCATATATCCATCTCAGTATTCTCATATCGATAATGCTGAGATTGATGTGTGGTGTTACGAGTATGGATGAGTCGAGAAATGACTACGTAAGTATTTCAAAGCTACATTTGTGTTTATTTGACAGAAAGAAGATCAAGATGGTATGACGCCTATTGGGTAATGAGGGATGCAAATCATGTATGACCATGAATGTAATAGTAAAGGCAGGCCAAAGATAAACTAACTCTTACACACAAATAGGGCATCGTCTATAAAATCAGTCTTCAATGAAGTCTTGTAAATGTTCATGAAGGTAAAGATTAGAGACTATTCAGTTCCAAATATCCCTTTTATCGCAAATAAAACAGCTTGTAGAAAATCATTCTGAAGAAAATTGTTAGTACTTTAGATCGGAGCAAAGAGTTGCGACGTTATTATCTCGGTAGAGTCTAATTCTTTTTGAAGTTTTTGTCTGCCTTTGTGGAGAGATTGCTTCCTCGGATTCTTGAAAATGAAATCTAAATATGTAAAAACGACAATTGCTAAAAAATAACTTAATAAGTAATCTAAATGTAGACTAAGGAAATTTATTACAATCTTAATATGCGTAAAACAACTAATTTTGGGATCTTGTAGCCAAAAAAGAGAAAATCCAAGTCCGTATTTTGTCAGGACCTCTGTCCGTCTGTTTTTTTTTAACCAACTTTAAAAAGGAGAAGGTTCTCAATTTTTCTGTATGTTTTTTTGTATGTTCGTTACTCGTTTTGTCCGTCAATTTTGAACCAATTTGTTTTTTAATCACACATTTATATTCTCAAGTTGGTCCCATAGTCACCACGTCAGGATCTGATGAGTGGATTCCAAGGAATTAGAGAAACCCACGAAAATTTATAACAGACTTCTTTTTTCTGTGTGTTCTTCATAATACGATATCTCCATCAATTCTAAACCGATTTACAATTTTTCTTTACTCGTAAGTCTATATTACCGAGGTGGTGACATGGCCACCAAGTTAGAATCTAGAATCTGGTGAGTTGACTCCAAGGAAATCTAGAGTAACCATTACTTATTAAAGTACGCCGTGCGCCTAAATTCTTGGAAAAAAACCTTCTGTACACGTGTAGGTATTACATTTTCTACAGGCGCTTATTTATTTTTTGTATGCATTTAATGCGATTTCTCCGTCTATTGTGAACCGATTTTCAATTTTTATTCTTTATTCGTAAGAGTATACGCCCGAGGTGTTCCCATGATTACCAAGTCAGATTTGAAGAGTAGATCGCAGAGAAATCGAGAACAACCCTTGTTAACGAGCGTTAACAGCGAAGAGTGAGTTAGTAGTAACCTTATATGCGCCTGCCAGTAGGACAATTTCTACAAGTGCTTAATATATTATTTTTATGCGATTCAAGTGCTTCTGCTACTAAAAAGTAAAAAAATATATTTTATTAACAAAAGCAAGACCAACTTCAAACTAAAAAGAAAAAAAATAACCGCCTTTTTCCACAACATTTACTTGGCACAGACTTCAAGATGTTGTAGAAAAAAGGTGGTTAAATACATATTTTTTTTGTTTTTTAGTTTGAAGTCAATTGCTTTTGTCAATTTTTTTTTTACTTTATACTATAAATATTAAACTATATATATAATATATTAAAATTTATATTACTTTGTCAAAGAAGTACCGGGAAAAGATCAATAATCCACAAAGTGTTAGTTATTAATTCAAATTTATTTTATCACCTTCAAAGTTTGCTCCTTCAGAAACGATACACTTACGCCAACGAATAATCCAATCATCAAAACATTTTTTAAAGTTTTTTTAGTGCTCGTCGCGAATTCTCCTTTATGTCTTCTACTGAATGAAAACGGGTGCCACGAAGTGGTAATTTGAGTTTAGGAAAAAGAAAGAAGTCGGCTGGAGCCATGTCTGGTGAATAAGGTGGTTCCTCGATGGTATTTGTGGAGTTTTTGGTCAAAATTTCGTTCACAATGATGGCGTCCTGCGAAGGCGCATTGTCGTGGTGCAATATCCAAGAGTTTTCTTTCCACAAATCTGGCCTTTTTCGTTGAGTTTGCTGTCTTAAACGCCGCATAACGCTTAAATAATATACTTTATTTACCGTTTGACCTTCTGGTAAAAATTCCGAGTGCACAACACCGCGATAGTCAAAGAAAACAGTCAATATGACTTTGACTTTTTATCGACTTTGGCGTGGTTTTTTCGGTTTCGGTTCAGTTGGAAGGGGCCACCAAAGCTTTTTGACTATTTTGCATGTCAAACTCGTAAACCGACGTCTCATCACCAGTAAAAATGGCTTTCATGAATGTTGGGTCGAATTGACTCATTTTAGCATGTCCTTGGCGTCTCTTATGCGATTAAGTTTTTGGAGAAAATTCAAGTCTTTTGGGACTAGCTGAGCGGCCACATATTTCATACCCAAACCAATATTTAAAATGCTACGGATCGAGTCGTCAGACAAAGAAGGTTCAGCGGCTATTTCTCTCAAACTTGAATGAGGACTTTCAGTCACTATTTCCTTCACTTTTGCGATGTTAACTTCTGTTGAAAACGTTGATGGTCTACCAGGGCGAGGCAAATCTTCCAGCATATCTCGACCGCCTTTGAACGCTTTGTACCACTCATAAGCACGTGTTTTTCATAAAGTCGATTCACCGTAAGCCTTCTGTAACATTTTCAGTGTCTCCGTACACGAAATTCTATTGGTGATGCAAAATTGAAGACAAACTCTTTGTCGATGTTTGTGTTCATTATGAAATTCGCAATACAAATTAGATATGATCTAACTAAAAACAGCACTGTACTTAATCTAAATGACCAATACAACTCAAACTCCGCGCCAAAATGAAAAACAGTTGTGCCAATCTAACAAAAAAAATTCCCGATACTTTTTGACAGAATGTATATAGGGTTCGATAACCGTTTGAATATACATAATAATTTATTATGAAGCATACGCATATGAAACACTTGGTATGTAATAAACATAATAACTGATACGAGGGTAAAAAGTCGTAAGTAACCAATCAATAGCAAGCATTCACATATTTTTTTGTAATAAAACAAATGTGCATTTATCAGTCCACAATCTGTTCGGCCTTCACTTTCGGCCGGAATAATCAGTCATAATCTATTATTTATTGAATCTTTGACGCCTGTTGGCCCCATTCCGTACGATCTCTAATTGAAGAGCCGTAAAATAAAGATAATAATATAATTAATTCATAGACACATTTTGTTTATTTTTGCCATTCGCGTATTTAGGGTTATTTTTCAGAGGGGCCTGGGCCTGGCCACTTGTACTTTAACTGTGGCTTAGTACGTTGTTTATTCAAAAGTAACACCAAAGGCATTACAAATGCGCTGCTACTCTCTTAAGGGAGACTTGGCCACTAATGCCGGAACACAACTCAAGGTTGTTATGGCGGCATACTCTAGAATCTAGACCAGAGATGGTAACCATCCAGCCGGGTAAATACCCTGCAACCTGGCTGTGGGTTGTTTTGTCGCCTCTTACGACAGGCTGCCCAGGCTGCCATATTCTTTCTTCGTTCCCGCACAGATAAAATTCAGTTAAAAAAAAGATTTACTCGGCTGTAGATAATTATTTGATTTCAATGATTTTTGTGTGAAGTTTCTTACGTGTAGGTAGGTTAGGTAACCCGATATCCTGGGGTGGGCACGGTCCACCCGGCAACCCCCTCTATCTATATACGCCTATGATTTTTGCTCACATTAGTTTGGATTCCAGATTTCGGAGAGACTAATTTTCTAGAATAAAAAGTATTCCTATATTTCTGTTATCGAAATTATTATAGCAGCGAGAGGTAGAGATTAAATAATACTTCAGACGGCAGATACTACTCGTATTCTGTCGAGTGCTAATGTGAACTGAAGTGAACTAATTTATTTTGGAAACGGTAACCTTAAGTACAAATATTAACAAGTCGTACAACTAGTACAATATATAGCAAAATGTGTGAGCAAGACGGATGATGTGCGTGCGAGATAAAGCAACTATTAATATGTACGCGGGAGCGCACATATTAATAGTCCCGCTAAGACACGGTGACAGCGACCGAGGCTCTCACCAGCCACCTTCAATCAAATCAAACTCGTCCAGGCAGGTGTCAGTAGAGGATCACTGCCACTTATGCCTGCCGGACGAGGTGAGGGTACTGCTGAGGGAAAAGAGAGCCGCCTCCAGAGCTCACGACAGATATCTCACCGAGGATAACAGAGTCCGATTCCGCGAACTAGAGCGCGAGATCAAACTTCATATCCGGGAAGTCAGGGAACAACGCTGGGACAGAACGTTGAGAGATATCGAACCAACTCACCAGGCGTACTGGAAGCTGGCAGGAGCTCTCAAATCAAACACCCTTACTGTCATACCCGCGCTAGAAGGAGCCGACAACACCGAGGGGTTCGATGACGAGGAGAAGGCCTTGCTCAGAGTCTAGAGCTTCAATGCTCCCCCACTACGCAAAACGTCGACCAGTCACACCTGATGAGGTGGACTCCGAGGTCGAATGTGGATCCTCCTTGCCAGCGGAATCCACACTCGACCCAGTCACGGTCGAAGAAGTGCAAGATCTGATCAAGCTCCTCAAACCGCGAAAGGCCCCAGGGACCGATAGCATTAACAATCGTGTCTTAAAAGTCCTCCCCGGCCACCTAATTCTAATCTTGATGAGCATCTTCGATGCCACCATAACAAACTGCTCCTTCCCCGCGATCTAGAAGGAAGCAGATGTCATTGGTATTCACAAGCCTCGAAAACCGGCTAATAAACTATCTAGCTACCGTCCAATCAGCCTACTGAGCGCACTCAGCAAGCTTTACGAGAGGATCATCCTCTCTAGACTTAGAGATTTTGCCATTAGTAAACATCTACTATCCGATAAGCAGTTTGGATTCCGTGCCACACACTCATGCGTCCAACAGGTGCACCGCATTATGGAGCACATACTATCTCACTTTTCCCATCGCCCCCGCCCTATAGGAACAGTCGCACTGTTCCTAGACGTAGCTAAGGCCTTCGACAAGGTCTGGCACAATGGCTTGATTTACAAGCTGTACCAATTCAGTGTACCAGACAGATTCGTGCTCATCTTGCGAGACTTCCTTCTAGACCGTAACTTCCGTTTTCGAGTGGAGGGAACGCGCTCGTCCCCTCACCCACTCACAGCCGGTATACCACAGGGCTCGGCCCTATCCCCACTAATCTTCTCGCTGTACACCAGCGACATCCCAAAAATTCCAGATGTGGAGTTGGCCTTTTTCGCGGATGACAGCGCACTCTATACATCAGATCACAACCAACAAATTGCTTGCGTCCGGCTGCAGGCAGCTGTCACAGAGCTAGGTAAATGGTTTCGCAAATGGAGGATATGGACCCGGAGGAGGTGAACCCGGAGAAAAGCGCAGCAATGTTCTTTTCCCCGGGCACGCTTGGCTCCCTCAAACGCACTTGCCTTCGCCGAAAAGCCATCTCACTCTACAACCAACAAATCCCCTGGGCAAAGTACACCAAATACCTGGGTGTCACCCTAGATCAGAGCTTGCGCTTCGGCGAGCATATCACTATAGTCCGAAATAGAGCGCGATTTGCGATGAGTCGTCTAGCACCCATGATAGATAAACGAAGCAAAATGTCCCTTAGACACAAGCTTACTCTATACAAAACATTCATCCGCCCGATCATGACATACGCGAGTGTGGTATTCGGCCATGCCAAGCCTGCCCTTTTAAAAAAACTGCAAATCGTGCAGAATAAATTCATGCGCAGAGCCGTCGGTGCTCTCCTATATATGCGTAACGTCGACCTCCAACGCGATCTGGAGCTTACCTCCATCAAAAACTACATTACGTCGTACAGTATCTCGCGCCGCACCATCAAAATCAGCTCGGTGTCCTCGTCCGATCATAAGCCGCGGCGAAAGGCTCTCGTGCGACGACCGCTTAACATCCTCACGGACAGGATCGACGTTATTACAAAACGACTGGCCCGGATCAACCCGCCCGCGGTTAGGACGGCAGGCTGGAAGGCACCGACAGACAGACACAGACGGCGGCGTCTCTGACGCCGCCAATCACGATCTGTCCACGTCCCCGCGACTGATTCCAGGAGACATAGCCCCCCCATAGGATAGACTAGGCGTGTCGCTGGGAAGTTTCTTTCGCCATTTCTTCTCTCCCAGCTATAACACGTTGCGAAACGGCAGAAAGATAGCGCAGGCCGCCGCGAACCGCCGATCCCGGACCGCCAGAATCCTTCCCCTCGGGCTTTATATTACCCATCGCTCGTTCTCAATTAGTGCATTGTGTTGCCCTATAGCGGGCATCATTAGATTCATCCCCCTCTCATGGCAATAGTCGAGCCGAGGTAAAATTCACTAGGGAGCTCCCTCGAGCAAGTTGCCCCCCGGGCTTGAGCGCCTTCGCTTAGCGAAGGCGCTTGCCCCGAACACCCCGGCAAAGCTGTGAGGTCTTCGGACCAACAATATAAAGTCAAGTCCAATAAAAAAAACATATTAATAGTTGCGTTGCGCTAACCAGTAGTTAGTTGTCCACTGCGATGACTAGACGTATTCACCTCCCATATAGTAAACCAATTTTCGTCGATCCAGTTATTATTGAGAATACGCTTATAACATACACCGATGTTATAGGCGCAGTTAGACACTGCTGCGCAATGCATAACAGCATACCTAATTGATAGTTTGTGTATGTATGTATGTACATATGTATATGATTATATCTGTTATGTTTAATTGTCTATATCTAACTGTAATTATTATAATGCACTCTTAATGTATTTATTATATTTGTAGGACATCTTATCTTGAAATAAATAAATAAATAGACATAACATAAATGGAGAGATGTGGGGTTTATAGAAGTGTTATGTTTTACCTAAAATGGCCACAGAATCCTAAAAGTGTAATGGGACATATTATAATTACGTTCTTGACGTTAGAGTGAGGATTCTGTCCTTACGGACCGTATTAACCCGAGCCGTGTCCTATTCTTTTATTCAACGGTCCCGTCGTGCTGTACCAAATAAACGAGGATGTAGGTATCTTGATACCCTCGCGTAATGTAATTGCGAGACCGGCACTTAATATTATATTACGTTATTTCATATAATCTTTTTATTGAAGTGAAACCTATTTAGAATCGTTGTGATTTGAAACTCGATGTAAAGAAAAAGCGACACTAAAAAGAGATAAACACATAAATCTATAGGACTAAGCCTGCGAGAGAATGAGACAGAATACATTATTTTTAATAATTTAATCACTATGAATTGGAAATCTTTTGAAGTTTTTCGTTATACTTCAAATTTCGTGCTTTAAAGCTTAAAAGCATTTTATATATTATAACGATATAATATATAAAATGTGACGTCACGAAATTTAGAATTCCTACCACCCTTTGTCACACTTTGTTTCACTTCTACTGCGTGTGAACTGCACATACACACATAATTTTTATAATAATCCAGCTCATTAACCACAATAAACTTGGCCGTCAGGCAATTGCAATCCGTTGTTTTAGGAGTTTACTCCTGCTCAAATTATTGCATTCTTCATTCAGTCACTTGCCTGAAAGTAGTGGTGAGTCTCCCTGGATATGTAAGACTGAACTATATATAAGAACGCTGTTGGCAATCATCATTTTGTCTATAGCAATCCCTACAAAACGTACAATACTGATGCACGGGAATGTTTAGGTGACATCTCAACTAATGTAATTAATTATTTTTTTTGGTATCCCTGGGGAATAATGCATTTACGCATCTTTTCGGGTTCCGAGGGAGATTAGTAAATATCCATAGGAAACGGTAACGACTTTCGATCAGGTGACCGTTGGCCTATCTGTTGTATGTATACCAGGAATAAAAAACATGTATTATAATTCTTTTATTTTTATATATTTAATCTTACTGTACTTTCTTTTCAGGTACGAACATTTTTGACGTAACAAGAGTCAGAGTAAGATAGACAAGTTCTTAGCATAGTGCTTGTATGTCGGTTTGATATGATCATTAATTAGTTCACCACTCTCGGTAAACATAGTGCGCCCGCCAGCCATTCAACGAAAGAAGGAAAGCGGAGAACTGGGACATGTAGTGTAAACTTAACGAGGCCTACGTCATCAATCCGCGAAAGAATACGAGGAAAGTTCACTGCTACTGCTATCTTAAAATTGTCGTTTACTTTGGTTCTTTACAGACATATTATATTTTATCCGTGCAGGAATGGACAAAGAATACAATTTCCTGCGGCCGGGCGGCCTGTCGTAAGAAGCGACAAAATAACCCACAGTCAGGTGGTAGGATATCTGCCCATCTAGATGGCTACCACCCCAGCTAGGGTATGTCGCCATAACATCCTTGAGTTGTGTTCTGGCATTAGTGGCCAGGTTCCAATCCCTTTAGAGAGCAGCAGCATATTGTTAGCAACTTTGATGTTACAAATGTCCATAGGTGAAAGTAACCGCTTTCTATAAGGTGGGCCGTCTGCCTGTCTGCTGAATTCATGCAATAAAGAAATGCTCACTACGAATTTCATCAGTAAAAGTAGAACTCTGAACATATCTTTCTTTATAGTCCAATGCACTCGGTGATCAGTGATCTTAATTCTTTAGTTTAGCGGTCAGTCATTTGACAAATAATGGACGCGCGAAGACGATACACTTGTATTGCAGATATAACCTTGAAATATCTGGTTAGAGAACTAAGTATAAGAGAATGTACTGCTGTTCGTATTTATAGTGACAATTAAACATTTTATACCGTAATAAAATACTTCACTCAAACGCCAAGAGAGTACAGAATGTCACCGCAAATATAAACTCCACTCAATGTACTACTAAGTGCTTGTTTCGTAATTATGTTTACCAGGGCGTATTAGGTTAAGGTCTAAACAAACTGCGAACATTTGGGCATGATTACTATTTTTATTACGAATAAATAAATAAATTGTTGTTGTAGAACAAGCTCAGATGAACCAAATAGGTAGACCGAGCCCCGAGCTCTCAGAGTGAAGCCGGCTAAAGGATCCCGATCGCGCCGTAGTACGTTATGAGGACTTAGTATTAAATAATCAAATTAGTACAGATAAAGGTTGTTTCCAGTGGTTACATTACTATTAACCACGCAGACGCAAACCACGTGTAAGATCCACCTACTACATAAGTTTACGCACACAAATAAAAAAAAATGCTTGATATCATTTGACGCTTTTTTCACGTTGGCTTCGTCTATACTTTTATTTGTTCATCTAAGTCTAAGAGAACAACATGAAAATGTGTTCATAGTTCCGATAGATCTCCACTGGCTGCGATCATGATAAACACTTTTATGATTGTACTTTCATTATTTTTTTCATACGTGTACGTCGGTACAAAGTGGTTATTGCCTCTCCTTTGTGTATAATGTCCGTGATTTAGTTCAACGCAGTCTACCAATGTTAACATTTTATGACATTTTTCCATTCCATCTTTAATGACCCCGGTTTATTTTTATATTAAAGTAAAAAAGGCCATAGTCTCTCATAAACATTACAGCCGCTTTTTCTAAGAGACGCTTTTTCATACAAAATCCAGTATTGTATTTTGCTGTTAATTTAAAGAAAGCTAAAAAGCGTTTACTGTACGTGAATTGTGTAAATGACGTACGTGTAGTTTAACTGTTTTAAGGGAGTCAATGTAAAACATTAGTATTTTCCCCACCTCTAAAAAAATTCTTGTGCGTCGTTTGCGACGGTCTTTAACACACATTCATTTGGTGTAAAAGCGATGTTGAATAAAACAGTGAAGTAAGCATCACGCCCTAAACGGTCGTGTACTTTCCGCGCTTACGTTTGCTTTCTTTCTGTACTGAGTTTGTTTAGGATTTTAAAGCCAGGGTTGATGAATGTTGTTATCTTTGTAAGTAAATGTATGAATTTATGTTTATACGATTAGTATAAAGTTGCCAGGCTGTCTGCGTCTGGCTTTTTCCTATCGATAAACTAATTTTCGTATTTAAACTTTTGTCATAATTGCTTATTTAGTTGCTACAGTAGTCGGGTTTATATAAGTAGGCCAACTTTATGATAATATTACGAGTTAGCGGGACTCGAATTAAAAATGCCGTTAGAATTATTATAGAGTTTATTAGAACTATACAAACACTTATAAAACAGATACAAATATAACCGAACTCAACAAATCCAAACGTAATGCAGTAGGTCGTAATTCAATAAACATAAACAGCTGAACATATTTCGGTTAAAGATTTATGGTTTAAAACAGAATTTTTATATTCAGAGTTCAGAAGATATGAAAACAAAGCCCAAATCCTCACGAGTGAAGTAAGTGGTGGGCACAGTTAGTTATTTATTAAACGCCAACAAAGAGCACGAAACAATCTAACCTGACAGCTCTACAAATTGGACGGAATAAATAAGTGCCTTACTTTCATTTGGTAAATTTTATAGCACCACTTATTTACGGCATTCAAATTAAGTTGATAATACAAAGTTACCTTATAAATCGTTGATCCAATATCGGATTCTCGCGTACCGAGCAATCCTCTGACCCTACATTACTATTCAAATTTCCCAATTTACACTCAGTAATGGCAGCCCTGAGGAGGAATACGCCCCGCACACATTGTGGCGCTACTATTTGTTCCTATCTCAAACGGGCGTAATTTAGTGTTCAAGAATAACAGTTCTAAAACAAAAACATTCAAACATAGAACCTCTGATTAAGCTAAAAGTTTTCTACATTGTCGCAGTCGTTTTATAAAAGAAATACGATTGCCTTTTGGTATAAAGCTTGATCTTTATTTTAAAGTAGAAAATCTTATTATTCTTATTTGGGGCAAGATAAAGTTTACCGGTAATGAATATTTTAAACATTGAATTTTATACAACAATTTGGTATATGCAGATATATAATAGTAAGCTAAAAAACCAGTTTTGACAACAATTTGCATATAACAAAATTTTTACTAAGACCGAGGTTGGGAATGGGAATATATTTGAATCTTTTGTGACTGTCACATAGATTTTACAAGCAAAAATAAACCTTGTCATCATATGAGGTGCTGGACCGGTTTCAAACATATAAATAATCTATATTGAACTTTATTCGCAAGCGGAAATGGGAGAATGTTGCTTGCTATGCATTGTTAGCTCTGTCCCGCTTACACGGCTCATACACTGTCGCGTGCTACTAAAATTGGTCTATTGCGCAGGTACACTGAGAGGAATTATTATTAATGATAGTAAATTCAAATACCAGTACCATCATTCAACTAATAAAAGTAAAAATCTCCGCATATATGATGTAATTTTTTTCACAATTATGTTGTCGTGAAATGGCGTATATTAATTCATATTTAATCGTGAGCACGTAGTACGCCCCCATGAAAAGTAGCAAAGCGTTACTTATTCAGCGGTGCTTCACAGGGCTTCCCTGCCTTATGGAGATTAGCTCCTGGCTTCGAGACCTGCCGAGTTATTGTTCTGAATATTTTAAAGATATTGGATACGGATAGCGAAATTCAAATAATCCTATTATTGGTAATCGAAAATGTATTGAAAAGAAAAATATATTTCGTTAATATAAATAAATATGTGACTGCTTGAGCAATACTTAAAGACTAAATAAACTAAAAAGGTCGAAACTGCGTTTTGTTTATTAATGCTAGATCATTCATTTTTGGTTGTAATAACACTGATTAATTCTCATGTTATTAACAAGGCACTTGAATCAAAGAATTTCTTAAGATATGATAACAAATGACGCAGACAATGATGCGCTCAAGAGTTTCACCCAGACGCGCCTTTTACTAATGAAACTGTTTCAGTTGCTTAAGAGGCTGGAATTAAGGTATTCAAAAATCGTGTTTTACCCTGAAGGAGAACACTAGGAACTTAGCTACAAATTACAACAAGAGTACTTTAAAGTATTGCTTTGATCGTAAGTTTGACCTTGTTCGCTGTTCCTGGGTTGTTGCCATTCATAGTTTTTTCTATGATATTGGAAAGGCAATGATTCTCATGAATGGTAAATTATATACTTTCGATAATGGGGGTGAATGAAAATGGAATACATTCCATACGGAACAAAGTTTATACAATTGAATCTGTAAAGCTTTATTTAGTTCATCATAAATATATCTTTAGAGAAAATCTAATGACGCTATGTGTCATGTTCGGACAATTTTATCTGTACTAATATTACAAAGAGGTAAAGTTTGTGAGTTTGTTTGTAGGAAGTAACTACTGAATGGATTTTGAAAATTCTTTCACCAGTAGAAAGCTACATTATTCCATGTTCCGCCATCGGAAATGGTTATATATTAGCGGCTTTTGGGGTCGAGACCCTGGGACCATGGGGGTCTGAGGCGCACAAACTTTATCGAGATATAGCGAAACGCCTGGTAGACGTCTCACGTGACCAAAAGACTGGTCTGTACCTCGGACAATGCATTAGCCTTGCGATACAGCGAGGTAATGTGGCCAGTCTTTTGGGTACATTTCCAACTGACAGCGGTCTGGCACTAGATTTTATAATTTAATTTTAATTTGTATATATACTTATTTATAATTTAGTTCAGTTTTTGTTTAATTTTTATAATAATTATTGTATGTAAAATAGATCTACCTGTATATAAATTTTGTAATTTAGTTATGTAAATATAAATATAAATAAATTACATTCCTGAGTGACTTAAGCTATATTTTTGATTGTGATTTATCATTATCATCATTAATCATATATTTTTTAGACGCCCAGCGAAGTGGGCACGGGTCAGCTTGTTACCTATAAAGTAATTAGAAACTTTAATTTTATAAATAAATAATAAATAAATAATAAATAATAATAAATTTAAATAGTTGTGGAAGGAAAACGAAAGGACATTCAAAAATAATTTTGTCAATTAATACTCGAGTGTTATTATAATTAAATTTGATCAGAATTTTAAAATTTAACCCTCAAGGGATTTGACGACTCGATACATTTTGTAAATTAGAATTTATTTTACGGCGTCGTCCTAAAACTTTTTGATTTATTATGGTTGAGTTCGCATGTCAGACTCGAGTAATTTTTTAACTTTTTAAATGTTACTTTATCAGTATACACTGCATAAACTGTGATAACTATTACGATGATGATTATTAACATACGGGTTTAAATTTGATCCCCAGGTTAACGTATAGTCTATAGGAAAATCTCTAGAATTATATGCGCTTATTTTTTTATAAGTATTACCATACTAGAGTTCAGTAAACATTTATTCTATAGGTAGTATAGAATTGAATATACTAGGAATGATAATCCCAGTACTTTAAATGTTGCTTGATAGTAATTTCCACTTTGCTCGCTAGCTATCACTATTGTCAATTCATTCGAATCTTATGCATGTGTAAAGTTATTTAATTAGTTCTGATACTCTGTTTAAATATGAAAGTTAAAAGAAACTTAGAAATATTTTTAATTTTTGACGGATTAAATAATAAAACGATAGTTGAAAATTTTAGTGGAGTCTGTTAATATTAAAAATCAAGAGAAAAATAACATTCGGCGCTATTTCATACTGAATTTTTTTCTACTGGGCGATTTACAGTCCTAGTATTAGTATCAGGTTTAATTTCAATACTAATTATAAGAATAACTATATCATAAGTAACTTTAACGATAATCCAGTAGCAAATTACAGTCTCAATCCTACAGCTCAGTAATAAGCCACACGAGAACTTATCTCACTAGCATATCTCGCGATTTCTCTGTCAGAAATAATCTTTACTCATGTCGATAGTGTGATGTTTTGTCACCGCACGGGACTTGTACGGCCACTTTCTCATTTACGGGTTAAGCCTATTACACAATGTATGTTGATCTGTCAAGTGAAAAAAGTTTGAATTCTTCGTGTTGTGTTACTGGTATTTATAGTAAAGAGTTAATTATTCCTGTTAGAACTTTTAATATAAATAAAATGTTAATATTTTTGTCCAAGTGGAATGCTTTATCTATGGTCACCACCTGCATGGAGATAAACAATGGGCTATTATCGAAAGTTTGTATACATTGTTTACAACTTAGGTTCCGACAAAAACAAAATCCACCTGCATATCTGTAAAATAACATTTTATTACCCGTCGGCATTTGAACTAATTGTAATTCTTTTATGGTCGTCTTCTTTAGTTTATTTATTTATTGGCATACATTTCTAGTATTGTGAAGAACAGCTTATTGTTCTCGTTTACGGCCTCTTGCAGGCCATTAGCCAGGTGTCACGGATTATAAAGTACAAGCTGATTCTAGGAAATTCGGTCCACGTTGCCGGGCATATTTGCATTTGGGCAGTATAAAACGATGGCCTGATGGAGAGAGAGGGCAGTCAAGCGAGAACCACGATCAAGGCGTGACTTGTGTACAGTCTGAAATCTAGTAGTGACGGACTTTGCGCGTTTTATTGAATTACGACCTTCTGCATTACGTTTGGATTTGTTGTGTTCGGTTATATTTGTACCTGTGTTATACGTGTTTGTATAGTTCTAATAAACTCTATAATAATTCCAACGGCATTTTTATTCGAGTCCTGCAATTCGTAACAATATGAAATATTATATCAATCAGTTTATTACCACGAGGAGTAAAACAAAGAACAAAGTTACATTTAAGTAATATACTTCTTCCATGGTATTAGTATAAAACACATGAAGTGGTAATCAACTGCCAATAATAATTTAGACTGGAGGGTCGTAGTAAAACATGAAAATCCAGTATTTTAAGGTAAAGCGAATAAAGGAACTAGTCACCGACATAATATAAGAAGGTCTACCTTCCTATTGCCATAATCTACAATTATTGTGGTGGCTTTATGAATTGCCCAAAGTGTGATCGCATATTTCTGGCCGAAATAGGCCCATGTGAGTACACGATTGGCTTGAAAATAAGAGCTATAATGGTCACAGAACAAGACGCTTGGTGTAAACGAATTCGGTTCAGATATTATATATAGTATGAACGAATATAAAAAGTCCAGACATTAATTCTAAAGATTAATACTTCATCCAAAAAAATTGTTTGCGTTTGCCTGACCTCAATTTTAGAAACATGGGTGTTAAATTTTGCCCACCATCCGCCCCTACACGCTTATTCATTGTGACTGTTTTATGAATGGCCAAAGTTAGGGGTTTCACGCGTTCTCGCGCAAATTTAACAGGATTGTCGTTGGCTCAAAGTAATGTATGCCTAACGTTACTCTTCGCGTTTGTTAAAGCGTAGCGTGTGTTTGTTTATTTTCCCCGAATTCATGATGTGTTTAAAATCTTTTTTTTAACAAGATTGCAAATACAAGGACGTGGCGATTGTGCATTGAGTCTAACTGCCAACAAGATATTGCAATCGTTTGTTACAGGAAACATAAAAATCGGCTAAGTGCGTAACACCACGAACAAGTGTTTTACAGTTTACGGACCCCTAAACTGTAAAACACTTGTTTGAATTTTTATAATTTGAATGGAGTGTAATATTTTAATAATTGAAATTATACGTGCGTAGATATGAAGGTTTTTACATAGAGGTAAAACATGGACATATAACAGAACAAACACATTATATTTTGTGGCTAGTAGTAACTTTTTGTTGGAGATTTCAACAGTAACCAACGTGCATTGATTTTGTCATTTGGCGAGAGGCTGTAGGTACGCTAGAAGCTTAAAAAAAATCTCTATATGTCCAGCAGTATCTATAAAATTTTGTTCAAATTTTCGCTTTAAATATTTTACTACATATTTCGGAAGGTACCAAGTGGACCGGAGGTATGGATTGGGCAAGTCTCATGCGACTTTAATCGCGCTAATTTCAGATGCGTGTACTGCCTTTTTTTCAAGGCTAAAAACTTTCTATTTTACTCGCGTTCTAATTTGCTATAACAATTATCACGGTAATCGGTACAATCCCAAAACTAGAAGAAGAGACAAACTATCAAAACAATAAAGGCAATTGCTGTATGATCATAGAAAATAGTTACACTAAGGAGTAAGAGATCCTTGTTTAATTGTAGAATGTATTGCGCACACATTCCTTTGGTTTGTAATAATGTCATGGCCTAAGCGATCATCGTCGTTTGCTCTCCTGGTATGCTGTTAATATTCAATTATAATAATATAAAATAAATGCATAAACCATTTAATATTTTTTAAACGCAATCTGCGGTAATTGTATTTAGTTTTTTATTTTATTTTAACTTCATCAGGTAAAGTGTAATAAGTATACATTGTTTTTCCTTAGAAGATCATTTTCATACATTACAAATAGCATTTTTACAATGAGTTACATACACTGTTTAATGATGTTTAAATGTCTAAGACAACTTAAGCCACATCTAAAGTTAGATATTACTGTTGAAAATGTTTTATATTAATCAGCTAAAGACACAGTTTAAGTAAAATTTTATTTATAAATTTAGTTTGTAAGAAAAAGCAAGATATATGGGATTTTCTACGTTAGACGCTTCTTTATCTTAGAATAGTATCTCCGTTAGGTTTGGAGCCCTAGCTACGCAACTCAGGGTTCGCTTTCTTACTTTTTGTTCATTGTAAAACCATCTTTATTGAAAAACTATCATTAAAACACATATAAAATTGATGTTTAAGCTTTTGGTAAGAAATGAGGTTCATTGTTTTAATTACATATAATAAATTTTATTGTATTAAAAAAAATGTTGTTGAAGTCGCAGAAAATAGTTACTCTTTTGTAGCCAAGGTGCTCAGAAGATTGGTAAAACCAACGTTATTTTGTTGGATCACCATCGCTCATTCTTCACTTGACGAGTCCGTAAGGCGTTTAATGGCGATTAATTTTAACTATGTTTTGAAATAATCGTCCATTAAGTTTTTGTGTGGCAGAGAATTACTAAAAAGTTTATTTTGTAAAACGGAAAACAATTTCCACTTACATTAATAAGGAATAAATTGTAGCAATAAATTACGGCTCTAAACATGTCTGTAACATGTATGTGTGGCAAAAATACGTCAGTATTTTCACACAAATCGTTTAACTAGCTTACAGAAAAGAAAATGTAGCATTTAATACTGTGTCAGCCATAATTTGTTGTAATTACAATGTAAGAGAGGCCAACTCGAGCTCCTTACACATTAATAAGACAGGCAAAGGTCTATGCGAAACCGGTATTTTGTAACCACAAAATGATTCGACTATCTATAGGAAATGAGGGAAAGTTTTGAAGTAAAAGTTTTTAGTAATCATGAGTTGAAATAATTTAGTGGCACCACAGGGTTTTTAATAGTTACTTTAACGATTTTTTATACGATATCCGTCAGTATGGTAGTTGTAAAAATATGTACATGAAATCTGAAAATTTGTTAAAACGGTACCTACGTACATGCTTCCCAGCCAGGACTCGAAGCTACGGCCTTGAAATTAGTTGCGGGTGCGCTGGCCAATTAGCTAGCTACCACGATTTCAAATATAGAATCGTTAATATTTAAATATCGTGTTGCAGTCTGCTTTGTGCAATCAAAATTTTGATAGAACTTAACAATATCTTATTTTACTTTTATTCTCATACTCAATGAAAATGACGTGTAAATATTATGTTGCATCTGTACCTGCGTTAGTGTTAAAGATTTACGGTCTTATTCATATTGAGTTGGAGTAAGTTTATAAGCTTTTTAAAAACCTTAAAAATAACCTTAAAGAGCCTACAAACTTACATAAAAATAATATCAGCCCATAAATGTCCCACTGCTGGGCTCGGGCCTCCCATTATAGGGGGGGTACGGACAGTATATCCGCCACGCTTATCCAAGGCGGCTTGGCAGGTTTAACACATCGGTTATCGCGATGTGCAGGTTTCATCACGATGTTTTCCTTCACCGTTGTTAGCAGGTGGTAATTGTAACAATACGCACATTAAGATCAGAAAACTGACTAGGTGGTGTTCCGGCCAGGATCGAACTCGCGCCCTTTGAGATTGGGACGCGTGCGTTAGCCATTACGCTACCACGACTTTTTCTACAAAAACAAACAAACAAACTTAATCTAATTCAATATGAATAAAACGATGTACATACGTTACATGTCAATATTTAATAACATTAACAATATAGCATCTCAAGTAACGCATTACTATAACAAACTCATATTTGCGTGAAACGGCCTATATCTGTAACTCTAACGCAAATGAAGCTGTACCTTTGTCATGGTTCAAACGATGCTTGCTAAATGCTACTGAAAAGAGCACTATAATAGGTCTTAGAATAAATTTAATTCTAACAATGTACATCTTGAGGACTTCTCAGCCGTCTTAGGTCGTTGCATGTAACACGATATCTGGCCTACTTCCTAAACCACCTGTAGTATACAATTCATCTGAATTGTTCCCTCTATCATGCTGTGAACATTGCTATAAATGTTTATAAAGGACCATAGTTAGTCAGCAATGTAAACTCAATAATTATTGCTGTGAAACTTTAGACTCGGTATATATTGGTGATTGCGTAAGAGACATCAGGTTTGAAATATAGAGCATGCACTTTGAATTGTTATTTCTAGTCTTTTGTTTGGTTTTGTAATATGAGAAGATTAAGTGTTGTCTTTTCTGGTATGTTTACGTTTGTCGATTATAAATAATTGACTAACCCTAATTTGATATGATAAAATTATTTATATTGGACAAATAAAGATATCTACATAAAATACAATGACTTATAAACGAATACAATAAAAGAAAACTTAACTTAGTTACATTGTATTCTACCCATGAAAAATTATTTGATTGTAAATACTCTTTAACTATATTAATTTTGATTTTTGTAAAGTACTGTTATGAGTGCGGGACTCGAATTAAAGTACCGTTGGAATTACTATAGAATTTATTCGAACTATACAAACACGTATAATACAGGTAAAAATATAACCGGACGCAATAAGTCCAAATGTAATTCACAATTAAATAACACGCGCAAAGTCCGTCACAATATACTATATAGCTTATCGAATGTACACGTCTTGCTCGTATCGTAATCGTCGCTTGACTGCCGATCTCTCCGTTCGGGCATTCCTTTATATTCAGCTTACAATATAAGCTAAACAATCTTAGTACCGTGTAAACAATGGTTTCCAAGAATCACACCTGGCCACTACCTACCATAAAGGATTACAATACACAACAGACGGATTTTCTAATTACAAATGTTAAACACAAAGTAAACAAAAGAAGTCCAAATGCGGGCAGGTAATAAACTACGCTTTATGGCCGGCAGGTGTGCATTCGCATTTGCCGGCGTGCTTCGTGGTATTTTGGCTAAGTTGTAACAGTAAGTTACATGTGTACGTCCGGTTCAAATACTTAGGTACTATATATAAAATAAATTTAATTATAGACAAAATAAATATGAGTAAATTTGACGTTATGCAGTTATTATAATTACTAATTTGTTTCATATAAAAAATATAAACGATAATATTGAGACATGATGTATGAACCGATTAATCAGGGACGTCGGCGACGGAATGGAGGGATAACGCATCAAAATTCTCACTAAACGCGTAATTTTGAATTCAACTGTGAAATATTAATTGTCATATTAAAATCAATCAGTTTGCAAATGCCAATAATAAGTATCCGTTGTGAAAATAAGGCAAATTAATTTCAAGTATAGTGCATAGATATTGCTTTTCTATCAACTAATAATAACATTGAATGACTTGGTAGGGAGATGAGTTACTTGTTTAGTAGAAATTATTAAAAGTTATCAAAAATAGTATTTGTCTTAGTAAGTATCTAATATATAAGAAGGCTATAAAATATAATTATTTTTAGCCGTTCTTAATATGCTTCTTCACGAGGACGTTAAGATACATCGAAATAGTTATATTTTTAATCGATTATTATTAAAACTATTGCAATGAATTTTTAAGAAATACATACATATACACATAAAAATTCACACGCAGTGGAACTGAAACTTCAGAGAATATACTCACAGATAATTCTTCTCTATTATTAATATAAATATAATTCCTTTAGCCTACATCGGTCAACATATTATATTCCAAAATCAATTTCTTAAGTATCATATTAAATTTTTCACTGTTTTAGTCTAAAAAATATTGTTATCAGTTTTATTTCGGCCCAAATTGGACCTATGTTTAATCATCGGTCTTATTGACTCTCTAATATGTGCAATGTAAAACTCGTATCTTAATAAATCTCATTCTGTCGCAGGCTCAATCCTAGTCTTATGTGTTTATCTCTTTTAAGTGTCGCTTTTTCGTTTTATCGAGTTTCAAATCACAACGATTCTAAAGAAGTTTCAGTTCAATAATTATGGTGTTTGTACAACAACGACAGCAAATTTGCAAGTGAAAGGAATACAGCACTGGTAAAAATTCAAATCGATTTCTTTCAATTACACTTTGTACTTGTAAAAAGCCCACTTTTGATATTGTTACAACTTAGGCTCCGACAAAAAACTAATTCCATGTACAGTCTGTAGAAGCACATTTTATTACCTGTCGGCATTTGATCGTCTACTTTTGTTCACTTATTTATTGGCATACTTTTCTAAGTTATTGTGGAGAACAATCTATTGTTCTCGCTCATTAGCGTCATTAGCCAGGTGTTACGGATTACGATTACAAGCTAATTCGAAGAAACTGTGTCGATCTTGTCGGGCGGGCACATTTTGCATTTGTGCAGTATAAAATGATGGCCTGATTGAGAGAGGGGGAGTTGAGCGAGAACCACGATCAAGGCGTGGTGTGTGTACAATCGGGAATCTATAGTGATGGACTTTGCGCGTTTTATTGAGTTACGACCTTCTGTATTACGTTTGGATTTGTTGTGTTCGGTTATATTTGTACCCGTGTTAGACGTGTTTTTATAGTTCTAATAAACTCTATAATAATTCCAACGGCATTTTAATTCGGGTCCCGCAACTCGTAAAAATATAATGTGTGTATCTAACACACGTCTTTCTTTATATTTAAATTATAATATTTAGATTGTACTTATCCGTATATTTCAATGGAATTCACGTTAGACAAGTCCCTCATTCCACACATAATAAAAAGGCAGAGTAGTTTAGTACCGCAGGCAATCCTCTCTGTGTTGATCAAGTCCAACTGGTTGATAAAAGTAATAAATAAAATGAAGCAAGACTCGATAAATTTGGACCGTTCTGTCACTCGATAAGTTAAACGAGCGAAATCAGATAAGATCCAATAAGTTCGTCAGTTCGTGCCAAAAAGGGGTTGCCAATTTGCATTCTGATAAATTATAGTAAAGCTCGAAACATATTGTTACAATTGGGCCACCTGCATATTTGTAAACAAATGTGTTTGAGCTAATAACGTTTGAGTGCTTTTATGGCCGTCTTATTTTGTTTACTTATTTATTGGTTGTTGTGGAGAGCAGCCTATTGTCCTCGTTTATGGTTCGCAGGCATAATTAGGCAGGTGTGCGGATTACAATTTCTGGGAAATTGTGTCGACGCTTGCCAGGTAGACATATTGCATCGTGCATTATAAAGCAATGCCCCAATGGAGAGATCGGCAGTCACGCGATACCACTAACGAGACAAGACGTGTGTAGATTCGATAATCTATATAGAGACGGGCTTTGCGCGTGTTATTGAATCGAATTGAAATTATATGCGTGCGAAGAAAAGGGACACGCCGTCAGTTTTAAATAGATAATTTAAATATTATAAAAGAAAAAATTGTATAGGCCGGAAGCAGGTTACTTGGCGATACCACCCTCCATTATCTTTGAAATTGAGATGTTGATATCAGCAGTAGGACGTTTATGTTTTTTTCATTATACAGTGTGTATGAAGCTTTACGTATATTGTAATCGAAAATGAAATGCCGTCAGGATTTCTCCATGAGAATAATTTTATTCATGTCACGCAACCTGCCAAAAATGGAGTAGCTTTATTATAGAGGCTTGGACGTCGAATCGATTTCAAAAAATCCTATCCAATCAAAAACTGGTTCCCAGTCTTTCAAGTGCACGTCAAACCTGAGCTACTCAATTTAACTGGTTATTGCGTTTGGTGGATTTCCCGAAGTATAATATATTTTACGATGAAAACTTCCGATTTTAATCCTTTTTGATTTATGTTCGCTTTTGGATTCTCGCCAGTGGTGGAGCGTCTACTTTTACTTTTTTCATTTTCTTTAGTTCAAGTAATTGAGATACTTCGGTCAACTTTATAAGTCTCTTTTAGAAGTATGTAGCTTTATTGAAATAAAAAACCCAGAAATTATCATGTGTATCGTCTGTCTGTGCATATATCTATACCACAGTTATATTTTTCTAAACTAGTGAGTTTATATGAATAAATATAAGCAAAAAGGTGAATATACAACGACATGTATAGCGATAGGTACAGTAGTGTAATGAAATCATAAAAACTAATTATTTGTGGTGGCCAAAATAATAAGTTATGCCAAAACTAATTTTGAATTTTATTCACCGTTTTTCTATAAGTAAGTGTAACTTACTTATAAAAAAACAGGGAGGTATAGTTAAACAGGTTAAAAAATAATTAAAACAAAAATATCAATCTAATAATACAAATCCCTGACGTATAATCACGCCATACATTTTTATCAAGCGAGCAATAAAGCGGAAATCTCCAACAAATTGGTATTTATATGACGAAAAATTCTTTGCCATGTTCACGTAATGAATGAAACCGGTTCCCATTCCCCCAGAAAGGGACACGGGTCACTTTCACACATGAATTAATGGCTTTTGCACCGCCATGCCATAAGCATAACCCGGCCTTCATGCTCGCGTAGGGTTACCAGATCGAAAAATTAAATTATAGAGAAAATTTTGTGAATTAGAAGATATTTCATAAATTTTCTCGAATAGTGCGCATAATTAAAATTACATTTTAAGCGCGGCATTTCGAATCTCGAAATAAATTAAAAACAAATAAAATGCCGCGTTTAAAACCGTTAAAAGATGGTTTTAATTAATTAGAAAAATGTGTCAAAATTAGGTCTCATTTAAATATGCACATGTAAATTGATAAAATTAAGAAAACCTAAGTAAACAAATGTTATACAAATACAAAACAACTGTTATACTCATTTTTGTTATAAATTTTGTATTTATTTGTTTGGATTCCGAATAGTTTAAAATTCCCCGCGCAAGCTGATCAATTACCTGTATTACAGGACAATTTCAGCTGGCAACCCTATACGCGTGAGATTTTATTTTATTCAGTTGTTCGTTGGGTTAAAGTTTGGAATGCGCTGGGATTTGTTGTTGAAGTTCATAACTACATTTGTTTTGTGATTGCTGCTTCGCCTGCTTTTAGGACTTCTGATATCTATCCCACAGGAACTCTTACTTTTATGGCGATTGAGCGCCATGTTGAACGCCTGGTTGATTAACTTGTACTTGGAGGTCGCGGTATCTATTCCCGACTATTATACGTCCGGGTTAATAGAGCGTCGACTAAGAAAATAGCTCCCGGCGTCCTGGATATATACATTAGGAGCTACTTCAGAACAAAATCTACTATTAAGCCGATATTATACAGTTCATTCCTGTCTTCCAATTTGGATGAATCAAGCAAGTGATCCATATAAACATAAAATTGAATCAATCTATATCATGGAATATATTTGTGTCCCTTCAGTTCTGTGACTTTCAAACAAAGTTGATTGAATTTGATTAATCCGTCTAACATCAGTATTATAGCTGCATAACTATAACAGCTAAGTTAAGAACAAATATAGTAAAGCGGGCATTATATTATCCAATTTGCAGAGCGCTAAATCTGGTGCACTAGATGAGCAAGCGTGACAAAGCCCATACGATCTCACTAGGTTGGATGACTAACTGTCTAAATAAATGCCTTTACACCATCCAATTTCAGTACGCTAGTTCACTTAGCCCTCTGCAGATTGGATAATGTAATTCCCACTTAATTAGCCGCAGCCCTAGGCCGTTCTTTTATTCCCACAGTTGTTCCTAAATCCCTTCCGATGTTCTAATGGATAGTATAAATTTTGTAATTTTTTTGTTTTTTATTAATTTATCATACCTTTATAATACCATGGAAAATAGTATATTTATCCTATGATAATATTTAGTGCTTTTTATTTAATTCCATAACTTCAGCAGACAGGCAGACGGCCCACCTGAGAGAAAGCGGTTACCATCGCCTATGGATATTTGCAACACTAAAGGTGCTACAAATGCGCTGCTGCTCTCCAACGGGAGACTGGAACCTGGCCACTAATGCCGACACACAATTCAAGGTTGTTATGGTGGCATACTCTAGACCAGGGGTGGTAACCGTCCAAACGGCCAAATACCCTACCACCTGGCTGTGTGTTCTTTTGTCGACTCTTACGACAGGCAGCCCGGCCTCAGGAAACTGTATTCTTTGTCCTTTTCTGCACGGATAGAAACTACGCGTACTTACGCGAGTCTCTGTTTAGAATAAGCCCAATAATTAGAAATACACGTTTCAATTATTATAATGATTTCAAATCAAGGCAATAATGGTTTTTTAGACTTATACGTTTGTTGAAATATCGTATTCTATATCACATTAAGCCAGAGGCGACTTCTAATGAGGCTGGCGATAATAAGTGGTTCGTGTTCTCTTCTTATATTGTATTATACTGTACTAGCTGTTAGATGCGACTCAGACGTTTATTTTTATACTTTCTAAATAAAGTAAAAAAACCCGTCTGCAACGTTGAAGTACGCACTTTGTATTTCATACAGAGTCAAAATATGAACATTCATATCCATTGTTGCAGGAATTATTATTTGCCCATATAAATATCCATCTCCTACTTAATACTGTTTCTTGAGACAAAAGGTAGCCCACGTTCTTCCTCGGGATACAATCTATATCTCTTTCACATTTCATTTTTATTTAGTTATTTACTCCTGAAAAAGGTGACAAACAGAGTTACTATCGCATTTGTATATTATAAACTAGCGGCCCATCCCGGCTTCGTACGGGTAGACATTTATTTTTTAAACATTTTGGGTTAAATTATTGAATTTTAGTAGGGATCCCTAGTTTTTTCCAGTAATAAATATAACCTATGTTACTCAGGTATATTGTAGCATTCTAATGGTGAAAGAGTTTTTGAAACCGGTCCAGTAGTTTTTGAGGTTATTTGTTACAAACATATAAAAATACAAATATTTCCTCATTATAATATTAGTATAGATAAATGCTATTATGAGTATTTATAACTATATTGGTGTATTCACGAATAAAAGCAGTTAAATTCACCTTATAATAATAGATTTTACAAGCGATTTCCTTAAAATTCTTCTTATTTGAAGTATCAAGTTAAAAAAAAAATGTTTTTGTTATGGTTAATATATAACGGATCACTCTGGAGCTGATCCCAGACACCCAGATCGTAGCAAATAACGGAAAGTTCGTTAACCAAATTTACCATGCTTGGAATTAAACCCGGAGTATCTGCGCTGCAGTAGGTAGGCCTGCAAAGGCTTAGCCACACAGGCTGTCTAATGTACAAAACACAGCTCGCAGAAAGCGTGTCTTGTCATGTTAAATAGTTTTCTGTATGTACTAACTGAGCAGTACTTTAGCTTAAATGTCTATTATTATTCCTCGAAGTACATCCCAAAACACGCCACACATTAGAACAACACGTTTTGTTCACTCAATCCACTTTGCCCCGAAATGGGGCTCTAAAAGGGAATTTCTAAAGGATCCATCGACTTAAGTAAAATACGGAATGTGCCTTTATCGAATTAAGGAAATGAATGTGTGAGTTGTAAGAGTTAGTTTAATTAATTCAGTTAACTAATTACTGAGTTGGAACCGTATTGGTAAACACTAGCCGTTTATGGAGAAAAAGTTTACATTGCATATTATTATGGTACACATTTACACATACTAGATAAGGTGATGCGATTTCAAACCTGCAATGTGATTATAAGTGTCTTGTAAAAACCAGTTTAGTTACAAAGTTGTATTGCTAAATTATTCATTTTAGCATGAAAGTAAATCTACTAGAAATATCATACTATAATAGTAATATTAGTAGTGGCAATGCTCCATATTAAAAGAAATTTTACTTAGAAAAAAACATATATTTAAAACATTAATGGTCTTATTCATATTGAGTTAGAATAAATAAAGCTTCTTTAAGAACCTTAAAGAAGGCTATAAACTTACTCTAACTCAATATGAGTAAGACCGTAAAACAACAATGTTATTATTTATAAGATATTTTTAGACAAAGCAATCAAAAATGTTAGTCTAAACAAGTTTTTAACATTAACCTTAATTCCTTTGGAAACGGTGGTAGACTCATGACTTTTATTATAATAAGAGTAATCTGATTTTGAAATAAGCATATTTATTTAATTTTTGTGTGATTTGAGGTGCAATATTGAACTTTACTTTTCAGTTACGTTTTTACTCGGTGATTGTCATACAGAGCCTAGAGATTATAAAGGAATTTATAGGCAATGCCTAAAGAGAAATTGTAATTATACAAATGTCGCAAAATGTTTAAATTATTAAAACTACTAATTATTATTTCATTTATTATTAAAAGTTATTGTCTCGTGTAACTTACGTACTAGATAAGATTACGAACAAAGAATAACAATCTTGGTCTTTCTACCTTTCGTATTAATTCTATATGATAATTATATTCTTTTAAATATTCAATTACAAAGAAATTTCAACAATAAATTAATTTATCATATACTTCAAAAGTGACAAACAAATTTACAGTACTTTTACGTGTACTTTTCTTGTTTCAGGTACGTTCGACGAGTTGACTTGTGCACTAAAGAGCGCTGACACACAGCAAGGATAATCTAGAGTATTGTATAACAAAATATACATGGTATAGTATTATTTGGTCATCGCACCGCCATTATCATAGTAAAAAACTACCAATACACTGAGTTGTTCCATTAGAAAAGTGTATCAGCTTATGGCATCGACCTCGAGATTATATGTTCGTAAGTACTTAGCGGGCTGTAAGTCGTGATCAAGAGTGATCGAAGTATATAATATCATTATCACGTTCGTCATGGTGATGTTTGAATGTTCTGAGATTTTTAATTGGGAGGTCTTAAACAGGATGTGATGAAAAATAGTACTAAAATAAATAGGCCGAGTAACAGTCAAAATGCCGAAGGCAAAGAGTTAGTAACTGAGTCCAATTTAGTGAGGTTAAGACGCATCTCTTGTGCTGCCTTAGTTACCTTTGACGAACAACGGAGGACCTTGGAGTGAAGAGAGCCTATCCCGACCAATTGGACTTAGATCAATGAACATAAGACACTTTTTATACTGGAGAATGGAAAAGGTCCCGCGGGACTAATTCAAGGTCACGTACGTGTATCTGATTGAACTGTTTATTGTGAAGTTTTTAATATATGTGATTATTACAGGGGCACCATGGTATATGTTTATCCTTAAAAATGGAATAGTTAGTTTAGCTTTGATATTTATTTACACGAGCGAAGCCACAATAGTAGCTTTAGTCTGAGATAATATTGACTTGTAATATGCTGACAATTAAAATATTTATAGAAGCACAAAGTTTAAAAGTGTAGAATTACATTTGGCCTTCATAATAATGAATCAGCAGGCCTGTGCTGTTTATAGGAGTCAATTAATTAAACATGGCCTTTTTTGTTCTGCCTACTATATTCTTAGAAAACATGTATCAATTGTTCAAGGGCCAAGCAAGATTTCATGCTCCGACAAAAACCGACAGAAAGGATATACGACAAAGACAGTTTTTATTTACTAATTGCGATTATCCTCTGGCAAACCTGCTAATCCGCCTTCCACAAATATATTATTAAACTGCATTATACTGTATATGTTGTTGTTGTTATGTGTGTTGAATTGTCCACCGTGACTTTATGGTCCCAGGCGGAAGAACAGCGCTTGTCCTTGTTGGCTAGCACTATGCTGAGACTGAGTCCAGTATAGAACTTGTTTTGTTTCTATTGTCTTTTTATTTCTATTTATATTAACTTAGTTTTCTTTCTTTCCTTTTTTAATATTATTTTCATAAACATGGCAGCTTGCACCCTTTTTTTGTATGTTTATGATATTATGTTTTCCACAATTATGTACACCACATACCCAATATGGCGTAAATGCTACTACTACACGCTGTGATTCACCCTACAAGCCATCGTGCGGCTGATCTTGTCAATACAATCGCCTCACAATTGTTATTGTTAACATATACAATATAAACAATCTTATAGAAACACACGTTTATAAAGAAGAGGTTAACGAACTCCGAATGTTCCACTACGTTAGCCCAACATGCAATTTAATGAAACATTAATGTATTCTGAATGTAATATGTATAGCATTAACAATCACTACCAATCTTTACATGATTTATCGTAACAGCTGTTCATACTGAATTAATATTACTGTTTTAATTTGATAATACGTTTAATGAATTTAATGAGTCTGTAGTTTTTAAAATATGAAACGTAATACAATGATTGTAAAGAATTGAAATATATCATATTTAAACAAATGTAGGTATGTAGAGGTTACGATGGTATAAAAAACTCAAATAAGTGAAGTAATAAATTTCTTTTTAGGGTTTCCTAGCCAAATGATAGAAACAATCAGTAACTTCTAACGAATCCTTAGATTGTGCATGAACTACCAGGACTTGGCCGATTTTTTTCAAAGTTTGCGTTTGAATACAATCACATCAATATTCAACGATGCTGTAGTCAAGAATAGAGAAAGAAATAATATGATTTATTGATTTAAAAAAGCATGATTACGTAGAAAATATTTACTCACACAAGACTTGAAAATACTTGAATTGTACTTTCGGGAGAAATAGACTCTAATAAGGCGTTCTAGAATTTAGCAATACGCATAAAGAAGTACAGGAGAATATTGAGGAAATCAACCAAGATATTATATGCATATAAAGATGAAATACCTCTTAAAAATATTTTTCGAAGTTTTCGCAATGACTACAAGAACACTATTGTTAACGCTCCACTGTTGAAATTAAAATAATTTAAATTTAATATTGTTTTTGCATGGAAATTAAAACCGGCTCTAGTCTTGTCTAGTCTAGTCTCTAGCGGTCTTGCTTCCTAATTAATCTATTATTACATTTCATAATATTATCATTGACTTTGCTTCTCGATGATATTATTAAATTAATGACTGAACTATAGAGCATAAAATTATATTGTTTTTATGACAGTCTATACATAGAATACTACAGTACTTAATTTATGTATAAGATTAAAATATCTCCAACTTGTTAGTTCAATATTGTGTTTGAATAAATTTATCTTAAAGTAATATAATGCCAATAAAAAATTAATTAATTACGAAGTCGAAATAATAGGTTTTTGTATATTCTTTATCACATACTCATTACTATTGATTGAACCATCGAACTTTATCACATATTATCGTACTCAATGTGCGATAACGTAACATAATTATTGATAACACAATGTGTACACTGTATTAATAAATACATTTTAATCTTTATGTGGCAAAGATTTGGAAATTATGAATAGCATTTTTGATAATTCTTTGATGAGCTCTTTGTACCAGTCGACGCATTTAAATACTCTATTATAATACCTAAAAAACATCTTTTTTTATTGCAAAGTTGGCAAGCAGGCAGACGACCCAGCTCATGGAAAGTGAATATCATCGCCATAGGGGCTTGCAACACCGATGGCGAAACCAACGCGTTGCCAGTCCTAAGAATTGGATGAAGAGGATGAGATAGGGGGATGAGATAGATGGATTTATCGTGAGACATTCGCAGTCCACTGCTGGACGTAGGCCTCCCCAAGTCGGCGCCGATCATCCCTGTCTTCTGACTTCCTCATCCAGTGCCTACAGGCGACCTTGCACAGGTCGTCGGTCCATCGGGCTGAAGGGCGTCCAACATTACGTTTACCGAGACGCAGTCTCCACTTCAGGACTCGTCTACTCCATCGGCCATCAGTCCTGCGGGCCTGCGACAGACGTGACCGGCCCACTGCCACTTCAACTTCCTAATTTTGCGAGTTACGTAGGTTACCTTGGTTTTCTTACGGATATCCTTATTTGTAATTGTATCTTTGTTGAGCGACTTGGAACTTGTGGACAATACTACCGTCAGTGTCCATGTCTGCGCCCCGTAGGTCAGGATGGAGAGGACGCACTGCTCGAAGACTTTCGTCTTCAAGCATTGCGGGATAGTCGACGAGAAGACTTGACAAAGCTTACCGTTAGAGGGATTAGACAGGAGGAATGGGATAGAAGTGATGGGATATGAGATTGGAATAGGCGGATGGGACAGGGAGGTTAGATAGAGAGAGGGAGAAGTGAGTTATTGGAACTCAGTTTCACGAAACACGATTAGCTTAAGGCTAACATTTTCGCGTAGAGCGTGGTATCGGCCTTAAGAGCTGGAATCAAGATAGTGACTCAAGCATGACTCTACCGCGTCCTAAAAACAAATCTGTTACAATTATAAAAAAATCTGGCTCCGTAAAGGTGGTAAACGCTAGGGTTTACACAATAAAGCATATTTATCCATTCATAACAAGTACTTATCAATTATAATCATACATATATTTGTGGCGAATAGAGCCTCCTTAAATTCGCCTACTAGCCGGCAGGCCAGATTTTATAGATATTAATTGAAAACTGTCAACATAGATTAGAGAGTGAAATGTCGTCATAAAGTACATATTTTAAATCCTAATCGATCTAATTATATAGTACATGTTTGTTATTTTGGACTATGTGAATAATTTGCACAAAATTATATATTATTACAATGTACGGGCTATTTTATTCCTACAATGACCATTCACATTAATGGGAAAGATATTTTGTTTCATGTTAACATGAATAGATTATTATGAAATTCGATATACATATATTTTCAACTTTTATCCCAAAAAATGAGTACAGATGAATAGTCTTCATGAGATATTAATTCAAAAGCTATGAGATATTAATTAATAAGGTACACAAGCGAAACCACAATAGAGCTGGAAAGGTAATAGGTAGGTTAAATATAAGTTGAAATAAAAGATAATAGTAAACAGAACAAGAAGAAATGGCGTCTAAATCTGTGTTCACAATAATCCCAGCATTACCCCTATTTTCCAAAGATTACACAAGACATCAAAAGCCTTTTATGTAACAGGTAAAATAATAAGCTTTACTCCACACACGGAGCGAATACGTAAAGAAGTGATTTCTGAGGGAAACACCGATTACAGGCCGTTGCCTGTAGCAAAACTCATTTTGTTGATATTTCTATAAGGCAATCGTAATCTCGTTTGGAATAGTAATAACGTTATTCTGGAGGAGTTATTCTTATCGCTTTTATATGCTTGGTGGTAACGAGTATTTTTTCTTTAAAATGTATAAGAACAAATTATTGTAAATGACAGTCAATCGATTGAGACACTTTTTATCGTCTAAGGGTGAAGTCCTATTAGTGCGTTGCGTTGCGTCGTTGCACCGGACCAACGCATTGTATGCCATACATGCGTTATGACGACGCACGACGTCGCAGCGCAGCGTCTCAGTGTGGATTTCAGTCGACTTGCGATAATGGATCGGAACAAACGTGTTCTATTGTTACCTTTCTTACGCCAGCGTCGAAACAAACGTAAACGAGTCATGATATCTCCTTTGATTGCATTGTCGCATCGGTGCGGAGCTCTGACAACGCAGCGCGTCACCCTCCCATCGCTTCGTTTCTCGTCCGTACATCCGTTGAAACGTCGCGTCTGATGACGCAACGCAACGCACTAATGAGGACTCGCCCTAATGCTAATCTTAGACGAATCAAACAAATTGAATAAATTTGGTTGAAAGGTACATAACTGAAACGATACGACAGTATTTAATGACATTGTATAGCTACAAAATAAAAAATACGATAAAATTTCTTAATGTTTTGAATAAATTAATAGGATGCCAACAATGGTATTGTTTACCGTACTATTATATTTTCCTAACTTTGAACCTCGTAAAGGTCAGTTATTTTAGGTTAGATTATAACCTAAGATAAATCGTAATACGTTTATATACCAAATCCCTGCCTACTGTATCCTCTGAAATAATATGTAATAATTTTATAATCGGCAGACAAAGACACATATTGTGTATCCCCAAATTAAGCAAGTTACGCCTGTGTTATGGGTAATATACAACAGACTACTCTAAGGCCCATCCCAGACACCCAGACCATAGTAGTTTCCGAAATTTACCATATCAGGAACGAATCCGGAATCTCTGCGTTACAGTGAGCTAGGTCGGCAAAGAGCCCGCTCAACCACAGAGGCCGTAATATGCCATATTTGTAAATATTATCTCCTTTCCTCGGTGGCTTCTGTGGTTAAGCGGGCTAAGACTGCCGGCCTAGCTCACTGCAACGCAGAGGTTCCGGGTTCCATTCCTGGTATGTTAAATTTCGGAAACGAATTTTGTCCATTATTTACTATAGTCTGGGTGTCTGTGATCGGCCTCAGAGTAGTCCGTTGTATATTACCCATAACATAAGCGTAACTTGCTTAATTTGGGGATATACAATATGTGTGTTTGTCTGCCGATTATTTATCTATTTATATTAGGTTGGGGAAAAAGTTTCTTCGCATTTTATATAAAAATTCAAAAGGTTTTTTTATAAAGTTTATTTACATTTGACTAAAGTCTGTAGGTGCCACTTTGATGGATAACTTTTTGCCATCTTGTAGGTAGGGACGTGATCCCATTGCTATAAAAATTTTGGGCTACTGATCAAAAAACTGCGACAAGTGGTTTTGGCAGTCCTCTCGTGATGTTAACCTGACACTGCCTAAGGAATTCTGCAGAGGCCGAAATAGGTGAAAATCTGAAGGTGCAAGGTTAGGACTATACGGCGGATGCATTAACACCTCCCAGCCAAACTCTCGTAATTTTTGCTGAGTGGCTAAAGATGTGTGAGGTCTAGCGTTATCATGGTGAAAAACCACACCCCTTCTGTTGATTAATTCCGGCCGCTTTCTCTCAACTTTTTCCTTTAATCTCATCAGTTGTTCACAGTACAATTCAGAATCGATGGTCCTGCCTGGCGGTAACAGCTCATAATGAATAATGCCCTTCCAATCCCACCATACACACAACATCACCTTGTTGCGAGTTAACCTGGGTTTCGCCACAGTCTGTGAAGCCTGACCGGCCTTTGACCACGATCTTTTTCGCACGTTCTTATCGTACGTGATCCACTTTTCATCACCAGTTATCAGCTTCTTCAAAAATGGTTCGGTTTCATTACGTCGTAATAAAGAATCACAAATGACTACACGGTTCGTTAGGTTTCTTTCAGTGAGCTCATGAGGCACCCAAATATCGAGCTTTTTTGTGTACCCAGCTTTTTTCAAATGCGTCAAAACCGTTTTATGATCAATTCCCAGTTCTCCAGCTACATCGTAACTACTAATATGCCGATCTTGCTCCACTTTTTCAAAAATGGCATTAATTTTGTCCGTAACAGGGCGACCAGAGCGACGTGCATCTTTGATATCAAAATTTCCGGATTGAAAACGCTTAAACCAAATTTGTGCTACTCTCACAGATACTGCATTAGGTCCATAAACATCACAAATGTTTTTCACGGCTTGTGTTGCTTTTTAAAATTTTACTAAAAATTAGGTAAAAATTACCTTTTTTGTAGTAAAATTTTAAAATGTATCGAATTTCTTCATTAGATTCACTCATTTTAACAATAAGAAAAACAAATGAATATCACACATTTTCCTAATTTGAATTTGGAATTGTCTTCTTTAAAATTAAAACTTTTTAATTATACCAAAACCAGCCAGATACAAATGGTATAGCCAAAGAGATCTTATTACAAGTTCATACATACTATATGCGAAAAGACTTTTTCCCCAACCTATTATTTATTATTTATCTCCTAGATAGTTTTATATATATATATATATATACACACATATATATATATATATATATATATATATTATATATATATATATATACACGCACACACACATATATATATATTGTTACGACCGACAAAAACAAATTCACACCTGCGTACCATAAAAGCACACTTTGGCTTTCCGCATTTGGACTTTTGTTTACTTTGTGTTTAAAACTTGTAATTAGAAAAACAGCCCTTTGTGTATTGTCATCTTTTATTGCAGTTATTAGGCAGGTGTGTCGAACTGATTCTAAGAAATTCGGTATACGCCGGCGGGCAGCCATATTGTTTCTTTTTATTTATTTTTTTATTGCAGGAGTTCAGCAGACAGGCAGACGGCCCACTTGATGGAAATCGGTTACCATGGCCTATGGACATTTGCAACCCCATAGGTGCTACAAATGCGCTGCTGCTCTCTTAAGAGAGACTGGAACCTGGTCACTAATGCCGGAACACAACTCAAGGTTGTTATGGCGACATACTTTAGACTAGGGGTGGTAGCCATCCAGTCTGGCAAATACCCTACCACCTGGCAATATTGTATCGGTGCATTATAAAGCAATGGCTCAATGGAGAGATCGGCAGTCAAGCGATAACCACAAGCGAGGCAAGACGTGTGTACTACATTCGATAATCTATATATTTCCTATAGTAATTCCAACGGAATTTTAATTCGAGTACTGTAACGCGTAACAATATATATATTAGTATTTTAAACGAGAAATCTTAAAAAGGTACCCTAAACATTTTTCTTTGTATTCACGTCAAGTGCAATGTCTTTATCAATTTCCCTCCAGTTATTTAACGGAAATGTTCCCGACATGGGCTTCAGGAAACATGGCTTGGCTCTTAGACAGCGGCGATGTGTAGTCGTTAGTCGTTCCCACATTTTTACCTAAGAGAGTAGTCAAGGAAAAATATAGCCCATTTATTTATATTCTCGAAACAAAACGGCTAGGAAAAAATCTTGAAGCTTTATGAAAAATAAATCTATAAATTACTAAAGTTTAAACTCCAGTGTATATGTACCTCATGTATAAAGAGCAGGTGCTAGTACAGGTTACATTGTATTACATTTTTATTTTAGTGCTATTTGCCCCCGGAAGATTCACTTCATTTTATATCAAACTATTCTATCTCCCGGTATGAAAAGTATTTATGTCCATTTTCGGTATTAAAACTACATTTAAACAAAATTACAGCAAAACTGATCCAGTACTCCTAGTAGTTTTTCCATGAAAGCGTAACAGACAGACAGACCGAGTTACTATCCCATTTTTTCATACATGATAAATTTTTATATCTATAAACTTGAGAAATGGTTGGTCTCCCATACAAACTTTCATCCTCTATTTCAACCTGTTCTAGTTTTTTTTATCTATCCTCCGTCTGTCTATCTGTAAACTGCATAAATGGCAAAATTGACTAAACAGACCAAAATTACCAAAATGTCGAAAATGGCAAATCGTAAAAAAAAAACAAAACCTATCCTACTTTCTGGGATAACCTTTACATAAATCTACCCCATTATGGTTGAAAAGTATCCCTTGTCCACCCTCGGTATTAAAATAACATATATAGGGAATTTCAGCCAAATCGGTGTAATAGTTTTACCGCAAAAGCATAACAAACAGAGTGACAAATATATTTTTATCCCGGAAACTAACCCATTTTTGGGGCAATAAGTATGCTATATATATATATATATATATATATACTGAGTTTCAGCTAAATCGGTCTAGTAAGTTTTCTGTGAAAGCGTGACAGACAGACAGAGTTATTTTCGCATTTATAATATTGATAATAGGGATATTGTTCTAATAAAGCTTATATATATTTACTTACTTATGAATTTACACTAGAAAGAATACTAGCAATGTAGTAGTATAATTTGCCTAGTAAAAAAGGCAAGTAAAAGGTTCCTAAATCCAATACGACTACGCCATGAATTCTTGTAGGATTTAGGAGCAAATTATTGAAAATATTCTAAGATCAGATGTGTCAAAAATTACAAGTTGCAGAAATTATCTTTTCGATATTTAAGTAAATGATTTGCTCTAAAAATCATAAAACTTAAAAAATCATAAGACCTGTGGCGATTTATTCCTAAAGGATTTTCTAGTTATAGTTATCACAATGGACCACTTTGGGGCCGATCCCACACCCAGACCGTAGTAAATAACGGAAAGTTTGTTTACGAAATTTACCATGCTAGGAATCGAACCCGGAACCTCTATGTTGTAGTGAGGACGGTCAGCGAAGGCTTAGCCCGCTCAACCACAGAGGCCATCTTCAGTTTAATTAGTTACTGCTTACAATCCCTATCAATATTATAAATGCGAAAGTAACTCTGTCTATCTGTCTGTCTATCTATCCATCTGTCCGTCTGACTGTCTGTCCGTCTGTCCGTCTGTCTGTTCCGTTTACACGGAAAAACTACTGCACCAATTTGGCTGAAACTCGGTATGTATATGTATATTTTCGATGCCAAGAATGAGCATAGGATACTTTTTATCCCGAAAAATGAGATAGTTTCTGGGATAAAAATATATTTGTCTGTTTGTTTGTTATGCTTTTAAGGAAAAACTACTGGACCCATTTGGCTGAAAATCGGTATATATGTAATTTAAACACCGAGGGTCGACAAGGGATACTTTTCATCCCGGATAATGGGATAAGTTTTGGGATAGATTTATGTAAACGTTATCCCAGAAAGTAGGATAAGTTTTTTGGTCGATGTGGCCGATTTGGTCAATTTGGCCGAATTGGTCGATTTGCCTGATTTGGTCGATTTCGTCGAATTAGTCTATTTCATCGAATTGGTCGATTTCGTCGAATTGGTCGACTTCGTCGATTTGGTCGAACTGGTCAATTTCGTCGAATTGGTCGATTTGGTCGAACTGGTCGATTTTATCAAATTGGTCGATCTGGTCGATTTCATCGAATTGGTCGAACTGGTCGATTTCATCGAATTGGTCGATTTCGTCGAATTGGTCGATTTGGTCTTTTTGGTCATTTTGGCGTACATTATGTAGTTTTAATACATAGAAAATGGGCATAGATACTTTTCATCCGGGGATAGGAGAGTTTGCGATATAAAATGAAATGAATGTTTCGGGGCAAATAGCACTTACTTAAAAATTTAACACAATGTAACCTGTGATGTAACCTCTTTAAACAAGAAGCAAGCACTGGATGACTGCATGACCCGCGGCGCAGGTAAACTCTAATACTACTTATAATTTCAAAAACTTATAGATGCGACTCGCACTTCATCATATTTTTCTCGATAGTAAAATAACGTATTTCAATATTATAATAGTAGGGGAGGCCAAGCGGGGATTTTCGGATTTACTTGAGCGTGGTAGAATAACATTAGGGGAGAAACCTTGCACCCTATTATGTACCCCCACCATATATTAACCCTTCAAATAGGATGGGGGTATTTTTTATTCTTCAAATTTTTCCTCCACATAATTGTCAGATTATGGGTCAGCACGACAAGGACATCAAGCGGAACCGTCTGTATAATAATCTGACGCGCTCGAGTATTTCAATGCTGCATTTTTTTCATTTTCAAAAATCGGCCATGACTTTTGGTCGCGACAGATCGTCAGTTTGTTGAATAGGAGTTCCTTTAGCGTTTACTTAACATCCCTTTTGATTATCTGACTTGAGTATTTATGTGCGACTCTTTTGTTTCAAAACGTGTACAATCTCCCCCCACTAGTGAAAGGGCATGCATCATATAACCTTTTTTCTTTTTAGCATCTAATCTTCACAATCCAAAAGGTCCCCGCGACGTTCGAGTAACTCTACATTTAGCATCTTAGGCTCCTCTACTATAATGTGTCAAACCGGCCATAATAGCTTGCCGTACATATTATATATTTCTGTAATAAAAGAACTTATAAAAACACCAGAAACGAACTATTTTATACCTAACAAGACAATCTCGATATGCAGGTCTCATCACGATCTCCTGTGATAGTTTGAATACGAGACGCAATATGAAATGCACATAGGCCAAAAAACTGCCTTGAAACGGTGAATGCCTACTGCTAGGGTTTGAATACACGTAACTGAAGAAGACACGGCTGTCTAAGTACTCATACTAGCATAACATCCACTAAAGTGCTATCCAGTTAGAAAAAAATGTTTTAGTAAATTACTAACAGCTTAGTGCAATGACCTTAGCTTTGGTATGAGCATCCAATTAGCCACTTATTTTGCAGCATTCTCCTTCATAATATAAATAAAATGTTGTATTTTTTATCCTAAAAACTCCGCTAGTTTCCAAAAGTTATTTAAATACTGTCTACATTTCAAAGATTATGGTTTATTGCTATTATTTAGATTGATTGCCTTCATTTGGTGATTGTAATCCTGCTTACATATTCTAACCAAAACACTGTTAATTTAATTAAATAAAATGAAGTTGGAATTATGGCAGGTAATCAAAAACCGGGACAGGAATGAGGAGTGTTCCTTAGTACTTGAGCGGTTCTCCTATCCCGCGCGACCGTTACTTGGTGGAAATACTACCCGTCAGAACTAAGCGCTTCGCTTCAATTTTGCTGTTGCGCAATACCGAAGAATGGAATAATTTGCCGGAGTCTTTTTTTTAACATATACAATCTGGTAGTCTACAAGTCCACAATCCTAGACCTCATCATCCCTTAACATTAACAAAGACAGTGGTCAAACGTGAATGTAAAAAACTTACCTCATCACGATTTACAAGACATATCGCGTTGATAACTTCCATTTTACACTTTAATCTGCAATATCAAAACTATCTAGGACGTAATCCATATGTGTTTTCTTTTATTAATTACTAGCGGTCTCAGCAGAAGTTGTCGTACCCTGAAAAAATTAAAATTTAGAACCCGATTCTAGCGCCACCTATCGGGTCTAATTGTAAATCTAAACCATCCAGTGAGCCACCCACTCAAACACATATAAAATTTCATCAAAATCATAGAATCCCATTCCAGCGCCAAGTATTTTGTTTAGTTTGATGGGTTACATTATTCAGGTTTTAGTAGGGATCCCTAATTACCCTATTTAATCAGGGATGATAATGTAGCATTCGAATGATGAAAGAATTTTTGAAATCGGTCCTGTAGTTTTGAGTTTATTCGTTACAAACATCAATCAACAAATCTTTCCTCTTTATAATATTAGTATAGATTAAAACAACTTATTATTACTAACCGTGTACATAGTAGGATTGATTCGAGGCAATGCAGTCAGCCAGATATCTGAGAATGCTATTCACTGGCCATGTTGCTATAGAATAATTTATAACTTTAACATTGTAATTTGTATTCATTCTTTTGTTATAAATAATCAAATTAATATATCTGTTAGTGACCTACCATACCATACTTCAGATGACGCTGTTTTGTCAAGACGTTCAGGATTATTGAAAATAGTAAGTAATTCGCAGTAATAATAATTATTTTTGTATTTTTTTTATTTCAGAGTTCAGCAGACAGGCAGACCTGTTTGAAAGCGGTTACCATCGCCTATAGGCATTTGTAACACCAAAGGTGCTACAAATGCGCTGCTGCTCTCTTAAGGGGGACTGGGACCTGGCCACTGATGCCGAAACGTAACTTAAGGTTGTTATGACGGCATACTCCAGACCAGGGGTGGTAGCCATCCAGTCGGGCAAATACCCTCCCACCTGGTTGTGGGTTGTTTAGTCGCCTCTTACGACAGGCAGCCCGGCCGCAGGAAAATATATTCTTTCTCCGTTCCTGCATGGATTTCTAAAATATAAAAGTAGTCATATCACAAATATTTAAAAATATTGACGTCACCTTGAAACTAACTCTAATACATACATTACAGTGCAAATAGCAAGGGACTCGTGCTAACGCATGTTAAATCTTTTCGTACATCGGGTCACCTGCTTTTATAACACGTTGAGCACTGAATATTGAAATGCCAGCGATACACGTGGATTCAACACCTTTCCAACCAACCATGAATAATTCAATACACAAATTGCATTCAAATACATTTGAAATGGTATTTTACTTTTTTAATGTTACGTTTTGTACCTACAGCGATATTTTGCTTTCGTGTAATATATAACTGTTCACATTTATGTAAAGTCAAAAGTCACCGAAATAAAAGCAACAAAGCCTTTTGTTCATATCATCTTTGTTTGGAATTATTAATATGATAGCACTAAATGCTCCACACTTAGGCTGGTGTGCATAGATATTAAACTGACGGTTAAAATCAAATAATCGCTGTTTAACCATATAGTTTTAGCGATTATTTTATTTTAATCATAGCTTAAATGTCTAAGCACACCAATCTAAATGGCACTTGATTATTTTCATTTACGTGTACAATAGTTATTAAGATCTTATATTTACAGATAGTAAAATGTGGTAGAAATCGAGAAATAAATACCCAGATAAATATCACACATATTAACTGTTAAAACCTAGTTTGACTATACTATACCAAACAGTCGTAAAAATCTAAAAAACACTGTCACTAACCATCAGTGGCGCGGGATGGAAATTTGGCTAGGGTAAGCTGGTTAAAAGAGATACATACAAGCGCCGTCTACACCGCTGTTGAAAAAACGTCTAACTCACGTTGTATTTTCTTATTATATTTTGTTTTTTTCAATTTGCAATCTTACCGTATATTTTGAAACAAAAGCCGGTGCCCGATCGGGTTACGAGTTGCTATTTCATCCAATATATGTGGAAAGTCGCCGAGCGTAAGAGATAGTAGTACAGTAATAAATTCATGGCACTTTCGACCTTTTGGTTGCTAGTCGCTATTTTCTTAAAGGTAGACTATGGGGAATCGTGTTGTATGAAATCCATATCACTGATACCCATTTCGAAGAAAGTTTTGGTTTAGTTGTTTTAGGTAAGAAATTAATTAAAAAAGGCTTGTAAAGTTGTCATACTCATGTACAGAAACAAGTAGAAAAAGTAAGAATATTTGCCGCCAAATAAAATGTCTTTTACTAGTTAACGAGTAAAGAATCTAAAGCAAATCGACTTAAAATGTCATAGAAAAAGTAAGTTAGATATTCGCAGACTATTTAGGAATCCTATCACGTCTTCACAGCCGACATTTGGAAATGTCAGCTGCACATAAAGGGCGGGAAGTGGCACGATCGCCTTGGATACAAGTTAAGCCAATCTCACGTATTAACTGGTATTCGGATATCCGAAATGGAATACGACGACGACATACAACTGTATCTTAGATGTACGTATATCTGAAATTACTCTACAACAACACGAAAGGTTCAAGGAACTTGTATTATTAGTTGATGCTCTGATAATAATTAAAAGAGTTTTAAAGACGTACGTATGTTCTTAAAGAATTAGTAATCTTGCTTGTGTTACCGACATTTTATCTATAAAAGATTCTTGAAGGTGAAGTGTCGAGAGGTATCTCTAAAGCTTCTATATTTCACGAGTCAAATACTGAATCTGGGAAAAATGATGTCAATCTTGAAAAATTATTTTGTTATCAATTATCTATCTAATGAGATCTAACTCTTATAACCATTATGCAAGTTTTATCATAGTGATATCATAATGATCATCCATCAAAAGACGTGCATTTTAAAATACGATTAAAGTAGTTAAAAATTTATTTCGGTCAAACGTACGTCATTATTACATTTAAAGTTTGCTAAATATATCAGACTCAATGTAGGTCAAGCTGATCTGACCATAAAAGTAGCACACACATAACGTAGAACTTAACCGGGTGCCCGCCTACTTGCCACGGTAAGGACTATACGTGATATGGGAGCAAATGTACAAGTTAATAAAAATTGCTTTGCTGTCGAAATTTGCTGAAGTTTCACGATTTTGATAATTAAGCGGCAAGCAAACGTACTTCAGGGCACCCTAAGATGAGGTGAGGTGAAAATTTGCTAAAAAAATTGGTATTAACTAAATTGACTGAGCTGAAAGTTCGTCGTTCATTACTTATTAACAGTATATCTTCAGAAGGAAACTGATAGCTCAGCATATAAAAGTGATGATATTCAATACCAGATTTTTTCAATTGAGAGCACAAAAACGTAGTTTATACAAACTAGAGAAATTGTTAACCTCTTTCATATTTTTTACTTAATACATGGGCGTGATAATTACATCAAAGTGTTGAGTTTTTTGTAACCGTATTGTTTTCCTTGCAGAATAATAAAGTCCATATACTAATACCTATTTATCTTCTGAAGTAATTGTGTTGTAAAGAAAAAGAGTGAACTAATGAACTAGTCTCAGCATTGCCTAGGAATACTTTTGAGTTTTTATTTTTATCGTCGACCTGAAAATAAGGGTTATGTTTTTTATGGTTTGGGCCTTTACGTTTATTTGTATTACGATATTTACGATTAAAGCTGGCAACACCTGTCCACTTACAATTCTCAACCCGCATCTAGTCATGATCAACTCTGTTTGTTTACCCAACACGCTTCGTTATCAACTTGACGGGATCTTGTTCAGAACCTCGGATTGTCTTAGTCCTTATCAAGTTTTGTGGTTTGTTTTTCTTACTTTCGACCAAAGGGCTGACCAGGTTGAATAGGATTAGCGATTCTATTTTGAAAAAAAATTTTAGAAATTGGGAAGCTTTTCTATATTATTATTATTTTAATCTAGGGGTCCCGGCAGACATTATCCTGACCTGAAATAATAAAAATCTAGGACACGATCCCAGCGCTACCTATCGGTTCCAATTGTAAATTAAACCATCCGGAGACGCACTCATACACACAAAAAACATCAAAATCGGTTCTGGAGATTAGGAGAATCCTAGAATCCGATCCCAGCACCACCTACCGGTTCCAATTGTCAATCTAAATAATGTGGGGACCCACTCATATACACACAAAATATTTCTTCAAAATCGGTAAAGTCGTTCTTAAGTTATGCCCGCACATACCTACATTACTACGAATTGTTTTTGTTTATATAGATTGATTAGTAGACAAATATTATTGATAATAATATTTAGTAGACAAAAAATCATTATAAACTAAATGTGAAATGTATGAAAATTTAACATAAATTGTATTTGGTGCGTATTTTATGTATAATATAATTGCAAATTCATAATACAGGTAAGTACTAAAATTAGGTTAATCATAAACTAAAGCCTAAAATAAACTATATTAAAAATTTCAAGTAAATAAAAACAAATAAAGTAATACATGTCGAGTGACCTTGTTCGGATGTTTGTTTGTTACATTTTAAAGCCTATGGGAATGAATCATTTATCACGGAATTTTGTATATGAGTGTTATCCATAAAGGCGATGACAATAAAGAAAACTCTTCTTAAAACTTCATAAAATAATATTTTTAATAGGCATTTGTTGTTCCTAATTTAAACACGATAATTGGATATGTTGTTATTATTGTGGTTGTGTTATTTAAAAATATAACTATTGAATGGGTGTACCATTAAACTTCTCATAGTTAGTGGCTTTTCTGAAAGAATCGCTACAGAGCTGTTTTTTGTTAGTGTTTGTAAGTTAGAAATCATTAAATTCAATTTAATTACTCTTCAACCTTCTATACATATATAAAGGCATAGGAATCATATGAGGTATATAAAATGCAATCTGGGGAAGTCAGGCAGATTGACACATGTCATGGAACTGATAACATATAATAAATTCCCGATAAATATAAGAGACTCAGCATTTGCCAATTTATTACAAATACGACTCAAGAGGTGGTTAGTCGAGCGAACCTTTTACACATATGATGCTGTTTATGGTACACATTTAAATTATACAAACAATTGACGTGTAACAATGTTACCAATACAATGATTTATGATTTATTCATTTATTTAAACAGACATGCGACTAGTTTAATGGAGTTTGATAATAATATTTTATACATTTCATTTTCGAAGTTATTTATAATTAGCCAACTTTCAATACATATTGTTACGATTGCGGGACTCAAATTAAAATTCCGTTGGAATTATTATGGAGTTTATTAGAACCATACAAACACAGGTATAGTTGTAACACAGGTACAAATATATCCAAACACAACAAATCCAAACGTAATGCAGAAGGTCGTAATTCAATAAAACGCGCAAGTCCGTCACTATTAGATTCCTGATTGTAAACGTCACGCCTTGATCGTGGTTCTTGCTCGACTGCCCCCTCTCTCCATCAGGCCATCGGTTTATACTGCACAAATGCAAATATGCTCGCCCGGCAACGTGGACCGAATTTCCTAGAATCAGCTTGTACTTTATAATCCGTAACACCTGGCTAATGGCCTGCAAGCGGTTGTAAACGAGAACAAATAGGCTGTTTTCCACAATAACTAGAAACGTATGCCAATAAATAAGTGAAGAAAAGAAGACGATCATAAAAGGATTACAATTATACATCGTTCACGTTAAGAATGCAGTGAGTCATCATTATTCGCCGGCCTAGCCCCGCTCCCTAACCAATCAAATCTTTTCAAATTACAAGGTCAAGTTCACAGTGACCAGTTGAAGGCATAGCTTCGAACGTGACGGTTGTGCCCTGTAATTGTGTTAACTGATTTATATACAAGACGCAATGGATTCACCGATTGTTTGTTACAATAATGCTGTTTCAACGAAACCTTTAAATAGCGGATATAACATAAAATTTAATTTGATGTTAATATAATGACTTGATATTTCCCGCACCATTTAGAAGTGAAAACATGAGCGAAGCCGTGTGGTAAGTAAGTAAATAATGATTTAATATTTACCGACTTACTGCGAGTGTCAATTATTATTATATATATATATATATGTATGTATGTATATGTATATATATATATATATATATATATATATATATATGTATGTATACATTTAATTGTTTTTAAAGTATTGTTCCACTAAAACTCTGCCCTAGCTTATTTAGCATATTCCTCTCTCGATCCCAAGGTTGTCTAGAACAGATCGCTATCCGCGATAAGGCCGCCATTTGTACCTATTTCTAAGCTATTTTTGTGTCTCTCTCTTTTTTTTCACCATATCCCAATTATTTGGGGTCAGCACAATATGTCTTTTCCTTCCACACTCCTCTATTCTGACATACATCTTCTGTCACACCACATATCATCATATCATCCTTCACACAATCCATCCATATTTTTGTGTACTGTTATATTTATTTAATTGTACAAAATTATAGTCTATTCTATATAATGTAAAATAAATAAATCTAATTTTAAACTAAAACCCTTCCAGCCAGACCCCTGTCGCAGGGCAGTCATTGTTTGATTCATTTTCAACTAGATCACGTGACCGCCAGACCAATATAACCATGACTTTCCCAGCGAGAGATAATTTGTAGGTCTTTGACTGACGTCAACCATTGAGGTTCTTGTGTCAACTGGAAAATCAAGCAATACTACTATTCTTCTCTTTCTGCAAATCCATGTCCATTGGTGGATGTTGGCTCCACAAGTTTGCTTATATCCCGGTACTCCGCTTTTGTCATCTAACTAACGGTTAACTTGCGCAGGTTGTCAGTCCACCAGGCTACACGGCGTCTAATAATACTACATTTCTCGAGACGCGGTCTCGACTCCAGGACTCTTACCTCATCTGCTATTCCTTAATCCTCCTCTAAGTACCAGTTACAAATTTTATGTCTCCTGGATTTTATTCAAATACGGTTGTGTTAGGATATGTAGAAAGAATTAATATGACTAAGCTTTGACGTACAAAAACTGGCACAATACGTGATCTAGGCGTTATTGGTTTTCATAAAGCATTTTATTACATTCGCGTCATCCATGCGGCTTTGCGACCGACCCTGTTTATTGTGAGGTTAATAAAATATTATTTTTCTCTGATATACGAAGCTCTCGTCTTCATATTGTTGTTGTTCTTTGGGGGGCTTGCTTTGATTCGATTGAGGTATATTTTTTTTTTCACATTTAGTAGCCATTTTAGGAAAAAGGGAACTCTTATGAAATCGTCTTCTCCGTCCGTCATTGAGTAATACAGTTATGTTTCTTAAAAATTACCGGATGTGTCTTTAAAACTACCGGATGCTTGAGAAAGAATGCCAAAGATCGTGTGTTGTGACGATGAAATAGTAACTAAGCAGAGCCCGGGCTCCAAAGCGGATACTTCAAACGCAGCCATCATTTACGCTAGGAGGTGATAAGTATACTTTTAAAACAATATTTAGATACTAGAGCTCACCCGAAGCTACACACAGATAAGGTAGTGTTTTTTTATGCTAGAGTAGACTTAATTAAAAGTAGTTACCATCGCCAATGGACATTTGCAACTTCAAATCCAAATTCATGATTCAAATTACAATTTTTTTTTTCAAAATAAGTTCCATTGGAGAACACTTTTTGAAGGTCATACATGTAAATCAAAATTTAAATCTACTTCCTTTTCCTTTTCCTGTGTTATCGCTGTTTAAAGAAGAAGCGGCAAGAAACTCCAAAAAACCCCAGCAACATGACTAGCTAAAAAAATATTTTTTCATCATAATTATTTATATATTATCTCAGGCTGTGTTTTTAAAAGAAGTTGTATTATAATTACTTTTCAAATAATTAATGTAGTTGTAACAGACAACAAATATTTTTACCGTCGCTGTCTTCAAAGGTGCAACCAATGTGCTGCCGGCCTCAAAAGGGGGCCGGAAACGGGCTGCTAATACCGGAACACAACTAAAAGTTTTTAAGGCGGTATACTCTGGACCAGGGGTGGTAGCTATCCCGACGGGCTAAGACCTACCACCTGGCTATGGGTTGTATTGTCGCTTCTTATGACAGGCCGCCTAACCCCAAAAATAAGTATTCTTTCTCCATTCCTGCACGGATAAGTATTAAAAAAATAATATCAAAATAATTTGTACGGATTAATCCTAATTTTACGTTATATATCTTTTCTCATGCATTTCAATATACACCGTTTACAATTTTCAATTTCTCAAGACTTCATCATAATATTTAGCTGTAATTGAAAATGATAAGAAATACAGCGGCAGTTGTAAAGGTTGTTGATTCGGATGATGGGAACAAAGTTTGTTTTATGAGATTAATGTTTATTCTTGCCGGCTTTGTGGATTTCGTGAGAAGTTGAATATTATGATAACGACGAAATGATAGTTTATATTATATGAAGCGTATGAAAATAATAGTGGTTTTGTTAGCTCTGTTAGCTTATCTACAATTTTATTTTGTTACTGTCCCTTCGACTTTCGCACGTAATAACCAATATTTAGAGACATTCATATCTATTGAACTCTACAAGATTGCGAAATAGAGTTTAATATTTAAGATAAAATTCCAGTCTTAATTCCGAAAATGTATAATTCATTTCACGGAGAAGTTCTAGGCCAGCTTTTAGACACACTAACAGTCAACAATTATGAAAGCGGACATTTAGAACTATACTAGGAATTGCAAAATATCAGTTTTTAAGTTATATTTTGAAATTACAAATAGTCCAATGCTATTTATTGGTGTAGAAATTCTTTGATCGAAGGGTATTTCTTGTAATATATATTTGCATCAGTATTAATGACAACACAAAGACATTACTGTTTTCATAAATATAAAAACCTTGGGGAAATCATTAAATAAGACAAGACAACGTGTATTTACGAAAGAATTGGAAGCTTTATTCATAAAGCTCACAAATTACAATGTAATTATGTAAATAAAAATCTGTAAGAACTGTTTTTATTACTGTTATTATAATGGTTGATTAATTCGGTTGCCTTCACCTAGATACAAGATCCTACTCACGATTTCTTTACAAGCATTTCTTTGTTACGAAGTTAGACATCATGTATTAATTTTTTGATATTTTGTCACTGAGTGACGGTGCCACCCCCGTAGACATATAATCAAATAGTACAAATTAAATAAAAATCATTGTATCCTAAAATAATTGCATAACACAAGTCTTTTGCTTGCTAAGGTATGTTTAAAGTGAAACATGTACCATGAAAAATTTCTATGGAGATCTTGTATCTCAATGTTTCATGCAAAATACATAATTTTGACATTTTGTGGTATATTTGTTATCTTCGCCAAAGATAAAATCTATACAAATCTGCATAAATGAAATCGCGGTAGCTTAACCTTAGCGCACTCGCGTCCAAAACTTAAAGGGCGCGAGGTCGAACCTTGGTTGGAAAGTATGCACCATTTTGTTAGGTTTCTGACTAAATGTGAAGGAAAATCATGATGAAACCAAAGATATTTTGTGGAGAAGTTGTTGAATTGCCAATAGTGAATTTAAATCTATTGAGGAATTCATAGGGGGGTGGTCATGGGATTTCACAGCGCTCACTAACTCAAATGAAAACAGTTTTACAATTTTAAATACCTGCCAGAAAAAAATCGGATCAAGGTTGAAGATTAAATCGACAGGATAAGTAAAACAAACGAAAATGTTCACAAAGTACTTATGTTGAAAACCCTTAAGAAGTTTTGGAACGCAGGTAATTTTTCCAAATTGAATTCTTTACAAACTCGCTAGGTATCATTTCTTGTTTATATGTATTGTTACAACTTAGGCTTCTACAGAGACAAATTCCACGTACAGTCTGTAAAAGCACATTTTATTACCCGTCGACATTTGAACTAATTGTAATCCTTTTATGATCGTTTTCTGTTGTTTACTTATTTATTGGTATACGTTTCTAGTATTGTTGAGAACAGCCTATTGTTCTATTGTACTCGTTTACGGCCGCTTGCAGGCTGTCTCATTAGCCAGGTGTTACGAATTATAAATACAAGCTGATTCTAGGAAATTATGTCGACGTTGCCGAGCGGGCACAATTGCATTTGTGCAATATAAAACGATGGCCCGATATAGAGAGGAGGGCAGTTGAGCGACAACTATGATCAAGGCGTGACGTATGTGCATTCAGGAATCTAATATTGACGAACTTTGCGCATTTTATTTTACCTCTCATATACTCATTATGATACCATGATAATCGATTCATATGCAAAGCCATCAAGAAGAATCAAACAACCATACAAACACTTTAAGAAACTCCCTTTCAATATAATATGTATATTAATATCGAATATGATTAATAAACCACAATATGAATATTTCAATAATAAAATTATTCCTCTAATATTCAAAAAAACCGGATCCAAAATGTTCAAATCAGTTTCATAAGTGGTGCTTGATTTTTAGCTATGAAAATTGGTTTAAACGAAGTGATTTATATTAATTATAGTGACGCCAACTCGACCATGAAGTCGTTGTAAAGTAAAAAATCTTTATTCAATTTAAGCTTGGTATCGCTTTATTATAACGTTTTTATTTACCTTTGAGGTCTATAAGAGGTTAATTCATTTCATGTACATCGCAAATAAATATTAAATGTTGAGAACACAGCTGTAACTAAATTCTCGACTATGAGAGTGAGGGATGTTTCTTGAACTAAAAAAATAATTAAATTAAGATAAAAATTGATAGAGTAAGGATAACTTTGAAGAAAGAGGAAAAGAAAAGACGTTTAAAAAGAACTCTGCCTTTGCCTCACATAGTGACAGAGGTAAATTTGAATAAAAAACTAAATTTAATTTTCTAGCGATTCTTCTTCAAATTCTTAACGTCAGTGATTATGTATCATATAATGTACACCTTGTTTTTACGAGTTTATTACGAGATAAATTTTTAAATAATATTTTAGTTAAATTGTTTTAGGTAGATGTTAATTTAAATAATTTTCTACTTTACTTCTTTAAGTTGATTGACATTGAAAGTTTATTAAATAGTGATTAATTACAAAAATGCATGTGTTTTAGCAAAGTCATCTTCTAAGAAAAAAACAATATATATATATATGTATGTATACTTCAGAGTGAATAATATGAACGATCGTCATTGCTGACACATATTTTTGATAAATTAATAATTCCAGAAATCGGATGTGATTTATATTTTCCTGTTAAATATTGCACACCGGACTATTGCGTCTTTTTTTTTATGTATTCGAAGTATATGCGACATGGAAAACTTAGCATGGATTTATGTGAGATACACATAATTTATTTTGATATATATTTTTAGAAAAAAAGAAAATATTTATTTTAAGTAAACTGTTAACCGTGATCTACGTGAATACTGCGGGGAAATTTTAAATTTTCTTACTTAAAATGTTTGTTTCTATTCCACCGAAGCTTTAAAACAAAAATGGTATAAATACAGTCCATGAGAAAGGAAATATAATTAATAGAATTTTCTTTCAGGTCTACAATTAAGTAACTTTAACAAGGTAATTGCTTAAGTTTAATAATTAATTAAGACGTACCGCTCAATATCTAATTAACCAAGGCTACATTCTCTGCCAATCATGCCTAATTCAGTTTTAGGAAACAATTTTACGGTGCTGAAATAATTATCACAATTTATCCCGTACTATATACCTTCGCTTATTTTATGCTAAGATGTTACCCGCGGTATCGTCAGCATACCCTTCGGACTCGTATCACACAGAATATTTTATGGATTCGAACCCAAGTCAAATGAGGCACGGGCGACTGATAGACTAGAATATTCCTTATTGCCCACAATGTTATAAAATAAATTCATACATACACAATCGTAATGGTAAGGACAATGGGCGCTCTTATCGCTGGTAGCAATTTCTTCCAGATAGCCTTCTGATGGACAGAAACTTAGTACGGATGGGTGTAGGTATGCAATAGATATAATATACTAATATATACATAAATAATAATTTTAATAGAAATTTATACTTAAACTTACATAAATTACAATATATACATAGGTACTTAATATTTAAATGTATATGTTGTGTGTCGTGGAACAACCCCAGCGCCGGCCTCGCCCTCACTGAAGCGGTGAGGCCGATAGTGTCAGAATGGCTGAATACGCGCCATGGTACCCTGACGTTCCTCCTGACGCAGGTCCTTTCGGGGCACGGATGCTTCGGGACCTCCCTGTATCGTATACGGCGGGAGCAGACCTCAGAGTGCCATCATTGCGTTGGTGGTGACAAAGATACAGTGCTGCACACCCTCCAGGTGTGTCCTGTCTGGGACGAGCAGACGCGTGGAACGCGGCTGCCACCTTCTGTGAGACCGTAATGTCTGTGAAGGAGTGGCGGAGCGGGAGAGGGAGCAGACCAGCACACCCCCCTCCTGCCAAAGCCGGCGGCGGCGAGGGAGGGTCGTAAATGACGACCTCCAGTCACCATAGGCTAAGGCCGTGCGGGCGACCTTTGAGGAACTGGGTCCCATAACTGGCTCGCACATAAAGGCTGGAGAGGAGGGACGCGAACAAGACCTGTGCGCCCCCTCTCAGCTCGTGGTGAGACCCGAGGTAGTTGGAGAAGCTTAGGTCTCCAGTTTAAAATGGAGGGGCCATCCCGTGAACGGGCTGGCCATCGTCCGTCAGGCCTAGAGGTGAATGCGTGAGCGAGCCCACAGCCCGGACATAGGACGCAACGAGGATCAGCCAGGGGTTTTAGTGGGTAGCCCCACACGCGGTGTGGCAATAACGTTCTTGCGGGAGTGCTAGTGCCACCCCGATGAGGCGAATCTCACAATCCCTCCCCACCGCGCTTGCCCCGCGGCGGTTTGTATTCAAACGGATTTCCTCTGGGAAAAAAATCGTGGAACAATACCACCCCACGTAGAACTAAACCACATTATTATTCAGTTAAATATTTGAGACAATGTTGTTTCACGAGGTCATTAAGCGAATGCACAAACTTGCCATCTTTTATGTTATGAGGTAATGAGTTCCAATCCCTTACAGCTTGCACCGTAAATGATTTATCATTGAAGTGTATGTGAGTATTCTTAGTCGGTAATTCAAAGATGGTCTCAGAATCCTCGAATGACCTCGAATGACCTCGAATGACCGACTGATCTACCACGAATAGTACTTTTGTTGGTTACTGTTATAAAATACAGGTTTTAAAATATATATTTATTTTTGTTTTAAACAGTTTGTATCTTTTCTTTTAAATATTCTACCAACGTGATAATATTTTTTGAAATATCACAAATAAGCATATCGACGCGTGTGGTCCAAATCGACATGGCAAAAATGTTCAATAAAGTATACAAATTACCTTCATAAATGTCCAAAACATCGCCTTTATGATAAAGATAAAATTTACCAAAAATATACTGATCTTATATAGAGAGCTTATTATTTTAAAATTACGTTCGGATCATTCTTGATTCACCTATTGTTTTTAAATAACGCAAAGCAATACATTATTAGAAAAAATAAAATACGCATTTAAGAAGTAAAATGCTATAGACCCTAAATGAAAATAGATGAAGCAAAAATCTGTGCTAATATCGTAGGAAGTGAAGATTTATTATTTATCTCTATCCTTATAGACAAGGGCGTGATAATATGTACGTACATATGGGTATAATGTTTTTAACTTAGTAGGCTGTTTAATCTTTTTCTCGGCCTATTAAAATGACTGAGTATCTTTTAACCTCTTCAAACCTATGCTGATGAACCAATTTTCCTACAATCTCAGTGTAATAGCTAGACACATCCACGATATATGTAAGTATGTTTTATAGAAAATAAGGACGCGGTTAGTCAAATCAACTGATATACTTTTTGTCATCTACAAAACATCGCCGTCATGAGTTGTTACAAGTAAAAGAAGTAAAATTACACATTCATTTTGTGCATACAATAATAGAATTATTTCTTCCATGGTATTTTAAAAGTAAGATGATAAGATGTTATTTTAGCAACTGTTCTTTTATATGTAAGTAATGTTCGAATTTATTGCAATACTAGCTGATGCTCGCGACTTCGTCCGCGTGGTGCGGTTTTTTAACTATCCCACGGGAAATCTTTAATTTTTCCGGATCAAAAGTATCCTATACGTTGACCAGGGAATATAAGCTACCACCATACAAAATTTCATTTAAATCGATCCAGTCGTTTCGGAGATTATTCGGTACAAACAGACAGACAAACAGAGAATCAAAAAAATTTAAAAAGTATCTAAATTACTTCTATTACACTTCTTATATCCCCGTGACTCGGTTTTTAGCATTTTTTTTTAATTGTACAGAAATTCGACCTCTACAGTTTTATTATATGTATGTATAGATAGGTATATCTGCATTTCTATTGAAAGTTTTTTCGTCCCGATAATGGTATGATGATGAAACTACACAGATCGTCTTTTAGCGATAAGACCACAGATAAGTACACAAATAAAACAGAGTTATCTATCTTCAGTTTTTCTCTACTATAATTTTGTCTTTTAATTTTATAGTTTAAGTGCAATGATGTTTCATTGAGTAACCTTCTTTATTGGTTATTGGTTTGAGGGGTCAAAAATATCTTCTTCTTCTAAATTTTGGAAATAATTTATCTCTTGTAAGATCACTAAAATTAGGTCATCATAAAAGTCTATTTACACAGTCTATTAAGGGTGGTTGAGATGTAAAAACGTCAACCATTAAGTATTTATAAGTTTATTTTCCGTCTAGACGTATTTACTCACCGTCTGGGATCGTAGAAACAGTTTCCACACACTGCATTACACTTACATTAATTTCATACAATATGGGTGTTTTGATCTTTTAACAGCGTTTATATTTTTGTAAAAGTTGAGTAGTAAGTACGTCTAATCGTCACCTCGTGTACGAGGAATCTAATGAAATTATATGAAGCAAAGTGTTCCTTATTATAAATTGGTTTACGTTTAATCAGTCACGCTTTATGTTAAGTGTTTCACACTTGTAAAAATAGGTATATCATTATTTTCTCATTTGCCATAATTAAATTAAAGTATACGTCATAGATGAGAAAATATTTATCAGTGCAGGAACAGAGAAATAATATTAACTTCTGCGGCCAGGCGGCATGTCGTAATAGGTGACAAAACAATACACAGTCAGGTGGTAGGGCAATTGCTCATCTGGATGGCTACCACCTCTGGTCTAGAGCATGTCGCCATGACAAACTTAAAATGTGTTTCAGCATTATTGGCTAAGTTCCCTTCTCGGCTTCGAAGGCTAACAGCACATTAGTAACACCTTTCGTGTTGTAAATGTCCAGAGGTAACAGTAACCGCTATCCATCACAGGCGGATCGTCTGTCAGTGTGCTGTACTCATACAATTAAAAACAACGAGACAATAATCCTTAAATTTTGGATAATAAATACTAGTATAACACTTCTACATTCAGTCTACATTATGTACTCAACCTCCTAGTTGTAAAAATTAGGTGCGAATGAAGCATCCGTTGATGATGATGACCTGCGCAAACTCGCCGGCAGGGGCTGAATGAGGAAGACGGGAGACAGGGATATGTGGCGCAAAGTTGGGGAGGCCTACGTCCAGCAGTGGACAGGGATTGGCTGAAGAAGAAAAAGAAGAAGCATCCGCTAAGGAGACCGGAGCTTGGCTATACTCCTGCTTCTCACTCTAAACCTTTTCCTTAAATATCAATAAAATACAAAAGAATAAATCAACGCATTGGTTATTCACGTAACTGTAGATAGAAACGGCATCTTAAAAATACCATTACTAATTTCTAAGAATGGTAAGAAAGTGCCTTCGTGTCTACGCATTAATGTTGCTACTCAGTATATTGCAAATAAAGAATATCACGCGTATCAAACTGAATAATTACGTACTTGAAATGAAATTGGCAGTTTATTTCCATATTTTTACAGCAGCTTTCCGTCTGATTTTGCTATCGTAAATTTCGGCTCTGAACTGTCTAGCATTTTACATAGCAAATGTAGTATATGTTTTCATCATTGAAAAGTAAAGAAATATGTAAAGATCATATAAACCATGCTGGTCATTTTAGAAGTGGGTTATTTTCGATTAAATGTTTTTTTTTTTGTAGCTACACAAAAAAAAGCAATCTAAATCTATTTCCCTATGCAACCATTCTTAGCGTTGACTGCCAAACACTTATCTAATTTATATAATAACAGCCCATAAACGTCCCACTGCTGGGCTCTGGTCTCCCTCTAAAGGGGACACGGACAGTATACCCGCCACGTTTGTCCAAGGCGGCTTGGCAGGTTAAACACATTGGTTATTCCGATGTGCAGGTTTCATCACGATGTTTTCCCTCACCGTTGTTAGCACGTGGTAATTGTAACAATATGCACATTAGGTCAGAAAGCTGCCTAAGTGGTGCATGCGTTCCGGCCAGGATTCGACCCGCGACCTTTGAGTTTGGGGCTCGTGCGCTGGCCATTACCCTACCACGACTTTTATACAACATATTTCGTTTTTTGTAATTCACTGCAGTATTGAATAGTAGCATATAAATTATAGCATATATAGCCAATTCACCCAAAATATGTCGCAAAACTGCTACATATAAATAGATGGGCAGGTAGACGAATGGACATAATATAATTTTTAGAATTCCGTTTATTGCTTTTTGGTTACGGTACTCAATAAGTAACAATACCTAACTACCAAACACGAAATTACTAACCTTTGCTCAACAAGAATGCAACCATTCGATGTGTCAAGTTACAGACGGTTGATAAATATAAGTATAATATGATATTTTATGATTACAATGATATGATTCACGGAATATTGTTTAAATACATATATAAATTTACATACGTAATTTTTTTTTATTTATTTATTTGGCACACAAAACAAGTTACAGCTGATATAAAGCACAACGGTCTTATTCATAGAGAGTTAGGGTAAGTTTAAACGCTTCTTTAGGAACCATAAACAAGTGTTCAAACTTACTCGAACTTTATGAATAAGACCGCAAAGATATAGTATAGTTAATATAAGGTCTGAGCTGACACTCTAAATATGTGAGCACATTAATGTAAGATAACATCGACAAAATTTAAATTGGTTAATAAACAAAGTGTTAGGAGCTAATTTTGTTAGTGTTAAAACGAAAAGAAAAAAAAGAACCAAATTATTTAATGACGTCAGGAAAGTTGCTGCAAATAATAACCCCAATTTCGCGTTTAAAATTAAAAAATTAAGATTTGAAAATATATACAGAACTGTTGTTACTTACAATTTCATAATATAATCTGCACATTCTTGTTAGTGATTTATAAAAAGAAGTGTTGTTTTTATAAACATCTAGAGAAAAGAGTCCAGGTAAGGGATTTCGAGCTTTATATCTAGTATTAAAGTTGATGAAGGAAGTATATCTGGACAATCTATGGAAGAATTTAAGAGCTTATGTAAATAGAACAGTTCATTGCACTCACGACGTGATTTAAAGTGAGTCAATCTTAAATTTGTTTAATTTTTTAGTGTTTGTTTGCTTTTTGTCTACAGTGTAAAAGGTGACCAAATTATTGACGCGTATTCCAGTATTGTACGTAATCGTAATTGTAGCCTAGCCACTCGTTTTTGTTACCATAATGTGAATTTATGCAATCGCATGTAACAACGTAGAGTGAAATCTATACTAATATATAAAGAGAAGAGTTTGTTTGCTTGAATGCGCTAATTTCAGGAACTATTGGTCTGATTTGAAAAATTCTTTCAGTTTTAGATAACCCATTTATCGAGGAAGGCTATATATATATATCATCACGCTAAGACCAATAGGAGCGGAGTACCAATGAAGAATTTTTCAAAATCGGGGGCTTTTTTCCTTTTGAGAGCTTCCGCTGCGTGCGCTGCATAAACGGTTAAAGTTTCGCAAAAATCATGTGTGACAGAATTGATCCCCTTTAAAAGTTCTAAAAAAACTCTTCAGCTTTCTATATTAGTATAGATATTTTCACTTTCTACGTAAACAAAGTCGCGGGTTAAAGTTAGCGTTAGCCCAAAGTAACTATTCCGTTTATCTGTGCAGGAACGGAGAAAGAATACAATTTCCTGCGGCTGGGCGGTCTGTCGTAAGAGGCGACAAAACAACCCACAGGTGGCAGGGCATTTGCCCGACTGGATGACTACCACTCCTGATCTAAAGTATGTCGCCATAACCACCTTGAGTTGTGTTCCGGCATTAGTGGGCAGGTTCTAGTCTCCCTTAAGAGAGCAGCAGCGCATTTGTAGCACCTTTGGTGTTGCAAATGTCCATTGGCTGAACTCCTGCAATAAAAAAATTAAAAAAATCCATGCGGACGAAGTCTCGGGCAGAAGCTAGTAAATAATAAAATACAACGAACTCTGAAGGGTTCCGTAAGCTAACCAAACTCTTTTGGTTATTTGTTATTGGTTATAGCTACGGTACCCGAACAAGCATTTGATTAAAAATCTCCGATATCTCGAAAACCGTCTTATTCAAACGAATTTTCGTTTTAAATATTTTTGACATATTGTATTATATTATTATTTTATATAATTTAATTTATCAAACTAATAGAATAAAAGAGAACTTTACTAAGTTATATTGTATTTTACCTATAATCTTTTAATACTAATGTTTTTAAGCTCTATGACATTGATATTTTTTAGAATGTTCCTCTTAAAAGTAAGTTAGTGTTAGATTTATTTGGTTGCATAGTTGTTCTTGTCATGATTCTTTATAAGGTTAATAATTAATTTTGTTGTGTATCCTCTTATTTCTTAACGATACAATTGGCCATTTCCTTATAACGTTCCGTATGAATAACAACGTTATATTTTTCTGTGATTAGCGCCTGTTTTGCATAGAGTAGTTCTCGATAATTTATCATAATTTTATGTAACAATATTTATCACTAATATGATGTGGTAATTGTGTAGATTATAATTAAAAATCTCTCAATTGTATATAGACGGTATTCACTATATTTTATTTTCATGTTGGCAGACGCGATAGATTTTTACTGTGTTCGATTTATTTTATTACATGTAAAACTTTAAATACAATATTTTATATAATATCTTATATAAAATATTATCTAAAATTTCCAAACAATAATGTATTAAATTCTTGTCATTCATAACCCTTTTAATTAAAATAGTTTATCAATGACTTCAATCCGCTATTGGTTGTGCCAATTTGCTAAGTTTCTTATACTGTAAAATTATTGGAGGGATGGCGAGGTGTTCTAAAAATGTTTCTGTAGAGCGAGTGTATGAAATGTATTTAAGCAGTAAGGTTCTCTGTTTATAAGTACAGTGACCAGTTGCTGTTCTTTTATTACCATAAACCTTTCTGAGTTGTTGCAAGTATTATATTAGACACAATTTTCAGAACTTTGAGTCTTAAATCTCATCACCTGTTTACGTAAATAACATACTTGTTTAAGAACATCTTTATGGTTTTTCAAGATTTGACTACCCCACAAGATTATTTCTGTACTGTTTGCCGTTCTATCCTTTTGGCCCCCCATTACCACAAAATTTTGAAAATGGAGTACAAACGAAACAACTTTGCGTTGGTAATTACTACTCAATAATTTAGGATTTTTTTTATCATAAATCTTCACAATATGATACGTAACGTAGTTTTTCATGATATATCTAGTTATTTTAATTATTCTCATGAAACCGTTTTACTTCTTCCTTTTTTATCAAAACAGGATTTTATTTTTTTTAGTTTAATTGAAAAAAATAAAAGAGATAAAATAATTTGGGTTTTGTTATTTTTTAAATACTACTTTATTCACAATAAAATAATAATGCATCTGAAAAACGACTACGCCTATCGCTCGAAAAATTAGTACCGAAAAATCCTCAAGGATATTGGCGTTGCTACAAGCTTTAAAGGCGCGCACAGACATCGCGAGGGGTGCGTCGCGAATGTTTCGTCACGCATGCCTCAAGCTGAGGCATACGACGGTACATTTATGCATGCGTCCCAAACGACACATGCTCAAGCTGAGCACGCAACAACCACGCGCGGAGTTCGTCAGTAAGAAAAATGGCTCCGGCAAGCCGAGATGTGAAGATTGTATGCAGCTGCGGCCTTTATATAATTATTACAGTCCCATAGCAATCTGTTATTTTAATAAAGCTGGACAAGTTTACGCAGCGATTCGTTATCGGGCTCCATGACGCATGAACGCGCGATCCAAAAACACCCATCCGGTTCACAGGTAGCGCACGGCTTGCATTGAGGCGGCGTTCGCGACGATCGTATGAGGCGAATGCTCACAGTGAGCACACACGTCCATACAGCCCGAGCCGTGCGCGACGAACTATTCGCGACGCACGCCTCGCGATGTCTGTACGCGCCTTAAAACGTCAGCAGTCAATGCCCATTCCGTCCGTACGACTTCGCGCCAGCACACGTACCAATGTTTACTACTGCCCTGGCGGTTGGGTGTTGACTGATCTTGTCCCTACTTTCGAATTTACCTTGTATAGGAAATAAGATTCGCTTCTACCGCCACATATATCTACAATGTGCACTAAAAAAGACATTACTACTTCCAGTTACATGTATAGCAGACACCCCAAATCTTTATATTTCTCATAATTTCACCACAGTATTGTACAGCGGCATATTTCACTACTTCATCACAAAATTTTATAGCGGCATAAATATTACATATTCTTACTAAATTTCCTAAGACAAGGCAGTTATTTACCTAAAATTTATGTATCAATAAACTTAGTTTTATAATGGTACTTAATATTAAATATTGCTATCAAGTGGTGTATTAGGAAATTTTAAATTACGCAATATATCACTTAAATTGCTCAGTATATGTATTTGTAGCTCCGTAAAATGGCAACCTTAACTAAATTATTACCTTTCATTAGAAATATTACATTTTTTTTAAATAATTTCTAGGATTCCTTAGCCGAATGTCAAGAACACATATACTGACCCTTCAAAGTGCGTAGTCCGAGAAACAGCCGATTTTATTAATGGAACGCTCGCTATACGAGTACTTTCATTTTTATCAGTGATTTGATAACTGTTTCTTTCTCGATGAATGATATAAATACAATTGGCATTATTAGTTATTATTAATTATAACTGCTACTGTTATTAAATTATAAAAGCTAATGTCATTTCTACCATAATTAAGTTAAGTTTTGTTTAATCTATCTATATAAATGAAAATGAATCGTATAAATGTATTTACGCGCATAACTTAAGAACGACTTTACTATTATTTATATTCACAATTGGAACTGGTAGGTGGCGCTGGGATCGGTTGCTAGATTATTTTCAGAGCCATTGGCTTCGTCATCGTCTGCCGGGACCTCTAGTTACTTATAAATTCCAATGTGTATTATATATTTGGTCAAAACAAACACTGTAATGTTGCTTCTGCCTTAACCACAATTTAATACCACTTTCGCAATTCTAAGTACCTTCAAGAAGAATTACTGCAAGTCAGAGGTTAAGTTGTGGTCAGAGGGAAATCACGGAGTCCGTCCAAGATTTATTGGCCTTCATTAATAAGGGTCGAGTCTAAGCTATACATCAATCAATTAATGTTAATTTTAAACATCTCTCGACCTACAGTATTGGTTTTAATATTACGGGTTAAGCAACTGACGTGTCGCGTTTTGATTTTGAGATTCGCCTAACCGTTTTGATCCTTGCAGGAACGGAGAAAGAATACAATTTCCATTTCCATTGGCTCGTCTGAGTGGCTACCACCCCTGATCTAGAGAATGGCGCCATAAAATCTTGCTTGAGTTGTGTTCTGGGATTACTGGCCAGGTCCTAGTCTCCCTTTAGTAGTACTGTAGCACTTTTGATGTTACAAATATGGTTCACAGGCCATGGTAACCACTTTTCAACACGTGGGCCGTCTCTGCCTGTCTGCTAACTCGTGAATAAGAAAAATCCGGGCAACCTTTTTAATTTTCCGCAATTAAATTATTTACTTAACGGGTGTGATCGTTACCGAAAGTAGATACGTTCTTGTGTTAACATCAGTTTACTCTTCAAGAGAACGAAAAATCAAAAATCCAAACATGTATGAATAGTATCAGGTGCCAAAGTTATTATTGAACTTGTTGTGCCAGCGACACTTCATTGGCGTCGTTGCCATGACGACGACGTGTTCTGAATTTGCATTTGTTTGTGAATTTGCATTGGCGACACCAAAAAAAACACGACCACAGTAGCACCTTTTTCGCTATATTCGTCTATCCCAAGAAAACGAACGAAAGAAAACGACGTCATTTATCGAGATAAAATATCCCAAATTCTCACCCGGGATGTAAGTTAGGCCTGTCTCCAGTTTCATTTACTCTGGTCAGTAGTTTTCATGTGATGCTCGAACAGACGGACAGACAAAAATTCTAAAACATGCATTTTCGGATTCTACAGGTCCGAATTAGCCCCCCCCCCCCCCCTGAATTTTTTCACATTTTGAAACGCAGTTCAAAAACTCGACACTCCCAACAGATATATTATAAGTAGATAGATGTAGAAGTAAAGCAGCAATTTGCAGAACGCTAAATCTAGTGCGCTCTAGTGTACTAGATAAGCAAACCTGGCAGAGCCCATACGATTGCACTAGATTGGATCACTAACTGCCAAACTGCCTTTTTACACCATCCAATTTTAGCACGCTAGCTCACATAGTGCTCTGCAAATTCGATAATGTAATGCCCGCTTATTAAATATCATCCATTCAACGATCTTTTGATATATTTTATTGGATAGACCAAGTTGTTCCGTTTCCAATTTATCCTTTACAATACAATTAAAATGAGTCAATTGATTGGGCACCCAATTCATTCGTCTATCTGATAAGGGTAAATTAAAAAGTACAACGAAACTTGGATAGCTGGATCCCAAAGGTACTGGAAAAGTTGTACACGTACACTAATTATTGAAATTGTTACTTTATACACAGAGTAGGTACGTAAAGCTCGTCATACTTTGTTTCATTGAACTGAATTGATGGGTGTTTTATCTGGTTTGTACTTCGTTGAAACAAAGTAACGTAAATTATGAACATCTTAACCCAACCGTAAGAAATTTAATGAGTAACTAAAGACGGGCCAAGTGCGTGTAGACCACGCCCAGTAAAGATTTCCGACGTGGAGTAGAAGTGTTTAAGGTGTTTAACATTGGGCTGCAATTACGTTAAATATCTACTGTCTGTTTGAATGTAAAATCAAGAAAGTCAAGCTTCTCTATCTACGCAGTGGAGAAATTTAGTACGGAAGTAAAAACACAAATGTGTCACGTTTTCTTGCAACGTTTTAGCGTCACCGTTGCCTTGAGTGTACCGAAACTAGTAGATATACAATTTAATATCACTGCTGTAGGAGGGTGGATGGTGGAAGTACATATGTATGTACTATACTTTTTTGAATAACTATTAAAATAGGCTAAGTTCGTGTGTATCGTATCGTATAAATCATGCTCTTTTCTCTTTGTTATGTTTTTTCACTTCTATTCTGTACAGTATTCTTTCATTGTTAGAGTTACTAGAAACCATTTTTTTTTGCCTGAAGCATACATAGGCAGACGGCCCATCTGGTGGAAAGTATTCCCCAGTACCTATAAACGTTTGCAGACGGGCTCCCATCTTGGACCTGGAAATTATTCCGCCTTTGTTAGCCCCACGACGTAATACGGAGGGAAAACTTTGGCAAGAAGTTCCTTGCATATAGTTATAGTACGTGGAGTAAACATTCTAGAGAATCGTTACGTATTTGAGTATGGTAGCTCAAGGATATGAGGATTAATATCCCGTAGATGTCTAGCGGTCCGGTTATGAAAGCGAGGCGTTGGCACCAAACCAAGTAACTCACCCATTACGATATCAAGCCAACATTTTTTGGCTAGACATTCTTTCCCCACTGCCTAGCGATTTTTGTAAGCGTAGGCGATTCTCACCCTGTTTTATTAGAGCAATAAGCGGTGGAAATGTCTGTATAAAGGATTATGCCCAAAATTGCACCAAGGAGGTTAAACTAATGATGTTGTTTAAAAACATACAAAAATATTTTAAGATATTCCGCGTAGTTTATGTAATATTTAAAGATGCGAAAATACTTCAGACGATATCCTCCCTCCATCGTGTATACCGCTAGACTATAAACATCACAGTTACGATATTCAAAACTAGATGGCACTGTTTATTTTTAATACAATCACAAAAGCACCTAGATTTTAAGATTTGCAAGTTATTTTGAAACCATTATTATTTTCCCAAAAAGTATACTTATTTAATGCAATACATAACTTCACTGGCAACTAATTTTGCAATCTGGGGCATTTCTCTGTAGTAAGTCTATACCTATTGAGATGGGCATTGTCATTTGTAAGACTTGGTCGGACTAAATTAAACCAATCTTGCATTACAAAATATTTGTCAACTGGGAACCAAATTGTTTATTTGGATGAAGAATGAACTCTTACATTATGCTATGATGATACCACCCGGAAAGTGTTATAAGTGAATTAAATGATATTAATCAAGTCTCGTGTGAATTGGTATTGTCTCATATGATGTAACACAAAGAATGTTGTGTTTATTAAATATTACGATATTGTGCGATGATTCAATGAATATGAAAGTTTTAGCGATTTTTACGTTCCATTTATTCGATAAATTGTTGATTACGTTCAATTTTCGGGTAACTCTTATTTATTTTGATTGTTTATTTATGTTGATTTTCTTTGTATTTATTAACTGTATTTTCGGCATTTAAGACCAAGTAGGTCTTAGGCTACCAAGTTATAAGTAGATAGCCAAATGCTTAATGTTTCACGTGATTAAAATACTACCGTACTGTTGGGTATATGTATGCCATATATACTAATACTATAACTGTACGTTGCGAATCAACAACCGCCTACATGAATACGGCCAGTTTAGTTATAATAAATAGTACGGGGTAGTTTATTTTATTGTTTAATACTTGGACGAATAAAAGTATAGATGGAGCGTGACGTGAACAAAAGCGTGAAATGAAGTGAAGATATTTCAAAAACTTGTGTGCGTAAACCTGTATATAGTTCGGCCGAAAAAACCTATATATATATAGCTACATTTGGCATCTATCAAACTGCTTTTAGTGGTTACGTGAACTATCGATGATGATACAATTAGAAACTGGAATCAATATAGGAAGTCACACATTACCGCATCGACTGAAATAAAACGATTTATTATTTTTTAAAAATACGATTTACGTTTTGTTGCCTTTTTTATTTTTAAAATGTAGAAAATATGCAAAACTTATTTACGATTTATGTTTAAACAATATTGTCGTGTGTTACGTTTCTAAAGAAATAAGCTAACTATGCAATTTTAATGTGATATAAACTATTTTGATACTGTTACAAGGCTAGTTCGTCCGTATTATATGAAAGTTCAAATGGGGCTTCTTAGAACGGCTCAACTATAGTATATATGGTTTGCGTTTGTGTGGTTGATAATACATATCTACTGGAAATTATTTCACCTTAATACATACTATTTTGATCATTTACTGTACGGGCTTACGGCACGACACCCATACAAATGGTGATGATGATGAGAGAGAAATGATAATAAAAGATAGTTACTCGGATAGCTATAATGCTGTATATTAAATAAAATGCTAAATGCTAATGATAAATGATAATGATTGATAAATGCTATAAAATGATAACGTTTGCTAAAATGATAGCGTGTGCTGTACCGCGACATGTGAGAGCGACCAAGCGCGGTCGCTACTTGATTTGGTTGACATGAACACTTTTAAGTTTTTATGTAAAACCAATACATAATTTACGTGGCCCGTACAAATATTTAATTCTCCTAACCCACTGAGCCGCGACTGGAGTTCTATTTCAAAATCGGCTTCCTTTAGCCGGCTTCACTCTGAGACATCGGGGCTTGTTCTACCTATCTTTCATTCATCTGATAGTATTATAAAAAATTGCTGTAGCTGCATCAAAATCAGCTTAGTCTGGGTTCCAATTTACCACTTGACACCTACGTATTTTGGCATTCCAGTGGGGTGTAATTAGAGTACTGAAACGTACTTCCACACATAGCCAGCCATTCAAAGTCAGGTCTCACCTACAAGACGAGAACTTTGTTGACCAATTAACAATGCTTTGTTCCCTTCATAATTGGGAAGTCAGACGGCAGTTGCCCTCATGAAATTCATTATAAGTAGTTGATTTCGCAGATCTGTCAGCAGCGTTGGTCGAAGTTCAATTCAACTAAAGCTGAATGCTGTAGTTAAAACAAAATTAAAAATGAATCAAATTTCTGAATTTTTATACAAATTACGTTCTACTGGAGAAGATTCTCGAACACCATCATAGATATGTTTTAAAATGAAGTCTACTGCCTATAGTATAGCATTAAGGTCGTGTCGTAAATTATAGTCCATAAATAATTCAATATCTTCTGCTGGATTTGGGCATCTTCGTTTTGTAGGGAAATGGGCAGTAAACCCGCCAAGCTTGTTCAAGACGGATTAGCGGGTTTTACACATTGATTATCATTAAGTAAGTTTTACACATTGATTATCGTTAATCACGACTTTCACCGTCAGCAACTATATGCAAGCAGTTATAACTATTGTATATATATGCACTTTATGCCAGCGAGCCTAAACTGGCCACTTTTGGAGAATCGTGAAATTGACACTTTTCTAATACTAATAGGTATAAGATATAGCACAAAATTCCATTTTGTTTTGACACTTGTCGTATTCGTAATGACAATCTGCAAAAGCAGCCGCTTTAGACCCCCAGAAAACTGCCCAAGCGGAACATGCTTCCTGGCCAGGATTCGATTCCACATCATTTGAAACGCGAGTACATTAGACACTAAGCTACCACAACTTGATGTGCCTGTTAGCTATTTCGATGGATCATATATAAAATCATTATCAAATACTAACTTGTATGATAAGAGAGGTTACTGGAGACCTAACGAACACTCGCGTATAAAGTACCTATATACGTGTCTAAAACAGTTCTGTCGATTTTATGGATTTTGGTATCGTAAATGGTGTTTACGTTTGCAGATTTGTGTGTGAATTTTCCGTGCAAGAGAGTGTAAAATGTTTGCTAAATATATTTTTAGCGTTCATGTAAGCATTCTTTCTTATATAGAGTGGAATTTTTTAATGCCACCTGGAGGAAAAGTACTCTAAATAATAGAGATAGCAAATTTTACTCCAAAGAAACATTTCTTTATTTTTGAAAAGAAATAAAACTGCATTCAAAGATTTTCGAAAATTCTCTTACTTCACCCGGGAATCGAACCGACTAAAATCTGTAAAAATTACACCCTGTAATTTTATTGCATCGATCGTTAGGGTCAATCACAGGGATGAAATCTCTCTAACATACTTGGTAAATTGAATTAAAGGAAAACCATGAAATCTGTGCTTATAAATTCAATGGGTCAAGCTAAAGCACTTTTACTCAAAGATCATCTGTTTCTGTTTACTTGTGTTAGTAATTAATAATTTATCATTGAAGTTATTTATCAATTAAAATGACAAATTATGTACTATTTAGATAAGACGATTGCAATAGCACGTGTTTGTAATGCAAACTCCTTTACCAAATTTACCAAGTATGTTAGAGAGAGTTCATCCTTGTGATTGACCCTAACGATCGATACAATAAAATTACAGGTTGTAATTTTTACAGATTTTAGTCGGTCCGATTCCCGGGTGAAGCAAGAGAATTTTCGAAAATCTTTGAATGCAGTTTTATTTCTTTTCAAAAATAAAGAAATGTTTCTTTGGAGTAAAATTTGCTATCTCTATTATTTAGAGAACTTTCCCTCCAGGTGGCATCAAAAAATTCCATCTTGTATATCAAACTAGAGGTCCCGGCAGACGTTGTCTGAAAAAGTTGAAGTTGAAAAAGTAAAAATCTAGGACCCGATCCAGCGCCCCCTACCGGTTCCAATTGTGAATATAAACAAAGAGGGGACGCACTCAAAAAATCATCAAAATCGATTCAGGACATTAGGAGGATCGTAGAACCCGATTCCAGTGCCTACTAACGGCTCCAATTGTGACTCTAAATAATCCGGAGACTCATTCAAACGCTCAGAAAATTTCATCAAAATCGGTAAAGTCGTTCTCAAGTTATGCGCGTACATACATTTCTACGATTATTTTTATTTAAATAAGCATAGTATTTCCTTTTCTTGGGTTTTTGGGACATCCGAAACAAATGTAAATAAATATTAACTTCAAATTAACATTAATATTTATTTATATAATAATATGATTAATATTCTAAATATTAATTGTTATTCTGAATACTTTTTATAAAGTGAGTAAAGTAAAATATACACAGGTAGATAACACTTTATTGCACACAAAAATGGTGGGTTATCTGCCTGTCTCTAAATACATGCACTAAAAAAAACTTAATATCTTCCACACAAAGTCTTGTTCAAAAACAAATAATATTCTACAACTATTATTCGTTTTGAATCAGAATTAGCCGCTTGTTTATTGAAAAAAAAAATGCCAGTCTTCCAAGTTCTTGCCAATATTTCTTTACTAAGTATAGGTCTTCGTCACCAAAAATTAAATTAGTCGCAAGAATTACTGACCCCGTCTAATATAATTAGCAAATTAAAGACAGAACGCTAAAATCATCATGCTTTATCGTGATTTTTCTCACAAACTTAGTATGGTCATTAAGAAATACAAGTGGGAGTTGCTAAATTCTTTAAGCTAGAAATCTGTAAGTGGCAAGTAAAAAAGTAGTTTAGAATAACTATTTATATATCCGTGTTAATTATCCAGGTAGGCCTTAAGGACCAAATCTTAAACTATTATATACGAAATAGCGAAAAATACTCAAAGAAGTCTCGAAGCTGATTTTGATGAAAACTAAAGTGCTATCGTTATATTTTCACAAAATCAGTTACCCTTGTCATCGCATCCGCTGATTTTGAAAAAAAAATAACATTCTGTATTATTACACCAATCCATAGTGTGATCAATGCTTGTAAAGATCAATTTCTTGGCGATAAAAATACAACTTAGAAGAAATGTTATATTTGACAAAATGTTTTAATAAATGTAATAATTGATTGTTTAATACCATGAAAGAAGAATATTAAGGAATGACAATTGCCTAGTAAACAACATAACTTTTGGCATTCTTGCGAAACACATGGCACCACCAGTTCATCCTAATTTTTATGAAAATCTTAACTAAAACTTTCTGTAAACTTTTTTATTTTTAAAATATATTTATAAACTTAATGGAGACATAAATTGAAATACTTTATTAACTCCTTTTCGATTTGTAAACATGAATTTCATGAATCTTTACCATAAAGGTACAGATGCAGGCGGGAGTTGAAGACACTCATATTTTAGGTATCAAGAAATACCCAATCCGTCAGAGATAAAATTAATATTTTTTTATTCATCTTTGAAAATTGAAACAATTTTAGTCTTTGGTATATTCCCCGGAAAGTGTCAAATTACTCTATGCTTTCTTAGGATCGCCCAGAGGCCAATTTTCGGTAATGTGCTGAATTTGCAAGGTTCGTCTATAAGGGTTGTTATCGCAAAGGTGCCTCCGAAGGGCAGGTCTGATAGTTGTGTAAGTTATTCTTGACCCTTAGAAGGATATGTTATGACCATCCTGGGGTAGGGTATCGAAAGAGTTGTATTTCTTGATAACAAATGATGGGGGTTGTTACGCAAGTACATGGACGAGAATACACAGAATGTTATTTTCGAAAGTGAATATTTGATTGCTTTTGTATTTAATTTGAATGGCTTTCGAAGAACTACTACTAACTATACACTGTTTATCCTTAGATCATTTTTTCATACATTGCAAAGAGGATTTTTGCAATGTATTGCACAATTTAATCATGTTTAATATGTTAGACAATTTAAGCCACATCTAAACTTAGATATTACGACAGAAAATGTTTATTAATCATATAAATACACAATTTAATTAAAATTGTATCGAAAAATTTATCTCCTAATAAAAAACGTATAATAACTACATTGATCAATTTACCTTGAAAATATTTTTAAGCTCTACCACTTCCATTTTTTCCGAATTTCCACCCCATAATTAACAAGTCAGGGTAGACACGATTTAAATAGCAAATATATTTATTACAAATGAAAAACTCACCAATAGTCATCATTATTATTTCTGAAGTTCTATATAAAACTTAAATAAGAATTGCCTTTAATTTTAGGTTGCTTGAAAGGGATCGCTTTAAGCGATAAAGCCACCTGTTGTATTGTCAATAAAGTATTATAAATATGGATTTTTGTTTGTATGGATGCACTTTAAATTGTTATTTATCTGTTTAATGATAGCCCACACACTTATGTGCACTGATAACACTTTCATGCCTCGATTTCATGTATGGTGGCCAGCCCCGATTTACATTTTCGTCGCGATTTCACTGCAGCATTGTACAGCGGCATATACAATACAGCTTCCTATGAAATTTCGTACCTATATACTAATAAACCCAATACTTTTAAATTAAAAGTGACTCTGATATACCAAGGTATACGGATAGATAGACAGACTTGACAATTTTATTTTTTTCTGTTTCTATAAGAAAATACATTACATCCATAGTCTGACCGGTATAGAAATACGATAGTATTCCCAGTTTTACCCGCAAAATAGAATAATTCTATCACCAATGTCTACTCGGAAATAATCGAATGAAATGCTGGTATCATTTCTTCACTGCCCTTCAACCGAACTGAGTTAGGGACGAGATAGGACACGTAATAGCCATGTTTGGGCCAATGGACCGATTCATTCTGATTGGTCGGACGGGTGCCCCCCTATAAGGAAGCCAATAAGTCATACAGATGCTTAGGGCTTTTGAAAGGTTAACGAGGTTATTAAAAGATATTCACTTTTTTGAAACTTCATGACTTGGTAACATTTTTTAAGCTAAGTCGTATTTGATTCATTCATTTTATGATTGACGCCTAACAACGCAGTTGTTAAGGTAGCTCGAAAAGTCATTTCACTAAACAGATGAGATTTTCCGCAGAAACATAATATTTGCAAACCCAACAATCAACATCAAATAATCCTAATTCGCCTCGTTCCTTTAATATAATTATTTTTTGAAGATTAAAAGACTCTTTTCTAAAATTTCAAATTTCAAGATAACACATTATTAAAACAAAGAAGATAATTATTGTTCATTATAGAACAGGTGTAAATTTACAATATTTTTGTTTCATTGTGACACCTTTTAATGGTAATTGTAACAGTAAGCATAATTGGGCCTCAAAGCTCTAAGAAGCGGTCTCGGTCTGGATTTAAATCTACATTTTGACTTAAATCGATATGTAAATAAATAAAGAAATTATAAGTAAAAAAACTTTAAACTTACTCTAATATGAATAAGACTGTGATGCTTCAGCTTTGGTTTTACGTGAAAACAACTTTTTGTTATTTATTTTCATCGAAAAAAATTTCCAACAGTACAATAATAATCATTTATTTACATATCGATTTAAGTAAATTCTTGTACTTTATTAAACAATAACAGTACTATATCAAATAACAAAACATTAACCTCCTTTGTGTTATTGCTGGATTATAGTGTGTTATGAACAAATTACACTATTCCATAACATTGTTATTGTTAGTTATTAGAAGGGGGTGCATCAAGATAAGGATTATGTTTCCTATTATGACATCAGCCGGTAATTTGGCTTTTATTCAATTATCTAGAAAGTATATTGTAATGGTTTTTTTGTATTACTTTTATTGTATTGAATTTTTTTATTGAATAGTTAAAACAAAAATTGATAATCGAGTTTGACCGGTGCACGTAGTTATGCAAGTCGGAACCAATTCACAATTTTAACAAAAGAGCACACAACCTTTTTAAATCACATTTTTTATGTGGTAAACAAGATATAAGCTATTTATTTATGTTTAATATTTATTATGCAAAATATTTTCCAAAAAGAGGTATGCGTAGAAGACCTATACAAAGTTTTTTATGAACATCTTAAGGGGGTGGCTACCTACATGGTATAAGTTTGGCAAACTTTCGTGATAATAATTTAATTGATATTTATATTAAAAAGATCTGTCTTAATTATAATACGTCAGCGAGATATTGTATTCCGTTTAGGTTGCTTCTTAACTTGGGTTCATTTCCTCACAACACCAGCATGTAACAGATACACTCTACATTAGTATAAGTTTAGTATTAAAAATAGAAAAAAATAATATTATAAGTTATTCTTAAGGTACACTACAACATAAAAATCACTAAATTAATATCACACACAGTAACAAAAATAAACAATAAGCATGTATGAAACTCTAAAAACTTCATAAAAATTAAGTTGTAAAAAAGGGTACGGAACTCGAGTCCGTAGTTGTTAAAAAAAAAACTTGGGTTCAAAGTTTTATGACCTTGTACATATAAAAATTACAATTATCATATGGGAATGGTAACAATTATAAGTTGCTAATGGTGAAATAAAACACCTGTACAGGTACGTTTTCTAGTCCCTAAAATAGGGATATATATATTTTTAAATGATCCAATTATACGCCTTGATTAGGAATTGATTGCATATCCTTCTCTTGGTACTGCGATATAAAATGTGTTATGACTGCTTCAAATTAGAAACAATAATCTTCTATGCACACATAAAATATTGAATGTCATATGATATTCAAATATGATATAGGTTACCAATATTTACTTTTACTCGACGGTGTTACTGGCTATAAAAAATTATAGGGACGTCTTCCTTGACAAGCTTGTGTACGTTTACCCTAACATGTTATTACTATGTCCCTCGATTTCATAAGTTACCAATAATACGAGTAGCAGACGATATTTTGTCAGAGTAAAGAAATAATTCTTATGTTTTAAATATCACTTGGCACGCTTTGTGTATCTAATTAGGGTCGGTTATTTATGAATATTCAAGTTTTAGAAAAAGTCTGAGCAAATAAGCACCAGACGAAAGCTATCCGTTATCCGATCCGAACTTCAGCCACAATATAATAGGTTTTTAAGCGCGGCGAAGCATCGAAGTTATTGCGACAGTTAAAACTTCGATAGAAATAAAAACCGACTTCAAAAACTAAAAAGTATAAAATAACTTATTTCTAAAGCTATTTTTAGTTTTTGAAGTCGGTTTTTTTAAACGAAGTTTTTTTATTTGTTACTTTTTAGTGTCTAGCTATGGGGTAGCCCTACGAAAGGTGCCGCGCGCCTTAAAAAATATAGGTCCCAAGAAACAGGAACACGTAAAATCGGATCATAAAAATGTCATAAAATAAAACTACTGGACCAAACTATGTTAAATTTTTAGGGGACCAAATGGCAACTATTCCGCATAAAAATAAAAAAGAATCACGTAAATCGGATCATAAATCTCAGAGTAATCGGTGTACATACATAATATATATATATATGATTTGATTGGTATATATATATAATATATATACCAATCAAATTGAGAACCTCCTCCTTTTTGAAGTCGGTTAAAAAGGGACTTTAATGTTGAAATTAATGATTTTTTAAATAATTAATTCGCCAAATTGTCTTTTTAACCTATAAATAGAATAGAATATTCTCTATTGTACACAATGTTATAAAATAAATTTATACAATCATAATGATAAGTACAATAACGGGTCTTATCGCTGGGAGCGATTTTGTTCCTGAGATTTGGATGGACAGAAACTCGGTACGGAAGAGGGTAGGTATGCAATAGATATAATATACAAGTAAATATAATGTATATTACTTTTATGAGAATGTAGTCTATTGGACTACGACATTGGGCAAGTAAAGCATTTTATACCTGTATTCTGAACTTCTCACAAATATCGTACGAGTACAATGGAAACGACTATTGTTCAAGAAAATATTTATAGATTGAGCAATGTAAACATTTTCCTTAAACCCTTTTATGGCCACGTGACGGCTACAGACCGGAAGTAGACGACTGGGACGCACCACTTCCGGCCCAAAGGGTGTCTTATCAATACCTATTATATGGTTGGGTGAACTTTTGTCAGTGCTATCTAGCCTTAAGTTGCTATTGCTTTATTACATATAGATAAAAAGCAAATACTCTCATTGACATAATTTCAAATTTATTCAGTCGCGATTTATTGACGCAGTAAAATTGAAATATAGTAAAGTATTTATTTTCAACCGATTGATGGCCGGGTATATATCTTACTATTCAATCACTTGCCTTACCATCAGTTGAATATTGACATTATTTGTATAGAGCTTATGTCAAAATTTAGCCGGTAGTAAGGCGCATAAACGGCCGGTAAAATATAGAAACCGGCCATTAAAGGAAACAGAGAAGTACTACAATTTAGTCCAAAGTTATCGGCGTATTATAAAAATGTTATTTAATAAATAAAGATCTCACTGCATTGGTACTATTTAGTACAATATTATTTTAATATGATCATTTTAATATAAAAATAATTTATATGCTAATAATAAATCTTACTTTGTACATACATGTGAATGCACAAAAAGAGAATTTGAAAGGAAACGGATATTCTTTCGTACATATTTGAGCTCAGATTGCAAAAAGACGAGAGTGATTTCATTATGTTGATATTTTTATAATTGTATTCGGTTTAGTTATTTCGAATGAATTAATCGTGGTGTAAGTGTTTTCATATTATTAATTCTGGTGGCCTCTGTGTTTGAGCAGGCTAAGTCTTTGCCAGCTTATTTCACTGCAACGCAGAGGCTCCAGGTTCGATCCCTGGTATGGTAAATTTCGGAAACAAATTTTCTTCGTTAGTTTCCATGGTCTGGGTGTCTGCGATCAGCTCCAGAGTGGACCGTTGTATATTACTCATAACACAAGCGTAACTTGCTTAATTTGAGGATATACAATATGTGTGATTATCTGCCGATTATTATTATTAATTGTTGAAATTCTGTCGCATAAATCGATTATCATAATGGTTAACTTATTTTAATTGTGACTTTATTTTTAAGATTTCGCGTCTTCCAGATAGGATTTCGGGCTGAAGTTTTCCATTATGTAATAAAAAAAATATAACGCATTTTAAAGCCATATCTTAACTCATTACATTTCTTTGGCCTAAAAGTCTTCTTTAAAGAATACCGATTACAATAAAAAGTTGTGCTTCTTTCATAGAATCCACCTTGTACTGTCAAAATGCAGTAACATTTTTCTATTCTATCAAATAATATTAAGATAATGGAAGGTAGTGGAACACGAACTGATCTTTCATTTTTTCCCAACAAGACACAGTAATTCCATTATGCCATCAGCCCACGTCCAAACGAAACAATGTGCCAGCGAAATACTCACGCACGTTTTGTTACGAATAATAATGGTTTCACGTTACTATTAGATCCGATATGGATCTTTATATCTGTAACTTTTGGAGATCTTTAATTACAGATCTTCTAGCCCAAATTTAAACCATTTCATTATAGAATATTTATTAGAGATACTCTTATTGTTGTCTCAAAAAGTGAGTATTAACTAAGAACATTAATGTTGCCTTGTTGGTTACTTGGGTTTTGATCGCGGTCCATTATTTTCTATTTCGCAATTGCTCTTATTTTTTCCGCACAAATGCAGTCTAGCCTATCTCTGATGTATTTACTTAACATATGTATTTTTTAAAAACACTAAAAATTTGAAAGCATTTACTTAGAGTCTTAAAATTTGGTCTGCCTTTTTTTATAACATAGAGCTATCTTGCTCCCATCCTCCCATAACGTAGTCAGGGACCTTGCTAGTCTTATATTATACTATGAAGTGGAAGACATCTTGGTTACATTAGCTTGAATCTGATACATGCTTAATGTATTCAATAAGACTCATAATAAATTAGTAGGGATTTGTGTTCTATTCAAACTACCACCCGCACACACACACACACACACACACACGCACGCACACTCACTCACACTCACTCACTCTCTCTCTCTCTCTCTCTCACACACACACACACACACACACACACACACACACACACACACACACACACACACACACACACACACACACACACACACACACACACACACACACACACACACACACACACACACACACACACACACACACACACACACACACGCACACGCATACACACATACAGGCGCACAACCGCACTTCACACCTGTTTGCTATTTACCTGCTGCGGACACAACCACTCGAAACCCATCTATTTATCTCTTTCTTTATTTTCTTCAAATATTTGTAAAAGTACTCTCTGTAATTCAGTAAATTGATAGTCTTAAATTTAAGCAACATAGGAAGAGCGAGGTTTCCCAACACAAGTATCATCTGATTACTTTCTGGGAAGCCCCGGCAACTTACATGTATGGACTTATTGAAATAAATACATTTTTATTTTTATTATTTTACTTATCTATACTTATCTGTATCTTAATATTTATTTACTCAATCCTATTATTATTATACTTGTTAACTATGTATATTATAAATGTATCACATTTTTGAGTCTAACCTTCGTTGTTTCTAATACCACAGTATCTATGTTATATACGTATTCTCTTATGTCTATGTGTATATAATATATCTTTGATTTATCGATATATTTCCTATGGTCTGTATTTTAAACACTGCTTTATTAGAAGTTTATTAATAAAAATAAAGCTGGATAATATATTTCTTTGAGTGTTATGAATTTAATGTAAAGTAGCTTCACACACTAATAAAATTGTAGAATTATATGTTATTTTAGATTCACGTTCCAACTATATTTTGTGGTGACAACACTGACAAAGACTGTTTTTCTTGAAGGTGAGGTGGGGAGAGAGAATGTACAAGGAGATGTTCCTTGGCACAACCAACACTGTTTTTGGACTGGATATATAGTTCCTGGCTATGTTAGGAATGACACGCATGGCCTGAACGTCTAGAATTAATTTAAAAAAATGGATATATGTCATGCATGGATTAAATAACAATGAAGTAGCTGTTTCACGATTTTATAAATTTTGAGATATATAGACTTTAAAATTATTTAAAAATCTACAAATACATAAATAAGCAATTGGCAAAATTTAACTGAAAATATTTTTTGAATTACACAAATACTGAGCATCCCTTAATGGGCCGTGAAAATATAAAAAAGTTATCAATATTCAAACCTTTATTACCATAATATCACTACCCTACAATTGACATTCACATAGGCATCGAATTGGAACGTTTGCACGTCATTCGCTAACTCACTGGCATACTATGTTTATAGTACACAGCGAGCATTGTATGCTAATCGTTGCAAAATAATCGTATTAGAATTCACGACGGTCCCGAACATAATGGTTTTTTAATAGGTATGGCCGGAGATTCATTTTAAGTGGGACATTAATGAATGAATAATGTAGGTTTTCATTTGAATATCTAATTGTAAACGGATAGAACACTTTCTACAAATAAGATTAAGAGGTTCGAGATAGCCTTGTTTATAATGCTAAGGCTACTACGTATATGGATGACAAAGCTTGTTACTACTTATTTAATAAGCAGCAAATGTTTTTTATTTACATATGAGCAAACTGGAACCTTATGGTAAGTGGTTATGTTGACAATAAATAATCAAAGGATTCATTTTATGACAGGGTGGGTATATACAGTGGCAATCATAGCAGGTAGTATAACTAGGGCAGATAATTACTGTTAGCGACATCATAAAGTGAGTTGGTAGATCCATGCTGGCATTATCATCTTGATTACAGCTTGTAGGACTGGCTCGGTTGGTGTAATATCACGCTCTCACAGCATATCGGCGTGTAACAGTGGGACTTGAGCCCTTGGGCTAATCGTGTTTCTTGCGAAGTGTGAATTCCCATGCCCTATAGCTTAACTATTTTATATGATACCTTTTTTTTATCGAATTTGTTTAGGGGCTTTTAGTGATGATGTCACCATATCAGCCCCATCTTACCCTAATAATATAATTCCACAAAATGTATATAAACTTTTTCACCATTTTATATATTAGAAGAGCCGCAGCATGATTCTTTTTATCAAGGAAAGTGCTAACCTTCTCTCCTTTTAATAGACACTTTTTTATAATGGCTACCAAGGATGAGTTTTTAAGAATGACCCCAATGGGTGGAGTTGTGAGATGGAATACTCCTCGTTTTTTATTGCACGAGTTCAGTAGACAGGCAGATCATCAGATCAGGCCTATCTGATGGAAAGTGGTTACCATCGCCTATAGATATTTGTAACACCAAACGTGATACAAATGCGCTGCTGCTCTTTTAAGGGAGACTGGAATCTGGCCACTAATGCCGGAATACAACTCAAGGTTGTGATCGTGGCGTACTCTAGACCAAGGGTGGTGACCATCCAGACGGGCAAATACCCTACCATCAGACTATAGGTTATTTTGTTGCCTCTTACGACAAGCCGCCTGGCCGCAGGAAATTGTATTCTTTCTCCGTTTCTACACGGATAGATAGAAGAGCTCCTCTGTCTCAAAGGGAAGATCTTCCGCCTTTTGTTTTACCAAGTAACTATTGTCTTGTACTTTTTTGTAATTTTTGATTTGGTGAACAATAAAGTGTTGTCTATGTCTCTCTCTATGTCTCTATCTTCCACCGAGGCTATTGTTGGGCCTCGCAGGCCTAAGCCCACTACTCCCTTCCCCTATACAACCTTCCTTATTTCATCGTTTCTATTCCATTCCTCCTATCTAAACTCTCTATCACATCCCCTTATCCCGGCCTCTTTATCCGACCCTAAAGGCTGGCAACGCTTTGGTTTCCAACAACTCTCCATGAGCTGGGTCGTCTGCCTGTTTGCCAACTTCGAAATAAAAAAAATAGGAATAGTGTATGTACACAAGTATCTTACGGTGAATTGCTTGAATAATATAATTAATCTTTGCCATATTCCTAGGAAGCGTAAGAAGGCACCTAATTCAGTTCACGTCAGGCGTATACTTTATGAAATAATCCGTCCTTGGTATACACAAGGATAACATAAAGCGTTCAACGAACTCTAGCAATGTACATACTTATATAATTAAGTTATTAAAAACATGTCCGCAAACTGTTCGAATCATTACGTAAAACTTCTAAAGCGCCTTCTTGCCAAGTGTTCCAATTACGGGAAACGTCTAAAACGATTACGAAACAAACATTTGAACAACCATAACGAGAATAAAACACACAAAACCGTACGAAATTGTACAACCAACTTAAATTGACGTTCTTATAAGTGTTGACTACGCACTGAGTGACTGGTCGCGACTAATAGATGATTGCGACAGTGAGTCGTTCTAGTCCTGTAGACAAGTGGCATGAGTGCTAAACGAATAGAATCAAAACTGTATGGGACTGACATAAAACTTATTATAATGTGATATGTTATTTTCAAACAATTTCTATTTTATTAGTTAAACGCAACTCGATAAATGTCGTGACGGATCCTCCAGTCCGATAGACCGACATCCTGCGTAATTTCGCCGATAGGCACTGAATGAGGAAGGCGGAGGACCGGGATCATTGGGGTCGACTTGAGGAGGCCTACGACCAGCAGTGGACTGCGATTGGTTGCTAATGCCACTTCTCTATAGGGCCTGCTCTCATGCCGTTGTCTGATCAGGATGATTTCAGGAGCTCGCAAAGTTCAAAAAACCGCTGACAGGCCACTAAAAGCCACAGATAGTTGGCTACAAAGCCCGAGATGGATATCGAATGCCAATACTTGGACAGCTAAGTCACACACAAAAGCCAACACCCGCGCCCTTTTAGTTTGAGACGCGTGCGCTAGCTATTAAGCTTTTTCTTGGCCCGAGGAAATCCGTTTTAGGACTAAGCCGCGACAGGCACAGAAGCCTGGGGGGATAATTCGCGACCCGTGTGTGGGATTCGCCAGATCGGGGATGACACTAGCGTGCCCAGTCAGAACTGGTGCCACGCTATTGCCACTCCCCAGTTAAGTATACCCACTAAAACCCCTGGGTGTTTCGTCCTGCGCCTTATGCCAGGGCTACGGGTAAATGGGATTCTCGACTCCGCGTGTCTTAGCAGGCGTTGGCCTCACACACAGGCCTCATCCACTTCCGGGAGACTTTCTTTTATCCCCCGGAGTCATCATATGTCTAGTCCGGGTGTGGGGCGGTTTTTAACGCGCCCCGGGAAGAGAGTTGAGGGCACGCGGAACACTCGCGCTCTCATCTCGACGGCATGTGCAGGTGAGTAAGAACCTCTATACCCCAAAGGGTAAACCCGCGCCGCCCGCTTACGGCGGCCGAAGGTCGATATCCGCCCTCCGGCACCGGCGCGTCCTCTTTTGGTGGGAGTGGAGCAAGGAGGTCCGCTCACGCTCCCGCTCCGCCTTCTCCTTCGCAAACATGACATGCTCGCAGAAGGAGGAGATGGCGTCTCATCTGGGTTTGCTCCCGACCATGGTGCGTACCACGGCCGGGAGTGAGGCGTCAAATCCGGTAAAGGCAACGAGGTCTCGGCGCTGCTCTATCCAGACTGGACACTCTTGGAGTGTGTGTGCAGCGCCGTATCCTCGTCGCCTGTGTCACAGTGATGGCATCCTGACGTGGGCTCGCGGCCGAGGCGACATAGGTACCTCCCGAAGTAGCCATGCCCCGAGAGGACCTGTATCAGCCTGAACGTCAGGGTGCCGTGACGTCTGTTAAGCCAGTCGTGCAGGACGGGCCTCACCACCTCAATGGTGGCAGGGCCCGCGCTGAGGCGTCTAAGACGATCTTCCCAGACCAGCCTGGCGGAGCTCCGACCGGCACGCCTCGATCTCACGAGGTGCGGGTTTGGTGCGCCTGGCCAGGGCCTCTTTGCGCCACGCCACGTCTACAGTGTCGCTAGAACCTTGGCTTTCAGGTCCCAGGAGGACCCGACTCCTCAAGCCTGTAAACCATACTATGATTTATTTTTATATTGATAAACTTTAAACGTCGCTAATGAAAAGTTGCCGGGGACGTAAGATGTATGTTTCGGTCAATGCGGACTGCCAATAAAAACTGAATTCATTCCTTTCACTTTGCCGTATTTGTTCCAAGTGTATTCGATATACATAGAGATGTAAAGTATTACCCGCACCCTGCTCTTTATATTGGGAATATTTTTACTGTATTATTATTACCTCTTTCGTTTATTTTTTTTTTAGAAGTCTTTACTCTTGTTTTAGACTCCTCATAATTTACGTTGGTTACTGATTTATTGATATTGGTGTATTTTTTGTAAAAATGTCGATGTTAGCCGTTACTGACTGCTCCAGACTTTACCATTTCTTTATCCAACTACTACCAATGAACTAACACAAATAGTTCAATAAGTTAGAGACCCTTTAAATTAAATACTTGTACTTACTTCTAAGTTGTGAAGATTTCTCATAATACTAGGATATAGGTTCTTTTTTAAAGGTGCCATAAAAAAAACTCTCCCGACCGGCAAATTCTTGGTAATAATTCTGGTGTCGCAAACGGCTGTTTATTTGCGACGATAAACACTTTACATCAGGCGTGCTTTTAAGCTTGTCTCCTGTTCTTTAACAAGAAAAACTTCTTACAAGTGTTACTATAAGGCATATCGTTTGTCGTAGTAGTATAATAGTTTTATGGCATACGTCCAAATGCTTATATTAATATGTAGAAATATCCCCAGTATTTAATATACCAAGCAAGAAGATGACATACGTCGTAGCCAACTGCGTTTCAAGCCTTTTAGAACCGTCGCAATCGTAAAGCTGGCCTGTTTTATGGGCCAGGATATATTTGTGCTAGCATAGAGAAATCTCCGGTAAAATGACACATGTTTCATTTGGTTGTTCTATTTTGAAATTTATATACATATTGACGTTATTAAGTACCAAAGTAGTATCTGTCAATGACAAAATATGCTACAAGATACATTTCATTCCACGTACCTTGTATTTTCTTAGAAAATCATATCAGAATTTCATACATCACGAGCCCATCAAACTGCTGATGCAGCTTACCCCGCTACGGACTGTTAGTCGCCTGCCGAGTAGAAGCCGGGAGAAAGAGGTTCTCCTCGTCGTCTCTAACGACCAAAGAGGAAGTAGACCATCTGGGATGCTGTTTACTGGAAGCTTGCGAAAGCTACCAGAGGCCGCAGACCGGCCAACGTGAGTCACTGTTGGGACTAGTATTAGGAAGTCTCCAGAGACTTCAAGACTACGTTACCGGAGGGTCATTGCCCTCCGAGCTGAAGTCGACGGAAAAAGTTTTACTAAACAAGGAGGGTGTGAGATATCGGCCGCCAGATTACATACTAAACTTAACCGGTCACACTGTCCGTCTACATCTTCAACCAACTCCATCTAAAGGAGCTGAAGACCTGACGACAGAGACATCAAGATTTTTGCACTAAATCACACTATTTAAATGTCTAAGTTTTAAAAATGAAAATACTACATAAAAGTTAGAAATACTTCTACATTTCTACAGAAATAGCCTGAGAATATAATAGTAACATTTCCCAGTTCGTCATACGAAATCGGATTTTCTCCTTTTTCATGTTTATGTCGACTATATTTCAGCTGTTTCATTATAGTGGTACTTATTAGAAATCTATTTCTCGTAAAAGTTTTATGACCAAATATGTGATAAATGTATAAAATAGGTACAGATTGGTTTCATATTTTCATCTCGTAAATGTGTAAAGTATGTTTTCATATCTCCATTTTCTAATATTGTCTTTAATTTTTTTTTCTAAATAAACTGTTTTATGTATATATATATATATATATATATATATATATATATATATATATATGTATATATATATATATATATATATATATATATATACATATATATATTCTTTTTTTTGTTAACATTATACAGTTACTTTATAATGACAACCCATAGACGCCCCACTGCTGGGCTCGAACGTCCCGTTTATAGGGGAACGGAGAATATATCCACCACGTTTGGCCAAGGCGGACTGGCGGGCTTGACAGATCAGTTGTCTCGACAAGTTTCATCACGATGTTTTCCTTCATGTAATATAGTACTTGGTAACTGCTACAATGTGCACATTAGGTCACAAAACTGCCTTCAGGGCAAGATTCGAACTCGCACCCTTTTAGTTTGGAACACTAGTGAATGAATGAATGGAAACACTTTATTGTTCAACAAAAATTAAAAGTACATTCTTAAAAACTAGTGTCAATAAAAAAAAAATATTACATGAGTTCAGCAGACAGGCAGGCGGCCCACTTGATGGAAAGCCGTTACCATCGCCTATAGACATTTGCAACACCAAAGGTGCTACAAATGATCTGCTGCTCTCTTAAGGGAGACTGGAACCTGGCCACTAATGCCGGAATACAACTCAAGGTTGTTATGGGGGCATACTCTAGACCAGGGGTGGTAGTCATCCAGTCGGGTAAATGCCCTACAACCTGACTGGGTTGTTGAACAAAGGGCGACCTCATCGCTAGAACTTCAAACAGTAAAGCTTTCATTCTAATCCATCCTAAGGTTGTCTGGAAGAAATTGCTTTTAGTGATAAGACCAGTAGGCGGTCTTATCACTAAAAGCAATTACTTTCGTCTTCTGTACTTAAACTTCTTGAATTGTATCTTAATAGTAAGCAATAAAGTATATACTATTCTATTCTATTCTATCATGGCTTCACAATACAGTTACTTATATGTATAATATCAGTTCTTAACCGTCTTACTACTATACCCACCAGACTTAGATGAGGCTAATTCGCGGGTTTCACATACCGATAACTATCAGTATGTGGTAATTGCAACAATAAATGATAATTAGACTGACATATTACATTACATTATAACATAAAACTGCCTGAATAGTGAATTCTTGTCAACTAAGATTTGACCCCACGGTTTGGAAATGAGTTGCAAATTCCTTAGCCTAACGTACTAGGACTTTTTATATAATAGGTTGGGGAAAAAGTCTTTTCGCATATAGTATGTATGAACTTGTAATAAGATCTTTTTGGCTATACCATTTGTATCTGGCTGGTTTTGGTATCATTAAAAGTTTTAATTTTAAAGAAGACAATTCCAAATTCAAATTAGGAAAATGTGTGATATTCATTTGTTTTTCTTATTGATAAAATGAGTGAATCTAATGAAGAAATTCGATACATTTTAAAATTTTACTACAAAATAGTTAAAAATGCAACACAAGCCGCGAAAAAATTTTGTGATGTTTATGGACCTAATGCAGTATCTGTGAGAGTAGCGCAAATTTGGTTTAAGCGTTTTCAATCTGAACTGTACTGCGAACAACTGATGAGATTAAAGCAAAAAGTTGAGGGAAAGCGGCCGGAATTAATCAACAGAAGGGGTGTGGGTTTTCACCATGATAACGCTAGACCTCACACATCTTTAGCCAGTCAGCAAAAATTACGAGAGTTTTGCTGGGAGGTGTTAATGCATCCACCGTATAGTCCTGACCTTGCACCTTCAGATTTTCACCTGTTTCGGTCTCTGCAGGATTCCTTAGGCAGTGTCAGGTTAATATCACGAGAGGACTGCCAAAACCACTTGTCGCAATTTTTAGATCAGAAGCCCCAAAATTTTTATAGCAATGGTATCACGTCCCTACCTACAAGATGGCAAAAAGTTGTCCAACAAAATAGCACCTACATATTTTAGGCAAATGTAAATAAACTTTATAAAAAAATCTTTTGAATTTTTATATAAAATGCGAAGATACTTTTTCCCCAACCTAATATATTGCTTTAAGCGAATACATGTATGGATATTGAATAGCTATTTTAGCTTTGTAAGACGAAATAATAAATAACGTATTTAAAATTATATATGAAGTAATAAGCCATTGAAAAAGGTTAAGAGAGCATATAGAACAGCTGAATGGTATGGATGAGTTCGGCCCGCGGCTTATTGCGGCTGGTAGACAAATATGAACGTATTTTATGGCCGCGGTTCCAGGAAGTTATTGGCAACTGCTCCATTTCCATCTAGTATCGCGAAACATGTTGACGGAAAATCTGGACCACTCAGGTGACGGTCAATTTCTCTATTTTGAATTAGCTACGTTAACACGAACTAAGACGGCTAAGTGCGTGTCTGTTCATGTACATTCAGCTACGGAACTTTCTTCTTCAGCTAATCATTTTTTTTTCAAATATCCCGGTTCTCCACGTTCCTCATTCAGCCTCTACCAGCAAACTTACGTAAGTTGTCGGTCCATTGGGCTGAACTTTAAGAACAACTAATCGAATATATCCATATCTGAAGAAATACTTAAGAGGCAACCTTTGGTTAGACATACAAGTGTTCTAATGACACATAAATTGTAATCTATCTTACGACAAAAGTAAAAGCTGTGTTCAACCGCTTTTAAAGTACAGAGTGAATATAGAGCTTCCTCGCGTACAATTTTAAACTTACGTCCAAAATATGGTACTAAGTCTCATAATTGCCTTATTTTTATTTGTTTAAATACCGGCAACGTGATCAAAATAATGGCATTTTTAATAACCTCAATAAATAAGTAACAACAATTTCTAGGCATATACTAATATTAAACGGCACATTTCTGTGGCTATTCTTAGTTACTAATGGAATCAAGCCTTTGTTATTTCGGATTCATTAAGTCATTGTTATGGTTTATTATAACAAATAACTTTATAGTAAACTTCTGCAGCACAGTTAATGTTTTCTCTTAATACCGGAACAAAACAGTTTTGAAACTTTCATCTTATTGTAAGAAATTGCAAACATAAGACGGAGGCTAGTAAATTATTTGTTTTCAGCCCATTATTGTGGTACGACAATGTTGGCTCTGGAAACCGCTCATTGTTCCCAAATTCCAATAAAAGTGGTGAACCCTGTAGCTCTCATAACAATAACAGTTTGGCAAGTATTTACGGAAAGAAAACTCCATAAGCTTGTTATTACCGGGTTCGCACATAATATTAAAGTATCGATTAACATCGGAGCTACTTTTATATATGTTGTTTGGACCCCTGGTTATTTGATGCATTTTTGGGAAAATAAGTCGTTACTTAAAAATATTTTACACGAAATAAAATGAAAAAAGGGAGGGAAATTTCTTATTATATTTCACGCGAAAAATAAGTGATGGAAAGCTTCGGTCCATGATCAACCTTGTCAAACCACATATTAACTAGGTTTTTGTGTATCTAAGTGAAACCGCGGGCAAAAGCTAGTAAATATATATATTAGAGATGTGCCGATTATGACTTTGGTCGACTAGCCGACTAGCCGATTAGTCGGTCGTAAAGAGGCCGACTAGTCGGCCAAGCCGATCACGGCTTAGGGGATTTCCGTGACACTTCGTTTATAGCTGATTCGCGCAGAAGCGCAACCGCTGCATGTGAGCGTGTCGGAACTGTTTTGTTTAATTCGCATTATTTCTTGGTTTTTGCTTTTGTACGGGTCAGGGCGGTGTTTTTGTGTAAAAATAAAAAAAGCTTCGGTTAAAAAAACCGATTTCAAAAACTAAAAAGTATAAAATAACTTAATAAAGATTTTTGACTAAGAATTTATTTAGTTTATTAAGAGACAAAATAATATAACATTTTCTACATCTCGAAGTCGGTGCCAAGTAAACCATAAAAATTACAATATTTTGCAACATTTTGTTGTTATAACAGTGTATATGATAATTTTTATGGTTTGCTCGGCACCGACTTCAAGATGTAGAAAATATTATATTATTTTGTCTCTTAATAAACTAAATAAATTCTTAGTCAAAAATCTTTATTAAGTTATTTTATACTTTTTAGTTTTTGAAGTCGGTTTTTTTAAACGAAGTTTTTTTTTTATTTGTTACTTTTTAGTGTCTAGCTATGGGCCGCCTACGAAAGGTGCCGCGCGCCTTAAAAAATATAGGTTCCAAGAAACGGGAACAGAATTTTTTTCATAAAATGAAAACTACTGGGCAAAACTATGTTAAATTTTTAGAATACCAAAATGGCAAGTATTCCGTATCAAACTAAAAAAGGATCACGTAAATCGGATCATAAATCTCAGCGTAGTCGGTGTACATACATAAAAAAAAAGAAAAAAAATACCAATCAAGCTGATAACCTCCTCCTTTTGGAAGTCGGTTAAAAATGTCTTAGTTTAAAGATTATTGTTCATTAAAGTGAATGAGCTCAATAAAAATTTAATCATGTCAAAAAGAAAGTCTCGTTATGGTTTAGTATTATAAAGTATTAGTAAAGTATAGACTACAAAGTATAAATTAAGAAGCCGGATAGTCGGCGCTCTTTGCCGAATAGTGCCGACTACGATAGTGGCCGGATAGTCTCGGCTTTACCGACTAGTCGGCACATCTCTAATATTATACCTTCCTTGAAAAACTATCCAACTGATGATAGAAGCGGCTTAATAAATCTGTTGTGTGATTTAGGAGGCGGATATACAGACAGATAGACGCGTAAAGCGACTTTGTTTTATACTGTGTGAAGATAAGAAAATATAACTTTTGCGTAGTTTTTAGTTAAAAATGTATTGGTATACATGTACATGTAAATATTTAGTAACCCACAAGGCCATTATTAAAATAAAATCTTAAATCGAGACTTACTCTACTGCGAATCAAATCCAGGGTCTCAGGGTTGAATCAAGTCAAGCCGAACGACAGTGAAACAAGTAGATCATTGACGCCTGTTTTTTCGCACTATTAATTTTTATTTAAATCCATTCTTTGTCAATGTGGTCTATAGTTTTGAGGGTGTACTGATTTCCTTTAATTTTCTTGTTATTGTACACTTTTAAAGGAAGCGATAATAAAAAGTCGTTTCACGGCTCATAAGAAATAATAGTTGTTCAGTAAAGCGTAGCCTGAGTCTTGCTGTTTTATTTGATTGGTTCTGTAACTGCTTTTACTGCGATCAGAGCGAGCGAAGCGAGTCTTAACACTATCCCACAATCTATGCATTTTTGTGGTACATTTTACTGAGATACTATCACACTTTCAAACTTGAGCTTTGACACAGCAATTTAAATTTATTGGTAGATGTATTATCTATCATAAAAATATTATTTTATACACATGAAAAAAGAAATAGAAGATATAACAATTTTTATTAATTAGAATTTTATTGTAGACGAAAAACCGTGTTAAACGAATGCAAAATGCTGACTGCTGTATATTTTATGATACAATTTAGAATGAATGCAATGAAATAAGATCTAAAATAATATCCATTAGTGTAGTAATATGTTGTTGTTGTGCATGTTTTTATATAATTTATATTTTTAACCAACACGAAAAAGGTTCTAAAGAGCTACAATATATTGTATCTAATAATTTAAACACTATATTCATACAGATAGAGTTGGAAATATTTTGAAGTTTTTCGTTAATACTTCCAATTTCGTGTTTTAAGGCTTAAATATATTATAACGATATAATATATGAAATGTTACATCACGAAATTTAGAATCCCTCCCACTCCTTGTCACACTTTGTTTCACTTTCGTGTGAATTGCACACAGACATTTTTTTATTGTATTTATTTAAAGGAATAAGAAACAGCTACAATATAGCATACAAAAACAAAAGTTACAATAAAATCAGGTAATAATACAGAAGCCAACGACATTGTCCACAGAATAAACATTTATAAGATCAACAATAAAAATACAAGAGGTACGACAATATTAACAATAAGTGAAAAGAGGGCTATAAAAATTAATAGAACATATTAAAGAATTAAGATAATAAATGTGAGATTAATTTAATGACATGAAAAACGAAATTTAACAAATTTAAGAAAAGCTATTCAAGCTCGTATGTACTGTCAAAGTCAGTTAATATAGGCAAAATGGACCATTAAAATTTGGCAAGAGTTAATTTAATTTCAAGTTTTTACAATAATTTCTGTATTATGATACAATTTATTTGTTTATGTAGAATAACATTTTGGGCTACATTTATATTAGCGAAAGGAACTTCATCCCAACCAAGTGTCCCAAAGACATCTTATCAGTTTTTCATATACAAATCTTTTTATCAACACTTCCTGTACTAAAAGAATTCAATTGACGGTTGCTGTCACTTCTTTTGTCGTGTCTTCTAAAGTCTTCTTCGTCATATTTTTCAGGTGGTGGTATTTTATATTTTATTTATGTGAACAAGATAATTAATTTTTAAAATTACATGTAAACTGCCGAACTTTGTCTTTTCCATACTTGACATTGGCAGTAATGGTCGTTGGTTACACAAACGAACCTATTGCCAAAAAACAAAAGAAAGAAAGAACGGTCGTCAAAATATTTATGTCCTCTTCTACATTATTATATTCTGTTTTACATCGTCTTTCTTTTTCAAATCCTGATAACTCATTTATTTCTATTATAAATATGAAAAAAGTTTTCGTTCCGAAACCTTTTAAATATCAACCTTAATTTAGATTTAATAGGGTATCCGTCCCATAAATTGGGGAGCACCTCACGTAATGGGTTGCAGTACGCGTGCAAAACAAGCCCGGATTAAGGTACCAGAAGGGTTCTCGAAAGGAGCAGACAATGAGTTGGAATTGCAAATTGAGGAAAAAATTAAATGGACCAATTAAAATTCATTAGCTTTTTTATCAGAGACAGTGGAAAGCCTTTGTCTGTTTTGTCCCAAATTTCTCTAAAGGGATTCCTTTTTTAATTCATGTTTTATACGCGATTGAAAGTGTCTATAAATGCATGCTTTTAATTACAAATTGTTCCTGTCCGTCCATACTAATGGATTCTGAGTTCTGTTTTTACCAAAGTGACTACGGAACCCTGAAAAGAAAAATCTGTAATGTTAAGTGTCTACATATATACTGTAATAAATACAACTAAGTGATAATTGCGAAAACCTGTGTACACTTAGATACAGCTGTTGAACTGAGATTATCTTCTTGTATTGTTCAATTATCATAAATAATATCTTTATAACACCAGAAATTTTTGAGAGCACCCTCCTTTGTTTCCTAAATATTTTCCTTATCGGTGTAATTTAGCGAAGACCTGCTTGTTGAAATACAAAAATGATTGCTAACATTTTCCAGATAAAAACTCTTAAGTTTTTGACCTTTTTTTATACAGGGAAATCGGATTGACGACCATAAGCCGCGCGAGGGGTAAAGATCACGGCCCGTGTGTTTGCTAGCCTGAGAGCGGGGTCTCTCCGGCTACCTCGGCTCTCACCTCGAAGTGAGAGGGGTCTCATCTCGAGGTGAGAAGGGGCACGCGGATCGGTGCGCGTTCCTCCTCTCCGGACTATAAGTTTTTGCCCTATCTTAATCATATAGAAGTTAAAATCTGTCTGTCTTGTAAGACTAAAAATCAAATATAGGTTTAATAAATGACTAACTATGATTATTAATCAACATAGACACTAGCTTTTTGAATTAATCTGGTTAAATGTGGAATTAATACAATGATATTGTTATACCAGTCTACAGATGCCCAGTTGGGGCTCCCAACCTTTCAAGAGAATGGATAGTATACCTGCCACGCTAGTCCAAGGTGAATTGGTGAATTTCTTCTCGATAATTTCTTTGCCATTTTCATGTGTTTTCAGGCAGACAAGCAGGCTTTACTTGTTGCAAACACGTACAGTTTTACACAACTTATAATTCCTCCCGATGTACCTGCGCAGTAGACTAATTTTAGTAGCGCGGGATAGTGTACGAATCGTGTATGCAGAACAGAGCTAAGAATGCATAGCAAGCAACACATTGCCATTTCCGCTTGCGAATAAAGTTCAATATAGATTATTTACATGTCGGAAATGGGTTTGCACGTTTCTGCGCAAAGAAAAAACTGCCGATCGGAATTATTAATTGTGTATTTATCTGTGTGTGTGTGTGTGTGTGTGTGTTAGACCAAAACCGATCATTCCTTCAGACACACACACCATCGCAATGCGCATTTACACGTTCAGCCACGAATAAAGCCCGCTTGCCTTCATGGATTGTTTGCAAGAACTATAACATATATACAATATAGTTGGACACAATCTTCAGTTACAATCCAAATCTACCTCATTAGAACATAATTATGTCATTCATTTGACGTGGTAAGGCCATGCTGGAATTATTCGATTACAGCTTGCTGGGCTGGCTCGATCAGTGTGACACCATGCTCTCGCTGAATATCGAGATAAAACGGTTAGCTTTGAGGTAATCGTGTTTCCTACTATGAGTGAGAGTTCCGATTGCCCACTTCCCCCTCACCTTATCCCATCTTTTCTATTCCACCCTCTTATTCCATTCCCCTCTACCCTGTTATTTCTACCATATGTTTCTTATTCTTATCTAATTCTTCTAACCTATCCCCTGTACCCCGTCCTTCCTATCCCATCCTTCTAACCCATCCCTTATACTCCGTTCTTCCTATACCATCTTTCTTATCCCATCCTTTTAACCCACTCCCTGCACCCCGTCCTTCTTATTCCATCTTTACTAACCCATCCCCTGTGCTCCATCCTTCCCATCTCATCCTGAAGGGTTAACAACGTGTTAGCTTCGCCCTTGGTATTACAATCATGTATTTATAGGTGACGGTAACTGCTTTCCATTAGATGGGCCGTGTACCTGTTTACCAGTTTCGCAAAAAAAATCTACTGAAGTGAAGCGGATTTATTCTCACACAAATCTTCGGATAAAGTAGTGTTAAAAGAAAGATAAAGATTAAATATTTATGAAGAAACTCTTTTAAAGATTTATGAAGAACTTCTGTTTTCTAACCTCTTTTATAGGCAAAGTCTGCAGTGTTTTACAAGAAAATATCTTTTAGTTTTAAGTAAGCAATACATATTAATTACTAGCCTTTGGCCACTTTTCAGTCGGTGTCATATCAATCTATTCTTTCACGCAAGGTGTGCCGTAGTACAGGAAGGAAGGGCGGTTAACGGACATAACAGGCCCATTAGCGTTAATGCTACACCGCGGCCCTTAAAACGATGCAATGTGATTGTTTCGACACGATGACCTCATAGGAAAGACCTGGAATGGGTTCTGCATTTGCATTAGTATATAAACCTTGTCCAGGAAATGAGTCTTATTTGTTAACTGGTAATGCTAGCGAAACTTTATTCGCGTTGCCATGACGTTAGTAAATTTCAACTGTGGCAACAAAAAAAATCCGTGCAGGAACGGACAATACAATTTCCTGCGGCCGGGCGGCGTGTCGTAAGAGGCGACAAAACAACCTTACAGCCAGGTGGTAGGATATTTACCCGTCTGGATGGCTAACACCCCGGGTCTAGAGTACCTATGCCGCCATAACAACCTTGAGTTATATTCCGGCATTAGTGGCCAGGTTTCAGTCTCCCTTTAGAGAGCAGCAGCGCATTTGTAGCACCTTTGGTGTTGCCAATGTGTAGACATTAGTCGATGTTACTTGCTTTCGATCAGGGGGGCCATTTGCCCGTCTGCCGAACTCATGCAATAAAAAAATTAAAAATCTTTTTGACTACATTCATCTATCCCACGGAAACGGTCATTCATCAAGAGAAAAAGTAACCTAATACTGACCCGGTATGTAAGGTGTCTGTAGAGTTTCATTGAAATTCATTCAAGTTTCTTGGAAACGTTGAAGAAACTCTTTGTCAACAGACCTCACGAACCTATTTTCTCACCTCCAAACGACACAAATATATTTGGTCCTTTTCTAAATTCCATATTTGCGCAGCTTGAAAGTTTATTAATTAGCTCAGGTTTATTTATATTTCCTTTCCTAATTGGTAACACAACCCTAAGAACGCTTTTAAAGGAGAAGACGTAAAGTTATTTGGTGTAGTATTATTTTCGTGTCCAATAACATAGATAGAAATAATTATGCTTAAAGCAGTACTTTGTATACCAGGTCTATTGTACCTTGCAACACAGCTACTGCAATTTTCGCAATCATAAAATATACAGACGTCAAGCACTTACTTGGCAAAGGGCCCCGTCTTTTGTTGCACGTAGTAACAATGCAAGGTTTGTTCGTCCTATTTCATAAAATAAACGACTGTTATCTAGACTTGCGATCAGACAAAGCCTTTGCCATAAGACACATGTAAAGGGACTGACGTATTATTTAACACTGCAGTATTACCGTTTTATTATAACCGCGCTTCACTTGCGTTAGTTTAAATGTTATTGACTGTGACCAAATGCGACTTGCTTATAATGTCAAAAAACGTTAATGGTTAACGTTGTTAACGGTCTATTCATATTGAGTTAACTCAATATGAATAAAACCGTGAGTGTTTAAAATTATAACATGTCTTAATCTATCTACACTAATAAAGTAGAAATTATCATAATGTGAATTAAAAATTTAAGAAATAACATCCGATGCTAGGCTTTGGAATTGCACAGCTGAGTACTGACTGACACGTATTATAATACTATTTAATTGCTAGAATTAAATCAGATTATAATACGCTTAAAAATATAATCACGTTCAAACATTGATTATCCTGCTGCTGCTGTATTAAATAAACCTTTCAATAAACAAAACATTTTCTGTTAATAATATTTTTTTCTAAAGAACCTTAAATTTTAGTTACTACCTACAAATAAAGTTTGTAGTAACTAAAATTATATCCGGCATAAAGAAGTACCGGAAGTCTAATTTTAATCCGCAGTTGTAAAACATGACCCTTAAAAGTTTATTTCGCATTTTTTGAGTGGTAACCCTCATTACGTAATTTTATGCCTTGCGGTTTCATTTACGTAAAATTCCTCGTTTTAGTTGTAGTAAGGGTTGAAATGCGGAAACGGAGGATTGTAGTAGCAAGAATTCGCATTGCGCAATAAAGAATGAGGGCTGCTAGACTAGAGAATTGAATTCTCTTCCATGCGGTTTTGCCCATTTGGTTTCCTAATTCATGGAAACTAACCCATTTGGAGTGCAGACACATATTACAATAAATGCTAATATTTTTACATATAAAAACAGGCCTTAAAATAAAGTCTTATCATCTAAATTTTAAAATATAGGAAATAATAATGAAAATTTAGTAAATTTATTTCAAAATGGAATCTTACAGATTAATTTTTGAAAGTCTACCACCGCTTCCAAAGCAATTTTAGTTTTTATTGTTAAAGAAGAAGAAGCGGCGCAACAAATTCCCCATCAACATATCTTTATTTATTTATTATAATAATTATTATTCGTCTTTTTTTAAATGTAGTTTATACTAACACAAGGTTAAACAAAGTAATTTTTATAAATAATTACTGAAAGAGCTTGGTAGCCGATCACGTTATTCCCATTTGGTATCATAATATAAATAATTTTAATTACTATTACTGCCCTATTAGATTCGGTTTACTCGTACTTATGACGTCATAAGTAGGTGTACTAGGTACGCTCGTATAAAATCTATTAGCATGCGACGATCTGTGAGTTTACAAAAAGTATCTCAGTTGATTTCACAGTCTGATTATCCCATATTCTCCAAAATATTACATTAATTATACTATTTGATTCTAGTTAGGTAACCATTATCGTAACATTTTCGTAAGAATTCAATATATTCCCAAACATTAGGCAACCCTAAACAATATAATCTTGTATTACGCTGTTGGTGTGTTTTAAGGTGTCATAAAAGGTTATTTGGCAACGAAATCTGGAGTTCTTTAGGTCATGTGTTAAACCTATTTTATTTTAAAGATATTTTGGAAATAATAAAATATCCTCGTTTGACCGTCGTTGCATCAGATTTTAAGTGACGAGGCACCCTAAAATATAGCACAAATACCCGAATACGATTATTCACACATGACTTGAATTCACACCATTTTTTTTTATTGCATGAGTTCAACAGACAGGCAGACGGCCCACTTAATGGAAAGCGGTTACCATCGCCTATGGACATTCGCAACACCAAAGGTGCTACAAATGCGCTGCTGCTCTCTTAAGGGAGACTGGAACCTGGTCACAAATGCCGGAACACAACTCAAGGTTGTTATGGCGGCATACTCTAGACCAGGGCTCGTAGCCATCCAGTCGGGCAAATACCCTACCACCTGGCAAATTATATGATTTAATAAAAATGGGCAATGAAGAGTTTCTCTTGAGTCATTATGTGGTTGGAAGTAAAATATGTTGTCTGTACATCATTTATATCCACGTTGGTGGAGTAAGGGCTCATTAGCGCTACCCGACAATCACCGCTGTCCACGGGTGGACGCCGCGTTTTCAACTAGTAGTATTAACAGTAACTTCGCATCGTCAAAGAGTGAATGTTACCGGATCCACGAATTGCCAAGTAGTCTGTTAGCAATTGATACGGGTACGAAACGATCGGGTAACGGGTAGTTCAATAATTTATGATCTTTAGCTAGTACGGTCAGATACTGAAGTAACTGGGATTTAACGTGAAGATAATAAGGATTACTCTGCGGAGTTTATTTTATTTATTTGTTTAAATTATCTTTACTAACTACAGACAAATGACATCTACTCACTAAATAGAAATTTCTACATTATGTTTATTATAGTTTTAGATATAGTATGCAAGTTTGCTTTTAATTAATATACGTATACAAGAACGCCATTTTAAACTGAAGTAATAGTTAGTATTCTTCTTCCATGGTAGTAGTAATTAAGTCTTTGTAGGTATTTTCAGTATAGCTAGCTTCTAGAGCAGACACAGTATAATCTATTATATTTTAAATGTTCTGACAAACAACAAAATTGACGTTATGCCGAAAAGGTCTGTTTGGAGAGATGTTACAATAAAAGCTACGAATAAATTAAATTTCAAATTTAACAATTCACAATATTTCCAAAGACTTATTTTATTTTTAATATATTAATGGGTTTGAAACATAAAGTGAACGATGAGTGCAGTTATTATGATTCTTTATTTTTAGAGAATTTATTTTTCTTTATTGTCTTGTTTCAGGTAAGCAAAATTATCCACCCGTATGTCTACCGACCAGGTAGTTACCGAAGTAGTGATGAAATTAAGGTGTGTCATAAATCATCTTGGCTTTTATTGAAACCTAATACAGAAGAAGAATATGTGCTAGGAATAAATTATCCCAAACCAAATAAAATAATATTTATGCAACTAAATATTAATCTTATTATCCTGAATAATCATGGCATATTGGTTTAAAATATACGTATATGAAATCTTTTGGAATCATTAGTAAAAATACTTACCGAATAAGTTATCTTACTCCATCTTTATAGAATTAATTATTCAACGGCTTCTGTGATTGCGTGGGGTAAGCCTATTTAGCCTAGCTCACAGGCATTCGGAGGCTAAGAATTCGATTCCTGGTACAGTAAATGTCAAAAACTAAGTTTTCATTATTTACTATGTTCTGGATGTCTGGCATCGGCCCTACAGTGTTTCGTTACATTAATATGCAACGGATCACTGTTATATGGGTAATCCCATAACACAAGCCTAACTGCTTGCTGGGGGATATATAAAGCGTGTTGGTGTACCGATTAAAGAAAATCATTATTCCTTATAAACACATAAGTTAATATTATCAAAATTACCTAAGTACTCAATATTAACAGAAAACTCAATCAACATTTATCGGTATAGTTTGTGATAAACGCGATTTAAGCTATTAGTGAGGTGACAAAACACCACTAATTTGTAAATTACGTTCGTCCGTGACCTCTGCGCCTTTTAACCTGGCAATCGTATTATAATGACAGTGGCGTGCAGGGATAAGCATAGTCGATAAAGAAACCCCACGGTGCAGGCGTGGCCTGCACGCACGTCGGCCTGGTCAAGCTGATAGGGCTGACTCTCTGCACCCTTTTTATTTATTAAATAATTCCAGCGAATCCATCATCGTTGTATGGATAATTACTTTGGACGAAAAATTGCTTAACCATTTGTAATGCTGATATTAGACAGATCAACCAAATTGAATCAATTTGTTTGTAAGACATGGAACTGAAAGGAACAACAGGTTCAATGACATTGAAGAACTTAAATTGATGTTTACATGGATCACTTTGGTTGATTCATCCAAATTGAAAGACAGAAATGAACCATCTAATATCGACTTAACACAGTTGAAGTGAGTGCCCCGTATAGGGTGGAGGAGCGAGATGGAATGCTCCTCCGTCTCAAAAGATCTTCCAGTGAGGCTATTGTTGTTCCTCGCAGGCCTAGGCCCATCTTTATTGTTGCTTTGTATATATTCTTTGTACGTTTCGGGAATCGTTTGGGACCTCAATTATTGTAAAGCGCCATCTATTGGCTTGTAAGTGTTCCACTATAGAGTTAAGATACTGCCCGACGTCCATACTTATTGAAGCACGTTTTATACTGTGTAAAGATAAAGATGGCTTTATCTTTACACAGTATAAAACAAAGTCGCTTTATATCCGCTAACTCCTCCTAAAACACGCAACAAATTTTTATGCAGCTATCGCGATCAGTTCGATGATTTTTTGCTGAAGGTTTTTTATAAGTATTTATGTAAGTCAAATAGAGGTACCCCGTGGAGTTTGTGTAGCTGCGGAGAAAACTCTATTTCTATATTAGTGTAACAAAAAAAAACTGAAATCATCCTTATAATACACATGTAAAGCAGATTTTTGTTAATTCGATACAAAGGTGACAATCCTCTGTCAGAATTGTGGCACTAGCTAATAAGCGGTTGCCTCACGACTCTGAGAAAGAACAACAGGGTGATTTTAGTGGCCAGTGTCCGGCTGTTGCTACAACTCCTACAATAATACCTCACTGCTTGCCCCCGAGCAATGGACTATACATAAATAATTTCCACCTGGTAACAAAATAATCTTTAATCATAACAAATTCTCTAATTAAAAGTGTTCATTTTTACATTAGGTTGAAGAATATAACTTCTATTTTTATGTTTATGACATGGTCTCCATTATTTATAGGCGTTATTACAATTTTATTATGAACTAGTTGATCATATTGTATGTACGACATATGTAGTACGACATAAAAACTATAAAATTGGACAGTAAAGAAAATAAATATTTAATTAATTTATAAAATATAAAATACTCGTACACTTCTGAGGACAAATTAAAAACTATTACACTTTTGAAGATACAACCCTGAAAAGGGCAAAGTATAGTTAACAGCATGGTGGGTACAATTTAATTTGTCTTCCCGTCTGTATTTAGACTCTTAGGTTTATGGTATGACTTTACATTATTTTATATGATTTATCGTGTAATTAATACTAATTAATGAAAATTACTGTTTGCATTTCTAATGGCCAGTTTTAATCTGTTACTTACTATTCATTCACTTACCCTACCATTGGTTGAATTTTGACATTAGACGTATGGAGCTTATGTCAAATTTTAAACAACAGTAAGACAAAAGATCGATCGGTAAAATATAGGAACCAGGCCTTAAACAACTTATTGCAGTCCAGGTATGTCTGTCTATCTTTTATTTGTCACAGTAATTTTTGCCGGAAGATACTGAGTCCGTAATGTAGTGAAATTGTTAAAAATTAAATTACAAGAAATTAGGGGTAGCCACCATACATTTAAGGCTTAAAAAAATTTAATGTGTTTTGTGACTAATCATACGTAGTCAGAATTAAAAAAACTCATGTTGATGCTCTTCAATGACTTTTAAAACTGAATTTTATTGACATAAAATTGTTCCCCGCCCTCTGACTTTTAAATTATGAAGTAATTTAAAAAAAAGATCCAGCTGGTAGACTTTAAAAAATATTTTCAACGAATTGATCAAGATTCGTTGTTTAGTTTTTGAGAAAAAAGCATATAATTGAAAATACATCATGTATTTTTTAATTATATAATTTTCGTAAATCCGGTTTCAAAATCAAATCATATAAATCAGTAATCGTTCCTTCCATGTGCGCGGTCCGGCAAGCACAACTATGGTCTAAATTCCATATTTAAGTTTTGATTCAAAGTTACGCAACGCTTTAATGTATTTAATTATAGCTTAAGTACGAAAACGTATTTAATTATTCGGAAAATCTTCGCCCCTACATGCATTGCAAACTAATACGTTTTTCATATGATGCTTTCATACAATTTTCTCATAATCTCTATGATTTGCATAATATCGTGTCCCAAGATCGTTAACTTGGTGACTATTATGAAGCTCGAGTGACACGCGACTCTGGAGGGAAATTGAGTGAAAACTGAACAATCATTGGAAAGGGGAAGTGAAAAGGCTAAGTGGTTTTAGATTTATATGATAAACTAGTTTTTCACATGATTTAGCCTGTATAAGGCTGCTTTTCCACCAGATATGTGCTATGCATCGTTGCTATGGATGCGTTTGATATCCACCAATCATATTAATTTGTCCACATAGCATACAAAGCTCTGATGGAAACTGATTCAACTAAGCTACGTTTTTCATATGGAAGCATGCGTGCTATAGATGGTCGCGAGTGGTGTAGCTATGTGCAGAGCAGTGTACCTGCAGTAGGCGCGCGTTTGTCACCGAAGCTGTATGGCGGCGCGAGCGCCTCTACTCTCACCGCGCCGCCGCTACCCGCACCTTCAATATTGTCGATACGTCGCATAGCTCGTACTGCGCATCTCCCTCGTACAGCTACCTGGCGGCGGCGCATTTTCATAGCACATCTTACTCGCTCCGCTACATAGGCTAGCACCAGTGGAAACGGTCACATAGTCTCATAGCTAAGCTTTTACATTCTCGCAGCATAGCTGCATAGCTCATCTCTGGTAGAAAGGCGCCCTAAACGTTGGTTCCGTACTAAGAGGAACTTTTGAATGTTTTCTACATACAAATACTGTTTATTAATCTCTAATGTCTGAAGTACTATATAATCATCCTAGTCTTGAAGTTTGTTTCTGATCGCGAGTTCTATTTTCCATCTTATTACTATTATACTATTGGCATGAGTATTCTTCAACCCTTCTATTTGTAGCTAAAGTGCTGAAGTACTTGTGCTGTACTACTAGTGTATAAGTATTACTTATATATTAGTATTTGAAGTACTTATACATACATCAAATTTTATGAAAATCTGTTAACTTACACATTTGTTTTATTTTACTAGAATGTTTTCGTTGCTTGTAACTAGGTATCATGATTTATAAAATATAATTTCACTATTTATTACATTGAAATTTATAACAGCCGCACATAGAGTTAATAATGACGGTTTAATTTCTTGTTTAAGGTCACTACTTAGATTCGCATTCCGCGTCAATATTTCTCGACTTATTAGAGAAATTGTGAAACTTATTGCTATAAATTTAATAGGTCCTATAGTTTACTTGATCTTTAATTTATTTAATCGTATCTTAAGCTGCCTAGGTGGTATTGTTTAGAAACCTTTTTTGAAATATGAAAATAAGCTCCTTTGAAAACTTTCCCTCAGATTTTTTATTTTTTTATAACTGGAAAGAAAAATTCACGCATTTTATTCTCATATAATAATGCAAGTAAGTATATAATAAGTTAATATTGGTTAATAAGGCACATTAACTTTATACCTACTTTCCCTAAGCACATTTTCGTAAAGGCATAGTAGAGCCAAAGAATAATTTGCCTTCCTTAGAATTCTTCTTTCGTATTAAAACGAAAAGGATCAAAAAATAGTATCAAATCCGTGAAAAATAATGCAATTTATGTGTGTTCTACAAAGCTTGCAATGAAAATCGTTTGCTTCTAAATAAAATATAGTATCACCCTCACGCCATCTTTAAAACAAGCAAGGATAAAACGCAAATCATTGTCGAGGCAAGAAATAAATGGATTTGATAAAATTATGATATAAGATAAAATCTTTTTCGTCGTATAAAATAATATAAAAAATATTATTTAAGGGTTGTTTTTGCGTGGTAAAGTCAAATGCGTGTGTTCTATAATAGGCACTCACAATGGTTAAGCCAATTTCCTTTTACTAAGTAAAATATTATATATTATGATTGTAATAGATTAACAAATGCTGGTCAGCACATTATGCACAAAAATATAGTGAACTGTTTACTATATTTTTAACCGACTTCGAAAAGGAGGAGGTTCTCAATTCAATTGTATGTTTTTTCTTGACCTATCCTCATTTTTTTTATTAAAAAAAAACGAGAACAACCCTTGAATATTACAGGCACGTACAACGTGTTACATTTTTTTTCTAAAGCTATTTAAGGATTGACGTAACTAAAAAGTAAAATATTTATTTGTTGCGTTTTAGTTACTTTTGAAGTCGGTTTTGTATTTAGTTTTTTTATTTTATTAAAATGAAGTAGTAATGAAGTGTCACAAGATGTCCACCACAGTAGTCATGTGAACCATAGTGTATATTAATATGACATAGACAATCGTCATAGATAATACTTTTAGTCGATTTATCAGGTGATTCGATTTATAATTAAATTACCATTTTCTACCGGCTTAGTTAATTTTATAAGCCCACTAAATTATCATATAGATAATTTAGTGCATCAGTAACTAATTATTATAATTGTTTTTATGTTCCTGGCAACACTATGCTGTAATTGCTTATTTTTAGTAATGATGCAATGTTATTGTTTTGTAGGGTAGCATTTTTCGTATAAAAGGCGTAGTGGCGTTTATTGCTTAGTGTGCTGTGTGAATATTCACATCAAAGGCTGAACAATAAGGGGAAACCCTGCCCAAATAGTTAATATTTGGTATATTTGGTACTTTCTTACCCAAATCTCTCCTTGCATTTTACAGAAGGTAAACGATAGTGATTTGATAAGGGGTTCGTAAAATAATATGTAGTAATTACATAAGTACATTCAAAATTGGTATTTTACAAAAAAGAAATTTAAGCGAAAACAGTTTGCAACAGGCTATATGATTTTATGGCGAATAGCTCTACAAGGAGACAAGGTGGATTGAGTGATGTTATAATAAGGATTGAAAAGACATTGTTGATGAGGTGATTCGGGCATTCGTGAGCAACGAAGACCCGAGACAGTATAAGCAATGGAACAAATAGCGACCTGCGTCTGCAAGACCATAGTGTCTCTAAAGGAGGCGTTGGAGCAGGATCAAGAGTGAAATGCTCAGCTTCTCTCTCGATAATATCGAACTAGATGGTGCCGGAAGGAATCAAAAGATCACCATTCGTCGTAAATACTGTTACGAGCTACAGGACTCGAATTAAAAATGTCGTTGGAACTGCTATAGAATTTATTAGAACTGTACAAACACGTATAAAACAAATACAAATAAAACTGGATGCAACCAGTTCACACTGCACGATTCAATGCAATTCGACACGCGTAAAGTCCGTCGTTTATATTGCTAATCGAGAGTACTACAAACGTCTTACTCGTCTCGTAGTCGTCGCTTGACTGCCCACCCCTCCTCCATTCGGGCATTGTCTTGTAGTACAAAAAAATTGGCCGCGCGCACTGAGTTTCCGAGAAATAGTAATTTGCACACCTGCGAACGGCTAACAAAGTCGAAAACAATAACAATAAGGATTAGTTCGACACTAATGATGGTTATAAAACAAGTAGAAAAACAATAGCATGTTTTTGTTAATTACAAATTCAAAACACAAAAGAATTCCTAAATCCGGGAAGATAATAAACTGCGCTTACGACAGACAGCTGTGCGCTTATCTTTGACGGCATGTAACAATACACTGCTGCGGATTATGGAGTTCCAGAATGAATGAATGAATGATATCGCTGGGGGCGCTAATCTTGCGCCAAACAGGAAGGCATGCCAGAGACTTACCGTCCCGCGACCTTCTCTTTAGTGATTGATGAACAAGAAGTAGTTTTATGGCCGGTTCATATATCTTACTCTCACTACTCATCCACTTGCCGTACCATCGGTTGAATTTTGACATTAGTTGTATGGAGCTTATGCCAAATTTTAACCGATAGCAAGGCAATTGAACGGTCAGTAAGATATAGGAACCCGCGCTTAGTTGATATCCAAAAGTTGCTGTGAGTCCTTCACTATCTCAGTTTATCCCTAGACAGTAGGGTATACATGTAATTGTGTATACTTGTATACCACTCAGATATCATAAAAAATAAATTTAAAAACATTATATTTGCTACACAATATTTCATAAGAACTCCTCTCATGCTATCTAAGAATTGAACTACAATGTTTATAGTAACAATTCGTTACATCTTCTGTTCTCAAAAGATACAGCAAACATTAAACGCAGTCTGATGAATTATGAATGAACAACAAACAACATTTAGAATTAACTACGTCTAATTGACTAACCTCTTTCTTTTGATGTTGGCGCATCAATACCCATTGATCTCTAATTCCTACAAACACTACTTCATCGAGTCGCTGAGATCTTTAACTTTAAGACGATGTTTGATATCATCGACGCTTCCATGAAAAAAAATTATAAACAATATTAAATTTATTAATTACAATAAAGAAAATTTACTAATATATCTTGACCAAATAGGTTGCGAACACATGTGACCAGAAATTGTAATGTTATCTATACAAATATTATAATAATAATAATAATAACGCAGGGAGGCTTTGTGGCGAAGCCTTAGGTGAGTAGCGACACCTCGGACCCAACTCCGGGGGCCAAGGCAAGGCCCCACCTCCGTGCTTGCCTTAGCCAGCCGGCACGGAGTGGAGATCGCTAGAGCTAACACTCAAGCTCCAGGTGTGGAAGTGATAAATGGCATCACGTCAGAAGTAGCTTCGGTGAACCTGCAGCCCACCTCTCTACACCCCTTAGCCACTTCCTCCCATGTTGCCCCTGTTTTCTATGGCATTTTTTTGGGGCCCATGCAGGGAGTGGCGAGTCACCGTCTGCCCATTTTTCCATGTACCCCGAACTTTGCGACGGGCAGACGCCATAGTCCCCATATTCCCAGACCCCTAGTACCACTAGCAGTTCACCTCAATAGCCTGGTACTTTTTTTCTCATTTCCCACAATAGTCCTACACTGGCCGGGGCTTGTCGTTGAATGCATTATTATATGGTGTAGACAGAGATAATCGCCGGTCAGTGTCACGCCACATTTAGATTAAAATTGTCAAGGGGCCTCTACGTATTGGCCTTCCCATGGCCCCACGCAAGCCCTCCAAAAGTCCGGGCCATTTTTATGGCCTGTGGTCTTCAAAAACAAATAATAATAATAATAATAATCGGCAGACAAACACACATATTGTATGTCCCCAAATTAAGCAAGTTACGCTTTAGTTATGGGTAATATACAACGTACCACTCTGGGGCCGATCCCAGACACCCAGACCATAGTAAATAACGGAGAAAATACGTTTCCGAAATTTACTATACCAGGAATCGAACCCGGAGCCTCTGCGTTGCAGTGAGGTAGGCAGGCAACGGCTTAGCCCGCTCAACCACAGAGGCCGTCAAATTATACAGAGGAAAGATTTGTATTTTTGTATGTTTGTAACGAAACTCAACTTAGAAACTACTTAACTGATTTCAAAAATTCTTTCACCATTTGAATACTACAATATCCCTAATTAATATAGACTATATAAAAATTAGGGATCCGTACTAAAACTTCAATAATGTAACCCATCAATCTAAACAAAATACTTGCCGCTGGTATCGGGTTCTACGATTTTGATGAAATTTTATGTGTGATTGAGTGGAGCCCCTGGCGGGGGAAATAAACCGGGGCAGTTTAGATTCACAAGACAAACGTCTGCTGAGACCGCTAGTTATACATATACAAAAGAACAGCTGTTAAGATAACATCTTATCAAATTTTAAAAATATCACAAGATAAATCATTTTAAATACTTTTCAAACAATAATTAATGAGTTATTGACGCTTTATACTTGTACCTACTTATGACGTTATAAGTTGTACAAAAGTTGGCTTTTACAAAATCTATAGGACTACGACGTTTTTTAAGATGATAAAAGGTATCTTAGTTGATTTGACTGTTCGCTCCCTTATTCTCATAATAAATGGCTTTAACTTAAATATTGCAGTATAATAGTATGTTTTATAGTATAGTAGAGTTAAATATCTCAACTAATGTAAATTAATCCTTGTAAAAAAAATATATGTATTGCATGAGTTCAGCAGACAGGAAGACGGCCCACCTGATAGGAAGCGGTTACCATCGCCTATGGACATTTGTAACACCAAGGGTGCTACCAATGTGCTACCGCTCTCTAAAGGGAGACTGGAATCTATGGCGGCATATTCTAGACCAGGGGTGGTAGCCATCCAGACGGGTAAATACCGTACCACCCGGCTGTGGGTTATTCTGTCGCCTCTTATGATAGGCCGCCCGGCCACAGGAAATTGTATTATTTTTCCGTTCCTGCAGGGATTGTTAGATATTTGTTAGGGTTCGATTGCAAAATGACAAAAAATGAGGTATTGAGGGTAATCATACTTAATACTTCGCGACGGCAATAGGTGAATGTTACATATTTGATATTTTACTCTAAATTGTATAAAAGCAACATAGAAATAAGAAGATTTACCTTATGCGTGGGCGATATGGGCCGTCTCTTTCTGGGACATCGCCCGGGAAAGTTGTAAACGGACCGGGGATCTGTTCCGCTATTGACCCAAAAGAATAGTATAAACATCCACGAATATCGTTGGACGGATTTGTCGGGATTATACAAATGGCAATCTCAATTATATATAGAGAATGTACTAACGTTTTTAATTCTGAAGACATATTCTCTTAGATGTTCATGTGCAATAAGGTGTGTATATCAGCGGCAATGATTTGAAACTGCAATAAATTGAGTATTTGCTTGACAGACCACGCACAATGACGGATTCCTTAGAGATGATAAACGTCCTTTTTTTGTTTGTGGATTTATTGTCCTGAATACTGTATATCCCAAAAATTACCCAATTGTTCAAATTAATGTTCGTTGAAAATATTTTAAAACTTTACAATCTAGATTTTTTATTTCATAGTATAAAAGTTAGAGAGGGAGAGCTGGAACAATTTTTACAACTTTGAGAACCAATATATCGCTACCTATTCACCACATTTTTTTTCATTAAACAACATCAATCATTGTTTTACAAGAACTAACGATCAGTTGGGGTCGCGGCGAAAAGCTCGCGCACGTCCCGGGGCCCTGACATATGGCGACAGAAGGACACCAAGGGGTTTTAGTGGGTATTCCGGCAGCCCATCTGGCCGGTGAGTCTCACACTGCCCTACCGTCGTCTCCGTGCGGCAGGGTGTCCGCAAACGGATTTCTCTATGAAAAAAAAAATGTATAGGCACTAAGCCGTAAGTTGAGTTCTGTATACTACTATTCTAAGAAAGGTTTGGTAACCCAAATTTAACTATTATTAAAAGCCCTAAGCACTTTTTGTCTATAAATATTTTCCAAAGAATAAATTGATACTGTATCAATGTCCCCAAGATAAATTTGCTGTAAGTTACTGAAAAATGACTTCGCAGTTTTTGTTTGTATATATTCCTTACATGAGAAAAATAAGCACAACGTGCCCTAATACCATAATCGTGTATAAGCTTTGAAGGTGAAAAGTTTTGCGTGTAATATTCATTCATTACAGAGTGCCATCCATCTTCGCGCAACGGATGGGTTGAATGAATTAATCGTACAATTTATCGATATGTTTTCTCAAAGTAAATTACGTCGAATTTTTAAAATTTTATTTCCAATGTGATTACTTACATTCATTCATATGTATACCATCTATAGATTAATATAATTAATCTGTACTTACAAATAAAACCTTAAAATAAATTAAATATTAAAAATTAACTATAGATACTAATTAAAAGTAATATGGAAAATCCAGTGCCCGACCAAATTTCTTTAACATTTCTGAAGTATCATAATATAATATTTTATTAAGTTTTAGCGACTTGTATACATAATAAAACTACGTTTTAACGGTTTTAAGCGCGGTAATTTCTTTGATTTTCGTTCTTCTCTTCAAGCCATAACATGATGCGAAGCGGTGGTAAATTAGATTAGGCTCCCATAGACTAAATAATAACCATAAACAAAATGAAAACTAAATAATTAAAATGAACAAGTTGGCGGTAGGCTAAATAAAACTTTAACAATACTCGTTGACACTTGATATTGTCTTCCGCGATCACGGCCACTGAAAAGTGGCCGAAACGTCAGAATAAGAAAAATCAAATAAATTACTGTGGTTAAAACCGTTAAAACGTAGTTTTTTCCATAATATACTTAATACCCTCCAACGACTAATTAAGTAATTATGCATAGTTTTGTTTCCAAAAATGTTAAATATTGGTAATTTTCAGGATGTTATATTAGTTTTTAATACTTAAGTTAATACAAAAATCTACTTCGAGTTTCAGCTTTATAAATCTTTTTATTTTGTGGTTTTTAACCATTATTTATTTACTGCTTTATGCTGCTGTTATGTATTGGTTTTTACAGAGACAACTAATTCTTACAAAAATTTACTTCACCATTTTTAATACATTTTCAATTATGGTGGTTTACCTGCATGTAGTCTGTAATTTATTTAATTTTCAATTTTACAGCACCATAAATTAGTTTCAACATGTGTCTTTCTCTGTGCAAGCTTTCGATCTGTATGTAGCTCGTGAGAACTAGTATTTTCTGGCATTAAAGCTAGTTTTTTAGTAACCGTTTAACGAATAATTATTATCATAAAGATTATTTCACATCTGAAACCATGAATAAAGAATAAACACACAACCGAGCAAATTTATTATTAATCTAATTACGACGGAAGGTGTTACTAACTTCGTGCATGGAATGAGAAAAAAATTTACCTTGTTTGCAAAAAAATACCGAAGTGGTCATATGTATATGATTTACAGCTGTTGCAAATGGAATGTTTTCATTCGTTAGGAAGTCAAGTAGTTGGAGCACCTACCCGGTGCATACTGGGTCACGCGGACTATGTCCTAGTTCGCTAACTAAAATAACACGGGGACGTTGGCCAGTAAGTTGTAGTTTCTTTCAGAGTGCTTTACAGACAGCGTAAGTTTTATTAAATTATTATTTATGATTAATAAAACCCATTCCATGGATTGATCTAATTTAATAACATTATATCAATTTTTCATCCGAGTTTTTTTACATTCGACCTTTATAAACTTCGTTATAAAGCTACGTTCTAACGATTGTAAGCGCGATATTATGGGTACTAGTCACGAATACTTAAGAAAAACTTCATTATAAAGATTATAAGACGCGAAATATTGATTTAAGTAAATAATACTGTGCCCTGAAAGTTCCTGAAAGAATTTTGACTTGTCATTTAGTAATTACACATATTCGTTAAAAACATTTCTTTAGCAGATAAATGAATATTAATTTCATGAATTCCCATGCTAACCAGTTACGCTTTGGATATGGGTAAGACACAAAGAAAACTAAGGGGTCATTTCTAATTAGATTTAGAGCAGAGCAGATACCGAAAATTATGTTTCCGTGACTTTACCTTATCATGAATCAAACTTAAAATCTCTGGGCCTTAGCCTAGGCAGGCGACGATGAGGCTACTAGATCACGGAGATTAACAAGCTAGTAAGGATAACAACATTAATTAAAATTTAAATAAAAAATATAGTGCTGAAAAATCTATCGATTGTGAGCTCGTCACTACACACTCCGTCACAGCAGTCATGGCGCCGAAAATATAATCCCACCTTTATTTCTGCCGTGCGGTGAGAATGCGTAAACAATAATTCCCGCAATTCCCAGAATTGGGCAGCGGGATAGCTTAAGGGAGTCACGCTATGATCTTGCACGACTCCTAATAGTCAATTCCGCGGCAGATTATTACATTCTTTCTGGCCACTGTGGAATTGCGCTGACAGCTGTAAAAGATTTTATTAGTACTTTTTTATTATTATTTCTGACGTTTGCTTATTATATTGGCCGCTTTTATACCCATATTTTAATATTTCCTATATTACTGGAGTTCTTATATGGAAACTCACGTTTGAAAGTATAATCCATCCGACTTAAAAACCATTTTGGAATGGACGTGGCACAACTGGATCTAAATTAATTTAGACGGTTTGTCATCCAAGTGTCTATTTAGGCGGAAGCATCATTGTTCTAGAATATACTAACCTTAGATTTGAACGTTCTCTTAATTCAATATTTTTACAGCCACATGAGGATGAATAACTGAAAGTATTACTTTCGGCGTATAACTTGAATATGTCCAGTCCATGTCCAGAATACGGATTCGAAAGTGAGGTGTTACGGCATTTACAAGTAAGATGCGTAGACATTCGCTGTCTTTGTTCAAGTTATACGCCTACTACTTTTAATATGTTTTTGCCATCTAAATTAAGCCTGCAAATTTAATTTTTGTGGCGTAAAGTTGCGAAGTATTTACCTAATTTCAAGTAGATGAATCGGTTCATTCACAAAGCTTTCAATGGAAAATGAATATTAGGTTGGGGAAAAAGTTTCTTCGCATTTTATATAAAAATTCAAAAGGTTTTTTTGTAAAGTTTATTCACATTTGACTAAAGTCTGTAGGTGCCATTTTGATGGATAACTTTTTGCCATCTTGTAGGTAGGGACGTGATCCCATTGCTATAAAAATTTTGGATTTCTGATCAAAAAACTGCGACAAGTGGTTTTGGCAGTCCTGTCGTGATGTTAACCTGATACTGCCTAAGGAATTCTGCAGAGACCGAAATAGGTGAAAATCTGAAGGTGCAAGGTTAGGACTATACGGCGGATGCATTAACACCTCCCAGCCAAACTCTCGTAATTTTTGCTGAGTGGCTAAAGATGTGTGAGGTCTAGCGTTATCATGGTGAAAAACCGTACCCCTTCTGTTGATTAATTCCGGCCGCTTTCTCTCAACTTTTTGCTTTAATCTCATCAGTTGTTCACAGTACAGTTCAGAATCGATGGTCCTGCCTGGCGGTAACAGCTCATAATGAATAATGCCCTTCCAATCCCACCATACACACAGCATCACCTCGTTGCGAGTTAACCCGGGTTTCGCCACAGTCTGTGAAGCCTGACTGGCCTTTAACCACGATCTTTTTCGCACGTTCCTGTCGTACGTGATCCACTTTTCATCACCAGTTATCAGCTTCTTCAAAAATGGTTCAGTTTCATTACGTCGTAATAAAGAATCACAAATGAGTACACGGTTCATTAGGTTTCTTTCAGTGAGCTCATAAGGCATCCAAATATCAAGCTTTTTTGTGTACCCACCCAGCTTTTTTCAAATGCGCCAAAACCGTTTTGTGGTCAGTTCCCAGTTCTCCAGCTACATCGTAACTACTAATATGCCGATCTTGCTCCACTTTTTCAAAAATGGCATCAATTTTGTCCGTAACAGGGCGACCAGAGCGACGTGTATCTTGTATATCAAAATTTCCGGATTGAAAACGCTTAAACCAAATTTGCGCTACTCTCACAGATACTGCATCAGGTCCATAAACATCACAAAAAAATTTCGCGGATTGTGTTGCATTTTTACCTTTTTTGTAGTAAAAATTTAAAATGTATCGAATTTCTTCATTAGATTCACTCATTTTAACAATAAGAAAAACAAATGAAAATCACACATTTTCCTAATTTGAATTTGGAATTGTCTTCTTTAAAATTAAAACTTTTAATGATACCAAAACCAGCCAGATACAAATGGTATAGCCAAAGAGATCTCATTACAAGTTCATACATACTATATGCGAAAAGACTTTTCCCCCAACCTATTATTTACTTTTTACTATTTCTTCAAATACACTTTTTCTTTCTTTTCTTTACTTGCAAATATCTAACTAAACAAACTCAAATACATCCACCCTGATATACTGTATAAATGTAAAACTGCCTTCATTTTTACGTTCCTACTTTTGGATTCCAGAAATAAATAGATTTTCACGGGTAATTAGGTTACTACAGTTCGATATCACAAAAACTGCGGAAATGTCACGGAATATTACATCCCTACTTTTATTTTTCCTCCGTTTCTCTTCCTAATTAATTCAGAAAACAAACTACCCAAATATTTTCACCACTTTTGTCACCTGACTAAAGTTATTAAAGAGAATGTCATAAATTTATATCATTAAGCTTGTTTCCTAATGACCAAAGACATTAAGTTGCCCTAAAATATGTTTATATTTATCTTTAAAGGATGAGAAACATTTGGTTTTTTTGCGACATAACATAATTTATTGCTCATATTCCTAAAACATGAATTAAGTGACTGCCATTAGCTTTTATGGATTACAATTATTTACATATCTATACAGACAAATAAATGTGAATTGTGTTTGTCATGTCAAAATAATAACTTTTTACTAAATGCATATGAAAGTATACGGTACTTATAACAAAAAATGAATTTTTAATTTTTTATATCTGTCTGTCTGGATGTTCCGGCTAATCTCTGAAAGGACTGGACCGATTATGCCGGGACTTTCACTGGCAGATAGCTGATATTATAAGGAGTAACTTAGGCTACTTTTTTTTAGGGTTTCGAGAAGGAAATCCACGCGGACGAAGTCGCGGGCACAGCTAGTTTATAATAAAATAACATTTTAGTCCGTCCTCGAATGGAGAAAGAATGTGAAGGCTCGATCGCTCTGTGATGGCGTTTACGGTTCAAAGTCGCTCTGATCTCTGTTTGTTCCCGGTTCGGTCAAATATTGTTAAACAAGAAAGAAACAGAATAATCTCACTATCATATAGCTTTAATTACAGTGCGTTATCGCACCGGTACTGATTCGTCAAAAATTTATACATGACTGAAGCAATGTAAACTAACAGTAAACTAGTAGTAGTACTAGCAGTAGTGTACACACAGAGAGATTTCATCGGACCGAGACCAAAACAAGATTGAACCGTGAACGGCATTATAGTATGAATTGAGCCTGCGGCCGGCTTGCCTGTCGTCAGATACGACAAAGTAACACACACCCAGGAGATTGGGCTTTTGGCCGTCTCGATGGCTACTACCCGTGTTCTAGAGCATGCTGCCATATCAAACTTGAGTTGTTTTTCAGCTTTAGTGGCCAGGTTCCAATCCCCCTTGGAAACTAGCAGCAAATTGACAAGATTTGGTGTTGCAACGTCCATAGGCGCCCACTTTCCATCAGATCGGTCGTTGGCCTGTCTGATGTACTATAGTTATAAGAAATACCAATAACACTTGTCCTTTTGAACGGTAGCAAAGCATGATCCGTGTTTGAATTACATAAGGCTGACTGCGGCAGAAATAAACCCATGAGGTTTATGTGCTACAGTTAAATATTTTCATTATGTGATGAAATAATGGTACAAATGGAAGGAAGACGTCAGGAACTCATGTCTTTACAGCAGTACTCATGACATGATCCTTAAAGCCCTTTAGCCAGAACCTTAAAACGTAAGAAAAGGAAACCAAGTCCTAATATAAGGTGTATGTCCAAGAAGTGCTCGATTAATATTTTAAGGCATTATAATATACGTAATCGTTTAAGTAGACAAAAAAATAGATAGCTGACCTCAAGTTATGAATAGACTGCTCGAGATGTGACTGGGAATTAACTGGAGAATGATGATTTCATACTTATCTTATTACTTATATTATAATATTATAAAATTCTAAGCATGTCGTGTCTGTACATTGAAGATATTAAAAAAAACAACTGGAATACACTATATAAACGATGGAGAACATGTTGCAATTTTTTTTAGATTTCCTTTCTGTTTGTTCGGGATTCACGTAAAAAATACTGGGTCGATTTCGATACGGTTTTCGCTGATCGACAACAAATTCTTAGGTTTAAAATCTACACTACTTTTTATCTCGGGAATCCTGTGAGAATGTTTCTGGGAATTATTTAAAATGCCAGATTAAAAAAAACGAATTCCAACGTGACTTTATCACTGTTCGATGGCAAATATTATGTAATAAAATGTGTAATATTTTTATCCTGTGAATCCCGCGGTAATTTTCCCGGGACCGGTTTGTTTTTTAAATGTTGTGATTTTTTGCGTGCCGGAAATCCCGCGGGAACTTCAAGTCAAGCGTGGATGAAGTCGCTGGCATGTCCTAGTATAATATAAAAGTTCACACTTTCATATTTTTATAACCTAATTTAAGATTATAATAAACCACGCACGCACTTATATAAATATTCAATAAAATGTTTGTTTATTGGTTTATATATTTGTTTCTTCCTTCTTCACAGCCTTGGATATAAATAGACTTTCCTGAAATATATTATAAAGAGTATCTAGAAAGCAAATATTATCGTTGTTACTAATTATCTTGGATAAAACGAAAAATCCCTGGAGATATAAATCTAAAATTTAAGAAACAAATTTTCTTTATTTATTTACCAGTAATGTTTTCTTTCAAACCCTTTTAAAGGCTTATCCCTCCAGAATACTCAAAGTAATTTATAATAAAAACATTTAAAAAGTAATTCATTAAAATCAATTCAGATATTTTGGCTGTTGACGCCAGATACTCAGAGTTAATTGTGTGTAAAATATTTTATCATGTCATTCACTTGAAAAAAGTAGGTCATTCTTTCAATGTCATTTATCTGGGCGCAAAGTATTTTGAACGAGACGCATTCTATTATGTATACATATATTTGGTTATCTAAGCGTGTAGTTTGGCTGGTTTTCTACGGGAACTTGCATTTTAAGGGATAAAATAAATTCGAGATGTGAAAACCACATGAGCGCAAGTTTATAAAATTTATAAGTATATTTTAGTAATATCCATTAAGTATACTACGGGGAATAAACAAAGAATAGATAAATCTCACTTATGTTTCTACAAGAAACGTGAAGATACATCGTTATGTTTCAAGAACTGACTAAATCCCGTATCTACGACTATGTACACTGAAAAAAATATCGTCGCTCGATTACATGTATGGAGATATCACTAATTCATTTTGTCTTAAATTTTACCATATCATTGCGCAGTAGCACATAAAATTCTTTTTTCTCTCTTCTGCTACGTTTCATATTTATATAACTTGAAAAAATATTTTGATTATTATACCTACATATAATTTATAAACGGAAGTGAAGGGAAGTGTTCCATTTTTGCTAGAATAGCTATGGAACCATAATAATATTAGTAATTCTTAAATCCAACACATTCTGGTCTACAACTTTCCCATCCAGATCTAACCGGTGAGTACACTACGCTTGTCGACTTGTGGTTTCCACACCAGAACACATCTGCTCCAGAGCTGGACTGAGCAGACAAGAAAAAATTTCCATCTTCCTTATATGCACTGCCGTAGAATGGATAAACTTGTCGATAAGCATTCAGAGACTTGCCCACCAAAACTATCACGACACAATTCTGTTTCTCTAAAAGGAAACGTAGCCAATGAAACAAAACTGTGTTATTTATAAACATCTCTTGCTAACAATAGCACTGGACTTTACCCAGTTAAGAAGCGGAAATACCTACTCTGTTGACGACTTGACCGGGTTGTTATTCGGTGTGAGATTTCAAAATGACTTCCAAGATGCACATAACTAGATAATAGAGTAATAAGACAGCTAAAAAGACAGACATAACCGCTTAGATGTCAATGTGTTCAAATAATGTACTGTTGCATATTTTACCAGTAAAATTAATGGCTCCCAATGACTTAAATATCTTAACATAAGCATGTTCATGAATGTTTTATAAGGTAGTTTATGTTTTATTGTGCAGGATGAAAAATAAGAAAATGTTTTGTTTTTTATTTCTTTATTGCATGAGTTTAGCAGACAGTCAGACGGCCCACCTGGTGGAAAGCGGTTATCATCGCCAATGGACATTTGTAACACCAAAGGTGCTACTAATGTGCTGTCGCTCTCTAAAGGGAGGCTGGAAAATGGCTACTAACGCCGGAACACTACTGAAAGTTGTTATGGCGACATACTCTAGACCAGGGGTAGAAGCCATCCAGACGGGAAAATACCCTACCACCTGGCTGTAGGTTGTTCTGTCGCCTCTTAAGACAGACCACTTAGCCACAGGAAATTGTATTCTTTCTCCGTTCCTCCACAGGTAAGTTAACGGATAATAAACTATATACCTATACAAATATTTTTATAATTCAAAGCCTGTTTTTGGTTTGAAACCATCTGAAGTTAGATGCAGTTTACGAAAGTTAATTTTAAGCAAGTGGTCGTGTGCGAGGTATATTCGCACATGTAGGTCTTGTATAAAAATACATTGCTACAACTTTGAAAATGTTGTATGGTCGTTTTTGTACAAATCTTAAATGTTGACTTTTTTTATCCCTATAGGTTCGCGTTTGATCATTATCTCGCTCGATGTGAGCGGAGTTATGGTCTAAGATCGAGCACTCTTACCTAGAAGGTACCTATTCACACGAGACTTGAAGACACCCTGGTTGTAGGTTTCGGGAAAAACAGACTAAAGTCTGATCAAAATATAATATAATTTGCGTGGGCCACGTTTTACGGAGACCTGCTAACTATGTGGTAACAAATGTCTGGTCATGTTATCTCCGCCAGGTCCCGGTAGATGGGGAAGGCCCAAGAAATACTGGCTTAACATTTTGAAGAATAACATGCGTATCAATTGTCTCAAAACGGGGGAAGCCGAAGACCGCGCGAAGCAGAGAAGAAAAAGTAGAAAAGCGGACTCCGATTGTCGGAGCGAAAGCTCCGAACGCGACCGCGATTTAACTCTCGGATGATGAACATGATCTAGCGTGTGACTGCGCCAGCAGTTTGGCCAGGCAAACTTTGAACTATATAATTTTATTATCTAAATTCTATGAAAAAAGATACCTACACATTGAAAATATGAAATTACGTCTGTAAAATAAATACAGCCTATTTAGTATGTACCCTATTTACAATTAGATGCGACACATAGACAGACAAACACAACGGCGAGACTATAGGATTCCTTTTATCTTGTGGTAATAGAACCCCAAAAATAATTTTGTATTAAATACACAAAGCCTTGAAGTATCTACCCCGGGGCTAGGCAACGTGAAAAGGTAAACAATTTTTATCACGTAGGCCGTAACATAATCCCGGTCTAATACCGTAACGTAGATAGCTTTATCACATATAATAACTGCTTAACATTTAGCTTTTAAATAAACGATACGTAACGCAGAATATTTGTCCTAAATCTCGTAATGTCTAATGCATAGTGATTAGGTATAAATCAGAAGTAACTCTGTCTGATTGTTAGTTGTCAGCCTTAATAGTAATAATAAATGTTTATTTATTTTCTCCCTTAAATACAAAAGTAAAGTAACAAGAAAATTTTTGCATAACTTGAACTATAAATATGCTATAAATAATTGTATGACCCAAATTTAAAGTTATTACAAAATATGAAGGATTTCAAAGATAATTAGCGGGAGACATGAGCCCAAACTGAGAAAAACCCTTACTATGGAACTCCTGGCCTTCCCCTCTTGTAAAGTAATAATTGAAGTACCTATAATAATTAGTTTTTTTCAATTGTTAAGTATATAACTGTGAAGTGTAAAGTATGCGTGTGTGTATGAGCGTGTATTTCATTTAAACGTATTAAAAAAATTACATAACGGGAATGAATATAAGACTTATAAACGAAACGTGTCAGTTGTGAAATACTGATTCAAAGTTTATGAGGGCGGTGTCGCGTGCAAAGCTATAGTGTACTATGACTTGTTGGTGCACACTTCTCAGTCTTCAATTTAGATTGTTGAATTGAATTTTATAGATTTATTTAAATTTAAAGAAAGAAAGAAAGAATAAAGAAACATTTATAAAATAAGAAAATAATGCAACAATACATGTAGGAAACTCGTAAACTATTACAATACCCCATTTCCTTCATAAAATATAAGAAATCTCTTTATTGTACCTCGAGTACGGAATCCTAAAAAAGGAAATCTGGTTCCCATATCTGAGGGGCTTTTGTTTGTAATTATTACCAGCACGTGTCTTCGGTTCACATACATGTGGTCGATACACTGACGTCATAGGATATGACGTAGGAACTATGCAGCACATGTCTATTAATTATGGCGGTAGAATGTAAAAAGGCAATTGAGTGTGGTTGACAGTCAAAACAAATGAGATAATTTTTATCATGTTACAAAACTCTCAAAAGAATTTGTACGAGTGTAGTAAATTATGACGTCATATCTTTAATGAGTCAAATAGAGTAGTAAAGATTATTTAAAGATTAATTAAAATTATTTCTATCATAGTATTTTAACAAGGTAGATACATAGATAGATAGAAAACTTTATGTTTCACCACATAAACGAAAAATAAATAGTTTACATTCATTTCGTATAAAAACAGGTACAATGGGCGGCCTTATCACTTTAGAGTGATCTATTCCAGACAACCCGGTCTACAGATCGTGTGAAAGAAGTCGAAAGTGTATGACAGTGGTGTACAAATTATATACTTGTAAATAAGATATATAAATATTACATGTGAGGTATTTTAATGCCGGCCATTTTTAAATGAAAATAATTTTATAATTTATTGTAACACGTGTCATCTAGGCAGTTATGGTGTCGCTTAATTTTTCTACCTTATAAATTGATTATAAAGAACGCACTAGATCAAGAAAGTAGCTACCGCTTTTCAACAATGGCAATAGCATATATATAATATATATACCATAATATAAGCATAATAGCATTGATACAGAGCCACAGAACAGGACGCTTCCTGATGACGACGACGAGACGTAAGCAAAAATTCGTAAAATGTTATTAACAACTTCAAACCGTTATTGTTAAGAGAGGCCCATAATTAATGCACATATGAAAAGAAAGTCTCTCCTTCTACTTGACTTCATCTTTAAAAAAAAATTGAAAAAGCGCTATACGTATACGTATTGTATAGGTATGTACTTGTAATACTTTCATACTCCTTTATTATCGTATCCATACGTACACATTATCCTCCTTATGAATCTCATCATAGTCGGGTGATGCAATTGGGAAAAGACCAAAAATTTATGAGTATTATGATACAGATGGCTTACTCTCAAATGTTTTCGTTGTTCGTTTTCGGTTTCGAACACATTTTGCTTGTGTTTGAAATATAAGTACATTTCCATTTATTTTTGTGTTATATACATAGCCTATATTATTGTAGTTTAAAGAAATATTTGTTGTTGTTCTTTTTTTATTCTATCTAAAATTTCTTTCACTCTTTCGGGCTGATCGGAACACGAACGACGAAAGGCATTTGAGAGTAAGGCCTCAGGACCCCAGCTATGAGTATTTACGGTAATGCGCTTACTACTTATCGTGATAGTGGTAGTAGTCATCTCAAGATATGACAGGAAAAGAAAACGCCAAATTTAAGAATAGAATAGAATATACTTCATAATAAATAATATAAGCTTTTTAATAATTAATAAAAGCAATTTTTTCCAGACCACCTTGGGATGGATTAGATAAAATTGTGAAATATGTGGGTTTTGCACTATAACTAGGATAGAAAGTGTATCATAATTTTGAAATGGGATGTAAAATAAACATAGAAATATGTAAAACAAAAATGTACATTGGACATATATTCAAATATACAAAAATAATAATTGGTAAAAAGAAGTCAGATTCAGAACAACTAATGTCATTAGATGACATTTTTAATTTATGTACCTATATTAAAATTTATAACGATATAGTCACCAAATATACACCACATACATATATATATAAATCAAATCATTTATTTGTTTAAAAACATGGCAAATAAAAACTTTAGACGACAATATGTTATTTTATGTTTCACCCTTTCAGGCATGCTAATAGTAATTTAAAAATTAAAATCAACTACTTCACAGAAATAGATTGTAACTCAAACAGCAGACATTAAGACTCACATTAATTTTACTTAATTTTTTTGTAGTATTATACAATAATTATAGGTACCTATGTAAATATGTTAAGTACAGACTTATTCCATATAAAATACAAGGTCAAAACTGTAAAAATGGAATATTAGAATAATATAATTTGTCAAAGTATACGTTATGTATGTCAAATTTAATTTAGAATTGGTCATCAAGAAATTTTTTAACGTCGTAATAGCACTAACTAATTATTACAACACGTATCTATTATTATTATATGGATAAATATCAAAATTTAGATTTCAAAATCCACCTGTCAGTTGGCGTATGAAATATTGTGATTGGTTTCGTTCGTCATTAATTGTTACATAAGTAGTATTTTATTTCTTTTGAAAGCGACTGTTCAAAATTGACAGCTCAGTGAATTCGCGTTCTGGAAGCTCATCCAGCTCATCGCTGATTTTCCAATGCCAACCATTTTATATTTCAATTAAAATATTAATTTATAATAAAACTGAGCACTTTCTCAAACAATATAAGAAATTAATTGAATGCCGCCCAAATCTGAAAATAGGTTTCAGCCGGAAATCCATTGTTAAAGTTAGCAATCCATTAAACATCCGAAGAAAGAAATACGAAAGTTTTCGCACTTAGCGCAGGCAGTCCAGAAATAAATCTTTTGTAAAATTGCTAACAGAAAGTGTAGGTAGAAACTTATAAAGTTTCTATACTAATATTAATTAATTTTAAGTCAGTGCTAGTATGGACCAAACATGGCCCACTTGCACGCATAGTCAGGTTAAATAAATAAATGTAGAGTTTATAAACTCGGGGTTAGTTAATTAAAATTCTAACTCTGATTGTGCTTTGCGCCACTAAAAATATTAACGGGGTTACTAACCGGACATTTCTTTTGTTTAGCTAGTAGATTGAAAGGAAAGCTTTTTGCTATAACCCAACCAGAAATTTAAAACAAAACTTACATGTCTATCTCTTTTACATTACAGCACACTGTATATAGGCTTCCTTATATATCTTGTATTGTAAGACAGTTGATTTAAAAAGCTGATGGAGCTAACCTTCAGCAAAAATATGCAGTTGGCTCGAGGTAACAAAAATATACAATTCGAGTACTACTGATCCAATTCTGCTATTACTATCTCGTCAAAATCGCTGGACACTATCGTTTCAATCGTACGTTTGCCTGATTTCGGTATTCTATTAATTCTGATGGCGTGCCTATTGTACGCTCGCTAAATAAATGTTTACAATTTTGGTAGCTTTTCAATATTAATTTCGGCTAATATTTCTGCTAATGGTAATACCAGTTTTTTTTCTACTATTATTCTGCCGCGACGGTAAGAAGAAGATATTGTGGATTTAGTAGAATACGAATTATTGACTCTATCGCAATGGAATTGTACTTTGAATATTTCCGCAACACCAAGATATTGAAATAGTAGAACTGGGCCCCTGGTTGTACCCGAATACTATAAAGCTAACATATACTTGAGATTAAACTTCAGTAACCCAGTGTTAGGTACTTAACCTTTCCACATCGGTGGGTTAAATATTTAGAAGTTTAACCTTGGATTTACTCCTAACTTCTGATGGCGCAAGATAAATTGTTTATTTAACCCCGTGTTAGCAGTTAACTCCAAGTTAATTGAGCTAACCTAGGAACGTGCAAGTAGGCCTAAATAAAATTAAACTCTCTGCGACTTCTAAATATTGCCAAGTGAAAACTGTTATTTATATACCTAATGCTTAATGAATTAATTATCTTAAAACGATATTAGACGGATAATTTGTGTCATTCAATTTGAATGAAGCAACCAAAGTGCCATATATCTAGAGACCGGAATATGTGCCGTAAACTTGGGGAGGCTTAAGTCCAGCAGCGGACTTTGATTCTCCACTGTCATTGAATACTGTCGCGTTCTTTTAGTTCTGTTCCTCTTTCAACCAAATTTATTCAAGTCGGTTGAGCGGTCTAATATCATAATTAAAGACTTTACCACAGCTGATGGAACTAGCGTCTGGCGTTTGTCATCGTTGATGCTGCTTTCGGCGTCAGGTTCGCGGTATGTCTATGGACACTATGGGCATGACTAAACGCGCGTCCGTTTTCCCCTGTGCTCTGTATGATTGGAAAGTTTGTTAATTGAAGTCAAAAATGCGACGTCTTTATGCTAGAATGCCCAAGAATCACTCTGTAGATGCGTCTTACGACTCGATGTATGAAAGCCGCGCACAGAGAATGGGTGCCGCTCCAGGTTTCTGAGAGAAAGCATAGTGCATTTTCATAATAATTATTTGTCGTTCGCCTATAACGTCACGCCGAACGTAGCCTACGGCGTTTGTATCTTGTAGTGTAGCGCCTAAAGGAATTTGGACTTCACATAAAATATATGTCCTTCGAAAGCCGCAATCGAGCATAAAATATGCATTATTTTAAGGAAAAGTATTTCAAAAAACTAAGGCTATCCATCCGTGCAGGAACGGAGAAAGAATACAATTTCCTGCGGCCGGGCGGCCTGTCGTAAGAGGCGACTAAACAACCCACAGCCAGGTGGGAGGGCATTTGCTCGACTGGGTGGCGACCACCCCTGGTCTAAAGTATGCCGCCATAACAACCTTGTGTTGTGTTCCGGCATCAGTGACCAGGTTCCAGTCTCCTTTAAGAGAGCAGCAACGCATTTGTAGCACCTTTGGTGTTGCAAATGTCCATAGGCGACGGTAACCACTTTCCATCAAGTGGGCCGTCTGCCTGTCTACTGAACTCCTGCAATAAAAATTAACAAAATAGACTATCACAAAATACTAAATTTGTTCAAATATATTTATTTGAACATAATTTAGTATAATTATTACTAAGCATGCGTCTAGAAGAAAATAAAAGAGACAAGGTGATATAAAAAAGCGCTTGAAGCGAAACCCAATTTGTATTCAACTCTAAATGGAAAAGATTTATCTTGCTCCTAGACTTGAAACACTTTTCTATTACTAAAAAAGCTTCCAAGTAATCCAAAAAAAGTACTTCAAGTTATCACTCACGTCAGACCGTCACATTTCACGAGAGAGTAAACATTTATACTTTTACACTTTCTTCAATGTTGGTCTATACAAGTTTGACAAATTCTATTTGTTTTATTGCATTAGTTCATAGTTGCTTCTATTTACAATGATTTTTTAGCAACATACAAATAAAAACACTACATATATATTTGAATAATTGTTACCTTGGAAAGATCCCTCCTTGCAAGCTATTTGTGATTTTACCTGTGTAAAAAAAGGGTGATAAAAGACCAATTTATATGCACATAATTAAACCTGTGAGATGTATAGGCTAGTTTGTATTACCCGATTCATGCAATTAAGGTTGCGTTCGAATCGCATCTTTACTTAAAGAGTACTTACTATACACAAATAAAGATTATTAATATCACATTCATTAAACGTCGAATCATATCATATAGTAATTGTTATAAGATGTCTGAAAATTGCACATACTTGTAACTAACGGTAATAGAAGAAAATTGTCTTGAGATGAAATAAATAGTAATGAGAAAAGTCTGGATATAAGCATGAATAAGTATTCTTCTTTTATAATATAGATAAGCGTTTGTATGTCAAAACAATATAATAACTATTAATTATATGACAGACCGTATGACAAAATAGAATAATTTAGAATGAAAACACGTTTGTCTAGTTTAGTAATAAAGCAAATAAAAAAGCATTAAATACAAGGTATTTCTTCGTTTTATGAAATTTACAACATCACATCAGTAAAGGGCTGATTCTGCATCTAATAATATACACCAGATGATTCAAGTGCACGGGAAACAGTTCGAAAACACTCGTTTTCGTACTACGGAGGTGGAGGCCAAGAATAGAGCGGCTATTTTCACCGGATTACTCTGATTGAACGTGCCACGTTCGCATAGATTAGTAATATTAATGAATTGGTTTACGGGTTTCTGAAATTTTATGAATCAATACATGTGTTAGAGTTCACTGTATCACAGGCGTTACATTGTGGTGATTTAATTAATTATTCAACTATTTATAAACTTCATATATAAAATTTGTACAAAAGAAACTTAAATTCCACATGTAAACCGTCTTCTTCTAAAAACATTGTTTGGCGTATTTTCATAACATGAAAAGATAATTATGTTTTTTTAATCATATCAAAGTAATTTTTTACCTATACAGAATGTCTTCCGTGATCACGGCTACTGAAAAGTAGACGAAACGTTGGATTAAAAATCAAATAAAATACTGCGATGGAAACCGTTAAAACGTAGTTTTATTATATATAGAATAGTCATTATCATAGAATAAAGCTCTAGAAAGTATAGATTAATAACAAAATTTATTTTCTTTCACATTATCCCAATCATCTTGGTCGGCTCAATATGTCTTTCCATACATCTATTCCAGCTTACGTCCACTGTAACACCACAAATCATCATGTCAAACTTCACACAATCTATCCTCTCTTTTTAGTATACCTTTATGCTTGTATCTATCGATCTGCCAGTTTAACATACTTTTCGTCAGATAACTTATATCTCATTACATGCCCTTACCACCTTAAATCTTCTTCCTTTCAATATTTCAATCACAGGTTTAACTTTCAAAGAACCCTTTATGTACTCATTTAACTATAATTTAATAAGATTAACAATAAAATATGATATGGTAATAATCCTAGTTGATACATCTAATGGTAATTAAATTAATGAAAGATATACTGTCTACGTTATTAAATAGTTTATAATCAATTATTTTTACTTTTCGCTCGTAATTTAATTCTAACCCTTAGTGTTTTAATTAGCTAAACAAAGTAATATAAAACTCATTAAAACATAAAACCCCTTCTAACCACTAATCTTGTTTTAGGCACAACATAGTTCCCAGCCCTACGAATACCACTAATCAAAATTTTATTTTAGTTCCCACAAACCCATATCAGGAGTGACGCTTTAACAAATTAATCCTTCTCCATTGTAGACACTTCAATTAAATATATAAAAACAGTAGGTATTTTAGGAACAGAGCTTGTTAAAATGTTAAAGATCCTCCTTCTACGATATAGGACACATGTTCTATTCTACTACTCCATGGAAACACTAAATTAAATTCCTTTTCTTCCTAAAGGTTTGCTTTGTTATAGTTCTATCTAAATATATACATGCAACAATGAATGTGGAATTTGCAGCATGGAAGAAGATATTCCATGCTTCTAGTAGGTGCAAGCATCTCGTCGATTTCGAATAATGATATTCATGAAAAGAATATTTATGGATTATCGTTACAAAAGGACTAAGATATTCCTCATATTTCGGCTTTTTTACTTTCTTTCTTTATTGATATAACAGTGGATGCCTGCATTTGCATCATTATTTTCTGATAATTCTAAATAAAGATGCTGCTAAAAATGTTTTCCATTTAATGAATGAAATCTATAACTACTCCATATCCGGGTTTTGTTATTTCATCTAAAATTAATAGACATGAAATAATAAACTTAGTATAGATCGATTTATTATCCCTCTGTTTAATTTACAAGTGCGGTTAAGCTACGGGATTAATTTTAATGCCCTCTTTTGATAGTCGTTCATAATACTTTAAAATATGGCGTTACGCCCGGATGAAATGGCTTGTTGATGTTTATGGGATGTTTATTACTTTGACGAAGCTTCGTGTTATGCAATAACAACATGTGGCATCCTATAAAGGAGTCCATGCCCTTTTCAAGTGTATTGCACATAAAAATGGCATGGTTTATGGCATAAGAGAAGATTCAAGCGTTATAACTCAATACTGTCTCTAATAGTGCCTACTTTTGCAAGGATTGGTTTTTCTATTGCTGATATAAACTGATATTTTACCTGGAATAATACATTAAAAACTTTTGAAATCGCACTACAGCATTTGTCTTTCTATTAATGTTCCTGTGTTTCACATCTCATTTCACATAGTGTTATAAATATATAATTGTTACACATTTTCAGAAAAAAATAATTGTGTGTTATATATGAAAACGACGGAATGGACTGTAATTTTATAGGTAAATAACATACACTAGGAAGAAAAGTTCTTGAGTTTGCGAATTGCACCTATGGTTTTACTGGAGACTAGCTGATGCCCGCGACTTCGCCGCGTTGTGCGGTTTTTTAACTATCCCACGGGAACTCTTTAATTTTTCGGGATTAAAAATATCCTATAGGTTAACCAGGGATATAAGCTACCACCATACAAAATTTCATTTAAATCGGTCCAGTCGTTTCGGAGATTAGCCGGTACAAACAGACAGACAAACAGAGAAACATAAAATTTAAAAAAATCTAAAGTAGTTTCATTTCACTTCTTACATCCCCCTGACTCGGTTTTTAGCATTTTTTTGTCATTGCAAAGAAATTCGATCTCTACAGTTTTATTATATGTATAGATAGATATTATTTTCTTCTCAGAGTACATTAATACAGTAGGAGGATTTTCTTCTTTGTTGATGGCAACTTAGCAACCGAGATTATTAGACTTATTTCTTAAATTTAAAATATTATATTACAAAGTAATAAGTTCTATAGGGGCCGTCGTTAACAAAATATATGTATGTACCACCTACTTATGTGAGTAGTATCAAATTTAGGTAAATATTTCTATTGAATGAGGCCCTAAATATTAGTGACAGCTCATTGTTACCATCAATACTCGAATTTTACAAAAAAATTTACTGAATGTCCCATCGAAAAAGAGTTGCTTCTCTGTAATTGTACACATACATCTTGGGTCACTTCATAAATACATAGATATGTTTACGCGCCTTAGAAAAGCAATTTATTGAAAAAATTTAAACAATTTCCTGTGAGTGCAGACATGATTGCAGCTGAGGCCACACGCGCGTACAGAAATAGAGCGGCTCGGTTCTGTGATGTAACGTTTTGTTTCATCGTCATTCGAAGCTGACGACGGATCAGAGGCTGGTTCAGGGACGAATAATCATCTGGTCGATTATCATATTACGTATTGGTCAAGGCGAAATCGACGAAATGCTTTTGCTTGTTGAAACCATTGTAACTCATTTTTTATTATTGCTTCGTCGATCGATCTGCTTTTCTGTGGCAAAAGAAGATCTTTACCTATTTTATATTCAAATTACTCTTGGTTTTGATGAGATGGCTCCAGTACATTGATTGTGTGTTATCTACAACATAAGTTTGCTTGTGTACCCTGGTTGTGTAGTGTGTCTTGTATTGTAGTGGAACACTTACAAGCCAATAGATGGCGCTGTGCAATAATTGATCTCACAAACGTTTCCCGACACCTACAAAGAATATATAAGTATACAAATTTTCAACTATAACAGATGGGCCTAGGCCTGCAAGGGACAACACTAGGCCTCGCTGGAAGATCTTCCTTTGAGACGGAGGAGCATTCCATTCGCTCCTCCTCCCTCTACGGGGCAGCTCTCCACAGTATGTTAATTTACAAATGTCTCTGATTAACTGTAATGTATTATTTATTTTTAAAGAACTTTTGCTATTGATAGTTCCTAAAAATAATCTTACGTAGGTTATTTTCACTATGCACTCCCTACTAATGTCACACGGCATTCAGCCCATCGCGTTTCCTCATGACGGATGCGACCGACAAGCAACGCCGACCGCTTGTCAAACTCAACTATGTATATCCTCCTGAGAATCATAGGCTCAGTACAACACGGACTGTTAAGAATAAAAACAATTTAAAATCAGTGACAAGACTGGGCCATGATTAAGGATAATATAAATAAAAGAGTAATATATAGGGAGAAGATATGTTTATAAATTACGCTGTTGTAGAGAGCCATGACATAAGTCTTGCCTTGACATCTTTGTATTCCGTGATCACAGCTGCTGAAAAGTGGCCAAAACGTCGAAATAAAAAAACAAAGAAAATGCCGCGCTCTAAACCGTTAAAACGTAGTTTTAATCATGTGTATTAGAAATACTATTGTATAATATCTTCATTGGATATCTTTACCCCCTTTTTTATTGTCATTATGAGTAAAAACTTGTTAAACACTAGCGTGCAAAAAGCACGTAGTTTATACGGCTTCTTGGTGTTATTTAGTATTTTTCCGTATTTTACTCAGACTCTGCTTAAAGAATTAAGTAGTTGGACAGTTGTGGCTTTTGATGTTTTGTAGTTTGCCATCAACCAGCGAGATCTTGGGGAACGACACGACTAATCTTTTATTTAGTTTGTTTTGTGGTATGTTTATTCGTAACACAACCAAACATAAGGAAGTTAGTGAATGAGAAAATTAGTTATTTAAGAAATAAAAAATATTTTTCACCGGTAGAGGCATATTAGATTTTTCAATCGTAATTATTTAGCCCTTTTTTAGGATACCGTAATATCTCGGTAAAAACGGAATATTAATAAATCCATATTTTCCAACCTGTTCAGTCAATAATTCTTGCCTCATATAAGATACAGATATATCCTCAGATAATAAAAGTATTATGTATAGCAAAAACCCATTAAAAATTCGGGGCACAGTTTGTGTCTATAAATTTTTAAGAAGAAAATAATTTGCTTAAGCTGATATATCACGGTTCACTTTTGTCAATTTTTGAATGAAATAACAAAATTAGCTCATTCAATTAATATCCTTATATCAGCATATCTTTTCATTACTGCATCTTTCAACGAAATTGACATGTAATATCAGCTTCATGCGAACAAGAAATTTCGTAATATCAACTTCGTGTCGATATTTTTGTCTTTAGCCTTCAAATTTTAACTCAACCATGTTATATTGAACTGTAAAATATTTTTTATTAGCGGTCTCTGTAGCCGTTGTCATGCCCTGAAAAACCCGATTCCAGCGCTATCTACCGGGTCTAATTGTGAATCTAAACCATTCTCGGTCCCACTCAAACACACATAAAATTTCATCAAAATCGTAGGACCCGATTCCAGCGCCAAGTATTTTGTTTAGATTGATGGGTTACATTATTGAGATTTTAGTAGGGATTCCTAATTTTTATATAGCCTATAGTAATTAGAGATAATGTACCATTCGAATGGTGAACAATTTTATGAAATCGGTCTAGTAGTTTTTGAGTTTATTCGTTACAAACGTACAAAAATATAAATCTGTCCTCTTTATAATATTAGTATTTTTATTACTGACAGACAAGAGGTAGGCCTCAAACGTCGCATATGGGAGTTGATGAGAGGTGAATTGACGGTGTTGTGGCGCTGAGCACACTCAGGCGCTCTCAGCGTAAACATGACTCTCGGCGTGATTTGTTCTCCTTTATCTTGAGAATCGGTATTAGAGGATTGGGAACGCCTTTACGATAACGCTATGTTTACAGTCAAATAGGTATTCTCTAGTAGGTTTTACAAGTGCTTTTAAGTTTAGAAGTACAAATATAATTTTTCAGGAAGTTTTGGTTGAAACTTGAAGAGTTATATTTTACTATATCTACAATTTATTTTGTGTACAAGTTCGTGTTAATTCACGAAGTCGGGTATTTTTTGTCATTTATCAACGGAACCATAAAAATCATTTAATTAAAAATGGCCCATATCTCAAAAATTACTTAACGGTTATTAATCAAATCAATTTTTGCCGAAAGTATTTTGTAAGCTCTATAATTTAATTGTTTTCAGAAATTTCCACTTTATAATTTAAAAGTTAGATTGACACACATAATTTTACAACTTTAGAAGCTAATATATTGTGACTTATTGACGTTTTGAACAAATTATTTTGAATACTGTCATGGTTTTTCAAGATCTGACTAACGATCAACAACTCTGTATGTCGTTGCGTGGTTTTACTTGTCTACAACAATGGTCCCCAAACTATTTTATCTCGTAGACCCCTTACCAAATTTTACTGCATTCAATAGACTTCCTATCTTTTTAACCGATGTAAAAAAAGGAGAAAGTTGTCAATTCGTCATGTAAATATATATTTTTTTTATATAAGAAAGAAAGAAAGACTTTATTTGAAGAAATAACGACGTAATTACATTCTTTATACATTATTATACACAGAGCATATTTTGAGTATTTGCACTTTTATCAAACAAGGTTTGCACTCGTTTATGTAAAATATGTTCAGCCATAACTTTTTGTTTCTGAACCGATTTTGACAATTCTTTTTATGTTGGATTCAGTATAGTTTCTAGTTAGTCCCAATTTTATAACTTGTAAGTAACGTAAGTAAGTAAGTAACTAACGCACACTATTTTATCTATTTTTTTAGAAAGTAAAAATTTCGTCACGACTTGCTTAAATGGAATTCACTAATATGGACCCCCCCCCCATTTGTAGCTCGCGGACCCCCAGATGTTTATTTTCACCAATGTAGACCCATTGAAGTTCGATGTGAACCCCCAGGGGTCCATATGGACCACTTTGAGGACCTATGTTCTACAACATTGTATGGCGATATATAGACTACACCTTCTTGTCAAAATTTCATCCCTATATACCCAGTAGTTTCTGAGAACAATGACTGTGTGATATCAAAGCAATCGAACTGTCATGACGATAATATAAGGGTTCCGTTTTTGCTAAAATTATCTGCGGCAGTCTGCGGCACTCTAACAACAAATTCAAAAAAATTCCCACAATTTTTGTGACATACAAGACTTCTGTTCTACAAGTGTGCCAAATCTCCTTCTCTATCTATAGTAATCCTTCAGATAATCAGCTACAATAGACAGACAGATGCCTAATTAAAACTATAGGGTTTGTCTTTTATCTGTAAATATAGAATCCTAAAAAACATGAAATCAGCTTAGACAAAAATGCAATTTGCGAAAATACGTTGCGAAAGTCTAAAATTATCACATTAGCTGATGCCAATACGAAATAGTAAACTTTAAGTTTCTTTTAGTCTATTTATTTAAAACATCTACCCATGATTCAGGGCTCTAAATCACAGGTTTATTTTAGTATAAATTAGCGCAAACTAAAACACGAAAGCAAGATTCCACGTTCCGACTCGAGAATTGCATCTTAATAAAAAAAGAAAAACTGTAGACATTTTTAGATACACTTCAGATTGGCGACAAAACGTACGTCGTCTTCGTGATAATTCTTACGAACAAAAACAAGGCTATTTGGGTATTTTAGTGACCAATAAAACAACTTCACTAGACTGAAAAGGCTATAAGACCTCTTTTGCTCTTGAATATTCCTATTTTGTTTCTTAACTTTCTTATAACATCTATAATATTTTGAAATTCTAAGCCGTGTCTGACTGTACATTGAAGCTATTAAAAAAAACAACTGGAATAGACTATATAAATGACGGAGAACACGATACAATTTCTTGTTTGTTTGAGATTCACGTAAAAACTACTGGGCCGATTTCGATGCGGTTTTCGCTAATCGACAGAAAATTGTTGGACTTAAAATTTGCCCTACTTTTTATCTTGGGATTCCTGCGGTAATTTTTCTGGAAATTATTTCAAATGGCCAGAATTCAAAAAAATTAATTACAATGTGATTTTTTCACTGATCGATAACAAATTTTATGTAATAAAATGTATGATACTTTTTATCCCGGGAATCCCGCGGGAATTTTAAGTCGAGCGTGGACGAAGTCGCGGGCATATTCTAGTTTTTTAATAATATACCAAAGTATCTATACTCTGTCTAATTCTACGTGTATTCATAAAATTATTTTGACTGCAAAATTCGTGTGGTTATGGAAAAATACGGAAATAAACAGTTTATACCTATGGTCGGGTGGCCTATCGTAACAAGCGACAAAATAATCTACAGTTTCCACTGCCAGGTGGAAGGTGGTAGTGCATTTGTCCGTACACCCACAAAGTACTTACATTAATTTAATAAAGAATGCCGCTATATCAATCTTAAGTTGTATCCGGGCATTAGTGGTAAGGTTTCAGCCCCTTCGAAGCCGGCCGCACAATGGTAGCACCTTAGGTGTTGTCCATAGGCGATTTCAAATCCATTTTATCCGTGCTGGAACGGAGAAGAGAATACTTACAATTTCCGGCCGCCGGGCGGCCTGTTGTAAGTGGCGACAAAACAACCCACAGCCAGGCGGTAAGGTATCTGCCCGTCTGGATGGCTACCACCTCTGGTCTAGAACTTGCCGCCCTAACAACCTTAAGTTGTGTTCGGGCATTAGTGGCCAGGTTCCAGTCTCCCTTAAGAGAGCAGCAGCGTATTTGTAACTCCTTTGGTGGTGCAAATATCCATAGGCGATGGTAACCATTTACCAGCAATAAAAAAACTATCTCCTACCAGTAAATATATTATCAGAAATTATGTTCGCCTATACATACATCTAGATAAGTTGTAGTTGTTCTGTGGTTAAAGCACTGGGTTCCAATCTCGGGGTAGTTCACATACCGCATAAGCTGTTTTTTTATCGAATTTGTATATTGAAACAATTTATTCGTGCTTTACTTTATAGTGAAGAAATATATCGTGAGGGTTTCCTCATGATATATTTATTCACATTTACAGTCTGTTTAGACTGTAAATGTGAAACCACTCAACCCTGCTTAGCTAAGCAATGATAGGCAACAATTGCGTTACTTACGGAAATTTGAAATAATTTTCGAAATTATTTCTTTACTTTGATACTAAAGTACATAAACCCTATACTTTATGAAATGAACGTTACATATTGAAGTGAATGGACTGTTATCTATAGAGTTCCATATTAGTTAGTATAGATTAAAAATGAGTCAACAGCAGCCGATTTTGGACAGTTTATGTCTGCCTTTCAATATGAATTTGCCAGGTGGTAGGGCATTTGCCCGACTGGATGGCTACCACCCCTGGTCTAAAGTATGTCGCCATAGCAACCTTGAGTTGTGTTCCGGTATTAGTGACCAGGTTCCAGTCTCCCCTAAGAGAGCAGCAGCGCATTTGTAGCACCTTTGGTGTTGCAAATGTCCGTAGGCGATGGTAACCGCTTTCCATCAAGTGGGCCGTCTGCCTGTCTGCTGAACTCATGCAACAAAAAAAAAAAGAATAAATAAATAAACCAAAGTGATATCTTTTTTTTTTACCTTCTCCCAATTATTTGGTGTAAGCACAATATGGCTTTTCCTTCCATATTGCTATTTTGGCATACGTCCTCTGTCACACCACAAATCATCATGTCATCCTTCATACAATCCATCCATCTCTTTTTTGGTCTACCTTTACATTTGTAACCATCAATCTTGCAGGTTAACATTATTTTTGTCACGTGACTTTTATCCTTACTCATTACATGTCCATACCACCTTAGCCTTCTTCCTCTCAATTTTTCAGTCACCGGTGCAATCATATCTATACTATTATAAAGAGGAAAGATTTGTATTTTTGTAACGAATAAACTCAAAAACTAGTGGACCGATTTCAAAATTTCTATCACCATTAGAATGCTACAGTATCCCAGATTAATATACGCTATATTTATTACGAGAAAAAATGAGGGATCCGTACTAAAACTCCTATAATGTAACCCAAGGTGTTAAGAAATTAGAGTTTGAGTGGGTCCGGGGATGATTTAGATTTACAATGAGACTCGGTAGGTGGCGCAGGAATCGGGATCTAGATTTTTATTTTATCAGGGCAGGACAACTTCTGCCGGAACCGCTAGTAAGTATGTAAAAATAAACTTGAACTCTTTAGTGTCGTTTAATACCGTCGTGCTTTTCAGTACCGTGTGTTTCAATTAAATTGAATTGATTCAAGTCATTTATTCATGTAATATCAGAATTAGTTCTATCCTTAATCATTATCAGGCGTTTAGTCTCCAAACTGTAATAACGTCGTAGTATATAAATAACAAGATTTGTGATCAAGATCTGGAGCGTCTTGTGTATTATTATAGTCAATAAATATAGGATAAGCGTCGGTCTACAGCGTCTTGGGCGCTATTAGTTGACACTTGGAAGTTAGCGCCGACACACAGTCGCGTGTCTACGGACTATATGCGGGCGCACGTATTCCACGGGAATAGTTTTTAGTGTATTATTCGATTAAGTACTTAATTTTTAGAAGTTTCTGTATTAAGGAAATACGAGTGAAACTATAATTATTTTAATTTCGCAGTGAACTGAATGTTAATTTTGATCTGATACATAAATGTGATTTTGGCACTGAATGGTGTGAAAATATTTATATAGTGCTGTTATAACTTTTTTCATATATACTACTCAATAAACTTTAAGTTAATAATTTTGTGATATGAAAATTTAGTGCCCAATATATTTATTGGCTTTACATTATATACAACTGTGAGTGCAAATAATGAAACTTTACCGAGTTGGAACTGTGGCAAATCGACAGTGTAATTATTAAACAAAACCGAACCAAATTTGCAATAGGGAACTTTATTTAATTAACGATATTATACCTACTCATTCACAAGAAACAAAATGCTCAATCTTTTATACTAGGTTCAATAAATCATAAGTGTTATTAATAAGGCTGCCGACGATAGTTAAATTATAATGCGGTGAAATAAAGTAGGTGTGTGGTGCCAAAACAACTTGTGTGGGCGTTTGAATATTTGTAAAATGTTCTTTAAATAAGTGCTTTATGTTGTAAATATGGTGGCGATGGTTGAGGTTGTAGGAAGGACAAACAATGATTACTTCAGATCCTTTTTGCCTGTAAGTTCTTTTATCTTTACCTTTTCTTTTTTAAATACGTCTATGAATTCAGATACTCTTAATTAAGATGAAAATCAAATTCTTCCAATCTTTAAACGAATAAAATAGCCGTCGAAACGAAAAAGGAGATGACACTTAAAAACCTCCATAAGTGCTATCAGTCAAATCTCAGGTCTTTAGTTACACCTAGCCATTTGGGATATCATTTCCTTTGTAATTGACTTTTAAGGAAAGTACCAAAATTTTAACCGGAAGGCCTCTGTAAGAATAATAGTAACATTTAGGTACACGGAGAAGTAAATATAGACAGGCTATCAGAAAATCCACATTAACTAGTTTTACATTTTTACATTTACTTGTATAGGTATATGTTAGCTCATGTGTATTATTTTCTTGTGTGCGATAAAGAATATTCTATTTTATTCATCAGTTTTAGATACTTAGTAACATTTGCTATTTCTGGAACCGAGATTTAAAAAAAAAAACGTTTCACGTGTTTATTGCCTAGCACAGGTGTTTAGGCAATATCAGATCTACTGAAACAGAAACGAAAAAGTTTCATGTTTCCTCAATTTTAGTTTCTTATAGCCCTAAATTTTCAGAACGGATTAAGCCTTGAATGAAAACAATAATACCAAGTAATCTTATTTAAAAAAATAATAATTAAATACATATGTATTCAAATTAGAATATTAAGGATTTTGTAAATTAATTTAAGCTTGCAATTTCGTTATTATATGTTTGTAACCGTTACAAGTTGTGTTACATTTGTGATTTACTTTGTTATTGAGATCGGCGTAATTAAAACAGAATTTTCATACATATTTTTATAATAAAAATCAATAACATTTATTTCGCGTCTTTGAACTTTGGCACATATGATAAATTTGCTTATGACTTTAAAACACAAGTTGAAGAATCATACATTATCAACACTACCCTATTCATAATTACAAACAAAACAATGCATATTACAACTCATGACGATTATAAAATATTGAAACCAAGCCAATATTACGTCCTTGAAGAAACGAGACTGCAAGGCGATGTTCTTGTTAGTGAATCTTTTACAGAATACCAATGTCGCACGACATAAATAAATTGGTCATTATAGGCGCTCTATATACTCTAGGTAGATGCGTATAGAAAAGTAGAAATTTTAAATGTTGAATATTAAAAAACTAATTTTTTAATAGATAATATGTATAAAGTTTTATAGAACTCTAGATTTAAAATCGCTATAATTTTGGACTTTCTCAAAAAACTATCCTTTGAAACAAAATATTACTAGTACTCTCTAAGATTTCTTGCTGTAGGTAATTAATTAACCTGTGAGGTATTCTTTAAAGTAACGTTTTTATTCTTTAAATTATTTACTGATTAAAGACATAAAATATATCTGAAGAAATCTTTTTCAAGTTTTAGAATATTATATAGTCCAGACGAGCCATGACTAAGGAAGTCGTTAAATCAGCTGGCCAAAAAATAAACACGTCGTTCTAAAGATAAAAATATACTTGTTTTTTTGGTGTTAAACACTATTTTTCCTCTATTTCAGGCAGTCAATTCACCGCCGGTTCCCCATCGGGACGTATCCAGCACATCTGCTTACCGTCCCTATGAAGAATATGCCTCCGTCCAGCGACGCGTGGAAAGACCGACGCAACCTGAAGTCGACGCAGAAAAAACTAAGAAAGACAAGAAGTGGTCCATCGGAAAGCTCTTCAGAAGAAAAAAGAAGGATGAAGAAAGTGCTTCTTCATCAGAAAGCGATGAAGGTGTTAGCACCAAGTCTCCATCTAAGCGAAAGTCTAAAAAGAAAAAGAAAACTCCAGCTGTTAACAATTTTGATCACATAGTGATAAGAGATTCTAGACGTGCTCAAAGCTTGGCTAAACCAAATCTGCGAGATGCCACAGATGAAGGAGTATTATCAGATCCTTCGGCGGGCTTTATTAACTATCGCGCAAAGAATCATGAGTTGCATGGAATTTCTAAAGAGTCCCTTAGTTTGCGTGACGACAATTCGAGTCAGAGATCAGGCAAGTCTGCACTAGAAACTCCATCGAGAAAAACAAGAAAAGGCCGCCTAAAAGCGCGTGTTGAGGCACTTCGAAATAGTATGAGGGGAGATTCAAGTAGTGATGAAGACTCGTTGAAATCATCTAATTCTTCATCAATGATAAGATTTCGGAGTGAAGATTCTCTTATGCGCTCAAGAGACAGTTCTTTAAATAAGCGATCAAGAAGTGCGAGAAATGAAAGATACATAAAAAGACTGTCACGTGACGAAGAAAATCAACTTAACAAAGAAGCTGAATTATTACAACAAGGCTACACGAAGGCTGAAGTAGAAATGTTAACAAGAACTCCTACTAGTCAAAGTAGCGGCTACGGAACTTGTAAACGTGACCAAACTAACCCAGTCAAACAAGAGCAGCTTTGTGCTAATGAACCTAACCGCCGTCCATTAAAATCCGAATCAATATCATCATTCCCTTCAACCCAAAGTTACCCATCATCTATTAATTTTAATGCAAAAGTTAACAACGAACATATTAATTATTCTGTACAATGTCCTAGCAATAACAAAACTCGAGAAACGTTATACACTAATAATAATAGAGAGAGAAGTATAAGTAATCAATATGAGAACCCAGAGAATGTGTTGTGTGTTAAATTTCCTCTTGGAAATGTTACCAATGTAAAGAGAGAAGAAAAAGCACCGCCAGTGCCACCCCCCCGGGACATACATAGGAAAGTTGCAACACCTATATCTATGTACTATGAAAATAATTCTATAGTAGTTGATAGAATGAGCACTAACCAAAATGTAACGTATGGGGTACCGAATAATGATTTCGAAAAAATAATGCGTCGAAGTCAAGAAAGGTCTTTAAGTCGATCATTTAGTGGTTTACGGAGACCAATATCAAACTCAGAAGACCATATTGCGATGCAAAACAACGAATATATACATAATTTTCAACATAAGGTTGATCAACCTCGAAGGCCAGCATCTGTATCAGCTGAACCTAACCATTACGGGCTATACGCTAACTCACACTGGAGAAAATCAATGGGACAAGCCCATATGATTAAACCAGAACCAGTTCAGTTAAGAAATGACTATTTATACTATGCAGATCAAAGTCCCCGATCTCGTCGTCCAATAAGCATCAAAAATGGTCAAAATGGATTTGAAAATCAATATTTAAGTGACACGCAGGCATCTCAAAATGTTTCTGAAAGCGTGTATAGGAGACCTAGAAATGCATCAGAATTCTGGAAGAAAATTGATAACGCCGAAAAACAAAGGAGACAACAAACCATTTATGCCAATACTAGGAGCAGCAGTGACTTCACAAATAACACATCTCAGTTATTAAATAATTATAGGGAACAAAACAAACCGAGTCAAGAGAACACAGATGTTAAAAATAAAAACAGGAATAGTTTTCGAGCTTCTTCAATTGATATAACAGATGGATCCAAAATATGGAAAGCTACAACCGAGTACAAGAGGTCAACTATTGTCGAACCACCAAAATCAGTGACATCACCTACATGTAAAACACATACAAGGCATAAATCAGATACCTATGTACCCAATATAAATCAAATGCCATCAGACGATGAAAAAAGTTCAGAGAGAAGGAAATCCACAAATCTAGATGACGCACTTAATGAATTGGAAGCCATCTATAACAGCCTAGGCTTAGGTGACGAAGACTTATTAGATAGAGCAGAACGTCGAGAATTGATGACACCTAAATTTAACGACCATTTTAATGACTGGAATGGCAATGATGACGAAATCCAACTAAGAAGTCAACCAACAACTCCTTTAAGGCGTGTCCAGAGAAGATCGACGTTACCAGACAAGTTACAAGATGATATGGCGTTTAGACGAATGAACTCTTTCTCTAAAGAGAAGCCAAATTATAGAGAAGCACAAGCACAAATAAGTTATATGTTAGCATCTCCAGTATATGTACCATATGCTTCCGATGACGATAAAAATTCAGAGCGAAATGAACCAGATATTGTTCACGATGATGTTGTCTATAGAAATATAAAACAAATGAATAACCGTCTCAAAACTCTTGATCCACAGCCGCCTTTTGGTATTCCACTGGGTCCTGTTTCACCAGCCCCTCAAAGCGATTATCTTCATGCTACTCCTGAAAACAAAGGAAGGTCAAGGTTTGTGCCCAGACGATCTCCAGACCTTGTATCTGATGATTTAGCGTACAGAAGTCTCCGCAAAGACGCGAGGCATTCGTCACTAATTAATAGTGATGATTATTCTGGTCCCATAAATAATAACCACAGTTACACGGATTTCTCTGTCAACAAAGAGTCTGCTGCTAGCCTTAAAAAAAAAAGAGCAGTGAGGTCACTTTCTGCTAATATATTTACTATGATTCAAAAAGAGATCGACGATGCCCTTAGTATGAATAAAAAAACAACCTTGCAGAAGACACATAGTAATAGCGATGTTATGAAACGACTTCGCGATTCATTCGAGCATAATGATAATGAACAGGAGTATTACCCTCGAAATAAGGTAAAGCAAAGGCATAACACTGTTAGTTTGTTAGTAAATAACATTCACACACCCACCTATCATTTTGCAAAAGACGATTCATTTATTCATTGTGATGATAAGCATCTTGCTAAGCCACCATCTTGTGATAAGTCCAAAAGTTCATCGCCATCAAATCGATCACCCCAAGCATCCAAAAGATCATCAAAAGATGAGTTTCAACAGGTCCTCAGCATGCTTGCACAGGAAGCCATGGATACTAGCAATAAACTGGGTGTGGCGTTAGCTGAATTGGATAAAAATAGAAACAATAACGAAAAGAAATCTGATATCCAAGCTCGAATATCAGACAGCAGGTTAAGTTTTCTGAATGGCTTAACAAGTAGGTCTAATGAAGATTCAAATCCTGCTGAAAAACATGTAAATACTAATTCTGAAATCACAATGGATAATAAAGCTCCCACACCAATAGTCAATACAAAGGAAGAGTCAAAAGGTAAAAAAACTGAAGACAGTTTACTAGTTATATCAGACCAGCTACATAAAGTCGAAGATCAATTAAAGCATAGCTTCGAAAAGGAACTCGATTTCGAAGAGGAAAATTTAAAACTTACTAATTATATTACGAAAACCGAGGAACAACTTTTAGCACACGAACCAACTGTAACTGTTTCGGAAATAAAACAGAAATCTGAAAATGTAACTTCAGCTGTTCAAAATGATTCAATTAAAGTTGTAAAGAATAAATCGGATTTCAAAGTAAAGTCTTCAGAAATAAATTCACTTAACCCATTTTTAAATTCCGACGGTAAAATAGAAGAGATAAATGAAATAAATGCTTTTCAAGAATTAAAAGATGGAATTTCTGATCTCATAGCTGGTATTACACAAGTGAATGAAAAATTGTTTAATGTTAAGCCGCCTACAGTAGAAAATAAAGTTGATAGTAATCCTTTAAAGATAACAGGGATTACTGAAGCCAGTGAAAAGTTAAACCAAGTATCACAAATCGTCTGCAAACAAGACGTTCCTAATAGGGCTTCCGTCAATTTATCTATTTACGAAGACGACTTAGAATTAAAGAGGGATGCGGCTGATTCGACAGAATATAATTCTTCCGAAGAATTAGCTACGATATTTAAACTAAATAATAAAAAGCCTTGTAGTAACACATCAGATAATCAAGAAGATTCCGATGATGAGAAACGCGAGGCTTTAAATTCACCAAAGCTAGTTCAAACGATGAACCAGCATTTAAGACGACTCTCTGTGGACCAGACGAACGATAGTGACCCTAGTCAAAGCAACTCACTGCCATCTAATGCAGTCCCGTGGAGAAATAGGCAAAATAATTCACAAAAAGAAAATAGAGGTACGTGGTCGGTGTTCATGCACGGTATTTGGTTGTCACTTTAACCATTTTGCATCCAGCTTTATTGGTTTCATTCCTGTGTATTTATGTTCACGTCCCTGAATGTCTGAAATAGTCTGAATGCCATTACTAACTAGTGTTTTTTTTATAGTTTGCGTTTTGTTTCGACAGGCGATAGTTCGCAGTTGAAACGCGACTGGCACGACTCTGGCACGTTGATGTTAGCTTTTACGTACACAATGATGTTCTCCCAACACCTGGCAGACCTCGATTGGCTGACGCTGCTCGGCTTGCTGTTGGCAATGATTACTATTATCGCTATGCTCATAATTTAACATAGTATTAACCTTGTTTATAATAAACTAGAGAACCCGTTGTTTGTCCTGCATTTTGATGTTTTAAATTGTGCATTTTTAATTGGCTGTTTTATCTGAATATTTTATATGGATGCTGTAATCATCGTATTCGAAATTAAAAATATAGAAATGGTGCAGTAAGAAGTTTATCTTAATAATATTGTTTAAATATAGTGCTTTGCTGTGATTTGAATATACCTTTTAAAATATGCCTTTTTAGGTTTAAGATAAATTGTATGTATATTTAATTTTAATATCTGTGCCAAAAGGATTATGATCAAAAAGTTATCAATTTTCAAAGATTTTATTTGCTTTTGTATAAAGTGTTAACGTAATTAACATTACTTGCATGTTAGGAATATTTTAGATGTTATTTTCATGAATTCTTGCATGGTGATTATGTTTGTAATGGAAAAAATACCTACTATTATATATAAATGTAGTTACGATTTATATGATTGTTTTTGCTTTCATTTATTCAGAATTTTTAAATTTCTTAATTTTAAACACCAGCTGGTATCTACTTGATTAAAGAAATTCTTGTGAATATAAATATAATTATTTACATTCCTATTATCTTTAAATTACATAATATATTAGAATAGCAGTTAACCTAATTTCGTTCTTTCTTATTCCGTCTATTATATCCTTTACAACCCTTATTGATAAAAGGATTTTTTTTTAAATTGTTGACTTCTACTTAAGGCTGCATTATTCTATGTTTTTCTTCCTTCGGCTCCGATTTTGTAAAACTCAGAATCAGAAAAGATATTCAGCAAACAAGATAAACAGATATTTGTAAGAGATTCTTGCAAATTTAAAACATGATATTGTTATTGTTCATAAATTTTATATCATGTTAATTAATAACATAAGTGTTCTAGTAGTAGTAGTAGTAGAATTCACCACAAAGACAGGCAAAAGAATCTTAGTCCATACAGCCAAGTCTGATGTATAAGTCTTCGTATAGGTAGCGTAGTTGAATTGTGGGCTACAACTGACGCCATTAAACGGAGTTCTTGTGAAAACTCGAAAGGCCACATTCGACTATACAGTCACATTTTTTTAGAAAATAAAACTGCACAGCAGAACCCTTTCAGTTGCCGCTAAAGACCCCTGCCATGTGATGTATATAATAGTCAAGTTTTTTACACGTTACTATAAGTACAGTAGTGGTATGAAAATGTTCGCCAGTTTTCAAATTGATTCATTTAACGTTCTGCGTAAACAGGTTATCTTTTCAAATTAAGTCACAGAACAGTCTGTTCCAGACAAAATTATGTTTAACTGTTTGATAATAAAGTTTAAAATTACTTGAGTAAAGTTATTTGATTTTCTATCTTGTCTAAGAAGATTGTTTAGAGATATAAAACCTTTTTATTGCTTTTAATATTTACGTTGAGCGTAATGATTACACCCTCTTGACTTGATTGTTATTGTTAATCTCAGTGTATGTCAATGTCAAGATTGCAATTTTCTTTTTTCACGTTCTATTCTTTATTAAGGTAACAAAACTTAACATTTATTAAAATGTTGTCAGTACTGTTTCTTCTAATCATTCAAGCAAAAGTCGACTTTAAGGTGACGATCCTTTTCATTCCGCGACTGTACAAGCGAATTTCTTATAAATTATCTTATAAGAATTTATAAAATGCAATTATTTGCGTCATAAAAATTCTTATTTACAATCAATCATATTTAGTGAGTAGCTAAAACTTTGTTAATGATTTTTGTGACAGAAAATTAATGTAACCAGATATAATAGACGGATAATACTTAATGTTAAAAATTATATTATTATTTTCAAAACATATCTACACTTAATTTAATTTTGTACTTATGTCCAGTGTGTAACAGTTTTATTCTCATGATCAATCCGTGCCTTACAAACAGTAATTATTTTGACCTAAATTAGAAAATGAGAGATTTTAATGTATGATTAAAAAACTGGTAGTTTATCTTAAGGGCGCAAGATTAGTCTGAAAGCTTACAAAATATTATATTAATCTTCTTGACATTTTGATAAAAAAGAGAGTAAAAAATCTAACGATACAAGATATAGGTATGTTAAACTATTAATTTATCACAAATTTCAAATGTTATTTTTTTTTATTGCAGGAGTACTGTAGACAGGCAGACGGCCCACTTGATGGAAAGCGATTACCATCGCCTATGGACATTTGCAACACCAAAGGTGCTACAAATGCGCTGCTGCTCACTTAAGGGAGACTGGAACCTGGTCACTAATGCCGGAACACAACTCAAGGTTGTTATGGCGACCTACTTTAGACCAGGGGTGGTAGCCATCCAGTCGGGCAAATGCCCTACCACCTGGCTGTGGGTTGCTTTGTAGCCTCTTACGACAGGCCGCCCGGCCGCAGGAAATTGTATTCTATCTCCGTTCCTGCACGATTAGTCACGTATGTTGAGGCCGCTTCTATTTGTCTGGAAAAATGCGCCCTTAAAAGTCTAGTTTAATGATAATTTGTCCATTCGACTTCATGTTTTTCGAATTCATAGTCTACCGAGCAATACGACATTTTAATTTGAATTTGGAAAGTATGTCAATAGTAGTAGTACAATTCGCCATAATAGCAGGTAAAGGAACTTGATCCATACAGCCTCGTCTGAAGATCATCCAAATTGTTGGTCTTTGACTCATGCCAATCAATGGAGTCCGCGTGACAACTCGAAAGGCCTTACGTATAATTACAATTACGTTTTATTTTTATTTCGACGTTTCGGCCACTTCACTAGCCGTGATCACGGAATTAAAGTGAGCTCGTACAGCTAACTACTGAAAAGTGACCGTTAAAACGTAGTTTTAATGAAGTCGCGAAAACTTAAAATACGTCGTCGTCAGCCAATCACATTCCACTGCTGGACGTAGGCCTCCCCAAGTCGGCTCCACTTGTCCCGGTCCTCCGCCTTCCTCATCCAGCGTCTACCGCCGACCTTCGCAGGTCGTCTGCTCCATCGGCCGTCGATCCTGCGACAGATGTGACCGGCCCACTACCACTTCAACTTGCTAATTTTCCGAGCTATGTCGGTTACCTTGGTTCTCTTAAGGATATCCTTGTTTCTAATTCTATTCAAAAGAGAAACACCCAACGTAGCTCGCTTCTTAACCCGCTGAGCGACTTGAAATTTGTGGACCAGTCCTGCCGTCAGTGTCCACGTCTCGGCCCCGTAGGCAGAACGGGGAGGAAGCACTGCTCGAAGACTTTCGTCTTCAGGCATTGCAGGATACTCGACGAAAAGACTTGACGAAGCTTACCGAATGCTCCCTTGCAGGGGCCCTCTAGCATCTAGGGAGCAGAGGAGTCTTCACCCCTGTTGACGAAGTGAGTTTGCCTCTCCCGGGGCATTCTCAAGCACTTGTGCGCTAGGATCGGTGTGGGCGTAACTACGTTCTGTATTCCACGCCTTTCCTACCATAAGCGCGGAGCACATGGGAGGAGGGTGGTTTTAGTGGGGTATTGATTAGTCGAGTCTCCACACAAGCCGGTTGATTATTGTTTGGATTGCCTCAGTGGAAAGCCTCCATGATCAACAACGGTCTAATCCCTAGCAAAGGACCCGGTATGTACGAAATGCATTTCCCCAGCCTTAAAAAAAAAAAGCTTCCTCCTAGCCCAGCTGAAACCTCCTATTGGCTTAAAACTTAAAATACAATGATTACATACAATATTATTTTTTGTTCGTAAAGGCAAGGATCGTTCGTGTAGAAAATCATGTGTATTGTATGTTGTGTTTACATTTATTAATAACGATTGTAATACCATAATAATCTTTTTATAGGTGAAAATTGATTGCCACACGTGATCCCACGGCTGCCTGCATACGTGAAAAATTATTCTAAGCAACTCTTTACTTTAAGCTATAAGCCATTTTCTATTAATTTTACCTATATCCGTATAGTTGTATGTGAAATTAAATCTTTACTAAGTTTATGTAGAGGCTTCCAGTTACATTTAAAGAGAACATTATTTATATGAAAGAGTTATAATTTAAACAAAATAAAAATGTTTCAGTTTTATAATGTTGTATTTATTTTGGGCGTGTGTGTGTGATTTTGTGAATATACCCAATGTCTAGTATACATAAATACTTAAATTTTAAAATAGTTTTCCAACAAACACCCCAGACAAATTGCAGGTCTTTGAGTGACGCCAAACAAAAAATTCTCGTAGCAGCTCGTAAGTGCACTTAAGATTTTTAATACAAACGCTACCTATCACTTTCGTTGAATTTTTTTTTTTGTCAATAATAACAAAATATCTTTCAAGTTCTCACTAAATATTTAACAATTATTTATATAGTTAACCGACTTTAAAAGAAGGAGGTTCTCAATTCGACTGTATTTTTTTGTAAGTTTGATACGCCATTTCAACGTGAATTGTCGACAGATTTTCAAATATTTTTTTATTCGAAAGAGTATATTCCTGACTCAGGAGTCCTGAGGTGGTCCCATTGTCACGAAGTCAGGATCTGATGAGTGGATCCTGAGGAAATCGAGAGTAACCCTCGAATATTATAAATACGGAGTACGTGTTTCTTTTTCTTTCTAAAGCTATTCAAGTATTTGCGTAACTAAAAAGCAAAATAGAAATATTTTCTACAACATATTATAATTTTTATCATTGAAATTTTTTTTTTTAACGCCGTTACAATATATAATATAACTATAAACTAGTACAGTGAAGGAAACTTAACCTATATAGTATTCTACATATAATCCCTTAAGACTACAAGTAGAACTGAGCCTAGTTCATCGAAGTCAATGTGTAAGGTTTCTAGAAGACTGGTTACGTTACCTCGCTGGATCGCCATACTGATTCGTTGTCCCAGCTTACTCTCGATTTCCTTAGGATCCATTCCTCAGATCCTGACTTAGTGACAATAGCACCACCTCAGAAGTATACTCTTTCGAATAAAACAACATCTCGAATCTTGAATTTTTATATGATGTGAAAAAGGATCCCAGTCAGATAAATTCCAAAAAATGTGGACTTGCGGATTATCAAGACTGTTGGAGACACTACCGGCATAGAGCGTAAAGAGTAAAATGCTAACAGCAAAGTAGATACAGGAAAGGCAACGCATCGGCTCCCTTAGTGTTGCAGATGTCCTTGGGCGACGGTAGCCACTTATCACCAGGTGGTCCTTTTGCCAGTTTGCCTACTAGCAAACAAAAAAAAAGGAAAATACATAAAACCGGAATCATAATCTGTCTATCTATACTATAATAAATCTGTAAATGGTTCCAGTTTGTACAATGCGTTTAAAAATGTGAAAAACATCAGGGCGGCTAATTCGGACCAGGAGTTTCCGAAAATGCAATTTTTAGACTTCTTTTCTGTCTGTCTGACTGTCTGTTAGAGCACCTCGGGAAAACTACAAAACGGATTTAAATGAAATTCGAAAGGAAGCTAGCTTATATCCCGGGGCCGTAACTTAGGATAATTTTTATCTCGATAAATGACGTCTTTTCTGTGGGATAGACGTAAATAGCGAAAAAGATGGCACCGCGATCGCATCTTTTTTGGGAAACTAATGAATGTAGGTATATGAATGAAACTCTACCTAAGGCGGGCTTATACCCTGAATCAGCACTTAGAATACGTGTTATCCTGATAAAAGACGTTGTTTACTTGGAATAGACCGATTAGCAAAATAGATGGCGCTGCAATTGCGATGTAGACAACCATCGCTGTAATTCAATAACAAACGCGTTGTCAGTTTGCCCACATGTCATTTATTATATATTACGTACTACAAATCAGGTTGCCTACGACTTTTCTTTATATTTTTCTGTGCAGTTGTTTACACTATATTGACTTCGTTTCTTTTTAATTGTAGTGAATTCACAGAAAATTAAATATTGAAGGTTGATATATATATTCAATATTTAATTTATTATTATATATATATATATATACATATATATATATATAAATATACCACCTACTTAAATTTTTATGTACGTAACATAGATCTGAGAGCTCTATATTATATTGACGGCCTCTGTGATTGACCGGGCTAATCCTCTGTCGGCCGACCTCGCTACAACTAGCACGTAGAGGTTCCGAGTTCTCGATATATTCACTAGATGGCTCTAATTTAAAATAAATATTAGATTGATTTGCCGAAAGTAAATATCATTTACTTTAGGCAAAAAAACAATAAAATAAGCACATGTTAATAATATGCAAAATGTGAAAAACTTTGCAGAAGAATACAACAGAAACTATCTTAAGAAAAATGTAAAAAAGTTGCTATGATTACACTAGATGGCAATATCTGCAGCTAAACATAAGTTATTAGTTAAGTATGTCAGACTACGACTTTACTCTAAACATAAATACCATTTATTTTTAGCATTGAATAAAGTGAAAATTTATTTAGCTGTATAAAAAATGATTTCAATCATTATTCATACAAATTAATCGTCCAAAAAAACAAACTTGCTGTCATTAATGTCATTCCGATTTCACCTTCTGCTGTCAAAAGTGTGTCAATATTGTCAGATTTTTGCAGATGTACCAAGTGTTGTGAGTTTTACTTTGCAAATAATATTTTGGATTAAAATTGTTATTATTAGCATGTGTAATTAGCTGTTGACGAGTTGTTTAGATAGTGTTTATCAATGTTAATAAGAATTGCTGAAACTGCCATTTGCTGGAACCTACTTTGTCCTGTTGACCTGACCAACTGCGATTGTTTAAAAGGTAACGGTTTAAAAATAATGTTTTTATGCGAAATAATGACCATACATTAGTCTAGAAGTTTATGATATTGGTGTAAACGAGTTTCATTTTATTTAATATAGTTAATCTTAATGTATGTTTTTTTTATTTTTGAAAATGTTTTTGTCAGGTTCAGATACTTAGTAGTTTTGTATTCATTATTTCGCTTCTTCTTTAATACCTATATTGAAATTGCTTCTTAATAACTATAACTTTTTGGTTATATCTGGCAATGAGACGGTTTCCAGGGGGTTTTTCGTGAATTTTTACATTTTTTAAAAAGTATCCTATTGTTATCTACAGCCTATAAAGTATATTTGTATACAAAAAAATCATGATTAGTGATTTATATCCAAGACCATTAATGGGGAAACAAACTAATAGCTAAACATCCAAGCAAACTTATTTTCAATATGAACATGAACATAGTAGAAGAATACTGGAAATCATAACCTCCTTGTAAAACAAACTGTTTTAGTCTAAAAATATATGTTTTAAGCAATAAATATTTATTTTTATTTAATTGAAAAGGGAAAAGGGTTGTGGTACTATTTAATCATGTAGCTTCTTAGAACTGCTTACATGTTTACAAGACAATTATTATTCATGTTATAGAAAACATAAAAATAAAGTATAGTAATCCTTACTTTATCATTGTTCTAGCAATAAATCCCATTATGTCCAGAGTATCTGGTCTACTTTCCTACTTTATATGGTCTTCTTATCTCATTATAAGATATTTATTTATTAATATATGAGATCTTTGTTGATCGAATTATATAACTTAAACTTCCAAAAATATCCCCTAAAGCTTGTTTAAGTGTAATAAAATCACATTGACACTTTAAATCTTTTATTTCTGTTATTAAAAGTCATTTTTCCTTTCAACATGTAACTAGTAATTAGATAGGTGATGTATGATGACTGATTGGAGCACATACACTAGACAGTCAAGAATTTCTCGATGAGGCCAGCTATTGGACCACTAAAATAGACTTGCTGCAAAAAGTAGCTGCTCAGTATTTTAGCTGATGCTCTTGGCTACCATAGTCAGACTGTCTAGTGTACGGCTTGTATTATTATTTTGTGTTTTTCCCTCCAATGATTATACACAAAAAACAATATTTTATAGAAACAAATTAAATATCATGCCATACACACATGTGTGGGAAACAGAAATAATATAGTATAATGTCTTTAGTAAGGAGCTCAATGCATGTTCTATATTTAGAACTCTTTCAGATCTCTAGGGCAGAACTGTTGACATCTCAGATTGATCTAGTAATAACTGGAAGCTCCAGAAGGGTTATATGGAAATTCCTCAATTGATAGTGTATGTATATACTTTGTTTGTAAACATGGTGTCCTGTGCAAGGTTACCAGCAGGGGCTAGATGAGGAAGACGGGAGACCAGGATATGTGGCATGAACTCAAGGAAGCCTAAGTCCAGCAGTGGACGAGGACTAGCTAAAGAAGTTATATATTTTGTTATGTACACTTTTATAGCTGTTGGAAAATCCTGCATATATGGAATAGAATAGAATAGAATAGATTAAACATTTATTGTATAAACTGTCACAATCATACAATTATAAAGGTGTTGGAGTTTTTTGTTGGAACAACAGTTTGTCCTTTCGGACGTACAATACAGGCGATTGTAATGGTGCCTGGCCATAATTACACTATTTAAACAAATTATTAAATTAATGATATGTTCCTTATTTTATATAACAGATGTTTAATTCCTCTTTCTACTTACATTCTACTTTTTAATAACTTTGTTATCTAGATAAGAATTTTCTCTTAGTTACATACTAGTCTGAAAAACATTACTTTGAAGTGATAGGGCAGCCTTTTGTTCTGCCAGAATACCTAGTATTGTAAATATGCATTACTGTAATTATTTATTTTGATGAGCAATCAAATTTATATTTATAATTCTTCTGTATGTGTATTTATCACTGAACTCCTAACAGCCGGACTGATTTTGGTGATTTTTTTATTTCAGTAGGTCCCTGGATGGTTTAGATATACAATGGACCTGATGGGTAGCACTGCAGTTAGATTCTTGGCCTTTATTTTTTCAGGGTAGATAGATATATAGATAGAAATACTTTATTGTTGTATTGTACATACATACACATAAAGTAAATCATTTACAGTAATTTCGTGTTGGGCTGTGGATTGTGTGAAAGGAATGTAGAGTATATGACAGTGGTGTGCAAATCAAATACATGTAATTAATAGGATACATAGATATTACACAATATATATAATTAAGATAAATAAAAAGAAAATAGACAATAACACATATTAATATTATGTATCCAAATATATACCTATACATTATTAATATGTGTATAGCAACAACAATAGCTATATAGTATTAATAACAGCAATAACACAAAATACCAATATTTTATATATTAATATAATATATACAATATTAATACATTAACAAATTAATATACATACAATTTGATATTAAATATTTACATATGTAGGTTAGAACAATGTCTGCTGGGCCTGCTATTATCTATATATGTTTTAAAACAGATTTAAAGTGTTATTCCTATTTGATTTTAATTTTATCTGAAAACTTGGTCTCCTTTTAATTGAAGTTATTTTGAACTCCTTTTATTTGAATGTTGTTCTCAGCATATTTCTCAAACCAATTAATTTTAGTCCATTATTGTCTTTGAAGGAAGTAATAATAGAAGCCTCTCATGCTGGTTGATTTGTATCCTCATTATTGAAATACAATTTGTAAACTTTTATGTAAATATCAAGTAGAGTCCTGGATACTGGTAGAGGGATAAGTGGAGTTCTATAGGCTTGCTTACACAAATGAATTGTACAAGCCTTTTTCTAAGTAATATCTTGCAAAATTGCATGCTCTACTTATAGTATTGCAACCTGAGACCTTATGATGTCATTTTTATAATGCAATTATTGTAAATTTATGATTGTAAACCAGTTTTATAACTATTCTTAATTTTGAATCATCTAGAAGTTGTAGAGGATATATTATGCAGAGTATAGAAAACTACATTATCTAGGGTAAAATACAAAGAAACTTATGCATTGTTTGTAAACCCATTATGGCCCCTTACATAATATCTTTTTTAAATTTCATTAAAATTGCTTACCTTGCGGTGGTCAAACAAACAAAAGTAAGTTTATGTTTATAGGTAAGATTATTGAGTACTGTACAGTTAGTTAATTAGTCTGTATGGGTGTAAAAACTTGACAGGTTTCAATTTAATCTACTTTAAGAGAGCCCCCACACTTAATCTTCTTGTGTCTACTAATTACTAAAATAATCAATTGAATCTCATTCCAATGATATGGGTTCCACTTTCAGCTAGATTGTATACACCATTTGAAAACGGCACAGCGTAAGTAACAGTGTGTGAAACACGCCGAACTGCTATAGATAAGTGTGGTGAGATTGCAGTCTTTTCCCCTGAAAATGGGCTTGAGTACAATAGTGGGATGTTTAGAGGCTGATCTTCACCAACTTAGCGTTATGTCTCGGTTGTATTCGGAGCGTGAAGTGCGCTTTCCCACTTCACTCCTACGTTGATCTTCGGGATTCATTGTTGTGCGGTCATCGGGACTCATATCCTTGCTAGTGACGTGAGTCAGCATTTCTTTTGCCCACCCTTTTTACCGGGACTCGTGCGAAGATAACATGGTTAGATATTTGCTCACATATCTAGCTGATTTCGTAAAACAAATCCTTATTACCAGTGTATACGATTCGCTTCCAGTTTGTAACGTCACGTACATGAAGACTGTGTGTGCAGGAGGTCCAGTGTCCTGACGCTGTCCTTCTCAATCATTCAAACGCAATGTTGCAATCTTCGTGACATAGCTCTTGCTTTTTTTGCTCAAGTATAAGTCAATCTTTAATGTCACAAGAAGGACATGACTAAAATAATGGATTCGTTAGATCTGACCTTTTACAAATGAAATTCTCTCTTTTCTTTCACGTTGTCCCAATTATTTGGGGTCAGCATAATATGTGTTTTCCTTCCATACTCCTCTTTTCTGACATACTTCTTCTGTATACATCACAAATCATCATATCATCCTTCTCACAATCCATCTCTTTTTTGATCTATCTACTTTTACATTTGTATCCATCCATCATAAATCCCTATTTATTTATTTTATTGCACGAGTTCAGCAGACAGGTAGACGGCCCACTTGATAGAAAGCAAAATCTCTAACAAATTTACAATCGGTCCGGCCCGACCAGACCTGTTGCTGGGCAGGCTGCCTAGAATGCTAGTAGCATTATCTCGCTGAAAACATACACTAATCCTTTGAGCGAGGTAAGCCTCCAGCCTTCCGGTCGCCTGTGGCCGCGACCAGCCGTTTTTTAATATTTTTGTCAAGTCTGTGGGCACTTGGCCCCCACGGACCTAACATATCCACCCCAAACGACTTAAATACGTACTCTGTTCCAAGGGTAAATTTTAGCTTAAATGTTAAATTATTAATTTTAGGTACATGTAATTGTATGACTTCCAATCAGGCTAATCTAGACCTCAACAAATAATTAACTATGCGCTTGGACATGCTTCATGACATTGAGACCTATTTTCTGCCCCGATTGCTGACATTTGCCTTCTCTCAGCTAGATTGCTTCTGGTACACAATGCACCACAGATGCACTACTCTCGATGACCTTTGATATAATTCACTTCTCTCTATAATAAATAGCGCTTAGGATTGTCACATATTCTATAAAGATATAGAAATCTGATATATTCCCATTTAATCTATATTTAGTGATGAAAAATGTTCAGTATTCGTTCTTTGGTTACGAAAGTATAAAAAAAGAATTTTTGCTTTATCGCTTAAAACTTGACATCAGCTTACAAGTAATGTCATAATTCAATAGTAAGGTACAGAAACCGGTCATAGGACATGGCCAAGAACGATTTTCGTTTTTGCAGTACGACCTCAAATTTATCCACATTAATAAAATATAGAGGGGGAGGGGTCACAATTTTTACGACTGCGAACTAATATCTGCTTAATACCTGCCAAGGATGTTATGGATATGAAATTTCGGATCTGAATGTCGATACGGATATGCGAATAATATTATATCGGTTTCAGATACGGTTATGCATATGAAATTATTTCGGATTATCCGTTAGTTTCGGATAGTTTCAGTTACGCATATTAGATTTTGAAGAAATTATAAAAGTAACATACAAATAGATAATTGGGCTTTATTTTTAGGTTATTATTTGGTTACTCCAACCTATCATATACATTATTATAGCTACTCATTTTAAACCGTTACCTATCGACTGCAAAAACAAAATCTTAATAAAGTTTATTATGATTTTGGTAAAATAAAATGTTCTTTGTTTAGTTAATAAACAAATAACATTTAATTAACATCATTCATTTAGATTCCGCTCCTATCCGAAGTTATTTGAAACATTTATTAGTAACCGTAACCGCAGATTCGGTTATTAAAATTTTATTTCGGACTAGAGTTTGCCCCGCGTGTCAAACCCTAAGTGTAAATTTTTATCCAAGTAAAAAAAGGCTATTGAGCCTTTTTTTACTTTTCGGCATTTAGACTTCTTTTGTTGAACTTATGTTTAAAATTTGTAATTAGAAAACAGTGTATTGTACTCGTTTATGGCCGTTTGCAGGCATAATTAGGCGTGCAGATTACGAATTCTAAGAAATTCGAACTACGCGGGCGGGCGCAGACATATTGTATCGGTGCAGTATATAGCAATGCCCCAATGGGGAGATCGGCAGTCTAGCGATGGTCACAAGCGAGACAAGACGTGTCTACAAGCTATATAGTGACGGACTTTGCGCGTGTTATTGAATCGTGTATTACGTTTGTACTGGTTGTGTCTAGTTATGTTTGTACCTGTGTTATACGTGTTTGTATAGTTCTAATAAATTCTATAGTAATTCCAAACTGCATTTTAATTCGGGTCCCGTAACTTGTAACAATATTATAGATATCCGACGGTTTCGGTTAAGGTTACGGAGCTCATATAACATCCCTGACACCTGCTTGAATTAAGTATTCATTAAAGAAACATTTTCATGATTAAAACATTAAATTTTCAACTCTCAGTTACACGTATGTTGGCCACCTCTGCTTTTTATTTGTTTAGCGGTTATACTACGCCATTGCGTAGCGCTATATATGATGGCCATGGCCAACTGGACCTTTTTATCCATTTAGATAAAAATTACTACTTAATACTACCTTGACTAATATACAATAGATACACAGATAAGTAAGATATGGCGAAAATACAAGGGTTCCCTTTTTGCAAAAATGGCTAGGGGACCGTCAAAAATATCCGATATTTCGTTCATTTCATAATTTTTCGAATATTATTTATATTTCAATATACGAAATGGCGAAATAGAAACGCAATCGTAAGAATCAAAGAAAATTGTTATGACTGGCTGGTTCTCGTAAATATTTTCCCAGAGCAAACACAGGCAGGCATATATGAATTCTGTACCAGATACGAGTCAGCTGAGATAAGGATAATGCAAGGCCTCCCCTTTATCTAATCATATTTTCATATCCCGATATTACATGCCATGTAAACCGCAACAACTTGGTCATACTCGTATACATATACATAGGTGCTAAAAGAGTTGGGTATATTCATCATATTTATTCGCGTAACCTTTAAACATCCTTTTAATTGGTAAGTTGAGCTGAAAATCATAACCTTTTTGTCACCCATGACGCAAATGTACTTTTTAAGTTTGATATATCGCACGCTCAATAATAGACTGACTTAACTCAAAAAAGTAGATTTTTGGGTAATCGTAAAAAACGTTTTGACAATCCGGACTTTCTTACAAAATGTCTTACTATTCAATGAAAATAGCATATTAATAAGAAAATGAATTGTATAGTATGAAGTTTATAAAATGAGTAATAATATACAAATGTTATTTTAGAGAAATTTTCTTTTTTTGTATTATATTTTTTGGTTAGTAAATTATGTTCTTGAGATAGGTCTATTTAATATAAAAAGTTATGTTACATTGAGTAAAATCTGGTGACACATTTTGAATTAACTCCATGTTTTATTCAATACATAACTGAATACTTCACATGTTTAAGGTTTTTAAGACCATAAAGCATAAAACAAAATAAAATAATAAAATATTTTTATGTACTAAATAGCCTTAATTATCAATCGGTCACAGTTTTATAAATATTGTAAATAAAATTTACCAGAGATTTTCACACTAAACAAAGTAATTTATTAATCGGTCAATATAAAACAAAAACTCAATCAGTTCACTGTAACAGTCTTGGACCTATGATGATTTATGTCACTCTCTTGTAATATTCCTTGTCAAAATACATGCGAATGAAAGAGACCGATATATCTATAACTTCGCTTAAAAACAAGATATCGAAGAAAACCTGACATTGGCAGATAGATGGCGTTAAAATGAACTCCATTCTATGCTCAACTAATTTTGGACCGAAACCCTAATCGGTCAGTCTATTATTGAGCTTGCGATATATTATATAGGCTACATTCCATTAGAGACGCACAACGACCATGTTCACGACCGCGATTTTTCCCGTTCCACTTGCTTGCCGGCGTTACAATCGTATACCCAAGTGGAACGGTTATTCGACCTACCTCTTGACATGGGTCGTTGTGAGCTTTGTATGAAAATGATGACGTCATTAGTGACGTTTCCGCCACGACCACAACGACCGCGGTCGCCTTGTGGAACGGCTAACAGAGCATTTTGGACATTGTGAGCTACTAGTGGAACGCGCTAATAATGTCCATCTGCTGTATTTATTTGTTTACTTATTGTTTACGTTAGATAACATTACTTTCACTAAGTATTTTTAATAAATGCTCGAAACTTAATAAAACTAGTAACCGCTCTCGGTCTTTTCACTCTTATCCATTGTACTGAATATTAAGAAAATATTTAATCATTACGGGGTATTATTTAAGACTGCAAGAATTCAATGAGTATCAAGATGTAACGTTGTTTATATGACACCAGATATTTCAAATGAATATTTTAAAGAAAACCATTTCCGCTGATTCCCGGTGTTAATAATAATAAAATTTAAACGCTATCAGAATCTCGGGTTACGTATAACTCTACTCGAGTCTTAAAATAGCCGCTTTTGGAGAATCGCATTATAAAATTGACATATATCTGGATACACTGGTTTGTGCAACACAGAATAAGGTTCCACATTATTTTGATACACGTTATATTCATAATACGAGTCTGCTAATGTGGCTATTTTAATCTACCTTATCACTGATAAGACAAATCAGACGCCCTAAAATGTTCGCCTTTGGAGAATCGCTTAGTGAAATTGATACGTGTCCAGATAGATACTCGTAGTTGTACGACGGTCGGTCGGCAGTTGGTCGGCGGTCGAAGGTCGGCAACGCGTTGACGACACCCCTGATGTTGCAAATGTCCATAGGCGACGGTAACCACTTTCCATCAGGTCTCCCTGATCGCCTGCTTCAGGCAATAAAAAAAAACAGCATAAACCACCAGTTTATTTTGAGACTTGTCATGTTCATAATATGAATCTGCGAAAACGACCTCTTTAGGCCATGAGATAGATTTTTAATCGCAGCTAATAGTAGTTTTTTGCATATGTACTATTTGTAGGTTCATACTTTCATAACTGTAGGCAGCAGAATATTGGACTTTACTCGTACCGCACCACCCGCCAGAGTTCAATGCCTGGCAACCGATCGCAAAATAAATCACTCAGACATATTGCCAGCTTGCATCAAAAGTTTAAGAACGATATTTGAAGTTAATACGATCTCTATAGTCTGGATAAGTGATTCTCTAGAAACCGTCAAAGAGTAATAAAAAGTATTCCATAGTGACACCCTATGTCAAAAGTACACCGATGTTTTTTTAATTGTTTAAATCAGACGGGCAGATATATGTTTGCAACTTAATAATAATAAATCCGCAAGGAGGCTTTGTGGCGAAGCTGGCGGTCCAAGGCAAAGAGCCCCGCCTCCAAGCTTGCCTTAGCCAGCCGACACGGAGTAAAGATCGCTAGAGCTAAGACTCAAGCTCCAGGAGTGGAAGTGGTAACGTCGGAAGCAGCTTCGGAGAACCTGCAGCCCCACCTCTCCACACCTTTTAGCCACTCGGTACCTATGTTGCCCCTAGCCAAACTTGTACGGCATTTTTTTGGGGCCCATTAAGTGTTTTTTACAGTTTCGTAAGATAAAAGGGTGAAAACACTAATCTCCATAGAACCCTTCTTAGTTCTTGGTCAATCAATAGGTGCTGAGATATTTGCTTATAAAATCGTAAAACATATCCACAGGCGATAACGTATAAGATATATATAACAAAAATCAAATGCTCTAAATTAGAATCGGTTTAACCAAAATAGAGTATATTAGATTAAATGCTTGTTAGGGTTCTGTACCAAAAGAACCATTAGAACAAAATATTCGTTACCTCTACGGAAACTTTTACGATTAAATCGAATATTAACATTTGTTTTTTCTGTGTTGGTGGTCCCTTAAAGTATTTCATTTTCCATAACGAAGCCCTTTCAAGTTTTCGCATGCCTCCAGACTGCTTACAATAGATGCAATCGATAAAAGAATTTATATTTATGTGAAGCACATTATGATACCAAGTGGCGATATAATTGCAACTCAGCCAAGTTGCATCGTGTGTTTTTATTATTCCCGATTTATACCCAGACGTGTGTTAGCACAGTAAAGTTTCAAAATATAAATAGCTGCTTGATCGTCGTCGTCGATGTATTGGCAATATGTGTACTTGTGTCTATGTAAAACTCGGTGCATTGATCGCAATGATCGACAGACCGTAAATATTGACATCTAAGTACCTACCTATATTAGGGTTGCCAACCCCAAATTAAAAAAACTAGGATTTAAAGTTAGAAAAATTAGGAAAATTCAGTTTAAAATCAGGACCCAATAATAGTGCTGCAATAGTTAAATAAATATGTAGTGAAAATGGGTTAAATGAAGTTCAATTCATATTTTTTAATAATAAAAGTATTTGAGCTAAGTTATAAGAGTTGAAAACGAGTAATTAAAATGTAGAAATACTTTAGTTTGTACCTAATTCTTTAAACTTGGTTAGTTATAATATCTAATAAATTGTAATATTACAAACTTATTTATTTTTACGTTCAGGTAGCCAGCCTGTTTACTTATACAAACAAATTACAACTAAATAGTAAGCAGGCTGAATAGCTCTGTATGTCTATTGCAAGCAATGGAAAAAAGTGAACGCACTGCGCGACAATAGTATAGAGAAAGAGATATCACCGAGTGGCACGCTGCCCCCTTCCTTTAAAACAGCACGTTAGTGCGAACACTCGCGAGCCGTGAGGCTGCCTGTAACGTAAGAATTGTAAAATTGGTGCGCGAATTTTAAAATAAAATATTGTTACATGCCGTCAAAGATAAGCGCACAGCTGCCTGTTGTAAGCGCAGTTTATTGTCTTCTTCTCGGGTTACGGAATTCTTTTGTGTTTTCAATTTGTAATTAAGAAAAACATGCTATTGTTTTTCTACTTGTTTTATAACCATTATTAGCGTCGAACTAATCCTTATTGTTATTGTTTTCGACTTTGTGTCCGTTCGCAGGTGTGCAAATTACTATTTCTCAGAAACTCAGAGCGCGGCCTATTTATTTCTACTGTGTAGGGAGTGTAAGACAATGCCCGAATGGAGGGGCGGGCAGTCAAGCGACGACTACGAGACGAGTAAGACTTTTGTAGTACTCTCGATTAGCGATATAGACGACGGACTTTACGCGTGTCGAATTGCATTGAATCGTGCAGTGTGAACTGGTTGCATTCAGTTTTATTTGTTTTAGACGTGTTTGTACAGTTCTAATAAATTCTATAGTAGTTCCAACGGCATTTTTAATTCGAGTCCTGTAGCTCGTAACAATATCCTTATGAGGGCACTTTAAAAAACAGGACGCTGCATAAAAACTATCCAGAACATCCCAGGACACTACAAAAACTAAGACATGTCCTGGGAAAACAGGACGGTTGGTAACTCTAATCTATATAGGTACTTTTTTTTCTCGGTTATAGATTATATTCATCCTAATAAAGTAAGGCATGTTCCATTTACCTAAATGTAATTGTACAAAATATACGTAACAATTCAGAATAAACTAAGTTCTAAATAAATTAATATAAACTAAAATAAACTATACTATAAATATAACTATACTTACAAAATAACAATCTGTAAATAAAAAATAGACTCCAGATCGCTGTCGGCGGGGAGTGTGTCCAAAATGCTAGCCGCATTTCCACGTTGGATGGCAACGCTGATGCGTTGCCTCAAGTGCAAGCCAGCCTTACGGCTGCTTCGGTAGGTATCTGTGCCGTATAGCGGGGTGAGAGCCCACTCCCGAGTGCCACAACTGCAACTGCTGACACAGCCCTACATTCGCTAGTCGAGTGCGCCGCTTGGGGACCCCAGAGGTTCCTTTTGGAAAATGTTATTGGGCCGGCGGATACACTCCGGGGCTTGGGCGAGGCCATGCTCCGTAGCAAAGAAAAGTGGTTAGCCATAGCCTCCTTCTGCGAGTTAATTATGGCCCAGAAGGAGCCGGCCGAGAGAGAAAGGGAGGAGAGCCCGGCAGTGGACTCCATCCGCAGAAAGCGGCTTCGGGGTCGTAGGTGCCGCTACACGCAACTCCTCCCGTAATCCGTTACAGGGGGCCGCGTGGACCAGTGGGGAATCCCGCGGACTTCCCCACCTGTTGGTGAAGAGGGTACCCTCCCCCGGGGGTACCCTAAGTGACATAGCCAGGCGTCGGGGTGTCACAGATGTAGTACCTATGGTTTAGTTCCTGTGGCACCCCATAAAAGCGCATATGTGAGGGGCGCAGGTTAGGTTTAGTGGATAGTTTGATGGTCGACCATCCCCCTTCCCTCCACTCGGAGGCCACGGTGGGCATACGGCCGATCAAGAGATCGGCTAGATCCCACACATCCCTCGGTGTAAAGCCTTCCCCCTAGGCCCGAGGATGGTGTCCCAAGAAAAGACATTCCCCCTGCGTCATAAAAAAAAACGAAAAGAAGGTGCAAGCCAGCCTTTTGATCACGCGAGACCTCAATTAGACGCGTTGAGAGGTCTCGATAGAGGTGATGAGCTCCAGGCCCCCACGGCCGCAGGGTGTGAACCCCGAAAGCCACAAATATATACCATTACCCCAATACCAGTAACAGATTATGTGAGCGATCTTCAAGCTAAGTTGAACAACCTACTCTCGATGGTTCGTGAGAACAGTTTGAAGACTGAGGAAAAGATGAAAATCCGTTACGATCGAAGGGCCAAGGGTAGTGGTTTCAACGAAGGCCACCTAGTATGGTTTCATAACCCACTTAGAAGAAAAGGGAAAATCCCGAAATTTCAAGCTCGGTGGGAAGAACCCTACAAAGTCATAACGAGGATCAACGACCTCACATATCAGATAAAATACGTAGTAAGAGGAAAACCGAAAATTGTACACGTAGATCGGCTCGCCCGCTACTAAGGGAGCAACGATGATCGGGACGAGCATAACTAAGAGGGAGATAGTGTTACAACTTAAGTTCCGACAAAAACAAAATCCACCTGGCATATCTGTAAAAACACATTTTATTACCCGTCGGCATTTGAACTAATTGTAATTCTTTTATGATCGTCTTCTTTTGTTCACTTATTTATTGAGTATTGTGGAGAACAGCCTATTGTACTCGTTTATGGCCGCTTGCAGGCATAATTAGCCAGGTGTGCGGATTACGATTTCTGGAAGTTACGTCGACGCTTGCCGGGCATATTTGCATTTGTGCAGTATAAGACGATGGCTTGATGGAGAGAGGCGGCAGTTGAGCGTGTACCACGATTGAAGCAAGACGTGTGTACTACAATCGGGAATCTAATAGTGACGGATTTTGCGCGTTTTATTGAGTTATGGTATTACGTTTGGACTTGTTGTGTTCGGTTATATTTGTACCTGTGTTATACGTGTTTGTATATTTTTAATAAACTCTATAATAATTCCAAAGGCATTTTAATTCCAGTCCCGTAACTCGTAACAATATTAATATTAAACATAATTTTTAATACAAAAGTCAAGGAAATTTAAATTTCAAGTTTAGAAGTCTTGTACTTAAATATACCAATACTACTACTACAAACGCAGAAACGTCTCGAAGCTAATTTACCTGTACAGTACTTCGAATATCAGAGATTTGATAAATCGATGTTATAGACTGATTATTGCCAAACCTATTATAAATACCATGGAAGAATTTTTAATTTTTTGTTAAGATTATTAAATTTAACAATAAAGGATAATTTACATCATAACTATGAATTTTTGTTCTATTAAAATTATTTTGTATCATTACCTTGTTTCTGTATTTCACTATCGTATACTCAAAAAATCATTACCGAGCACATGGTTCATTACCGTAGCTTGTCATACATTTCAAGTGGCTGTAACTCATTCAATATTTAAAATACATACGTGCCTTTCACCTATACATAGCTTGATACGATCAAATTCTAATATACATAAAAATTTTCTTTTAGTGAAAAAAATGCTCATATAGTCTAAACTGAAGAATGACCCTTCTCTTTTATAACAGCCAGTGATGAGTCAATAAGCTTCTGACGGGCAAATTGTTGTGATACTTCGGAAATGCAAAGCCTCGGTCACGTAATTGGGTTGGTGCGATGGTCCCATCGCACTGGAAAGAAGTTTTAATTGATATAACAAATTTAATATAACTTCATCATAGAATCTAATTACAATGAAATGTCCATTTTGTACCTTTTTAAATACGCTTTAATGCAATATTCTACTTTAAAAATACAACAATAAATGTTAACTATTTTAACATCATTTACGTTACTCGAAAAAGTTATCCGTGTCTAGTGATTTTATTTAATTTCAATCGTCACTATTTGTTATAGGATTTTTCTTGTCTACCCAAAATATGCAGACAACAGAAAGTATTTGCTTTCAACTGAAATACTCTAAATTGTTCACTGATAAAATAAATGGTTCACAGGCAGATAACATTGTTGTGATAATATAGATGACGTTGCGACAAGATCAGATTATGAAGTTGATTGATGGAGTAAACTCGATACAAAGCAGGGCATACTGATGGTTGAATTAGATATATTATTTGGCTAGTTGCGCTTGATTATAACAGGGTAGAACAATACAACCTATTGACAGTAAGGACAGTAACAAGCCCCTACGGATGTTCTCGAAAGGCGTGGTAATTGAGTAAATTGTCTCTGGCCCTCTTGGGATCGTTTCGCTAGTTTCGCATTCACAATGTTTTCTAATGGAAAGGAAAATTTGCTAGTTTGCAAATAGGTCTAGACACTGAAAGATATTGTCCTCAAAGTAATTTTAAGTTTTATCACATAGTAATTGTATTCGAAATATGCTCAAGTTAGTTATCTTGTATCTATTTGTTTGAATTCCATTAGAATATTAATAATTTTCTCCACTTATACTGTTTAATAAGAGAAAGTAATAGATCAACTATGATTGAAGGGAAATTAAATTTGGTAAATCTCGATTTCGTTGCACTGTCAGTGTAAATAAACATTAATAGAACGGAATAAATTTAAATGCGGCCTTAGCTACGCCATGATGTCATTGGCTAATGGTGAATAATTATTTAGCTGATTTCTTTTTTGTTCACTACACAGTGCTATTGATTTGAAATTGAATGAACTCTTATCTACTCTTATTATATTATCCATCTGCCCACACTAGTGTGTAAATCGGTCATAATGTAATTGCTTGTTGTTATTGGTTTGCTTTCTCGTCTTATTCTCAGAGCAAAGGTTCTTCTGACACCGTTTGAATAAAATTCGTATTATGATACAGTTTATTCAATTTAAAATTAATCCCAGATATCTATTTAGATGTTATAGACACATCAACATTTAAATCCGGCTTTGCACGCTTCGGTGTTAACTAAACGCTCACGATTTCACTTGGAAGGATTTATTTTTAACAAGACGTTCGTCATCATATTTGTTCATAAGTGGCATCTGTGTATTTTTTGCGTGCTCGTTCTACAAATGCACCTTTATCGCGATTTTCTTCGAAGGCATCGTTGGTCTGAGCAGAACCGGCTTCCGCATGACGTGTAGTGCGACTAATGGAGTGCGTCGGCCGTGCCAGTAACGTTTCTCGCGTCGCGCCAACAGGTGCGCTTACGATACCTTGCGTTATTCTGCTACCCTGGTCTTCGATACCAGTATCTGACTTACGATTTTAGTGCTGTGCTTGTTTGTTTACTGTTGTGATTTTTTTTCTTCTCTATTGTCTAAAGGTACATATTGAAAAAGGCTAGCGGTTCTATAGCTGGAAAAGAAATCTAGATAGAAAACGTTCTGTAACTGTGAAATGCACTTTACTTGGAGGCTATTTTTTTACACTGTTGATGACTGCAACTTAGCAACCGAATATATGTCTAAAATTAAAACATTACAAATAATATGAGCTCTAAGGAGGCCATCGTTAACACATATTTATCAACTTTAAATTTCCGCACAAAATTTAAATTATTCTGTTTCATAATTTAGTTTCACAATTATAATTTAAATCGCTGATCAGACCACATTTTACACTATTCATATAAGGATCAAATTCGGTATTTGATTTTTTAAATTAAAATTAAAAATAGATAATAAATTATGTATTTTGCCTAAACACTACGTAAATTATTTAAATTAACTTTTGGACAAGTTTCTTTTCACAATGTACAGTTATTAGTATTAATTCCTGATTTAAAATCATATCGGCATTTTACTTTCGAATTTCTCCAAAATTTTCAAAACAATGCGTTGTTTATTATAATCATATTACATAATCATGTTTTTCTTAAATATTTTCATGTAGTTTTATCGTGTCTCCAAACAATTATTCGCTGTATTAAAATAATTCATAGTGCTGTACGTACCTATATTGTGTAAAAAAGAGATAAAATATTTTGCTTGTGTAATTTGATATTTACGGATATTCATAAGCGGTCACTGCGTATTACGTATCGTCTTTGATTACTTTATTATGATTATAAACGATACCTAGTAATATATGTTTGGATACATCTAAAGGGTATCTTGACGGCCTTTAAGGTTAAAAGCAACATAAATATACCTCTGAAGAAAGACGTATTCGTTTTGTCACCAAAATACCGTGTCATTGAACTTGATATTCTTAACAGTCCATAAACTTATAGATTTTATCGAATACTTAGTAATAATTGGGCATAAATGTGTTTTTTCTGAAGAGATATGTACATCAGCTGTTTTTAGATTATTTAAAAAAATATAATGTTAAGTTCTTCATAGTCTTCATCCGTATGTGAATTTTACTTCTTTGGATGTCTATTTGTTTCATATTTCTGACGAAATCGATCGATTATTATAAAATTTAGTATACTTGTACTTTGAATAACGAAGAAGTACGTACAATACTTTTATCGTATAGAAATGGGCTAGTCGTTATGGGATACGGATCCGAAGTTTACGCGAGAAAAATTCTGGTGTTTAATATTTATGCATAAGCAATGACGACTCGCTCGCAAAGCTGAAATCTCCTTAAGAGTGATAAAAGTGGATATTTTTTTATTTTTAGACATAATTTAATATAGCTCGTAATAAATAGGATGACCATTTGACCCGTCTAACAAAAGTGTGGCTTTAAAATAATTGTCAACGACACTAATCTATAAATACGTGATCCGGGTCGGTTTGAATCACTGCTATGCTGTTTTGAATACGTTAGTTCTCTACAAAGATATTTCACAAAGCATTAAAATCAAGATAAAAATCATTATCTCTAGTTTGTTGAACACTCTACAATGTTATAAACTTTCATACTTTACATTCGAATGTGTTCTTATTATTTCGAATGAATCAGAATCCTTTTATCTTAAAAATGCATTCGAGAATATTCCATTAACTGTTGAATTCTCTTTAAAAAAAGGTGGTGATTCAATTTCATCGATAATAATGTCTTGTGAACTTTCCAGGGTTGTCATCGATCTCTGGAAATATTCATATGCGAATCAGCAATTCCATTTTCAAGTTTAAATATATCATTTCAAATAAATTACACTGTACTGTAGAAGGAAAGGGAAATCTATAAAAACCACTAGGGTTAATACTTCATTTGCTAATCACCAATATAAAATGCATTCCATACATATATTTAATCAAATTAATAAAGTATTACAATTTAGTAATATGCAATATTACTGTAATAAAATTGTTACAAATTGTTTATTATTGAAAACATATAAAGAATGAGAAGAATTTTTAGTGTATATTACATAGTATTCTTAGTTTGTAAACATAAACATAAACACTTGTCTCATACATCTATACACACTCGCACATACACACATTCTTACACACAAATAAGTGTACACAATGCATAAAAAAATATTTATATAAGGATTATTGTAATAAAAGTTATATTTTAATGTTTAACTTAATTGAGAGCGGGTGGGATCTGATACAAGTATATTTTAATACTTAATAGAAGGTCCCAACCCCAAAAAAAATCTTTTATGTACTTTTGGAACAAAATAAACAATTATTATTATTATTACTGTACTAAATATTTCTTCGTGTAAAATAAAAAATATATCTACGAAATGCTTCAGTGACACTTTCAGCATAAAAATACAATTCTAAAGAGTAGCACTAAATCGAACAAGTTCTGTAGAAGTGACGAACGTCTAATATTTTATTAGTTGGCTGCTGAACCCTAAAAGGCATTTTATCGACAACACATCAAAATCTTTATTTCTTTCTAGAATTTTCCTCTCCGTGGTTAAGAAGTTTGAGAGGGCAGACGACATTATTTTGGGGGCGAATATCTTATCAAATTAAACACAAATATATAAGACTATTATAACATTGCAAGTATACGGTTGTAATTGTAACATAAATGGAGACATGGAAGGGCTTGATTTTGTAATCTGTTTTGGCCAAAATGGCTGCGGAACATTATTAGTCATAAAACTGTTAGAGTAATAATTAAACATATCAGTATTTCTTTTATATCCCGAATTACTTTATTCATGTTGCATAATAAATTAATAATACTTTTTCTTAATGTCCTTTAAGGTGTGACGGTAAACAAGTTCTTTCGGTAATTGATGGCGATTTCGATACCTAATAAAGCGAACGGTTCTCAATGTCGTGTGCCAAAAATGTCGTGTCCGCCACTTAACTGTACGTCGTCGCATAAAATATACGAGATTCACCAAGGCTATTCTGCTTTGGTATATTATCCGGTCCAACTTTTGTTTTATTGTATTATCTGGGGGATTGTTCAATGAACTCCGCTCATTATGAGCGTACTGAATATTTGATGCAATTCAGAACGACGCGATGTACTCGTATCATATTGTTAGAGATTCATGATAAGTAAAACTGAGAATATGTGGCTGTTTTAGATATAATATGTATCTTCAAATATGTATGCACAATTGTCAGACATACTGATACTTAAGCTTTCCATTTTTTGACTAATAGCGGCTTGCCTCTGCTATCCATACTTAATATTATAAATGCGAAATTATGATAATTGTCTATCTGTAGCGCTTTTACAGAAAAACTACGGTAGTGATTTCACTGAGATATGGTTTTGAAAGGTGGTATTTTTTTTTGCCGCCTCCTCCGTCATAAGGGAAATCTCATTTTCTTCTTAATTTTTTATTTCACTCTTTTTTTGTACTCAGTGGTATATGTAGTTTCAGTACCGAGAATGGACATAGCATACTTGTAATCTCGGAAAATCATATAGTTTCCGGGATAAAGTTAGTAAATTTTTCTGGGGCGAAGAAAGCCTAGATAAAAATTGAATGCAATGTAATCTGTGTTTCTTGCTTGCTCTCAAAACGTTTGTTTGTTCTTTATCCTCGGCTTTGAAAATGTACCTTAGAGTGGCGCAAAAAACCGACTATCTTGTTTATTGATTCTCCAGGGAAAGAAATGTTAGTTTTTGATGTTTTAAGAACATCCTCCAGAGGACAGCCCAAAAAAATCTTTAAGAGGTCGCTCCAAATTGTTTAAGACTTCAAAAATCGCCAAAAACTGATTTTTTTTATTCAAATTTTTTTCTCGTTACGGTATAATTTTATAGACAAAAAATAATGAGTTCCTGAAAGTTTTAGTACAAAATTTGAATTTTAAATGGTTGCACATATTTTTTTTAATGTACTAGTGTATTACTAATACTTAATAACTTATTATTTTTTGGTCTATAAAATTATTCCGTAAAGAGAAAAAAAAATCTGTTTTTGGCGATTTTTGAAATCTTAAACAATTTGGAACGAACTCTTAAAAAAAAATTTTGAGCCGTCCTTTGGAGATTTCTTAAACATCAAAAACTAACATTTTTTCACTCGAGACTCAAAAAAAGTCGGTTTTTTTGCGCCACCCTAATGTACCTACGTCATGAAATTTGGTATATAGGGTAGATTTACATATAAAGTAAAGTGTTATAAGCTTACTATAACAACAACATATAGACTTATGCTCAATTATTATAATATCAGCGAGGATGTCAGCCACTAAGCTACCTTCTAACTAGTTTAAAGTCATAGTCAAGTAATTTATTGCAGATGTTATGCTAAGTGGTGCAAGTTACATATTTCACCTTTGACAGGCATACATTTTTTTTGATTACAAGCCATTTGTAGTTCTTATAATTACATACATATACATATTATGATTATGTTATTGATTATGATGTTTTTATAATTACAATAAGTACTTAGTGTTCAATTTATTATCTCTATCAATTAGATATTACGTATAAAATAGTTAAATTAAGGCAATGTTATTAACAATCATTGTATGTAATATAGTCAATTTATTATGATATTATGTTCTTATTATCCGTCCCTTTAAAATATTCCCCAACCGTACAAAATATTATGTGTATCAGCTACTCTACTACTTTATTTTTATTCATTTAAAATTCGTCGGCAAGATATTTCAATTCAGCAATAAAGCTTCCATGTGGACAAGTTACAGCGAGTTTCATGTTTGCTACCCTCATCCGATCTAAATAACATTACTGGTTTCTCCGAACAAAAAATGAACCAACAAGACCGTCTGACTCATTCGTTCTGTTCGCTTTACTCCCCTTTCCATATGAGATCGCGCTATCTTTGGCAACTAGGTGTGTAGGCATATGATTTATAATCATTTTGCGAGACTTATAATCCTTTTGAGTCTTGTAGATGTTATCATGCTACTTAAAATCTATGACAATGAAAATATTCGTTTATATGTATCTAGAAATGGCTGTCCTCCTTATGAGAAATCATAAGAATCACTATTCTTATGCAATATTTCCTTTATAATTTTGTAATTGTCATTAATATATGTTTATAATGTCACGGGGAATTTTTGAAAGTCACTATTGTGCCGAATTAATTAGAGTTTAGTTTTTGACATTTGCAAATTACACGTGTGATTGAAAAATTGTGAGGAGGAAGATAAAGGTGGTATTGGAATGTCATGAGAAGGTATGTAAATGGTGTGACAAAACTATGTTAAACTAAAAAATCAGTGGATGCGAGTGTAATTGTGTACTAAAAAAGAGACGGATGGTGTAAAAGATGACATCGTGATTTGTGATGTGACAGTAGAGGTATGTCAGAATAGAGGAGTATAGAACGAAAAGACATAATGTATTGTGCCGACATTAAATAATCGAGATAAGGTGAAAAAAAAGAGAGTATTTGAGTTTTAGTTATGAAAGAAGAAAATATAAATATAAGGAAAAGAAATATGGATCATACAACAAGGCAGTCTTACCGTATTAAATCGATTTGTACATGTACGTTAGAATAGTTAGTATGACAGGAAAAGAAATTAGTTTTGCCTGCCAAAATAGGATTATTATAATACCACAGGTGATATACTCGAATTATTGATTTGTTTACTCACATCTCACGACTATCTCGACATTATGAGCATTACAAATATTGACTGTGGACACCGTACTTTAGTCATGTCTGTGTTTATACATGTCTCACTTTTAAACAGGCCAGAGAATGCACTGCATATCAGGTGATGCCAATATTTATAAAGCGTCGAAAATATATATTTTAAGAGTGCGAAAATAAAGTCTAACATTAGTTTAGTCACTTATGGCCAGTTCCTATATATTATTATTCATTATCGTTCGTTCACTTACCATTAGTTAAATTTTGACATTACTTGTATGTCATGTCAAATTTTTACCGATTGTAAGGCAAATCAACTTTCGGTAAGACAGGAACCGGCCATCAATCGATCACAAACTTGTTCCACGAGTATCATTGTTAGATCTCAATTTGAAGATGGCTGTATCATTTTGCTATTTAATTTACTGAAAATATATCATAGAATTCTTGAAATGTAATATACTTTATTTTAATGATTATCTTAAAGTTTTATGCCAATTCAGTGGTTAAAGGCATCACCCTCTTCGAATCAGTTATTTAATATTCATTACCTATTTATTAAAAAAAATGTAAGTGTTTAGGGACGTTTGTTTCTTCATTCTTCACGCCCTTGGGAATAATTATTATGAAATTGTGACATTTAACAAACGTGACCCACGATACTTTAATCCCAAAAAATGGGATAAATAGGGAACCGGACACATGTTACAATAAATACTAATATTTTTGTATAAAATAGCAGGTTTTTTTTAAACTTTTAAAATATCATGATATAAATAACCTTAATAATTGTTTAAACAATAATGATTCCCCCTATTTGACTCCTTTTTCTTATACCTACTCATGACGTAATAAGTACGTTGTAAGTTTTTAAAAGTATCTCAGTTGATTTGTTAGTCCGCTCCCCTATTAAAGGGATCTGACGATTCACGTAAGGGAAATCGGGTAAAGGTGTCATTTTAAACATATTTGCCACTTCTCAACGCTTGTGACCATTCACTTTGATGTTTTCGTTTTGGCGTATGTTTATATTACATTTAGTTTTCTCGTTGAGATAATTTTAATTTACTTGAGAAACAATATTAATGTAGCCTTTTGTAGGCATCGATGCTGCGTGAATAACGATTTATTCATTACACAATTTCGCGGATATCGCGCTTTGTGTTGAGCTTTTACTTGTATTACTTCATCATTCTTGTATTGTTTTAATAAACATTAATTTGTTATCTCAAGTTTCTTCTGTTGTGTTTGTCAAGTAAATAGATATTAAAATGTTATATTTTTATGTACAGACACAATATTGTTTTTCTAAAAGAAAGTGGCTTTTATCTCAAAATTAGCATCTTTTAGATGAAAGTAGTTCTCGAGGACAACAGAAAATTGCTATTGATTTCGTGTAAAAGGTTTTTTGCTCAAGTTTAGTACCGTGCCGTGTTAGTATTATTATACTATGTTATTTTGTATATAGGTTAGAATGTAGTCTATAATACTGTCCAGCTTATAGATAAAAAAACTTCGTTTTACACAAGATGAAAAAAATATAAATTACAATTACGTGAACAAAACAGTTAGTTGAATTATATCACTTTTGCATTCAGTCTGATTTTAATTTAATAGATTCAGAGCCGATTTTTTAATCATCAGATGAAAGTTATAAGTCTAATAAATTATAACCTGACTAGATTCAAAAGTGGTACAATTAAATTGATTTTTAGTGCAATTGTCATTTAAAAAAATTCCATGTTGTATTTTAATCCTGGGTATAATTTTTATCTGTTAATTGAAAAATCGGCCCTAAGTAAGAAAATATTATTGTTTCTTTTATCTTCGGTGAAGGATGATACAGACTAATTATAATAATTATTTATTTACTTATATGTAAATTATCGATTAACTGGCTGAAACTAATACATAGCTACCTATGTATATCTAATATACCTATGAACAAATGAATAATTACCGCATATATCCGTTATACAGCAAAAATTTCAATGTTATCGCTTGAATGGACTACATATAGTTGTTGACAATTGATTGAATACTCTTATTTTCAGCGCTGTTTGGTTACTTAGTTGCTTGTTTCTCATGCATTTATTGCATAGACGTTCATTGCCCGTACGCTATGTGGATCCACGCGTGTCAAGTCGATATAAGCCACAGTCTACTATATAATCGTTGAGCTTATTATACTGGTTTGTGTGAATTAGACTGTGAGACACACGCGATTTTAATTGTTGGTTGAAAAACCTAGTGGAAAGAATAGGTGTGGAAAGAAACTTAACAATTAGCATCATTCATGTGCGTAAATCATAACAAAGCTCTCCAAGATAATAAAACCTGGAAGAGAGCATGCGCCGGCTATGTAGGCTGTTTGGCCTATTGTGCGTTATGTTACAATCATGTGCTTGACAGTGAAGGAAAACATCGTAAGGAAATCTGCATATGAAGATTTTTTGGTATCTGAAGCTGCATCGCGTAGGCACGAGGTGAAATGATTTATGGCGTTTGTGATTCCAATATGCCGTGTTAACGACGGCCTCCCTGCAACTTCTTACTTTCTAATATTTTTAAATTTTAGGGAACTCTCAGTTACTAAAGTTACAATCGAATACGAAAATGATATCTCAGTAAAGGACTATTAAAGTGCATTTCGCAATGTCAAGTGTTTTTGTTTGTTTGTTATTACCTATAGAATTACAGTCCGTTCAGCCGTCTTCATGTTAAGCCGGTTAAGCTTACAGTGGACCTTTAGGGGTCCTTTACAATTAACACGCACTTGGCCGCATTTTTTAGTTTAAGATCAAGCTACATATACAGGTATCCATACTCCTAGATATTTGTTTATTTTTAATATTGTTTTTTATAAAACGTGTTAGATAGAAAACTAGTGTACAAACATACAACATAAAGTAAATACATAATTTACAATTATTTCGTGTGGAACAAAGGCCGCCATATCGCTTTAGAGCGATCTCTTCCAGACAACCCGGGCTATGGACTGTGTGAAAGGAATCAAAATTGTATGACGATGATGTACAAAATAAATACCTATAAGTAGGATATATAAATAATTCGCCTGGAAGAGATCGCTTTTAGCGATAAGGCCGCTTTTCGTTTTACCAAGTAACTATTGTCTTGTTGTGTATTTTTTGTAATTTTTGATTTGGTGAACAATAAAGTGTTGTCTATGTCTATAAATATAGTTCATCGGAGAGCAGTTTAAAAAAAAGTCAAAGATCACTATCTATCTTAAATTATCCTTATTTGTCTATATTTTACATTATATGTATCTTAAGTGTATCTTGTATATAATTTATTTTTGTTAATCTGTTTATATTATATGCTATATCGTAAAATATCTTTAGTGTACACAACCCTTCCTTTTGCTTCTCCTCTTCTCGCTAGACTCATAGGTTTGCTTGAAGAAAACTCTTTTAGGGTTAACCTCCGCTTTGTACATCACCACTATTCTGTAATTTTGTATGTAACTTTTTGTGTACAATAAAGATTAAATATTACACAATACATATAAGTAAAATAAACAAAAAGTATTATTCCAGTTATAGAAAATATATATTCAAAATTGATAATGAAAAAAGATATCTTTTCGCGGAATGAAATAATTGGAGCATCTCGGTTTGCCAAGTTAGGCAGAGTAGTCAAGTGGAATACTTGTGCGCACAATCGATTGATTGGCTATCGAGGATATTTAAAGAGATTTCCATTCAATCGTAATTAACTATTCTAACTCAACAAGTCTGAGTGGGTTTCAACTTTTGATTAATCCGATAAGACCGCAAGGATCTCGATTAATTTACGAAATAATTTGAATATTTTTTACCCTTCAGCGTCTAGTAATCAATTCTACTTTCTTAGTATAAGACATTTAAATCATTATTGAATTATATTCTAGGTATGTTATTTACGTAGTTTTAAATTTGCTTTTGCCCTCTAGGGTTTCAGGTACCTATAAATTTTTATAACATAGGAATGTCTTAAATATCACAATTATTATGGCGTATTATATACTGCAACCGTTGCCCCAGGAGACTATGTCCACGAGTGAAGCTGCTATATAGTTGTGGTCATATAAATGAGAACGATTTGAAGTTCTAGAAGTTTTTTTTATTTGAATCGTATCATACACAGAGATGTGTACCTTCTGAGAAGCAACTAGTTATGTTATAAAATAGCCGCATTAATAGAGCAACGTGGCTTAGGAATAAAGAATAAAATCACTATTTTTTTTCACATTTTTTTTCCAAAGTAACACATTAAAAAATAGTACTGAAGCTGGACAAATAATTAAAAACGATATATTAAACTGCTCGGGAGTCGTTTTATATGACACTCACATTTAAAAAAATCACAATAAGCAATTTAATACATTTTTAACTAAAATTAATAGTTAACAGCATATCCACGGCTTTTAATTACTGCTTTACATCGGCGAGGCATTGACTCTATTAATTTTTGATATTTCACAAGAGAAATAGAGTTCTATTCTTCTAAAAAAACGTCGTACAGCTCTCTTAAATTCCCACACTGTTTATTTGAAACCTTTTTCTTTACTTCGAACCACAGATTTATTGGGTTTAGATCTGGGCTGTTAGCTGGCTAGTTTAAGACAGAAACTGATTGCGCTGTAAGAAATTCTTTACGGTGCGTGCAGTGTGCTTTGGATTATTGTCATGCTGGAATGTCCAAATAACCGGTAGAACGTCTTCAGGATAAGGTAACATTGTTTCTTCCAGTATATTTTTGTATTGGAACTGATCCACGTTACCTTCTATCAACTTTACAGGTCCAACACCATGTCCAGAAAAGGACCCCAAATTTTCACATTTCCACCACCGTGCTTTAATGTAACTTTCGTGTACTTAGGGTCGAATGCTGTATTCGGGGGACGTCGTACATATCGTTTTCCATCAAAACATACTCTGTTTATTTTCGTCTCGTCAGAAAAAAGTCCATTTTTCCACTGTCGCACAGTCCAGTTTTCATACTTTCTCGCAAATGCAAGCCGGGCTTGCCTATGGCAAAGTTTCAACATGGGTACCTTTCTTGCTATCCTACCGTGCAATTTTTCTTCTACCAAACGTCTTCGAATATTGCGTGCTGAGATTGCTGAAGGGTTGTTTTCACCAAAATATTCTTTTCTCGGCTCATTGGACCCTTTAAAAGGATTTTGTTTTGCCATACGAACGATGTTTCGGTCATGTCGAGGAGTTGTTTTTCTCTGTTTAGGTACACGTGGAACATTCGAAGTAGTTTGATACGTAGCAAAACGCTTTACAGCGTGGAAAACCATCGTTTTTGAACATTGCAGATGGTCGGCTATCTTTTTATAAGACCAATTCTTCCGGCGAAGTTTTATTATTACTTCCCTTGTAGATTTATCACAACTTTTATGTTTTCCCACTGTTTTTTCATAAGAAGCAATCACTTTTAATATTTTACAGCACTAAATGGCGCCAAAATTATACAAACAGCAACAAATCGACTGAGTGTTCTCTATTTAAATCTTAATAAAGGTATAAACTATTTAGCGTTCTTAATTACGTGACCAGCCAGTAAATAGGAATACTATGTTTAGAAGTAGTGTAAAAAGTTTGTCTATTTATTTTTAGTTAATCATATCAATGAATATCTGTATCAATTGAATACAGCGGTATTATGGAAAAGTTTTACAATATCGAAAGAAATAAAAAAATTGCATGCAATTAGCTTTGCATCTTAGTTTGAAAAAAATCTTCACTTTAAATCAGCGTACTTAATTATATGACCACCACTGTATAAGTAACCTGGATTTTTACCCTAGTTTATTTGGAGAGCAAACATTGGCACTGGCTACAATGCATTGAATTATTATGTAGGCGCTATTCGCTCCAGGCAAAAAATACTTAATTGTATGCCGGAAACTACCCCGATTTCCGGGATAGAAAAATCTCTGTATTCAGAAGACATATTATACCAAAACAGCAGCAAAGTCGTTCCCGTAGTTTTTTGAAAACGTCATAGATAGACAGATTTACTTTTACAATTATAGTGTTAATATGGATAATTTTATTTAAATTTGAATATAGATTTTAATATCCATAAACCGTGCGACCCCGTGTTTAAAAAGAAGTCATTACCTATAATGAAAACTAATGACAGTATCGTACTTGTTTACAAATAGAGCGACACAACAAATCAGAGGAAAATATCCGACCCACTTTCTTTATAAGGCGCGATGACTCGTGCCTTTAAAATTGAGATAAATCTGTCAATGCTATCGCGTCGACGACGCTGATACGGTCTTTCGGGTCTTTGTCAGTTTAATCACAGTCACATGTGGCCTGCGTTCTCGGTATGACGTAAGCATGGTGGGATCATCGCGAGTGGAGTGATAGAGGTGATTTTTACTAGGCCATGTTTTGATGGGTATTACATTATTCATGCATGTTGCAGGTCAATTGTACGATTTTTCCTCAAAAATGTTATATCGGAGGGCCTAAAGCGGGCTGCCTTTAGAGAATCGCTTAGTGAAGTTGACACGTGTCTAGATGTAATGGTAGTTTGAAGACATTGCATATAGTTCCACTTTATGCTGATACTCGTCATGTTCGTCAAATGAACCTGCGAAAACGACTTTTTAGGCCCTCTGTTCAATTAATTATTGGAAATCTGTATGATTTCTTCTGATGTTAACTGTAACATTAGGATATGATTTAGTGCAGTTATTATGTAGTGATAATTACCTGTTAAGCAGGCCGATCACCGCGGATTCTTCTGCGATAATTTCTATTTTTTATTTGCTGGAGTACAGCAGACAGTCACTTTCATATTTAATTTTATATATTAGTATAGCATTGAATTATTTAATTTTGTTACGGTTACATAACATAGAATAGAAATAGATTAGGAAAATTAATTATAAGGTGTATTAATAAAAAACAATAGTATAGTTTAAATAAATAAATAAATAAATCCCCAAATTAAGCAACTTACGCTTGTGTTATGGGTAATATACAACGGACCACTCTGGGGCCGATCCCAGACACCCAGACCATAGTAAATAACGGAGAAAATACGTTTCCGAAATTTGCTATACCAGGAATCGAACCCGGAGCCTCTGCGTTGCAGTGACGTAAGCCGGCAAAGGCTTAGCCCGCTCAACCACAGAGGCCGTCCTATTTAGAGTTTATTAAGTTTATAAAAATATACCAATTTCGCTAAGTTAAAGAAAGTCAACATTTTCATAGTTGTAAATTTATAATATCACAAGGAATAGTTTATACATCACGATTTTTGTATCACATAATACATATCTCAGCAATGCTTAACAAACCGTTAACTTGATTTTGATGAAATTTTTTATGTGTGTTTAAGTGGGTCCCCGGATGGTTTATATTCACAATTGGAACCGGTAGGAGGCACTAAAATTGAGTCCTAGATTTTTATTTTTTCAGGGTAGGACAATGTCTGTCGGGACGGCTAGTAGTGTATAATTATGTATACATCTATATAAAAAACTCAATATTCATGCAACATTCATTAAGATACGACGATATTATCACACGATAAGCTAACTATATAATCAAGCCATTCGTTACGAAATTGGTATAAAAAGTTTGATTCTTAAATCGTGCATAACTATTTGAAATTTTTACTAATAGAAATGGTATCACAATACATTTTAGATACGAATAAAGTTTAGTATAACTCTTTGTTTGCCAATCAATCTCCTAGTAATATGTAGGCTTCCACAAATTTGAGCTATATAGCCCAATCAGTCCGTTTCATCCACTCCCGACGATCATATGCAAGTCCTGTTCGATAACAAATTGTATAAATTCATTACCACTTACAAGGATTTATATAAAATTTAACTATTGGCTGATTCCTATATCTTACATTCATTCGCTTGCCTTACCGCCGGTTGAATTTTGACGTTAGTTGTATGTAGCTTATGTTAAATTTTAAGCGATAGTAAGCCAAATGAGCGATCGGTAAAATATAAGGACCGGCCAAAGTGCTTGGCAGTGAGCACAATCAACGGCTCTCTACAGGTGAAAATCAAGCTCTGTTTTCGTTATTTGACTACGGAACCATAAAAATCATTTAATAGCAGAAATCTCATGCCTCAAAAACTACTACATATTTATAAATAAAATATTTTCCACCAAAATTGTTTGATTTAACAGAGAAACCAATTTTAGTAAGCACAAAAAATCTGTTTTTTCTGTTTTTCAGAATTTCGACCTCGTGGTTTATAACATAATCTTTCCATTAAAACGTTTTTAACCCTTATCCCTCCATACGACAATGGGCGCATTCCTCTAGTATCTCACAACGCCCAAATTGCTCCGTCTGCCGTTCGACATGGCGACCACGGTCGTTATGGTCGTGTCGAAAACGTCACTATTGATGTCATTATTTTCGATTACACAGCGCTCACAACGACTCCTGTCAAGAGCTGGGTCGAAGTGGGCGTTGCCACAGAGCATTAATTCTCTCTATCAATTAACATTGTAAAAAGCGCGATTTTCAAATCAACCCGTGACATTTGTGTATTTCGTCGTTAATGACATCAACGCTCCATAATCCGTATCCACTAGAGTTTATGATCGTAACGCCCGCAAGCAATTGGAACGGGAAAATCGCGGTCGTTGTGACTCTCTTGTGGAACGTAGCTTATATATACTGAAAAAAAAATTCAATCCTTAGTATGGTGGGCACCTATAATCTTTATTTTTTGGCGATTTCACTACATAACGGATACTTAAAGTCTCAACGAGGTAGGCAATGCATCGGTTCCCTCAGTGTTGCAGATTCATGTCCATAGGCGACGGTAACCACTTACCACCACGTAGACCGTGTGCCAGTTTGCCTACAAACAAACTATAAAGAAACATAAGTCTGGAATATCATACAGACTACACCTTCCTGTCAAATTTCATTTATAGATCCACAATTCTTGAGTAAAAGGACTGTGACGAATATGGCCATTGTATAAGGATTCCGTTTTTGCCAAAATGGCTACGACACCCTAAAAATGTCAAAGAAGAAATAGTTTCTTTGTGAAAATAATAATATCTCGTACAACACAGCCGTCAGCGTACCCGAGCTCTTTTATTAGACAAATATTGCAAGGAACAGATGGTACATTGTCATTTGTCTATAGAACGGCTCTAAGGTATCAAGGAGTTTTGAACCGATTATTATTAAGGGTCTTGTCATCGCGGTACTCAGACCAAAATATATCTGTTCTAACTTTGAATTTTGATATTTTGTTGGATATATTTTAGTTATAGTGGTATGTAATTGTAGTTTTTATTGTAGATTCATTTTGATATTTTTTTAATAGTACGGACAAAGTCACAAGCTATATATTCTCAAGTAGGTTATGCTATGCTAGTATTATAGATAACAAACAACGGACATCTTTGGGCTCGATCACTTTAAGTAATTATCTAAAATAACCTAAAAGACGGTTTATTCTGTTGGGACATTTGCGTGTATCTAACGCTTTTGTTGCAATTACCAAGTGCTGACCGTGAATGTTCTGACCAGCATTTATATTCATTTTGAACCATTACCAACATCAGGGTAAAATTTAAAATTTTACTCTTAATGTTGATAAGCGGTAATGATCTATTTTTATGCAGATTCCATGTATATCTTTTGTAAAACATAAAAACCTAAAGTATTAAATGTCATTGATTGAGGTTTTCTCTGACTACTACGATATGGGATTGTCATTAAATTAACACCTTGATAAGACATCTTCTTAAAACATTAAACACTAGTTATTTGAAGTAAATCATTAATATGTTTTTATTCAAGTTATTATTTGTTTGGTAGAATTTTTATTTATCTAAAAGCACGCTTACGTTAAATATCTTTATGACCACTTTCAGTCAGGGGCCGTTTGTCTGCTCTATTCTAGTAATAAAAAATACAGCTTTTATGATAGTATATTTTATAAGAGAATGAACTAAAACGTAGGTATGATAGCTTTTTGGTCTGCTTTCGGTGCACAGGTGTTAACGACTCGCGTAAATAAGCATGTACATTGTGACTCGCGTGTCTACTCGCTTTGTAGTTCTCAGTCGTTGCCCGCTTTGAATGTCCGACTTTACTGTTTAAAAGCAATTCAGCTGAGATTACACAACGGTAACTTACCTTAAGTTACGCTCGATAGTTTCGAAATTGTCTAGAAGTTAATACACTTGGCTCTAAGAGTATCAAAATATAATCAACCCCGCATGTAAGTTTGTATATTGGAATTGTTAAGAAAAGTGTTGGCTCGGTGACTGCATGCAGACGGTTTTAAATGGGAAAGTTTTGTTTTTACTTTATTTGTCTCTCTTTTTCTGAGGACAGGTATGATACGGAGTAAATTAAAAGCGTTCGTAACTAGATACGGAGCTTGATACGGTACGACAAATATCACGGTGATACGGATACAGCGATTGGATCGAACTAATTATACATATTTGTACCCCGATTTAGACTACTGTTAGGTTTCTAAGTTCAATTAAAATTTTAAGTTTTTAATATACTCCGTATCATACCTGTCGTATCCTCAGAAAAAAAGAAAGAAAGCCGTGTCGTATCCATATCTCCTTTCATGATCCGACAAAAACCGACTCGAAATGGAACGGGCCGTATCTCGTATCGTATCAGAGCGGCGTATGAAGACTGCGTATCATCACCTTTCGGGATAGGTGATCATGATATGGGTAGGCGATACGGATATGGTGATCAGATCGTGCAAATGATGGTGCAAATGATATATATATATATATATACACATATTTGGACCCGGATTGTCATTTATCGACATTTTTAATGACAGGGCGAAGGAATGGTATAGTAGAAACGGGATAAAGGGGATTAGAGAGATGGGATAGAGGGATCAGATAGGAGGAATGGGATAGACGGTATGGTATAAGCGAGTGCACATTCAAGACTACTTAAGACTGCCTAGACGCACAAACCATGAGAGCTATAATTGTAAAGGAAGAATATTATGATATCAGTCAAATTAACAATTATGTTTAGCATAAATTATTCTAAAAAATATTAAAATTAATACATGACTAATATTATAAATGCGAATGTTTGTTTTGACGTTTTCACTCCTTAAGTATGCACGTTGTTAGGAGTATAAAATAAGACGTAGGTACCTTTCATCTAGAAAAAACTACTGTTCCCGTGGAATAGACGAATATATGCGAGAAGATGGCGCTCCGATTGCGTTTTCTTGGTGTAATTCACTAACAGATACATAATCATGGCACCGACAATGACAGCGACAATTTCAATGTGTTGTTCACATGGTTAGCATGTTCCACCTTCGCTAGATAGCGTTACAGTTATTTATAATCACTTTGAATTAAAAATTAAGATCGACATTTTAGAAATTAAAAAATTAAAATTATAACTGCCCATTTCATGACAAACATATATATTCCTTTTTAATGCGAGCGGATCCACGGGCATGTTAAGTACCTATAAAAAAATCCCTATGAACGTCATACTCTAACGACCTTGCTTTCGAAAAGGACGTTATTCATTCAGTCCTAAAGGCCGATGTAAACTTTACGAGTGCTAACTCTGTTACTCCAAGTCCCTGCCACCTATTTTACGATTGTCTAAAGCATTAAGTACAATGTCAATGCCAATTACTGTCATTCACTGTAGATATTGCCATTTCTAAAATTAAACTAGGTAATTTAGGGTCGCCAGTTCGAAAATAATTGTTTTATGATGCACTTACGATCGTATCATTATTCACACACAATCCTGTTTCCCATAGAAGTATATACACGATAGATGTCCACTTGCCACATTGCTAATAAACACCTTTCTCTTCATCTAATTTCATTATTCTCATGAAGAGAATAATGAAATTAAAATTAAATAATAAAAAAATAAAAAAATTGTATAGTATGAACTATACAATTTTTTTATTTTTTATATTGCATGAGTTCAGCAGACAGGCAGACGGCCCACTTGATGGAAAGCGGTTACCATCGCCTATGGACATTTGCAACACCAAAGGTGCTACAAATGCGCTGCTGCCCTCTTAAGGGAGACTGGAACCTGGCCACTAATACCGGAACACAACTCAAGGTTGTTATGGCGGCATACTCTAGACCAGGGGTGGTAGCCATACAGTCGGGCAAATGTCCTACTACCTGGCTGTGGGTTGTTTAGTCGCGTCTTACGACAGGCCGCCGGGCCGCAGGAAATTGTATTCTTTCTCCGTTCCTGCACGGATGAAATACAAACAGTTAATACAAATATATGCACATACATATATTTGTATGAACACACAATGTTTACAACCCAATTATGATAAAACTTTCCGATTTATATATATTTTTAAATATGCTAATAGCGCTTTATCATTTGTTTGAATTCTACAATATTGTTTAAAAAAAAATCAAGAGTTGTATGTATATATAAAAATAAATTCATCAAAAGCACATTTATGGGAAACATTTATAATAATATTGTTGATTCGTAGTATACAGATATATCGCATGTACCTAAGACTTAAAACCTGTCAATTTGTACATTGAAAAATGTGGCTGTGTTGGCTACGGCGCGACACCCGTACAAATGGTGTTGATGATAATATGGTGATGAGACAAGAGTACAAGAGTAGTGTAGTATGCATGGCCCCAAAAATATATAATAAAATCCTAAAAGAGCTGAAAGCTGTGAAAACTAAATTATTCAAATCACAATTTTAAAAAACTACTAATAAGACAAAGCTACTACAGTGTAACGGAGTTCCTTAATAATAAGTTATAAATATAAGTGATAAGATAGAATGTTAAGTGTTTAAATATATTTATACCATATTACTATTATTAGAAACATATCTAAATTTAAATGGTGTATCATTTAGTATTTTGTTAAATTTAAGGTTATACATAATTATAAGATTGAAACATCAGTAATAATAATTAAAAACAAATAAATATTGAAATAAGTATGTACCTATATAATATAAGTTTCAACAAAATTGTACGCCCAACCGGCAAAAACATGTGATCAGTATAAAATAACAAGACCTATTTGTATAACCATATTTTTATGCAATAAATTAGTTGATTTGATTTGAGAAAATGATAATAATTTATTACCATTTTCTCAAATCTTATTATTACTACAACAAACAATATTACTAATAAATGACAGACACTCGGATGGCTATAATGATGTATATTAAAAAATGTTTATGTTAAAAGATACATACATAGATGACACTTTATTGTAGACCAATACAAAAATCAACTTCAGACTAAAACTATACCTAATTATGCACAAAGGACGGTCTTATCGCTAACAAGCGATCTCTTCCAGACAACCCAATGAATGATAACCTTATTAAACTAATGATAAATTATAATGATTGATATAAAATGATAGTATGATTAGTTGCTGTACGCGATACGTGAGAGCGACCGAGGGTCAACTTGATTCAAACTCTGCTGTGTTCGGTTGACATGAACACTTATACGTATGGGTTTTTTCTGTAAAACCCATACATAATGTACTTGGCCCATACAGTGGTAATGCGCGAGTGAGGTAGCGAATTCCATTTAGGTAGCCTCCTTAACTTTTAAATTCGAAATTTATCGTTTTCGTCGGTATTAACAAAATAGACACTACTTTTTTTTGTAGAGACACGAGAACTCTACAAGCGTGTTAAATTTCATATCTAGTTTAAGTATTTCCCCTAACTTTTAACTGTGACTCACAGACCGATAGGGGGGTGAAACTATAAGGATTCCTTTTTACCTTTAAGTATCGGAACCCTAAAAATATATAGATTACCAAAATCATATATTGTATTAAATAAACAGAAAACCCTTTTAATAAAATATATTATACCCATTATATATTTCGAACCATTAGCAAGATGAAGGTTACTTGAACCAGGCTACAATGTAAATGAAATATGATTTTGTTGTGGAGTTTCGGAGCCCTCTTTTCATATGAAATCTTAAGCTGAATGACACTCAGGCCGCGAAGATGGCTCCTGTGACATCTTGACATGATTGACTGCTCTTATTCATTGCATCTATACATATTTCTGAGCATGTAAGGTTTTGTGAAATCGCATTAATTAAATGTGACATCTAAAACGTAGTGTATCTATCTATTTTCTTGTATGTCGTTAAGACCATGGGCCATAAAAATGGCTCGGACTTTTGGACGGCTTGCGTGGAAAAGCCAACACGTACAGGTCTCTTCCACAATTTTTGAATGTACATGTGGCGTGACAATCGCCAGCGACTATCCCTTTCTACATCATATAAAAGTGCACCCAAGCGCAAGCCCAGGTCAGTGTAGGACTATTTATGGGATATGAAAACAAAAAATATTGGGCTATTGGGATGAACTGCTAATGGAAATAGGGATCTGGGACTATGGCGTCTGCCCGCAATCACAATGTCCGAGGAGCATGGATAAAATAGGCAGACGGTGACACAACTCTCCCCGCGTGGACCCCAAAAAAATGTCATACGGCGTGATTAGCTAAGGGTTATGGAGAGGTGGGCTGCAAATTTACCGATGCTGCTTCAGCCCTTGAGTCTTATCTCTAGCGGCCTCCACTCCTTGCAGCTGGTTACTCCGGGGGCTAAGGCATGGCCTCCGCCGTCGTACATGCCACGGAGGCGAGGTCATTACTTTGGCGCCCGGAGTCAGGGTACCTATTTATCGTTATAAGAGTCAATTACTAACATCGAAATGAAATTGAACCACACATCAATCAAATCAAAACCTTCATGTCGTGTCTTATCTCTACTGGAAAATGGAAATTAACGCTACTTTTCCGACTATAAATAATTCAAGATTCGCAAGTTACAAGTTACGCAGGCACTGAGAAGTTGCAAGTAAAGATCGTTATTTTACTATCATACTAAGGATATATAGTATGATAGTAAAATAACGATCTTTACTTGCATACTTAGCAAAATATTACTCATGTATATTGTGTAATGCATGATTGTTTCATACATTTTGTTGAGATGCCACGCAGTTTACAAAGTTCATCTTGAGTAATCATGTAAATATAAATAAGATCGTAAATTATGCTTCATACTTACTTACATTACTTTAGATTTTTTTAATATTTTTTTATTGCAGTAGATCAGCACGACAGGCAGACGGCCCACTTGATGTTTAGCGGTTACAATCGCCTATGGACATTTGCAACACCAAAGGTGCTACAAATGCGTTGCTGCTATCTTAAGGGAGACTGGAACCTGGTCACTAATGCCGGAACACAACTCAAGATTGTTATGGCGACATACTTTAGACCAGGGGTGGTAGCCATACAGTCGGGCAAATGCCCTACCATCTGGCTGTGGGTTGTTTTGTCGCCTCTTCGACAGGCCGCCCGGCCGCAGGAAATTGTATTCTTTCTCCGTTCCTGCACGGATGAGAGTATAATATTTCTTGACAATAACAGTATACTCCCCTGCATTTATTGATAGTCATCAATCTCTAGACATATTGCCAACATACTTTCTTCAAATTCTCGACCTTCAATTTTCTTTTTCTCATTATTTTTTCTGGTTTTCAAACTTATCTTTCCTACGAGGAAATATCTGGACTTTTCAAATCGGTTTTCTAATTCCTAAGATAAAAACTGAATCATAGAATCATCCTTCCAGCCCTAATAAGCTCGTGACATGCTTTTTGGCATTGAATGTAGACATAAATATAAACATTAAGGGTATTTTAATACACTGTTTCTTATAGTAAATGAAACTTTAAGATAATGTAATACAGTCTAAGAGATAACTGCTCGAATGTAATGAGGGTTCTCTCAAAAGAAATACAAGAGTCCTAGTATAACCTATCAAAGGTCAACTAGTTCGTGTTTAAATAATGATTTAATTCTTGTATACAATATTGATATATGTCTTTCAAATTTTTAATACATTTTTTATTGACTGTTAGGTAATAATTAGCTAAAAATGTTCCATCTTTATTTACCAAATTATTGGTAAGTTATACTTTCGAGAACATTTTTTTTAAAGTTTTGAATGTAATACTGACTTTTTGGATGTTTCTGTTTGTTTGTGCCTTCTTTGTGACCTTTGGAACAATAAACTGATTATATTTAAAGTTATATATGTATGGACTTTCGGTAAAACGGATTAACATAGTATACTTTTTGTTCTTGTGAATGGTATCGTTTCCGCGTGATACGGTATCTAAGAAGTTTACGCAAACGAATCTGTGTAAAATAATACTAGTTTTAACTATATTCTAAGACATGGCGTTTCAAAGGTTACTTTCCATCAGGTTGTTCGTTATTCTGTTTGACTTACTCCAGCAATACAATAAAAGCCTCACACATAAATAATTTCTTAAATTCCAAAACCACGTTTTGAAGTAGGATCAGTCACGTTAGTAGTTATGAAACACTAATCATCTAATGATTCGGTGTTAATTAACGCTGCGTTATATTGCTGGAAATTAATAAATAATGGAAGCCACGAGTGTAGCGGTGATTTTTACAAGTAGATGGAATTTGCTAAGATGGTTATAGTAGTAACTTTTGTATTTCAACGACTTCCTCTTGCCGTTAAATTCCGAATACGTTCGGAACCTCTGATCCAGATCAGATCAGATGGATCATTATAAGCTGATCCAAGCTTTGGAGCTTGGATCAGCTTATAATGTTTTTAGTAAATTTATGCAATAATAACTAAATTCAAACAAAATAAATTGCTTTGCCTTTCACTTAGTTTTAGATTATGATAATACAAAAATAAAAAGTGTACATTTTATTTGCTATCATTACTTTTGTTTTTAATTCAGTCGGTTATGTTATTATAACTTGTATCACGTATAAGAAAGACGCACCCGTTTCTCAATAGGATTACATTACTCAGCAAATCCACTGGACAAGTGTCGAGACGCATTAAAAACATTTCTTCGTGTGCATAGCGTGACAATAGAACAAAGCGTTGATGTTTCTCTGGATTCTTTAAAGTTAGTTAGTTCACTGGAAACCGATAAATTAAAAACACCATTGTTTTATTCCGCAAGCTAAACGACCTTCCAGCCGCTCTCGTATTATTCATGCGTTGAATAACGAGCTTGCTTTGGATTATTATTTAATTTATATTTTTTTTTATTTTCAGGTTACACATCTAAGCTTGCATTCACCACTGCCAACTATTCCGCCCTTTAGCGCGCTTAATGCCGCAATGTTAGACAAAATACACTTAATTTATAAGAAAGCTCAAGGAAATAGAAAGTTTGGGAAGTGCCGGCGTACGTGACATCGAAGGGATCACGAGGGGAGCAAGATGAATCAGTCCCAGGACGAGGCCCGGGCGGCCAGGATACAGAAATATAAGGAGGAGAGAAGGAAGCAGCTTACAGCCAGAACAGCGAATCTCTTGTCTGCTGATTTCACTGAAAGGTAATTATGCATTTTTTATGAAATTTGAGTATTCTACTGTTTTATTAATTTAATTCAGTTTTAAAATTATTATCTATCTCACGTAAATTATTGCTTAATTTCAGGCGCCCGAAACCAATGGCCGATCGCGCGGCAACAGACGAACCAGCCGCTCATTTTAAGTCTTCCTCGGAGCTCAATCTTAACACAGCTTCAACCTCAGTGCCTATAAGAACAACACGTACGTCACGTCTTAGAGCCGCTGCCGCTAATCATTCTGATTCATCTGTATCCCATAAAAAATCTAATAGAAGCTCATCAGTTCAATCTTTACTTGAGGATGGAAAAACAAAAAGTCCTAAAAGTTCCAAAATTTTAGATAGAGATAAAAAATCGCCGACAAAAAGAAGACAGAGTTACGAAAAAGAGAATAAATTTGCAATAACAACTGTCGAATATTCTGATAAAGATATTGGTGCTATTAAGACGAAACCTAAACATTCCATTACTAAAACTAATTTAGCAAAAGACAAAAATTATTTAGTAGTAACTAGTCCTAAACGAAAAAATATTGACGAAAAATTTAGAATAGAAGAACGAAAAAGAAATTCGATTTCTAATGAGAAAAAAGATAATACAACTTGTGATGAGAAAGTAAATCAGTTTTTACATGTTAATGGATATGACATATTTAACGATTTAGAAAAAAATAGTTTAGAAAAAGACAAAATAGATGTTTTATTTAATAATCTGGTGATAGATGGCGATGGAGTTCAGGACGGATTTAAATTAGAGATTGACGAAGTTCTGAATGACAACGAAGGGCTCAAAAATAGTCACAATAGTGGTAATAATCCTGCCGATAACGAAGCAATAGCTTATAATTCTGTTGATAATGTAAAAATAGAAAGTAGTGTAGTGCCAATTGTGAAGGAGGATGTGGGAGGTTTGCTAGGAGCCGTGTGTGTTCGTAAAGTGGAAAGGTTTAGTGAACTTCTCAGTAATTTATGTTCCCCCTGTGAAGCCGATATTTTATTTGAGGATATACTGGTTGAAAATGGGATAAATGGCGACAGCAGCTCGGTAAGTTTGATCTCAATCTTTTTTCATAATCGTCTCTATTTTCTTGATGTAAATAAGCGTATTCTTAGGATTTGTGAGGGTGTAATGATTGTTTTAAAAAAAAAAAATATTGCTCGAGTACAGCACACGGAGTAATGGCCTATCTATTGGGAAGGGGTTACCGAACAAATTAGTATATTTTGTCCTTTCTTGCACACATAAAATTTAGCAAAATAGTTTCAAAACACATCTTTCCACGTTAGTTACACTGGCTGAATATTATTTAATTTTTTAGACTCAACCAAATGCGTATTATTCCATGTTGAAATCATTCCGTGAACGTTTTTCAAAACTTGAGTGGGTGGGATGAATAAATCAAAGAATCATTGTTATGATTCTGTTTTTCTTAAACTTGTTTAGAAATTGTTACCGACGTCTATATCTGTACTTCAGAATTTCGCATTCCTTCTAATTTACATACATCTTTGGTGGTCACCTTTTAATTTTTTGCAATTTCATTAGATCAACTAATTATAAGGTAAGGGTTCCATTTTTACCATTTAGCTACAGAACCCTAAAATTAATAAAGTATGGAAACTTGAAAACTTAGACCATCTGCTGTTTGAATCACTTAATTGATGTGCTTAAGCCTAAAACCAGTTTCTTTCTCTCAATTAATGTTATCCATGTTTAGCATTTATTTTACATTCACCGTACTTTCTCCGTTCATGGTAACATGTTTATCTAGTTGGTTCACTGAAGACAACCAATCAGTGCCTTTCTAGATTTACTTTTATTCCTGTATAGATTTAGTAGTAGCATTTCTAATTTCGCTCACACCAGCGCTGGTAACGTTAACTTATTTACGTTTTAATAGGCGTTTATAATCTATTTGTAGAAGAAATGGAAGATATTCTTGACGTCTATGACGTATATATATATATCTAGGATTCATGTGCAAACTCATTGATATGGTAATCCATAATCCGTAAAGTATTTTAAGTTGTACCAAACGTTAAAAGGCTGTGTGATATTTACCGAATCTATATTTGACCTGTTATTAGTCTGATTACAAATTATAGGTCCAGAACCTGAACCTTAAGTTTTATGATCGCCGCATTTACTGGATTGAAAAAAGATTTACCATAAAGAATTCAGTTTCTAGTAGACACATTATAATTTTTCTTAATATTAATGATCAAGGATCGGAACAGTACGGCTTATTGACCTAATAGTGATACAACAGAGAGTGGTTATTTATGACTATTCAAATATGGTTGAATTAATTGATAATAAAATAATAATATATAAATTGATGATGATTAAACGGTACGTGCGCGCAATCTGGTCGGTAATTAGGCTAAAAAGTTATTTACTGTAGTAAATAATGATTAGAACAAGGCTAAACAGACAGTTTTATTTATTGTACAAAACCCCTCCTTTTTATGTAAATCTTGAGGCTGATGAAAAGAATTAATAATATTATTTTATAGTCAAACTCACCGCATCTTTGACATGCCAATTTTAACAAGCTCTCAACAACCCATACTATACCTATGGTATTTAATAGGTCCATTAAAATAAAGTAGCCACACTACATTAGTAACACAGATTCCATGATAGAACGATCATAATGATTTATTTATTTGTCTTGATTGTAAGGTGTCGTCTTTAATTAAATGGTTTTTTCAACGGTTGTGATAAAACCAGTTTCTAAAGTCATAAAATATTACTGGTTACTTCGTATATTTAGAACGTTATATGTAAATATTTTTCAAGGTCATTTGACAGCTTTATTTGTCTAGAGCTCGTGGTCAGCGTGACTTACGGACGAGGAACCCCATCCTGGATTATATCATGTTAAATAGTCGAAATAATTTAGCCTTGTTATGGCTATTCTACATGATTGGGAATCGGTGAAAGAAAGCGATTACAATGAATATAATAACAACCAGTAAATTCTGATAAACAGCAGAATGGTATAGCTTCTGCGGGATAGGGAGTCGAGGTTTATGCAAGTGATGCATCATAAAAAGTTATAAAATAATTGCTATAGGTCTTTTCATATAAATGTGACTGACTCTGCCAACCAGTAATTGCCAAAATTCGTTAAATATCTTCAAATCAATCAAGTAAATTCTGCTACTGAATTCGGAGCCCAGTGTATTTACGGGTATTGGAATTATTTCTTACAGATTTTGTGATTTAATGTGCATATTGTTAAACGCTAAATTCGTTGTAAGTATCTACTATATTCAAAATTGAAGGTGCTAAGAAATTTTATGTATCACCTACATAAACGGATTAGTTAAGATTTTACTTTAAATTAAGTTGCCTGGAAGAGATTTATTTAGAATAAGGCTGTCTATTGTTTTACCAAGAAAGTATTGTATATAATAACCATTCCACCACCACCATTTTTGTAATTAATTATTCTGGTGATCAAAAACTCTTATAGATCTATTGTTACAATTATCTCGTGCTGACACGGCGAAGGAAAACATCGGGGGAAAACTTGTAGCGCAATAAAATCTTTCATTTCCCAAAGACTTGGATTCCTGAGCCCAAGAGTCAAACGTTTATGAACTAAAATTATATTTTTTGGTCATAGAATTATACATGACAATAAGTATGTTAAAGAGAATTGTAACTTACGGTCCCAAATGAATAAATGGTAGACTATTTAATTAGTAACAAGTGTTATTAGTATAAGTTACTGTTTATCTGAAGCTGACAGATTAATATTAACACATGCGAAATTAAGCTAGTACGTTTCTCGGGATCAAAGGAATTTATTACCTAACTTGCGAATATGTTTGTTGTATTTCAAATGAGGCTTTTTATGTTACATTGTTTTTTCTATGTTTCGGCTATTTACATATTTTTACAATAAATACGTTTGGACATATTTTAGGTGAAGTATATTTATTTTGTCTCGTCTTGTCAGATAACAGTGGGGTAGATGATAGTAAAATCAATTCAAACACTTATTACATCTTTAAAAACGTTGTGATTCACGGCGTCATAGATTTTGTAGGAAGTAAAAAGAGTCAAATAACACATTCGTTTATTGTTTAAACAGTAATTAAAATTGTTTAATAATAACTGCGCCCCGCGGTATCATCCGCGTATAGATGGACAATTGTGATAATGATGATCATTCACACTACATCTTTATAAATTATAGCCTATGTGTTATTCTGATGTGTAAGCTATGTTATTGTAAAGTTTTATCAAAATCCATTCAGTAGTTTTTGCGTGAAAGAGTATACATTCTTATAAACTTAAGCGTTTATAACATTAGTAGGATATGTGTCATTTACCCAATTATTTTTCATGTTACTTAAAAGGTCTTATCGGATTTCTTAACACTTACATTTTTTAAGAAATTATCTTGTCCTACCATACTTTTCTGTTCTGAATCTGTCACATTGCAAATCTTCATATTATCCTTCACGCAATGCATCCATCGATATGGATATCGTAATAGGGATACTTTTTGTCTCTCAAAAGGCATAGCCTCCGCGGGATAGGGATTCGAGGTTTATGTTAGTGATGCATCGTAAAAAGTTATGGAATAATTGCTATGGGTATCTCTATATAAATGTGACTCTATCAACAAGTAATTGCCGAAATTCATTAAATTATTAGCATTGTGTTTATCTTCAATTCAAGTAATTAAATTTTATGTTTGTATTTCATATTTTAATACTATGTATTCATTTTCAGTTTATCTCTGAGAATTGATTTTGATTCCTGTATTTGTAAAATACAACTTAACTTTTAAAATAAGTTAAAGTTGTATTTTACAAATATTTTATTGGAACTCTCTAAATGAAGTTTACTTACTATGACGAGAGAGATTTTTACCTTGTTCTTAAAATGTTTTTCTTTTGTGTGTATTTCGTACCATAATAAGCCTTTGTTAAACTTTTGCATTTGTAAGATTTCGTTTACTTTTGTGTTGAATAATTGTAAGAAATATGCCTTTAAACATGCTATTATTATTTTTTTACAATTTTATAGTTATTTTGGCTATTACAACACGGAACCTTATAAAATTGTAATCTTCGCCTGACAGTCTGTCTATATAAATCACCGCCATTTGTAAAAAAAAAACTACTAATAATAATAATAACCCACCAGCAACTTGTCCTACGATAAGGTCTAATAGCGTCTGAGGTACCTTATTATAAATATACCCCTGAGCCACTTCTCGAAAATGGTCACAGCACGCTCTACTGGGATCGATCTATTATCACAGACAGGACTATTGTTGCCAATAAGCCTGACATTGTGGTAATAGATCGATCTGCGAGACGTACGATGCTTGTTGATATAGGTATTCCACATGACTGTAATCTCGTTAAAGCTGAAACTGATAAAGTAACGGAATACCTGAAACTCGCGCACGAAATTAAGGCCATGTGGCGTATGGAGTCAACGATCATCGTACTGACAGTGGTGTCCGTTAACGGTCTAATAGCGAAGAGCCTCGACCGACACCTAGAGAGGCTCTCGCTCAGTAAATGGGTGAAGGGCCAGATACAGAAGGCGGTTCTCCTGAGCACAGCACGTATTGTGAGGAAGTTCCTGTCTCTGGAGCCGTAAGCACCGGTAGCCTGGACTCAGGCGGGGACTGCCGACCGACGGCACATTTTTTTTTTAATATGTGTCTATTTTATGTACATATATATGTATTTAAAAAAACACAAAAAGTAATCAATAAATATAAATGTGAAATAATAATAATAATAATCGGCAGACAAACACACATATTGTATATCCCCGAATTAAGCAAGTTACACTTGTGTTATGGGTAATATACAACGGACTTAGTTGTTGTAGTTACTTACTAGATCTGTATGGACGAATTTCAACAGAAAAATGTATTCTTTTCTACATGTCGCTATATAATGGTCTAGGTAAATATACCCCAGTGTCATTCCCATCGCCCGCACCAGGGCACGTTACAGGTAAAAAATTGTTCATTCTTTAATCTTTATATTTATAGACCAAAATATATAAATAAACATGACACTATTATTGTTAATTAAGTTATTTTTTATTAACTAGTATACCATGATGCACTTATACGTCTAACGAGGAACGACAAAGATCTTACGCCAAAAATAGGAAAGTAAATGTAAACTTTTCGGCCAAATGTGTTAGTAGTCCATGCACAATGAAGAATTTTATCGATTTCTCATATTTCAAAAACACTCAAAGGATTTTAATCGAACTAATTTTCGTTGACACTCTATTTTAAGGTTCTACAACCTCAACGTTTTTCAGACCCCACCAACAAAAAAATTATAACCTCAAATAAGAGTTTTGCTAGGGAGTTTCTTGTCTTTTTCCTTTAAAAGGGACAATAAATTGCGAAGCATTGAACATACTCGTAGATTGCTAAATAGATCTTACTTTAAATTAGGTTAATATATTAAATACACCTTCAAAAACATGTAATAGAACTTTTGAATATAAAGTCTAGCAAGCGTTTTTTTGTCCTTTCTCTTCTAAATATTTGAACTCATTTCAATTGGTCTGCTTCATTTTCCATTTGGTTTTGAATATATAATATAAATAATTCTGGTATCCATTTGCCAACAAACATTCTTGTTGTTTGTATATAGAACCAAAACATAACAAGTTCATTTCATAACAACCATGACAACTTTTTTATAAAAGGGTTAAGAATTTAAATCCCGTAGCGCGTTTATGGTTGTGTCGTGAAATTGCATGTAAATTTATCGGAGCTTCGTTTTACCTCCAATAAAGGTTGTATCGAGGTCTACCGGTTGAGAGCTCGGTGGATATAAACAGGCTCGAGTTTTTATGTTATTTATGTACTTTGAAATGAGACCATATTGTGCCAGATATTATGTGGTGACCTATTTATACTTGGCATTATTGTATTTTCATGCTTTTTATAGTCCGCGCCAAACTGACCAATCTTCGTTTATATTAATAACTGTTATTATTCTATGATTACAAAATCAAACATATAGAGATTATTTTTATTTTATTTATGAGATATACATTTTTTAGAAATAAATATTTTATTTCTAAGATTTCTTAATATTTCAATAAATTGACAACAATGGTATAGTTTACCCCTACACAATTCCAATATGGCATTGGTTCGGAATTAGCTATCGACAGCGCATTTTTTTTTAGATTATTTAAGTCTTAATGTACCTCTGGGTTTCATCAAGCTTAAGTTTAAATAAATAAGTAATAAATATTAGACCTTTGACGTAACTTTACTCGCATAAATATTCAAATCTTATGTATACTTTATTTTTGGGACTATAATTTGCTATATTTATCACCATTGTCAAAAGTGCAATAATGCCATACCAGATTTTATCATTGGTTCATTTATGTTCATATTGTACACTTTACATAAATGCGCTTCGGGAAGTACTCCTTTTATACAGGTATTCTTAAACATTTTCATAAGTACGAATATACAACACAATACTCATCATTGTATCCCAACATTATAAAAAGAAAACACTTTAAAATAGTAAACACTAGGTAATACAAAAAACGGCCTTATTGCTTAAAGTAATCTCTTCCAGGTCATCTTCGGATAGAAAAGATCTTATTTAATACAGATGGTTTGCGTGCATCTATTATATGTACCTTATAATATACGAGTAAACCAAATTTAATGATAACAAATTCATTCAATTTGCAATAAACTAAGTATCTGATACTGCGGAAACTATTTTCCACAATAAAATGTATAATTTATGTTGATGCCTGTTAACGAAAACTTACATATTAAATTTCGTAAATATTGGTTTATTTCCAAGACTGTAAAGAATGAAAAAACAAATTAATAATTTTCCACTTGCATAATATTAGATTGGATAAAAAAACAATATCCTATAACATTCAGTCCAGTAATATACGGATGCTATTTTGTACTTTTATTCCTGTGTAAGAATTTAATATAAAGTTCAGAATTGTTTCTAAATGCTTCCTCGACCTTCTAGTTATTTACAGCATACTATTAAAGACTTCTAATCCTAAAGTACTGTCGAAAAAACTTTTGTATTCAGAGAGATCAAGGGCGGTGGTTCAATGGAACATTGCCAATTTTGGTAGTGCACACTTTATTAATTGATTGTATTGTGATGTCTCTACAATGGGGTCTCTGTGACATGTTGATGACCTCGAAATCTTTTTGAGAATTTGTAGAAACCAGTATTGGCATTCTTTGTGAAGCTCACATTTTGATTATATTTTATTATCAATTAGATATGTAGATACTAATTGATTGAGAAACATACTTTATTTAACTTGTGTTAGAAATAATTTGCAAGAAAGAGGGTAGTCTAGCGGTGACATAATTCGAATGGTGTGATCGGACGTTGCCGTACTTTCACGCCGCCAATCACGATCTCTTCACGTCCTTGCGAATCTGAAAATCTCTTTTAATCTGTATAGATTGATAAAGCCGACAGCACTTATCAGACGTGCTTCTCATGAAAGCTTGTATTTAAAATTTTGCACAGTGATAGTTTTTTTTATTATTTATTATTAGCATCCAATATAATTTAATTTCATGATGACATTCGTCTTTTTATATTCGGATTTTTTAATTGAAATCCATAATATACTAAGCTTAGAATGCTAGTCATCGTTATCCTCGCGTTTATTCCCGGATACGCCTGGAGAATTTGGAGCCCAGAGTCTCCTTGCTTTTTATTTCTTGTCTAAATTTCGAATACTAGAAATAAAATCACCAATAATGTTACTGCTATAAACGCTTTAATGCCCTACCTAGTTTAAAACTAATTTTGCTCTACCTAATATTTTGGGTTCATCAGTTCAGTCTAATAGATATCAAGTGTATTGTATGATATATTATGGACTAGTGGCCTCCCGGTTAATTTTCAATACGTACCCAATTGATTTCGCATCATCAATGACGTTTATTGTACCAAACATTTACTACTATGAAATATTGATGGCCCATATGTTATGTGTTATCGGGATTATTAATGATCGGTAGTTCGTTGAATCGTTTTGAGCTCTATTACATTGAAGTAGAGTGTTATCTAGACAGTATATAGTTGATACGGAAACTGATGTGTATATCTTATTCTTCTCCCTTGTGTATTTTTCGATGTTTTGCTATTTGTTTGGATAAAAAATATTTCTTTTTATTAATGACTAATAATAGCAGCAGAATATAATATATTTATTGTTACATGAAAATAAAAGGTAAATTTTATTTAAAAAAATAACATTTAAAATTTAAATACAACTAGTGGTCGCCTGTGCTTGAAATTCGACCACAATAATTAATGTCAAAGACTATCTCTATTAATATTATAAATGCGAAAGTAACTCTGTCTGTCTGGCCGTCTGTCCATCTGTCTGTTCCGTTTTCACGGTAAAATTACTGGACCGATTTGGCTGAAACTCAGTATATATATATATATATTTTCGATGCCGAGGATGAACATAGGATATTTTTATCCCGAAAATGGGATAGTTTCCGGGATAAAAATATATTTGTCTTTGTGTTTGCTTTTACAGAAACACTATTGGACCGATTTAGTTGAAATTCGGTATATATGTAATTTTAATACCGAGGGTGGACAAGGGATACTTTTTATCCTGGATAATGGGATAGATTTATGTAAAGGTTATCCCAAGAAGTGGGATAGGTTTCTTGTGATTTTCCATTTTGGTCACAGTTGTCCAAGTTGTCCGATTTGCCCGATTTGCCCGATTTGTCCGAGTTGTCAGATTTGTCCGAGTTGTCCGATTTGTCCGAGTTGTCTGATTTGACAGATTTGTCAGAGTTCTCCAATTTGTCCGAGTTGTCCGATTTGCCCGAGTTGTCCGATTTGTTCTATTTGTCCGATTTATCCGATTGGTCCGAGTTGTCCGATTTGTCCGAATTACCCGATTTGTCATTTTTGTCATTTATGTTAGTTTTCATAGACGGGGGATAGATAAATATAGCTAAGACCGTTTGAAATAAAGGTTGAAAGTTTGGAAGAGACCAATCCTTTCTCAAGTTTATAGATATAAAAATTCATCATCTATAAAAAAGACGTCTACGTCTACGTCTTCCCGTAAGCTTTCACGGAAAATTACTACGAATATTGGATCGGTTTTGCTGTAATTATGTTTAAAATTTAAATGTAGTTTTAAAACCGATAATGGACATAAATAATTTACATGCCGAGAACTGGGATAGTTTGCGATGTAAAATGAAATTAATTTTCCGAGTGCAAATAGCACTAATATAAAAGTTTTGTACCATGTAACCTGTATTAACGCCTGCTCTTTAAACAAGAAGTAAGCAGCAAAGGTTGACCCGCGGCGCAGCCGCGAGATAATCTCTAGTACTTCTATAATCACAGATTTCGCCAAGGCTATACTGTTAATTTGACTTTAACAATAAACAAAAGATTATATATATGCGTGTGTGTGTCAAAGACATGATAGTGTGTGTAATGTTTTTTTATTGATTTAATGTATTTTTTATGCATAATTTAAAAAAAAATAGCTTTATGGACTCCTCTGTATAAACTATAAGCGTGCGAAATTTCATACTCCTCGTCCGTGAAATTTTCGTTAATATATAGATTAGCGGTCTTATGGCTGCTGGTACGAAATTACCACATTTCATTATAACCGGGGTTATTGAGTTTCTTTTGAATTAACCCTAAATTCGTATTACGCGGAAGTTGCCTAATTTTCCAGTATAAAAGGTATCTTATGTTTAATGGAAATTAAATACATAGATTAGAGATAGACATTCGAGTTTAATGCTAATTTGTTTATTCTCATTACCGTAACAAAAATCCATTTACTTTCACATTTATATGTTAGGTGTTAGGATGGATTTCCGCATTAATATTAAATTAACTTAAATACCGTTATTAGGTTCATGGCCCGTAACTAAGATAGCGAAATGATTTTCATAGTTTACAATGATGTTTGTCTTTAGAATGAGTAATGGATATTCAGCATTATTTGTAACTAGCGGTGCTTGAAAGGTTTTTATTTCTTTATTAGAGAGAATAACTATAAACTCTGTCTGTCTGTTACGAATTTATGGAACACCTCTGAATTTATATATTCGCGTTAATCTCGATAAAAATATCTATATATATTGTTACGAGTTGCAGGACTCGAATTGAAATGCCGTTGGAATTACTACAGAATTTATTAGAATTATACAAACACGTTTAACACAGGTACAAATATAACTAAACACAACCAGTCCAAACGTAATGCACGATTCAATAACACGCGCAAAGTCCGTCACTAAATAGATTACCGAATGTACACAAGTCTTGCTCCGCTTATGGTTATCGCTCGACTACTGATCTCTCTATTGGGCCATTGCTTTATCCTGCACCGATACAATATGGCTGCCCGACCGCGTAGACCGACTTTCTTAGAATCAGTTCGACACACTTGGCTAATGGCTGCCATAAAAGATAACAATACACAATGGGCTGTTTTGTAATTACAAATTTTAAACACAAAGTAAACAAAAGAAGTCCAAACGCGGAAAGGTAATAAAGTGTGCTTTTATGGTATGCAGGTGTGAATCTACTTTTGTCGGCATGTAGGTTGTAACAATATAATCTTGATAATGTTACTTTTACGCCGAAATATTGGATACTTTCCTCGAGGTACTCTCTAAAGTCTAGTGTTCCTGATATACCGTGTGTAAAATTCTTTCTAGTGGTAAATAATTTCGATATCTGAAAATAAATAATTATTTTAATATTGCACCACCATATTCTAAACAATTTAGGTGCTATTCAAGTTAATAGCAAAATAGATTCCTAATTATAGTAAATAATTATGATGTCATAAATTTGTTTAGCCTCAATAGATAAATATATCAAACTATTTTATATTAAATTCATAATAAAACATGTCTAAAAATCATTTTTCAAAATACGTGATTATATCTTAATACCTACTTTATAAACCCTCATATTGTATAAAAGATGTTCTTTTAGCCAAATTTGATACCATTGTGGGAGTAAGAACGTTTAATCTCCTCGAGTGATGTTATTTGTTTTGAAGTAGTGTCTGCTGAGATCATTGTTAAACAATATGTTAAAATTATAATTTAAAAAAAATATCTTCATAAGTCAGACACTTTTTACCGATTTCCATACTTGCCTATAGTTTTTTGGCTTACGCATAGGTGACAAATATGTTTTTGAAAATATAATATCGAGAGATGAAAATGTATGACGCTTAATCGACACTAACGATTACTCAGGAGAGGAGCTTTAGTTTCAAATGAGTGAAAAAAAACTCATAATTAAATCTTTTTGCACCTATTAACTACCTCGTATTTGAACATAGAAAATGTGCAATAAATTTCAATAAGCTTCTAGAGTTCTTATATTTTCGAATGTTTCAAATATCCTGATGTAAAGTAACATCATGCTATGTCACCTAGTGACGCGGGGTCTCCTGGTTCTAGGGACACCCTCCTTGTTGGCTTGCTTCAAGGCGTCACGGCAAATCATACCTATGATTACGGTCTCGTGGCGCCTCATTACGATGCGGACGGACGCTGGAAGGTTTATTGGGTAGTGTGGCGGTCGATGCTTGCAACTCATTCTATTATCAGGAGTTTTTGGCGGGAACTGAAAGGAGATTTTAAAAAAAATTAAAATTACTCTAAAATTAACAATAGTTAGAGGATATTGATAGCTTTTGAGTATTAATTATGTGTTTTGTGAGAAATGTGAACTGTATAGTTAAATGTGGCACAAGACCTCCGTTTAATGGCACCAGCTGATAATCTAAAGTTCAGCTGTGCTACACATAGGCTTAAGAAAATGAAGAAAGTACATTTAAAAAACCTGTGAAGGGCCGAATATCCAAAACAGACTTGGCTTAAAGGTCTAGAAATGGTTTCTAGACCTTAAATTAAAATTAAAAAAATATTATCAGAAACCTGTGTGTAGCGCCGGCTCTCGGGAGTCCCACATACCCCTAGGGAACCTCCCCGGAGCCCTAGGGTATGCGTAAACGCACTCCCCCAGCTTTAACAAAAAAAAATATCTCATAAAATGTCGCTTAAATGAAATGCCTACTCTCGATGTGATGATAAAGTTATACTGGTCCCTTCAGAGTGAACGTCGAAATTATTAAGTTATTTATTTTCGCAATTTATGTCGTTGAATGATCACAAACATGCCATATCGTGTGTTCATTCGATAGTGACCGTAGGAACTTGCTAATTATCTTTTCTTCGCCACATATTTTGAATTAATTCATTCGTATCGAAGATAATTATTTCATGTAAACCATTCTAAGAAATGTTCTTGAACAGCATTTTTGAATGCATGCCTTAATATGAACTAAATAGTGTATTGCGATATTTGAAATAATTATGTTTGTTACTGTTTTGTAGGAATTTCATTCGATTATTTTATTACATACATGAAATATATATTATATGACTGTTTCTGATAAGGGTAGGCAGAGGTGATAGATTCCAATTTGCTAAGGTCTTGGTACAACATGTATGTTTGTTTGAACGGATTTTACCAGACCATTCTTTTACATTTTATTTAATATATGCTTAAAAATAATAATAATCCATCACACATCACATGAATATGAATACTTTGTAAATAAGACTGACAATGGGAGTCTAGTGTGCAGTTAAAGGTACTAGCAAATCTGTAATCTTTAACGACACCGAAATTAAGCCATGCTACAGCAGTATATACAATTCCGCTATTTTCCATAAAAGTTAGTGGATATAATAGATCAGCTCTCGCTTAGATCTTAGCTTACTTTCAACATTCGCTTTCATTAAGAACTAAAATTCAGCTAATAATAATGCTTTAAGGCAACCACATCACTGTAAAGCATAATTATTAATATTATGCCACAGCCAAACAAAAAAAGGTTAATAGTATTGCAAGTCAGGACATCGACGCGTATCATGTATCATCAAGTAGCATTAAATTTATCGAGATTAATGTAAATGCAACGGTTTACGATAACTTATTATAAATAAAAAACACGAGTTAATGTATAATATAGTTGTTTAATATTCTAAGTCATACTCTATTTGACCATGTGCCTACTAAGCACGCTATCGAGCCTAAATCTATTGAAGTGAAAGAAACCTGCGCCCGCGCAGCACACGCGAGTCGTTGCTAGTCGTAGACCCACAACGCGCAAGTTTACTCGTATCGCGTTCGAAATGTAATTTTTGTCGAGTGTTTACATTGTTTACTATGATTTGTTTCTAAAATTTTGTTTATTCATGGTCTAATTAGTGCGGGTATCCACTAAGCCAGCTAAGATTGTAAATGAAATTAAAATTCGAAGTTAGGCAGTTTTCATTTCTGTGATGATATTTAAGACATATTAGCTATTTTAGTTATTTCTGTTACTTTTGAATGATACTACAAACACCATGCAATTGTGATATTTGAAATTTAAAAATTAAAATTTCCTTTATTGTAATCTAATTATTAAGGCTGCCTAAATAAAAGTTGCAAATGAGAGCGTTGTATGGGTATGTAATAACCAACAAGTGAAAACAGTCGCAATGAGTGAATAGATCCATGTCAGAATTTTTTTATATGTTTTTAATGCTGGAATACCAGCATTAAAAAAAATTAATACAGTAGACAGGCTTAAATAAGTACATAAGGGGATCTTTGAAAGTTGCACTCATGACTGAAAAAATGAGAGGAAGAAGACAAAGGTTGTATGGGTATGTAATAAGGAGGGTTGGAAGTCACGTGACAAAAAGAATGTTCAATTGCAAGATTGATGGATACTAATGTAAAGATAGACCAAAAAAGAGATGGATGGATTGTGTGAAGGATGATTTGTGATCTGACAGAGGTCGTATGTCAGAATAGAGGAGTATGGAAGGAAAAGGCATAATGTGCCGACCCCAAATAATTGGGAGAATGTGTATGGAAAGAGAGAGAGAGCAGACAGGCTTACAGCCCACTTGATGGAAAGTGGTTACAGTTGCGTATGGACATTTGCAACACAAAGGTGCTAATTATGTGCCGCTGGCCTTGAATTGGGACTGAAAACTGTCCATTGATACAGGAAAATGACCTACCACCTGGCTATTTTTTCGCCTCTTACGCGTCTTTCTTCGTTCTTGCACGGAACTAATATTAGAGTAGGTTAAAACAAATAACTTTGTGAAAAATGTTATAAGGATATTTGTGGTGATAGATACGTATCATATAATAAGTGTGGAAGGAAATAAAATTGATTCATTTTGTTTGATCCGTCTAATACCAGGACTAGGTATCGTGTCCATGTTTAAAAATATTGTCAAATACTAGCGTATTTGACATTGATGAAAAAAGATAACAATTACGGGCGTTTTTATTGGGAAATCGGAAGTGACGAATCGACTGTAACCTCGTTTAGGCGTACACAATCAAGCTATATATGGTGGCATTTGCAAGGCGTTCATACCTTTATTATAATTGTCAATAAGGGCAAGTTTTAGCGCCATATATTATGTAAATTAATAAGTAAGCAAACTATTCGTGTTTTCTCAAGTTTCGGTCTTTGGCTATTGATATCATCACCTCCAGTGGTATTCACTGTGTTGGTCGCGCAAAGCGTAGTGCAAGCGTTCCCTACTTGGGAATCTGAACTAATATAAATATAATTGGAGTGTGTGTCTGTCTGTCAGAAAACTGCTATTTTTATGATGCCTAATCATAAACGACCGTTTTAAGACTAAGGCTGGTAGTAGGCAGTATCATAAATAATTGAAAGTTATATATAAGTAGTAAGATTGACAGTGTTATAGAATGACTATGTACCTATAATTGTATTGGATAAGTGAAATGATAAAAGAAGGATAGTAAAATCAATAAAAAAAAAACAGTGTTGTAACCTCTTTCAATTTAGTTAAGATACTGGGAAAATGTTTAATGCTGGTGTGCACCGACATTTAACCGATGGTTAAAATAAAATATTCGATCAAACTGCATACATAAACAACGATTATTTTATTTTAACCGTCGGTTAAATGCCGGTGCACACTAGCATTAAACATTTTTCCAGTCTAACTAAATTAAAAGAGGTTACAACACTGTTTTTTTTTCTTTTATTGTTATTACTATCCTTCTTGTATCATTTCACTTATCTGATATAATTATAGGTACAGAGTCATTCTATAACACTGTCAATCTTACTACTTATGTATAATTTTCAATTATTTATGATACTCTAAATAAAATATTAATAAATCTTACCAAAACTACATAAGCTATATCAAAAATTATCTTTATTAACTCAATGGCGTTCAAATGTAATTTTATGTATATAAGAACCTCATAATAAATTTTTTCTCACAATATTCTTCAAATGTTAAATATATACGATTGATGACTTAATAAGATATTCATAATTGACATTTTAATTGACGTTATGCCATATGGAATGGCTGTTTTGTATTTTAGGTCAAGGTAAAAAGACACAATATTGTGTGTTGTGAAACGGATCGATGCAATTGAATAGTGAATTGTGGTTAGGATAATATGCATACCTTCTTTTTTTCTTACAAGATAAATTTTTGGATAACATATTAGTTAAATTATATCTTTAGATGATTAATATTAAACATTTTCTATTGTAATGTCAACTTTAGATGTGGTTGTAAGTTGTCTAAGACATTAACATTTGTACATCATTAAATAGCAGTGGCTTGGGCTTCATACAACTCGATTCCCCATAGCCTACCAAACCGATAAAAAGATCGAAAGCGCCATAAATTTTTTGGCGCATACGTTTTTTATTAGTGTTTATATTGTTACTGTATATCTTAATTGCAAAAAATCTGTTTGTCTAATGTACGAAAATAATCTTCTAAGGAAAAACAGTGTATACATTACCTACAAGTTCATATTCACTTTAAGGTATAGCCACTGAATAAAAATTCAGTACTAAACTAAATTAATCATCACAATCTCAAACTTCTATTTATAATAATATAAAAGACTAAACATGCCGTGTCTGTATATTGAAGCTATTTAAAAAAACCCAACTGGAATAGACTATGTAAACAATGGAGAACACGATGCAATTTTTTTAGATTTCTTGTCAGTCTTGTTTGTTTGGGATTCACGTAAAAACTACTAGGCCGATTTCGGTGTGGTTTTCACTGATCGATAGAAAATTCTTAGATTTAAAATCTGCGCTACTTTTTATCCCGGGATTCCGCGGGAGTTTTTCTGGGCATGATTTAAAATGACCATATTGAAAAAATGTGTGTGTGTGTGCATTGCACACGCAGTAGAAGTGAAACAGTGTGACAAGAAGTGGGAGGGATTTGAAATTTCGTGGCGTCACATTTCATATATTATATCGTTATAATATTATAGATAGAAATTGTATGTAATATAATATGTTATCCTTTTTATTCCGGGAATGCCGCGGAAATTTTCTCGGGAGGGGTTTGAAGTTAAAAGCTTTTCAATTTGAATTATTATTTTACTATTATAAGCTGAATCTGTGCCAACTGGTGCGGGGATTCCTTATGTAGAACTAACTACATACAAAATAATAATGTCTGTATGATTGCGATATAATGTCTTGCGCAATATGTGAACCATCGGAGCTCGTCTAACGAGTAATCAAATATGTACTACATAAAAAAAAAACTATTCATAGTGTTTTTGATATATATTTTACACTGTTGCATATTTACTGATTGTTAAAAACTACAGTCGTACACCTTATCTTTGAATACAGTAAAATTAAATTTATGCAGAGATTAATTTTCAAATATGCGTTCTGTCAAAAAAGTATCGCGAATGGATGATTTGGTAATGGTTCCAAATTAAATTTTTTGTTAGATTGGCACAACTGTTTTTCATTTTGGCGCGGAGTTGCATCGATCATTTAGATTAAATACAGTGCTGTTTTTAGTTAGATCATATCTAGTGTGTATTGCGAATTTCATAATGGACAAAAACATCGAAGAAAGAGTTTGACTTCAATTTTGCATCACCAATAGAATTTCGTGTTCGGAGACACTCAAAATGTTACAGAAGGCTTACGGTGAATCGACTTTATGAAAAACACGTGATTATGAGTGGTACAAAGCGTTCAAAAGCGGTCGAGATATGCTGGAAGATTTGCCTCGCCCTCATAGGCCATCAACGTCTTCAACTGAAGTTAACATCGCAAAAGTGAAGGAAATAGTGACTGAACATTTTTGAAAAGTTTGAGAGTAATAGCCGTTGAACTTTCTATGTCTCACGACTCGATCCGTATCGTTTTAAATAATCACTTGGGTATGAAACATTTTGCCGCTCGGCTAGTCCCAAAAGACCTGAATTTTTTCCAAAAATTCAATCGCATAAGAGTGGCTGAGGACATGCTAGAACGAGTCAATTCCGACCCAACATTTATGAAACGCATTATTACTGGTGATGAGACGTGGGTTTACGAGTTTGACATGCAAACTAGTCAACAAGCTTCAGAATGGCGCCTTCCAACTCAACCGAAACCGAACAAACCACGCCAAAGTCGATCAAAAGTCAAAGTCATATTGACTGTTTTCTTTGACTATCACGGTGTTGTGCACTCGGAATTCTTACCGAAAGGTCAAACGGTAAATAAAGTATATTATTTGAGCGTTATGCGGCGTTTAAGAGAGAAAATTCGACGAAAAGGCCAGATTTGTGAAAAGAAAATTCTTGAATTTTACACCACGATAATGCGCCTTCGCACAACGACATCATTGTGAACGAATTTTTGACCAAAAACTCAATAAATACCACCAAGCACCTTATTCACCAGATATGGCTCCAGCCGACTTCTTTCTTTTTCCTAAACTCAAATTACCGCTTCGTGGCACCTGTTTTCATTCGATAGTAAACATAAAGGAGAATTCGCGACGAGAACTAAAAAAAACTTTAAAAAATGTTTTGATGATTGGATTATTCGTTGGCGTAAGTGTATCGTTTCTGAAGGAGCATACTTTGAAGGTGATAAAATAAATTTGAATGAATAACTAACATTTTGTGTATTACTGACCTTTTCCCGGCACTTTTTTGACAGAGTAGTAATTCACAATTCTACTTTTTTCTCATAGTTTGCCTTCGTCAGGATATCATTTTGTATGAAACAAACTTTTGTTTGTGAGAATGGATGGATGGATGTTTGTGCAAAACCTATCGAACAGTTTATGATGAAATTTTACAGTAATATAGATTATACATCAGAATAACACATAATCACGTACGCTTTGATTTATAAAATATTGTTTAAATTAGCCATAATATAAGGTTAAGTGTAAATTTTTTATGTCATGGTATCCAATGGTGCGCGGGCTTGACAAATAACATATGTCTTTGCTGGCTGCGCTATCCGAAGGCGGGCAGACGTTGTTGTGTTCATATTTTAATTATATAGGAGCAATGCAAAAGTCACGGGAGGCCGCTAATCATTTATCTGTAAGATATATTGGGCAAATTGTTCCTTAGTCTGAATCGTAGTGGCAACAATTATTTCTTGAACTAACCCTCTCGATATTTGTGATACAGTGTGATTAGAAGAAATAAAGAGTGGGTTATCTCACATATTCTTATAGTGAAACGCGGAATTTCCATTTATTGTTTTTGATTACCAAGTATGCGATATGTGATCTGTAAGTGTATGCTATTTTAATATAATTTTGTACTGTAATTATAATGTAAACTTAAAATAGTTTTTTCCGATGTGTAATATTATATTCAGACCGATAGGACTCGCCGCAGATACATAAATGAGTGTAACTCCATACCCAGTCAAATGTATAAGTGAGTTTGTTTTGTACCACCTACCTCGCGGCCCGGCTGATTGTTATGCAATTTTTTTTATACTATTTTTTGGAAAGTTCGTACATTCGACTCTGGAGACAGATAACGTCACGGTGTATACAACCTTTAAATAATGACGCGAATAAAATGCCCTACTAATTCGTTTTTAATAATTTAATTCATATATTTCAAATTGTCCATGGAAATTTTATTTCTGTAATAAAGGCATTATTATTTGGATTATTATATTACTTGCAAAGTTATATTTAATTTTATTTGAGATAGGTTGCCGTAGTCAAATCTACGAAAGGACTAATTAGCTTAGATCCTATTAATTGTCTCACAATCAAGTAGGGATCTATAAAGCCAAAATAAGCATGACGAATTTTCTATTGCGTAGGTATACAGGTATCGTGTTACTTGGTTGTATCGGACATTCTATCTGCTCGCTGAAGGTTGTTTGCAAGCCACATTTTGAGACCTAGCCACACTGTAACCAGATTTGAATTTCGCAACAATTCGATTTAGGAATTCTATTATTTTACAAGCTTTAAACTTTTAATTGTAATTTTCGTAAGAGGTAAATGCGCTCATGTAGTGATAGCATACTGGTTGAGTACTCACTTATTTTGCAATGAGATGATACCAATCGTAGAAAATGTTAGACGAATTATCTTAAGATAACTACATTTTAATTTAAAAAAATTGTGTGTGTTTGCAGTCACACGCAGTAGAAGTGAAAGTTTAGAGAATATATATACTCACTGATAATTCTTCTCTAACTTTTATTAATATAAATATAATTCCTTTAGCTTACATCCGTCAACATATTATAATTAAAAATAAACTTCTTAAGTATCACTTTTAATTTTTCACTGTTTTAATCTAAAAAATATTATCAGTTTTATTTCGGTCCAAATTAGACCTAAGTTTAAACATCGGTTTTATTAACTCTTTAATCTGTGCTGCATAATGTAAAACTCGTTTCTCATTCTCTCGCAGGCTTAGTCCTATAGATTTATGTATTTATCTCCTTTAGTGTCGTTTTTTCGTTTCATCGAGTTTGAAATCACGATTCTAAAGAAAGTTTCATTTCAAAATGTCTATTCTTTTTAGGCGTACTGTTACAAAATAAAACATGCTGATGTTGTAGGTATTTATATTATATATTGCGAGTAAATAAGCACGCCGAGATAACCGATGTGTGGAACCTGAAAATGAAATTTAGACAGGCGATACCTCCTAAAATAAGGAGGCCCGCCCCAGTCAGTGATGAGAAGTTTAAAAACTGTTATATATAATATTATAAAATTCTAAACATGCCGTGTCTGTACATTGAAGTTATCAAACAAAAAACAACTGGAAGATACTATATAAATGCTGGAGAACACGATACCATTTTTTTAGATTTCTTGTCTGGTAGTCTGTTTGTTCGGGATTCACGTAAAAACTACTGTGCTGATTTCGATAAGATTTTCGCTGATCGACAGCTAATCCTTAAATTTAAACTCTGTGCTACTTTTTATCCCGGGAAACCCGCGGGAAATTTTCTGGGAATAATTTAGAATGGCCGGATTAAAAAAATCGAATTTCAATGTGATTTTTACTGAACGATAGCAAATTTAATGTAATAAAACGTGTGATATTTTTTTCCCGGGAATCCGGCAGGAATTTTTCCGGGAGTGGTTTAAAGTTGTTCTTTTAAAATAATAAAAATTACCTTATTCCGACAGTTTTCACTAACACGATAGCTTACATTCTTTTTTAAATGCTACGGTGCTTTGTGCTCTGGGAATCCCGCGGGAATTTCAAGTCAAGCGTGGACGAAGTCGCGGGTATATCCTAGTTTATTATATAATACTTCTTATATTACGTTCTAACTCAATTCGCAATCATCATTTACACTGTTTTAATTGATATCTATATGAATCTTCTAGACTTCCATTTAGGTCATTAACAAATTATGTAAAATTATAATTAATTGTAAGACTCTTTAGGAACTTATTTGAAGTCAAAAAGGGATATATTGATATACTTTAGATATCTAAAATATCTCCACCCTACGTAATAAGATACAGTTTAATCTTTGAAGTAAAACTAAAACTTCCTCAACAATAGTAATATTCAAAAGCATTCCACATGTCTTTATGTAAATGCGCCAACGTTTCATGTAGACGGCGAAGTTTGCGCCGAAACTTTGTGACACGGTACTTGAGAACTACAGTATCGCGTGCTAAGTAGGCAATAACTACTTCGGCGAGCTTATATTCTGTACGATGTTACTAGTTGGCGAATTTCTAAATTCTCTGTCCATATTAATATACTGGCTGTGCAGTTAGTTCGCGTCTTGAGCTGTATATTTATCTCTTCTGAACCGTGTAAGATAGAGAAATGGAACGAAGAAAAAAATCTAAGTTAATATGCTGCTTTTATCCTTAAAATCTCTTTATATTTTTTTCGTTTAGGTTCGCAAACTGACCAACTCAGCTTTGTGTAGTTTTACACAAATGTGGAAGATGTAGAAAACATGATTGCTGCCTGACCTCTCTAACTCGATCCCTTTGTGCCACTCCTCTATCCCATCTCTCTTATCCTATCCCCTCTATTCCATGCTAAAAACTAGCAACGCGTTGGCGTCGCCCCTGACGTTGAATATGTCTATAGGCAACGTTAACCGCTTTGCATTACGTAGGCGAACTGCTTGTTTGCCAGCTTTGTAAAAGAAAAAAAATGTGTGTGCAGTTCACACGCAGTAGAAGTGAAACTTCACAGAATATACTCACAGATAATTCTTCTCTAACTTTCATTAACATCAATATAATTCCTTTAACCTACATCCGTCAACATATTGTAATTCAAAATAAACTTCTTAAGTATCATCACTTTAAATTTTTCACTGTTTTGACTGAAAAATATTATTATCAGTTTCATTTCGGTCCAAATTAGACCTATGTTTAATCATCGGTCTTATTGACTCTCTAATCTGTGCTGCACAACGTAAAACTCGTATCTCATACTCTCGCATGCTTAGTCTTATTGATTTATGTGTTTATCTCTTTTAGTGTCGCTTCAACACAAATCACAAGGATTCTAAAGAAGTTTCTCTTCAAAAATATAGATGGCAATAGGATAGTATTAAGTCCGAAATACGGAATATTTTCACTGAGTACGGACCGAAATTTAAGCGAACGAAACCGCGTGAACCGTCCTAGTGCTTTTATAGTTTAAGCGATTTTATGTTTTAGAAAGTATAAGAGTCGTGCTAACGTGCACGCAAATTAGAAGCACCGTCAGATTGTTACTTTTCTCTATTTCATTTCACCGGTCGTATTGATTTTGATTACTATTTTCCACATCTCTTATTGTTGATGTGTTCAACAAACTTCCTAATTGTTTCGTAACGCATTATGTCGATGTGATATTTTCTGCAATTTTGGGATAGTTGTTGAGGATAGAATGACGAAGAAAATAATTTCATACATTTAGAGAAAATACTTTTTTTTGGAAAACAATATGTATATATGTTTAACTTCGATTTAATGACAGTCATTGTAGATATTGACTTAAAATTTGCCCCGTGTATCAGACAAGTCCAGAAATTTCCGGATGTGTATATCTTTCGGGCGTACCTATAGTAGCCCTACTTGCATGTTACACTTGTAGTATGTGTAAGCAAAGTCTATGAATTAAATTATTCGTTTAATTAGTATACATCATTTGTGCTGAATGTTAATTAGCTTGAAAATATATTATACATATATACCTAATTATATTATTAATTACGTGAACACAGATTTTGCCCAAATCGAATTACAAGTTTTTCCTGTCATTGAATCCATATTTTAGCTGTCATCATGATTCATTGTTCCAATTTGAGTATATTAGTGTGTTGGCGTGTGAGGTAAAAGGGAAACTGTTTGATAGTGGCACTTGACTCTGATTCTTATGTGACGTCATAAAACTCAAGAGCTTATTGCCTGCTAACATGAGGGTGTACTTCAAGGATTATAAAATAAAAGTGGTGAGTTATTATATGTAATGCCTTATCTTATAATGTCGGTATGAACCGATGCTGATAGCGAATACTGGATATACAACGAGTCGTAAGGTTGGATGGCCAGATAACCCGTGGCCGGATTTTCTGCTTGATATTGTTACGAGCTACAGGACTCGAATAAAAAAATGCCGTTGGAACTACTATATAATTTATTAGAACTGTACAAACACGTATAAAACAAATACAAATAAAACTGGATGCAACCAGTTCACACTGCACGATTCCATACAATTCGACACGCGTAAAGTCCGTCGTCTATATCGCTAATCGTGAGTACTCGAAAACGTCTTACTCGTTTCGTAGTTGTCGCTGGACTGCCCGCCCCTCCATTCGGGCATTGTCTTATACTCACTACACAGTACAAAAAAAATTGGTCGCGCGCACTGAGTTTCTGAGAAATAGTAATTTGCACACCTGCGAACGGCTAACATACTCGAAAACAATAAAAATAAGGATTAGTTCGACGCTAATGATGGTTTAAAACAAGTAGAAAAACAATAGCATGTTTTCTTAATTACAATTCAATTCAAAACACAAAAGAATTGCTCAGACGCAAGAAGACAATAAATAAGCTGCGCTTACAACAGACAGCTGTGCGCTTATCTTTGACGGCATGTAACAATATCATGGTGTACGTGGCGATCGTTTACGATCGGATAACAAAATAAGGTCGCATATCTATCTGTTTCATTTCTAATATATACTGATAATTTCTATGTGCGGGTTTCCACTCAATGTCATAATTTATGATAATGATGTGTGAATTGATTGTATAATGATATGCATATCCGAAAATTTGCCATAGCGGTGCTTGCTTTCTAACCAGCCCCCCTAGAAAAGTGGTATTGGCGCTAAATGAATAGAATGAAAATGTACGGGAATCACATATGAATGAATGAAAACACTTTATTGTTTGCCAAAAATTAAAACTACGTCCTTAAAACTAGGTACAGTAAATGTTTAAGAAAGGGCAGCCTTATCACTTAAAGCGATCTCTTCCAGCCCCCTAAACTAAAGATAATATTAAGACAACAATGGCGGTGAAGACAATAAATAATATGAAACATTCCAAGAACAAGACAAAAAGAATAATATACTTTATATACTATACAAACATAAGTTATATCATACTATATAATATAGAATCGGCAGCATGTTTTAGGCTTGCAAGGATCAAAGATATTTAGTAACCATCAGTTTAAAAGACAATATGGATTTAACTTGTCTGATGTTGAGTGGCAATGGGTTCCATAAACGGACAGCCTGTACCGTGAAAGAGTTATCAACGAAGGAAAAAGTGTGTACAGGTGCCACATAATACTTAGCGTAACGATATGTCATTCTCATACATTTTCTATTCTATTCGTTTAGCGCTAATACCACTTGCCTGGGGGCCTGAGTTCGACAGCATTAAAATGATTATACCTTTGCTACTTTTTTATACAGGGGAAATCCGTTTGGGGATCATAGGCCGCGCGAGGGGGAAAGGTCGCGACCCGTGTGTGGGATTCGCTGGGTCGGGGTGACACTAGCACCTCACGTGTGAAGTGCTATTGCCACGCCGCAGTTAGGGGTACCCACTAAATCCCCTGTCCGATCCTCGAGCGTCCTTTGTCCGGGCTGTGGGTTCGCTCGCGCATTCACCTACAGTCCGGACGGAGAACCTTTAGCAGTAAACGAACACCAGTTAACCTATGAGTAATAATTATTGCATTAATCGTGTTTCTTTCTTCAAAAAGCAATGTACATTCTTAGTATTAGTAAAAGTAATTGTTGGTAAACCAAATAAATAAACACCAATTAATGTACCTCATGTTAGAAAATGTGCGTGTCGCAACATTAATTTTATGTGACATTTTATGATAATGCTTTCATCCTCCCATGTGGTATAACATTTCAGTTAATTTCGTTGAGTCATATTTAGTCCCCCGCAATATTTCTAGACGTTACGATTAAATGGAATATTCCACTGTTGGAACTCTGAATATATTACTTACAATTCCCCTTATGTTGCGAGCTTATTTCCTCTTATCAAACGCTTAGTGATTAGTTAGAAAAATTATATATAGAACAGTCGTAATTATGCTAAGTACATAAAATATAGGAATACATTAACTTATTTTTTCAATAGATGAATATTTGACCTTCGTTTGGTTTTAGATTTTACTATCTATCTATCTGGTTTGTTAAGAAAGTATTGCTGTGCCGCGGTTGTAACGAGCATCTTCTTATTCAACAGTACCTGGCTTAATTATATGCGTGGGTTAGTTGAATACAGCGTTCATTACTGGATATTTACAATACTTTGATTTGTCACTGATTCTAACTTTATGCAAGGGTATACAGTTTAAATAGAGAACGGTATGTTTGTATACTGATCAAAAATTATACTTTGGTGTATTCTTATGATGGTTGTCTCCTTTTTCAGCGCTCATCGGGTCCAGAGTGCACTCCGCCTTGTAGACGTGCGCAGCCGTCGCCGCGGCACTCAACCAGCACTCCTAAACGAACTCCTGCACCGGCTGTTTCGGGAACCTCAAACGATGTCGCTGGTAAGTGACAATATAAATTCAGTTTTGAAGAGCTTATTACAAAGCTCTTTTAAATTCACTCTTAGTCGTGTCAAAGAGGTCTGGAAACAGAAACAGAAAATCAGTAATCATTATATGAAAAACTTGTTATGTCATTATGAATAACTTTCTTAAATGTCACTGTTCACGTAAGACTATGTTTTTAAATGCTGTTAAATGAACAAGTTACTTAATATATTGTTTAAAATAGTATAAAATTTGTATTAAAATTAATTCAAACTAACCATAACGTTGTTATAATTGTTATTAATTATATATTTTTTACTTGGATTACCATTTCACAAAACATATGGATTCGTTCATTAGTATTAATGTAGTAATGTTGTGGAACATTATGTTCATTAAAGAATTTACAATTAGGAAAGAGGAGAATGATTATATCTAGTATATACATATAATTTTGTACTTATTTAACTTTATGTAACATCGAATTTATACTAATATCTGTCTTCAACTTTTTTTAAAATAAGTCCTTCATGAAATTGTCACTGGGCCTACAAAAAAATTCTACAAAAAAGGACAAGAGCTTATACTGAAAATACCATTGCTTAGATGTAACATTTTAAGATATTCGAGAAACCCCAAGGGTTTTTTCCTTGTATAATTCTCTCAAAAAAGGATACAAAGCCACTTTCTTTAACAATTAGCTACCTTGGGGAAGGTATTAATTTCTCCAAGGAAGTGAACAATGCGAGAGTCCTTTTGACCATTTTTATTTATTCCCTCTTTTTTATATTCTCATCTGCTCGGAAGAGCAGCTGACAGACAGTAAATGACTGCAGATCTGAATCTTAACATATATAATTTGTATTATAATACAATCTGTCGGTCGGTCCTCCGTACTAAGATTTTTATGTGATAGTGACGTCAACTAGAAGTCTGTTTTGTTTTTACACCTTTGGGTATAAAAGTTTACATTCGAACATGCACTGACGATATTTTTATTCTGGAAAATGACATATATTTCGTGCGAAAAGTACTTGATTTACGGATCGAAGCTAAACTAATCTATTTTCATAGTATTTTTGTATCCCGAAAAAATATAATGGCTAGGAAACTAAAACTAACTTGAAAAATACATTTAAACTAAGTTATAAATAGTACAAGCGATTATAGACTGTGTAACAAATCGCTGCCAGATGGAAGCGTGCTTAGAAGTGCCGCGCTGTATAGCGATGTTTATTCGTTGGGCGAAATATGAGCCACCTTAATCTGATCACGGGTGGCATCGAAGAGTTTCTTGCAAATTTCATTGAAGAAACTCTGCCGATGGACCCCAGGGACCTAATGTTTCAATTCCAAACGGCACAAATTTGTAACCTCCTAAGGTTCCACTTTTGCGCCGTTTGAGAGCTTCAGCTTTTGTAGCAGCGTTGCCAGCCTCTAAGTCACTCATTGGAAGATGTGACGGCGCCAGAGTGTCTACACATCTCGCGTCCCAAACAAGCGGCCGTCCCACCTTCCAAGGAATAAGTGACATACCATCTGGCCTCTAGCCATCATCGCGTACCAAGCCATTTGATTTTAATACGGCCGGTACGCCGACGCTGACAAGAGCCCGACGGATGATGTCATTCAGGTTGGCATGGCGAGATCTTCAACCAACACTATGTAAACGGTTTATAACATTTTTTATCTTTTCAATAAAAATCTTTATCTTACTCTTTTATTCAATATTTTTTTATCTTATTACAATTTACCAAACAGCTTTCTTGTTGTCGGCTATATTTGTATCTGACCTTAATTGCATTGAACTCTAGCTATGTTCTTGTCGCCATTTATCTTTTCGTTAATTCGTTCCGTCCCATCGGGATCCAGTGGTGCTCGGAGTATTTTCAGTTTGAAGGATTTTGTCTTCTACTACTTACTCCCTTGGAGGAGATTATCCTTGGTTAAGTTTGTTTTGACTTTTTGTTTTATCTAGATGAGTGCGGACGTAATTGAAAATTATTTTTTCAATTTATACCTTCCTAGAGTTTAAACTCTAACCTAACAGAGACTAACAATTTTTCAATCTATTTTGTATGGGTACCATATTAAATTAAATTATATTCATATTTAAGATTGTAAACAAATACAAACATTCATTAACGGCATTCGTGGTCTTATCATTGGAACGCAGATTTCTGTGTTCGATTTATGAAACGATTTTCGTTAAAGAGCTTTCCGTAATTTACTCTGGTCTTGAATATATAACCCATAATACTAAGCGTAACTTGTTTAACTTGGTAATGTGCTGTGTACATACGTGTTTGTCCGCCCATTATTATTGTCTAAAGAAATGAAAAAAATCATATTTCTACGTGTATGTGTATTCGTATAGGAAATTAAATAGTTAATAAATGTTATTGTTCGTGACATTGAGACTTACACAGATAAGGAAAATTGCTGGTAAGATGTGGAAAATGAAACAACCGAGCAGAGGAAATAGGTTCTATAAAACAATTCTAAATTTCTTTGTTCTTCAGAATACATATGAAAAAGTAGCTAAGTTACCTCTACAGTTGGTACATAAAGCCAGTGAGCAATAACATTAAATAATGAACTTTAAGATAGCTTCTCGCTACCTCCTGAATTTACCAATGCTATCTATCTCTCTTTTCATCGGCTTGCCCTTTGTCTATTTATATAGTACGGTATTATCTGACCATGACCGCAGTCACGTCTGCATTACGCAAGTTATTGTGTCGGTTATCAGAGTTATTGGCAGATGTCATCACGACCTCGTACCAGGTGCACTGTGCCTGTTTCAGTGGACTAACTTATAAATAAATCGATGCGATTCATCGGGATTATTCGATTAAGTGTAGATGAATATAGAATCTTCATAATCGATGTTAATTAGCATTTAAAAATGGTAGATAAACATTTAATATGATTATAATTTAGGTACACAACTAGAGCACTGTCATAATCGGCGTTCTACTTGATTTTAATTTACACCTAGTAGCGCGAGAAATGAGACTGCGGAAAATAGCGTAATTTGTTAATTGGCCAATATATGCGCGATTTTATCACGGATTACAGTCGAGTTGTTTATTGAATATTACTCTAGGTGAGCTTCTTATTACGGCACACAGGTGACTGACGGGGGGAACGTCAGATCACTTACGGCCAGAGAGTCAATAGCGAGTAGCTGGTCCGCGCGATCCGTCACCCGGAGACATGGAGGAAGCTGGAGAGGCACAGCGCTCTCACTGAAACATGAAGGTCGGCTTGTCGGGAATGGCCATAGTCCGTTCAAGCTGGAGGCGCATGTGCAAGTGAACCCACAGCCTGGACAATGGACGCCAACAACAGGAAACAACCAAGGAAAAAGGAAAGGAACAGGGGGTGTTTTTAATGGAAATTCCGATATTCCGGCGATCTGTCCGACTATCCACAGTTCCCATGTAGTGGAACACTTACAAGCCAATAGATGCCGCTGTGCAATGATTGAGGTCGCAAACGATTCGCGAAACGTACAAAGAATATGTACAAATTTCCAACAATAATAGACGGGTCTAGGCCTGCGAGGTATAGCAATAGCTTCGCTGAAAGTTCTTTCTTATGATAATATCGCAATGATACAAACAGGTTGTAGTAATTGATTTCTATTGTGATATAGATATACGTCGTGTTCAGTGGTGCTCAAATTTCTTCTAAAGATTGGCACTTATATTATCTTTGCAACGCTCGTGCGACTTAATACTCCATTTGCGTTTGGTATAGGCAATTTTAATTATTATAATGAAGATAATTAACAGATGAGTTAAATTAATACGATAGATTGGCATGCCAGATGCTTAACTGCCGATGACAGTGATTTGGAGAATCTAATTTCGATGTCTTTCGCGTATTCCTTACATTTATATCGAAACGAAAACAAGACTGCTAATTGGGTATACATTAACTTATGCGTGTCGATCAATTTCGTTTCAATGAATACTGACGATCGTAAAAGTTAATCGTATTTTTTTGTGGAATGCGAAAGTTGAGTTTTTTGTTGAAGCACTGCTACATATCTAAAAAATTGAAGTCGTTTGATGTCTATGAGGAAATGTTCACTATTATTGTTGACAGCACAATATAATGTGAAATGAATCGTGTGACTCTGAGACCTTTTCCAATTTGAGCACGTTGGATATTTTTATCCTGAAATATTCGGTAAATAGCAAATTGTAAGGACTCAATATCAAATATATATACCTATTTGAAAACATAAGTGGATGAATGGAGTGATGTATCACTTTTAGATTTATCTGTTCAGCGCTATTTAAGCTTGCTTATAGAACTGATAAAGGAATTATTTAGGACGGAAAATGATAATAAAAAAAAATAAAAAAAATTTTTGTTGCTTATTATCCGAAAACTATCCAATTTACATTTTTAAAAATGTTAATTGGCTAGGCATTTAACATTCCCCCTTCATTTACTCGTGTCTTCTTTTACGTTTGTCTTATCGTCATTTTGTAACGTAAAACCTGGTATTTTACTGCGAGTGAGATGAGCAAACGTAAGGCATCGTATTTTTTTTTTTTACATCGGAGCCCTATAACTTATATTTTCACCTGACGATTGATGTTCGAATCTGAGTAGGTTTATTATTTAGATGGAATGAATTTATTTATAAGAGCATTCTAGGTATTTGGTAGTCTTAGCGTGATGTCAGGAGAGCAGCACGAATGTAGAGTTACATAGCGCGCGTTGGCGGTATGAATTATTGAAGAGTACGGTCTACGGGGAGTCGGTATATTAAGGACGCCCGACGGTCGCAACCTACCACCGCATGTAGGACAAGGCTGCCGTGCACCAAGTTTGTTGATGACAAAAAGGCCCTTGGACAAATAGAACGTGGAACGTTATTGCGTCTGAGATAACTAAGTTTATTTCTGTATTATTAGTTAATATGTATAGAGTCGCCTCTCATTTAAATGGCAAAGGTTAGAATCATGACCAGGGATATCTATACCTTGCAGTTTTTCTAACCTAATGTGCATACTGTTATTATATTGGTGAAAGGAAATATAACAAGAAAAACGGCACACGGAGAGATCACCGATCTGAGAAACGTGTCAAGCGAACTTGAATATGCGAGGTGGGTACCTACACCGCACGATGTAATATTGCCGGGGAGTCATCTCCTGGCCCAAGGTGACGTAGACGTCAGCTAGGTCTGCGGCTTCTTCTCGTGGTCCTGACGATATCTCGTCAGTAGGAACACCGGTACAAATAGCCGGTTAGTCCCACACTACCCCACTATCATGTCTCTAAGCAGTGAAAGTACACCATCCGTTTCAGTTGAAATAGATCCGCGTCCTGCGTCCCGCGTCGCATCGGTCTGTCAGCTTGATGGTTGAATTTCGTGCGAGCCACTTTTCAGGAGTCCTTAGCCACTTTTGCAAGAATAGAACCCGTATAAAATCCTTTTGTGTCCGTTTGTCTCAATATCACAGTTATTTTTCTCATAATCTATGGGGTTTATACAGAGGAATTTTGACAGAAGGTTGAAATCAACGAGTATATGGCGCTACACGAACGTCTAGTGTTATATTGTACATATTTTATATACAATATTTTGTTTTGAAGTAAGCGGAGTGTGGGCGTTATATTTGTATATATTATGTAGACATGTATGTGTTTTGTAGTGAGTATAATATATATGTAATGTAATGGTCCCCTCCACAATACACAATGCGACACAAGGCTCCTCAGTATGTATGATGTATATACACAATGTGTGTATATTCAATTTTACACATCCGAGTATGAATGTGGGAAGCTCTTACATTTCTGTGTTTTATTACTTTGGCAGGGATGGGTTAGGTTACGAAATTTTGCGCTCAATCACTGTCTTTCATTAGATTGATGAATTCATGTTTCTCCGAATTATATGTTAGAGATATTAAAATTATAAATAAATATTTAAGTGTTTTATTGAACGCAAACGATGAACGATGCGAATACGATATGTTAATATTAGCGCTATTTGATGGAACACGCGTTAATCTATTACGCCTAGCTAATAGGCGTAAATAATAATAATTATAAACCTCCATATTATGTCTGATTTCTGGGCCCGGCCGAGTGAAGCCAATATCTGTGTATGAACCAGCGCTCTAGGCGTTGCGTCGCTATATTACGCGTCCCCGTTATTAGGGATTTTACGAATTTTTTAATGAACAAAGCTGTTACGAAATACCTCACGGTTACTGATGATAATTATTATATAAAGAGTTTCGACACGTATATAGTTGCGTTTCCCTTCTGATATATATTTAAAACAGACACAAAAAGAAACTAGAATTATGAATGTTAAATACATTTATTAAAGCATAAAAATTACCAAGGAATTGAAGTAGGTAGTTAGTAATTAATAATACATTGTTCAGTGCTTGGGTGGGATCTTAAAACGAGTAGCATTAATCGGGGGGTGTGAGATGCTGGGAAAGATAAGTGTCATGAGATGGAATTTTGGGTCATTGTCGTCTTAATAGGAAGTGGGAGAGGGTGAAGAGAGGAAGGAGGAGGCTGTATTTACCCCCTTTTCCCCACCGAAGAAGTGTAATTTCATTTATAATCAAATACATAGTTAAGGCGAGAGCTTAAATTCAATAAAGAAGATGTATATGTTGTGAGGAGCGACCGAAGCTCGCGACGAACAGTGAGTTATCTTTAAACCAAAGTGCAAGAACCGCGAGACCGTGCCGCGACAGCGGCCTGTAAGTGCCAGAATAAATTAGGTCTATTTATTCAATGCTAATATTTATATTAGTTATATGTTGCTATTGGGACTCGCCGGCCACTGCCGCGGCACGCTCGCTACGCTCATTCACCTGTACGCTTTGGTCTAAAGCTAACCTATTGCTCGTCGCGACCTTCAGCCGCTCCTCAAAACCTATATACATGACAGACTTCGGTCCTGCCTTGATTGTTGAATCATGACAGGATTTACAGGAATAAAGATTTTGGTAGAAAAAGACGCACAATAATTTTTGTCTCGTAGTTTGGCGTTAATCAAAAACTAACAACACTGGATGCAATACTTCTGTTTCATTCTATCTCGCTCCAAATTCGGCACAGATTGTGGTTAGCCCTCTTACTTTTTTTTAAGGGACAATTATGTCGCGGTTGCGTAAATAGCTCATATTGAAGGTGCTAACTCAAAACAGATTTGTCTGATTGATTTTTTAAAGAGTGCAGGACAATGTCTATGTAGCATTTAGCACCTGCCGGCGTTGTCCCATGCACAGATATCGGCTTCACGCTTCCGGTCATGATTCTAATCCACGTGATTGAAATCAGATGCGGATGCTTGAGCCATTAAGTTATCACGACTTGCATATCGCTTTCATACCGCGTACTTATAATACGGTTAATATTTAATAATACGTTGTATTAGTTTAACTTATAATTTAACATCTAATATTTACCTAATATTTTAGGCCATTTGAATATACTTCGTACATTTTATAGTGTTTAGCTACTGTAAAATTTAGACTGTAATAATCCAGACTTCAAACATTCTCAGGGGTCAGTATAATGTGGTCATTGCAACAGATTCGCGGTAAATGGAACAAGGTCGGGACCTCTAACTGTGGATCCTTGTAATTTATGTACAAAGTAATGAAGTCTTGTTTCTCTGCCACTTATTAATATTTTAATGACAAATTAGAATTTCTTTAAATTTTAATTAGTGATTGCTGCTCTTGCCACGGTAAATATTAAATAAATTTAATTCGAATTAAATGGATAGCATATAAGAAGTAGTGTAAGGCGAAACTATGAAGAAATCGCTCCATTTTTGTAAATTCATAGTAAATGCATGAAGCACAGTGTATTTTGTACGAAGCGTTGGTTTGTATTCTGTTTTATAGTTAGTATTTTAAGCAGTTTAGTGAATGGCATAAAAGTATCAAAAGTAGTAATATATGTATATTTCTTAGAAAAACTTGATAAATTCGCAAATTACTAATGTACAATTGAAAGCCTCTGTAGTTGAGTGGGCTAAATACCTCATTGCAGCATAGAGGCTCCGGGTTCGCTTTCTGGCATGGTTTATTTTGTAAACCTACTTTCCTTTGTTTACTATGGTCTGGGTGCCTGGTATTGGTGACCCTATAGTGTAGTCTGTTGTATATTAACCATAACACAAGCGTAACATTCTTACTCGTACCGTGGGAATATACAATATGTGTTTGTCTGCCGATTATTATAAAAAAATGAGTCTCTTTTATCGATATTTAAAAAATTGACGGGGAAAGTAGGAATGCGAAGTGGCTCTACGGATGCAAAAGCTTTTAGAAAAAAGGGTGTCCTAGGAATTAAGTAAATACGGCGGTATATTCGAGTACGTCTCAATATGAAACTCGGCGGATGTAATCTCAAATAAATCTTAATATTTTGTGTGGAAAAAGTACTAAAAGGTCTCGTAATAAATATGCAAAACTCTTACAAGCAACAAGTCTCGCAGGCGAACTAATTGAATATTAAAGATCCCTTCATTCCAACATCTGCTCCCTTGTTTAAGGAATAAGGAGCAAGGCATTATTATGTTAAGTTGGAACGAACATTTTAACTTTGGTAAATCAATATTATGGATTCTAAATGAAATTCTGGTTTTCGCCTATATTTTGAATTTATATACAACGGGAAATCTTGTCTTTAGATAAACTTTTGTGTGTGAGACTTTTCTCACGACCTCGCTCATGGAAATTTCCATGTCCCGCTAAACGTATCCCATTTTGCGGAGTATTAAGTATCGTATGGTCTTCCCAGTTATTGCAATATATATATTTGGGCGTTTCTCCTGAGCGCATCACTGTCTGTGATCACTTTTTTAAACTCGTGCTAGATCATTCATTATTTAACACAAAATCACTGATTATATGCTCATTATTATTATCAACAAGACACTTGGATTACATTTATTTTTAAGAAGATATAGATATTTTAAAATATACGGCGGTGCGGACACTGGTGCGCTCGAAAGATTTCACCCACTTACCTAATTTAATGTAATTTTTTTTTGTTTTACATATCCCGATAGGAAACAGGTGTAATAGTGTGTATTCATGTGTTGTTTATCAAAACCTGGAAGAACGAACAAACAAACACACAAAGCAACTTTCATTTCTAAATATTCTAATGTATACTTTACCTAAAACCTTCACATTACTTTATGACAGCCTTAGGCAAAATTTATGGTGATACTGTCTTACTTGAATATATTAAAAATATAGAACGAAAAAGATTTATTGTCATAAATGTATGTAAACAGAAAATAGAATATGCGTAATAAGACATTATACATGTAAAGCATGAATTTTATAATAACAGCCCACAAACGTCTCGGCCCACTATAGGCTGGGGCCTCCCACTATAAGGGAACGGACAGTATACCCGCCATGCTTGTCCAAGGCGGCTTGGCAGGTTTGACTCATCGGTTATCTCGATTTGCAGGTTTCATCACGATGTTTTCCTTCACCGTTGTTAGCACGGGGTAATTGTAACAATATGCATTTAGGTCACAAAAACTGCCTAAGTGGTGCATGTGTTCTGGCCAAGATTTGAACCCGCGCCGTTAAAGTTTGGGACGGCGTGCGCTAGCCATTATGCTACCACGGTTTACGGAATACTTATAGCATGAATATACAATTGTAAATAAAAACACACACATGGAAGAAAAAAAAACGTACATCAAATTCACGCCAATGAGGCTAGAACTGAGCATTATGCTGCTACAAGGGCTGACGCAGTGCTGATTATCAATCCAGGCTTTATCAAAAGAAAAGAAATACCTCAAACAAGTTTTCATTTCACTTCTGAATACAGAAATATAAACAATAGAAACTTACATATAATAAATCAATAATGAATTAAGTTAAAATTGCACTATATACTAATAATAAAATATAAAATGAAGTATAATCTCCACGTAAGGCGAATACCTACTCGTACTTTTATATAAAAAAAAACAATAGATACCTACTATTGTGTTGTTATGAACTAATGACAATAACTAATTACACTATAAAAACAAATCTTAAATAGAAATATAGAAGGAAGGTAACTAAGAATGTATTTTTTTATGAAAATAAATAATGATTTTTAATTAGATTTATGAATAGTGTTGATTAAAACTAGTATTGGACTCATGTTGTACAAAAGTTCTACGAGGAAGTTTCCCGCATATATAATGAAAACTTAAAATCTTCGGGTCTTCGTGGCATATGCTCCCCGATCTATAAAGGAATCTACCCGTACTTTGTATTTTCTGCTTCTGACGTCGCCCGATTGTACGAGAGCAAGTGGTTGAGAGGCCGAAATAGATTTTAAATTAAATTTCAATTTCAATGTCCAAGAAGACAACTTAACCATGAATAAGTTTACAAATTTTCTTTCTCTGTCTGGGCTACATAAAAAGCACAATAAATATTGATAAATTGTTAGAAAATTTATAGCAGTGTGTATCGTGTCTAACGGTTTGTTTTAAAGAAAAATAATTTACATCTAATTTTATAAAGCAAACAATGAATTCGTAAAAAGTCTGTTGACTAAGCATTTGGGAAAATATAGAAGCAGCAATTTACAGACAGGGCAACGACTCCTCCCATGTTTATTAAAATAACTGATTCATTCTATTTTTTCAAGTGAATTTCTCTGCATTCAAGTAGAATTCTATCTAAAATGTTAGTTTTAATTCTTAGTACAATTGCCAAATTTCCTTTGATTCGGGTAAATGTGTAAGTGGATTTTTGTACCTTACAGCCGTTGAAATTAACCGATTATAGTGAAGTTATAATATTCACGTTTTTCTGCTAACAGGGATAAAACTGATATACTTTTCATCTCGCTAAAAATTAGATACTTTCCGCGGAATAAGTTTTTGAACACTATGCGACCGTAACTAACTGTATCCATTATTGTAGAGTGTATGTGTGTTTTCGATAACAAAGATGAAGGTATATACTTTAATTCTTATTCAAGGGTTACGCGAAATTGCGTGGGTAACTTTAGATGTATTAGTAGTAGTAGTTAGTATATACAGCTAAAACTATATCTGCCTGTAATAAAACTTATGTATAACTGTATAATTGCAATCACATCTCATAAATGTCATGTTTGGAAAAATAGAAGCACATCACTATCTTAATATGCACACAAAGAAAAACCTGTATAGTATTAAAAAATATAAAGATGATATTCTGGCTAAAGTCGATACACGATAGTGATATTTTAATGTGAAGAACATAATATTATAGATATCACAATTCTACACCATCTTCAAGATAAAAGAAAGTGCCACAATTTGATATATTATGTTATTCTTTTAATAAATAAAAATAGCTATTATTACATGATCGTTATACGTATTATTGATTATTTTTTATACATAATTATATTTATTTCTTCAAGTTTCTTCATTTCTGGATGTCGGCCTCCTCCATCTTTTGCCATATAATTTTGTTTTGCGCGGTCCTTGTCCAAAGTTTCCCCGCGACCGACGCAATATTGTCACTCAATTTTATAATGGACCTTCCACGACCTTTTTTCTGGTCTCTGAGGCACCAGAATAGAATTCTTTGTTTCCATCTACTGTCTCTGGCCCTTGCTGTGTGACTTGCCCCCTTCCACTTTAACTTTGCTGCTATTTGTACTACGTCTACCAGTTTCGTTATGCTTCGGGTATCTGTATTCTTTTAATAAGTTAATAATAATTCAACAAGACATCAAGAGTCGTTTGTTTGCTGTCAAGTGTAAAAGCAAGGATAACACTTCAGCCGAGTTTTTGAGGTGACCCCTACGTAAGCGCTCGGATCAAAGGAGTGTTGTATCTCCTGCACAGTTGAGCGGAACTAACCGATTTTGCGTTCGTATATTAATGGTATATGCGAACCTTTTAGTTGATTCCGTCCTTCATGGAATAGAGACCTTTGTTTTGTAAATCCTCCGACAAACACGATCATTGTATATTATCGGGTACATATTGGGCCGACGAAGATGTTCGTTGGCACAGCATGAATGTTTTGCCGAAGGTCAACTAACGTTCGATTGTATGGATTCTTGTGTTACGGACTGACATCTGGTGCTGCTCCCAGGCATCCAGACCGTAGTAAATACGGAAATTTCGATAGCAAAATAATTCCGAATAGAATTTGAAACTTAAAATTTAACGGCTATGTTACAGTTGCAATTCAGCAAAAATTGCAATGTGTAAATATTCGTGGCACTGTCGCAAGTCGCCTCCCGTACGCTCCTCGAGTTGGTAATCGTATTGTGGAATTAAAAGTCAGTTATTTTACAAAAACAATTATGTCATTTTCTTCTTCATCTACCCGACACGTATGTATGATTGGAGTCAGAAGAACAGAAACATAACAGCAACACTTACTTGAACACTGGTGATCTTTATACATTCAAAAAAGGTCCTAAAACCTACAAATGTGTGACCGGTCACAGACGTCACTTTTTGACGATTTATTATTTACTAGAAAAAATCAGCTTTGTGAGAGTCGTAAGATTTTTTACCTGATTTGTCTTTATCTCTAATTTTCGGCAGATGTTACTATGCTGTATTTTTTTTATATCTGTTTCCAAAAACATATAATGATACGTAACACATCTAGACGTGAATTTGAATTACAATGTGAAGCGGTTGCCGTCGCCTATGGACATTTGCAGCACCAGAGGTGATTACCAACATGCTGCCTAGAAGAAATGATGTAATACTAGCTTTTGCCAGCGACTTGCGCGCTAAAAATAGATAGTATTACAAGCGGGAATGCTATAATCCTTAAATGTCGACCTTAATTTTTAATTCAAAGTACCTAATCAAAATAACCAATACCTGTAACGCCATCTGGCGGAGGTGGCACTAACTAACCATGAGACTTTAAAATTGGAGCTGTCATTGTCGCATGTGAGCAATACTTAAAAATTGGAGCTGTCATTGTCGTTGTCATGACGATGAATTTGTTAGTGGATGGGAATAGTGGCGCCAATAAAACGATCAGAGCGCCATATTTTCGGCTATATATGTCTTTACTACGTGAATACTACTTTTCTGGACGAAATGTACCCTATAGCGTATTTTGTACACCCCCGACTACATGTATGCAAAATTTCTTAACAATTTGTTGCGTAATTAATCCGTGAAAACGTCACGAACAAACTCACATTCGCATTTGTAATATTAATTAGGATATTTGGATGTCATTTGTGTATCCTTTTACAATATTAAAACATGATTTATGAAGAAATTGATTTTTATTTTATGATTTGTTTTTTCCGTGGCTTATAGGAAAACCATATCTTTATGAATTGTTTTACGTGCGGGAATATTTTTCCATATCTAGGTTGAAAGCCGCCTTGTTAGCATGCATATGAATATTTTATTTGCGCTTTCGTTATACGGCTTCTATTACGTCTTTGGCAAGAGACATGTAGATTTCACTAGAATTTACGTTACAATAAACCTCTGGTTGATATATTGGTGTGCCTCTGATTTTATATTTGTAAACATTTTTCATCTACGCACAATACAAAAAATTGAATTTACAAACTTAAAATTAACGCTTGTTTCTTGTTCTGAAACATGATAGCATACCGGGTAATGTATCCATGTCTCATTTCTATGCCATGACTTCAAAACCTTTCTGTAGAATATCGAACACCGGTTAGACGATCTTCTGATCTAATATGTACATTGTTTCAATGACCATGTTTTAAACTCTCAAGAAAATATCGCGATGACACCTGGGCAGGTGTGTGAAATCTGGCAGTCCGTCTTTGAAAGGCGGGGTATACTGTCCGTTCGCCTAAAATGGGAGCTCCGTTAGTTGAACGTTTAGGGACTGGTACTATTTATACATACTGTGTTTTTTTTGTTTATGAACCGATTAGGTATCCGATTTTATGAGACCTGGAAGCAACACTTTAAGGATTTCTAAATTTTACCATTGCCATGTATGTACATTTTTGAAATTTGCTTATTTGTCAGAAATAATCTTAAAATTTTTACGACGGCAAAAAACTTCTATCCAGGTATTAATTACTAGAAATAGTGAGCGCCTCGTAATGTATATAACATGTGCATTAAAATTTATAATTAAATTCCGAACCACCTAAAAGAGTTTGGGATGAATAAATTTAAAAATGAATTAAAAGAATGGACTCCTAAATATAATGTTTTACTCGGTGGACGAATTTCTCGATTATAAATAAATAGATACTTTGACATTATTGTATATCAATAATTAATTTTTCTTTTGACATTGATCAGTATTAGTAAATTTCATGTTTAATATTTGTTACATACATATATTTGTTTGTAAAACATGTGTACACTACAACATATAACTACCACCTGTAAACATTTTAAACTAATAAATTTGAATTGATTAGAATGAAATATAGGTACTTAGAGTAGTATTTATTTTCTTTGGGTTTTACGAGTGTTGGGCACAATTAAAACTATTTGACGGTGAAGCGTAATGTTTATTTGATTTTTCAGTTTTATCTAATGCCACTTCACACTAATGGCACTTTTTTTAATGTCACAGAATGAAGCAAATGTCAAAATGCTACTAAAAATCATATTTATGTATAACTTTGCGTATAGATGGTTTTTATCATCGTAATCTTGTTTGTTTCTTCTTCACAGACTAAGTACTTTATCGATTATCATTAAATTTGATAAAAATGGGATACTTTTTATCCCGTAATATGTTCCGCTGAATAAAGATTCCAAATACATGCAAGCGAAGCTGAATAAACCGATTGTAATATAATATATTTTTGATAATGGAAATTAAAGTAGGATATCTTTTATACTCGGAAATGGTGTTTCAACGGCATATCGCCATATCGATACAGATTTTACGCCAGCGAAACCGCGCCGAAATCACAAATCCAATATAAGAAAACGCGTAAAGAAAATTAATCTATATATTAATACGTGAAGCAAAAACTTTATACCCCTTTTTACGAAAATTGCGCGGACGGAGGAGTATGAAATTTCGCACACTTATAGTTTATACAGAGAAGGAGTCCATAAAGCTAATATTTTTTTTATTATGCATAAAAAATACATCAAATCAATAAAAAAAAACATTACACACACTACCATGTATTTGACGCATATATATAATCTTTTGTTTATTGTTAAAGTCAAATTAACAGTATAGCCTTGGCGAAATCTATGATTATAGAAATATAGTCTTTGACAACAGAACCTGAATAATGTTCAAGCTTATAATTTGAATTAACTATGGTCGACTTTCGACCACTAGACGACCCCTGGTCAATATAAGAACACGTAATAATTAACGCTACTGAATTAATATTGCTAAAAGGATAAAATTATTTTCAGAATTTAATACCGTTATAATTTAATATTAATTTAATATAAAACCACTTAGCTTTTTTACTTACTTTCTATTTCAATCACGTTTTAGGCATAAATATACATATTACAAAATCTGTTACCGTGCCAGCATAAAATCTTTTTCATGGAAAAAGCGGAGTATATCCGGATTATGAAAAAAAAATTACGTGTTTAGTAGATATTGACTTATTTTCTTATACCTTACTATGGGTTAAAATTTGATTTAAACTTTTTAAATAATGCCCATTTTCTACTAAGCAATGGTTAGTCTATTTCAAGGACGGTGTGGCTGACACATTCATAAAACTTAATTAGTTAATTTATAATAGCCATTTTAAATAATTCCCAGAAAAACTCCCGCGGGATTCTCGGGACATAAAGTAGCGCAGATTTTAAGTCTAAGTATTTGCTGTCGATCAGCGAAAAACGCACCGAAATCGGCCCAGTAGTTTTTACATGAATGCCGAAGAAACAGAAAAGAAATCTAAAAAAAATTGCTTCGTGTTGTCTATCGTTTATATAATCTAGTTGTTTTTTTTTAAATAGATTTAATATACAGACACGGCATGTTTAGAATTGTATAATATTATAGATATTCAATCCTCTTATTATTTAATAATTATCTTATACTTAGAATCACGATGATTATTTCTCTATTTACGTAATTTCTCCCATACCGTCTTATTTGAAACAAACTTCAGTAAGACAGAAACTCGACATTAGTGAGACTCATTTTAACAGATAATCATCAAACGTGTTTGTCTAACGTAAAGTCATTGAACTATGCAAATTAGTACTAATCTCTTCATCGAGTACTCATGATAAATAGATGTATGTAGTGGATACGTCACTATTTTTTATTTTTTTCGCCTTGGGAGGTGGATTTTATTTTCGTTATCATTTTACGGGGTACATTGTAGCGTTTGTAGCATCCCGACACATGTACGTTAGAGGCGGACGCGTGCGCGAGCGCAGGTCAGTCGACGCGGTCCGTTTGTTGCGCGCGCTTATCTGATTCACTTTATCGATGTTATAATTTTTCTTTATTCGCACCGTTCGAAGTACTTATAATAATCAATCGTTTTATTGCAGTCTACATTGTCCAATCGTAGTATCGCGCTAATAGATAAAATCACAAGTGTTTACACATTGTTACGAATGTTTTTTTTAAATATTCAAAACAAAAGTTAATTTCTATGTTTTTAATTATGAAAACATAGATAATTAATATCGTGTAATATCGCCGGTTATTTGGAACTCGACTCTGGCGCATGTGCCAACGCTCGGGGCGCATTTCTTTGGAGTCGACCGATGACATCGACCTGTACACCTACCCCGGACCGCTTCTTATTCACGGTTAAAATTCACAAAGAGTTCCTTTATTTTGTGCTCCAACCTCTTTAACGTGTTAGAGTGTTGTTATGTGTGTGATTTATAAACAGTTTTGAAAATCGAACATTATAGATGAAATGTCGGGAATTGGATTCGTGTGCCATTATCGATTTTGTCGGTAGACAGATGGTTTCGTCTCTTCAAATTGTTTAGTGATATTAAAAGAAATTTGAAAACTTTAAAAATGGAAACATTATTTGTGCAAGATTTGCCATTAGTGGTATCCTGGGTTGTTTTTCTAGTATTGATATTTTACTCGTATTATCAGATTGGTCACATATGTGTGAACGGTGAGTGTTTTTTTATGCTTTGTATTTTTAACACTCTCCGAATTTCAAAAGTCCATTCAGTGTTTTAAAGATGAGATAAGATTAAAAATATGTTTATTTACTTTTATCTATTTAGATTGGAATTAAACTTTCCATTGAAAAGTGAATATTATTTTGTCACTTAAAAGCTTTCTCGTGAGTTAATTTATTGCTTTTAAAAGACGAGAATTTTAATTCTGAAATTAGAATGAATGGCCGTGTTGTGTTCTTGACCGCGCGACAATAATACGTCAAGAGGACAATGTCGTGTCTTGTGAACGTTGATCTTTTACTTAATGAGTGCAACTCGGAAGTTACTAATGACGTTGTTGATAGTAAAAGCGGACAGTTTATACATATATTTCGTGTTATAAATTTTGTAAATCTAGTATTCTGGGTATAAGGGTACATAGCTTACAAGCCTTATATGAAAACTAAACGCTTCGAGTTCGCTGTCGATGTAGTATATTTTGGTAATGACCTTTTGATTTTTTTATTCATGTCTGTAAATTACTAAGATTGGGCCCAGTGGTGTCAATATCTTGTTTCACTAAATTAATAATCGTCAAATAACATTTGAAAAATATGACATTTATGATACATAATTTATCTACTAGTGAAAGGGGAAGTGGCGTACAGTAGCTACATTTTGTATTTGAAAAGTAACACTTCTATCAGACGATGGCTTCAAAATTGCCTAAACTACTAAAATTATTGTCTCACCGGTTTCACAGCCGTGATGACCAAAAATCAAAAGTACTTATTTTTATTTTTGAGTTAATCGCCATTAAGCTCTCTGAATCTAAGTTTAAGTTCGTAGTCGGAAAAAATACTGTAAATAAACCTTTAATATTATATATTTCATATTTAAGAACAATACTCATGCCTAAACCGGAGCTTGATATGATAATCCGTCCAAATAAAAAAAAGTGCTTTCGAATATAAAGTATTCACAGGGATGCGGGACGTTTTGATTTGACCGATTAATATCTCCTGCCTAAGTATTCTAGAACATTAGTCTAAGTTGAAATTCACTCTGTACGCAATGCTTGAAGGACTTTATGTGACACTCATCAAACGAAATTAAGGCTAATAAGGAAAAGATAAACTCAGTCAATTAATATAATATTATTTAATAGCTAATAGAGTACTAGCGGGGTTTATGTCAATACAATCTTCACAAACAACGTCGAAGTGCGTTGTTCACATTTCTCGCCCACTTCGTATATCACAATATATTATGTACAAGAGAGGTAAATGAAGGGTCTTATATTGTACTGATAAAAGCTTTTTCGTAGTTGGATAGAAGTTAATGTATAAAATAAGACGTCTGCGAATTTCAACATTATGCATATTTGTCAATATTTATTATATTGTATAATAAAACTGTTTTTTATTTACTTACAATAATTTCTTAAGGATATGTTTTTGATCATACATTCATATACCCTTCATTATATGATATATTCAATTTTACATGAAGCATTGTGACGTGTTAAACAAATAACAAACGGGACATGGGTATAGAATAGACAATAAAGACAGGTGTCGTATGTATTTCTCATTTATTTGAACAAATGTCGCAGTTGGTACCAATACTATGGATGCTCGAGTGTTTTTGTGTATTGACAAATAATCATTTGTTAATTCATGACGTGTATGTAACATTTAACAATCATCATGGAGAATGAATACTAGAAATGACAATAGAGCAATTAAAAATATTTTAAATTATGATATTTTAAAAGTATCGTTGTTGTATATGCGAGGGTAGTAGTGTATTGTTACGAGTTAGCGAGACTCGAATTAAAATGCCGTTAGAATTATTATAGAGTTTATTAGAACTATACAAACACGTATAACACAGGTACTATATAACCGAACACAACAAATCCAAACGTAATGCAGAAGGTCGTAATTCAATAAAAAGCGCAAAGCCCGTCACTATTAGATTCCCGAATGTACACACGTCACGCCAGTATCGTAGTTGTAGCTCAACTGACCCCCTCTCTCAATCAGATTATCGTTTTATACTGCACAAATGCAAAATGTGTCCGCCCGGCAACGTCGACCCAATTTCCTAGAATCCACTTGTATTTATAATCCGTAACACCTGGCTAATGATGCAGCCTGCAAGCGGCTGTAAACGAGTACAATAGAACAATAGGCTGATCTCCACAATACTAGAAACGTATGCCAATAAATAAGTGAACAAGCGAAGACGATCATAAAAGGATTACAATTAGTTCAAATCCCGACAGGTATTAAAATGTGCTTTTACAGACTACGTGGCATTTGCCTTTCTCGAAGCCTAAGTTGTAACAGTATATTATTTAGTATATAAAGTATAGGAGAGGTAGGCACATCGGTCTACACACGACCGCCAGGGCAGTAGTAAATATCTGTAATAGGACGCTGGCACGATGTCTTACGGATAGTACGGAATACAGTACAATGATATTAGCAAGTTATTTTAAGTTCCTCATTTTATTATGAACATTGGTTTTACAACGTGTTGTAAGATGTTTCATATAACAAATTATAATAATATTGTTCGAAGCCGAAGACTCTTTGCGTCGTCAGCTTCGCTTAGAAGGCTTAAAAATTTCCTCCCTACTGCTACAAAAGTTATGCTTGCTCAATCTCTGTCACTACTCATACTTGATTATGCTGACGCCAGTTGTCTCGACTTAAGCTCGCCTTGGATTCCGTTAGGGCAGCCGTCGGCAGACTAGCGCCGAAGACGATTTTCATCCTAGGCGACTTCAATGCCAAGCATCGATCCTGGAGGAACGCGTTTACTGATGCTAGGGTCCCCGTAGCATCAGTAAACGCGTTGAAGACTGGGCACTGGGCGGTTGAAAACTGGGCGCTTCAATTCAACCTGTCCATCCTGAACCAGGGATCGGTCCAGAACTGCGTACGTGCGCGGGGTAGATCGGTCATCGACCTGTCATTCGCCACACATGCGGCCGCCCGCAGAGTGGTAGGATGGAGGGTGCTGGAGGAGGTGGAGACTCTGTCTGATCATTTGTATATCAGATTCGAGCTCTCCCCCTCGCCTAGCATTAACCCTGTTCATGGCCCCACTCGGCTCCCGCGCTGGGCTCTTACCAAGCTCGACGCGGATCAAGCCGAGGAGCGGGCGCTCATCGAATGCTGGACCTATCCAGCCGACCTGGGGCATCTGGAGGCGCAGGCTGAGCACATGTGCAAATCCCTGATAAGGATTTGCCACGCTGCTATGCCTCGAGCCCAACGATCACCGCCGCGTACATCGGTCCACTGGTGGACCGAGGAGCTGGCTGAACTGCGGAAGGCTGTCCACAGAATCAGCCATAGGCTCAAACGCAGCAGGGCGCGTCGTCTTCCAGACTATGTTGAGGAGAATGGACTCGTGGGAGAGTCCAGAAAGGCCCTTTCGATCGCAGTTCTGCGACCAAAAGCCCGGGTGTGGGGGGAGCTCCTCGAGACACTTGACTGGGACCCTTGGGGGGGCGTTCGTACCATGCGGCACGCAATACGTTGCGGCCTTGAACATCCACGGTCACGGAAACGCTCGAACCCGAGGTCCTCCGGTCGGTTATCGATAGGCTCTTCCTATTTTTCCTTCCCCCGGGGAATTTTATCGGGGATTTTTACTTCCCCCGACATGGGTCCAATCATTCCCGACACCTCGGAGGTGGAGTCTCACTCCATCACCGAGGAAGAGTTAGGCGTCGCCCTGGACCGGCTCCGGGGCAGGAAGACGGCTCCGGGACCCGACGGGGTTACGGGTCGGCTCCTCTTCCTGGCTGCTAAACATCTACGCAGCCAGCTGCGGGAACTGTTCGATGCTTGTATTCGCGCGGGTCAGTTTCCATCGCAATGGAAGGAGGGCCGATTATGCCTAATTCCAAAGGGAGGTCGGCCTCCCAATGATCCGTCCGCCTACAGGCCCATAGTGTTGCTCAACGAGGTCGCCAAGGTCTTCGCGAAGATATTGGCGGACCGCCTCATTAAGCATCTCTATACTGTGGAGCCGGGGCTAGCACAGACACAGTTCGGGTTTCGGCGGAGGCGCTCCACGTTGGACTCCTTCGAGACACTGCGGACTGTAACGAACGAAGGCGTCCAAACGAAGGATACTGTCCTGGCTGTGTCGCTTGATATAGCGACCGCCTTTAACAGCCTCCCTCACGAGACAATCAGGGAGGGGCTCCGTGTACACGGAGTTCCCCCGTACCTCACGAGGCTATAGGGTGCGTACCTCCAGGACAGGTACATCCTTTGGGAGGGTGGTGAGTCCGAGAATCGCGAGTTAGGTCAGCGACGCGTCGCGTGCGGTGTCCCACAGAGATCGGTCCTCGGGTCGGTTTTTTGGAACGTCGGTTACAACTGGATCCTTCGGGTTCCGGTCCTGCCCGGGATAGGGCTAATCTGCTTTGCGGATGACACCCTACTTACGGCACGCGCTGCGTCATTCGCGGAATCCGTGGACCTTTCCAACGCCAGGTTGGCGATCGTGGTCCAGAGAATAGGTAGGCTGGGCTTGAAAGTCTCCCCCGCGAAAATGGAGGCCATCATGTTCCATAGGCGGTTTCGAAATCCCCCTGTTGACCGTCACAGTTCAAGGGGTGGATATTCGCGTAGGTCCCCAGATGAAATATCTGGGGCTCATTCTCGATGGGAAATGGCTGTTTAAAGCGCACTTTGAGCAGCTAGTTCTCAAACTCGTGAGGTCCGCAGGCGCCTTCTCTCGACTCTTCCCCAACGTGGAGGGGGGACTAGTAACTACTCACATCCTTAGGAGTATGGCCCTCGTGCACCCGTCCGTTGCACTTCAACCGCCAGGGACTCTGCCTTCCTGGCGCTGAGGGCCATCCGAGGATACCGTACAGTGTCGTGGACGGCGTCAACATTCTTGGCAGGGGATCCGCCCTGGCCTCTCCAGGCGGACGTACTTGCCAAAGTTCGGCGCTCCCGACAGGATGCCCGTGGCCTTGTGTACTGCCAGGCTGAACTTCAGGCGATTAGGGCGCGGGAAACCGCGACCATGATCCAATCTTGGTCAGTAGAGTTGGAAAACCCTGTGGCTGGGATTGATACGGTGGAAGCGGTTCGACCGCAGCTGTTGCGATGGCTCTCGCGGAAACGCGGGACTCTGACCTTTAGAATGACGCAGATACTTACCGGGCACGGTTGCTTCGATAAGTATTTGTGTCAGATTGCGGGCTGCTTGCCTTCACCCCAATGCCGCCAGTGTGGCTCACAAGACACGGCGTTTCATACGCTAGTCGAGTGCGCAGCATGGGCACCACATAGGTTCGAACTCGAGACAATAGTAGGTCCGATCGATTCGCTCGGCAGTCAGGTGCACGCCATGCTGCATAGCGATGATCATTGGGTGTGTGCGGCCAATTTCTGCGAGGCTGTTATGTTTCAAAAGGAGGCCGTGGAACGAGATAGGGAGATAGGTACAATTGCGCATGCGTCTCACGGGTACCGACGTCAGTCGGGGTCCCGGAGGCGCAGATATGCGCATGATCTCCCTCCCTCTCTCCTTGAAATACCGCTGCGGGGGGGCTTTAGCATGTAGCGAGTAGAGGAGTCTTCACTCCTGTTGACGAAGTGAGTTTGCACTGCTTCCCGGAGCATTCTCAAGCACTGATGCGCTAGGATTAGCGTGGGTGTAACTACGTTCTAAGTCTCACGCTCTTCCTGCCATAAACGCGGGGCACATGGGAGGAGGGTTTTAGTGGAGTATTGAGTCGGTAGGTAGGTTGGTTCAAGTCTCCACACAAGCCGGTCGATTAGTGTTTGGCAGCCCCCAGGGGATTGCCTCCATAATCGACTATGGTCTAATCCTAGCAAAGGACCCGGTATTGCGCGAAATGCATTTCCCCCGCCTTAAAAAATAAAGAACAACTGAACAAGCTCGATCGACTTCAAAATGTCTGTATTCGGTTCATATTTAGGTTGCGCAAATATGACCACGTCTCCGAATATCGTAAGAAGCTTAAATGGTGACCTTGGCCTTCTATTCGCTTTCACCGGAATGTTCACTTGCTCTCTCTTATGTAGAACATGCTTTTTGATCCTCGTACTCCTCTTTATTTAAAGGAACTTTTTGATTTCCTACATCTTTCTCAATCCCGTTATTTGCGCTCTAGTAATAATCTCTCCTTAATGACACCTGTACACACTTCTTCCTTCGTTGACAACTCCTTCACAGTACAAGCTGGAACTCACTGCCACTCAACATCAGACAAGCTAAGTCAGTATCCTCTTTTAAAATCATGGCTTTTAATTATTTTTGGTCCTCTCAAGTATAATACTGCTGCTTATTCTGTATGTATTATGATATGTACTGTGTTTCTATAGTATATAATAAAGATTTTTATTTATTTACTTATTTCATATATTTTTAATATTTTTTATATTATTTATTGTCTACACCGCCACGGTCATGTTTTAATATTTTCCTTAGTTTACGGGGTTGTCTGGAAGAGATCGCTTTAAGCGATTAGACCGCCCTTTTTTCAACATTTATTGTATCTAGTTTTGAAGAACGTAGTTTTAATTTTGGTGAACAATAAAGTGTGTTCCTTGAAAATGCTGCATCTGACTGACCTATTTCTAATTTAATTATTGACTTACTGACCTATCGCCATAAACATAATTATGCATCCCGTAGATTGCGACTGCGACATGAACTATATATTATGGTCGCCATTGTAACTGAGAAACGGGTCAGCTCGGGCTGAAACGAATTAATCAAAATAGATCATCACGGAAGCGTATGTTGATCTAATTATTCTAGGAATTTATTGTCGCATTTTTGTATATTATGCTGTTAAATATTACCGCATAGTGTTATTCTAAACTAGCTTCTGCCCGCGACTTCGTCCGCGTGGAAAGTTTTTTTAAATATCCCACGGGAACTCTTTAATTTTTTGGGATCAAAACTATCCTATATGTTGATCAGGGATATAAGCTTCCACCATACAAAATTTCATTTAAATCGGTCCAGTCGTTTCGGAGATTAGCCGTTACAAACAGACAGAGAAACAAAAAAAAAAATTAGTTCTATTTCACTTCTTACATCCCCTTGACTCGGTTTTTAGCATTTTTTTCATTGTACAGAATTTTTTTAGTATAGATTAAAACGCTGAAGAAAAACGACTTGATTCAAGGGTCTCTTTAGGTTTAAGTACATTTTTACCTGGACGACCATTCTTTTGCCATGATTTCTATAAAGTACATAATATAATATACAACGGCACGCACGGCTTTGTGGTTACGGCAATAGCCTTGGCATTGATGTCTATACATACAGTACCCACCTGGAGGTATATGTGTATGATAATGTAAGCTAGACAGTCTACATTTCACCAAGTGTGGCTGTGCAGGTTAATCGGACCGGTAGAATCTATAGAAGATGGTCCGGACCGGATACCGGAGAGGGTATAAATTCGTTTTGCTATGATATCAATTGAAGCCGAGGGCGTACTGGCATTGCTATACTAGAAAACATTAAAACCGATTAGTGGGACCTGTGTAGGCGACCAGAAAACATGCATTCATGCACTGATAATATAGTACGGTGCTATCTGAAAATATAGATTTGTGATAGCACCTTAGCAGGTGGTCTGTGCTGCTAAAGGAGACAACGTGCACCGCTTAAGCAATTTTTATGACCTTATATGAATGAATAAATGAAAATTATTTGCTGTTAACCATACACTTAAATCTAGACAATTTATGAATTGTGCATATTGTTATGATTTATAAGTGCTCATAGTCAAGGAAAATATACTGATGAAACCTGCCCATCGGGCATCTATCTGTCAAACCAGCGAATTCGCCTTCTATAAGCCTGTGGTGTATATCTTCTATTCCATTAAAATAGAGAGACTCAAGCCCAGCAGTGTGACGTATAGAGGCAAATATTATATATGTATGAAATCCTGGACTCTGTATTGATATTTATAAGCACAAGAATTTTATCTATAGGATATTTATTTGGCGATATTTAAATGTATTCTTTTAGTTTCTCGTCTTCGCCCAACTATTTTAGGCCGGCAAAATAAGTCTAGAGATTTACGACAAGCATTCCCGACAAAATGCATTCGGAGGCTATTGACCCATAAATAAAATGCTTTTACTGATTCTTAATGATATTCGTTGATTATATTCGAAATAGCCTGCTATGTTGTAATTTTATGCTTATATTTGCAACGATTACTGTATGTAATTTATGTTGTAGTAGCTCCAAGCCGGTTCCTATATTTTACTATCAATTCATTTGCTTTACCTATTACTGGTTAAAATATGACAAAAACTTCTCGTCATCTGATCGTTATATTCCTGTTGCGTTCGGAGCATTCGCTTCGAAGCTTGGGGTTCCCTTCTAACCGGGCCTGGCAGTAGTGACATGGATAGAAAAATGGACAAAAACTGAATACAAATAATGCAAATTTTCTATCAATGGTAAGATGAAAGAGTAAGTGATAAGATCTAGCCACTAGACTAGAGTACCAGGCATGCGGATGACAAGTTTTTGCTGGAGAGTATGGATCGCTTAGGCAAACTTTAGGATCCTTTAACCATTTCGGCATAAACTGTAAACGTTTAAAATTTTCATGTCCGATGGTCTATGTTTATCATATTCATTCTTCTCAGAAACTACTGGATTTGGATTTCATTCTTCTCTTGCTTTTTGGCTTGTTATTATTTTTAGACCAAATCTGATATAAATTGTAAAAGTATTGTCACTGGGCCATCAAACCTAGTATTCGTCTTCAACATAGGAACTTTAAAAACTCTCTTTGTCCTATATACAGTCAATGTACTCGAAGTTGGCATAGAAGCGGGAGAGTCCTAGTATCCTATAAACTGGTACATCGGCATCGGTTACTGTTCCCAGTGAATTTTTACGCGTTACGTGTCGGGAAGCAGCAATATATTGAGTAATAAAAACCCGAAATTTATTACCGCTGCAAATTACTAACAATCGCCCGAATAACGGATAATATAAAAACGAAGCATTATGTCATGTTTTGATGTTATTTATGAAGGAGTTTCAAGTGATTTATCTTGTTATTATTTTATTGCAACTGATTTAATGAATTTGCCATTGAGTTTTGTACTTAAAAAGGTTGATTTCGTTGATTGTAGCTCATTTGTGTGCTCATTTGCAAGAGATGTTTTAATGAATTCTCATACAAAAATCACTGCAATGATTAGACGCCTTCAGACAATGTGTAGTACGATCAAAATAGTCTACTTATTTCACCAGTTTCCTCGCAGTCTTTGGTTCCATAATCCGCGAGAATTTGCATATTCTGAGGAAAAAAAATAAGGATATACAATTAAACATGTATACGTATTTCGAAATAAAAAAAACATTCTATCAATACTGCTAACTCGCGGGTCTATCCCGGTTTAAAGTGTGCTCCATTTCTTAAATATTCCCATATCGGAGGCGTAAGTGCAGGTCCTCCTCGTAAAATTATAAATTTGTCAAAATTGTTACATTATTTTTTACATTAAACAATATACAGGCCATAAACGTCCCACTACTGTGCTCGGCCCTCCCACTAAAAGGGGGGTATGGACAGTATACACGTCACGCTTGTTCAAGGCGGCTTAGCAGGTTACATTATATATATTAAACAATACTTGTTAATAATTTGACGAAAAAATAATATTACCAAGAAAGTAGTTACAAGGTCCTGCACTGACGCCGATGATATATTTTTTACGATATATACTACTATATTTGTATTTGTAGTGTAAATTCTAAAAATCCATAGTTTATATGTATATTAATTAATTAATATATAATGTGTGTGTTCACAAGTGTATATTAACAATTCAAAATCCATACACAAGTAATCTAGGGTTAATTAATTATACAAATAAAATACAATATACTAAATAAATACATATTATTTGGCTTTATATGGATATTAGAATGGGATTCACAATTGGCTATAACTGCTTTCTACTAATATTTTCTACTTTATTTCATAGCCATTTGAAACACAATTTTCCTTTTCACTGCTCAAAAATACATTCTTCAAACAATGCTAAAAGGCGAAAAGGCATTGGTTCATAATATTTGCTTTGGCCGAAGAAATAATACTTGGATTAAAGCATAAACATTTCCCATGTTTTCCTTACGTTTATAGAATCCCGAGGCAAATCCACTCTAAGTAGGTTAAAATTATTATGTTTTCCGACTTATAAATCCTTATTAATTCTCTCTGCGGTGAGTTTCTATAATCTACTTATAGCTTCTTTTTCTTATTACTGCTGGAAATGTGACCACCACTAGGGTCTTTGGACTTTATCTCAAATTTCTACTAACGCTGACGAAAAGAATATTTAATTTTATTTAGTGAAATTTTCCGTACATATGCATGTTCATCCGGTAACTGGTAAGCACATTAAAACTGGATACTTCTTATCTCAGTTCAGTAGCTAAGATTTTATATTTCAATGACGTGGAGTTGATTAGTCAACTTACTACATACATAGCAAATTTAAGTACCTAAAACGACTTGCATAAGTTAATGTTCAACCAATTTTGACAGGCGTAAGTACAATCGCATCCAACTGCACTTAGTTCATTTCATAGACCGGTATTTATTCCAAAACAATCCGTAAAATATGCTCTAACTTTAAACACTATTGTGTACGTAGTGTATAATGTAAATATCAAAAGCGTAACTTTTGATCGTAACTTGCCAGCGGTATAATATACGGGGACCGAGCGGCGAGACGTCTCGATGTCCCCGTAGCAAGTTCTATGAACACAGTGTACGAAGTGGGTGACCTGGTTTCCTGGAGACCATTGCAACCGATGCGGATTACGAAATTGCATATTTTGACGCCAGATATACTTTTATGTGTTGCCAGTGGCAGAATTTTGGTGTGTTCTTTATCGTAGAATGTTTATGGCGGTTTGTGTAGGGTAAACTATGTCAATGTTGGCACCTTGTCAATTTGTATAATATATTAGGAAATCTTTTTTTTTTGTAGCTATATAGTAACAATATTATTGTATAGCTACAAAATAAAAAAGAAACTTGAATAAATTGATTGATAGGGCTTAATTTGCTGGCTAATTATGCTGTGGACAATTTTATAGTTTAACCTATTTTATATTTTTCCCTCGCCTCTTTGATTGTATGTAACTTATATACTTTCTCAATAAACGTTCTGTCTAATATAATAGACAGATAGTATTTTCGCACTTCAGCCAAATAGGTTTTGAAATTAGTGTGCACATATGTATAAACTGATGAAAATTGCTTCAGTTTTTTCTATTTACAATGTAAACCTTCTTAACTATATTTACCTATTATACACGCAATGGAAAGTTGTCACTGTCACGTTTTGCGATAACAACAGAAATAGTACCAACATTTTGCTGCCCTCAAAAAGTTTATGGTGACAATATTTTTATAACCTTCTGCCTAACTTAATACGGGAACCTAAAAGGAAAGTATTTCATACTTTCATAGATTGCTAAAGAAGCAAAAAACCACACACGTGTGTCATACGATTCGTTTTTTGTAGTAATTTATTCTGAATATATTATCTTTTATCTTGTGGCTTTATGGGTATTAGTGATTACTTGTATATTTCAAATGATTTACCTATCTATAACTTATTTCTAAAATAACATAACCAGTCCGCTATTGCTTCAAAATGCTCAACCTTACACCCCTTCACCCTGATACTATAATAACTTAAAAATCGACTACTGTGTCAGTTGTGACAGTGCTCTGGTTGTTTTTCCACTTATCTAATGTAGGTCATCGTTTCAATGAAGATGTAACATTATTGACCGTCCAATTATATATGAAATATTACCTATTTTAATCCAGTCCAGTCAATTTATGTTGATTAAACCATTAAGCACGACTTTATTTGCATACACTCCTAAATAGTTACGAATTTAATTTAAAATGAGATTTCTATAAACTCGTGTATAAGTCCAGACCATTATGTCGGTATAGACAAGTACATTTATGCGGGAGTAGTTAACGCGGTCGAGTCAATAATGCAACTACCGGTATCAAGTAGCCAAATGGCTCCATCTATAAATATCGCTTGAATTTTATATCGGACGTACTGTCGAGAAAGAAAGTCATTAGATAAAAATATTTTTATTAAGTGCCAGTTTGCTAGTAACTGATTGCTATGCTAGATTTGAACAATGAGCCACTGCAAGCTATTTATCTGTGTCAAATTTAATGTATTCTCTAGATGAGCTGAAAACTAATTTTGTATGAAAAACTGTTTAATGCGTAGCAGTCTGTTGTTGAAAGTGGTTATGTTTTTATCTATATAAAGTTTGACAGGACCTTGTATATTATCTTTGTTGAGCAGTTGTCGGCGCCTCGATAACAGTCAATTGGTTGTGACAAGTCTGCATAACTAATGTAATGGTTTCCTTTTATATTTTAAACTGTTAATATAAATTATAAAAGGAATTCTTTAGAAGAATTGCTTTTACAATAATCCTGACTAATATTATATACCAATGTGAGTTTGTTTGTTTGTGAAGCTTGTCGCGCTCTCACTACGTTACAGATCGTCATGAAATTTTGTATACATACACATTTTCAGGGATTAGAAAAGGACCCAGAAAAAATACTGTTCCTGAGGGATACAAAAGCCAAAAAGATCACGCTCTGATCGAGTTTCATTAGCGCCTCTGTTGCAATTTACTAACAAGTACATTGTCGTGGCAACGATATGTATTATGTTGTTCTCATGGTTAGTTCCACCTGCGCTAGATGGCGTAACAGCTATTTTGAAATAAAAATTAAGATTGATATGTCTAAGGAGATGTGTGAAACTCATTGGCCGGTTCTCCACGCTGTGGTCAAAATCTAAGTTTTGATATAATCTGTTATTTATTATACTAGCTACTATATTATTGCATTACTAACAGTAGATTGCATACATATATACATATACATCCATATAGAGTAAAGGAAATGGTATTTTATAATGACTTCATTTCTCTCGTCTTGATTGATATAAATTCATAGAAAATGTATTAAAGGAATTTCATTACTTACCAAGAACAATCATAATAATGCTCCAAGGCTCGGTTTGATTGCACTGAGATATTTTTATTATTTCGAGTACGTGTTTGTGAAAGTAATTTCTTGTGTTTCACTTAATGGGATTAAATAACTATGTCTGCAATGGAGTATAATGAGATTTTAGCTCTTGGCAATTATTATTATGACGAAAACTACTGATAATTCTACATCCGTAATTAGACTCCCATTGAGCTTATTAAGATTTATTATCAATTACTTGATGTTACATACGGGACTAGATTTTAGTAAAATTTGATTAATTGTATAACAAATGTCTAAAGATGTATCAGTGTATTCGATACTATTAAAGTAATTTTCTTCATCAGCTGAGCAAAGCAACGTGATTTTCATTTACGTTAAGTGCAAAGCGCCTTTGCTTACATAAAAAGTAAAGAAAAAACGAAACAAAAGATAAATTTAGTCCGTGACTGTACAAGTTTTATGCACTTATCTAACGAGTCAGGTCGGTTTACATCGTACGTGCTTCAGCCGCTGTATTCATTTGATCTTTTAACTGCATGAAATTATAATGTAAAGAATCGAGGAGTGGAATTTAATATTTATGTGGCATGCGATATGTATTCGAATATGCACATATGACAAGTTGTTTATGGGTGGTTTTGCTTCGGATTCATAAAGTAATTTAATCGTCAACGTATTAATAAGAAAATGGTACGCCTGACAGTATTTAGTTTGCAAATGCGATAGTAGATAAATTACCAGGCGCATACATTAATCTTATTAGAAGTTTCATATAAGCTTGCTTACCATACTCGCGAATTGATAGAGTAATTAATATTTTGCATTAAAAACTCCTTATAACAAATGGTTAGACTCTGAGTCGTGTAAGAACGGGATACAGGGATAGCCTAAACATCGACTATAGGGCGATACTTTGTTTTATATTTAACCTATTCTTTCTAATTCTAGAGAATAAACATAACATGTTTTTCCATATTATATTTGTGCAATGAACATTATAAGAGAATTAGAATATTAACAGAAGACTTAGATGGGCTAGACATTGAATCTAGTTTTTTTTTACTATTTACTGTACTGTCGTAGTCCTAGCAGCGTAATGGCTAGCGCACGCGTCCCCAGCTCAATGGGCGCGGGTTCAATCCTGGCCGGAACGCATGTACCACTTAGTCAGTTTTCTGATCTAATGTGCATATTGATAAAATTACCACATTGTAACAACGGTGAAGGAAAACATAGTGATGCCACCTGCACATCGGGATACACAACCCTGCCAAGCCGCCTTGGACAAGTTCTGTCCGTTCCCCCTATAATGTGGGAGGCCCTAGCCCAGCAGTAGGACATTTATGGGCTGATATAATATTATACATATATTACACATTTGCGGCGTTTGGGGTGGAAACTCTGGGTCCGTGGCGTCCTAACGCTCTAAAACTTTATCGAGATGTCGCCGAACGTTTAGCAGACCTCGAACGCGACCAACAGGCTGGCGTCTATTTTGCTCAAAGGCTAAGCATTGCTATTGAACGTGGTAACACCGCCAGCCTTTTGGGGGGACGTTCCCGGTAAATTACAGTGATTTGGATCAATATTTTATTTATAATTATGCCCCCCCATTTTTTATTTAGTTCTAGTTTTTAATTTTAAGTTTATTTTTCATACTCTAGTTTAGTTTTAGTATTTAATTGTATTTTTCTAGCTAATAAAATAATTACTGTTTGGAATTATTTACTATCTAAAATGATATGTACCTATAAAAAGTATTATATATTTACTGTAATGTGGAAATGTTTTAAACTGTCAAGAAAACTGCCTTCAATGTCTATTAGATTCAATAAAAATTTGGTATTTTTGATGGACTAATGATGCATAAAATCAAAATATCCAATTTTATACGTTGTATGTTACCACTAGGGGCACCACGTGTCTGTTTTATTTGCACGTGATATGTGCAACGGGATACTGTGGCCGTAATCCAGATATACGGTTATTTTATAGCACGAACTTGCCTCTTCTGAGAGTATTTGCTTTTCATGAGGTTTACTCTGTATCATATTATAAACTATAAGGTGTATTAAAGGTAACGGTTTTATGCGCGCTATTTTATTTGGACGTTTCAGTAGCCGTGATCACGGAATCGAAACTTGGGTACTGGAAAGTGGCGGAAACGTCTAAATAAAAATCATATAAAATACCGCACTTAAAACCGTTAAAACGTAGTTTTATTATGTGTACTGATCGCGAAAACTTAGAAAAAATATATATGTAATATCTTAACAACGTATACTCGCTCTCTATATTTATCAGCTCTCCAGGATACCTGCAAAGGGTTATGTAATACCAGAATTTGTTTAAAATCATCTACTGTACTGCGGAGTCACCTGATGTTTATAAAGCAGTAATAGTGTTCGTCCCGAACTATGTCGGTACCTACTACTACCGATGGATAATAGTGTATATATATATATATATATATATATATATATATATATATATATATATATATATATATATATATATATATATATATATATATATATATACAAGTGATTGTAGCTTTATTCAATTAAAAGTTAACTGTGTGCGTGTCTAATTAATTTTTTTGTTTTCTATCCGATTTACGCGGCCATTGGTGTTTGAAACCTCAGGGTGTAATTAAAAATGTTATTAACTACGCGTTTGAATATGATACTGATTTACGTAAACGATAAGATATTCTTTATTTGCGAGCTTTTCATTATATATCGTCTTACATTTATTAAATTACAGTATGGTGACAATGCCTTGCCATGTTTGACGTGCAAAAATTTTAAGAACAGATGATGTACATGAATCTAAACAATATATTGTTTAATTTTTCTTTTAATATCTCCTTGCACACCTGGTTGCCTGGAAGAGATCGCTATGAGCGATAAGGGCGCCCATTGTTTTAATGCAAATGTATCCATATCCATATTAATTGTTTCGGTTTTAGCTCATTTCAGATAGTCTACAATATATCTGTAATTACCAATGTCATTAAAAATCACATTACGAAATATAATAAGATAATGCAACTTATATTTCGACTATGCAAAGAAAGTATAATAGCGCACGAAACCTTGACACTAAGGTGTTTGAGAAATGCCAAGTCAATGTCGGCTCTTTTCGGGCGGACCTTTAAGTGCTTACCTATTGCACCATGTTAAACTAAATTCGACTTTAACTTCCTAATAATATCATTTATAGTGAGACTTGAACATACGTGATATCATTTTCCTATTAGGCACCAAGACGTTAGTTGCCCATCGTGTCGGCCTCCGCGGTCGGTTGTTGACCCCGCACCCGTTTTGCGCGTACCGTTAGCAATTTAAACCACTGGGATTTTTGTGCAATTAGACCGACATAAATAATTAACAGGAATTTAAGTACTGTTACTTACGAGATCTATGGATTAGAATCTAGAATGTGGGACGTTAGGGAATAGAGATATGTATTCTATAGTATTTTATAATGAAAAACAGGTAAATAACCAACCGTACTTTGAAATATAAATAATACCAAACCCACTTCCTATTCCTATTGCAACATGTTTCTACCTCGAAATGAAAGACAGTATGGCAAGATTTGAGAAATAAATATGAACCTGTATTCCGATCAAGACCTATAAATTGATCTTGAAACATTAAATAAACTCTTGATTATAATAAAACAGATATAAACCTGCGATTTAATCTTGTGTTGAATTTATTTTAGCGAGAACATCTATGGTTGTAGTTAACTAAATATTAAATTCCTTTAAACAGTTAGTTACTAATTTTGTTATTTTAAAAATAACACCGATTAATGTTAAGATGAAAAAAAAGTTATTGATAATAAAACTGTTTAGATATCTTTTAAGTTGACGCAGTATTTCAATCAAATTTTACTTTTATAACCGTTCTTTAAATTATATTTTCAGTTTTACGAAGTTAATTACAACGATTCAATTTGATTAACGTTTTTTATTTGAATAAAAGGTTCTCATTTGCAAAATACACAAAACTAGAGGTTTCCACTCGGCTTTAGTCGAGTAAACTTTGCATCCATATGCCATTTATATATATTTACATACAGATTCTATTGACGGACTCTGTGGTTGAGCAGGTTAAGTCTTAGCCGGCTGAATTCGCTGAAACGCAGAGGCTCCGGGTTCGATTCCTGGCATGGCAAATTTCGGAAACGAACTTTCTGTTATTTACTATGGTCTGGGTGTCTGGGATCGGCCCCAGAGTGGTCCGTAGTAATTACCCATAACACAAGCGTCACTTGCTTAGGTTGGGGATATACAATGTGTGTGTTTGTCTGCCGATTATTATTGTTATTAATATTATGGTCCACATCGAATTATTATTATTATTATTATATTAATTATAATTTCTTTTAAAGCGTATTTTTCTGCGTACACTACCAGTGACTTAGTAGCCTTTTGTAAAGTTTTTTCTTTGTTAAAAACGGTTGCTATCAGTTTTAGATTTTGATCGTAAGGCTGCAGGTCTTTAAAGGAGGGCTTATCTCGACTGTTCATCCCAACAAAAGGATATTTAAATTACGAAGTTTAACGTTAATAACGTTCTTTTTTGATTCCTTTAGTAACTCATGAATCATAATATTCAATTTATTGGGTTAGCTCTGAAAGTATTATTGAAAAATTGGAAGCTTATCTTGTTAAGAGTTTTAACAGTTTTGATATTTCTTCTATTAATCTTGCGGATTAAATATAAACTGGTAAAAGATTTATATTTAAATATGAACGGTCATTTAGATTTTTGTATGTTCTTTTTTACGATCCTGATAATACATCGATTTTTCATGAATTTGACATTTATGTACAGACATCAGAAATTACGATTGTTTATCCTGAAAATGTTCAATGTCTGTGGGATCAAAGAAAACGAAGTGCAGAGAGTTCTAGTTACATAGTTTTTTTTGGAAATCATACAAGTTATTTGGTTATTTTTATAAAGCTCTACTGCTAATTCGTAACTATTGTTAATTTATCTATATCAGTTAAAATAGCTGAGGATATTATTTAAATTACCTAGAAGAGAACGCCAGCTAGCTTATTATTTTACATATAAATGTTGTAACTATTATATATATTTTATTAATTTAGATGAATAATAAAGAGTTGAATAGAATAGAAAACGCTATTGTTCACCACATACACATTAATTGAACAATTTACAGTAGTCACATTAAACAGTAAAGGCAGGAACAATGGGCGGTCTTATCGCTTTGGAGCGATCGTTTCCAGACAACCCGGGCTATGAATTTTATAAACGGAATCACAAGTGTGTGATCACACACACGACAAACGGAATTACATTCACAAAGTATAAATAGAATATATAAATTACGCAAAACATATACCTAGAATAAATAAACAATAACACATATTAATATTATATATATATATATACTAACTAGAGTTTACCCCGCGGCTGGGCCGCGGGTCAACCTCTAGTGCGTATCTCTTGTATACAATATAACCTGTACCGCCTTCTCTTTAAAGATTTACTTCATTTTATATCGCGAACTATACTATTCCCCATCTATCTGTAAACTACGTTATCAAGTGACAAAAATTACAGAAATGAACCAAGTGGACTAAGGGGACCTACGGGACCAACGGGACTAACGGGACCAAGTGGATGAAATGGACAAAATCACAAAAAACCTATCCCACTTTTTGGGATAACCTTTACATAAATCTATCCCATTATCCGGGATAAAAAGTATCCCTTGGCCACTCTCGGTATTAAAATTACATATATACCGAATTTCAGCCAAATCTGTCCAATAGTTTTTCCGTGAAAACGGAACAGACAGACGGACAGACAGACAGATAGACAGACACAGACAGACAGACAGACAGAGTTACTTTCACATTTATAATATTAATAGGGATATATACATCTTCAGCTTTGTGTATTAGTATAAGATAAAATTTACAATTATAAAATTACATATAATCGAATACAATAAAAGAAAACTTATTTGTATTGTATTCTACCCATAGTCCCTCAAGAGTATAAGTAGTATACTGAGCCTGGATCACCATCTTCTATGGGTAAGGTGCCCAGAAGGCTGGCTACGTTTCCTAGCTGGATCGCCATACTGATCTGTTGCCCGAAGTAAGCACCAGCCCTCTGATCACCTGAAGAGTCAATAAGTCGTTTTGATAAATGTTGATACAGGCTCATGGCCTCAGGACCCCACAGTCCAAGCGTCTCGACAGCAAACGGCACAAACATATAACTCTCATTGAGGGTTGCATATTTGCGCCGCTTGAGTGATTCAGCTGTTTCTGCCGCCGAACTGGCTGATCTAGACGTGTTTGATAAATGGGATGCGACCAACGTGTCTACGCAAGTCGCATCCCACACCAAAGGCTTGCCACGCCGCCAGGGAATTAGAGTCATTCATTCCGCTAGGACGCCTACCATCATCACGTGCAATACCGTTCGGCTCCAATAAAGCCGGCACGTTAGCGGTGGCAAGCGCCCTCCGTAAGACATCATTCAAGGCAGCGTGGTGTGACCATCTGCCGGCACTGCGGCGCCAAAAAAGACGGTGGTAATCCGGGTTCATTACCTCTGTTCCACAGACGCATGTGTGTGGTGCACATATGTGAGAACCCAAGCGCAGATTTATAGCCAAAGAAAAGAAAGTATTATCCATCAATGTACCTATATTTGGGGAGGGGATAGCTTGGAGCCAGAAGCCAGACTCTTTACGGGAAACGGCAAGGATGCGGGCACGTCCTGTAGAGTTAGTTGAATTTAAAAGTTCTGTATTTAATCCTTTATAAATAGGTTCATCCCAGCATCGTTGCGAATTCAGAATCGTGGGAATGTCTTCACCAGGGCAGGCCATTTTCCAGGCGTTTAGTGCTTCATTTAAAAATGATGTACTGGCATTATCCCAGTGTTGCATATTTTTTTTAAATAATAGGCTAGTGCTATACGCAGATGAAAGAAAAGCCGGAGCAACGCTAGAGATTTTGCGGATGCCTAAACCTCCATACCTAATGGGTAGGGAAGCTTGGATCCAGCAGCTGTCTGAAAGTTCAGAATTTAAAATTTTAGTAAGTACATCTTTAGTGCGGTCATCTAGTGGTTTTATAATATTAAAAAAATTTCAAAGCGGGGCGCATCGTAAGGCATATGTTAATTTTGGTACAAACAGACAATGTCGTATAATGTGATATGCAATTTGAGAGTGAACATCGAAAAGTTTAGAGCATGATACATCAAATTTGGCTGAATGCTCGGACAGATAATTTGGTATGGCCTCATCTAGAATAGGGGCTCCGAGCAAGCGAAGTGAATCCTTCTCCAGGACCTTAATACCGGGTGCCACGACATTGAACATATTGCTAATATTGTCACTTTCGTTTTTAGACAGATTATCGGACAAGAAAATTTCGTATTTTGAGAAATTTACCTCTAATCCTATTGAATTAAGTTTTGAAATCAAAATAAGTAGGTCTTGGAGTACAGTTTCTGCATCGCCGCCTAGAGTCCCATCGTTTAGATACCACACATTGAATTTCGACTTGAGGGATTCGATGACCGGATGAATCGCCAAGCTAAAGAGAGCCGATCCTAGCGGGTCGCCCTGTTGACAGCCCACAGATGATAGAATAAGGTTGTTTTTATACATAAGATTTGTGGGTTTTGAATAGCTTTCAAAAAGATAATTTGATATTTCTGGAATTTTAGTTAATACTTCGTCAACATAACGGACCTGTCGACAGAGTTCAACGCATTCTTTACATCTACTTTTAAAATAAATTCTCCGCATTTATTGTTTATGAATGACCGCAAATAATGTACGGCTGCTTCACAGCCTCCTTTAGAACCGAAACCTAATTGTAAGGGTTGGAATTTATTTTTCAATTTTGTGGATATCGTCGGGAACCTTTCCTGCAAGCATCAAGTTTATTATTTTGGGTAATGTGTTTTAGAAGAGTTTGGCCAATGTTGCCTGTACAACTGCTAATAAGGTCTTTCAAATGTTGTGGTGTAAGGCCATTTATTCCAGCAGCTGAGCCAGTTTTAAATAACATTATTACTGAATAGACGTCTTTAGTTGATGCTTGTAGAAACTCTGTTTGTGAAGAGGGAGGATCTGGCGGAGAAGTCGGTGAAGTAGTTGGAATAGGATGCTTATTTTTTAGTGCTAAGAGGGTGTCAGCTGAGTCTGGTGCTAGGCTATCATTATAAAAAAGTAAGCAGGCTGCCCCTTTTAAGTCTCCCTCGCTTACTTTATTTTCAATTTTTTTTTGATAAATTTACTGAACATTTATTGCCTAAGATATGGGACGTATCTAAATTTTCCATTTTGGGACGGCAGCAGTTCTGTTTGATAGTTTTAGTCAAAGAATTGTTTTTGTCATAGCCAGCGAGTGGAAAACTCGGAACGAGAAAAATAGGTAGCTTTTCTAATTAGAGGAGGAATTTTCAACTAGAATTTTTGCCAATATTTTTGTAAGAATTTCTGCCATCGTGATGCGTGCCCCCCGGGTAATACGTTGAATTAATGGAGTGTTATTTTTTAAGCAGGCCAAACGTTCCTATAAAGGGATACAATTAGTTCGAGGATTGGGGGCCGAATCTGTTAATGTGGTGGGACACGCAGAGAAGAGTTTGTTTGGGTATTTTGGTTGTGAATTTTGGAAATATGGATATTTAGACCCCTGCTCCCTTTAAAAAAATGCGGGGTAGGGCAATGAAATTGAGAAAGTTGTGGTATTTAGTGAAATAGTATGGGTATTGGAGCAGGTATTGTCTGCGACATAAGTTTTACGTAGTACGTGCATCGTCTAAATTTATTCCTAATCTAAAATAAACCGGGAGATTCGGTGACCTAAACTTAATAAAAGTGATTTTAAGTAATAATAAACTTAAAAAATAAATAAATACTAGGAGGACGTGGTGGAGCAGGCCTGGAGGCGGAGATCGTACCTCTAGAGAGACGTCTTCATGCCGGCCGACGCTCGACGCAGCGTCGCTGGTGGTTTGTATGGCCTGAAAAGGAATAATAATAATATAAATAATTATTGTATTTAGAAGATATGAAGGACCTGTAGACGCGGAGGCTGCCCGTCAGACAAAAGTGGGTTTGATGTTCGGCGCGGCCAGCGGCCGATGGGACGAACCCCGGATGAGTCTGAAAACAAGGACACTGATGAGTTGAGGATTCGTGATGTAGATGAAGGGGGAGACGTTTCCTATCTGCGACAAAGAATGGCTGTCGTAAAATATAAATTTAGACTAAATAAGATAGGGGACAAGAAAAATATACGTCAAGTCACTTTGACTGACGTGACGTTTTTTTCTGTATATACATTATTAATATGTGTATAGCAACATTAATAGCTATACAATATTAATAATAGTCATAATACTAAATCAATTTACATGCAATTAGGTATTAATATTAAATATTTACTATGGTGTGAGATAATATTCTCGTACCAGTTTTTTAAAAACGGGGAGTGACTTACTTGTCTTACGTTTTCGGGCAATGAATTTCACAGTAGGACAGCCAGCACAGCGAAGGATTTGGTGTAGAATGTAGAAACGTGTGTAGGTGTTGTTAAGGCAAGATTATGAGAAGAGCGCAAATTAAGGGTGTGAGATGTATGGAGGAATCGAAAAGTTCCTTAAGATAGGAAGGTGTGGAAGGAATAAACAGTATTCTATACATTAGATCGAGGAGATGAGCATTTCGACGAAGTAGGATTGATAACCACTTGAGCGTTTTGCGATATTCAGAGACATGGTCATATTTCTTTAAGCCAAATATAAACCTAATGCAAATATTTTGAAGCCGCTCTAGTTTACTTAGGCTGGTGTGCATAGACATTTAACCAACGGTTAAAATAAAATAATCGCTTAAACTATAGTTATATCGCTATAGTTTTAGCGATTATTTTATTTTAACCATGGGTTAAATGTCTATGCACACCAGCCCAAGGTGTTCTACGGTACGATCAAGATAACAGTTGCTTAATTATATAAATTATTACGCCTTTGTATGCGGCTTCGCTTGCTCTAACTTTCAACCTACACACCGCGGCAACTTGGCTGTTTGGACTAAAATCTTGTAGGTACTTGTTCATATCCATTCACTAAAATATCAATATATTAAATGTAAGTAAAGTTGATATTTAAAACTGTAGGTACGCAACTAATCAAACACACTGACATTTGCATAGATTCATCTTTTACACTTGTCAAAGCTTGTGCAAACACTAAATCGTATAAAATATTAGACATGATAGTTTCTATCAAGAACTGCACTTCTCTAGCTCCTATATTTACTTGGTTGATATCATTTGCAGGTTTTACGAAGATCTCTATATAAAGTTACTGATTAATATACTTGTGTGCGTTAAAATAAGGGCTTATTCTTGTAACACTGCTGTGTCCCCGACACCGATATTTTAGGCATCCTCCGGTCGCGTGCTGAATTCCGAACTTGTTTCAGAAATACGATAGAATGAGATGGTGCGGTTTGTTGAGTCTACGGCGTTTCTTTGTATAAATAAATATAGTTAGACACGCGATATATATGATCCCAAACCTGTTGTATTTGTAAAGGAGTAGATACGGCTACCGTCTTGATGACACGTTAGATTACCATATAGGACAGATGAAGTGAAAGATTTTTTTTAATTTCTATTATTCAGGTTTTTTTTATCCCCTTTTGGCCCGGGTGAACTAGATATGCCCGTCTATTATTCAGGTTAAGCCATGGTAGCTTAGGGGCCATCTATAAATTACGTCACACAGTCGAAGAAATGACATGGTGTGACAAGGCAAGGGCCTATATTTCGTATGATACATTTCAAAATCTAATATATTTAAGCTTTAAAACACGAAATTAAATGAAAATTTTCACAATATTTTCAACTTTATCTGTATGAGCTTTAAAAATAAAACTTTATAAAACTAATTACAAATCTGTTGTTTTAATTTAACCATTTCTTGGTGTAAAATTGCGAAATATGTGATGTCGCACTAGGGATGGAGGAGGAGTCTCACGATTGTGACCCACTGTGACAAATACGGGGAAGGGGTAAAAAAAACCCATGAAATTTGTATGACGTAATTCGTGGATGGCCCCTTAAAATAATAGTTATCACACTCGCGGCTGAAGCTTAAAGGACGCGGATTTAAATCCTGGCTGGAAAACATGCGCCACTTGGGCAGTTTTCTGACCTGATGGGAAAACTGTCACAATTACCATGTGCTAAACATGAAGGAAAACATCGTGCTGAAACCTGCACATGGAGATAACCGATGCGTCAAACCCCCCAATCCGCCTTGGACAAGCTTAATGGGTATACTGTTCTTCCCCCTATAAATGGGAGGCCCAAGCCCAACAGTGGGACATTTATGGGCTGTTAAAAAATAAACTATTCAGGTTCAGAGTCCTAAGATAGTTTATTACCGAAAATATCTTCAAAACTCTTGGAAATAACTAATAATAATGGCATATGTAAAGATGTTTTTGTTACATGTATAAATCATAAACGTATTGGACATGGTATAAAATCGAAACCATGTAAAAAGTTTCATTCATCGGACAACGAACTTGTTGAGGATGTTTAGCAATATAAACTTTAAAAAGTTTCAAGACGCTTTCTACAAAATAAACATTAGAAACTTCTAAATTATTAAAGAACAGTAAACAACACTCAAAATGCGAACGTCTCAATAATTCAACATGGCCGTCAAGTAAATTCGAGACGTCCAAGAGATAATTCATCTAACAACTTTGTCTTTAAGCTCGCCAATTTGTTGCAAATTAACGCCCTGTCCCTCACTTGTTCTCGACCCAGCATTCCTGAACGCAATAAAAATAGAATAGACGCCTTTGTTAATATTAATGGCGAGAACTTTGTTCATTAGATAATGGATGACCTTTAGGAAGTTCTTTTATGGCCGTAATTCCGGTTTGAGAATTTAATCTGCTTCAAGACTTGTTGTTTACTTATGGATCTCAAAAGTGGCTGGTATTCATTTGCCTTTTTGTCATCTTATTTATTTCTATTTGCCGCCTCTAATTGTTTCGGATTTCTATCCGGCAAGTGATTTCTTACTAGAAAAATTATTTCAGTATGCAATGAAGTTTGATTAATTGCTTTTTTATTTAACTCGAATCTTAATTTTATAGGTAAAACAGGTCCAAAATGTTCTATACAATATTGAAAAAGTGACCATGATGATCTAAATACGTGGGACACTCAGAAAGTTTTGCGAAAACAAAAAAAAAATATATAGGTAAATATTTTTATATTAATTTTTTCAAAGTACTCTCCATCAGCCTCTATACAGATTTTCATGCGTCTGAACCACTTTTTCAGTCCACCGCAGACACCTCGTTTACAGCTTGCTCGAACGCTGACAGCGCATCTTCCAGCGACGAAAATTGTATCCCTTTGAGCTGATTTTTTATTTTCGAGAATAAAAAGAAGTCACACGGTACTAGGTCAGGGCTGTAAGGAGGGTGATCCGGGAGTTTGACTGGCGTGCTGTCCAGAAAGTCCCTCGTTTTGAGCGCGGTATGGCCGGGTGCGTTGTCGTGGTGGAGCATTAGCCCGCGCAGCCCCTGTGTTTGGTCGCTTTTTGCTCACAATAGAGGACACTTCTGCCAGTATTTGGTAGTATACCATTTGGCGTTGATGCTTCTTTGATTCCGTAAAGGAATTGACACCAAGTAGCCAGTCAAATTGAAAAAATTCGCGATCAAAATCTTCCCTCCGCTTCTAAGTCGCTTCACTTTGGTAAGCGTTGATTCGTTTTAAAACATCCAAACCGTCGACTGGCGCTACGTTTCTGGATCGTATTGATAAATCCAGGAGTTATCACCTGTAATGATGTCGTAAACACGTCGAGACGAACCTGCTTCAAATTTGTCTATCATATCACGGCACCATTCCACCCGGGCCTGCTTCTGAGCAATTGCAAGTTTGTGCGGCACTCAGCGTGCAACTATCCTCCTCACGCGAAGATGCACCTGTAGAATCTCGTGAAGGCTTCCCGACCCAATCTGCAGGACGTGCTGAATGTCTTGATATGTAACTCGTCTATTGTTTTGGATTAAATTTTTCACTGCTAGCACATTTTCTTCCGTAACAGCCGTCAAAGGGCGATCACTTCTTTCTTCATCCCCCAAAGTCAGTCGACCGCGCTTGAATTCGTTGTACCAACGATACACAGTTGCCTTAGAAGGGCCTTCATCCATGAATTCCATTTGAAGTCTATCGTACGATTCATCCGGTTTCAGGCGATACTTGAAATAGTAAAAATTATAGCGCGAAAATGTTCCCGGCGCAGATCCATTTTTCAATGAGACACGATAATTTAAATTAGCTCGCAAACAATGTGGATGGAAATTTTGAAATTGGAACGTACCTATTTTTAGTTATAAATAATCATATTTTCAAAATAGATTATCACTAGCCAGTCTGTCATACATAAAAACGTTTTTTCGCAATACTTTCCGAGTAACCTGGTATTTCTCTACAAATACGAAAAAAGCAACCGCCAAGCCTTATCTACTGTCGTGTTTCTATGCGTTCTTTTACTTTACGATCGGTATAAAACATTAATTATGTGGAATTTGTGTCAATTTTAACCAATTGTAAGGCAAATTAATTGATAGTACGATACAGTAACTCGTCATATGTAATGTTGGTAATTCAACCAGACATTCTATTTAAGGCCATATTTATCAAGATTTATAACACTCGCTTGGTTGAGCAAAAGTGCTCAAAATAGACGAATTTATTGATGTATTAAATATCAATTATGGACAAGTCGGCTTTGAGAGATATTTTTTCCAAATTATATACAGAATGCGGGGATTACAGTTTGATATAATATAAATCAGTAAGGTTTTTACCTTAAACATAATTCGAATGGATAAAGGGCAATTTATAATCTAAGCAAAAGTGAATTACACTCGTAATTCCCTCATTATTTATGCATGGAACGTTATGAACACAAATCAGTCGGCGTAATCTGAAAAGTGGATTTTGTGTAATTTTTAAACGAGTCAATAAAATTCATTTTTTAGAAGGTTGTTTAGAATTAATTTTAAGCAGTGCTAATTTAGAGAGCACATTAATATTCATTTATCATATTCTGAAAGTACGCTTGGAGTTGTCTGATCACAGGGATGAAAACAGTAGTTTTTGTCCATGGGAAGCGATTTTCCGTGGTGTCAATAAATTTAAAAACTATATGAACCATAGATAATATACACGCTATTCATGTCCCAACTTTTTTTACAGTCACTGCTAAATCGCAGTATAAATTGTAATAAAAAAATATCAACTATTTTGTAACATCATTTTATACTTATAAATTACTTTTCACTCAATTATTATTTAATTTTCAACTAAAGATTTACTATTGTTACACACACACAAAAACACTAGGTTTTTTCTAACTTAACTCATTTATTGACTTACACAGCCGTACGTGATTTTTTTCTGCAGGGTTGCCCCTTCACGCACAACTAACGACGCACTACCCCGACGATGAGATGTTTACTCACAATACCGTTGCCGATATTGCGTAGCCCACCTCCTGCTACTGTGGTGCTCATCTCCGAATTTATCGCGCGCAGCTCGCTTCTGGATCTCCTCTTAAACTACACAAAACTCCGCTTTCACTAAACTCTCCATTAAAGTCGTCACTGTCTTCTACTAAACTTCTCTTCAAACACACTAAATTCGTCACTATCTTCTATTAAACTTTTCTTCAAACTCTCTCATATCGCACTTGTCGCTTTGCTGTCTCAAACTGAACTCTCTGGTTTTTTTTTTTTATTGACTTGACTTTATGTTGTTGGTCCGAAGACCTCACAACTTTACCGGGGTTTTCGGGGCGAGTGCCTTTGCGAAGCGAAGGCGCTCGAGCCCGGGAGGCAACTTGCTCGAGGGGGCTCCCTAGGGAGTTTCACCTCGGCTCTACTGTTGCCATGAGAGGGGGATGAATCTAATGATGCCCACCATAGGGCGACACAATGCACTAATTGAGAGCGGGCGACGGGTAATATAAAGCCCGAGAGGAAGGATCCCGGCGGACCGGGATCGGCGGTTCGCGGTGGCCTATACTATCTTACTGCCGTTTCGCAACGTGTTATGGCTGGGAGAGAAGAAACGGCGAAAGAAACTTCCCAGCAACACGCCTAGTCTATCCTATGGGGGGGCTGTGTCTCCTGGCGTCCCTCGCGGGGACGTGGAGAGATCGTGATTGGCGGCGTCGACGCCGCCGTCTGTGTCTGTCTGTCGGTGCCTGCCAGCCTGCCGTCCTAACCGCGGGCGGGCTGATCCGAGCCAGCCGTTTTGTGATATCGTCGACCTTGTCCGTGAGGATGTTACGCGGTCGTCGCACGAGAGCCTTTCGTCGAGGCTTATAATCGGACGCGGACACGACGAGGGGATTTCGATGGTGCGGCGCTAGATCGAAATACTTACGCGAGAGCGACGTAATGTAGTTTTTGATGGAGGGAAGCTCCAGATCGCGGTGGAAACTCTCTGGTAGGCGCCCCTCGCGCTGCTAATATACCCGGTAGAATCTTCTGGAACCTATAATTTCGTTATTCTTTTATTTACTGTCTATCCCTTTCTAAACATTTATCTATCTCTGTCTTTTCTTTCCTTTTTCTTCGGTCTACATTTCGTTATTCTTTCGTTCCTCGTCTATCCCTTTCTAAAATGTATCCGTCCTTCTCTTTTTCTTTTACAATCTTCTACATCTTTCTGAAAGTGTTAAACCCACTCTTTTGCTAGAATGTACTACCCCTGGTCGCCACACTATCATCAGTGACCAAAAAATACTGGCTGGGTGAATGCAACAGAAAAAAAAATTACTTCACGTTTCTTCACGTATTTTTTGTGACTTATTAAATGAGTTTATCAGATTTAGATATGGCTTTAACGTCTGATTTCATTAAAGAAGTACCTAGTTGTTTGTTTAACTAACCAATTTTGATTTACTTTTCTCATATTCGAAATGAAAAGCAGAGTGTTAACCTGTTAACCCCTTAACCTCGGGTGAAAGACCTATTTAGGCACTCCAACTATTAGCACCCTTGTTACGCTCGTGCGGCAAACCATCTTATATCTCAACAGGTCACTTTAATCTCTCTTATAACAAACATCTACTATTCCTAGAAAAAAATGATAAAATTTTCGTTAACATTATAATGTAGTAACTAGAGTACTTAAAAGTTATATGAAATTTACCTATTAAGTACAATAAATACTTATCATACTGATAATCCATTTTCCGGGATATAATGTACCTATTTTTATCTATGTTATCGAACATAATATGTATATATAATTTTATGACAGTCAGTCAATTCTCAAGGTCCCTTTCATAATTCTATACTTGTTGTATTATTGTAATAGCAATGCTAGTTTGCCAGAGTAAAGTTTTGCAATGTTGCTTTTCAAGCTAGGGTCGTAAGACTCAGTACAATAAGTTAAATAAAACTAAATACTTGGTTGGTTCTTTACGTAAACTATATTCTTATGACATTGGTTTCAAAGGTTGAATTGTGCCGGGGAGTTTGCACCGTTTAGAATTTTAGACAGTTTTTCTTAGCTCATGTGCATATTGTAACAAATACTCTGTACCACATGTTGACGGTGAAGGAAACGTGGATATTAAACCTGAACTTAGAGATCACCAGTGCGTGATAGTCGGCAATCCATCTTATACATATGTGGATAGGTTTACCGTCCGTTTCGCAAAAATCCCACCAAAACCGTGATGCTTATCATAGTTGACTTTTATAACTTTTTCAGTGTATTGTTTATTTTAATTTGGAAGCATAAAATCTGATTAATAAATTTTCATGTCAAAACTTCCGATGAGACGTGGGTAGTAATTAGATAATAAACTAAGATATTATAATATACTTCCATCCGTATACGATTAATATATTAATATTTCATATAAAATTTTGATTAATGAAAGTTAGGAATTGCAAATCCCTAATTAATATTATAAATGCGTAAGTAACTCTGTCCGTCTGTCTATCTGTTATGCTTTCACGGAAAAACTACTGAAACTTAGTGTATATATATATATTCGATGCCGAGGATGAACATAGGATACTTTATATCCCGAAAAATGGTACATTTTCCGGGATAAAAATATATTTGTCTCTCTGTCTGTTATGCTTTTACGAAAAATCTATGGGACCGATTTGGCTGAAATTCTGTATATATGTAATTTTATTACCGAGGTTGGATAAGGCATACTTTACATCCCGGATAATGGGATAGATTTATATAAAGGTTATCCCAGAAAGTAGGATAGGTTTTTTTTGTGATTTGCCATTTTCGTCATATTAGTTATTTTGGTCATTTATGTAGTTTACAGATAAATAGACGGGGGGTAGATAAATAAAACTAGAACGGGTTGAAATAGAGGATGACAGTTTGTATGGGAGGCCAATCATTTTTCAAGTTTAATAAAAAATTATTATCTATAAAAAATGCGATAGTAACTCGATCTGTCTATCTGTTAAGCTTTCACGGAAAAACTATATATTAGGAGTACTGGATCGGTTTTGCTGTAATTTTGTGTAAATGTAGTTTTAATACTGAATTTGAATACATAAATACTTTTAATGCCGGGAGATGGGATAATTTGCGATATAAAACGAAGTGAATTTACCGGGGGCAAATAGCACTAACATAAAAATGTAAAAAATGTAACCTATATTAACGCCTGCTCTTTAAACAAGAAGGACGTACTATAATTTGATCAGCCGCGAGGTAAACTCTACTTGTTTCTGTTAGAAAACCTCAACTAGGCTACGTTAAACTCTTTTCATATAATAAAACCTCTAGGGATTATATTTTGATTGTTTGTACTTGTTATACAATTCTAATGCTACATGATAATCTGATGTATTTATTTCAAACAAACAAATATACATCTTTTGTAATCTTAATGAGAAAAGCTATGATAAAACATGACGAAATAAACTTAATCAAGATCATCTTGATGATTTAAATCCACAAACCCCAAATCATTCTGAGATTTCAGTTACTTGAGATAACTGGTTGTTACGAAAAATTAAATTAATATACGCTTACAACTGCTAAAATATAGTTTTACTTATCTATTATAATCTAAGTCTAATTCTATATTCTCTCTTGAAGTAATTCATTCTATTTATTCGTTCACTTGGCTGGAATTGGTATGCATATGTGTTTAGGATCGTCTTGCCATTTGCAAATCGAGGCTTCTGCAGTTTTTGTTACCTAATGTCGGCATTAAACACGCCAACAACACTCATTTTTTATGCCTGCGGTCTTAGTTATGTTTTCTGTTAATTTTTCTATTATAAGGCTTGGATAAACTAGTTTTTTCGAATGTGCTATTTTTTCAACTATTAAATGTCTAGTGTTTAAATGATATTAACGTGTGAAATAGTATCTTAGGTAAATACATGAATCACCAATATTATTTTTATCCAATATTTAGTAGAGAAATTTTTGATGGAACGTAGATAAAAATATAAGATTAAAATGAAACATAAATAAACGAATGCCCTTTTCAGTGTTTGTTTATTCCTACTTCATGTCTTTGTGAATTAACCGAAGGTATCCATGTATTTTTAGTCATGCGGGATAAACGCAAAATACTTTTTATCCCGGAACAGTGGTTAGTTTCCACGAAATACTAGTCCGAAGTTTATGCGAGCGATTTTGCTAAAAAGTAAATATTAGGTTGGGGAAAAAGTTTCTTCGCATTTTATATAAAAATTCAAAAGGTTTTTTTTATAAAGTTTATTTACATTTGACTAAAGTATGTAGGTGCCATTTTGTTGGATAACTTTTTGCCATCTTGTAGGTAGGGACATGATTCCATTGCTATAAAAATTTTGGGGCTTCTGATCAGAAAACTGCGACAAGTGGTTTTGGCAGTCCTCTCGTAATGTTAACCTGACACTGCTTAAGGAATTCTGCAGAGACCGAAACAGGTGAAAATATGAAGGTGCAAGGTCAGGACTATACGGCGGTTGCATTAACACCTCCCAGCCAAACTCTCGTAATTTTTGGTGAGTGGCTAAAGATGTGTGAGGTCTAGCGTTATCATGTTGAAAAACCACACCCTTCTGTTGATTAATTCCGGTCGCTTTCTCTCAACATTTTGCTTTAATCTCATCAGTTGTTCGCAGTACAGTTCAGAATCGATGGTCCTGTCTGGCGGTAACAGCTCATAATGAATAATGCCCTTCCACTCCCACCATACACACAGCATCATCTTGTTACGAGTTAACCCGGGTTTCGCCACAGTCTGTGAAGCCTGACCGGCCTTTGACCACGATTTTTTTCACACTTTTCATCACCAGTTATCAGCTTCTTCAAAAATGGTTCGGTTTCATTACGTCGTAATAAAGAATGACAAATGAGTACACGGTTCATTAGGTTTCTTTCAGGGAGTTCATGAGGCACCCAAATATCGAGCTTTTTTGTGTACCCAGCTTTTTTCAAATGCGCCAAAACCGTTTTGTGGTCAATTCCCAGTTCTCCAACTACATCTTAACTACTAATATCCAACCTTGCTCCACTTTTTCAAAAATGGCATAAATTTTGTCCGTAACAGGGCGACCAGAGCGACGTGCATCTTTGATATCAAAATTTCCGGATTGAAAACGCTTAAACCAAATTTGTGCTACTCTCACAGATACTGCATTAGGTCCATAAACATCACAAATTTTTTTCGGCTTGTGTTGCATTTTTACCTTTTTTGTAGTAAAATTTTAAAATGTATCGAATTTCTTCATTAGATTCAGTCATTTTAACAATAAGAAAAACAAATAAAAATCACACATTTTCCTAATTTGAATTTGGAATTGTCTTCTTTAAAATTAAAACTTTTTAATGATACGAAAACCAGCCAGATACAAATGGTTATAGCCAAAGAGATCTTATTACAAGTTCATACATACTATATGCGAAAAGACTTATTCCTCAACCTATTATATAATATTTATTATCCTATTGTTACTTAGTTCTCAGGGGTACCTAATCAAGTAAAGTAAACAAACCCAATGCCAACATTTGCTTTATTATTTTGAGTTATTTTCATTATTTGTGTATCTGTTACTTACATTAAATATCTGGGTGAACCCCCCGAGCGCGTCACTGCCGGCAACCAGGTTTTTCAAATGGTCTATATTTTCTTAAGAGTTTTTCGCTTGAAGTGCTTTGTTGATAACAATAATGAGAATGAATCAGTTATGTTTTGGCCCAAAAATTAATGGTCTAGGCTCTAGCAAGAGTTTTAAAAAACGTGGTTGCGGACAATGGTGAGCTCAAGAGGTTGGCCCAACTCTCAGTAAAATATTACATCTTGTAGCATAGTGGTCAAAACACCACCAAGTCATTCAAATTATGTGGAATTAAATCCTGGTCACGAAACATGCAGCACTAAGACGTCTTTTCTGACTTAATATGTATATTGTTATAATTACCATGGGCTAAAGTTAAACGAAGCCGTTGTATTGTAGTTAAACTTGTATTTATATAACCGAAGTTTAAAAGTCGCCAGTCCTTGGTCAAGAGCGGTGGGTACACTACCCGTTCCCTTATAATACGGAGGTCCCAGTCCAGCAGTAGGACACAGTATGGACTGGTATACGTTTTCCTGAATAAAGATTAATTTACCTCGCACTATTGAATATTAATAGAATAGAATATATTAATTACATGATAATTTGTTGTTGTTATTGATTTTACGTAGATTTCAGAAAAAGTACTTGGTGTAGCGTATAGACAAGATGGAATTTAAACATAGCATAATTTCTTCCCGATAATAAATTTGTTACTTCGTTATTTATGTACGGTAATAATTTGTGGCTCATTAGCATTCGTGATAAGGCTGCTCGTTGATGTAGGAAGGACAGTCGAGGCTGATACATAATTATTTCATTTCTTGATGATTTCTGCTATTTTACATAACTTTCGCTTTTATTTTGAAATTAAACATATGTCTATTGGCCATGTTATCGTGATTTTGATGATAATAATAATTACTCTTTTATTATCATATGTATATACTTCATAAAATTTTAGTTTCTAACCGAGATCTTTATTATTCAGTATGAATACACACCATCGCCCCCTCCCCTCACCTTTAACTAAATTGTGGATTTGAGTAACGATTAACAACAAGATTTCTTGTGTGTACACAAGATGTTACGTTTATAGGACAAAAAACAGTTGAGTTGCTTCCTATCCTTCAAATATTGATAACCATTCAAGTTCTTAGCAAAAACCTGCGCTTATGAGTCAATTAAATGATAAGTAGGTGTAAATGGCAATGACACTATCAGTGCTTTGCAGCTATTTAAAGCAACACTTGATTGATATATTAAATCAAGATCACGTACTGTGCCTAGTACTGTCTATCATGTGTGTACTGCTATCAGTAACTGTGAACATATATGGACATCATGTATCATATTTAGCAACAATTTAATTTGTAAATTAATATTTTCAAACCCGGTGTTACTAATTTTATCTTTGGATAATTTTTCTTTATATACAAATAAGACAAGTACTTCTATCAATATTTGCAGTGTATGTAATATACTGATAGGAATGAGAATGTCAATGTTCATTAGCCCTCTTTACTTACTTATCTATATTAATATTATAAAGAGGTAAAGTTTGTGAGTTTGTGACGTTTTAGGGGGTAATCGCCGAAACTACTGAACCGATTTAAAAAATTCTTTCACCGTTGGCAAGCTACACTATCGCCGGTTGACACGGCTATATTTTTTTTTTTTTAAATAGGTATCTTTACTAAAACTCCAATAGTGTAACTCAAGCTGTAAAAAAAATACTTAAAATCGCGTGCGCTGAGAAAACTATTGATGATAGAATAAAATAATGTACTACGACTTTGCAGAACACATCATTATTTACAAAAAGTTTTTCGACAGCATATTTCTAAGTATTATAGTTATGCCACAATAAGTGTTCTTTTATTTTAAAAATTTAATTAAATCGCCGCCGCTAGAAAAGGCTCTTTATTTGTATCTTGGTATTCATCATTATCAAAATAAATTACTGCATATTCAAGACTGCTTTAATACCTTTATATAACTTTTTGAATTATTCAATTCCGACATTCCATTCGAAAGATATCACGAGTTTAAAAATGTAAGTATTAGAAAAAAGTTGCGTGGTCGCCGCGCACCCTAATCGGCTATATAGGCTTATGCGATATAGGCGTCACTGGGATACGGGCAATACGGGAGGGGAAATATTTTGAATTCGCTTGGTAGGTAATTAAATTCAACAAAAAATAAAGAGGTCAAGTTTGCGAGTTTGTGACGTTGTAGGGGGTAATCTCTGGATCTACTAAACCGATTTTGAAAATTCTTTCACCAGTGGAAAGCTACATTATACCTGAGTGATCTGGGGTATATTTGATTGTGATTAATAATAAGTATTTTTTAATTTTTTTCTGATGCCTAGCGAAGTGGGCACGTGTCAGCTAGTCTAATATACAAGACATACCTGGTACTTTGCCATATCAAGTATTAATAAATTTGTTGGACTTAAAATTGCTAAAGGGAAAACAAACCCATACAACGAAGAGTGCGCCGAAGAATTTTTCCACTAGTATTAAAGGTAAACTAACTAGAATAAATTGCTTTTATTCATATTGCACTACGGTTGAATGCGGCCGGTTTATTACGGAGCAACGGAGCGCTCCGTGCATTCTGCATTACTCCCACCAGTGTACCCTTGGGCTACCAACTAGAAATTACGCTCGGCATGTCCTTGAGCACATTCCTCTGAGCTATAAGTTTCGCCTTTCCGCTTTATTTTAATCTTTAGTTTTGCTAATATCATATTAAACTTTTATTAATATCCATACTGCTATATATTTTTTGGTTATCACAATTTTGTATATAATCCAAATTTATATTCAGGTTCCTAAGGGAACGAATTAGGAATATTGGATATTTATGTGCCGGATATTTCGGAAATCCCTTCTGGATACCGAATTAAAGCAGAGGCTTTAGCTATTAACGAACCCGCATGGAAAACAGTAATTAATAAGTTGTAATTATACCAAATGTAAAGCCGAATTTACATTTGCATTAGATTACATTCCACCCATTTTAATATTATATAAAATTATTAGAGCTAGGCTGAAGATTTTCATACGCCGTTTCTTCTCTTCAAGCCATAACATGTTGCGAAGCGGTGGTAAATTAGATTAGGCTCCCATAGAGTAGATAATAACTATAAACAAAATAAAAACTAAATAATTAAAATTAATAAGTTGGCGGTAGGCTAAATGTAATTTAACACTACTCGTTGACACTTGACATCTTTGTCTTCCGTGATCACGGCCACTGAAAAGTGGCCGAAACGTCGGAATAACCAAAATCAAATAAATTACCGCGCTTAAAACCGTTAAAACGTAGTTTTATTATGTATACAAGTCGCGGAAACTTAAGAAAAAAAAACACTAAATTTTATTACGAATCAAAACTTAGGTCAGAACATTCTTTATTTGTCTTGTCCTGTCAGGAAAATTTTGGAGGAGTGGAGGGGTTCCGAGTTCAAACAAGCACTCCGTGTTATGGATAACGAACTTATATTCTTTACCCTGTGATATTTATTTTACAATTAGTCTAGAAATTTCACTCCTATGTCTTTTAAAATACGATAACAATCTTTTACGACATATTTTTATAAATTTAAAACTTTCTGTATCAAAAAGCCTTACCTTGTAATCAGCCACAGCGTTAATTTGGCATTTTAAGGGTCGGGATCACGAAGAGCCGTTCCGAGCAAAATGTTTTTCATTACGGTGTTATTAAATTTTTTATTGCTTTTATAGCTGCTTTCATTTAACTTAATTTAGTTTAGTTCAGTTTGTCTTCGATGTTTAACCTAGTTCCGAAAAGAAAGTGACAGCTGGTAGCAACTAACTATATTTATTTGTTATTAAGTAACATGGATCTATAATTCTAAACGTAGACCGATTTAGTTCTGTATTGTTCTGTTACTTTTAATCATACAATCATATTGTAACATGAAAAGTGAATTGAATTTCAGTATTGCCTTGATGCTTAGATTTACATTATTCACAAAGTATCGATTCGTCGTAATTTTACAGACACGTAACATCTGTGAAACCTTATTGATTTAGTTCTAATATTCGGTATGAAATTGAAAGAAAACTTATTATCTAAGATTTTCAGTGTTAAGACTGACTTGATCTGAAATATGTTTTAACATAAAACATATTAATAAAGTGTTTGTTGTAAGTTATGGCGATGTTTATTCATATCACAAATGTAGAGGGAAAATTATGATTTGTGAAGCCTTTTGTTGAATAGTAAGTATGTAAAGTGCTGTTTTGGGAGTAACGTTTTTTAACCGGACAATTTTCGTTTATATTACTATTCTACCTTGATTAAGTCATCGATTTATGCCTAGTTCCTATATCTTACCGACCGTTCATTTGCTCTACTATCAATTAAAATTCGACATAAGTTCCATACAAGTAATGCCAAAATTCAACCGATGGTAGGACAACTGAATGTATAGTAAGATATAGGAACCGACTTACACTGTTACATAGTATGAATATGGCGGTAAATTATTCGGTTTTCAGTTACTTTAATACAGGGATTCCCAAAGTGGTCGATATCGACACCCTGGGTTCGAAATCGGTTTCCCAGGGGTCAACATAAACGAAAACTGATCTTGGGGGTCGACGAGGTTTAAAAATCGACCCCTATTTATTAACACGAGTTCTTATATAAAACTTTCAAGATATTGTATAAGTTGTGTTACGTATACCACTTGTTATAAGAATGACTAATATTTTAGAAGGAAGTATCGTTGTTGTACTTTTATCTTTACTTTGAGATTTTAATGTTCTTTTCAGAAAATAATTACCTACTGAAGTATTTTTACGTAATTTCTATTCATGTTTATTAATTACACTTGATATTTACTGAATTTTATGTTTTTTTAATTTGTTGAATTTTGATGAACCCGAGCAAATGATATCAAGTTTACTCACTCAACCAACCGCAAAGTTTTTTAATTGGTAAATATTTTGTATCAATACGAAAAAAACTAGAGAAAGGATTTTAAAAGTAATTTGACTATGGGGGGTCTGAGGTACCAGTTCGTTTTGGAAAAGGGGTCTCTTGCCCAAAATAGTTTGGGAATTCTTGATTTAATAGAACATAATCATAAACAAAACGAATCCGTCCGTTCGATTACATTATGAATACATTTTTCTTTCTTTAGTTGACATAGTTATACCATCTGGCACAAATCGAAGGCTGCCGTCGTAAAAATGTCGACACATTTTCATTTTACGGTAATCGTGTTACTTAAATTGGATCCGCAATGCAATTCAGTACAGTGCACTGCACATATTCGGGACAAGTACGCCGAATGCAGCCGATGACACAGATAAGAGCTGCTCGCTGGAGATCCTTGACGGGCCATTGCCTGTCGGATTTTTTCATAGTCTATCTAGGTGGGGGCAATCACGTCCGGTACATTTTTAACATCGAGTGATTGATAAGGGTCACCAGTGTCATCGTCGATGCCGCATCAATTAAGCTGTCACCGAATCATACCTCTTGGTCACACCTGATGGTTGTGCACTCGATCACGACACGCGGCACCGCGTTTCAGTGTTCAACCGGCCGCGGACGGAGACGGACGCCCTTTGTCCCCTTTGCTTAACTGAAAACGCGACCCTTTGTAACATTTCTTCAAATATTTTTAGTTCGCGGAAATCGCGTGTCTTTCAGTATTTTCGGTGTTGTAACGCAACTGTTGTGCACAAAGAGATTTTATTTTCTTTTTAACCGATTTGAACGTTGTGAGTCGATGGGATGTGTTGTGTTTACAATAATACCATAAGGTTAGTTTGTTTATGTCTATCAGCTGTGAGTTAGTACTTGTTCCCAAACATTGTTTATAATATTTTCTCACTAGGAAGCTTTATATTTTGACTTTCAGTATGCTTTTATAACACTAATAACATGTTTAACTTATCCAATTGATATTATTAAAATAGGTGCCATGTATATTAATCCAGTCAAATAAGGTCTGAAATCAAAATTTTGTGGCATTCAACTTTGCATTTTTGATATAATGTAGTTTTAATGATACAAAAACAATATGTAAAGGTTTTCGTGCCTGCAACCCCTGGCAAGGGTTAAATTTTTTTAAAGTGTCTTTTGCAATTACTCGAAAATGGTAAAAGTTAGACAAAAAAGTTGTACTAAAAATTTGTAGAGCTTAAAATTTTACATAAAAAAGATTTTATGACTTTTTTCCTCCGGTCAAAATTAACCGACTTAGGGATTTTTTTAAATTTACGTTTATCCTTTAAACTTAAAACCTTACTAACTCTAAAAAAAATCTCAATTCTTGCCGGGGGGTTGCAGACATGAAAAGACATTGTTTTTGTATCATTCAAACCACCACATTATATCAAAAATGCAAAGTTGAGTGCCAACATTTTGATTTGAGACCTTATTTGACTGGATTATATTTTCTAGTGTCCTTTAACGTTAGTTATAGACTTTTATTTTATCTGTTATATTACGTATACAGAATCGAATAAAAAAATTCAAAAGTTCAATTGAGTTCAACGCCGTAAACTGTGAAGCGTATCTTTAATTAAAGGCAACATTGTCAGTGTTAATGTAAGCTAAATAAGTTGTTAAACAGGTAATTGTTATGAGATGTAAATTTGACTCATTTAATTTTTTTTTTTAAGTACTCTTAGGTGAAAAATAAGTTAATTAATCTTACATATAATAAAATTGTAGAAGTCAAATTTCTGTACAATGAAAAAAAAAAGGTTAAAATTGGGTCAGGGGGATGTAAGAAGTGAAAAAGAACTCATTTAGATTCTCTGTTTGTCTGTGTTTGTACCGGCTAATCTCCGAAATGACTGGACCGATTTAAATGAAATTTTGTATGGTGGTAGCTTATATCCCTGGTCAATATATAGGATACTTTTGATCCCGATTCCGAAAATTAATGAGTTCCCGTGGGATAGTTAAAAAAAACTTTAATTACTAAAACAGCTTATTATACAACTTATGCACCTAATTAAGTATTGATATTGCCGGTATCGTCATCATACAATAAAACAATTTATACATTAAAAAACAATTAGGCTATATATCATCACGCTAAGGCCAATAGGAGCGGAGCACCAATGAAGAATGTTTTAAAATCGGGAGGGTTTTTTTAACTATTCCACGCGGACGATGTCGCGGGCAGAAGCTAGTATTTAATAAATTTAATAGTTAGATACCATTAGTTTCATTAACTTGTATTCAATTGCGAATATTGTTACTTCATTATCATAGACAAAGTTATTGTTTGATTATATAACTTCCATTTAACTAGTCATTAAAGTTAATAAATATTCATATATATATATATATATATATAATAAATATTATATATATATATATATATATATATATATATATATATATATATATATATTTACCTGTGACATATTGTAAATAAACGTATAGTTTCGAATCATGTGCGTTTTTATTACATCTGTCAGATAAAAACTTTACTCAATATCTCTGATTTTTGTTTTTATCAATTTCACAAAAAATTCGTCGATCGGTTTGTCATACTTATTTTATGCTATTTTTTTTCAGACTTCTTTACAGAAGTTGGTTTAAGCAAATTCGGTAGAGATCAAAAGTAAGTACTTACTACCTGTGTATAGATAAGATTATTCTTCTGAAATTGTGTTAGTCGTTTCTAAGTCGTCTGTGCCCTATGTATCCTTCGGGGCCTTATGTTTGCAAGGAGACTTCCAAATCTAGGCTAATTGTTAGCCTACGAAAACGGTTAGATACATGTGTGTATGTGACTTGACATGTTTGTGGGTTAAAAGAAAATATGCTTACCTTTTAAAAAAGACTTCCGTGACTTTACAAACAATATTGTTACAACTCGGGTCCCGACAAAACAAAATCCACCTGCATATCTGAAACAAAGCATATTTATTACCTGCCGGCATTTAAACTAATTATAACTCTTTTATGACCGTCTTTTTTGTTGTTGACTTTGTGTTTAAAATTTGTGATTAGAAAACAGCCCATTGTTATTGTACTCTTTTATGGCAGTTTGCGGCCGAGTCATTAGTCAGGTGTGATGAATTAAGCCGAGTTATATACGGGGGCATTGAATTTGTGCAGTATAAAACTATGACCTGATGGAGGGGGAGACAGTCGAGCGAGAACCACGAGCGAAGCAAGACGTGTGTACTACAATCGGGAATCTAATAAGTGACGGACTTTGCGCGTTCTATTGAGTTACGACCTTCTGCATTACGGTTGGGCTTGTTGTGTTCGGTTATATTTGTACCTGTGTTATCCGTGTTTGTATAGTTCTAATAAACTCTATAATCATTCCAACGGCATTTTAATTCGAGTCCCGTAACTCGTAACAATATACACAGCGTAAGCGTAACCCACTTACGCTGTGTATATTGCTTGTATTTCAAATTTTCCTTCTTTCTTAGGGCTACTATTTTGTTAAGTTAAATAAAAATAAGTTTATAAATCTGCGGGCTCGTGATATTTCTGTAAACGCAATTACCTATACATTAATTTATACTCTCGTCAAAATTGAATTAAAATTTAAGAACAGTAGATAATATTGTTTAAACTCTAATTTAGGGATCCAATTCAGGGTGGATAGGATTACCCAAGCGACACATTCCGACCATCTTTTTCTTATTATACCAGTCTAATTTCATCCTGATTTAGATAAAGCGTCCGAAATTTAGTATAAGGCAAAAAGGGTTTCAGTCAAAGTAGCTGTTGATCTCTTACGAGCTACTATGCGACATTCTAAGAATATAATAATAATCTACATTGCACATTATTAAAGATGCCAGACCATACCCTCTGTGGCTGGGCTAATTCTTCAATTTCGCTCTTCAATCGCACCTAATTTCATGTTCTGGTTGTCCGGTTAAAGTAAAGACAAGACTTATAGGATGATAGACAAGGTCGATGGGTAATTAATTAGCCAGTCAATTGCCCATTTGTTACTACGACCAGTTAGAATCAATCACCGGACTGTCAATATCTGATACCATAAAAAGATGTGTTGATAGATTGACTTGGCTAAGTATCTCGCAAAAAAGTAGTGCTTGACGCGTCGGTCCAGACACAGTTAATTAATGAACGAACGAGCAAAAATGTAGGTTTTTGTTATCTATTTACCTTGACATCTTGTTGGATATTATTGCCAGAGCACTAAGCATTTTCAATAAAATCGAAATATGAAAGTTTTCAATTTAGTATTTTCTGGGCTCTTTGCGATTATTACTCTAAATAGAAAATATATTTGATTTGTTGCCGTATCTCTATTGTACAAAGAGAATACACCTTCCTATCAAGTTTTATCCATATAGACTTATGTTTCTGGAAAAATGCCAGGTTTTGCCAGGTGGTAGGGCATTTGCCCGACTGGATGGCTAACCACCCCTGGTCTAGAGTATGCCGCCATAACGACTTTCAGTTATGTTACGGCATCATTGTCCAGGTTCCAGTTTCTCCTTCAAGGCCGGCAGCACATTGGTATCACCTCTGGTATTGCTAATGTCCATAGGCGACGGTAACCACTTTCCATCACAGTTGGGCCGTCAGCCTGTCTGCTGTACTTCAGCAATTAAAAAAACAATGATTGTGACAGACGAATTCACAGAAGGATGTGACGATTTTGTAAGGTTTCCGTTTTTGGTAAAATACCTTCAAAACCATAAGAGACTGAAACGAAAAGTTATTAAAGCTATTATAAAAGGGGAATGGCGTATTATCCAACTTAGTGGATGTCAGTGTCACAACTAAAGTGAAAATTTTCAATGCGACTCTTTGTATTCATACGATGGCATCGAATTGCATAATAATTAAACGCGACGTTTTATTACAATTGCAGTAGATCGTCGGTGGATAACGCGCTTGACTTTGCTTACGGTAAACATGCTAATGACAGCGGACGGTGAACCGTCAGCATAATTCTTTGATGGTTTAATAACTACCAACCATTTTCTGTGAAGTTAGAAGTATTTGTTAATTCCCTTGAAAAAAGTCAGCGAGTTTACAAAAAATGAGTGAAGTTTCTTTTATAAGTGTAAACAGTTGTTGTTTGTGAATATTAATTAAAGCTAAATTCAACCTTCGTTATGTCTTGCTGTCGACTATTTTGAAATGCTTGACGACGAAAGTCCATCTCTTATGACTTATGATATTGAGACGGCAGAATTGGTCCATGAACTTACTCATTCTCTCACTTTATTCACTCTCTTATGGATATAACCGACTATTGGATTCTCCACGCGACATTACATACTCTTTAATAAAATATTTACGTTTCACATTAGGTTGTGGCAGAGTCAAGTTGGAGTCACTTTCTTACTAAAACAGCCTATTGATAAATTTTCCTATTTGTACAATACACACTGACAGAAGGTGAATTGATAGTTTTGAGCTTCGTGTGTTTTGTGTGGTCAGTATGAGAGCTGATAGGTATTTAGCAATTTTCATATCTTGATATCCCAGCACTTATAATTTTCTTGTATCTTCCCCGTTTTATCCCTTATTTTCATCTAAACCCCGTAACGATCGGAAGTCCTATACGATTCTGCAACTTTAATACCTTGTTGTAGATAAACTTGGCAGAAGTACTACATACCTTCACATAAATACACGCTTAAATTTCTTCCTATCATTACATACAGACATATTTGTATGTTATTTTGTATCGGTAACGGGTCTGCTTCATCAGGAGGTTAGTACCCGGGCAGCTGAAAAATATGGGTGTGAAATTGATCGTTACCATCAGCTGTGACTCAATTTACTGTTTTATTATCACTAATAATAGGCGCCTATTAAATTAACACGTTTTCGAGAGAATTATTTTTAAAGTGAAAACTTTTTTAGCCACGTTGGGCACTTTTTGGTAGGGGAAAATCTTATGTGGTCGCGTCACCGACATGCTCATGGTTGGCGCATGCGCAGCGGCCGGGTGCTGTGTGCGTTAGACACTTTTTGGATGGGTGAAATCTTGAGCGTTCGCGTCACCGAAATGCTTGTAGCAGTATATCTGTAGCTATACAGATGACGTATTGTGCAACATTAGTGCTGTGTATATCTTATAAGTGAAATTGAATGGATTTAGTGAAAGTTCAATGTGTATATACTGTGCATTGTTGAAATAGTGTTTTAATTCAAACATTATGAAATTTCAAATTTTAATCCTAAACGTTCTAAGTTTTCACTTCTATCGGCAGTCTCTATAACTGCCAATTTTTTTTTGTACGCTCTTTATTTTTCTTCTTCTATCCCCAAGCTAACGTCTAAGTTGTGAGAGTAAAGGGACCCAATTTACTACTGCCGCATTAATTCGATTGACGCATCTGAGCTTCAGTATCGTCTAGAGAACGGTGAGATAACCGCAAGATAAATCTCTTTTATTTTTACCTCCGTAACTTAAACCGTCTGAATGAAATATGTACTTCGCTTACATTACAAACTAACCGCAATCCTTATCTCCGCACTTGGAATCAGCTAAAGAGTATGTTAACTCGTTTGAGAAAGGGGACTACTATATTGAATCAGTCACATCTTCAATATTACGTTATATATTACTTAGGTTTAGTTTTGATATAGGTGATGACCATAGGGTTACTGCTTGTCCCGAAAAGCAGTACGTTTACCGCGGAGGTTGAATTTAAAATTTCAACATGCAAGAAAAGCACTAGTTTTAAATGTTTAAAATTAATATGACTTTGCCTTGCTTGTACAAAAGCTAATGAAAAATACAAGTTCTAAACTTGATCAAATCTTTCATTTATAATATCTACAATATTGTTACGAGTGCGGGACTCGAATTCAAATGCCGTTGGAATTACTATAAAAATTTATTAGAACTATACAAACACGTTTAACATAGGTACAAATATAACCGGACACAATAAGTCTTTATGTAATGCACAATTAAATAACACGCGCAAAGTCCGTCACTATATCGCTTATCGAATGTGCACGTCTAGCTCGTATCGTAATCGTCGCTTGACTGCCCCACCCCTCCGTTCGGGCATTGTTTTATACTGCACGGTGCAATATGTCTATCTCATCGCGTGCACTCGATTTCCCGGAATCACACCTGGCCACTGCCTACCGGAACAGATTGAAATACACAATAGGCGGCTTTTCTAATTACAAATATTAAATACAAAGAAAACAAAAGAAGTGCAAATGCGGGCGATAATAAAACTTGGGGTTTATGGCCGCAGGTGTTCATTCGCATTTGTTGTTGTGTTTCGTGGAATTTTGGCTAAGGCGTAGCAATATTATAAAATTCTAGACATGCCGTTTCTGTACATTGAAGCTATTTATAAAAAAACGACTATATAAGCGATGGAGAATACGATGCAATTTTTTTAGATTTTCTTGTCTGTTTGTTCGGGAGTAACGTAAAAACTACGGAGCCGATTTCGATGCGGTTTTCGCTGATCGACAGCTAATTCTTAAACTTAAACTCTGCGCTACTTTTTATCCCGGGAATCCCGCGGGAAGTTTTTTGGGAATTATTTAAAATGACCAGATTAAAAATATAGCGTGTGTGTACAATTCACAAGCAGTAGAAGTGAAACAAAGTGTGCAAGCGGTGCGAGATATTCTAAATTTCGTGACGTCACATTTCATATATTAAATAGTTACAATATATTTAAGCTACTACTAAAACACGAAATTTAAAGTATTAACGAAAAACTTCAAAACATTTCCAACTCTATCTCTATGAGCTTGTGTTTAAATGATTATATATAATGTATTATATCTCATTCTCTCGCAGGCTTAGTCCTATAGATTTCTGTGTTTATCTCTTTTTAGTGTCGCTTTTTCGTTTCATCAAGTTTCAAATCACAACGATTCTAAAGAAATCACTTTAAAAAAGAATCGAATTCCAATGTGGTTTATTGATCGATAGCAAATGTAATGTAATAAAATGTGTGATATTTTTTATCCCGGGAATCTCGAGGGAATTTTCCCGGGAGCTTTTTGTAGTTGTTCGGGTGTGTAAAAATTAGCTTATTCGAACACAGTTTTCATTAAAACGATAGTTTACACTCTTTTTTAAATGTTGTGTCCTGGGAATCCCGCGAGAATTTGAAGTCAAGAATGGACGAAGTGGCGGGCATAATCCTTCATATTAAAGTTATTGATAAGAAACGAGTTCGTCAAATGTCTCTCTCGTTTAGGCTCTCTAACATTTTCTTTTGACGTTTTATTGAAAGTAATGTTCGAACGCTTACTACTTTGATGTTACGTGCTTCGTAATAAGTTTATTGCCGATCTCTGAACGAGATATTACAGAATGAATGACGAAAATGAAACTGGTATTAAGAAGACTTACTATTACAAAGAAATAGTTAGTATAATGTTTAAGGTAATGTTACATTTAGTAATTAGTTAATTGTATGGTTGTTCTTGTCATGTTCCTTTTAAGGTTAATAATTAATTTTGTAATGTACTCTCTTATTTCTAAACGATACAATCGGACATTTCCTTAATTGAATAATAGTTTTGTTATATTTTTATTTATTCTGTGATTAGCGCCTGTTTTCTATAGAGTAGTATTCTATAATTTACCATAATTATATGTAACAATATTTATCTCTAGAATGATGTGGTGATTCTGTAGATTATAATTTAAAATCTCTCAATTGTATATAGACGGTATTCACAACATTTTATTTTCATGTTGGCAGAAGTGATAGATTGTTTACTGTGTTCGATTTATTGTATTATATGTAGAACTTTAAATATAATTTTATATAATATAATATATAACATATTATCTACAATTTCCAAACGATTATGTAACAAATTGTTGTCATTCATAACCTTTTTACTTAAAATGGTTTATCAATTACTTCAATCCACTATCGGTTGTGCCAATTTGCTAAGTTTCTTATACTGTAAAATTGTTGAAGGGATGGCGAGGTGTTCTAAAAATGTCTGTTGAGTGCGTCAGTTCAGTGTATGAAATGTATTTAAGCCGTAAGGTTCTCTGATTGTAAGTATAGTGACCAGTTGCTGTTCTTTTATTACCATAAAATCTTCTGAGTTGTTGCAAGTATTATAATACCTATATATTCAAATTAATGAACGTCTAAGACAATCTATATCTTAGAGACCCATATTATAAATATGAATCACTCAACAAAAGAAGTCTTCAAAATACGCCGTGTTACGTTTGATTCTTATAATGCATAATTCTTTTTTAACTATTACAAATGTTTCGTTATATTCCTCTTATGCTTCGTGTTTATTTTGAACTTTTTTTAAAGAAGCATTAAGGAAGTCATTATTCAGACGATTGCAATTTAAATTCTAAATTTAGTTGAGTGCACTCGTTGCCAGGCGTGAAGAAATGTCGGTATGCCAAGTGTTTTTGTTTTCCAACTGTCAATTCTTTGGCATTTATAATTATGACATAAATTCTTTTCTACGTGATATTATTTTAAGTGGCGGGTATACTGTTGTTTCCCTTAAAAGTAGGGCAGTAACCTTAGCCCAGGAGTTATTTGAGAACTGAAATTGTTATTTTTTTTAACCAGGCCTTAATATTTTTGAACGACTTATCTCTAGTATCTTGATATAAATAAATAAAATTGAAATATTACTGTCCCTTTCATCTAGCTCTTCACACCGTTTGAACACAACACAAAAAACACACATTGCCGGTCGGCAATGTGTGTTTTTTGTTCCTCTCCTCTAATCAGGCACACGTTCTCTGGCACACTACAAATTTTCATGTCATCCTTCACACAGTCTGGCATCTCTTTTTGACCTGTCTTTGTATTTATACACATGATCACAAAACACACATCAGCTACACGTGAAACTGGATAATTGTTTTACTAATTGTATTATGTTAGTTGCACGTGTCATTAGCACGTTTGCGTTGCCGTATGCTGTAAATGATTTAATTCAATAATCCATTAAACATTTGAGTTTAATTTACATATATTATTGAACTGATGTTGCTAGTACAACTAATGATTAAATAGCCTGCGGATGGTAAATTTACACACTGATTAGTTTTGTCATACGATTATCAATTTTTGTTTTTAGACAACGTTTCATTAATACGTTAAATATAAATTATTGTTTCTGTTGAACATAGTTAAATCATACTGATACTAGCAAGTATGTAACATAATAATTAATATTTAGTAAAAATAGTCTAGTTCCTAAGTTTTCCACACTGCTGCTTTCGTGATAATTTGAATAATGATCTATATCGTGCTAATGATCTATACCCATATCCCTATTATTATATCCCGGGTAAACTTATCAATTTCTTTGATATACATATCTTCCTTATAATGTCCACACTGACTTATACACACACACACACACGCACACACACACACACACACAAATATATATATATATATATATATATATATATATCCTATCTCCGAATTTCGTAATAAGCTTAAATAGTTGTCTATTCGCTCTCGCCGGAATAATCACTTACTCTCACTTCTGCACAATATCCTTTTCAATCCCTGTACTCCCCATGTATATTTAAATTATTTTTTTAGTTTCCTCTATCAAATTCATTCCTGTAATTTGCGCTCAAATGAAAATCTTCTGCTAACGATACCTAAACACACTTCGTCCTTCGTAGGAAATTCTTTTGCTGTACAGGCTGTTCGCCTGTGGAACTCCCTCCCCTTGAAAATCAGACAAGCTAAATCCATTTCTACATTCAAACACTTCATCACTGACCATTATTAGTCCATTAAACAATATTTGTTGCAGTAAATAGAATTATATTATTGTTCGCATGTTGGTATATGTAATTTATATTATTATACTCTATTTAATTATGTATATCTATATTAGTTTATTATTATTGTTTTTTCTTTAATTATGTTTAATTACGATTGAATTAGTTTTAATTTAGTTAAACCACCAAATATAATTTATTTTTTCTTGTAATGTTTCCTTGGACACCGGGTTGCCTAGACGAGAACGCTATAAGCGATAAGGCCGCCCATTGTTCTAATGGAAATGTATCCATATTAAATGTATAGGTTTAAGTTATGGTGAACAATAAAGAGTATTTATTCATTCATGATTCTCAACGAAATAAATGCATTACTTATCTCAAGGCTGCTTTTGACATGGAATGAAACGGCTAAAGATCTTCATAAATTTTGGCAATGTTACTAGTAATGTTGCAAAGGGCATAAGATACATCTCCGGGCGTGTAGAGCTCCCGAAGGATAGACGATCGAATTTGAATTGCTATCCTTAAAATACTGGCGTTCGTACCTTAGGGAGAAATATAGATAATATTTCCAATTTAAGATATGCTCTTTGGCTACTGGAGCCTTTTTCTATCATTAGGTTCATTTACTGGCCAATCATAACCAATGAAGTTGTTTTTTTTATAAGAATTCTATTGTGATTCATGGCCGGTTCCTATATCTTGCTATTCATTCGCTTATTTGCTTTAGCGTTTGTAGAAATTTGATATTAAGTGTATGTACCTTATGTCAAACGACTGGTAACGTAAATGAACGATTAGTAGGATATAGGAATCGGCCATTAATCTTTTACACTGTATGTCCATTTTGAAATTGATTTGAATCGCTGCGTTTACCATGTATTAAAATAAAAATATTAAAAAAAATCCTGTCGGGGTGTCTTTCTTTCGACTATTGTTGCGTTGCGTGCCGTAAATTCGCTGCGCCTTAATTTGCACTTAAATAGAGTACCTATTAAGGTATCATTTTATGCAGAGTTTTATTGAGTAACTAATGTACCCACTTAATGACTTTACGCCTTTGACTAGTTTCATTCGAGTAACCAACAATATCTTAATTAAATATAGTTTCTCAATGCTTGTTACAATGACTGTAATCTTATGCACAATATATTATAACGATTATATGCATCGATTGAAATGTTTATGATAATGACTCGAGTAGATTTTCCGTTTCATACCGCATCGGTTTATTCCACAAGCTAATTGATTGTGTTGTGTTTACATAATGTATGTATGTAGGAAAGAGAACCTTCAATTTCATTGTTTATGCTCTCAATTAGATTGTTAGACTTCTTGTTCTAGGATTTGGTTTATACGTTTCAAGTACTTAGCTAGTAGGTGTAAATCTAACACTAAATCCATACTTCTTAGGTATCTAACTGTTAAAATTATTTTGTTTTCATCTATAAGCCCTTGATAATAATAAAGGGTTTTAATCGCTGTAAATAAATTATTTTCTTAGATACCATTTATAGATACAGGATAATTTAGCTTTAGTTTTCAGGCCATAATGGATTATCATACATCAAATTTGAAATTATTGCTACTCAAAATTAACAATAGTTGTAGAATTGTCTATCTTACTCTAATAGCCGCGACATACTACAACTCTATCTCTTCTACATATATTTAATTTATTTTTTTTACTACTAATTATATAAAAGAATTAGCTTTCTGCACTTTTTTCATATATACTTTAGCTATGCCAAATCTAAAAGTCCTTGAACGCAATATACTTAAAAAGAGATCCGAATTCCCTTTGCGTAATTATGTATAAAGATTTACTAAGTTATTCGGTTGGAGTGTTGCATACGCTACCATAAAATATATAACTGATGGTAGGGAACTAGACCTTAAAAATGTTGAAGTATTACAGCCGCAAAATGTTTTATGTAGCATTCCATTTTTGTACGCGTATTTTTATGTTACTTTATTCAATTTGTTTATCCTTTCGTCCTTTCACGGAGACCAATTTTGAATGAATAAACAAATTGAGGACTATTGATATTAACGACTTTGTATACTTATTTCTCGTTAGTATTTATTTGATAGTAAACAAAAGTAATGGAGCGATTTAGCTGGATGGAAATTTCTATTAAGCAGTCAATTCGAGATGAGATATTATTACTGAATATGTTTAGTTTCTTGAAGTTGTAAGTTTGATGACTTTATTATCTTTTGTTGCTTTCTATAGGTATATATTCCCAATTATTTTTTGTCTCTAATATAGATTACTCAATAGTTGAAGAACTATGTAAATTTTCTGAGTTCTCGTCTGACACGAACAGTAAGCGTCCATCGTTTAAAATTTATAAACAGAGTTCCAAAATGAGGTGTTTCTCAATCTTCAATTATATGTTTGTTATGCGATTTCTTCGTCAATTATGGACCGATTTTCGATTTTTTTTTATTCGCAAGGGCACAGATGCTCCTTACATGGTCCAACTGTCACCAACGCAGGATCTGATGAGTGGATTTCAGGTAAATCGAGAGCAATGCTTGCTGTAGAGTGCCAAGAGCCTACACTCTTCGAAAGGCGAACTTGTAGCCTCGCATACGCAAGCCAGTACTATAATTTCTACAGGCGTTTATTATATTATTTGTAAAGCTATTCAAGTATTTCCGCAACTAAAAATTAGAAAATATTTTTTATTAACAAAACCGCCGCATACTAAAAAGCAAAAAATAAATCTCTTCTAAGAAATCTTAAAGTCAGTAAAGCTTAAAAACCCGCAACAAATTTGTAAAATGCGCAGACATCAAGATGCTATAGATACTATGACTATTAGTTTATATTTATTTTTCGCTTTTTAGTTTGTTTTTCTCAAAAAAATGTTTTTAACCTAATTATTACAACTATTACGTGGTTGCTTGCGGTAAAGGAATCACAACGAGGAAACATCCCTATAGACATTGATATACGTACCAGATATTACTGATGTACTAATCCATCGATGGATCTTGGAGAACTGTGATTTAATATACCTACCTATCGTTTGTTCACCTAGAAGTGAGGATGCCGTAGTCCAGCCGTGGTCTTTTTTAAGATAACATTATCTGTGAACAATTAAAGGGCTACTATTGTGATAATTCAGTATAATCCCATTATTCCTTTTTAGTGTATTTGTTCCCATTAATCTTTTATCTGGAACCCATTAACATTTCTTTACGAACGGTAGAAAGTACTGCGGTTCTTCTATGTAATAGGTTTGTACCTCCTTTCAAGGGAGCATTATTCATAACATTACAACGCTTCGTGCCATTAAATTATATGGTTTTCTTACAATTATGTTGGGCTTAGCAAGATCATTATTTCCTATGTTGTAACATTGGAGTGTTCTTGAACTTTATGGTTGTAATTTTTGTTGTTGTACATATTATATAACTTTGCTCAAATTTATCTAAGATTATCGTCATAGACCCAAGAAATGTTTACATGACGCTATGAGGAATAATTATCTATATTATTAATGGTTCCTCGAAAACTATCAAAGACTCATATATATAGCCTATACAAGTAATATGTTTGACTTGACTAGTAATTGTAAGTCTCAGTAATTTACACAAAGATGAGTAAGAGTTGACAGTTGAACCGAGAAAACCTTTTACGAGATTTTAGATAATTTGAACAGTTATTGTCGACATTGGTATCATGTAAATTTAGTTTTAAAAACAGATCTTTGGAATTTGAAATTTATTTGGTTATACATAGCCCATTGCCTACCATAAATACGTATATTTTACTTGTATTATGTAACCTCGCACATACGTATGATTTGAATAGATACTTTCAGTAAATGTCTAGCGTGAACATTATGTATATTCAATGATTCTATGATTTGATTAAATTTTCATTCATTTGAAATATAAATACTTTTGTAATATTTACCGTTTTATATAATAATTTACATGTAAACAGACATAATATAACGGCCCTCTACTTACTTTGGGGTTTTTTAAAAATGTTATATTTTGTAAATATGTTATATCAAAGTACAAGACTTTGATTTGGAAAAATTGTTCATTTTACGGTAGAGCTTGAGGTGAATAAAAGTTTGAAAGAACAGTAAGAGAACAGATTAAGAGCAGGTTTGAAGCATGGTATTATTTGACAGTTACGGTTTCTAATATTAATTTTCACGTAACAAACTTACAACACCTTTTTTTGATCCAGGTATTAAAAGCAGGGTGTAATTCGTACTCGTTAACTATTAGATTAGGTATAAGGGACAATTTTACCTTGAAGTCGAATTGAGATTAGCAAAAAAATTTCGATCATGAGTAATAAGTTAACAGTTTCATTTATAGGCATTTATTTTCAAGATATTTTTTTAGTTTATTGCATACCTCCTAGCTGTGTTACCCGCGACTTCGTCCACGTAATTTTTTTTCGCGGAACCCTAATTTTAAAAGTAGCCTTAGTCAGCCTAATTTTAAAAGTCCCGTCAAAATCGATCCAGCCGTTTCAGAGATTAGCCAGAATAAACAGAGAGACAGATAAAAAAATTTAAAATTGTTTTTTTTTATACAGGTACCGTATATACTTTCATATGCATTTTTATAGTAAAAACCTCTTATTTTAGTCCAGGTTGTCTGGAAGAGATCGCTCTAAATTCCTAAAGCGTTAAGACCGCCCATTGTTTCTGCTTTTACCGTTTAATGTGACTACTGTAAATTGTGGCCTTAATGTGTATGTGGTGAACAATAAAGCTGTTTTCTATTCTATTCTATTTTGACATTACAAACAGGCACTTCAATTTTATTTATTTATATGTAGAATGTATCGATTTCTTAAACATACCTATGTTTTAAGTAGGTAATTAACACATGGTAGATTTTGTATTCGTGCATGAGAGATTAGGAACAAAAGCACTTACTAGCTTGTAACAGAACTTAATACGACGAATGAGTAAGTAAGAATTGGAATAGAAGGTAAATCGATCAGTCGTCTGACGTATTAAACAAACACATATAGGTACACTTCATAAATAAAAAACCACACTGCTGTACAAATATCTAATCTTAGCTTCGGCCCGCGGCTTCGCACGCGATAAAAAAGGAATTAATTATATACGTCATAAATGTTCATGCTATAATTCTTAGAAATGTCCCACTTTTTTAATTTAAAGTACCTAATGATAAATACTCGCAACGCCATCTAGCGAATGTGGAACTAAGCATGAGAACAACACATAAAAATTATTGCTGTCATTGTCGTTGCCTGTATTGGTCTGTCCCTCGTAGTATTTTTTCTGGAAGACAGGTACCTTATGTTCTATTCTATTCCCCTGACAATGTGTACCTATGCAAAATTTCGCGACGATCTTCTGCGAAGTTAAGACGTGAAAACATCGCAAACAAACAAACTCACTTAGCATTTAATATATATGTCTGTGTTAGGGTCTGGATTAACCGTGCCCTTTTATACCTAGCCTCTTTTATCTTCTCTTAATTGAAATTTTATACTGTTTTTGATAACATATTTATCTTCCACCCTTATTTCAACGATCCACCGCAAAGTAAACAATAGCCTAATTCAACATACAAAGTTCATGGTCAATTTGATTGTGTGCCCAGTGTAATTAAAGAGCCAAATGAGTGAACATGTTGATTTAAACTGGCGCGAAAGTAAAACAGAGCACGTCATTGCAAATATTTGCACAGCCGTCTCAACAGTATTTTCGATGTACTTGTTAGATCTTTTAATGTAATTAAATAACTTTCATGAAGAATATGAGAAAATACATAGTTTATCCATAATATTATAAAATTCTAAAAATGCCTTGGCATGGCACATTGAAGCTATTTAAAAAAGTGGAATAGACTATATAAATGACGGAGAACACGATGCATTTTTTTAGATATTTGTCTGTTGGTTTGCCTATTTCTTCGAGATTTATATAAAACTACTGGGCTGATTATGATGCGGTTTTCACTGATCAACAGCAAATTCTTAGACTTCAAATCTGCTATTGCTATTTTTTATCCTAGGAATCGCGTGGGAATTTTTTAAAATGGTCAGATTATAAAAAAAATCGAATTAAATGCAATGTTTTCACTAATCGATAGCAAATTTTATGTAATAAAATGTGTGATACTTTTTATTCCGGGTGTCCCACGAAAATTATCCCGGGAGCCAATTGTTCGGGTGCATAAAAAATAGCTTATTTCTACACAGATTTCATTAAAACGATAGCTTACCTTCTTTTTTGGATGCTGCGATACTTTGTGTCCCGGGAATCCCACGGGTATTTTCCTCGACAAACGTGGACGAAGTCGCGGGCATATCTTTGTTATTTCAATATAATTATTTAAATCGTAATAATCGTTTTTAACTATAAAATTGTTCTTATGGAAATACTATGTATTTGGAACTTTAAGTTAATTTTATATTAAAATTCCAAAAAAGTCATTCAGACATTTAAAATGTAAGATAACTTGAATTTTATTTAGGCTTTACTTATACTTTGATATCTATTATATGGTAATCTTTGAGATATAAGCATTTGACTGCCTATTTCACTAGAATATACAGATATCTTGGGTTCGGATCTTGGTAAGGTAAATTATATAAACGAAACATCATTTACTCTGGGGCTGGGTATCTAGAATCAGTATTTAACACAAAAGAAGCGGGACTTGCTTAGCTTGAGAATATAAATTGAAAAAGCGAAGCGTTTTAAATTGCAGTAAATATTATTATTTTCAAAGCCTTCCCAATGGTTTATAGATAAGATACCTATATACACGTGGTGTTTCATACAGTAAACATAGTCTGGCTCCACAAAAGACATATTTCTCGAAGAATCGACGATGTGTAAAAAAATAATTCCTTTTCCATCTTGACCCAAGATCCCTTCCTTGTCTGTTGACCAATAAAAGATTTCTCTGAGCAAAACATTTGTGGCATATTCGACGTCTCTGGAGATCGGGTATTGTGGGTAATCAGTTTTGGTGTCCCTGCGAATCCATTCCTAATAAATGTGATATCAGGACATTTTTTATAATAACAAGTGATATTTTTATTCGTGTCCGATTATTTCTTTTCTATTAAAGTGCTTCTCAATTTAAGCACATATTAAGCTGTTTTTTATATTTATAAGGATCGATTTTCTAATGCAGTTAAATAAAAATTAATTACTGTTTAACTTAGTAACCGCGAGATTTTTTATTCTTAATAATCTATAAAGGGTTTTAGGTAGAAAAACGGGTTACTTCCGATTGAAACCACGAAAACTGATTTTACAAAAAAAAAAACCCATCTCAACCCCAAATTATTCCTATCTCAACCCACGACTTATTTTTAATAAATTTTCTTATTTCAATCCAAAGCAAAAGCAATGGCAGCAAAGTAGGGATAGCATAAAAATGAAATTGTGTAAAATTATTTTATATACATTTAATTAATTCTGTGAGGTATCTACTGATAAACTTGAATCGAGTCTTGCATGTTAACTCTATTATTTGACAATAGTAATGATGATTCATATTTAATAATGGATCATAGTAAAGATGTTCTTAAACGGTATCGATAGAATTTTATCTTTTTGGCATTAACTCGCAAACAAAGTGTTCTGATACTGTGCATAATGTTTATAAGTCGTGATTGTCAGTTACGGTATGTGCAGTCACAAAGAAATTCCAAAATGTTGCTATATGAAGGTTATCAGTTTCACAAAGATAAAATACCTAAGTTCAAGTTTTTAATATACAATTAATCACAGTACTCTTAACATAATATGGTTATTGTTTAATGGAGTCAACGCCTGCATTAGGTTTATGGAAGTAAATGTATTATAGTCTCTATTTAGTATAATTGATTCAAACCTAACTATACTGATAACTAATGACAGTATACTTTTCTGATAAAAGTTTTATTAGCTATTCGAGAACTTTGACGAATCCATAATAATTGTTATTGTTCCTGTTGTTGTTGTTGGTATTGTTTCTTATTCACGGTTTCGATAAATTATTTACGTACATCTATAGCAATTTCACTAATTTAACGTAGGCATATGTATTATTTTTGACAATGACGGTGGTTATATGATATTTTTTATTATGGGAAATATCATGGTGTCCGCAAAAAACGACAGTAAAGATTTTTTACCGTTGTGGATGTACGTTTGATCGCTGTCACACCGTGGCAGTGACGACTAGCTAGGATTGCTTGCGCACGTTTCCATAATTTATCGGTGTCTATAACTGTTATCGCATTTATTTTCAAACCAAGATTGAATATTTTATATATTTAGTTTTACATGATAACAGCATCTTAGTCTTGTTAAATGAATGAAACTTATATGCAACTTTAATTAAATTTAAGAGAAACAAGCTCTAATAATACTGTGTAACATCTCTTCCTATTTGAAATAACAATTTAGAAATATAAAACAATCAAGTAAATGAATAATTCAATTGTCTAATTCAAAGTTCCAACTTATTTAGACACTTATCATATTCTTAATACGAATCTGCGAGACCGGGCGCTTTTGGCTCCCCACACTATGCAAGCAGCACTATGTTAGGCGACATACAATATTATGATATTCATTGATGTTTATGTTTTCACAGATTATACAAGATACCTACTCCTAAATTTGCTATGTCACATGATGTAATCTCCTCTAGGCTATTACCAATTTTATTCCAAGTAATAGAGTTTGAAATATTAATTAACATTAGAAGCAAAAGCTTCTTGTTTTATAAATTCACTTTATGTTTTTGGCCATTATTGGACTCGCTTTTATTTCTACATGAAATTTCTATTAATGGAACGAGTGGTCAGAGTTTATTATTATAAATCGTCATAAAATCTTACTAATATAAAAAGTAGATTTTAAACCACGCCATTCAGATTTTTAAACCTATGTTCTAGAACAGTATCTACTCAAAATTTAATTATAGTCATGTATGTACAAGGACTGCATAAGTGCACACACTCATCGAAGGAAAGTTTCTACATAAGATTCTCGACCCAGATCCAACGACAGGTCTCAGGGAGAGCATGTACATTGTACCCACTTGGTGTATCAATTGAACTACAGATACCGTGCACCATACTCGTCACGATATACCTGAAAATTGTAGTTTTTTTTAAACATATAGTGCAAGTAAATGAGTGAGTGTATACAAACAAGCTCCCTCGATTTCTTCGCGAGAGCCTTTATTTAACTCGGTCGCAAAAAGCGAGACGGAACGAGAGCAACATGTACACTTTATAGTTACACACTTGGTCTCGACCTACCTAGCTATGTCTCTGCGAGTGTGTACAGCTTGTATAATAATCGATACAATTCAAATTTTTCGCAGTCCCGTGACACTTCGTACATTCCAAAATACTTTTGTATTTGGACGAATTATCATTCTGAGGCTCTATAATACAACGTCATTATATTTTTTGCGCATTTTGAATATTTTTTTGCGTGAAAGGACATGTTTCTTACAAAAATAATAAAAACACATTTCTGTAATCGTCTGTACACGCGACGATGCCACATTGAATAGGAAGAAGAATACTTTATAAGAAATACTAAATTTATTTATTATTAACACTAACAATGACGTAATTAAGTTGTTTGTAACATTTATAACTTATTTCAATAACAAGCATTTGATAATCTACCGAAAAGACACAGCTACATAAAATATTAATTCGTGTTGTTTTAGAGAAAAAACTAATCTTAAAATGTTTTTCTCGTAAGCCATGTTTTCCGTTATTACAAAATATTTTAATATTAAACACACACACACACACACACACACACACACACACACACACACACACACACACACACACACACACACACACACACACACACACACACACACACACACACACACACACACACACACACATATACATATATATATATATATATATATATATATATATAATATTAACAGTCCATAAACATCCCACTGCTGGGCTCGGGCTTACCTTTATAGGGAAACGGACAGTATACCGTCCACGCTTGTCCACGGCGGCTTGGCAGGTTTGACACGTCCGTTATGTGTGTATCTCGATGTGCAGGTTTCATCACAATGTTTTCCTTCACCGATTGCACGTGGTAATTGTAACATTAGGTCAGGAAAATGCCTAAGTGGTGCATGCTTTCCGGCCAGGATTCGAACCCGCGCTCTTTGAGTATGGGACGCGTGCGGTAACCATTACGCTACCACGGCTACTAAACATGTATTATTTTATTTACTCTTCTACCTATAAAGGTACTAAAGTAAATAAATCATCTGGGACACACATTCTGTTTATAGAATAATCCTGTGACCTGTTAATTAATAATATTGTTTGGATAGGACTTATTAGAGGCCATAAATAATTCTGTCGCTAACAATTTGTTATTGTATCAAAGTTATTTTATTTATTTATATATTGGAGGATAGGAGGGGGAGGAGGATTGGAGCTATGTTTAGCTTAAACATTATTTTAACATTAAAATGCTCGCAATAATAATTAAAATTAAATAAATAATATTGTAATATTAGTATGTACCTATAAAGTTACTGAAGTTGTACGCCGATACGGCAAAAAACATGTGATCCCTATAAAAACGACAGGACCTATTTGTATACTATGTTCTATGTAATAAATTATCTGATTTGAGGTATAACAAAATATTGAATATCTACCAAATTATTATCTGACTGCAAATAAATATTTCTTGGAAGGTTGGCTTGACGAAATATTTACTTCATATTTTCTTTAGTCGATTTCTTTGACTATTGAAATATACTGATGGCAATTATTGCGTTCTTTATCACAAATAAATTGCCTTTCAACCTTGAACATATAGATTTTTACCGCGTATCTGTTTACAAGGAAAATATTTGTGTATTCAGATACACTCAATTGGGCTAAAAGGTTTATTCTGTCGATAAAATGGGTTATGAAAAATCTTTAATTTGATGAGGTTTTTTCAAATGGAAATTATCTTTGTACGTATGCAGGTACAGAAATTCAAGAATAAATTGTGGCAATGCTTATTGCCATCTAGTTTTCTATCACTGGAACATAACAGAGGTGGTCTTTCATCGATTAATAAATTTTACAATGTTAGTGTAGTTAGCTACCGCTTTTATAGTAGCTCTTACCAACAGTAGGGACTGCACCGCGCAATATACGCTTTCATATAAAATCATATATTACGCAGTCTTGTTCAGGTAATTTAGACGGGCCAAACAGTTTCACGCTGAGAAGCTGAGTAGTATAGCTAAAAGCCCCACTAAGCCCTAAATGACAGAGATCTGTTTTGTGTTTAGTGGAGAATCGTATCTACGATGCAGGTATATTAATTTAACTCTAGTAGTGTACGAGTCATCAGTCACAAATATGAGTTCCAGGTAGAACTGCTGGTTAGAATACGGTTGTACTAATATGCTGAAGACCTTTGTCTAAAGCTAGGAGGTAAAGAATATCTGTGTAAATTTATTAAATACATTCAAAAGACTTACACAGAAGCTGAACTAATTCATCAAAGAGAAGCCTACGCACCCGTTACATGTAATTATTTGAGCTTAATTTGTTTTGAATAGCGCTACAGAGGTTTACTTAAAGTTTATTCGTCACGAGACTTGCCCTATGGTGATTATTACTTAGGGAGTGTACTTTGTATAAATCTTTTTGTACTTTACGATCAATCTTATTTCAGTATTAAAAGTTTATAATTCTTGGAAAGGAGACGGATACGCTTTCATACATTCTTGGGCCCATGTTGTAAACTACCCCTATTAATATTATAAATGTGAAAGTAACTCTGTCTGTCTGTCTGTCTGTCTGTTACGCTTCTCGGAAAAACTACTGGACCGATTTAAATGAAACTCAGTATATTTTTTTTCGATGCTGATGGTGGGCAAGGGATACTTTTCTTCCCAGATAATGGGACAGATTTTGGAATAGATTTATGTAAAGGTTATTCCAGAAAGTAGAATAGTTTATTATGATTTGCCATTTTTGTCATTTTTTTCTCATTTTTGTTATTTATGTAGTTTACATATAGATAGACGGGGGATAGATATAAAAAACTAGAACGGGTTGAAATAGGCGATGAAAGTTTGTATGGTAGACTATTCATTTTTCAAGTTTATAGATATAAATATTCATCGTCTGTAAAATAATGCGATAGTAACTCGATCTGTCTATCAGTAAAGCTTTGACGGAAAACATACTAGGAGTAATGGATCGGTTTTGTTGTAATTTTGTTTAAATGTAGTGTTAATACCGAAAATGGACATAAATACTTTTCATGCCGAGAGATGGGATAGTTTGCGATATAAAAATAAGTGAATCTTCCGAGTGCATATAGCACTAACATAAAAATTTAATACAATGTAACCTGTATTAACGTCTGCTCTTTAAACAAGAGGTACGCACTAGAGTTTGACCAGAGGCAGAGCAGCGGGATCAACTCTAGTATTGTTATAGATACCACACGCTATTGCAATTAAAATGTTAAAGATTAATCATGTAGTGTAAATGTGTTCATATTATTAATTGTCTAAATATTTATTCACATAAATCGATTACGGTAATCGAGAACTTATTTTATTTGTGATATTTTGTCAAAATTTCTTCTCTTCCAGGTAGAAAATGTTATCTATTTGTAATAGAAAAATATAACGCTTTTTTTGCCACATCTCAAGTCATTACATTTCTTTGACTCAAAAGTCCCCGTCTCCTTTGTAACTCGCAAATTGCCGCTCGCAATTTATTCGTCAGAATAAGATTTCTACGAAATATGTAATACAAAAATCATTCACCACTGATTGACATAGAAATTTTCTTCTTAATATTGAGTATATAAGAAACTTTTTTTCATAAACATAAACTTAGACAATTTATGTAGATACATTTCAACTAAATCTACGCAAACAATTTCACGGGTATTGTCATCTCTTATATAGTTATTATAATAAAAGTATACAGTTATACAATTTTCTTGTACGCGTTATGCACACCGCACTTTCATATCCTGTCATCTTTTTTCCCCTACTCCTGTATTGTACATCCTCTGTCACATCACAAAGAAATTTCGCCGCAAATTCCACACCATCTCATCGTGGTTAACGTCTAAAACCGCATCGCTCTTTCGTTTGTCCTATTATCCTAGTAAGGGGTCGAGAGAGATTAGCTGAGTCGCGCGACGACCTGGCATTTTGGTACATATCTTTCAATCTATCCCTACGTTATAGTAAATATTTATTGAATCTTGTATTAGATACATAATTTATATATAATTAACGGACTCAGCAGACAATAAAATTCTAGAGACCGATTACAACACCATCTACCGGGTCCAATTACGAAAGTAAACTTTTCCGGACCCACTTAAACAAACACAAAAAAAATCCTCCAAATCGGTTCAGCTTTTTTAATGCGGAATAAATGCCGTAGTTACCGCGCTTGGCATGCGGGTTAGTAATTAATTAATTAATGCAAGTCGGAGGACAGTGATGAGTAGCGTCGCCTTGGGAGGCCTACGTCCAGCAGCGGGCAGCGATTGACTGACGACGAAAAAAAAAACAGTTCAGCGGCTTAGGAGGAGTTCAATAATATACTGTTACGAGCTACAGGACTCGAATTAAAAATGCCGTTGGAACTACTATAGAATTTATTAGAACTGTACAAACATGTACAAAACAAATACAAATAAAACTGGATGCAACCAGTTCACACTGCACGATTCGATGCAATTCGACACGCGCAAAGTCCGTCGTCTATATCGCTAATCGAGAGTACTACAAACGTCTTACTCGTCTCATAGTCGTCGCTTGACTGCCCCACCCTTCCATTCGGGCATTGTCTTATACCAACTATACGGTACAAAAATATCGGCCGTGCGCATTGGGTTTCCGAGAAATAGTAATTTGCACACCTGGTTATCTATTCCTGCGAAGGATCAACAAAGCGGAAAACAACAACAATAAGGATTAGTTCGACGCTAATGATGTTTATAGAACAAGTAGAAAAACAATAGCATGTTTTTCTTAATTACAAATTCAAAACACAAATGAATTCATAAATCCGGGAAGACAATAAACTGCGCTTACGACAGGCAGCTGTGCGTTTATCTTTGACGGCATGTAACAATACATTATACACACGTACAGAAGAAATAATTCTTCTGTACTTGTTTATATTATTCGACTCCTCCTAAACCGCTACATATAAATGTATAAAGTTAATTACACACATTATTTTCATAATACCCACTAATAAAATAAATCAAACAAAATTCGAAACTGATAATAATATGTGTTCAACATAAAAAAAAACCTACGATATCTATATAATAAATACATGTTGTTTAAGTTTATGTTTCTATGAAAATAATAGACACGTATAAGAAAAATATTTAATATGATCTATTGAGACAGTTCATGATGGACGGGGTTGCCATCGGTCATGGACCTCTAAATCTGTACAATGCCCATAGGTCGCTAAAACAGTCTGGAAGGACGAACACACCCGAATCCTGCAAAGTTTTACTTCAAAGTCCAGCCGAATGAAAAAAAAGTAAAGGAGTTAATACACTTTGTGAAAAAAATATTGCATTGATATTTTATGCGATGTACACAGTAACTTATGGGTCGTAGTGTGTCATTTTTACAGTCAGTGTCAAACGTCTCAAGGGTGCGTTAGTAACTTCGTCTCTGGGACAATTAATTTTACATTGATTGCTATTTATTTTAATTGTAAAATGAGAACTTAATTATTGCCACTCTCAGACCGAGTGGCTTTATTTAAATTCTTGTTTTTGAGAATAGGTGAATGCCTGGACCGACGGGCTACCAACCCTGCGACCCCTCCTCATTGCCATTATTTTTACACATTGCAGGGCCGTTTTCTTTAAATCTCTTTTGATTTTCAGTTTGTGTAAACTCCGTTTTATCCATTAAGTAATTTAATGAAGAAACTTTATCTATCCAATCTAATGTAGGTAAGTGGTTTATATTCTTCAAGTTTTTATGGTTATTATTTTATTAGTGCATGTATCAGGCTGGGGAAAAAGTTTCTTCGCATTTTATACAAAAATTCAAAAGGTTTTTTTATAAAGTTTATTTACATTTGACTAAAGTATGTAGGTGCCATTTTGTTGGATAACTTTTTGCCATCTTGTAGGTAGGGACGTGATCCCATTGCTATAAAAATTTTAGGGCTTCTGATCAAAAAACTGCGTCAAGTGGTTTTGGCAGTCCTCTCGTGATGTTAACCTGATACTGCCTAAGGAATTCTGCAGAGACGGAAACAGGTGAAAATCTGAAGGTGCAAGGTCAGGACTATAGGGCGGATGCATTAACACCTCCCAGCCAAACTCTCGTAATTTTTGCTGAGTGGCTAAAGATGTGTGAGGTCTAGCGTTATCATGGTGAAAAACCACACCCTTTCTGTTGATTAATTCCGGCCGCTTTGTCTCAACTTTTTGCTTTAATCTCATCAGTTGTTCGCAGTACAGTTCAGAATCGATGGTCCTTCCTGGCGGTAACAGCTCATAATGAATAATGCCCTTCCAATCCCACCACACACACAGCATCACCTTGTTGCGAGTTAACCCGGGTTTCGCCACAGTCTGTGAAGCCTGACCGGCCTTTGACCACGCTCTTTTTCGCACGTTCTTGTCGTACGTGATTCATCACCAGTTATCAGCTTCTTCAAAAATGGTTCGGTTTCATTACGTCGTAATAAAGAATCACAAATGAGTACACGGTTCATTAGGTTTCTTTCAATGAGCTCATGAGGCACATAAATATCGAGCTTTTTTGTGTACCCAGCTTTTTTCAAATGCACCAAAACCGTTTTGTGGTCAATTCCCAGTTCTCCAGCTACATCGTAACTACGAATATGCCGATCTTGCTCCACTTTTTCAAAAATGGCATCAATTTTGTCCGTAACAGGGCGATCAGAGCGACGTGCATCTTTGATAACAAAATTTCCGGATTGAAAACGCTTAAACCAAATTTGCGCTACTCTCACAGATACTGCATTAGGTCCATAAACATCACAAATTTTGTTCGCAGCTTGTCTTGCATTTTTACCTTTTTTGTAGTAAAATTTTAAAATGTATCGAATTTCTTCATTAGATTCACTCATTTTAACAATAAGAAAAACAAATGAAAATCACACATTTTCCTAAATTGAATTTGGAATTGTCTTCTTTAAAATTAAAACTTTTTAATGATACCAAAACCAGCCAGATACAAATGGTATAGCTAAAGAGATCTTATTACAAGTTCATACATACTATATGCGAAAAGACTTTTTCCCCAACATATTATATCTTTGAATTTGATTTGATTTTATTCTAATATTTTCTTAAGTTTTCGCGACTTGTATACATAATAAAACTACGTTTTAACGGCCACTGAAAAGTGGCCGAAACGTCGGAATAACAAAAATCAAATAAATTACCGCGCTTAAAACCGTTAATACGTAGTTTCATTATGATTTTATTCTGTTAGCTTATAACCAATGTGTAGTGTAAAATTTGATGGATTGATAAACTTTATTGTACATTATTATTGAAAAATTGCGGAATGCAGGTTATTTTAACTGTGCATAAAGGGCGGTCTTATAGCTAAAGAGCAATATCTTCCAAATAATTCGTAAATGTAGTGTTGTACGTTATTGGAGTTTAAAATATATTCGACTGAAACGTTATTTATAGCTTACGAATATTAGCATTTCTTCTTTATTTTCTATATATGCTTATTTTATTGTTGGAAATGTATTTTTTAATATTGAGAACATTATTTATAAGAGATATGTTTTGGTAACAACTCTTAAGTAAACGTTTAAAATGAACATTTAAAAAAATCTAATAATAATGTCACAGTAAATCTTGTACAATTTTAAAACCTAGCAAGTGCTTCGCAAAAAAATCTCTTCGCATCACAAAAAAATGTCATGGACTTTAATGATTTAATAGTTATTTCCATAACTATTTATTAAGCTTGTAAGTTTGTCAGAGCCATATAAGCTCAGGAAGGCTTTAGTCATCAAAATTCTTCATGACATGGCATGAATATGTGGGAATATTTATGAAATTAACATCTTTTGTGATCTTCAACAACTTTACTAATTCAACAACATTATCTCTCTTGACATTAACACTGATTATTGTTATAGTTCACTTTGATTAAGGCAATGAAAAATTATATTTTAAATTATATGTATGACCTTCAAAAAGTGTTCTCCAGTGGAACTTATCTAGAATAAAAACTTTTGAATTTGAATAGCAATTCGTCGAAATCTTGGTGCGTTGGCTGCCGTTACCAAAAAGAGGTTATATTTCTACCTCATAGGGCCAACCTCACTTCTATAGACACGACACACCGCCAGAGTGACAATGACAACATATCACTCTTGACAATGACATTTCTGTAATTCGTCTAGAAGCTTATTGAGAGCATACAGATTTTGATACAGTTTTCACATGTTTTGGCAAACACAACACACGAGCAAATGCATAAGAAGACAATAAATGAACTAACATTAATTTAAAAAACAATTCCAAGTGCTAGGTTTTGGTTGAAATGATATTTACATTTTATACATATATAGGAAGTTAATTTAACGGTAGATCTTTATTGTGTTGGGACTCATTATCGTGAGAAGTTAACAGTTTTACGACTAGAGAATTTATGAGCTAGCGTTCCTTGGTGTTTAATGCTTCGATCATTTTATATTCTACAAATATATAAATGATGTTTTCCTTATAGTCAAATAAATCAATAATTTTAACATAACTTATCTTTTATCTCCAGTTACTATAAAAGCAATAATTTAATGAACTATTTACTATTATATAGTATTTACTATCAAATAAACTAGCGACACACACACGCCTGTATACATTGACGCACACAAATACATATAACAACGATTGTCACACACGTATCTGAATACATATATAAGGAGGCCTAAAGCAGCCGCTTTCGCAGGTTCGTTTTACGAATATGCCAATTTTCAAAATAAAGTCGAACTTTATGCTGTCCTACACCTACCAGCATATCTGGACACCTGTCAATTTCGCTAAGCGTTTCTCCTAAAGCGGCGGCATTAGGCCTCCAATTTGGATAACTAATGAAATCCTAACTTGGTCTTGCACAGTTTAGGCATTTTTATGCCGTTGTGTTTGTATATTTTTATAATTATTACCTGCTGACTGTGAAGGAAAATTTTATGTAAAACTAGGATATGCCCGCGACTTCGTCTACGCTTGATTTGAAGTTTCCGCGGTATTCCCGGGACACAAAATACCGCAGCATTTGAAAAAGAATGTAATCTATCGTTTTAGTAAAAACTGTGTCGAAATAAACTAATTTTTACGCACCCGAACAACTACAAACCGCTTCGGGGAAAATTCCCGTGGGATTCCCGGGATAAAAAAATATCACACATTTTATAACATTTAATTTACTAGAGCAGTAAAAAGATCACATTGGAAGTCGAATTTATTTATTAATCTGGTCATTTAAAATGGCCAGATTAAAAAATATTCCGGGTTTACCAGAATTAAAAGTAGAGCAGAGTTTAAGTCTAAGAATTAGCTGTCGATCGCCGAAAACCGCATCGAAGTCGGCCCAGCAATTTTTGCGTGAATCTCGAACAAACAGACAACCCGACAAACAGACAAATCTAAATAAAAATACATTGTGCTCTCCATCGTTTATATAGTTTATTCCAGTTGTTTTTTTAAATAGTTTTAATGTACAGACACGACATGTTTATAATTTTATAATATTATAGATATGCCTTGGACAAGTGTGGTGGGGATACCGTTCGTTCCCCTAGGAATGGGGGGCTCGAGCTCAGCAATGTAACGCCTAAGGGCTTGATAATCTTTTTATTATATTTGGGATAAATCATGCCTCACACCATATTCATGGCAGTAAATAGTCCTTATGTTCTTTAAATACTGCACAAATACAAAAGTTGTCTTGTGTTAGTACCTGTCATTAAAATATGCATTCAGCTTTATTATTTACCACAATGTATTTAAAGATGCGTGTATTAATCGAAGTTATGACGTGTTCTTTATATTTTATGTGGATTGATGTTTTATATTCTAACAAAGGTTATTAAAATGTTTGATCTTTTATGCCTCTTATAACGAGGAAACTTGTTTACTAATTTGATATCGTAAAATGGTATTAATAATTTAACACATGAAAGTATTTGGAAGAAGCCAAATTAATTTGTTTATTATATATCGGGGGAGGTCTAGGATTAGGGTTCTAATTTAAATTTAATAGAGACTTGCATTAAATAGGAACCAAAAGACTTGAAGGATCTTGAAGAAAGTCTTTGTCGGAAAGACAGGGTTGTTGACATTTGCCCCGTATGGATCCATGCAATTCACCGGCAAAACAGGACCCTGCTGAGGCGAGCTCAAAGGGTCCTGGCGGTGAGGTCCATCCGGGGGTACCGTACTATGTCGTGGACGGCGGCGGCACTGCTGGTGGGTGATCCGCCCTGGAGTTTCAGGCGTCGCGGCAGTATACAGATCCCGGCAAGATGTGCCCGGCAGAAACTAGAATGATCAGGGCCCAGACGATGGAGGCCCTGATCCGCTCTTGGCAGAGGGACCTAAGGTCCCCAGAAGCCGTAATTGAGACGGTGGAGGCGGTCCGCCCCCACCTGGCTCATTGGGTCTCGCGGAAATGTGGAACCCTGACGTTGAGGATGGTGCAGATAATTAACGGGCACGGCTGCTTTGGTAAGTATCTGCATCAAAACGCGGGGCAGGAAGCTTCCCCGTCTTGCCACGAGTGCGGGGCACTCGAGAATACACGCTCGTGGAGTGCGCCGCCTGGGGGCCCCAGAGGGCTCTCCTAGAGAACGTTGTTGGCCCTGCGAGTTCGCTTCGTAGCATGCTCGAAGAAATGCTCCAGGGTCAACATTCTTGGCTTGCGGTTTCTTCCTTCTGCGAATCCATTATGTCGTAGAAGGAGGTCGCTGAAAGAGCGAGGGAGGAGAACGTGTACGCGTATCCCGTCCGCGGGAGCCGGACCGGTGACCGCAGGCGCCACTACGCGCATCTCCTCTTCTCATAGCTATCGTCACAGGGGGCCGTTGTCACCGGGGTGACAGCGGACCTCACCCTGCTGTAAAGTGAGCCACTCTTCTCCTCGAGGTGGTCCAGTTACAGATCATAGGGGCGTCATGGTGCAATAACTCTGTGCAAGAACCCCGTGAACGCCCCGTAAAAGCGCCATAAATGGGGCGCAGGTTTAGGTTTAGTGGGTAGTTCGGCGGCCGTTTCTCGCGACAGCTTCGTTTTAGAAGCGAGCGTGGAGAATCGGTCGCTGAGGGACCCACATACCCGCCATGCAGGTCTTAACCCTGGATTTTGGCCCTTCCCCGGAAGTACCCGAGGATGGTGTCCAAAGGCATCTCCCTACGTTATCAAAAATAAAAGAAATGTCAACATTCAATATAGTCTAACTAACTTACTGCTGCGACCCAAAATGAGTCCTGGCCTCCGAAATAAGTATACTCCACTCCTTTCTGTTCCGCGCTGTCTTCTGTCAGTCATAGGCTTGAAGTCCGCGCAGATCAGCCTCCACTACGTCACTCCAGCGAAAACCGTCCCATTGGTCGGCCAAGATATGCTCTTTTCACCGCGCGATCCTCCCCCTTTCTATGTAGATGGCCAAGCCAGCGCAAGCAATGTGCCTTGTCTCGCATATGATACTGGACTCATCCACCAGCTGTTCTATTTCGGCATTTTTATTATATTCGCCATATTCAATTAGTCGGTATAAATGTAATGTAGCTGAGTAATAATGGCTATCTTCATCCACGGATCATCTCCAATCTTTATCTAATATAAAAGATTATCCCGATAAGGTCGCAGCAACAGATTGGCTTAGTTTATCCTCGTTATTGAAAGTACCTGTAAACAATTACATGAAGAGAGAACATACAAACTGATCTAACTTTAACATTGCTATATAGGTAGGTATTCATGTGAATAAAAACTGCAATATTAGTCATTAGTTCATTACCTATTTGAAGTAGATTATGGTAATATCATAGGTGCGTTTATAATGAACACAATTGTGTTTTCCATTGCATATCTATCACTGGTCTCGCACATGTACAGAAACATCTGTTAATAGCACAGCAATAATTCTCCTCCTCGTTCAGACATTGTTTAGACGTATGCTTGGTTTATCTCTGCATTGGCAATCAATTGAGGAACTGCCAACGAGTTGGTTTGTTTAAGGAAAACTAACGTAAATCTCTTTTTGGATGTTCCCACTGAATATAGATCTATAATGATGAGGCTAGACGCTGATATTGATCAGCCACGAACCTATTTTAAGGTCGTGCACCCTTGATGGACTTTGATGGAGAGTTCACAAGTTCGATGAGTTAGATGTTTATTTTAAGACATCTCGAAAGGATTGAGAGCGTAAATTAAACTTGTCTTTCTATTTGTGTCCTTTGTATACTGCGTTTGCAGTTGAGATGGGAGGATAAGTAGTGGTTTTATTCGTAAGAGAATAATGTCAGAAAATACTATTTTACCTCCAATAACTTTTATAATGCAATTTACTAACTTGGACTGTGAGTTATTAGAATAAGAAATGATATTATGAGATCATTTTTTCAAGACATATCTGTAGTGTCTTTATTTTGTGATTTGAATATTGTTCCCATTTCTCAAATTCTTGTTGTTACAGCTTGAAAATGTGATATTTTAATTAACTAATATAGAAATGTGGAATGAATTCCATGCCGTGTATATTATTAGGATTTCTTAAGTATTTTAGCAAAAATTAACTAATTAGTTTATAACATAAAAATGTCCGTCTGTCCGTGTGTCTGTGTAGACTTAGTCTGTTTTTCTAGTCCAATTTGAATAGCAAAACCTTAGATCGATTTTACAATACACACAAAATGGCTATAAGATGCGAATATTATTATCTCCAATTATAGTACGCTGCAGGAGACGTATTATGTGCAGCTACTCATTTACGACCCCCTGCAGATGCACTTGATTTGTACAATTACTCTCTCTAATAAAACCAATTACTACTCAAGTATTGTTCACTCATTTTCTTAACCAAAAAATATATATTACTTATTAGATAATACTTCTTATTAGACCAAACTTTCAAAATACTACCTATGGTTGAGCCGTTCTGAGTTTCTGAGGAGCCCTACTTGAAGTTTTATATAACTACTGACGAGTTAACTTTGTAACAATATCAAAATAAGTTATATGAATAATAAAAGTACGTTCTTACGGTTTTAAGCGCTAATTTATTTGATTTTTATTATTGCGACGTTTCGGTGATCACGGATACTGAAAAGTAGCCGAAACGTCGGAATAATAAAAATCAAATAAACTATTGCGCTTAAAACCGTAAAAACCTAGTTTTATTATGTATACTAATCGCGAAAAAATACTAAGTTATCTATATATTAATAAGTGAAGCAAACACTTTGTACCCCTTTTTACGAAAATTACGCGGACGGAGGAGTATGAAATTTTGCACACTTATAGTTTATATAGAGAAGAAGCCACGAATGGTAATATTTTTTTAATTATGCATAAAAAATACATTAAATCAATAAAAAAGCATTACACACACTACCGTGTATTTGACCCACACACATATATACTTTTTGTTTATTGTTGCCTTGGCGAAATCTGTGATTATAGAAGTGTAGTCTTTGAAAACAAATTATTATGGTCGAATTTCGACCACGGGCGACCACTAGTATGAAATCAAAACACCATAGTTAGCCTATTTCTGTAGAAACTTAACACATGACAACGTTATGTTTGTCAACACTTTTTTAAAACATTAATGACATGATCTGGAGATTGATGTATGATAAAAAAGTTTAAACGTAAGACGTAATTAAGTTCTGCATATTTTCTACATTTTCAAGATAAAAAAGCTAAAAAATGTAACATATATCGTTTTATTTAAATCGATTTGGTAATTTGTAACTTCCTATACCGATTTCAGTTTTAACTATTGTGTCTTCATCGATACGTAACTAATAAAATCAGTTTTATAGATACCAAATGGGGCTTTATAGAACGGCCCAACTAGTAAACATCTCAAATTCAGAATTCGAATTTTATGCTAGAATAAAAGTATTGTACGTATATAAGTTTAGTTCTGAGCTTGGTACAACATTCGATACACTTAGAAGCCCGTTAAAGTGGACTATTATTTCTTAGCTATGTGTAATAGAAGAAAATATCTTGTTTTTCTAAATTCTATGTTTCATTTGAAAATAAAGCAAATTTTTAGTACTGTATAGGAAATTCTTCCTTATTAAGAGGAAAATATTCATACGCAGTTTTGTTGACATCTATTTTGGCCGGTTCCTATATCTTATAATTCATTTACTTACCTTTCAATCGGTTGAATTTGGACATTACTTGTATGGAGCTTATGTCAAATTTTAACCGATAGTAAGGCAAATGAAAGCTCAGTAACATATTGCAACCGGCCAATAAGCACCAAACCTTGTAATTTCATTTTTCGATTAACCTTTTTTTCCGTGTAGATACGTAGTCTTTTTTTTTTATTGGCTCCGACCCATTCAAATAATCATATCGTAAGAAAGATAGGCGTGTAATAATTGACAATGAAATAATCAATAATCGTTCTTCTTTTAGTGGTACGAAACGCTCGTAAGTCTTACTCTCCATCTTATCAAACATACTTTCATGTAGATGTATATTTCATTATTTATATTATTGCCAAAATACATATACATACATACATTACACGGAAATGGTTTGATTTTATTTGTTGACTAGCTGACCCGTGCCCACTTCGCTGGGCATAAGAAAAAAATTAAAAAATACTTTTTATTAATCACAATAAAATATACCCTATGTCACTCAGGAGTAATGTAGCTTTCCACTGGTGAAAGAATTTTAAAAATCTGTTTTGTTGATGATCCAGAGATGGCCCCCCTACAACGTCACAAACTCGCAAACTTTACCTCTTTATTTTTTATTGAATTTAATCACCTACTAAGCGAATTCAAAATATTCCCCTCCCGTACTGCCCGTACCCCAGTGACGCTTACATCGCATAAGCCCATATAGCCGATTAGGGTGCGCGGCGACCACGCAACTTTTTTCTAATACTTACATTTTTAAACTCGTGATATCTTTCGAATGGAATGTCCGAATTGAATAATTCAAAAAGTTATATAAAGGTATTGAAGCAGTCTCGAATATGAAGTAATTTATTTTGAAAAGGATGCGGTGGCGTTTTAATTAAAATTTTAAAATAAAAGAACACTTATTGTGGCATAACTATAATAGTTAGACATATGCTGTCGCGACACTTTGTGTGTGTTCTGCAAATTCGTTGTACATTATTTTATTCTATCATCAATGGTTTTCGCAGCGCACGCGATTTTATGTAATTTTTTTACACCTTGCGCTACAGTACTGGAGTTTTAGTAAGGATTCCTAATTGTTTTGAAAATATAATATAGCATATGTCAACGGGGGGGTAGTGTAGCTTGCCAACAATGAAATTATTTTTTAAATCGGTTCCCTACAACGTCACAAACTCACAAACTTTACCTCTTTATAATATTAGTATAGATAACTTCAAATCATATACGGTAAATCCACTTGAGTTCGTACCATCACGGGGGAAACGTGGTGGGGCTTGTAGAACTCGCCACGTTGGGGTAGTAATATCACCTCCGTGGAAATGCTATGACCACACGAGTCGGGTATACCCACTAAAACCCTGGTGTTGCTTTCGTGCAGAAACGGAAAAAGAATACTAATTCCTGCGGCCGGGCGGCCTGTCGTAAGAGGCGACAAAACAACCTACACCCTGGTCTTGAGTATGCCGCCATAACAACTTTGAGTTGTTCCGGCATCAGTGGCCGGGTTCTAGTTTCCCCTTCGTGGCCGGCAGCCCGTCTGCTGTGCTTCAGCAATAAAGAAATATATAAAAAAGGAATGCAATCTCCGGGTGCCCTGGCAGAGGAAAACGGACCTTAGCTTAACGAAATATTTTATGGCATGTAAGATATTGCTGTTGTAAAATGGCAAAGAATAATTTTACGGGAAGTAGATGCTCGCCTTTACTGCAGCGCTCATGGCACCCTGTGACGTACACTGCATCGATTTTATTTTATAACCATTTTATTGTTTGGCAGTTTTATAGCGATAGCTTTCACCTGCATGTATAAAATATACGTAGGTACAAATATATTTTATAGTATACCATTTTATGGTCTTTTACAGTCGTAATTTCGGATGGATTATTTTATTCAGTACCTGGTATATGTTAAATATTTTATATAATCATAAATATTTAGAATGCGCCTAAAAATTAGCTATAGCTTTTCGCGTGGCCTTTCTCGTAAAATGTATCAAGCTTCTTAATACGAGTACATATAATCTAATTTTACGATAGTAGATTCAAAGTCTTGTAATAGCTATTAGCATTTGTTATTAGTATCCTTTAAATCAAAAATATAATCTTATGTAATATGTTAGAATATAATCCCATTATTGCTAAAATCATTATATTGAAGATCAGAAGCCAATTTCCTCAGTCTAAAGATGTACTTTATTTGTTTTAGAGAATCTTATCTATCTTTTCTTTTGGTCTGGTACATTTATTTAAGTAATGCTTCTAAGATGGTCATCAGTAATTTGATTTAGAGCCTCGCATCTGGCAAAGGAGAATTATCAACCTTTGTGTGTGTCCTTTGTTATCTGTTAGACTAGATAACACCAAATCATCTTCGAAATATTTATAAGTACAATTTTCGTAATTGTGTAACATTTTTAGGGCCTTTATGTTTTGTCGGTCCGGGCGCTTTACCTGGCGTAGTCGAGATATTTTTATTAATTTATTTATTATGTATTTATGTTTATTTGTTATAAATATGTAGTTATTATTAGTCTATTACTACTAATACTACAGTGTGTATGGTAGAGTCGGTGCTAGTTGACCGCGATGTACTTACCACGATAAAATCGTAGATGTCATGAAGATTGGCCAGGTAAAAAGTGAAAGTAGATAAAGCAAAAGATGTATGTCAAGACTGTAAAAAGTGTAGATCCGTCATCTCTGCCTACCCCTATGGGAAACACTCGTAATAATATGATGTAGATGTACTTATTTACTATTTTTCATATTAATATATAATATAATATTAAAATTGAGGAAAATAAATTAATATAATTGTTTATACATCAAGTATAATATTATATGTGTGAAGAATATTGTACAAAAAACTCATGAGATTATGATATACATTAGTGTTAATTATATGATTGAAAGTGCCTGAGCGTAAAATTCTACATATAATGTTTAACAATAACTAATTTTACGAAAACACTTCCCTGCTTAGGTCTTAACATGTATTAGGTGTAATTTTCCATCATGTTTTTCGGTCTGCGAGTACATCTTCTGCCAATTCCATAAATGCCTCTCAGGAGCACATTTTACTCGTGCGCCCGGTAATTTGCACATAGGTCACAAAGGGTCAAGGGTGCGATCAGTCACCGTGCATATAGAATTGGTTTATAGACGCGCACTATGCCCATCAGAGTTGCCATAAAAAGCCTCATTTGAATACTCTTTATAAAATACAAGAAAATTAAACGCGGTTATTTAAAGATAATGGGCTACCTAAATCTGCTGTCTCGCCTGCACATTTCCAAATTTCTGAAGGTATAAATTGACAGAATTTACTTCGACAACTCCGTGTTCCACAAATCTTAACAATAAAATTACATTACATGACAATCCATGAAATTGAGACTTTACAATAGTACGTCTGTTACGTCTTGCTTATATATATGTAGGTATGGATTCTTCTGGAGCTCTCAGTGTTAGTTTAGGTAAAGTTTTTTTTTTAATCTAAATCGTATTCTGTATATGGCTGTGAATTAATGAAGCACTACTACTAGATTATCGTCCAAACATGCAGACTCATGAATTTATAAATAAGTTTGCAAAGATTATAATAATGACATTAATAATACGGCCCGAGAAACATTTAAGTTTAATATAATTTATGGGTAGTTTTAAAAAATTGCATAGACGTGATTAAAATCTCTTATCCTTTTGTTTATGGTTATAACACAGGGGTTAATTCTTTTCCTTGATTTGTCTTAATAAAATTATTCTCCTATTTTGATTACGAAATCATTGTGATCCACTTTTCTGTATCACTTAATGCGTTATAGACTGATAATATTCACTGTTATGTGCCTTTTAATTTTAGTTAAAATACCTGGTTTGGTAATAGTCAAACTATAAACATATTTATTTAAAGAAAAAGACGGACATAAAGATAAAATACCAAGGCGTGTCGCTGGTACCCGTAGACATAGTCGAGTCGGCCGTGGCCTGTTCTCGTGGCTCTGACGTATGACAAAAAGAAGAACACCGAAGTATTTAGTGGGTATTCGGACAAAAACAGCCGGCGAGTCCCACACGACCCCGCTGTTAAACAATGTCCCCGAGTAAAGGGTCTCTGCAAACGGATTCACCTCGTGAAGGAAAGGCATGACGCTGAAGAGTTTTTTGGTGCTTCTTAAAACAGCAATAACACGTTGCGAGTTTGAATATGTATTGTACGTATGTATATTTTTAAAACTTGAAAGAAATCAGAACTTTCCTTGAACACATTTGAATTAAGTTTTTTTTAGCGATGGTAACCGCGATGCTGCAAATATTAGTGTCCATTACGCGTTTGCGGGCTGTGACCTCACACCTCGCCCTTATTGACTCATGGTTGTAGATCACTGTTTAGTTGCGGAACCAGACATGCCGTTTATAATTCACTTGCTGCGTTACACCCTTTTCTTACATTTAGAAGTTGTTGTAAAGTGAAATAGCTCTTACATAATGCTTTTAATTTGAAATAAGTTAGTACTAATTTATTATCATAAATTATACGTTTTGAATGTTTTCCGCAACCTTTTGTACTTAATCTGATGAGGCCGTAATATATGGCGCTAGCAAAAGTGACTCGACAATGACAAATAATAATACGCACAAAGAAATTTACTCGTTATCGTAGGTAACTTAATACAGTAGTAATTGTCACCTAAATTAATCTTGCTTGAATTTCTTTATTCCATATTTTCTAGAACATTCTGAGAAATTTAATAAATTCTGAGAAACAGGAGCTTTTTCAGTCGTATCCAAAGGTAATAAAATTTTAGCTTCATGTAATTTATTGAACTTTGTATGGTGATGAACGTTTTGTGTGAACTTGTTTTATCCGAGCAAATGAAACACAATTAGCGAAATGTAAACGGTTTATTTCGATTACTGTTTTGTCATTTCCGTTCCAGTTTTTAACAATGAATATGTTATTTCGCGCTGGTTCAGCTTACAGCTTACGTACGAACTGAAGCTTATTACTCGTATTTTATACTGAATAAAAATACGAGAATAATAAAACTATATATATATATATATATATATATATATATATATATATATATATACACATTCAGCTTCGCTAGCTCCATCCAATATGTATAACCAATTTAGATGTTTTTTGTATTGCGAAATTGGCAAACAGATGGCCCATCCAACAGAAAGCGGTTACCGTCGCATACAGACGACTGCAACACCAGGGGTCAAGCCAAGCCGTTGCCAGTCTTTAAGTTGTGACATGAAGGACGGGCTACACGGGATGCACCACAAAGATCACAGAGGAAGAATGGGATACAGAGGATGGGATAGGGGAATAATAAATAAATAAATAATCGGCAGACAAACACACATATTGTATATCCCCAAATTAACCAAGTTCCGCTTGTGTTATGGGTAGTATACAACGGAGTATTCTGAGGCCGATTCTAGACACCCAGACAATAGTAAATAACAGAGAAAATTCGTTTCCGAAATTTATCATACCAGGATCGTCCCCGGAGCCTCTGGGTTGCAGTGAGGTAAGCCGGGAAGGGGTTAGCCCGCTCAACCACAGAGGCCGTCGAATGGAATGGGGGAGGGGGACGTGGGCCATCGGAACTAATTCATCGTACGAAACACAATTAGCTTAAGGTGAACCGTTTCACTCCGATATTCTGTGAGAGATATGTCGTGAATACTTCCCATTTTCGATGTTAAAGAAGATCTTTAACCTCGTTATTGACAGAATATGTACAATACATACTATACATCAAATATCATGTAAATCGAAATTCCTAAATCTGTCAAAAAGTAACAAAAACAAACTAACATACTGTTACGAGCTACAGGACTTGAATTAAAAATGCCGTTGGAACTACTATAGAATTTATTAGAACTGTACAAACACGTATAAAACAAATACAAATAAAACTGGATGCAACCAGTTCACACTGCACTATTCAATACAATTCGAACCCACAAAGTCCGTCGTTATATCGTTAATCGAGAGTACTAGAAAACGTCTTACTCGCTTCGTAGTCCTCGCTTAACTGCCCTTCCCTTCATTCGGGCCTCGTCTTATACTAACTACACAGTACAAAGGAATTAGAGGCGCACACATGGTTTCTAAAAAATTTAATTTGCACACCTGCTAACGTCCACAAAGTCGAATACAATAACAATAGGGATTATAGTTCGACGCTAATGATGGTTATAAAACAAGTAAAAAGACAATAGCATGTTTTTCTTAACTACAAATTCAAAAGACAAAGGATTCTCTAATCCGAGAAAGGACAATAAGCTGCGCTTCCAATAGGCTGTGCGGCTTATCTTTGACGGTATGTAACAATACAATCTCTCTTTTATTTATACGTATGGAAACGTGTTTATACAGACATTTTTTTGGCATTTCTTTCTGCTCTTACATAAAGAAATGCCAAAAAAAATTATGTTTGTCAAAGAGCAATGGAACGCAGCGCACTCAATATAAAACTAAAAGATAGACAAAAAAATGTAGACATACGAAAGAAAACTAAATTTAAAGATGCCATATATCATGTAAGAAAGCTTAAGTGGAAGTGGGCTGGACACATCGTACGATACTCGGACCAGAGATGGACAAGAATAGTGACGGAATGGCGCGGCCTCACGTATGGCAAACGTCGTGTGGGGCGCCCGCTCAAGCGCTGGGACGACGACACCCGTGGCGTCGCGGGCCCAAGGTGGCTCGCAGTGGCCGCGGACAGAGAGCACTAGGCGCAACTGGAGGAGGCCTTTACCAGGACGGGAGGTCCAAAAATAGAATAAAAATAATAATAATAATAATATTAATAATAAATTGTCAAATTAAAAAAAAGGCATTTTAAAATTATTGTATGACGTGTTTATTATGGACCAAATAAAAAGGTTTTTTATTTTTATTTTTATTTTATTTATGGAAACGTGTTTATAAGTTCATAAATCAAACACGTGAAACTTAATACATTGTCCAAAAAAATATTTAATATGTTTTATATTATTTACTCAAGAACCTAGAATTTCAATCTAGGTATAGTCATAGGCGGAAGTTTTTATTATGCCATTGAAACTTTCGTTAATAAAATATGGATAAGAACTCTGTAGATGTTTATTTATAATCAGACGCTTATGTGATAGTCTTTCTGCGTGACGATAATTATTCACGGTTCAGATGAATCTCCAAAGCGTCGACTTCCCCAATATGGGTTCGTCAGGTATTTTAGCACAAAAACACAATTGCGGTAGTACACGACAACTTTCATAATAATTTTTACGTAATTTCAGGCTAATGCTGTAATTAATGGAGAAATAATGAAAAGAAATTGGGCCTTAGTTATTATGGTGTGCATATAGAAATAATTTCATTTCAACACGCAAGTTTGATATTTATGTGATTTGTTCATTATTATAATATTAACTAAATTGCGGATACAATTTCACTTGCGTCGTATAACCGCTTATTATAAGAAAAAAATTAAGGAGTAACGTCGTAGAAGACTTAATAAGGTGTTAATCAAACAAGGAAAAGAAAACAAAGAAGGCGAGAGTTCTCCCATGAAAGCTAAAAGTCGTGAAGGAGAACATACGAACTAGGAGTCTGGCGATGAGAGATGAGAATGTAGAACATTTTGTAAAATGGGGTAGATCGAATAGGAAACCAGACTGTAGCAACAGCTGGGGTTAATTATAACTAACAAGCAGTACGAAACATGTGTTTTCGTGATTTGATTAGCTGCAAAATGTTATCGTAAAGGGATTGAAAAAATATTATAAGGTAATATAATAAGGATACGTGTATGTACCTTTTGAAGGTTATGGCGTTGACTAAGCTGATGTTCCATGACCGTGGCTTAGGATGATAGAGTAAACACTGGGTGGTTTAGTGATAGGAGTCCGGCAAACGCAGCGAGTTCTACATTGTTATACATCTATTGTCTTCTGTAAATAGTATAAAACAAAGTCCCTTTCCGCGTCTGTCTCTGTATCGGTTAATTCCTCCTAAACCATGCAACCGAGTTTTAAGCGGTTTTCACCATCTGTTAATTTTTTTTCACTAGACATATATATTGAGCCACGTCTATAAGTTGTTTTCGAGGGTCGTCACGAAACGTCTCGCCAGAAGACTTGACGAGTTCCAACCACCGGAGCAGGCTGGGTTTCGAAACGGCCACAGCACCGTAGACCACATCCATACTGTTCGGCAGATTATACAAAAGACCAAAGAGTATAATCAGCCGCTGTGTATGGCATTTGTGGACTACGAGAAAGCCTTCGACTTCATCGAACTTGGGCTATTCTGGAGTCTTTGCAAAGATGCCGCATTGATTGGCGATACATTGAGGTGCTGAGATGTCTGTATGACACCGCAACGATGACCGTCCAGATCCAGGACCGGAGGGCGAAGCCCCTACATCGCGGGGTGAGACAGAGGGATGTGATTTCCCCGAAACTGTTCACCAACGCGATGGAGGATGTCTTCAAAACTCTGGTCTGGGCTGGACGGGGCATCAACATCAACGGCGAGCGCATCTCTCACCTCCGTTTCGCCGACGATATCGTTGTATTTGCAGAGACTTTGGAGGAACTTGCCGTAATGCTAAGCAGCTTAAATGAATCTTCCCGACGACTCGGTCTCGGCATGAATTTGGACAAGACAAAAGTCATGTTCAATGAACACATCATGCCGAGACCGGTAAACGTCGATGGCGTCCCTCTGGAGGTTGTGCAGGAATATGTCTACCTTGGACAGAAAATACAGGTAGGCAGGCACAACTTCCAGGGGGAAGCCAATAGGAGGATTCAGTTGGGCTGGGCAGCATTCGGTAAGCTTCGTCAAGTCTTCTCGTCGACCATTCCGCAACGCTTGAAGACAAAAATCTTCGAGCAGTGCGTCCTCCCCGTCCTGACCCACGGAGCCGAGACATGGACACTGACGGCAGGATTGGTCCACAAGTTCCAAGTCGCTCAACGGGCTATGGAGCGAGCTATGTTGGGTGTTTCTCTTATGGATAAAATTAGAAATGAAGATATCCGTAAGAGAACCAAGGTAACTGACATAGTTCGCAAAATTAGCAAGTTGAAGTAGCAGTGGGCTAGCCACGTCTGCCGCAGGACCGATGGCCGATGGAGCAGACGAGTCCTGAAGTGGAGACCGCATCTCGGTAAACGTAGTGTCGGACGCCCTCCAGCCCGATGGACGGACGACCTGTACAAGGTTGCCGGTAGGCGCTGGATGTGGAAGCCAGAGGACAGGGATGAGTGGCGCCGTCTTGGGGAGGCCTATGTCCAGCAGTGGACTGCAAATGGCTGACGATGATGAGACATATATATGTATGTATATATATATATATATATATATATATATATATATATATATATATATATATATATATATATAATATATATAAAAATAAAAAAACATAATTAAGTTATTATGTAAGTAGAAGAAAATAATATTTCGGCATTTTCGTATATAATGGCCAACCGGCCACCCCCCCTTTTGTTTTGCTATCGCAGGGGGAATACATTTCTTACCATACTGGGCCCTTTGCGGGTGTTAGACCTTACGCGGCGATTAAGCGCTGCACAGCGTGTGTGGAGACTCTGGTATAGTTGTTCCCAAATACTCCACTAAACCTGAACATGCGTCGCATGTCGCTTGAGTTGGGAGAAAATGAGATCTTGAGCGAAGCTACACCTATGTTCATCCGTTCATCAAAGCTTGGATCACTCCGGGAAGCAGGTGACCCACTTCACCAGCAGAGGTTAGCTCCACCGCATCCCCAAATGCGTGTGGACCCCTGTGATGGAATCACGGGAGGAGATTTTGCGCATATCTGCGCCTCCGGAGACCGGACTGTCGTCTGCGTCCAGGGGTCGCATGCGCACCTCTCTCCCTCTCTCTTTGGCAGCCTCCTTACGAGACATTACTGGCTCGCAGAAAGCCGATCGCCCCCAGTGATCGTCGCTGTGAAGCAAGGCCTAAACCAAGCTCCCCAGCGAATCAGTCGGCCCTACCATGGCCTCGAGTTCAAATCTCCAAGATTGCCATGCAGCGCCTTTGACCAGCGTATGGAATGCAGTGTTTAGTGCGCATTGAGGGGAAGCCAGACATTCCACAATCTGATGCAGATATTTATCGAAGCACCCATGCCTGGTAAGTACCTGCGTTATCTTAAAGGTCAGAGGCCCGCGTTTCCGCGTGACCCATCGCTGCAGGTGGGAACGAACCGCGTCCACTGTATCAACGCCGGCCTCAGAAGATTCTAAATCTCTTTGCCAAGTTGGGATCATGGTCGTGGTTTCCCGCATTCTGATCACCGATCATCTCTAACGTTGCCCGGCAACAAACCAGGTCTAGGGGCCATGGCATGATGCAATGGCCCCTAGACCTGGTGGCATCCTGTCGGGAGCGTTGCACCTTGACAAACACCTCTGTCTGAAGAGGCCAGGGCGGATCACCTGCCAAGAGTTTCGCCGCCGTCCACGACACCGTACGGTACCCCCGTATGGGCCTCACCGCCAGGACCCGCTGAGCTGTCCTCAGCGGAATGCTATTGTGGCGATGGAGCGTATGGTTCCACACGGGTGCATCGTACAGTACAATACTCCGGAGGATGCCAGAATACAATTTCCGAGCCGTCCCGCCTGGAAGTCTGGCGAGGGCGCCTGCGGACCTTGCCAATTTGGGAACAAGCTGTTCAAAATGAGTTTTGAACAATCATTTCCCATCAAGAACGAGCACCAGGACAGGTCCGCGGGGGGATTCCGGAAACGCCTATGGAACATGAGCCAGCCACCCGTATTGCAACTTCACCACAGCAATTTACCTAGGCATAGATATACATTAAAATATAATATTCCTCCTAAATTTGATTCACACACACACACACACACACACACACGCACGCACGCACGCACGCACGCACGCACGCACGCACGCACGCACGCACGCACGCACGCACGCACGCACACACGCACCCACACACACACACACACACACACACACACACACACACACACATATATATATATATATATATATATATATATATATATATATATAATACTTCTAGTGCTTTCCAAGAAAAACGACTGTGAAATTATAAAGAAGGCAGACTTACAGACGGACATGACGATATCACAGGGATTCATTCCTATTTGCCAAAATTACTATAACCATAAACATGACCATTGATTTTCTTAGATCTTTATTGTCATCCAACAATTAATTTTCAAACGTTGTTAGTCTTTTTGGCTAGATAGTTACTTGGCCACAAAAAATTAATTACTCACAAAATGGATCGAGAGTGATTAGTTAGTACTGAACATATTGAGCATGTTATATATAAGGTTAGGCAATGTTGTAAACAAATGAACCCGTGGCAGAATTATCGCGGTCCACGCCTACTGTCTATATTTGTATAGGACCCTGTCACACAACAACGACACCTCCATCAAGATACACACAATGTGCCGTTAATGGCACAAAACAAGTAGATATATACTACGCCGCCTACATAGGGCAATTGTTTCTGAAGAATATGTCAATTTTATCACAATAACCGTCTCAACATAAATATTTAGGACGAGTACATAGAAGTAAATTTATAAATCAAAACAGTATTTTACATGTAGTTCATATTTTTATATGCAAATGCGTTTACAGTGGAAATTATTAATATACATATTTGAGCAATTCACTTTTTTAATGCAATATAAAATGTTATAGCAACAAACTACGGGAACTTACCGGATACACGAAAAGGGTCTCGTTTTGCCTGTCCGGATTATCCAGGTCCTAATATGTTTTTGAAATTACTTTTCCTCTTAGAGTTATTAACATTTTACGTGAGAATCTGCTGCAATAGAGCTTTTAAGTACATAAGCATACGTACAATAAATATATCTACAAGATTGAAACTATTTCATGCTTATCTATGACGTACCCCGTAGTGGTTATACGTATATGTAGTGAGTACCCTTATCATATTTCTGAAGCAAAGGGTCGCGAGTAAAGACATGCATGCCTATCGGACTTTTTCTTATCATATTACTTTGTACTTTAGTCCTGTTTTCCTGTAATAGTTTCGGTAAAGAAAAAATCATTTATAAAATTTAAGTAGAAGGCGTATAAAATGATGTCAATTAAGTTTCTCCTTATACAAAAATTTTGTAGTTTGTGCGACATTACAGAAATAGAATTTTTCAAAATGGTATCTTACAGATTACTTGTTGAAAGTCCGGAGTTTACTACCGATTGCAAGGTAATATTAGTAACTGCTAAAGGAGAAAAAGGCGGTGCAACAAGCTCCCCAGCAACATATCTTTACTACATACGTTTTCATATAATGAAAACTCTCTTGGGTTCATAAAATGTTACGTCAAATGTTTCCACCTTGTTAAAAGAACACTTATTTTCTGTAAGGTAAAAGCCGAGTGAAGTAAAATGTGGCATAATTTTAAAACTAGGGCAGCTTTAAATGCTTTGACTAAAGGTTTTACACTGGGTTAAGTGACGTAAGACATAATATCTGCTGGAGTTTTAAGTACAAAGATTTTTTACAGGTCACATAAATATCAATCGGTATAAAGGTCACTTAGATTAGTTATTAACCAATTCAGCAATTTATTTCTATGTTGTAAAAGAATAAATATAATAAATAAATAAATTTATAATCGGCAGACAAATACACATATTGTATATCCCCAAATTAAGCAAGTTACGCTTGTGTTATGGGTAACACATAACGGATTACTCTGGGGCCGACCCCAGACAGCCAGACCATAGTAAATAAAGTAGATAATTCGTTTCTGAAATTTGCCACACTAGGAATCGAACCCGGAACCTCTGCTTTGAAGTGAGATAAGCCGGCAAAGGCTTAACCTGCTCAAGCACAAAGGCCGTCATTACGTTTATATTCTTATTTGTCGGTACATTGTCTTTTCTGTTTTAGAAATTCGAAAATCAATTGCTGTTCGTTAGTCCCTAAAACTCAAAAACAGCTTGATCCATTTGAATATTTTTTGTGTGTGAGTGGGAGGATGGTTTAGATTCATAATTGGATCCGATAGGTGGCGCTAAAATCGTGTTTTAGATTTTTATTTCTTCAGAATATTGGCAATTGGCAATTACCTAAAGCGACCGATGTATTGTAAGTCATGGTCCATAATGCCTAAGTATAGCGTAGCCTATTTTAGCCAGAAATATCTGAATACATTTTTAATGGTTCAAATTTATTATCACTTGGAAAATGGGGCAGCCGCTTATATAATAAATAGGACGCGACTCTGGGTCCGTGGGGTACATTAGCAAAGAGTTTCTTTAAAGAATTTTCTACTCTAATGCTAGCCGTGATTAGGCAGTTAATTCATACTTTGCGCACCTAATCAGCATGCCATTTAGGTCATGCTTTCCTCTAGAACTGTTTCGATACATATTATACACTTTTGACTACATCTATTAGTACCTAATAATTTATTATATTTGTTTTATACCACGATATTTCTAAGTTATAGTAATCCTCTGTATAGCCTAGCAACTTTATATCTTACTAGCGGACCCGGCAGACCTTGACCTGCCCTGAAAAAATAATAATTTAGAACCCGATTGTAGTGCCACCCACCGGGTCCAATTGTAAATATAAACCCCACACCAACACATTCAAATAATTTAAATAAAATCAGTCCAGCGGTTAAGGAGAAGTTCAGTGACATACCACACGTACAGGAAAATTATACAGATGAATTTTTAAGTGAGCCCCTTTAGTTAAATCCGGAATTACAAGAAATAATGAGAAATACTCCAACTACAACACGTCACGTGAAGTTAGTGAACTAAGCTGTAAATAGAGGATTTCCAAACATGATTGATTAAAAATTGCGTTTTATTTATATTCATAATTATTCTGCTATTTGGGATGGAGACAAATCCAACAGATCAAAGATTATAAAAATCGGTCCTACGGTTCCTCAGTTATAAATGATGTAAGTAACCTGACTTTGTTTTATATATATATATATATAGATGTTTATCTTTAAAGTCGTTATTATTTGTATATGTATGTAACTACCCTAAGAAGGAAAGGACAGTTCCTGTTAATTGAATTTCTCAACCGTTTTCCAAGAGCATTTAAATGTACTATTTAACAATTAAATATTATTTCACCAGCGAGTGTTACTATTTAATGTTCATGGCTTAACTTTCAATTACTCCATTATTTAGGTTCTTCTCTTCCATCATCCTGTTTTATAAATATTTCCCATCTTATAGAGATTTAGTTCTAATTTACTTTTTGAAGCAAATCATTTTTACACAAAAAGCTAAACTCTAGCCAAGCACAAAGAACAGGACTTTTTATAAATGCGCCTTTTGACACGAAATGTCACGACCAGACAACCTTCCTGACCCCGTTGTTTAAGATGATCTTTAGGTTTTACTTAAATTCCAATTTCAATTAAAATGTAATACAAATTAGTAAAGCTTCAAGTGACTCCCATTTTTATTTTTTTGATAAATAGATCCTGTTTCTCGTTGTCGAAAGTATATTAATACCAATTTTCACAATGAACGGCACTGTTAAGACTGAAAAACTAAAAAAAATATTAAATACTTTGATTTTTATTGTAGTATGAATTTTCTTTATTTTGCTACTAAAAGTTATGGGTATATTCATGTTAAACAACCTAGGTAAATCTAAGATAATCACTGATCAAAATTATCATTGAATTTTTAAAGTGTAGAAAAATTTACAATTGTGATTACCCTAAAATTTTATGCCAATGAAAGTCAAGAAAAGAGAAATATTTTTATTATAAAATTCGAAACATGCCGTGTCAGTACATTAAAGCTATTAATAAAAAACCAACTGAAATACACTATATAAACGACGGAGAACACAGTGTATTGTTTTTTCTTTTTTTTTTTAGATTTCTTGTCTGTTTATTTGGGATTCACGCAAAAACTACTGGACCGATTTCGATGCGGTTTTCGCTGATCTACAGCACATTCTTGGACTTCATATCTGCGCTACTTTTTATCCTGGGAATCTCGCGAATATTTTTTTTGGGAATGATTTAAAATGGCCATTTAAAAAAAAACGAATTTAATTTGTGACTTTTTCACTAATTAATAGCAAAATGTATATAATGTTTTTTATCGCGGTTTGTAGTTGTTCGGGTACATAATAATACTAAAAATAGTTAGTTCAAAAGAACTCATTTTCGCAGTAAAAATTAATTTCAAAATAAGATTTATTTCTAAGAAATATCACTATGGTATCATTGCTAATACTCCTTGAAAAGTTATATTTAGGGTTGCGTTTCTCAGAGGACGCAAAATTTATTTTTTGATGTGTAGGGGGGCTTAGTTCAAGTTTGTGGGGTCGCCGCCCTTGTCCCCCGGCCGCCATCTTGGAAAAAGGGGTGCAAAGGGTTTTCGCGCTGTATCTCGTAAACTAGCAACCCTACAGAAATTTTTACAAGACATTATTTGTAGAAAATTAAATTGTCTACAATTTTATTCTTATTACTTCTGATAACGTTACTGAAAACAATTTTTTTTTAGTCCATTTTATAAGATAAGCAGTAATAAAAATAAAGTTGTAGACAATTTAATTTGCTACAAATAATGTCTTGTAAAAATTTCTGTAAGGTTGCTAGTTTACGAGATACAGCGCGAAAATCCTTTGCACCCCTTTTTCCAAGATGGCGGCCGGGGGACAAGGGCGGCGACCCCACAAACTTGAACTTAGCTTCTACTAAGCCCTCCTACACAAAACAAAATGCGTCTTCTGAGAAACGCACGCTAAGGCCTAAAACTGTAAGAATTCAATGGCCTGTAATATTCCCAACGTTTTACGGTATCTAGTGGGCACTGCGCCTTTATCTCCCTCTGGAAATAAAAAGGAATAGAATATTAGATTCTTCGAATTCAAATATTATCCAAAATATTTTATCTTTTGTACTACAACCATACAAGGTCGTATCGAATGTAACACAATATAATGTCTAGACTTTTAGTAAACTTTGCCTACATCAGGGCAAACTAACTTCTAACCTAACCAAAGTCGAAGATTGGTTTTGAAAGTCTTATAAACGTTCTATACATAATAAAGTGTGACTAATACTCGTATGTCTTTATATTATATTTTGATCATGACTATGGCTTAGTCATTTTTTATTGATCAATTTTTTTGTCTAAAAATAAAGATGAAAATCTATTCTGCGCAGTTCCTTACGATTGAAAAAAAACTGTATAGCTTTTCAAAAGAGTTCTTGTGACAGTTCGAAAAGGCACATTTCGCTTAACCGTTCAGACTTTTATTTCTATCAAGAAAGAAAAATATCAAGCCATTGATATTTTTTTTTCTATTGTTAAGCGAAATGTGCTTGATGATTCAAGTGTGGTCTTTCAGTCTTATTAAGACATTAAATTTGAAAATGGTTGTTATAAACCAGCATTTTTTTATTTTATTCCTGAAGCACAGCAGGCAGGCTGACGGCCCAACTGTAATAGAAAGTGTTTACCGTCGCCTATGGACATTAGCAATACCAGAGGTGCTGCCAATGTGCTGCCAGCCTTGAAGGAGAAACTGGAACCTGGCCACTGATGCCGGAACACAACTCAAAAGTTGTTATGGCGGCATAGTCTAGACCAGGGGTGGTAGCCATCCAGCCGGACATATGCCCTACCACCTGGCTGTGGGTTGTTTTGTCTCCTCTTACGACAGGCCGCCCGGCCGCAGGGATAAGTATTTTTTTCCGTTCCTGCACGGAGAGAAAGTGAGTTACTGAGTTAGAGCCTGTCGATATTTAACTATTGTTTATTTTTTATTAAGCTTTTATGTATAATACTCATTCAAGTAACTCTAAATAAACATTATTTTCTTAAAAAGGCAGATACATAATACTGTAGCACATGTGTTACATGTAACGCGCACTTTTCGCACGTAAATCGGTTAATTTGAGCCAATTTTACCGATAACGCGACAAAAGCTCCGACACAAACTCGATTTAATCGTGTCATTATGCCTTTGGCGTTTTCTGTCGTACGATTATTATCACCATTTAATCGACCTATTTACATATAAAACACGGATTAATTAGTCGATAAGCAAAGTTTGTGTTGACGCGGTAATTAAATCTAAAGGAAAGGGAATTTATTCTATTTGTTATGAATAATCATTTTGCCGTTGTGGTTTGGGGCGATTTTAATCTCTTTTTGAATAGGTGGCTATATAATTTAGAAAGTCTGAGTATTATTTCATGGAAAGCCTTTCGGAATTATATTTGTTCTTGTTATAATGTCATTTGCTGTTAAATTGGCGTTGTGCCTAATTTTTGACTTGATTTAATAAATGCTTTTGATTTTATTCAATTAATTGTTATAAATATATTTTGTAAATCTTTAGAAATCTATATTACTATATTTTGTATTGTATGTTGTACATTTAATTTTTGTGTTATTGATTTTATGACTAACCCCAATACTACAATTTAAAATTTTTATCTGATTTCTGTCTATCGATCGTGATGATAATTAGTATAGAGTAAGAACTTGTGATATCCTACATTATAAGCAGTTTTTTTAGTTCTGCAGGCTTACAATGCATTTTCCGATATAGAATCCATATATATTACGTAATTCATGTAAAAATATGTTAAAATTGTCACAGTATGCATTCTGACTACCAAGGCGCCCAAAATTAATTTTACAATATCTATCTTCTAATCTATCTAATATATAAAATTCTCGTGTCACAGAGTTAGTTACCATACTCCTCCGAAACGGCTTGACCGATTTTTATGAAATTTTATATGCATATTCAGTAGGTCTGAGAATCGGCTACTATCTATTTTTCATACCCCTAAGTGATAAGGATTGTCCACCCCTAACATTTTTTTTAAATTTTTTGGACAATTTTTTGGACAATTTTTTTTATATTTTTTATAATGTTGCATTAAAAAATACATACAACCCTAAATTTTCACCCTTCTATCACCAACCCCTATTTTTTAATAGCGATATTAGTATTTTAATAATTTTCTACTCTCGCGAGCGTCTTAGATTTTAATTTTTTAAAAGCAGGACAACGTTTGCCGGGTACAGCTTGTTAACTTATAATTTAATCACTTACTTGCTTACAAAGGAAATCCAAAATCACGATATATGGATAAGAAATACCTTTAGTTTTCCTCATTCTGTAAATATTCGATAAGTGATTGTTTAACTTACGACTGTTACCGATGCGTTGTGTTTGTGGATTCCGTAACGATGTTTGTAAAGACATACGATGACGGAAGTTTGATATTACCGACCGGTTTCTATTGTAATTGTTTTTGTTTAAAACTGCGTACGGACTAGTTTTCAATATAAGCATCGTATATTGTGGCCAAACGTGTCTTAGGTATAGCGTTAAAAAGCCGTTAACGAATAGCTACGTTTGTGTATGTATATACATGTTATCTGTCAATATTTAACGTCATTAATAATAATAACAATATCACATCACAAATAACGCATTAAACCTATCGGAACATCTGCGTTAAAAGCCCTATACTATACATAATACATTATTCAGATGAAGCAGTAAGAGAGTAGGGTTTGTTTATACTACATATGGGTGTGAATGTACAATTCTATACTTTTAAGAAAGAAATAAGAACCAAAAAATGTTTAGAGTTATCAAATATGATTATTATTGATATAAATACCATGTAAAACTACTGAATACTAATGAAAATAAAAAATGGAGATGAAGTTCTAAATTGGCTCTAGCTTAGCATATTGCTGGTTTTCAACCAGCGTTGATCTTCCATTTGGGCCATTTCAGTGACATATAGAGGCAATGAATAATAACAAAAGTATACGTAGTGAAGAAAAGACATACAGTGGCAAAAATTGTAACAGATGAAAAAGAATTACAACTACTTCTACTACACTAAAAAACTACATACCTATAACGTAAATAATACTTTAAAAAATCAATTTTTTTAGGCTTACAGCTATTTTGGCAAGATCGGAACCCATACCGTCATGTCTGTCCATCCGTCTATTTATATATGCCACAGCCATTTTTATCAAAAACTACTTTGCCTAATGGGTGAAATTTGTCAGGTAGGTATATTCTATACACCGCTATACTTTCCTGTAGTCAAATCACGAAGAAATAAAAATAAGGGTGGCCGTCATGCATGATGTAATATTACAAGAGCGTGTGAACACCAAACCTAGACCATAGTGTAGAGACCGAAAGATTTTCTACGCAATATACCACCCCAGTGATTAGAACGGTTGGTTATTATGATGAACCTTGAGTCATGTGTGAATTAGAAGAAACTGCATTTCTTTAGTTACAACATATTGTTGATTAGTAATATTTATGATTTCATAGCTATATGACAAGAAACCCTTAATTCACCTATCCATAAAATCACGGTTAAGTCTATGAGTTTTTGAGTTATTCATTTGTGGGTAGGTGATTTCAAAAATCTACAAAACAGGTAAATCATATTGTTGATTCTAAACTTTATTATAAACTATTCGATATTTTGAATAGTTAATTAATTTAATTTGTGATCAAAATAATAATATATAACCATAAACAAATATAAATAACTAGCTGACCCGTGCCCACTCCGCTGGGCATAAGAGAAATTTTTAAAAAATTTCAATATCGTTTTAGTAGATCCAGAGATTACCCCATTATTATTATAGTTTTGTTGAGTTTAATTACCTACTAAGCGAATTTAAAATATTTCCCCTCCCGTACTGCCCGTATCACTGACTCCTACATCGCATAAGCCTATCTAGCCGATTAGGGTGCGCGGCGACCACGCAACTTTTTTCTAATACTTATATTTTTAAACTCGTGATATCTTTCGAATGGAATGTCCGAATTGAATAATTCAAAAAGTTACATAAAGGTATTGAAGCAGTCTTGAATATGAAGTAATTTACTTTGATAAGGATGAATACCAAGATACAAATAAAGAGCCTTTTCTAGCGGCGGCAATTAAATTAAATTTTTAAAATAAAAAAACATTTATTGTGGCATAACTATAATAGTTAGACATATGCTGTCCCGACACTTTTTGTAAATAATGATGTGTTCTGCAAAGTCGTAGTACATTATTTTATTCTATCATCAATAGTTTTCGCAGCGCACGCGATTTTAGGTAATTTTTTTTACACCTTGGGTTTCTATTGGAGTCTTAGTAAGGATCCCTAATAAAAAAATAAAATATAATATAGCCTATGTCAACCCGGGTTAGTGTAGCTTGCCAACAGTTGGGCATCCTTAGGAGTATGGCCCTGTACGGTGCACCCGTATCGTCTACTGCACTTCACCGCCACAATAGGACTTTGTTGTGCCGCGCACAACGGGTCCTGGCGGTGAGGACCATCCGAGGATACTGTACAGTGTCGTGGACGGTGTCGACACTCTTGGCAGGCGATCCGCCCTGGCATCTCCAGGCGGACGTGATAGCCAAAGTTCGGCGCTCCCGACAGGATGCCCTCGCCCGTGGCCTGGTCTATGGCCAGGCCGAACTCCAGGTGATCAGGACGCGGGAAACCGCGGCCATGATCCAATCTTGGTCAGTAGAGTTGGAAAACCCTGTTGCTGGCATTGACACGGTGGAAGCGGTTCGACCGCAGCTGTTGCGATGGCTCTCGCGGAAACGCGGGACCTTGACCTTCAGAATGACACAGATACTTACCGGGCATGGTTGCTTCGATAAGTATCTGTGTCAGATTGCGGGCTGCTTGCTTTCACACCAATACCGCCAGTGTGGCGCGCTAGACACGGCGTTACACACGCTAGTCGAGTGCGCAGCATAGGCACCTCAGAGGTTTGAACTCGAGACACTTGTAGGACCGATCGAATCGCTGGGCGATCTGGTGCAAGCCATGCTGCACAGCGACGATTGGTGGGTGGGTGCGGCCAATTTCTGCGAGACGGTAGTGTCTCATAAGGAGGCCGCGGAACGAGATAGGGAGAGAGATGGTAGTACGCATGCGTCTCGCGGGCGCCGACGTCAGTCGGGAGCCCGGAGGCGCAGGTATGCGCATGACCTCCCTCCCTGAAATACCGCTGCAGGGGCCCTCTAGCATCTAGGGAGCAGAGGAGTCTTCACCCCTGTTGACGAAGTGAGTTTGCCTCTCCCGGGGCATTCTCAAGCACTTGTGCGCTAGGATCGGTGTGGGTGTAACTACGTTCTGTATCTCACGTCTTTCCTACCACAAGCGCGGGGCACATGGGAGGAGGGTGGTTTTAGTGGGGTATTGATTAGTCGAGTCTCCACACAAGCCGGTTGATTATTGTTTGGATTGCCTCAGTGGAAAGCCTCCATGATCAACAACGGTCTAATCCTTAGCAAAGGACCAGGTATGTGCGAAATGCATTTCCCCCGCTTTAAAAAAAAAGCTTGTCAACAGTGAAAGAATTTTTGAAATCGATTCAGTAGTTTCGGAGATTACCCCCTACAACGTCACAAATTCACAAACTTTACCTCTTTATAATATTAGTAAATAAATAATAACAAATTTAAAAAAAATGTGTTTCTTTGTAAATACACCTAGGTTGTCACTGTCAATTAGATTAAGCATTTTCCCTTGTACCACTGCGGTTACGTGTTGTATTTTTCTATTGAATAAAATATGTTTTAAAATTCTGCGACCTTGTTTCAGACTAGACGTTATGAAAATAATAATTAAGATAGACAATACCGCCTCTAGAGTTCTTATCCAATTTTCATTACGTTTCAATGCTGTGTGAATAAACATGTTTGTGCTCAGTAATTTAATAGCAGATATAATCATTTCGGTGTTCAGATTTTTAATATAAATTTAATTTTCAAATGATTAATTAAATTTGGAGTTGTTACTCACATCCCAAAAATGATATAACAAAGTAATTTTTGTTTTTTTCTGACAAAGTAAGGAATTTTTGAAAGGGTTATTTTTTATGTAGGTAGTTATTTATGTATAATTCATTTCATTATCATATAATTATATGATAATGAAAAAATAATCTACAACATAAAAACATACTATGGCTTAGGTGTCTGGTATAGGGCCCAGACTTATCTGGTGCGTAAAGCCCGTAAGCATAACTTGCTTTGCTTGGGAATATATCATGTGTATGTTAGTCTGCCAACTATCATTATTATTTTTTATACATAATCTAGGCAAGTTACGCTTGTCTTATGGATTATATATAACGTATAACTTTTGGGTGCGATCCCAATCTTAAGTAAATAATGGAGAATGCTTAAGGGCCTACATAAATGGAATTTGCTATCTCGCTCACGCATTACCACATTTCTGAAGATATAAATTCATAGAATTAACACACGACAAATCCGTATTACACAAAACTAAATATAATAATTGTGAATGTTTTACAAAAAAGTCGTTATGATTATGATACAATTCTATATATAAAAAATAATTCATGTGAAAAAAACATTTTTTTATGTATGAAATCTTGTCTGAATCAAAATAATTTTATTTTTAAACATTCGTAATTTTTTTTGAGTTTTGTATAATACGGATTTGTCGTATGTTAATTCTATGAATCTATATCTTCAAAGATGTGTGAGCGAGATAGCAGACTCCATTTAGGTAGATCCTTAAGCTTCTAAATCAGGAAGTCTAGATCACCATACTCTAAAACACTACCGTGGTAATAGCATGAAGTGGATAGCGTTTCGCTACTTGTGATTTAAAGTTACAAAACAGGTTTCTATTAATATTTCTTTAAGTTTTCGCGACTTGTATACATAATAAATTACCGCGACATAAACGTCGGAATAATAAAAATCAAATAAAATAACGCGCTTAAAACCGTCAAAACTTAGTTCTATTAGGTTTCTATTACTTGTTCTATTAGCTGTGGAAGAGCAGTAATTTTTTGTTTTTAATAAGTCCAGAAGGTTATTTCTGTAGATAAAAATTATACTTCGATATATCTTGATATCTACATTTATACAACTTTTAATTTTAAGCCCTGTGTTTTCTTTCTCTTTCTCCCAAATATTTGGAAATATTTATATATTTCCCTTCCATACTCTATTCTAACATACATGCGTCCTCTGTCACAAAATCCATCCATTTCTCTTTGGTCTGTCTACCTTAACATTTGTACCAATCAATCTTCCAGTTTAACATTCTTTTGTCACGCAACTTTCATCCCTCCTTATTACATGCCCATACCACCTTAGTCTTCTGAAATTTTCGAAGATCCTCTTATGTTCTCCTTTCTTACCTTATCCATTCTTGTAACACCACACATCAATCTCAACATTCTCATCTTAGCTCAGTGAAGTTTATTTTAATCTTGGAAATTTATTAAACTGTTATTGTTTAATTTTATAAACTAGTCAGGTTGTCTAGACTAGAACAATGTATTGTCATAAAAATGTTAGAGTCTCGAAGTAATATCTGTTATACTTGCAGAGACCGCGAGAGAGAAAACTTCATTGTTTGTAGTGATCTCTATATTATGAAATTTGCTTAGAAATTATCCATCGCAAATCTTAGTAAGTGTACGTTTGGATTTTGAAATATAAGTTCCCAGTGAGAGCTCATTCTTTATTCGATTCAGAACTTTATCCAAGTTATTGTAAAAGGCAAACGTGATTTATGAATATTTAATCGAGTTTCTAATAAAATATAAAACTTTTTAATTGTTAAATATATTATCATTCGTCAATTTAGAAGTTTTAATGCTTTATTAAAGCTTTAAATATAATTATAATGCTCAGCTTAATGTTAAAATAAACTTTACATAAGTTTTGCTCTATTGTTTGGATAATAAATCTTAATAGTTTTATTGAAACTCAGATTTGAATTCATAATTTAGGTTACTAATACTGTGAACTTAGAAATTAATATTAAGCAAGAAATTAGGGAACGAAAGAGCAGAAAACGGTACTATTCCTTTATGTTATGATGTTTCTAGTTTTTACTAGAACCACAGTTCATCAAGACAGTTCGCTACAGTCCTCACGATAAGACAAAAAGGATAAAATTTTAAAATTCCGACATGTGAGATGGTATTATCATTTACCCAATTAATTATCTCCCTATTATCAAAGCATAAACAACAATTTTGACGGTAGATTTAGTTATAATTTTATATAGATGAAGCAGTGGAAACTTCGCTATTATAAGTTTGGAAGAACATTATATCATAATCATAGGCTCGTTTACAAACTGTAATCTCCTGAGAGAACCGATCCTTAACAATATATATTTTTCTAGGTAAGTGGTGCGTTTTGAATTTAGAAGATCTCGAGCTCTACATTTTTTTTTGCGAAATTAGGATGAATTTTGTGCACTGTTATTGGTTTGTAAAAAAAACGCCTTATATATTTTATGCCTAGTTCCGCTATGGAGTTTTGGTTCGTGACTCCCTTATTAACGGTGGCAAGTTGTGTCTTCTGTGATAAAAAAACATATTTTTTTTGTTAGAATTAATAATTCAAACATTGATTTGTACCTTATTGTTCTAGAATAGAGGCCACATGTTATGACTATCGAAAGTAACATTTTCAACGAAATATAGTAAATACCGAGTGTTGTTTTTTACTCCGCTGCCGTGCATACCATCTAGTTATTGTTTCAAATTCGTATTTGAATATTTAAATTCTGAATAACTGGAGTTTCATTGTTTGCTTTGAATGATACAATCAACCTTCTGACGACCGCCTGCCCGTCCCTGACACGTGTTTTATGCATAACTATGGAAACATTGACAGTATTGGACAATAGCGCGTTGAGTAATGAAATATGCAACCTGCATAGCATATTTTTGTTTTTATATTGTTTAACTAACCGGAATCATGTAGTGTTACGTCTACATCTGCATCATTTGAATAATTAATATCTTTGCGTTGCATGATCGTTGTCTTTCAATGTTTAGGTAAATTTTTCTTCATATTTGCACCGATGCAATGAAACAACGATTGACTTGAAATAAATCGTAGCTAAGTACAGACATAATCAGTCTTAGACCTAGCGCGCACGACGAATATTTCGGTGCGATTTTTCCGCAAAATTTGTGTCATATGGACATTTGAAGTTATTTCTAGGCCTTAGTATAGTATCCTGTATGTTCCTTTCTCAAGATATTCTAATGAACATGGTTCGTTTTTATTCTTTAGTATCTTGTAGTAGCAATAAGAGTAACTTAATTATCTATACTTCTATATCTATACTAATAATATAAAGAGGTAAAGTTTGTGACGTTGTAGGGGGTAATCTCTGGATCTACTAAACATTCTTTTACAGTTGGAAAGCTACGTTAACAGGGAGTGTCATAGTAGGCTATATAATATGACGCTATATACCACGGGAGCGGGACAGAGCGTGGGTGAAACCGCGCCGGGCCGCTAGTTAAAAATAACAATATTTTCTAATTTGATCCGCTTATCACCTTTCTACGAGATTCTTATACGCTTATATTTATGACGGGAACTTTGAGAATTTACACTTAATTTTTTTAATCGCGGGACATATGTGGAGCCGATACCTAAAGTCGCGATCCTGGCTCTGGCTGTTATGGGCACACACGCAACATTTCACAGCAGACCGTTCTATCCACATGCCGGGGCGCCAGGGTCGTCCTTGTGAGGCGTTCGAAGTGGGTAGCTTTTTAATTAACATTAAGAATGAATAAACGCATACATTTCAATTATCCTTGGAAAGGAAATGTACCTAGTCATACTGCAATAATTACTGGCACCTAATGGATTACAGTAAGAGGAAAACATCACTATGACGTCATAGCCATGACTAACGATGAATTAGGGCGGAATGTGGGACAACATTCGCGTGACCCGCTTTTCACAAGGAAGCATTTTAAAAATATGAAAGTTTTAATATATCATGTATTATGCATTCGGTTCATTCGTAGAACTTGTTTGTGCAAAGGTCAGTGACTTTTGCGTCGCTTCTTCAGACGTTTTATTGATTTTAGAAGCATAATGTATTCAGGAATCAACTGCATTTTGAGTGGTTGATTAAAGGTTGATTAAATACGTAATCACTTACCGTCTTATTCACTCTTCTCTCTTCTTTATGGTTCTTAAAGAAGCATTCAATTTACTCTAATTCTCTATGAATGGAAGACCTTTAGCAATTAAACTGCTCTGTTATCTAGTGGTACCTAAATGTTTTTGTGTCTAGTCCCCTCGAAAGTAAAAGTCCCGCGGTGGATTCTCGGCCGGGTAATTTCGAAAACGAATTATTCGTTATTTACTATGCTCTGTGTGTCTGGGATCGGCCGCAGAGTCGTCCGTTGCATATTACCTATATTCCAAAAGGATCGTCAAAATATAAATAGGTTAGTAAAAATATAAATAAAAGATATTGGTAGTACAATAGTTAAAATAGACAAAATCCTAACTAATATTATAAATGTGACTTTGTTTCTTTGTTACACTTTCACGCCTTAATTCCTTAACAGATCATCATGAAATTTTGCATACCTACATGTTGTCGGGGATATAGAAGAGGACATAGGATGCTTTCATCCAGAAAAGGGTATTATTCCCGAGGGATAGAAAATAAAGCGAAATAGATGGCGCTGCTGTCACGATTTTTGACAATTCGCTAACATTGCGTCATGATGACGTGTATGTTCAGGCTGGCATAGGGTACCTTTCATTCGGAAAAATGTATGTTCTTCCCAAAGAATAGAAAAAATCCGAAATTGATTGTCAAAATCTATAATAACGCGAGCGAAGGAGCGGGCAAAACCTAGTGTTATATGCTTTTGCCATTATCTGCTTAACAGTGTCAGAAATGCCTTTCTAGTGCAGCTAAGTTTTGTTTTGCGGCTTATCTTGCTAGTCTTAAAAGCATTGCATTAGTAACAGCGTTCACAACTCGACATTTAATTTTCATAAATCTTGTTATATGGAAACTGCGGTATGCTTAAATGAAACTCAGCCAGTGAATTGTAAAGCCTGATAAAAATTAAGCTTAAGTTTTTTTTTTAATATTTGAAATATATCGGTAAACTCGGCGCCTAATCAATATAGGGGCACGATAATCCACAAGGCTAGAAAAGATTGGTGCGGAATGAGGGCGTGAATAAGAGTGAGTAAAAGACTTATAGGATATGAGCCACACCAGAGCATATGATCTATGTGAGCTTTGTAAGGGCAGACACATCTTCCGCTTGATCCTCTCTTCACGTCTTGCGGTTTCTTCGATATATATGGGGACTAGCTGGGTATGGGCACCCAGCACGCAGGTTAATCCAAGCGGTTGTCGAATGTGGTACAACGAACAAAGTGCGGCGCGAGTTCGTGGAAGCAGCGATTCCATAGATGATCATTCGTACTATGTCACATTAACATAATTACAGATGTGGTGAAAAGAAAAAAAATAAATAGACGAAATAGGTCGGGGTTAGTAATATTAATAATAGGACTTAGAAGAAACTTTTGACCATTTATTTTAAGCAGCGTTTTTCTAGTAAAGAGATTTATATATATATAAGGTATAAAATTTTCATGTATCGTTAGCATACTATATGAAGAGTAAAGCACATGGTAATCTTATCTGCAAGGTCAATATTTAAGTGGTGTACGCAAAAGTATCAGGTGTCCCTAATGGACAGCTGAGATAAGCTGAATATAAAATAACGTCAAGTTTTAGTGGCATTCTATTTAGATATTCTCTCTAATCTGCTTTTACCGCCATAGCTCTGGGTTTACACAACAACTTTCACAAAAATTGTACTACTTAAATACCATTCTTTTACATTAAAATATTTTATTATTTGATAGCCATTTCAAATTTCGTGTTCAACAGATTTTTGTCAATAGGTCATTACTCATTACACATTTTATTAATTTAGTAATACGTTGATAGCATTGTAATATTTATTGTTATAAATACATATATACATTGAATGTGATAACTGATTAGTAATAAGACGTTAAATGTCTTATTTTTTCCAACCTTTTGTATTTCGCACGTCACCGCTGACTACTGCGGTAGCTATAAAAAAGGAAAACCTAGTTTGGCCTTTCACCCGAGGTTAATTAACTCTGCTTTTCATTTCAAATATGGGGCAAGTAAATAAAACTGATTAGTTAAACAAACAACTACTTCTCTAATGAAATCAGGCGTTAAATCCATATCTAAATCTAATGCATAGATAAAACCTATATATCATTTATTACGTCACATATGAAACGTTAAGTAAATTTCTTTTTCTGTGGCATTCTACCGACTAGTACTTTTTTGTCACTAATGATAGTAAATATTTAGTTCAAATTTATGTAAACTAAATAACAATTAAGTGAAAAGTAATTTATAACTATAAAATGATGTTACAAAATTGTTGATATTTTTATATTACAATTTATACCGCAATTTAACATACTATATACACATACTAGTAAAATGCTTTCATGCACTTATTTCACATTAGTTTTTTATTTTGTGGTCTTCTAATATAACACTTTATATGTTACCTACTTTCTATAACAATAGCCTCATGCACCATATCGCGCGAAACGTCATACAAATCGGTACTTGCACAGCAGTCAGTGAACCTCTCGAGAACAATACAAACGTGCGGGTCAACAGCTTCCTCGTCCGCCTGTACAGGCTTTGCAATTCTAATTGTCATTTACTATTATATAGCAGTTTTGAAATATAGTTCAACACTTTTTAACATTATTTTTTTGTATTGTTTCAGGAAGTACTTCAAAACCGAAAAATCGCCAACCCGTCGGAGTACCACACCCCAAGACTGATAGCATACTGCCGTCTTCCAAAGTATCTCCTAAAAGTACTTTTAATTTATCATTTGGACTGAAATCAACTCCACTGAAATCATCAACCACAAGCACATCTGTTCAAAAGTCTCGCGAAAAACGTAGAAGTACTGAAGAAAGTCCTAAACCTAGTTCGATACCATTGTCTAAAAAGATAGCTGAAAAAAGTATTCGTTCCTCCACATCACCTGTGAAGCCAGACTTATTAAGAGATACTGGAACTAAGATAGATACTAAATCAAAACTGGACTCAATTAGAAGTAAAACTGTTCGTAAAAGTCCTGAAAAACCGAAGAGTGACGCAGAAAATAATCGTATCGATAGAAGACAACGAGCTCAAAAGGATAGTGAAAGTCTTAGTGGAAAATATCATTATTCAAAAAAAAGACTGACTAGCTTAGAAAATAATTCTCGAAGAGGCACGAATGATACTAAAAATGTTTCGCCTAAAAATTTATTAAATAATAATCCGCAAGCATATCAAAAAACTAATGTTAATGCTTGTGGCTTAGAAGATTCTGAAGAAACTAATAAAATGTCTACGCTTCACGAAACTGTTAGACCACACACTGGTAGCTCCAGACTTTCGCAGGAGATGGACAATTTAGCAGCGTTGACTAAACAGACATTAGATAGGGTTAATAAATTGTCGAATAACTTAACTAGTAATAAGTTTAACTTAGACACATCTGAACAACGCTTTGACTCTATATTTGTATCAAAACCGGATCAAAGACATAATAGTCATTCTTTTAACTATGGCCTTGTAAATGGAAGAGCAATTCAAAACCGGGGAGTGACAGAGAGATTGAGAGATATTGATACTGCAGCTCAGAGACTGATCGATTTTGAAAAACAAAGTGCAATGTTTTCTGATCTCAATAATGATACATCTAGTCAAAATCGCCGTTTTGAAACTACGCCTTCATCTTGCAGCCACGCCCCTGTATCTATTCTAAAACGAAAATCCATTCATGAAGACAATGCTGTTAACAATGTACCCAATCATACAATCGCTTCACCACCAGTCACCTTTTCACCGAGTGTGGTAGAGCCTCGTAATGGTTGTCGTTCAGATAGGCAACGTCAAGGAATATTAAAGAAACGTCGTAGTTTAGATGAATCACAAGTTGCCCGACGAAGATCTTGTAGTCCAGAGGTATCTTTCGCTGATGATGACTCTTCGGATTTAAATAAACCTATTCTCAAAAATAGAAGATCATCTCTCGAAGATGTTGTCCGAAACAGGTCACCTGAAGGACAAATTCAGGGTATACTGAAAAGGAAAATGAGCAGAGAAGAAGATCAGCATATAGATGATGTGTCTCATGGTTCACCAGAACCCCACGGCATACTAAAACGTAAATCAAATTCTAGTTCAAGCAGCAGCACTACTTCTTCTCACGTTTCTATAGCTCAGGCAGTTTTACTGGCAGCTGCTGGTGGAGCAGAAATCGTAGAAGATGATAAAGAAATCGTAAGACCCATACTAAAGAAAAAGAGCTTCTCCGAAGAACGACCTTCGCCAGATGTATCATGTGAAACTCCGAAACCGATTTTAAAGAAAAAATCGACTGAACATGATGATCATGATTTTGACCTTCCGAAGAAACCGATTTTAAAATCATCTAAAAAATTGTCAGGAGATGAAGGTCACGCTTCTAGTTTCGATATGAGCGAAGACGACAGAAGCTCTCGAAGACCTTCGCTGTTAAGGTCGCGTACATCAGATCATTCTAGTTCAGAATGTGAAGCGACAGTTAGACCTATTTTAAAGCAAAGAGGTTCGAGTTTGACCAGGGAACGCAGCCAATCGCCGCGCCCACGGCTTTCATTTTGCGCGGACAACGGCGCAAACATTAGCGCGACGAATTTCAGTTGCGACGCGAGTGACTTGTCGGCGGCTGGTCCGCGACGAGTGTTGAATCTAGTACCCGCGCCCGACCCGGAAGAGAGTTACCCTAGTGCAGTGCTCCGCCGGAGGAATCTCCGACCGAAGACGAGTCCTAGATCAAAGAGTCTCGCATGCGACTTTAACGATGAATTACTATCAATATTGAACAATAGGAGATTAAAAGTTGATAAAAATTGTGAAAATGCACGCTACGATCAGTGGTCACAGGAACTACGAGACGAAACCGAAAACAACGAAAATAAATCATTTCCATCAATTGCATCAAGAATAAAAACTATGGAACAAGTACTCACAAAAGAATTATCACCAAGAGACAGAGATCAACCTTCAACATCTCGTTCAAAGACTAGAGATAAAGAACGCTACAAAACTCAACCAATCACAGTAGATGAAATGCGGTTAATTACATCCAGGTAATAAATAAAATTTATTTAAATATTTTCCTACTTAAAATGTGTTAAAACATTAATTTAGAACTCTCTTATATTTCCACTTCGGCATGATGAATCACAGTATCAGTCAACAATTCTATTTTTTACACGATAGTATGTTACACCTACATGTATACATTGCCTTCTAAGCTGTAAATCGAACTTGACAATAATTTAGTACTTACTGTAATAGCAATAATACGTTTTTTTTTGTTTGTTTTTAAATTTCATTTGAGACACTTTTGTGCAGTTTTTAAATAAAATAATAATCTGTAAAGGTGATTGCGCTCTGCACCATTGCCGGTTGTGCGAAGCCGAATGTTGGCCGTTCGCCATTATTTTGATGAGCGAGCATGTAGCGTGGGTAGCCACCACATGTTTTGTTCTATACACTCTTTAAATATTAATTTACTCATTGTCATATACGTACTCCCTTATTAGTCTTCATCCATAATTATTTTCCAAATGACAATAATACAGACGTATGAACCAACTTGTGTTTATTAAGGAAAAAAAACCGATGTAGACTGAAATTTACAATACGGAGTCCGTAGGCCACATAACTTTTTCGAATTCCGCAATAAAGTAGGTACTTTTATAAAACACAGCTTAATTTAAATTCAAACGAAACTGTTTATTTCTAATGGGTTTTGGGAGTTTTTCATTAAACGTTTACCCCCTTAATTAAAATTCCAGACGAATTTTGGTAATTAGCGATTCTGTGAAATCTGTTTACAAAGTTTACGTTAATTTTGTATTTTTCGGACGTCTGACATCATCTCTGTCGGTACATGTTACAGTTTGAATCGCATTCACTCCAAGATTTATACCTGTGTTTGACTGTGAATAGAATTTTTCATTTGATTTTGTATTAACTTGTTTTAAAAATCGTATTATGTGGCAGCGAACGAACCGTTATCCGTTTATTGAAATGTAAGTACAATATCATAAGTAAGACTATCAATAAAACAAGAAAGGTTATTGTAGGTTTGATCGCATTTGTAGATGTTTACGTCACCAATAGTAATTGTAGTGCTGCATAGAACTAATAAAAATTATTAGACCATATTTATTAATTTTGTTAATATTTGTTTTTTCATTTCGTTTGTTTCCCTTTTAAATTTTTGGTGAGATGATAAGGCAATTGCCCGTCTGGGTGGCTTCCTCCCTTAGTGTATACAGTATGTCGGATAGTAACCTTGAGTTGTGTACCGGTATTAGTGGTCTAGTTCTAGACCACCACCACCCTGTCATCAAGGTCCGCAGGGTATTGATAGCACCTACGGTATTGCAAATGTCCTTAGGCGCCTGTAACCACTTTCTATAAGGTGAGCCGCCGGTCTGTACGGCTGAAGTCCAGTAATGAAAAAGTAATATCTTCATATATGAAATTCATATAATTATATTTTATTAAGGATTTTTTTTAAGTCTGCTTAGATAACAATGTATAGTATTTAGTTATCTCTCTTTTCTGCGCTCTATACGCAATTTATGAGCATTGAATAACAGTCGCCAGTCAGATCGATGTCTTGATGACGGAAATAAGCGGTCCAGTCGTCACTGGGTCAAGCACTATTTCTGGTCCTGTTGTGCTTCAAAGCACGCATAGAGTTTTATGACTGACCGGTACGCCGTACTCCGCGTGACCTTAATAATTTCGTTTTAAATGCAACGATCAAATTAAGGATTCAAATTGCTTTTGAATTAGCTCCGTCTCATCTAGCCATAATCTTACGACATGACTCATCTGGGCAACATAGTTTGTTTTGTCTGTGATTGAACACATGTTTGCAAATATGGACTCACATATTGTACTGCATGTAAGAGCAATACTTGGATTATAATAACACAAACTCATCACCAAGAATATAACCACGTTTATTTTACCAATAAATAATTACGATCTCATCACGATCGATAGCACTATAATCGGAAACAGACATTTATATTTAGATTATATTGACGATGGTGTCAAACTACCCTAAAACAATATATCGGCGACGCCAATCGAATCACTCACTGCCATAATTCATCGAAATTTATGAAGGTAAACTGAAACACCGACCATCTCTTTCTTATGTACGCCTTGTTCTACATTAACAAATTTCTTTTCTCATTTCGCAGTTTGGAGCCGGGCCAAGTGAGTTTCCAAGCGTTTGGCCAAGCGGGCTGTAGTTTTCCGAGCCAACCCGTCGCGTCCGGTGTTGCTCCTCTAACAAGGGGCCCTTTAACCCTCGCGGAAGAACCAGAGAGAGATCCTTTCACTGAGTTCACGAAGGCTTTGGACTCGCCACCCTTTGGCGCTGGCCCGTTCAGTGTCAAATCATCGACAGCTAACAACTGTTTCTCAGATAGTGGCAGTACCAAGGACGATAGCTACGGCGAAGCCACATTTCTAGATTTCGAGAACATCGAGAGAAAACAATCTACATTGGATGAAATTGAACAGGAGGTGAACAAAGTTCGAGTAGCTTTGGACGAAGACAGCCGAGCATTAGATGAAGACGAGCGTCATCAAGCAGAACCTGACAACTGGAGTCTGAATGTATCCTGTGATAGTGGAGTTTACAATCGTGCCTCTTCCAGGGACTCCGGCCCACATTCCAGTGAGTAAATATAATAAATTGTTTATCATTCCCTACGGTTTATTAAACTCGAGAAATTATTTTTGTTAAATCTGACGTGTACAATGAAAATGTGCGAAAACATCATTAAACATATTTAAGGCGATTCAGCCGACGCAACTGTTCTGTCATAAAGTAACCGTATGAAAACGATTTAGTCGGTTGTATTGCACTGACTTGCGATTTGTTTACGTTCCGTTAGGTAAAATTAGATTAAACGAATGCGCCTCTATTCGTATTAGGTCGGTTTTGAAAATAAACATGTTATAACCTTGCAGATGTCTCACGACTTGATTATTTGGGTCAATGATATGCACGTGTTCTTTGTCAAACAAAACGACATTTCATTAGATTCGGGTCTGAAATTGTGTATGTGATTAAGTCATTTTTGAGGTTTTTTTTACCCCTCAATATAGAAAGAATCAAAGTGACGACTAAGGTCGTTGAAGACGGAAGCCAATGTCATGACTACGAGTAAAACAAATATTGAAGATCATTCAAAGTCTATGAGATAGGGTAAGAACTCAAGATATTGGCAAATGCATTAAAAACATTACAAACTGGAAGTCATATAAGCGTCCTGAAATCCTGGATTTCTTTACAAGCTGATATGGGAGAAAATTTAAATAATACATATTTAAACCTCAACTAAATTAATGCAGAGACGTGATGTGATGTGACGTGCTTTGGAAAGCTTCTATCGACAGTTTTATTTAAAACCAACGTAGCTTACTACAGTTATATCTAGCGATTGCTTTTAAATCTTACTGAAAAGGAATTAGTATGATAATTTTTTCCAGTGAATCATCAAATTTTTTTAGAAGTATTGCGGAAGGAATATGTAGAGGCATAAAAGCTAATGTACTCGCACATATTTTCTTATAAATGTCCGTTGATTGCCCTTGCTGCTTTTGCCAAGACAACGTCTTCAGTGATATTAATTGCAACATGTCTTATGATGATAATAAATGTTGATTTACATCGATAAAGGCATTATAGTCGTTTTTCGTATGTCTATTCTATACTTTTAACTAAGTGGACATTAGGCTCAATCAAGACCCGATGATGCTACTGATTTGATTGCCCTCGTGTCAGTCCAAGCACTATGAAGGTTTCCAAAGAGATAACCAGCTTACACTATTTTTTTCTTTTGGCTATAGAATCCTAAGAAAGCATTTATATCAAGTAACCGCTTTTCATCAGATGGGCTGCCTGCCTGTTTGCTGACCTCATGAATTAAAAAAAACTCGTATCTCAAAAACTGCTTAACAGATCTTATTCAAAACAATTTTGTTTGAAATTGTATTTTAAAGTCTGCTGTTTTTCTTACAACCCATTGTTTTGTGAGAAAAAGGGCGGAGACATATATATGTACATAGATAGATGAACAAACATGACAATTTCATAAAATTTTGTTTTAACCAAAATAACTGTGTATAGAGTAGGAAGTAGATTTAATTTTGTACTTTGGATGACCTTAAGAGTGTTCTCTAGTGGAACTTAGTTTGAATAAAAATATTTGAATTTGTTTACTGAAACTTAGTGTAGAGTAAGTAGTAAAACGCATCATCGAAATTTATTTTTATTACGTTATCTATTGTAGCAAGCAATGCATTCAATCGATCTGTTGCAACAATTTTCAGGTGAAGAACTAGGCCTGACCGAAAGCCAAGAGATCAGGGATAATCAAGCGACGAATAGCAGCAGCAACGAGTGGTCGTCATCCTCCATCGAACGTGGACTTATAACAATGGATCGTGAGAGGAAATCCACCGAAAACGAGGCTCTGATGAGTCCAGATACCCAAGGAAGTGATGATGAGTCAAAGGATGATAACAGTGGATTTGCTCTTGGTTTGGTGAAGAGTAACAGTGTCGTTGCAAGGGCGAGTATGTGGCAGCAACTACAGCAGCAAGCTAAAGGTGATTATAATTTAGGTTTTTAAGATTCTGTAGCTATTATTTCAAATGTGGAACCCCTTTTGAACTCTTTATGTCTAACCATTTATATACATGAAAGTATTGCGTCAACACAATGCAATTTACAAATTGTAATGAAACTTCGATAAATAATAAAGATTCTGCCATACATGACAGTCGTCACTGATGGTTGGAATATTATTACAATCTACATTGTCTTGGGGGGTATCGTTAGTCAGATCCTGAAAAATTACAACGTTGTTCCTTAAACCTTCTATAATTAATTCAATAGGTGGCGAGATATTAGTTTCGGAAGTCGCAAAAAATGTGTTTGTGTGTTCCTCTAACTTTTGAGCTATGGAAAATTGTGATTAGTAAAATAAAAACATCGTGGCGGAACAAAAATTCTTTCAACTATAATGATTTGAACAAGAGCCATTTTAAGTGGTTTTTGAGATGTGGGTAATTTCGATTAACTGTTTTTCGAGGCTATCGTAACCCAATGACAAAAGCAATAGATCGTCGCCTATTCGGAGTACCCTTTATTATGCGTCGTCTGCCAAGCGCTTGACCAATTTTGTTCAATAAAGAATAACATGGAAATTGTTAATATTAATACCCTCAATTGTTGTAAATTTCAGGGACCCCGAAGCCTTTACTTCGCCACAGCCGCTCGAAGCAAAAAGACGGGCCATCGGTTGTAGACAGATTCAAAACTCAACCGATCTCGTTTTCGCCATCTGATCCAAATAGCGACGATACTTCCAACCAGTCGTTCTCTCTCACTCAGTCTAAGAGCACAGCGAACGTGCTAGAAAGGGATGAAGATGGTAAATAATTAATTAATTTTTCGAATACTACTTTAGTAGTACTTATCTGTTCTAAGTTTAAATTATTTTTTCATTGAGAAATTCTCTATTTGAAATTTAATTTTATAAGCATGTAAATTGCATTTTTAGTATTCCTAAAGGTGGGGTTTCATCTGCGTTAGTGTTATAGATGTAGGCCGTTTTACGCAGATGTGGCGATGGGTTTAAGGCGTTATTTGGAAATGCGACATTATTAATGACGTTAAATATTGACAGATACCGTATATATATAAACTAATGTGGCTATGCGCTAACGGCGTTATTTTAAACGATATAAATAAACCGCATTCGGCCACAGCCTAAATCTTTGACACTAACGCAGATGAATCCCAACATAAATGACACTCGGTCTAACTTGAAACACTAATGCCTCATTAACATTATGCATTAGTTAAGAAGACAGTTAACTTGTGAAACTGGAGGGTTAATGGTGAATTTCTACTTAAACGATTAGAAAGGCTTAATTCGCTAGTTTCGCAAGTTAACTCGCTTCTCAAGTAATGCATAATATAAATCGGCTTTAAGGGTTAATTAACTTAAGCAGTTAAATACAAGTAAATTTACAATAGAAAATAATTGTATCTGTCGTGTCCAATGTTTACATATAATTTTAATAAAAAGTAAATTTTTACAATATTATGCTATAAGTTAAAGTACCATTATCTAATAATAAGTGTGGTGGGTGATTAAACTTCGAAATTTATATTTGCCACAAGTATATTATACATACATGTAAACCTCTTATTTTTAATTTCAATGACCGAGTGTTATTAAAAAATACTTGCCTAGATTTAAAGTATGGAAGAAAAGTACTGGGAATGACCCATTAAAATAGTAACTCTGGAAAGCTTCCTAATCTTATATAATTAAATGGCGCCACTGGTTCTCTCGCTTTGTAACGTTTTATTATTTAAATTATATTTTTAGACCAAATCAATAAAAATGTTAAAGCCTTAAAAAAAATATTTTTAATTTTGGTATTGATTTGGTTTAAAAGTGTGAATAAAGCGATATAAGATGTGGTGCCATCCAAAAAAAAAATATTTTCCTGGTATTCATCTTCGATGGTTTAAAGGAATCAAGGAACGCTTCCTGTCTTATGATCGTCGGCTTTGTTTCTTTTTTGCATGTCCTCGACTACTCTACTATGTGTATGTCCCGGGCTCTATCGCATACCACACAAATGCACAATGTAATGTATATACGCACAAACACACCGGTGGCAGCTAAACTAGACGACGACGACCCGGCGAAGATGTCGCTCATGGACAAAATGAAAATGTTCAACTCGAAACTCACGCACAAACCGCCGCCTGCCGGACTCCCGAGGCCGAAAGACGACCGCGTGCCGAGGACGTCCCGCCTGCGAACGATGCCGGTGTTGGCCAGCCAAGTTCAGGAGGCCATGGAGCAGAACGAGAGGCTGACCAAATCGCTGACACACGAAAATGTGCCGCGCAATCCCGATTTTGAACTGAAAATGGAACTGTTCCGTTCCGCTAGTGCTAAGAATACGTCACTAGAGTACCTTATGAGGCAGAACGCGAAGTTTAGGAGTTTAGGTCTGACTTTGTTTATTTTCAGTTTGTGTTTTCTCTCTCGTTGTTTTGCGCTTTAAAGCGTTGCGCTTTATGGGTTTCGTTCGGTACTAATTTCGGTGTTTCGGCTTTGGTATAGTGCGGAGTTGCATGCATGCTGTAATATATTTTGCACGATTCACGATTGGATTTTTAGTGTTTTATTTTTGGTAGTTTATAGAGCGGCTTGTGGTGCAATGGTGTGCATTTTGCGTTCACTTATAGGCGGTAATGCTAAGTACATATACAAGGTATGTTATGTTAACCAATACTAATGAAATGGTTTGAAATGGCGTGTAACGTCTAGAGTATTTGAAGATTTAATAATTGGGGCCCTAAAGCATACGGTTTTGAAGAATCGCTTAGGGAGATTTACACGTGTCGTATATTCGCCTCTGACCTCCTGTTGTAGTAAAACATAAATATATGCAATCTACTTCAATTAGAATAACAGCTGATTGGGATGGAGATAACAGAATTAAAAAAGTGGTAATAACCTATTAGAGTGTACTTGTTACATAATATAAAATTAAATTTTAAGGAAAGCTGGGAAACCCTATAACAGTTAAACATGTTGTTATAAAGCGTAATTCACACCAAAGCCGCCGCGGCCCGAACATATCTCGCCAGCTTTTTGTCGGCGGGCTAGATGGCGGCTTCGCTCATTGCAAATCCGAAAACAGTCGGCGGCTCGAAATGAGCAACAAAAGAGACGGCACGTAATTACAGCTTGAGTGTCTTGCATTCGCGAGCCGCCAACATGTCGGCGGGCAGCACGCGCGGGCGCATGTTGCCGACATGATTCTTTTCATATAGGCCGCTGGATTGTGTCGGTGTATTGTTGGGTAGGACATGATTTTAAAATGAGTTTGTAAGAGTAGAGTGACATTTTTTACTGAACTAGTACAATGTACCACTTCAAATGGGGCGAGGAGATTTATACGGCTTGTACGCGGCAGTACATTGAAGCGATGAGGCCGGTGAGCGTCATTCCCTCATTTGTCCCGTTCAAAACTTCTAGTTCGGAAATGTTCGTTAAGAATCGGATTTGATCAGTCTCGGTTACCTCATTTTACTAGCAGTCTTACTATGACATACCATGTTATCCCTCTTTGTTATGTGAATATCCTTAGAGACGTTATTGTACTGTTGTAGCTTAAACATCGTTTCGTCCTCCCTCTTATGTTTGAGGCGTGAGTAGTATTGGGACAAAAATTTTGAATTTACAAATTTTGAGCCGTATCAGTACAAATTTATTTTGTACGGGAGAAATATACGGGCTCACACGCGTACTTACTCATCACTATGTCTGCGGGTCAGCGACTTTGGTGTGTATTGCGTTTAAATTATATTTGGAACAGTTTTGAATTGTGTGTTTCTTGCATTATTGTATAATACGTAAAGACTTTTATTACGTGTCAAGAAATGTTTAAAAAAACAGATTTATTCTCATATTTTAAATATATTATATTTAAATCAAATCCAAGAATATTTTCTTAATATCTTACTGTGTATATAGAATGTGCTGTTATTTTATCCATATCGTTTCGACGTTTTTCTTATGCTTGGAGTGTACTATTTTTATATCAACACATATCAAAGACATTGCGTATCGTAGTTTCAGTGTCTTAGTATATAATATATTCGAGGAACAAACGGCTATAAATCTTTTTCTTTAAACCGCCCTCAGACGGTGTACTCTTGAGTAATCGTTTATTTTTAACACGATATTTCAGTTAGTCGCACAGTGTGTGGACCATTGCATTATTTTTGTATTTTTGAATTATATTTCGATCTATCACATCGAATATCGAAAATGTGAAATGATATTAGTCCTCATTTTTGTTAGCACATCAATTGGAAAGTAGACAACGGAGAGGTACATGGGTTTTGGAGACTGCGCCAAATTGTATTGCTGTTTTTATTAACAAAATAAAGCTGCGCAATATCCGGTCTTTGACTCATATTTATATTAAAATCCATCACGTCGAATATCGAAAATGTGAAATCATGTTTAATTCCGATTAAATTGTATGACATGAACAAAGTACATCATGTTTTACCCCATCGGAGTGCACAAATGTTTATGTGGAGGCAAAGAATAAAACATCAGCCTCATAGTCAGATAAAACTCCAAAATTATATAAATTTCAAATTATATTATTTTTTAACAATAAAAATACAGTTAATACAAAAACTATACCCCGCATGAGATGATTTATTCATTTCTATTAATAATAATTCCGGGATTAGAAGCAAAAGTTAAATATACCCATGTTGTTAGGGTTACAGCACAGCACTAATCAATCGTATTTAATGCATTCAGAAAGAAACTAATATTTTTTAGAAATTACCTAACAACTTTTTTCTCTATAGTTCTGCAGTAGCTTAAAGCGTAACCGTGATTTTGGGGTTTAAATACTAATCAACTCATAAATATATGGACCGTTTTAAACATTTAAGTTCTAACAGTTACGTTCAAACATGTATCTTCATAGCATATATCTAAACGTCAGGATGGATGATCATTATAATGCTTTGTTTTCAGACCTTGACGACGATCCACCGTCGGAGCGTGCGCAAAGGATGATAACTCCCGAAGTGAGGGGAATTTTGAAGTCCGGTTCCACTGTGGTGCCCACAAAGCCGAAAGTTCTGGCCAAAGGCGAAAGCTCCGAGGTTAGTTAGTTCAAACTTTTCGTGTCGTCGATAAGAATCTCGTACTAGCTAACGTCCGATTATATAATGTCATGCTTTCCGAAAGTTATTATGTCTCATACCAGCCTTTTAAAATTGCTTTTGAAATAAAAAGTACTTTATGTCCTTCTGTACCATAAAGTCTGTCTGTTTGTCAAATTTCATTGAAGTCTGTTTTCATCATAGTCATGAAAAACATTTAAACAGATTCAATCTACATCTATAAAATTCTAAAAATGCCGTGTCTGTGTACATTTCAGCAAATTTAAAAAAAATATATATTATAATAACGACTAGCAGCTCCGGCAAACGTCAGACGACAGAAAAAATAAAAATCTAGAACCCAATTTCAGCGCCACCTACCGGGTCTAATTGTGATACTAAACCACCACCGGACCCGCTCAAAAGTATATTTTTTACACCTGGGGTTACATTGTTGAAGTTTTAGTAGGGATCCCTAATTTTTTCTAGTAATAAATATAGAGAATATTAATCTGGATAATGTAGCATTCTAATGGTGACAGAATTTTTGAAATCGGACCAGTAGTTTTTGAGTTTAGTCGTTAAAAGCATACAAATATACAAGTCTTTTCTCTTTATAATATTAGTATAGATGCAGAACACTATGCACTTTTTTTAAAAATTCTTGTCCGTTTGTCGGTTTGTTTGAGGTTTACGTAAAAACTACTGGGTTGATTTCAATGCGGCTTTTGCTGATCGATACCAAAAAGCTATACTTTGTGTCCTGAGAATCCAGCAGGAATTTTCACGGGAGTGGTTTAAAGTAAATAATATGCATAAAAATTTGCCGATTTCGATACGATTGATACTAAAACAATATAATCCGAGCCTTTATATTCCCTGGGATTTTCTTCTAACTTCGATATCACCTGATATTAGGACTTGCTTGATATTATAACTTCTATATTTTTAGACAACTTTAGTAGAACAGATGTGGTTATGTATGCCTTTAATAACTTTACTTATCCTGGGTTTTTACAGGAATCTTCTGAATACGTGCATTTTCTTACAACAAATATGTAATCTACGTTAGCTGTTAAATTTGGACGAAGTCGTGGGCAAAATAATATAATATAACACTCCATAAATATAAATAGAACACTTTTCCTGGCGATCGGTTGAGCGGTCTAGAAAGTGAAGATGGTACAATTCGCTGTTAGATGGCGCTGTATCTATCAGTGAATTGTAGTAAAATATATGGCACGAGAATTTTTCTGTGTGCAAATATCTATTTAAACACAAGAAAAATACTTAATACATAGGTATGTATGACAATTCTTATGTCGATCAACTGATGGTATATTATTTAGTAAATTGTATATATCTTCCAATGCCATCTTAATGTGTAGCTTAAAATTCTTCGTCCTTCTCAAAAATAAAATTCAAATGTGTGTACGTGAATGGGGTTCAGTCAAAACCGTGCTAGACTTTATAATGTCATATATACCAACGAAGAAATTAACGTCTATTTTCCTAAGGAATTTGGTTTTTTTTTTGTTTCAGGGTCTGAAAGATGAAGGCATAGATAGCTCTTCGGACGACGAATCTTCCGCATCCAGCGTGTCGTCATCAGAGAAAAGCTGCTCGTCATCAGAAAGCTCCGACGAGCTTCCAGACCCTAAACCTAGAAGATTCCAACGCAAAAACAACAAACTGAAAAACTGTAGAACCGAATCTGATATACCAAGGCACGATGCCAGAAAGATTCAACTACCAGGAGCGAATGAACTGAAAGAGCGCTTTAACCAAGCTAAGAATAACGATGTTCAAATTCGGAATCAAGAAGCGTTTAAGATAGAAGTACCAGGAGCGAATGAATTGAAGGAGCACCCTGTACAAGCGAATAACATAGACGTGAAGATTCCGTTACTAGCGAAACTTGGTAGAAAACCTTCAGAAGAAATCAAAGAAGACGATAAGGCGAGATATCGAAGGTTCGTTAAGAAGTTAGATGAGCCCATACAGTTGGGAAAATTACGAAGACCTCCAGAGAAAGTGACACAAGTCCACGAAGTCCCACCGCCCGTTATGAAGATATCAGCATTGAACCAAGCGGCCAAGAATAAGTTTTTTGGAATGGAGCCGGAGAAGAAGGAAAAGACTATAGATGAGTTGACGGCTGCTGTTAGGAAGTATATTTCACCGGTGAGTAATATTTTTAAATTATTATAATGTTTCTAATTATACACCGTCCAACGGTTTATGTTACTTTTGACGTTTACACACCCATCGAGTTACGTTGTGCGTGCGGAAACCGCAGGTAAAAAACACGTGATATACACGTATAATTTTGTTGTTTTCAGTTGTGTAAATGTTTGTTGAATAACAATAAATAAATAGGCTTGGCTAGGCAACCTTAGCTTCAGAAGTAGAAATCACACATTTCACTTTCGGGGCGGCCGCCATTTAGTTTGTTTCAACAACTCCACTGCACTTGCCAAAAATCTTATTATTTCTTACATGACTGTCTTTTTAACATCACAACCGAATCGAACGACAAAATGGTGACGTCTGTCATGTACCAAGGCAAAAATGGGGGAACAGAGATAGATATAGATACATGCTATTATACAAAAAGAAAAGGAATATGTATGTATCAAGAATGTCTATTGTGGTTTGAACAAGAGATGGCGGTACCGTGAATTGAAAACCATAGTTCAACATTAAATAATAAACATATGTATTTTTGGCAGTAATTTCACAGGTCACAATTGTCAAACCTTATTGTTCCAGGCAACACAGTAGTGCCGTTCTCTGAGTCATCTAATGCACAGACTATAAATAAACATCTACTTACTAACTACGATTATGTATATTTTTGTCTTATTTCTATGTCTATTATACTTGCCATTTCAAAATTTCATATACATATTTTTTTTATTCTAGTTATATTGCAAAACCCACATGTTACACAATTTTATCTAATCCATCCTAAGGTTGTCTGGAAGAAATTGCTTTTAGTGATAAGACCGCCCATTGTCTTCTGCACTTAAACTTCTTGAATTGTATCTTAATGTTATTCAATAAAGTATATTTTATTGTATTCTAAACTATCGTTATTATATGCAAAATCATTTTGAAATGAAAATGTCTTTCATTAAAATAAAATAACACGGCATTCAAAAAACATACTTATGCTTTTATTTCAATTTTAAGTATAAATATGTGGGTTATATGGCTCATTTAGATAGATAGATAGACAACACTTTATTGTACACGAGAACATAGATAAACAGAAATACAAGTACAAGAGATAGTACAACGGGCGGCCTTATCGCTAAAAGCGATTTCTTCCAGGCAGCCCTTGGCAGAGATGTTGGCATTTATTACGCAATACGCAGAGAAACTCGATAATTAATAGGTTGGGGAAAAAGTCTTTTCGCATATAGTATGTATGGACTTGTAATAAGATCTCTTTGGCTATACCGTTGTATCTGGCTGGTTTTGGTATCATTAAAAAGTTTTAATTTTAAAGAAGACAATTCCAAATTCAAATTAGGAAAATGTGTGATATTCATTTGTTTTTCTTATTGTTAAAATGAGTGAATCTAATCAAGAAATTCGATACATTTTAAAATTTTACTACAAAAAAGGTAAAAATGTAACACAAGCCGCAAAAAAATTGTGATGTTTATGGACCTAATGCAGTATCTGTGAGAGTAGCGCAAATTTAGTTTAAGCGTTTTTAATCCGGAAATTTTGATATCAAAGATGCTCGTCGCTCTGGTCGCCCTATTACGGACAAAATTGATGCCATTTTTGTAAAAGTGGAGAAAGATCGGCATATAAGTTGTTACGATGTAGCTGGAGAACTGGGAATTGACCACAAAATGGTTTTGGCGCATTTGAAAAAAGCTGGGTACACAAAAAGCTCGATATTTGGGTGCCTCATGAGCTCACTGAAAGAAACCTAATGAACCGTGTACTCATTTGTGATTCTTTATTACGACGTAATGAAACCGAACCATTTTTGAAGAAGCTGATAACTGGTGATGAAATGTGGATCACGTACGACAAGAACGTGCGAAAAAGATCGTGGTCAAAGGCGGGTTAGACTTCACAGACTGTGGCGAAACCCGGGTTAACTCTCAACAAGATGATGCTGTGTGTATGGTGGGATTGGAAGGGCATTATTCATTATGAGCTGTTACCGCCAGGCAGGACCATCGATTCTGAACTGTACTGCCAACAACTGATGAGATTAAAGCAAAAAGTTAAGAGACAGCAGTCGGAATTAATCAACAGAAGGGGTGTGGTTTTTCACCATGATAACGCTAGACCTCACACATCTTTAGCCACTCAGAAAAAATTACGAGAGTTTGGCTGGGAAGTGTTAATGCATCCGCCGTATAGTCCTGACCTTGCACCTTCAGATTTTCACCTGTTTCGGTCTCTGCAGAATTCCTTAGGCAGTATCAGGTTAACATCACGAGAGGACTGCCAAAACCACTTGTCGCAGTTTTTTGATCAGAAGCCCCAAAATTTTTATAGCAATGGGATCACGTCCCTACCTACAAGATGGCAAAAAGTTATCCAACAAAATGGCACCTACATACTTTAGTCAAATGTAAATTATCTTTATAAAAAAACTTTTGAATTTTTGTATAAAATGCGAAGAAACTTTTTCCCCAACTTAATATATAAAATCGAACCGTTGACGCTTTAGGGCACCACAAAGTGATCAATGATCCATTCGTGAAAATTAACCATTATTAGTATAAAGTATACAGGTGAATTTTGCAAGTGAGCCTCAATGGTCCAATCCGAAACTATAAAATACATACTCAAAGATACTCAAAAAAGTCTCGGAGCATATTTAGATGAAAACTAAAGGGGTATCATTAGATTTTTAGCAAATAAATTACTTACACTGTATTATTACACTAACCAATAGTGTTGTAGCTTCTAAGGATCAATTTCTGTGAGATAATATTGATCAATATTATTGTCAACCAGATGAGCAAATCGATGTCGACTCACACGATCGAGGTGACCGGATCGGGGAGTGACGGCGAGAGCAGCGGGGGCCGGGAGGTGAGGCACATCAACGCTAGAGTCCGACACAATAGGTCAGTACTATATCTAAAGACATTTATTTTAGTTACTAACTATATTTTCCCCGCGGCTGTGCCGCGTGAAAAACCCTAGTAAGTAGCTCTATGATGCTTACATAAAAACTTAATTTACTGCTTCTTGTTAAATTCACTACAATAACAAAGAAACTAAGTCCATATAGTCTAGATAATTGCCCAGAAAAATATACAGATGAGTCGAAGCCAACCTGATTTGAAGTAATACAGTGAATGACATGTTGTTTATGACAACATAGGTATTTGTTAGTAAATTGAAACAACGCGATTGCATTGCGCCATCTATTTTGCTAATTCGGTTATTTTAAGGAAACGACGTCCTTTACCGGGATATATATAATGTATCATGTTAACTCGTGTTATAAGCCAGCACGATGGCGAGTTTCATTAATATACGTTTAATAGTTTCCAAAAAAGATGCGATCGCAGCGCTATCTTTTTCGCTATTTTCGTCTATCCCACGGAAACGACGTCATTTATCGGGATAAAAAGTATCCTAAGTTACGCCCCGTGATATAAGTTAGCTCCGTTTCGAGTTTCATTTTAATCCGTTTAGTAGTTTTTACGTGATACTCGTAACAGACAGACAGACAAAATATTTAAAAGTTGCATTTTTGGAATCTGATACAGAAAGAAATCAAAACACACGTTAATAAATTATCCAAAACGAAAAACATAAATACGAATAAACTAGCATCTGGCAGCGAAACTTCGTTCTCGTTGCTATGACGATGGCCTATTTGTTACTGAAATGCAACGGCGGTGGCACAAAAAAGAAACGCCATCTTTTTCACTATACTCATCTATGCCACTGGAACGACGTCATATATCGGAATAAACAATATCCTAAGTGTTGAATCGTGATATAAGCTAGCTCTGCGTCGAGTTTAATTTCAATCCGTTCATTAGTTTTCATGACACGCTCTGACAGACAGACCAAAAATTCGAAAACGTGTATTTTCGGAATCTGCTAGTCCGAAATAGTAGCCCTGATGTTTTCACAATTTTAAAACACACTATACAAACTCCAACCCTCTATCATAGTATAGATTTATCACCCCATAATACTTTTATGCAGGCCTTTTTTTGTCACTTCTTTTTTGCGGGCACGCTAATTCTCGAAAGTTAAAAGACCATAATTTTTCATTTATTTTTTGTCTATTACATAATCGCGAAATGCCCGGATAATATTTCGTCCATTCAAATGGAACTTGTTTGTCAACGTATGAATCTCTTTTTCTCCAAACGTAATATTGTTTTCAAATCCATTTGGGCATTTTTCGTGTATGAGAACATCGCAAGCTTGAACGATATCTTTATCACTCGATTCTTGTAAACGATCTTTCATAAAAGCTGCTGATTGAGAATAAAACGTCTCTGGATCTGTGGGTTGCTGTATAATTCTTCCGCTTTTGTTGTGTAGCTCCACTCCAAAAAATGACAGTGTATTTACCGCTTCCAAAGCCTTTTCATAGTACGTACTACCAGGTTCAATTATTCTTCGTCCAAATATTTGAACGACATTTTCAATTTTCTGATTAGCATTCATTAAGCTTAAATCACAATTTTGCAAATCTAAACTCAGCTCACTTAGCTATTGAAGAGCATCGCACATTTCGTATGAGGCGACGCGGTAACTGTTGAGGAAAGATAGATTAGATTTTGTATTTTAATAATCTTGACCTATTATACCAAATGTGTTTTTTTTTTCAAATTCTTTCATTTTTTCCAGTTTTTATAGATTTTTTTCAATATTTTAGAAATTTCCTTTAAGGGCACTGCGTGCCCCCTCACGTGCCCCCACACAAAAGCCCTGCTTTTATGTAATATAAAATAGCAAGTAAGCAGATAGTGGTACGCCAAAAAAAATTAGACAAAGAAGTACAAAAGATATAAATAACTGCTGCTATATTAATAATACATATTATCACGCCTGGTTCCCATAGGGGTCGCCACAGACGATATATCTCTACTTACTACAATATTGTGACATACATTTGCTTCATCTACTTTTATTAATCTCGTCATACAACTACACGTTTATCTTTATAATGACAGCCCATAATGCCCCACTGCATTGCTCGGGCCTCCTTATCTTTTTAGGGAGAATAGACAGTACCATTGAGGGTAGAGACAATGAGTAGTGCTAACGGTGATTAAAAGCATCGTGATAAACGTGCACATTCAGATAACCGATCTGTCGAACCCGTGAATCCGCCTTAGACAAGCGTGGCGGGTATACTATCCGTTCCCTTGTAATTAAACGGGAGGCACGAGTCCAGCGGGACGTTTATGGGCTGTTATTATAAGCAGAGTTCTTCGCAACTTTTTTATCCGCGCACTTCCCAATTTCAAATAGAGTTGATACAAAAATGCTAATGTGAAGGAAATGCGCACAGAGAAAACAGTTACGTATAATTATATCAAAGTTACGTAACAATTTTAATAAATTCAGTACAAAAAATACATATTTTAACTCGGAAATTGTGAAGAATTAAAATGTAGATTTTGTTCCGAATTTATAGCGTCAAGGTCACGCTGAATAAATTCATCTATTCAAATTGTAGGAAGTACATCGTTTTATTCACACATTACGAATATTTAGTTTCATTTTCGACCGTATAATGAGATCTGCCTCTGAAAAAGTTTCAAAAACAATAAAAATAATATCGCAATACGATTAACGTTCCCGCAACTACGTCCGCTTTTATTTTTATACATTTTAAAGGAAGTAGAAACGCAAATAGGTGTTGTTATATGTGAAAAACGTATTTATTTTTCTATACCTTAAGCCCAGTCTCTTCAGGCGTTCAACGGACTCGTGAAGGATTATAACCTCGGGTTCTAAAGTCAATCATAACATCTTCATCTCTCCCATATATACGTAATTCTATACATTATTACTAAGATTATTATTTATTTATATATATCAATATTTGTATATTTTTGTCTTATGCCATTATGTCTATTATACTTGCCATTTCAAAATTTTATATAGTATATATTTTTTTTTATTCTAGTTATATTGCAAAACCCACATGTTACACAATTTTATCTAATCCATCCTAAGGTTGTCTGGAAGAAATCGCTTTTAGTGATAAGACCGCCTATTGTCTTCTGTACTTAAACTTCTCGAATTGTATCTTAATGTTATGCAATAAAGTATATTGTATTCTATTCTATCTTATAAAATTATGAAACTGTCATATAACTTTTGAAATTTTGGATTGCCGTTTAAATCTTCATTTTAATTTCACCTCCCTACAATTTTTTGTGACAATAAAATATGTACGAATGCACGTCCTCAGAATGTTACAATCCAAGTTACTTTCTGTTTGAATATATTTCATTCAAAAATGTTCCATAGTTCCTTTATTTACGACAAGTAATTTTAATTTAATCCACAATTTTACTATACCTACGTTATCTTTAAGCTTGGTGTATAGTATTCCTACACATCCCACAATTTATACTAAAATTGATTTGTAAATCGTGATAAAAAATAATCCAACTTTGCTTTAATAGAAGTTTTGTTTTATTTTGTTTAATAATATTTCTTATTCAATTCTGGGGTCACAAGAATACTACTTACTCCAGTAATAATGACTAAAATTCCAAGCTTTCGCAAGCAAACCTGCATGGAAAGTATAAGTAAATAAATAATTTAATACCCTGTTAGTAACCAGAGGATTTAATCTGGACTTAATACTTCACACAATAAGTTACGTACTTTGTTGATAGTAAAACTGACCTAATCTTAATTGACTCCTATAACCGGTTTAATCCTCGCTCTTAGTTACAAACCACACTCGAAGGGATTATAAATTCTCGTTAAGAGTACACAAGTATAATTACTTAAGCGATAATCTTAGTTATATAATATAGTAGTTTGAACAGAATTGCTAGTGGGTCTTTATAATAGGCAATCTCATTTCCGTAGTTGCAAATGGTGTCAGCGAACTCTTTCTACCTTGATCGTAAAGGAAAACTAGATAAACAAATTGCGTATTATAGCCAATGAAGACTTATGGCCGGCTCCTATTCTATTTTTTCAATTTTAATAAATTTTAATCATAATATGAACTTTTAGATCAATATTGAATTTACATATTTCGATATCAAAAACCAATTAGGGTCATTATTATTATTATTATGTTACTAAAGTAAAGCTGGACAAAGAATTCGATTTAAGAGAACGAAAATGAAAAGTTTAGTACAATTTACAGATAGTCACGTAAATATTCGATGTGACACGGCGGCTCATTTCGTAAAGTATATGCTCCAAGTTAATTGAATTAAGCAATCGGGAGCTACCATCATGTTAGTGGGTAGCAGACGGTTCTTATGTTACCAAGATTGTAGCAAGATTTCACAGATATTCAGAAAAATATCTGTGAAAGGGATACTTTGTAAACGCACAGATCAAAGGCGTGAACCGATCCACCGACGGGATTGTGTCCAAATAATAGTTTTTATTTAATTTAATTTTGCACCAAAACTATCGGTAATCTAGTACAATGAAAGAAACTTAACTTATATTGTATTCTATCTTTGATCTCTTCGGACTATAAGTAGAATACTGAGCCTAGATCATCGAAGTCAAATGGGTAAGGTTCCCAGAAGGCTAGCTGCGTTGTCCCACTAGCTCGCCACACTGATCCGTTGTTCGAAGTAGGAATCAGCCCTCTGATCACCCGAAAGTATACCTATATCTCATTATTTACTAGATGCGCCCCGCGCTCTCACCCGCGTGGTGATGGAAAATCGTTATATTTTGGATAATTCACACTCTATCTTTATAAATTATAGCTTATGTGTTATTATGATGTGTAAGCTATATTATTGTAAAGTTTCATCAAAATCCATTCAGTAGTTTTTGCGTGAAAGGGTAACAAACATACCTACATCTATACACACATTCTTACAAATTTTCGCATTTATAATATTAGTAGGATTTACTTGCCCTACCATCGGTAAAAATTTAACATTACTTCTATGGAGTTTGTTTCTCATAAACCACTCGTAAGGGAAGTGAACGATTAGTAAGATCTAGGAACAGCCTATGTGAGAATTAGAATTCACTATGTTTGTTACACTTCATCGACGTTTGTTTAAGCTTGAGATACATTGAAATTTTTCGAAACAGTAATATAATTCGAAAATTCCAACGATTTCTAATAATTATTAACCTGCCGCCCTAGGCAGTGGTGCCACAGACCATAAGCACCAAAACAAGGCGTCTATTTCAAACTAGTGACAACGTAAATAAAGAAAGCTATTCTATTTTCGTAACTATTTTTCTTATCTATCCCAACTCTACTCTTTCTATCTACAACTTTGACAACTATCTAGAGTGGTGGGATAGGAAAACTCACAATGCGAATAAATTCGGCGTTTCATGTTCAAGAATATTTATCTCATCTGTCATCATTAACATAGAGCCAAAATTACGAAATACTCACAGATGTTAGAATTGTTTTCAAGTATCCTATTGGGGACAATTTTATAGAAAGTCATTAATTATGAGTCCACCGAGCTTCACTGAACAGCGGACTCAGGAAATCGCGTGTAGCGGTGCATTAAATGTTGTTGGACATTTTTTCTTGGGTTAGCAATCCATTATTTTTTCTGTACCTAATTAGTTCATTATATTTGATTACATAACAGTTTCTCAGCTAGATTTTAAAATATGCGTAAGTATTATAAGGAAACTCTTTGCTATAAAATTCCACTATGAAAGACATTTACTCACATTACAAAAAGATGGTCCTACATATGTATTGATAAGCCTTTAAATAATTACAATGTAGTTCAGTTACTATCTCACCTTGATATGAATCCAAATATAATTACATACAGAGACAGGCAAATCGAAGTGCAAATGTAGCGTGGATTAGTAGTTCTCACCCAAAATCACTTTAATTATCCTTCTGAAAATTGCAATTTCTATTTTATTTTCAATAAACAAGAAACTCGTATGCAGTAAACACATCATCGTCTGACAACTTACCTATAACGCAAGTCAGTCTTGTGCACGGCCTACGTATATCGTATATACAGTGGGAAAATAAAGTATGTTAAACAGTTCATATATAACAAAGTATTTTATTGTTAGTTTTATTAAAATTTCTTTATCTTTTTTACTAATTGAATATTACATAGTTTTATTAATTATTTTTTATTTAACAGAATTGGGTCGTTTTTGGTCTTACCCCAAAAGGAAGGTTTGCACTGAAAATCAGCGTTGTGTCGGATATAATTCCGTCACAGCAATATCCTGAGTGCAAACCTTGTTTGCTGAAAATGCGGCGTACACATTCTCAAATTATGCTGTGTATAATAATGTATAAAGAATGTAATTACGTCGCTATTTCTTCAAATAAAGATTTTTTTTTGCAGTTATTAAAATTGTGCATAAATAATCTTACTCTAGACGTTTTAATTCGAATATTAATTTTACGTCCCAGACAAACGAAGTATAGACGGAGCCTATGTGAACAAAAGCGTCAAAGGAAGTGAAACATTTCTTAAAACATGTGGGCGTAAACTTACTTAGTATACACGTGTTTTACGTATGTATGGTTAATAGTACTGTATCTACTGCAAACTTCAATTTCACTTTTATCCATACTGTTTGTTCGTTATAATGTCTTTGTTTTTATTATTATTAATATTAAAAGTTTATTAATGATAATATTTTATAAAATATAGCGGTCTCGGCAGACATTGTCCTGTCCTGAAAAATAAAAAACTAGGACCTGATTCCAACGCCACCTACCGGGTCTAATTGTGAATCTAAATAAATCATTCCGTGACCGACTCAAACACATAAAATTTCATCAAAATCCTAGAATCCGATTCCAGCGCAGAGTACTTAGTTTAGATTGTCATTTTTAAAATCGTGATATCTTTTGAATGGTTGAAGTTGAAATTGAATGAAATGATTTGAATTATTCCAAAAGTAATCTACAGGTACTAAATAAGGATTAATACAAAGGTATGGATAACATGGGTCTGATTTTGGTCATGATTTCTATCAATTTTTAAAATGTAAAAAAGTAGTTACAGTGACATAACTACAATAGTTAGACATATCGTACCGCGAAGTTTTTTCTAGATATTGATATGTTCTTTATTACTATAGACCATTTTTTTGTTCTATCATCAATAGTTTCCGCAGCGCATGCGATGAGACATTTTATGGCAATTTTTTTTATTTATACCTTGGGTTACATTATTGAAGTTTTAGTAGGGATCCCTGATTTTTTCTAGTAATAAATATAGCTTATATTACTCACGGATAATGTGACATTCTAATGGTGAAAGAATTTTTGAAATCGGTCCAGTTCTTTTTGAGTTCATTCGTTACGAACATATAAAAATATTAATCGTTCCTCTTTGTAATATTATAGTGTAGATTAGTATAGATGTAAGTAAAAAAGCTGACCTAAGCTTTGAAACCGCGCTCCGTATGCAACTTGGATTTAACGCTTTGATGATGAGTATAATGATTTTGTTAACAATATTGTAGTTGTTAATTTTGTATACCTCCATTTAGTTACTTTTAAGCATAGCCATTTTATATGTTGTTGTTATATATGTCTAATTTTTTTTGTCACTTTTATAATATCATATATCAGCCAATCTCTAACAAATCATTCTTCAAATAATTATTATTTACCTAAATTGGCTTTGTCCTATTGCTACTTAATTGTTTTCGAACAACAAAAGACACTTTCTCCCATAGTGTTGCGTGGTTACTGTGGACCGTGTCCCCTTAGCGCTGGAGCTTTCCAACGTGGAAAGTGCTTTACGGTTACTTGATTTAGATATCGACAGTCATTGCTGTCTATGGATCGTGGGTACTTGGTTAGTTATGAAACTTGGTGAAGATAAAAATTTGTATGTTATAATGTTATCATAACATTAGGATTATTTAGATTAGATTAAATAACACTTTATTACCAAAATAAACAACTACAAAACAAAATGCATAATTACAATACTTCTTGGCAAAACAACAGGGGGACTTATCGCTAAAAGCGATCTCTTCCAGGCAACCTGGCTTAAAAGATTCATTAAATCTTAACTAATCTGGCAAGATAGGACTGTACAATTGAAATATACCTATACATACTTACACTAATTTATAAATTTATAATATATATTTATTTATAGTCTTTGTTTCATAACTTTGTAGTAATATACTTTTTTATTGCTGGAGTACAGCAGACAGGCTGGCAGCCTAACTATGATGGAAAATGTTCGGACTCGTTGATAGGACTGGAACCTGGCCACTAATGCCGGAACACAACTCAAGGTTGTTATGACGGCATGATGTAGACAAGGGGTGGTAGTCATCCAAACGGGCAAATGCCCTACCACCTGGCTATGGGTTGTTTTGTCACCTCTTACGACTGGCCGCCTGGGCGCAAGAAGGAATATTCTTTCTCCGTTCCTGCACGGATATCATTGTTGAGGACTATTAATCCTTAGCTATCCCTAATGGTGCGGTTTCATCTGCAGTAGTGTTACGGATATAAGCCGTTTCATCCAGATATGGCGATGAGTTTAATTCGTTATTTGGGATACGACATTGTTAATGACGTTAAATATTAACAGATAACGTATGTATATATTAATGTGGCTATGCGTTAACGGCGTTATTTTTTAACGCTTTAATTATGGCTCTTTCGGCTACTGTCTTTATCACTAACGTAGATGCAACCGCAGCATAAAGAGAAATCTCACAGCGTCCTAAAATCATGTTGAAACGTGAGAAGAAGTACATTATAATCATATATATGTACATACAGATAATTTTACGGCGAAATAAACAAAAAAGCAATTAGTATACATGATAAAAATACTTTAAAACTAAATAGTATTTTAAACAACACAGATGACTGTATGTATATATACATATATAACTTAGACATGAAGTAACACGAGATTTTTTTTATAATAATAATATTTATTTTTACCATGATACGATACAATAAAGGACAAATATAGAGAAAAGAAAAGACAAAAGAAGAGCGACAAATATCAAACTATAAAAAGTAAATTAACTTAAGAGCCATACCATTCTCGTTTGCAATTATACAATATAGCCGCGGCTTACTACACTACTGCCAAAAATGGCAATTTTCTAAGAACACTGTATCCATTTACCTTTTACACAGACGATCAACCTTGACTTTACTTTATTAAAGCTGAATTTTCTTAAAACTAGGAACGTACAAGACAACATCAAATTTCGACATGGCTAGGAAACGAATCGCACGGTGAAATAGTTTGTGAGGTCAAGTACAAAACAATGATGCATGCGTGTGCACCAGTGCTTAAACAGCGCCCGAAAGTCATGTTACGATATGTAAGTGATATTTCCTATGCGAGTGTTGTTATGCAAAAAGGTGCAATCGCTATTCGAGCTGGTTATTTAAGACTTGTAGATTGGAGTCATATGATACAGGTGTCTGATTTTGCTGCATGATAGTTTCTCATTGCAGTTTTAGCGTTACGTCATTTGGACAATGTTTATAGGGGTAGGAAGTAAAAATTACATGGCTATATAAGTATGTAACTTATCTGGACATATTTTATGACTATTAGGATTTCGTACCCGTTTCATCAAAAAAGGAATCGTCATGTCACATGTCGCCGTAACTTTTTTAGAAACTACCGATATTATATGGTTGTAATTTCACAGCAGGGCAATTGTACATATTACTACACAATGATGACGTAAGATATGAACATTTTTATGAGCAACCTATAATCCATCAACTTACGGTGAACATTTTTGCCTAAGCTTTTGTGGAAAGTTAAGTTTTTTCTTCTTCTAAATCGTTCCCTCACTACTGAGGATTGTGGTCTGATATCCGTGACCAACTGCTCTTCTCCACCGAGAACGGTTTTGAGCACGGTGGTGGGCCGAATTTATCGTACAGGTTTTAGCATTTGCAAAATATTACCCGAATGACGTAAAGTAGAATATTAAAATTATGAGGTCTTCTTTAGATGCAGTCTTCACGTACAATGTAAAAAATTACATTATCTGCGAACGAAATTGCTGGATACAGTCAGCAATAAAAACTGCGTCATTTCGTTCCCAAGACAAGACATTACGAAAACGAACGTAATTACATTAATTTTTGTTTGCTCAAAAAGTGAACAAATTAAATGATTTCACGGCATAATGAGCTTTGTTGTTAATGGCTAATGTTACAGTAATGCATTTGGGTCAAGTACGACGTTGCGTGTGATTCAATGCACCAGAGACTACTCGACGTAAAGGATTAAATTATTGCGCCTGTGTTCCGTCAGATGCATGTTCTTGAAAGTTGCATTTGTTGCTGTTAGCAACAAAGTTGATTCGTTTATTGCTTTCTGTTGTTTCTTTTTGTGAGGATTGTTGCATCATATTATCAAATCAATTCGGCAATTTCTGTCATGGGCAATATAAAAATCGGGTACCTGGAGTTGGCCTCTGTTTGAACGGGCTAAATCCTTGCCGGCCGAGCTCACTTGAACGCAGAGGCTCCGTGGTCGATTCCTGGCATGGTAATTTTCATTATTTACTGTGGTCTAGGTGTTTGGGATCGACCCGAGAGTGGTCCGTTGTGTATTACCCATATGAATGAATGAATGAATCTTTATTAGTAAAAATACTGGTAATAGTTGTACAAAAGATGGTAAAAAAGTCAAATGTTCTGACTGTATTTCACCTGCACATGGTCATACAAATATTTGAGTACACGTCAATCTAAAAACATCACAACAATTCTAATATTACTTATGAATGTAATTCAATTAATTACATTAATATACAGAAATAAAACAATGTCAAGAAATCGAAGTAACATAACATAAGTGTAACTTGTTTAGCTTGGGATTATACAACATGTGTATTTGCCTACGGATTATATTTAAAAAAAAATAAGGTAGTAGTAGGTCGATCCTAAGCACCCAGACGAAATTAAATAATAACTAACCGTTTAAGAAATTTACAATACTGGAAATCGAAGCCGCAATTGCGCTCCATTAAACTAAGAACAAAGTTTAAAACATTAAACCATATAAATGCTGTCAATTAGGTTTTACCTTTGAAACTTTTGAGTAGAGCCACAGATTCTGAGTTTTAGAAATTGGAATATAAAACAAAGTCAAACGTACTCGACGTTTGACTTTGAAAAAGTAGTTTCCAGTTTTATTGATTGTTTCATTTACAATAGTTTACATGTTTGGTAGGTATTTATTATGTTCTATTTCTGTTAAGTTTTGTGAGTTTTACATGATTTTAGAGTATTAAGTGCTAGAAATTGTACTAAAATTAAATCTGAGCGTTTTGTTAAGTTTATTGTATCTATTCTCTATTTAAGGGCTGATATTAATTATGCTTATAGAAAATAATGCTCTTTAAGATTTTATTGAATTATTGTTAACACATTGTGTAGGCTAGGCTATGTTTGCGCGTCTATAATATATGTAATATCAAATGTTTCGACAGAAACAAATTTGAGTTACTCTATTCTAAGCTATTAGAAAGAAAATATTAATATTTTAATTGATTATGCATACAAATTACGTGTTAAAAATTCAAATGACCTCACTTTCAAATCATTTAATTATACGGTCAAAATTAACATGCACACATCAATCAAATTCGTGCCTAATGATTTAGAAAACTCTTCATTTCCTAAAGCTATATAATCAATCTTTCGTTCGGTAATTTCACCAGTCAACATTTATTATAATTATCGCCTCGTTACAGTGGTATATGCAGAGTTGATAAGATGTGCGTATATAATGTAGTTATTGTAAACGTAACTTTCACTCTGAATATATTAATAGGGTTATTAGGGCTGTCTTTGTCTGTTCTTGTAAATGTACGCGTGGCGGCTGTAACCGTTTGCCATCTGGTTGACTGTCTTGCCAGTTTGTTCAAAACCCACAAACTGAAAAATGTATGTGGTGCTTGGCAGTCCGCTCACAACGGGGGTTCCGTAGTTGTGACAAATGTCCTTTCACAACCTTTCAACTTTCATTGAAAGTTATTTTTCTTTCATCCTTAATTGTTTGTGTGTCGGCCACCTCGATTTTACATTATTTTTTTGATTTCACTGCATAACTTCGTGGCGCTATACATATTACATCTTCCTGTCAAATTTTATCCATGTAGACCTAGTAGTTTCTAAGAGAAATCACTTGCTAAGACTGTGTGTGCTATACAAAAACAAACAGTAAGGACGAATTCATAAGGACTTGCTTTTGCCGGTGCCTGCGAAGCTATAATGAAATCGACATTTGTTATATCGTTATTTATTGTTGTTATTTAAGTTTTGCATCAATATAATCACTCTATCCATAGTACTTTAACCATTAAAACACAGAATGTACGTTGTTTCTCTTACAATGTTGTCCACTATATATATTGTTACGAGTGTGGGACTCGAATTAAAATGCCGTTGGAATTACTATAGAATTTAGTAGAACTGTACAAACACGTATAAAACAGGTACAAATATAACTGGATACAACCAGTACAAACTGCACGATTTAAAAACACGCGCAAAGTCCGTCACTATGTAACTCCTCGAATGTCACACGTCTTGCTTGTATCGTAGTCGTCGCTTGACTGCCCCACCCCTCCCTTCGAGCATCCCTTTTATTTTGTACGAATACAATATGCCTCGACGCAAAACCATAACAACAAGGATTAGTTCGACACACCTGCCTAATGACGGCCACAAATCAAGTACAATAACAATATAATGTTTTTGTTAATTACTAATACTAAACACAAAGTAAACAAAAGAAGTGCAAATGCGGGAAAGGTAATAAACCGGGCTTATGGCAGGCAGGTGTGCATTTACTTTTTGTCGGCATGTAACAATATTTTGGTGGCAATTATTTTGCAAATAATTGCAATGCATACAATTGTACTGAAGATTACAATCTTAAATATCATTGCAAAATTTAAAACTCGTGTGATTTTTAACTGAATCGATTGTAAAATTGAATTGAAAACTAAATTCAAGCATTTATTTTTTAATTAAATACAATTTGATAACATTTTTGTAACAAAGGAGTTTTCTAAAGTTTCTATTTATTATGACGGCCTCTGTGGTTGAGCGGGCTTTTTTTTTTTTTTTTTTTTTAGGCGGGGGAAATGCATTTCGCACATACATGTGCGACCAGACAACAACGGTCTAATCCCTAGCAAAGGACCCCTTTGCTAGGGATTAGACCGTTGTTGATCATGGAGGCTTTCCACTGAGGCAATCCAAACAATAATCAACCGGCTTGTGTGGAGACTCGACTAATCAATACCCCACTAAAACCACCCTCCTCCCATGTGCCCCGCGCTTATGGCAGGAAAGGCGTGAGATACAGAACGTAGTTACGCCCACACCGATCCTAGCGCATAAGTGCTTGAGAATGCCCCGGGAGAGGCAAACTCACTTCGTCAACAGGGGTGAAGACTCCTCTGCTCCCTAGATGCTAGAGGGCCCCTGCAGCGGTATTTCAGGGAGGGAGGTCATGCGCATACCTGCGCCTCCGGGCTCCCGACTGACGTCGGCGCCCGCGAGACGCATGCGCACTACCATCTCTCTCCCTATCTCGTTCCGCGGCCTCCTTATGAGACACTACCGCCTCGCAGAAATTGGCCGCACCCACCCACCAATCGTCGCTGTGCAGCATGGCTTGCACCAGATCGCCCAGCGATTCGATCGGTCGGTCCTACAAATGTTGAGCGGGCTAAGTCATTGCCGGCCTACCTCACTGCAACGCACAGGCTCCGGGTTCGATTCCCGGTATAGTAAATTTCGGAAACGTATTTTCTCCGTTATTTACCATGGTCAGGGTGTCTGGGATCGGCCCCAGAGTAGTACGTTGTACATTACCCATAACACAAGCGTAACTTGCTTAATTTGGGGATATACAATATGTGTGTTAGAGTGCCGATAAAAAAAATATATTTGTTACAATCTATTCTAAATTTTGCTAGTAGCTTGCTAAAATTTCAGATAAAGAGGTAGCCTATTCTTATCCTTGTTATCGAAATGGCTACATATAGATATTATACATGCCAAATTTTAAGGTAATAAGCTATTTCAAAAGTAATTATTATATTTACTATGTGTGATGTTATATTTATAGCGAAGAACTTTTGGTAATTTAGCATAAGTAGGTACGATAAATACGGGTTTTCATAGAACCGATTTTATAGAAAAGAAAACTAGCGATAATTTAATTTACTCCTAACTCTTCAGTTTAGTTCTACTATCTCCATTGAACCATTGAAGATCTGGTTGCTCTGGTTTACGCCATCGCTATATCATAGGCCTTTGATTGTGTCAAGTACATAATCAAAGCCGTAGACACACCAATACGAATAAAATGCTCTTTCTCCACGTTCTCCATACGAACTGCTGAGACGTGGAAAATGTTATCAGTCTTATGTTTTCCCATAAATACATTCTGGCTGTCTTTAAGTTATGTGCGAATCTTCCAAGTAAATACTCTTCATCCACGACCTCAACGGCATATAACGTCAGTTGAATTAGTACTAAAATATTCTATACTGATGTGATTAAAATGTACATCTGTAATTTCAAAATAAATGTCAACATTTAAGTGAAAACTGCTATTTCTTGTGATGCCTGATCAAATTATCGTTTTTAAAAATGTTGTCTCTGGGTCTGTTTGAAAGTTTGTTTAGTATAGGCGGATTTAAATAAAAAAAATTGAGATTAAAACAGGAAATTTATCGCAAATTTTCGTTTGTGTCAGTCGTTATTTTGCAAGGTTAAAGTCCAAAACCCACTCGAACAACATGAGTGTATAATAAAATAAATAAAAGAAAAATAAACTTTCTACAAAAAACCATTTTTTCAATGGAAAATCCGATCTGCTTTGGTTATCTTGCTAATCGCTATTGTGAGATTCATAGTTTTTGTTCGAGTCTATTCATGATTAACTAGTTGACTGTGCTCAAAACCCATTTTGCTCGTATTACGTAAAGTTACAGCAGTTTGTAATTGCTTTCGCATGACTAATTACGTGCATTTCTTTTTTTGTGCATTAAGTGTGATGGCATAGATAACACAGAAGTTGTTTTTAGTTTTAAAGTTTGTTCTTTTTATATGTTTATTTAAATTTGAACAATGGTTGATACTGAAATCAACAGAGTCACTTTTTATCATGTTACAAAAACTTCGCAGCCTTGATTTTAGGAAATACTAATGAGTCATATAGTCAGTAATTAGTGTTCAAAAAGATATTTTGGTGATTTTAAATGTTGTTTAGGATACATTGATAGTAAGTTATTTTGACTAAAAATCTTTAGTTATTATAAAACTCCAAAAAATATTAATGAAGATTCATCTATTACGAATTAATATTTTGGATATTATTATATTAATTAGTAAGATAAACATCGGAATTAATGTCAGTGCAACTCCTAATAGTTTACTAAAACATAGTTCACTCGCACGCGCCCATACTTTTACGCCGGCAATTATTCATTACACAACAGCGAATAGAGCCGCGCTGCGCACGAGTGCCCTATAAACCCCCACTTTCGTGCCGTCAAGCTCATGTACAATTATATCGATTTATATCACGCTACCGATATTTGATTCTCGATAATTGCAAGTATATGGAACGGTGATGCTATGTTGTGATACACTACGCTATAGTATCTACTTTCTACTGTATATTTTTGTTTTATTTAGAGCAACCGTACTCAGCGTTTTTTAGTAGGGACCTCAATGACGTATTGTGCAAGGTATCGCGGAACGCCATATTAATTTATTAGATGTTGTTTTATTGCTAGAGCAAAACAAACACGCTTAAGTCCACCTGATGGGAAATTATTATCGTCGGCTATGGATATTTCCAACACTAGAGACGGTACCACTGTAATCCATTATATTATACAACTACAATACATACGTAATAAAACTACGTTTTAACAGTTTTAAGCCCGGTATTTGATTTTTATGCCGACGCTTCGGCCACTTTTCAGTAGCCGTGATCACGGAAGATGTCAACCATTTTAATACTATATAAAATTATTAGAGGTAGGTATGTTGCTGAAGAGTTTCTTGCGCCGCTTCGTTTTTGTTGCACATGTTGCGAAGCGGTTGATAAACTATATTAGGCGCCCATAGAGTAAATAATAAACAAAAATTTAAAATTAATAATTAAAATTAACAAGTTGGTGGCAGGCTAAATAAAAAAATTAACATTACTTATTTACATCACGGCTACTGAAAAGTAGCCGAAACGTCGGAATAAAAACCTAATAAAATATCGCGCTTAAAACAGGTAAAACTTAGTTTTATTATGACTAGTCGAGAAAAATTGAAAAGATTCTAGAATATAATATACCTAAGTATGCCAGGCGGGCCACTTTATAGCCTTGTAAATCTATAGTTAAAATATTACGGTTGGTATGCTTTTAACGAGACGTCATCGGCATTACATTTTGACATTTGTTAAGATCGTCCTTTAGTCAATTATGGTTTATTTTTAAGCTTTATTCGTGAATATTTGCACAAAATATTTCTAAAGGACTTTATTGTAATATTGTTTAAACGAAATTTGAAGTCCTGCGCATATTTAAATTTATTTCATTTTAGTTTGTGTGTATTAATTTTTCCAAAAAAAGTAATATCGTAATTTTTAGAAATTGTTTACCTGTGAATTTGGTCTCTCTAATCCCTAGAGCGTTCTGCGTGGACAAATATTTTGGCATTACACAGACTGTTTCGTATCTAAAACCCGTGGGATAACAGTTTTGTTCACATAAAATGTGAAACGTTACTAGTGTCTACAAAGATTGCAACTTTCATGTTCAAAACGTAGTAAATTCCATTTTGAATACCAAATAAGTAAAACAACAGACATACTAACTGGTCGAAAAACTTATCAGATTATTTTTGTACTGTATGATGTAAAACAGATGTTGTCGAATAATTTATGTGTCGATTAACGTGATATGAAACCATATGTAATCATTACTTTAGCAATCGTGCGTCATGCATGCAAAATTAGTTTACGGTGATTTTATGTGAGTCCGTAGTTGGGAAGCATCTTGCTGTCTCAAAAAGATGTATTTTAGAGGAGAGCTATGGTATAGCATAGTGCTGAATAAAATTCTTTTCAAGTAACTATACTTGAAAAGAATTTTGTTGTAACTCCTAGTATTTAATTTTAAGCGATTGTGCTCGAGTAAATTTCTTTACGTCGATTTCTACTTTGTTTGTAAAATTAATTGATAATAAATTGGGCAAGTGAGTGCCAGATCACGAACAGTGAAGATCCCATGCAATTGAGGAATGTCAACGCGTGGGTTTTCTTATTTGACTCCGTAACCATGAAAAGGCTTTAATAAATCAATTTGGTTTGAAAGTATTTTTTAAGTTGTATCACTTTGAAACACACTTCACGATTTTGGAATCTAAAATTTAAAAGGTTATAAATTAAATTTTAAGATTCATTATTTTAATACGTAACAAATATTATTGAAGCCGAATGGTTTGAAAGAAATGTTATCGTATACATTGAATGATTTAATGCTCTGCAACACTTTCTTCTTCGCTTTATGATGCTATTTAATTTTAAGATCACAAAAATGAGCATCGATTCTAAACTTGTCTAAATTAACATAATTTTACAGTTTAATATTTCCAAATGTTTATAATTTGAATCTAGATTTCTATACTCAATAACTTTTATAAGTCGAGACCTAACACACCGCGGTGCTGAAAGCGTTTTTTTTCAATTGGAATATTAGTGACGGAGGTCAGCGTCGGAAGTACTATTTAACAAGTGTTAAGTTTATTGCCATTATCTCGCCTCCGCGTCTCTGTAAATAAGTGCTTGGTTACATCAAGCTGAACCGACACATTAGTCGTACCAAAATTATAATGTCGCTAAACTTAAGACAATAGTAGGTAACTGACGTATGAAGCTTATAAAAAACTAAGATAAAACGACAGAATAAATGGAAGTTTTTTTGTTTAACTTTGCAGTATTCATCCTTACATGAAAACATCTAGGCATAGGATTTTGTATTATTCAAAATATTTGCTTAGTTTCGTCAATATTTAGGGAAATATTTATTAGATAAAACTTTTTGAAACAATGTATTTATTATATTATGTAAGCACGTCTTGGTAGATGGTTGTTGGAGGAATCTTGTAAATAAATTACTCAGAATCAACTAAAACGACGTTATGAGATATTTGGTCATGATTTTACGATATAGTCTAAACTAATGTCGTCTAAAAATGTAAGAAAACTATCATTTTCATAATTATTTTTCTCTGATCTGGTCTTGATCGGGATATAAATGGAAACTATTAAGACATGTTTGTCGATAGGTTTATTTAGTTATTACATTCGTATTTTTTGCTGAATGTAAAAGTGTTCACACGGTACAGTTGGCCAACTGCAAATGTCTACTGCCTGTCTGGACCAATGTGAACCTTGCTTTAACGGTCTCCTTATTGTACTAACACCGGTCGTGACGCACAATGCCCCGGGCGAATTTATTAAGATAATGTTTACAATGTCTTACCTTATTTATGAATTCTATGTTGAGCTTTCTTTTGACTGACGTCACATGTTGTCGAAAATGGACACAGAAAGCAACTTGTGGTATTGTTATGGCGATGAAAATTATCGATTGTATTGTTTACTATGTTATATGACGTTTATTGTTTAACATTATTTATAGTCAAATTTACAAATTATACATTCGTTCTATCTGTAGCGTCCTCGTATTGTAACTAGGACTCAGTACCAGTGTATTTTCATAGTTACAATGCGAGGACGCTACAGATAGAACGATTGTATAATTTACTGACTGTTACATTCTTCTCCAACTGCTTACCTAACCTTTTTTTGCTATAAAACATCATAAATATAAAATCTTAAATTGCGAACTCAGATATATTAATATAGGTATAATTAATATATCTGTCTGTTATTTTATAGTAGATGGCCAAATAATGTAACTGGAAACTGCTATTGAGATTTTTGCTCAATAGATTTCAATTTTAGGAATGAAATCAGCAATTTAACCTTAAATTTTGGTAGGTATTAATTTTTTTTAGTTTCGATTTCCTACAAGGTTCAGAAAATATGAATATAACATCACAAATCTCACGCGAGCAAAGTGTCATCATAGATAGTATTAAATATAGTTTTACCAGTGTCAGAGAAATTAAAAATAGCAAATTAAATCTAAACCGTAAGACGGCTTAAAATATTCCAGACTGAATGTTTTACGGTGCGGCATAAGATGTGCATTCTTTTGTGTCGGCAAATATCCTGTTATTTGTTGTGGCTGGAAATACACTGCATAACTTCATTCATAAATGTATCAAAAGTAACTGCGATACGATATGACAATCCGTAGGATATACATGACGGTATTGGCTTTGTGCCACATTTACTAGGTACATCTGAAAAACTACCTACCAAGAAATTCGATCACGTTTAACTATTAGAAGATGAAAAAATACTAGTTTACAATTTGATTGTATAAAGCATAATAATTTCATAGATGACAGACATATCGAATCTTCACGACCACTTTATCGTAAGCGAAATTTGTACCTACTTAAATGGATTTTTGTTGCAAATCATATTAGGTTGGGGAAAAAGTTTCTTCGCATTTTATATAAAATTTCAAAAGGTTTTTTTATAAAGTTTATTTACATTTGACTAAAGTATATAGGTGCCATTTTGTTGGATAACTTTTTGCCATCTTGTAGGTAGGGACGTGATCCCATTGCTATATAAAATTTGGAGCTTCTGATCAAAAAACTGCGACAAGTAGTTTTGGCAGTCCTTTCGTGATGTTAACCTGACACTGCCTAAGGAATTCTGCAGAGACCGAAACAGGTGAAAATCTGAAGGTGCAAGGTCAGGTCTATACGGCGGATGCATTAACACGTCCCAGCCAAACTCTCGTAATTTTTGCTGAGTGGCTAAAGATGTGTGAGGTCTAGCGTTATCATGGTGAAAAACCACACCCCTTCTGTTGATTAATTCCGGCCCCTTTCTCTCAACTTTTTGCTTTAATCTCATCAGTTGTTGGCAGTACATAATGAATAATGCCCTCCCAATCTCACCATACACACAGCACCACTTTGTTGCGAGTTAACCCGGGTTTCGCCACAGTCTGTGAAGCCTGACCGGCCTTTGACCACGATCTTTTTCGCACGTTCTTGTCGTACGTGATCCACTTTTCATCACCAGTTATCAGCTTCTTCAAAAATGGTTCGGTTTCATTACGTCGTAATAAAGAATCACAAATGAGTACACGGTTCATTAGGTTTCATTCAGTGAGCTCATGAGGCACCCAAATATCGAGCTTTTTTGTGTACCCAGCTTTTTTCAAATGCGCCAAAACCGTTTTGTGGTCAATTCCCAGTTCTCCAGCTACATCTTAACTACTAATATGCCGATCTTGCTCCACTTTTTCAAAATGTCATCAATTTTGTCCGTAACAGGGCGACCAGAGAGACGTGCATCTTTGATATCAAAATTTCCGGATTGAAAACGCTTAAACCAAATTTGCGCTACTCTCACAAATACTGCATTAGGGTTATAAACATCACAATTTTTTTTCGCGGCTTGTGTTGCTTTTTTTGTAGTAAAATTTTAAAATGTATCGAATTTCTTCATTAGATTCACTTATTTTAACAATAAGAAAAACAAGTGAATATCACACATTTTACTAATTTGAATTTGGAATTGTCTTCTTTAAAATTAAAACTTTTAATGATACCACAACCAGCCAGATATAAATGGTATAGCCAAAGAGATCTTATTACAAGTTCATACATACTATATGCGAAAAGACTTTTTCCCCAACCTATTATTTTAGACTATTATTTAGTTTTAGGACTAAAATATTTGGTTCACTAGGGTTAAGTCTAATAAATAAACTATATAATTATTTAATACATTAAATAAAGCGGACCCTAAATAATCATAACAACTATCGCTTATTTTTATAATATCTTGATAGAACTAATTTTAATTACAGACTAAACCGTAATGAATACGCTATTTGACTCGTTATAATTATGATATTGTAACTTTGTAGAATTTGTTTTGTAAGATGATGAAAAGTATCCGAGTTGATCCGACTGTCCCGTATCCTACCAATAGAATTAATAATTTGAGAACTTTAAGTCTAGCAAGTATATACAATTGTGGTGTCCTATAATTCAATTAAAATTACACGTTTCTTAATGCAAGTGTAGTAATTTTAATGCAATAGGTATCGATCTTAATGTCTCAACCCTATATGTCGATGATAGACTTGGTAATGTGTAGATTTCTTCCGTTATAACCATTTAAGTTCACAACAGGAAGTTCGTTTATGAAGTAGTTTACTTGCGTTCATTTATTTGTAACGATTAAATTACATAAAAGATTCTGCAACAAATCTAAAATAATGGACGGGTGTTTATTGGTCCACTGGCAGTAGCAGTAGAGACGGGCTAGTAAGTCCGTTAATTACCAAGACTTTGATGAGAGAATATAGACATCCAAAATATTGACTTTTACATATTAGGTACTATAAGATTTACAATTATGTCAATCAGAGAACTAGTATTTGTCCCTGCATGTACAAAAATAAGCTTGTGACTACCATATGAGTATTTGGGTCCCCTATATCGGTACAATATAAAAATAATGATATTAGTTTAATGGAGTTATAGAATAATTCTTTTATTTGTATAAGTTCTTTGACTCGAAAAATAGAATACATTTTTATTACGTTTAGTCTATCTATATATATATATATATATACTAGCCGTCCCCGCCCGCTTCGCTGGGCGAATTTTCAAAGGAAATAAATTAAATTTTATTCATAATTTTTGTTTTTTTTTATTCATATTTTTTTGCTTTTTTTGTTAATTTTTTTTTTCTGAGATTTAAAATATGTTTCAAAGAAGAGTCAAATTCACTTAAAATAAAATTTATTGATATAATAAATTATTATTATAATTATTATTATAATAAAAATAAATGTTGATGAACAACAAAACAAAGAATAAATGGAGAAATTAGTGAATAGAAATGGTCCGATTCATGGAGAAATGAGTATTAATCTTCCTCCATCTCACATTCGACGACTCGTCGCTCGCAAGTTGAGTTTGCCGGGACGTAAAACATACTCGTTAACATAACGAAGTTGAAACTAAAAACTCTAAATTCAAACGGCGAGTAATTTTGATCAGATGGCATCTGTAACGCGATATGATATTTGAAAAAGAAATATCATAAAATGTTTTAATGGAAATGGTTAAACGTATAACCACTGCGGACCAATACGGTGAGCAGAGAGTACGTTTAACCACAACCTTTTCGATAATCGACTCAAGCTCATGTTGATTATCGACAATCATTATAACATGATCCCCAGACCGATCACGGATACCAAATGAAAAATTGTCGGTAAAGAGTAATTCACGGTACCCGAAAAGCTCCTGAACGTACCCAGTGAATCAGAAAAAAAATAATCAATAATTTATAAAATAAACAAAAAAGATTTTAAATTAAATTAAAAATTATAAAAAAGATATACTCATAACGACGCCCTTGCCGGAGAAATGGTGGCCGTTGAAAATTCATGAAGTTGATGTTGATAGTAGCGTTGATGACAGATGAATGGTCTAAATGTTTATTTGCTTATTTTTTTTAATAGCAAAAAACAATGAACCTAGTAACCATTCAATTTTTTTTGTTGTTTATTTATTAACTTCATGTTTATCGTTGCAACGAACATTATAAACGTATAACTAAGTATTAGTAAACGTTATGTCTTCTATATCAACATGTAATGTACATATTCACTCTATCTCATCGAATTAAACGGATTACTTTGCCAGGCGAATGACATAGATTTATTTAACCTTTTTTTAATTATTATTATTATTATTTTGGAAAGGTAATCTTTTCTTAGCACTTTAGCTAGTTTGAACCACATCCATGGGCCTAAACCAAGTGAATGCTCCGTCTAGTGAGGAAAATTTATGTTGACGGTATTTTATTATGAGGGGCAATTTCGTTTTCGTCTATCTGCAAGAATTTTCTAACTATTCTACATGTATTCAAGATTAGGGCTGTATCTGAGTGTAGGGAGATTTGGTCGACCGGCTGGGTCCATACCAGAGTATTGTGTCAGGGTTGTTGTAAATTTGTCATATATTTCTTGGGTATAGGTGCTGGTTGTTAAATTCTGATCTGCCATGACTAAGGTCTCAATATCATTTTCTAACATAAAGGTTAAATTTTCAGTTTGTGAGGATGTATGTGATGTCCGTGTGTATGCTTGCGATTGATGGAGTGGGTGGGATTGTAAAATTGGAGATTGAGTGTAAGATTGTGGTTGTTCTTGTATAGTATTTTCGTCTGCGTCTTGTAATAATGTCATAGTATTAGAGCCTATATTATCTTCAGATTCTTCTTGTAACTGTAAGCGGACTTCTTCTCTCAGTTGGTCTAGTATTTCTTGAGAGAGTAGTTTATTTCGTACTATAACTCTCCGCTGGTCTGATATTCTTTGTTCTGAAACGGTTACTTCCGGATATTGTTGGGAAAAAAGTTGATGTAATTGTTGCCTATATGTGGTCATGTCGGTCTCTAATTTGGTTATGTGAAGATAAGTACGCATGATAAATGTATTCACATCTTTGCTCCATTTCATGCGTACTCGTGATTTCCCAGCCTTGGTGGACACGGATAAGAAGGAACTTGCCTCCCGTGCAACATTCAAGACTGGTATGGGTGGATCTGGGATAAAAGAGAGTGTTTGGGGTGACGATGGTACGGAAGGTGAAGATGATCTGGAGGGTGTGTACGATACAGTACTTGGGCTATATGGTTCTATTGGAGTGTTTGTTCTGACTGTTAAACTATCACCATCGTCACGGATTTCGGCTGTAGCATCTTTGTCGGTGGGAGCCCGCCTGTTCAACTCCTCACCGCTGACTATTCGCATGCTGAAACACCCAGCGTCAGCTCCAGGTGTGCCCCGGCGATCGCCCCCGGGCAGCGGTCCTATACGTTTACGTTTAGATCGTAGCTCCATTTTTGATGGGTTTTCAGAGCCACGTTAACCACGCCACTAATTTCTCATTCGTGTGTCCGCCTCCCACGTGATTAGGTTTTCAATCAGGACGTGTGGTTGTATTAGGGGGCGCAATCCCTATTGGAAATAGAATTTCGTAAAATCCTATTTGAGATGATTTCTGCATGACAAATAAAAGGTTACTACCAAATTTAGAGTCTGTAGAGGTTACAGTTTGGAAATAGAAATTTCACATTTTAACACCCACTACCGCAATCTTTTTCGGCGGTGGGTTGTTGTAAAATCCGCTCTTAAATCATTTCTGCATCACATATAGACGACTCTAGCTAAATTTGGAGTCTGTAGGAGCTACGGCTTAAAAAATAAAAATTTTCATTGTTAAACCACCCCCGCAACCCCCTGTGGGGTGAGCTACCGTAAAATTCGTTCATAGACTATTTCTACATCTCTTACAGAAGATTCCTACCAAATTTGGAATTTATAGGAGCTATAGTTTAAAAACGGGAATTGTTCATTGTTAACGCCCCCGCAATCCCCTTTTAGGATGAATTTCTTAAAATCCGTTTTTAGTTGACCTCTACATAACGAAAGTAATATTCCTACCAAGTTTCACATTTCTAAGTCCTATAGTTCCCGAGATTTCGTGATAAGTAACTATAGAAATTGGAATACTTCGATTATCATCGAAATTTTTAACGTTTTAGCAGACTTTTTAAAATTTTCTTACATATAAACCTTCTCCTGACAATTCTGAAGACAACAAAAAAAAAACCCAATCGGTCCAGCCGTTCTCAAGTGATACTCGATCATAGATACGGCATTTTATTTTATCAAAAATGAGAGTGGGTGTGCAGGGGTGCGTGGGAGTTGGTGAGTGGATGCGTGGAAGTTTGTAAGTAGATTCTTAGCTGAATGTAAAAGAACATAATCCGTTTAGTAAACTCCGTTGAAATCCATGAAAACAAAAGAATCAAGAGAAAACGCTTGTCTTTTGTTCTTATTAGCGGGATAAATGTTCATGAAAGTAAAACAGCAATAAAAAAAAATGAAGGAACATCAGAATTCGAAAAATAAATAGCCATAAACCATCTAGGAAACATTTCGCATCGAATGGTGGTAGTTTCATGTCGATACGATCAGTGGTTTAGGCGTGATTGAGCCTCAAACGAAGGCCATTTTCATTATATATATATAGAGATATATATATATATATATATAATTCTTTTGTACATGTGTTGACAGTGAACTCCTCCTAAACGGCTGGACCGATTTTGATGATATTTGTTTTGTGTGTTTGAGTGGGTTCCCGGATGGTTTAGATTCACAATTAGAACCGGTAGGTGGCGCTGAGATCGGGGCTCTAGATTTCTCCTAATCACCTAGACCGATTTTGGTGATTTTGTTTTTATGTCATGAAACAAAGTGTTTTAGGAATTCAGAAAATATGGCGGTACGAAGTTCGCTGGGTCAGCTAGTAATATTATAAAATTATAAACATACCGTGTACGTACATTGAAGTTATTAAAAAAAAAACCACCTATGCACTATAACGATGGAGAACACTATGCATTTTTTAGATTTTTTGGTCTTTGTGTCGGTTTTTCTATTTATTCGAAATTGAAGTAAAAACTACTAGGCCGATTTCGATGTGGTTCTCGCTGATCGACAGCAAATTGTTAGATTTAAAATCGGCGCTACTGTTTATCCCCGGAATTTTTTCTGGGAAAGATTTTAAAGGGCCAGATAAAAAAAAATCGAATTCCAATGTGATTTTTTACTGACTAATAGCAAATTTTATGTAATAAAATGTGTGATATTTTTTTTATCCCGGGAGCGGTTTGTAGTTGTTCGGGTGCATAAAAATCAGCTTGTTCCGGCACAGATTTCATTAAAACGATACCTTGTTTTTAAAGTGTCCGGGGAATCCCGACAGAATTTCAAGTCCAGCGTGGACGAAGTCGCGGGCATATCCTAGTATATACACAAGTATGAATTGACAAAGGTTCCTTTTTAACGAGTACTGTGCTTTTAAAATCTCGTTCCAACACTGCAGTTCCGCTGTTAATTATGCGCTTTGTGCATGTTTTATGCCTTTATTTCCTACACGCATTGCTGTAATTTCCCTTCTTCTTCATTTTATTTATTGTGCAAGAGTGAGTGACGTCCTATAAATTCTTCATGAGGTAGGTACTTTCAGTTACGTTATAAAATATTTACTTAGTGTTTACATTTGCCAAAACATTTATAGTGTACTAAAGTTTTCCACGCGGTTATTCTCGCATATTTTTCGAATTCGTATCTCATGTAAAATATCCCATTTCCATAAACAGTATTTTCATACTTCGTATATCCCCATTGTTAGAAGTAGGTACATACTTGCACATATCAAATTACACTTCAATTTCATAATTAGTTTATCTCTAGAGCCGCGAAGAAAACAGACGTCCAAAAAGTCAATAATATAACATTTATTGATCCATCCATTCGGTTCCAAGCGGAGCTATGTGACTGCTTAACAGTTAAGAGGTCGATATCGTCAGTTTTATGATGTATTCTGGTTTCGAAATTTAAGACCCTCAAAACTAGATTTCAATTTATTTTTGTATGTCTTTAACATCGATCTCGACCATTAGCAATTCAATTAACGGGATAAAATATTCATTCGAAATATAAATTTTAGACCAGAAACGCTGCACAAAGTCCAAAGAGTCGTCGAACTAGACGTTTCTATTGATTTCACTGTAAAAATCCAAAATCATGAAAGTTAGAGAGTATAATAGTCTAGACCAAGTCTAGACTAATTTTATTGGATAACAACATATGTTATAGCAGTTATAGCAGTGTGAGCACTACCAAGGTACATATACAAGGTAGTTTCAATGCGAGATTAAGGTGGCTTTATAATTTTCGTATCCCCTTAGTCATTAGCATACATAGATCTCAATTCTAAATGTGAATTTATAAATACGAAATGTCTAGACTGGCTGAAATCACGTAGCAGAATATAAATTGTATTTATATTTATTATATCAAATGCATGTGTATGTGTTAGCAAGTAATTCAAAGACTATACTCAATATTACTTAAAAATATTGTTTTATTTTGGCTTTGTGAATGTGTTTTCAATGAAAAGTGCTTATAAATTTTGAGCCAAAGCTTGTCTGATTACGACAGAGTCTCTGTTTTAATTGTCTAAGCGCAGGCCTGCCTTGTTTACTGGAACGCAAAGGTCCCGGATTCGACTTCCTGAAGTGAAAATTTCTTAAAAGGACTTGCGTTGTTCCAAAGTTAACTGTTCTGTCTATCCTACACACAAGCGTAACTTGTTAAGCTTGTAAATATGAAATATATGTTTTTGAAGTGAAATTTCTATATAGACGGGCGGTATTAGGATTTTCCTGTCACGAAAAAGCGCTACGGCCGCGTGGAGGGGGTTAGATAGGTATATCGCGTGGTGAGAGGCGGCAGCGGCGGAGGTGTTCTCCGCGGTGTGAAGTACTTATATATTTGTTGTTAACATAATTTTGATTAAATAATTTTTGAAATATTTATTTAAATATTTGTTTTGAAATATTTTATAGAATGTTTTTGAAATATTATTTGGATTTTTTTTGAATTTTTTTTTTTAATGTGTTTACTTGAAATATTTTTACTGAAATGTTTTTTTATATATTTAAACATATTAAAAATATGTTTAAATAAAATATGCGTTCATTAAAATGTACCTTACCTAACCAAATCATAAATTGCAGTAAACCTGCGAGAAAAAGAAATGTGTGCTGGGACTCATAGTAGAAGTGAAACTTCAACGGACAAGTGGAAAAACGAATCGCAACGGACAACGCAATATTGTTGCGATTCTTTTTGCCACTTGTCCGTTGCCATTTGTTTTTCCACTTGTCCGTTGCGATTCGTTTTTCCACTTGTCCGTTGAAGTTTCACTTCTACTATGTGTCCCAGCACACATTTCGATTTTTTTTCACAATACAATACATTGGACACGGCGCATATTTTATAACAACACTTACTACTCTGTTAAAAAAGTACCGGGGAAAAGTCAATAATACACAAAATGTTAGTTATTCATTCAAATTTAGTTTATCACCTTCCAAGTATGCTCTTTCAGAAACAAAAGGAATAATCCAATCATCAAAACATTTTTTTAACACTTTTACTAGAATTGAGTTTAGTTTTCGTCGCGAATTCTCCTTTATGTCTTTACCGAATGAAAATGGTTGCCGAAGTGGTACTTTGAGTTTAGGAAAAAGAAAGAAGTCTGCTGGAGCTATATCTGGTGAATAAGGTCGATGGTATTTGTTGAGTTTTTGGTCAAAAATTCGTTCACAATGATGGCCTTGTGCGAAGGCGCATTATAGTGGTGCAAAATCCAAGAATTTTCTTTCCACAAATCTAGCCTTTTTCATCGAATTTGCTGTCTTAAACGCCGCATAACTCTCAAATAATATACTTTATTTACCATTTGACCTTCCGGTAAGAATTCCAAGTGCACAACACCGCGATAGTCAAAGAAAACAGTCAACATGACTTTGACTTTTGATCGACTTTGGCGTGATTTTTTCGGTTTCAGTTTAGTTGGAAGGCGCCCCGAAGCTTGTTCACTAATTTGCATGTCAACTCGTAAACTCACGTCTCGTCACCAGTAACAATGTGTTTCATGAATGTTGGGTCGAAATTGACTCGTTCTAGCAAGTTCTCAGCGACTCTTAAGCGATTGAGTTTTTGGAGAAAATTCTGTTCTTTTGGTACTAGCCGATCGGCAACATTTTTCGGACTAGTGAGACACAGAAAGTTCAACGACTATTTCTCTCAAACTTGAATGAGGATTTTCAGTCACTATTTCATTTTTGCGATTTTAACTTCAGTTGAAGTCATTGATGGCCTACCAGGGCGAGGCAAATCTTCCAGCAGCACATCTCGACCGGTTTTGAACGCTTTGTAGCACTCATAAGCACGTGTTTTTCATAAAGTCGATTCACCGTAAGCCTTCTTTAACATCTTCAGTGTGTCCAAACACGAAATTCCTTTGGCGATACAAAATTTAAGACAAACTTTGTTCGGTATTTTTGTCCATTATGAAATTCGCAATAGACACTAGATATGATCTAACTAAAAATAGCGCTGTATTTAATCTATATGACTGATGCAACTCAAACTCCTCCCCAAAATGAAAAACAGTTGTGCTAATCTAACAACAAAAAAACAAAAAATTGAATTTGGAATCTTAAACAAAACATCCATTCCCGACACTTTTTTGACAGAATGTATGTCAAATCGAACGCTTGACATTTTTATGTCAATCCACCTAAATTGGAAATTTATACATGAATGGAGTATCCACAAGCCCTCGCGTCTTTTCATTATCATCTCAGACGTGTAACTGCGCTAGAGTACTGACCTAGAATACGATTCAAAGAATACCCTAGAATATATTTTAAGCTGTATTAAAGGTTAATCAATCGACATCGAATGCTCGATATTTCCATTACATCTGCAAATTATAAATCTCGTATCAAATATTTATATTGAGTTTCGGTTCGATTACAACAGATGGCCGAATATTAATGCTACTTCACGATGCACTGGTTTTCCGAGGTGTATGCACTCAATCGTTTATAACTTATGTTTCGTAATGTGGGTTAATGTACCAGATAATATTGGCTGATGGTCTCTATTATTAATATATTTATCGATCTGTATGTTTGGTTTGATATATTTATGTATCGATTTCGTAGTAACATCATCTACATTGTACCGGATAATATCACGAATTTGTAATATTATTACATCGATTGCAATAAATGTCAATGTGATATTTCAATATGATTGTTACATGACGTGCTATAAGGACTTCATTAACAACTATTGTTATATTTCTTGGTTTCTTCTTTGCAACACATGACTGACATTTTAACCCTAATATAACGAAGCGTAAATAAAAACTATTCAGATCGTGATGCTAGTCCCGTATTCAGTCTACCCCACGCGATTTTCCCACGTTTCTCCACTATAAGTCACGACTTCATTTGTATTATAAGTCCAAAATGCTTATTTAAAGATAGCAGTTTCTTTGGCTTTATTTATGGTTATTATTATCAGAGTCGCTGTAAATATTTATAACTGTTACATGATCTGTTCTATGGTAATTTTCTCCGTTTTAAATTTGATATTGTGTGATAGTTGTAACAGCTCGGAAGGGTTTATGGCAATAAAAGAGCAGCAATTGGTCACTATACTTATAATCAGACAACCTTACGGCTTAAATACATTTCATACACTGACTCTACACACTGGACAGACATTTAAAACACCTCGCCATCCCTTCAACAATGTTACAGTATAAGAATCTTAGCGAATTGGCACAACCGATAGCGGATTGAAGTCATTGACAAACTATTTTAATTAAAAAGGTTATGAATGACAAGAATTTATTACATTATTGTTTCGAAATTTTAGATAATATTTATATAAGATATGATATTTAAAGTTTTACATGTAATAAAATCAATCTAACACAGCAAAAATCTATCGCATTTGCCAACATGGAAATAAAATGTAGTGAATACCGTCTACATACAATTGAGAGATTTTTAATTTTAATCTACACAATTTCCACATCTTATTAGAGATAAATATGCTTACATAAAATTATGGTAAATTATAGAAAACTACATAATAAATAAAAACATAACATTATTATTCAATTAAGGAAATGGCCGAAAATAGAGAGCACGTAACAAAATTAAATAACCTTACCTTAATTAATTAATTACCTTAAAAGGAAACATGACAAGAACAACTATGCAAGTAAATAAATGTAACAATTGATTGGTTTCAAACATATTTTTGAGCTTACAAGAGTCTATAAAGCAGGTTAAATATGTTAAAGAACTACATCTGAGCCATCATCCTCGTTACAATGTGTAGGCAGTAAATGTCGAAGTGCTATGGCATTTGAAACCATTCTGCTATTTGAAATTTGCAAAACACGGCTTTACCGCGATACAATTACTAAAGGTCTTTTCGTGGATCGTTGCATATGCTACTCGTACATGCACAATAGGACAATTGCATAATAATAATTTACTTTTACAGTGTATGGAGTTTTGAAATGTATCTCCCACATTTTTATATTGTTTGTAACCTTGAATGTTGCCGCATTTTATCGCAGCTATTTCAGTAAGATAGCCTTTGTCTGTTGTCTTCATTGTGCTGCTATAATGCTCTTTTGTATAGCGGTTTTAGTGTTATTATCACGAGAATATCAAGAACTGGAGTACGTATTCGATAACATTCAAATTACAAGAAGTTGTTTGTTAAACAATTAACTTCTTAATCAATTTTAGCATCTACAAATCATTTTTAGGTTAATTTTATTTGTATTTCGCTGATAATCATAGTCCGTGTCGCACGATGCCGCAATCGTTTTAAAAGTGAAACGATTATTGCGTCTTCGTCACGGAAGTCTATGATTTGAGCATTGTTTACGTTGTGCCATGAACCGACCGATTCCTGTGCAGTTTTCACCGTGTCACTGATTATTACATTTTGTCACCTTAGTCGAAATTAGTACTTATTTGAATCGAAAGGATATTGCCATTAATTTCGAAACCATTTAAAACCAAAATCTATATTTATCAAGCATAAACTCATTGAATGAATATTTTTTCATGAAACTTGCATTGGTATTATTAATTATTAACATGTCAAGCGTTTGAAAATTAAGCTTATCATATACATACTGCGATTTATATTAAGGCAGTTCAAGATCAGTGTGTTGACAATACCATGTTTGTTTACGCATCTTCGTAGTACGTCCATGTGTAGGTAACGGGCGGTTAAGATGCCGCGGGGCGCTCCAGCGACCACGGGCTTCGGTAGATGGCTTGGGCTGTATGGTCGCTGTCAGTCGCGCGCGGTACGCCCGCCCGTTCGCACATTGTGTATCACGCCAAATCAAGCAACAGCTGATCGAAAATCGCATCATACGACCATATAAACAAACATTTTCACACAAAATATACTCATGAACACCGTCACGAAGTAAAGCTAACAGTAACTGTCAAAAGTAGCGTCTGCATCATCCACTGCAGCGCTTCTTGCAAGGATCGATATTCCGAAAACGGTCCTGCGATTTAATACATAGTTCAGCAATATTCGTGCAATATATTATACGATAGCAATAGTATATAATATTTTTAAATATTGTGTTAATGACTTGTTCAGTATAGTGAAAGACCACACAGGTTTCCTGTAGTAGTGCAGTGTGACCTAGAATGGATTTCCTTGCTTGACTCTTATATCAGGTGGTATCAGTGCATTTAGCGCGTAAACGTTTGAAGTGAGTACATCTTATATTTACATTATATGCGTAGTATTGTTTATGTTTACTGAATGATATAACATTGTCATTTGTAAACTACCGAGTTGTATAGCTTATCATTTTCTAGGCAGATGATAGCTTAGCAATTGCAATAGGTTTTTATTCGTTGCTTTTTGTTTACACAACTAATCCACAAATGTTACGGCATTTAGTTCCAATGCCGTTCTGGGAGTTTTCACTAATCGATTTCGAATACCTTCACAGTTTGTATGGAATTTGTACACTTTTTTTTCGACAATGTTTATCAATTAAACAGTGAATATCATTATTATCTAATTTTTTATCTTTACTATCACAGTTCTGGATATTATTTTAATTGATTGCTATTTTTGTATAGACACTATTAAAGTTTTGTATTCATAATCTAATAGTACGTCGTAGAGCGACATATAAATGTGATGTCATAAGACCTATGACATACCCTTACTAATATTATTAATACGAGAATGGCTCTGTATCTTTGTTACCTTTTGTTGTTCACGACTAATTTTTTACATGATTTGGATAAAATTTGTTACTTGTACTATTTAAAAACCGGAGATAATAATATGTTATACGAAGTAGGAAGATCAGTTGTCGAAACAAGTCCTTTCAGCTTACAATATCTGTCAATAGGAAAAGTAACAATGTATGTTACTTCTGTTTAGGGATTTTACGCAAATCAATTCTTGTCCTTGCCAATTGTGTTGCCGGGATTATTGTGTGCGTGTCCGTAGTGAACCCCCGAGTCGTCGACGTTGCGTCGCGGCTTCCCCGGGGTTGAACTTGAGGGGTGTATTACCCTCTCGCCAATTTCAATGATACCGACGCGCCTGACATTGGCCGGTCATCAAACCTCATTCTCTGAGCATAAAATAGTTTTATGGATACTGCAAACTTTATAAGTTTTCGATAACTTACTTGCCGACTAATGTCTGATTTCTATATCTTACCAGTAACGAATGGGTAGTAACATATAGAAACCCCGGAATAAGAGATTATTAGTATACGAGGTACCTGTGGCGGCATAATTTCAGATTAAATTATAAACGTTACTTTGTGGATTTTCGAAATTACATTAAAATTGCTTTGTCTTGTTATCTGCTGGGAAGTTATTTTTCACGTGTTTAAATTACATTTTGTTTCAGTTTTTTATTTCCTACCAACTAAATTTTAACTTAACGATGACATTTATTTGTTAGGTATATGGTATCTATACTATTGATTACTGATCGCCTCCTCTTGTGCTTTCACTACTGACGCTTGTTATGCGATAATATCAAGAATTAATATGCATACTGCTTTTACTTTTACACATATGTCTTGTATTGATTAGATATTTACTATGAAACCAAAATCAACTCGAGTTTGTTTTTATAAATATTTAATTAATTGATGAATATTTTGATTAGAAATAAGAATATTTTTTACATTACACGCATAACAAATGATTTCGAAGGATCATTGTTAAGATGATCAAACCATTGATTAACCTAATTGTTCGAATATATTACGTTATAAGTGTGTCTTTAATCTTTTGAACAAGATCACTTTCATTATTATCGCTGTACATTATGAGTCTCAAACCGGTACGTCTCAACGTCTCATATTTTAACGATATCACGTCCTAAGATTAAAAATTTGCTTTCAAGATCAACTTTTGCTTTCTGAATATCGTTTGAGAAAACTAATAAATATTCATCAAATGATATCTTAAATTTAAATTTTCACTCTACTTGCCAAAGAGGAGCTTTAAATACTTTTCCGTTTTATAATAGTAAAAGCATTTCGTTCAAGACAATTTCTCATTCAATCCAACAACTGTTCATATTCAAAGTGTGCCGCACACGTGTAGGACATATCGATCAGAAAGTTGTCGCTTCCAACAGATTTATTGCATTAGGTTTCATCTTCTTTTGTATTCTAGGAAGCATTTATATCGAGGGCATAAGAAAGTGTATTTCCAACAAATGGTGTATCACACCACAGTGGTTTTATAAACCTGCACGCTGTAGTTTTTTTACTTACTATCTTATTTTTACTACTGATTTATCGTCAATGACATCGTACTCGCATGAATAGTTTACACAAATAGGTGTAGTTTAAAAAAGTTATAAATGCAAACAACTTCATATTTTTATGAATTAATCTCAATAAATAATACATAAATATGACGTTGTATAGCTATCGGGGTCAATGCTCCGTTGAATTTTAAATTTGTTTTTTATTTATTTTTTCTATTATAATTTATAACTAAACTTATCCAAGTTTTGAAGGTTTGAATAATAAGTTTGCAATACGTGCCTACCTTTCTGCACAACTAATAAATTCTTTTGTAACTTAATATAATATAACTTCGTTTTGTCGTATATTACAAGTATTATTATTTACTACATACTTACGTATATTTGTTGTTGTCTTAAGTTAACTTCGTGGTTTGCAGTGTCTAACAAATACTTAATCCACCTGTGTGTGTTCTTGAGCGTGACTTCGTTTGTTTTTTTCTGTCATATTTTCCTAGCGTTCATTGAATTTTGCTCTTTATATTAAGAGGACGTAGTTTTAATGTCATTTGTCTGGAGATTTCCCGTTTCTGTTAGAAGTGTAAACTGTTTTAGAAAATTGAAGGGCCATTACTGAAACGAAAATATGGTTAACAATTTTAATTTAAGTTTGGAACCGCACTTTAATAGGATTCTTAGTTCTGATAAGGAAATTTACATACGTAATGACCTATATGAGTCAAAAGTTTATCATCTATTCGTTTTTATTACGAATTCGTAGTACTTATTAAAAAATCCCTGGGTTTTATAATGTTTAGTTATGAAAAAGTAATAAGTTGTTTTGTAAAGATTAAATATCGCATATATAGCTCTTATCATATGATTTAAACATTTATTGCATGACGTGTGGGCTGCGAATTGTTTATTTAGAAATTACATAGAAGTAAGTATTTTAATGACAGCCTCTACTATAAGCATTGGCCTATTAAATTCGGAGGACCGTTCCAATATTTACTGTGGTATGGGTGATACGCAGATCGACCCTAGAGTTCTTTGTATATTATATAACTTAGCGTACTTTTCTAACTCGGCAAATAGCAGTATGTTTGTTTCTACACCGAAAGTTTATTGAATTTTACTATGTCATTACAAATTAAGATAGTGTTTTCTACACTTCTTTTTTTATAAAGGATTTTAATAAAAAGGTAAAATTGTAGAATATTTTTTTTAAGGTCCAAATTTTCGTTTTGTTTCAATGTTTAAATTTTGTCATTTCTATATAAGATTATAATTTTTGGCATATACTTTTTTCCATAGTAATGCAATAACGTACTTTTGTGGTTTAATCAAGGAGTCGGTCGTTGTGAAATAATCCACGTAGCAAGGTTAGTCACTAGTCACGTCTCCGTCGTTTCTGATTCGCGAAGTGATTGTCTTTATTAACCTACGCATTTATTCCTTTACATTTTGATACACTCTTGTGATATACAATTGTTCTTACTTTGTTTTAATTTCCAGCAGTATAGTATGTTGTCCTTTTTACAGAGATTTTGTGTAGTTAGTGCATTATTGACTTATTATTTTATTAGTGCTAATCATGCTGCACTTAAATGTTATTTTTTGACATGTCGGGCAGCTTTAACTGGTTCGCTGCTATGCACTTATTAAAACATTATCGTGAAATGGTTGCAAGTAGCTTTGCGCTCGTGTTTCACATGGTGAGTGTGAGAATTGGACGCCCTTTTATCTTTTTTTTCCTTTCCATTCCCGTTTCACTTTTTTTTCTCTCTATCTATTGCTGTCTGTAGCTATTTTGCTCTTATATTACCTAAGGTCGGTATCTTGTTTGCACCATTAAACAAGTGTTACGTTGCAGTTGCATATTTTCGAAACCACGAGAATTACTCACTTTATATCTAGTCTAATAGTCTCAGTCTATCTCTGTCAGCGCGTTTGTGTTCTTTCACACAAAAAACAAATTTTGAGAAGTCCGATTCTATCAGAAGTTTGATAAATACTTGTATTACAAAATTTATTTTTAAATGTGGTAGAAATGACTTTAATCCTGTTTACTATCGCAATACATTAAGAAATACAAATTATTTAAGGTTTCAGTCAAACATTTGAAACATTCTACGGACTGGAATTTATGTTTCAAATGTTTGACTTAAGAATGTTTACCGGTCTGAATTATGGACTTTAAAACGACATGCAGGTAATATTTCTTGAGCAAAGCATAAAATTGAAAAATCGCCTTGCGCTGTTGATGCACCATTTATTGAAAACACTAAAATTATTCAGATATTTCCCAACTTTCGATTTTTACACATTACTTTTATTCAATGTGGTTTGAATACGAGCCTTTATTATTCCTACGTATTCGTTTATGCGTAACCAACTTTTGTTGCTAATCTTGATTTTTGACCTTAACCTTATCTTGAATAACTACTTTCTATTGACATTGTGACCTGATAGCTGTTTTCTTTAATAACCTTACTCTATTATATTTTATTCATGGCCAATTTTCGTTATTATTTTTAGTTTAAACGGCATTTGCGAAATCATATGTACCTACTTTATTTTAGAATTCAGTATGTTAATGTTATTTAACGTCATTTATGCCTTACTTACAAAACCAACCAATAAATACCAAATTAATAAAAAAGTCCTACACTATTTTAAAAATTATTTACATGCCTTTACAAAGTTCGGTAGAACTTTAAAAAATCCGGTTCTCACCAGGATAAAAGGTCTTAAATATACTTTGGGTAGAGGGTAAGTTTGATTCCTAAATTATTCATAACAGTAATTTTCATATTATGATCCCAGGTTATAAAGAAAATCGGAAAACCGGAAACGAAAGTCTATCTTAAGAAATCTTCATATTGAATCCAATCCAAATGGCTTATTCCTCTTGACTTATTTAAGAACCAATTACAGTTATAGACTGGTACCAAAATATTTTCTAAAGATTACAAGTATCGCTCTTCAAGAATCCAAATTTATTAATGGGTTCCAGAAATAGTCTTTAACCTCTACTGTGGTTGAGTTTCAACAATTTATTGCGTATGTATCAGACATTACATTATTTGGTGGTAAGTGATCATTCTCATCTATGAACACATTAGACCATTCAACTAATGAACACTGATGTTCATTAATGACAATAGGCCACCACTATCATTAGAGTGCTACTAGCAAATCAATTCTTGATGTCTTTTGGAACACACGTGTTCGTGTTCTTCTACCTTCAAATGTGGACGATTGTTTAGAGTTAGAATGAACCTACAAATAGATCTCTGTATTTGTAGACCAATGTGAGTCGATTTCGAGCTGAAATACGGTCACAGATTTATACATATAATATTATTACGCCCGTTTCCAAAACGGGTTGGTAGAGACAAACGATCTACACCTACTACAGTTTTGGCAGATATGCCCTTTGCTTATATTCATTAAACTCTTTATAGGTATTATTTCAGTTATTTTTATTACATTTTCAGTCTTATTCATAGAGAGTTACAGTAAGTTGAACGCTCCTTTATGGTTCTTAGAGAAGCGTTCAAACTTACTCTAACTCTCTGTGAATAAGTCCGTTAATCTTTATAATCTAATACAAAAATCTGAAGTTAACTTTAATCTTAGTTAATTTATTATAGGTATATTAGTTATTATAATAATATTGTATTTATTTAATTTGACTAGATATTTTTAGTATGTTCTTTTGCACTTGAGTTGCTGGTTCTAAACAAAAGTTGTTTTAGAACTCTAGCATCCATAATATTTAAAAATATCGGCGTCATGTTATATTTGTACAATGAAAATGGCTGGCGGACTGTCACGGCAATTAACCGTAAAAGTTGGGTCACACTTCCGGCCCGGTTATATTCAGTTTGTTGATTGATAGATGCAGCAGCTAGTTCTATGAGGGTTGGTAGTCTATATTGGGATCTTTATTTTTGCTGTTATTTCTTTCGAAACAAAGGGAGTGAATTTAAGTTGAGGGGAGAGTTAAATTTTGATACAGAAATAGATATTGACTTGATGTCGTCACAAGGTATATTTTAATTTAATCTTTTTGATGATATAAATATTGGATCTCGTCAATGTGGTATAAAAATGGACGGAAGCTAGATTTGGAGCTTCGTTTATTAAAACACTATAATATACTACTTTAATAGCTCTTTTCAAATTACTCTGTAAAATCTCTAATAATATAAAATTGTAAAAGTGTAGTCTTACGTTTTTTAGATTTTTCGTGTTTGTTCGGGTTTCATGGAAAACCTACTGGGCCGATTTCGTTGCGGTTTTCGTTGATCGACAGCAAATTTTCGTACTTAAAATCTCCTGTACTTTTAATCCCGGGAAACCCACGGGAATTTTCTTGGGAGTGGTTTAAGGTGGCCAGGTCGAAAAAATATTTCATCGATTCAAATTCTCTGTCTAAAACAACTGTGATCTTTGCTACCCATCCAACATAAACGAAGTCGCGGGCGAATCCTGTTACTAGCAATAAAATGTTTGTTGTTACCTCAAATTTAAATGTAAATGTTTTCATCCAGTTTTTAGAAATTAGTTATATAATAATGTCTACGTATCTGCTTTTACGCTTATCTATTCTGTTACCTGCTAGCTGTTTTACGAACACAAATTCTTTGACGCCATCCAAAGAATTGTTTAAATTAATTTAATTTTCAGAATTAAAATCTTCAACCACGCACTTGAGTCAATAATTGTACGTCACGTTAAAAGATTTTAACCACACGAAGTGTAACTAAAAGAATTACACACATTTATTTGATTTCGCCAAGGATTTTTTGTGGTTTTTCACAAATAACTTGCCACTTTATAAGTACCTACTCTTCATATGAGAGTATTTTCGTTTAGCTTCGAATAAATGAAGAGGAATAATTTTCAGGTGATGATAAAAAGGCGCAAATGTCATTTGTTTAAGGAGAAAAAAATGGTAGATAAATTATATTTAAAGATATTCATATTAAACATATAGTTAAATATATTGGGGGTAATATAATTATATTGACTGCAAAGTGAAGTAGGATTAGTAATCTGAAGGTAGACTATGGCAATAGCGGAGGTAATACAACAAGAAAACATTTTTGCTTCACTGGAAAATGAAGATCTACCATTTCATAACTAGTTAATAACAATATTGAAAATGTTTACTAAGACTACATGAGTACTATCAACTATATCTTAAAAACAGCACTGAATATTTGTAATGTGACAATATCAAAACTATTGTAATTTTTATTACTATCGACATGGCGTGGCAGATGCACAATTCTCGATTGTATCTAGTTCGATGAGACGCCATGTTTATGATATTTATTTACATTTACGTCTATTAGGGATATTTTAAACATGTGCGTTTTAACGAGATCTAATATAAATAACGCCTGTCTAAAAGAATCTCCAAGTTTCGGAAGTGATTATAGAATCATGACAATAAAACTTTGTTACAATACTGAACTCCCCTTTAGTTTTTAACTTTTACGCACCGCATAACAGAACAAGTTAAAAGTGCGCTCAACAAAAACGTAACGGTGTTCGCGAAACGTGTGAACTCGGTCAATTAGTGTCATATTCATTGTTTACGTATTATCACACTCTGTGCAAAGATAGTGGCTTTAACTAGCCTTATATAGACATAAGTACTTAGTAGTGTAAACGTTGAAAATCGGTGTTTATATCACGGGTCAACAATTAGGATACTTTTTATCCCGATAAATGACGATTCATTTAAATCTGTTTAGTAGTTACCACGTGATGCTCTAACAGACAGACAGAAAAAATAAAAATGTTTCATATTTTAAATATGCTGTTCCAAATTATCCTTATATATGTCCTAAGTAGAATGATTGTTGTTATAGGATTAAAATATAATTTCGATGACAAATATACTTTTTGATAAAGTGTAATAATAGCAGCTGCTGTCCTCGTTTTTGTCTATATTGATAGACAATGTGGATGTTGTCGCTCCAATTATGTAAAAGTGCACATGAAAAATTCATAAAATGATGTACTAAATTCACACTCTTATATAAAAAAATGTCTATGTTACAACGTATGTTTTAATGTATGTTTCTTGTATAATACCCAATAAAAGGATTTAATATTGATGCAATGCCACTGTGTGTCTTATATTTATTTTGAAAATTTAAAATTAAAAGCATAAATGAATATTGAAGAAAGTAATCATGATTGTGACGCTAAGTGTTTTCCTCGTTTTGTTCGGTGCTCTATACTTTTCCGGTTTGACGATTATCTATTGTCGCGATGTTTATTTTTTATCCAGTAAGTCTTACACGGTCTGAAATATCATAAAGCAGGGCGTTGACTGTCATATCCCACTTCACGATATTTACCTCACACTTTATTATAAATTTCCTACCAGTGTTGTTTGGCTTTAAATATCCCCCTACGTTTCTTAGTATTCGTAATGTAAATGTTTCCTGTGTGCATTGTTGTAGTACCGATTTCGTTCGATCTCATTCTTTACCGTACGTGACTTTATAAATAAACAAATGGGAATCGAATTATGAAAATAGATCTGGGAACTCTACCGCTTTTCATTTCTTATTCTCGGTAAGTATTCTATGAAATTAATCTAATCCGAGAGTAATTATTGTCTATTAAAATGAATCTTTTTTAGCTCAATAGGCTATAAAATAAGGCTTATAAATTGAACAAAAAAAAAATTTGTGTCTTCAGATAATAATAGCTCTATCTCGCTCTATTAAATTAATGTGCTCAGTACGTTTTGAAATAAATGAGGTTTTGATGACTCATACAAATCTCAAAGAAGAATTGTATGAGTCATACAAAACAATCAGGTATTTTCTTTCTTACACAAATTGATTAAAATATACTGTTGGTTTATCCTCATAGTTGCGTTCGTATCAAATGCGATTTTGTAGCCGACGGGTAGTTGATTGCGGACCAATTATAGCTGGAGGACTATTAGACATTTTTAAATAGATACTGGATGTGTAGTAAAAATTTGTACAATACTTGTTTTATCATATCTAAACTCTAAACACAAGAACGGAGCTGGCTGAATGTAATTAGGTATCATGAAAGAATTCTTATTATTGTACAAGTTGTACAAGTTTTACAATGCCTTAAGTACATTTTCTAATATGTGTAACAGCTCTCAGACTATTAAAATTTCATTTCAAATATAAAAATAATCCTAATTTTATGTTATCAGTTATCAGAATTACTTATCAACTATATTTTATGCAAATTGGTTAACATTCAAATCTGTGAAGTATGAACATTCATTTAAACTTCATTTTACGTGAAAGTTTCTTGTTTCCTATTGCTTTGCCAATGTTATGTACAACATCAAATTAATTTATACATTAATTACCTTCTTGGTTCCTTAGTTATACATATAATATCAGTATTATATGTATAACTAAGGAACTAAGGAGGTAATTAATAATTGAGTATTACCAGAGAAACCCAACACATTGATTGTCAACACCAACCTGTTTTTACGACCTCCTAAACAAGAACACAAAAACCAATGACTCATATAAACATCTTGTGTTGAAACTTCGCTACTGTGACTGCATGTGAATTAATTTTATCTGAGTAGCTTATTTAGGTATACATATAATATGGTGTTTTAATAATAAATATACTAAGGACTGATTGATTCTAGTATAGTTATAAATTTTACTTTGAACCTTATAACTTGGTTAAACGTGAAATAATTTATTATTTAGTTTCAACTACTATCTCAGGCAAGTTGATTTAAGAAGACAGGGTCCGATTGCACGAAAACTACAATTTTTCGATGTAAACATTAACCAACAATTTTCTAGGGTAAGAATTTACAGCCATGTAATGCTCATATATAACAAAACTTTGTGATAATTGATTTGTCTCTTCAGCTATGGTCGCGTAAATTTCGAACCCGTACCCCAGGGTAAGCTGTCTTCCATTGTTCAAAGTATCCTATGTTCATCTCTGGTGTCGAAATTCTTATCTATCTATTTCTTATAATAATCGACTAATTTTTAAAGGTTTGATAAACTAACAAATATACTTATATATACATACTCGCTTTCCCGTTCGTATGCTAATATCGATTTTGTTTACTAATTCTAATAAAATACTAAATTGTAACAATCGAATAATTTATTTAAATTTACCCAATAGTGAATGAATGACTCATTTGCCGCCTTTCGTTAGAATGGCTCAAATCTTTGTTAACGCAACCTGAGATATCAGTGACAAAGTTCTATTACTTGATCATTTAAATAATTTTGTAATATGCTATTTATTAACTGAAAATGACAACCACTAAATTAGATTTTTAGAACTTGAAAACTTCATCATTATCTTCAGTTAATCATTGTCTATTGCTGGACATGGGTCTCCCCAAGTTTGCTCCACATGTCCTGGTCCTCCGCTTTCCTCAGTCGATCCTTGCGCAGTTCGTCAGTCCACAACCTAGCTCAGTAGCTAGACACTACGTTTACTGAGACGCTGTTTCCACTCCAAGACTCTTTTCGACGTTGTCATAGGTCCTGTGACACGTGTCCAGCACACCACCACATCAACTTACTAATTTTGTGAGCTGAGCAAGTTATCATGCTTCTCCTGTGGATACTCTTATATCTCATTATATACATAAAAGAGAAAAAAAACCTCTTTAAATTGGTGAACCAATCTCACCGTCAATATTCACGTCTCAGCATCGTGAATTCCAGCGAAAACAACATACAACTATATACTCTGTATCTTACCTTTGCTTCAATTAAATAGAGAAGTTTCTACAATCATATCGATATAATTATGCTATAATGGTGTACTAATTTTATTATGAAAATATATTCTCGTAATATCCGTTTGTATATACACAGTCATATATAAAATTAAATCAGCACACACATAAATTCTTCAATTATGTAACTCCACATGGAAACCTGATTAGCATATGACACGGATTCATTCGCAACAACAGTAGTTGTATATATTAATTAATTGTTTAATTTATAACTTATTTAACATGAATTTTTCTGTATTATTTAAGATTTGTTCGCGCCATAAAGTCGCGAAAAAATAACGACGAAGGGTTGAGAAATTATTTTTCATCGTATTTAGTCGTGTCGGGCAGGTGTTAGTCGTATCTTTAAAAAATATAACTACGTTTATTAATGACCTTTTTATGACCTGACCTATTAACTTAATTAATAGGTCGGGAGATGTTGTCTTCTAAAGTCGTAACAATGGTGTCCATCCTCCACCTAATTTTTGAACTAAGAACTGGAAACTGCATAAAATTGGAATAAATGAATAAACGATAATTCGTAAAACAAAAGTAATTATGTAAATGAATAAATAACTAAATCGTCAGCAAACACAATTTATATATTCTCTGCCTAAAAAAGTTATGCTTCGGTTACTCAGAAATAGTGAATATTCTCCGTTGGCTCAGCGACCCAAAGTGCGTCTTGGCCTCCGAAACTAGAACATGCCATTTTTTCCTGTCTTGTGCAGTTTTTGGCCAATTATCGACTTGAAGCTCCGACCGGTCAGCCTCCACTCTGTCTATCCAGTGATATTTGGGACGGCCGACCGGACGCCAACTTAATGGTCTCCTAAATATGCTTTCTTGGCACTGCGATCCTCTCCCATCCATTCTACGTGTCCGAGCCCGCGGAGGCGGTGAGCTTTTATTTCTACTATTATGTTGGACTCGGCCCTCCAGCTACCATCCTCTCTTTATTGGACCCAGAATCTTACGGGGGACCTTCCTTTCCGCTACTAAAAGCTGATTCTCCTTGAGGGTGAGCTTCCAAGATTCGCACCCATACATCAGGATAGGTCATATGATGGTTTTTTAGATCCTGTATTTGTTTTTCCTGTTTAAAAGCCTGGGACTTCAGTACCTTATGCAGGGCTGCATAACACCTCCGGGCGTTTTGTGTACGTATATGTGTTTGATCCTCTCTGGTGTTTGTGTCAGTGACTGTGCAGCCCAGATATTTAAATTTGGCTACCCCTCTATATGTAACATCTCCAACGTGAAAGTACTGGCGAGGCATATAAATATTTCTGTATCGCTTCATGTGGAGATATTCTGTTTTCTCGTGGTTGATTTTGAGTCCAGCTATCTTTGCTTCTTTTTCTAGTATCCTAGATGCTTCTGTAACGTGTTCGCGGCTTTCTCCAAAGTTAAGTCATAAGCGTACACAATCTCCTTATGCGTGCTGTTCAATTGCAACCCGATTCGAGGGCTAACAGTTGTCTAAGCACGTGTCCCAGCACTAAACTGAAAAGCATAAGTGATAGGGCATTGCCTTGTTTGAGATCATTAATCACCTCGGTGAATATATTATACAATATTATACCCTGGTGTTCATTGCAGACTCATTGACTCGAATAAATAACAAAAAGACGATTTCCAAATTTACCCTGGCAGGAATCGTATCTGGACCTGTGTTTATATAAATGTATGAATGTGATATTTACATTACTATTACACAACTTCTATTGTGATAGAATAAGAAAACTACAAAACTTTGTATTTTCAAACACTTCTCTTTAGCATCTTTCCTTCCCCGGCAGAACATAATTTAGTAAGTCATTATCAAAGATAAATGGTTGGTTCATTCTTATTGGCTGCTGTTGGAGAATAATTTATCTTATCCCTTGCCTTACCTTACTTAACAATTACTTGCAATTTCCTTAATAATACTGGTTATAAGTAATATATTGTTGCATCGTCCGATTCAGAACTGATACTTGTGAAATATCATCAGTAACGATTACGAGATTTCGATCTGCTCGTATTAATGCTATAGGTTGATTAATCGTTTCACTAGTATTTTTCAAATGCATATAGTGTTTCTACATTTTTCTTATCATTATTTCTGTTGGATGTGCGTCAATATTTTTCTCTGTATGGAGTACCTGTACATGTTTAGAAGTTAAGGTAGTGGTTTTTTGTTTCATGCCAACACTATTTTTATAACATATAATCCTTATTCTCTATTGTTGGCGAAATCTGCCTTCTAATACAATGGAATCCACTTTGTCTTATTCTCAACTTTCTCATCTATATGTATATCTCTTACTTTTACTTCACGACTTTCAGCTATAATACTCCCATGCTAGGATTACTATCGTGCTTCGCGGAGCGGCATAGCCGTATACCCATGGCCCTGGCATAATTAAGGGCGAAGGACGAAACACCGAAGGGTTTTAGTATGCCCTAACGCGGGTGGCATAAGTAATTCTTCGGGACTACTAGTGCTATCCCAATTTGGTAAATTCTACATACTCCCGCGGCATTTACACGACGGTAACTCCTCAGTCGGATTTCCCTCGATAAAAAATTAGTACTATTGTAAAGTTAACTTTTTCTGTTTATTAATCGCCATCCATTAAAATGTTTAGTGTCTTAGATTTTTATTATAATACCATACCGAGCCAAATTAATGAGGGTCATACCTCCGTTCACTTGTTTAACTGTAAGCGCTAACAAGTGCTTCTGAACAAGTTGTACTTGAATCAAGTGACAGGCCCTGAATGTGGGCGGCGTCCTCAATATTAACGGTTGTTTTGAAGGGAATATTTAATGGGAGTGCTTACGTTATACTCGACAGGTTGTTAATATAAACATTGTTGAAAAGCTGGTTTCTGTAAAAGAGTAACTGGTATAGTAAATTGCCGATATCTTTAGGCGCAACATCTTGATAGAGTTATTGTGTTTGATTGTTGAGAGTTGGTTTGCAGTGTTCTGTAAATTTACAATTGCCGAAACATTCCTCTTGTAAATATATTTTCATTCTGCATTTATCATTCACGTTCTTAATTTTTTTTATGCATGACAAAATGCACAAAACTTTTGTTATGTACTTTCCCTACAGCAAAAATTTATTATAAGATACTTTCAACATATTTTTAAGGTGGAATATAATTGGGAAAAATAATTTTACTCATAATATCATAGAAGATCTTCAAGCTAGCTTGTTATCGAAATGTAAGTAATTTAAAATCTTCGTATGTCTATAATATAGACGATTTGTTCTATCTAGCTAACAGCGGGATGCTTAGACTCCCTATAGAGTGTGAGAGGTCGACAATGAGTCCTCATTTTATCATTTATTTAAATTTTTATACGATGATATATATTTCGAAACCTTTGTTATACTTTGATGATATGCAACAATATTTTACGAAATTTGATTTTAAATATCTATTGTAATATTTTACATTAAACTATTGAGATGGATGTGTGATGTTACAAGAATGAATAAGGTGAGAAATTAGTACATAAGGAAATCTTTGAACGGTGCACCCGTGACTGAAATATTGAGAAGACGAAGACTAAGGCGGTATGGGCATGTAATGAGGAGGCATGAAAATCACGTGAGAAAAAAATATTAAACTGGCAAATTGATGAATACAAATGTAAAGGTAGACCAAAACAGAGATAGATGGATTGTGCGCAAGATGACATGATGATTTGTGGTGTGACAGAGAACGTATGTCAGATAAAGGAATATTGAAGGAAAAAACTTATTATGCCGTCCATAAATAACTGGGAGAATATGAAAGAAAAGAGAGAGATTTTATTTTAAACTAATAACCACATTTTTCTTGTTCTCATAGTCTATTGAATGGTTGTCTGTAAGTTGTAATCTTTTAATGTTCTTTAGCACTTCATTAGTACAATAATGAAACTTTAGATATCTTTCTATAAGTGTTATCATACATTATTACAAATATTCTATGAATATGCATTCCCTTTATAGATATTAAGACATCATTCAAACGCCAAGTAATGTAGGTGCCTAATAGAATTGCAAATGTTTGCAATGAAAAGCTGACACCTGTTTTATTATGAAACCTCTTGGGAGATACAGGTTTCGTGTTGTACAATATCATAACCCTTTTAGACTAGTAATATGTGAGATTACGAAGTTTCTAGCACGCGCTTTATATGGTGAGTGTTTATGCTTGTACTTAATCGCTCTGACCAAGGAAGGAAGGTGTTAATGTGCGAAGAAAGTTAGTGGCATAACTACGGATACGACGATCTCGTAATCAAGGCACAAAGAACATTAGACCGCGTCTCGGTAAACGTCGTGTAGGACGCGTCCTCCAGCTCGGTTGGACGGACGACCTGCCTAAGGTCGCCGGCAGTCGCTGAATGAGGAAGGCCGGAGTCCGGGATATGTGACGCAACTTAGGGAAGCCTTCGTCCAGCGGTGGACATTAATTGGCTGAAGAAGAAATATCATTATCACTATTCATTCATAAGATATGATAACGTCTTCAGTATGTTGAACGTAAAACGCAACGCTTGTAATATACTCCTATCTACGTCTGCGTTTTACACGCTCGAATATTTATACTAATATTATTATTTTTAACTTGAATGAATGAATGAAAACATTTTATTGTTCACCAAAAATTAAAACTTCGTTCTTAAATCTAGATACAGTAAATGTTGAACAAAGGGCGGCCTTATCGCTTAAAGCGATCTCTTCCTAGCAACCCCCTAAAGTCCCTAAACTAAGGAAAATATTAAAACAATAGTGGCGGTGAAGACAATAAATAATATGAAACATTCCAAAAATAAGTGAAAAATAAATAATAATATATTTTATATACTATACAAAAATAGGATATATCATACTATATATCGAATCAGCAACATGTTTTAGACTTGCGAGGACCAAAGATATTTAGTAACCATTAGTTTAAAAGACGATATGGATTTATCTTGTCTGTGTTGAGTAGCAGTGAGTTCTATAAATGGACAGCCTGTACCGTGAAAGAGTAATTGTAATTGTGTAGTAAAATAACTTTATTGATTAGAATATATTCCATAGAATAAATCAGTTGCATATTAAAAATAAGCTTATCAAGTCTTCATATTTTGAAAAAGTATGTTTTGAATAATAAAAGTTGTTTTTGTGAAACAACACTAACCTGTGATAATCTATCTATAATATTATAAAATTCTAAACGTGCCGTGTCTGTACATTGCAGCTATTAAAAAACAACTGGAATAGACTATATAAACGACGGAGAACATGTTGCATTTTTTTTTGTAGATTTGTTTTCTGTTTATCTGTTTGTTCGGGATTGACGTAAAAGGTACTGGGCCATTTCGATGCGGTTCTCACTGATAGCAATTTTTGTGTAATAAAATGTATATTTATATCCAGGGAGTGATTTGTAGTTGTTCGTGTGGCATAAAAATTAGCTTATTCACAGTTTTCATTAAATGTTAGCTTTTTTTAATGCTGTGATACTTTGTATCCCGGGAAAATGTCACAGGAATATCAAGTCGAGCGTGGACGAAGTCCCAGACATATCCTAGTTTAGTTTATATAATTATGATTAGCAGTTTTTCAGAGTTAAACGAACGCATTGTATACATACTAGGGTGGCGTAAAAACCCTTTTTTTTTTTTGATACTCGTGTGGAAAATATTAGTTTTTGATGTTTTAGGAACTCCCTCCAAATGACAGCTCAAAAAAAAATTTAAGAGTGATTCAATGATTTAATGATTTCAAATTTTTAATGATTTCAAAACCGCCAAAAAACGCGCATAAATTTTTAAAATTTACTAGTGCATTACTCACTCAAAAAATCTAAAGTAATGCACTAGTACATTAAAAAAATTATGAGCGACCTTTTAAAATTCAAATTTTGAATTGAAACTTTCAGAAAATTGTTATTTTTTGCTCTATAAAATTATACCGTCACAAGAAAAAGAATTTGAATAAATAAAAAATAGTTTTTGGAGATTTTTGAAATCTCAAACAATTTGGAGCGATCTGTTAAAAACTTTTTTTGAGCTCGCCTTTGGAGGCTGTTTTTAAAACATCAAAAACTAACATTTTTTTCACTCGAGACTCAAAAAAACAATAGTCGGTTTTTTTGCGCCACCCTAATACATAGATATAGTATATTATCCTCAAGCTGAACAAGTTGCGATTGTTTTAATCGATCACTCTGAAGCCGATTCCAGGCACCCTGACCATAGCAAATAACAGAAAGTTAGTTTTCAACAATTACCATGCTAGTGTTTCTGTGAGCTAGGCAATATCTTAACTCACTCCACCACAGAGAACGTCAAATTCCATTATTCTTCTATACTAAAAGACCGATGAACTAACTTAGGTTAGAGTTAAAACCGATTTTTTCGTCTAATCGTGACTCGTGAGTGGTCGAGTACTCTTAAATCACGCTTTGCCACCTGCATTAATATGTCAGATATTATCTTTAAGAACTGTGCTAATAAAAAAAAAACCTTAATACACATCCTCTGATGTAATATCCTGTTATTAAAATATACGTAAACAAATAAATACTTAGTCTTTGGTATATGTGTTTATCTTGATCTTATTAATATTATTTGTCGTCGATAGCGGATTTTAATGTTGGTACATACATACATAATATCACGCCTGTTTCCCATGGGGGTAGGCAGACTATGGATCTCCACTTGCGACGATCCTGACAAACAACTTCCGCTTCACCGACTTTCATTAACCTCTTCATACATGCACGTGTATTTGAAATGCTTTTTACCTAACCTCTCTTTAACACTTCTGATATTTGGTCATGGTGTGTTCTTCTCGGTCTACCGGCAACAACCTTTGTTGGTAAACATTTAATATTACATTTTGCTGATTGTTACTTATTTTTTCAAAAAATTCAATTGTTAAATTATCATTAATCGTTCTTGGGGTGTATAAGAAAAGTGGACATCGAATAAAAAAGAAAAAAATACCTTAAAACACTTAATTATGTTTTATTTGGCTAAAATGTAGTAAATTAAAGACGTTATAATAATGGTGTGCAAATACGTGGTAGATACATACATATTATCACGCTTGTTTCCCATAAGGGAGGACAGAGAAGATGGATCTTCACTTGCGACGATCCAGACAAACAATCTAATTTCAATAACCCCATCATACATGCACGTTTATTAGACATGATTTTTACCTGACCTCTCTTAACACTTCTGCTATTTGATAATAATAATCTATATGGTAGATAGTGTTAATTGAGTGTTACAATGTAATCTTTGATATGTTATGAGTTAAGTTTTTCATCTTAATGTTACAACTTAAGTTCCGACAAAAACAAAATCCACCTTCATATCTGTAAAAAACACATTTTATTACTTTTACTTACTTATTGTCGGAATTTGAACTAATTGTAATTCTTTTATGACCGTCTTCTGTTTTTACTTATTTATTGGCATACGTTTCTAGAGATCAACCCATTGTTTTATTGTACTCGTTTATGGTCACTTACGGCCGAGTCATTAGCCAGATGTTTCGGATTACGCCGACTACGATACGGGCATATTTGCATTTGTGCACTATAAAACGATGGCCTGATGGAGAGCGACGGCAGTCAAGCGATAACAACGATCTAAGTATGACGTGTGTACAATCGGGAATCAAGTAGTGACGGACTTTGCGCGTTTTATTGAATTACGACCCTCTGCATTATGTTTGGATTTGTTTTGTACGGTTATATTTGTACCTGTGTTATACGTGTTTGTATAGTTCTAATAAACTCTATAATAATTCCAACGGAATTTTAATTCGAGTCCTGCAACTCGTAACATTAATATATTTTCAAGTCAAGAAAGTTAACAATTATCTATGTATAATATATATTATTAGTTTATTTAAGATTGTGTAAAAAATTGTATTATGTGATTCATCCATAATCAACGTTTATTAATTAAAAGCGATAGAGTAATAAAATAACAATTCATGCAAATATAACATCTTGTTTTTATTTAAAAATATAACGAGAAAAGCTATTATAATCAAACACCATTTGTTTAATCATCGCAACAGTTATTTAGCCCCATATAAGTCATTTTATGTCGTGTTCATGTGCAATCAATCCAAGGTTGAAAGCACAATATTTTTGCTATTTATAGTCTTCAACTCAATGTATTTTATAGTTCACTGTATGAGGTAAATCGTTTAACACGGATGATCTAAGTAGCCTACGATTTGAGTTATACATCTGCATTGCATGTAGAATAGAGTATTCTTTATTGCACACAAGAAAGCAGTATACATTAAAGTTAACTAATATTTTAATTAGTACGATCAGCAGTCTTATCCCTAATATTAATTTCTTCCAGACAACCTTCTGGAGATAACTGTGCGTATAATAACAGCCCATAAACGTCCCACTGCTGGGTTCGGGCCTCTCCACTATAGGGAAACGGACGATATACTCGCCACGCTTGTCCAAGGCGACTTGTCGGGTTTGACACATCGGTTATCTCGATGTGCAGGTTTCATTACGATATTTTCCTTCGTAAGAATATGTACATTAGGCCACAAAACTGCCTAAGTGAAACATGCGGTCCGGCCATGATTCGAACCCGCGCCCTTGATTTTGGGACGCGTGCGCTAGCTGTTACGCTACCACAACTATTTTGCATATATAAGTCATGCGCAGGTTTTACGATGACAACCCCTCCCGCCTCCCACAACCACGACCCGGGGTCGTCTAGTTCTTAGTACTACTTGGACAAGCCCCGGTCCTAGTCGTAGGAAGCGGGAGGGGCGACCAACGGCAAACCTTCTGCGCAGGACTTATAATTATAGTACAAGTTTTTTACCTGTGGGCAAACGACAGGTATTTTGTGTGTTGTGTTTATATCTTAATAACAATATAAACAATAACATTTCTGAGGATCTTTGTTACTCTTTCATGCAAAACCACGGGCTGCTACTCAGCTATAGGTTGTAAGTGTCTAAGGCTTAAGTTTTCCAACAGTGTTTATGTATCTCGGTGCATTTCTTACGTCCGCATGTTTCTTGTAATCAATATGTTATTCGTGAAAACCTGTCATTGGCTTTCTGTTGTTAATTTTAATTATCCATTTAAACGCATTTAGCTGTAGATTTAATATGCATAAATAAATAACTTGCAATGACATTGCTTAAATTGGCTAAAATATAACGTCAATCCCGGTCAAACAACGTTGCGAGCGCAGCCAGTAGATACTACGGGTACTATTATGGGAAATCGATAAGGATGAAAGTCTGTGGAAAGTTATAAGGGAGGCCCCTATGCCATAAAGCAAAAATAATCTAATGTTCCATTTAGTTTTTTTACTTGCGTAGTAATGTTTTTCTTTAAGGTTAATAATTAATTTCGCTGTTTACCCTCTTATTTCTGAACGATATAAGTCAATTACAAACATTTATTTGTAGACAATCGGCCATTTTCCTAATTGATTTTTTTTTTGTATTAGCGCCTGTTTTGTCTAGAGTAGTTTTGTGTTTTTTATCATAACTATAATATAGTTATTGTAAATTATATTATGTAACAATATTTATCTCTAATATGATGTGGTAATTGTGTAAATTATAATTTAAAAACTCTCGTTTATATATAGACAGTATTCACTAAATTTAATTTTCGTGTTGGCAGAAGCTGTAGATTCTTTCTGTGTTCGATTTATTTTATTAAATATAAAACTTCAAATATAATATTTTACATAATATCTTATATAAAATATTATCTAAAATTTCATAACCTTTTTAATTAAAATAATATTTAAAAATTTGCTAAGTTTCTTATACTGTAAAATCGTTGAACGGGGAGTGAGGTGTTCTATAAATGTCTGTTCATTGTGTCAGTTCAGTGTATGAATTGTATTGAAGCCGTAGGGTTCTCTGATTATCAGTATAGTGACTAGTTGCTGTTCTTTTATTACCATAAACCCTTCTGAGTTGTTGCAAGTATTACTACTAATGACTAGCGCATGCTCATAAACTTGAATTTCAAACGCTCACCGCATTAATAGTTAATCGGGAGTGCGGCTAATCTATTTTGCATTGCTTTCGAACATAGCTGACCACCGTCGGTTGGGGGGGAAATGGCCGGAAAATTATCGTGGTGGTGCAATTTCAAATTCAGATGTAGGCGGTTCACCGCACTCGATCTTCCTTTATTTATTATATTAAAAATGAAACAATCGTATTTGCGTTCAACTAGCTGTTTTCAAAATTCAATTTTTTTATTCAAACAACTAGCTTCTGCCCGCAACTTCGTCCGCGTGAAAACTTTTTTTAACTATCCCACTGGAACTCTTTAATTTTTCGGGATTAAAAGTATCCTATATGTTGACCAGGGATATAAGCTTCCACCATACAAAATTTCATTTAAATCGGTCCAGGCGTTTCGGAGATTAGCCGGTACAAACAGACAGACAAACAGATAAACAGACAACAGAGAAAAAAAATAAAAAAAACTAAATTAGTTCTATTTCACTTCTTACATCCCCTGACTCGGTTTTTAGCATTTTTTCATTGTACAGAAATTCGACCTCTTCAGTTTTATTATATGTATATAGATGTTCCACTGGAGAACATTTTTTAAATATCATATGTTTAAATTAAAAATTAACTCTACTTCCTATTCTGCTTATGTTTGTCACCTTATTCGTGCATTTACTCGAGTATTTTAAGACAATATATTTTTATTCTAGCTAAAAAAGGTTTTACATTCCGTCTCTGAAATAAGTATTTTTTTATATTAATTCGTTTAGCATTGTTCGTGTGATATGTCATAATGCGTGAAAAGACAGACAAAAAATTTAAGTTTGGCCAAACAAAAGAATTCATAATTTAAAAACCGAAACGTGTGTATTGCTGGCATGATATATTCGAAGCAGCACTGAATCAATGTCTTGCCCAACCATTTTGCAAATGTTTTAATTAAAATACTAATAAATATAGTCTCATGTGACCTTTTCCAAACAATGGATTGTTGATTCTTTCGTGACTTCCTATATAGGTCTCTATAAGGTATTTTATTAGATGCACATGAACTAATCTGTCTTAATTACTAACAAGAATGTAATAATTACGCAATACGTATAGTATGTGGGATGGGAATATTAGATTTAATCCAGTTCTTATGAAATGTTTTATTTCGAATCGATTGTTCGCGCAATGTTTTGAATTTAGAATGCACAATAGATCTTTCATTTAAACATAAATTGAAGTTATTAAGCTAAGCTAATAAGTTATTAGCTTAGAGCTTGAAGGATTTTGCTGTGTAGTTTTATTGAAAAAAAAATGTTCAATATATATTTTTTTTTCTATTCTTCTTAACTTAGCTGTTTACTGTCCACATTGTGCTTTTCTTCCTTTTTTTTATTTTTACTTCTTTTTAATTTAATTATATCTAGACATAAGTTGTTAAAAGTATCCCCTCAGTCAGGTTGCCTGGAAGAGATCGCTTTAAGCGATAAAGCCGCCTTTTGTTTTGCCGTTAAAGTATTGTAATTATTTATTCTGTACTTATTTATTTGGTGAACAATAAAGTGTTTTCTATTCTATTCTATTCTCTATTCAATATCAAGGTTAAAAGTGAACAGCATTTGTAGGATAGGATGTTGGTTGCTTTTAAAGTAGAATTGTGTGTTATTGTTGATAATTTAATTTCTTAATAAAAGGTACCGTTCGGACTACCACAAGAAAGAACTCTCCTTTGTGTGGCATTACTTAAAGCCCTACTACAATTTGTCTGTGAGTTTTGTTTGAATATTATTCTAAAACATAAATATCATGGACTCTTGTCACTGGCTGTATAAACAAATCGTGCAGAGTAATGTTCATAAGGAAAACCAGACTAGTTCTAGTTAACGAAATGAGTTTTGATTCCAAGATCTGAGGGCCTAAAGCGACGGCTTTTGGAGAATCGCTTAGTAAAATTGACGTGTACAATACACTAGATACACTAGCAGTGTAAGACATAGTATAAAGTTCCACTATATTTTAATACTTGTCATGGTCGTCATAGAAATCTGCGAAAGCGGGCGCTTTAGGCTCTCTACCCGTAGTAACTATTTATTAATCTGTGTCTCTACTATCTTTTTACATACTTTACCATAAGCACTCTACTGATATAAGGAGCCATCCACAAATTACGTCACACGAATTTCATGATATTTCGACCACTCTCCCGGCCTTGTCACAGCTGGTCACATTCGTGAGACTCCTCCCTCACTAGTGTGACATCACATATTTTGTAATTTTATATCTTTATATAAAATTGCTATGAATAATTTCTTGAAATTATTCAATTAAATCAGCAATTCCGCAATTAGTTTTAATTTCCATTTAAATTACATTTTAGTAATTATATATACACTGCTCATACAGGTAGAGTTGGAAATATTTTGAAATTTGACGTCACGAAGTTTAGCACCCCGTTCACCCCTTATCATATGACGTAATTAATGGATGGCTCCTAATTCATAGTTTTTGTAATATATAAATAGGATTTTTTTCAATTGGCTTACTGTCTAAACATTAATGCTGTGTAGCCATCGTTCGCTTAATCGCTTAATGCGATTAAAGTCACTTTCTCAACCTTCTTTCCGGAGTCGGTAATACTACACCACTTGCGTATTACCAACTAAGCCACATCCCATGAGTGTAATTTTCACGATGACCAGTCAAGTGGATAGTGCAATGATACCAGGCTTCTACTAAATTACATAGAAGCCATTCCAACGTCGTTGTGCACTTTTCCTGTACACTGTTGCTGCGTCGACATGGGGTGTGTTAACCTTTCGTAGTTTTTAAACAGCTTTAAGGCTTTTAGCAACGCTAACGTCCTTGAGGATTTTTTGGTACTAATTTTTCCGGCGATAATGGGGATTCTATAGATGCGGTTGTTTTTCAGGTGCATTGTTATTTTATTGTAATTAAAATAAAACAGTGTATAAAAATAATAAAACCAAATTATTTATTTCTCTTTTATAAAGATGTAGATATTTTTCTATCCTCTTTTGATAAAAACTAAGGGGAAGAATGGTTTCATGTGAATAATTTGGAGAAGGTTTCGTGAATTTTTTCTTAACCTAAAATAACTATAAAAAATTACGAAAAAACCACGTTACGTCTTTATATCGTGAAGATTTATGATTTTTAAACTGAAATTTGTTTAGAATTGTTGTGATTTGAAACTCGATGAGACGAAAAAGGGACACTAAAAAGAGATAAACACATAAATCTATAGGACTAAGCCTTTGAGAGAATGAGATAGAATACTTTATATTTAATTATTTAAATACTATGCTCATACAGGTAGAGTTGGAAATGTTTTGAAGTTTTTCGTTAATACTTCAAATTTCGTGTTTTAAAGCTTAAACGATATAATATATGAAATGTGACGTCATGAAATTTAGAATCCCTCCCACCCCTTGTCACACTTTGTTTCACTTCTACTACGTGTGAGCACACACAAACATTTTTTTGTAAATTATTGATCAGTTAATGCCAACGGAAAGTTGTTTCGTTTGCACCCCAGGTTTGACCTATTGCAGCTACAGGAGCCTTAACGTTACTAGTTGACTTTTAGCATTTGAAACAATCTATGGTTATGTTATGATTTATGATGAATGCAGAGAAACCGAAACGTAGCAGGCTACTGGCTAACACACTCAAATTTCGTTCAAATAGCGTGAATACGTTGAGACGCTGAAGGAAAACATCACGATGGAAACTAATCATCTAGATAACCAATGTGTGAGACCAGCCAATCTCCTTTGCACAAGTGTGCCGCTTAAATGAGGAGACCTGCGCCTATAAATATTATATAGATTTTTCTAATGCTTACGATAATACAACATTTGACGACTATAAATTAATATAGTTAGTTATAATAGATTACAGTGTATATAAAAAGTCAATTATATTTGTTCTTCGCATCTTTTGAAAATATTTTCAATACTGGTTTATTGAGGTTTCGTTTCAATATAATAATTATTATGAATAAAATCTTGATTGTAAAGCGATTGTCATGAAATTTAGTAGATAATTATCTACTGTAGAAATAGAAGAAAAAATATTTAATGAATCCTATACGTTTTCAGCTGAATACGCGAGCATAGCTGCCAAAACAGCTATACAACTTAAATATAGCTAGAGCAATGACCGTTAATAGTTTAAAGTAAATAAACATTACCCCCTTATACATAACACAACTAGTTATTAAGGTAAATTGTGTATTAATAAGCAATAACTGATTGTTTTGTTCATTTGTTGCAGGTACGTATAACCGCACGCTGACTCGATAAAGGTTATTAACGTAACCTCTTTAAACATTATCTTGTGTAAGTATATGTTATTGTATTGTTTTGAATCGTGAACAATTTGGGTAGATTTAAATGTTCTTTTAATAGCAGCTCTTTGTCCTTATTTGTGGTTCCATTAACGTAGCAGGAGAATACTAGGAATGATCATAATAGCCCAGTACAAACGCATTTCTGAAAAAGTCACGTTAAACTTTGTACGTTCTGATTTCGGTCAGAAGGTGCTATAAGTAATTTTATTCGCTTATTGGGTAAAAATATCACTACAACTTTTAATCAACGTTTTATTATAAGACAAAAATAGTTTGAATACTTTTTACCAAACGTTCAATTGCTTTACCATAGGTTAAAATTTGACATGTATAGGCTCCGTACAAGTTATAAGTCCAAATTTATCCAATGGTAGGGAAAGTGAATAAATAGGAGCCAATATAGGCTATGAATCTATTACTTTTGAACACGTAGTTAGACGTAAAACTACAATGATTCGATACTAGTGACATAGAGAGGAAAGTTGTTATAAAACAATCAAAGCACTAAAACATGAAAATATTGGGACTGTCATTCCTATTATTTTATTTCCATGCTCTGATGGAAGTATTGAATTCGTTTGTTTATAAGAGTTATAATAAAACTGTAGTTTTACGGTAGCAATATTTATGATCGTAGAACTAGGTTCAAGGAATATTTGTAAGTAGGCATACGTTCCATCCATCTTTTCGGCTATGTAGCTACTGTTTTAATTATCTCTCCTTTTAAAATTAGAACAAACCATTTGCTGTTAACAAATGAACTCCATGAAGGTAAAGCCTTCTTGGTCGTGATGACCTTGACCGAGTTATATACAATTAAATCTATCTTCATTTTATGTGTCAGAATCTTCACCACGATATGCCTACTATTAAAATTTTCGTTTGCTCAGTATACATGGCCTCATACCGTTACTCTGTAGTTTCTCGTTTAGGCATAGGTATATATGCTTTTGGTTTCTATGTATATATATTATGATTTATGTCGCTCTTCACCTTGTAATCGTAAGCGTAATGGCGCTTAAATAACTAACAACCGACACTCGTTGCTATGCTCAGGAAATACCAAATCAAAATATTTATAAACATCTCCCATACAGTTAGCCATAAAAGAGTCATATACACTCATCCAAAACACGGTAAGTGCATTATTTGTTTACACGACAGTTCGTAGACCTGTATCGGGTGTTATTACGTCACGTATACACGTTACCTCGTGCATGATTATGTAAATCGGAGACGTCGTCGTAAATAAGACACTAATGGTACGGTTCTTTGAGTGCGGGCACAGTTAGTTGTAATTTAGGTGGCCGTTTGATTAATTCATTATGGAAAAATTGTATAGTGACGAGAACCTTGCGTAACTGGTATGGTATAAGATATTGATATCAGGGTCTCTCCTCTCTCGAGTTGTTTAAAATCCACTGTTGAGCTTGGGCATTCTAATTAGAGGGAAACCGACAATATTATCTCTTTTTTTTAAGGCGAGTTTCAAATATCGGCAGTCTTGATAGGCATGCTTACTCTTAATGTATTCCATTCATCGTGCAAATTTTTTTCAAAATTGTTTAATTCTACCTATAAGTGTAAGTAATGTGAACAGTATTTGTACGATATTTATTGTTTTTAACGAATAATTTATGCATTTCTGTTTTATTCGTAACAATGTTAGGCAAAGGAACTGAGTCCATACAGCTTTGACTGACGTATCACACTTGATAGTGACATATTAGACGCTAGGGTGTTTTGTATTGCCATTTAAAACATATATAAAATAATAAATATCGATAATTAAGCAACAGAATATTACACAGGTATATCGATATTTTAACGCGTAATATATCTAGATTCTTATTAATATAATGATGTAAAGAATCAAGATTATAATGCTTCTGAGTTTAATAATATGGTAAGCGAGTATCGATTCCTAAAACTTTCAACATTATTTTTCTCTGGTTAGTGATGTTTTTAAAATGTGGTACTACTTAAAAATACAATAAGTAAAAATTTACTTTTTTTTTAGTGTACGTTTTCTCTTTGTAGACGTTCAGGCCGAAAACCACCAGTCGTCTTACCCATATCTAAAAAACTACTTAATGGATATTTTTCAAAACGATTTTCAGGTAAAATAGTTTTTGCAGCTCTACAAGTTTTATCTTTTTGCAAATTTTCCACTTCATAGTTATAAAGTTAAAAGGTGAGGGACACATGATTTTCACGACTTGGGAAGCAACATTGATATCTTGCCATCTATTGACTTAAATCAAAAAGTCGTTAAGGAATATCATCATGTATTTCAGTTCCGATAGATACCCCAAACGACTAAAGGCACTGAAAAAATATTTGACATATATGGCGGTCACCCTCAATTTTTATTTTTTTGCGATATCACTATATAACTTTGTAAGCTATATACATACTACATGTTATTGTGAAATTTCGTCTATGTAAACTCAGTAGTTTTGGAGAAAAATGACAGTCGAATGATAAACGTTTTCTTTCTTTCCTTTTCTTTTACGTTCACAGAGAGACGTTTTTTTCTACTAACTACTGACTAAACGTAGTTCAAAATAAGAATATATAAATATTTTACTTAAAAATATATGATAAAGCATTTAAATCATGCAAATAGGGGGAAAACGATGCGATAAGCGGAAAAATCCGACTTACAGCATTAACACGAGGGCCGGAAGTTGGCAGATAACGTTTTACAGCGTCACAGTAGATGCACACAGCCACAACAAAGCGCAGGCCATCAATAATGCGGTTAGTTGCAACTACTCGCAACAAACGCAAACTGGACCCCGCTACGATTCCATGTCGGTTTGATTTCATATTCTAGTTTCTACAACATTTATCACTTCCCCGGTAAAGCTTATAAGCTTTTCAACCAGTAAATCACTTTTCTGTTATATCGTTCATTTAATAATGTTTAATCCAAAATAGGTTGTATGTTTAAAGCCGCATATATATATAAGCAAGCGTACGGGCAACTCGCAATTCAGAGCGCCAATTCTCAAAATACAGTCTCTATATTCGAGATTGGTTTATACATATAGTGCTCAGTACATATATTCTCATGTCTTTTTATTTTTTCCACTACACATCTTGAAAGTAATGTCAATATTTAAACATCTTTTTAGTTAGTTTAGGTAGAACTATAGTTTTGAGCGGCCGCTCTTAGAATGCTTTCCTAACTTCGTAAACATATGGCTGGATAACATTATAATGACGAACGATTTACGATAAAAAATTATTTTTGGTTACTGTATTTATTACTGATTCTAGATTTAGATAAAATTCATATCACCACGACTTTCGGTAAACTTATTTGGTTTAGCATTAAACGCAAACGTATTCTTAAAGCGGCCGTTTTTTCATCTGTGATGAACAAGACGATTTCATAAGAGTTCTTTTTTTTCGAAATGGCTATGGAATCCAAAAAAAAGCAACTTGATTTTTTTGTAATTTAGAACCAAAACACAGGTATCACTGAATTATTTACCAAGCTCTCAGCCGAATACAGCCTAAAAGCGCATTCGCCCATAAGCATCCGGTCCGGTGCACCGTGATGCGCGAAATCAACTTATCTACCTGACGGATATTGGAAGTGCAGCTAGCTGCATGTTGCAGTCTGGTTTTCGTAAAACTTTTTGAGGTTGAAAATTTCAGTGAAAATTCATCCAAATTTCATCTTATTTTATAAGTAGTTAACCTAACGTAATTTCGATTTTATCTTAAGTGTCCGCTTCAAAACCTGGGACTTTTTTACTTCTATTTGTATTATAGGTACTTAAAGAGTTTGTTATTTCTATGTTATACTACAAACACACTAGATGAGGACACGGCGGCCAAGCAATTCTTGGCGTCAAAAAGGATTCTCAATTGACTTTGCCGGTTGCTTTTTAATGGAAATTCTGCCGTGACTAGCACTAGCACTGCTAAGTTTCAGTCAAGTGGATTGACCTCGATGGTCAAGACTGATCTAGTGCATTTTCAAACTTGGCTTATTATTGACTTTATTGTTCTTTACGAAGCAAACTACCTATTTGAAGTACTGTTTTACCGGACTAAGTGAAGTTGGGAATGCACGTCATTCTAGTCCCTACATAATTTATTGGTTTTCACAAGTCAATGCCAGCGTTTGTTATGCTGACATTGAATATATTAATATTGTTTCGAGTATATTAAACATAGCCTGGTTCACAGTTACATTTTAATTGCTAGCCAATTATGGGCTATTAGAGGAAATCCTTATGACAAATTAATACTAAAACCCGTTAATAGAAAAAAATGTTGTCTCTACAAAAGAGTCGAATCAAATTCTCGTAGTGGTTTTTATATAGGTAGTAACATAGTTTCTTGTCGTTGTCTTTGATTCGCGTGATTAAATTTTAAAGTAATTACACTCGAAACAAAATTGGTATTTTAATAAAGTATAAGATATCTTAAGTAAGAAAATATTTCGTATGAATATACTAATATAATATGTTAATGATTGTGCTTGAATATTTTATAATTTGTATGTTTGTTTTTCCTTTAGTCGATTTTAACCGATTTAAAAATTGTATATATATTTGATGGAAGAAAAATGACAATCATCCAGTGAAAACCCCGGAAAGCTCCTAAATGAATTAGATGACACTGTAGGATTTGCTTCCACGCTTCCACAGTCACTGGCTCGGTAATACACACGAACATGTCACACTTTTACCCTCACCCACGGCCGTGGTAGTACTGACAGTAATATTAATCATGAACATACGAGACATCATAGTCACATACACCACATGCACGAAAGGTATCTCTTTTTTAGGTTTTTGTAAAACTTAATAAGTTTCTTTTCGGTAATCATAGTAATGAAATTTCATTACTATCGGTACAGTCATAAAGACGTAACAACCCACAGACAGGAACATGCTTTTGAATTTTAAGATGAGCGTGAAAAAGGACTACATTTTCCTCATTAAAACATGAACGTAACTTTAATGGAACCATTAAACTTTTCTACTAATGGAATTTTAATAGCTCTTCCGTCAGCACTACATGTTTTGAATTTTTTAAAAGGCTTTCATAAAAATGTTTATGTTAAAACATCATGTCGTGGCGGAAAAATACTCATCTTTGGGAGGACCTTTAGACGTCGCTCAATTTATTGTAAATGTTTGAACGCAAAATTTACGCTAACATTTCCACTTTATGCTGGTTTTGAACAAAAGCTAAATTTTCAGATTCTTCAAATATTGACATAATCTGTAATCGTTGTAGCCCTCGAAAATACACTGTTAGTCTATTTATTTAAAGTCTTATTTAAATAAATAGACGGTAGATAATTGTATTTTAATAAACACAATACCATGTCGAATAAGTGCACGTTTAATCGATTTACATTTTGTACAAACGGTCCCATTTCCAATGTAAAAAATATCTCATGTTCATCCTTGTTACTTTAATTAATTTTAAATAAAATAGATTAATAATATTTATAGTCGAGTAGTCAAAAAAGTTAAAAGGTAGCCCCTTTTTCACTCCCGTGGGGTTGCATTTCCAAAAATAGCGGTACACGTGTACATTCATTTTTAACCAGAAGCAGGCATGTGAAATATCGTGCTTGTTACTTTGAAAATGACGGATTTTCAAATAAACTTACATACCCTTTTCACGCACTTAGAGGTTGAATTTTCAAAAATCATTCTCTTGCGCACCTATAATGTAAAAAAAAGAACTTGCTTGCAAATGTTCACGGTCCTGGCTCTAGTAGTTTGTGCTGTGTGTTGTTTATATATCAGTCAGTCATTGAGGTCAAGTACATACATACAAATATGCGAATACACAAACAGGGTTCCTTTATAATGTATGTATTGGTTTGGTGATTGGTACGAGTAAATAAAAAGTATGATGTGTAGATAGCCTCCATTTTAGCTGCTCTTTTCATTCGCAGAATGGCACCTTAATCAAAAAGCCCTCAGACGACTTAGCTGTAGCATTTATATGTGAATCACGATTCAAAGCATCGGTACATTTATTTATTATTTGTGTATGATATGTACTTTACAATATCTTCGTGATGATAATACAGCTGATGAGCTGATAAATATTCGATGTGTATTGTTTTTGCACGGACTTTTTTGTGTTCTGATGGAAGTTTGGTGTTTTTATTCGTTTTTGGTCGTAAAAAGCAACCTTGTACGACAGTCCCAAAACAAGGCTTATGCGTGTATACAAGCATAAAATACTTCTTAGAACTTTATAAAAAAAATCGACCATTTAAGTTTTAATCAAGTCGTCAGTAAATGTTGCGTAAAGATGTGAATTGTCTACAATTTTATAATTATTTATTATTTTTTTATTAGGGATAATAAACCATTGAATATATAATAATATGACGGCCTCTGTGGTTGAGCGGGCTAAGCCTTTGCCGGCTTACCTCACTGCAACACAAGAGGCTCCGGGTTCGATTCCTGGTATAGTAAATTTCGGAAACGTATTTTCTCCGTTATTTACTATGGTCTGGGTGTCTGGGATCGGCCCCAGAATGGTCCGTTGTATATTACCCATAACACAAGCGTAACTTGCTTAATTTGGGGATATACAGTTGTGTTTGTCTGCCGATTTATTATTATTATTATTATTGAATGAAGAATATGCCATATACCTATACCTAGACTGTTCTAAAACTTAAATATTAATTAATATTTACTGGATATATAAAATAGATGGGTAAAAATGTAATTGTTTCAAGCGACATTTTGAAAATAATAAATAAATCGGCAGACAAACACAAACTGTATATCCCCAAATTAAGCAAGTTACGTTTGTGTTATGGGTAATATATAACGGACCATTCTGGGGCCGATCCCAGACACCCAGACCATAGTAATAACGGAGAAAATAAGTTTCCGAAATTTACTATACCAAGAATCGAACCCGGAGCCTCTGCGTTGCAGTGAGGTAAGCCAGCAAAGGCTTAGCCCGCTCAACCACAGAGACAGTCAACCGTCAACGAGAAGCGGACAATGTGTCTGGAGAAGAGTTTAAAGTGTCAAGTGACCCCAAAAAACGCATACTTAAAAAATTATATGCTATGTTAGTACATGACGAATATCTCTTGATTTTAATTGGAAGCCAGGTTCTTTATATTTCTTTAAATTGCGACATTAGATTAAAGGAACCCACTATGTTAAGTCTCTCACAAAATGTCGCTTGAAACAAATAGCTTTTTACGGCTCCATAAATATCTCCATATATACGGCTCCATATAATCCGTGCAAAGCCATCTATAATATCGATAAAGAGAGAAGAGTAATATGGAAAGGAGAAAAAAAAAATTAAAAATACAATATTTGTTACCTCTTTTAAGATTAACTTTATATTTTCCGTCTCTGAGAGGGGCGACAACTAAATTACTGTTCGACGCCTGCAGGAACAATAAATGCAATTGTGCACCATTTCCGTATGAAATATATTTGAAAAGACAGGCGTATCATTGTTTCGGTGCAACGCGGCCCACGATTAAATTACAATTGACTGATAGACATGAATATAATTTGCTAAAATTGTTATGATAAATGACTATTAGTATTAATGGATGAGGAAATTTTTCATAAAGTACAGGGAGGCAATTGATTCTAATGTATATATGTACGGTAATCGTATATGACCGGTTCTTATATTTTACTATCCATTCACTTGCTTTACGATCGGTTGAATTTTGACAGTACTTATCTGGATCTTGTATCAAATATTAACCGATAGTAAGGGAAATGAACGGTTAGTAAGATAATAGGGACCATGCATGAGTGTAATTTAATTTGGACTATCAATTAATCACTTTTTATTTAAGTCAATAGGTGGCGGGGTATTTGCTTTCATAGTTGTGACAATCGTGTCTTACTGTCTATTATAGAAAATTCAGAAAAGAGGCAGTAGAGCTTAACAAACACTTTCCACAAAAATTGGTTTTAAGAAGGTGCGTTAAGTAGTTTTTGAGATAGGGCGTAATTTCAATTAAATTCTTCTTTAAGGTACCGTAATCAAATAAAGAAAATAGTAGATATTTGTCACATCTACAGAAACCATCATCGTACATGGACTGCCACGCATTTGCCAGGTTATTTTGCATTTCAAATATAAGTGTACCTTCAATTGAATAATAAAAAAATAGTGTTCTGCAGAAAAGAAGGTCATCTAGTGATATATATGCTTGCCAAGATTCTAGACTAGGTAGCAATGATTTTAAAATCTAATTATCCCATGAGATTTATATTCCTCGTCGTCGTCGTAAGCTAAAATATATAAAAATAAAGAAATTATAACTATCAATGCTTGATAAGTGCTAAGCGGGGAGTAAGTAGATTTCCTAAGATACTGGATATAATATATATTAGATATCTACATTTTTCTATTGCCATGAGTTCACCAGACAGGCAGGCGGCCCACCTGATGGAAAGCGGTTACCATCGCCTATAGACATTCGTAACATCAAAGGTGTGTTACCAATGTGTTGCCGTACTCTAAAGGGAGTCTGGAACCTTGCCACTAATGCCGGAACGCAACACAAGGTTGTTATGGGGCATACTCTAGACCAGGGGTGGTAGCGCTCCAGATGGCAAACTACTACCTGACTGTGGGTTATTTTTTCGTCTCTCTTACGACAGGCCGCCCGGTAGAAGAAAATTGTATTCTTTCTCCATTCCTGCACGGATACAATACAATTAGACTAGATAAAATTTACTCCGGAACTTTTTAGAGATTATATGCTTACTAATATAATTTCTAAAACTCTATCGTGAACTATTTCATTACATGCACAACATGTAGATAACATTTATTACGGCTTTCACGTGCTTCTGACGACGAGTTATTAACTAATAAATAATTAACACATGCGGAAATCAGATGACAGATCTCTAACGATTGGCGTGACCACAATTTCACAATTATGTTATTATGGCGATGATATTTTGTAATACTTGTTTGATAATTTCCTTCACGAACATTTATTACGTAAGAGTTATTTTGGTTAAAAGTTAATGTCGACTACATTTTTACATAATTTCTGGTCCGGATTTTTAAAAATAATTTTGCTTTCGTGAACTAAAATGCTGTCAAAATAAAAATATTGCTGTTAATATTTAAAAATTGTAATGTTTTTCAGTATTCGTAGTGAAAATTACGAATTTGTAAGTCTTGCTTTATCCGAAACACTATTTTTGCGGTCGTAAAGAAACAAAAGGTTCCATCCAATTTTCATCTTTCGTGGTTTTTATGAATGCTTCCTGTTAGCCCGGTATAAAAGCCTGTTTCCTCCATTTATAGCGTACAAAAAGACGTCTGGAGAAGTGCGAGCGCTTTTAAGATTGTATTTTTCTTACAGATCCGTATTTAATGAAAATAAACTATTCTAAACTTGAACTAACTTTCCTATTGTAAGTAAACAAGTCGTCTAAAGACTAAAAGTCCCTATCGCAAAAAACGAGAAATGGTGAAAAGAAACATGTTAGGTTTAATAAATCCATCCATACCTATTGATAAATAAACGGAAGGAACCGCCATGAAATAGATAAAGGGGATGAACAAAGGATGGTATTTATTCCAGAAAATGGGATAGTTGTAGCGGGATACGGATCCGAACTTTACTAGAGCAAAGTAGCGCTGAATTCTTGAACAATTGTATGCAAGTAAATAATAGTGGTACGATGTGTACCCACATACATAGGATATAATAGAATAGAATATACTTTACATATAATAATACTTTATTAAAATAGGATAGAATACTCTCCATACGTTTGGTAAGCACATCAATTGACTAATGTGTACAATAGTTGGCCTTGTCGCTGGGGGTGATTTCTACCGGACCTTCTTTGTGAATATAAAAAGATTAGGTTTATCATGAAAACAACATTTTATCGGAGATAAACAAACCTGAAATTTAAATTTAGTGAAAAGATATAAGAAGAATGGCATTTTCTAATAAGTAAATATAATTTGATTGCCTATATGTAAACATGGAATCAGATCTTTTTCCCATAGGATCGAGCAGATGGATCTCCACTTGCTTCGATTCATAAATATTCATTAATCTCTTCATACATGCACGCCTGCTTTACGTGACCTTCGCTTAAAATTTCTTTGATTTACCGACCGTTCGTTTGCCTTACAATCAGTTACAATTTGACATAAGCTCCATACAATAATTTCAAAATTCAACCGATGGTAAGACAATCGAATGAATAGTAAGATATAGGGACCGGTCATTAGTCGTGATAATTATGTCCGCTGCCCGCAGTCACATAGGTATTGATCAATTTGTAGATTGAGTCGAGGCTCGGATACGATTTTTAGAAATCGACGTTCCTTCATTAAATCTCATCCTTGAAGGTCGTGACTTTTCCTCACTACTTGTTTTCATTATTTTTTTCGTCTAGGATTAGAAATCGATGTTAGAGCCTGACTATTTCGTTTAATATCTGAATGATATTTACTGACTTATAACCTCTCTTATCTATTTTAAGAAAATTGTTTTCTATTTTATTTTTGTGCTCAAATTTCTTTGTTGAAAGCTATGTGAAACTATGCCGGTCCTGAACTTGAGTCTAGACGGGGTGGGGGTGACTTCGGTCTTACGATTCACTGAACCCAGTATTACTGCTGTGACATTTTTTTAAATGAATATTTTATTTCTTGGGTTAGCGTTTTTATATGTATGTATAGATGGTCATAAATTTACAAAGAACAAAGAGTTTATTAATGTGTTTGTCAAAGTCATCTTATTTTTTTAAAATCCCTTTTCATGCTTTTGATCAAATAGGTGACGGTCACTATTTTCGTGGGCCTTATTAGGCATTGAAAAGTTACATTAAGAGTTGCGTTTATCAGAGGACGCAATTTTAATTTTTTGATGTGTAGGGGGGTTGACATTAGCCTAAGTTCAAGTTTGCGGTGTCGCCGCCCTTGTCCCCCGGCCGCCATCTTGGAAACGGGTTCCAAAGGGTTTTCGAGCTGTATCTCGTAAACTAGCAACCCTACAGAAAATTTTGTTAGACATTATTTGTAGCAAATTAAATTGTCTACAACTTTATTCTTATTACTTCTTATCGTAAAATGGAAAATAAAAAAATTATAAACAAAAGTAACTGAAAATTTTTGAACAAATTATCTTTTGGGCGTTATAACGTTTTTCTGGTCATTTTACAATAAAATGACATCAGAGCAATCCTATAGAAGGTTTTTTAATAAATAATTTCCAATACAAATTTGTTTAATTTCATTAATTTATCTAGCCTACAATAAATGGTTTAGCATTGAAAAAGGTGTTAGATAGGGTTGTGTAGCGTCGCCGTGGTTGTTCAAACTATTCTTGGACAGTTGCTTGGACAATTTGAAAGAAAGCGAAAGTGGTTTAAGAATGAATGAGTTACTTATTAAATGTCTACTCTACGCCGATGATCAGGTTATACTTGCGTCATCGGAAACGGAGTTACAGGAGATGGTAACAATTATGAACGAGTCTTTTGGGAGAAAGGGTATGAAAATAATGTGAATAAGACGAAAGTTATGGTGTTTGAAAGAGATGAAAGAATGACTAGTTGTAATATACAGATAGAAAATCAAAAGTTAGAGCAAGTCAGAGAATTTGTTTACTTAGGCTGCATGTTTACCGGAGACGGAAAGCATGAAAGGAGAGTTATGGCAGGTAATAAGGTGAATAAAGCGCTAAACTCTTTTATGAACAGCCAGAAAGTGTCTGTAAAGGCACGCTTGGCTGTCCATAAAAGGGTGTTGGTGCCAACCCTAATGTATTGCAGTGAAAGTTGGGTATGGCAGAAGAAGCATGAAAGTAGGATAAACGCAGTTGAAATGAGAGCTTTGAGAAGTATATGTGCGGTTAGCTTGAATGATATGATAAGGAACAGTGTGATAAGGGAACGTTGTGGATTGAAAGAAGATGTAATAACAAGAGTTGAAAAAGGAATGTTAAGGTGGTTTGGACATGTAGAGAGAATGGATAGAAGTAGAATCACAAAACACCTGTATGACATTATTGTGAATGGTAGGGTTGTTGTCGGTAGACAGAGACGAACACACCATGACCAAATATCAGAAGTGTTAAAGAGGTCAGGTAAAAAGTATTTCAAATAAACGTGCATGTATGAAGAGGTTAATGAAAGTAGGTGAAGCGAAAGTTGTTTGTCAGGATCGTCGCAAGTGGAGATACATTGTCTTTGCCTAACCCCATGGGAAACAGGCGTGATATTATGTATGTATATATGTATCTGGGTTTTACAGCGCTCCGAAGTTGACCGGATCCTGTTGAATACTCGTAAGAATACGATGAAAACCAACCATTAGGCTTAGTTTTCTATTATATATTTTCTATTCATATAATTTATCATTTTCTTAACATTCCTATGTTATTATTTATTTATTATCGACCCTTTAGCTTCTACCAAGTGTGTCTGTTTGTACTTGTATATATATGAAGGAAATCCTTTTAACTAAGAGCCGTATAATATTTTCTACATGGAACGAAATAAATTATTTTACTTGTTGTTTCGGACGGATATAACGTGTCATTATAGTACTAGAGTAGACCATTCTGTCTCAACATACGATCTTTATGGTCGTGTCTTAAATTTTATCTCCGTCGATATTCCATTTTCTTAACACCATGTAACCATGCCAAACATATTAATCTCAATTATTAATTAATACTATTAATAATACTAATTAGTAATTTGAGGTGCTCTTTTACTAATATACTATATAAATTGTGTGTATGTTCTACACAAACTGTGGAGTTTGCGACCTTGTCGAGGGTGCACCGCACTTATTACCAGTGTTAGGATTAAGAAATGAGGAGTAAATTATTGAAGAGCCATAATATTTGTAGGATTAATGTAGGCATATTTAATTGTATTCTTTCAGATATAAAATTGAGTGCATCGCGACAAAATTTAATAAATTTAAGTGTTTATAATTTTATTGTATGAAGACAAGCTACAACGGTACTGATATATTTTTCAATAAAAGTCCCTTTGAAATAAAGAGAAAACACTCACATAAATATGATAAATATAAAATGAAAATAAAATATGGTATAAAGTACATGCATCACTATGGTGATTGTTCAAATTAACACGGTGTTAGAAATAGATCTCTCAGTTGCCTAATTGACGGACTTTAGATAACCAAAATAATGGAATTAAAACAAGAGCACAAGGGTGCGGTGCGTTAACAATAGAAAATCGTATTTGGCCGCTGTTTTCTTCGTTAAGCGTTTTTTCTATTTTGGTCGCAATTGTTATTCCTGGTTTTAGGTATCATGTTATTTTTATTTATATATTTAAACCATGTTGGCTCAGTAATTGAGGCATTAGCATCCATTAAAAGTGCCGTAGTTTCGGGCCTGTGCGTTTGGAACGCACCGCTTAGGCAAGAATACATCGAGGGAAAATCTGCATGACTAAATTACCGATATGTGAATTTCTACTAATCTGTCTTAGAGTTGTGGTGTAACATTGAATTTTTAGTTATATATAAGTAAGTGTATTGTCATAGCATAAAACTTACTTATAAAAGAGTTATTAGTTTAGTTTCCTTCAGTTCCATATATACTATTACCATCTACTGTTTTGATTGAAAGCCCTATATTGCTAGTTTTTTCATCAAAATATGCTCTATAGAGCTGTGCTATGTCATGAAAACTTTGTCTATTTTTGATGATAAGGAAGCAACTATGATAACCATTCGAAATAATTTTCGGAGCAGGCACATTATTTTTGTCCTAATAGATTCGAACTTCCATCCACTTTCACAACATTAGCGACGAGAGCTGGAATGGGACGCCTTCCGTTTCCTGTTTCGAAGCAAACTTCATTTCCATGTTACACCGAACTGGACTCAGTTTACCTTCGAGTTGTATCGTGTTTGGCAAAGTTTCGGCCACAGCTGCCGCCTTGTTTGAATGCTTTCTGGCAGTTTGAATAGTTTGAACACGTACAAAAGCTTTTGATTTCAATTTTAAGATAATACTTAGTATACCTGATGGTTTTACAAATACCTACTTTACATTACTGCTTTTTTTGTTTCTATCTATCGTAAACTTTCATTGATTTGAATTTAATAAAAAATATTTTTCGAAAATTATTTTACTGTTTGTTGTTGCGTCTGACGAGATCACAGATCATAAAACACACAACTGTGTTTCTATGATCTGTGGACGAGATCAAAGATCAATTTTTATCGTTACCATTTATATTAATACCAACCTCAGTCTAGCATAGGGGTTCTAGCCAATGTTGTTTGTGTATGTTTGTTTATGTAATTTTCGTATAATTGTATTTTTTTTTGTTATTAACTATTTGAGCCAATTTTTATTTTTTATATAAATTATTTTTTTAGTGGAAACTTGATTAATATATGTATTAATTTTGTGTTTTATATTTAAGAATGTTAATTATTGTATGTTTCCCAAACAAATTAAACAAATAAACAAATGTTGTTGTGGCAGTCAGAAGCGTCTATAATTCTTGAAGCCCTGACTCATAGGGCTCATATGGCGATCAGTTGGGACGTCTTGAAGGCTTAATAAGTTAGGTTTTTGTCTATTTATTCCTGCATGTAGTACTATCCTATTGTTATCGCATTATTGTTAGCAGTACAATATAGTTTTCGTAAGGTATCTATACAATTTTGTAGTTAGGCGTACTGTACCCAATTTAGCACTGCTAGCTTAGACATGTTTTTTATTTAGTAAAATGTTCGTTACTCTTCTAAAACTCTTCTGTAATCCGAATAAATATTAAATTTTTATTAATGTTTCAGAATTTTTAGAAGAGTCGTGACTATGGATACATATTTATGTAAATATAATGTAGTGAAAAACGCGCTAAGTTGGGAGCCCTGTTGGTTTCCATTTTACCAAATTACAAATTCTGCAAAGAAGCTGTCGAAACAAAAATAACAGACAGTTTCATCTACCATTTACCTCTAAATACACAAAGGACCCTTCAGGTGCTTTTATCATTAACACAAGGCAGTACTCTGTACATAAATAGGACCTCCATTTTCCGGGTATAGGGAGGCGCGAGATAACAAAGCTTTCCAATTTGACGGGTGCCGTATGGCGTGTCGGTGTCGGGCTTTTACATATCAGAAGACGGGAAATATTACCGTTGAAATCTATTCCATATTTCAGAGTTATGAGCAACCCAATATAATGTATTTCTTTAATATTTTAGAATATTCGTTTATATTCTTTTTTATGCTTGCTAGTAAAGGGCAGACTCTCCACCACGCAGCGAGTAGTTGCCGTCGTCATGGACAATTGCACCTCTAAGGCGGTGCCCTGTTATAGACGCTATAGGCTGCGTACGGCATGACGCTGTACGTGACCGACGCATGTTTATTATGAAAATGCATTATAGTGGTTTCTCTCAGACGTCTGATGTATAGACACCGTCCGATACGTTGCGTAACTCATCGATAGTTTGAGTATCTATTATCTCCATATTGTAGCGCTGTGGGAAAACCGCGAATGGAAGTTAATTTCACAGTTTAAACAGAGAAGAATAATGATGGGAATGATTAACGGATTATAGAAAATTCTATTTCTAGAGTAGCTTCTAAACACGACTAGATGGCGCCATATGTTTTGGAGATTATAATAGTTACGTTTTTTATTGGGTGGTTGTCATTGCTAGTGTGCTATTTCTATAATACATATTAACGAGTGAAGAAGGTTAAGGAAAGCATTGCTAATCTCTAAAATACCTTACGAGAGGTGTGGCGGGATTTACGTTTCTTTCCCTTGAAAGTAAGTTTTTTAAATACCTTTTTAAATATTTGCCAGTTCTTTAACTGTATACAATAAAGTACTCAAAAATCAGGATAAATTAGATAAATGTACGTATACACAAATCCTGTAATTTAGAGTATATTAAAATTTCATAAACGTGACAAAAGGATTGTTTGTCTATAATTAATCTTTTTCCATAGCGCCATACAAATAGATAAGTGGAGTTTGTCTTTGAATTTAACAAACTTTCAATGGCATGTTTATCATGTAAATTATTGAAAGAAATATAATCTTCGTGATTGTTTCGCTATATAGTATATAATAATGTGGTGCGTAGGGAATTTCTTTATTTTCCAAGCAATAAAACACGCCTGAATTACCTCTTAATTTGATACATGCCTACATCCCCTTACATTATCGTTCCAATGTACCAACAAGCTCCCCGTATTTTATTTTGATGTTTATGTACTCTCTTTGTAAAAGTTACGGTTTGTTTATTGAGAAATATTGTTATTTCTTTTCTCGTTTTGGTAATGAAAGTTGATTTTAGTAATTATTAAGAGTTGTAAATAGTGATCGCTCTGTGTAGCAGTTAAAATTTATTAAATTTGATATCAAAGAAATTGATATATTTCTCACTTTAAATTATTGAGCAACTAGGTTTTGCCCGCGGCTTAGTTCGCGTCCCACATGCGCTCCAGTATTCTCCGCCCGGGCCTGAAGACAGTGCGCAAAGGAATTCTTTTCGCCGGTTATATTTTTTAGAATTTCAAACTTTAATTTAAAACACCTATTTATAAATATCCGTAACGCCATCTAGCGAAGTTGGTGACCATAAGAACACCACTTTTTGTCGACATTGAATTGCAACGGTGGCCTCAAGCGCAATACACACCAAAGCCACCAACCTGCCGATTTACGTTGTCAATTTTTTGTCGGCGGGCTAGTTGGCGGCTTCACTCTTTGCAAGTCGGCGACATATCGGTGGCTCGAGATGAGAAACTCAGAAATTCAGCACGTCACTGTGGCTTGAGTGTCGCCGAGACTAAGCGCTTATATACGCAAGCCGCCGACATGTCGGCGGGCAACACACGCGGGCACACGCTGCCGACATGATTCTTTCCACATAGGCCGCCGAGTTGTGGCGGCGGGTCGGCGTTGGTGTGTATTGAGCTTCAATAAAACGCGATCCCAGTGCCTATATTCAAATTAAAAAGTTTTTTTCAAAATAAGTTCCACTGGAGAAAACTTTTTGAAGGTCATACATATATGTTAAAATTTAAATTTACTTCCTTTTCTATGTACACCGCTTTACAACTTTAGTGTTATTGCTGTTAAGGAGAAGAAGCGGGAAGAAACTCCCCAGCAACACGTTTACTAAAAATTGTTTTTTTTTTGTATTTCGTATTCGATTCATATCTCAAGCTCTTTTTTTACAAGTTTTATACAGAAATATTTGTCTATCCTTCGGGGACAATGTTTTTTTTCTGGATGAAGAGTATCATATGTCCTTTTCTGTACTACTGATTACGTGTATGTAAAATTTCATGACGATCTCGTGTAGGTAGTTAAGGCGTCAAAACGTTAAAAACAAAAAACAAACCAATAAACAATTTCACATTCGCATTCGAAATATCAGTTCGGATGTTCACGACCTATTATTATTTACTTTTCTCTAACTAACGTTAATGAGCTTACACGTGAACAAGACGAGACATTTAAAGTACACCAAGTATGCTTATCCATTATCCATTCTGTGGATTATTGACGGCCTCTGTGGTTGAGCAGGCTAAGCATTTGCCGGCTTACCTCACTGCAATGCAGAGGCTCCGGGTTCGATTCCTGGTATAGTAATTTTCTCCGTTATTTACTATGGTCTGGGTGTTTGGGATCGGCCCCAGAACGGTTCATTGTATATTACCCATAACACAAACGTAACTTGCTTAATTTGGGGATATACAGTGTGTGTGTTTATCTGCCGATTTATTATAATTCTGAGTGCGGTATTCAGTGCGGTCTTAAATCACGAATTGACTAATAAATAACACTCAAACACGAATCTATATCTTACATTCCAAAAAATTCTAACTAACTACTTAATTAGCTTAAATATAAGTTAGCTGTTATAAGGGTCGATGTTTCAATCACCAGAAAAAAGTTATTCTATAGAATAAAACACAACATGGGAAAATTAAAAATGACAGTTGCATGAATAAAACAGTCGAATTGTTTCGCTTTTGTATTTAATCGGATCATAATTTGTTCGACTGATAACTTTTATCTGATGATTGAAAAATCGGCCCTAAATAAAATAAGCCCCGCAGATAACAAATATTTTACGATGTTTATTATCAATTGAGTTGCAAATTAATAAGTTAATCGTACGATGATAACATTGTATCGCGTTATCTGTTCAAACGAGGTTCCCGATAACCATTACCTTATTAAGTGAATTGCAAGTGCGATTAGCTTTATTCCTTTATTGGGGATTCTATTTCGATTTGATTGAAAATAATAAAAAAAAGGATTTTAAGGTAATAAAAAAAGCTTTGAAATAATCAATAACTACTAAGTAATCGTATGATAGGGATAGCCTTAGCTGCTATCATCTATAATATTATAAAATTCTAAAAATGCCGTGTCTGTACGTTGAAACCATTTAAATATAAAAAAAACAACTAGAATACACTACCTAAACGACGGAGAACACGGTGGATTTTTTTTTAGATTTCTTGTGTTTGTTCGGACTTCACGTAAAAACTAGTGGGTCGTTTTTGATGAGATTTTCACTGATCGACAGCAAATTCTTAGAATTAAAATCTGCAGTGCTTTTTATTCTGGGAATCCCGCGGCAAATTTCCCGGGAGCGGTTTATAGTTGTTCGGGTGCATAAAAATTATCTTATTCCTACACACTTTTCACTAAAACGGTGGCTTTCTTTTTTAAATGGTGATACTTTGTGTCCCGGGAATCCCGCGGGAATTTCAAGTCAAGCGTGGACGAACTCGCGGATATATCCTAGTATAAAATAATATTTTTTTAACAGGAACATAAATGAATATTCTTTCCCATACATTTTTATTCTAGGGGGGCTGCGCAGTCAGCGCTCTATCTCAAAAACGGTTGAATATATAGAAAATTGTTTAAAACAAAACTTGCAGATAATTTTGTGCTCAACAACTTTATCATATATGCGAATATATTTTAATGCATAAGAAGCAATATATTTGCATGAGACGCGGACAAGAGATATTATAAGACTTTTCAGACATTTTTTAGAATACCGAAATAGAGATTTTTATAAGTTTATAGCTTACTGACTTTCGCTCCGAGGTGAGACCCTAATTTGATTAGACTAATACCATGGCATTTGTAAATACTATGATATCGGTGTCCATAATAAATAAAGGAAACAAACGATATCAAATAGTGCAGAGAAACTCAATTAAAAGCTGATAACCGCATCTTATCAAGTCATATGTGACTCGTAATATTTTTATCAGTTTTTTTTGTCACTTTTAATGTTTTGTTATTGTGGTAATAGACGTATAAAGAAGTGTATTTACTTTCGTGATAGTTTTTCAAGACATTTTTAAATCAAACACGGTTTTTAAAACAAAATATAAATCTGTGTAGTAATCATTATTTTGTGTCTGAATTAAATTGTGTAAATTAATCTTGACGTTGTAAAGTTTTTATGCGTTATGTATTTTTTTTTTGTTTTAATGTCTAATTGTAGTGATAGATAACTGATATTATTTTTATAACGGTAACAATAATACGTATACAATGTTACCATCATAATGTTTGAAATAAATAACTTGAAACCTCCGAAGTTGATCACAAAGAGAGTTTTACCATTATATACGTTGATTGATTCTATTATATAATCTAATGTGTACGCATTTTGCGTCTTATTAAGACGTTGCAATTTATAAACTTGCAGACATCGGCCTGTCATCGGCCACAACTCAATTGTTATTAATGATACAAGACACGTCGGATACGACAACTAGAGCTAACGATCCGTGCGTAATATCTCTATCGTATGATTTATTACTGTAATAAACAGGCGACCAATATTACATGATCGGCGTCCAAGCAGACGGAACTTCCTTGTAACAGGTGCCTTGATATACCAGTATTGTTGACTAGGATGTATATAATATTTTATATATATATATATATATATATATATATATATACATAATCACGCAAGCCTGTTTCTTTTAGAAGCACTCTGACGTTGGATTTTATTTACTATGATCCTTCTATATCTAAGCAATAACGGTAGTGATCAAGGCACCTGCTTCTCAAACCATTGATAAGGGTTTTGATCCTAGCAAAGGGCATTCACCGCTTAGGGAACTTGTCGGGTCTGATGTGTATACTATTACAATTATCGCGTGTTGGCGGTGAAAAAAATGCATCGTTATCAACCATACAAGAGTTTCAATGCATGAACCCAACCAACCAATCCGTAGGTATTGGACAAGTCTAGGCCCAAATTTATATATGGTGATGGGACAACAATCATAGAATAACCCCTTTCTTTTAGTCTTAATTTTATATACCTTTTCATACTCGTACATTAATTATATCTATATAAAAGATAAATAGATAACACTTTATTCCACAAGAAAATAGACAATTACAAAAATCAATATTTAAAATACATTTGTATGCAATACGATATGCGATCTATAATCTCTTTTGCACCAATTTTATCGTGATAACTGCGTTATAATCTACACTCTGTGTTACATAATACTGCAAACTGCTATCCATAATACTGTTTTATACTTTTTTCATCAATTCTCATCTACATGGAAGCACTTACCCTATTTGCAAATTGCCTTAACATTCCAACAAACATTCAATTATGAATGATAATACCGCAGCCAGGTACTATTACGGCGTGTCGTTTATAACACTCGTGTGTTAGTCGTGTAAAGTGCGTTTAATTTATGAGAGCTAGTGATGACACCTACAAATGCAGCTTGCATTTCGATTCAATAACAGTTGCCTTATATTCATTGAACATGTTTGTTTCCGGGTGATGCTGACTTGCGATTATAGACTTTATTTCCTATAGGTTCAAGTGTAAATCCTTATGTTATTTTTGAGACAAGTGTAGCAAAATAGTAAGATTTTCATTCATCGATATTGGCAGTTTTAACACCCATCTCAGCAAACGTGTTTTTTATTCAAATATATCAACTTATTATTGACGAGGATATCGAATATGGAATTATTTTATTATGAAAGAATTCAAAATCAGTTTCAGTTTTGTGTAGTTTTTTGTAGTTACAAATTGAAAAAACTTTTTATCTTGTGATATTGATTGCAAAACATGAATTGAAACTTTAAAGCTTTACTCGATTAATGTTCTGTACGAGTTTTCTTATTAAGTATCATTTCTAGTGTTATATTTAGCTCAAAGTTACGAAATATGTTCGAATACCTTTAACAAATCAGTACTTCAAACAAAAAGTTATAGTTATAAGTTATATTTTACAGCCTAGACAATCTTTACCTACAAATCATAATTTCATAGGATACATACAATACCTACCGTAAACATACCATTCATCATGGGCCATTAATCATTCCAACCAAGTGGCTGCATCGAGCTATAAAGCAGAGCCCGTAACTGAAATACTGCCTCCGATTGTCGGCTTTACCGGAACAGACCCCGGAAAATACCGGACCGTATATACCGGGAATATTATCGTACATATTTCTATTAGGAAATTTATGCAATCTATGGTATTTTTCGTCAATCAAATCGCTGATCTGTGTAAGGTATAATGTAATTAGGAATAATCCGAGAAGATATTACTTGGTTCCGTAATTTTTACTTTTGCCTAATATAGGAAAATTTATATAATTTAATTTGTAGAGTATATGAAATTTAATTTGTAGAGTCTGTGTTTGTTGCTTAATTATGCAAGTTGAATCATTATAACTAAAATATTGGTAATTATGATAACGGAGATGAACATAAGATACTTTAATCCCGGGAAAAAGAACAGGTTCCGCGGAATACGGAGTTTACTTGTACAGCGACACGTTGTAACAGCTAGTGTTTAATATACGTGCATACATTACATGGATGAATGCTATATTTTACTTGCTAGATATATTTTTTTATTGCTGCAGTTGCAGCAGCTGGCGGCCCAATTGTGATGGAATATGGTTACCGTTGCCTATGGACATTTGCAACACTAAAGATCCGACTCGTAGACAGGACTGAAACCTGGCCACTAATGCTGGAACACAACTCAAGCTTGTTATGGCAGCAGGCTCCAGACCAGGGGCGGTAGCCATCCAGGCAGGTAAATGCCCTACCACCTACCTGGCTTGTTTTGTCGCCGTTTTACGACCACAGGAATATTAGTTTTCTTTCTGCGTTTCTGCACGGATAAAATTAAATTAAATATTTCTTTCAAATTATTAAAATGAATGGCATATGAAAATATTGTTAAGATTTCATTGAGGTCTTCGAAATGCAATGTATGTAAAAATAGTTTATGCATATTGTTACGAGCTACAGGACTCGAATTAAAAATGCCTTTGGAACTACTATAGAATTTATTAGAACTGTACAAACACGTATAAAACAAATATAAATAAAACTGGATGCAACCAGTTCACACTGCACGATTCAATGTAATTCGACACGCGTAAAGTCCGTCGTCTATATCGCTAATCGAGAGTACTACAAAAGTTTTACTCGTCTCGTAGTCGTTGCTTGACTGCCCGCCCCTGCGTTCGGGCATCGTCTTATACTAACTACACAGTACAAAGAAAATGGCCGCGCACACTGAGTTTCTAAAAAATAGTAATTTGCGCACCTGCGAACGGCTACAAAGTCGAAAACAATAACAATAAGGATTAGTACGACGCTAATTATGGTTATAAAACAAGTAAAAAGACAATAACATGTTTTTCTTAATTACAAATTCAAAAGACAAAAGAGTTCCTAATCCGGGAAGACAATGGACTGCGCTTACAACAGGCAGCTGTGCGCTTATCTTTGACGGCATGTAACAATATTAAGCAATTAAATCAACTATATCCTGTTTAATAAAGCAAAATATCGGAAAAAAGCCAATTTATTGTTCTGAAAACAAATATTTATAATGGTTTTAATATAGACACAAATCCCTCATAAAGATTAAACTATACCTACATAAGACTTCTTATCTGATTAGGATACCTTCACAATTTACCCCGACTTATACGAATGAAAGCTACACCCTTTGTTTTACACGAACAAAAATATCAAAAGATCTGTTGTTAATATTTATTTTACCTTGTGCATACACCGCTATACCTATATATATATAATACATTTAACAAGTTATGCCACACATTGTTCTCGATTGTTCGCGCTAATAAAGTTTTCAGTATTGTGTATGAAGTTTGTCGTATAGTTTAAGCGGAACTTTGTCTATGTGTTATGATTTACAATATTGGTACTATATTATGTATTCATTTATTCTCAAAAATTTTACATTTAAAAAAAAATATATAAACACATTTTTTATAAAAAAAATAGATAGAATTATTCTTTTATAAAAATACATCAAAAATAAACACATATTCAATAAAAAAAATATAAAATCTTGCAGCCCACTGCCAGCGGGGCCTGGGGTCCAAACTACCGGTGGTTAGGGCTCCAGAGACAGGAACCTCCTCACAATTCGTGCCGTGTCCAAGAGTGCTGCCTTCTGTATCTGGCCGTTCACCCAGCTTCTCAGCGAAAGTCTCTCTAGATGACGGTCGAGGCTTTTCGCTATAAGACCATTGACGGTGACAACTATCGGCACAATGCTCGTTGACTCCAGATGCCACATAGCGGTAACCTCGTGAGCAAGATCTAAGTATTTACTTAGTTTTTCTTTTTCTTTCTTCACGAGGTTATCGTCACGCGGGATACTGATGTCAACGAGTATTGCTCGTCGCGCAGACAGATGCCTGAGGTGTCATCCTTCAGGATATTTTTCCAGTAGTTATTCGTCTTAATAAATTCGTCCATAATTGCAAAGACAAAACCTTCGGTTTCTCCAAAGGGGTTACCAAACCGTAGCCAGTTTACCGACGCTGACAGGTCTACATCGGACCCTGTTAAGGCCCGATAAATCTGCCATGCAGCTCCTTGCTCTTCCATACATTGATGCGGTCGGAGGAGCTCAGTACTGCCAGGTTGCACCAATTCTCTTTAGCCAACGAGAGCGTGGTAAGACCTTTGTCTACTGCCACAACATCTTTATGCAAGCCCACGTTCATCTTAAGGAAATATGCCCTGAGATTGTTCACCTCGCGATTGTGCAGATCCTTGGCATTTAAGAAGCCTCGACCCCCACATCTTCGCGAGATGTACAATCTCATTACTGATGAACGTCGGTGATGCATACGATGTTTTGTCAGTAGGCAACGCACTCTTCGATCTAGGGCGTCCAGCTCCGTTTGAGTCCACCTAAGTATGCCAAAGGAGTCTATATTATTATACTATATATATTATTTGGTACTGTTTTTAAAGTATTTATACATACATACATACATACATACATACATAATATCACGCCTGTTTCCCATGGGGGTAGGCAGAGACTATGGATCTCCACTTGCGACGACCCTGAAAAACAACTTTCTTTAACCTCTTCATACATGCACGTTTATTTGAAATCCTTTTTACCTGATCTCTCTTTAACCCTTCTGATATTTGGTGTGTTCGTCTCGGTCTACCGGCAACAACCCACCCTACCATTCACAATACTGTCATACACCTGTTTTGTGATTCTACTTTTATCCATTCTTTCTACATGTCCAAACCACCTTAATATTCCCTTTTCAACTCGTTGTTATTACATCTTCTTTCAATCCACAACGTTCTCTCATCACACTGTTCCTTATCATATCATTCAAGCTAACCGCACATACACTTCTCAAAGCTCTTATTTCAACTGCGGTTATCCTACTTTCATGCTTCTTCTGCCATACCCAACTTTCACTGCCATACATTAGGGTTGGCACCAACACCTCTTTATGGACAGCCAAGCGTGCCTTTACAGACACTATATGCCAGTAACATGGTAAAATGTAATGCAGTATATTGAAAATTTGAGAGGAAATGCATAAAATATACAATTTGTCCGTGCGAAGAAGTGTAGTTGGTATAAGTAGTTTTAGTTATTTTTGGTAAAATTAAGTACCTAACATATTATATAATCTTTTAAGCTTGACTAATGAAGTACCTATCTTTAAAATACCGCAGTCTAAACAAAGTGGCTAGCTTTTGTTACTTTATATTTTTCTTAGTGTGTAATTTTGAAAAGTATCCAATCAACAACTGTGTCAATTACATATATTAATGGTGATACTAGTTAGTAGTATATGTACTATATATGTTTATGTATTTTTTAAAGAAATATTCGCATATTTTGAGACAAAACAATAAGTACATCCTTGGCATTTACTAATTACAGAAATAATTTAAAGAATTGACTTGTACGTTTTTGACAGCTGCCAAACTTTAATACGTATCAGCTGAAGAAAGATCATGTTGAAACAATAAGTAAGGATACTGTCGCTATCGAACGAATGGCCAGTTTATTGAAAAGTTCAGACTTGTAACGAAATAAATCTTATAAAGTTCACTGATTGTGTCAACAAACCGGGAAGCGGTAAAATTGAATGAATTAACATATCATTTAAAAGAATGAAGCAGTGAAAGCATTTTAGCTCGCACCCACTGCTTTGTCTACAAAATATTGCACCAAGACATAGACTACTATTGAAACTCGAAACAAAAATAAATCAAGCTTTTCATTGTTATGAACAGAAAATGATTTATCGTAATTCTTTATTTGATACCGTTTATCAGCGAAGTTTTTATTATTTCATATGATTTTACTATGACTATAAAAATCTTTAAAATAAGGAATGATAGACTCTCAACATCAGACAACGAAGCAAAGTCCCCGTCCACATATAATTAAGCGTTTTGGCATATCCAAAGTGTGATTGGACATTTTTGTCTTGACTAGGCTATATAATCTACATGATTGCACACGATCTGCTAGGAAACCACGACTAGATCAGTTTGAACAATATAATTACTAAGATATTGCACTGTTCTTTCTTTCTTTAAAACTTAAAAGGTACAACATCTTTTAACAATTCTAAAACAAATTCGGACAAACAATTTAGAAAAACTGATGTCTGAAAAAATTATACATAACATAAACGTCGTATATATCTGGGAAATATAAAATAAATAAAATCGTGTGTAAAACGAATATTAATCTTTATACGGTTCATTTCTGTCTTCCGATTTGGATGAATCAACCAACTTGATCCATATAAACATGACCCTGAATCATTCAATGTCATTGAACCGTTGCGTGTCATTTCAGTGGTGTCTTTAAAACACATTGATTCAATATAATTAATTCGTCTAATACGAGTATTGGCTACTATAATTGATATAGCAAGTACTTTCTCTGTACCAGTATATAGATAAAATCGAGGAAATCTCGAAGAGGTCTTCGGGAATTCCTCGATTTTATCTAAAGATCAATTCGAGTTTCTATAGTAATGTCCATATTATCGGCTGAAAAATAACCGCCCGCCCACCAGTCGCGCCGTGTTCGTAGCCAAGGGCGGACCCGCCTCGAAGCCTCCGGAGACAACCTTAACATTGTATTCGCCTAGACGCCGTTAATACATCTCTCGAACGAAGCCTTTGTTTTCGAACAAGGTTCGTATGATTTCTTTTTTTTGTTTAGTCGGGAATATTTTTGTCTAAGAATTGCTTTATTCTCGAGTAATCGAGTAACTGTATTCGATTTATATTTCACCATTACTAAAATTGGTCTTCATTCTATCAAGATTTCATTTAAGATGTTTGTTGCCGTGGTTTTAATTTTTTAGATTTTACTTTGTAATATCACGTAATGAACTATTTTTTACAAAAATAATTGATCGTTTTATTGATTTTGCATTTTGTATTTCTTGCATTAAAGATTATTAAGTTTTCTTGACAAATTATAAAGAACGGTTTTATATATTACGAAATAGATAACTCGATCTTAATATAATTCAGCATCTTGTTTGATGATTCCTCAATTAATACTAAATGTTTAACCTTAGTTATTAATATAATAAAAAAACCTAATCAATGAACATCGTGACAGACTAAACGACTCGTGTATCGATAATGGGTTAATTTTCTTCACTACGTAATATTTGCTTAAATACAAACATGTATTTATAGTCTCATTTATTGTTTTATTCTTGTTTTTTAATACGTCATCTAAACCAATAAAATTCAAGTGTCTATCTTTGATTTCAAGATGAATCTCAAAAATTAATTGAAAACTGCTAATTATATGATGCTTAATCACATAGGCGGCGGTGACCACTTTCCACCAGGTGGGCGTCTGCCTGTTTGCCAACTTTTGGGATAAAAAGATGACCGTTTTAAAATTGTGCCTGTCAGTGTGTCTGAAAATTTGTTTCAATTTGGCTCCGAATTGCTGCAACGGATTTCAATGAAAATTTTAGGAATTAAACAGTAATTTTCAATAAAATTTTTGTGTCTGTTTCATTTCAATATTTTGCACGGTTCAGAAGATATGAATATAAATTCTAAGTTAAGTGCAAATGAAAAGATGGCCAAAACTGTGCCTGTATGTAATCTCCTTCCTAGAAAGTAAGTCTCAGAATCTTCGAACGTTCTGATTTGAAATCATGATAATATTTGTAAATGTTTAACTTTTTGAGTTTTCTGGTAAATATTTTTTTATTGTATGTAATTGGACAACAGTGTAGATAGAGGTTCTAGGCCCAGCTGATGAAAATAAAAAAATTCAAACAAACTAACCTTCACATTTCTGTATATCTAAATAAAATAATAAATTATAGACTTTAATTCGATTTTAAAATAACAAGAAAAAGGATAAAGAAATGAAATACATGATTTTTTAAATATTAAAATTTACTCTGCGATAAAGTTTATTTTGGTCGTTTTTATATTGCAACAGATAGCAGCACAATAGACTGTATTTTAGACAAAATCAACAACTGCACAGCAGTTTGCAGCTTATCTAAAGAGAACATTAAGTTTGGCACTCAGTATGCCTTGTAACAAGCTAGCTTGTTAGCTAACGATATTTGATTATTTGCTTTAGTGCGTAATGTGATTTGAAGTACGTACATTAATCAGGGCTTGCCGGGTTAATGACGAACATCTGTTTCGACTTACGCATAAAACCGTGTTCACATAAACGGGCAAATTGTGTTTCTGTGCGATTACAATATTGTCTAAAACCTAACTCTGTACCTCAAAAGCATTTTACTGTTACTCCAAATATGCATTTTACGTGTACAGGTTTAGTTTCATTACACAATATGATTTTATGATTGACCCAAAACATATGTCTCGTTCCTAGTTTGAAAGCCAAAGGTATATATATCCTTGTTTTAAGTTCTATAACCTATTTTAAACTAACACATTATATTTTCTGTTTACAAATCACCTCTCTAGTATATTTTCTACATGTTTGTAAAAACTGTACAAGGCTGAAGGCTAATCTTTTTTAGCTTTATTTCACAATGGATTAAATTGATAGTTTCTTTACAGATAATCGGCTTCCCTATAAATTAAAATTTAATTTTATTATTTGTACTATTTATAACTTGTTTATTTTTAGTTTTTGACTATATTTTTTAAGTTAGTTTTAATTTAGTTCGCACTTTCATTTAAATTGTTAGTTTACATAAGATTATTTAATTTAAAGGTTCTTTTGCTTTGGGTATTAAAGGTACATTTTAATGTTACCGCTATAAAACCAAAAAAATATTTTATAGTTTAATTTAACAATGCCTTAAACTCGTAGGTTGCTACCAGATTACTTGTAATCGGCTTTGTAAAATGCACATTTTAGAGTTCTTACTACGAAATTATATATTTTTACAGTTTCGTAGTTTCTTCTGACAATGCCTTAAACTCATTGGTTATATTATATAAAAAATAACCTCTAATCGGCTACCCTGCAAAATGGGATTTTAGATTTACAACTGTGAAATTTCTGTTTAGGAACATTTCACAATGAACCATAAGATGATCTGTAATCGGGGGCCTAATGCGGTCGCTTATGCAGATTGGTGTTACGAATATGACAAGTATCAAAATAAGGTCGTACTTTATGCTGCCTTAAACATCAAAATAGCCATTATTGATAATAATCAATGTTTGCAATTAGGTTTCGTAAGTATTTAGTTCTTAAAGATATTTTTTTTTACTGCTGGAGTACAGCAGACTGACGACCCAACTGTGATGGAAAGTGGTTACCGTCGCCTATAAAGGTGCTACCGATGAGCTGCTGGACTCGTAGATGGAGTTGGAACCTGGCCACTAATGCCGGAACACAACCCAATGTTGTTTGTTATGGCGGCATGCTCTAGACAAGGGGTGGTAGCTATCCAGACGGGCAAAGACGGGCCCTACCACCTGGATGTGGGTTGTTTTGTCGCCTCTTACGACAGTCCGCCCGGCTGGCCTGGAATTTGTACTCATTCCCCGTTCCTGCACGGATAAAATGTATCTTTTTAAACCTCTTCCAGCTCTCTCCATGTATCCCTGTCCCTCTTCGCTGTCTTACACATACCAGTACATATATCTTGACATGTTTCAATATCACTAACCGATTTACCAAAAGCGGTCGCTTTAGGCCCTTTCTCTCTTGTAGAATGCAGATCTGAAGTGACCACAAAATGCTTCTCAGGTACAGATTTAAATTACTAACAGAACTATAGAAATACGTCGCCTACGTCCGATACATCGTGTTTTCCTTTTAATTAACATACCTATCTATTAATTTTAGAAGTTTTCCTCTTACATGACAGTTGATTAATTGAACAATTGTACACCATGTACTTTTGTGATTTATATAATAATTTTAATATACACAATAATTGCACAGTCGTATATTCTATTTTATCATATTGATTCCTGGCTGTGCCCGTATTTTGCCCCCGCGGATCTTGAACGTTATAGTTATATATATTATATTGAAATGAAACACACGAAAATATAAGATTAAATCCTATTTTGAAACTAAAACTTTCGTGGAAAACGGTTGAACTGTTTTGGAGCAAGTTCAAGACACACTTTTAGACCGACACACAGATAAATGTCTAAAAACGGCCATTTATGATTAGGTAACGTTTTAATAGCAGTTTTCACTTAGTTTTTGTATTGATTCTGAAATTACGGACTGACAGTTCAGTTTAATTTATTACAATGGCTTTATAATTTTTTTTTTATCCGTGTAGGAACGGAGAAAGAATAAAGAATAGAAGAAGACTAAACAACACACAGCCAGGTGGTAGGGTGGTGGTAGGTTGCTCGACTGGATGGCGACCACCCCTGGTCTAGAGTATGCCGCCATATCAAACTTGTGTTGTGTTCCGGCATCAGTGACCAGGTTCCAGTCTCCTTTGAGTGCAGCAGCGCATTTGTAGCACCTTTGCTATTGCAAATGTCCACAGGCGACGGTAACCACTTTCCCTCAAGTAGGCCGTCTGCCTGTCTGCTGAACTCCTGCAATAAAAAAATTATAATAATAAAGTAATACAATAAAAGAAAACTTAGTTATATTGTATTCTACCCATAATCCCTCAAGACTATCGTAGAATGCTGGGCCTAGGTCACCGTCTTCTATGGGTAAGGTGCCCAGACAGCTGGTTACGTTTCTTCGCTTAATCGCCATACTGAACGTTCTACGAAGTAGGCCAGCCCTGAAGAGCCAAGGAGTCGTTTTGATAAAAGTTTTCGTTTCAGTTTTATGTATTTATTAGTATCGATTTAACTGTAATACTTAAATAGATTCCTTTTATTTCACGATATAATGGTCGTAGCAGAAATTGATAAAGCGTTTACGTATTAGATTGTATCTGTGTTTTTCTAATTGATACCGATAGCCTATTAATATAATTAAAATCATTAACTCTTGTTAATATAATTATGAAAGCGAATTTGTTCTTTTTAGGATTCATAAGTTAAATTGTAAAAGCAATAGTATTAATAAGTATAAAGACGAGCATATGATTAATGGCCGGTTCCTATATCTTACTGTGCATTCACTTGTCTTACCATCGGTAGAAAATTGACATTAGCCTACTTGAATGGATTTTATGTCAAATTTTAACTGATAGTAAGGTAAACGAACAGTTAGTAAGACAGGAATCGGCCATTAGAAAGCAATCAAGGGTCGATTAAAATTATTGCGAAATTGGGAATTAGATAATAGACTACACTACCTACCCTATTTATAAATAACTGGAACAGATTGTGCGTGCGCAGTTCGTATGCACTTGACGGATTTTGTACCTTTACGATCTTAGATGTCCATAATAATGCTTATTGAGTTTAGTAATTATCACTTCTTAGGGCTTGGGTGAGTCTCTCTCTCTCTCTCTCCAAGCCAAGCATTGGGGTGTCACAGATGTAATACTTATGGTTTAGTTTCTGTGGCAGCCCGTAAAAGTGCATAGGAGAGGGGCGCAGTTTAGGTTTAGTGGGTAGTCTGACGGTCGAGCATCCCCCATCCCTCCGCTCGGGGGCCACGTTGGGGATACGGCCGATCAGGAGTCCCACACATCCCTTGGTGAGCCTTTCCCCTCAGACCAGATGATGGTGTCCCAAGAAAAGACATTCCCCCTGCGTGATCAAAAAAAAGGACAGTGGAGGACCGGGATATGTAACGTAAACTTAGGGAGGCCTAGGGCATATAGGGGACAGCGGTTAGCTGACGACTAATTCCGAAACCGAAACGTGAAATTTGAATTTCAAAAATAAACTGTAAATTCGTAGTTTGTTTTTATATTTCTTTTTTCTTTCTGAAGGACTTGAATTTTTTTAATGGAAGTTGATATGTTGATATAGGATACCTTTAAGTTGATATTAGACGGTTCATTTCTGTCTTTCGATATGAATGCATCAACCAAAGTGATCCATATAAACATAAAGTTCAATGATTCATTCATTTAATCTCCTTATCGTATCGTATTGTATAATAGTCATCTTATCCTTTCAGTTCTGCGGCTTTCAAGCAAATTGATTAAATTTGATTGATCTGTCTAATATCAGAATAAGCTAAAATAATATTTATGAATAGTCCTATAGAATATAAAAGCAAGGATTACGCGAGCAAAGTCGTATAGAAAGTATAAAAGAACAATAAATTTAAATTTTAGTCTGTTAAAAATTAAATTTTACTGCTATAATACGCTTATAATAAGATCTACAATGGTATAGTATGCTCCCCACCACTCAAAACCAATACTAGGAATCGCTCCTTGTTCCCGAAGGCGCCAATATGAATAGAACCGAAGTGTCCATTGTAACTAAATAGTTTGCTTTACGATTCAGTGCGTTCGATACTTGCTACCATTGCCTACCGAAGCACATTTGTCATGTCAGTTATCTATCACCAGTGACAGTAGGGAAACGTGTTTATAACAATTTTATTAAAGTTTACATTAATTTGTTAGCTTAAAAATACCATTTTTATGACATTTTAAATAAAAGTTCTGTATATATTTTTATTAGTGTGTTATAAATAGTGCTGTGTATTTTTTTATTGAGACGTTTAAGTAAATAAATCACAATCATGTTGTCGATGAGACCACTGGATGAGAGGCTCTTCAATTTTAAATCTTTGAAAGAGAAGTTTGAGAAGACAAGGTAATGTTGTTACTACTACCAACACTAGGATCGATTGTACATTTAAATAACTATAATGAAGCAGATTTTTATAATGCCATCATCAACGTATAAAATATGTTCTATTTTTGGTGCATGAATATGTTTATAGGAAGTATTATTTCCCTAGAATTAAGACATCTGCGAAAATTAATTTAGGTATTTCACGCACTATGATTGTAATACATATTTTGTATATTTTATCTTTTACACTTGTTATATTGTGTTTATCTTAATATTTCTATTATATAAGTACTTGTGTTTGCTATAATATTTATCAACATGTAGCATCATATACATATATTTAAAATAGGAACTGTCATCTAGTTCTTTCGCGGGTTTATGTCATAGATCGGCAAATGAAAGTATTTAGTACTCAAAAGTCTAGTAAGGTAATTTTTTAAGTCTCATTACGGTTTAAACTGGAAATTAGTCACTCTGTCAAAATTAGCTGTTTTATGAACGTCGTGGAAACTCGGTGAATTTTAACTTTTGAAGTTGTTTCTAAACAATTTAGCATAACTTTTTTTTTTACCTATTTCAACTAGAGGCTGATGGAAACTATTTCAGCACCCCACCATAATCTAATCATGCAGTCTTACAATTTAAGTAAAATTTCAACAAATATTTTTAATTAAATTTAATCTTAATATCAGTAAATAAAGAAATTTTACGATCAGGCGTATAAATAAATTCTTAGATATAATTAATTAAACTGTATCAGAAGTATTTCTCTTTACATAAAATTAAGGTAAACAATGGTATTCAGGTCACCGTTCAAATATGTGGTCTTTGATAAGGTATTATAATAACGATTGTAATTGGTAATTAACGTGTGGATTTGTTTTTGTTTACAGGGTGGGCGGGGGCGTGCAGCGCAGTGCCACACATGCCGAAATGCCGCACAAAGGGGGCAGCACTATTGCCGAAAGGTAAATTTAAAAAAACTGCCATAATTGTCAAAGTCCTTAGATATAACACAATAGTCAATTGGCACTTATCTAAGACACGGTTCATTTGCCTTACTATCGGTTAAAATTTTACATAAGCTTCATATAAGTAACGTCAAAATTCAATCAATGGTAAGGTAAGTTAGGTATAAGGTAAGTGAATGAATAGTAAGATATAGAAATCGGCCAAAAATCAGTTAAGCTTAAGTCACACGGATACTATTCAGCCTTTCAATTTCGCTATAAATAGAACAAAAAAGAAACTTAATACTTAAGTGCTCTTCATAACTTAGTTGCGTTTTTAACTGCTCATTTAAGCAATAATTATATTTTTGAAGTGAAACTTCATAGCGACACTAAAAAGAGATAAACACATAAATCTATAGTCCTTAGCCCGTGAGAGAATGAGATACGTGTGTTACATTGTGCAGCACAGATTAGAGAGCCAATAAGATCGATGATTAAACATAGGTCCGTTACAATTTGGACCGAAATAAAACTGATAATAATATTTTTTTACACTAAAACAGTGAAAAATTGAAAGTGATACTTAAGAAGTTTATTTTGAATTATAGTATGTTAACGGATGTAGGCTACAGGAATTATATTAATATTAATAAAAGTTAGAGAAGAATTATCTGTGAGTATGTTCTCTGAAGTTCCATTTCTACTGCGTGTGAACTGGACACACTCACAATTTTTTAGCACTTGAAAAGTAACTTACATAAGTTGTAACAATTAAGTTGGTTTATGTTTTAGATTTTTGTTTGCCCCGTTTCTATCCAAATTGAATTATTTACGACTTTGGGGTCATAAAATTGTTTTCCAATTCACATTTTCTTTTGCTGACGTGAGACCTAAGAAATAATAATGATAATAAAATGGATTGAAACTTAAATTTTAGTGTATTTATGTTCCATTTTGATATTGCAGCATTCAGGAGATACGAATATAGATATTCGACGAACGAAGTCGCGAGCACGACTATTGTGAAATAAAATTATATGAAATATTAATCCGTCCATCCGTATAAAGGAAAATCCAGGAATGCGCCTCTATTTAACGCCGAGGCATAATTATTTTAATCTATATTTCTTCTCGGACCGTGTGCGCTCACCAATGTACCGAGTTATATTATATTAGGTTATTGCTCCTGGAATTTATTTTCAAAATGCTTTTTTAATGATAGTAAATTTGTAAGCAATTTATTTTTGCAATTCCGCAGCCTAAACTTCCGCTGAGCGTGGCACGACTTTTACATACTTATTTTTTTTTAAATTTCATCAATCACATTTTACTTTCAGAGACTTAATTTACTAAATAATCGAATTGCGTACTAACGTTTGTAGTGCAGACACTTTTGTCATCAACGACGTTATGTATGCATTAAAGGATACCAAATTTGACAATTTAATTGCTTGTTTTAAGATGTTTAGTATTCCCGAGTTGTGCAAGTTAGTGTTCAAGCGACAGGAAGGTTTTTATTAATATAATATACTATAAAAAAATACATTTTGGTGTTAATACAATAATAATTATTTTTACAGTCCATTTACCTTGTTCATATCACACACCCTAAACTAACACCATACATGCAAAGGTACATCACATAATAATACACTAAAAAAACAAATTGGCGTATAAGAATATTTTTGAAATAAATACATTTAATGTAGTTTTAAAAAAGATACGGTCTTCGAGTCTAAGTTTAATCATAATAAAAAAATATTTATACCAACTTTTCACCCGTTTCCGCTTGTCCGAAATATTAAAAAAATTACACACGTTTACAATTAATGATTATACAATAATTTCATAACTTTCACCTAGGTTTTTTTTTAAATAAATTTCTTTAACACGTATCGAGAATTCGACTGAGTTAATACGTCACAATCGTAATATCGCCGGAGTAAAAACGGTATGTGTAATATATCACCAACGCAATCGAACAAAATGTGCATTGTTTATTTTTTAAGGATGGGTTATTTACATTGAATCGATCCAACATAATTTGCATACAGTTTAATATTACTCTGTGAAGGAAATGCATCATATCTATCTTTGATAACTTTAAAACGGAATCGGATACTGTTTTAATTACAGATCTACTACGTGTTAAATATTTTTTTATATTTCCCCGTCTTGATATTCAATTAACTGGTATTGAAGTTATGTCATCTGTTTTTTTTGTTAATGAGATGATACATCGGTATGCAAGTTTTAAGTTTTACATTAGTTCGACGTGTCATTGCACTTGAAGCGGATAAATATAAAATTTTATCGTATAATTAATTTTAATCAATACCATAGACATAAATAGAAAAATATCGATGGTTGTTGATGCTCATACGTTTTTAAAACCGACTTCAAGATAGACCCAAAAGTAGTAACAGAATACTAATGTTTTCTGTAATTATACTCATTTGTTGTTTAGTAAAATTTTGATGCCGGTGACAAGCAAAATCGAAACGGTTTTCACATGAAAGTGTCTTACGAAGTTTTTTAAGAGTAGAAAGATAAAAACCGCATGAAACAAGTTCGCTCTCAAAGTTTACTATGTATACTAATAATATGTAACTTTATGTTCCATGCTTATGTATGTACCTCACTAATTGAATTGGGTCCAAACGACTGTAGATAAAATATTTCCTCTAGTCATAACTCATTACAATGCAGCGTACGATAAATATTTAACCCCTAATGAAGGGCACTCTTTACCGCCCTTATCTATTGTTCAATATATACAAGTATATATGTAGCTTAGCAGTATAAATAAATTACTATACATATCTATAGACAATATATTAGACTGCTGGTAATTTATGGTCATATGATTATCGACTATAACTAGACTAGAGGTATATATTAGTTGTTTACTATCTGTGCCCGTGGCTTTACTCGCACAGAATTACACGTATATTTCTATTTGTATCTTCTGAATACTGCAAATTATATAAAAGTAAAGACAAAATTTCTTTTATCCCTAAAATTTTCATATATATCCGTTGTGTCGTTTCAGAACTTATTCGAGACTAACTTTCATACAGACTGACAGACAAAGTTCTAAAACGGTCATTTATGTTTAGGCATCATAGAAATTACGGAAATCACTTATATTTTGCCAATACTTTAAAATATTTTGTTAATTGGTATATTGATTGTTTTCGAAGCGAAGCGTACAATAAGCTAGATATTTTCTGAATTATACTAAATGAATAGGTTTTTTTCTGGCGGTAGACCAGGCTAACGGCCCATATGATCGAAGTGGTTATTTATAGTTGCCCATGAACATTCGTATGACCAGGAGGTTATTCCCAACGTGTTGTTAGTAGCGAGAGAATTTAGTGACACGTTATTAAAATCAATGTCAGTTCTTGCTAAATCTCGAAGATTTCATAAAATGGTATCTTAGAAACATTCAAAAATAACTAAGTCGATTAAGATAGGTCTTTATTCTTGGGAATTTCATTTTGTTTATATATGATTTTTTTTTATTGTTCGACTAAACCGATTATAATATTGTGATATAATACTTTTACGAAGTGCCGACAACAAAGATCGGACAAAGCTCAGTCAAAATCTCTTTCAAGTAAATATTCCTAGAGCGCTGTATTATCATAAGACTTACTCAATATCCGGCAAAGGTAGTTTCAGTCTTGTGTTGTTTTTGTCATTTGTATATAACAAAGTTCCGCGGGTAATTTCTTACTAAGATTTTCTGTATTTGTAGATACGCCTTGTCGCTTTTTATTTTTACGACGTTAAATGACGGCAATTGCATCTATTTTTTTTTACGTTATTTGAATACAGAATAAGTTTTGAGTTGAAACCGAAAAAATATTTATTTACGGGTAGAAAAAATGGGTAGGCTCCGGACATACATCCAGTGGTATGAATAGAGCAATGAGCATATATCTGACTTATCAGTGTATACGAACTTCAGAATATCTCTGTCGATTTGCAGTTAGATTGTATAACAATATAACGGTGGAAACTTGTAAAAATTTAAACTTCAAACCATAGAGAGAGATTATAAGAGCAATATCATCTCTGTTTTAAAAAATATGCAACATAATCCGGCACTACTGCAGATTCAATTTGGGTTGTTTTTCTTAATATTAAAACTCCGTGTAACTTCAAACTATACTTTACCACTCATTTATCAGCATTTATCAATGCTGTTGTGGTGAAATTAATTTGACAGACGAAGCAGCATTCTACTTCTATGCCTACCCCACAATTGCGATTTTATGAGACTTCAAATTTTGACAACTTGTTATTCGGATATAAATCAATTTTGTCAGGTTGTAAAAACTTCTAAATTTGGAATTTTATTTTCTTTTGTCCAATAACGTTTGATTAACACCACATTCTACATTCCATCAGATAGGCCAATCAGTCAGTCTGCTGTATTTCTACTTTAGCATTAAAAAAATGTATTAGGTAAATTAAATATTACATTAGTGTAGTAAGTACTTTATATCGAAAGCTTTTTTTTAATTATTGTAATTTTAATTTCAGGATGGCGGCGCTGCACGCAGCCGGCACGAATGACTGGCGAGCAAGAATCTGTCGACTTAGCCCCGAGAGAGAGGAATCAAAGGCGATAGAGCGAGCCAAGAACAAAATTAACGTTAGTACTTATTTTTGTCTATTTTTAGGACAACCCTAAGCCGTATTTAGTTTAAATAACTATTAGACCAACATAAATAGTCTTATATAATCTTTAATACGTCTATAGGAGAGCGTGATATGTTAATTTTATCAATTATAATTGATTCACGTTATTATATGTATTTAAAAATACAGGTATTATATACGTAGGTTATTTGGAACGAATGTTTTCAATGATCTTTGTGTTTTTTACTTAAACGAAGTAGATAGAAGACTGAAAAGGAGGTATAATTTTTTATCAAAGTTAGCATTTAACTAAAATGTAAAACATGATTTATTTTCTAGATTATAATCATATTATTTTAGTCCCTTTTTGTTATTTTAATATAAGTAGTTTAGATCGATGTTAAACAACTAGGTCTTAATATTACCCAACTTAATACCCTGGACTGTATTCAACGTCGAGCCGTTCGCATTGTTGATGATCCCATACTCACAGACGGTCTAGATACGCTTGGCCTTAGGAGAGACTTCGCTTCTCTCTGCGTACTCTGCCGACTATATAACGGGGAGTGTTCCGAAGAACTGTTTACAATGGTGCCTTCGTCCTATTTCTATCATCGCACTGCTCGCCATCTACGCAACGGTTCTGTAGAACGTTTCTCTTGCGTATCGTGGGGATTTGGAGTGAGCTCCCAGCCGAGGTTTTCCCACAGCGCCACGATATGGAGTTTTTCAAAAAGGGTGTCATAAAATTTCTTCGAAGCCGGCAGCGCACATCTCTGGTGTTGCAAACGTGCATAGGCCACGGTAACCGCTTTCGATCAGGTGGGCCATCAGCCTGTCTACTGTACTCCAGCTATAAAAAAAGAAAATAAGATTTAATTTACACATATCATATAAAAACGATCTACTATATTATCTTCTATGTCTATATCTAAACATCTAACATCTTTGACTCGCTTGATCTAAAAACGCCATTCAAGAAAATACATATCCTACAGAGTAATATTCACTCCCCTAGCAACCTTTCATAAGCTTAAAACCCCTTCGCGCTGAGTACTGATGCATACTCGAATCGCCTCAGGTGTACTCGACAGTCTATTGTCAGGGTGACTTGTTACCTGTTACTAAAGAATACTGACGCGTCAGCTAGATGGCTGTATGATAGTGTCACAGGTAAACTACTACCAAGCAACATAGACAGTATCATAGGCCGAAGTAGTTCACCGTAATGCACGAAACTGCCTTGTCTATGAAAATATATCTACTCCTATTCTTTGGTATTTCATAGGTTATTATGAGCGTGAGATCTAACTTTAGATGTTTCCTAAGTTCATTATGACATTTAAACGTCATTAATTACTGTAATTGATTGAAAAAATTGTATTTGTGTTATTGTACCAAAATGGTCTTATATGTAAAACAATGTATAGGTATGGATATCAAATCGAGTTTTCCCACGAAATGGCTTAGCAGTCAATATGGTTAAAATCGATGTCGGTTGGTATATATCCAAGGCCAGGAAACCGATGTGCTGGCCCGCGATATCTCCATACAACGCCTACTATGACTATTATAAACATAATCAATCATTCTATGCTCTAATCTTGCAGTTTTGTTTCCATTTTATTGTTAATTTTCTTTGTATTTTTACAAATGTTATCATATACAAGTATTATATATCAAACTATAGTATTTTTAAATATTATGTATGTAATTCGAATTATTGTCTATATTATTCATTTAAATTTCTTAGTAATCTTAGTTCTTCACTTTCTAAAAAACCTGAAGTAGGAAATTTGTAGTAAACATTGCTAATATGTTTTATTGCAAAACTGGCAATCAGGCAGACGACCCACCCGCTAATGGCCGGTTCCTACATCTTACTAATCATTCACTTGCCTTACCGTCGGTTGAATTTTGATATTACTTGAATGGAGTTTAGTTTGTCAAATTATAACCTATAGGAAATCAAATGAACAATCGGCAAGATATAGGAACCGGCCATAAATGGAAAGCGATCACCGTCGTCCATATACGTCTGAAACACCAGGGGCAAATCCTACCCGTTGCCAGCCTCATACCCTTAGTCACATATCCTCTATCCCAGCCTGGGATAGAGAGAATGGGATACGAGGGATAGGGTAGAAAGATTAGATATGAGGAATACGATAGAAGGCATGGGATAGGGGAATGAAATAAGGGGAGGGATAGGGAAGATAAGATAGGATTAAGGGAAATGGGCTATCGGAATATTATCAACTTATAAATTTTATCAAAATTTTGCCTTCACTTTATCAAATTACATTACACGCTACACAAGCAAGTTAAATCAAATATATGAAATAGAGTTGTAAATAAAATTGTATTAACAAAGAAGCAATCAGCTTAATTGACTGTTTATATTTTTACGGATAACGTTATTTTCCTTCCGTGACAGTTCTAGATTACTATTATCATTATCGCGTGACTACAAGGTCAACCTAAAGCTTATTACTGATTAATTAATTCGTGGGAGCCCAAAAGCTAAGAGTGAGGAGCCAACGTCTATCGTGTAAATGAATGTGGTTTCACAATTTTACCGGAGTGTATGCACACCCTAAATGAGTTTGTGTGAATGTTCATTTGTTTGTTCTTTATGATCTCGAGAGTCAGCTGATTATTATCAGTCATCATGAGATTGAACAAAAGATGAATCTAAAAAAATAAAACATTTATTTTTGTATAGCAACTCGAAGTTTACACAAGCGGAGCCGAATGATTCGAATTAAATTAAATTATAGCTCCATTTTTTTCCTTGAATGAATTCGGCAGACAGGCAGACGGCCCACTTGATGGAAAACGGTTACCATCGTCTATAGACATTTGCAACACCAAATCTGCACGCTATTGCTCTCTAAAGGGAAACTGTTAGACCAGGGGTGGTAGCCATCCAGACAGGCAAGCGCCCTACCACCTGGCTGCTGGTTGTTTTGTAGCCTCATACGACAAGCCGCCCCGCCGCATGAAATTGTATTCTTTCTTCGTTCCTGCACGGATCAATATTTGCATAAGGACGTTGAACAATGAACATACATTGTGAATATTCTTCAGATGAACGGAGTGCACGCTTTAAGCTATTATGTAGTCAAAATTGCCATGTGATGATGGTGAATGGAAACATCACGTCGAACATGAAGTTAACAAATGTATCAAACTCGCTAATCAGCCCTGTTCATTGCTTTAAGCTGGGAGGTCCGAGGCCAAAAGTAATATTATTATGGGTTTCTAGTACTAGTAAAAGTTTTGGCTACTTGGAGCTAAAATTTATTTAGTCTTAAAACTGTCATTGACCAATTGTTATGTATATGTTGTGAGTTCAAAACCTGAATGCAAAATTGCTAAATTTGTTTTTCTCTTTTCAAAATGTTACCTGCAACTGTAGGTACCATACATTTTCTTTATTAGCAAGTTGAATGTTAAAATTATTACTTATTGCAATATACATATATATGACGATGCAGTTAAAAAAATTGGATCACCGTTTTATATTTTTGTTATGCGTACAGGACACAAATTAAATAATTAAATACAATCTTAATTAAATAATTTTTCTTGTCGTTATTTTGAATAATTAATAGTAAATCAACACAAAGTATCAAGTAAAAAATTGGGTTAAAGTTGTTTTAATAAGGCCTATAGAACAAATTACTTCCGTTTCACCCATATTTGAATGTGATAAAAGGTCGTAAGCTTTACGAGTTTGTTCACCCAGTGACGCGTGGCTTTTGCCACTTTAATTACCAAACACAACCTTTTAGTGTAAAGTTTTTATACGAGCTTAAATCGTGAGCTGTATAGGGATTGAATTTTATTAAATGAACGTTAATTTTTATTTCTTAATTTTATAATAGTTATGCTATCTACGTATTGTACTAAGCCCTGCCATACATCTATGCGTTTTCCCGCGTTAAGTAAACCTCTATAAGTAAGTGCGTTCTACGATCTATTAATACTGGACTCATCTTTTCATAGTTGCAGCTCAGCGACTTAAAATCCTAGCAAGCGCTACCCGAGAAATTTTAAAACAGAACACAAAAAAATGTCATAAACTTCAACTAGTTTTGAACTATTTATTAAGCTTATTAGAAGCAATACCATATTAATATTTTCATAGTGTTAACATATTTTGGCAAATACATTATATTAGAAAATGCTTAACAAGGCAATAAAGGCAATTAACTTTCATTTAAAAACAATGTGACACTTAGTAACAGATATTAAAATTGCACAGGTGTTAATAATTTTTTTAACAAAATTGGTTTGAACAAGATCCTTTGAATATTTTTTGAGATATGGGATGTTATTTTAATTAAATACTTTTTATGATTCCGTAGCCAAATAAAGAAACCTAAGAAATCGTTACTTTGGTCTAACTGAAAAGTACTTAACCCAATTTATATGTTTAATGTTTTATTACTGGCACACGATGTCAACAGTGTCCCAAAACAAAGTACCAGTGTTGACACTACGTGGTCCATTTTCTCTTACAGCATTAACCTTAATCGTTCCCCTTTTTGTTTAACTTGCGACCCGTCACTTTATATTGGCAATTTAATCGAAATCACTGAGGCTTCGTGGGACTTACTCGGACCCACGTTTCTCTCAACCAGGCTTAAAAGCTTGTCTTTCAATATCAAATAATTTTTGCAAATTGACACTAAAATACTTCATCAAATTTTATCTAAAACACGGGAAATATTCTCTTGAATTTATAATAATTGAGAAGATTTTTAAAATTTAGGTAAATATTTGCCTTCGTTCTTGTAGACTATTAAATCGTTGAATCAATCTTTATATTTTTAATAAGATTTTATACACGCCAATGTGGTTATTTACCTTGCTGAAGTAGATACTAGACAGTAAATATTGTTACGTAATTAATAGAAAATTCACATGTAAGGAATGATTAGATATTTACATTTTAAGTTTTATACTTCCGTGCAGAAACGAAGATAGAATACAATTTCCTGCGGACGGGCGGCGTGGCGTGTGAGGCGACAAAACAACCCACAGCCAGGTGGGAGGGTATCTGCCCGTCCTGATGGCTACCGCCCGTGGCCATAACACCGCGAGTATGCCGCCATAACAACCTTGAGTTGTTTTCCGGCATTAGTGGCTAGGTTGCTCCCTCAAGAGAGCAGCAGCGCATTTGTAACGCCTTTGGTGTTGCAAAATGTCCACAGGCGATGGTAACCGCTTACTATTAGGTGGGCCGTTTGCCTGTCTGCTGAACTCGTGCAGTAAAAAAAAATATGTTGCAAGAATTATATTAATTTAAATGGGTAATGTAAATTAGACTGACAATGTCAACTTGTTTACTTACATGATTTATTATTTTATTGCCTGAAACAGTCAGCAGCTAGATCACCCACCTGATGAAAAGTGGTGACCGTTGCGTATGGACGTTTGTAACACTAAAGGCGTTGCCAGCTTTTAAGGGGAATGGAATCTAGTCACTGATGTCAGACCAACCAGGGGTGGTAGCCATCCAGACGCGCTAATGACCTACCACTTAGCTGTGAGTTGTGTTGAGATGGAACTTACATCTATCATACCAGCCAAGAGACGCATATTCAAGGCAATTGACTGGGTGATCTGATTTTGCGATTTTGTACAGGTTTCCTCGCGATGTTTTCTATTACCTTTGACGTGACAATTGTAGCAATATTGTTACATGCCATCAAAGATAAGCTTACAGCTGTCTGTCGTAAGCGCAGTTTATTGTCTTCCGGATTTAGGAATTCTTTTGTGTTTTGAATTTGTAATTAAGAAAAACATGCTATTGTTTTTCTACTTGTTTTATAACCATCATTAGCGTCGAACTAATCATTATTGTTATTGTTTTCGACTTTGTGGCCGTTCGCAGGTGTGCAAATTACTATTTCTCGGAAATTCAGTGCGCGCGGCCAATTTCTTTGTACTGTGTAGTGAGTATAAGACAATGCCCGAATGGAGGGGCGAGCAGTCAAGCGACGACTACGAGACGAGTAAGACGTTTGTAGTACTCTCGATTAGCGATATAGACGACGGACTTTGCGCGTGTCGAATTACATTGAATCGTGCAGTGTGAACTGGTTGCATCCAGTTTTATTTATATTTGTTTGTACAGTTCTAATAAATTCTATAGTAGTTCCAACGGCATTTTTAATTCGAGTCCTGTAGCTCGTAACAATATGTACGTTAGGTCAGTCGTGCATGCTTTTCGGTCAATACATGGAACTCGAGTTATTTGATTCTCGATACATTACTTGTTACTTACCATATTCCACCAGTTTTGTCACATTTAGTTTAACACTTACTCTATCATACATATCGAAAAAAGAGCTTCATGCGAGACATGAATAAATAAAATCCTTCAAGCATTTTTGAAAAAAAATGATCCTAACGTCTAAATAATGTGGTGACATTTTTCCTCGTTCAAAATGTGATCCCGCATACTAAAATAAGCTATCAATGCCACAAGGGAGGTTATTACCAGCTCAATAATCAGGAGATCCCCTGCTCGCAATACTGACCGAGCATAGTAACATAAATCTGTTTAGATACGTAGTATTATTATTATTAATATCTTAGGTATAACGGTTATATACGGTTTTCTTCTCTAAATATGCCTTAATAATAAACTAAACAGCCCAATAAATCGAAGCTAATTCCTTCCATCGTGCTCCATTATAATTCGAACGGGTGGTTTACGTCGTTTACCACGTCTTGAGACCAATTTTCTGCTTTGTTAGATCCTATGTCAGAAGGCGTGAGTCGGCCATGTGTGAATCGCTTCATAATTGGTCCCATTTTAGTGGTGTTGTGAAGCTCGAAATAAGTACTTGTAATAACTGACCAGGAATTTGGCAAGTCATCTTAAGGTTCATCATTCTGCTTTAGAAGCCCGAATTTTAGGTGTAAAATTTTTTGCACAAAATGGCGGTGGTTTCAAAAATCGTTTTGTTGGAAAAAACAAAACGTACTCTTGAAACCGCCGCCATTTTGTGAAAAAAATTCTTTTAAAACGTCTCGTAGTGCGATAACTAAATCCTTCCTATCTAAGGACTATTAATTGTTTTCAATTTCAGGTCACTGGAAGGATTGATATCCTGCACACCATGATGTGCCATTTTTTAAATCAGTTTTTTGTGCTATTTAAATATCAATAAAAATTTCCGAAAAAAGACACCTGAAATTCGGGCTTCTAAACCAGAATACCCCCTTAATTTGTTACATAATACATACGTACTTGTTTGTATGGTTGCATGTACCATACATGTACTTGTGTGTATGTATATGTAAGGCCAGATACTATGTACGTAATATACACGTGTTTATATATATATATATATATATATATATATATATATATATATATATATATATATATATATATATATATATATATATATATATATACTAGCTGCGACTTCGTCTATGTTTGACTTGAAATTCCCGCGGGATCCCCAGGATAAAAAGCAGAAACAGAGTTTAAGTCTAAAAATTTGCTGTTGATCAGCGAAAACCACATCACAATCGGCCCAGTAGTTTTTACGTGAATCCCGAACAAACAGACAAGAAATCTAAAAAAATGCGTTGCTTTGTCCATCATTTATATAGTCTATTCCAGTTTTTTAAATAGCTTTTATGTCACGGCATGTTTAGGATTTTATAATATATATATATATATATATATATATATATATATATATGTATATCTGCAGGTAATACGTTTGTTTTTTCCTCTTTACTGCCTGCCTCTTCTAATCATGTCATATTGTATAAACTAATTTAATGCCGTCAGCATTGAATCCACTTATTTTAAGGAAAAATCAGATGATATTGCTACGAGCTACAGGACTCGAATTAAAAATTGGAGCTACTATAGAATTTATTAGAACTGTACAAACACGTATAAAAAACAAATACAAATAAAACTGGATGCAACCAGTTCACACTGCACGATACGAAAGTACTAGTACACGTCTTACTCACTTCGTAGTCGTCGCTTGACTGCCCGCCCCTCCATTCGGGCATCGTCTTATACTAACCCAGTGTTGCCAACTCTGAATTCTAGAGGATGGTAGAATTCTTCTTAAAATACGGTAGATTTTCCAAAATTATGTTGTAATTCATATTTTAAATATGGTAGAATTACCTTGTTTATTTAGTAGCATATTAAGGGTCAGAATAATTAAAAAAAATATTTTTAATCAGAATCAGACAGTATAAGTGTATCAGTATTTTTATACATATCTACTTTGTGTTTTTTAATCATAGCGTCGGTGGGATTAAATTCAACACAATTTTTTTCCGTGTCTATGTATGGCCTGCTGCGATAAAAGATTTCCTTTGATGGATTTTGTAAGGAGTTTATTCTGTTTTTATGTCGTTAACTCTGCTGAAAACTCTTTCACACTCAGCATTCGAGTGTCGTAGAGACAAAATAGCTAACATAAACTTGGGCAAGTGCATAAATATATAAATATATATATTCAAACTCGCTAAAATTATTTTAGTTATATACAATCTACAAGATTTAAAAAAATACGACCTTCAATGGGTATTACGGTGTATTTTGCTACCGTAATAATAAACCTACGGTAGGTGGTAGATCTATGCTGATTACGGCGTTTTTACCGTAATTACGGTGCAGTTGCAACACTGTACTAACTACACAGTACAAAGAAGTTGGAGGCGCACACTGAGTTTCTAAGAAATATTAATTTGCACACCTGCGAACGTCCACAAAGTCGAGAACAATAACAATGGGATTATTAGGGTTCGACGCTAATGATGGTTATAAAACAAGTAGAAAAACAATAGCATGTTACAAATTCAAAACACAAAGGATTCCCTAATCCGGGAGGACAATAAGCTGCGCTTACAATAGGCTGTGCGGCTTATCTTTGACGGCATGTAACAATATTATGTATGTGCTATCTGCACATAGCCCGAGGATTCGAACCCTGTACCTCTTAATCACTATTGCGCTCGGTGAACCGTTGAGCTAAAGACGCTTGTGAAGTCAAGTCAAAATTTCAATACCTATTAAGCTTATAAACGATCTGTCTCACTTTAGGATATTTTGTCTCGCTCTCGTGCTCGGCAGCCTTAGAATGAAATAAATTGAATCAAGTTGGTATGGACACGGTGCGCGTAGGTATGTTCAGTTGCAATATTTCGCCACGCTCGAACTTTTATTACGCGCTGTTTCAACGAAGTAATATAGCGGCCGTGCGGGGTTGATTTTCTGAAACACCGATTTGAATCAGGTCTACAAAGCCTCTTAATTAGTAGACACACATAGTTAAAGTGATTTGTTTGTTTGAAACATGGATATTTTTGCAGATGTTAGGCTAAGTGTTGTAAATTACATCAGGGATTCCCAAAGTAGTCGATATCGACCCCGTGGCCTCGAAATCGGTTTCCCAGGGCTCGACATAAATGAAAACTCATCTTGGGGGTCGAAGGGGTCTAAAAATCGACCCCTATTAATTAACACAAGTTCTTATTCGAAACTTTCAAGATACTGTATAAGTTATGATACGTGTACAAATGTTTTTTTTAATAATTATCTAAATCTAAAAATACTTGGATTTTTACGTAATTTGTATTAATAATTATTAATTACATTTGATATTTACTAAACTTTATGTCTATTTATTTTGTTAAATTTTGATGAGAGAATGATGTCAAGTTTACTCACTTAATCAACCGCAAAGTTTTTAAATTGGTAAATATTTTGTATGAATACGAAAAAAACTAGAGATAGATTTTTGAAGTTTTTACATGTTTCGCTTTTAACAGGCATAAATTTTTTTTGTAGTTTTGGTCACAAGCCATTTGCAGTTCTTATGATTACATATATACATATCATGATATATTATTAGACATGCATCTTTATTATACACATGCTTTAAACAAGGTCCCGTGTGGCTCAGAAAATGTATTTAATATTAGAAACACAACATCTTTAAATTATATGTATGTGACAGTTTATGCAATAAATGATATTCTATTCTAAACATTATATAATCGATCACCCATGGAGCGTAAAGGTGAGCTATAGCACAACCCCTTATAAAGGTCATGGCTCTTACTTCCGTTGGTATATAAATAGCATTGTCATTTGATCAAAAATAGGCTAGAACTCTGATATGACCTTAGTCATAGTTCACGGGATACTGCTAAGTAATTTCCGGCGTATCGGGTAAGGTTGCTTGCTGGAGAGTATTTTTGACTAAAGTTATATATTTTATTAAGAAAATAAATTTATTTGCGCTCCTTCGTCTTGAATGAATGAATGAATAAATGAAAACACTTTTTAGTGTTTACCAAAATTAAAACTACGTTCTTAAAAACTAGATACAATAAATGTTGAACAAAGGCCGGCCTTATCGCTTAAAGTCTTATTGTTTTAAACAAGTAACGAACATTTATTTCTAAGTTACATTTAAAACCTTAACATAAATAAATAATCGGCAGACAAACACATTGTATATCCCCAAGCTAAGCAAGTTACGTTTGTGTTAGGTGATATACAACAGACCAATCTGGGGCCGATCCCAGACACCCAGACCATAGTAAATAACAGAAAGTGCGTTCCGGCGAGTTGGACCGGCTAAGACTTAGTCCGATCAACCACAAAGGCCGTCAATAAATTAAATAAAACTTAAAATAAACTATATTATACCGGGTGTGCCAAAGCTATGTATGCTACATGGAGGAGAAGTACTGTAAATATTGTAGATAGGATATTTTGTTCAATGGAAACATTGTTATATTTTTTAATGTAAGTAAAACTACATTTTTTAAAGTTGCTGGCTTCATCTGGGAATCGAGTCGACTAAATGTCAAAAAAACCCTGACTAATTAACTCACATAAATCTTTTTCGTGGGAAATCTTGTATTTTTCAATAGTTTTTTAAGTAATAGTAATGGCTGATTTAAGAAGATGTTTACAATTTCAACTAAGATACTAAATATAATTTAATTTCATTATAAAGTTCTCCAAAATAAACGAGTTCTACACCAGGTTTTTATTGCTCACTGTCTAAACCGCGGCTATATACGTTTCCAACACTAGGAAAATTTCTAACTAACTGTCTAAAATGTTTACGTATTTGAGAGTGATGATTGAAGAAACCGAGGGTGAATATCCAGACGATGCTAAACTGCGCGTTTGGCTAAATGACAACCCGAATCCGTACTACATATCGGAATAGTAGAATTTGTAAAAACGCAACGCTTTTCCAAGTCAAACGCCTATTTCGATAACGATATATGTGAATTTGAGTTTATTACTTATATAAATTAGGTTAATACATCGTACATTGTATCACATTATTTGAAAGGTATACTAGAATTGATCAGAAATAATAGAATGACAATCTTCAAAGTCCAAACACATTTGTAGTAAATTCAATTACATTCTAAAAAAATATCAGAGTCTTTTCATTAAGTTAACTGAAATTCACTCAGTGTTTGCCGAGGCGAAAATTCAATTTGTCCCGCGCGTTTCAACGGTAGTGTGCGTTTATTAGATCACGTAACAGCGCCATCTAGTTTAAACGACGGAAATTAAATGTGCAGCAGCAGCGATTTGTTGTGTTTATGTGGAACATTACGGAATTCTCTTGGATGTTTGATTTCATATCTTTATAGAAGACTAGTTTTCCCTGCGTGAAAAACCCTAGGCATAGCTCTATGTTAGTCACATAAAAATTTAATAAATTTTTACCAAAAACTACTGTTTCTTGTTTCTAAGTTCACTACAATAACAAAGAAACTAAGTCCATATAGTCTACAGAATTTGAAGTAATACAATGAATGAGATGTTTATTTAAGACAACGTAGGTATTTGTTAGTGAATTGTAAAAACGCGATTGCAGTGCCATCTATTTTGCTAATCCATTTACTCCGTGGAAACGACATTATTTATCGGGATAAAAGTATTCTAAGTGCTAACTCGTGTTATAAGCTAGCACTATGTCGACTTTTATTCATATACGTTCAGTTGTTTCTAAAAAATATGCGATCGCAGCGCCATCTTTTTCACTATTTTCGTCTATCCCACGGCAATGACGTCATTTGTCGGGATAAAGAGTATCCTAAGTTACGACCCAGGATATAAGGTAGCTCTGTATCGAGTTTCATTTAAATCCGTTCAGTCGTTTTAACATGATGCTCTCTCTAACAGAATGCCAGACAGACAAAAAATTTAAAAATTCTTTTCGGAATTTCCTGATTCGAATCATCCGCCCTGATTTTTTCACATTTTTAAACTTAATATACAAATTCGAACCATTTATAGATTTATTATAGTATAGATTTTCTTCTGTTTAGGTATGATTGTTTTTGTTTGTTAAGCTCACGCTTCCGCTTCACGCTCCTCCTTGGCCATCATTACGCGCTTGCAAAAGAAGGAGACGGTGTCCCATATGGGCTTACCTCTAACTGTAGCCGGAAACACGGCCGGGTGCTAATCCTTCTTTCTACTCCAACTAAATGTTCTTGTTGATACATTCTTTATACAATCTATGTTAATTTAAATCGATTCTATAATCTGTGACTTCATAATATATCGACTCCAATTTTTAACCGGCTCATTATTATCGATAGGTCACGCAACTATTAAAATCAGTTTGATAGATGCCAAACGTGGCCTATTAAAACTGCAGAATTATAGTATTCATTCACCAAGTAACCTTTATAAGTTCAGTATAATGATACCTATATGATGGTTTCCAGGTACGTAATTACATATGTACACATTTGTCTAACATACTCGTAGCGGCATTCTAGAACACATTTGACTGCATTGCTATCACGTGACCTCTGTTCTTGTTATGGTCTTACCTTGTCCCTTACCATATTTGGTGAGTTTGGAGGCCCGTTAACGCGATCCGCCAGGTGTCGCTAGTTTGTAAGCCGATTAAGATAATTTTTGTGTTTATATTTTGTCTTAAATAAGACGAAGTGTTGTAATTTAGTTTCGAATAATGTTTATTGCAGGGTAAAGGCAATTATTTCTACTATTCTTAGTATGTTTCTTTGCTATTGTTTATAATATTAAATTGTTCTTAATTGATTTTTTTTTAAGGTTGGGACAAAAAAAGTTAATATAATAAAACGTTCACGTTTGTTAATATTTGCAATAATAATTTTAAGGTGTATATAATATGCAATAATATAGTTCAAATAACATTTAGTAGTGGTTCTTATTGACCAAAATAGCGCTGAGCAATAGATAGTTTTCATATAAAAGCGTTATTGCGTATCCAAAATATAATCACAATCAAAAGAGATCTTTCACTTTGGCGTAAGACGGGTAGTTAAAAACGGAAACAAGACGACGAAGATTATGTAAAATGCAAGGAGAGATTTGGGTAACAAAGTACGAAATATACCAAATATTAACTGAACAATAACGGGGAAACTCTGTCCAAATGACAGGGCTTCCCCTTTATTGTTCAGCCTTTGATGTGAATATTCACACAGCACAGTAAGCAATGAACACAGTTTTTTTTTTTTTACTGGACTTGACTTTATGTTGTTGGTCCGAAGACCTCACAACTTTACCGGGGTTTTCGGGGCGAGTGCCTTTGCGAAGCGAAGGCGCTCGAGCCAGGGAGGCAACTTGCTCGAGGGGCTCCTAGGAGTTTCACCTCGGCTGGACTGTTGCCATGAGAGGGGATGAATCTAATGATGCCCACCATAAGGCGACACAATGCACTAATTGAGAGCGGGCGACGGGTAATATAAAGCCCGAGAGGAAGGATCCCGGCGGACCGGGATCGGCGGTTCGCGGTGGCCTATACTATCTTACTGCCGTTTCGCAACGTGTTATGGCTGGGAGAGAAGAAACGGCGAAAGAACTTCCCAGCAACACGCCTAGTCTATCCTATGGGGGGGCTGTGTCTCCTGGCGTCCCTCGCGGGGACGTGGAGAGATCGTGATTGGCGGCGTCGACGCCGCCGTCTGTGTCTGTCTGTCGGTGCCTGCCAGCCTGCCGTCCTAACCGCGGGCGGGCTGATCCGAGCCAGCCGTTTTGTGATATCGTCGACCTTGTCCATGAGGATGTTACGCGGTCGTCGCACGAGAGCCTTTCGTCGAGGCTTATAATCGGACGCGAATGAACACAGTCTAAACGCCACTACGCCTTTTATACGAAAAATGCTACCCTACAAAACAATAACATTGCATCATTGCTAAAAATAGCAATTACATTATAGTGTTGCCAGGATCATAAAAACAATTTTAATAATTAGTTACTGATGCACTAAATTATATAGATGATAATTTAGTGGGCTTATAAAATTAACTAACCGGTAGAAAATGGTAATTTAATTATAAATCGAATCATTTGATAAATCGACTAAATTATTATTTATGACGATTGTCTATGTCATATTAATATACACTATGGTTCTCATGACTACTGTGATGGACATCTTGTAACAATTGTTAAGATATTGAATGTATTAAATATTATTTATTTTAACAAATGCTCAATGCTTTTCAAGCGCAAATAAAACAAAATAATTTCTTATACATATAATCTATACTAATATTATAAAGAGGAAAGATTTGATTGTTTATTTGTATTGAATAGGCTCCGAAACTACTGAACCGATTTGAAAAATTCTTTTACTGTTGGCAAGCTACACAATACCTGGGTGATATAGGCTATATTATATTTTCAAAAAAATTAGGGATCCTTACTCCAATAATGTAACCCAAGGTGTAAAAATTACATAAAATCACGTGCGCTGTGAAAACTATTGATGATAGAATAAAATAAAGTACTGCGACTTTGCAGGACACATTATTTACAAAAAGTGTCGCAACAGCATATGTCTAACTATTATAGTTATGCCACAATAAGTGTTCTTTTATTTTAAAAATTTAATTAAAACGCCGCCGCTAGAAAAGGCTCTTTATTTGTATCTTGGTATTCATCCTTATTAAAATAAATTACTTCATATTCAAGCCTGCTTCGATACCTTTATACAACTTTTTGAATTATTCAATTCGGACATTCTAGTCGAAAGATATTACGAGTTTAAAAATGTAAGTATTAGAAAAAAGTTGCGTGGTCGCTGCTGACCCTGCTCGGCTAGCTAGATAGCACCTATGCGATGTAGGCGTCACTGGGGTACGTGCTGTACGGGAGGAGAATTATTTTGAATTCGCTTAGTAGGTAATTAAACTCAACAAAAAAGTTCTTTTTAGATACCCGTGCGAAGCCGGAGCGGATCGCTAGTATATGTCATAAAGGTATAAATTTCTATATAATCTAAGATGTATGCTTCGTTGCGATAAAAGGTTCTCACAGAAATGCGAATCGAATCGTACAATCAATACACGCGGCCATACTCTGTGTTGTATTATCATCGCATGAACAAACCAGCCCATGACTCTCGAATACTACGACATGGGAGCGTATTCTATGTTAAGTATTATTTACTTAGTAGGGATATGCATATCATCTTCTAGGACTGTAGATGCACTATCGGAGTCTGTGTTTACCGAAAATACTATCCGGGTATCTTCAAGTCTCGTTTGTGAAACAGATATTTTCCAGGTAAGCGTATTAATATACGCTTAGGTAAGTCTTAAGGTAGGTACTTCTAAAATGAAGTGTTTCTATAAAAAGTATATTGTTCTTATTATTTAGGATTCGCCACAATAAATCTCAGGGAAAATATACTGATTATTACGAAACCAACGCTCATTTGCAACAAGGTCATCATCCAGTTATTTATAAAATGTAGGTTTTCTTTACACCTCTCATTTTTTATATTTAAGAAATGTTACTTTGTTTTCGCTATTATTCTATCAAAATTAAATATTACACCAAAGAAAGTAAGAGATTTTAAACTTGATTAAAAACTAGTGGTGTCAAGTTAAAGTAGTAAAGCTGAGCCTGGCTCTGAAGTGAGAGCTATTGATGCGGCTCACATTTACGGCTAGAAGGATTTTGATTAATCCGATTCCATATATCTAATTGGATTTAATTTTATTTAGCAGTAACATAATTTTAAAAATAAAATAGTAATACAGAATAGGCGCTCAGTTTCGAGCCGTGAAGTAATGTGGGATTATCTGTTCCATTGCTTTTAGAGTCTTCCATGACACTTCCAGGAACGCTTAAATTGTTTCAATACGGCTGAAGTCATGAGAATCTTACGTATATGAAAATAACAAATGTACTTGGTATGTATGTTTCATTCCTTTAATGTCTTAGTAATAGTTTGTGATGACTTCATACTTTTCAAGAGACTAAACTTTTGAAATGTTTTAATTCGAAACGTAATCGACAACTCATTACCTAACTTGAAAATTCCTGGCCAAACGATGATAAGGGCTTAATTCGCTAGTTTTGCAAGTTAACTGGTTTCTTAATTAATGCAAATGTAAATTAAACTATACGGTAACTTATTATAACTGAAACTTACTATTTAAAACCATGGAAGAACAATATTGAGAATAAAAATCCCAGTACTTGAATGCCTTGATGCTTAATTACCCTTTGTTCGTATTATGTAAATCGTAATAATGTAATAAATTTAATCTAAATGGATTTGACATCAATTTATATTATAGAAACTTATCTATATAGTTCAAATATCAAATCATTTATTGTTATAAGAAAGAAATACCAAATCATTTATTGTATCATTAATTTTTATTTATACATGGTACATAGAATAGTTGGTTCTCTTCTCTCTCTCTCTTTTCTCCGTGCAGGAACGGAAAAAGAATACTAATTCCTGCGGCCGGGCGGCCTGTCGTAAGAGGCGATAAAACAACCCACAGCCAGGTGGTAGGCCATTTGCCCGACTGGATGGCTACCATTCCTGGTCTAGAGTATGCCGTCATAATGACTTTGAGTTGTGTTTCGGCATCAGTGTCCAGGTTCCAGTTTCTCCTTCAAGGCCGGCAGCACATTGGCAGCATCTCTGGTATTGCTAATGTCCATAGGCGAAGTTAACCACTTTCCATCACAGTGGGGCCGTCAGCCTGTTAGCTGTGCTTGAGCAATAAAAAAAAATTGGTATAAAGACGTTTTTACAAAGATCGACGTGTTTTTTGTCCGTTCGGTTTAGAAATTTCACTACAAATTATTAATACGTTATTTTATATAATTTACTAGGATTCGCCCGCGACTTCGTCGTCGTTGGCCGAATTTATACGTGCCCTAACAACTTGAATCCACTCACAGGCAAAATCCCGCAGGATTCCCGGAATATAAAGTACTGCAGATTTTAAGTCAGGAAATTTACACAAAAACACACGAACAAAAAATTTAAAAACAAAAGTTTACACTTATTATACAATGTTATAATACTGTATAGAAGAGATTATTTTTCTAATAGTTTTTAAAAATGAAATTGAAAAGTAAGTTTTTACAATACAATAAAATGCTGTTCATTGTAAGAAATACATACAAATTTTAAATACTATTAAGGTAGTAAGTACAATGGGCAGCTTTATTGCTCAAAGCAATCTCTTTGGATTTGGAAAGCAATCTTTGGATGGACAAGATCTGATTGTAAAACAGCGTCGGCGTGCATTTGAAAATGCCTCATTTTTAATATTTTACTTAACATTAGTCCTGGCTATTATTATTATGTTTCAAATTATAAAAGGGTTACAATTTTTTTTCAATATGAAAAAGTAATAGAAGAATGACTTGTTGTATGTGTCCTCTTGTCAATAACTAAAAATGTAGGACTTAGAGCTATTGCAGACTTAGTTTTATTACTGGGTGATTATACAGTAAATATAAAAGTAAAAAATAACGTCATATAAAAGTATTTTTATAAATATCTTCATTCACGAGTAATTTTACCTTCATCACTCGTTAAACTGATCTCAATGTAACTTGGCACTGAATATCCGATTGCATTGCTACACAGGTGTTGTGTTATTGTATTAATAACTACTGTCTATGTAATATATTTGTGTTGACAGATTAGCAGTTGAGTAACTATCAATAAGTTAAGAACCAATATTAGGCTTTTTTACTTTAGGAGGAGCATTTGTGCTTAGATTTTACTGTTTAAGAATTTGGAATTATTATCTTTGTTTTATACTAATATTCAAATAGGAATGGCCAAAAGCAAGTATAATAAATGTGTATGCATGAAGAGAATAATGACAGTTAATGAAGCAAAAGGAGTATGTTAGGTCGTAGCAAGTGGAGATTCATCGTTTCTCCATGCCTATTTCCAATGTTTCTATATAAATTGCGAAGCAAGCGAACATACAAAGTTACTTTCATATTTATATTAGAATATATTGTCACCAAATAAATGAAAGATTCAAAAAATATGTTTTAATTCAAAACTGCCTTTCCGATATTTAAATGGATAAATTTTAATCAGTGTGATGCTTTTAAATACTCATCTAGCGATACAAAGTAAAACCTTATATAGGTATATTATTATTATGAGTCACGCTGTCACACATACCTTTTACATTATGACAAACATTTTCCACGATATCTAAGAAAATATCTCGTATATTGTGTTGTCTCTTAAAAAGGGTATCGCCAACATAATTGTTTCAGCTATCATGCCATGTTTATAAATTTATGACACAAAGGGCATGTTATGAATCAGTTAGGTTCCGTAAAGTTCTTTAGCCAAATGACAGAAGTAGTAGCTGATTGTGACCTGTAGAAAACCCTTCACTGCGCCTCGACTTGGTCCATTTTTTAACATGAAAAATTTTGGCGATTGTTGGCTGATGTTCTGCTGAACCGAGTTTTATTTAAGAGAAATTAATAGAATTAGATAGAATTGAACAATAGATGAAATGCAATATATTAAATAAAGCAAGAATTGTGTTTTTATTGAAAATCTCAATTGCTTAGTAAAATGTCTGGTCGAGCTGCCACAAGACCCCCCTCGTTAGACGTCAGTCAAAGACCTACAATTTAGCTAACACTTCTGTTACATGAGTTTAGTCTTCATCCGATGCCTGTTTCCTTGAAGATTATTTTAGGACTTGACTAGTCATGAGTACTTAACACTGCCCGAGTATACGAATCGATGAAAACCATATAAAAAGAAGAAGACTATTCACAAAAATATCCCGCATTTGTCAAAAAAATAAATAAAGCATTAGTGTCATTAGTACGAATTAATACGTTTTCAGTTGAGTTAGACGATAGCATCCATGGCACTCTTAACCGTTCTTAATCTATTTTGAATAAACTAGCATATGTTCTATTACTATTTGAATTTTGTTAAAACATCAGTCAAACAGTGCCAACAAAACGTGAGCTACGAAAGTGCCCCATGTTGAGTTTGGCGTAAATTACGTGCTAATTATAAATTTGGCCACTGCCAAGCCGCACCAAATGATACTGAAATTCCGTTATGCTTTGCTATTTAGAAGTGTGAAACTACATTCCTACTATAACTACCACTTTATTCTTTCCTTTAAACAGTAAGCCAGTCGCGGGATTACTCAGTAAAATCACATTGACGAAAGGTGCTCCTACCAATAGGGGTGTTTTGGAGTCGTTGTGTTTAGGCGTCACTAATGGATAGACATACCCACATAGGCCTTCCTCTGGCTGCGGTACCATGCTATGACTGCATTTTTACGAGTATACGGGTCACGGTACTACCACTTAGTCAACGCTATGTGACCCCAGCATATTCGGATTTTGTGTATAGCTTTTTGCTTTCCTAGAAATGTAGCATCATATCCAGTGCCCCAGACCGCAGCCTAGGCACAATTGAAATGCTATCTGGATATTATTCTATTAGGTAACTTTTTATTATCGATAGTTGTCATATTGACATTTCATATCAGAAAAGAAAAGCAACGAATGTGTATCATTTTGGCGGGAAGTGGGAAATTTTCATATAATCTTATTTTATTTTAATACGTGCTCAGTTCAACTTAATGGTTAAATAGCTGCTATATCATCTGATTATGTATTTTGATTTTTGTTTATACAATAAAAAACTAGTTTGAAAAAGGTAATGAACTTGATATTTGTAATTTCAAATCAGATATATTCATAAACGGTCTCATTTTTGCCGGTTTTAAATGCATACTTAATTATATTAACTAAGTGAATTAAAGCTTCCCTTGCACAAATTATGGAAATAATAATAAAAATAATAATTTTAAATAATTTATATACTATTATCATGGAAAAAGAATACTAGAATAATCGTAATCCAGTATAAACTGTATCTCTGCGAAGTTTATAAATCTAGATGCTACATTATTAGATGGTGCAACACAGTGGGGGGGCTAGACCAAATTTAGACGTCGGCGACATCAGCTTTGCGAAGCCTTTTTCATTTCCCACTCCCAGACAGAAAGAAAACAAGTAATAAAGTTAGATTGGCGTAGTATATGACTTTTATTACAAATCAAATCTTGAAAAAAATTACTACAAGAAACACAAATTAAATTAAACGGATTTTTTTGTTAAGACCCCTCAAGCGCGTTGCCGTCGGCGTTCGCCGACGCCTAGCCCCACCACTGGCGCCACATATCAGCCATCTCTAAGCTTTTGACTTTTTATTATTATTACTAAAAACTAATAATGAAATAAAAATAGCATTTTATGTTGTAAAAAGTTATATAAGTTCATTTAAATTTACTATTTATTTAGTACTTGGTATCTGTTTATAAAAAACTCAAGCTATCTCAATTTCTTGCTGTGTCTACAGGTTCTGGACCATATGTTCCTGTTGTGTATTTTAGATCAGATGATTTAAAATAAATATTTTAGACCAAATCTGTTGAAAATTGCAACGAAAGATGTTGACCATTATTTAATTTAAAAAAATAACGACAATATAACCTAAGTAGAATTAAATTATAAGTTCTATATTATATAGCTTTTATTGACTGATTTGGATTAAACGTTAAAGGTCAAGGAAGGTCAAAAAGTCAATAAGAATTTAAAACTCCAAAGTATTTAGGAAGTTATGAGAATAACATTTCTTACGAGTTAATTGTCATTCCTAGTACTTTTCTTTCACGCAATTTTATTAATCATAGAAATTAACTAATTATAATTAGAACTAGAGGGAACTTTTTGCTTATGAGAGCACATAAGAGTTATCAGTACAAAAACTAGTTGCTAATAGAACAGGCAATCTCTTCATTTTTCACTGTGATTAAAAACAAAAAAACATGTTCGAAAAATGCTAATGAACTTGATAATGGTAATTTCGAACCCAATTGCTATATTAAAACTATGTACGACTATCTATCTGTTTAAAGTACTTGTACTGTGTATAAAAGTTGTTTAAAGTTTTCCAAAGCTAATAGTTATTTGATTCACACACGGAATTCAACGCCGCATATCTTTGCCACTGTTTTGTATACAATCTTGTGCCGTTTGTTTTACTTTCTTTTGGTGTATGCATGGTTTTTTTTTTACTTGGTTAGTGTTATGTGGATTTTCCATGCTTATAATCATTCAATATCGTTTACTCGCTGACCCGGCAAACTTCGTACCGCCTGAGAATCAATTTTTTTCATATTGTTACAACTCAGGTCCCGACAAAAACAAAACCCACCCGCATATCTGAAACAAAACACATTTTATTACCGGCCGGCATTTAAACTAATTGTAACTCTTTTATGATCGTCTTCTTTTGTTTACTTTTTGTTTAAAATTTGTGATTAGAAAATAGCCCATTGTTTTATTGTACTCTTTTATGGCAGTTTGCGGCAGTCATTAGCCAGGTGTAGCGGATTAATCCGACTTAGATACGGGGACATTGCATTTGTGCAGTATAAAACAATGACCTGATGGAGGGGGAGGCAGTCGAATGAGAACCACGAGCGAAGCGCGGCGTGTGTACTACAATCGGGAATCTAATAAGTGACGGACTTTGCGCGTTTTATTGAGTTACGACCTTCTGCATTACGTTTGGACTTCGTGTGTTCTGTTATTTTTGTACCTGTGTTATACGTGTGTGTATAGTTCTAATAAATTCTATAGTCGTATATACGAGTCGCGAGACTCGAATTAAAATGCCGTTACAATTGTAACGGCATTTTAATTCGAGTCTCGCGACTCGTAACAATATTTACTCACCTTTTAAACCTTCCTTGGACTTCCACAAATAATTCAAAACCAAAATTAGCCAAATCAGACCAGCCGCTCTCGAGATTTAACGAGACTAACGAACAGCAATTGATTTTTATATATATGGATAAGTTAAACATTATTTTCAAAATTTCTGAGACGATATGTCAGAAAAACGTAATACATTAAGGAAGCAATATCTGCCTTCTTTTAATGAATACTAGCTGTGCTTGTGATATTATTTGCGCGAAAATTCTTTGAGATTTTTTGTAGTCTATTCTAGCAAACTTTCAGAAAGACAATAATTCTAAACACAGCAAATTATTATATTAATTATTAACATTTTTTTTAAAGAAAATGTTGGCATTTATTTTTTAATCTCAAACAAAGACATTTCCATTTTTATTTATTGGTATTATCTCAACATTGTAGTATACCTCAATTATCTTAATTGTGTGAGTGCGCAAACGCATTCTTCAAGGGGAACCGCAAAATACCATATAATTATCAACATCGAGCTTCATAATTTGAATACCGCTGTGCTTATGGGCGGCCCACACAAACTTACAGTGTTATGAATAAATAACTCGAAAACTCTGTTGGTTTTAAATGAATATCTTTTGAGTAGAACACACAAGTATAAAACTTTCAGGAAACATTCTACGTAACAAAAAAGGATTCATTTTATATGCGTTCGACAGTGACCCAGCTGGTCAGCGAGACGAGCTGGCACCGCCAGTTGTTTTTGTGGGCTCGCCGTAGGTGCGCGTGCGCTGCCTTGTAATTTTGAACTCATCTGAAAAAATTCGCGTACAGTGTGGTTAGTTATTAGAATTCGTAAAAAAATTGCTTTCTCTAATCCGCCCCGAAATATATCCGAAACAGTGCCACTTTTAATTGTGCCTAGCAAAACTAATTGGCGGAATTGAAATTCGCGTACCTCTGATAGTGATTGTAATCGTGTTCGTCTATTAAACTGTGTTGTTTTTATCCTTTATTTAATTGCTTTATCTTGAATAAAAATTAATTCGACTCTAACTCTATTAAATGTTTGAACAAGTGTTTCGATCGCGCCCTCTGACAATTGATATTAACGATCGTCGGTTAAGATTGATTTCGACGTGTGTTGTTATTGTTCTCTTCTTTGCTCTTCGTTATCATGTATAATCGTATGCTTATCTATTTTATCTTTGTCTTTGACCTTGTAATCTTTTATAGGTTACCTCATTGCCGTTTGTGGGAATCTGTAACTTTCTACTCGTACTTTCAGTAATTCATTATCTAGATTCTAAATTGTCATTTGTTTAATTAATTTATGAACTTTCGCCCATTCACACGTGTTGACTATTTTGGTTACACCTCATTTATTTGTGTACCAGTCCATATACGTTGTAGTTTTTGTTGTGCCTCTATTTTGTATTCTATCTGTGGTTTGAAATTTCTATGAATACAAACGGTTTATTTATGTGTTCAACATCAATTAAGATATCATTTTAATGATCAGTTATAATATATTTAGAAGCCCCTTTTTAACCATTAGAAAAGATGATAATATACTTTATTATACACTACATAAGGTGGCTTTGATGGACAAGATATTATTGTAGTAATATTCGGTAGTTTGATAGTATTTGCCTGGTGTTTTTTTACTTGTATTATTAAACTTTTGTATTCGTTTGACATATCTCGTTTTTATGTGATTTTGTTTTGAATTAAATTTGAATTGGTTTCAAATAATCTTAACGTTTATTATTATTTTTAGAAGTATGTCTTTACGGTTTTATTAGAAATCGTTAGGTGTTCATAAGTGTTTTATTTTGAAAAATATCGCTAATTGATAGTTAATGTTAAAATTGTATACTAGAATTAATTTTTAAAAACAATCACACTAATCACAATCATCTTTACAAAAGCATTATTAAGTTTCCATAATCTGTTTGCCAGTTTCCATGTTTGGTAACAGCTACGTTACTAATTCGGTGCGTGTTAAAGCCTAACTGCGTTAATGTTAATAGAATATTTTGTGCTTTAGACGTAATAATTATTTTCAACTACAGTAATGTCACATGTTTATTTTCCTCGTATCCTTCCAATAATTTTGCATAAACATATTTTGTACGTAAATCATACAAAGTGGAAAAACCGCTGCAGTACTCCTGAATATTCTCGCTAATGAGAACATTAAATATTTTGGCGGATCTTTAAATAAATATTTTCAGTCATATGCACTTTCCAACTTTAAATCGGTTTTTATTTGTTTTTATTCTTCATATCCACAATTTCTTCGAGCCGTCACGCTCTAATGTTTGGTGCATGTTTATACGCTCTTGCAGTATAACAGTATTTTGGTGGAAGAATATGCGTCACATTATTGCCTCCATTGGTTGATAATGTTTACGTTTATGTTCTAGGTCCTATGTATGAGTCACACGTGCTGTGACCACTGCCAGATGATAATGACGATACTTCCGAACGATCAGTTTGCTTCTGTCCGTCGTCAGATGCACATTCTTTGCAGTCGTTTTATTTTTTGTTTAACAGTTTACATCGTGCAAGGTGTGCAGTTTAAATTGAAGTAAAGCGATAATTATTCAATAAACTCAATTATAACTAAAGATATAAACAATGTTTATTCTTTAACAGTGCAAAAACTTTATTACTCAATTGACACCTTGTTACAAATGAAGCGGCAAGCCTTCAAATGTTATAAATAATTTTTTCTAGTCAGTGATGTGATTGAATAACAATTCACAATGATTCTTGAATCGATTATTGGAGTTTGTGTGGTTTTGTACCTAATATGGAAGTTTTTGCTGACCGGTGATTATGAACAAAGAAAGCAGTCGGAGACTAATTATGACCGTAAAGATATAGAAATTAAACAAACAGATGCACATATCAAAAATAAAAATCAACATATATATAAAAATTCAGTGAAATGCGTACTACCAGTACGAGATATTGCGAAAGATCCTGCTGTTTGTAACACCGTTGAAGAAACAAAAGAAACCTTCAGTGACGTGTTAGAAAAACCCAAAGCCTTCGAAACACCGAAAGATTTGTCATTACTCACTTTAGAAATTTTAAAAGATGAAGAAATAATCACACCAAGTCAGCTTTTGAAGCGTCAAAGAGAAAACAAGTCATTAGAGAAATTACTTATTAAACACGATAGTCCGCCCAAAGAAAGATTCGCCGAGTTCCTAGAAAAAAATATATTAAGAAATGATAAGATACAATCTATTATCCAGAATCTGTCATTGGACAAGACTGAGATTTTTAAAAAGGAACTTTCGTTGAATTCTGAAATTGAAACAACCCAGGAACTAATTCCAAATCTTGATAATAAAAGAACAGTGAGTGATAAGGTTGCTAAGCTACAGCAATCTTTAGACAATGTCGCTGATAAAATAAAACATTTGAATGAACTTAATATAAATAAACTTGACGAAAGCGTTGGAGAGAGGGAAAAAGAAATAGTTGAAGAGAAACCTTTAATAAAACGCTTTCAGAAACAAGCTGGTGTTCCTGCAGGGATTAATTTTGGTTCTGTAATAGGAGAGTTACGGCTTAAAACTAAAAGTGCAGGAAACGGGGGCCTGAAACCAGTTTTTCGCAAATTTGATATTGACGCCGACGCAGTTGATAACACACAGGCATGTAATTTAGTTCATTTTGGGATTTAATTTTATTACTCGGGGTCATCGGAAACTCAAACTGCCAAGACTAACAAGTTACAGCGGTTAATTTCCTTTATAACATAATATATTATCAAATATTGTCGGTGTTTCATCACTGGTCTTGTTATTAACTTGTACGTGTAAAAGTATCATATAAAACGATGTACACATAATATAAAAGTGACATGTAATATTTTATGTAACATAGCGTGACAATAAACAAGCAGTCCTTGAATGTAGATTAAATGTAACTTTAGCCTAACATGTAACAATGGTTTTTATAAAAACTTCAATACAAGGAAGAATTCCACAATTATACTCATGACTAGTTAATAATTTCAACAGCATATTCATTATTGGATGAAATTTGGCTTAATGTAATTTGTTAACTTTTTTGTAAATTCACAGGAAAGAAATATTGATTTTTTTATATAAAACATGTTACCTTATTATTGCTGAGAAGTTCTTTAAATATGTTTATATGATGATCTTATAGAGTATTTAGCTTTACCAATGGATTAAAATGAAATATTTATACATATTAATATTTATTTCAAACATAAACGCGTCGATTTTTTAATAACATGGTTGGAACATGTCCTCTTGCTTGGTGGACCAACGAGCCAGGCTGTTAGTAGAGGCTGAATAAGAACAGATGATGATTAGATATGTCTCTCCAGAAAAGCGTGTTACTTACAGCAGTGGTTTTTGATTGGTTGATTAAAAAAACGCATTGTTTGTGTGATATATGCATCTGTTAGGTAAACTTAACACAAAAAGTAAAGCCTAATCTTAATAGTTACTGTGGTATAAAAATGAGTTAAAGATTTGAATAATTACAACATAAATTGCCTACTCAGACAAGTTTAATTTCAAGATAATTGTGTACTTATATAAAAACATTATTTAAAATTATATATATTCGAATTGTAAATCGGTTGTTATGTAGAAACCAAATAATTTCACAAGTTTATCCTTTTTGCAATTTAATAAAAAGTATGTTTTTTTAATCTATTACAGGAAAATCTAAATGCGGCTGTTGATGAAAAGAAAAAAGTTCATATTGATGAAAACGAATTAGGATCGAACATATTAGCTGATAGGCGAAACAAATTAGAAACTGCAGCACAAGTAAGTACAAATAATTGGGATTAATAACAGTTAATGTAATTATAACTGCAACTTAAATTGAATTGGATATATCCAATCTTAAGTATTAAGCTATAAGTGCAAATAATAAGTAGATATTAACAAGTACAGGTTTTCCTTATAATCATCCAGACAATTAAGCCAAGAAACATTATTAAAGATTTATGATTGAATTTTACATCGTAACTTTTTATTTTATGGGTTTTAAGAACTCTAAAAGAATGCATGCGCTTTAACATGAACGCTTGAACAAAGAGCTGTTATGCTCCCAGTCGTATTTATTTTTACTTTTATCTCATTCATATAAATCACTTTCGATGTACCACATCCGACAAATGTTAAAGTTCAAATAGGCCTTGTGTTCAAAGGCTTGTTTATGGTAAACAACTCTTCGTTGCCTAAACGAGTATTTAGAGTTAAATGGTCGAGCAATATTCGTATGGAATGTCGTTTAAACAATTGTTCGACCTTTGCCAGGCCTTTTGCCTTTCCAAATTACTCGTTAATTCTTAGTTCGATATAAACAATCTGAACAGAAATAGTGTTAATGTATGTATCCTTAACAACGACTGGTATTTTAAAGTTCGAGGTTGCCATAAAATTGATAATTTTATCCAATCTACCTTGATTTTGTTTGTTTTATTGTTGGACACACGTTAAAGTATTATTTTAAGTGTCAGTTCATTAGCATTTACTTTTGAACTTTATGTACATGGTCTGAGCAAAATCTTTGGCTGACATCCAATTATTTATTAATATTTCTTTTATAATTTTTGGTAATTAAAATTGTAAAGATGTGGAAATTGGTCTCAGACTTGAAAAATATTTCAAACAGTGAGTAATTGAACACTTTGACCAATACTTGAATCATCGATCAAGAAATCGTTTAGTTGCATATCAAATTTATAGAATAACATGACACATTGCGGTTTATACCCACCCACACAGTTGGCAGACGTTTACAATATTACTAGGACTTTCCAATCTATCTTCCCTCGCGTAAAGCTCGGATGCGTAGTCAGCGGAAAATATTTAAGTTTTTCATTTAAAACGTATTTATTCCATGTTCATCTTTGTAATCGAAAGTTCACACCAAATTTTAATTAGCTGGCGTAAACTTTGAAGGTATCTCGCAAAAACGAATATATCTTTACTTTTTGAGTTAAAAATTCATCCTCTTTTTACCCTAAATAATAAAGGAACTGAACATACTCTTTCTATATTCTCAATCAAGAATTATGCTTTGTTATGGCTGAAAACAACTAATGGCCGGTGCCCATATCTTACTATTCATTCACTTGCTTATCATCTGTATGGAACTCATGCCATAATCACACGTATGACAAGTTAACGAATAGTAGTATATAATAATAGTAATACATAATAGAAACTGGCCATAAGGCGACACCAGGAACAGTAAAAGTTGATTTCGAGATTTAAAGCATTTCGAATGAATAAAACTGACATTTCTGTTTTCTAGTCACCCAAGCGGGGCGAGATTGAAGTAACTAGACCACAGAAGCTTTCAATTTTTTAAAAGTTCCTTTTAAATGTCTATTAATTATTTCTTTTATATTAATTGTATATTTTAATATACATTTCATTCGACTCATGGACGTTCGAATCAAGTCTTGCTATAAAAGCGGCAAAAGTCGCTAAAAAGCTATATTTTCCAGACAACCTGTGGCAATAATATTGCTGGCGATGAATGAGTCTATGGGCGATGGTTGTGGAACTTACCTATCTGTTGCAGGGATGGCGCAAACGAGTGCCCCAGAGCGACGCGTCGCTGTTCACTGTCGCTGGACGACTGGAGCGCGACAAAGGGACGACAGCGACTCCGCCTTTGACGCCACCGCCTGCCGCCGCACCTGCTGTAGTTGCGTCGCCGGGTATACCACCACCGAACAAGTTCAGGTAGGATCGATAGATCCCTTACTTTATTTCTTCTGCGACGTGGTCATGTCGTGAATTCGAATCCGTATTGTGCGGAAATATCTGATTTTTTGTCAAAAAAGCATAGAATAAGGCTAGAATTGAGAGTCTAGCCAAAAATGTAACTCTGAAAGGCTCCTAAATCTAGTTAGATGGTGCAACGAGGCCTTACACTTTAGAAACTAGTCAATTCCTGAATATGAATATAATAGAAGACAAGCACAAGGTTTGTTCTAATATGACTTAACATTCTTATAAAATCGTGATACGGTCCATCATGATGTACGGTTCGAAACGTGGATGCTTACCCTCAAGGAAGAGAACCTGCTGTTAGTGGCAGAAAGGTAGGTTCTCCGTAAGATTTTGGCTCTAACAAGGATAGAGATCGAAAATCTCGTGACTGAGCTTAAGATAGGAGAAATAAAATCTCACCGCCTCCGGTGGCTCGGTCACGTAGAACAGATGGGAGAGGATCGAAGCGTAAAGAAAGCCTATTTCGCATCATCGGATGCGCGACATTCGCTCGGACTCCCCAAATATCGGTGGAAGGACAGAGTGGAGACTGACCTGTGTGAGCTTCAAGTCCGTAATTGGAAAAATCCTGCACAAGATAAAGAAAAGTGGCGTGTTCTCGTTTTGGAGGCCAAGACACATTCTGGGTTGCTGAGCCAAAGGGGTTAGTTGGTTAGTTCAAAGGGCCAAAAGCGACCGCTTGTGGAGACTCGCTTTTGAAATGGACACGTGTCTAGATATAAGGCCCTCAAATCGCACTTCATTTTAAATCTTATTTGTTCTAAGTGTAAACTTTTGAATATTGCCGGTAACTCGGCAACTAAGACTAATTTAATATTCAACTAAAACTCTGCATCATAAAACTAAAATCATTGGCATTCGGCGACTGCCCAAAATAAACGAATTTGCGTGGGCATAGTATCCAGACAACGGTGTTTTTAAAGTCATGTTTGAAACAAAAACAGCATGTCTAATTCAGATTTAATTCTAAGTAATTCATTATCATCTAAGCATTAATCCCGGTTGGTACTTAAGCTTCCGTTTCTGAACTCAAGGATCGCCTTTTAGTTTTCTCATTTTAATTACATCATCATCATCATTATTCGAGCGTTAATAAATCGCCATTGTGTTCGCTTCGAAATCCGTGGGGTCCGCTTTCTTATTTTTCTGCTGCACTTCTCGCGATCGTCAGTGTTAATGAAGTAGTCTAGATAGTTTTAATATAATATGAAAATTCTTTACTTAAATGGTACAATGATTATACAGATTGAGATGGTTCAATACGACTGTCTTCGCTGCCTTTTCGTCGTAAGCAATATCACCCGCCGCGCGCGCGCCTTCCCCCGCTAGCCATCTCTCCGCGCCGCACGCCCCACTCGTACTTCCAGAGTTAACAGTCAGCATCTTTTTTTTGAGACCATTGGCACGCATGTCATGCCTTATGACGTTAAACCATCACATTTTTTGACATCTTAGAACCATGCTGAAATCATTATTATGATTACGGCTGACTAGATGCTCATCTAGGGCTTCATCGGTGTTATATCACGCTCTCACCAATCCCCAATCTCATTCGTCTTGTCTGATCCCTTTATCCCAACGCTCTATGCCATCCCCTCTATTCAATCCTAAATGCTGGCAACACGTTTGCTTCGTCCCTGGCGTTGCAAACTTATACAAGCGACGGTAACCTATGGCCAATAGGTAGGCCGTGTGCCTGTTTTCCAGCTTCGGAATACAAAAAATCTTGAATCTCTTCTACTAGTATCTGGCCGAGGTGGATGCTGTACTCCAGTTGAAATTTATGTTTGTTTTCGTCCAGGTCTCGCAAACAGCCGTCATCACCGACGAATGGTTTTGCGTCCGGCCCGCTTCGGTCCGCTTCGTGTGCAGTCGTGAGCGCCGCTGCGGTCGACTCTAAGCCCAAGGAGAACTCGCGAGTTGACAGAGAGTCCTTCAAGCGGAGCCATTCCGTCAGCGAAAGTATCAGCAGGGTCGACGAGAGTAAGTATTAAAAAAAATTGGTTAATATGTGTACTATTGGGGTATCATATATAATTGAAAAAAAAAGAGTACTATAGTTGGGCCGTTGTATAAAACCTTATTTAGCATCCATCAAACTGATTTTAATAGTTACGTGAAATAAAATTGGAATCGATATAAGAAGTCACACAATATCGAATCGATTAAAATAAAACGGATTATAATAAAAAAAAAAATTAGTTTAGTTAGTCTTTTTACCTTTAAAATATAGAAAATAAGCATATCTTAATTATGATTTCTGTTTAAACTTTTCGATTATAAAGCAATTTCCAGGTCACGTCACTAATATTTAAGAAAAATAAACTTTTGACAAACATAACATTGTTGTTGCAGACTCATTAGTTTAAAACCTATTTTTCTTATAGAATATAATTTTGAATGTAATTTTTATTTTTTGTGTCAAATTTTTTGTTTGTTTTGTCGAGTGAAAATTATTGAGAGGAATACACGTATAAATATCCATTGTTGTGTTTATTAAGTTTATATATTTGAAATAACACAAAAGCAGGATATTTCTATAGAAAATCACGATATCTGTCTTCAGCGACCACAACAGAATGGCGACCGTGAGTATTTTAAAGAAGCAAAGAACCATAAGTCGCAGGCTATTTTCTTTGAGTTACAATAGTTGTTTAGAAAAACTTAGCAAAGGAGAAATACATGAGGTTCGTGTAATTCTCACTATTTTAGAAGATAAAGTTAAGCAAATGTTTGATATAGAGCAAGGATGTAATTTTCAGTTTAGACCTCTCGAAGGAGGAAACATTAAAAGAACTAGATTTAGAAATCTTCTTTCAAAGAGAAACGGATTATATTTTGTTGAAGGCGCGTTGTGAAAAGCTCTTACGCACAGAGTCAGATGATATTCATGAATTTGGGAACGCTAGATCTACATCAAAAAATAAAAGTTTGGATGAAAATTTCTTAAAGGAATGTTTACATGATGATATTATTGAACAGGTAGAAAGTGATGATGATGGTCATTTCTTAGCTCAACATCCCGTCATTAAAGAAGCGATCCTAACGACAAGAGGGAGACCAGTTTTTGATGTTTCGTTAAAAGATGAAAATGGCAGGTGTCTTAAATCTAGTTTGGTACCTGGCATCAATTTATTGGAAACGATACCCAAACTTTTACTTGACTGTCGTATGTCCAAGTATGGTGTTACAGCCGACATTATAAAAGGATTTTTGCACATGAGTTTGGCGGATTCGTATCGGGAATATCTTAAATTTTTATGGAGGGCAAATGAAGATCGACGTGAGTTAATTGCTTTTCGTTACAGCAGAGTTACGTTTGGAATAATTTGCAGCCCATTTTTAGTAAATACTACCATAAAATGTCTTCCTGAAAAACGCGATTGCTGGTTTTGTATTGACTCCTATTCCCCTGGCTCGCTGTGGTGGAGAGGGTGGTATGAACGGTTGATTCGCATGCTAACGGAAATTTTGCGAAGATTGCTTGAAAAACTTACAAGTGGCCTCAAGATGCGTTTTTGTAACGAGTATCTTTTGTTACTTGTTTCTAAAGGAAAGTATAAATTATACATCCCAAGAATCGGAAAAGTTGTGTTAGTTATGACGCCTGAGATAGGTTCACTTTGGCCACTGGGAGTAATCCAGGAACATTATAAAGGCAAAGACGAAGGTGGCTAAACTGAAGACATAACACGAAGAGTAAAACATTTAGTTAAAGGTTTGTATACGTTAGAAGTTATTTAGTTGTAATATTAGGTTAGTTACTCCTTTGTTTATTTTTAAAGGGAATTTAATTATTATTTAAGAGGCAAGTTTAAACTTATCTTTGATTCGGTTTCTACATTTTTGTTCTGTTCACAATCGAAACTGCTCTTATTTTGTCAACGAATATTCTGATGTGAGTAATAACTTTTGCCATTTGCCGTGTGGAGGATGTTGCAGACTCATTAGTTTAAAACCTATTTTTCTTATAGAATATAATTTTGAGTGTAATTTTTATTTTTTATGTCAAATTTTTTGTTTGTTTTGTCGAGTGAAAATTATTGAGAGAAATACACGTATAAATATCCATTGTTGTGTTTATTAAGTTTATATATTTGAAATAACACAAAAGCAGGATATTTCTATAGAAATCACGATATCTCTCTTCAACGACCACAACCTTTGTCGTGTGTTACGTATCTAAAGAAGCGAATTGTGGTGTTTTAATTTGATATTAAATTATTTTAATATTGTTCCAAAGTTACTTTGTCAGTATTTATATGAAACTTCAAATCGGGTTTCTTAGGACGGCCAACTATAGTGTATCATAATTATAAATATCATGGAAGAATACTACTGTCCGTTTTGAATTACAGGGATTAAACTGACAATTTGCAAATGTCGATGTTTATTGTAAATATTTTGAAGTCTGAACCGACAACAAGATGGCTAATAACAATTTCAAAAATATTCAATCTCTATTTAACCAACCAAGCGATATAATATATATTATTACGATGATGAGGTGGATTATATAAGCCGACATTCTACATAATTATATATACACCTATCGATTATTTTACCTTACCGGGTCGATCTCCTAAGTGCATTATTGTCTACCTGCAACCACGTATTTTTTTTAATTCGTGCTAGATCATCCATTTTTGGCTACAATATTACTAATTATATATCCATTATTGTTATCAACAAGGCATTTGAAACGGTAAAATTCTTAAGAGGATATGAGATTAAATAAAAACATTTTTGCGGGTAATAATACACTCGGGAGACTCATCCCATTGACAGAAAATCGACATACCTAAATGGAGTTTATTTCAAATTTTGACCACAGTAGTAAGGCAGACGAATGAACAGTCAAGACATAGGCACTGGTTAATAATTGAAATGACATGTTCCGTTATTCAATTAACAGAGGATGAATCGTCTCCTGGCGCGGAGAAGACCGGGCTGGCGGTCCGCGTGCCCCGCGCCGACGATGAGACCTTCCACGCCTTCTTCGCGCCGGTGCTGCAAGCGCACGACAAGACCAACGACAGCGGCCTCGACGTGGATCTCGACGCCATCGACAGCGGGTCAAGACAATTGTAAGTTTATTTTATACAGGAGAAATCCGATTGAGGACCATGGACCGCGTGAGGGGGAAAAATCGCGGCCCGTGTGTGGCATTCGCCAGGTCGGGGTAACACTAGCATGTCAAGTGTGAGGTGCTAGTATCACACCCCAGTTAGAGATACCCACTAAAACCTATGTCCGATTTTCGAACGTCTTTGTCCGGGCTGTGGGCTCGCTTGCGCATTTATCTCCAGCCCGGACGGACGACGGCCAGCCGGGCCAGCCCTTTAAGGATGGTCCCACCATTTGCTAGCCAGAGAGTTGGGTCTCACCTCGAGGTGAGAGGGGGCGCGCGTCTCTTCTCCCCGGCCTTTATTTTTTTTTTATTACAGGAGTTCAGCAGGCAGGCAGACGGTCCACTTGATGGAAAACGGTTATCAGCGCCTATGGATATTTGCAACACCAAAGGTGCTACAAATGCGCTGCTGCTCTCATAGGAGAGACTGGAACCTGGTCACTAATGCCGGAACACAACTCAAGATTGCTATGGGACATACTTTAGAGCAGGGGTGGTAGCCATCCAGTCGGGCAAATGCCCTACCACCTGGCTGTGGGTTGTTTAGTCGCCTCTTACGACAGGCCGCCCGGCCCCAGGAAATTGTATTCTTTCTCCGTTCCTGCACGGATGATGTGCAGGATGTGCTTTATGTGCGGGTGGCGGATCTGGTTTCCTCGCCGGTCGCCTGAAGACGATTGTAACTGAACCAATTTTGCTCAAGTCATAGATTGATCAAAAGTATACAACAATTCAAACTACGAAATAGCGATTTTAAACGCGGCATTTTACTTGATTTTTATTTCCGACATTTTGGCCACTTTTCATTCATTACTTTTCAGTAGCCATGACGACGGAAGACAGATGTCAAGTGTCAATGAGTAATGATAAAGTTTTTATTCAGCCTACCCCCAACATATTCATTTTAATTACTTATTCTATGCGAGCCTAATCTAATTTACCACCGCTTCGCAACATGTTGTGGCTTGAAGAGAAGAAACAGCGCAAATAACTTTTCAGCAACATGGCCTAGCTTTAATAAAAATGAAGATAAAATAAAAATAAAAACTTATTAATCAAGTTGGGATGTACTTACTACTCGTGTTGTACTAATCGCGAAAACTTAAAAAAATATACTATGATCAAAAGTATACAAGTGAAGAGTTGGAAACTGCTTCACAATAGATATTAATAATTTATTTTTCCCGATACCGCTACATGTAATTTTAAATACGACAATAAATTGAATGACAATGTCAGTTGTTTGTATTGTCAAGAACAGAGAGACTACATTAGTATTCTTTCTCCATTCTTGCACGGCTAACAGGCATCCCGGCCTGTTTGTTTGTTAGTCCGAATGGCCGCCCCTGGCCTAAACTCTGCCCTCTTTATAGTAAACACAGTACTTAAAAAATGGCGGTTTCGAGAAAAACAAGGGAAACATATTTTTAGATATCTAAACAACATGTCCATATTATATAACTTTTTAGTGTATCAAACAAAACAAGAAAACAATCAAGCTTTATGTATAGATTAGCGCCTTGGGATAGATACCATTTCTGTAAAAAAATGGGAACCCAAAAATGTCGATTACTGCAAATGTAATTAGTAGGGCAGAAGTATGATGTCATAACTACTTTAAGTTGTTTACAGCATTTTTGGTTAGGTTCTAGTTCGCTCTACGACGTCATCAACAGATTGGTAGCACCTTCGGTCTTGTAAATGTTCATAGGCGACAGTAACCACTTTCCATTCGAATGGGCCGTCAGCCTGTTTACTGTTCTCAAGCAATAAAAAAATACCTCAAAACCAGAATAAAAAAAGTTAGATTCAGCGGCATTCGGCAAATTCCGTCGCGTGTTCATCTCGACCGTCCCGTAATGCTTACGATAGTTTTCGAGCAGTGCTTCTTATCTTCTATAACGTATGATACTAAAACATAATGACAATGGGACCGGGTCAGAAACTGCAGGTCATCCACTAATTTCAAGTACCCCACAACACTCAGAGAGGAGCGCTAACAATCGGTAATATAGCTACCAGGGATATACGTGCCCGCGCTTAGGGTTTATGAATGTAACAAGTCTAGGATAACCAGTAGGTTCAAGATATTTAATCTATACTATAATAAATCTGTAAATGGTTCGAGTTTGTACAATACGTTTATAAATTTGAAAAAAATCAGGGGCTAATTTGGACCCGCAGATTCCGAAAATACAATTGTTAGAATTTTTGTCTGTCTGTCTATTTGAGAGCATCACGTGAAAACTACCAAACGGATTTAAATGAAACTCGACATGGGCTTAAAATGACGTCGTTTCCATGGGATAGATAAAAATAGCGAAAAAGATGGCGTTCCAATCGAATCTTTTTTGGAAACTACTGAATGTATATCAATGAAACTCGACATATTGCTGGCTTATAAGCCGAGTTAACACTTATGATACATTTTATCACCATAAATGAAGTCATTTCCTTAGAATAGACGGATTAGCAAATTATATGGCGCTGCAATCGCGTTTTTCAATTCACTGACGAATACGTTGTCATAAATAACATGTCATTCATCATCATCATCACCATCACCACCATCAACATGATATTTATTTAATAAAGTACCCAGATCTATTAGGGATGATAGTATATATTTGTTTAAAAATATATACTATATTATTATTCGAAAAATACTATTACGACGTTAAAAATTTTCTTGATGACGAACTCTAAATTAAATTTGACAAAAATCAATATATACTATGACAAACTTTATTATTCTAATATTTCAATTTTACATTTTTACATTGTATTCTATGTAGAATAACTCTGCACTTGACATATTAGCTATTATTACTGTATAATTCTAGAAAAAAGATAGTACTACTAGATTGAGTGGATTACAGTCTATTTTTGCTAGTTAGTTGATTTTCAACTTTTAATTAATCTTTGCATGCCTGAAAGGGCAATAACATGTGAAACATAAAATAACACATTGTCATGTAATGTTTTTACTAAACATGTTTTTAAGTAAATAAATGATTTCATTTGATTTAATTCATTGTATAACTTCAAATCAGGTTGGCTTCAACTTACCTCTATGATTTGTTTGGGCACTGTTGTCTAGACTATGGACTTAGTGTCTTTGTTATTTATTATATGTAAAAAATTGAATTAGGTTTTTGTATAAGTAAAATAAAGCTCCTACCTAGGCTTTGTTACGCGCCGCGGGGCAATCTCTAGTATTACTAATAATAGTAAACTAATATATACATAGAAGCCGCTTAAATGTATTTCCAGGTTGGCGAGCGAGTGGACCCGCAGGGCGAAACGCGAGCGGCGGCACGTGGCCTCCCGCAACCCGCTGAAGGCGCTGGCTGCCAGAACGGACCTGCGGGAGGAGTACGTGGCCCTCCCGTCCACCATACGGGACCAACTAGTTAAGGAGAAAGGTCAGTATTGCTAACTCTCTTTAGCCACTTGGCGGAAAGGAAACCATTGCACTTTTCTCATATTCGTACGTCTGTCTATATGTGTATCTGTCTGTATGTCATGTAATATTTTTTTAAAGGAATTCTTTTTTATGAACCGTATACCTGTGTATTTTTTAATTTAATTATAATAGGTTGGGGAAAAAGTCTTTTCGCATATAGTATGTATGAACTTGTAATAAGATCTCTTTGGCTATACCATTTGTATCTGGCTGGTTTTGGTATCATTAAAAAGTTTTAATTTTAAAGAAGACAATACCAAATTCAAATTAGGAAAATGTGTGATTTTCATTTGTTTTTCTTATTGTTAAAATGAGTGAATCTAATCAAGAAATTCGATACATTTTAAAATTTTACGACAAAAAAGGTAAAAATGCAACACAAGCCGCGAAAAAAATTTGTGATGTTTATGGACCTAATGTAGTATCTGTGAGAGTAGCGCAAATTTGGTTTAAGCGTTTTTAATCCGGAAATTTGATATCCAGGATGCACGTCGCCCTGGTCGCCCTAGTACTGACAAATTTGATGCCATTTTTGAAAAAGTGGAGCAAGATCGGCTCGGTATATTAGTAGTTACGATGTAGCTGGAGAACTGGGAATTGACCACAAAACGGTTTTGGCGCATTTGAAAATAGCTAGGTACACAAAAAAGCTCTATATTTGGGTGCCTCATGAGCTCACTGAAAGAAACCTAATGAACCGTTTACTCATTTGTGATTCTTTATTACGACGTAATGAAACCGAACCATTTTTGAAGAAGCTGATAACTGGTGATGAATCAGGAGGAGTGTTGGATCAGGTACGACAAGAACGTGCGAAAAAGATCGTCGTCAAAGGCCGGTCAGGCTTCCCGGACAGTGGCGAAGCCCGGGTTAACTCGCAACAAGGTGATGCTGTGTGTATGGTGGGATTAAAAGGGCATTATTCATTATGAGCTGTTACCCCCAGGCAGGACCATCGATTCTGAACTGTACTGCGAACAACTGATGAGATTAAAGCAAAAAGTTGAGAGAAAGCGGCCGGAATTAATCAACAGAAGGGGTGTGGTTTTTCACCATGATAACGCTAGACCTCACACATCTTTAGCCACTCAGCAAAAGTTACGAGAGTTTGGCTGGGAGGTGTTAATGCATCCGCCGTATAGTCCTGACCTTGCACCTTCAGATTTTCACCTGTTTCGTCTCTGCAGAATTCCTTAGGCAGTGTCAGGTTAACATCACGAGAGGACTGCCAAAACCACTTGTCGCAGTTTTTTGATCAGAAGCCCCAAATTTTTTATTAGCAATGGGATCACGTCCCTACCTACAAGATGGCAAAAAGTTATCCAACAAAATGGCACCTACATACTTTAGTCAAATGTAAATAAACTTTATAAAAAAACCTTTTGAAATTTTATATAAAATGCGAAGAAACTTTTTCCCCAACCTAATATATAAACATAAATTGTTAAAAGTATCCTGTAATTCAGGTTGCCTGGAAGAGTTCACGTTAAGCGATAAGGCCACATTATGTATCGCCGCAAAAGTATTATAATTTTTTCATTTTGTATTTGTTTTGGTGAATAGTATTGTTATCTACATATCTATGCATACTCTACATGAAAGTATAAAAAGTATTTTTATGCATATAAATATGTATGTTTCTACATTTTAACAGTTTGCGTTTTATTTTTTAAGATTTTTTATCAGAGAAGCATTTTCAACAAATAGTTTGTAACAAATGGACTGACAGCATCTAAAGACGGTCATGTAGATAAAATATAGTGTTGAACATGATTATAAATAAATATAAAAATTATCGTTATAATAAGTATACTGTGTTGTTGTGGGGATATAAGCTAGCTATAGGCATTGAGATTGGTTTAAATTTGTTTAGTAGTTTTCACCGAATGCTCCGATATACAGACAGGCAAAAATTTTAAATATTACTTTTTGGAAATCTTCGGGTCCGAAATAGCCTCTTTGACGCTTTCTTATTTTTAAAATTGTACAAAATAGACAAACTGCAATAGATTCATGTTATCTATACTAACATTATAAAGAGGTAAGGTTTGTGAGTTTGGATGTTCGGGCTAATCTTCGGTACTACTGATCCGATTTTGAAAATTCTTTCACCAGTAGAAAGCTACATTATTCCCGAGTAACATAGGTTGTTTTTGGTTATGATTAATATACAAAAAAAAATGTTTTACGCCCAGCGAAGTGGGTACGCGAATGCATGTCAGTTATGTTACACCAGTAACATTCCCCGCAAGAATTGCGCACATCTTCATACGAGGTACTGCGAGTGCTTTCTGGATTTATGAATGAATTAATGGTTTAGCCCTTTATTAGCTTAATTAAACCTTGATATGCGTGTGTATTTTTTGAAGACGCCCAGCGAAGTGGGCATGGATCAGCTAGTTATAGATATAGAGATGTATTTTTCTTACTATTTTACGCGGTACTGGAAATTTTAAGTTATTTTTCCATTTAGTTTGTAACGCTTTTGACTTCAGTGACAGCAAATTGCGGTCTGGCCGCTGAAGCCTTGGCTGCGCTTGCGACTAAAGAGGACTTCTCGAACGTGGCGCTGCGCAGCGCTGCGAGCGCCAACACGACGCCGCACGGAGTCAAGCCCACTATGCTGCTGCAAGTCAAGGGCAGGAGGCGTGTGCAGGTATTTTTTTTTCTATTTCCGGGCATATTTTCATCAATTATAAGAGATAGATGAAGATTATTTCATTTTTGATAAGCACTCCACATTCTCGCGATAACAGCATCGCACCATCGCACACGAAAAAAGTATACGAAAAACTGTTTCGTATTATCTTAAAGTTTACGTGAGAATGTGGAGAGCGCTTAAAAAATTATTAAGACGGACTTTTTACTGGGAATTAGTAGAAGCAATTTTGCCAGAACTAATCTGTTTCTTACATGACGTGGTGGCGAGTTCTGCATAAAATGTTTGTGTCTGTGTCACAGGCGACTCTCTTACTGACTGTTTGCTGTCATGAACATTGTAGGGATTGAATTAATGCTGAATGAATACCTTTTATTTAAAAATGTTATTTATTTTCCTATATTTTAGACACGACTCGTCGAGCCAGTTCACACGAGTGTAAATCGCGGCGATTGCTTCATACTTATCACTCCCGATCATCTGTTCCTGTACATAGGTCTATACGCTAACGTGATTGAACGGTAAATATTTTTTTTAATGTCCTCATTGTAGACTAATTTGATAATTAATAGTTATTAATTTAAAAAGTCAGGTTTAAAACATGTCATTACATGCTGTTTAATACTTCAGTAATTTTATTTTTAAAATTAAAAACAAGACGGTTACAAATTAAAATGTAATTTTCAATTCTGTCGCTGCAGAAAATAATTACTTAGCACGCCAATGAAATACATATAATTTTTATATTTCATTATAGTTGTAATATGTACCGTACAATTAAAACTTTATAATTTGTTCTTAGTCGTATCCGTAGATAAGGTTATCCTTAGGTGTGGTTTAAGTAAATAAGTTAAAATCTTCACAAATCTTCAAATGTCAAAATGAGGTCTATTCTGCGGCTCAACTATAGTTCTATATTCTTTATCTGTATTCTTTTACAGGAATCGTAGTTCAGATATCGCCATGCATATCTTAAACACAAAAGACTTGGGCTGTAAAAATTCCACCGGCATCATAAAGATCGATGAACAAACCAAAAATTATTCAAACAAACATTGGAACCAATTTTGGTCACTTTTAGGCGTAAATGAAGACGTCGAAGATTATAGTCCCATTGAAACAGGTCACCCTGACGAAGATGAGATTTATGAGACTTGCGTCGTTCAAACGAATATGTGCTATGAAGTTATGGACGATGAATTGGTGCCAATAAAGGAATATTGGGGCCAAATGCCCAAAATAGCAATGCTCAACCAGTCAAAAGTTATTGTTTTTGACTTTGGTTCAGAAATGTATATCTGGTACGGGAAGAATGTCCCGCTCGAAAGCAGACGACGTGCCGCTCAACTAGCCCAAGAATTATTCGACGATGGATATAATTATGAAGAATGCCATATTAATCCAATAAATGCCGCTATATACCAAGGTGCTCGTGAAAAAGCTGGTTCTCCCGAAAAGATATCAAAATCCCGACCCGATTGGGCGATGTTGTCGAAAGTCACCCAACATATGGAAACGATACTATTCAAGGAGAAGTTCCTCGACTGGCCCGATTATACCAGAGTTATCAAAGTTAAAGCTCCCGAAAACAAATCTAATAGTGTAGAAATTACTCCATGCGATGCCGAAGAAATGTGGTCGAACGAATACCAAGATCCAGATCTCATATTAGAAGGATCTCATATCGGTAGAGGTACAAATTATTACGACAAAGAGAACATGAGGCATTACGATATCAAAACTAAATCCGTTTGCAAATGGGTGATACAAGAATACGATTATCAGAAAGTAGATAGCGATGCAGATATAGGCGATTTCTATTCAGGTGATAGTTATATCATTAGATGGGAATACCAGATCACCGTTTCGGGGAGAGAACTGAACGGAAAACCTTCGAAGCATAACGTTACCGGCCGAGAACGTTGCGCCTATTTCTGCTGGCAAGGAAAGGATGCTTCTTCAAACGAAAAAGGAGCAGCCGCTTTACTCACTGTTGAGTTAGATAGAGAGAAAGGTCCTCAAGTCCGAGTATCTCAAGGAACCGAGCCGCCTGCCTTTTTGAACCTCTTCCAAGGCAATCTAGTTATCCACCAGGGCAAAAAAGATACCGATAAAAGCCGATACAGATTATACATTACTCGTGGCAATTTGGCCAATGAGGCTTATTTACTCCAAGTGCCATGTTCTGTTAGACAGTTAAGGAGTAGAGGTTCTTTACTCCTGGTGGATACAGAAAAGGCTAGATTATACATTTGGCACGGATCAAGAAGTCTTAAACACACGAAAGGCATAGCGATAGAGCTGGCTAACAAATTGATTGCAAGGAACTCTAGTTATCTATTCGGGGATAAGGTTTTAGAGGTGAAGATCGAAGAGGTCAAAGAGGGCGAGGAGCCGAAAGAGGTTCTGGAGGGTTTGGGGGTGACTAACAAGCAGTACTACAAGTCTGTGTTGATTGGGGGTGGGGAGAGTGGCGGGGAAGTGACGCCCCGGCTGTTCCATTTCTCGGACTTGGGGGGCTCGTTCGAGGCGCACGAGGTGCTGTCGCCGCTGCGGCATCCGCTGCTGGCGACACCCTTCCCTTTTGAACAAAAGGAGCTGTATTCGGCCTCGCAACCGGGTGAGTTTCTCATATTTTCATATTCATACTAATATATAAATTTATTAACTGCATTGTATAATGTACTATTTTTATTCATGTTGTATTGTCCTTTGTGACTTCACTTGCTGGTCCGAAATGGAATAACAAGGGCACACAAAAAGCACAAATGATCTATACATTTGACCTGACCCAGGCCTATAAGTAGTTCAATGCGCTGAATCGGAACTTGAAGTGTTTTTGGCTCGTACATCCTCAACATTTTGAGTAAATTGAAAACAACGAGAGAATTAATGCTCTGTGGTCAACGCCCACTTCGACCCACCTCTTGACATGCTTCGTTGTGAGCACTGTGTGAGCGAAAATTATGACGGTTTCGCCACGACCACAACGACCGTGGTCGCTTTGTGGAACGACTGGAAGGAGCATTTTGGGCATTGTGAGCCGCAAGTGGAACGTAGCCAATAAATTTTAAATTACCATTCTTAATTCAAATCGGTAACCAAACACAAAAAATTTGTACCTCAGTCCAGTAGCATCACGTACATTTTGAACAAAATCATTAATTTTTTTTCAATTCACTCTACACTGATTTTGGATTGGTTAGTGAGTGATTATAGGTTTGGTTTATAATAGACAGTCAGTTGAAATTATATGCTTTTGTGATTTTAGCTCTATTCCTGTTGGACGACGGCAAGTACGTGTGGCTGTGGCAAGGCTGGTGGCCCAGGAGTGAGGACGGAGAACTCGAACCTGCAGAGATCAACACCGGTAAATTATATTAAAATTCTAGTGTTTGGCCAATTCAAGAAGACACTCTAATTATTCACAAACTTTTTATAGGGAAATTCTAATACTAATGTTGTTACGTTACGATCTTAAAACATAAATGAAACCATTAAAAGTGAAGTGCGGAGGTTATTTTTTTGCATGATTTCCAAATTCGACAAAAAGCAACAGAAGAAAGTTTGAATTCAAAGACAGACATGATTGTTTACATATTGTATTAAATACTCTTTGGTTATTTGGAGTTGCCATGCTGATATTTATCCTGTGAGATTGTGGTATCACACCGATCCAGTCGGCCTTAAGAGCTGTAATCAAATTAATGATTCCACTACAGGTTTACCATGTTTGGTTAGTTGTGTAAATTTATCTACAAAAATATCAATTCAATCTATTCTATTAATAATTCCTCCCGATGTGCATGCGCAGTAGACAATGTATGAATCGTATAAGCGGAACAGAGCTAAGAATGCATAGCAAGCAAGACTGTCATTTCCGCTTGCGAATGAAGTTCAATGTAGATTATTTACATGTCTGAAACCGGTCTGTACTTTTCTGTGTAAACTAAAATTGCCGATCGGAATTATAAGTTGTCACACGAATTTCATAATTTTTGACCTCTTCCCCGTCTATGCGTGAGACCTCTCCCTTCCTAGTGTGACGGCACATATTTAGCAATTTTACAACAACAAATTATTAAATTATAACGGCAGTTCGGTATGTAATTAGTTTTATTTCCATTTAAATTATTTTTTAATAATTTTCCAATGCAGTATATTTCTGGCTCGAAGGACCATTAAGTGTACGGTTTGTACATTTCCAAAGTTTCTGAGCTTAATCGTCGTTAACGATGGACCCCGTTTGAATGGTGTTGCCAAGCCAAACCACGTTGAGTTTTTGTATATTGTTTATTAAGGCCGTATGATGACCTGAGACGCACAATTGGCAGTGCACAAGTGCCCCACGTGATGGTGATGTTAATACGTCTGTTTTAGTATATTGTTTGTTGCGTATTCATATGTAAAATACGCTGTACGAGCAATATTGGCTTGTACACACTGCTTATACAGATCGAGTTTGAGATATTTTGAAGTTTGTCGTTAACAGTTCAAAGTTTGTCTTTTAAAGGTTAAATATATTAGATTAGGAAATGTAACGTCACGAAATATCGGACCCGTCTCACCCCTTGTCAGACTTTCTCGACCCCCTGTTAACGTGTGACGTAATTTATGGATGGCCCTTTACGACGTGTTTGTTTTTGCTTATTGTAAAGGTGTGGGCGCATTTGCGGGCCGATGGCAAGCGATGCGTTTGGCGGCGTTGCGCACCGCGGAGGCGTACTGGCGCGTGTCGCGCTCGTCGCGGCCTGCCGTGCGCGTCGTCGCCGCCGGCCTCGAACCGCAGCAGTTCACCGACCTGTTCGACACGTGGCAGGACCACGACCAGGCCGCGGACGCCAACATTGCCGTGAGTGTGCGCTACGCCTTATAACGGTGTGACGGGTGTATGGAAGCGATTGGTTTAAGGGTACACTTTTAAGGAAACTGACAGCATTGTAAATTATACGTTTATCTAATTTGATTTTTAAAAGGTTATCCAACTAAACTCCGCGTAAAGATTTAGGGTTTATTCTGATTAATGAAACAAAACAAATTATATAATTCTATGGCGTAGTTGTTTGTTACTAATTGAAAGCGAATATTTTTTTTGTTAGTACTGTAAAATTAAAAAAGAATATTTATCTCGAGTTATTTTTTAAGTAGAATGATAACTTTTTCTCAGATTAATGAATCAATCTTTTGTATAAAAATATATGGTGTTTACGTCTCTTAAGTGTACATATGAAATACCTACAGTTATGAAGTTGGATATGGTCAGATATCTGTAAATATGGCTTGGATCGTCTTTAGTAATTAATACATATAACTCATTCTCAAAACGTACAACTTTTACGATATAAGACTAAGTTATTATGTATAAATATACTGCGCCCAATATTTACAGTATAAGACTACGTTGTTATATATAAATACATTAACTATGCTAAATTTTCACGGTATTATGGTATTAAGCTTTATGTATAAATACACTTCGCTCAATATTTCCAGTATAAGACTAAAATATCTATGCATAAATACGCTTCGCTTGAACGCTTCCCACAATGTATCTATTCGCACGTGCCTTGATGGGGTGCACTGTAAATTCCAGCACGGATTTAAGGCCGGCGAAGTCCTATCCGCTGAGAGCGAGATCTCGCGGCTGACGAGCAGCGTTGGGGTGCTGCCGCTCGCGGCGCTGCAGCGGCGCCCGCTGCCCGAGCACGTCGACCCGCACCACCTTGAGAGGCATCTCTCTACGCCTGATTTTATGGTATGTATGGATTGTATGGTATTGGACCACCCTCGACTGCCACTGTGAAGTTGCCCTACGTGATAGACGATGTGTTGGAGAGGCGTAAGTAATTTGTCGTCGTTTGTGATCGAAGTACCGAATAGAATTATGTTTGTGTCAAACGCTCGCTGCCCACATTGCTATTCACTATAACTTGTCGTGTAGGATTACCAACAATCAAAAATATTAACACCCAAAACTAGAGTCAAAAACACCTAAAATTGCGATAATTACTAGAAAACACCGACAGTAAAATAAGAATAATTTACGTTTTGTAATAATCTCTATTTATAACCTCTTTTGAAACATGATATTGGAGTTTTTGGCGGGAACTGAAAGGGGACGTAGTGTTGTGCAGTTTTATTTTCTAAAAATGTGTAAAATTGCTCTAAAATTAACAACAGTTGTAGGATATTGATAATTTTGAGTAGTAACTATGTGTTTTTGTGAGAATGTGAACTATATAGCCAAATGTGGCTTTTCGGGTTTTCACAAGAACTCCGTCGAATGGCGTCGATTGTACCCTACAATACCACTGAGCCTGGCTTAAAGGCCTAGTTGCCACGACATAAACTTTAAAAAAAACATGATATTAATTGATATTTTTTATAATTTGGTAACCCTGCGCGTTAAGTTATCGTGAACGGGGAATATACATTATTGGCGCACTAAGAAGAGACACGTGCGGTGCGTCACTTATCGATCAACATACCTTTTCATAGTTTTAGTATCGACATTACACTGGTGGGTCAGTTCGCCTCCCATTAGGCCTGTAAGTATGAAAATGAGAGCCGTACCAGGCGTTGTCTTATTCCCACACTTCATTGCCCAGCGGGCAGCGCGTGTTTGTCTTGATTATAGTAATTAAATCAAAATAATTAAAATTTTATCCATGACCGCTGTATTCACGTTGATAAAGTCTAAAAGCATGTGTTCTATATACATAAACATATACCGATTTTCTTCGATTGAGCTATACATATGCCATAGATATACATATTTATGTATATAAGATATCCTTGTTATCTAACATGGATATATTGAAATATCTCATTTATGTAGGGAATTTCCTAAATCTTTGTCTCATAAGCATGTTGTATGTGTATTTCAGGAGGCTTTCGGTATGACCAAAGAAGAGTTCTCAGTACTACCGGCATGGAAGCAAACCAACATGAAGAAGGACGTCGGCCTTTTTTGACCAACTCGCCTTCAAGCACTTGTTGAATTTATCCACTCGCGATACTCAGCGCTACTAGGCATGGCGCGCGGGGAATGACCCCACGGTGAGACGTTTGAACGTTTATTGTTAATCGCGCGACGTCGAGTGATCGCGCTCTTTTGCGACCTAGTTCATCGCGCGACGTCGAGTGATGGCTAAGAAAAGTAAACAATCTGATTATTTATTCGAGTGCATTCAGATTTTCCCCCCCCAGTCTAGAAGTTTACATGAGTGTGTGCTGGTCAGCTTTTGTCGTTTTGGAAAAAGCGTGATGTTCATATTAAAAAGCGATCTCTTGGAAAAATATAAGGAAAGTATAGGGTCAAATATCGCTCTATTTAGATAATAAAAAATTTTGTACAACCGCAGCTATTTCATACTTTTTTACGAAGAAAAGTGTTATCGATGGATTTGATAAAAACATTATAAAAATTAACGCATAAGAATAAGCACGCTTTAAATTCTATTGTAATCAATGAATAAACCAATTGTCGTTTTATACTAATGATATAACAATGTGCAGTTCTTTTAATCTGAGACTTGCAGATCGGTTGTTTTACATTTTTAAATCGAAAAAATATAAACATATCATAAATTTTTTAAATCATATTCTATTGTTATAAATCATGATTGTACGCTCAATTTCAAGTACTTACGTCTCTATACATCATTCGTTCGCGAACAAATCATTCCTTTACAAAAATATCATTCACTCGTGATATGATTCGAGTGCAAAGTAATTATTCGTTCGCTAACAAATCCATCCATAGTCATTCATTCATTCGTTCCTATTACGACGATTGTCGGTCAAAAGTCTTTAATTCAAAGAATTGTACTTAACTATGTATTCGCTCTCGTGATATTTTCATGTAATCGCGGTAGACAATAGATAAATAGTTTACGAATATTAATGATGAAAAATAATGCTGTGGATTTGTTTGTTGGAATTGTGCGTAGAAGGCTTAAATGAAATTGTCTTTTGTCGCATCCATGTGCGAAACGCGAGTAAAGTCGCGTGTTTTAATTTGTATATAGATTTGTTTACTTTATTTATTACTTAACCTGTTCCTCTTATTAAATTTTTAACATTTTTGTAATACCAATTTGTAACATAACATTTTAATTTTTTAGTATTATTAGAAGTGTAATAGAAAGTCTAAGCAAGCATGGATATGACAAAATTGCAATGTTTTTTTGTGTAACAGTGGTGATATTTTATTTGAAGTATTGTTGAACGGTGCCTGATGCCAAAGATGGTAGTTTTGATAAAGAATGAGTTGGCTGGACAATTTTTGTTCCAACTATAACTATAATCTGTGCGTAGCGTTCGACAATATTGGATAGTAAAAAGTATTTTGTAGGCGAAATGTATCTGGTCAACGTATGGTTATCTGTTTGTTATAAAACGCTAGATATACAATACTTTAATATAATTATTCGCTTTAGGGGTAGGCTTTTATAGTAGTCGCGACGGCAGGAATTAAATGCATTATTGCAGTAACGTGTTACGTGTGTTATGCTTGTAACACTGATCGACGGTTTGACATTTCTGAGGGTTGATAGAGGCTTAGAGTATCACTGTCTCTTTTTAATACACGAAGATTCATATATTTGCATCCTTATTACCTATTCCGATTTGAAACTTCAAAAATCGAATACGAATTTCAGCTTACGTTGTTGCCAGCTATAACGGTATTCCAAATTTAAAATACCAGTTGTAGATATTATATTTGTAGAGACGAAAGTAATAGATTATTTGATTAAATTGCCGTTGAGTATAATTACATATAGGGTTGTGTGCATAATGTGTGTAATTTCCCCGTCGCATTACTAGTTACATATTTTAACACATCACATATCTACTCATTGCTACACTTTTATACTGTGAGTTAGGCGGACCATTATTATGTAATTGATTTTAATATACGGTTTGCCATACTGTTTTTTCTTTTGTTTTATACTGTAAAGAGTTCGGAAACTCGTGTATATTTTTGACATGTATTTAAATTTTTCATTTTCCTATTGACCATTAAATTGAAATCGTATGAAACTTTAGCTATATTCATGGACCTTTATAAATAAATAAAGTACTCTTGCCTTACTGCTTTTTATTCGTTTATTTTAACATTAAATTCAGAATGTTCCAAAAATCAAAAATTTGTCTATGATGTTTTTCTATATTAAAATTTTGAATTAAAACTTTAAAATATTTACTTTGTACTTTTTTAACAATTACTTAAAAATATTTTTTCAACAGCAGTTTGTTAAATTTAAAAATTAGAGAAGCATTGGCATAGTTGAATACCTTGCTGTCCTGGCCGTTTGATTTATGGAAGGTCTATGAATTTAAATAATAGTTTCTTGTGTAAAGACCGGCCTTTTTGATTTGACATTTCAATGGTGCTGAAATTTCGTGCTATCGGTATCAAAAATATTATAATACAAAGGTGTTTGTATTAAGTTTGCATTACTTACTACTGAATTTAATTTTTTGTAAATTGAATTTTGTAATATTTTGTATAAAGAAAATAATATATACTCTATCGACTCGCTCGCTATACTGTTAGCGACAGAAAATTGCCAGTATTTTATAGATTTTACTGCCAATGAGTAGAGTAACTCTTAACAGTCGTATTTAGTTAACTTTTAACCCTTTAATGTCCTAAAATGCATTTACGGCCGAACAAGCGACGCGGGCCTACCGTGACATGATAACGTATCTCTCAAATCCAATGTGTAATGTTTTGCTTTGGTTGTGTTAATTATACCCATAATTATTATTGTATTTGAGATTTATTTTGTATAATACGATGTAATAAATTGCAAAAATATTTATGATACTTTGTTTTATTGTCTTTAGTCCCTTCTTCTTTTATGATGTAAGTTTTGAGGGCCTTAAGCGATTGTCTTTGTGTCTAGATATATTGGTAGATGTAAGACATAGTATAGTTGCTCTATATTTTGATACTTGTCATGTTCGTCATATGAATCCGCGAAAACTACCTCTTTAGGCCCTCTGGTCTGGATGTTTCTAGGATCGACCCATGTCTGACACATTGAAGTAGGTATAAATTGTTGTAAAGACTTTAATAGGACATTATGAGACAAAATTTTTCTTCTATTCAAATATGTTTCAAGTGTCGATGACTATTCAAATACATATAAATCTCCAAATAAAAGCCTAAGACTAATTATAGACCTTTGTTTAATAGTAAGGCCGAATGTGCTTAATGGGGATTTGCTGGAGCGTCGTGGGGACCTATTGGATTTTGAAAATTTGACGATGGGAAGCCTACAAGACTATATAGATTATATAATGTTTCTCTTTCAGCGGTGGGAGAAGCCTCTATAGGTTTTCAAAAATGTAAAAAAAAACTATCGCTTGGACATACTCGAGCGTGTCACACATTTACAGTTTAGGCGCCCAACGTGTATCTGATAACAAAGGTATGCTAATCTGCCAACTTGCACGGTGGGGGTGGCCACAAGGAAGAGAAAAGAAAATGTCAAAAAAAAACAATGGTTTGCGGCGCTCGTACGTCAAACTATTTTACAAAACACAAAAATTGTAGGAAATGTTCTCTAGTTTAACTTTGTAATAAATGTTTTCATCGTAAAGTGGGTCGGAATCTCTCTCGTATATTGTCAAAACCGATTAGGTGCCATTTTTCCATTATGGCTACGCGAACGGCCAAGATTCGAGGTGGTAAAGTTAAAATTCCTTGTTTTACTATTCTTACAAAAAAAAAACAACTGCGCTCGAGAATATCAAGACGACATTTTTTTGAAAATTTGAGACCCTGCCATTCCCTTGCGTTACATCGTCAGATTAGTGAAATGCACGCTGTTCAGTTAGTAATTAACCCACCTTACCTTAATATGACGCGTTCGAGTAAATCCAAAAATCCCTCTTATACGGCTCCTCTTCTATAATAAACGAGGGATTGGAGTTCATACGGCATCTCGTAAAAACACGTTTCATTGAACTCATGATATTTTTTAAACTGACTTACAAAATAAGCAGACCAAGCCCCGAGCACTCAGCGTGAAGCCGGATAAAGGAAGCTAATCGCGACGCAGTGCGTTACCAGAACTTGGTATTAAATAATCGCATTAGTATGGATAAAGGTGGAAAAGTTTCGAGTGTATACGTTACTATTAACCACACAGACGCAAACCTCGTATATATTATATAAGTTTATGCACACAAGTTTATAAAAAATGCTTCACTTCATTTGACCCTTTTGTTCGTGTAGGTTCCGTCTATTCTTTTATTTGTTCGTCTGAGCACAAAAAAATTTCATTAAAAACAATTATTGACCGATATAGTACAACTATTGTTCATTTTATATGTATTTTATCACTTACATTTCCTACAAAGAGTTTATCTTTTTGGCTATATTTGTTTACCCACGGAATAATATCATTTATTGGCATAAACATTATACCTACAATGTCCTGACCCGGGATATAATCTAGCACTGTGTCGAATTTCATTCAAATCCGTCCAGTATTTATCACATTTTAACATGCACACAGACAAAAATTCTAAAAGTTAAATCTGCTGCTCCAAATTAAGCTCCCTGATTGTAATCTCTCTTTATATTCAATATACGAATTCGTCCTCTCCCCCTACACATTTATTATATTATAAATATGTAGATATAAGATTATTAAGTAATACAGCACTACATCTTCTGCTGTACTACTTAATAATCTATCTAGAGTACATCTACTCTCATGGGTGTGAATGAACCAGAAAAAATTAACGATCGTATTCATATTGAGTTAGAGTAAGTTGGAAGGCTTTAAACTTACTCTAACTCAATATGTATAAGACCGTAAGTTTCTAATGTTCTGAAGTAGTCAGTAGTCATAAGCAATTAATGTTTACTAGTGCGGTTAAAACGCATTTGGTGATGTTAAATAAAACAATAAAATCGAAATTGCAATTTCAACCATCAAACGGCAACTCACTTATAATTAATAAATTACGTATTTACAAAATTGCACAAAGTATATATAAATAACTATTTACGGCTAAAATTAATAAAACTATCTTCTTAAAGCACATCGATTAAGCATTTCGTGTTGAAAGTGCTAGAATGCTTTATTACGTGAAGATATTGAAAAATCTTTTAAAGAAACTCTTTTTACGTTCTTCAAACTCCTCTTCTTCTTCTTCAACTTCTTCTTGGCGTTCTTCTAACTCTTCTTCCAGCTCACTGTCGTCTTGAGCGCTGGGGCTGTCACTCTCTTCATCTTCGTCATTTTCACCTTCATCTTGCTTCATTAATCTCCTCATTATATCATTTACTACTTCGTCTTCATCATCACCATCAAGTTCGTTTTGCAAAGAACGTTTCAAACGCTTTTTTTTTGCCTCTTGGTCCTCTTCTTCCTGTTTTTTCTTTTCTTCTTCGGCTTCATCATCGTTTTCTTCTGCTTCTTCCTGGCGTTTCTTTTTCTTTTTTTCTTCTTCACCATCATCGTCTACTTCTTCTTGACTATTCTTTTCCTCTTGTTCATCACTTTCGTCTTCTAATTCTTCTTGGCGTTTATTTTCTTCTTCTATAACATCTTCCTCTACCTCTTCCTGACGTTTCTTTTTCTTCTCTTCATCTTCATCGTCTTCTACTTCAACATCATCTTCATCTAGTTTCTTCTCTTCATTATCGCCATCTTCTGTTTCTTCTTGACGTTTCTTTTCCGTGCCCTCTTCGTCATCTTCTACTTCTTCCTGGCTGTTCCTTTCTTCTTGTTCTTCCTCTTCCTCTTCCATTTCTTCCTGGCGTATTTTTTCCTCTTCATCATCATCATCATTCACTTCTTCGCTTTTCATTAATTCCTCTTCTTCTTCATCTTCCACTACTTCCTGCCGTTTCTTGAATACTTTGACGAACTTTTTGATAGTATCTTCCTGCCAGTCCTCAACACCTGAACCTTCTTCTTCGTCAGCTTCCTCTAATTCTTCCGAATCAATTGGCTCAGGTTCTGGGAGAGGTTCCAATTCTTCGGGTTCTGATTCAGGTTCGGGTTCTCCTTCAGGTTCGGGTTCTGGTTCTTGTTCGGGTTCGGGTTCTAGTTCGGGTTCTGGTTCGGGTGCTGGTTCGGGTTCTGGTTCGGGTTCGGGTTCTGGTTCTGGTTCTGGTTCGGGTTCGGGTTCGGGTTCGGGTTCGGGTTCGGGTTCTGGTTCTGGTTCTGGTGCTGGTTCTGGTTCTGGTTCGGGTTCCGGCTCTGGATGTGCGCAGTGGGATGGTGCTGGAGACCAATCACAAACCTAATGAGAAATAAGTTGTTCTATTAACAAATCTCAAAGTACATTATACAAATATTTTAAATTACAACAATATTTTTGAGAAAATATTTTAACCGAATACGATTCCTAAAGTACACAGGACAGTTCTAGTTTGGAAGCAAGTTTTCAACTCACTATCTTAAATTGTATTGCACTGTATTTACTTTGTGTGTAATATATTAATATGTAATTGGCCTCTGTGGTTGTTTGGGCTAAAAGCCTTTGCTGACTGAACTCACTGGAACGCAGAGGCTCCGAGTTCCATATCTGGAATGGTAATTTTCGTAAACGAACTTTCTATTATTTGCTATGGTCTGGGTGTCTGGGATCGGTCCCAGATAGTCTGTTATATAGTATCGTTAATATATAACGGACCCGAGTGGTCCGTTATACATTATTCATAATACAAACGTAACATACTTAGCTTGGGGATATAGAATTTATGTGTTTGTCTGCTGATTTATTATTAATTTATTGGTGTAATAAACACCATTAAATAAATATTATTTTAGTAAAGAGTATGTATTTGCTTTAAATAAGATAGATTGCATAAAATTATTAGAGCCAACTTCTTCATAACGAATTTTAGATTAATATAGATACAAGACGTTTTATTATTGTAAATTGTTTCAAGTTTGATAATAACAGCTCACGACGTTCCACTACTGAGCTCGGATCTTCAATTTTTTTTTTGTGGGTGTGTGTGTACAGTATACTTGTCACATTGGTTCGTTGCGGATTAGCGTAATTGACACATTAGTTATTTCAATGTACAGGTTTCATCACGATATATTTTTTGCGTGATAATTGTAAATATTTGTTTAGTTTGAAGATAAAATATGTAATTGTACACTTTTGCCTTTTCCCCAATCATTTCAGTGTCGAAACAAAATTCCACGGTGTTAAATTATAGCAGAAGAAGTTAGCATAATTTCATATCAAACCAATAAATCTCAAATTATATATAGTCCTCCTTGACGTATCCATCAACGGCGGAAAAATCTCAAATTATGCTGCGCAGTCTATCTAGACATTCAGCACTTGTTTTTAATGTCTTCAGATGCAGTTCTGTGCAAAATTTGACACCAGTTATTAACAAAAAATTACTAATATCATGGAAAAAATAATACTATAGCATATAAGAACAGCATTCTTCTTCTATGTTAATATTTAATAATATATTTTACGCACCTGTTCCGCTTCGTTAAACCATGTCTGATCAGGGCACTGCATAAGATAAGACCTTCCTGCATAGCATTGGTAGTACTGGACGCAGCTGCCGATGTGCGCTATCCTCAGGAAGTTCTCCTGACCAGCGCACAGTGTCTCCGGGTTTTGTCTCAAATTGATTGAGGCAGCGGAGACCCCGGCCAGCACAGCCGCGCAGCACAGAAGCCAGAAGGCTGCTGGAATTCATTATAGATTTATAACTTAAATTTTCACGTTTATAATATTAGTAGAATTATATGAATATAAAAATGTATAATAGAAACTAAGCCTAATGGTTTGTTTTCATCGTATTGTTACGAGTTACGGGACTCGAATTAAAATGCCGTTTGGAATTACTATAGAATTTATTAGAACTATACAAACACGTATACACAGGTATAAATAAAACTGGATACAACAAGTACAAACGTAATACACGATTCAATAACACGCGCAAAGTCCGTCACTATATAGCTTATCGAATGTATACACGTCTTGTCTCGCTTGTGACCATCGCTTGACTGCCGATCTCCGCATTGGGCATTGCTATATACTGCACCGATACAATATGGCTGCCCGCCCGCGTAGTTCGAATTTCTTAGAAATCGTAATCTGCACACCTGCGTAATTATGCCTGCGAACGGCCATAAACGAGTACAATACACAATAGGCTGTTTTATGGCAGGCAGGTGTGCATCCACTTTTGTCGGCGTGTAACAGTATTCTTACGAGTATTCAAGAGCACCCGGTCAACTTCGGAGCGCTGTAAAACCCAGATAAATTAATGAAACTAAACAAAATTGTAGCGAAAATTATTTGTTAAAAATTCGTCTATAAGATTGCTTTAATGTTATTTAATTGTAAAATGACAAGAAAAAAAGTTATAACGCCCAAAAGAAGATTTGTTAAAAAATGTTCAATTATTTTTGTTTCTAACTTTTTTATTTTCCTTTTTATGATAAGAAGTACAAGAATAAAGTTGTAGACAATTTAATTTGCTACAAATAATGTATTGTAAAATGTTCTTTAGGGTTTCTAGGTTACGTGATACAGCGCGAAAACCTTTTGTACCCTTATCCGTGCAGGAACGGAGAAAGAATACAATTTCCTGCGGCCAGGCGGTCTGTCGTAAGAGGCGACAAAACGACCCACAGCCAGGTGGTAGGGCATTTGCCCGACTGGATGGCTACCACCCCTGGTCTAGCCGCCATAATAACCTTGAGTTGTGTTCCGGCATTGGTGACCAGGTTCCAGTCTCCCTTAAGAGAGCAGCAGCGCATTTGTAGCACCTTTTGTGTTGCAAATGTCCATAGGCGATGGTTACCGCTTTCCATCAAGTGGGCCGTCTGCTTGTATGCTGAACTCCTGCAAAAAAAATCCTTTTTCCAAGATGGAGGCCGGGGGACAAGGGTAGCGACCCCACAAACTTGAACTTCAGCTTATAATAACCCCCTCTACACATCAAAAAAATAAAATTGCGTCCTCTGAAAAACGCACGCTAAGGCCTAAAGAATGTAAGATTCCAATGGCCTATAGCTTCACTGACCGATTTACTGTCGTCAAACTATTCAGACACGAAAATAATGAGAGGTGTATGGAGTTCCTCCACTGACGGACTTCGTCACCTTGACAATGTATAAATAGTGCTATAAAGCACTAGTTCAAATGGTTTTGTCCTTTTGAGCCTTCTCGTTATGTCCGTGTTGTCGAGGAGCTGGATTGCCTTGACATTCGCATGATGAGGAACCCGATGCTCCTGGGCTTCCGCGTGTTTCATAATAATGCTAGTGACAAAATTCACTTTCAGGTCCCGATGGAGGTCGCTCGATCTAATCTACCATGGCGCGTTTACAATGCTTTATAGTACTTTATTTTGGAAGCAATGTATGATTTCTATATTACTTGATACAGCATGGTATAGCCCCAAAACTGTACGCTATCGTTTCAGTTTCAGAAGTTTCAGACTGGTATCAGGGCTTATTTACAAAGTAGCCAGTACATATGTCTGTAGTGAGCTTCCAGTTCCTCGCGTTTCTTTTTGACGTAAGCCTTCCAACGCAGTTTGGCGTCAAATGGCATACCTAAGTACTTTACGCTATTTTCATATGGTATTACAGTGTTATTTATGTAAATCGGGTGATAATTGGCATTTTGAATGAATGAATGTATATGCTTTATTGTACTTTAAAAGATACAGTTAACAGAAATATAAGTTTACAATACAATAGGCGGTCTTATCGCTATTAGCGATTTCTTCCAGACAACCTTTGGATGGAGAAAAAATTTGATAAGAACAGAGGTATGTTGCAATATTCTCACCTTCGAATCAATATCTTTATAAATATATACATAATGATATAATATACATACATTAATAAAAATTATACTAATACGATATATGTAAATAAAATATTATAAAATACACTTGCATAAATAAATATAAAACTAGAAAAAGATGACAATAACTGCTGCTGCATCCTTAAATAGAGCTGTAATAATCCTTCACAAGTCTATTGAAAATAGGCAGTGATTTGGCTAGCTTGATATTAACAGGCAGTGCGTTCCAAAGACGAACTGCTTGGACTGTGAAGGATTTGCTATAAAAGCTAGTTGTATGCAGAGGAGTTTTAAGTAACAAATTTTCCGAGGATCTGAGAGACTTTAAGTTACCGGAATAAAGGTAATGAAATTGTTCCTTGAGGTATGCAGCGGTTTGAGGGTTAAATAATGTATTATACAGAAGAGATATGAGTATTCCGGCGAAGACGTATTGGAAGCCACTTGAGTTTAGCGCGGAATTCTGAAACGTGATCATATTTACGCAAACCAAATATGAATCGTATGCAAAAGTTTTGAAGTCGCTCAAGCTTACATAGTTGGCTTTCAGTAAGATCAAGATAGCTGACATCGGCATAATCTAGAATTGGTAGGAGGAGAGATTGTGCAAGTACAGTTTTAGTCGCATGAGGAAGGAAATTACGCAGTCTTCGAAATGCAGCTGCAGATGCAAACATCTTCCTACTGACTTCCTGAATTTGGAGGCTCCAGGAGAGATGACTATCAATATAAACGCCCAGGTTTTTATAATTATTCTGGGATATATTACGTAAATCCTGATTAGTGAGATCAATAGCTTCAGCAAGTCTGTCGACAGTGGTATGCCTGTAAATTTGGAGATCATCTGCGTGAAGGTGGTAGGAGCATTGAAGTTTTTTGGAAATTGAGTTTATAAACATCGCGAAAAACAAAGGAGATAAAACGCCACCCTGTGGTACACCGGCAGAAGTATTACACCAAGCGAAATATGTATCCTCAATGCGAATACGTTGTCGGCGCCCTAACAGGTAACTTCGAAACCACTCAATTACAGATGGAGATATATTAAGTGAGCATAATATGCCAAGCAGAATATCGAAGTCCACGGTGTTGAAAGCATTACTAAAGTCTAACAATGTAAGAATAGTTATGTTGCCAAGCTCCACAGCGAGGCGGATATCGTCTGTAACTTTAACTACGGCAGTGGCAGTGCTATGACCGGGTCGAAAGCCAGATTGTAGAGGATTTAAAAGGATATTGTTGTTCAGGAAAACACTAATCTGGCTGTGGATAAGGCGTTCAAGGACTTTGGATAAAAAAGGTAAGATGGAAATTGGTCTGTATTCGGAAAAGGAGGATGGATTTGGTTTTTTTGGAATGGGAATAATTTGGGCTTCTTTCCAACTATTTGGAAAGATACTGCTAGAAATGGAATAGTTAAAAATATGAGTGATGATAGGAAGTATGATGTTAAGGATGGGCAGGATCATATTACGACTCAAAGTATCACTACCCACTGCCTTAGATGTAATAGATAATATGCTCTTCTTAACATCACATTCTGTAAACTGAGTAAAGAAGAATGGAGAATAATCCGGGTCTGGCACTGATGAAAGATTATTTAAAGTGTTCATTTTAGTAGCTAGATTAATACTTGCTGACGAAGAGAAATAGTGATTTAAAGAATGGCATTTTGTTAGTGAAGTGAATGTAGATCGACTTGGCTTCAATGGCTTCATTGAACTAACGAATAAAGCTGAAATAGTTTCCGGTGGATACATTGTAGTAGTTGTAGTCCAAGTGTATACTACATAAGGTTACGCAGGGCCATCATAAGCTTATTGGGGCATCGGGGTGGGGCGAATATCACCCCCAGAATAAGAAACATTAGCATGCTAATTGTTATGTTTCATTTCTCAGGATTTTTCAAGGTATTTGATGACACGAAGCCCTTATGCATTCGTCATGTTCGTCCGTTCGGCTGTCTATCAGTCTTTATATGTCGTAGTCATTTTTCTCAAAACTACAGGATGTATATTTATTAACAAGGGTATGCCCGCGACTTCATCCACGCTTGACTTGGAATTTCCGCGAGATTTCCGAGACACAAAGGACCGTAGCATTTAAAAAAGAATGTAAGCTATCGTTCTAATGAAAACTGTGTCTTAATAAGCTAATTTTTATGCACCCGAACAACTACAAACCGCTTGCGGTAAATTTCCCGCGAGATTCGCGGGATAAAAAGTATCAATTTTATTACATTATATTTGCTATCGATTAGTGAAAAAATCGCATTTGAATTCGATTTTTTTCAATCTGGGCATTTTAAAATTATTTCCAGAAAAATTCCCGGGATAAAATTAGCGCAGATTTTAAGACTAAGAATTAGTTGTCGATCAGTGAAAACCGCATTGAAATCGGCCCCGTAGTTTTTACGTGAATTCCGAACAAACAAATCTAAATAAAATTGCATCGTTTTCCCCGTCGTTTATATAGTCTATTCCAGTTGGTTTTTTTAAAATAGCTTCAATGTACAGGCCCGGCGCATGTTTACATTTTTATAATATTATAGATGGAAGATAGTAAGATTTAGGCTATATACAACTAAACATTGCTATGAGTAGTAGATATGTTTAAGTGTCGTTAGTCAGATCTTAAAAAATGATGATGTTCTTTAATGACTTCTTATTGAAGTCTTATTGAAGCTTGCGGCCCTTAGGTCGCTGCGCCCGGGTACCACGCACCCCTTGCAACCCGGATAGAGACGGCCTTGAGCTTACGCATACAAGTTAATAAAAAAAACACTTAATTTGACACTTGTTCATGGAGGCTTTGTCTACAATTTTACTCGTTCGTCTGAGTGTGGTTTAGGACGTTCTTGGTAAAAATAGATACCTTTATGGCTTAGAACCATGGAAAAAGGTAAGTAGGTACAGAATAATCGCCCAATAAAACCATAACTCGTTACATACTTTTGGTGACACAGGTGGCACTAGCCGTATTACTAGCGTCCGTACTTGTTTTTATAGAAACTCAACTAAAACGTTTCATTAATTAAAACGCGTTATTAAAATTTTAATTAGTCATAAGTTAAAAGTCTTAATAAGCTTCTATTTAATTTTATAAATTTAGTTTTAATACTTTATTTATTTATGAAATGAATAAGAGACTTATTCAAAATATAACTTAAGTAATTGATTTGTTTTAAACAATTGCGAATTCTTTGTTTGCACATTTAAAATTTTATCATTACATAAACGTAGGTACTTTTTAAAATATTGATAAGATAAGACAATGATAAAGATCATATGTTAAATTAAGTTTATGTTTGTGGAAATTTCCATTCATTTTTATATAAGGTCAGGCTGTTTTCATTCATTTTTATTTTAATTTGTTAAATTGTTTAGGAATTTTGGCTTCAGCAATAGTATATATCTACAAAACATGCTTACTTTAATAACTCTAGATTCTACGAATGACAATATCGTATTTGTTTTTCTTCTTCCATACCCAGAATTACAGTTACAAAAATACTAAAAACCTAGACATTTATGGTAATTCAAAACAGGCCAAGTTCGTCTCGAACCACGAACCACGTTCGTGTTCGAAGGGTTCTTTAGAGTTAAAGAATGTTTACTAACAGTTTTTGCCATTTGGCTAAAAAACACCTAAGCTAGGCGGCTATCGACTTCAATAAATCACCAAATTCAAGGAACTTGCGTTTATTTCTTAATTCTTGCCTTTACAATTAGTTTAGTTTAGCACGTACAACAAATTCGTTTTGTTGCTTCAAAGATTTTTGGCCATTTGTTTAGTTGGCTATAAAATTGTAGACTGTTTTTCATAGACGATCATAAGTCCGAGTGATGTGACAATTACGATTTTTCGATGTGATGGAATATCGACTAAACTGGCTTGAACAACCCCATATCTTAAGTACTACTTTAACGGATTGTTTGAATAAACTTTCGTTTAAGGTATTTTTTAAGTTCTAACAACTATATTTTCTTAGAATTTTTGATTCATTTTTGAAAAGTTCGGACACAGTTTTTACGACTTTGAATGCGCCACTTTATAGCTATCTATTAACATAAAAAGTAATATAGAAAGGTTACTATAATTTTGACACGCCTATTTCAACTAACAAATAATTTTCATCTATTGGTAAGAGCACTCGTAGTTCGTAGTTTTTTAAATAAAGTATTTATTTCAAAATAGTATCTCACAGATTATTTGAGCAGTACAATTTTAAAACCTAGCATCTGGCATTGATGTCTTAAATGAATGTCTTCATTGTCTTGTTGGGTATTCGCTGACGTATTGTGCTTGCCAAAATATGTAGACTGTTTAGAAATATGATATCGCTCCCAATAAAGTTAGAAAATAAGTAAGTAGTTTTGAAATTGCATAACGTGCTGTGAATTATATAAACCCTATAATTGTTAATGTTCCTGCTATTTTCAAAATTGAATTTTAAAATGTTTGTATATCTTAAACAATAAAGTTTTTCACTTATAAATATGTATTCAAATTTCAGTTTAGGTAGAAATCGTGTACGATTACATTTAAGGTACTATAGTACCTTCGTACCTTCTTTAGATTTGTTTTTTTAAATATTGATCTCATAACACAAATAATCGAAAATTGTTGTTGTAAAAAATACTTCAAATACAGGATATATGAGTTGAAAGTATTTATATAATCTATCATTAAAAAATCCAAAGTATTTTTATTAAGATTTACTTACTGTTCATTTTGACTGCTTCGTGTGTCGTGTGAGTAATGCAACCCGCGACAAAAGTAAAACAAAATCGTTGAAAGCCTTCAATTTTATCGAGAGCATCGTATCTGGGATGCGATAAAGTACACAGATATTGTGAACTAAGATATGCGTTGGAGATACTGTCCATCAAATGGCTTGGTCTACTTAAAGTGCTGTTACACTATAACAACTTGCAACTGGACACTTACGAAAGTTATACGACAAAATAATTGTTTCTAATCGTCGCGTATCAGTATTCCGTGAGAAATTTGTGGATTTTCAAAAACTATATCTCATTAAATTTTATTTATGTTCAAAACTGTTAAATGAAATACACACAACATGTCATGTATTCATATAATACGCAGCACATTTAATCGCTAGTATTCAAAATTCTGTTACGCCGTTGCTAGCTACTTTAGTACCTACTTTTATTAGTTACCAAAAATTTTACAGTACTTTAAAATCAATATTTTCTTTAAAATTTAATCCAACTTTTAAAAATTCAGTAGAGATATATATATATATATATATATATATATATATATATATATATATATATATATATATATATATATATATATATATATATATATATATATATATACAGGCAATTTGATTAATTAGGCATTATTAATATGGACCGATCATTATGAATAATATAATCAAGAGCATCGGTCAATTTGATAAATTATAATTATAATTAATTACTTTGGCCGGCCCAGATTAATAAATAATACCCGACGGCCCGTGGTCATTTAAAAAATCGTGGTTTGAGATAACTTAAATTTATCACTTAGGCCGGGCAGTATGAACACTTCACTACTTCTAGCCGGTCAGTGTGATCAATTCGATTAAATTTCCATAAGCATTATGTATGTTTAATTCATTTAAGGGTGGGGTGTAGTTATATGGCATTTTTATTTATTATGCACAGATCAGAATTTTTTTATATAGGTTAGAAGGTCAAGGCTCCAGCGAAGCGAAGCGGAGCTCGCCTTAGCCTTCGTGGTTATTTTTTTATAACCACCCAAAATTCACTTCACATCTCAAATAATAATAAAAGTGCTATAAGTTATATACTCTAACCTCATTTAATAAACAAAAAACTACAGTTCATCTGTGTTTTATTATATTGCCCAAGATAAGGTTGTCATTATTTATACTGACCGGCCATTATTCATAGTGACCGGATTTATCAAATTGCCCGTAACGCACACACACACACACACATATATATATATATATATATATATATATATATATATATATATATATATATATATATATATATATATATCTTCTCCGTGTAAAATTAGAACATAATCTTTTAGATTATGTTCTGTACAAAATATAATAAAAACCTATTCAATCTAATGTCTTAAATAAACATCAAATAAACTGACTTTCACATACATACTTGTATAAGTATGAATAGCTATTCCAATATTCGTTGTTCTATTAGAATTGTACTAAACCAACTGTCACAAATCAATAACGGAAGCAATATGGTTATGCCGTAACTACAAAAATAAATGCATCGTGTCGCATTAATAAAAATGCACCTTAACCGTAATTCCTGCGATCAAATAATCTAAATCAACATGACCTTGTGCCGAAGTCATGCGAATATTCACAATACGAGTAATAATCAGTAATCATGCATGAGTTATCATACATACTATTAAAGTAAAGCTTAGAAAGAATCACTAGATTCACCTGTTGTTAAGGGTTTAAACGGTGCAGGCTAGTATGACATGTTGATACACAGTTTTACGGATATTCTTTTGCAGTTGCTTCTCTTTAGAATACTACCACGTTTTGTTAATTAGACCTTGGAAAAAGAGTACTACAAATCATTATCGCGCAATAAAAATGCAACTAAAAAGTTAAACATAAATATAAATTGTAAATTATTTTTTTATTGTAAACTGCTATAGGTACTTCTATGTACACAGTCACGAAATGTAAAGGTTCGTCACCTTTCAGTCGGCTGCATGAGTACAAGAAACAGTACTGGCAACATTTTAATAAATGTTATGTTTATAAAATATAGAAAAGTGAAAAACATTGCAATGTTGCCAATGACAGACGTTGCGGTTAACAATAACAAACACAGAGGATATAAACACTACGCTTCTCATAAATATTAAAACCAATAAAAAGGTTTTATCTAAAAAATATTCTTTGACAAGATAGAAAGTCAAACAACTTTGATTTAAGTATTTTTAAATTTTATTGTCAAAGAGTTAAACATAATTTTCTGTGAAACAGTCTGTTCTGTGACTTAGTTTGAAAAGGTAACATGTGCTCGCGGAACGTTAAATGAATCAATTTGTAAACTGGCGAACTTTTTCATACCACGACTGTACATATTACAAGTTATTTTCCTTACATTTTAAAATAAATATACATAGTTATTTCAAATCTGAATTTTACACATTCTTGAAGATCTTGATTGATAGATATTTATGATTCTAGCACCGATTCCAAAGTAATTTAGTTTATTTGTACCTAGTATGTTTTTTACATATTTTTTAAAATCAAACAAATTGATAAGAAAACCTTATTATTAATAATAATTAAGACTCAATTATAACGGATTTGGTCCAAAAATTGCTCAGATAATAAAACTTCAAAAACGCATGTCTTTTATATGAAGCGCGATCTAGTCTAATAGAAATTAAAAAAAACATCTATTTAATAAAACTACGTTTTAACGGTTTTAAGCGCGGTAATTGATTTGATATAAAACGTCGGAATAATAATCAAATAAATTACCGCGCTTAAAACCGTTAAAACGTAGTTTTATTATGTATACAAGTCGCGAAAACTTTAGAAAATATTATAACATATCTATTATAATATTTGAGTGTTTTACTATACCTACAATGATTTACCGTTTTGAACATTTGTGGATGCATAGGTTCAATAGCTGTTATCTTTTAAGAGATCTCAGTTAGAGACGTGAAACGGAAGATGTGAGACTCAGGGTTTTGTTCATAGATGTTAACTGACAGTTAAAATATAATAATCGCTGTTTAACTATATAGGTTTATCGATTATTTTATTTTAACCATCGGTTATATGTCCATGCACACTAGCCTAAGACGTATTGAAAATTATTAAAATTAAAGATTTATAAAAGATTAACTAGTTTCTACTTCTTTGTAATTACACATTCCCACGTACCAGGTGTATGCATAAGTCTTTTCCGGTTTTACTAAGAGATGGAACCACCGAACAATACGCTACGTATAAATTCGACACCACGTCAGTTAATTTATACGACAATAACCTATAAAGTCACATACAAGTTGAGTCTGCTAATTGATAGCATCTCTGTTGTATAGTTAAGTGATCATGTCGACGTTTGTGCCTGGAAAAGAACATTTGCGGCACGCTTTGCTTTTTCTATTTCATCAAAAGAAAAAAGCAGTGAAAAGTCATCGTAACCGTTAACGCACAACGCTATCGCCAACAAATGACTAATTTAAATCACCAATTGATCGAAAAACGACCGGAATGTGCCAGGAGACATGGCAAAGTGATTTTGCGCGCTCGCAGAGCAGCACTTCAGCGATTCATCGATGGCTTGACGAATGGTTTGCCGCAAAAGACAAACAATTTTTCTGGCAAGGTATTCATAATTTACCTGAAAGATGGGCTAAGTGTGTAGAAGCCGAAGCCCAGTATTTCGAATAAACTCAAAAAATTATGTTCTTTGAAATTTATGTGTTTGTTTTACCACAAAAACCGGAAAAGACATACGCATACACCTGGTATGTGTATAAATATATTAGATGCCTGTTGATCACCTGACGAATCGTTCGATTCTGTATTTTATTTATTAATGGCCTTTAAAGAATTTATAGGAAAAAAGGATATATGGAATAGGATGAAAAGGGTTAATGGGCTTTAATTACTACCTTCAAAACACGACTAGCTTAAGGCTAAACATTTCCCTTCAAAACCTTTAAAAGCATATGTAACAAGAATTGTGCAAAATTATACAAATAAAAAAGCTTTAAATATTTTTAAACTTGTTTTTATTAGAAAAAATCATAAAAAAATTAATTAAATGCCCCATTAACATACTAGTACCTACCAGGACCGTCTTTATTTACCCGGGGGTGCAAGGGTTGCATGGCAACCAGGCACATAGACCAATAAGTCCGTCGCGCGCCGCACTAAGAATACGTTTGCGTTTTGTCATAAATTAATTTAGTTTACCATAAATTGTCGTAGTGATATGAAATTTAACTAAATCTTGAATCAGTAAGAACCACAGAAATCAAAAAAATGTTTATCGTAAATTGCTCTTCACTACAATGTCATTCGTCCATATGTTCATGAAGTAAGAAGGCATTATAAGAGCGCTCTAAGTATAGGGGGCGTAACCCGATCGTTTTATACCTATGCGTAACATATGTGTTAAAAAATCGAATCGACAATACCTTTCGAAGCTTTAATTATTAATATTTTGATAAAATTTTTGAAGAGAGGAAAAAATCGTCTTTTATTTTACCTTTCTATATTTTGAATCAGGTTTTTTTTTAATACAATGAAAATAATAAAAACAATAACTTAGCAAATAACTATGGTACAAACATGGAGGTTCTATTTCGAACATCTTCCAAACACAAAGTCACAAGGTTTAATTTCGAACAATATGTAATCTGCTAATTTTGAATATTATTTAACGGACATGACATAATTCGGAATGATATATGTCATGTTTAACTTTTAAAATGCAGTAGTTTATAATGGCGAAAATAGACGGGTCATTTCTGTCTTTCAGTTTTGATAGAAATGAGACATTCTCAACTTTAAAAAATAAATGAACTTAATTGTTTAAAAAGTTTTCCTACGTGACTTTTTTTACTGTTATTTGCTTATTTGTTATTATGTGGTATTTCTTAGATTCTGGAGTATTTCAAGGATAATTTTGTATTTAAAGTATAAAATATTAATGTGTATAAATAACTAATAATAATAATATTTTTTTATCAATTAACTTCGTTTAAGTTTTTTATCTTCTTTATATCTCATTATCTATACAGCTTGAAAGACAAAAATTACCACGTCTAATTTCGGTTTAAAAAAATAACTTTGACAACATTTATGCATAAAGGATCAAAATTGGTTACGAACTTCTAAAAATGTAACAGAAAATAACATTTTTTAAAATGTTAACAAAGGAACGTCGTCCGATTTTGGCACCGTGGCGCCCAATATCATTAAAGTCGGCCCTGACTAGTACCTATTTATTAATGTAATATTTTATTTTAAAGTTCATCTTATTTAAGTCGAAGACACTGCAAGTCGAGCGACACCTGTGGAACGTTTCACGCGGAAAATTCGGCGACGGAAAAATCGACGCTACCTGCACGCAGTGAAACGCGGCGGATATTCCGCTGAAGTGTCATACGTTATTGGGAGTGTACTTAGCCGAATTTTCCGCCGCCCAATGTTCCGCAGGTGTGTAGCTATACTACAATTGTCTTTGGTTTCGGCTTTACCGCCTTAGGAATTAAAGGATTATCATGAAATATGGTAACCATAAACTTTTGATGATTGGAATGAAGTTTACGCAATGTTTGTCCCGGAAAATAATATACTTACCACTGGATATAGAATTGATATTTTTAGACATAGCACCGTCTGAAAATTTAAGTATTTATTATTTAATAGTATTATTTAATATATTACAGATTTTGTTTTTTTGCTTTTTATTTACTTTACTTTAGGTATCCACTTTCAGGCTTGAGACTCCCTATTTAAAACAAGTATATAGAGAGTTTCACACGTCAGTACGTTCGTGTATAATAGATAGCACGTCGTTACTTTAGTACTTTGTATACGAGTATAAGGTATATATAAGGTATAAGTAGGTCAATAAGTTACAGAAGTGTAATATTTTCTTAAGTTTTCGCGACTTGTATACATAATAAAACTACGTTCGGTAATTAATTTGATTTTGTTATTCCGATGTTTCCGCCACTTTTCAGTGGCGGTGATCACGGAAGACAAAGATGTCAAGTTTCAACGAGTATTTTCAAAGTTTTATTTAGCCTACCGCTAACATAAATTTCCTTTTAGCACTGGCCAATAAAAAATCTGTTAATATATTATATAAATTTATAATTATAAATAATATTTATTTATAAGGTAGTTAGATTAACTCAGTTTATGTTGTGTTGTCCTTAGGTTCACAGAAGTCACAATTGGAAAGAAAATCGACCAAATGTTTTTTTTGAGCTGCTATTACCAATAGCCCACGCCTGACATTCTCTGTTACTGTGACATTGGCCGAATCAGCGTCAGTAGCGTTGAAGCCAAAACGCCAAAAATAGAATTAGAATTAGCCTACCGCCAACTTGTTATTTAGTTTTAATTTTGTTTATGGTTATTATTTACTCTGTGGGAGCCTAATCTAATTTACCACCGCTTCGCAACATGTTATGGCTTGAAGAGAAGAAGCGGCGCGGCGCAAGAAACTCTTCAGCAAACATGCCTAGTTCTAATAATTTTATATAATAATAAAATGGGTGGAAGAAAAAATAAAATAAATTATCAGTCAAGTTGGTTTGTGTTCTGGTGCACGCAGAAAGAGCTCACAGTGTCTTGAGGTCTGGCAGTTGGTTTTTTGCAGGGTTTGGGTCTTAATAGTTTTGATGATCAGATCCCAAACAGAAGATTTATTATATTACAGAAGTGGTTGAAAATCGAACTTACGATCTTATAATAATATGAAAAATGTATATCCGTGCTGCCTTGGGCAAACTAGGTTAGAACGTAAACAATGTAGAATTATACTTATTATACTTATGTAAAACCTTTATCCTTACACAGCTATGGAAAGTAAAAAAATGTTTTCTATTCATAAGCATTTGCGTAAATCCTTTAATATTATACACATTGGGTATCAAAGGGTTGTTACAATAAAGAAATTTTTAAAATTAAATGACTACAGTAGCTAAGAGATTAGTGACCTGCCCGCTGGCGGTCTGTTTTCATATGATATTTTTAGAAAGTCAGTTTACGAAAAGCTTACTTAATTCTTTAGGTTCCGTAGCCATTTTGGCGATTAATTTTACTCTTATTCAATCGTCATGTCTGTTGATCTGTCCGTTTATATATGTACTACCTGACCCGTGCCCACTTCGTCGGGAGTCAAACGTTTTTACTTATATTATTAATCACAATAAAATATAGCCTATGTCACTCCGGAATAATGTAGCTTTCTACTGGTGAAAGAATTTTTAAAATAGGTTCAGTAGTTCCAGAGATTACTTCCCTACAAGCAAACAAATAGACAAAGTCACAAACTTATCCTCTTTATAATATTAGTATAGGTGATAATGTATGTGTGTTATGTCACAGTAACTTTTCTCAAAAGTGTATTATAAGTCTACAGCCGCTATACTCAAACTGTGGTCTACCGAGCTTTTTTGAGTGAACCGCCTGGTATACTATATAGGCGTACGTACCGCGACGGCCTCTGTGGTTGAGCGGACTAAGCCGTTGCCGGCCTACCTCACTGCAACGCAGAGGCTCCGGGTTCGATTCCTGGTATAGTAAATTTCGGAAACGTATTTGCTCCGTTATTTACTATGGTGTGGGTGTCTGGGATCGGCCCCAGAGTGGTCCGTTGTATATTACCCATAACACAAGCGTAACTTGCTTAATTTGGGGATATACAATATGTGTGTTTGTCTGCCGATTATTATTATTATTATTAAAATGATTTTAAAAATTCAGCTATATTTCACTCCATTATCCATAGAGGGTAACTTTGATATACAAAGTATTGTCAAATGAATCCTTTTTTACAATTCGGTAGTCAAATAACGACTACAGGTGACATTTGTCAGTTCTACGGTACCCTTCGTTGTGCGTGGACTGCCAATTGTTAATTAAAAATTACGGTTTTTAATAACACCTAAATAAAATTTTGTGGTTCATGGTAGCTCATCTAATGTTATGGTGTAGTTGGTATATAGGGTTTAAATGTGTTTGCACATATACATACTTATCACAATTGCAAATTAATAAATTAATTAGATAATTTTAAATGTATTTTATGTTAAATTTATTAGATAATTAGAGTTTTCCACGCGGCTGTGATGCGTGAAAACCCCTAGTTAGTAGCTCGTTACTACTTACAAAAAAACATACTTTGCTGTTTCTTGTTAAATTCTCTATAATAGCAAAGAAACTAAATACACATAGTCTACATAACTGCCCAGCAAAACATAGAGGCGAGTCGAAGCCACCCTGATTTGATGTACGACGTAGGTATTTGTTAGTGAATTGTAAAAACGCGATTTATTTTAAAGAAAAGACGTCCTTTATGTATGTATATGTATATAAAATGCATTCTAAGTGTTATGTCGGGTTATAAGCCAGCACTATGTCGAGTTTCGTTCATATAAGTTCAGTAGTTTCCAATAAAGATATGATTGCAGCGCCATCTTTTTCACTATTTTCGTCTATCCCACGGAAACGACGTCATGTATCGTGATAAATAAGTATCCTAACTTACGCCCCAGGATATAACCTAGCTCTGTGTTGAGTTTCATTTAAATCAGTTCAGTGGGTTTCACGTGATACTCTAACAGACAGACAGATAGATAAAAATTAAAAAAAATGTTTTTACGGAATCTGCTGGTCCGAATTATCTCCCCTGATTTTTTCACTTTATTAAACTTAATACTAACTTAATATAAACTTTTTATGATTTTGAGAAATACGCGCTAGCAAATGAAACACAGTAGTGTGACTACAGCAGTAGTTTGCGATACTAGATTATTTTCTGTATACCGAAATTGATGTTTTAATATCAATTATTTTTTGACAGGAACAGTGCGAATATGCAAATGAGTCTTAGCAACAAATTTTACATAAGATTCTTCAGACATATCTAGTTTGTTCTGATGAATAAAATCATTGGCATTCACAACATTCTATATAGTGATAAGTAGTGATAATATTGCCTATCTATTCGTCTGTCAATGTATGACAGGTAACATGATAGAGTCAAGAATCATGTGCGTGTTAGAAACCGGTTTACTAGATTACATTATTGGATACAAATTAAGTTTTGCTTAATTTGTATCCAATCCATTCTATGGTGAACTAACCCACATGGGTTAGTTCACCATAGAATTAGTACTGTATCCAGAATAAACTATAGCATTTTTGTGATAAAATGTTATATGTGAAATTTACATAATATTGTTACAACTTAGGCTTCGACAAAGACAAATGCCACCTGCATATCTGTAAAAACACATTTTATTGCCTGTCGGCATTTGAGCTTATTGTAATTCTTTTATGATCGTCTTCTTTTGTTTACTTATTTATTGACATACGTTTCTAGTTATTATGGAGAACGGTCTATTGTACTCGTTTATAGCCGCATGCAGGTATCATTAACCAGAGGTGTTACGGATTAAGTACAAGCTCATTCTAGGAAATTCGGTCCACGTTACCGGACGGGCGTATTTGCATTTGTGCAGTATAAAACGATGGCCTGATGGGGAGAGGGGGTAGTCGAGCGAGAACCACGATCAAAGCGAGACGTGTGTACATTCGGAAATCTATTAGTGACGGACTTTGCGCGTTTTATTGAATTACGACCTTCTGCATTACGTGTGGATTTGTTGTGTTCGGTTATATTTGTACCTGTGTTATACGTGTTTGTATAGTTCTAATAAACTCTATAAAAATTCCAATGACATTTTAATTCGAGTCCCGCACACGTAACAATATTTTTACATAAATATCCCGAAAGTCTGTATATGTGAGGCTTTGCAAAGGAAATAAACTCGTTTTCATATTAGTGTAGAATATATATAATATACACTTATGCTTGTAATAACTATGATCATTATAACCAGTAGCGTAGCTTGCCTTAGACGGGCTCTATATCAAAATGTGTTTTTGGGGCCAAAGGAAGGGTAAAGTTTTTTTATAAAAGAAACGAGAAATGCTCGTATGTAATTAAAATAATTATATATTGATTATAAGTTATTCCTTATACTGAATGCTCCTAGGAGTTAAGTTAATCAAACAATTCAATACAAATATACACTTTTCTTGCCCCATTTTTCGGCAAACTTATTTATTAAATCTTCCATAGCTGAAAACGATTTTAGTTTTTCTAAATTTTCTGCCTCTATAGACAATAATGACAAGTCTGATAGCCGTTCCTGTTGGCGCAGCAGTTATTCTCAACATTTTTATTAATCTATAAAAGATTTTGGATAACATTTTACTTACACACTTTCGGGGCCCCTGTAGCTTGGGGGCCCCGTATCGTTGATACAGCTGACACGGCGGTTACGCCGCTGATTATAACACAGTTTAAAGACTAAATTTCAATGTCCGCATGAGTTTTACAAGTTAATATAACAGTAATTATAAAACTATAAAATAGTATTGATGAACAAAGGCGAGCTTAACTCTATGTAGGTATAAAATTTTCTTTCAGCAAATCTATGCGCTTAGCAATGAGAAGACACAAAAGGATGTATTTTATACAGTGCAAGCGTTTTTTACGAGTGGATATTATTTATTATATACTATTATACATTTGCACGTTTAAAAGCTCTTTTTGTAATTGTAATTCCTAAAGACCGAAAGAATAACATACATATATGAAATACATACGCATGCATACATGGGTATACTAAGAAAGATATAGTGCTCTGTAACTTTCCTTTTTAAACTGTTTCTCGAAGGACTATCTTCGATCATACGAGGGTTGCGTACTCGGAGAAAGGAGTTTTAATCTATACATTCTTATACATTTTAGACAAATTTCGAAATCCAAAATTCAAAAGTTTTTATTCAAAATAAGTTCCACTGGAGAACACTTTTTGAAGGTCATACATATAAGTTAAAAATTATTTTTTCTTCCTATTCTATGTACACCGCTTCACAACGCGTTATTGATGTTAAGGAGAAGAAGCGGCAAGAAACTCCCCAGCAACACGTCTAGCTAAATATAGTTTTTCTTTATATTTCTTATTCTATTTATATCTCAAGTTCTCTTTTTTTAAATAAGTTTTATACAGAAGTATGTTACAGAATTATTTTTGAAGAATTAATGGAGTTGTAGCAAACAGTGCATACTCAATAAGACTAAGACACAATAAAAGGAAAGAAAAATCCTTTAAATACTATAACAACTTTCTATAAAAACAATTGTGAATCTGTGATCTGGATTTGTGCTGTCGGAAACAAAGTCTCCGATAAGCTATTGTGTGATAGTGATGACAAATTTGTATGAAGTGCCCATTTACTCTGTATACAAGAATTCATAAGTATCATAACATACCTAAAAAGTCCAGAGAAAGATAGTTTCTAATTTTTTTATGCTTTTGATTTTGATTGAAACCTTTTTGATTTTTAAGTGATTCAACTTGTTTTTGTTATATTGTGAAACTTATGGGTTTCTGAAGCACAAGGTTCGAAACTTAAAAACGCGATATTTCAAAATCAATGTCGCTTGACAAGTTCGTTTTCTCCCCTGGTGTCCTCAATTCCTTGCGACTTGTCCTCAGAGGCGATAAAACAAGCCACAGCTAGGTGGTAAGCTATATTTACCCATCTGGATGGCTACCACCCCTGGGCTAGAATATGCCGCCATAACAACCTTGAATTCTGTTCCGGCATTAGTGACCTGGTTCCAATCTCCTTTTCGAGCGGCAGCACAATTGTAGCACCTTTGGTGTTACAAACGTCTATAGGCGATGGCAGCCGCTTCCCATCAGGTGGGCCGTCTGCCTGTCTGCTGAACTCATGCAATTAAAAAAAAGATATCAAACCCGGTCAAGTCTTGTAATTTCGATCACAGAGCTATCCGTTGTATTTTACCAGTAATAGAAAGGTATCTTCTTCGCTTGTTACACTACATTGTATGTAGATACGGTGTAGGTACGTTACACCACCCTGATGTAAAGTAAGGGTCCCTGTATACCGCATGGTGTAATAACAGCATTAGTTTGATAATACAAAACGTGTGTTTGTCTATAAAATGGTGGAGGAACGTGGAAGAGAATATATCTGGGTTGACTGACTCTGACGCCGATCTGTTTGTTGGTCGCTCCAGACAATGATGGAGCGATTGTTATAGTGGAGGCTGACCTGCATTAGTTCAAGCCTATATTTGGAAGGAAACAGTATTGGATAGAAAATTGTGAAGTATTCTCGTTTCGAAGAGCAGGATTAGGATATTCTGAATCGTAGAGCTCCAGCAGTTAAGTTTAGTTTTTTTTCTATCTTTCGAAAGATATTATTGTGGAACACTCTATGTTTTCGATTCAGTTTCCTGTTCAATTAGAACTAGTTTACTATTATATATGAATTCTAGTTAATTTCGCAAAAATAACAGTTGACGAGTATTTTGACGTACTGAAAAATAGCGACTGAAAATATCGTATTTATGGACAACCATGACCTGATTGTATTTGATTGTAAAACATGTTTATTTTTTAACCGTGACATCTAAGAAGTCTTATCAAATCACGTATCGGTAGCATATTGTGAAATAACTATTGATAAGTAGTGATGTGCATTGTGAAAAAGTGAGCACTATAGAACAAAATATTGAAAATGGAAAATTGCAGGAAATGCAGCTTAAAATGAATTGTAGAACTCCCCAATATTTAATAAATGGATAAAATTAATTCCTTACTAATATAAAAGTATACAAAAACGCATAGTTACAATATTGGCAACTGAATAGACGACCTTGCCCAGATAACCTAATTTAAAGGATAATACCTAATAAGTATGTATACTTACAACTATAAAATTTACATATATTTTACTTGCTAACTGATTTAATTGAACGAAATTCATTTTGCATAGATAAAACTTATATTACAATATTACGTTCAACAAAAACCTGTTACAAATTTATTTATGTTTACATATAGATTGGACTTAATAAAAAGCGGACCATAATTTAAATTTTCAGGTAAATGTTTTTAACATGACAAAAGAACGGAGCGATTTTTATTAAAAAGTAGCGGTGAGGTGGGCGTGCATTTTAATTTATTTAAAATTGTTTCCGTGACATTTCACAGGTGATCTGTAAATTTATTTTTATAAAATTAAGCTTTTCAAAAGTTTAAATTTAATTCTTGGTGAGTATTTAAATATTATACAAATAATACTACATAAAGTTTTACACTTATTTTTAAAGTTAATGAGATAGAGAGTTGAAAGTTTTCATACAGACACATGATTCTTGTTTAAAAACAATAAGAATTTATGATACCTTACCACAACGACTTTTATTTATTATTATGTAATATTGCAAAATTCTCTCTTTAGACATTATTAGCAAATCTTTTTCTAAAAAGAAATGGACAATTACAACAACTTTACTATGACAATGGTTTGATTTAGTTTATTATAATACATTAAATAAAAGAGTTTATACTTCAAACTTTGTCCAAGATATTGTCCTACAAATATTATTCACTTTTGACCAATATTATTTAAGTATGAAAATAATACTACACCGGAAATCTGACACGACAACATTCCGTCATAAACTTGTAACTAAAATATTCATAAATTTTAGTTCACTCTAGCTTTATCCAGAAATCGTTTGAAGGCATATTATAAAAGAGAAGAAGCAGATATTTTTGACATGTCAAGAAGAAATGGTTGAATGTAATTCATAAAAGGCACCTGAATAAACTCCAGAGGCTTATTTTGTTAATTTGATTTTTTCTGTACAAAATATATTAAATAGCGTAACTATTCTATTTTTGCTAACTAGCCATAGAAATTTAATATACTTGTATGGCGTTTTATTTATCAGTTTTTACTGATTAATATGCAAGCAAAGTAATCATTACTCTATAGAATAATGTACAATTGTTACAGGTACATTAGCTAGCTACAAGACGTTCTTGCGTTTAACAAATTCATGAAATAGTTTTTCGAACTATTTCATGAATTTGTTAATCATTATTACTCTATGTAATGTTGCTTATCCGCAATAGACGAATAGATCACGGCTGCCATCTTAGATGTTCATTAACTTTACAAATAAATGTGGTACAAAGCCACAAAATTAAAAGAATCCTCTAAAGTCTATACAAATACTATATCTCAAATTAAAATTTATTCTTTTAAAAAAAAGACAAGTTTAAGTTTTATATAAAAAAGTTGGAAAGAAATTAAATGTTACCGACAATTTAGGTTGCCTTTGTAAAAGAGAAATTTCTTTTTCAGGTCGTAAAGTAAACAGAAAAGGTGACTAATGAATTTAAAAAAAAGGAATAGGTACCTATATTAGCTATCTTTTTCTTTATCTGCCCGTAGACTTAATAAGGTGCATGCTTGATACAACTAAGGCTATAGCTCAAGAGCCCACGACGGCCAGACCTTCGTCATTTTATAAAAGCTGAAAGTTTTTCTGTGCATGATGAAATTTATAAAAACGATTAAATATTTTTTTACATGAAATAATACTTTTTTTGCATTTTATAATATTAAAATAATATTTTTACTTTATATAACACGGCTATGAACATAATAAAATTAATTTTTGTTGGATATCTTAAAAGATCGCAATCGACTAAGCACTCACGCTGGCATCTACAGCGGACTTTCAATGTGTCTGTCATGATGTAAAAACCATTAAAACTATCCGGCTATTAAGATAATATTATTTTATAGGTCCCCAAGTAACATATATAAAATTTAGCTTTTATATTATAACGAAAGTATAATTACAATTTATTAAAGTTTAGGGGTGTCTGTCGGGGGGTAGCAACTGTCATAAGTGTCTGGCATTGGATGACGACATTTCTAAAGTTATCCCGATGAAAATATAAAAAAATTGAGCTTTATATTTTAACGAATTTAAGGTACGTAATTTTATATACCTTTACTACCTGTTGCCTGCCCAAGTAACTAGAACCCAAACTCTATAGTCGCTGCTCGTTCTTACCTGTCTAGGGGACATGCACAGAAAAACTTTCAGCTTTTATAAAATGTCGAAGGTCTGACAGTCCTGGGCTCTTGCTCTATTATTAAGGTGTAGATATTTCTGCTTTCTGACGAAGCCTTAGATGAGTAGCGACACCTCGCACTCGACTCCGGGGGGCAAAGGCAAGGCCTCTGTGCTTGCCTTAGGCAGCCGGTACGGAGTGGAGCTCGCTAGAGCTAAGATTCAAGCTCCAGGAGTGGGAAATGATACCCTTTAGTCAACACAACCATGTTGCCCCTCCCAATCTTGTACGGCATTTTTAGGGGCCCATGCACTGAGTGGCGCGTCACCGTCTGCTCATTTTTTCCATGTTCCTTGAACATTGCGACGGGCAGACACTTTAGTACCATAGTCCCCGATCTGTAGTTTCACTAGCAGTTCATCCCAATAGCTCGGTACCATTTGTTCTCAGTCCCTACAATAGTCCTACACTTACCGGGGCTGTCCTTGGGTGCATTTTTATATGGTGTAGACAGGGTCAATCACCGGTCAGTGTCACGCCACATTCAACTTAAATTTGTCAAGGGGCCTCTGCGTGTTGGCCTTCATGTGGCCCCACGAAAGCCCTCCAAAAGTCCGGGCCATTTTTATGGCCCGTGGTCTACAGAGACATACATATATAATAATAATAATCGACAGACTAACACGCATATTGTATATCCCTAAAATAAGCAAGTTACGCTTGTGTTACGGGTAATATACAAGGTACTACTCTGAGGCCGATCGCAGACACCGAAACTATAGTAAATAACGGAGAAAATTCGTTTTCGAAATTTACCATACCAGGAATCAAACCCGGAACCTCTGAGTTGCACTGTGTTAGGCCGGCAAAGGCTTATCCCGCTCAACCACAGAGGCTGTCCGTTGCTTGAACCTTTAGGTCATAACTCATTAGAGCCACTCGACGAACACCGCTGTCCATGGGTAGAAGCCGCGTTGTCAACCGGAGAACCTTGCGTGGTCAATTAGTTAACTTCACGTGATCCACGATTTATCAGCGATTGATACTAGGTCTATACTTGAATCACTCTAGCGGGTTGTCACCGAGTGGTTCGTTTGCCGTCCGGGCGTCGTAAGGTTGCGGGCGAGGAGATCCGGTGCTGGTTGGATGTGGGGTGGCTCTAATGTGTTATGATATTTATTATATGGAATACTAGCTGCGCCCCGCGGTCTCACCCGCGTGGTGATGGAAAATCTATATATTTTGTATAATTTACATGTCTTTATAAATTATAGTCTATGTGTTATTCTGATGTGTAAGCTATATTATTGTAAAGTTTCATCAAAATCCATTCAGCAGTTTTTGCGTTAAAGAGTAACAAACATACATCCATACATTCTTACAAACTTTCGCGTTTATAACATTAGTAGGACTATGATATACCCGCGACTCTCTCCACGCTTGATTTGAAATTATGGCGGGATACCCGGGCCACAAAGTACCGCAGAATTTAAAAATTGACGTAAACTATTCTTTTAGTAAAGCCCTATCTAAACAAACCGATTTTTAAGGATTCCCAGGAATAAAAGTATCACAAATTACAAAAAATTTGCTATTGATCAGTAAAAAAATCGCATTGGATTTGAAGTTTATTTCATCTGGCCATTTTAAATAATTTCCAAAAAATCCCTCGGCATTCCCAGGATAAAAAGTAGCGCATATTTTAAGGCTAAGAATTTGCTGTCGGTCAGCAGTAACCGCATCAAAATCGGTCCATTAGTTTTTACGTGAATCCCAAACAAACAGATAAGAAATCTAAAAAAATTGCATCGTGTTCTTCATCCATTATATAAGCTATAATCTATTTCAGATTTTATGATAGCGTAAATATACAGACACGGCATGTTTAGAATTTTATAATATTATGGATCCAATCTAATCTTGTAAGATTAGATTGGATGCGTCGGGTCTCTTTCTCTTTGATACTCGTGATCATAAGGCTGGCTCAATATTTCGTCCAGGGAATTAGCATTGCCAATACAACAGCATCGCAATGCAGCCAGCCTTCTGGGCACGCTTCCCACTGACAGTGGACATTGGCTACATAATCTATAATTTTAAATTTAATTATTTAAGGGCCGATTTTTCAATCACCAGACAAAGGATGTTTATAGGATAAAATACAACATGAACAAATCAAACAGTTGCGCAAATAAAACAGTTGTATTATTTTAACTTTAAATTCATTTATCATTCTTTTATCTAATGATTGAAAAATCAGCCCTAAGACATATTTTATTTAAAGCTGTTCTCCGATTCTCTATCTCGGAACGTATGAAAGGGAGTTATTTTAAACTTATGTGCATTATGGGATTAAACGATCTGTTTTAATGACCGTTGACACTGATTTTGCCAGTATCTCGTGGCATAAAAAGGCAGATGGTAAAAGAAATTCAACCTACCCACAGATGTTGGTGGGATAAAATTAGTATCTATTTTTTATTAATATTGTCTGTCCATAATGTCAAATATTGATAAAATAACTTTTATAACTTACGAGTATATGCACAGAGTGCATTAATATAATATTACATGGTCTTTGTTATTTGTATTTATCGTTGTATTTAAAATAAACTTGATGATGGTAAACAGTAATTTATTTGTTTGGGTCGAATCTTAATGGACGGCTAGAAGGAGGCTGGTACTGAAAATCAGCGCTGCGTCAGCTCCTGCCACAGCATAACGCTGAGTGTGAATGAGTGAGCCTAATTGTCGTGTATTTAATGTATATTTTTCTAGTGCTTATATTTTTTTCTTACATCATATTTTCATATTGTTTATATGTAACAAACAAGTGTATTTACTGTTTTTGTGCATGATTTTGCGACAGTAAATATTTTTCTTTCTTTTCCGCTGCTTAAAATTAAAACATAGTGTATGTCAACGCAGTCACGAAAGCTATAAAAAGTCGTAAAAGCTTTTATATTTCTATTTTGTACGTCGTAAAGTTTTATCACTTTTTAATACATCGCGAGTGAGTCATTCAGCTTGTTGAGATTACGACTATGTTCGAAATAATACGAGTGTATTCGAGTCAAATTGAAGATAATAAGGAATACGCAAAACGTATATAATTCTAATATTGGTTAAATATTTTTATTTGAAATCTTTATTAACAGAGCATCACACATATTAATAAATATAACGTTGTTTTTGTTAGTTTGCTTTTTATTGATGGTTAATTAAGAAAAAGTATTGAAAATAACTGAATTAATGTTAATATTTACGGAGCTATTATAGCCAATTAACTGCATATATTGTATGTTTAATGATGAAAAAGATGTAAGTCTAGTAAAACGCAAGTTTATTATATAAACATATTCTAAAATTTGTCAGCAGTAGGTATATTTATAATGAAATTGAGCGAAATGCCCGATCGCTCTTACTGTTTCAACTAACTAATGCTTTCGTATTTTTCTTCTCCAGTTCGTGCGATCGTCAACATCCTTTATTTTGAAACCATTGGGCACGCATGTTATTCCTTACGACAACATATGTATCATAGTATAGCAGTGGCGCGATGTGGAAATTCGACTAGGGTAGGGTAACCCGGTTGAAAAACATACCGTATGATGCAAGCGCTGACTACACCGCTGTTGAGGAAATGTCTAACTCGCGATATATTGTATATATTTGAAACAAAACCCGGTGCCCGATCGGTTTATAAGTTCTTATTTCATCCAATACGTGTGGAAAATCGCCGAACGTAAGAGATAGTATTAAAGTAATAATATATGCACGAATAAAAATCATAAGCGCCAATAAATTTATGGCGCTTTCGACCTTTTGGTCCCTAGTCACTAGTTTTTTAAAGGTAGGCTGTGGGGAATCGATGTGTATAAAGTCCAAGCAGTATTCTAGACACCCATGCATTCACCATATTATTTCACATGAGTTGTAAATACGACGTGCAGTAATGCTTTAACACATTACTATGGGTCTAATTAGATTGCGTTGGCGCCCACTAGACGTTTACCAATTACTTATCGAGAGCGGAATTATTACACTCTTTTTAATCGCCAGATAAAACCCACACTTCGTGTATTCCCATGCAAGTTACGTTTGTGTTGCAAGTACCATAATTATAACGAAGAATTCTGCCGATTCTTAATAAATTGTCTTATAACTTGTGTGGTCTGCACGACACGACAATAATTTTTCATTACTGTTTAATGGGAGAAGAAATAACAAGATTCATAATAAATAAACTCGAGTGCAAATAAAATATGTTATTAATGAATATGTTACTCTCTATTTTATTTTATAAGCTAAAAATAATAAAATAACTGTTTACTGTTAATGATAGTATTAGCAACTCCAAGATGTCATATTTCTCATATCAGGGACTTGACCTATCTACTGACGTAACTAAGCTGTCGATTCGGTACTACGATTTTACAGAAATATTAAACTTCAAGATGCACAACAACTACTGGAAAGTGACATATTAAGTTTTATATATTTGACCATCTCAAATAAACTTATATTAATAATATACGTTCTTAATATATGCTTTAACGCGGATTTCGTGTCATTGTACGTATAGAATAAAAAATATTGTATATTTATACATTCCCGTTATCAACGGAGAAACCATACATATTTCTTCGGCAGTGTAGCCTGTCGTAAGAGACGAAAAGCAATTTACAGTCAGGCGAAAGGACATTTGCCGGTCTAGATGGCCACCACCCCTGGTCTAGAGTATATTAAAAATTGACAAAGTACCTAATAAATGTTTTAGATTATATAGATTGAAATTTTTACTCTATTTATATTAAATTTATTTGACTTTAATTGCATAATAAGACTTAAAAATTAAATGTTTTAGTATTAATATAATTTAAAAGATATATGTATAATTAACACATATATTTAAATATTTGTATGACCATAGGTCAGATACGGTGATACTAGTCACACTGTTTTACAAACTATTCCTGACATACCACTACCTGTGTCTCTGCAAATAAAGATTAATTTCCATATACGGTTATAACAACCTTGAGTTCTGTTCCGACAGTGGCCAGGTTCACTAGAGCCTGGGGTACTCAAAGGGGGTACTAACCCCCTTTGAGGCCGACACCAAGTTAGCAGCATCGCTGGTGTTGCAAATGTCCATAAGCGACGGCAATTTTTAATTTTGTAGAAACAGGCAGTCTGCCTGCTGTTTTCCAGTATTTAAAAGAAAAAAAACGTAAAATTTGAAAATATCTTATTACACAAAATGAAGCTACAATTTCTTCACTTCGTCGTTCCAGTTTTGATGTGTGAATTCCGCGATTACATCTTCTAACTAGAAAATATTAGGGATCCCTACTAAAACTTCAACAATGTAACCCAAGGTGTAAAAAAAATTGCCAGAAACTCCTTGCGAACTCGGGACGGGCTGCTAGCATTTTATATGTCAACTGGTTTAATAGAATGAAATATTTTTTACCGAATTCAACGTACAAATAAACGCTTCAAAAAGTATACTGTAGAATAGATTAAATGTAAATAAACTTGATAAAATGATTTCGTCTTTGGGGCCGACCTTATCTCAAAATCACATCGCTTTTACAAAAACAACTGTTCGAGACATCAAATTTATGAATAAACATTTCGCCGAATTAGTCTAAAGGTAACCGCGTCGTTTCCAACAGGTGTTACAAGAAAATTAGGTGTGATTAAAACTCTGACTAATCTTAGAATTTTAGGGATAATCTCCGTCTACAAAATCATAAAGGATTTTCTGTATTTTCTTTGAATCAAATAGGACGATATACTATACTGAACAATAGGGTAGATGACAGTCAATTCGTGGCCCGTTCCTATATCTTACAAACCGTTCATTTGCCTTACTATCGGTTAAAACTTGACATAAGCTCCATAGTTATATATAATGTCAATATTCCACCGTTGATAAAGCAAGTCAATGAATAGTGAGATATAGGAACCGGCCATCAATCGAGACCATTTTTATTATCTTACAAAAAGTCGCAGCCACATAGATTTTGTACGAGTGTACAAAAGTAAGTCGTCATACTTTTGTACAAGTAAAAGTAGTCAAACAGCGCATTAATTATACTTTGAACAGTAATTAAAATTAGTTCTATCATTATATTTGGAACTAATATGATAAGATATTTTAAAGCCTGTTTTTTGTTATGTAATAATGTTAACATGTATTGTAATATGTGTCATCTATCCAATTAATATAATTATGGTAAAACTGTAGAAAACATGCAAGATTAAATATTAGTAATAAGTCTGTAATATAAATACAGATTATATTTAGATCGAGATCACTGCCTGAAGGAAGCTTGTCCAGTAGGCTGAGACCATTGCTGCACTAGATGGCAATGTCGATTCGCTGTGTTTATGTATCATAATATAAATATCATATTATAATAATATCGGCGTTTTGCAAAGATATTTAAATATATTAAAGGCAAAAACAGTATACATATATTTACAAAAAGCTGACCGATGGTAAAAATTATTTTGTGTCTACTCCATAACAATTACCAAAAATAATTAACAAGTACATAATAGGTTCGGGAAAAAGTCTTTTCGCATATATATATGTATGAACTTGTAATAAGATCTCTTTGGCTATACCATTTGTATCTGACTGACTGGTTTTGGTATCATTAAAAAGTTTTAATTTTAAAGAAGACAATTCCAAATTCAAATTAGGAAAATGTGTGATTTTCATTTGTTTTTCTTAATGTTAAAATGAGTGAATCTAATGAAGAAATTCAATACATTTAAAATTTTACTACAAAAAGGGTAAAAATGCAACACAAGCCGCGAAAAAAATTTGTGATGTTTATGGACCTAATGCCGTATCTGTGAGAGTAGCGCAAATTTGGTTTAAGCATTTTCAATCCGGAAATTTTGATATCAAAGATGCACGTCGCTCTGGTCACCCTGTTACGGACAAAATTGATGCCATTTTTGAAAAAGCGGAGTAAGTTCGGCTTATTAGCAGTTACGATGTAGCTGGAGAACTGGGAATTGACCACAAAACGGTTTTGGCGTATTTGAAAAAAGCTGGGTACACAAAAAAGCTCGATATTTGGGTGCTTCATGAGCTCACTGAAAGAAACCTAATGAACCGTGTACTCATTTGTGATTATTTATTACGACGTAATAAAACCGAACCATTTTTGAAGAAGCTGATAACTGGTGATGAAAGGTGGATCACGTACGACAAGAACGTGCGAAAAAGATCGTGGTCAAAGGCCGGTCAGGCTCACAGACTGTGGCGAAACCCGGGTTAACAACAAGGTGATGCTGTGTGTATGTTGGGATTGGAAGGGCCATTATTCATTATGAGCTGTTACCGCCAGGCAGGACCATCGATTCTGAACTGTACTGCGAACAACTGATGAGAATAAAGCAAAAAGTTGGCAGAAAGCGGCCGGAATTAATCAACAGAAGGGGTGTGATTTTTCACCATGATAACGCTAGACCTCACACATCTTTAGCCACTCAGCAAAAATTACGAGAGTTTGGCTGGGAGGTGTTAATGCATCCACCATATAGTCCTGGCCTTGCACCTTCAGATTTTCACCTGTTTCGGTCTCTGCAGAATTCCTTAGGCAGTGTCAGATTAACATTACGAGAGGACTGCCAAAACCACTTGTCGCAGTTTTTTGATCAGAAGCCCCAAAATTTTTATAGCAATGGGATCACGTCCCTACTTACAAGATGGCAAAAAGTTATTCAACAAAATGGCACCTACATATTTTAGTCAAATGTGAATAAACTTTATATAAAAACCTTTTGAATTTTTATATAAAATGCGAAGAAACTTTTTCCCCAACCTAATATATAAAAAAAGAACTACTAAATACCTTGTAATTTTGGTTAAAGGTTTTCACATATATTACTCACGGTAAGGAATTAAGTAAAGAAAATTGTTATATTTGGGGTTATAACGATGTTTATATGTAGGTATTTATTTCATACATTGCATATACTAAGAATACCTAACGTATGTATGGTGAAAAGTGTTAGTAGAAATATAAATCTGAAATGTTTCGCTGTATTTCCGGCCTCTTAAACAACAAAAATTATTTCCAATATCGTTAAATAAAATACATAGAATGACGTAAAAATTACGTGCGCTACAAGATAGCCTTGAAAACGACGGCCAATCACTCGTTAACCAAAAAGAAAATATTTTTCCATGCACCACTTTTCCTAAACAATTTGCATTCAAATCGTTGTGAAACGATCTCTTAGAAGGAGCGGCAGACTTTATACATAACTTAAAATATCCTATGGCTTTGGGTTTTTTACTAAATTGCGCTGATGACATCTCATTGCATAAATAAGTATAACGATGTCGAAATATCCCACGCTCCTCTTTTGGTAGACGAATTTTATTTGGTTACGAATTTTACTTAATTTTGTTTACATTTATTTGCGGACTTACGAAGAAAGTTACTTTGGATAATTAGTAAAAAAAAAATAACTAATTCAAAATTATTAACATAATCTATGCAGCGCTTTTTAGAATATTTATACAATATTAGCTGCTCCCTGCGATTTGAATGGTGTTAAATTACTTGCTTCACTTATTTAAGCAATTTTCGGGCGTTAAGGATTCTTTTAAAACCTATGCTAGTAAAAAATTAGAATAATATTGAAAAGAGGTTTTGTTATATGCAATTCCATACCTATATATGACGAAAATACTCTAATTAAGCCTTAAAAGGTCCTAGTGTTGAGGTCGGACATCTCGTCATTCCTGTCTAATACACATTGGTGGCTTCCAAACGTCAGTTATATCGATTTGTAGGTTTCATCGCGATGTTTTCTTTCACTACAAGCAATATGCTCAGGTAGGAGTTATAATGCATGCTAGTACATTCGCGGAATGAAAATGTTCGTCACCTGAAAGTCGACTTTTGCTTGGATGAGTACAAAAAAAATACTGCCAATATTTTAATAATGTTACATTTATAAAATATAGATACGTGAAAATAGAAAATTGCAATGTTGATAATGACAGACGCTGCGATTAACAATAAGAAACAAAGAGGATATAATCACTACGCTTAACATAAATATTAAAACCAATAAAAAGGTTTTACATGTCTAAACAATCTATTTAGACAAGATAGAAAATCAAACAACTTTGATCTAAGTAATTGTAAACTTTATTGTCAAATAGTTAAACATAATTTTTTGTGGAACAGTCTTCCTTCTGTGATTTAAAATGAAAAACTAACATGTGCTCGCCGAACGTCAAATGAATCAATTTGAAAACTGGCGAACATTTTCATACGATGACTGTACATAAGTGTAAAAGTCAGTTTGTTTAGATGTTTATTTGTTTCTTCATCATGATATTGCTGTGTGTACACTTTAATACACTGGTACCAGTTTAACCCAAAACAATCCGTTGTTTCATCGGATGCTGGTACACATTTTAACAAGGCTATATAAATATTAAAAATAGTAGTTAAAGTATTATCGTATCGCATATATTTAAAACTATGATCAAAAAATACTACCTGTCGTTGGAATATGATATTTAAATTCATTTATAAACATTTATATATTTTGTAGATATTTATATGTATGGTGTGTATATTAAGTATATATCTATGTAATATATAAAATTTCTACATTTATATAAATATTATGTATTTATTATTAAATTCTTAATTATTTATTTATGTATTTATTATTAAAATGTAAGTAGTTCGTACTATATGTTATGTAAACCACCATCGCCATTATTATCTCAATTCATTCCTGGGGTTGTCTGGAAGAGATTGCTTTTTAGCGATAAGAACGCCCTTTGTACATTACTAGTTATAATTTTAGTCTTTAAGTTCATGTTTGTATTGGTGTATAATAAAGTGTTATCTATCTATCTATCGAACCTACGTATAATCACAAATTTATCATAGACCCAAAATGTCCACAACTTAAATTGTTTTTCTGATGAAGTGATGACAAATGATTCACCGGCAACGACGTACAAAGGAAGATGACAACTTTATCCCGATCAACTTTGTACAATTTGGTTAAAAGTGTTGTCCAGGTTATTTGGAGTAATAACTCAGTTTATCGGGATATAATCCTTAACGAAATTTTGTTGCAAGTTTACTTGACTTCGCTAAATTTTATTCAAATTGATTTACAAGTTGAAAAGATTAATAAACTATATTTTGGGTCACTAATTTTTATTACTTATATATAATATAATAATAATAACAGCCTATAAATGTCCCACTGCTCGGCTCGGGCCTCCCATCATAAGGGAACGGACAGTATACCCGCCACGCTTGTCCAAAGTGACTTGGCAAGTTTGACACATCGGTTATCTAGATGTGCAGGTTGCATCACGATGATTTCCTTCACCGTTGTTAGTACGTGGTAATTGTAACAATATGCACATTAGGTCAGAAAACTGCCTAAGTGGTGCATGCTTTCCGGCCATATATAACCCGCGCCCTTTGAGTTTGGAACGCGTGCGCTAGCCATTACGCTACCGCGACTTTTTTGTGACTTACTGTAGAAGAATTATTGATGTATGAAAAATGTATTTTCAAAATCTTAACGGATAGGCGTTTAATAGATCGATTATTTCGATTTACAGGTTCATGATGTTTTCGTTCACCATCAAAATGTGGTAATCAAGATCTTCCCGCCCAGCAGAAATAAGAACATTAGTCACTATACTACCACGGTTGTGTTAACAGAAAGAATATAATGAATATTATAGGATGCTCTTTGGTGCTAGCCATGATTGGTTGGCTCGTATTTCACCCAATAAGCAGTGTCACAAAGCGTGGCAATGCAGCCAGCCAGCCTTCTGGACACGATCCATGTTGGCAGTGATCTGCTACATAATCTACTTTAAATTTAATTATTTAGTTTATATTTATTAGGTTATAATAATAAAACTACGTTTTAACGGTTTTAAGCGGTGTCATTTATTTGATTTTTATTATTTCGACGTTTCGGTCACTTTTCAGTGGCGGTGATCACGGAAGACAAAGATGTCAAGTTTCAACGAGTATTGTTAAAGTTTTATTTAGCCTACCGCCAACTTGTTCATTTTAATTATATAATTTTAATTTTGTTTATGGTTATTATTTACTCTATGGGAGCCTAATCTAATTTACCACCGCTTCGCAATATGTTGTGGCTTGAAGAAAAGAAGCGGCGCAAGAAACTCTTCAGCAAACATGCCTAGCTCTAATCTATACATATAATAAAATTGTAAAGGTCGGATTTCTGTACAATGAAAAAAAATGCTAAAAACTGAGTCAGGGGGATGTAAGAAGTGAAATAGATTAGATTTTTAAACTGATTTAGTTTTTTTCAAATTTTTTGTTTCTCTGTTTGTCTGTCTGTTTGTAATCTAATCTCCGAAACGACTGGACCGATTTAAATGTAATTTTGTATGGTGGAAGCTTATATCCCTGGTCAACATATAGGATACTTTTGATCCCGAAAAATTGAAGAGTTCCCGTGGGATAGTTAAAAAAACTTTCCACGCGGACGAAGTCGCGGGCAGAAGCTAGTAATTTTATATAATATTAAAATGGGTGTGAGGTAAAATAAAATAAATTACCAATCAAGTTGGTATGTGTTCCAGTGCCCGCAGAAAGAGCTCACAGTGTCTTGAGGTCTGGCAGTTGGTTTTTGCTGGGTTTGAGTGTTAAAAGTTTTGATGATCGGATTCCAAACAGGTGGTACTTGCCAACCATCTTCTCTATTGAAATTTGTTAGGTAGTTTTAATTGTACATGATACCCTCTTTTAAATATTTTTTCATACCTAATATTTATATATTAAGAATTCTGATCAGTGGAAAGTGGAAGCACATCTGACAGCTGACCAAGTGACATTTGAGGCTTATTAGAATTCCGACATCCTCACCTCACTTTTAGAAGAGTATCGCAGAACATATCAGTCATCAGTCAGTGTCGGATTTACCCGCTTTGTATTAAGACGATTTTTCCAATTTTTATCTAACGCCTTGTCGACAGATTAATCTGTTTGGTCTTAGTGGTATTTCGTAACTATAATGTAATGTAAAGAGGCTCTTCTGTATATATATTCTCTACGGGTTATGTTTTTTTTTACTATTATTAGATATGCTATCCGTGCAGAAACGGAGAAAGAATACAATTTCCTGCGACGGGACGGCCTGTCGTAAGAGGCGACCAAAGAACCCACAGCCAGATGGTAGGGTATTTGCCCGACTGGATGGCTACCACCCCTGGTCTAGAGTATGATGCCATAACAGCCTTGAGTTGTGTTCCGGCATTAGTGACCAGGTTGCAGGCTCCCTTAGAGAGCAGCAGCGCATTTATAGCACCTTTGGTGTTGCAAATGTCCATAGGCGAGGGTAACCACTGTCCATCAAGTGGGCCGTCTGCCTGTCTGCTAAACTCCTGCAATAAAAAAAAAAAAAAAGAAAGTATCTGTACTTTTTATGTTTAGATTTAGATAGTTAATAAAGAAACATAGTTACACGTCAATTATATATATATATATATATATATATATATATATATATATATATACTTGTATAGTATATATCATAAAATAATTATAGCTCTAAAAAGTACGCTCGCGCGTGATCATTTGTAGTCAAGCAGTCTTTGTAATAATATAATTATAGCAGGACAATTCAATAGAAACATACACACGTACGCACACAGAAACAAGCCCAGGCTCATTTCCACACACGGACACAATTCAATGTGAATGACGCTGTGGTGATTATATTGTCCGACTCTCGTTGGTTACCTTTTGATAGCAGATTGTTTTAAATGTTAAAAATGTATGTAAGCGTATTTGACACTGCTTAGATCAACTAACTTTTCCAAGACGTATTAAAAAAAGCTATATTTTAAAGACACGTAAGACCACAATGTACATTGTATATAGGCTTCTGTGTATGCGCTAAATATGTTTTAGTCGTAGTAGTTCCTGAGATAATATAATCGACTGTAAAACACAGACAGAAAGATGTCGGAATGAGACTATTAGGGTTTATTTTCCAGTATTGAGTATAACCCGAAAAACAAAGAGATCCTTTTTTACAATATATTGTACAACAGTATATGACTAACCTCCGAAACTTTTAACTAAATATTTTATTTTATGTGTTGTGTTGAATAAAGTACAAGAAGGAACATTGTCCTTGCACACCACAACAAACATAATAGTGTTGTGTTACATTATTTAGTAAGATTACGGGTCCGTAACAACCTTTAAATGTCATGAATGTTCCAGCCATTTTAGGCCAGGTAAATACTGCTCTTGTACTTTTCCATCGCAGTTAAACGGACTAATTTCTTTTTTATTTCATTAATTTTATACACACCACGAATAGAGGTCTTTGTAGATAGTTATTCTAAAGTTACCATGCGAGAATAATATACCTTTACTTACAAATTAATATTCGGTTATTAATTACTGCAGTTAAAGTTAGATAATAATAATAATTTATTTAAACCAGACTTGCGGCCATAATATGTTTTGGTCTATAACTTAATATAAGAGAGAAGAAACTATGTAAATAGATTCTAAATCCCATAAGATTTAGGGACTTTTAATGACTAGGTTACTTTTATTTTACCGTTTTTACTTTTTATTATATCATACAGGTTTTTGTAAACGAAATTTAATAAAATTTTAATTAAAAAAAGTATTTTCAAGTTTATAATAATTTATATTTATTAATTAAAAACTGTTAAGAAAAGAAGGGGAAGATGTTTGGCTATCTCTTACGATACGATACCTTCTTAAGCACATTAATCGGAGGAAAAGTGGAAGCATGGAGAAGGAAGGGAACGTCAAGGCGACTATCCGTGGATAAAATGGATGTCGTGTCATACAAAGAAGTGAAACAGCTGACGCATAATAAAGAAGATCGGACGAGGCTCCACCGACCAGAGCACAGCTTACAAATGATAGATAGAATAATTGAGTAAACTATATTCGTTACAAAAATAATCTTTAAAAATCGAGAAAAGAAAATATGAAATACACAAGGTCTACGGAGTCTGCGATCAATGAACACACGCTGGATAAACCCAACCACTACATCAGATTCGATAACCCACAAATCCTCGCGAAAGAGAATCGTTTCATACCTAGAATGATGCGTGAGGCTATTGAAATCAAAAACACCCAAATTTCAATAGAGAAGATGGTTGGCAAGTACCGCCTGTTTGGGATCTGATCATCAAAACTATCAAGACCCAAACCCAGCAAAAACCAACTGCCAGACCTCAGGACGCTGTGAGCTCTTTCTAAGTGCACATAAACCAACTTGACTGATAATTTCTTTTATTTTTCCTTCCACCCATTTTAATATTATATAAAATTATTGGAGCTACGCATGTTTGATGAAGTTTCTTGCGCTGCTTCTTCTCTTCAAGCCATAACACGTTGCGAAGCGGCGGTAAATTAGATTAGGCTCCCATACAGTAAATAATAACCATAAACAAAATGAAAACTAAATAATTAAAATGAACAAGTTGGCGGTAGGCTAAATAAAACTTTAAACAATACTCATTGACACTTGACATCTTTGTCTTCCGTGATCACGGCCACTGAAAAGTGGCCGAAACGTCGGAATAACGAAAATCAAATAAATTACCGCGCCTAAAACCGTTACAACGTAGTTTTATTATGTATACAAGTCGCGAAAACTTAAGAAAATATTAAAAGAAAATATGTACGTGTACCCATTTATTTGCCTGAAATACAAATAATGCAAATTAGAAAATTTACACTTTTTGCATATTAGCCACAAATTACTAATATCTTACCTTATTATTGGTTTCTATCAGTTACTAAGATATATAAATCTTTCACTAGTTGACCTCAGCCAACAGTAGTTACTATTCTGACAATATGTAAATTAGCCTATAAATGATTTCACTCTACAGAAATAAGATGAAGCTACGACAACAAAAATCACATTTATTAATGTTTTAGATTTATGATAGTATCATATTTTTGTAAGTTAAATCCATATCATAATATAGTTTGTACTTCCATTCGTGTTCTACTATTTTTACGAAGTCCGGAAACACAAAGTTGTACTACAACTCGAAGTGTTCAGCGTAAGTTCCTTTGTAAAATGAACCTTTTTGAGTTATTTACGGATATTGCGTTGCAAGCCTGAAAGCTTTGCCTCGCGTCGATGATTTCTTTTTAAATTGTGTTGGGTTCTATTTCTATTTTACGATGTACTTTATATTTTAAATTTCTCTGCATCTTATTTATTTTTAACTAGGTCCAGTACGTGTTAACGTGCATTATTCCTTTTTTTATTTACATACGCATATGTAATGAACACACAAAATTATTCATTTTTATCTACTCGGAAATGGACTAGTACTATGGTGAGAAATGCTACCTTGCCTTCCCACCAGATCTTGGTAGGAGGAGTACCAAGAAATGTTGCGAAGGTTGACATGTGTGGTGTTACAATAAGATATTTCAAAGAGGGTGCGAAGTGGAGAAGAAAAAATAATTAGTAATAATATAATCAAATGTAATTAATATCGAAATAAAGAATAACTATAGGATTTAACGCTAAGAAGACAATGTAATAATTTGATTATATGCGAACGTGTATTTCTTGAAAAAAGTAGTATTTTAGTACTACACAATACGTTGCGTATCGGTAAACGGGCTAGAGAGTCTTCAAAAAGGGCGTAAACAGATATCTAAAGCATCAACGAGATAGGCAACACATCGGTTCCCTTAGTGTTGCAGATGTCCATGGGCGACGGTAGCCACTTGCCATCAAGTGGACCCGTTTGCCAGTTTGCCTACAAGTAAACATAAAAAGAGAGTTTCTTTCGCTTCTTCTCCTTAAGACCCCGATAACACGTTGCAAACTAAAAGGCAAAAAAATAATATTTTGTACAACAGTACGTAGTCGATGCCTTTTGCTATTTTGTTGTTGATTATTTTTAATTTTTTTTGACACCGACTTCAAGATACTATAGAAAATATTTAGTTTGATTTTTTACTCTTTAGTTTGTAGTCGATTTTGTTTCAAGTAAAAGAAAAAATAAAATAAAATATTTTCTACAATATCTTGTAGTTGGTGCCAAGTAGTTGTAACCTGAATTTTGTTTAAAAAATACTGATATACGGAAAAAGAATACATCTTCTTCCATGGTAATACTTAGTACTTACAAAAATAAAACTTGCATTTCACAATTAAAGAACAGACTTCAGCTTATAATTCAGCCAAATTTTATGACGTCAAATGATTGTTCTACAAGTGCGTAGGCGATGAATTAATTTGTTTGAGAGGAAACAGAAAATTAATGAAACAAACCCACTGTGAATTGAACGATGCGGTCCATTAATTGCTTTTAGAATTACATCATTAATATTAAACTAGTTCTTAGAGTAAATAACTTTTCATTTTGGTGCAGTTATTATTAGTTAGTAGACAAGACTCTAATGAATGTGTAATTGATATCACAATTAATTATTTCATTTTACAATATTTACACTGTAGTCTTAAAACTTAAGGTACAAAAATGGGTAAAGATGAGCTATTGATAAGCCTCCACAGATGACAGAAATAAACGAATGTTTAAAGTAAGCTTAAAAGGTAAAAAATTAAAACTTGTAGTCGAACATGGGGGAAACTAATAATTATTATCAATATTGTTACGAGCTACAAAACTCGAATTAAAAATACCGTTAGAACTATTAGAACTGTACAAACACGTATAAAACAAATAGAATGTAGAATTTATTAGAATTGTACAAACACGTATAAAACAAATACAAATAGAACCGGATGCAACCAGATCACACTGCACGATTCAGTGCAATTCGACACGCGTAAAGTCCGTCGTCTATATCGCTAATCGAGAGTACTACAAACGTCTTACTCGTCTCGTAGTCGTCGCTTGACTGCTCGCCCCTCCATTCGGGCATCGTCTTATACTAACTACACAGTACAAAGATTTTGGCGGCGCACACTGAGTTTCTGGGAAATAGTAATTTGCACACCTGCTAACGTCCACAAAGTCGAAAACAATAACAATAAGGATTAGTTCGACGCTAATTATGGTTATAAAACAAGTAGAAGAACAATAGCATGTTTTTTTTTAATTTCAAATTCAAAACACAAAAAATGCCTTAATCCGGGAGGAAGACAATAGACTGCGCTTACAACAGGCAGCTGTGCGCTTATCTCTGACGGCATGTAACAAGATGCTAGACTATCAATAAATAAGTCAATGTCCACATGATGCAACTTGCTAATTTTGGTAAATACTTTAACTGTTCTGACAATTTTTTATTTGTTATTTCGTATTTTTCGTGTATTATAATGAGATTTTATGCTGAGTGCGGGCGTGCGCTTATAGACGTAGGCGCCCGCGCTGGCTTACTAGCATTGGTATTAGTTTTTATAATTTAGTGCTCTAAGTACATATCATAGCTGCGTCTTCATATAAAAGAACACATTATATAATATTATATGGCAACGCAACGTAAGTCGTGGTAGCGTGATGGTTAACGCACGCGTCCCAAACTCAAAGGGCGCGGGCTCGATCCTGGCCGGAACGCATGCACTGCTTAGGCAGTTTTCTGACCTAATGTGCATATTGTTAAAATTACCACGTGCTAATAACGGTGAAGGAAAAACATCGTGATGCAACCTGCACATCGAGATAACCGATGTGTGAAACCAGCCAAGCCGCCTTGGACAAGCATGGCGGGTATACTGTCCATTCCCCTATAGCGGGAGGCCCGAGCCCAGCAGTGGGGCATTTATGGGCTGATGTTATATATGGCAACGCTGCTTCAACAGCTGAAGATCTCGAACGGCGCAAATATGGAATCCTAAGAAGGGGTTACATATATGTGCCGTTTGGAGTTGAAACTTTAGGTTCGTGGGGTCTATCGGCAAAGGGTTTCGTCAAAGAAATTTGTAACAAACTCTTTGATACCACTTGTGATCAGAAGGCTGATTCGTATTTCGCGCAACGAATCAGCATTGCCGTACAGCGTGGCAATGAAGACAGCCTTCTGGGCACGCTTCCCTCTGGCAGCGAATTGTTTCATACTTTATATTAATTTATTTATAATTTAGTTCAATTTATATTACATAAACATGTTTCTGAAAGTGTTCAGTTTTGAAGACCGTATTAAAATAAAATAAATTTTCGTGTCAAAGATGAATGTAATAATCTTCTCCAATTATTAAAATGTTTCTTTTATAAACATTACAATGTGTTAATAGGACTGCTATTATAATTACTATTAATATATTATATTACTGTCTTCTAATTTTGGATACCTGATCATACACTAGGTAAACTCTTATCTAATTAACATGACGTTAAGAATAATATTAGTGTGGATTGAATACAAGATTAGAATAAAATATATCTTCACGATTATAACAAAGGAAAAATTATCATTAGATATACAGGTAGATATGAAAAGTAGTAATTTATAACATGGTTGGAAGTTAAAACTTAGTTATGGCTGATAAAACTACTCACTAACTCCTTATGTCGATACTGTCTGGAACTCACATTAGTGAGATAACATCATATTCCCTTACGAGTTACTTTCCTGATAGGAAACTATGTTTTTACCTTACGTTAAGATGTATTATTTAATTCGATCTCAACTTGAAATGTTCAGTTAGTAGCGACCGTGGTTAGTTCAGCTTTCTTTCTTTATTTTATACTTAAAATTATCCATTTCTTAATCTTTAAAATTCTCGTGTAAAATGCCGGTTGCGTTCAGAACTTACTTAGAAGCCAGGATTCCACTTCAAATTTTTGTCCTTCAATTTCCAGTTTTCAGCATCATTTTTGTGACCGTCTTAACGTAGTTAATTTTTAATAAATCAAAACATCATCAAGTAAATAAAAATATGAAATTTTAAAATACTAGCTTACAGTTATATTAAAACCACGAGAAAAAATGTTTTCGCAAATTTTATAATATCCAAGATCTGTGTGTGCCAAATTTTATACCTGTAGTCACGGTAGTTCTACAGATATTTTTATAACACCCAGATATTATAATCTTTAGAATAAGACGATAAGTATTCCCTTTTGGCTTTAGGTTGTAGAACCCTAAAAACCGTGCAAAATACCAGAACAGGTCTCTTCAAATTTTGTTACACGAGTTATGAATAAATTTCAATCTTATACAAATAGGTGAGACGCGCTCTTGTATGCTACAAAGTTCAAAAATAAAGTATTGTAAAACGAAGGTAAACTAAAGTGAATCAGAGCAGTCTCTATACAAGCACTTTGAAGAGAAACCTTGATGTGAACAAAGAAACACGACATATTGTTTCATAACAATGGATGCAAGTCCATTACTTGATATTTGCAATATGCGTAGGCTTTCATGCTGCGACCTTGTGCAAGACAATATTGGTAATAAGGACAAAGTAGAGTGCTTTCGAACTGTGTACAGAGAAGTTCTTATAGATCAATTCTAAGACGTGTCGCTAAAGATAGTTCATATTTGATGGTATGTAGTAATTTATTTATATAAAACTTGCGTCCTTACGATGGATTAGTATACAAGAGACTTAACAACTGTAAGAATGAATAAAACTACATAGTGGATAGAAGCATTTAAATTATCTTATGGCTATGGTTATAATATTAATACATGCAGAATTAACTTGTTAATCAGGAAAGGCACAATTGCAAAGGGGCAGACATGAGCATCACGAACAAAGGTTATCAAAAGTTACCGGAAAAATCTCTGTCGTTTGTCTAACAGATGCTTTTTTTTTACATAGTTATAATCCCCATCAACAACTAACGCTAGTCTAGGTAAAATACATTTGTCACAATAAGACCGAGTTTCTGTCAAATAGCATATGCAACGCAAGCAAGTAGTCTCGTCCGTGCAGGATGGAGAAAGAATACAATTTCCTGCGGTCGGGCAGAGGCGACAAAACAACCCACAGCCCAATGGGGTAGGGTATTTGCCCGTCTACGGCTGCCACCCCTGTTCGAGAGTATGCCACCAAAACAACCTTGATTTGTATCTGGTATTAGTGGCCAGGTTCCAGTATCCCTATAACAGAGCAACAACGCATATGGTAGCATCTTTGGTGTTACAAATGTCCATAGGTGATGGTAACCAATAATTAATTCCCTCCAAATTAAATAATTCATTATTGTAGTTAATTTCCTTTACATGTTGTAATTACTCATAAAGGAAAGTAATGGAAATGAATTAAAAGTTTATTGTGAAATATTGGATTTAATCGGGAAATATAAAACAAACAACAAGCGTGGGATGTTTTATGGATGATTTATGCTTTTAATAAAAGCCCATATGTCTGAATAGTTCACGGCTACTATAGATCACCTCTATCTATCTATCGTCTTATTGGTTAGGGCTTTTGTTTCTAGTATCTACTAAAACAAAAACACATATTGTATATTATGCTCAAACGTGACAAATGCAACCAGCTTTCTGGGCACACTTCCCTCTGACAGCGATTTGTTACACAATTTATATTTTACTTTTTATTTGTTCAAACCATGTAAGTTTGTGTTATGGACCGATAACGCAGATCATTCCTGGAGTCGTAATCAGGCGTCTGTAAACCTAATACCTATAGATATTAGTATGCAAGTTTCTAGCCATTGGCCGAAGATCTGCGTAATTTCCCCATTAGGGACTGGTCGAAGAAAACAAACGAGCGTAACACTTAGCATAAAGGAGAGGCTTACATCCATTATCCAGATCCATCAAGAACATAGAAAATGTTTCTATTCTGGAAAAGGCAGGAATTCTCGGAGTTTAGTTTTAATAATAGGTAAATGTTTTTTGTTGATAATAACTATATGTTTCCCGACGCCTACAACCTGGGTGTGTTCAAGTGGCACTTGTTCTATCCCAGACTATATCTTCACCTAACAACAGTATATAAACCATAGCCTCTCTCTAAATTTCATCCATGTACAGATTACATTACAAAATTATAAGAGTTCAGTTACCATTTGGTTACAGAACTTTAAAAATCAAACAAAACAGTATAATCTACTTCTAAAGTAAGCTGTATTGTAGCAATAGAATAGTCAGGTGAGAGTAGTGTAGTGGCACATTGAAATGGTCGTTTTATTGTCGGGAAACGAGTTGGCTCGGACTGGTTTCCTCTCGTAACATAAAACCGTATCGCTCACGTGACTAGTAATAGACTTTTATGTGTAATCCCTGGTTATTTTCCTAAGATAATTATTCTTTGTTTTTATCATTATTAATTTAAAATTTATATCTTTATAAAATTTATTAAACTAAGTGCTGATTTTTCAATCACCGGATATAAGTTGTTCGTGTAACATGAAAAAAATAAAAATTACAGTTGCATGAATAAAACAGTTGAATGGTTTAACCTTTTAATTAACTCAGGTTATAATTTATTCGACAGACAACTTTTATCTGATGACTGAAAAAGTGGCTCGTAATATTATAAATAAATACGAAAAGGAAAACTTAACACAGATATATTGTATTGTATGTATAATCCCTTAAGATTATTAGTAGATAACACTTAGCCTAGGTTACCATCTTCTTTGGGGAAGGTGTATAGAAGGATGTTATAATACGTTACCTCGCTGTATCGCCATACTGATGTTTTTTTTTAAATTTTATTTTAAAGGCCTACTCCTCCGTTATAGTTCAAGACGGAGTCTTTTCTTTTCTTGTCTTGTTTTATTTATCTATTTCTAATACACAAGGGATAATAAGGGGGATATTATAATATTTTCTTTTCTTTTTCTTTTTCTTTTTTTTTTTAAACAACTCGTATTTTCCAATACATTTTTATTAAATACTTTACAGTTACATGTCTATTTAGTCTATTGTATCTATTGTACGTTTGTTTATTTATACTTATCCATCTATTTGTTCATGTTTTGCGATCAACTTTATCTATTTACATCACATTATTTTACATTTTCTATTTTGTTTTCTTTTGAGGTTTTTAATATTTTAAGACTATATATACTACTAACACTGTGTGGGTGGGTATATACAATTTATATAATATATCACCAGTGTTATTTGTTGACCCGTTCCGTTTTGTTACGATCCTTAGTGCGTACTTTAAAAAACTGTAAAATCTCCTCGCGTTTCTCTTTGCCACGTAATTCGTTGATGTTCTTCCTTTCAATTTCCAGCTTCAGGGCACACCCGACGTTGTACCGGTCCACGGCACAGAGGGGGCAATCTAAGATTGGTGTAAGGGGGTCTCTGGTACTCCAGGTTCACAGACACACGATGGGTCCTCCTTCAACTTGAACCGGTTCAAGTATTCAGAGAACCCTCCGTGGCCCGTGAATATCTGGGTTGTCAGGTTTGACGTGGTGATACTTCTGACTATCTTATAGGCACATGCTGTATCCGGGAAGTAAAACTTAGTTACGGACGCTGTTGGCTCCTCGCTAAAGCGCAGATTCCACTTATCAAGTTACTCCATCTGGATCATCCTCCTGACAAATGAGACCCGACACCAGTCATAATGCGGCTTTGTCATTAGTTTGAGTCCGCTCTATCGTTTTGTGCTACCTCAGCATGCGCCTTCACCAAGAACAGAGATACCCCCTTCTGCCATACTCTGTGTGATATTCCGCCTAGCCATGACGGCAAGACGGTGATTGCTACCCCACATACTGAAGTGTTGTCTGAGGTAGGGACCAGCCCTCTGATCACCCGAAGTCTGTGAAACGTTTTTGTCGTTTTCAAGCGTCTCGACAGCAAATGGCACAAATTTGTATTATTTGAAATAAGTTTTAAAATGATTTTTAAATAAATTTTTACTGTGTAGATTGCGGTTTATTATAACAGTATTACCTAGATTAAAAATTATTTTTGAGCAATACGCTTAAGTGCACTGTGAAAAACTCAATATCACCTCAAAATTCTATAAGAAACGCTGCTGACTTTTGTGGAGTAATTCATCAATGTTCAAAATCTTTTACTTTGCAGAAGCGCGTTGGTATACCGTTCATTCTTTTGAAATGGGGAATCTTGTCTTACAATAGGAAGTTTTCTGAGCTTATACTAGATACTGTTATAGTAATCCCTAGTGATCATTTTTTAAATATTAATTAATATAGAAAGCAATACGAAATATTCTCCCCACTTTATTGTTTTTGTATGGTTATTATGATATACAAGATGTTTTAGATAATATATATTAAAAAATAAGATATTATAATTAAAAATAGCTTTAGAAATAAGTTACTTTATATTTTTAGTTTTTGAAGTCGGTATTTTTAAACGAAGTTTTTTTTATTAGTTACTTTTTAGTGTCTAGCTATGGGTAGGCCTACTAAAGGTGCAGCGCGCCTAAAAACATATAGGTCTCAAGAAACGGGAACGGATTTTTTTTTTATAAAAATGTTCCTAAAAAGAAAACTACTGGGCCAAAGTATGTTAAATTTTTAGGGGACCAAATGACAACTATTCCGCATCAAACTAAAGAAGAATCACGTAAATAGGATCATAAATCTCAGCGTAATCGGTGTACATACGGAACGGAAAGGAAAAAAATCATAAAAAATGTTCAGAAAATGAAAACTACCGGGCCAAACTATGTTAAATTTTTAAGGGACCAAATGGCAACTATTCCGCATCAAACTAAAAAAGAATCACGTAAATCGAATTGATAGATCTTGGATAATCAGTGTACACAAAAAAAGCATACCAATCAAATTGAGAACCTCCTTGAGAAATTGAGACTTTTTTGAAGTCGGTTAAAAAGAAGCAAATTGTTAATTTACCCTATTTCTAAAAAAAGTATTAATATATTCAGATATATCCTAAGCATGTTTGTGTTTATTTGGATGAGTTTAAATCAGTTTCAAAATAAGGCAGTATTCCAAGCCCAAATTACTATAATATAAAAGTTACATACATTACCCATTAAAATAAAAAACTTTTTGATTAGAATTTTAAACACGCAAGTTTAATAAACACGTATTAACTATGATACGAGTAAATTTTGTAATATTCATTTAAAATATGAATTAGTAATATACTCTTTATTTACAATATGCTCACTTCTACAGCAGTAAGTAGAAAAGAGGCAAAGGAAATAGGGCAACGCGAGTATCAAATATTGGAAGTATAAGTATGTTGGATAGATAGAAGTAAGTTGGAGTATGAAATGTTGGAAGTTGGCAAGGTATAACGTAAAGTGTAAACGAACCCTCGCCCGTAGCCTGGTTTATGGCCAGGCCGAGCTGCAGGTGATCAGGACGCGGGAAACCGCGGCCATGATCCAATCTTGGTCGGTAGAGTTGGGAAACCCTGTCGCTGGCATTGACACGGTGGAAGCGGTTCGGCCGCAGCTGTTGCGATGGCTCTCGCGGAAACGCGGAACCCTGACCTTCAGAATGACACAGATACTTACCGGGCACGGCTGCTTCGATAAGTATCTGTTTCAGATTGCGGGCTGCTTGCCTTCATCCCAATGCCGCCAGTGTGGCGCACTGGACACGGCGTTTCATACGCTAGCCGAGTGCGCAGCATGGGCACCCCACAGGTTTGAACTCGAGACAATAGTAGGTCCGATTGATTCGCTGGGCGGTTTGGTGAAAGCCATGCTGCACAGCGATGATCATTGGGTGAGCGCGGCCAATGTCTGCGAGACGGTCATGTCTCAAAAGGAGGCCGCGGAACGAGATAGGGAGAGAGATGGAAGTGCGCATGCGTCTCGCGGGCGCCGACGTCAGTCGGGAGCCCGGAGGCGCAGGTATACGCATGATCTCCCCCCCTGAAATACCGCTGCAGGGGGCCTTCTAGCATCTAGGGAGCAGAGGAGTCTTCATCCCTGTTGACGAAGTGAGTTTGCCTCTCCCGGGGCACTCTCAAGCACTTTTGCGCTAGGATCGGCGTGGGCGTAACTACGTTCTAAGTCTCATGCCTTTCCTATCATTAGCGCGGGGCACATGGGAGGAGGGTGGTTTTAGTGCGGTATTAGCCCATGGGCATTTGTCCATGGGTTCGAGTCTCCACACAAGCCGGTCGATTATTGTTTGGATTGCCTCAGTGGAAAGCCTCCATGATCGACAACGGTCTAATCCCTAGCAAAGGACCCGGTATGTGCGAAATGCATTTCCCCCGCCTGAAAAAAAAAAGTGTAAACGAAGGGATAGACACAAAAACACAAGTAGTGTTAAAAACCGGATAACTGCATGGGACTTCACAAACTGTGAAGGGTTCCATATATATGACAAATAACCCCTGTTTCCGTCGTTTAGCTAAGTACGAAACCATAAAAATATTTTTATTCGAAAATACCGCATAATCTCAAAACAGTATTTTTTATTATTTTCGAATCTTGAATAACTCAATTTTACGTTTACATCGATTACTTTGGTTGTTTCACCTAAATTAAAAGACGAAGGTGTACCATAATATATCAGGACATCAGAAATTATTTCTATGTAATACACAAGTCTTCCGCAATCTTTTCTAACATTAATTAAGTAAGTACCTAAGTAGTTCTTAGTAAAACTACTCAAACTTAATTGAGGTTCTTATTTCTCATAATGTGTTATGTTTTTCCTGATATTGTAAATATTCATTAGGAATCATCGCAAGGTTCATTCCCAGGAACCTTGGAAAACATGAAATTTCCCAATTAGGAACCTTGACGATCACACTGTACGAAAATAATCTATAGGTATATAATTCATAAAGGTATATAAATAAATCTATCAATCCCTGTCAAGGGTTACCTGGAAGAGATTTTATTTAGCGATAAGGATGCCCGTTGTATTTTCTCATGTATTTTTCTATTTCTGTTTATCTATGCTTTGGTTTACAATAAAGACTATCTGTCTATAAGATTTTGCAAAATGCTGACGTATGATTTTTGATATTTTTTTAACGTATAATCTTTTGTGTTATATCTATATATTAATAAGTGAATCAAAAACAGAGCAAAAACTTTGTACCCATTTTTTTATGAAAATTGTGCGGACGGAGGAGTATGAAATTTCGTACACTTATAGTTTATATAGAGAAGGAATGCAGAATGCTAATAATTTTTTTTTAAATTATACATAAAAAATACATTAAATCAATAAAAAAAACACTACACACACTACCATGTATTTGACACACACACGCATATATACTCTTTTGTTTATTGTTAAAGTCAAATTAACAGTGTAGCCGTGGCGAAATCTGTGTTTATAGCAGTATAGTCTTTAACATTAATTATTATGGTCAAATTTCGACCACGGGCGACCACTAGTTTTTGTAAAGAAATGTTTATATGTATGTATGTATTTTTATTTACAATGTGTATTAAAAACTAAAATTGTCAAGGAAGACTTGGGAACTCCTAGAAGCATCTTTGTGTATACACCCGACGACCACAAGATGCAGATTTATTTACAACCAGAGTGGTCTAATTATTAAATCTGAGCATGCTATCGTAATTTCAACGGGATTACTTTGAATAATTACACAAAACAAAGACAACATTGACTACGACTTAAGCTCAGTACTCTAAATACACTCTTAAACGATTATAGGTAGAGTACTAGTACAATATAACTAATAGGAATTAATTAATTACATTAACTTTTCTTCATTATACTAGGTTGTAATTTAAATATTTTTTTATTGTAAATAGTAAACACGTCGGCATGAAAGATGGGGGTTAATTATAGCTATTTTTTATGTACTTAAACTTGACCCTGTAATAAAATCCTTTTACTTCTGTGGCTCAAAAATATATAGCCCTTTTGTCCTTACAAGAAATACCACTCTTGATAGTGATGTACTAATTTTAGAGGTCTAAGAGAAATGATCTTAAATCGTTGTTTACTCCTTTTTATAGATATAGACTTTTCTATATTCATTGAGTAAGGAGTGATGTTATAAATTACTTTATATAGAATAAAATATACTTTATTATATAGCATTAAGATATAGTTCAAGAATTTTGTGTACAGAAAGAAATAGGCGGTTTTATCACTAAAACTAGAACAAAAAACGTACATATATTGTTACGACCTGAACACCGACAAAAGACAAATTCACACCTGCATACCTGTAGACATTTTATTACCTTTTCGGCATTTGGACTTCTTTTGTTTACTTTGTGTTTAAAATTTTTTGTGTATTGTAATCTTTTATAGTAGTCATTGGCCAGGTGTGATTGTAAGAAATTCGGTCCATGCGATCAGGCAGACATATTGCATTTGTGCAGTATAAAGTAATGCCCCAATGGGGAGATCGGCAGTCGAGCGATACCTATGAGCGAAGCAAGACTTGTGTACATTCAGTAATCTATTTAGTGACGGACTTTGCGCGTGTATTTGCATTACGATCTCCTGCATTACGTTTGGACTTATTGCGTTCGGTTATATTTGTACCTGTGTTATATGTGTTTGTATGGTTCTAATAAACTCTATAATAATTCCAACGGCATTTTAATTCAAGTCCTGCAACTCGTAACAATATATATATATATATATATATATATATATATATATATATATATATATATATATATATATATGTCGCAGATTGCGATATATTTGTAAAAATTTCGTAAAGTAACGACTTTAAATTGAGGGTACTTATGTTTTTCTCAAAGTACCTGCACTTGATTTTATTAAGTGGTGTTTTAGTTTAATAAAAACTGGGTTGTATTTATATGATGGGATTTATATTGTTGAGCAGTTTACAAATGTTTTTAGGATTTTTAATAACCTTTGTAATAAGATTCAGTTTACCAGATTACTAAAGGGTGAACGCTGTGTTGTTGGTATAAAGGGAGGTGAAATCGCTTAAACGGGACATTCCACATTCTACATTCGTCGGTTGAAGAGAGCGAAAGCTCTGTTGGACAGGGAGGGAGCACATAATATGTTGTGGTCAATAATTACTGTCCGATAATAGCAGTGTTCTTTGAGCGCAGATTGCTGCTCGACAACTGACAAGCGTGGATGCAACTTTTGGAGTTGTCCTAATATTTCTGTGTATTGTTACGAGCTACAGGACTCGAATTAAAAATGCCGTTGGAACTACTATAGAATTTATTAGAACTGTACAAACACGTATAAAACAAATACAAATAACACTGGATGCAACCAGTTCACACTGCACTATTCAATACAATTCGAACGCACAAAGTCCGTCGTTTATATCGCTAATCGAGAGTACTAGAAAACGTCTTACTCGCTTCGTAGTCCTCGCTTAACTGCCCTCCCCTTCATTCGGGCCTCGTTTTATACTAACTACACAGTATAAAGGAAAGAAAGGAAGTTTCTAAGAAATTTAATTTGCACACCTGCGAACGTCCACAAAGTCGAATACAATAACAATAGGGATTATAGTTCGACGCTAATGATGGTTATAAAACAAGCAAAAAGACAATAGCATGTTTTTCTTAACTACAAATTAAAAAGACAAAGGATTCTCTAATCCGAGAAGTATTATTTTGCTGTATTTAATATTGTAATTGTAATAATTCTAGTGTAATAAACTTTGATTATAATATTTCAGATTATTATTGTGTTATTCGTCTCGCGCTTGAGCCGACATATGTATATATATATATATATATATATATATATATATATATGCAAGTATAATAGGCATACGAATAATACAAATATATACATATACTGATATATATAAATAATAATAATCATTAAACCCGCTGGGGACTTTATGGTGAAGCATTAGGTGAGTAGCAACATCTCGTACCAGACTCCGGAGGCCAAGGCAAGGCCCCCGCCTAAGGCAAGCAGCCTTAGCCAGCCGGCACGGAGTGGAGATCGCTAGAGCTAAAACTCAAACTCCAGGGGTGCCAATGAATAAATGGCCTAACGTGGGAAGAAGCTTCGGTGAACCTGCAGCCCACTTTTCGACACCCCTTAGCTACTCACACCCATGTTGCCCCTGTCTTCTATGGCATTTTTTGAGGCCCATGCAGGTAGTGGAGAGTCACAGTCTGCCCATTTTACTATGTTCCCCGAACATTGCGACGGGCAGACGCCATAGTCCCCATATTCCTAGACCCCTAGTACCACTAGCAGTTCAACCCAATAGCTCGGTACTTTTTGTTCTCATTTCCTAACATAGAACTACATTGGCCGGGGCTTGTCCTAGGGTACGTTTTTATATGGTTCTAGACAGGGATAATCGCCGGTCAGTGTCACGTCATATTTATAATTAATTTGTCAAGGGGCTTCTACGTGTTGGCCTTCCCATAGCCTGATGCAAGCCCTCCAAAACTCCGGGCCATTTTTATGGCCCGTGGTCTCTAGAGAATCATTGTAAAATTGTATAGCATTACGCAAATATGGTAGAGATATTAATTAGTATACTTTTTTCTATGTTCTTGTACGGATAATGAATAGATATACCATAGCACACTGGGCGACTTTACAGTGGACCAACCCCACTGTCCGTGGCTACGTTTCGGCACCCTAGATCATGACAAGTAAAACGCAATGCTAGCTTTTTTTTAAACAATGCAGAGTGATTGACAATAATATTGATATTAGACGGATCAACGAATTTGAATCCATTTGTTTGAAAGACACAGAACTTAAGGACACAACGGTATTCAATGATATTGAATTATTCACGTTTATACGATCTCTTTAGTTGATTCATTCAAATTGAAAGACAAAAATGAACCGTCTCATATTTGTTTAAGTTTCATGAAGTTCACAGCAACTGGTATTTATGCACCAATACGTAATTAATAACTTTACCAATTGTATGTATGAACAAGCTACAAATATCTTGAAACAGTTTGTATTACATAAGTTGAAGGAAATAGTTTCTATCGGTTGTTGAAGGAATTCTTAGTTAAGTTCTAAAGGTTATAGAACAATCTCTCAAAAGCTCTATATTATTTATATAATAATAATTGTTGTCCAGCTGAAATTTCGAGCTATCCACTTTAACAGATCCAAAGTGATGCATAATTTAGCCTGAAAGACCAGAATTACGAAACAACGCGATAACGTTTTGACATTTAATAATATAATCATTTATTTAATTATAGATAATAGTCCAATATATACATAATAAAACGAACAGTAAAAATGTCCTAAAATTAGTACTGTTATTTACCTTATATTTATGTTAGTAACACAAATGACTAACTGATTCTCATAACTTTTCATAAAATTTGTAATTAAATCTGGAATATAAACACAAAATTATCGTTCAACCATTGGGGTAATTCATAACAAAAAATCTTCCATAATTTATGAACCAAGTAAATTACAGTCATGATCTGTCCCCAACATAAAAGAAAAATATGAGAGACTGAATACCACAGGTTAGTGGCGTCATTATTTCACTTATGAGATCGTAAAGGTTGCCCTCTTAATTAAGGTGATACGTTGGTCAAATAATCTTTGTTTACTTTGGTAATAAGTGAAGTGATTGGTGAGCATTATATAAAGATTCTTTTTAAAGAATTTGGATTTAAGAGAGGCTTCGTTTATGAATACTGATTAGCTGTGGGAATAAGTCGCACGTTTAACCCAATACTGACACTCTAAAAACGTGAACTTGCAGTGAATGGTTGCAAAACATTTATTTTAGATATTATAAAGCTTAATATAGGTATACATATATATATACATATATCTGTTTCGGTCTCTGCAGATTTCCTTAGGCAGTGTCAGGTTAAGGTCACGAGAGGACTGCCAAAACCACTTGTCGCAGTTTTTTTATCAGAAGCCCCAAAATGTTTATAGCAATGGGATCACGTGCCTACCTACAAGATGGCAAAAAGTTATCCAACAAAATGGCACTTACATACTTTAGTCAAATGTAAATAAACTTTATAAAAAAACCTTTTGAAATTTTATATAAAATGCGAAGAAACTTTCCCCAACCTAATATATATATATATATATATATATATATATATATATATATGTATACCTATATCGCTTTAAATACAAATAGAAAAGTTTATGTGAAAGTTAAGAATTTAAAGAAGATGAAGAACGTATAGGTATGTATAATCCTTGCTAAGTTTCAAAGACTTTGTATAAAATTGCGCCATCTATTGCTAAACTTTAACTTTAAACTGCAGTCTGTAACTCTGTAAACCGGAGCTGTGGCCCGTTCGTCACGTCTCTGTGTAAAAATTGCCCTTGGCTGGAGCGACACTTAATTGACACACAATTAATACATTGGATTTATTATAGCTTTATCACCCTAGTAGGCCAACTAAAAGGTCAAATGAATAAACGCGTTTAATTAGTCATTAAATTTTGCACTCCGCATAATAAGCTGAACCGGAGCTTTAATATGTCATGCAAAATATTGCATATACAGCAAGATTAAAATTGACGTATTCAGCATATTTGTTCCAACTATTTTGAAACTATCACTCGTGAATATTACAAATTAGAATTCTCGCAATATTCATGTGCGATGTTGTGTAAAAAATTGTAATTAATATGTGGGACTAGATTGGTTCTAGTATAATCGTACTAATATTGTAAATACAAATATGAGTTTGACGATTTTGACGTTGAAACAATGAGTTTGACGAACGATTTGACACCTTAACTACTCAACCGATCATCATGAAATTTCCACAACCATTCTTAGGAGTACATAAAATGACTTAAGATACTTTTTCATCGAGAAAAAATATTGTTCCCGAGTTATGACAAAACGCTCTGTAAACGATTAGTAGTTAGTGTAATATTATACACGTTGTCAGGGGTGTAGAAAATAACTTAAGATACCTTTTCATCCAGAAAAAATTGTGTTGCAGAGGGATGACAAATATTTTAAAAATGGTCGTTGTATAAACAGTTGTACAAATAGTTATGTAATTGATTGTAAAAATGTATATTAACACGAGAGAAGCCGCGAGCAAACACCAGTATATATTTCTTGAGATACGGAGAAATATTTTAGATGCTATGTTTGCTTACAAGTTGTTTCATAGTAAAACAGATTCCCTCAAACGTTAAGCCAATTTCGCCTAAGAGTTGCTTCGAAAGCTCCGCGTCAACCTTTAACCCCATTTCCTTCCCCCATTAAGAACAATAATACAAGGCGCTAACTCCTCTATTTCTAGAAAGTGCCAAGTTTCCAATAGAAGCAGCGATATTACGGATATCATGTTGCCATCACGGCGGTGAAAGTTGTATATGGCAGAAGAAGCATGAAAATAGGATAAACGCAGTTGAAATGAGAGCTTTGAGAAGTATATGTGCGGTTAGCTTGAATGATATGATAAGGAACAGTGTGATAAGGGAACGTTGTGGATTGAAAGAAGATGTAATAACAAGAGTTGAAAAAGGAATGTTAAGGTGGTTTGGGCATGTAGAGAAAATTAATGAAAGTAGAATCACAAAACACGTGTATGACAGACAATACATGTATTGTGAATGTTAGAGTTTTTGTCAGTACAACGAACGTACACACCATGATAATAGCAGAACTGTTAAAGAGAGGTCGGGTGACAAACGTCTCAAATAATCTCACGAACATACGAACAGGCTAATGAAAGTAGATGAAGCGAAAGTTGTTTCTCAGGATCGTCACAAATGGAGATCCATATTCTCTGCCTACCCGTACGCGGAAACAGGCGTGATAATATGCATGTATGTTACAGATATTTACTTTGACTCCAGAAATTCATTTTACAAATAGATTCGTTTAGCCCAAAAAAATATTAATTCGACATAGACTGACAGATTTCAGTATCTTAGTTATTTTTATTTGTGTCAAATTTAATAACAGGAGTGAAGATATTACAAAGCAAGTGTAATTTACCTTCAAGTAGTTTTTACGTTGGTCCGTAAACCGATCCGTAAATAAAAACTTACTGAGTATGTATTATAAATTCGTGATAATTACAACCGAGTAAACGATTAGGTAGTCTGTGTGCCGCTAGCGCTACATTTATTTTGGGTTTTTTATTATGTTTATAGTATTAATTATCCGCAATACTTTTATTCGTGTGTTACTTAAATTTTGTAATTAGATTAGATAACACTTTATTGCTCACCAAACCAAACAATTACAAAAAAATGCATAATTACAATACTTCTTGGCAAAATAACAGGCGGCGTTATCGCTAAAAGCGATCTCTTCCAGGTAACCTAGCTTAAAAGAAATTTAACTGATCTGACGATGTAGGTGGAGCAGAAAAAACAGGACTGTACAATTTAAATATACATATATACTTACACTAATTTATAAATTTAATACATAAACAGATCCAGGCACATTTATAGAATACCAATATATACGTATATATAAAACTATCTAAATAAATACATATAGTATAGTAATATGTAATATAGTTTTTTTATTTATTTTATAACTAGGATATGCCCGCGACTTCGTCCACGCTTGACTTGAAATTCCCGAGATTCACAAAAGTACCGCAGCATTTAAAATATTATGTATCCTATCGTTTTAGTGAAAACTATCCCGGAATAAGTTAATTTATATGCACCCGAACAACTTCAAACACATTGGAATTCGAGATTTTGTTATTTGGCCATTTTATAAATAATTTCCAGAAAATTCCCGATTTTGAGTCTAAGAATTTGCTGTCGATTAGCGAAAACCGCATCGTAATCGACCCAGCAGCTTTTACGTGAAACCCGAACAAACAGACAAGCTGACAAATAGACAAGAAATCTAGAAAAACGCATCATGTTCTCCATCGTTTATATAGTGTATTCTAGTTGTTTTTTTTAATAGCTTCAATGTACCGACATGGCATGTTTAGAATTTTAAAATATTATAGATTATATACAGCGTACCTATGCCATACCATATATGCCTACTAAAGTAACTGTTGCAGTGATTGTAACCAAAAATCATAATGTTTACGTGGCTCGCGAGATCGAGGCGACAAAGCGAAGATCAATGTATTCGCTCGGTTACAGTTATAGCTTGCAGATGAGTATGTGACTTTATAGATATAAAATGTAAAAGTGAGTCATGCGAAACTGCAAATAATACCCTAGCAGGAATATAACATAAAAAGTAATTTCTATAAAACTATTTACTTATTTATGTTTATGACATCATAACACATGTTACCTGGGACATATTTATTATACTATTTTTCGTTATGGTTTTGTTAAACAGTGTATTTACACAGTCTATTTAGCCTGTCTATATTAAAATATTTCTGAGAATAGGAATAAAAATAGAAGTTCTTTTGATATCATAATAGTATCTTGTATTTTGTGCAAGTAATTTAGTTGAACCATTTCGCGGCGCGATAGAGGAACAGGAAATTAGGTTCTATACACAGACATGAGCAAGGCAAGGTTGTCAACTGCAGTGTTTTATTTATTACTGGACTTAAGCAGACAGGCAAATTACTGTTATCTATATATTTATACGTGAAGCAAAAACTTTGTACCCCTTTTTACGAAAATTGCGCGGACGGAGGAGTATGAAACTTCGCAACACTTATAGTTTGAATAGAGAAGGAGTGCAGAATGCTAATTTTCTTTTTTTAAATTATGCACAAAAAATTCATTTAATCAATAAAAAAAATTACACACACTACCATGTATTTGACACTCACACGCATATATACTCTTTTGTTTATTGTTAAAGTAAAATTAACATTGTACCCTTGGCGAAATCTGTGATTATGTCTTTGACAACCGAACCTGGATAATGTTCAAACTTATAATTTAAATTAATTATGGTCGAATTTCGACCACTAGGCGACCACTAGTATATATTAAATTCAAATTTCACTGGTATACAAATTTGAAAGATGATGCCTATGTCTTAGTAGCCAGCCTCTGTGGTTGTGGACTAAGCCTTTGCGGGTCTAGCGCACTGAAACGCAACGGCTCCGAATTCGATTCCACGCATCGTAAATTTCGTATTATCTATTATTTACTATAGTCTGGGTGTCTGGGATCGGCATCACAGTTGGTCCTTTGTATATTCCCCATAACACAAACGTAACTTGTTTGGCTTGGTGATGTATGTAACTTTTTTTATTTTTTATTGCTGGAATACAGCAGACAGGTTGACGGCCCAGCAGTGATGGAAAGTGGTTACTGTCGCCTATGGATATTAGCAACACCAAAGGTGCTGCCGGCCTCGAAGGAGAAACTGGAACCTGCCCACTGATGCCGGTAAACAACTCAAGGTTATTATGGCGGCATACTCTAGACCAAGGGTGGTAGCCATCCAGATGGGTAAATACCCTACCACCTGGCTATGTGTTGTTTTCTTACTTTTTACGACAGGCCGCCGGGCCGCAGGAAATTGTCTTCTTTCTCCGTTTCTGCACGAATAGTTTTGGCTCGTTAGTAAGGCTCGGCCACAGATTGGTATGTCATCAATGAGTTCGGCTGAACAAATACAGAACTACATATGACAGTATTTATAATATCTATATGTAATTTTACAGACTATTATTGTCAGATATAATAAAATTGGCCAAGTTAAAGTATAGTATAAAATTGGTCGAAAGGCGGTGAAAGGTTCTCTACACGTAACGAATGTATAATATTTTTAACCGACTTCCAATAGGAGGAGGTTCTCAATTGGTCTGTATATTTTTTTGTATGTTACTCGATTTCTCCATCAAGGACCGTTTTTCAATAATTTTTCTAATCAAAAGGGTATAGACCCAAATTGGTCTCATAGTCACCATGTCAGGATCTGGTGAGTGAATCCTACGGAATTCAAGAGTAACCTTTATTAAAGAATGCCGAGCATCTACATTCTTCGAAAAAAAAGCTTTAGTGTGTGTGTGTATTATTCCATTTTCTACAGGCGCTTAATATAATTTTTTTTAAAGCTATTAAAGAGCTTGTGCAACTAAAATGTAAAAAATGTTTTTTTAAACAAAAACAAAACCGACTTCAAACTAAAAAAATAAATATTTAACCGACTTTTAAAAAAAGAAATACTTTTTTACCGACCCGACTTCTTTCTACAACATCTTCAAGTCGGTGCGAAGTAACACATAAAAATTACTATATTTTTCTTTGTTGTTTTTTATGTTTTACTTGGTACCGACTTCAATATGTTTTGAAAGAAGTCGGTTAAATATTTATTTTTTGCTTTTTAGTTTGAAGTAGGTTTTATAACCTCTTCATACCACGACTGTACATAAACAGATGGCCAGAAGATCAGATGCAACAACCATTTAAAAGCTCTCTAATCCTGCTAAAACAGCCACGGTGCCTTAAAAAACAAGGCTTAATATCATGTTTTATTTAGTTGTCATGTTAATTTTAAATAATTTTCCCTTAAGAAACTTGATAACCCTAATTCCATTTCTATTTGTATTAACTCATGCCTTTGAAAATGTTTCTATCTTTTGTTACTTTTATTTGAAACTAATTTTATGTATATTATTAATGTCCCGCAGCTATTTTGGGCAAAAAGAACCCTCATGAAATTGTCTGCCTGTTTGTCTTTAATTAATGAATGAAAACACTTTGTTGTTCACGAAAAATTAAAACTACGTTCTTTAAAACTATGTCAGAATTACTTTTCTCGGGAACTACAGAGTTTATTTGAATGAAATTTAGTAGATACCAGTAGGCCCAGAATACGTTGTTTTCCCCGAAAAAATAAAATGGAGAACCCGATTACAGCGCCATCTACCGCTCAGCGATCATTCATAAATCAAAACCATCCCGGGACCCACTTGAATACACACAAAAAATCATCAAAGTTGGTCCAACCAACCGTTTAGGAGGAGTTCAATGACATACATACGAACAGAAGATTTTTTTAAATAAAGATTTATATACCTATATAGTATATCTTTTACTCTTTTCTTTCACCATCTCTCAATTATTTGGGGTCGGCACAACATGTCTTTTCCTTCCACGTTCCTCTATTCTGGTATACTATACATCCTCTGCCACACCACAAATTATCATATCATCCTTCACACTATCTTTTTCTGGTCTACATTTACATTTGTACCCATCAATCTTGTAGTTTAACATTCTTTTTGTCACGTGACTTTCATCTCTCTTCATTACATGTCCATACCCCTTAATCTTCTTCCTCTCTATTTTTCAGTCACGGGTGCAACTTTCAAAGATCCCCCCCTATGTACTCATTTCTCACCTTAACCATTCATGTAACACCATACACCCATCTCATCTCAGCTGAGTGGAGACGTTTGTGGTCTATCACTTTAGTGGTCCAACATTCAGACCAGTATAATATGACCTATATAGTATTTCTATATAAATAAAAATAGAATCGTAGAAATGTATGTACGCGCGTAACTTGAGAAGGACTTTACCGATTTGGATGATTTTTTGTGTGTGTTTCAATGGGTCCCTAGATGGCTTAGATTCACAATTGGAATCAGTAGGTGGCGCTGCAATCGGGTTCTAGGATCCTCCTAATCTCCTGGACCGATTTTGATGATTTTTGTGTGTGTTTGAGTGGATCCGCGGATGGTTTAGATTCACAATTGGAACCGCCAAGAGGTGTTTAGAATCGGGTCCAAAATTTTTATTTTTTCAGGGCAGGCCAACGTTTGCCAATTTGCCAAGCGGTATTAAAAAATTCAGAACAATTATGTAATAATAGGATGGCAGGTTACCATGACAACGTGTTTTTTCAGGGTGGCATAACTAAAACTCGAAGCGAACGAATTTTCGCTGGCACGTTAGTATTTGAGAACACCGCTTATTTCTAAAACAGGGTAAGAGATAATATCCGGCTAAATTAAAAAGTAATTGTAAATGCATGAAAAGCCTACCGAATTTGGATTTTATCTTGTTCATATGAACTCCTTAGGCAAACGAATAAAAGTATAGACGGAGCCTCCGAGAACAAAAGTATCAAATGAGGGCAGCATTATTTTAAATTGTGTACGTAATTTTATGTAGTACTACAAAACGTGTTTTGCCTCTGTGTGGTAAATAGTAATGTATCCACTGGAAACCAAGTATTCCACCTACTACACCCTTAGGCTACCTGTCCATTGAAGCGGAGCGAGGCTGCGGAGCGGAGAAACGGAGAAATATTACCCAATAGGATTGCATAAAAATTGCGTCATTGGACAGGCAGCCAATCGTATTGGTTAACATTTCTCCGTTTCTCCGCCGCAGCCTCGCTCCGCTTCAATGGACAGGCAGCCTTAATGTAGTTCAGCCGCTTTAAGAACGCGTTTGCATTTTGTACTAAACTAATTTAGTTTACCGTAAATTGTCGTGGTGAATATGAATTTTAACTAAATCTTTATTCAGTTTCAGACAATCAATTCAGTCAAGTCGTGGTAGCGTAATGGCTAGCGCACGCGTCCCAGACGCAAAGGGCGCGTGTTCGATCCTGGCCGGAACGCATGCACCTCTCAGTCAGTTTTCTGATCTAATGCATATTGTTACAATTACCACTTGCTAACAACGGTGAAGGAAAACATTGCGATGCAACCTGCACATTGAGATAACCGATGTGTCAAACCTGCCAAGCCGCTTTGGACAAGCGTGGCGGCTATACTGTCCGTTCTCCCTATAATGGGAGGCCCGAGCCCAGCAGTGGGACATTTATGGGCTGATATTACTATTACTACTTCATTCGGTAAGAAATATCTACAGAAACCAATTTTTTTTATCGTAAATTGCTCGTCATTACAATGTTATCCGTCCATATGTTCGCAAAGTAGGAACGCATTCTAAGAGCAACCGAAGTATTATTCGATTATTTATACTAAGTTTTCGTAATGCATTGCGGTGCGATCTACTTACCATTCTAAAATCGGCTTCCTTTAGCCGGCTTCACTCTAAGAGCTCGAGGTTTGGTCCACCTATTTTGTTCGTCTGAGATCAACTCAGTAAAATTCAAACATCAACCTCCAAACTCGTAATCTAATATTATTTATTCCATTAATTTGTGGTTGCTGTAATTTAATTTTTGCTTCTATTTTATTTTTATTATTATTATTTAAAGACCCGATGGAAAGCGGTTACCATCGCCTGTAGACATTTGAAACAGCAAAGATGCTACCATTGTGCTGCTGCTCTCTAAAAGGAGACTGGAATCTGACCACTAATGCCGAAACACAACTCAAGGTTGTTATGGCGGCATACTCTAAACCAGGGGTGGTAGCCATCCAGACAGGCAAAAATACATACCACCTGGCTGTAGGTTGTGTTGTCACCTCTTACAACAGGCCGCCCGGCTAGATGAAATTTTATCCTCGTTCCTCCACAGATAAAAGTCCTCTCTTCTTTCTTCTACGTTGATGTTAGTAATAGAATAAAGAATAAGTTCAAAACAACTATACAACTAAAATTAAACTGCCTGTATGCGATTCCAAAAATATATAACTATAAACATAAATGACCGTTTTTGGAATTTTTGATTGTGAGTCTGTTTGCCAAATAAACTATTTTGCTTCCAAAATATTTTTTTAGCAATACAGACTAACAGTCAAAAATTCTCTGTTTTACTAAAAAAAATATTTTGGATGGAGTGCATCCAAAATAATTTTTTATAGCAAACGACTCAATAGATTTATTGAAAATTTTACAAATTAAAATAGAGATTTTATCTAAAACTTTCGTGTGCACGTTTCAGGAGATATTAATTAATATAAAGTTCGTAAATAAAAACTGGTAGTATGCGAGTATCGTGGTCTTTTAATTAGAAGGAAACTCCGGATTTAACATTTAAAATTATATTTTTAGGTAGTTTTACCGAATTTTACAGACAGAGAGCTCTTTTCATATATCTATACCAAACATTATTTTCAAAATCAAATTTAAATATTATTTGCTTTTTTCTTTACCTTGCCGGTAACAGCGAGATGAAGGTTTTACGCACGTTTAACAAGTCTAGCTATGTAAGTAGATGTAATAAATCCGTAGACTTAGAGGGTTTGAGTTAGTACAACAAATTTAAAATGAGAAAAAATCATGAGGGCTCATTCGGACCGGAGTATTCGAAAACACAATTTTTTTTTCTATTTGTCTGTTAGAGAATCACGTGAAAACTATGAAACGGATTTAAATGAAACTTAACACAGAAATAGCTTATATCTCGCTTTCATACTTGAATATTTTTTATTCCGATAAATGACGTCGATTCCGTGGGAGAGACAAATATAGCCAATATGGCGCTGGAGTCACTTTTGTTTGGTGCCGCCATTGAAATTTACAAACAAACATCTTCACGGCAAGGCGAATGAAGTTTCACTTGAAAAGCTAACTTAGTAATGAATTTTAATTGCTCTTTAATTTAAAAAACCTCTAAGATTTCTAAAGGGCCTCATCTGCGTTAGTGTTAAAGATTTAGGCCGTTTCACGCAGATATGACGATGGGTTTAATGTGTTAATTGAGTGAGATACGACATTGTTAATGAGGTTGAATATTGACAGATAACGTATGTTGCAAATGTTGCTATTCGTCAACAGCATTACTTTTTAACGCTTTAAACAAGACTCATTCGGCCAGTCTAAATCTTTAATACTAACGCAGATGAAGCCCCAGCATGAGGGACGATTGATTTTTAAATGTATTATCTTACATTATAAGTTTAATAACTTTAAAACATCAAAACTAATGACATCAAACTGAACTAACATGTTAATGTCTAGCAACATATAAACAGTCAAATTGGTCTCCAACGGCACATTTCTGGTGCAATCAGCCATGTCTGAATTCCGTCGAGCACTATAAATGGATTACACTTGTAGTGCATAACCGTATTTAGATGGTTCGGATGCAAATTATTGCACTGCGTCTCTGCTAAAACAGAGTAACGAAGGTATAAACATGTACATTTCTGTACATATTTTAATAAAATTACACACATTCTGATTTTACTTTGGTGAATAAAATAGAGGCTTGAAGTTAGAATAATCAATATACAAAAAAATAAAATTGAAGTGTCTGTTTGTAATGTTAAAATAACAGCTTTTTATTAAATGCATATGAAAGTATATACGGTACTCGCCAAAAACAAATTTTAAAAATTTTTGTCTGTCTGTTTGTTTGTTCCGGCTAATCTCTGAAATGGCTAGACCGATTTTGCCGGTACTTTTACTGGCAGATAGCTGATGTTATAAGGAGTAAATTTCACTACTTTTATTTTAGAAAAAAATTGAAAACCCACGCGCACGCCGCCACCGTCGCTGCACCGGAAGGCGAATAAATAAATTAAATTACACCTGGAGTAAGTCGCAAGTAGTAACTAGTATTACATGTCGATCTATTATATTATAAAATTCTAAACATGTCGTGTCTGTATATTGAAGCTATTTAAAAATACCAACTGGAATAGACTATATAAACGATGGAGAACACGATGGTTTTTTTAGATTTCTTATCTATTTGTCGTGTTGTCTGTTTGTTCAGAATTCACGTAAAAACGACTGGGCCGATTTCGATGCGATTTTCGTTGATCGACAGCTAATTCTTAGACTTAAATTCTGCGCTACTTTTTATCTTGGGAATTTTTCTGGGAATGATTTAATATGGCCAGATTAAAAAAAACGAATTCCAATGTGATTTTTTTACTGATCGATAGCAAATTTACGGTAACAAAACGTGTGATATTTTTTATCTCGGGAACCCCGTGGGAAATTTCCCAGAAGCGGTTTGTAATTGTTTGGGTGCATAAAAATTTGCTTAATCGGACACAGTTTTCACTAAAACAATAGCATAGCTTACATTCTTTTTTTATGTACTGCGGTACTTTATGCCCGAGAATCCCACGAGAATTTCTATTCAAGCGTGGATAAAGTTGCCGACATATCCTAATAATAGAATATATTTTTAGTCGTTATAGAAATTGCGAAACGGTATTTAAAATTCAAATTGAAACGAAACTATGGAGTATACGTAGTTGAGCCGCTAACGGCTTGAGTCCTGCTAGCAAAATCAGCTGTGACATATTGGTATGCTAACTGAAAAGAATTTCTCATCCTGGTGTTATGGTTTATCAAAATATAACTAAGGTTATGGGGATTCGTACGCACTCACACCGGCGGGGGAGGCAAGCGATTTTTATCTTCACTGGTTACGCCAGCTAATAAAAGTTTGGTGTCAACATGAGTTTTGCTGTAACTCGTCTCGTTTAAAAGATAGTTTTTCAAAACAAGCCCAGAGCACACTAATTCTTTCTTTACTATCTTGTTACTAATTGGACACTCATTACATATTCGCTTTGTATTACCAATGAACTTCTCATTAATAATTAGCTAATAACTTTTTGATACCAGCTTACTCATGATCACGTGGGTAACTTCGAAAATAACATGGGAACAATAATTGAAACACAACATCACTTTACAAAGTTTTTTCTTATCAAAACACATTTGAAACATTTTATTTAAAAAAATCATTGTAAACCGTACCTCTTCTAATGAACTGGGTAACATCACTAATGATCATACCGTTTAACTTAACTGCATAATATGCAAACAGTATTCACCACATATAGACATCATTTTATATTCTACAACTATTGATGGAACCCTTAGGTGCTCGACCGTATGGATCAAAATAATGTCAAAGACCATTATCATCAACATGTATCACTACCCAGTTATCCCAGTTTATTGTTTATGTCTAAACTGCTTATCAGATTTGATAAACTTTGATGAATTTTCTTATCAGATTGAATATATCTTGTAACAACGAAAACCTCTCGTACTTTTTAATCTCGTTTTCGTAGCCCCCAACAACATGTTATACGTATTGTTCCAGAATTCAATCTTGATGATGAAAATACACTCAAAACTTATCCTTTACTGAGTAAAGACGAAGAAACTTGTCATGATTTAAGAAAAGATGTTCCGTTAAGAAAGAGAAAGGCAAAAAGATTAGACTAAACGAATTTTTTAAGCTGTTTCCAAAAAACAATAAACCTAATATAGTATCATCGACAGCATGGAGTAATAGCGAAGAAATAAACTATATTTCTCCAGGTTCAGATAATTTAACTAATGCGACATATATTATAAAAATAGATATCTATGACACGAATAAAATATCAAAGATACCAAATAGAGAAATGGAAACACGCAGATGTGCGTCATAAATATTATACGAGCGGGACATCTAATAACATAATATATCACGTGACAAAGGAATTTTACAAAACGAATAAAGAAATCAGTTTTGGGAAAACCATGTAAAACATTGAAAAACGGGTTAATGTTCAACTTTTAACTCAATGGGAAAATCGAGTTAAAGTTCTTGGTGCACGAGATTTGGTTGTAAAACCTAAATTTTATAGCTTGTCAATATTTGCAGAAAACTTAGTAGCAGTGCAATTAAGGAAAACAAAGTTATTTTATAATAAACCAATATTCTTAGGATTTTTCAGTTTAGACATTTGTAAAAGTCTTATATGTATTTGTATGTACGACTTTCATTACATATATATATATATATATATATATATATATATATATATATATATATATATATATATATATATATATATATATATATATATATATACACACACGCATATATATTTAAAAATATAGCATAAATAAGTTTAAAAACCGTCTCAAATTGCTTTATACAGATATTAATAGTTTAATAAAAATTTTGATACATCTGAATATGCTTCAGATAATATTTTTAGCTATTCAAAATTTAAATATAAGGCAAAATTTAATATAAAATTCATTCAAAGATTTCTTTAAAGATGAAAATAATGGAAAAATAATGAACAAATTTGTTAGTTTCAAATCAAAAATATACATGGCGTCGAAAATAAATTTCATACAAAAGAAATTAATAAACGTGTAACAAAGAACATGAAAATGGAGAATTATAGGTCATGTCTATGGAATAAAAATATAACACTGTACTAGGCATAGATTTAGATAATAGAAACATAACAAATTAACAAAGTGTGTTTATCATATAGCGATACCAAACGCCATATTTTTCCAAACGATGTTAATACATTAGCATGAGGCAATGGTAAGCTACGATAGTATAAACATGGAAGAGGAATATAATTTTCCATGGTATAAATTACTTTTTAAGCACAAGTTGTATATATCTAAATAAAATGTGAAAGTATATTATTGTATAATATAAATAGGTTAAGATTTAACTTATTGTATCGAAATAAATATTTGATTGGCTTTGTTAAATCAGATTATAACTGTAAAATAAGCTTATAATAGAATAATTTAGTTCATTTCTTCTGAAAACTTTTAAAGATAACAACACGTCATAATGGTCGATTATATCCATTCGTTTAATTTCAGAACCTAGTGGATGTGGGGAACCAAATTTTATTAAACGTAAAGAAAATTGTAATATGGAATTTGCACAAACAATATGGTGATTTGATGAAATGCAACCCTTATATAATTTACGGAATGTTAATTATCATGAATTTATTTCTTGATCTTAACATGTTTGATGATAAAGATGCACATGTCGTTATTATCGATGATCTCATAAGGGAACTGAATGGACGTATTGTACGAGTAGATATATTTATTAAAGAAAATCATCACAGAAATTTAAACGTATTTTATTGATCCTAAAATACTTTCACCAAGGTAAAGGAGAATCTTTGAATTTAAGTTATATAATTTATTTTAAAAATCCTCGAGATAAAACGCAAATACGCTATTTAGCACGACAAGTATAATCAGAAAACATAAAATTATAGAAGATTCCTATAGGGATGCAACTGCAGAGGCAGGTTTAGAATCCCATATATCTGAAAAGTAATTTAGACACAGATAATAAACTGGGTTCCTATTGGGTAGTGACAGGCCCATGGCCAGAGGCCCACCAGATGAAAAGCAATTACCATCGCCTATTGACATTTGTAATATTAATGGTGATATCAGTGTGCTACCGCTGTCTAAAGGAAGGTTGGAACCTGGCAACTAATGCCCGAACACAGCTCAAGATTGTTATGGCATACTCTGGACCAGGGGTGCTAGCCATTCAGACGGGTAAATAAATACCTGGCAAGAATACATTTATTATCATTCAAATCTATCAATTTTTGTCTTTAATACTCCAGCCGCTATCCTTTTTCTCGAAAGTCGAAGCTAAATAAAGCATTTAAGTCATGTCCCTGGTTAATTACGTAGTCACATGTTAGTAGTAGGGTTATGGGGTTTCTGGCGCAATGGCCAAGGCGTGACGCACCGCATGGGTGGTGATATCAGTGCAGGCAGGTTGCGCCAGCTAAAAAAAAAGCTATGTGTCAAAATGGAGGTTTTTAGGTGTATCAAATCGTTCTACGTCATTTTTATTAGTAATGACCTACTTCATTAATAATTAGCTAATAACCTATCGATGCGTAAGGTCGATCACGTGGTTAACTTTGAAAATGGCATGGGAACGTGAATTCAAACATAATATTACTTTATAAACTTTATTTCTTGTCAAAACACATTTTAAATATTTTATTTGACACAATATAATTGTAAACTGTATCTATCTCCATGTATGTATTGTATGTACTCCAAAGAACCTGGCAAAATCACTCATATGCATACTGTTAAACATAAAATTTAAGTACATTAAACAGTTTCATCATATTGCGGCGGTACGGTCATTCTGTAAACTATGACGGTACCCTTTAGGAGCTCGACCAAATGATTTAAAATATTGTATCAATTTCGATAACATTATCAAATTCTGCATACACAATACAGTTAATAGTTTGAGAAAGTGATGACTCAAAGGGTACTTCTAATCTCATACTGCCATGCCTTATGAGATTCCAATGATTTGAAAAGTTAGTTAACAAATCAGGAATTAAATTTAATACCAACAAACAGCAACTTTTAGCATAATCCTTCATAGATATTCTGTTGCCATCGTTAAGAAAGTGAATACCTTGAAAAACTTGTCAAGATTAAAAAGAAAGATGTAACATAAAAAAAGAAGAAAAAACAAAATCATCGATAGTAACACGGAGCAACAAGGAATATGCTTATTTCTTCAGGTTCAGATAATTTAACAAATGCAACTCATTTAATAAAAATAGATATCTATGACATAAAGAAAATATCAAAGATACCAAATTCAGAGCAATGGATATACTACGACATCCTTACAACCTATATTTAGTTTCGAATAAGAACTGTAAGATATATTTCATCAATCAAAAATGCAAAATTCGCTTGATGAATGAATTAACTTAATGGTTTGTAGTAATGTAATGGACTAAATTCAGTATAAAAACGCATATTTTCATCAACGCAATCATGATATTCTTCGTGTTGTAACATGAAGTGGTTTGCTGTTATTTTAAGGTAAAAAGTCTACTCAATATATCACTATTCATTTATCAATAAATTTGTTAGTGTGTTTTTCTATAATAATTCCTCTGTCACTTTTTAGTCTAAATTTGATTATTGATTTCATTATGGTCAACTTCTTCGTCAACAGTTTTACCATCATCATCAACTTCAAGTACTGCAATATCACCAACTTCAAGCTATCTATTAAGCGATAAATGTGAACGATATAAAGAGTGGAATAAAAAGAGTTCTATCTTATGTTAATGTAATGTCAGTTTCAAAATTAATTCGATAAATTGATGAAAGGTAAAATTCCTGAAAAACGATGTGATACCCGCATATTTTCCACAATTGTTTAAGCAGGTTAAATTGTAAAAAGAATATTAATCCTACGCACACCTCAGTATATTTTTCACAAACGTTCTTAAAGTGAATGTGCTTCAGGTAAGATATATTATAGACATTGAAGACTTCCCTTTTAAAAATGAATTAATATTTAAAGAAATGGCAATATTTGATACGCAGACACGACAAACTTGGTTATTACATGTGAAATTACCCGACTGGTTTCTCGCGATGGATAAAAGTAAAAGTAGTTGGTATTGTGAACAATTTATTCATGGTTTACTATTTAAAAACTATCCACAAGATTATAGTTTTAACATAGTTTTACAATCACTAAATGATTTTGATACATCGAAAGAGTACGTGTGAGCGTGATATAGTTGAGAATAAATTACTAACCGCCCTAGGAATTAAGAGTTTTAATCTTGAATCAATTGATTGTCCTAAATTCAATAGCATTGTTCACGATTTTAATTTAAATAATTCGAAAAAATGTTCTAGACACACAGCGTTTGATAAAAATACATCACATATGTATCATTGTGCGGGGTGGAAGTGGAGGTTTTTGCATTTTGGCTTGAGAAATATTGTAATAAATGCGGAGTGGTAGACATTTTGTGGAATAAGAAAATAAATCAATTTTTAACTTTGAGAATTTTGGTATAAACACTTAGATTTTATATAAATGGTCAAGAAATAACTTCAAAGGCTTTGCAGCCTTCATTTGAGAACAATATTAGCCTACCACACAGTATTCTCAGATTCAGGTATTAATTTTCTTAACGTTGGTAACGGAGGGAGGATTATGCTAAAGGTTTGCTGTCTGTTGGTATTCAATTTAACCCCTGATTTGTCAGGTAACTTTTCAAATCATTGGAATCTCATAAGGCATGGTAGTGTGAGATTAGAATTACGCTTTGATTCATCACTTTATCAACTTACTAATTGTATCGTGTATACAGAATTTGATAATGTTATCGAAATAGATAAAAACCGTAATGTTACATTCGATTATAGTAGTTAAGAATCAATATCTGTATATGCTAATTTAAGTGTTGAATTGTTCAATTGTTTAAGTGTTGTGTTGTTTGTGTGTAAGAGTGATTTAAATAAAAATAAAGTGTTTGTTTATAAAGCTTCATACCTTGGATTATTTTTTTGATTATAACATATATGTAGTAAAGTTTAGACAAAATAAATTTAAATACTTGGATAAATAGTTTTTGTATTATTATGTAGAGAAACATAAATTTTAAGTTGAACGGTATGAGTATGAGTGATTTTACTAGGTCCTTTGGAGCAGATACAGTTTACAATGATATTGTGTAAAATAAAATATTTAAAATGTGTTTTTGAGAAGAAATAAAGTTTAGTCAAAGCAAATCTAAATATTTAGACAAATAGTTATTATATTAGTGTGTAGAGAAACAAATTAAAATAAGTCGTTCCTTAATTCACTATACATTTACACATGGCGCGCGCAGCTTGAAAGTTTGACACTTGATAGTCAAAATCTTCTGCATAGTATGTGTACTACTGAAGTACAGAAATATTTAAAGAAAATTCATCCGAATCTAGAGTATAAAGTATATGCAGCTAACCGACTGCCAAACACGTTCAGAACCTAACATATCTGATAGCAATTTAGACATACATAACAAACCGGGTTCCCACTGAGTAGCGATAGATATCGATGCGAATCGTGTGGGACAATATTCATTTGTTGATTCATTTGGTCGAGCTCTTAAAGGTACCGTTATAATTCACAATATGTGAAAACTGTTTTGAAGTTAACCACGTGATAGACATTACACATCGAAAGGTCATTAGTTAATTATTAATAAAGGGGGTCATTACTAATAAAAAATTGGCAAGTGTGTAATGAGTGTGCAATTAGCACGTACATCGTTAAGAATGAATCAGTGTGCTCTAGGCTTATTTTGAAAAAGCTATCTTTGAAACGAGAAGAGTTACAGTAAAACTGATAACGTAGAACGATTCGACACACCTGAAAACCCCCATTTTGACACCAAACCTTTTCTTTTTTTTTTAGCTGGCGCAACCTGCCCGGCCTGTTGTCGCCACCCATGCAGTGAGTCACGCCTTGGTTATTGCGCCAGAAACCTCATAACCCTACTACTGATGTTTGAAAATCCAAAGCAATACAAATACTTTTAGTTTGTTGTATGAAATCAGTATGAAGTAGAAAATTTATTTTAATAACAATATGTTTTAGGACACAATATAACAATATCTTAATACAATTTAAAAATACTTCTGGTGTTTCAAATTCTGCTTTATCATTATTACTTTTAATTTTTTAATGGATAATACTTCCTTTTCTTTGGCTATAAATCTGCGCTTGGGTTCACCACACACATGCGTCTGTGGAACAGAGATAATCGGCCCGGGATACCATGGTCTTTCTTGCCGCCGCAGTGCTGGCAGATGGTCACGCCACGCTGCCTTGAATGATGTTTTACGGAGGGCACTTGCCACCGCTAACGTGCCGACTTTATTAGAGCCGAACGGTATTGCACGTGACGATGGTAGGCGTCCCGATGGAATGACTCTAATTCCCTGGCAACGTGGCAAGCCTTTGGTGTGGGATGCGACTTCCGTAGACATGTTGGCCGCATCCCATTTACCAAACACGTCTAGATCAGCCGGTACAGCGGCGGAAACAGCCGAATCACTCAAGCGGCGCAAGTATGCAACCCTCAGTGAGAGTTATATATTTGTGCCGTTTGCTGTCGAGACGCTTGGACCGTGGGGTCCTGAGGCCAAGAGCCTCTACCAAAATTTATCGAAACGACTCATTGACTCTTCAGGTGATCAGGGGGCTGGTGCTTACCTCGGCCAACGGATCAGTATGGCGATCCAGCGAGGAAACGTAGCCAGCCTTCTGGGCACCTTACCCTGTGTGTGTGTACCCCTTACAGAAGACTGTGATCTGAGCTCAGTATTCTACTTATAGTATTGAGGGACTATGAGTAGAATATAATACGAATAAGTTAAGTTTTCTTGCATTGTATTGTTTATTCATATCTATAAAATTATAGAATTTGCCTTTTCATAGAATATAATTAAAATTTGTTAAACAAGTGATGTATATACAGTAAAAAATCCTATGCGTAGTTTGCCGTTTGTAAACACCGTGTGTATTGTGTATTAAATGTGTAAAATGTGAAAAAAAATTTAATACATGTTTCATTTCTCATATTCTGAAAGTATGCTTAGAGGTACCTGATCACAGGGATAAAAACAGCACTTTTCGTCCCAGGCAAATGACTTTCCCTGCTGTCAAAAAATTTAAAAACTATGCCAACCATAGACAATACATGAGACTCATGTCCCAACTTTTTTTACAGCCACTGTTAAATCGCAGCATAAATTGTAATAAAAAAATCAACAATGTTGTAACATCATTTTATATTTATAAATTACTTTTAACTAAATAATTATTTAATTTGCATAAATTTGAGCTAAATATTTACTACCATCAGTGCCAAAAAAATACTGTCTGGTAGAATGCCACAGAAAAAGACATTTTCTTGGCGTTTCACATGTGACGTATTTAATGAGTTCATCAGATTTAGATGTGGATTTAACGTATGATTTCAAATCAAATCAAATCATTTTTATTGCGAACTAAATGTTACATAGGTCTTACTCAATATAACTGAGAACTTATTACTTAGCTGGCCTTTCATAGCATCGCAATATAAACTTACTTAACCTATGTTTGTATAATATTTAATTTGGTGCCTTATAAGTCTTTTATTTTATTTAAATAACACAAAACAATATTTTCTTAATTACCTCTCATTTAAATATTCTGGGACGCTATAATAGGATTTTTTGTGAACCATTCGAATAATTTTTGTTTAAACATATTAATAGTTCATTAGAGAAGTAGTTATTTGTTTAACTCATCAGTTTTTATTTAGTTTGTTCATATTTGAGATAAAAAGTGTTGGTCTCAGGTGAAAGACCTATTTGAGCACTCGAACTATTAATGCACTTGCTACGCTCGTGCGAAAAACCATCTCATGCCTAAATAGGTCATTTTCACCTCACTTGTAACAATCTACTCTTTCTGTTACCTATGTAAAATCTATGATACGTTTGACAACGTATTTCCTAATTAAGTAGTTTTGATAGTATCGTCTACTCACAAAAATTTCACTTGTTTTGCACTCAATTTTATGCGTATTTGCATGATTTCCTCATCCCCAAGATGTTGAAGCTTCTTCATCAATACTGGTCTTCTTTTCCTTAGGACAATCACGTGTATTCTCGCTGACGGGACGTTTGAGAGATCCTTTTCCAATTTGTCGTGGTTGACTATAAAATAAAATAAAACATGTCAATATTTTTTATAATAATAATAATAATATAAACTGATACTCACTTGGTTATACTTTAGATAGTCATACAAATATTTTATATATACGTCTTCATTGCAAAAAAGAATAAGAAGATCGTTGTTTTCTTCTCTTTAACATATTTTTCGGCTATTTCATCTTTTCTGGTGCTTACTGCCGAAGAGTGGAATAATTTGCCGGAGTCTGTTTTTCCTGACAAACACAATCTTGAAGTCTTCAAGTCACGAGTGAATAGTTATCTTCTAGGTAAGCGTGCTCCATTCTAGACTGCGTCATTTTTTTTTTTTTTTTTTTTTTAAGGCGGGGGAAATGCATTTCGCACATACCGGGTCCTTTGCTAGGGATTAGACCGTTGTTGATCATGGAGGCTTTCCACTGAGGCAATCCAAACAATAATCAACCGGCTTGTGTGGAGACTCGACTAATCAATACCCCACTAAAACCACCCTCCTCCCATGTGCCCCGCGCTTATGGCAGGAAAGGCGTGAGATACAGAACGTAGTTACGCCCACACCGATCCTAGCGCACAAGTGCTTGAGAATGCCCCGGGAGAGGCAAACTCACTTCGTCAACAGGGGTGAAGACTCCTCTGCTCCCTAGATGCTAGAGGGCCCCTGCAGCGGTATTTCAGGGAGGGAGGTCATGCGCATACCTGCGCCTCCGGGCTCCCAACTGACGTCGGCGCCCGCGAGACGCATGCGCACTACCATCTCTCTCCCTATCTCGTTCCGCGGCCTCCTTATGAGACACTACCGTCTCGCAGAAATTGGCCGCACCCACCCACCAATCGTCGCTGTGCAGCATGGCTTGCACCAGATCGCCCAGCGATTCGATCGGTCCTACAAGTGTCTCGAGTTCAAACCTCTGAGGTGCCCATGCTGCGCCCTCGACTAGCGTGTGTAACGCCGTGTCCAGCGCGCCACACTGGCGGCATTGGGGTGAAGGCAAGCAGCCCGCAATCTGACACAGATACTTATCGAAGCAACCGTGCCCGGTAAGTATCTGTGTCATTCTGAAGGTCAGGGTCCCGCGTTTCCGCGAGAGCCATCGCAACAGCTGCGGTCGAACCGCCTCCACCGTGTCAATGCCAGCAACAGGGTTTTCCAACTCTACTGACCAAGATTGGATCATGGCTGCGGTTTCCCGCGTCCTGATCACCTGGAGTTCGGCCTGGCCATAGACCAGGCCACGGGCGAGGGCATCCTGTCGGGAGCGCCGAACTTTGGCTATCACGTCCGCCTGGAGAGGCCAGGGCGGATCGCCTGCCAAGAGTGTCGACGCCGTCCACGACACTGTACGGTATCCTCGGATGGTCCTCACCGCCAGGACCCGTTGTGCGCGGCACAACAAAGTCCTATTGTGGCGGTGAAGTGCAGTGGACCATACGGGTGCACCGTACAGGGCCATACTCCTAAGGATGCCCATGTAGAGTTTCCTAGTCGTCCCCCCCGGTCCCCCCACGTTGGGAAGAAGCCGAGAGAGGGCGCCTGCGGACCTCACGAGCTTGGGAACTAGCTGCTCAAAGTGCGCTTTGAACAGCCATTTCCCATCAAGAATTAGCCCCAGATATTTCATCTGGGGCCTACACGAATGTCCACCCTTGGACTGTAACGGACAAGTCCGCGGGGGATTGCGAAACCGCCTATGGAACATGATGGCCTCCGTTTTCGCGGGAGAGACCTTCAAGCCCAGCCTACCTATTCTTCGGACCACGATCGCCAGCCCGGCGTTGGCGAGGTCCACGGATTCCGCGAATGACGCAGCGCGTGCCGTGAGTAGGGTGTCATCCGCAAAGCAGATTAGCCCTATTCCGGGCAGGACCGGAACCCGAAGGATCCAGTCATAACCGACGTTCCAAAGAACCGGCCCGAGGACCGATCCCTGTGGTACGCCGCACGCGACGCGTCGCCGACCTATCGCGCGATTCTCGGACTCGCCGCCCTCCCAAAGGATGTATCTATCCTGGAGGTACGCGCCCAACAGCCTCGTGAGGTACGGGGACTCCGTGTGCACGAAGCCCCTCCCTAATCGTCTCGTGAGGGAGGCTGTTAAAGGCGTTCGCTATGTCTAGCGAAACCGCCAGGACAGTATCCTTTGCTTGGACTGCGTCGTCCGTTACAGATCGCAGTGTCTCGAAGGCGTCCAACGTGGAGCGCCTCCGCCGAAACCCGAACTGCGTCTGTGCTAGCCCCGGCTCCACAGTATCGAGATGCTTAACGAGGCGTTCCGCTAAGATCTTCTCGAAAACCTTGGCGACCTCGTTAAGCAACACTATGGGCCTGTAGGCGGACGGATCGTTGGGAGGACGGCCTCCTTGGGAATCAGGCATAATCGGCCCTCCTTCCATTGCGACGGGAACTGACCTGCGCGAATACAGGCATCGAACAGTTCCCGCAGCTGGCCGCGTAGGTGTTTGGCGGCCAGGAAGAGGAGCCGACCCGGAACCCCGTCGGGTCCCGGAGCCGTCTTCCTGCCCCGGAGCCGGTCCAGGGCGACGTCTAACTCTTCCTCGGTGATGGAGTGAGGCTCCACCTCCGAGGTGTCGGGAATGATTGGACCCATATCGGGGGAGTGAAGATCCCCGGATCCGGGAAGAGCCCATCGATAACCGACCGGAGGACCTCGGGTTCGAGCGTTTCCGTAGCCGTGGAGGTGCAGGGCCGCAACGTGTTGCGGGCCGCACGGTACGGACGCCCCCAGGGTCCCGGTCCAGTGTCTCGAGGAGCTCCTCCCGAGCCCGGGCTTTCGCTCGCAGAATTGCGATCGAAAGGGCCTTTCTGGCCTCTCTGAACTCCCCACGAGTCCATTCTCCTCAACATAGTCTGGAGGACGACGCGCTCTGCTGCGTTTGAGCCTGTGGCTGATTCTGCGGACTGCCCTCCGCAGTTCAGCCAGCTCCTCAGTCCACCAGTGGACCGATGTACGCGGCGGCGGTCGTTTGGCTCGAGGCATAGCAGCGTCACAAATCCTTTGAGGGACTTGCGCATGTGCTCAGCCTGCGCCTCCAGATTCCCCAGGTCGGCTGGATAGGTCCAGCATTCGATGATAGCCCTCTCCTCGGCCTGCTCCGCGTCGAGCTTGGTAAGAGCCCAGCGTGGGAGCCGGGAGGGGCCCTGAACAGGGTTAGCGCTAGGCGAGGGGAGAGCTCGAATCTGATGTACAAGTGATCAGACAGAGTCTCCACCTCCTCCAGCACTCTCCATCCTACCACTCTGCGGGCGGCCGCATGTGTGGCGAATGACAAGTCGATGATCGATCCACCCCGCGCACGTACGCAGGTCTGGACCGACCCCTGGTTCAGGATGGACAGGTTGGATTGAAGCGCCCAGTCTTCAACCGCCCGTCCCCTAACATCGGTAATCGCGTTCCCCAGGATTGGTGCTTGGCATTGAAGTCGCCTAGGACGAATATCGTCTTCGGCGCTAGTCTGCCGACGGCTGCCCTAATGGAGTCCAAGGCGAGCTCGTACTCCGCCAGGGGCGGCTCCGCGTGAGGTACACGCCTATGATGACGTAACCTCCGCTTTCCGCCACCGCGTAGCCCTTTCCTCTTTCGAGACTGGTGAGCGGTGTGCCAGATCCGGCTCTGGCGACCACGGCTACCACATCGTCGAGATCCCCCACCCAGTTCCTGGCTGGGGTACGTAATAAGGTTCGCTTATTACGGCCAAGTTTGCTTGCCACTCCGCCATCGCCTGCAGGCACAGGTCCTGGGCGTCGGGGGAGTGGTTAACATTAGCTTGGAAGAGTGTTAGGGGTGTATTGGGCATTTAGGTGTCCATAGGTACCCCCTTTCCACTCGTCGGTCGTTTATTCGCCCTCGGGTGGACGAATTTACCCTTGACATATGGGGGCTGGCAGTGCCTCGCCAACGTCGGGTGGGTAGCGCGTTTGCCCCCCGCCGCGCAGACGGCGCAGTGGGGTCGCGGGCTGTGCAGTCCGGCTGCTTGTGTCCGCTCTTACCGCAGCGAAGACACAAGCCGGTCCGGTCCGGGCACGAGTCCGGGCAAGTCTGGGTGCCGTGGCCGACGTTGAAACAACGGTAACAACGTATGGGCCGGGCTTCCAGAGCCTCCACCTTCGCCGAGGTGAAGCCCACCAAAGGTGGCCCCGCTCGGCGATGGCTTTGGCTGCAGAGACGGGGCACATCACGTATGATGCGCCCATCCCCCCAGGTCCTATGCCGATGTGCCTCGCCTTAACATCGTCGCGCAGGCAGTTGCCCACGCTGGCGATGGCACTGCGAAGCCCATCTACTGTGGCCGACTCATCCAGCCCTGAGACGTAAAGCTCCCCACGCTTTACGGGGCGGATGACTTCGGCCATCCTTGAGCGCCCCTCGAAGGGCCTCGGCGACGCGGTTCGCCCTAGTCGCGCTCTCGGGTCCTGGGGAAGTCCAGGAGTCGAGCGTCCCGGGCGGTCCGCGTCACTTTCAGCCCCTCTCTGAGGCCTAGCTCGGTGATATTGACCACCGAGGCGGCCTTCGCGAAGACCTCCCGGTAGCCAATACCGTTTTTGGCCGATTCCGGCAGCAACTTAATGATAATTGCTGCCGATCTCGGCTCCTGAAATACCACGGGCTTCGTAGCCCGTGGCTTGCGCGCCGGTTTCCGCCCCGATGGCGAAGCCGGTGCTTGCGCCGAGGAGGGGGCGGGGCGTTTCCGCCCCGCTCCCCTGCCCTTCTTCCTTCGGACGACCGTGGACCACGCCCCCTCCGGAACGGGGGCGGGGGCAGGGGCCACCGCAGCCGATGGTGGCGCGACGGCAGCCGCGATGGCGGCGCGACGGCCCGCGACGGCCGGTGTCGCGGCCGCGGGTTTAGCCATGAGTCTGGGGCCGGCTTGGGGCCGGTGGCCCGGACTTAGGCGCCGGAGCAGAGGCGGCGGCGAGAGCTGCGGCTCGGCGCAGCTTCTTCGCCCTCTGCTTTACTCCCCCCCTCTTCACCTTCTTCTTGGGGGGAGGGGGTGGCGGTGGGGAGTCCGCCACCCCGACGACGGGGGCTACCACCACCTCCATCGGTACCGGGGGAATTACTTCCCCCGGGGTCCGGCGGGTGGCGGCGGCAGCTCTCGCCGTTTTAGGCAGCGGTTGTGTCTCCGCGGCCTTTTTCCTGTCCGCCGCAAGCGGCGGGCGAAGAATTGGCGCGGGCGGCAGCCGCTCCTCAATCCCGGCAAGCCGAGCGTCCAACATCGCGCCCACCGTGCGGGCGATGATATGCGTGAGCATATCATAATCCACACCGGTGTGCGCAGCGGTTGGTGTAGGAACCGGCTCCGCCACAGCGGCGGTAGCCGGAACCGTTCTGGGGACCGCGGCGGATATATGAACCGGCTCGGGGGCCGGGACTTTTTCCGCCGCGGCGGCCTTGGCCTTCCGCTTAGCGGGCACGGGACCCGGCTCCGCCGTTACAGCGGGAACCGGGGCCGCATCCGCAGCGGGGGCCTTCATGGCCTTCCGCATCTGTTCGAACTCCTTACGGTAGGAGAGGTTCTCCTCCCGCAAGGCGCCGAGCTCGGCGCGCAGCCTGGAGTTCTCGTTGCCGAGTCTCCAGGCTTCCGACTCTGGATTCCGCGTCACCAGCGTGTCGACTATGTCCGACAGCCGGGTCGCAGCCTCCTTCAGTCGGCGCACGTATGCGCCCTTCAGGTTGCCCGACGTCTGGGCGACCTGGAGGATGTCGGCGAACTGGGCGCTCGCCGCTAGGCGGAGCTCCCCAGGGCCGAGCACACGCACGTCCCCTATGAGCGCGGCGCACTGGCTAGCCGCGGCCAGTTTGGCAGCAGTGGCCTTCCTGGCCCTACGGCCCTTTTCCCCCCTTCGGTGCGGAGGTAGGCCTCCGCACCCGCGAGCACGCTCGCCGTCGCGTCGCCCGTGCGACGCAGCGGCGATCGCGCCCGCGCCGGCGTGGAAGCACCCGATGTGCTTTCCGAGTCGGCGCTGCGGTCCCAGAACCGCTGCCTCGACTCGGGGACGAAGCTGGACGAAGCGGTGGCGGCGACAGTCCCAGTAGGGAAAGAAGACAACATCATCGCCGCCACCGCACCTATATCACCATCCCTAACAACGACCCCGGTCGTTGGCGCGGGTGAAGCCCGCGCGGCAACCGGTGTCGCGGGGCGGTCGTCCCCCACGCTGCGCACGGGTGAAGCCGGTGCGCAAGCCGATGCCGAGGGCACGGGTGAAGCCCGCGCGCTAGTCGACACCGTCGTGGGGCCATCGCCCCCCGCTGTCGCCGAGCCGGCCGCTGTGTACACCGACCTGACCGGTGTCGGCGCACATGCAGCAGCCTCGGTGTGCGGGCCGCAGAAGACGCGAATCGCGTCGTCGAGTGCGTACTCCAGCGAATCTGGGACGCTGCCCGACGGCGCGATGTCTACGTGGTCCACGAAGGCGCTTGGCCCCTGCACAGGTGAAGCCCGTGCAGGTGGCGTTTGCGCCCTGTAGACATTCTCTACGATGGCGTTCGCCGCGCTCACGGCCATGAGAACGGCCGAGTTCGCGGCGAGCACCACCTCCTACCTACGGCCGTGTGTGCCGCGCTCTTGCGCGCGGCACGCATGGCGGGAACCCTAGGCGCGGCGGGAGCCGAAGGCGGCCCCATCGTCGCGCTCTCCTTATCGCGGGGCCCGGCGGCGGTGAGGTCGACCACCGCCGATGCACCCCCTATCGAAGCGGGCAGCCCGGTAGCCGTGACAACGGCTGGACCCGGGCGCCCGAGACGAGGTTCCGCGGCGCTGCGGCTGCGACGAACCAGGGAAGACTTCTTTTCCCGCGTCTCCCCTATCTCCTTCATGGCCCATCCATTGTTGGAGCCGCTGTGATCCCGCTTGCGCGGGACACTCGGCTCCCTGGGGGCCTTCGGGGTACTTGGGCCGTCCATTACTGGAGGCCCTGACCCGAGAGGAGACCAGAAAGGCGCGCGAAAACACTACACACACAAAAACCGTTACAAAAGCGCGCGCAACTGATTTTGCGCACGACACTAGCAAGCGGAGAGAGAAATGGGACTCACCGGCCAAAACTGCTTTCCGCACCGCAATCCAAACGAACAAACACTAGTACACTATCACCTGTACACAGAACTAACAATTTATCGCTTTTCCAGGTAGAAAAGCGCGAAAAATTGTATTAGATAGATGTGAGGAGCGCATTCGTGACCGCTACGCAAGGAAGCTGATCGCGAACATTCTAGACTGCGTCATCACTCAACATCAGGTGAGACAGTGGTCAAACGCAAACCTATACTTCCATAAAAAATAATGTTATCATTTAGAAAATATGTATATCCCTCCAATTTAAATGTCATTAAAGAAGGTGCTTGTGCAAACGTCGGTAAAAGTTACATTTTTGATTTGATTTGATGAAAGGCGTCTTACAATTCATATTTGAAACTAGATTTAGGTTGCAAGGACGGCGTAGTATATATACACGATACATACTATGATTACAAGCCTAGTTATAGTATTAATTAATATATTTATGTAATGTCTATAATTAGAAAACTAGCTCTAGTGTAATTATTATTTCTAAAAATGTATTAAAGTTGATTATAAAGAAGTCTACGATTCCTAAATTTATTGACCATAAAATTATAATTTTAATCGTTCTTCACTATGACTAAAATTGTACTTTTTGCAGCCTTCTGTTTGTGTTATTTCTTCTGTCGTGTGATATTTGATGTCTATACGCTGTCATAAATTTTATTAGATGTCTCCCTCGTATAATATTTAAGACGGACATCTGCGTGTTTTCATTGCTGTGTATTTGGTATCTTTGATATTTTCTTCATCTCATAGATATCTATTTTTATAATGTGTATCACATTAGTTAAATTAACTGAACCTGAAGAAATTTAGCTTGTTCCTTCGCTATTACTCCAGGCCACTGTCGAAGGTTTTGTTTTAGATTTCTGTTTTTAGGAATCTGTTCAATAAATTAGATTAATCAAATCATTCCGCCTTTTTTTAACGGAACAACTTTTCTTAAATATTTCCAAGTTTCTTCGTCTTCGCTTAGTAAAGGATATTAATGAGTTTTGAATGAATTTGCCTCATCAAGATTGAATGAATTCTGGAACAATACAACATATGAAATTGTATTTTTTTTGTTGGCATTAAAAAAATACTACAATTGTTTATATTTATGAAGTCAATAAGCAATTTTGGTATTTTCTTAAGTTTTCGCGACTAGTACTCATAAAACTGAATATATTGTAACGGTTTTAAGCGCAATATTTTATTTGATTGTTATTTCTAAGTAACTTTTCAGTAGCCGTGATGACGGAAGACAAAGATGAAAAGACAGGTCTTGTTAAATAGTAGTCGTTTTAATTAAGCAAATATAGAAAAGTGATAGAGACCATTATAGAAAAAAATACATCAACAAATTTATAGATAAAGAATATTGCAATATTAAGTAGATTTCTTACCTTCATTTTTAGTGTAAAAGAACAAAAAGATTGACACAAGCACTAACAGCATCTAATTCCACGTTACAGCACAAAAAACACTATGATTACGTTGATCAAGATAACTGTTTTTATACTGAACTTAGTATCTACTTAAAATATTTACAAACCATTAGGTTAATTAAAAAAAAATTTAATGAAAACAGTTAACACAAATCTGGTAAAGTAATAATGTCGAATACCATTAAAACTGCATTCCAATTGTTTGGCATAATAACTTATTGCAACACAATTTGATACTATTATTGACGTCGTCGGTGACACTTGAATTAAAAATGCCGTTGGAACTACTATAGAATTTATTAGAACTGTACAAACACGTATAAAACAAATACAAATAAAACTGGATGCAACCAGTTCACACTGCACGATTCAATACAATTCGAACGCGCAAAGTCCGTCGTCTTTATCGCTAATCGAGAGTACTAGAGAACGTCTTACTCGTTTCGTAGTCGTCGCTTGACTGCCACTCGCCCCTCCATTCGGGCATCGTCTTATATTAACTACACAATACAAAGGAATTGGAGGCGCACACTGAGTTTCTAAGAAATATTAATTTGCACACCTGCAAACGTTCACAAAGTCGAAAACAATAACAATAGGAATTAGTTCGACGCTAATGATGAATGAATGAATGAATGAATGAATGAAAACACTTTATTGTTCACCAAAAATTAAAACTAAGTTCTTAAAACTAGGTACAGTAAATGTTGAACAAAGGGCGACCTTATCGCTTAAAGCGATCTCTTCCAGGCAACCCTCATGGTTGATGGTTATAAAACAAGTAAAAAGACAATAGCATGTTTTTCTTAACTACAAATTCAAAAGACAAAGGATTCCCTAATCCGAGAAAGGACAATAAGCTGCGCTTACAATAGGCTGTGCGGCTTATCTTTGACGGCATGTAACAATACGATGGATTTTAGGGTTGTTCTTGACGATATTTTCTTAGGACAAGTATCAAAGAAATGTATCTATACATACCTAGTATAAAACAAGGTCGCTTTCCGCATCTGTCTGTATATGGTACCGCCAAGTAACCTTCATTCGGCCTATACAAACTTTTCTTCTCTTGTATTTAAATTATCTCTACAAATCTGACGGCACGTTCCCTTTTTGCAGGCACGTCAGTCATTCATGTCATGTCATCAATAAAATAAATGAAATACTCCCCGCTTTTGTAAATATATAAAAAAATAAAATAACTAATATAGTATTATATTATAATAATATAAAATGAAATTATATAACACCACTTCGCGCCGCACCGCTTAAGTATATTATGTAAATACAAATAAATAACAAATCTCATCGCTGTAAATAACATAACATGTAATATAACTTGCACCGCGGCTTAATATAAACTATAACATAAATTAACAAAGGTAAAAGTGTTAAGTGCAGTGAGAAGCCGAGTAGACGCCGATATCCATTGCTTCCTCAAACAGGCACGTGCGTGCTCTTTCTTTCCACTACCCTACAAAATTATTCTGTTCGTCTTTTCTCTATATTGACACAGTTTCCTTATGCCAAATCCAGCGACACCGCAACAGTATAATCACTAACTCCTCCTAAACGACGCAATGGATTTTTAGGCGGTTTTCACCATCAGTTTGATAAATTTTCAAGGATGGTTTAAATATATTAGCTTTTCTTACCCCTGGCTTCGTTCCTGGCTTAAAAATAGCTGCTTGCCAGGCCCTGACTCGCGGCGTAGCCGCCGGGAAAACTGATATTTTATAAGTATGTAGAGAAAGAGATTAAAATAGGCCGTTCCTTTAATTTGATTTACAATTACACTTGGCGCGTGCAAGCTGCAAGTTTTGAAATTCGATATTCAAAATCTTTCTGCATAAATACTACTGGAGTGCAGAAATATTTAAAGAAAATTCATAATATATAATATTATAATACTCTACACCTATCGTATCTGTACTTTGAAGCTATTTAAAGAAAAACAACTGGAATAGACTATATAAACGACAATAAACACGATGCAATATTTTTTATATTTCTTCTCTGTTTATTCGGGATTCACATAAAAACTACTGGGTCGATTTGAATGCGGCAATAACAGCGTTGCTACAGCATACTCGAACACTTTTTTAATGTTCCGCTCTAGGCTGATTGATATCTTTTAATATATTGTCAGCCCATAACCATCCCATTGTTGAGCTCAGAACTACCCGTATTAAGAAAAACAGACTATGAAATACATATTTATGTTTCATTCATTTAATTTTGTTGTTCTTTCAAGATGACGACCTATTTTATAGGGGAAAAATAATACATTATCTAAAGTATATTTGTAGTGCTTTTTTAATAAGTACAGCAATTGTTTAACAAACGTTGAGAAGATATTAATATCCTAAAATAACTCAAACGAAAATACTTTATAAAATCGTTGATCACGTGCGATTATATAGTAGCTGTGACTGTATTTTTTATATTTTATAGTAGCTTTGACTATGATTTTTTTTACAATGATTACAAATTGATTACAAATATTAATATTCATTAATATTAAATTGCTAAATATATAACATTTTAAAGTAAATGTCTGTTTATTGATATCCGCTAAGCCGTTTCGGAGCATATAATAATAACAGCTCATAAAGGTCCCACTGTTGAGTTTGGGCCTCCTTTTACAGGGAGAACGTACGGTATACCCACCGCGCTTATCCAAGGCGGTTTTAACTTTTAACACATCAATTATTTCATAGTTCAGGTTTCATCGCGATGTTTTCCTTCACCGTTAGCACGTGTTAACTGTAACAATATACACATTAGATCAGAAAATTGCCAACTGTTACATGATTTTCGGCCAGGATTCGAACCCACACCCTTTGAGTTTGAGACGTGAGTGCGCTTACCACTAAGTTACCACCTACCTACCTTTTTTGACAAACGGTAAGACTGTGTACATAAATATCAATTTTCTTTTTAATTTTGGCACTTGTTCTTAAGTTACAAAGAGACATTTCAATTGCATTTATTGGTAACATATAGTTTATTTTTGGCCTCTATACTTATTTTTCATGACAGTATAGATATTAAATAGAAAGCTGAGATGGGTTGTTAATGATATTAACGACTTTATTGGAGTTGCCGGGAATCGATAATAACATTAGGCTTCGTGAATTCAACCCAATAGCGACTTGTAATTTGCTTTAACGTAATTATGTTTTCTATTTATATATATTAATTAGCTTTACGTGAAAAACCTTGCCTCTGTGTTACTTACATAACAACTATATTAGGTTTTTTTATATATATTAGACCTAAAACTTTACTGTTTCTTGGTCAATTCATTACAATAACAAAGAGACAAGTCCTTATAGTCTAAATAGCTAAACATAGAGATAAGTCGAAGCCAACCTGATTTGAAGTAATATACATACAACCCTTTTAAGGTTCCATAGCCATTTTGTCGTTACTTATAGAGTTTTAGAGTAAAGTAGGACTTTTTTATTTAACACACAATGTTGGGGTTGTCTGGAAGAGATCGCTTTTTAGCGATAAGACCGCCCTTTGTACACAACTAGGTATAATTTTAGTCTTTAAGTTCATTTTTGTATTGGTGTATAATAAAGTGTTATCTATCTATCTAAGTCATTTGATTATTTTTTATTGCGAAGCTAAAATAGGCAGCGACAAGCAGCAACAGCAACAGGCAGACGGCGCCTGATGGATAGTGGCTACCATCGTCTATCATTTGCAACACCAGGGGGCGAAGTCATCACGTTCCCAGCATTTAGGATGGGGTAGAGCGGATAGGATAGGGGAACAATACAGGGAGAAGGAACAGGAAACGGGGTAGGGGGAAGAGGAAGTAGGCCATGGGGACTCACTCATCGTACGAAGCACGATTAGCTGAAGGGTAACCATTTCACGCCGATATTCTGTAAGAGAATGTTATCAAAAATAATGATTCCAGCATAGCTTTACCACGTCATAAATTGTTTATATACTTATATTATACTAGCGGTCCCAGCAGGCGTTATCCGACCATGAAAAATAAAAGTTCAGGACCTGATTCTAGTGGCTCTTATTGGTTCCAATTGTGAATCTAAACCATCCGGGGATCCACTCAAACAAACACACAAAAAAATCACCAAAGTGGGTAAAATTATGCGCGTACGTACATACATCAGTACGACTCAGTTTTATTTATATAGATAAATAGATAATAACAGCGAATAAATGTCCCAATGCTGGGCTCGGGCCTCCCACTGTAGGGGAACAAACAGTATAACTGCCACGCTTGTCCAAGGCGGCTTGTCAAGTTGGATATATCGTTTGTTTCGTAGTGCAGTTTGCATCACGATATTTCACTTCACCCTTGTTAGCACGTGGTAATTGTAACAATATGCACTTAGGTCAGAAAACTGCCCATGTCATGCATGCGTTCTGTCCAGGATTTGAACTTGCGCCCTTTGAGCTCGGGACGCGTGCGCAAGCCATTACACCGCCACGACTTCTTTACTTTTACTCTAAATTATTTATATTTACCCCTTCTAATTCTCAACTATGGTACGAGAATCAAAGAATTCAATGTAATAGAACTGAAAAAAACCTTTCAACAAAAATTAACTTGAATTAGATTTTTTTAGGCCATTGTAAAGTTACATTTAGGGTTGCGTTTCTCAGAGGACGCAATTTTATTTTTTTGATGTGTAGAAGGGGTTATTATAAGCTTAAGTTCTAGTTTGTGGGGTCGCTACGCTTGTCCCCCGGCCGCCATTTTGAAAAAAGTGGTGCAATATTCGGAGCGCTGTAAGACGCAGATATATTAACGAAATTAAACAAATTTGAAGTGGAAATTATTTGTTAAAAAACCCTCTATAAGATTGCTCTCATGTCATTTTATTGTAAAATAACCAGATAAAAGTTATAACGCCCAAAAGAAAATTTGTTCAAAATTTTTCACGTATTTTTGTTTATAACTTTTTTATTTTCCATTTTACGATAAGAAGTAATAAGAATAAAGTTGTAGACAATTTAATTTTCTACAAATAATGTATTGTAAAATTTTCTGTTGGGTTACTAGTTTACGAGATACAGCTCGAAAACCCCTTTTTTCAAAATGGCGGCCGGGGGATATGGGTGGCGTCGTATTCTTATGAGTATTCATTGAATACTCATAAGAATACGATGAAAAGAACCGTTAGGCTTAGTTTTCTATTATATATTTTTTTTCATATAATTTATCATTTTCTTAACATTCCTGTGTTATTATTAATTTATTATTTTGATTGCTAGTTTACGAGATACAGTGCGAAAACCTTTTGTACCCCTTTTTCCAAGATAGCGGCCAGGGGACAAGGGTGGCGACCCTACAAACTTGAACTTAAGCTTATACTAACCCCCTCTACACATCAAAAAAATAAAATTGCGTCCTCTGAAAAACGCATGCTAAGGCCTAAAAAATGTAAGATTTCAATGGCCTAGTTCGGTAGTTTAAAAACTGGAATATTTTTGACAAAATGTTTTTTTAAGTTCCAGAGTCAAATTAAAAAACTAAACAGGTGACGTTCATCATTTCTATAGAGCTCGTTATTAAGCGTAAAAGCTATGCACTTTCCCGGCTTTATTTTTTTAGTGCGAAATGTCCCAAGAAAAAATGGCTGTTAAATACAAAATAGACAAATAGACCTAAGTGACAAAATAATAATAGTCTTGTTATTATCATTTGACTACAGTAGCCTACTCTATACTCTCAATAAAACGCAAGATCTTCATGATTTAAAGGTTATTAAATTCTCGCTCAGAACTTGTAAAGTCATTTAGTCATTTAATTTAATGCTCAAAGTGTTCCTAAACTCTCACTAGCCAATATAAGCCGTTACACCTAGTATATTAGTATGCTGAAGTTTCCCAACATCAACTAAGGGAGTTCATCAAAGAACAAGTTCTGTTTATGTTGCGCACTAGAAGTGCATAAGGTTTAATTAATGCACCGTTAGGGGCCGTCCACAAATTACGTCACACGAATTTCATGATTTTTTAACCCCTTTCCCGTCCTTGTTACAGTTGGTCACATTCGTGAGACTCCTCCCCCCTCCCTAGTGTGATATCACATATTTTGCAATTTTAGATCAAGAAATAATTAAATTAAAGCAGCAGTTCCGTAATTAGTTTTATTTCCATTTAAATTATTTTTTAATAAATTAAACACTATACTCATATATAGGCAGAGTTGGATATCAAGAAGTTTTTCGTTAATAGTCTAAATTTCGTGTTTTAAAGCTTAAATAGATTTTGAAATGTGACGTCACGAAATTTAGGACCTCTCTCATCCCTTGTTACACTTTGTTTCACTTCTACTGCGTGTGAACTGCACACAATATTTATTTATTTCATATTTGTGCATTTATAATTATAATAAATAATATTACTTTATTTATATTTTTCAATACAACAATTTTACAAACAAACCTGGTGAGTGAGAATGTAGCCTGAAATAGACTTACAAAGAAATTTGTATGACAGGTCATCAGTGCTCTACTCCATGGCTATAAAGAATAAAGGATTCTTAAGATTACTTACATAAAATTAGGTACTAAGATTGGAAACAGAAACAATATTATTAAAAAGAAAATGTTTGTGTTAAATTAAACATAATTTAATTCACAATTTATATATATTTATTTATATACTTTGTTGCTATTATAGTTGTAAAGAATTATATCTTTCTATATCTGTAGGTACAAAAAAAGGAAGATTTGCATCAAAAGATCTAATTTAATCTTTCACAAGGAAGTTAGATAATACTACTTAAACCATTCCAATATCCCTGTAAATTTACTCAGGGCTCCTAAATTAACAATCTCTCTTCCAAATCAATAGGTTTCTTTGGAAAGATGAGATATGTTTAATTTAAACATTGATTAAGATTTACTCTGACAACTATCACTGCCCAAAATTTGATAGAATTCTATTGTCACATAAATTCAAATTCAAAAGTTTTTATTCAAAATAATTTCCGCTGGACCACTTTTTGAAGGTCCATACATATAAGTCAAAACTTAAATCTACTTCCTATTCTACGTACACCGCTTCGCAACGTGTTATCTTTGTTTAAAGGAGAAGAAGCGGCAAGAAACTTCCTAGCTAGCTAGCTCTAGCTAAAAAAGATTTTATCATCATAATTATTTATATACTAGCTTCTGCCCGCGACTTCGTCAGCGTGGAATAGTTTAAAAAAAGTAAGTTAAAAAAATCCCCCGATTTTGAAACATTCTTCATTGGTGCTCCGCTCCTATTGGTCTTAGCGTGATGATATATTCCTCGATAAATGGGCTATCTAATCCTGAAAGAATTTTTCAAATCAGACCAGTAGTTCCTGAGATTAGCGCGTTCAATCAAACAAACAAACAAACTCTTTAGCTTTATATATAACAGTAGTTTATTTATTTTTTATAGTATAAGATAAGTCTAAATGTATATATAACTATAATAAATAAATAGTTATGGGGTTAAACATTTTCATTGGTCATTGTAGTCTCAGACGAAATAAATGTATAAGATTCCATGTAAATAAGAGCGACAAATAAAGTGATGCAATTTTTGAAGAGAAACTTCTATATAGAGAGGGGGGTTGGTTTATTAGGATTTTTCTGTCACGAAAAAGCGTTACCGTCGCGTGGAGGGGGGCATAAGTTTAGAGTAGACGTGATGAAAGGCGGCATAATGTTAGAGTAGACTATAGGTGTTTTTTTGGTTCCGGATCGAATTCAGTTTTTTTGTTTGATAAATAAAATATGTTTAAATAAAAAAATGCATTCATTAAAATGTACCCAACTTAACCAAATCATAATTTGCAGGAATCCTGCGAAAAATCGAAATGTGTGCTGGGACACATAGTAGAAGTGAAACTTCAACAGAAAAGTGGAAAAACGAATCGCAAGAAAATTTTAACTTAAAGTTTTACGGGCAGATTGTTAATGTACTTGTCCAATTTGAAAACCTGCCCGTAAAACTTCAAGTTACAATTTTGTTGCGATTCGTTTTGCCACTTGTCCGTTGCCATTCGTTTTTCCACATGTCCGTTGAAGTTTTTAAACTTGTGTGCGTAAACTTTTGTAGTATACTCGTGTTTTGCGTCTGTGTGATTAATAGTAATGTAATCACTGGAAACTATTCCACCTTTTTCCGTATTAATGCTAATTTAATAATATATCTGTATCTTATTCCAATATCGGCATCCTTTAGTCGGCTTCATTTTAAGAGTCCAATACTCCGTCTTTGTATTAATGATCTATGGTTGTAGTTCATTTATCAAAATTTAAATAATGATACCCCACGATCATTTACTTACAATCATGGCGGCCATCTCTAATCTTTGATTTTCTTGCGGTTTTTGCGTCACCATTCTGTAGAGTGATATATACCTACATATATATAAAATATGTCCCTGTTAAGTTTCATCCATAATAGACTTATTAGTTTCTAAGAAAACTTGGGTGACAGAAACTGAAATGCGGACGAAATGCTTGCCGATTTGATAAAGATTCCATTTAAATAATTAATTTGGCTACGAAGCTTAAGAAAAATTGATATACCATGTAGGTAGGTACTGAATATCGAATATAAAAATTATAGCCATATGAGTCCAGTAGATTCTGAGTAAAACGGCAATTATATAGTATGCATACGCAATTTGTATACAGATGGACAGGGAAGATGATTGTATAATTTCCTTTAAAGCTAAAGTTACTACAGAAACCTAACTGATTGCAAGAAAAGCCAACGTTGTATAAAAGTTATTACTATTTATAAACATGGGATGAAATAAAAAGTAAAAGTTTAATTGTTTGATAAATTGTATACCGACGAAGCGAAGAAGCCCGTCATCGAGCAAACTCTTGTAAATTAAACGTTTAAATTTAAATTGATTCTCTTTTATATTTATACAGATGCTGACAAAACAAGAAAATGATATTTTTTTGCACGTAATAATATAATAAGTCTATTGGCACTTGTCTTATCTTTATTAGAATTACTAGTTGACCCGTGCCCACTTCGCTGGGCATCAGAAATTTAAAAAAAAACTTATTAAAAATCATCATCAAAAGTGTTTTCATTCATTCATTCTTCTTCATAATATTCACAGTCTCACTTTTAACTACTTCAGAGGTGGCATACTAATTTTTGCTATGACAAGTGAATATATCCCTACTTATCGACTTAAATGGACAGTGATCAAGGAAATACACTATGATTTTTTTATAGAACTACATTGCACACATTTATGTAAGTTTCTATGTATTTTTTATTATATATTTTTATAATAATAATACTAATAAAAACGTCTTGCTAACTCCGAAGACTTGCACAGGCACAACCTAGTAGCCAGGATCATCCACCAGCAACTTTTTCTTCGATACGGTCTGATAGCGACTGAGGTACCTTATTATAAATATATCCCTGAGCCAGTTCTCGAAAATGGTCATATCACGCTCTACTGGGATCGATCTATTATTACAGATAGGACTATTGTTGCCAATAAGCCTGACATTGTGATAATAGATCGATCTGTGAGACGTACGTTGCTCGTTGATATAAGTATTCCACGTGACTGTAATCTCGTAAATGCTGAAACTGATAAATTAACGAAATACCTAGACCTCGCGCACGAGATTACTGACATGTGGCATATGGAGTCAACGATCATCGTACTGATAGTGGTGTGTGTTAACGGTTTAGTAGCCAAGAGCCTCGACCGACATCTAGAGAGGCTCTCGCTCGGTAAATGGGTGAACGGCCAGATACAGAAGGCGGTTCTCCTAAGCACGGCACGCATTGTGAGGAAGTTCCTGTCTCTGGAGCCTTAACCACCGGTAGCTTGAACCCTAGGCCCTGCTGCCGACGGACGTTATCTTTTTATATTTTTTTAATATGTGTTTATTATATATATATATATATATAAGAATTAAAAAAACAAAAAAGAATATAAATAATAATAATAATCGGCAGACAAACACACATATTGTATATCCCCAAATTACGCAAGTTACGCTTGTGTTATGGGTAATATATAACGTACCACTCTAGGGCCGATCCCAGACACCCAGACCATAGTAAATAAGTATAAGAAATAGTAATAGTAATAGAATAGTAGTATAAGAAATGAAACACCATTTTTGATACCCGATATAATTTATTTTATATCTTCCATAACGTCGACATTGTTAATCAACAACAAACTAATTAAATAATGGGTATCTAAACATACATTTAGTTTCTTCGATTACTTAATAGTCTAAAAATGTTTTAGTACAATAATTTATTATATGTATGTATGTAGAGTGAATTAGATTAGGACAGCATTTTTCAGTTAACATCCTTTAATGAGAATTGACTTTACTTAGGATACAAACATTTCCAGCCGAAGTAATGTGAAATAATTGCACTCCTTTCCCCTTGATATTGAGTTAAAAATTCTAAGATGTGTAATTTTTCTATTAAATAAACCTATAACATCAATAAATATAAGTCTTGTACCTCTTAGATTCATCTTGTATATAGAGAGAAATAGCTTAAAGACTAATTTACATTGGCCAAGTAGCAATAGTACTCACATTACTTTTCTATATCTTACTAACCGTTTATTTTGCCTTACGATTGGTCAAAATTTGACATAAGCTCCTTATAAGTAACGTCAAAATACTGGCAAACGAATGAATAGTAAGATATAGGAACGCTCTAACCATTCATTAACCTTACTATCGGTTGTATTTTGACATTACTTGTATGGGACTTATGTCGAATGTTAACCGATACTAAGGCAGTATTTTTTATTCGCGGTAGTCAGTAGGCTGTAATAAAAACAAAATTGCCAATGAGATCGAAACTCTAAAAGAGTTACGTAAAAGATCTACAGCAGGGACCACGTGACATCCTAGCTTCTGTTCTTCACTCTTTATATTCCCCATTGACAAATGTCAAATATTTAACAGCCTCTCCGTTTCGAATTTTAAAGTATATTTGAATTTCCCTTTACAATTGCTACTTTACGAAATGTAATTTAGAATCTGAAGTATAGACATCAAATAAACATTCAAGATCCAAACAACAATATTATTCTACATATTTTATTATAAAGAGTATCCTATGGACAGACAAATTCTTATGCCATCAATATTGTATTTAAAATTATTTACAACGATACATCCGAACAACAACTTATAAATATTAATATAAATAAATCTAAAAAACAAAAGAGCAGTATTTTTGTGACTTTTATTTTCGTGAAGTTTTTTAACTTTATATCACAGTAAATGTTACATACAGTAACTCAATAATAAATAGAGAGTATTTAATTCATATAAAAATATGAAATACGTTAACCAATTCCGAAATAATAGTGGGTTGATTGAAACCACAACAATTATATTTAAATATTTCTCAGTAGTTCGTCAGATGACAGCATTCCGTCCTGAAAAATACATTAAATTAATAACAATGGAAAAATCTATTATCAGCACAAAAACTAAACATAAAATTATATAAAGAACCGTTGGAAATAAAACAATTAGACTCTAATATTCTAGACAAGCGTTCTGAAAAGACAAAACACTCGAAATATGTAAAATTCTGTTCAATCTCTTTGTAATTCAAAACCCTGTTTCAATTATTTTTTTAGTATTTTACATCGTTGTTTTTATAAATAATTAGCTCAATACAAACCTTGACAAAAAGGTTGTAGCTGTTATAAAAATTTAATCTGATAAAGTCTCATAAGAAATTTATGAGTCCTCAAGGAACGCTTAACACGATTAAGCGTTTACTCAATTTAACTCTATTATGCTCATAGCATTTCAACGTGATTGTGAGAATTAGAGCTTTCCAGGGGCGTAGCTATCACTGCTGGCCGGTTCCTGTATGCTATTATTCATTCACGTGTCTTAGCATCGGTAGCGATTTGGCGTTACTTGTGCCTTGTGTATTACCTTATGCCAAATTTAACTAATATTAAGATAACTGACCGATTAATAACATATAGGAGCAGGCTATATACCAGCTTGACTAATGATTTGGGGTCGCGAGTTAAACGGACACAAACGTAACATTTAAAAAATGGTTAGAAACACCTAAATTTCATATTGTTATGACATGTGTGTAAATATATGATAGCTTAAATGTGTCTATTTATGGTTTGTCGTTGTTATGTACCTACTACCTACTCTATCCGATTATCAATTTTCAATTACCTACCCTAGCTTTATGAAAACTGGCACAAACCAACTTTGTTTCATTTGTACCTATAATTTAATCTAATCATTAATTAATAAATAAGAACCGAATCATAGTAATATGCATCTATAAAGTATAGTTACGGAGAAGTATACGCGCACTTGCCCATGAACATTTTAATTTGCAATTAATCAAATTGTTATTCTGTCTTGATCCAGTATTGAAATCAATAAACTTTTGTACATACGCGTAGTTTATACGCGTGTTATTATGAAAGTTTACCTGATTAACGTCGATGAATTTGCGGACCACGGACCGCGTGAAGTCGGGGTTGTTCAGCATTTCGTTGACGAACCAGTCCAATGGGATACTGTAAAAATACCATTTCACATATAAATAGTCGCGGAAGTTTTTCACCAAGTAAGCTAGGTTGTAGAGGAATTGCCCGTTTGGATGGCTACCATCCCTGGTCTAGAATATGCCACCGTAACAATGTTGAGTTGTATTTCGGCTTCAGTGGCCTGGTTCCAGACCCCCATCGAGGCCGGTGGCACATTGGAAGTACCTTTATTGTTGCAAATGACCATAGATGACGATAGCAACTTTCCATGAGATGGACCGTCAGTCTCTCTGTTGTATGAAAATCATAGTTAATAAGACTATATTCCGACGTGGAGTATAGTTTACATATCAAGTTTTCAAAAATATAATTGGTAGGATGTCTTCATTGTATATGAATTATTAGGAGACTATTCTATATTTATTAGGAGACTGTATTTTATTTATCTATATGCTGATATAAAATGGATGAGGAAGACGGGAGACCGAGTTATGCGACGCGTACTTGGGGAGGCCTACGTCCAGCAGTGGACAGAGATTGGCTGAAGAAGATAAAATGGTAGAATTAAATCTTGAAAAAGAAAAAAATTTAGGAGTGATATTTGTGTTGTTATTTAATTACATATGTCAATATTTGCCCCCAAGTTCTAAAAAATGTGTTCTCTCTCCAACTTTTGAAATATGTCTTATAAAATTTTGAAAAATCTCGAAAAATACTTTCTCAGCCAACATTCGTTTGATTAAAAGATACATTGAATAGTTTTTTTTATAAAGAGCTGCATTTTTTAATAAGTGATTTTTAGGGTTTCATAGGTAAAAGTAACAATGATCGCTTGTTACTACTATGGAACCATGCAATGTGCGTGAACTCACACGCACTTGGTCGATTTTTCTAAATTTATCCAAAACAAGAATGGTACATAGGTATCTACAAATAGTAAATCTATGCAGCATATAACCAAAGAGATCGTTGTTTGAAAACAAATATTAATATCGAGCCTTATATAAAAAATCAATAGACAGAATGTACGTATTTCACTTTGTTATTGTAACATACAGCGAATGTAATTTATATCCCAATACAAAGATTGTTAAGCCCATGTTTGCGTTATTGACAAAATTATGAACATACTACGACTCAAAGATCTATGAGCAATGTATTAAAAATAATTTGGAAAGTAGCTCTCCTGTAAAATTTTATATTTGTCCCTTACGATACTTTCAATAACAGGCTCGATATCTCGTCCCACATTCATATTATTATCTATTTCTCTGTTACGACAATCCAATTTGTTATAGTAAACAAAACTTTTATTTGTCAAGGATGGAAAGTCACGAGATATCAATCCAAATCCTTCAGCTTGTATCCGTGCGTGGCTGGCTGTTCTGTTTCAGGATTTACGTTTCACAATTACGAGCAAAGCAAACACGTTGTTTTATTTTTAGAGTTTTGAAATATTTTAACAAGGGCGGAACTTTAATGAAATCATCATATTCGTCCCTACATCTCTCCGTCTATCAAATGCCGTATGCTGTAGTAACTTTTGAAGCATGAAGTGGAAAAATCTGAAAAGATCAAGCTGGTGTAGCTCATAGATACTTTCAAAGAAAATGGTTTTAACAAGATGGGATGAAGATACACTTTCTATATTCTCAAACTAAACAAGTTGCGCTTGTATTATGGTACGTACAATATGTTGGTTCTGGTCCTAGACCTGTATAAATAACGTAAAGGTGTTTTATAAAATTAACTCCAGCGGAAATCGAATTCCGGACGATCGTCTTCCAGTAAACTAACTGCACAGATCAATGCTTAGGCTAGTAGACAAATTGTCTATCATATAATTTGCTATATTATGTTGTAAATAAATATTGGCCTTGACTGCCAGGCCATTTAAATGGAACCTACATGAAAGTATATATAATAACATAACATAAAATGTTTCTGTTAACGTTACAGCATAAAAATAAAGTTGCTATTTTAATCATAAACCTTAAAAAATAAAATTTTCAAATTTATGATAAATGAAAAATCTAAAAACTAAAATTAAGATTTATCATATAATTTAATATGCCATTTGGCATCGTATAATATATAAGTATAATAGTTTTCACTTGAAATTTGTCATTACATTCATAAACAGATACCTACGTACTTCTATTTTATTAGTAGATATACATGTAGTTTCAATAATATGGGATACTTTTTTGACTCCCGTAATAAATACATAATAGTGAATTTATTCTATACTTAAATAGGACACAGTGTTGCTGGTTAAGGTACCGCAAATGAATCCTTCAATTTCATTAATTAACTGTAATTTATTACAAGCGCACTAATAGACGAGTTTCAGGGGAAAACACAGGAAACAAAAGGTTGCAGCAAATGTAAAATTATAGCCTCATGTATGTAGTTATGTAGGATTTGTTCTTCTACAATTGTAATTGTGTTCAAAAGGATAATATATTAGAAGAATTTTAGTCCTAGTAATATCAAAAAACTTTTATTACATTCAAAGGCTTCATAGGAAACTCGTCGAGAGCATACACGTGCACTAACTTTCCGACTCCTGTGTTAATTTGTTTCCTAGTTTTGCAGTAAAAAGTTCTACAAACTTCACCGTTTTATTTCGCAAGGTTGATGGAAATTTTATTGTGTTCAAATATGTATTTATGCAAAAATATTATTTTACTCGAATTTTAATCAAATTTCAAATCTTTTTACTTGGTTTTAGCTAGTTGATAGCCGGATTTTCGATTTTTTAACAATTGAACTGATGTTATTTCTTTTCAGGAATAAAATGTACGAACAGATTTTTAAACAATAATTTATTTCTTGAATAGAATTTAACGATATTGTAGTATTTAGTAGCATAGTTTAAATGTCTGCACGAGTTAATTTATTAACCAGAAAATAATTATATTGTACGAGTGACTTAAACTAAATTAACATTTACTCTACAAATGAGAGCAGTTTTCCAATACTGTTTATTAAAATCAAATATTACCTTCTCCTATTGATTTGGTGTTGGTATTTGTACAGTATATTTCTTTTTTATCTAATAGGGCCATATTTTCTATATTTGGTGTAAAACATAATAGAATAAAAACCTCAATAGATTGAATGACGTGTACATAATCAGGTAATGGCGGCATTTGGGCTTCTCTATGACGCATGTCGTCAAAACGAATAATAAAAACATTTCTCGCAAAATCTTATTTGGAAGTATTACTACTGTCATTTCCTATGAATAGTATATTTGATATTTTTTCAAACATATTATATGAATAAACAAAATTGAAGCGTCTTCAGGTTTCGCGTTACACCTATTAAAATATACCTACTTTCGTTATGGTGCGGCATCATCTGGGATAAAGTTAATGGTATAGGCCGTTTTACGCAGATGTGGCGATGGGTGTAATGCGAAATTTGAGATGCGACATTGTCAATGACGATAATGTTAACAGATGGCGTATGTACGTAGATTTATGTCGCCATGTGTTAACGACGTTATTTTTTAACACTTTAAATAACACGCATTCGGCCACAGCCTATATCTTTAAGACTGATGCAGATGAAGCCCCAGCATTAAAAAAGATATACAGCATACTTTTTATTTTTAAATAGATTTAGAAGAAGAAGTGATACATGGCCCCATCGAATATATTCTACCTCTCAGTACATCTAGACATGTGTAGGAATCACTATACGATTCTCCAAACGTAGTGCTTTTAAGACTAGAAGTGATCGTGTATTTTGTTCACTTTTATTACAAACGCACACCTCTCGAACTCTAGAATTTCTTTAAGCAATAAACACACGTCTTATAAGAAAATCTCTAAACTCTTAAATTTTAACTCACATCTTTATTTATTACACGTTACACAACTATGGCACCTAACGGACTCTATTTAATACAAAATGGTGCCAGGTTGCCCTCGTTCTTTCTGGATATAATTATAATTTGGGTGAAATTTAATCCATGACTTGAATAGACATTATAGTTTAATTTTGCAAAACCATTATCCTTAGCTCTAAGTAGTGGTTAGAATAATGATTACCGATTTAGGTTGAAGGAGAACACGCATTTCCAATAATTTTAATATGTTTATATTTGCAAATAGGCAGATGGCCCAGGTCATCAAAAGTGGGTACCGTCTTTTATAGAGGTTTGCAATACCAGGGGCGAAGCCAACCCATTACCAGCCTTAAGGAGAGGATCAAAGATGAAATGGAGGGATCGGAAAGCAGAAATGGAATAGAGAGTGATGGGATATCGAAAAGGGATATAAATTTAAAACACCAAATATCCATATATTTGGTGTTTTAAATATATTGTCCAATATGCTTATATTTATATACATTAAAAACGCATTTGACTGTGTCAAAGAAACCTCATGGGATTGTTTTTTTTATTGAATGAGTTCAGCAGACAGGCAGACGACCCACTGGTGGAAAGCGGTTACCATCGCCTATGGACATTCGCAACACCAAAGGTGCTACAAATGCGCTGCTGCTCTTTAGACGGAGAATGGAACCTGGCCACTAATGCCGGAACACAACTCAAGGTTGTTATGGCGGCATACTCTAGACCAGGGGTGGTAGCCATTCAGTCGGGCAAGTGCTCTACCACCTGGCTGTGGGTTGTTTTGTCGCCTCTTACAACAGGCCTCCCGGCCGCAGGAAATTGTATTCTTTCGCTGTTCCTGCACGGGTAACGTTAAGTCGAACGATTCGTGCCGCAGAGAGTCGTGTACACAATATTGTTATATCAAAAATAGGAGCAGAGGCGAGTAATTGTTATCATCATTCTAGTGTATGGTTCTGTTTTAGTCCCAGGTCTGCACATAGGCAAGGGGAAGTGGGCTGTCGGAACTCTCATTCATTGCACGAAACACGATTAGCTTAAGGCAAATCGCTTTACGCCTGTATTCTGTGAGGGTGTGGTATCACACCGAACGAGCGGGCCTAAAGGGCTGTGATAAAGATAACGATCCCAGTATAAAGTTACGTACACGTACGTTACATAAGCCTAAATTTATACCACGTACAAATAACTTTTGATTTTTGGGAATGTTTTTAATATTTATATTTTTTTAAATAGCATTATATTGCAACTTTAGATATTAAAATAAACGAGTATCGTTGTTTCTCAACCTACACACATTAAAGTTAGAGGTTAATGCTTCCTTAATATCGCAGACAGGTTTGGTGGATATTGAAAAGGATACCGATGGTAATACGAGCGCTTTGGGGTCAAAGAATGGAGAGGCGGGTTATTGCCTGTTAGATATACCTAAAAATTGTTAAACAAACAATATACGGCTATGAAACGTGCCTAACTGCTTCACACTAATCTATAAAGTTGATTAGAAGCAGAATGGAGTAGGTATTTGACAGCCAAATCAATTTAAATACTTTTTTTATCTCACAAATCACTAAAGCCGGCCTACATTTCGTATGTGGTTTGCAACTTATGACATCATTTCTTTAACAAGTCTTTAATTATTGTTTAAATATTAATTATAATAGTTTCTATTATGATATTTGAAAAGTATGACGATAATATGGTATTTTAACGCGCCTTCTTTTACATGAATATTATTTCGGAAACTATTGTCACGTCTGTGAATTACCCCATTGTTGGAAAAAGACGTTTGATATAATAGTGTAATGTAGTAGTAGATTTACTACCAAATTTAATTGGTAATAAAATTACTAGGCCATTGAAAAGGTACATATAGGGTTGCGTTTTTCAGAGGACACAATTTTATTTTTTTGGTGTGTAGAAGGGATTATGATAAGCTGAAGTTCAAGTTTGTGGGGTCGCCACCCTTGTCCCCCGGCCTCCATCTTGGAAAATGGGATACAAAAGGTTTTCGCGCTGTATCTCGTAACCTAGCAACCGTACAGAATATTTTATTATTTGTAGCAAATTAAATTGTCTACAACTTTATTCTTATTACTTCTTATCGTAAAATGGAAAATAAAAACATTATATACATTATAAACAAAAACAAATGAACATTTTTGGACAAATCTTCTTTTGAGCGTTATAACTTTTTTCTGGTCATTTTGCAATAAAATGACATCAAAGCAATCTTATAGACGGATTTTTAACTAATAATTTTCACTACAATTTTGTTTAATTTCATTAATTTTTCTGGGTTTTACAGCGCTCCGAAGTTGACCGGGTTCTCTTGAATACTCATAAGAATACGATGAAAAGAACCATTAGGCTTAGTTTTCTATTATATATTTTTTTTCATATAATTTATCATTTTCTTAACATTCCTGTGTTATTATTAATTTATTATTTTGATTGCTGGTTTACAAGATACAGTGCGAAAACCTTTTGTACCCATTTTTCCAAAATGGCGGCCAGGGGACAAGGGTGGCGACCCCACAAACTTGAACTTAAGCTTATACTAACCCCCTCTACTCATCAAAAAAATAAAATTGCGTCTGAAAAACGCATGCTAAGGCCTAAAAAATGTAAGATTTCAATGGCCTATACTGACAAATTAAAGTGCTATTTTTGAATGAATCGCCTACGATTAATATTAAATTCCTTCTATATTTCAGTTTAGACTAAGATAATATAATAACTATTCTAAAATCGCATTTATAACTAAAAAAAGGTTCTGTAAAAATAGGCTTCAGCCGTATTCTACCTTGAGCAATATTTATGGATATGTAAAAAATATTTATACCAAAAAAAGTAAGATAATTTTCTTATGATATACCTTTCCAATGACCTATCTTCGGAGTTCTCCTGACCGTCTCTTTCAGGTGATGGTTCAAGCATTTCCCAGAAGTTGTCCAATCCGTACACTGAAAAAGAAACATCTCGCTTAGTAAGTACATAAAAGTATCCTTACATATTTATATCCAAAGAAACAGTATCCCCTTATTAATAATTTACAAGCTCATTAAAAAAAAACATGTTTTCAATAATCACATTAATCACTTCAATAACTTAATTTTAAGAGACGATAAACCTTTTATAGTAATTATGAATAAGGGGAGTCAACTTTGTCGATAATGTAAATGTTTATCCGTGCAGGAACGGAGAAATAATACAATTTCCTGCGGCCGGGCGGCTTGTCGTAAGAGGCGACAAAACAACCCACAGCCATGTGGTACGGTATTTGACCGTCTGGATAGCTACCAGCCCTGGTCTAGGGTATGCCACCATAACAACCTTGAGTTGTGTTCCGGCATTAGTGGCCCGGTTCTAGTGTCCTTTTAGAGAGCGGCAGCACATTGGTAGCACCTTCGATATTACAAATGTCTATAGGCGATGGTAAACGCTTTCCATTGGGTGGGCCGTCTGCCTGTCTGCTGAAATCATGCAATAAAAAGAATATAAATGCTTTCTATTTTGTATTTATATATATATATATATATATATATATATATATATATATATATATATATATATATATATATATATATATATATATATATATATATGCAAATTATAAATTATTTACGTATCTTTGTCTGCGACTTTCGTTTCTTCGGGACTTCGTCTGAACCCGAAATTAAACATCGACAAATATTTCATATATTTAATGTAATATAATGAATATTAATTGGTTGAGTCGGAGCCTATTTAAGATAAACAGAAAGACAGACTAACAGACAAAAATACTGAAAATCGTTTGAAAGTAAATTGAAGTATTCACTTAAATTTGAAATCAGAGACAGACCCTTAATTTGGTATGCTTAACACTTTGAATAATTTCTTTAAAACAAAGATATAAATTTGCATTTTCAACAAATAGACGTATACATTCATGTTCCCGAATTACAAACGGGATTTGGATAAAGCACGTCAAATAGTTTAATTCAATGTTCGTACTCCGCTGCAATTCAAGAGACTACCCAAGCCGTAAATCAGTTATAGGTTTAATATGTAAAACAGTATTACCATCCTTGTCAGTCGATGTCAGATGATAAACAGCAAACCAAATAGTAAATAATATAACTATGTCCAATTAACCTAGAGCAGTACAAAAATAGCGTATTCACTTGACGTAATAAGCAATATTAATACAATGAAAAATCGCTACAACAATCCCTTATATATACGAGTATAACAAGTACTCCACGTGGCACTTTTTTCATAAGAGAAAATAAGCACACACCTCAAATGTTTGCACGTTCTCGTCTTTTCCCATTCATAAAGGAAATAAGACTAAAAAGAGACATTTATCGAAGCGCCTTATCAGAGCCCCACACTCGAATAAAATGTAGCAGTAATATATGATCACATGAATGCATATGAATCAAAAGACTTGTAACATTGTGTGATATTTACACTACATTCTGTAAAGGAATGTATTTCATACCGAGCCTTTTAAGTATATATGCTACATTTTACTTCAGCGGTTATTGAATAAGTTCCTAATTTGTTAACGGAAGGTTATCCCAATGTTATCTTGCTAGCTTGAGAAATATATTTCCAATTTATATATAATTTCTAATTATAGTATTTAAATCCGTAAAACAATATGTCGCAGATGAGTACTTGTTTAAATGAATTGCAATATACATCGTAGATAGATATAATAATCTAGCTGTCTGTCTATGTTGTAATTTCCTAGTAAAAAAAAAACCAATAAGTAGTTTTCGAAATAATTTCCGTTTTATATATCTATTGTAAAAATACAATAACTACTTTTGTTTTCAATTAAAATCTAAATTATTAATATGGACATGGATATGCGTAGTTCGCGTTTAGTGCTTTAGACAACTGTGGATTTGGGACAACCTGCCCTTAATTACTTAAGCCAGTTTAATAGACAAAATAGCGAAGTTAAGGCGATTTTATTATTCTATGATGAAGACAAAAGTCCGTTGTGTATTTTTTTACGTTAGTTATATTGATTTGCAAGCAAGTAAGTAGGTATTACAAACTTCACGTTCCAATAAAAACGTGTCACTATTACACCGGTCCCTCAGGCTTTAATTTGGTCGATTTGTGGGCCAATAAATACCTATTTGGACCGCGACATCGGCGGTTTTAAGCCGGTTTCACGTGAACAAAAGCCATATCTCCAACTGCGTAAGTATTTTCCCTTAATATTGGATCGGAGATAATCTTATGTGACATATTTGTACCTCTATCGTTTTGGGGCATTTCAGTTCGTTTGCCGTATCCACGCGCGATAAGAATGTTTGAGTTGGGCTTGAAAGTTCCACGGGTCACTCTAATTTCTTCATCTGTTGAAATGTCATTTCATACTGATTTTGTTTATTTTGCGTAAGTACTATGGACGATGAATACTATGAATGACAATCATCCAGCTAGAATAGCCTTAGAACAGTAACTAAAGCTGGAAAATTAATAACATTGAAAAAGGCTTCAACCGTGTTTTTGTTACTCATGACTAGAAAACTATCACTAAAACCTTTAACAAAGATTTTAGGACATATGCTATAAAATATATAATAAAAGTCGTGGTAGCGTAATGGCTAACGCACGCGTCCCAAGCTCAAAGGGCCCGGGTTCGATCCTGGCTGGAACGCGTGCACCACTTAGGCTGTTTTATGACCTAATGTGCATATTGTTACAATTACCACGTGCAAATAACGGTGAAGGAAAGCATCGTGATGCAACCTGCACATCGAGATAACCGATGTGTCAAACCTGCCAAGCCGCCTTGGACAAGCATGGCGGGGTATACTGTCCGTTCCCCTATAGTAGGAGGCCCGAGCCCAGTAGTGGGACGTTCATGGGCTGTTATTATAATATATATATGCTATGAAATAAGATGAAACAAGTTATATGAAATCGCGAGGAATTCCTTTAGTATAAGTATTATTTTCCTTAATTTTTAACGTAAATAAGCTCTAATATAAGAATAAGTAAATTTTATACATTTAAAAACTAAATTAAATAGTATTATTATTCTTTAAAACACAGTTTTAGATATTAATAAAGAATTGAAAGTCGTAAGACGTTTCTTTTCAATTTCATATTTAAACGATATTATATATAAATACTACAGATGTTGCACATAATATGTACAATTGCTAGTGACTTCGAGTGAACAGTTAAACTATCAAGATAACACAATAAAGTACCTAATTAGATATTCGAATTGTCATTCATAGTAATCGTCTCCCATGGTACTTACTGTCAATTCTTTTTAATGTTATTTTCAAACTACTTACCATATCGACGCTACCAAAGTTTTACTTGACTTACTACAATTTTAAAATAATGCACGAAAAGAACGAACAGTTTTCAATAACAACCAACCTATATTTTCACTATAAGTCTTCAATAAGCAACCTATTTCTATCTAACTTTACTCGAATATGTGGCATTTTGTAATTTAAGCATCAAGCGTATTTAGCACATTGCCCTGGCTCCATAATTTTACCTTCATCAAGATTGTCGTCACCACTTCTTTTGCCAAAATCATAGGCAACCATCAAGCTGTTCTTAGGATTAAACTTCTTGCGTGGATGAGTTTCATATCCAGTTTGTTCTGTGTGAAATAATGTATGCAGTACGTCTTAGATAAGGACAGATACAACTCTTTGCTCTACAATGTGTAAGTATCTTAAATGTATAAGTATGTATCTTAAATGCATAAGTATGTATCTTAAATGTATAAGTATGTATCTTAAATGTATAAGTATGTATCTTTAATATATAACTATCCTTAATGTATAAAAATCTTTAATGTATAAGTAATGTTTATTTTTAAAATTGAATAAAGCATTAGTGGAAGCAACATTTTCATATTAGTACACACAAAATAAATTACAATCATAACAATACAGAGCATTACATTTACAATAGATACAAATTATCTGGTACAGGACAACAAGTAAATAAGTAAATACCTGATAAACCTGGAACTATTTCAGTAACACCCAGACCAGAGTATAAAAAGTTAGTATACGAAATTTATCCCACGGGGAATCAAGGCCTACTACATCTCCGTGGTCTTATACCTAGTTGAAACAAGGCTTAGTCAACTAAACTGATTGTAGAATTTAAAATGATTTTGAATTACTTGGTGTCCTTTACATTCTGAAGTATTTTTTTTAATTTAACCAATATTACAGCCACCAGTCAAGTTGGTATTTCACATTTAACTTTCTGCAACTCCGTAATGAAAGCAACCCACAAATACTTTAAAAACAATTTACTTTTCCTTCGTATTCATTGTTTGCAAGTTTTGAAGTTCAAAATTATCCTTTCATTTGAAAAGAACAGTTTTCTAGGGTTTCATAGTTAAAGGTTACGAAAGACCGATATAATTTATTTACGTCCATTAGTTTTTTTGTCTATATCGAATAGAATCTCGAAGATTATATTCAAATATATTGGCTTTTTATAGATGAAATTCGGAGGAAAAGTGTCTTCACTAATTAAAAATTTAGGGTAATCGTATTTGTAACCATGGGTGAAAAATTTAACGCACAAATTAATTGCCATTATAATGATCTTAATAATGAAATTTTATTTTGCTGTCGAGAAGTGCAAATGCTTCCAAAATCGTGAACTGTATAGTTATATAACCACTCTAAATTTTAAGATAATATAGTGGAAAATTCCAATAAAATTCTAAATGACACAGAATTTCAATAAGAATTGGTTTGGATAAGATTTGCTTAATAGTTTTTAAGACACCTATAGAGCATTACCAAATTTTGTTATTTTTGCTACCGTAACATTTACCGCTACTACGAAACCCTTCACTGTACGTAGACAACCACGCCTTTAGTCAATTGTTAAATCATTGAGTAATACCAAATATATTTTTCAAGTGTAATTTAAGTCACGTAGATATAGCTATTCAGTCCAAGTAAAGGATTTATTGAATCACTCCAATGTTAGAGCTCATTCCGCAAGTAACAAGATTCCAATCCCTAACAAACACCTGCAAAGCGACACAGCCTTCAGAAATGTACTGTCTAGAGCTTCATTGAACCAGTACCAAATGGATTTTCACTTTATATTTAAGCTTGTACTGTTCCTACACAGTCATACATTTTATTAGTTGTAATTTTTCCTTGCATAGTACATCGAGGTTGGAAACCCAGTCATGTTTCTATAGTACCTTCTGTGTCGAAATCCGGAGTGCGTTTACCAAAATCCCTGGCAACACCCACATTGGGGCTCTTAAATGTTGGTACCCCGCGGTTGGAGCGCTCCGAAGATGACGACTGGTGTTCTACATCGCCTTTGGCAACATTACTAGTGTTGTAGATTATAGTGAGTATTTCAGTAACAACAGATATTTGTATATGATCTATACATACAGATAAATAAAATTGAAGTGTCTGTTTGTAATGTCCGAATAACAGCTTTTTACTTAATGCATATGAAAGTATATACGGTACTTATATCAAAAACACAATTTATACAATTTTGTCAGTCTGTCTGTCTGGATGTTGCTAATCTCTGATACTGCTGGACCGATTTTGACGGGACTTTCACTGGCAGATACCTGATGTTATAAGGAGTAACTTTGGCTAAATTAAAAAATACTACTATAAGTTCAACTTACAAAAATTTTATACCGAAAATATTTACTTATGGGACATTGCCAAGTTGTGGCTAAGCCTTTGGTAAGCATATAAAAAATGTTTACTGCAAAATCACGTTACTAGTTATTTTATTTTAAATAAAATACGAAAAATGAAGTCGTGGTAGCTCAATGGCTAAAGCACCTGCACCTCGTCCTAAGGACGTGGGTCCAAAGCTGATCGTAAAACATACACTTCGGGGCCAAAATTTTGCCCTAATATGTATTTTACAAAGACTATATTATTATGCTGCTGATGTAGAGAAAAATTCAATGAAGAAACCTGCACGACGAGATAATTGGCTTTTGAAACTCGCCAACCCACTTTGGACAATGCATCCCTCCCCATTACAAAGGGATGCTCAAGTCCAGCAGTGGGTAGTTGTGTTTAATATTATGAATAGTTAGAAAAATACATATCAAATATAATACTGTGCAACCATCATTCTAATTACTTACGTTACGGATTATAATAGAAATAATCGAAAAATTGTATGTTTAACAAACAAAAAAAAGTTCCTACGTATATATAACAAATGAGAAGTTCTTAAGTTGTTCATGCAATTGAAAAGTCATTTAAATATCGGTATGAAGCAAAGTGAAAGACGCAAGTAATATGCATAGTAATGTATTCAACCCACGGCGATAAATTTAAACTTTCGTTCGAGGTTCTAAAGTTCACATAGAATAGTAACTTAATAAAAATATTATGTAAACTTAACTTAATTTAAAACCAAATTTATCCTAACTATACTAATATAAATGATCGAGGCTACTGAAAATGTCGGAATAATAAATATCGAATTAAATATCGCGCTTAAAACCGTTAAAACGTAGTTTTATTATATGTACTAGTCGCAAAACTTAAGAAGATACTATACCAATATTTACACATACGGAAATGAAAAGAGAGTTTGTTGGGTTGTTTGCTTGTTCTCTCTTTAAAATACCTTCTTGTATATGCACTAATCTATATGAAGTTGGAGTTCTAGAGGCACTTTTGCTCGTAAACATTGATTCCTTATCCCGCTAAAACTATTCTATTTTTCGGTATAGAAGTCCTATGTTCATATCCGTTATAAAAATTACGTTCAATGCCAAAATTTCATCAAAATTGGTTTGGCCTTGGAAACATAACAGGAAAACAGAGCTACGTTCGCATTGGTAATAGTGATAAATAGGTATATCTGTATTATTAGGTACTAAAATTGAACACATCATCCGACTTATCTCAGAATACGGAACTGAAGCTTACCAACTAAAAGCCGCGGGCAAAGCCTTTGTTGTGAATCAATGTTATCTTTATAATCGAAATATCTTCAAGGTAGTTGGTTGATAGTTGATTTTATCTTATATAGCCCGTTTGTTAAGCAAGGTTATACCGCATCAAGTTGCGGTTTTTAGGAACGCAGCAATCATGAATGGCTACTTATAGATGAATACTTACGTTCAGCCCTAGAATGCGGCCTGTCCCGTTTACCGAAACCCCTAGCAGTCATCATTTCGACGTTCTTGAATCCACGAGTGGGGCGCTGCTGTTTGGTCCGCACCATCCTTCCGTCAGGGGCACCTTCCGCGAGACATAAACACACCGCGGCCACCAGCACAGCCAAATGCATTGAGATATTCATTGCTGGGGACAAAAGAGAGGACTAGATAAATAATAGTGTAATACAATTTAGTTCTATCTGTAGTGACTTGTGCTCACTATCACTAATTTGTCATTAATATAATAAACAGACAACACACCACACCTAAACACTTGAAGGGCTCACACTAACACAATTGCTTATTATAATTATCACGATCAGCGGGTTAATCCTGGTGACCTGTACCGGCTTCTTCTTAACATAATTCAAGTACTAGCATCTGCTTCAATGTTGTTTGTTACTAGTTTTAATTTTCACTCTATTATTTAAAGAGGAAACAAAGAATTATATTAGATACTAGAATATGCCCGCGACATTGTCCACGCTTGACTTGAAATTCCCGTGGTATACCCGGGACACAAAGTATCGTAACAATTAAAAAGAGTATGTAAGTTATGGTTTTAGTGGAAACTGTGTAAAAATAAACTAATTTTTATGCATCCGAACAACTTCAAACTGCTCCTGGGAAAATTCCCGCGGGATTCCCGAGATAAAAATATCACACATTATATTACGTGAAATTTGCTATCGATCAGTAAAAAATCACATTGGAATTAGATTTTTTTAAATCTGGTCATTCCCAGAAAAAAATCCGTGAGATTCCCGAGATATAAAGTAGCGCAGAGTTTAAGTCTAAGAATTTGTTGTCGACCAGCGAAAACAACAACAAATTATTTTGAATAAGATCCTTGTCCATCCAAAGGTTGCCTGGAAAAGATTGCTTTAAGCAATAAGGCCGCCCATTGTACTACTACTTACTAATCTTAAGACAAGAAAATGTGTTATGTTTTTTATGTTGGTGTACAATAAAGAGTAATAGTAGAGAGTAAATTGTTCTTGTTGTAATGCGCGAGCGAGATAGCGACCTCCATTTAAGGATCTAAGATAACAAAATGTATTACTTTTTTATGTTGGTGTACAATAATGAGTATTGTTGTTGTTATTGTTGTTATGCGCGAGGGAGATAGCGACCTCCATTTAAGGAGCTAAGACAAGAAAATGTGTTACTTTTTTTATGTTGATGTACAATAAAGTATTTATTGTTGTTGTTGTTGCTGTAATGCACGAGCGAGAGAGCGACCTCCATGTAAAGAGCCCTTTAACCTAATTTAAAAAAAAAAATATCTACGACGCGCCAAACGTAAAACTAACACTATTTATCTTCTTTCGGAAATGTCCTTCTTTATTTTCAAGGGCATTACATCTCTTAGTTTTACAGTGACCTTGCATCAAAGGTATTAGTTGTGTAAGTACAAGATAATGGACCGTATAATATGTTGATACGTTTTACGACCACGACACGGTGAGAGAAGCAACAGGCATACAATGGGTTTATAGTGATATTGTCTCCTTTATGACCACTTAGCAACTATGCTTCGTTTAACGGGCTAAGTGGCTGCTCTGACATCGTTTATTTTATTGCACACTAGCGGTTTCCACATAGCTTTTCCGTTTAAGTTTCGATTAATTATGTATCCTGCGCCAAGTATCGTATTCTCGGGAGGATATTTTTTTATTGCCTGAAGCTATACCAGCGATACCACTAGGGTGATGCCAGCCTCTAGGGTGGGGATCTATTCCATCTTAGAGGTGACGAAATAATTAGCTCCAGACTAGCCATTTGACGCCGGTGTTCTGTGAGAGCGTGATATCACACACACATCGATCGAGCTTCTAACGAGCGTCTAATAAAACAGTATTTGTTTATTTGTGAATTATAAAACGTGTTCGTAACCATGAGAAATTCGTGTAAGGTATTTAATTAAAAAAAGAAACAAAGACAATATATAAATTTGGCTAGACGTGTCGTTGGGGAGGTTGAAAAACCAATTTCTTAAAATACTGCTTCTTAAAACCACGATAACACGTTGCTAAGCCGTATTACATAGTAAATAAAGTAAGCTGTTTGTTTTTAGCTTGAATTGATGTTGAATATCATTGAATATTATGAAAAGTTGTAGATTGTTACTTTCGATAATGAGGATAAGTGTATTTTTTTTATTGCAGGAGTTCAGTAGACAGGTAGACGGTCCACTTGATGGAAAGCGGTTACCATCGCCTATGGACGTTTGCAACACTAAAGGTGCTACAAATGCGCTGATGCTCTTTTAAGCGAGACTGGAACCTGGTCACTAATGCCGAAACACAACTCAAGGTTGTTATGGCGGCATACTCTAGACCGGGGGTGGTAGCCATCCAGTCGGACAGATATATATATATCTTACTGACCGTTCATTTGCCTTACGACCAGTTGAAATTTGACTGAAGCTCCATACTATTAATGTCAAATTTTTCACCATGATAAGGCAAGTGAATGCATAGTTAAATATAAGATGACCTATACGTCTCTTTAATTTAATTTATTAAGTCCAGGTGGTCCAACACCGCTATATAATATTAAGACGTGTTCACAGCACAACATTTTAATTATAACGTAGAGAATTTCCTTTGTTAAATATAGATACAAAATACTCTATCTGTATAAGTCGTCATCTATAAATGTAGGAAGCGGCTGGAAGCGTCACTACACGAAGCCCTAATCCAACGTTAATCTACGTCTATATCCGATCACAAATCGTATTACATAGCCTATAACCGTTTAACCCCATCACTGTCAAGAATATAAACCAATTTAATTGTATATGTTTTTTTATCTATGACTGTCGAAGTTATTGCTTGTTATATCAAATTATGCCGGGAATTCTGAATAGCATGTTTGAAATTATGTGAATTAGTTCTTTTGAACATTGGTAATGAATAATATATTTAATTATTCTTTTAACTCGTTAGTTGTGTCTGGGTGAAGTATATTTTATTCTCTGGTGACATAATTTTAAAGTTATTTTAAGTAACTAAAGCTAATGATCAGTACGACAGAAAATTATGGATTTTCCACCAGTTTCATGTACAAATTCTATTATTTCATATTCTGTATCGAATCTTACTATAAATCAATAGACGTTACACATTAAAATTAGTTTTTTTATTAATTCAACGATAGATGAGTCTTGTGCTTCTAAAATCATAAAAAGTATGTGTGTATCTCTTTGAAATTTAAAACGAATTGTTTTTTTTTTTAAATAAAATCACGTTTGATCGTTGGGTCGAATAGTCTTTACAATATTAGTTACTTTGATTACACGTTTTTGGTAAGGTTCTGTCACCATAACAAACTGTACATAGTCGATTTTTCTTTGTATTGCGTCTAGTTGATAACTGCAATAAAATCTAGTAGGCATACAGGAGCCTTAAAATGATTACTGTTAGAGAATTGCATTGTGAAATTGACATGTGTCTAAATATACTGGTGAGTGCGACACCTGATTTATATTTGCACTAGCTTCTGCTCGCGACTTCGTCTGCGTGAAATAGTTTTAAAAAAACCCCGATTTTGAAACATTCTTCATTGGTGCTGCGCTCCTGTTGGTCTTAGCGTGATGATATAGCCTATAGCCTTCCTCGATAGATGGGTTATCTAACACTGAAGGTTTTTTTTTAATCAGACTAGTAGTTCCTGATATTAGCGCGTTCAAGCAAACAAACAAATTAACTCTTCAGCTTTATATATTAGTATAAGATTAGTTATGCAATGAGTTAACTTGCAAAACTGACGAATTAAGCGTTTATTATTGTTTGGACAAAAAATTGCTAGTTCAGTAAAAATTCACAATTAAGTAGATGAATAAATGAAAAGCACTTTAATGTTCACTACATATTAAAAACTAGGTAAAATTATTGTTGAACGACGGCCGTCCTTATCGCTTAAAGTGATCTCTTCTAGGCAACCCCATAAACTAAGGAAAATATTAAACCATGATAGTGGCGGTGAAGATCATAAATAATAAACATTCAGAACATAAGTAAATAAATAATAGACTTCATATACTATACAAACATGGAAACATATTATAATACATACAAAATAAGCAGTACTGTTAAACTTGAGAGGACCAAAAATAGTAGCTGTTTATGGAAACAATGATAAGAGCTTAATTCGTCAATTTCGCGAGTTAACTCGTTTTTAGGACTAATATAAATGTAAATCAGTCTTAACCAACTACTAAACAACTAGGTACAATTATAATCAGTAACTGTAATTTACATAATATATTTTTAAATAATATGTTTATGATCAGTCTGTAGTTACTTTAAATTATATTAATAATTTAAAAAATTAAGGCAGAGTAAGAAAGGAAAGACAGAGTGAAGACTAACCTGTGTGACCTTAATGCCAACAAAAATTTGCAAAAAATACGCAAGACATGGGAAAAATCACGTGTTCTCGTTTTAGAGGGCAAGATTCACTTTGGGTCGCTGAGTCGATAGAGTAACAGTAGTAAAAATTTAAAGTTTACAATAAAAGTACCTAAATAAATCATTACACTCGGATCATGCCTTAATCTATTTAATGTATCATGAAAATAGAACATTATCCAAATTACTTGCTTCTTAACTAATGCAAATGTGAACAAGGCCTTACTTTGACGTTATTTTCATATTTGTCATATTCGAAATACGAACCTACGAGAGTGAATATTTTAAATCATACATATTATTAACTTTACATTTTTATAATGTAAACTGTCTTGAAATACAATGTCATAGGAAGTCAAGACTTCGAAAAGGGGACCCTCTGAACATCCTTTGTGAAGTATATGTCAAGGGTTTTCTGTAATAATAAACGCAGGCCCACAATTTGATATCAGACAGTGTCGAGCCAACTTCAAAGACTTATATATACGGCCGGAAACCAATACACATAAGACAAATTATCTTATGTACGAAATTTAATGTCACTCAAAACTGTCTTGATAGCGCGCGAAGGGGTGTCATCTAAACGTTGATATAAGTTTGAAACATGAATAATTTAGGAATTTTAATTTTAAAATGTATATAATATATTTTAATACATCTATGTAGGTAGGAGGTATATTTTAAAATATTCAAAATGCCTTCAGTATAGCTGCACAAAATATAACACGTGCAAAAACTTAAAGTCGAAAACTAATAGCTTAAACATGTGTAAAACTTAGCTTGTAAGTAATTTTAAGTTAAGTTTGCGTAAACTTTTCTTGCACTCACTACGTGGTAATTGTATCATGGCTTGAAGAGAAGTTTATATATCTTACTGTCAATTATTTTACCTTTGCAGTGGTAGAAAATTGACATTATTTATATAGAGTTCATTTCAAATTTTTCATGTTTCAGTTCATGGCAAATGAATGTATAATAATAAAAAAAGTGTGACAAGGGGTGGGAGTGATTCTAAAATTCTTGACATCGCATTTTATATATAACATCGTTATAATATATTTAAGCTTTAAAACACGAAATTTGAAGAACTAACGAAAACTTCAAAACATACAATTTCTATGTTTAAATGATTAAATATAATGTTTTCTTAAGTATTCTATCTCATTTTCTCGTAGGCTTAGTTCTATAGATTTATGTGTTAATCTCTTTTTAGTATCGCTTTTTCGTTTCACCGCGTTTCAAATCACAACGATTCTAAAGAAATTTCACTTCAATAATAATTATTATTAATTTATTTCAGACACAAGTGTCCATAATAACAGTTTGAACAATTAAATATTAGCAATTATAATTAAATTCAGTCAGTCAGTTTTTAATATATATATATATATATATATATATATATATAAATAAAAGTTGATTAATATAGTCATTTGAATCAGATTTAGGCACGTCAGTCACTAAGGCACTACGGTATATATTGATTTTATTCTGGTAGGTAAATTATTATTATTTCAAAAATATAAGTCCCTTATAATGTCCGTACAGGAACGGAGAAAATTTTCCAATTCCTGAGGCCGGGTGGCCGGTCGTAAGAGCGAACAAAACAACTCAAAGCAAAGTGGTATTTGCCCGTCTGGATGTCATCAGTCTAGAGTACTCTAGAGTATACCGCTATAATAATTGATTTGTGTTCCGGCATCAGTGGCCAGGCTCCAGCGCGTTGGTAGCACCTTCGGTGTTGCAAATGTTAATAGGCGACGTCAACCACTTTCCGGTGGGGCATGTACCTACTGTACCCCAGCAATTTCATGAATCTGTACATATGTTTTAATTCATTCAATCTAACAAGATGGCTTCGATACGAATGTATGACAGATTATAAATAGATAAGCTTCTCGTTTTTAAATATTAATTTACAGCCTTTGTCACTGGTACAAAATAGATCTCAAACTTAAAAATAATTACTCTTGATAACACGAATATGTTTTTCAAAATGCTAGTGATATTCATAAGCACATCATTAGCATTGTGCAAAATATATTATTTGTTACAATTAAAGCCGTTATCTTAATGGAATGTAACATTAAAAAATTGGTCCGTATATAAACGACTTAATGGTTATCCGTAATAACAGGCCTAATAATTGCTCTGTAATCTTAATTTCAGCTATTTTGATACATTTTAATTTTTTGTCTATTATTTGTCTTGATTATTTATATAGTAGACTAGCTGACCCGGCAAACTTCGTACCGAATCAGAATCATGTTTTTTAATATTTACTCACCTTTTAACCCTTTCCTGGACTTCCACAAATAATCCAAAACCAAAATTAGCCAAATTGGTCGCGCCGTTCTCGAGTTTTAGCGAAACTAACGAACAGCAATTGATATTTATCTATAAGATATCAAAGAATAATAGTAATACTAATAATGTCTGTACAAACAAATATTTTCCATTGAGGTAGGCGCTATAGTTATATCAACTTATACAACGGTTTACACATAAAGTTGCGTCCACGCCCTATACAGTTTAAATAGAAGTAGCTGTCACTAATGCCTGCAATCGATGCCACCTAGTAAAAAATAATTTCAAAATTTTGGGTATATAATGACGAGGCCTAACAAAAATAATGTAAAACTTGAATATTGATGGTATTAAGAGTAAAGGTAGACTAAAAAATAGATGTATGGATTGTGTGAAGGATTATATGAGGAATTGTGGTGTAACAGACGACGTATGCTAAAACAGAGGAGTATGAAATAAAAAGACATCCTGCCGACCCCAAATGATTAGAATAAGGTGAAAGACTAGAGAGAGTTTCGAAGAAAACGAGATTAAGGAGCTAGATGGAAAACGTTGCAAAAAAGGCCAGCTCTTCTTTTCCCATAATCTAAAAAATAGATTACATAAGCCACACAGATAGACAACGGTAACCAAATTCCATAAAGAGAGCCAGCCTGTTTTCTGAACATAAAAAAGAAAATATTGTCAGGATAGCAGTAGTCCCTCTACAGGCGTCCTGACTATTTTCAATGTGTCTAGACCTAGCTTCTACATCTATAGACTGCCTTCAACTTACAATAATTCTTGTGACAAAATACTTCTGCTCATTAAAAAATATACCCTTATTAGTATTTATAAGGAATGATAAGTAGCATCATCAAGTTCGGTAGTATATTAACATGCAAAGAAGTACATTATTTATTAACTTGCTCAAGTTTCATGCGAGAGCTGTTGAAAGGAATTCTCAGCTCACTTATTACGGCCTTTTGTACTATAAGAATACATTATGAATGTAAATAAAGTATATGAAGCAGAATAAGAAGCTGGCAACTCGAGATTATAACAGTTGTACGTGCAGCGGATTTCAATTGTGCCAGGTATAAAATTACATTATTTGTTTAGACATTTTTACTCCTGATATTCATTGGAATTGTATAATAATTCGTCGTAATAATAATTTTACTTTAGATGTTTTTTTATAAAAGAATAATTAATTGTATGTATTTTTTTTTATAAAATATGTATTTGTACCATGTTATTAAAAATATAAATCTTTGAATAACATTAAATACATGAATATAATATAATTATATTAGAAATTAGTTCTCGCGTATTACTACTACTTTTGGACATTACAACGAAACCATCCTGAAGCAAAATACTGAAGAAAATCATAATGTAACATTGTCTATGTTATATTATGATTTTATTCAGTATTTTAATGTTGCAATGTTATAATGTAACTTCATTTTCTTTACAAAAATTGTATACAATAAAAAAATGTTAATAATAAAACTCTTCGTATGTGAAATATATTAATTACATTTAATTGTCCTTATTCTTGTTTTAAACATTCCAGCCAAAAAAATTCATATTACATTCATAAGGTGTATTTTTAATGACCAGTGTTATTTGTTTCTTTAATATCATTCTATAATAATACATAAGTAGTTATCACGTTTATATACATGTCTATGGTAGTTCCTGTTACATTTAGGCGATAGTATCGGAGGCCATTTTCTATCGATATTAATTCAAACAATGGCGAATTCTGTGTTCAGTGTTCGTAAACAGCTCCGTATTGGCAAATAAAATCCATCGTTTTACTGTTTGCCAATTTGTATTTTAGGTACTCTTATCTACCTATCTACATGTTATCTATCTATATATAAATTATTGGTATCGATTAGGTATGTATACTATTCTAAGTGCGGTACAATTTGAGCTTTTGCCAGCCATAGGTAACGTCATTAGTTCATGCAGCTTACATGTTTTGTACATTTAATCATCTTAAAACTTTATAGGTTTTTAAACGTTGACATTTATTATTTGTACTTATTAAATACAACGTTGATTAGTCAGTACAGTAGTTTCTAATGTCGCGAATCTATTACTGGTTTTTCTTACAAAATAAACTTTTCGCAAATGATGAATGAAAATCATAAGCATCTAATGCAAAGAAATTTTATTTTCTAGTGTGGGTGTAATAGAAGATCGTTCCATTTATTTATATTATGTTAATAGTACTATTAATAAGTTAAGTGTATTTTTTTAAGTAATCTGAACTTACATACGTTTAATCCATACAACATTTACAACCGTTAAAACAAAAAACTTCTTAATTGTCTTATCAAAATTAAAACGTTCAACTGATAAATTCACATTGAACTCGATTCATATCGTAGAGAACTCTAAAAAGAGACATAGCCTTATTTAATTATTGAAGACTAAATTTCCTCAATTTACCCGTGGTTATACCACGGGCAAATTGAGGGTACTACCTTCAAATTTTGTATAATTCACGGAGTATTTTCGTGTGGGCTCAATAAAAGGTTTGATTGATATTTGGTGTCTAATAATATATTTAAAATGGTCTGTCATTTATCTTTAAAAAATTCCAAGTCTATATATATTTGATTGTAATGGATTTTATTAATAAACTAGATTTTTACCAGCGGGTATGCCACAGGTCAACCCTTGGTAAATAGCACTATTTACCTTACATAAAAACTTAATTAGGTTTTTATATGTCGCAAAGTCGCAGGCAAAAGCTAGTATAATAGTATAATAGGTTGGGGAAAAAGTCTTTTCGCATATAGTATGTATGAACTTGTAATATGATCTCTTTGGCTATACCATTTGTGTCTGGCTGGTTTTGGTATCATTAAAAAGTTTTAATTTTAAAGAAGACAATTCCAAATTCAAATTAGGAAAATGTGTGATTTTCAATTGTTTTTCTTATTGTTAAAATGAGCGAATCTAATGAAGAAGATCGATAAATTTTAAAATTTTACTACAAAAAAGGTAAAAATGCAACACAAGCCGCGAAAAAAAATTGTGATGTTTATGGACCTAATGCAGTATCTGTGAGAGTAGCGCAAATTTGGTTTAAGCGTTTTCAATCCGGAAATTTTGATATCAAAGATGCACATCGCTCTGGTCGCCCTGTTACGAACAAAGTAGATGCCATTTTTGAAAAAGTGGAGCAAGATCGGCATATTAGTAGGTACGATGTAGCTGGAGAAATGGGAATTGACCACAAAACGGTTTTGGCGCATTTGAAAAAAGCTGGGTACACAAAAAAGCCCGATATTTGGGTGCCTCATGAGCTCACTGAAACAAACCTAATGAACCGTGTACTCATTTGTGATTCTTTATTACAACGTAATGAAACCGGACCATTTTTGAAGAAGCTGATAACTGGTGATGAAAAGTGGATCACGTACGACAAGAACGTGCGAAAAAGATCGTGGTCAAAGGCCGGTCAGGCTTCACAGACTGTGGCGAAACCCGGGTTAACTCGCAACAAGGTGATGCTGTGTGTATGGTGGGATTGGAAGGGCATTATTCACTATGAGCTGTTACCGCCAGGCAGGACCATCAATTCTAAACTGTACTGCGAACAACTGATGAAATTAAAGCAAAAAGTTGAGAGAAAGCGGCCGGAATTAATCAACAGAAGGGGTGCGGTTTTTCACCACGATAACGCTACCTCACACATCTTTAGCCACTCAGCAAAAATTACGAGAGTTTGGCTGGGACATGTTAATGCATCCGCCGTATAGTCCTGACCTTGCGCCTTCAGATTTTCACCTGTTTCGGTCTCTGCAGAATTCTTTAGGCCGTGTCAGGCTAATATCACGAGAGGACTGCCAAAACCACTTGTCGCAGTTTTTTGATCAGAAGCCCCAAAATTTTTATAGCAATGGGATTACGTTCCTATCTACAACATGGCAAAAAGTTATCCAACAAAATGGCACTTACATACTTTAGTCAAATGTAAATAAACTTATAAAAAAACCTTTTGAATTTTTATATAAAATGCGAAGAAACTTTTTCCCCAACCTAATATTTATAAACCTTCCTAGAAAAATCACTTAACCCATGGCAAAAAAATCCCTTGCGTGGTTTGTTTTATACTATGTTCAGATAAAGATGATAAAGATCCTGTTTGTTAATTTGAAGATGGGAATTATATTATATATATATACCTTTTATATAAAATAAAATCTTTACAAATTTTACCTTAGTCTGCGTATATATTTGTCAGTTATTTTTTTGGTTTAGTTTTTATAATTTTTTATATATAACTTTAATTAACATCCAGCATGTTTCAGTGAAACTACCATTGCCTATTGATGTTTATAACACCAAAAGTACATACTAATGTGCTGCCGCTCTCTAAACGAAGACTGGAACTTGGCCACCAATACCGGATTATAACTCAAGGTTGTTATGGGGGCATACTCTAGACCGGGGGTGGTAGACAGGCAAATTCTCCACCACCTGGCTGTGGGTTGTTTTGTCACCTATTACGACAGGCCGCCTGGCTGCAGGAAATTATATTTTTCTCCGTTCTTGCACGGGTATCGTCTATCCCACAGAAGCGACGTCATTTATCGAACTAAAAAGTATACTAAGCGTTGACCCAGAATATAAGCTAGTTCTGTGTCGAGTCTCATTGATGTCAATTCAGTAATTTTCACGTGATGCTGTACTAGACAGATAGACAGACAAATATTCTAAATACTTATTTTTTTAATCTGTTGGTCCGAATTAGCTCCCATTTTTTTCTCATTTTTAAATTCATTGTATAACATTGACTCCATACAAATTTATTATATTATATAGATCACATATTTTAGATTAGTTATTTGTTTTACTTATTATATATTTGATAAATAAAATTATAATACTAAAATTGGTTTAACAGAAATTGGGTCATTTTGATCTCACGCCAAAAGGAAGGTTTGCACTGAAAATCAGCATTGTGCGGAATATAATTCCGGCACAACAATATGCTGAGTGCAAAGCGGGTTTGCCGAAAATGCGGCGTACAAACTCTCAAAATATGCTACGTATATAATAATAATATGTAAGAAATGTAATTACACCGCTATTTCTTCAAATAAAGCCTTTTTTCTTTCTTTTCATTAATTTTATTTCGTATGCAAAAATTAACTTGACAATAGTACATATGTAAGTTTTTTCAAATTATGTGAACTGTTCAAAATTTTCTAATAAGCCGTAAATATTAATTATTTAACCTTCTATAAGCATTGTCTAATTACACTGAAATCTAATAAAAATAAGCTTAAAATCATTATAGCTGAAATGCTTGTTATATAATAAGAAATTAATTCTATTTCAGTGAACGTTGATGGTAATGCAGTAAGTGACTACTCCTGAAACTCAGAAATAGCAAATTTACAATTAGTCAAATGACGGGCCAATTATATGGCACGACATCCACAATTCCACATACAGATAGTGTTTTTGACAAGATACGACATGTGTTCCCAACGTTGACACCGAATAATCAGCTCCCAATAAATTTGTAACTGTTTACATAGTGACAGAACGTGCCAACGTACGCAATGAATGTAATGCAATATGTACATCTTAACTTGTATTAAATACAATACAACAATAATCTTTACTGTACACCAACATAATTGAAAAAAATACACGATAATTTTAAACACTAGAAAAAATGAATTAATAAATAAGAAGAAAGAAATGAAAATATGTGTGAATATCGATGAAATATTTATATACTAGCTGATGCCCGTGATTTCGTCCGCATGGAAAGTTTTTTACCTATCCCACGGGAACTCTTTAATTTTTCGGGATCAAAAGTATCCTATATGTTGACCAGGGATATAAGCTACCATCATACAAAATTTCATTTAAATCGGTCCAGTCGTTTCGGAGATTAGCCGGTGCAAACAGACAGACAAACAGAGAAACATAAAATTTAAAAAAATCTAAATTAGTTCTATTTCACTTCTTACATCCCCCTGACTCAGTTTTTAGCATTTTTTTTTCATTGTACAGAAATTCAGCCTCCACAATTTTAGTATATGTATAAAAGTATACTTACAACTATGTAATGCTGAGATATGTATTTATTGCATTGTTCGTTTTCTATGCCCAAATCGGCATAGAGGTACGCTCTTCTCAATTTATGGCTAGTGGGTGTCTAGAACTTACGCTTGTAACGCGTTAACCATGCATAGAATGTCGGTTTATAACTATATGCAATTAATTTGTTCATGATTTACAAAGGGACGTTGAAAATCTAATAGATATGCAAGTAATAATTTCTAGGTCACGGTTTGGCATTCCTGACATTTTTTTGTCCTTTTGTATATATATGTTACACCTACACCCTGTTTACACAGATTAATTGAGTTATTACTAAAATCATTTTCAGAAACAGTGAACATGTAGAACAGCTATTGTAAACAAGATTAGAATACTTCGTAAAAAGTGAAGCAATTATTGACACAAATGCGTTGCATACGTGAGACATGTTGTGTGTACATCAACACGACAGCGTGTCGACGCATACGTAGCGTATGTAGGTGGTCTATATTAGTTTCTACCATAATAAGAAGCATTACGTAATAAGGCGACTATTTCAATTTATTCTAATATAGTGTAAAAGTTGTTATTTTATGATATAGCCTATGTATGTACATTGTATACCTGTTGAAATGCTGTAAATATATTATTTATACGTATTTGTATTTTTTTAAATATTCGACTGATGATTGATTCTATATCAACAAAAGTATATTCATGAACATAGGTGTATATAGTTTTATGTACAATAATAGTTTTGACAGAAACATGCGCCTGGCTGATTAGTGCTTACAGAAAGTTACAGTCACAAAAGGTTCAAATAATCCTGTTGGATTTAGTAACTCTTATATTCTAGATAGATAGATAGATAACACTGTATTGTACACCATTACAGAAAACAAAAAAACTTATAGCCTAAAAATATTCTAAATGTGCACAATGGGCGATCTTATCGCTAAGAAGCGATCTTTTCCAGGCAACCCGTGCCAGGAATAAAACAGATTATATTGGTCAAAGGTGGTATACATAAATATTAGAGGATATGCAGTTACTTACATATATTTTATTCATTTATAAACATATAAGTAGGTATGTAAAATATTATATAAGTAAGAATTATACTTAATAGACATATATAAATACACCTATTGATATTACATACATATATAAATATACGTAAAATATCAAACATCACTATGTTGCAGGTTGTAACAACCCCCCTATTTTATTATAGCAAACAGAGATTGACTGATCTCTCCCTCTATATATATATAAACAATATACATATAAGAGCAATGAGTATATGGATACTCTAAAATTTTTCCGCCCTTAGAATTGTAATTATAAAGAAATCTATTATAGAATTTCTTTTTGGTTTGATTGGCTGTGATAATATGTCTAGTGATAGGTATCCTACGTTGTGTATATAAATATTGTAATAACTCAGTTCTATGGAAATTTGTCCAAACAAGGAAATCATTTAAAAGTTCAGAAGTTGAAATATCATACCCAGTATTAATGACGGATTGTGATTAACTATTAGATTTACCGAACTACTTGCCTATTTTAGTTACCTATAACGAAACTAGGGTGAACGGAATAATCTGCTTCCGAATACCTTCCTAAACCTATAAATATAATACGTTATTAATAAGAATTTGATTGATTAGATTTTAATATTAGAATAATATGTGTATATAATATGTATGTAGAGATGCGTATCTATGTATTTTGTAATACATAAAGTGTAGTGTATGTAAAGTATATATGTAAGTATGTATATATGTAATTATGTAATATGCATATATAATATGGTGGGTAATTTTATCTATGATATTAAGAAACAAAGTAAAAGTATGATTTATACAAATTTAATATAGGTATTATATAGACGTTTGTATGATTTTAGTGGTTATGAACTAAGAGTTTAGTGAGTATATAAATAGAATATAAAATTATGGAGATTGGGTAGGATTTAATTAATGAAGATTTAATAAAAAGGTATAATAAACCCAAAATTCCTTCCACCCGGGTCAAGAAGTGATCCCTCACAATCACTTTTTATTATACCTTCTGGATAAGAAAGGAACTAGTCGATGAACCAATCCCAAAAATATATCCTTTAAATATTATGTGAGTCATTTAGACCGATAATCCAGTTCGGTTAATGTGTGTGTGTAAGGCCAGAATTGGGTTTTGAGAGTGCCGAAGCAACTTACAAAAATACATAGCGTCCTTTCGGTACTTAGTATCGTAATACTGCCCCATGAGGCTATCTAGAATAAATAGGCTGTCTTTCTGTAAATAGAATTTAGACACCGTGTAATTAGTAATATAGCACTCAGGTGGGAAGCACTTACTAGTCACGCATGTATTGATTTGAGATATAGGCCACGAAGACGAGCGTTTTACCAAACATTTCATATCAGCATTTAAATGACTAACAATAATTTATTGAAAGTGCCAATACGCAACTTTCTAAAATACATTGTGAACATGTCAGACGGTTCGAATATTACGAACGTGCACTGCGAGTTACTATTCCTAGGCCAACTATCTATTAAAGAATCATCGACCATAGTTAGACAAGTAAGCTGTATCAGCGCTCAAGCAGATACACCGCTGACGAACACAAGTATTATATAATTTAGTTACAATATAAAATATTGGCTCATTCCCCAGTATGAGGATAGGAAGGGTATAATATGATACCATTGGCATAACCTTACCTTTTAAGTGTTTTACTTTAGGGCAAATAACTATCAATTGAAACAGTCATTTGAATCAGAGTTAATCCCACTGATAATCAACACAGGAAGGCAGGCATTCTTCAATGCCGAACTGAATTTAACAGTTCATTGGTGAGTCATTTTTACCTCAACACAGTCCAAGTCAAACTAGACCAGACAACAAGAGTCGTTTACTTAAGCAGACAGGACAGTTAGAGCACTGACTCGAGGCACTTCCTGATAACAAACCATTCCGCCGCATTTGTCTAATCGACGTTTGCGAACGACCTATGTGTAAAACACAAACTGTCAAATGAGAATGTCACGATAATAAATATCGTACCCAGGTAGGCAAGAATCATGTACTATAGCTACAATGCACAATTCTCAAGAACTAATAGAGCTATCTGTCCATTTTACCAAGCACTGCATTTATAAGGTACAAATGACTAAACGAGAACTTGTATGTCAAGACTAGAATAAATATATATATGGCCCTTAACCTTGATTCAATTTAAACTGGCAGCCAGACTTGCTATCTTCCTCCAGCTCCACTTTTGTACAATTCTCAATTATTTATTTGTATCTTGCAAACATTAGCACGCATATCATCCTTCATGAAACAAGTCAACAGACCTTGATAAAGGAATAAATTTCATTTAATAATGTACAGTACAATTAAGTACATAATTTATATTTATAATTTATTCATTTATGTTATGTAGTACACATATGCATACATGATTTATAAAATGTTAGAATAAGTGTTATATAAACGCTACTATAATTTTTATGATATCAAATGATTTCGACAGGAAACAAAGACCAGTAACTCCGTATTTATCGTTTTATTAATGACGCCCCAAAGACTTATTTAAAGTAAGAGAACCAATATTATAAACGTGGAGTTTGAATTCAACCTTAAAGATATAGTTCGGTCAAAGATGTTAGAAATACGTATATCAGATTATAGTGTTTTGAATAAGTATAAAGTTACGTACATTACTCCACCTGAAATTCAATTTTGAAAAGTATAAAGTCCTTACTCCACCTGAAATATACATAACTCCGTAGATCCCAGACGAACTCTATTCAACCACCTATATAAAAGCAAACAACTATTAGCAATATGACTAACATGCTAGTCCTCGTCATTAAACGGGGACTCTATTACTCACGTAACCGCTACTATTATTTCAGAATTTTGATAACTGGAATGCGCCTAACTGGAACCACTTTTAATCTATCGTACTCCGCACAGATCGGACTAACAATACGGACTACTCATTTCTAAAACTTTGACGCCTATATAATTTTATTATAGAGAATGATTTATCACGAGATTATTAATTAATTTGTCGAATTGAGTCAAAACTGCTACTAATCTAGTGCTAGTTAAGAATTAAATAATGAATTAAATGAATCCCAAAATCTTTAAATCACGTAATCATATGATTTTATGTGAAAGTTAAAATCAACCGACAAATGTAACGATGAAACTCTAACAGTACATTACTACTACTTTTGTTCTAGAACCCCGCTAGTATATTTTACCAATTAAAGACGTCTGTTCTCATTTAATTCCGCCTCCTTTTGTCTACGCTTGAATTAGAAATTCAAAAATCAAACTAAAACTAAAAGATATTAATTATTAACAGAATCTATATTTAACTATTACTATTTAAATAATAAATAACAACACTACAACTTCGTTCGCGTAGCTCAACGGCGTACCCGGAGCTATATTTCGACCGCGTGATCCAATAATAAGAACCCGATGGATCTCAGACTACTTGACAGCGAGGCTTCGACCTCTGAACGACGGACTACACAACTGTCAAATCTTCAAGTAAAACTCGCGAATTCACGCTTCGAAAGACTGTCTAGAATTCTTCACGAGAGTCCCTGTGTAAGTCTGTCTGAAAATCTGTCAGAGTTACCCCAAAAGTCTGTGTAAAAGTCTATACAGGAACCTTCGTGAATCCTCGTTGAAAGTCCCCCTTTTCGATCTACTTCGCGATTTACTCCGATTCGATTAATTCCTCTTTCCAGATCTACCTCGCGATTTACTCCGATTCGACTAATAATCCCCTTTTTCGACTGTCTCACAGGCTTTTATTCTCAAAAATCCTGCCACCACCACTTCCAATAAAGGGGTGTTCTTTCAATATTTGGACCGCCCCTTTCAGCGATCCTTGATTGTTTAAGCGTTATTTGTAAATTAGACCTATTTGACCTTAGTTTAAGAGTGTTAGTTAATTAAATATGATTGAGAAATTATCGATCAATCGATCTGTACTGCATATGCAAATATGTGTCTTAACTGTGTTACTATAAGATTCAGATCAACTAACACTCAATAATGATCAATTGCTTAGAACCAGTAGATTCCTACCGTCATTTCTTTACGCCCTGACTATGATTTAAAGTATGTACAATTGTAAATTAAAGTTCAATCAAATCATACTCATTATTAGTTTTGGTTTTAAACTTTAATATTTCTTACTTGTTTTCTTTAAAGTACAAAAGTTTTTATTACATAAGTACATGTTTAATAAATTATAGTTCAAAATTCATAAGCATGGTGGATCCGTTACAAGGTAGTGCTTTTTTGTCATGTTCTTAAATATTGTTAGTGATTTAACTTGTCTAACAGTAACAGGTAGCTCATTCCATAGTCAAATAGCCTGTACAGTAAAAGAATTATTGAAAAAAGATGAATAAAGTTTAGGAGTATTAAGTCTAAGATTCGTCGAAGGTCGCAAATTGTGAGAGGAAGAAATGAATCCAAAGCGATCTTTGACATAATACGGGGTGTTCTTTGGCGTATGTGCCTTTAAACCGATTATAACGAAAATTAAATCAAAACTAAACTAACTCTGTTTACTCAGCGTCCGTTAAGTGTTAGTAAGTTGAATAGTGAAGTAAAGTAGGTGAATTTATAGCGTCTGGCTGAGGAACTTTTTCCCAATTTTTTTACCGCTTGTTTACATAGTAAACGTTCAAAGTATTAAGCGGGAAAAGTAAGAAGATGGTAATAATAAGCAGTTTAAAAAGGTTGATAAGTGTTGGTAAGATTGCAAAAGACACTCGTTTTGATTTCTAATAACTATAAGAATTCGCTTTTTGTGTATGTATAAAAATTTATTATCTTAACAGCTTTATTGTCCCCTAGGCAGCATTGTCCTTTTAAAATATTTTATGAAGAACTTATTCATTTGAATTACGTCTCTCTGGGAAAGTCCTTATCACAGATTAAATTTTGACTTTTACGGATTATGTTTCTTGTTTATTAAGCTTAGAGAGTATTATGGGAATTTCTTTTCATTTGCTTAAAGCTTAAAGATGTACTGAATTTTAGGAAGTCCAATCTTATAACAAACATAAATTTATTTGTTTATTTTTAGGGTATTATACTTTTTTCGTAAAGTTCGTCGATTTTCATGGAGCTTACTATTGATCAATAGTAGGGAGGAAATAGGGTGCTTTTTATCCCGCAAAATAGTATATATACTTTCCGCAAAATATGTACGCGAGCGTGAATCTTACGCGAGTGAAAATGAAAAGCGCTAATAATATATTTAAAATTAAATAATATAGTAATACCTTTCTACTTTACATGTCTATTAAACAAATAATCATACCGATATCGTTTAAATATGTCATATTTTATCAAAACAGATCACGTTTTATAAAATATGATATACTATACATAAATATACGATATATAAATTCCTGTATATACCAAATGAAGCATAGTATCTATACATCATCTGGTTTATATAGGAAAATGCTACGGTCAAAACACTAAGAGTAAAATAGAATGACGATCGCTGTGAGGTTCTTAATGTAGGCCTATCCAAATTACGCAAAGACCAATAAGTTATAAAATCTTGTTGGTTCAATGGATATGGTAAACGTGCGAGTAAATACCGCGTACTTACACCTCGGCGAACTTTTCCATTCTCCTGTCATCGCAAGTAACTTTTTTATCAAGGGGAAATTTGATTGAGGTCTTACTATCACGGGGGAAGCGCACTGAAGGCGTATGGGATTCACCACGCTGGGATGGCACAAGCACCCCCGAAGAAGTTCTATTGCCACCCGAGTCGGGTAAACTCATTAAAACTCCTCGGTGTTCCATCCGTTGTCTTATGCCAGGGTCATAGGTATGCAACCTAGCCACTCTGTGGACCCTGACAGGACAGTCACCGTAAGGATCTACGCCAACTTTCAGAAACGAAAACACGCAGACAGACGAAGCTTAAGAAAGAGATTAATGAACAAAATGTCAGCACTAGTTTTTGTCTGTGAGAAATTAGGTTCAAACACTCCACGTTTTACCTTTTCAAAAGTTGACTAAAGTCACGAGTAACCACTGAATATTTCAGCACTCTTTGTCCTACATGGCACTTGTGCGTAAATTGAGACTTATATCACTTCGTCTATGTCCTGATTGTGAAATTCGCTAACAAAAGTTGAGGTGGTTTTTATTTCGTATCTTTTTAGCACAGGTTTAATAATTTAGAGAAGTGCTATGAGAAAGATTTTAAACACATTTTCTCTAATCACATAATTCTTAGCGTAGATAAAAAAAGAAACCGTTGTGGATAAAGTTAGGCCTGGAAAAGAACATTTATAGGGATGTGACCACTTATTCACTTCAAAAAAGGAGAAGGTTCTTAATTCGTCATGTAAATATTTTTGTTTGTACACTGTTTATTTTGGTGAGCAGTAAAGTTTTATTTATCTTATGCTCTCTCCCTGTGTAGGTCTATCTAGAAAATATTTTAAACTATGCAAATTAAAATATAAGTGCAAACGTTTCTGAAAGTAAACATTACATGAAATATTTGGAGCTGACGAAATGTTTAGATTTATTTACTGTTCCTGTGCCAAAGTTTTTGTATGCAAGTTTTCTTCGAGTTTTCATCGCACATAACTTGCGTTGTATAAATTCGTGTAGTTAATGTATTGTGTAATGTATTAAAATACGGGATTCACTCGCAGAGAGACTACGTCACGACTTCATGAGCTTCGCGGGCACTAAGGCAGTCAATAAAAACCGGACAGTAAAATAACGCAGCAGGTGTATAATAATTATACTCAGCCACTTGCGTTGGCATATTAGGTAGTAAAAAAACGGGTATATATTAAATAGTAGTAAAATAATGTATTAATAGTAGAAAATAACAGATAAAACAAAACATAGTATAAATGTATAAACTTAGTTATAAGTAGACAAATATAAGAAGAAATTTTGTGTGTTTAAATGCTTACATTTATAAAAAAAGATGAGAAAAAAGAATAGAATCTTAACCCTTTTCCTATAGCAGATAGCAAAAGAAAGAAAAATAAAAATATAACAGGAAAATAATACCTACGATGGAGGAGGAGGTGAATTAAAAACACCCGTACACCCGTTCGAGCCGACCCTAAAAGTTTTTCTAAGTTACTTTAAAACAAAAGACAAATCCTATTTTATTTTACCAATAAGAATAGTCAGAATATTGGATACCGACTCAGATCATAGAATTACTAATCTGGTGGTAAAAGGAAATCCGTCGATGGCTCTTCAAATGTAGCGGTCAGGATTCATGTAGTAAAATGCAAAGGGTCAAATACCGACGGTAATATAAATGTATTAGGACGGAATTACGTTTAAATCTTATTGAATCTCACAGCTCCTGTCGGCTGTGTAAATTTCAGCGACAAATTTATGAAACGACCATAGCCAATTCGATCATGAGGGTGAAGGAATATCAAGTCTCCCAAGTTAGCCGACGGACAGTAAAATATAAATATTGATAAAGCAGAGTGAATTTTATACTGTTTGAGGGTATGTCATCCCACGAAATTTAAGCTTGTAATTGCCAAGAAGTAGTCTTGGATGGAAGGATGAGAATTTCAAGTTTTCATTTTGTAAAGTAAGGCTCATTGTGTAAATAGTTGGCTTCAAAAATGATTATTAAAACGTCGTCGTCATATAAAATTAATTTATAAAATCAAAACAATAATTGTTATAGTATGTAAATTAAACATGTACTTGATAAATTATTTAATTTTTGACAGATTTGGTCTAAAAATATATTTCAAACAATAAAATGTCAAAAAGCTGCAGAATTTAAAGCGACACAATCTAGCAATGTGGGATTCAAAAGCTTTGCAGAGTTACATATTTTTTAGTGGGCAATGCAGCAGTGGATTTTGGCCGTATTTTTAAATATATTGTGCGCACAGAGTAGATAGACATAAGATTTGGTATAGTTAAAGTTTATATGGAGAATGAATGTAGATGACTAAAATCTAAATATTACTAACTAAACATAAAATCTACAAAATACTACTGAGCCAATTTCGATGCGGTTTTCACCGATCTTAGAGCAAATTCCTGGATTTAAATGCTGCGGTGCTTTTTATCATGGAAATCCCGCAGGAATTTTTTTGGAGGCAGCTTAAATTGACCAAGTTGAAAAAAAATCTGATTCCAGTACAATATGGCGATATTGTATATACAATATAGTGGCGATGAAGTGTGATATTGTGTGACAAGAGATGGGAGGAATCCTAAATTTCGTGACGTCACATTTCAAAAGCTAATATATGTATTTAATCTTTAAAAACGAAAGAACTATTAACAAAAAACTTCTACATATTTCCAACTCTATCTGTATGACGATAGTGTTCACATTATTAAAAAATAATTTAAATGGAAATAAAACTAATTACGGAACTACTCTTTTAATTTAATAATTTCTTGATGTCAAATTAAACTGTAAAATATGTGATGTCACACTAAAGAGGTTACGGTCTCACGAATATGACCAGCTGTAACAAGGACGGGAGAGGGGTCGAAAAATCACGAAATGCGTGTGACATAATTTCTGTATGGCCCCCTAAGATTGTGATAGAAATACATAAACTATGCAAAGTATTAATTATTTATGTTCATATGGACAAAATCTAACAGAAAACATGTATTATATATAGTAGATAATATTGGATAATATAGCTCCTTTTAATTTATTGTTATTCAAGTTTAAAAAATATTAGGTTTCGACCATTCAGCGACCAGGAATTTATTTTTTCTTTGTTTAAACCGTCTTTCAAAGCTTCTATAAAAGAGCTCGACTCGTAAAAATCGTTAAATTATAAAGTGTATAAAGAATACTATGTAGTTAATGAAACGCTGGGAAACCCACAAAAGCAGCAATCATTTGGAGTGAAAGTTTCACATCATTTCACACGGTCCACTAGTACACTACTCCCAAAGGAAATAAGTATTAAGTAATGAAAAATTAAAATGCGACACGAATTGGCCAACACTCCCTTAATATATTTGCCCTTGAGATTCGATTGCATACTTAATTTTCACAAATAACAATTATTAATAAATATTTATATTGTATTAACTATCGGCGCCCCGCGGTCTCACCCGCGTGGTGATGGAAAATCGTTATATTTTGGAAAATTCACACTATATCTTTATAAATTATAGCCTGTGTGTTATTCTGATGTATACGCTATATTATTGTATAGTGTCATCAAAATGCATTCAGTAGTTTTTGCGTGAAAGAGTTACAAAAATACATCCATATATTCTTACAAACTTTCGCGTTTATAATATTAGTAGGATTTCAAACGAAATAAAAGTATAGACAGAATCTTCGTGAACAAAAGCGTGAAATTAAGTGAAGAATTTTTATTAACTTGTGTAATACACGCGTGGTTAGCATCTGTGTGGTTAATAGTAATGTATCCACTGGCAACCATTCCGCTTTTTAACCGACTTAAAAAAGGAGGAGGTTCCCAATTCATCTGTGTTTTTTTTGTATGTTCGTTACTCGATTTCTCCGTCAATTGTGAAACGATTTTCAAAATTTTTCTTTTAATCGAAAGGCTATACTCCCGAATTAGTTCCATTGTCACCATATCCGGATCTAATGAGTGGATACCAAGGAATTGGAGAAACGCACGGAAATTGATAAGAGACTTATTTGTAACACGATAACTACGTCATTTCAAACCGAGTTTCAAATGTTTTTCTTTACTCGTAAGTCTATACTCCCGAGGCGGTTCCATGATCACAAGTCAGGATGTGATGAGTGAATCCCAGAGAAATCGAGAGTAACTCTTATTAAAAAACGCCGAGAGCCTACATTTTTCCAAAAAAAGCTTGTATACGCGTGCCAGTATTACACTTTCTACATGCGCTTAATTTTTTGTTGGCATGTTACACAATTCCTCCGTCAATTGTGGACCGATTTTCAATCGTTCCTTTAACTCCCAAGATGGCCCCTTAGTCACTAAGTTAGGATTTGATTTGTGTATGGCAAGGAAATCGAGAGCAACCCTTGTCGAAGAGCATATACACCGAAGAGTGAGATGGCAAATTTGTATGCGTGTGTCAGTTGTACAGTTTTTACAGATGCTTAATATATTATTTCTAAAGTTATTGAAGTATTTGCGTAACTAAAAAGTAAAATATTTTTTTTAACAAAACCTAAACCGACTTCAGACCAAATACCAAAAAAATCATATTTAACCGATGTCTTTCTACATCTTTCTGTCGACAGCTAGAGTCGATGCCAAGTAAAACATAAAAACTATTATATTTTGGAAATTTGTTGTTGTTCTTTTATGTTTTACTTGGCACCGACTTCTATTTGTTGTGAAAGAAGTCAGTTAAATATTATTTTTTTGTTTTAAGTGTGAAGTCGGTCTTGTTTTTGTTAAAAAATAAATATTCGTAGTAATTCGATTTAACACTGAGTTCTGGTTACGCACTGCGGCGCTATCGGCATTCTATTCTAAGAGCGGCATCCTTTAGTCAGCTTCTCAATCAGGGTCCAAGACTCCGTCTTTCTATTAGTGGTCTAAAGTATTAATATAGTCTATAATGTTATAAAATTCTAAATATACCATATCTGCATATTGGAGCTATAAAAAAAAAACTGGAATAGACTATAATAATACACGACGAAGAAAAAACACACGTTGCCATTTTTTAAATTTCTTCTGTGTTTGCTCGGGATTCAGGTATAAACTACTGGGCCGATTTCGATGCAGTTTTCGCTAGTCGACAGCGAATTCTTAGACTTAAAATCTGCGCTGCTTTTCATCCTGCCAACCCCGCTGGAATTTTTCTGGAAATTATTCAAATGGCCAGATTGAAAAAAATTCGAATTCCAATTTGATTTTTGCACTGATCGATAGGAAATTTTATATAATAAAATGTGTGATATTTTTTACCCCGGGAATCTCGCAGGAGTTTACCCTGGAGTTGTTTGTAATTGTTCAGGCGTATTAAAATAAGCTTATTCCAAACACAGTTTCCACTAAAACGATAGCTTATATTATTTTTTAAATTCTGCGGTAGTTTCTGTCCCAGAAATCCCGCGAAAATTTCAACTCGAGCGTGGACGAACTCGCGGACATATCCTGGTATATAAATATAATTTGTCAGTGATTTGAAAATAAAATTTCAATATTAAAATAAAATCTTCTATTTACACAACAACAGTCAAATCAAAAATCAAATACAGTCATTTTAACATTTACATTATCATTGGTGTAATGTACATAGACTTCTATATTTCATTCGCATATGACGATCCAATACGCAGGTTTTATGAATTTATAATATTAAATAATATAAGGCCTCTGATTATTTCGGCAAAGCGTAATTGAATTCCAACGTAAGAAACCATGTTATAGCATGGATTCTTTTATTTATTATTTTTACACATATTTCGTTCACCGAAAAGACTATTGATTCCTACTTATAATCTTAATTAAATAAGCTAGATAATAAACAGATCGACTAATAGAACTTTTAGGGTTTTCATACCGTTTCATACCGTAGTGCAGAATCCTTATGTTTTAACCTCGTCCGTCCGTTCGTCTGTCTTTACAAATCATAGTAATATTTTCCAGATAGCTACTATTACTGGGTGTATATGAAAGAAGGAAAATATATTTATTTAGAATTACATACATTTTAGAATACTAAATAATAACTTAATTTAAAAAAACAATAATAAATATGCAGATATGAAATTCGAAACTGGCTCTAGCTCGGCAGATATTTAACTAGCTCTGATCTCCCACTAGGGCCATTTCATCATCATCATTATCCGAGCGTTAAATCCCGCTTGTGTTCGTAGCGATCGCTTCGACGCCCAGAGTCCGCTTTCCTAATTTTTCTTCTCCACTTCGCGCGATCTTCGGCATCCCTTGTATTGAGACCATTGGTCACATGTCATCCTTCACAACGTCAAGCCAGCATTTCTAAGGCCCACCCCTTCGACCGAGACCTGGCGGAAATGGCATGGCTAAACATTTGTTCCCCACGTAACTAGTCGGTTTCCGTAAAACGTGGTCGTACAGCGCAAACGACACTCCTGCAGTTTGTCTGCTATGTAACGGACGTGAAGACTGCCGCGGATACGGGAGTTCCTGACGCGATCCTTCCACGTTACTCCACACATCCACCGGAGCATATTCATTCCCTTGACACGCAGCTCCTGCTTGTGTCGCTCAAGAAAAGACTTACGCTTCACTGCCATACAAAAGGACAGGTTAAATGATGGATTTGTAGACCTGTCTTTTTAACTTAACTGGCATTTTGCGGTCGCAAAGGGACCTATCACCTCACGCCACTTGGTCCAAGCTGCTAATATATTAAGTACATATCCCAGGTACTTAAACTGGTCATTGCGCTCGGCCGTATATTCACCTATGTGCATGAATGTGGGATCTGTAAGGTTACAAGCCAAGTACTCCGTCTTCGCCACATTTAGTTTTAGACTGCTAAGGCCATTTCAGTGACATAAAAAGGCAAAACTTGTAACAAAACATGAAAAAGGAAATATGGATAAGAAATAATCGAGAGGTATTATCTAGGTATATACTATACAATCATTATTTATTTATATTTTTATTTCAGGAAAACATGTCTGAAAATGGTGTAGTACAATCATGAAACAATACTCGTAACAATTAAGGGCTGTCCTTATACGTGAACTAATGGTTGATAAAATGTTTTTAAATGTATACAATAGTGTGGAGTGTCGTTAGTTAAATTTATTGATTGTCGCTTTCTATTCAAGTCAATAAGAGGACAGATAGTAACTTCCAAAGTCGAAACAACTGCGTTCCCTCCCTCCCTCTGAATGTTAAACTATGAAATTAAAATTCACAAAAAACATTAAGGTTGTTAGAAGTTTAGAAATAAATTTAAGTGAAAATTTCAAACTAGCTGCGCCCCGCGATCTCACGCGCGTTATGATGGAAAAGCTATATATTTTGGATAATTCACACTATATCTTTATAAATTATAGCCAGGTGTTATTCTGATGTGTAAGCTATATTATTGTAAAGTTTCATTAAAATCCATTCAGCAGTTTTTGCATTAAAGAGTAATAAATATGCATCCATAGTCATACATCCATATAAAACATAAATATGATATAGTATATAAGTATATATATATATATATATATATGTGTGTGTGTATATATTAGTAGGAGAAATTGGTTTTGAAATATGAGCTATTTTCAAGTAAGTGCTTTTTTATAGGTCTATAGCAAAACGACGAAATTTGGGACGTTTCGCATCTCTGCGCGAGCGTAGAGAGGAGGAGACAACGGAGCAATAAATGTCTTATTGCTCCGTTTTCACCTAGGACGCTTCTACCACAGTTGAAACCTTCACACCAAACGGAAGTGTACAAGTATATTTACTTAGACTAAACAGTATCCTGTGAATAATAATTTTGGTAAATATTCGTAGGCCTTTGAGTAATTAAAGCGTCGAATTAAACCTTTGTACATTTGAATTGTTGAGTGATTTAATCACGAACGATTGTGTTTCAGATTAGATGCGAACTAAATATTAGTCATTCATCATAAATATACAGTATTGTATTTAGTTAGAAACTAATGATGGTTTTGTAATGAATGTTGAATTGTATTTTATGATTATCAAAAAGTTTTAGATGCAAATGTATGTCCATGATAAAATTTTAATTTACATTTTCTTGTAGATATAAATAATTTTAGTTGTAACAAAAGATATCTACGTATCTATCCATCTATAATATTATAAAATTCTAAACATGCCATGTCTGTACATTAAAGCTATAAAAAAAAACAACTAGAATATACTATATAAACGATGGAGAATACGATACTGTTTTTTTTAGATTTCTTGTCTGTTTACCTTTTTGTCGGTTTGTCTCTTTGTTCGAGATTCACGTAAAAACTACTGGGCCGATTTTGTTGCGGTTTTCGCTGATTCGCTGAACTGCAAATTCTTAGACTTAAACTCTGCGCTACTTTTCATCCTTGAAATTCCGTGTGAGTTTTTCTGGGAATGATTTGAAATGGCTAGATTAAAAAAAATCGAATTCCAATGTGTTTTTTTACTGATCGATAGCAAATTTAATACAATAAAATCTGCGATACTTTTTGTCCCGCGAATCCTGCGGGAATAACCCCAGGAGCGGTTTGAAGTTGTTCGAGTGCGTCAAAATTAGCTTATTCCGACACAGTATTCACTAAAACGATAGCTGCGGTACTTTGTTTCCCGGGAATCCCACGGGAATTTTAAGTTAAGCGTGGACGAAGTCGCGGGCATATCCGAATTAACATATATAATTACTTGACCTTACTGACTGGAATATCAATGCACAACCTAAACTACTTGGGCTAGAACGGTGAACATTTGCGCTAAGAAAGGATTCTTGATTAACCCCTAAGGGGTGTAAAACGAAATGAGAGTTTGTATGAAAAGTAAACAAGAAAGTTTACATACCCGCTTCTGGTTAGAAACAAAGGTACACGTGTATGGGCGTTTTTGGATATTCAACCCCTAAGGAGGTGAAAAAGGGGATGAAATTTTGTGTGAAAATCCGTCGCTTTCAAATTAAGAAACGTAAAATTTTGTACACCTGATTCTGGTTAGAAATAAATGTGTCCGTCCGTATGTGGGAGTTTTTGGAAATTCAACCTCTAAGTTGGTTGTTAAAAAGGTGTAGAAAGTTTGTTCAAACTATAAATATATTTAATATATGCGAGCGAAGCCATGAGCAACAGCTAGTATTTCATAGAATAACCACAAATACGTTTTCATGACTTTTTATTGAAGACAGTAATAAAGTTTACGACGACTTTAATTATTATCGAGAGTTTAAAATAAATTTGTGAGATTATTTATTTTTGTGATAACGTCATGTTTATAAAAAGAAGCAATACTTAAAAAAATACTTTTAGTATCTCTCAACTCAAAACAATTTGTTTTTGTTACTCACTTTAAGCACATGTGACAAATACATATTAGGAAGTTAGTAAGGTTGCCTAAAATTTTCGGGTGTTCCGAGTAATTGTGTTAATTTTAATATAGCTAATGGACCGTTAATCGGTTTAGCAGTAACATACTTTGTTTATTAGAATATAGCCAGTAAATTATTTTATACTAGTATAAAGTACTCTAGTATTAAATCATTTCTAGGCTTAAGGCTTGTATTGGAATACAATACAAGCCCCTAATAGGCCTTGCTTAAAAAAATTGGTACATTCACACTATTCAAATATTACTACTATAAACTATTTTTCACCGATTTCAAAAAAAGGGGTGATTCTCAGTTCATCGTGTAATTTTTTTTAATGTAAGTTCAGTCATAGCTTTTATGTTTCTGAACCTATTTTGAAAATTCGTATACGTTTCATTGTTATTGGATGCCATCCATATATGTAACTAAAAAGAGAAAAAAAATACTAGCAAAAAAACAACCGACCTCAAAAGAAACTTTAAAAGCAAAACATTTTCACAACCTCTTGAAGTCGATGCCAAGTAAAACATATATAATAAAAATATATAATAATTTTATTTTTTATGTGCGAAGTAACGCGCCGTCTTCGAGATGTTGTAGAAGTCAATGAAGGTAAACACACATGGCAAGTGATACGGTTGTGGAAATGTGACTTTTGGTAGGCCTCTGGGTACAAAGTTTGCTTATTTAGATTATGGGGCAAATATTTGGAATAGCAACAGCAGCCTTACACCCAGATTAAGAAGGATTTATCTTGTAGATTTGTATATACGATCGTAAATTATTGTATTGAACTGTTTGTATTTGATTTAGCATGTCTTATGAGGGTTTCGATTTGTAAATATGAGTTTCTTGTTTGTTATTGTGTAAGATTGTTGACAAAGATTAATTTACTGAATCTGATTATTGTTTTTTTTTATTGATGAGTTCAGCAGACAGGCAGACGGTCCACCTGTTGGAAAGCGATTACCATCGCTTATGGACATTTGTAACACGATAGGTGTTACCAATGTGCTGCCGCTCTCTAAAGGGAGATTGTACCCTGGCCAGTAATGCCGGAACACACCTCAAAGTTGTTATGGTGGCATACTCTAGACTCTAGATCATCGTTTTTTTTTGTTAGGAAATTGTGCGTAATGTAGCCTTTGTATATTTAACTAAATACAGCTAAGTATTTAAGATAGAAAAACAAAATCAGCCCAAGCAACTCTCCAGTTAAAGCTAGATGGGCGTAAATAGACCGCTTAAGGTACAGAATCAACAGAAGCTCCTTTATTAGCAACCTAATGAAGTTTGTTCGACCCGTCCATTAATAACGTTTTCACATAAACGCCGTGTCACTGCGCATTTAATTGAAACATCCCAACGTTCAATATTAAGTGATATTATGAATGAAAACTGAGGAGGCAATTTTTGACGTGTTAATTATTTCTGAGACTTAGGGCCGCTTGCATAACGATCGCCTTAAAATAAAATTTAGTTAATCATATTAAACTGCCTAAATACGTTTTACACAAAACGTATTGACAGTTCTTTAAACATATTTAGCGACAAATTTTGCGTTGTGCAAGACTCTAATTGTATTTAAGGGTGTTAAATGAGTTTTGTGGTTCTTAAATAAATTTAAGCAACCTTATGCAAGCGGCCCTTGGCATTGCTTTTGCTTCAGCATAATTAAAAGTTTCTGAAAGCTTTCTTAATTTTTCTATATTACCAATCTCTAGGATAGAATAAGTACGTATTTGTTGTAATTTTTACAACAAACACGTATAGTATATGTATATTACTAATGGCCAGTTTCTATATCTTGCTATTCATTCACTTACCATACCATTCGTTGAATTTTTGACATTACATATATAAAGCATTTATGTCAAATTCTATAATATAGGTAATATGATAATAGTAAAGCAAATGAATTGTTGGTAAGATAAAGAAATGGGCCATAAGTAATACTTACAATCGGTCTTATTCATATTGAGTTATATTAAGTTTGTAGGCTGTTCTCACCTTTGGGACGGCTCAGCCAGCCCAATACCACCAAAACCACCTCACGAAATACCAGCTTGAAGCGCTAGAGTCAATTGAGAGAAGAGCCAAGAGGTTGATTGGTAGCGACCAGCTAGTCAATACAAGGCTTCAAAGCCTAGAGCATCGACGCCGGGTTGCTAGTCTATAGGTTTTTTACAGGATTCATTTCGGAGAGTGTGCAGTTGAACTGTTCGACCTGATTCCCCCTACACCATTCCATCTTCGGACTACAAGGCGCTCTGGTCAACGCCATCGTTTCACAGTAGAAACGCTACCAGTGCGTACTAAACGTTTCGCCTCCACGTTCCTTCTACGTACGGCAGAGTTGTGGAATGCACTACCAGAGTCCGTGTTTCCCGAAAAGTACAATCCGGGTATCTTCAAGTTTCGTGTGAATACGTACTATCTAGGTAAGCGCGCTCCATCTTCGCCCGCATCATCGTCCGGCATTGGACGTGATCGTGGTCAAACGCAAACCTATTTAATATAAAAAAGGTGCTTATTTATAATAACAATATAAACGATATCTACTATTAGAACGGATTCCAGGAACAGCCACTTCGTTACAAATATTGAAATTATTGATTGCGATAATGTATAGCCTAGAATCTTACATCTTAAATCGTTTCCCAGAGACGAAAAGTACTTACTGTTTTCATCCCTATGATCAGGCAACTCAAAGCGTATTTTAGAATATGAGAAATGAAAAACAATATTTCTGCCTATACCGCCAAAGGAGCTATTTCCCGCGGCGAGAATATCGCTTATGTAGCATAATCCTCTAACAGGCACAAAGTGATCAGTACTTTCTTCAAAACATTTTCTTAAACAATACGGACATAAAGTGTTTAACTTTAATAATTTCATCGGACAAGTTAAAAAGGCAGTAGAAAAACCAATTTACTGCCTGTTACCTGTTCGTTTGTATATTTTTTCAGTACATCAAAGAGGGTCTTTCATCAAATTAATTAAAACAAAGTCCAATACTTAGTTTTTCTAAAGTACCAAGAAAATAATTTTAAAAAGCGGTCGAAAATTTTAATGAAATAAATGAATTAAATTAGAGTCTATTTAAAGATTTTTATAGAGTACTTTATAGTTAATTAAATATCCCTTTTATTGAAGAGATTTTTAGATACTTTTTTGCAAGGCTCGTGGATTTAGCTAAAGTCAAGTTTAAAAGGTTTCCTTTAGAAATGTGTATATTGTAAAATGTTGTTGTGACTTAATAACTGATCCATTCTTATTTCTCTATTCTTGAATTCGAATCCTGGCGGGCAGGAGGGCGGTTCTTATCTTTACGTGGTCTGTTTTCTCATCTTATTTACATGCCGTTACAGTAACGATGCAATGACCATGAAAAAAACATCTTGAGTAAATGTACAAGATTACCGATGTATGAAACCTATCAATTTACTTTGTTGCAATGGCACCGTAGCTATTTTCTTAGTTTGTTTTAAAATGAAATATATTTTTGTTTCTTTCTTAGCGAGTATAGGGTCTGTTCTTCTAAAGAGGTCCAATTCGAGCAGTAGCTACTTTTTATATATACATCGGTAGAGTGTTTTAATAGAAATAAAAGGATGAAAGAAAGATTAATTTAATTTATTAGAAAGCGACATTACAAAGACATAAGAATATGATTGAAACATTTGAATGCTTAGTTAAATTTTAAACAGTGTATGCCATGTCATTCCAACAAATGAGGTTGACAACTCAACACACAACTGGGCTAGAACTTATATACATGTAGGTATATATTATACTTAATAGCTCATTAAATGTTCCAGTGTTGTATTAAAACAATAGTAAAATTATTGACAACAGCACAGAACCTGTCAAAGTTACAGCGTCGCTCACAAGTTCATTTATTGTTTATATGAAATAACTATGCCACCAACCAACAACTTGTGTGGTTGTGTAGAATTTGAAACAATTGTAAAACTATGCTTCCTGACATAAACAGTGCAAATAATAAAAACGTTGCTCGGATAGATTTATCAGGTTAGTAATAGTTTTAATAAGCTAACAAAACATATTCTACTACAGACACTTAATTAGAAAAATCATATTAGCAATTTTCATGTTTGTGATGTCATAAACTTACAGAAATGTTTGATAATAGTTAATAAGTTAAAACAGAATACAAACATCTGATTTCAAGACAAATAGAAAAGTAACTAAAAACAAAGTATAAAAGTTTCTACCACAATTTTAAACTTATTTATTACTAGCTGCGGCCCGCGGTCTCACCCGCGTGGTGATGGAAAATCGTTATATTTTGGATAATTCACACTATATATTTATAAATTATAGCCTATATATTATTCTGACGTGTAAGCTATATTATTGTAAAGTTTCATCAAAATCCATTTAGTAGTTTTTTCGTGAAAGAGTACCAAACATACATACATCCATTTTATATAACTTTAAAGTCGGTGCTAAGTAAAATGTAAACCCGTTTTACTTTATCAAAGTATGTTTTCTTTTCTGTGTCGCTTTTAGTACTGGTAATGCTTAGAGATTGATAGATAGCTATAATTAATGTGAGTAGGCGTCTACTTGTATACAAACAACACCTGCTTGCATTTTCATATTAAAATTTACTTCAATTCAATCATCACAGAACATGTAGCAAATGTATTCATCGCTAACTTGTCTCAACAACTATATGGTATCAATATTTGCAGTACAAACTACTCAAGAAACTTTATATGCTCCAATGACGCGTATATGATATAGAGGATCAACTTTGTAATTGTTTGTATGTAACCTCCAAATGTTCCTTTAATTAAAACATAGCGATACATCAATGTCGATGTTTATACACCTGTTGATTACACGTGTGCAATATTCTTCTAATACATATATAAGTTCATAAATTCAACCACGTTTCGAGATATACATTTGTTGTGATAAACATTGTCACTCAGAGAGTTTAATGAATGATTAAATATAAATTAATATTCCAAGGTTAATAAATTTCAAATTAATATTTATAATAATATCAGCCCCTAAATGTCTATATGTTACGTCTCTTGATTTTTCCACGTTTATCTAAGCTGCTTCACAGGTTTGTCACATCGGTTGTTTCATGTGAAAATTTCGCATAAAACTGCCTAACTGGTACATGCTTCCCGGATAAAATTCGAACTTGCGTTATTTAAGACTATAGAGTGCAAGCAAGCCAAATTGATATTGTTTTAACCAGGGGAAATCCGATTGAAGTCTAACTGCCGCAAGGAAAACGCGGCAGGGGCGTGTGGGATTCTCCACGTTGGGGTGGCACTTGCACCCCCGAAGAAGTAGTATTGTTATCCGAGTCGGGGATACCCACTAAAACTACTCGATGTTCCTTTTTTCGTCTTATGCCAGGGCTATGGGACAAGCGGATTCTTGACCAACTTCGCGTGCTCTGGCCGAAGCCAAATTGGTAAAATCTGAACCAATTTTCGACTGTCCATAGCGACTTTACATCTTAGTTTAGATACTGCATCTAAGATTAATATTAGTGCAGCAACTGATCATGGTAACTTTCTCAGGCATCTATTTATTGATGTCAGAACCTATCGGGCGAAGTACCTGAATGTAATAAGTAATCTTTAAGAGATGTCCAGTAACATCAGGAAGCTGAGAGGATCCCTGAAATTATTGTGTTAGGTGGAGTAGGTTAATCTTCTACTCTTGTGTACTAAAAAGGCTTATCTACTAATCAAGTTGCGGGAACAGCTTAGACTAGAAAGAAGAACATGACCTCATGAATAGGAAATAAACAAATAAATTCGTAACTTTATGTAATAGAAAATAATGAAAAACAACATTTTTTTTATTAAGGAATTGTAATTTATTGTTATAACACATTCATTTTCCAAACAGCGAGGGGTGTAAGATTACTTGTTTTATGTGATATTTCGACAATATTTCAGAAGAAAAGTTTGAAATGACCTAGATAAGCGCATAAATAATAAACCATGTGCCATATGTGACAAAGAATAATGTCTCTAGATTTCTATAGGAAAGCAGATTCTTCACATTTCCATAAGTTAACGACATTAGGATGAAAATGCCCATTGTGTAGTTTCTCACAAAATGTGATACAATTAGTCAGCTTGATACAATTAGTCATTCAACCCTCGATATGATAAAATATTATTATTTATCAACATTCTACTTTGTTTTATATTGAATATTCGCTCGTAAAGAACAAATATTGTTTCCTATATCTCATATCGAAACAACAAAATAACTAAAGTTGATATATTATTCATGAAAACAAAATTTAATAACAAAATGTTAGAGGAACCCGGTAGATCGATTCTCTTCGTATATTATTCCAAAACACGGATGTAAAATAAGCAGGATATATTCGTGTGAAAGAAAGTTAATGAGGGCTTTATGGCGTTGTTACAATTGAGAATATATCGACATTCTGTTGGAAAACTTCGGAAATATTGAAAGAGGACACTCGACATTTTAGGGCACGTTTGAGAGAGCCTTGCCTGCACTACGATAAATTTTTGTAGTGATGAGTGTGTACATTAACCTTTTAATTATTATTTAAACTATAACTAATGTTTTTATATCTTACCTCTTAATTAAATGGAAAAAAAAACAGATAGGAAAAATCACTTGCAGAACTCACAAATATTATATAGTGTAACATGCCGTCAAAGATAAACGCACAGCTGCCTGTCGTTAGCGCAGTTTATTGTCTTCCCGGATTTAGAAATTCTTTTGTGTTTTGAATTGTAATTAAGAAAAACATACTATTGTTTTTCTACTTGTTTTATAACCATCATTAGCGTCGAACTAATCCTTATTGTTATTGTTTTGAACTTTGTGGCCGTTCGCAGGTTTGCAAATTACTATTTCTCGGAAACTCAGTGCGCGCGGCCAATTTTTTTGTCTCTGTGTAGTGAGTATAAGACAATACCCGAATGGACGGGTGGGCAGTCAAGCGACGACTACGAGACGAGTAAGACGTTTGTAGTACTCTCGATTAGCGATATAGATGACGGACTTTGTGCGTGTCGAATTGTATTGAATCGTGCAGTGTGAACTGGTTGCATCCAGTTTTCTTTGTATTTGTTTTATACGTGTTTGTACAATTGTAATAAATTCTATAGTAGTTCCAACGGCATTTTTAATTTGAGTCTTGTAGCTCGTAACAATATATTTCCGTTGGATATACAACAACCAGTCATGTACATTTAGCCCTATATACAGGCGTCGCTGCTGTCGATAGTCGTACAACCAACGAGATATTTACATAAAACAATATTTCAGGATCTTTGCAACATGCAATTATTTTTTAATGAATAAACATTGTACCTTGAGCTATGTTAATATTAAGTATGTTAGTTATATTAAGTTTTTTTTTGTATGCCTTATAAGGCGAAACATGTACCAAGTATTTATATATAACATCTTTCATCTCTATGTTTCTGACAAAATGAACCATTTCATTTTATCATTCCATTTCATGCATTCCATTTCATTGAATATCTGAAGCCGAGCATAAGAGATCTTATGAGACTTTTGAAACAATATTTAGAATCCCAAAACAAAGGTTTTTACAAGTTTACAACTTATCGGCTTTTATTCCGAAGCCGATAAGTTGTAAACTTGAAACCTTAATTTGTCTGGACTAGTGGGTCTATCGAACCTCGTGCTGTGAAGTCAGCATTAACCTAGATTTGGTATTATATCGCAATGACCGTGTACTCTGCGTCAGCTTATGTCATACTACCGATGATATATATAACATACGTATCCTGCTTGTATTAAATAATATTTTCTCATTTCTTTTACTTTCTCCCAAGTATTTGGGGTCGCTACAATATGTCTTTTCCCTCCATGCTCCTTTATTCTGACATACGTGTCCGTCCTCTGTCATACTAGAAATCATTATGCCATCCTTCACACGATCCATTCATATCTTTTTTGGTCTGCTTTTACAATAATGTTTTCTCTTATTCATAACATACTTATTAATATACTCATACAGTACAGGCAGCAGACAGACACAAAATTGACGCCTTGGAAATGTGGTGTTGGCGTCGAATGCTAAAAAATTCGTAAACAGTTCGCCGAACGAATGTCTGTATCTTGGAAGAGCTTAATATTGGACATCACCAGAGGTTGTCAGCAGTATGTCGACAACGGATACTGTACTTTGGCCACATAGCCCATAAGAACCCAGATAATATAGAGAGACTTGTGGTCACGGGGAAAGTTGAAGGCAGCAGACCTCGTGGTTTCCCACGAGGTCAGTCAAGTCAATCCACCTATTTGGAGGCTTATCTCCAAATAGTTAAATTGACTAGGTTGCTGACCGTTCTTAAAACCGATCTAGCTGGAGGAGATTACTTATTTACTGCCATCAAAGTCAAGAACCTCAGCGGTGAGGGCACGACTTAGAAGAGAAGATTAATATACGAGAGAAAGCATTATAATTACTTAATTTCTCCATAAGTTCGCTATATGAAAGAGTGATTTATCTATCCATTCATACTTTTGTTCAACATTGTCAATTTCCAGTAATAAAAACTAATACATTTAATGGAAAATTTAATATATATTATTCACTTTGAAGATGAAATGATCAAATGAAATTACTTTGTTAAATAGCTTTAAGTTAATTGTAATGAGTGAAGTTGGAAGATATACAGTCGTACAAACAGAATATAGTTATAATTAATTATTTATTAACATAACTTGTCATTCTCAGAAAACTTAATAATGTTTCTAATTACAAGCTCCAAGGTTATTTTAAACATTATTTGGCTATTTAAAATTTAGAACTTAATTTTATATTTTTTAAAAGATTATTTAATGAAAGCTCTTACTATTTGCTTTACTGAATTAATTAATTAAAAACTGCGCAGCTTTCAGTAGATAAGATAGAGGCAACTAATTTTGATACAATCTATTTACGTTTACTAGTGGTCCCCCGTGGTTGAAATTCGACCATAATAATTTGTTTGTCAAATACCATACTTCTATAATCACAGATTTCGCCAAGACAACAATAACAAAAGAGTATATATGCGTGTGTGTGTCAAATACACGGTAGTGTGTGTAATGTTTTTTTATTGATTTAATGTATTTTTTATGCATAATTATAAAAAAATATTAGCATTCGTCGCTTCTTCTCTATATAAACTATAAGTGTGTGAAATTTCATACTCCTCCGTCCAAAAAGGACGTCCGTAAAAAGGGATACAAAGTTTTTGCTTCACGTATTAATATATAGATTTATAAAATTAGGACATTGTTTCAAGAAATCTAAATAAGCTTATCTCATTTTATCTTAAGCCGATATCAGCCGGAAGATCTTTGTGTTCCGAAGACATAGCAGAAAAATCCTTGAAATCAGGAAGAAATGTAAAATGTGTGCGGTTTTTCATCCATAACTTTTTTGTTTCTGAATCGATTTTGGTCCTTCTTTTTGCGTTAGATTCAGAATAGTTTCAGAATGATCTTATATAAATTTCATTTGTATTAATCTTGAGTTTCAAAGATATAGCAATAAATATATCTGTCATTTAATTCGGTTGATCCATCTAATATCAGCCCCCATGTTATTAACACTTCATACAGTCTCTTTTCTTCGATTTATTCTCATAAACTAAACTTAAAGTTGGTATTGGCATACTATGTTTTTTCCTTCGATATTCTTGTATTCTTGCAGTAAGTTGCTTGTATTAAATCACATTTTAAAGTATGTACATTTATTATAAACGTATTTTTTTCAAACTTATTATGTAGATAAACGCCACAGTTATCATAAACATATAGTTTAACAAAATATGTGAATTTTTGATTTGAATTTTGTTTTTTTTTTTAAAGCTATTTCATCACAATTACTAAGTACTTAATCCCTTTAGTCGTGATTTATGCATAACGTGTTAACTGCAGCTAGTACTTAACGATGTGCAAGAAAATCTATTTCAATGCACAGCAATGTTGTGTAACAACTTTAATGTAAAGGGAAATATGCAGAAATTGTTTATACGCACCAATCATTAATATCCTCCCACATTTCACTGATAATGTGACAAGTTGCTTTTATGCTACACACCCTTCAACTGAAGATATCAAAGAATTTATCAATAACTTTTAAGTGGCTAAAAATATTCTATATATATTATGTATGGGAAAAAAAGTTGGCACGAATGGCCAATATACAGCCTGAGAGCCTAAAGCAGCCGCCTTTGGTGAATCGTTAGTGAGATTGACACGTGTCTAAACGTACTGGTAATTGTAAGACATAACATAAAGTTCCGCTCTACTTTGTTAATTGTCATGTTCGTCATAGGAATCTGCGAAAGCGCCCGCTTTATGCCCATAGCCTTTTGGATGCGTGAGACATTCCCAGTATACAATTGGTAATTAACATTGTAAAAAAATCCAGACATAGGGGAACACAGGGGAATCAGAGGGTAATGAGGATCACCTTGTTTTAAATCTACATATACACAGTAGACAGTTTTTTGTTTCGATACAACGTAGGGGTGTGTGGGAGAGATCCGCGTACGCCGTCACATCGCTATAAAAGTTTTTGTTCTGCATGTGTACCTGTTGCTTTCCGACATAATTATTCCATTTTGACTGCGCGCCTACTAGAGGGCGCCAAGGTATTGATTGCAAACAGGCGCTACATGGGCAAGAGCCGCTTCTATCATACTATACATAAATCATCATTTCACCTCATTTTTAACTTATCCATATCTCTATTTGTTTTTCAACTTATCTACCTAATATCATGTTTCTACTACGTAGGTATAGTAGTAAAATGGAGTGACGTATAATTAATTACCTTTTACTATTTTATTATCTCAATAAAGGAGGAAACATCCTGTAGCACGTCACACGATCAAATTATTTCGGTAACACCCCGCGTGCCCTTTCACAAAATAGCGCAGGATAAACAGAACCGAAACAAAAATGCGTACGTGACAATATTATTTATAATATTTTGCTTATTTTGTTTAGCGTAAAAATAATAATATATAAGCATATAAGTTGTATCTATGATACACATAAATTGTGCAAACACTTAACGTGTAACAATGTTACCAATAAATTTATTAATGATATTAATATAAATAATTGACAAACAACAGACATTCATGTACATGGGAATATTTTGAGTGTTTTACTTTACTATGATTTAACCTTTGTTGATTTAATGGATAAATAGGTTCCATATTTGTTATTTTTCTTAAAAGATGTAAGTTGAAGCTGTAAGACGAAAAATTTAAGACTATCTTAAGACATATTGTAAAAGATTAAAACTTAAAAAAATATTATTTATTCCGCTTCTAATCATTTCCACGTTCCCATATATATGCTTCAAAACTAAGCAAGTTTTGCGTGTGTTGTGAGTAATTAATATATTAGTTTGGGGAAAAAGTTTCGTCGCATTTTATATAAAAATTCAAACGGTTTTTTTATAAAGTTTATTTACATTTGACTAAAGTATGTAGGTGCCATTTAGTTGGATAACTTTTTGCCATCTTGTAGGTAGGGACGTGATCCCATTGCTATAAAAATTTTGGGACTTCTGATCAAAAAACTGCGCCAAGTGGTTTTCACAGTCCTCTCGTGATGTTAACCTGACACTGCCTAAGGAATTCTGCAGAGACCGAAACAGGTGAAAATCTGAAGGTGCAAGGTCAGGACTATACGGCGGATGTATTAACACCTCCCAGCCAAACTCTCGTAATTTTTGCTGAGTGGCTAAAGATATGTGAGGTCTAGTGTTATCATGGTGAAAAACCACACCCCTTCTGTTGATTAATTCCGGCGGCTTTCTCCCAACTTTTTGCTTTAATCTCATCAGTCGTTCGCAGTACAGTTCAGAATCGATGGTCCTGCCTGGCGGTAACAGCTCATAATGAATAATGCCCTTCCAATCTCACCATAGACACAGCATCACCTTGTTGCGTTAACCAGAGTATCGCCACAGTCTGTGAAGCCTGACCGGCCTTTGACCACGATCTTTTTCGCATGTTCTTGTCGTACGTGATCCACTTTTCATCACCAGTTATCAGCTTCTTCAAAAATGGTTTGGTTCCATTACGTCGTAATAAAGAATCACAAATGAGTACACGGTTCATTAAGTTTCTTTCAGTGAGCTCATGAGGCACCCAAATATCGAGCTTTTTTGTGTACCCAGCTTTTTTCAAATGCGCTAAAACCGTTTTTGGTCAATTCCTAGTTCTCCAGCTACATCGTAACTACTAATATGCCGATCTTGCTCCACTTTTTCAAAAATGGCATCAATTTTGTCCGTAACAGGGCGATCAGAGCGACGTGCATCTTTGATATCAATATTTCCGGATTGAAAACGCTTAAACCAAATTTGCGCTACTCTCACAAATACTGCATTAGGTCCATAAACATCACAAATTTTTTTCACGGCTTTTGTTGCATGTTTACCTTTTTTGTAGTAAAATTTTAAAATTTATCAAATTTCTTCATTAGATTCACTCATTTTAACAATAAGAAAAACAAATGAAAATCATTCATTTTTCTAATTTGAATTTGGAATTGTCTTCTTTAAAATTAAAACTTTTTAATGATACCAAAACTAGCCAGATACAAAAGGTATAGCCAAAGAGATCTTATTACAAGTTCATACATACTCTATGCGAAAAGACTTTTTCCCCAACCTATTACAACAGATAATTCTCGAATTGATTATACCCAAACCATAATAAGTAACGGAAAGCTCGTTTACTATGCTGAGAATCGAATCCGGGACCTCTACGTTTCAGTATCTAGGTAGACAAAGATCTTAGCTTAGATCGCTTAATCACAAAGGCCGTCGATCTTACAAAAGTTGAAAACATATGTTAGTAATATGCAGAGTAAAAGCTATATAAACGTGTAACCAAATAATTTACATGTCACATATTCTAATATAGACTATGTAGAAAACAAGCCTTTTAAGGTTGCATAGCCATCTTGGCAAAAAGGGAAGCCATGTAATTTCGTCTTGTGCATCCTTCCGCGTGTAAAATTATGTAACATCCAACTTTCACCATGTCTTTACATGGATAGGCTCTATACTAACGTCATTTAAAAGAAATGCGTCTTTTCTATGCCGCTATAAAATTTCAAATTCTTGCCGTATATGTAACTAGGGTTGAGTAAATAATTAAACTGGTCTTGAAAAATTATAATGTTGTTTACATTGATCTTGAAGAATGATTACGATATTTCTTAATGATTTTATTATTTAAGTCTATAGCTGGTGAGATTTATAATTTACTAGCTGACCCGGCGAACTTCGTACCGCCATATTTTCTGAATTCCTAAAAGACTTTGTTTCATGACACAAAAACAAAATCACCAAAATCGGTCCAGGTGATTAGGAGGATTCTAGAACGCGATCTCAGCACCACCTACCGGTTCCAATTGTGAATCTAACCATCCGGGGACCCATTCAAACATACAAAACAAATATCATCAAAATCAGTAAAGTCGTTCTCAAGTTATGCATACATTTCTACGATTCATTTTTATATATCAAAATTACATTATCAGATATTACATCCATTTGTTAATGACAAACAATATATCTGTGTTAGTGGACGGACGCAACAGAACACAAAAGCAGACAGAATGGCCTTACCTCTCCTTCGACACTAGATAAGTAGCTTCACCCAGCATCGAAGCAAAGGGCAGTCCATTATCTCTGCGAACACCATCAGGATACTGCTGATGCTAGCCCGGACTCTGAACAGTAATGACACGGCTCTCTTACGCCTGATGGCGTAAAAGTCATAAGTAGATGCCTCAGCGAACATAGTGGATGCACTTCAGAATCGAGGCAGCCCCAGGAGCATCCTGAAGATGTTATTATATTGAACACGGAAAGCACTAACAGCTCTCAGGGTATAATTGATCTAGAGTCTACTGGCATAAAAAGATTGGCAATATGCTCTAAATAATGTTAAATTGTAAAATAGTTGTTTACGAGTATTATGTACTCATATTATGCGCTTATGAATTCAATAAATTCTCTTTTTATATTGTAAACTAAGATATGCCCGCGAGTTCGTCCACGCTTGACTTGAAATTCCCGCGGGTTTGCCGTAGGATTCCCGAGACACAAAATACCGCAGTATTTGAAAAAGAATGTAAGCTATCGTTTTAGTGAAAACTATGTAGGAGTAAGCTAATTTTTGTGCACCCGAACAACTACAAACCGCTCCCGAGTTAAATTCCATGGATTCCCGGGATAAAAAGTAGCGGAGGTTTTAATTCTAAGAATTAGCTGATGGTCAGCCAAAAACCGCATCGAAATTGGCCCAGTAGTTTTTACGTGAATCCTGAACAAACAGACAAACAGACAAGAAATCTAAAAAAAATGCATCGTGTTCTCCGTCGTTTATATAGTCCATTCCAGTTGTTTTTTTTAAAATAGCTTCAATGTACAGACACGGTATGTTTAGAATCTTATAATATTATAAATATAGACTACTTAGTCACGGAACCGAAAATTATAAAAAATTTAAATTTTTTATTATTTTCGGTTCCAGTTTAGTTCGGTAAACCAGAACTAAACCATTTTTTAAACAAAATTCATTAAGTAGTTCCGTAGCGATATAACTAGTACGTGTATGTGGTAGAGCCCTACTGGAATCATTATTTTGATTACAGCTGTTAGGGCTGGCTCGATGGATGTGACATTCCCACAAAACGTCAGCCTGAATCGGCTAGTCTTCAGCTAATCGTGTTTTGTGGGATGTGGGCCATCGGAATTTTATGAGTGAGAATTCCGATGGCCCACATCCAATTTCCCTTATCCCATCTTCCCTCACTCCCCTAACCCCCTAAACACCCATCTCCCTAACCCGCTACCCCTATTCCAATCCTATATCCCATCTCCTCTGTCCCGTTATCTCCTGGTTGCTCACTTTAGCTCATCCCCTCTATCCCTTCCTCTTTATCCCATCCCAAAGGTTGCAAGCATCTGTAGACGATGGTAACCATTTTCCATGAGCTGGGCCGTCTCCGCATGATTGGCAGCTTCTCAATCATAAAAAAAATTGTATGTGTGCAGTTCACACGCAGTAGAAGTGAAACTAAGTTGTGACAAGGAAGGGGAGAGTATTCTAAAGTTCGTGACGTCACATGTCATATAGTATACCGTTATAATATATTTAAGCTTTAAAACACGAAATTTGAAGTATTAATAAAAATATTCGAAACATTTTCAACTCTATCTATAGTGCATCAGCATAGTATTTATTTCTTTTTTATATTAAATAGGTTTGCGTTTGACCACGATCACGTCCAATGCCGGACGATGATGCGGTCGAAGATGGAGCACGCTTACCTAGATAGTACATTCACACGAGACTTGAAGATACCCGGGATTGTACTTTTCGGGAAACACGGACTCTGGTTGTGCATTCCACAACTTTGCTTTACGTAGAAGGAACGTAAAGGCGAAACGTTTAGTTCGTATTGGTTTTCTAATCGCAATTATTAAATATAATGTATTCTATCTCATTCTCTCACAGGCTCAGTCCTATAGATTTATGTGTTTATCTGTTTTTAGTGTCGCTTTTTCGTTTCATCGAGTTTTAATTTCAAGTTTCAAATCACAATGATTCCAAAGAAGCTTCACTTCAAAAAACACTGGACGTTCGTCGCCACTATGAAACCCTTCACTGCGTGTGGACCGATACGCACTTGACTGACTATACACATTAAAATTTACGTTCCATTTTTCCCGGAAATCTTTTATTTCAACACACTATTCTTAGGTTTAAAAGCGCTGTAAAATTTATTATATTGACTTTTTTATGAACTGGTCACTTTCATTACCTGTGAGTAAAACCGTTGACGCAGGTCAATACGTAGTTTGGCATGTTTTTGAAAGCTTTTTGAAGCCCTCGGTAACTTAGGGTTAATGCATTATTAACCTATCTAGTCAGTGTTAGGAAACCATTATTCTATCGAAAATTTGTTTTGTACGTAACAAAATTAGAGGCTATCAACGCTGCTTCAACAGCTGAAGGTCTCAAACGGCGCAATTATAGAACCCTATGTAGGGGGGTTACTCAGTATATATGTGTGAAATTTTAGGTCCGTGGGGTCCATCGGCTAAGGGCTTCTTCAAAGAAATTCGTTGAAACTTTGATGCCACCGCTGATCAGAAGGGTGGTTCGTATTTCGCGCAACGAATCCGCATTGCCATACAGCGTGGCAATGCAACCAGCCTTCTGGGCACGCTTCCCGCAGGCAGTGATTTGTTACATATATTTATATTAACTTATTTATAATTTAGTTTATTTTTAGTATTTAATGGGTTTTTTAAATAAGCTTAATTTTTTTTGTAATAGATATGAAAAGAAGAATTGCGTCATTATGAATATTACGTACGCTACCAAATGAAAAATAAAACATTTAGGAGTAAAAAAGGGAATGAAGTATTTAATTATTATTATTCTTTATTGTTAACTACTATTGGAAAATAGATTCATAGTAAATTGCGATTTATATTTTTTGTTTTTAGTTTATCAATTACAGTTTTTAAACTTCGTAAAATTAAGCGATTTTGGATGTTCCAGTTTTACACTATTTGCCTAATTTTCAGTAGCCATGTTGACATTTAATTGTACTTTTAATTAGTTTTTTTTATTGGTTATGGTATCGAACGGATTTTTGATATATTTATATTATAGACTTGAACAATGACTGGTCTCAATAAATCAACCCCGGATCTTGAAGTTATTCGAAGGAGGGCAAAAACTGAAAAATGCCGCCCCCGCTCGTCTTTATTTTTACCTCAATCATCATCATCATTTCAGCCATCAGACGCCCAGTGATGGACATAGGCCCCCCGGAAAAAAACGCCACAATGACCAACGGTCTAGCGCTGCTCTTTCTGTGTTAAGAATATTTTTTTACAAATACGTGGACGTGTAGGACATATAGTTTAATTTGTTTCTAAATCTAAATTCTTCATCCCTTTCGCACGCACTCTATCCGCCCCCAAATGTGAGCGGGTTTCACTTGTCCTCTGCACCGGTCGCCGCGCACGCGTGCTACTGTGGTTTTTGACCTATGCCTACGCGGCCCGTGAAAAGTGCCGTTCCCACGTTCTATCCGTGCAGGAACGGAGAAAGAATACAATTTCCTACGGCCAGGCGGTCTGTCGTAAGAGGCGACAAAACAACCCACAGCCAGGTGGTAGGGTATTTGCCCGAATGGTTGGCTACCACCCCTGGTCTAGAGTATGCCGCCACAACAACCTTGAGTTGTGTTTCGGCATTAGTGACCAGGTTCCAGTCTCCCTTAAGAGAGCAGCAGCGCATTTGTAGCACCTTTGGTGTTGCATATGTCCATAGGCGATGGTAACCGCCTTCCATTAAGTGGGCCGTCTGCCTTTCCGCTGAACTCATGCAATAAAAATAAAAAATATGTGCTTAAAGTACTAGATGTCTCAATAGTCAAAATTGCGTTAATGATGAATTCTGTATATAATAGGCAATATTAATATTGCCAAAAAAAAAAAATATTCCTCTACACGTGGGTCTAGAGTACAATCGTTTATCTCTTCTGTAACGCGGTGAAATTTGAACATGAGAATATGGGCCCTTTTAAATTCTAATAATGTAGGAATATTTCGTTAAGGAAAAGTCAATATTACAGTTTCCTAGTTTCTACATAATTGTGTAATTAACGTAATAAATTACTCCACATGCCTGGCTCAATTAATTTCGTTTGGGCGGTCTTCGTCTACCAAAATTACGGTTTGTAGGAAACTATGAATATTTAATTTACCCACTTAATATTTGATGGATCTTCAAACTATTGTTTCAAAGTTATATTCGAAGTGGGTTTGGTTGTGGTAATGTTGGAATGGGTTTACCCGGATTTTGAAGTACAATTTACACAACTTTGTAAACAAAAACAATAGATTCATAAAAAAAATCTATGCAGGAAGCATGTAGAAAAAAATGTTATGTATTGCAAACTACATCATTTGCCATAGACTGTAGGTATACCTATCCCAATATAAATACAATATTTTCTGATAAAAACAAACGGACTGACATTACTATTATGTAAGAGTTCAGTTTTTACCAAAATGACTATAACTAATAATTAATAATCGGGTATTATACGAATTTTATAATCTTCTTCTCCTTTACATAGAAAACAAAGTCGCTTTCCGCGTTTGTTTATCTGTATATCCGCTAAATACTCTTAAAACACGCAAACGGATTTTTAATCGATTATCATCATAAGTTAGAAAAATGTTCACTGAAGGTTTATACATATAAAAAACCTAAATAAACTTATTTAGGTATGTTATGTAAGTTAAAATGTTACTATACACATATTAATAATGTATATATACAGTCGACTCTCGATAATTTGAACCTCAAGAAACCAGAAACAAATTTCAAATTGTCAAGAGTTCAAAATAACACATATAGATATGTGCACAAATCAAACATTAACTTGACTCATTAACGTTTGAAAGAAGACTGGAATGCTAATGTACTCATATCTCATTTATGTAAACAATTGACAGGTCTGTATATTGTATGTAAACAAACTACAGGTATGTGCATGATAAACGCTCCAAATTATAGAGAGTAGGAAAGCCCGGACTTCAAATTATCGCATGTTTGCGAGCGTGATAATATTCCTTCAACTTCAAATTACCGAAGGGACCAATTAACAACGATTTTATTCAATTTATCAAGTATTTTTCAAGGGACCGGAAAAAAAATTAAAATTATCGAGAGATTCGAATTAACGAGTGTTAAATTATCGAGAGTAGACTGTATATATATATATATATATATATATATATATATATATATATATATGTGTGTGTTTATTTATCTTACTTATATGTATTGTGTAATATCTATGTATCCTATTAATTACATGTATTTGATTTGCGCATCATCGTCATACACTCTCGATTCCTTTCACACAATCCACAGCCCGGATTATCTGGAGAAGATCGCTCTAAAGCGATAAGGCTGCCTTTTGGTCCAGTCTTGAGACGAAATGACTGTAAATTATTTATTTTATGTGTATGTGGTGAACAATAAAGTATTTTCTATCTATCTAAAATAGAGCTCTCTAGAGAAAACTCTAGTTAACTTTATAACAATTTTAAGCCGATATAAGACGGTCTGTTTTTGTGTTTCAGTTTGGATGAATCAATCAAAGTGAGTCATATAAATATAAACTTGAATAATTCAATGACATTGAATATCGTCGCGCCCTTTTAGTTTTTTACCTTTCAACCAAATTGATTCAATTTGGATCATACAACTATTCTACAGTTCACAATAAAAGCCAAGAATAAGCAATATGCTATTTAAATCGTTAGAATCATGACGGCATAACGCAGTAGAATAGAACAAAATACAATATTCTTTATTACACACAAGAAAACAATACTCATCAGAATTAACAATAAAAAAGCATATAAAAATAATAAAAAGCATTTTATACCTTATTTTCATTTTTAAATTACTAATAACAATCCGGCAACCGACGGACGGGATTTCTGTCACCCGTAATACCTTTTCCATTTATTCCGCGGATTTATTTTTAAAACTTTAACAATTACCCCTCTTGTGTTGAATACAAAAAGGAAAAGTTAGTAATTTTCACCTGACATGAGTATTTCGCTAACTGTATATTTCGTCTGTAACACCCACGTACTTCGTATGAAAACACGATCTTTAAGTAAGCACGTTTTTATTGACAAGTAGTCAAGCTTTTTTTCTTCCTTAACGTTTTATATCAAATGTGTGGAAGAATTTTATCCGTGCAGGAACGGAGAAAGAATATAATTTCTTGCGGCCGGGTGACCTATACTAAGAGGCTACAAAACAACCCACAGCCAAGTGCTAGGGTAGTTGCCTGTGTGGGCTACCACCCCTGGCTTAGAGTATGCCGCCACAACAAACTTGATTTGTGTTCCGGCATTAGTGGCCAGGTTCCAGTCCCCCTTAAGATAGCAGCAGCGCATTTGTAACGCCTTCGGTCTTGCAATTTTTATCAGACATAAAGCGGCCCTGTAATCCTGGAACTTGACTCTATGAATATTTAGCTTTAATTTATTTATACCAATAATAATAATAATAAAATCAAATATGACATCCATATTTTGTTAATGTATTTGATACAATTTTCTTTTTCTTATATAATAAAACTATTAACGATTATTTTCATATATCCATATGAAGCTAATGACTATCTCTATCGAACTGGGTTGATGACACAGTCATGTTACAATAAATTATATAATTATTTTCATATAAAACAGCGGGCGTTAAAATACATATTATATTTTATTTTATTTGGGGGGCTAACAGCTATAATAATATTAACTAGAAATAAGCTAGATGAAGAGAAGCTAATAATAATCCTCCACAGATGACAGTAAGAATAAAAATTAAAAATGAAAGTTAAACAAAGAATCTATAAAAAAATGTGCATAGATATAAGGTACTTAAACTGATAAATCCGAGTTTGAACAGAACTTAACCAACTTTGCGCTAAACAGTGGTACACTATTAGTAAATAGGTCTAAGTCTATATCTTCCAACTTACTTAACTTATTAAATACATTTGCTGTTCTGATACAGAACGAATTACGTCGGTAAACTGTACGCATCAATGGTGTGTGTAATAATTTCCCAGAGCGAACATTAGTAGGGGAACATACAAATATAGTTTCTCGATGAGATTTGTACAATCAATTTTAGATTGCGCAATTTTAATTAAGAAACGTAAATCAGCAATCTTTCTTCTAGTTTTAAGAGGTAAAAGGTGAAATAAAGTACAGCATTCAACGTAACATTTCTGTGGTATTTTTTTATTTTTTATTTAACAATTCTACGGACTCGAGTTCCGTACCCCGTTTTATAACTTAATTTTGAAGAAAGTTTTAAGTAATTATACAAGCTTCTTGGTAATTTTTGTTTTTGTGTGTGACATTTATTCAATCATATGTGTGTTGTGGTGTACCTTACGAATAACTTATTATATTAATTTATTCTAATTTTAATACTAAACTTATACTAATGTAGAGTGTATCTGTTACATGCTGGTGTTGTGAGGAAGTGCATGTGCAATGTGTGCCTTATGGCTATACCTATATATAATAGGTCGGGGAAAAAGTCTTTTCGCATATAGTATGTATGAACTTGTAATAAGATCTCTTTGGATATACTATTTGTATCTAGCTGGTTTTGGTATCATTAAAAAGTTTTAATTTTAAAGAAGACAAATTCAAATTAGGAAAATGAGTGATTTTCGTTTGTTTTTCTTATTGTTAAAATGAGTGAATCTAATGAAAAAATTCGATACATTTTAAAATTTTACTACAAAAAAGGTAAAAATGCAACACAAGCCGCGAAAAAAAATTGTGATGTTTATGGACCTAATGACTGCATTAGGTCCATAAGCATCAGGATTTAGCGCATCTGATCTGTGAGAGTAGCGCAAATTTGGTTTAAGCGTTTTCAATCCGGAAATTTTGATATCAAAGATGCACGTCGCTCTGGTCGCCCTGTTACGGACAAAATTGATGCCATTTTTGAAAAAGTGGAGCAAGATCGGCATATTAGTAGTTACGATGTAGCTGGAGAACTGGGAATTGACCACAAAACGGTTTTGGCGCATTTGAAAAAAGCTGGGTACACATAAATGCTCGATATTTGGGTGCCTCATGAGCTCACTGAAAGAAACCTAATGAACCGTGTACTCATTTGTGATTCTTTATTACGACGTAATAAAACCGAACCATTTTTGAAGAAGCTGATAACTGGTGATGAAAAGTGGATCACGTACGACAAGAACGTGCGAAAAAGATCGTGGTCAAAGGCCGGTCAAGCTTCACAGACTGTGGCGAAACCCGGGTTAACTCGCAACAAGGTGATGATGTGTGTATGGTGGGATTGGAAGGGCATTATTCATTATGAGCTGTTACTGCCAGACAGGACCATCGATTCTGAACTGTACTGCGAACAACTGATGAGATTAAAGCAAAAAGTTGAGAGAAAGCGGCCGGAATTAATCAACAGAAGGGGTGTAGTTTTTCACCATGATAACGCTAGACCTCACACATCTTTAGCCACTCAGCAAAAAATACGAGAGTTTGGCTGGGAGGTATTAATGCATCCGCCGTATAGTCCTGACCTTGCACCTTCAGATTTTCACCTGTTTCGGTCTCTGAAGAATTCCTTAGGCAGTGTCAGGTTAACATCACGAGAGGACTGCCAAAACCACTTGTTGCAGTTTTTTGATCAGAAGCCCCAAAATTTTTATAGCAATGGGATCACGTCCCTACCTACAAGATGGCAAAAAGTTATCCAACAAATTGGCACCTACATACTTTAGTCAAATGTAAATAAACTTTATAAAAAAAGCTTTTGAATTTTTATATAAAATGCGAAGAAACTTTTTCCCCAACCTAATATTATCTTAACTAGTGCCATGTGTGTTGTTTTTTCCTTTCTGTGTCTGGGTTATTAATTCTCTTTGTGCGTCTTGATTTGTTTGTAAAGTGTGCGTACAATGCAATGCGGTGGTAGTGCGCGTTGGTGTGAGTATGTGTATAAGTTTTGTTGTTAGTTGTGTGTTTGTGACTTTGTGTGGTGTTGTAATTTATTGCTTAATTGGGTATTTTAAATTTAAAATTAGTAAACCTTGTGAATTTCTTTTGAATATTTTCTAGTCTAGGGGAATATATTTCATAGTATGGATTCCAAATTTGACTAGCATATTCGAGATGACTGCGGACGAAAGCACAATACAAAACTGAGAGTTTTCATTGCCTTAAACGAGCTGGCATTGCGAATGAGGAAACCCAAAGATAATGAAGCTTTTTGGCAATATGATCAATATGATCATACGTAAGTTGATTATCTAAGTACAAACCAAGCTCGCGTATTACTGTAACTCTGACTAGTTGTTAATACTATAGTGATAATTAAAAGCCGTATTTTTTCGAGTAAACGGAACTACTGAACATTTGGATATACAATATATAAATCTAATTTGTTACGTTTACAATAATCGGATACACGTATGATATCATCCTGAAGGTGTGATGCATCAGCTAAACTATTGATGGATTTGTAAATTTTCATATCTTCGGCAAATAGCTGTAATTGAGAATGATGCATACAAGTATAAATATCGTTAATAAATAGAACAAACAGCAGGGGGCCCAAAAGCGATCCTTGAGGGACTCCTGACGGGATCTCAACCCACAAAGAAGTGAAACCACAAAGGACAACTGCTTGGGAGCTATTGGCAACATTCGAAGAAAATTATATAACATATTACTTTTAAAAAATCGTCATAAAAACAATTTTAATACATATCTATTCAAACAGTAATATATAGCGACTATATGACTCATTTAAGTTATGACGTCATGACTCGCTTGTGAAAAATCTAGGGGGCTTAGGCGTTTTGATAATAAAAAGTGTCTCAATCAACTCGATTGTCAGCTACTCTCTTTTGTTCAACAGAACCTTATAAGTAGGAATAGTTTTTAGAAAGCTAATTATGTCATCGCACAAGCGCTACAACATGAGGACGGATGTTTACGAACAATGGCTTTGAAGTTTGAACTTATCTATGTGAACCTTTCTTTACAAACATCCCGGACGAGCTTCGGTGACGTTGTAAACCAAACAACACTTTTAAAGTGCAAGTGTAACAGCCACACTATTTTAGTCTAAATTGACTTCAGTTGCTTTTGTGTATCTGGGGAAACACTTTTAAGATTAAATGCATTTAAATTAATGTAAATTAAATTTATTTAAAAATATTGTGTGTATGTGTGTGTGGAGTTCACACGCAGTAGAAGTGAAACTTCAGAGAATATACTCACAGATAATTCTTCTCTAACTTTTATTAATATAAATATAATTCCTTTAGTCTACATCCGTCAACATATTATAATTCATATAATATTCATATAATAAACTTCTTAAGTATCACTTTCAATTATTCACTGTTTTAGTCTAAAAAATATTATTATCAGTTTTATTTCTGTCCAAATTGGACCTATGTTTAATCATTGGTCTTACTGACTCTCTAATCTGTTCTGCACAATGTAAAACTCGTATCTCATTCTCTCGCAGGCTTAGTCCTATAGATTTATGTGTTTATCTCTTTTTAGTGTCGCTTTTTCATTTTGTTGAGTTTCAAATCATAACGATTCTAAAGAGGTTTCACTTCAAAAAGAGAAGAATAATTAAATATATATCATTAAATTACATAATATAACACGACTGACCGACACGATTTATGACTTTCAAGAACATAGACAAAGTCATAGAACTATTAAATAATTAGTGTTACCCTACTGTTCCATCTACGATAATGTTACAGTTATTGACCATTCACGCAGATATAGCGACGGGTTTAATGCGTTATTTGTGATGCGATATTGTTATTAATTGTTAATGACGTTAAATATAAAAATAATATTAACAGATAACGTATGTAATATAAACTAACGTAGCCAATTGTTAACGGTGCAATTTTTAACGCTATAAATAAGATGTATTTGGCCAAAGTCAATAACTATAACATTATTCCAGTTGGAGCATGAGTTATTAGAATACTCAACGAATTGTTAAAGCGTAATTCCGCCTCTTGTAAAACTTCTTTGTAGTAAAGTCTTGACTTCGAAAGCATACAATTTTTTCTTAAAAAGGCACTCATAGACATGAGCATTCACGCGTAAATTATATCGTATTGAACCAAAATGGAATTATATCATGAGTTATTCGCCAAAATGTTTACTACATACAGTCCTTATTTTCGGTCAAATGCTCAAGTGAGAGTAAGTTTTTGACTGTCATATTTACTGGAATATTAACTACAGGCGAATGATTTTATGTAAGAGCACTTTTAGGATAAGGCTTTGTAAGTTGCGATTAGAAGAGCCTATGATGTACATTAAATGCGACTATTCAGGCACATGTTATTATTATTGATGTCCAAGTCTCTGAATACGGGTATCATTAGATATTGAAAAATCGTAACGATATTACTCAATAACTTTTTTTCTTACTTGATAATTTTCTAAGCCCTAAAAATTATCCTCCCCGCTAACTTTTAAGGTTTTGGACGGAAATTCTGAATAAAATCAAGAATAAGAAATCAAAATTAAGAAAAATGTTTGAATAAGATTCGTTGATTAATTTTTGTAACGTGTCATTCATTATACGAAGTAGGAGATTAAATATTAATTAATTAAAAAATAGAAATCTACTTATTAGCATACAAAGAACATGATAAAATTAATCACAGAGATAATACCTACTACTCACAAACTTATAAAAAAAACAAACTTTTTACATTTTGATTTGTAGAATGAACCTGTTATAGTGTATTATTATATTTTATTAAATAGTTTCATTAGAATTCCGTAACCATATGTCAAAAATAGTGAATGTTGTTCACCTCCAAGGAACTCTATTATGCCGACTGACACGCACTTGACCGGTTTTTAATATTTGACCTTTAATCAATAAATTATAACATAGGTCGTGAACCAATATGACCTTAACATAAGAGAAAGAATTACAATGTTTTACCTTTATAACAGTTCGGCACAACTCCCCGTCACTCCACTCGACTTGATATTTCAAGCGCCCACTAAGTAAAAATAGACGTCAATGGTTCTATTGGTTTAAATACAAACCATTCTCTTGTGAACCTCTTTGATGTATTAAATCAACTTAGTAGTGCTTCTTCGGTATGAAGCGTCCTTTGAACTTAATTTTGAAAGATACCAAATGAGATTCTTTAATGAAACATTTATTTATTGAATTGGAAAAGGAAGTCAATGAATGTTCAGTGTAAAATCTTTTTAGCGTTTCAAAACGTGACTTGTACTTAGCTTTTCAGAGACTTGTTATTTTAACTATCGAACGGTACCTGATATAACATAGAAGTTTTGTTCTAAAGTTCAAAAGGCTTACTCCCAAACGCCTTTCGTGAATATTTTTAGTCGAAATGTTTAAAAAATTCGGTGTTTTCTAAAAAATATAAAAAGAAACTAAATGTTTGTTAAAAACATTAAAATAAGCGTTCAACAATAATCTGCACTTGCAAACAACTACTATAGTATTGTGTTGCAGTTGTGACCGCTCACTTTCGGTAGATGGTTTATAATATAATATATTTGAGTTTAAAAGTAATTCCTCTAGCTTAGTTTTATAGTTCAAAAATTAGAAGGGTGAAACTTTCTGGACACTTCACGCGTGCAGGAACGGAGAAAGAATACGATTTCCTGCGGCCGGGCGACCTGTCGTAAGAGGCGACAAAACAACCCACAGCCAGGGGGTAGGGCATTTGCCCGACTGGATGGCTACCACCCCTAGGCTAGAGTATGTTGCCATAACAACCTTGACTTGTGTTCCGTCATTAGTGACCAGGTTCCAGTAGCCCTTAAGAGAGCAGCAGCGCATTCGTAGCACCTTTGGTGTTGCAAATGTCTATAGACGATGGTAACCACTTTCCACCAAGTGGGCCGTTTGGCCTGTCTGCTGAACTCCTGCAAGAAAAAAAACACGGCGCGCTTGCATCCAATAATAGCAAACATTCTCCCACATATTGACTTTAGAAAAGTAAGGATTCTTTATACCTATCTAATGATACTCCATAAACCTATGTTTTATACTATATAAAAAAATCGTCCCTCATTTCATGTACAGCGACAACCCGCAATATATGCTTTTTGCGATTTCGCTATACTATTGTATAGCGGCATATAAAATAGATCTTCCTAGCAATTCCATCCATAGAGACCCAATATTTATTGAGAAAAATGGATGTCATACACAGACACATGGACGGACACGACAATTGTGTAAAGCAGATAATAGATATGTTAGGAAGTATCCGTTCTTATAGCTCGACGACCTTTTGCCCACGTGCCACTCTTAGTAGGCGTGCTTAAAAATTTAATGCTTGCCGAAATAGAGAATCCTAAAAATGACCCTGTATATTTGAGGTATTTTGATATTGTAGAAAACAAATATTCTATAAGAAATTATAAGACTCAGTTCAATAACACCCGTTTATAACTGTGTAGGTGGGTGTCAAACATTGTATAATATGTACTGAATTTTCACCTAATAATGTTTTGTGTTAGCCTAAGGGTAAAGCTAAGACGTAAGTGCATGTTATGGAATAATTATATACTTAGATATTATAAAAAATATTATAGTCCGAAGTTATTGTTTGGTATTCTACAGATTTAAAGGGTAACTGTAATAACTGGTATTAGGGAAAAACATCGACTACCTTTCTGAAACTCTTACTTAAAAAAAACGCCAATGATTACATTATATATATATATATATATATAAGCTAGTTATTCGAACACTATTTCAATATATTCTTGCTACACGCATGAACATCCAGGAACTGATGGGTAAGAAGCTACGTAAGGGTTTCCTGGGTTTCGCTGTGTGTAAAAATAACGGGTCAACAAGAAACGGTGTTGACATATAATGACTATATGTACACATAGCGTTTAAAAAATGTTAAATAAAATGGATATCCTTAATATAGCAACAAAAGAAAAATGTAAATAAATAAGTAATGAGAATAAGTGTGTGTAATTCGTTATAAAATAGACTAAATGTAATAGAAAAAAGAAATAAAACATAAACATAAAGAATATATTAGTAATAAGGAAAAATGTAATAGTTTTTAAGATTTTTGAAAAGAAAAAAGAGAAAGAAAGCAAAACAAAAGATACCCCCTCTCCCTTTATCATCCCAAAAAAAAGAAAAGAAAATAATAATCCCCATTCTACCATATAATTGGAGGAGCAGGCGAAAAAAAATATTCTTGCTAGTGCTGATATTCTATAACATTCTCGTGATTATGTTTTATAAATAATATAGAATATTATACATTTTTTAAACTAAAATACTATAAACAATTACAAAAAAAAAACTTTGCTACATTTTATTCTTTATTGTACCTATAAGAATTGTCGAATTGTCCAATAAATGTAAATAAAAAGGTTAATGTTTTATTAATATCCCTTTTCATTTTTGGTTCCTTAAACCCTTTGAATATTCAACATTTACGTTTATACCCATATGGCTGGAAATGTCTTTGAACTTTTGAATATTAATTCCTGTTCATTAAATTGCCTGGAAATAAACAATTTTACCATAACAGGATACTTTCATTTGTCCCATACCAAATTAATACGTATTCAGTAAATGAATGTATTTACTTCAAATAACATAGCAATACTATATATAAACAATACAATTCAAGAAAACTTAACTTATTCGTATTATATTCTACTCATAGTCACTCAATACCATAAGTAGAATACTGAGCCCAGATCACCGTCTTCTATGGGTAAGGTGCCCAGAAGGCTGGCTAAGTTTCCTCGCTGGGAAATTATTAAATTCCTTTTCAGTTGTTTGGTTTTGTAATGGGTGTGCATTAAAACTTACATTCATTGTTTAGTCGTGATAGTTTAATAAGTCAAGAAAGCACCTGTTAATTTCAACGGAGATAGATTCAGATCTGACATTTGTAACATTCAAGTAGTTTATCTGAAATAACATACCTAGAATTTATTTATTTGCTAAAACACGAAACATTTATGATGATAATATACTAATTACACCGTTCCACAAAAAAAGGTTGTCTGAACTTTTGACTAGACCCATTTATTCTTATGTATTTTGATACGCTGAATTTGAATCTGGGGTCAGTTTGGTCCATAAACTCTCAGAATTTTGAGGGTATATGGACAAAAAAACCGTATTTGGAGTCAGTTTGGTCCATATCAGGGGCGTAGCTACCGCCGTATCAACCGTATTAATGATACGGGGCCCCCAGGCTACAGGGGCCCCGAAAGTGTCTGTGTAAGCAAAAATTCATAAAATGTTATCCACAATCTTTTGTAGATTAATAATATTTTTGAGAATAACTGCTGAGCCAACAGGAACGGCTATCAGACTTGTCATTGTTGTCTATAGAGGCAGAAAATGTAGAAAAACTGAACTCATCTTCAGCTATGGATGATTTTATAAAAAAAGTTTGCCAAAAAAAAGGTGAGAAATGTGTATCTTTGATTTGAATTGTTTATCTAACTTAGCTCCTAGGAGTATTAAGTATAAGTAGTAACTTATAATCAATATGTATTATAATTATATTAATTCAATTCGAGCATTTTTTGTTTATTTTATAAAAAGCTTTACCCTTCCTTTGAGCCCTCTAACACGATTTGATACGAGGCCCGCCTAAGGCAAGCTACGCCACTGGTCCATATACTCTTCTAATCTTCTAATAAATTGAATCGAATATATTAGTTCAGATTTTATTTTTTAGATTCAGAAACTCAGGTACTGCAAATAAATGAACATGTATAAAAATATCGGGTGTCCCAAAAAGGACGCAAGATTTCAATTTGCCGCCATTTTTGTATTTTAGTGCTGGCAACCCTAAAAAAAACTATTTGACAGCTAAATGTTTAGGGTTTGTACAAATGGCGGGTTATACGAAAAATCAACGCGTTTTTATTATTGAACAATATTTCAAAAGTAATGAAAGTTTGGCGGGTACGGTTCCAAAATTCTGTGCAAAATTGGTCGGAATATTGACTTAACTTCAACTGTGAGCAGAGTGGTTGCAAAATTCAGGGAGAGTGGATCAATTCATGATGTTCATTCCACTGGTCGTCCAAAAACAAGCCGTTCAAATGGTAATATCGAATCAGTGCGTCAGAATGTCCGTGAACATCCAGGAACATCCATTAGGCATCGTGGACAAGAATTGCAAATTTCAAGAAGCTCTCTCCAGCGTATACTCACTAAAGATCTGCATCTCCATGCTTACAAAGTTCAAATAACACAAGAACTGAAGCCTCATGATCATGGACAGCGAAGAGAGTTCGTTGAATGGATTATCGACCGTCAAAACAGGAATGCAGATTTTTCAAACAAAATCATCTTTAGCGACGAAGCACATTTTCATCTCCATGGCTTTGTTAATCGTCAGTATTGCCGCATTTGGGGCTCAGAGAACCCACATGTGATTGTTCAAAAACAAATGCATCCACAACGGGTCACTGTTTGGTGCTGATTATGGGCTGCAGGCATTACTGGACCATATTTTTTTCAAAATGAGGCCGGTCAAGTAGTTACTGTTAATGGAGCTCGATATCGCGACATGATAACAAGGTTTTTTTCTAGCCGATTTAGAGGATATCGATGTGGAAGCAATGTGGTTTCAACAAGACGGGGCCACTTGCCACACAGCCAGACAAACGATGCAATTACTGCATGAAACATTTCCTAGTCGTGTGATCTCTCGATTCGGTGATCAGAATTGGCCCCCTAGATCTAGCGATTTAACGCCTTTAGACTCCTTTTTATGGAGTAATTTAAAGTCTAACGTCTATGCCAATAAGCCCACAACCACTCAAGCTTTAAAAGAGGAAATTCGACGCTGCATCGGAAAAATTCAGCCGCATTTATGCAAAATGGTCATAGAAAATTTTGACAAAAGAGTGCGTATGTGCCAGCATAGCCTAGGAGGACATTTGCCTGACCTATTATTTCATAAATAACCCTCTTTTATGTATTTCAAGCATTTATATACAAATATATTATAACGAAAAAATGTGTTTTTCATCAATTTCAAATCTTGCGTCCTTTTTGGGACACCCTTTTAGTAGTAGACAAAGCGAAGGGTATATGTCAAGATCGTAGTAAGTGGAGATTCGTAGTCTCTGCCTACTCTTATTGGAAACAGGCATGAAAGTAAAAAACAATAAAATATAGAAATTATTAACTATAAAATTTAAATATAATCGTTATATATAATATTCCTTATATGTACATGAAAAAATCTTGATAGTTAATTTTCCTTTTGCAGAACAATGTAATTATAAGCAAGTGAAGCAAGGTTAATTTGCTAGGTTTAAAATTGTACATATATATATTTTAACAGATGGATTAAAGATAATGATTGTCTTTTTATGTGCCCATTAACGTTTATTTTATTAGCAACTTTAGAGATTTGCTGAGTGACTCCTGATGCCTCTATTTAGGCTTTATAAATTTTAGGTGCGCATTCATGACTTAGAAGAAATTAAGCTTTAATCTAGGTTATTATAACCTCAAAAGTAAATGAAAACTGACTATTTCTTTATCTCCCCTGTTTATCATTAATATTTTTCTTTCTTCATTGATATCATTCTGTGACATGATTAGTACGATTAATGCTCCTTTAATAGCTCGTCATGTTAAATTAATTCATAACTATCAGTGCTAATCTATCTATACTTCTATACTAATATTATAAAGAGGAAAGATTTGTATTTTTGTATGTTTATAATAAATAAACTCAAAAACTACAGGACCGATTTGAAAAATTCTTTCAACATTGGAATACTACATTATCCATGATTAATATTAGCTACATAAAAATTAGGGTTCCTTACTAAAACTTCAACGATGTAACCCATCAATCTAAACAAAATACTTGGCGTTAGAATCGGGTTCTACGATTTTGATGAAATTTGATGTGTGTTTGAGTGGGTCCCCGAATGGTTTAGATTTACAATTAGGCCCGGTAAGTGGCGCTGTTATCTGGTTCTAGATTTTTAATTTTTCAGGCAGGACAACGTCTGCCGAGACCGCTAGTACTATATAGTATTAAAAATAAGTAAAGTAAATCTGTCTGTCTGGTATGCTTTTAGGGTAAAACCACGGAACCAATTTCGCTGTAATTTGGTATGTATATAGAATCAATATTAAGAATGGACACGGAATACTTTTCACTCCGGAAAATGGGATAGTTTCCGCTATAAAATCAAGTAAATATAATGTAAGTAACTGCGTATCGTATTATATGTATGTATATCAGCTTTGACAAATTGAATCTGTTTTTTTCCTGTCACGGGTTGTCTGGAAGAGATCGCTTCATCGCTTTTTAGCGGTAAGACCGCCCATTGTGCACATTTATAATATTTTTAGGCTATAAGTTTTTCTGTATTTTCTGTAATGGTGTACAATAAAGCGTTATATATATATATATATATATATATATATATATATATATATATATATATATATATATATATATATATATATATGTATATATATATCTTTAAATTTTCCGAGGGCGAATAGCGCTTAGATAAAAATATAATGCAATTTAACCCGTGTTCCCAGCTTGTTCTCAAAATAAAATAGGGTATACCATTTAAATTTAAATGAACGACTAAACGGATCAAAAATACTTTCTAAAATGTTATATGGAACGAAAAAACTCTTAAAGTTAGTGAATAAGATAATGTAAAGGGGTAGTAAAAATTGCTGCTAAAGCTTTTGGTGAGAACTATAGAAATATTTGTACATATAGGTGTCAGGTATACAGTTGCATTTTAACTTGGTCGGCCTAATGTAATCATTATAAAAAACTATTCGTAAGTTTATATAATATTTAAAAAGAATAAACTAACTTAAAAATAAGATTAAATACGTAAATAAACTAAATAATAAATGGTAAGACGATCCTATAAATAAAAATATTAAAAAAACCATATATCAAAGCCCGTCCAGCCCCACCAGACCACTGTCGCTGGGCACTGTACCTAGAAGGCTGGCAGCATTACCTCGCTGGATACAAAGGCTAATCCTTTGAGCGAGGTAAGCTCCAGCCTTCCGGTCTCTTGTTGTATCGACCAGACGTTTTTTAATATTTTTAAATTATTTGTGGGCACTAAGCCCCCATGGGCCCAAAGTCTCCACCCCAAAGGGCTCAAATATGTAACTTGTTCCAAGGTTTGCATATTTGAGCCGTTTGAGATTTTCGGCAGAAGTGGCAGTGCGACCAGCCCCAACTTTGGACTCCTGGAGATGAGAAGGCGCTAGTGTGTCGACACAGGTGACGTCCCACACAAGCGGCCTTCCCAAGGTTCAGGGAATTAAAGTCATGCCGTCGGGTCTCTTGCCATCGTCGCGGACCAAGCCATTCGGTTCGAGAACGGCTGGCACGTCGGCGCTGACAAGAGCCCGACGTATTATATCGTTGAGGCCGGTATGTCGCGGAATTCTGCCTGCGCTTCTGCCACACGATAGGCCATGGTGGCCAAGCCGGTCGACGGCCCGGCCGCAGCGACAGTTATGTGGCTCGCAGCAATTTGCCCCAAGACGAAGGCAGATTGCTGACCTAAATGTGGCTGCATCCATTAACGTTCCTATAGAAGGTGATGGTAGGGCCTGCAACCAAAGTCCTGATTTCCATACAGAAGTAGCTAAAAGACGGGCTCGATCTACAGAACTAGTCGACGTTTCCAATAGTTTTTTACGTGATAGTTCGCAAATCGGTCCGTCCCAGGACCCCTGTATAGAGTGGACAGTGGGCAGACTGCTACATATTCATATGTATGATAAAGTTAAAATTAAATGTAGAGGGAGTCACAGCTAACAGCTAGTTAAGAACAAATCGTCTAACAAACACGCATTGTATATTCCCACGCTTATCGACTTACATTTCTGTAATGGGTAAATGAAAACTCGGGGGCTCAAGATTAGATGAAAATTTTTGTACAGAATTTGACCTGTCGGGAATCAAACGCAGGACGTCGACGTTCCAGCCGTGTCCAGTTATAGCCGTGATGACAGAAAAAATCTGTTATTGAGTAATATAAATATGAAGGTTTAATTATGTATAATAGGAAAATCTAAGTAACCATTATAAAAATATATTGTTAGTACGGGATTTATATGTATAACGAAACACTTAGAACTTTGAGAACTGTTCTATTTAAATTCAGACCGAAGAATGCCGAGCTAAATTACAATTAGTTATCAATTATGATTCTCGCAGAAAAAATTGCGACCCTAGAGCGCTACTATGACATGTGCATGAGACCAATGTCGTAGTGAGCATCACATGTCGTCGGTACGCCCGCTCGCTTTTATGTCTAATTAATAATCATAACCACCCGCATTATTAAAATAGTACAATAGTAGGTGGTATTACTTATAACAAATGTTATTAACAGTATGTATATTTTGTACACTAATAATCTTATAGTGTCCGTCTGCGATTTAAGTTGAAATTTTTTATCAAATGACACATAATCAATTCTTATTTTGTCTCCAAGTTTGTATGAAAATTTGTCCCGAATAGGTTTCAAAACAGCTCAACGAGTATTAATATTTTTTTTAGGTGTAATAACATCAATTTTGACTTGAATTTTCGTGTGTGTTTAGTTTAATTTTTGCAGAAATGAGAAGATATTATTATATATAACAATATATTATATATATATAGTTCGAGCCCGCGCTACCGAAATGGCATCCCATGTAAATGTTTTTACGCAAATTCATTAAAAAGGTTTCAAATTTATTTCTGTTATATAAATCATAAATAAAATTATTTGAGTTCAAAAACTACTACTTAGGTATCCCTTCTTATATACAATTTAAATATTATTCAGCACAAAATTTTATGTTTTACAAATTTTAACACTAAGCTTTAATGATACTTTATATTTATTACAAGTTAAAAGATTTTAATGTCACTCTCAACAATCTGGCCCGAGTCATATATAGGTCAACAGACACCCTTTCAGCCACGAATAAAAATAACTTTAAACTTTTATTTTACGTATACAACACATTAGCGACTTTATCTCTATATAAAAGATTAATGTAATAAACAAATGAAAAAGATTTTTTAAATAATTTTAATCCTTATCTTTCAAATTCTTTTTAATTAATGGGGGAGATTTAAAATTACAATTTCAATTACGAAAATAATAAAATTGACAACAATACCTTTGCAAATGCATTCTCTTACTTTTGTAGAATGGAATAATGTACTCACCTTTAAGTTTTCGTGTCGTAGCGTCGCGAGTAAAGTGCACTATTATCACTGAGGTCTAGTACTGCGCGTGTTCCACGTTATGGGGTTAGGACTGAAGTGGTTTCAGTTCTTCGGCACCGCGCGTTATATACTGAACGCTGTCGTAATACTATGGTGCTACGTCGCGCGTGTAGGCGGGCGTAGGCCCCAGCTTAAGGCAAGCTACGGACCGTAGCCTACGGTGCTACGTTTGAAAAATTTCAACGCATCAATTTTTCGGATATTCATTTATTTGTATTTATTCTTATACATTATTATTATAAGTAAGGACAGGTTAGTTTGTCTATACTTACACAATAGAGAAATGTAACGTATGTTTTACATGTAATAAAACGTATATTGTATTGTACATTTCATAGAAGTTTATAATATTAGAATGTGCCATATTTCTATTAACTTTGGTTTGTGAGATCTACTAATATTTAACCGACTTCAAAAAGGAGGAGGTTCTCAACTTGATAGGATTTTTTTTAAATGTATGTACACCGATTACGCTGAGATTTATGATCCGATTCACGTGATTCTTATTTATTTTGATGCGGAATTGTTGTCATTTGGTCCCCTAAAAATTTAACACAGTTTGGCCCCGTAGTTTTCATTTTATGAACATTTTTTTATGACATTTTTTTCAGTTCCCGTTTCCTGGGACCTATATTTTTTAAGGCGCGTGGCACCTTTCGTAGGCCTACCCATAGCTAGAAACTAAAAAGTAACAAATAAAAAAACGTTTAAAGTAAACCTACTTCAAAAACTAACAAGTATAAAATAACTTATTTCTAAAGCTATTTCAATATTTGCGTAATTAAAAGTAGAAAACAAAAAACGAAACCGAATTCAAAAGGAACTTAAATGCAAAAATAAATATTTTCTACAACAATTTGAAGTCGGTGCCCAGTAAAACATAAAATAACAACAAATTTGCAAAATCTAGTCATTATCGTTTACTTTGCACCGGCTTTAAGTTGTCGTAAAAAGTATTTATTTTTGCATTTAAGTTACTTTTGAATTCGGTTTCGTTTTTTGTTTTCTACTTTTAATTACACAAATATTGAAATAGCTTTAGAAATAAGTTATTTTATACTTTTTAATATTTGAAGTCGGTTTTTTTAATCGAAGTTTTTTTTTAAATTCGTGATATTGTACCTTTTATGCAGTGTTTATCATCCAGTATGCATGTTGTTGTAATAACTATTTGCTAGCAGCAAAAAATATAGTGAGAAAACATGCACTTTGAGATAATCGACATGTGAATCCCGCTAATTTGTTTTACACAGTCTGACGAGTATACCGTATAATCTCTTGAGATAAGAAGGTTTGTGTCCAGCATTGAGATATAAAATATATGGATTGCTATTATTAAACACTTGTAAAATTGTAAAAGAACACAAACAAATCATAACTGATCTGATGTTTGTATTGGCCATTTAGTATTATTTTTACTTTGTAGATTAGACATTATATGTAGTAACAGAATCGCTACTCTATTCAAATTCACACTTTAAGCATTCTTAACTGAGATTTGACAATTTCAATTTAACTTTGTTATGACTACGACCTAAATAAAGAGATGGATAAGACGAAATTTCCGTCTTCGTCTTTTTAATAAACTACGGAATCGTAAATGTTTAAATAAATATAATCAATGACTGAAGAATGAATGTTTACAATAATTAATATTATTTTTTATTTAACACCTATTTATTACTTAAAAACAAGTGGCAATATCGGCTTGAATCCAAAACGCAAATTATGATAACTAGCCGGAATAAAATGAACATAAAAAAATAATTTCTATTTCTTTTTTTAGTTACTATATGATAGATATTTATTCATTTACATTCATTACATAAAAAAATTAAAACTAAAATATACCCATATAAATATACTAATATCTAAAACTTAATTTACAAAAGATAAAAATTGGGAATGTTCCCAAAACGCTGGCCGCGTTACCACGTTGTATGGCAACGATTATGCGTTGCCCAAAATACAGGCCAGCGTTTTGGTGGCGTGAGATATCTATCAACCGTTTTGATAGGTCTCGATAAAGGTGATGGGCTTCTGGACCCCATGGCTCCAGAGTTTCGTCACCAAAAGACACAAATATGTATCCACTACCAAGTGATGCATATTTGCGGCTGCCACACCAGCTACCACAGCCGTATCGGGAAGATGCGACGCTGCCAAAGTGTCAACGGACGTGGCGTCCCTCACTAGTGGTTTTCCTATCTTCCATGGCACCAAAGACATCCCGTCCGGTCTCTTGCCATTGTTGCGACACAGTCCATTTCTATTTCTTAAAAGGATAGCTTGGTTTTTTATTCATGAACACAAATTAGTCACTCTTTTTGCGAATGTTATAACTTATAATTGGCATGATATAATTTTATGCTATTTTAGTGTATTCATTACGTCTCTAATTAACACACAGGCGTTAACTATTCAGTATTGGATTAATTTTCTTTTATAAGTATGTAGCCCCTCTAGAGTTAATAAGTGATTACCTATTATTATAAAAGAAGAATTCTAGGGATAACAACAGCTCAGTAAATGAGTTTTGAACCTGTTAATCTAATAATCTAATCGTCTATAATATTATAAAATTCTAAAAAACCCGTGTCTGTACATTGAAGCTATTAAAAAAAACCTGAAACAGACTATTAAACGGCGGAGAACAAGATGCGACTTTTTTTAGATTTCTTGTCTGTTTATCTGTTTATTCGGGATTCACGTAAAAACTTCTGAGCCGATTTCGATGCGGTTTTCGATGGTCGACAGCAAATTCCTAGACTTAAATCTGTGCTACTTCTCATCCTGGGAATCTCGCGGGAATTATTCTGGAATTACTTAAAATGGCCAGATACAGATAGATAGATAACAGTGTTTAACTTTTATACCTACAACGACCAGAGTATCGTCCACACCATCAGCGTAAAATAAATATTATATGTGCGATGAGCTGCGCACATGTTATGCTCGGGAATCCCGAGGAAATTTTCCCAGGATCGGTTTGAGGTTGCTCGTGTGCATGAAAATTAGCTTGTTTAGATAGGACTGTAAAGTGTTATCCAAACTAACTAATTTTAGCGAAAAAGAACATAAACTATTATTTTAGTAATAAAAGAATAGTTTAAGTACTTTTGCTACGGTAGTTTGTGTACCGGGAATCCAGCGACAATTTCAAGTCAAGCGTGGATGAAGTCGCGGGCATATCCTAGTATTTCATACGATGAGTGAGAGTCCCGATTATCCGCTTCCCTTCTTCCCAAGCTCATACCTCTTCTATTCGATTCCCATTTTGCTCAAAATGATTTAATAAATCTTATTAAATGAATTGTTTTCGCATAACTTACCCACAAAAAAACATAATATATGATATTCACAGCGAAAATAAAAATTCCCTGACTTCACGCCTCCACTAATTTACACTTAATATTATAAAGAAGTAAAGCTTGTGACGTTGTAGGGGGTAATCTCTGGATCTACTAAACCGATTTTAAAAATTCTTTTACTGTTGGAAAACTACGTTAACAGGGAGTGTCATAGGCTATTAACATTAATGATATTCCTATTCGAAAGTCAAATCAATAAAGATACTTCGGATTGTTCCTAGACGATAAATTAACCTGGACATCTCACATTGAGCACGTTTGATCTTAGTTATCCTCATTAACTGGAGCACTACGCAAAACAAGAAACTGTATACCACATAAGAAATACAATATACAATACATTAGCGAAGCCACAGAATAGGTACCTTATCGAATTTAAAAACTTAACAAACAACACAAAACAAATTAATCAAGAACCTATAACTACAACTTCTTTACGTCGGCAAAAACTATATACGAAGAAACTAAAATCTATATCAACTATATAAATATAATGCGAGCATTTTATTATATTATTATTTCGGAGCCCAAAACTTACTTTCGATCGCTGAGTCAACGGAGTATTTAAGGAAGCGTTCATTATAGTAAAAACATCATGTAAAATATCATACAACTTTAATTTCACTTATAAATTATGTAAATACAATTTAAGGCACACTAACAAAATTATTATTCGATCACTTATAACAGAAAAATACGACAAAAGAAATATTTTATACGAAGGAGCCAATATTTACGACAAATTACCAAATGAAATAAAGGAGTGTAAAAATATAAATTCCTATAAAAGGAAATTGAAAACAACAATTTTAAAAACTTAATATTTCAACATTGTTATGTACAGAAGACCGTTCTGAAATGTTATCTTATTCATATTTTTCTTTCTTTTTCTCTTTTTTCATCTAGTTTATCTATGTATGTCTGCTCGCTCTTAGATTATAGGACTTATGTTAGAATATAAACTTTTGTATCTCATATAAGTGAACTGTAAAGTTCTTTTAAGAATAAAGTTCTTTAAACCAATATTCCATCCCCTTTATCGTGGGGTTAATTGTTATACTTTACCGAAAGTCGTAGTAGCGTAATGGCTAGCGCATGCGTCCCAAACTCAAAGGGCGCGGATTTGTATCCTGGCCGGAACAAGTGCACCATTTAGACAATTTACTAACCTAATGTGCATATTGTTATAATTACCACGTGTTAACAACGGTGACGGAAAACCATCATGATGAAACCTGCACATCGAGATAACCGAAGTGTCAAACCTACCAAGCTGCCTTGGACAAGCATGGCTGGTATACTGTTCGTCCCTAGGAGGCCCGAGCCCAGCAGTGGGACGTTTATAGGCTGTTATTATTATCCCATCTCCCTATCCCATCCCGCCTATCCGACATCATCTCTATCCTATCTTCAAGATTGACAACGCGTTGGCTTCGTCTATTATGTTGCAGTAATCCATATGTGGCAGTATGAATTCTTAGCGTATGGCCTGAGTGAACGCTCTATTCGAGCGTGCAACGGGGCGGAGCGTGCAGCGTTCGTGTCAAACACATGGAAACGCTAGCGGGTGTCCCTAATAGCGGTCGGCTGACAAAGCGGCTCCAGCGGGTATGTTTGCGTTGAGCGACGCGTCGTGCATAGGAACGCTGCACGCCCCGCTCCGCTGCACGCTCGGTTCGGGCGTGCCGTGCACTGAGACTGTAGATAGACCATAGAACTAATTTAAATGTATCTAAAGTGTCCCTAGTGCCAGCCAAGATGTGCGTCGAGCGGGGCGTCGCGTACAGGATTAAACCAGTTTGTAAACGATGAACGACGAGCATGCTCTCAGGCCACTCGGTCAGACGCTCTATTGCCCGCAGCCAGCTCATTCAGCTCAATCAGATAGATAAATAATTATGATAAAAAAAATTTTTTAGTTAGACGTGTTGTTGGGTAGTTTCTTGTCGCTTCTACTCTTTTAAACAGCGATAGCAAGTTGCGCAGCGGTGTACATAAAATATAGAATAGTAGATTTAAATTTTGTCTTACATGTATGACCTTCAAAAACTGTTCTCCAGTAGAACTTATTTTGAATAAAAACTTTTGAATTTGAATTTAGGCAACGTGAACCCCTTTCTCTTACTCACTTCCCTGTATTAGATAATGGTTATTGTGTGTCCACTGTTTTTATCATTTGTCTAAGAAACCCTGCAATAAATGGGGTTAGTGCTTGGAAGTTCATACATAAGGAAACATTCTGTATATGCGACCAATTTCCAGTTTTTATTATTTAGTTTCGTAACCATAAAAAAGCATTAAATCGAAAATACCTTTTATCTCGAAAACTACTCAACTGATATCGTTCAATCAAATATCTTTGAAAATATTTTTGATTTTTTTCAGAATTTTTCACTTCATTGTTTGAAATTAGCGGAAAATACAATTTTCATTATTTGAAGAGCTAATATAAGCTATATCCGTGCAGGAACAGAGAAAGACTACAAGGTGGTAGAATATTTTCTCATCTGGATGGCTACCACCCTGGTCTAAAGTATGCTACCATAACAACCTTGAGTTGTGTTCCGGCCGGCATTAGTGGCCACGTTCCAGTCTCCCTTGAGAAAGTAGCAGCGCATTTGTAGCGCCTTCGGTGTTGCAAATGCCCATAGGCGATGGCAACCGCTATCCACCAGGTAGGCCGTCTGCTTGTCTACTGACCTCATGCAATAAAAATAATATAATATATTGACTTCTGATCTGACTGACGATACCTTACTCGAGCATGGACACTGAAAAATAAATCAGTACTGAACTATGTGGACTCGATAGTTACTGAAAAATTCACTATGACATATAAAGACAGACGGTCAGGTGGACATGACAACTAAATGTAGGTTACGTTTTAGCCATATTGGTTAAGAAACACTAAAAATAGAATAAGTACTTTTCCTTTAAAAGAACTAAACCGTTTAAAAAACTAAAGTTCCCATATAAAGACAGAACAAGTAACTGTTTTTCATGTAAAAAAAAGGAGAGTTCAAATATCTTCACATGTCTTTTCTATATGACATTTTCTTTACTCAAGTCATGAATAATAACAAGTTATTCGCGAATCATATTCAATTGTGAGGTGTTATAAAAATAGTGCATGTAACAGAGGTGCTTTGTGTAATGTAAAGCTGATAAGGGACGCATTTGTCGGCCATACGTAATGCCAAGGTGTGGTCTCATATTTAGCGGGCGTTTTAACAAAAACTAGTGTTAAAGTTATTGAGTAGCATAGTTGTTCTTGTTGTGTTTCTTTTTAAAGTTAATAATTGTTTTTGTTATGTACCTTCTTATTTCTAAACGATACGATTGGCCATTTCCATAATTGAATAGTAATGTTATATTTTTATTTATTCTGTGATTAGCGCCTGTTTTGTATAGAGTAGTTGTCTATGATTTACAATAATTTTGTTACAATATTTATCATTTTTACAATGTGATAATTGTGTACAGATTATAATTCAAACCTCTCAATTGTATACAGACGGTATTCACTACATTTTATTTTCATGTTGGCAGGCGCGATAGATTTATACTGTGTTCGGCATATTGTATTGCATATAAAACTTTAAGTATAATATTTTATACAATATCTTATATAAAATATATTCTGGAATTTCCAAACAGTAATGTATTAAATTCTTTTCAATCATAACACTTTAATTAAAATAGTTTATCAGTGACTTCAATCCGCTATCGGTTGTGCCAATTTACTAAGATTAATATACTTTAAAATTGTTGCAGGGATGGCGAGGTGTTCAAAAAAATGCCTGTAGAGTGTGAAAAGTCAGTGTATTCAATGTGTTAAAACCGTAAGGTTCTCCGATTATAAATATGTGACCAATTGCTGTTCTTTTAATTACCATAAACCCTTCTGAGTTGTTGCAAATGTTACACTAGTGGTCGCTCAGTGGTCGAAATTCGACAATAATTAATTTAAGTTATAAGTTTGAAAATTATTAAGGTTCTGTTGTCAAAGACTAAAATCACAGATTTCTCCAAGGCTACATTGGCTAATTTGACATTAACAATAAACAAAACAGTATATATGTGTGTGTGTGTCAAATACATGGTAGTTTGTGTAATGTTTGTTTATTGATTTCATGTATTTTGTATGCATAATTTCATACTCCTCCATCCGCGCAAATTTCATAAAAATAGGTACAAAGTCTTCACATATTAATATAATGATAATTTTAATAATATATTGTGCAATGATTTCTATGATTTTGTGTAGTGAGAAAATAAAATATATTAAACATTTCATATCTTTACAGTAAAATAACACATTCAATATTTTATAGGTTATGAAGTAAAATGTTATTTATTGCCTCATTTCAGTGACGTGGCACACAGAATTTGGTAATACTCGGCAAGCACTCTAGCGAATTGTATTCGAATAAATGATTCGATACAAGTTTGTTACATGATGATTTATTTTAATTTTAATTTAGAAGTAACGTATTTATTGTTGGTTTTATTCAAATGTATGTATTTATTTTTACTAATTAAATATTATATAAGTAGACTTAGTTTTATAAATTATTATTATTATTAGTTATTTAATTAACAAATTTGGGTCGTTTTGGTTTTACGCTTAAAGGAAGGTTTGCGCTGAAAATCAGCGTTGTGTCGGATATAATTCCGGCACAGCAATATGCTGAGTGCAAACCTTGTTCGTTGAAAATGCGGCGTACAAATTCTCAAAATATGCTCTGTGTATAATAATGTATAACGAATGTAATTACGTCGCTATTTCTTCGAATAAAGTTTTTCTTTCTTTCTAAAACAAAGTGTTAATATCTATCTGCCTGTAAATTGCCTAGATTTCAAGTATTGTTACACGGATCTAAGCTGTCTTTTTTGCTTAAACTGATTTGGAGGCGGTTGATTGATAATTTGCTATTTATGTTATTAATATTGTTTTTTTTCAACAATAAAAATATTTATATCTATCTATTCTTCATTTTCCATCCCTCTAGATACCACTAAAGCATCAGACCTAAATTTTATAAATGCCATATTTCGACTTGAGCATACTAAGTCATTTTTTGATTTTATATAACCATTACTGTTCTTTCATTTACCTTTCAATATATTTTGATAAATAAATTTAGAAAATACATAATTTTCTAAATTTGTTTATCAAAACAAATAAAAAACAATTTACGATTGATCGATTTATACATAGTTTTGAAAATCGTTGAGGTTTGTATTAATGCTACGGTTGATAGGTTTATAGTATTTAATAATTTAAAATTACTTAACGCTATAAAAATTACAGTCTTTGTTTGTTTGTAATATTTTTAGGCCTAATACTGTTCCAAAAAACTACGAGCTATTTTTTTAATAAGAATGTGATCACGCCCATCGAAAAGCGGTTCAAAAATTGTGATGTTTAAATCTAAAATGAGTACCAAGTTTGGCCTCACTTAGTTTTGTAATGTTGTAAAATATTGATTATTGATTGATTGATTATTAGATTATTAAGTTTTTAAATTACTTTAACAAATTAGGCCCTTTAAAAACATGACACGTATAGAAAATGATATAATTTAATTTTTGATTCACAAGCGGTCTACCCGCTCGCACTGTCACCCCACCGCCCTTAAGGAACACTTCTCTCCTCTCTTTGCCCCTATAAGCGTACTTTGTTATCTTTGATTTCTCTCGGGTGGTTTCGGTGCTCGAGCGATATCGCCTCCAACACACGATTGTAGTATTCCCATATCGGATATTCCTATTAAATGTAAAAACATTTTTCAATCCCACTTTTTGGAGAATGAAATCTATTTTATGGCTCGTTGGGTAACCGTTTCGCTTGCCTTCAATTAAAGAATCTCTAGATATCAAGTTAGGTAGGTAAGTATTTTTAGGTACAGGGTTTACGCAATTAAACAAGTGAGCTTAGAAAACTGGTTTATTCGAATGTAACAGACAGTTTATAAGCTGTGCGCAAGTTATACAAATTGGAAAATTTAACAGTATGACTTTAAACACCTTGAAATAAAGAATAAACTAATTATGTAAAAACATAAATATTTACATAACGATTTAATTATCAATCGTAGCCAGGTAATACGATTTTTTTTATTAAAAGTTTCATTCAACTAAACAAATGAAGATACTAGTACAAATTGGTGAGAACACTAATTTGTAAATCTTTGAAGCGAAACCTAAAATGAGAGGCAATATATCTGTACCATAAGGAAGGAAGTTCATAAGAGCCAAAAAAGAGCTCCAATAGTGATAACAAAACAACGTTTTAACGGTTTTAAGCGTGGTATTTTAATTGATTTTCATTATTCTGACGTTCCAACTTGATTGATAATTTCTCTTTTTATTTTACCTCCCACCGATTTTAATATTATATAAAACTAGCTGATGCCCGCGACTTCGTCCGCGTGGTGGTGCGGTTTTTTAACTATCCCACGGGAACTCTTTAATTTTTCGGGATCAAAAGTATCCTATATGTGGACCAGGGATATAAGCTACCACCATACAAAATTTCATTTAAATCGGTCCAGTCGTTTCGGAGATTAGCCGGTACAAACAGACAAACAGAGAAACATAAAATTAAAAAAAAATCTAAATTAGTTCTATTTCACTTCTTACATTCCCCTGACTCGGTTTTTAGCATTTTATTTTCATTGTACAGAAATTCGACCTCTACAATTTTATTACATGTATAGATTAGAGCTAGGCATGTTTGCTGAAGAGTTTCTTGCGCCGCTTCTTCTCTTCAAGCCACAACATGTTGCGAAGCGTTGGTAAATTAGATTAGGCTCCCATAGAGTAAATAATAACCATAAACAAAATTAAAACTAAGTAATTAAAATGAACAAGTTGGCGATAGGCTAAATAAAAACTTTAACAATAATCATTGACATTTGACATCTTTGTCCTCCGTGATCACGGCTACTGAAAAGTAGCCCAAACGTCGGAATAATAACGATTAAACAAAATACCGTGTTTAAAACGGTTAAAACGTAGTTTTATTATATGTACTAGTCTCAAAAACTTAAGAAAATCCAATAGTGACATTATACAGAGTATAAACCCTTCAACCACTTACCCCCATGCCTCCCACGTTGTCTTTATACGCCATTTTGAGTTATCCTATAACAATAAGTACAAACGGGTTATTCCAGATTCAACCCAAGACAATATTTTAGTTTAGTTTTTCATTCCCAAATTCATTTTAAAACTAGCATAAAAAATTAGAAATATTGTGTACGGTCTTACTAAAAGCCATAGCTGAAAAATCTAAACACAGAAATTACATACTTATGCTGTACTTTTTATCCCAGGAATCCCGCGGAAGTTTTGCTAGGAATGATTTAGAGTGACCGGGTAGAAATTTTTTTAGAATTTGATGCAATATTTTCATTGATGGATAGCAAATTTTCTGAAATAGAAAGAAAGAAAATAATGTTTATTTAGAGTTATATAAATATTATAAAACTATACATAAGCACTTTAATAAAAGCCAAAACTTAACTAATTCTAAACTGGCCCTAACTCAGCAAATGCTGGTTGATAACAACCTACGCTGGTCTTCCGTTAGTGCCAAGCAGTAACGTCACCTTCACAGAAGTAAAAAAATAAAAAAATAGGTAATGAACATTTAATATTATTTATGATTAGAACAACATGAAACAAAGAATAGACATATTTTGAACATTTTAATATAAGTACATAATATGTTATGAAATAATTATAGAAATGTGAAAATAATGGTTTTGAAAAATAATAATAGAGGTACGTTACGAACAAAAATAAATTAAATTAAATAGAACTACAACTATGAAAAAGACTCAACCAGGCTTACTAAAAGGCGCTTGTATCAAGTGCGAGATCTGCTTGCTGCCTTTGGTGTTCATACAGGAACGCTTTCAGTTTAATTTTAAAAATATGTGCACTTCGAACGGTTCTCATTGGTGGCGGAATATTGTTCCAGCACCTGGAAGCCGAATACCAGAAGGTGCCTTTAAAATAAAATCTTCGCTATTTTTTATCCCGGGAATCTCACGGCAATTCTCCCGGGAGTAGTTTAAAGTTCTTAAGGCGCATAAAAGGTATCTTATTCCAACACAATTTTCACTAAATCGACTTACTACTTCTACTTCTTTTTAAAATGCTGCGACACTTTATGTCTTGGGAATCCCGCGGATTTTGCCGGAATGGGCTTAAAGTGTTAAGTAACCATAAACCTTAGCTGAATCGGATACGACTTTATACTAGAACAATCAATGTTCTTTTTTAAATGCTGCGGTGCTTTGTGTCCCAGGCATCCCACGGGATTTTTCTCGGAGGTGGTATAAATTCGTTAGTTGCATAAAAATTAGCTGATTTCGTTACGATTTTATTAGAATGGTAGTTTAAGTTTTTTCAAATAATGCGGCATTTAATATGCCGGGAATCCCGCGGGACTTTTGCGGGAGTAGGTTGTAGTGAATATTGTGGATATAAATTATCTGATTCGGATCTGATTAATACTAAAATAATAGTTTACGTATGTCCCGAGAATCTGGTTGGAATCTTTCTGGGAGTTGTTAAAAGTGGTTAGAGTGCATAAAAATTGCTTAATTTCGATACAATTTTTACGAAAGACAGTTTATGTTCTTTTTTTAAATGCGGTAATACATTATATCCTGGGAATACCAGATTTTTTTTGAAAATCGATCACGCGGCTAAAAATAGTATAAAAATTGGCCATGATACTCTTATTACAGCATAGATTGATACTACATAACATTTTGCATATCTGAGTAATACCTAAGTCTCTTTTTATATTTTCCAGGATTTCCTAGCTTTGAAACCACGCTATTTTAGGAATTTCTTGGTACGACAGTTTCCATATTTATTAGAATCTTTAGTAGAGCACTTGTAATAGTGTATAACTTTAGTAATATTTCTTACCTTGAGTTTTTAGAGGAATTTCCGGGATTCATGTATTTTCGCACTAAAAAATCCATTGTCCTACTGGAAATGACCTTTGATTTTAAATATTGGCAAAAGAACTGTAATCTTTGTTACCTCTTCAACGGGGCAAATGCTAGTTAAATTTATAAAATATTAAACACAGAGTTTCATTTTTATACTATCCACACTTCATTGCCATTTTGCTTTGGGTTGAATTGGGTTGAACATTTAGGTTGAGATAGGAAAATGTATTAAAAATAAGTCGTGGGTTGAGTTGGGAATAGAAATGGGTTGATTTGAGATTTTTTATGTAGGATGAGTTTTCGTGTGTGGAATCGGGAACAACCCGTACAAACATTTAGATATTTTTTATTACCAAAACTACAAAATATACATATTGCCCATGTGAAAGTAGTGCTCATCGCTTATGGACGTTTGTATTGACAGCCTCGAAATTTTTCTAAACAAAAATAAAACCGACTACAAACTAAAAAACAAAAATAAATATTTAATCGACTTCTTTCTACCACATCTTTAAGTCGATGCCAAGTAAAATATATATAAAATAACAACAAATGTGCAAAATAGAGTAATTTTTGTTTTACTCCGCACCGTCTTCAAGATATTGTAGAAAGAAGTCGGTTAAATTATTTTTGCTTTTTAGTTAGAAGTTAGTTTTGTATTTGTAAAAAAAAATGCTTTTAGTTGCACAAATACTTGAATAGCTTTAGAAATAATATATTAAGCGCCTGTAGAAATTGTACTACTGGCACGAATAAACAAGTTTTTTTTTCGAAGAATGTAGGCGCTTGGCGTCCTTTGATAAAGGTTACTGTCGTCTCGCTTTCCCTGGGACTCCACTCGTCAGATCCTGACTTGGTGACCGTGGGATGAATAAAGAAAAAAATTGAAAATCGGTACGCAATTGACGGTGTAATCGGGTAACACACATACAAAAAACATACACCCGAATTGAGAACTTTTGGGAGTCGGCTAAAAAGTATGCCCTTAGAAACTACTTAGACGATCTTATATCTGAGCGCAGAGGTAAAAAACTCAGCGGGAATTTCTTTCCTGGTGTTTGTTGTAGGTGAGAACCGTTCTAGAAAACCAAGCGTCATATCTCAAGAACATAAGTGTGAACAACTAACCAATGGCAAGTGGGGCAGTTGTGAAAATGGAACATTTATTTATTTATTACATATCCAACAGCTTACAATATTTATAACTTAGACAATAAACTCTGTTTAATATGATTTTCGACAATTACTGGATACTTTATGCTTTACAATGTTTTTGTACAAAAGCAAGACTGCTATAAAGAGTTCATGATAAGCTCTGATACAAATGTAATTCATTTAATAAAATAATGCCAGCTGAAATGTACCCTATATAGTATATATTATATTTTATTAACTAAAAAATAATAATATATAGTAATTATACAATATATTCATTTTTTTTATAGCAGGAGTTCAGCAGACTGGCAGATGGCCCAGTTCATAGAAAGCGGTTACCATCGCCTATGGACATTTGCAACACCAAAGGTGCTACAAATGCGCTGCTGCTCTCTTTTGGGAGATTGGAACCTGGTCACTAATGCCGGAACACAACTCAAGTCTATTATGGCGGCATGCTCTAGACCAGGGGTAGTTGCCATCCAGTCGGGCAAATACCCTACCACCTGGCTGTGGGTTCTTTTGTCGCCTCTTACGACAGGCCGCCCAGCCGCAGGAAATTGTATTCTTTCTCTGTTCCTGCACGGATAGAATATCATATTATATATATTTATAATATTCATATATATTATGCACAAATACATATTAGGTTGGGGAAAAAGTTTCTTCGCATTTTATATAAAAATTCAAAAGTTTTTTTATAAAGTTTATTTACATTTGACTAAAGTATGTAGGTGCCATTTTGTTGGATAACTTTTTGCCATCTTGTAGGTAGGGACGTGATCCCATTTCTGTAAAAACTTTGGGGCTTCTGATCAAAAAACTGCGACAATTGGTTTTGACAGTCCTCTCGTGATGTTAACCTGACACTGCCCAAGGGATTCTGCAGAGACCGAAACAGGTGAAAATCTGAAGGTGCAAGGTCAGCACTATAAGGCGGATGCATTAACACCTCCCAGCCAAACTTTCCTAATTTTTGCTGATTAGCTAAAGATGTGTGAGGTCTAGCGTTATCATGGTGAAAAACCACACCCCTTCTGTTGATTAATTCCGGCCGCTTTGTCTCAACTTTTTGCTTTAATCTCATCAGTTGTTCGCAGTACAGTTTAGAATCGATGGTCCTGCCTAGCGATAACAGCTCATAATGAATAATGCCCTTCCAATCCCACCATACACACAGCATCACCTTGTTGCGAGTTAACCCGGGTTTCGCCACAGTCTGTGAAGCCTGACCGGCCTTTGACCACGATCTTTTTCGCACGTTCTTGTCGTACGTGATCCACTTTTCATCACCAGTTATCAGCTTCTTCAAAAATGGTTCGGTTTTATTACGTCGTAATAAAGAATCACAAATGAGTACACGGTTCATTAGGTTTCTTTCACTGAGCTCATGAGTCACCCAAATATCGAGCTTTTTGGTGTACCCAGCTTTTTTCAAATGCGCCAAAACCGTTTTGTGGTCAATTCCCAGTTCTCCAGCTACATCGTAACTACTAATATGCCGATCTTGCTCCACTTTTTCAAAAATGGCATCAATTTTGTCCGTAACAGGGCGACCAGAGCGACGTGCATCTTTGATATCAAAATTTCCGGATTGAAAACGCTTAAACCAAATTTGCGCTACTCTCACAGATCAGATGCGCTAAATCCTGATGTTTATGGAACTAATGCAGTCATTAGGTCCATAAACATCACAATTTTTTTTCGCGGCTTCTGTTGCATTTTTTCCTTTTTTGTAGTAAAATTTTAAAATGTATCGAATTTCTTCATTAGATTCACTCATTTTAACAATAAGAAAAACAAATGAAAATCACTCATTTTCCTAATTTGAATTTGGAATTGTCTTTAAAATTAAAACTTTTTAATAATACTAAAACCAGCCAGATACAAATGGTATAGCCAAAGAGATCTTATTACAAGTTCATACATACTATATGCGAAAAGACTTTTTCCCCAATCTATACATACATAAAAAACTATAGAGGCGTTTCTAAGGCGTGCATCCGGAGCAAAAAAATATATTATTCAGAAGAGTCCCTTGTACAATAAATACAAGCTGTAACTTCGTTAAATATTTCTTTACAGACGAATTAATCAAATTATCGATTATAGGTGGCTTCACACTAATTAATGCTAACGTTCACCGAATGACTTTTAACGATTAATTAATATTTATTTCACAATGAGTAATAAGCTCCATACGTGTGATTTCTAAAATTAATTGCTTAAGTATGTTTACTTTAAATGTCAATCATAGTATTATCGCTCGCGAACGTTCTAGTATGTTTTCGGATGAAGAATATCTTGCTGTTACTATCATCTTCGGATGATTCGATAGATTATTTAAAACGTTGTTTTCATTTCGATGTCTTGCTAATTAGCAAAGGATTATTTAATACTTGCGAATATTTGTATTTCAAGTTTGTTTTTATATGGATCTATTTGGTTGATTCATCCAAACTGTAAGACAGAATTGAACAGTGTAATATCTGCTTAAACGTATATACTGAATCATGGACAAGGCCTGTGAACATGATCCCTGATTTACTAATTTTTAACATTTTTATTTTATAGTGTAGTTTAAATTATAATTTAATCTTATTTTAGACTAGCCATGCCCACAACTTCATTTTTTTCGCGGAAGCCTAATTGTTTTTTCTCATTTATTTATTTAACAAGTAACAAAATGATTACAACTTGTTGGATTATACATAGCATAGAAAACCTCTGGGGTTTAAATTAGTGCTATGGATATCTACGTCCGTAGCATTTAACAATTTTAACATTACACTTGGTTTAAAAAGTGCATTTTAAGTATATTTTAATATTTATTGATATAATGCTTTCCCTAAACTCAACAGGTAAGTCATTTAACATGCGCGGAAGTAAATATGTGGAGTTGTGCGCTTGCCGTACATGTTTGTCCGATTCGTGACGAACCGGTTTTCGGTGATGGCTCGCGTATATACTACAGAATGTTTCACTAGTGTTTGTAGGTCTTTGTCAAAAAATTGCTTTTTGAGCATCATTTTCTTAAACTGGTTTTCTACGAGTAAAACTTTACAGTGTTTAAAGAAAATATAATAAAAGATAATTTAATAAAAATGTAGCCTAAGTTACTCCTTATAACATCACCTATCTCCCAGTAAAAATACTGTCAAAACCGGTCTAGCCACAGACAGACAAAAATTTAAAAATTAAAGTTTTGATATAAGTACCGTATATACTTTCATACGCATTTAGTAAAAAGCTGTTATTTTGACATTACAAACAGAAACTTTAATATTATTTATCTGTACCTATAGATAAGCTCCTCTTAGCTTTCATTTTCTGTCTGAATACAGGGTGGAAACTTTCAGAGGAGCTGTGAGAGGAAGTACCTTAACCATTGCAACTAAACGAAAATGGTCTTAAGAGATTATATATAACTTTTCGTGAAAATTTAATCCCCATTTACAAGCATGAAAGAAAATAGCCTTTTCACTTTTTTATGTCAATCGATCCTGTTTCTAATACTGAGCAAAAACATGCATGGAACCAACCCAAGTTGGAGTACTAAAATAGTCAGATAGTCTCCTAGGAGCATTTTCATGTAGCTGCAATGGTTAAAGTACTTCACCTTACTACGCCGCTGAAAATTTCCACCCTATACATGTATGTTGAAGATTGTAACCACATATATAAAGATCATAATTTAGTAAAAGTAATTCGTGATGTCATAGAAAACTAAACAATCCAACTGCCCCTAATAATTCAAATGAAAGATTGACTTTTGCGTTGAGAAATAACAAACGGGTGTCTTCGTGTTCGCAATCCTTGATCCATCAATGGCGGACGGAGGGACAATTAAAACTGGATAGAGAGCATGTTCACTAATCAATTATCCGGCACTCAGCAATCACAACTATATTGCCACTAATAAAACAAAAATTGACTATTTCCGTTAAAGGAAAAGTTTCACAGTTTTCACAGACTTTTATTATATTTTTAAAATTGAAACTTGTATTGTACGTAATATTTTCTTTAAGTTTTACCGACTAATGTACATAGTAAAATTACGTTATAACGGTTTTAAGCGCGGATCACGGCTACAGATAAGTGGCCGAAACCTCGGAATAATAAATATCAAATAAATTAACGCGCTTAAAACCGTTAAAACGTAGTTTTATTTTGTTTTGTACGGTTCAACGTACAGCGTTTTGCTGACGCTGCGGCCTGCTTAGGCTATTTGAATATAAAAATAAAGGTCTGAATAGTTTTGCAGTTGAGTTGCTACAAGTTGCTACGACTTGTTAATAGTCGCAACTATAATACAATTTCAACCACCACTAAGTTGAATTGGCAGCTCAAGGAATCAGCATTCATGTACTACAGTTTCAAGAATGAATCCCTGAAAGCAACAAGGTGTGCGAGTATTTCTTCACCCTACTACAAGCAAGCACCAGCACTCCAGCACAAACTACTGCCAGCATTCACCACTGCCACTAATTACTGAGCAACTGAGCAAACTGTACAGAAACCAGAATTAAAATTGTTAACTCAAGTGATGTATTTGGTTCAAGAATAACACTATAAAACAATCATTTCATAATAATGATATCTGTTACAATAAGCTATTTGTGAAGTAGAAGTATTTTTAACATTATTCATAAATACCAAGTATTTGTAATAATAATTTATAAGTTTTGTTTATTGGTTATCTTAGCACAGTCTCGTATCATAATCGATTTTTGAGATATTTATCGTGTAGATCGATACTTTAACTACCGGAAATGAATATGGTTATCTTGCTCATATTAGAAAACCAGGGTACTTTTTGTTCGAGTATAGAGAGAGAGAAACAGACTTTGAAACTGAAAATTTCACCATCGAAACTTTATACAAACTATATTAAATTTTAACTTTTTTTAATATCTGGTCATAATAAATATTAATATTAGACATAATACAAATCGATACTAACTAACAGAAACAAAGAAAGAAAAGAATCTTTATTTAGAATTATTTAAAATGGAAATCATACATAAAGAGGTTAACAAAAGCCAAAGGTTAACTAATTCTAAACAGTAAATGCTGGTTGATAACAACCAACGCTGGCCTTCCGTTAGTACCAAGTATCACAGCATAACAGTTTTAAATTAATTTATTAAGGTATTCTTAATTAGCTGTAGATATAGAATAGCCAGAAGACCCTGATTTGTAATTGGCAATTCAGCGAGTTTTTTTTATTGCATGCGTTCATCAGACAGGCAGGCCCTAACTCAGTAAATGCTGGTTGATAACAACCAACGCTGGCCTTCCGTTAGTACCAAGTATCACAGCATAACAGTTTTAAATTAATTTATTAAGGTATTCTTAATTAGCTGTAGATATAGAATAGCCAGAAGACCCTGATTTGTAATTGGCAATTCAGCGAGTTTTTTTTATTGCATGCGTTCATCAGACAGGCAGACGGCCCACTTGATGGAAAGCGGTTACCATCGCCTATGGACATTTGCAACATCAAAGGTGCTCCAAATGCGGTGCTGCTCTCTTAAGGGAGATTGAAACCTGGTCACTAATTCCGGAACACAACTCAAGGTTGTTATGATGGCATACCTAGACCAGGGGTGGTAGTCATCCAGTCGGGCAAATACCCTACCACCAGGCTGTGGGTTGTTTTGTCGCCTTTTACGACAGGCCGCCCGGCCGCAGGAAATTGTATTCTTTCTCCGTTCCTGCACGTACCGTACGAGGTAACGTAGCCAACTTTCTGGGCACCTTACCCATAGAAGATTGTAATATTCTACTTATAGTATACTAGAGTTTGAAAAATCCTAGGTAGTAGCTCTATGTTACTTACATAAAAATTTAATTAGGTGTTATACCTAAAACTTTGCTGTTTCTTGTTACTACATTCACTACAATAACTAAGAAACTAAGTTAATATAGTCTACACAACTGCGCAGCGAAACATAGAGGCAACTCGCAGCCAACCTGATTTCAAGTGATACAATGAATAAGATCTTGTTTATGACGACGTAGGTATTTGTTAGCAAATTGAAAAACGCAATTGCAGCGCCATCTATTTTGCTAATGCATTTATTCGATGGAAACGACGTCATTTGTCGGGATAAAATGTATCCTTCATAAGTTTTAGCTCGAGTTATAAGCCAGCATTATGTCAACTCTGTATCATATACACTCAATAGTTTACAAAAAAGATTTGCGATCGCATCTTCTTTGCCATTTTCTTCTATCCCTCAGAAACCACGTCATTTACTGGGATAAAAAGTATCCTAAGTAGGGATATAAGCTAGCTCTATGTCTAGTTTCCGAACCGAATTGCGCCATAAAATATTTTTTTCACGTCAGTCATCTTCTTAAATGTATTATTTTCCTTTTTTTCACTAAGAATACTATAAACTGTTCTCTCAGACAAACCGCATGTGTTTGCTGTTTTTTGTACTATACTGTCCACAGTCACATTTAAATCATACTGTTAAAAATACTTAAAAACATTGTAAATTACTTTTCTCTCTCCACTATGAATTACCGAACCACTTTTATTTTTACGAATTGGTGAGGTATTCATTTTTTTAAATATAAATCAGTTAACACAATTACAGGACACAACCGTAGCGTTCGAAGCTATGCCTTCAACTAGTCACTGTGAACTTGACCTTGTAATTTGAAATGATTTGATTGGTTAGGGGGCGGGGCTAGGTCGGCGAACAATGATGACTCACTGCATTCTTAACGCGAACGAACTATAGATAAGTTTTCTTTAATATATCAGTTTATAATATTTTAGTTTAATACATTGTATATTGTAAAAGAAATATACACATTTTATATAACTGTAATATTTTTAGCACATACAAAACACGATATTCGACCACCTTCTATGTGTCTTAACCCTTTGTTGAAAAAGTTGCCTATTGGTTCTTCTTTGCAAAACTACCTCTAATTGCAATAATCAACGGTTCAGAATATTTAAAAACCTGGCCACCCTATACGAACGGTAAAAGATTGTGGGTTAATGTGTTATCTCGTACACTAATGTAACTAACTCACTCTAAGTGGATTAGAATTAAATCACTTTACCACTTGTTGGCTGCGATCATTTCATTTATTCACTATAATAACGAAAGCAGTTATTGTATCCTCCATTTGTATGACGTTAATCTATTTTCAGACTGTAAAAAGATCGCTGCGCTCCTCTGTAGTCAATACTTGTTAGATAGTCTATCATTTGAAGAAATCGGACAAGGCCTAAATCAAAATATCGTTAAGCTTGACACGAGTGTTTTCTATCTTTAAGTTAAATCTATGTATACCTTGTTTTCCTTGTGAGGCTGTTTTGGTAAAAAAGGTCAACTTAAAATTACCTGAAGTTATAAATTAAAATAGAAAATGTGATAAATCAACTATTTAAACATAATAATAATATTAAATTACTAGCTTCTGCCCACGACGTCGTCCGCCTGGAATAGTTAAAAAAAAGTAAGTTAAAAAACCCTCCGATTTTGAAACATTCTTCATTGGTGCTCCGCTCTTATTGGTCTTAGCGTGATGATATATAGCCTATAGCTTTCCTCAATAAATGGGCTATCTAACACTGAAATAATTTTTCAAATCAGACCCGTAGTTCTTGAGATTAGCGCGTTCAAGCAAACAAACAAACAAACTCTTCAGCTTTTTATGTTAGTATAAGATTAAAAAAAACAATGTATATACACTACAATTGCAGTAAGCGGGTATGTAGGTACTATGGATGTAATGGATATGAAATTTCGGATTTGGATATGGATATGCACATAAGAATAATATTATACCGATTACGGTTAGAGATATTAAATTATTTTGGAATATTCAATAGTTTTGGATAGTTTCAGCTACGGATTTTTTATATTTTTTAAATAGAAAAATATGAATAAATATAAATAGTACAAAGTAGTTTTCGTCAAATTGTTCTTTGGCTATTTTCTAACGGCGATAATATTTGTCGTATTAAGGAGTCATTAATTTCTCTTATTAATAAATAGTCTAAATGACTTTAAACTTTACACTCCGCTCATATGCAAAATTAAATACGAAACTGGATTCGGACACCGGATCGGATACACTTTAATTTCGGATATCCGATAATTTATCAGTACGGAACTCCATAACAGTCCCGGTGTATACGTAAATTTAATATAAGTATGTTTTTTTCTTCTGCCTATAATTGTAAATAGATACTCGTAATTATAATTGAATTATGTCCTTCATCGATATGCAATCTATGTCCATGCTAAATTTCATAGAGACATGTTCTGCCTTTTAATCGTAAAAAGGCAATAAATGAACAGAGTTATAGTGGTGAATGTTTGTAGGTATTAATTCTTAATAAAAGGACTATAAATTCTCTTGAAAAATTATTTATGTGTACTATAAAATTTAAATTCAGTAGACGCCTATGGGAATACAGGAGCACGAATTTAAAGTTTGTAATATATATTAGATAATAATTAATTATACTATATTTATATATGCAAATTAAATTAGTATAGAATCTAAAACTAAAAGCATAGCGAAAATATGTAAACATAAGTAGGATAAAACAATCAAAGAATAAAACAATTGATGTAATTATAGAATATAGATAGCTTAGTACTAAAAATAGGTAGGATAGAAGTGTAACAGATTGTAAATAACTAAAGTGATAAAGCAGAAACGTCTTTACTCCACCCAGCCGAGATAAGAATGTTGAGATGGATGCATGGTGTTACAAGAATAGATTAGGCGAGAAATGAGTACATAAGAGAATCTTTGAAAGTTGCACCAGTTACTGAAAAATTGAGAGGAAGAAGTATGGACATTGAATAAGGAAGGATGAAAGTCACGTGACAAAAAATGTTAAACTGGAAGTTTAAAGGGTACAAAGGTACAGGTAGACCAAAAAAGAGATGGATGTACTGTGTGAAGGATGACATGATATTTTGTGGTGTGACTGAGGACGTGTGTCACAATACAGGAGTATGGAAGAAAAGAGAATATTATGCCGACCCCAAAAAATTGTGAGAACGTGAAAGAGAAGAGAGAGAAGTGTAATTGATTAAGAATAAAGAGAGAAAGAGTAAGAATAAAGAAAGTTAAAAGAATCCTGCATCATCGTCCAATATCTATCGCGATTTTCAAATTACTCCTCAATTGGCAATACATATGGCACTCCAGGAGTAATTGTTGGATCGTCTCGTCCGCTTCCAATCCGAAAGCATTGCCTAGACTAGACGATAGTATTACCATTTTTTGGTTAAACCTTGAAACCATTTTTTGGAGCTATTTCTCCAGCGATTAAACCAATCCATAGTCTTACATCTTCTTCATCTTACATATAGTTTTTTATAACACGTAAGCTAAACATTTATCTATCAAATGAATTTACAACCCTCTATTGATTTACAACCTGTCGTAAAAACAAAAAGCCTGTCCAGTAAAGTATTAAAATCATTTTGAAAAGTATTAATTTTTGTATTTAAATTGAAAAATTAGTTCTGATTTTATGTTTTAAACTAAGCTGATTTACACGGTTCATTTCTCTTTTTCATTTGGATGAAGTAAACAAAGTGACTCATGTAAACATGAAAATTAATCATTCAATGTCCGAATGTGTGTTTTTGTATATACTGTTAATAATATTTGTTCCAAGTAGTGCCACCTATTATTGTAATATTTACGGTTAGTTGGGCTTACTAATCGGATATAAAAGTGAGTGGGCGTAGTGACGATAGATCATTGTTACTTCGATTTTGGTTGGATGCACATGTCATAATAGATATTTAGGCTGGCTAATTATTGTGCGATATTTATAACTTATAATCAATTGTACTTTCTTTTTTCTTCATTCTGAATTCAAATAAAATAGTTTTCAAAGTTTTTCGTGGTTTGTTATATATATATATATACGAGTATAATCCCGCACTAACAACACATACTGTGACACACATACATTATATTTATAAACGTAACACTATTTTTCTGAAACAAGTATAAAACATATAAGGTGAGTCCACAATATCTTGTTTACACAATTTCCATAGTAAAGACAAGCATGTTAGTGTAGTGCCTTGTCCAAATATTTTCAGGCTACCTTTTGATAAATGACTATTAACTTTAATCTGCACATTGTGTGGGCAGGTAAGTTTGAGTGAGCGTTGTTCAATATTGTGAGAAGGTATTATTGTTATAAATGTCAAAGTATTATTTTGAAGCCTTATCGAGAATGGTAAATGACCTTTTGTCAAATTGTATGATATTTCGTATATTTTTGTCGTGATAGAGCAATATTGGAATCATCTTGATTACAGCTCTTAGGGCCAGCTCGATCAGTGTGATATTCACGCTCTCACTTCTAGATGTAAAGCTCAAAACTAACCGTATCACGCCAATATTCCTATTGGCGTGAGACGAGCTTTACATCTTTCGTACAAGGGAGATCTGATCAGATCCCTCCTATCCCATCCCATTCTAAAGGCTGGCAACGCGTTGACTTCACCCCTCATGTTGCAAACTGTTTTCAATCCTTCGAAAAGTCCGAAGATTTTCAATACATAATCTTAAGTAACTTCAATATAAGTATTTCATTAAAATCGTTTCGTATGTATGGTCGAGGAATGTGTGAGAGCGAGATACATAACACTTTATTGCACACCAAAATAGACAATTACAAAACAGGCCATATTTACAATATTTTCTAGGCCATAATAGACGGCCTTATTGGTCAAAGCGATCTCTACAGGCAAACTAAACAAAAAAAATGATCAGGCGATGTAGGTGGTACAGGAAAAGGCAATAGATACGTAATTACTCAAACTAATTTAAGAATTAAATATACAAATACATACATATATACATAGTCATATATATACACATATACAATAATATATTTCAAAATACATAAGTTATTATAATAAATGTATTAGCATGATTATATTGTGTTAATCAAACATAGCTATTTGTGGATACATAGTATTTTCTGAGTAAATTTCTAAATGTTGGTAAAGATTTGGCCACTCTGACAGTAAAAGGCAGCATATTCCAAAGTTTGACAACCTGTAAAAGAATTATAATAAAAGGATGAAGTGTGTACAGGGGCCGTAAGTTTTCGATACGTATCAGAACGCAGACTGTGGGCAGTGGATACCACTGCCCACAATTTGCGTTCTAGAAGTCGATGGAGTTTAAAATGTGAATTAAATTCTTTACTACACATAGGTATATATGTACTTACGATAATATGTCTTGTTATCACAAACGATATGTCCTAAACCACTGAATAGTGATTTGTCCATATTTAGTCTTAAATAGTGATTCAATAATACGTTATAATTCAGTCAATATTTTGGTCCAATTACAGATGAACAGGGTGCCTAAAGCTACCGCTTTCGCAGATTTGTATTTTACAAATACCAGTATATCTGAAGACGTGTCAATTTCTCTAAGCAATTCTCCAAAACCGGCCGTGTTAGACCCTGAGATAAACCACCTTTCCGATTATATCATGCACGCATGTAAACACGCACAATTATACACACACAGATGAATACGCACACATTTGTAAACAATTTTGCTTAAATTCCAGTAACACCACTAACAATTTCTGCATTGATTCTATAAATTTCTAATTCATTAAAAAAACATAAATTATTATTATTTACTTTTAAAATGTTAGTAAAAATGATAATATCAACTAAAGTACATTATGTCATACATTTAATTAATTCAATTGTAATATTCGCTGTCGTAAATACGTATCTAATTTTCATTACCAAATATAATTAAGTACCGAAATTAATTATGGTAAATGAACGTTTGAATATTAATATTATTTGTTTAAGACTTTTTACGGCTTTTGTAACTCGACCAAGTTATCGGTGAAACAAGTATAAACTTTTACTTCGAAACAGAATTGTGAAGCAGTATGAATTTGCAAAAACTTACTCTTCTAAGAAATTGACACGCTATTGATTCGCGTCCTATAATTATTATAACATCTGGAGCAAACAAAGTAAGCTGAATTTTATGGAGTAATTAAATCAGATGTAACTACGATCGACGACAGATCTAGCGACCTTAGCTGAGTCTTGGCATCCGAAGCGAGAAAGCAACACTTTCCTACATCCAGGCCCTGTAAACAAGTTGCATTAACGTTAAATTTATGGGAATGACATCATACTTAACGTAACGATATGTCATTTCCATACATTTTCTATTCTATTCGCTTAGCGCTAATGCCACTTGTCTACAGGCAGTGACGCGCCAAGCATCTTTTGCACCGTCCTGCGAAAAACTGATAAGCGCCTTTATTAAGCCATAAAGTATGATTACGTTAAATTTAAACGTCCGTTAAGTTTTTGTCTTTGTTAGCCCTTTGACTTTTTACATATTTAAATAAAAAATCTTTGGTTTTATGCAATTTTTTAAATTTGTACAAGCTTTATCGAGACATAGCCCAACGTCTCGTGGATATCTCACTTGACCAAAAGGTCTATATATACCTCGGGGCAACGCTAATTCAGCGAGGTAATGTGGCCAGTCTTTTGGGCACGTTTCCAACTGACAGTGGTCTGGAACTAGATTTTATAGTTTAATTTTAATTTGTATATAGGTATAGTTTATTTTCAGTTTAATTTAAAACATGTTACATAATCATGAAAATATGTAAATTTGTTGCAATAAAGTTTCAAAAATGATTAAATTAAACTTGACGGCGCCTTTCACGCTTTGGCGCCGTTGTGCGCTGCTCGATATTGCCCATGTGGACGGCGAATCCCTGTCTACGGGGCCTGTGCAGTTTTCCCAATAGGGAAACGAATAATCAAATCTATTTAAATCTATCTAAACAAAAGTTACAGGAAGGTCGCAGCCTCATAGCTTTTGTACGACCGTACCTACTCATGACGTCCACAAAAAGCGCATACGTTGTTTGAAAAATTATTGAAAAAAATTATATCCTGCTATTTTAAAAGATATATACTAAAATTTTATTATAAGGGCTGTTCTTTAATATGTAAAACTATTAGATTGCACTGTAACAAGTGTCCGCAACCCTATTGCAAGCTTGAAGCTTTTTTTTAGCCAGGGGAAATCCGTTTGTGGTCCTAAGCCGCGACAAGGGCAGAACCTTGGGGGGATAATTCGTGACCCGTGTTTTGAATTCGCCAGATCGGGGGTGGCATTAGCATGCCCAGTCAGAACTGGTGCCATGCTATTGACACTCCCCAGTTAGGGATACCCACAAAAACCCCTGGGTATTACGTCCTACGCCTTATGCCAGGACTACGGATACCTAAGGATAGCTAGCCTCTCCGCAGCGCTGGCAGAGCTTGAAGCTAGCTCAAGTTAGCTTTCATACATACATATTGTCATGCCTGTTTCCTATTAGGGCAGGGGTAAGCAGAGACGATGGATTTCCACCTCCTACGATCCTGGCAAACACTTTTTGCTTCAACAACTCTCATTAATCTCTTCATATATACAAAAACAATACTTACTTCATACATACAAAAACATAAGTTATCTTTTAATCAAACTTTTATCGCCCTAAATGTGCTTCCTTCACTCTTTGATTCTCCTGTATTCGTTGTACATAATCGAGTTAACGGAGGCGTTGAGCTTTTCGCGGCGTGGGTGGGGGCCTTGGGAAGAGGTTCTCACCCACCGTCAATGCCAATGGGGTTCGACGGTTCGAACGGTTCGAAGACACTGGGTGTGTATTTCCCTCGGCGATGGATGAGATCTAAGCCCCCCCCCCCCCCCTGCCTGCCAGGGTTTGCAGAATGGTAAGACCTGTGGCCCTGGTATAAAGATGAAGGACGGAACTCCGAGGGGTTTTAGTAGGTACCCGAATCGGTTCATAATCGAACTTCTTCGGGAGTGCTAATGCCACCCCAACCTGGCAAATCCCCAGTTGCGCTTCCCCCGCGATGGTTAGTCCTCAATCGAATTTCCCCTCGTTGAAAAAAAAGGTCTATAAGTCTCCAATTATGTGAACTCGGCCATGAGAGATTCTATTTCGCCGTTTGGTTCGGACCGTCCAGCTGCCACCTTCTATTTATATTGGACTCAAGATCTTTTTACAGTTTTTAAAATGGGATCTAGTGCCATAAACGAAGAACAAACAACGCCTAATGAAGAACGTAACTCTAATAAGCTGACAAATCCTGTATGACTACTAACGGGTTCTCTACCCATATAACGCATCTGGCTGACTATTTTTATGACTGACATTTATTCAAACTAAAATACATCCTGTATAACTAAAATATTTATTGAAAACCGAAAGCACATTCTAGTTTCCTTCTTTGGAAAAGATTCTACGTCATTATATGAAAATATGAGCCTTAACTCTTTTAAATAAGAATTGTTTTCATGTAAAAATTTCGCGTGCTATCTAAATTACATGCACATTGCTTTGGAAATGGGTTATTGCATATTCCACGTTGTTTCAGTAATAAAAATGAGTTTTCATCTACTTTGGCGACTGTGCGCTCAATACCACGAGGCAGAGTAATGATGTTTCAGAGAATTCTTGTACAATATTCTCGTTTAAATTGTTTTAAAATGTTCTGTATCCAACCACAAAGTATCATCAAAATATATATAATAAATATAGGTAAAGGTGAGATTTTTTGGTGGCATAAACGGAAGATAAAAGAAAAACGAGTTGGTGTTTGTACAAACATGAATAATATTTTGTTTTTTTACAATCAGACTATTGACACGGCACGATCTAAACCAGACATTCCTAACTTTTTATTGGCTACTGCCCCTTTTACAAGAATAAAAATTCCAACGCCCCCTTTTAGATAATCGGCAATTATACCAATTTTATATCTCTGTATTATCTATTAATAATCACACATTAAAAATTAATTCTCTCTACTCTCTCTGATCGTACTCCTCGTGGTCGTGGCTGCGGGTCGTGATAATTAATTAATTAAAAATACAAAAACATGTTATAATAAAAACATTTAATTCAGACAAAGACCATAATAGAAAGTGTTATTAACAAAATTATAACTTAACCAACTAATGCATAACAATACACAAAGCTGGAGCACCCCGCACTGGGGTATTGCACAAAGGCAAAGACAAGACGACTAATCAAAATATGAAAAAAAATAAGATAAAAAAACAAAATAATAATTAGATAAACTACTAGATACAATGTTTTTTCGTCAAAATGAGGTATTTTTTTGTGCTGAACTAAAAAGTTCTTAATAAAAGTGACTTTGTTCCTTTGTTTGTTTGTTCCTTTTCATGACCTTAAAATTAATAATGAGGTATATTAAAATTAAATTCATTTAGTTCAGTAGAAATACAGATTAGAAATCTAAATAGCACCTCTCGTTCTCTAGCTCTTTCAAGAGCCGAAAGGGCTACAGTGAGCTGTGGTAGACACAAATGACGAAATTTTATTTCACGTAGATACTCATTTTTTTATCCACAGAAAAAGATATCATAATTAAATGCATGTGTTCAAGTATTTTTTAACTTTATTTTTATAACCACAAAGATTTATTAATAAATATTGTGCTCTCTGCCAGCAATTGAGCCGATTAAGCCATTACACTATCTAGTTTTTAGCTGAACGAATGAGACATAAGTTTTACAAAGGGATCTATCTCATTCTTATCTCTCATTCGCGAGCTACTCAAATATAAATCATACCCACTTTTGGTGTCACTTGCGGTGTTTTCCAGGTTGGGCGCTTTCGATAATTGCATGAGCTATACACGTACAGTTGTACAAGATAATGGATTTGCATTGGTAGCACCTCTGACGTTGCAAATGTCCATAGACGATGTAACCGTTTTTTATCACCTAGACTATCAGCCTGTTTGCTATAAATTTTAGTAGTTGTGACGGCTAGCGACAGTTGCAATTCAGCAAAAATTGTAATGTGTGGATATTTGCGGCACTGTCGTTAGTCGCCCCACGTTACCTTCCGACTCGAGTCGTACGTACAAAGTAAATTAAAGACAGTTATATAATTTAACTTTTTATTTCATTTTATCTCCATCTGCCCGACACGCCTAATTGGAGTCAGAAGAGTAATAATAGTAACTCACAACAAATAACAGTGCCATAATACCTAAAAGTGGTAATATACATCTAATACCTCTATGTGGCCCGTTAAAAAAAGGTTGAGTATGGCTGTATTATTCAAAATAGTAAATCTACAGCGGCCAGGCTGCATTAGAAGTTGCTAATTATAGTCAGAAGGTCGTAAAGAATAGTTTATTATAGTCATTTGCAAAACGCAATTATCCTGTTTCTCACCTTTCGTTTAAATAATGCACAATTCCACGGCAGCAAGGCACGATGGCGAGGAAAGTGGACAGCTCGAGTAACAAATGTTCAGATAAGCGTTTACATACTCGCGCTGTTCTTTTCTTTCGCCGCTATCCTGTTTGGTAAAGCCCATATTAGACGGATCAATTTTGTATGTCAATATTGATGAATCAATCAAAATGATGCAATCGATTTCATTGATTTCGTCGTGATTTAAAGTATGAAACATGCTCAATATTTTCAATTTTCTTGTTTTGATTTTGAAAATCAATGCGGATGAACGATCAAATGAATGTGTAAACACAAATATTGATTGATTCCTCCGATTTTCATGCGTAATCGTCGCGTGTTAACAGAAAGAGCTCAAGATAATCAAAATATTATTATTTTATAGTTATATAATAATATTTAAGTGGAAAGACCAACACATTAGTTTATTTGTGGAGCATTTTAAAAAGTATCCTAGACTGTGAAATTACAAAACAGAAGGTTTTAAAAACAGAGATGTGCGTGAAAATGCAATCCTATCATTGATTTAAATATTTGGACATGACGGCATAAGTAAAGTGGACATAAAATGTATTCGTACCCATTATGCATGCGACTTAGCGAAAATAAAACGATCGACTAAAAGTGGTTATTCAACAGATGATTCCAAAGTTGCATTGGTTTAAACAAGTGGACGAGTTATGTATTGCTTTTAATAGACGTTATATATATATATATATATATATATATATATATATATATATATGTGTGTGTGTGTGTGTGTATGCGTGTATGTATGTATATTTATATAATAAGTAACATTTTTAAAAATATTGTGCAGCAAAACCCTGCTCTAGCTTTTGTACCATATTTCTCTCTCCATCCCAAGGTTGTCTGGAAGAGATTGTTGTCAGCGATAAGACCGCCATTTGTGCCTAATTCTAAGCTGTTTTTGTGTATTATTCCATTAATTTTGTTGTACAATAAGGTATATTCTATTCTATGAGTTTCTGATTCCTGTACGTATAACAAAAGCTCCTAAGCCTTTCCTTATTATATTTATGATCGCACCCACCAACGTCGTCGCGTTCTTAGCTTCTTATTAGTTAATTCTTTAATCAATTGGTTGCAGATTAAAGAAATTTCCAAGCCAACAACTTGTCTCGATGACATCTTTCCCGTTATACGAATTGAACCGATGAACTTCAAAAAAAGTGGCAATTGTGTAAACATTTAAACGAACGGAATTGAATCAATGCGGATGATCCGTCTAATGTCGGCTTAAAGCCCGTATTACATGGATCAATTTTGTATTTCAATCTCGATGAATCAATCAAAATGATCCATGTAAACATAAAATTGACGAAATCAATGTCAAAGATTACCGTCGGTCAATGCGATTAAAATGATTAAACATGGTCAATAGTTTCAATATTGCGATCAATTTTCAATGCGATTGAAGAACATTTTACTGTAACACATGAATTGAGTAATTAGCTCAATTATTGCTCGTGCGTGCGCAATGCCGTCAATATAGTACATGAATATAATAGGAGAAGTTAATTATTATCTGTGAGTGTCATGCATTAAAAGAGAATGAAGTATTTTTATTTTAATATAAAATCTGGTTAGTGCGTGCCACTTCGCGAACTATGTAGAGTTCCGTAGAAGTAACAAATTTCCATCCACTGTTTCGGTTATTTGGCTAAAGAACCATAGAAAAACATTTAATTGCAAATTAAAACGTTCAAAACAATTTTCGTTTAAAGTATCTTTGGACTTGTACAAAATAAAATGTTTTTAATATTTCTTACTTTACATCAAAGTGAGAGGGATACACATTTCATTTCATGATTATGGAAAGCACCTATCACCAGAGATGTGACTTATCTAAGATACAAGTATCTGAAGTACAGATACAAGATACAAAATACGTATTTTGTATCTTGTATTTAGATAGCATTTGTTAAGTATCTTAGTATTTTGTAAATACTTTGTTTGCTAAAACACTTTTAGTCATAGTTAGGTACGCATTTTTTACATTTCCTGCGCCACCTTATAATGTAGATAAACTGAACACACCTTTTGAATTTAAATCAACCTATCAAAAGACTTCTCCATGTGGAACTCTTATTAAAATTCCATACAAGATCTTTTAGCAGTGCAGGAACTTCTTAGTGAAACCATGAAAATGTAGAAAGTACCTCCGTTGAAGGAAAATGATATATATACACTTTCTAAGTGAATATGTGAATTCTTCAAAATCAATAGCAGAAAGTATTCAACGCCTGCAAGGAGATAGAGACATTTGTTATGGTTGTCAATAGTCAATTGCTGGATCAGCGGGGGGACGATGGGCGAAGTTTGTTCCGCACCATGTGGTATGAGCGTTCATAGGGATCCTAATTTAGTCTGACCAGCAGTTTTTCTCATGCCACCGATTTGGCTATCCTAATGGCTTTTTGAAGCGCGTTCTTGGTGCCTCTGTACCCCTCGTATAACCTCGTCTCCACGATGACTGCGCCATCGGCGCGGCGGCGCCTTCTGCTAAATCTGGTGTATTAGCGTTGCACTAAGATTCCCTCCCTGCGTAATTATGATATTTCGTCACTCCACCAGTAGACCTGGCAGTCTATCCGCATCGCACGTTGCCGACATCAGCAACCGTAACTGCTGCTGATGTACGATGAAGGCCTCTTGGAACGCCTCCCAATCTAGACGATTCAAAGCGCAGCGTGGGTAGAACTTGGTTGGGGGAGGTTCCAGGGCCTGAGAGGCCGAGCTGAAGGTGGAGACGCTAAATCGTATGTACCTGTGGTCGGATAGCGCCAGCACTCCCGTCAGTACCCTCCGGACCTGGACACGGCTTGCCAACCTAACCCGCCCTGCTGGCGTACACACATGTAAGCAGACCCTGGTTGAGGACTACGAAACCGAACTCGATCACCCATTCCGCGAGCACCTGGACACGCATTGGGCTGCGGTGCAATAGTTCAGGTTCGACTGGAGGACTGGAGGAAGCGTAGAGCCCGGTCCACTATTTGGTGCTCTTTTTTGCTATCTCCACTCGCTGCGACTGCGACTGCAGCTGGGTTTCCTACTCAGTCACGGTTTTGTTCTTTTTTATACCTTTGTCTTGTCTTTTATAATTAAATGTTTATCTTACAATAAATATAACATTTTTTGTTTGCTGAGTTCTGCCTCTACGTAGCGACTCTTCTCTTTTGGGGGTATGATATTGAGACCTCATCGAAGAAAAACGAGTGATGAAATGTTTGAAGAACTGGTCTCAATTAAAACCTTAAAAATTAAATATTTGTCACATTTGCGATTGAATTGAGATTTCCTTCAAAAAGTATTTTATCTTTAAAAAGTATTTAGAAGATACATATTTTGTACCTAGTATTTCAAATACCATTTTCAAAAGTATCTTGTATCTAGTATCTCAAATACTTATTTTAATAGTCTCTTGTATTTTGTATTCAGATACTTTGTATAGGATATCTTGTACATCTCTGCCTATCGCCATAATTTTTCCAGATATTACTAAAAATACTGCACAAGGTTATGTATTATGTCCAATAAAGGCCGGTTCCTATATCTTACCGACCGTTCATTTGCTTTACCATCGATTGAATTTTGGCATTACTTCTATGGAGCCTATGTGAAATTTTAACTGATAGTAACGCAAATAAACGGTCAGCCTTATATAGGACTCGGATTTAGTCACAACTGCTACCTGCCCGCTAGTAGGTATAACATCTTTTCAGTAGTGACTTTTAAAGATATCAAACATACCTAATATTAATTTCATCATTACATAAAACAGACTCTCCTTTCAAAATAATGAAATGAAGCGGAAATAGCCCTTACACTTTCTTCGCTTTTTGTAACTTTACCTTTATTAGAGTACTAGCTTTATTCCGCGGTCTCATCCATGTTAAATTTGAATAGGGGAGCGAACTGTCAAAACAATTGAGACACTTTTTATAAAACTAGGCATAGAAACACAGAAACTTAAATCGGTTTTAAGAAATAATATTTATAATATTATAAAATTCTAAACATGCGGTGATTGTACATTAAAGCTATTTAAAAAAAAAACAATTGGAATAGACTACATAAACGACGGAGAACACGATGCATTTTTTATTTATTTTTGTCTGTTTGTCGTTTTGTCTGTTTGTTCGGGATTCACATAAAAACTTCTGGGCTGATTTCGATGTGGTTTTCGCTGATCGACAGTTAATTCTCTTAGACTTAAGCTCTGCGCTACTTTTTATGCCGGGAATCCCGCAGCAATTTTAAATCAAACGTGGACGAAGTCGCAGGCATATTCTAGTAATTGCATATAATAATAAAAAATAAACTAAGTTCATATAGTCTAGACAACTACCCAGCAAAACATAAAGGTGAGTCGAAACCAACCCGATTTGAAGTAATACTTTATAATAAATGACATGTTGTTTATTACAACGAAGGTTTTTGTTAGCGAATTAGAAAAATCCGATTGTAGCGCCATCTATTATGCTAATACGTTTATTTCACGTTACGGAAACAAAGTCATTTATCGGGATAAAACGTATCCTAAGTGTTGACTCGGGTCAACAGTCAGCACTATATCGAGTTTCATTCGTATATGTTCTCAGTAGTTTCCTAAAAAATGCGATCGCAGCGATGTACAAACTTCAACCATATACAAATTTATTTTATTATAGACTAGCTTCTGCCCGCGACTTCGTCCGCGTGGAATAGTAAAAAAACTTTAAGTTAAAAAAACCCTCCCGATTTTAAAACATTCTTCTTCTTCATTGGTGCTCCGCTCCTATTGGTCTTAGCGTGATGATATATAGCCTAATTGTTTTTTAATGTATAAATTGTTTTATTGTATGATGATACCGGCAATATCAATACTTAATTACGTGCATAAGTTGTATAATAAGCTGTTTAAGTAATTAAATTTTTTTTAACTATCCCACGGGAACTCTTAAATTTTTCGGGATCAAAAGTATCCTATATATTGACCAGGGATATAAACTACCACCATACAAAATTTCAATTAAATTGGTCCAGTCATTTCGGAGATCAGCCGGTACAAACAGACAGACAAACAGAGAAACAAAAAATTTGAAAAAAAATCTAAATTAGTTCTATTTCACTTCTTACATCCCCTGACTCAGTTTTTAGCACTTTTTTTATTGTACAAAAATTCGACCTCTACAGTTTTATTATATGTATATGTATATATAGATTACAAAACGTCGCAGCCTTATTGATTTCGTACGAGCGTAGGTACGCTATAAGTAGGTACTTATGACGTCATCTGTACAAGAAAAGGGATTCAAATAGCGCATCAATTTTTTTTTAATATTAATTAAAGTTATTACTATTATGTTATTTTAAAAGTCAGATGATCAGATGTTACTTTAATGTCTATTCTGTTATATTAAAAAAAAATATAGTTACATGTTTCGGCTCCCCTATTATTATTTCTTCTTAAATTTGAATTGCCTACTGATCTGTTGCGTCTACAGAAGCCTCTTAAACTTTGTAGTTTAGGTAATTTTTCTTATATTATAACAATTACCAAGTAATGATGAAGGAAATCATCGTGCGGAAAGCTGTGCATCGTTATGACCATTATGTGAATCCCGCCAGTCCGCCTTCTACAAGTGTGGCCGATAATATACTGTTCTTTCCTATGTAATGGGAAAGCGTTTGTTACCTACTCAAAAAGACCTAAGTATATACCTTCAGTTACATAAGCAGCTATGTCTAATTTTATCTCTGTGTAGTATGTGTATTTATAGAATACATTTTTCTATATAGACCTTAAAGTTTCCGGGAAAAGAGATATACAAAAGAAAGACATACAAAAATAGACCGGCAGGCGGAGGAATGCAAATGACGTTTGTATAAAGGCTTCTATTTTGTTAAAATTACTATGAAACCCTAAAAACGGCTAAAATATTGTTTTATTTATAGATTCGCTTAATTAAAGTAACGTAAAGCCTCAATATATTACAAGAGCCATGCTATTATTCAATATTTACGTTGTACAAATCTCCGAATGATAATACGCTTTCAGAAGATCACGGCACGTGCAAAACCAATCTATGTACCCATATGAGCGCGCCGAACTGATAGGGTTGCCATACATCTAGAATATTCCGGACATGTCCCAGTATTATAGGTCTTTGTTTAACATCTAAAGAGAATTATAAATGTTTCGAAATTTCTGAAATGTGAATAAAAATGATTATATTTGAACTGATTTATAAAATCCTATATTGTGGTGTAGCAATCAATATTATTTAATATAAAATAATAAAAACTCACATTAGTTTAACATTTTTTTATTAAGAAAAACATAATATATAAAACGTTTATATTTTTATACATATTTTTTTAATAATATACCTACATAGCCCTTATTGTCATATACACAATGCATGTAAGAGAGTACCGTATAAATATCATGACAAAACTACATAATACAATTTTATTAACGTTTCACTAGAAAGCCGCTTTCTCCACATTTTTGTACACGGTAACCCTTAAGACTACAATCCAAATTGATTCAATAAATTGCCCGTCTTATTATGAAAATAATCTAATAATGTGTCACGTACTGGCCAAATTAGGTTTGTAAATAGTGCATTATTTGAAGATAAAACAGAGCCCAATATGGCCAGATTTAACCGTGGGTAGGTGTCGTTAATCACTTATGGATCCATAACATACCCAAACAAGGTCAGTATAGAAAATTGAGTCACGGTATAGTTTTCTAGTATTATAATCAGACATATTAAGTAATTAATTTTTATACCGTAGCTAAATAACAAAAACGAAACCTATAAATGTTATGATCGCTTAAGCCTTTAAGGCTAAGCGTGTACTAATATTTAACAATAACTAACTCAGCGGCGAAAGGATGAGTCTGGTATTGATAAATCTTACGTTTTTAGCCTCAGAAGTCTACGCGAGCAAAGCTTATAGATTTATGGCCGAACTTAGATATAGATCTAAAAAGCTGGCCAAATAAGTTTTAGTCGATTATAACGAACCGTAATGGCGATGAACTTACACTATTTCTATGTAAGTATATCATAATTTAAATCTAATTATTTTATTATCTAATGACTGGTTCCTATATCTTTGTTTTATTTCTCCAGTTTTGGCCCGGGCGAACACGATATGCTCGAGTCTAATGCTTTTTATTTAATATAAAAAGCGTTTACAACAATACGTATATGCTATTACATTTGTGTTTTTCATATTAACTATGTTGTTCCTATATCTTATTGTAATAGGCAAGAGAAATGACTATTGATATTATAGGACCAGCCATGAGGTCATTAGTTAAAATATTTTCTTTATAGTTCAGATCCAACGACTTAGATTATAGACATAATACACCACTATATAAATTTTCTCTTTGCATAATCCAACGCTATACGCCGTATTTTTATTCATAAATCTGAGCTTTTAACCGTTTTCTGTTATTTTTGAAGATGAAAAAGTTCATATTACGCGCTCCGCTTACTATTGTCTATTGTTTGAATATGAACTTCCGTGCAAGTATAACAACTTTTAAATAAAATAATCGACTAATCACTTTTTGTTTATCTATGAATCCAATACAGCGTTCCTATTGGCTGCGAGATTAAATTAAAAATGGCGCGGCTTTTCTCATATCCTGTTATGTGTTGGGTGAGTGCATGGCCTCGACGTTGATCCCGTTTTAAGAATTTTATTCAACAACGCCGCTAGTGTATATATGTAATCATATTTGCGGCAATATATTTCGTGATGGTGTCCTCAAAAAGGCCATGGATTTGATGAAAACGGTAAGAATAGCATATTTATTGCAGTGCTACTTCAAACATTTGTTTGGCTTTTGTTTCTTGTTTTGGTGATATTGAAACTGGCCATTACATTAGAAAAAATATCTCTTTCCAGACATTGTATGCACGAGGGAGGTAAGTGTTGATAGTTTACAATAAATAGACTTTTCCCAGTTTCGGATTTATGCAATAAGAGTCACCAATATGTTGATTTGTCAATAGTTAGATGGCACCCGGCAACCGAGCGTTGTTACGCCATCTTAAAGTCCTCCAAATGTTCCGCATATTTTACAGCTTTGCGTTAGTGCAAGAGAAAATTAGACGCTGAAAATCATGCTTTAATCCAAAGGGATTCCAATGGAAGTCCATTCGACAAACATTGGTTCTAGGTATGTCATTTTCACTACATCGCATATCATGACTTGAAGAGAACCACATGTGCTATGGATTTGTTGTTGTTATTTATTCGGTGCCTCAGATATTTGAGAAGTGTAACGATGCACGTTAGTTTACTTTAGTAAAAAATATATTTTATGTGCCTATCAACGCTTATATATCTGTAGTTAGCAATGATTCGGTGGAACTCGGATAACCTATAAATTTGACAGAGCGTAGCCCAACGACCAAATGGAGTGTCACTTTTATCCACTTCACAGCTGAATTCAAGGTTACCTTTAAATGTAAACCAAATCCAGTTACCCATAGAGCTGATGCAATGAATTTGTCAGGAATGTAATTATAAACTATTTAATATCAATACAGGTAATTATTTTTAATTTATATATACCTGTCATCTTGTCACTTTTCTACTGAAATGGGTCTTGTGTTTCTTTGTAATTTCACTTAATTTCTTTAAAGATAATTATTTCTCAGTTTTATTTTTTTTATTACCATGTTATAAGGAATAGAAGATACTATTATAATTTATAAAAATTGATGATTATCTGGTATAAACTTTAAAATATAGGTCTCTATACAAATGCTTTAATTCAACAAACATGATAATCAAGTTTCAATGAGAATTCTTCCTTGTAATATGGAAGTCGTATCTATTTTACCGAAGTTTACTGTTAGTTTTGGCATATATATATACTGGTATACAAATAATTCTCTAAAAACTTAGAGAATTATTTACTAGTATATTATGCCAAAACTACATCATGCTATTAATCATGTAAACACATGAATTAATATATATATATAATAATATAAATGTGAAAGTGACTGCTTGGATATTTGTTTGTTCTTTCTTCACAAACTTAGGAATTAACCAATTACCATACATATACACCAATTGGTGTAAGTAGACTTGATAATAAAATGGGATGAATACAGCATACAGTATTATTTCAGAAATTATAATATATTTTCCATGGGCTAATATTAAAAAATTATTATTGGTAACTAAAATTTTATCAAATTATGAATGAGTTAGTAAAAACACTTAATTATTCACCATAAATTAAAACTAGGTCCTTAAATACTAAGTTACAATTAAGTTGGAACAATTTATAAATATATTGTTTTGTAACATAGGATATTTTTATTCTGCATGATGGGATAGTTTCAGAACATCAAGATTTGAGGTAACTACATTAGAGGAACATTCAAACATAGTTATCAATAAATTTTTGATTACTTATTCAAAACAGAAGACTGAACTAGAAATTATTTATAGTAAAATCTGGCACTGCAATGACTTTTACCACCATTCTACTATAGTGTGAGAAAGCTGTAAAATAGGTTCAAAAGTGAAATGTAAACATCGATTGAAATGTTTACTTAAAAACTGACAATTAATACCTTAATAATGTAAGTGAAAGTACCTATAGAAAGTATCTGTAATAACAAACTGTTCCTCTGTTTTAGGACAGGGTATGTGGTTATGTAATAAATAAGTGTACTATTGAAAGTTCTATAAGAAAATATAATATGTATATATTCTTAATTTTTAAAATAGTCTAGATAACATCTAAAGGCAATCAATGTGGGAATAATTATTTTTTTTGGATATGCATGAGAGTTATGTTGCATTTATAAGCTATGTGTAATTATTAAATGTATTTGTTACATAAATGATAAATGAAAGTAAATATTTTAATTAAGACTACAAATTATCCAATATTAGTATGAGAATTATCTATCAAGTAAAAATCAGGTGCAATGTTTTGTATATTTATCTAAATATTACCTGAACTATGTGGAAGTAAGATACTTCTTCAGTTTATATAAATATTTGGAACCTATTTACTTAGTACATTAATAGGTACATGTAGTTCATTGAAAGTTGTAGTAAAAAAAGGTTTAAAAAAATATAATGGCAGAAGGTGATATTGGCATGTTGAGAAAATTGATGAAACAATAGTTAAATAATGTATACAATAGTAGTGTGGTCAAATAAACAAATTAGACTTTTTAAAAAAAGGACAAGCAAAAAGCTCCTCAAATAAACATACATATACAGGTGAATTTTTCAAGTGGGCCTTCAGGGCCAAATCCTAAACTATGCTATGTTTCCATATTGCATAAAATGAGATGAGGTTTAATTAATGTGGGGAAAATGGAACTATTGTTCAGAAAGAAAGCTTTCCCTTTTGATTGCCATTTGACATTTCTTTATAGAAATTGTACAAGCTACACTGTGATTTAATATAATAATACAATTGTGTTTATTTTATCAAAATCAGATGATTCAATTCCTAACAAGGGTAATTGATTTTTTACAAATCTTATGATACCACTTTAGTTATCGTCAAAATTGTCTTCAAGGTTCCTTGAGTGATTTTTTCTATTTAGCATAATTTAGGCTTTGGCCCTGGTGGCCCACTTGAAAATTTACCTGTACATATCTCACAGGAAGTTTCCATTTTCAAGATGACCTCAGTTTAAGAAGTATTTATGTATACTGTAAATAATTATGTTATAATAAAATATCAGCCCATAAATGTTCCATAGAGAAAATTTATTAACACTTTAGTTTTAGACTGATTTTTACTTATCTTAAAATAAAACTGCTCAGCTTGCTTATTGAACAATGGTCTGGCAGACAATAAAGCATTTTGAAGAGTGGTTTAAGCAAAAAGGTAGATTGGCAATATTGAATACATGTTTGCTACTTGGACACTAGATGGACTTGTGACTGCTACCAGTAGTTAAACCCATAAGAATTATTACTATTAACATTCTTTCTGTCAAATAGAAGTTACAAATTCTTAGGATTACTAATAATTCTATTAGATGAACACTATTTTATTACACTAGATAGAATTTTTTTGAAAGGCTATACAACTAAGTTTATAAAAACTTTCCACACAATTTCCCAATTATTTCAAATGGCATAGCATGTATTATCCTTCCATACTAAGTCTTCTCTACTCTGGCATACATTCACTGTCACAACAAAATACTTTGTGGCATCCTTTTAACAATCTATGTATCTCAATTTTGGCCTACCTTTATATCTATAAATCTCCCAGCTTAATCCCCTTTAGAGAGGAGACAGAGAGAGTTCCATAGTCAAATAGCAATATCTATACTCAAAATCTTTGTAAAGATAAATTTATGTCTATCTGTTATTTCACAGACACTTCTCTAGTATACTTTTGGCTATATATAGACATTTGCAACATTATAACTATACTAGCAGACATTGTCCTGCCTTTAAATAATAAAAATCTAGAATCAGATGCAGCGCCACATACCGATTCAAATTGTGAATCTAAATCATCCAGAGACCCACACTCACACAAAAATAATTTCACCTAAATCCTGGAACCCGACTCTAACGCCACCTATTACAAAATAAATGTGCGTGATGTGGCTGTCAATTGCGGAAGAGGGAGAGTTCCAAACCTAATTTATTTAAAACTATTTTTTTCTTTGATATTTTCGACATATTCATATAGTTATTCTATTTGGGGTGGAGGAGACAAATCCAATAAATCAAATATTATAAAAATCGGTCCTATTGTTCTTGAGTTATAAACAGTGTAACTGACCCGACTTTATTTTATATATATAGGAATTTATACATCGCAAAGACTGACAGATAAAAAAATTCAGTGCACATACAAATGATATTTCATAGAGACTTTACAAACTGGAAACTAATCTCTCCATATATTGACTTCAATAAAAAGTCATAAAAAAATAGAATAATGTAAATTAAACAAAATATTTCATTGCTCAGTAACATACACGTTTTTGCAGTTTCACTATGTCATTATGTATCGGCGTGTATAATATACCAACCTATCAAATTTCGCCCTTAAAGACTTAAGTTTTTGTAAGGAAAATGACTGACATACAGATACTAATATTTACGACGATTTGAACCATCTTGATAAAATTTGGAGTTAATATGTACAGGGAGCTTTAAAATTCGCATCAGTTGTAGACAAAAAATATACCTATATCAATCTTCTTCCTCTCAATTTGTCAGTAGTAGTGATTTGCTGTTTGTTTCTTATAAACCATTTATTCATTAATCATGTTTATCAAATCTGGGTGATCAATAAATGATTCATGTTTTATTAAAAATTCAATCTAATTATGTATGGTCTTATGTTGATTATGTAATTCTTGAAAGTAACATTCTCAACTTGCTGTTTATTTTGATTCATATTGATATGAAACTTAACCCAAGCAAAATAGGACAAGTAATATTAACTATTTAATCCCCTATTATATAACGACAATCATGCATAAACTGATTCTTGATATAAAAATATGGAACATGCATGAAATTTTAATTAAATATGTAAAAAAAACCAAGATGAACACAAAATAATATGATTTTTTTTTAATTCCTTGTATCAACAATGAAATTGAAATTTCAAGTTAAATGGTAACCTGCTTGTATTTGTGCTTTAGAAAACGTATAAGATCATGTCAAGCAATGGTTTGTAAATATTATTCCAGAATGTGGTTCTGAGTAAGATATTAAATTATTTGTTTTTGTTTTTACCATAAGCAGAATTTAAACTAAACCAATATGATATTTTGGCATGGTTGCCAATCGGATATTGGTGATATTAATTTCTGTTAATGTTCATAAACATGTAAATTTTGATTTTGCTTCTCGTTTATTTGCTTTTTAATGTTCATGAATATATGTAAATGTTGAAGATGACCTGAATGACATGCATGAAAGTAGTTTTCCATAGTCTGTATGTAAAGTGTATATATTGTGAAAGTATTAAGATTGAGAAAATAATTACAGGGTCTGTTTTTTAAATATTGATTGTATAAGCACAATTATTTGCATAATAGGGGTCTGTTTGTGTATGTATTGATTATTTAGCCAATTCAGAAATTAAATACTGTGTAGATTATGTTATTAACAGTCTAGTAACTAGTTGATTTTTAACATTCAATAAAATTTGATGAAGTCTTAATTTTATAATAATAGAATGTACACCTTCATTCATTACGAGCAACTGCACTTCAATTCTACTTTCTTCTTCAAGTCTATGTTCTGCACTTAGGTTTAGTTCACTGTTAAATGAATGTGGCGTGTTTCAGGAGTATGAGTTCCTAGACTTGTCTGATGTGAAGGAAGCGGAACTAAGCAGTCTGCAGTGTGCACTATACGAGCACAACCCTGAACACTCGACGGCTCCATCTACCGTCGGCTGGACCGAACCTATACTAGGTGAGAACTTTGAGTGTTCTTTGTGTAAATGCTTATAATTTCTTTTTGTTAACCCTGACTACATGTAAATAAATGTTGTTCCCTCCACAGTTGATTAAATATATATTGTTTATATTGTATAGGCATTTACTTTTATGTAATAAAACTGCAGTTTTGATGAATGGCTTTATTGTATGGGTGTATTAGATCAATCATCGTGTTCGTCGAGCACAGCGGGTCCACCGACCGTGTCGAGCAGCGTGGATAGTCTATCGGGCGGCGAGGGCGAGATGGCGCCCCATTCGCCGGCGCGCGGCGCTCCCGCCCCGCCGCCTCACCCGCCGCCCTATGCGCAGCCGCCACCCACATACCCACCACCACACCACCAGTGGCCCGTTGCTCCGCCTAATGTATACGTCAGCCAAGTCACCGCCAATGTAAACGTGCATGGGTACATGGGTCAGTACTACCAGCCCCCCACGCCACAATATGCCCCTCCACCGGCCGACCGACAGCCGCGCACACACCGCCGCGACAGGCGCACTAAACGTACCGCCTCTCCGCCCGCGCCTCAACCGTACTATCTTCAGTACCCACAGTATTATCCAGCACAGGCACAGGGTGCGCCGCTTTATCATCTTCCTGTTTACCAGCCGTTTGTATATGGACCTTATGCATACCCATCATATTATCCTGAATATACTATGCCAGTTGAGGGAGAAGCCGAGAAAGGTCCAGAAGAGTACTCCCCAGAAGTTGTAATGGAACAAGAAGCAGTAGAGGCATATTATGCTAGTGCTCCATATGGCGGACCTCCCTACGGGCCTCCAGTCGACGGTGGCGTGGAGTACGTCCCGCCTATGTACCTGCAACCGCCGCCCCATCCTCCCCCAGTGCCGATGCAACCGCCACCTCATCACACGACACCCCATCAATTTAATGTTCATGCGAAAAATTTCGTTCAAGGACAGAGTCAGACTAAAACTTACATACCTCAACAAGACAAAGGTCAAGAACGGCGGACGCCACCGGCCACTGCTTTGGCATCTGTCGCTTCCGCCTCGGTCGAGACGCTGCCCATTAAAGATCTTAAGATTACAGGCAAAGGTCCCGGCAGTCCTAAACAGAACGATCGTTTGGTTGAAGGTTTACAAGCGAAACCTCCGACATCCGGAGATAGAGTCTCCAGTGCACCTAAATCAGATGCAACAAAACCGGCGTGGTTATCCGGTGAGAATAAGAATGAAATTTCTGCTGCTAACACCACCACTGCTAAAGGCTACATTCCCTCAGTGACTGCAAGTAGTCAGCCAACCAACAAAAACCAGCCAAATATCGGAAAACCACCTAAGGGGCCGGCGGCACCATTCTCCAGCGGCAAACAGCAAACACCTAAATCTACTATGGCACAAACAGTTGTCCCAGTTCAGCAAGCAGTGTCAACTTCAAAAGCTCCTTTTGGTAATAGACAGAAAAGGGATGGCCTTACAAATCGTTCACCTTCGAGTGAAAATGCTGAAGGCGTTGATAAGACCGCTCTGCCAGTGGAGCACGTCAAACGCGAACCTCCGTTGCCTCCGAGCAAGGCGCCGATGCCGATATCTATCACACTCCACTCGGTTGGGCCACCACTTATCGTTACGAACAAATCTCCGTTTGCGCACTCTCGCAAAGCCCTAGCGGCCCCTGAACCTCCTCCGGTGCCACAGCCGCCGCCACCGGCGCCGACTGCCTCTGACTTCCCCCCTCCGCCGACACCTAGGAACCGCGGTGAGCCGGCTCCTCCGCCTGTTCTACCTCATCCACAACCCGCCCCAGGGAAGTCTTGGGCCAGTCTCTTCTCTAATAAGCCAACGCCCGCTCCGACGGTGCCCACTGCTCCCGCAGTCGTGTCTGTCGAGGATCCGCCGAGCCCGACCACGACGATACCCCCGGTCGCCCCAAACGTTCAGAAACCGGTGGCGAAGGTGCCTCCCTTTGACGCGTCCCCTTTAACCGGTACATCTGTCGACAAAGGCGTGCTCCCCACTAGAGCTCTGACCTCTGCGGCACCCGCCATCTCTTACTCTGAGAAGACATCGGTGAACGCAGTGAGCGGTGTCCAGACAATCATCCCGCCTGCTAAGCCAGTGACGGCTAGTGCTCCTTCCTTGGAGCCGCGTGAGATGCCCATACAGAAGGACACTTTCCCAGCAGCACCAGTACAACCCTCACCATTTAGCGATGACCCAAACTCGTATAGGATGGGAGGTAAATTTTTTAAATGTTCACATTGAATTTATTATTTTAAAAGAATGAAATAAATTAAATTAATATCCATATTACAGAATTCCTCACAAAATACCAGCTGGATAACAGGGCCGTGTCACTTCTGCCGCGTGGTCTGACAAACCGCTCCAACTATTGCTATGTGAATGCTATCCTTCAGGCTGTGATTGCCTGTCCACCTTTCTATAATCTTCTCAAGGCCCTGCCATACCAGACCCGCCGAGGTAAATCCAGCACACCTGTTATAGATGCCATGTAAGTTGTCAATTTATATCTAAACTACTAGATACTACCTTGAGATTAATATTTTGTCAAAATTTTATAACTTGATTGTTGAGTCGCATTCTTTGGATTTCTTTATTTGTCAATTCAGTCTTGTAACATTGTGTTTGTTATGTACATTTCATATTAAAAATAATTTCCCTAAGGTTACACGAAAGTTGTATACTAAAAACTGATATTTCTACTCTTATTGCATGAATTCAGTAGCACAGGCAGACAGCCCACTTGATGGAAAGCGGTTATCGTCGCCTATGGATATTTGTAACACGAAAGGTGCTACCAATGTGCAGCCACTCTCTAAAGGGAGAGACTAGAACTTGACCACTAACGCTGGAACACAACAAATATTTTTTATTTCTCAAACAAGGAAATAAAACCATTAGATAAATCAATCCATATATACCACAGGAAACTTTATGGTGCTTATATTGTGCTATGGTTATCTGCATCCATAGTATTATATAATTTGAAGATTTCATCTGCATAGACAGTATAGTTGTAACATGCTTTTAACACGGTTAGGTATAATATATTATAATCAAATAAAAAGTTTTTTGATATTCCCATTGTGTTTTTATGTTCATTTTTTGCCTATGGGTAAATATACAACACTAGGTACCAACAACAAAGATGCACTGATCTCAGAGTTCTGTAGTTGGACAATCATTGCTATGTGCAAGGCTAAAAATTATATTCTGTTGAAGGGTGGAACTGTGCTACGAGTTCAGCCCTAGCGGAGTGAGTGCCGCGACGGGTAATGGGGGTCGCGGAAGGGGGGCGTCCAATGCCAGTTCAGTGGGAAACGTGGGGGTCCCTGCTGGCCCCCCACTAGAGGGTGGTGCCGGACTGCGGGTCCTTCGCGCCCTCCGACCTTTCCCCGGCTCACAGGAGGGACGCCAGGAAGACGCGGAGGAATTTCTCGGCTGTCTCCTCAACAGCCTAAATGACGAGATGCTCGAGGTATGTAACATTTACATATAATCAAGTTGGGGAAGTCCGTCAATGGGTTAAGTTCATACACCACTCGTTTTTAACTCTGTTAAACGGAATTTAACGCCAACTACACTTCGAAGACAGAATTCAATCGAGTCTTAGGTTCACTAATATTGATAAAGTCAATACTGAGAGCTATCTGGAGTTCCCCCACTTACGGACTTCACCACATTGACTATATATAATTTCTAACGAAAACAAAATAAAAAATCCTCTCAGATATTGAAACTGGAAAGAGAAGTATAAATAAAAGAAAGAAAACATTTAATTGTCACAAACAGCAATACAAATGTTGTTTTCACTTGTGGTCACAAATAAAACGCACTTACTTGGATAGAACATAATTGCCATCCCATGGCCACAAAAAACAAATCGATTTTATATAATACATCCCAAACCTAAGGAAGCGGCAAGCAGTAAATCATGGCATGCATCAAAAATGAACAATGCCTTTTAGTGACATATATGCCAACCTTACAGTTGTGATTTAAATATGACATTATATTTACGTTATTTGATGATAAGATTAAATATATGCTATTTTCGACATCCCGCCCACTAAAGACTTAGGATTTATTTAGTAAATCACAATCTTCTTCACACTTTCATTAATAATACACACATATAGTTGAAAACATAAACAAACAAAAACAGATTTTTTTGGAGGAGTGTTCATTAATATTTAATAACATAAGAAACTAACAAAAACATAAATTTAAAAGTAAAAGATTTCAAGAAGTTGTCATTTGATAAATGATATTGGCAACTCTTAAAATACAACCAAATTTCTCAGTAACTCTCATGGTAAAATGTGTCCCACATTATTTTATTTTGTTCACGTCAGTTATGATGTGTAGGTTAATAAAACAAATTTCCATATATGTAAATTATCATCTACAGCTAATGAAGTTAATCGAGCCAGATGAGCCTAAAGATGCTAATGTTCAGCCCAATGGAGTAATCTCTCAAGAGCAGCAGCCTGAAGAAGAAGATGATGATGATGAATGGAAGGTGACTATAAGCTTTCTTTTGCTATGTTATTTACTTGGTCTTTAATTATTACTTGAAATATCTATATCCAAATGCAAGAGAAAAATGTCTATACCAGAGTACACTACTGGTGGTAGAGTGAAATAGGTACCACCATCTTGTTTATTTCTTCTGCTGTATAGTTTAACTCTGTTTGGGAAAGAAGAGCAATCCTGCTCTTTTAATAATAATAGTAATTTCACTGCCTATCTAGGCAGTGAAATCAGAATCTCATAATCTAAGATCATAAATGACTATTTTGATATTCGTAAATGAATATATTTTTACATAATGGGGTACATCAGTCAATAAAAATACTCAATTGTCACACAAAACATCACAGCCTTTATACAAATGTACTGCCTTATGCCATTATAATTTTAATAAATCAAACAACTTGTTAATAATTCTTTAAACAATATGTAATTGAAAACTATTTCTATAATGAAATATTGAAAGGTACATGATAGCAAGGAAATTAAACTCACACTTTTATATGTAGGATAAACTATACCATTGTTGGCAACCCACTCATTGATTGGCTCAAAGCTAATTTATTCAAGATACTAGCTGACCCGGCAAAAGTTGTTCTGCCATAAAAATTAAAACATAGAAGGGTGAAAAATACTTTACGATCCATTCTCATACCTACCAAATATACAAAAATCATTAAAATCGGTTAAGCCGTTTCGGAGGCGTTCGACTACATATACCATGACACGAGATTTTTATATATTAGAAGACTACAGTTTACCTCGGGTCAAACCTAAAGAGGTTTTAAAGAGCAGGCGTTAATAATGTTACATTGTATTAAATTTTCATGTTAGTGCTTTTTCCCCCGGAAGATTCACTTCATTTTATATCGCAAATTATCCCATCTCCCGGGATAAAAAGTATCTATGCCCATTTCCGTTATTAAAACTACATATGTACAAAATTACACCAAATCGACCAAAATGACCAAAGTGATCAAAATAAACAAAATGACGAAATTGACAAATCAGAAAAAAAGCCAAAACCCTATCCTACTTTCTAGGATAACCTTTACATAAACCTATCCCATTATTCGGCATGAAAAGTATCCTATGTCCATCTTCGGTATTAAATATATGTATAATATAATATATAAATATATATATATATATATATTTTTCGGGATATAAAGTATCCTATATCCTCGGCATCAAATATATATATATATATATATATATATATATATATATATATATATATATATATATATATATATATATATATATCATTTTCAGCCAAATCAGTTCCATAGTTTTTCCGCGAAAACGGAACAGACAGACAGACAGTTACTTTCGCATTTATAATATAATAATTAATAGGGTTTAAAAAACCTTATTTTTTTATGCCAATACATTAATATTATTATTATCATTTTATGGCTATAAAATAAACTAAAATATTATGATTTCTTAAAGTTTTGAATAACATAATATGGTTCCAAGAATAGTTATAGTTTCTCATACATTGTCTTAGAATTTTTTGTAAAATGTGTCGATTACCCATTTAAATCTTACTGATTACTTATTGAAAGCCATAATTCATAATTTATTTATAGAAAATCTAGAGCTAAATACATTTGAATAAACAAATACAATTAACAAAAAGAAGCCAATGACAAGTTTTCATGAATAAGCTATTACATTACAAGCAGACGTAAGAATGGCACTGAGATACTAGTCACGCAGTTTAGTTTAAAAGTTTAGGTATAGACACCGTTGAGCTCATGAAATACTGATCACAAACAAGTCGATATCATAATGTTCCTATTGCATGGCAAACTAAAGGATTTGGTTTGAATAATAGTGATTAAGTTTGTTGTGCGTGCGTCAGGTGATGGGTCCGCGCAATCGCGGCGCAGTGGAGCGGCGTTGGTGCGCGCGGCGCACGCCCGTCGCGGACATATTCCGCGGGCGCACGCGAGTGCGCCTGCACCGCGCCAACCACCACCCGCCGCACGCCCACGCCGACGGCACCACCACCGACGCGGTGCAGCCCTTCTTCACGCTCCAACTCGACATTGAGGTAAAACTATAGTTGAGCCCTAATGCCCCATTTGAAGTTTTATATGAATACTGACGAACTTACTTTGTAACAGTATCAAAAGTATTATAACAATTTAAACCCCATAATTAGCTTATTTCTTTAGAAACGTAACACACGACAGTGTTGTGTTTGTCAACACTTTTTATATATATTAGTGACGTGACCTGGAGATTGATGTATAATCAAATAGTTTAAACATAAATAATTCTACATTTTAAAGATACAAAAGCAACAGAACATATTTTTTTTTTATAATAAATTGTTTTTTTTTAATCAATTCAGTAATGCTTGCTTTTCTATATCAATTCCAATGTTAAAATGTATCATCCTCGATAACTCATGTAATTATTAATCAATTTGAGAGGTGCCAAATGTGGCTTTGAATGGCCGAATGTATATGTAATACCACCCATAGCCAGGTAGTGGTAGGGTGTTTGTCTGATGGATACCACTTCCTGATCTAAAGTATGCCGCCATAACAACCTTAAGTTGTGTTCTAGTGTTAGTAAACAGGTTTTACCTTTAGAAAACAGCAGAACATTGGTAACACGTCCAGTATTGTTAATGCCCAAAGGCAGTTGTGACTGCTTTCCATCAGGTGGACCGTCTACCTGTCTGCTGTTCCATAAACATTTGAGAATTAACAGAATACTGATGTAATTGACATGTCTATCTATAGTAGTATTTAACAGTCCTTTTTATCAAAATACAGATACTGGTTTTGTAGTGACTGACCTATATAAACCAAAACCATGACTGAGTGGTGTCCAATAGGATTCTTGAAAAAGTGCTAGACAAAATATGTATACAGGTGGCCAGAATAGTGATGTTCAAAAGTAAAATTTTGTTAGAGTACATGAAGGGGTACCTGAATCACCTTGATGTGTGTTATACTACTTCTTTTCTTTTAGTTTTTAGGTTATTAATTTTTCTGTGAATTTTGGTAAATTTTGACCATATTGCCTTTAAATATTTTTTAGTATGTTTATTTGGGATTTTTTTATGTAACCTAATATCAATGCAAGTTACAAAAATTATATTTGAAAGTGAAAAACATTTAAAGTGAATCAGTCTCTAATAACTAATCTTAAAACAAAAATTGAAATAACTAACTCCATATTTTAATAGTAATACAAAAAAATGTTACCTTTAAAGGCCAATTTTTTGCCTTAACCGTTTCAGCGCGCGTCGAGCGTGAAAGAGGCGCTGGAGCTGCTCGCGGGCAAGGACACGCTCGAAGGCGTGAGCGACGCGTGGCAGCAGCTGTCGCTGGAGCAGCTGCCGGTGGCGCTGCTGCTGCACCTCAAGTGCTTCCAGCTCGACGCCGACGGCCACACCGCAAAGATCGTTAAGAATATCGACTTCCCCATCGATCTCAAAATTGACCCCAGTGAGTTGATCTCTATGTAGTGGTTTAGAAAATGCAATATTTACTATTATGATTGGATAAATTGCTACATATAACTGACAGAAACATTTCGAGATTGTTATGGAAAAACATCGTAAGCGACGGATTTTACGTATTTCACTTTTCTTATTGCAACATAAAGCTAAAATAAATTATATCTCAACAAAAATATCCCTAAGCCATATAAATATATGCGTTAATGGCAAAATTATGAACATACTAAAAATCTGAGATTTGAGATATTTTTAAAAAATAATTTGTAAAATAGCTCTCCTGTAAAATGTAATATGGTGTTCTTATGGTGTTCTTCCATAACACGCTCAATGTTTTACTGTCAGTTTGAAGCATCTATTGACCATATTAGAACGCAATATTAGTACATTATGTGTAAAACTTAAATGTGTTCTGAGCTAAGTTAATTCCATAAGTTTGCACAGGTGCAATTACTATGTTATTGGGTTCGCAACTAAGTAATTGCAGATTTTGATGACAGATGGATTTTACTTTCATGTTCATGTGTTCAAAGTACCAAACTTTTTTTCTTATTCTTTGGATATTTCTACTTTTCATTGAGTTAAAAATTATATCAATTAGTTCTTTTCTTTTGTTTTTAAAAATGGAAGAACAAGACATATTGTATTATTTCCGAGTAGGCAGGCATATAAGAAATGATGTGCCATAATATGTGAAGCCTTGAAAAAAAGGCAGTGTTAAAATTGGTTAGTTAGATTTCATTCTGGTGATTATCATTGAAAATTGCTCAGATAATCTTGCCCTCCAGAAGTTGATGAGACTATTAAATCAATTTAGATGAAGAATCTTAATGTATTGCATACATGCATTGTAAAAAATTATGCTTTTAAACAAAAATTTTGAATTTTTATTCTTGAAATCCGCAATCATTTAATTGTTAACATAATAAGTGAGTTATAGTTCATCGAGACTCCTCTACTCAACACCTTGACTCTTAACGCCAATATGGTGCCAATCAAGCAGGCCCCTAAATAAAAATAACACCACACCAAGGGATAAAACGACGGCTGTCTATTCAACAGCGGTAGTGGATTCATAATGGCCTAATATTGGAATGTAATAACTGTTAAAACAATATTAGGATATAAACATAAATCTTACAATGATGGTACTTATTTTTCGTCTCTGAATGTGACAAAACTTGTCATTAAAATGTGGACATATTAGTCTGAGTAAAATTTTTAAAAGCATTGAAAAGTAATTCATATGATACATATGTGGTCAACTGCAAATGATTTTTTCTAATGGCAGAGATAATGTCGTCCAAACTTAAATATACGACGAAGCAGCGCCTGTACAAGTTGTTTGCGGTCGTATATCATGAAGGCGTTGAAGCCGTCAAAGGTCATTATGTGACAGACACCTATCATGGACAAGTCGGTTGGATACGGTAAGTTTTAGTAATTTATGTTTAACAGCATTAAAAAGCTGTAAGGAAAGTCCCTATTTCAAAATTATACAAATTTTTCTAATCTATTATCCATCCTAAGGTTGTCTGGATGAAATTGCATTTAGCGATAAGATTGCCTATTATTTTCTGTTCTTAAACTTCTTGAATTGTATCTTAATGTTGTGCAATAAAGTATATTCTATTCTATTCTCTGTATAGGATGGGAACTATTAATTATTATGGTAAATGCTAAGAAATAATTAGAAAGAATATTTAAAAAAATCTTTACTATCATTTGTGTTGTGAATCTCTATTCCCTTGATTGATAGCTACTAGAAATATTAATATTATTAAATAATATAATAATAATAGTCGTAGATATAAATAATATGTTAATTTTCTAGTTATATGTTTGTCAGACTAAAAATAAAGTAATTCTTCTAAAGTGCTCAAAATAATTTTAAAAATATTTTCTGACATTGTCAGATTTATATAAAAACACATCACATACAAAGAACATTGACAAAAAGTTCATTTCAGTAGTTTTCACCTAATGTTCTAACAGATAGACAAAAACTCTTAAGTATTGCATTTTCAGAATCTGATCCAACTTATCTCCTCTGTTTTTTTTTCACATTTTTAAATGCATTGTACAAACTCGAACAATTTACAGATTTATTGTAATATAGATTACTTAGTATAAATTAAAATATCATGATAGTATTAATTTTAATTACTCATTAAACAACAATGTATTTGGCATATGCTCAGGAGCAAGTTCCCAAAGTGGAGCAAACTAGTAACCCACTAGCACCCAAGCATTGGCAAAAGGAGTAGGGGAAGACAGAGCAAGCGCTGGGAGGATGAGATCAGGCTTGGTGCTGGATCCTACTGGCGAATACTGCCTTAGACAGGCAGTACTGGCATTAGCTGGAGGAGGCACTCTGAGAAGAGTCCTGGTCTAGGAGTAACATTCAAAAATTACCTCATCTCAGATCTAAGGCTATATTATTATTATTAAACAACAATATGCTATTTGACTTTACAGTTTACAATGATGCAATATATTTTTCGTCTCTGAAAGCAAACAAACTTGCTGTGTAGACACACATGACTGAGTATCTATACAATCTATTCACCAAAACACTTGTATAACTACATTTCTATAAAACACAACAAATATTGATTACAGATATGACGATTCAACCGTGACTCAGGTCAGCGAGGCCCAGGTGCTCAAACCCAAGCCGCCTCGAATGCCTTACCTGCTTATGTACAGACGCCACGACTCGTTGCCCACACATCGGCCCACAAACAGAACGGACTGAACCAACACCTAAATTACAGGTTGACCCCTCGGTTCATTAGTACGGTCAGGCCGTGGATTTGGGATGCTTTATGCCAGTTTTCTATATAGTACTATAGTACTAACCATTCACTTGCCTTGCTTTTCTTCGGCATCAGTGCAAGGTAACTACATTTTTTGGCGACATTATTTCTTTTCTTTTCATCAAAATTTTTACATTTTACATGTACAGTCGCGGGATAATAATGTTCGTCACCCTAAAGTCGACTTTTGCTTGCACAAGTACAAGAAACAATACTGCCAACATTTTAATAAATATTACATTTTTAAATTACAGAAATGTAAAACAATAAAATTGCAATGTTGACAATGACAGACGCTGAGATTAATAATAAGAAACAAAGAGGATATATCAATTAAAACCAACAAAGAGGTTTTACACGTCTAAACAATTTTCTTAAACAAGATAGAAAATCAAACAACTTTGGTCTAAGTAATCTTAAACTTTGTTGTCAACTACTTAAAAATGATTTTCTGTAGAACAGTGTTCTGTGACTTAGTTTAAAAAGGTAGCATCTGCTCGCGGAACGGTAAATGAATCAATCTGAAAATTGGCGAACATTTTCATACCGCGACTGTACATATCACAATTTTGACGACAAAAATAATGACAACAAAATATGTCGTTACAAGGTCCTGCACTGACGCCGACAATATACTTAAATACAAGTAATCTTAAGATAAAAGATTAGTAAGATTACAAACCCGGAAAAAGTTCATAATAGTTTTAGTCCAATGGTGTGCTATGACAGAGCACACTTTTATGTTATAGCGTATTGTTAACACTTATGAAATTATATAAAATGGTCTAATGTAGTATTATAATGAGGTCTTGGTCGATTCATGGTTGTCTATGTTCAGCTTATTAAATGATTTTGTGATGTTATAATAATATGAACTCGCATTTTTAATGTTATTCAAGAATTAATGATATCCAAATGCACAGTTCCATTAATAAAATCGTTATAAATCAGATCATAGTAGAAGCAAGTTGCTATATTTTTTTAACTGCTTCTTTTATCTGCTGTAATATAACAAGCACATTGTGTTGTGTTTCTTTCATATGGCGTTAAAGTCAACAATATATTTAATTATTTTATAATATTTGGAATCTAATCGAACATTTTGTATAATTTATATGGATATACATATAATTTACCAATGTTTGCTTAGAAAATGTTTTTAAATTTAACAAGTGATTTAAAACTAAAAATTCATGTTATCTTTTTTTTGTATTATTACATGAAATTTGTATGAAACATGGGGCATATAGGAAATATTTTAACAGACTATTATGTCTAACCCAAAAACTGATTATGTCTAGGATTAGAAATGGCAATAACAAGAAAGTGAATATGCGTTTTTAAAAGGTGAAAACATGGAATTAAAGGAAAGCATCCAAAATCTATGGTCTAGTTGTATTACGAGGCCAGTGGTTGGTGAAATTTAAACTATTAAAATGTGCAAAAGCGCTAAAATGGATCTCAACATTATAATGAGTCCTATTTATATTGATGTGTTAATAAATTGTTTGTTGTACAGCTGAGTTGTTTCATATGAAAATGTCATTCATTGTATATCAATCGAAAGCTGTATAAACACTTATGTCTCTAGTGTTCAAAAAGCATGTTGTTAAAACAAGGTCTGCTATGTTCATCTAATGTCAATGTTCCATCTGGGATAATGTTAGTGTTAGGGGCTGTGGTCAAATGCGTCTTATTTATAGCGTTAAAAATAACGCCGTTAATGATTAGCTGCATTAGTGTATATACATATGTTCTCTGTCATTGTTTAACGTTATTTACAATATTGCATCACTAATAACACATTAAATTTAATGTTACATCTGCCTGAAACAGGCGCTAACACTATCCTAGATGGAGCAGTAACGTAAAAGTTAAGATATTAACATTTTGAATTGAAACTATTTTATCAACTAAAGTAGTATAAATGAAAGCTATGTGCTGTTAAAGACTATATGAGAACGATAATCTTTAAAAGCAAACGTGCTATATATAAGCTATAGCTAAAATGAAATTAAATATAAAATTCAAATGCAGAAAGTACATGTTTTGCACATATCAGGTATTAGTTTTATGTCCCTGCTACAAATGCGATAGTGCCAGTGACTGACTAAATACAATTTAAAACATTACAAAATATTCATTTAATGATTAGCTACTTTAATTTATATACATGAGTTATGGAATAATGTTTAACATTGTTAAAATGTCGTATCTCGAACGCAATAAACCTTTGTCTACGCCTGCGTGATAGTCACTAACATTAACATGGTCGCAGGTGTAGCAGGGACATTACAATGACGATATGTTTTTATTTTTGAACACTAAAAGGAAAGTACTTTGAATGTAAATAGATTCTTTTTTCTATAAACTTGTGAATAATTGTAAATATAAGGTTTTCTTTGCATTTCTTGAAAACTTTAGGAAATATATTTGAATAAAGAAATAATTTATTTTTAAGATTTTCTCATAATGGTTATGTTAAATTACGTTTGTGTTTTAAATGCTTATTTATTATGATATGCAACATTATCCATGCAAAATATTTATGACACTGGCATACTCACTAATTTTTATAAATGTATCTTTCATATGTGAAAATTGGCATAGTGTGAATATTGTACAAAAATTGTACATTAAACCTTATGAAGTACAAAATTTTCTTTGTTCAGCTTTTTAATAGGAATATATAAGTTCTATTGTAAATTTTGTGTAAAAATGTATGAACGCAAAAAATATAGTTTAATAGCTGCTCTATTTGACGAAGTCCTCTTGTCTTTATCGTGTATGCTATATATTTTTTGTGTGAACAATCTGTTTTGCTAGTGTGGGGAAAGGTTGTTGATGTCATTGGAACTGGAAAAACTCGTAAGTGAAATATAGTGAATGTTTCCCTTATATATTCTTGCCAGTGCTGATTTAGTACGGCGTTAATGCTGAATTACTGGTGTGATGATTTCATTGCAATTACATACAACTTACATAGCATACATAATGGTTTGATAATATCCGGGTGTATGTGACGCCACACTAGTACTTTTACACAGAATACCGTCAGCATGGAAACAAAATCCAGAAGATTTTTTTTCAGATATAAATAAAACAATATTAAAAATAGGAAGTCCACACATGTACTCATGTGATTAATGAGACATGTCACTACTGCAACGAAGACCGAGAGGACTTCGTGAAATTGAGCGTAGTTAATAATGTGTACATTAGAATGAGGGACAATTCTAAATTTAGTACAGTCTTAACCAAACTTTATGGTATATTAAAAATAGCCGCAGAAGGCTGTGCAATATCTGATCTTGCGTCTTAAAACTTTCAATTGGGTAGACGACATATTTTGCAATAAATTCTAAAACGATTTTCATTTAAAAGATTGCCTTTTAAAATAGTGTGCTATTATCTTAATTTTAAAAATAATTCTCAATACAGTTTAAACAATGAATACGCTATTTGATTAGATAAAGTCATGACGTCATAGCTTGCTGTTCGCGTACCTAATTTATTACCTTTACATATTTGATTTTGTATGGATATACCGTGATGTGATGTCACAATTCTAACAAGTCAAATAGTTTATTGATTATTGTTTAAGCAGTATTCAATAGCTTTTAATGACAACTATTTTTTCTGCACTTACGTTTCTTTTGAACTCTATCTCAATTGTTTTATGCTATAAAATCTATTATATTCTATTAAAATTATTCATAACCTGAAATTTCGAAAGTGGGTCGAAAGCATGATATTAAAAACGCATACTCTCTTCAGAGTACATTGCTATAGAATTTATTGTATAATTGAAAACCCAATTGCTAAGAACAGCCATCAAGTTAGAAGTATGTACAAGTTGAATTTTTCAAATGGGCCTTCAGGGCCGAATCACAAACTGCACAAAATAGCGAATAATACTAAAGGAGTCTCGAGACCGATTTTGATGAAAACTTATAAATAAATTATTATTAAATTTTTCAAAAATCTAATCGAGACACCTTTGAGTATTTTTCATTATTTCATATACTCTAGGATTTGACCCTGAAGGCCCACTTGAATAATGCAACCTTTAAACTTGTGTAATACTAAGCCATTGTTGCTTGTTGCAAAAATCGCAGGTAGATTTGTTATACGACAATATGGAATTGTGGTTATAAATTATAAAAATGTAATAACATAGATGTTAATAATGAAATAATTCATGATACATATTATTTCTGGAGTGCTTCAACGATTAGTCATTTATCGTTGAAGGTGAATGTTGAGAATAAACTAAAAGAAAGTACAAAGCTTAAGATATTGTTGTGATATTAGTCTTGAAAGAAACCAGAATGCATTTCCATGATACCATTTGTATTCATTGTTGGAAAATTGCAGGAAAAAATAAAGACTGTTGGTATGTGGTAGACAGAGGAAGAATATGTAACTTGAATATACATATTAGTACATATTTCGCGATTAAATAAGTTAGAGTTGTGTTAAGTGAAGAGATTTTCGTTGATACTATAAAGCCAACTCCATACTTTTGCCGCAGTCACTGCCAACTTCCTATTTTCGTGGGAACTTACAAAATATATTGAATGTGAATAAATAATAGTTGTAAGATTATTTTTTTTATTGATGCAAGTCATTTGTTCTTTTTTTAACTTAATAGCTGTAGAACATTGTTTTATAGTTAAGATGGTAAGTCGTTTGAAGATTTTTCTAGTGCTATAAAGTGGTTAAAATGCCCGTTTCTGTATCTTCCTTTCACTTGCCTTACTATCTATCGGTTAGAATTTGACATAAGCAAGACAAGTAATGCCAAAATTCAACCGATGGTAAGGTAAGGTGAGTGAATGAATTAAAGATATGAAAACGGGCCATAAATCCCTGAAACCACGTGAAGCCAGTTAAGACAGCAAGTTAAAAAAAATGAAAATCAAGTTTATGGTCAAAACAGTTTTGGAACAGGAAGTTGACTATAGCTGAAACTGAGAGTATGGATTTAGCTTGGGGCCTAAGCCTTAAGCCATATTCAGATGAGGCGTCTTACGCGCGAGCAATGCAACGAAGCGCGTAGAACGCGTTGTGTGGACGGGGCCTTATAGAGAAACGGTGCTCTCGAGACTGCTAGGCGGAGTGAAATGTGCCCTTCTATAATGTGATAAAGTGGAGCGTGAGCTAATTGTGGATTGTTTACTTGTAACCCACTGTACAGATATTGTTACGAACTATATAAATAAGTGTTAACTATAAATAGATTATATTATCACGCCGTTGATGTGTTGTGTGTATGTGTGCTGAGGAGGTGTCTGTTTTTAATATTATTCCGAATGCGCATCGCTATGTTTTCTGTTTTCTGTTTTCAATTGCATACAACTCGGGGCTGTCCGATTTCGCGAACGGAACGAATAGAGGAATTTATATTTTGTACTTATTCAATCGAAATAAGGTATAGGGTAAGGGTAAGCTATACCACTGTTGGCATCCTCAATGATTGGCACCTTAATAATTTATTCAAAATATGTATTAATTTTTTTTAATATTTTTTGAATTGAAACTTCTTTAGAATCGTTGTGATTTGAAACTCGATGAAACGAAAAAGAGATAAACATATAGGACTAAGCCTGCCAGAGAGAGAGATAAGATACATTATACAGCGTTTCATACTCCTCGCTCTCCTTTTTGTGCGGTGCTTCGTAGCCTCTTCACTCTTAGAGTCTACTAAACGTTGTAGATGTAATTTTGTTCGCCTGTATATTAGCTGAAGTTTCATTTCTACTGCGTGTGTACTGCACACACACACACACATTTTTTTTATATTGCAACCATACAATGATACTAATAATCTTATTGTATGGGTACAGGATAAAAAAATATTGAGATTCTTAACATCTTAGAAATTGGTTGGGTGCCAATCATTGAGTTTACCTTATATTTGTGTTTGAAGATAATAATTACTATCGGGGGTATAGGTATTAAAAATATGGTACTTTTACTTTTAACATCCTTTTCAAATCTTTTACCGTCCTGTTTGTCTATTTGCCCAGGTTTCTACGCCGTTAATTTTAATTATTATTTAAAGTTTAGTATTTTTTTGCTATTGACACTTGAAGTTTGCAATACAATTTTCTTAGATATAGTTTTTAGTTCCACCAATGTAGACATACGCATCGATTGCTTAATTTTTTATTATTATAAATTACATTTGAGTTGTATAATATCAAAAACGGCTTTCTCCATTTGAGATAAACGTGATAAACTTATTTTCAATTATAGTTTAGCCAGAATACTGAACATTAAACAGAACTTACTTCATTGTTGTCTATTGCAATATTTTAATAGACGTATTGAGAAACGATTAGAGATAATAGACAAAATTTTATCATTTATAACTTTTTTCCTCAAAATGTGGAGATTGCCTTCCTTGATATTATACAACTCATTTGTGATCTACCGTGAATGTAAATCATTTATCTTTTATTTTAATATCGAATTGCATCATTTAAACTATATAGTTATGTTCTAGACCCCAAATAATAATTCATTTCATTTAATGAAATCAAAACTTCATTTTAATTATTGTTACATCGTAAATTTATAGTTATAATATAAAATATGATTTAATGATTTCAATTAATATAATGTTTAAGTACGAATTTTAACAATATACATGAATTGTCCGATGTCATTCATATTTGTTGATGTTTGAAATTTAATTCGTAACTTTTTGGTATGAGTGTATATATTTAGGTATTAAAACTGATTAAACTAAATTGACCAAAAATGTGGATGTTATCCGAAATTGCTACTAAATTAGCTTTTATACATAACGTGTTATAAAAAATAACATAAAAATGCCAATACAGTTGTTAATATAATTTATTTAAAATTAATAAAATATATTAAATGGATGTCTTTAAACGCACCTATTATATAACGGATGGTAAGGAATATGTTAGTTTAGTCATTAGTCAATTTAATAACTACTATATTAGAAATAATACACGAAGTAGGTTTAGTTTCGTATGATAGTCTCTGAGAGCAATGGAAATTAATTGTACACGGTTTAAAGTAATTTTCCTAAAATGTAAGTAAATTTACTCCATGCGTATACGAGATTCGCATACGCATGGCCGCCATCTTTGTTTTAATGGTGTTCATTAATGTATATTGTTGATTTTTACGGTGCAGTTTTATTTAAAAAATGTATGTTATAAAGAATGAACAATTGTTGTATGATTATTTTTATGCAAGACTAGTGTGTTTTTATAGATTGATTATTTGGTTAACTAGCACCTAAACGCGGCCTCTCGCCTCGCTTAGGAGTTAGTCCCATCTAGTGTTTTAAAGCAAATATATAGTGTAAACTATACCGTTCTTAGGGCATCTAGTACATTTATTCAAGATCATTAAGATATTGTTTTACTTTATACTACAGTAGAATCCGGCTTATTATGACTCCGTCTATCTTGACCAACCGCTTAATATGAAGTAATTACACGAAATTATAATAAACTCTTAATATGACAAGTTTTTGTAAATTATGTCCGGTTATAGTGACAATGATAGCAGTTTTAGAAAGAATCTAGTGCTTAAAATGATGAATTAAATTGATTCTAATCAAAACAACTCTTCTACAAAAATAACAGTGCTAGATGCAATTCTTATAGTTAATGGTGCCTGGAACAAAATTTATTAATTATATAATAATGATTTTCTTAGCATGCTTTGTAATTTGTATGACGTCCACTTAACGGGTTTGTCACTTCCCTTCGATGTCATTATAATCATCAATCAATCGAATAATCATAAACTTTAATGAAATATCATTTAAAGTGGCCACGAGAACTTAGTTTCGGGATATGGAGACATGAATCCGACTTTCCGCCGATGTCTATTTGTTTGAAGAGTATTCTAAAACTTGAAACATTCATGAATACTTGGCTAGATTTATAAATTGTGAAAAGCCATGTTTGAAATTGTAGACGATGGCGTGTTGCAATATTTATTTCTACATTTTATTAAAAGGACGGACAAAAATTATGTTTTAGGAAAAATACATTAAAATTGAGTATCATAACAACTAGCTAAGCTTTTTTATATGTATAACTCGGTTGTTGTTTATTCGTTTATTTTGGAATGTGGGTAGTTAGTAATAGATAGTGTAGTTAGTGATATAACTGGCAATAATGGAATAGTTGACGTTTTGACACCAATTTTTAGAATTTGGTATATCTCGTTTAGTAAACATAAGCGTATATAAACCGCGCAAAATTTAAATGCACCTCTAGAGAAGTTAAGTACAACAACACAGCTGCTGAAGGTACGGTACTTCAGCGACCGAATTATCGCTCTTAATATTCCGCTGGCATAACACACCAAAGGTGCCGAACAGTTTGAATTACGCAGCGTGTAGTTCAGCGTTACGCGGTAGAAAATAGTACCGTAAAAAACTTTTTTCCAAACATTGTATTATAAAAACCTATCTATTCCTTCAAAGTGTTAATTTTATCGTCGGTCGCGAACGTGTCGCATAATTGTTGATTGCTATTCAAAATAAATTGAATGCGTTCTCACGGAAAGAGTCGCTAGTAATTTCGGTTGATGTGTCATAAGGTACTTGAAAAACAGCGTATTTAGCCGAACGTTCATTTCGGCAAATGTGTCGCTAACCTAACTATTACACCTGACAGTTCGCTGCAAGAGAGATGGCATGCAAGTCCAAAAGCGGCTGAGCGATATAAGCAACAGTCCATTGCCAACTCTATACGTACCACCTCGTGAACCCAATAATTATTTTTGTATGCATTGACGTGTACGAACTTCAAGGTGGTATATAAATTTTGCTCGTACTATTAACGGATCACAAAGCATCGATGTCTGAAATTGTAGGATTGATTAATAAATAAAATTATTATTGTTGTTACCTGAATAAATTTTACCTGATTTCTATCTCTAGACGGTATAGACCTAAAGTTTGTATAGCAAAAATTAAGTATAAAATTATGCGATTTTCGGTTTAGACCTTTTTGCCTTTTAAAAGTTTTATTCGTTTGTGGGTCGTTGATTCGATTGAGTTATAACTTTGTATGGTTGTTGGCATTATTATAAGGTAACCGACATTCTACTATTCTTTGAATACGCGACTCGCGACTCGCGACTCGAATTATTTACTAATATTTTAATAGAATTTCTTATATTATACAATCGAAAAAAATACATAACCCATAAGCAATAATCTCTGCACCTACATTACATTACATTTTCGCGGCGTAATTTTAATATGCATTAGTTCGAAATAACTCCGCACGTTTCTTGGTAATAATTTGAGCCCACGTCGTCGTTGAGATGGGACTCAGTTGCCTTACCCACTAAGCTAACACGGATTGTCGAAGCATTATTTAGGATTTACTATATATTTGCTAAGTACTAAATATCGCTGTGGTGTTTCCATCTCAGATCACTACTATCCTAATTTTAGTTATAATTTACAATATAATTTTCTTGATTAACAATTTTGAGGAATTATCCAGAACTAAGTGTATATGCATATATCGCACTTTTAAAGGCAATCCCGTACTGAAAAATATATTTTCAGAAGCGTTTAAGTTTCATCATTAGTTTGCATGTCATATAGACAAAATATTGTGTTCAACATACAAGGCATTCTTTTTGGTAACAATCTTAACGCTATCTAACTTTATACGGAATTTAATTTAAAAAATGCTTGAAATGAACAATAATGAAATATACGCTAAATTATACTACAAATCGTGGGAAACTCACTATAATTTCAATAATTACAAAAAAATTAGAAGTCAGTTGCAAACATTTTCTATAAAATATAGTTTAAGTCAAGGTTAACGATTAAACAATAAACTTCACTTTGCACTGCTATGAAGGTTACGTCTCATCCTTGCAATATTGAGATAGCAAGTATAAATAAGTCTTGCGCAGAAGGTTTGCCGATGGTGGTCGCCCCTCCCGCTTCCTGCGACTGGGACCGTGGCTTGTCTAAGTACTAAGAACTATACGGTCGCAGTTATGGGAGGCGAGAGGGATTCTTATCGGCAAACCTGCGCACGACTTTTAAGACAATGTACGTTTGTATCCATTTTTAAATGAATACGAGGCATAAGTCCAATACAACAGCAGTGTTGTATCGACAGGTTCAGGGACGTCGTCAAATAGCCCAGTCCTCGTTTAGGCAGGTCCAATCTACGTCCGTGTTCAAAAATGGATATCGTGAGCAGAAGTAAAATTTTGGTCATTTTAAGGATTTTGCCTTGAAAATGGCCAAAATCGTCGTTAAATAACAAAAAGCATACAACCATGAATCATCAAGTAAACATAAACAATCGAAAAAATGAATTGCGGTAAAGCTTTGATATGTGAAACTGTCAGTATGGCAAAGGACATTTGATTCATACAGCCTATAAGTTTTAATTTTGAAAATAATCTGATTGATTTATTATTGAGATGATTATATTATGTTAATTATATTTACGGTATATATAGGTCGAATTATATTAAATTAATTATAACTGTGCACCAATTCTTTTAAAATAGTTCGTTATGAATTATTTGGCTAAATGTCACTTACTCATGTCAAATAAACACTGACCTCCATTAAAAAAATAAGAACGAATTAGACGGATATCAAGTTAAATATTTTAATTATCGTTATATTTTTACCCTAGTTAAACAAACTTGAGAATTACTTCAATATACATATTTTATGTTATACAATTATGGGTTATTAGTAGTTTCTGTCCATTTATAATTGTCCGTTGTAGCTAACCTAATTTTAAATGTTGAAAATTTGTGTTTATTACCCGCAGAGCTGAGTTACGTTAGCTCTGTAAGTGTGCATAGGTTTGATTATAATGTTTATAACACCGGGCAATCTGTAGTGCGAAAGAGATGGCATGCGAATCCTGATAGCGACCAAGAGAGAAAGCAGTAATTCTCTCGGCTCTATACGTGCCACGCGCGATCCGTTATGTATTGCGCAATGACTTTAAACTTCAAGGACGCATTCGAGTTTTACTCGTATTATAACGGTTCGTCTTTAAAGTTGCGGTATATATAATTTTGTTTTTATAATACTTGAATCTATAGCGTAAGACTGAGCGCAGGGTCCCCGAATGTCGCATTTTATGAAACAACAGTAGCCAGTAAGGTTTCTCGCTTATAATTGCTGCCTTTTAATTATTTAAGTGTATCATATTTATTTTAAATTATTGTATCACTGGAATCAGTATATTAACTAAGTTTTTTATTGGCTAGTTGAAACTTACTAAAAAGTCATAATCTGTGAACTTGACACTTTTGGGTATACGTCGACGACGACGACATATTTTTTGGCATATTTAACTCCACGATGCCGCGATGGTGTAAGAAATTAATACACACCTATTTATTACAACGGAATGTAAAATTAATTTTTAAGGGCACCAAATTAAGACTAAGTTATAAACTTGTACAATGAAGAAAACTTATATTGTATTCTACTTATAATCCCTTAAGACTATAAATAGAAAACCTAGGTCATTGAAGTCGATGGGTAGACGGCTGGTTACGTTAGCTTACTGTAAATAAATATTTAGACTCGTATACTGGGCAAATATAAATGGCATATCATTTTTAGAATGATAAAAAAGTATCTCTGTTAATTTGAAATATCAACGAATTTATTTTCAGCAAATTCTTGTAGACGCTATAGGTATTGTTAATATACTGATTTCAGTATAGTTTATAGTAATAGTATTATAAATTAAAATTGTTATTAACCTATACATTAATTTAAAGAGTTTAATCAGTTAGAGAACGTTCCTGAAAATTGTAGTTTTTAAGATATTTGATCAAAAATAGTTGTGAGTGAAATAGGGATAGATATCTCTTAAGTTATTTATATAGCGAAATGCAGCTTGTAACTAATGGGGTTTCGGTTTGTGGGTACCAATGTTTAATATTGATAATTACAATGTAATTCAAGAATACTGGGAATGCCTATCGCTTACTAAAATTAGCTCTGAAAAGGCCCGCCCACAAACGTTTCCAGAAGCGGTCACAATTATTTCTTCTTTTAGGTTATGTTATAGTAAAACTTCACTAAACTCTACCATAATTTTGTTATTTAACATATTTTTAGAATATTAGTCCAAGTCAAAACTTTGTAATCTTAATAAGTGTCTTCACAATTTTATGTTTGACTGAATTTTGTTTATAAAATTTTCATTGCAAGGCCACTTTTTTATTTGTCAGCGCGGAATCGGGTATGGTCGGTATACGCGGTACCGAAAGCTTACCGAGCATCTTTATGAGCGTTTCCTGATTCGCTTGGTGTTGCCGCTCCCGTTTTGCTACCGCGCATACCGAACATACCGACAATTCGGAAAGCGGCCTAACTATAGTTAGATTGTAAAGCTACATGTTTCACAAACTTTTCTAACCATCCTAAGGTTGTCTGGAAGAAATTGCTTGTAGTGATAAGACCGCGTATTGTTTTCTGTACTATTACTGTATCTTAATATTGTGCAATAAAGTACACTCTGCTCTAGTTAAAACACGAGTAGAATGTTTTGTGACGCCCTCAGGAAATGATTTACAAGCTTTTTCAGAGTTAATTTTTTAATGGACGATTGTAATTTCTTGTATTTTTTTCCATGTTACTACGTCCTCTTTAACCGATCTTTCTAAATCATTAGTTTGTTTAATGCTCCGAATAAAATAACTAAAATATAATTTATAGATTAAATTACATTATTTTAATTTAATTCATCACGGACAGTTTTGAAACGGCTCTCGGTAATAATAAATTACAGGCCGCGACAAAAAACTGTCCTCTAGATAGCTGCAGGTGATAGCGCAATATCGTACAGGAATGCCAGGAATGACAATTGCCTAGCAAAAAATTTGCGCTGAAGCTGTTCTAAATTTTGCACAATCATATGGCCCCATATTATTATTCTTTTGCTTTTTAACACTATTATTGTTATAAGGTAAAAAATTAAGTCACAATAAGATTATTTTAAATCCATAAATAATGTTTTAAATAATAAAACTTCTATGAGTGACAAAAGAAGGTTTATTTCAATTAATTAATTAGATATTTTTCTATCGCATGACACTTTTATAAGTGTAAAGAGAGTAGCTTTGTGTATCAATTTAATGTTCTTTCTACGATATATTTAAATATCTTTGGGTTTAGGATGTTTCTTATCTAGCATCATCTTTACTGGGTGATTGACATTCTCAAAGAGCGATCATAAATTTTGGCGCACACTATATTTGACACCACACAAAAATAATTTTATTTCTCTTTAATAAAACGAAAAGACCTGTTATATTTTACGTATGGACGATCTTTACTTGCTTTCTTTATATTATTAAAAGTCGCAATAGTTCTCTTTTAAATGTGAATAGATCAAGCAACCATCATTTACAACTTCGATATCAACGTAGATAAAATGCGTTTTAGTATTAAATCGATGCTTGGTTTGAATCCATGCGAGACGTTTTCATTACATTAATAAATTATTTTATAATACTTCAAACAGCCATAATGACCCGCTCTCTATATTTCTGGATCACAAAACTATATAACAGAAATTCGCATATTAAATCTGTTATCTCTCTGTCTGTATTCCAACGCCCAATCTCTCTAGATGTCTGCGCAAGACATCTAGAGAGATTGGGCGTTGGATATAGGGTAAAATAAATCATTTGCAAACCTGTCGTTGTATTCAAGATATCTTATTTTGTTTTATTTATATGGTATTATTGTATGGCTACAAAATAAAAAATATTAAACCAACTATAACTAGTAACCATAGTGCCAACTATGATATAATTTACCCTACATACGTACAACCGCACCAATGCCTTGTTTCTAGATGTGAGTTATGAAAGAAAAATTTTATTTACGTGAATCGTAATTTAATTTATTTGCCCTATTTATTTAAAACTATTCAGCCGTGGTGTTACTTTTGACAGAACTGGTTGAATCAAATCTATCTAGTCTACAAAATCTTTAAATCTGGTGCAATTTTATACAGTATAATAGTGTCTTTATTTCGAGATCCAAAATATTGTGATCTGTTTGTTTGAATTATATGGCGTTGTAATCCATCATTAATCTACTTACGTTACGTGTATGGAGATTTTGTCAAATTGTAAATCCACAGTAAGGGCCAATTCACACCAGAATGGCAGCGGCCACGCGCGTCCTCCAGACTTCACGCGCCTAGTCTCCTCTTGACTAGCTTCTTTCGGCAATGATAGGCCGGCCATACACGGACTGCTCTTGCAGTCAAGAGTCAACAGCTTGAGGCTGCCATTGATAACCGCGGGTAAGACCACCGACAAGACGCACGTGGCGCGCGGCTGTTCGCTTCACCGCGGGCGGGCGGCGGCGGCGTCGCGACCTTTTCAAGCGATCCTTTAAGTGTGTAGATAAAGTTTAAAATGATTTCACACTGAAAGTGCTCGCCGCGACGCCGCTGGCCGCTGCCATTCGGTGTGACTCGGCCCTTAGGCAAATGAATAGATGTTAATTATATGATTCACTTAGTATTGAAAACGTGAATGCTAGTCTTACATTACTTTACTTAATATCAAACATACTAAATAGAACTGTGTCTTTTGGTCTATGACTGAAATTTAAATGTAAGGTTTGACAATTTAGGGTGTTTACGTTTTTATTGGGCTCCTAATTCCATAAACTGATAACAGCGCCATCTAGTTGCCGAAGCAGATGACCCTAGAGTTCCCTTGCGAACATTAAAAGTTCGATAGTATAAGTTAAATTACAAATCAACCGAAAATCGACATATGAAATAAAGTTACAATGAACACTGGCGGTCTATCTACTTAGATTTAAACACGAAAAGGTTTTTGTAATATTGCGTATCTTTATTATTTTCATATGAGAGGTTCATTATTTAAGTTAAAAGTTAATTTTAGTGTTAAGATCCAAGGCTGTATTAATAGAAAGGAGTGTTTTTTTCCCCAATTATAATCCATGCCAAACTAATCGCTCTTTGTTAGCTTAAAGATAGTCGCGACATAACTTTTAAAACGAAATTAGTGTATTTCACTCTTTCTATAGGCTAACTTTGAGAGACCATAGTTTCATGCGGTGTATAGACAAGCCTGGCGAGTTAGAATAACCACTTCCGTGGATTCATATTAAGAATGTGACAAGTCAAAATAACGTGAGACTTTATCATGTTTTGATTCTACAAAAGTGGCAATTTTAAGGCCTCCGGTATAACCACACGTTTTGTTTTAACCAAATTAATAGATTGTGTAAAAAATACTCCTGTTGGTGATAATAGGCAATGCTTTGGCAAAATTCATACTAGTTTTAAAAAGTGTCGCTTATTATGACCAGCTTTGTAAGTTGTTATTTGGACATGTGTGTATGACTAATTATATTATAAAATAATCCTTTATTTTGGTAACAAATCGGTGTTATGAAAATTTTGTGAATAAAATATGGTGTCACTCTGATATTGAATTGTTTTATTTGAAGATCCCTTATTCACGGTCAATTTCAGATTCATACGTCGTGGAACAGATTTTCATTATTCATTGCGTACCAAAATATTCTGAAACAAATTTTTCACATTAGTACCGGTTGCGTTTAAGTCTGGCGCCCGCTTTTCTACTTATTCGCCATTTCTCGTGATCTTCGCGCATCCCTTAGGACGCTTTCTGATTTGTCGATGTAGCAGCGGTGCGGAATATGGTACTTCCGAGCGTCTATATTTCTATGATCGAATCGGAAACGCTCATACCGCTACTGTACCAATAAATCGGATAGCGGCCTTATTGTGAAACCATTGCCACAATGACGTCAAAACGGCATTTATTGAGACGTAGTAACGGTATAGTTAGACATTTATTATTTATACCCCCACATAACAAGTCGTTTCTATAACACGGTCGTACCAGCGTAAACGACTATCACTTTTTTACACTTTTTTGCTTTGTCACTTTTAGTGACATAGCAGGGACTAAAATGAAGACTACCTCGAATGCGAGAGTTACTATGTAAAATAACTTAGAAAATAATGAATAAACTGTCGGAAAAAAAACTAATGATATACCTTTGGGATACCTGGTTGGAACGATGTTTCGGAGATCGTCGAAGAAATTGTAGAATAATAAGGGTAATTACAAGATCTACTTACAAAACAGCGTATATTAATTACACTAATAAGGCCACTGCACGTTCCTGGGTAAGCTCAACTAACTTGGAGTTAACTGCTAACGGTTAAGTAGACAATTTATCTTGCGTCATCAAAAGTTAGAAGTATACCCAGGGTTAAACTTCTAAATATTTAACCCACCCATGTGGAAAGGTTAAGTCGCTAATACAGGGTTAGTGAAGTTTAATCTCAAGTATATGTTAGCTTTCTAGTGTTCGGGTACAACCAGGGGCCCAATTCTGCTATTTCAATATCTTGGTGTTGCGGAGATATTCATAGTACAATTCCATTGCGATAGTGTCAAAAATTCGTATTCTGCTAAATCTAAAATATCTCCTCGATACCGTCGCAGCAGAATAATAGTAGAAAAAAACTGATTTTACCATTAGCAGAAATATTAGCCGAAATGAATATTGAAAAGCTACCAAAATTTTAAACATTTATTTAGCAAGTTTTCCCTTGCAAATATATATATAGAGTGGCGTGCGACGACCATCATAATTAACAGAATGCCGAAATCAGGCAAACCTACGATTGAGACGATAGTGTCCGGCGATTTTGACGAGATAGTAATAGCAGAATTGGGCCCTAGTAGTACTCGAATTGTATATTTTTGTCACCTCGAGCCAGCTGTATATTTTTGCTGAAGGTTAGGCTCCATCAGCTTTTTTAATCACCATTACAATTTTGTATTTCGCTACTGTATCACATAGAAGCATATCATCACTAGTTGGGAAATTGTGGGCACGTAAACCCGACTTTTTATGCATTATTCTTAAAAAAATAACCTACTTTATCACTTTCACACTACAAAAGTAAATAAACGACATGACAAAATACGGTTAAAATAAAAACCTTCAACTCTCATACAATGCAAGATATATAAGGAAGCCTATATACAGTGTGCTGTAGTGTAAAAGAGATACGAGATATAAGGCTCGTTTTAAATCTCTGGTTGGGTTTCACCAAAAAAAGCATAGAACTTTCAATGTCACCAGCGAAACAAAAGAAATGTCAGGTTAGTTAATCCGGTGGTATTTTTTAGTGGCGCAAAGGACAATGAGAGTTAATTTTTTAATTAACTAGCCCCCGAGTTTATATACTTTACATTTATTTATTTAACCTGACTATGCGTGCAAGTGGGCCTAATGGATATTATTTTTGATCTTATTGCATTAAAATTCGAAATTGTATAAAATCTACAGTGGTCAGCATTTTATTTCTTTCGCTAAGGGTCAGTTCAAGCTAATGCAGAGTCGAAGCGTCAAGTTCATCACAATTAAAGCGATATTGCACGAATACGCGCGCATTCGCACACTTTAATTACGTTTAGAAGACAGTAATCAACTCCGACGCAGGCTAGTTTGCGTAGTAGTTAGTCGCTTGGGTTCGCGCGAACGCGCGCGCACCAATCAGCGTTGGTCACTCGCAAAAGTGCGTATTCTGTAGAATCGCGTGAATAGGCGCGAGTTTATTTTATCGTGTAGAAATATGTGCATTTGGTTGTGAAGATGAGGGTGAATTTGCTATATCACATTTTAGATTGACGCTTCAATTCTGTGCTAGCTTGAACGGACCCTTACACTTTTTCGTTTAGCTCCCATCCGCCAAGTAACGTAATAAAAATAGATAACCTACATACCCGTACTCTGCATTTGAAGATAAAATAGAATAGTAGGACTATTATAACTGGGAAAACTATGAAAGTAACCACAAGACAGCCAGCTAACGTCTCTCCAGCTGGGCATTCGCCCAATGAAAACGCAAACGTTCCCTAAAAAAATCAAAACAAGGTAATCTATAAATTTTTTACGATGATAAAACATATGGAAAATTAAAGCTAACGACTACAAACATTTTAAGTATTTTCCGATGTACTACATTATGTAAGTAAACAGCCTTGATAGATAATAATATAAATTGATGTTATTTGTTCAAATCATTATCTTACAAAGAACTAATACTATAACTAATTTAGACTCCAAATGCTACCTAAATTTCAATCTTGTACTCGTACGCGCAATTAACATTACTATTACTGAGTTCTGTTATGTATTGCTGTAAACAACTAGGACCGTTTATATTAAAAGTTACCATGAGAAATCCAGGTATAAAAGCCCAACAAATTCTCATGAACACGCTTGGATATTCTCCAACAGCGAAATAGACATCTTTACAAAACGTTGTTTGCCCGTACACGTATGTGACCACTGCTGCGATTGCAGTGCCAATCGCCATACGAGGCTTTCCCACTGGCCAGTTCATTAGAAAATTTAAAATGTATAATCCACCCTGAAATTGAAATAATACTCGAGACATATTAGCTTATATAATAATTGAACAAAAGTATTGGGAATGATAATCACCCATAAAGTACCTCTAAAAGAGTACTGTATTGTGGCGCCCTCTACAAATCCAGCATGTGTAGAGAGATCACAACTTGTTATTTTTGAAATTTACTTCTTAAGGACCATAAATTACGTCACACGTTAAGAGGGGGGAGGGAATCGACGAAGTGTGACATTGTATGATAAGGGGTGGGAGGGCCCTAAATGTCGTGAAGTCACATTTCAAAACCATATGCAAGCTTTAAAGTAAAACATGAAATTTGAACTACCCGGCCACTCAGAAAGTATTGCGAAAAAAAGTTTTTATGTATGAGAGACTGGCCAGTTATAATGTATTTTGTAAATATGAGTATTCATAACTAAAAATAGGTATGTTCCAATTTCAAAATTTCCCCCCACAATGATTGCGAGCTAATTTAAATTATCGTGTCTCATTCAAATATGAATCTGCACCGGGAACATTTTCGCGCTATGATTTTTTACAATTTCAAGTGTCGCCTGAAACCGGACGAATCGTACAATAGAATTCAAATGGCATTCATGGATGAAGGCCGTTCTAAGGCAACCGTGTATCGTTGGTACAACGAATTCAAGCGTGGTCGACTAACTTTGGGGTATGAAGAAAGAAGTGGTCGCCCTTTAACGGCTGTTACGGAAGAAAACGTGCTAGCAGTAAAAATTGAATCCAAGACAATAGGCGAGTTACGTATCGAGACATTCAGCACGTACTGTAGATTGGATCGGGAAGCCTTCACGAAATTCTACACGTGCATCTTCGCGTGAGGAGGATAGTTTCACGGTGGCGCCGCACAACCTCACCGATGCTCGAGAAGCAGGCCCGGGTGTAATGGTGCCGTGATATGATAAACAAATTTAAAGCAGGCTCATTTCGGCGTGTTTACGACATAATTGCAGGTGATGAGTCCTGGATTAATCAATACGACCCAGAAACGAAGCGCCAGTCGACGGTTTGGGTGTTTCAAAACGAATCAACGCCTACCAAAGTGAAGTGATCTAGAAGCGGGGGGAAGATTTTGATAGCGAGTTTTTCAATTTGACTTGGTGTCAATTTCTTTACGGAACCAAAGAAGCATCACCGCCGAATGGTATACAAATGCTGGGCAGAAATTTTCTCTGTTGTGAGCAACGAGCGACCAAATACAGGGCTCCGCAAGCTACTGCTCCACCACGACAATGTGCCCTTCCTACCGCGCTCAAAACGAGGGACTTCCTGCACAGCACGCCGGTTAAACTTCTGGGTCACTCTCCTGGGTCACCCTCCTTACAGCACTGACCTAGCACTGTGTGACTTCTTTTTATTCCCGAAAATAAAAAATCAGCTCCAAGGGACACAATTTTCGTCGTCGGAAGATGCACTGTGAGCGTTCGAGCAAGCTGTAAACGAGGTGGCTGCGGCGGACTGGAAAGTGTTTCGAAAACTGATTCACACGCTTGAAACTTTGTATAGAGGCTGGTGGAGAGTACTTTGAAAAGATTTAATAAAAAAATATTTACCTATAGAACATTTTCTTTTATTTTCGCAAAACTGAGTGTCCCACGTATTAGCGAAAAATTCAAAACATTTCCTACTCTATCTGTATGAGCAGTGTTTAAATTATTAAAAAATATTTTAAATGGAAATAGAACTAATTAGGGGGCATCCACAAATTACGTCACACGAATTTCATGATTATTTGACTCCTCCCCCGTCCTTTCCACAGCTGGTCATATTTGTGAGACTCTTCACTCCTATTGCAACTTCACATATTTTGCAATTTTACATCAAGAAATTATGAAATTAAAACAGCAACTCGTAGTGCAACAATCACGACGCTGCAGCTAAGCGCGCTGTTTCTTACGTCGCAGTGTTGCCTAAACATTTAAGTTTTTAATATAAAATGTGTGCAAACCTGTGTGCAAACTGTAATAACGCCAATAAAGCAGAACAGAGAACATATAATTATTAAGAACGCCCAATTTATTTTTCTTAACGATCGTCCAGTGAACGTTGACATGATAGTCTGAACTAGCAAAGCTGCAGTCGATAGAGCTAGCACGAATATTGTGAAAAATGTAAGAGCCGACCAAAACTGGCTTCCTGGTATTCTGGCTACGTAGTCTGACCATAGGATCATTGATGCAGATGGCCCTAGAAAACAAAAAATACATTTACAAGTAAGTGAGAGCATAGTCGAACCCCTCTTGTGGTTTTTAGCGAAATCTGTGCAATTTTAATTTTATTGTGGGTGCCACTTCGGTTATGGTTACTACCTATTACTAAACTTGGTTCATAAATAAATCCACAAGGCGTACCTACATAAACAAACTGTGGAAAGATACAAAAACCATATTGTTATATGCCGTCAAAGATAAACGCACAGCTGCCTGTCGTAAGCGCAGTTTATTGACTTCCCAGATTTAGGAATTCTTTTATGTTTAGAATTTGTAATTAAGAAAAACATGCTATTGTTTTCCTACTTGTTTTATGACCATCATTAGCATCGAATTAAACCTTATTGTTATTGTTTTCGACTTGTTGGCCGTTCGCAGGAATAAATAACCAGGTGTGCAAATTATTATTTCTCGGAAACTCAGTGCGCGCGGCCGATTTTTTTTTGTACTGTGTAGTCAGTATAAGACAATGCCCGAATGGAGGGGTGGGCAGTCAAGCGACGACTACGAAACGAGTAAGACAATTTGTAGTACTCTCGATTAGCGATATAGACGACGGACTTTGCGCGTGTCGAATTGTATCGAATCGTGCAGTGTGAACTGGTTGCATCCAGTTTTATTTGTATTTGCTTTATACGTGTTTGTACAGTTCTAATAAATTCTATAGTAGTTCCAACGGCACTTTTTAATTCGAGTCCTGTAGCTCGTAACAATATTTATAAAAAGAAATAGAAGACAGTTATTAATTACGAATCATCACTGGCACATATACTGTTTCTATGATATATTTAATGTTAAATATATTATAATAATACTGTGTAATCTTAGTTAAATAAATAACTAAGACCCTATCTTATCAAATTTGAAATTAACCGCCCCGAAACGTATTAAGAGTCCTATTCTAAAAGAATTTTAAAAAATAAAGACGACTGCGACGCGAGACCTAAATAAAACTAACCACTCCATACACTAGTCATATTATCAAAATCCCTATGCAAAGCACCATGAGCTGCTCCTAAAACTAAAGCGCTTGTCATTGTAGAAGTCTTCGATGCTAAGAAGGCCAGGAGAGTTGTGGTGCCAAGCTTATGTTGCTTTTCCGGACAATACGCGCCAAGCATTATTAGAGATCCTTGAGATATCGTCATTTGAATAAATGAATATTCAATAGCTCTGTGCCAGATCTGTAAAGAAAGTTAATTAATGCATTTTATTCAGTACAGCGTAAAATAGTTTATACAGAAAGATAGATTCAGATATTATACTAAATAATTCTACAGATTGTATGTCAGTCCACTCACAGTGAAGGGCTCCGGAAAGATAACAATATTTTTATCGAAAATAACTCATATCTCAAAGACTTCTTACTACTCAACGGGTTTTATTCAAACCAATGCGTGAGGAGGCATCTTTCTGTCCTTCAATATACTTTACTAATAGATGTCTCGACATTTATTTGTGATATCTCATAAATAAATGTCGACGACATATTTCTACATTATCTCAGCTGTGTAATTTCAAAACCTAGCAAGTGCATTCCAAGAAATGTTACACTAAAGCACAGAAAAATGTTATAAACTTCAATTTCAAATTCAAACAACCCCTATCTTTATTTGCAAGAATGTAGTTTATACAGATGTTATACAATTGTAGAGATACAGTATGTTCTACCATATAGTGGTATACAAAATATCTTAAATACTAAAATTAGAATTTACATTAATATTCTAAATCAGGAACCAGTCAACTAAAGTTTATTGATAAATAAAAAATTAAGATAATAATAATTTATGTCCAAAATAAAATTAACAAATAAATTATTAAGCTTTTCCATATATATTCAGTATAGGTATTAAGCTTATTGGGAGCAATATTTTATTTTGATTTAGTTTTCACATGTTTTCGCTAGCACAACACATTAGCCAATACCCAGTAAGACAATAAATGCACAAGTATTCGTTTAAAAAACTATATCAGTTGCTATGTTTTGAAATTGCATAGCTGATTTGACACTAGATTCTATCCCACTAATGTTGAAATTATTTATGCGCCTCAATAGTCACTTTCCCTTATATAAACTATCAGTTCATTACCTTTTCTAAACAAGAAACATTTTCAATAACATGAAATTGGGTTTATAATTTTATATTTTATTACTCGCTACCTCAAGCTCTTGCAGAAGTACACTCCAGTCGCATTCCTTGAACATTCTATCAGCGCCATTGAGCCGTGTTGCACCGATTGCACAGCAAACTAGCACGAAATATGTCAATACATCTTTAAAGAGCACCAGCTGAAATGAGTTACGTCAAAATTATAGATAGAAGAGATTGCGGCCCGCCAGATAAAAACGGGTTACTGTCGCCTGTGAACATTTGTAATACCAGAAGCGCTATCAAACAGGATACAATTCTATTTATTGATATAGAATACGGAACTACATATCATTATAAATTAATAGGTCGCACTATCAAAAATAAGGATATGAATATGATTTCAGATATTACCTAGATCATAAAAATTTCGTATAGCTATCAGTTCTAGAGTTTACCTTAGAATAGCTGTAAATTCTCTTGACGGCAATTAAATAAATTAATGTCCAACAGAATATGTAATAGATTGCTAGTTCCCAGACTATGTTCCCAAGACCACCTTCCAAACCATCTCGCTTCAAGTTCAAAACGAAATTACTGAAAGCAATCGAAATTTATGACAAAGGCATAGACTTCGCTTCATAAGGTTACATGCACTTAAAATTGGACCCGTATGAAAAATTAAGAACAAGAAAATTACAGTGTCATGAGGATGGATGAAAATCATGTGATAAAACTAGTGCTACGCTGAAATACTTATAGATATATATCAGTGCAGGAACGGAGAAAGAATAAAATTTCCTGCGGCCTGGCGTAAGAGGTGACAAGACAACCCACAGCAAGGTGGTAGGGTATTTGCCGGTCTAGATGGGTACCGCCCCTGGTCTAAAGTATGCCGCCATAACAACCTTGAATTGCGTTCCGATATCAGTGGTCAGGGTCCAGTCTCTCTTCAGAGAGCGGCAGCAAATTAGTAGCACCTTCGGTGTGATAAATGTCCACCACTTTCCATCAGGTAGGCCGCCTGCCCGTCTGCTGAACTGATGCAATAAGATGCAATAACAGTAAAGGTAGACTAATAACGAGATCGATGGAGTGTGTGAAAGATAAAATGATGATCTTTGGTGTTACAGAGGACCTATGCAGAATAGAGTATGGAAGGCTCAGACATACTGTGCCGACGCTAAATGATTAAGAAGAGGTGAGACGAAAGAGAAAGACTATCTGACTAAACCACTTTCATCGAATTGTATCTAACAATCGCCTAAATGAGATTCAAATTAACGATATAAGAAATCGTTTAAAAAACTGTTACCAGATGAAGTGGCATTGATGGTACTAACAAGAAGAAGGAATGCGCAGGAGTCTCGGTGCCTGTAGGGAGTGGTCGATGCCTTGCTGCACAAGCAGGTTTGGCACTTGCAGCGCAGTGCAGCCACGGCAAGAACGAGTGGAAGCTATGGACAAAGAATGCTAAACACCAGGCGCCTACTGCTCCAATAGCAAGTGCACTGAACACGCATATCGTTAGCATTGCAAAGCCCACACCTGGAATATGTAATTACAGTTCATAATTATGTAAAAATATCTCTAATATGCATTAAGTCTAAACCTTTGTTTACACAATGCACACTTCTACGGCAGTGGGCAGGAAATTGTCTGAAGAAGTGGGCCGTGTATGTAAGCAGAACACACTTATATCACTTGGTATAAACAGCATTTATTGAAATATCATCCAGTATTTTCTAGAACAATTTTTTTTTGTAAAGTACATATTTAAAATGTACCTATAATTAAATAAACTAAGTGGGTAAAGTGCCAAAACTTTTTGTCAGTGGGAGTGGCTGAATATAAAGGTAAGAAAGGGAGATACGGTCAGGTAAGAATTGTATAACAGTATCGCGCAGTGTTAATAAAGTTAAAAGTACACTTTGAAATGACATTTAATAATAATAATAATAATAATAACAAGTCTTTATTTCAAGCAATAAAATACCATATAAAATTAAAATCAAAAATTAAAACTAATTTAATTTATTTACCTCTGGCTATAGGTGCCATATCCCAGCAATTCAATACTCCCTTCTTAGTCACCACACCCAACGCTAGCTCCAAATAAAACAAAGGATACCCAATAAAAATGCTAAAGACATTAAATAGGAAGAGAAAGGGTAATAATTTTTTAAAGTCATGCAAGTAAGGATGCCACCATACTTGAAAGATTCCGACACATGACGATATAACCAGTTGACGGTATGTTATGTTGTTTGTCCATCTATCTGCAATCTGTAATTGTTAACAATTTTAAGCAGGATAAGGATGAATATTAAATTAAAAGTTATTTATTTTATAAACGACTTTATTCAGTTTGTGTCATAATGGTTTAATTTTTAGAATAATCTTCAAACAAACAGGCGCTGACGAACACCCTAATCATAATAATGATTATTCATCAACCAATATTGTAGAAAATAAGTATAATCTGTATATTAAATACGTGAAGCAAAAACTTTATACCTCTTTTTATGAAAATTGCGCGGACGGAGGAATATGAAATTTCGTACATTTATAGTTTATATAGAGAAAAAGTGACGAATGTTAATATTTTTTTTAAATTATGCATAAAAATACATTACATCAATAAAAAAAACATTACACACACTACCATGTATTTGACACACGCATATATACTCTTTTGTTTATTGTTCATATCAAATTAACAGTGTAGCCTTGGCGAAATCTGTGATTATAGAAGTATAATAGTCTTTGACATTAATTATTATGATCGAATTTTGAGCACGGGCGACCACTAGTTCTAATAAATATTACCTACTTTCAAATATGATAGATAGATAGATAACACTTTATTGCTCACCAAATATACAATTTCAAAAATACACATTTACAATATTGTCATGGTAGAAACAATAGGCGGCCTTATCGCTTAAAGCAATCTCTTCCAGGCAACTTAACTTAGGGAATGTATAACCTAATCTGGCGATGTAGGTGGTGCAGATTAAGAAGCCTATCATAATTAAACATACTTAAACTACATATTTTATAAATTAAATACATACAATAAATCATAGTATAAGAATTAGGCATATTTATTTAAGGAGAGGTAGTGTTTTCTGAGTGCGCTCTTAAATGTAGGCGATGTTTTGGCCTCTCTGACAGTAAGAAGCAGCGCATTCCAAAGTTTGTATTTGTTTGTATACAAATATGTTTAAAGGAACAGGACGACAGGTTTTATTTTTTGTTGAATTTGGAAATAACAATATGCTACCCATACTGTTTTTACTAATATTAGTTACTTCTAGCTTACTGGGAAAATTAAAACTCCATAAGCTTGGATGATCAACATATACACGGAATCTACATAAACAAAAATATCAAATGAATGAAGCATTTTGTTACAAACTTGTGTAGCGCGTCTGCGTACTTGTAACGCACTGCAGCGCGATCGGCATGCTATATCAAAATCGGCATTCTTTAGCCGGCCTCACTTTCAGAGTCCGACACTCCGTCTTTCTATTACTGGTCTAAGACCATAAGATTATTAATTACCAGAGGATTGTCCGTAGATTCCGAATCAAGAGTATCGCTCAATGTTTTCGTGTTTGTCGTCTGTAAATTAAATTATTGACAATATAATAAATAGGATGAGCGGATAAGTACATTTTTAAACTATTAAGACATACCTCATTGCTACTCATGTTTTAACATTGACTGAATAATATTATATTATTTTACAGTGCTGAAAAATTAATCTCAAAGCTTCGATAAATTCTATTCTAGTCTTGCTGTTGTATAAACACGTTTGACAATTATATTTTAACAGAGTATGCTTTTGACATTGTCAGACATTGTGCAATGACAATTTTTTTTCTGTAATAAAAAACAGTTTTATTCTTATTTATAATGGTGCGGCTTCATCTGGGATAATGTTACAGATATAGACCGTTTCACGCATATATGGCGTTAGGTTTAATGCGCTACTTGAGATGTGCATTGTTAATGACGTTAAATATTGACAGATAATATATGTAGATATTAACGCAGATGAAGCCCTACTTTAACAAACTTATAACAAATAGGTATTAAAAAATCATGATATATAATATTATGTGAACGCCAGATTTACGTCATAGTATAAAGGTAGAATATTTTTCTGCGCAAGTATCTACTGCACCACCGCAGATAATCTGATCAGTTGAATGTTTTATATTTATATTGTGGTACATAAAATGAACTGTCGAAGAATGAAATAATTTGCCCGAGTCTATTTTCCTGACAATTACCATCTAGAATTCATCAAGTCACGAGTGAATAGGTATCTTCTAGGTAAGCGTGCTCCATTCTAGACCGCGTCATCACTTAACATGACGCGAAGAGGTGGTCATTCACAAATCTATACAAACCTAAACAAAATATTTATAAAAAACGTAGAATAAATTTTACTACCATGAATTACTTAAACTTAAAAGTCAAAAAAAGGGTTGACTTATAGATACGAGTTTTTTTTATTTAGAACTAGGATTTGCCCGCGACTTCGTCCATGCTTGACTTGAAATTACCGTGATATTCCCGGGACACAAAGTATCGCAGCATTTAAAAAAGAATGTAAGTTTTAGTGAAAACTGTGTCGGAATAAGCTAATTTTTATTCGAACTTCAAACTGCTCGCGGGAAAATTTCCGCGGGATTCTCGGGATTTAAAAATAACACATTTTATTACATTGAATTTCCTATCGATAATTAAAGAATCACATTAGAATTCGATTTTTTTAATCTAGTCATTTTAAATCATTCCCAGAAAAGATCCCGCGCGGGATTTCGTGAATAAAAAGTAGCGCAGAGTTTAAATCGAAGAATTAGCTGTCGATCAGCGGAAACCGCATCGAAATCGGCCCAGAGTTTTTACGTGAATCCCAAACAAACAGACAAAATGACAAATAGACAAGAAATCTAAAAAAAAATCCATTGCTCTCCATCGTTTATAAAGTCTATTCCAGTTGATTTTTTTAAATAGCTTCAATGTACAGACATGACATGTATAACATTTTATAATATTACAAATTGCACGACACGATTCTGCAGATTTATTACAAGCATCATTGTCAATGGCGACCGAGTAAAATGACTGTGCCATATACAGACGAACAAAAGGAAATTACTTGAAGTTGGTTAAAAATTATAAAATTCATTTTCGTCGGAAAAAGAAAACAATGATTGTTAATATAACAAAATTTATTTGAAACTTCAATAAGTCTTTTAACTATGACATATATTTAAATTATATATCTGTTCCAACCCGAGTCAAAACCAATCAGATGCATGAGCAGAACACTTTTTCAATTCAAATAACTGATCAGCGCACCCGTTGATAGTTTGCCGACGGTTTTAAGTCGTGATGGAACAGACTAACTTACTATACACTATATTCGTAGCAAGTTATAGTTAGAATAGTTGCACGCACCAAATTATGCTATATTTGGTTTGTAATCATAATTACTATAACATCTAATTGAAATAGACAACTAGAATCTGTCTCATGAATTAAGTCCCGCAGACGCGGCGCTATGGTCGCGCAACGGAATGTTAGAAAGATTGAATAATTTTAGAAAGATTCCGATTTGACAGTATTAGTAAATAGAATAATAATGTAATGTAATAATTATATTAAAACATTTGATAAAAACAACAAAACAACGTGGCTGGGCTGATCTGCGAGTAGTTCCATTTTGCCGCGGGACTTTCTCCGTGAGACGCACTCCAAACTATGTGCAGTAAATCCACACTGTGACATTACACTGACAGCTATCATTTGTTGATTTTCCTAATTTGAACTCATCTTTTGTAAATATCTTATACTGTTTCTGAATGATGTCGAATTTCATTATTCAAGAAAAAAAGGTACTCCTTTGGTTTTGCTGGCGTACACTTACATACGTTTTTAGGTATAAAAGCTCAGTGGGGTAAAGTGTTAGGATCCAAAAAATGCCCATGAGTCCCCGGCCAAAGGGGACCCAGGGCCGAAAAGAAACTGAGCACTGGAGGATCCTACAATTTATTATTGATGCATACATCACAAGTATAGTAAGTAACATGGTTATAGTTTACCCTACACTTTCAATATAATTATGGTAAACTTGGTATTTGTTAAAATCACAATTACTATATCCGAAACAGAGGCCTTACTGTCAATCGCCATTCACCGTTCGTTTTGGCCGATCAGCACGAATGAGTCAATGAAAGTTTAGAAAGAAGAAAGAAAGAATAAAGATCTTTAAAACTATAATAATATAGTCTATATAACTCGAAAATAAATGGAACATACAATGGAAAATGCACCAGTATGTATAAAAAAACAAACAAAAAAGTTCTAAAACGAAGACGAACGACGTTTGAGAGTAAGCCCCTGATACATTTACGTAAGTACCTACTTACACGATCATTGTAATAACGTTCAAAACTAATATTTTACTTTGCCACTATTTCACGTGATACTATGGGAGAAGAATCTAAGGAGTTACAATCGCGCAATAAAAAACGTATCTCGTAACGCACTCTCGTGATAGAGATGGTACCACCATTCCGTTTTTACTTTATTAATAAAAATCTCAATTATACCCCAGTTAACTTGTTATTATTTGAAATATTCTTTTTTAAATCAGGCATAAATTAAAAGTCCTATATTTATGCCAAACACTAGCTGCCCTTGGGGCAATATAATGTGGGAATAGGACAGCGCCTACGTCTCTCTGTCACACTTATAGGCCTCATGAGAAGCGTAATGATGCACCAGTGTAGTCCCGATATTGACACTATGAAAAGATATGTTTATCGATAAGTGACGCACTGCACGGCTGATTTATGGCACCGCGGGCATCGAGTGCTTAACAAACTATAATTAGCGCCTTTACAATTTCATGCAAGTCATAAAAACGAAATTGGCAAGGAGCAAATTAGGAATTTAAATTTATGAATGATTTAAGGGGGTATTCTGGTTCAGAAGCCCGAATTTTACGTGTTTTTTTCGGTCGCGATAAAAAAACCAACAAATATTTATACTATCCATTTTTTTTACGTTTTTTATTGATATTTAAATAGTGCAAAACATGAACATGAAAGAAAAAAAAATTCACTAAATGGTGGCGGTTTCAAAATACATTTTAAGAAAAAAAAATTGTTTCTTTTAAAACGTCTCGTAGTGCGATAATTAAATCCTTCCATTTCAGGTCACTGGAAGGATTATATTTTTTTTTATTTTATTAATGTTTTATACTATTTAAATATCAATAAAAAACTTATAAAAAAATGGACAGTAGAAATATTTTTTTTTTTTTCGCGGCCGAAAAAAACACCTAAAATTCGGGCTTCTAAACCAGAATACCCCTTAAGTTAAAAATACATTTCAAACGATAAGACGTTGATTCAAAGTTTTAACTGAGATTGGGACCATCCACAAATTACGTCGCACGAAGTTATTTATGACCCCCTCGTCCTTACCACAGCTCACGTTCGTGAGACTCCTCCCTCCTTGTGTGACTTTTGAAACTTTACAACAATAAATTATTCAATTAAAACAACAGTGCCGTAATTATTTTTATTTCCATTTAAATTATTTTTTAGTAACTTAAATACTATCGTAGACACATATGATATGATAGATAGAGTTGGGAATATTTTGAAGTTTTTCGTTAATAGTTCAAATTTCGTGATTTAAAGCTTAAATATATTAGGTTTTGAAATGTGACATCACGAAATTTAGGACCTCTCCCACCCCTTGTCACAATATGTCAGACTTTGTCGACCCTCTACACCCCCATTGTTTAACGTGTGACGTTATTTTCGGACGGTCCTTCCTATAAAACAAAGGTTATTTCCTATAAAAACAAAAACGGACTGGTGGCGCCAGCTATTATTGCAGAGTGTGTGTGTTACGTGTTATGTTTTTTATTGGGCGATTGTCATTACTTCTAGTTCTTCCATTGTTTGTATGTAAAAATTCGTTACTAGCGTTAAATTGCCCATTATGTGCAAAACATATGCATAATTATTATTTTCTATATTATTGTATATTCTATTTTATACTACGGTATTAGGATCTGATACCCAAAGGTAATAAGTTGTAATATTTCTTATTAACTGATAAGGCCAACTGTGACTTGTTTCAATGCACATTATTTAACTTATTTATATCTTAAAGGCTTGCTTAAATGAACTATCTATCATCAACCATTAAATTAACGTACTAATGGAGAAAATGCTTTGTACGTATGAATAGTTAACATGGTAATCTAGTTATTTCAGAAACTAAGTTTTAACGGTTTTAAGCGTGGTAATTTATTTGTTTTATTATTCCGACGTTTCCGTCAGATTTACAATACGTCTTCCGTAATCACGGCCACTGGAATAACAAAAATCAAATAAATTACCACGCTTAAAACCATTAAAACGTAGTTTTATTATGTATACAAGTCGCGAAAACTTAAGAAAATATTAGTTTTTTCAGGTTATAGATAGGGAGGGTGGCAATGTGGATGGGACACCGTCACCTCCTTTTGCAAGTTCTAAATCAATATTTGGAATGACAATAGAGTAAATGGCAGTAAAATCAATTGATGTCTAAGAAAACATCGCGTTCTCATAGATTGTGTAAGGGTGCACAAGGTTATGACGTCATAACTTTTGTTCATTTATTTTTGTTTAAGCAGTAGTGTTTTAGAATTTGTTATAAAATATATCATCGACCATAATATACGACTCAAATAATAAGCTGCTGCGCAATATGAAATTTAAATTTAAAAAATCGCTTTTTAGGTAACGTACATACTGCGTGACCCATTTTTTTTTTAATTTTTAGCCCATCCTCGATGCCCAACCGTAGAATATGCCACGACCCCCTCTCCCCTCTAGTTTTCACGTAGTAACTTATTTATATGGTTTCAAAGCCTATTTTACAAAGAGAAAAAATTGGCTCACTAGTAAAAGCGCTAAATGCTGCGCGCCATATTATATAACTAGAAACGGCGCGAGATTTCCCAAGAGGATGTTGACTACGTGACAAAAACCTAACCCATGTGACCAAGCGTGGTATTTTGAAGACCACCCCCTGAGAGGGTCACGTAATATGGGTACGTTCCCTTAAATGTAAATTTGTTCTCAGACACTGAATAAGTCCCCGGCGGAGGGTAAAGGAGCCAGACCTCCGGTGACATCCGGCAGACGGGAGACGTCAGGTAAATTTTCTATGTGAGACTTGACTTCCGCTTTAACCGCGTATATCTTTTGTAGTTTAATGTTGTATTCCTAAAAACAGGAGAAAAAAGACCGATGAATTAAGTATATTCGTGAAGTTAGGTTGCCTGAAAGAGATTACTCTAAGAGCACTTTAAAATTTGCCATAAAGCAACGCTGCTGTAGTTAGTTTCGAAAATCGTAGTATAATTCACTAGAAATTTCGACGAAAAGTCACTGCTCTTGGTGTTACTAATATAATGAGAAAAGCTTATGGACAAAGATAAAAAAGAAACCTAAGAAAACTTTGCCGTTATTTTGTACTAGCTTCTGTCCGCGACTTCGTCCGCGTGGAATAGTTACTTTGGGGTAACGCTAACTTTAATCCGCGATTTTGTTTACGTAGAAGCTTAAACGCACGCAGCGGAAGCTCTCAAAAGAATAAAAATCTCCCGATTTTGAAACAGTCTTCATTGGTGCTCCGCTCCTATTGGTCTTAGCGTGGTGATATATAGCCTTCCTCGATAAATGGGCTATCTAACACTGAAAGAATTTTCCAAATCAGACCAGTAGTTCCTGAGATTAGCGCGTTCAAGCAAACAAACAAACTCTTCAGCTTTATATATTAGTATAAGATAAGTCAACGAACTGAATTATAAACACAAAGGCTCTACTGTCAAAAAGTTTCAAAGTTACTTAAGATTACCAAGAAAACAATTCTAAAAATCAACACACACACAACATTCCAAAATAGTATTTATGCTGAAGAGTCACTTTATTCTTGTTTAGACTAACAAAAAGTACTTGCGCACTGACACTAGACTCTGTCTCACAATAGAAGTCCCGCAGACGCCGCGCTACTGTCGCGCAACGGAATATTAGAAAAATAAAATAATTTTTGAAAGATTCCGATTTATAGCCGGTTCCTACATCTTGCTATTCATTTACTTGCCTTACCGTCGGTTGAATTTTGATATTACTCGTATGGAGCTTATGTCAAATAACCGATATTAAGGCATATGAACGGTCGGTAAGATATCGGCTATTAAGTATGTATTAGTAAATAGAATAATAATATAATGTAAGATTTATATTAAAATACTTGATAAAAATAATACAACAACGTGGCTAAGCAATTTGTAAAATTGGTTACATTTTTTTTTGTCGCAGGACTTTTTCCGTAAGACGCAGGCTAGTCGGATGATGGACTGCTGTGCGGGCATAACGCTGTAATTGCGCGTTTTTACAAGCTTCTATTTAACTTGTAATGTTTGTATGTATGTATGTATGTTCGGGTCAAATCTTGCAACTGAATTTTAAAGCAGTTATGCTTAAGCGATTGAGATGAAATTTTGCGTATACATTTTGTTTGGATGACAGTGCATGGTTAGTTAAGTGACGTCATTCTAAATCCAATATGGCGGACTAGTTATTTTTTGTGCACTGCCATGAAATAGATATCAAATTAAAGCGCTTGCTGAGAAGCATACGAATAACTAAGAAGTAAATTAATAGTAAAAAAAGTTTTTAAAAACAAGCTTTTATTTAAAGCTCTAAAAATAATAAAATAAACTTTAAATGAAATCAAATCCATCAATTTATTACATTACATAATTTATATAATTCATATTAGATTTACTTATGTCAAGATTAAGTTACATAGCTATTGTATTCTTATATACCTACACAAGTAAATCTTGCGACAAACTTTTATATCATATAAAATGTGTAATGTATTAAATTGATGGGTTTGATTTCATTTAAAGTTTATTTTGTTCTTTTTAGAGCTTTAAATAAAAGCTTGTTTTTAATTTTTTTGTATTTATATGTATTTTTCAAAGCAACGCAGCTGCAGCGTTTGCGGCAAATTTGAAAGCGCCCTAAGACGTAAGCGCGAAGGCCGCCTATTATTTTGTCTAAAACATTCTAACTAATATGTAAAAAAAATTGTTGAGCAAATATATGGTGTGTATATACCTCTAGCCTCGCCTCGGCTTGCCTGGCAAGATCACGCTGCGCCTGCGCAAAGTCCCTCAACATGGCCGCCACCTTCCTCCTCTTCTCCAATTCCTCAGAAAGCCTGAGGTTGTACTCCGCCAGCAGATCAACAGCCGAATTCACTATCGCGCTTAGGCTCAATGCCGATTCTCTATCTGTGAATTAAATTAAAAACATATAAACTACAATCAAAGTGCAAGGTGATTTATTTGAATGAAAAAATAAAGACTATCAAAATGAAAACTAAAATATATATTCAGTTATATTGCAAAACACATATGTTTCACAAACTTTTCTAATCTCATCCTAAGGTTCTCTGGATGAAATAGCTTTTAGTGATAAGACCGCCTATTGTTTTCTGTGCTTGTATTTCTTGAACTGTATGTTATGTTATGCAATAAAGTACATTCTATTATATTCTAAGAATCAATGTTTACAGTAGACTAGCTGAATTAGCGGCTTTGTTCGCACGAGATAGACTCTTATCGTTAAGCTATGGCCAATTTAAACAATAATTTTCAAATTACAACCTGTCTTATTCTGTATATATACATATACAGGTGGATTTTTCAAACGGGTCTTCAGGGCCAAATCCTAAACTATGCTAAATAGTGAAAAACACTTCAAGGAGTCTCGGGGCTGATTTTGACGAAAGCAATTAATATCTTAGATTGTTGAGAAATCAATTACCCTTGACAGGAATCGAATCGGCTAATTTTGAAAATAATAAACAGGTCTTGTATTATTGATTTATTTATATGTATTATACCAAATTATAATAATCTTGTGAGAATCAATTTCTTTCAAGGAATTGCAAATCGCAAACCAAAGGAAAGGGTTGTTTTTCAAGAAAATGTTCTATTTTCGATACATTAATTAAACCTCACCCCATTTTACACAATATGGAAATTATTAATTAATATTCTAAACGGACTTTATTTTACGCCAATCAATCAAATCAATGGGTGAACATTAATTGCGTTCAAATGAGATGCGGTCAAATTACCAGCGCATTTTGATGCTTAATTAATAGAAACTAGAACATTTTGCTCAAAAACACCCTTTTCCCTTGATTTTCCGTTAGCCATTCCTTACAGGAAATTGATCATAACAAGCCATACTATGATTATGGTATAATAATACAGATGTGTTTATTTATTCAAAATCGATTACTAACAAGGGTAATTGATATTTCAATAATCTAATGATACTGCTTCCGTTTTCATCAAAATTCAATTCAAGATTCCTCTCGTGTGTTTTTCGCTATTTAGCATAGATTAGGATTTGGCCCTAAACGCCTACTAGAAAAATTGAACATATATATATATATATATATATATATACACGTGTGTATATATATATACTAGCTGTACTCGGCAGACGTTGTACTGCCTTTAAAAAATCTGTCTAGAACCCGATTACAACGTTATCTACCGCGACCAAATGTTAATCTTAACTCGAATCAACTTGAACAGAGTAGAAAATTATTAAAGTACTTATATCCCTATTAAAAAATAGGTGTTGGTGATAGAAGGGTGAAAACTTAGGGTTGTATGTATTTTTTAATGCAAAATTATAAAAAAAATGTTATGGGTGGACAACCCTTATCACTTAGGGGTATGAAAAATAGATAATAGCCGATTCTCAGATCTACTGAATATGTATATAAAATTTTATAAAAATCGGTCAAGGCTTTTCGGAGTATGGTAACTAACACTGACACGAGAATTTTATATATTAGAATATATATATATATATATATACATATGTATATTGCGAAGCTGGCAAACAGGCAAACCTAAAGGAAAGTGGTCACCATCTCCTATAAACGTTTGTAACACCAGGGGCGAAGCCAACGCGGTGCCAGCCTTAGGATGGTATCAGGACATCGGATAAGGGGATGGGATAAAGAGGTTAGATACAAGAGATAGGATGAAGAGATCACACAGGAGGAATGGGATACCGGAATGAAGGAATAATACTTTAGTGCTCTGACTACATGACCCTAATAAGCGAGATTTGTATCGCCCTCTGGTGAACAATACAAATTAGTATTTTAGTTACTTATTACTAGGATATACCCGCGTCTTCGTCCACGTTTGACTTGAGATTCCCGGGACACTCAGTACCGCAACATTTAAAAAAGAATGTAAGCAGTCGTTTTAGTGAAAACTGTGTTGGAATAAGCAAATTTTTGTGCACCCGAACTACTACAAACCGCTCCCGAAAAAATTCCCGGGATAAAAATTATCACACTTTTTATTACATAAAATTTGCTATCGATCAGTGAAAAAATCACGTTGGAGTTCAATTTTTTTAATCTGGCCATTTTAAATCATTGCCAGAAAAATTCCCGCGGGATTCCCTGGATAAAAAGTAGAGCAGATTTTAAGTCTAAAAATTTTCTACCGATCAGCAAAAACGGCATCGAAATCGGCCCAGTAGTTTTTACGTGAATCCCGAATAACCAGACAAACAGATAAGAAATAAAAAAAATGCATCGTGTTCTCAGTCTTTTGTATATATAGTGTATGAATCCCAATTGTTTTTTTAAAATAACTGTAAAAGTTGAAACACGGTATGTTTAGAATTTTATAATATTATAGATTTAGTAGAATTTTTAAATTTTAGTGTTGTCTAAGCCCTTTCCCAGCCTGGCTCGCTAGAATACTGTGGTCCTAGGTTCGATTTCTGGCGTGGGAAATTTTGATGAAATCTATTATGGTCTAGGTTAATTTCCAAAGTTCTCAGTTATATAATACCTATTACACAAGTGAAACTTGGTTAGCTTGGAGATAAATAACGTGTATGTTTGTCATCTGATTAAATATTAAAAAACATTTTTAGTAATCTTTGTCTATGGTATGAAATAAATGAAACAAATACTCAGTGGTGACCACATTAAATTTATTGTGTTTCAGTTCAATGTATAATTTCATAAAATTCACTACAAGTATTAATAAATTGATGCGAAAATTGGGTGTTTTACCTTCTAACTTAGACAATAATTGAACTTCAGAAACCTCGGTGGGTAGAGACGCGATGCGCTGTCTTACTGCTTCGTCGCTTGATGCGCTCGACTCCAGTTCAAGGAGAGCCTGAGAATTAAACCTGTGTTATAGATTTTTCCAACATACAGAAGTTTAAAAAGGCGTCAAATTCTCTTAGAGGCTGACAATGTGTTGACAACATCCCTGGTGTAACAAAGGTTCACAGGCGACAGTAACCACTTTTGATCAGGTGGTACTCGTGTGTTTACTTGCTTAAGGCAATAAAAATAAATATATATTAGACCAAAGGATATAACTGATAGGGTAACAATGATTTAACTTTTAATAAAATTCGTAAAATCTATCTACAAAACAACTCTCTTGATCAAACCAATCAAACTAAATTCTGTTAATAATATTTTATGCTTTATAATATTAATTATTTCTAAAAAATTCCACCTTCTAGTTGAAACGTCGATCTGTGTGTATCTTACACACTTTTTACTACTTACTATGACTATTTCGTTATATTGATTAAATAATATTAATATTTTTAAAGACCTGTATGAATATTTTTTTTCTTCAGTTACATATTACAGTTAATAGTTACATGAGGGCTGTGACTAATTTTTAGTGTTTTCGTGATTTCGCTACAACGTTATGTAGTAAGTAGCATATAATATTCACCCCCTTACATATTTTATCCAAATAGACCAACAGTTTCTGGCGAAAATGATATAACTACAATATCTACATGCATATTAACTGGACTTGATGAATTTGTAAGGATATTATTTATTCATTTTACATTGTATTAAGTGTGGTACAAAGTAGGTTGCCTTGTGAATTATATCTGTCTCTACACACTTAGCCTCGGTTGAGGTTGCAAAATATACTTCTTTACATTTTCACCATACAGACTAGAAAACCCTAAAATTCATCATAATTATGTAAAACCCCAATTGCATCTTAAGCTTGCCTTTCAGTGTCCCTTTCTACTACTTCTCCACCTCATGCGGTGTTCATAATTCCTCATACTATGACTTTATTAGCACACCTATAGTATGTGTTTAGTATCAATCAAGCATGTATTTATATGGTCTACCCTTTTTCACCGTGTCGTGATCAGACAGACAACTGCCTTTGGTGGAGATATATTTATTTTTCATGTGACTTGCAGGTTTCCATAAGATATGACCAGCAGGCAGAAAGAGTGATTCAACTAACCATATCTCACGAAAATGCTTCTTAAAGGTTTTCAGAAACTTAAAAAAAGTTTTAAGCACTTTCTGGAGTAGTTAAATACAATCCTCACAATGAAACTTCTCATTTATGAGTAACATCAGAAAATTAATAAAGTAAATTAACTACACTTTGTCTTATACACGAAATAAAATTTAGCCTAGGGCATTTATTACGGCTTCACTGGCTGCTTAAAATTACGTTACATATTATACTATAAAAGCTAGTCCACTTTTTAAATTTCTCGAGAACCTAATGATTACCTTTTTAATTGAATATAGAGCATAATAACAAACATGATTACTATTTATTCCACAGTACAGAACAAACATATAAAAATCCACGCAAACCCCATTTTCGTTAAGTCTTACGACCGAATTCTGTAATGTCCCTCTAATATTTGGCAGCTCCTTAAATATTTGAACAGATCCTAAACTCCAAGTTCATATTCTCAAAAGACCATTTTAACTGTCCTTTAAATATAGGAGCTACTCAAATTAAATGAACTTCAAATGCCACTCAGTGAAAATATTGCATACTTGAAGCCACTCAACACTATTTAGCTGTTAGTTGAACTGTCAAATGGATTTGAGTAGCCCCTAAATTTCAGAGTGGTTGCTAGGTTTCCTAAATCTATTATAAATTAATATTCAAGTACTAGAAAATGTATTTATCATATTTATCATCTTTTTTGGATCATGAAAGGCGTAATGCGAGTCGCCGAAATGTAGAAAAGCTCAACGCTTTTGAAATCACACAAAATCCCAAACTTCTCGCAGTCTTAAAATTATGTTGGAGTTTGTTTTTTATTTTCAATAATATTCTGATATCTAAAAACATTTAAGACATGAAATACACAATACATACCTCTTTTGTAATTGCAAAATTAATTTAAAAAGAGCCCTTATGGTCAAAGTGTTTGTGTCTTATTTTATTTTTTACTTCTTAATAGTTCTTTTTTTTTGCATGAGGTCAGCAGACAGGCAGATGGCCCACCTGATGAAAAGCCATTACCATCGCCTATGGACATTTGTAACCCCGAAGGTGCTACCAATGTGCTGCCATTATTTAAAGAGAGACTGGGTGTTGTTTTTTCACCTCTTATGACAGGCCGCCCAGCCGCAGGAAATTGTATTCTTTTTTTGTTCCTGCACAGATAAAAGTTCTAAGAGGATTTCCTTCTCAGACATTATATAGTTACTTCCATGTTTCTTTTTGTCTTCCATATTTCTTTATTTGGTGATATTATTTATAAAATTAGTACATTGCGCACTGTTTTTGAAATGTAAGAAATATTTATAAACTTTATATACACCCGAGGAGCTTGTCAAATATTCCTAAGCAACACATTCCATATAGCCAATCCTTATCATTTTCTTTTAGTATTGTATGTTTTTATTAAAGTTAAACAATTGAATAAATAAAATAAACATTCAAAATCTTTTCATGTTTTCAGTATAATTTTTAGCCTCAACCATTGTACTTAATCAAACAAATCTGCGTGAAATGTAAAGTAACATAAGATAAATCAGTTCAGTAACTAAAAACATACTTTTTCAAGTAAGTGTTGCTATAATGTAAACATTTGAAGGGTCCTTACCTAATCATGCTCAAATAACTTGAGTGCCATTTCTGTATACCATTTAGAATTAGGAGATGCCCAAATTTTAGGAGGGCATGAGAGACTTTTCAGTATTCAGCCATTAGACTTAATTATTAAAATCTATAAGCAACAAAGGTTTTCTTAAGACTACCCACACCCAACCAATTAATAAAAAAGTTTAATTTCAAATAAATTATATGAAAACTTGATTTGGATTACACAGGTCTAAAGCTGTCTGTCATAAGTAAATTTTTGATATTTTCAAAATTGATCAGTTACTACCAAGTGTATGCATAAATAAGTCTTTTCCAGTTTTTGTGGTAAAATAAACACATAAATTTCAAAGGAAATAAATTTTGAGTTTATTCAAAATATTGGCCTTTGGCTTCTACATGCCATCTTTCAGGCAAATTATGAATAGCTAGCCTGAAAAATTGTATGTCTTTTGCGGTAAACCATTCATCAAGCCACTTTCCTACTTCCTCGAAATCACTGAAATGCTGCTCTCGTGTCCCCCATTGATGCGAAGAGGAGTCTGATGGCGTCAGGTCAGGGGAGTACGGCGGATGCGAAAGGATGTCCCATCCAAGCGATTTCAAAGTTCTTTCACTAGTTTTGCTGTGTGAGATGAGACGGCACATTGGTGTGTAACAAAATCACTTTGACATGACTCCTGGCCCATTCGGGTCGTTTTTCGATCAATGCGTAATTGAAATTAATCATTTGTTGACAATAGCGTTGTGCATTAACAGTTACAATGACTTTCCAATGCCTTTTATTTTGATGAAATAGAAAAGGCAAAGCGTGCTGCAAATATTCTTTTTCAGGCACAAATGTCGAAATGATCACTTAATTATACAACAGAGATGCTATCAATTGGCAGACTCAACTTGTATGTGTTTTTATCATACAAATAAACTGTACACTGTAAATGTAGTGTCGAATTTATATGTGGTGTATTGTTCGGTGGTGCCATCACTTAGTAAAACCGGAAAAGACTTATGTATACACTGGGTATAGTATTTCCAATGCATCATAATAAAGTATTTATATAAATACTGTGACTTTGGGCCATAAATCTACTCACCTTGATCAGCTCTTCTGGCTCAGGGGGGTCACCTGGTGGAGTTTTTGGGCTAAGGGTAATATGAGTCTCAATTTGGCCATCAACTTCAACTTTTGTCTCACTACGGCGCCTTTCATGCTTTATCTTCTTCTCCTCTATTTTTTGTTTCTTTTCTGGCTCCTTTGGTTCTGTGTCAGTAGACTTGCGCTTTGCCACTTTACTGGGAATTGCATCATTAGGATCAACTGAAATGTAGCATTTATATTTTATAAGATTTTAGCTAATAAGTTCCATCAATTGCATGTGCTGATTGAAAAATTAGTATAAAAATTCAAGAATGTAGTCTTCATTTTTAAATACAGATACCAACACATACTTTAAACGCATCAGCTGGCAAAAAGACAGACTTCTTAATAAAATTACACATTGCACAAGCCTGAAGTGAAGCCTCAATAGACTACAAACCATTTATTTGTAGTGTTGTTACTAAAGATTGCCATTTAAATTTCCTAATTTATAACTAGTTATATTTCGGAATATTATTAACTTCCTGCTAGAACAACAGGGCATTTTTAAAAACCCTGTTGTTATGCCTTAGGCAGACATGAGCATATCATTTATTTTAAATGAATTTAAATCTTGAATTATTTTTAAATTTTAGCATATTTACACACTATGAGAGGTAACTTAAATTAGCTGAATGCCAATTTTATACATTTTTTGTAATCTGTTTTTAGGATTATCCAATACTCCAAATCCACAGGGCCAGCTTAGTGAGTGCACATCATGGCACTGACCCTATTTATCAGTCTCTACGTGGTAGAATTAAAAATATACTGTAATAAATGACAACCTTACCAGCCTCTTTAAATTCTTGAACTTTTTGTGCATCAAACACTCCTCTCTCTTGCCATATATTCAAAATTCTATGCAGGGACTTTTTAGTCTTTTCATTAATACCAGACTTAGCCATATGTTTGAATGAATCTGCAAGCACTTCCCCAAACTCCTTGCCATATTCGGGGCCTTTCTTCTTGCTATTTTGGATAACATCATTTGCAAGATAAAAAAATGTCAGTTGTTTGCTGTCTTTAGCTGCATTATAAGAAAAATATTTGATATTAGTTGCTTGTATATCTTGAGTCACTTTCTACAAGAGTGATAAAATAGTAGGTATATATTCTCATGTAAACTTATATTTATCTAGGGGCTAATTAATAAGTTGAAATCCTAAACACTGACTAAAATGCCGTCACTAAAGAACATAAACAAAATCTCCATTTTTATAGTTTGTTTGGCATTACTAGATCTTTCCATACAAATAGTGCCCTGAAATTGCAAACTCGTCTGTTTAAATTGTTTGCCTTTGTAATGTCTGTTTTCACATTTTGAAGTTCGTGAAGCAAGAGAAAAACTTTTAATTAATTTTTTAGAATATAAAAGGTTACCTTTTAGCAATTCTTTAAACCAAGTTTTTACAACGGCGGCGTGGTGTTTTCTATGGTGTATCAACCACAGAGATAGTGTCTCAATACTTTGTTGGCTAGAATTTAAGTCTTGAAGTTTACGTACGAGCGCATTTTCAGTAAATCCTGTCATATTTTGTAATATATGGAAAATTATTTACGCAATTATTTATTGCAGCACCGTCTCAAATGTAAATCAAATTGACAGTTTTCGTTTGACACTGACAGTAATTAGTCGTCGCTAAATTCGTCGCATTGATAGGTAAAGGAACTGAATGTATATAACCTTGTTAGACAGTAGTGATGTGGCAGCTCGAAAAGACAATTTCAATAAGCTTTCGAGATTTTCAACACAAACATATAATTCTGACTTAATAACATCCAATATCTAATATTACTATTTGAAAAATCATGTTGTTTATGGCTTGACAAATAGTCCTGTAAGTCATACTCATTTTTATAAAATAGAACTGTAAAGTATTGCGTCATTCTCCAAGATCCTGCCAAAACGCCTTTGTTAATATTTTTCTCATAGATAAAATACACTATAGTATATAAATTTTACTGGTGGAGACAAACAAAACTGCATCATGGGGTTTATAAATGCGTATTTCGCATTGCTATGATTATCTTAGACACCTACCTAATTTACCTATAAAGAAATGTGCTGAACCGAATTTTGACCTCTGATTGTTCTGGTTGCAAATAATTTTGTAACAAACTTAAGAAGTCTGAGGAAATAGGAATAGACAGATCCGAGTTCCGTTGAAATATTTTTCATTGCGTCTTGTATTAAATAAATATTATTAGAAATAAATATTTTCTTGCAATGTCTAAAACTATCCTATGCTTAAGTATTTTTTTTTAACGAGGGGAAATCTGTTTGAGCCCTGCCTGCCGCGGGGGAAATGCGGCGGATTCGTGTGTGATTCACCACGTTTGGGTTGCACTAGCACTGCTAGCAAGTGCTATTGCTACCCGTGTCAGGGATATCTACTACAACCCCTCGGTGTTCCTTCCTTCGCCCTTAATGCCAGGGCCACGGGGACATGGCGTCACCACTCCGCGAGGCCTGGCATTTCGTGGGCTCTCCCACAGAATGCATTGTGTATATGCCCATGGACGTACTGATAATACGTCCATGTATATACCTCTCCAGATTAACATTTTAATTAGTGGCTTTATTTTTTTTTTATTTAAGTAATTTTATATAATGCAAAAACGCATTTCTCATAAGAAATCCCATTTGATTATTAGGTCATCCTCAATGTAATAATATTTATTGTAAACAAGAATGTAAAATGCATACATTAACGCATAATATGTAAATGCCGTGAACACTGTTTGCATCAAATTTGCATACAACTAACTGGTTATAATAAAATCTATAACTTTTGCTCAGTGGTCACGTTTTTTATTCTTATATCTGTAGGCTTTAGATCATTGGACCATTGCAGTAAGGTAATCCTAGAGTACTGTTTTTAAATAATTTAAGCACCACCATGAAGTTTAAAATAAACCTAGTACCATAGATTCACAAATAGAGAATAATAACATTGTCCCATAAACGCCTCATTGCTACGCTCGTTATTCCTCATTTTTAGTATATCTGTAACACTTGATTTTACGGCGGATTGGTGTGCTTTACACATCGGTCATATCGATGTGTGGGTTTCATCACGATGTTTTCTTTTACCATTAGAACGTGATAATTGTAATAAGATTATATAAAAATATAAATTAGATCAGAACACTGGCTGGTGGTGCATACTTCTCGGCTGAGAATCGAACCGCCATTTAAAGCGAACGCGCGTTAATCACTGAACTGTCACGGCTTGAATAAAAGTGACACTACTGTAAAACCTAATTATACTGTACATAAAGTAATATATTTTGTTATTATAATTAGGTAAACATTAAGAATAAGTGAAATGGTGAAAATGAAACACAAAGTTTTAATCTAAATAAAACAAGTAAACATTAAGTTATTACATTTAAATAATCTGAATTTAAAACAAAAGACTTGCTGAATTAGTGAAATTGGAACGAAAAAGCAGTTTTGTCTGTGTGTGGCTCTGTCTTAAGTCAAAGACTTATTTGTTTCTTTGCGTAAAATATATTTTTAAAGTCTAATAAAAAGTAAGTGTTCGTTACATCACTGCTGCTATTGAGCATTTCACCTAGAATAGTTACTTAGAAGCTTCCATAATATTTAATGTTGTTCTTAAGGTGAACAAAACGTAGCGGGTCGTCTTGGAAGCTTACAAACTGCTCATGCAAAATTGGTTCAAACTTCAACAGTTGATGGCAAAGCTATTTTACTGTTTTAGGAATGAATGATGACCCTAATGGTGGAGGAGAGAAATGGAATGCTCCTTTGTGTCAAAGGAAAATCTTCCGCTGAGGCCATCATTTGTATATATTCTTTGTAGGTGTCGGGAAAAGTGTACGCCTTCAATTATTGCACAGCGCCATCTATTGGTAAGTGCTCCACTACATCGTGAAAAAGCTAGGCATACATGGCATCTAAAATTATTTTTCTTCGTTAATAATCTTCCTCGAGCCATCAAGGGAGTCTATTTTCAAATTATTCTTCAGACATGAAATTTATCATTTACCCTGCAATAAAGAAGAGATGGCACAGAAACCATATATGAATGGACTAATGCGGTCTTCAGGCAATATTTTTTTTTATTGCGAAGCTGGCAATTAGGTAGACGGCCCAGCTCATGGAAAGTGGTTACTGTCGCCTATAGACGGGATTCCCACCTATCCCTCGGTGAGCCCCCCGAGGCCCGAGGGGTCGCACATTCCTCCACCATTTAAAAAAGGAAGATGAGATAGAGGGATATTACAGGAGGAATAGGATAGAGAGGATAGGATATAGAATTGGAATATGAGGACGGGAAAAGGAAGACTGAACACGAGGAAGTGGACCATCGGAACTGTACTGCACAAGACATGACTAGCTCAATACTAACCTTTCACGCTGATATTCTGTGAGAGCGTGGTATCACACTGATCGAGCAGATCCTAAGATCTGTAATCAAGATAATGATTCCAGCATGTTTCTACCACGTAAAAAACATGATAATACTTCAAGATATTTCTTAGTAAACAATTACAGAGCAAGATCTTTGTTTTTTAATTATAATGGAATATCTATACATTATAATACATGAAGCAAAAACTTTGTACCCCTTTTTACGAAAATTGCGCGAACGGAGGCGTATGCAATTTCGCACATTTATAGTTCATATAGAGAAGAAGCGACGAAACCTATTTTTTTTTAAAGTATGCATAAAAAATCCATTAAATCAATGAAAAAAAAATTATTATTTATTATGGTCTAATTTCGACCACGGGCGACCACTAGTAACTATAATTATGTTAAGACAAATTCCAAACTTCCGATGGATTGCTCGGACCTCCTAAAATATTAGGTTGGGGAAAAAGTTTCTTCGCATTTTATATAAAAATTCAAAAGGATTTTTTATAAAGTTTATTTACATTTGACTAAAGTATGTAGGTGCCATTTTGTTGGATAACTTTTTGCCATCTTGTAGGTAGGGACGTGATCCCATTGCTATAAAAATTTTGGGGCTTCTGATCCAAAAACTGCGACAAGTGGTTTTAACAGTCCTCTCGTGATGTTAACCTGACACTGCCTAAGGAATTCTGCAAAGATCGAAACAGGTGAAAATCTGAAGGTGCAAGGTCAGGACTATACGGCAGATGCATTAACACCTCCCAGCCAAACTCTCGTAATTTTTGCTGAGTGGCTAAAGATGTGTGAGGTCTAGCGTTATCATGGTGAAAAACCACACCCCTTCTGTTGATTAATTCCAGCCGCTTTCTTTCAACTTTTTGCTTTAATCTCATCAGTTGTTCGCAGTACAGTTCAGAATCGATGGTCCTGCCTGGCAGTAACAGCTCATAATGAATAATGCCCTTCCAATGCCACCATACACACAGTATCACCTTGTTGCGAGTTAGCCCGGGTTTTGCCACAGTCTGTGAAGCCTGACTGGCCTTTGACCATGATCTTTTTCGCACGTTCTTGTCGTACGTGATCCACTTTTCATCACCAGTTATCAGCTTCTTCAAAAATGGTTCGGTTTCATTACGTCGTAATATTGAATCACAAATGAGTACACGGTTTATTAGGTTTCTTTCAGTGAGCTCATGAGACACGGAAATATCACGCTTTTTTGTGTACTCAGCTTTTTTCAAATGAGCCAAAACCGTTTTGTGGTCAATTCCCAGTTCTACAGCTACATCGTAACTACTAATATGCCGACCTTGCTCCACTTTTTCAAAAATGGCATAAATTTTGTCCGTAACAGGGTGACCAGAGCGACGTGCATCTTTGATATCAAAATTTCTGGATTGAAAACGGCTAAACCAAATTTGCGCTACTCTCACAGATACTGCATTAGGTCCATAAAATCACAAATTTTTTCGCGGCTTGTGTTGCATTTTTACCTTTTATGTAGTAAAATTTTAAAAAATATCGAATTTCTTCATTAGATTCATTTTAACAATAAGAAAAACAAATGAAAATCACACATGTTCCTAATTTGAATTTGGAATTGTCTTTTTTAAAATTAAAACTTTTTAATGATACCAAAACCAACCAGATGCTAATGGTATAGCCAAAGAGATCTTATTACAAGTTCAAATATACTATATGCGAAAAGACTTTTTCCCCAACCTATTATTAGGAACCAGAGGGTGTACTAGCGGAATGTGTCCAGAAACTAGTTCAACCAAGTCCAACTGTTCCACTGGGCTTCAATTAAAGAGAAACAACATTTTTACTGATTTGTGGAAGCGTTGTGAATCTACCAAAATATCGCAACGACAGCGAAGGAAAATATTTCATGTTCAACATCGAGGTTACTAGAACAGTACCTAATCGAATTATAGACGTAGTGAATAGCAATCGATTTCAAAGTATTTGGGCTACAGATGCCGCAAATTACAAAACAAGGATGTTTTATACTTTTTCTATTCGCCGCACTTATTAGATATAACGTTCAACAAATCTTAGTCATGACCTCTAAATGAAATTTAACACCTACCATATTATTATGACTGAACTTAGACCATGACGTATAGCAATGTTATGCATAAATGGGTTTTGATTTCTTTACTCATATTCTCCCGCATCCACGGCAGCCTTCATGTTCGTGACACAGCAGAGAAATTCCAAGAGCCTACACTGGTACGGCATGTTTTACGTAAACCGAAAATTATGTGGGCAACAAATGTTTAGCGCTGCAATCTCCACTAGATCCTGGTAGAACGAGCATGCCTAAAAAATGTTGGCTTGACATCCGGGGGATGAAATGCATGCCGAAGACATGATGAAGGGGAAATACAATAGTAAGAAAACGGACCTCAAGCCCTGATGCGGAAAATAATGATATACTTACTGCATTTCATGATAATAGGTCAATTCCCAAAGTAGAAATAAACAAACATCCAATAAAGTTATTTTTACATTTTTATATAGAGGTATGCTTATTATGACGTGCAAAGTGAACCCTAACACTACCCCACAGCTTGTATAGTGTAAAGTTTGTGGTACACTTTGCGAAAAAACTATTAGACATCTAGATTTGGAATTGTACATAGAAATCTATATATTAATACGTGAAGCAAAAACTTTCTACCCCTTTTTACGAAAATTGTGCGGATGGAGAAGTATGAAATTTTGCACACTTATAGTTTATATAGAGAAGAAACGACGAATGCTAATATTTTTTAAAATTATGCATCAAAAATACATTAAATCAATAAAGAAACATTACACGCACTACCATGTATTTGACACACACACGCATATATACCTTTTGTTTATTGTTGCCTTGGCGAAATCTGTGATTATAGAAGTATAGTCTTTGATAACAAATTATTATGGTTGAATTTCGACCACGGGCGACCACTAATTCAAGTAAACGTCTACGTGTGTCACCTATCATTAAAATATAGTTTTATAAAGAAATATTTAAAAAATATAGAGCAATGTGTAAATATTTCATTAAGCAACTATTAACGCCATGTTTTAGAAATATGTAGGGTAAATATCGATGTGAATATAATATTTACTTACCAAATTGCTAGACATTTTTGTTAAGCCAAAATTACACGGGCTTATTTCCGGCTATCAATTTCGATAGAAAAGCGTGGTAAAAATCTCGCAAGCCCTCACAAAACTACACTTTTTTCTAGTTAGTTTGTTTAGACTTTGGAATATATTCCTCAGAGGCAGTCACAACTCCTTATTAATTGTTTGTTGTCATAGCTCAGAACTGCGTGGCAATAATCTATTTTAAAAAAACAATATTAGAATAGACTATATAATAAACGATGGAGAACATGATGCAATTTTTTAGATTTCCTGTCTGTTTGTTCGGGATTCACGTAAAAATTACTGCGCCGATTTCGATACGGTTTACGTTGATCAACAACAAATTCTTAGACTTAAAATTTGCGCTACATTTTATCCTGGGAATCCCGCGGGACTTTTTCTGGGAATAGTTTAAAATGACCAGATTAAAAAAAATATCGAATTCCAATGTGATTTTTTCACTGATCGATAGCAAATTTTATGTAATAGAATGCGTGATATTTTTATCCCGGGAATCTCGCGGGAATTTCCCCAGGAGCGGTTTGTAGTTGTTCGAGTGCAGAAAAAAATAGAATATTCCGACACAGTTTTCATTAAAACTATAGCTTACATTCTTTTTTAATGATACGTCACTTTGTGCCCCGGGAATCCCGCGGGAATTTCAAGTCATGTGTGGACAAAGTCCCGGGCATATCCTAATATTTAAAAAAAATGAATTACACGTGACTACAAAAATAGTAAGGTCGCGGCAGTAAACGAGATGTCTATGTAAAGCAACGCTAACGACCGGTCCATCCATGCGATGATGGGGCATTCTTCTTTCTCTATACACCTGCGCAAAGGCTTCATCACAGTTTAGTTAGCTAAGTCGTGAAACGCGCAGGCGTTCCCGCCATCGCAGACGCAAAATACGCGCGAAAATGAAATCGATATTTTAAATAAGGAAACAAATTACTTTTCTTAAAAATCAAAATAAAGTGATTTAATTGTTTTTCATAAATAACGTACCTAGTGTTTTACTTATATCTTTAGTGCTTCTAGCCAATGCCCAAAGAACATCACATAACCTCAGAGATGTCGGTAAGTAGATTATATATTTTTTAATTTTATTTAATTAATTTTTTTAATGTTCAGTCTTGAGAATGGATGTAAACAAGTTATATTTTTATTATAATAAAAATCACATTACATTACATTTTGCAAGCAGTTACAAATAACATACTTATTAAATTATTTTTTATAAAAATAAACAAACTTGTTTTAAAGGCGTAATATTTTGCGCGATGCACAAATGCTGCTACATAAATATTTAAACAGGTAATAGAAAAAAAGAAGCCGTTCAATTTATCTATTCCTTTAAGAGTTTTTGGCGGGAACTGAAAGGGGGGACATTATGCAGTGCAGTTTTATTTTCTAAAAATGTGTAAAGTTACTCTAAAATGAACCATAGTTGTAGGATATCAATAGTTTTCGAGTAGTAATTTTGTATTTTGTGAGAAATGTGAACTGTATAGTCAAATGTGGCCTTTCAAGTTTTCACAAGAACTCCGCTGAATGGCGTCCGTTACAGCCTAATATAATTCAACTGCGCTATTATACGAGACTTAGGTATACATCAAAATTGGCTGTGTGGACTAAGATTACCTTGTCTCCCTTTGTGGTGAATTCTACTACTTTGTATTTCTTATTTTAATGCATAGATTTTTAAATTTTGTTGCAAATGAAATTAAATTAATCATTATTATTTATAATCTTACGGTCTTATTCATATTGAGTTATGAGTCAGTTTGTAAGCGTTCTTTAAAAACCTTGAAGAAGCCTATAAACTTACTCTAACTCAATATAAATAAGTCCGTTAGGGTTTGTAGGTACTATACGCAACCAATTTTGTTGTATACAAGTTTTCTCCTTTTTATTAAATTTATTACTATAATTGATTGGAAAAAAAAAACGATTATCATTTATTCATGTTATTTATCTAAGTTTTTTAGTATTAGAGAAGCTATTTTAAAATCATTTATAGATTTAAATTATTTATGCCTACAAAAAACCATAAAAATGATTAGGTCAAGACCGCTACAAGGCGGGAACGTACCAAAAAACTCACCGTATGGCCTTTGAAAACTGTATAATAACGCCAAATTGTTGGTTAATTTTTAAATGTAAATTGATGAATTATATCTAAAGAATTCATAATATACTTATCATTGCTATGAACACATTAATTCAAATCATTACTTATACGTGTTCAGCTTATATAACTACTAACGAGCACGTAAAACTATACTATACACAAATTTGAAACCAGAATGAATGAACATTATACAATTTCAACCTAGTTTAGATAAAAATACGACGTAGATAACATGAGCATTTTGTTGTAGAACATTTTAGGCAAAACGCATCTTAGCGGACGATGACACCCACCGTAGGTACCTACGACTAAATGTTAACAAATTCTATTTTACCTCTAATCGATCGTAACTGAAAGAGTATTTCAAATAACTTTACATTGGAAAAGAGGACATTGCACATCACTTTGTACGCGTAAATTTTGGATACGTATACTGCAAACATTTGCGTTTTCTAGCCTAAAACATAATAATAGGTTGGGGAAAAAGTCTTTTCGCATATAGTATATATGAAGTTGTAATATTAAGATCTCTTTGGCTATATCATTTGTATCTGGCTGGTTTTGGTATCATTAAAAAGTTCTAATTTTAAAGAAGACAATTCCAAATTGAAATTAGGAAAATGTATGATTTCATTTGTTTTTCTTATTGTTAAAATGAGTGAATCTAATGAAGAAATTCGATACATTTTAAAATTTTACTACAAAAAAGGTAAAAATGCAACACAAGCCGCGAAAAAAATTCTGATGTTTATGGACCTAATGCAGGATCTGTGAGAGAAGCGCAAATTTGATTTAAGCGTTTTCAATCCGGAAATTTTGATATCAAAGATGCACGTCACTCTGATCGCCCTGTTACGGACAAAATTGATGCCATTTTTGAAAAAGTGGAGCAAGATCGGCATATTAGTAGTTGCGATGTAGCTGGAGAACTGGGAATTGACCACAAAACGGTTTAGGCGCATTTGAAAAAAGCTGAGTACACAAAAAAGCTCGATATTTGGGTGCCTCATAAGCTCACTGAAATAAACTTAATGAACCGTGTACTCATTTGTGATTCTTTATTACGACGTAATGAAACCGAGCCATTTTTGAAGAAGCTGATAACTGGTGATGAAAAGTGGATCACGTACGACAAGAACGTGCGAAAACGATTGTGGTCAAATTCCAGTCAGGCTTCACAGACTGTGTCGAAACCCGGGTTAACTCGCAACAAGGTGATGCTGTGTGTATGGTGGGATTGGAAGGGCATTATTCATTATGAGCTGTTACCGCCAGGCAGGACCATCGATTCTGAACTGTACTGCGAACAACTGATGAGATTAAAGCAAAAAGTTGAGAGAAAGCGGCCGGAATTAATCAACAGAACGGGTGTGGTTTTTCACCATGATAACGCTAGACCTCACACATCTTTAGCCACTCAGCAAAAATTACGAGAGTTTGGCTGGGAGGTGTTAATGCATCCACCGTATAGTCCTGACCTTGCACCTTCAGATTTTCACCTGTTTCGGTCTCTTCAGAATTCCTTAGGCAGTGTCAGGTTAACATTACGAGAGGACTGCCAAAACCACTTGTCGCAGTTTTTTGATCAGAAGCCCGAAATTTTTTATAGCAATGGGATCACGTCCCTACCTATAAGATGGCAAAAAGTTATCCAACAAAATGGCACCTACATACTTTAGTCAAATGTAAATAAACTTTATAAAAAAACCTTTTGAATGTTTATATAAAATGCGAAGAAACTTTTTCCCCAACCTAATATATTCATCGCCATTATCAAAAGTACATGTATAAGTAGATATGTACTTTTTGTGATAATGAGTTCATAAACATTCGCTGTCTTTGGATCTGTATCCCGAAAAAACTATACCATTTTCCGACATTAAAATTTGTCGTAAGCATATTCTACGTTTGTATGTTATCCCCACTATTTAAAGTATATACTAATTAGTTCCATGTAAATCGGTTCATAGTCAAAGCTACGAAGAAAGAGCAAACAAACATACAGAAATCATAAGAAACTCGCTTTTAGATTTATGCATTAGCGTAGCATACATGTAAAAAAATTAAGAGTATTATTCAATTAAGAGAAGATGATTCTTTCTGCATATAGAGAAATATGCAGATAATTTTTTTGATTTATTGCTGACGCACAGCAGACGAGCTGACGGCCCAACTGTGATGGAAAGTAGTTACCGTCGTCTATGGACATTAGCAATACCAGAGGTGCTGCCAATGTGCTGCCGGCCTTGAAGTTTCTCCAGTTTCTCTTTCTTTATGCAGCCATAACAACTTTGAGTTGTGTTCCGGCATCAGCAACAACACAACTCAAAGTTGTTAACGCGGCATACTCTAGACCAGGGGGGTAGCCATCTAGTCGGGCAAATGCGCTACCACCTGGCTGTGGGTTGTTTTGTCGCCTCTTACGACAGGCCGTCCGGCCGCAGGAATTTGTATTCTTTCTTCGTTCCTGCACGGAGTAAAATTTTTGTTTAACTTTTGTTTTGTCTGAGAAAATAATTATTAAATTAAAACATCAGTGAATATATGTACAAAATAAATTCAAAAAGGTATTTTTGTTAGGTACCTTCTGCACGAGAAAAATAAGAAAAATTTAAATTTATTTTTTTAAACACTACTATCAGCAGACGAAGGAATTTCAGTATACAACCTTAACCTTAAAATCCAATCTTTTTTAATAAAATTTATTAGCCAAACACCCAATCGTTGTTATATCTTACGTAATGAACGTCTCCGATTATACATAAGAATGTATAAATAAAAGCATTTTGGTTTGACAGTGGTGCCGTCGGTACACTTTTACTTTTCGTGACACAACTATGAGTGTGATTTCTCTCCGTTGCAGCCAGTTATCGATGTACCAGTAACAATATTATGTACGCTTCAATATTAAATAATTACTTGATATTTATTTGTTATTAACAGCCTGCTGTTTTTTACTTTCTGGTCCAGTAACAAATGCCTTTAAGGCTCCTGTTGCCGCAAAAGGTGAAATGTGGGGTACAAACAAAACAAGTTGTCGTTGATATTTACTGATCAAAGATTTATCAAAAACCCTTGTATTTTTTAAATAATAATGAATCTTTATTAGCCTTTAGTGTTTTAAAACTTTACAAAAAAGAGACACATAGAAAGATAATAAGAGAACAGTAAAAATTTGTTAGTTTAAATTACGGCTATGGAATTTAAAACAAGTAGGTATACCTTCGACTTTCAAACTAGGAACAAGGCCTGTGTTTTGAGTCAATCAAAGGTACCCCTCACCTATATGGTTAAACAACATAATTATATATATGTATATGTAACTGTATTTGCTTAAGTGAGTGTGTATGTGTGTGGCTGTGAGTGTGTGAATGCGTACAGTGATGATGTCTGAAATAAAGTGATTGAATGTGTAACAGGAGTGCATAAATTAACTAAAAGAAAAATTACAGAAATTAAATTAAATCTTTACGATATGAGATGTTACGTGGTGTTTTCAATTTTTCTATAGGTATTTTAACTTAAGAAAAAACCCACCAAATCACTTTCCCAAATTGATTTGAACCCATTTTACTCCTTCAATTTCTACCAAAACAATATAAAAAATAACTACATCTTCATAACAGACAGGTATTTTTTTTAATACTACTTTATTTTATTCGTAATATATAATAGAATATATAGAAACCCCGCTATCGTCCGAAAAATCAGTACCAAAAATCCTCAAGTACGTTGGCATTGCTACAAGCCTCTTATTGTCTATCTACTACTATATTTACTATTAAAACCTAGCTTAGGCCAAATCGTAGGTCTTTGATTGATGCCAATTCACGTGGCGTGGACCGAGCTTTGAAGGCAACTCCAAAAAATATATTTTACTCAATATTTCACATCTTCTACATAAACACATAATTCCTGAGTTAAAAAATCAATATTTTATAAGATAAGTATAATTTTTGTAACATTGTTAAGCAGTTTTATACCTATGTTTATTGACAATAAAATTGCGCAGCGAAATTTCAATCGTTTCCGACGAAAGCTCATAACTTGTTTAATTATGTATTATAATTATGCATACCTTACTTTTTCATACGAGATAATTGTTTCCATATTTTTTCGTTAAATTATGTGTTTAGAGGGTTAATTTTAAACATACTACATTTTAATTTTAACTTTAGACGTACCTCAAGTTGTTTAAACATTTAAACAAGATTAAATAATGTAATTGATTGCAAAAATCGTGTACCAAAATTGACTTCTAGTGGTATAAACAATGGATATATTATAAAATGTGATAAAGCTCCTTAGATATAAATGCTCTTGGCCAATAAAGTCAAATAAGATGGAAAAGCCATATAATTGCATTTTTTTCTTATATGTAGTCAAAACTAGCTTTTAGAGCTATTTTTATTAGATAATTTGGCATCATCATACTTCGTGGCACTATAGGCCAGCGACTAAATTAAATTAGATAAAATTCTATTTGGTTTATGTAAATAATGATTGCAAGGCTAGAAGCAAACTTGCAAAAATTAATGATTTTCGTAAATGAATATGTTGAGTAAAAATGTGTAATGCTGCTTAAATGATGAAAGACTAAAAATGCATATTTAAAATTAATACAATGAAGACAAAAATTAAAAGAATTCAACCATAAAGTAGGTATATTAATTAACACTGTTATTATACATTATAACTGTATAATGTAGGTATAATTAATAGTGATACATTTATAGTATCACAAAAGTTTTTGCGTGATTTTATTGACAATACAAAATGAAAACAGACATTTTAAAACTAGTTAAATGTATAAAAAATGCTAATCAATATTAAAAATTTACATGCATATAAAATGCTAGCGGCCCGTCCCGGCTTCGCACAGGAATCTAAAAAGAACTTTTTTTGTAGCCTATATGTCCACCGGGGATAGTGTAGCTTGCCAACAGTGAAAGAATTTTTCAAATTGGTTCAGTAGTTTCGGAGCCTATTCAATGCAAACAAATAAATTTTTCCTCTTTATAATATTAGTATAGATAAGGCTTTTGACGCGTCTCAAACTTCGGATCAATTATGTAAAATATGCAATGTATGCCAGACTGACTCGTGTTCATCTTGCGAGACTTCCTCCTAGGCCGTAGCTTCCGTTTTCGAATGGCGGGAACGCGCTCGTCCCCTCACCCACTCACAGCCGGTGTAACACAGCGCTCGACCCTCTCCCCCCACTACTCTTCGCGCTGTACACTAGCGACATCCCAAAAACTCCAGATGTGGAGTTGGCCCTCTTCGCGGATGACACAGCACTCTATACAATCAGATCACTTCCGACAAATGGCTTGCGTCCGGCTGCAGGCAGCTGTCACAGAGTTAGGCAAATGGTTTCGCAAATGGAGGATAGAGGTGAACCCGGAGAAAAGCGCAGCAATGTTCTTTTCCCCGGGCACGCTTCGCTCCCCCAAAATCACTTGCCTTCACCGAAAAGCCATCTCGCTCTACGAACAACAAATCCCCTGGGAAAAGTACACTAAATACCCGGGTGTCACCCTAGATCAGAGCTTGCGTTTCAACAAGCATATCACTATAGTTCGAAATAGAGCGCGATTTGCGACAGGTCGTCTAGCACCCATGACAGAAAAATGAAGCAAAATGTCCCTCAGACACAAGCTTACTCTATATAAAACATGCACCCGCCCGATCATGACATACGCGAGTGTGCTATTCGGCCATGCCAAGCCTGCCCTTTTAAAGAAACTACAAATCATGCAGAATAAATTCATGCACAGAACCGTCGGTGCTCCCCTCTATATGCGTAACGTCGACCTCCACCGCGATCTGGAGCTTCCCTTCATCAAAAACTACATTACGTCGCTCTCGCGTAAGTATTTCCATCTCGCGCCGCACCATCGAATTCCGCGCGTCATGTCCGCGTCCGATTATAAGCCTCGACGAAAGGCTCTCTTGCGACGACCGCGTAACGTCCTCATGGACAGGGTCGACGTAATTACAAAACATCTGGCCTGACAGACACAGACGGAGGCGTCTCAGATGCCGCCAATCACGATCTCTCCACGTCCCCGTGAGGGACGCCAGGAGACATAGCACCCCATAGGACAGACCAGGCGTGTTGCTGGGAAGTTTCTTTCGCCGTTTCTTCTCTCCCAGCCATAACAAGTTGCGAAACGGCACTAAGATAGCGTAGGCCGCCGCGAACCGCCGATCCCGGTCCGCCGGGATCCTTCCCCTCGAGCTTTGTATTACCCGTCGCCCGTTCTCAATTAGTGCATTGTGTCGCCTTATGGTGGGCATCATTAGATTCATCCCCCTCTCATGGCAACAGTCCAGCTGAGGTAAAACTCCCTAGGGAGCTCCCTCGAGCATGTTGCCCCCGGGCTCGAGCGCCTTTACTTCGCGAAGACGCTCGCCCCGAAAACCCTGGTAAAGTTGTAAGGTCTTCGGACCAACAACATAAAGTCAAGTCCAATAAAAAAAAAATGCAATTCAAACACACAACAGTATTTTATTTCTACCTGAAGACCTCCAAAGTAGAGACCTCCAAATAACCATAAAGGTGCTCGCGAGCATTCGTCTGTAATGTAACATTTATGATTCGATTTTGAGCATTTAGTTGTTCCACAATATCAGACAAGGTGGCCGTTGTGTTACAAGTTGTATCAAAATGCAACAGATTGTATCATTACAGGTTGCGCACTGTAATGCTTGGTTTTCCTTCCTCATCGATGTAATGCTCGGATCTGTAACGTTACATTACAGGCGAATGCTCGCGGTGGGGGATCACCTTAATATTATATAATGGTTCCATTTTTTCCAAAATGGCTACAAAACCCTAAAAATTCAATGTACATGAAATGTGGTTAGTATATAATTATTAAATAATAAGTTCTCTTGACACCGCATCGTGTTGCTCACACATCAAGCAAAGGTCTCTGTCACGAACTCGGTTGCGCGTACGCCGATATCCCGACACGTTCCAATGAACATTGAACTTTCGAACGTCATTCGCACTGTAGTATTAGTATTTTACGTTACGTTGTGAGAAACAGAGTGAATGGGGGCTTTTGTCTATTATCTCTTCAAGTCTACTGTTTTGGAGTTCCGTAGGCATTTTCGCAAAATCGGGATCCTTATTAAATCTTTATGTCCATTTGTCTGTCTGTGTATTTACTGACTATATAGATGAAATTTGACAGGAAAACGTATCTTCACTGATATTTGATGGATCAAACAAATTGAATTAGTTTGGTTAAAGGACACAGAGATGAAAGGACACGACGATATTTTTTTTTTATTGCATGAGTTCAGCATTGCAGCGCATTTGCAACACCAAAGGCGTTGCAAATGCGCTGCTGCTCTCTTAAGGGAGGCTGGAAGCTGGCCATTGATGTCGGAATACATCTCAAGATAGTTATGGCGGCATACTCTAAACCAGGGGTGGTAGCCATCCAAATGGCCAAATACCCTATCACCTCGCCGTGGGTTATTTAGTCGTCTTTTACGACAGGTCGCCCGGCCGCAAGAAATTGTATCCTTTGTCCGTTCCTACACGAATATTTAATTATTCAAGTTTATTCACTTTGGTTGATTCATCCAAATCGAAAGATATTAAGGAACCGTCTAATGCCGGCTCTATTTGCATACATACAATAATATATTCAAATCACAAAATATAAAAACATTTTTGAACTAAAATTGGTTTGAAGCTAGAACACAACCTTCAAACAAATAAGGTAATAAAGTAATAAAGTTTTTAAAGTCCCATAGCCAAATCACTAAAATATTCACGACCAATCACCTTAGATAGATAGAATTCACAGTAGACTCACACGCATTTTGCCGAATTTTTTTAACACTGGCTAAATGCAATAAACGAGCGTAACGAAATTTAAGACACAGGAAATCATGTTTATTCTTTTTATCACTACCTTGTTTAAATATTCTTGTTACTATAAATACTAGTTTCGCTAATAAAAATGTACTTATTAGAATTTATCAGCGGTTTCTGCAAAAAATAAACAATCAGTGAAACATTTATTTTAAACACCTGCCTAGGGTCTAGGCCCTAGAAGACTTTAAGGATAATTAAAGATAAAATATGGCCTCAGACCTTGCCGATAATTATAAGATGATGATATCAAGGATGCCATTTTATCACCATTATATTTATTATTATTTATTTTAATTATTTAATTGATATCAAAACTTTACATTCATACGTATTGTCACGCCTATTTCCCATTGATGTAGGACTAGGCAGAGACGATGGATTTCCACCTGCTACGATTCTGACAACCACTTTCCGCTTCATCAACTTTCATTAATCTCTTCATACATACATACTTATTTAAATTGCTTCTCACATGACCTTTCTTCCAAATATTTTCAATTTGATCATAGTGAGTACGTCGCGGTCGACCGGCACTCACATTACTGTTTTATACTTATTTTGTGATTCTGCTTTCATTCAATTTCTCAACATGCTCAAAACACCTTAACAATAATTTTTTAACTCGTGTTACTACATCCTCTGTCAATCCACAAAGCTCTCTTATGACACTGTATCTTATCATATCACTTACATTAGCCCTACATATACGTCTCAAAGCTCTCATTTCAACTGCGTTTATGCTACTTTCATGCTTTTTCTGACATATATTAGCGTTGGTACTAACACTCCTTGATGGAAGCCAGGCGCGCCCTTACAGATATCTTCCGGCTGTTCATAAAAGAGTTAAGCGCTGCATTCATCTTATAACCTGCTATTACTCGCCTTTCAATATCACTATCATGCTTTCGGTCTCTTTTACTTGTTGTATGCACCCTATGCACATCAAAATTTTGTACGTAATAATACTGTTATATATCGACGTGAAACGTTTAGCCTTAAACTAATTGTTTTATACGGTGAGTGAGAGTTCCAATGGCTCACTTCCCCGTCCCGCTATCCCATCTTTTCCATTATATTCCTTTATCCCCTCCTAAAATCAATACGTCGTTGGTTTCGTTCCTGGGACCCAATTCTGGTATTAGCATCTCGTCAAAATCGCCAGACACTATCGTCAATCGTCTCAATTGTAGGTTTGCCGGATATTGGTATTCTGTTAATGTCAATGGCGTGCCCGTGGCACTCCACTCTGTCTTTATAAAAATTTATAAGCGAAAACTCGCGAAATATAAATGTTGCAAATTTTGGTATCTTTTCAATATTCATTTCTGCTAAAGCCATTTCTGCTAATGTTAGTACCAATTTTTGGCTATTATTATTATTTCGCCGCGAGAATATCGAGAAGATATTGTGGATTTAGTAGAATACGAATTTTTGACACTAAGTATCGCAATGGAATGGTACTTTGAGTATCTTCGCAATGCCAAGGTATTGAAATAGTAGAATTGGGCCCCTATTTTTGATGCGCACGGTGAATACATTTCGTACCATACTGAGTCCCTCTCGACTGTGGGGGTGGGACCGGACCGCGGCGATAAGCGCCGCGCAGCGTGTGCGAAGACTCTGGGCGGAACCAACTACTCCGCTAAACCTAAACCTGCGTCCCATACCCGGCGCTTGTGTGGAAGAACATGAGATGACGAGCGAAGCTACACCCATTGTTCAACCGCGCAACAAGCTTAGGTCACCCCGGGATGCAGAGTGACCCAAGAATTGGGCCCCTGGTGTTGCAAACATCAACCCGGCGACGATACTTCTTTCTATTAGCATTCCATTCACAATAAAAAAGTCAAAGTCAGTTTTCAGTTTTAGAATCGGACAACAATTTAAAAACAAGTAAAGTAAATATAGGTGACAACTGTCATTTTAACAACAGCCTCCGGACAGTGCTAAATAAATTTGATGTAATGCAATGTCAAGTATTCACCTTGCATTTTTACCATGGAACTACAATTTTATCTAGTTTAGAGGTCATTAAATTTTATTATTATCAGAAACAGACCATAACTTTGTCAATTAAGTTTTGAATTGTTACTTGGACTTTGTAATAAAAGTGTATTTTTCTCGATGGTGGAATTCTCTGACGTGTTCTGTACACTATTATAATGCTAGGAACACATTCTAACGCACGCAGTCTTTTATTTTTCTACATTCTACTCCGACTTATTCATTTACGGTTGTCAATTTGCATTACGAACTAATTACTAAGCCTCATTCGTAAAAAAAACAGCCCAAAAACTGTAGTTACACATTAGTTTAATGTCAATTATTATATGTTGCAACGTAATATGCGGGCAAAAGTTTTCTTTACTATATAAAATTAACAATGTGATCCCTGTATTTTTTGCTTAAAATAATTGTTTGTATAGAATATTTATCTTTAATTGACTAGCTAAAGTAGTAGGGTTATGGAGTTTCTGGCGCAATGGCCAAGCGTGCCGCAGCGCATAGGTGGCGACATACGTCCAGGCAGGTTGCGCCAGCTTAGTTACCCTTTTGGAGCTCGACCAAATGAATCAAAATATTGTCCCACACGATTCTCATCGACATGTATCGCTACTCAGTGGGAGGGAACCCGGTTTGTTATTAGTGTCTAAATTGCTATCAGATGTGTTAGGTTCTGAACGTGTATTGGCAATCGGTTAGCTGCATATACTTTATAGTCTAGATTCGGATGAATTTTCTTTCAATATTTCTGTACTTCAGTAGTATTCATACTGCATGCAGAAGCTTTTTACTATCAAATGTTAGAACTTTCAGGCTGCGCGAGCCAAGTGTAAATGTATAGTGAATTAAGGAACGACTTATTTTAATCTGTTTCTCTACATACTAATATAAAAACTATGTGTTCAAATATTTAAATTTCCTTTGTCTACACTTTATTTCTTGTCATAACACATTTTAAATATTTTATTTAACACAATATAATTGTAAACTGTATCTGTATCTATGTGCTCTAGACTTATTTTGAAAAAATCTATCTTTGAAACGAGAAGAGTTAGAGCAAAACGGATGACGTAGAATGACTTGACACACCTGAAATCCCCCATTTTAACACCATTCTTTTTTTTTAAATATATTTTAGCTGGCGTAACCTGCTTGGACGGATGTCCCCACCCATGTGGTGCGTCATGCCTAAGCCATTGCGCCAGAAACCCCATTACAACCCCAAACCTTACTACCAGCTAGAACACTGTTGCGTGTTTACTTACCCGTTGTAAAATGAAAAACAATTCAAGAGAGATAAAATTACACTCCGCGTATTGCAAAACTTCATTATGCTACGAATTGCATGCCTTCAGAATCATGCAATAATCGACCTAACACATTTAAACATTCTCTAATAATATCTGTCCATAAACGTCTAACTATACATAACCAAACATTAATTATACATAACAATTTTCTGTGATATTTGAATCATGGGCTTAGAAAATTTCATATTTAAAATCAATTCCCGCTTAATAGGAACATGGGTGCCTGATTTGGACATTGGATCTATCAGGCGATTTAAAGAAGTAACGCTGCTAACCTTTTATATAAGTACCTACTTACATAGAAGTCATCAGGTTTCAGTGTCGTCATGTCAGTCAGTCATGAGACAGGAAATAAGTGAAATACAAAAATTATTATATTGAGTATAATACGTTAAACAATAATACACACAATCTAAGTGTCTTCAAGTCTCGCGTGAACAGGTATCTTCTAGGTAAGCGTGCTCCACCTATTCACCATTATATTCCAGTCAAATGCGAACCTATTCAACATAAAAAAAATAAGTTCAAAAGCTACAAGTAAATATTTTATTCTGTTGCTTATGAAGTCAGTGTATTACCCGCTTAAACAGTTTGTTTGCAGAAATGTGTGTCGTATCGTAGGTACACACACGGTATCATACTTGTATTCCGGTGTTTACTTTTCTCATAATCATTACACGGAAATACGCAAAAAATAGAAATCTCCATTGCGAATACCGCTTTCTTTGTAATTGGTGACAAAGCGATGTTGTAACTGTAAACAGTTGATTGTTTTGGTTATGGTACGCCATCTATAAATGTAGTTTATTGAGATTTTGTATAGTTTTATGTACCTTAGGGATTTGGAATGAGCTGGCTGAGTTTTTCCTGAGCACTACAAAATGGGGTATTTAAAAAAAATTGTTAGTACTTGTAGTTGTAGTTACTTCGAGGCCGGTTGCATGTTGGTAAGATATCTAGTACTGCAATGTCCATGGGCGATACAACCACTTTCCATCAGGTGGATCGTTATAATAAATAACGATAGCCGGCCTACTTTGCTCAAACAATACAATATAACCACACACAATAAATATAAACACTCAAAACGACACAAATAATACAATAAACAATGTCTACATGTTCCGGGAAAATTATTATTCATTAATTTCCAATTGAATTAGTTTTATTTTAGTTATGTACACCATTAAATATTATTTATATTTTCTTTTAATCTCCTTGGCTTTTCTGGAAGAGATCGCTATGAGCGATAAGGCCGCCCATTGTTTTAATGCAAATGTATCGATATTAATTGTCTGAGGTTAAGTTTAAAAATATTGTTACGAGTTGCAGGACTCGAATTAAAATGCCGTTGGAATTATTATAGAATTTATTAGAACTATACAAACACGTATAACACAGGTACAAATATAACCAAACACAACAAATCCGAACGTAACGCAGAAGGTCATAATTCAATAAAACGCGCAAAGTCCGTCACTATCAGATTCCCGAATGTACACACGTCACGCCTTGATCGTGGTTCTCGCTCAATTGACCCCTCTCTCCATCAGGCCATCGTTTTACACTGCACAAATGCAAATATGCCGGCATATCCACCCGGCAAGCATCGACATAATTTCCTAGAATCAGCTTATACTCATAATCCGTAACACCTGGCTAACGACAATAGGCTGTGCTCCATAATATGGAAACAAAAGAAGACGATCATAAAAGGATTACAATTCGTTCAAATGCCGACAGGTAATAATAGAATGTGCTTTTACAGATTGTACGTGGAATTTGTCTTTGTCGAAGCCTAAGTTGTAACAATATCGTGAATTCATTTTTGAGATTATCTAAATAAATATATATCAATACCATATATATTTATTTAGATAATCTCGTATATGTATTAATTTTATAAATTAGTGTAAGTATGTATATTTAAATTGTATGTTCCTATCTTTTCTTTTTCTGCTCCACCTACATCGCCAGATTAGTTAAGAATTTATTTTAAGCTGGGTTGCATGGAAAACATCTCTTTTAGCGTTAATGTAATTATCCATTTTGTTTTTGTAATTGTTTATTTTGTTGAGCAATTAAGTGTTACCTAATCTAATCTTATCTATACCATAACATCTACAATCATGGAAATGAGTTAATTTGCTAGTATTCCATAACAATTAAATTTATAAATGCGTTTATCATCCAAAACAAAATAAGAAAAAAATACACGTTTGCTAAGTAATTAATTAATTCATAAAATTTTACCTTGTATTTCGTAAGGGCATATAAATTCATATCACAATATTGCAACTCCTTATAAAATGAAACAATATCTTTATGTTGTTTCTTACAATGCATGTATTTAATACCACATGTGTTACATTTCACGGTCCGAGGTCTATTGTGTAAACCGTTTGCATCACCTCTCGGTTCCGCGGTCACCAATTATAAAACGCTTAACGCGTGTGTAAATATTTGTGAGACCACTTGTTTTTTAGACCATAGAATATGCGTTATGTCCAATGCAATATCTGATAAGATGTTTCGTTTTCTTTTTGCTTCCTGAACACCAGTAGTCAGTCTGTAAGTCATAAGTATTTCATATTTCGTACAATTTTTACAAAATATCTACTTAACACGTTATGGTCGAAATGAATTATAATACTGTTTATTTCGACTTCCGAACAAAGAACACCGATCCATAAAGATAAATAAGGTTGAAGTGTCTGTACGTAATGTGAAAATAACAGCTTGTTACTAAATGCAAATGAAAGCATATACAGTATGTATATCAAAAATACAATTTTTAAAATTTTTGTCTGTATGTCCGTCTGTGTGGGTGTTCCGGCTAATCTCTGAAATGGCTAGACTCATTTTGACGGAACTCTCAGTGGCAGATAGCTGATGTTGTAAAAAAGTAACTTAGGCTACAATTTTTAGGGTTTCGCGAAAAAAAATCCACGCTAACGAAATCGCGGGCAAAGCTAGTTAATTATATATCATGATTTTCGCACAATTATAAAGCCGCGTACTCGTCTGCGAGTCGTAACCGTTGCAGTTAGTGTAACTAAAAATCATAGTGCGGACCTGGCTCGCGAGCTCGAGGCGAACGGCACGCGTGCCGAAGCGAAAGCGAAGATCAATGTCGGCGTCCACATGTATCCGCTCGATTAGTTACGGTGTGCAGATGCATACTCATCTTTTGCATTACAGGCTTTAGCTAGACACCCTAGAGTGCTAGGTGCCCTAGGAGCCAAAGTCAAAGAAAGAATGATCGTTCGACGCTACACCCGCTTGCTTTTATATCCAAGCGCAGACGAAAAGAATCGAGGTGTAATCACAACTTCCCTCAAATATTACAATAATATAATAGGTGGCACCTACTTGGAACCATAATTATTATCATTACTTAATCAAAAAAATACTTTATCACCTAATTATAACTTAATATTTTTTTTTACAAAATTGAAATATATGTAACTAAATGAAATCACTTGTTTTATTGTTTTTGTTAACGTAACGAATTGTTTAAATTTTTATTAATAATTTTTCATTTTACATAAAAGAGAGGTTATTTCAAACGTTTTTAATAATATTTGAAGGAGCCAATACATCTTATTTAAGTACTGTCATATTGCGAGTGATTGAAATTGCAATGTGAGTAATATTTTATCAATTACGTAAAAGTTTACTTTTAAAGTCTAAGAAACATGAACTAGATGTCCAGATAGTTGCAAAACACCGTAAAACTAGTTTATTTCTGTTGGATGTTATGGACTAGATGGCTTTTTTTAGTGGGACTAAATTATCACACAGATTATTATATATAGATTGGATATACATATATATTCACAGACTTTTTGTCCCAATCAATGGCGTCCGTTATCTCGGAACTTAATTCCGAGAAACCCGTGTCCTGCAAGTTACACGTGCAAGGGGCCCTGCACCCGCATTTGCCGCGACCACCGCACCCCCCGCGACCCCCGCCACCGCGCTTATCGCTGACCACCTGCGCTCTGCCTTAGCGCCCGCGCCCCCCGCGCCCCCCCATCCGTACCCGCCGGATTACCGGTGCGCCCGCCGCCCGCACCCCGCTCAACGATGCCCACCGTGGCACACCAAAATCACGCGCCTCGTTTTCTCGCGGTTCCGCGTCGGGACAACCGCGATCGAGCTCCGCGAGCTCGACGACATCGCGTTCGCGATCGCCCATACACCGCGTAATCGATTCTCGTCGAGAAATCGAATTATCTCCTGACGGTCCGCAATACCTCAGGGATGCCCCTCTTCCACCGGCTGATAAAATCACCCCCATGGATGTCGCGCCTCCCGCGAACATCCCCTTAAACCGCGAGGACGATGACGGAAATGTAATATCAATACTACATACAGGGCAGAGTCTGATCAACCCTCCTCCGGGATCAACTCGTGATCGAAATGGATCACGCGTACCTCCTCCAGGTACTTAGGTCGTTATAACTAAACAACCCAGTTAAATTATTGTTACCGGTAACAAATGGCGCATGTAGGTAGAAATAAACCACGCTCATTGACTCTGGCGACTTATAACGCCAACGGCCTTCGAAACCAGCGCGACTTGGTCCATGACTTCCTGGTTACCAATCAAGTAGATATACTACTAGTGCAGGAGACCTTCCTGAAACCGAGTGAAAGAGATCCAAAGATCTCTAACTATCGGGTCACTAGACATGACAGGATAGGCCGTGGTGGCGGCACCCTGATCTATTTCAGAAGATCTCTACACTGCATGCCTCTAGTCACCCCACCACTAGTAGGTATGGAGGTATCCGCCTGCAGACTAGCAATGACTGGCCACCAACCTCTAGTCATAGTCTCAGCATACCTGCGTGCCAGAAAACCCTTATTAAGAAAGACCTAGAAGCCCTATTCAACTTAGGCCCAGCTGTTATAATAGCCGGAGATCTGAATTGTAAACACGAACAGTGGAATTGCAATACCACTAACCCCAATGGCAGAGCCCTAATAAATATATCAGACAATCTTTTGTTTGATATAATAACTCCCATGACCCCCACACGATACCCCCAACCGCGACTGGGGACCCCAAACACTCTCGACCTAGCATTACTGAGGGGCGTAACTCTTCAGTTCCATTCGATCGAAACGATGGACGATATAGACTCGACCATCGCCCGGTTATCCTCAAATTAGGACAACAGACGGACCAGACATCTGAAACTAGGACCTCTGTGGACTGGTTGAGACTTGGGACCTCCTCAAGGCAACTGAATCACAAGACCTGGACCGCATCCCGACCACATTGAATCCCACCAAGACACGGAGACGGCGATCGAGGCCCTCACCAGCCACCTTCAATCCGCATTGCGGAACTCGTCCAGACAGGTGCCAGTGGAGAATGACCGCCACTTATGCCTGCCGGACGAAGTGAGGGTACTGCTGAGGGAAAAGAGAGCCGCCTCCAGAGCTCACGACAGATATCCCACCGAAGACAACAGAGTCCGACTCCGCCAACTAGAGCGCGAGGTCAAACTACGTATCCGGGAAGTCAGGGAACAACGTTGGGACAGAACGTTGAGAGATATCGAACCAACTCACCAGGCGTACTGGAAGCTGGCTAGAGCTCTCAAATCAGATACCCTCACTGTCATACCCGCGCTAGAAAGAGCCGACAACACCGAGGCGTTCGATGATGAGGAGAAAGCCGAATGCCTTGCTCAGAGTCTAGAGCTTCAATGCTCCCCACTACACAAAACGTCGACCAGTCACACCTGACGGAGGTGGACTCCGAGGTTGAACGTAGATCCTCCTTACCAGCGGAAACCACACTCGACCCAGTCACGGTGGAAGAAGTGCAAGATCTGATCAAGTCCTCAAACCACGAAAGGCCCCAGGATCGATGGCATTAACAATCGCGTGTTAAAACTCTTCCCCGGCCACTTGATTATAATCTTAGTGAGCATCTTCAATGCCGCCATAACAAACTGCTCTTTCCCCGCGATCTGGAAGGAAGCAGACGTCATCGGTATTCACAAGCCTGGAAAACCGGCTAATAAACCGTCCAGCTACCGCCCAATCAGCCTACTGAGCACACTCAGCAAGCTTTACGAGAGGGTCATCCTCTCTAGACTAAGAGATTTTGCCATCAGCAAACATCTACTACCCGATGAGCAGTTTGGATTCCGTGCCAGACACTCATGCGTGTCAACAGGTGCACCGCATCACGGAGCACATACTATCCCACTTTGCCCATCGCCCTCGTCGCCCTATAGGAACAGCCGCACTGTTCCTTGACGTAGCTAAGGCTTCGACAAGGTCTGGCATAACGGTTTGATTTACAAGCTGTACCAGTTCGGTGTACCAGACAGACTCGTGCTCATCTTGCGAGACTTCTCCTAGGCCGTAGCTTCCGTTTTCGAGTGGAGGGAACACGCTCGTCCCTCACCCACTCACAGCCGGTGTACCACAGGGCTCGGCACTATCTCCATTACTCTTCACGCTGTACACCAGCGACATCCCAAAACTCCAGATGTAGAGTTGGCCCTCTTCGCGGATGACACCGCACTCTATACATCAGATCACAACCGACAAATGGCTTGCGTCCGGCTACAGGTAGCTGTAACAGAGCTAGGCGAATGGTTTCGCAAATGGAGGATAGAGGTAAACCCGGAGAAAAGCGCAGCAATGTTCTTTTCCCCGGGCACGCTTCGCTCTCCCAAACGCGCTTGCTTCGCTTAAAAGCCATCTCTCGCTCTACGAACAAGAGATCCCCTGGGCAAAGTACACCAAATACCTGGGTGTCACCCTAGATCAGAACTTGCGCTTCACTAAATTATGTTTAATATATTTTTTGTTTATAAAAATCATTAAATAAATGTATCCCACCTTATCTCAACACGTTGTAGAGAATTAGGTAAGTGAAGATAACCAAACAAACAAAGCCACAAAGAACAACACATAAAAAATAAATTTCTAATTACGGCCCCGCCCGCCCCTTTGAGTTATAGGTTACATTTCCATCAGAGAGGTGCTATGCAGCTATGCTGCTAAAATGTAAAACCTAAGCTAGGTAACTATATGACCATTTCTCTTGATGCTAAGCTATGTAGCGGAGCGAGTAAAATGTGCTATGAAAATACTCGCCGCATGGTAGCTGTGCGAAGAAGATACGCAGCTCGAGTTATGCGATGTATCGACATTAGGGAAGGCGCGCATCTATAACACACATCCATAGCACGCATATATAGCACGCATCCATAACACGCATATATAGCACGGATCCTTCCATATAAAAAAACGTAGCTTTTTTGAATCAGTGTCCACCAGTGCTATGTTATGTGGACCAATGAATATGATTGGTGGATGTCCAACGCATCCTTAGCAACGTTGCATAGCACATATCTGGTGGAAAGTCACTCTACCCCTAATATAATAAAGCTCTACTTGTGGGTAATATAATTTATAAATAATTAAAACATATTACAGTTGGAAATTAATTAATTTATTAATCAATTATTATTATTAAAATTGATTTTACAAAGATGTTTATAGTTATTTTTGCATGTTTATAAAACAAAGAAAAACAAATGAAAAATAACAAAGCAGGGCGCAGAATAAAGCCTATTTATGCATACCTAGCTTAATAAACGAGATACAGTGTTTTAATTCTTCACTAAAAAAACACATCCTATTTCTAATTAGATCTAAGTACACATAGTTATCTACTAATCTCATGTTTTTTTTATTGCCTGAAGCAGGCAAACAGCCGGACGGCCCACTTGATGGAAGGTGCTTACCATCGTCTATGGACGTTTGCAACACCAGGGGCGTTGCCAACGCGTTGCCGACCTCTAAGAAATTTTATAACGTCCTTCTTAAACAACCCTATGTCATAGCGTAGAGAGAAAACCTCGGCGGGAAGTTCCTTCCAGATCATTGTTGTACGCGGAATAAACTTTCTAGAGAACCGTTGCGTAGTTGAACGTGGGAGCTCCAGGAAATGGGGGTGAACATCCCGTCGATGGTGAGCGGTGCGGTTGTAAAAAATGAGGCGTTGGCACAAGATCAAACAGTGGTCAAATAAAAAACAAAAATATTGACAATAGTGTCAATTTAGAAACAATTTAAGATTATATAATACAAGATTATTTTGGAATGTTTCAGGACAGCAATAGTTCTACATCACCAATATAAATAATACTTAAATTAAGAATGTAGATGTACTTCAGTTCTAAAATACTGTGCTAAAACTGTTATAGATGACCTAAATCAAATATTTATGGTTGAAGCCAATGAATCTGGTTAAATATGTAGTCTTATTTACTTTTTGCCGGAATAATTCGGTTAGACTACTTATCTGTCCTAATAAGATGAATAATTATTGCAAAATGTAACATTTCTTATTTTATCGAATTAGAGCAGTAGATATTTTAAATATTTTATAGCTAGGGGTTTTTGAACAACTTTCCTTACGTAGAATTTGTAACCATATCCCACTTGAACTTTGCATTAGGTGTCTTTACTTACCAATGCAGGAAATTTAAGCGTTTATTCCTTATTTTAAAATAAATACCAAAATTTAAGTGTGAGTAGCATTTTATTGTAATGGCTATTCAATATGCAATGGTGATTATTAAAAGTTGCATTCCACTAACTAATCGATGCCCTGTCAAGGTTTATTATTGTAGTCATCAAATCATACGAAAATTCGATGTTCCATAGTAAATAGATAATAAATGAATGTGAAAGTTAGTTTGTTTATATTCTCTACTCATTAAAACACCAAAAAGAACCAAAACGAATAAAAGAGCTTAGCGTATATATTAACAGCGTTACAACAGACAAAAACGTTTTTTGATCGATTTCTCAGCCCTTGTTACAGTAATTATACATACTTTGCTGTGGTGAAAAAAACAGCATCATCTTGTTGCGAGTTAACCCGGGTTTCGCCACATTCTGTGAAGCCTGACCGGCCTTTGACTATGATCTTTTTTGCACGTTCTTGTCGTACGTGATCCACTTTTCATCACCAGTTATCAGCTTCAAAAATAGTTCGGGTTCATTACTTCGTAATAAAGAATCACAAATGAGTACACGGTTCATTAGGTTTCTTTCAGTGAACTCATAAGGCATCCAAATATCGAGCTTTTTTATGTACCCATCTTTTTTCAAATGCGCCAAAACCGTTTTGTGGTCAATTCCCTGTGTGTAGCTTGTGTAGCTGGAGAACTCTCCAGCTACATCGTAACTACTAATATGCCGATCATGCTCCACTTTTTTTATCCTTTTATGGAAAGACTATTGAGCCGATTTGGATGAAACTGGGTACATATGTAATTTTAATACCGAGGGTGGCCAAGAGATATTTTTCATCCCGAAAAATGAGATAGTTTCCGGGATGAAAATATATGTGGCCGAACGGGCCTAAATGATAAAATGAAATGACCGAAATGACTGAAAAAAAACCTGTTCTACTTTCTGAGATAACCTTTACATACATCTATCCCATTACCCGGGATGAAAAGTATCTCTTATTCACCGTCATTATTAAATTACATATGTACCGAATTTCAGCCAAATCGTAATATTTTTTTCCGTAAAAGCAGAACAAACAGAAAGACAAATATATTTTTATCCCGGAAACTATCACATTTTCCGGGATAAAATGCATACTATGTTCATTCTCGGCATCGAATATATATATATATATATATATATATATATATATATATATATATACTACACACATATATACTGAGTTTCAGCCAAATCGGTCCAGTTGTTTTTCCGTGAAAAGGGAACAGACAGACAGATAGTTACTTTCGCATTTATATTAATATATATATACCTATATATGGATTCATTGTTGTTCCATAATACAATTACATCATTTTAATAAATTTTACTCGTCTAAAAAATATTAAAAAATAAAAAGAAACACATAGCCCGAGGATTCGAACCCTGTACCTCTTAGTTAGTTTTGCGCTCGGTGAACCGTTGAGTTAAAGACGCTTATGAAGATATATCATAAATTTCAATACCTATTAAGGTTATAAACGATCTGTCTCACTTAGGATATTTTGTCTCGCTCTCGTGCTTGGCAGCCTTAGAATGAAATAAATTGAATCAAGTTGGTATGGACACGGTGCGCGTAGGTATCTTCAGTTGCAATATTTCGCCACGCTCGAACTTTTATTACGCGCTGTTTCAACGAAGTAAATATCGGCCGTGCGGGGTTGATTTTCTGAAACACCGATTTGAATCAGGTCTACAAAGCCTCTTAACTGTTATTTCGTAATCAAAACCTACGTAACTGCCTAATTGTAACAGCTAAAATAGCTTAAGTTAACAAAAAATGTATAACTAGTACATGGAGGCGATATAAATGTTTTTTTTCTTCCCCTGACCTTTCCAAATATCTAATGGTGATATTGGGGCGGATCAACCGAATTGATTTAATTTAGTTGAAAGACACAGAACTGAAAAAACAAAATAGTATTCAATCATATGGAATCATTCTAGTTTATGGTTGTATTCATTACTTTTTTTTATAATCGGCAGACAAACACACACATTGTATATCCCCAAGCTAAACAAGTTACGCTTGTGTTATGGGTGATATACAAAGGACAGGCCGATCCCAGACATCCACACCATAGTAAATAACATAAAGTTCTTTTCCGAAATTTACTTCGTTTCCAGCGAGTTCGGTTGGCTAATACTTAGCCCGCTCAACCACAAAACCGTCGGCTTTGGTTCATTCATTGAATTTGAAATGTCAGTTGTGTTCTAATCTCAGTTTAATTAATTGGTCTGTGAGTATGTCATTTTTATCCTCTAGTGTTGGACAGAAATAAAGTGTCAAAGTTAGTAAAGTGACAGTTTTACAGTACCAATTCCAATGTATGTACCTCGGAAGAGATAGGAACACTAGTGTTGCAAAACAAGCCCTAACTAGAGCAAGCAATTGCTGACTAAGATATTCTAGCTATAAATCCAGGCTAGACACAATTTGAATTAGGTAATGCCTAAAGCAGTACGTTTGAAATTCACACGCTATCTCGCTTTACAAATTGCAGGCTTTTTGGAACTTGCATGGAACTATATTTTAGTAGTATAATGTCTCCAAATATCTGGTGTCTCCGATCCATTATCGATGGATAAGGTTCACAAGGCGAGTAGAGAATTTAACAGGAAAGTAGAAAGCTGAAATATCTTTTCAAGAGTCAAGCATTTGCCCGTCTGGATACCACCCCTGGTTTAGAATATATTGCCTCCCTAATATTCTTTACTCGTGTTCCGGCATTAGTGGTTACTGACGAAATATTGATGGCAGAATTGGTCAACAAATTCGAAGTCGATCAACGGATTATGGAGCGAGCTATGTTAGGTGTTTCGTTTATGGATGGAAATAGAATTGAAGATATCCGTAAGACAACCAAGATAATCTACATAGCTCGCAAAATTAGCAAGTTAAAGTGGCAATTCGCCGATCACGTCTGTCGCAGGACTGATGGCAGATGGAGCAACTGAGTCCTGGGGTGGAGACCCCGTCTAGGCAAATGTAGTGGCGCACGTCCTGCAGCTCGATAGACGGACGACCCGCGTAAGGTCGCGGGTAAGCGCTGAATGAAGAAGTCGGAGGACCGCGATGTGTGGCGCCGATTTGGAGAGGCCTAAGTCCAGCAGTGGACTGCGATTGGCTGTTGACGATTACTGGCTATTATAGATTTCCCATTGAAATTGGCAGCATATTGGTGGTATCTTTGGTGTTGCAAATGTTCATAGGCAATGGTAACTCTTTCAGACAGGCCATCAGCTTGTCTGAAAACCTAAGCTTACATATGTCATTGGACTTAGATTAGTTAACGACGACTCCGACTGAAAATAACAAATTAAGTCGCTCTGGTATTTTTTTAATACTAGAGACAACAGGCAGGCTTACGGCACACCTGACGTGAAATAATTATCGTCACCTTTGGACATTTGCAACAATAGATAAGTAAACCAATCTGTTGCCGGCGTAGAATTGAAAAAAAAAATTCGTATCATATTGGTCAGTGAAAACCGATAAGAGCTAATTGCAAAACTCCAAGGTGCGTAAGAGAAACGTTCTTAAGAACCGTTGCGTAATACCATGGATTATCACGAGAGTAATGACTCAAGGAAGCGAGGATGAAAGAAGACTAATGAATCATTCTGAGCAGTTTATCCGAACGCTGCTTGTACTGCAGACAAGACACATATATCATCCTATTTAAATACGATTGTAAATTTATCAGCCCAATAAATATTCATGGAAAATTAATATGTTTAAAATGTTTCACTCGCCAATACCGAAACGCGTTTATAGTCAATCATACGGGTATAACATACCAACACTTATGAAATTATTTGAATTGAATCGGTTGATTAGTATTTCTTCACACTTGTCCAATTTTTCAAGGTTTCTGCTAATGCCACGTTTAGTAGACAACTCACTTTTCTATAGTAATTTGTTATTTTGATTATTAAAATCTTTCAACTTCAGGCTGGTGTGCATAGCAATTTTACCGACCGCTGTTTAGGCTTATAGTTTTAGCGATTATTATATTTTAATGTGCATATAAAACTAGACAAAAGGCATTTAATCTAAAAAAACTTCATATCCCATATACTAGTCATCGGATATTGCTTCAACAATATATTTTTTTTTAAGTATTTCTGAACACACAATTTTTTAGACTTTTTCGCATTCTTGTTTCAGAAGTTAATGGTGGAGCGCGTTTTTTATGACTTTGGAAACGATTATATCCCCACCAGATTGTTGACCTTACAAAATCATTAAGTAAAATTCTTACATTATTAAAATCCATCTAACTGTAGGCACCTCATACAACCTAAATACATAATAATTATATTGCAAGAAAAATATTAACTCAGTTACATGTCTTGTATAGCATTCATTCCTAATTCATGGATTTTTCTCAATTTCATTACACCATTATGTAATAATACTATGCGTGTAAATAAATTATATTTCTTATAACACCATCGCACAAAATTTAAATAGCTGCGTCATCATTTAGCTAGTTAAATATCATGGCTATTCGTGAAGGCCATTAATAGGGTTGACAACCACATTTATCTATTTTAAAACGATTATATTAATTAGAATATTATAAAATAATAAATACAATAATGACAATTTAAGTATCACACTGGCCTAAGCCACAGTGCAACGACTTAATTGTTTACAACATTATGTTTATTTTATAATAATATATTATTTAAACTAGATGTGGGCGCGAATCTTTTACGCACGTGGTTTGGCCTTTATATTATTGGTATCTACTGAACCATGCGAAAGATTGATATGAAATTATAAGAAACTTTAAGATACAGTCCTTATTCATACACATAAAGACTAATACTTAATATTGCACTTTTGTATTTAGTCATTAATGGCATTAGCGCTAAACGAATACAATAGAAAATGTATATGTATGGAAGAAAAATGTGGCATATCGTTTACTCTAAGTATAATGTAATTCCCATAAATTTTCAGTCTATTAGTTTAGCGCTGACGCCACTGTCTACAAGGCCAGATCAGAATAATGATCGGCTGATATCGAATTAGTTACACACTGCGCATTTGACAGCAAAGAAGTTGCCAACCCTAGCTTTACATCAAATTTGGCACAAACTCATTCTAATGATTTCCGATTCCGATGAGCTAGTTTAAAGATAATTAGAGTTTTCTGGTTGAAAAAAAAACAATCTATACGCAAGCTTCGTACGCATAATATACAGGCGATTTATAATATTTAAATGAACTTTTATGGCTCACATGTTTGGTGGCAACACACAATGAAGTATTCTGTAGAAGTAACGAACATCAACTATTTATTTTTATTTGGCTACGCTACACTAAAAAAGTGTGTAGTCGAAAATACCCCGTACCTCAAAAACTACTCGACCAATCTTGATCAAACTTTATGTTAAGTATTTTATAATTTCTGTCATCTCAATTCTTTTCAAATATCTCCACTCACTATCTGGTAGTGCATTCCCCATCCCAGAGCTGTGGAATGCACTACCAGAGTCTGTGTTTCCCGAAAAAAGCAATCCGGGTGTCTTATGAATATGTATTTTCTAAGTAAGCATGCTCCATTTTCGACCGCATCATCGTCTGACATTAGTCGTGATCGTGGTCAAACGCGAATCTATTTATTATTAAAAAAAACTTTTAAAGATATTATTATAAATAATATCTCAAAAAATTACTAATATATATTATGTAATGTATATTAGATATGATATTTAAACTATACTTCATTATAATATTTAAACTATACGTAACATACATTATTTCTGTTAAATACGTTTGCCTGTTTAGTACAATCAAATATAAAAAGCCCATATTAATATTTATTTTCAATAAGTAACTTTAATGTACACAATCCTGCCTCTTGTTTTCTCAGTCTCACTAGACCCATAAGTTTGCTGGATGAAAACTGTTTTTAGGGTTCACTTCGCCTTTGTACATCACCACTATTTTGCAGTTTTATTTGTAACTATTTTGTGTACAATAAAGAATAAAGAATTAATACTTGCGAATATTTTTTTATTATCAGATAAAATATAAGTTTTCAATACATGGTAGGGCGTTATCGTTTGACTATACCTATTGCAGATAATGAGAATAGAATATTCTTATCATTCTGCATTGTACACAATGTTATAAAATAAATTGATAGATACAATCCTTATGATAAGTACAATAGGCGGTCTTATCGCTGGGAGCGATTTCTTTCAGTCAACCTTTGGATGGACAGAAACTCACAATATTTCAAATTATACATAACAGAATATTAATATTCATATTTCGGTCGTCAGTAAACATTATGGGCTCGCATTTGCATAATGAAATATAACTCGGATTTAAGTAATTAAACTGTATAATATATTAGCAGGATTTCATTTTATTTGCCTGGTGTCAAATGAGCTCAGATTAGTCGTCCTCTTTGGTCAATCGCAGCCCACTGTCCAGCGGAGGATCCTCAAGTTTGCACCACAAACCCCGATCCTCTGTTTAAGTACATATAACTAAACCACATTCCTAAGGTTGTGGGTGTATTTCCTCTCTATCATCTATTATATACGTCATAAGTGTAAAAGAAAAATCCATTTATTCTCTATGCATTTACCTATTACTTATCATACACACGAACAATATAATATTTAAGAGTTGCAAAAAGCACAACTATTCAAATTTATGTAAGAGTCTAAAAACAATGAAAATTTCCATAATTAATTTGGATTATTCCATACCAAGAAGTCTATTGTTTAGACGTAAACAATAACAAGGAGTGAAATTAATCAAAACTTTTTATTACTGTCTTTTACGTACAAAATCTCCTTTTCAGTTTTATGATAGGAACATGCTGATGTGCTATTATGCTACTGCATGATAATTGTATACGGCCATTTTAGCTTACAGCAATGTAGGTACTCCATATGAGACCATTTTTCTCAAGAATTTATTAATTATTAAAGAAGTCTAAACTTTCTCTTAATTTATTAGGTATCTATCGGTTTTAATATTACATTTGAACTGTATTGTACAGTAAGGATTTAAAGAAGAAAATAACATTATTAGATCTCTAGCATAATGGGATTCATTTAGTAACATGAGTAATTGAATGAACTGGCTTTAGCAAGTTTATGCTATACTAGCTGCGCCCTCGGTTTCACCCACGTGGTGATGAAAAATCGTTATATTTTGGATGATAATTCACACTATATCTTTATAAATTATAGCCTATGTTTTATTCTGATGTATATATAAGCTTTATTGTAAAGTTTCATCAAAATACATTCAGTACTTTTTGCGTGAAAGAGTAACAAACATACATCTGTACATCTATACTTACAACCTTTCGCGTTTATAATATTAGTAGGAATCATGGAAGATACTAGCCCTAACATGCATAGATATTCGTATGAAGGAAATATGGGCAAGTAAGCAGATGAGCCATTAATCACTTCCAGTGGATATCGTCGCTTATTTCATTTTAGATGCAATAAAAGTACAAAAATAACCATAAATCGATTAAACATAATTTGAAAAGATTCTATATTGGTTTCCAAAGCGGACCATCAGGCTGACATGTGCAGACCCGCGACTAAAACAGAACCATACACTAGAATGATGATAGCCCCCGCTTTTATTATCAATCAGAACTAAACACTAGAATGTTGATAACAATCACTAAGGTGACCAACTATTTTTTGTTCAAAAAGAGTACACTTTACGATTACGTACACAAATATTGGAGAGATAGATATATCCATCTCTTTTCACAAATGTAATTTTGACGTTGTTAGAAAAAGAGGTCTGTAGTATCTATCTATCTCTCCAGGTACATAATACGGCCTCTCAATTGTGCCGGAAACGGCAGCCATATGTGCGCGCGAAATTTAAATCACTGTCAAACTCGTGACTGGTGTTTGCCCTGTCCTCTGACGTGCCGGAAACGGCAAGCAATATGCGCGCGTGAAATTCAAATCACTGTCAAAATATTTAATTAATATACAAATGAGTACTTTCAGATTACAGAATTTGAAAAGAGTACAGTTTGCGAAAAAAGAGTACAAAACTCAGTAAATGAGTATAGTTGCGCACCTTACAATTACTCGCCTCTGCTACTATTTTTGATATAACAATATTGTGTACACGACTCTCTGCGGCACGAATACACCCATGAGGTTTCTGTGCCACAGTTCAAATGTGTTTCTAATGTATATGAATGTAAGCATATTGGACACTAATAAAAAAAAACACTATATGTCAATAGCGTTACTTGTTGGCTTGTTTCTTTTGACTGCTTTTCGGACTACTTTAGTCGCGAAATCTAAGAAACCCTGCAGCAGCCTCTTGCCTAAGAGTTCCTGTACGTTGTCCCTTTTGATTTCAACACGTAGGGTGTTTTCCGCGTTGTAGCGCTCCACGGCAAAAAGGGGGCACTCGAACACTACATGCAAGGGGGTCTCTGGTACTCCAGGTTCACAGACACACGATGGGTCCTCCTTTAATTTGAAGCGATTCAAATATTCAGAGAACCCTCCGTGGCCTGCGAATATCTGGGTCATCAGGCTCGTTGTTACAACTCTCCTGATGATCTTGTGGGCACATACTGGTTCCGGGAAGAAAAACTTAGTAACGGATGCAGTTGGTTCGTCCCTAAAGCGCCGCTTCCACTTGTCAAGTGTCTCCAATCGGATCATCCTCTTGACAAACGAAACCGGACACCTGTCATAGTGGGGCTTTACCTTTAGGGTACGAGCAGCGGCTTTCGCCAGAGCATCCGCTCTATCGTTTTCCTTCACCTCAGCATGTGCCTTGATCCAGAACAGAGATACCCCCTTACCCATTGCCATACTCTCTATCAGGTTCTTCCTAGCTGTGACGGCAAGATGGTGTGTGCTGCTCTAATTCGTCACAATTTGAAGTGCCGAAAGTGAATCAATGTAAATACCAAAGCTGTCTTCGAGTAAATGTGTTGCCCATTTTGAAACATTTTTTTTTTAAATCGGCAGACAAAAACACATTGTATATCTCCAAGCTTAGTAATTTATGCTTGCCTTATGGGTAGGCACAACGGAGCATTATGGGGTCGATTCCAGACACCCAGACCATATTAAATAACTGAAAGTTATTTTACAAAATTGAACCCGGAGCCACTACCTTGCAGTGAGTTAGTTCGGCAAAGACTTACTCCACACAACTACAGACGCCGTCAATTAGTGACAATCCAAATAATTTCACTACATATACCGCCCTTCTTTCCGGAACCCAGTGAAATTGTTTGGCGGAAGGAATAGTCAGGACTGTGGTACCTTCGCAGGCGGGCTGTTCATAAAGGCCATCATTTCTCAACCTGAGGTCTTGACCCCTGTGGGCTTCGCGTTTGGTACCAAGGGGGATCGCAGTCTGTTAAAAAATAAGATCAATATTCTAAGCAAACGTATATATAAACTAATCATTAAAATATTATTATAATTGTGCAGTGAAGGGGTCGCAAAACTTTTGACTTAACTTCGTGATTTCTTCGTGGATCGCGACGTAACAATCGTTGAGAAACAATGATATAGGCCTATCAGTTTTTATTATCATTTGTTTAGTTTTTACCATTTCTCTTCGGTATCTTAAGATACTTCAAATATTTATTTGAGACTTAATTTTAGGTCGGTAATCTATAGGTATCATCAACTTAATGACCTCGATGGAATGTTAACTAAATATTTGCGTTGGACGAGCATTGACCGCGAATAGGATACAAATTCCGAAAATCTCAGACTGTTTGATTATTATCATTACGCAATCTAATTATAATAATTACTAAGCCTTTACTCAGATTTTTAATTATTATTTGTCAATTAAAATAGCTAATATTGATCAAATTCCAACATTTTTGGAATTAAATTAAAATAATTATTTAAGTTAATCTACTCTTTGAAGGAGTTCTGGTTGGGGAGCTTCGAAAATCACGTTTTACTTTGCAATTTTGTTTTTAAATAATGTATTTTATTAACATTATCTAAATCATTACCCATGGAAGGAGAGCTACTTAGCATTAATAGTAACATAGCTATCCTGAAAACAAAATAAATAATAACTTTAAAAAAACGGGTGCGTCTCGGGACGCCCGACAGGGTGATAACTTAATCTAATCTAAGTTGGAATATTTAATATTGAAATTGTTTAACTTGAGAAAAGCTTAGGTTATTACTTAAATTTTATGTATATAGCACGTGGGTTAGAGTGAGAGAGGAGGAGCCTGCCTGCCGTTGCCGTATGCGTCAGAGAAAGGGAAGCCAGACAGACTGGCGCCGTAACGCGTTAGGTAACGAAGCGGTTTACCCTCCCATAAGAAGTTATCACTTCAATAAACTATACTAAGCATTAGATAAACTAATTATTATTACTGATAACTCATATTAATATGAACTATTTTTTTGCCATGCTATCAAGTGTAACAGATACAATATCTGACCTTAATTCAATATGTCAATGGATATTGTCAATAAAATCAATCTGCGTGTCGGATCAATGTGTATTTACTACGGTTGTAATGATACGCATCCGCTTTTTATATCAGTATTCTGAAATACTGTTAGTATCAATATTCCTTAATATTTGAAGGTGTAATATGTCCTGAAACATTTCGATTATATTCTTCAGTAAGTAGAAAGTCTAAAATCACATAACTAAAAATGATTAGATATGAAAACCCATTTCTCGTTTTCGATTTCGCAACAGTAGATTTTTTCCGTGAGTGGGGCGTTAACCCTCTGCACAACCCCCAAAACGCTGGAGGACCAAACCCGTCGTTGGTCAGTGAGTCCATCGGACTTAGCCGGAAGCGTAGCTAGGCTGTACTACCGGCCATTCCCCTCTCCGCCGCCCGGGGGACGCCGTGAGGGCCAGCGCGAGGTGCATGGTCTCGTTTCTGAGGCCAAGACCCACTTTGGGTCGCTGAGCCAACGGTGTAAGCGTAAGTAAGTATGAAAACCTATCCTTGATTTAAAATTATGTCTTGACCTCCGAAACAAGAGCACGCTACGTTTGTGATACCTGTGAAATCTAATGCCAATTGTAGGGGTACGGTCTTGTTCATAGAGAGTTAGAGTAAGTTTGAACGTTTCTTTAAGGTTCTTAAGGAAGCGTTCAAATTTATTCTAATTCTCTATGAATAAGGCGACTAAAAGGAGAGGTTGTGCTGTACAGTTTGATTTTCTAAAAATGTGTACAATTACTCTAAAATGAACAATTGTTGTAGGATATCAATAGTTTTTGAGTAATAACTGTGTTTTTGTGAGAAATGTGAACTGTATAGTCAAATGTGGCATTTCGAGTTTTATCAAGATCTCCGCTGAATGGCGTCAGTTGTAGCCTACAATTCAACTGCGCTATCTATACGAAGACTTAAACATCAGAATTGGCTGTATGGACTAAGATTCTCTTGGCTGCCTTGGTGCCGAATTCTACTACTACTACTCTCTATGAATAAGACCGTTAAATTTCGCCTAGGTTTCGTTCGACGATCAACTGATCGCCTTTGATATGCTTTCTTTATATTTAGTCCGCTGTGCAGAAGGTGATTATATAATAGAACTTGGATACAGTAAGAAGGCTGCTGGAGGGTCTAAAAGTCTAAACCAATTCCGAAATAGAATATCTCGTTGGGTTACCGCATCGGTTGGCTCGATCAGGTATAACTTGAGATATTAATTCATCTAAATTAAAATAAAAGTATATTCTCGAATGCATGAGAAGTTACAGAGACACGAGATTTTTGCATTTTACCGATTATAAATAATGTATCTCTTTGAAGACCACGGGCCATAAAAATAGCCCGGACTTTTGGAGGGCTTGCGTGGAGGCCCTGGGAAGGCCAACACGTAGAGGCCCCTTGACAAACTTAATGTAAATGTGGTTTGACACTGACCGACGATTATCCCTGTCTACATCATATAATAATGTACCCAAGGACAAGCTAGTGTAGGATTATTGTAGAAAATAAGAACAAAAAGTACCGGGCTATTGGGATGAACTGCTAGTGGTAGGTACTAGGGGTCTAGGAATATGGAGACTATGGGGTCTGGCCGTCGCAATGTTCGGGGAACATGGAAAAATGGACAGACGGTGACTCGCTACTCTCTACATGGGCCCCAAAAAATGCCATAGAAAACAGGAGAAACATAGATGTGAGTGGCTAAGGGGTATAGGGAGGTAGGCTGCAGGTTCACCGAAGCTACTTCCAACGTTATGCCATTTATCACTTCCACCCCTGGAGCTTGAGTCTTAGCTCTAGCGATCTCCACCCTGTGCCGGCTGGCTAAGGCAAGCACGGAGGAGGGGGCCTTCGGTTATAAATTATTATTATAGTAAGTGTCGCTTCGGTTTGGGCATGAGTACATTTTTAGAATAGAATTCAGCCTCGGGCCTAAAAGTGTCATTTCGACATATTGATAATATTGAAAACCTGTCATAAATTTGTTGACAACACAACGATGTTCTTATAAGTGTAGAATTACGTAAAGAGCTAAAACCAAGGGCATCAAGGACAACGAAAGCCAAATGTGGTACTGTTGCACATTTTGACCTGGATTTGATCAAAAATTGCTTTTAAGCGGACTGGTAAAGTGTTCACGAATGCAATAACGGTTTTAAATGTTTACTTTAGCCTTGAACAGGATGCAGCTTTCGAAAGAAATGATAATACCAATGGACTACGGTTATATGGTGGTATATGGTTTCGGTAAAAAAAAAACTGCAGGTAGAAGTATACCTACCTACAGCTCCGGACAAACTTATATTTATGGAATTGAATATGTTCCTCTCCAGACCTTAACCCATTCTCCTATAAGCCCGCGCCATAGAGCAGAGAATGCCCCAGCACCGCCGGGCGATAGGGGCGCGAAAGACGCGCGACAATTTTCTTAGCTCTGTGGTCGGCACGGAGTCAATCTACGTAACTTCACACAAGCATAGAGACACATTAATTACCGTGTGATTTAACTAATAGGGATATAACCACATAATTACACCATTTATGTAATATTTAATGATATTAAATATGCCAAAAAATCTAAATGAAAACATTTAGGCTATGTTACACATCTTTATATAATATATAAAATTCTAAAGTTATTTCTTTGTCACCGAACTCCTCATAAACCCTGGGTCCGATCTTGATGAAGTTTTTTGTGTTTATTCGAGTGGGATTCACAATGGGACCCGGTAGGTGGCGCCGTTGAAGTCCGTTTAAATAAAATACAAAAATAAATGAACTTCAAAAAATGTAATCTCTTTGAATTTCGAATAGAAAGCGCAACAAGAATACGTGACTAGTGTCAAATATTTGAAATTTTTGAATTTGGAATCTAAATACTATAGCTAGTAAGTATAGCATAGTGGTAGTAATACAACTCGTCACAATGGCAGGCAAAGAATTGCGGTATCAAAAATTTTGAAGATCTTTATATGTATATGAAATTTTGCTGTTCGTATGTATTGTCACTTAACTTCCTAAAATCCCTGGCCAGATTTTGATGAAATTGTTTATGTGTGTTTGAGTGGGTCCCCATATGGTTTAAATTCACAATGGGGACCGGTAGGTGGCACTGAAATCGGGTTATAAGATTCTCCTAATCCCCTGGACCGATTTTGATGAAATTTTTTGTGTATGTTCGTATGGTCCCCGGGGTGGTTTAGATACACAATTGGATCCGGTAGATGGCGCTGGAATCGGGTTCTAGATTTTAATTGTTCACAGCAGGAGAACGCCTGCCGAGGTTTTCCTGACGGGCCCGCTAGTATTTCTTATAAGCAGATATTATAGAATATTAGGTATTACCTAAATAATTCAATATTATAAACGATTTTAGACCGGTTTGAGAATAACGTAAGCATATTTTCAAATTATTATAGTTTTTGTCTTTGGTAAAGCTATTAATCATATCTTCCATATAATATGGCATTCTTCTTTTTGTTTAAATTCGAATGGGTCATAGTTTTTTTTAACATACTATATCAGTTAATCGATACGTCATGTCTTAAATGAATATTTTGGAATTCAGAAGCTAAATTTCACTACTTTTCAGAAATAAATATTATGTTGATTTTTTAAAATCTGACCGACAATAAAACAGACGCCTATGAGTGAAGTGTACACACAATCTACCAATAAGTTTTATGTACAGTTCTGGAGCTAGCTTTTTTCCTTTAATTGCTTTATTAACCTTTATTTCCATATAATATATTTTAATTGACTAGTCTAGTTTTATTAGTATACATTATAATATCCAAAGAGTGTATATACTAGGCAACTTATCATAATTTTGGCTATGTTATGCATGAGTGAGGAACGTGCAGCAATCACGCCTTGAGATATTTTAAAGCCGCTTTCTCTGCAGAAATAAAACCGGATTTAGAAATTATTAGGACCAATATTCATTATGTAACAGCAAGTTGCAACTTAGAAAAATACATTTTAGTATTGACTACTGTAAATGTATTTCGACACAATCTCTCTCGTGGTTTCATTCACTTACATTTTAAATTCACATTCCACGGAAATGATACTGTTTTTTGGTATAAATATTATCCTATTTTCATTCTCGTGATCGAAAATAGATAGATATCTACCAAATGATATAAAAACAAATAAATAAAAAACCTTTTATTTGGTCCATAATGAAAATTTAATATATAATAATAATAATATTATTATATAAATAATAATATTATATAAATAATATATAAATAATAATATTTTAAAATGTCAGTATTTTTTTAATGTCATATTTTTTAAATTATTTTATTTTGCACCCCCCCCGTCCGGGTAAAAGCCTCCTCCAGTTGCGCCCAGTGCTCTCTGTCCGCGGCCACCAAATGTTATAACAAACAATTTATTTTTAAGTCCGCTAATGGCCGGTTCCTGTATCTTGACGACCGTTTATTTGCCTTACTATCAGTTAAAATTTGACATAAATTAATATCAAAATTCAACCGATGGTAGGGCAAATAAATGAATATGACACCGAGAATTTACTAATTGACTCCACTAGTATAAGTCCATAACCACACACTCAGGCGTTCACTTACACATACACCACATATATACACACATCACATACATTATAAATGTTAACACGAAGTAATTTCCAAATAAACTTTAAGATAATTTTCTTTTTATAACGTATTGTTACATGCCGTCAAAGATAAATCGCACAGCCTATTTTAAGCGCAGCTTATTGTCCTCCCGGATTAGAGAATCCTTTGTGTTTTGAATTTGTAACATGCTATTGTTTTTCTACTTGTTTTATAACCATCATTAGCGTCGAACTAATCCCTATTGTTATTGTTTTCGACTTTGTTAGCCGTTCGCAGGTGTGCAAATTGGTATTTCTTAGAAACTCAGTGTGCGCCTCCAATTCCTTTGTACTGTGTAGTTAGTATAAGACGATGCCCGAATGGAGGGGCGGGGGCAGTCAAGCGACGACTACGAAACGAGTAAGACGTTTTCTAGTACTCTCGATTAGCGATATAAACGACGGACTTTGCGCGGTCGAATTGTATTGAATCGTGCAGTGTGAATTGGTTGCATCCAGTTTTATTTGTATTTGTTTTATACGTGTTTGTACAGTTCTAATAAATTCTATAGTAGTTCCAACGGCATTTTTAATTCCAGTCCTGTAGCTCGCTACAGTATAACAATCGAGTTGTCTGGAAGCGGGCGCTAACAACTGCAACAGTATTACATACTACAGGAGTTGTTTGCGATACCATATCGTATTCTGTACATTTAATTTAACGGTTTTTGGATATAGGAATCGGCTATGACACGGAATAAACAATTATACTAGTAATCTCTGTTTGAGCTCGCCATGCAAAAATGTAGAAGTCTCAGTTTCGATTCTTGCCGTGGTAAATTTTGCAAAAAAACTCTCCTGTAAATGTAAAAGTAAATGTCTGAACAATTATTAAAATATACATAACTACATTTAATATTACTGAAAAATTGTTTGATATAGCAGCAAAATACAAAAAAATATCTTGTTAAGCATATTGATTTCCTGATAATAAACAAAGGTTTGTCACTTTAAAAATGTACACACAGATATTTCACATCACACGTAAGTACTACTTGTGTACTTAAATCATGTAATGCAAATTAATGTCTTGTATTCTTGAAATTACAGGGAAGCAGCAAAATTCCTTGAAAATGATTTAATCTCATACTTTATTGGTATATCTATATAATTATATCTCTATATATCTACACACATATATAATTTATAATTGTAATACAATATATTGAATAGATACCTACCGCTTTTTGTTTCGTGTTTTGACACAAATATTTTATAAAGGACTATTGAAGGCAAAATTTATTTTGATAAATGATATACGCTATAGTATTGATATAACAAGTAATTTGTACAAACATGCAGAGATAAATCTATAAAAGCAGACAGAGCATCTCTTTCTAGCCGTCGATTAAAAAATGTTATAATTCAAATTGTTCATTTAAATCATCTAATGAGCTGTTATGTTGTTTTTCATGTTTTGAATATTATTCCTTTTGATTTTTTGTAGGAAATAATTACATATAACGGTATATAATTATTGTATTAAATTTTATCATCACCTCGGTTACTTTTTTGCAGCCATGGTCGGAAATGTCTACACTGTATATTAATGTCACACAGGACCTTAAATGTTGTGTTTAAACATAATTTGGTTAATTACTAAACCTCTCCTAGGCCTATGATTAAAGTCTAGTCGTGTCTAGTGCTTATTTTACTAAACTCTGAACCTCAAAGTATGTATAAATTTAAACTTAATTACATTGTCATCAACTTACATTACAAAATGAGAAAGTTACCGTTACAACATTTCAATTCGAGAGAAAAGATGATTTAAGATTTCGAATTTAATAATGCGTAATGAATACCCAAGCAGTTGTGTAATTTCTTACGTTTATATGACAAAGAGATGAATGTTATAACTACTACTATACCTAAGAAAGGGAATATAAAAAAGTAATATTTATTTTTAACTGAAAAGTTAAACAACTGTTTTACATAAATTATTGTGAAAAAGTTATGCATTAACACTAATTATTCGTTTATGCAATCGTGGTATCAAAATTTTAATATTTATAACATTAATAAACATGTATATAGTACAGTGATCTCATAAATCATATTAAATTAAAACAAGTCTATTTGAGCAGCTTAAAAATGATTACATGCTCACTACTTTTATATCTTAGTCTTCTCTAATCTAATGACGTTACATCACAGTATAATAATTTGAGTGATGTATTGTTTAATAATATTATAAAAATACATTCACAAAAAAAAAACATATTTAAAGAGTTAATTATACCGTAAGTAGACGTCTTCTTGTCTGCGCTCCGCTTTCACTTGACTTTACGTCAGTCATTCTGTCAATATCTTTAGATACAATCTGATCCTAATCGCGATGTGTGAACTAGGCTTTAGTCTAAACATATTAAAAGCCAATTAATCAACAATACCTAATGATACAAAACTCGATCTAAAAGCATCGTGATGAAAAAGGTAAGGTCGATTCAGTTAATTTTTTGCTACAAGATTATGATTGACGTGTTCTATAAAGAACGGATAAAGGTGGCATTATTTTATTACAAATTTTGGAACAATATTTAAAAAAATAGTTAATAAATAAAATCAACAAAATATTAAATATTGTCCCCGTTCATAGCATAGGCTTTGACCTTTTCTTGATACATTCTATGTTTTTCCTCTAGCGTTCTTAGCGCAGAAGATGGTCGCAGGCCACCAATATTTACTAAAAAACTTATATGAACTGGAGCTTCTGTTTTGATCTGCTGGATTTTGGTATTATTAGCTTTACTATTTGCACTCAATTTTGATCTCCTATTGTCTCCTTCGTCATAGATTAGAGTTTTATTCTCCTTATTCATTCCAAAAATTCTATTGGTTCTCGTCTTTCTTTCGTTGCTTCGGTCTACTTGTTGATTCGATGATGATTTCAACCGCTGATCTCTGTTAGCATTTCTTTCTCTAGTTTTTTGAATATCTGCAGATTTTACTTTAGAAGAATAAATTTGACTTATTTCGTTTGTTGAGGCAACATTTGAGGTAGCTTTTTTAACTAAATAAGAGGAAACATTTTGTTTTTCTTCATCTTTCATCAGATTTTTTGAATCTCCTGATCGTCTTCTCGAAACTCTTAATCTAGCTGACTGTTCTCTTTCACTTTTCCTATTCATTTCATCTTCAATTGTTTTCTTGTAGATCCTAACACGATTCTCCATTCTGACTTTCTCTGAATATCTCTGAAGACTTCTAGCTCTCTCTAGGCTAGGCTTAATTTTCTCCATATCTGGACCTAGACCACCGAGATTTACATTTTGTATTGGTTGTACTGTGATTCTTCTTCCTCGACGACGATGCTGTGATACTTCAGAAATACTTTGAAAATTATTTTCATTAATTTCATCCCCCCTGACTGTTTCCATCTTATTGGCTATAGTTTGCGGTAAATGAAGGCCCTCGTCAATTGAATAGTTAAGGTACTGCTCAAAATCTTTACTGAGTAATTGTTCATAATAAATTTCATTGTAACATTCTGTATTAAAAAAATCGTTAGATGGGTTTGTAATATCTTCACTGAAGTTATCTCTTACACTGTCCCCAACTTCAGGTGACAATGATCTTATTTCATTGTCATCTTTTTTATTATTTGCATATGGAACTAGTTGCTTTCGAAATATCTCTAAGTATGAAATGCGTTTGGACTTTTGTTTTCCTTTATTTACGAGGTAGTTACTCATTCCTTCCCCGCCTTTATTTTGTTTCCTGTTTGCTTTATCTTGTTTATGGTTTTCTCTTTGTTTTCGTTTAGCGTCTTTTGGTACCTTAATAAGAACATCTTTTTCATAAAATGGAACTAGGATAGTATCAATATTTTCATTAAAATTATCATGTGTTAAAACAATTTTCTTCTTGAACTCCTGCTCCAAGCTGTCTATCGAAATATTGCTATCAGAACTAAAATGTTTTGCCATTGTGATTATATGGTGGCACCGTATTTATTTGCTCAGAAACGAGTACGACGACGACATATTACATTGTCACGTTGATGTTATTTAAAATCGCACGTTTTTTACAGCCAGTATTATACATATAACGGAACACAGAGGTTCACAAAATAATAACTTATAGTATAACACGGAATTAGAAAAATGTGGAATACCCTAAAATGGGACATGGCGCCTACATCGTTGAAAGCAATTTTGTTCGTTTTGCAACCCTAAAACTGCAGCATAAATCAGAAACTGTCAAAAGGTAGGACATGAAGTCTTATTGGCGAGGTGCCAAGTAACGATTTACGTGCAAATGGTTTTGTGCCACATGAAGAATTAAATTCCATATGCATGGAAGATACCTTAAACGCTAACCTTCAGTAGTAAATGCGGTTAGGTGTTGATTGAAGCACTTAAATTTATATCACGGCAAAAGCGTCTGTCTATAATTCAATTTCTAGTCGCACGTGTCGAGTATTAATGCAGAAATTATATCCACGAACTATATAGTATATAGTATATTTCAAAAGGAGAAAATGGCAGTAACATTTAGAAATTATGGGTGATGATAAATTTAAAGAAGTGAGGCACAAAGGATAGTGACTAAGAAAATCTGAGTAATTATCACTTTTTACCGGGTACTTTTTAGATTAAATTGGTAATTAGTAGAGCGGAATAATTTGAAGGGGTTTTCTGTCGGTTTAGCAAAAATAATTTTGTCTTCGTTATAAGCAAATTCAATGAGATAATTAAATATACTTATATAGTGTGGCGACCGAGGGTAGAACTTTCTGGCAGCGTAAGCCGGTCTCATGACTTTTAGAAAAAGGTAGAAGATTCTGGAAGGAAAATACAAGGATGGATACATTTTAGATAGGGATAGACGGTGAACGAAAGTTTTAGAATAGAAAGTTCGGGAAGGAAAAGACAGAGACAGATAGATGTTAAAAAGGAATAGATGATAAACGAAAGTTCTAGAATAGAAGGTTCGGGAAGGAAAAGACAGAGATAGATAGATGTTTAAAGGGATAGATAGTTAATAAAAGAAAAACGAAAACAAGATCGAAATTATGGTTTACAGAAGATTCTTCCGGGTATATAAGCAGCGTAAGGCGAACCTACCGGGCAGTTTAGAGTTGAGTTCAGCTCGAGACAGCGAAGCGACAAGTGCGTTACGAAAGAGTTGGAAGAAGAGTTTAATAGAAGACAATGACGAGTTTAGCGGTGAATTTAGTGAAAAGTTTAGTGGGCAGTTTAGTGAAGGAGAAGTTTCGAGTAGTTTAAAAGGAGGTCCAGAAGCGAGCTACGCGCGGTATATTCGGAGGTAAACACTGCAGCAGCAGAAGGTCTGTCTACGCAATATCGGCGACGGTATTACGAGTGAGACATCTTATCGTCGGTACAGTGAGTCGTTAGTTGTGCGTGTAGAGGCAACCCTGCGGAGAGGAATCATGCACGCTTGTGTGACTCAATAACAGTTCGTTTAGTTAAAAACTGGTGCTTTCTTCCAATCCTAAGTGCGTACCCCCCCGCTAGCACGTAACAAGAGTATCTAAACTCTTTTCATTCATACAAGTAGTCCTCCAAAAAAGCGAACAATTTTTAAATATATATTGTTTATCTTTACAGGTAAAGCATAGTACAATAATGAAATTTTAATAATATTAATGTTGCCTAGATTTTGGGATGAGGATCGTTTATCCTTTTCATCCTTTCGAATAATTTCCCCAACTTTTCTTGTGATCTACTTCTATTTCCAAAGGTGTATAATATGATTGTGGTTACGTACTTTTCCATAGAATATGATGATTATAAATCATCACTTAAAACATTCGTTACTTTACTTTTACCAATAAACAATAAAATATAATCTTTATTTCTCCTATTAAGGAGAAATAATAAAAATATTTATAATAAGCTATGTATTAACATAGCTTTCTTTTACTATATATATATGAGGCTTGATATATAGAGACAAATTCTGAAATAGTGCCAACAAACAAAGATTTCATTTGTGGAAATAGAGTATTTTTACATCCAGTAGTCGTAACTTTTATTGTGTGAATACTTATTTACATAAGACATTATATTGTTTGTTTTATATCTATACAAATCTAGATTTATTTTGGCATACAACAATAAAATAACACTGTTATTTACTGTAATAAACTTTGGTATATTAAGGTTTGACATTATTATACAGTCAAACCAACTGGATACTTTTTAATGATGATCAAGATCAAAAATGTTTGCTAACTGTAATATTTGTACCCCAAATAGGCCCAATCTTTTTGTACAATTGTCCGGTCTGATACCATACTCGCATAAAATTTTCATGTAAGTCAAATGAAATATGTTATACTGACTTTGTTTCGTGTGGTGAATGTTCAAGGGGTCCTTTTGATCCCCCCGTCCTTCTCTATTCTAGTTTTTCATTATTATTATATCTCCTTCCATTTTCGGGACTACACCACGCCTGCGTTCCTGTACCTTTACATAGATAACAGTGACTAGAAACCACCAAGGTCATCTAAAATATACTATATGGTGCTTTTAACCAAATATACCTATACATAATATACATCCCTTAGAGGCTTACAAATATTATATAGCCATCAATAATTTTTAAACCCTTAGTATTGCAGATGTCTATGGACTTAACCACTTACCGTCAGATGGATGGTTTGCCAGTATGCCTATAAGCAAATCTAAAAAAGTTGGGCCTTTACTGTTTACTGTATTCCAGGATAAAAAAAATACCTTTTACAATACATACCTAGTATAAAAAAATAGTAGGCAATTCATACATCAACACACAAACTGTCCCCAAAGGAAATTGGATATGACCACACGATTTGTGCAGGGATGCGTATAAGCAGATTCCTGGCTGGCCGCTGGCCAACATCCGCTCGTGATAACGGATTGGGGACAGCGAGCTGGATTCTCCCATTACAATCAGAATGTCAATTGTAGTAAATTGTTGATAATATTGTTACGAGTGCGGGACTCGAATTAAAATGCCGTTCGAATTATTATAGAGTTTATTAGAACTATACAAACACGTATAACACAGGTACAAATATAACCGAACACAACCAATCCAAATAATTAATTCTAGTATTTCAACATTCTTCTAGTCACATGATTTTTATCCCTCTTCATTATATGCCCATACCAACTTAATCTTCTTCCTCTCAATTTTTCGGTCACGGGTTCAAGCCAATCAAGCCACTGACTTACCATATCTTACTGGCTAAAAAGTAGTTTTGAGAATTCCCCTAATACTACTTTAACTTTTTTATACTTTTACTATGGAGTGGATTTAAGATTATTTCATCAGCGTGGCGGTATTGCTAAGAAATTCCTTAGAAAGTTCGTAATCAAAAGACAGTGTTTAATACAAGAGATATACTGTTTTGCATGTACACTTTTTGATGCAACATTATCATTACGATTTTGTTCTTCGCCGTCGCTATACGTCCAACATAGACTAAATCGCGAGCATAACTAAAGAATATAAGAACGTGATGGCTTCTAGTAATCTTAGGTCGTTTTGCTAATTTAAGTTGATAACATTGTATAATGTTTGCAAGTACACGCTAATTTCATAGCAATTCAAATGGATGCCGACTAGCTTCTTGATATTTGTACCTAATAATTTCCTTAATTGAATTCGTAATTAATTAGAACATTACTCACATAAACAGATCTTTATCTCACATGAAAATAATTAATGGGATAGTACCAGTCTTCACGAACTAGTCTGGGTTCTAGTCTACTAGTTCAGGTACTAGTCTATTATATGAATTTATCCGTGCAGGAACAGAGAAAGAATTCAATTTCCTGCGGCCGGGCGGCCTGTCATAAGAGGCGACAAAACAGCCCGTCTGGATCGCTACCAACCCTGGTCTAGAGTATGCTGCCATAACAACCTTGAGTTGTCTTCTGGTATTAGTGGCCAGGTTCCAGTCTACCCTAAGAGAGCAGCAGCGCATTTGTAGCAGCTTTGGTGTTGCAAATGGCCATAGGCGATGGTAACCGCTTCCCATCATGGTACTCTTTCTGTCTGCTGAACTCATAAAATAAATAAATAACCTATTTTAATTTTGCAATTTTTCAGTCACAGATGCTGCTTTTCTAAATCCCTTATATTCACTTTTTTTAAAACGAAAACTACGGACTCTTGTTCCGTACCTTTTTTAGAATATTTAGTTGTTAATTTACTATAATTTACACGCTATTTTATCTGTTATTTGATGTGTGTGACATTTATTGGATGTTGTTTTTGTGTTGACGTGTACCTAATGCTAATTATATATTATTTATATCTAGGTTTTAACTACTACTTATTCTCATGATGTAGCAATATTGCAAAGCTCTATTATTGCTACATCAATGCTTATTCTAATGTGGAGTGTTTCTGTTACAGTGATGTAGTGTATTAGTATTTGTTTGGTGTATAACTTATGTCTACGGTATATGTTTTTTTATTTATTTATAGGTTATAGTTATGTCATATACCTAAATTCTTAACTTATAGTTTATCTAGTGCCGTGGTGTACTGGTGTTATTTTTGTGTCTGAGTCGTATTATTTATATACATTTTTCTGTTGGTTTTTTTTCTGGGTTGATTGTTTGTTTAAGCGGTTTGGATGGTTTGAAAATGATTTAGTTTTGTTTGTTGACTTTGGTTGTATGTGTTTATATATTCTCGTTATATTTATATATTCCCGTTTGTCACCATAAACAACTTCACTTTATCGTAGATTTTTTTTTAGACTCGTGCTTCTCTGTCATTGTTCAAGACAGAGATTTTCGTTATCTTTTATTTATTTTTTCTCTTTTAATTTCTACTTTACTAAGAATCTCATTTATACTACTACTTATTATATTTCGCTAGGGCTGAATAAGAATTACTTGGGTACGTTGGATTATATTGGGTTAGGTTAAATGGTTGGGATTGTCTGGTAGGGTGGGGTAGTTGGGTGGGATCGATGGGATATTTTCTTTATTTGTTTATTTATTTCTTTCTTTGTTATACGTTACGTAACTCTTATATCTATTACACTTTACCGTAGTTAAGTATATGAAAATCACTTTAAGCACAAATCAATGATAAAATTCTTTTACTTACTATGTACTTATAATTCATAAATAAATTAGTTTTAAAACAGCAATAATTATCCAAATCTTTGACAACTCGATGCCATTAAAATTATAACCGGAAAGCTAATCAGCAGAATAGCGTGAATATGGCGTAATTTTAAAGGTCACTCGTTTGAGTATTCGTACCTAAAAGGAATGCTCAAGGACAGTTGTAAACATGATTGTAATTGACACAGTCTATGAAATCCTGGATTTATCATTAGACGGCGGCCTGTCATAACAGGCGATAAAATATGTCACAGCCAGGTGGTAGGGTAATTTCCCGTCTGGATGGCTACCACCCCTGGTCTTGGGTATGCCGCCATAACAACCTTGAGTTGTGTTCCAGCAGTAGTGGCCAGGCTCCAGTCTCCCTTTACAGAGCAGCAGTGCATATGTAGCACGTTTGGTGTTGCAAATGTCTATAGGCGATGATAACCGCTTTCCATCAAGTGGGCCATCTGCCTATCCGCTGAACTCATTCAATAAAAAATAGACGAGAGGATCAAAACATTGCTGCGATAATGAATGTAATAACATGAAAAAAAAAAAAAGGGAATAAAGACCCATATATTATTACTGCACTATATATATATATATATATATATATATATATATATATATATATATATATATATATATATATATATATATATATATATATATATTATATATATATTGTTACTACAGGACTCGAATTAAAAATGCCGTTGGAACTACTATAGAATTTATTACAACTGTACAAACACGTATAAAACAAATACAAATAAAACTGGATGCAACCAGTTCACACTGCACGATTCAATGCAATTCGATACGCGTAAGGTCCGTCGTCTATATCGCTAATCGAGAGTACTACAAACGCCTTACTCGTCTCGTAGTCGTCGCTTGACTGCCCGCCCCTCCAGTCGGGCATTGTCTTATACTCACTACACAAAACGAGTACAAATAAATTGGCCGCGCGCACTGAGTTTCTGAGAAATAGTAATTTGCACACCTGCGAACGGCCACAAAGTCGAAAACAATAACAATAAGGATTAGTTCGACGCTAATGATGGTTATAAAACAAGTAGAAAAACAATAGCATGTTTTTCTTCATTATAAATTCAAAACACAAAAGAATTTCTAATCCGGAAGACAATAAATTGCGCTTACAACAGGCAGCTGTGCGCTTATCATATATGTAACAATATATACATACATCTATATATATATATATATATATATATATATATATATATATATATATATATATATATATATATATTATTGCATTGTTTTTCCTGAGAAGATATTTTTTGCAAACAATTACAAGATTTAATTATGTTTAAATCTCTACTTAACTTAAGGACCATCTAAAGTTAGTGTAAAATGCAAGGAAAGAATACGGTAAGAAAGTACCAAATATAAATTATTTGGACAGGGTTTCCCCTTTATTGTTCAGCCTTTGATGTGAATATCCACGCAGCACAGTAAGCAAAGAACACCGTCTGCACGCCACTACGCCTTTTATACGAAAATGCTACCCTACAAAACAATAACATTGCATCATTGCTAAAAATATCAATTACATCATAGTGTTGCCAGGATCATAAAAACAATTATAATAATTAGTTACTGATGCACTAAATTATCTAAACTATAATTTAGTGGGCTTATAAAATTAAATAACCGGTAAAAAATGGTAATTTAATTATAAATCGAATCATCTGATAAATCGACTAAAAGTATTATCTATGACGATTGTCTATGTCATATTAATATACACTATGGTTCTCATGACTACTGTGGTGGACATCTTGTAACATTAGATAATAAAGTATCTTGTAGATAATGTTTTAAATTAATCATCTAAGCACAAATTTAACTAAAATTTTATTCACATATAGGTCTTGTAAAAAAAATCAAGGTATATAAGTCATAGTTCTTAATCATAAGTAACTTTATATGCATACTGAAACCCTGATTATATTTATATACATATATTATACTCGTTTTGTTATATTTCAATAAATTGAAATTAAAAATATTACTGATTATATATTATATATAATCAACCAAGATATGCCCGCCACTACGTCCACGTTTGACTTGAAATTCCCATGGGATTCCCGGGACGCAAAGTATTGCAGCATTTAAAAAAAGAATGTAAGCTATCGTTTAAGTGGAAACTATATCGGAATTAGCTAATTTTTTGCATTCGAAAAACTTCAAACCATTCCCGGGAAAATTCCCGCGAGATTCCCGCGATAAGAAATATCACACATTTTATTACATTAAATTTGCTATCGATCAGTAAATAATCACATTGGAATTTGTTTTTTTTTAATCTGACCTTTTTAAACCATTCCCAGAAAAATTCCCGCAGGATTCCTAGGATAGAAAGTAGCGCAGATTTTAAGACTTTGCTGTCGATAGGGAATAACCGCATCGAAATCGACCCAGTAGTTTTTACGTGAATCCTGAACAAACATACAAGAAATCTAAAAAAATTGCATCGTGTTCTCCATCGTTTATATAGTCTATACCAGTTGCTTTTTTTAGATAACTTCAATGTAGAGACACGGCATGATTAGATTTTTTTAATATTATAGATATCTACCGGCGATATGGGACTCATATGTAATTTTTCGTTTAATTTTATTAATTAAATATTAGAAAAAATATTACTTTTTAGGTAATTTTGTAACATGAGCCTATTTAACGGATATAAAAGAGAACAGATATGTTTTATCCTTTTTTATTATAACTTGAATATTATTAATTAATAGGCTACGTGGATTGTGCAGTAGGACAACAGAGGATTCCGTAAAATCATCCTTCCGTAAAATCCTACGCACAACAGAGTATTCCGTAAAATCGATTAAAGTTCAGTAATTTTGTCACTTAGCAACGGGAACACCGGAAAAATCGTTTAGCATAAAATATTTCACATCTCAAAAACGACTCGAAGCTATATTTTAAATTATTTTTTACCTTTTCAGTTATATGACAAATCTTTTACTGCGCAAGCTGTAAGGCTTTGGAACTCTCTACCTCAAAACATAAAACAAGCCAAGTCTGTGCATTCGTTTAATGACCTCGTCAAACACCACTATCTCAAATTGTAACTGAATAATAAAGTTATTTAGTTGTATGCTTGGGATGGTGTTGTTTGACGACACACAACTTGTATATTTAGATAAATGTGTATGTTTATATTATAATTTAGTAACAATTTCCTTTATATTAACGTATATATTAGTATATTATATCTATTGCATACTTACCCCCATCCATACTGAGTTTATGTCCATCCAAAGGTTGTCTGGAAGAAATCGCTCCCAGCGATAACACCGCCCATTGTACTTATCATTACGATTGTATGTACGAATTTATTTTGTAACATTGTGTGCAATAAAGTATATTCTATTCTTTTTCCGATTTTATTAAATGAGCGTAGTTTAGCATTAGGCTAACATTATCGAAATTCAAATATTTAGTAAAAATACCATTACATAAAGTTCAGCACTATTTTAATAAAAACAGACTAAACGGTTATTTAAAATACTCATAGCAGAATTCAATGCAATAAACTATTATATAAAAGCACGCAATAAACTGCAATAAAGTTATTATAAACATATTAGGATTAAGCAAAATGGCAATATTACTGTATACGAACGTTATAAAATAGATAAAACGCAAAATTCGCAATCATCTATTTAGTTCCGGTAGGTAAATATTGAATTTTAAACAAATCACTAAAATCGAGTTTATTTTCTACACTATAATATTATAAAGAGGAAAGATTTGTATTTTTGTAAAGAATAAACTCAAAAACAACTGGACAGATTTCAAAAGTTCTTTTACTATTAAAACGCTACATTATCCCAGATTAATATAGGCTATATTTATTACTAGGAAAATTGGGGATCCCTACTAAAACTTCAATAATGTAACCCAGGTGTAAAAAATGAGTGTTTCAGTGGGTTGGGGGATGGTTATGGTAATTATGGTTTATATTCATAATTAGACCCGTTAGGTGGCACTGGAATTGGGTTCTAGATTTTTTTTTTTTGGGCAGGAGAACGTCTGCCGGAACCGCTAGTATTAGATACATGTAAATCGAAAACAGGATGTTTGTATATGTAGACAGCATTCAAGTGATTCAGTCTGGATGACTACCAGCCCTGGTCTAGAGTATGCCACCTTAACAACCTTGAGTTGTGTTCCGGCATTAGTGGCCAGGTTCCAGCCTCACATTAGATAGCGGCAGCACATTGGTATCACCTTTGGTGTTATGAATGTCCATAGGCGATGGTAACCGCTTACCATCAGGTGGCCCGTCTACCTGTCTGGTGAACCCATGCAATAATATCTCTTTTTAGTGTCGTTGTGCTTTTTCGTGTTATCGAATTTCAAATCACAACGATTCTAAAGAAGTTTCACTTCAAAAAATATTCAAACTAAAGAAGTATTTATTTTTCTTCCACCTCCATATTAATTTGCATAATGACTTATACAGATCAATTTAAAAGAATATGAAATAAGAAAAGTATTTATTTAGAACAACATATAATGTAAAAATACTAAATAATAAAAAAACCATCCCGATGTGGTTTTAAATTCGGCTCTAACTCAGCAGATTTATTCCGCGTACAACGATGATCTGGAGGGAACTTCCCGCCACGGTTTTCCCCTTGCGTTATGATATGCGGTTTTTTAAGAAGGGCATTATAAAATTTCTTAGAGGTCGGAAACGCGTTGGCGACACCCCTGGTGTTGCAAACGTCTATAGGCAACGGTAACCACTTTCCATCAGGTGGGCCGCCAGCCTGTTTGCCTACTTCAGACAATAAAAAAAAAGATTGCTGCTTGTCAACTAGTGCCGATCTTCCGCTAGGGTCAACTCGTTTCTACGACTTTTTATGCCTCTATCAGGACCGTCAAAAGATTATTAATTTTTTATATAAAATAGAGAAAAATTCTACTATAAATGACAATGACAAATATACTAGTAAAACGGATGAAAGAGGATCGAAGTATGAATGAAGCTTATTTTTGTGCCACCTGATGAAAAGTGGTTACAACACATATTTGCAACACCAAACAGGCTGCCAATGTGTTGCCGTCCTTGAATGGGAGACTGGAAGCTAACCACTGATGCCGGAACACACCTCAAAATTATTATGACGGCGTGCCCTAGACCAGACCAGGGGCCCAATTCTGCTATTACTATTTCGCTAAAATTTCCGGACACTATCGTCTCAATCTTAGGTTTGCCTAATTTGAGTATTCCGTGAAATCCAATGGCCTTCCACACCACTCTCATCTTTAAATGTTTATAAGCGAAAATTGACGAAGTAAATGTTTAAAAATTCTGGTAGCTTTTCAATATTCATTTCGGTTAACACATTTTCTACTAATGGTACTCCAAACGGACAAATATCCTAGCACCTAGTGACCTGCGAAGCTCAAGCCTGCAGTTGTTAAGAAACTTTCAGGACAAAGAAAAGTCGCGTGGTCTCGTTTCGCGGGCCAAGACACACCTTGGACCTCCGAATCAACAGAATTACTTAAAATATTTAAATTCAACCGTCAAGTTAGTGTTAGTTATGCATTTAATTGATCAACTTAATAAATTAAATGGAATGTGTTATGAAACATTGTAATTTGGACCGTGTAAATTTAACGTTGTTTTACGACGTTAAAAATAATAATAAATTATTTAAAACAACACAGTGAAAGTGTATTTTTATGTAAGCAATTATTTTTACGAAATGTACAGAAATTAAAACATTAATTACATTAAAACGCTGGTTTATTATATGGATTAAGAACAAGATTTAATTTTAACAATCGTGTAATCCAGGTCTGTCCATAATATACCTATAAACTTTTACTTTATGTTTTAATTATGCTTGTGACTTACAAAAGTTGCTTTAAAAATCGATCAATTGTGTAATGATTCTGTCGTGGATACTTTTTTTTGCTGTTTAGCTATAGAACCCAATATAGTGTGTTACCGAATATACTCTATACTTCAAAAAATATTCAGTATGTATTCTTCAAACAAATTTTGGTTGATAGTATTTTTCAAGTTCATCTTGGGATTTTTTAGAATTTTGTTACTATTATTTTATTTAGGTTTATGGCTTGGCAGCTAGGCCTTTAAGCCAGATCTTAGATTACAATGTAGTTTCTTCATTTTCTTAAGCCTTATGTGTAGCACAGCTGAACTGTAGGTTATCAGCTGGTGCCATTCAACGGAGTTCTTGTGACAACCCAAAAGGCCACATTTGACTATACAGTTCACATTTCTCACAAAACACATAATTACTACCCAAAACTATCAATATCCTACAAAACTATTGTTCATTTTAAAGTTATTTTACACATTTTTAGAAAATAAAACTGCACAGCACATCATCTCCCCTATCAGTTCCCGCCAAAAACTCCTTTGTTACTATTACATATTGTATATTGACATAGATACAAAATATCGAACTACTTGTCAATCAATATTGAAGTTTATACATATGGTACTAATAAATATTTTTTTAGTGTTTATGAAAAATACAATATACACTTAAAAATAAACTACAAACTATACTATATTAATAACTAAAACTAAATAAAAAAGAGAAAAATACTTGAAGATAAAATATTGGTCCCAAACCACTGTCACTTACCGAAATTTTTAATTTATATTTCTAAAGTTTGAAACACATGTTTTAGAGCTACCTGGGAGTTTTAGAGTTTTTAGTAAGTCTTGTGTTTCATATTCACTTTTTGCTAAGACTTCATTAATTCTTCGAAAAGTAATTGTATAACGTATTAATGTAGGTAAGTACTTTAAGAAACCTTTACACAGAAAGAGAAGTAAAAAATTTTTTAGCTAAACGTGTGGAGGGTTTCTTGCCGTTTCTTCTCCTTAAATCAGCAATAACATGTTGCAGAGCGTAATATAGAATAGGTAGCAGATTTAGTTTTTACGTATATTTATGACTTTAATAAAAGCTTATTATAATCTGAATAAACACTTTTTAGTTTGGCAAAAATAATCGTTATATATCCTTACGGGAATCTGTCCATCTTTGTATGTACATTTTAGTATGTTTTTAAGTTACTGGGTCTATAAAGATAAAATTTTACAAAAGGCTGTTTTATATGTAAATACACAATATTGTAGTGAAATCGGGAATAAATAAAAATGATAAACATTTAAATTATTTTCTACTATAGAAATAACGCCAACGAATTGGTATTGGGTGATTATATTTATAGATTATTATAAAATAAGCGAACTCGACAGTTTACAATACGCGTTGCATATAATTTACAAAGACAAATGTATTATACAGTTGAATAATGTCCAAACGTGCAGCAAAATATGCAAATTCAATGAGTTAGTCATGTTTTGAATTAACGCCTTGCGTACTTTAAACTCCATTCATGTAACTATCTTATACTTATGTATTTTGCTTGATATAACATTATAGGTGCGAAAGTATTTTCATCATACAAGACGTAAACAGTTGTTTTCGCTTATCAAGCATTTCGTTTATAGATGGTTTCTATGATTATGTGGGTTCTTGGCCCTGATAAGGCCTTAAGCCCTTGGCCGCCTACCTCACTGGATCACAGAGGTCCCGCGTTCAATTACTGGAATGGTAAATTTCGTAAACGAACTTTATGTTATTTACTATGGTCTGAGTATCTAGGATCGGTCTAAGACTGGTCAGGGCGTATAGATATTAGGTACCTATAACACAAGCGTAACTTGATTAGTTTGGGAATACACAATGTATGTCTTTGTCTGCTGACTATTTATTATTATTACCTATATTGTTACAATCACCACGTGCTGTTGTTAAACAAAAATATCGCTAGAAAACATAAAGTTCACCGATGTGTAAAATCCGCTAATACACCTTGGAATAAAGTGGCGGGCGATTCATCTGTCGTGCCCTAAAAATGAAGAGGCTCTAACCCGGCAGTGGGATTTTTCTGAGATAATATTAAACGACATAAATGTACTCTATTGCGCCTTAAAAATAGTGAAGATCAAGCAAGGTGACACAAATTAGGACTGTATGGTTAACTCCATTTTGGGTCAAGGTTAATGTAAATTGGTGCCAATTTAACCAACAAAGGTAGTGTGCCTATGTAAGCTTAAATATGCCTACATAGGCACATTACCTTTGTTTACTTTTAATCTATTTGCACAACACTTTAAATGCATCTTTGAAGGTTCCATGCTGTAATAGTGCGTGAAGAAAGCACGCATTATTGCAATTCATCTTATAGCGTGTTATGAAAAACTGTTGTCGTTTATACAACTATTAACTATACCTAATAATACTTGCTAAATATATATTAACAATTGAAACATATTCTTCTATAATGCCTCTGCTACACCTGGAATAATGTTAATGTTACTGATCATTTCACGCAGATATAGCGATAGGTTTATTGCGTTATTTGTGATGTGACATTGTTATCAGTTGTTAACATTGACAGATAACGTATGTATATACACTAATGTAGTTAATAATTAACGGCGTTATTTTGAACGCAATAACTAGAATGCATTTGGCCGTTTTGGTTTCCTTAATATACTCACTAGGTGGTAGGGTATTTGCCCGACTGGATAGCTACCACCCCTGGTCTAGAGTATGCCGCCATAACAGCCTTGTGTTCTGTTCCGGCATTAGTGACCAGGTTCCAGTCTCCCTTAAGAGAGCAGCAACGCATTTGTAGCACCTTTGGTGTTGCAAATGTCAATAGGCGATCGTAACCGCTTTCTATGAAGTGGTCTGTCTGCCTGTCTGCTGAACTCCTGCAACAAAAAAAAAATAAAAAAACTCACGGTCGCCATACTGTTGTGATCGATAACGAGAGATATAATGATTTATGTTTAGAAATATCCTGCTTTATGTGTTATTTTAATTATATAAACTAGATATTTCAGACGTGTATATCTCCCAATAATTTTCACTCGATAAAAAACAGAGTTTGACATAGAAAATATAAATCGTATTTAAATAACAGTCTATGGGAAAATAGGTTTAAACTAACGAAACTGTAACATCCACAATCACAAACACTAACATTATCCCAGATGGAGCAGAGCCATAGCAGTAGAACAAGTCACTATTCAAAATCTTAATAATGTTTCTTAATCACTTTATTTAAGTTATTGGATGCAGAGACTGATAGTAGTTTCTAAAGTCGTAAAAATTGAGTCCCCCCTCTATTTTTTGGGCTATAAAGTGGAAATTTCTGCAAAAATTTGTGTTAAAAAATTTACAATGTAAATTGGTCTTAGCCGTATGATTTTTTATGGCTCCGTAGTTAAATGTCGAAAGGTTGGAAACTATACGAAACTCTCTTTATTTTCTCAATAATTTCGGTATTTTAACGGTTTTTCCTCTTTTTTAAACTCTAAACTAATGTTTACATTATTCGTAAAGTAGCTATTTACTACATTACAGGCAAAGACGCTATGTAATATGTAGCAATTATAGAAGTTCTACTTTCAAAGACAAATATCAAATTCGGGTATCATCAGATCGGCCTGACGTTGGGAGTATGTTGAAACACGGCAATAAAGTTATTGATACACTGTTGTAATAAATATTTATACAAATAACTAGACAAGTCAGCTTTTGTATAATAATAAATGTAATCTTAAACAAAACCAGTTGCTATTATGAATATTGTTGATAATATGACAATATATATTTACTGAACTGAAGGATTTCCTGTATAAGAGTTAAGGTACCAAATAAGAGATGAATAGTGTAAGTTATGTATGGCAACGAATATTTATAATATGAGATCGGTTGTATATCAAAATAAAGGAATATAAAAAGAAAATACATAGTGTGCTTATCGGAAGATATTGGGAAAAGGAAAGAAAGATAAGTTAAAATCATAGAACATAATTCACAGTTGTTATATTTGTGGAACAATTTCCGAGTAGCTTCGCTTGTACAAATATATTTTCCACATCATACAGGGAATGTCGTATCTTCTAGAGTTCATAAAGTATAATATGTCCTATTAGTAGACTAAATTTCAAAATCGGTTAATATCATCATCAGTCCATGAGTCTTGAATATGAAATACAGGTGGAACCTAGAAACAACAAATAAAGTTACTCGTAATAAGTATAGGTAACAGCCACTAATCGTCCGACTGCTGAGTTTAGACCTCCACATTTTAGTGGACGTGTAGATTTCTTCACGATGGTTTCTTTCATTCTCATTACATAGTAATTGTAGCAATATACATATTAGGTCAGACAAACTGTCAAGTGATGCATCTATTCATCTATCTATTGTACTGTCATTCGAACCTCAGCCATTGGAATAAGGCACTAGTGTCCAAGTAACCACGTACTCAGTCAATTTAAATTCAAATTCACGCATATGCCTCTGTGGTTGAGTAGACTAGCATTTGCCAGCCAAGCTTACTGGAACACAGAGGTCCTCGACTCGATTCTTGGCATGGTAAATTTTGTAAACGAACTTTATGTTATTTATTATGGTCTGGGTGTCTGGGATCTGGATAATTTGCTTAGCTTACGAAAATACAATGTGTGTTATTATTATTTATTGGTATAGTATAATAATAAGTGAGCATTAGGCCTTATATCAAAAATTACGTACCTATCCACTACACAACAATAGTCTTTATACTTTATCATGATTTAAAATAAATCGTTCATTAGCATTAGGTAAATAATCAATATTAACGTCATTTAAATAATTGTAACACAAATTAATACAAGATGGCACAGTTGCAATAGACTAACGATATAATTATAGACTAAAGGTTTTGCACTCACAATAATTTGCGTAAGGATTTTGAACTTTAGATAAAATATTATCCAAACTGTCACGCAATGTATGTAATAGCTTAATGTAAGCTTGAAATATATTTAATGTTTTTTTTAATTAACAAGATTAGAGTTTAAAACCTTTTAAACATCAATCACTATTATCTACCCAACAGGCGCGAGGCGTCCAAATATTGTATTTATTGCAACTTTCCATGCGGCTACGTTTGCATTTGTTTTCGAACCGTCTCACGCGGGAATTATCATATTTTCCCGGATAAAAAGTATGTTATGTTCATTTCCGTTAATGAAATTTATCTAATATTCCAAATTCCGTTCATCAGACATCAGACATCAGACATCAGACATCAGACATTCAGACATTCAGACATTCTGACATTCAGACATCAGACATATTATATTATTATTATCCTATAAAAATATTTTAAACGCGAAAGTTTGTAAGAATGTATGTATGGATGTATATGGATGTATGTTTCTTACTCTTTCACGCAAAAACTACTGAATGGATTTTGATGAAACTTTACAATAATATAGCGTACGCATAAGAATAACACATAGGCTATAATTAATAAAGATGTAGTGTGAATTATCCAAAATATAACGATTTTCCATCACCACGTTTGAGACCGCGGGGCGCAGCTAGTCAGATATAAACGTATTATAGTTAGATATAGTATTTATAAATATAATTATGTCTTTCTAGTAACAAACACAAGCGTATCTCTATATGTAATACTTATATTAAATCTGTAGAGGTTTCGACTTTGTACAATGAATTTAAATATAAGAAAATTTATTAACATAGGTATAGACGATGAATTTTTCAAGTGGGCCTTCACAGGGCTATATTCTAAACTATGCTATGTATGTAAAATAGAAAATTTTATTCAAAATCAACCCTTATCCTTGGTTTGCCGTTTAACATTCCTTCACAGAAATTGATCTTCACAAGCTACACTATGATTTACTATAATAATACAGGTTGTGTTAAGTTTTTCTAAATCAGCCGATTTGGTTCTTGACAAAGGTAATTGATTTTTAAAAATACTAATGATACTATTTTAATTTTTTGTCAAAATCGGCCACGAACCTCCTTTGAGTTTTTTACTATCTAGCATAGTTTAGGATATGGCCCTGAAAGCCCACTTGAAAAATTCAGCCTGTGTGTAATTAGGACCAAACTGCTGGTAGCATGCAAGAATGCAATTTTTTGAATTTTTGTCTGTCTGTCCGTCCGTGTGTTTGCCTGTTAGAGCATCACATCAAAACCACGAACGGATTTAAAAGCAACTCGACACTGAATTAGCTTGCATCCCGTATCAACTTTCGTCACTTTTTATCCTAATAAATGACATCGTTTTCATGTGATTGAAGAATATAGTGAAAAACATGTTGCTATGGACGCATACTTTTGGTACTGCCTTTACAATTCACTTACAAATACGTCAACGTTATACAAACGCGAACGAAGATCCGCTTGCACATGCTAATCTGCAATATAAGTCGAATTTCTCCATACTATTATCATATCACTATCTGCACTTACCTAAAGTATTTTAGTCAAACCTAGAAGTACCAAACTTTTTAGTCAAACGTCGAACGTAAAATAATCTATTTCGGCCTTTGCCTAGTCGATCCTAGAAGCGACTAAGGCAGACTCGGTCAAACGTTGATTCATACTGCACTCGTTACATATTTAATGACTGTATAAATTAGTATCTCCTAGGTTAGAGAACAATTCGTTAGTCAAAGGCAGAAAAACATCATTTATTTGGACTTTGACTAAGATTTTATGTCAGACCTGAGGTTTGACTAGTCAAACCTTGGAGCGCCAGAGCTTTTCGATATTTGACTATAACATATATACCTTAGATTGGTAGTGAATTAACATTACTTTTTTTGAGTTTATGTCAAATTTCAAGCATCTGTGGATAGTAAGAAGGAACCGGCTCATAGTTCATAAACGAACATGTTGTCCGATCGTGTTCTACATGTTACAAAACTCGATCGAAGCGTGAAATATTGCACTCATACGATCGAAAATCTCGTGAGTCCAACTGTTCCGGTGCATAACAACCGTACCAATTTAGTTGTTAGACAATAGATCGATTAAATAACGGACAATGCACTTGACCTACATCCGGCATACTTCGATCGGCTGTTTATAATAGTGGCCAAACCACTACCACAGCAAGGTAATATTGATTGGCAAATTGTTTGAATGAAAGTTATCAGACTGAAATTTGTTAATTAATTAACAATATCATGAGAACCTTGATTGCTCATTGAATGTTTTAATCTTCACGTTTTTCTTTCTCACGATATTTGCGATTTAATATTTAACAAGTTTCCGTGTGCGAGTGGAACTTAAGCACAGAGAGTTTCTTAATTAAACTTGTCCTAGGAACTTTAAAATGTGTAGGTGTGAATCATATTACTTGAGAAACGAATTCTTTAATGACAGATTTGAAATTAATATTAATAAATAACATAATAACTAAATAAATAATTAATAGACGTACGAAATATATTCTACAACTAGTAATTGAAGGTAATAAATATTATTTAAATTATATAATAGATACATAATAAAAAAAAATCTAAATGTGTGTTGGGACACATAGTAGAAGTGAAACTTCAACGGACAAGTGGAAAAATGAATCGCAACGGACAAGTGAAAAAACGAATGGCAACGGACAAGTGGCAAAACGAACCGCAACAAAATTTTAACTTTAAGTTTTACGGATAGTTTGTTAATGTACTTGTCCAATTTGAAAAGCTACCCGTAAAACTTCAATTAAAATTTTGTTACGATTCGTGTTGCTACTTGTCCGTTGCCATTCGTTTTCCACTTGTCCGTTGTGATTCGTTTTTCCACTTGTCCATTGAAGTTTCAATTCTACTATGCGTCCCAGCACACATTTTGATTTTTCGCAGGTTTACTACAATTTATGATTTGGTTAGGTTATGTACATTTTAATGAATACATTTTTATTTAAACATATTTTATTTTATCAAACAAAAAATCTGAAATCGATCCGGAACAAAAAAAAACATCCATAGTCTACTTTAAAATTATGCCGCCTCTCACCACGCGATATATCTTCTACCCCCTCCACGTGGCCGTAACGCTTTTTCGTGACAGAAAAAATCATAATCCCCCGTCTATATAAAAGTTTCACTTCAATATATAGTAACCGTTAAGATCTTAGCTTGCACACCATTAAAACTTTGGTAAAATTTGTTTGTACTGAACGAAATATTATTAAAAAAACAACACCTGTATAAGACGTGCGCAGAAGGTTTGCCGGTGACAACCCTTCCCGCCTTCCACAACCGTGACGTGCAGTCGTCTAGTTCTTAGTACCACTTAGACAAGCCCCGGTCCCAGTCGTAGGAAGCAGGAGGGACGACCATCGGCAAACCTTCTGCGTTCGACTTATAACTAATTATATTTATGGAATAATAAATATTTCATTTCATCAAATTAACTATCGATGATCACGCTAATACAATTACCATTCGATGGAGTCTGTACCATAGAATTAGTATACTACAGAACAATAACTAAAACCAGAAACAATACAAACGTTTTTGTTTCACTCACACTCATGTAATATAATGTATTACTTTATAATTATTTTGAATACAAGAGCTGATTCTCAGCTTTTATTTACACGGTTTCTATTTGGTAATTGTTCTGAGGTGTACACTGTATACGTTGGTTGGTGTCAATTATTTTTTTGTTGACTTTGTTTTATATGCCTTTTGAACGGGCCTTATCTATATTCTTTTTTAATTTCAGTACATAAACCCAGTCTCAGCCAAATTGTAGGTTTTTAATTGACGCCCAACGACGGGATTTTGTAGCAGCTTGTACAGGGAAACATTTGATATTTTCCACAAAAATAAACAAAATCTTAGTTCAAAACATATATTGAAGTGGTGGTGGATTGCTATAAGCATTCTGATATCAGCAATAATATTATAAAATTTGATTATTCTTGAATTCATGACTCTGCCTCTATCTATCTACAAACCAAGTGAAGCTATTTTTAATAAACACAGAAAAAAAATATCTAATCAAATGTTGCAAATTTTGTTACACAACTACCTGAGAAACTCTTGGAAGGATACTAATGTTATATATTATATATGCATACAATTTTCTTTAATATTAATGTAAAAGAATATTCTTGCACAATACAATTCTTAAAACTATATTAAATGACGGTATCTTATTATGTAAACCGGACGAAACATTATTAACTCAAACTACTTCATAATTTACGATAAAATTATTTAAGTACATCCTGAGTTTTCTGAATGTTTCCTCAGTACTAACCATAAAATAAGCGTTTTATGTAAGTATTTTAAATATTTGCATCTTTATTTAATCTGCTTGCTGGTTACTACATAATTATGTATATACTTGCAATTATTTGATTCGTTGAAAACTTAATTTTCTCATATGACTTTTTACCAACGAAGATTTTTATACGTCTACTTCTAGTTGGACTAATGTCTGATAATGTCTCTGGTTTACCTCTACTGCAAGACCTAATCATTAGCTATAGAGAATGCTCTCTGTACATGTGTGCATGTGTATACAGGTATACATATATGTATTGTTTTTCAATTCCCCTAATAGTGAGAAAATGAACAAAATAAGTACATATAGCATATTCCGATTTTGACCTTTGGGTCCATTAATAAAACCAATCAATAGTTTGCAGGTAGTATTCATATTTAATTAGTATGAAATAAAATTATAAAGCAAAATTTCACACATTAAGCTACCGCCAAAAACTTGCAAAAATAATGATAGCCACTCGTGGCCAATCCTTGGCGCAGTATGTTCATTTTGTCAATATCACATAGAACAATAATTTACGGCTCATATTTAAAAAAAAAACTACATAAGGAATTAGGAATAATGAAGTTAAAGAATATACTCAAACTACTCTTTAATGAGTATAAACAATGAAAAGTATGTATAATTCAAAATTGTTTGATAATAATCATCATACTTAATTTAACAAATAAGAAATTGTCATTACTCAGACAATATAAAATGAGAAAGAAAAAGCTAGTTCAATAACTCGATAACAATCATTTCGTAACTGTAACGTTCAATATCATTACCACCTGTTTACGGTTCTTTATATCAAATAAAAATATATGTAGCGCCAGCAAAGCGATTACGACTGACGAAAGCTCTTCACAGTGTTGTGTCATACACAAAGCATATGTAGCGTATGTGGCGATCTCATGCCCGTATCATGTCTTGGTGGCCTGTCTCGGTCTCGTTACTCAAAGTATACTTTTATGAGACTTGGTGGTGAGTTACCTACAGTATGGCTACATTGAGCTCACCACTAATCAAGTAGTAATTAAACAGGGAGCGGCATAATGACTTCTATGTTAAGAGTTTAAGACGTAGGTAGTTAATGTAAAAGAATGGACATTACCTAAGGGGATTGTCCATTCTTACTTTACCATTAGCATGTATTCTTCCAAGCCATTAGTAGAAAATTGACATTACGTTTATCCGTGCAGAAATAGAGAAAGAATACAATTTTCTGCAGCCGAGCGGCCTGTCGTAAAAGGCGTCAAAACAACCCACAGCCAGGTGGTAGGGTATTTGCCCGTTTGGATAGCTACCACCCCTGGTCTAGAGTATGCCGCCATTACAAACTTGAGTTATATTCCGGCATTAGTGGCTAGTTTCCAGTATCCCTTAAGAGAACAGCAGCGCATTTCTAGCACCTTTGGTGTTGCAAATGTCCATAGGTGATGGTAACCACTTTCCATCAGGTGGGCCGTCTGCCTGTCTGCTGAAATTATGCAATAAAAAAATAAAATAAAAACTTGTCCATACATAAAATGCTAATGCATAAAACACTGCATACGAGCGTTGCGGCGGGTTCGTTTACCATTTCCATTGTCGTTCCCAAAACTTTTCCCATAAAACACAGAATATATTAAAAGCTGTGTTATAATGAATTGACTTTGAATTTGGCAGTACCATCTGTTGAGTCCCAATTGACAATGGTCCATTTATCTTCCACGTTTCGCACGGAAACGTCCCTTAAACAATTCAAGGTGCCCACACTTTTGATTTATAGCACAGCAATATTTAATGTATCCTTTAAAACAGACCCCGTAATTACTCAAACGAATAACAAAAGTGCTTCCGTACATTCACTGATGTAGCAAGATTTTTCAATTCCATTGTTTTTTGTAGTCAGTATAAGTGTATCGTCTCGGTAGGTTAAAGAAACTTAAATTGATTTTACGTTGTTTTGTTTGTCTGCGAAGAATATAAATAATTGTTTTATATATGTAGGTACTATAGTTACCAATTAGTTCCCGAGAGATTTATACTCCTGAACCCTGCAAGATTATTTATTCATTGTAACATAGTGTAAGTAGTTTATAAATGGTTAGGTCCAGATTGGCATCCAAGCGTCCTAACACATGAGTGCTAAAATTATGTTCACGTATACAAAATTATATACATAATGTCATGTCATGTAAAAGAGAAATAATTAGTCTTATTGTTATCAATATATTGTAAGGACAAAAGACAAAAAAGCATTAAATAAACTACCAAACCAATGAAGGCCTGTGATCTCTCAATATAGAATTAACCAAATTGAAATTAAATATATAATAATAAGAGCCCATAAACGTCCCACTTCTAGGTTCGGCCTCTCATTCATAGGCAACGGACAAATGCCTTTACTGTTCCTCTTTAGTTAGAGGCCCGAGCCCACCAGTGGGAAGTTTATGAGTTGTTATTGATTATTGACGTACAAATACCCGCCAGGTTTGTCCAAGGCGTATTGGCGGATTTGTCTCATCGGTTATCTCGATGTGCAGGTTTCATCACGATGTGTTCCTTCATCGTTCACACAATATGTATATTAGGTCAGAAAAGTAAAGAAAAATAAAAAAATCTCTTTTAATCTCCAAAATTTTTAATCTAATCAGTTAAGCCGTTTGGGGGTCCATACAAGAGATAAGAAATCTAAAAACGGGCGTTTATGTTCAATCTTCATATAAATAACAGTTACGCTTCAATTTTGGCCCTTATTTTAAAAACACGCACAGACAGATCAATTTTATTTATTGTTATTGAAGATAGCCTCTTCTTAAATATGTTACTAAAAATATTTTTAAAGTAATGATTTAATAATGAAAAACATTGACATAGCCATATGTAGGTATGTACTATATATATACTCTTAACTCAAGTAATTATGTCATGTCAATAGTGAACTTAGAAACCAAAGCACCTAATTTAGCCGTGGGTGATTGTAACAAAGGTAATCCGAGCCAATCTCTTTAGAAACGCCCTACTTCCGTGTTAATGACTTTGTAATTTTGTCGACTACCCAGCAATAGTATCTATGTGTTGAGTAATATTAATATAATTAAAGAAGACGATATCTATATTTGAGATGATAGATTTATGATTCTGTCCACGTATGTAAGTAAGCGACGTTCCGGTAGCGAGGGAAGTCGTCGAGCCTTAATAAGTACGCGTACTATGCTCGCACGTCTATTACCCGCTTAAAATCGTAATAGATTATAATGCATACAGGTCTTATTCCAAATCTTTTTAATAAATCGTCAGATAAACACACGTATATTTCCAATATATGTTTTTGTTATTGGTAAAATATTCAACGGACAACTCTGTCTGATTTCGAACACCCAGATCAGAATAATTAACTAAAAACTCTTTTCCAAATTTTATCCCGCAAGCAATCAAACCAGAGACATAGCTCACTAAAAACTCCACAAAGGACAGTTTTTTCTGACATAACATGCACATTACAATGACTACGTGCACATGGTGGAGAAGTGAAAGAAAACATCGCAATTGATATCTACATATCGACATTACCGATGAGTGAAATCAGGCAATCTGTCTTGCACAAGCGTGGCGGGAATACCGCTAGTTCCCCATAAATAGAGAGCTGTGAGTCCAGCAATAGGACATAATATATAGATTGCTGTCAAATCGTCGAAGCATTGCGTGCCCACTACATTTTTAACTATAATTTTTTTTCTATATTCCGTAAATAAAAACTGTACTCATTTTTATAGGCAAGAGACATAAGAGGTTTCTATAAGTGTGTCTGTATAAGGGTGTTTGCATAAGAGAGCAGATACCTGTTATTATAGATGTGGGTAATATAGTTCCATACTTTCTGTATGCGCTCACAATAAAGAAACAGGTTGAAGTTTATCATATGCGAGCACATACAGGAAGAATGGGACTATATTACCTGCAGTCATCGGCACAAATAAATTCCGATTTGTCCGTATTTGGAACCTGTATCTAGACTCTATGGCTCTAGTTATCTTAGTAAACTATTTTAATCTGGATTTACATATTTAGGCTTGCTCTCTCTTCCTTCCCTCCCTTAGAAGGGAGAACCAGATAAAAATGACGTCGATAGTTAAATATATCTTTTCTTTCCTTCCTTTCGATAACGCGCAGTCATTTTTATCTGCATTCTCCTTTCTCCGCAGATTTCCATGAGCTGGCGAGGCAGAACAAGATCACAAAGCAAATACTGGAGGCTTTCATTCAGAAGAAGCTGGGACTCCCAGTCATGAATGTGAAAGCACCGTCAATACATGAAATACTACCGATTCCTACGAAAATGCAAAACGAAGAAAGAAATATTGCACAAAGACAGATTAATAAGACTGACGACGTGGAGGACGAGCCTGAAGTTCCAGAAGATTCTGAAGTCCAAGAGGAGCCTGAATTTCAGGAAGAGCCTGAACAAGAATACTCTGAAGATGACAGCTTACAAAGCGTGGAGAGCGAGCAGATTGACTCGTTTTATTCTGATGGCATGTATTTATCTATTTTTATAATATTAATATATTTTATAATATATCCAAGCAGAAATGGAGATAAAATAGTAACTGTCGTAGGTAAGGAAAAAACAACCCACAGCCAGGTGGTAGGTTCTTTACCCACCTGGATTGTCACCACCAGGTCCAGAGTAAGCCACCATAACAACCCTGTTCCGACATCAGTGGCCAGGTTACAGTTCCTTCTTCGAGGCCGACAGTACATTGGTAGCACCTTAGGTGTTGCAAACATCAATAAAGACTTTCCATCAAGTGGGCCGTCAGCCAGTCGGCTATACCTACTGATTCATTAAAAATAAGTATATATTTTTTTATGTCTATATTTGAACGGGCTTACTTGAAAATTTAGTCTGTAAATAAAAAACGAGCAATCATAAACCCACGAACAGTACATTAATTCAAGAACTATGCAAATCTGTATTCAAAAGATCGTCTAAGCAGTGCCGTAAATAGCCTTTTCTGCGCCCTATGCGAGCTTCTATAATTGTGCCCTTGTTGTTTTTAGATATTATAGGTACCCTAGCTAGAGCAATGCTATGTATAGGCCTACTTTATTTCATTCAGGGTGATAAAATAACGCACAAGGACCTTGGTGTTGGTGGACCAATTATCTAATATTTTGGAAGAAAAATCTATTTTTTTATAGTTTAAAATTTACCAGACGTTTTTGATGATACTGGCATGTAGGTACGTATGTGTTGGAATGATCACTAGGGGCGCAGCGAGAACTTATCAGGAGCAAACCGAAACAATAATAGTCCTGCCTGGTCTGGCCATTCTTGCGCCCCCCAGAGACTACGCCCTGTGCCTGGGCACCGGTGGCACCGCCCTATTTACGGCACTGCGTCTAAGTATTTCAGTTCACACACAGCAAAAGTTCCTATAAAGGGACGAACATCTACCTAGAATTTGGCTTTTTAACCGATGATAACAAAAACTCTTTAACAGATCTTGTCCAAACTAATAAATAGTTTTCATTTTGAAAGCATAATATTTTTAAGGTTTCCAGCCAAGTAACGAAAACAGGGGACTGCTTACCTCTATGGAACCCTTTATTGTGCGTCAAGTGCCAAGCATTTACCTAAGGTCTTTGTGTAGTTACGAAAGCTTAAAAACCTTAAAAGCAAATTTATTTAACATGGTTTTAGAAAATTCATTCCCCACCTGTCATGACACTAATTAACCCCGTCCATGCATACACAAATATTTTGACACCGTTGGCAATTACCCTGGCAGATTCATCACGACCCAAACCAAATATATGTAGTGCAAACATCATGAAATGTTTGGTTTCCAAGTCAGTATGGTGTAAGGATATGTTTATACAAACTGACCTGACCGTCACGCATGAAATGATTTCTAAATAGTAGATAAATAGCAGTTTTCGAAGCGGTGGGAAATAATAGTGTTACGATCTAGACGACGACAAAAACAAATTCACACCTGCATACCTGTATAAAACACATTTTATTACCTTTTGGCATTTGGACTTCTTTTGTTTACTTTATGTTTAAAATTTGTGATTAGAAAACAGCCCATTGCGTAAAGCTTTTACGGCAGTCATTAGCCATATGTGTCGGATTTAAAGTACAAACTGATTCTAGGAAATTCGGTCCACGCGGCCGGGCAGATATATTGCATCTGTGCAGTATAAAGCAATTCACCGATTAAGGGACGCGGCAGTCGAGCGATAACCACGAGCGACGCAAGACTTGTGTACATTCAGTAATCTATTTAGTGACAGGCTTTGCGCGTGTTATTGAATTACGACCTTCTGCATTACGTTTGGACTTGTTGTGTTCGGTTATATTTGTACCTGTATTATACGTGTATGTATAGTTCCAATAAAGTCTATAATAATTCCAACGGCATTTTAATTCGAGTCCTGCAACTCGTAACAATACTAATAGCACTAATTTTCACAGCAATACTCTAAAGCTAAACCAATGCTCGGATTACATCCATGGGCTTAACGGCTTAAATAACTAAAGATATAATATCTACTTATACCAATACTTCTTTTTTCTCAAGAAAAGAATACACAAGAAAATAATAGATTACAAAACGGTGTAGTTTGAGCTTAATACATATTATCTGCCGTGATAGCTTAGGTAGAAACGTTTCTGAGTCACTAACTCACAGTCACACACAAACAGGACCGGGTAGTATGCACCACTTATAATAATGTGCATATTGTTACAATTAGCCCGTGCTGACGTGAAGAAGTGATGAAACCTGTACATCGAGATACCCGATGTATCAAACCCGCCAATCCGCCTTGGAAGCCTAAGCCCAGTAGTGGGACCTAGTTGGGAATCTCACTTTTTTCATATGAGTATGATATACCTACAATGTGTTATACTTATATCCTACACCTAAGGGGAATTTATTTTTTAGGGTTTCGTAGGCATTTTGTAAACACGGAATTAGGAACGTCATGTATGTTCGTGTTTCTGTATGTCACAGAGATTCACTGCCTAAAAGTATAAGTGAGATGTTGTATTCTATATCGCCACACAATGGCATATAAAATAGCGAAAATAAGGGATGGCCACCATACATGTAACTGAGAGTTGATTATTTTTTAATGTACATAGTTTTCTGGAGTACCTATATCTTAAAAAACCATAACAATGTTCTTTAAATATTTAATTATTTATTACGGTAGATGATTAAATATTCATTTGCAAAATAGTATAAATTGTGCCCCTCAACTTTTAATTAATGAAATGGGAATTTTGAAATAAGTTAAGGTGATAGAATTTATAAAGTTATTTTAAAGAAAATTGGTTCGAATAGGTATGATCCATTAAGTAGTTTTTGATTTGGTTTATTTTCCATTAAATGCTTTCTTTAAAGTTTTCTAGCCAAAAACAATGTGGCAATGTAATTCCTAATGCAAATATAACATTTATTACAATTCAACTATGATATTTTATTACAAATAATATTGGGAGCATATGTTACTGGATGGATAACCGAGAATGGACGGGACTATGAGTTTTATCTATAGAAGGGATGAACGGAGTATGCAGCTGTGTCTACACTTTTTATATTTCCGAACGTGTCGGCGAAGGTTTTATGTCTATACTTCCAGCAAATAATGGACATTCATCACACGCACCAACAGCAAGCACTTGGCCGATTTTCTTATCAACTTATGTAACAGAATTCTAGGTGTTCAATATTCTTTATTCTGCTTGAACTAACCAAACAATAAAAATCAATACTTGTTTCATCTTACCAATACCTATTAATCTACTTCTCACATTTTAAAATCACCTTGGCAAGTTCAATGCTAGTTTAGGGTCATGTATATATATCACGATGTTATTCATTACTTCGCAAATTTACGCAATTAACGTATAACATTGAATCAGGTAATGATTGCATGAACTCATTGCAAAAATAACAGTCAAATGCGTGTCAGAGCATATATCGAACCTTTACCGCCATTTTATCGTAAGCGACATTTGGACCTAAGTATGGTTTTTGTCGCAAAAGATATTTTAAACTATTATTTTATTTTAAGACTTTTAGTTTTACATAATATTTTCTTAAGTTTTCGCGACTTGTATACATAATAAAAGTACGTTTTATTAGGTATACAAATAAAAGTCGGAATAACAAAAATCAAATAAATTACCGCGCTTAAAACCGTTAAAACGTAGTTTTATTACTTTTAGTTTTAGTTAGATTAGACCCTACTATATCAAAAGTATACTTAGGTTCAAATGACGCTTACAATAAAATGGCGGTAAAGGCTCGATATAGTGAATGTAGGGTTTAAGTAGTGGAGACAAACATTCAATATTATTACCATTTACCAATTTAAATTAACCAATATTATTACTGAATCCTATATGTATTCCCTAAATAATTTACATTTTGTAATGAGATTATCATTACAAAATGTAAATTATTCTTAATTTTTGTTGGAATTTTTAAGTAAATATCGCGTTTTAAGGTGTTTTCGTAGCTTTAAGTGTTAATATTTTTGAGTGTTGGAAACCCTGTGCATTAAGTTATCGTGAACGGGATATAGATATCATGTAACCGAAGTTGTTTTAATTTCCAAAGATTTTTTCACATTATAGTACATTTTATCACTTTGGAATCGAATATCTCACCACCAACTGCTTTAAATAAGAAAGTTTGAGAACCTGCCTGACTATACCTACTATCCCAGACGCCTATGTTGGTTACACCAAAGAAATATATCATACCTCAATTACATAAAATATATTATGATGATTACCCATAAAATACTTTATTCTTTTGGCGATTATAATTAAGGCCTGGAACCGGTTTAAAATTAACCGGTTTTATTGATTGCGCTTTAGCAGTGTGCAGCAAGAACCGCACGAAATTATTCGAAACCGGTTTAACCACCGAAATACTTATTTTTGGCTTTACAAAATAAAAACGTTATTCACAACACTAAAACTATTTAAAATATTATTGTATCAAGCAATAAAAATAAGATATTTTTTTTCTTTAAAACCAATGTCAAAGTGGCGCCAGCTTATTCACAAACATGCACATTATAATTAAATGCATATAAGCTTGATATATAAAAATGAGTGTTTGTTTGTATGTCCTTTATAGAATCGTAAACTATACATTTGATCATGTGATGATCTTTAGCAAAGTTGTTGTGCATGAGCCAAAGAAGGTTTCTGAGTTGGTTCACAATTGGACCCGGTAGGTGGCGCTGCTGTCGGCATATCGATTCAAGCTTTTCCGGGCAGGACGACGTCTGCCGGGACAGCTAGTCTTATATATAAAAATGAATCGTAGAAATGTATGTACGCCCATAACTTGAGAATGACTTTACCGATTTTGATGACATTTGTTTTGTATGTTTGAATGGGTGGGTCCCCGGATGGTTTAGATTCACAATTGGAACCGGTAGGTGGCGCTGAGATCGGGTTCTAGAATCCTCCTAATCACCTGGAGTGATTTTGTTTTTGTGTGTTTGAGTGAGTTCTGGGATGGTTTAAATTCACAATTAGAACTGGTACGTGGCGCTGTGATCGGGTTCTAGAATCCTCCTAATCATCTGGACCGATTTTGGTGATTTTGTTTTTGTATCATGAAACAAAGTCTTTTAGGAATTCAGAAAATATGGCGATACGAAGTTCGCCGGGTCAGCTAGTTTCTATTATTTTTATGGGAATATCTATGTTATTTTCCTTGAAGTAAAATACAACAAAATAGTTATGTTAAGAGAGACAAAAAATTGAATTCGGTATAGAACATTGAAGGATTCCCAGTTTGACTATTGTATTATAACAATTAAGAATACCTATCAAAACACGAAAACTTTTTACTGTTTAAAATTGATTTCGTGATCAAAGATCATGAGGACTACAATTTAGTAACTAAGTTTCGTCACTTCCGTCTACCGTCGAAAAATTAGGCATTGAATTATTATCGCCAATTTTTAATGCTCTACTTTCATAAAAAACAAATAATAAATTCGCAGACAAACACACATATTGTGTATCCCCAATTCCCCAAGCTAAGCAAGTTACGCTTGTGTTATGGATAACGAACAACGGACCACTCTGGGGCCGATCCCAGACACCCAGACCACAGTAAATATAGGAATATTAAAGGAACACTGGTATACATAAATCACCTTTTAAAGTATGGCTGGTCTTGGAATACGCAATTTGAGAAACTATAGTTTCTTTACTTCTTACTATAGTTATGCAGAATCAGCAATATAATGCAATAAGCTAAATTTGTAGTATCGATAATTTTGACCTGAGTCCATAACAATTATTAGAAATAATGAACACCCTCGTTTCTTTAAAGTTTTTCTATGTTTTTATCAAAAGCACGATAATTAATGTCAAGGTTGCAAGGTAGAGTATACTACAACGCAAATGAGACAGTCCTCGGCATCTCTTTAGCACCAAAACATCAAAGGGCACTGCGCACCACATTCAAACAAAACTTTCTTTCTTCTCTTCTTCTTCTCTTTCTTCTAAAACAAGTGCCTGTTTTCGGTACTTTCTTTAAATTTAAATGTTTTTATTCAAATTAAGTTCCACTAGAGAACACCTTTTGAAGGTCATACATATAAGTTAAAATTTAATTTTACTTCCTAGACTTACACCGCTTCGCAACGCTCCACTTCTCCCCTGCTCCCCGGATCACGTGCATTTGCTTCCAACGCTGTTTCTAAATATGCTTCGAGGGATTAGTTAAAGTGTGAAAGCTATACTCCTTAGATTTGATTTAGTAAGAATAACATTTTGTATGGGTATTTCGTAAATTGCCTATACTGAGAATAACATTGCATACACACAGTGTCTAAAATGCGAATAAACAAATTGCGTTAGCTACCACGTGCGTTGTACTCTCACGCGATTTCACTATTTATGTTATTTTAGTTATTCATTCAGCGTTTTTCTATTCATAAAATTGCTAATCAATTTTAAAGTTATCAAAGCCCAGTACAGTCCTCTGCCTCCAGTTACGACGACTTAATAACTGAAAATATTTTTCAAGTATGCTAATACAGCACAATCAATAAATCAAACTCAGACAAATAATCAACGTTTAAATTTTAAAATTGTTGTTTAGGTCCTTTTAATTAACGTCTCGTTTATATTATGCCCAATTCCACGTCAGGAAGCAGGAAAGTGACGAGGAAAATAAAGAACGCAAGCATGTAAACGCAACTTATACTCGCGCTGCCTACGTTTGTCGCCACTTACCTGCTTGCTGCCGAAGAAGTGGCATAATATAGACGGGGGATTAAATATATATATCGTTACCATTTGGGCCACCTACATATTTGTAAACAAAGCACATTTATTACCCGCCGGCGTTTGAGCTAATAACATTGAAGCTCTTTTATGACTGTCTTCTTTTGTTTACTTTGTGTTTAAAATTTGTGATTGGAAAAACAGCCCATTGTGTATTGTAATCCTTATGGTAGTGATTAGCCAGGTGTGATTCTTGGAAATTTCAGTCCACGCGGCCGAACAGACATATTGTATTTGTACAGGATAAAGCAATGCCTCAACGGAGGGGTGAGGCAGTCAAGCGATAAGCACAAACGAAGCAAGACGTGTGTACTACATTTGGTAATCTATTTGTGACGGACTTTATACGTGTTATTGAATCGTGCATTACGTTTGGACTGGTTGTATTCAGTTATATTTTTACCTGTGTTCTACGTGTTTGTATAGTTCTAATAAAATCTATAATAATTCCAACGGCATTTTAATTCGAGTTCTGCAACTCGTAACAATATTTTTGGTTATTTAACATGAAATATTTGTAGACACGAAACTTTATGTATTTGGCAAATTTAATGACTCTGGACTCTGGAGTTTCTGAGATAATCTGCTGTTATAGTTTGCGCAGAAAAGTGAACCGAGTTCCGACATGTTCATTATCTATATTGAACTTTATTCGCAAGCCAAATTAGCAAAGTGTTGCTTGCTATGCATTCTTACTCTGATTCACTTACATGATTCGTATACTGAAAGGGATCCGACTAAGGGCCCGTCCCTATATCTTACTATTCATTCACTTGTCCTACTATCCGTTGAATTTTGACATCACGTGTATGGCACTTATGTCAAATTTTAACCGATAGTAAGGTAAATGAATGGTCAGTAAGATATAGGTACCGGCTCTAAGACCATAAAGATAACTAATCCTACATTTAATTTTTCTTACTTCTTATCCTTGCATTTGAAATCTCTTTATGCTACGTCTTTCGAATGAAATTAAAGCGCGAAATTTTTTGCATTTCAAAAAGACTCAAATGTATAGATTCACATCTGCATGATCTTGAGAACTAGCAAGCGATCCCGATTACGTAGTCCCGCTATAATAACCGAGATTTACCTCAATTTGGTCATTACCGTCAGCGTATGAACCTCGAGCTACGACTTAAATTTCAAATATGGTATTATATAATTATTCGTATTGTTCCACTAGATTTCTTCTCTTTGAAGTCATATGAAATAAAAATTTCAATTTTTTTTCAAAAGACATCTTTCGGATAATTTATATCTGAAAGCTAAACATGCGGCGCTTGTTTTATGGGTGATATATACAGACACCCAGACCGTAGTAAATAACGGAAAGTTCGTTTACTTAATTTACGATGCTAGGAATCGAACCCGGAGCCTCTGCGTTGCAATGAGGTGGGTCGGCAAAGGTTTATGGCCGTTTCCTATATCTTACCGATCGTTAATTTGCCTTACTATCGGTTAAAATTTGACATAAGCTCCGTACAAGTAACGTCAAAATTCAACCGATAGTAGGACAAGTACGTGATTAGTAAGATATAAGAAACCGCCATTTACCACAAGCTGTCAGTAAGTGACACTGAAAATCATTTTTTGATTTTCGTATAAGTAAAGTTAAGAATTAATTCAACTTCCCACTCTATTATTAAGTAGAAGAAGCGACAAAAAACTCCCTTGCAAGACGTCAATATAAGATTTTTGAAGTAAAAATTCTTTAGAATAATTTTGGTTTGAAACTCGATGAAACGAAAAAGCGGCACTAAAAAGAGATAAACACATAAATCTATAGCACTAAGCCTGCGAGAGAATGAGATGTGAGTTTTACATTCTGCAGCACAGATTAGAGAGTCAATAAGACCGATGATTAAACATAAGTCCAATTTGGACCGAAATAATACTGATAATAATATTTTTTAAACTAAATAGTGAAAAATTGAAAGTGATACTTAAGAAGTTTATTTTGAATTTTAATATGTTGACGGATGTAGGCTAAAGGAATTATATTTATATTAATAAGAGTTCGAGAAGAATTATCTGTGAGTATATTCTCTGAAGTTTCACTTCTACTGCGTGTTAACAGCCCACACAATATTTTTTTTAAACGCATATTTTTCTATATATATGTTTTTTCTCATTGATGAAACTCTTTCATTTCTTAGGTTACAGTGTGATTCTCTTTACCGAAAGTGTGATATGATAGCAAAGTTCTATTAAGAGGAACGTCACCATATATGACGAAAGCAATAAGAATAGTTTGAATGGAATAAGCCAAAGATGTCTCATAGAGTGGGTGAAACTCATATTACCTTGACTCTGTTAGACCTTGAATAAAAGGAAAAGTAGCCGTTGAAAGTAAGTCACCAGTGTTACTTGGAAATACATTTAACAGATAACTATAATCTACTTCCAATAAAATTGAAAACTTTTTCTTTTATTATTACGTATTTTATAAACTTTTGCCACTGTACACAATCGGCAGACAAACACCCACATTGTATATGCCCAAATTAAACAAGTAACATTTTTTGTTTTAGGGGTAATATACTAGATCATAGTAAATAACGGAGAAAATTCGTTTCCGAAATTTACCATACCAGAATCGAACTCTGAATTGCAGTGAGGTATGCCGGCAAAGGCTTAGCCCGGTCCACCACAGAGGCCATCTGTAATTAAAACTACGTTTTGTTGCACCTCTTAAAGCAGATGATAGACGTGCAAGCAAATAGGTATACTTATGGCTCGGTAACGTTTTTCGCCCGTGAATCACTGTAACTGCGCGAACTTTCACAGATGGAAAGTTCATCGAACCATAATTACGTGTACTTGATCGCACGTCTATTACCTGATTTAGAGATCATACACGGACTTCATAAGATGAAATTCTGATGGCAATGCCAATAATCACGTTTGCCTCATTAATGCATTAATCTTTAAAATTAAACACTTTCCAAATTGTTGTTTATAAGAACTTGCAAAATTTTAATCCGAAATACCTAATAAGGCAATGTTGCAAAATATTTATCAAGTTAAAATGTAAGCAATTTTTATATAAATGAGATCATCCTTCGTTCTAAGTGAACTAGAGTATAACAAAGTATGCGATTTTGAAAGAACCAAAAATTTTCCGAATTTCTTTATATTTTACTAATTAGGCCTTAAATAAATAATATTTTGTCAGATATTTAAGGTATTCACAAGATCAAAGATAATAAATATTATATTGTGTTTAACTTTTTTTTATTGCTGGAGTACAGCAGACAGGCTGAAGGCCCAACTGTGATTGAAAGATGTTACTGTCACCTATAAACATTTGCAACAATGTGCTGCCGTACTCGTAGATGCGACTGAAACCTGCCAATAATGCCGGAACACACCTCAAGGTTGTTATGGCGGCATACTCTAAACCAGGGGTGGTAGCCATCCAGTCGAGCAAATGCCCTACCACCTGACTGTGGCTTGTTTTGTTGCCTCTTACGACAGGCCGTCTTTCTCCGTTCCTTCACGGATAGACTACAATACTTATTGCTACGTGGTCCAATATATTAGGGCACACGTTCATGAATCTACGCCAGTTTTAAAGACTTTTTATCGATAAATGATATTTTTGTTTTAGAACAAAATTACAATAACATATCCAAATATTCTAAGATCTTAGTAAGTGAAAAATGTCGAGGAAAAAGTATAAAAAAGAGCATCGTTAGAACGCTCTGACCCGTTTCCGTAGTGGCCCTGCCGTCTGCCGGCGGCTTGTATACACGCTGTATGCAAACATAGAAAAAATAAATTCAGTAGAAACATAGAATTTCTATTACTACGTTTTGAACTTACGAAGTTTTTAATAAAGCAAATATTATACTGCTCAATGTTATTTTATCTTTGCCATATAGTGTTTCAATACGGCAGCGAATGTTTCTAAAATTTTATATTTCGAGTACGTATGTACATAAATGTAGTTAACTTTAGCATTATTTACTATTTTATTAGCATGTCTTTAGTAGTGATAAATAAAAAAATATTTTGAGAGAACATCATATTAAAATACTTAAATATTATATACATACTGTTACAAGCTACAGGATTCGAATTAAAAATGCCATTGGAACTACTATAGAATTTATTAGAACTATACAAACACGTATAAAACAAACACAAATAAAACTGGATGCAACCAGTTCACACTGCACGATTCAATGCAATTCGACACGCGTAAAGTCCATCGTCTATATCGCTAATCGAGAGTACTACAAATGTCTTACTCGTCTCGTAGTCGTCGCTTGACTGACCACCCCTCCATTCGGGCATTGTCTTATACTCACTACACAGTACAAAGAAATTGGCCGCGCGCACTGAGTTTCCGAGAAATAGTAATTATCACACCTGCGAACGTCCACAAAGTCGAAAACAATAACAATAAGGATTAGTTCTACGCTAATAATGGTTTTTAAAACAAGTAGAAAAACAATAGCATGTTTTTCTTAATTACAAATTCAAAACACAAAAGAATTCCTAAATCGTTGGAAGACAATGAACTGCGCTTACGACAGGCAGCTGTGCGCTTATCTTTGACGGCATGTAACAATACTATACACAATTCAAAAATTATATCAATCAGTTACCTACATACATTTATCAAATTATTAGAGTTTGCTCCGCGCCTACGCCGCGTGACAAAGCCTGGCCAGTAGCTTTATTTTATAATATAATAATAATTACATATAATTATAACAAAAGAAAATGAGTTCATATTATAGTCTAGAGAACTGCCCAGCAAAATATAGAGGTGCTAGCAGGTAAGCTCCAGTCAAGTTTGGTGTTGCAAATGTCCATAGGCGATGATAACCGCTTTCCATAAGGTGGGCCGTCTGCCTGTCTGCTGAACAATGCAATATCCTAATAATGCAATAAAAAAATTAGTGATTTTGTGTAATAATTATTATCTATAAAATATAAACTGCTATTTAATAGAATAGGATTAACAGCGTTGTTCATAAAAACTTGTTAATTAACGTTCTAAACATTAGTTAACTAAGCAACTGATTAAGCCTTAAGCATTATTTAAAACTTTCTTACTCATAAACAAAAAATCACATTACTTAACTAAATACTACTTCACTTTTTTACCGTAGCAACTTTTTAGTAGAATACGGGCGGTACGAGCAATCTCCTTATCAAAAATCGAAACAAAAACAGAATCTGTCTTTGTCGGCTAACACACTACGTACTCTGCACATAAAAGAGTGTTATCATAGACTACTAGGATACTATGAGTATTATATATAATTGGAGCTAGGTTGACAATCATTGTGATTTTATTTTCATACTAGCAGACCCGGCAAACTTCGTACCGCCTCAGAATCATTTTTTCTCATATTTACTCACCTTTTAAACCTTCCCTGGACTTCCACAAATAATTCAAAACCAAAATTAGCCAAATCAGTCCAGCTGTTCTCGAGTTTCAGCGAGACTAACGAACAGCAATTGATTTATATATATATATATATATATATATATATAGATTAGATAGCTACTTTCGGGGTGCATCCAATGATGGTATAAACCTTCCCTAGACTTCCACAAATAATTCAAAACCCAAAATTAGTCAAATCAGTGCAGCCGTTCTCGAGTTTTAGCGAGACTAACGAACAACAATTGATTTTAATATATTTTTGTAAATATTTCATCATATGGTCCTCTAACCTACTATATTTATAAGCACTAGGGCGCTGAATTCGTATACATCTTGCTCAACAATGTGTAAATCGTTACCGAAAACAAAAGATTCCATGTTTTGACTCAATCTTTACAATATCACACACCAACTGTTAACAGGAACAATAGTTTTGTCCCCCATTTTGTTACTTAAGATAGTTAAACAGTGGGGTGAGGTTGTTTAATCTGACAGCTAGTTTAAACAGGTTTATTAAGTCTAAATAGTGTTTATGAATACGATTCTTTTTAAATAACTGTTTAAAGTATTACTTAAAAATTAATCAACGCTGTTAGAGTTTAGCTATGGCTTACCATTCCTAGTTGATATTTTATGTCGTCACGTTAAATAAAACTTAAAATACGTCAAATTAAATACGTTGACCTTATTGCTTTTCTTCTTATACTGTGAACTCAAACGGAACTACTGCTCGCCCTCATTATGAAAATAATCAGCGCCACAAACAGGAACTCGGGGCGGTATACAAATTAAGGCTATTCAGGAACAGAAGCCTTATAACTAGAATTCTTATTAATTGAATTATTAGCAATTCGAGTAAATATGTGCCAGTTCGCGAAAATGAAGCATTCAGAGAAGGTGACAAACGGCAGATGTTTTCGTCATTTGGCTATAAAATTTTGTGAAAAACAATTCTCGTTAAAAGTAATTTACGGTTTGATACATTTTTTCTTTTAATTTCCGTCTTACAGTCCAATTATTTGCATGTAGGATATATCGTATTTCTATTAGGAGAGTGCGTTCAGGGCCGTCATTGTCCAAGGAATGCATACCCCCGAAGCAGAGACATAGCCCCGCAAGCCGATCGCTTCATACCTGTTTAAATATGCAAAGGACAGAGGGACGCAGGTGAAGATTTCATCTCCAGTTTTATCAAAATATTTACGGAACCTAAAAAAAAAATAACATATAAATTATATTTGCACTTAATCGGTATTATTCATATTTAAGTAAGTAAGTTTGTAGGTTTCTTTAACAAGCTTAAAGAAGCCTACAAACTTATTCTAACTTTAGATTACAAGACCCAACCGACATCAAGCCTTTCTTCCTATAATAGCTACAGCATATTTCAACGCGAAGTTTGGTTTTGTTTCAGGCAGGAAAAGATACCCGACCCCTCCTTTTGAGCCCGAGTTGGAACCAGCTAGATATCGTAAGCGTAAATATATTTTAAAAACAAAACTTATACTTCCTCAATCTTGGCTGAAGTCTTCTTGATAACTTTTCAACTTATGAACTTTGTATTTCTTATTCTGCTTGAAATAAAACATAACATAAACTAATGTTTTAAAAAACTATCAGGATATAATTAATATCTGTTCTAAGCTCGTATTTTATAGTCAGTAGTATTTTTTGTTGTTCTAACCGATATTAATAAATCTATACATAAGAATACCAGGTAAATAAACATAATTGTGAAAAGCTGCCAAATCCTGTATGATTACATGGCGCTTTTTGAAATGAATTCATTTATTTTACTTAATTATGTCTTTGATCAAATTAGTTAAAAATTAAAATATCATTCCAAGATTAATTAAAAATATCTTTTAAGTAATAAAACGTTAAAAAGCGACAGACCAATAATTTAGAAGATTTTCAGACTTACATTTTTTACTAAGTCAGCTCAGCAATTAGATTAGTTTGCAGCTTAATTAGACAGTACCCCGTAGTAATTTAGAATTATATCTAACCAAAATAAAAAAGTTTTTATTGTGTTTACAGAACCTAAAGAAATTTTAAAAAAGTTATCGCAATAGTCTAACTATGTTTTAGGGCAATTAAAAACCAGACTAAGTTATATTTAAACGAAATCAAAATATCTATTATCCTTCCACCCATTTTAATATTATATAAATTTATTAGAGCCAGACATGTTTGCTGAAGAGTTTCTTGCGCCGCTTCTTCTCTTCAAGCCATAACATGTTGCGAAGCGGTGGTAAATAATAACCATAAACAAAATTAAAACTAAATAATTAAAATGAACAAGTCGGCGGTAGGCTAAATAAAACTTTCACAATACTCGTTGACACTTGACATCTTTGTCTTCTGTGATCATGGCCACTGAAAAGTGGCCGAAACGTCGGAATAACAAAAATCAAATAAATTACCGCGCTTAAAACCGTTAAAACGTAGTTTTATTATGTATCATTGTATGAAGTCTTCAAAAAATATGCCGAAACTACCCCAAAGTACTATACCTACATAAAATAACGGGGATGAAAGTAGAATACTTTTAGTTTTGAAAAACAGAATAATTTTCCTGGAATACGCATCTCTAATTACACAATTAACAAAAGCGCGAGGTAAATCCTAATTAAAACATTTTTCTTCAAATTATCATAAATAATTAATGATAAATAACTTGTGTCACCATCTATCGTAAATATTATAATATCTTTTGAATCTTAAAGATCATTTATTCAGTTTGAATCTCTAATAACATTGATGATTCAGAGCTTTGACATTTTCTCGCAACATTCTTACTTACTTATTTTATAATAGACGTTGGAATTTCTACTGAGACGTAACATTCGCGAATGGCAGGTGCACGTCAGAAGTTATCAGCCTCTTAGACTACGTGACATTTGAACTAACCTATATCACACGAAGGTCGAGCTTCATGCCTTCTGCACATAGTGTCAAGTAACTTCGACCACTACTATTTTTACTTCGAAACATTTATTTACATAAGCAAAATTATAAAGAGTTTAAAAAAAAAATATTCAAGCATTTTGGGACTGTTCCCAACTGACGGTGATTGTGACTAACGGAGAATACGGGAACGTGTTATACAATGTTATAGCTACCATCGTCAAACCTTCGTCCTAGCCGTGGTAATAATGTCCCACCAATCATCAATTAATCAATGTCAATGTAATAATGCCTTTTGGATGCGTTTTAAAAATTTAATAAAATGGTGAGAAAATATTATGCAAATAATTGATTTATATATAGCATAAAGGACTGTTTCTCCTTCTCTTTTAACAGCAAAAAATTATTTTAGAATCGAGATTTCAATAAATAATCAGTAAGATTCAATTTTCAAATAGATATGTATTCATTTTCAAACTCGTTTCTTCTAACCTGACTTTCCCTTCGCATCCTTCTTTCTCACCCGATCAAATATGTAATTCACTCCTCCTAATTCTTTGCAAGTTAAAACTAAAATATAACTTACATAGATAATTTATACTAAAACTAATATTTAGTTAGAAATATTATTTTTTAGGCAAAATTAGTAACTTAGCGTCACAGATAAGTTTCATATATCATAAAATGTGTGTTTCATGACATAATTATAAGCAGCCACGGCTGCATAATAAAACGAATAATCTTATTGACGTATAAGATAATTACTTAATTCCCTTTCAAATATCACAGTGGTGTTTTGACCTCCTGACCATGCAGCTTGTCCTATAAATTGTAGATATAAGTAATTAACTTTTCTAGTAAATTTTTGAGGTTCCATAGTAATTTTATTCGTCACGTCTTTGTATCTCACAATTATTTTTCTCGAAAACTACTTTGTAAAATTTCGTCTATATATATACCCATATATATAGACGAAATTTTACAAAAAAAAGTAGATGATGTCAATGGCGTTACAAAGATATGTAGTGAAAATAATTAAAAAATTAAACATTACAGGTGGCTGCCATATTTGTATAACTAATAACTTAATAAATATATTCTACAATAAACTTTATTCTATGAATAATCAGATAAGTTATTCATAGAATTAAAAATAATATGGAAAAATTAAAAATGATAGTTGCATGAATGGTTTCTCTTTTGAATTCACTCAGGTTATAATTTATTCGACTGAATCCCTTAATCATGTGGGTTATCATTAGGCATATCTTGAAAAGAAATAACGACTTTTTAACAAAGTCAATAGTGGTCCCCAAAACCATCCGAGCGTTAAATCTCGGTTGAGTTCGGAGCGTTCACTCCGACGCGAAGAATCCGCTTTCCTACTTTTTCCTTCTGTACTTCACGCTGTATTTAACATCCTCTACTTTGAGACCACATTGATAAGCATGCCATCATTCACAATATCAAGCCAGCATTTCTTAGGCCTTCCCATTTGGCTGAGATCTGGAAAATTATGCCCCCCTCTAACTTTTAAACGATAATTTGAAAAATTCTCTACGAAGTGGAAATTAAATACTCATTACGGCTAAGTGAAAGTATCTATGGTATTTCACGCTAGCAGTGTACCGTCAGTTAGTATAATGTATTAGATTCACATTTAATATTACAAAAGCATTAGACATAGAATTGCCACTTATTGTCTATTGCCCCATTGAACACAAACAGTATAATTATACCTCTCCGTCCGCTATTATGATCTTCAGCAACTATGTTGCTAGTGTTACCCTATGTTAAATTTAAATTATATAAATAATTATGTATATCTATTACTTTAATATGTAAACTATAGTGTTATAATTTCTCTAAATGAATCACACATCTAAAATAATACGAAGAATGCCGAAGAAGTCATTGGCGGAGAATAACCACTAAAATGTTGTTATAGACATTGAACACTTCGTAAAAAAAAATAATCAATCAATATTTAACTAATGCTAATTGGTTGAAAAATTCTAGCTAACTAATTTGGTAGAAAGGTGCAGACAGAATTGGAAGGAGACAAAGAATGATTCAAGTTTATGTTTACACGCATCACTTTTGTTGATTCATCCAAATTGAAAAACAGCAATTAACGTCTATAATATGAGCTTAACAAATCAGAAAAATATGAGATACACAAAGGTCAAACCAGGAAATCCTCCGCTTAATTATCACTTTGAAAACTATTCTTCGGAACATTTTTGGAAATAATAACGATAATTACGACGAGCTATATTTGTTGACCTGTGTGTTTTAAGACGATAAAGAATATTTTTATATATATGTATGTGTTAAATTACGTGTCACGTTGTTTGTCCGCGATGGACTCCTAAACTACTTAACCGATTTTAATCAAATTTTCACACCATGTGCAGTTTGATCCAACTTGAAAGATAGGATAGGTTTCATTTTAATTTATAATATTTTTTATTTTACTGAGCCACAGCAATGCGCGTGGCCGGGTCAGCTAGTATATATATATATACATATATATATGTGTATTATAAATACGACCTTTTCGGTAGTTTGTCTCGTAATAAACAATTTCTCAGTGGCCACATAACTTGCGACATAAACAATCGCATTGATACATGTTAATTATAGTTATTTGTAAAAGTCAAGGGCACGATGCGCTATTCCGTTGTCGGACCACTGTCACACTATATCGAACCGATCCGTCGTGACCAGCTGCCGTTCACCGAGCCATTTGTGGCAGCAGCATTTTAAATATTAACTGGGTTTCAAAGAACATTTTTCACTTTATACACTTATTTAAAATTACTAAGTATTATATTATTTTTATGTTCGAAAATATAAAAAGGATTGATCAAATTTGAAACTCCATCTTTCCGCAAATTCAAGTCGTGTTTGCATTACGAAAAATATTTAATCTGTAAAACAGATGTCTTTCTATAATATAATTTGAATTTGTTTTATTTAATGAAATCGAGATATAATTGTCGTCTCGTTTGATAGAAATCTCACGTGACCAAAAAGGCTGGCCAGTACTTGGGGTAAAGCAACGGTGTTGCCATCCAGCGCTGGAATGCTGTCAGCGTTTTTAACACGTTCCCAACCGACAGCGATTTGGGACTTAAATATTAATTTATATTTTTTTTATTAGGATATTGTACATAATTTAACCTTTATAATGTAACTAGCTGACCCGACAAACGTTGTTTTGTCATTTAAATTATTTATAGTAATTTTAAGTAAGTTAAATTATTAAAATACTAATATAGCTATTAAAAATAGGGGTTGATTGTACAAGGGTGAAAATTTGAGCTTGTGTGTATTTTTTAATGCTAAACCATAATAAAGTAAAAATAAGAAATTTGGACAAAAAAAAATATTTAGGGGTATAAAAAATAGATGTTGGCCGATTCTCAGACCTACCCGATATGCACACAAAATTTTATACAAATCGGTTCAGCCGTTTCGGAGGAGTTTGGTAACAAACACCGCGACACGAGAATTTTATATATTAGATAAATCGGTAGAGTCGATTTTGTATAGTGAATTAAAAAAAAACAGAAATAATCGTCTGTGATTGATTGAGCAGATTTCGAAAATGCAACTTTTTAATTTTTTTATGTCTATTAGAGCATGACGTGAAAACTTCTGAACGGATTTTTTAAACCTCTCCCTGACGCAAGAGTTCATCAGGAAATTATCCCTCCTATTTTTTTACGAAAAGGACTTACTTTCTAGTATAATTTTCTATTATCTTAAAAACTGTACAAATTTATATGAATGTCGACATAGGGCTTCGGTTCAACACTTAGATAGTACTATTGTTGATAATCCGGATAAATGAAATCGTTTACGTGGGATAGATGAAATAGCCAAAAAGATGGCGCTGCTGTTTCGTTTTTTTTCGGTGTCGCTATTGCGACACATCAACAAATACGTCGTCTTGCCAACGCGAACGAAGATCCGCTTTCACTGCTAGTATTGTAATATGTTCAACTTGCAAATAAACTATGAAAAAATATCGAAAATTCTAATTGAAATATCAATAATGCAGTAATAACGAAGCATTTTTGTTCCAACACACGTCCCTATTAATTTGATTTCTATGAAATCTCTATGCGGCGAGTTACATGTTATTACCTTTTTAATTTCATAACGAAGGTACGTCGCGGACGTGACATAAGAACATGATGATCCGTGACATCGCCTTGATACCCATGTCGCTTGTTAATGGCGTATTTAGACTACGTGATATGAGATGTGATCCAAGCCGTGACCACGTTCAGTGTGATTATTGTTTATTTCGGCTTAAACTTTGTTCCGTATCTGTTGCTATGGACGTTCAGAAAATTCGCATAAATATATTCTTAATTTAAGTAAGTTTTTGCCATATTTTCGAACTGTAATACAAAAAAATAAGATCTAAAATAATATTAATACGTACAACATATAATGTTTTGAAATAAGAAGGCATTGTAACCGCCCTTATTTGGCCACATTCGAGCGCTGTCGCCGCGCAGTTGCAAATATTGAAACTGGCATAGCACTATGTTCCAAAGTTGTCAGTAAAACATCGATGTAATTTATTTCACTTGAAGCGATTAAATTCTAAAAAATCTTAAAAGACAAGCTGTCGAATCTGCAATTTACGATTATTTAATTAATTTTGGAACGAGTAGAGTGAACTGGCAGAAATCGTCACGTTAAGAAAAAGCATTATGCCCCCTCCAAGCGACCTTTAACCAACCCTACAGGTTTTGATTTACAACAACCAATATTTATATTAATTAATATAATATATAATATAATTAGACAATTATTAATATACTATAAGAAACGTGTGTGATGAAATTAATGACTGAGGATGGAGTAAAAGATATATCTCAAGATCGTAGCAAATGGAAATCCATTATCTCTGCAAACTCCTATGGGTAACAGGCGTTATAATAATATGTATGATTAGACAAATTACTGAAAAATGTATATAATATATTACAAATAAAATATGGGTCCCAAATGACGTTGAGGACTTTTCCAAAACGCTGGCCTGGTATTGGTGTACCAAGGACCGGAGAATAAATGCTGTAAATACAGAACTATATCTAAACCCTACATAACATGTATATGAGCTAAATTAAATAATAAACCGGATTCATATTAACGTAATTTAAATTGAAGTTAATCACCTAGTTACATCGTGTAAACAGTCCCTTATATGTAAAATTCATGCCCACATCCATCTCACACGTCACACGTTGTGGCAGTTATGGCAATTATAAAATGTATTTTGTTTTTTACCACGTGTTTTATCAAATGGGCTTGGGGTTTTAATTGTTTTGGACTTTAGTAGAGTTGCATCATGCATTTACAAAATTCTATTGCTGATCTAAATCCGGATACTTAAATTCAATAATATCTGGTTTTTGCCTCAGAAATCAATCTTGAAGTGGATAAAATAGGGAAAGAAGAATTTGTATGCCTGACATAATTATATTATAGTTCGTTATACTAGGAAAATGAAAATTCATTCCAACACATATACGTACATACTAAATCAATCTTGTACATTATTAAATCAAGCCATTAAAAATGTATACAAAACCAAGACAATTTTAATTAAACCTAATTTATTAATATTAGTTACAATGTAGCAATATAATAGTCTCTTACACACAATACATTAATTATTGCATGTTACCTATAATCCCTAAGACTATAAGTAGAATATTGTGCCTAGGTCATCTTCTTGTATGGATAAGATGCCCAGAAGGCTGGCTATGTTCCTCTTCCGCCTCCTCACTGCATTGTCACATTAATCCGTAGTAGGCATCAGCCCTATGATGACCCAAAGAGTCGATTTTGATTGCTCTTTGTAGTGGCTCAAGACCTTAGGACTCCATGGTTCATGAGCGTTTTTCTTTTATTAGACTTGACTTTATGTTGTTGGTCCGAAGACCTCACAACTTTACCGGGGTTCGGGGGGCGACTTGCTCGAGGGAGCTCCCTGGGGAGTTTCACCTCGGCTGGACTGTTGCCATGAGAGTCGACGTTATTACAAAACGGCTGGCCCGGATCAGCCCGCCCGCGGTTAGGACGGCAGGCTGGCAGGCACCGACAGACAGACACAGACGGCGGCGTGTCAGACGCCGCCAATCACGATTTTTCCACGTCCCCGCGAGGAACGCCAGGAGTCAATGAGCGTCTTAACAGCAAACGGCACATATAAGTAACTCTCACTGAGGGTTCTGCATAGCAGCAACATATGCAATAAACATGGCTATGCAGGTCGCACCCCTTACCAGAGTCTTGCCAAAACGCCAAGGAATTAATTACAGTCAGGCATAATAAAATTAATTTAGATGTTTGGTAAAATATACCTAATAAGTATAATATAATGAATTTGTACCATGAATTTAAAATAGAAAAAAAAAACATAGGGGCTAATTTGGACCCGCAGATTTCGAAGATGTAACTTTGAGAATTATCGTCTGTCTTTGTTAGTGCATCATGTGAAAATTACTGAACGGATTACAATGAAACTCGATACTGAGCTAGCTTATATCCCGGGTCAGAACTTAAGAATCTTTTTATCCCAATAAAAGACATCGTTCCTGTGGGGTATACGAATATAGCCAAGTGGCACCGCGGTTCTTGCGTTCTTGCAATTGACTAATGTTACTGCTCCATCTACATAGGATAATATTAGTGATTGTATCACGGAGATGTATCGATGGGTTAAATGCGTTAGCGATATTGTTATTTATTATTAATGACGTTAAACATTGAGAGATAACGTATGTATATACACTAATTTTTCAGGCCATAAACAAGACGCATTTGGCCACAGTCACTAACAATAACATTATCCCGGATGGAGCCTGAGAATTACCGATATGTACGTCATAGTCATAGTAAAACGAACGAAGTTTCCCTAGAATTTATTTAAGAACACGATGCAATTTTATTAGATTTCTTGTCTGTTTGTTCAGGATTCACGTATAAACTGCTGGGCCGATTTTGATGCGGTTTTCGCTGGTCGACAGCTAATTCTTAGAATTAGAAACTGCTTTACTGTTTATCCCAGGAATCCCATGGGAACTTTTCTGGGAAAAACTTCAAATGGCCAGATTGAAAAACAATTTTAGAAGAAATTTCATTGATCGATAGCAAATTTTATATATTAAAATGTGTGACACTTTTTATCCTGGGAATCCTGGGAACTTCAAGTCCAACGTAGACAAAGTCGCGGGCATATCCTAGTGTTTTATAAACGAAAGGACATTCTCACGAGATACAAGTTTTGTTTTGAACCTTTTTGTTTCATAAAAATTTATGACCTTACTTCAATTTATAAACTTGAAACTCAAACAAGCAAGTAATAGGCTTAACCAAGTCGTAAATAATAAAAGTAAGTGATATTTCAATCCAGGTCTTTGGACTGTAGACCTTGGCCTTTACTGGTAAATGTGGAACGGGGGGAGTGATCTTATCAAATATGTATAGTTTTTACGCCGCCTACTATTAACTTTTTTGTAAGAGTAGAACTTGATAAGAATTTATGCTTTGCTTTTCTTATAGCGCAATTATAATCCATCCTTACAAGTATGTATAAGAGCTCATGCTTTGCTTTTCTTATAGCGCTATTATATATAATCGATCCTTACAAAGATATATAAGAATTTATGTTTTGCCTGTCTTATAGCGCTATTATAATCCATCCTTACAAGTATGTATAAGAGCTCATGCTCTGCTTTTCTTATAGCGCTGTTATATATAATCGATCCTTACAAGTATATATAAGAATTTATGTTCTGCCTTTCTTATAGCGCTATTATAATCCGTCCTTACAAGTATATATAAGAGTTTATGCTTTGCTTTTCTTATAGCACTATTAAATATAATCGATCCTTACAAGTATATAAGTATAAGAATTCATGTTTTGCTTTTCTTATAGCGCTATTATATATAATCCATCCTTAGAATTATATATCATTATTTATGTTTTGTTTTTCTTATAGCGCTATTATATATAATCGATCCTTACAAGTATATATAAGTATTTATGTTATGCTTTTCTCATAGTACTATTATAATTCATCCTTACAAGTATACATAAGAATTTATGCTTTGTTTTTCTTATAGCGCTATTATAATAATAATATAATCCTTACAAATATATAACGTGTAGGTAGTACTAAGGACGATTTTTTATTGCTCATGTGCAGGCAGGAGTAGCTGATGGGGAATAATTACCGTCGCCTATGGATGTTTGCAACATCTGAGGTGCTACTAACATGCTGCCGGCCTCGCAGAAATTTAATGACATAGGTTTTTAAAAAACCTCATCGAGCAATAATCAGGGAAAATCTGATCGGTGCCGACGAATAGACGGGTGTGACGATTTTATAAGGGTTCAAAATGATTACGGAATGATAAAATAAAATACAATTTTACACTTAGTAGCCCTCCAAATTTAGTTTTATACCTCTATATATCTGAAATTCAAAAAATCTTGAAAAAATAATAACGAACAAGCATTAATAATTAATACCATTGATTCATAACTTATTAAATTTTTTATATATTTTCGCGTAAGTTCATATTTTCCTGCATATTTCAATCAAATAGATATTATGTTAGGGATATTTTCATTTTTACTTATTGAATTAATAGCACATATTCAAGAATAATACATAATTTTTAAGATAATACAACAAAAAAGTAACGTAACTAAACCTATGTAATAAATACTTATTAGTGTCTATGACTTATTCTACTGGCGATAAATAGAATACTGAAAATAACTCACCGTTTTCTATGGATAACGTACTACAAAATGTCTACGTTACGCCAGCGTAATTTATTATTTATTATCAATAAGCATACATAATTATTATGAAGACCTGGATCTTCATAATAATAATGTATACTTATTGATAATAAAATTTATAAGAGACTTCATGATTATTTGTTATAGGTGAAGAGCAAACCAACATCCTTATTAACTTTACATGCATTAGCCAATGACACATTCGAAAAAATCGCGTGTGTTCCTTAAAAAAATTACATCAACACTGACAGTTTACATTGCAAACCTTGTAAAGGTCAGTTTGATATTCAATATGAGATTCCTATGAGGTACATTCTATTTGCGCCATCTTCGTTCGACGATAGACAGAGCTGACCACAAAAATGTGGCTTTCAATCCGAAGGTTGCATAAGGCTCTCTCATTTTATCATACTTGGACACCTTAGTAAAGGCGGCACGATCGCGGTGATCACGCGCATTTCGAATCGCGCGCGCGCGAATTCCAAATTTAAATTAATTTTTTGTGTCAATTTGCCATTTGACAGACCGGTTTACTAATGAGGTGACATTGTGAGTGTAGATCGCGTTTGAGACGTAAGGTGTGTGCTATCATTCTAATTCCATTTTATAGTTTTGACATTCAATTATCGTCTATTTTCTAATATGAAATATTTTCTTTTCTATTTGTACGAACTTAAACATTTAGGTGTCTTGTCTATGCCTCTTTCTATAGAACACATTTAAAATTATTTATGATAAGCATTTTAGTTTTATTATCATCAATATTTGGTAACTAGTTTCTTGGTATTCGGTATATTAAGCACATCCTTGAATACTTTATTATAATAAAACGTGTTTGATTTAAAAAATAAAATGTCACACTGCTAATGTTGCCACTGATGTCGTTTGTAGTACTTAATTACTTTGGAACTGGTATCAAGTAATGGATCCATTGTTTAAATATTAAAAAGAACTACCATACTATCTAATATATTTATGAAAGTAATACGATTTCTGATACGGTTTCTCTTGCATGAAATTCGAATTCTGCGAAAACTACATTTTCATCATAAAAATATTCTGTAATCATTCTCTTTAATAAACAACCAAAATTCATGTCATTTAATTCATCACTAACAAAGACAGGAAAGAATAAACAAATATAAAAACATCTAAATAGACTTTCAATTTTGTATCAAACTAAATTATGTATTAGTTAAAACTCTTAAATTATAGAAATTATATTAAAGGAAAAAAAAATTTTGTGATAAATAAATACTTTTGCGTTTGACCACAATCACACTTAATATTAAACGATAATGCGGTAGAAGATGGAGCACGCTTACCTAGATAATTATATATTCACAAGAGATTTGATGACATCCGGATTTTACTTTTTGGTAAACACGGACTCTGGTTGTACATTCGATAGTTCTGACGTAAATATTACCCTTATAATAATTATTATTGACTCACCAATTATTCTACGAAAAAGCACTTTAATAGGCCAGTTAAAAATCGAATCAACTGACAAACTTTTTACAAAATGTCTTAGTTTCCTAGATTTTGTATGAGTATATTTATCATATAAACGTTGCGTGAAATCCCCGGTGCGTTTCCGAGCGGTTTTTATAACTCTTATTGTTGTACGCATGACATCTATCACGACGTCAAGCTTGCACTTCTTTGATATACCCTTTCCCTTCTACCGGACTTGGCGAAGGAGACATGGCTAGATATTTGTTCTCCACATAACTTGCCTGTTTCCTTGAAGGCTCTTGCGTATGTATGTCTGCTATGTTACGAACATGAAACCTGTCACGGATGCTGACGTCATAATTCTTTTGAATCATATAACTTTTTCATATTTGTAAACAGTAATTAAAGCAATAAGTATTACTTTTGTTATAGAATTTTGAAAGTAAGATAGCAAATTATTTCATATTGTTTTTATATTTAATTTGTTTAAGAATTTTATATAAATCTATTTTGTAGTAAATAAAAGTAACAATTTAATCAAATAACAAATTAGCATACTTTCTATAATAGGCTATATACCAAATAATTATTGAAGAATTAGAAAAGTTACGTAAAGTGAAAATGCCTCGGAGCTATTCTTTAACGTGTAAAGTTACACACAACCTGTTTGATGCACATGCTTGTTCACACACTTATAGGCGCTTATTTCTAAACATTGCCTCAACATAGCGACAGAAAAAGATTATCTCGTTGTATTAATATTATTTTGTATCAATTTGATACTTGTGGTTATTTTCGTTAATTTCAATACCACCAATTATACAGAAAAAGAAATATTACATTTTTAAAGAAATGTATTTATTGAAACGCAGGTGGTCCAGTTTTGTTCCTTGCTCACTGTCACTGTTTATTATACATTGAGAATCAAATTACTTCAAATTTTAGATTCGAAATATCGCAATATATATTTATTTATAATAAAGGAATAATTATTCGAATTTAAGTATGATAGTAAAAAGTAAAATGGATGGAATTTAATTTTTATGATCTCTTTCATTACTGGCTTTCGGTTCATTGCGCCTTAGATGTGTGTCCTAGAATCTGCCGTATTATGGTGAGACCAGTCGCCTATATTCTCATTTAAATATAATTTCCAAAACGCAAAGCTGCTAAGGAAATTCTAATATCCTATGAAATTGAAACGGATGCCTCAAGCCGCGGCACTCCGACGCGCCGCCGGTCTTTCCGTCTGACGTAATAGGTTTTAACATACCTATAACATATAACGCGCTGAAATAAAAAAGACAGTAATTAATATGTTTATACTCAACAAACATTATTATCATATTATATATACTATACATACCTATTACTGTGACACCTCAACACTCAAAGAAGCTCTACAGCCTCTTCAAATTAATCACTTGTTTATAAAAAACATGAAGCTAATTTGAAGTAGATTTTAATACTCGTGTCATTCTATTTTAAACACTCGGATTAATAACTATTAGTTATTCTTCTGTTAAACATTGGTTGACAATTTTCTTGTGATGTGGATCGTACTATTGTCACACTTCTGACAAATGATTCAATATTTTCGTTGGGTGTTATCACTTTAATGTGAAATGCCTATGAAATCGCGTTGTGAATCGATTCGATTTCATACTTGCTAGAAACCTTCATAACCTTCTCTACTAATGTTAACGAAGATGTGCTCTTAGCTGTAAAAAAAATCTATTAGTTGCCATAGTTGCATCATCTTATAGTACTGCTTGACTATAATTTTATTAGAATTCAATTTATCTGACCATGATGAGTCATGACCATATCGTTTGATAATGTCAGTTGTTCTTTCAAGATCATATAGCAACAAAAAGCTTCAAAACACATACCTATAGTTACCAAGTTTAATACCTTCACATTAATGGTAAAAAAATTCAAGATATTTCTCATACCTTTTATTAAGTATTAAACAAGGAAACATGTAATATACTAAAATTGAAAAAAACATCAGTCTGGAAAACCAAACTTTCAAATACCCTTGGTCACGTATCAAGGACTCTTGACTCGCGTATTTAAAGCATCCTCTGATAATACCGGTCACGTAAGTGGAATCCTTTTAAGGGGATTAAAAAAAATAGAAAAAAGTGAATTGCTGAGAGACTATACTTTCAAATTCTCTGTAGTCAATGACTTTATGCCTGATTAATGAAACCGCCTTTTTGGATTATATTCCAGCAACAGAGCAAGTTACTGATCGTTTTGTTTTCATTGTTCAGGATTTAAATAAATGATTTCATCAGTCTTCAAATGTCAACTTTTTTTAAATATTCTCTTGTTACCCAACGTACTTTTGGAAAGGTGACATTTTGGATACGTGTTTTGTCTGTCTTCTTTTTCAAATGACACGCTTGAATGCAGTTTATGCGGAGGTCGACCCTCTTACATTTGCATACCACGTGTCAAATTTTGATTGTTAGTTTATGATATTGTGTTGCACTAAAGTTGAAGTGACGATAATAGAACACAAGACATGTTTTTGCATTAGTTCAATCGTTGTATTGTGGTTTTTGTATTTACTTTCAAAAGTCATAAAAGTTTGTTCGTTGTAAAAGTTAAATAGGTATCTAATTATTAGAATCTATTATTGGTATTCTTTGTTCTAAGAGTTGCTAGAATATCTGATATTATGATATTTTTCTCTTTTTCAAAGACATCTGTACCTCTAAATAAATAAACTGGAGTTCGTACGTGCTATTTTTGAAAATTTAAAGCATATTTCGAAAATATTAAAATATTCGTCTCAAACTGTTTCGACATCATCTAATTTCTTTGTTACCGTAAATGTGTATTAATTTAATTTCTTCTAAAATATTGAGATTTTTACAGGAAATTATGAATCTTCACTTACAAAAAATACTTATTGTATTAATATGTACCTATATAAATATAGAATAATAATACTAATAAAAACTTACGATTCTATACTAAATCAAGGCTCAAGAATCATTAGGAGACTATACTATACTTATACTATATATGCTAATGTATTTAGTATTAAAAATTACAAAACGTTTTGTAACTGTCTCAGAAATCGACATTTGGTTACTAAAAGTCACATTATTCTTTCTTATATATTTCATAACCTCTTACCAAACAATATGCCTATAGGTAAAACCTGTATGATTCATGAAATGCAAATCGCCTCCTCTATAATAATAATACACCTCATACAATTGTGATTTCAAAAATTTCAAAATAGACCACAAAACAAAATGAAAAGTATTATTTATCATTAATAACAGTTTTTAGAACTTTTTTCTGTATTTGAAAGTTTGTCTTGAATAAACTCCGAAACGGGTCAATGGATTTTAATGAAAATTTTAGTCTTTAAAAACTGCTTTTATGTATTCGATAACTTGCAGTTCACAGGATATAAAAATAAAGTCCAAATTCCGCGCGAATGAAGGTGGGCACAGCTAGTAGATAATAAACTTGTGCTGTTTATTTTAAGAATAAATATTGAAAATCTACTTATTACAATCGAACCATATTTATTCGCTCGTCAACCAATGCGGTTAGCTGCCATTCCTTCGAAACGTAAACCTTATTAAAGATTCTCTTAGAGCGGGTTCACATTAAGTCGGACCGACTAACTTTACCGGAACAATAAAAATGTCGGATGGATATTGGCATATGTATTTCAATAGCGCTGTTCACATTAGGGCGACCCGATAATACTGTCGGCGACGTCACATTTCCCATACGTACAGCCACAATTTCTGTTGGGTCAGATATAATATTGGCATATTGTTTTGTGTAGCGCCATTCACACTTGTCGGATCATAGCGGCGAAACAACTAGCCCACCTGCATGTACACAGAGAGGACACGTCAAAAAATGGACGGCGAAATAAATATAGAAATTTTGATTTCTCTTCTCGAAGACAGAAGTTTGCTGTGGGCTAATCACTTGTTCAAATGTTCCAAATTAATTTTGCTCGACAATGATTGGATGTACCCAATATTTCCTTTTTTCTGTGTTCTATTAATTTAAATACTACATCACAACGAGAACGTCATCGTCATCCATTGTTTACAAAAGCCAACTCACAATTGTCGGACAGCGACCGCAGCGACTGGATGTTCATATTAGGTCGGACCGGTAGCTTAAATGTGAAGACCCGACAGTCTGCCAACGGTAAAACTACCGGTCCGACCTAGTGTGAGCCTAACCTAAGTCAGTTGCTGTCTAACATTACACAATTTGTATGAATATAAAGTACTACAAATGTTCATATAAATGTATCATTGTTATAAGAACCGCGAATGGAAATTTAAGATTGCGCAGCTTATATAAAACAGCACGTGCCATGACTAAATAGGACTGCAGTTTATCTTTTATCAGAACGATTACAATGTCAAACAAGCAACATTAAAAATGCTTTTTAGTTTATATAAAAGTTATTATGCATATGGTTTTGTGTCTAATGTATCGTTTACTAATGATGATAGTAGACTTCTTCTTCTTCAGCCAATCTCAGGCCACTGCTGGACGTAGGCCTTCCCAAGTACGCGCCACATATCCCGGTCTCCCGTCTTCCTCATCCAGCCCCTGCCGGCGATCTTGCGCAGGTCTTCACTCCACCGGGCTGGCGGGCGTCCTACGCTACGTTTGCCGAGACGTATGTTCTCTGGAACTTGTTTGCTCCATCGGCCCTCGGTCCTGCGACAGACATGACCGGCCCACTACCACTTCAACTTGCTAATTTTGTGAGCTATGTCGGTTACCTTCGTTCTCTTACGTAATGTTCTCATTTCTGATTTTATCCATAAGAGAAACACAAAACATAGCTCGCTCCATAGCCCGTTGAGCGACTTTGAATTTGTGGACCAGGCCCACTGTCAGTGTCCATGTCTCGGCACCGTATGTCATGATGGGTAGGACGCACTGCTAGAAGAATTTCGTCTTCAAGCATTGCAGAATGATCGACGAGAAGACCTGTCCAAGCTTATCGAATGCTGCCCAGCCTAACTGGATCCTCCTATTGGCTTCCCTCTCGAAGCCGTGTCTGCCTACCTGAATATTTTGTCCAAGGTAGACATATTCCTGCACAACCTCAAAAGGGGAACCATTGAGGTTTACCGGTCTCGGCATGACCTGTTCGTTCGTATTCATGCCGAGACCGACCCGTCGGGAGGATTCATTTAGGCTGTTCAGCATGTTGGTAAGTTGCTCCAACGTCTCTGCAAAGACGACAATATCGTTAATGAAAAGATGCGCTCGCCGTTAATGTTGATGCCCCGTTCATTCCATTCCGGAGTTTTGAAGACATCCTCCATCGCGTTAGTGAACAGTTTCGGGGATATGGATCCCCCTTCTCATGATATTAGACGGATCAACCAAATTGAATTAATTTGGTTGCATGGCACAGATCTGAAAGGACACGACAGTACTTAATGACATCGAATGATTCATGTTTATGTTTATATAGATAACTTTGGTAGATTGATAGATTTATCCAAATTATAATAATAATATTTTAAAAGTAGTTTTTTTCTTTGTTGTATCGTATTTTTCGTATATTATAATAAGATTTTATGCCAAGTATGGGCGTGCGCAAAGGCATGTAGGCGTCCGCGCCGGCTTACTAGCATTGGTATTAGTTTTTATAATTTAGTGCATAGATACATAACGAAGCAAGCTGCGTCTTCATATAACGAATAACATTCTACATAGTACATAATATTATATCAATAATGTATTTAAACATTTTTCTGAATGTGTTCAGTTTTGAAGAACGTAATAAAAATAAATAAAAGATAACATAATATGTGTCTATAATTTTATTTATGTACAACGTCTACCTATTTATTAGTCATTCAAGCATGGACTAATATGACAGCAGCCTTCAACTAATTTCCTGTATTCATACATATCAGTACTATAAATAAATTTTAAATTAATACATATACAATAAAAATATCTTATGTAATTTTTTCATTTGGCTTTTCTTGCAAGAATTTCGAAAAACGTATCAAAAAGGTATATCCAAAAATTGTATGATAATCGGTTCGCTTCTGATACTGTAATGACAAGCAGCTATATATATAATCACTATCACAGTATTAAAAAATCTTGATCATAATCATGTAACAACAATAAATATGAACAATAAAATACATAATTTAATAAACTCAGGATATGGTACTGAATTTATAATTAATACATACTTTAAAAAAAAAACAAATAAAAAAACTGTCATAACTAACAGCCTCTGTACCAGTTAATTGATATTAATCTGAAGTAGCAGTATCACATTAATTTATATTCAAAAACTTCGCAATTATAGATCATTTGCTGCAGGGCATAATCGATCATGTCAACAAAGTAACTAATAGAATAATCGGTTAACTGAATTCGCAGTTTATGTCACATTAAAGCTTTACGTCACCTCATAAGTAGACCGGCTAACGCTAATAAATGAAGTTGTCCAAATGCACAGCGTACTAATGTGAATTGTTGAAAAAATAATCAAATATAAGTGAACTGTATACCAAAGTATCTATGAACAATGTGGCAACACAAATTATTGTGCGTTGTTTTTCTGCTGATGAACTGGATCGGAGACACGAAGACAAGCTACCAAGCGACGGCGAACAACATCGCCAAATCTTCAAGTACAGGTAAGCATTTTATGTTATGTCAAAGACAGTCATTGAATCACTTGAGGTGACGGAATTAAAAAAAAATGTGACTAATTCAAATACCTTATCTCTCTTTCTTTCCATATTCTTCACATAATCCGTCTCTCTCTCTCTCTCTCTCTCTCTCTCTCTCTCTCTCTCTCTCTCTCTCTCTCTCTCTCTCTCTCTCTCTCTCTCTCTCTCTCCCTCCCCCCCTCTCTCTCTCTTTATTCGCCTCTTTACTCTTGTATCCCTCCATCAATCATTGTAATATCTTCATAATAAACTACTACTTGAAACACCACTTTAAGCCGACAGCATATTAGGGTTGACCCTGATATTACAAACGTCCTTAGGCGGCGTGACGACGGTATCTAGATAATAATTGAGTTGTCCATCCTGTCGACTATCTGTGTTCAAGCTTCAATAGGTAGAAGAAGACGACGGAGGTTGTATAGGTAAGTACAACGACAGAACGAGAAGCGGGTGGTCTGCTGCCTCTCATACCAAGTCAGGAGAGGTCGTAGCACAATGAACATCAACGTTTTTTCAAAGAACTATGCAACCCTAAGTAAATGTAGATTTAACTGATCATATCACCAAGTAGTTAAAGCAAATATAACTTGGAAGTACTTAAAGCTACCTCAAAGTGCGCAAGTCATATATTGATAGTAGGCAATAAAGCAATGTAAGTTTGTATATCTGTCATGAATACCAATATAATCAATCGCTGTCGTGATTCCATATTAATATCAGTCTTTCGTGACTCGTTTAAAATTCAATTTTCGTTGGTCAAAATACCATCACGCGGTTTGCAAGAAAACAATAAGAAAAACCTGCATACCTTCACGCTACCTAAATACCTTTTAGGATATTCCTGCCTTTTTTGTAGTAAAATAATCATTTAGGCTCGATTTTGCTTGAGCCTTTCTTGTTGGCCGCAATCGCGGCATTCCATTGGAACTATGCGACGGTCGAGTACTCACAACCCGCCGAGTTTTTTGTGAATGGCTTGACGAAAACTTGTTGAAAATAGAGTTCTGTATAGATGTTATTATTGTTTCCACCATTAAAGAATTTAATGACTAATCGCTACTCTATAACAAAGTCGATATCTGGTTGATCCTGAGCGCATCATTGTATGCGTTGCCGTGTTTTTTAAAACTATGCTAGATCATTAATTTTTGGCCAAAATATCGCTGATTTATACCTAGTGTCGTCGGTTTAGTATGAACTCATTAAGTGACATATAAATATATATAGATGTGGTAGTTAATGAGTTTTTGCAGTAAACCGACGATATTGTCATCAACAAAGCACTTGAAATGAAAAAAATCCTAACAAGTAATGGAAATTTTAAAAAGCCTGGCCGCGGCCAATTTTATCGCTTCCCTAACGTAATAATTGGATCTGTATCCCACAAAAACTGTCCCATCTTCAGAAATAAAAAGTAAGAATCTCATTTTCATCCCCGTTACAGAAATTAATATACAAAATTTCACGACAATCGTCTAGTTCAATTTCGATCACCACCTAATCTGTTTCATTTTCCGAAATAAAAGTAATCTCTGATCGTTCTGGTTATCCAAATTCTCCATCCTCAAGTGGATAATTAGTAATATTCCCATTTACAACAAACATCTCATGGAACCCCAATTTTTTTAAGCTAGTTTAAGCCCGTTGGAAGTCACAGTGAACTCTTGTGAGTCAATCATAGATCTAGATCGTTGATATCCAAAGTTAACTATACTTTGGATATCAACGATCTAGACCTATAATTAGTGTGGATACTGATGCGCAAAGTAACTCTTGACGTAAACGCAAGCACATCAGCTGCCGGTGCTCATATGCTGTTGCTGTTTCGCGAATATATAACACTAGCATGAATAAAAAGTTTATCTTGGGGATGTAAAATGTGTATGTATGTGAAATTTTTAAAAACTATTTCAAAATAGCTAAGTTTACAAATATTTTACGTATTTGACATTTGGACCAGAATATTCGCAACTTAATTATAATAACAAGTCCGATGGAAATAAATTATGAATGCATCTTGTTGTAATAGAAATTCTTCTAGATATCATTTAATCTAATAGAGAACCTACGAGCCTCCTCTTCCCGGCGAGCGTCGTGTGATTTAATAGTTTTTATTGTTAAATCGTGTGAAATAACTGGTATCGATACAGTGAAAAAACATTTTGCACAATAAGGGTGTAAAATAACAAATATAATTAATATGTCATACATTATTTTGTTTAAATTTTTGAAGTGAAACTTCTTTAGAATCTGTGTGATTTGAAACTCGATGAAACGAAAAAGCGAAACTAAAAAGAAATAAACACATAAATCTATAGGACTAAGCCTGCGAGAGAATGAGATAGAGTACATTACAGTTAATAATTTAAGCAATATGCTCATAGATACAGTTGGAAATGTTTTGAAGTTTTTCATTAATAATTCAAATTTCGTCTTTTAAAGCTTATATATATTAGAACGAAATAATATATGAAATGTGACGTCACGAAATTTAGAATCCCTTCCACCCCTTGTCACACTTTGTTCTACTTCTAATGTGTGTGAACTGATGTACACACACACACACACACACACACACAATTTTTTTTAATTGCCAAGAGCTGGCAAGCAGGCAGGCGGCCCACCTAATGTAAATGGTTGCCGTCGCCTATAGGCGTTTACAACACCAGGGGCCCAATTCTGCTATTACTATCTTGTCAAAATCGCCGAACAATATCGTCTCGATCGTAGGTTTGCTTGATTTGAATATCATGTTAATTTCAATGCCCGTGGCACGCTACTCTATCTTTATAAATATTTATAAGCGAAAATTCACGAAATAAATGTTTAAAATTTGGGTAGTTTTTCAATATTTATTCTAACGCCATTTCCGCTAATGTTAATACCAATTTATTCAAAATCAAAATAATTTATTTGTTTGAAACATGGACATTTTTGCAGATGTTATGCTAAGTGGTAAAAGTTATATATTTCGCGTTTGACAGGCATACAATTTTTTGTTGTAGTTTTGGTTAAAACAAGTCATTTGTAGTCCTTATGACTACATACACATATTATGATTATATTATTGATTATGTTATTGATTGTGATGCTATTATAATTACAATAAATATTTAATATTCAATTTATTATGTCTCTTTCAGTTATATATTATTCATAAAATAATGAAAGTAACGGAATGACATTAACAATTTTATGTAATTTAGTCAATTTATTATGATATTACATTCTTATTATCTGTCCGTTTAAAATTAAAATATTCCTCAATCGTATAGAATGCCATGCGTATCATCCACTCTGCTATTTTTATTTTTATTTTTGTATGGGGAGATTCTTTTTGTTTCTTTCTTTCTGATTTCTACTATTATTCCGCGGCGACGCTATCGAGAAGATATTGTGGATTTAGTTTTGACACTATCGCAATGGAATCGTACTTTGAATATCTTCACAACGCCAAAATATTGATATAAGCTGAATTGGGTTCCTGCGACGAAACAAGGCGTTGCCAGCCTTTAGTATGGGATAGAAGATATGGGATATAGGGGTTGTGATAAATGGTCTATTTAACATTATAATTACAATATTTAAATTTTATATTATAATCACAGCTGTTTTTTTATAATTTATTAAATGTGCCTACAAAATCGTTCGCAATTTAAGTTTAAAATTAAATCAATATCTTAATGAAATATAATATAGCCTATGTATTGTATTGGTATATATAATCTAGTTTACAGTAAAGTTTCATTAAAATTAATTCAATAGTTTTTTTCCTGAAAAAGTAACAAACACCATTCATCCTCACAAACTCTCTTGTTTATAATATTCATAGTAGAGTTTCGTTATATTCTTGCACGTAACAGGATGCTGGTACTACCAATCATATCTCGCGTGTGTGATATCTAAAATTGTTATTATTTCTTACACGTTCAACTTACCTGTGGTTCCGAGAATTGCACAACACATGAAATGGATACAAGTATAATATAACAGTCCACAAATAAACCAAAACGGATTGCATTGTTTCAATGATTAAAGACTAGAGTCGTCATTTGATGAAACCCACACTCCACTTTCGATGTCATTAAATTGTTACTGCTGGCGCACGTCATTTTGATACGTAACTTTTAGCGGAATATCTCGTGTTGTTACCTACTTTGGGAACAAATGTCTCGCTCTAAGACACACTGGCCTGACGTCATGTAGGATTATACATGTGGTACTGTCTTAACAATGCGGGATACCGAAGAACGCGTGAGTGTAGAAAAAAATCATGTAAACCCTAGACTTGAAACAAATCAAATTAGGTGTGATTTTTATTGCTTTATATAATAAATAGTCACCATGAAGTGTCATATTTTTTTGATTTATTTTTGATTTACAACGATAACAGTAATCTAATTCATTATGCAGATTCAAGTGGCCTTTTAATGTTTTTAGGTAATTAAAATGTGCCTAATTTCCCAAGCTTCTTAGGTATAATCAATCAAATTTGACTTAATATCATAATTAATGTCAGGAAAATAGGTCAATTTTAATTTGTTTGCGAGCTGAAATCTAAATGTTGGAATCGTCACAGAGATTCACGTCTGCATATAGCATAAATCATATCAATTATTTATGCTATATTAAGGAAACTGTACCTTTGATTAATTCCTTGTTTTGTTAACAGAATGTTCGAGTTGCAATGACGATGAGCTGGGCATCACGCGGTGGACGATGCCGCTTCTCAAGACTGGCGAAAAAAGATATTACTTAGGAATATTCTTTAAGGTATATAATATTGTTTCTATTCATTAATCTAATACAGTACAAATAATTTAATATCGGCAGAAAAGACAAACAAACACATTTTATGTATGTACCCAAGTGAAAGTACATTTATGTACAGTATAGTAGTTTTGTGACAAAGGGAGGAGACCAGATTAAGACAAAAACCCATGGAAAACCTGGTCTGACCTGGCCCTTCCCTCTCAGACATAAATTAACTTTTAGAATTGATTACAGTATATCTTTGTGCGTTTATCTATCTACCCTACGATTTAAAATACTTTCATTAGCATGTTAACTCACTGGTAAATATTATGTTTTTCATTTATATATATTACGCTTTCAAAATATTCTGATATAACTATTAATCGATCAATATTTTTATAATACTTATGTGAATACGTAGTTTTTTTTACGAAGCTCTCGAATCTCGAAGTCTCAAATCGAAGTGGTTCGGTAACCACTTTCCATAAGCTAGAACGTTTGCCTTATTTGCCAACGGGCGGTCCTCTTATAGACATTTGCAATATTGAAGCCAATGTGTAGCCAACCTTTGGGATGGGATAGAGGCATGAGTTAGAGAAATGCGATAGGAAGGAATTGGAATAGGGGCATGAGATACAGAAATGCGATAGAAGGGAATTGGAATAGAGGGAAGGAATAGGGGCATGAGATAGAGGAATGCGATAGAAAGGAATTGGAATAGAGGGATGGAATAGGGGCATGAGATAGAGGAATGCGATAGACAGGAATTGGAATAGGGGGGTGGGATAGGGGCATGAGATAGAAGAATGCGATAAAAAGGAATTGGAATAGGGGCATGAGATAGAGGAATGCGATAGAAAGGAATTGGAATAGAGGGATGGAATAGGGGCATGAGATAGAGGAATGCGATAGACAGGAATTGGAATAGGGGGGTGGGATAGAAGCATGAGATAGAAGAATGCGATAAAAAGGAATTGGAATAAGGGGATGGGATAGGGGCATGAGATAGAGGAATACGATAGCAAGGAATTGGAATAGGGGGATGAGATAGGAGCATTAGATAGAGAAATGCGATAGAAAGGAATTGGAATGAGGGAATGGGATAGAGGCATGAGATAGAGGAATGCGATAGAAAGGAATTGGAATGAGGGAATGGGATAGAGGCATGAGATAGAGGAATACGATAGAAAGGAATTGATATAGGGTGAGGGGAAAACGGACCATTGGAACTCTCACTTATCGTTCGAAACACAACCACGTTTTTTATATAGATAAGCGTGCTCCATCTTATGCTACGTGAGCACTATTTAAAACGGACTTATTTATAATAAAAACATTGGCTACAAATAGTTCGTAAAGCATCATATAACCACAACCGTTATATGCGCAAACGCATCTCCATTGAGTCAGTTTAATGCCGTAACAGCTGGGTACACAACCGGTCAAATATTTTTGATCGATTACAAGCTTTCTCTTTCACTCAACGGCAATGCTGACATGTTGTCAATAAGTACAGTCATTAACAGATGTAAATCTTTGTACACATTGAAGAAAAGCATATTTTGTAAATTTTCCACTTTCTCTTTGAAACAAATTATTCATTTCAGTAAGACATTTATATAAAATCTGTATTTTTTTTTAAATTCTACTGTATAATGTGAGTTTTTATAATCTTATGGATAATAAGATGCGTGTAGAGATCACCCATTTTTTGGACACGCTAGAGTCATGCTGGATGCATTATCTTGACTACCGCACCCTGGTTCAGGTGGTACTACATCTTGCGGCAGCGGCATAAAACGGTTATTTATTTAACAAAGAACACGCAGCTTTTTCACAATACATTAATAAATGAAATATTTTACAGCCCATAAGGCAATAATAGTTCTTACTTTACGGGCAAAATTTATATAAAGAGAATTGTTTAATTAGTAATTTAATTCATTTCAAGTTAAATTGAAGTTATATCATTAAAAAAAAGTCAAAAAAATCGAACAATTGTGGTCAACAGTAAAAGAAAAAATAATAAGTATGAATGTTTAAATTGTTGTCAATGTAATAATTGTCAATGTCAATGTCAACAAAGACAGGGTGAAGTTTGATGTGATGGTGTGTGTATGCGTGTGTACGTAGTTATGCATGTTGTTGCAATGAAGCAGAAGAAGAATGGATGAATGTCATTAGCCTTTAGCTAATCGTGTTTCGTACTATGAATGAGAGTCCCGATGGTTCATTTGCTCCTCCCCTATCCCATTTCCTTATGCCTGTCTTCTTGTCTAATCCCTCTATCCCGTTCCCTCCATCCTATCCCTTTTTTCGTCCTAAAGGCTGGCAACGCATTAGCTGTGCTCTAATGCTGCAATTGTCTATAGACGACGGTCATCACTTTCCAGCCAGGTTAGCTAGGTCAGCCCTTTGCATTTTAACAGCTTCACAATTTCAAAAAATAGCGGCCAAATCTTTATTAACTTCTAGAAAGCATTTACATATCTACCTCTCTTTGTAATCGTTAAACTTATACACTTGATTTTTCTTGCCAATTTAATGTCCATAAATAAAATGTGAAAAGTGCTGTCGGATACCATATTAATATCATATAGAATATAGTTAACATTACGTATAAAGTATATATTGTATCTGCTTGCTTTTCTGATAAATAAATTTTAAAAAATAGTGGCCCCTAGACTATGTCTTATGGTGGTTACGTTTAGTCGGTGAATAATTTTGAGTTTTTATAAAAATTATCTTCTAAAAAACAAGGTATAGATAGTTAACACTGTATTGCTTACCGAAATAAACAGTTAGTACATGAATATGCAATATTTTGTTGGCAAATCACTAGGCCGCCTGACAATTTCTTCCGGGCAACCTAACTTAGAGGAAGTGCAGAAAATGTGATTAAACTAAAACATTTTAAACATACATAATCAAACTAATTTATAAATTACATACACGTATCATAAATAATTTATTACATTAAAATTATTATTAATTACACAAATTAATAAATAATTAATTAAGTAATACGCGGGGGAGGGAACCTGAAGAGTGTTTTGCTGTGAATTTACTTTTTCATAATATTTATAAATCTGTTTAAAAGTAAAGATTTGTTGTAGGATTTTGATTGTTTTTAAATAAGTGTGTATATGTGAGTGTAAAACCTATTTATTGAAATTTTACTTTTCTAGCTTCCCAAGAATTTGTGTTTTAAGACAAATAATTGTTTGGTGTCAAAGATCTACAATTTGTCTAATGACGTTTCTGTATCTTCTTATACATTCGTTTAACTTACCAGTGGTATAAAATGGCATTAACATACAATATGAGGCTCTTAAAAAAGGGCGTAAACAGATATTTAAAGTCTCAACGAAGTAGACAACAAATCGGCTCCCTTAGTATTGCAGATGTCCATGGGCGACGGTAGCCACTTGCCATCAAGTGGGCCCGTTTGCTAGTTTGCCTACAAGCAAACATAAAACAAAAAAATGATAGTAATATGTAGAACCGTTCTTTTTTTAACGTAGGTAAATCCGATTGAGAACAAGCCACCGGAGGATCCACCATGTGATTGGGGGGGGCGTGTAGAATTCGTCACGTTAGGAATCGCACACGTATCCCTATGGGGCACTATTTCCACCTGAGTCGGGGATACCCACTAATACCCCTCGATGTTCCATCCTTCGCCTTTATGCCAGGGCTACGGGGAGAACCAATCCTCCAACATCTTCGTGGAGTATACCTACAGAAACCTGGACTAAGACATGATGAGAGGGGGAGGAGTCACGAAGTTATAGAAATTCGGCTAATATCAATCTTCTCTCGTATGTTCATAGCCGTATATTTGTTAGCATCACTCTTCGTAATATTATTGTGCATAGTGTTTAAATAGTTTCGCTTTCTTTTGGGGCCCGAACAGGTGTGGTTCATTGGCAATTACTCTTATTCGATTGAATAGTGTGAAGAGAAACGTAATTACAAAGCCGATATATAATTATTGATAATAATTGAGAAGCGTTGAGATCTCCGTGTTTATTGTAGTACCTACCAAACACAAGCTGTTAATGTTAAACAATTTCTTACAGCCTCTAGCATTTCGGATAAGAAAATAGAATTTCACTGCTGCATTTGTAGGCACAAATTTTATACTTCCGTTTTAATATTTTTATCGGTTATAATCTAAATATTTTATACTAACTTAATAAAAGTAAAATTAACTATTAAGTCAACACTAAAGTACTAGAAATTATCCCGTGCATAATAAAACAGAACAACCCAAACTGTTTAAATATTCACCCCCACAGTTAATTTATTGTGCTCTTTTACTATAGCCAAATAGACTCTTTATGCGTGAGTCAATTAAATGACTGTGTCATTAAGCCAGAAATCACGCTAAGTGCGTCATGAATTTTCAAGCAACTTGTCAGTTTCCAGGTTGTTAGGTTCAGCCGCGATGAGTCGAAAGTAATGCGCTGCCCGCACACCGAAATGTAGTGGAAACTAAAGTTTACGGCGTCTAAATTTACAGACTAGTTTTAGGATAGGTACCCTTAGGTATATAGGTCGTGTTCATTTTGCTACAAATTTAATTTTTAGTTTGCTTTCAGTTATTTACTAGTAATATACAACAGACTACTCTGGGGACCAGTGCCGTAAATAGCCTTTTATGCGCCCTTCTATAACTGCGCCCTTGTTTTTATAGGTACCCACCCTAGTTAGAGCAATGCTATGTATAGGCCTACTTTATTTCATTCAGGGTCATAAAATAACACAGAAGGACCTTGGTGTTGGTGGACCAATTATCTAATATTTTAGAAGAAAAATCTATTTTTTTAAAGAACTAGAACACAAATACGCTCGTACGCTGCCAAAAAAATTAGTGCGATGTTTTGTCTAATTTAACAGACGTTTTTGATGATACTGGCATGTAGGTACGTAAGTGTTGTAATCGAGCACTAGGGTCGCAGAGGAAACTTATCAGGAGCAAACCGAAAAAATAATAGTCCTGCCTGGTCTGGCCATTCTTGCGCCCCCCAGAGTCTACGCCCTATGCCTGGGCACCGGTGGTGCCGCCCTATTTACGGCACTGCTAGGGACGATCCCAGGCACCTTGCTCATAGTAAATAACATAATGTTTACAAAATTTCGGACCCTCAACGTCCCTGTAAGCTTGTCTGACAAAGGTTTAACCTTAAAGCTTGTATAACCTGGTAATAATTTAGTAATGTTTTAGTCATGAAATATAATTTTTCTTAGCCTCAGAACAATCCCTTTGATATTTCAATCGATAGAATAGTTTATTGTCCAACTATCGACTTTTAATAGAAGTATTTAATAAATTATTATTATTAAGTAATTTTTCAATTATTTTTAACATTTAAGAACGTATTCGATCAAAAATATATGAATTTAATTAAAAAAAACATTTTGGAAAAAACATAGGTTATATATTTATAACCTTGGTAGTAAGGCAAATGTATACAAAACATCTTAGAGTAGCCAAATCAAGATTTTCGTAAGCCGCGTCTGAATTTTAAATTGTATTGCAAAAACTAAACAAGGCGCAACTTCGAAACGGATTCCAATGCTAATATAAATAAATTATAAAAAATATTATCATCATAAAATACCGACATTTTAACACGCTCGTAATTGCCTTACAATAATATAGTTTCCGGACCTTAGCTAGTTTGGCAAAAAAAGAAGTTGTGACTTGTAGTTGTATTTAAAATTTACTCATGTACTTACTACCAGCCTTTAGTGACATAAACTAAGGTAGGTAGGATGGTAACTCTTTATTGTACACCAAAGCATAGACAAACAGAAGTAGGAAAATACAAAAAGCGATCTCTTCCAGGTAAACCTTGGCGGGGATTAATATATTTTTAAAACTGACGTTGGTGCAGTCTATAAATAATGATGATAAGTATACACAGTGCATATAAGTACAAAAACAATATAACTATATATTTATAAAGTAGAAAATTCTAAAAAAAAAATAATTTTGACAAGTAGGTATGTACTCGAACGTGGTAGACCTATGTTGGAATTATTACCTTGATTACAGCTCTTAGGGCCGGCTCGATTGGTGTAATACTACGCTATCACAGCAGACAGGCTGACGGTCCAACTGTGATGGAAAGTGGTTACAGTCGCTTATGGACATTAACAATACCAGAGGTGCTGCCAATATGCTGCGAGCCTTGAAGGGGAAACTGGAACCTGTCCACTGATGCTGGAACACAACTCAAAGTTGTTATGGCGGCATAGTCTAGACCAGGGTGTAGGTTGTTTTGTTGCCTCTTAGGACAGGCCGCGCGGCCGCAGGAATTAGTATTCTTTTTCTGTTCCTGCCCGGAGAAAACGGAGTGAGGTTTCCAATGGCCCACTTTTCTCCTCCTATCCAATTTTTATATCCCATCCCCCTATTCCAATCCTATATTCTGTCCTCTCTATCCCATTCCTACTATTTGATCCCTCTATCTTATCATCCTATCCCTTTTTTGGCCAGGGGAAATCTGATTGATGACCATAGATCGCGCAAGCGCAAGGGAGGAAAGTCGCAGGCCGTGTGTGGGATTCGCCTAGTCAGGGTGGCACTAGCACCTCTAGACAGAACTAGAAGTGCTATTGGCACACCACAGTCAGGGAATACCCACTAAAACCTCCTTATGTTCCGTCCTTCGCTTTATGCCAGGGCTATGGCTACATGGCTTAGCCCCTCCGCTGGCAAGCGGTAGCCCATCAGCCTGATCCACTGCCGGGGGACTACTTTATATCCCCCGGCATCTTTCACCATCCTATCTCATTCCAATGACTGGCAAGGCGTTGGCTTCGCCATTGGTGTTGCAAACATCTCCAGGTGACGGTAACCACTTTTCATGAGGTGGGCCGTCTGTATGTTTGCTAGCTTCGCAATAAAAAAGGGTAAATAAAAATGTGTGTGGGCAATTTAACAGGCAGTAGAAGTGAAAATTCATATATATATATATAACATAAATATTCTCTAACTTTAATTATTAATATAATTCCGTTAGCCTACATGCGTCAACATATAATTCAAAATAAACTTCTTACTTTCGATTTTTCACTGTTTTAGTCAAAAAAATTTATTGGCAGTTTCATTTCGGTCCAAATTGGACCTATGTTTAATCATCGGTCTTAATGACTCCAATCTCTGCTACGCAATGTATAACTTGTATGTCATTTTCTCGCAGGCTTAGCGATTCCTATAGATTTATGAGTTTATCTCTTTTTAGTGTCGCTTTTGCGTTTCATCGAGTTTCAAATCACGATTCTAAAGAAGTTTACTTCACAAAGGTAAAAAAAAAACTTCAACAAAAAAAAATTCAAGAAGATCTGTTTGGTATGTTCTGAAATTGTAGTTTTTTCTTTTAAATACTATTGAGGGCTTTCCAAATGACAAGGAACAGTGGATATTTAACACTTCTACGGAATCCTTCACTATACATGAACTGACACATACTATTGAATAAGACATGAAAAGTCGTTTAAAAATCCTAATTTACCAAATAAAAGACAGCAAGGAGAAAGAAAAAACTTTATACTCTGGTTCGTTCCCTTTTCCTTCAAGTCAAAATATTAAAAGCTTTACATCCGTTAGGTACAAGAACGTGGATTTTGATATGACCCTGTTACACCTAGGTTAATATTAGTTTTAGTGGCTGTGTCCAAATGCGACTTCGTTATAGCGTTAAAAAATAACGATTAGCTACATTAGTTTACACCCTTGGCTACATATGCGTGGCACAGTCGCTAACATTTACATTATACCAGGTATAGCAGAGACATTACAACTAAAGGTAACAAAAAGGCAGAAACACAAAATCTTTAATGAATACGTAAATAGAAAAAACTCAAACTTCCATTATTGATGAGTTACAAAGAATATAATATATAATCGAATTTCATTTTGATATTTGAAAAATTAAAACGATTACTGTTTAATTAATTAATTATATCCGTCATTATTTAAATTGTACACCAGATATAATTGATATAATAACTTTAAAACACCAATGATTCAATCAGGTTTAAATCGACAAAAACGTGAATAAAAATTTACATAATTGAATAGTGTTATTATGTGAAATAATAATTAATTAAATATTGTAAAAGCTACCATTACTTTTATTACATTTATATCATGGCTTTTAAATTATGCTGTATATGGTAATAAAATTATTATTTGTTCCACACGTAGACTATTATAAACATATCTTCGGACTTGTTTCCTGTAACAGTTCATTATAATTTTGTTCTTAGTGTCGAGCAAATTTATCTTACGCCTACTTTTACTGACGCTAGAGGAAGTAGCTTCGCTAGAGATTTGTGTAAGTAGAGCCGCACCCAAATAGAGCTACGCTCGACGTCAATTTTATAGAAAAAAAACAAAATTAAGATAACCTTAAGACAACCAAACTAACAGTCATAGCTCCTAAAATTAGCTAGCTGAAGTTACAATGCTAGTGATGTCTGTCAAGTAGCGTCAAGTTTGTTTGAATATTCAAATTACACAATAATGTTAACGTGGTTTGGGCATGTAGATAGAATGAATGAAAACAGAATCACAAAACAAGTATATGATGGCAATGTAACTGATAGAGTCGGTGCTGGTAACACGCCACGTACTAACCATGATCAAATTGAAGATATTTTAAAGTAAGGTCAGATAAAAGCAGTTTAAATAAGCGTGTATGTATGAAAAGATTAATGAAAGAAGATGAAGCGAAAAGTGTTTGTCAGGATCGTAGCAGGTGGAGATCCATCGTCTCTGCCTACCCCAATGGGAAATAGGCGGGACAATAAGTATGTACGTGTGTACCATAACCTCCAAAGTACTATATGATCCTTCGCCTTACTTATAGTTCTTTTAGACTGACACCAAAAACGGAGAGCTTGTGTGATCTCGAAACCTTATATTTCATAAAATATTTGACATATTCTACATAAACACATTTTTTTTTACAGAAAGAAAACTATCCCGCAACTATTAATCCAAATCTATATAAATAAAAATGAATCATAGAAACTGTATGTACGCGCATAACTTGAGAACGACTTTACCGATTTTGATGACTTTTTTGTACGTGTAACCAACACATACAAAATCCCCGGTCCGTGTCCTTGGATGGTTTAGATTCACAATAGAACAACGTATAGCAGGTGTAGCAATTGTTAGAGGACCTGATTTGACTGACTGTCTAGTCCCCGGTGTCCCCGGATGGTTTAGATCAGAACTGGTGGGAGGCACTAGAATTGGATCCTAGATTTTTATTTTTTTAGGGCCAACTACGTCTGCCGGGACCGCTAGTATCCTATATAAATAAGAATAAATGTTTGTATGTTTGTCCTCTGTGCATTCCTAAACCATTGATCAGATTATGATGAAACTTTGGTAGCGTGCCCTGAAAACGCCCGTGAGGGTTTCTGGCTCAAAAAACAGGATATACAAGCAAACAATTATTTTCTTTACGTGACATTGTAACGCATCGGGGGTGCAGCTAGTTTATATATATTAAACAAAAATTACCTATAAGTTTGCCAAAAATTCACTGCACAACATTATTCTTTACGTTGCCAAAAAATCCGGTCTAGAAATCGTTTTACGATTTTATTATAGTTTATGGACATAGATAGATAAGATTTAAACGTCCCTCTGAGACATTAGAACTCTAATTTATTAACTACGGTTTTTATTCCTTACTATTCATTCATTACCATACTACTAGTTAAGTAGTAGTAGTAGTAGTAGTATTCACTACAATGGCAGGCAAAGGAACTTAGTCCATGCAGCCTTGTTAGATGTATTATCTCCATTATAGGTCAACCAAGTTGTAGAGCTTTAACTAACGCCAATCAACGAAGTTCTTGTGACAACTTGGAAAGCCACATTTGACTACACCATTCATATTTGTCACAAAAACACATACTTAATTATTATACATTTACACATTTTCAGTAATTATACCTACACATTTATTGAAAATAAAATTGCACAGCAGGATATCACCTTTCAATTGCCGCCAAAAACGCTTCCTACTAGTTAAAATTTGACATAAACTCGATACACGTGGGGTCAATTTTCTAATGGTAAGGAAAAAGAATAGATACAAAGACATAGAAATCCGGCTAAGTCGCATAATAGCTTTTAATGACTGCAATGACCGGCAGCAGCTACTAAACTATCATTGTATGTAGCTAATTTAATACCTAAAGAATTAAGTGAGAAATATGTTAATGTTCAATTAAACTTTAATTAGCCATCTCAAAATTTTTTGAGATTATTTTTACTTGATAAAAATCTTGCAAAAGCAATTTGAATATTCATTTTGCTGCAGCAACTCAACGCATCGTGAAATTCGTGTCACGATCAACGTTACATCATTTGTCTAAATGGATATATTTTGAGTTTTCCGCTCTGTTAAACAAAAGTTTGTGTTACAAAAATTCACATGATCAATGGTTACTTACAGTATTCATAATTGCTCATAATAAGCAAATTACTTTGTTACATAAAAAGCTTAATAAAACTTTTCTTGGAATATTTTCGTCCAATTAATTTCAAAAACCAAAAAAGAATAAAGAAAATACCTAACAAACGTACACTATAACTAAGTTCGGTCCAGTCTGACCAAACCGCTGTCGTGGGGTAATATACCTAGAAGACTGGCAACATTACCTCGCTGAATACAGACTAATTCTCTGAGCGAGGTAACCCTGGCTTTCCGGTGGCCTGTGGCGTCGACCAGCCGTTTTTTAATATTATAAAATTCTACGATGGATACCATAGAAAAGGAGGTAAGATAGAGTTAGTATGTATAAAAGCATCAAATAGAAACAATAGATTAGATTTACAACAAATAATCTAATACATTAAAAGAAAACTTAACTTATTTATATTGTATTCTACCCATAGCCCTTCAAGACTATAGTAGAATACCGAGCCTAGATCACTGTCTTCTATGTGTAAGGTGCCCAAAAGTCTGGCTACATTTCCTCACTGGATCGCCATACTGATCCGTTGCCCGAGGTAGGCTTTCTGATCACCTGAAGAGTCAATGACTCGTTTTGATCAATTTTGGTAGAGGCTCATGGCCTCAGAATCCCACGGTCCAAGCGTTTCAACAGGAAACGGCACAAACATATAACTCTCATTGAGGGTTGCATATTTGCGCCGCTTGAGTGGTTCAGCTGTTCCCGCTGCTGAACCGGCCGATCTAGACGTGTTTGGTAAATGGGATGCGGCCAACGTGTCCACGCAGGTCGCATCCCACACCAAAGGCTTGCCACGCCGCCAGGGAACTAGAGTCATTCTGTCACGCCACGCCGCCTTGAATGATATCTTACGGAGGATGCCTACCATCGTCATGTGCAATACCGTTCGGTTTCAATAAAGCCGGCACATTAGCGGTGGCAAGCGCCCTCTGTAAGACATCATTTAAGGCGGCGTGGCGTAAACATCTTCCGGCACTGCGGTGGCAAGAAAGACCGTGATATCCTGGGTCGATTACCTCTGTTCCACAGACACATGTAGAATTAAATGTAATAGCAATTTAATAGAATTAAGCAGAACTACTTAGTAAAAGTAAATTGTAATAAAAATAAGAAGAAAATAAATATAAAAAAGAAAATAAACAGCAAAAAAATAACTCGAAACCTAAAATACCCTTGAACAAAATACCCGGCCAAAAATCTACGTTAGGAGGGAGAGAAAAAAAAATTAAAAAGTCCTTGGGCACTTGCCCCCCACGGACCCAACGTCATAAAACTGCAATAGTAATAATACTGCCAACGGCATCACCAAACTACACTACTTTCTTGTTTTATTTTTTGATGGGTGGGTGGCCTGGGTGATATAATTGGAGTGCCTCATCTGTACCTCTTTGTTAACATTTTGTAACTAGAGTAGAAGTGTTTAAGGCACGATGGAGTGGACGTATCCTTCTGGATTCGATTTGACATTCCTTCACAGAAGTCGATCCGTACAAACCACAATTTCGGTTGGTGTAATAATAGTAGATTTTTTTTCAAAATTATCAGATTCTATTCCTGGCGAGGGAAAAAATGTAATGATACCCCTCTAGTTTTCATCAAATTCGGCCCTGAGATTCCTTTGTATACTTTTTACTATTTCGTATAGTTCAGGATTTGGCCTTGGAGGCCCACTTAAAAAATTCACCTGTATAGCTTATTTCAATCAAGAATGCGCGACTTCAGACAGCTCGTAACACCGGCGTAATAACTGTAGGTTATAGACGAACACGCCTTTTTTTTCAAAATCAGTACTCAAGTTATTGTCTTAATTATTTTTCTCACGCACTACTAGATCTATATCAATAAAATTTGGCAGAAAATAGTATTTCATATATTCAATGTTCATTTATATATTCAAAATATATAGTAGAATATAAGCTCATTATAAAACTAACAATGCATATACTATATTAATAAATATAATAAATCGGCAGACAAACACACACACTGTATATCCCCAAATTAAGCAAGTTACGCTTGTGTTATGGGTAATATACAACGGACCATTCTGGGGCCGATCCCAGACACCCAGACCATAGTAAATAACGGAGAAAATACGTTTCCGAAATTTACTATACCAGGAATCGAACCCGGAGCTTCTGCGTTGCAGTGAGGTAAGCCGGCAAAGGCTTAGCCCGCTCAACCACAGAGGCCGTCATTGAACTATATATATCAATATATTGAACTCGGGTTGTCATAAGTCGTCTCGACTTATAGAAATTACTATGTAGGTTCATTTGCAACGGCATACGCAATCTAATCCCACATCAAGAAAGCGTTTCAACGGTGTTTATTGTTACATAATAAACCAAAGAACAATGTTAGGAAAACTCCGTAACTGTCAATTCAAATTGTAGATACTAAAGAACATTTCCCCATTTCGTCACTTTGTTTTATACGTCAACTAGCTGTGGCCCTGACTTCGTTCAAGTGGCTATATTCACATTCATGTCTACTGAAATATACAGGATATCATCGCGGAACATACACGAAAACTAAATAAAAAATCCTGTTTTAATACATTATTGGGTAGAAGTTCCTTAACGCACCTTACTCGGCGGCGGATGGGAACTAGACGAAAAAAGTGTTAAAGGCAAATGAAAAATGATGACAGCTGTAAATTATTATACAATTTCGAACTTTGATGTAATTAAATTAGATTTAAAATAATAATCATTAGAACACTGTATTAAGAAAGGGGTCTTGTAATCGCCCTTGTTATTCTGCCGCATTTGGGTGCTATATAAGTTTTATCTATGGCTGTCGCCACCCACGTGCACGTGTTCAATACAATTTACTATTTTTAATATTCCATAAGGATAAGGTTCTCAATTCGAATGTATATTTTTAAATTCGAGTTAAAAAAATCGAGTTTTTACAATATTTACTATAATTTGATAAAATGTTTTGTTTCTGTAATTCTATACATACAGTTTTTTGATAAAATTTGTTTCTTTTCTTCCATGATCTTCGACGGTTTTTGAACATTTTCTGTACTTTTCGATACTTATTAACACTTTTTCAGACATTTCGAGACCTTTAAGACTATTAATAGAACTTTGTTCCAACCAGAAGTTCCAAAACACTTCATTAAAAAAATTTAACTTCCGATTAGCTGTTTTAGCGATTATATGATATAAACTTTTACACTGATTACATACACATTTCCAATAGCTTGTCAGAAGTGCACAAAAATAGCACAATTAAATTTATAGCACAAAACAAATATGTAAGTATGTATTGTTACAATTACGACGTGCTAACAACGGTGAAGGAAAACATCGTAATGAAGCCTGTACATCGAGTTAACCTATTTATCAAACCTGCCAAGCCGCCTTAGACAAGCGTGGCGGGTATACTGTCCGTTCCCCTATAGTGAGAGGCCCAAGCCCAGCTGAGGGACGTTTATGGGTTGTTATTATAATAGCACATGACCACGTCTATCTGTTCAGCTAGTCCTAACTAATATTATAACTGTGAATGTCAGTTTATTTGTTGGTTTGTTTGTTTGTTACACTTTCGCTTTTCATACGCGTTGTCAGGGGTATAGAAAATGGCATAGGGTTCCCTTTCATCTAGAAAAGGTACTGTCAGAGGGATAGTCGAAAGGATGGCGCATCAATCACGTTTATTGGCGCCACTATTGGAATTCACTAACAAATACATCGTCATAGCAACGATAATGACAATATAACTTTAATGTGTTGCTTTCATGATTAGTTCCACCTTCGCTAAATAACGTTACGGATATTCTATATATATTCTATAGTATTCCTGAGGGATAGGAAAAAACTTAAATGGTTTTGACAAAATTTTCATGAAGACTTTTTAAAAATCCCAACCAAAAAGTATTTTCTCACATTTGTGTAGGTACGGAATTTTCGCACTGGTTAAATAAGCGTGAAATTGGAAGCATCCTTCTAAAAGCGAATAGACATTACCGCAACGTATTGCGGTCCGCGTTTTGCCGTGGCCAGTTTAGACCGCAAAATCCCGCTTGCAGGTACCCACCCGCATAGCCTAGCTATAGATTTAACCTAGTTAATAAAGCTGCTGCCGTACACGCGCCAGCGAATAGCTTGAATAACATTTTACTTAGCTGCGGTTCGGAAACTAATTGATCGATCGGTAGGTATAGTCGCCAATTAAATATTTCACTGCAGTGAGGCGGCGTTTATCAAAAAGCCTTTCAATAGTTTTTTTTTAATATTTGTGCATATATTGCACACCACCCCATTCAGACTTGACACTAGCTAAGTGTGAAGTGTGAATGGGAACACAAATTTTGGAATTTACGCTTGGTAGACGTCTCACGCGATCAAAGGCCTGGCCTTTATTTTGCTCAGACTGAGCGTTGCAACACAATGTGGCAACGCCGCCCGCCAGACCTTTGGGAGCGTTCCCGATGAGTGATAATGGTTTGAAACGTAATTTCGTCGATGTCAATACGCGACCTCGCAACTACATTTTTGTTGATTTTTTTTTGTATTATGTAGTAATTTTGATGAAAAATTATAAAAAATCTAGTTACAAGGTCGTGCACTGACGCTGATGATATGTATGTATTACCTTTCTTTCTTCTTATCTAATTTTACTCTAATTAGTAATATGTATTTTTTAAGTTAGTCTATAATTTATTTTTAGCTTTAAAATATTCAAGTTGAGTACAGAATTGTTAAATTACAAGACTTAATTTATTGAGTAAGTTTAAAATAATCTTCAAGTTAAATGCACCAGACGAGAGGTGCATCCACACAAACGTTTGTATCCTTTACTGATTTGTGAAATATTTAATCACGAAGTTTAAATATAGAGCTATACTTTCGATAACATGAATGAACATTACTATCAACGTAAACTGCCCTATGTATATCGTAGAACTAGTTCGTATAAATCGACTTAGCGTAGTTTCCATAGATAGCATTAAATAGTGTGGTTTTGTGTTTAACGTAGATGAAGCCACTCTTTACCTTGAAAAATGGAATAATAGTATGTGGAATTGAGATAGTTTTCATGGGACTTCAGAATAAATTTTCTTTCTAAACCTAAACTGCACATGGAATGTTTGAAGCGGTTACCCCGATATGGGTCTGTAAAAACTATAGCAAATTGATAATACCTGGGAGATTTCATATTAGACGCTTTTATGGGAGCTGCATACGTTATCGCAGTGGACAACGAATTACCGGCTAGCGCAACACGAGAGCGCACATATTAATAGTTGCTCTATCTTACTCCCACATCATCTGTCCCGCTCACACATTGTGCTATATATTGTACTAGCTGTACGACTTGTTAATATTTTTACTTAAGGTTACCGTTTCCAAAATAAATTAGTTCACTTCAGTTCACATCAGCACTTGAATTCGACAGGGAATACTACTCTCTACCATCTGAAGTACCTACCTATACCACTACCTCTACCTCTCGCTGTTACACTTTAAATATCGCTACGTCGTATAGGTATCGTGTTTCGTGCGATGAATTAGAGTTCCGATGGCTCACCTTCCCATCTCCTAATCCCAATCCCATATTCCATTCTTCTATTCCATTCCTATTGTCTAATCCCTCATCCCATTTATCCCATCCAACGGTTGGCAACGCGTCGACTTCGCTCCTGATTTTTTTTTTCTCCTTCTCCTGATGCACACGCTGTCAGGGGTAATTTTTGTTCTCACCTTTTTTTTACCTTTACCTTTTTCTTTTTTATTGTCAAACTTATTCTATTACATAAATTTTAATACAAAATTTTGAACCTAAACATACTACTTTTTATTCATTCTAATTTATATTTTATTCTATAAAAATATTTCTTTTTATTGACCATATTCGTCTATTACTATTTTATTATATCTTGATAGTGGTACTAACTAGATGTTACTATAAACATAAACATAGTAACATCTTTTGAGCTTTATTAATTTACATTTTGCTTAACACTACTCTTCTTTTATTTATTATATACTATGTATTATATAAACTTACGTATATAAACAATACGTACCTTATCTATCTACTTTATTTATTTTTCCAACTAGTTATATTAACAATCGCTCGTGATGTTCAAAACGTCTATAAGCGACAGTAATGACTTCTCATGAGTTGAGCCGTCAGCCTGTTTGGCAACATCGCAATGAAAAAAGTACGTACCATGATTTTTAATCTTTCAAATATCTTGTTTCAGGCAAACTGGTTCAAGGCGCAACAGTACTGTAGATTTCACGGCATGCACCTTGCATCTATCGCCTCCCAGCAAGAAAATGATAAGCTCGAGCAATACGTAAAAGATTCAGGTGAATGCACTTTGAACTATCAAATTAATGATACTCGTGAATGGACGACACTAGCTCGAAATACCCATTTAACCAGCCTGACTGGAATTGCCGAGCAAATATTAACTCTCAAGTTGCTAATAATTTATTAAAATGTATAAAACATAAAAACTTGTCTTTAAATTTACGTTATGTTAAATAATAAATGACTTGCCAGTAAGCATCAAAGTTTATACAATTTTTAAGGCCATATTAGAGAATAATAATTATACTCATTCAGAAATTAAAGCTTGAGGTAAATAAAGGGTAAAATTTAAACACCTCAAATTACTTTAAATGGGATATCCACTTTAAAATAACTCAGTGGCCTATGAAGCAAGCTATCTTTGGTGTTTCTCTTATGGATGGAATCTGAAACGCTGACACATATAATTGTATATCGATATGTGTCATCATCGTTCCAACTCCTTACATATGGAAAAAGCGTAGACTGGAATGAATGACTTATTAAACGGAGCGTAGGATGCCTTGTGGTCTAATGAAGGGAAGAGTAAGCTCACTGGTATGGGATGCTTAACGAAAGTGGAAAACGGGAATAGGTGGAGCATATTTGAAGAGACTTACATCCAGCAATGAATTGCGATTGCGTGCTTTTAAAGTTACTTTTTAATTTAGATGGATTATTAACTCACACATAAATTTCTTATTTGCAGGATACGGTCGAGAACACTTTTGGACATCAGGAACGGATTTAGCTGAGGAGGGTAACTTCTTCTGGATGGCCAATGGCAGGCCACTCACTTTTGTTAACTGGAACGCTGGAGAACCAAACAATTTCCGCTACGAAAATGGTGAAGAAGAAAACTGCTTAGAACTCTGGAATAGAGACGATAAAGGGCTAAAATGGAATGATTCACCGTGTTCGTTCGAGACATACTTTATATGTGAAGTGCGGTCGGATTGATGTTGAGCTTTAGTTTTAGTCGTGTTATGTGAGAATTGTGTGCTAGAACACGCCATTTTTTTATTGTGCAACTGCGGGTACGTATCACTGTATAGCAGTGATCTCGTTTCGGTGGTTTTAACTTTTTTATTCAAAATACTACTGTGCTCGAGCAACCCCTCTTCTGAACAGATTGGGATTTAATTAAACCTGATACACTTATTGTTGATTAATGCTGAAATGGTGGACTTTATATACTTGCTGATAAATTAATGTCCAGGCTTGCTCACGGTGTTTTCTTGTTGCATTAAGTGCGAAATATTGAAAATAAATAGAATTTTGCTTATGTTTTAGTGAATTATAAGCATAATTAAAATTACGTTATGCGGTCTTCACATCAGAATAATTTGCTAGACTCAATCGTTGTCGCGTTGCATGATCGCTTATCTTAATGTATGGATGAAACAGACCATTTTATTCAAATCTTTTCAATTGACTTGATAAATCTTTTAACCAGATTTACTTCAGCGTGCAAAGCGATGCCAATCGTTGTAGATCTTAATATAGACGTGGTCAAAGCTTACATGGTTGCAGCTACTAAAAGTAATCAATACATGAAATTGTAAAAAATCACGCTTGGAAAGTGTAAAACTAACTTTATAATTGGTGAATATAAGCTAATCATAATTACATCCAAAAGGAAGCTATAGAGAGATTTGAACCAAATAAGTGCGATATTGATATAACAAAAATTGTCTAAACACAACATGTACAGAAAATTCTATTCGTCGCATAAACGTACAATAAGATGATACGTCACACAATACCAGAGTTGTACATCCATATCGACAAAATTTGACCTCAGATAGTAAAATATTTCGTACAAAACAGGATTCACAAATTCAAGGTCTCCTCTTTATCTACATTTAGTTTGCAAAAGCGACAAACACCGATTAAGAAATATTGTATCGAATCCATAATGCAACATTATGTATGGTAATTTTGAATTTCGTAAACGTTGGATAATACTCGGTCAGTATAAAGATTTAAAGACAGATAGTAGCTTAAGTTGGCGTGCAGTTATTTATTATGTTAAGGTCTTTCAGCACATTGCATCGTCTTAGATTTGATCGGTAAAAAGTTTCAGTATTTGCACATCAAAAATTTTGAAAGAAACAACAAAACTATAACTATGACACTAGAGACATTGAAGAGGAGGTAAACATTGTACTCTGTTATTAAAGTATCCACGGAATACAATATTATTAAGATGATACTGGAAGTTGAAGTATAACATTTTTTCCTTTGGCATGTCATGTACTGGTTAAACTTATCTAACTTCAGGTCACATCTTGACTATCAAAAGCACCATTATGATTAATTTATGAACCCTTATTCAATGGATCTTTGTGAATTATCTCATTAGCCATCTTAAACAGTGTCCATGGTGTCAATGGCAGGTTGTCGTCATAAAATTTATAAGTAATTGTGATCTGAGGGACTAGAGCGTCCGATCGCTTTGTGAAATTGACACATGTCTAGATATCTTGGTAGATGTAAGACGATTAACATATTCGTAATACAAACCTGTGACAGCAACCACTTTAGGCCCCCAGACCTGTTTAATATAAAAATATAAGAAGATAAGAAATTGTCTGATAACAGATTGACTATAAGTATAGGTGAATTAAAATATTTTTTGTAACTTATTTTGAATTAATTAGTTTCCTGGAATTATCAGACAGAAGCTAACACAGGATTCAAATATTACAATTTTTGAATAAAACAAATTAAAATGACTTTTTTATATGTCGCTGTGGGAATGCAATTACGCATCCCCTTGGACCCCGGGGGCGGTCTACGAGAGGTATGTGGGGCTCCTAGGAGTGTTTCTGCTCACACTTTCACGAAGAAAAGAGTTGCGAGACGCCCGCCTCCGGACTACCCACTAAACCGATCAGCGGCCCTCTGCATCTTTGTGAGATGCCACGGGATTTTACTTAGACAGTTCGGCGCGACACCTTGACAAATTAAAACTGAAATTGCCTTTAATAACCATTTTCAATATTAAAAAGCACTTCCTTTATTTTTATATATGACAATTGGTTAAAGAATACAACAAGAAAAACGACACGAGGTAAAAAAAAAACTTTAATCATATATTTACCGATTGAATAGATGATATTGCTGAAGTGGGTGGTTTTAGACCTTTGCTTTTTTTGTACATAAACCAATTCTCGTTCGAGCAATGGTTGTGGATATATATTTGTGTATATTTAATTATAAGTGTCGAACACTGCCTTAATGATCTTTGTATCGAACCTCCGAGCCTCAGGGTTCAACGGACTCACGTCCATAGTCAAAACATAGGGTAAATAAACTTTAGTTACCTTAGAAATAAATTGTATAAAATAGTGATAAGTTCATACAATAAATTGACCATAAAACCATCATCTTGCTTTTCATTTACATAATACATGTATAAAATGTTTTAATTTATAAAAATATTAACGTTACTAAAAGGGGACTCGCCTTTCTTTGTCAGAACTTGTTGGCATATTATCTCTTAGTTCTACGCCTTTTGGAGTTAAGGTAAACGAACTCTTGTTTACATTAAAAATCAATATTAATTCCTTAGAAGTCAAAGACATCGGGATGGCGTTAGTTTATGAGATTATACGATACATTGAAACTGTGAATGTTATGCATACAATCACCTGTAGTCAGGCCAAAGAACTATTTACATACCTGAAAAGGTCCTTAAACTTTTTTCAATTTAAATGTCCCATGAATACACATACAGCTATCTCATAATTATACAATAACAGCCCATATACCTATATTACACTATTGGGTTCGGCCCTCCCAGTTTTATGGGAACGGGCAATATTACCCGCCACGCTTATCCAAGGCGGCTTCGCGGATTTGACACATCGGTTATCTCAATGTGCAGATTTCATCACGGTGGTTTCCTTCAACGCCAACACGTGGTAGTTGTATCTAAAGCTAACGACTATAAAATAAATAAGTAGTGTATTCTTTTAACTCGCTATATTGAAGATTGTCGATCTTATTCATATGGATTTTTTATATTATTGCTGAAGCACAGCAGACAGGCTGACGGCTCAACTGTGATGGAAAGTGATTACCGTTGCCTGTGGACACTAGCAACACCAGGCTGCCAATGTGCTGCCGGCCTCGGAGGGGAAATTGGAACCTGGCCACTGATGCAGAAACACAAATCTAACCTACCTGGCTGTGGGTTGATTTGTCGCCTCTTACGACAGGTCGCCAGGCCGCAGGAATTAATATTCCTGTTTCCTGTTCCTGCGCAGATAAAAAGTTTGAAGGCTTCTTTATGATTCTTAAAGAAGCCTGCAAACTTACTCTAACTCAATATGAATAAGACCATGTATCTTTACTTTTGAAATTAAATCTTACCATTTAGGCAGCTTTCATAAGCCCGCAGATTCATGAAATTTTCGGCCTATCCCATTTTATCAATCACAATTTATAACAATAAAATTGAAGTAGGTGGCTGTGTAAAATGAATTCAAAATAAATGCCATATATGAACTATGCTATCAATACGTTAACCATTCAGAAATCAAACGGCATCTGTAGTTGAAAAGGCTAAGCCCTCGCCAGTCAAATTCACTGGAACGCAGAGGGTCGATACCTAACAAGGTAATTTTCGTAAACGAACTTTCTGTTATTTGTTATAGTCTGGGTGTGGATCGGCCACAGAGTGTTCCGTTGTATGTTATGGACTTCTTTGGCTTGTGCATATACAATGTGTCTGTTTGTCTGCCGATTTATTTATTTGTATTAATATTGTTAAATTTTGTTGTCTCCCAGACTATCTAAAAGCTTGTCTCAAGTAGGCTTCGGAAGGGCTTGGGCTCAACGCATAATGTACAATGGTAATTGAAGGGTTTCAAAAAAGGAATTTTATCCTAAAACTTACCTGTGTGTTTTATTTGGATATATGATTTGCAAGATTCACGGATGGTCCCCATTTCTTCCACTAACCGTTCATTTGCCTTACTACCGATGCGCGATACTAACGCAAGTGTAAGAATAGTGATATATAGGAACCGGTTATCAAAAGATATGAATGGCGGATTCAACTAGCCTCGAAATAAAAATTATATAAAGCCTAAAAATTAATTGTTTTTTTATTGGATAATACCTATAGAGAAAATATATGTATTTTGAGATTACAAGTCATAATAATGACCGCAAAGATTTCGATACCCGACCGTCGTAAAAATTAATCCTTCTTTCCGCCGGCAGTAGACACAACAATGTCAACAGCAGCTATCCTGCATACTGACAACGAGTCAGGATGAAAATTTCATGCATCCGCGAGCTTACGGCGGCCGTGTAAATGAGATGACACAATTCAAAAAGTAAAGAAACAATTTTCAGTACAACAAGTTAAAAGTACTTACACTCTGCATTTTAAATTTAGGCTGAAGTTTCTAAAGGTGGGATTATCTTCATCTGGGTTTGTGTTAAAAATTTAAGCTATTTCACGCAGCTATGACGATACACACACACAGTTATTTGAAATGTGACATTGTTAATGAGGTTAAATGTTGACAGATAACGTATGTATATACAAATGTGGCTATGCGTTAAGGAAGTTATTTTTTAACGCTTTAAATAATACACATTCAGCCACAACCTAAATCTTTAACACGAACGCAGATGAAGCCCCAGAATAAACATTCGAAGCATTTCTTTATATACCTACATCTACAGACTTACAAAAACTTACTTCTTAATTAATTCCTTTTTAGGCAATACATACCCTCAAATATATACACAATATCTATATTATAAAATTCTAAGCATGCCGTGTCTGGACATTGAAGCTATTTAAAAAAACAACTGGAATACACTATATAATCCATCGTTCATATAGTGTATTCCAGTTATTTTAGAACTAGCTGGAACGCAGAGGCTCCGGGTTCGATTCCTGGCATGGTAAATTTCGGAAACGAACTTTCTGTTATTTACTATGGTCTGGGTGTCTGGAACCGGCTACAGACTGGTCCGTTGTATATTACCCATAACACAAGCGTAACTTACTTAGCTTGGGGATATACAATGTGTGAGTGTCTGTCGATTATTATTATTTATTATTTCATTAATTTATATTATTATAATCTGTTTAATTATGTATATCTATATTAGTTTATTATTTGTTGTTTCTTCTTTAATGTATTTAGTTAAATCACCAAATATTGTTTAATAATTATTCTTTTAAAGTCTCCTTGGATACCACGTTGCCTGGAAGAGATCGCTATAAGCGATAAGGCCGCCCATTGTTCTAATGAAAATATATTCATATTAAATTATCTAGATTTAAGTTACAGTGAACAATAAAGAATTTCCATTCATTAATTCGTACAGTTATACACCAAGTAATTTATAAATAAAATTACCGTGACATACAAACAGACAGAACAGAGACCCAATTCTGCTATTTTAATATCTCGGCGGTGCGAATATATTCAAAGTACAATTCGATTACGATAGAGTAAAAAATTCCTATTCTACTAAATCCATAATGTCTTCTCGATATCGTCGCGGCGAAATAATAGTAGAAAAAAATTGGTATCCATTAGCAGAAATGGCGTTAGCCGAAATCAATATTGAAAAGCTACCAAAATTTGAAACATTTATGTTGTGAGCTTTCGCTTATAAATATTTATAAAGATAGAGTGGAGTGTCACGGGCACATCATTGGAATTAACAGAATATAGAAATCGGGCAAACCTACGAATGAGACGATAGTGTCCGGCGTTTTTATCGAGATAGTAATAACAGACTTGGGCCCCAAGTAGACATACGAACAAACGAAGATTGTTGAAGGACTTCATGATCACCAAAACAAAACCCTAAAATTGCAAAAACTTCTCTCCAGCACCGTTGACTCAACGTACTGATTGCTCATTCACTGTGCAAAGGCGTTGGGAGGCATTAGACGAGAGCACGTGGTGCCGGATTCCGGACTTATTAATAAACAAGTCACGTGTTCAACCAGGCCCTTCCCCTCGTCGACGGCTTACATACGGCAGCATGCAATCCAGGAACTGAATTATTTTGATTCGCAGGCACCTGTAATTATTAATTCTTAAAAGAAAATTTAAGCAAGTAGTTTACTAAAAACTCACCAAATACCTTATTCACCAGATATGGCTCCAGCCGACTTCTTTCTTTTTCCTAAACTCAAATTACCATTTCGTGGCACCCGTTTTCATTCGGTAGAAGACATAAAGGAGAATTCGCGACGAGAACTAAACTTAATTCCAGCCAATTTCCAAAAGCGTTTAAAAAATGTTTTGATGATTGGATTATTTGCTGGCGTAAGTGTATCGTTTCTGAAGGAGCATACTTTGAAGGTGATAAAAATAAATTTGAATGAATAACTAACATTTTGTGTATTATTGATCTTTTCCCGGTACTTTTGAGTAGTAGACTTCTAATATTATCCTCATCCCCCCAGATAAAGGCATGTATAGATTTTTCTGGTAGCCTCTCCCCCTCGGGACCCTTACTTAATTAATGAATGGCCTCTTAAACATAATTGTCTCTAGAACAATCTGTTCAGTGACTTAGTTAGAAAAGGTAACATGTGCTCGCAGAGCGTTAAATGAATCAATTTGAAAACTGGCGAACATTTTCATACCACAACTGTACCTTTTTTTCTTAATGCTGGGAAATGTTTTTGCGCGTAGTTCGGGCTCCGGGGAGGTCACCGAGGGGTATATGGGACTCCTACGGTCGACGCTACACACAAGCTTCTGATAATAGAACGGGCTGCAAGAACCGACCGCCATACTACCCACTAAACCCTCCAGCGTCCCTCCGCATGACAATGAGGGGTCACGGGGCCGTAATCATAGATAGATAAAATGTTGGCCCGGGGTAGAAGCTCGCTCTATGACGACTTTCATTCAATTCCGTTCAGGCACCCTAGACAAGTGGCATTATTACTAAACGAATAGAATAAAAAACGGGAATAACATACTGTTACGCAAATTATTGTCATTTGCATATATTTTCATTCTATTAATTTAGTACTAATGCCACTAGTCTAGGGGGTCAGTTGTTTTCACATGTTCTAATAGCTAGACAAAAATTCTAAAATATTTATTTTCCCTATTATTTTTCTCATTTCAAAATTTATTTTACAAATTCGATCCTCTTACAGATTTATTATATTACTAAGAAATGCCAGCAACTTCGCCCACGCTTGACTGGAAATTCCCGCGTTATTCCCGGGATATAAAGTACCGCAGCTATCGTTTTAGTGAAAACTGTGTCGGATAAGCTAACTTTTATGCACCCGAACAATTACAAACCGCTCTCGGGTAAATTCCCATGGGATTCCCGGGATAATAAACATCCCACATTTTATTACCTAAAATTTTCTATCGATGAGTGAAAGAATCATATTGGAATTCAATATTTTTTTAATCTAGCCATTTTAAATCATGCCCAGAAAAATTCCCGCAAGAGTCCCAGGATAAAAAGTAGCGCAGATTTTAAGTCTAAGCATTTGCTGTTGATCAGCGTAAACCGCATCGAAATCGGCCCAGTAGTTTTTACGTGAATCCCGAACAAACAGACAAACCGACAACAAAAAAAATGCATCGTGTTCTCCACCGTTTATTCTAGTTGTTTTTTTTTAAATAGCTTCAATGTAGAGATACGGGATTTTTAAAATTGTATAATATTATAGATATAGATAGATTTATGGTCATCGAACAGCGGCGTAGCGTGGGTAATGGCCGCCCGGGGTGGAAGACAATTTTTTATAAGGAGGTAAAGTTTGTGTGTTTGTGACGTTGTAGGGGGTAATCTCTGGATCTACTGAACCGATTACGAAAATTCTTTATGTGTTGGAAAGCCCACATATTGAGGAATGTTATAGGCTATATAACATCACGTTAGGACTAATAGGAGCGGAGTGGTAATGAAAAATATGCCCGTGTTGAGCCGGGCGGGTAAGTAATGAAAAATTCCGTGCTCTTTTCAATCGGTTCGAATTTGTAGTTGCGATAAAATTATGAAATGGTTCAAATATTTATATTATTTATTGTGAAATTTTGCTGCCCCCTAAAAAGTGCCGCCCGGGGCGGGCCGCCGCTGTCGCCACCCCCTACACTACGCCACTGTCATCGAACGATGCAGAGATGAAGTTCATCGCAAAAGAAAACAGAATATTCCACCCAACAATACTCTAGAAGTTAAATAAACTATTTCCCACACAGCCAGTTGTCGCAACGCAATTTAAAGTTATGAGATAAAGTAAAGTATATTGTATGTCGTTCGCAAATGGATTTTTACAATTTGTTTTTATACTGTCAACGACATTATTATTGTAAGGAAGCGAAAAGTTGTCTCTTAAATATGACGTGATAAATAAGTCAACGGCAAGAAATACGTGAAGCATTTTTAAAATAAACTTATGATTTTTTTTATATTTAACATTATAAAGGCAATGGAGCCAGCCTTCTGGGCACGCTCCTCTCCTCCAGCGATTTATTACATAGTCTTTAATCCTCTGTACTATTTATAAGTAACTTTAATTTTATTGCTTAATTGTATTTTTTAAGTTAGTTAATTAATCAATTAGTTTTATTAATAGAAACATTTAATATTCTATAATTGATTGTAACTATAATGAATGAATGAATGAATGAATGAATCTTTATTTGTAGAAATACAGGTAATAGTTGAACAAAATATGGTAAACAAAGTCAATTGGTCTCACTGTATTCGACCTAATCATGGTCATACAAACATTTGGGTACATGTCAATAAAAAAAAATATAACATTTCTAAATTTATAAAAAATGATTGATTAATTATATATTAAATACAGAGATAAAAGAATGTCAAATGTATAGAATAAATCAGATGTCAGAGCTAAAAATATAAATATAATCATTTTCCTAATAAAATTCCTAATGTCATAAAAACACTTTTCCATCAGCCATGAATGTAATTTTAATTACAATTTTCTTTTTAGCAATTCTCTTATTGATATGGGTATCGAATTAAAGACTTTTATGATCATCACTTGACAGTTTTTTGTCTTAACGTAGTGTTGCAGTTAGGTGTTACTAGTCTAGTGGGATCTCTAAAATTTACTCTAGAAAACAAAAATGAACTACATTTTATTATAAACAATACTTGGCCGTATTTAAAGTCAGTGGTAGATGGTGGATTTTCAGATCACCACTGCCCTATATAAAAGTATATTCGTAAACTGTTTCTTATCATGTTACTGCCCCATTTGGGATAATGTTATAATTAATTAATTGTTTGTTATGAGATATTGTTATTAATCAGTAATAACGTTAAATATTACAGATATAATAATAAATAATAATAATAACATTCCATAAACGTCCCCCCGCTGGATTCGGGCCTCCCGCTATAGGGGAACGGACAGTATACCCGCCACGCTTTTCCAAAGCGGCCTGGCAGGTTTGACACAACAGTAATCTCGATGTGCGGTTTTCATCACGATGTTTCCCTTCACCGTTGTTAGCACGTGGTAATTGCACATGTTGCACATTAGGTCAGAACACTGTCCAAGTGGTGCATGCGTTCCGGCCAGGATTCCGAAATCGCGCTCTTTGAGTTTTAGGACGCGTGCGCTAACCATTACGCTACCACGACTTCAGGCACGACAATATTACATATAACGTATGTATATATACATTAATGCAGCCATTCCTTAACGGCGTTATTTTTAACGGTATAATTAAGACGCATTTGGACACAGTCGATAAGTATAATATTGTTACGAGTTACAGGAATCGAATTAAAAATGCCGTTGGAATTACTATAGAATTTATTAAAACTATACAAACACGTATAACAAAGGGACAAATATAACATGACGCAACCAGTACAAACTGCATGATTCAATAACACGCGCTAAGTCCGTCACTATATAGCTCATCGAATGTACACGTCTTGCTCGTATCGTAATCGTCACTCGACTGCCTCACCCCTCCTTTCGTGCATCCCTTTTATTTTGTACAAATACAATGTGCCTCGACGCAAAACAATAACAACAAGAATTAGTTCGACGCACCTGCCTAATGACGGCCATAAAACAAGTACAATAACAATAGAATGTTTTTCTTAATTACTAATTCTAAACACAAAGTAAACAAAAGAAATGCATATGTGGGCAGATAATAAACCGTGCTTTATGGCCGGCAGGTATGCTTTGTGGAATTTTGGCTAACTTGTAACAATATTACCGCAGGTAAAGTCCGAGTATTATAGTAAAGACGAACTGTAAATATTTTAACGAATAAAATTACACGTGCTTAATAAAACAATGGCTACGTTCCATTAGGGACTCACAACGACCACGTTCACCACCACGATTTTTCCCGTTCCACTTGCTTGCCGGCGTTACAAACGTAAACCCAAGTGGAACGGCTATTCGACCCACCTCTTGACATGGGTCGTTGTGAGCGTTGTGTGATCGAAAATGATGACGTCATTAGTGACGTGGTCGCCACGACCACAACGACCGCGGTGGACTTGTGGAACGGCTAACGGAGCATTTTGGGCGTTGTGAGCTACTAATGGAACGCCTTGAATGTATAATGAAGTGAGAAAAAAGATATGTAAATATAAAAGAACATCAATTTTGTTCTAAATTTAAAAATACATTTTGTGTCTTATCGCCTAGATTAAACAAATATTTGGAGAGATTTGATTGGAATCAAAACAACTAAGTAGGTATAATAAACTCAGACGAAAAAGTATTTTGGTCTGAGGGTGCAAATGAAAAAGTTAAACCTTAACGCCGTTTCCATAATCATTATCACATACGGAAACGGTTGGTATAGTATGCATTTCCCGAAACACCCGTTGATCGACCTGCCTCCTCATTTCCTGAACGTCAGCAATCTGTCCCTAAGCCGTCGTAATACCAGTATAAACCCTGTTTTGTTGATCAAATTCAAATCACCCAGGAAACAGAACTTTGTCGTCTTCAAAATAAGAATTCATTTCAAATGATTTCTGATAAAAGAATTTTTATTGCAGGTCTATTTAGCTACTTGTATCTTCGACATTTAATAAAGAAAACATTGGTCGACATTATTCATTCTTAACCCCCGTTCACATTATGCCCACTTCCACGGCAGCAACCAGGAAAGTGGCAAGGCAAGTTGACAGCGAAGTTGTATTTGTTTCAACCGATATTCTGTCAGGACTTAACATAACGGGGCTTTTCATCCCGTTTTCTTATGTTAATGAAATATAAAGTACCAGGTTTCCAATTCAAATCTATAGATATTCTTTTTTAAAATGTGATGCATAGCTAATTGTGCGTTTTCTGAGTCATTTGAAACCTAAAACTCTCTTTCTGAACATGGTTAAAATTTCGCTTAAAACAAATAGTTTTTCACCCCTCGATATGTTAAATATAGTATTTTGCATATATATACCCGTGCTTCCAACTTACTTTGCCTGGTGCTGCTATGATAGTAACATAACGTAAGCGAGGCATTACACGGGTGATAGACGTGCGATCAAGTACGCGTACCTATGGATCGACGACTTTCTTCGTTTCCGGAAATTTTTGTACGTAGTAGGTACAAGAATATTCAGAAACGAAGAAAGTCGTTTACCTACAGATAAGCGAAAAGTTCACAGAGCTCTAAGTACAAGCACCTGTATCACCCACTTAAAGCTTCAATTATAAGAAATCTTTTTAGGAGTAAATTTCAATTAGAGGTAAAAAATATGAATATAAAAAATCTTTAACAAAAACTACAAATTTTCTTAGATTATTTAGTCAATCAAAAAAGATTAAAGCAAAATAAGTATTATATTAAGTTTGAATAATATGGTTACAGAATAATTACGGTTTCTCTAAATTATTCAAAATAATCGTTTTAATATTTAGACCAAGTTAAACATAACAATTATAGGGACACACATACGGTCTTATTCATAGGGCTAAGAGTAAATTTGAACGCTTCTTTATGGTTCTTAAAGAAGCGTTCGAACTTATGGTAATCTAACTCTGTATGAATAAGACCGATAGCGGCAAGAGAGTGACTTACCCAAGTATTTGGTCAATCTCAGTCATAGATAATAATAATATTTATATGGTCATAGTCTCATTGACTCCTGGCAGCCTAGGCGTTTGCTCGTGTCGTAGCCCAGCCCTTCGTGTGTGAGATGTGACTGAATAGACGCATATTAACACGTAGTTAAAACTCAGTAAATATATACCATAACCGTACACGTACGTGGTACATGGTAACACTAACCACACACAATGAAATATATTGAGCGTTTTGAAAGTAAGTGTAATAAGACCATAAATGAGTACTGAAATTACAATAACAATAGCCGGTCTTATTCATATCGATCTAGAGTAAGTTAAATACACATATAAAGACAAGCCATAAAGATTCGCCGCGAACTATAAAATCCTGATGTCGGGCTACCCGTGGGCGCCTTTTTCAAATGGGTAATACTAGAAAAAAAGTGTTTTATATTATATATATATATCACTTTTACGTTCCATCTATTAAGTTGAAAGAAATATTAGGTTTGGGAAAAAGTTTCTTCGCATTTTATATAAAAATTCAAAAGGTTTTTTTATAAAGTTTATTCACATTTGACTAAAACCTGTAGGTGTAGGGACGTGATCCCATTGCTATAAAAATTTTGGGGCTTCTGATCAAAAAACTGCGACAAGTGGTTTTGGCAGTCCTCTCGTAATGTTAACCTGACACTGCCTAAGGAATTCTGCAGAGACCGAAACAGGTGAAAATCTGAAGATGCAAGGTCAGGACTATACGGCGGATGCATTAACACCTCCCAGCCAAACTCTCGTAATTTTTGCTGAGTGGCTAAAGTTGTGCGAGGTCTAGCGTTATCACGGTGAAAAACCACACCCCTTCTGTTGATTAATTCCGGCCGCTTTCTCTCAACTTTTTGCTTTAATCTCATCAGTTGTTCGCAGTACAGTTCAGAATCAACGGTCCTCCCTGGCGGTAACAGCTCAAAATGAATAACGCCCTTCCAATCCCACCATACACACAGCATCACCTTGTTGCGAGTTAACCCGGGTTTCGCCACAGACTGTGAAGCCTGACCGGCCTTTGACCACGATCTTTTTCGCACGTTCTTGTCGCACGTGATCCACTTTTCATCACCAGTTATCAGCTTCTTCAAAAATGGTTCGGTTTCATTAGGTCGTAATAGAGAATCACAAATGAGTACACGGTTCATTAGGTTTCTTTCAGTGAGCTCATGAGGCACCCAAATATCGAGCTTTTTTGTGTACCCAGCTTTTTTCAAATGCGCCAAAACCGTTTTGTGGTCAATTCCCAGTTCTCCAGCTACATCGTAACTACTAATATGCCGATATTGCTCCACTTTTTCAAAAATGGCATCAATTTTGTCCGTAACAGGGCGACCAGAGCGACGTGCATCTTTGATATCAAAATTTCCGGATTGAAAACGCTTAAACCATATTTGCGCTACTCTCACAGATACTGCATTAGGCCCATAAATATCACAAATTTTTTTCGAGGCTTGTGTTGCATTTTTGCCTTTTGTGTAGTAAAATTTTAAAATGTATCGAATTTCTTCATTAGATTCACTCATTTTAACAATAAGAAAACAAATGAAAATCACACATTTTCCTAGTGTGAATTTGGAATTGTCTTCTTTAAAATTAAAACTTTTTAATGATACCAAAACCAGCCAGATACAAATTGTATAGCCAAAGAGATCTTATTACAAGTTCATACATACTATATGGGAGAAGACTTTTTCCCCAATCTATTACAATATTGCTACGAGTTACCGGACTCGAATTAAAATTCCGTTTGGAATTACTATAGAATTTATTAGAACTATACAAACACGTATAACACAGGTACAAATATAACTGGACACAACCAGTACAAACGTAATACACGATTCAATAACACGCGCAAAGTCCGTCACTATATAGCTTATCGAATGTACACACGTCTTGTCTCGCTTGTGACCATCGCTAGACTGCCTCATCTCTCAGTTGGGGCATTGTTTTATACTACACCAATACAATATGTCTCGACACAATACTCGACCGCATAACAATTATTTCCAAGAACCACACCTGGCTAATGCCTACCATAAAGGTTTACAATACACAATAGGCTGTTTTTCTAATTACAAATTTTAAACACAAAGTAAACAAAAAGTCCAAATGCCGAAAAGGTAATAAACTGGAGGTGTGAATTGTTCTTTGTCGGTCGTAACAATATATTACAAACTACAATACAAAATACAGTGTAAGTTTGTAGGCTCTTTAAGAATCTTAAGATTAGATAGTCTTCCATAATATTATAAAATTCTAAACATGTCGTGTACATTGAAATTATTAAAAAAAACTAGAATAGACTATATAAACAACGAAGAACACGATGCAATTTTTTTAGATTCCTTGTCTGTTTATCTGTTTGTTCAGAATTCACGTAAAAACTACTGGGCCGATTTCGATGCGGTTTTCGCTGATTGACAGTAAATTCTTAAACTTAAAATCTGCGCTACTTTTTATCCTGGGAATCTCGCGGGAAGTTTTCTGGGAATGTTTTAAAATGGGTAGATTAAAAAAATCGAATTCTAATGTGATTTTACACTGATCGATAGCAAATTTTATGTAATAAAATATGTGATTTTTTTATCCCAGGAATTTTCCCGGGAGCGGTTCGAAGTTGTTCGGGTGTATAAAAATTATCTTATTTCGACACAGTTTCAAATATAACGATAGCTTACATACTCTTTTTAAATGTTGCGATATTTTGTGTCCCGGGTTTTTCGCGGGAATTTCAAGTCAAGCGTGGACGCATTCCAGTAATTATATATAATAGAAGTACCACATTGTGTCGACAGCTGAAACGGAATCACTCAAATGGAGTTAATATGTAATAAAAGTTCCTTGGTTCCCCTTACTGTTAAGACTCTTGGTCCGAGAATCCTAAGGACATGAACTTCTACAAAGAGCACTGAATACACCTAATGTACTCTTGAGGTGATCAGAAGGATGGTGGCTACTTCAGGAAACGAATCAGCATAGCGATTCAATAAAGTAACGTAACCAGTACCTGACCGGTAGAACAGGGAGACCTAAACCAGTATTATACTTAGAATCTTAACGGTTCTGTTCTAGGCGCTCAGAAGATTGGCATCGTAGAGTCGTTGCATTGCCGTCTGTCTAATTTGTCTGAGATATATTGTCCCTCTGATCACCTAAGCTTTTGCTCAGGCGCTTTTAGAAGTGTAAGGTCTCAGAACTCTACGTTTCAAGTATAGAAATTAAAGTAAAGAAATACAATTTGGAAGATCGTATCTTCCTGAAAACGGTACATTTGTTTACTCTTCGTTTACGATGTTCCGAAAAGGAAACAGACATAACATTAAAAAGGGCGTCTTTAATTGGATGCTCTCCGGCAGTTTGAGCTTTTTCCGCTCGTTAAAAATCTCATCAACCGCAAGACGCGAAATTTCTTACCACTTTTGCTTCTACCTTTATACTTGGACGATGTAATATTTTTATTACTAAAACGAATAGGCTGTTTTCGGTATTTACATCAATAAATAAAGCTCAAAAGGTTCTTAGTAATGTTTATTTGTTTATCGCAAAGATAATAGACTTCATTGCTTGATAATATGCTCTTTCTCCCTGTTTGTCGATTATTGAATGGAGCCTGGGCCTCAATTCGGCTATTATAATAATGTCAGACTGGTCGGTCAACGTCGTCATAATGTCACCATAATAGTTGCTTTTGCATAAAAAAACGATAATCGTGTTTTTACATCACTTGAAGGCCATTCTGACACTGTTTGTAATAGCAGACTTGGAGCTCGATTCTAAATCTATTCTAAATATGTAATATCTTTCAGATCTATTCTAAAGCGTGGTCCAAAGAGTGTCATTCTATACACATGTAGGGTTCCTTAGAGGTGATTATCCTTCTTGTCATTTGGATAGACTGCCCTAAAAATTAGTAAACTCATCTTTTTTATCACTCAGTCACTTGTCACCTAGTTTTGAGTTTTTTTTTTAGTTTCTTTACATCATTGTGTTGCTGTGTATAAGAGACGTCTTTCTGTCAACTATGTAAACCAAAAAATTTCTTAGAAAAATGACTGAGATATACATAAACAGAAAGATAGATTCTAAAAAGTTAGTTTACACAAAACTGATAATTTATAAATGTAAAACAAATTCTACATTGAATTGTTCATAAACATGAATAAAACCACTGTAAGTAGAGACGTAATTCAATTCGACAAGAATATTCGTGACTTATCAATTTTCATCGACCACTTTACTTTGCTGAATTTACAGACCTGCGCTCGTTTTTATTCTAATATAAAAACCCGTCTCAAGATCGCCTTAACCTTTAAACCCTATCAAAGTGGTAAGAAAATGTCATATAATAATATTATATTTGCTTCTATCTCAAAATATGGAATCAGAATATTTTTCAGTCCAATCTGGTGTTTAAATGTAAAATATAGAATATTGCTTATGTTTTTTTTTATATGAGGCTCTTCTAAAACTACATACACCTATATTTCAAGTCCAAACTTAGCAAACTCCTATAATGTTATAGATGGTCACGGGCAGCGGTTTGTTTATTTATTTATTTGTCAATGGCACGCTACCAGTAATTAAGATCTTACATTATACTGCGTTACACAACATCATGTCATTACCATTCTTTAGTATAAATATTTGAATTTAATATAAACAAGATTACTTAAATTAAAATCTACACATTAAAAATTACTATATAATTAATTTATACGGTTATGTCAGCTTGGTACAATAAAAATCACAAAATTAATCTATAATGAAACAATTGTCAAAAAAATTACATGTCAATAACTGAGTTAAATACATTTATCCAAAAATTATAATAATATGTCAACATGAAAAATTAACCAAACACTGTAAGTAGTTTTTCTAAGAAAATTTGCATTATGCTGATGACGAAAGAAAATATTATAAGGAAACCTGTGCTTCGGGATTACTGTTTTGCGGAACTCACCGACGTTTATGGGCTGATAATTAATATTGTGCGAGATTCAAAACATTACATTTGCAATAATGAATGTTCAGTAAAAATAAATTCATTTTCAGTGCGTTGAAATCTAGACATTCGTAAATAGCGCTGACCTAAATACACTTCTAATTATTAACCTTTCAGGAACAAATCCCATTTGTTTCCCACATGACAAGTTTCTTTTCAATAATTTTATTTACCAGTCAGAACGCACAGAGTATCGTTTATTAAACTTTGACCTGATATGTCATAAAAACAAATCTACATACAATCTCTTACTTCTTGGCTACCCAAAATTGTCTGGAATAAATAAATAATTGGCAGACAAACACACATTGTATATCCCCAAATAAGCAAGTTACGCTTGTGTTACGGGTGATATACAACGGACTACTCTGGGGCCGATCCCAGACACCCAGACCATAGTAAATAACGGAAAAAAATCGTTTCCGCAATTTACCATAACAGGAAACGAACCCGGAACCTCTTCGTTACAGTGAGCTAGGCCTGCAAAGGCTTAGCCCACTCAACCACAGAGGCCATCAAATACGGAAATCAATAATGGAATATCAATAAGATCGTCTATTGTATAGTAATTTTTTATTTCTGTTAATAACAGTATCTTTTAACACAACAGTATATTCATTCATTCAGCGCCGCAATAAAAATTGCAATTCAATGTACATTTGTACAAACTTGAACCTCTCTATAAATTTATTACATCTATAGAATGGATAGATACATTATGGATTTCATATACCAGCTGTGCAATTTTAAGACCTAGCAAGTGCATTGTAAATAAATTTACAACAATAGCACAAAAAATGTGCACTTCAATAATATACGACTTATCAAGTTTTTATTAAGATTATTGGGAGCGGTATGATATTTTCATACAGTATTTACGTGCACAGTAGATCAGCAAATACTTAGCAAGACAATAAATACACAAACATTAAATTAAAACAACAATGTCAGTTACTGGGTTTTGAAATTGAACAGCTGATATGTTTAATTTCGATATCTTGCAGGGTTCAAAAACTGTTAATGTAGCGTCATACAAAATCAATTTAAAAGTGCTGATAATGTGTGAAGAAAACGCTTATCAAATGTCACTGGTCTAAATTATAGATATCTTAATGCCAATGCATATAAACAAAGGGACGTAATGTAAACATGTTTGTATCTGAACGATCACGTATTTGTAGGAATTCACAAAAGAAGCCAAAAAAGTTGTACAAAGTCGCCGCGTATACCGGTAGTGTGGGAACAATAATCTTGATTTATACTTTGTACAATCTTTGTACTTTCCATCTCGAATTGCAAACGCAAACAAGATGTTTTTAGGAAAATTAACAATAAATATATGATACTGAAATGCTGAAAAGGAATTTATTTCAAATAAAACTGAATTATAAATTAAACACTATTGTCAACTTATTCTAGCTTATATTTCGCCCAACGAATAAGCAGCAGCCAGCCTTCTGGGCACGCTGCCATCTGGTAGCAATTAGTTACACATTCTTTAATTATATTATTTTATTATTAATAACTTAGTTTATTTTCAGTTTTTAACTACACTATAAAATCAAAAACTTAAAAAAATAAAACTACCGGAAACATATTTGCAAGTATAAAATGTAATCCAAATCACTGTCGTTGCCCTAAATACAGGCTAATTCTTTGGTCACGCAAGACCTCTTTCAATCGCATTGAAAGGTCTCGATAAAGTTGATTAGCCTCACGTGCTTATGGCTCCATCATTTTTAACCGACTTAAAAAATGAGTAATTTCTCAAATTGACTGCATTTTTTCTTGTGTATTGGTTACGCGATTTCTCCCTCAATCATGGACTGATTTTAACATTTTTAAACTAAAGCTGGTCCCATTGTCACGAAGTCAGAAACTGATGAGTGGATCCCAGGGAAACCAAGAGAAACCCTCGAAAATTATAGCCACGCAGAACGTGATTCATATTTTTTTTCTAAAGCTTGAATATATTTGCGTAACTAAAAAGTAGAAAATAAAAAAAATAACAAAATCTTAAACGGACTTCAAACTATAAAACAAAATATAAATATTTTCTACAACATCTTAAAGTCGGTTTTTGATTTTTGTTATTTAAGATATATTACGATGTTTTTTTTTTTATTGGACTTGAATTTATATTGTTGGCCCGAAGACCTCATAACTTTAGTGGGGTTTTCCGGGGGGCAACTTGCTCGAGGGAGCTCCCTAGGGGGCCTTACCTCGGCTGGTCTGTTGCCATGAAAGGGGGATGAATCTAACGATGCCGACTAGAGGGCGACACAATGTACTAATTGAGAACGGGCGACGGGTAATATAAAGCCCGAGGGAAAGGATCCCGGTGGACCGGGATCGCCGGTTCGGGCGGGCCTACACTATCTTACTGCCGTTTCGCAACGTGTTATTCCTGGGAGAGAAGAAACGGCGAAAGAAACTTCCCAGCAACACGTCTAGTCCATCCTATGGGGGTTATATCTACTGGCGTCCCTCGCGGGGACGTGGACAGATCGTGATTGGCGGCTTCTGAGACGCCACCTTCTGTGTCTGTCTGTCGGTGCCTGCTAGCCTATAGTCCTAACCGTGGGCGGGCTGATCCGGGCCAGCCGTTTTGTGATAACGTCGACCCTGTCCGTGAGAACGTTACGCGGTCGTCGCACGAGAGCCTTTCGCCGAGGCTTATAATCGGACGCGGACACGACGAGCGGATTTCAATGGTACGGCGCGAGATCGAAATACTTACGCAAGAGCGACGTAATGTAGTTTTTGATGGAGGGAAGCTCCAGAACGCATCGAAGTTACCCATATAGAGGGGAGCACCGACGGCTTTGCGTATGAGTTTATTCTGCACGATTTGCAGTTTATTTAAAAGGGCAGGCTTTGTATGGCAGAATACCACATTCGCGTATGTCATGATCGGGCGGATGCATGTTTTATACAGAGTAAGCTTGTGTCTGAGGCACATTTTGCTTCGTTTATCTATGATGGGCGCTAGACAACCCATCACAAATCGCGCTCTATTTCGGACTATAGTGATATGCTCTTCGAAGCACAAGCTCTGATCTAGGGAGACACCCAGGTATTTGGTGTACCTTTCCCAGGAGATTTTTTGATCCTAGAGCGAGATGGCTTTTCGGCGAAGGCAAGCGCGTTTGGGGGAGGGAAAGGGTGCCCGGGGAAAAGAACATTGCTGCGCTTTTCTCCGGGCTCACCTCTATCCTCTGTGACAGCTACCTGCAGCCGGATGCAAGCCATTTGTCGGTTGTGATCTGATGTATAGAATGCGGTGTCATCCGCGAAGAGGGCCAACTCTACATCTGGAGTTTTTGGGATGTCGTTGGTGACCAGCGTGAAGAGTAGTTGTGACAGGGCCGAGTCCTGTGGTACACCGGCTGTGTGTGAGTGGGTGAGGGGACGACCGCGTTCCCTCCACCCGAAAACGGAAGCTACCGCCTAGGAGGAACTCTCGTAAGATGAGCACGAGTCTGTCTTGCACACCGAACTGGTACAGCTTGTAAATCAAGCCGTTGTGCCAGACCTTGTCGAAGGCCTTAGCTACGTCTAGGAACAGTGCGGCTGTTCCTATAGGGCGGGGGCGATGGGCCAAGTGAGACAGTATGTGCTCCGTGATGCGGTACACTTGTTGGATGCACGAGTGTCTGGCACGGAAGCCAAATTGCTCATCGGGTAGTAGATTATTGTTGATGGCAAAATCTCTAAGTCTAGAGAGGATGGGAGTGTCATCCTCTCTAGACTTAGATATTTTACCATCAGCTATAATAAGCACTCAGTAGGCTGATTGGACGATAGCTGGACGATATTACGATGATTCTTTACTATATTACATTACATATTATACACTCGTAGTGGCTTAGTGGCTAGCATGATTATGTTGCTTATGAAAATTTTAATATATTGTAAACAATGCAAGATATCGAACTGAAACATACATACAATCAAATGCGTAAATGAAAACATGATTACACGGAGTCTCACAAAAAGTAAGGAGAAAACTACATCAGGTGATGATGGAACGTCACAGTGAACGACTAAACGATTCAGGTTCCCTATTCTGGAATTATTTGAAAGGTTATGCGATATTAATTTCCATATCCACTAAAATATTTTTTTTATTGCATGAGTTCACCAGACAGGCAGACGGCCCACCTCATGGAAAGCGGTTACCATCGCCTATAGACATTTGCAACACCAGAGGTGCTACAAATGCGCTGCTGCTCTCTTAAAGGAGTCTGGAACCTGGCCCCTAATGCCGGAACACAATTCATGTTGTTATGGCGGCATACTCTAGACCAGGGGTGGTAGCCATCCAGACAGGTAAATACCCTACCACCTAGCTGTGGGTTGTTCTGTCGCCTCTTACGAAAGGCCGCCCGGCCGTAGGATATTGTATTCTTTCTCCGTTCCTGCACGGATAATTGAAAGGATTTTAAAACTATACCCCATGGCTTCATGGATCAGGCCTTAATTGATTTTCACACGATTGAATTTCATTTCAATGTTTTTCAAGCCTCTGAAACTAATTAATTTGAAGTCTAAGCTTTAGATTTTTACCGTAAGTAAAATATGCAGAAGTTCTTAAAACACCAATGCTATACCTAAATATTAAAGCTGGAACAACTTAAACATCAACAACAGTTTAAATAATTTAGTTTTATACCAAATAGCCTAATTAATAACCTACTTGATAAACTAATACTTCCCATGAGTAAAAACAACTAACTGTCTTTAATTAAAAGAAAATGTATGTAAAGAAGCATTTATGGCAGAGTGATATTTTTGTCGTAAATTGGCGCTTAATATAAGCTCGAGTAGAACACTTCTTTTAGTATTATCCATTTGAAAAAGGTGCCTGCGGATAGCCTGACATTACGATTTTATAGTCCGCTGCGAATCTTTATGGACTATCTTTACATGTGTATTTTTATATAAAATCACTAAATACTAAAGTGAACACACGGTCGATAAACCTAACCACTACATCAGATTCGATAAACCACAAATCCTCGCGAAAGACAATCGTTTCATACCTAGAATGATGCGTGAGGCTATTGAAAACAAAAAACAACCAAATTTCAATAGGTTGGCAAGTACCACCTGTTTGGGATCCGATCATCAAAACTGTTAAGACCCAAACCCAGCAAAAACCAACTGCCAGACCTCAAGACACTGAGCTCGTTCTGCGTGCAGCGGAACACAAACCAACTTGATTGATAATTTCTTTTCTTTTTCTCCCACCCATTTTAATATTATATAAAATATTAGAGCTAGGCATGTTTGCTGAAGAGTTTCTTGAGCCGCTTTTTCTCTTCAAGCCACAACATGTTGCAAAGCGGTGGTAAATTAGATTAGGCTCCCATAGAGTAAATAATAAACTTAAACAAAATTAAAAATAAATAATTAAAATGAACAAGTTAGCGGTAGGCTAAATAAAACTTTAACAATACTCATTGACACTTGACATCTTTGTCTTTCGTGATCACGGCTACTGAAATGTGGCCGAAACGTCGGAATAATAAAAATCATATAAATTACCGCGCTTAAAACCGTTAAAACATAGTTTTATTATAAAATCACTAAAACTAAATAATATATTGTGTAGTTAACAAATAAAGATAATAATGTTACGAGCTACAGGACTCGAATTAAAAATGCCGTTGGAACTACTATAGAATTTATTAGAACTGTACAAACACGTATAAAACAAATACAAATAAAACTGGATGCAACCAGTTCACACTGCATGATTCAATACAATTCGAACGCACAAAGTCCGTCGTTTATATCGCTAATCGAGAGTACTAGAGAACGTCTTACTCGTTTCGTAGTCGTCGCTTGACTGGCCCCGCCCCTCCATTCGGGCATCGTCTTATACTAACTACACAGTACAAAGGAATTGGAAGCGCACACTGAGTTTCTAAGAATTATTAATTTGCACATCTGCGAACGTTCACAAAGTCGAAAACAATAACAATAGGGATTAGTTCGACGCTAATGATGGTTATAAAGCAAGTAGAAAGACAATAGCATGTTACAAATTCAAAACACAAAGGATTTTTTAATCCGGGAGGACACTAAGCTACGCTTACAATAGGCTGTGCGGCTTATCTTTGACGGCATGTAACAATAATATAATATCTAACTCATATAATAATAAGAGTATACCGCTATAACATGAGTTGTGTTGCAGGGTAAGAAGCCAGGTTCCAATCTTCCCTTCGAGGCCTCGAATCAGCTGGCCAGCTGCACATCAGTAGCATCTTTGGTGTTGTAAATGCCCATAGGTGACGATAATCTCTTCCTATCAGGTGAGCCGTCACCTATCTACTATATTCCAATAATAGTAGAAGATTGCTACAGATGTGATGCACTCTAGGCTAATAACAAATCTACCTACGTTTAATGTCAAATAAACTCTCACTCCATCTGTGTCAGTATTTTTAAACACATTCCAGATAATTTCAAATCACTCCCTTTGAGACAATTTATAATACAAGTAGTAGAGTGGTTGATACGCATGCTATTTTTTATAGGTTTGAGAAATAGTTTAATTTTAAACGAACCGATACTAAAACTGTAAAATAATATTAGTAATAAATTGGCATAGTATAATGTCAATTTATTAAATTAAATAACTAACTAACTAACTCCGTTGGCTCAACGACCCAAAGTGAGTCTTGGTCTCCGATACGAGAGCACGCTACTTTCTGTCCTGCACAGTGTCTTGCCAATTGTCGGCTTGTAGTGCGGTCAGGTCAGCTTCCACTCTATCCTTCCAGCGATACTCGGGATGACCAACCGGTTGCCGACCGACTAGTCGCCCCAAGTATGCTTTCTTCACTTCCCGATCCTCCTCCATCCGCTCTACATGACCGAGCCAGCGGAGACGGTGAGATTTTATCTCCCCAATTATGTTGGGGTCGGCCATGAGGTCTTCTATTTCGGAGTTGGTTCGGACCCTCCAGCTGCCATCTCCTTTTATTGTTGGGCCCAAGATTTTTCTGAGAACCTTCCTCTCTGTGACCAACAATTGGTTCTCCTCCTTCAGTGTCAGTGTCCAGGCCTCAGAGCCGTACATCAAAATTGGTTTAATGACAGTTTTGTAGACGCGAATTTTAGTTTTCCTGCTTAGGAGCTTAGGAAATTAAATAAACTGCATTATAATTTTGTTACAAACTAGCGGTGCCGGCAAACATTGTCCTGCCCTGAAAAAAAATCAAGGACCCGATTCTAGTGCCTCCTACCGATTCCAATTGTGAATCTAAACCATCTGGGACCCACCCAAATACACAGGAAAAATTTCATCAAAATCGGTAAAGTGGTTCTCAAGTTATGCACGTACATACATTTCTAGGATTCATTTTTTATTTATATAAGATGGTTACTGAAATTGTCTTAAATTATTTTGTACATAATATATAATAGATAGATATATAATATATTGAATAATAAGTACTTATACGTACTTAATTAGAATATGTAAATTAGTATATATAATTATGTAAGTACCTGTAACTCATATTACACAAATTTTGTATGCCTGTCAAAGGCGAAATATGTATGTATCCACAGTGTACAAGGAAACATGTACCATTACCTCCTATTGTATTAATGTACTAATTATAAAAATAATTCCATGTTGACCACAGATCACTTATACTTTGACTTTGACTAATGTCATCTCCAGTCTAAAGATCATTTTGTTCCAGGACTACAATGAATATACAACGTGATTTTATCACAGTGAAACGTGTCAATTACAATAAACCATTAACGGAATAGGAATCAACTCGATGTTCCAGTTTCATCATGCATAGTGTGCTACATTTGTTGACGCGCTTTTGCTTTCAACGCCTGCAGGACTCGGAGCTTGTATTGTTTGAGTCTGAATCCATCACAGTCGGTTGTCAATCCCAACAAGAGGCTCTATACTGTAGTATTTGACACTTTTGTATGTATTAAATGTATAAATAGCTTTATCTATCGTCTTTACATAGATATACAAATACAAAACAAAGTCGATTTACGCGTCTCTCTGTCTGTTTGTATACCCGCTAACTCCTCCTAAAACACGCAACGGGCTTTTAAACTATTTTCACCGTCGGTCAGATCAATTTTAACTAAAGGCTTATATATATATATACATACACCTAATCAAGTTTTATGGGAAATGGAGATACTTCTTAGGGTTTGATTCGCGGTGTAACCGCGGGGAAAGGTCTAGTATATATATATATATATATAATCGTTTAAATTGATCAGTTCTATCTCATTTCCTGCTCCATCACATCGCCAGATTAGTTAGGAGTCTTCTTCAAGTTAGGTTGCCTGGAAGATATTGCTTTCTACGATAGGGCCGCCTATTGTTTTACCAAGAAAGCATTGTTATTTACGCAGTTTTGTTATTGTATTTTTATTTTTGTGAACAATGTAATGTGAAGAATGTTACTTATCTATCGATATTTGTTGCTAAGGAATATCGTGCTGCTTATTATGAACTCGGTCGCGGAGCTTTCGATTTTCTATTAAATGTTTTTAAACCCTGTACGATTTTAAAATGAAACTTACCTACAAGTATATTTTCATTGAAATTCTTTCAGTCGTTTCGGTACCTATTCAAGGCAAACTTTCAAAATTAGATAAAAATTCTCAAAAGTGTAATGATTGCTCATCGCATAAACAGTGGTTTTTAGTTTAAAATCATAGACACTTCAATATTAATAGTTCTGATAAGTAAAGTTTTGCTATATTTATGAATATAGAATAAAAATAAGTATGGAATAAATTAGTTACGTATTTATTCAAGCCCACAGGGAGTCTACTGCGTAAGCCGATCTCTGAGAATATTGCCTCATTTTTGCACAACAATATCCGCAAGTTTTACGCTGTCTGCGTCAGAGCCGGCTATTTTTAACTTATTCTGAGACTATTATTTTTATCGCAGTAACTTTATGCGTCAATTAACTTTGATTTTGTTCTGCAAAAACCGAACTGAGAAAGGTAAGTACTTATATTAATTTTATAACAAAAGGCTATTTATATTTATATAGGCTATAACTACTGGTTTATTTCCTATACGAGTGTTTAAGAGTATTTTGACAGAAGATCGTTGGAAAAAGGACTCTGGTATAAGGTAATTGTATATCAGCCTCCTCGGGTCCATGGTACATGCATAAACACAGTAAGCAGGCAACAAATTAAAGTTGCACATAGGTTACGTTCCGGACACATTCTATTGAGAAAGTTTGGGTTCTTAATGAAAAAGTCTGAGTCCGAAAATTCTTTAATTTGCAATATGGTTGAAGATGCAACTCACATTCTCATGGAATGTTTTCAGAATGAGGCAGCCCGAATTAAGTTATGCGTGGAGTTAAGTCTGCAGAAATTGGACTTGTCTACAATATTTAATATTTTGGCTTCCCCTGCTTTTCAAGAAGCTAGAACCGTGTACAAGTTTGTGATGAGCTCCTTGTCTACAAGGATCTGATCACAAACTTTGTCACATACACTTAGGATACAAATTGATTTTATGTCAGTTTAATGTAAGTCATAATAATTTAAGAAAAGGTACGATGGGGCTGACATAATCTAAACGGTTCAAAGCCCCTTTAAAATAAAAGAATAAAAGAATTTTGACATAAGCCCAATGCAAATAATGTTAAATTTCTACAATTGGTAAGTTTATGAATGAATAATAAGATATAAGACCCGGGCATAAAGCGGATTGGCGTGTTTGTTACATTGGTTACTTTGATGTACCTATAGGGGCCCAATTCTGCTACTACTATCTCGACATCATCGCCGAACACGGTCGTCTCCATCGTAGGCGTGCTCAATTTCGGTATTCTGTCCATTCCAATGGCATGCCATGGGCATACATACCACTCTAACTTTATAAATATTTATAAATCTTTATATTAATACGTGAAGCAAAAACTTTGCACCCTTTTTACGAAAATTGCGTGGAAGGAGGAGTATGAAATTTCGCACATTTGTAGTTTATATATTAGGTTGGGGAAAAAGTTCCTTCGCATTTTTTATAAAAATTCAAAAGGTTTTTTATAAAGTTTATTTAAATTTGACTGAAGTGTGTAGGTGCCATTTTGTTGGATAACTTTTTGTCATCTTGTAGGTATGGACGTGATCCCATTGCTATAAAAATTTTGGGGCTTCTGATCAAAAAATTGCGACAAGTGGTTTTGGCAGTCCTCTCGTGATGTTAACCTGACACTGCCTAAGGAATTCTGCAGAGACCGAAACAGGTGAAAATCTGAAGATGCAAGGTCAGGACTATACGGCGGATGCATTAACACCTCCCAGCCAAACTCTCGTAATTTTTGCTGAGTGGCTAAATATGTGTGAGGTCTAGCGTTATCATGGTAAAAAACCACACCCCTTCTGTTGATTAATTCCGGCCGCTTTCTCTCAACTTTTTGCTTTAATCTCATCAGTTGTTCGCAGTACAGTTCAAAATCGATGGTCCTGCCTGGCGGTAACAGCTCATAACGAATAATGCCCTTCCAACATACAGCATCACTTTCTTGCGAGTTAACCCGGGTTTCGCCACAGTCTGTGAAGCCTGAACGGCCTTTGACCACGATCTTTTTCGCACGTTCTTGTCGCACGTGATCCACTTTTCATCACCAGTTATCAGCTTCTTCAAAAATGGTTCGGTTTCATTACGTCGTAATAAAGAATCACAAATGAGTATACAGTTTATAGGTTTCTTTCAGTGAGCTCATGAGACACCCAAATATCGAGCTTTTTTGTGTATCCAGCCTTTTTCAAATGCGCCAAAACCGTCTTGTGGTCAATTCCCAGTTCTCCAGCTACATCGCAACTACTAATATGCCGATCTGGCTCCATTTTTTCAAAAGTGGCATCAATTTTGTCCGTAACAGGGCGACCAGAGCGACGTGCATCTTTGATATCAAAATTTCCGGATTTAAGACGCTTAAATCAAATTTGCGCTACTCTCACAGATACTGCATTAAGTCCATTAACATCACAATTTTTTTTCGCGGCTTGTAAAGGCATTTTTACCTTTTTTGTAGTAAAATTTTAAAATGTATCGAATTTCTTCATTAGATTCACTCATTTTAACAATAAGAAAAACAAATGAAAATCACACATGTTCCTAATTTGAATTTGGAATTGTCTTCTTTAAAATTAAAACTTTTTAATGATACCAAAACCAGCCAGATACAAATGGTATAGCCAAAGAGATCTTATTACACGTTTATACATACTATATGCGAAAAGACTTTCCCCCACCTATTAGAAAAGACGCGACGAATGCTAATATTGTTTTTTAATAATGCAGAAAAAATACATTAAATCAATAAAAAAGCATTGTTACCTTGGCGAAATCTGTGATTATAGAAGTATGTATAAAAGGAAACTCGCGAAGCAATGTGAATTTTTTTGGTATCTTTCATATAATCATTTCTGCAGACGCTATTGTATTTCTGCCAATGATAATACAATATTTGCTACTATTATTCTGCCACGGCCATATCCAGAAGATAATTCGGATTTAGTAGAATACGATTTTTTGACACTATCGCAATGGTATCGTATTTTGAATATCTTCGCAACACCAAGATATCGCAATAGTAGAATTGGGCTTCAGGTTGTCATCTTCATATTTTCTTTCAACATCAGCACGCGGTAATTGTAATAATATTGTTACGAGTGCGGGACTCGAATTAAAATGCCGTTGGAATTACTATGGAATTTATTAGAACTATATAAACACGTATAACACAGGTACAAATATAACTGGACACAACCAGTACAAACGTAATACACGATTCAATAACACGCGCAAAGTCCGTCACTATATAGATTATGGAATGTACACACGTCTTGTCTCGCTGGTGATCATCGCTAGACTGCCGATCTCTCCATTGGGCCCTTGTTTTATAATGCACCGATGCAATATGTCTACCTGGCAAGCGTCGACACAATTTCCCAGAAAACGTAATCCGCACACCTATGTAATTATGCCTGCGAACGGCCATAAACGAGTACAATACACAATAGGCTGCTTTCTAATTACCAATTTTAAACACAAGGTAAACAAAAGAAGTCCAAATTCAAAAGAAGATAATAAAGTGTATGTCTTATGGCAGGCAGGTGTGCGTCCACTTTTGTCGGCGTGTAACAATATTCATATTAGGTCAGAAAAGCCGACCAAGCGTGCCTATGTCATTGATGATTTAGGCCTAGGCCTCAGCAGTCCTATCACAAGAATGTTCAATACATACAACCGTCTAAACTCAAAATTAGATGATCTCGATATTTTTACACAAAACATATCATTGTTTTAGAAATAGTGTTGATATCAGCTGTGACCATAAAATAATTGATAGGCCGTTTATGTTTCCACTAGTACTTAGTTATATTTTATTTTCAATTCTTTTCTTCTTAATTCAATTAATTCTTTTTGCATTTTCTTTGCTTTACCTTATTAATTTTGACAACATAAATTAAATAAATAAATAAATAATTTGAATGCAGGTAGTCGTATCAATGTACAAGTAGTCATCAAATACCAACAAATAAAGAACGTATATATATTTTTTTAAGTGGGCCTTCAGGGCCATATTCCTATATGAAATAACCAAAAATACGTACTCAAAATAGTCTCGAGACAGATTTTGATGAAAACTAAATGGTGTCATTAGATTTTTGAAAAATCAATTGCCCTAGTCAGGACACGAATCGGCTGATTTTGAATAAGAAATAACATCACATATTATTACATCAGTAGATAGAGTAGCTTATAAGGATCAATTTCTGTGAAGAAACGTCAAACGCAAATTAAGGGAAAGGGTTGATATTATTATTAATAAAACAAAATCTTTCTCTCTATAACATTAAAGGAAAAGTATGCAAAAAAATAGAAAGCATAGTATAAGCAACTCTGCTCAATAAAGAATGCGACGACGCTCTGAAAAAAAAGTAACTAAGCTACTAAGACTTCATTAATATGAATATACTCTGTGTTGCTTATTTTGAATGTATGTTTTGTGTTTGTATAGTATGTAAAGTTTATTATTTATTTAACTGTTCATTTTGAATGTTTCATATTATTTGTTTTGTGTTTACTGCCACTGTCATGTTTAATATTTTCCTTACTTTAGGGGGTTGCCTGGAAGAGATTGCTTTAAGCGATAAGGCCGCCCTTTGTTCAACATTTATTGTACCTAGTTTTTAAGAACGTAGTTTTAATTTTTGGTGAATAAAAAGGTGTTTTCATTCATTCAGTCATACTCGTACATAATACGTAGAAGCAATATTAGTAAAGTATGGAAAACGAATATTTGTTCTTTTGCGACAGCGAAGCAATATGTTGAGTGGTACACTTGTGGTGGTGCCCATTGTGCGGTGTGGAGACGCCCGCGCTCCATTGTCGCTTTGCTTTTCGTTTTCTCCAGTGCATTGTGCTCCTCACTATGCTATAGAATAGACTGACTATAAACCATTGGTTTCCAGCTTTATCTACAACCTCCTTGACAGAAGTAGAAATGTAAAGACTCAGGTAATTTATACATTACGAACTCCAAGATTGCATACTTTTTATGAGTTCAGATATGTACAACGTACCTAAAGGTAAAAAATAAATAATTAAAAATATGAAAAATACGACTGCAAAAAAGACAATTTAAAAGTAATCTATACTAATAATATTATAAAGAGCTAAAGTTTGTGAGTTTGTGACGATGTAGGGGGTAATCTCCGAAACTACTGAACCGATTTAAAAAATTATTTCACTGTTGGCAAACTACACTATCCCCGGTTGACATAGGCTATATTATATATTTTTTTTAAATAGAGATTCTTACTAAAACTCCAAGTGTAACCCAACGTGTAAAAAAATTACATAAAATCACGTGCACTGCAAAAATTATTGATGATAGAATAATATAATGTACTACAACTTTGCAGAACACATCATTATTTATAAAAAGTGTCACGACAGCATATGTCTAACTATTATAGTTATGCCACAATTAGTGTTCTTTTATTTAAAAAATAATAATTAAAACGCCGCCGCTAGAAAAGGCTCTTTATTTGTATCTTGGTATTCATCCTTATCAAAATAAATTACTTCATATTCAAGACTGCTTCAATACCTTTATATAACTTTTTGAATTATTCAATTCAGACATTCCATTCGAAAGATATCATGAGTTTAAAACTGTAAGTATTAGAAAAAAGTTGAGTGGTCGCCGCGCACCCTAATCTGATAGGCTTATGCGATGTAGGCGTCACTGGGGTACGGGCAGTACGGGAGGGGAAATATTTTGAATTCGCTTAGTAGGTAATTAAACTCGACAAAAAATAAAGAGGTAAAATTTGCGAGTTTGTGACGTTGTAGGGGGTAATCTCTTGATCTACTAAACCAATTTTAAAAATTCTTTCACCAGTGGAAAGCTGCATTATTCCTGTATGACATAGGCTATATTTGATTGTGATTTATAATTACCGTTTTTTTTTTCTGATGCCTAGCGAAGTGGGCACGGGTCAACTAGTGCACTATAAGACCGAAACAAGATTGAGAATAGAAAACAAATTTAAAATAAACAAAGCAAACTCTACTTCGGTTTAACAGACTTATACTATGAGCTGTAAGCCTAAGTTAAAAGTTTAGTAGCAGGCGGAACCCATTAATTTTCTTTTGGTTTATAATTTGCAAATTTAACTGTCGAAAACCAAAAAGAAGTTTGGAAGATATGAGGTAATAAAGAAATTTACAAACATACGAGATACGCGCGAAAAACATAACCCTTCTTTGGCAGTCGGGTAGAAAGGAATGGTCACTCCGGTGTCTGTATGTAAGTGTCACGCAGCACATATGAAATATGTACATACATTTTTATAAATCTTATGTATTCTAAAAATATAGATTCAAATGTTTGGAATAAAATGCTATGTAGTCATGCCGACGTAAATTATAATTATACAATGTAGTCAAAGTTGGGTTCAATTGAAGACTTCATATCTTAATATTATTTTATTGAGGCATTGCAGCCGCGAGTCCGACTTGCACACGGCCACCTGTGTTACATAAATTGGCACAGAAACACACACCTTGTATTTTCACAAGTTTTGTGTTGAATGTGTACCGGGTAATGTTAGGCCGACCGTAGACCATATCTCCGCTCAAATCGAGCGAGATAATGGTCAAACACGAACCTATATGTGATAAAAAATAAAATGAAAAAAAAGACACCCGGGCCAGGGTGACTGAAGATTCACGTGCAAAATTTTCTGGGAATCAAATCCGAGGCAAGTTACGATCAATAACTATGCCGACCAAGTCATTGACACCTTCTGCACTCGAAAGTTTGTCTTTTCTTTTACCTTCTCCGATTTTTTTGCGGTGACACAATATGACTTCTCCTTCCATATTCCTCTATTCTGGCATACGTCCTCTGTCATACCACAAATCATCATGTCAACCTTCACACAGTCCATCCATTTCTTATTTTAATCTACCATTATTTATATCCATCAATTTTCGAGTTCTTTTTGTCACGTGACTTTCATCCCTTCACGTTACGAGCTAAAATCACTTTAGTACCCTTCATTTTCTTTTTTAGTATCCCGCCTTCGAAAGTGTTGTTACACGCCAACAAAAGTGGATGCACACCTGCCTATCATAAAACACACACTTTATTATCCGCTGGTGTTTGAGCTAATAATATTGAAACTGTTTCATGATTATCTTCTTTTGTTTACTTATTTATTAGCTGTTGTGGAGAGCAGCCTATTGTACTCGTTTATGGCCGTTCGCGGGCATAATTACGCAGGCGTGCGGATTGCGACTTCTGGGAAATTGCGTCGACGCTTGCCAGGTAGACATATTGCATCGTTCTGGATAAAGCAATGGCCCAATGCAGAGATCGTCACTCAAGCGAATAATCTATATAGTGACGGACTTTGCGTATGTTATTGAATAGTGCATTACGTTTGGACTGATTGTGTTCGATTTTATTTGTACCTGTGTTTGTATAGTTCTAATAAATTCCATAGTAATTCCAACGGGATTTTAATTCGAGTAACTCGTAACTATATTATGTAAATAATTACAACAGTACCTACAGATTGTAGGTACTACAGTATTCAGATGGGCCCTCCGCTTATCTGCTGAACTCATACAAAAAAATAATTGTTAGATGACCATGCCTGAGGTCATGAGGGTTATGAATTTATATATTGTACGTGTCTAAAAGCATGAAAATAGGTTAAACCAGTATCTGAGACTAAAGATATTTAATAATCCAGAATTAACGGTATCATTCCCGTTTGAATTGCAATGACGCAATAAACTCTTAATACCTCAATACAGTGTCGTTTCATACAGAACAGGAAAAGGTTTTGAATACATGCAATCAAAGTTATTGAAAGAGAAGCTTAAGGGTGCGTTTACAATGAAGCAAAAACAAGCGGTGAGCTGCGGTTGTGATAAAGTGATTCTAGTGAAATACGCTGGAACTGTGTGGATACAAGCTTTATTTCATCAACTATGAACATATTGTCTCACCCCGCTCTCTGTGAATATATTTTTATTGATAATACGGGGGTTTATACCTTTTGTTCTATTCACACACAGTAAATAACGAAGTAGATAATTAAGAGACAATAGTTTTATAAAATCATAAATTTTAATATTAACATCTAATGGGAAAACACAAAGTACTATTTAATAGATCATTAGTAAATACGTCATACATTATGTGATGCGTTCGAAATATAATTATTGTTTGTTTATTAAAAACTTAAAGTACATATTTAACTACAAAATTATATACAAAACTAGGATATGCTCGCGACTTCGTCCACGTTTGACTTTAAATTTTCGCAGGATTCCCGGCAGAAAAAGTATTGCAACATTTGAAAAACAATGTAAGCTATCGTTTTAGTGAAAACTGTGTCGGAATAAGGTATTTTTTATGCAGCCGAACAAATACAAACCGCTCCCGGAAAAAATCCCGCTAGATTTCTGGGATAAAAATTATCACGCATTTTATTACATAAAATTTTCTATAGATCAATGAAAAACTCAATTTGGAATTTGATTTTTTTTAATCTGGCCACTTTAAATCGTTCCTAGAACAATTCCCGCCCAATTCCATGTATAAAAAGTATCGTGGATTTTAAGTCTACGAATTTGCTGTCGATCAGCGAAAACCGCATTAAAATCGGCCCAGTAGTCCTTACGTGAGTCCCGAACAAACAGACAAGAAATCTAAAAAAAATTACATCGTGTTCTCCATCGTTAATATAGTCTATTTCCGTTGCTTTTTAAAGTGAAACTTCTTTAGAATCGTTGTGATTTGAAACACGATGCAACGAAAAAGTGACACTAAAAAAGATAAGCACATAAATCTATAGGACTAAGCCTGCGAGAGAATGAGATATAATACATTATATTTAATCATTTAAACACTGTGTTCATACAGCTCGAGTTGAAAATGTTTTGTTAATACTTCAAATTTTGTGTTTTAAAGCTTAAATATATTATAACGATATAATATAATATGGAATGTGACGTCACGAAATTTAGAATCCCTCCCACTCCTTGTCATACTTTGTTTCACTTCTACTGCGTGTGAACTCCACCCTCACACATTTTTTTTAAATAGCTTCAATGTATATAAACGTTTAGAATTGTATAGTATTATAGATAATATTACTTATTAAATTATTTTACATAGTACGGTATTTTTTTATATTACAGGAGTTCAGCAGATAGGCAGACGGCCCACTTGATGGAAAGCGGTTACCATCGCCAATGGACTTTAGCAAAGGTACTACAAATGCGCTGCTGCTCTCTTAAGGGAGACTGGAACCTAGTCACTAATGCCGGAACACAACTCAAGGTTGTTATGGCGGCATACTCTAGACCAGGGGTGGTAGCCATCCAGTCGGTAAATACCCTACCCCCTGGCTGTGGATTGTTTGGTCGCCTCTTACGACAGGCCGCCTGGCCGCAGGATATTTTTTTGCTTTCTCCGTTGCTGCACGGGACAATACGAAAAATATAAAACGGTGGTTGACAGTCAAATCAAGTGACGTCTTACAAAACTCCAAAGCCACCTAGATTTTGTACAAGCGTAGCAAGATCTGATGTCATATCTTTAGCGAGTGAAAATGTGTATTAATTATTGTTTAAACACAAGTAATTGTCCAAACCTCATGGGACATATTCTTTTTACTGTTCTGATTGTGTCATTTAAATTTTCTTTCTTTTAGTTTTTACTTTTTTCAATATCAGTTTTAAATATCTATTAACCCCTGCGCTAAGTGTTACCCTTAGCAGGTAGGTAAGGGTCCCTTAGCAGATTTCTTTTTAGCGATAAGGCCGCCCGTTGTTTACTTCTGTTTGTCTATGCTTTGCTATACAATAAAGAATTACTTTGCCTTAACTTATGGTTTCTTAACACATATTATCACACAAAACATTTCTTTTACAGTAATATTATTTCTATCACGATATTTTAAAAGTGTAATGAAAATTTAACTCTCATTCTTTTATTTGATAATTGTTTTAGATTTTTTGCGAAAAGTGTCACCTATGCTATGCTTCTTCTTTCCCTACTAGAAATGAGAAGTAAATTTTTATAAATCTTATTAAATTTTTCAAGCTAAGTGTCCGCCCAACTCATATGCGTATTGATGGACACGCTACTTTATACTGTGTACTCTCAACGTGTAATATTATTATGTATTTCTGTGCAAAGGTAAACAGGTCCTTCATGGTTAAAGAGAATTAGAGCATCTCAGAACCAGATTTACTCGACTTAATAATTCATATCACTTCTTTCAACGGCAAACGCGGTTATTTTAATGTGATAAGTAGTGACAATAAATATATTTATTTCAAACATTTTTAATCCGATATTAGCCTGCATATTTCTGTCTTTTAATTGTAATTAAATTATATTAGATTAATAAAAAAAGTAAACATAAACACAAACTTGAATAATTCAATCTCATTGCATACCGTCGTGTCGTTTCATTTCTTATCTTATTGAATCAATTTGATTGATCCGCTTAATATCAACATTGCAGATTACTTATTATATAAACACCGCTTGCAAAGCAAATTTTTACTAGTACTCATTTAAGAATAATTAAAATGTATTATTATTTAGGTTTATTAACTAAACCCAGCCATGCCTCGCTGTCGCTTAGTCTGATAAATAAAACTGTTCTAGCCATCACAGATTTACCGAGAATATGCACTATTCAATGTACCATCTTATTGTTAAGCTAGAAAAAATAAAACAAAAAAAATCTTCTTTTATTAAAATTTAATGTACACCTTGGCCGCGCCCCATTTACCAAACTTGTCTAAATCAACTGGTTCGGCGGCGGAAACAGCTGAATCACTCAAACGGCGCAACCCTCAGTGACAGTTATGTATCTCTGCCGTTTGCTGTTGAAACGCTTGGAGCCCTGAAGCCATGAGCCTCGACCAAAATTTATTAAAATTACTCATTCACTCTTCAGGTAATCAGAGGGCTGGTGCCCACCTCGGACAACAGATGAGTGTGGCGATCCGGCGAGGAAACGTAGCCAGCCTTTTGGGCACCTTACCCATAGAAGACGGTGACCTAGACTCAGTATTATACATAGTCTCGAGGAACTATGGGAAGAATACAATGTAAATACGTTAAATTTCCTTTTATAGTGTTAGTTTATAAAGTCACTAGCTGACCCGGGCCCACTTCGCTGGGCGTCAGAAAATAATTAAAAAATACTTATTATTAATCACAATCAAATATACCCTATGCCACTCAGGAATAATGTAGCTTTCCACTGGTGAAAGAGTTTTCAAAATTGGTTTAGTAGATCCAGAGATTACCCCCGACAACGTCACAAAGTCACAAATTTTGCCTATTTATTTTTTGTTGAGTTTAATTACCTAATAAGCTCCCCCCCTCCCGTACTGTCCGTACCCCAGTGACGTCTACATCGCATAAGCCTATCTAGCCGATTAGGGTGTGTGGCGACCACGCAACTTTTTTCTAATACGTACATTTTTAAACTCGTGATATATTTCAAATGGAATGTCCGAATTGAATAATTCAAAAAGGTGTTGAAGCAGTCTTGAATATGAAGTAATTTATTTTGATAAGTATGAATACCATGATACAAATAAAGAGTTTTTTCTAGCGGCGAGATTTTTTTTTTTAATAAAAGAACACTTATTGTGGCATAACTATAATAGTTAGAAATATGCTATCGCGACACTTTTTGTAAATAATGATGTGTTCTGCAAAGTCTTAGTACATTATTTTATTCTAACATCAATAGTTTTCGCAGTGCACGCGATTTTAAGATTTTTTTTACATCTTAGATTACATACACCATTGGAGTTATAGTAAGGATCCCTAATTTTTTTAAAATATAATATAGCCTATGTCAACCGGGGATAGTGTAGTTTGCCAACAGTGAAAGAATTTTTTACAACGTCACAAACTCACAAACTTTACCTACATAATATTATAGTATAGATTGTACTAAGTTAAATAGATAATTATTTTCCTTGTGTCAAATATAGTTTAAGTTTAAAAATGCAATGTTGTGTAAAAATTTCAATTTGTGCCGTTTGCTGTCGAGACGCTTGGACCGTGGGGTCCTGAGGCCATGAGCCTCTACCAAAATTTATCAAAACGACTCATTGAGTCCTCAGGTGATTAGAAGGCTAGGGCTTACCTTGGGAAACGGATCAGTATGGTGATCCAGCGAGGAAACGTTGCCAGCGAGGAAACCTTACCCATAGAAGACGGTGATCTAGGCTCAGTATTCTACTTATAGTCTTGAGGTACTATGAGTAGAATACAATACAAATAAGTTAATATTTCTTTTATTGTATTACATTATTTATACAATTTTCATTTTACTAGCTTATCATTTTTGTATGGAAATGAATCATTGTTTAAAAAAATCAGGTCAATTCATCTGCGGAGTTTATGATTCAAGTCAACGCAGCCAAAGTCCTGGGAAAATTCTAGTAAACGGATCTAATAATTAAATGTAAAATATCTTAAAATGTTTAAGATTTTTTACATACATATATGATATTATCCCACATTTTCAAAAGCTAACAATAGTAAAAGTAAGACCTATTTTAGTATGGTGCGGTGTAAACGGGGCTTTAGCTTTGATATGAGGCGGCTCACTATTCTGCAAGCCTTTCGCTAACTCCTTGAACCCGCGATTATCGACCACCCCAAACTTGAACTGTGACCTTTTGCCGGTAAACCACCAATTAAATATCCATTGGCTTCATTGAGGCATCGAATTTATTCAAGTACATATACCTATTTCAAATTTTAAAATTCAAACTGCTGTAAAAATGAGCGCTTATTTTGTCATAATATTTTCTTGCGAAATCAGCATTAAAAATGTCAAATGATACAATTAAAGGTTACTCAGAATAATGGCCCCCTCCAGGCATTCATAAAATGGCGTCATCGTACAGACGTATTTTAGGGAGAGCCAGTGATCGACAGGTACGAGAAAGGTTACGCTGACGACGGCTGCGGCGGTGCGGGCAGCGTAGGGCGAGGGGCCGCCGACACTCGCGGCCACCCTCTGACCTTTACAGACGTCTCCCGCGGGAGAGCGTAATCGCCCCGCATTACCACGCGGTGACATATCCCTGAAACGGTCTCATAACATCAAAGGAACAGATCCGAGTGCGGATTAGCGCTTTATTGCGAGCGTACGGCGCACCTGTCTAGGTGGGTGAGCCGGAGCGCGCACTGCTGCAGGCGGGTCGCGCGGCGGCGCACGACCGCCCGATGCGCATGCGTGCCGCCCGCAAATAAAAAATGAATTCCTGGTTCCCGCACTGTGAGCCGTACGTCCATCGCCAACGCCACGTTTCGTTCGCTATTTTTGCGCGGTGAGACCGGGACCGCGCCCGAGGCGAGGGCCGTGTCGCGCGAAGATCGGCGGGGTGTGGTCGTGCGAGTGCGGTGCGGAGCGAGTGTTGTGCGCGCATAACGTGCGGGAAAGCGGCGAGCACGTGCGGGCAGCGGCAGCGCCCGGCCGGCCCATGGAGGCGCGCTGGTAGCGGCCGCGGCATGGCGCGCCGCGCCGTCCGCGCCCGCGCGACCCTCGCCACGCACGCACCATGAGCGACCTGCAAGCAACGTTCGAGTTCTCTGTCGAACTATACAAGTTCTACAATGTCGACCTCTTTCAAAGAGGGTGAGCTTGCTATTCAGAAATGTTGCGTCCATACAATACTATTAACAAAACTTTAGCTACTTAAAAGAACTAATCATTCACATAAGAAGAATCAAATAACTAAAATATTATAATTTATGAAAGTTACTTAAAGAACTAAAAACTTATACCTGGTAAACAAAATACGATTTTCTTTAAAATATCAAGATTATCTTTATGACCTATGTTGAAACCATTAAAATTCTCCTTAAGATAATCTGTATGTTTATTACCTTAATCCAAAATTTATAGACATATTTCGATTACAGTAAACCATCCTGCCACCTTTTAGTCCTAAAAATTGCCAAATAACCTGTCAGGATCTGGTGCATACTTAAGTCTTAGTGTCAGCAAGAGAGCGTTGCCACATTTTAGTATACTTTTATATAAAAAAACATTTGGTCTTAAGGGAGACTACAGATAGATTACAAACTACGATTTCCGAGACTATCATAAACTTTCACGCGTAGCATTATTCATTTTGATTGCTGCGTCAACAGTACAGGCGTATAATCTATTAGGTTACTAGCAACCTTAACTACTTGTTATATAATGTGCTATTACCAGGATTCAGCAAGAACCATCAAACTATCACAAGAAGAAAATCCATTCTGACACTTAGTGGTCAGAACTGCTTACTGAGTATGCGCTAGATCCCTTGAGATAGAATCCAAGTTTTGACAGCCCCTTGGGCCAATCTTAGCAATTTATTTAATCTTTATGAAACTATTTCCATCAATTATTACAGAGACCAGGGAATTATAAGAGAATCGTAGGAGCTTTAAATGATTTATCATAAGTCAGAAATCGATTTCAATAATATCAGAACTATCACACAATCATAATATTGTTTTTATTATAATTTATATGTATATATAATATTATAAAATTCTAAACATGCCGTGTCTGTACAGCTATTAAAAAAAACAACTGGAATAAACTATTTACGATGGAGAACACGATGATTTTTTTTTAGATTTCTTGTCTGTTTGTTCGGGATTCACGTAAAAAATGCAGGCCGATTTCGATGCGGTTTTCGGTGATCGACAGCTAATTTTTAGACTTAAGCACTGCGCTGCTTTCTATCCAGGGAAACCCGCAGGAAATTTTTGGGAAATCACTTAAAATGGCCAGTTTAATAAAAAATCGAATTCCATATGATTTTGTTACTGATCGATAACAAATTGAATGTAATAAAATCTTTGTTCCTTTTATCCCGGGAATCCCGCGAAAATTTTTCCGGGAGCGGTTTGTAGTTGTTCGCGTGTGTAAAAATTAGCTTATTCCGACACATTTTTCAAACAATTGCTTACATTCTTTTTCAAATGTTGCGGTATTTTATGTCCCGTGAATTCCGCGGGAATTACAAGTCAAGCGTAGACAAAGTCGCGGGCATATCCTAGTAATCAAATAAAAATGAAATGAAGGAATCAAACTCTTGCTTAAACTAAAATGATATCAATTTATTAAATAACGTGAAATAATCTGTTGTGTATATATCGTTAAATTTATTATATGTATGGTTGTATATGAATTTTATATTATAAATATTTGTAAATTTATTGAACTATTTGTCACTATTACCTCAATAATACAATTATTTTTTAATAACATAATGTATAGTTTGCCGTGACGTCGTTCTAGGTTCAAGCGGAAGATCAGCGTTGGTCTAACACATTGACATTTTTGCTGAGCTTGATCCAATTTTTAGGACATCATATGTATATCTTTTCCTGATACTTTGTGGCTGTTTTCTCTTTTTTTACTGTGCTTTATTTATTACTTTAAATGTGTTTGTTTCATTTGTATATGTTCGTCCTAAAAATGAACCTGTTTTCTTTCTTTCTTTCTTCTTTCTTTATTTCTTCTTTCTTTCTTTCTATTCAATATGTCGAAGCTAGTCGAAGTATAAGCTCGACATTCTACGAGCTTATATATAGGTATATCAAGATTAATAACTGAACACTTACAGTTAAAGAGCCTGTGATACAACTTATGCCTCTGCTACATCTGGGATTATGCTAGTGCTAGTGACCATTTCACGCAGATGTAGCGATGGGTTTAAAGCGTTCTTTATGATGCGACATTGTCATTAATTGTTAATAACGTTAAACATTGATAGAAAAGTATGTATATAATTATGCACTTATCATATCGGCGTTGTTATTTAACGCTATAAACAACACTAACAGTATTTATTCTAGACGGGGCAGGAACATTACAATAAATTCATAAACAATGCTCATATAAAAGAGCGGGCGTAAAAATAAATTAGCTTGATGTCATCTATCAATCAATTGATCACATACAAACACCAAAAATGTATAATTATCTATTATAAAATGTTTAAATTCGTGAAATTGAAGAAAATTGAAATTTTTAACACCACAATTAGTAATCGGCTGGTTCACGCAACCGCAAGCCTTTGCAAATTGCAAGCTCTTCAATTAATTCCACTAGCTAAAGGAGAGTCCAAGCATATTCCTTAATTGGCAGCCATTGAATTCTACCTAATTACTCCCTTTCCCACCAACTATTAATTACTACTTTATTTAGCTAACTATAAAAGCCTACAAACAACTCAATATGAATAAGACCGTTATTATTTATACGGTATATCACTGGTTCTATAATTGATCTGGTTCGTTGTAGTATAAAAGTTAACTGTTTTATAGGATATATTTTCGTCTATCCCACAAAAACGACGTCATAAAAAGTAGTTTAAGTTACGCCCCGGGGTATAAGCTAGTTCAGTCATCCGCTCAGTAGTTTTCACCTGATGCTCTAACAGACAGACAGACAGATAAAAATTCTAAAAATTGCGTTTATGGAATCTCCTAGTCTGAATTATAATATCCTCTGATATTTCACATTTTTAAACGCATTGTAAAAACTCAAACCATTTACAAATTTATTATAGTATATATTGTGACGATCAACCGTAGAACATTTTGGCAACGTAAGTTGGTTTCAAGACTTTCAGAAAAAGGTAGAAGATTCTGGAAGGATAAGACAAGGACAGGATACATTTTAGAAAGGGATAGATGATGAACAAAAGAATAATGAAATGAAGATCGAAATTCTAGAATAGAAGGTTCAGGAAGGAAAAGACAGAAATAGATAAATGCTTAGAAAGTAATAGACAGTAAATAATAGAATAATAATAATAAAATAAAAATGTCTTTATTTCAGGCAATACACCCATATAAAATCACAACAAAATTTTACAATTAAAAATTATTAAATTAAATTTATACAATATTAATGTCATTTTAAGGTATACGTGTATTATGCATTTACGTTACGGTGCACAGAATGCCAGCTCCTAAAAATAGGGTTGTCAAGGCCATCTGAAAAATGCGGAGAATCCCATTGCCCGAAGCACGGAGGCGAGCCCAGAGCCCCGCTATGCGTGACCTCCTTATCGCAAAGAAATCTGGAATCCTCTGTTCGGCGAACATGACCGAAGCGCTACAGAATCGAGGCAGTTTCATTAGGATACGATATGCATTATTATATTGCACCCTAATGGTTCCCAAAGCTTTCTTGGAGCATCTCACCCAGAGCTGACAAGTGTAAAAACTTTGACAGAATGTAACTAAATACTACTCATTTTCACTTGTTCATTGCATCTCGAAAATCTACGCGAGATCATATTGCACCTCACAGCCAGAGCTCTGCGCTCGCGCTCTATGTCTAAATCGTCAGAGAGATTCTCCGCAAGTATGTGTCCCAAATATTTAAATTGGCTTACGTATTTGTGTTCAGTCCCGCTCAACACTACAGGCAATGTAATCTCCGGACCCTTGCCTGCTCGGAAAACCATCAGCTGCGTCTTATTCTCGTTGTATTTTAGGCCATGCTTAGCAGTATGGCCTTCACAAATACTTAGCAGCTTTCTTAACGCACTGATTGAGGAGCTCAAGAGCACAATGTCATCAGCATAACTTATGTTGTTTAAGCATATGCCACCAACATGAAAACCAATCCTGGTGCTCCTCAGTTCCACAATCAGGTCGTTAATATAGAGGTTAAAAAGGTCCGGAGATCTCAGGCCTCCTTGATGTACCCCGCACTTTAGTCTATAATCACTAGAGACGGTGTCGCCCCATCTGACATGGTTGGTTTGGTTTGCATACCAGTATCTGTTAGTAGTAGTAATCATGCAAAGAAGATTGAAATTATGGGGTCTAGAAGACTTTTCCGAGTATATAAGTAGCGTAAGGTGCGCCTACCGTAGAGTGCAATTGGAGACAGCGAAGCGACAAGTGCGATACGAGAGAGTTGGAAGTGAAGTTTAGTTGATGACAGTGACGAGTTTAGTGGAGAGTTCAATGACGAGTTTAGTATAGAGTTTAATGGAAAATTCAGTGAAGGAGGAGTTTGGTGTACTTTAAGAGGAGATCCAGAGGCGAGCTACGCGCGGTATATTCGGAGATGAGCACCTTAGTAGCAGGAGGTAGTACTATGCATTAGCAGCGACGGTATTTAGAGTAAACATCTCATCGTCGGGGCAGTGTGTCGATAGTTGTGTGTGAAGGCGCAACCCTACAAGAAAGAATCACCTACGACTAAGTCAATAAAGCGTTTAGTTGGAAAACAACTGGTGTTTTCGTCCAATCCTAACTGCGTACCCCACTCGCACGTAATAATATTAAGGGAAATGAGAAATATCTTAAATCCTATACCGAAACAAGCTTCTTAGCTTTTGTGTCCAAAGGGCAACTACGCAGTCTCCTAGAAGTACACTGCATAAACAGGTGTCAATATGATACGGTAATACTTTGCTCTTTTAATTTGGGCACACACAGACACAACACTACTTGGATTTAAAGTTAACATGATAATTATGTTATGTAATTAGAAACGTTAGTAATTGGTATTATATCTGCCCAGGAAAACGGAACGTCCTGACAGACCTCTGGTAAGTATTAGACTAAATTCATCAGCAAATTATTCATTGACGGTGAATAGAAAATCTGTGGCAATTACAAACTAGAACTACACATATCAGAAATATATGCGAGAATAGTGTTCCAAGGAAGTAATGTTCCTATAACTGCGTGGGGTTTTTCCTGGATTATAAAACACATTTTCGAAGATTTATATTCGTAACTAGGATTCACCCGCGACTTTGTCCACGTTGGATTGTTAGCAAATCGTATCTGAGTAAGCCTATTTTTATGCAACCTAACTAATTTAAACTACCTTCGAAAAAAGAAACCCGCGAATATCCCACTATATAAAGTACCGCATTATTTAAAAAAGAATATAAGCTACCGTTTTACTTTAAACAGTGTCGGAATAAGCTAATGTTTATGTGCCCTTGAAACTGCTCCTGGATAAAAGCCCGCGGGATTCCTGGGATATGAAATATCACAGATTTTATGACAGAGAATTTGCTATTGATAATTGAAAATATTGCATCGGAATCAGAATTTTTTCAACCTGGCTACTTTAACCGGCTCCTAAGAATAATTCCGCGGGATTTTCGGGATAAAAAGTACCGCAGAATTTAAGTCCGGTTTGCTATCGATCAATGAAAGCCGAATCGAAATCCGCCCAATAATTTTTACGTGAATCCTGAACAAACAGACAAACACAGAAAATCTAAAAAACAAAAGACTACACTCTTAGATCATATAAACGTCTATAACTCAATGACTACACTATTACAATGCTATAATATTATAGATAGATAAATATTAAATATATGACCAATATCAAAATAATGTGGAACCTTATGCCCTGCCTTGCAACTGCCGGTATATCATCTAGAGACAATTTCATAACGCAATTATTAGAATGGTCCCATCGTCCTCTTTCTACCAGCGCACTGCTCGCCACCTGGCGGGTGTTAATCCTTACTTTTTTGAGCCACTACGCTCATGTATGCTTGCTCAAGGAAGATCTTGCATGTAGTGCTCACCTTTGAGTCCGCTTAGTTAAATACCAGCATGAACCGTTGAAGTCAATTGAGAGAAAAGCCATAAGCCAAAAAGTAATAAGGCTTCAAAGCTTAGGGCATCTACCGCCGGGTTACCAATTTATCGGTTTTTATAGGATTCATTTCGAGAGTGTGAGGTTAAACTGTTCGACCTGATTACCCCTACAATTATACCATTCCATCTTCGAGCGACAAGGCGTTCTGATCTACACCATCGATTCACAAGATCCTACCAGAGTCTGTGTTTCCAGAAAATGCTCAATCCTCGATCGTGGTTAAACGCGAACCTATTTATCATAAAAAAATTCACAAGAACATTTTTATCTTATTTAATCTAAGGAATTCGAATTCAGAACTCTCCAGTATATAAAAGTAATTTGTGACTGCTGCGTTCCTCTATGAATGTGAAGCCCAAGACCAACAGTGGGACATTTATGGACTGCTATTATTAGTATTATAATTTAATTGAAGTGGCGTTCTGAGGCCATGAGACTGTTCATTGAAATAACTTTTTATATAGAAATGTTATATTGTTTGAGGACATAAAAAAAAATTAAAATTTGGCTAAAAAGGACGAGTCACGCACTATTCCGACTTTCACCTAGTGCTTTTTTACTTGAATATTAAATATAAATTTAAAAATTAACAATTCATAAATGCTTTTCACTGACTAGATACACAAACTAACTAAAATCATACAAAGCCATATTTAAACAAAAGAAAAACGGAGAGGCATATTTACACCACATTAGTGACTGTAGCATAGATCTGTGCTATTAGCTAGCACAGTGCTAACAAAATAAATTATATCGACTCATTATTTTTTTAAGACTGTTAAGTGCTTATTGTGCTCACATACATCTGCAGAGTGCGTTTCCACTTTCGTAACAAGGTCGAGTTCAAATCTAAATTTAACTGTTTAACATATTACAATGTTTACTCTATTGTATCTATGCTTTACTATAAAACACATTGCAATTCTAAACATAAGAAACACATAAAACTGTAGAACATATCAAAGATTTTTTAAATTGAGTTCACCTGTATTCAAGTAATTAATTACTTATAACGTTAGATTTTTATAGGCTGAGTTTTATAGGCTGGTTAAAAGAGTAAAAAATGTTATTTATAAAAGCGTTCTGAATGCGATTATGAATAACATTTTTTTCGCTTATTTAACTAGTATACTATAAAACTTGTATAACTATTATGAATGTGCTTTCTAAAAATATTTAATACCTATTGACCTAAGGACGTACAAAAACCTATTAAATAAAGTTACAATATTTTAAATAGTACAAACATGGATGGATTATGTGAAGGATGACATGATGATATGAGGTGTTACAGCGGACGTATGCCCCCAGAATAGAGCACGTGTGGAAGAATAAGACATATTGCGCCGATCCCAAATGACTGCGACAAGGTAAAAGAAATTCAAGAAGAAGACAAAAAAAGGTTTTTGTTGAAGATTTATGTAAGTACTAGAGTATACCCCGCAGCACAGCCGCGGGTCAACCTCTAGCGCGTGTCTCTTGTTTAAAGAGGTTATAATACAGGTTACATTGTATTAAATTTTTATGTTATTGCTATTTGCCCCGGAAGATTAACTATATTTTATATCGTAAACTATCCCATCTCCCGGATGAAAAGTATCTATGCCAATTTACGGTATTAAAACTAGATATGTACACAAAAATGACCAAATCGACCAAATCGACTACATCGACCACATCGACCACACCGACCACATCGACCACATCGACCACATCGACCAAACCGGACAAATCGACCAAATCGACCACATCGACCACATCGACCACATCGACCACATCGACCATATCGACCACACCGACCACATCAACCAAATCGACTAAATCGACCACATCGACCACATCGATCACATCGACCACATCGACCAAATCGACCACATCGACCACATCAACCACATCGACCAAATGGCAAATCACAAAATAAAAACCTATCCTACTTTCTGGGATAATCTTTATTTACATAAATCTATCTCCAAATTTATCCCATTATCCGGCATGAAAAGTATCCCTTGTCCACCCGCAATATTAAAATTATATATATACCGAATTTCAGCCAAATCGGTCCAGTAGTTTTTCCGTAAAAGCATTATCAAACAGAGAGATAAATATATTTTTATCCCGGAAACTGTCCCAATTTTCGGGATAAAAAGTAGCCTATGTTCATCCTCGGCATCGAAAATATATATATACTGAGTATCAGCCAAATCGGTCCAGTAGTTTTTTCGTGAAAACGGAACAGACAGACAGACAGACAGAGTTACTTTCGCATTTATAATATTATTAGGGATATATAATGTTGATAATTGATGTATATGTTACGGGTAATTTGATTAATCGGGCATTATTTATATGGACCGATAATTATGAATAATGACCAAGAGCGTCGGTCAATTTGATAAATTAATTACTTTGGCCGGCCCACATTAATAATGGCGGACGGCCATTTAAAAAATCACGGTTTGAGATAACTTAAATTTATCACTTGGACCGGGCAGTATGTATACTTCCCTACTTCTAGCCGGATAATGTGATAAATTCGGTCGTGCTGTGTGACATGTGTGGACGAATCGGGTAGCTCGCCGGCCGGTAGCCGACGAAGATTTCCACTTCCATTCCAGCCGCCTTCACTAGCACCCCGATCGTGTACAGCTCTTGAAAGTATATAAGCAGGACCTCGTCCTGCACGTTACTCCTCGTCACCAAGACGGCCATCCCCCTATTCGACGGGCCCCGAGAGAGACTTCGTCACGCCTGTACACGACAAAGTTCGGCATCTGGAACGTGATCTTCGGCCGAAATTTCGTGTTGTGTACAATTAATTGTACATTTATGTACATCCTACGACTGGTCGAGAAGGCACAAAGACAGCATCTGGCCGCTCCTCCGTGAGTTTCAATATAATAGTCTAAGCTGGTCCGCTGGTGTCCCCTATCCATGATGAATAGCGTCAATGCAAACCAGATGATGCTCGCAAATAACTTGAGATCTGCCCCAGCTGCGATGGTGGAGATCAAATCAGTCAAGGTCCAACACAATACCTTCATAAGAAGCACTCGCTGGAGAATTATCTGAAGTAGGTCCTTGATGTTAGTCTCGTCTACGTTGGATGATTAAGATTTCGGTGCAGGAGGGATGGATACGATGCGATAATGGCTGAGCAGCCCCGAGCTGCTGTCCTCACCAGCGGCGCCTGGTAGCTAACAGTAGAGGCATCTTTCTGTTGTAGTGCTTATTTGCGGTAGTTTAGCTGCTATGGGTGGTGGGGCAACCGTTGCCCACTCTTCCACAGGCGGTTGTCGTAGTTATGCAACTTGTTTTACCTCCTGGCCAGCGGATGCGGCACTTTTACGGCACTTCTCTCTGTGGAGTCATTTGCAGGAGGCACCAATGTGGTTCCTGGCACCCCCTATGGTCTCTGGGCCGTTTGACGTACTGTGGCCCTTGGTTGCTCTGGTTGCTCAGTTTCAGGAAAATCTTCAGGAGGTAGAGAGGCTCATGGTCACGTCCTTTCTGCCCTGGTCGATCTTTGCAGGTGGTTGCCCACTGTTTGCCGGGGTCTTTTTGGTGGGGAGAAGCACTCGCGCGACTCACTATACGCACTTGATGGGGTGATAACAATTTCTGGACGATTGCTCAAATTTTTGGCACCGACGGCATTGTTCTCTGCTCTTGCGAGGCCTCTAAGACCATGCCCGGTATATAGAGCTACTGGTTTTTGCATAAAGCCGGTCGAGGTTCTCTTGGTTAAGGTGACTAAGAGTGACGTAGAAGAGACAGCCAGGTCTTCCCCCACGCCAGAAATGTAGCGCACTGCTTCCACTGGGTAGTTCTTTTCTTTCAGCGTCCTCCTTATTTCCTCTTGCTCGTCGAATCTAACCCAAACTAACTCACTGCTCTCGTCGCTGGTCGTGAATTTCGACCGCCCCTCACGATTTTCGCATTTTAAAATCTATGTAATTGACATATCTAGATTCGTTGACGTTTATCATAATGACATCTCGTAAACTTTGTTTGCCAAACCATAAAGTAAAAAAAGGGACAGAAATTTTATTTTTTTACCTTTCAATAAGAATTACGTAAATTTAATCTCCCTTTATAGATAAAAAAAACTAAAGTTATTATTCAGTTAGTCATTATTCATACTGACCGTGAAAAGAGATTAATCATACAGTTTTATTTATATTGCCGACTTGATACGGGCATTATATATACAGACCGGTCATTATTCATAGTGACCGGATTTATCAAATTGCCCGTAACATATATATCATATTGTTGGAAAAGATAATCCAGCTGATTGTCTTACCCGAGGCCTATCTCCTTCAAGGTTAATAAACCATCCATTATTGTTTAATGGACCGTAAATATACAATCACCGACACATTGTGTCGACCGCAAATAATTGGGTGAAGGTGAAAGAAAAGAGTTCACATAAAACATTCACATAAGCTGAACATCCAACAAAATAAAAAATATTTATACGACGAATTGTGAACCTCCTCCTTTTTAACCAACTTCAAAAAGGAGGAGGTTCTCAATTCGTCGTATAAATATTTTTTTCTATTTTCGTTACTCGATTTCTCCGTCAATTGTGAACCGATTTTCAAAATTTTCTTTCCCTTTCTCGAACTGGTCCAATTGTCACCATGTCAGGATCAGATGAGTGAATCTCAGGGAAATCGAGAGAAACCCTCGAAATTTGTTAACCTACTTCTTTGTTACACGATATCTTCGTAAATTGTAGATCGATTATCAATTTTTTTCTTTATTCGTAAGTCTATACTCCCAAGGTTGTGCCATAGCCACAAATTCTAGATCTGGTGAGTGGATGTCAGGGAAATCGAGAGTAACCCTTATTAAAGAACGTCGAGCGCCTACATTCTTAGAAAAAAAAGGTTGTTTCCGCGTGCCAGTATTACTCTTTCTACAGGCGGTTAATTTTTTTGTATGCATGTTACGCGGTTTCTCTGTCAATTGTGGGCCGATTATTGATTTTTTTTACACGATTGTCTGTCCATACTCCCGAGGTGGTCAACAAGTCAGGATCTGATTAATAGATCCCAGGGGAAATAGAGAGCACCCCTTGATGACGAGCGTCTACACCGAAGAGTGAGATAGCAACCTTATATACACGCGCCAGTACTATAATTTCTACAGGCGCTTAAATATATTATTTCTAAAGCTATTCAAGTATTTGCGCAACTAAAAAGTAAAAAAAAATTCTAACCGAAACAAAAACGTCTTCAAACTCAGGCAAAAATAAATATTTAACTAACTTCTTTCTACAACATCTTGAAGGCGGTGCGAATTAAAACATAAACATTACTATATTTTGCAAATTTGTTGTTGTTTTTGTACGTTTTACTTAGCACCGACTTCAAGATGTTGTAGAAAGAAATCGGTTAAATAATTATTTTTGCTTTTTAGTTTGACGTCAGTTTTGTTTTCTACAAAAAATATTTAAAGTCGATTAAAATAAAGGGACACAGCAGCAGTCTGGTTGCGATATCTTAAAGACAATTTTAGAAATATTCTTGATCCAGTGACCTGAGCCAATACTTGTTTTTATTACGAACGAATGGGTTAAGCCGCTAGTTTTATGAAAAAGTAATCATAAATATTGCAACATAGTTGGCAAAACAATTGTGTATTTGTATAGTTCACTTTTATTTATGAATAAAACCAATAGAATGATCTAAAGATTTTTGATTATACAAAAATGTTTGTCAGACATAACATTTCAAATTAAATCTGTAGTGAACATTTTAGAAACTAAAAGATTTTCACATGATTAATTTATGTTCACAATAAGATTTTGTAAATTGGTTTAAGCTGCAAAACCTATCTATGGTCTACAACATATTCTACTCTGCTTTATAATGATATTATATGTAATCTATATTTAAAAACAATCGACGCAGGGTCGCCAGATTATCGGAGTTCTATATGGATCTTCATAAAGTGTGTACAGTTCAGTTGTTCGACGTGATTCTTCTCACTTTTCACGATTAACGTTTCACTTCAATGGGTGCTTTTGCGAACGGCAAAGTAATAAAAATGCTTGTCAAATGAAAATAATTTCGAAAATATTTTAAATTAAACAAAAGAAATTTATTCAACTGAAATAAATTATTATTATTAAATTACTATGGAGAAAGCTCTCTCTTTTCTTTCACCTACTTCCAATTATTTGGGGTCGGCACAATAAGTTTTTTCCTTCCATACTCCTCCATTCTAACATACGTCCTCTGTCACACCACAAATCATATCATCCGTCACACAATCCATCCATCTCTCTTTTGGATCTCTCTCTCATCTCCATCTTTCTACCTTTATGTTTATACCCGTCAATCTTGCAATTTAACATTCTTTTTGTCATTGGACTTTCATCCCTCCTCATTACATTATGGAGAATTGTGATTGTATAATTATTACTGTTGAGCTTGGGGCTGTTGGATGCTGGTAGGAAAACAGTCATACTGTCATAGTTTTTGCTATCAGTTCATCCTATCTATGAAGTTTAAAAGTAAGATAAAACTACGTATACTGTGTTCGTTTGCTTACCTTTACTATTATTGTTTATACTTTACTAGATAAAAAATACATCAATTTAGTTTCAAAACGAATGAAGCTATATTGATTGCGTACGATTCTAATACAAATAAGTCGTGACGCGTAAAGCAATAAATGTCATGAGTCACATAGGGCGCGTTCCTCCTGTAGCTCACAAAGCCCAAAATGCTCCTTCAGCCGATCCACAAGAGACCACGCTCGTTATAGTCGCTACGAAAACGTCACTATGACGTCATGATTTTCGCTCAGGCAACGCTCACAACGACCCATGTCAAAAGTGTGTCGAATAATCCGTTCCACGCGAGTTTACGATTGTAACGCCCGCAATCAAATGGAACGGGAAAAATCGCGGTCGTGAGCGTGGTCGTTGTGAGTGTGAAACGTAGCCATAGAGTAGTGGACAGTTTGTGACCCAGTTTTAATTTAAAACTGCGCGTGTGTTGTTCAAATATTTCCACGCAGATATAAAACATGCATTTCCACGAATGTGAAATCAGTGAATATTGTAAATATCCGCGCCATTAGTATTCCTGTCAACTGTTTACACGTGAAATGTTCATTGGCCGATTGATGTCGGTTGTTTCTTTAGATCTTCTTCCATCGTCGATTAGTTTTTAAGTTTATTATTTTGCGATACGACTTTATTATGATTCCGTCGTTATTTTGGTAAGAGGGATTCCTTATAAAATCTTTACCGACTCTCAACCGTCTGTCTATCCAACTTATTTTTTCTTTTCTTTTTTTATGGGTCTATATGTATGAAAACTAGCTAGAAGATCCGTTGTCTCTCTCCTTTGTTTAAATTTCTTCTAATTATTTGCGGTCGGCTCAATGTCTTTTCCTTCCATACTTTTCTATTCCCCACTTGTCACACCACAAATTATCATTTTTTTAATGCATGAGTTCAGCAGCCAGGCAGGCGGCCCACATTATGGAAAACGGTTATCATCACCTATGGACATTTGTAACAGCAAAGGTGCTACCAATGTGCTTCCACTCTTTAAACAGAAACTGGAACCTGGCCATTAATGCCGGAACACAACTCAAGGTTGTTATGGCAGCATGCTCTAGAGACCCTACCACCTGGCTGTGGGTTGTTTTGTTGCCTCTTATGACAGGCCACCCGGCTGCAGGAAATTATATTCTTTCTCCGCTCCTGCACGGATCGTGTTATCCTTCACACATCCATCCATCTCTTTTTTGGTCTACCTCAACATGTCTACTCGTCAATCTTCCAGTGTAACATTATTTTTGTCACATGACTATCATCCCTCCTCATTACCTACATGTCCATGCCGCATACCATTTTAATTTTTCAGTGTGTTCTATATGTGACAAAATGTTCACAATAATGTTTTTGTTTTAATTCGTGGTATATATACATTTTTGGCTGTACAATATCACTAATTAGTATACTCTTTATTGTTATTAAGAAAGTACTTAATTGGAAGAAATTCTTAAGAAGACCTAACAATATCTGGATTGTGAAGAATGATGCGATCGGGAGATTAACCCACAGGTGGCTGCTATGATACGCATAACTTAGAAATCAAAAATGTCCAGTTAATATAAACGTATGGAGTATTCTTAGACAGATCCTTTAAAAACAAAGATATTTTTTCTGGGTATTAGCTAATGAAATTTTTCAGGAAAGTGTTATTCTATATAATGACTACACAAGTGTGTAGCTGAATTGCGATAAAACAGTAAATTCGGTGTGATTTATACATTTTTATTCCCTTTATTTCAATGCGTTTATTTTTTACTTACTTTTGTAGTCGGTTCCTTTCTTATTTTTTCAGTATAACATAGACGTGGTCAATATAATCCGATTTTAGAAAATCATCATGATATTCTTTAATGATTTCTTATTTACATCAATAAGTAAAACAAGATACAAAGACATACCAGTATTTATTTACATTACATTATAAACGAGTACAATTAAGAAAACTTAATTTATAGTGTATTCTACCTATAAACCCTTAATACTGTAAGTAGAATATTGAGCCTAGGTCATCCAAGTCTATGGATAAGGTTCTCAGAAGGCTGGTTACGTTACCGCGCTGGATTGATGGTGAAAAAGATGCAGACTGTCTTTCTTTGAAACTCTTTGCCTACTGACGTAGAAAAGCTAAATCCTTTTTTTTTCTTTTTTTTTATTGCAGGAGTTCAGCGGACAGGCAGACGGTCCACTTGATGGAAAGCGGTTACCATCGCCTGCAACACCAAAGGTGCTACAAATGCGCTGCTGCTCTCTTAAGGAAGACTGGAACCTGGTCACTAATGCCGGAACACAACTCAAGGTTGTTATGGCGACATACTGTAGACCAGGGCTGGTAGCCATCCAGTCGGACAAATGCCCAACCACCTGGCTGTGGGTTGTTTTGTCGCCTCTTACGAAGGCCGTCCGGCCGCAGGAAATTGTATTCTTTCTCCGTTCCTGCACGGATAAGAAATCCTTTGCCATATTCAAAAATTCACTCAGGAAACATGTTAGTATTCGCAATAATGGATGTGCTAGTTTACTATAGTTTAGACTGTAATCTGCTGTCTTTATATGTCATTTTTATATATATTTTTGCCTTTTTCTTTGTTGCATAATAATTATAATTACTGGTAATTTAAGAATTTCCTTTGAGTCAGGAAGAGATCGCTTTTAGCGGTAAGGCCGCCTTTTGTTTTACCAAGTAACTATTGTCTGGTTATGCATTTTTGTAATTTTTGTTATCGTCGTCGTCAGCCATTCGCAGTCCACTGCTGGACGTAGGCCTCCCCAAGACGGCGCCACTCATGCCTGTCCTCTGATTTCCTCATCCAGCGCCTACCGGCGACCTTGCACAGGTCGTCGGTCCATCAGGCTGGGGGCGTCCAACACTACGTTTACCGAGACGCGGTCTCCACTCCAGGACTCGTCTGCTCCATAGGCCATCGGTCCTGCGGCAGACGTGGCCGACTCACTGCCACTTTAACTTGCTAATTTTGCGAGCTATGTCGGTTAACTTGGTTCTCTTACGGATATCTCATTTCTAATTTTATCCATAAGAGAAACACCCGACATAGCTCGCTCCATAGCCCGTTGAGCGACTTGGAAACTTATTTTGGTGAACAATAAAGTGTTGTCTATGTCTTTGTCTAAAAAGAGTAAGAATGACGGCTTCTGTGGTTGAGCGGGCTAAGTAAGTCTTAGCCAGCCGAACTCGCTGGAACGCAGAGGCTCCGGGTTCAATTCCTGGCATGGTAAATGTTGGAAACGAACTTTCTGCTATTTTACTATGTTTTGGATATCTGGGATCGGCCCGAGAGAGGTCCGTTGTATATCACAGCGTAACTTGCTTAGCTTGGGGTTATACAATATGTGTGTTTGTCTGCGCTTATTAAATTAAGGTTTTATCTAAAACGACTACAATCTGCATTTTTTCATCTTCCTAACTGCGTTTTTGTCATTTCAACTTTTTATTATTAGTGAGCGGGAAATAGAGAAAAGCCACAGCGAGCTGTATGTGGGCGAGCGAACTGGGAGTAACGTAAATTGATTCGGGTCGCGCCTGACACGACAGGTGTAAATGAATTGGACCGTAAAAGATTTTATTTCCGCAAAATAACCAGTGAGGGCAGTGGACATCTGAGATGGGTTTTGAATATCTACGGAAAATATGTACTTCTTTGGAAGATATTCATTCACAAACAGAAAACTATATTTAGATGTCTTTAATTAAATTGGTTTGAATTGAGCCAAAGCCTTGTTAGTTTCATGGCTAGCGCACCGCGTCCGGACTCAAAGGGATGGACAGGATTCGAATCCTGGTCTGAAAACATGCACCACTTAGGCAGTTTTCTGACCTATTTAATGTGCATATGCTTACAAGTATCACGTGCTAACGGTGAAGGAAAACATCGTGATGAAACCTGCACACAGAGATAACCGATATAATAAAACTACTCCACAAATTTTGTTCAAGAAATTTGAACAAAATTTGTGGAGTAGTTTTATTATATTTCAAATCTATACTAATGTTAGAAAGAGGAAATATTTGTATGTTCGTAACGAATTAACTCAAAAACTACTGGACCGATGTCAAAAACTCTTACACCATTAGAATTCATTTTTTTTTTTTTGAGCCAGGGGAAATACATTTCGTACACTACCGGATCCTTTACTGGGATTAGACCAAAGCAATGAGAGTTATCCACTAAAGATAGCGCATATAATAGAGTCGATTGCCGGCATGTATGGGAGAACTCAGCAAGGTACCTCTCTCTATGTGGAGAGGTAACCCATGTGCTAATACCCCAAGAAAACCACCTTCTTCCCATGTGCCTCGCGCTTATGGTAGGAAGAGCGTGAGACTTAGAATGTAGTTACACCCACGCTCATCCTGCGCTCAGTGCTTGAGAATGCCCCGGGAAGCAGGGCAGACTCACTTCGTCAGCAGAGGTTTGATCCTCCGTTCCCCAGGTGCTAGAGGACCCCTGCAGCGGTATTACGGGAGTAGATCTTGCGCATACCTGCGTCTCCGGGGCCCCGACTAACGGTACCCGCGGGACGCACGCGCACCTCTCTCCCTCTCTCGTTCAGCGACCTCCTTTTGAGACATTATAGCCTCGCAGAATTTGGACGCTCCCTCCCAATGATCGTCGCTGTGCAGAATAGCCTGGACCAGACTGCCCAGCGAATCCATGGGACCTACGACGGCCTCGAGTTCAAATCTCTGCGATGCCCATGCTGCGCACTCAACCAACGTATGAAACGCAGAGTCCAACGCGCCCCATAGGCGGCACTGAGGGGACAGACAAACCACGATATGATTCAGATACTTATCGAAACACCCATGCCCGGTAAGTATCTGGGTCATCCTGAAGGTCAGCCATCGCAACAGGTGTGGGCGCACTGCCTCCACAGTATCATCGCCAGCCTCAGGAGTTTCCAACTCTCTCGACCAGTTTTGGATCATGGTCGCGGTTACCCGCGTCCTAATGGCCTGAATCTCGACCTGGCAATAAACCGGGCCACGGGTGAGGCCATCCTGTCGAGAGCGACGAACTTTGGCAAGTACGTCCGCCTGGAGAGGCCAGGGCGGATTGCCTGCCAAGAGCGTCGCCGCCGTCCACAACACTGTACGGTATCCTCGGATGGTCCTCAACGCCAGGACCCGTTATGCTCGGCACAACAAAGTCCTATTATGGCGGTGAAGTGCAACGGACCATACGGGTGCATCGTGTGGATAATGTAGTTGGATAAGCATTGATTTTATACTATATACTTTTTTTTTAATGTAACTTTAGTGTATATCTGTTTATTATCCTAAATAAATAAAATAAAAAATCGTACAGGGCCATACTCCTAAGGATGCCCGAGTAAAGTTCCCTAGTCGCCCCGCCCGGTCCACCAACGTTGGGAAGAAGCCGAGCTAAGGCGCCTGCGGACCCCACGAGTTTTGGAACTAGCTGGTCAAAGTGAGATTTAAACAGCCATTTCCCGTCAAGAGTGAGCCCCATATATTTCATCTGGGACCCGACGCGAATATCCACCCCTTGAACTGTAACGGTCGAGTCCGCAGGGGGATTCCGGAAACGCCTATGGGACATGAGGCCCCCCGTTTTCGCGGGGGAAACCCTCAAGCTCAGCCTACCTATTCTAATGGTTTTTTTTTTCAGGCGGGGGAAATGCATTTCGCACATACCGGGTCCTTTGCTAGGGATTAGACCGTTGTTGATCATGGAGGCTTTCCACTGAGGCAATCCAAACAATAATCAACTGGCTTGTGTGGAGACTTGACTAATCAATACTCCACTAAAACCACCCTCCTCCCATGTACCCCGCGCTTATGAGTAGGAAAGGCATGAGATACAGAACGTAGTTACGCCCACGCCGATCTCAGCGCACAAGTGCTTGAGAGTGCCCCGGGAGAGGCAAACTCACTTCGTCAACAGGGGTGAAGACTCCTCTGCTCCCTAGATGCTAGAGGGCCCCTACAGCGGTATTTCAGGGAGGGAGATCATGCGCATACCTGCGCCTCCGGGCTCCCGACTGACGTCGGCGCCCGCGAGACGCATGCGCACTTCCATCTCTCTCCCTACCTCGTTCCGCGGCCTCCTTTTGAGACATTACCGTCTCGCAGAAATTGGCCGCGCCCACCCACCAATCGTCGCTGTGCAGCATGGCTTGCACCAGATCGCTCGGCGAATCGACCGGTCCTACTAGTGTCTCGAGTTCAAACCTCTGAGGTACCCATGCTGCGCACTCGACTAACGTATGTAACGCCGTGTCTAGCGCGCCACACTGGCGGCATTGGGGTGAAGGCAAGCAGCCCGCAATCTGACACAGATACTTATCGAAGCAACCGTGCCCGGTAAGTATCTGTGTCATTCTGAAGGTCAGGGTCCCGCGTTTCCGCGAGAGCCATCGCAACAGCTGCGGTCGAACCGCTTCCACCGTGTCAATGCCAGCAACAGGGTTTTCCAACTCTACTGACCAAGATTGGATCATGGCCACGGTTTCCCGCGTCCTGATCACCTGGAGTTCGGCCTGGCCATAGACCAGGCCACGGGCACCTATTCTAATGGTACATTATCCCTGATTAAGATGGGGTATATAAAAATTAGGGATCCCTACTAAACTTCAATAATGTATTATATGTAACCCATCAATCTAAACACAATACTTGGCACTAGAATCGGGTTCTACGATTTTGATGAAATTTTATGTGTGTTTGAGTGGGCCCCGGGGTGGTTTAGATTCACATTTAGACCCGGTAGGTGGCGCTGGAATCGGGTTCTAGAATTTTATTTTTTCAGGGAAGCACAATGTCTGCCGAGACCACTAGTAGGTACCTAAATAATATAACTTTGCTACCTTAACTTTTTTTAAATTACTTTTTAGGCCTTTGGAAGTGAATCTCCTTCCACCCACCGACATTATAATACGTCGGGGAAATAGTTTTTGGTAACTATAAGTGTGTATATATAAATATTCCGCAGTACATGTAATTGATATTTGAAAAGTTGTTTTCAGTGTAAAAATACATACTGATGTGGAGAGTACGGTCAGTCAAATCTTGGAAAACCACTAATATATTATCAATCCAAAAAATAAATACCAATTATTAATTTATCATTAAGTTTATTTTATTAGTGCTCCAACAAACAAAGGAAATAACAAAAAAAAAACTATAACAATGATTCTTTCAATGACATTGTGTTTACACCAAAAAAGATTTCATTCTATTTTAATTATAATTCGAACACTATAAATATTGAATCATGTTAAATTAGAAAAATTCACAATAATACATTATAATACAGAAAACCTTTATTTCTTTAATTCATTCAATATTTATTCCTTTTCCAACATATTGTCGTTAATTAACAATATATAACTTTAGCATTCATCGTTACGGCCCAGTACAGCACGTAAATCGAATAAAACGCATTTAGCGAGTCCCCGCGGAGCCTTCATAATGCGCTACTATCTCCGATTTCAGTAAATCGATAATGTTACATCTCGCCTCGCTTAAAGCGGACATGTTTGTTATTACATTTTGGAGATCTGAAGGATAATCGAGTGACGAATTGATTGGCACTCAAAGCTCAAATTGAAAAAAAAAATGTAATCTAAAACCTTTGATCTTCTACTACGTAATTTCCTTTAATCATAATATGTAAGGTGCTTAATAAAGAATAAATAGGTAGACAAACATAGATCATATCTAAATATTATTAAGCTGGATGAAGAGAACAGAGTACTTGGGTGGGCTTACGTGCAGTAGTGGATAACGGTTGACAGACGACAAGCAAGTTACGCTTGTGTTACGACGGGTGGCATAATTAAACAAAAGTACGTATACGAAATGTTTCCTGCCGGGGATGGAACCTGGGATATCTGTGTACCAGTGAACTAGGCTAGACTTAACAGGCGTTCCTTACTAGACTTGTTTTTGATGTTGTAAATGTGAGGATTTGACCAGTATCATCTGATGTTAAGAGACGATGAAATCAGGATATAAATACATTTAGGGAGGAGGTATTATACACATATATATTAACGTCAAAATTTTATTATGCTTGGTAAAATTGGATTATGGTGCAGCGCGCAAAAATGTAGACACACAACCTTAGACACATGTTACAATAAATACTAATATTATTTACATAACGGTAACTTTGAATACTCGTAGCTTAGGCCATTTAATGGTCTAATGTCAATATCAGACGGATCGACCACAGTGAATCAATTTGGTTAAAAGGCACACAACCGAAACGACATGACAGAATTCAATGATATTGAATGATTCAAGGTTATGTTTACATGGCTCACTTTGGTTGACTCATCCAAATCTAATGACAGAAATGAACCGTCTAATATCCCCATATGACTCGTACAAAATCTATGAAGCCCCGCGATGTTTTGTGGTGATAAAAAGGGGCTCATTTTATTTGATTTTCATCTACCTTACTATTCGTCTGCATATATGTACAGTGGCGGAATGAAAAAGTTCGCCAATTTTCAAATTGATTCATTCCACGTTCCGCTAACATGTGCTCATGTTAGCTTTTCAAACTAAGTCACAGAATAGACTGTTCCACAGAAAATTATGTTTAACTGTTTGACAATAAAGTTTAAAATTATTTAGACCAAAGTTGTTTGATTTATCTTGTCTAAGAAGATTTTTAGAGATATAAAATCATTTTATTGGTCTTAATATTTTATAATAAGCATAGTGATTATATCCTTTGTTTCTTATTGGTAATCTCAGCATCTGTCATTGCCAAGATTGCAATTTTCTTCTTTACGTTTCTATCTGTACATACATAAATAAAATTAAGTGTCTGTTTGTAACTCAGAATAACAGCTTCTTACTAAATGCATAATAAAGTATATACGGTACCTATATCAAAAAATTATTTTAATTTTTATGTCTGTCTGGATGTTCCGGCTAATCTCTAAAACGACTGGATCGATTTTGACGACACTTCCACTGGCAGATAGCTGATGTTATAAGTAGTAACTTGGGATATCTTTTTTTAGATTCCACGAAAAAAACCACGTAAACGAAATCGCGGGCACAGCTAGTATTTTATAAAATTAACATTTATTAAAATGTTGACAGTACTGTTTCTTGTACTCGTGCAAGCAAAACTCGACTCTAAGGTGACAAACATTTTAATTCCGTGAGTGTGCATATGAGTAAACTATGAGATGCATGCGTAATACAGTTTTTCGGACAAAATAATGATTTTACGTATGTCTATCTGATTGTTTTCAATTCCACTACAACAGTGTTATTTTACACTAGCTTCTGCTCGCGACTTGATCCGCGTGGAATAGTTTAAAAAAAGTGAGTTAAAAAACCCTCCCGATTTAAAAACATTATTCATTCGTGCTCCGCTCCCATAGGTCTTAACATGATGATATATAGCCTAATTGTTTTTTAATGTATAAATTGTTTTATTGTATTATGCTGATACCGGCAATATCAATACATAATTAGGTGGATAAATTGTATAATAAGCTGTTTAAGTAATTAAAGTTTTTATGTACCCACGGGAACTCTTTCATTTTTCGGGATCAAAAGTACCCTATATGTTGACCAGGGATATAAGCTCCCACCATACAAAATTTCATTTAATCGGTTCAGTCGTTTCGGACATTAGCCGGTACAAACAGACAAACAGAGAAACAAAAAAATCTAAATTAGTTCTTCTATTTCACTTCTTACATCCCCTGATTCGGTTTTTAGCATTTTTTTTTAATTTTATAGAAATTCGACCTCTACAATTTTACTATACGTATAGATAATCTGAATCGAAGTCGGTTTCCGCGTCTATCTGTCTGTATGTATGTCCACTAACTCTTCTTAAACCACACAACAAATTTTTAAGCGGTTTTCGCCATCAATTAGATAATTTTTCAAGGAAGGTTTATATAGATATTAGCTTATACCTGCTTCGATCGCGATATATAAAAACCCAATTAAGTTTTTATGTAAGTAAAACAGAGCTAACCAGCAGAGTTTGACAACGACGCGGTGTCTAGTTTATCTCTAATTGTTTGTTTTTATTTGCAGCTTGTACCAAGTCCGCGTTGGGCTCCGTGTGTCACCGAAGGTTCCGGTGCACATCGAAGCATCAGTTTCAAGCGGCAATGGAGCGGCGCGCACGGGCCGCCCGGCCGCCAACGCGACCCTCATCGGGGGTCTGGCTGCCTCCAGGGCTTTCCAGATCATGTACCGAAATGAAGAGGTCACACTTAGAGACATACTGCATTTTAGAGCGCATTTGCTAGGTAAGAATTTTAATATATATATGTGTATGTGTGTGTATATATATTATATATATAGTATTATATATAGTAACAATTTTGCGTCCTCCATGTATGAAAAAATGTATGTATAGGTTATATAATTTATATTTTCTTACAAGATAAATTTTTGAATAAAATTTTAGTTAAATTCTTCGAGAAAATATGTACCTACTTACTTTGACTATCTCGGTGGTTAAATTGTGTAAGAAAATGGTTAATTTAAACATTATCTACTTTAATATCTAACTTTAGATATTCTTTAATGGTTGGTCCCTATATCTTACCGACACTCATTTGCCTTATAATCGATTAAAATTTTGGCATAAGCTCCATACAAGCAATTTCAAAATTCAACCGGCCTTTAGTCAACTTATAGCTGGTTCCCATTTCTTACTATTCATATAAGAGGGTAACTTGCCTTACAGTCGGTTAAATTTTGACATTACTTATATGGAATAGTCTGGATAGTAAGGCAATTGAACGGTCGGTAAGATATAAGAACCGGCCATAAGATATTTAAACATTATTAAATAGTATAATTGACTGCAAAAAAGCGAGTCTGTAGCATCAAAATGACGTTGTAAGGAAAAACAACATATAAGTAGGTACATATTTTAAGATCATTAATTAACCAAATTGAAGCATGATTGATTGATATAGCTACACTATTTCTTTTGTAGTTGATAGCCGAAACCTCAAAGAATCATTGGAAAGAGCGGAATGGAGTTTAGGTGTCGAGTTGTGGTGCAGCGAAGGTGCCCAATCCAGCACTCTAGCGCCTGTCTCCTGCAGAGTCCTGAAGCTACACTTCCAACCCTCCCAAGGCCTCCATTACCACCTGCCAGTCTTATTCGACTACTTCCACCTGTCAGCCGTCTCAATCACCATCCACGCTAGTCTAGTTGCTTTGCACCAACCTTATATCAAGTAAGTACTCAGAGAAATCTATTTGTTAACCAAAATCCATTTTTTGAATAAAAATAGATACCTACAATTAATTTTTTTTGGGTCTAATAACTTAGAATATCCTAACTAACAAAGCTATACAAATTGACAATATCCAGCAAAAGAAATTAGAATGGCTGATACTGTATCAGTATTAGATATAGGTAAAGATATTTAGGCAGTGAATGTAATAATTTACTCTTTTTATTTTTATGTCTGTCCATAAAAGAAAAAGTATAATGCATTATGTGCAAAGTTGGTAAGTAACCATGCAATGAAATCAATTTAGTATATTTCCAAATATCTAAACTGCCTTATTACGATAATATATTTCATGCTTTTAATAAGGGCCTTCTTAACTGAGTTAAGAGCTTAGCTGACGAATGCGACATAAAGCATCCAGTAAGTAATTACGTAGATAACACTCTTCTCATGATAAAAAGCAATTTCCGCTGCTATAGCAAACAGGACAATAAAAATTGATACCACTATAAAAACATAATAAACTTTGCAGCACACCTCGCTCAAGCAAACAATGGGGAAAGTTGATGAAGAACGCTGGAAACTTTAATACTTCAGGCAGTTTCGAGAACGTCTTGTTTGGTTCTACGGGGAAATGCGCTGGCGGTAACTCTAGTAAAATTGCTCATGCAAGGTAATTTGCAGCTGTTTCCTCCGTTGATTGAAATTCTAAATTTTCTATGCGAATGAAAAATACTTTTATTATTTACTTTTAAGGATTTTACATAGTAGTAGAAGTAATTATAAGAAACATACTAAGATATAAATAAGAACATAATCAGGACGTAAGAAAAGATGGAATGTTTTGGTAGATATTCGAATTGACGATTGAGGTGAACTACAGAGCGAGTTCTATATATAGAAGACTATTGTTCTCCACGTACACATAAAATAAATCGTTTACAGTATTATATTTCATGTAAAGGCAAGAATTATGGACGGCCTTATTGCTTTTGCGCGATCTCTTTCAGATGTATAAATTGTAACTTGGTGTTGTTATTTTGACAACGTAACGTGAAAATTGTGATAAAATTCCAACCTGACTACAATGTTCATATATTAATGTAATTGTAATTTTAGGTCAGGGAAATTTAACAAAATTCTCTTTCAGACAAGTTCATGCAGAGGTATGCGGAATTCTTTTGGGATCTTTAGAAGGATTACAAAGTGCGTTAAATGTCTGCGGGTCGACTGGTGTTCTGCTTACCCCTGAAGAGTCTACATCGAACTCAGTCGTCGGGGAAGTGGCGCAGAGGATAAAAGATCTCAGTGATTTTGGAAAGGTAAATGGTTTTCTTAGTTTCATTCTTATCGCCTGTCTGATTCTTTCATCTTGTCCCCCATCCCATTCTCTTTATCCCATTCTAAATTATGGCAACGTGGTGGCTTCGCCCCTGCTGTTGCAAACGTCTATAAGCGACGTTAACCGCTTTCCATCAGCTGGGTCGCCTGTTCGCCAGTTCCGCAATAAAAAAACACTGACGCTTCTTGAAAACCGTTATTATACTTTTATTTAGATTGTTTCCTGAATGAACATGAGCTCTCTAGCAGTTTTTAGATTTTTTTCATCCCATCTTTCCAAAGTCGTCGTTTCATTTAACCATAATTATTTATTATTATTCCATATCTTCACAAACGTAGGTATTTCTTTGTTGAGTATATTCATCATGAATTATTAAAGAGGGGGGGCTGACCTTAACGTCACCTAACTGAATGCAGTGTAATGCAGACATATTTACATATTATTTCTATCGGGAATTCATTAAAGCTGCGTTACATTTTTTTAAACAGTTTATTACACTTCGTAACAATTATGTGTAACTAACAAACTTTATTAAATTTAAAATAATCAAGGTAATAAAAAATCATTTCAATCTTTTAAATTATATTAATAATATTAGATCATCTATGCATTTACAATGGCAAAGTATTCATATCATGGATGTGGGTACTTTCATTATTTTATTTTTCATCAGAATTTCCAGAAATCTGAATGTGGGGAGGAAGAAGAATGGGCAATGAGTGCAGCACACGACATTGCTCGACTATGTGCCGAAGTTACGCTACGTTGGCGAGCTTTCCTACATCATACAACTGATCGGCCGCATGTTCATCACGCACTTGCTGCAAGACATCATGCATTACGGTATATTATCTTAGTATTGTTACGAGTTGCAGGACTGGAATTAAAATGCCGTTGGAATTATTATAGAGTTTATTAGAACTATACAAATACGTATAACACAGGTACAAATATAACCGAACACAACAAATCCAAACGTAATGTAGAAGGTCGTAATTCAATAAAACGCGCAAATGCCGTCACTATTAGATTCCCGATTGTACACACGTCACGCCTTGATCGTAGTTCTCGCTCGACTGTCCCTCTTTCAATTCGCCCGTCGTTTTATACTTCACAAATGCAAGTGAATCCGCCCGGCAACGTCCACCCAATTTCCTAGTAATAGTAATCCGCACACCTAGCTATTCATGCCTGCAAGCGGCCATAAACGAGTACAATAGGCTGTTCTCCACAATAACTAGAAACGTATGCCAATAAATAAGTGAACAAAAGAAGACGATAATAAAAGGATTACAATTAGTTCAAATGCTGATAGGTAATAAAATGAGCTTTTACAGACTGTACGTGGAATTTGTCTTTGTCGAAGCCTAAGTTGTAACAGTATAACTGTTTTAATATTTTTTTTCCAGATAAACAAGTCTTTACTCTAAAATTATTTAGCTCCCTGTATCGTGTAATATAAATGAAGAACACCAAGTCAGCTTTGATAACAATTTACTTGCTATATATTTTTTCAGGGCGTGTATTGAAAGACGCGAGCGCGAAAATATTACGCCAACCGAGCACGGGCTCAATTCAGTTATTACTATCTCGTCAAAATCGGCCGGACACTGTTGTCTCAATTGAAGGTTTGCCTGAATTTGGTATTCTATTAATTCCAATGGCGTGCCCCAGGCACGCCAGGCACGCCACTCTCTCTTTATAAATATTTATAAGAGAAAACTCGCGAAACAAATGTTTAAAATTTGTAGCTTTTCAATATTCATTTCGGCTAACGCCAATTCTTCTAATGGTAATACCAATTTCTCTACTATAATTCCGCTGCGACGATATCGAGAAGATATTGTGTATTTAGTAGAATATGAATTTTTGACACTATCGCAATGAAACCGTACTTTGAATATCTTCGCAACGCAAAGATAGATTAGATTAGATTAGATAACAAGATGGTGGCGAAAAAATACAAGACTGTACAATTTAAATATACATACTTACACAATTTATAAATTTAATACATACAAATTTTAATGGATTTTTTACATAAATATTTTATTTAGAGTCTGTACAAATAAAAATAAAATATACATACAGAAATCTAGCACATTAATAAAATATCAATATATACGTATATATGAAACTAGCTATGCCCGCGACTTCGTCTGGAAAAGTGTTGTGGATTTTTTTTCGTGGAACCATAAAAAAGTAGCCTAAGTTACTCCTTATAACATCAGCGACCTGCCAGTGAAAGTCCCGTCAAAATCGATCCAACCGTTTCAGAGATTAGCCTGAACTTCCAGACAGACAGACAAAAATGTTTAAAAATGTTTTTTTGTTGTAAATGCCCCATATACGTTCATATTCATATTACGTTCCATTAAAGACTCACAACGACCACATTCACGACCGCGATTTTTCCCGTTCCAGTTGCTTGCCAGCGTTACAATCGTAAACCCAAGTGGAACGGTTATTCGACCCACCTCTTGACAAACAAAATATTAATACACATATTTTGTGTAGACCCCTAAATAAAAAAATATTAGGTATAGCTTTGATATTGATTTTTAATATTTTGAATAAATCTTTGATCAAAATAACAGATCCCAATTCTGCTATTTCAATACCACTTCACTCATCAATCTTCTATACAGACAGATAAATAAAATTGAAGTGTCTGTTTGTAATGTCAAAATAACAGCTTATTACTAACAGCGCGTTCCATTAGTAGGTCACAACGCCCAAAATGCTCCGTTAACCGTTCCAAAAAGCGACCGCGGTCGTTGTGAGTGTTGTGTGATCGAAAATGATAACGTCATTAGTGACGTGTTCGCCACGACCACAAGTGAAGTCGTTTTGAATTAGCAGAATTGGGATCTCTTATTTTGATTGAAGATTTATTCAAAATGTTAAAAGTCAATATCAAAGGTATACGTAATATTTGTTTATTTAGAGATCTACACAAAATATGTATATTATATTATTTACGCAGTAAGCTGAGTACGATTTAATTATTGTAGTCTACGTTTTTATATGTAATCTTATAAAACAACAATTTTAGTTTTAATCATTCCCTTTGGATATACTTGCTTCATTTAACCAGGGTTATTTATGCATTGCAGAATTAAGCGTTTCTCGGAATGCTTTTTCGTTCTGGACAACCCGAGGCACTCGCTGGCAGGTTGCTATGACAGCAACTACCAGTCTTATCAGAGTGTTGGCGAAGTAGCACGAAGATCCAGATACCTAGCGTTGTTGCCACCTTTGCCGGTCCACTGCATCGCTTTGGACGGTGATCCTCATATTATGCCCATCGTCTTTGAGGACAGGTACAGACTAATGTTTGTTACAATTTTCATCATTCCTCTTTCTAATTTTGCGTGATAATTAAATGCGAGCACAAAATTTAGGAAACTATAGATAGATAGATAGATAACACTTTATTTATGTACACCAATACAAAAAATAAACTTACAGATTAAAACTATACCTAACTATGCATACAGGGCGATCTTATCGCTAAAAAGCGGTCTCTTCCAGACCACCCCAGAAATGAATTGAGATGATAATGGTGATAGAGGCATATGTACGACTTCTTACATTTTAGTAATAAATAACATTTACAACTGTTATTTATTATAATAGATTGGGGAAAAAGTCTTTTCGCATATAGTATGTATGAACTTGTAATAAGATCTCTTTGGCTATACCATTTGTATCTGGCTGGTTTTGGTATCATTAAAAAGTTTTAATTTTTTAGAAGACAATTCCAAATTCAAATTAGGAAAATGGGTGATTTTCATTTGTTTTTCTTATTGTTAAAATGAGTGAATCTAATGAAGATATTCGATACATTTTAAAATTTTACTACAAAAAAGGTGAAAATGCAACACAAGCCGCGTAAATAAATTGTGATGTTTATGGACCTAATGCAGTATCTGTGAGAGTAGCACAAATTTGGTTTAAGCATTTTCAATCCGGAAATTTTGATATCAAAGATGCATGTCGCTCTGGTCGCCCTATTACGGACAAAATTGATGCCATTTTTGAAAAAGTGGAGCAAGATTGGCATATTAGTAGTTACGATGTAGCTGGAGAACTGGGAATTGACCACAAAACGGTTTTGGCGCATTTGAAAAAAGCTGGGTATACAAAAAAGCTCGATATTTGGGTGCCTCATGAGCTCACTGAAAGAAACCTAATGAACCGTGTACTCATTTGTGATTCTTTATTACGACGTAATGAAACCGAACCATTTTTGAAGAAGCTGATAGCTGGTGATGAAAAGTGGATCACGTACGACAAGAACGTGCGAAAAAGATCGTGGTCAAAGGCCGGTCAGGCTTCACAGACTGTGACGAAACCCCGCTTAACTCACAACAAGGTGATGCTGTGTGTATGGTGGGATTGGAAGGGCATTATTCATTATGAGCTGTTACCACCAGGCAGGACCATCGATTCTGAACTGTACTGCGAACAACTGATGAGATTAAATCAAAAAGTTGAGAGAAAGCAGCCGGAACTAATCAACAGAAGGGGTGTGGTTTTTCACCATGATAACGCTAGACCTCACACATCTTTAGCCACCCAGCAAAAATTACGAGAGTTTGGCTGGGAGTTGTTAATGCATCCGCCGTATAGTCCTGACCTTGCACCTTCAGATTTTCACCTGTTTCGGTCTCTGCAGAATTCCTTAGGCAGTATCAGGTTAACATCACGAGAGGACTGCCAAAACCACTTGTCGCAGTTTTTTGATCAGAAGCCCAAAAATTTTTATAGCAATGGGATCACGTCCCTACGTACAAGATGGCAAAAAGTTATCCAACAAAATGGCACCTACGTACTTTAGTCAAATGTAAATAAACTTTATAAAAAAACCTTTTGAATTTTTATATAAAATGCGAAGAAACTTTTTCCCCAACCTGATATGTAGTTGAATAGCAAAGATATATAAGTATATTATAAATACTCAGCTTTTCGTATTACAAAATTTGATTTTCCTACACCTACTAGGCCAAACACGATAGTTAATCGAAACACTTGAACCACCACGCAAGTTCTATATGTGAATACTGAAGTTTGAGAAATAAATCTTTTTTGCCTATTACTCAGGTATCAAGATACTGCAGAATTCGCAAGACGACGATCTTTCCTGAATTCCAGCGCTAGCAAATCTGGCAGTGGTAAGAGCATCTTTCTGTTATTATAGTAAAAGATATTAATTTTGTAAATAAATAATAGAAAATGATGGCCATATATATACTTCCAGATCCATTCCTGTGCTCGGAGCCTACTGGCGACGACTGTGCGTGTAGTATAAGCTCCCTGATGGACTCAAGAAGACCTTCGTCAGAAGCTTCGAGAGTCACACTTACGCTACCAAAAACAATTATTGATGTTCTTGAGCCACAATTCAACGCAGGAAAAACAAATTCTAACGTAGTGCAAGCTACCTTAACGCTGGCTCCTCAAAAATCTGCCCGTGGATCCCCAAAGCGAGCATTAGTCAAACAAAATCTCGTTGAAATGAATAAACCACATAATAAACAGCTAGAATTAACCGAAAGAAACAGGTATATAGTTCAAAATAATCAAATCAGTGAAATACAATTACCCCCTAACAATGCATTCGCGTCATGTTCCATACAACAAGGACAACAAATGTCTCGATATTCCGCTTCCACTTTGTTGGACATAAATGGAGCCATAAGTACTGCAAACGTTTCTCGTTTGGGAAAAGACAAAAACGAACATAATGAAGTTATACGGCAAAAACACGAAATTACAAGTGGAGTTAGTACTCTTCCAGCAAGACATAGTAAATCTCTTGATCAATTACGAGTATCCCAAATGACTCCTTTAAATACTGCACAAAAGCTTGCTAAGAATGTCAGGGACAACTCGAGTACCTCTGTAAACTATCCTAAGCCGTATTTACCGCCCCAACAAGTAAAACCTACTACGCTACCCAGAAGTGTAACTACCACTGTATATCCAACTAATACGACAGCAAGATGCGGATCAAAAGGTGATGATTATAGAAGAAATATTAGTGAATTTAGAGAAAAATATAAAAACCCGTGCAATCTTAATGCAAATTCACATGGAATGAACAATGAAGTATTCCACAATGTAGGCTATAAGTATGATGGCGTAATGAAAGCTAATCCTTATCAAGTGTACGGGTATACTTTCGGTAATCAGGGTAATTTGCAAGTGAATAATGTAATTCGTAATCCTTTAGAGTTTCAAAGAGGCTACAGTGTAAATTTACCCCGTCCCATGTTGCCTCCACGTAATTCTTATCCGCCGGTTAGTGGTAAAACACAAGTGACTGATCAAAATAACTTAGTTTCTAACAAACACGTTCATAGATCGAACTCCACTCACATATTCCATCAAAATATTGATTCACAAACCATGGACATTGAAGCAGCTCGCAATCAATTGCGATATGAACTTAATTATTACTTGCAAAAAGGAGACTGGAGTTACGATTTTAACACTGGTAGCCTGATCCAAAACTACCAGAAAAAATCTAGTAAAAGTAGTGACGATAGCGGTTTTGTGATGACTTTAGATAGAAGTAGTGATGGCACATCTAAATCTACATATTCAAAAACTCCACCTTCTACTCCTCATTCTACCATGCCATCTGTAAGACATAAAAAGAGTAGATCAAAAGAATCTAAGTTAAATAATAGTGGAAAAGATATCTCAAAAGTTAATTCTAGCCGTGATTCATTGAGCAGCCATCATTCTATTAAATCAAGAGATAGTAAATCTGATAGGCACACCTCAAAGTCTGACCGTAGCACTCCTAAATCTGACCGAGGGACACCAAAATCCGGTAAAAATACTCCTAAATCAGGAGGTATTACCCCAAGGTCAGGACTTGCAACTCCTAAATCTGGTAGAGTAACGCCTAAATCAGGTGGGACTACACCAAAAAGCGGGAGGTCTAGTGGTAAACCAGAAAAACGAACAAAACATAAACCTTCTGAAAAAATGAGTCAGCTAATGTCAGAAGCTGCTTCATCGTCTAGTAATGAAAGTATACCGTTTGAGTTAAGACGATTAGAATCGTCTGTAAGTGTTCCATACAGCTTAGACCATGGCCCTGAACTGTTAAGACATTGCAGAAGTGCTGCATCTGTATTGGATGAACCTAATCTTAATAATAATTTCGGTTCCGAATCCTTACCTAACTTAGCTCCACCGACTGCATTTGAATCGCCTCCTCTTGATATAGGAGACAAAGATTTTAAAATTTTGCCACCTGAAAATTTCTCTAATAAAGAAGATAAAAGAAGCAGAAGTAATTCTACTTCAAGTTTAAGTGAACAAAGTGGTTGGGTATCTAGCGGCCGTAGTTCGGGGCCTTCATCACCGGATAATGCAAGTTGTCAATTAAACCAGAATTATCCTCCTGCCGGAAGCTCCGTAATGTCCAAAATATCTAATAAAAATTATGAAGACATGTCCGAAGCACGAGAAACAAACGGTGAGGCAATTAGTGACTTCAAAAGAACAGTTCTAAATGGCGAGCAGTTGCGTGAACGCTTGCTAAAATTAGCTGTCAAAGTAGCTCAAAATAATTCAAACGAGAAAATAGAATGCTGTGATAAGGAAGTGTGTGAAGAGTGTACGATATGTAGTGACTCAATATGCACAGATAGTCAATGTGAATATAACAAATTAATGCATAGTGATGGAACAATAGATGGAGGCTGTACTTCAGAAACCTGCACTGCAAATTGTTTTAAAAATATACCAGAAGCATCTATTGGTCAACGGCATAATTCTTTTAGTGCAGTACAAGGAAAATCTTATAGTTCAATTAACAAAATTTCTACTGAAGGTACAGTGAAAAAATCGCAAACAGTCAGTGACAATTTACATCCATATATACGAAAAGAAATCACACCCAAATCACAGCAAGTTCCTGTAAAATCAAATACGTTAAATAAAACCAAATTGAGAGATAGAATAGAATACACTGAAAAGTTACTGGCGGCTGAACTACGAAGTCTTACCGTGGATCGTTCATGTAAAACTCATAATGGCAATGGCAAGAAAACTATACCAGGTCCTGTGGCTGCTGTTCAGAAATATCAAAACAAAGCAAAGTCGGAAGTAGATTTAACACATTTTATTGGTGATAATGAATATGAGCATTTACCTCCGCCGCAACAATTTAGGGATGCCCCTCCACCGCCAGATGAATTTAAGGTAAAGAAGTTAAGTATATGCAAAAAATACAATGTTTACGCCAACACATGCAATTAATGTATTTATCCGGATTTATTTCCAGGATCCTCCGGCAAAGTCACCTAAGCTAAGTAGGTCAAGCAGTAAAGCATCAACGCCATCGAAAACACCGCAAAAGCAACAAATGCAACAGTCAACACTACAGCTTGACAATCCACTTTATCACGTCTGTGAAGGTAAGACAAAACATATTCATGTCCATTAGCGGGTTCCTATATTATACTGTTCATTTATTTACCTTGGATAATATTTGACATAAATTGTTTGCAACTAATATCATTTTTTCTACTAATGGTGCGGATAAAATCCCGGTTTATAAGACATACATGTTTATGGAATATTGCTTTTGCTTATGACAATACTAACCCATTCGCTTGTGTTAACAAGGCATTATGGAACGACGGAAACTCAAGCCACATCTGTCTGTGAATTCTGGAGGTGTTCCAACGGCAAGTACTCTCAATAAAAGTCAAAGCACCGGCGAATTGGCTAGCAGAAATGACAATGGAAGCAATAAAGGTAATAATAATCAGGACTTAGTCTAAGAAATAATTGTATTTTCTACGAAATTTACTAACCCGTAGATATTTCTTTTCCTATTTCTTTAATCTCAATTAACAATAATAATTAATTAAAACCTCTAACCCATACGAGTAACTTACAGTTCTTTAATAAAAGATAAAATAGTCAAACATAGCAGTTGCTATAACCAAAATTGGTACTAAACAATAATTTTATTTAATTTCAGAACGAGAAAGCAACCTCGTAAGCATATTCGGCCTAGTGGAATCTGAAAGACTTTTTGTGAAATGTCGGGAAGAATTTAGACAGAGTGTCAAATACCCTGGAGCCATATATTCTGATTTTCCTCCTGTTGAGAACTCTTTACCTTACTTTCATATCAGCGATGAATATAGAATGTTTAATCCAGAAGGTAAGTTATTGCAATATTTGCCGGCCTACCTTACTGCAACTCAGAGGCTCCGCGTTTGATATGGTAAATTTCGGAAACGAATTTTCTCCGTTATTCACAATGGTCTGGGTGTCTGGGTGTTGTATGTTATCCGTAACACAAGCGTAACTTGCTTAATTTGGGGATATACAATATGTGTGTTTGTCTGCCGATTATGATTATGATATACATAATAATATCAATTTTCAGTCTTTCACATTGTCAGAGCTTTTAGAGCGATTGATTTGAAGAGCAATTAAAATGTAATTTAATATTTGATTGTTTTTATTTTTAAAATTAGTCATAATGGTTTTAAATGCTAAGTAAATTATTATTAAATACTAAAAATTAAAAAATACAAATAAAAACTAAAAAATAAACTAAGTTATAAATAGTACAAGCGATTATAGACTGTGTAACAAATCGCTGCCAGATGGGAGCGTGCCCAGAAGGCTGGCTGCAATTAAATTCTTAGTTAAGAAACAAATAGAATCATATTTTATTTAAAATAAAAAAGTGGACGTTTTCGTAATTATTTAAAAACAATCAGTTGCCCGTTAGAACAGACCGCGGTTGAGCGAACCCAGTCTGCAAGAAAAGGGCTTAATGAGCCGAAGCCGTCAGGATTGGCGGATTATGGAGACGAAGATTACGGCGTTGCGATGGAACACCGAGGTGGTTTATTTGTTAGGTCCTCGCGAGCCATCGGGAGTCCAACACTACCTTACTTGCTGTTCCTGACTCCATGACGGATTACACCTCGTTAAAAAAACGGGACGCGTCTCAGAGACCGCTCAAAGGCGCCTTAATGAACAATTTGGCGCTCCTCCATATCTTTTCAAAACAAGCCACAACGGTGTTAGAGGGTGCCACAGAATTTGATACGTATCGCATTTTACGATAAATTGTAACATTATTTACATAATAAAAAACAGTAATTAAAGTACCATCTTACATTTAAAAATTACCATCATACTGTTTAAATAATATATGATGCGCTGTTTGAATCCTTTTACTTGTACAAAATTATAACGTCATAATTTTGTACACTCGTGCAAAATCTATGAGGCCGCGACGTTTCTGATGGTAAAGATACTGAACTGAGGTACTTGTAAGCCTACACAACGCCACAGCCAGAACAGTTTTTTAGGAGCGTAGAAATGACGATATAAGTAGGTACAAGTAAAATAAGTCAAATACCGCATTAAATTATTGTTAGAAAAGTAATTCAAATTATTTCTATCACGATATTTTAAAAGTTAGATCGTAAGATGTTATTTTAAAGCCTACCCTTTTAAATGTAAAATATTAGACTTTATTGTAACGTGTCCTGATCCATGTTGAATTTACTATTATCTACCCTATTCTTCATATTATTATTATTATTATTATCATTATTTCATATTAATAAAATCATAACATAATTTTTCAGGATTACATCTTATAATTTGCGTTCACGGTTTGGATGGAAACGCCGCAGATCTTCGTTTAGTCAAGACTTATTTAGAATTAGGCTTGCCTGGTGCAAGATTAGAGTTTCTCATGTCAGAAAGGAACCAGGGAGACACGTTTTCTGATTTTGATACAATGACTGACAGGTGAGGCATATTTTAAGAATGTAATTTCGTTCAGTTTACTTAATTTTCCAGATATACTTAAAACAATTTTTTAATATCCGTATGTTTAATTATGCGTCCCGTTTTAGCTATTTACCTATGTAACCCTAAAAATATAGTTTAGAGGCTGTCTATTAATTAATTACAAACTATTTATGTGGCATTATTGCTAATTATAGTGTTAGGGCTTCATAGTCAAATGGCTAAAACTTTACAAGTTTGTAGGTATTTTAGAACTTAGTAATAATTTTAGAATTACAGACTATAGAATATAACACAAAAGAAACAATAAAAATCTATAATATTAAAAAATTCTAAGCATGCCGTGTCTGTACGTTGAAGCTATTAAGAAAAACAGCTGGAATAGACTATATAAACGACGGAGAAAATGATGCATTTTTTTTTAGATTTCGTGTCTGTTTGTTCGGGAATCGCGTAAAAACCACGGGGCCGATTTCGATGCGGTTTTCGCTGATCGACATAAAATTCTTAAACTTAATATCTGCGCTATTTTTTATCCTAGGAACCCCGCGGGAAGTTTTCTGGGAATGATTTAAAATTATCAAATTTAAAAAAAATGGAATTCCAATGTGATTTTTCACTGATCGATAGCAAATTTTAGGTAACCTAATAAATATGTGATTTTTACCCCGAGAATCCCGCGGGAATTTTCCCAGAAACGGTTTGTCGTTTGTTCGGGTGCATAATAGTATATTGTTACACGAGAGGTGAAAGTGACCTATTTAGGCATGAGATGGTTTGGCGCACGAGCGTAGTGAGGGCGCTAATAGTTCGAGTGCCTAAATAGTCCTTTCACCCGAGTTTAACACTCTGCTTTTCATTTCGAATGTAAAGAAAGTAATATAAATAATAAAAAATTATTAATCAAAAAATCAACTACTTCTCCAATGAAATCGTTACATCCATATCTAAATCTGATGAACACATTTCAGTCTCATATGAAATTTCAAGTCATTTTTTGTCAGTAGCATTCTACCAGTATTTTTTTGTCACTAATGATAGTAAATATTTAGCCCGAAATGTAAATTAAATAATAATTTAGTGAAAAGTAATTTATAAGTATAAAATAATATTACAAAATTATTGATCTTTTTATATTACAATTTATGCCGCGATTTAATAGTGGCTGTAAAAGAAGTTGGGCCATACATACGTCGTATGTGTTATCTATGGTTCGCATAGTTTTTAAATTTTTTGACAGCAAGGAAAATTGTATCCCGGGGCAAAAAGTGCTGTTGTCATTCCTGTAATGAGACAACTCCAAGCGTACTTTCAGAATATGAGAAATGAAAAAAATATTCCGAAAGAGTTTTCACTAAAAGAGTAGCTTGCATACTTTTTTAAATACTGTGGTACTTTGTGTCCCGGGAATCTCGTGGAAATTTCAAGTCAAGCGTGGACAAAGTCGCGGGCATATCCTACTTATGAATAAAACAATTTAGCAATTGCTATGTTAAAATCTGTACGTTACTATTAACCATGCTATTAGGCGTGTTGTTTGTCGTAAGAATAGTATTTTAAAATTAGTTTTTATGTTATATAATTATAGATGGTCAGAAGGTAAAAATTATATTTAACACAAAAATGCAAAAGAAGTTCAATAGTAGAAAATGGGAGCTTTTATAGGAAAATGTAACCAATTTACGTTTTACGTTTTCGACAATTTGTGGTTTTATTATACTCAATCATAATCGTACAGCTAGTACCTTGCATATTGTAATAGTATTACATATTAAGTCGAACAGTGAACTTTAAAATTAAAGCAGGCACTTCACCTAAATTGTATTAGCGAGTAGCGACCCGCGTCTTCTCAAATTCCTCCACCAAATTAGAAGATTGTTGACTGTTATTTCAATTTTTCAGATTAGTGCAAGAAATCATAACCCACATTCAAAACTCAAGTGAACCGGCAAGAATAAGTTTCGTAGGACACTCTCTAGGCACGATCATCATCAGATCTGCGTTAGCCCGGCCACAGTTGAAACCATTTTTAGGGAAATTACATACTTTCTTGTCCCTAAGTGGACCGCATCTTGGGACTTTATATAATTCTAGCGGACTAGTTAATGCAGGTAATTAATATTTTTAATCATCTCTAACGTTAAATCACTAGTAGATGTTTCCTAATGGTTTAAATTTAGTAAACAATACCTACACGTGGTCGATTTATTATTAAACAAAGTTTTACCTCGTAAATATGCCACTACTGTGATTGAGCTTTCCCACTATAGCCGAACGGACGGTATACCTCCGACGCTTGTCTAAAGAGGATTACTTGGTTTCACATATCAGTAATCTAGTTGTGTAGGTTTCCTTACAATGTTTCCTTCAACACACTTAGTGAATGGAATAAAAATATTATACACATTAGTTCAGAAAAATTATCTAAGTAGTATTTTAGTAGCTGCCCAGTTAGGATTTGAACCCACGTTATTGGAATGAGCTGCGAGTGTCTTAGACACTAATCTATCACAAAGTCAATGTATTATATTTTTATTTCTTCCCCCTTCTGTACTTTAGATAACAAAATTCATCATAGAATATTTTTGTTCTGGAAAATGGTATAAGTTCGAGATTAAGATCCGAAGTGTAGGCAAGCAAAGCAGCATGAAAGTCCTAATAGTAGAACAAAGTACAATTGCGCTGGTAGTGCAACGTAATCAAAGAATCATTAAACATTTTCAGGCATGTGGTTCATGCAGAAATGGAAGAAATCAGGCTCCCTTCTCCAGCTTTCCTTACGAGATGCTTCTGACCCTCGACGTTCATTCCTCTACCGGCTAAGTGAGAGAAGTCAACTGCATCAATTCAAGCATATCTTACTTTGTGGATCTGGACAGGATCGTTATGTACCTTTACATTCCGCAAGATTGGAACTTTGCAAAGCAGCTGCCAAAGATGCGTCGTTACTGGGGCAAGCATATCGCGAAATGGTGTGTAGTCTTTTTTATCTCTCGTAATTTATCACATCCTAGCGGTAAATTCCGGTTATGTTCGACGCATGAGGTCTGGTGCCTGTAGTCTGGAGATTTCCTCACTTTTTCGCTTCCACTTCTCACGGTCTTCGGCATCCCTTTATAAGTTTAATTAATGTATGAAAAATAGAACATTTTGTTGAAAAACATCCCATTCCCTTTGTTTGCCGTTAGACATTCCTTCACAGAAATTGATCCTTTCAAGCTACACGATGATTTGGCATAATAATAATGTGTTCTCAGCATATTCGATTCTTGACAAGGGTAATTGATTTTTTAAAATCTAATCACGCCACTTTACTTTTCGCAAAATCGGCCTCGAGACTCCTTTGAGTGTTTTTCGCTATTTCGTATAGGATTTGACCCTGAAGTCCTACTTGAAAAATTCATCTGTATAAATCCGACTAGGGTTTATTGTGATTTTGTAACACCTTTATAATATGTGCAATAAATGATTGAATATTGATTTCGAATCTACCTCGGTTCCAATTCTATGAATGTATCTGATTGATATTTTACAATTATATGTGTGCAGGTGCACAATATGGTGTCTCCGTTAGCAGCCAGAGCCTCCACGGTGTCAGTGGTGCGGTACGACGTGCAGCACGCACTGCCCCACACCGCCAGTGCGCTGGTCGGCCGCGCTGCCCATATCGCCGCCTTAGATTCAGACCTTTTCATTGAAAAATTCCTTCTTGTATCCGCTTTGAAATATTTCCGATGAAATACTAACCTAGAATAATTTATACCACATCTATTCATTTTCACGTAATCTGATACTTGTAACTCTAAACGTAGAACGTACTGGCCTCCAGATAGAATGTGATCTTAGGCAGATTAGTATTCATTAGTAAATGAAAGCCAACTAAGGAATTGCATACTTTAATTTTTTTATGGTCAAAAGTTCTGTACTAAAGACTATAAAAGTTAAAAGTGCTATCGTAGTTTTCAAAAAATTTGCGAAAATATAATAAATTAAAATGGCGCCAGGTTAAGCTGAGACAGTTTTATAGCATACTATAATTTAGCACATTCTTCAGTTAATTTCAGGCCATTACTCGTTTTTGGAGGAACTTCGGCGAAGAGTGCTAGTGAGAGTTAGCTCACTAACGCCATTGTGATCCCTTTTTGGACTGTTATTGTGAAGGATTTTTGTTAACAATTTTTCATTTAACTATAACACATTTACTTATGAGAGCGCTCCATATAATTTCTATTCTCTGTACTCTGATAACAAACATACAAGCACACTGAAAGATATACTGGGTAATGATAAATTATAAAAAACATATATTTACTGCCCACCTTGAAAAACGTGACCTACCTAACAATCGACGAAATATAAGTGCAATTAACGCAAACTTTAATGTGTACAAGTTTGAAATGAATAATTAGACTTAAATTACAACAGACATTAATAACTTACCTAGATACAGCCAACATTATAGGTATATCAACAAATCATGATAAATGTACAATTTCAGCATTTTAAGAAGCATTTATATTCCTAAACTAAATTTGTGCGAAATTACTCGGTCTTATAAATAGTAAGTTGAAATATCCTGGCCACATTTGTCATAGGACAAGGCCGCGTCTCAACAAACATTGTTTAGGACGCCCTCCAGCGCCGTCCACCGTAAAACTGCCCAGAATAGGCATTGCATAGGGTCCTCAGTTAGGAAAGTTGAAAACCGTGATAAGTAAACGCAATAAAATTATATTAAAGAAATAAATAGATTGATTGATATAACATCATATCGTTATTACACAAATAATAAATTTTACAAAAAACGACTTAGAAAATCTAAATAAACCGAAACACGTAATAAGCATTCCTTTCACACACACATACGTCTATACCTAGACCTACGTCTCACTAAAGATGTAATTATTTTTGCAAAAACTTGAGCGCGACAGTTTTGATTACCGAATAATAAATATACATCCTGGCACGTTATTCTCACAGTAGGACTATATGCAAAAAGGTATTAAAAATAATATGTTAGAAGATTTTTTTAAGTCACTTTCCAAAAAACAGATGAAGGAATTCCCTATAAAAGTTATTTATTACAAATATGATATATTACGTCTAATCAAATAAATAAAAAATATGAAAAAGTAATTTGATCAAAAATTTAAAAGTCTGTGCTACTATTTGAAACGTGTGATAATTCGATTAGTCTAATTTAAAGATTGATTGTCTGAGGTGAGATAAACAATGAAATAAGTTTTAATTAAGTAATTATAAGGCGGATCTTTACACCAAATAATTAAGACTACAACTTAGTAAAATGTAGATAACTATAGTATAGACGTTATTTGTATTAAATCACATACTATTATTATTCTCTAAACAAAAATCATGCATACACCTAATTTCAGTCAACGCCAAAGTCTATGACCTTACCACATTGGGTGCAAAAGGCTGCGAAGTGCGTGATTTTCTGTAAAAGGCCGTTTATTACAGCAGCCATCTATTGCTAAAAGAGCGACGACAGATATTGTTTTTTAATACCATAATACCTACATATCTGTGGGAACAACCATAAACTTTGGCATAGGACTACCTACTTTGAAATGTGAATATAATTCTGAATCTATTCGTATTTTGTGGAACAAATATAAACGTTGAAACATGAAATTAAATACCAAAATGCCTATATATTAACTGTTATACAATTAAATCATTAGATCTTTGTGATTGAAATATCTCTCTTTTCTATTTGTTTTAGTTGAAATCAGCTAAACAGACCTATTTAACACTATACATACGTATGTTATATTCGCTAATAAAGGTGAATGATGTAAATTTACTTTATTAACGAAATAATTTTATCAAAAAATCATTAATCCTGTATATCTTCGCACAGATGGAATCGACAGGAAGCCTCATTATTATTACCATGTTATATAATTTAACAAACGTCTTAGAGAGTATTTTAGCATTTTATCTTTTCATATTTACCCTCTTTTCATAATAGTTGCACGGGGCTTATAAGCTCGTTAAGAAAATTGTTTTTCATAATAACGATTTTTTTTAAACTACTTAAAAACCTCGTATAATTATAAATAGGGGAGTTGGGCATCAATATTATGTTCCTGACGTCAGTATAACTGAAGAACCGACAGACATGAAAAAGGCCTACATCCAGGGCCGCAGCCTTAAATATTGAAAAAAAAAACTAAAAGTTAGAGAAAAGTTGTAAATTTTGATCGAATGTTAGACTGATGTTTAAAAATAGGATCACTTATTTGTTGATAACTTTCTTAGAGTATCTTTTTTATATTAGTAGTGGAAAATAACTTGATACAATGAAATACAGTTATTATCTGTTCTGTCCACTTCTCTCTAATTACATAATTAGTAGGTATTTAATACAGGGGCTTGAAAATTCTGAAACTAATAGTTCCGTAAATTGTGTAACTGTAATAGCTGTAGTATACCATAAATATTGCTCAGCGGTATACAACATGGGTCTGATGGGACATCAGTTATAATACGAGTAGTAAGAATACTTTGAAATTTAAATACGCATACATTTAAATATTATCCATACTTTTGTTTTCTCCAAATCGAAGGTGCTCTATTTTATTTATATTTAACCCGTAATTTCAATTTAACATCCTGTGTGCTCAAAAAAGGAAAAGATATAAACCGTAGCAGGACATGTAAACTACTAACGGACTAAAGGGGCTCATACACGTTCCTGCATTGCAGGCCTGCAGTGGGCAAGGCTTGTAAGACGCAAGAGTCATCCTGCTCGGTTGCAGCATGCAACGCAGGCTGCAACAACATTCACAGTCCTGCATTTCGCGGCGGTCTGCCAGGCAGACTGCAATACTGGACCCTGAATGGCCCCTTAGGATGCTTCTTGAACGCTAATAAGTACTAGATAGTTTAGGACGTCAAAGATTGTGTGAAATTATATATACATAGAGAAGGAAAGCAGTTTCCTGAGATCGGGAACAATATTCATCTGACAAAAATACTTGATTCCTTTGAAATTTTTATTCAGAGTATAATGGTACTCGTTTAATATATTACATAACGATACTGTTCGTATGAGAAAGATACGTAGGTAATATTATAAGGTATCTGTGGCCAGTTTTATACCCTAGCAGTTGTTAGGAATACCAAACTATTTTTGAATAGAATTATTGTATTCTTAGTTATTTTAAAATTGCTGATGTCCCATAGATTATAATAGTAACTTAAGTTAAAAGTTAGTCATAATATTACATATTTTATGTAGATCTATGTCTATCAAAAGACAGAAATGAGTTTTGTAAATAGATAAATATAGAAATGAAGTTTTATTTGTAAATCGTAATTATCTCTAATGGCAATGTGTCGATGTTATACACTACTTATATAATAATAAATAAATAATGCCTCAAGTTGTTTTTAATATTAGGTATCCTACATCTTCACGCGATATCATCAAGAAAATCTTGTAAATGAGACGTCGCGTCAAATGAAAGAACGTCGATTTCAATTTTACTATAATATAATTTTACTATCAAATGGTTATTCTAAAATCATAATCATCATTACATCACTTGTAATGATATGTGGAATATCTAGATTAAATACATACTATAACTATGGTCACGCCTGTATCCCATTGGGGTAGGCAGAGACGATGGGTCTGTAACTGTTACGATTCTGACAAATACTGTTCGCTTCATCTACATACTTTCATTAACCTCTTCATACATACACTTCAGATAATTATATCTAGACTAGAGTTTAACACGCGGCTGCGCCGCGGGTCAAACTCTAGTGCGTGCCTCATGTTTAAAGAGCAGGCGTAATACCTACAGGTTATATTGTGTTAAATTTTTATGTCAGTACTATTTGCCCCCTGAAAATTTACTTTATTTTATATCGCAAACTATCCATCTCTCGGGATGAAAAATATCTACGTCCATTTTTGGTATTAAAATTACATATCTAGAAAATTACACCAAAACCAATCCAGTACTTCAGAAGTTTTCCGTGAAAGCTTAACAGGCAGACAGACCGAATTACTATAACATTTTTTTATAGATGATGAATTATTATATCTTCTAAACTTGTAAAATGATTGGTCTCCCATACAATCTTTCATCCCCTATTTCAACCCATTCAAGTTTTATTTATCCATCTCCCGTGCCCTCTATCTGCAAACTACATAAAAGATAAAAAAGCCAAAAACACCCAAAAATGGCAAAAATGCCAAAAGTGCCAAAAATTACCAAAATGACATAAGTGCCAAGAGTGCCAAGTATGCCAAAAATGTCGAGTATGACAAAAATAACAAAAATGCCAAAGTGCGAAGAGTGTCAAAAATGCCAAATATGCCAAAAATGACCAAAATGGACAAAATGACAAAAGTGTCAAGAATGCCAAGAATGCCAAGAGTGCCAAATATGACAAGAAAATACCAAGAGTGCCAAGAGTGCCAAAAGTGCCAACAATGCCAAAAATGACGAAAATGGAAAAGTGCCAAATATAACAAAAATGCCAAAAATTACCAAAATAACAAAAATACCAAAAGTGCCAAGAGTGCAAAGAGTGCCAAAAATGCCAAATATACCAAAAATGGCCAAATGCCAAAAATAACAAAAGTGCCTAAAATGACGAAAATGACAGAAATTCCAGAAATGCCAAAAGTGCTCAAACTCTCAAAAATGAACAAAATTGCAAAAATTTCCACAATGACCAAAATCACTAAAATCGCCAAAATGACCAAAATGGCCAATATGATCAAAATGACCAAATTAACCAAAATGGGAAATCACAAAAAAACCTATCCTACTTTCTGGGATAACCTTTACAACAATCTATCCCATTATCCAAGATAAAAAAGTATCCCTTGTCCACCCTCAATATTAAAATTACATATATACCAAATTTCAGCCAAATCGATAGAGTAGTTTCTTCGTAAAAGCGTAACAAACAAAGAGACAAATTTATTTTTATTCCGGAAACTATCCCATTTTTCGGGATAAAAAGTATCCTATGTTCATTCTCGGCATCGAAAATATATAGGTACATACTGAGTGTCAGCCAAATCGGTCGAGTAGTTTTTCCGTGAAAACGGAACAGACAGACAGACAGAGTTACTTTCGCATTTATAATATTAATAGGGGATATATATATATATATATATATATATATATATATATATATATATATATATATATATATATATATATATACCAGCTGTACCCGGTAGACGCTGTCCTGCCTTTAAAAAATAAAAATCTCGAACCCGATTACAGCGTCATCTACCGGGACCAAATATTAATCTAAACTCGAATCAACTTGAACAGAGTAGAAATTATTAAAGTACTTATATCGCTATTATAAAATAGGGGTTGGTGGTCGAAGGATGAAAATTTAGGGTTGTATATATTTTTCAACGCTAAATCATAATAAAATATAATAAGAAATTTTATTAAAAAAAAAAAAATATATATTTAGGGGTGGGTCACCCTTATCATTTAGGGGTATGAAAAATAGATGTTGTCCGATTCTCAGACCTACCCGATATGCACACAAAATTTCATGAAAATCGGTTCAGCCGTTTCGGAGGAGTTTGGTAGCTAACACCGTAACAGGAGAATTTTATATATTAGAAGATATACATATATTAGGTTGGGGAAAAAGTTTCTTCGCATTTTATATAAAAATTCAAAAGTTTTTTTAGTTACAAATGTAAAAGTTTATTTACATTTGACTAAAGTATGTAGGTACCATTTTGTTGGATAACTTTTTGCTATCTTGTAGGTAGGGACGTGATCCTATTGCTATAAAAATTTTGGAGCTTCTGATCAAAAAACTGCGACAAGTGGTTTTGGCAGTCCTCTCGTGATGTTAACCTGACACTGCCTAAGGAATTCTGCAGAGACCGAAACAGGTGAAAATCTGAAGGTGCAAGGTCAGGTATAGTCCTGACGGCGGATGCATTAACACCTCCCAGTCAAACTCTCGTAATTTTTGCTGAGTGGCTAAAGATGTGTGACGTCTAGCGTTATCATGGTGAAAAACCACACCTCTTCTGTTGAATAATTTCGGCCGCTGTCTCTCAACGTTTTGCTTTTATCTTATCAGTTGTTGGCAGTACAGATCAGAATCGGTGGTCCTGCCTGGCGGTAACAGCTCGTAGTGAATAATGCCCTTCCAATCCCACCATACACACAGCATCACCTTGTTGCGAGTTAACCTGGGTTTCGCCACAGTCTGTGAAGCCTGACCGGCCTTTGACCACGATCTTTTTCGCACGTTCTTGTCGTACGTGATCCACTTTTCATCACCAGCTATCAGCTTCTTCAAAAATGGTTCGGTTTCATTACGTCGTAATAAAGAATCACAAATGAGTACACGGTTCATTAGGTTTTTTTCAGTGAGCTCATGAGGCACCCAAATATCGAGCTTTTTTGTGTACCCAGCTTTTTTCAAATGCGCCAAAACCGTTTTGTGGTCAATTCCCAGTTCTCCAGCTACATCGTAACTACTAATATGCCAATCTTGCTCCACTTTTTCAAAAATAGCATCAATTTTGTCCGTAACAGGGCGACCAGAGCGACGTGCATCTTTGATATCAAAATTTCCGGATTGAAAATGCTTAAACCAAATTTGCGCTACTCTCACAGATACTGCATTAGGTCCATAAACATCACAATTTTTTTTCGCGGTCTGTGTTGCATTTTTACCTTTTTTGTAGTAAAATTTTAAAATATATCGAATTTCTTCATTAGATTTACTCATTTTAACAATAAGAAAAACAAATGAAAATCACACATTTTCCTAATTTGAATTTGGAATTGTCTTCTTTAAAATTAAAACTTTTTAATGATACCAAAACCAGCCAGATACAAATGGTATAGCCAAAGAGATCTTATTACAAGTTCATACATACTATATGCGAAAAGACTTTTTCCCCAACCTATTATAATATTATATATATGCATATATAATATATACATATAAATATATATATGCATATAAATATATATTTATATATTATATGTGTGTGTGTGAGTAATACATGAATAGTGTTTGATTAACCATTAAACGCAAGAAAACTGAATAGTATAACAAAACGTACAAAATTCCCGCCAAAGATTTTATTTTTTACTGCCTGGCGACGTGATGCTGGTCAGTGCCGAGCTCGACAACTCATAGCATTTTTCATATATATTTTTTTCGCCCATCGTGTCGCGTTTATCTGCCGCTCATAGTGACAAGGTCGCAGGCAGGTTCTTATTCTTTAACAGAAGATTAGGTTCTACGAAACCTTAGAAGCCTTAGCGAATTATATGCTAAGATTGCTAAGGCTATACGAAAAACGTTTTTTCCTTTCGAAACCCTTCATCCTACGCAAACTACCAAGCAAGTGCAATTTTACAGAATACAAGCTTATAATAGTGCACCGAACTACTTTTCAAGTTCCCGCCAAAACTCTCCATAGACAAATGTTGTAACAACTGTTGCTGTCAAATTGAAGCTGCGCTGTCTAAATTTAATTTATGGCCTCGATAGTGAAAACCGCATCCTACGTCAGTGTTGCCAACGTATTACTGGAATTCATAGTGTTAGATTTATTTTATGTCAAAATGTAATTAGTAATAGATTTCGTATTTCACAAAAAAATCTAAATTCGGTGTATCTTAATCAATTCTCATGTTATTCTAACAATTTGTGACAATTGTTTTGGAAACCATCCAAGCTTCATGCAGAATAAAAAGAGGAGTCCTAAAAATAAATTCAATTACAGGTCTAAGAAAACGGGATCACTATAAATTAAGTTGTTTTGAAATCAGAAATCATTTATTCCTATCAAAGTTACACGTCAATTTCTACATCATTTAAATACACATGTCACAAAATAAAATTATAAATAAAAATTATGTCATATTGTAGGATATAAACTCCTCATGATTATAGATGTGTGCTCGACTAACTATTTTCTGAGCCGTGTTTTAAATGTGCCGACGGATGGTGACTTCGTTATTCTACTTGGTAGTTTATTAGCGGACCCATGACATGCGTTAATCTCCCCGATATCTCAAGTTTGTGTTTTACATGAATCATGTTATTCCTATGCCGAGTGAAGTGCGTGTGCACGTCACTATGCTTGGCAGTTACAACGTGCCGCCGATAAATTGGAAATAATTCTGGGCTATCTGGGCCTGAAAATGTTGTATGTTAGATTTTTAAAGGTTTTAATAGCGAAATGTTCAAGTTATTTTTACCCAAAATTATAAGTTTCCGATAAAATTAAGCTAGAAATTTAATTAATTGATCAGTTATTCATTGACGAAGATTGTTATGTGGATGCCAAATTGGTTTAGCTAATAAAATTTTAAAATATCAAACAAATAGGTAAGCAAATTAAGAAAAAAATAAAATTATTTTGTATTCTACAGCGGCCATAGGAATATGTTAGATTTGTTCATGAATATTGTTTATTATATGTTCTTGTCAATGATGATTTTTGAATAGTAACGGTCATCGAAAATAAGTAAATATATATATAATTCAATACTTGTTGTTTGCTTCCGCTGCGTGCCCATAACTTTATCCGAATATACTTAAAATGATATCTTTACATAATTATTTTATTTTTAATCTAAAGATACAGCACTTTAAAATTTTGTGTTCAGTTTAGAATTTTTAATAAAGATATGTTGGCAGCACTGGTTATCGCGTTTCGTTTCTGAGTTGGGTGGACGTTTATTTTCAGACTATAAGAAGTACTGTTAATTATTTTGGAATATTAATTAAATTTTGAAATAAAAACTTTATTAATTATACTTAAATCTAATAAAATAAAAAATATTTTTAGTGCCCTGTGCTGTATTATATTAATAGTGCATATTGATAATTTTGGGCAATGCAGTGTTCGTCACAGATCAAAATTTAATAATATATTGTGCATATTATCGTTTATAAAATGGGTAAATTGTTGAGTTTATTGTCGCGTGATGACTCAAATTGCTGTTCTTCGCCAAGAAATGATATATTCCTGGATTTTGAGAATGCCGCGCCCACGGCTACAGAGCGCGATGTTTATGAAGATGTCCAGAGAGTTTTACTGGATTCAGAAGGGATTTTGGAGGAGATACAGTGTTATCGAGGGGCAGGGAAGGAGATAAGGGAAGCTATAGCTGATCCGTCGCGAATATCCCAGGAGAGAGCTTGGCGCGCAGTAAAACCGCTTGTGGATAAGCTGCTTAGGTGTTACAACCACTCCCTTCAGTTGCAGCGGGTAAGGACAATGACTCACATACTTTTATAATACAACAATGAAACCCACATAAGGTTTGTTTGGAATATTTGGTAACAATCCTTTATCATTATTCATGAGACTGTGGGTAGTTCTGATAAACTATTACAAAACAGAACTTTGCTTTTGGTTAGCGGAATATTAAGTACAGCATATATCCATAATTAGGTGGGTTTGTCATAGTATTCTTTTCTCTACATATGTCAGTCAGTATTTTGTTGTAAATTAAATATATTATAAACTTCTTTTATGTAGCTAATATATTTACTATTACCCATTCCTTGTAAATTTATTGATTGTGTTATGAATAATATACAATGTTTATAGTCTGGTGTCAATCCCAAATAATGAAAAGTTTATTTAGCAAATTTTCACTATCAAGACTAAGCCACCTGCTTTCCTGTGAACTTGGTGAGCCAAGTTTTAGACCACTAAACCACAAATCCATCAAAAATATTTTAATATAAATTATGGAGTTATTGAACAATGAACCAATTTTATACAATAGTAAAAATAAAAATAATATATGAATAATGAATATAACAGTTACAAATGCTATTCTTACTATATACATATAAACAGACATATAGTAACTGTGAATTCATTTTAACCATGTGAATTTTTTTGATATCTGCTCTTTTGATAAGAACATGATGTCACAAAGATACTTTATCATAATGATAACAACAAAATAGAATTGTTTAGTCAATGACATGGATTTAGAATACCTATTTAAGGATATACATATAAAATCCCATTTATTTCATTAATTCCTATTTAAAAACTAAAATTGACTCAATTCTAACATACTAGCAATAGAAACTGACTTAATACACCTACATTTTCACTATGGCAATACAAATAATTCTAAATACTGTTAATTATATTATTTTACCTTCTTTTTCATTCAAATGCTTCTTCCTAATTTAGGCTTTTAGCAAAAATATTTAGATATGAAAGATTACACCTGAACTATCATATACATACATCTTCTAAATCACTCTATGACTACTTAAATATACATTATGATAGCATATTCCTAGAGTAAAAGTTTGAAAAAGATTGCTTTAAGCAATAAAACCACAATATATCCATTTATGTAACTATTACCACACTTTTATGTCCTGTGATTTTACATATCAAGGGCTTCGTAACAAATAGGTGTATAGACAAAAGTGTAGTTTTACACAAGGAATAATATTGTGAATAAAACAAAACTAGTAGATTGTATAAGGCTGAAATTTGGAATACCCTTCTTTTTAGGTACATTTGCATACTGGTAAGACTTTCTAAATTGCAACATGTATAGTATTTAGATAACAACAAAAAAATCACATTTTTGTGTATGCACCCATATGTTATGAAGCCCTCGATACATACATTTACCTGTTCCCAGTCACCCAACTGCACAATTGTGACAATTTTGTCAAACAATTTGCCTAATTAGCAGATATTTATAGTTACTGTTCTACGCTTTCAGATAGTGTGAAATATTCTACTTCTATTAATAAGCTAATATAATAAGATATTTTTTTAATCTGTCTGTTAGTTCCCGAGATTAAGGACTGAACCTACAAATTCTTAAGTATTATTAAGTTGGTATAGATAATATTACCTGGCCATATTATACTATTAATAGCTATGAATATAATGCATAAAAGGGTGCTTAATGCCCCATGAATGCCCTGACCCTGGTGTCATAAAGAAAGGTTACTGCACATAATAACATACAGTTCAACAAAGATCTATGTCTATCTACTTTTCATAGTAATTTGTTTTAAACAATAAATTTCTTGAAGTAATTTGATTTCTGATGATGAAATCTGTAAATTAATAAATTCTGAATCTGGAGGGAACTTCTTGCTGCGGTTTTCCCTTTGCACTATGACGTGATGTTTTTTAAGAAGGGTGTTTTTTAAATTTCTTAGAAGTCACTAACGTATTAGCGACACCCCTGGTGTTGTAAACATCCATAGGTGATGGTAACCGCTTTCTATCAGGTGGGCCACCTGCCTGTTTGCCTGCTTCAGTTAATAAAAAAAAACTACTGTACATATTAACTTTCTTAAGTATCTCCTCCTTCTCTTCTATCTCTAATTTTGTCTGTCTCTGTATCTCCTATTGTTTTCCTCATATATTTAAAATAATGCTATTAGTATTGACTCACTCAAAGCAATACCTCTAGCTTTAGTTATTGTTCTGATGGTATGGGACTAAAAATGTTTAATATTATTATGTTCTCTATTATAATACTTTTTATTTTGACGGATTTTGCGGGTTAGCAATTATCTCACATTGCAGTATCAGTGGTTTACGCCGACACATGCACTTTAACACACCAGACTAAAATTAGTAGTTGTCCGTACTGCAAACAGACTCTGATCTTTAGCCCAATCATTTCATCAATTAGAACAAATCTATTTATATATTTAATTTGTTTGGGAAACATACAATAATTAATATTCTTAAATATAAAACACAAAATTAATACATATATCAAACAAGTTTCCACTAAAAAATAATTAATATAAATAAATAAAAATTGGCTCAAATAGTTAATTACAAATAAAAATATACAGTTATACGAAAATTACATAAAATCTATCACTAAACACTTTACATCTATCTATCATTAACATCCTATGTAGTAAAGCCTCCTAAATAATTCGATCCTTTGCGCCGGATTATCATCTAAAGCGTGCATTTAGAGTACTTATGTAATTCGTGCTGAGTTCTGACGATTATGAGGACCAACCGGTCTATCGGTCCAATATTAAGCTTTCGACTGATGTATACCTCTAATGGTGCACTATACTGATACCAAACACCACCAATAGTCTTTCGTAGGTTACCTATCCATCCAGTATTGTTTGCGGTCCGGATACAATCATAAAAAAGGTTATTAGTTACATTTACGTCGCACGGTAACAAAGTACAATACCGAACGTGGTTAATACCTTTTCGGCACCTAATTGTACGTGTTTCCGGTTTATAAAGTCAGAAGCACATGCGTAATTGCGTACCTACTTCGTTATTTATTTAGTAGTAATATACAGACCACCGTCGCCTCGGGGCTCTTCATTTTGCATTTCAAATGGCGAAGCTGGCTTACAAATTCATTTGAATTTATTTATTTACTTGCACACACGTACATCATACTTCCGAGCCAAAATTTATGATCTCTCTCAGTAAGAACAGATGACTGTGTAGTAGACGTTCTTTCATACAGAATCAGTTATTTCTCACCAACTTCAAATAATTGGAAAAAACTGAAAGAAAAGACAAAATTCGTAACCATTATCGAAAGCACATATTCGAATTTCATGTACATCGGACAAACAAAATAAGTGTAACAAGTTAAATACATTATTTATTTTCGTATTGGTACATGGTATGAATGATTGGATTTTATTATATTATAAAAACAAAGATATAGTTGTACTAGGTACAGTAAGCTTTTAGAGAAGGTATGATTGTTAGTAAATCATTTAATAATAATGTAATTTATAAAGGAAACCTTATTGTTTATAATGCATAATACAATGTGAAGATTTCCTTGCTCCATTGTGATAACTTCTATAAGCTGGTAGGCACATATAATCCAAGGTAAATGCGTTGAAACAAGATGGCGGCATCGAAAGACACTAGGAATGATAATAGTCTAGTAAGAAACGAAACACATACGGCCACTTGTTTTAAAATAAAACTACCTCAGCGAAACATCACATCAAAGTTATATGCCCATATAACCTCCACAATCTCACGGGAACGCGACAAAAAAGACACGAGAACCCGTTCCACGGTCTCAATTCTCGTGCTTTACTCGCGAGAATGTGGAAGGCCCTATAAAACTTACAAAGCATACATAAACCCTACGTTTATAATAATCGACAATCATCCAATCAAAACAATCACAACTCATAGAAGTCGCGTGAGAAAATGTTAAAACATTGAACGAACACGAAAGGGGCAATGCTACCGTCAATTCTCACTGAGGGATGTGATTTGATGTGGTCATGAATAATGTGCTCTTGTTAACAACTCTTGGGACCCCGGTCTTTACAGCAACGGATCTCTTAAGCGTGTCTGTAAAATACAATAACATTAAAAATATACCAAGTTTTATAGTATTTTCTTTTCTTTCTTATTTTTTGTTACTGTTGTAAAACGGTCAAGTCGTTAGATTTAAAAAAAAATTGAAGTATAGAAAAAATAGCTGTCAGTCCACGCGCAGCGAAAGGTTCCGTAGAAGTGAAAAACCATAAAAATATTCAAGAAAAATGTTGTTTAGGCTAATTTTTTTTATTGCATGAGCTCAACAGAAAAACGGCCCATCTGATGGAAATCGGTTACCATCGCGTATGGACCTTTGTAACACCAGAGGTGCTACCAATGTGCTGACGCTCTTTAAAGGGAGACTGGAACCAGACCGCTAATGCCGGAACACAACGCAAGGTTGTTATGGCGGCATACTTTAGACCAGGGGTAGCCATCCAGACGGGCCTTACCACCTGGCTGTTGGGTTATTATGTCACCTTTTACGACAGCCCGCCCGCCCGCAGGAAATTGTATTCTTTCTCCGTTCCTGCAATTTAAGGTAAAAGTGCTTTTTCAGTTCTAAGATCTTTATTTTTTCTGAATTGTCAACATGTCTAGGTTTTCTATACAAAAGCTGTAACGATTAAACTTAAAGCTTCTTTGTTACAAACTCCACGGAAAAGGTTTTCTTTCATCTTTCATACCTTAGAGGTATAAGGGATGAAAGTTTCTTTGTTTGACATCAGACAAAGCATTGCAAAATAACGCAACTTTCTGAGTCTAGGAGTCTACCGTTCAACAGGTACAAAACAAGTAACCTTATTGTTAACACAAACTACCTTTCAAATGAAAGTGAATATATTCTAAGTACTTATTTAGTTAATCCCCACTGTTAACAAACTGTTGTGTACACAAACGCCAAAAGCCATTTAGAAAACAAATAAAACCACCGACTTAAAGTGTGATAATTGTTTAATGTAATTCGTAAGACGGTTATTGCGTACCGCAAATGCGATCCATTTTAGTAGTAACAATGACTATATGCGTAAATGTATTCAGTGTATGTGTGTTGACTTGTGAGGTTGAGTGGTACTAATAACATCTAGTTTGATTGCTATATACTTTGAATGTCGTTATATGCTTGTCGTAATATTTTTAACTAATGACGATTAAACAAGGGATATAGATGAATATAGGAGTAAGTAAGTTATAAAAGAAGTGTATGGAATGAAAAGATACAGTATACTGATCCCAAATGATGGAAGGTGAAAGGAAAAGGATTTCTATGATCATGTGTAATTTGAAATGTGTATGTTTATTACTCAATTAAATGGATAACCACCATCATTAATGTTAAGTGAATCAGTGACTACAGTGTCCGCGTCCCTCCCGTTCCAATAACGGCTCAAATCTACCTGGCTAGAGAAGAGCACGCACCGGTTAGGAGGTTTTTCTGACCTTATATGCTTATTGTTACAATTACCAGATGCTGACCGCAATGGAAATCGTCGTGACGAAACTGCATGCATTATCTTTACTGCAAAAATTGTCTGTACGCCTATATCCATAGTTATACCCTTCATTTTTGTACTATGAATTTGGCGGTCCACGCCAGACTTTGGTTACTTCGCAATAGATGTTTGCACAATTGATGTTTTCCATACAGAATCGATACCTGCACAAATTTATATAGATCCTAGATAGACTATTAAGCTTAGCAGGCAATAACTGCATTTAAATATACAAATTTGACCGATGTGCTGTAATTAAAATTAACTTTAACCACAAATTACATTGTTTAGTTATCTTGTGGAAAATGAAGGTTATATATTCCAAAACAGGAAGAATTCATTTAATATATTTATTATTGTTATAATTGAGTAGACATTGCTCGCTAATATAACATAAATTATTGTCTATTTCAAAATTATGATACATACTTTGTAGGTGTCATACTTTATAACGGCGACTTTGTATGAGCAACTGCGAGCTAATAACTACCTGCAGGGGGTTACACGTCGCACTACGATATGAAGTTTTCAAAAAAAGCGTCATAACATTCCTTCGAGGCTTTCAGCACGGTGATAATACCTCTAGTATTGTTATTGTCCATATACAATGGTGACAATAGAACACTTTCTATCATATGGGCCCTGAGGCTGGCGTCTGTACTCCAGTTATAAAAAAATAACGTTTGTATGATTCGCGTCATAGTAGTCATGATCAAATATATAAAAATTTTGTAGGCAAAGGTATTATAGTCTTCATAAATATCTGGGAATGTAGAATGCACGTTCTATAAATTATTTAGTTTGAGTTGACAATATTTTTAAAATTCTTGCATTAATATACATTATTTTTTCCTCAACATAAAGGAAAAATAAAAGAAGAAGAACAGATAGGCTAATTAATGATTTAAATAATAATTTTACATAAAACTCATTTATTTATTACATAATTTCATACACTTTTGTGGATACCTTCGAAATGTCATGTAGAAGAACCAATGCGAGGGTGAATCAAAAAGTTCTTGGAATCAGTATGCAAAATGCAAATATTTAAACAAAAACATTTTATTTTTCTATATAATCTCCCTCCAATTCAATGCATGTAGAATAACGCGTTTCTAACTTCCTTATTCTTTGCGAAAAATATTGTTTTTCTTGAATCTCGAAAAACTCTACGGCAACCATAACCGCGTCATTATCACGGAAATTATTATCGTGGAAACGTAGTTCCACGAATTTCCTCTTTTAATTTTGGGAATAAGTGAAAATCACTGAGGGCTAAGTCCGGAGGATATAGTAGGTGGTCAAGGAAATTGAAGCCAGCACAGCGGATTCCGTTGAGCGCAACTTCCGATCGATGAGCGGGAGAGAGCGTTATCGTGAAGAAACAACACGCTCAATGACAGTTTTCTACGACGTTTCTTTAATCACTTCACGCACTTTCAGAATTAAATTTGCATAATAGGATTCAGTAATCGTCGGCCTTTTTGCATGTAATCAATAAAAAATATTCCTTCACTATCCCAGAACACTAAGGCTATAATTTTGCCAGCGGTAGGACCAACTCGAAATTTGTTAATGGATAGAGAGGATGGCCGTTTCCAAGACATGCTTGTCTCTTAATTTCAGGATAGAAATGGTGGACCCACGTTTCATCCATGGTGACAAAGCGACGGCAAAAATTATCGGAATCACCCTGGAACATTTCGAGATTACGCTTAGAAATTTCCAAACGTCGCTTTTTGTTTTCGTCGGTTAACATTCGTGGCACCCATCTTGCCGACATAATCTTGAACCCCAGTGAATCAATTAAAATAGATTGCACGCTACCAAAAGATATCTTCAGAATCTCAGCTATATGTTTTAAAGTTATTCTTCTGTCTTCCAAAACCAGATACCAGACCCAGATCAGACCTTTTTGACATTTTCTTCCATAACGGAGGTTGAAGGCCGCCAAGAACGCGGGTCATCTTTACAGCTAGATCTACTTCTTAAATTCAGCCACCCAGTACGCAACCGTAGAATAGGGTACAGCATCATCCCCTAATGTCTGCTGAACGTCCGAAAAATCCTTTTAAGCTTTTTTTCAAGCTGAGATATTTAATACCCGCACGTAACTCACTTTTATCCATAATTTTGCGTTTTTAGCAACTCGTTGAACAAAACAATTTATTACGTGCGCACAAACTGACAAAAAGGGTGACATAGATATTGTATTATTGATACTCTTTAATTATAATATCGAACTTCTCCCAAAAGGATTCTAAGAACTTTTACCTAGGTAGTTCTCGTAAATAATGGACAGACGTGACAAAATTTAAGAGATATGTTTTTTCCATTCAGTTATGAAACCCTAAAAATGATAGACGCATTTATTCGTTTCATACATTTTAAAGTATAATGAATGGAAATTTGTAGATACATCAAATTCATAATTATTTATTTATTGGCAGATGATTTAAAATAAACGTTGTATATTTAGATAATACAAATTGATCTACCAAGAACTCAACATTTTTCAGTAATTCCAAATAACACTTATTTTGTGTATTGTGGTCAAATTTCACCTAAAATTCACTCGAGATTAATTACATCGCCATGCTCGCTTCTCGATGCTGAGGGTCTTGGAACATCGCCATAGAAAAGCTATATACCAATTACCTAATCATTATATTCCCATTATATGTAAATGTTATGGCATCGATAATTCATGTCATTGTCAGCTGCGTATAGTTGTTTGTTTCTATGATCTATAATAATCGAGTATCTATAACAGCGGCTTGGGAGCACCTTTAACATTCCAATAGTCCATAAAATGACAGGTGCGTCATGCCTGCTGCAAGGCTAAAATACTACCATTGGAAATGTGGAACCTAGCAAGGCATTTAAAGGCAGCTTTTGTTTCTCAGAAAGTTGTGTATAGCCATCTGCCATCTGTCTCATTATGGTATAAAAAGTTTGAATCGTTTGTTAAAACAAGTAAGTTTCGTCTTTAAGTTCTTTAAGAATCAATTAAGTTCGTTAATATTGAGCTTGTAGCATTTAATTGTTTATATTATTTGGTAGGATTCCGTCGCAAAAGGACAGCACCGGAACTATTACATTACAGGTCTTTCGTTATGCGACTATATGCACAGTAAATATAAACAAAATTTGGAAGGAAGGTCTCTTGTGAATCACTATACATTGGTACATATAATAGAGTTGCAAAAATAAATATTTGGGTTGATCGTCAAACATGTAACAAAATAAAACAGTATCTATACATACATGTAAGTATCGATAGAGAGATCTGGAAAAATTATGACAATGTTTATATAGCATTTTTACGTAGCGATAAATGAGAGTCATCCTTTTTTATATCTCGAGGAATGCATTTACGCATCGCCTTCCAACCATCGGGAGTGGCTACGAGGTCTCCTCCCAGGATTCGGCTCTGCACACACCTTACATCAGGAAGAAGTTGTGGGTTGCCGGTCGCCAGACTACCCAGTAAATCTACAAGCGTCCCTCCGCGTTTTGATGATGGGTGCACCACATTAATCAACTGTTGTACTGTACCCTTTATTGTTGCTGAAAATTGTAACAAAGTTCCATTTAGTACAAATTATATTATACACTTTCAACGAAGTATTTTACGAGTTTTTATTATTACGAGTATGTGGAATAATTTTTGAAATATCTAGTAATTTCGCTTACACGTTTTCTTTTGAGTCCCCTGGCTGGCTGGTCCTGGAACTCTAAAAAATGGACACAGTATTTTCCGATATCTATAATCTGGTTGTATTCAAGTTCCATGCTAGTTTACCTTCTAGAGAAGTGTGCTCCATCCTACACCATAATAGAAAATAAATGCCAAGTGCTTGCTTTTGACTGTTAATCTAATTTCGTTTCCCTGTTGACTATTATTTCAATCTAAAAGAAACCGCATCTGAACAAAAAAAGGCATTTAACTGTATGTCGTAAACGTTCCCTTCTTACAGCAGGCAAATTAAATCCTGTACCGATAAAATCTTTTCTTTAGAAGAAAATAAAAAGCATAAGCTTTTCTTAATGTTAACCAAGCCTGCGAAATTACAAAACAGACCGGGGCGGTCATCATTGCGCATACATTACGAGAAAGTTCTTTCTCTGCAAAGTTATGGAATTCATTAATTCTTTATTTTTTAATAAAGGTTTACACGCGGCTTCAGTCGCGTAAACTCAAGTTTTATATCTTTTAGAAATTGTACTATTTATAAAAAAAATCTCTTCTTTCGTATGATCGAAATTACATAGATAATAAGTTCTTATTAGAATTTAAGGCTTGTAGTCCAGAACAATAAATATGTTAAACCAGCGCTTAATATGATAATCCGCCCAAATAAAATGTTATCTATAACCTAAAGGTACGAATCATTATCGAAAGCACAGAAAACAAATATAAATATATAAAGAGTTCATTCTACTTATCTCGCCTAGACGTCCATTCCATATCCTAAGAAGACAAACCTACTTTCTTGAATAGTAGTAAACATTTTCTGTTTATTTCCATTACCGAATTTAGGTACATAAATACTAAATTTAATTAGACTCAGTTTATTCGGTTCGCTCGCACAAACTTCAAATATTAATTGAAATAGGATCATGTGTGTAAACACATGTCAAATCAAAATATTTATTTAGTTACTATGTATTTTCGTTAATGAGGGTAACCTTTAAATTTAATTAACGAAAATACATAGTAACTAAATAAATATTTGACTCATTTCCAAGGCAAGGAACAAATAAGCATCTAATCAAAGTATTCGCATTTATATTTTAGTATGGATTAAAAAATTCTGAGAGTCAAGTTCGGAACAATCCAATGTTTCCGTAATAACTTGTACAACATGTTTCTAAGTTGTTGAAAGTTATTCGCGACAAACAGTCCCAAGTGGCCAAAGTTGCAAAGCATTGGCACGTAATGTGCAACTGGGTTTATTAATGTCCTATTGTTTGAATTTAATATTTGCTTGTGGGCGCGTTTTCCTATTTATGGTACACACGTAGGTGGTTCGATATAATATAATGTATTGATTTGCGTTTGATTTAGATGAAAGTTTTATAGCTCTCTATTTACTGTGGGTGATTTCAAGAACATTTTTGTAATTTAAAGAAATAATAGAAATGTTTGTAAAAACCATGTTTGTTGTTGATGAAAGGGTAAGTTTTGAAAAAGATTGAGTTTGTATTTTCACTAGAGTTTACTCCGCGGCTGTGCCGCGGGTCAACCTCTAGTGCGTATCTCTTATATACAATGTAACCTTTGCTTTAAAGAGCAGACGGTACAGGTTACATTGTATTTAATACTTTATGTATTTGCCCCCAAAAGATTCACTTCATTTTATATCGCAAACTATACCATTCCTCAGCTATCTGTAAACTACGTTATCTGTCTAAGTGACAAAACATGACAAAAATGACAAAGTGAACCAAGTGGACCAAGGGGACCAACGGGACCTACGGGACCAACGGGACCAACGGGACTAACGAGACCAACTGGATGAAATGGATAAAAAACCTATCCCACTTTTTGGGATAACCTTTACATAAATCTATCCCTTTATCCGGGATGAAAAGTATCCCTTGGCCACCCTCGGTATTAAAATTTAATATGTACCGAGTTTCAGCTAAATCGGTCCAATAGTCTTTCCATAAAAGGATAACAAACAGACAGACAAATATATTTTTATCCCGGGATAAAAAGTATCCTATGTTCATCCTCCGCATCGAAAATATATATATAATAGGTTGGGGAAAAAGTCTTTTCGAATATAGTATGTATGAACTTGTAATAAGATCTCTTTGGCTATACCATTTGTATTTGGCTGGTTTTGGTATCATTAAAAGTTTTAATTTTGTAGAAGACAATTCCAAATTCAAATTAGGAAAATGTGTGATTTTCATATGTTTTTCTTATTGTTAAAATGAGTAAATCTAATGAAGAAATTCGATACATTTTAAAATTTTACTACAAAAAAGGTAAAAATGCAACACAAGCCGCCGAAAATATTTGTGATGTTTATGGACCTAATGCAGAATCTGTGAGAGTAGCGCAAATTTGGTTTAAGCGTTTTCAATCCGGAAATTTTGATATCAAAGGTGCACGTCGCTCTGGTCGCCCTGTTACGGACAAAATTGATGCCATTTTTGAAAAAATGGAGCAAGATCGGCATATTAGTAGTTAAGATGTAGCTGGAGAACTGGGAATTGACCACAAAACGGTTTTGGCGCATTTGAAAAAAGCTGGGTACACAAAAAAGCTCAATATTTGGGTGCGTCATCAGCTCACTGAAAGAAACCTAATGAACCGTGTACTCGTTTGTGATTCTTTAAGAACCTTTTTCCCCAACCTAATATATATATTAGGTTGGGGAAAAAGTTTCTTCGCATTTTATATAAAAATTCAAAAGGTTTTTTTATAAAGTTTATTTACATTTGACTAAAGTATGTAGGTGCCATTTTGTTGGATAACTTTTTGCCATCTTGTAGGTAGGGACGTGATCCCATTGCTATAAAAATTTTGGGGCTTCTGATCAAAAAACTGCGACAAGTGGTTTTGGCAGTCCTCTCGTGATGTTAACCTGACACTGCCTAAGGAATTCTGCAAAGATCGAAACAGGTGAAAATCTGAAGGTCAGGACTACACGGCGGATGCATTAATACCTCCCAGCCAAACTCTCGTAATTTTTTCTGAGTGGCTAAAGATGTGTGAGGTCTAGCGTTATCATGGTGAAAAGCCACACTGTTCACACATCTGTTGATTAATTCCGGCCGCTTTCTCTCAACTTTTTGCTTTAATCTCATCAGTTATTCGCAGTAACAGTTCAGAATCAATGGTCCTGTCTGGTGGTAACAGCTCATAATGAAGAATGCCCTTCCAATCCCACCATACACACAGCATCACCTTGTTGTGAGTTAACCCGGGTTTCGCCACAATCTGTGAACCCTGACCGGCCTTTGACCACGATCTTTTTCGCACGTTCTTGTTGTACGTGATCCACTTTTCATCACCAGTTATCAGCTTCTTCAAAAATGGTTCGGTTTCATTACGTCGTAATAAAGAATCACAAACGAGTACACGGTTCATTAGGTTTCTTTCAGTGAGTTCATGAGGCACCCAAATATCGAGCTTTTTTCAAATGCGCCAAAACCGTTTTGTGGTCAATTCCCAGTTCTCCAGCTACATCATAACTACTAATATGCCGATTTTGCTCCACTTTTTCAAAAATGGCATCAATTTTGTCCGTAACAGGGCGACCAGAGCGACGTGCATCTTTGATATCAAAATTTCCGGATTGAAAACGCTTAAACTAAATTTGCGCTACTCTCACAGATATTGCATTAGGTCCATAAACATCACAAATTTTTTCGCGGCTTGTGTTGCATTTTTACCTTTTTTGTAGTAAAATTTTAAAATGTATCGAATTTCTTCATTAGACTCACTCATTTTAACAATAAGAAAAACAAATGAAAATCACACATTTTCCTAATTTGAATTTGGAATTGTCTTCTTTATAATTAAAACTTTTTAATGACACCAAAACCAGCCAGATACAAATGGTATAGCCAAAGAGATCTCATTACAAGTTCATACATGCTATATGCGAAAAGACTTTTTCCCCAACCTATTATACTGAGTTTCAGCCAAATCGGTCCAGTAGTTTGCCCGTGAAAACGGAACAGACAGAGTTACTTTCGCATTTATAATATTAATAGGGATTAATAGGAATAATAGGATTACGTTTTTAAGCGGTTAAGGTGTTTTATATGTTTGTTGCTAACATATTTCCAAACAGAAAGAAAGTACGAACTATTTGTTGTATAACATAACAGGTAGGTGAAAATTTTATAAACAGAACGAACAAACATTTTTATTATCACCTTGTTAGTTTAGTTTTATACTAGGAAATACGATGGTCAATTTTAATTACATGGGTGACATATTTTACAATAAATTCTAAATCGAAATAAAGTAAAATGATAAAATTTTCTTTTTTATTATAAACAATAATTCGTACGCTATTTGACTCTTTAATTAAGGTATGTGGCCACAACTTGCTACCCTCGTACAAAGTCTAGAAGGCTACAGCGTTTTGTAATATAATAAAAAATGTATCCGTGGATTTGATTATCAACTATCCTTTCTGAAAAGCTCATAGATCCAAAACATCTAATTGAAGCTACAGGTTACCTTTCGAATTCAAAGTAATTTATTTTGTGTCAGGTTTGATTTTAAATATGAAGACCATATAACAATCATAGTATCACCCATGTGACCCTAGTGTCATCCCTGGTATTCTCCTTCCATGTCACTGGCCTAGAACCGACATCAAGGTCCTGACAATATACTTGACATGTGGAATAATTTCCTCTCCCATAGTTGTCTACAACCGCGTAGATGATCGTGATGTGGAACAAAAGTTAATGGTGCATGCAGGACGTTGCTCTCGCATCATAGAAATGCACACTTTCTGAAGCCTATGAGAATGATGTACGAACGAATAAAAAGTTACACGGGCTAATGAATTACTAAATTGCATCTACGTAGTAGCAGTTATTATAGAACATATACATATGTCCTTAACGAATGAAAAGCAATTGGTTTTTATTTATAATTTAGTTAATCGGCATACACATTGTATGTTCAGAATTTTTGTATTAAGTTCATATTTGATTTGCAAAAATATGACCATGTTTCTGAATTTCGTATGAAGCTCAAGTGACTTCTTATTCGTTTTCGCCGGAATACTCACATTCTAACTCCTTTATAACATACTATTTAATCCTAATAGATCTCCTTATCTTGAGGAACGTTTTGTATTTCTTCGCCTCTCCACTTCTCGCAATTTGCGCTCAAATACATATCGTAGACTCCTGACACCTGCACACACTTCATCCTTTTATGATAACTCTTTTACAGTGCAGGCTCTCAAATTCTGGAATGCATTGCTTCCTACTGTCAGAGAGGCCAAAACATTACCGGATTATTTTCGGAACTCACTTAGAAAATACTATCCGTCTTTAAATAATTATGTCTAATATAATAAACATTTACTTATCTTTTGTAATATATGTTAATATAAAATACTTGTCGTATGTAATGTTAATATATATATTTATTTAGATAATTTCGCATGTACGTATATATTGGTATTCTACAAATGTGTTTGTATTTATGGATGTATTAAATTTATTAATTAGTGTAAGTATGTATATTTAAATTGTACAGTCCTGTCTTTTTCTACTCTACCTACAACGCTAGATTACTTAAGAATTTATTTTAAGCTAGGTTGCCTGGAAGAGATCGTTTTTAGCGATAAGGCCACCTGTTGTTTTGCCAAGAAGTATTGTAATTATGCATTTGTTTTTGTAATTGTTTATTTTGGTGAGCAATAAAGTGTCATTTAATATAATCTACTTGTATATCCCCAAGCTGAGCAAGTTACGCTTGTGTTATGGGTCATATTCAACGGAGCACTCTGGGGACGATAGCAGAGACCTAGGCCATAATAAATAACAGAAAGTTCTTTTCCGAAAATCACCGTCCCAGGAATCAATACTGGAGCCTCTACTTTTCAGTGAATTCGGCCGGCTAAGGCTTAGCCCACTCAACCACAGAGGCCCTCAAATCGTATTGTACGAAATAGACTCACCAAATTTCCCATCTTTCTTATCCCATCACCTTATTCCATACCGCTATCTCTCTTCCATTTCTCCTGTCTAACCCGTCTATCCCAACCCATCTTTTTTATAACGGTGAGGCAATGCTGTTGCGCATCCCCTCGGGCCTACAGAGGAGGCAGGCCAAACGCCGGCTACCGGACTACCCACTAAACCTTCCAACGAAACGCTGCGTCTTTGTGAGGTGTTATGGGATATATCGTAGGCATTGTCCCATGACACTACCCCTATTCTATTCATCCTAAATGCTGGCAACGCGTTGGCTGCGCCCCTGGTGTTGCAAATGTCTACAGGCGTCGGTAACCACTTTCCATCAGGTGCTCCGCATGCCGTCCGACTGTTTCTCAGCTTCGCAATAAAAAAATGAAAAATAAAATTGTATGACGACTCTTTTTTATAGATATATATATATAAGTATAGCAGTTTCACTTAATGTTTGGTATTTACTTTGAAATCTCTGTCTTTGATTTCAAAATAAATACCAAATCCTACAATTTATTTATAGGTAAAGACCTTAGTCTAGACTAGCAGCGTCAATTTAGTTTAGCTTCATTTAACTTTAACACAAGCCATTCTGTCCCTGTAATGCTATTAATAAACAAAATGTCACCCGCGCTCGTTGTCTAACTTTCATGATACTGTGTAATGCATACGTCACGCAATTAAGAAAATAATTTCTATTATTTAAAATTGTATACTTTGTTAATCGTCATAAATCCATACAACATTAGTATGTTCATTTCTTGGGCCTTAGATATTATTCAAATTATTTCTCAGGTCCTTCAGTTTTGTTCTTCGTTAAAAATCTCAGTAATTACCGTATAAAGTATCTCTACATACCAAATTTCAACGTTCTCCGTGTCATTGATTTCGAAAATGAAATTTTGAATAGTCTGTAAATACTATTTTGAGCCTATATTGAAATATTCGGTTTTTGAAAACTTCCAGTGCGAATCGAATAATTTACGGCAGGTTTCCTTTGTTATATCTTCTAGGAGGTAAAAAATATTTTATACTCCTATACCGTTTACACTGTTTTTCGAAGGAGTTAAAAAATAAAAATTTCAGCAAAATGGCTATTTTCAAATAGTTACCAAAAATATGTTTTTACTATTAGTGATGAATAGGCGAGCTTGTCTTTGCTTTACCTACATATATTGTATATATTAGCTTTATTATGAATTTGTGATTAACTGATAATAGTAATTAAGTAAAAAATAAGACATTGTTTTGTAAATACATTTCTTTACCTCTGCTTTTTAACCGACTTCCAAAGGGAGGAGGTTCTTAACTCGTCTGTATGTTTTTTTATGTATACGAATGTAATCACGAAAAAGAAAATGTATGTAGTATATGCACGTCGTGTACATAACATATACTCTTGCTCATAACCGGGGTTAACATCTGGCTAAATTTATTGCTCAAATCTCTCAATTGGTCCGTTAACTGGTGTTAATTTAATTACCGCGCCCTCCACTGCCGATCACGCGTTAGCTCTTAATTGTACATTAAGTACGTTTTTACGCCTTATCACTTAATTTGTGTAACAATCGGTGTTAGTTAACACAATTGTTTATTGTAGTGTCAGATCTATCTTTTTTGTTGCATGTATTTGTTTGTATACTTATTTGTTAGCCATAAGCTATGGGTTTTTTAAAATATGAGTAAGTATAGCAAATAGACAAACAGGCCCACTAGATCGAATGCCTATGAACATTTATATAATTAGAGGCGCTATCAAATGTGCTGCTGGTCACGAAGCAATTTTTATACCGTTTTTTTATAAATCCTATATCTTAATGCTGTGTATATTCTTGTGAGTGTTAAATTAGTTTTATATTTTAATCGGGGCAATAAAGAATAAAATAAATAGATAAAAGTAAAATGTATAGGAGGACATTATGACGTGACTGACAATGCATTTACGATATTTTCTTAAGTTTTCGCGACTAATATACGTAATAATTTTTGTTTTATTATTCCCACGTTTCGGCCACTTCAGTAGCCGTGATCACGGAAGACAAATATGTCAAGTGTCAATGACAATGAGTATTGTTAAAGTTTCATTTAGCCTACCGCCAACTTGTTCATTTTAATTATTCAGTTTTAATTTTGTTAAGGTTTATTATTTACTCTATGGGAGCCTAATCTAAGAAAAGTTTTCTTGAGAAGGGAAGAAGAGTTTCTTGCGCCGCTTCTTCTGTTCAAGCCACAATATGTCGCGAATCGGTGGTAAATTAAATTTGGCTTCCATAGAGTAAAATGAATAATAACAATAAAATACATACATACATAATAATATCACGCCTGTTTCCCATGGGGGTAGGCAGAAACTATGGATCTCCACTTGCGACGATCCTGACAAACAACTTTCGCTTCACCTACTTTCATTCACCTCTTCATACATGCACGTTTATTTGAAATGCTTTTTACCTGACCTCTCTTTAACATTTCTGATATTTGGTCATGGTGTGTTCGTCTCGGTCTACCGGCAACAACCCTACCATTCACAATACTGTCATACACCTGTTTTGTGATTCTACTTTTATCCATTCTCTCTACATGTCCAAACCACCTTAACATACCTTTTTCAACTCTTGTTATTACATCTTCTTTCAATCCACAACGTTCCCTTATCACACTGTTCCTTATCATATCATTCAAGCTAACCGCACATATACTTCTCAAAGCTCTCATTTCAATTGCGCTTATCCCACTTTCATGCTTCTTCTGCCATACCCAACTTTCACTGCCATACATTAGGGTTGGCACCAACACCCCTTTATGGACAGCCAAGCGTGCCTTTACAGACACTTTCTGGCTGTTCATAAAAGAGTTTAGCGCTCCGTTCACCTTATTACCTGCCATAACTCTCCTTTCAATATCCCTTTCATGCTTTCCGTCTCTGGAAAACATGCAGCCTAAGTAAACAAATTCTCTGACTTGCTCTAACTTTTGATTTCATATCTGTATATTACAACTTGTCATTCTTTCATCTCTTTCAAACACCATAATTTTCGTCTTATTCACATTAATTTTCATACCCATTCGCTCAAAAGACTCGTTCATAATTGTTACCATCTCCTGTAACTCCGTTTCCGATGACGCAAGTATAACCTGATCATCGGCGTAGAGTAGACATTTGATAAGTAACTCATTAATTCTTAAACCACTTTCGCTTTCTTTCAAATTGTCCAAGCAACTGTCCAAGAATATGTTGAACAACCACGGCGACGCTACACAACCCTGTCTAACACCCTTTTCAATGCTAAACCATTCAGTGTAGGCGCCGTTGACCCTAACACAAGCACTGGAATCACTATAGAGGAGGGACTTCAGTGATCGTATCAGGTTGTCTGTTATCCCATACTTAGCTAGCGCCGACCACAGTTCACTTCTTATCACTCTATCATAAGCTTTTTCCAAATCAATAAATGCACAATATACGTTTTGACCTTTGGCCAAAAACTTTTCATTTATGCATCGTAAAGTAAAGATATAAAATTAAATAAAAATGAACAAATTGGCGGTAGGCTAAATAAAACTTTAACAATATTCACTCTTCCGTGATCACGGCTAGTGAAAAGTGGCCGAAAAGTCGGAATAATAAGAACAAATAAATTACCGCGCTTGAAACCGTTAAAACGTGGTTTTATACTGTATGTATGCTTGAAAAGTGGCATAGATATGGAAGTATAGGAACTTTGTCGAACCCTAATATCTAGGAAAAAGTGAAAGAAAAGCGTAAAGTGAACTGAAAGGCGGGATAAAGACTATAATATATTTATTTTGTCATATTGTTATAATAATGAAATCTATAGCTCCCTACGGGTTTGACAGATTGTCCTTTACGAATTTTATTTACATGGATAAAATTCAGTCTAAATAATAATATAGTTTTGTGATTGTGTTCTTAGCGTGTCTACAATAAACGAATAATATTTAATCTTATCTGAATATCTATCTCCGCTATATTAGGTACCTATCTATATGTTTCAACTTGGAAATTACTCCTTCCTCAAGCAGTAACATAACCTTGAAACCTATCAGGATCATTTATTACTTATGGTTCTTATTATTATACTGAACATATGCAGCCCATATTCGATACAGAACCATTTACGGTCTTACATCATCGTTTAACTCCAAAATTATCCTCGTTAACGTTTGGGATGAATGTCGTTTGAACCGAAACATAAAAATAAAACATGTGAATCAACACCCTTTTTTATTTGTGAATCATATTCGAGATACATGTTAATAGGCATTTTCGAAAAATATTGTTTTCTATCTTATGTCTATTAGCCTGTTAGTGCATGTGTCCAAATGCAACTTACTTGTAACTTTAAAAAACGCGTTAATGATTAGTTACATTAGTGTATATGCATGAGGTGTCTGTCAATGTTTAACGTCATTAACAATGTCGCATCTTAAATTACGCATTAAACCTTTGGATACATCTGCGCGACACAATAACCAAAATTATCCCTGGGGTAGCAGCGACATTATTGGAAATCTTTACAGTTTTTATGACAGAAAACTCAAGATGACTGTTCTATTGTAAATATTTCATAATTAATATGAACAAGTTTGCCACTTTAGTAGTTTTAGCATTAAATTAACGTCTTTTATTATTAATGTTTTTTAGATAAGGATAATAAATTAATCACCGCAAACTCGATTGTAACGGCGGTTCATTTGTCCTATTTGTGTTTAATGGGTATTTTTAATTTACGGACAATGAAAGGAAATTCACTATAGCTATAGCGTAATGCAAGCCAATAAACCTACAATAAACAGGCGATCAGTACATACTTAATTCCTTAAATCGAACTGGTAGCTCCGGGTATTAACGCTGTTAAACATTGTGTATGTAATACATATACATAGTTTTATTTCGTAAGTATTAGCTTATACAAATACACAAAATTGCCTGCCTTTGTCTCGCGCAATAATAATACTAGCGCACAAAACGGCTTACTGCTAGACCTGGGTCTACTTATTTCTGGGGTTAAATACTTGCCAGACTTACTCAAAATAGAGAGAGGAGTGTCACATCGGAATCTCTGTGTATAGGTTACCTCACGTTATTTGTAAGTAAAACAATAAACATTAAATAAGTCGCTAATGACATATTAAGTTCATAGATTCAAAGAAAAAAGGGTAGTCTCTCTGGATATTCGTAGAATGTGTATAGAGACGACATCTCAATATCCTGAACAATACGTGATTCAGTCTCGTTCTAATTTGTGTGAATCATTGCAATTAATATACAGAAATGTATAATGGCAGGATGAAGCGTTATTAAAAACAATGTTTCTATAAAAAGCGCGCTTCGTTGGTCATCCTTACCACTTCGGAAGCTAGCAGTAATAACATTGTAAAGATTCTCTCTAGCTAGACTGTTATTGTTTTTAAGAACTACATATCTTTAAATTCAGAACTCTTTTAAATTCTACAGTAAGGTACTTTCATAAGTACTGAAAGAAGTTTATAGTGGAAATTTGAAGAGTGATGTTTTGCAATCCAGCAGTTTTTAAGTGAGAACTGTGTGTGAAAAATTTCAACTATTTGTGAAATGTGATTTTGATATTCGGCAATCGCAATCTACTTCTGTTTGTGGGCCTTCTGAAGTTTATGCAAGTTTCTTCATCCAGGCCTATTTTTACTCATTTAAATACCTATCTCTCCGAAAACAAAGAAAAATCAAAAACGATTTGTATAGACTTTCTCTCTTATCATTGAGATGATTGATATAATCATAAAACATGACACGTTTAACTGCAGCACCTATGTTTATAATTCTATGTTGAATTATCTTATGCATACATTCATCTCTGTCTATGCAAAAGTAGCAGTTATTTGTATAAGGGAAATACACAAGCGTAGCCTTTTGCAGAATTTATATAGTACTAAGTTCTAATAATAAGAAGTTAGTTGTGAAATCGAAATGTTTATTATAAAGATCAAAGGAGGCAGAGATATATTTTATTGCAATTACAACACTTCGAGCAAGATGTCCTATGATTGGGAATGAAACACGTGTCAAGTTTGTTATTTTCAAATTAGAAGTTCATTTTATTTTATTTTAAACACCTCTGAAGTAAGACTGTCCATTGTATATTAACGTTGTATGCCTTGATTACAACTGACGAGTAAAGTGGCAAAACAGTGCCCTCGGGTGTGTGCTCGATTCATATGAATACTTACGCTGGCCACGCACTAGGCAACTGGATTTAGTAGCCAGCTTGCCTGGTGACAGTTCCAGCATGCCTGTTGCGACAGTACAGACTGTTCTAGTATTCCATAAATCTGGAATTTTTAGTGGTAGGAGCCTTTTTTCAATCTTCTTTTTCACATCCATTTTATTCCGTTATTGCATTGAAATAACCACAGAGCAAAGAAAACCGTCGTTCGTCTATCACTGCGATGATGATCTTCTGTGCTTTGTGGAAACAACTGACTGGGCGCACATGGAAAATAAATATAATCACTTTCTCGTCTATCTAACTCTGATGTAGTAGCATTTTACTGCCTCACCACTGTACTTGTTGTGTGTGATGAAGGCCCTAGTTGTTATTCAATTTCCGCTCCCGCAGACTCGCTTGTTCGAAAAGAAAAAACACGTCAGTGTTAATAATATCTGAGTACTAGACTGACGATACTGTCTCGCCACTACTCGTGATGTCTAATCAAGGTATTAGTATAGCTGATCTATATGTATAATAATAGGGTTAACATACAAATATAAACTCAAGGCCTTTGATGCGAACACAGGTCCCTTTTCGCAATAAAATATTGTTATGTTTAGATGTCGTGACTGAAGGTTGACTACAACCAAGTCGTTTTCATATTCCGTCCTCGTTCCTTACTTTTACGCTACTGGATGTTTATTTGCATAAAGTGTCTGTGTTATCTTTCAATCCTATAATAAACTTCGCACAGACACACAGCATCTCCGGTCTAGATTTAAATATGTTCTGTTAGATACTGTTTTTTCTGGATTGTTTCACCTTAAGAGGTTAATGTCCGCTAAACGTATAGTATTTTGGCTTTTACAAATAACGAAAATAGGTAAATTTTGTTATGCTAATTAACTTTTTTTATAAGGATAGATACTAAAATGAGTATACCAAACAGAGGAAAGTTTCTTTATTCATGACATGATTAAACTATATCAGCCTATCAACGTCTAACTGATGGGCATAATCCTACCCATTGAGGGGAACAGTTGGTATACAAGCCAGCTTACTCCGAGATAGGTTGGCGGGCTTCAGATATCGCTACAAGAAGACGAATATCATGTTTTTTTCATTGTTAGCACCTGGTAATTGTAACAATAATCTTATTTACATTTGTTAAGTAGCTTGTTAACTTGCAAATAAATCCATATCATTTGGAGAGACGTCTACTTAATTAAGAACTTATTCCTTAATTGGGAAGTCTGTCTGTCCAAACGACAACAAGGACTTAACTCGCCATTGCCAGCTGTCCAGGTTCGCAAATATTGTAAAGTAAACCAAGTTTAATGTGCTGGAAAACATCGTGAAGAAACTTGCACATCGAGATCACCGATGTGTGAAAGCCTCCAATCCACCTTGGACATCATACATGCGGCAGGTATACTATTATTTGCCATGAAATAATGAAGCACGTGCCCGGCAGTGGGATATTACTAAGCTGATATTCTCATAACAGATGAATGAACTCGATCAAACAACCAATATGGTAACCTCTACAGATGTCATGTTAATCGGAGCAATAAGAGGGTGGAGTCGTTCTTCATTGTTATCAGCACTCAACAACCGAGGAGGAAGTCGCAAATCATTATGTGATGAATTAGTAACGTTATGGAATTTATAGTAGTGAGGAATTATTTTGAATTACTTTATAAGCGTTCGTAATTATTACAATTTGTAATTTTTCTACAAATTAGATTGAACAGAAGTTTAATATATCTAGATAGATAGATAGATAACACTTTATTGTACACCATTACAGAAAACCTTATAGCCTAAAAATATTCTAAATGTGCACAATGGGCGGTCTTATACCTAATAAGCGATCTCTTCCAGACAACCCGTATCTATCGTATATCGTATCGTATATCTATCGTATCTAATATTTTCTTAAGTTTTCGCGACTTGTATACATAATAAAACTACGTTTTAACGGTTTTTAAGCGTGGTAATTTATTTGATTTTTGATTGAAGGCCACTGAAAAGTGGCCAAAACGTCGGAATAACAAAAATCTAATATATCTATTAAAGAAACAACTTACAGTAAATATTACACAAATATTCCCATGGACGCGCCATTTAATCGATTTAATTGATGAAAGTGTAACGATTTACATATATCGTTTACATATTTACATATATGCTACACGAAAGTAAGTTTTCTACTCGGATACTTTGCTTTTTTTAAAATAAATATAAAACAGACCTTAGGCCGGATCTTAGCATCAGATCTGTCAAAACGTAGTTTTATTCAATAACTAGCTTCTGTCCGCGACTTCGTCCACGTGGAATAGTAAAAAAAAAGTAAGTTAAAAACTCTACCAATTTTAATACATTCTTCATTGGTGCTCCCCTCCTATTGGTCTTAGCGTGATGATATATAGCCTAATTGTTTTTTAATGTCTAAATTGTTTTATTGTATGATGATGATACCGGGTATATCAATACTTAATTAGGTACATAAGTTGTATAATAAGCTATATGTTGACCAGGGATATAAGCTACCACCATAGAAAATTTCATTTAAATCGGTCCAGTCGTTTCGGAGATTAGCCGATACAAACAGACAGACAAACAGAGAAACAAAAAATTTGAAAAAATATCTAAATTAGTTCTATTTCACTTCTTACATCCCCTGACTCGGTTTATAGCATTTCTTTTCATTGTACAGAAATTCGACCTCTACAGTTTTATTATATTGTTACAATTTGGGCCACCTGCATATTTGTAAACAAAGCACATTTATTACCCGCCGGCGTTTGAGCTAATAACATTGTAGTTCTTTTATGGTTGTCTTCTTTTGTTTACTTATTTATTGGTTATTGTGGAGAGCAGCCTATTGTATTAGTTTATGGCCGTTTGCAGGCATAATTAGGCAAGTGTGCGGATTACGATTTCTGGGAAATTGCGTCGACGCTTGGCGGGTAGACATATTTGTATTTGTGCCATATAACGCAATGGCCTGATTGAGGAAGGCCAGTCAAGCGATAACCACTAGCGAGACAAGACGTGTGTACATTCGATAATCTATATAGTGACGGACTTTGCGCGTGTTATTGAATCGCGCATTACCTTTGGACTGATTGTGTTCAGTTATCAAGAATCACCTTTGAAGCTACCCCTCCGGGAGTAGAGCTTTTTGGGCCCTCGCCAAATCCGTAGAGGGAAACTTTTGTCACGCGTCTCTTCCAGCTTTGCGCACAGCGGACAACCGTCTGGCACACGCCGCCAAGGATAAAGCCGATCTTCTGGGCGAAATTTTTGCGGCCAATTCGACTCTTGACGACGGGGGAGAAACTCCACCAACGATCCCTAAGTGTGAGTCCAGCATGTCGGAGATTCGCTTTACTCAGAAAGCAGTCCGGCGTGCCCTCTGCTCCCTCGACGTCAAGAAGTCATCTGGTCCAGATGGCATACTAGCAATTGTGCTGCAGACGTGTTCAGCTGAGCTGTCTTCAGTCCTTGCCCGACTTTTTACTCTCTCCTACCGCAGTGGTCGTGTCCCCGCTTCGTGGAAGATCGCCCATGTTCAACCCATCCCCAAAAAGGGTGACCGAACGGACCCGTCGAATTATAGGTCCATAGCAATAACCTCTTTGCTTTCAAAGGTGATGGAGCGAATTATCAACGTGCAGCTCTTGGGGTACCTTGAAGATTCTCAGGTCTTGAATGACCGGCAATATGGCTTCCGCCATGGTCGCTCTGCTGGGGATCTTCTGGTGAACCTGACCCACCGTTGGGCTGAACCCATTAAGAGCAAAGGGGAAGCTCTGGCTGTCAGCCTAGATATTGCTAAGGCCTTCGATCTTACGGAATACCCGAGGGACTTTGCACCTGGCTATCCAGCTTTTTTGATGAGCGCAGCATACAAATCGTTGTCGACGGTTGCTGCTCTAGCATCAAGCCCATCAATGCTGGTGTGCTGTCGCCGACGCTGTTCATTTTGCATATCAATGATACGTTGTCCATTGACGACATTCATTGTTATGCGGATGACAGCACTGGCGACGCGCATTACCCTGGACGTGCAAACGTCTCTCGATCATTCGTAGAGGAAAGTCGGGTTAGACTTGTGTCTAAGGTAGAGAACTCCTTAGAGAGAGTCTCCGAGTGGGGAAGATAAAATCTTGTCCAATTCAATCCCACAAAGACACAGGACTGCGTATTCTCTGCCAAGAAAACCCCATTCGTACATGCGCTTCAGTTCCAAGGAACACCCCTTACCACCTCTAAGAGTATTGCGATCTTTGGTGTCGACATTGCAAACGATGTACAGTTCAGGGGCCATCTTGAAGGCAAGGCAAAACTTGCCTCCAAGAAGCTGGGAGTGCTAAACCGGTCCAAGCAGTATTTCACTCCGCGGCAAAGCCTTGTGCTTTACAAAGCCCAGGTAAGGCCGCATATGGAGTACTGCTCACATTTGTGGGCCGGGGCAGCCGCCTGCCAGCTAAATCCCCTGGACAGTATTCAACGTCGAGCCGCTCGCATTGTCGACGATCCCATGCTCACAGACGGTTTAGATACGCTTGGCCTTCGGAGAGACTTCGCGTCTCTCTGCGTATTCTACCGACTATACAACGGAGAGTGTTCCGAGGAACTGTTCGGAATGGTGCCTTCGTCTTCTTTTTACCACCGCACCGCACGCCATCGACTGGGCGTTCATCCCCACTTCCTTGAGCCGTTTCGCTCTTGTACGCAACGGTTCTCCAGAACGTTTCTCTTGCGTACCGAGGGGATTTAGAATGAGCTCCCAGCCGAGGTTTTCCCACCGCGCTACAATATGGGGTTTTTTAAAAAGGGTGTCATAAAATTTCTTCGAGGCCGGCAGCGCGTTAGTGATATCTCTGGTGTTGCAAACGTCCATAGGCGACGGTAACCGCTTTCCATCTGGTGGGCCGTCTGCTTGCCTGCTGTACTCCAACGATAAAAAAAAAAGTTATATTTGTACCTGTGTTATACGTGTTTGTATAGTTCTAATAAATTCTATAGTAATTCCAACGGCATTTTAATTCGAGTCCTGTAACTCGTAACAATGTGTATAGATATACCGGTAAACAAAAAACAGTTCTCAAAAAATTTATGTTCTTAATTTGTTTTTTATTCCTGAAGCATAGCAGACAGGCTTACGGCCCCACTGTGATGGAAAGTGGTTACCGTCGCCTATGGACATTAGCAATACGAGTGGTGATGCCAATGCGCTGCCGGTCTTGAAGGAGAACCTGGAACCTGGCCACTGATGCCGGAACACAACTCAAAGTTGTTATGGTGGCATACTCTAGACCAGGGGTGGTAGCCATCCAGTCGGGCAAATACCCCTGGCTGTGGATTGTTTTGTCGCCTCTTACGACAGGCCGCCCGGCCGCAGGAATTTGTATTCTTTCTCCATTCCTGCACGGAGGAATTAATTTAGATATACAGAAAATATTAATTAACCAATCAATGAACGTCCTCTATGTTTGTTAATAGGAACGGAAACCTAAAAAAATATGTAATCGAAAATAATCCCATAACTCTAAAACTACTAAAGGGGTCTTGTTTAAACCAATTTTTGTTGAAAGTATTTTTCAAGCTTTGCCTAGTTACTTAATTTTTTCCAAAATGTTCCTTCTTCATTTTCTCAAAATGGCTAAGGAATTCTAAATTATATTAAAGCAACAATCGCTATTATAGGAACAGTTAAACCAAACTGTGTCGTTTTGACTAATCGAATAGACTGCAATCATTTCACTTCCTGGCTTTGTTTGATAACATTCACTCGACTTAATGTTGTCACTATCTGTTGTCAATTGGTTTGCTGTGTTAAGTATTTTTTGATACACATTATTTATTACATACATCACAATAACATTTAACCACATTATTATGTCATATTAGTGCCATTGTTCATAATATCAGTTTATAAACATCCCACTACCATTATATAAGATTGTGAACTCTTTATTCATTATAGTTATTGGTGGAACTTTTTGGAATATCTTATTTTCATATTTTATTTTTTAAACGTTGTGCTTGTGTCACGACCTAATTTTATTTTCGATTTCACTTGTGAAAAAATTCATGTATAAACAACGGTTTTTAGAAGTGAAATGTTATATTTAAAAAAACCGCAACAGTTATTCTTACCAGGCTTCGATCAACAATAGTTACTATTGATCGAAGTTATCAGGTTTATAAGTTTGTTAAAAAATAAATTTAAACGTGTGATTTTCATAATCGCATTCTGAAAGCGATTATGAAGAACACTATTTTAACGAGATTTATAAACCTCGTATAAGTACTATGAATTAAAGGGTTCTCTCGCCCTTTGACATCTTATTACATCATTTTTAACGCCCAAATCAGTGAAAATTTAAAGATTTAATATTTCTTTTCCATTTTTGCTTCATTTGGACTTTAAAATGTTCCTATATCTGAAATACCTAATTCAATGGAATTGGTATAAGCACTTTAGCCATTATTGTTTTATTAAACAGGAAACATAAATTGCAAATATGTACATGACATAACTTATTGTTTCCACTTTGTCATGTCATATTTGTAATAATAACAAAGTTAAAATTGGAAACAAAACCTTTAAGTCTTAAAAATTTGTTTGTTTGTTTAGATTGGATAATCATATCAAACTTCGATTTGCGTATATATATATATATATATTATAATACTGACCGACATAGATGATACACTATATATAAGACCGAAGTCTGACACGCTTGTTCGAATTAAATGTTGAAACGCAGATGCAATGTTCTTTTTCCGTCAAAAGGGTGATAAGACGTCAAAAACGTGATAATAATAATCGAGTAAATTACAGTTTTACACAACTAATAATTCCTCTCGATGTACCTGCGCAGTAGACTAATATTAATAGCGCACCACAGTGTATGAATCGTGTAAGCGTGGTAGAGCTAAGAATGCATAGCAAGCAACACTCTGTCTTTTGCATTTGCGAATAAAGTTCAATATTGATTATAAATAGATAGATAACACTTTAATGTACACCATTACAGAAAACTTACAAACTAGTATTATTCTAATTGTGTACAAAGGGACGGTCTTATCGTTAAAAAGCGATCTCTTCCAGACAATCCGTGGCAAGAATATTGCTGATTAGGAGTGGCGATGGTGGTATACGTAATTATTGTACGATTACTTACATTTTTATAATATTATTTACATGTGGGAAATCGATCTGCCCTAAACAAATACTGCCGTTAGGAATTATAATTTGTGTAAAACTGTACGCTTGTGTTTGACAACTCTGGGGCTGCAACCAAACACCCAGACCATAGTAATTTAAGAAAAGTTCGTTCATGAAATTTACCATGACAGAAATCGATCATGAAGCCTGCGTTATAACGCAAAAAGACAAAAGGCAGACAAGGGCTTTTTTCTGTATAACGCAGGGGAATGTCTTGTCTTGCGACACACACTCAGGCTACGAATACGGGGGAAGGTCAATTGCAGCACCTCGTGCCGCCAACACGAGTGTGTGTGAGATTCTCTTATGGTATCGGTAGCTCACCCAATGAAAGGAGAGCCGACGAACTACCCACTAACCCTACCTGCGTCCCGATGAGAAAAATCACTTTATAAGAACGCCACGGGATCTAGAACAGTGTTATTGTACCGTGACGTCCTAGTGTGCAAGATTGGTACAACCCAGGGAAGCAGAGCTGCACCACTACATACAGCAGAGGTAAAGAACCCCGTATACAGTGGCCGATTGCTACTGAATCACGGGAGTAGGCAGCGAAAGGCTTACGCTACTCAACTACAACTGCAGTGGCTGTCATTGATAAACAGATTGCGCTGTCTTAAACGACGCTCATTCTCCCTTCTTAGTCAGTAGTTACAATAGCTGTTTGAAGTGAAACTTCTATATAGACTGGGGGACTTAGGATTTTTCTGTCACGAAAAAGCGTTACGGCCGCATAGAGGAGCGGCATAAATTTAGACTAGACGTGGTGAGAGGCGGCATAATTTTAGAGTAGACTATGGATGCGTTTTTTGGTTCCGGATCGAATTCGGTTTTTTTGTTTGATAAAAAAAATATGTTTAAATAAAAAATGCATTTATTAAAATGTACCTAGCCTAACCAAATCATAATTTGCAGTAAACCTGCGAAAAATCGAAATGTGTGCTGGGACACATAGTAGAAGTGCAACTTCAACGGACAAGTGGAAAAACGAATGGCAACGGATAAGTGGCAGGTTTTCAAATTGAACAAAGTACATTAACAATCTGCCCGTAAAACTTCAAGTTAACATTTTGTTGCGATTCGTTTTGCCACTTATCCGTTGAAGTTTCACTTCTACTATGTTACCCAGCACACATTTCGATTTTCAACACTGAATGTAAGAATTTACACTATAATAGATATATCTAATATACTTTACCTTTGATAGGTGGTGCCGAGGTTATTGGGCTCATTGGTGGGTGGAACAATGAGTCCTACACAGCACCTTGAGCAGCAGCAAGCACTAGTGAAGCAGTTTGCCGAAATACTCGAGTTTGTGCTCAAATTTGACGAATATAAAGTGAGTAGTATCTTAATTAAGAATTTCTTACAAGTATGCAATTTTACATTGTTGTCGTATAAGATATTAGCCTAAAGATTTGAAGCCATGAACACGACTTATTTACTGTAGCATATTCGATCGTTACCGAACATTTTCATAAAATACTCAAATAATATTCTGGGAGTACTTATTGTACAAATTAGGACCCAAGCCTAACAACTTCGTTCGCGTTGGTATAGAGATGAGATAGAGATATAAACCTTATTTATTTAATGCCTTCCTCTGTGTCGGATTTTGGCGGTTAAGCAGCTTTGGTAACAACTGCAGATTTATAGCCGGCTCCTATATCTTGCTATTCATTCACTTGCCTTTCCATCGATTGAATTTTGGCATTACTTGTATGGAGCTTATGTCAAATTTTAACCGATAGTAAGACGAATGAACGGTCTGTAAGATACCTATATACCTAAGATTTATCTCCGAATCCTAAATCGGAGATAAATCTTCAGTTTTAATAACTTTCAGGTTAAATAAATGTTGTTATATAATAAACATGATGCCTCTGGTCATTTTGTTAGTCAGCGTAATTAATAAATATGCTGTAGTGTCTATTTAAATCGAGTATACGCGTATGACTTAACAATACTGTCTACGATGTGTGCTACATCATAAAGATTTTCCCAAATAAAAAGAAAACCAATAAAATAAAGAGTCGAATCCTCAGGGTCAATATCTAAAATTGATGACCACAGACTCATGTAAATGTCACTCATAGGATGATGGATGAAGTATATGTATAGTAGTCTGGAATCAAATATTAGTGCTCAATGAACTCTTGTTCTAATAGGACTTGATATTATAAGACTAAATTACCAAACATTCTAGGTATAAAAAATTTAGACTTGAATTTTATTTTTCTTAAGTATAATTTTGTCTAAATTCTGTATTTGATAATTCGTTAATAATTTTGTTAAATTAAAATTAATGGGCAGTCATTTTCGCGACTTTCAAATGCAGTTATCTACTTAAAGACCCACTTAACACAAAACAATATCTTATCAACATTTTGCTCCAGAAATTTAAATTAATTAATCAACAATTGCTTTGACGACCTTTTTAACCCCCACCTTGCGATGTCAATGCTCCGCCGCATCATCCTCTCATATACTCCGCCCGTTCACACGATATCTTAAATCGCCATACTGCATCAGTACCTACTATTACATTTCAGAGAACAAAATGTCGTTATGGAATATTTTCCATCATTTATTAGCTGAAATCTGTGTGAATATTGATCTAGTGACAAAAACTTTGTAAGTGATTTGGCAGCATAGTAAACTGTAATGCTGCGGCTAGCAGTACATTATTTTGAGTATGGGAATACTACACATTCTGATGAATAAAATTAAGCTAGTCCATATGTGTAGCCTTTATATTAAGTCAGGGATTCGAACCCTCCAGAGAGGAGGGGCGTGCACTGATACGCGCGCCCCCTCTCACCTCGAGATGAGACCCATTTCTCCGACTTACAAATGCACAGGCCAGCCCGCAAAGCTGGAGGTGAATGCGCAAGCGATCCCACAGCCCGGACAAGGAACGTTCGAGTATCGGCCAAGGGTTTAAGTGGGTATCCCCAACCGCAGCGTGACAATAGCATTCCTTGGGGGATGCTATTGCCACCGCGACGATCCGAATCTCACACACCGGCCGCGATTTACCGCGTGGCTGATGGTCCTCAATGAAATTTCCCCTGGTAAAAAAAGGGATTTGAACCCTAACTACCAACCTGCTTAGCAATTGATATGTGAATCGCGATAATCTGCTTTGAAAAAACTTAGGGTTGTACTGACTGGCTCTTCACCGAAAATGGGAAGGTCCCAACCCAGTAGTGGAACATTTATGGTCTGATCAACAGCAAATACCATTATACTATAATATATGTAAAAAGCAAAGACAATTGTTACTATATGTTCGTCCTAAATGAAATGTTTTTGGACCTTTTTCCGATGGAATTCCAGAGTTCTCACATAGGTTTAGATTTTGAGGGATTACAACATTAAATCCCTATTAATATTATAAATGCGAAAATAGCTCTGTCTGTCTGTCCGTCTATCTGTCTGTCCGTCCGTCTGTCCGTCTGTCTGTTCCGTTTTCACGGAAAAACTACTGGACCGATTTAGCTGAAACTCGGTATATATATATTTTCGATGCCGAGGATGAATATAAGATACTTTTTATCCCGAAAAATGCGATAGTTTCCGGAATAAAAATATATTTGTCTCTCTGTTGGTTATCCTTTTATGGAAAGACTTGGACCGATTTAGCTGAATCTCGGTACATATGTAATTTTAATACCGAGGGTGGCCAAGGGATGCTTTTCATCCCGGATAATGGGATAGATTTATGTAAAGGTTATCCCGGAAACTAGGATAGGTTTTGTGATATCGCCCACTCGGTTCACTCGGGGTCTGCTCGGGGTCCACTCTGTCCAATCGGGGTCCACTCAGGGTTCACTCGGGGTCCACTTAGTCCATGTTGCGTATTTTGTCAAGTTTTGTCATTTATGTAGTTTACAGATAGACGGGGGATGGTATAGTTTGCGATATAAAATGAAGTGAATCTTCCGGGGGCAAATACATTAAAAATTACGTATAAACCGGTAACCTGTACCGACTGCTCTTTAAACAAGAGGTGCGCAGTAGAGGTTGACCCGCGGTGCAGCCGCGGGGTAAACTCTAGTATAGAATACGTTTATCTGTTTTTAACTAGAATTTATCGAGGTATTTTATTGTATAATAAATAGCCCTTCTCTATATGTCGGCGTGCAGTCTATCAACATAATTAAACAAAAAGCTATCTGTTGGTAGGTATTAGTCATTTAGTATCGACAAGGCTTATAAGGGAACGCAACGATCAACGAATTGTTAGGTATTGTAGAAAGTCAGGCTTGGCCCGACCTCGACCCGATCTGACTCATTTTCGTGTTTTATTTGATTCTTTTCTTCGGAATACTTGTTGATATCATTCGATATTTATAAAATGACAAAAATAGTATTGCTTTGTTTGTGTTGACAATGGTTTACCTTGTATAGTCATAGAAGAATAATACCAGGGATGACGATCTCAATACTTTAACATGTTCCTAATGGTTAGTTAATTTTGTGCGCTAGATGTCACTAGTATAGATTCATTGTAATTTTACGTACATACGTAACCGCTGTAGAAACTCATTTAGTTATGATTTCCCATCTATACTAATATTATGAAGAGGAAAGATTTGTATTTTTGTATGTTTGTAACGAATAAACTGAAAAATTACTGGACCAATTTCAAAAATTCTTTCACCATTCGAACGGTACATTATCCCTGATTAATATAGGGTATATAAAAATTAGGGGCCCCTACTAAAACTTCAATAATGTAACCCATCAATCTAAACAAAATACTTGGCGCTGGAATCGAGTTCTACGATTTTGATGAAATTTTATGTGTATTTTAGAGGGTCCCGGGGTGGTTTAGATTAACAATTAGACCCGGTAGGTGGCGCTGGAATTGGGTTCTAGATTTTATTTTTTTCAGGGCAGGACAACATCTGCCGAGACCGCTAGATTAGATATAAAATTGTTAGAAACTGTTTAAGGCTATCAATGACCTGGTCTCTAGACTAACAAAATCTTTGTTACAAGTTTTACTAGTATATTTGTCTATCAAAAAGGAAGTGAAGAGTGATTTGTTACATTTTTACCTGAGCTATTGTCATTCAAAAAGCACTAACAGACATGAGTCTATGAAGGGATTAAAAATACATGAAGCGAAAGGCGTGTGCCAAAATCATACCAAATAGAGCATTGTCTCTGCCTGCCCCCATGGAAAACAGCTATGATTCTCGTTCCTAGTACCTCTAAATGTTTTCCACAATGCTAACTTAAAGACCTTTTTTGCAGATGAAAACACCAGCGATACAAAACGACTTTAGTTACTACAGAAGAAGCGTCTCAAAAGGTGGAGTTATCAATAATGAACTAGAACTGAATGGTGAAGAGCCACATATAACTCAAGAAGTTGCTTATAGGATGTCCTTATTCTACGCACATGCGACCCCGATGTTGAAAGTCCTTTCAGAGGCTACTAGTCAGTTCGTGAACGACAACCAACAAGATCTCGAGAACACTACAGAAACTTTAAGCACAATGGCGAAAGTTTGCCTGAGGATGTTGGAGAATCCGTAAGTACTTCTCTTTGTAATGTGACTTTCGTAAATAATACACTCTTTGAAAGGTTATAGCTACCTATAGATAAAGATTTTCAATGTGTTTTACAAAAGCTTTAATAATTTTTTAAGTAATCAGGTGAAGTGTGCGAGTCGAACTCGTGCATAAAGAGTTAAAAGCTTGATGGCCGGTTCGTATATCGTATTACCATAGACATTAAATGAATAGTAAAATGGAGAGTAAAGAACCGGCAATTAAAGTAAACAGGGGAGAAATACTGTTTCTAGTAACACCTGAAAATGAAACGTCTGTTTTTTATGGAAGCTTTTAAAGAAGTCATTATTTATTTTTATAAATAATGAAATATTTCTCTTATTATTTTTTAAACTTATAGTTACTCTATAAAAAACTATAACAACATTATATAAAGGTAACTTCTTGCTAATCTAAAATTTGATTCATAGTCAAGAGATATAAAATATTCTCCACATAGATGCTGCCGAATATAATAAGTCAGACTAGAAATCCATTCTGAAATCGGAATATTAAATCAGTAGAGCGTTGAAGCGTATCGTTATCGAACATGTCGGATGCATTGCCTTGCCAATACAATTACTATCACGTCAAAAGTAGGCGATTACATAAATCGAATTCCACTTATTCAATTTCCATAATAAAGGGAGAGGCCGTGTTCTGGAATTACTGATACCACAGCGTCAATTCAAATCTCATTTCGATTTAAAAAATTATCGTAACTATACCTAATACTTTGTTTAAAATTGATTTTATTATCCACCTTTTGTATCCCAAGTCTATAAGTAAAGACTGAGTCTGACTTACCCGTTGAATCGATATACTGATCCGTTTTCCGAGGTAATCATCTACCCTCTAGTCACGTGATGATTCAATCAGACACTCGATAGCTCTATAAATGGAGGCTCAAGACTTTAGAACCTCACGGTTTTCGCGTCTTAAAAACAAACAACACAAATAAGTAGCTCTCACTGAAGGTTGCACATTTATCCCATCATCAGCCATTTCCACAGCTGAAACAGCTGGTAAACAACAATGTTTATCTTTGAATTAACCTAAACCGTTTCGATCTTCTACGCTCAGAGTCGAATAATGGTTCTTTATCGTTCATTAGCATTAATTCACCTTTTACTCTTTTCATGCCTTTCTCTATTATAAATTTAATAATAAATTTTAATCAAACTCATTGTCTCTTAATGTGGCAGTTTATCATTTTTTTTTCAAGTAATTTGTTACCACCAACAACCGCTGGTACTTACGTCAATCCATAAATCAATACCATAAGTGTATGAATCACATTAAAAGCGACACCTATATAAGGCAAAAATCTCATACTAATAATATAGGAGGTGCGGGCATTATCTTCGCACTGAATTACACACGGGATGTGTGTACGCTTTGTAATTTCAGAAATAAATGCATCGTTTGAGTGTTTTCTGCTGAATTTTAAAAAGAAAACATATTGTGAATATGAAATGCAGGTATGTCAACTATTTTTGTGTAAAAAGGTAGTGATAAAGTTTAAAAAGTTGTGTTAAAGAAAACAAAATATTTTTCTTTATCCCAGATAACCTTAGGATGTAAGAGTATTTGTGAAAAAAAGTAGGTTTGTAGTACATCCTTAAAATATGTATAAAACCTAAATGATATCATAAATAATAAATTGTTAATGACTCATTGTTATTGCTATAATATAAAAAGCACGTAAATTGCCGATTTCATTTAAAATAATCTATGTTTATGCTGGCTCAAATATACATTTAACGTGATGAATCTGTGATACAATTACCTATATAATAAATAGATGGATTTAATGTAATGGTAATGGATTGTCATCCCTTGGGTGATTCCAAAACGATGAAGAACATCCACCGAAACTCTAAAAACCTTGTTGTCAAATATGTGTAAAAGCTACACAGCAGATTTTGTTAAAAAAATCTTTAAAACTATTTTTGGAGTTTTAAAACTTAAAATCTTTTTTCCTCAACTTCCATCTCAATAGTGTAAAATTTAATGGGGAGTCATCCTTTGGAATCGCGTATCCCGCGACCACTTAAGTAAAAAGGCATTCAAACCATCATTACGATTTTTAAGCCTTCGGTAAGGTAGACGATAGATACCCTACATAGCAATGTAGACTGAATAAATATTTTTACCTCGTATTACATGTATAATATAGCAACTCCTTATTTTCACCTTTTTGGCGATTGTACACCTTTGTTATCCCACTAACAAAGTCCTGGTTTATTATTACCGTAAAACTGAACTAAAAAATAATTGCATATAGGATCCTCCTGCTAAATTTCATTCTTATACACAAATAATCTTCAAGGAACATGGCTGTGACATGACAGACGAGCGTGACGAGATTAATCCAAAAATTGTATCCTGTTTTACATATTTCAAAAACATGTTTTAGGAAAAGCCTTCCAAGAACATAATTATAAGCAGAAGTACTACAGAAAAGGTTTTACAGACGTTTCGTTGCACACACTATTGTTTAGACAAACTAGACCAGCTCGAGCGCTAGCTATGTAGGAACATAAGTCTTGCATTACATAGTGTAGTTCAAACCGGATTATGAAATCATTACAAAACCATATTACAATTGAACTCTCTGCACACACGCATACTAATAATACAGTCCATAAACGTCCCAGTTCTGAGTCCCCATTTCACGGGAAAGAACTGTTTACCCGTTATCTAAAGCTGATTGTTAGCTGGTTACAGTGGCCATCTTAATATGCAAATTTCCTCACGATATTTTCATTGATTATAAGCACATGGTTGTTGTAAATATGTATATGGCTCATTAAACCAGATAAGCTGCCGAGTCTTGCAAAGTCTTGCCGCATCCGCTAGAGTCTAGTGAAAATGTGAGCCCAATAAAGGCTGGCTTGATGTTGTGAGGAATGATACGGGTGCCAATGATCTAATAATGATAGATCACGAAGTATGTATCTATTTACGAAGAATTAGCAAACGAATGTATCCAATGATGCGAACGCTAGAATGATAATGAATTGGAAGTATTTCAAACTTGGTAATGAGTTTAGCTTATACCCATGAAAATAAACAAAGAAAATGTGGCCTCAATATACAGAAACGGGAAACACAACCGCGTCGTTAACTTGTCCTTGCAATAACAAGGGCGTATTTATTACATCTGAGGATCGTATGTCACCCAGTGTATGCCCGTTTGGTATCGATACCACATTGCTATCATTAACACATAAAATGAATGATAAACCAAACCAACCAATCATGTTGATGCAAACGTGCATGTATAAAATTGTAGTGATTGAATACAATCACTACAATTTTATACATGCACGTTTGCATCATCTTCAATACATCTACAATCTTGACCCTGCGATATTAGTTTGTACTGTCATAATAATAACAGTACAAACTAATATCGCAGGGTCAAGATTCTTGATAAAATTTGATGTTTGATTCTTAACTCACGCGTCTGGTCGTGTTCTGACGGCTTTAAATCATGGTCATAAAACATCAATTGAAATTAGTTATAATCAGTAATTATTTAAAAACTATTCAATTTTTTGGAATCAAAATTTCCCTATTATCACCCCCGTTTACTCGAGTAATTATTGAAATCATACCCACCTGTAAATCTCACTTTGACTAGCGCAGTCAACCAGGAAATAATTTGAGGGTAAAAACTACCCTCTGTTAGCGCTTGAAATATAATGGTCACAATTACCTTATTTTAGCCCTAATAACTAAATTTAAAATAATACTTATCACTAAATACAATCAACGTTGTTCGCTAATGCGTACATACATAGATAATGTCAGACGAAAATTAAAATAGTTCACGCTTTTTATATCAAAATGGCGTTAAGAAAGTCAATAATTAAATGTAATAGAAGATAACCTTTCTCAATTATTATTGACCTTAAATATATTTACTATTTATATGTAACTCTTTGACATTTAAAATAAGTGTACCACCTTCTGATTGAATCTTCTAATAAAATGTAAACAGAGCGCCGTGGTTTTTTCCAAAAGAATAATATATACCCTAGCTATGTGATACCTGGTAAAGTCATAAACCTACATTCTGAGCTCATAACCAACGATCTCGTATAGATAACGGGAAATCTAATTTCGTAAATATATATAGAAACTGAAACATAAACAATATTTTCATGGTATGTTACGTAAACTTAACAACGATTTATGGAATGATGATTAAATCTAGATTATTTAAAGTTTATTTATTATACGAAGACGGGCAAGGCAAATAAATGTTTTAATAGAAATTTAAGACGTCTAGAAGGTTAAGACCTCGCTTACATTTTGTACAAATAAAACTGCTGAATTTAAGCAACAACTACTTATTAGACAAAGCGTTTCTTAGAATTTTTCTTTCTCAAATCTGTGCGGAGTTTTGTCTTGAATAGGTTCTGAAATAATAATAACAGCTCATAAACGTGCCACTCCTGGGCCGGCTTTCCATTTATAGGATAACGGACAGTATACCCGTCACGCGCCACGCTTGTCCAAGAGGGATTGGCGGGTTTGACACATCTGTTACCTCGATGTGTAGGTTTTATCACGATGTTTTCCTTAGTGTGCATATTTTTGTCAGAAAACTGCCTAACTGGTGCATGCCTTCCGACTAGGATTCGAACCAGCAACCCTTCGACGTAGAACGCAAATACGGTAAACATTGAGATACCACGCTCTGAAATGCCTCCATGGATCTTAAATATTTGGAGTTTAAATAAAATTTTAGGAATTGTAACACCAATTTTTCTTAAATGTTTGTATAACTATGTTTGATATCGGTATTTGGGAGAATTCAGAAGTCCAAGTCCTGTACGAACAAATTGTGCAAATTGATCCACCACACACCAACATTCCAAAGATTTTTGTTATCCTCATATGCTAAGAAAATTGCAAACGTGTTGCGATTTTTCAATTTAAGCGCAATGCGTCTACACCTGCACTGCAGAGCTGTCATTTATTACAAAGATTGAAGTTGACAAAGCAGCAGTGCAGTGATTGATTGGTTTGTGTCTACCGGATTATAAAACGTTTTTCTAAATAAATTGTGAATCTCGCTTAAACAGTTCAAGATGTTCTTTTGTGAGATGACTATCGCAATGAAGGAGTTCACAGGAGAGTTACGATAAACTGCAATTAATATTGTAATTAAACATTTTACAAGTTAATTTTCTAGTTTAGTTTTTTGAAAGTACACACATGTATTCACAGTTCTTACAAATACAACCGATTACAACAAATCCAAACCGAAGAGGAGAAAATCGTAGTCACATAAATGACCTAAAGTCCGTCCTTATAAGATACTCGCTCCGAAAGTACGCTGGATAACGCCTCGATTGCAGTTGAAACACAACGAACTCGGTCCTCGACCGACCCACTTTATACATTTGTAAAATAGCCTAACAACGTGCATATTGGTCTTTGAAATTCTTAACTTGTCAGTTCATTGGCTTCTAAGAATGCGAATGAATTAGAAACAGTAGAAAGTAAAATTTGACGTCTTACCAGGAGGCATACAGAGGGATTAAGCGCGAAAAATAGTTCACTCAAATTAGAAAGGGTAATAAAACACCTGTAAAAGATTAATACCGATTTCGCAATAGCGCTTTATAATATAGCTTTCAGTTCGACAAATTATATTCTCAAATTCTTTGCTTTATTAATTGATCTTGGTTCCGTATCCAGCGAAAACTATCTTAAACTCTGATTTAATAACTATCCTATATTTATTCCTGTTATCTAAATTAGAAATATGTCAAATTTTATCGAAATTGGGTCAGTGATTTTATCCTATATATTTTGTTATTGCCTAAAGTAAACACACAGCCCACCTAATGGAAAATGGTTGCTGTCTCACCTACAACGTATGCATACGTTGCGTACGTATGACACCAGGGGCGTAGCCAACGCGTTGCCGGCCTGAAAAAAATTAGTCCCTTTTATTTGTACGGTTATAGTAGGTACATGTGTACATATTGTTCCGAGCCCAAAATTGTGAGAAGATATTTCCATGGAAAAGCAAATTTGCTTTCTGACTGACTGACATATTTTTAAACAAGCTTATTTCATTTAACAATAGCAATAAATTAATATTCACAACCAAATACATAACGCATACACAGTAATATTATAAAAGCGATCTACTGGAAACGTAATGAATTTAAATAAAAGCTTGATAATGATTTCCTGACCCATTATCAATTGCGATACAGCAACAAATTTTAATTCGCTAATTGTTTACATCTTTATGTTCTTCGTCCTGTTGAATAATTTTGTCCAATTTCTTTCTAGTTATATCTATACGTCTAACAAAATACGTTTTTAACATTAATTTCCAGCACATGTATTGAAAATTGTTTTAAATTTTTTGTACCTAAAAGGTCTGAAATATTCATGAAGGGAGTTTTGCGGAAATTATATTTAAAAAATTTGTTAGGTTAAAAATCTCATTGTCATTCTGGGAATTAGAGGTGTGTAGCTATTTTAAAAGCCAGCTCATTAGCCGTTGTTTGTAAAATAGCCACGGCTAAGTTGTCAAATAAAACTGACAACTGACAGGCTTACAAGTTATAGCTTAGCCGTCAGCCGGTCGCCATCTATTCGCCAGCTGGCTAATGGTTGTTGAATAATACCTAATACCGACAAGTTGACGGATTGGACATCAGCCGCCGGCTGCCGGTTGGCGAGTCATTCACTCATTAGTCAAAAAACTATCAAGTGGATGGAAGTTTTTGGAATTTTGGATGGTTACCCAACGCTACTGGAAATACTGTTTGCTGTCAAATATTAGCAATTACGACTTTAATATATTTTATGTCATTCGACCTACGTGGACGAAGTTGCAGACGAATATTATTACACAATAACAAGGAACAAACGATGCCCAAATATGTAGAGCCATACATGCGTCCGCACGGCTCCCAATCACTCCAAAACGACATCCGCATTACGCGCAAATATGCCGATATAATACAATCGTATAGTGAATGGTACGTCACGGCACTTATTCAATTTGATGTCCCTAACGTGCTGATTTTCTTTCTGATTTGTCTTTTTTTATTGCATGAGTTCAGCAGGCAGGCAGTAGGCCCATCTGATGGAAAGCGGTTGTTACCATCGCCTTTGGACATTTGTATCACCAAAGGTACTATCAATGTGCTGCCGCTCGCTAAAGGCAAGCTGGAACCTAGCCACTAATGCCGGAACACAACTTAAAGTCGTTATGGCGGCATGCTCTAGACTAGGGATGGTAGTCATCCAAACGGGCAACTAGTTACCACCTGGCTGTCGGTTTGATCGTTGAACGTCTAAACGTAAACATCAACTTTGTGTAATGCAATACATTATTAAGCTATATTAAAACTGCAATTTGTCATAAACCTAAATAAACGTATGTTATAGTATGCTCTATATTTGATGCGTAAAAATAATGAATATAGAAGTTCTTTAACATATAAATAATAAAATGTATACCAGTAAACGCTATAAAATAATTTTTGATCGTTTGCTAGCCGTTGCATCATTTATGTTCGGACATTCGGCCCTGCGGTGGTGACAGGCAGCGTTTGCTGTCCCAAATCCGTATGAACTGGCCATGCATAGTTTTATTATGCTATAAAACAAACATGATAGTTTAAACATAACACATGTGACCCGAAACGGTTGCACACGGGTATAATCTTTAAAATGAAATCGGCCAAGTGCGTGCTATGCTGCGTACAATGAAGGATTAAGACGTAATAATCACCGTGCATTGTATTTAGCTTGAGAATTACAAAAAAAATCATCAAAAATATCCCACTTCAAAAAGCAATTTTTTTTTTTAATTTTGAACTTAATTAATTGAAACTTACAGTACGGCACTTTTTACGAAATGGAAAGCGAATATTTCACCAATTATTAACAAAAATAAAGCAAATGTTTTTCAAGTTCTGCTCTACGATACACCAAACGCAGTCAGTTATATAAACGGTGAGAATCCCTAATCTTTAATTTTCTCTACTAGACTGTGTAGCGTATTATATGACATACGCTTTCCTGTCAAACTATAGGTACCATATCTAAGACCCGAAAGTTCTTGAGAAAAATAACCGCCATATAAGGATAGGCGGTGGGACAGACGTCAATTTCATGATTCCGTTTTTGCTAAGATAACAACGGAATCCTAATTAAAATACTATAATCTAAGTTATCTAGGTCATCTTTGTGTATATATTACAATCTATAATAGATACATATATATATATATATACAAATTATTATTTATCTTATTTAAAGATAATATAATTCAAATTCAATCAACTTTGTATATTTACATATTCCATCTTCACAGCCTTAGAAATAAATGGATGGCCATGAAATTTGATGTATATCATAAAAGAAAAATACTGGGATGTAATTCCTCCAGTAAATGCGTCACTCTAAAACGATCCTAAATCGTAGATAACTAGCTGACGCCACGCGTAATGACGCGAGCGTCTTGCTTTTTGACCTTATATTACAGGCAGTCCTTATACTTACAGCATGTTAGGTATCCGAAACACGCGACGTAAATCGAAACAACGCCGACGTTAGTAGAGATATTTTTTTCATAGATTTCCACGTAAAACCAAGAGGTTGAGTTTTGTGAGGACTGTTCATGCATAAATAAAACTGCATTTGTTACAGAAAATATGCTTTATTTTTACAAGGAAGTTCTTTAAATGACTATTTATCAAATTACTGTCGTCTAACAATCAAAAATAAGCCAAAGCGTGCAGAGAATGCGGTTGGAGGATGGATGTCTCGCTCTCCGTCGCCCGGAGAACAGGCGCCCTCACACGCTAATAACGCGCGTTAAGGCGAGTCTCCAAGACATAAATCGAAACAATTGACGTATCTTTAAAGAATAATGTCAAAAATCGTTTGACATGTCTCGAAACGACGTAACTCGAGTACTGCCTGTATTTAAAACATTTTTTATACGAAATCAGTTTAAAAAATGTCAGGTCTCAATAAGTTTCTTTTCAAAACCTTTCCAAACTAGAAAATTTGTATATGTGGGAAACAATGAATGATTATCATCACTCATTCATGTTCTTAATTAATTTAAACTTTTAACTGCTTTTATTGGTATAATTTTATCATACCGACTGGGACGACTAATGACTTAATAAAGTCGCATCAACTTAATTACTACAAGTCACAAATTCGACCTTGGTACGCAACTTCCCGAACGAGACCTGTCTAACTGAGTTTGGGTACTTGTAATTGGGAAACTTAGCAACATCGTTGCTTGATGAACTTGCAGTCAATTAAGCTTTTAATATTCAATGACTACGCAAAGAACTTTACCCACCTTAACTTTGTTACTTTTTTACACGTGGTATCTCATTTATGCTAATTTTTTTAAAAGTTAACTATTATAGATTAGGATACGTTAACAATCTTGTTTTTTTCTAATGGGCGCGATGATTCAGAAAAGGTTGAGTTTGACTGATTTAGAACTTACCAGAGCAATTATCTGTATAATTAAATACGTGAAGAAAAAACTTTGTAGCCCTTTTTACGAAAATTTCGCGGACGGAGGAGTATGAAATTTCGCAGACTTATAGTCTATATAGAGAAGAAGCGACTAATGCTTGATTTTTTTAAATTATGCATATAAAATACATAAAATCAATAAACAAAAATTATACACACTACCATGTATTTGACACACACACACACGCATATATACTCTTTTGTTTATTGTTAAAGTCAAATTAACAATGTAGCCTTGGCGGAATCTGTGATTATAGAAGTATAGTCTTTGATATTAATTATTATGGCCGAATTTCGACCACGGGCGACCACTAGTATTAACTAATTAATCGACTCGAATGTATCCTCTGTAATAGCACACTTGGGGCCACGACTGACGCGACCGTCAAAATATCTCCAACGTCGTCAATCAATAACAATTCACAATTGTTTAATTTTCAGAAAACTAGTAGCCCAGTTCAGTCGTGAGGAGACGTCCCTTCTAGTCCTACGAGTGATGGTCGGCCTTATAATCCTTTACGATTGGGTTCACCCATCAGGTGCCTTCTGTCGTTCTTCCTCAGTCGACGTCAAAGGATGTGTCAAGTTCCTTCAGCAACAACCACCGACTAAGGCTGAACCTCTACTCAATGCACTCAGGTAATAATCTGTTGACTAATACAAAATGCATTGTTTCAATATAGTTTTCTTTCATGTATAAATTACAAACTAATGCAGTGAATAAAACTCAACCTAAATAAACCTAATTAATTAATGCCAATTATATAAATATTATATTAATTTATATAACGACTTTATATAAATTACCATTTTTGTAAATTTTTATCTCTGAATATGTATTTAGTTTGTAGGCTTAAAGGCTAAATCAGGACTTATAGAAAAAATAGTATAATAAGTTTAAGAAATATAAGGCGAACTGAAAGAAACTGGGTTGAACGTTTAGTGGTATTTTCTATATCAAAAATATCTTGTGGTGTTTTTTGGTCAATTTGTCCACTCAAATCGTCATTCCTAGTACCACCTATTATTCTTCTTTTGGATTATATAATTATAATGTTTTAAAGAACTTACTTCTCATGAGCACTTTACAGTTCACTTAAAATGATAATAAATATGACTACAATATCAGTACATAGAAATGCTTACATGTGTTGCTTGCTATAAGGTGCATTCTTAAGAGAACACTACAATTAGTGTTAATGCTAAGTTTACAATTGGGATACAAGTGTTTTTGAGTTAATATGAATATAAACAATTTAACATTTTTGTAGTTCTTCTGGTAATTATTTAACCTATATATTGATTTATTATATAACTACTAGTAGTCCCGGCAGACGTTGTCCTGCCCTGAAATTTTTTTAATCTAGGACCCGATCCCAGCGCCACCTACCGGTTGCAATTGTGAATCTAAATCATCCAGGGACCCACTCTAACACACAAAAAATTTCATCAAAATCGGTAGTCGTTCTCAAGTTATATGCGTACATACATTTCTACGACTCATTTTTATTTATATAGATATACCTTTAAACATAAACATAAAGAGTTTTTGCTAAAATTAAAAATTTAATATCATAAAGTAATAATATACATATTGTAATACAAATATTAAATTATTTTTTAGGTATACAACTAAGCACCTCAACCACCAGTCAACGCCAAGGAATATTAGGGCGTTGTTGGCGGCGTGAGGACAGCACTCGAGCCTTGCATGTTGCTGTGGGGATTGATTCGACAATAACACAATATTAAGAGGGGATTTCTCGATTGCATGCGTTTTATTTGCACTATACTGTACTACATATTTTCAAAGTATGGAACTCTTTATTTAATAAATATGAGACTTATTGACTATGATCGGAATAGGAGAGAGCTAATTTACCTTTTAGCTTCGTCACATAGCAGAAGTGGTTTAAAACACTAAAATGTAATTTATTTATATTCCATTTATTTATTTCACATGAAATAGATTAAGTACATACAATAGTCTTTAGATGTTTCATCTATTTCGCTTTTATGTAGCACATGAACATAATAATAATTATTTATATATTATTAGTACAGAAATCTTAGAACGTAACATAAATTATAATAATTTTTAATTGTTATTTTTGCGCACGCCCTTCACGTCAATCATGAAGTTGACGCGCATTGCAAAACAAAATGGCGTCCTAACCGTTATGTATTTTGTTCAATCGAATTATGGAGGGTAGAGATAAAGAGTACCCCATCTCTGTTGAAGTGTCTGTCAAAACGCGGATAATAAGGGCGGCGCCGCGGTAGAACAGATAGGATAAATTATAAGGAAGCGCCAAAAGTAATTACCTACAGTAAGATAGAAAAATAATCAAGTACCGAATGACTTCCACTTTGTTTTTATTTATTAAGAATTCAAAATAATTAAATCACTTTACACGTTTTTTCACAGCATAGCATATTTACTTAATTATTTGAGACTACGTAAATAGTTGAGGTTTTGTATACTGGCATTTTATTCATTTTATGGCACTTCAATCATTTTAATTCATATCTTAGTTTTTAGTACGCCAGCGCTATTGTGATAGGTATTTGATCCTCTTATTCAGCATATTGCTGCACACTTAACCTCCCCTCCATATAAGATGTACTCCTTACCTCTACACTCCATAATTCGAATGATGTTTACTGAATGTGGTGTTCTCACATTAATATTGTCACCGACTTAAAATATTGAAAAATTAGATCTACCTTTTCCGATCAATGTTATTATTTATTAGCGTATTTTCAAAAATCAATAGCTATTCAAAATGATCATTAACATTTAGATAATAAGGTTACTTGTTTGCTATTTATTAAGGTTTTTTTAAATACTGCCTGATAAATTGTTTTGTATTGGCCACCCATTAATCTAACCCACACCAAGAACGGTGATTAAGTTCTAGTTTGCTCTGAAGTTGGAACTTCTGCATTTACTGCAGAAATTAATTCAATTATTTTTATGGTTCTTTTTTTCAAATTATATCAACATGTTTTTGTTTATTTAATTGCTTTTTCGATTAATCGGAATATGTTGTTGGAAATGTCAAAACTGAATTAGAAATAGAGCGAAAGAACAATTTATTGGAGTTTTTGGCGGGAACTGATAGTATCTAAAAATGTGTAAAATAACTTTAAAATGAACAATAGTTTTGTAGGATATTGATAGTTTTTGGGTAGTAATTATGTGTTTTGTGAGAAATGTAAACTGTATAGTCAAATGTGGCCTTTTGGGTTGTCACAAGAACTCCGTTGAATGGCACCAGCTGATAACCTACAGTTCAGCTGTGCTACACATAGGCTTAAGAAAATTAAGAAACTACATTTGAAAAACCTGTGAAGTGCCGAATATCCAAAACAGACTTGGCTTAAAGGTCTAGACACCAAGCCATAAAATCTATAAAAAACAATTAATTGCAGAAAATTCATTGTGATGGTAAAATTTAGATAACGACTTAGTCGAAGTACATATAGTTTTCTTCGATGATTTAGCATAGAAAAATAATAAGATCATTGACTTAAGCTATTAACAGATTTAATCTCGAGTGATGTACAAATTATTCGATTATTGGGCGAGGAATAATTCGATAATCGTATGGAACTATTTTACTAATAACTTCAGAACAAACTAGGAGTCTCGAACAAAATTGACTAGGCTTTAAAAGCATAGATAATAAAAGAGGAACTTCCCCCCGTCCCCGCTCATTCGCAAGGTTTGCATTAGTCCTTACGTCACAACAGAATTTAGCTATCAGTCAGGAATTGTAAGTAATCTTTTATATACCTAATCTAAGGAGGCTTATTACCGTGATTTAGAACAATGCCCAATCATGAAATAAAGTTTTAAATGATGTATTAAGTTGCTGTGACAGGATCACGAAATGGCGTTGTTCTCTATAAATTAAAATTTAATTTTCTCAAAGGGTTTTGAAGTTTATGCGGCGCCAAACTTTATGGCCGCTCTTAATTAGCAACAAATGCCTGCAAAAGATGGTTTTCTTATAAAAACGGATTTTGCGTAGCCTTTTGCAGCTAATCTGTTAAGATCATAAAGGTTGGCGCGTAATATTAATGTCACATATTTTAGTAAAAATAGGTCAAAAGCAGTCTGAAAACGATCAAATGGATTCGCGGAATCATTATTCCGTTTGTAAAACTGTCTATGCAATTGTCCGATAATAATACTGTTGGCTTCAAATTACGTTGGAACAGAGCTGTTACCAATAACATATTTAAATTAAACCATTTATTTATGTACCTGTGACATCTCTTTCTCCAGTACAAAACTGTATTGAAATTGTAAAATATTTGCTCAATGTCAATGCAGTAACGGTCATCTTAAATGTTAAATACAATTAATGACAATAACGCTGACCAGTAGTGTCTAATTTATATGAACAGCAAAAAATACTGTATTGAATCACCTTAGGTACTTTCAAGTAGTCGTAGATGAAATATTCAATAAATATTTAAAACTTTAAGCCATGAATGAGCTTTGTCCTTCAATACGTGCCGGAACCCTATACATTAATATCAAGAGTGTGTTTCCTAATCGAACATTTTTGATAACTCTTCTATTAATATGGCGTCATTAAATCCCGGTTACACCTTATTCTAAAGAATGGGGTAGGTGATACATTACACAATAAATGGAGCGGTCGGTCAAATCAGCTTAGGTTCTGAGATTTTGTACGAGCGTAACCTACTAATGACGTCATAAGTAAATAATAAATAATCGGCAGACAAACACACATTGTATATCCCCAAGCTAAGCAAGTTACGCTTGTGTTATGGGTAATATACAATGGATTACTCTGGAGCCAATCCCAGACACCCAGACCATAGTAATAACAGAAAGTTCGTTTCCGAAATTTATCATGCCAAGAATCGAACCCGGACCCTCTGGGTTCCAGCGAGTTCGTCCGGCTAAGACTTAGCCCGCTCAACCACAGAGATCGTCTACAACGAGTACAAGTAAAATTAATCAAATAGCGCATTAATTATTGTTTGATGAGTAATTAAAATTATTTATATACAGATATTTTAAAATGTAGATAAATAGATGTTATTTTAATGCCTGTTCTTTTTATATGTAAAATTATTAGAATTTATTGTAAGATGTGTCCGCATCCTTATTCTGAAACAATACTCATGTAAAAGAATGGGCTTTAAAATACTTTGTTTTTATCCTACTTTTAAAATAAGATAACAATACTTTTAATTCATGTATAAATCATAATTAACTGGTTATTAGAGTCATTAAAGATATGAAGTCATGAATTGCTACGCTCGTGCAAAATCTACTAGCCTCGACTCTTTGTAACATGGTAAAGAAATCTTAGTTCTTTTGGTCGTCAACTATCCTATTGACTGCATGTAGTCCCGTAAGTATCTATGTTCTTCGCCAATTTACTATAACCTTTATCGACGGACATGGCGAAATTTTAAGGGTTTTTATTAATTTATTATGCAACCTTAGACATATTTTTCTTTCTGCCTGTCAATAACCAATCCTAGCTGTTTCTGAGGTATTCCTAAGGTGCCTAAATCTAGTTTACTTTGCGTGATTATTTTCCTCAATTGACTTTGACTAAAAATTGGAATTGGTAAATTATTTAAATCTCATTTTTTTTTAACTATTGGGTAGTTCCCAATAATTTAAAAAAAATGAGATTTAAATAATTTACCAATTCCAATTTTTTGGCCAATTTCCCCGCAGTCAGTTATATTAAATATCAATAGAACAGGCGTGACTCTAGCTTGGGAATATACAATATGTGTGCGTTGTCTATCGTTGTTTTAAAAAAAATCACTCTTGCGATTGGTTGATGAATAGGGGTCCTTAAATATATAAGAATGAAGTATTATTTATGTTGTATTTACTATTATTTAAACTGCCTTGGAATTGTTGTAATTGGTTAAGTTTCATTGTATAATGTAAAATCTGCTTTATGAGGAGTCGGTAAAAGATAAGGTTGAACTGTTACTTTAATACAACAATATGTTGTATTGATGAAAAACGTATGGAAGATGAACATTACTGGTACTCTGTTTAATTCTACTAAATATTATAGACGACTATCGTAATAAAACAGAACCTTACCAGGTGAAAAATTATTATTCTTTAGTTTTTCATAGGCAACATTCTAAACAGTACACCCATATGCAATATAAATGTCAGTTCCAGATACCAGTGATTTTTTTAAATTTAATTTTTAGACGCATTAAATACTAGCAAAAGAGGCTCTGAAACTAATATGATAACGCAAAAGTATTTTATTCCAAAGATCCATTTATTTTCATCTTATATAAATCCCATAATCAATACACCGTCATAGTCTAGGTATAATAATTCATTTTATTCTTTAAAATAATCAAGAATTTATACAAGCAAGGAAAAAAATAAACATGTTGTTCAAATATTATTTATTATGTTCCTAACAAGAACAAATTTAGTAGAGTAATATTGGCAATCGTCATCTGTTAAGCTGTTATAGTAGGTCGAAGAAATGTATAATCTACGTTGGCTATTAGAATCGTATTAAATGTCAGATAATGGAAGCAGATTAAACTATAATTGCACAAAATATCACAGTAATCGTTTTTAAATCACAACATTATATCGTTATATTTGTATGTTCCAATATATAATTGCTATCTATTTTTCACTATAGCACAAACTCTTTATGTGTATAAAATGTTAGTTAATATCTCGTATGATTAGAGGAAACAATAATTGCACTGTTAGCACATTATTGTAGTTGTATAGGTACTTTTGTTGGTTAGGCAAGACGATTCTTTCAACCAGTTGGCATTGTGATTAGTAAATCTTCGTTCATTTACAGAATATGGGTTCAACCCATAGAAACATTTAGAGCAGCGCATATTTGGATATTTTTCACACACCACTGAAATTTAAAACAAGTATTAGTCGGCTATGTTTTTTTATATCAAAAAGTACGTTAAAAAATCACAGTCTTGTTGATATTGACAAAAAAATGTATAAATTCTCTGTGATTTGTTAAGAATATAATGGCAAATTATAATTGTGTTACACGTCTATTTATTTCATCACAAATTCTATTAAAACAATAACATAAGGAATACTGACCACAAAGTCTGTCTATTAAGCAAATGTTCTTCGGATCCCTTTAAATTTCTCGTATTGTACATATACATACAAGTGTTGCGAATTTCGAATTGCATTTATGAAAAGGAATTGATTGTGTGAATTGAAAATCGATTGATATACGATAATAACGTATCGATTCCATGAACGTCACTACCCAAATTAATAAATTTTATATCCTATTTTTATAAACGCTAAGATTTTGGAATGTGTTCCTTTTTTATTTGAAATTTAATGGATCAATATTAAAAGCGTATTCTGTAATATGACAGAGAAGGATAGTTAGATGAATTTAAATGTTTACTTGTGTTTTGATGAAAATTTTAGAGGGTATTAGTATATTCCTAAGTAGGACCATAATATTATTAATTTTTTCTTTAATATCCGCGTCGTACCTAATAACCTCTGGATAAGTTACATAAAGTTGTATAGTAATTGATGACATATGAGAAACCGTCAATTACTTACCAACTGTTGTTAACTAAGAAGCGGTCACAACATTTTAAACGGATTATATCTTACCTGAGGAATAGATTTACTGGCGACGGATAGATACCATAATATAAAAAATTAATACCATACAATCGCACTCAGAAAATATAAAGAAGGAAAATACCTTAAGGAGCAAATAAAATTTATTTTAAAGTTGTAAGTACATTGCTTAAGTTCGATCCGATTCAACCAAATTTAAAAGTATTTTGGAATGACAAAGCGTTATTATATGCAAAGCCGAAATACCTTTTAGTTTAAACGGGTTATTGTTCAGTCGACGGATCGCGCTTGACTTGTTCTTGAATACGAGCCAAAAGTCTTCTCTTGCCTTCTAATCGACACGCAAAAATTAAATTCTCAATTTTCAAAGTTCTTACTAATTCTGAGTGCGACAGTAAGTTGTATGGTTTACTTGCATGATACTCTTCATTAAAACCCTAATTTACAGTACAGTTATAATATAAAAACTGTATAGCTGTGTCGATGGCGTTGACACAGTTTAAAATTGTTATCTCATCGCCACCATGATATGCCGAGTCAACTCAATTTTGTCGCATTACTATACTTTATTTGCATCTCTAAATTACTTATAATTGTAGTGGTTTACGGTCGAATACTAAAACGTCTATCATAATAATATGCCAGTATTTTGAAGCAATACTTACCCATGCGCAAACAGACGCTCGAAATACTGATCCAAAAAAATAATGCCTTCATTGCAGGCATCTGAAAATACTTCTTAATTTCGTTGGATTACCATCTCAAGCGTCGATTTACGATAAAATATTGTTCTAGAATACGGGTGCTAAATTATAAGTAATGTTTGAGTAAGTAATTCTCAGCATAGATAATATCTCAGTCTACAAATATTAGAGGGACTATCACGCGACCGATATGAATGTTAAAAGTAGATAGATTGAGCTGTGTATTACGGAGATATGTTATAAAATAATTGTTTACTAGTATCATATATTTCAGACATTAAATATTTGTTAACATTTTAGAAAAATCTTTAGCAAATTTTTAATATTTAATTGTTGTGTGTTGTTGTTATCTATACTTACAACATTATGTTATTTGATTAAAGGCGGTTTTATATGGTATAAATATTTTTCTTAATGATCGTTTATTTAATGTATATAAAACACACCAAAGTTATAAGTAATAAACTTTAATAGATTCTTGTAAATAGTTTTATTATTAATATCCAATATTTATCTTCATTTTGAATTTTAGATATTAACAACCTCAGTTTTATCAGTTTAGTTTAACTAGTCTAACTAAACCGTATTTTATGAAGACATTCCAAACTGAGCAATAAAAATATTAACCTTAAAAATGAGTAATTCTTGTCCACATGATTTATGATTGTTCGGCCCTTTCCTAGTATGAGGTAGGTAGAATATCGTTCCATCAATTTTACCGTCTACCCTCTTTCTGAGTGAGGCGACGGCCAATGCACGGAGGGTAAGGGCAGCCATTTATTAAACACTTGCTGTCAACGTTTTGACAAAGTAAGATCGCGTCGTGTGTTTATTATTTAAACCTATTTTACGCGAACTGTGATTACTGGCCGTGCTAAGAACTTATTGTGTAATACTGCTCAAAAGAAGTGATCACTCCAAAGTGAATTTGGTGCCGTACAGTGTTCCTCTGTGTGCTGCAACCTGAACCAAGCCAGGAGAGGGCGAATCTCAAGGTTAGTGGAGCTTCTACTTTTCTAGTACAAGGGTCAGGTTCATATATCTCCCAATACAGTGCATAACTATCGAACCAGGATATTATCCGTGGCCTCAGCGCCCGACAATGATCATCTTTCGTAGTAGAAGTCGTTTTCCATGGCCATACAAATGTCATTTGACTACGGAAGCTTGAAAAAGAAAACTTATTACTACCTAGCTTCTGCCCGCGACTTCGTCCGCGTGGAATAGTTAAAAAACCCTCCCGATTTTAAAACATTCTTCATTGGTGCTCCGCTCCTATTGGTCTTAGCGTGATGATATATAGCCTAATTGTTTTTTAATGTATAAATTGTTTTATTGTATGATTATGATACCGGCAATATCAATACTTAATTAGGTGCATAAGTTGTATAATAAGCTGTTTAAGTAATTAAAGTTTTTTTAACTATCCCACGGGAACTCTTTAATTTTTCGGAATCAAAACTATCCTATATGTTGACCAGGGATATAAGCTACAACCATACAAAATTTCGTTTAAATCGGTCCAGTCGTTTCGGAGATTAGCCGGTACAAACAGACAGACAAGTAGAGAAACAAAAAATTAATAAAAATCTAAATTAGTTCTATTTCACTTCTTACATCTCCCTGATTCGGTTTTTAGCATTTTTTTTTATTGTACAGAAATTCGACCTCTAGTTTTATTATATGTATAGATAGATATTATAGCTCTGTTTATTTTCCTAATTTTTATATTTTATTTACCTACGTAAGAAACTCTTGCAAACAAAACAAACTGTTTATTCATCGCCTGTTTAATTTATTAGCATGTAAGAATAAAACCATAGTTTAACAATGAAAACAATTCTTTTTATTCTTAAAACAAACTTATAAGATATGTATAATAGGGAATATGCATGTAATTCTAATGTATATAGGTCGAATACTATTTGAAATTTTAATTTCCGTAAAATCACAATTACATAAAACATTATCTTTGTATTTTGTTATGTATTTTAATTACAAAATATGCGGAATATTTATAGTTGCAAAAAGCGCTGACTGAATCGTCACTTCAAAATATACGTTGAGATTGTCAATTTTCATGTATTGAGTGCGTTGTTTTGTGTCATCAGCGTCCAAAATATGAAAGTGCGCCAAAATAGTAGCATTTAAATCGCCCGAATGTAATTAATTTCGTAATATTTATTTTCATGCCCACTCAAACCTAAACCCGGCCACCCTTTTCTATGGTTTTATCTAATGTTAATGATTGGGAACTCAACCCAATGACTATTTTTTATATTTGCTGATACAAACATACAGAAGTTCAATTTTTATACATAGAATAAAAAGTGTATAAAAACACTTCTGTTAAAATGCAACTTTATGTAATCATTTCAAGTCAACACATCCACTATTTTTCGAGTTTTGCTGACACAAACATACGGAAGCTGATTTTTATATAAAGATGTAAATAACGAATCATAAGTACAAAAAAATAGTACCTACATGCATATTCCCTATTACGTGCTAAGTGTTTGCCGGGCGAGGTTTTAAGATGAGCTTGCCAGTATCGTCGCAGGACATGTTGAAATCGTTAAGCACGGAACGCGTACGCGCCGTTATGATGTTTGGCGCGACAACCTTACGGTGTACCCCCATCATGAATAACAACACTGTAAAATATAAATTGGTTTTATATAGATATATTTTAAAAACAAAAATGGGGATAGTCTCTAGCACCATTTTAGAAAGATTTTCTAAAAGTTGTACTTTTATTTAGTGTAAAATTAATACATTTAAGTAGTTTATATTAATTATATTATACATTTAGTTAAATTGTAAACACTGTTACATTATAATCTATCTCGCGAGATTGTAAACTGTCAAAATTTTGTGAACTAAACATACTGCTTACAATTTAACGCATTATTTTTCGGTAAATTATAATCTTTCGACGTGAAATCGTTAATACAATGCGATGGAACGCACCTCGAGCGTTGCTTAGTCGGTCTTGCGGTAGGTCGTCCATAGTCAGAAATAAAACACAGGTGTCAGTCAAATAAACTACACGCACTTCAAAAATTGTGACATCAAATGCGTATTTATTATTTAGTAGGTAATCAATAATTCTAACATAATGGTGATGAATTTTGGATGGTTATAAAAAAAAACTTAAGTATTTCTCCCTTCTGCAACCCCTATGTCTGGAAAATAGTACACAGACTAAAGCTCATAAGCCAAGTGAGCGAAGCGAACGTACCACGACATCGGTCAGCGAATGTCACAATCAATTTATAACCATCATTTAAATAGTTATTAATGAATAAATGCTGACGCATGGTCGCAGGCCGCTACTGCAGCACGCTCGCTCGGTTCGTCTGCTTTGGTCTAAAGTCCAACCTAACTTAACTCACCGTTCTTGTCAATTCTCGCGACTTTCGACTAAAGCCCACAACTGCTCGCTTGTTTTGGGCTTTAGAACGCTGCTCGCAACTGCTTGCTCGCGTTGTTCGAACGAGCAACGCGAGCGTGCCACAGCAGCGGTCAGCGCACGAGCCGATCGATCGAAACAAGCGTGCCGCGGTAGCGGCCGGCGAATACCAGCAAAGACTGGTACTGACAAATCGGATGTGACACTCGCTGATCCCTGTTGTGACACGTTCGCGTCGCTGGACAGCATGAATGACAACTCGAGAAATCCATTTGAGCAAACAGTTGAGATTTTCTTAATCCTATTCTTGACAACTGTTAACAATGTTATAGTTTCCATATGAAATGTTACTGATGATGACTAATTCAAAATATTATAATAATACATATTGCAGTAGCATCTCGATATCTCGAATGTCAAGGGAAATGCAAAAAACTTCGACTTAACAAGAAGTTCGAGTTATGATGTATTTGACGGCTAAAATTTCGACTTAAGAAAATTTTTGAGTATATTTTCGAGTCAAAAAAATATACAAATTCGATTTAAGTTTTATGGTAGGTACATATTTATTGGAATATATAACACATTTAAAAAAAATCTATTGCGTTCTTGTGCTGTCAAGAATTTGCAGATGCTTTATCAATTATTTCATTACTTTATGGTACACAGCTGTGTGACTTAGAAAGTTTAATGAATAGATTCATTCATCGCACATGTACTAGGCAGAAACAATAGAATAAACGCACCGGCCATTCCTTTTCGATTTTAATGTTTCGAGTTCCGGGAATTCCAAGTAAGACGTCATTATGTTTGGCTAACTTCGACTTACAGAGTCTGGTTTTTGAAATTTGAGTTATAAAGTATAAATATGTATTAAAATGCCTAGGCAGGGAAATAACATTTTGTTTGAGTTACAAAGTCTAAATAATTCGATATATCGAGTATTTGGGGGTTTAGTGGAAGGGAACAGCATTTTTTTTCGACTTACTGAGGATCTCGACTTACCAAGCTTCGAGTTATAGAGATTCCAATATATAACTAAAATTTAGAAATAAATATGGAGTATTTTTATTCTAGAATTTATTTATAGAATAGATCTACAGCATATTTTTTTAAAAAGAGACACTCACCTAGAAAAGTGGATGTGAATGCAAAGAATGGGTGATTCCATAATGACTGTGTTAAAGACACCACGGGTGTGAGTGGGTCCATGAGCCAATGGTATGCAGCTATGGCTGTACATACTGATACCACTGTCAGTAAAACTGGAAAAAATATGGTACACACCTTTATGCAAATCAACATTAAATAAATGTGTAAGAATTTTCAACTTGGACCCAAATTCCTTCTTTGATTGACAATCTTAGTAGCCTAAATGACAATGAGTTGACCACGATTGTTATATTATTATCTTTTAAAGAACTCCAAAATAAAAAATAAATATATATTTTCTACAACAATTTAATATTTATTTCTTATTTATTGTATACAATTTTGAACTCAAGTGTTAAATAAAATGTTTTTAAATCTTATTTAATTAATTTAGGGGAACAATTAATGAAATCTTAAAAAATCATAACATTTCTTGATGGCTTTTTCTATGGAAGTGATATTGACTACATTGGCATCAAAATTATGTCATTATAATATAGCCTTAAATTGGAGATCAGGTAATTTTAAATGTTTCTCCTAGATCAGGTCTCTCTTCTCAGAATGCCTCCTGGCAAAGGCCTCCTCCAGCTCATGACAAATTATATCATTATATTACAACAAATAGTTCTTAAATTATAGAAGAAAACTTTTAATTCTTGTTTTTAGTTAAAATCAGTAGTTATTGGAAAAATGATGATGTAACAATTATGGTCAATCCGGGGCCTAGTTCTGCATTGCAATATCTTAGTATTGCAAAGATATTCAAAGTACACTTCCATTGTGATAGTGTCAAAAATTTATATTTTAAATCTACAGCACCTCAATATCATGGCAAAACAATAGTAGAAAAAAAATTGTATTACCATTAGCCGAAAAAATATATTAGAAAACTACCAAAATTTTAAACATTTATTTCAAGATTTTTCCTTTATAAATATTTATAAAGACATTGGATTACAATTAACGGAATACTGAAATCGGACAAACATAATTGAGACAGTAGTGTCCAGCGTTTTGTCAAGATAGTAATGAACTCCTAGACTGAATTATGGAGATATATGCTTTCAAAGTTGTAAAAATGTGCCCCCCGCTTTTCAAACTTTTGAACCCATAAATCACAAGCTGAGTATGCTTAATACTTACTTCTCCATCTCATTGTCGCTGGTTGAAGACATCCTATTACTTCTGTTAAACGCCTTTCAAAAGCTTTTAAATCTGCAATATAAAAGTTGAATTGTATCATTTTACTTACCATTATAATATTTGAGTCTTGATACACTGAAATCATTATTATTAATTTTTGACATCAGCTAAGATGATGGCAATTTAACATACTACCACCCCTTGCCTAAGTATGCGGCTTTAACAACTGATGTTGAGTTCTAGTAGTAATGTATGAAGGCTAACTTCTAACCTATAAGAGCAGAATTTGGATCTGCCTTAAAAGTGGAGCTCTCACCTAAGTCTACTCCATAAGTAGCCAAGACATCTCCCTTTTTTAAATAAAACAATAAATATATGGTGTAGGGTGACTCCCGACATAGGGTTGCCAACCACACTTTATAATAACTCCTACTATTTTTTTGGTAAATATACTTTATACTTTTGCATAAAAATAAAGCATGTGATAGTACTCTATTTCCAATATTTACTCTGATGTGTAAAATTAAATACTTATATGGATAATTACTGAACTAGTATTGATACAGCTTTCACTAAAAGAATTTATTCAGTAAAGAATGTAAAATGGCGAGAAGAAAGGAACAGGACATCTATAAATTTTATAAACAAATAATTGTTTGTTTATTTAAATTTAAATTGGGAATGTAAAGATAGCTTCCAAAAATTTAAGGATAATGAAAAGTTGTCAGTGTGTGCTAGAAGCACACAAAAATAGTGTCTCCAAGAGAAGAAATAAATAAAATTTTGTAAAACTTTTTTTCTTCCAAATACTTTATTTTTTCCCTAGTAAAAAAATATAATATATTATTTTTCTCAAAACTAGTTGGCAACCCTATCCCCTGATTCAAGGTGTGAAATTCCAAAGTCAACCTTATAAAATTATTTATATAACATTAGTTATTATGATCTCTAACAGATGATGTCAAAATGTCGTATCGTTTTGTTAGTATTTTCATGATTTTAAAAACTATTGATCTTCGCGGTGTGAAATTTTCAGGAAATGTGTGTCTCGGCATGTTGAAGTTATGGTCAAATTTTTAAGTCTCAATTCAGAGGTCGTTATATAAAATTTGCTCCCTTTTTACAATGTACAATGTAAAACGCCGCTAACCTTATTATAATAAAAAAATATTTCAAGCTCAACTAACAGGGGATATACTACAGGCTTTCTACCGACATTAATGGACATACTTCGTAAACTATAATATCTTAAAAAACATATCTCACCATCACAGGCAGTTTGTTCTAGAGACATTTTGGTGTGGTGTAATGGATTATATTTGTAATTTATCAGTGTAGTCAATTCACATACAACTACATATTGTACTACAAACAAAATTTAAAGGAATTGGAATAAAAATTACACTCTCCGTTTATGCAGATTAGATTTCACACAAAATTTTCACTTTCCGCTTAAAATTGAAAACATCAAGTTATAAGTTATCAACACATAGGGATGCCGATCTATCGATCGATGTTTGAAAAATATCGATATATCTTTTTCATTCCTACTTATTCCGAGTTTTTATGCGAATGGAGTTTTTGGCGGGAATTGAAAGGAGATGTTGTGCTGTGCAGTTTTATTTTCTAAAAATGTGTAAAATTACTCTAAAATGAACAATAGTTGTTAGGATATTGATAGTTTTTGAGTAGTAATTATGTGTTTGGTCAGAAATATGAACTATATAGTCAAATGTGGCCTTCTTGTGACAACTCAAAAGGTTGAGTTGTCACAAGGACTCCGCTGAATGGCACCAGCTAATAACCTACAGTTCAGCTGTGCTACACATAGGCATAAGAAAATGAAGAAACAACATTATAATCTAAGATCTGGCTTAAAGGCCTAGCTGCCAAGTCATAAACCTAAATAAATTAATGCGAATTGACAGGATTAGTGTATTTTCATGTTTGAAATGCAATTGCCCTATTGGAAATACTTTTAAATATTGGCAAAACAAATTTTGAATTTTATTACCTGTCCAACGTGGATCAAACCTCGAATGACTCCTAGTATAGTATAAACTAGTAAATATTTTTATTGTTTCAGAAATTAACATGTTATCATATATAAAACTTAATATGATTGTGTTAAAAACATAACTCTACTAAATAATTTCTTCCCTTGCTTTAAGATTTATTACGCAGCACTTATTTTAAAATATAATTTCTTAGCAAAACAATACCTTTCGATTCCCCACTAAAGAGTTGAATTCTTTTAAAATATATTCATTAGTTTTCACGTGATGCTCTAGCAAACAGACATAGCCTAAAATTCTAAAAAGTTGTATTTTCGGAATCTGCTGGTCTGAATTAGCCACCTGATTTTTCTTTTTCAATAATTTAGTGTTTAAACTTGGCCCCTAGAGATATATTACATTAAAGATAGATATTGTTACATGCCGTCAAAGATAAGCGCACAGCTACCTATTGTAAGCGCAGTTTATTGTCTTCCCGGATTTAGTTATTCTTTTATGTTTTGAATTTGTAATTAAGAAAAATATGCTATTTTGTTTTGTACTTGTTTTATAACCATCATTAGCGTCCAACTAATCCTTATTGTTATTGTTTTCGACTTTGTGGCCGTTCGCAGGTGTGCAAATCACTATTTCTCGAAAACTCAGTGCGCGCGGTCAATCTTTTTTGTACTGTGTAGTTAGTATAAGACGATGCCCGAATGGAAGGGTGGGTAGTCAAGCGACGATTACGAAACGAGTAAGACGTTTGGTAGTACTCTCGATTAGCGATATAGACGACATACTTTACGCGTATCGAATTGCATTGAATCGTGCAGTGTGAACTGGTTGCATCCAGTTTTATTTGTATTTGTTTTATGTGTTTGTACAGTTCTAATAAATTCTATAGTAGTTCCAACGGCATTTTTAATTCGAGTCCTGTAGCTCGTAACAATATTATCATATTGTATAAGAATTGAAAGCATAGTTGCAAGTTTAAGCTCGTAATATACATTCTAAAAAACATCGATGTTTTTTTGGCAATGAGTTGGCCTTTCAATGTTTTTCCGATACATCGATTTATCGTTTCATCGATGTTTTACTTGCCTGCTTGTTCATTCCTATAAATACAGAGTGATACATCAAATGAAAATGACATTGACGAATGACAAACTTGGACACAATATCTCATATAAGGTTGCCTATACACAGGGTAACCTACGCAGTAATAACATTCGTTTTATATTGATTGCCGGTTCCTGTGTCCTCCTAGCGCCACCAGTCCTTAAAAAAGTACTTCAATAAAATAGTGATTATAGCCCAACACCAAACTAATTTCATGAAATAAACGCCCAGGTAGTATATTAAGTACACAAACTTCAGGCATTGCTACTAGTTTCAATTTATCACCTTTATATAAAGTAGTGTATCCAAACACATGTTCGAAGTTTTTATTTGTGTGTGACCAAGCAATAGTTCCAACAAAAACAAAATAAATTTGACTTTCTTGATTTAGTATTTACTAGATCGTCGAGTGTGAAAATTAAGCTTCATTTATTCATGATATCTTTACGATTTGTGATGTGCATATTAAAAATAGGTGCTTAAATATTATATTTCCTGTTCACATCAAAACTTTATATGGATCTGAGATATAGTGAAAACTATCATAATTCAAAATTTAAGACCTTTTAATAGACTTTTTAGTTAATAAGGAGTATCGTGATTGTTTCGAATGTTTTAAATAAATAATAGTAAAATAATATTTTTTATTAATATTAAAGGATTTTTTGTTTATTAAGGTTATTAAATTGGTTTTTAACTTTAATTTCATTTTTGATATTTTTGGAGGTAGTTGAAAAAAAATATGTTGTAAAAGTTTCTTGTTTTAAGTTAGTGCTTTTGACCCAAAGGACTACCAAAAGTTAATCTATCGTTGTTCTTTTTCCCTTCTCCTTGTTCACCTGATACAGGAAAAAAATATACTTGTGCGATTACTGTTGTAAGCTACCATTTTAATGTTTTGGATTTTCGCCATTGAAACCTTTTTTAAGGACTTTGGGAGTTTACTTCATGAAAGCGTTTCATAACCTGGGCGTCAGGAGGATATCTTACTATTCATTCACTTGTCTTACCATCGGTTGAATTTTGACATTAGGTGTATGGAGTTTCTCTCAACTTTGAACCGATACTCAAGTAAATGACCAGCCGGTAAGATATAGGCACCGGACATAAATGATTAAATTACGTTATAGAATCGTAATACAGGAAATAATGACTAGGAATGATACTGGCCCAGTAAAATAGATAAGTAATTTTACCTGTAAAATAGGTTATTAATGTAAGGATTAGAATACAGTGGCAAATAGACTTTTTTTTACAAAAAGAACTCCGATTAAGACCGTCGCGGGGAAAGGCGGCATGGCGTGTGGGATTCGCCTTGTTGGGGTGGTACTAACACCCTTTATGGAGTACTATTGTCATCCGAGTAGGGGATACCCACTAGAACCCCTCAGTGTTCCGTCCTTCGCCCTGCCAGGGCGCTATCCTGGCGAAGCCACTCCGCAAGTCTCTAGCAGGCAGTGGCCTATCGGCTCACTCATTGGCGAAGGAACTAGGCCCCCGGCGTCGGCCCCGGCGTCGGCCCCCCGGCGTCTTCTTAATTTTTGTACGAGGGGTAGTATGTGACCCGGCCCACGGAAGGATTGGTGAGCTCGCGTGGATCACCGGCACGCCCTCATCTCGACAGCATTTACTGTGGGTGAAGGTCTAAGGATGCCCTCCGGCACTAACGCGTCTTCCCTTGGCGGGAGCGGAGCTGAGGCTGACTGGTACGCTCTCGCTCTTTGGCGGGCATGACCCGCTCACGGCAAATAGACAATGCCGACTGTCAGTGATAAGCTTTATACAAGTTATACACTGTAAGGACAATGCGCATATCAAGTCTGTAGCATTACTACAAGCAATCTACACTAGTTAAATCTGTTGCGGAATTACTTCCTTAGTGCACGCGCTTCTGTGGAGTTCCTTAAATAAGTTACAAATTTTGCGAGTAAAATGCGATATCCGACGTTCACTGACGTTAAGACATATAAATTGCATAGCAGTTCGCGATCAGCTTCCTTGCGTAGCGGTCACGAATGCGCTCCTCACATCTATCTAATACAATTTTTCGCGCTTTTCTACCTGGAAAAGCGATAAATTGTTAGTTCTGTGTACAGGTGATAGTGTACTAGTGTTTGTTCGTTTGGATTGCGGTGCGGAAAGCAGTTTTGGCCGGTGAGTCCCATTTCTCTCTCCGCTTGCTAGTGTCGTGCGCAAAATCAGTTGCGCGCGCTTTTGTAACGGTTTTTGTGTGTGTAGTGTTTTCGCGCGCCTTTCTGGTCTCCTCTCGGGTCAGGGCCTCCAGTAATGGACGGCCCAAGTACCCCGAAGGCCCCCAGGGAGCCGAGTGTCCCGCGCAAGCGGGATCACAGCGGCTCCAACAATGGATGGGCCATGAAGGAGATAGGGGAGACGCGGGAAAAGAAGTCTTCCCTGGTTCGTCGCAGCCGCAGCGCCGCGGAACCTCGTCTCGGGCGCCCGGGTCCAGCCGTTGTCACGGCTACCGGGCTGCCCGCTTCGATAGGGGGTGCATCGGCGGTGGTCGACCTCACCGCCGCCGGGCCCCGCGATAAGGAGAGCGCGACGATGGGGCCGCCTTCGGCTCCCGCCGCGCCTAGGGTTCCCGCCATGCGTGCCGCGCGCAAGAGCGCGGCACACACGGCCGTAGGTAGGGAGGTGGTGCTCGCCGCGAACTCGGCCGTTCTCATGGCCGTGAGCGCGGCGAACGCCATCGTAGAGAATGTCTACAGGGCGCAAACGCCACCTGCACGGGCTTCACCTGTGCAGGGGCCAAGCGCCTTCGTGGACCACGTAGACATCGCGCCGTCGGGCAGCGTCCCAGATTCGCTGGAGTACGCACTCGACGACGCGATTCGCGTCTTCTGCGGCCCGCACGCCGAGGCGGCTGCATGTGCGCCGACACCGGTTAGGTCGGTGTACACAGCGGCCGGCTCGGCGACAGCGGGGGGCGATGGCCCCACGACGGTGTCGACTAGCGCGCGGGCTTCACCCGTGCCCTCGGCATCGGCTTGCGCACCGGCGTCACCCGTGCGCAGCGTGGGGACGACCGCCCCGCGACACCGGTTGCCGCGCGGGCTTCACCCGCGCCAACGACCGGGGTCGTTGTTAGGGATGGTGATATAGGTGCGGTGGCGGCGATGATGTTGTCTTCTTTCCCTACTGGGACTGTCGCCGCCACCGCTTCGTCCAGCTTCGTCCCCGAGTCGAGGCAGCGGTTCTGGGACCGCAGCGCCGACTCGGAAAGCACATCGGGTGCTTCCACGCCGGCGCGGGCGCGATCGCCGCTGCGTCGCACGGGCGACGCGACGGCGAGCGTGCTCGCGGGTGCGGAGGCCTACCTCCGCACCGAAGGGGGGGAAAAGGGTCGCAGGGCCAGGAAGGCCACTGCTGCCAAACTGGCCGCGGCTAGCCAGTGCGCCGCGCTGATAGGGGACGTACGTGTGCTCGGCCCTGGGGAGCTCCGCTTAGCGGCGAGCGCCCAGGTCGCCGACATCCTCCAGGTCGCCCAGACGTCGGGCAACCTGAAGGGCGCATACGTGCGCCGACTGAAGGAGGCTGCGACCCGGCTGTCGGACATAGTCGACACGCTGGTGACGCGGAATCCAGAGTCGGAAGCCTGGAGACTCGGCAACGAGAACTCCAGGCTGCGCGCCGAGCTCGGCGCCTTGCGGGAGGAGAACCTCTCCTACCGTAAGGAGTTCGAGCAGATGCGGAAGGCCATGAAGGCCCCGCTGCGGATGCGGCCCCGGTTCCCGCTGTAACGGCGGAGCCGGGTCCCGTGCCCGCTAAGCGGAAGGCCAAGGCCGCCGCGGCGGAAAAGTCCCGGCCCCGAGCCGGTTCATATATCCGCCGCGGTCCCCAGAACGGTTCCGGCTACCGCCGCTGTGGCGGAGCCGGTTCCTACACCAACCGCTGCGCACACCGGTGTGGATTCTGATATGCTCACGCATATCATCGCCCGCACGGTGGGCGCGATGTTGACGCTCGGCTTGCCGGGATTGAGGAGCGGCTGCCGCCCGCGCCAATTCTTCGCCCGCCGCTTGCGGCGAACAGGAAAAAGGCCGCGGAGACACAACCGCTGCCTAAAACGGCGGGAGCTGCCGCCGCCGCCCGCCGGACCCCGGGGAAGTAATTCCCCGGTACCGATGGAGGTGGTGGTAGCCCCGCCGTCGGGGTGGCGGACTCCCCACCGCCACCCCTCCCCAAGAAGAAGGTGAAGAGGGGGAGTAAAGCAGAGGGCGAAGAAGCTGCGCCGAGCCGCAGCTCTCGCCGCCGCCTCTGCTCCGGCGCCTAAGCCCGGGCCACCGGCCCCAAGCCGGCCCCAGACTCATGGCTAAACCCGCGGCCGCGACACCGGCCGTCGCGGCACCCGCCGTCGCGGCGCGCCCGTCGCGGCACCTGCCGTCGCGCCACCATCGGCTGCGGTGGCCCCTGCCCCCGCCCCGTTCCGGAGGGGGCGTGGTCCACGGTCGTCCGAAGGAAGAAGGGCAGGGGCGGGGCGGAAACGCCCCGCCCTCCCCTCGGCGCAAGCACCGGCTTCGCCATCGGGGCGGAAACCGGCGCGCAAGCCACGGGCTACGAAGCCCGTGGTATTTCAGGAGCCGAGATCGGCAGCAATTATCATTAAGTTGCTGCCGGAATCGGCCAAAAACGGTATTGGCTACCGGGAGGTCTTCGCGAAGGCCGCCTCGGTGGTCAATATCACCGAGCTAGGCCTCAGAGAGGGGCTGAAAGTGACGCGGACCGCCCGGGACGCTCGACTCCTGGACTTCCCCAGGACCCGAGAGCGCGACTAGGGCGAACCGCGTCGCCGAGGCCCTTCGAGGGCGCTCAAGGATGGCCGAAGTCATCCGCCCCGTAAAGCGTGGGGAGCTTTACGTCTCAGGGCTGGATGAGTCGGCCACAGTAGATGGGCTTCGCAGTGCCATCGCCAGCGTGGGCAACTGCCTGCGCGACGATGTTAAGGCGAGGCACATCGGCATAGGACCTGGGGATGGGCGCATCATACGTGATGTGCCCCGTTTCTGCAGCCAAAGCCATCGCCGAGCGGGGCCACCTTTTGGTGGGCTTCACCTCGGCGAAGGTGGAGGCTCTGGAAGCCCGGCCCATACGTTGTTACCGTTGTTTCAACGTCGGCCACGGCACCCAGACTTGCCCGGACTCGTGCCCGGACCGGACCGGCTTGTGTCTTCGCTGCGGTAAGAGCGGACACAAGCAGCCGGACTGCACAGCCCGCGACCCCCACTGCGCCGTCTGCGCGGCGGGGGGCAAACGCGCTACCCACCCGACGTTGGCGAGGCACTGCCAGCCCCCATATGTCAAGGGTAAATTCGTCCACCCGAGGGCGAATAAACGACCGACGAGTGGAAAGGGGGTACCTATGGACACCTAAATGCCCAATACACCCCTAACACTCTTCCAAGCTAATGTTAACCACTCCCCGACGCCCAGGACCTGTGCCTGCAGGCGATGGCGGAGTGGCAAGCAAACTTGGCCGTAATAAGCGAACCTTATTACGTACCTCCAGCCAGGAACTGGGTGGGGGATCTCGACGATGTGGTAGCCGTGGTCGCCAGAGCCGGATCTGGCACACCGCTCACCAGTCTCGAAAGAGGAAAGGGCTACGCGGTGGCGGAAAGCGGAGGTTACGTCATCATAGGCGTGTACCTCACGCGGAGCCGCCCCTGGCGGAGTACGAGCTCGCCTTGGACTCCATTAGGGCAGCCGTCGGCAGACTAGCGCCGAAGACGATATTCGTCCTAGGCGACTTCAATGCCAAGCACCAATCCTGGGGAACGCGATTACCGATGTTAGGGGACGGGCGGTTGAAGACTGGGCGCTTCAATCCAACCTGTCCATCCTGAACCAGGGTCGGTCCAGACCTGCGTACGTGCGCGGGGTGGATCGATCATCGACTTGTCATTCGCCACACATGCGGCCGCCCGCAGAGTGGTAGGATGGAGAGTGCTGGAGGAGGTGGAGACTCTGTCTGATCACTTGTACATCAGATTCGAGCTCTCCCCTCGCCTAGCGCTAACCCTGTTCAGGGCCCCTCCCGGCTCCCACGCTGGGCTCTTACCAAGCTCGACGCGGAGCAGGCCGAGGAGAGGGCTATCATCGAATGCTGGACCTATCCAGCCGACCTGGGAATCTGGAGGCGCAGGCTGAGCACATGCGCAAGTCCTCAAAGGATTTGTGACGCTGCTATGCCTCGAGCCAAACGACCGCCGCCGCGTACATCGGTCCACTGGTGGACTGAGGAGCTGGCTGAACTGCGGAGGGCAGTCCGCAGAATCAGCCACAGGCTCAAACGCAGCAGAGCGCGTCGTCCTCCAGACTATGTTGAGGAGAATGGACTCGTGGGGAGTTCAGAGAGGCCAGAAAGGCCCTTTCGATCGCAATTCTGCGAGCGAAAGCCCGGGCTCAGGGAGGAGCTCCTCGAGACACTGGACCGGGACCCTTGGGGGCGTCCGTACCGTGCGGCCCGCAACACGTTGCGGCCCTGCACCTCCACGGCTACGGAAACGCTCGAACCCGAGGTCCTCCGGTCGGTTATCGATGGGCTCTTCCCGGATCCGGGGATCTTCACTCCCCCCGATATGGGTCCAATCATTCCCGACACCTTGGAGGTGGAGCCTCACTCCATCACCGAGGAAGAGTTAGACGTCGCCCTGGACCGGCTCCGGGGCAGGAAGACGGCTCCGGGACCCGACGGGGTTCCGGGTCGGCTCCTCTTCCTGGCCGCCAAACACCTACGCGGCCAGCTGCGGGAACTGTTCGATGCCTGTATTCGCGCAGGTCAGTTCCCGTCGCAATGGAAGGAGGGCCGATTATGCCTGATTCCCAAGGAGGCCGTCCTCCCAACGATCCGTCCGCCTACAGGCCCATAGTGTTGCTTAACGAGGTCGCCAAGGTTTTCGAGAAGATCTTAGCGGAACGCCTCGTTAAGCATCTCGATACTGTGGAGCCGGGGCTAGCACAGACGCAGTTCGGGTTTCGGCGGAGGCGCTCCACGTTGGACGCCTTCGAGACACTGCGATCTGTAACGGACGACGCAGTCCAAGCAAAGGATACTGTCCTGGCGGTTTCGCTAGACATAGCGAACGCCTTTAACAGCCTCCCTCACGAGACGATTAGGGAGGGGCTTCGTGCACACGGAGTCCCCCCGTACCTCACGAGGCTGTTGGGCGCGTACCTCCAGGATAGATACATCCTTTGGGAGGGCGGCGAGTCCGAGAATCGCGCGATAGGTCGGCGACGCGTCGCGTGCGGCGTACCACAGGGATCGGTCCTCGGGCCGGTTCTTTGGAACGTCGGTTATGACTGGATCCTTCGGGTTCCGGTCCTGCCCGGAATAGGGCTAATCTGCTTTGCGGATGACACCCTACTCACGGCACGCGCTGCGTCATTCGCGGAATCCGTGGACCTCGCCAACGCCGGGCTGGCGATCGTGGTCCGAAGAATAGGTAGGCTGGGCTTGAAGGTCTCCCCCGCGAAAACGGAGGCCATCATGTTCCATAGGCGGTTTCGCAATCCCCGCGGACTTGTCCGTTACAGTCCAAGGGGTGGACATTCGTGTAGGCCCCAGATGAAATATCTGGGGCTAATTCTTGATGGGAAATGGCTGTTCAAAGCGCACTTTGAGCAGCTAGTTCCCCAAGCTCGTGAGGTCCGCAGGCGCCCTCTCTCGGCTTCTTCCCAACGTGGGGGGACCGGGGGGGACGACTAGGAAACTCTACATGGGCATCCTTAGGAGTATGGCCCTGTACGGTGCACCCGTATGGTCCACTGCACTTCACCGCCACAATAGGACTTTGTTGTGCCGCGCACAACGGGTCCTGGCGGTGAGGACCATCCGAGGATACCGTACAGTGTCGTGGACGGCGTCGACACTCTTGGCAGGCGATCCGCCCTGGCCTCCTCCAGGCGGACGTGATAGCCAAAGTTCGGCGCTCCCGACAGGATGCCCTCGCCCGTGGCCTGGTCTATGGCCAGGCCGAACTCCAGGTGATCAGGACGCGGGAAACCGCGGCCATGATCCAATCTTGGTCAGTAGAGTTGGAAAACCCTGTTGCTGGCATTGACACGGTGGAGGCGGTTCGACCGCAGCTGTTGCGATGGCTCTCGCGGAAACGCGGGACCCTGACCTTCAGAATGACACAGATACTTACCGGGCACGGTTGCTTCGATAAGTATCTGTGTCAGATTGCGGGCTGCTTGCCTTCACCCCAATGCCGCCAGTGTGGCGCGCTGGACACGGCGTTACACACGCTAGTCGAGTGCGCAGCATGGGCACCTCAGAGGTTTGAACTCGAGACACTTGTAGGACCGATCGAATCGATTGGACGATTGGTGGGTGGGTGCGGCCAATTTCTGCGAGACGGTAGTGTCTCATAAGGAGGCCGCGGAACGAGATAGGGAGAGAGATGGTAGTGCGCATGCGTCTCGCGGGCGCCGACGTCAGTTGGGAGCCCGGAGGCGCAGGTATGCGCATGACCTCCCTCCCTGAAATACCGCTGCAGGGGCCCTCTAGCATCTAGGGAGCAGAGGAGTCTTCACCCCTGTTGACGAAGTGAGTTTGCCTCTCCCGGGGCATTCTCAAGCACTTGTGCGCTAGGATCGGTGTGGGCGTAACTACGTTCTGTATCTCACGCCTTTCCTGCCATAAGCGCGGGGCACATGGGAGGAGGGTGGTTTTAGTGGGGTATTGATTAGTCGAGTCTCCACACAAGCCGGTTGATTATTGTTTGGATTGCCTCAGTGGAAAGCCTCCATGATCAACAACGGTCTAATCCTAGCAAAGGACCCGGTATGTGCAAAAATGCATTTCCCCCGCCTTAAAAAAAAAAAAAAAAAAAAAAAAAAAAAAAAATATAAATTGCATAGTGTGTATGAGCTTTACAACATTAAAAAAAAAAGCAAATAAAAAAGAAACTTGATAATTTATAACTTGCGTTTGTGTTTAAGTTTTTTCTATTAAGAAACTTTTAGTATAGAGCACTTGAAATTAGAGAAAATATTACACGTGAACAAAAAGGTATGTACCTAATTATTACATCTTTAATTTTACCAACAATTATTACTCGGGATAATTTGAAATTCAAAGGTCGAAGTCCAATTCTTTGATCAAATTGGAGTTCAAGTTGTAACAGATAGAAAATAATTCAAGATTTTCATTTATAAGTATGAAAATATAGTAACTAATTTTTAAATAAAATTTATAGCTGTTGGTGTATACAGATAGCATAACTACAATACGTATAACTAGAAGTATAGATAGTGTTTTGTTTCACAACCAATCTTAAATATAAAAATCTATTGCTGTTCGTTAGTCTCGCTAAACCTCGAGAACAGCTGGATCGATTTGGGTAATTTTGGTTTTGAATTATTTGTGTAAGTCCAGGGAAGGTTTAAAAGGTAAGTAAATATGAAAAAAATTGATTCTGAGGCGGTACGAAGTTTGTCGGGTCAGCTAGTACTTCAAAAAAAATATTGAAACAAAACTAAGAAACTTATTTCTATAACATTGAAATTACCATGACTGTTTTATATACTGTAACATTTTCCAAGTATTAGAAATAAGTTATTGTTTACTTTATAATAACACTCGTACTTTCCTACTAATTCCATTTTGAAAATATCCAACTGTAACCATCATTTAAAAAAAACAAAAAACACTATTTTCGAGATGTTAATTTAGATAAATAGATAACACTTTATATGGTCACCAAAACAAAACAATTCATGGTTAAACTTTAGCCTTAGTGGTCACGGAATTTTAAGTAGTTGGAGGGCGGAGGGTTAAGGAGGGGGGAAGTACTTCTCCGGTCTCCCTTTTGCAACCCCTTTGTCTGGGAGACATGTAGTTCTTGAGATATTAATTTTTTGTACATTACTTATTTTTTTCATGTCAAAAAGTTGAGAAATGCATAAGAAAGGTGTAGGCAATGTAAAAAAAGATTCAAAACAGTCTAAAAACACAGACTCAAGCCCACAAGCCGAGCAAGTGTGCCACAGCAGTGGTTATCAAGTGTCAATATCCAATTTGTAACCATAGTTGCAATATGTAAATAAAAAATCATTTTTCCTTTTTAAAAATCTACATTATTGTCATATCGGTTTGTTAACATTTAACATAATGACATCTTTATACTTTATTTGACAAGTGGTAATGTAAAAAAAGAGAACTTTAAAATTTTAATAACTAATTCAAAATTTGTTTACTAAACTCAAAAATAATTTTAGTATTTATATATCTTTGTTATCAACAAAAGTGACAGAACCTTGTTTATATAACATATTTTTGTTTTTACAATTATTCATTCAAATCTTGTTGGTGTGTCCTAAAAACTAGTTTCCTGTCCCAAATAACAGGTCTAGTGGCTATATAAAAGGCATAAATATACCCCTAAACTCAAATTACCCTTAATCTCATGCCACTCTGGTTTAAAACGTAACCGCCTTACTATCAGTTAAAATTTGACATACGCTCCATACATCTTATAGCAAAATTCAACCGATGGTAGGGCAACCAGCCATCAGTCACTAATGTACTTGGGTCACTGTATTTCTTTCAGGTAAGTGTATTTTTTGTACTTGCTTAATCAATTATAACAAAAGCGGTGACATTGTTTTTACTGATTTATTTTTAAATTATGGATATTCAAGATAGATTTCATAATAATTTTATTTATTAAACTACCATAAACTAATAAATGTAAGGATTTATATTCTAAATTTGGCAACTCAAAACTAAATGTAGAACACCAATCCTCAATCAACTTTTTAGATTTCCTATTTTTCAGAATGCTTCCCTTAAGGCTATTATTCAACAATGCCCAATGGGCAGCGCCCAATATGAGGACAATGTCAGCAAAAGCTGGGCCTTTGGTGGACTTAGCAGTTGACAATGAAGGCATAGCTACATTGACTATGCAGAGACCGCCAGTCAATAGCCTTAATCTAGAATTATTACAAGCTATTGGTAGTGCATTGGACGATGTTGGAAAAAATAAATGTAAAGGAATGATTTTAGCTTCTGTAAGTCATTTTTAATTATATTTGATAAGTATGGAAATACAAGTGAGTGTCTTAAGTGAACCTTCAGGGCCAAATCCTAAACCAGGGATTCCCAAACTATTTTAGGGAAGAGACCCCTTTTCCAGAATGAACTCAGACCCCATAGCCAAATTACTTAAAAATTCTTTGTGTAGTTTTTTTTCGTATCAGTACAAAATATGTACCAATTTAAAAACTTTTGTACCTGTTTCATGTGAGAGTTCTTTTGTCAACCATTACAAATTTTCAAGAAAACCAGAATGGTGTTGTTAATTGGTACTGATCAGGCTAGATTTAAGTGTGGTATGAGGAAATGCAGCATGAGGTAATGGCATTCTCTGAACAGACTGGCAATATACCTTTACTTAATTATAATAATTTCTATGCTAATTATTATAATGTTTTTAATAGCATATAGAAATTTAATTCTGAAATAATAGAATTTTTATTATTATTTCTTAAAATTGACAAATAATATGGTTGTCCACATGCTAATCTACTGAATGCTTTAAAAGGATGAAATATGCCTTTGTAGTAAAAAAAAAAATAGAAAATGGCAGGAAGTAAATATCTTTTAATTCCTATTTTTCATATCAGTCCTCGCCTACAGTGTTCTCTGCTGGCCTAGATATCATGGAGATGTATAAACCTGACTTCAAAAGGGCAGATGCATTTTGGTCAACTTTGCAAGAAGTGTGGATCAAATTGTTCGGATCCAAATTTCCCACAGCTGCTGCTATAAATGTAAGTAGTCATCTTTGGGCCCAAACTGTAAAAAGATGACAGTGATTTTAAGATTTCTTTTTATTATATTGATATTTTTTAAAATTCTAGTGGGTTTAGTTATTTTGAATTAATTACTTGTGTGGTGAGTTTTCATATTATTAATTCTTGAAATTCATTCAGTTAAATTGATTATAGTAACACAGATACACAAAAAAAGTTTGCTGGGGGTATCAGCTTATGATTTTCTGGCGTAACTTTTTCCGTTGAACATAAATTTGAAATCAGAATTGAGGGTCAATCGTAAATACACGAGAAAAACTCAAAACCGATCGCCTGACGAAAATTTTTTTTTTATTGGTTTTTTTGTGTGTCTCTCGATTATTTGCTCACTGACCCCCAATTCTCCCTTCATTCGCAATCAGCGGGAAAACATACGCCAGAAAATCATAGTCTGATACTCAGCACACACAACTTTTTTTGTAGACCTATATAAATCAATAATTTATTTTATTTGTAACCTTAGTTTTAAGACTTCTCTTATTCCAGGTAGAAGTTAGGGCTGATGTTTTACATTTTGTAATAAAAAAATATAATGCTTTTTTAAACCATACCTCAACTACTCACTACATTTCTTTGGCTCCAGAATCCCCCATCTCCTTTACATAAACAAAAATAAAGTTAGATTAATAGAAACTTCATATTTAACAATATAAGGCTATAGCCTTATGTCTATTGCTGATTACCTTATAATACATACATATATATTTATACTAGCTGACCCAGCAAACTTTTTACCCCCATATTTTCTGAATTCCTAAAAGACTTTGTTTCATGACATAAAAACAAAATCACCAAAATCGGTATAGGTGATTAGGAGAATTCTAGAACCCGATCTCAGCGCCACCTACCGGTTCTAATTGTGAATCTAAACCATCCAGGAACCCACTCAAACACAAAAACAAAATCGCTCCAGGTGATTAGGAGGAATCTAGAACCCGATCTCAGCGCCACCTACCGGTTCCAATTGTGATCCTAAACCATCCGGGGACCCATTCAAACACACAAAACAAATATCATCAAAATCGGTCCAGCTGTTTAGGAGGAGTTCACTGTCAACACATGTATAGAAGAATTATATATATTTAATAGATTTTACAGTAAAACACTTATTGCTAAATACATTGAGTATCTATAAGTAGTAATAAAATAGATATTGGTCTAGGGCACTCTAGGAGCTCACTCACAAGGGTGCAAACATCAAGGTCATTAGCAAGACACAGACTGCAAGGTATTGTTTCCTTTCCTAAAAAAATAGGTTTCAGGCAGTCCAAAAGTTAAACCGTGTCTTAAGGTTCTCATGCTTTAGCTTGATTCCGGCTATAAATTATCAATTTGAATGATTTTAGCCCATTTTAAAAATATTTTACAGGGTCATGCGCCTGCGGGAGGCTGTCTACTGTCAATGTCATGTGAATACAGAGTTATGGTCAGTGGGAAATTCACAATAGGACTTAATGAAACTGCGCTCGGCATTGTTGCCCCAAAATGGTTCATGGATACAATGTGCAATACAATATCAAAAAGAGAAAGTGAGATTGCTCTCACTCTTGGTAAACTTTTCCCTGTGGATGAAGCCTTAAAGGTAAGTGTTGAAATACTAATTAAAATATTTTGTAAGCTGCAAATGGGTTAATAATTACACTATAATCCTTTATATTGACATTATAGTTCAGCCTGTAAACTATAAAATTAATAAATTACTTTGAATATGGATTCAATTTATGTGACTTAGCCATATAGAAAGCCCCAGTCACCTAAAAATAAAGAACATTTTGTTTATGATATTCTTTATCTAAGTTCCATTTACTTATCTTCTTATCCTTATTCTGAAAAAAAATCATAGCTGTGGCTTCAAAAATCCCTTCTTTTACCTAAAAATTGTTTGAATAATAGTCATTCAGTATTTTTTGAGATATGGGGTATTTTCGATTGAATGCTTTTTATGGTTCCTAATAACAAATTAGGAGATAACCTATATGAAACCCTGAACCTTGGCAGACTGTGCAGCCAAGCACTTACTCAATTTTGTTATCTTTACAGTTGCCAATTGATTAATGATGTCAGATTAACCTAGCTGCAGTTTTATAAAAAAATCATGTTCGGCATTATTTTTTTACCCTTTTCAATTTATAGAATAGAATAGAAAAAGCTTTATTGTTCACCACATACACATTAAATCAAAAATTTATAATAGTCACATTAAATAGTAAAGGCGGGAACAATAGGTGGTCTTATCACTTTAGCGTGATCACTTCGAGACAACCCAGGCTATGGATTTTATAAACGGAATCAGAAGTGTATGACGGTGGTGTGCACATTAAATACATCCATATATAAATCCCTATTAATATTATAAATGCAAAAGTAACTCTTGTCTGTCTGTCTGTCTGTCTGTCTGTCTGTCTGTCTGTCTGTCTGTCTGTCTGTCTGTCTGTCTGTCCATCTATCTGTCTGTCTGTCTGTCTGTCCATCTGTCTGTCTGTCTGTCTGTCCATCTGTCTGTCTGTCCATCTGTCTGTCTGTCTGTCCATCTCTCTGTCTGTCTGTCTGTCCATCTGTCTGTCTGTCTGTTCAGTTTTCACGGAAAAACGACTGGACCGATTTGGCTGAAACTCAGTATATATATATTTTTTATCCCAAAAATGGGATAGTTTTCGGGATGATAATAAATTTGTCTGTTTGTTTGTTACGCTTTTACGAAAAAACTACTGGACCGATTTGAATGAAATTTGGTATATATGTAATTTTAAATTTGAGGGTGGGCAAGGGATACTTTTATCCCGGTTAGTGATATAGATTTTGGGATAGAATTATGTAAAGGTCATTTTGATTAATTTAGTAATTTTGGTCATTTTGGTCAATTTTGTAATTTCGGTAATTTTGGTCAATTTGGTCATTTTAGTCATTTTGGTCAATTAAGTAATTTTTGTCAATTTGGTCAATTTGGTTATCTTGGTCATTTTGGTCAATTTGGTCATTGTGGTCAATTTGGTCATTTTTGTCATTTTGGTCAATTTGGTCATTTTCGTTATTTTGGTAATTTTGGCCATTTTAGTCATTATGGTAATTTTGGCCATTTTGGTCAATTTGGTCATTTTGGTAATTTTAGTCATTTTTGTCATTTTAGTCGTTTTAGTCATTTTAGTCATTTTGGTCATTTAAGTCATTTTGGTCATTTTTGTTATTTATGTAGTATATAGATAGACAGGGAATAGATAAATAAAATAGAACGGGTTGAAATAGAGGATAAATGTTTGCATCTGAGACCAATCATTTCTCAACTTTATAGACATAAAAAATTATCGTCTATAAAAAAAAGCGATAGTAACTCGATGTCTGTCTGTCAATCCTTCACGGAAAAACTACTTGGAGTACTGGATCGGTTTTGCTGTGATTTTGTTTAAATGTACTTTTAATAACGAAAATGGGCATAAATACTTTTCAACCTGGGAGATGGGATAGTTTGCGATATAAAATGAAGTGAATCTTCCGGGGCAAATAGCAGTAACATAAAAATTAATGTAACCTGTGTTGTAGCCTCTTTAAACAAGAGGCACGCACTAGAGGTTGATCTGCGGTGCGGCCGCGGGGTAAACTCTGGTAGGATATATATATATATATATATATATATATAATAATAATAAACTTTATTTTCAGTAACAAAAAACAGCTAGGTAGCATAACAAAAATTTTATATGTAGTACAGTAGTACAGCATAAATATGTTTGTGACTGAGACCGAAACTAAGAATAATCTTGTATCTTCGGCCTCAGCACCTTCCCATTGAATTTGACCATATTGTAACACAAAAATGAATAGCTGCTGAATAGTTCTTATACAAAGATAAACAAAGTTAATATAATCTAAATTAAAAAGGATAAAAAAAAAACAAATGGAAAGATCTAGAAAATCAAAAAACTAAGTATACATTATAAAGAAAAGAAAAAATAAATAAGAAGAAAAAGTGTTTTACATAATACATATACCTAAAATAAATAAACAATAACACATATTATTATTATATAATATAAATACTAATATGTACATTATTAATATGTGTATAGCAACATCATATGGAGGAAATCAAAATGTTTACAGAAACTCTCAATCTGCAACTTAAACTCACACACAGGATTATTTATATGTTTTTAAGACCGTGAGAAAATGTATTGTAATACAATGTATTTTGTAGTTGAGTATTTAGAACTGTTTGTGTTGTAAACACTTTTTATCTGTGTGTTTATACAATGTATAATGAAATACAATAAAGAGTTAAATACATTTTATTTTACATAAAATATTATATTGTAATTTTGTAAATTGTGAAATGATGATATCACACAGGTTTTAATTTGTACTTATATTTATAATATGATCGAAGGACACAGTTTTATCCTGATACAAATCATCATTCCAAACAAAATTGTGAACTTATGTGTTGCTATAAATTGTTTATTCTGAAAAACTTTAACCCATACCCGCCCAAGTGTTTTTAATGGTTCTTTGAATTGTTCAATGTCATTTGTTTGCGCTATATTTCTAAATATTGAATTGTAACCAGCTATTGTCAATCGCTTATGTTTTTGTGGTTATAGCTGATCTTCGAGTCATCATATAATCATAAACCATTTTATTGTTCAAATTTCAATGATAGTTGTTTTGTATTAAAACTGACAAGTTGAGAATTCCTATTAATGAACTGTAATGTTTAATGGGGGTCCATGTCTATTTTGCAAATATGTAAGGTTGGCCCATTGAGACAGATTTAGTAGTTTAAACTGCGATCGACACGTTACTAAGTATCCGTTCGGAACGGGAATCTAACATCGAAAGACTTTGCGCGTATGTTATTACGATCTTCTGCCTTTCGGTTTGGACTTGTTGTATTTGTGAGAACTGTAAATTACTCGTGTACTTCTATTAAGTTTGTGATCGTCCGAAAAGAACGACGTTTTTAATTTGTATTCCGCAAATTCGTAACAATATTTTCTTAGTTGAGCCATCATATAATTATAAATTGTTTTTCTTTATTAAATTACCGCTTCATATATTTTACTAAATTTAATAATGGTGTAGTTCTTATTTTCAGAAACAAAGATTATAATTGACTTGTTTTATTATTAAAATATTATCCAAAATATTTCATATAAAGCTTGAAACCATTTAAAACAGCCAGAAGTAACGGAGGTCCTTCAGGCGCTTCGTAGACTTAAAATTGATTTTCGTATACCGCGGGATCTACCAGGTTATAAAAAAAATATGAATTGCTTTTCTTCGATTCTTTAAATAGATGAAATATGATTTACAGGTTGGTATGATTGACGAAACGGCTACGGATAAAACCGACGCAATGGAAAAATGTGGAAAGTTTATAAAGAAGTTTGACAGGATACCGCCTTTAGCTCGTGCTGTCACCAAGCAAAAGTTCAGGGAAGCGCCTTTGGCTTGGCTGCATCAGAATCGTCGTCAGGACACCGACGAGTTCCTTGCGTTTTTAAAGAATCCTAAAATACAACAATCACTGGAGGTGTACTTGCAAATGTTGAAACAGAAGGCTGCTAAATAGTTTTGATTACTTTGTGTTTTAAGCTATTAATAGTTAATTTTGCAGCATATGTTTTAATGATTTTACACATATAGGAGTCCAAAAACCAATTTTCAAAACCCAATAGTAGCAACTGGTAGATTAATGATTTATGCAGGTACTTAAATAAAACGATCACCTCGAAACATTCTAGTGGTTTAGTGAGATAAAGATAATATTTATTTTATTTTTATTAGATATTACTTTTGCACATATGTATATACATGTGAATTTTTCGAGTGGGCCTTTGTGGTTAAATCCGAACCTTTAGTTTCAGATTTAGCGTAAAATACTGAAAGGAGTCTCGAGACCTCTTTTGATGAAAACTACAGTTGTACTAAAGTTGTTCATAATAAAAATAAATCTTTAAACGTTCATATTGTCTTTAGTCTTACTATTCCGAAAGAATTTCGGGACTAAGTAGCAGAACATTAAAATGAGAGCATAAACTATCGGCCGGTGGCGAGTTTCTACTCATTATTTGTTAAAATACTGACCAAAATTAAGTTGCTCTCAGCTAATTTTCAAGCACAATTACCATCGTTATATGGTGGATATTCCACCTATAAGAACGAAGCGCTTTGCATCTAGCTTCATCATACACACCGCAAAGGAGTGGAACTCATTGCCGGAGTCTGTCTTTCCCGATATTTATAACCTGGGTGTCTTCAAGTTCCGTGTGAATAGGTACCATCTAGGTAAGCGTGCTCCATCCTAGACCACATCTTCGCTCCACATAGGGCATGATTGTGGTCAAACGCGTACCTATACTACGAGTTTTTGTTGGGAACTGAAAGAAGATGTTGTGCTGTGCAGTTTTATTTTCTAAAAATGTGTAAAATTACTCTAAAATGAACAATAGTTGTAGGATATTGATAGTTTTTGAGTAGTAATTACGTGTCTTGTGAGAAATGTGAACTGTATAGTCAAATGTGGCCTTTTGAGTTGTCACAAGAACTCCGTTGAATGGCACCAGCTGATAAAAATGTATAGCAAGCTACAGCCTCCTGCCTTTATTTCTTCGGAATAAAGTTCAATATAAATTATTTACATGTTGGAGACCGATCCGCCTTGTCTGCGCGCACACGAAAACTGCCGATCGAACTTAGTTTTTTTTTTAATACTGTAATATAGTTGATATTATCCAAATGGTTATTATTCATGATTTATGAATGAAAATAAACTGCAACATTTTTTGAAATGAATTTTTATACATAAATGTTATTACGTTTTTGATTAATGATATGAAATTTTATCTTAGATGTATTAAGATTTTAATCCTTTTATATTTATGTACATAATTTTAAAATAAATGATGTTGACTATACGAGATACTTTGGTTTCAATTTATAAATAAGTGGTAATTATTCCATTCAACATTGAAAATAATGTGATCTTATTTTTGGTGTTACTTATCCATTTTAGCAAAAACTCAAAATAAGTTATTCGTTTGTCTAAAAGATCATCGACATTGTGGGTGAAACTAGATACAATAGTAAATTGTGACAAGAGAGTTGAAAGTGACCTATTTAGGTTTGAGATGGTTTGGTGCACGAGCGTAGCGAGGGTGCTAATAGTTCGAGTGCCTAAATAGGCTTTTCAACCGAGGTTAACTCTCCGCTTTCCATTTCGAATATGAGAAAAGTTAATTAAAAATGGATTAGTTAAACAAACAACTACTTCTCTAATAAAAAAATTAGGCGTTAAATACATATCTAAATCTGATGAATTTTCTGTGACATTTTACCAGTCAGTATTTTTTTGTCACAGATGATAGTAAAAATTTAGCTCTATGTAAATTAAATAATAATTTAGAGAAAAGTAATTTATAGGTATAAAATGTTTTTACATTTTACAATACAAATTTGTTATTACAATTATTTATACCGCGATTTAATAGTGGCTTTAAAAAAGTTGGGACATGAGTCGTAGTTGTAGGATATTGGTAGTTTTTGAGTAGTAATTATGTGTTTTGTGAGAAATGTGAACTGTGTCAAATGTGGCCTTTTAAGTTGTCACAAGAACTCCGTTGAATGGCACCAGCTGATAACCTACAGTTCAGCTGTGCTACACATAGTATAAGTTCTTTTTAAACATGTTTCCGACTGAAAGACATAGATTCTATGGTCATAAATAAATTAAATAAAAAAAATATATACAAAGGCCACAGGTGCTCGTAATATTTCTTTTGTTTCATATTAACAGTGATTGGAATACGCGAAAGTGTAAAAAAATGAATAAAACTGGGGCTGGGTATAGATATAAGCCCGGATAACTTTAATGGTGTGTTTTAGAATATATTAAGACTTATTTATAACAACTAAAACTGGTTTTGAGTGGAGAATAAACATTTTCAATTAATTATGGAAATTTAAAATTCACGACAATGATCTGGTAATTTTGACAATAATAAAGTGTGATTTAACTTTAGAAATATACTCACGTATTGTATAACGTCACTAAAACTGTTTTAAACCACTAAATAACCACTAACACTGATTTTAAGTCTAAAAATAAAGTTTAACTTTAAATAATGAAGCCACGATAAAAATACGATAATTAATGAAATACAGTTGTTTTTTTTTCTTTATAGTTCGATAACTCTATATGGAAATGTCACTAGGTTAGCTTTAGGCCAAAACTGATTGGTAATCATTTACTATTTATTTTATACACACGAACAGTCGGTTAGGTTAGGTTATATGTAGACCAAAGCGCACGAGCCTAACGAGGGAAGCGAGCGCGCCGCGGCAGCGGCTGGCAAGTGCCAGAACCGACTGTAACCATTTATTTTGTACACACGAACAGTCGGTTTTATATGCAGACCAAAGTGCACGAGCCGAGCGAGGGAAGCGAGCGTGCCGTGGCAGCGGCCGGCGAATGCTAGAACCTACTGTAACCATTTACTTTTTATTTTATACACACGAACAGTCGGTTAGGTATATCCGTAACTAGGCAAATAATCGCACGCTCGCCAACAGTCAGTATGTATATATAAAAAAATCTTTTCGTAGCTTGAAGGCCTAGTCACTAACCATAAAATTAAGAAAAAACATAACTTTTACATAAGATTTTCATGTTTCTTGTTTTAAAATTACGGGAGTTGTTCTGTTGTGTTTTATTTCATTTTTAACAACTTTATGTTGTGTTTTTGGACTATTTTGAATCTTTTTATGTTGATTACTGGATTCATGTTAAATTTTTCAATTTTGAACCTATGATATAAGTGCAATATTAGTGAAGAACATATATATGAGGTTATACCTTGCCATAAATATTGTAACAAAGAAAAAAACAATTTCTATTGCAAATAACATTTATAAGTTTTACAGTGTGCTAGTTTAATACATAAATATAATACAATTTAAAATGTAAAAAGCTTATTCGAAATGGTCTCCATTGGCTGCAATACAGTCCTTTAAACGTTGAGGCCAGTTATCAATAGAAGCACGCACTCTTTCCATGGGAAAATTCTTCACTCCCAATTGTATGGATTGTTTTAGGGACTCCAAATTATCATGGCGTTTAGAGCAAGCCGTACTCTCTAAAACTGACTATAAATCATAAACCAGCGGATTAAGATCGGGACTAGACGACGGCTAGTCTTCAGCTCTGATGAAGTCCGAAACGTTCGTTTCCAACCAAGACTGCGTGGACCGAGCTTTATGACCCGGCGCCGAGTCTTGCTGGAAGCACCATTCTTGGTTATTGAACATGGTGTTGTTAAGGGGCTTAACTACGTTCTCAAGAATGGTATCTTGATACACTTGTGCCGATGTTTTGATACCTTTTCCACAAAAATATGGTTCAGTCACTCCTTCATAGCTAACACCCCCACCAAATCATCACTGAAGACGGATAATGCCCACGTTGCACTCTGTCGACTAATTGAGAAGCTTCCTTAGAGCTTGAGCATAAATACGGTCGTTTTGTTTGTTAAAATGTTGCTCAATTGTAAAAAATTCTCATCCGTAAACAAAAATTTTCTGTGACCTCCCTTTGCTTACCGCTTCAGTAGTTGTTTCGATTTTACCACCCTATTCTTTTTTCGAATTCTTTCCCTTACTGCTTTAACCACCTTTTTTGTACGAACACTATATGGACGGCCAGATCTTTTTCTGTCACAAACAGAGGAGATCTCATTCTCTCATTGTATCTATTAATAGCCCGGTACACAAACTTTTGACTAATACCAAGCGTATAGAGAGTTTTAAAAATTACATTTGGCTCCATACCTACTTTGTGTAATGCAATAACAGCGATTCGGTTCTCTTTATCGCCCCACTCCATTTTAATATCGCAAAATGTTGTACAATGTATCGGCGCCAAAATGAGAAAACACAATTAACAATCATATAAAAATGACAGATTCCAAATTCAAATGTAATATTTTGTTTCTTTTTAATTGTAACAGTATTTATGGCCAGACTAAGTATTTACAAAACATTAATATCTCAGGAACTATACATATTCTCCACATAGGAGTTGCAGAAGGGGTAAGTTTTCCTCCATCCCACCCTTCATTACTTATAATAATCCGGGCTTATATCTATACCACACCCATTTTTTATTTCCCCGAATTTTGAATTAATAATAAAATGAACATACGCTTTAACGTCAAGTAACATTAAAATAAAGGTCTTTGGGTAGTTTTTTGTAAACTTTGTGTATAACTTACTATAACGTCGAGAACATGAACTAATTTTTATGCCTTTTAGCAATATTCTATCATATCTTTAGTCAAGGTCCGTAAATTGTAACAAAGCGAATTTATCTATGTTATTTTAATTTTAACGCTGATCCAAGTCTAAAATCGATTAAAAGTAATACGGATATAACAATGCTACTTTTCACAGGAGAAGTAATTTTTCAGAATAATAAGATACAGGAACTACCCACACGTGCACATTTTTGGTTTCGATAAAGGATAGTGGTTTCGGGATGACACGGGAATATCCACGCACAAAGGAGATATACCGTAGGTTAGAATACTTTTGTATGAGATAAAATTTTCTTCTAATTTTCAATTAGCATACCAACAATAAATTGCCTTACGAACACAAATAACATCTACTTTTTAAAGAATTTTCTCATGATTCCTTAATCCCCGCCGGAAGCCTTGAAACTTTGATTTTTTTTTGGTGATTTGCGATATACCTGTTAGACATTAAAACTAGTAATTTTAATATACCTACTAATGAAAACCGGTTCTTTTGCAGGTGTTTTATTACCCCTTTGAATTTGAATGATCTATTGTTCGCGCTAATGTACTTGTTTACGCCGCCGCAAGACATCATAAAACCTTATTCCTTTTGTTTATATGTCATGCAAATTCATGAAAGCCATAAAGCTTATAAATTGAGAATTCTGAGAAATGGTCGGCATGTTGCTAGGAGACAATGTCTAATTTACAAATGGATATAGTCGGTCAGTCGAGGAAAGAGTCAGTCGTGTTCTGACTGCAAAAGAAGCTTTACCTAGTGGACTTGTGGAGCGAGTATCTTATAACGACGGACTTTGCGCGACTTATGTGATTACGATTTTCTGCCCTATGATTTGTTTTGTTGTATTCGGTCGTACTTGTAAGAACTGTGAATTACGTTTGTGTACCTACCTCTAGCAACTTTGTGATCATTTCGACGGTATTTTTGAATTCATATCCCACAAATTCGTAACAATATTTTAACTGCGATTTCATAAAATAAAGTATTAAATTAGTTTGAAAGTACATATTTATTATAAAGAATTAATAATATATCTGAGAAAAAAACATAGACGAAAAGGTTTAAAACCTTACCGGTGAAAAGTCACCCCTTGACAATTATTTGAATTTTTTTAGCGGTTTAAACAGTACGTTAGTAGATATTTACTTGATATTATATTAAATTAAACTTGGTTTTGAATTCTATTTGTATGTTTTGTGATTTCACAGCTTTTTTATATATATTGTAGTTTTTAGACAAATTATATGGTATTTTATGTTAGACGTATGTAAGGCGAGTGACATGTGTGATTTATAATTTTATGTATATATAGTATTTATCTATGATTTATAATAATATTATGTAGTAACCAAATGAGGTTGTAATGAATGAAAAAGTTGTGTTAATCGCAACCATATTCCCAGACACAAGAAAATATGTAACAAACATAAACTTAGACTAGTATAATATTACTATAGTAGGTACATCCACATATTATGTAGTGACAAAGCATTAATTAATAAAACAAAAGAAAGTGCACGTAGTGGCAAAAGCAAAAATATAAATCGACTTAAGGACCATTACCAACCATGAAATATTATAAACTAATGTGGATGTTTATATATATAAATGTAGTAAAATTAATCTATGTACATAATGTAGACTTATTATGTGTTTAAATTGTAGTAATCATTAATAGGCTGAAAATTATACAACTTTAATATAACAGACAATATTAAATCAGCAATAATTAAATAGACAAATGTAGTATTTTACAATTAAACAATTATCAGTTATGGCTGTACTAATAAAATCTCTGGAAACTTGATAAAAAGCGCATTACGACACCCTTGAATTAGACTGTGCTGCCAAATGCACTAGGACACTTGAATTAGGTAGACTGTGCTGCCAAATGATTTGCAGTTGTATGTTGATAAGTGTGTTTTGGACTTGTGTGCCTAATGAAGAGTAGTGAAGATTGTATGATAAGTGAGAGTGGTAATGTGTGATAAGGGAGAGCACGGGGGATATATGTAGTGAGAGTAGTGAGGGTGTGTGTTTATGATTCTAACTGGGTAAACTTTCAGACAGCTGCTGGATCCAAGCTTCCCTACCCATTAGGTATGGAGGTTTAGGCATCCGCAAAATCTCTAGCGTTGCTCTACCGACTTTTCTTTCATATGCCTATAACACTAGCCTATTATTTTTAAAAAAATACGCAACACTGGGATAATGCCAGTACATCATTTTTAAATGAAGCACTAAACGCCTGGAAAATGACCTGCCCTGGTGAAGACATTCCCACGATTCTGAATTCGCAACGATGCTGGGATGAACCTATTTTTAGAGGATTAAATACAGAACTTTTAAATTCAACTAACTCTACAGGTGTGCCCGCATCCTTGCCGTTTCCCGTAAAGAGTCTGGTTTCTGGCTCCAAGCTATCCCCTCCCCAAATATAGGTACATTGATGGATAATACTTCCTTTTCTTTGGCTATAAATCTGCGCTTGGGTTCTCGCATATGTGCACCACACACATGCGTCTGTGGAACAGAGGTAATCAACCCGGGATACCACGGTCTTTCTTGCCGCCGCAGTGCCGGCAGATGGTCACGCCACGCCGCCTTGAATGATGTCTTACGGAGGGCGCTTGCCACCGCTAACGTACCGACTTTATTGGAGTCGAACGGTATTGCACGTGGCGATGGTAGGCGTCCTGGCGGAAGGACTCTAACTCCTAGGCGGCGTGGCAAGCCTTTGTGTGGGATGCGACTTGTGTAGACACGTTGGCCGCATCCCATTTACTAAACACGTCTAGATCAGCCGGTTCGGCGGCAAAAACAGCTGAATCACTCAAGCGGCGCAAATATGCAACCCTCAGTGAGAGCTATATATTTGTGCAGTTTGCTGTCGACACGCTTGGACCGTGGGGTCCTGAGGACATGAGCCTCTACCAACATTTATCAAAATGGCTCATTGACTCTTCAGGTGATCAGAGGCCTGGTACTTACCTCGAGCAACGGATCAGTATGGCGATCCAGCGAGGAAACGTAGCCAGCCTTCTGGGCACCTTACCCATAGAAGACGGTGATCTAGGCTGAGTATTCTACTTATAGTCTTGAGGGACTATGGGTAGAATACGCTACAAATAAGTTTTCTTTTATTGTGTTCGATTCTATGTTATTTTATCATTGTAAATTGTGTAAATATACTGGGTAAAATGATTGAATAAGAATAAATGTATTGAACATGAGAATAAGAATGAATGTTTTGAACATGAATGTTTAATCTTTCCTCCGCCACGAAAAAGAAGTTGACTATCCAAAGTCAATATGTTGTAGACAACTGCACAGCAAAACATATAGAAAAGTCGCAGCCAACCTGATTTGAAGTACCTAATACGTAATGAATGACACGTGGGCAACCTGACAACGCATTTGTTATTGAATTACAGCGATGGTTATTTACATCGCAATTGCAGCGCCATTTATTTTGCTAATTCGTCTATTTTAAAGAAACGACGTAATTTGTCGGGATAAAATGTATCCTAAGTGTTAATTCGTGTTGTAAGCCAGCACTATGTCGAGTTTCATTTAAATCCGTTCAGTTGTTTTCACGTGATGCTCTAACAGACAGACAAAAAATCTAAAACTTGTATTTTCGGAATCTGCTGGTCCGAATTATCCCCCCTGATTTTTTCACATTTTTAAACCCATTGAACAAACTCGAACCATTCATAGATTTATTTATTTAGGTTTATGGCTTGGCAGCTAAGCCTTTAAGCCAGATCTTAGATTACAATATAGTTTCTTCATTTTTTAAGCCTGTAGGTTATCAGCTGACGCCATTCAACGGAGTTTTGTGACAACTCAAAAGGCCACATTTGACTATACAGTTCACATTTCCCGCAAAAACATTTAATTACTACTCAAAAACGGGTTGTCTGGAAGAGATCGCTTAATAGCGATAAGACCGCCCATTGTGCACATTTAGAACATTTTTAGGCTATAAGGTTTTCTGTAATGGTGTACAATAAAGTGTTATCTATCTATCTATCAAAAACTATCAATATCCTACAACTACTGTTCATTTTAGAGTAATTTTACACATTTTTAGAATAAAACTGCACAACGCAACATCTTTCAGTTCCCGCCAAAAACTCCCCATTTACAGATTTATTATTATATGGTATAGACTATAGAGAGTATAGATAGGATAGTATAGATAATCTTATTTGTTAGACTACCAAAAAATGATAAATTTAAGGATGTATATTCTGAATTTTGTAACTCAAAATTAATCTTAAAACACTAATCTCCAATTAACTTCTTCATAGATTTTTTTTAACGTTTTACCATGCATTTTATTGTTGATTAACTTTATTAAATATAATTTCCTAAAAAAAATATTACAAATAGTATACCTATAGATCCCAAATCGCCGTCGGTTGGGAATGTGCCCAAAACTCTGGCCGCATCCCGCGCTAGATGTGGATTGGCTACGCCGATGCGTTGCCCCAAATAGTACAAGTCAACCTTTTGGTCACGTGACTTTATAGATGTTTTATTTTTATTTTTTCAGAATGCTTCCCTTAAGGTTTTTAGCCAACAATGGCCGATGGGTAATGAAAAATATGAGGACAATGTCAGGAACTGTTGGCCCTTTCGTAGATTTAACAGTTGACAATGAAGGCATAGCTACATTGACTATGCAGAGACCGCCAGTCAACAGTCTTAATCTAGAATTATTACAAGCCATCAATAATGCATTGGATAATGTAGGAAAAAATAAATGTAAAGGAATGATTTTAACTTCTGTAAGTAATTTTTTAATAATTTTTGGAAAGAATGGACATACAAGTGTATGTCTTAAGTGAACCTTCAGGGCCATATCTTAAACCAGGGATTTCCTATTTTGGGCAAGAGACCCCATTCCCAAAATGAACTTAACCCCCATAGCCAAATTACTTAAAAAATCCGGTCTAGTTTTACCTATTGATACAAAATACTTACCAATTTAAAAACTTTACAGTTGGTTCAGTGCGTAAACTTGACATCATTTTCTTATCAAAATTTAACAAAATGAATAGACATAAAATTCAGTAAATATCAAGTGTAATTAATAATTATTAATACAAATTACGTAAAAAAATACTTTAGCAGGTAATTATTTTTTGAAAAAAATATCATTAAAATTGCACAACTTATACAGTATCTTCAAAGTTTCAAATAAGAACATGTGTTAATTAATAGGGGTCGATTTTTAGACTTCGTCTACCCCCAAAATCAGTTTTTGTTTATGTTGACCCCTGGGAAACCGATTTCGATCCAAAGAGGTGGATATCGGCCACTTTGGGAATCCCTGTCCTAAACTTTACGAAATAGCGAAAGATACTTAAAGGAGTCTCGAGGCCGATTTTGACGAAAACTAAAGTGGTATCATTAGGTTCTTGAATAATTAATTAACGTGGTTCGGAATTGGTTCGCCTGATTTAAAAAAAATACTCCTATATTTTTATAGTAAATCATAGTGTAGCTCGTAAGGATCAATTTCTGTGGAGAAATGTTAAACGGCAAAACAAAGGAAAGATATGATTTAGAACAAAACGTTCTATTTTTCATACAATAATTAAACATCAAACTGCGCAGGTCACTTCACCGCACCTCGTTTTATTCAATATCGACATGATAAAAAATATTCTGTAATAATTCCATGCTAATTATACATATATCTGGATATTTTTAATGAATACATTTTGTAATGAAAAAAAATATAGTAAATGGCAGTAAGAAAAAATTAATTCCTATTTTTTAATATCAGTGCTCACCTACAGTGTTCTCTGCTGGCTTAGATATAATGGAAATGTATAAACCTGATATGAAAAGGGTAGATGCATTTTGGTCAACTTTGCAAGAAGTGTGGATCAAATTGTTCGGATCAAAATTTCCTACAGCTGCTGCTATAAATGTAAGTCATTGTTTTAAAAATTGTTAGGACTATCATATTCTGAGAACTGAATAATGTACTAACCTTTTGGATAGACAAGTGTTTTATTATCTTTGGTGTTTAGATTACTTATCTCTAATTCTTTTTAATTATTGCCTACATTTTGCACGGGCCTATCTAATCTATTATTCTTTATTACTGATTCCTTTGTTGTGATGGACCCGAACGAGGCAATATTACATATATAATATACTTAGTCTGGCCATAAATACTATTACAATTAAAAATAAACAAAATAATAGGTTGGGGAAAAAGTCTTTTCACATATAGTATGTATGAACTTGTAATAAGATCTCTTTGGCTATATATACCATTTGTATCTGGCTGGTTTTGGTATCATTAAAAAGTTTTAATTTTAAAGAAGACAATTCCAAATTCAAAGTAGGAAAATGTGTGATTTTCATTTGTTTTTCTTATTGTTTAAATGAGTGAAAGTAATGATGAAATTCGATACATTTTAAAATTTTGCTACAAACAAAAAAGGTAAAAATGCAACACAAGCCGCAAAAAAAATTGAAATGTTTATGGACCTAATGCAGTATCTGTGAGAGTAGCGCAAATTTGGTTTAAGCGTTTTCAATCCGGAAATTTTGATATCAAAGATGCACGTCGCTCTGGTCTCCCTGTTACGGACAAAATTGATGCCATTTTTGAAAAAGTGGAGCAACATCGGCATATTAGTAGTTACGATGTAGCTGGAGAACTGGGAATTGACCACAAAACGGTTTTGGCGCATTTGAAAAAAGCTGGGTTAAAAAGTTATCCCACAAAATGGCACTTACATACTTTAGTCAAATGTAAATAAAGTTTATAAAAAAACCTTTTGAATTTTTATATAAAATGCGAAGAAACTTTTTCTCCAACTTAGGTTGGAGGTTGGTAATATTAGTATTACATTTGAATTTGGAATCTGTCATACTTATATGGTTGTTCATTGTTTTCTCATTTTGGCGCCAATACATTGTACAACATTTTGCGATATTAAAATGTAGTGGGGCGATAAAGAGAACCGAATCGCTGTGATTGCATTACACAAAGTAGGTATGGAGCCAGATGCAATTTTTAAAACTGTCCATACGCTTAATATTAGTCAAATGTTTGTGTACCGGGCTATTAATAGGTACAATGAGACCTCTTCTGTTTGTGATAGAAAAAGATCTGGCCGTCCACGTAGTGTTCGTACGAAAAAGGTGGTCAAAGTAGTAAGGGAAAGAATTCGAAGAAATCCTGTCCGAAAGCAAAAGATTTTATCTCGGGAGATAAAGATATCACCTAGAACTATGTCGCGTATTTTAAAAGATGACTTAGGACTTGCAGCTTATAAGTGACGCACTGGTCATTCATTAACTCATAATTTAAAAAAGAATAGGGTGGTAAAATCTAAACAACTACTGAAGCGGTAAGCAAAGGGAGGTCACAAAAAAATTGTTTTCGGATGAGAAATTTTGTACAATTGAGCAACATTTTAACAAACAAAATGACCGTATTTATGCTCAAAGCTCTAAGGAAGCTTCTCAATTAATCGACAGAGTGCAACGTGGGCATTATCCGTCTTCAGTGATGGTTTTGTGGGGTGTTGCTATGAAGTAGTGACTGACCCATATTTTTGTGAAAAAAGTATCAAAACATCGGCACAAGTGTATCAAGATACCATTTATGAGAAGGCAGTTAAGCCCCTTAACAACACCATGTTCAATAACCAAGAATGGTCCATCCAGCAAGACTCGGCGCCGGGTCATAAAGCTCGGTCCACGCAGTCTTAGTTGGAAACGAACGTTTCGGACTTCATCAGAGCTGAAGACTGGCCGTCGTCTAGACCCGATCTTAATCCGCTGGATTATGATTTATGGTCAGTTTTAGAGAGTACGGCTTGCTCTAAACGCCATGATAATTTGGAGTCCCTAAAACAATCCATACGATTGGCAGTGAAGAATTTTCCCGTGGAAAGAGCGCATGCTTCTACTGATAAATGGCCACAACGTTTAAAGGACTGTATTGCAGCCAATGGAGACCACTTCGAATAAGCTTTTTATATATGAAATTGTTTTATATTTATGTATTAAATTAACACACTGTAAAACTTATAAATGTTATTTGCAATAGAAAAAAAAAATATTTGTTACAATATTTATGGCAAGACTAAGTATATATATACATATATACATACATATATATACATACATATATATACACATATATATATATATATACGTATTGTTATATATGTATATACGTATATATGTATTGTTACGAGTTGCGAAACTTGAATTAAAATGCCGTTGGAATTATTATAGAGTTTATTAGAATTATACAAACACGTATAACACAGGTACAAATATAACCGAACATGATAAATCCAAACATAATGCAGAGGGTCGTAATTCAGTAAAACGTTCAAAGTCCGTCACTATTAGATTCCCGATTGTAGTACACACGTCTCGCTTCGATCGTGGTTCTCGCTCGACTGCCACCGTTCCTCCATCAGGCCATCGTTTATCCCGCACAACTGCAATGTGCAACCGCCCGGCCACGTGGACCTAATTTCCTAGAATCAGCTTGTACTCTAAAATCCGTAACACCTGGCTAATGATTACAATACAACAATAGACTGTTCTCTAGGAACGTATGCCAATAAATAAGTAAACAAAAGAAGACGATCATAAAAAAATGACAATAGTTTCAATGTTATTAGTTCAAATGCCGACGCGTAATAAATATGTGCTTCTACAAATCTGTACGTGGAGTTTGTATTTGCCGGCGTTTAGGTTGTAACCGTATATATATTTGAATTAAAATGGGACTAGAGAAAATAAAACGCCATTTTTTCCTTACGTTCGAATCGCAACCAACTCGATTTTCTTTTAATTGTAAATCGTAAAACCGAACTGCCAGTGTTATAATATTTAAACAAATAAGTATTTATTCTACAACACTTTGTGTTTCGAGCTGACCACGCAGCGAGACATTATAAAATTTAGTTCATTTTCATTACAAGTTCTTATAACTCATGTTGTTTCGCTTGAAAGCTTTACATGTTTAATATTTCCAATAGTATAAGTCTGTCTATGTTTATTTTGCGAAAATATGAGGTCACCTATAAGTCACGGTCATTTGAGTTTGAACTGCCTTTAATTCAGAATGGAAATCTTACATTGATAGACTACGTGCTTTCTGTTATTACAAACTTCTGCCGTACAATTTGGATTTGTTATTTTTGGTTGTTTTTTAAGAACTGGAAATTATGTGTATGTATTTCTAATAAAATGTATGATCTTTCAGTCGTCATTTAATTCATGTTCAATCCAACACAGGGGGCCACGTGGAGCAGTGAGTGACCCCGTGGACTCCCCCTCCCCCGTTGGTGAAGAGGATACCCTTCATTGGGGGTGCCCTAAGAGAGTAGCCAAGCGTAGGGGTGTCACAGATGTAATACCTACGGTCTAGTTCTTGTGGCACCCCATAAAAGCGCATAGGAGAGGGGCGCAGGTTAGGTTAGGTTTAGTGGGTAGTTTGACGGTCGACATCTCTTGTCCTCCGTTCGGATGTCACGGTGGGCATACGGCCGATCAAGAGTTCGACACATTCCTTGGTTTAAAGCCTTCCCCCCAGGCCGGAGGATGGTGTCCCAAGAAAAACATTCCCCCTGCGTCATCAAAAAAAAAGGTCTGCCACTAGGACGTAAACATCGAGAGAGTACATTTGCAAGACAGAGAAAGCAAGGTGTTGTTTCTCTTGCTAAAAATTAGTTTTGGGTGTTCCGAAATATGAATCTTGTTCTGAGGCTCTCATTCTTTAGCTAGCTTTTGGCTGTATGTTATCAATTAAATTTGAATCATTTCAGCAGAAAATCTTAATGTTATTTATAGGGCCATGCTCCAGCCGGAGGCTGTATGCTATCAATGTCATGTGAATACAGAGTTATGGTCAGTGGGAAATTCATAATAGGATTTAATGAGGCAGCGCTCGGCATTGTTGCCCCAAGATGGTTCATGGATACAATCTCTAATACGATATTAAAAAGACAAGGTGAGCTTCTTCTCACTCTTGGTAAACTTTTCCCTATAGACGAAGCCTTGAAGGTGAGTTTTGAAATACTAGTTCAAATAATTTCAAAAAGTTCCAAATCAACTGCGCAATTTCAAAATCTACCAACTGGCATTGTTTATAAACAGAAAATAGAAAATCCTGAAAAAAATCAATTTTGTTGTAGAGCTCCAAAAATACTTTCCTTGAAAATCGATTTGAATATTTATTTGTTCAGTACTTTTCGAGAAATGAGTTATTTTCGATTGAATGCTATTTTCTGGTTCCTAATAACAAAGACATGAGATGTCTGTCTGTCAGCTCTATGGAAGTCTTCGTTGTTTATGGCCTGCCAAGCACTTACCCCATGCACAGAGTACATTAATATAATAGGAGAACACAATGTTTTATCTTTGCAGTTGGATTAAATATGCCGTATTTGACATTAACCTAGCAGTATAAAAAACACGTTTTATAAAAAAATCCTGTTCGTCATTAGTTTTAACCCCTTTCTACTTAGATTATAAAGATACCCTTAATTTGCAACTCAAAGTCGCATACAGGCCACTTGCTTATTTATATGTTTGTTTTAAAAACTATGGGCAAATATATTGTATTGTACCTAATACAATTTATTTTTCAGTTTTTAAAATTATAATATCATGATACAGGCTTTAATTTCACTTGTAGGGTATGATCAAAGCCCGCAATAGGTTTAACCTAGTATCCAAGTTATCATTCCGAACAAAATTGTGACATTTATACACTCCTTTGCAAAAAAACGATCACCTTACTTACGACTGTAAGTAAGGTGATCGTTTTTCTATGGATAACATTAATATTTTTAGTATGTCATTAGCTTAGATGATTAGAAATTTCTTATTATCAATTCAATCAATTTAATCAATTCTTATCATCAATGAGAATATAGTTTTTAACACTTAAATCCTAAAATAGGTGTTTTAATCAATGTTAATGGAGAGCCGCGTTGAAATGGACATTTTTATGGGTATAATGAAATTAAGACTACAAGTATTTTTTTGGTATTCTAGTAAAAAAATACATTAAAAAATAAAAATTAATAACGAGTATGACCTCCCCTTGCAGCGATTACGGCATGTAATCGACTTGGCACGCTTTCCATCAGGCTTTTGATGGTGTCCTGTCAAACGATTTCCCACTCGGCCATGATCAGACGTTTAAGCTCCCTGATGTTTTGTGGAGGTGGTTGGACAGATCGTACTTGCCTTTTTAGGAGGTCCCAGACGTGCTCGATGGGGTGAAGGTGGGGTCTCCGCGCTGGCCAATCCAAACGACGACTACCGAATACCAGTGAGAGTTGTGCATGTTGACAAAGGATTTTTATTATGTACCTTTGCGTATTTAGTGAGCCATTTTCAATGAATACTCTCTCGGTACGATAGATGGAAGTTACACCCGCCCAAAACATAACAGACCCTCCACCATAAGGGGTGATTTCTTCAAAACACACGTCGACATAGCGTTCCCCTGGTCTTCGTAACACTCGCCGACATCGGCCCTCGCAAGCACACAAATTCGAGCCTTACTGGAGAAGAGTACGATATTCCAGTTAGCTAGTGTCCCAGATAGGCAATTTCTAGCGAACCTCAATAGCACTCCGGTGCTCACGGAGTAACTTGAGGGCCCGCGCTGGTCATCACCTACGTATATCAGCCGCTAAAAGCTTCCTCCTTACAGTCCATAGGCTAACTTGTACTCCTCGTACCTCTTCAAGGTTTCTTTTGAGGTCTATGAAACTGCATTTGCGGTTCCTTGGCGCCTGAGTCACTAAAAGCGGTCGTCTCGTGGTTGTGTGCAACGTTTTCTCCCAGAACTTTGCCTTCTCTGAACGGAACCTGTCTCTTGGTATTGAATCCAGGTTCTTTGGGCGGTTGAACGACTCACGTTTAACCGCTGTGAGACGTAACATTGGCTACACCCCTCTTCCAGAAGCGCTATAATTTTACTAGCTGTCATTGCTTTTTCTGCCATTACAATACACACAAAGATATCTGTTTTAAGTCACAATAAGCCAGGATTATGCGACAAACATAAATTATTCTACTAAAAATCACGAGAAGTTAGTTTTAATAATCTTTTAACCGCAAACCCGCGAAAAGTAAGTACAAAGTCACAAACAGAAAAAGGGATTATTAATATTTTCTTAAGTTGAAGGGATTATTATTTTCAAAGATAAATTTCGAATTTGGATTTCTTTTTTCATACCCAGACTATTAAGTGTCAATAACATAGTTCGGCTATTAACCTCTTTAGAACTAAATTATTACCAACAATATAGAAAAATCAGATCCGCCCTTTTTTGCAAAGGAATTTATATTTCCATGATCGTGCTATCATTTTGAATGGATTGTGTTTTGTGATTTGTGTCTTTTAACTTTTTAATAATTGTAATATTTTTTTTATTTTTTTTTTAAGTTAGAGAAGTCTATTTTAATCCATTAATTATGGCAATTTATAACATATTAAATATTCCATATAAAGCCGGAATCCATCCGAAACCGCCTGAAGCACCTTAGGTCCTTCAAGCGGCTTCGTTTACTTAAAATTTATTTCCGTATCCCGCGAGATCTATCATTATATTAAAACAATGTCATTTGCTTTTCTCCAATTCTTTAATTAAACGAAATCATTTTAAAATTTACAGGTTGGTATAATTGACGAAACGGCAACAGATAAAACCGACGCTGTGGAAAAATGTCGAAAGTTTATAAAGAAGTTTGACAGGATACCGCCTTTAGCTCGTGCTGTCACCAAGCAAAAGTTTAGGGAAGCGCCTTTGGCTTGGCTGCATCAGAACCGTCGTCAGGACACCGACGAGTTCCTTGCGCTTCTAAAGAATCCTAAAGTACAACAATCACTGGAGATGTACTTGCAAATGTTGAAACAGAAGGGTGCTTAATAGTTTTGATTACCTTGTGTTGTGTAAGCTATAAATATTGTTTTATTTAATTGTCAATTTCTCAGCATATATGCAGGTTTTAATGATTTTACACAAATATGACTCTAAATGCTAATTTTCAAAGCCCAAGTAGCAACTGTAAATTAATGCATAAGTAATGTACTGAAATAAAACGATCATACGATTTATACTATACTATCTGTCTCTTTTACTTTTGAAAACTATCTGAAAAATTCAATTTTTCAAATAGTTTTATATGTATATAGGTATACAGATGAATTTTTCAAGTGGGCCCTACAAGAGTCTCCGGACGATTTTTATGAAAATTACAGAGCATTAGAATTTTGAAAAATTAATTCAAAAATCAAAACCAAATTATATAGTCAGAGATCGAATCAGCTGATATTGAGAAAAAAACATACGTAGTGTGTATGATTTGAGAAGACCACATCAAATTGGTCCAGCAATGTTGTACCTAACCCCTAGGGAGTTTTCAAGGCGTGATTTAAAGTAGTTAGTATGCATAAAAATTAGCTGATATCGATATGATTTATTATATTAAAACAATAGTTAACGTTCTTTTTCAAATGCTGTAGTACTTAGTGTTCTGGGAAACCCCGGGATTGTTCCCGGGAAAGGTATGAATTAGTTAAATTGCATAAATATTAGCTGATATCGATATGATTTCACTAGAACGTCAAGTGATGCGATACTTTATGTTCCAAGAATTCTGCGGGTATTTTCTGTTTTAAAATGGGTATTATACTTATGTACTACTAGTACTGACTTTAATAACTTAGCTGATTCAAACCCGATTGATACTAAAACAATGTAATACGGGACTTTGTATATTTCCCGGGATTTCCTAACTTCGAAACCACGTGATATTAGGACTTGCTTGATATAAGTTTATATTTATTAGACGTCTTTAGTACAGATGTAGTTATTTATACCTTAAGTAACACTATTTATCCAGGGTGTTACGGGAATCTTCGGATGGATTCATGTATTTTCATACAAAAAAATCCTTTGTCCTGCTGAAAACATCTTTTGATTCTAAATACCTGAAAAATAACTGTAATCTACTTTCCCTGTTAAAACGTGAGAAAAGACGAGGGCATATCTTAGCATTCTAATAAAATTCTGATCTACTTTAATATAGTCTATACTACCAAGTGATTTTTCAAAACTTTTAATATACAGTTATTTTACAATGTAATATATAAATACATAATATAGTTGATATTATCTAAACGCGTAGTTATTCATGCTCACGGATCACTTTTATCTATGTTTATTCTATACGAGTGATGATGCTTCATCATGAATGTAAGTTGCAAAACTGTGAGGATTGAATTTTTATACAGAAATGCTATTTCGTTTTTAAATAAAGTTATAAAATATTATGTTAGATTCATTAAGATTTTTAAAATAAGTGATGTTGATTATACGAGATGTTAATTTATTTCATTCAACTCTGAGAATAATATCATATTTTTGGTGTTTTGTATTTATTTTGGCAAAAACTGAACCCCGGAAAATAATAGTGATATTTATTCGTTCAGGCATGGAAAATAGTATTCTTCTTCCATGGTTCTGGTATCTAACAGCCTCTTCAGTGTTTGTTGTTGAAACCTAACACTTAAAGTTTTTTGAATTAGCTTTTTTATTTCTGGAAAACAGCAGACAAGCTTAGGGCTCTACCTGGTGGAAAGTGGTTACGTTCGTCTACAGATATTAGAAAGACTAGAGACAGTGTTACCAACGTGCTGCCGGCCTCGAAATAACACCTTTAAAAAAAGAAAAGCACGTCGTAGTACTCGAGAAAATCAACTCCAGGGAGCTCGTTCTAAATTCCTAGAACTGTATAGGCATACATTGTCACGCAATTGACTATTTATTTAATTTTTACCAAATATCCTATTTATTAGTAGGTATAATATCTTAGAGTTAACTAGATCGGTACATACTATATACGTATTTTCGCACTATAAATTCCATTAGTCATAAATATATCGATTGTGATATATAGTGTTACGACCGACAAAGACAAATTCACACCTGCATACCTGTTTTGCACATTTTATTACCTTTCGGCATTTGGATTTGTTTGTTTACTTTGTGTTTAAAATTTGTGATTAGAAAAACAGCCCATTGTGCATTGTAATCTTTTATGGCAGTCATTAGCCAGGTGTGATCCTAGGAAATTCGGTTCACGCGGCCGAGCAGACATATTGCCTTTGTGCAATATAAAGCAATGCCCCAATCGAGAGATGGGGCAGTCGAGCGATAACCACAAGCGAAGCAAGACTTGCGTACATTCGGTAATCTATTTAGTGACGGACTTTGCGCGTGTTATTGAATCGTGCATTACGTTTGGACTGGTTGTATTCAGTTATATTTGTACCTGTGTTATACGTGTTTGTATAGTTCTAATAAATTCTATAATAATTCCAACAGCATTTTAATTCGAGTCCTGCAACTCGTAACAATATTATTAATAGCAAGGTAAAACAATGTCACTGCTTCAAAATCAGTGTAACTCGGACCAGCAGATTCAGAAAATACAATTTTTAGAATTTTTGTACGTCTGTCTGTCTGTCCGTTAGAGCTTCACGTGAAAATAACTGAAACGATTTAAATGAAATTCGACATAGAGTCATCTTATATCTCTGGGCGTAACTTAGGATACTTTTTATCCCGATAAATAACGTCGTTTCCGTGGGTAGACAAAAATAGCGAAAAAGATGGCGCTGCGATTGTATTCTTTTTTGGAACCTACTGAACGTATATGATTGAAACTCGACATAATATGCTGGCTTATAACTCGAACACTAAAGATACATTTTATCTCGGCAAATGACGTCGTTTCTTTAAAATAGACGGATTAGCAAAATCACTCACTGCAATTGTGATGTAGACAACCATCGCTGTAATTCAATAACAAATACGTTGTGAGGTTGCCCACAATGACACGTAAGTCTTTACCGTATAAGGTATAAAGGTACTTCAAATCAGGTTGATTGCAACTTTTCTTTATGTTTTGCTGTGCAGTTATCTACACTATATTGACTTTGTTTCTTTAGTAGTCTGTGGTTTCTTTGTAATTAGACAAGAAACTGAGAGTTTTTGGCGGGAACTGAAAGGAGATGTGCTGTGCAGTTTTATTTTCTAGAAATGTGTAAAAATTACTCTAAAATGAACAATGGTTGTAGGATATTGATAGTTTTTGGGTAGTAATTATGCGTTTTGTGAGAAATATGAACTGTATAGCCAAATGTAGCCTCTTGAGTTGTCACAATAACTCCGTTGAATGGCACCATCTGATAACCTACAGTTCAGCTGTGCTACACACAAGAAAATGAAGAAACTACAATAAAATTTAAGATCTGACTTAAAGACCTCTCTGCCAAGCCATAAATCTAAATAAAAAAGTAGACAAGAAACGAAAGTATTGAATTGATTATTAATTTCTTATGTACCATTTTGTATCCAACAAAATGGAACCTACATACTTTAGTCAAATGTAAATAAACTTTATAAAAAAACCTTTTGATTTTTTATATAAAATGCGAAGAAACTCGATTTTGTGTACCCAGCTTTTTTCAAATGCGCCAAAACCGTTTTGTGGTCAATTCCCAGTTCTCCAGCTACATCGTAACTACTAATATACCAATCTTGCTCCACTTTTTCAAAAATGGCATCAATTTTGTCCGTAACAGGGCGACCAGAGCGACGTGCATCTTTGATATCAAAATTTCCGGATTGAAAACGCTTAAATCTAATTTGCGCTACTCTCACAGATACTGCATTAGGTCCATAAACATCACAATTTTTTTTCGCGGCTTGTGTTGCATTTTTACCTTTTTTGTAGTAAAATTTTAAATTGTATCGAATTTCCTCATTAGACTCACTCATTTTAACAATAAGAAAAACAAATGAAAATCACACATTTTCCTAATTTGAATTTGGCATTGTCTTCTTTAAAAGTAAAACGTTTTAACGATACCAAAACCAGCCAGATACAAATGGTATAGCCAAAGAGATCTTATTACAAGTTCATACATACTATATGCGAAAAGACTTTTTCCCCAACCTATTATATATATATATATATATATGTGTGTGTGTGTGTTTAAGTGTGTATGTCCGTCTATCTATCTATCCGTCCATCCATCCATCCATCTATCTCTATCCCCCCAATTATGGCTTACTTCAAGAAGTTGTCGCTGTTTTGTCGTCGGATTCGTCTGCGGTGTTAAATACACAGACATGTAAGAAATAATAAGATTTTTGGCAAGAGCAGTGAGTTGTTGAAACAAACTAAATGGCGGCCGCCCTGAAAAGTGATTGTTATTGTTTGAATGATTGATTGTGTTGGTTTCAAGATATGTGCAAGATATATACTTCAGAAGCCAAGGTAGATGGGTTGAGTCTATTGTATTTATTTATTATTGTTACGACTTAGCCAAAATTCCACGAAGCAAGCCGACAAATGTGAATACGCACCTGCCGGCCATAAAACCCAAGTTTATTACCTGCCCGTATTTGCAGTTCTTTTGTTTTCTTTGTGTTTAATATTTGCTATTAGAAAACCGCCTATTGTGTATTGTAAACCTCTCTGGTAGGCAGTGGCCAGGTGTGGTTCTAAGTATCCATTGTTTACACGGTCGTGACATATTGTAAGCTGAGTATAAAGGAATGCCCGAACGGAGAGATCGGCAGTCAAGCGACGATACAAGCAAGACGTGTACATTCGATGAGCTATTTAGAGACGGACTTAGCGTGTGTTATTTAATCGTTCAGTTTGTAGTGGTTGCGTCCAGTTATATTTGTACCTTTGTTATACGTGTTTGTATAGTTCTAATAAATTGTATAGTAATTCCAAACGGCATTTTAATTCGAGTCCCGTAACTCGTAACATTATTATTCGACAAACACTTACACAACAAGTGAAGTCAACAAAATTATACTATTAGCTTCAACGGCTTCGGGTGTACGGAATATCTGGGGGTTTTTTAACTTTAGATCCGTGCATACACTTAGCAAAGCAGTAAAAACAAAGTTAATATCGGCATAATAATATATTTTTTTTTTCGAGGGGGGCTCGGTCTTAGGATAACTAATAATAGGCTTGACTAGTATTGTGCAATAATGTTGGCTAATGCACAAGCTGATTCCATATAAGATTTTCTGTTAAGTAATCTGTTCACTATTGTAACAGTTTCGCAATACAGAAACAGCTTTGTCGGAAAGATAATTTATTTAAATTAATAACAAATAGAATTTTAAAAGTCATCTCCTAGGAGTGCCACAGTTTCAGGATCCACGGCTTCTGTCAGCCCCATCTGCATATCAGTCCACTCCTCCCTTTGGTTGTCAATATAGTAATTTATCTCGTGAATACGATCTCTGTTGCGTTTCACTTCATTGCTGGAAAAATCAATTGTTTATCATTCATTTTTCCTAATTATATGTATATTAGATTTAATATAGGAGGAACACGAACTCTCCAGGTTGATTTATCTACATACATACGGAGGTTTTATCCTCGCTTCCTTAAGATTTTACGTAACGCGCAACGTTTCTCTAGAACGTTCATTCTGCGCAGGGCCGTCTATACCGTATCAGGCGCCGGCATTCAAAATCAAACTACGCGCCCTTGCTAATAATGAAAAATAAAAAATATTTTTATATTCCATTTTTATGTTTAGAGCTAAACTGTCCCTCTGTCTGTTATTTAAACTTTTATAAAGCGATCGGTTTGCGCCCTCTTAAACCCCTGCGCCCGGGTGCCATGCACCCCTTGTACCCCCGGATAAAGACGACCCTGATCCCGTGTATGGGTATACACCTTATTTGCCTTAGTATTGGTTAAAATTTGACATAAATTCTATACAAATAATGTAATTTTCTACCGATGCTGAAATCATTATCTTGATGACAGCTTGCTGGGCCGGCTCGATCGGTGCGACACCACACTCTCACGGGATATCGGCCTGAAACGGTTTGCCTTCATCTAATCGTGTTTCGTGTGATGAGTGAGCTCCGATGGCCCCAAAGACATTATTACTCTGAGGGTTACCTACTTCCCCCTTCCCTATTCCCTTTATCCCATATCTCTATCACTTTTCATTAGGTGGGCCGTCTGCCTGTTTGCCAGCTTCACAATAAAAAAAAGACGAAGATAAGATAAAAGAATGGAGAGTAAGATATTTATCCCGACTTTTGGAGACACTTCCCCTTAAAGTTTCATTTTGTTCGTTTCCGTGAAACGATAGGAAGGCTCGAACCCAGTAGTAGGACTTATTTTGGCTGATATTATAATATCAAGTTATCCTTACTCGTTAGTTCCTTGCACAAGATCATCCCGCCATTTGTTTGCACGTGTCATGAGCAGATCTTCGCGTGCGTCGATGAACCTCACGTGGTTGTCCGACGACTGGGCCACTAAATTCATCATCATATCACGGTCCATCATTATCTAATAAATGGCAACATTTTAGGTCTGTGTTGTATCATTCCTGGCACGTAGTTTGAGCAGTCAGTAAAATGGTATAGATTTAGCGCATGAGGGGTAGCCACTAACCAATATATAGGTTTTATCTATGAGCCAATGCAATTTATCGCTAAAATTGTTACTGCGCCTTTACTTGAAAGAAAAAATACCTTCTTGGAAACAGCCGAAGTTTCATATTCGCGCGTGCCAGTGTCACCGCTCAAAAATTATGCCGTGATTATACCTACCGGGTTTCCTCGGATTTGTACTATTTTAGAGGGCATCCGGGGAGCGTCCGGGCGGGGTTTAATTTGTAGTCCGGGTTTAAAAAAGTCAAGTGGGCTAGACCCGTAAATCGCAGTTGCTACGGTGCGCACTTCGACTTCGCCGCAGTGACACTGGCAGTGAGTCGTAATATAAAAAAGTTGATTTATGACATTTTGAACTGTTTTTTATTATACTAAGTTTTAAAAAAACACGTTGTCATGTCCGGGTTCTGGGCTCCAAAATCCGGGGTTTTCTCCCGTTTTGTCCTGGTTGCCAAATTATACAGATGGAAACCCTAACTACAATGGCATTTCAGTAATAACTATTCCAAATTGTTTTATACAATAATTTTGCAAATCTCCAATAAAGAATCATACTAGAAATGGCATTAGTTCAGTATAAAATAACTCTAAAAAACCCGAACTCTAATCGAAAAGTAACCGTATCAAAATTTGGCTTGCCATTAAGGCCCAATGTTGCAACGTCTTTTTTTTAGTTACTATAATAAAATAGTAAATACTATTCAAATTAATTACTGACTTCAAAAAGTTCGGCACAAACATCACCGAGCAGCAACTTGTTCCCAAGCAACTTCGATAGTGTTTCGAATTGCCGCATCGACCAAATGCCGTCATGTTCACGCCACGCGCCGAATGCATTTCGAGAAACTTCCAGAAGCTTAGTTATCATCTCTGTCATATTCACTGAGAATTGGACTCGGGATTCCTTGAATTATTCCAAAACATAGGTAAATAATCATTATGTTGGTAAATGCATATATAGGATATTACGTAACAACCTGAAACCAGGATTAATGCTAGCATCTGAGAATGCTTTTCTCGTTTATTTTTGCAGCTAAGCATTTTTAGTAGATGGACAATTACTTAGTTAAGAGTTCATAGTTAGATTCAAAACTACCTCGCACTGTTCATAAAGTTGCATTTCAATGGACATGAGACTTTTCCACATAGCATAGAGAACGTCATTGAATGCGTCTCCCAAATCTATTATTTGCGATTCTAAGTGCTCTATTGTCGCTTGTTTTAATGAAAATTTTAATATGACTTCGTTCATTTGGACTATAAGAGGCTTTTTCTTCTTTTGAAATTCTTCAACAACCCTGAAATAATAAACTGTGCTGCAGAAGCTCTTTTTTAACCTTATTAGCAATACGATATAGGCAAGTATAAGATAGTAGGTAACGTAAAAGAGAGATTGGAGATGCTATTGTGACGACCGAGGGTAGAACTTTCCGCCAGCGTAAGCCGGTCTCAAGACTTTTAGAAAAAGGTAGAAGATTCTGGAAAGAAAAGACAAGGACAGAAAGGGATAAACGAAAGTTCTAGAATAAAATTAGAAAGTTCGGGAAGGAAAAGACAGAGATAGATAGATGTTAGAAAGGGATAGATGTATAAACGAAAGTTCTCGAATAGAAGGTTCGGGAAGGAAAAGACAGAGATAGATAGATGTTTAGAAAGGGACAGATAGTGAATAAAAGAATAATGAAATTATGGGTTCCAGAAAATTCTTCCGGGTATATAAGCAGCGTAAGGTGCGCCTACCGGGCAGTTTTAGAGTTCAGTTCAGTTCAAGACAGTGAAGCGATAAGTGCGATACGAAAGAGTTGGAAGAAGAGTTTAATAGAAGACAGTGACGAGTTTAGTGGTGAATTTAGTGAAAAGTGTAGTGGACAGTTTAGTGAAGGAGGAGTTTTGCGTAGTTTAAAAGGAGGTACGCGCGGTAAATTCTGTGGTGAACACTGCAGCAGCAGAAGGTGTGTCTTCGCAATATCGGCGACGGTATTGTGAGTGAGACATCTTATCGTCGGTACAGTGCGTCTTTCGTTGTGTGTGTAGGGGCAACCCTGCAGAGTGGAATCACGCACGGCTGTGTAAATCAATAAAAGCGTTCGTTAAAAACTGGTGTTTTCTTCCAATCCTAAGTGCGTACCCCGCTCGCACGTAACACTATTAACATAGGTCTTCTTAAATTCTCCTCTATTTTACAATAAACTATATTTAATTTAAAAAAAAATGGGTTTGCTAAAAAACGACAGTTAAATAGTTGCGATTAACGTGAATTTTGCTAAATATGGAAAGAAAAAAAAGAAAAACTCTGGAAAAAGGATAATTAGGTGTCTTTTTTTAAAAACCCGTAGCATAAGCATATTGTTTTAGGATTGAGAACAATAATACAAAAAACTTGAAAGACGTGGTCGTTCAAAATCACCACAAAGACCATCAAGACCATCAATCGATTTAGTCGAGTAAAGCGATTTGCTCGTAGAAAATAATGATCTAAATTCTACCTAAAGAATCAGGTATGTCTTTTCAATATTACTTTGTAGAATGTAGATAGTTGACTTCATTACATTTATATGTGTAGTTATTGCCTTTGATTAGAACGAAAATACATTATTCTGTACAGTACATTTCCGAAATACAATCATTGGTCACACGCCACACATTTCACCTTAAATCAAGCAGCCCTTACTGATTGAAAAATTAAATGTTATGCGGTCCTATGACCCGGATGCTCAAAAAAAGATATCGATAAAAGTAATAATAATAATTACTCTTTGCTCCTCTTTACGCTATCTTCTAAAGCTGTATCCACGAGGTCTTTGAAGAGTTTAATCTCATTTTGTCTCGTAGTATATGCACCTTGAGCAAATTCCACTAAGTTAGCCATTGTTTCAACGTATTGCTCCTTATATCTAAAAAAAATATTCTTACAACTAAAACTACATATAGGTAAAAGACCGCATGTTAAAATCCTTTGGTGTAATCTTGATTTTAAAGTATAGGTATATTATAATAATATCGGCCCATAAACATCCCATTGGTGGCCTCGGTTTGTTTACAAGACCGATATATACCCGAATTCATTGACGTAAGTCGTAACTATAATTTATTGTTGACGACGCCTGCTGCTAATTTCTCGGATGGAGCCCTCGCTAAATGAAAAAAATTTAACCATCGTTGGTTTTTCTTATAAATTAAACACCATTGAGATATAACATATATGATATGTGATACATATGATCTAATTTAATTACATTGTAAACTGTCGCGTGGCTTTTCCATAATAGCGGTTGGCGAGTTTCGCGATCGCGTAATTATTTAAGATTTTATACATATAAAAAAACAGTATTTTCAAAGTCGGATTACATAAGACTTCATATCTCCATTTATAGAGGAACATTCTGTACATGAGTAGTTACATATGGTATGTATGGTAAGTTACCGTACCATGGAAAAATATTATTCTCCGTGCTTATAAATAATATATATTTATATATACTTGTAATTTGTGCGCGTAGGTAGGTACTTTGAGAGATATGTAAATTGAATACATAACTAATAAATACTACATGTTATAACAAATGTTAGATTCCTCCCGCATTCGCTGTCCTCTATTTGGAGGCTCATATATATATATATATATATATATATATATATATATGTGTGTGTATATATATATATATATGCATATGCATGCATATATATATGTGTATATATATATATATATATATATATATATATATATATATATATAACACGTATACTTCATTATTATTAGCTAATTTTTATGCATCCGAACAACTTCAAGCCGACGGGAAAATTCCCGCAGGATTCCCGGGATAAAAATTAATACACATTTAATTAAATTAAATTTGCAAGATCAGTAAAAATCATCACATTGGAATTCGATTCTATTTTAATCTGGCGATTTTAAATCATTCCCAGAAAATTTCCCGCGGGTTTCCCAGGATAAAAAGTAGCGCAGAGTTTAAGTCTAAGAATTAGCTGTCGATCAGCGAAAATCGTACCGAAAACGGCCCAGTAGCTTTTTTTAGAGAATCCCGAACAAACAGACAAGAAATCAAAAAAATTGTATGTTCAGAATTGCATACCATTGCACCGTGTTCTCCGTCGTTTATAAGTGAATTTCAGTTGTTTTTAAAAACACTTAATTTATAAGGTCCGTATTACTAGAACAATATTATAGAAAAAAAAATTAGCAACGACAATCAGTCAGCATAAATTATAACCCTGGAAAGTTCCTCACATGACTAGATCAAGTCCGTCCTGTGACACTGGTATTGCGGCGCTAGTAGGCAGCGCCGCAATACCAGTGTCACTTGTCCAACGCCGATTTGCAAGTTACAATGAACAAGGCCTGTAGCGAGACGTCTATTGACTAATATTACACATTGTACATACATAAGTACTTACTGCTCATAAAATCCAATTAGTTCTCCTCCAACCTTCAGCAAAAGTGTGCCATCCGGATCTTTCTCAAACATAGACTCGATCAATTCCGGCCCACTCAAGTATTCAACGAAGGATAGCGCATAAAATTCTACTCTCGCTTCATATTCTTCTTTTGCTATTCGTGCATTTTCAGTTTTTTCGTCCGCCTCGTCTAGTCTACGTAATACAGCCCTGCAATTGGATGATACCAATGCACGCATACATATTCATATAATTACATTACATTTCTTGTTCTTGTTTACCACAACTTATAGCTAAATGTGGGAGTAAATACTTAATTATTTACCTAAATATAGTTCGTCCGTCTTCTCTTTCTTCTTCAGTAATGGTTTTGTAGTCCAAATATGTCACCTTTGGAAGTGCAGATTTGAGAAATTGGTACGCCATCGGGTCGTCACAACAAGGATTACCCTTGAAACTTACGGAACGAAGAAACCGGAATTTACGCAGATATGCCATCTTTGAAAATAATAATAATTTACTATATGCTTCAATTCTATAAAAAACATGTATATGTATAGAATAAAATATGTTATGTAATAATAGTATAATAATAGCAGCCAATAAATGTCCCACTGCTGGGCTCGGGCCTCCCACTATAGGGCAACGGACAGTATACCCGCCACGCTCGTCCAAGGCGGCTTGGCAGATTTGACACATCGGTTATCTCGATGTGCAGGTTGCATCACGATGTTTTCCTTCACCGTTATTAGCACGTGGTAATTGTAACAAAATGCACATTAGGTCAGAATTAACTGCCTAAGTAAAATATGTTAAGCATTAATAATAGGTAAGAATTTTTTAAATTGTACTATCGGCCGCTTTCTTGCTAACAGCGATACATATATCCCCAAGCTCTAATTAAATTTAAATGTATTGACCCGTAAATTCAATGTTCTTCTTCTTGAACTTGGAAATTTCGTAGATGCATACTTTAATTTCTTAGAGGTGCAGACTAATTAGCAGAAATTTAGTTAAATGTTTGAATTAAAAAAAAAATATCGATTACTTTTTGAAAGTTATGATACTACATATCTGCTTTTAAAACAATTTTAGGTGCTGTTGAAATAGATGTAACGGTGGAACTAGCCCCCAGCAACAGATCGAAACTAAATGTTTGCAATGAGACACGACACGCAACTTTCAACGCCTAATATACTTAGTCTTATAAATTCAATTACATAATTCACTTTTCACCTCCTTGTAGTCTTCAATTAAATTATCGCCAATACTGAAAACTAGCAACTTCTCCAAAGCTTCCATACTCTCTAACTTCCTAATTCTATTGTGAAATAATGTCAACACTTCCAAATTAACTAGTTGATCTAAATTCTCGATCTTTTCAAGCTTATTAAACGACAAATCTAATTCATTAAGGCCAGTAAGTAATTCTAGGTTTTCTATTTTCTCTATTAAATTGTGAGCTAGAGTAAGCTTTCTTAAAGATTTAAGCATCCAAAGATGGTCGATTCTTAGAATATTCTGAAATTCAAGTCTAACTATAGGAGCCTCATCAAGATGAACGCCTTCTTCCGCGAAAAGTCTTCCTGCTTCTTCAGTTGGACCTAGAAATAATAATTTCTTATATTGTATATTAAGTCTTCTAAACTTTCATTTAGTCAGACGATCTTATTTAATCTCTGTTTCGCTTAAAAATGGTGAGTAGGTAGTTTCACTGGGTTCAGTATATCTTTTCAATTTTATAATCGAGGACAACATGGAAAGAAAATATCCTTACCATACTCTAAAATGCATCGTGTTATCATAGCATTATCTATAACGCCTGGTTCAATACTTGGGTGTATGATAAGGCTGTTCAAAGATTTCTTCTCGGTCATGTTTTACTTCATAAACTTTTAAGAATGTTTTATGTGTTTGAGTGCTGTAAAAACATAATAGTCTCCTATTATATTAATGTACTCTGTGAATAACAGTTTTCCAGTATTTAAAAGTACTCTGTGATAACAGCTTTGTGTTGCTCTTGGCAACGCTCACAAATTATAAAGCATAGATGATACATTACGTATATATATCGATTATATAGGTAGTTGGTAGTTTTCAGTTCATATTTTTGATGTTCCTGCTACAATGGGATATTTTTTTGTTGGATTGTTCTCGTGTTAACAACACTATTGTTGTTAATAAGCGAGCAGTGCAGATAATATTTTTGTCCTAAAATTATTTATGAAGCCAAACTTCACGGGAAACATCTTTTATTTAATACTAACTTCACTCAAATTAGAAATTATTATTTATTTAGATTTATGTCTTGGCAGCTAGACCTTTAAGCCAGATCTTAGATTATAATGTAGTTTCTTCATTTTCTTATGCCTATGTGTAACACAGCTGAACTGTAGGTTATCAGCTGGTGCCATTCAACGGAGTTCTTGTGACAACTCAAAAAGCCACATTCGACTATACAGTTCACATGTCTCACAAAACACATAATTACTACTCAAAAACTATCAATATCCTACAACTATTGTTCATTTTAGAGTAACTTTACACATTTTTAGAAAATAAAACTGCATAGCACGACATCTCCATTCGGTTTCCGCCAAAACTCCCTCAATGTTGGAACTTTTTAGAATGTGTTTTTTCAAAATTTAAATTTGATGTAATGTTATATCATTTCTTTGTATTTTTATGTCACTTGAGAAAAATTTCTGTAAGAGCAAGTCTAATATAATGTTTTTTTAGAAACGAATTTTATTTATTATGTTTTCGCTATCAAATATATATAGTGTAAAATAATCCGTAACACTCAAATTAGTTTTTTTAATGTTTATGGCTTGAGAACTAGGCTTTTAAGCCAGGAGCAGTTGTATTGTAGGCTACAATCGACGCCATCCAACGGAGTTCTTGTGAAAACTCGAAAGGCCACATTTGGTTATACAGTTCACATTTCTCACAAAAACACATAATTACTACTCAAAAACTATCAATATCCTACAACTGTTGTTCATTTTAGAGTAATTTAACACATTTTTAGAAAATAAAACTGCACAGCACAACGTCCCCTTTCAGTTCCCGCCAAAAACTTCCTCAAATTAGAAACTACCTCTATCTACTACCATAGATAATACACTAATTCTTCTATTTTATAATGTGTTCTGTGCACTACATATATATATGAGCCACCTAAATAATTGTTCGTTCAAAAGTTGAACATAATATTATTTTTTATAGTTTATGGCTTGGCATCTAACTTTATAATATTATTAAAAATATTGTAATTAAAACGTTCTATGGTTCTATAGTTATTAGATAATTTGAGCTTTTGGCGGGAACTGAAAAGGGATATTGTGCTGTGCAGTTTTATTTTCTAAAAATGTGTAAAATTACTCTAAAATGAACAATAGTTGTAGGGTATTGATAGTTCTTAAGTAGTTATTACGTTTTTTGTGAGAAATGTGAACTGTATAGTCGAATGTGGCCTTTTGAGTTGTCACAAGAACTCCGTTGAATGGCACCAGCTGATAACCTACAGTTCAGCTGTGCTACACTTAGGCTTATGAAAATGAAGAAACTACATTATAATTTAAGATCTCGCTCAAAAGCCTAGCTGCCAAGCCATAAACCTAAATAAATAAATAGGTAATTTATTTATTAAACTCTAATACAAATTTGACCAATTCTATTATTCCTTATTATTCGGAAATGACTCCAACGCGCTTTGATAGGAATGTTAATGACAGCAGCTTAATACTGGATTTCTATTATTAATCTAAGACAGAATCATTTTCGAACGATTGTGACATTGTGATTTGTGATTTCTTATCTGTATATGTATTTCGGCAGTGACAAGTGAAATCGGTGAAATCATTTTGATTTTTGATAAATACATATTTGATTATTTTGTAAAAATGTCCTTTTTTGGTGTAGGAAATCCCTTTTCTACGCCAGTGGGCCAGAAAATAGGTAAGGACAAAAAACGTATTGACCTTATAATCTCGACCAACTTTTTGTTTTTATACGTAGTTTAAATTTCTTATTGTTGCGCATTAATAAGAATCATTTTCCCTTTGTTAAATCGTTATGATTCTTTATGACCAAAATATGTCATGGAAATAAACAGTCCATTTGTTTTATAATAGTTGCGCAATAATAAAACTGTTTACCAATTAGCGATATGTTACCAATTAAAGATCTACTGTTAATTAGTTGACCCCCCTAAATCATGCGATATTGGTAAGATAATTTCGTTTCAGAACAAGCTACTGATGGAACTCTTCCATCGGAGAATTGGGCACTTAATATGGAAATATGTGATATCATTAATAGTAGTACAGATGGGCCTAAAGATGCCATAAAAGCTATAAGGAAAAGACTAACCACTAGTGCTGGAAAGAACTACACAGTGGTGATGTACACTCTGACTGTCCTTGAGACTTGTGTAAAAAACTGCAGCAAATCATTCCATGTTCTTGTATGCAACAAGGAATTCATTTCTGAATTGGTAAGACTTTCTTATATATTGACGAAGATTGATTGAAACAAATGTGAATTAATTATAAAGAAATATATGAACCCATTTATGTAATGTAAATAGAACATACTTGTGTCATTACATTTATTTTACCTCATTTATCAGCAAAAATAGTTCATACAGAACAAATATTATTTTACTTGAAATGTTTTGTCCTGAATGTTTTTATTTACAGTTTAATTTAAAAACATATCATTTATTAACATAGTTTTTTAGTTTAATAATTTTTATACATTTTTCTTATTAGTTTTTGATGTATTGGTTTAGAACTGAAGTTCCATTACAAAAAATGAACTTTATTATTAATATTAGAAAAATTTAGTTATCCTACCTATCTGTGCATTCCATTCTCCATTAATTCTTATTAGCAGTTGTTTTCTGTATAGATGATATAGCATTCTATAAAAAGAACAATACAGACATAAACTGCTGTTGTAAGCATTATACAAAATAAAATTTACTTATCAGAAATCAGTTGCTGTGTCATCATATGGTGGTAATGAGACATAATGTTGATATACATTATCAGATAAGTTAGCATTGTCTAAAGATATATGATATGTTCAGTCTATTTATATTACTTTTTTGTTGTAGGTATTTAAATGTTCAATATGCAAATATTGTTCTGACAACATAGTTTAATTGAGTCAGTGCTAACATGCTTTTAGTTTTAATATATAATTTGAGCTATTATATTTATATTTTCTGTTGTTTTTTACCCTTACTATATTGACTTAATTTTTTAATTTAATTTAATATGGTATACAGATCAATTAAAGTTACATTAATTAGTAGGTATCCAATATATACAACAAAGTTACTACTAGTTTTTGCATTTGTAGTAGTGTACTGTCAGCACATAAATGAAACTAATACTTTTTATATATTGTTATAGGCAGATACTTAATATGAAACTAATAATATTAAATTAATGTAATTTAAATTTATACTACTACAAACACAAAAATGTCTCGAAGTTAATTTATCTGTACCAATAGACATTATGTTATAGTTTAGGATATTAGGAAAGTTTGATGATAGTTGTTACAAATCTGTTATTTTAAAATTGTTAACACTATTTTTTTAAATTTCATATGTGACTTGAAATATGTCCAAATCTGGGTGCTCCAAAGACAGGGTATTATATGTATGACAACATTGTATTATAGGGTTATAGTAAGACATATTCTTTGTATATGTCTGTAACATAAATATATTAGATTTGTGAACTTTTATATTTACATAAAATTGAAGTAACTACAACAAGTAAGAGGAATCTACAAGAAAATGTAAAAGTTTATGTAACATAAGCAGATCAATTTGTTTTTTTCACCTGCTGCCTAATGTGATAACATTAAACTGGCACAACTTGGACTCATAGCATGCTAAATACCTGCCAAGACCAGCCCTATCTAATAATATTTTTAGATATTTCTTTTGTACAGATTCAATTTTATTAGAGTATACACTGTAGCAGGGGACCATACTACTATTGCATATTCCAGAGTAGTCTTACAAGTATGTTGTAAAGCGTATGTAGGTTTTGAAGTCTTTTGTAGAATAAATGCTCAAATCAAGAATTTGATAGGCGCATTTGGTGATAAGACTATAACATTCTCTGAATCTCGATTTCTCATCAAAAAGTATTCCCAAGTCTTTTGCTACAATATTGCCTGCCACAGTATATTCATTAAGTTTGTAATTATATTGTTTTACATGTCTTTTATTGGCAAAAGATATTATGAAGCATGTATTCACATTAAGGTACATTTTATTATTTTGGCACCATTCAGCTACTTTGTGCAGATAATTTTGAAAAGCTAAACAATCTAAGGTTTAATTTATTGCATTGTACACTTTTAAATCATCTGCATACAAAAGACATGGGCAAGATAAGCAATTAATAAGATATTTTTTGAATACAAAGAAAAATAACGGACCCCGATGGGAACCCTGAGGTACACCAGACTTAATTATAACCGCAGATGATAATTGTCATTATTGGCGCCTGTTATTTATGTATGACTCTATCCATTGTACTGGGTCACTATAAATCCTACATTTTGATAATTTCTTACAAAGTAAGTTGTGATTGACTTTGTCAAAAGCTTTTCAAAAGTCAGTATAGATTAAGTCCACTTGACCACCGTTACCGAATTCAATGCATAAGTAATTCTTATACTCTAGCAAGTTAGTTATAGTAGATCTATTACATAATAAAACCATGTTGTTTTTCTGAAATGGTAGGCTTCATTTGATAATATAGATAATCATAAATCACACATTCAACAGTTTAGCTGCACATGAGAGAATATTTATTGGTCTGTAGTTTTCACAGTTAAGCGCATGCCCCATTTTTCTAATAGTTTCAACATGTGCTATCTGCGATGACGATGGAAAATAACCACTAGACGAAGATTTCTTAAAAATGATGGTTAATGGTATTTTAAGCTCAATAGCATAAGTTTTAAAAAATCTATCAGGGCCGGCTCCTATATTACAGTCTAAATGTTTTAGCTTGCTAAAAACTAGTTTCTCCTCAATCAAGACATTAGACAAACAGTTATTAATCTGTGTGTCAATGCTAGCATTTCCTTAGAATTCATTAGAGGGTTTTACAAAGACTGCCCCTAAATATTTCGAAAATAACATGCATATTTCCTGTGGATCTGATGCTTGAGATAATGCATAGTGCATGGATGTTGGAATACTTTTATGGCCTTTCTTACCTTTAACAAATTTCCACAATAATTTGGTACTCGATTTTTGGGTGTCCTCTAAGGATGCAACATAAATAAGCACATTCAATTAATTTTTTAGATCTAGTTCTTAGTCATTCAGATGTGTCATAATCTCTAGGATTTTTATATTTTTTAAAGCGGTTGTGATAAATGAGATTTTCTTTGTTGCATTTTGTAGTGAAAACATATACCAAAACTGAAATCTTTTAACATTAGTTTTAATTTGTGGAGTGTACTTAGAAATAATGTTGTTGATAGTGTCATAAAATAAATTTATTTCTATAAGGCTTTATAACATTTCATATCTTACATAAAACCTTGAGACATATATAAATTTGTCAGGATATGGCCCGTGGACACCATTTTTGAAATATCAGTTATCCTATATTTATCTATAATACCATGATAATCCCTTCAATTCCATGGCCTACATGGCCATAGGAAAAGTCAAAAATGAAAATAACTGACTATTCCATTTATAGATTAGTTTGGATGATAGATCTAAATGGCTATTATGATTTTGTAAGTAATAACTTTAATAAACACACACTTCATGCCTGAAGGTGTCAAGTCAGCAATTTTGGAACTTACCTACTTCATCGTGTGCATGCTTTCCCGTTGTGTTTCAAACTACAGCACATTGGAATGAGATGTGGGTGCCTTAGTTACCTTGACATTTAAATAACATAAACATATATAATATATACAGGTATATGTATGGTATTGTATGTATAGTATGTAATAGGACTGGTTTTATATGGTAAATATGTTTTTGAAGAATTGTTTTAATTATAAAGAACCAGTTAAATCAATTAAAGTTAATATTTACATATTTAAATTAAAGTGTTCTTAGGGCTAATAAATTTTTCCTTACATATTATTTCTTACCAATAGAGAGTACTGAATAAATAAATCACTAGAATACTGAATATTTTTCCAGACATTTGTGATGAATGACTCGATTATTCATTAAAATGTAATCAAATTATAAAATGACCATTAATGGTTTTCTTGTTATTATTTGTGGATATTGTCTAATTATTTGATAATTAATTATTGACAGAATTAGTTAAAACAACATCTTGTATTGTTTTATTTTTAATGATTTCAATATTTCTAATGTATGTCTCAGAAAAAAAATTGTGGTGATTTGTAATAAATTAGACAAGATCAGTCGAAATAGAACTTCAGGACATATTCTAATGCCTCTACTGAACCTGGGATAATGTCAGTGACTATGTCAAACATATGTAGCTATGGGTTTAATGTGTTATTTGAGCTGCGACATTGTTAATTATATTTATCATTGACAATCTAACTCATGTATACACTAATGTAGCTAATGGTTAACGCACTATTTTTTAATACTATAAATAAGTCTCATTTGGTCAATATCACTAACGCAGGTGGTGCAGGGACAATACAATTATAACAACATTCATGCACAAAACTAATTAATACTTAACATGTCATCCATCAAAAATAAAAAATTCTTTTACCATATGGCACATCCTTTATTCAAAACTACTTTTTAAACTATATATATTTATTTATTATTATAGGTATGAGCATGAATATTTATCGAGAATGACCAATGTAGGAAGAAAAGCCCAGGAATAAATTTCAATAAAAACCGAGAGACCAGGCAGCTGAAATTGTGATAACAATTTGTGTGTGCAAAACAATTATGATAACTTCATGAAATTAATTCTTTGGTTTCAGGTAAAACTGATTGGTCCCAAAAATGATCCACCAACAGTTGTCCAAGAAAAGGTGCTCAGTCTTATCCAATGTTGGGCTGATGCATTCCAGAGCCAACCTGAACTGCAAGTAAGAAATCATTATCTGGTGCTGTAAAACCATACAGTTTTATTAATCCTTGATTAGTGATTGATAGTTGTATGTAGATCATATATATGGCTTCAATTAACAAATTATTGTTGTAGTCTGTATGCATGAACCTTCTAGACAATATTGTTCAATTCTAGACCATTAACATTAAACAAAATTGTGGTCAAACTCAAAAGTGAACCTATATTACTTTAAAAAACTGTTCAAATGATGTTGTCATACACCACAAGATGATGTGGCTATTGATGTATATTTAAAATTTTAGACGCGATTGAGAAACTGAGAAGGAGAAGATTAAGATGTTATGAACATGTAATCAGGAGAATGAAAATTATGTAACAGTTTTTTTTAACAAACACAAAACCGACTTCAAATTAAAAAGCATATAATAAATATTTCACCAAATAAATATATATGACCTTCATAAAAATGTTCACCAGTGGAAATTAGTTTGAATAAAAAAAATTGAATAGAGGAGTATGGGAATAAAAGACACTGTGCCAACCCAAAATAATGGGAAAACCTGAAATGAACAACTTTGTTTTATCGCCGCAAATGAATGGTCGGTAATACATAGGTATTATATAGGTCAGAATTCAATCGATGGTAAAGCAAGTGAATGGATAATAAGATATAGGAACCAGCCATTAATTAAATCACGTCGCCATTTCGTAGTTTTTTGTAAACTAACAATGACTTAAAAAGTCAATCGCAGTTTTTTGCTTTTCAGTCAAACTTAATATCGTTTTTATGCATTTTATTTGGTGCTTTTATTTGTTACAGGGTGTTGTACAAGTGTACAATGAATTGCGAACCAAAGGTGTCGAATTTCCAATGACTGACTTAGATGCCATGGCACCAATATTTACACCGCAACGTGTAAGTACCAGATTGAATTACAATGTACATAATCGCATTTCAATTACAATATATTTGCAAATGTTACTCTTTAAGCAATTTTAAATAAAAATAACATTTTATACGACTACATGAGACTGATTATCTCAAGCTTCAAAGTCAAAAGATTCTGCTACTTAATGGACTCCAAAACTCAAACTAACTAAAACAAAACTCAAATCATAGACTCCAAACTGTTGAACTAAATATGAAAAAATAACATAAAATTATTCTTAAGGTGATAACTAAATGTAGCTTTCTGACTGGCTTTCTAGCACATTTATGAAAATATAAATAGGTACAATTATTAATGACAAATTAATTATTAATCTGCATTACAAATCTCAAGAATAAAGTACAAATGTTTGACATGAATTTGATTTTAGTTTCATATACATTTCTATATTTAAAAAAAACAATTCTTCTGAAAACAAATATTATATGAAACCTTGTCTGAATCAAAACTATATTTTTGTGAAACATTCTTAATAGTATTTTTGACATTTGTGTAATACAGATTTGTCGTAATTATGTTCTGTCAATTTATATTTATTCATTATAATAATTGCTTAATTTTATGAGGAAATTTAGAATATCAAACATTACTCAGTTATAAACTACTGCAATGAAGGAAACTGTACTTATATTGTATTCTACCTATAATCCCTAAAGACTATAAGTATGTCGAATACTGAGCCTAGGATAATGAAGTCAATGGGTAAGGTTCCTAGAAGACTGGCTATGCGCTGGATCTCCCGAAGAGTCAATAAATCATTTTGAAATATCTTTGGAGAGGTTCATGGCCTCAGGACCCCACGGTCCAAGCGTTTCAACTGCAAACGGTACAAACATACAACTCTCACCAAGGGTTGCAAACTTGTGCCGCTTGACTGATTCAGCTAATTCCGCCGCCGGATCGGCCGATTTAAACGTGTCGCCAGGGAATTAGAGTCATTACGTCAGGACGTCTACCATCGTCACGTGCAATATCATTCGGCTCTAAAGAGCCGGCGCGTTAGCGGTGGCGAGACGTCATTCAAGGCGGCGCCGCGTAACCATCTGCTGGCACTGCGGCGACAGGAAAGACCGTAGTATCCTAGATCAACTACCTCTGTCCCACAGACATGTATTATATGTAAAAAGTGGCAATGCGCCAGCAAGACAGCGAATTCCATTTAGGTTTAGGGAGGATGACCCGTATACGATACGGCGAAGGAGCGAGATTGAATGCTCCTTCATCTCAAAGGAAGATCTTCCAGTGAAGCTAGTGTTGTTCTTCGCAGGCCTATGCCTATCTATTATCGTTGAAAATTTGTATATTTCGGGAAACGTTTGTGTCCTTAATTATTGCACAATGCCATCTATTGACTTGTAAGTGTTCCACTACACAGGTTAATGGCATACAATTTATTTATATTGTCTTATGTCTACTGAACAGTCATGTTAATGATTTTGAATAAATTCTTTAATTTACAAATATTGGAGACGCAATCTGCAGGTTCTGGGGGGTTGTGTTTATTATATGGCCATCCCTTTTCCCCAATTAAAAACTGGTGCCCGGAGAATACAGGAATCTTGCACTTTCCTCGCAGTCGGCCTCCAGCCCACGACAGCGCTGGTTCAGGGCTCTGCCGCTGCTAATCAACATGGTGGGGCACAAAGGTGTGGCAAGGTCCTTCTATACGAGCCCCGGGGCGCAAGGAACGCAGATAGACTGACCACATAAGTTTATATATATTAAACTGAAGGACGCGGAAATCTTTGATAGATATACTGAACTTACGCACACAGCGCCAGTGGCAACATACAGGACGCTATAAACCTAAGACACAATTTCTAACAGTATAGGCCCTTAAAATTTCGCATAAAAATTGCCTCTGAGACTGAGTCGAGTTGCTGATGGATATGGAGTGGTGTACTACAATTCCATTTGAACAACGAACACTTCCACTTCTTTAGTTTCACTTTAACTCTTGCATGCTCGTGCCAGTAGTTTAAATTGTCATTATGAATAATAGAGATTATTTCCATCGTGCGCAGAGCGTTCCGGACGGTGGTGAACCGATAGTAGGCTCTCCTCAACGCGCCGCCATTCCACAGAATTCGCCCAATAGGCCCACACAAGAACCACTCACTGTGAATGTGAGTACCATATAAAAATCAATGTTTTCACTCGCCTCTTTACAGAATTACTAGGATTTCCCCGCGACTTCGTCCACGGTGCTCGTTTAGCAAATATCACAGTTTTTTTTACCAATATTTAAGAACAAAGGTAATAAATAACCTTTGTTATATATATAGAATTCCTATTTTACTGCAAAAAAAATCAGCAGAACAATTGGTTTTTTACAATGAGAATACAGAAATCCTAGAAATTCTCGTAAAATCCGGAATAAGTAATGTTACTAATGACATACGCAACTATAACTGTTGTAGTCATAAAATCATTTAACAACTTGAGAAAACCGTTTTAAAATCGTTCTACTCTATATCCTGCGGGAGAACTGGGCTATAAAATACTGCAGATTTTATGTCCGGAGATTTGCTATCGACCAGTGAAAACCGCATCGAAATCGGCTCAGTAGTTTTTATGTGAATCCCGAACAAACAGACAAATACAAAAAATCTAAGAAACAAAAGACCAGACGTATATTTTACTAGGATATGACCGCGACTTCGTCCACGCTTAACTTGAAATTCCCGCGGGATTCCCGGAATAAAAATGCCACACATTTTATTACATAAAATTTGCTATCGATCATTAAAAAAATCACATTGGCATTCGTTTTTTTTTAATCATGCCATTTAAAAATCATTCCCAGAAAAATTCCCCAGAATTCTCAGGATAAAAAGTAGCGTAGATTTTAAATCTAAGAATTTGCTGTCGATCAGCGAACCCGCATCAAAATCGGCCCAGTAGTTTTTACGTGCATCCCGAACAAACAGACAAGAAATCTAAAAACAATGCATCGTGTTCTCCGTCGTTTATATAGTCTATTGCAGTTGTTTTTTTATAAATAGCTTCAGACACGGCATGTTTTGAATTTTATAATATTACTAGCTGTACCCGCGACGTCGTCCGCGTGGAATTTGTTGTTAAAACCCCTGATTTTGAAACATTCTTCATTGGTGCTCCGCTCCTTGGTCTTAGCGTGACGATATATAGTCTATAGCCTTACTCGATAAATGGGCTATCTAACACTGAAATAATTTTTTAAATGAGACCATAGTACCCGAGATTAGCGCATTCAACCAAACAAACAAATTCTTCAGCTTTATATATTAGTATAAGATAAATAGTTTGTATTTTCATTTTTAACATCTAGAACACGTGATTAAAAATGCAGTGAAACATGCAGTATATACATTCTTAAGCTAAGCAAATTATGTCAGTCTTGTGGATAATATGTCAGTTATTCTAGTTAAATAGGCTATACCTATACCGGCTGAGCTCACTGGAACCGCTTGGCTCCGGGTTCAATTCCTGCCACGGTAAACTTCTTATATGAACTGTCTGGGTTCGATCTAAGGTTTTTTGTATATTACCCATAACGCAAACGTAATTTGCTTAAGGGATATACAGCGTGTGTGTTTGTCTGCCTATTGTTTATTTAATATACAATATGATCGCATACAACCAGAACAAATTAAATACAGAAATAATAGTATACAAAATTAAGCTTTCCGGAAATCGGGTTCGGCAAAATCAATAACTAAATTTGTTACACTGTTTTTGTTAATACTTCATTGTATTTTACAGAATCAAGTGACCCTCTCAGAAAGCCAGACCACGAAGCTGAGGGCAGACCTTTCCGTGGTCGAAGGCAACATGGCCGTCATGAATGACATGTTGAATGAACTCACAACACAACCGCACTCCAATCATCATGACACTGACATCGAGTTGCTCAATGTAAGTTGACCCGTTTACAAGTTAGTCTTATCAGGTCGAATTTTGCGGAGAAAAATTTGCACTTTTTTACATCGCCAATTAGTTAAGAATTTATTTTGCTAGGTTGCCTGGAAGTTATTGCTTTTAGCCATAAGGCCGCCTGTTGTTTTGCGAAGAGGTATTGTATGAATTGTTTTTGTAATTTGTAATATTTTTACCAAGCTCAAAAATTAATTTATATTTTAATGTAAAATATTACATTTCATACATACATTACATATTTAGGATATATTTATTATAACACATATTATTTAGATGTTATGTTTTCACTTTGAACAAATGACACGAGCGAGAGGCTTATCCCTCTAAAACGGAACCACCACAAATTTGTGGTCAAATACAGATAATTGAAACGAACGTTGAACTCATGCTTTCTCCCTCTAACTACATAAAATTTGTATTAGAGTAAAATCGACGATATAATTCTTCTGGTTATGGCGCGGCAATTTTGATGGCAGCTGGCCGATTATGGACAAAAATAATATTAAATTTGGCCCCCTTTAACAGTTAAGAAAGCGTCATTAAACGCCAACATCCAAAGGCGACGGTGACCACTTTCATCAGGTGGGCTGCTTCAGGCGATAAATGAGAAAAACATAGCCAAAGTTTCGTTGTACACAGGAATTGGCAGATACGTTGCGAGCGATGCAAAGCCGCGTGGCGGAGCTGATCGGGCGCCTGGCCGGCGAGTCGCCGCTCACCGCCGAGCTGCTGCACGCCAACGACAGGCTCAACAACCTTCTACTCAGGCACACCAGGTTCATAAACAACAGGTAAATGCTAATGGATATGAAAAATAATTTTATGCTAATAAAGGCGTCTATCTCGATAAGTCGCGGTAGCGTAATAGATAGCACACGCGTTCCCAACTCAAAGGGCGCGGGTTCGACCCTGGCCGAAACGCTTGCACCACTTAGACAGCTTTCTGACCTAATGTGCATATTGTTACAATTACCACAACGCTAACAACGGTGAAGGGAAACATCGAGATAACCGATGTGTCCAACCTGCCAAGCCGCCTTGGACAAGCGTGGTGGGTATACTGTCGGTTCCCCCTATACTGGGAGGCCCGAGTCCAGCAGTGGGACATTTATAGGCTGTTATTTTAAAGGCGTCGAATCAGAAATTTAATCTTAAGCAGCAAACTTGACAACTCGGCACTAAACTCAATAAATAGTATACTGCTTCGAGAGGCCAAATCCTTACGAACATTTAGAAATTTACTCAGAAAACAAATAGCTATGTCTAATTAACACAATATAATCATGCTAATATATTTATTATAATGTTATGTTAGAATGTTAAACTAGAAGATGGATGGGTACAAATGTAAAGGTAGACCATAAAAAAGACACACACACACACATTGTATATCCCCAAACTAAGCAGGTTACGCATGTGTTATAGGTGATATACAACGGACCGCTCTAGGGTCGATAACTATAACTTATGTATTTTGAAATATATTACTGTATATGTTTATATATATATATATATATATATATATAACTATTTATATATATGTGTATTTGTTTATTTATTTCTTAAATTAGTTTGAGTATTTATGTATCTATTGCCTTTTTCCTGCACCACCTATATCGCCTGATTCAAATCTCTTTCATTTAGGTTGCCTGGAAGAGATCGCTTTGAGCGATAAGGCCGCCTATTTTATTACCTAGAAAATATTGTAAATATGGTCTGTTTTTGTAATTGTATATTTTGGTGTGCAATAAAGTGTTATCTATCTCTCTCTCTCAAGCTGACAAAAATGTTGTAAAACCTAACTTGAATAAAAAAATAACTCTGAATACGTAAGCTGAAAGATTTTGTTTCTTGTTTTCAGTGTTAGACCAATATTGTAAAGAACTGCGTTATATTAAAAAAAAATAACATTAACAGAGCAAATATCAAATATAACATTTTGTGGGTAAATATGTTATTTCTGTCATTTAGAAATGCAGTGACAGGTGGCGCAACTCCGTCGGCCATTTTGGGGGCTGCTATGGGAGTGCCCGTTAATAATACACCCGCTTCACGTAAGTTATTAGACTAGGAATTATCCTCAACGAAGCTAGCAACAGTAAAGGCTTATAATAGTATTTTACATCTTGAAAAGGCATTTAGATTTTACTTGACTTATAAATTAATCACATTCACATAAAGTATTAATTTAATGTAGAAATATCACTTAATCTCTTATTCATGATAGTTATACGACGTTTATAAGCTCGTTAAAAAAAGAAGTTTAATGTAACTTAACCACCAAGTTAATAAAAAGGTTTAATAGTATGTAATTTATACTTAAATTTAGTTTAAGTTGTAGGTTACATATTCCTTGTAATTATCAAATTCATCTTTTACAGTTACACAAATTATGATTGACAAAAATGTTGTTAAAAGAGCAAATTTGTAAAAATACTAGGATATGTCCGCTACTTCGTCCACGCTTGACTTGAAATTCCCGTGCGATTCCGGGACAAAAGTAACGCAGCATTTAAAAAAGAATGTAAGCTATCATTTTAGTGAAAACTGTGTCGGAATAAGCTAATTTTTTAGGTACTGGAATAAGTGGGGAAATTCCCGCGGGGTGCCCGGGATAAAAAAGTACCACACATTTTATAACATAAAATTTGATATTGATCAGTAAAAGAAATCACATTGGAATTCGATTGTTTTTAATGTGGCCATTTTAAATAATTCCCAAAACAATTGACGCAGGATTCCCAGAATAAAAAGTAGCGCAGATTTGAAGTCTAAAAATTTGCTGTCGGTCAGCGAAAACCGCATCGAAATTGGATCAGTAGTTTTTACGTGAACCCCGAACAAACAGACAAGAAATTTTTAAAAATTGCATTATGTTCTCCATCGTTTATATAGCGTATTCCAGCTGTTTTTTTTTAAATATCTTCAATGTACAGACACGCCATGTTTAGTATTTTATAATATTATAGATTTTCATTGCAGCTAAAGCAGAAGATGATGCTTTGATAGACCTCAGTGACGACGTGCCAGATGTTGCTAAACTGAGTAAGTAGTTTGCCGATAGTGCAAGGTCATTAAAGAAAATACTAAGAATTATAATACTAGTATTTTCATGTTCTTTTTTTAATGCATGAGTTCAGCAGACAGGCAGATGGCCCGCCTGATGGAAAGCGGTTACCATCGCCTATGGACATTTGCAACACCAAAGGTGCTACTGATGTGCTGCCGCTCTCTAAAGGGTGACTGGAACCTGGAAGTCTTTTCGCATATAGTATGTATGAACTTGTAATAAGATCTCTTTGGCTATACCACTTGTATCTGGCTGGTTTTGATATCATTAAAAAGTTTTAATTTTAAAGAAGACAATTCCAACTTCAAATTAGGAAAATGTGTGATTTTCATTTGTTTTTCTTATTGTTAAAATGAGTGAATCTAATGAAGAAATTCGATACATTTTAAAATTTTGCTACAAAAAAGATAAAAATGCAACACAAGCCGCGAAAAAAATTTGTGATGTTTATGGACCTAATGCAGTATCTGTGACAGTAGTGCAAATTTGTTTTAAGCGTTTTCAATACGGAAATTTTGATATCAAATATGCACGTCGCTCTGGTCGCCCTGTTACGGACAAAATTGATGCCATTTTTGAAAAAGTGGAGCAAGATTAGTAGCTGGAGAACTGGGGATTGACCACAAAATGGTTTTGGCGCATTTGAAAAAAGCTGGTTACAGAAAAAAGCTCGATATTTGGGTGCCTCATGAGCTCACTGAAAGAAACCTAATGAACCGTGTACTCATTTGTGATTCTTTATTACGACGTAATGAAACCGAACTATTTTTGAAGAAGCTGATAACTGATGATGAGAAGTGGATCACGTACGACAAGAACGTGCGAAAAAGATCGTGGTCAAAGGCCGGTCAGGCTTCACAGACTGTGACGAATCCCGGGTTAACTCGCAACAAGGTGATGCTGTGTGTATGGTGAGATTGGAAGGGCATTATTCATTATGAGCTGTTACCGCCAGACAGGACCATCGATTCTGAACTGTAATGCGAACAACTGATGAGATTAAAGCAAAAAGTTGAGAGAAAGCGGCCGGAATTAATCAACAGAAGGTGTGTGGTTTTTCGCCGTGATAACGCTAGACCTCACACATCTTTAGCCACTCAGCAAAAATTACGAGAGCTTAGCTGGGAGGTGTTAATGCATCCGCCGTATAGTCCTGACCTTGCACCTTCAGATTTTCACCTGTTTCGGTCTCTGCAGAATTCCTTAGGCGGTGTCAGGTTAACATCACGAGAGGACTGCCAAAACCACTTGTCGCAGTTTTTTGATCAGAAGCCCCAAAACTTTTATAGCAATGGGATCACGTCCCTACCTACAAGATGGCAAAAAGTTATCCGACAAAATGACAACTACATACTTTAGTCAAATCTAAATAAACTTTATAAAAAAACCTTTTGAATTTTTATATAAAATGCGAAGAAACTTTTTCCCCAACCTGATATAAATATCACAATAAGTTATTTGAAATTCAATTTCATAGGTATTAATGACTCCCAGCCGAACAAATCGCCAAGCAGCTCGAAGGATGAATTTGATATGTTCGCGCAATCTCGCAACGTGACGTACGAAAACTCGAAAACTGGGTAAAACTCATACTTAATAAAAAAAATCTTTTCTTTTACCTTTTTACGTTCATTTTGCTTCGCCACAGTGATTTTTTTGCTTTTATACTTTTCTAATCTAGCATGTCACTGTCGTATCATAAATCTTGATGTTATCTTTCACATGATCTGTTCACCTCTTTTTGGCTCCACATTGCAATGAAATATCAACTTTCAAAAATATGTAATGAAACCGTAAATTCCTTTTTCAGTGGCAGCAGTTACGCCGACAACTTGGAAGATCAGACCACCACAAGTCTTGCTTCTGCTGCCAACCAACGCGCTACACAAGGACAAGCTTTGGTGAGATTTTATTATTTATTCAAGAACTTGAAATGGATACATGAATATTTAAAATGACAGTGACATATTAAAAGAGATTCAAAGATAATGACAATATTAATCAAGTCTTCATTATATATACCTCAGTGCAATAATTTTATTGTTTTGAGATCTCTACACTTGCACTTTTGTCAGCAGTAACATGACATTTCTGTCATTGCAATCAATGTCATCTGCAACGTCTGGTTGTCATAGTTGTCAAAACAATATCTACCGTGTACCGAAGTATACTTAAGTTATTTTGAGAAAATTTTGGATTTTACAAAAGCGTCATTATCCATACTAATTTAAAAATATGAAATGAAAATGGAATTTTTTTGGTTCCATACTGCCCTCATAAACACAAAAGTGCTATTTTTAAAACAAGAGTTTTCTGTTTTGTTCATGCATCTGATACTTTAATGAATAATAATTTAAAACTAACAGTGAAGTTATTACAATGGTATTCATATTTAAGTAGTTTTTACATTACATTGCAACTAAGCCTTATTTATAACATTATTGCACTTGAACTTATGTAAAAAAATGATGGTGATCCTAAAGTAAATAAATAAATGAATTTTGCACGAAAAAAAAACCTAAAACATTTGTCATTAAAGTTATAAGCATTAAATTTCACATAATCTCGATTTTCTTGAAACAGACATTAGTTGAGGAGATACCGCTTTTGAGTTTAAAGGGGCAGCATAGGCATTCTGGCAGAAAGCGGAACTCATAAAAATCGCCATGTCCATTTGATCAAGTGGTGAGATATCCACTTTCAAAATTATGATCGCTTAATAAGTGGAAATTGCAAAAAAATCTAAGTAGAGTTTAAAATATTCCTTCAAAGAAAATTGATTTTCCGTTGTGTGGTTCAGGTTCAGTTCAGGTGGTGAGATCAGAAGTATTTTCAATCAAATGCTTTCTTTTAGACTTACATAGCCATAATGACAAAAAAGACTTTATAGTTCGTCTAGTTTGGTTTCTGAACATATAGGTACAATAGCAACAAATTAAAATGTTGAATTTTAAATAGAGGAGACTATACAATTGTTGGCACCTCAGTAGAATAATTGATACCATATTATTTTATTCAAACCATTAAGAAATCGTATTTTTTTTGTAGCCACACAAAGATGATAACATTGTATTGTAATTTTTATGGCCTGTGGTCCTTGAGGACATACAATATTGTATTTTGTCAAGGGGCCTCTACGTGTTGCCCTTACCATGGCCTCACGCAAGCCCTCCAAAAATCCGGACCATTTTTATGGCCCGTGGTCTTGGGGGACTTATTGTATGGCTACAAAATAGAAACCATTAAGATCTTGAATTTATTGACTGGGTGCAAATCATTGGGTGGGGTGCCAACAATGGTATAGTTTACCGTAATTAATATCTATTAGCTAGATTTTGGTTTGGCAAAAAATAATACTTAATCTTTACGTACATATTTCTTATATCTAATTTTTATTTTTTAGTAGTCTTATACAATTGCTTTAGTACTTCGAAGTAGAGGGGAGTGTTACTTTTGTATAATATATTTTCGGGTTTTGAGTTTATTATTTTGTGTATTTTATATCGACAGCCGACGGGGATGGATGAGAGGGAAATCGATGAGATAGCCGCTTGGTTAGCTCAGGAGAAGGTGTGTCTTCTTTTTGTTTTCTTTTAATTTTTATATTTTAGCTTATTATTTCATATAACCTCACTAACATTTGTAGTAAATCATCTCTGTCTTTACTTTCACCATTTCCAAATCATTTGGGGTCGGCACAGTGTGGTTTTTATTATCATTATTTGTTTTTCTTTCTGTGCTCCATTCTGTAATATCACAAATCTTCATGTTCACCCAATCCATCCGTCTACTGTTTGGGCCATTTTTTTATCTGCCAGTTTAAACCCCTTTCGTCTCCTAATGCCTATTCCTCCTCTTTACACCTATACATATAAAAATCGTGTAAATATAAATATATACAATAAAAAATATGTGGTGGCTAAGTGGCTAAAGTATCTGCGTAACACTCGAATACTGATTGCTTGGAAAGTAAGAAAATAATTATTAGTTTCTAAACAACCTTTTGTATAAAGGGTTCATGGTATATCAATGTATGACCAGCGGACTGTATTTAAATATATAGCTCAAAGAAATGTTCTACAAAATTAATGCGTGTGTTATGTTGAAGATGATGATGATGATCTTTGACATAACAAACAAAAGAAAAAAAGTAATTATAGGATAACATTACAAAGAAAGTTTGGGCACTTGTTTACTTCACTTTTCAGGGAAATAAACCAAATGTGGTGAATGTGAAATGTCTATTTTTATTTTCAACAAAAACAGTGTGAGTGGATCTGTACTATATAAAAGGAATACTAAGAGAGTAATAATCGTCCAATGTAACTCCGAAAAGCTTTTGAATCCTACGTAACTTGACAGTGCCACTGGTCGTTTATCTCTCGCTTTTTTACATTTTATTATTTATTTAAAAAAATAGATCATATTGTTACGACCTACCCGCAGACAGAAGTAGATTCCCATCTGCATACCATAAAAGCACATTTTATTACCTTTCCGCATTTGGACTTTTTTTTTACTTTGTGTTTAAAATTTGTAATGAGAAAACAGCCCATTTTGTATTGTAATCTTTTATGGCAGTCATTAGCCAGGTGTCTCGAACTGATTCTAAGAAATTCGGTCTATGCGGTCGGGCAGCCATATTGTATCGGTGCAGTATAAAGCAATGGCCCAATAGAGAGATCGGCAATCTAGCAATAGCTACAAGCGAAGCAAGTCGTTAATGACGGACTTTGCGCGTGTGATTGAATCGTGCATTACGTTGGACTGGTTGTATACAGTTATATTTGTACCTGTGTTATACGTGTTTGTATAGTTCTAATAAATTCCATAAATAATTCCAACGGCATTTTAATTCGAGTCCTGCAACTCGTAACAATATTATTAGAATTTTTAGATCAAATATTTAACTAATTTGATCTAAAAAATCAAATTAGGTAAATATTTAGAGCAGCTGTAATTTAGACACCTTCCTCACGACTTAAAATAAATACCTATTTATATTATTACTGTGTTAAATATAAACAAACCTGCACTCACCTCTCACACTTAATTATAATTAGGGAATTATGTGTAATTATAGTGATTGTAATGCACCTGTTGTCTACATCACCGATTAAAGTATAAATTAAAAAAGAACTAGAAATATTTATCCTTACTTAAGAAAATGTTAGTGTCAATAGTATTCGTACTAGTTATTTAATGAGTAGATAGTAGATTTAAAAAAATTATAACCTTTTTTCTTAAATTTGTTTGTTTTTTTAAATCAATTAGTTATCTTTGTGTGACTGAATAAGTGAGTTTGTGACACAATGTTGAGTATCTGAGCGAATGAGTGAGTGTACGGGTGAATGACTACGTCTGCATGTACGTGAGTGTGCTATAAGACTTTCGCGCCCATATTATCATCCAATTATGATTAATACATATGAAATACTTCTATTACTTTCACTTTTCATACATTCACTTGCCTTACCACTTTAACAGACTTTTGACATTACATTTCACATGTATGGGGCTTATCTCAAATTTTAACTAGTATTAAGACAAATGAACAATTAGTTAGATAGAGAAACCGGTCATAAACTACCTAAATATAATCGCTACCAGTAATAATGCCGTCATGATATTTGTATTCTATAAAGCTCCTGTTGACGCAAAAGGTGGAAAGTGTGTTGCAAACGAAACAACTCTTTGGTATTTACTGATCAATAATTATCAAAAAAATATGATAAATCTTTACGATATGAGACGTAACGTTGTAGTTTCGTAATTTTTCTATAGTTATTTTAAATCACCTCCAAATTATTGAAATGAAACCATTTTATTCCTTCAATTTTTATCACAGAGGATTAAAAAAATCTATATCTTTTTAAAAGAGAGATAATTATTTTGGTTTTATTACTTTTTTTAATACTATTTTTTTGACAATAAAATAATAATTCGTCTGAAAAACAACCGCATCTATGGAATCCCCGCTACCGCCAGAAAAGTCAGTACCGATACATCCTTAAGGACGTTGGCGTTGCTATAAAACTTCATAACATTGGCCCACAAAAAAAGAAAAGTGGTCTATACTTTTGATCATCTATTCTTATGTATTTCGATACGCTGAATCCAGTTTGCTCCATACACCTTAAAATTTTAAGATGTATGGAGCAAACTGGCCCCAGAGATGATAGATGAGTCTGGTCAAAAGTACAGATCATTTTTCTTTGTTTGTGCGCCGGTTTAATTGTTTGTAGTACAATTTATTGTAGACTACCAAGCTTTAGTGTATTTATTTAGGTTTATGGCTTGGCAGCTAGGCCTTTAAGCCAGATCTTAGATTAGAATGTAGTTTCTTCATTTTCTTAAGCCTATGTGTAGCACAGATAAACTGTAGGTTAACAGCTGGTGCCATTCAACGGAGTTCTTGTGACAACTCAAAAGGCCACATTCGACTATACAGTTCACATTTCTCACAAAACACATGATTACTACTCAAAAACTAACAATATCCTACAACTATGTTCAGTTTAGAGTATTGTATTATTTTCCAGGCAGCATCAGCGAACGCGGCCCAGCAAGAGAGCGTGACCAGCAGCGATTTCGACAAGTTCCTCGCCGAGAGGGCGGCCGCAGCGGAAAACCTACCCAACGCCAATGAGAACAGAGACCAGAATAGCCCGCAACAGACGCCCAGACATCGGCAGATCAACAAGGAGGGCCAGGACTCCATGTTCGCGCTCTGATCGCTTTTGGCCTAACATGTGAGTCTAATCGAATATCGCAGGATATAATTGATTTTCATTTTTCGATTTTGTTGTTTGCTGCTTCGGATTATATATACGCGTGTTGGACATAGGTTTGTGAGTTTATAACTAACGGTTACACGCTCGGCTTTGAAAAAGGGAGTGTCTGTAATTTTATGTGTATTATACTGATTATTGTAATATTTTATAGAGCCTCTAAGATCAAATCAACAATTTCATATTAAATACGACTCTGCACGAGTTATGTATCTAGCCAGCGTCAAGCATTTACGATTTATTTAATACGTAATCTTCAAGCAGTCTCGGCCAAAGCGTAGATTTTTGATTGACCTCAAACGAGGCAGTTTCTGTGGCAACTTGACAAAAAGCACGTTTTCATTAAACAGTTGAGGGTTTCATTTTATTAATGATAAAATAAAGAATAACGTTAGTAACGGCATCACCATGCTTCTCTCTCTCTCTCGCACACTCTGAAGTCTCGACATTTATAATTTTCAAATCTATGTTTGTATGATATTTTACATAATATTATTCACGTTGGTATCAGCATTAATTATTTGTACATATATTAAAATAAAACGTTACATTATATAATGTTTGTTCAACTATATATCGCCATGTCTATAAAATTACAAACTCATATAGTACGCGTCAAACTTAAGTGTGTAAATTTATCTGCTAAAATATGGGTAAGAACGGATTTTATGTGAAAAACGTCTATTATACAACAATCTGTTACCAAATAAGAATGACTAAAAGTTTGTCACGTACTGTAGTGTCCAAACACGTTCCTATGTAATCGTTAAACCATATGGTGCCTAGCTTTTTATAGTTAACCATTATTATTGAAATATTTTAAGTTGATTAACTAAATGAATTACAATTTCATAAATCAGTTATTGTCGTTACTTGTGAATATTTTGATAACATTTGGTTCAAGAGATCTAAAGTCTGTATAAAATTATTCATGTGTTTCATACATATTCTATTCTAACATATTACACTGGACTAAATGTGTATTATTATTGTATTGACGTATTAAGAAAAATGGTTAGGTTTGAAGAGTGTAATGGCGAGTTGTGAACTCAATGTTTCAAATTAAGAACTAATGAAATCGATGCTTCAAATGCGTCTAAATGAGCGCTGACCTTTAAGGAAATTTGTCTACTTGAAATATTTCAATATATCAAATATCATTGGCTTCACGAGTAATTTGAAATTAGCCGCGTCATTGACTATGTATTAATATTGTTAGATTAGGATATTAATTAAGTAGATTTCTTTAATATATTACATGTAAAGCCTCACGATACCACGGGAGCATTTAATGAAACATCATCAACTTTTGATGTACGCTGCTGAGTATGAAAGCGATCGTATTCGAATTTTAAAAAAAATACGCGATTAATTTAAACAAAGAACATTTTTAATGTCATCACTTTTTTTTAAATATATGTGTTTGGATACTGTTGTCACTGTTCTAATGTCTCGTTTACAATGAGCTCGTATCCACGACAGCAAATAGGAATGCGGTGAAGGAAATGGGAACGCGAGTATGTAAAGACAACATATTGTCGAATATGGCGTAGTACTTGCGCGCTACCCATTCCCCTTGCCAGATTTCTGCTTATTACCGTAGAAATAGGCATAATGTCAACCAGGGGTAAGAAAAATCAGTTACAAGAAGCTCTCTAATAACACGGCAAAGATTTTAACGTACATAATTCTTTTTTTCTTATAGTTTGTCATACAAGTCTTTTTTAGAACTCATGGAATATAGCTAAAAAAGAGTTACAGGCTGTTTGTTCTCTTTCATTCTCAGTAAGCGTGCAGTGTAAAATATTTATTACCGTTTTTATAGTGTGTTCCAGTATGATCGAAAGGGTCGTAAATGTGATAAATTGCAGTTGGACCATGGTATTATTTCGCGCCATGTATTTGAAGGCGTTTTAGATCATCCCAAATTAGCCGCAATGGTTAGATTATTGTCTAATTAGCATGGATATCATCAGTCATTCGGTTTCTATAATTATGTAACTATCTATCCTTTTTTTCATTAGGTAATAAGAATTGATAGAAATAAGATGTATACTCTAAAAAAAATGATTTTTGCACTACTAAAGGTAATATTGAATAAAAAACTGTAGGTCTTTTTAATCACATCTTAGTATTCGAAGTTTCAACCTATATGGTTTTTCTTTCTCGCTTCGTCTGTAATCTTAAAGGGGTAAAAAGTATCCCAATGTCTATGTCATTCAAGGATAAAAACTTATAATAAGCACGTGACTCAAACAAAAATGAATGGACTCTCTTACACTAACATAATATCTTGCAAATTTCCTTTTTTAGGAGACGAGTTTAAATATAAAAAAAACTTACAAATATTTCATACTTTTACCAGCAATAACATAATGTCATTTTCATTTGATGTCGTATAAAAACTGAGTTATGATTTAATAATCATACCTCAGTTTTAATAATATAATAATAATATATTATGAATAATTGCATAATATATTATTATTTATTACTTATTTTGATTGTGTTACTGTCAAATTAAAGCAACGGTTTGTAAATCGATATCCATGTTTATAATTTTTTAACCGACTTCATTTTATTATTTATTCCTTCGTATATTAACCGCTAGTAAATTTAAGGGACCTCGTTAGTATAATATTGTATAATAATTTGGGTATATAATATAGTATCTAACAACAGACTGCATTTCGATTGTATTTTTGTTGAGTATTGAATGTAAGTTAATATGTAATGAGATTGTAAAGATCGTGTACCAAACTATTGTTTGAGAATACAAACACCATTATATTGTACAAAGTACATTAAATTGCCTTTTTTTTGGTATTTAATTTTAATTAAAGTATTTTTTATTTTTGATTTACTAAGCCACTATCCACACTAACGGAGGACGTTCATAATTTTATACGTTTTTAAATTGTTATTTTTACGTTTCAAATACAAAACCTGTTTGCTTCAATAATGTGTTATCTTGATAATTGAAACTTTAGAAGAGTTTTTTTTTCTTTATGAAAAAGTAACTATATCGAAACGAATAACGTAGTATCTTTTAAAACACATTGTAGACTGCGAGAAAAAAGTTACTCGTTTCAGTACAATTCCTTTTTGAAGGTCAAAAAATCTTGAAATTTCAATTTCCAAGATAATATACATTACTGAAGCAAAGAGGCGACATGTACTATATAATTTTTTAGTGATTGATAACAAAGATTCCTTGTTTTTCAATTCAACTTTAATTTTTTCTGATGCTGCAATCTTTTCGTTTTGGTAGAAAATATTTAACTTTGTAATCAAATGTGTAGTGTGGAATAAGTAAAACTGCCCCATAATATTATTTATTAGTATGAATTTATAACCAAAAGGGTCAACAATCAACATATAGACAGGCGTTCTTTTAATCATGATTTTATGAAATAAAATTCTAAGAGTTCCGAACAAGTATCTTTGTTATTTTTAATTCGTTTTTAAGTTATATTTTATTCTCAGCTTGAATGAAGTTTCATAGAGGAATCTTCGTTCTAGTTCTCTTATTATTTTTGATAGCAATTTATTAAGACTATCAGCGTATATTTAAAATCAACTTTCAGAGTACACGGTGTATATGAAATAAATAGCAAATTAAAATAAACTAAATTCAATTTTTATTTTACTGCTATTAGATTGTTTCTTAGGCAATCTTATGTAAAGGCGCTCGTGTATGAAACATAATAAAAAAATATTTTCTAACTTTGATTAAGTTAACTTAGCCATTCCACATTTGTCTCAATTAAATGTTCTTTTGGTGTTAATGTGATAAATAATACAAGAACAAGCTTAAATGTTAATATTATTTAAAAGAGTTATTTTATGTTGTAATCGTTGTATTAAATATAATAAATATCATAATAACACGTTTTTTATTTCATATTCCGCAGGTATATTAATTTTTATTTTTTTATAGCCAGTAGCAGGCAAACAGGCAGACGGCCCACCTGATGGAAAGTGGTTACCGTCGCCTATGAACGTTTGCAACACCAGGGGTGTCACCAACGCGTTGCCGACCTCTAAGAAATTTTATAACGCCCTTCCTAAAGAATCCCATGTCATAGCGCAAAGGGAAAACCGCGGCGGCAAGTTCCCTCCAGATCATTGTTGTACGCGGAATAAATTTTCTAGAGAACCGTTGCGTAGATGAGCGTGGGAGCTCAAGGAAATGGGGGTGAATATCCCGTCGCTGGCGAGCGGTGCGGTTGTAAAAGTGAGGTGTTGGCACCAGATCAAACAGTTCCTCGGAACACTCCCCGTTATACAGGCGGTAAAATACGCAGAGGGACGCAAAGTCTCTTCGAAGGCTAAGCGATTCTAAACCGCCTGTAAGTATGGGATCGTCGACGATACGAACGGCGCGACGCTAGATGGAGTCGAGGGGGTCAGTCTGGTAAGCGGGTGCTCCGGCCCATAGATGTGAGCAGTACTCCATATCGTACATTACATACAAAAATACAATACAAGTACAATGCAATTAAAACTTGACCATAAAATAGTTTATGGTCAAGAGTTTTAATAATACTGGAGTCCTTAGTAGATTATGCTGTTATTTTAATATGAATTCATAGGACATACAAATAAACTGTTCATAAATAATTAGGACCGAATGTTTCTTAATAACATTTTTAGAAGTCAAGAATTTACTTCAAAATCGTAAACGCACAAAAAAATTAAATCTGGGGGGGAGGGGGTCGACGAAGTGTGACAACAGACAGGAGGGATCCTAAATACAGAACACGTCTCATTTCAAAATTTAATATATTTAAGCTTTATTAAAACACGAAAACTGAACTATAAATGAAAAACTTCAAAATATTTCCAACTCTTATCTGTATGAGCAGCGTTTAGATTACCTAGTCTTGCCATAAATATTGTAACAAAGAATTTTTTTTTTTCTATTGCAAATAACATTTATAAGTTTTACAGTGTGTTAGTTTAATACATAAATATAAAACAATTTAAAATATAAAAAGCTTATTCGAAGTGGTCTCCATTGGCTGCAATACAGTCTTTTAAACGTTGAGGCCAGTTATCAATAGAAGCACGTACTCTTTCCATGGAAAAAATCTTCATTGCCAATCGTATGGATTGTTTTAGGGACTCCAAATTATCATGGCGTTTAGAGTAAGCCTTACTCTCTAAAACTGACCATAAATCATAATCCAGCGGATTAGGATCGGGACTAGACGACGGCCAGTCTTCAGCTCTGATGAAGTCCGAAACGTTCGTTTCCAACCAAGACTGCGTGGACTGAGCTTTATGACCCGGCGCCGATTCTTGCTGGAAGGACCATTCTTGGTTATTGAACATGGTGTTGTTAAGGGGCTTAACTACCTTCTCAAAAATGGTATCTTGATACACTTGTGCCGATGTTTTGATACCTTTTTCACAAAAATATAGCTCAGTCACTCCTTCATAGCGAACACCCCACCGAACCATCACCGAAGACGGATAAAGCCCACGTTGCACTCTGTCGACTAATTGAGAAGCTTCCTTAGAGCTTTGAGCATAAATACGGTCATTTTGTTTGTTAAAATGTTGCTCAATTGTAAAAATGTTCTCATCCGTAAACAATTTTTTTCTGTGACCTCCCTTTGCATACCGCTTCAGTAGTTGTTTCGATTTTACCACCCTAATCTTTTTTAAATTATGAGTTAAGAAATGACCAGTGCGTCTCTTATAGGCTTCAGGTCCTAAGTCATCTTTTAAAATACGCGACATGGTTCTAGGTGATATCTTCATCTCCCGAGATAAAATCTTTTGCTTTCGGACAGAATTTCTTCTAATTCTTTCCCTTACTGCTTTGACCACCTTTTTCGTACGAACACTACGTGGACGGCCAGATCTTTTTCTGTCACAAACAGAGGAGGTCTCATTGTACCTATTAAGAGCCCGGTACACAAACATTTGACTAATACCAAGCGTATGGAGAGTTTTAAAAATTGCATTTGGCTCCATACCTACTTTGTGTAATGCAATCACAGCGATTCGGTTCTCTTTATCGCCCCATTCCATTTTAATATCGCAAAATGTTATACAATATTGGCGCCAAAATGAGACAACACAATTAACAATCATATAAAAATGACAGATTCCAAATTCAAATGTAATATTTTGTTTCTTTTAAATTGTAACAGTATTTATGGCCAGACTAAGTATTAAAAAAATAATTTAAATCGAAATAATACGAATCACGGAAATGCCGTTTTAATTTGGGATTTTCCTGATATAAAATTGCAAAATATGTGATATCACACTAGGGAGGAGTCTCACGAATACGACCAGCTGTGACAAGGACGGGGAAGGACTCAAAAATTTGTAGATGACCCCTAAGATCGGTAAGTATTTATACGAGATAAAATGTATTTTTGATTATATCACCACGTCCTCGCAAATTACCAACGGTTAGCCTTGAGCTAATCGTGTTTCGTGCGATCTTCCCTATCTCATTCCTCCTGTCTGATCCCTCTTTCTCACTCGTCATCCCATCCTAAAGGCTGGCAACACGATGGTTTCGCCCCTAATGTTGCAAACGTCTATAGGCTACTTCCCACGAGCTGAGGCATCTTGTCTGTTTGCCAGCTTCACAAATCACAATAAAAGCATGCTTTTTTGGATTTTGTAAACCAAAGGAGATTAGAAATTAAAAGACAATCCATTTTAAAATTTTGTTTATTTATCAATTTCTGTATCCACAATAGATACAAAAAACAGATTTGGCAAATACACTCGAATATATATTTACACGATAGACATCATAGAAATGTTAAATTTAATCTATCCCATAAAAAAAGAAACACTGGATCACGTTCTAATTTTAATGAAAACAAAAAATCTATAAAAATATAATCTATTGTGATGAAAACAATTTAAAACATACATATAAAAATAAATGAAATTCCTTAAACAACTCTTGTTCGATGTTAATCATTTACTAAGGAATGTGCAAACAACTATCATTATGGTACAGAAATTATAAATATAATTAATTAATACAAACTAATTTATGCTGCTTTTCAATTAACGTAAATAAATTATGCAAATAATTTATATTTTGCACACGACAGAGATCTTAAAAGACGACTGGAGTATTACCAAAAAAATATCATTTTGGATACATGTTGGTTGTACGGACTTATTATTTCAATACTATTATTTTTTTTAGCTAAACTTAAGTATCAATAATTTTTCGTACCGAATATTAAATTCGGAATTTACCAGTGCAACAAAAAGTTACTTTGATCGAGGAACAAAATTTACTTTTCTAACTACAATAAAAAAGTTGGCAAACCATAGAGCAAACATTCACTTGATATGCGTCAATTCGTTTCGTTCAAAAATCGTTGTCGGCCAGTTAGTTCTATATTCGAACGAATACATTCACTCTGTATGAAAGTACAAAACTGTTGTTTGAATTTCAAAATAAATTGATTAAAATAAAAAAAACGGCATGTCATGGATTTTATACACTCGACTGTTTTTATAGTAGCATAAAATTCATCTCTCTACTAATGTTTTAAATTAAAATATTTGGTAGTAAGAAGAAAGTTATATTCCTCATATCAAAGTACGTTTTTTTATAATTATATCAGAAAAGCTTAACACTGTTGTTACTCATAAGAAAATTAAGAGTTTGACTTATCAGTTATAAATTAGTAGATGTTCATTTTTCAACTGTAGTATTATAAACATTATTGTATGTAGAACAAAAATAATCTGTTATTTTAAACACACAGTACAAGGTCTGCAATGAATTTAATATCATAGTTTAGATTGATCGACTACAATCTTCGTTTTCATTTTAAAAAATTAAACAAGATAATCTAGCATTGTAACAAAATGCCTTTCGGTGTTAGTTGATTCAAGTATAAAAAGTAAATAATTATTAATCTATACAGTACTAATCTATGGAAGTCTCATGAGAGCGTAATGGCCGTTTCGGCCGAACGAAGGCCGCTTATAACTCGTCTCTCGCGGGCTGTTCTTCTTCTTCATCATATTCGCTCTGAAAAGTGAAATATTATTTTTAATTATTCCCTAAAAACATAAGAATATTTTCCCCATTTATGTCATTAATCAATGTTTATAGGTTTCATTATCAAATTTTTACCGACTTTCGTAGCTTTTTCACTGAATCCTAATTTCAAACCCATTACTAGTATGTTTTGGCAATGTACAAAATGCAACCGGGAATTAATGTTAGGATGATGATGATGATGATGATGATTGCGAAGATAACATTTTGAGCTATCCTGCATATCAAAATTATTAATCTATGAAATTTGCTAATCCATCTTAACAATTGTAGCGATGGTACACATACAATTATAGTCATTGCGTCTACATAGTTCGGCCATAAGTTCTGTTACAAATGAAAATGCATTTATTTTTTAGAAAGTAGTGTAACCTTAATAAAACTTCTCCTTATCCCTATCAATATAATAAATGCGACAGTAACTCTGTCTGTCTGTTTGTTCCGTTTTCACGGAAAAGCTACTGGACCGATTTGGCTGGAACTCAGTACACATATAATATATATATATATATATATATATATTCGATGCCGAGGATGAACATAGGATACTTTTTATCCCGAGAAATGGAATAGTTTCTTGGATAAAAATATATTTGTCTCTCTGTTTGTTATGCTTTTACGGAAAAACTATTGGACCGATTTGTCTGAAATTCGGTATATATGTAATTTTAATACCGAGTAAATTTTTCTAGCAAAAATGAAACCGATTTCAAAAGGGAAACATAAATATTTCTATAACATCTTGAAGTCTATGCGAAATAAAATATAAAAATTACTATATTTTGCAAATTTGTTATTATTTTTTTGTTTTACTTGGCACTGACTTCAAGATTTTGTAGAAACATTTATTTTTCTTTCTGGTTACCTACTTTTGAAGCCGGTTTCTTTTTTGCTAGTATTTTTAAATGATATATCACTTGTTCATTTTTATACTTAGTTCTTTATAGTTAAATATATTTTTGTCTAGGATTTATTGCATAACGCCATCCACAGAACAATAAAGTGTTAGTTGCAAAACCCCTTATAGATGACAGTTGATTTTCAAAACACGCTAAATTGACAGGTTGGTTACAAATGCCTCTATAACAGATTTTCATTTTAACTTTTATTGAAAAAGATTGTAAAATTTTAAGGTTTTCCACACTTTAACATTGCCATGATGCGAGTAACAAACAATTATCAAATATTTTTAATAGCATAAATTAACTAACTGCATAATATTTAAAAATATAATTTAGCGCAAAACTGTCTTAGGACATTTTAGCGAGTATACACCCTCAATTATGGCCAAACTAGGTTAAAATGGTTACGTTAGAGTCCAGTATTGATACATTTATAAGGTGATATAATACAAAGTTAACTGACCACACTAGGCACTGGCTCAGCGCCTTCGCCGTCGGTCTCCACGAACTTGGTGAGCGCAGCCAGCGTCCTCTCGCCGTTGTAGTCGCGGACCTGTGAGACAAAGAACATTTTTATAATATATATAATAAATCTTTATTACAAAATTTCCACAATTAAAAAACTATTACAAAATAACGTCTTTTGCGGGGGCATGTGAAGGAAAATCTTGGTACACTTTTTTAAGGGTATTGCGCGCACGGAGATTCGTCATGATTAAAGTTTATATGAAGAAGTGGACAAGAGACAAGGTGATTTTTATTATCCTACGCGCGAGGACTAGAAATGCGAACATTCTTTGTGATTTTATTTAATTTAAAAATAGAATATTGTTTATTGTACACATATTACAAAATAATTTGACATTTTAATATGAAAAGTAAAATGGATGGTCTTATCACTGAGAAAGATTTTTTTCAGGACAACCTTAGAATGGACAGAAATATAAACACTATTACACATAATATATTTTAAAGCAACCATGTTGTCGCTTCAACAGGGGCCCAATTCTGCTATGACTATCACTTCAAAATCACTGGACACTATTGCTTCGATCGTAGTTTTGCCTGATTTCGGTATTCTGTTAATTCCAATGGCGTGCACGTGGCACACCACTGCCTTTATAGATTTATTTATAAAGAAATAAATGTTTAAACTTTTGGTAGCTTTTCAATATTCATATTGGCTAAAGCCAGCTTGTGGTAATGTAAATTTTTTCTACTATTATTCCGCCACGAAGATATCGAGAAGATATTGTGGATTTAATAGAATACGAATTTTTGATACTATCACAATGGAATCGTCCTTTAAATATGTTCGCAACGCCAAGATATTGAAATAGCTGAATTGGCTCCCCGATTACTGGTGATGCGTCATACCTGGTTATCCTTAGTGTACAGTTTGATGGTGGGGAACGAGGTGATCTTGGTGTGTTCCAACTCGTTGGCCGTGGCGTCGATCTTCGCGATGACCACGTCGTCGTCCTTCTCGAAGTGCTCGCCCAACTTGTCGTAAATTGGAACGAGCTGCTTGCAATGGCCGCACCTGGAAACAACAATTTACTATGTACGAAAAAAACATTAAAAATATATTTCATTCATTTTGCTTCCAACTTTATAGTTGATTAGTTGCTTATAGACAGGCACTATAATGGCCAGTTGGTTATATCCGGCTCTCTACGTGCAGGAACGGAAAAACAATACTAATTCTTGCGTTGGGCCGGCTTGTCGTAAGAGGCGACAAAACAATCCACGGCCAGGTGGTATGTCATTTGCCCGAGTAATGGGTACCACCCCTGGTGTAGAGTATGGCGCCATAACAACCTTGAGTTGTGTTCCGGCATCAGTGGCCAGGTTCCAGGTTCTCCTTCGAAGCGGGCAGCACATTGGCAACACCTCTGGTATTGCTAATCTGCATAGGCGACTGTAACCACTTTCCATCATAGTTAGGCCGTCAGCCTGTCTGCAGTGCTACAGCAATAAAAGAAAATACATATGGATTGCGTGGACTTCATGCAACTCGATTCTAAAAATTCAAAAAACTAGCGACTCCCGAGGGAAAGATCGAAAGTGCCATGTATTCATTGGCGTTACGCGTTCTGTTCAAACTTATCATTACTAGTGTCTAAATTAAATAGCGACTAAATGGTCGAAAGCTGCTGGTAGGGTGGGGCCTTAATTTATACAACAGCGGTGTAGGCGGCGCTTGCACCATACAGTATATTTTTTCAGCCGGCTTACGTTAGTCAAATTTCTGACACTGACATGTATATTAATAATTAAGTTCAGTTTTACACAACTAACAATTAATTCCGCTGTATATGCACAGTAGACCAATTTTAGTAGCCCGGGACCGTGTACGAAACGTGTAAGCGGAACAGAGCAGATGGAATAGTCAGCAACACTGCCATTTCTTCTCGCGAATAAAGTTCAATGTAGATTATTTATATGTCGGAAACCGCTCTGCACTTTTCTGCGCAAACGAAAACTGCGATCGGAATTTATAAGCCACTAGCTGTTGCCCGCGAAGTCGTCCGCGTGGAATTTGTTTTCAAAACCCCCCGATTTTGAAACATTCTTCATTGGTGCTTCGCTTCTATTGGTCTTAGCGTGATGATATATAGCCTGTAGCCTTCCTCGATAAATGGGCTATGTAACACTGAAAGAATTTTTCAAATCAGACCAGTAGTTCCTGAGATTAGCGCGTTCAATCAAACAAACAACTCTTCAGCTTTATATATTAGTGCAGTATAAGCTTGTCAGGTTCTAGCCCAGCCGCGTTTTGCTATAGCGAGCAAATTCCCTTTTATATTTCCATAAGTACTACAAAGCATAACTCCCGCGAATTTATGGATGTACGACTGCCGGTATACTCTAGTGACGTTATCCGCGACTATATATTTCCGGCGGCCAGAGTACGCAGTACACAGAACTGGACGATCTCTGAAGTCGTCTAGTTTCGAGGTGAATAACACGTGTCAACGCAGGGTGCGCGACTCGGAATTGACGTTTGCGTCGATATTGCGAATTATCAGTGTAAACGCAGACCAACTCCCAGAAGGTTGCTGGTATAATATAATCATATTATACGGTATAATACGATTACTTGATGTTTATTAAATAAGCATTTTCCGAGCCGTCGAACAAGCGTAAGCACGACTGTTTATATTTTATACAAATGCAATTAATTACGGCTCAATGAATACAAAATAACGAGCTTAAACACTTGTGAAGTTGTACCTACTGTACCATAAGGATGACGCAATTTTTCCCTTATTACAAGTTATAAAGGGGCACGTCTAGACTGTAATATGATCTTGCAAAAAGCACCCTGCTGTTTTACTACACAGTATCATTTAATAAGAATTTCAAAGGCTTCAAAGGCTGTTTGCTTTTCGTGTTCTTTAAATGAAAACACTTGTTCAATGTGTGTAAAAATAACAAAATATTGTGCAAGCATATAAATAAGTATTGTATTATTTTAAATGATACAAATTTTATAATTTATATTACGCAATTTGTTTTAGATCTCTTTTTTCATAAGTATTTTTTTTATAGCTGGAGTACAACAGACAGGCTGGCGGCCCACCTGATGGAAAGCGGTTACCGTCGCCTATGGACGTTTGCAACACCAGAGATGTCACCAATGCGCTGCTGGCCTCGAAGAAGTTTTATGACACCCTTTTTGAAAAACTCCATATCGTAGCGCTGTGGGAAAACCTCGGCTGGGAGCTCATTCCAAATCCCCACGGTACGCAAGAGAAACGTTCTACAGAACGGTATTTAACACCACGTTGACATTACAATCGAATGTAAAAAGACTAATAAATCTATACTAATACATAATGCTGAAGAATTTGTTTGTTTGTTTGCTTGAACGCGCTAATCTCAGGAACTACTAATCTGATTTGGAAAATTCTTTCAGTGTTAGATAGCCCATTTATCGAGGAAGGCTATAGACTATATATCATCACGCTAAGACCAAGGAGCGGAGCACCATTGAAAAATGTTACAAATCCGCTGCGTGCACTGCGCAAACGGTTAGTTTCGCAAAAATCATGTGTGACAGATTTGTTCCCCTTTAGAAGTTCTATCTTTTAAGGTTGGCTCACTATAACCTTATTTATGCTAACCAAATTTGTTCTAAAATAATGCATTATTTGCGAAGGTGTTTTAATAAACATGATATTAATCCTTATCCAAATAAATACGTTATTAATCACAAGTATTTAATTTAAAACTAAATTGCCATTCACATCATTCGATTTCAATGAATATCTTAGGAGATATCGCAGTTTCAAAATAACATCGCAGCAAAATAATGATTAAGTACTGCGCGCGGATTTATGATGTGCAAGGCACAGTCATGAGGGGGAAGAGCGGTGGGCACCGTCTACGTAAACAAAGTCGCGGGCAGAAGCTAGTAATTTATATACAACCTAAATTAACTTCCTATCTTACTATTCATTCACTCACTTGCCTTACAACTCGGCTTATGGTTGAACCAATTTGCAAATAAACGTGGTAAGATATAGAGTCTAAAAATATGATTCCAGCAGCTTCAGCAATGTACCTCATATAAATACACTGAAGATCTTCACGTTACGCCTGACATGTGGTGGTGGAGTCTATGATTCCGAGCGTCAACCTCGTAAAAACTAAGATGAAACTGAAAAACATCTAGAAAAAAATCTAGAAAAAGACATGCCGGTATTCTATACATATTTTGAGAACGCTTTAAAGTTTTCATATCAATAAGATAGCTGCATTATTGTGTCCCAAAAACTAGTTTATACAAATAAATATCAAGCACTATTATTAAGTATAGTATTTTTTACGTTATGACGTATGGTTGACATTAAAAACTAGTTCTGTCTATGCGTATACTTTTTGCCACTGAATTGTTTGCGACATCCATTCTCATGCCCTTCCCTCATTTATCTCTAAATGTATCAAAAACGAAAACCTAGTCTCAAATATTAGTAAAACGCGCTCTACGCTCCTGCCGAGACGTCTTGGCCAAATGTTTTGCCAAGACATGACGAGATCGAGAGCGGCCCTCCACATTCCCACTCACGCATTGCCCGTTCAGAACTAGCCGCTCTTCATTCCCGGCAAAACTACACGAGACTAGCCGAATACGGGAGTGTAGAGACCCTATTCGGTAAGTCTCGCCTACATTCGTTTAGTCTCGGTTTCATTTCGGTACTATCAAAGAGTTTTGTGTTTGCGCGCGACAGAGCCCTCCACACTCCCGTCCGCCCGTCCCCGTCTCGATTAATTGTAGTAGGCTGCAGCACATAAAGCTACAGCGGCAGACGTTTCTAATAAGTCCATCCTGTACGAGTTCTGAACGGGCAATGCGTGAGTGGGAATGTGGAGGGCCGCTCTCGATCTCGTCATGTCTCGGCAAAATATTTGGCCAAGACGTCTCGGCAAAATATTTGGCCAAGACGTCTCGGCAAGAGTGTAGAGCGCGTTTAAGTTGGTCTCCAGATATCGCAAGTGGCCACGGACAGTATACAAGAAAGCTAGAAGCTTGAAGGAAGGTTTACACAGTTTAATGGATAAAGTCGACACTATGTAAAACTACACTGTTACGAACTCCTTCATAGTTCTTTTGTTAAATAACAATAGTTAGAAATTTTATTTGATTTTTTGTAAATACTTTCAGTGTTATATAACTACTATAATCACAAAATAGAAAGCCCGATTTGACAGTTCTCATAATAACATATTTAGAGATTGAAACTTCCAAATCGGTTTACCAAGTCAACCGAGTCACGAGAAATCAATTTAAAATTATACAATTTTGTAATCATTTGCTTTATTTTAAGTTAATTATTTTTGTGTCGCACAGATACCTCACTAAATAGATATGGAGCGCCAAAATCTTCGCTCCCATCGCCTTTCGCGTACCGCATACATTTATCATCACGCACCACAATTAATCTATTGACATGTTTATGATTTCACCCGTATAATATATATTTATTCAAACGTTTTTGTTTTCAACACATATATATATGTACAATATTGTTTTAGTATAACAATATATTATTATTATTTAGTATGGAATAAATATGTATATAAAAAAAATTCTTGAATCGAATTGAGTTAATGAACTGCAACAATCCTTTAGTAGCAACACTAAAATTAAAAATAATAGGCCTTAAAACGTAACGTTTTGAGACTTTGTCATAGATTAATAACGACATAATAGATTTAATAAAATTTAATGTTATTTCGTTATTTGGAGGAAAATAATGATTGAAATATGTTTTCTAACATTTTATAATGCAATTCACCAGTAAAAAATTATGTATATTATCAACTAAATAAATTAATTGTTATTGGCTTTCAGTTTTGTTGATTTCATTTAAAAATTACGTTCTATACACATTCTTAAGTGTCAAATCGGGCTTTTTATTTTGTGATTATTATAGTTGTGCCCGCGAAACCTCGTTCGCGTAGTTTGAATTATGCCAATAGAAGTTGTAGAATTCGCCACAAACGCAGGCAAAGGAATCTTAGTCCATACAGCCAATTCTGATGTATAAGTCTTCGTATAGGCAGCGCAGTTGAAACAATTCATATTCACATGACCTACAAAGGCTACAACTGACGCCATTCAACTGAGTTCTTGTGAAAACTCGAAAGGGCACTTTTCTCATATCAATATCCTACAAGCATTGTGCATTTTAGAGTAATTTTACTAATTTTTAGACAATAAAAGTGCACAGCGGGACTTCCCCTCTCAATTCCCGCCAAAAACTCCTTCAATTATGCCACCCTGATTTAAAATACGACAGGTTGCCATGATAATTAATGATTTTATTTTGGTTTCGTTTTTCTGGATGAAAGTTATCTTATGTCCGTCTCTGTGTCTCAGACAGACATTTAGTATGCAAAGTTTCATGAAGTCTAAAAACAGGGATCGTTTTTTCTTTAATATCTTCTAAAAGAATACACAACACAAAACAAATATTCATAATTATTATATTAGTAGATATTACGTTGTTGTTGTGTCCTAAAAATAGGGATGTGAATAGTGGATTCTATGTGTAGTGGTTGTTTGGCTTAATATAGCTTAAGTTTACGTAGATAGTGTGAGAATAACATACCATGGCGCGTAGAACTCGACGAGCACTTTCTTGTTGTTATCAAAGACGACATCATCGAAGTTGGTGGCAACGAGAACTTTTACGGGTTTCGCAGACCAGTCTGAAGGCAGATCCTCGCTCAACAAGTGCTGTTTCAGGGTTCCAGCGAAGAAAGCTTGTACAAATTCCTGCGGAAGATAACTTATTTACTAGGAAAGATGATGTTTACTTAGGATGGAATTTTTTAGCTTTGAAGTCGAAATAATCATACAACCCCACTGCTTAAAGTAATAACTTCCAACTTTCTCTAAATTATCATTCCTTTTGGACGAAAAACAACAAAAAAATTTCAGCAGCTTGGAACAGATTCTCTAACCCACAAATTACGTCACACAAATTTCATGTTTTTATTGACCCGTCCCTCATTCTTGTCATAGTTGGTCACACTTCGTGAGACTCGTCCCTTTTTAGTGTAACATCACTATTTTGCATATATACATTAAGAAATTATGAAATTAAAACAGCAGTTCCGTAATTAGATTTATTTCCATTTAAATTGTTTTTAATCATATACACACTATGCCCTTATAGATACAGGGTCCTACTAATATTATGTAGATGTATGTTTGTTACTCTTTCACGCAAAAACTACTGAATGGATTTTGATGAAACTACAATAATATAGCTTACACATCAGAATAACACATAGGCTATAATTTATAAAGATATATAGTGTGAATTATCCAAAATATAACGATTTTCCCTCACCACGCGGATGAGACCGCGGGGCACAGCTAGTTGGAAATATTTACAAGATTTTCATTAATAGTTCAAATTTCGTGTTTAAAAGCTGAGATTAGATTACTGATTCTGAAATGGGACGTCACGAACTTTAGGAACCCTCCCACCGTTTGTCACACAATATCACAGTTCGTCGACAAACACCGTAGATAGACCGTGGGCGACTCTAGCGCGCACTGAGGAACGCTATCACCCCTCCCTTGGGAATTTACGGCCTAAAGAAAGGGTGATGAAATGCTCATGCTTACAAGAAAAAGTTTTGATTTTTATCAGTTAAACCAATACATTTCATTATAACCAACCAATATTATATTAGTTGCCATGTCACGCCCTTCGCGTGCAATACATGTTTATCGGTTAAAGCGGACACAAGTGCAATTACTACGTTACATATAAAATAATCGCAAGGCGTGACATATACACCATGAAACTTGCGATATAATCGTACCACCTCTTTAATTACTGAAATGCTATAAAATTAGATATTTTCATAACATATTTTACGACGCGATAAAAATAATTATGTATGACATGTTGTTACACAGACACGTTCTGTTAAATATCTACAATTTTTAGAAACTCAATTTATTTTAATCATAATGAAACTTTCTTTAAGGAACATAATGAACAGTATTTTGTTACTGAAAACTAATTTTACACAAACCGCAGATTATATTCGCTTAGAAGATTTCTGTTTTCAAATAAAGTAAATAATTACAAAAATATTTTAAGCTATTGACCTGAATAAGTCTATATGTTAATACTTGTAATTAGCACATTAAATCTATATGAGTTGTTTCTCTATAAGCTGAACCTATTTTAGTAAAGCAAAATACAAATATAAAATTTTCGGTCATGAAGTCATGATATATATAGTACTTCTCAAGAATGTGGGGTGCACGATATGTCTTTTTTCTTGCATACATATATCCCTTTAACAATTTCATACTCTCACAAACCACCCTTCCATCGTTTTGGTTTACTTAAACATCTGACAACTCTCCAGTACCAGTACTATAAACATGATTTTCATAATTTCTTTAAACAAATCTACAGCATGCTAATTTTGACACTATGAAAAATGCTGGGAATGACAAGTTTAACAGAGATTTTAAAATGTTGACTTCATGGTTACTTTCAATTTGTTCATTACAGATTACTACCAGTTTAAATTAATTTCACATATGTAAAATATATGGAAAGTTATTGATTTATCTCTGATATAGTAGATTTGATTGAAATGAATTTATTTGCATAAAACGTGATTTAAAGGGTTGGTTTTAAAAATAAAGTTTTACCATAAAAGTTTTAGTGGTATTTTTTCTATATAAACAAGCAACTGATTGCATCTACTTTTTTACAAAAATGTATGATTTAGGGGCTTTTTCAAAGTACCATTTAGTACTACGCGAGTCTCATACGATATTTTCTTAAAAGTATTAGATTTCTCACCTCAACAGTGTTGGCACTGAGCTCGTCCGATGTGGGCTTGTACTTGGCCATGTCCTGCTCAAGGGCAATGAGGCGCACCGATGGGACTTCCTCCTTTTTCATGCCAAAGAATTCCAAGATTCTGAACGAAGAAAAAAAAACAAATTTTATTAACATTTAGCATTCTCATGCCCTATTTATTTTCATATGGGCGCTCTACATCCTCGCCGAAGTTCTCGCGAGAATGTAAAACAATATAGATAAACCAACTATTTGACTGACGTCAAGTGTCAATGTGACCACGTCAGGAGTACTCTTTCGAATAAAAAAAAAATAATCGATCCACAATTGACGGAGAACATCGCGTAACGTACTTAAAAAAACACAGCAGTCAAATTAAGAACCTTCTATCTCTTTTTGAAGTCGGTTAAAAAGAACGCACTTTTAAGTCATCATCTTACTTTTACAATTCGACATAGAAATAATTTTATTGACTGTTTACATAATCAATAAGTTGTGGGCTCTTTAAATAAAAATTTAATTTAAGTTATAAACGTGACATTTTTTCTACTACTTTAATCTTATCTCTAAATTAATTATTCTTTAAGCGTTCTGAGTACTTGGTGCGTGCAAAGTAGGATATAAAAAAATCGCAAAGAACTAGACATAGCGAATTTTAAAAATAACATAAATTAAACTATATTACAGTTTGAAAATATTATTACAATCATTCATTACCTTTGATGTTCATCTTCGTCAGAGTCGATAGCAACGGTCATGATTTTGTCCCTGTAGTTCTTAGCAACAGGCTTCAACTCTTCAACGTACTTCTCGAAATCTCCATTTTTCTACAAACAATTATTTAAATTTAAAATCAATCAAGACATCGGACGACAAAAATACTAATGTTAGAACAGTATGGGCGCATACAGTGGTTGGTATGCTTTGACATATCCTTTGCTAAAGTAAAACTTAAACACTTGAACAATGATTATAATTTGACATAAAATTTGCCAAGTGCTGGAGAGTCTATGCTCAAAGAAGAGTCTCGTAGAGATGATGAATGTCAACTGTCTAGTTCATAAATTGACTACGGAACACTAAAAAACATTTAATTGAAAATACCCTATATGGGATGTAAAGATATATCCATCTTGAAACTTTAAAGTTTTTATAAAGCTTTTAAATCAAAACTTCAGAAAAAGAACAAAGCCCCGAAAGGCCACAGTATAATACAAAAGTATTTTATATTGATTATATTTCGGTAGTAGCATTTCAATATACAAATCAAGTTTTTTTATCGTGTTGAAACACAATTAGCATAATAATTATGTAGACGAGGTAGCAGAATCAAGGCAGTTATTGCGTATTTAATAAAGCCTTGCACTTGATATTGTTAGACTTCGTCTCAAAGGCGTTTTTAATAATTCAATTGAACACTTTTAATTCAGAAAACGCTGATTCTTTAACTGCGGCATAATTATAAATAGTAAAACATTGTATTCTATCGCAACGTGTATCGTAAGCTAATTTACCGTGCAGTGTACGTCATAACAATTCATAACCGACCAGGTTTTAAATACGTTATTCATGTTTAACATCTAAGATAAACGCTACTTTCTTACAACATTCTAATAGTCTAGTCTTTTTAGATACATGTATTAGAGTGTATATATCAAGAAATCAACGAAAGAGGTACTCTGTACGTGCTAAAATCGTAGCAACTGAAGATACCTTGTTTTTTTTTTACCTACCACTATAACTTTTTATACTATCCTATAACTAGGCCTTGATCAGTAAGGTGTGCGTAAACTGAATTTCACCTCGAAAATTATAACACTTCAACAAGTTACTTCACTTTTATTTGAAAATACTATTTAATTTCATCAGATAAGTACGAATACGAAGAAATGAAAAGAAGAAATACGAAGTCTCTTGAATACATAAAAAACAAGTATTTGGATTATTCACAAATTTATTTATAGTCATCTGCGCAATAATCCACTCTCGTAGTGTTTTATGTTTTAAGGTAAATTAATTACTTCGTTTAATACAAGAGTTTAATTAAATTAAATGCCCTAAAATAAGACTTCCTTGTCTACGCGAGAATCATTTAACACGTATATATTAATGTAATAAAAAATTCATATATTTGACGTTATTATTATGCGTTGTTGTATGAGCTGAGACTTAAAATTCAACTCTCTCTCTGTATAATGTGCTTTTACTAACGATATAGACATATCTATATAAATATAATATACTTTAAAAATCGACCAAGTGCTTGCCAGTAAATGGGTACAGAAGGGCATCGTTATGCCGTAGAGGTGACGAAATGCGCCATATTTGTCATTTGGCTATGGAACTATAAAAATGTCCTAATCTATAATACTATAAGACGCAAATTTTATGTAATAAAATATGTGAAATTTTTTATTCCGAGAATTTTCCCGGCAGCAGGTTGTAGTAGTTTGAATGCATAAAAATTAGCTTATGCCGACACAGTTTTCACAAAAACGATAGTTTCTTTTTTAAATTAAACCTGCCAAAAATTCATAAATATATAGACTCGGATAGTTCTTGAGATAAATGACTGTCACATACATAGACGTAAACGTACGGGAGAACATGATGAATTTAAGATTTTTGTTTTTGCCATATTGGCTACAGAAACGTAATGGGAAGGAGCAAATATGTAACGTCTACAAATTATATTAAACAGTTAGCATTCGAGCGTTGAACTCGCAAATTCGGTTCAATAGATCAATGTACTTGATATTTTACTATGATGGTTTTGTTAGATAAATTTAATAAAAAATACAACTGTATTTTAGAATATATATGAAGGTTCAGAGTGGTATAAATGTTTATATTATTATTCTGTTACCATGCAGTATCGATAGTAATTGTTATTACTTATTCTAATCAACTACTGCACCTATACCTACCACCTACCTATTAATAATTTAATTTGAGATTAATAACCATCACACATCAAGCTAAATATTAAATATTTAGATTATTAAAAACACTTTTCTTAACTAGCTTATAAACCTCGTATAAACATTATGAATAATATAACCCAAGGGTAACACATATTGGTTTACCCCATATAAGCGGACGATTGAGATTCGTTCAAATTAAAGACTTGTTTCAAAGGTACATGGCAAGTAAGAACTGTATGACGTTTTCAATTTTACGGATTCCATATTTGAGTACTATAAACGAAGTCTCAAGTCTAAAAATAACAGGCCAAATCATTACAAGTCGCACGCCATAGCAATCAACGGCGAAAGTTCACTGGTAAAGGTCAATGATGTACATTCACCGGCAGAGCTAACGTACGACGTGTACCGTGAAAGTGCTAGAAACTTGTCTGAGCGTTTGCAATATATGTACATATCTATGAAAAAATGACACAGTTTCTCATCGGTCATGACTTGATGCCGTTAGTATATAGAGCCTTTAGCGCCATTTTATCGTAAGCGGCACTTGGATCTAGTATATTTTTTGTTGCAAAAGGTATTTTAAACTATTATTTTGCATTTTATATGAGACTCTCCTCAATCAACTGAAAGTGTTTAGCAAAAAATATACATAGGTCCAAATATCGCTTGCGGTAAAATGGCGGTAAAGACTCGATATACTTGAGCTCCTATACTTAGGGACGAAGTTTAATTTTCGTCTTTTTGAAATAAAATCGATGTTGTTTGACATATATTATTTAAATCGATATCAACCAATATGTTATATAGGTTAATTTATATCGTATACTAAGTTGACCCGGCCACGCGTTGCTGTGCTTAGTAAAAAAAATTTGATTACAAATTAAAATGAAACCTAAGTTGGAACAAATCCAACAAAATGAAAAAAGACATCAAAATCGGTTGAGTAGTATCGGAGTCGTCGCGGTCAAACACTGTGACAAGAATTTTTTATATATATGATTTTTGCCACTTCGATATACCCATAACATCATACATCGCAAAGATATATAGAACCACCAAAATCAGACAAGAAAATGAGTTATATAATTTTTAGGAAAAACAATAGCTTCAAACTTATCATTGAGTGATCTTTTTCATGTAACTTAACTCGATGGATATTATTAGATATTCTAGTAATATTCAAGACTCAAAAGCTCGGGTCATTACAATATAATGAGTTTCTCACATAATGTTATATATAAAGAGCCCTATCGTGATGTACTGCACCGAATATTATCTCAATGATGTTATGGTGATGGAAACAATTCACAAACTAACTCCCATACTTGCATATAGTATATATATGCAAGTATGGGACTACTACTTGCATATAGTACCAACTCGAATAGACTATATAAACGACGGAGACACGATGCAATTTTTTAAAGATTTCTTGCCTGTTTGTCCGGGATTCACGTTAAAAACTACGGAGCTGATTTCGGTGCGGTTTATGCTGATCGACAGCAATTCATGGGAATTAAAATCTGCGCTACTTTTTATACTGGGAATCCCGCGGGAATTTTCTGGGAGCGGTTTGAAGTTGTTCGGGTGCATAAAAATTAGCCTATTCCGACACACTAAAACGATAGCTTACATTCTTTTTTAAACGCTGCGGTACTTTGTGTCCTGGGAATCCCAAGGGAATTTCAAATCAAACGTGGACGAAGTCGCGGGCATGTCCTAATCATAGAATACCTCTATTATCGATTTAATATACAATCTCAATTTTAGTTAGGAATTTCCTTTAGATAAATTAATGAATTGCCATTTAAATAAATAGATATCATGCCTTTTGGATTTGCATCCTTAAGTTGAATACTTGAATTGATTAAGCCTTTTAAGATTAATAAACAAACTACCAAAGAACACGTCGACCCGGAATGAATGCGTGGTTGTCGCCACGTTCAATATTATTTTTGAATCATTATTTATTGTGACTCAAATATGAAAACTATGACGTATCAGAAAATAATAACTTAATATTAGATCATTATATATTTTCTTAATTATTTATCTATTTGAATTTTACACAATACAATAATAATAAGGCACCACTTAAACCTAGGTTTGCGTGTGATGCGAAAATATACATATAATAACTTTAAATCGTTTTTTTTTAAATCTTTAGATGGATACAGTTTAGGTATTAATTATTTGTGTAGAAAGATGATATTTTAATATAATTTAAATGTAATATAAAACCAAGCAGGTGTTTAATCAATTCGTTTTTTTTAATTTGTTAAAGTAATCAATGTCGAACCTGCACATGTTGTTTTAACTTTAAAAATATCAATACATTGTATTTTATCGCAACGTCTATACCGTGCAGCGTATTCTTTCTTTCGTAACAATTCTTAACCGACCATGTTTTAAATACGTTATTACATTTTTATTGAAAGGGAGTTATTTTGATATTTAAAAACAATATTTTCAAAACAATTATATCGACAGTCACTTTAAATTACAAATATAATATTTATTTAAACATTAAAAAAAACTAAAACGTCGGCAGATAACATCATCAAGTTTTATTTAGTCTTTTTCGAAAAATTACTTTCTTTACACATAGAAGAATTTAAATTTGAGATCATGACGTAAATTTAAAATAAACACTTGTACTTTATTGATAAGTAATTTCTTTCTTACCTTAGACAGGAATACCAGCAAGTGGAATTTGATTTGACCACCAAAGATCTTTGAAGCAGTTTCGTGAGAGAACTCCACGACGACTGGCATGCTCTGAACAAATACCCAGGTCTTGAAGATATCCTCGTCGAATGACTCTCCTTCATATTTGACGCGGTTTTCTTCGAACTGTAGACAAAGAAACTTTATTAAAAACTGTAAAAATAATCTTAAAATGCCTAAGTATTTTTATAAGTTAAGTTAATCTTAAAATGACTATCCAATCCATATATCGTATTTTATGTATGTATATATAATTAGGTGTGACGTCATCAATAGTCAAAGCAGAAGAACAGTGTCTTAAAATCGATTATAATATCGAGCTTGGTTTAATTTTAGGGCGTACCATAATATACCTAGTTGTTAGGTTTTGGGTGTTTATTTTTTTGGCTTAAATGATTTTCGTCATTCATCTTTTTGTATGATGCTGTTCTTTTTGTTTGTATTTTAAAAGCATGTGTAAAAATTATCCTCAAAAGGATAATTTCTCGATGTCCATGCTTATATTTTCATTTATAAAGGAACAATTGAATAATATTGTTTATTACCTACAAATATTTACTTAATAAAGCTAAAATTTTTACAAGCAAAGAAAAAAAGAAGAAAAATCATTAACAGTCGCATACAGATATTAACAGGCACTAATAAGAAAAATTTAGTATATATATATACAATAACAGCCCATAAATGTCCCACTGCTGGGCTCGGGCCTCCCATTGTAGGGGGAACGGACAATATACCCGCCACGCTTGTCCAAGGCGGCTTGGCAGGTTTGACACATCGGTCATCTCGATGTGCAGGTTGCATCAAGATTTTCCTTCACCGTTCTTAGCACGTGGTAATTGTAACAATATGCACATTAGATCAAAAAACTGCCAAGTGGTGCATGCGTTTTGGCCAGGATCGAACCCGCACCCTTTAAGTTTGGGACGCGTGCGCTAGCCAATCCGCTACCACGACTTACCACAAGTATTTAGTAAAAACTATGAATTATTTAGGAAAACTTTGAAATAATTAGAGTCATTTTATGAGCTGAAATTGACTTCCACCAGTGATAAAATAAAATTCACCTAAAACAGTGATATAAGCTGTCTTATCTTATCAATTAAAGTACTCAGTGTACTAATAATATCATATTATAATACTTATGTATATTTGACTGATGACCTATAAAATGTGCTTAATTGCCATCTCGAATAAATTAGGTTTGTGGAAATTTTAAGCAAATTCTCTAAAGCACTTTATTATTTATTAAAATACGAAATAGATGTATATTTTTTTAAATGTAGTCATAGTACACCTTTCTCTTGTGAATGCCACAAAGAAGGATTATGGCTTTCTTTTCCCTTTATTCAGTTATAAATTTCGTCTTTTGCACGTTTTCCAGTTATGTATATGCCAATTTTGGTGCTGAAGAGTAGGTAATTATATACTTATTAAATTTCAATGGCATACAAACAAAGGAAGGTTAAAACCATTCTAAGCAATTACATTGCGATCTGATTATACAAAGACCTCTATAATATCTGAAGTTGAAGATTTAAGCTCTTGGTTTTTAGTAGCTAAAACAATTTTTAGTGTTTTTTTATAAATACCTCGTTTTTTCTTACGAGATAAATTTTTGAATATAATTTTAGCTAAATTGTATGTTTAGATAGTTTAAAATATTTTATACTTTAAGATCTAATTTAAATTAGCTTTTGTCCGCGGCTTTACTCGCGTTAATGTTATCCCACAGGCGCCGTACATTGTTCCGGGATAAAAAGTAATTTATGTGCTATTCCCGACTATAAACTGCCTCTGTACCAAATTGCATACAGATCCGTTCGGCCGTTCTGGCGTGATTGAATAACAAACATCCATCCAAACTTTCGCATTTATAATCTTAGTATAGATTAAATAGTGTAATTGATCCTAAAAATTGTGTATGTGATGTATGAAAATTTTCTTCTGAGGACAAATAATGTATAATCTATAAAAGCAAACAAGACATGTTGAAAACAATCTCATGTGTAAAAGTAATAATATATTATTTTATTTTTATATTAGTTTTCATATTATTACTTATAGGTAATAATATGAAAACTCCTACAATATATAAACTAGTTTTTATAAAACTAAAAACAACACAAAGGAACTCTTTAAAATGTCAGTTACTTGTTACCATTTATAATATAAGTTTATCTCTATATACTGTGTGAGGCCAACAAACTTTATTATCTTCGTAGCAATTTAAACAAGAGATGGGACAACATAATTATACATAAATTAAATTTTTAATTCAAATATTATCAAAACACATGCTTGAAATAATCTAATTATTAAATTTAATAGCCACACTTAGAAAGGCTAATAAACAATTAATTACAATACCAATTAGAAATGTTATAATAGAAAATTGACTTGTTAATTAATATGCATTTATGTTATAAGACACTACCAGCCTCAAAGCATGTTATAACTTTTAAAAAACTCATATTAGTGCTGTGGGTTAGTTCTGCCGAGAGCTTCTTTGAAAAGTGTCTAAAAGAAATTATTTTAAGAATCATTGTAAATTTTGTAAATGATCTTTATGTTATTTACAATGGTCTGTGTGTCTGGGACTGGCTTTAGTTTGTCCATTGTGTCCCCCCTAACAATATACAATATGTGCCTGTCTGCTGATTTTTGATCATATTCGACCACTGATGGTGGTAAAAACAATGGTTAATATAATTTAATCAATAAAATATACTTACGTTCTTGAAAAGCACAACATCCTGTTCCGTGGCTTCCAACTCATCAATGAGTTTCTCGTCTGTGACAAGAGCAAACACCTGGTCATCAACTATACTAGCGACATTAAGGAAGGCCTTCGCTTTCTCTGTTCCCTGGTCAGGGAAGAAACCAAATATAATAACATTGTTAGCTGCAATAAGTTCTTTGGCTTGTTCAGCAGATGTAACTTCCAACGCAGGTGGACCAGTCTTCTTTTTCAGCCAATTAACGATGTCATCAGCTTGGCGCCCACCTAGTGACAAGGGAAAAGAGTTATTATTGCAGTGAAATTGTTATATGTATAAAGCTACTAAATAAAAGAAAGGAAACTACTAGAAAATAAATATGTAAGGAAATTTCCAGTACCAAATAAGCAAACAGGTAGTCTTCTGTCATCATTATCCGAGTGTTAAATCCTGGTTGCGTTCGGAGCCTTCACTCCGACGCCCAGGGTCCGCTTTCCTACTTTTTCTAATCCACTTCGCGCGGTCTTCAGCATCCCCCGTTTTGACACGATTGGTATGCATGTCATCCTTCACAACATCAAGCAGAAATTTCTTGGACCTTCCACTTCGACCGGGGGGACCTGGCGGAGGCGGCATGGCTAGACATTTGTTCGCCACATAATTAGCCAGTCTCCGTAAAACGTGGCCGTACCAGCGTAAGCGACACTCTTGCAGTTTGTCTGCTATGTCACGGACACGAAAGACTGCCACGGATGCGGGAGTTCCTGACCCAGTCTTTTCGTGTCACTCCACACATCCATTGTAGCATATTCATCTCTGTGACATGCAGTTCTTGCTTGTGTCACTCAAGTACAGGCCACGATTCACTGTCATACAAAAGGACAGGTCTAATGATGGATTTATAGACCTGTATGTAACATGTAGTCTTCTGTAATGTTTATTAAAAGCAAAACAAAAAAATATCTGCCAAATAGCATCTTTGAGGATAGCTAAAGTAATCAAATTAAAGATAGCTTTTATCTATGCACCTATCTATAGAACACTAATAGTCATGGCTGTGTAATAGCTAGTGCACACATCCTGAACTTAAAAGGGAGTGCGTTTGATCCTGGCCCAACCCAATTGCATGCCCGCTTAGGCAGTTATCTGCCCTAATGTGCATATTTTTACAATCACCACGTGCTAACAATGGTGAAGGAAAACATCGTGATGTAACCTGCACATTGAGATAACCAATGTGTCAAACCTGACAAGCCGCCTTGGACAAGTGTGACGGGTATACTGTCCGTTCCCTTATAGCACGAGACCTGAGCCCAGCAGTGGCACATTTATGGACGGTTATATAGAACACTAACTGTAAAAGCAATTATGCATATGTATTAAAAACAAAACAGATTGTTATATAATTGAAAATGTAAATTATTACATTTTATGGCCTTGACAGGGCTTTATAGCATGGGATACTTCAAGGAATTTGATGTGTTACCATACTTAAATATAAAAGTTGTTTAAAAGCAGTTTATATTCATTACTCTGAATGTGAATATGTACATACATTTTGATTTTGTTATTCTATTGAATGAAACTTGCTTTTAATTTGTATTTATATATTCACTGATTTCACAGCTTTTATGTATTTAGATTTCATATAGAAATTATTAGGTCTTGATGTTTAGATGTATGTAAGGTGAATGACATATGTTATTTATGAAGATATTATGTTATGATGTAATGAGGTCTAATGGAAATGAAAGACTTGCGTTAATCACAAACACATTTTTTAGAGATATGATATAATGAATGATGCACAAAAATGAAGATTCAATGGAACAAGCCCTCTTCATCAAAGTAAAAATAGGTACATAAGTAAACTTATACAGTCTACATGTTGTTAGGGTAATTAATACTGAAAAAGGGCATGAAAAATTTGGCCGACTGAAGTATGAATCATTTTAATCAGTGTTACTAATTGCAAGATAAAATGTATTCTGGTAAGGAATGTGATTCATTATTCTAATGTGGTCTGACACAATTAACATAATCAAAGTAGAGATTAATTGTCTGTATTGTAGTGTAATTTAATTGGAAATTATGAGACTATTCTACAGGAAAATACCATATAGCATTTTCCTGTCCTTGTAGACAAAAACAAAGATAAATCTATAGATGTTTGTTGCACGAATTTTAAGTAGCAGGGTGGTGGAATTGCGAGGGGGGAGGCTAACTTACCCCTACTACAAACCCTTTTTTAATAAACATAACCTCACTTTTTTCATTAATATTACACTTATAACGTTAAACAATCCTTTTAAAATCTAAAAAAAAGCTAGTAATCAACCGAAAAAGAATCAAAATAGAGGGTGTCATCAAAAATTAAGGAAAAACAGAACAGAGCACATTCACATACACTACAAGAGTAATCATTGAAATATTCAAAATGGTGGCAAATAAAGACAAAATTATAAATAGTGTGTATAAAATAAATAGTAAATAGCTACCAGTCAGTTCTGGGTTCCGTCTAAAGCTAACCTAACATAACCTAAATCGCTGTTCTAGACTGGTAGCCACCTTTAACCATCAATCACAATATTGTTAGTGAAAAAATAGGTGAGGTAATGTTTACCAAAAATAAATATTTCAAGAACTCCAGACCCTAGAGGTTGCAGAAAGGGTACTATTTAAAATTTGTGCACCGGGTATCTGAGTAGCAGCCTTTAACTTATTTAAACCAAACTGATCATGTAAAAAGGTATTTGTCCTCAGATTGTAACTTCAATTTCAGTTACCATTCTCAGTGCAGTTAGATTCATAACTCAAATATTATATATTATTTATAGTCTTATCGACTATAAATAATAAGCATATAAAATTTGATTTAAGCATTAAAAAATAATTTTATATTATAATCAGGTTCAGTTAGTAAAGTATGTTTCTACAGACATAAAGTACACATGGTTTAGAATAAACTGCATAGCAAATAATGTGTCACTCTCAAGTTCAATGAACATTGGGCAGAGATTTATAACACAAACTGACTTTATCAGATAATAACTCTGTTTAAATCTAGTTACATTCAAACTGGGTTAAGATTGCCAAATCAATTGACATACTGCTAACTAGGAACTAGAAGCTATGGTCTATAATATTCTAAGTAATTTAATGCACAATAAAATGTAAAATGTGATATTTTAAGTTATGTAAAATTTACCAGAGTAATCAATAGGGTTTCCATTCTTAAAGAACTTCAGTGTAGGGTATCCTCTGACACCATAGTTTTCGGCAAGATCTTGTTCTTGGGTGGCGTCGACCTTAGCCAACTTGATTGGAGATTCTTCTTCAGCTAACTTCGTAGCTGCCTTCGCGTACTCCGGTGCGAGAGATTTGCAGTGGCCACACCATGGTGCATCTGCAGAATTAAAACATCGTTGACACATATAAGCAGCCGGCCGCCAACGCTAACTTCCTTACGTGTCAATGTACCTTACAAAGCTTAATAAACACTTAAAGTTCACTTGATTTCCCTTTTGTGAGTATTGGTCAAATAGAAACAATAAAAATGAAGAAAACTTACAGAATTCCACTAAGACGAAGTTGGTAGACGAGACGACACTATCAAAGTTAGATTTACTTAGAACTAACACATTTTCTTCAGTAGGGATTTCGTCTCCGAAAGCCAACCCTAAAAGGGCTAACGCCGTAAGCAGGATCACACGCATTTTAAAATAATTGGCGTCTATAGCTTAGCTTACTCGGAAGACGAAACTCTACAAAATGCCGAAATACTGCCACTTCATTCACTCTTGTCGCACTTGACGTGGCAGCGTCGATCGTGTGTTTGGCTGTGATTGGTTGAATTTATTTTTTTAAAGACAAAGACAGTAATTCAATGTCACGTACACAAGAAGAACATTAAACAGTATTGATATCAATAAAATTGACACTGAATAATTTTTTCAGTAAGAAAATAATTTTTACTATAATATTCTTTGAATGGTCTAAGATAATATTATATGAAGTAATATTTTCTTCCGTAATTTTAGGATCTATATGCCCCCGAAATAAATTCTTTTTTAGAAAAAACGAGAAAAGGAGCGCGCTCTTATTTTTATTTTAACATAATAAGGGCGCGTTCCTACTTTATCTCACAACGCCTAAAATGCTCCATCTGCCGTTCCACACGGCGACCACGGTCGTTATGGTCGTGGCGAAAACGTCATTAATGACGTAATGATTTTGCTCACAACCATCCATGTCAAGAGCTAGGTCAAATAACCGTTCCACTTAAGTTTACGATTGTGATGTCGGCAAGCAAGTGGAACGGGAAAAATCGCGGTCGTTGTAAGTCTCTTGTAGAACGTAGCCTAAGGTTAAAGAGGCCTATTCCTTAACCTACAGTGTATACTTCTAGTGGGCGGAGTTTCTTGAGGACTTAAGAGGCATCATCTGCTTGGTATTGCAGGACGCAATGCAGGCTGCACAGCATCCACAGTTAGTCTGCATTACGCGGCAGACTGCCAGGCAGATTGGTGAATGGGCTCCCTTAAAGATTACTATATTCTGACATTAACAATAGAATAGAATGTCATTGATAGAAAACATGTATACAACTAGTACTGAGAAACAACTTACTGAAAACAATAAACATTGAAAACTAAAAATTCTAATTTTTATTTCAGATTTCAATATAAAAATATTTAATCTCCTGGTTTACTTTTGTAATAAATATAGTTTTCTTTTCGACATAATCATATCACAGTTCTTCTAATTAAAGAAGAAACATATTTGAGTAAGTAAACTAAATCATTTTTGTAAAACAGTCCAATACTGAATTTATAACGTGAGCCGTTTAAAATTATTTAAACATTTTTATGTAAGATAACTTACCTCAATTGTAATTAAGTGTTACAGTGATCCACAAAGGCACTTATTGACCTCCCGTGGCACTGTGGGGCCAAATTAATGAAGTTCCAAAATTACATCACATTTTAACATGCACACCATATAAATAATGAAACATTAGTAATTCACAAATGCTGGCACTCTAGTCGGCTCACTATTACAGATTTATTTTAGATGTTTTAAAATTGGACTGAATCCAATTTTTGTACCTCCTTCCTCATTAACTGTGGTTATCTAGTTAGTGTATTGTTTGGGTAATCCACTAATAATAAAAAAAACTGAAGGAAAGGTATGTTCTTATTAAAAAAAAACATGTATAAAACTCTGGGTTTTATAACTGTACACTTGGATTATCCCTTTGCCATACCATACTAAAAGGCCCTGAGATTTATTTTAGTTCACAGTTTCAGTGTCCTATTGCATGGCTTACATAAATCTAATGTAGTGTAATATTGTAATAAAAGTTATTTATAAACATTGTGTTCATGGTATTTTAAAATTATTAACTGATATTAAATAAAATTATGTAACATTACAGATGCCAGAGTTAACAGTAACCTCTGAAATATATCTGGAGTATGAATATCAAACAAAACATAAACCAATTAAAGAAGGAAGTAAGTTTTAACTTAATATTGTTACATAAAACTTGTTTAAACTTGTATATTATATTCTTAAAACAAAAGTTATTTATATATTATCAATTCATATACAATCATAAAGCAAGACATAGTGTAAAATTAGTCACCATTTTTAATCAAATTGTCTGCCAAACACACTGTATATATTACCAAGTAAAGGAGGATATATACAATGGTCAATTATGGAGCCAATTTATACCCAGACCAGAGTAAATCATGCAAATTATACAAAATTTATTATACCAGGAATAGAATGTGGGACCCCTGCATTCTAGTGAACTAGGTGGGTCAACACACAATCATAGAATATACCATAACATTATAATTATTTATTTTGACTTACAGATGTGATATCAGAATTTCCATTTCTTCTACCAAAAGGCAATAGTACTGTTCAATATGATGAAGATAATGATTTGGATATTGAGAGACCACAGAAGGAAACCATCAGAATTGGTAATTATAATTGGACTTGATTTTCTTTCAACCAAAATAGCCATTACTAGTAGCAGAGAAAACTATATCTGTGAGATGTTGAAGCTATAAAATGTATTGTAATTGTATATTATTGATTCAAGGTTCATAGTAGCAAATTGTTTTGTGTTACCTGTGATGTTCTATATTTGCAGAAAAATATCAGCCCTTATAACATAAATCTGGGCTGACAAGGCTTATAGTCCATTATATGATTAAACTACATAAAATTATATAATTATTACTTAGCCCGCAACTTCGTCCACTCTTGGCTTGAAATTCCCGTGGGATTCTTGGGAAACAAAGTACCACAGCATTTAAAAAAGAAATCTAAGCTATCATTTTAGTGTAAACTGTGTTGGAATAAGCTAATTTTTATACACCCGAACAACTACAAACCGCTCCCGGGATTTCCGAGATAAGAAATATCACACATTTTATTACATAAAATTTGCTATTGATCAATGGAAAATCACATAGGAATTGGATTTTTTCTAATCTGGCCAGTTTAAATCATTCCCAGAAAAATACCCTCAGGATTTCCGGGATAAAAAGTAGCGCAGATTTTAAGTCTAAGAATTAGCTGTCGATCGGCGAAAACCCCATTGAAATCAGCCTAAGTAGTTTTTCATGAATCCCTAACAAATAGACAAGAAATCTAAAAGAATGCATTGTGTTCTCTATTATTTATAATAAAGTCTATTCCAGTTGTTTTTTTAAATAGCTTATATGTAGAGACAGGCATTTTTAGAATTTTATAGTATTATAGATATGATTTATATTCTACAGTTTGTATATTTGCAGTTGGAAATTGTTGAAGTCGTTACTGGCAGTAGTTGTTGAAAATGAGTTCTTAAAGTACAAAGTTGGAAAAATAAACCTTGATGTTAATTATTGATTTTATTCTTCGTTTGCTTAGTTGTTATACCTGGATGCTGATGCCCAGTGCTCCATAGTAGTAGTTGAAGTTATCAGTTAGTAAATATATCAGTAATTGTAACTCATAATAATTATAAATAATATTTATGTTAAAATGAATGAAGTAGGCCGTGGTGTGAGCATATTGCTGTACACTAAACCATAGATAATATACACAATGGAAACTTTCAGCGGGGAAGGGGAAGGACCGTACCTGTTGTAGCTACATGAAAATGGTCTTAGGTCGATCCATAATTTTTCATGAAATTTTGATCCTCGTTCACAGATTTAAAACAAAATGTACATTTAAAAAGAAAATGACCTGATTGCACAAAAAAAATTTGATGCCAATCAATACTGATCAAAAATTTCTATGGGACCAACCCAGGTTGGAGTACTAAAAATGTCTGAAATTGTAAATAGTCTAAGATCATTTTCGTGTAGCTGCATTGGTTAAGGTACTCCCTCTTACCTGAAAGTTTTCAATCTGTATAATTGAATATTTCAGAACATAGTTCAAAAACGAAAATTGCATTAGTGGGTTTGCAAGTGTGGCGCGGTGCGTTTCTACTTGGCGATTGGTTAATACACCTGGGCTTGAAGGGGGAGCTATGTGATACCACAGTTTTGGAATTGGGTGCTGGCACTGGCCTAACGAGTTTTGTTTCTGCTATCTATGCTAAGACAGTTATATGTACTGGTGAGTAAAATAAATATCTATAATGAACTGAGTATAATTATGTAAGTTACAGTGGCTTAGTGAGTCAGGCACCTTCATAGGATTCTAAATATGTGGGTTTAAAACTTAGCTAATTGTAAATAATGCTGTTTAGGATTGTAACTAAACATTATATAAAGTGATTTATATAAAAAAGTGAGATGCTAAATTAGTTTGTCTTTATTTAAAAGTGAATTTAAAAAATAAAAAATGTTTTATTTAACAATATCAGCCCTAAGTCCCACTGTTGGGCTCTGGATTTCCTATTTCCCACATTTATCCAGGCAGATTAACAGGGTTCCTCACACATAACCTACATGTGTGGATGAAACATGCTCTATGTGTCCACACTATTTGAATGAGGTATGTGTGTGGTAGTCTCTAAGCTATCATAACAATATTCCCAAAATATGTAATTCAAAAAGTAATCTAATCCTAAACAGTGCAATTTGTGTAACATGCTGAACTCTTTTTTCACATCTCACGAGTCAATAAATTATATATTTTTCGGCTTTTTATTTAAATTGATATATTTTAATCCTTTACGACAACTAACAACCACAGTCTACTTCAAATAGGTTGGTTGGTATGGAAGAAATTATGTAAATAAACATCGTAATTCCAAGTATAAGACTATTATTAAACAACACGCACCACAACACAACACAACAGGATTAAGAATATTTTTAAGTAATTAAAATTAATATTTATTTCGTAGGAAAGTTTATAATAATACTACAAGTTACGTTTTAGGGAAGTGTCAGCCATATCGTCCTATTTGAAATAGACTTTAAAGTATTCATTTACATATAGAGTTCTCATTTTCTTTTTGACATTAATGTAGCACATAAGCATATACGGTTTTGGTATTCTCCCCATTAATCAAAGAAAGGATGGGACTTAAATTAGTGGCGCGATCTATAAGGTTGGGGAAAAAGTTTCTTCGCATTTTATATAAAAATTCAAAAGGTTTTTTTTATAAAGTTTATTTATATTTGACTAAAGTATGTAGGTGCAATTTTGTTGGATAACTTTTTGCCATCTTGTAGGTAGGGACGTGATCCCATTGCTATAAAAATTTTGGGGCTTCTGATCAAAAAACTGCGACAAGTGGTTTTGATAGTCCTCTCGTGATGTTAACCTGACACTGCCTAAGGAATTCTGCAGAGACCGAGACAGGTGAAAATCTGAAGGTGCAAGGTCAGGACTATACGGCGGATGCATTAACACCTCCCAGCCAAACTCTCGTAATTTATGCTGAGTGGCTAAAGATGTGTGAGGTCTAGCGTTATCATGGTGAAAAACCACACCCCTTCTGTTGATTAATTCCGGCCGCTTTCTCTCAATTTTTTGCTTTAATCTCATCAGTTATTCGCAGTACAGTTCAGAATCGATGGTCCTGCCTGGCGGTAACAGCTCATAATGAATAATGCCCTTCCAATCCCACCATACACACAGCATCACCTTGTTGCGAGTTAACCCGGGTTTCGCCACAGTCTGTGAAGCCTGACCGACCTTTGACCACGATCTTTTTCGCACGTTCTTGTCGTACGTGATCGACTTTTCATCACCAGTTATTAGCTTCTTCAAAAATGGTTCGGTTTCATTACGTCGTAATAAAGAATCACAAATGAGTCCACGGTTCATTAGGTTTCTTTCAGTGAGCTCATGAGGCACCCAAATATCGAGCTTTTTTCAAAATGCGCCAAAACCGTTTTGTAGTCAATTCCCAGTTCTCCAGCTACATCGTAACTACTAATATGCCGATCTTACTCCACTTTTTCAAAAATGGCATCAATTTTGTCCGTAACGGGGCGACCAGAGCGACGTGCATCTTTCATATTAACGTTTCCGGATTGAAAACGCTGGAACCAATTTTGCGCTACTCTAACAGATACTGCATTAGGTCCATAAACATCACAAATTTTTTTCGCGGCTTGTGTTGCATTTTTACTTTTTTTGTAGTAAAATTTTAAAATATATCGAATTTTTTTTTAACAATAAGAAAAACAAATGAAAATCACACATTTTCCTAATTTGAATTTGGAATTGTCTTCTTTAAAATTAAAACTTTTTAATGATACCAAAACCAGACAGATACAAATGGTATAGCCAAAGAGATCTTATTACAAGTTCATACATACTATATGCGAAGACTTTTTTCCCAACCTATTATTTGAGTCAAAATTATCGACCACTCGGTTTAAAAAAAAGTATACTAAAATTTTTGATTATAAATTAAAATGAAACCTATCCTAAAAACATAATATATATAAATTAAAATGAAACCTGTCCTAAGCTGAAACAAATCCAGCACCATCTATTTCATGCTTATGTAACTTAGTTGACAGCAGAATTAATACTTACCGACCTCTGGGTTTTAATAAAACAATTACAATATTTTTTAAAATTTTTGGATTTTGTTTCAATAATCTTTGTTATTTTTACATAATTTACAATTATAAAATTACATATAATCGAATACAATAAAAGAAAACTCATTTGTATCGTATTCTACCCATAGTCCCTCAAGACTATAAGTAGAATACTGAGCCTAGATCACCGTCTTCTATGAGTAAGGTGCCCAGAGTATCCTCATTTTTTTAATTATTATAAATTAAAATGAAACCTATGCTATGTCCTTAAGTTGGAACAAATCAAGCAAAATTAAAGAAAAAATCATCAAAATCGGTTGAGTAGTTTCAGATCTTTCAGTAAATTATTATGTAAAAAAAATATTTTTTATAATTTTCAGATATAGATTTGGGTGGTATATTAGACCTAATAAAATTAAACAAGAGGTATAATGAAAGATTGATAAAATCTCAGTTCAAAGTGATGCCACTGGATTTTAAAAACACCTCTTGGGACACGAAGTTAATGAATGTTATAAAAGATGTGGACATAGTGATAGCAGCAGATGGTAAGCTGAATTTTTCTTTACTGTTTTTTCTTAAGTTGTGATGGCTCAGTGACTAAATTTCTATTCCAATTATGTGGGTTTTAGTCGTGGCAGGAAGCATGCACTAGCATGGAAGATGAATACTTGTTGATATTCAGGGTCGGCAGTAGTCTAGTAACAGTAAGGTATTTAAAAGAGCTTATTAAGGATACAAAAAAATTTAATAGACTCAGGCTGGTGTGCATAGACATTTAACCGCTTGTTTAAATAAAATAAACACTTCTTTTTATTGCATGAGTTCAGCAGACAGGCAGACGGCCCACTGGTGGAAAACGTTTACCATCGCCTATGGACATTCGCAACACCAGAGGTGCTACAACTGCGCTGCTGCTCTCTAAAGGGAGACGGAACTTGACCACTACTGTGTAAGACTGAATTTATGTTCTTTGTAATCAGAAAATGTGATTTTTTACTTAATTTTTTTGTTTTGATAATCTACGACGGCTTATGTAGTGAAATTTCTAAGAAACTGTGTATCTTTGGTTTTTTGTATAGTGTAGTCTCTATTCCAGTTGGTTTTTTTAAAAAGCTTCAATGTTTAGACATGGCGTTTTTAAAATTCTATAGTATTATAGGTATTTCTATGTCATGTATGTTCTAATATGTATGTATATACAGTTTTACACAACTTATAATTCCGAAAGAGGGGTTTTATTTGCGCAGTAAAGTGCAACCTGTTTCCGATATGTTAATAATATATATTGAACTTTATTCGCAAGCCGAAATAGCAGTGTTGCTTATTGTGCATTCTTAGCTCTGTTCCGCTTACACGATTCGTACGCTTTCGGCGCTGCTAAAATTGGTCTACTGCGCAGGTACATCGGGAAGAATTGTTGGTTGTGTAATACTATCTATTAATACATTTCATTTAGATGTTTGTTTGTATGTCTTAACATGTATCTATTAGTATGTTTGTATATGTATATACGTTTACACGAAATTAGTTCTCTGTGTTAAATTTAATATAAAAACCTGTTATTAGCCCTCAATTTTAACTTTTTTGTTTGTTTGTAAAATTGTAATATGCTCTGTTACTTTTGTCAATAAATAAAAAATATAATCAATACAACACAATTCATTCCATTTCAGTAATATACGACGACGACGTAACAGCAGCGTTTATTTCGACAGTCCAAAAAATTATGAACACACGTCCGCCAAAGACGCTATATGTGGTGCTAGAAAAGCGATACGTGTTTACAATAGAGCATATGGAGTCGATTGCACCATGTTATGAAACATTCCTCTCGTTACTCGACAAAGTAAAGACAGAAAACGTTCATTCCACATGGAAAGTCGAACAGTTACCGTTGGACTTTCCGAAATATTTCACATACGAAAGAGTTAAAGAATTAGTTTTATGGAAGATCACTTCCAAACCAGTTATTTGCTAATCTGTGATATTAATAAAGTTAGTTTTATGAATATATAGTTTTATTTATATATTACCTGTGCTCGTGACTTCGAACCCTAATAAGGTTTATTAATTAAAGACCGGTATCGATCCAAATTATTATATTTCGATTTGTTTTGTCGAACTTACAACAGGTCTTGTGATCCGACCGCTGAGTTAATGCACGCAAAACAAAACGCGACTAAATAATTTAACATCTCTTACAACAAAATAATGTCTATATAAAAATAAATAACATTTCCAATAAGTTATGCCATGTTTTTTTACAAATCACATTTTTATCAAGTAAAAAGCTGATCACTTTGCCCTTTAACTTATTTCTGACTTGGCCAAAATTCATTGTACTTTGTGAGAAATGTTTTTCTAAGTTCAGAGTTTCTAGCTTGTTGGTCCTTTTCTTTGCTGAGCGTCTCCACGCTCTGCCCAACGCAAAGGTCCCCGGTAAAGTGAATGATCACAACTTGCGTGTTGAACGTTACGTTTTTATCCGGGTTTTGTTTGCCGTAGTTTACTTGTGGACAAAATTCCAGTTGATACGGCAAAGACAACTCATCAGCTAGAAGGTAAAAATAAAAATTCATACTAGTCCGTAAAGTGTACGGTTCTGTATGGGTTATGAGCGTGTACTCTTGGTCGTTTCGTCATTTGGATACGGTATTCTAAAAAACCATTTATTCGAAAATATCCCTCAATAAAACAACATGTTGAGTAGTTTTATTCAAAGATGTTTTTATTGAAGCTTTATGCTGTACTAGTGATGCCACATTTCAATGATCACCGGTTAAATAACAGTGATATAAAATAAATCACTTCGCTCCAGTTACAAGAATAGGAAACGACTGTTAAATTTCACCAAAGCGTCATTTCACGTGAGGTAAACCGGTAAAGCGCCATGCAGTACAATAAATCAAAATCAAATCAAATCTAATTTATTTGTTCAAAACATGGTTAAACAGTTGGCATATATGTTATAGTGTACACATGCTTTGCTCACATTGGAGCATACAAATATTTAAATTAAATATACCTAAAGTAGATAATGAAAATGATAAACGAGCTAATTTATTTAAGTAATATTGAACCTTATTCTTTTAAAATCTTATGTAGAAACACTGGGAGTGCAACGCATTGTTACAACTTAAGTTCCAACGAAAACAAAATCCACCTGTATAAAAACACATTTTATTACCCGTCTGTATTTGAGCTAATTGTAATCCTTTTATGATTGTCTTCTTTTGTTCACTTATCTATTGGTTATCGTGGAGAACAGCCTATTGTACTTGTTTTTGGTCGCTTGCAGGCATAATTAGCCAGGTGTGCGGATTACGATTCTAGGAAATTCGGTCCACGCTGCCGGGCGGATATATTGCATATGTGCAGTATAAAGTGCATTTGTGGAGTCGAGTGATAACCACGAACGAAGCAACACGTGTGTACTGCAATCGGAATCTAATAAGTGACGGACTTTGCGCGTTTTATTGAATTACGACCTTTTGTATTACGTTTGGACTTGTTGTATTCGGTTATATTTGTACCTGTGTTATACGTGTTTGTATAGTTCTAATAAACTCTATAGTAATTCTAACGGCATTTTAATTCAAGTCTCGCGACTCGCAACAGTATTATTTCATTTCACAGTTCCCATAATCACTTGCAGTTCTAATCGTCCCTGTTACACGTCGCGGTACTGTTATGTTATCTTCTCTTCTAATAGGGTGGTGCTTTTTCATTGACTAAATAGCAGAGATAAAATAAAATAATTACACGGCAGTGATCGATATAACAAAGTAGATCTAATTTTCATCACTATGCTGTACCAATTTATTAATAACTAGCATATTGTGCCAACTAAACTTAGTTGCTTTTTCAAGATAACGGTGATGTTTCTGTTAGTGAATTGTAACGGCGCGCGGTGGCATTAAAAAACAGCGAGTGCAACGTCAACTTTGTGGCTGTATTTATAACCTACGAAATCGACGTCATTTATCGGTGTCATGGCCAGATTTTAGAATTGATCACTTCATGATGTGGCCGATCATTTAATGAAATGGAAAATACCAGCTTTCCACATCATATGGTCTGGCCAGATCCATGAATAGTCAACGTTTAACGACATGAACAGCTAAACGCATGGCTACTTCATGATGTGGCCAAACATTAGTGATCATATCGTGAAATAGTTATATTATCCACCATTAGAGGCGCTGATACCTTTTGTTTTTGTGATGCATCATGGCGGCGGACAGTTATTGTGATAAACAAATAAACGAAAGTAGGTCCACGCAACGAAAATTCACGGACTATTATTGGATTTCAAAATACATGGAAATTGCGGGTGAAGTGATTTTAATTTTTTTAAAGAAAAGTGTTTACGATAGTACTATTTGCAAGCCAACTGCATTAAGATTTTTTGGGTGGGGTATAGGGCACTTTAATTTATTATGAACAGATCCGAACTTTTTTAATATAGGTTAGAATGGTGGTTATTTTTTTTATAACCACCCAAAATTCACCTTATATCTCAAATAATAAATAGAAATGCCTCATATTCATACCGCGCCCGACTTGTTGTTCTCTTACAAGTAAATAAAATAAGTTCTGTTCCTTCTTTATTTGGAATTTTTATTAAACCTTTCATATTCAGATATCATGGAAACCCTACATAGATGATATGGCTAAACGTTGACGTTAAAACGATATGGTCAGTTTTAGTTGGCCGTATCATGACATACAACCACATCATGAAGTGACCAATTCTAAGATCTGGCCACGACATCGGGATACAAAGTATCCTAAGTGCTAACACGAGATATAAGCTAGCTCTGTGTCGAGTTTCATTTAAATACGTTCAGTAGTTTTCACGTGGTGCTCAAACAGACAAAAATTAAGTTGCATTTCCGGATTCTGCTGGTACAAATTAGTTCCCCTGATTTTTTTACATTATTAAACGCATTGTACAAACTAGCATCCTTTACAGATTTATTGTGCTATTATTATTTATTATACTATTGTACTTTGGTACGGCTTACAGACAAATATTCATATAAATTAAGTAAATATAAATAAAAACATGGCTAATTACAAGTCCTAATATATAAACTTACTCAGGTGAGTAGCTTCGGATAGATATTTAATTAATTTTTTATAAGGAAAAAAGAAATTATAAAATGAAGTGAGTGATGTAAATATTACAAATATAAGATGTATGTTAAGCTTACGTGGAGTATACTCTTCAGCGCCTTGCACAGAAGAGTCGCCGGTGCATTCCGGGCCACATCTTCCGTCCTTGAGAATCCCGCGCATCGTCGTCAACTTGCTGATCGCTTTCTCATTATTTTTGCTATTCTGATCGTTCCTATGCTTGTCTATGTTACGTAAGAATTTTTTCATCTGGAATAGCAAATAAACTTAGGATACTAAGTACTATCATGGAAGAAGAATACTTTCTTTTTCCATGGCACTATGAATGAATCTCCGTATTTTATGGTATGTTACACCTTGTATGCTAACTGTCACTACTATCGCTACAACGTAGTTTTATATACCTGTTATGGTATAGTATTGTTTTTGACAAAATCGCTACGGATTATAAAAATACGTATTGTGCTCACAGTTTTCGAAATTTTCTTTGGCGGATCTTGGTACGACATCTTAGGCTCACCAGGATTACTACCAACCACGTGTAACGTATTCTTTGGAATATCAAAATCTGAATATACAAGAGTTCCTTCAACAGTTTCCTTTTGTCTCTGGCCAGTAGTTGATTTGCTGTTAGTCGGCACGTAAGACGATTTCTTATTATCTGATTGAATCTTTTGTATTACTGGTGTATTTTTATTTCTTTTCTTCTGTGATATGGTTTCGTCATCATTCGACAGACTCTCTTCAGAGGTTGAAGGGAACACCTCGTTTAAACTGAGAACTTCTAGATTGCACTCTTCAAGATTTGACGCGTTGTTTAAGTCTGTCACTTGACGCAACTGGTCTGTTGAATGGATGCTTATGAAAGACTTCTGATCGGTACATACGGCACCTTCTATGCCCGATGCTGACGGCTTTTTTGACACTGTTACTGCAAGTTTTTAAATTGAACCACTATAATACCAACCCATAAATGTCCCCTTGATGGATTCAGTCTTCATCTTTAGGGGGACGGGCCTTAGGGCCGGCCTAGCGGGACCGCCACGCTTACCTAAAGTGGACTTTATACATAATTCATCTCACTACAGCTTTCATAACGATATTTTCCTTGACTTGTAATTATATTCGTATTTGCATATTAGACTGAAAAGCCGCCTAAGACAAGTGGATCATGCTTCACGACTAGGCTTCGAATCTATGTCATTTCAAACGCAAGTTAGCCACTTCTCTAAGCACATCCAATTTGTTAGATTGCATCACTATGATAATCGTAAGAAATGTAAAAATTGATTTGTGATGTTACTAACCTGCGTAAGTACAGCTTTCAGTGGCGTGACATGTTATTAGTCCTATAATGAAAAAGTTGTCTTAAGATGAATTCAATAAGTACAATGAACAGCGATTAAGAACGAACGGTGTACCTTCATCATCGTGTTTGTTGATGACCTGGGTGTCTTCCTTACACTTGTCAGGTAATTTATTTGTATTCTTCGATTGTGACATATTTTAACAACAAATTTCAGTTGGTGAACTTTGTCAAATAGCTTTCCATATTTCTGTTGGTTGCCTTGACAATTCTAATTTTTATATTTTTTCAGCCTTATTTGCGATCTCTTTGGTACAATAGCAGCTGACAATATAAGCTTTTTTATGTGAACACTGCACAATTATTATCATTAAATATAATAGATAATCTCGTAGGGCTGGCTCGGTCGGCGAGATACCGGGCTCTTACAGAATATCTGCGTCAAATGGCTAGCTTTGAACTAATAGTGAATAATAGTTTCGAATAGAGAGTGACAGTATCGATAGCTCAAATTTCACTCCCCCCTATCCCATATTCTTTACTACTCCATCCCATCTATCTCATCCTCTATACTTTGGAAATCGAACCCAAAATCTGAGTTGTAGCAAATCGTTAAATTAATTGAATTAGGTACCTTTACCGCTTAGTTTTTAGTTTTATTTATTCAGCAATTTAATACTGTATAAATCTGATTTATAACATTTCTTAATCGCAGTCATGCGTAGCTCTTTATTATTAGAGATCTTCTGTTGCTACGCACACAAGTGTGCATTGTTGCATACGAGTTAATATTAAAACATTAAAAATTCTAACGACTGCAACACGCCTGTTGCGCCTTACTGCACTCCAAGAGAATTAAGTAGTACTAATTTTAAAGTTGTACATATAGGTAAGTACTTAAAATATTCTATAAATATTGCGTGTTTTGCGCCTAATGTTGGATAAATAAAATACAAGACTATAATAATAAATTTTATTTCATCATAAGTACAATTTACTGAAATTAAATCGGAAACAATACAAAAATAACAAATCTAATTTGATTAAAATTAAGATTGCAATTATGTTTAAATTAAAAAGTCCAGAAGTCTAAAGTGCTAACCCTTTAATTCTTACCTTGCTCTTCATATAAGCGAAAAGTCAGCCATTGTGGTAATAATCAGGGATGTCATGGAGCTCCGTAACCGTAACCGAAACTATCGGATATACGAAATAAAATTCTATCCATAACCGATTCTGATATAAAAGTTTCAAATGATCTCGGATAGGGTCGAAGTCTAAATGAATTATCTTTGTTTATTTAATAAACAAACAACATTAATTTAACAGCTTTATTATGATTTTGTTTTTGCAGTCGATAGATAACGTTTTATATGAGTAACTATAATAATTACTTATATGACTGACCAGTTTTCCCGCGTGAAAACCCTAGCTAGCTCTATGTTACGTAAATACAAATTTATTTAGGTGTTTTACATAAAAATCAACTGTTTCTTGTTACTAAGTTCACTACAATAACAATGAAACCAAGTCCATATGGTCTACACAACTACGCGCGAAACAAAGAGGCGAATCGCAGCCCACCTGATTTGTAGTAATGCAATGAATGAAATGTTGTTTATGACAACCTAGGTATTTGTTAGCGAATTGCAAAAAGCGATTGCAGTGCTATCTATTTTGTTAATCCATCTATTCCGTGGAAACGACATAAATTGTCGGGATAAAATGTATCCTAAGTGTTATCACGGGTTATAAACCAGCAGTATGTCAAGTTTCAATCAAATACGTTCAGTAGTTTCAAAGAATGCGATCGCAGCGCCATATTTTTCGCCATTTTCCTTCATCCCACGGAAACCACATTATTTATCGGGATAAAAAGTATTCTAAGTTACACCTCGGGATATAAGCTATGTCGAATTTCATTTGAATTCATTTCGTAGTTTTTACGTGATGCTCTAACAGACAGACGAACAAAAATTCTAAAAATTGCATTTTTGAAATCTCCTGGTCTGATTTATCCCTCATGATTTTTTCACATTTTTAAACGAACTGTACAAACTTGAATCATTTACAGATTTATTATAGTATAGATTGGAGTACCAAATGAAAACCTAAAAATAAAGCCCAACCCACTTGTATTTTCCCTTTTGTATTGTCCGCGACTGAAACTATCCGAAATTAACGGATAATTCGAAATAATTTTATATCCGTAACCTTATCTGAAACCGATATAATATATCCGTATATACATCCAGATTCGAAATTTCATATCCATAACATCCCTGGTAGTAATTATATATACCTATTTTTATAGCTCTTTATAATTATGCAGTGGGCCTTAATGTTGAATGACATTCTTAATAAAATGTTAAATTAGCCCCTAGTCCATTTTTCAACTTATTTTTTTAAACATTACATACAAATAAATTGATTTAGATTTTATTTTTGATCTAGCATCATAAATAAATAATTATATAATAATGGTAAGTTTTTTTGGTACAAACACGGAGTAAAAAATGACGTAATTCTGATATTAAACGGCTCATTGCCGTTTTTCAATTTCGTTGAAACAACCAAAGTGATACATGTAAACATAAAACTGAGTCATTCGATGTCAACAAATGTCGTAGATTTTCTAGTCTTTCAACCAAACTGATTCAACTAGGTTGAACTGTGTAATGTCAGCGAAAGTAAGAATTAGTGCCACTATACACTTGTGTGTATAAGGAAAAAAATAAAGTCAAGTAATAAGGAAACAATGTGTGCATACCTAATATATATATTTTAATCATATAACAATTATTATAATAGGTTAGCACTTTAAATCAAAAAGAAGCAGTTTTCATTTGAACGGTGTCACTAGACCACTAAATTATATGTAGGTATGAACTGTCGTACTACATCCTAAGACAATCAACGAAACTTCTCTGAAGTATCTTCCATTTATTTGAATTAATTTGTAATATATTTGCAGTCTTTTGTAGAAATTTATAAAATTACCTATATCCATAAAATTCATAATTATGATTTCGTGTTTGAAAATTGGTTTCATCACCTAATTAAATTATTCATTTTCTTTTGTATATTAAATTTATTATTTATTCTAGAATAATTAGTCAACTAATATTTAATTTAACATCAATTGCCATTCGATACTGAAACACTTTCGACATTTAAACGTTCAAACAACCAATTAAATATCAAAACTAACCATGAATACACAACTTTCAAATTCGATTGAACATTTGACCACGAACTAAGGTAGCTTTTAAGGCTCGTATTCCAGAACAAGAAGCTGATGTTTTAATTTAAATAATAACCTATATTAATTTAAAAGTATTTTCGATTACACGAGACGTTTAGAGCCGCGCGCACGACACTTTTAAAAGATGAAGAAGTTCTCAATTCGTCGTGTAATTTTTTTATGTATGTTCAGCGATAACTTTTATGTTTCAGAACCGATTTTGAAGATTGTTTTTGCGTTGGATTCAGTACAGTTTCAAGATAGTTTGTTACACATTTAATTGTTAATGGATACCATAATTGTGTAATTTAAAAGTGAAAAACAAAAAATTGTCTAGTAAAAAAGAAACCGACTTCAAGAGTTACTAAAAAGCACAAAATAAATCTTTTCTACAACATCTTGAAGTTGGTGCAAAGTAATTTGCAAAATACACCGACTTCAAGATGTCGGAGAAAATATTTATTATAAATTATGCTTTTTAGTTACTCTTGAAGTCGGTTCCTCTTTTGCTAGAAATTTTTTATAGTATTAGCGCCATCTTTTGGCCATCCTGAACGAGTCTTGGGTTTAAATTTTACGTGTGTCCCGCCGCACTTACTATGCTTTGCTATGTACTTGTGAGTTGACAATTTTTTTTTTGCGAGGTGGAAATAATTTATGCACATGTCAATACTCAGAGGCTAAAACCTCCCTGGTGTCTTTTGGGTCAAGGATATAAATTATATATTCGGCAAGGATCTAGATAGCCTGATGGACATCAGTCTTGGCTATCTTGGCATTGACTTAAAGATGTAGAAAATATATATTTTTGCTTTTAATTTTCCCTTGAAGTTTCTTCTTTGCAAATATTGAAGGGGTTGAAACAAAGTATGAAAGTTAGTATTGGCAATCCATGATTACTCAAGTTAGACATGTGAAAGTTTATATTTAAACTTTTAATAAAAAATGACGAAACATTTCAGCAATACAGTTGGTTTTTTTTACTTCATTTAGGAAAAAAATATAGACGAAGTTGCGCTTAATAGTTTATTTAACAAGTGTATTATTTATCTGCGGCTCTTACGCCCCGGGTCCCGCGTAGACTATTTGTTTCTCGTCACCTCCCATATCAGCACCGCGATATAACTCAGAAACGACGGCGACGCCTTCGCCTTGTTTTAAAATACGGGCTTTAAGAGTTTAAGCTTAATTCATGCTACACGAGAAACTTATACGAGTAGCGAGTATTTTAATAGCTAAACATTTTCAAACTCTTACATATATTTAGTTACAAAAAAACTCGGTGCCTTTTTGGAAACGATAAGGATTAACTATATAAAAAGTATTACGTTGCACGTGTTTACAATTTGAATAAAAACAAACTGAAAAGGTAGTCAGGCTTGTAAATATGTATATTAGTAGGAAAATAATTAGAGCACAGATTAGTGCAGTGAGGGTTATTTCACGCGTATACCGATTGCTTGACTACTAACTGCTAATAATTCTGTCCTAATTTTTTTCCCACTATCCACTACAAAAGTAATATTTCAACACATTTATTCTGCTTAGTATAAATTAAGCGAAATAGAAAATACTGATCCAATGAATTGAGTTTTAGGGAAGGTGGTTATTATTATCACTTCAATTAAAACTTAACTGTAACTTATATCAATCGTATGTTGTAAAAAAATCACAGTAAAAAGAGAAGAAAACTGGATATATTGGATTCCAGATCAGAATTACGAGCAAAAAAAATTATATTACTTTGTAACTTAACTATTGCCGTTAGAGGTGTGCAAGTCTCAAGTTATTAGAGTTATTAGAGAAAATTAGAGTTGTTTTAATGTTCGGTTAAATACTTCACATTATGTTATAAATGATTATTCCGAGTTGTGGATTTAAATAAACCTTTTTTGATATTGGATACTCAAGACTAAGACTGTCTAAACCTATTTATTTTCGACATTAGTACTACTACTTCAGCTGTAGAAGAATCTTGCATCTTTGCAACAATATTCCGGTATATAAAGTAATTATATACCAAAGTTAATTAAAATCCGTTCATATGCAAAACCGTAAATCAGGAACACATAATTAGTCAACCAAATTCACTTTGAGATTTATATGGTACTCTAGTATAGATTTTCATTTTACGTTACTTCAAAGTTTACATCACTATTTACACATGGTATTACTAAAAGCTGAATCCATGATTATACAGAGAGAAAGATAGAAACTTTTTTGGTGTTCGTTCGTTTCTTCTTCACGGCCTTAGGAATGATTGTTGTGGTTTCACAACAATCATTCCTAATATGTACAATTGTGCATGTTTATGCACAATTGTACATATTAGGTTGGGGAAAAAGTTTCTTCGCATTTTATATAAAAATTCAAAAGGTTTTTTTATAAAGTTTATTTACATTTGACTAAAGTATGTAGGTGCAATTTTGTTGGATAACTTTTTGCCATTTTATAGGTAGGGACGTGATCCCATTGCTACAAAAATTTTGGGGCATCTGATCAAAAAACTGCAACAAGTGGTTTTGGCAGTCCTCTCGTGATGTTAACCTCACACTGCCTAAGGAATTCTGCAGAGACCGAAACAGGTGAAAATCTGAAGGTGCAAGGTCAGGACTATACGGCGGATGCATTAACACCTCCCAGCCAAACTCTCGTAATTTTTGCTGAGTGGCTAAATATGTGTGAGGTCTAGCGTTATCATGGTGAAAAACCACACCCCTTCTGTTGACTAATTCCGGCCGCTTTCTCTCAACTTTTTGCTTTAATCTCAACACTTGTTCGCAGTACAGTTCAGAATCGATGGTCCTGCCTGGCGGTAACAGCTCATAATGAATAATGCCCTTCCAATCCCACCATACACACATCAAAATACACACAGTGTATTGTGATGTGTGTATGGTGATACACAGTGATACACAGCATCACCTTGTTGCAAGTTAGCCCGGGTTTCGCCACAATCTGTGAAGCCTGACCGGCCTTTGACCACGATCTTTTTCGCACGTTCTTGTCGTACGTGATCCACTTCTCATCACCAGTTATCAGCTTCTTCAAAAATGGTTCGGTTTCATTACGTCGTAATAAAGAATCACAAATGAGTACACGGTTCATTAGGTTTCTTTCAGTGAGCTCATAAGGCACCCAAATATCGAGCTTTTTTGTGTACCCAGCTTTTTTCAAATGCGCCAAATCCGTTTTGTGGTCAATTCCCATATCTCCAGCTACATCGTAACTACTAATATGCCGGTCTTGCTCCACTTTTTCAAAAATGGCATTAATTTTGTCCGTAACAGGGCGACCAAAGCGACGTGCAACTTTGATATCAAAATTTCCGGATTGAAAACGCTTAAACCAAATTTGCGGTACTCTCACAGATACTACATTAGGTCCATAAACATCACAAATTTTTTGGCGCCTTGTGTTGCATTTTTACCTTTTTTGTAGTAAAATTTTAAAATTTATCGAATTTCTTCATTAGATTCACTCATTTTAACATTAAGAAAAACAAATGAAAATCACACATTTTCCTAATTTCAATTTGGAATTGTCTTCTTTAAAATTAAAACTTTTTAATGATACCAAAACCAGCCAGATACAAATTGTATAGCCAAAGAGATCTTATACAAGTTCATACATACTATATGCGAAAAGACTTTTTCCCCAACCTATTATATAAGTAATAAGTATTTTCGTTAATGGGAATGACATTAAAATACTTTTCATCCCATAAAATGAGACAGTTTCCGCGGGATAAATATTCGAAAATTACGCGAGCTCGAGAAATGTAGAATAATAAAACTCATTTTACAAAACATAGAAAACTTATAATAGCTCAAGTATTTCAACATATACTTAAAAACTCGAGACTTGGACAACTCTATCCATAATCCATTTAATGGATATCCACATTACTATGAGCTAGATATTTCGTGGGCCAATAAAAAATTTACAACATTCAACCGTAAACACAAAAAAATATTTCAACACATTTAAAACCAATTTCTATGGCGACAATGTTGAAAACTACACATAAAAACATACGTCACCATTCGTTCTACCGCTTTAAAAAATTAATTTAAAAATCAAATAAATTTAAAAAGCCTCGTTTTTAGAGACCGTTTTGTCACAGACTGAATATTCGCTATACCGAACTTTTTCTTTCAGATATTGACGACCGTTTGCGACTTTGTATACTACCTGAAGACATTTTTCTTTTACTCTCCGAATGATTTGGACCGGGGCTTGATGATTTGTTGAAATTCGACGACGTACTGGCCATACGATTGGCGTTTTGTAAATTCGATATTTTACGTCTTACTGAAGGAGATGCTTCAACATTGAGTTTTGCAGTGTTTGTCTGTGGTTTCTGCTCTATGACTACTGGTTGTTGGTACTTACCTACCGCGTTCCAATGCTCCCTTTGTGCTTTCAATGATTCTCTCATTTTTTCTTTGGCTTCATGATTGTCTGCTAACATTTGATTCAACATTTGCACAGTCTGATACAATGCTACAGGGCTTAGCAAACCAAAATCATGTAATGAACACATGTGTAGAACAAAATTCCTATATAAATTCTTTTCAAGTAGTTCCTTGCCGCGCATTTGTAGGAACATTTGGCATGCAAGCGGTATTTGGCAATCACCGACATAGTTATGTTTCATAACATGTAAATTCCACATTTTCATAAGTTCCTTTTCACCCTCATTCACGTCTGTGAATTCGTCTATCATCATCATAGTCTTTTGTTGCAACCACAAAGGATCTGTTTCGCTTTCCGAATCGATGTCTAATTCATTCGGATAGACTGGCAAGCATGTTATTGTGTGATGGTACAGTCTGAAAACGTATGCAAGATAGTAGATAGGCGTTTAGCATAAAGCCTTTTTTACATGTAGTAATACATAAAATATACATTATGTTCCAGAAATCCTAAACTAAACAATTTCAAAAACATTAAAAAATAACTTATCACAACTTTAAACCAGCTATTATCTGTACAAATTTTAATTATCTCAAAAAACTATCTATTTCTGAACATCTTTGAAAAACAGATATTCTATGGTTGCCTTTTAAGACCATATAAAATACATATAATATCACCCCATATACTCCCCACTAATGAGCCTCACTATTTAAGAAGAACAGATGGTTAACACTACAATTATCCAAGATCGATTGACGAGCATCACACATTGGTAACCTCATGTGCAAGTTTCCTCACAATGTTTCTTTTACTGTCAGAACATGTTTTAAAAATATGCTCTATCAGCTCTAGTGACATTAGAACTGTTAACAAATGAGTTTCACTCACCGATTATGTCCAGTGATATAAGGCCTTTGAGCCTCAATCATTTCAGTGTCTTCCAGCTCGAGGAATTCAGCCAGGCTGTGCCTGACCGGCCGGCGTCGGGCTCTCGGCCTCCACACCAGTACGTGGGTGAGGGTCGTTCTCCTCGTGGGGCCTGCCCTCGGGCCGGTGCCCACGCTCCTGCCTTGCGCCGCGATCAAATCGTGAGGTGAGCCCGTATACGACCCGTCATATAACTCATTTATTGATACATCTATACGCGCGCCCCCTGGTATTGGCTGTTGAAAATGTGATAGTGAGTTTGCTTAGACCATTGCTTCTTAACGATTTTTATGTCGCGACCCACGAAAAAGCCAAAAAGTTAAGTAAGGCTCGTCACCCCTTCACTACTTAATTATAATAATATTTAAATTAATGTTTATTTATACCTTCGATTTATATACAGTTCTTATTTTTTAACAGACTGCGACTCCCTTTAATAACAAACGCTACCCACAAAGGTCGCGACCTCTATCTTGAAAAACTATAACAAATAATAGAGAAGACTAAACAATTCAAATAACACCCAGACTTTACTATTGTTATAATATATAGTTAGGTATCATAGTTCTCTAGATCTGGTAAATTAAATAATTAACAACCCAACAATTACACCAGTCTTTTATAGTCTTAAACATTTTTCAAAATCAAAGGGATACTTACAAGATAGATCTCTTTATTTTAAAAAATCTAATGATTACACTTTAGTTTTCGTCAGGATCTGTATTGACATTCTTTTAAGTATTTTTCGCTATTTCTTATATGTATTTCACACAACAGAATAAAACCATTGATACAGTTTGGTTTTGTGATATAAATTTAGAAACTAAGTTGTATTCCTAAATGTGTTAATAGAGTGATTATACTTTCCGATTTGGCCAACCAGGCACACTTGAATAATTCATGCCGTGTATTGAGGAGAGTTGGAACACTATTTGGTTTAAAGAATATATTGATAATAATTTTTCATAAAACTATTTTTATATTTATAAAATATATACTATGTTTGAATAATAAAAATATATATGGTTTTCAGAGAGGAAATGGATGCACCTTTTTTTAGTTCGAAATTCCCTGTTGCAAGAATAACTTAACATTAAACCTGTTTAAACATTTTACTTTTTAATTCTTAAGGGTCAATATTTCAATCATCAGATAAAAGTTATCAGTCTAATAAATTCAGAAGAAAACTCCATTCAAGCAATCGCTTCAGTTCCAAGAAACTCCCCTTACCCCCTCTAAGAGTATTGGGATCCTCGGTGTCGAAATCGCGAACGATGTGCAGTTCAGAGGCCATCTTGAAGGCAAGGCAAAACTTGCCTCCAAGCAGCTGGGAGTGCTAAGGCGGTCCAAGCAGTACTTCACACCGCGACAGCGCCTTGAGCTTTATGAAGCCGCATATGGAGCACTGCTCACACCTTTGGACTCGAGCACCCGCCTACCAGCTTAACCCCCTGGTCTGTATTCAATGTCGAGCCGTTTACGTTGTTGATGATCCCTTACTCAGCAGAGACGGTCTAGATATTTATATATTGTATATTCCGTGCAGGAACTGAGAAAGAATACAATTTCCTGCGGCCGGGCGGCCTGTCGTAAGAGGCGACAAAACAACCCACAGCCAGGTGGTAGGGCATTTGCCCGACTGGATGGCTACCACCCCTGGTCTAGAGTATGTCGCTATAACAACCTTGAATTGTGTTCCGGCATTAGTGACTAGGTTCCAGACTGCCTTACGAGAGCAGCAGCGCATTTGTAGCACCTTTCGTGTTGCAAATGTCCACAGGCGATATAAGCCGCTTTCCATCAAGTGGGCTGTCTGCCTGTCTGCTGAACTCATGCAATAAAAAATAAATAAAAAAATATGCTTGGTCTTCGGAGAGACTTCGTATCTCTGTGTATTCTACCGACTGTATAACGGGAATGTTCCGAGGAACTGTTTAGAATGGTGCCTTCGTCTTTTTTATATAAGCGCACCGCTCGCCATCGGCTGGGCGTTCATTACCCACTTCCTCGAACCGCTTCGCTCACGTACGCAACAGTTCTCCAGAACATTTCTCTTGCGTACCGTGGGGATTTGGAATGAGCTGCCAACTGAGGTTTTCTCACAGCACTACGATATGGAGGTTTTCAAAAAGTGTTGTAAAATTTCTTCAAGGTCGGCAGCATGTTGGGAAAACTTATGGTGTTGCAAACGTCCAAAGGCGATGATAACCGCTTTCCATCAGGTTGGCCTTCAGCCTGTCTGCTGTACTCCAGCTATAAAAAAAATATTTTTAATTTTTCCATGATATACTTTATTTATTCTGTGAATATGTTTTATTTGGTGATTGAAAAAGCTGGCCTAAAATAAAAAATAATACTTACAAAATAAGTGAAATTAAACCTGGAATGGCATAATTTGAGATGTTTGAGCAAAGAGTATAGGGTGCCGCAGTCCAGGGAGCACCAGGGACAGTGCAAATCGTCGCAAGCCTCCGTTTGCTGCCTTGAATTGTTATTGTAAAGGAACTGGTATATGATTTGCTGACGTTTGGATTCACCGTCATTTTGTTCACTTTTTACTTTTTCATCTAAGTGTAAAGAGGAATATGGTGTGAGGTTTTTTTTAATAAAAACTAAATATACTGTATATAAACACAAAATAGCATAATTTGTTTAGTTATTATTAGATCGTTATTAAAAGGTTTATTTATTTATACAATAGGTTGCTGACATCCAAAACCATAACACATCAAGTATATATTTTTTTAACTTAATTAGATTACAAATATTAATGTAAGTTATGTGTACCGATGTCATTATTATCATGTCAGCTGTGCAATTTCAAAATCTAGCAACTGACATATTTTTTTAAACAAATATCTGTGTATTTATCGTCTTGCTAGATATTTTATTGATGTGTTATCCTCACTAAAACATGTAAAGACTCAAAATATGGTAGCGCTCCAAATAAGTTTCATAAATAGTATTGAAATGACATACTATTGAAGATTGTGACTTTTTTTGTTGTGATGTAAGATTTCTTATAATGCACTCGCTAGCTTTGTAATTGCAGAGCTAATCTGCACTAATTCAAAAAAATTTGTCAAAGGAACCAAGAGGACCTTTTGTCTACGAGCAAACATTAAAAGGAACAAAAAAAATAATATTATACCTTTTAGTATTATTCCTTAAACTTTTTAGTGCTGTCTTACAATTAGCAAAATGCTAACCATAAATTTATTACTAAACTTACTTATTAATAAATAATTGTAATGTTTTGCATCTATTTTAATATTTTAGTTATCAATGAGTTAAAAAGGCCTTTTCTTAAATATTTATTGTTTTTCAATTCACATTAAAAATGAACACTAACACAAGATCTTAAGGCTAGAGTGTGGCTAACTTACTGTTCTTATGATCACTGGTACTACATTTCTGTGCAGACAATCTATCTTTGTTAATGCTAGTTTCTTTCTTGACACCATTCTCGCTTGTCTGTTGGTATAGCTTAGGCCTATTCACGAGTCCATTTGTCGGTTCTTGGCTCCAGCTTAGCTTTAATTTTAACAATGGTCTAACTTTAAACACGTCAAATGGATTTGTCTCTGTTTGTAAATCATGTTCCTGTAACAAAAGAATAACTGGAAGAATTTTTATATATGTACTTACTTTCATTATTCCTGTCTTCATAATGGAATTTCATCATGATGTTTCGTACACACGTAATATTAATTTCAAAATTAATAATGTGATGGATAAAATATATTTTTATTCTTGTATATAGTACTGTATTAATGACTTTCAAAAGTACAATGCTTTATAATTGTATACACAACACTCATTTAAATATCCTTCTATACTTAGGCTGAATTTATGGTTACGCTGACCATTGGTACTAATAGTTGCATATACATATATCATTATTTTGCTCCATTTTATTGTGATAAAAATTACTGAGCACTGAGCATCATTGGCGCTAAGACACCACCAGACAACATTTTTATAGCTGTACAGTAGACAGGCAGAAGGCCCACCTGATGGAAAGCAGTTACCGTCGCCTATGAACGTTTGCTACACCAGAAATGTCGCCAACGCGCTGCCGGCCTGGAAATTGTATGACACCCTTTTTAAAAACCCTATATTGTAGCGCTGTGGGAAAACCAGGGTTTAGAGCTCATTCCAAATACTCACAATGTGCAAGAGTAACGTTCTAGAGAACCGTTGCGTACAAGAGTGAAGCGGCTCAAGGAAGTGGGGATGAACGCTCAATCGATGGCGTGCGGTGCGGTGGTAAGAAGAAGACGAAGGCACCATTCTGAACAGTTCCTTGGAATCCCCATTGTACAGTCGGTAGAGAACGCATAGAAACGCGAAGTCTCTCTGAATGCCAAGCATATCTAAACTGTCTGTGAGTATGGGATCGACGATGCGAACGGCTCGACGTTGAATATTGTCTCGAGAATTTAGCTATTACGCGGGTGCCCCGGCCCAAAGGTGTGAGCAGTACTCCATATGCGGCCTCACCTGGGCTTCATAAAGCACAAGGCTTTGCCGCGGAGTGAAGTACTGCTTGGACTGGTTTAGCACTCCCAGCTTCTTGGAGGCAAGCTTTTCCTTGCCTTCAAGGTGACCCCTGAACTGTACATGGTTTTTTAATATAATAATAATAATTTATTTATTACAGACACAAAGATCCATAATTACAACAAATTTTATACAGACAATGTTATTATATTAAATTTTAAAAAATTAAAATGAATAAATGTCCATCAGTCAGTCAGTCCTTTATTGAAGCATTTCATTGACATATCCTTATCCCTATTAATATTATAAATGCGAAAGTAACTCTGTCTGTCTGTCCGTTTTCACGGAAAAACTACGGGGCCGATTTGGCTGAAACTCAGTATATATATATATATATATATATACATATATTCGATGCCGAGAATGAACATAGGATACTTTTATCCCGAAAAATGGGATAGTTTCCGGGATGAAAAATATATTTGTCTGTTATGCTTTTACGGAAAAAGTAAATCGGTATATATGTAATTTTAATACCGAGGAGGGACAAGGGATACTTTTTATGTCGGATAATGGGATAGATTTATGTAAAGTTATCCCAAAAAGTAGGATAGGTTTTTTGTGATTTGCCAATTTCGTCATTTTAGTCATTTGGGTCATCTTTGTCATTTTAGTCCTATTTATCCTTTTTGTACTGTGTCTCCTATTTGTCGTATTTTTCTTTTATGTCCTTTGTCTCCTTTTTGTCCTTTTAGTCCTATTTGTCTCTTTTGTCCTATTTGTCCTTTTGTCCTATTTATCATTTTAGTCCTATTTGTATTTTTTGCCATTTTTGTCCTTTTGGCCTATTTGTTATATTTATCCTTTTAGTCTTATTTGTCCTTTGAGTTCTTTTTGTCATAATTGTCCTTTTTGTCCTTTTTATCATTATTGTCATTTATATAGTTTTCAAATAGACCGGGGATAGATAAATAAAACTAGGACGGTTTGAAATAGAGGATGAAAGTTTGGATGAGATCAATTATTTCTCAAGTTTATAGATGTACAAAATTTTCGTCTATAAAAAATGCGATAGTAAGTCGATATGTCTTTCTGTTAAGCTTTCGCGGAAAACTACTAGGAATACTGGATTGGTTTTGCTGTAATTTTGTTTAAATGTAGTTTTAATGCCAAAAATGGACATTAATACTTTTCATGTCGGGAGATAGGATAGCTTGCGATATAAAATGAAATTAATCTTCCGGGTGCAAATAGCACTCATATAAACATTTAGTACAAAGTAACCCGTATTAACGCCTGCTCTTTAAACAAGAGGCAGGCACTAGCGGTTGACCCGCGGCGGGTTAAAGGTTATCCCGGAAACTAGGATAGATTTGGTATTTTTGTCCATTTCGTCCACTTGGTTCCCTGGGTCCTCTGGATTCACTGGGTCTACTGAGTCCACTTGGTCCACTAGGTCCATTGGGTCCACTGGGTCCACTTGATCCACTTGATCCACTTGGTCCATTTCGTCCATGTTGTCTATCTACTTTGTCGAGTTTTGTCATTTATGTAGTTTACAGATAGACAGGGGATGGTATAGTTTGCGATATAAAATGAAGTCAATCTCCCAGGGGCAAATACATATTAATACAATGTAACCTGTACCGCCTGCTCTTTAAACAAGAAATACACACTAGAGGTTGACCCCCGCGCAACCCCGGGGCAAACTTTAGTATTTTACATACAATTAATTATTCTATGCAGCAATCTGCAACCAGTCCCGATACATTTTTGTTTTGTTTGCAATGTCGATACTAAGGATCCCAATACTCTTAGAGATGGTAAGGAGTGTTCCCTGGAACTGAAGCGCATGTACAAATGGAGTTTTCTTAGCAGAGAATACGCAGACCTGTCTTTGTGGAGTTGAATTAGACAAGGTTTTGCCTCCCCCATTTAGAGTCTCTCTAAGGAGTTCTCTACCTCGGACACAAGTCTAACTCGACTTTTCTCCACAAATGATCGAGGGACGTTTGCACGACCAGAGTAATGCGCGTCGCCAGTGCTGCCATCCGCATAGCAATGAATGTCAATTTCAATGTCTATGGACAACATATCATCGATATACAAAATGAACAGCGTCGGCGACAACTCACAACCCTGGGGCACACCAGCTTCGATGGGCTTGATGTTAGAGCAGCAACCGTCGACAACAACTTGAATGCTGCACCTATCAAGGAAGCTGGCTAGCCATGTGCAAAGTCCCTTGGGTGTATCCCAAAGATGGTAGCTTCGACACAAGTGCGCTGTGCCAGACCCGATCAAAGACCTTAGCAATATCTAGAGCTTCCCCTTTGCTTTCAATTATTTCAGCCCAACGGTGGGTGAGGTATACCAGAAAATCCCCAGCTGAGGGACCATGGCGGTCCATGACCATATTGCCGATAATTTAAGAGATGGGACTCTTCAAGGTACCCCAGGAGTTACACGTTGATAATGCGCTCCATCACCTTTGAGAGCCAACAGGTTATTGCTATAGGCCTATAATTCACCGGATTCGTTCGGTCACTATTTTTAGGGATAGGGTGAATATGGGCGACGTGCTCCACATGGATCTAAGCGCATTCGTTACAGGTACAGACAGCCCAGTAAATATATAGACTATAGTTCTTTAATCTTATAACCATACGGTGGATGGCCAGCGTGAACGGCAGCAAGCAATCATTTGCCTTTGTGTTTGGGGCCTTAAGTGTTGCAGTGTCACACTGAACGCACATCTCGATTAATGACTTTAGTAAATGATAATGAATTAACGTGGCATTGTATTTGATTTTTATTTCGATGCGTCCGCCGCTTTGCAGTAGTCATGATCACGGAAGTCAAAGTCTATCTATTCCATGATCACGGCTGCTGAAGTGGCCGAAACGTCGAAATAAAATGCCTCACTTAAAACATTGTTTTAATTATGTGAGTTAGTCACGAAAACTTAAGAAAATACTATGTTAGTAAATGAGTTTGCGAATTATCAAGACAGCGACCAGCGAGATACTAAAACATCTTGAGGCTGACAGTACGTGGTAATGGTCAGCGGGCCAAGATTGTTCATAGGAAGTAATTTTGGAGAGTTTATTTGGTAATCTTTGATATTCACATTTTTGATGGATATACAAACTTTTTGTATATGTTAAATTTGAATTTAATATTGGAATGCGTGGCTGTCTTTTACGTTGTTTCTGCCACCGTTGAAGTTTGTCTTGAAAATATATCTTGTAACAACGAAAACCTCTCGTATTCATTAATCGTGTCTTCTTAGCCCCCAACATTGTTTATGGGCCCAGGCAGCCCAAGTCCATAGCGCTGTTATAATAATAGAAAGTTTACAAATCGGAAATTATTCAAAAGCAGTATAATTAATTGCGAAAAGGTGCAGAACGATGAGCAGTATGTCGATGCGAATCGAGCCCTTGGACAAGGATAATTACGATAGCTGGAGAATTCAGGTACAAGCTCTATTAATTAAAACAATGAGTGGAAGTACGTAAGTGGCAAGGTTCTTAGACCAGCTGAGATTAATAAAGCTGAACGCTGGGTGGAAGAGGACGAAAAAGCCAAAGCCGATTTGATTCTTTCGATGAGTGGAAGCGAACTTCGCAATATTAGAGGTTGTAAAACTTCCAGAGATGTTTGGCTGAAATTGGAGTCAATATATGCATCGAAGGGACCCGCTAAGAAGGCTACACTTTTAAAACGTTTAATCCTCCACAAAATGTCGGGGACAGGAAATGTTAGAAAACATTTGGATAAATTTTTCGACGCTGTGGATAAGCTTGCAGACATTGGTATAAATACCAACGAAGATTTAGTATCTCTCATGTTGTTATACAGTGTGCCCGGACATTTTGAAAGCTTTAGATGTGCGATTGAGTCGAGAGACGAGTTGCCGAAACCAGAGGCCTTAAAAATTAAAATGCTGGAAGAGCATGAATCCAGAGACGCAAATAAAAATCAGGATGAAGGTGATTTGTACACAAATGCGAAAAAGTGTTTTAAGAAGAGTAAGAAAGGCGGAAATTGCAAAAGTACAGTTGAAGACAAAACTAATCTAAATAAGAGAGGAACTGAAAAGAAAGAAGGTTTTAGGTTTAAATGTTATAAATGTCACGAACGAGGACACAAAGCATCGGAGTGCAAAAATAAAGTAGGTAGAAAAGCACAGAAAGAAGAAACACATTGTATTGATAACGTTCTAACCACTTTTAATGCTTTAGATGTAGAAGTTTCTAATGCTGTAAATGTTCAAAAACATGACTGGATTTTGGACAGTGGGTGTACGTCTCACTTCTGTAATGATGCGAGTAAGTTCGGAGACACTTTAAAAATGACTAGCGGAGAACTAAATTTAGCGACGCATGTAAGTACTATATATAAAAGGTAAGGGTACTGTAAGCTTGTCGGCATGGAGCGAACACTCGAGGGATATATTTGAACTACGTGATACGTTATTTGTTCTTAATCTAAGGGCGAATTTAATTTCAGTAGCCAAAATAACAAATAACGGTTGTAATGTTATGTTCAATAACGATGTAGCTTAGGTTATTGATAAGAATGGTGAAATTAAATTGACAGCATATCGTAGAGGTAATTTATATTGTTTAAATAGCCCTGAATATATATTTAATTTGAGTGATTCGAATGCTGATATACGTTGTTGGCACGAGCGATTAGGGCATTTGAATGGTAAAGATGTTGCTAAGATTTTAGGTAAATTAGGTGCTAAGTTTGACATGACCGAAGTACGAAACTTACGTGATTGCGATATTTGTGCTACAGGAAAAATGACCGCGTTACCTTTTTCTGATTCCCATAATCCTTGTAGTGAAAAATTGAAAATAGTGTATTCTGATATTGTAGGACCTATGAGATGTGAATCTATAGGGGGAGCAAAATATTTTATAACATTTATCGACGATTGTACACGTTGGTGTGAAGTTTATTTTCTAAGTGCGAAAAATAAAGCCTTAGATGCCTTTAAGGTGTATAAAAGTCACGTTGAGAACTTGACGGGACTGAAGATCAAATATCTCCAGACCGACAATGGAGGAGAATATTGTAACTCGGAATATGATAAATTTTTGAAACAAGCAGGCATACAGCGAAGATTGACCGTGCCTCGAACACCGCAGCAGAATGGAATAGCAGAACGAATGAACCGGACCTTGGTAGAAATGGCAAGGTGTATGCTGTTGAGTACTGACCTTTCCTCAGGTTTTTGGGCTGAAGCGGTAGATACGGCATGTTATGTCAGAAACCGTTGTCCTACTAGAAGTTTACAGGGCGAAATTCCTTACGAAAAATGGCGAAACGAACCGGTGAAAATTGAATACCTTCGAAGATTTGGAACTAAGGTACATATACTAGATAAAGATCCAAGTAAAGACAAATTTGCAGCAAGAGGTATTACTGGTAACTTTGTCGGATACCCGAAGAACGCCAAGGGATATCGTGTGTGGATTCCCGAGCGAAGGCAGTTCATGATTGCGACAGATGTGAAATTTCACGAAAGTGCAAATATACGAAAGGACATGTCGAAGCAAGAGCCGAGCCTATTAAACATTACGAAAGACGACGATCAGGATTTCATCGAAATCGATTTCACAAAATCGAATTTTCCAGTTGAAAAACATAGGCATGAAGCAGAAGAGGTTGACAATATGCAAGACATATGGAGTGAATGTCAAGAATATCCTGCAGAGTGTGACCAAGGCGAGTCTTCATCTAGACGTTTACAAGCGGAGCAGCAAGCCGAAGAAACAAGGCGTGATAACACGCTTGATCAGCTAAGAATGACGACGAGAACTCCTGGTAGACCTAAAATATTACGCACAGGAAGCGTAGGCCGAACAAAGAAAATCTATCAAACGAGAGAAGTTGAGCGATCTGTAACTTCTACTGATGCAAATGAGGTTGAAGATGTTGCTGGATCAACCGAAATCACCTTGAAAAATGCTTTGAAAAGTAATGATAAACCTGATTGGGAGGAAGCCATATTATATGAAATTAGAAGTTTAGTTCAGAAAGGTACATGGGAGATAGTAAAGAGACCCAAAAACAGGAACATCGTAGGCTGCCGCTATGTGTTGACAACAAAGCAGAACGTCGACAAGAGTCTAAATAAGAAAGCGAGACTTGTAGCACAAGGTTTCAGTCAGCGATATGGGGTCGACTATGAGAAAACCTTTGCACCTGTTGCTAGACTAGACACCTTCAGATTGTTAATGGCTCTCGCAGTTGAATTGAACTTGGAAATTCACCAATTAGATATAAACACTCCTTATTTAAATGGATCCTTAGATGAAGAGATTTACATGGAGATACCAGAACTATTGAGAGAACGTTTAATTAAGCTTATGAATCGTGAGGGAGAAGGTCCAATGATTAAAAATCGTGCGCAAATCATGCTGAATAAATTGGATAGTGGTTGCGATTCATGCTTATTGCGGAAATCATTGTATGGTTTGAAGCAAGCTGGACGTCAATGGAATCTCAAACTCAACAAGAAGTTGGTCACTATGGGATTGAAGCAAAGTCTGAACGAGCCATGTTTATACTTTAAACAAATTGCAAATAGCTATTTGTTTGTATTGGTTTATGTAGACGATATTTTGGTGGCAAGTCAAGAAAGAGGTTTAATTATTCAATTTAAAGATGAGCTGTCAAGAGAGTTCGAATTAAAAGATTATGGTCAGGCAAAATATATTTTACGAATAGACATAAGGAGAAATAATAATGACAATGTCATTATTTTATCACAGAAAAACTATATTGAAAATTTATTGAAACGTTTTTCAATGGAAAATTGCAATAAAGGTGCAACGCCGATGGAAATTAATTCCAAACATAAACCAGAAGAAAAACGCGATGACGACGAAAGCGATAAAAATTGGCCATATCGAGAATTGATAGGTTGTTTGAATTACCTAAGCAATGCAACTAGGCCAGATATAGCTAATGCGGTGAGTAAGTTAAGCCAAAACGTTACGAATCTTGAAAAACCTGATTGGAAATCTGCAAAACGTGTATTACGTTACCTGAAAGGGACCATACAACGTAGTTATCGTATACAAGAAAACTGGTAATTATATACAGGGTTTCTCGGACGCAGATTGGGGGAATTGTTTACTAGACAGACGATCTTACTCAGGTTATGCATTTATTTTAGGTGGTGCGTGTATATCCTGGGAGTCTAGGAAACAGCGTAGCGTGGCGACATCGACTTGTGAGGCAGAATATGTCAGCCTTTCTGAAAGTATGAAGGAGGCAGTCTACCTGAACAGTCTAATGAAAGAAGTAGGGCTCATGAGGTATGCTCGAGTGATTGTTCATGCCGATAACCAAGGGGCTATATTTTTAGCTCAAGACCCAATGTTTCATGCGCGTAGCAAGCATATTGATATTCGATATCATTACATTAGGGAGGTTCTAAGGGATACGAACAACATTCGAGAAATGTGCCCACTGAATCTATGTTGGCAGACGTGCTTGCTAAGCCATTGGCTAGTGTTAAACACTACAAGTGTTTAGATGGTTTAGGTATTAAGTCATGCTAGTTTATTTTTTGAATGTTGTAATTAAATTTAAATTTATAGGGGCGTGATGGATATACAAACTTTTTGTATATGTTAAATTTGAATTTAATATTGGAATGCGTGGCTGTCTTTTAAGTTGTTTCTGCCACCGTTGAAGTTAGTCTTGAAAATATATCTTGTAACAACGAAAACCTCTCGTATTCATTAATCGTGTCTTCTTAGCCCCCAACAATTTTCTCATAAAGTTTACCTTCACTATTAATTAGTACATGGTAATTGGAACAATATGGGCGTTGAGATACTATCTATAAATCATTAGAACGAGACAAAGGAATTTTAAAACATTTATTTGCTTTTTCTTCACTAACCCCCGGTTTCTATATTTTACCGACGGTTTACTGTAATAGTAAGTGATTGATTTTGAAGCTACCAATAACCGATAGTTGAGAGGGCTATACGAGCGTTTCACAAGCTCATTGACAATTAGTAGTACTGTCAGTTATCAGTAACTAATTCCCTCCCAAGCGTTTTGCTAACGCAACGTAGTTGTGGTCATAGAACACACAACTAAACTTAATTCAATGAGTTGAGGTATAGGTAGAAAATAAAAACATTTTCAAAAGAAGAGATCTTTTGGGATATACGATTGTCATTAAAAATCAATATTTCAAAATCAATCTGCTTTAAAAATACTTTAAAATTACAGAGCCATTTTATATGAATTTTGCATGAACAAAACGCAGTAATGTAAACAACATATAAACTTCTTAAATAATGATTCTTCCAATGTCACTGGACTTGTTGCAAAAAAAGTGAAACAGTGTTGTCAATTCAGAATTTTTTCAATAGCTTTAGTGATTTGTGGTTTTCGATCGCAATTTTTTTTTAAATAAGACTAAAATAACGATTTTTATGGTTTCAGAGTCAAATGAAGAAAACTTTGTGGGAACCTTGTCCGATTTTTTGTTTTCATTCAATTGTTTTAGGGAACTTTTTGTAATACTACTGCTTCTTTTGGGATAATGTTATAGTTATTCGCCGTTTCACACAGATGTAACGATGGATTTAATGTGTTATTTGAAGCGATGTTGTTATTTATTGTCAATAACGTTAAATATTGACAGTTAGTACGTACTAATACGTTATCTATCAATAATGTTATATTCATTGACATAGTTATTTTTAACGCTATATTTAAGACGCATTAGGTCACAATCGATAACTATAACGTTATCGTAGGTGAAGCTCAAGAATAACAAAAAACTGTAGTCTAATAACTTTCGAACCTTTGACCTTATTATTAGAAAGGTGGCATTAACCATATAAGTTTCTTATATCTGTACTGGCAACAACTGAGAACTGAGAACTTTATTGTTGTTCTAAATATTTGTCGACGAAAATTACGAACATTGCGAAAATTATTAAAATTATGAAGATAACCAAAGTGATTAAAATAACGAAAATGATGAAAATAACCAAACTGACAAAAATTATGAAAATGACGAAAGTGACGAAAATGACGAAAATAACCAAAATGACCAAAACGACCAAATTGACAAAAATGACATCACAAAAACAAATCTATTCTACTTTCCATGAAAACCTTTACATAAATCTATCCCAAACTCTCTATTCCCGAATGAAAAGTATCCTATGTCCATCCTACAAAATGAACTTACATATATACCAAGTTACAGCTGAATTGGTCCAATAGTTTTCTGTGAAAGCATTACAGGCAAACAGAAAAATATACTTTTATCCCGGAAACTATCCCATTTTTCGGGATAAAAGTATGCTATGTTCATCCTCGACATCAAAAAAGGTATATATACTGAGTTACAACCAAATCGGTCTAGTGTTTTTTCCGTGAAAGAGTAACAGACAGACAGACAAAGTTACTTTCGCATTTACAATATTAATACGAGATGAATAGTAAAGCAATACTTGAATTAGAATTAGAACTGTTAAAGATAAAAATAGTAAAGAAAGATATAAATAAGAATTAAATCCAAGTCAAAAGACGTAAAACAATTGAGTTTAATTTAATTTAAAATCACATATTAATAACGACAAAAATTGGGTGGTAATAAAATTCCTAGGAATAGTAGTGTTGACAACCAGCGGTTATAATATAGAAACACTTCATCTGTCGTTTCCATACAAAAAGTCTACCGATCGGTTAGAAAATCCCTCCCATCGGTAGTTGGTACTTTCATGAGTAACTAGTTACGAACAGTTCATTATAGAAACATCAGTAGAGTTACCAGGCGGTAATATTCTAACCATCGGTATCAAAACGAATCGTTTTTGCAATATTAAAACCGGGCATAAGTGAAGTGATAAAATGAAATACAAACCACAATGACAAGTGTGATTAGTGACTTTGTTAGGATGTTAGGCTTCTTTATTTCCTTTTCATGATCTTGAGGATAATTATGACGAATCTTAGGGTATGCATGTACTCTTGATACTGCTTATTAATATAGGGCATATTTTTTGCACCAAAAAATGGGATCATTTCTATAAAGTCGAAAATATTGCAAGTTCTAGTAAAGTCAAATACAACACAAATTAGGTCGCAAAATATATAACAACATTCGCTTTAGCAAGTGCAAAGTTTATAAAATGTTCAATAAGCATAATTATTTTGTAAGTAAAGCAAATGTATTGCTTTTAGTTGCAAAGTAATATTTCTGTTGGGACACCCATTTATCCCGATTCTAGTTTTTTCCTTTTGACACTTCGATTATGAGTCAATGAGTCATGCCCTTATACATTATCAATTTGATTTCATATAGAAATAGAGTTTATCTATGATATTATAAATTTATAAAAATAATGTGTCTCTGCATTAAAGAACAGACTATAAAAATGACTGGCAGCTCCTTTAGATATGGTCCTGCCCTGAAAAAATAAAAATTTTGAACCGATTCCAGCGCCATCTACTGGGCCTAATTGTGAATCTAAACTATCCCTGGGCCCGCTCAAACACTTTTCTTTTACACCTTGGGTTACATTATTGAAGTTAGTAGGGATCCCTACTAACTTCAATAATAATATAGCCTATATTAATCTGGGATAATGTAGCATTCTACTGGTGAAAGAATTTTTGAAATTGGTTTAGTAGTTTTTGAGTTTATTCTTTACAAACATACAAATTTTTCCTCTTTATAATATTAGTTATACTTATATAGTTGAAGAATGTGATGCAATTTTTTAGATTTCTTGTTTATGAATAAGATTCTAATGCTTATACAATTTTTTACACTATCTATATTCCTTTCTATTTAGAAACATAACTATAGGTGTGCAAGCATCAAAAGTAAAATAAACTATTAGAAAGTGTATAGTGCAGTGACCAACACCAAAAAAAATTGAAGCTGAATATTAACAATATAGTTATACAATAGAAGCTATGTAAGAAACAGTTTAAGATATTTTTACAAGTAATTACATACATTGGGTATGGTCTCCCATTGAGCCATTAATGCTTTATGAGGTGACCGAGCTATGGTGGCACTCCGTCCACCAGGAGCTGCATCATGGAGAACCAAATCATACTCCCCGTTAGTGAGAAGGCAGCGATTGTGTTTGTCATAGACAATAAGCTCACTGCCATAGAGCTTTGTCCATTTATTCTCAGTTGAATTCTGGTGGTCAGATGATTTTAGTCTCTTTGTTACTGGCTCTGGAAGAAATTTATTATAAATATTAAACTACTCATAATAAAATTTTATTTATTTGTTATTTCTATGGCTACAAGGACTAAGTCAAATAAACAAGAGTATAGTTCCAAGTTAAATTGACATCTAAATGGAATTGCCTGTAAATTTGATTATTTTATATTAATTAAATATTCTTTGTTTATTCTATGTTTTATACCATATACACCAGTTATACTAATATGTAAATTAAATTTGACTATTATGTGTATAAAACTATTGTAATTGAAACATGGACACCACCCGGGGGTTTTTGGCGGGAACTGGAAGGAGATGCTGTGCTGTGCAGTTTTATTTTCTAAAAATGTGTAAAATTACTCTAAAATGAACAATAGTTGTGGGATATTGATAGTTTTTAAGTATTAATTATGTGTTTTGTGAGAAATGTGAACTGTATAGTTAAATGTGGCCTTTTGAGTTGTCACGAGAAGTCCGTTTAATGGCACCAGCTGATAACCTACAGTTCAGCTGTGTTACATATAGGCTTAAGAACATGAAGAAACTACATTTGAAAAACCTGTGAAGTGCCAAATATCCAAAACAGACTTGGCTTAAAGGTCTAGAAACCAAGCCATAAATCCATAAAAAAAATAGACACCCTAACATATACTTTTGTGTGTTTGAAATGGGCAAATTATGCTGTACTAGTAGTAGTAGTTGTACTAGTAGATTAACCTTATTTCCCTGTGTGTTTTGTGCATATAAAGAATTTGAATTATTCACCATAGTTAATTACTAATTAACTATGGTGAAGAATGAAATATAATCTATCTGACATACCTTCACAATCCCCATTAGTTATTTCAGTTGAACTAGAAGCTCCATTTGCTACATTATTTGAGGTCTTTGTCACTGTGACCCTGAGCATTAACATATAGGACTTTACATTTGGACCCTGGGACGGGCTGAATGTGTCACTAGAGATGGATACTGCGGAGGCCATGGCTGGGGGCTCTGATGTTGATGGATTGAGGGGCACTGAACAACTACCCACCTGAAAAATTTCAAATGTGATAGTTTCGTAAACAAAAATTATTCTAATGGTGCAAGTCTTATTATAGTGTCCAAGAATATTTAGTGAGAGGTAAGAACAGAGAGATATATAAAATGTGACAGTATTTTGAATAAATTGTAAGGAATCAAATAAATAAGTCTACTATGTAACACATTGCAATCTTATGAAAAGCTACCTAAGTATTAAGTGCTATTCTCAATTATATGTATGTATAAAACCTATATAACATTTAGTTATCAATAAAAACAATTTGATTTGTGAATCAAACATTTGATCTTCACTATTCTCTGGTAATGAAATATTTAAAAGAAAATACCTTCATTTTATTAACTTAAAGACCAAAAACAGAATGAAGACATATATTTAGTTTTAGTATTTTCACCTTATACTATAGCTGCTGGCTTAGATAGCAAAAAGAACACTGGCCCACAAAAAATAAAATGTAGTCTGTACCTTTGCACACCCATCTATTCTTTTGTGTTTCAATATGCTGAATCCAAATCTGGAGTCAGTTTAGTCCATATGCCCTCAAAATGAGGGTTTATGGACCAAGAGAAAGAAAAAATAGTTTATTTAGAACTAGAACACAAATGAGAATACATTACACTAGCATAAAAATAAATGTACAATGTAATATGCACTAAAAAAATCAAAAGACTGAATCTGGGGTCAGTTTGGTCTACACACTCTTAAAATTTTGAGGGTGTATGGATCTGCTTCGAAATGCATAAGAATAGATAGGTCTGCTCAAAAGTGCAGACCACTTTTTATTTTTTGTGGGCCAGTGTAATTAAAGTGTATTTATTTAAATAATTCACAGGGATTTTTGAAAACATGAATTAATTTATATTTATGTGAAAATTACTTTGATTTATACCCAGTCCAAAAACCTTTTGCTATAAAGACATTTTCATGAAATTTCATAATTATATGTACTTCATAAAGAATAAAGAAGAATTATATACCACAACATACAAAAAACCTATAGGATATAGATGAAATGTGTTCACAATTGAAGTTAGATGGACAGCTGCAGCTTGGCTAAAAATTGTATTATATTTTATGAGTATAAAGAAATGTGGAAATAGATATAAAATGATGTACATACAGACACTTCGACTATTGCTGATGAGCTCTCTTTTCTCTTTTTATGACATATCTTCAAAAGCAATGTCTCCACTTTAACTTGATATTCTCTAGAGTCCTCTAAGCTTTTGTCATAGAAGCCAAGAAATGTGAGAGTCATGTAACCTCCTAAACTATTTGGTTGCAACTCAGTACTCTTTTTTAAAGTGATTTTCTCCAATAAGCAATCCACTTTAAAACCAACGCGACTTTTGTTACTCCTGGACATTCTGCGCTTCATGTATGACAAAGTTCTATTCAAAAATATTGGCTGGAAGCAGTTTCAAATAATACACTAAGATTTCATTGAACAGTAAGTTTATAAATATGATAATTTAATTATACCTACCGAGAGCATATTACGTGTTCTCAGGAATCTGTATATTTGTGTAGGCTCTGAAAAATATGTTTTTAATCACATTATATTGTAACAGGTAAAAGGAAACGATCACTTACACTTAACCACCATTCTTACTTTCGAATGCTTGCAGAAACAACTCATGGTCTGCTTGCAAGTGGTCAATTTTGGAATTTTTATTAGCTTCACTATCTTTGTCACGCTTCTTGGGAGGCATTTTTTGAGCTTTTTAGCTATAAACCTAAAATATTAATGGAACCGCCAAGTTCATCGGTTCGTTGACATGACAGCGTCAGGTTATAGGGATGCCACATAAAACGAAAATAGTCTCACATTAGCGATTTTTTACTTTCTGTTCATTTAAATAAGAAGATTTACAAGAACATCAAAGTACGTCTTTTATTTATTTAATATGATTATCATAGTCTTACTGAAATGTTTAATTTTGTAACGTAGCGTTTGATTTCCTTTAATACTAATTTTATTATAAATTATTACAGACCGTAGCCTGTATAGAATCAATAACAAGGAAGCATTGCGATTTTTTCATTATTGCAACAGCTTTGTAATCAAGCTACAGATTTATGTTCAACCCCAATAGTCTTACACATAATTCTTATTAAGTACTGTAGGTATATCTTTAATAACTGAACTATAAAAAACTATGCAGTTTTTTTTTTACTGCTCTAAGTTGAATAATGAAGTACAATGCAATTAAATACATCAATGCAAGTTCAATTCACCCTGTTAAGGTACATTTTAATTTAATCGAATTTACGAAAACATAAAATTAATAGGCCACATTTACAAACAACTGTATTTAATATATATTAAATTAGCGAAAAATATCTAAGGCAGATTGTTGTCAACTTGTCATTCACATAAACCTAATATTTCCAGACAAAAATTTAAATGTCAATCTGTCAAAACAATGTCAAATAGAGTAGAGCCCTAACCCCTTGCCAATGGCAAAATCAATGCCAAGTGCGTTGGAGCTACAATTTTTAAAAAAGTGAAGTGATCCCTTACCAAAAATAGAATCCCTTTCCCCTTCAAAGAGCAATACAATTATCTTCACCCGAAACAGAGAACCTCCATTCCTTAATATCAAAGTTAATAATAATCTCATTAAAATTGTTAAAACTCTTAAAACCTACGTTTTCTCCTTATCAAAGCACTGGCGACTTTTAGAAAAGTATTTAAATATTCCATTGACTTTAACTATTTTTTATTCCTTCTGTCATCGTGTTAGCGAATACATATATTGCATCTGGCTTAGCCTAATCTATTATTTTTCTCCTAAATTAGTACAGCTTTCTAAACTGGAATACAGGTTAGAAGGCTAAGGCGGAAGCTCCGCTTCACTTTGCTCCCGCTTTGGATTACGTGTTTATTTTTTTATAGCTCCCCTAAATTCACTTTATATCGCAAATAATAAATAAATGCGACGTATAAAAAATTCTTTAGTATTTAAACACTAGCTACATTTTCAATAAAATCTGGCATAAATGTCTTGATACGGAAACATTTTTTTTCTAATCTGCTAGCAACATTTTGAATGAATAATAGAATGAACATACGCTTTAATGTCAAGTAACATTAAAATAAAGGTCTTTAAATAGTATTTTTGTAAACTTTATGTATAACCCTACCATAACGTCGAGAACACGAACTATTTTTTTGGCTTCTAGCAATATTCTAGCCTATTTGTAGTCAAGATCAGTGAATTATAACAAAGCTAATCCATCCATGTTATTTTAATTTTAGCGCTGATTCAAGTCTAAAATCCATTAAAAGTAATGTAGATATAACAATGCTACAGTTCACACGAGAAATAATTTTTGTCGTTTACCAAGGATATCAAGCGGAATTTAAACATAAAAATCTTTTCGTTATATTTTGACGATATTTACCAATGAACAACCGACATGGCGGGGTTATAAAGGTTTGTTTAGCTACTTTTAATAAAATAATTGTTCTGTAAATTATTGCTCTGGCCTACAAAATTATAATCAATCAATCAATAACTCATTTTTGTACACCAATACAAAAAAGATCTTACAGGCTAAAACTATGTCTCATTATGCACAAAGGGCGGTCTTATCACAAAAAAAGGATCTTATACAGACAATCCCGGGATTGAATTGAGATTATAATGACGATGGTGGTCTACATAATACATAGTACAATTTCTTACATTCTATTAATAAATATATAAATGCAGTGTATACAGATGTTTTATATATTAAATAGATATAATATACTTAATTTACTATCACACAAATGCGTATCTACAATAATATATGAATGTTTATGGATAAATATATATAATAGGTTGCGGAAAAAATCTTTTCACATATAGTATGTATGAACTTGTAATAAGATCTCTTTGGCTATACCATTTGTATCTGTAAGTTTTAATTTTAAAGAAGACAATTCCAAATTCAAATTAGGAAAATGTGTGATTTTCATTTGTTTTCTTATTGTTAAAATGAGTGAATCTAATGAAGAAATTCGATACATTTTAAAATTTTACTACAAAAAAGATAAAAATGCAACACAAGCCGCGAAAAAAATTTGTGATGTTTATGGACCTAATGCAGTATCTGTGAGAGTAGCGCAAATTTGGTTTAAGCGTTTTTAATCCGGAAATTTTGATATCAAAGATGCACGTCGCTCTGGTCGCCCTGTTACGTATAAAATTGATGCCATTTTTGAAAAAGTAGAGCAAGATCCGCATATTAGTAGTTACGATGTAGCTGGAGAAATGGGAATTGACCACAAAACGGTTTTGGCACATTTGAAAAAAGCTGGGTACACGAAAAAGCTCGATATTTGAGTGCCTCATGAGCTCACTGAAAGAAACCTAATGAACCGTGTACTCATTTGTGATTCTTTATTATGACGTAATGAAACCGAACCATTTTTGAAGAAGCTGATAACTGGTGATGAAAAGTGGATCACGTACGACAAGAACGTGAGAAAAAGATCGTGGTCAAAGGCCGCTCAGGCTTCACAGACTGTGGCGAAACCCGGGTTAACTCGCAACAAGGTGATGCTGTGTGTATGGTGGAATTGGAAGGGCATTATTCATTATGAGCTGTTATCATCAGGCAGGACCATCGATTCTGAACTGTATTGCGAATAACTGATGAGATTAAAGCAAAAAGTTGAGAGAAAGCGGCCGGAATTAATCAACAGAAGGGGTGTGGTTTTTCATCATGATAACGCTAAACCTCACACATCTTTAGCCACTCAGCAAAAATTACGAGAGTTTGGCTGTGAGGTGTTAATGCATCCGCCGTATAGTCCTGACCTTGCACCTTCAGATTTCACCTGTTTCGGTGTCTGCAGAATTCCTTAGGCAGTATCAGGTTAACATCTCGAGAGGACTGCCAAAACCACTTGTCTCAGTTTATTGATCAGAAGCCCCAAAATTTTTATAGCAATGGGATTACGTCCCTACCTACACGATGGCAAAAAGTTATCCAATAAAATGGCACCTACATACTTTAGTCAAATGGTAAATAAACTTTATAAAAAAACTTTTGAATTTTTATATAAAATGCGAAGAAACTTTTTCCCCAACCTAATATGTACGTATATTTAAATATCATATTCCAAGGACAGGTAATATTTTCTGATCATTGTTTTAAATATCGGTAGCGCTTTTGCTAATTATAATTTTGAATATTATAGTCATTATTATTAAAATAAACATCATAGGTTATGTCGAAAAAATACACGCATATCGTAAATAAAGCAACCTGATCCTTGCACGATGTTTGACGTACTACCTCCTCTGGGATAACGTTACAGATATAGGCCGTTCCACGCAAATGTGGCGATGGGTGTAATGCGTTATTTGTGCTCTAATTGGGCCACAATCATGATATTATTGCAGGTCCTCCGCCATAAAAATTGGAGTTGCTAGAGTTTAGACAAATTTGCGAAACTGGCGCCCCTTTTATTTTCTAAAAATATTTTTTGGCAAAGTATCTCTTTCACCGCGATATTGGTAAAATCAGTGCCAAAGGCTTTGGAGCCAAAACCAACACGAATAGGATAGATCTATCTTGATTTCATGATATTTTGAATTGATATGATGAACTCTTAATTTATTTGATGAATCCAACACAGGAAACGCTTTTTAAGAAGACTAATACTTCTATAATAAATATGTTAGCATACGGTGGTAATATACAATGTATAAGCCCACTATTAATAAAAGAAAGTTAAGGAAAACCCTGCGATATTTACAAAGAAATGCAATCAAAATGGGCATTGATGGAATATTACTCAAGCGTTTAAACTATATTTGCGAAGTAAATCATGAATCTATGAAAAAGGGATCAAATAGAATGCTTATGCTGGCCATTATCAGTGCTTTATTAGTGTTATTTACAAGCGTTAGCGTGGTGAATAGTTTTTTAAGCGCAAGATGTTTATTACCTAGTAATTACTTAGTTTGGGAGGCAACGCGGCCTCTCGCAGATTGTCGCTATTGCGAGAACGTTACGAAACCTATTATATTGCGAAATGTTAGCAGGGACCAATTTAAAGTAAGTATGCATTAAAAAAACGAAATCATATCGAGATAATTTTTGATATCCAAAACAAGATTTTTTAAATTCATAACACGAAAGCCTTGCCATTTCGGGGTTAACACTTTACTCGGCTGCTAGCCAGATATTCGATACATGCATTTTGGTTGTGGATGGATGGAGTGGGTAGGGGGGGAAGGTATACTTACACTTTTTGCAACCCCTATGGTCCGGAGTTACCCATAGCCTCGTCTATTATCACTAATATTATTGTGATGGATGGTTAAAGATCACAACCAGTGATATAAGTTAGATTATCTTCAGACTAAAGCACATGAGATGGGCGAACATGCTGAGGTAGCGGCCGCCAAGTGCCAGAACCGACTCATAACCAACCATTTATTTAATATACACGAAAAGTTAAGACACCATAATGTTTCATACCAAAACATTTGTATTATTTATTTAAAACATTTGTATATCAATTTAGTGGACGACTAGCAAGATGGATTTTATTATGTCAATGTATTAATAAATTAATGATAGCAATATTTAAATACATTGCAGAACAAAATTTTTTTTTATGTGGATTAAATATAAATAAATGTGATTGTTATAAAAAAATATTTATAATTTTATATTTATTTGCCATTGAATGTTTTCATGTTTACTCTTGTAGTGTATGTGAATGTGCTCTGTTGTTTTTTCTTAATTTTTTGAAGACTTACTCTGTTTTTTTGGTTATTTTTCTGTTGATTACTGGCTTTCTTTTTAGACTTTGAAAGGATTGTACAGCTTTGGACCTATGATATATAAGTGCAATATTAGGGAAATAATAAGTGAGGTTATGTTTATTAAAAAAATAGTATTTGAAGATCTCCGGACCATAGGCATTATAGTAAGGGTAGTATGCCTCTAAATTTGTGTATCAAACACCTATAGATTTACCCATTACTGTACTAATTTTCTTAAGATAACAATTTAAATAGTGAGGTCTATATTAGCTGCTCAGAAGCTAATGTGGTTGTCTATTTTTTGAAATTTTATAGTTCAATGTAACATAACTTTTTAACTAAAATCCTTTTTCACTTGTTTTCTGGATTTCACCATTTTGGATTGCTGGAGTTGTATCACAGTTGTAAGAGTTATAGTTATTTGAATCAAAAAATTATTATATTTGTTACAACTGTTTTTAAATTTCATTTTCAGGTTTATGCTTATTCTGCAGGTCCTATAATTGTTAAAAATGCAATTTCCAATTGGAGAGCTACCAAAGAGTTTAATTTTGGTATGTTTAAGAGTCTTTATGAAGAGACTGCAGGTGGCTATGAGAGCTTTGAAGATGGATGTCAGTTTCTGAACTTTAAGACAGATCTGTTTAGTTTAAAAGAGGTATTTGATATGCCTGTTGCCAGAGTGAATAATGAGCCAGGATATGAGCCTTGGTATATTGGATGGTTTGTAATATTTTCATCATGATAAGAACTTGAATGAAATGTTTTGCTTATAGTAACAAAGTACCATAGATTAGGCCGTCTACCTGTTTGTCAGCTTCAAGGAATAAAAAGCAATGTTTTGAGAAAAACATAATATAGTAACTTGTTGTTTTTAACAAAGTTTCAAATCTTTTCATACACTTGATATTTTATTCTCCTGGGAAGTGGGAGGTCTGATTTTTCAATCAACAGATATATAGTCAAGGTGGTGAAGTCTGTCGATGGGGTAAGTTCATACACCACTCATTTTAACTGTTTTTAACGCCAACTACAATTCGAAGACAGATTTCAGTGGTTTCTTACCTTCACTGACTGATTTGTTGTCATAAGTATACAAAGATGGAAATAATGAGAGGTGTATTGAGTTCCTTCCTCTACTGATGGACTTCACCAGCTTCACTATAAGTAATTCAAAGGATAAAATACAACATAACCATGTTAAAAATGACAGTTGGATGAATATAGTAATTGTTTCATTTTTGTATTCTTATCAGATTATAATGTAGTTGATAGTAACTTTTATTTGATGAGTGAAAAATTAGACTAATCAATATAGATATTAAGCCTCCAATATGTACAGTAAGGTATTAAATTGGAAAAGTTCTATTTGGTTGCTAAAATATATACATTGTTTATTTTTAATTGCTTTTAGGGGAAATTGCCATCCTGATATTTTGCCATTAATGAGACAGTATTATGATGTACCTGATTTTTTACCTGAAGATGCTGAGTTTCCAGCAACAGAGAATATATTTTTAGGATTTGAGATAGGAGCTGTGATGCATGTATGTGATAAAATTCAATTCTATTTTCTTAGACTACATTTTTGTTCTAAAATCATAACTAACCAAAAATATTGATATAATTTTATTATTTCTTACCTGTACAAAGCTTTGAATATGATTTGATACAGAATTAGTTCATAGAAGATAAGATACAAAACCCATAGTTGTGTTAGTCCTATTTTATATATTATCATAAATGCCATTTCAATATTTTCTCATTTTTATAAAGCAGTTGGCAAGAGCTATAGGTACCTATATATCATAAGACGAATTTTTCCCACGGCTACGCCCGGTGTCAACCCCTAGGCAGTAGCTTTGTTTTACATACATAAAAACTTAATTCAGTTTTATATATATAATAACAACAAAGAAACTAAGTCCATATAGTCTAGACAACTGCCCAACAAAATGTAGAGGCGAGTCGAAGCCAACCAGATTTGAAATTATACAATGATTGACATATTGCTTATGACAACATAGGTACCTATTTGTTAGTGAATTGAAAAAACACGATTGCAACGCGATCTATTTTGCTAATCTGTTTATTCTATCATTTCAATCCGTTTACTAGTTTCACGTGATGCTCTCTCCTGGTCCAAATTAACCCCCAGATTTTTTCACATTTTTAAATGCATTATACAAACTCAACCAATTTGCAAATTTATTATATTACTAACTGTGCCCGCGACATCGTCCGGGTGGATTTTTTTTGCGTACTCCTCTAAGAAGTAAAAAAAAGTAGCCTAAGTTATTCCTTATAACATCAGCTATTTGCCAGTGACAGTCGTCGATTAGTCGAAGTTACAGACAGATACAGACAAAAAAAGATTAATTTTTTGATATAAGTACCATATATATTTTCATACGCATTTAGTAAAAAAGCTGTTATTTTGATATTACAAACAGACACTTCAGCTTTTTATCAGTATAGATAGAAGATAATACCATTACTTTCTTTTTCATGGTTATTTCAGTTAGACTATATACAAAGACTGATGTGGCAGGGACAAGTGAAAGGTGTAAAAATCTGGTCTATAGCTCCAGTACCAGAGTGTGAACATGTTTGCCACAAATTCCAGTATTATGTTGAGCCTGGCGACATTGGTTTGTATTTCATTACCTACTGGCTGTACTCACGACTTCGGCATTCGGATTTTTCTTTCGCGGAACCCTAAAAAAATGTAATGTAGCCTAAGTTACTCCTTATAACATCAGCCATCTGCCAGTATAAGTCCCGTCAAAATCGGTCCAGCCGTTTCAGAGATTAGCCGGAACATCCAGACAGAGAAAAATTTAAAGAATTGTTTTTTTGATATAATTGTCGTATATACTTTCATGTGCATTTATTTAGTAAAAAGATGTTATTTTAACATTACAAACAGACACTCCAAATTTTACTTATCTTATTTTATAGATTTACCAATTTCTACTTATATGAACTTTAGTGGGGTAAAAGGATTTTATCACATTCACCTAGCATACCAGTTTGTGTACAAACAGCCTGATATCATTTGGCTGGTGTATACGAGAGATTTAGACTACATAGGCATTTATAGTTAAACAATTATACTTATTAATATGGGGTTCGCATGGTCCTGTTTCTTTTATTACACTAACTTCCGATGCCAAAACATGGTTTTATTGTATGTTTAATGTATGAAATATTAAATAAATAATTTTGTTTTCAGTTTTATTAGACACTCGTATTTGGTACCATTCTACAAAGATACCTAAAGGACAATTTTCTATAACAGTACAATCAGAATATGGGTGACTAAGAACATTACAAATAACATATTACAACATATCCAGATGCCAAAAATGTACTGTGTTCAGTATTTAAGTATTTATACAAGCTATTTATTGAATTTTATATGCTTTATGTGCCATTTTATATACAATTATGTAGTGCGACTACTTTAAGCTTTAATTTTCCAAATATTTTATTATTATTTATATCAATGTATTATTATTATAAAGGAGTGTATTTAATCTAATAATTTTTTATGCAAAATAACTTTTATTTAAATAAATCCATAGTAAAATATAAAAACGACTACGTTCTTTATACATAATTGGAGAATAACGACTATGCCATACGTACATTTTTGCAACGTGTAGAATTAACTTTTTTTCGCGCTTTTCGGAGAACGCTGGAATTTTAGGCTTTTCAAAATGGGCATTAAAATATTTAGTTTAGATGAGGTTGACTTCCTTAGCGTTGCAGATGTCTATGGGCATACTACTACATATGGTATACATTTAAAATCAGGTGAAACATTTGCTCGTTTACCCACAAGCTAACATAAAGAAATCATTGCCAAAATTAAAAAAAAACTGCTATATTCAAATGATTTTATTTTTCTAATTCTATGACCAAAAGTACTTAGTGAAGGATTGGCTAGAATATCACTTCGTAAAAAGCTTAAAATTTTTAAATTTATGATTATATATTAAATTGAGTTCCAATAAGTAGGAAAAGTTCAGCTGAATGATTCTTCCATCCAATCCTCCACTCAGTGAATGAATATTGTAAAGTTCACAAGAGATCAGGGAGTTCAAATAATATTCTTTGCAAAATCGTTTTACGACAAGAGTTTAAAATGGCCACTTCTGTAGAACCATACAAATGTTAAGTAATAAATAATTAATGTTTACAATATAACCTTCAAGTGTAATAGTGCTAATTTAGTAAAACACATAGCATACCTATTTATATGCACAATGTTAGTTAGTTTTATAATAATAAAAATTATCGGATATAACAATTTAAATGTTTCATAAATATGATTATACAAAAGTGGCCCTCTTATTCTAGTTGACAACCGTCGTAAGTGACATAATTTGTCACATTTGAATTAAGATTCTACAAATGTCAATTTTAAGTCCACAGATTAAAACTGAGAATGTGTTAAGCTCGTCTCACCGAATTCAAATGCATAAAATGCAAACTTACAATAACAAAAATAAATAATTTCTCATGACCAGATAGATGCCAGAAGAATGGACAATTTTAATTGACATGGCATATTGATATCACAAAAGAAATGGTACCATTACACTGTACCGATTAAAATGGACACCATTGTGTTGAAACATTTTGATTTTTCATATTGCACCTGTCCAATAAGCTAACAAGAAAGGTAGATATCGCAATTGGACAGAAACTTAAGGAATAGCAAGAATACTATCGGAAAGGTATAATGTACAGCAAATTATGGTATTGAAGATTAAACATTAAAATTGGACTTTTTTTGGAAAATGATGTAATTTATTTAATTATTAATGTAGTTTTAAAATTTGGGTGGCGGCAAAAGTTAATACCTAAACAGTTGAGACGCTGACATTTATGAGATGAATATCCGACTATAACACAGAAAGCATTGAATTCATTTAAATTGTTTAAAAATCTGAGTAGCGAATTTTCACGCAAACAAAACACTCATAAAAATATATCATGTTTTAAACTTAACCAATTTGAAGTTTTAAGCATAAACTTAGTCACACATTATTATTATTATTACAAATGTTAAAAGAACTTGTGTTTTAGAACATGTCCTATGCAGTTTGTATATAAATCAACTCTAAGGATGAAACTAGTTAATTTATCAATAAGTACATACAGTAAGGTAACTAGGTTTATGATATGGCATATTACTTTCACGATAGTATTCTTTTTATTCCTATTTTGGTAAATATTTAAAAGAACTGCCATACACCCAGTACAGCGTCCTTGATGGCTTCAATATACTGAGCTGGTACCCAGTAGACCCAATACCTGGATGCCTCTGTCGGTCCTAATTGGAGACCCTAAAAGGAATACGATAATTTATCCATACACATAAACGTAAAAGTAATTTTTTGTACGAGGGTTCCCATTGCCCTGCTATGCGAGAAACATCGTGATGAATCCTACATATCGAAATATCGGATGTGTAAAATCCGTCAATCCGCCTTGGACAAGCGTAGTAGGGATATTGTCCTTCTCCTAAAAATTTACTGATCCTTCTTTCCTCCTAAAAATTGATTGATCCTTAATTGATATTTGTAAATAAACCGCTAATCCACCACAGGTTCTCGCAATAAAACGGTGTAGAGGCGAGCCGAAAGTTTTACCGTACCCAATTCTTGCTCCTCGCGCCATGGAGGTGCGTTCAAACCCCTATGAATTAACTCATTTTCAAGAAATTGTGATAACATACGTTATCTTGAATATTTAATTCACGAAAATTGATAATTTTGCTGTGCCACCACATTTGTCAAGTTATTATTATAAATACAGAAATATTCTTTTTTTCATTATCATAATCTATACTTTCCCAGATTGTAGTACAGAAGTTGTTACAATTTATATATGTTTTACTAGGATATGCCCGCGACTTCGTCCACGCTTGAAATTCCCGGGACACAAAGTACCATAGCTATCGTTTTAGTGAAAACTGTCCAAAAAAGCTAATTTTTATGCACCCGTACAACTACAAACCGCATTTGGGGAAATTCCCGCGGGATTCTCGGGATAAAAATATCACACATGTTATTACATAAAATTTGCTATCGGTCAGTAAAAATTTCGCATAGAAGTTCGATTTTTTAAAATCTAGCTATTTTAAATAATTCCCAGAAAAAATCCCCCGGGATTATCAGAATAAAAAGTAGCGCAGATTATAAAGTTTAAAAATTTTCTGTCAATCAGCGAAAACAGCATCGAAATCGGACCAGTTGTTTTTACGTGAATCCCGATCGAACCGGCATACAGACAAGAAATCTAAAAAAATTGTATCATGTTCTCAATCGTTTATAATAGGTTGGGGAAAAAGTCTTTTTGCATATAGTATGTATGAACTTGTAATAAGATCTCTTTGGCTATACCATTTGTATGTGGCTGGTTTTGGTATCATTAAAAAGTAATTTTCATTTGTTTTTCTTATTGTTAAAATTAGTGAATCTAATGAAGAAATTCGATACATTTTAAAATTTTACTACAAAAAAGGTAAAAATGCAACACAAGCCGCGAAAAAAATTTGTGATGTTTATGGAACTAATGCAGTATCTGTGAGAGTAGCGTAAATTTGGTTTAAGCGTTTTCAATCCGGAAATTTTGATATCAAAGATGCACGTCGCTCTGGTCGCCCCTTTACGGACAAAATTGATGCCATTTTTGAAAAAGTAGAGCAAGATCGGCATATTAGTAGTTACGATGTAGCTGGAGAACTGGGAATTGACCACAAAACGGTTTTGGCGCATTTTAAAAAAGCTGGGTACACAAATAAGCTCGATATTTGGGTGCCTCATGAGCTCACTGAAAGAAACCTAATGAACCGTGTACTCATTTGTGATTCTTTATTACGACTTAATGAAACTGAACCATTTTTGAAGAAGCTGACAACTGGTGATGAAAAGTGGATCACGTACGACAAGAATGTGAGAAAAAGATCGTGGTCAAAGGCCGGTCAGGCTTCACAGACTGTGGCGAAACCCGGGTTAACTCGCAACAAGGTAATGCTGTGTGTATGGTGGGATTGGAAGGGCATTATTCATTATGAGCTGTTACCGCCAGGCAGGTCCATCGATTCTAAACTGTACTGCGAACAACTGATGTGATTAAAGCAAAAAGTTGAGAGAAAGCGGCCGGAATTAATCAACAGAAGGGGTGTGGTTTTTCACCATGATAACGCTAGACCTCACACATCTTTAACCACTCAGCAAAAATTACGAGAGTTTGGCTGGGTGGTGTTAATGCATCTGCCGTATAGTCCTGACCTTGCACCTTCAGATTTTCACCTGTTTCGGTCTCTGCAGTATTCCTTAGGCAGTGTCAGGTTAACATCACGAGAGGGCTGCCAAAACCACTTGTAGCAGTTTTTTGATCAGAAGCCCCAAAATTTTTATAGCAATGGGATCACATCCCTACCTACAAGATGGCAAAAAGTTATCCAACAAAATGGCACTTTACTTTACTTTATACTTTAGTCAAATGTAAATAAACTTTATAAAAAATGCGAAGAAACTTTTTCCCAACCTAATATATTGCATTCTAGTTGTTTTTTAAATAGTTTAGTTTAATTTAAATAGCTTCAATGTACAGACACAGCATTTTTAGAACTGTATTATATTATTGATTGAATATATAGATTGCAATAAGAAAGTTCTTTTATAATTAAATTATTGATTATACTCATGTCTTACCATAATGTGATACTCTTCATGTTCTTTTATTGGTTCTGATGTGATGCCTGAAAAAAATCAATGCTCAATGTAGCATGTGTAGAAAATATGTATAAAAATTATGCAATAAAATCTACACCATTTACTTTATAGTAATAAACTAATCAAGTGTAATACTTATTCTTATTTTTTTCTTTGATGGTGTGCAATGTCTGATCATTAATTTCTTGAGTAATTACCTATCTCATATTGGAAATGGATATTTTAGTATTTACACTGATCTCGATGAGTTCTGAGATTATGCATTATGCAATTGACAATTACTAGAGATTGATATGACCCATAATACATCCTGAATACACTTAACCAGACGATACAATATTAAATAATATTGTTACGTGCTGTGGGTACCGGGATTGGAAAGAAACACCTATCTAAAAGAATGTCTTTATTTAAGCCAATGCAAGTATAACTCACACTGAACAGTCAGTCCGATACGTTGTCTAAGTCGGGGATAAAACTACACTCGACGACAGTCACGAATCCATAGATAACACAAACCAGCTCATAGGCTTCTTTATCCTTATCCGGTGTACGTCACTTGACTCTCACGCATGACTCCTACAATGCTTCCACGACGACAAGCCTTCTTCCTTGGCGTGCGCGACTCCACCTTCGCGCATGGCTACTCCAGCGCTCCCTCACCGATGCGACTCTCCAAAGAGTATTCCCGCCGCATCACCTGCGCCGCTCCCGACGACCCCATGCGTAGCCTTGGCGCACCCATGGTGCTCGACCCCAAGACTCGATCCAGGGTCCAACCGTCCTTCCTTCCGCGTGACTCGTCCCACCTCCGGCGCTTCCCAATACGACGCTCGCAGACTGCCCACAACGTCCATCTGCAACACCACGCCGTAACCGCACAGTGTCACCTTCACCGACCCGCTGCAGCCTCAGCGCGTAGACCGGTACTTGCCTCCGAGGCTCCCCTTCCACCCAGCTAGGCCGTCCTCTTCTTCTTCCTCTCGCTTCGGTACCCCTTCCGAGACTCTTTGCTTTCGCTTCGCTAGCCCGTGCGAGTCTGCCTCCGTGCGTAGATTGTCGCGCTTATATATCCGGTCGACACTAAGTCTATCCTTGTCCAACAAATATTCCCGTCCTTGTTATTTACTATGAGTTTATTCTCGAGTACATCCATCTCGTTTTAACAATTGTCTGAACCTATATTTCTATCCTTCTCTTTCGTGTCCTTGTATTGCAACATTGTATTGTGTTATTGTTAAGGCGAAGACTAGGCGCTATTTTCTTAAGGGGAAGAAATTCCGCTACGCGTATCCGTCACACTATTATGGATATATCTAACAGCTTAATTTCTTATCAATATACAGTGGATTTCGTTATAACGAGATGAAAGGAACAATATAAATCCGTCACTATATACAAAGGTAAAAAAAACCATATTTAAAGCCTGACAATGACAGCTGGGCAATGTGCATATATCGTCTAGTGTCTACTTAATAATACCGATTGTTACATTAAACTTTACCTGCCTGAACATTTATAAACAAAAGTGTTATTATTACAACTGCTGATATCCAAGGATGTCCACAACGTAGAACTTATCCTAAGTGTTGATTCAGATTATAAGCCAGCACTATGTCGAGTTTCATTCATTCATATATATTCAGTAGTGTCCAAAAAACTTGCGACTGCAGTGGCATCTTTTTCGCTAATTTTGTCTATCCCACGGAAAAAACGTCATTTACCAGGATAAAAAGTATCCTAAGTTACAACCCGAGATATAAGCTAGCACCGTTTCGAGTTGCATTTAAATTTGTTTAGTAGTTTTCATGTGATGCTCTAACAGACAGACAAATATTTTAAAAATTAAATTTTCGGAATCTCCTGGTCCGAATTGTTTTCCCTGTTTTTATTCACATTTTTAACAAACTCGAAGCATTTACAGATTTACTATGTATTATTTATTTGATTTTGTGTGCATACTTGGGAAGGTCCTATTCCTTTACAATAAGAGTTACTAAAATGCACTTACTTTTAATAGATGTCATGGCAAGTTTTTCAGTGCGTTCTTTAGTGCCCAGCCAAAGCTGGTCCTGTTCAGGTTTGAATGTGAGCCTTACTTTGCCCCCATGTTTATTTAACATCCCGCTTAGTGGCACTGGTGGTAATGGTTCCTGTAATCAATTATAATAATTAGTAAAATGAATTTATCGTATTAGCATTAAATCCAGTAGTGTTTAAGGTTCCACTTTGGAGCCTGTAGTCTCTTTTCTTGTATTTTATGCTTTAGCAACCATCATTTTGAAATCATAGATGCATATGATTCCTCACCACATAAAACCAGCGTTTCTTAGGCCTACTCTTTTTGGCAAAGGTTGGCTTGATATTGGTTCCAAATTTCTCGGTTTTCAGAAAACTAACTCTTAACTCTTGCAGTTTTTATTCTAGAGTTAGTTTAAGTTTTTTTGTTGAGGAGACGATAGCTTGCATTGTTATTATTTCATGTCTCCATTCACTCACCATAATAAAGAAAGCCTATACAAAAACTTGGTTATTCTAAGAAATCACTAAAATGGGAGTCGATAGGCCAGGACTGATTTAGAACAATGTAAGCAACCCAGATTGGCATTAAGGTGACCCAATATGTATGTTTAGGACAGATTTATATATAACTCTGAAGTTTAAATAAGATTAATTGTAATTATTAGAGCAGTTACTAGAAACATTAAATTAACAAGCATCATTTTCATATTGAACCCTCTGTCAGCGCCCTGCTTAGAGCTTGTCTGGAGACAAACGGAAACCCAAACTCTGATGCATTGCAGCAGCAGCAGCATATCGAAGGACTGAGAAAACAGGCTGGAGTAGCTACCTAGTTAGGTTTAGGTTGCTTTCTCATTTAAAAACTGCCCTTATGATGGTATGTTGGACAGGCCATGTATTAGGAAACTAGGCAGAAAGAAACTTATGTAAAAAAAGACAATTTAACAGTAATGCACTAAAAAGATCGAAACAAGATTGAGAATAGAAGCAAAAGTAAACTATAAACAAAATAAACTCTACTTCGGGTTAACAGACTATATTATGAGCTGGAGGCCTAAGTTAATACACGCATTAAGTTTAGTAGCAGGCGGGACCCAATTGCAAATAATAAACCTAAAGAAAATTAATGGGTTATTGTCATTTTGTTTTCTATTCTCAATCAATAAATATTCGTAATATTTATAAGTATTTTAAATTTCATATGATAGCATGAAGCCCGACACAAACATGGCCCATTTTTACGCTAACTAAAACTTTTTAAACCAATATATTATTCCTAATTAAATTTAAACATACAACTTATTTTTTTTTTGTAATCCCCCTTTTAATTTCCTTTATTTTGATCCCTACTTGATAGGTTTGGTTATTTTTTTTATTAACATATACCTATTTCATACCAAAAATCTGCCTTTTTGTTTATTTTTTCAAACACCTATATAAGGACACCTGGGTTTTTAAGACAAATATAACAATACCTTACCTGTCGAAATCCTTCAAGCCTTTGGAAGATACAAGGTAATAAAGTATAAAGAAACAAAAATCCATATTATTATTTAAGAGACACCTAAAGAAATATTTGATAATGAAATACTATTATAAAATCGAGGATTATTTAAGTGATAAATTGTAATGATTATTAATGTTTTCTTATTTAATTAATGCTTGCTTGACATTTAATATTATCTAATTTATTTAATAATTATTGTAAATTAGTTTCAATTTAATTTAGTTATAAGATCTGAAAATTGCACGCCTAATAAGACAAAATGTATTAAGACAAAACTACCACAAAAAAAACGCCTATGTACACATACATTTCTAGCATTAATTATTATTCTACTCTATTCTAAAAAAAATTACAAACACAAGATATACGCCAAAAACATAACGGTATAGTATATGGCACATTTATATAATTATTATGAACAGATCCAAACTTTTTTAATATAGGTTAGAATCTTCTTATATATAAAAACCAATTGCTGTTCGTTAGTCTCGCTAAAACTCGAGAACAGCTGGACTGATTTGGCTAATTTTGGTTTTAAATTATTTGTGGAAGTGGAAGATTCTGTACAGTTTTGTCTTATCTTCTTAGGTGTAGATGAAGGTGGTGACTGTAGTCCTCATTTATTTCTTGTTCCCACTTCTTGTTGTTTAGGTAATACTATGTCTTGTGGCCCTGATACCCCGATAATCTCTGCCCACTTCCGAGGTGAAGGGATAATTATATCCTCTTCATTATCACCATCATCTTTTACTACCTTAGGTTGTATTAACTCTTTTGATGATTTATTCTCTGTTGGTCCACTGTGCATTTGGTTGATGTGTCTCATTAACAGTCTTCCATTCCATCGCACTAAGTATCTACATATCCCTTTTTTTTTGACGAGGGGAAATCCTATTTGCGGAGACCGCGCCGCGCGGGGTTCGGCGGCGCGGTATTGTGGGACTCGCCGGCCAGATGGGCTGCCGGAATACCCACTAAAACCCCCCGGTGTTCCTCCTTTCGCCATTTTGCCAGGGCCGCGGTACACAGCGTGAGCCTTACTCCGCGACCCCGACTGGCGCTGTCCACCCCTATTACGGAGGCGGCCTCTCCATGGCCGGGGATATATTGTCCCCAGCATCTCCCCTTCCATTTAAGAGAGTGAGGGGGTCACGCAGAACACCAACGCACCCCCTCGCGGCTTGCGTGCAGGTGGAGGCCGGCAAGGTCCCCCGGTGGCCTCGACACCCGCGTGCCGCATGTTTACGGCGGCCGGAGGTCTGACGTGACCGTCCGGCGCCATCCCCTCCTGTTGTTTCGGCGGGAGAGAAGCGCGGACTCGCGCTCTCTCTCCCGCTCCGCCGCCTCCTTCGCGGACATTACTGCCTCGCTGAAGGAGGCGACGGCGTCCCAATTGCTGCTGCTCCCGGCCATGGCAGCGATCACGGCCGGGAGCGAGAGATCAAAGCCGATGGTGGCACCGAGAACACGGCGCTCCACATCCCAAGCTGTACACTCTTTAAGTGTGTGCAGCGTCATGTCCTCAGCGCTGGCACTACAACGATGGCACCCTGCCGTATGTTCCCACCTTATCTGACACAGGTACCTCCCGAAGCAACCATGCCCTGAGAGGACCTGTGTCAGGCGGAACGACAGGGCGCCGTGCTGTCTCTTAAGACAGGAGGTGAGGGCGGGCCGAATCGCCGCAATGATGCGGTGGCCAGCGCTGGGGTGCGCTAGTCGGGTCGCCCATTCTGCCACGAGATCACGCCGGAATTCCGCCTTTTTGGCCTTGATTTCTCGGGGCGCGGGTCGGAGGTCCTGGCGGAGTGCGTCCTTGCGCCACTCATAGAGGCGCGAGAGAACTCTCGCCTCTAGATCCCACGGCAGGGATCCAGCAAGGAGGGCGGCCGCCTCGAAGGAGATCGTGCGATATCCCCTAATGGCCCTGACGGCCATCACACGCTGCAGCCTTCGCAGCAGCGCGACGTTTTTGGCCGTCAGATGCTTCGCCCAAATTGGGGCCCCATACAGGGCCATCGATCACACGACCCCCTCGTGGAGCTTCCGGCACGGCGCGATCGGCCCCCCGATGTTGGGTAGGAGCCGGGACAGAGCGCCGGCTGCCCCCACCAGTCTGGGGGCCAGCACTTCGAAGTGCGCCGAGAACTCCCATCTGCTATCGAGGACGAGTCCGAGATACTTCAGCTTCGCCTCGACAGCGATGTGCGTGCCCCTCCCACTACGATGTGCAGGCCTGGAGGCGGCTTGTTCCGAGGCCCGTGGAAGACCACAGTCTCGGTTTTGTACAATGCCACCTCCAAGCCCAGTAGCTGGATCCTGGCGACCATGTGCGCCACCCTTGTTGTGGCTAATCGGCCCGCTTCTTTGTGGGTCCTTTCCCGCGCCGCCACGAGCGTATCGTCAGCGTAACACGTTACGCTGACGCGGAAAAGGACTGCGCCACGGATTGTCCAATCATAGGCGATGTTCCACAGGAGCGGGCCCTGAACCGACCCCTGTGGAACACCGCACGTCATCTCTCGCCGACTCCAGCCGGTGTGACTCGGGAAGACGACGGCCCTCTCGGGGAGGTAGTCCCCGACGATGCGGCGGAAGTAGGCCGGCACCCCTCCTTAATGCAGCTCCAGTGTTGAAGGCGTTGGATGATCTACATACCCCTCAGCCTGTCCATTTGACGCTGGGTGGTATGGAGCTACTAATACTTGCCTAATGCCGCAATGTTTCAAATACTTTTTGAATTCTTCTGATATGAAGCTTCTGCCATTGTCACTTACAATAGTCTCTGGTAGCCCTTGTTGTGTAAAAATATCTCTTAAAGTCTTAACTAATGTATTAGGACTCATATCATTAACAATTTTAACTTCTGGCCCTTTTGAAAATGCATCTATAACTATTAAAAAAAGTTTGCCTTGGAATGGTCCTGCGTAGTCTATGTGAAGTCTAAACCAAGCTCTATTAGGCCGTATCCATTGGTGAGTAACTTGTGTTGGCATGTTTCTGTTCTCCGAACAAGTATTACAGTTTTTTAGATAGATAGATAGATAATACTTTATTGTACACCATTACAGAAAACCTTATAGCCTAAAAATGTCAAAATGTGCACAATGGGCGGTCTTATCGCTATTAAGCGATCTCTTCCAAACAACCCGTTTTTTACCATTTCTTCTATATTTTTATCCATGGAAAGCCACCAGAAGTAGCTTCTAGCTAATGCTTTCGTAATTACTATATCATCGTGATTTCTATGCAACTCTTCGAGAATATTTTCGTGCAGTATTTTAGGTATTAACACTGTATTTCCCCATAATATACAGTTACTATGTATTGATAATTCATCTCTTTTTTGCCAATAGCTTTTATACTCTTTATCTACTTTCGTAGGCCATCCATTCCGTATCCAATATACTACTTTACAAAGTATGGTATCTTTTTTCGTAAATTTTGCCACTTCCACTGCAGTGAACTCTAATTCAAGTGGTGTTTCTTCTATTAGTAGGACCCCACTATATTGCTCTTCATTCTTTGATTGGTCTTTAGATGGCCATCTGCTCAATGCATCGGCATTACCCAACTTCTTCCCTTCAACATATTGTAATTCATAATCATATGAGTTCAATAGCATTGCCTGTCTCAACATTCTAGGTGCTACAATGTTTGGAGTTGGTTTACTATGACCGAAAATTCCCAGTAATGGCCTATGGTCTGTCTTAATAAAAACTTTCCGTCCCCTTATGTACTGGTGAAATTTTTTCAACCCGAATATAATTGCAGCTGCCTCTTTGTCAATTTGACCATAGTTAACTCATGTACATTCATGGTTCTTGATGCAAACATTATCGGCTTTTTAGTCCCATCATCCATTTCATGCTCCAAAACTGCTCCCAAACCGAATTGAGATGCATCACAGGACATTATTAATTTTCTATTTGTGTCATAATGTACGAGTGTGTTATCACTCGATAGCATAACTTTTAAAGTTTCAAAAGATTCCTGATGTTCCTTGTTCCATTTCCACCTGGAATCTTTTTCTAGTAATCGGTACAATGACTCAGCTATTGTAGCTTTGTTAGGTATAAATCTATCATAAAAATTAAGTAACCCTAAAAATGCCTGCAATTCTTTTATGTTCTTTGGTGCTGACGTCTCCTCTATGGATTCGATTTTTTCTCTAGATGGATGTATGCATGATTCATCTATCACATAGCCAAGAAACTGGACTTTGGGTACAGCAACCATACATTTTTCTTTGTTGACCCTTAAACCAGCTTGCTGTAACCTCTGAAGTACCAACTCTAATCTTGCACTATGCACCTTAATGTCTTCACCACAAATTACTATGTCGTCTAGCATCATTGATATTCCTTCAATGTCTGCGAGTAGTGAAGTCATTAGTCTCTGAAGATTCCAGGACAGGCCTTAACCCCAAAAGGTAGAAATTTCTTTTTATATAAACCTTTAGGTGTGTTCAATGTTAGCAACTGTGCTGTTTTATTATCAACCATCACTTGTTTATATGCCTGTTCCAAATCGATTTTAGTGAATACTCTTCCCCCTTCAATTGTGCAAAAGCCTCATTTAGTGTTGATAATGGATATATATCTGTGTTTGTAACTGCATTTACTGTAGATCGGTAATGGTAATCTCCACACAACCATACTTTCCCATTTGGTTTTAAAACTACAATCGGAGTAGCCCATTCTGAGTGTATTGTTGGTTCTTGGACATCCTCTTCTACCAATCTATCAATTTCTTTGAACACTCTTTCTCTTATGGCAAATGGAATTGGTCTACATTTAATAAATTTAGGCACTGACCCTTCATTCGGGGTAATGTTCACAACGGGACCTGTATACTTACCCAATCCTGGCTCAAAAATCTCTTTATATTTATTAATTAATTCTGTGACTAATGACTTGTCATTAGAAGTTATTTTAAAATTATTTATTCCTTTTTTGGTTATCCCTAAATCAGCAAACCAATTCCTCCCAATCAAACTTGTACCACTACCTTCAGTTATAAGTATTTTTAAATCTTTAATTATATTCTTGTATGTAACCTGTACTGTTGTTTCCCCTTTCAATGTCAATTTACCCTCAGTATAAGACTTTAAACCTATGTCTGTCATATGTAGTTGAGGTATTTTTCCTTTCCATATGAGTCTGGCTGTGTTTTCATTAATGATAGTATATGGGCAGCCTGAATCTACCTCCATTAATAGTTTAATTCCATTTAGTACCACTTTAGTGAGAAATGGATCAACCTTGTCTTGTCTTATGCTATTTATGCCTACCTGATACAAACCATTACATTCTGAATATTTGTGCTTCTTGTCTTGCTTAGACTTTAATGAGCAAGCTTCTATATGCCCCGTTTTACCACAGTGATAGCATTTGCTCCATCGGAAGTGACACTTACCTCCATGAGACTTATTACATGGTGAACACACTATATCATCCTTGATGTGCGGTGTATTTTTTCTTGCTACTGAGTTAATCTCCATAGGGATTACTGTATTGTGTTTTGAGTTACTAATAACTGAGTTGGACTGTATAATAATATTTGAATCAAAATTTGCAGTCTCATGTGATAATGCAATGTTACAGGCTTGTTCAAATGTTAATTTACTTTGCTGTAATAGTTTTCGTTGAATCTCCTTATCCCTAATACCACATACTAATCTATCTCTGATGGTACAGTCTAAATCAGAAAAATTACAACCTATACTTAATTTCTATAATTGTGCTATGTAATTCTTCATCATTTCCCCCTCTTCTTGATTCCTAGTGTGGAATTTATACGATTCGACAATCTCGTTTGGTTGTGGATAAAAATGACTGTTCAAAATTTCAACACTAAAATCGAACTTAACCTCACTTACTTGTTTAGGTGAAATCAAAGAAGTTATTAAATCAAACAATTCAGGGCCACATACTGCAAGTAAATTCGCTTTTTTCATTACATCTTTATTTCATTTGCTTTTAGGCAGTAACTCAATCTTTGGATGTAATTTTTCCAACACCTCTGAATTATATCAAATTCATTGAATTTTATACCCATGATGTTTTAATTGTACATAATATCACTTATTTTCACAATTTCACTAATTTTCCTCATCGCCACTGTTATATATTACGAATTTAAAAGCACTCACTGTTATCTTGTTGGTTACTTGATCGAGACTGCTAAATTACGAACTACCTTCATTATACATAACAGTGAGTAAATATGAAAAAAAAATGATCCTGAGGTGGTACAAAGTTTGCCGGGTCAGCTAGTAATAAATAAATGTGCCTATATGCACCCTTCTCCTTCCCTGGTAGTGGTAAAAAGATAAAATAAATTTTAAATAAGGGTCAAATAATAAAACATTTTTAGTACTGTATTACAATACATATAATCTGAACAAAATTTTGGCTTATCTATCCCATTTCCCCTCATAAATGGAGTAAGCCCACAAACTATATTGCTAATTGCACTTCATTTTGTTTTTAGCCCATGTTGTTTTTTTTATTGCAAAACTGGCAAACAGGCAAACGATCCATCTCATGGAAAATGGCTACTATTGCCTATAGGCTTCTGCAACACCAATAGTGAAGCTAACAAATTGCCAGCCTTTAGGATTGGATAGGGGGATGAGATAGAGGGATCAGAGAAGAGGACTGAGGTAGAAGGAATGGGATATGGGATTGGAATAGAGGCATAGTTTTTCTTTTTTTTTTATCACCTGCTCCTCCGTCATATTTCAAGACAGAGTCTTTTCTCTACTTGTCTTGTTTTATTTATCTAATTCTAATACACTTTTTTTCTATAGAGGCATAGATGGTTGGTGGAAGGTTGGATAGCGGAAGGAGGAAGTGGGCCATCAGAACTCATCATACAAAATATGATAAGCATAAGGCTAAAAGTTTCAACCCAATATAAATGTTTACCTGTCCAAGGTGTTTAAAGATTCATTAATGAAATTTGGTTTTGTGAGGTCAGAATCAAAAAAATAAAAACAAAAAACAATAGTTTTAATAAATTATTAGCTGCATTAAGTATTCTTATAAAATATGTTCCAAACTACTTTAATCACAGACATTAGTATAAATGTTAGTAATATTACCTTGATTCCTTTGATTCCAGGCATGACATCAGGCGGGATGCCCTTATCTAGAACTTTCCTGTGTATTTTTTGCATGCATAGTGGCTCCTTACTAGTGTGGCTACTAGCTTCTCTCTCTAATAATACTTCCTGAAATATTACTTGGACTTATTATATGGATCTTGCTAGTAATACAACTTTATAGGCATAATGTAACAATCACTATTATTTACTCATATTGGATTTCAAATAAGAGGTTAATATGTGAAGTTAAATTCAATAGGAAATCTATAAATGAAGTGGATAAATCCTAGTTTTTTATTTGGACATAAAAATTTGAAGCATGTTCACCCTCATTTTCATGAGCTACTATGCAGTACTTCTCTAGAATATATATTCACCATACAATAATGACTAGGATGAGAATGTCCCAGTTAGGTTTCCCTTCTGTACTATGATGTGGGGTAAATTAAAAAGGACTTCATAAAATATCTTGAGCTCAGTAACATGTTAAACCATTTGACATTAGTTAGCTGCCTCTTATGTTTAGCAATAGAATACACCAATTAAAGCTAATGTTAAGATAGTTGTGCTTTGTTGCTAAGAGTGACTATATACCTATGTATATAGTAGTATGTAGTATGGAATGGAATATAACATGTGTGTTTCAATAATACACCATTAAGATTATTCAGGGATTGTTACATACCTTCGTAGCACTCTTTACAGCTAAGATATCATCCATTTTGGACCCCACCAGCATTACTTTACCACCTTTAACAATTCCGGCTTTCCTAAGCGTCATATCGTCGCGGGCCATACCTTTGATTATGAGCTTTTGTGCGGATTGTGGCACACCGCATATTCTTTCCAAATGCGCTTTAAGTTCTAATACGGACGCATCATAGGCAAATGTGATTTCATGTTTCACTTTGTTAAATACTATAGTAAATTCGATCTGTTCTGGGATCTCACAGACTTCGCTTTCGTCGGGACACTCCGATGTGCATGCGGCACTCTCCGCGGGAGCTTCTATGTGTGACTTTTCATTATCCACAATAGATTTGTTTTCTGCAGTCTTAGGCGTGCCGTTGGATAACGAATTTGGATCTCGATTTTCAGTCGAATCTCCCTTTTCAGATGCTGATAAACAAAATATGAACGTGAGTTAGCAAAATTTCTAGAACAAAAGGATTCGCTCTTCTCCGCCCGGGCCCGGGAAGATAACATTTTAAGAACAGACCTGACAAAAACGAGATGTGACTTACCAATAAATTCCATTTTTATGTATTTCCGATTGGTTTCTGTGGTGTGAAGTAAATAAAAATACTAATTATTTCGTAGTTGTTTTGAAAATAATTTTATTGCAGCCAATAGGCTGACGTGAAGTGACGTGAGAGCAACAAATTTAACCACAGTAGCCTCAGGCACAGGTCACAGATTATTAAATGACAAACGTCTTTTTGACATTTGACACTTCCTGCACGTCCAGGGTCTCCAAATTGAATTTACAAAAATACCGATATCCGCCAGAAAAGTCCCAAACGATACTATTTCAGAAATTTGTCCTAATACATATTAATAGATAAAAAGTTGGACAAGTGCGTATTGAACCACGCATTTTGAAAGATTCGAAAAATTACGAAACTTTAATGCCTTTACGGAGGCATTAAAGTTTCGATTTCGATTAATTTTCGAATCAGCTTCAAAAAAAGGAAAAAACCTCCTCGTTTTGTCGAAGCCGGTTATAAAAATCGTAATTTCCACTCAATTCTCAAATATTATTTTGTATATAATTTGATCACAAAACCAAAAACCATTATTAATTGTTGTATATAGAAATTTTTGGATTTAACTTTAATTGGCAATTTCATGCTATCTCAAATATTTTATGCCATTTTTTGTAAGGCTAGGGGGGTACAATACTGCCCCGATCCCCAAATATTCCAACAAACCTCAATCTGGAGACCCTGTTTATGTCAAAATTATGGTATTCCTCGTTTATTTTAAAATAAGAATTACGGCTAAATCTCAAATAGATATTATTTAATTTTTACTATTTTTACCACCTATTTTCTTAAAAAGAAAAATGTATACACTAGAGTGGAGTAAATTTACTTTCATAATATTTTTGTAATTTACACAATATTTTGTGTCAGTTATTGCTATTAGAATATCAGTTTGGGTTAAGGAATAAAAATGAATGAACTTTATAATACCCTCTGTGCACAAATTATTAATCACAGACTTTATCCGTTTCCATGGCGCCTAATTTTGTAAATATATAATAGTGTTGTGGCAATGTTAACTTTAGATTTAAATAAATATAAATACTGGAAAACATAGAATACATTAATATAATAGGAGACTGGAATTTGAAAAATGAGCTTTAACTTAGATGATCCACTAGCTGGTATATTGAGTGATGGAAGTGATGATAGCTTCTTTGATGATGATATACTTGGAAAGAAGAAACCAGATAAAAAGAAGGGTGCAACAACCACAGTTGAAAAGAAATCAGCTTTATTTGATTTAGGTGATTCGGAGGAAGCTGCAAGTAATTTAGATATTAAAAAAGATCCTGTATTTGATTTAGGTGGCGATATCAAAAAATCTTCAATATACGATGAATTACAATCAAAACCAACGACTCAAACAACATCTAAGCGTATTATTTCTAAAGAGCCTTTGAAAATTGAAAGTAGTGATATTAAAAGCAAGCCATTTAATCAATTAGATTTAGTCAAGTCCCCAGCCAAGTCTAAGGCCAGTACCAGTGTCGATAAACTGGATATACTAAGCGAATTTGACGAGGATAAAAAAGGGCCAATGAAAATAGCTCAAAAAGGAAAAAGCTCGCAATCTCTTTTAGATGATATATTAGGTATACAACCTAGTAAAACCTCTAACTCCAGTCAACCATCCAGACCAGTTACTGCAGCAAAAAGTCGAGAGTTTGATTTGGATTCCTTTCTTGGTAAAAGTGAATCAAAACAAAGTGAAAGTTCGATGAAAACTATACCTCAGAAACAAAGTAACCATACTGAAAATACTAAAGAAGAAAAAAACAAAAACAGGAAAAAATCTAGCAGTGATTGGCTTGGAGTATTTCAAGACAACGAAAATGATATTCGAGTAGATGATGGTGGTGACATGCCTTCATGGCTTACAGGAAAAGAGTCCAAGAAGAAAAAGAATGAGAAAAATTCTACCAAGGAAGCAATTAAAGATAACCGTATAGAAGAGCCGGATTTTAATACAGTTAAAGAAAATGAGGAGGATACTAAAGCAATTCACGAACAAGTTCAAAAACCAGCAGCGAATGAATTATCAAATGTTAGTGTTATGCAACAGGATAACGACGATGTCACCGCAGAAAGCACGGCTTTGTATTTGCAACAACAAGAATCGCAGTTGATGCTTGCTTTACAATTGAAAGCACAAGAAGAGAAACTCATTGCTATGCAGAGTAAGTTCGCAATTAATACATTTAATATTGTAAGTCCTTACATTGAAAATTTCATAATAAGGTACCTCAATCTCAGTACTAGTTATATGTATAGGTATGGAAGAAGAATACTATCCTTTTCCATGGTACTGGTAAAGAATTTTGTTTAAGTTTTATAATGGCGTGTTTGGAGGCCTAACTGAGAAGTACCTGATTTATTAAAAATTACTAGCAGTCTTAGGGCCTGTATTTTAGAATAAAGTTAATTACGCAAACCGAGGTTTAAGATGATTATTCGTGAAAATGATAAAGAATTTTAGTTGCTCGAGGCCTCACAAATCTGCATGATAAATCTATTTTACTAATTATAATTTTAAGCGTGAATTTGCATTCGATGTGGTTTTAAATACGCGCCGCTTAGTTCTCGTTGATTGTTATATTCAGAAAAATCTGATAGATAGTTTCATTATTTTGGATGTATCAGTTTTGTGGTACTTACAAGGGTGAGCCGTTGTCTGGTTCCACAAGTTTATATTACCGCCTATTCTCCAGATCCCTGAGTGCCCAAATTTAGTACATTGTTACATTCTTTGGAATGTTTAAAAATGTCACTGAGCTTATAAAATAATGTTTCCACCCTTAACAGTGCGTCAAAAAGAAAGTCAGCGAGTCCAACGTGAAGCGACATTGGCTCGCAATGCACACCTTGATGCGATATTACAAAAGCAAGCAGGCAACAGGATTCAGATGCAGTGCATCATAGCTGCTCACCAGGAGCGGATAACACAGAGAATTAAAGTATAATCATTATTTTACTCATATTTTAAGGTGCCAGTATTTTTTGCAAAACCGGAACTCTTGTGTTTTCGTCACTACATTTCCTAATTTTTTTGCATGTTCATAATCGTGTGGGGGGTACTGGGGTACCGTTAGTCAGTACTATAAAAATCACAACGATTTTCTTTAATATTTTTTTATTTATTTATTTCAATAGGTAAGGAGATATTAGCTTGTAAATTATAAAATATGTGTTCCCCAGCCTCTAACTTTTAAACGATGTCATAATAGAATAATAATAGTAATCGGCAGACAAACACATATTGTATATTCCCAAATTAAGCAAGTTACGCTTGTGTTATGTGTAATATACAACGGACTACTCTGGGGCCGATCCCAGACACCCAAAAAATCATTTTCGAAATTTACCATATCAGGAATCGAACCCGGCAACGCAGAGGGCGTTGCAGTGAGCTAGGCCGGCAAAGGCTTAGTCCGCTCAACCACAGAAGCCGTCAATGATGAGTCTTCTTCAAAAATACTTTGAATAATATAAGGGTATTTTGGATTTAATATTTTTTAATGGTTCTGTAGCCAACAGTGGATGTTTGGCACCTCCACGAAACTCTTGGTGAAAGGGCAAAGTAATGTTTTAAAGTAGTCACTAATATTGTCATTCCTATTTACTTCTTCTATCATTAATTTTTCTATTTCAGGATTTACTGGGCACGAATAGCAATGAATATAATGACACAAATAATCCTGTCGATGAATATAATGGGACAACACCAGATCAAAGAGTAACACCGCATGCAAAAGAAAGAAAACAATTATTGCAATTAGTCCAATCGCTGCAAGATAATCACGATAAAGAAATAGACTTGATGGAAACATCTTATCGGTACTATTTAGTAAAGCTTGTTTGGAATCGTAGATATATAGTACTTAAATTTTTATTCTCAAATAACATAAGTAGTAAAGACGCAGTCTATATAATTTCATCTTATCCATCACGCGGTCCGTATGTCCCAATCATTCTCCTTGCAAGCCATCGGTACTATTAAAATTTTGAAGAATTTGTCTTCTATCAACTGTTATACAATACAACGCTATAACGAAACAATAGAGTTATGATTTTATAGGATTAGATGAGAAGGAAGTTTGAAAATATGTGTATTATTTTATTTATTGAATGCGCTTCAAAATTCGTAAAGAGGATGCTATTTTTATGGAACTATATTCAAATGATAAAAACGGCGTACAGTTTTTAACACGTTCGCTGCTAAACTAGGTCTTTAAAGCCTAGTGAGTATCTTTCTGCCTGTGCGGGCGCTGAAATCGTACTGTTTCATTGTGTGCGGACCCTGTAACTTTGGTAATATTTGACTTATGAAAGAGACAATCATATATTTCACCTTTACTTTCGTCTTATCATAATAGGCTATTAAAAAGTGTACCTTATTTTTTCGACCTAGTTCGCACACGGATAAGATTATTCGTATTCAGTGCTATACCAGGCCTTGTTTTATTGGCCTGGTACTCGCACTGAAAACTTCGCTGGGGAAAAGCGCGCGAGTGGTGCGACGAGGATTGTTAATTCACTTTTGGATATCGATAGTCGACGTCCATTATCAATCAATTTTCTAAAGTTGCATTTGCTTCCTTACCGCATAATGATAAGGTAGAATTTTGAAAATTTGACTTAGTAATTGTACATAATGCTATGCTAGTTTATGCTTAAACATTGCTAATAAGTTTCCTACTAATACATAATATTTTTGTTTCAATGTAAATGTAAATCAGAATGTAGTAAATGCAATAGGTCATATTGTTTACCTTGTTATAATGAAACGCATTTTATTAAAAAATAAAAATAATTTAAACGTGCCTATCGATAGATTTTAATTTTAGTCCCTGTCCCATACCTAGAAATTGAAAATTCTAGTGCATTACAAGGCTTAACAAACATGGTACTTTATTACTAGTGCGTTACAAGGTATAGCAGACCTGGCGATTTAGATCCTCAAAAATCCCCTTTTTTATCGTCCAATCCTAAAGCTAACCCGGTGGTAGATTGGTACATAAAAAAACTAGAAAAATGCAAAATTTGATTAATATAGGTTATTCGGCGCTGCTAGAGAAGGTTTTAAAATAACAGATGTAACAAGATTAAAGGCGCCTGGTACGCACCACCAAATATACTGCCACCGTGCCTAATCATCCTGGCTGCGCACAGTATCAAAGTACATGAAAACTGGCTTAGCAGCCAACGTGTTTAACCATGCGTTTTCTCATTTGTACATTGTTGTTAATATCGTCTTATTTTGTACAACAGCCGTCAATTAGCCTTCCTAGAAGTATCATTAAATCAATCGGAGGAAAGGATGAAGGATGAAAGTGATAAACTAGTAAAATTCTACACGGAGAAGATAAATTGGTTAGAAGAGCATCATAAAATGTACAAAAATTTGACTGAAGAAAATCTAAATGCATTGTCAGATAGACATAAGTCTGAAAACAAAATTTTGGGACAACAGCATTTGGAGAATGTAAGGGTTTTACATGAGCATCATGCAGCTCTAATGGAGAACGTGAAGTGAGTAAGCTTCTCAGTATTTTTTTAAGCCACAGATACCGGCAGTGTCAAATAAAATTATCAAAACACGAATGTCGGATTACTTTCTGAAAGTTTATTTAGGTAAATATGTACTTTCAATACTAGGGATGAACAAACAACAGTTTAATACTGGCATTTCTCGGAAATATAAGTTATGTCGCCTTCAATCTATGAAGTACTGACGTAACAAATTTCATGAAAATCGCTACATATCTATAACAAGGGGACCTAACATATTATTATCTATACAACTTCTTTAGTGAACAAACTTTTATAATTTATACTAGGATATGCACGCGACTTCGTCCTAGCTTGACTTGAAATCCCCTCGGGATTCCTGGGGCACAAATACTGCAGCATTTAAAAAAAATGTAAATCGCTTTAGTGAAAACTTTATCGGAATAAGTTAATTTTATTCCGATTCCGAAAAACTTCAAACCGCTCCCGGAAATTTTCCGGAATAAAAAGTATCACACATTTTATTATATAAAATTTGCTATCGATCAATGAAAAAAATGGCATTTGAATTGGATTTTTTTTCAATCTGGCCATCTTAAATAATTCCCAGAAAAGTTCCCGCGCAGTTACCAGAATAAAAAGTAACGCAGATTTTAAGTCTACGAATTTGCTGTCGATCAGCGAAAACCACATCGAAATTGGCACATTAGTTTTTACGTGAATCCCGAACAAACAGACAAACACAAAAAATCTGAAAAACAAAAGACTACACTTTTGCAATTTTATCTTCTTATATATAAAAATCAATTGCTGTTCGTTAGTCTTGTTAAAACTCGAGAACGCCTGGACTGATTTGGCTAATTTTGGTTTTTAATTATTTGTGGAAGTCCAGGGAAGGTTTAAAAGGTGAGTAAATATGAAAAAAATGATTCTGAGACGGTACGAAGTTTGCCGGGTCAGCTAGTAATATTATAGATATCTAGTAGTTTAAATAACTGAAGTTATTTGATATAAATTCGCCTTTTCTAGAAACGCAGTGAAACAGGAGCATGCGGTCATAAAAGATTCAGCAAGCTTTTCGTCAGACTTGCAAGAACTGATCGCCGATATAAAAGAAAACAAATCGCAGTGCCAATTATTGGTAGAGAGAGTTCAAAGTTTAAGTGAATCGACACAAAAGGAAAACGATAGAAGTCTTCTAATAAGAGAGACTCAAATTAATGGTAAATTTTATAACAGTTTGCTGATACGTGAAATTGAGAGAAGATAAATAGACATCTGGTTATTTGAATCGGCATTGGATAGGGGTGTGCGAATAATTCGAACTTTCGAATTATTCGTCGAATTTCGAACAATCCGAAAATTCGAATATATTCGATTCGAACGATATTCGCACACCCCTAGCATTGGAATAATACAACTGAGTATTTTTTTAAATTTGTTGTATTTTTACAAAGGTGATGTTTATGTATCAATATTCATTAATGGCCGGTTCTTTCTTTCTTTCGTTGAATCGTTGAATTTTGACGTTACTTGTATGGCGATTATGCCAAATTTTAAATTATAATAAGACAAATGAACGTTCGGTAAGATATAGGAACCGGCCATTAATATATTTAAGCTGTATACACAAAATATCAAGAATACAAAAAGTTTTATTTGGTTTTCTCGTGCTTAAGAGCGAGAGTTCGGTTTGCATTTATAATCTTAGTACAATACTTATATAGGTAGGTATGAATGGTAAATAACAAAATTATTTTTTAGATATGATACAACAATTGAAAAAGGATAGAGAATATTTTGAAACAGAAAAGACTGAAAGCAGAGAATTAGTCAAGATGCTTGAGGCGAGACTCAAGCAGATGACAACGGTAATGTTGTGTAGACATTGGCCTCTTTTGTGAATATAATTGTTATTTAATGTCTGCTAAGATAATGTAATTAATAGGTTATTTATAGATGATCGAGGAAGAAACAGTGTCATTAAAGCAGAAGAAAATTGAATTCGAATTTGAAAAAGCAACTTTTGGTAAACAAACGGAATTTGCAAAAAAATTATTGAAGAAGCAGGATGAAGAAATAAAGGTTGTTACTTATTTATATATTAATGTTTGAACTTAATAGTGAATATTTTTTGTAATTAAAACTGTTAATTGCACTTTTTAAATCTTATAAACTACTAGAATTTACCCCACGGCTGCGCCGCGAGTCAAGCGCACGCGTTACAGGTCTCATTGTACAAAATTTTTATGTTAGTGCTATTTGTCCCCGGAAGATGTATTTTATTTTATATCGCAAACTAACCCATCTCCCGGCATTAAAAGTATTTATGTCCATATTCGGTACTAAAACTACATTCAAACAAAATTACAGCAAAACCGATCCAATACTCCTAATAGTTTTTCCGTGAAGGCTTAACAGGTAGACAGTTCGAGTTACTATCGTGTTTTTTTTATAAATTATGAATTTTTATATCTATAAACTTGAGAAATGATTGGTCTCTCATACGAACTTTCATTATCTATTTCAACTCGTCCTAGTTTCATTTATCTATATCCCCTGTCTATCTATCTATCTGTAAACTACATAAATGACAAAAAATTACCACAATGACAAATGTCAAAAATGTCCAAAATGACCAAAACGACCAAAATGTCTAGAACGTCCAAAATTTTCAAAATGACCAAAATATCCAAAGTGACCAAATGTTCAAATGTCCGAAATATCGAAAATATCCAAAATGTCCGAACTACCCAAAATGTTCAGAATGTCCAAAATGATCAAAATGTCCTAACTACCCAAAATGACTAAAATATTTATAATGTCCAAAACTTCCAAAATATTCAAAATAACCAAAACGACCAAAATGTCCAAAATGTTCAAAATTATCAAATGTTCAAAATGTCCGAAATGTCCAAGATGACCAAAATGTCCAAAATGTTCAAAATGTCAAAAATGACCAAAATGTCCAAAACATCCAAAATCTCCAAAATGACAAAAATGACCAAAATTATCAAAATGTCCAAAATGTTCAAACTGTCCAAAGTATTCAAAATGTCCAAAATTCCAAAATGTCCAAAGTGATCAAAATGCTACCAAAATGACGAAAATGGCAAATCACAAAAAGACCAAAACCTATCACATTTTCTGGCATAATCTTTACATAAATCTATCCCATTATCCGGGATGAAAAATATCTCTTGTCCATCCTCGGTATTAAAATCCCTATTAATATTATAAATGCGAAAGTAACTTTGTCTGTCTGTCTGTTCCGTTTTCACGGAAAAAAATACTGGACCGATTTCGCTGAAACTCAGTATATCGGCATATTTACGATGCCGAGGATGAATATAGGATACTTTTTATCGCGAAAAATAGGACAGTTTCCGGAATAAAAATATATTTGTCTCTCTGTTTGTTATCCTTTTATAGAAAGACTATTGGACCGATTTAGCTGAAACTCGGTACATATGTAATTTTCATACCGAGGGTGGCCAAGGGATACTTTTCATCCCGAAAAATGGGATAGATTTATGTAAAGGTTAACCCAAAAAGTGGGATAGGTTTTTGTGATTTTTGTCCATTTCATCCACTTGGTCCTGTTAGTCCCGTTGGTACCGGCCCACCGGTTGTGCTGCTGGACGAGGTCGGAAAGCTCTCTGAGCGTATCATCGTAGACCGCCTCATCCAGCACCTATCGACGACAGGGCCGGATCTGGCGGACAACCAGTTCGGATTCCGCACGGGGCGCTCGACAATCGACGCAGTCATGCGCCTGAGAGGCCTCGCGGAGGACGCAATTTCGCAGGGCGAGGTCCTGTTGGCGGTGTCCTTAGACATCGGTCCCCTCCTGTGGAACATCGCATACGACTGGACTTTGAGGTATCGGGTCCTCCCGGGCGTCAACGTCGTATGTTACGCAGACGACACGTTGATCGCCGCGCGCGGGAGGACCCATCGGCTGGCGTGCCTTCGAGGCACGGCTGGGGTGTCATCTATCGTAGGCAGGATCCGGCGTCTTGGACTGAAGGTGGCGTTGTAGAAGACCGAGGCCGTGATGTTTCACGGTCCTCGTAATCGTCCACCTCCAGACACCAGCATCATAGTAGGAGGCATCCGCATCGGCATCGGGGAGACCATGAAGTGCCTGGGATTGGTCCTCGGTGGCCGGTGGGATTTTTCGGCACATTTTCGGCAGCTGCTTCCCAGACTTAAGCGGTGGCGGGTGCGCTATCGCGTTTGCTCCCCAACGTCAGGGTCCGAACGCCACGTGCCGGAAACTCTTCGAAGGCATCGTACGGTCGATGGCCCTGTGTGGCCCCAGTGTGGGCGGACCGACTGACGTCCCGAAACGCTGCGCTGCTTCGCCAGGCACAGCGTGTATTGGCCGTCAGGGCAATAAGAGGATACCGTACGGTGTCCTTCGAAGCGGCCTCGCTTCTCACCGGATCCCTCCCATGGGACCTGGAAGCCAGGGTCCTGGCGTCACTGTATACGTGGCGCAAAGAGGCCCTGGTCAGGGGCTCCAGACCCCCGCCTTGCGAGATCGAGGTGTGCCGGTCGGAGCTCCGCCAGGTAGCCGTGGGAGTCTGGGAGGAACGCCTTAGACACCCCAGCGCGGGCCCCGCCACCATCGAGGCGGTGAGGCCCGTCCTGCAAGATTGGATAGGACGTCGTCACGGCACCCTGACATTCAGGCTGACACAGGTCCTCACGGGGCACGGTTGCTTCGGGAGGTACCTGTACTTCGGCCGTGAGCCCATGTCAGGGTGCCATCATTGTGACACGGGCGACGAGGACACGGCGCTGCACACACTCCAGGAGTGTCTAGCCTGGACCAAGCAGCGCCGGGAGCTCGTCGCCCACACTGGATCTGATACCTCGCTCCCGGCCGTGGTACGCACGGTTTTTCATGGTCGGGAGCCACACCGGATGGGACGCCGTCTCCTCCTTCTGCGAGCACGTTATGTTTGCGAAGGAGGTGGCGGAGCGGGAGCGTGAACGTACGTCCTTGCTCCGCTCCCGCCAAAGGAGGACGCGCCGACGCCGGAGGGCGGACTTCGACCTTCGGCCACGATAAGCGGGCGGCGCGGGTGGGGCCCCTTGGGGTATAGGGGTTCTCACTCACCCGCACATGCCGTCGGGATGAGAGCGCGAGTGTTCCGCGCGCGCTGATCTCTCCTCCCGTGGGGCGCGTTACAAACCGCTCCACGCCGGATTTGACCATGACGTCGCCGGGGGGTAGTCCCCCGGCATTGGAAGAGGCCTAGTGAGGGGGACCCACGCCTGCCAGGGCACACGGAGACGGGAAGCCCAAATACCCGTAGCCCAAATAAGGCGTAGGACGGAACACCCAGGGGTTTTAGTGGGTATCCCTAGATGGGGAGTGGCAATAGCGTGGCACCAGTTCTGACTGGGCACGCCAGTGCCACCCTCGATCTGGCGAATCCCACACTCACGCGGGTCGCGAACATACCCCAGGCTTCTGTGTCTGTCGCGGCTTAGTCCTCAAAAGGATTTCCCCTGGCCAAAAAAAAAATGTTAGTCTCGTTGGTCCCCGTTGGTTGACTTGGTCCCCTTGGTCCACTTGGATCACTTTTGTCATTTTTGACAAATTTTGTCACTTAGACAGATACCTAACGTAGTTTACAGATAGATGGGGAATGGTATAATTTGCGATATAAAATGAAGTGAATCTTCTGGGGGCAAATGCATAAAATATTAAATACAATGTAACCTGTACCGCCTGCTTTAAAGAACAGGCGGTACAGGTTACACTGTATACAAGAGATACGCACTATAAGTTATAGTGGTTGACCCGCGGCGCAGCCGCGGGGTAAACGCCAGTTACATATATACCAAATTTCAGCCAAATCCGTCCAATAGTTTTTCCGTAAAAGCATAACAAACACGAAGACAAATATATTTATTCGGGATAAAAAGTATCCTATGTTCATCCTCGCCATCGAAAAATTTATATACTGAGTTACAGCTAAATCGCTCCAGTAGATTTTTCGTGAAAACAGAACAGTCAGACGGACAGTCTGACAGACAGACAGAGTTACTTTCGTATTTATAATATTAATAGGGATGCACGTAGCTTTTTTACCTGGCAAAAAATTCGAAGACGTATCCCGAAAACCATTCTGGGATTTATTCACACAAATAAAACTAGTGTAAATTGTTCACAACTGTTGCTATTAATAAATTGGCAACGCGTGTATTAACATTTTCAGTTTTAATTTGTATTCATAGATGCTGAGAGAAGAAATACAGAAAGAGTACAATGAGAAAATGGCAAAAATAGATGAAGAAAAAAATAGAGCCAATAAAGAAAGTGCAATTATTGCGAAAGATAAAGCTTCGGTGCAAAGTTTGAAACAAGACCTCGAGGTAAACTTGAATCGCCATCCACTTTTCTTTCCATTTTCATATAAGTTTGTCTTATAATTAATAATAGTCCATTAGCATGTCCAAATATTTAATTGTACTATATTTTAGAAAATGAAAGGTGAATTACAAACTCAACTAGAAGAAGTGACAGAAGAGAGATCGAAACTCAACGTGGAGAGGCAACAAATGCATATGGAAGAACAAAGAATACTAGCAAAGTAAGTTTTTCATTTAAGACATAATTTTATGGTGTTTATTCAAATGTTATTTTTAAACGTAAAAAATGTAAAAGAATTGTTTAATCTCATCACAACCATGTTATACTGACAGCAAATTTAGTTTTTATAATAAAGCATTATTTAGATATCTTACATTGTATCTATATCTATCAAGTTAATATTAAAAATTATAATCCTTTTCTAGAAGTCGCGATTTAGATTTATTGGCAAAAACAGCAATAGATAAACAATCTCAAGCTGACAAAAAATATTCGGAAGCAGAATTTTTGCAACATAAATACGAGGAGCGAATACGTCGTATCCAAGAGCATGTCGTCTCCTTAAATTCTAGGGAAAAACAAATAGCTAGAGAGAAAATAGCACTTTCTAGGGAAAGATTGACACTTCACAACGAAAGGAAACAAATGGAGACCAAGCAATGTTCCCTGTGTAAATCCTCACAAAATAGTGTTCAGTATAATATTGATGCTTACACTATGCCCGATTCATATTTTAGTGCTTCAAGGGAATATAAAAATGCGAATGTGAATAATGCAATGAATGCAATTGAACAAGAAATGGCACATTTGATGGGTAGAAATTTTAACTTAAGACATAGTGCTGGAATTCCTAATGTGAGAAGTTACGAAGAAAAAATTATTGATGATAATAATGGAGACGGTGGTTTGAATGACCGAGATGTCAATAATCTAGGATCTGGAGCTTTTAAGGTTAGATAATAGATTTTTTTTATTGTTACTGGAGTATAGCTGACAGGATAACAGTCCATCTGATTTAATACAATATAATTGTGACGATATGAATGTAAATAAAATAATTATTTTCTTTTATTTATAGGACTATATGGACCCCAAATTCATGATGCTAAGATTAGACGTACAGAAGGTCCTCAGCAACTTGAACCAAAGTAAGAAAGATGATATTCAAACTGATGAAGATGATAAAGAACAATGATGTATTTTAATTTTTAAGCTATGGAATTAAATAAAAGACTGAATCAATACTATTAGATTTTGTTTATTTTCTCCGATGACTTCTTATAGAGCAGTACATATTCCATTAAGTATAAAATTCTAATACATTAATGTTATCAAAATTTACACAAATGCTTATAATTATTCCCTAACTTAAAACTTTTAAATATTTCATTGTAAAAATATAATTTCCTTAGTGTTAACAGCTTTAGGTACTATAGTATGAAGATAAACACGTTATATACAGTGAATATACAATCAATTTAATGGCTTCAATTAAAATGGAGGAATCTAATTTACTACAAAACATTGATTTTCGAAGAACGCAACAATTTCTATTGTCTTCTTAAGATTGTATTTGGTACAACTTAGAAATGTTGTATTGTCTATTCTATTATTTTTCTTATCATTATCACTGTATATACTGATACACCTGTTTAATATATTGACATGGCCATCTAGAGTCAAACGATTGGACACAGTGTACTTTAAATTCGTAGTAAAAATGTAGTTTCTAGAAATTTCCCAAGTTTTCGCTTCTGATGCACAATTAAAATTAAATTTTAAGGGTTTCAAGTGATTCTTTAACTAATAGAAGCATCATAGCTAAGCATTTCTGTACACCGATTGAAATGTGGTCCAAACGTCAGATTAAAATTGGTAATTGTTTTAAAAAAATGCGTTAACATCCGTTTATTAGTTTGTAGACATTAGAATCACTCCAAATGCACCTCAAGTAATAAATTCACAGTCTTTAATAAAAATTGCTTTAATTGATATTGAAATAATATCTATGGACGGCCTGGCCTTCTATATTAATCTATTCATTAGTCCTATTTGCACAGATCAAAACAATAATAAATAAAGAATAATTCCTTATCATAATTTTACAACCCATCGCTACTTTGAGTTTTCAAACAGGAAGGTGAAAAAGAAATCCGGTTTTTTTACATATATAATAATAATTTAGAGTACACAATTTGGTATTTTAAACTTATTCATGTTGCTATTAGTTGCGAGATTGTCATAACATAATGAAATATGAACTTTAAACGTTTATATCATTAAGTGTATTGATCAAAATATACTTATATTAGGTTTTTGCCTCAATTTACTAATATTACACAATTACATATATAACAAGATATTTTATTATTATTTGAGATACAAGAATAGGCCAAGGCGAGCATACATGAATCAAATTAAGGTAAAGAAGTGGGTGTTGTCGTAAAGAGTAAAACAGCTGACTCATAATATACATTGGAGGATGCTCCAACAAAACGAGCACAGTTCTTAAATGACATAGATTTTCACAGGCTTATTTTTTATTATTGTACAGAATGGCTTCTCTTAGTTAAAAACTCAAAGCAAGGATGTGGGTTATATTACTTAATTATTCCTTTGAGATAAGTAAGGAACGGTTTTACATATTTCATAATATTATTAAAATACTATATACACGATATTTACAATAATATATTTTAAAAGACATATATTTTATGTAGCGGTATTTTAGACTAACAAGGTAATTTAATTTCGAAATTATAATCGAAATATCATTTGTTTCCAATAATTTTATCAATAATTCTATCACAGTGTTAAATATAAAACTCAATAATAAATCCTAACAGTTATCATAATACATACATTACAATATCTGAACATTACATATTATATAATAATAGTATTTAAATCATAGTTATAATGTAAAATAAGAGTAATTTAATGGCAATCGAATGTTATGATTTGATGTCCGGTTGTTTTTGGTACTTAACTTCCAGAAGTTGAGGGTAGTTCTCAACTATCGATAATAGAATACCGTCGATATAATTCCTTAGTTGAACGTTGACGTCTTGTTGTTCTTTTAAAGCTTTTTGCAACTGAAAGAGAAAAAATAAATAAGAACTACGATATGATTACAAAAACGTTGTTTGAAAACAAATTTTGCTGCTTAGAGATGACTATCATGTATTCATTGGAAACATAATGAAGACTATAAACACGTCAGGTTGAAAACACACTTTAATAAAAACGATGTTTATTTGTGTAATGAGAGCGCAAAGTTCATATCTTGTTAGGTTTTGTTGCAGCATCAACTGTGAGTTCAGAGCAAGCGAAAGATTATTAAATTGAATTACTGGCTGTTATTGTGACTATATTAGAATCCTGAAGGCACAAGGACCTTGTGCCTTTTAATAACTTTACCACAGTTGAGACTGTTAAACGGTGACTTCACTCTTTAAAACACAAATAGACAAAGAAACCAGTCACTGTTAAACAACAAATTAGTGTCACATTCAAGAATCACACTTCACTTAGAAATTTTAAATTTTGTTTATGAAACAGTATTTAAATTTCTGAATGTTTTGTGGGTACATGAAATTAGAAATGGCAATTCGCTATTATCTAAATTTAAAACGCTTTTTTTTTCAAAAGGTTGAAGACTGCTCGATGGTCTTTAAAACTAAATATGCAAGAGTGCGCTTTTTGAGTTGGTAAGGTGATTTTTCAAGTTTACATCAAGCCAACCGAATCAAAATATACGTTTTATCAAAAAATGTATATTATTAATTTTATAATCAACGTTTATTTCTTAAATAAATAAATAATCGGCAGACAAACACATATTGTATATTCCCAAGCAGACACTTGTTTTATGGGCAGGTAAAATGAGCATGACCAATATGAGACCGAACCCAGACACGCAGATTATAGTAAATAATGAAAAGCTATTTAATAAAACTTAAAATGCCAGGAATCGAACGCGAGATTTCTGCGTTTCAGTGAGTTAGGCCGGCAAAGGCTTATAAATTAAATAATGAGGGATTTTATTATCGCTGTAGGTGTATATTGTTATAATTAGCATGTTTTGAGTTAACATAAAGGAAAACATCGTGAGGAAACTTGTACATCGAGATTTGTAAAATTTATTAATCCGCCATAGAAATGCGTGGCTGTTATATCTTCCGTGCCATTAAAATTGGAAACTATGTATGCAGTGGAAGGTTATGGCTCTTATTACAAGCTAACAGCTACACTAATAACAGATAAAAGTAATATCTTACTATCGTTAATATTTTGTATACTCGTACGCTTGCCCATAATTATGATATTGGTTGTGCTAGTTCTACTAAATTAAGAATAATCATTTTGGACTTTTAAACGTGTCTATTTAGGACGATTTGAGATCAGGGTCAATGCAAATTATGGTATAAAGTATGAAAAAGGTACTCAATTCCCTGTTAATTGGCAAGCATGCATAAATTTAGTACATAGATATGCGTTCAAAGGTACAAACATGCACAGTTAGTAAAAAATTCGTACCTTTTCCATCTCTATGCTGAGAACAGATTGTGATTCGCTACCATCGAGCTGCAAAAATGCATACACAATAATATAAAACGTTATTTGCTTCGCAAATGAAATTGTCTAAGCTTATTAATGCTTTAAATGAAGCAAAGCGACCTGCGTATTGAAATTTATTAGGAATGAACTCAATGAAATAAGAAGCATGAACGAAATGAGCTGTTTGTTTCACCCACACTTAGAATCAGTATGGTTTGTTGGTTGATCTTAAATAGTGAAATATTGAACATGTTGATATGAATATTTTAATTGTAGCCATTTTTTGGCTTCACTTGTAGCGTAATATAATGTAAATTGTAAACATATAAGAGGAATACAATAATGCAATCGCCCGGTAACAAACTCAAGTCTGAAGACCCATCTAAATGCTACATTTGTGCTGTTAATCAGAGACAACGGAAAGTCTTTATTACTTTCATTTTTTTATATAGAAATACACCTCCAAAATTTCAACCAACATGTCAATAATTTAAAGACTTAATAAGATTCTTTTCAAATTTTTACTCATTTATTATAAACATACTATTTAAATAACAAAACGTCAAATACCAGAGAAGGATGGGCTGTGGCCTAATGTAGGCTTTAGGAGCTTTTCAGAGTTATGATTTTCACTGGACGATTATCATTTCGAGTAAGCTTCTTACATCGTAATAATGAGAATGAGATATGTAGAATCTAAAACTAATTATAAATAATCGATATTCTAACATGCATTTGTTTGTAAGCAGTATAACATTTACCTCATCATCACTCATTTGAGAGAGTTCGTGTGCCAACGAATTAGTGGCTACAAGAGGACCGCTAACTCCGTCCAGCAGACTGCGGCCCTCTTCTACTCCACGCGTTAAGATCTGCGCTTGGAGTTCTTCTTGAGCTTCGGATAAAGCTGGAATAATAAATAAATAGATAAATACAAATGTGAAGTAGATAAGATAGAAATAAAACTTAGATGGTAATAAATATGTACTAAAATGGAAGAAAAAAAGATAAAATACAGGAAGTCACACCCCAATTACAATAAAAAATAAATAAGATAAAAAAAAAATAAGATCCCTGCCCTGAAAAAAGACAGAGGAGATGAGAATTAATAAAAAAAAAGCTGGAATAAACACATACATATCATCATTCCTGTTTCTTATAGAGGTAGGCAGAAATGCTGATCGGTAAATAAAATGAAATAGTTTACGTAAGTATGTAGAGAGAATGAAAAAGGCGAAGCTAACAAAACAGAAGATGTTTGAGATGGGATTGGTGTAGACAGAATTTTTGGCCAGTTCAAAAATATAAGAATAGAGTTTTCCCCGCGGCTGGTCAAACCCTAGCACGTAACCCTTGTTTAGAGTACGCATTAATACAGATTACATTGTGTTAAATTTATATGTAGGCGCTATTCGCCCCTCGAAAATTTACTTAATTTTATATCGCAAACTATCCCATCTCCCGGGATGAAAATTATGTAATGTTCTTTGTCAGTATAAAAAGGACAAAAAGGGTAAAAACAACAACAAAAATGACAAAGTCAAAACCAAGTACCAAAAGGTTCAAAAAGTCTAAAAGGACCAAAAGTTGTAAAAAGTCCAAAAGGACCAAAAGATACAGAAGGTCCAAAAAGCGCAAAAGTTTCAAAACGTTCAAAAGATCCAAAAAGTCGACAGTCACCAATTAATCTTTGGTCCTTGTAGTTGAAGTAATAGGCGCTATCCGGAAACTACTATTTTCCGGGATATCGCCGTCGTCGTCAACCAATCGCAGTCCACTGCTGGACACAGGCCTTCCTAAATAGGCGCCACTCCTCTGATTTCCTCATCCAGTGGCTACCGGCGACCTTGCGCAGATCGTCAGCCTATCCGGCTGGAGGGCGTCCGAAACTACGTTTATTTGGATAACCTTTACATAATTCTATCCTTAAAGCTATCCCATTATCCAGCATAAAAAGTATTTCTTGTCCATCCTCGGTATTAAAATTATATATATACAGAATTTCATAACAAATACATAACACACCTTACATTTCTATAATTGACTGTACATCTTTGAGTAATGTACAGTTATTACTATGTTATTGCCAATAAAATTATGTTACTTTGAAGACGAGACAACTTTAAATAGTAAATGAAACTTACATTTGTTCTGCGTTCTGAGCAACGTAAGCTCTTTTCTTAATTCATCGAGACGTGGGTCTGGCGGTGGGGGTGGTGTTTCTCTCAGTCTTTGTAGTTCTATTTTGGCTGTGTTCAGCATTTCAGTGGCAGCTGTCGCGTTTTCACGTTCCCTTCGTTCGGCTTCTCTCGCTGCGCTCAATTGCGCTGCGAGTTCGCTCACTTGTTCTTGCGCTTCACGGTGCGCCCGCGCAGCTGCTTCGGCGTTCGCTCTTAACGTTTCCGCCACTCCACGTAGTCTACCCACCTAGAAATTATTTTTTGTACATTTATATCCTAGGTTTTAAATATTGAAAACTAAATAAATATTTAATAGTCGTATTCGTGAGTGATAAAGGCATTCGCATCGACGCAACAGGGCATGCATCATTTGGATAGTTTACCTGGATGGTGAAGAAATCACTGAAAACCTTAACATCGAGGCATACGTTTTATAACTTTGGAGGCGTATACCTCACTTCCTATTGCCTTAGGTAAAAAGTCGAAACATGGTTATGATTTTTAAAGCCCTCTCTAACAATACCCTACTTGCCTGTGTGTAATAAAATATTTTTTCTGTTACCTGCATGTATAGATAGCGGTCACAGTTAACTTTCAGGTTTTCACGATGTCACTGGATTATTATATAGTGATACATAGAATATTGGAAATAATGTTAATTAAATCTTTTTACCTCCTGTTTGAGATCAGACGCTTCGGCTTCTGCTGCGGTGAGGCGGTCGGTGAGGGCAGTTATCTGAGTGTCTCGGTCGCGTTCTACTCGCGCGATGGCGTCGCGACTCCGCCGCTTCTCTTCCGCTAAGCTCTCCTCGCAGCGGCATTCAATCTGATCGATGAAAATAAGATGAAAATAAGTTTATTGTCACTGAACTTTGAAAAGTCTAAGCAAGACATTTTGTAGTCTTAGCCGGTCGAATTCGCTGGAACGCACAAGCTCCGGGTTCGATCCCTGGCACGGTAAATTTCGAAAACGAACTTTCTGTTATTTACTATTTTCTCGGTGTCTGGGATCGGCCCCAGACTGGTCCATTGTTTATTACCCATAACCCAAACGTAACTTGCTTAGCTTGGGGATATACAATGTGTGTGTTAATCTGCCGATTGTTTATTATTTTATTTTATCCCAGTCAGGTCTACTTTCAAAGGAAATGATCTCATTTTGCGATATAATAATAATCGGTTCATTTTCGATGTCCTGAAACAACACAAACAAACAACACTAAACATAATCACTTTCACTATTTTGTAATACTTACATAAATTTTACACTTGTTTTTCATTTTAACACCTTACACAATAATGTTAATATCAAAACATTTGTGAATCCTCATTTAAAATATACAACAATATGCAAATAAAATAATACTTAGTATGAACGTTATTAGGTAACGCTTCTAACAGGCGCTCCACATTTTCATAAGGACCTCGCGAGAAATGAGAATTTGGAACCGTGTTTTCGGGAGAATGTGGGGCGCCTATAATACTAATTTTTACAACAAATTCAGTTCAGTCGTTTAAATGTTATGATTAGAGACAAACGAATTCCAAGAAACAACAACACTTGTTTTAAAAGCAGCCGTATAAAACTGTATTTAAAATTGTTAATTGTGTATAAGCCAGTAAGTTAATAAGATACCATAATCGAATAAATACTCAAAGGTGTCTGACCTCTCTTATCTGTTCGTCGAGCATGTGCACCCTGGCCTGTAGCACTGCGTTATCAGCCTTGGCTCTCGCGTACCGTTCGTCTGCCGTGCTCTGCGTGTCTGCCAGCGACGTCACCTGCTGCTGTAAAAGTTGCACCTATGAACAAGAAAAAAAACTAACTTTAATACTGTGTCCAGTATTAGTCTCTATATAGTTTACTAGTCTCTATGAGTATAGTTGAGCTTGACATTTAAAACTTATTTAGCAGTACTTTTAATACACCTTTAAAGAACAACAAAAGTTAGTCAAAGAAATATCGATTGTTATGGAAATGACCAGTTTCTAAATAATTAAATATGTATTATATTTTTAAATAATTTTAATTTCAAGAGATATAGCAAAATGACCAAGCCTGTAAGCGTAAACAAAGACAATGGAATTTGATTTAACTGAACGCATTAATTATATCGTTCATTCTCTAATATCAATTCTATTATTTACTATCGTTATATTTATGTCCGAATTATTGAGAGTAAACAGTTTTGTTCGACCGGCACCTAATTACTGTTTATAGAGAATCAAACGAAAATGTCAGGGTATTAAACAGACCAGTTTCTAAATAATTAAGGATGTATTATATTTTTTTAATAATTTTAAGATTTAAACTTCAGGAGATATAGCAAAATGACCAAGTCTGTAGCGTACAAAAATAATGAAATTTGCTTTAATTGAACGCACTAATGATGAACTATGTTCGAATTATTAAAAGTAAAGAATTTTATTCGACCGTCACCTAATTACTGTTTAAGTATAGATATTAAACGAAAATATCAGGGTATTCAACAAAGCAGTATTACAATACTACCATAATACGAACATTTTAAAGCATCTCACAGCTTTTTGGACGTAGATAATCGCCGCCTGTATGTAGACTTTACAGCAACATAGATGTTCCCTATGAACTGCTGTATACTTCGTTTGTATGTCTTTTTCTTGAGTAGAGTATGGATTAAATATATTCACAGAATGTGAGTCATGAGGTGTAAATTAATTTTAGCAATTTTTAAGCGCCGAAATGAAAGTCGGAATAGCATAGTAAAGAACTTTGTAAAAATGTCATTATTATACTAAAATAAAACTATTATATGTAGGAACTACTAAAGCTTGTTAGTAAGAACTATTTTCATCATTGTATGAATAAATAAACTTGAATACACGCCAATATTATGATTCAAATTCGGCGAACAAGGTGGTTGCGAACGCGTGTACGGCTATAGCAAATATTGACTTAGTAGAAGTACCACGAAATTAGCATAAAGAAAGTGCATTTTAACCAATAATGGTTCATAATAGTCGTTAAATACATAACATAGAAGTTATTATACACAAAAATGGTCTTCCTATGATAGCGGCGCAACAAGTGGTAATATGCTCCTAATAGGCGAGCTAGCCGATATAGCTCCCAAAATCAATAAACTGAAAAGATAGCAGGTGAGTCACATTTCTTGCAGGACCGAAAGCAGATTAAACAAACAAATCTTGTAGTGAAAAGAACAACAAACTTCTTAACAAACTTCGTGAAAGACGCCTTCCAACCCGTTTAGCCAACGCCGCAACGCCATGCACAATATCTCCGGTGGAGCTTAGATGTAAAAACGTAGGACCTGAATATATATGTGGCACAAATTAGAGGAGGTTTACGTTCTGCAGTGGATAACAATTGGCTGTTGACAATTGTTTTGTTAAATCAAATATAAGCTTAAACTTAGCCTAGATCAGAAAAAAATATCAATTTTATTTTCTGGCTACACCTTTCACTTTTATCGAAAGTAATACTGATACCTAATCAACGCGGCAAATGTTGAAGCCATCTTAGCAAAACATTAAGACTAAGCTATTAAGAGTTGAAAGTTAATAAGTACAATAAATGTCATGTTTTATAATTAACAAAAAGTCACATAGGACTTGAACGCTTTTCCGATTTACATTTTTAACGACCGATTGTCATTCCTAGATTTGTCTTCCATAGATTTTATAATATTATATGATTGATCTCCTTAAGCCGATATTAGATAATTCATTTTTGTCTTTCGATTTCAAGAAATCAACCAAAGTGAACCATATAAAAATAAACTTGAATCATTCAATGCCATTGAATACCATCGTGCTTTCAATTCTAAGCCTTTTCAATCGAGTTGATCCAATTTGATTGATTCATCTAATATTAGGATTAAGAAAATCGAATGTAAAATTAGTACATTAATCGCTTATCGAAAGTAATAAATTTCTTTTTTTTAATAAATTGTGATTTATTATCACAATAGTGATGCGTACGGTAGCTTATTTAATATAATAGAAATTTTAAGCTCTAAAATGTAAACCAGAATCAAAATATAATCGTACTTTCAAGCTGTGCAAATTTCCATGAGGAGGCTTTGACTTATTTTAGGCTGGGGCCCGTAGCTAACATTTCAATCTGTAATGGTGCTTTTATTCTCTGACAAAAGTTGATATGGAAAATAAATTAAAATTGGTTCAGAGATAAAACGTCTCGTAAGAGATAAAATAGGTTGCATTTATAGAACTGGCTTTTGTATCAAACACGACACTAACTTTAAGCCCTTTATAATTGAGCAAATACGTAATTACTACAATGAAAGTATACTAGGTCTAACAAATTCAATACCTAATATATTGACTTGATGATTAGATTCCATACAAGTTCACTAGATGTCACGAATATCGGTCATGGTAGTTGCACATAATATGTGACGTCGTGTGGACACTTATGAATTCAGTTCTAATACTGTTTAAATATGTTATTGAATATTTTAATTTTGATTGATTTGATCTAAAAATATAAGTATACGTGATAAAACGTTGCTTTAAAGTTCTAATAGATCAAAAAGATAAGAAAAGAAAGACCGTGGCCCTATTTCGTTACGTAGAATTTGGGAACTTTTCAGAGTTACGTTTCCCATGGTATTATTAAGTTCTGTAGCCGTTCTGTAGCCAAGACACCCGAATCTCATTTCTATGACTGATTAGAATCTTGAGTAAAGCGGATATGCACCACTTAGTTTTTCAGACTTAATGTGTATACACATCAAGTCTGTATACACAATATGTAGTAATAATAATATATTATTACTACATATTGTAGACAGGCAGTCATTACTTGTTAACAGGTAAGGCAGAATAACAAAAGGAAACATATCTAAATTACAGATGTGTGTAATATGTCCACCCTGATTGAGACAAAGTGGACGATCCGTTGTACTGATATGAGGGATATAATAAGTACAATAATTATAGATGCTGACGAATTTGAATGCGTCAAATACGAACCAGGAATCTAAGCAAGATTACTTACTACAAAAGCTTTTGTTGTAAGAGGCTTATGTCCATTAAGCAAAGCAAAGTGAAAGTACAATCATTTTGTTTTATTGCATCTCTCTTGGTTAATTACAAAAGATTCGACAGTGTTTTAATGTCGTCTATCCGGAGTTCAAAACATTAGTATGTTACATATAACCGTACTTATGTAGTTTAATACCAGCTGTACCTACTACATTTGCATGAGGCTTGGACTTCATAGTTATATCTTCTGATCCCTGCATGATATCGAAATGAAACCTATATGAACATTTAAAATCGAATCCCTGTTTTAATCCCTACAATTTTTCATTGAAATACATGAGCCGTTTCGGCTTATTGCCAGACTGTCTGGCAAACAAAAATTCTAAAAACAGTATTTTATGATTAAGCATTATATAGATAGCAGTCTTCACTTAAATATTGGTATTTATTTCCAAATCTCAGACAGACACTTTAATTTTATTTGTTGGGAGAGGCTATCAAGAATCAATGTTCAAGCCAGTAAATATTTGATAACCTTCTTAGTTATAAAACTGGGCGTATATTTAAAGATATCATAAAGTGTTTACTGATGAACCCACTGAGATCATCGTTCATTTGTAAGTACTAAATAATGTATAACCTACTGGGTTTCCTCATCTAATCTATGTTTGGTTTTAACAAAACAAATATTGTAGTTTCTTACTTTGGAATTTTAGCTTTTGAATGAGTTTAATTATAATAGCACTGTTAATTGATTTGTTGATATCATATGAATCCTTATTGAGAGTGATTTGTTTCTGCTGATTGCTCTTTAGACATAATTGAGGAAAAATATACCTAGTCTTGGCATAAATATTGTAACAAAGACTTTTTTTTCTATTGCAAATAACATTTATAAGTTTTACAGTATGTTAGTTTAATACATAAATATAAAACAATTTAAAATATAAAAAGCTTATTCCAAGTGGTCTCCATTGGTTGCAATACAATTCTTTAAACGTTGAGGCCAGTTATCAATAGAAGCACGCACTCTTTCCATGGAAAACTCTTCACTGTCAATCGTATGGATTGTTTTAGGGACTCCAAATTATCATGGCGTTTAGAGCAAGCCGTACTCTCTAAAACTGACCATAAATCATAATCCAGCGGATTAAGATCGGGACTAGACGACGGCCAGTCTTCAGCTCTGATGAAGTCCGAAACGTTCGTTTCCAACCAAGACTGCGTGGACTGAGCTTTATGACCCGGCGCCGAGTCTTGCTGGAAGGACCATTCTTGCTTATTGAACATGGTGTTTTTAAGGGGCTTAACTACCTTCTCAAGAATGGTATCTTGATACACTTTTGCCGATGTTTTGATACCTTTTTCACAAAAATATGGCTCAGTCACTTCTTCATAGCTAACACCCCACCAAACCATCACTGAAGACGGATAATGCCCACGTTGCACTCTGTCATTGAGAAGCTTCCTTAGAGCTTTGAGCATAAATACGGTCATTTTGTTTGTTATCGGGAGGAAATGAGCAAAGCGCCGCCTGTGAACCTCTGTTCGCCGTCTGCGACAGAGGTCTGCCTGCTCATTTTCCTCCCTTATTCTTTCGGCAGCCTCCTTCTGGGACATAACATCCTCGCAGAAGGAGGACACCGCTAGCCGATTCTTCTCGCTGTGTAGCATTTGGTCGACCACGCTGGACAGTGAGAGATCCTTACCGATGATTGACATCAGATCATGCCGTTGGGGTCCCCAAGCAGCGCATATTTCCAACGTATGGCGCGCCGTGTCGATTAGCGTACTGCATTCGTGACAGTCCGGGGTCGGCTCCCGCCTCGCAATCTTGTACAGATACTTACCGAAGCAGCCATGCCCGGTAAGTATCTGCACCATTCTGAAATTTAGGGTTCCGTGCTTTCTGCGGACCCAGCGGGATAGGTGGGAGCGAACTGCCTCCACTGTTTCCCGGCCTGCCACCGGAGATTCCAGTTCCTTCGACCAATGGCGGATCAGGGTCTCTCATCTGCGAGTTCCCTGGTCCGTTTTATTTCTTCCGGCCTCGGTCTCTCGCCCCTATCCCGGGCGCTTCTCCGGAACCGATAGATTTCAGCGAGCACATCTGCCTGGAGCTCCCAAGGAGGATCGCCGGCCAAGAGAGTAACTGCCGTCCATGATACCGTGCGGTAGCTCAGTGTAGCCCTAACCGCTAGAACCCTCTGACAGCGATGTAGACGGGTTTTATTTGAGCGGTTCAGGGCCTGGGCCCATATAGGAGCACCGTACAGGGATCCTACAAATCCCCTACAAATTCGTAACAATATAATAATCCAAGATCTGTGTGAACTAAGTAGTAAGAACAGCTAGTCTGTATGTAATAAGCAGATAAAGCGGCTCCATGATTGTTGTAGTTACGTGTAATCAATAGGCACTTTAGTTGAATACCTTGCAAAGTGAGTGCTCGTGACTTCCTCGAGTAAACATTATTTTCTTAGCTCTGTCAAGTTGTCTTGCAACTTTCCAGTGTTCGTTAACTACGTTTACCATCGAAGATTTATATTTGTGACATGTCATCGGGTTTTCTTTAGATGGTATCAACGTATTTACGTTAAGAAACTAATAACGTTTTTCGTTTTATTATATCAAAGTTGGCGCCATCAGTCTATTCTTGTGTTTAGAAAGAATTTACATATTTTATACAATGTACTCTGTGTTTTATATGTTAAATATTTAGAAGTGACAGTGACTTAATTTATATTTATTCATTCTTAATGGCCTTGATTATGAACACATTACCTACCTTTAATAAAATTTTGGCATATAATATGTAGGTACTGATAGCGGGAATGAACAGTGCACTTTTATGTCGAAAAATGAGATGTTCCGAATTTAGAATTGAAATTAAAAAAAACACTAATTAATAAAATAACTATGCAGCAAATTGTTTAGAAGTTCACTACGAAAGCTGATTCATAATGTCTCAATGGATAGAGGTCAACCCATAAGTATCCAATTATTGTCAGCAGACAGTATCCAGGCGGTCTAGTTGAATAATTACCACGTAAGTGGCGGTAAGTGTCGGGTCAACGTGCGGTAGGTGTCCCGACGTATTGTCCGTATCGACGAATCGATATGACGATTCGTTTCCACTTACTAAACCGGTAACGGTCACCTGCAACCATTCAATTCTCTAGTTCAATATTCGAGACTATATTCTGTTTATTTGGCATAATGCAGGGCGCGGTGGTAGGTCTTAGAATGCGATTTAGCCTTTCGTGGGAAGACTGGTTGTTGTCGAACATTTCTATGTTCAACAACAACCAGTCTTCCCTTATGGGAACGTTATACATAAATATCTAGCTGCAGGACTTGGAATCTTCCTATTTTATGAATGGTAAATCCGCCAGGCTTATCCAATGCGGATTGGAGAGTTTCACAAATTGGTGATCTCGATGTGCAATAAGTATTCCGTCACCAAATTCAGATACGATCATGTTATTTTATTATTATTTTACCAATTCCTCCTTCTTCTCGATAATTTTCGAGGCCTAGAGGCTCATTATCTCATTACTTCATACAGTCATATTAGGTAAGGAGAATTGCTTAAGCAGTGTATGCTTTTCGACTAAAATTCCGACTCTACTTTTAGTTTGAGCAAATTTATTAAGAAAGATTAATTATTCAAATATCTACAACTTCGGTATATAGTAGGAGTTACCGGAAACAATTCATAGCTATAGCATGGACAAAGATATTACACTTCTTCCATGGTTAGAGTATTTTATTCAATATATTTACGACATATGCGGTTAACATAATTTTACATAAGAAATATTTATGTAAATAAATAATATTAATTTTTTGAAATTCTTTCTTTTTAATATTTCGTTAAAGAAACATACAATTGCTAGTGATAGAAGAACTGTTTTACTTTTATATAATCTATATATTATTGGAGTATTGAATCGTATCACGTGTTATACATTATTTATCTTAATCGACATTAAACAAAGTTCGTAATTTTATTTGCAGTAAAGTAATTTCTTATCGTCTCTGATTGTTTGAAAACATCATTCCCTACTTAGTAGATAGCCAAATAGCATAATTTGATAAGTTTTAAAGGCTTTAGTTAAGGAATAAAGGCATAATTAAACATAAAACAAAACGGAATAGACTGTTATATAGCTGTTAGTAATAATCGACTAACTTTAATTAAACGGAAGCCAATTCTTGTTCCAGCTAGGACTAACTAGGTTACACCAGATCATGTGAAGGTCGAGACTAGACTACAAAAGAATCAATTTAATTTACATTAAAACTATGTACTTAATTAAACATCAGAGGAGACGTACATTTCCTTTTTATATTTATATATTAGTAAGTATGCTTATAAATACAATAAAAATGAAGAAACACTGTAAACAAGAATTAGGCAGGGAGACCACATTATTCAAATCACAGCTGCGACACGCTATGCTAACCTAATTAATGCCGCATTATATGATACTACTCGTAATAAGCTACATCGAGTGAATTTATGACACAAAGTGGTTACTGTTCGATTGTTTAATTTTTTGCGATGTTCCCAGATGTTTCTTTTTTGAAATATCCGAAATATAACTACGTATATTCGTAAATACACTTCTTAAATAATGTATTCATCAAATTAATGCTAGAAACAAAGGTGTGCAACGATTTTAAAATGAAATTCATAAAAAGTGTTAAAAGCGTTTCTGAAAGCTTAAACAATGAAATATAGTCTTTAAAGGTTATAAAATGCATTTATTTACTTCACTAATGTCAAGGTTATCGTTTGTTCGGCCGGTAATTTGTTTTTCAAATATTGCAAAAAAGTGTCAGACGTCTAGTTTTTGCTCTCACTACCGTCATTATCATTTGAAGAATTTGCAATGAAGATTATGTAAGCTAGAATAAATGGCTCAAACGCTGTTTGTACTATTGATGTATAAGCATTATAATTACTGGCTATAAGAAAATGTAGTTTTGGGTGTTTCGCAAATAATTTATACCTAGTCCTTTTTGGAACTTTGAATCTCATGAAAGATTACGAATATATGCCAAGCTTTCCTTAATATTAGGTTGGGGAAAAATTATTCGCATTTTATATAAATATTCAAAAGGTTTTTTTATAAAGTTTATTTACATTTGACTAAAGTAGGGACGTGATCGCATTGCTATAAAAATGTTGGGGCTTCTGATCAAAAAACTGCATCAAGTGGTTTTGGCAGTTCTCTCGTGATGTTAACCTGACACTGCCTAAGGAATTCTACAGAGACCGAAACAGGTGAAAATCTGAAGGTGCAAGGTCAGGACTATACGGCGGATGCATTAACACCTCCCAGCCAAACTCTCGTAATTTTTGCTGAGTGGCTAAAGTGTGAGGTCTAGCGTTATCATGGTGAAAAACCACACCCCTTCTGTTGATAATTCCGGCCGCTTTCTCTCAACTTGTTGCTTTAATCTCATTAGTTGTTCGCAGTACAGTTCAGAATCGATGGTCCTGCCTGGCGGTAACAGCTCATAATGAATAATGCCCATTCCAATCCCACCATACACACAGCATCACCTTGTTGCGAGTTGACCCGGGTTTCGCCACAGTCTGTGAAGCCTGACCGGCCTTTGACCACGATCTTTTTCGCAACGTTCTTGTCGTACGTGATCCACTTTTCATCACCAGTTATCATCTTCTTCAAAAATGGTTCGGTTTCATTACGTCGTAATAAATAATCACAAATGAGTACACGGTTCATTAGGTTTCTTTCAGTGAGCTCATGAGGCACCCAAATATCGAGCATTTTTGTGTACCCAGCTTTTTTCAAATGCGCCAAAACCGTTTTGTGGTCAATTCCCAGTTCTCCAGCTACATCGTAACTACTAATATACCGATCCTTCTCCACTTTTTCAAAAAGGGCATCAAATTTGTCCGTAACAGGGCGACAAGAGCGACATGCATCTTTGATATCAAATTTTCCGGATTGAAAACGCTTAAACCAAATTTGCGCTACTCTCACAGATACTGCATTAGGTCCATAAACATCACAATTTTTTTTCGCAGCTTGTGTTGCATTTTTACCTTTTTTGTAGTAAAATTTTAAAATGTATCGAATTTCTTCATTAGATTCACTCATTTTAACAATAAGAAAAACAAATGAAAATCTCTCATTTTCCTTATTTGAATTTGGAATTGTCTTCTTTAAAATTAAAACTTTTTAATGATACCAAAACCAGCCACATACAAATGGTATAGCCAAAGAGATCTTATTACAAGTTCATACATACTATATGCGAAAAGACTTTTTCCCCAACCTATTACATACGAAAGAATTTCAATTCTTTGCAAATATAATGGTTATTACATTTACACTGTTAGACCATACACTACTGATCTAAATTCTAAGTGTTAACACTAATACTATAAAGAGGTGGACACTGAGTAATAAAACTTGTTACAGAAACTCATAATATTATGGAATAACCACATATTTTAAATAATAAGACTATTGAATATGAAAACGTTTTTGTTTTAAGTTATAATAATATGACTTACAATTATTAGTATAATATTGTTACAACTTAGGCTCCGACAAAGACAAATTCCACGTACAGATTTGTAAAAGCACATTGTATTACCTGTCGGCATTTGAACTAATTGTAATCCTTTTATGATTGTCTTCTTTTGTTCACTTTATTTATTGGCATACGTTTCTAGTTATTGTGGAGAACAGCCCATTGTCCTATTGTACTCGTTTACGGTCGCTCAAGAGCATCATTAGCCACGTGTTGCGGATTATAAATACAAGCTAATTCTAGGAAATTACGTCGACGTTGCCGGGCGAGCCCATTTGTATTTGTGAAGTATAAAACGATGGCCTGATTGAGAGAGGGGCAGTTGAGCTACAACTGAGATCAAGGCGTGACGTGTTCGGAAATCTAATATTGACGGACATTGCGCGTTTTATTGAATTACGACCTTCTGCATTACGTTTGGATTTGTTGTGTTCGGTTATATTTGTACCTGTGTTTATACGTGTTTGTATAGTTCTAATAAACTCAATAATAATTCTAACGGCATTTTAATTCGAGTCCCGCAAACTCGTAAGAATATTAACCTGTTTAGGAATGAAGAGCTAAATATTATGTATAAACGTAAATTTAGTTATGGGTTAGTAAAATATTCCCCTAATATCAACGGTTATTTTTGTAAAATAATCTGTATAGATAATGTCTACCTGATAATACACGAAATCACAAAACAAGATTGCCTTTTTGATAAACACAGTGAAAACCTTGAGCGGTCTGACGTTAAGGGACTGTTACGTGAAAAGTTGAATTTGATCGATGAAAATGCTGCATGATATACGGATTTAGAATAAGATCGCGTGACGCTTAAAGCTAAATCAAAGCCGTGATGGTACTACCAGGACGAGAACGATACGCTTCTATTGACAGAAAAAAAGATCTCTCGGTTTCTATTGAACCTTTATGACTAAAGAGCAATAGACACGCATCACCAGCTATTATTGAATAGGCAGTCCTTTTTCTTCGTGATTAAAGTGTTAATAAAGTACACTGAATTCCAATTTAATTAGAAAATACATTCCTTAGTCGAAAACATTGGCAAAATAACTGAACCAAAGTTTCTGATCGATTTTGAAGTTTGTCTTGCACGAAAACGAATTAGTTATTTCTGTATGTTATAATTCAGTCATTAAATCGCCAGGTACGGTGCGATTTTATAATTCTAGTAGTTAGAATACCTCAAGTTTCAATCGTTATAATTTATATATTATGTATTTGAAGAATTTTATTAATTTAATGGGTATGAACAAATGAGTCAAATTCAGGAAAATCAATAAGTACCACATTCTCGCAATATATCACTGGTTTTAAACATGACGCAAATATATTACGACATTATGAATACAAACAATATAATGTGCGCATAATAGTAATATAAAAATTATCCTGTAGTTCTAAAACTCCATCAAAATACTACGTGATTAGTGATCAAAGACATAATTTGACGAGAACTGAAATGTATTATAAGAATTCATTTATAGTCTTAATAGCTTTGTTCATATTTATGTATATACTAGCTGATGCCCGCGACTTCGTCCGAGTGGTGCGGTTTTTTAACTATCCCACGGGAACGCTTTAATTTTTCGGGATCAAAAGTATCCTAATGTTGGCCAGGGATATAAGCTACCACCATACAAAATTTCATTTAAATCGGTCCAGTTGTTTCGGAGATTAGCCGGTACAAACAGACAGAGAAACAAAGAAATTGAAAAAAATTTAAATTAGTTCTATTTCACTTCTTACATCCCCCTGACTTTAGCAATTTTTTTCATTGTACAGAAATTTGACCTCTACAATTTTATTATATGTATAGATTTCTCAACAAGAAAAGAGATTAATTTGCTAAAGCTAAACCATTTGACAACCCCTGGTTGAGCGGGCTAAGTCTTAACAGGCTGAACTCGCTGGAATGCAGAGGCTCCGGGTTCGATTCCTGGCATGGTAAATTTCGTAAACGTACTTTCAGTTATTTGTTATGGTCTCGGTGTCTGGGATCGGCCTCAGAATGGTCTGTCGTATATTACCCATACTACAAGCGTAACTTTCTTTGGTTGGGGATATACGATGTGTGTTTGTCTGCCGATTTAAAAAATCTTTCATCCCTAATAGAGGGATATTATATTTAGATGGAAGCTTTGTTAACAATGCCGCAAAAATTTAAAAAAAATATATGTCTAATATTCTCACTTGATCAGATAAATTGTCACACCACTGATGGGCGGGTGTCTTTTTGCCGCCGTTGAGGCCGTTGCTCACGTGAGGAGTCAGTGGGCTGCCGGTGAACAGGTCTTCAGTCAGACTAGTATCAGAAGTTATTCGACCTCTGGTCTCCGGAGGCGGTCCCTGGGGTCCAACGAAGTCGAACTGACCGTCCCACATATCGTACTCTAGCTCTAAACTGTCCTCAACCTCAATCTGCTCACCCATCGTGCCCCTTGACCGGTTGAAGATGCTTGATTTAAACATTTAATATCTGGTTCTACGCCTGGTATCTTTATCTTTGGATTGATTGCACTTCACCTTAATATTTATAACAAATAAATAATATAAATGTAATTTATGAATTGACTTTAAAATACGATTAGATTGATTACTTCTCCTAATATATAAAGCTTACTAATTCAATGATGGCACGTTAGAATGTGACACTTTCAGTTATCTTATGGATGTGTCCAAATTAAAATATTAAACTGCGCTCTTAATTCCTGAAGCACTTAATGTTATAATGCACCTTAAGTTACATTTTTCACATACACAGTTTCACGCTGATTTTACTGATAAATCTATTCACATGAGAATTTCTGTGCACACGATAGCCACAAGAAGTCTTAATTATTGTCGTACACAAGAATTAAAATATCAGGCAAAAACAAACTCCGACGAATACGATTTAAATTTTTGGACGTTGGCTGTGACATCCTTTGACGAGAGGACAGAATTTAACCGCAACGGTTCACTGGTTTAAACTCAATTCGGTTGCTGTTGCTGGTTCTCGGAAAATTGTAGCATCGAATTGAAAACTTTGAATAAGTAATTGGTACGTGATGTTGGCACTGTATCGCGATCGGCACTAACCGGCGCGCGGTGAGCGTTCGTCCGGCGCGCCACACCCATTGACACGACATGATTATCAGCAGGCCGAAGCTACCACGCCATACAAATAAACTTTATTCGCTCCCTGCACATATGTACGGGTGTCTGATGGATAGTTCAGAGGCAATAACCCCTTTCATAAGTTCCCCCAGTCTGCATGTAAGTACTTGTAATTTAACGGCCGAAGGGCTACCATGGCAGCATCCGCTGATTAAGAAACCATCCGATTCAACAGATGCTCGGATATGGTTCAAATTTAACTACTAAATAAAATATTCAAACCGCAAATTATTATTCGATATTAAACTAGTTTGGAAAATAACTTTCGTTTTATTTCTACTTATAAGTTAGGGAAAACGAGGAGTACATAAACAAAGTTAATCACTTGAATCAAAAAACAAAGAATTCGCTTTAGGTATAATATTTTACAAAGGGTTAGAAAATAAAGTATAGAATCGAATACTTTAGAAAATGATTTGAAAGAAGGCTATAGCTGAACAATGTATTATGTGAAATTTAAATAAATTGTTGTAAAACATGAAGAATGATTTACTTCATTCAGCTTCCAAATTTATAACATTATTTAGACTGCTGAGCGTGTGAAACTTTTGCTCGGAAGTTTGTGTTGGACTTATCGCGGTCTGTACATAACAGATAATAGCACTGAGAAACAATTAACTTTCAATGTAAATTGAACGAAACCACAATTAAGGAATATAATTATATTAATCTGTGTTTTTAATGTTACGAATCCCAAAGGCGAGTATGAATGTTGAATTCAATTTTTATTTTCTTTTAAACACAACATCACATTTGAACTGTCTAAGAGCGGATGTTCATGCCATATGGCTCCTTTTACTTACATAAACTTCAAATCATATTTAGTTTCAATGCCTGCTACGGGCACTTGAAATATATTTTGGGAATCTTTAAAATTAATCCAAATCTTCAAAGATTTTTAAATATTCAAAATGCTACTTTTCTCAATTAATTAACTTCAACCAAGATTTAATTTTAAGACATTAAGTTGACTTTCTGCAAATATTTCAACATTTGACAAATTATAAAATTACTGCGATTTTATTTTAAAATTTTAATTTGCCGACCATTGCAACACTAGAAAGTTATTTACCAATTTCGCTTGATCAAAATTATTTGTAACTTATGTAACCCATAAATTACTTTTAAATTAAAACGATCTATTTGGTGAGTTATCAACTTTCAAATTCAAACAAAGGGGTCCGAATATTCTCATTCGGTTACTAAGAATGTATTGAAAATAAGTACTGGTGTATTATACAACGATGTAAACAATCAGGTGTTTCGGAACAATACAATCTCATACATTTTAATTTGCTTCTGAGCCGTAGCAAATACATATAATTGTTAAACTGATGCAAACAAATGTCACTCAATACTTGTAGGAAATTTTACACAAGAACTTGCAATTGTTTAGCTGTTACACGAGGTGCCTACATTTGTTTGATTTGAATGCCTCATGAATAATTCTGTTGCAAATAATAGTTTTAACTATTTCAGCACTAACAAGTTTAATTATAACCTAATCAACAATTACACTAATTTTGAAGATAATATTACTAATAGGAATTAAATATTTCACTTTAAGAATTATTACATAACACAATACGAAGTGACCGTAACCTTAACCTGTAAGGTCGTTTTATTTATACATTAATCGACTGGGCTGTTGTATATGCTTGTTATAAAATGTTTTTTGCCTTTGCTTTGAAATTGTCGTTTTCTATGGACGACATAGATAAAAGTCATATTTTTACTGTCGCCTTCTCCTCATTCATTGATTATACCGACTACGAATCAATTGTATACAGTCCTAGAGCGTAAAAACGAATGTAGTAAGCGCAGTCTAAAAATGATCAAACCACAAAAATTAAATATGGTCTTAAATTTCAAGACTAAAACAATTTTCTATGATGTCAAGATGCTATTTGAATTGGCCAGTGCAATATTGTTTTTAGAGATAGTATTCTCATCTATGAAATTTCATAAAAGTTCTTATACTGTTGCTTTCTCAAATATATAAATTTACGTCGATTTTATGTTTAAAATAAGTATTATGACACAACTCATAGCTAAGAATCTAACAGTACATTATAATACTGCATGAGGTTATTGTTATCACAGTTGGACACGCAATTTCATCCATCGATAACATCCGTTATTTCGTATAAAAACACTGGTCAATAGGGGAGTGCTATATACTATATTGTAAAGAGGGCAACTTTGAATCAAAAGTCAAGAAACTTTATTTTTATTTTTTACAATGTTTCATAGATTGTAAGAAAAAGTAATAGAATTTAATGAACCTAAAATTAGAAAACAGATTAATTATAATAATTAATCATCATCATTTAATTCCATTCTTGTGTGTTTTCAAATTTGAGTACAACGCACTTATTATGTATACATTTACCTCCCAATCTAATCAATTAAATAATCATCAGTTATCTTCTCAATAAGATAAACGTTCACGAATACTTAGATAATTCATTAAAAAAATTCAAAGTATGAGTCAGTTTGTGTACATCTAATCCGATACTACAACAACGTAGGCAGGTAATGACAAAATAATAGAGCTCCTCATTCTTTACACCATATTCCGCGTGGTATCGTATTAGAACCAATACTAAATGACCTCCAATGTGTTCAAGGTCTTATAGTAATAAAGATATTGAATAATTTTAAAGTAAAATTAACTAACTCTTTGTTAACATACAAACAAATTAAATGGTTTAAAATTGGGATAATTGTAAGCAAACGCCTAAACATTATGGATAAACATTAGAGAGCAACTGACACATGGTTTAATTTATTTTTAAATTAAATCCAGAAACGCCTCATTAATGTCACTATTTATCTTTTCGTAGATAAAACGAAACACATGGTCTATGTTTACTGTAATAAAAAAAGTATTTTGAATCCTTTAACAAAGAGGAACGATGAAATATATCAATCTCATTCCAATGATTTGAGGGTTTAAATTCTGACCAAAGAAAATAGTTTCAGGCTGAAATATGCTTATTGTAAGGATGAAGAAAAACACCGCGAGGAAACCTCTACACCGAGGTTACTGATGCGTGAAACTCAGTAATGCTCCTTAGACAAGCATGGCGGGTATGGTTTATTTAAGTCCAAAAGTAGGACTGTAGGACGTTTATTGGCTAATATTATAAAATATCTTTAACGATAATAGTACCACTATTTGTATATTTTAATGTAAAATTAAGGACATATTAATGTAGTGGAACACTTACAAGCCAAATATGGCGCTGTGTAATAATTGATGTCACAAACCTATCCCGAAACATACAAAGAATATATTCAAATTTTCAACTGTAACAGATGGGCGTAGGCCTGCGCGGTACAACACTAGCCTCGCGGGAATATCTTCCTTTAAGACGGAGGAGCATTCCATCTCACTCCTCCACCCTATACGGGGTCACCCTCTTCATTAATTTTACTTATCAAAAAAATGTGGTGCCACAATGTTTTATGTAATTTCTGAACTTTGGACTTTTATTTCGGTAAGTTTTATAAACGCAGGTGTAATAGAGATATAATAGAAGTAATTTAAAAGACCAATAAAGGTGTAGCATGTATTATCAAAGAAACTGATACAGGTAGTAACAACGTCAATTAGATATAAACCCATAAATTCCTGTAGCTGTACCGCATACGACATCTGCTCGAATTACAGAAACGGCTATGGTAACGAATCGTAACCCTGGCATAGGTGATTAGAACAGCTTAGGTGATTTTAGTAGGCATTCGACAATTACCACAAGCCCCATACTAGCTGGGTGTGTATGAAGCATTTCCATCTTTTGAAAATACCACCACATTGTAATTATGGTATTATGCCGCAAAATGTCTATGTTATACTTTAGAATTATTTATGTAATTATAACGTTTTCTTCTCATGGTTTTATTAATATGATAACAACTGCGTTAGTGCAGATCTAGCCAAATAAATTTTTAGCACCACGCGACGTCTCTGTGCCCTAAAAACTGCGACACTAATTGCTTTTTACGGCATTAACTTGCTGTACGCCAGATGGGTAATGTTGCCCCCTTTACTAGGTTTTATTTAGCTTTCTTGTGTGCAAAATTATTTACGGCACGAACATTTATGGACATCATCAATTCCAAATTTAAAGTTTAGGATGACTATTGATATCTGCTAAAAGAAAATAAGCGATTAACATTCGTGGTTTTATACTTATTCAATGTATGTAATGTATTATACTAAATCTTTAATGTGATATTAACTTTTTTTTACACTTGTTTGTTTCTTCATGACGGTCTTGGTAGTAATCTGATTAACATGGAATTTGGTACCTACTAGTATTTTTATTACGAATATGAACACTTCTATCCCAATAAGATATTTATTACAAGGTATGCATCCAAAGATTGTGCAAATGAAACAGCGTAATTACAATGATCAAGAGTATTTATATGTAAGAAAATTTTAAGGAAAAATAAGCTGCACTTAGTGCATATGCTACCGTATCAATTACTAACAAAAATATACGTATACCAAAAACATTAACCGGTTACACTATGCTACTTAATTAATTGCAAAAAAAAGTAACGGAAACTAAGTATAATCGGCACATGTTACAAATGTTTTTGTAAATGATACAAAGTTTTATGATAATTAATCTGAAATTTTTAAATAACGTTAATTTAATACAAGCGAGAAAGAATTGGACTATCACAACAAATTATTATTATGGTATAGTATCTGAAATCTACAGTACCTATCTCAGTTACGATCCGACATTATAATAGTTCAAATGATAGCAACTAGTGAATTATCTCATAAAATCCTAATTATACCAACATAGATTTAATATTCGATTCATGAAATAAAATTGATCAAGTACCTACCGTAGAGCTGACTAATATCCACACTATAGTATCCTAAGAAGTAATTAACAGAAAATACCCCATACCTACCCATTGAGGTATTATGAATTTCGTACATATAACTCAATGTACCTACCTGAATACATACATACGTACATACATAATATCACGCCTGTTTCCCATGGGGGTAGGCAGAGACTATCGATCTCCACTTGCGAAGATCCTGACAAACAACTTGCTTCACCTATTTTCATTAACCTCTTCATACATGCACGTTTATTTGAAATGCTTTTTACCTGACCTCTCTTTAACACTTCTGATATTTGGTCATGGTGTGTTCGTACTACCGGCAACGACCCTACCATTCACAATACTGTCATACACCTGTTTTGTGATTCTACTTTTATCCATTCTCTCTACATGTCCAAACCACCTTAACATTCCTTTTTCAACTCTTGTTATTACATCTTCTTTCAATCCACAACGTTCCCTTATCACACTGTTCCTTATCATATAATTCAAGCTAACCGCACATATACTTCTCAAAGCTCTCAATAACTTATTCAAACCAATGTACGTTTGCCAAAAAATGTTTGCCTGCTGCAATAAAAAGCAAAATGGACGGAGTGTGAAATTTATACTTATGATGCTAAAAAAAATAATGTCAACGAAAACAGTGTTTTAAATTTTAAATGTACAGTACAAGTATTAATATTTTAAAAAAAAACTTGATAGGTCACTAAGCAAAAGTAATAGATCGCCCATAAGTGACGGGTTTAGAAGAATGACGTTACGCAATATTCGTCCGTTATACACGTAAAGTACGCAACAATAAACTTATTTCGTTTTGTGGTGCAGTGAAGAAATCAAAAGTCAGATATTTATCTAATCGTAGGTTTATTGTTCAGTTTGTTATTTTGTAATTCTCTCTAATCTAACGTTTATCTTTTAGGATTTCACATTTCGTTAATCCGTGCAATCCGAATTTTGTTTCAAGTGATAAATAAATTACACTTTCGCTATGAATTTTGAACATAGCCTCTCAAAACTGTACCCATATAAATGTAATATACGATTTGATAAGTTTCGAAGTAATTTTTTGGATGTTTGCATGTTAGTTTCTAATTTCTTTGAAATTAAATGATTTTGAAAAATGGGAATATTTTTATGAGATACGGATCCATTGTTTACATGATAAACATTGAACAAACTGATAAGAAATTTAAACTTATTTTCGATGAAGCGGGAGAACATTCGATACTTCTTTATGGCATAGTTTTTATCCCAAATTCATCTAAGAAGCAATACAAATGTTATGGAAACATCTAATATCTAATAAAATTATCATTAATTTATTTAAGAGCCAATTTTATTTAAATGGCGATTCATCTTCCTCAAATTTATCAATTCAATTATCATTATTGGCAGTGTCACAATCGGCAGCTAAGATCTATCGCCACAAAATTCCACATTAGTCCTGCAGAGTTATCTCAGTACTTGCTATTCCAGGCATCCTTGACACAGTTGTTACGAGCACCCACGCTACGCGCCCACTGCAATTGCATGTATCTATAGCTATTGTTTTCTAGTATGTTGACTTAATGCATTAGATATTTACGTAATACCTAAAATATAACCGGTTTGATTATGTTAGACGATTGGGAATGATCATTGCTTTGTGTAGTGCATGAAACGATATCATTGACCAATGAAAGAACAGAATACGGAAACGAAATCTTAGGTCATATGAAAATAGAAATATTTTACAGATTTATGTTGTCACTTTAGATGCATTAAAACAAAAATACCCATTTGCACTAAATCCAGCAATTTCAACCCATTCCGGTCGAGATCTACTATCCTTTTTCCAAAGCAATATTGGTTTCAGGTCTTCATATTCCTCTTGTGCCTTACGTAAAATATCTTGACTCCATTCATTATGAAGAGCGTCAGTTCTTATTGCGTTAATGTAAAAATAAAATTAATTATTAAACAAGCTTAAATCTTAATTCGATGAGATTGAAGAAGCAATATATCTTATATATCTAATATATAGTTTCTCATTAATCAAGTGTATCAAGGAGAAATTACCACATAATTTCTCCTTGATGCACTTGTGGATCATTAAATTAATTAGAAGACCACTCTTTGTCTAATCATTCTCTGTCCTAATAATTCTCATCAGTTCCACATACCACTATAAGTATGTATGTATGTGTGTTACTAGGATATGCCCGCGACTTCGTTCACGCTTGACTTGAAATTCCCGCGGGTTTCCCGTGACATAGCATTTAAAAAAGAATGTAAGCTATAGTTCTAGTGATAATTGTGTGGGGCATAAGCCAATTTTTATGCACTTGAACAACTTCAAACCGCTCGCAGAACAATTCCCGCGGGATTCTTGGGATAAAAATATCACATATTTTATTAAATAAAATTTGCTATCGATCAGTAAAAAAATCACATTGGCATTCGATTTTTTTTAATGACCATTTTAAATTATTCCCAGAAAAATTCCCGCAAGATTCCCAGGATAAAAAGTAGCGCAGAGTTTAAGTCTAAGAATTAGCTGTCGATCATGAAAACCGCATCGAAATCGGCCCAGTAGTTTTCACGTGAATCCCGAACAAACACACAAAACGACAGACAAGAAATCTAAAAAAATTGCACCGTGTTCTCCATCGTTTATATAGTCTATTCCAGTCATTGTTTTTAAATAGTTGCAATGTACACACACGGCATGTTTAGAATTTTATAATATTATAGATTATGCACACGAGATGATTGCATGCAGTTTTCTAAAGAAATATTATGTAGTGTTCACGAGACATGGCGTGTTAAAAATACTTTTTATTGCATTTGATAAGTTACTAATTCTACAGAAGTAGGGTTTAAAATTAAGAGATAGTGTGTTAATAATTTACGATCCACCCCAGTTCGTGTACAATTGTGTCCTTTCCTGGCGGCCTGTTAACTATTCGTATTCTCTTATCAACACGAGAACTTGATAGAGAAAGTATGGGTGTAGGAAGTTCATTTATTTAACTAAACAACTGTGTAAATCTTTTGCTAGTTAAAATAGCTCGAAACCAGATGTTACGGCAGTATGAAATACAGTTCAAAGATAGGAAATTATTATAATGAGAGTATTATTATGTATTCTAAAATGTGTACTACTTACCTGTAAAAAGTTGTTGTTTGTAAGATTAGCATAATGTAGCGATTTTTTTTGATTTGCAACATTTATGTATTTAACAATTATAATTCTTATCAGACCAAGAAATGTAATAATTTCCGACAGCAGATGAGTGTTTTCATAAATTCTTGATAAATATATCCTAAATATGAGCAAACGCTTGTCATGTACTTGCTTGTCAATAATTATATTACAACATATCGAAACATAGCGAAAACGAAGTCAGCGTTGATTTTCACTAAAAAAAAATTACTTATGCTGTCTTCTCATCCTGCGAGAAATATTCACTTGACTGAGCCTAACATTACAATTATAAAATTTACTGTTGCTAACATTTTCTTTCACTAGAGTAATAATAAAATAATGTAAAAAATTACACCCACGCGGTAAAGAACTTACAAGTCTTATATATATTTTTCCCAGTGAGGATCGAACCGATGTACACATCGAACTTATATTACTATGCTACATGTCACGTCAAGTTAAAAAAGTTTCTAAACTAAACTAAAAAAATATATATTTGTATATAGTTATTATTACTTAGATATGTAAGTTTGAGGGTTTCGATACCTAATTTTTATAAAAAGGAGCTCTTATGGTATCACTCTCGTGTCTGTTTATTACAGCTTATTATCTCAGGAACTATAATGGCCAGAAATAATCATTCCTCGTTCTTGTATCCGAAGTTTACCAGGCGAAAAATAACAAACAAATGAAAAGTAGTCTCACTTGATCTACATTTTGAATGAAGAAGAAAACGATTTTCCAAATGTTTCGTGAAAATCGTCATTATTATGGAATATTGATAAAAAAAAAGGTATAAAACTAAAATGTTAGGGTAAAAGCACTTGGTTTCTAGAGTACCAGGGCGTATATACGGGGATAGCGATCAGCGAAGGGTAGAGTGCCGAATCGTTAAATGTAAGTAATTAACAATATTTAAAACTTCGTAAAAATTATTTATATTTATGTTAGCTTCAATAAATCTTAATTAATATTTACATTGTATTTTATTCTGGAACCTTCTAAGTGCAAGCTCGACAAGCACACGGCCACTTTTTGTTATTAAATGTTTTATACTAAAGTGAAAGAATCTGAAAATATCAATGACATTTCATTTTTAAACTGATTAAAAAATAAATGATATATTTCTGCACAATATACAAAAAACATTAGTACAATTCAAGTACATATCAAGCATAACATTTATATTCAAAATTCACAATTAGTATTTCTTGGGTGGTCCTTTTAGACCATACTCCATAACCGACTAAACTTCTGCGAAAGCGCATTAATAAGCTCATTGTTAGTACTACATTTCTATTTCTGTATGAAACATTTATCATTGGCTGAACATGTATTTGACCGGAAGTGGCGCATGCACAGCTGAGGGACAGTTTCCGGCGTCCATTACTTGCGCACTACGACTATCAAATGAAGCGGCACGACCCATTGTTTAATAACCTCCTTTGGTCATATTAAATTCAAAACACACTAACAGTGTCGTTGAACCGGGATTATGATATAATACTCATAAAATATACGAAACACATTTGTTTTGACTTAATAAAATAGCATAGATTAAAGAGAAAAGATTTAAATAATGTTGTTCGATCGATATGTAATGTTTATTTTGATTGTTGGCTAAATGCCAGTGTGACCTTGCACCGAGCTTGGTGAAAATAGGTATAAAGATCAACAAATGAAAGTATTACTCTACATTTAAACAGTAAAGCGTATTTTATGTGCGTATTGGAAAGTAGCCTATAACTACAAGGATTTCCTTAAAATTTAAAATGACGAAGGCAGGGTGTTACAGTTACTTTGATATTCAACAAGAATATCTTATTCTTAAATAAGAACATTATACTTCCATTTATACTAATTTCTAGGCGTAATAATTTCGTGAAAATTAGCATTGACTTTTTTAGGTTCGGAGATGGTTTTTTTTTACTAAAAAGCAATGTTCCTATTTGAAGTTTATGCAAGTTAAAAATATTCCTTAACGAAACAGTAATAAATGCTTGAAATAGCATTTTCAAAAGTTTTCGCGATTAGTACACATTACAAAACACACACTAATGAAAAGTGGCCGGAACGTCGAAATGTAATAAAATAAAATGTTGCGTTAAAACCGTTAAAACGTAGTTTTCATTACAAATACTTAAAAATCGAACTTAAAACTTTAGTTTGTTAAAAAATACTACATCTTTAGTCCTTGCCAAAATATTAAAATGATGTTTAACCATAAATCATCAACAGTTGGAAAAGATAAAGACTCTCTTCCTGTCTTGACACCAGTATACGTACCCCTTTTGTGGTATGAGTAATAAGTATTTCTAAATCGTGATCACGTCGTTCCCTGTAGTACAGAGTTTATTTTCGCTGTGTCCAGATCATCATATTCTCGTGGCCATGAGCTCCAATGAAGCTATTCTAAACTATTTATTCATTCGTGACACGAATCATGAACGAGTTCTATTGAACAGAATAAACTGTTCATAACGCAATTACGAATAATGGACTTAGGAAGCTACTTTATTAATTAAGAATATTGCTTCATACTTTAAAAGTAATACACAAATACGAGTTTCTCCGCCGCTACTTTACCTACAAGCTAGTATTTACAGATGAACAGGCCGTTAGCCTGTCTGCTGTAGGCACTCGAGCAATAAAAAATTAATCGTGAATATTTGACTACTAAATACAATATTTATAAATAAACAATTGACTGTGTTTAGGTGTCTTTTAGTTTCTTTTTCACGGCTTGGGAAGGGGTTTGTTACCATGATATTTGTTAGTCATATACCTTCGAAAAAGGGAATTTAAAATACTTTTATCCCGGAATATAGAACAAACATACACGTACCAAATTTACGCGAGCGACGCTACGTAGAAATCGTTACACAGTAATACAACTTTTAATTTATCAACCTTGGAATGTTTATTTTTTTAATCAAAATGTCGCTTTGGACATAATGCTCTAAGATTGTGTAACAAAAAGGATGAATTCACCGTCCGTTTATGATACTAGTGAAAGCTAGATCTTGATACGTCTCAGTCTTTGAACCGTATAAAGATCATGTTTTTATTTGAATCATCTAAAGTGACAAGGGTGAGATAAAGAGAAAATGTTACCCTAATGACTGATGTCCTGTGTTTGAACGCGTAGGAGTCATGTCTCATCACAAGTGTTAGGTTATTAGATTTACTTCATGCTATCGCACAATATTTTTGTCAATAGACTAATCTAATATTTGATTATTCCTATGAGTACGACAGAATTTATTTATATTTATAGGGAAATTGTCTGAAAAAGAAAACCTGACTTTCCTTCATAACACTCCCTACTCCCTAGAAGTTAAATGCCAAGCAAGCCCCATACGATTGCGATTCGTTTTGTTATTACCGCATTTGAAAAGCTTAAAATAAGATTAAATTAAATGCAAATTAAAATTATTTATAAATAAGGTGTGACTTTAATGGTTATAATAAATGTTCTCTGGTTTATTTTTTTAATAACTGACATATATTACAGACTTAAATATAAGAGTAAAACGAGAAATACTATTTATAGTGCAATATCTACTGGTGGTTGTAAAACTCCGGCGCAAACTAAAAGAAAGTTGAACGAAACCGTATTTGGAATAGAAATAAAAGTTGGTAATGTAATACCAACGTAAATAAACAACAATAATGAATGCAAAGGAAAATGAAATCGAAATGTGAGTATATAAGTAGAAAAAAAACTAAAATGTATTTGATATTTGCGACATACAATTGAAGACAACGGAAGTTATAATTCACAGGGCGGAAACTGACATAATATGTGCTAAATGACAAATAGATTAATAACAAAGTTTAAAACCTTGTAAGGAATTGTACGAAATTTCTTAGAATTATGAGTGTTTTGCTACAATTTACACCGTGGCGTAAAATCTTGAGAATTATGAATGATTGAAAATTAATGATTCATTGTTTACATTGTAATGTATGTATACACCTGATTTTGGATGATAATAAGCCGCTAAAATAAACACTTTACTCAACAGAGCATAATTGAAAGACACCAGGTTCATACCTCAATCTTCTTATACTACACATGTGAAGCTCCTACTTACAATCACGAAAATATAAACCAGACGTGGAATATAAGATCGTCGAAGATGTATTCGTATATAGGTATTCATGTCGTCTCGTATGTAATATATGTAATTGTCTCCGTTGCGTATCGATAAAATCAAAGATCCTTGGGTAGCTTGGTGTTTAAAGGGGCTTTACATTCTCAGAAAAACTACAAGCAACCTAGCTCAACTAATACAATAATATAGAACTTCGCCACTGTCGTCAAACGCTGGTGCGTACCTCTTGTTTAAAGAGCAGGCGGTAATACAGGTTCCATTGTATTAAATTTTTATGTTAGTTAAACTATCCCATCTCCCGGTATGAAAAGTATTTATGTATGTATTCTGTATTAAAATTATATTTAAACTAAATTTCAGCAAAACCGATCCAGTACGCCTCGTAGTTTTTCCATAAAAGCTAAACAGACAGAGATCGAGTTGCTATCGCATTTTTTTATAAATGATGAATTTTTATATCTATAAACTTGAGAAATTATTGGTCTCCCATACAAACTTTCATCCCCTATTTCAACTCATTATAGTTTTATTTATCTATCCCCAGCTTACCTATTTGTACATAAATGACTAAAATAACCAAAATTATTAAAATGACCAAAATTATCAAAAAAACCAGATTGGCAAATCACAAAAAACCTATCCTACCTTCTGGGATAACCTTTACATAAATCTATCCCATTATCCGGGATGAAAAGTATCCCTTGTCCACCATCGGTATTATATAAAGTATGTATTTGAGTCAAAAGGCAACAAAAAGCTCCTTTCAAATTCTTAATGATTTTACACATATACGAATTCTACGTTGCCTAAATTTAATTTGAAAATGTTGAAATCTATTGTTTTATTTCTGTAGTGTATTTATAAGATTAAAGATTGTGAGATTAGATAGAAGTTGAATGCTCGTGATTGATTACCACTTACTAAAAATAATGCGAAGAACAAGAAAGGTACTTTTTTTCAAAGAAAATTTAATCTCTTGAAACGTGACGTCTTTGAAAAGTTTGAAATTAGCCCTTTATAGTATGATGTGTTATAGTATAAAGTAAGTAATAAACAAATAGTATTAAGTTTAACGTATATTTTAAGAATTTGTATACATTTTTGATACATCTCAAAATAAGTAAAGATTAAGAATGGACTAGCTACAGAAATGTTTTAAAATTAACTAATTAAAAGTTTGAATTATGCTGTATTTAGAGATATATATTTATTGAAATTCATTGTGTAATTTCTGAGCAAAAAATAGTCATAAATTTTAAAATAAACTACTCCAAATCCTGTTAAATATCTAAATCAAGATTTACAGACAACAACACCATCTCATCCATTGAAGTGTGTATCTTGCGGATAATCTTAGAAACCCATTTTAAATTTAGGTATAATTTAAAATACACAATCATATAAAATCAGGAGCTCAGAATTATTAAGTAAACTTACATACATACATATTGCCACGCTTGTTTCCCATTGGGGTAGGCAGAGACGATGGACCTGCTACGATCCTGACAAACACTATTCGTTTCATCAACTTTCATTAATATTTTCATACATACACGCTTATTTAAACTGCTTTTTATCTGACCTTTCTTCAAAATATCTTTAATTTGATCATGGTGAGTACGTCTCGGTCTAGAGGCACCGCCAGCGACATTATTAAGTAAACTTGAATAATACTAATAGGAAGCGCGAGAAACTAAATCCATAATATTATACACGATCGTCATACAAAACCAAAAAAGACCTTATTGCATACATAATAATTAATATATTATAACATCTATCACAACAAAAATGTTGTTATAGAAGTAAGGGCCTAATCACAAATTCGTCATTGACGATTCATCAATACGTTTGTAATAAGAAATCGTTAAAGACGAATTAGACGTTCACATTTATTTATAAACCTAGTTGTAATTTATCAAATTCATCAAACTATTCATTAGCGATTTGTGATACATAACGATTCTTTAAAGACGAGTAGCTGACGTTCACATTCATGAACTTAATTGTCCTTTAACACAAAACGAATAACGAATCGCAAAAAAAAACGATCCGTCAAAAAACGAATAATCTTTCAAACGGCAACACGGCGATTCATCACTACGGATTCATATATATTGAGCGTATTCGTGACTTTTCACGATTCATGGGCGTGTGCAACTGTGCACATAGTCATAGGAAGTTTATATGCCACTTTAAATATAGAAAATAATCCAGAATTCGTCAGTGTGAATAAGCCCTTAAGTATGCAATAACCCTTAAATTAGAATCACCAACTGACCTTATAATTGAGCCCTTGAACGTCTTCTTCAAGTGATACGTCAGAGTACATGTCGTCCGCGGGCTCCCCACCAGACCCGCAGCCCGACGAGTTGAACGACGACGACCGGTACAATTGGCTGGAAAAATAATTCCTCATTAATGTTATGACTTGAGACGCACCTATTAACCTACTCCAAGCTCTTAATTTTCAAATAATATAACAACTAACGCCATCTCTTATGATTTCATATTAATTCATCAAAACAAAAAAGCCATTATACATTCTTAAATTAATTTTATAGATATGGTCTAAATACGACATATATTATATAATCTGGCATCTACACTTGAGTGTGTATCGATAAGATGGTGGTTTACGCTCAAATTACTTTACTTCTTGACCATACGTTATGTTTATCGGTCTAATCAAAATAAGATGAAATATTCTATACCAGCTGCGTCCGCGGCTTTTGCCGCGTGGTGATGGAAAATCGTTATATTTTGGTTAATTCACACTATATCTTAATAAATATAGCTTGTGTTATTCTGATGTGTAAGCTATATTACTGTAAAGTTTCATCAAAATCCATTCAGTAATTTTTGCGTGAAAGAGTAACAAACATACATCCATACATACATTCTTACAAACTTTCGCGTTTATATTTATAAGATTATTTAAAATTATTTGTTGAGATCTACTAACGCCATCTATCGCGATATAGTGACATCAACATGTCAAGTGTCATCTGTTCTAGATACAATTTACTCTTTGTTTTGTAGTTTATGTATTAAATGGTAGATGGCGCTGTGCTTAGAAACTTATTAATAGTTCATACAAGAGGGCATTGCTTACATTTATTTAACAGATATTATTAGAGTATTTAACAGATAATTCAAAAATATTTTTAAATTTCATTCAAAATTATTTACCTGGCTAATACATTGGATCCAATTTGGCGTTTCCCAGAGCTGAAACAAATGAATTATGATTAAAAAATAATGAATGACAAAATTGTAGTAGTTTTTATACAATAAATGTTTTTGTGTTAAGAAACTTAATTGGATAAACGCAAGATATATTATCTCAAAGAATAAAATGAGCCGAGCGCGTGTCTCATAAAATTTTTAATACAGAAATGGTTATTCTATTTATAGCGTGTTCCTATATCTTACTACTACTACTACTATCAGTTAGAATTTGACTTAAGCTCCATACAAGTAATGTCAACATTCGCCCGATATTAAGGCAAGTGAACGAATAGTATAATGTATAGGAACCAGTCATTAGTGAAAAGATTTATTTATTTTTACCATTTTAGTAGTACGCCTTCAACTTTAAAATACGATTAACTGTGCCTATGACGCATACGGTGTAACCGACCGTAATCTCCGGTCCAAAAGTGTTCCGTTCCTAGTTCATTGTATTAATTGCAACTATGGTTAACCAGGTATGACAATCGCCTTACAAAATCATAACTCTGAAAAATGAGCTAATCTCTACGTTTCTAGAGGGCACTACAAGTCAAATATCTTTCATTTGTTGTAACGCCAAGATAAATTAATGGCTGGTTTTTATATTATTCTCACAGTTCATTTGCCTTGCTACTTGCTAAAATTTAACATAAGCTATAAAAAAGTTTGTCAAATTTCAACCAACGGTAAGGAAGGTGAATGAAAAATAAGATATAGGAACCAGCGGTGACATTAGTAGTTTTAATAACTTTCTTTAGATTATCGTATTTAAACAGAATTTCAATAAGCTTCTACAGATAAAACGAACTTAAATTTACATGTATATATATACTATACTAGTGACATCTAACGAACGAACTGGAACTAACCAACAACCGTCATTCATAGTATTCTTCTATATTTGTGTTTCTTTATATTTATTCATTTTCGCTTAGTTTCTTTTCGATGCAAAGATCTTGTTTCTTTTTCATTTTATCGTATTTATTTCTTTTGGGGTAAAAATGGGGTATTTCTCTATTTATTTAATTGTTTTTTTTTTAATAATAATATCTTACTACCTTCTAATTAACTAATTACTATCTAGGTTTTATTTCTTTCTACCTTACTTTACATTTCTATTTTTCTAGTTATCTATTACTTTCTTATTTACACTGATTCTATTGAATTATTTATTAATTGTTTGTGTTGTTTTGGCTTATGTTGCCTATTAAGACTTATAACTGTCTCTACTTAGAGGCGTTTTTAAGAAAACTTAGTATAAGCAAACAGGAAACCTTATACATTTGAACACCGGATAATGATGTAAATGAGAGGTGTTCAAGGTAACGAGATTATGATTAAAACCCTATAAATGGAAGGCATATATTTTATTTCACAACTAAATCTCATTTGGTGAAACTGTTTATATAATTAAAAAGCAAGACCAGATTTGGCGCTTGGAAGTACCGGTTATATTACTGTTAAAGTACATATTTGCATTTTAAATGTATTTTTTGTTAACATTACCTAACTGTAACGTTTGTAATTTGTTAATAAAATAACTAAGGCTAAAGAATATCTGTATTACAAAAATAAAATGTTGTTTGGTGATAATCAGTAACCACCATCACTTGACAACAGCTATAAATAACGATTTGATTTATTTTTTTGATAGTTTGAGTGGCCTAAGCCTTTACTTACCTAGTTCATTGGAACACAGAGGTCCTAGGTTCGTTTCCTGACATGGCATATTTCATAAATGAATTTTCCGTTATTTACTATGGTCTGGGTGTGTGGACGACTCCAGATTTATCCGTTGTATATTCACTTAATTTCGCTTGCTCAATCAATTCTACTACCCATCCTCGACTATGCTGATGCTTGCTATCTTAATCTCACTCAAGACCAACTTATTAAGCTCGAGCGTCTTCAAAATGTTTGCATAAGGTTCATATTTGGTTTAAAAAAATATGACCACGTTTCTGAATTTCGCAAAAAGCTCGAGTGGTTGCCTATCTCACTTCGCCGGAATGCTCATCTTCTCAACTTACTATATCGTATACTGTTTATACCTTATACCCCTCCTTATCTCAAGGAATGTTTCAACTTCCTTCACACGTCACATACACTCAATTTGCGCTCCACTAATAATCTCCTATTAATGGCACCTGCACACTCTTCAACATTTTATTCCAACTCCTTCGCCATGCAGGCTGTCTTACTTTGGAACTCTTTGCCCACTGACGTCAGAAAAGCTAAATCTTTTGCCATATTCAAAAATTCACTTAGGAATCATTATTATGTATTATGCAATGATGTATGTGCTAATTTACATTGCAATCTGCTGTCCATGTATGTCTTTTTTATTTTTTATTTTCATTTTACTGTGTTGCATAATAATTATAGATAATTTAAGAATTTCATCTGAGTCAGATTGCCTGGAAGAGATCGCTTTTAGCGATAAGGCCGCCTTTTGTTTTACCAAGTAACTATTGACTTGTACTTTTTTTGTAATTTTTGATTTGGTGAACAATAAAGTGTTGTCTATGTCTATGTCTATGTCTATTACATTTAACACAAACCTAATTTTCTTACTTTGAGAATATACTTTATTTGTTTGACGATTATTTTATTTATTTAGTTAGGTTTGTCGGGAAAGAAATATTTCCCTAAAATCTGAAGGTGCTTTTTCTGTAGGATTAATGAATGAACTCAAGAGCTTAATTTATGATTCGAATGATGGCTATCCGTAATTGGTTTTAGAATTCTGTAGCCGTTTCGTCAATCACGGGTCGAACCATTATGAAATCGTTGTCTGTCTGCAGTCTGTCTTTATTATGTTATAGTCATTTTTATCCGAAATTACTAGGTTTATAGGCATGAAACGTAGGCATGGATCATTCTAAGATCCTTGGTAGTAGGAATATTTAAAATATATATACGTCGCTACATAGGTACTGATATAGTGAAATCGTGAAAAAAAAGGATAGCGGCAATACATGTAACTAGATTTTTTTTAGCGTGCATACAAAATTCAGTGGTATGTACCTGGGTGACTTTTTTTTATTAAGTTAATAGGCGGCGAGATATTAGCTTCCAAAGTCGTAACAAATTGTGTTTCTCCTCCTCTAACTTCCGAATTATAATGCAGAAAATACTGCTATAATCAAGGTGGTAGAGCTTAAAAACATTATCAACGGAATGATTCCGTGAATAGTTTTTGATATTTTCGACTAAATTGCCTGTTTAGGATTTCTTAGTCAAATACCAAAAACAATGAATGTTCATTTTCTACGTAACCCTTTAATATGCGTATATCGACACATACTCAGCTAATTTTTTTACAGATGACACTGTTAAGATATGGTAGTTGACAGTTGTTGTATACCAAATGTGTGGTTTGAATGTCCGACTTTACCTTCTTTAGCGCAACCTTGCAGCATTTAGGTCATCCGTTGGCGGTGCTCGTCTAAACACAGGCCAATCAACGTGCAAGTGTATCTACTGATTTTGAAACTATGAAACCGTATCTAAATTATTATGATAATAACATCGTTGTTTATGTTTTTGATTATAGCAGAATACAACGACTGCGGATGCTAAGTTTTGTAATACTACTTTATTTTTGTTTCGCGTATGTTCATAATTATACTAAATTAATATTGATCATTAGTTTGTTTCGATGTTTAAATGTTTTTTTATTACCTTCTTTATTGTCTTGGAAATAAATTGATTGACATGAAATTTGTTAATTAATGCTCATGCAATTTTTATAAGGGGGCTAAACGTAGAAAAGTTATTAGATATTCCGATCAGGGTCTCCAGATTTGGGAAGTTTTCTAAAAATTCGAGCAAAGCACTAAAATGTATCTAATAATGATGACCGAAAATCATCAAAACTCAATCTGGAGGCCCTGCCCGATATTCAGTTAACAATAAAGTAATATAGAAGCCCTGGTAATATATGAAATCGCAACCCATAGGAAAAAAAGCCTAATGTTTGCAATTTAGAAACATTTTAATTTGTTTAGACGTATAGTGTGTATCGATTTACATACTCACTAGTCACCTAAAATTCTAACATATCTCTTCTATAATCTGAAGTAATAAAGACTACACGAGTACGTAACAAACACTGTAATTGATAGGAGAAGTAATACTTATGCAGAACTAAAATTATAATAAAATATTACTTGGTAAGTATTTGATATATCCAGGTACTAATTGCCTTAGGTCTAGAGGGGCCTATAATATTTCTTGATATTGTAAAGGATGATATGTGTAAGTCTTACAAGGCAAAGTAGTGGAAACAAATAGAAAAATAACTTAAATAACCACGGAATCCGGAATAGTATAGAGTTTACGAAAATTGTGACTTTTTTGAACTATCAAATAAACTAATTGCTTAACGATATAAACCTATTGAGCATTGCACCTATAGTCCTATATAATTACTAAATGGACAGGATGTCCGTGGGGATTGTTAGAGAAATCGCTAAGCCTACAAATGAGACATAGGTACGCGCCAGCCGTGAAATTGTGTAAGAAAGTGACTACTAACTACGGTGCGTTGCTCAGGCGTTCCACTACTAGTAATAACTAAGTTAATTTGATTGAATCGCGCGCATTACATTGGATAGAACTGCAAGAAAGAAATTCCAGTTTGGTAGTTAAGATTCAGCGAGAACGTGAAATAACAAAGTCATCTGGATTGGGTTTTTTGATTGTAGCCGTTTTCTATATCCTTTTAGATATATTTTTGCTGTCTTTTAATTTTTTATAAATTATAAGGTTTACTAATTTGTTACCTATCTAAATTAAGTGTTAAATAATAATAATGCTACATTTTTACTACCTTTTAATTGTGGACACTTTCTATGTAATATTTTTAGTTTTTAGGAAGTGAGAAGAGATTTTCAGAAGTACCACACCATTATGCAAGTTTACTTCAATGATTAGGTTTTTTTCTATATTTATTGACTGGTTATTAAAATAAATTATAGTGTTGTAAAAAATGTATCTCTTGAAATAAAATATAATTTTATTTTCTAAATAGCCAGAGAAGGTAAACTGGTTAACGACCCACTTGATAAAAATTCGAGGTTATAAGCGTCTATAGACATTTACAATAACCGCGACTTTTCCAAGGCACTGTCGACCTTAATAGAAATAGTGTCTGGTATACAAGTGTCTTTACAAAAAATATATGTTGCTTTGATAGAATTGTTTACTGCTTTATTATTATAATGACATAGCCTTAGATCATATAAACGTCGTATATCTCAATGCAATAGCTTATATTCAACGCTCTCGAGTCTCAAACTCGCGTTTCAATATAGACCTGGATGCGAATTTTGGCCAGAAAGCATGCATCATTCTGACGCAATATGCATATTGTTACAATAACCACATGCTGACGCATGACGGTAAAGCAAAACATCGTTATGAAACTTGCAAATCGAGATGGCCGATGTATCAATCCCCCCAGTGCGTATTGGACAAGCGTAGCGGGTATTCTGTCCAATTCGCCAAAAATGGAGAGGCTCGAGCTCAGTACTGGGACGTTATGGACTGTTCTTATAGCTTAAATTCTTATGCTTGACGCAGGTGACTACTAACTTAAGGACGTGATCATTGATTGTAAATAATTGATCTAAAATTTAAAAATGGATTTTGTAACAAACTTGTTATACCCCTCGTGATAGTTTCAGATCTAACCAAGTTCAAACGAGATTAGGTGGTCGAGTTATATCTCTTATACGTTAGTTATTCAACTCGTAATGCATAACCAATAATGTTTATTTAACAATGAGATCACAATATTGGCAAAACGCGCGATCTAGAGCGCTATGATGAGATAATACTAAGTGTGGTTGTGACAATGAGTAAGTACTCGAGTAGTACATGCAACAAATAAGTGGTACATCTTATTCAGTTTCGTAATATCTAGTAATTTGTGGGAAATAAAAAATGCATCGTTACACAATTTCCGTAGTTTGCTCGATCGTGATTTTCTATGGTCTTAGAATAGTGTATCATTTTTGCATGTTAATTTTTTTATTAATATAGGTTATAATGAAGAATTTGTGTATTCTATGTAATGATTAAATTTTATTTACTTTCGCCGCAGATAGCGTAATTAGATGTATTTTTTAACGAATATTTAATTATTTGGCAAAAAAAAATAATTAGAAAATTGTTCCCAGATTATTTTAAAACAGTAAAAGAGAGAATTCAACAATGCAAAATGCTTTTGAAGCAAAACAGGTATCCGAGACGACAAAGCCATAAATAAAACTGTTGACTAGTCTTAATTTCATTTTCAATTGTTTCGTCTCTAATAATAGTGAATGTGTGTAATTACATTTTTTCAAAATTGGATACATATTTAATTTTTTATTCTTCAGACGCGTTTTTCCATTAAACAAAAAATACTATTCATCTAAACATGGATAAAAAGTTGGGTACAAAATAAGAGAAGATGACTTTGTACGACTAATGTTTTTTTTTTCACTGAGAATTCTATGCAAAGACTAGTGTTTGACAGACAAATTGGTAATTTTAGAGAAACAATGTTGCCCCATTCGCGTGACAATGCCACCATCGGCCATCGCTTTTGCACACAATGGAGTGGACACCAATAAAATACCCATGCCCACACATTGTTGCGCTCACACTCGCGTTTTGGTAGCGATCATAAAGCCAACATATGAAACTAACTACTTAAAACTTACGTCAGTACACTACCATAACTGAATGCAATTTGTCACAACTGACAAATATTTTTTATATTTTATGTAAAATACCTATTAATGAATGGTACAAATGTTAATGGAACCACAATATGTCCAATGCTGGGATGCCCAAGACTGTACAGACTGGAAAAGACAAAGTAGGCAATCGAAATCTAATAGAATAGAATCGGACACACTGGAATTCGACCGGGATTTATAAACAGAAAATTTTAAATTATAGAATGCTATAACAAAAAGGTATATGACCAAACTGGTTTGGATAACTATGATTATCTTCATTTATGAATAATGAAGTATTATTAGATCACTAATGAATGTCTCTTTTGTTGGATTATCGGAAAACTTATCGCGTCATAAATGAATTAGAACTAGACCTTCAAAAGCAACTTCGATCGCTCAGTCTTAGGATAAAAATTTCATTTTTTATTAGCGAAAGTACATATTCTTATGCTCATTCAGTTTTATAAAAGGATTTGTATATCTACAGAAAGTAACCAATTTCCAAATGAAAAGTATCCTATGTTCATCCTTCTTATTAAGTGCATATTATTAAATTTCATTAAAATCGGTTTTCAAATTCTTAAGGTAAGAACAAACTAATACTCGTCCAAAGTAACTTTTAAATACCATATATAAATTTATTACCGTGTAAAAAAATGATAAATTATTTGGAACTTTTGCAATTAATGGAGAAATAATCAAACCTGTAGGGCCGTTTTCTGTAATGCATGTAAACACCGTTCCGCTCCAGCTTTACAAATGAATTCTAGCACTGATTAAAATCTACGGCGATTTCGGTCACACACGGTAAGTGGGATGTGGTTTTTAGGACATCACAAAATATGCAAGCACTGGGACATGCGAATGTAATGTAAATGATGAACAAATTAGCACTGGGTAAATTGATATAAGTGACATGTGGTGTGCGCGTCGTGTATTCTATACGTCGCGTGGTGGTATATCGGGTATATCGTGCGAGCATTCGCGCGGTACTGACGCATCAACAAACTATACGGACCGGTCAGCACTCAGGCCAAACCACTGCGGCCCGCCACCTATGAATTATCCAGACAATGGATGCCTGCGAAATGCTACCGTTATTAAACCATTAAATAGCTGGTCTGTAGTTGTTGGACGACGATGTCGCTGAACTAAAACGAAATTATTAATGATTTTATATTATCTAGAAATTTATACCATTGATATACCTCACTTTAATGTGTCGTTTGTTCAAAACCGACTTCGGTTACAGAAACCGCTATATACATATTATGATCGAGGCTTAATAGCTTTTATTTTGGAGCCACTCGTGTACTCGTATATAGATTATCTATTAATAGTAATTTTTATGCCATGATATTGGACAGTTCAAAACACCATCATAGTGGCTCTAGGCTATGCATGACACTGGGCGGTTGTAAATAAGCACAATTCTACATAGTTCACGCTTATGCTTAACACAATTATTTCAGAAATGACGTCATTGTGAAAACTGGTTGTCATTGTACCTTGTGCTTCGCCTACACAACCCAGTTTTGTCTCAACTGATACAAAATCGACTGTTAAGGACGTACGGTGTAATCAAAATTAATCCGCTCCAATAAAATTTAATCTTTCGTCGGGATTTCAATTTAAAATATTTGTAATTTATAAACATCATTTATCGAAGTATAGAAATAAAAATATAGATTTTAGAAATTGATAAATTCTGTGGCACGATTACTTCGCGTTTCCTGCACCAAAATCTTCAAGTTTTTAAATGAAAATGATTATGTGGATAGAGGCTTAATTAAAAAAAAAAACAAAAATTAATAAAATATCTATGTTTAATTTTTGAAATTTCATAAACCTACATTTAGTTGAGGCAATAAAAGTACTAAAATCTTGTAATAACTTGTAGATAAGCAAACTGACAGACAGATGGTAAGTGGCTACCGCCGGCCATGGACAGTTGGCCTTTTGCGACTTGAAGAATCTGTTTAAGCTCTTTTGAAGAGCCTCATATTATAGTGCTCTGGAAAAACTACAATAGAGAGCTCATCAAAAGTATATCAAAAGTTTACTGCAAAAGTATAACAATTGTCATTGTCCAATGCTAGACATAATCCTTTCCTAGTTTGCACTACATATCCTGAACTAGCGCTTTTCTCTTCCGTCCTCAACATTATGCAAGTCGCCTTTTAGTCTCTTCAGTGGTAGGATTTTAGGATTTAATTCGTTTATTAATTCTATCAACCGTTCCTAAATGCTGATATTAGACGCATTAGCCAAATTGAATCAATTAGGTTGAAAAATACAGAACTGTAAGGAAACGACGCTATTCCATAACATTCAATATTTCAATTTAGACGAAATAAACAGGCTAATATCAGCTTAGGCCGCGATAACCATATAAACATAAACCTGAATCATTCAATTTCATGGCATATCGTCTTGTCCTTCCAGTCACGTGTGTTTCGACCAAATTGATTCAATTTGATTGATTCATCTAATATTAGTATTAAACTAACAAAAATACGAAATAACGCTTCAAATGCTTATTTAGATAATGATTCTACTATTATTGTACTGTACTATCCCACGACACAATTTAAATGCACATTTTCAAGGTAGTGTACATAAAAAGTTAAGTAGTTTGATGCGTGACTACATTGCGAGTGGGACAGGAAGTTTGGACTTAATTTGGTATCACTAGATGAGGTTTTACTTAGGAATAATACAGACTACGAATTAATAATGCATACTTCTTCGTACGACATGCAAATTGTTGGTATCGATGATAATTAGTCCGTGAGAATAAGTAAAACATGAGACTCAGATAAAATAGATGCATATTAGAAGTACTTGTTAATCAATTTCTAATCGTTATACCTCTTTTCGTACTAAGTAGTGGAAATGGCTAGCGCACTCGTCCCAAGCTCAAAGGGCGCCGGTTAGAATCCTAGCCGGAACTTATACACCTCTTAGGCAGTTATTCAATCTAATGTGCATATTGTTACAATTTTTTGTGTCTTACAATGTTGTATTATTTAACAACACATTCTGGGAGTTAGTGTTTAAAACAGCTCAGACAGGCTTAACCGACATCAGTAAATGGCTAAACAACAACTTACTAACATTAAGCATTAAAAAAACTAAATATTTAACGTTTCATAAAACCAGTGCTTCCCAACCTCGTACGCATCCTAGATTATATCTGGAGCACAGCCTAAGTTCTTGTACACAGCCCTCTCATTGTCCGCCGTCGATCGAACACACCACATCCATTACGTACCTTGGTATCCAACTAGATGAAAATTTAAATATCAAAAATCAAATTCAAAGTTTTTTATTCAAAATAAGTTCCACTGGAGAACGCTTTTTGAAGGTCATATATATAAGTTAAAATTTAAAATTTAATCACCTTACATCCCTATCTAAAAGAGTCAGAAAAACCATTTATAATGAAATCCCTCTGTAACTGTGCGACACCAAAAACATTAAAAATGGTTTATTATGCGCCGTGCCAGTCTTTACTACTATACTGTCTTGCTGCTTGGGGAGGAATCCCAAAAACAAACATTGTAGAGGTAGAACGAGCACAGCGAGCAGTACTTAAAGTTATGCATAAAAAACCGTGCAGATATCCCACCAATACACTATACATAGAAAGTAACGTTTTGACAGTCCGACAATTGTATATTTGCAAGGTAACCACACCAATTCATAAAGAAAATCGAAATGCCCCTAACTTCCAATACCTCATCTCCCGTAGAATTTATAATACACCCTATACAATACATCCTTTGCCAAACATCTTCCTCCATACGTCCATATATCCATTTATAATAAAGTATGCAAAAACACACCCTCCGCCAAAGAAATGTCAGCATGAAAGTTTAAACACCAAATTAGTAAATGGTTAAAAACATTAAATTATAGCGACACAGAATGCATATTACCAAAACAACTATAACACTAGGGGCACAAACACCAAATACACACACACACACACACACCCACCCACACACCCACACCCACACCCAGACAGACAGACAGACACACAGACAGACAGACACACAGACAGACAGGCACACAGAGAGACAGACAGACAGAGAGACAGAGACAGAGACAGAGAGAGAAAGAGAGAGAGAGACACGCACGCACTCATAGGTTAATTAATGAATAATTCCATTACATTTCACTTCTTTTCATAAAATTGTGTTGGGTGCTGCGATACAGACCTAGAGACTAGTGCAGCAACCGCCGCCAAAAAAAAGTTGCCTTAATTTTAATTCAAAATGTGTTATTATCATAGGTTTTACATATAATTATATAAGGACTAGAAATAAGTTTATATAAATAATTGAATTTGAATGAATTACCATGCGCTAACAACGGTGCAGAAAAACGTTCTGATGAAATCTGCACATCAAGATAACCGATGTGTCTAACCTGCCAAGCCGAGGTTTACAACCCGTTCCCGTATAGTGGGAGGGCAAGCCCCAGCAATGGGACTTTTATGAGATGTTAATCAAATAAAAAAATTATACAACGATATTCTTCACATATTCTGTGAATACATCACTATACTTGCTATAGTGCATTAAGAAAAATTATTATTAGTTCAAACTTTTCGAGGCATTAATTAATTCATAGTTGACATTCCTCATTTCTCAGATATAATAACTATTAGTCACTTCCATAATTACACTACTACACACTACAGCGTTTTAAGCACTATAAACATCAGCATTGCACTAATTTCTTAATTAAGAAATTAAATAATTACTTTTAAGAAGTTTTGCACGTAATACCGAAATAAACATTTAGGGTGATGTGTCATTGTCAATTTTCATACTAGATTGCGGATACTTTAATGTGAAAAATTTTGTAACTTGGAATTTCAAAACAAATATGCTATTCTGTGTTTTAATACATTTTTATAATCGTACAACCATAACTTTTATATAGATTGTATGTCAATAACATACAATAATTATGAATTTCCTCTCGATTAGCGAAAACCGCATCGAAATCGGCCCAGTAGTTTTTACGTGAATCCTGAACAAACAGACAAACACAAAAAAATATAAACAAAAGACTACACTTTAACAATTTTATAGATAGATTGTGGCTTGTATTATTTCAATATTTTGTAGACTACAAGATATGATTATAAAATCTAAGAATTACCCGCACAAAGTAGCGGGCACAGTTAGTTTTGTGAATATAATAGTTTTAAACGAGGCGGGGGAAATGAAGAACAAGAAGAGATTAATATATCATCTAAGGGAAAATATACGACTAAAATATGCTTGTTATAAAACTATCACTGCTGTGCAGTTGGCAAGTGTAAATGCATGTTAAGCAACAGAGGAACGCGTCGTCAGCCGAATGGAACAACGCACTTCACTTTCCTCGGGAGAATCCAGCGGCGTGCGCAGCATACGGTGAATTAAGTTCAATTTGATTCTTTTAGGTTTATAACGGATTATAACAAGTGATTTTCTAAATAAGTTTAGAAACTTGATAATATTATGTAGTTGTTAATATAATGATTAAGTAATAATTGTACAATCGACCAGATATTAATCAAAATCGGGTAGTTCCACCACTACCCGACCACCGATCAGGTAGTATACTACGGGTAGACTGTCAAATAGCCCTTTTTATTAATTTGTACTATATGTCACTTTATTATTTTTGTTTTATAGTAAAATTATCTACACTGGATGATTTTTTCAATCCAAAATATAAGATATAGTGAAAAATACTCATCGAGTCTCATCATTTTCTAAAATCTAAGTATCATTAGATTTTAGAAAACTCAATTACCCTAGCTAGTTACGAATCGAACGGCCGATTAAAAAAATAAATTACATTATTGTACAAACCCATAGTGTAACTTGTAAGAATCAGTTTCTGTAAAGGAACGTCAATGGTTAAACTAAGCAAAAGGGTTGATTTAGACGTTTCTGATCTCTACGGAACCCTTCCTTTTGCGTGGACTGCCAGGCATTTATCCAATTTATTTTAGAAAGTTTTAGTTATTTGGCACTGAACCATGTATGGTTCCGTACAATCTTAGTTGCATGTATTGCGGCCGCCATTAATCTTTGCATTTTTCGCGATTTCAGTACATAACAGTATAGCGCTACATTAACTACCTCCTCTAGTCAAATGTCATCCATACAGACCCAGAACTTTTCGTGAAAAATGACTGTCACATACACAGATAGACCGACATTATGATTTCATAAGTGTTATATTTTTGCCAAAATGGCACCAGAGACTTAAAAAGCTTCAGTTAAATAAAATAATAATAATAATAAATGATTACGTATTTTAACATTTACGTTGACGTAAATTAATATGAAAATCCAAATTAATATGAAAATCAGTACTGGCACACCACCTTAATGCCTGAGAGCGTTTCTAGAATAAGAGGCTCAGCAATCAGACATGTTGCAAAAAATATAAATGTAACTCAATATCATTCATTTATAAGAACATAATAAACCAGTCTTTTGTTGCCGTTCATGCACTCATGTCATAATTAGAACGCGCAATCGTTTGCCATTTAGGAAGTTCGTAAAAGTGAAAGGTTTTCCGGGTGTTTTTATATGTATAAAAAGAAGATGTTCTTCAAAATTGCTTGCGAATAATATGTAATACCATATGTCACTTTGTGCATTTTGTATGTCGATGAAGCGTAATGTTTCAACGACATAAACGTTGTGTTAGCGAACATGAATAGATTACAGCGCTGGATGTATAACTGTAGAAGGAACTCCCAAATTCGTGAATTAGCCTTCATGACTGTCACACAGCAGATAAACTACAAGCTGCATGAGAATAGTCTATACAGGTAACGCCACGTTTTGCAGATACCAGCAAGTTATAATCAGGGATAAATATTCTAATCTTGCTGCTAAGTTCCGGTAGAAGGAGTTAGCAGAAGAAACTCTTAACTTGATGTCATGAACAATAACATAACATAACACTTTATTGCTCACCAAAATACACAATCATAAATAATGCATAAATACAATACTTCTTGGAAAAACAACAGACGGCCTTATGGCTGAAAGCGATCTAAGAAGAAGAATAAGAGAATCATAATAATGTCTGTAAATAGTCTTTGAATTAGGTATGCCAGAGACAAGAAAAGTGGAATAGGAGAATCTAGACTACGAGCACCTAAGCGTACGTTCCGAATGAAACCGGAATTTAACTCTAAAACGATGCTGATGGCAGATTCCATATGAATTAAGACTTTTCTGCTGCAGTACACGCTTTCGTTTCCTGGTCGCGTAGTTAGTTTAAATTTTAAGTTTAAGATTTAAAGTAAATTTAAAAGGAATGTAAACCTTAGAAATAACCGGGATTGTTCATGGCTCGGTATAGAATGATGAAATAGTAAAACATGTTTAATATTTTATGTTGAAATTATCTCCAAAAATGAAAAGCGATAAATAATAGGAAATATTGTGAATTTAAAAACCGGAAGGAAATGACGGACTTATTTTAAAAAGCTTATGTTCAGAATTGGGTGCCAGATTGACAACCGCTTTAATCTTAAGCAATATTTATCTCGTCGTCAGGCAATCGTAGTTTACTGCTGGATATAGGCGTCCCCAAAAGTTTGCACCACATATCCCGGACTTTCGGTTTCCTTATTATTAAGTGACCTTATGCAGGTTATTGTTTCAATTAGGCAGAGGACCTCCTGCTTCGTTCCAGAACCCACGATCAAATATTTACTTACATTTATTTTATCTATTTCATCTTATATATTTTATAGATTAATTTCTACTAATATGAATTTTGTGTTATCGCAAGGTCTAAATTTTTTAAAACTGCAACTAGATTTAGCTGAATTATGGTTAAATCAACTGACTGAATTTAAGTAAAACATTTCAGTATGCAAATAAAATCACAAGCCATTAAACCAATGTTGTAATTATACCAATGCATATTATTTGTATTTAGAATAGTGTCGCTTAGTTCATGATTCCGAAGCAATGACTCATCGAATAGCTGCGAAAATAGGTAGTGTCTCCTAAATAGTAGTGGTGATGTTTCAACTGAAGATTACAAATGCAACATAATTTTAAACATCAGTACAATCAATAAACAGCGTTATTACTAAAGTTCAGAATGAAATGAGGCGAGTGAATAGCGATTACTTGTTTTGTTAGGTTCATACATTTCAAATATACTAATTAAGTTAAAATTTGACATATACTCCATAAAAGCAATGTCAATTTTCTATCAATGGTAAGGTAAAAGAGTGTATAGTAAGACATAGAAACCTAAGAAACTTGAAATTATGTATGTGATCAGGAATATCAAAATATAGGTAAGATTCAACTTTAGCACAGGTACGTCTCAAATAAATGGTTTCTGTATGGGTATATGGGTATAACTTATTTTTTTCTTGGCAAACTAACACATTGTATAATTTAAAGCTAAATAATTTACACATGTGTTATGTGTTACATACAATGGGAAAACTTTGAAGCCGATGCCAGGAACACATAGACCGAAGCAAATAACGAGAAAGTAAATCCCAGATCTGTTAACCTATCTTATCGAAAATTAAACCCGAGATGTCTAAGGTTATAGTAAATGAAGCAGACAAACACTCAAATTAGTAGCACTAAAAACTAATTTGGCCGAGTAATTTGTACGAAATTTTGTTAATAACCGAAAATTATAATCTGCGCAAAACTTCGTACTCTACAATTAGTTCCTGAAGGCTGTATAATAAGTCATTTTGCATGAAATATTGTCTACTACACAACTATCTGTTACTAACTAAGAATAGTAGTATAATTAGGCTCGGATTATACTTAATTTATTCTTTGGAATGTGTAGAATATTTTTAATTTTCGTAATAAAAATAGCTCTCATTTATCTCCTACTTCATTAGTTACGAGCTAAATGACAGGCATTTTTGGCAAAAACATTAATTTTCTACTTACTATTTAAATTCATTTTGATTACTATAATATGTTAGATTCTCTATAGAACGCCAAAAATTTGTAAAAAGGAAACAATTTTTATTAATTATAGTTAATACGAATAGCCCTTTGAATATAAGAACCCGCAGAAACTAAACGGAAGTAATTAAAACTTAAACAAGCAAAAAATACATAAAGTGAAATGTAACCCAACACACATTTTTGTTATCTTACGCACATTTCATAATTACAAAACAAAGCTTAGTCCATCATTATAGATAAGTTTAATTACAAAAAACATGCGTTCGGTAACATTGTCGTGGGGAAAAAATAAATAAAAGAAGATCTTACTGTCTCATTGAGCCCCAACGCCGATGTGGCAAGTTCTCTTGATGGCTACGAAAGAAATACCACACACAATGAACACAAAACAAAATAAAACAAATAGAAAAGAACAAAAGTAAACAAATAAGGGAAAGTAAAAATGTTTAAAATATTAGGTTTGAAAAAAGGAAACATAATAAGAATTATGGTAGTACTACAAGTATAAAGCTCGCATTCTATGATTTTACGTCCTGGTATTAAAATTTAACAAATAAAAATAAGAATTTATGTTTTATGAGCCTTATTTAATAGCAGTAGATCCTTTCAAAGAACAGAAATAAAAAATTAAGGCGCCTTTTTGCAAAACGACATGTTCCCCACGTCTTAAACAATTTTTACAAAAAGGCAATATTTAGCTTTATAAAAATATGCTTATATTGTATGTTTTGGTTAATTCGGAAATGTTTATCTAAAAATTACAACCTTTTTACAAATAATAAAGTTGGTTTTGCTTATATAAGTATAAAGTAATTGTATAACATACTTCTGCTCAAAATTTATTTTAAAAAAAGAGCATAAAATTGATAAATAAGAAGAAATACTTTTTTAAATTAGAGGCGTGTTGCTGGGAAGTTTTGTTGCCGCTTCTTCTCCTTAACAACAACAACAACTCCTTGCGAAGCGGTGTAGGTACATAGAATACGAAGTAAATTTAAATTTTAACTTATATGTCATTGTCACCTTCAAAAGTGTTCTCCAGTGGAACTTATTTTGAATTTGATTAATACAGTATTCCAAAAGTTCACAATTAGTCATTGTTCTTGCAAAAGGCAACTACAAAACTCACTCACTACTACAAAAAATGTGAAAATCATAAGTCAAATCTATTTTATTAATTTTTAATAATCTTGTGTTGTTGAGAATTGATCTGTTAATTTAATTATTCGTTATATATTACAATGAAAGAAAATTAAACTAAGTTATAAATAAATTAATATAAAGTATGTAACAAATCGATGCCAGAGGGAAGCGTGCCCAGAAGGCTGGCTGCATTGCAACGCTGTATGGCAATGCTGATTCGTTGCGCGAAATACGAACCAGCCTTCTGATCACGGGTGGTATCAAAGAGTTTTTTGTATTTTTGGAGTACTTTATTGTCCAATTTTAGAATAAATTAAAACCCTAAATTGATAAAACTATAACATGAGCTCGTATTCTACTGAAATGATAATAATACAATTAGTGTAAATTAACAATCATTTTCAAATGCATCAATCGCTACAGAATTGAAGTATGTTTTAATTTGGACAGGTTATATTTAAGCGTAGTCTTGCATTCTTTTGTTTAGAATATATATACCCAGATTTACTATTGTGATTGGAAAAATAAAATGCACAAGAATAATGTAAAAACTATCTAGAATACTGTATTTACATAAAACTAGTGTCGTGCTTCATTTATGTATTTAGTCCATTTGCTACATAACTATGATTGTAATTAGTATATTATTTTCGAATCAAGACAGCGCGAAGTTGAAAAGCAAAATTAAGCAAACCGGATATTGTGTTCCGAAAGAGAAGTTTAGCACACTACCAAGATTATTAATTATGCAATATGTGCAATCAAAACTATCGTGTTGCAATATTTTAGCTATTAGGTTGGCAACTAAGCTCCCATAGTTTTTAAAAATTTAACATCCGGATAGCGTAAAGTTTTAAATAATTCTAAAAAGAAGTTTTATTGTATACTGGAATCTTTGTACTGCCGCGCTGGAACGGAAAAAGAATACTAATAATTTCTGCGGCCCGGCGACCAGTCGTAAGAGGTTACAAAGACACCATAGCTAGAAGGTAGGACACTTCCCGCCTGAATAGCTGCTATCTCTGTTCTAGAGCATGCCGCCGTAACAACCTTGAATTGTGTTCTGGCATTAGAGACCAGGTTCTAGTCCCCCCTCTTCGAAGCTAGCAGCACTTTGGTGTTGCAAATGTCTATAGGCTACGGCAACCATTTTCCATCAGGTGGGGCCATCAACATGTCTGCTGTAATCCGGCAATAAAAAAAAGTTCGTGTTTTGATCTCAAAGACGCGAAAAAACTTAATTACCAAGTTGCCAACCCAATACTTCATCAAAAAAATAAATATGTACCTAGGTGGGGTCCGTCTTAAACTGGTTCTGGTCCACGAATGTCTGTTCAAGGGATTACCAGGACTTCTTGTGCCGTTTTCTAAGCTGTGAACAAAATTATGCAGTTATTGTATACTAATAATAAAAACTAAAGGGTGCGGTATAGTTATAGAGCACATTTATTTATTATTTGAGATCTAAAATTAACTTTGGGTGGTTATAAAAAAAAATAACCACAAAGGCTAAGGCGGGAGGTCCGCTTCGCGTCGCACCGACCTTAGCCTTTTCATAATAAATAAATGTGCCCTATAACTATACCCCACCCAAACTAAACCTTAACAAAATTAATTAATAATTATTATTTTGCATTATGTCTATTACTTCATAATTCAGTCTGGATTTGTCACGTGCAGTACTGTTCGTGTAGAGTTAATATGATAAAAAAAATACTAAAATTATTACATACTACAAAAGAAACTAAACAGTAAAAATTCGGCCATTGTCATTTATATCTTCACATATGGATACAACTTTTCCCATTATGAAGTTTTTTCTGTTGTTGAATGAAAAAGTTTTAGTTCTTTTAAGAAAAAATACAAGTATGTGATATTTAATTTAATTTATGTGCGACGATACTAAGATACTAGTCGGAATATCACTTGTCTCTCGGAAGACGGAACAGTCATTTGTGTGAGATGAGAATAAGTTTTATCTATGGATGCGACTTACGCCGATACTCTAACCTCGTGACAATTTTCAACGTCTGAGTCAAGGGCTGGCACTGCTGCCTCTTGTGCTGATGACCTCAAAAGGCGCAAAACGTATGAAGGGTTTACATATTTGTGCAGTATGGGGTTAAAACATTAGGTCCGAGATTTAAAGAAACCTTTAAAAAAAACTCGGGCAGTATCCCTAATCAAAAGTCCGATTGATATTTCCAACTGCGAATCAGCATTGCCATCCAGTCAGTGGCAATGCAACCAGCCTTCTAGACGCACTTCCCTCAATTTATAACGTTAGTATAAATTTATGTTTAGAATTTTTGGCAAAAAAACACTTTAATAAAAGAACTAATAATCTATTCAGACGAGTTTTTCACAGGAACTTGTTGTCGTGTTTTATAGTTATATTTTCTAAAAACCGTGAAGTTTTTGTTTAAAATCAATAACAGTTGCTGGATATTTTTTTAAAGATTGGGTTTGTAAATCTTAATTAATCATATAATGTAAAATAATTTTATGACTTCTGACAAGAATTCTGTTGTTTGACGTCAGTCAAGTACCGGCTATTTGACTGAAGCTGGAGTTGAATACTTTTTAAAGAATTTATTCGAAACCATTAACATAGTGTACAGAAACAATTTGGTGTCGCAAACAACTGCTGTAGTATAATACTGTGTTGCAGTTGTTAGCGCCCACTTCCAGACAATTCATTTGTTATACATTATAAAAAGAAAATTATATTGAAGTTTATACATTAAAATTATATTGAAGTTTGACAGTGGTTCGATACATAAATTGTGCAGTCTTTATTTACAAAGAAGAAGAAAAGAAGTCTATTCAGGCCTGTCAAGTTCTAATGTAATAGAAAATTATATTGGATAGATTTGAAAAACTTTAAACATAACAAAGGTACAGTAAAAAGTACGTAAATAATATCGCACTATAAACACTCTAAATGTTGGACCTGGCCTTCCAATTGTGGAAACGTACGCTGTACACGTTAACGCTTCTGCAAAAGCGGGTTGGGTTTCATAATTCGTCATAGTTATCGTTAATCTCCAGCTGCTACTTTCCTCACGATGCTTTCTTTTACCATCAGCACATGGTAATTGTACTAATATGGATATATGCGTAAAAAAATCCTAAGCGGTGCTTGCTTTAAAGCCAGGATTTGGAGCCTAGATCATTGGAATTAGACACGGTGCAGCATAATCATGATGCTGTCATAGCCACTTCCATAGCACAATCATACAAGTATTGTCTATGTGTTCTAATTGGCACAGACCCAGAAAACGATATACCTACTTATAGAATAGTTTTCGTGGAATAGAGATCAGACTTTTCTTTGAGCAAATCTGCGTGAAACTTATGGTTCCGTGAGATTCAAAGAGTAAGAGTAAAATAATCATTTGATACCAAGCATTTAATATTAATATAGATGTATTTGAACTTTAAACAAGAGTTGGGTATACTATAAAGGTGTCATGTTCAGAAAGTTTTGTTCTAATATGACAAAGGGTACCTATTCATGTCCGACCAATATTGTTTGTGTAAACAATTTGTTATCCTTATTTTGTTACTTTAGCTACTTCAATTTCCATTTGAGCAAAGACGTCACGTTTCAACGTGACTTGTTAATTAGTACCGAGGTACGTGCTAATGTTAAAATGGAAGGTTTGCATTTTGTTCAGTTTTTGGTTACCACTCTTATTATTGTTTGCATAAAACTGTGGTACACCCAGGAGTATATGGGGGTTTCGTTAGAGGACTACATTGGTACAAAGTAAACCAAGACATGCATATATTTATTATAAGAACAGAATAGGAAAATCGCGAATGAATAAATGAGACGACATTATATGGTTATTAAAATTTATAAAGGCATCAAAGATTTATTTTTTTACATAGTATATATAAAAGGAACACGTATTAATAGACATGCTACATATTATACTGGCAACTGTTGAACACTGTATTTTTGTGGGTTCGTGGGTCGGTGCAAAATTAAATGAAAGGCAATTTGAATCTTGCATTGCTAGACGGATAGTGACTGATCCTGTAAGGAAACTTTCTTTTTTCTGGATATCAACCAACTATTTATTACCTACTTTTTATATAGCACGCATATTAATTTTAAAACCTTACAAACCTTTTTTTATTATATACTAGCTTCTGCCCGCGACTTCATCCGCGTGGAATAATTTAAAAAAAAAAGTTAAAAAATCCTCCCCATTTTAAAACATTCTTCATTGGTGCTCCGCTCCTATTGGTCTTAGCGTGATGATATATAGCCTAATTGTTTTTTATACATTAAATTGTTTTATTGAATGATGATGATACCGGCAATATCACAATACTTAATTAGGTGCATAAGTTGTATAATAAGCTGTTTAAGTAATTAAAGTTTTCTTTTATTATCCCACAGGAACTCTTTAATTTGCGGGATCAAAAGTATCCTATATGTTGACCAGGGATATAAGCTACCACCATACAAAATTTCACTTAAATCGATCATTTGTTTCGGAGATTAGCCGGTACAAATAGACAGACAAACAGAGAAACAAAAAATTTGAAAAAATCTAAATTAGTTCTATTTCACTTCTTACATCCCCCTGACTCAGTTTTTATCATTTTTTTTCATTGTACAGATATTCGACCTCTACAGTTTTATTATATGTATATAGATTAATATCTGTGTTGAATATGTAACAATGTTTTAAGGAATTCAAAGTCTCTAAATATGATTGCTAAAACATCGTGAACAAATATGTTCATCAAGATACTCAATATATGAAACCCATGTAATGTCCAAGCCCAGTGGTAAGACGTTTACGGTTTTGTAGTAATTTTGGCAAACTTGGAACTCTTATAAAACATGTCATTTGTAAAGGTTTACTTTATTAAATTAAAATAATTCTCTTACACTGAAGCATTTGCTGGAGCATCCGCGTCGCCTTCTCCATAACATTCAAAGTTTTCTGCATCCGAGATAGAGTTGCCGGGGCTGGAATCCGTTGCCGCAGCAGCATCTTGTTGGCTTGCTGTGTCTGTGCCATTCTGAAATTCATAGTAATCAGGACGTCAATAATGAAAGTCATGAACGTAAGCAATAATTTTATCACCAGAGACATTTAATTGCTCCGTGTTTCATTCAAAAGATTAACGAATTTCAACTTAAGTTTACTTCCAATGACCTTTTAAAATTCCCAGTATTTTAATAATTGAGTATCTATGCGGTTGAATAACCTCTAAATAGACCTAACAACTTTAGAGGTTCAAAAACCTAAAAGGAGTTTCGGTTATCGAAACAAGATATTTCCATTTTAGTATACTCAGCAACATTTCTCTTCGATTACATGCTTACACTGGGCTATAGATAAAGTGTGAGGAAAAACAGCATGTGATTTGATTTTTCGAGTAGTAATAATATATTACTTAAATCCTCCATGCGTGTTCGTCAAACCTTGTTAAAACAGGCTGACTGAGTGACTTCGGAAACCAAATTCGATACTCAAAGTCCAAAGACGGCTTCTGTGGTTGAGCGGGCTAAGCCTTTGCCGGCCTACCTCACTGCAACGCCCTCTGCGTTGCAGTGAGGTTCGATTCCTCCCTAGTATAGTAAATTTTGGAAACAAGTTTTCTTCGTTATTTACTATGGTCTGGGTGACTGGGATCGGCCCCAGAGTAGTCCGTTGTATATTACCCATAACACAAGCGCAAGTTGCTTAACTTGGGGATATACGATATGTGTTTGTCTCCCGATTATTAATATATTATAAAGTTCTCATAATTACGTGAATGTAATAAAAAATAAATGATCTCACTAATTTTATTAAAAAGGAGACTCTTACCTGTAATTTTCTTGGCAAGTTTCCAGGCGAGGAGCGAGGTGATTTGGTCCTTTGAAACACGCTAGGCGCCATCATTGCCGCCGGCCCCTTTTCTTCTGAAAGTAATGGAATAGCAAATATTTTAATAAAAGTTTCGAAGCATATAACAAGTTCATCGACATATTATCATGAAATGTCACGCAAAATTACCCACTGTGTATTATAGAAACGTGTTTTATTTGAAAAAAAAAATTCTAAGTAAACAAAGAAAGTCTTTAGTACTAATACGTACTATGCGACTAGCCCGCAGCCCGGTAAGCAGTACCGCGTAGGTAACAATGATTTCTATACCCATTATGCTACGGTTGCCAGCGGATCAGTCCAATCGCTCGAAGTATTGCCATCTGCCGGTGTACGGTTGCCGGCACTAATGCCGGTCAGCCTGATGGATGCTATATTCCTATACAACTGGATACGGTATTCAACCACGTGTTGCGGTTGCAATTTCGGTTGCTGCAATCCGGCTAGCCGCATATTCAATCGCGTGCTGCAGTCAGCCGGACAGCTGAGCGGACGACGGCCAGCCGCATAGTAGGTACGAGGCCCGTTGGACGAGGCTTCATTACTAATTACTGAAGAGGCTGGTTGACGTTTTTATGAAGTCGACATACCAACACACACATTTTAAAAAGAAACTGCATTAACAATTGTACAATAATAAAATACGTTGAAATGAATATATTTTCATAAGCTTCATCTAAATTAAAATTTCAAAACAAATTCTTTTATCCTATGTAAGGATGCCATGAAGATATTATAATCACCAGTTAACCGAGTTTCAATTATAATATTGCTATGCTTCAGGTAACCACATGCCCGATAACAGCCTGTTATCAGAGAAGTCTTGATTAAAATTCGAGACGGTAGGTATTAAATAGTAAGTCTAGAGATTTCTATAGACGTAAAATGAAATAATTATACAAATAGTATCTCTATAGGTTAATAATGTAAACTGCTGTTGTTGTACTGTACCTACTTGTTGAACACAGTATCCATAGAAGTATCCTTTTACTACAGGAGCCTACGACTATAAGTGGTTCAACAATTACTCCAGAGAGCACTTATAGATATTCCATTTTAGTATTTTTCTTGACGTTGTTAGCAGAAAAAACTTGAATGATTACACTTGATGGAAAGTGGTTATCGCCATTTATAGACGTTTGCAACACCAGGGACAGTGCCAGCACGTTCCTGACATGGAAGAAATCTATTTATGATTCTTGGTTTATATATTTCAATTTGTATCTGAGACATTACTTAGCTTGACACAGTCCATAGTTAGATTACAAAACTTATCTAATGTAATTTAGCACAATAAATATGGTTTCTGAATAAATACTTAAATAGTAGAATGCCCACCATAAAGAGCCTGATGCATTAACCGCCAATAGCAGACCACAAATCTTGCTAAGAGAAGCAATCCACGCCACCAGATTTCTAGAAACCGCACGAATTCCAGCACATCACTTTTTAGCACTACAACTATACTTGACATTGATTTAAGCATGGAGACTTCATTTGCACTAAACTTGTATATCAATTATTCCTGAATGTGAATTTTAACTCGATTTTGTACGTTTGATGGGTTCACCGTTCAATAATAATACTATTATTATTTAAATGAGATAGTGGCTTAGGTTTAATGTTTCGTGTTCTTTCTTAGAGACTTTTGGTATAATCCTATCATCATGATATATTTATTGTACGTATGCACTTTTAATAACGGAGATGAACATGGGAAAAATTTATAATAGATAATAAGATTCTGCGGCATACGGATTTGAAGTTCACGTGAAAGAAGTAGCGTGTGGATGTTATTTTGTTACTCACTCAATTTATGCAACATAATTTCCTCAATTAGCCCTCGCTTTAAATTTAAAACCACCTAAACAATGAAATAATGTGGGATTTGATAAAAACTAACGATATTGCTTCTGACAGAACAAAGTGCGGGTAGTTACCGTTAATGTTCTGCTTATTTTGTTCGTTCTTCAACCTGTTATTAGGCACTTTTGCTATGTTGCATGTAGGCCATTTTTAATCAAGTTGAGTGTTACTATTTTCTCCAAAGCTCTTTGGAATATGTAGAACGAATAGTGTATATTAATGACTTTGTTAATGATGATGATCCTGCTATTTTATGGTTTTGTCTTAAATCAGTCCACAAAGGTATGAAAGAAACACATTTGTTTTTTGGATTTATTTGCTTGTGAGCTGGTTGTTTTGTCGCTGTAATGTTATAATTTTTTGTATAAGTAATATAGTTTTAAAATTTGTTACATACTAAAACTTCCGGGTTTCACTAGTGACAACTTCGGATACCTTTTTACCTTTATGTATCGGAACTGTAATAAATGACTTGTGAATCGGACTGACGTGTGCCAGTCCAATCCACAAGTCATTTATAATATATGTGTAGAGTTCCTGTATAAAATGTAACACGTATGTGGTCCAAGGTCTAATTTAAAAAAAATTATATCCAGCGAAAATGATTATATTTTCTGGGAAAGAATTAGCTATTCTTCCCTTATCGGAGCTACTTTTATAATTTGTTCATTCTCAAGGCCGCAAAGAAGGAACAAACAAACATAATTACCCTAAATTCACTTTCACGTTATTACTATGAACATGGTCAGCTATTTACATAGCGTTTTGCAGGTTGGAACAATCCGCGGACGTGGAGTTATTGCGAACTTCACGCTCTCTGAATAGGTATTATACATCTTTTAGTACGAATACTTGGACAATCGCATGACCAGCATCATTTAATTTACATACACGAAGGACTTGTTCTCGATTAATCTAATAATTTTTTTCAGTAGTTGGTTTTTATGATATTTGTAAATTCCAACACAGCTGGACCGATCACTGTAAAAATTGGCAAATTTAATACATTGTTTTTCATTAGATCATTTTGGTACTACAGACACGATTTTTGCGATCAATTACATTATTTAATGATATGTAAATGTCTTATTCAACGTAAGGCATATTTAAAGTTAGATATTTAAATGGAAAATGGTTTAAATTAACCATCTAAACACAGAATTTAATTAAAATTTTATTCATTTCTTAAGAAAAATTATGTTATAAGTATTTTTACGTGGCAAAAGTTTTTATGCTTTTCATTTGACTTTAACATGCATTAATTAACTTCTATACTGTTAAACCGGTAATTATTAGAATTGGTGTTGTGTTAATAGATATTTGGACGCGGAAAACATTTTCACGCCATCCATTTTGCTAGAAATCTTCAGTAGAAGGTACTGTAGTTTATCATTTTTAATACCTTTCAACCGATCGCCGTGACATTTTTTTGTTATACATACATAGGATAAATCAATCTGTTATCTTTTCACGATTCACCCGTTGAACGGATTCTAATATTTGGCAACGAGGTTATGTAGATTGTATTCTATGAAAGAACATAGGCTATCTTTTGTCTCAAATAACAATCTTGAAAGGGGTGAAATAGAAGAAAATGCGTATAAGCAACCCATATTTCCTCAAGTTTGAAAAATATAAATAAGTATAAAAATATTTGGGCTTACTATTAAAACTAATAACTTAAAAATTAACTTCGCGTGCGTTATAACTGCATTTTTACAACATTCAGAAAGTATATAAATAAATGTGGATAAATTTGCGGATAACACTTAGTATCGTCTATTTATAGTAATGGAAGAAGTAAGAATTAAGGTGGCCATATATCATGCTGCCTATCGTGCAATCGGCATGACGCTGCAGGCTTGATCCAATCTGCAGTTCGTTCATGTACACCACACATGATCAGTTCTACTTGATCCAATCGGCAGCGTAATGCCGATTGGACGATAAGCGGATGGTGTATGGCCAACATTATACTTATATCATACTAAACCTCTTTGTATAAAAAATTGGATCAATTTTCAATACTATTTGGACAAAATCAAAGTTATTGCATATTTATTTAAAGTGGTTTTATTTTACCGACATCAGTAATAGAGTAGATGACAATCAAATTAAATAAAACACTTTTTATCATCTTACAGAACGTCCCAGCCTTAGAAATGTTGTCACGAGTATACAGAATTATAACGTCATATGATTATACAAGTAAAAGGAGTTAAAAAACGCATGGATTATTGTCTACTCTAAGAGCTCCTTCACATTAGATCGCAAGCAACGCGGCAGTAGCAGCGGGACTGTCGCGCGACAGGTGATTGTCATTGCGGAACGCAGCTTCGTGCGATCAGAGTCGGCTTCAAGCTAGAGATGAGTTGTAACAGGTAAATTTAAATATCTGTTACTCCTGTTACCGTTATCCAAAAATAAAAATAACGGTTATCTGTTATTAAATAACATGTTGTTATTTACTTGTTATTGGAATGAAATTCCTTTACGCGGCTTGCGGTGCATACCTACTGTTGCCAACTTATCGCTTTTCAGTGTTAGATTTTTATCTCTATGTACACACAAAGATTTTTCAGCTCTTAGCACCTTATGTCGCGCTTTTTTAAATTATGTAACCCTTCACTGAAATATCGACGTGTATTGCAATATTATTGTCAAAAGATCAAATGTTTATAATAAAGTAAACTAAGAAAGTATCTAGTCTTATTACTTTATTTTCAGCGCTTTTTCCAAATTGTTGCCAATCTAGCGCTTATTAAGAGTTCACATAGCACATTTTCTCTATGGAAAGTTGGCAACACAAAAGCCGCGTCCAATTCTGTGCGTGCACATTGTTTCCAGACGCGTTCCGTAATGTGTGCGCATCTTAAATTATTTACATTTTGTTAATTCTGTTACCTTATAAATATTAGGTGTGTCTCGTTCTAGCCCGTATACACCCTTGAAGTGTAAATGATACACTGATATGAATAATAGTTGCATCTTTTTTTAGCTTAATTATGATTTGTTTAGATAGAACGAGAGAAAAATAATAATTAACAGAACGGTTAGGTAGCTAATGTTTATGTTTGATTTGTTATGTGCCTGTTATCGGGAGAACAGGTATTGTATTCTAGAAATAAGAAATTTTATCTGTTGTCTGTGAATATCTGTTATTAGTATCTGTTAGCATAAATAGGCCTCACGCTTACTTCGAGCCAGTGTTGCAACCGCATACACACATACAATTATGTAACAATTCACCGAAAGACTATTTTGACATTCGAACGTAATGAAAGAATTTGTCATTTCTCATATTCTGAAAGTATGCTTAGAGATGCCTGATCACAGGGATGAAAAATTTTCGTCCCGAGGAAACGTTTTTCCCTGCTGTCAAAAAATTTAAAAACATGTGACTCATGTCCCTACATTTTCACAGCCACTGTTAAATCGCGACATAAATTGTAATAAAAAACATCAACAATTTTATAACATCATTTTATACTTATAAATAAATAAATAAATTATAAATTACTATTCACTAAATTATTGTTTAATTTACATAAATTTGAGCTAAATATTTACTATCATCAGTGAAAAAACATACTAGCTGGTAGAATGCCACAAGAAAAGAAATTTACTTGACGTTTCATATGTGACGTATTAAATGAGTTGATCAGATTTAGATATTGATTTAACGTCTGATTTTATTAGAGTAGTAGTTCTTTGTTTAACTAATCAATTTTTATTTACTTTTCTCATATTCGAAATGAAAAGCAGAGTGTTAACCTCGGGTGAAAGGTCTATTTAGGTACTCGAACTATTAGCGCCCTCATTACGCTTGTGCGCCAAACCATCTCATGCCCAAATAGGTAACTTTCACCTCTCGTGTAACAATCTACTGTTTTATTATTACAATTTTTCAATACTATTTATACTGTTACATAATCACTATTCACACGCTGATTTCGAAACAAAGGATCAATCCAGTGTTGTCTTTTTCATTATGAACGTGACGTCGATGGCACTGAAAAAGAACCAAAAACAGCAGGAACAACAATGATGTACCCTCGTTGGAATCCATTATTGGAATGAAGTGCGCCACCCTAATCTAAACAAGTCGCGCGGCTGTAGTTGTAATAAGGTATGTGCTGTTATCGCGCTGCTGCTTCACCGCCTGCGACCTAATGTGAAGGCGCTCTAAACTATTATTTCTATAGTTATTTTAAAAGTAAGATGATAAAATGGTGTTTTAATGCTTGTTTTTTATTATTATGTTAATAATGTTAGTATTTATCATGTGTCATCTGTCCATTTGTTTTATTTACTCTCATGGCATTAATACTATTTACCTTCTGCGTTATAAACAAGTACATGATAACAATCTAGATATTTACTTTGAATACAATGTTACAATAAGTTTCAAAATTATCTTCATATAAAAGAGCGTACGCTAAAATACCATACTATTAACCTGATTTTTAAAATCTATATCTATCTATAACATTAAAATAATTTACAAAATTCTAAACATGTCATTACATTTAAGCTATTTAAAAAATAACAACTGGAATAGACTATATATTCGACGGAGAACACGATGATTTTTTTAGATTTCTTGTCTGTTTGTTCGGTATTCACGTAAAAACTACTGGGCCGATTTAGTTTGGGTTTGTTTTTGTTTCGGCGCATAAAAATTAGCTTATTCCGACACAATTTTCACTAAAACGATAGCTTACATTCTTTACTAAGGAGGTACTCCCGGGAATCCCGCGGGAATTTCAAGTGATGCGTGGCATATAAAAATAATTTTAATAACTGTTTATACGATAATTAATATGCTATTCTCGTGCAAAATCTAGGCTTCGACGTTTTGTAAGATGATTTATTTGACTTTATTTTGACTTGACATTATTTTAGTGACATAATTATAATTGATTATACTTACATTATTACAATTACCACGTGCTAACAACGATGAATGAAAACATCGTGATGCAACCTGCACATCGAGGTAACCGATGTGTCAAACCTGCCAAGCCGCCTTGGACAAGTGTGGCGGGTATACTGTCCGTTCTCCTATAATGGGAGGCCCGAGTCCAGCAGTGGGACATTTACGGGCTGTTATTATAATACAGTTATTATAAAACTTAAATTATTCTCTTTACAATTATAAATTTGGCCTGTAAAGTAAAATCCAGTTGTTGTAAAATGTATTGTTGTACATGTATTATGTAAAGTTGTGATCTTTGTTAAATAAATAAATGTAAAGTTGGCGATGTTCTATCCTATTATTAATTGCATATGGGCGTTAATAATTACATTAGCACCAAAACGTCGATTAATGCTAAACGCGGGCCTGTTCACGTGTATTTGGTTGTATTTTATTTCTAGCACGCAAGTGATATTACAGACAACATGTTGCCTTGCTACTAATCTACGTAAATCGTAATACGTCCTTCGCATAATATTGCTTAACTGATTGGTGAAACTTTAATATTCGGCTATACGCTTCATTTCACCTGTCGTACTTTATGCATGAATTTCGCAACATTTGGAACTTGTCACAAGACACTTATTTTGAATTAAGTCAACGGTCGTTGACCTATATTATCTTGGGAAACTTTTAAATTAATAATCTTTATTTAATTATTGTCAATACATATTAATGATTTATAAGCATAGACTAAATATGTAAACTCCAATGAGAATAAGATCAAAACTAAAATCGTGCAGTCCAAATATTGTGCTAGGAATCAACTTATCGAACAGTTATCATTGACATGTCCAGCTTCAAGATTCTAATTAATTGCTAGTTTGGTATTTATCAACACAGATCTAGCTTTGAAATTATAAATCAAATGTGAGTACTACTACTACTATTGAAGTAATTGTTGTATGCCAATTGAACTACCGTGTCTATTCAAATTCGTGTAATTCAAGCCTAGAGTTTTCTGCAAGGAAATTGCTCTACGAAAATAATGACTATGTCATTATTTTCGTTTTTGATATATAATAAAGAAAAATCTGAAATATAGTTCTATTTAAAACAAGTACTCATAATTCTTTAACCATCTTAAGTGTCGAATTTTCAAATACCCCTCTTAGCTGAAATCCATAAATAAGTGTGTGCCAAAATTTATCAACCTAGAATATGTCCCTTTATGCCTGTAGATAGATATTACAATAGTCCAAGATATAATGGAATTGGTTTATGTAAAATTTATAATCTCACTACATAAATTCATATGTGTATGCAATATGTATGTATGATATCATTTAAACGTAAATTATGAAAACAAATATGAATTTCTCCGAAAGTAATCTGTTACTTATGGTAGTACAATATTAAGATCGCACGTGTGTGTATGTGTTGCAATATAAAATATTCCACGTTCCTGTACTTTTTTATTTAACTTTCTCTGACAAATGTACACAATAACCACTTATGTGTTGTAAAGTAAACACAGTCTCACATTTTAAGCCATATACGGGCGATTATACGTACTTTATATTACGGATAATTATTTCACTTTACTGCACTTCAATTTATTTTTATAATTAAAAAGTTTTGTTGGTAAATTCCTCATTTGTACCGGCGAGGTTCGAACGCCGACAGTGACTGCGCTTGCACCGTTCTAACTGCTCATTCATAATTATGCAATAAGAACTATGATTACGGTAATATCGATTAAGTTTTTAGTATATTCGCTCCACAGATACGAAAAAAATATTTATTGTTAAAGCTATTGCAAACATTGTTATAATAATATACTATTATTGCCAACAATCAACGGTGCATACATAAAACCTTGCTGTTCGTTGCTGTATAGGTATGTCTGGTCTAGGAGTTCCATAAACTTTCTAAAGCTACATAAATTATGGAGATTGGTTTTTTACAATTTTTATCTCGGACGTTTTACAACAGATGACAATATAATTGAAAAGAAATTGAAGATGGTGAGACTGTCTTCATATTTCAAAAGGTTCCGGTTTCTGACACCTTGAAGCATTTGATGAACTAAACATAATAACTGACAAATTGAAACATTAAAAAATAAATTATATGTAATTAAGGTAACAAGAAAACCATTTTTACGTAATATCGATTTTCTCGACACACAAATTTTTGAGGTTTACGGCGTAGGAGGGTAGACTTGAATGAATAATCAAATAATTTTAACAATAACATAATATACCTAATATCAACTTACAAACGTCCCACAGATGGATCCGGGCTTCTCGATTATTTTAGATGTACGGGTGATATACTCGCCACGCTCACCTGCTCGCACACTGGCGAATTTGACACATTGATAATCTTTATGTGAAGACTTCCTCGCGAAGCATCGTGTCATCGCGATGTGGTTATTCGTTACCACGTGATAATTGTAGTAATGAGTATACTTAACCAGAAAAACTTCCCAAGCGGTGCATGCTCCCTTATCAGAATTGAAATTCATGTCATTAAAATTAAAAAAACGGGTTCATTGGCCACTGTGCCACTATGAATTAAGTAGTCTTAGTGTAATTCAACTACAGTATATATCATTATTATAACTATACTATTAATATGTACTAAAATACAGTCTGAAATGGCGTCGCGGACAAATAATAAAAAACTTTCTTCTCGTTCGAGCTACAATTCTTTTTTACAACTGCGTTGTAATAACTTATTTACAAGATAATTTTAAAAGTGTTTTTTTTTTTAGTTTTGTTGTGAGACAATGTCCTTTAGTTCTTGGTTACCAATCTTAAACAAGAAAACTCAGATTTCTTTAGTATTTCACAGCGCAACTAATAAACTATTTGCAAAGTACTGATCTGTTAAACACTTATTGCGACATTAGATTTGCTAAATATATTAATTCAATGTTGGTTTATTTATTCTGGTATTAGACGGATCAACCATATTGGATTAATTTGGTTGAAGGCTACAGAATAGAAAAGACACGACGATATTTAATGACATTGAATGATTTATGTTTATGTTTATATGGATTACTTTGGTTGACTCATCCAAATTGAAAGACAAAATTAACGTGTAATATTGGCTTTACGGACATGGTCATTTTGATACACAGTTTACAGATTTCTTACTATGCTTGTTTCAGCTGTATTATATACACTTTATTTTGCAATTATATACACTTACGTTGATTATTATTTGCAAACAAAAGGAGTATGCTTTTTACTCTTGATATTAATATAATAAGTATCAAGGACAGGGAAAACATATTATCTTGGCGAAATTGAGCAAATCGCAGTCAACTGTCTTTGCCTTAGTAATAAGTTTTTCAATGTAAATTAGCACTATGTAACAACACAACAGACTTTGTAACGCATAAATTATTAGGACTCTGTAATCATTTCGCCTATGTAGACGGTACCGCCGATACGCCGCTGCCGCGCCACCATTACGTGAATTCTATGTATATGAGTCTGGTCGACAGCGAAAGTACGGTAATGGAGTGGTAGCGTTACAAGGCCAAAACGCATTTATGCAATTCTTGTGTCCGTCCGTTCGTATGTCAACCGGCTAAAGTGGTTTTACTTAAAAACCACTTACTTACAAAACACCAGTTGTAACACTGAAAATTGAACTATTTTTTTATTCTATGAGATGCAATATTTAGAAAAAACTCAGTCAAATAAAATCAATAAATATTGGTTTCTAAAAAATCTATTCAATAGTTGTTTCGATAATTATGGTCTCTGATGTTATAAATTGTGGCACGATAATAAAAAGTGATACCACACTTACAGTGAGAAATCTCATCATGGGAATAAAAACCTGGCAAAAGTTCTTGGAACGTCTTTAATCTATCTATCTATCTATCTTACATTCACACTGAATGGAACATGTTAAGAAACAGTCTGGAGCAAATAGACCGAAAACATATTCATAGTTATTTGCACAACTGGCCTTGGATCTTACGCTAAGTGGGTGTTGTTTTTTGTGCAAACTACATTGAATTGCATACTTATAATTTTATGTTGAATTTTATTTTACAGATATTTAAAGTTTTATCAAGGTGAATTAATTACTTATCTGTTTAAGTTCGGCAAGCCCATTTTAGTCTTCGCACGGTGAAGGGTTCCCTATAAATAACAATGAACGTCCACTGTTTATTTGGTGGTCGAAAAATATAGTTCGATTTGCTTTAACGAAAGAATACTCATTTCTATATATACGGTTGAAATGTTTCGACTACACTTTACGAAAAATCATAACTATAAAAGTTTAAATACATCAACAAATTTCGACAGCTCCGGATATGTTTATTTGTTCGCTGTACAATTATATTGATCAAAAATAATGGCAGCGTCGTTTCGGCCAAACTTACAGAGGATGCCATTAGTTTTGAATTAAACAGATAATGCATTAACAGGTCAAGAAATACTAGCGCCACAATTATTTGCGTTAGAATCTACATATTATATGATGACGTGGTCTTTGATATTTGGAGTTCTTAAAAACGTTACTAGTATCATTAATGGACTGCTTTACAAACAAGAATCAAATGAAGCACGGTCATTTTTATTGGATCCATCGCTGTGGGATCGGTGCGATGGCATCGACCCCAAATTACGCAACCGTGCCCGCCATTCGATGCTGCACATTCGAAACACCGGACTGTGAATAAATCTGTTAAATCCTAAAAATACCTAGAATTGCGTTTAACACAATGTCACTGCGCAATTTCAGAGAGCAACTTGTTTTCGTTGCAGACGAGTTGCTCCGCTAAGGCATTTATATTTTTTATTTAATGTTGTCACTTTAAAAACTCAGACGTTGCTTGCGTAAACCGATAATTATAATAACAATATTATAATTATTGGTTATTAAAATGTGACAGGGACGCGGGACTCTAACACGTCACCTATAAATTACGCGTTTACAGGGGGTATCTATCAGGACATTATGAATGAATGAATGAATTATCTCCCATATTTAATTTATCATTATGACGTAGTTTATCTATATTTTCTTACATGTTGCATAATAAATTCAGTTTTGCAACAGCATATTTGACTACAAAAAACTACGAGATCACTGCCATTATGAAGAGTGTATCTGGAACGCTGCATCGCCCTATTGGCAATGTTTATTCGTGGCCGATTCCTATATCTTAATATTCATTCACTTGCCCTACCATTGGTTGAATTTTGACATTATTATATGGAGCTTGTGTCAAATTTTAAGCGGTAGTAAAGCAAATATAATTCATAAGATATAGGAACCGGCCATAAGTGGACGAAGTATAAACAAGTCCTCTGGGCACGGGTAGTTTCAAAGAGTTTCTTGCAGAAACCTTTACACGACAGATCCGAAGAACACGCAGGACGTAGCACGCACGCAATATCTAATTATAATTAAAATTTATTTTAGCTTTCTGAATTGAAAAGTATATTATTATCCTGTATGAAATGTTTCCTGGGTTTTGGCCGTCTTCATTGCATATGGATGTGGAAATAGTTATCTATCCGTCAATATCTGATACATAAAAACGCACCGGACGGATGTTATTGACGCATTGTGAATATTTTAATTGCACTGTATCTTTTCTTTTGATAATTGACGCTTTGTATAGGCAATAAATTAGAATTTAAATATTTTTGTACATTTTGAAGTCAAATAAATTTATTTTGTGCATTTTTGGCAATTTTCATGCACCTTTAATATGTATCTACCTATATTAAGAAATCAATTTAAAGAATACTATATCTTATACTGAACAATATATTTACATAAATATACCTATAAGTAATCTTTTCTCATCGGGGCACGGACAAGTTTGAAACTATTTAATTTATAATTGTTAATTATATTTGTAAAGTATTACAATTATCTTACTGCAAAAACTGAAACCTGATTCATGTATAACATTGCGGTTTAAAATGGCTAGGTCGAAAAAAATACTGATTCCGATGCAATATTTTCATTAATTCAAATTCTCTCTGCAAAACAATCGTGATCTTTGCTACCCATCCAACGTGGACAAAGTCACGGGCGAACCCTAGTTCATATATACTAAGCCAAAACTTACCAAAAGTTCAGTCCACTTTAGTACCAAATTTAGCACGAGGCCCGGAATCTGCAATAAAAAGTTAATGTTTTAATACAAGGAAGAAATTACGTTGAAAGTAATTCTGTAATGCAGTGGCGGTCGTTGCTTTGTATGATGAAACTTTTCATCAGGAAATTACTTTAAATGACGAAGTTTTACTTACGTTGTATTCAAGCGGTAATAGCTTACTGCCTGATTGGTAAGAAAGTATGCACCGCTTGGACAGACTTTGAATATTGTTGCAATAACCACGCGCTACAAGAAAAAATGTCAGAAAACCTGCACAAAGAAATTTCTCAACCAGCCTTGGTGCCGTGGTGGTATACGTATCGTAGCCAAACATATCGGTGGGATATTTGTGACCTGATATTATAATAGATTTTATAAGACATTCAAATGACACTTCAAGTGCCTCGCATTGTTTATAATTTTTTCCTGATGTGGGAAGCAGTTTACGCAATCTACCGCGCAGAAACTTCCATTGGTGTAGTATAAGACTTTCCCGTTAGGACAGGACATCCCATTACATACCTCCTTTCGCTACAGGCCAGAGTCGCGGGAATAAAGACACTGCCTATGCCGCGACCACCACCCATTGTTTAATATTTATTATCTACATATTTTTAAGAAACAAAGTTTTATGGTGAACATTACGTTAGTTAGTATATACTTGTATTTGCAAAAATACTAGAATGCCTATTTCCTATACAGGTAGGCTGAGACACCGCATGATTTTGGCTTTCTTTTGCTCCGTCTACTTTATTAATTCTCTTCATACTTGCTCGTCGGTTTTAATTGATTTTTACATTTTTCAATAATAATAATCGGCCGACAAACACATATTGTATATCCTCAAATTAAGAAAGTTACGCTTATGTTATGGGTAAAATATAAGAGATTTCTCTGGGGTCGATCCCAGACACTCAGGCAAATAACGGAGAAATTTCGTTTCCGAAATTTACCGTACCAGGAAACGAACCCAGAGCGTCTGTGTTGCAATGAGGTAGGCCGGCAAAGGCTTAGCCCGCTCAGCCATAGAGGCCGTCATATCAATATTTCTGCACAATGCACGTAGTAAGTAGGCCGTGGTCAACATACAGGGTACAGAGCTACACCAACTCTACACTCCACATATTATTTTGTTATTCTCCTTTTGAAGTGAAACTTCTATATAGACGGGGCGTATTAGGATTTTTTCTGTCACGAAAAGCGTTACGGCCGCGTGGAGAGGCGGCATAATTTTAGAGTAGACTGTGGATGATTTTTGGTTCCGGATCGAAATCAGTTTTTCTGTTTGATAAAATAAAATATCTATACATATAATAAAATTGTAGAGGTCGAATTTCTGTACAATGAAAAAAATGCTAAAAACCGAGTCAGGGGTATGTAAGAAGTAAAATAGAACTAATAAAGATTTTGTTCAAATTTTTTGTTTCTCTGTCTGTTTGTACCGGCTAATCTCCGAAACGATATAACTGATTTAAATGAAATTTTGTATATGTAGCTTATATCCGTGGTCAACATATAGGATACTTTTGATCCCGAAAAATTAAAGAGTTCCCGTGGGATAGTTAAAAAACCGCACCACGTGGACGAAGTAGCGGGCATCAGCTAGTGTTTAAATAAAAAATGCATTAATTAAAATGTACCTAACCTAACCAAATCATAATTTGCAGTAAACCTGCCAAAAATCGAAATGTGTGCTGGGGCACATAGTAGAAGTGAAATTTCAACGAATAAGTGGAAAAACGAATCGCAACGGACAAGTGGAAAAACGAATGGCAAAACGAAACGCAACAAAATTTTAACTTAAAGTTTTACGGGCAATTTGTTAATGTACTTGTCCAATTTGAAAACCTGCCCGCTGCCATTCGGTTTCCACTTGTCTTTTGCGATTCGTTTTTCCACTTATCCCTTGACATTCGTTTTATTCCACTTGTCCGGTGCGATTTGTTTTTCCACTTGTCCGTTGAAGTTTCACTTCTACTATGTGTCCCAGCACACATTTCGATTCTTTTATCCACTCTCGCTACATGCCCAAATCACTTTAATATTTTTTCAACCCTTATTATTCCATTTTCTTTCAGTCTAAAACGTTCCCTTATCTCAAAGATAAAGTTCAAATACTTGTATTTACATTAGCAGCAAATATCATATTGAGATTTTTTAAAAGATATTTCGTTGAACTTTATATAATCTAGCAAACCTACTGTATGGCAATTCTATTCAAATATTGAATACTAATAAACCCCGCCGATTTCACAACGGCGTCGCTGCCGTTCCATCCAAAACAGGATTCGATTTTAGTCACGTTTACCAAATTTTTACCAAACAATCATTTGGTTCGTCCAACTCGTGCGTGAAGAAGCCTTTCTTTTGTCACCGCTTGTTTTTAGACAAATGGTTAAATTACAAACAAGTAGCATAACAAGTAAGGCTTAGTGCAGACGGCCCATAGCTAGATTTATTTTTAAGTCTAGTTGAAGGTTAAAATTTATAATGTTTGCAATAAATAATTAAGTTCAGACACATGCTAATGCAAAGTTTGTAGCTTTAAATCGATGTTCTGTGTACCAAATTCCAAGTTGCCTTATATCTTAATGCGAATTTATCGCACGACTTGTAACTAGTATACTATACTACTATACTATATGTAACTAGTATCAAGTATTCATATATTATGTATAGAAGTTTTTGAATAAAGTCGTCAAAAAAGGACCAGGCGAGCTGTATAAATACTTATTATATACTGTACTTATTATACGCTGTATGACACAAATGTTCATCAATCAACATCTTAGAATTAGTCATTTGTGACAAAAAATTTCATTTTTTTAACGAAACTGCACGGCAAAAGTTTACTTATAAGTCCATAGCAAAAAAAATCTGTCATAATAAAAATATAATGTATTGTACATAAAGTAGAATTAATATTTTAAAAAATGACATACGTACGAATAAGGAGCCGCCCAGTAATTAACTTTTCGTGACAACACCAATAAACAACATTGTCGCATGATTGTGTGCACCAACCGTAATGGGAGTAACGTAAAAGTAACCTGACCCGTCTTGGTGCAGTTACGATCGATGTCATTAGTATCAATTGCATTACGATATTCATGTCTGACCACTGTCGTAATTCGGTGTTGCGAAAACTGCCAATATACTATTTTGTTTAGATGAATTGCGGTTTCACATTCATATTCAAGGACAAAAAGTATTTATTTCTTTTCAATTATGTACAATAACCGTTAATATTAATAGTAAATACAATCTAAAAATACCTAACTGTATTTTTAGATTACAATTACTAACTGTCTAAATAAAACATGCACTAAATTCTACTAATATTATAAACAAGAAGGTTAGTGTAGATGAGTCTATGTTACTCTGTCACGCAAAAACTACCGAAAGGACTTTGATGAAATTTCAAAGTAATTAATATAATATCTTATAAGCTGATGCATAACATCGGAATAACACATGGAATAATTTATAAAAATATTCTTTAAATTGGCCAAAATATAACGATGTGTCCATTCCGTCCGTGACTTCAGATTTCAATGACGTGGGTTTTAAATCCTGTTCGAGAAGTATTTACCCTAATGTGTTTATTGCTAAATTTATCACATGCTGACGGTGAAAGAAAACATCGAGATTTGCGATTTGTAAAACAATCCGTTGTGTACTAGTAGAGTATATTTCATTTTATTAATATATCTAAGAATAAATATGATGTAATAAACTCAAAAACTTATGTTATATAAGTAACACAAAATCATTATGAAAGTTTGCGAAAAACTGTATTAAAAGGTTTTTATGTGTTTTTAAACGGTTTCTTCTGTTTTATAAATATTTATGTAAGAAATTAACTGCAATGGTCACTGTGGTGTATCGCTTAACCACGCTTCACCGGCTAAGTGTGGAACTCCTTATACTGCTTGTATGATTCACCATTGCTCTAATTCACACCTGTAATCTGTAGGAAGTCTATGCTATTTACTATTTATTGTAACGGGTGGTGATAATTCTATAATTAGTTAAACGGGTGGTCTATCTTTTATGCTGATGTGCGCCGACATTTAACCGACGGCTAAAATAAAATAATTGCTGTTTATGCATACAGTTTTAGAGATTATTTCACTGGTGGGTAGTACAGCATCTCTACTTTCAATTCTAGTATGTGTATACTTAAGTCATTTTAACAAAAACGATTTAGGAGGTCAATATATTAGAGTGACTATTTACTATCTCTGTCGCCTTTCATTTTTTCTATTCTTTGGGTTTGGCACAGGAGTCTCTCGTATTTTGTCTACTTTGGCGTACACCCTTAAAGACACAAAAAAACCTTCATAATTATTATCTTTTACACTCACATCTCCTTTTTGGACTAACTTTCCTCCTATAGCCAGCAATCTCTCCGCTACTAGCTTTATGAGACTTAAATCTAATTTTATAACTCGTTTTAAGGCTAGTTATTCTCAGACTACATAAAGGTAAAATTTTATTAGATAACATAACCATGCGATATTATTAACTTCAATGGGCCTGTCGTGTTCTACGGTGATGCTTATGTAACGAAAAAGGTTTAATGTTTCACATAACGCCAACAAAGGTGCGTCATGGTTGCATAATTCAAATCGTTTGGTAAAAGCACTATGTCCGTTTCCTATACGCCAGCGTCATCACTGATGGCACTATCTTAATTTTGAAATGTTATTTAATAGTATTATTGATGGTCTTATGTTTCCGCTTTAAATCCTTATGATTTCGATTTTTGCTTCCTTCGCTTTCTGTTCAAGATTTCCTAAATAATTGGGGTCGACGTATTATGCCTCTATTCTGGCAAATATCTTCCAGTTCAACATTCTTTATGTCACATGATTTTCGTTCCTACTCATTATATTCAGATGCATTAATCTTCTTTCCTTCAATCATTTAGTTACGGGTGTAACTTTTATAAATTTCTTTATTACTAATGAAATGATTGTTCTAATCTGATTAGCAATTAATAATAACTGTTTAATGGGTATCCGACAAACTAAGTTTATTGTGGTTAATAAATCCATACATATTTAATATTTAGGTCTCATGGAGCGTCGTCACCATCTTCTTTAGATTTAAAGGGATATGAGTGAAATAAACACATTTATCGATATGAAATGCCAATACCTTACTAAGAAATACTTATACCGGTAGTTGTCTAGTCGTGTACTATTTTACTATTTTAAACAGATACTAAGCATATTGCGAATAATTAGATGTTTTATCACCATTATCATATTTCCTTGAATATGTGAGTAAATGGCGCCAGTCAATGCCTTTCGAGCCATATTAGGCAGTATCAGTACGATTCATCAATTACATTACTCATACTACTGTTCAAAGTATAGTTTGAAAGTTGTAGGTGTGATTTCTTGGCCCACTCCAAGGATTTCAAGGATATTTTATGAACTATTAAAATTTACTGTTAATTTTAAAGTAGATAATTTATAATTTTTGTTTTTTACCATGTTTGAAAGATGTTCATAGCTAATATTTACTTTTGCAATGACTAAATAGTAAGGAAATGAAAAAAAGGGTGGGTGATGTCATTCATCCTTATATGCCAAAGTTGCTAATAAGTAGATAAAAATGTTAACTTGCTAAGTAAAAAAAATTGATCTTGGCTGAATACCCACAGGGTCGTTGCCCATTGTTTTACATTTGTTTTGTATATATGGCAGCACTGTCTCTGTGGATCTATGATTTTTGTGTTCTTGCTATGCAATCGTTTCGTTATTTTAAATAAAACAAATTAAGTAGATTTTCTTAGTTTTATTTCATGAAGAAGCCCTAACCTTAATTGAATCTATGGCTAACAGACTGTTTGTCTATTGATCGTAAAGTTACAAGGAAACCAATCCTTAAAATTGTTTTGTACTGGTTAGTGAGTTAATCGATATTGGGAACTTAAGCTCTCTTCCACTCTTTATTTAACTTTTACTATCTGTATTTAGTTTGCAAAAAGGACATCACTATAATATTAGCACATAAAAGTCACTTTACTTGTTTAGGACTTGCTATTTTAGGGGAACGGACGATATGTATATTATGATCGCATATTGGGCAAGTCATCTCATTGGTCAGTTTTCCTTCACAATCATCATGTGCTAATTGCGATAAGATACACATAAGGCAGAAAAACTATGTTTCTAAATGGTGCATGCCCTCTGCTAATATTTATACCCATGTTTTTGGAATACTAAGGCGCCACTGATGTACATAATTATTCCAAATTTTGTTTTCGACACTAATAACCTTGAATTTATTCAAAACTACAGCTATTTGCCACTTTAAGCAGTAAAATGATATTGGTTATGCTAAAACGCTACAACTTTCTCAGTAAAAGCCGGTAAATCTGGTTTCTCAGCGAATTGGCAACTGTTAATGCAGATTTAGCTGATTCGAATACTAAATCAAGGAAGAATCGAAAAGGGAAGATTAATACATAAATCTTGTTAGATCAGATTAAGGTTTGTTTTGCTGATATAGTAGCTGATTGATGTGGCTTACTTAAAGTTCTATCCACGACAGATTTAATTTGTCCATTTACCTAATGTCAAAAATGTTTGAGAGTCTATTCTCAAACATTTATTAGTAACTAGCTGACACGCACCCACGCACCCACGAACGCACGCACGCATATCAAGGTAATTAGGCTTTGTAATCCTTAATCTATACATATAATAAAACTGTAGAGGTCGAATTTCTGTACAATGGAAAAAAATGCTAAAAACCGAGGATGTAAGAAGTGAAATAGAACTAATTTAGATTTTTAAAATTTTATGTTTCTCTGTCTGTTTGTACCGGCTAATCTTCGAAACGACTGGACCGATTTAAATGAATTTTGTATGGTGGTAGCTTATATCCCTGGTCAACATATAGGATACTTATGATCCCGAAAAATTAAAGAGTTCCCATGGGATAGTTAAAAAGCCGCACTACGCGGGCGCATTCGCGGGCATCAGCTAGTTAATTCATAAACGCAGAAAGCACTCGCAGAGCCTCGACGAGGATGTACGCAATTCTTGTGTGGAACGTTATTGCTGTAATATATTTAACAGGCATTGCCGTGCACACGTCGCTGGGTGTAAAACATTTCTTCTTTTTTGATTTAATAATCATAATTAAATATAGCCTATCTCACTCGGGAAGAATGTAGCTTTCTACTGGTGAAAGAATTTTTAAAATCGGATCAGTAGCATCGCGAATTTACCCCGAACATCCAAACTCACAAACTTTACCTATTAATCTATAATATTACTAATAAATACTATAGTTCCACCGTTTTATAAAGGTAAATTTGGCATCTATCAAACTAATTTTTACGTTAATTATTGATGATGATAGAATAAAAAATTGGAATCGATATAGGAAGTCACACATTACTGAATAGATTAAATAAAACGATTTATTATATAAAAACATATATTTTATGTTTCGTTATCTTGTTTATCTTTCAAATGTAGAAAATAAGCATAACTTTATACGATTTATGTTCAAACTTTTCGTTTATACATTATTCTCCAGGTCACCTCACTACTATTTAAGAATAAAAAGTGTTGACAAACACAACGTTGTAATGTGTCACGTTTCTAACGAAATAAGCTAGTTTGGCATTTTAATTTGATATTTTTTTTTTATACTGTTACAAAGTTAATTAATCTGTATTTATATGAAACTTCAAATGGAACTCCTTAGAACAGCTCAAGTATAATGATTTGTCGTAAAAAAAATTATGTTCAAAACAAATAATTTCATGAAAAATAAGAAGAGTGAAGTTCTCGCAATATACAGTTCGAATTTTATTCGACCGAAACTACACGATATCTTAGTTAGCTAATAAATCACAAAAGCGTGAAGTGAATTTATTCCCATTACCTTGAAAATAAATCGAGTTTTTGTAAAGTTTATTTCTACCTAGGTTAATTATTAAAAGTTCATATATGATGTGATTTAGATACCCGCGGTATGATTCCTGGTAGATTCATTTTCGTAAACAATCTTTCCTTTTATTCTGATCTGGTTAGCTGGGATGGTCCAAGAGTTTTCCGCTGTATATTACCGACATCATAATCGTAACCTATTTAGCTCGAAAGCTTTTTTTATTTTACTCGGTTAAGTTACAGAAAAAATAAATTAACGTCGAGTATTAATCGATATATAAGTAATATTTATGTACATAGATAAGTTATAATTTGTTGATTTATTACGGGCTATAGAACAATTAATATAAATAATTTTAAGTTAAAATAATATAAGTCGTTTAAATAAAAATTATAAGAAAGTTATATGCTAAACGTTAGCCAAACTTGTTATGCTTCAGATACTTAAAAAAGCTTTTTCATTAATTATATTTACTGCAATAATTTAATCTTATGTTGCTGACATTCCAACAGATGCCAAACAAATTTGCATTTAGTATAAAAGCTCGTTCACTTCCAGCATTCATAAGATCGTTGACTCAAGTTGGCTGAAGTCCAGGCAGCTGGACACATTCGCTCGTATTTCACTCAATGCGAAATAGTCTTAAGATATAAAGTTTACTATTATTGCTGCGGTATATTTAGCTGGTGGCGTCGAATAGTCTGCTATACGCAATCTGTTATAAATGTTGGTGTTCATGTAAAGCGCTTTATTTTCAGTTAGTGTTTTGCTTTTATATTCTTGACAACTGTCATATTTCATAAGATGTATTTCAGTAGAAGGATAAAAGGCTATATGGGTTAAACGATATTTTGGTGAAAAATTAGTGATCAATTGCTTTTTAATAGAATGTTATATTCGAATACCTATGTCGGGAATCTGAATTGCTACTGAAATCTCTAGACATTTTTTGCATTTCTGCAATAAAAAAATCTTATGCTAGAACGTATGCTTGATCTGACACACAGACATACGGTTCAACTGACGGTAAGTTACAACGTCGACTATTACGTTTAAAACATCAGGAAACTACAAAGAGTTACTAGCTTTAAAAAAAATACGACGTCTATACGACATGTCGTATGACAGCGCAATGGGAAAAGATTTTTTAATTTAGATAAAAAATATTATTTAATATATAAAATACTTCTCATAATACGATTTATAATCATAATTTCTGAAACGTCAACCCAACATTTCTTTGGCCTACTCCTTTTAGATTATGGAGACCGCAGATGTAAATAATGTCCCCATGTCTATTATAATGGACTTAGTAAAAACTACATAATATAGTATTGGTAGTAATTTTCCAATGATAACCAAAGTTGCTTACAAAATGTAATTTACCATAAAAAGTTTAAAAAATACGAACTTAAGAAATCACTTAAATGTCTACTACCATTTAACCAATGTAAGTAGCGTAATAGTTTTTTGTGGTGGAATTATCAGGGCATTACGCAGTCTTGTGCCACTTCGTGTTCCACAGAACTTGGTATCCAAATTCATTTCAATACAGGCAAGTTCCACGGAAAAGGCAATGTTCAAGACAACTCGAGTTACATCTAACCATAATATTATTAAAGTAGTATTTGTATCATCATGTCGTGATGATTATCTTGAAGTAAATTAGTTAAAATTCATAGAGAGAAATGGACGAAACAGATAGTTATTTTGTAAGGTATAAATAGATACTTGTTTATGTTTTTTTATAATTAACAGTCAATAGTTGATTGTTACACGAGAGGTGAAGGTGACCTATTTAGGCTCGAGACGATTTGGTGCATGAGCCTAGTGACGACGATGATACTTCGAGTGCCTAAATAGACCTTTCACCCGAGGTTAACACTATGCTTTTAATTTTGAATATAAGGAAAGAAAATAAAAAATGATTAGTTAAACAATCAACTACTTTGATTAACTAACTCATTTAATATATGAAATGTCAAGTAAATTTCTTTTTCTGTAGCATTCTACCAGCCAGTATTTTTTTGTCACTGATAATAGTGTTAGATGCCGTCAAAGATAAGCGCACAGCTGCCTGTTGTAAGCGCAGCTTATTGTCTTCCCGGATTAGGAATTCTTTTGTGTTTTGAATTTGTGATTAAGAAAAACATGCTATTGTTTTTCTACTTGTTTTATAACCATCATTAGCGTCAAACTAATCCTTATTGTTATTGTTTTCGACTTTGCGGCCGTTCGTAGGTGTGCAAATTACTATTTCTCGGAAACTCAGTGCGCGCGGCCAATTTCTTTGTACTGTGTAGTGAGTATAAGACAATGTCCGAATGAAGGGGAGGGCAGTCAAACGACGACTACGAGACGAGTAAGACGTTTGTAGTACTCTCGATTAGCGATATAGACGACGGACTTTACTCGTGTCGAATTGCACTGAATCGTGCAGTGTGAACTGGTTGCATCCAGATTTATTTGTATTTGTTTTATACGTGTTTGTACAGTTCTAATAAATTCTATAGTAGTTCCAACGGCATTTTTAATTCAAGTCCTGTAGCTCGTAACAATTGTAAATATTTTAATAGTAAATATCAATTAGCTCAGATTTATGTTAATTAAATAATAATTTAGTGAAAAGTAATTTATAAGTATAAAATAATATTACAAAATTGTTGATATTTTTTTATTACAATTTATGTCGCGATATAACACTGGCTGTAAAAAAAGATGACATGAGTCGCATGTATTATCTATGGTTCGCAGTTTTTAAATTTTTAACAGTTTTTGGTGGAAACTGAAAAGAGATGTTGTTGCTGTGCAGTTTTAATTTCTAGAAGCGTGTAAAATTACTCTAATATGAACAATAGTTGTAGGATATTGATAGTTTTTGAGTAGTAATTATATGTTTTGTGAGAAATGTGAACTCTATAGTCGAATGTAGCCTTTTGAGTTGTCACAAGAACTCCGTTGAATGGCACCAGCTGATAATCTACAGTTCAGCTGTGCTACACATAGGCTTAAGAAAATGAAGAAACTACATTAAAATCTAAGATCTGGCTTAAAGGCCTAGCTGCCAAGCCATAAACCTAAATAAATAAATAAATTTTTTAACAGCAGGGAAAATCGTTTCCAGGGACGAAAACTACAATTTTCATCATATGAGAAATGAAAAAACATATTTATCTAAGCACGTTACGCTTATGTTGTGGGTCATATACGATACACAACTCTGGAGCCAACGCGACACTTAGACCGGAGTAACTATGTGGAAGTTAGTTTACGATAATTACAGGTTCATTCATAAATAAGTCCATGAAGAATGTACAAAAAACATACAAATATAGAAACAAATTTCCTTTGAAATATTAGGATGGAAGGATGAAGGGATACCAATTTTTAATAAAGGAAAATAATACTTAATAATTAAATTGGATTAATTTTTTATCAATATTCCATCGCAACGTTTATACCTAATCAGATAATGATAATTATGTACTTACACTTATCTCTGTTGACTAATAGACATACGTAATACGTATAACAAAGATATCAGAAACATGCTGTCATTGGAGTTAACCACCTACGATTTCTCAGATAAATAAATAATATCTTCAATAAAATTTACTGCGCGCCTGCACATCGTAATAAATCGTTTGTCACGAATTTTTCTGACGAACGTAAACGTTTGCGTCATCAAGACTTTATATTAATAGAACATGTAAAACAAGTTTTAGTTAAATTATCACGGTCAACAGTTTACTTGAGTACTTACATGTATTCTATAAAACTAGGTATTATGTTAATGGTAGCCTTGTATTGAGATATAAAATAAAAAGTATACAGACAGAGACTTAGTTATAATGTTATAGATACAGGACGTTTCACGTCGATTTGGCCATGGATGTAATGCGTTATTTGTGATTCGATATTGTTTTTAATTATTAATGACGTTACATATTGACAGATAACGTATGTATATACACTAATGTGGCTTTTAGTTAACGGCGTTATTTTTTAATCTATAAATAAGACACATTTGGCCACAGGTAATATATTTAACATTATCGCAGGTGAAGCCCCACCATCAAATTTGCGTTAATTGTTTCGATTTATGTCTAGGGGGTATCGGCTTGTCGCACGTCATGAGTATCCTTTAGAACGTCACGGCATGCTACAATCAACGATATTATCCGCCGGTTTCTTGTCACCACCGGGATACAAGCTGAGAGTCTGGGCCCGTGGGGACGTGAGGCGTTACAACTCTGTCGAGATCTTTCAATGTGATTGAAAGAAGTCTTGCGTGATCAAAAGGCCTGTATCTTAGGAACGATCTCGCCGCTAGTGACTTGGAAACCATTTTTTTGTTACTATGTATAATTTATTATACATTTATTACACCATCTAAAACAAATATATTATATTATGTATTTGTTTTAGATGGTGTAAATACTTGTAAAAATATATTTAAGAAAGTTATACGAGTTTTTTTACACAATTGCACTATACAGCAAATATAATTATAACAGGAGATCATCAACCACCAGTAAGCTGGACTTTGCCCCCTCTTTTTTAGAGGTTACATATTCCCCCGCAGCGTCTGTCTAAGGCAGATTGGTAAATTTTAAAATCTGTTATCTCAATGTTCACGTTTCGTCAGGATGTTTTGCATTCATAATTATCACGTAGTAATTGTAGACATATTTTATGTATGAGGTGAAAGAAATGACCTAAGCGGTGTATTCTTTTGGGCCAGAATTCGCTCTTACGTGATTCGTATGAGAAGCAGTTTTATCTTTTATCTAAGTAAGCTACCACATCAATATCTTAGAAAATGTTGGAATCGTTATCTTTATTACACTTCTCGGGTCGATCGGTGATACTACTCTCTCACAGAATATCGGCGTGAAGCGGTTATAGCCTTAAGCTAAGGTGTCATTCATAAATTACGCCACACATTAAGGAGGGGGAGCGATGACAAGGGGTGGGAGAGGTCCTAAATTTACTGACGTCACATTTGAAAATCTAATTATTTAAGCTAATCATAGGTTGGTGTTTTAATTTAATAATTTCTTGATCTAAAATTGCAAAGTATGTGATATCACATTAGGGAGGGAGGAGTCTCACAAAAGTGACCACCTATGACAAGGACGGGGAGGGGTCAAAAATAATAAAATTCGTGTGACGTAATTTGTGGATGGCCCCTAGTCGTGTTTCGTATCACGAGTGAGAGATTCGATGGCTCACATCCCCTTCCCTCCATCCCACCTATGTCATCCCCTCTATCCAATCGTAAATGTTGGCAACGTGTTGGCTTGACTCCTGGTGTTACAAACGCCTATAGGCGACGGTAACCACTTTCCATTAAATGGACCATCTGCCTGTTTGCCTGCTTCGCAATAAAAATAATTTTGTGTGCGTACGTGCACTTCACACGCAGTAGAAATGAAACAAACTGTGACAAGGGGTGGAAGGGATTCTAAAATTCGTGAAGACACATTTTATATATTATATCATTATAATATATTTAAGCTTTAAACACGAAATTTTAAGTATTAACGAAAAACTTCAAAACATTTCCAACTCTTCTGTATGAGCATAGTGTTTAAAATATTAAATATAATGTATTCTATCTCATTCTCTGCGTAATCTTATAGATTTATGTGTGTATTTCTTTTAGTGTCTCTTTTTCGTTTCATCGAGTTTCATATCACAAGGATTGTAAAGAAGTTTCACGTCAAAAGTATGTGGTAATTGACAGCTCGACTAGAAAATTTATGGCAATAAAACAGTGACTTATTCAATTTGAGTTTAACAACATTTCTTTAACTTCTTTGTTCTACATAAGTTGTAAAGGTTGTTTACGGCCGTCGAACCGTTACTTATCGATTGCAGTTTCAGGCGAGTTTTCTAGGGCAAACGGAATATAAAGCAAAGTAATATTGTTGTCGTCTAGAAGTCTTTTGCTATTCATGTTTTCTGGCTCATATATTATTTGTCACTATAATTGAAAACGTATTTCATATGGTGTGTCATGTGAATGTTCATAATTTTATAACCAAAGTTAATTTTTACTGTTTGCGTTTATGTAATACAACTCTCTTTGAGGATGACCAGTCATTATAAATAACGGATATTTTGGTAATTATTATTGTAGTTAATAATAATCTAAGCTTTATGTAACGTATGCATATTATATTCATAATCATTATGTCACTCACCTTTAGCTGCAAAATCGAGTGATTGAATTTGACAAAAGAACCTCAATGACATTCAAACTTAAGAATTTAATTGTATATTACATTAGGAACTAAATTCGATAGATATTGTATTTACAATATTAAATTAATTATTATCAAGGGAAAAAATACCTTCACTGCAGTTGTAACCCCGCGCCAATGCAGCCGCGGGCACTGCTAGTAACTGTATATATAATCGGTCTTATTCATAGACCGTTAGAGTAAGTTTGTACGCTTCTTTAAGAACCATAAAGAAGCGTTCAAACTTATTCTAACTTTCTATGGATAAGACCGCATACATGCAGTAATACATTTTTCTACAGATTGTTGTTTTAAAATCATCCCAAGCGAAGAAAATAGGCCACATCTTGTTGATTAGGAATGCAATTAATTTGATACGATTTTCGCTTCGAATGTGAACACAGATTTCTTATTTAAAATTTAACAATTCTATTACGTATACCATAATTATATTAATCATATTCTATACATAATATATATATTTTGTTTGTTCAGCTTTAGTTTAGATTTTCGGTGCTTTCGAATTAATAAAAATGCCGTGAAGACCACGTGTCGATACATGAAGTGTAGTATGCTTTACCAGCCTGATAGAATGTCGCCCTACGTCATTTAGCCGGTCCTTACCGGCTGGATGATGAAAGGGAAGGCCCGGGATATGTAGCACAAGCTTGGGGAGGCCTAGGTCTAGGTCTAGGAGTGGACCACGACGTAACTCAAAAGTCTAAAGGGTCTAATAAAGCTAATACATTGTTTTCCTTAGATGATCATTTTCGTAAATTACAAACAGGATATTTGCAATGAATTACACGATTTAATGATACATCATCTAAAGACACAATTTTATTAAAAGTTCATCCAAAAATTTATCTTGTAAAAGAAACAAGGGTTATACATTTGTCGTTTGACGAGGTTACGAGGAAGTTAAGTATATATAAATAAAAACATTCAGCAGTAGTGGTTCCAACAAAGTACCAACATATGTATGTATGCATATAACATTTAGAAAGTACTGTTTAATTTTAAAGTAAAGCTAAACAATTTAGTTTTTAATTAAAACTTTTGCACGTGACCGTGACGACCAACGATGTAGAGAATGGCTAAATTGTGTATCCAATATTTTTTTATTTATGTGTTTTGCGAAGGTTACTTTACTAGGCATAGTATTTTGCGAAGGGTAGAAAGGTTTTTGTTGATACATGTATATTTAAACTAGCGTGTACGACGTACTGAGTTGGTATACCAGAATAATCTAGCAAGTATTTCATAAAATCGATCACACATTTAATAAAAAAAAATACAATTAAATATTAAAACTAAACTATAATTGACTAAATATACTACAGCCTAACATATAAAAATAAATAAATAAAGTTTAAAGTTTTAACGATACTTTTACGAAATTTTACGAAAAATAGCAAATACACCCCTATTAACTGTAAAACAGATTTTTATATGACATTACTCAAGTAACATTCACAGTTGCAGTATGATCCACAGCTCTTAAGCGACAAGCGCAGAGAACTAAGAACCTGTCAGACGAGCCTTGTCCAAAGATTCTTACTCTTTCTAGGACCATACCTTTACAACAAAGTAAACAATATTTTAATAATACGTCTGCAAAAAAAATCACCAAATGGCTTAAAACCCTGAGACAGAAGAACCCTATGACGAGACAGAAGATCAGCTTCACCCACTTATATAAAATAACAAAAATACTAATGTGTTATTCATTAGAAGTATTTAAATTAGTACGCCTATTTAAAGTTATTAATATATATACTCACAGACACCCACATTCATCCACACCCGCATCCAAACACACCCACCCACGCCTACACGCTCCCAAACACGCATACGCACACACGCGCTCACACATACACGCACGCACATGTGCACTGTTAGTCCCGAGCACTTACATGCTTTAAAAAACAAACACTTTTGGCTATTGGGACCCTTTTTATTTCGCTATAATAAGTGACTTGGAGTCTCAATATACGGGACCTCAAGGTCTACCGGACCGATATGGTATTAGTTTAAGCAATCCAACCGGCAGGCATAAACCAGTCCGTAGCTGTAGAACTGTGGTTAATAACCAAGAGAACTCTGTGAATTTTGAAAAAGATTTGGTATTTATAGGCAATTACTGCTGATCGACATTTTGGAAATCTATGTCAATGAATTGGTCGACTCAGCAATAAGTGCTTACCGAATAGGGTTGTAACAGCACGCACGCATGTACGCACACATATACTTACAACCTTTCATTTTAACATTTATTTCTGTTTCTTAACTTCTTTTATTTTTGGTAGAAGTGGAGCGGAGCACTGGTGACCTGTCATACAGATTTCCTGTAAATCTATTTCAGGTATCAGTCTCACACACCAGGTTTCTTTGTAATCTGTTGTGTTGAGAAAAATAAATAAAGATTTATTATTATTATATTACTATTATAAAAATTATAATAATGAAAAGGGAGAAAACATTTTTGGTGAACGCATAATATTTAAAAATGTGACGGAAAAATAAGTTGCTTCAATCATAATTTTATAATTATTTATCCATCTAAATTATCTATCTATTTAATTGTTTTGGCAAAAACAGACATAACATCGTCATGTCCGTCCATCCTTCTTCTGTCCTCATGTCTATCTATGTAGGTAAGGCAAAACTAGTCTTCTCAGAAGCGTTTCTGTTTTTGCCAATATGGTATCTTTAAAAAATAAAGAACTTTACAATGGTTCTTTTAGAAAAGAAGTAGTATACTAAAATTATCATCATATACATTTTACAAGTTGGTACCAAGACAGAATAAACGTATGTAGTAAAAGAACCAAAAAAATCGTAAACTTAAAATGGGTTGAAGTTTTTCTTATAAGTAGAAGACAGATATGAAACATTAAACGTTTCACCGTCATTAGCACTGGCGTGATACATGTTAATTAATTTAACCAAAATAGAACCACGTACTTTACGCAGGTTCATTATACGTACGTAATTAATTTTATATATATTTACAATCGTAAGGTCTGTTTACTTTTAAAAAAATCGGGTAAAATAATCAATAGAAAAAATCACCAAGTATTTCATTTATTATCTTCTGACTTTTTTTATTTCGCATGAAGAATGTTTGAAAACCACGTGAAGTGGAGGAACAAATTAGGACGTAAGCATGATTGATGTCAAATAATAGTTTCTTTGTGTGTATTAGACTATTAGACAACCTGTGTAAATGCGTATATGAATTGCTACTCTCAGAGCGCTTAAAGGACGATTAACTTAAACTTCCATTTTCATAACTTAAAACAATTATAAGCTTACGACTTTCTTAAGGCAAACTAACGTGAAATAAAGATATTGCTACGACCTAGTGCCGACAAAAGTAGATTCACACCCGCATAACATAAAAGCACACTTTATTACCTTTCCACATTTGGACTTCTTTTGTTTACTTTGTGTTTAAAATTTGTAACTAGAAAACAGCCCATTGTGTATTGTAATCTTTTATGGCAATCATTAGCCAGGTGTGTCGAACTGATTATAAGCAATTCGGTCTACGCGGTCGGGCAGCCATATTGTGCAGTGCATATCGGTGCAGTATAAAGCGATGGCCCGATGGAGGAAGGGTAGTCTAGCGATAACCACGAGCGAAGCAAGACGTGTGTACCACATTCGGTAATCTATTTAGTGACGGACTTTGCGTGTTTTATGGAATTACGATTTCGCGCATTACGTTTCGACTGGTTGTGTTCAGTTATATTTGTACCTGTGTTATACGTGTTTGTACAGTTCTAATAAATTCTGTAGTAATTCCTACCGTATTTTAATTCGAGTCCTGCAACTCGTAACAATATTGTAATACCTACGAGAAGTTCCATCGCCGTTATTTGAGGTTAATGAACCACATAGCCGACTCGTCTATATATACATAAGGGTAAAGGTTGCCTTAGAAAAGATTGCTATAAGCAATAAGGTAGCCCATTTTACTACCTTATAGTCTTAAGACAAGAAAATGTGCTACTATTTATATGTTGGTGTACAATAAAAAATATTGTAGTTAATGTTGATAATGGTTTTCTTATTGCCTGCAACAAGCAAATAAGTAAGAGGCCTACCTGATGGAAAGTGGTCACCGTAACTCATCAGCGTCGCTTGTAATGAGAGGCCGGTCACAAACAAATATGTTGACCGTATAACACTTATATCTAGACATTGAAAGAAGACCTCGGCGGGAAGTTCAGTCAAGATCATTATTGTATGCCAAATACACTGTCAAAAGAATCGTTGTGTGGTTGACTTGGTTATCAAGGATTCTAATACCTGTAGCAGTATACAGCCATTAAAACGGCAAGTAAATAAGGTAACAATATCAGCATTGAATACTATCAATAAGATAACATTTTGTAATACCCAGTTGACGCGTGAGAAACGTAAAATTTGTAAAGATTTTAGATAAGAATTCACTGTAAATAATATGTGATATAAAAGTTATATGAAATAGTGACGATCATTTCTGCTATAATGATTTCTGATGGAACGTACATATCAGGAAGTATATAGATAGTGTTCGAAATGTAGGTCATATACAATCTGATTGATGCTTCAAAATATTTATAAATGATAAAAACTAGAGTTTTCCACGTAACTTCGCTAGCGTAAATTTCGGATTCCTATTCCGCGGAATCTATTCCATTTTTCATAAAAAAACGTGAATTGAATCTAAGATCATCCATTTTAGAGATGGAATATCTCTGTTAATACTGCACTTTTAACAAAACTTATTGACGAAAAGTGGGTGACCATAATGAACAGGGCTCTTTAAAAGAGGACCAAAGACTAAATAAAAATGAAAAAAATGTTTGTGTGTAGTTCACACGCATTAGAAGTGAAACTACTAACTTTTACTAATATAAATATAATTCCTTTAGCCTAAATACGTCAACATATTAGGTTGGCGAAAAAGTTTCTTCGCATTTTATATAAAAATTCAAAGGGTTTTTTCATAAAGTTTATTTACATTTGAATAAAGTATGTAGGTGCCATTTTGTTGGATAACTTGCTATAAAAATTTTGGGGCTTCTGATCAAAAAACTGCGACAAGTGATTTTGGCAGTCCTCTCGTAATGTTAACCTGACACTGCCTAAGGAATTCTGCAGAGACCGAAACAGGTGAAAATCTGAAGGTGCAAGGTCAGGACTATACGGCGGATGCATTAACACCTCCCAGCCAAACTCTCGTAATTTTTGCTGAATGGCTAAAGATGTGTGAGGTCTAGCGTTATCATGGTGAAAAACCACACCCCTTCTGTTGATTAATTCTGGCCGCTTTCTCTCAACTTTTTGCTTTAATCTCATCAGTTGTTCGCAGTACAGTTCAGAATCGATGGTCCTGCCTAGCGGTAACAGCTCATAATGAATAATGCCATTCCAATCCCACCATACAGACAGCATCACCTTGTTGCGAGTTAACCCGGGTTTCGCCACAGTCTGTGAACCCTGATCGGCCTTTGACCACGATCTTTTTTGCACGTTCTTGTCGTACGTGATCCACTTTTCATCACCAGTTATCAGCTTCTTCAAAAATGGTTCAGTTTCATTACGTCGTAATAAAAATCACAAATGAGTACACGATTCATTAGGTTTCTTTCAGTGAGCTCATGAGGCATCCAAATATCGAGCTTTTTTGTGTACCCAGCTTTTTTCAAATGCGCCAAAACCGTTTTGTGGTAAATTCCCAGTTCTCCAGCTACATCGTAACTAGTAATATGCCGATCTTGCTACACTTTTCCAAAAATGGCATCAATTTTATCCGTAACAGGGCGACCAGAGCGAAGATTAAAAATCACAAATTTTTTCGCGGCTTGTTTGGCATTTTTACCTTTTTTGTAGTAAAATTTTAAAATGTATCGAATTTCTTCATTAGATTCACTCATTTTAACAATAAGAAAAACAAATGAAAGTCGCACATTTTCCTAATTTGAATTTGGAATTGTCTTCTTTAAAATTAAAACTTTTTAATGATACCAAAACCAGCCAGATACAAATGGTATAGCCAAAGAGATCTTATTACGAAGTTCATACATACTATATGCGAAAAGACTTTTCCCCAACCTATTATTATAATTCAAAATAAACTTCTTAAATATCACTTTCAATTTTTCACTGTTTTAGTCTAAAAAATATTATCAGTTTTATTTCGGTCCAAATTGGACCTATGTTTAATCATCTATCTTATTGACTTTCTAATCTGTGCTGCAAAATGTAAAACTCGTAACTGATTCTCTCGCAGGCTTAGTCCTATAGATTTATGCGTTTATTTCTTTTTAGTGTTTTTCGTTTCATTGAGTTTCAAATCATAACGATTCTAAAGAAGTTTCACTTCAAAAATAACGCTTAAAACCATTAATCGTAGTTTTTATTATGGATATGCGTCGTTGTAACATACATATAGAAATATGGATAAGGCAATCCAGGAAAGGAACATAGCTAGACTTCTAGGCAACTTACCCATAGAAGTGTACTAGGCTCAGTATTTTACTTATTGCCTTTTGGAATTACAGGTAGAATGCAATAAAACTAAGTTTCTTTTTGTATTGGTTTATATTTGAGTTTAATAAAAATGTATTACTGTCAAAAACTATATCATGTAATTTTACGGATCACTTAGTTTGTATGAGCTCTGTTATTGCATGGAAATTGTAGTTTGCGCCAAACGCTATAGATTTTTCTACTTGAAGAACGCAGCGCAATACCTGATCTTGAATGAAATAAAGTTTATTGCGCAGCCTATAAATGCGGACAATACGTGGTATTAGCTCATTTACATTTTTTTAGAGATAAAATACAGCCAAATAATGATACAGATGAAATACCAGGGCATTATAAATGTAATGAAGCAATATTGAATTTGATATGCTCAAGGTGTTTTTTCTTTTAATCTGTTACAATATCGAAGTGAATTGTTGACGAAACTGCCGACCAATGAGAAGAGGTGGTGTGGTTCGGTTAAACAATGAATATTTGTACAGGTGCGCCATGCGACAGAAAGGACATTCCTTGAGCTAAATTGTTTTCAATAACATAAAAAAGTATCCTAGGAATGACAATCTCTGTCCTCTTCTATGTTTTTTGGTTAAGTACAGCAACGGCCCACTTGATAGGAAGTGGTTACTGTCGCCTACGGACATTTGCAACACCAAAGGTGCTATAAACTTGTTGCCGGCCTAGAAGAAATTTAATGACACATTTTTAATACGCCCCTTATAGTTCATAGTTTTTATGGCGATGATTATGATTACGATGAGGGTTTTACCTTATCTAGGTGTGTAAAAGAAATTTCTTGAGAATCGTTGCTTACCCGAACGTAATAGCTTCATTCCACTCTATTGTAATTCTTGGTCTATATTCAAATACAAAAGCTTTTTTTACATTTTATTTAAAAGGTTAACTTATGTACAATCTATTTAAAAAAATTATAAGCTATTGCTTGTATAGGTCCCAAATCGCTGTTGGTTGGGAACGTGCCCAAAAAGCTGGCTGTAATCCCGCGCTGGATGGATGGCAACGCCCAGTACAGGCCAGCCTTTTGGTCACATGAGATTTCTCTCAAACGAGCTGATAGGTCTCGGTAAAACCGGTAGGCTTCGGTTACCCATGTCTCTAGAATCTAGAGTCTCGACACCGAACGCAATAAATATGTATCCTTTGCCAATAGATGCATATTTGCGGGGTTTCATGTAATGTAAAAGTTATTATTTTAACTATTTTCTGATAAATAACCGTTTTTAGACGTCATACATAAATCTACTTCCTACTCGATGCACAGCATTTCGCAATGTATACTTTACGTGATCACCAGCCCTCAATTGCCAGTCTATTGGCTCTCAGTGATATAAGGAAATAATCACGAAGTACATTTGTTGCGTGATTAACATTTTTTTATATGGCTGTCAAAATGTTTGCTTAAGGTAGGTTTTAGGGTTTGCGTGATCACCGCAATCAACCGTACGCTCGCCATGACCCAACTGTTTGACGGAAGTGGGTGGATACTTGTAACATCAGTTTAATGTCATTTATTTGACCTACTATCGATTCCCTATATCGTTCAATATGATATTTTATTCGCCAGATGGGATGTCTGGTCGGGTGTCAGATTTATATTATCTAAATACATAGTTTTTTGTAATATTTTTTTATTGCAAACTGGCATATGACCTAGCTTATCAAAAATGGTTACCGTCGCTTATAGACGTTAGAAACCACAGGAGCGAAGTCAACGCGTTGCCAACGTTTCAAATGGGATAAACGGGATAGGATAGATCAGTCAAGAGGAATGGGATGTGGGATTTGAATAGGGGAATAGGATACGGAAAATGGAATGGGGGAGGGGAAGTGGGTTATCGGAACTCTCATTCATCACAGTAAACACAATTAGCTCAAGGCTAACCGTTTTATGCCGATATTCAGTGATAGCGTGGTATCTCACCGACATATTACATTATATAATAATATGTACTGTCCGTTTTATGGGTCAAACACAAAAGCGGAAGATAAAGTGTTCAAGTTACAGAAATTCCATATGCACATTATTTGTTCATGTATTTTTTTGTAATATATATTATTACTAGAGTTTACCCCGCGGCTGCGCCGCGGGATATCCTCTGGTGCGTATCTCTTGTATACAATATAACCTGTACCGCCTGCTCTTTAAAGCAGGCGGTACAGGTTACATTGTATTTAATATTTTATGCATTTGCCCCCAGAAGATTCACTTTATTTTATATCGCAAACTGTATATACCATTCTCCATCTATCTGTAAACTACGTTATATGTCTAAGTGACAAAACTTGACAAAAATGACAAAAGTGAACCAAGGGGACCAAGGAGACCAACGGGACCTGCGGGACTAACGAGATCAAGTGGATGAAATGGACAAAATCACAAAAAACCTATCCCACTTTTTGTGATACTTTTACATAAATCTATCTCAAAATCTATCCCATTATCCGAGATAAACAGTATCCCTTGGCCACCCTCGGTATTAAAATTACATATATGCCGAATTTCAGCCAAATCTGTCCAATAGTTTTTCCGTAAAAGCATAACAAACAGAAAGACAAATATATTTTTATCCCAGAAACTATCTCATTTTTCGGAATAAAAAGTATCCTATGTTCATCCTCGGCATCAAAAAAAAAAAAAAAAAAAAAATATATATATATATATATATATATATATATATATATATATATACTGAGTTTCAGCCAAAACGGTCCAGTAGTTTTTCTGTGAAAACGGAACAGACAGACGGACAGACAGACAGAGTTACTTTCACATTTATAATATTGATAGGGATTTTGTGGGTATGTCAGATTTGACAGTCTTTTGTATTTTAACAAATAAATTATTTTGTATTGCTCTAATTTCAACCAAAATGTCTCGTACTGTAGATTGTTCGGATATACTAAATACCTCAGTTTGGTAGACGTTGAAAAATAATCTAATAACAAAAAATAAACTCTTTAATTATAGAAACATATAAAAATTAAACAACTTTTCATATAGCATGTTTGCGAATCAAAACATATAAACATATTGTTCCAACATTTGTAGTCTTCTCCTGTAGATATGTAAAACTTTTTTGTGTTGACCCTTATATAAATCAACCCTTTCCCTGATTTTTTTTTGGATTCTATGGCTTGGCTTCAAGACCTTTAATCCAAGTCTGTTTTGGATATTCAGCGTAAGTGCTGATATCTTATAGTTTCTTCATTTTTTTTAAGTCTACGTATAGATAGCTCTGCTGAATTGTAAGTTATCAACTGACGCCAGTCAACGGAGTTCTCGTGACAACTCGAAAGGCCATATTTGATATACTACTCATAAAATATCAATACCCTACAAGTATTGTCCATTTTAGAGTAAATTTACACATTTTAGAAAATGAAACAGCACAGTACATCGTCCCCTTTCAATTCCCGCCAAAACCTCACCCAAACTTTCCCTTAGTTTAATGTTTGACTTTCCTTTACAGAAATTGATCCTAATACAACATTTTGTTCAAAACAAAACCTTCTTTTAGTTTGACGTTTAATATTCCTTTACAGAAATTGATTACGAGCTATACTCTCATCTGGTTTAATAATACATTTTTTTTAATCAGTCGATCCGATTCCTGACCAAGATAATTGATTTTGCAAAAATCTTTTTTCGCTATACCTTATACTTACATTTCGGATTTAGCAGAAGCCCACTTGCAAAATTCACCTGTGTATTTCAATTAATAAAATAAAAATTCACTCAAACAAATTAATTTCAAGTTAGGTATGAATAAGTAAGAAATAAATTCTGTAATATTCAAGAGCGTGAGTAAAAAGCCGGTAAATTATGCAAAAATTTCCTTGAACTGTATAAGCGTACACAATAGACGACGAGAAAGACTTAGTCACAACGTGAAAGCTGTTTATACAATGTACAATATGGTTTTAACGCTTGGACTGATTGTGATGACATTTCTTGTTTCTATAGAGAAAGTTCGATAATAGAGAATTACAGAAATGTTCAGAGACGATTTACTCGACTGAGAAAATCTTTTTTAATTATGTATTCGATGTTTAGTTATACACTTTTATTTTAATTGTATTAAACTATAATACTTTAGCTTAATGTTACAAAAGTTTAATAATAAAGCATTGTTTTTTAGTTACAATATATTTCTTGCTCTATATATAACATAACAAATTAATTATTTTAAAAATCAGCCAAATGCTCTAATCTACACATAGTGAAGGTTACCGTAAGAGTGACGAAAAATCACATTAATCTCATCTCATTAATATCACATCATATATCAAAAACTGTTTATTTCTAAATGTATTTTTAGTCTTTACCTTGATTTTTTCTGAATTTTCCACCTAATTATGCAAAAGTTAGAACGAATGGACATTTTTATTATGATTTTATCTTTCCACCTATTGCCAAGATGGCTACGAAACCCTAAAACATATTTTAATGCTTTAGATGTGAAAATTGAGGGATTCGAAACCAAAGAGTACGCGAGAGCACAAACTATATTATAAAATTCTAAAAATGCCATGATTATACATTGAAACTATTAAAAAAAAAAAAAACTGTACACTATATAAACAATGGAGGACATGATGCATATTTTTTCTATCTGTTTGTTCGGGATTCACGTAAAAACTACTGGGCCGATTTCGATGCGGTTTTCGCTGAACGACAACAAATTATTAGACTTAAAATCTGCGCTACTTTTTATCCTAGGAACCCCGTGGGAATTTTTCTGGGAATTATTTAAAATGGTCAGAATAAAAAAGTTAATTCCAATTTTTTTTTCACTGATCGATAGCAAATTTTATGTAATAAACCTAAAAATAAGTCATAGAACAAGAAAAGTCTATTTCTACATAAATATTTTTTTAAAATTAAAATCAACACACCTACGTCATTCATGAATCCACATTCATTGTGGGTTGTTTTTGGGACTCATAAGGACTCATATTCAAAAGTAACCTGTCCAGTCAAAGATAAGGAAATTCAGGAGTGGCAAAATAAAAAATATAGATGATAAGGTTAAGCAAATAATTATAGAGATTGAATGAATAAATGAATATGCTTTTTGTGTGTCAAAACACGTAGTTAATAGTAATGACAACAATACAATAGGCGGTTTTTTGTCGCTATTAACAATTACTTCCAGGCAACCCTCGGATGGATAAGAAGTTTGGTAAGGACAGTGATATGCATTATTATCACTTTCCGGTTTAGTATATTATGATGAATAAAAAAATACTATACATGATATATACATAAGTAAATATGCAAAAAAAAAGGAAAAAATATAACCGACCTCACTAGTAACTAAAAAGTCAAAATAATAACATCCTGAAGTCGGTGCCATGTAGAACAATAAAAATGTCATAGAAATTATTGATTTGAAAATTTTAATAACTCAGTCTCGAAAAATTTGCTTTTGAATTAATGTCCTTCAACCAGGACATCAAAATATAAAGCAATAAACAATGAAATCAATAACATTAATTACAATCCAACTATCGAAACTTATTGTAATTCAAACGTTATGTATAAAAGCGTATTCTTCAGCTAAACGAGTGTTAAGCAATACTACAACCCGATTTAGTGGTACTGTAGATACTGAGCAATAATGGCTTACTTAAGTTTTCAAAATAAAACCTAAACTAATGTTTCATTTTAATCAGTCATTCTGCTATTACTTGTATTAAAATTAACGAGCAGTGGAATCTGCTATCAACGTCGTTAATTAAGTAAGTATTTAGTTTATCACACAATAAACATTCATTTTGATCCCCTTTAAAATTCACCCTAATAAACTCAAGTGCAACGGTCCACGACGACCTGTTCCTGCGTTATGGGACCACCGAACATGGGAAGGGTTGCCAAGGCATTTAATAATTTTACCGGAATATAACAGAAATAACCCCTTAAAACACATGTTTGCTTAGAAATATAGCGAATCATAAAATATTAATATTTTTTCATTCGCTATATCTCTAACTAGGTATTGAGTACAAAATGTGTATTTTTAATAAATTTATATTAACATAATAAAATTTCAGGTATGCAATACAGTGTTCTCTCTTTCTCTATATTTACGAATACTATATATATATATAGTATATATCGAAATTCTTCTAAAATAAACTAAGTTCTATATAAATTAATAAAATAAAATTTCATAATTATTATGTTTCCTATAACCTATATCGTACAAAAACAATAACAACGTCGTACATGTTTTCAGTTCATTAGGATGAAAACAGTCATTGGCACAGGAATTCGAGCCGTGATGTTGTTTAAGATATCAGTATAAGAACATCCACAATTGTGATATTTGATCGTAAATTTAGTAAGGAAAATGCCATTAAGAATGATAAAAATTATATTCACATAAGTTTCAAAATATATACACATTTCTTTGTGACGTTATAGTGTTTTTATAGATTTTCGCGATTATGATAAGTAGGAATAATAAATAAAAAGAAAAATCGTGTCATAAGACGTTTATGAAAAAGAAGTTTAATTTTAAAGATTAATGATATGATAATTAAAGAAGATGATAATATATGTATAAGACTTTTTGATATGTACTTTGTTTAGTTAACACCGCACCAAAAACTATTATAATCCATGGTTGCATTTCTAATCCGGAATATGGCAACCCAGCATAAAATGAAGGGAAATAGATGAGCCCTTAGTTTTTGTCATACGGCTTCATGGCACGCCAGACGCCGTGGGAAATTAAGGGGTTAACCTTCCCTGACCTTTCATAAGAATGCCTTTGCATTACCACGCTTCAAGGATATAAAAAGACAACACCTTAATAGCGTTGTTGAATGATTTATTTCAGTTTCTAAATTTAAACTTTAGAAAAATGTTTAAGTATAATCATTTAGATTTCTTCATGTTATTTAGGGATTATCATTTTAGAGAAAGAAATTTGAACTATTTTGTTAAACGAAGACATTGTAAATTAATATAGTAAAAGAACACATAACTTACTTATATTGTATTTATTCTACCTATAATACCTCAAGACTATTATAAGTAGAATACTGAGCCTAGGTCACCGTCTCCTATAGATAAGGTAGCGAGCTATAAATCTAGTTACGCTTAAGGAAGATTATATTACTGAAATTTTGGACCCTTTCTTTAAATTAGGGTAATAAAAAAGGAGAGCCGGAATCTTTAATTATGCAACATCTACCCTCTAAATCGGGTACCCAAATCACTGTAGTCTTATAATGTTTTAGATAATATATATATAACAGCTGATTCCAACTTCAATGGGACTAGGTCACAATTGTTGGAATCAACAGTCGAAAAATGCATATTGTTACAATTACCACGTGCTAACAACAGTGAAGGGTAACATCGTGATGAAACCTACACATCGATATAACCGATGTGTCAAACCTGCCAAGCCGCCTTGGACAAGCGTAGCGGGTATATTGTCCATTCCCCTATAATGGGAGGCCCGAGCCGAGCAGTGGGACATTTATGGGCTGTTGTTATTTATATAATTATTATAAAAAAAAGGGATGAGGAAAGTACCAATAACGAAAAACATTTAAATCGGTACGTATAATTTGTGAAATATTCTGTTTGAATACTAAGTATTAAAACTACGTTTTAACGGTTTTAAGCGATAACGATCATCAAAACTATTAAGACCCAAACCCAGCAAAAACCAACTGCCAGACCTCAAGACACTGTGAGTTCTTACTGCGTGCAACGGAACACAAACCAACTTGATTGATAATTTCTTTTATTTTTCCTTTCACCCATTTTAAAATTGTTACATGCCGTCAAAGATAAGCGCACAGCTGCCTGTTGTATGCGCAGTCCATTTCTTCCCGGATTAGGAATTCTTTTGTCTTTTGAATTTGTAATTAAGAAAAACATGCTATTGTCTTTGTACTTGTTTTATAACCATCATTAGCGTCGAACTAATCCTTATTGTTATTGTTTTCGACTTTGTGGCCGTTCGCAGGTGTGCAAATTACTATTTCGTAGAAAATCAGTGTGCGCGGCCAAATTATTTGTACTGTGTAGTTAGTATAAGACGATGCCCGAATGGAGGGGCGGGCAGTCAAGCGACGACTACGAAACGAGTAAGACGTTCTATAGTACTCTCGATTAGAGATATAGACAACGGACTCTGCGCGTTCGAATTGTATCGAATCGTGCAGTGTGAACTGGTTGCATCCAGTTTTATTTGTATTTGTTTTATACGTGTTTATACAGTTCTAATAAACTCTATAGTAGTTCCAACGGCATTTTTAATTCGAATCCTGTAGCTCGTAACAATATTATATAAAATTATTAGAGCTGGGCATGTTTGCTGAAGAGTTTCTTGCGCCGCTTCTTCTCTTCAAGCCACAACATGTTGCGAAACGGTGGTAAATTAGATTAGGCTCCCATAGAGTAAATAATAACCATAAACAAAATTAAAACTAATTAATTAAAATGAACAAGTTGGCGGTAGGCTAAATAAAACTTTAACAATACTCATTCACACTTGTCATCTTTGTCTTCCGTGATCACGGCCACTGAAAAGTGGCCGAAACGTCGGAATAATAAAAAATATCATACTAAGTATTGTTTATTGTTGCTTAGATGCTTTCGTAATTAATCAGACGAACTGACCTACATCTAACGAGTATAAGCCGTGATTAATAGTAAATCGATACTATTAAATCGTATTACGAATTACAATGTCGCTCGGCTTTTAAAACGACAAACATTTTTTAAAACACGATAGAAACTAACGAATACTTTCACTTGGTTTGTGGCAAGAAATTATTTAATTTTGCAACGGATAAAAAGTAGGAACGCCGAATTTGATTGAGTAATTCGAATCGACTTGTCAGTGATGGGATTTATGAAACCTTCTACAAATAAACCATCATTCACTTAAAGTTATTACCATGAATAACTAACTATATTTGGATTCGTTCATTGATGATAGGCCTTAGTGAACTATTAAAATAAGAACCTGAAGGTTTCCGCAGAAGTAACGAACGTGTTCTTTTTATCTTTAATTTCAACAGACTTAAAAATCGAGCAAGGGCGTGATAGTCAACACATGATGATTTTAATGTGGTACAGCCATGCTGGAATCCACTATCTTGATTACAGCTCTTAGGGCCAACTCGATCCGTGTGATACCACTCTCACACAGGATATCGGCGTGATATGGCTTTGAGCGTTTTTCGTACGACGAGTGAGTTCCGATGAGCCATTTGCCTCTCCCCGTATGCTATCTTCCCTATCCCATCGACCTATTCCGTTCAGTGGAACTGAATCAACTCAATGCCGTCTATCCCTTTTCTCCCGTCAGATGCCTCCATCCCATCCTAAAGACAGGCAACGCGTGGGCCTCGCCCCTGGTGTTGTAAACGTCTGTAGGGACGGTAACCACTTTCTGTTAAGGTTGGCCGTCTGCCCGTTTGCCAACTTCGCAATAAAAAAATTAAAGTGACAAACGTGTTTTGATTTTTTGGTTAAGGAACCCATAAAAAGCATTTTACCGAAAATCTCTCGTAGCTCAATAACCACTTAACGGATCTTGTTTAAACTAAGTTCCGTTGGAAGTCACTTTTATGTTTTACAGATTCGTTTTTCTTTCATGAAGAATGAATGAGTTACTTATCAAATGTCTACTCTACGCCGATGATCAGGTTATACTTGCGTCATCGGAAACGGAGTTACAGGAGATGGTAACAATTATGAACGAGTCTTTTGAGAGAAAGGGTATGAAAATTAATGTGAATAAGACGAAAGTTATGGTGTTTGAAAGAGATGAAAGAATGACAAGTTGTAATATACAGATAGGAAATCAAAAGTTAGAGCAAGTCAGAGAATTTGTTTACTTAGGCTGCATGTTTACCAGAGACGGAAAGCATGAAAGGGATATTGAAAGGAGAGTTATGGCAGGTAATAAGGTGAATGGAGCGCTAAACTCTTTTTGAACAGCCAGAAGGTGTCTGTAAAGGCACGCTTGGCTGTCCATAAAGGGTGTTGGTGCCAACCCTAATGTATGGCAGTGAAAGTTGGGTATGGCAGAAGAAGCATGAAAGTAGGATAAACGCAGTTGAAATGAGAGCTTTGAGAAGTATATGTGCGGTTAGCTTGAATGATATGATAACGAACAGTGTGATAAGGGAACGTTGTGGATTGAAAGAAGATGTAATAACAAGAGTTGAAAAAGGTATGTTAAGGTGGTTTGGACATGTAGAGAGAATGGATAAAAGTAGAATCACAAAACAGGTGTATGACAGTATTGTGAATGGTAGGGTTGTTGCCGGTAGACCGAGACGAACACACCATGACCAAATATCAGAAGTGTTAAAGAGAGGTCAGGTAAAAAGCATTTCAAATAAACGTGCATGTATGAAGAGGTTAATGAAAGTAGGTGAAGCGAAAGTTGTTTGTCAGGATCGTTGCAAGTGGAGATCCATAGTCTCTGCCTACCCCCATGGGAAACAGGCGTGATATTATGTATGTATGTATGTTTTTCTTTCATTAATTCCTAAACAACAGGTTAAAAGTTAGAAGCGACCTTTTTTGACTGTGACTATTTATTGACTTCACTAAAAAGTTACTAAGTAACTAACATCTTTATAATTATTTTAGTATAAATAATGTATTGTTACTATGCATTTTGTTTTAGTTATTGTTTATTTTGGTGAGCAATAAAGTGTTATCTAATCTAATCTAATCTTTATGATCTTTTATAACTAATCCCCCTATTTCAATTTTTTCATCCCTTAGTTAAATGTATCGTGACCCTATCCATTTTTTTCTTATAGTTTCACTACACTGTTGTTTAACGGGATACAGAATACAATTTCTTACCTTTAATGCATATATATAGACTTAGTAATTTTTGAGAAAAATACCTATGACATGAGTTGTCACACAAGACACGGTGATCTAGGCTCAGTACTCTAGTGGGATTAAAGGTAGAATATAATATAACTAACTTAAATTCTCTTTATTGTATTAGTTTATATTGTTACGACCTACAGGACTCGAATTAAAAATGCCGTTGGGACTACTATAGAATTTATTAGAACTGTACAAACACGTATAAAAAAAAATACAAATAAAACTGGATGCAACCAGTTCACATTGCACGATTCAATTCAATTCGACACGCGTAAAGTCCGTCGTCTATATCGCTAATCGAGAGTACTACAAACGTCTTACTCGTCTCGTAGTCATCGCTTGACTGCCCGCCCCTCCATTCGGGCATCATCTTATACTAACTACACAGTACAAAGAAAGTGGCCGCGCATACTGAGTTTCTAAGAAATACTAATTTGCACACCTGCGAACGGCTAACAAAGTCGAAAACAATAACAACAAGGATTAGTTCGACGCCAATGATGGTTATAAAACAAGTAGAAAAACAATAGCATGTTTTTCTTAATTGCAAATTCAAAACACAAAGAATTCCCTAATCCGGGAAGACAATAAGCTGCGCTTATAATAGGCAGCTGTGCGGCTTATCTTTGAGGGCATGTAACAATATCTAGTAAAATAGATATTATTACTTATGGAAAAAGAAATGTAATACAATAGAATATATTCCGTTCTAAAATATTTTGTTTTGTTAAAATTTCTACAGAATTCTAAAAACATTGCTATCAGTTAATCATGTTTGTGATTCAAATACGCACATGGCTAGGCACAAAGTACGGATTGCGTGTTAGTCCACTGCCTCCAGTTTATAAATCAAGACTGAAATTTGTAAATATTCGGTCATTCTGAAATTAAGATGTGTTCGTGTTTTTAAACATGCGTTATTCATTCATGGTTGATTATTTCATGTCTTTTCTTCTCCTCGATCCGGTCACTGTCGGAATTCTCCATCAATTTTTTTTATATATTTGGTGCGGTATAGGCCACGAAATATAATGTTTGAATTTATAACATAGATGTTCTTTTGTGTTTTTTTATGTCAATTTTTTTCTCTTCTTAAATATAAATTCGTCTATATTCGCAAATATAGTTTTGATTATATAAGTATTTATAGACCGCTTCCGAATGTGTTTTACAGTCACTTTTTATACACGTTCTTACACAGATGTGTGTTATATACACCCGTAGTCCAGAGGCAGAAATTCATCGTCGTATCGAATCGTATGTTCTTACAAAATGTTGAGGGCGAAAGGTTCTAGTTTTACCTTGGGCACTAATAAACCTCATTTTTAACTTAGTTTTATGTGGAATGGAGATCCAAACTTACTCAGGGTTCAACTTTTGCAGTGCCCAAGTCCGATAATAAAATAATATTAGATAGCACAAGATTTATAATATAACATCACGCTACAATCCAAAAGAGCGGTTAGTAATTTGAATAGATGAAAGTGCTGGAAAAGCTTTGCAACAAGATTGGAAATGTGATATTAATGATTTGATATTTAATGAAAGCATTATTTTTTATCAGATTAAGTAATGAATGTTGTGTAACATGAGTTTTAAGTACTGCATTAACTTTCTTCATCAGAATATGAATCATAATAGCTAGAAATTAAAATGCATTATCTTGATACTGCTCCTAAGGACGGCTCGATTGGTGTGATACCAAGCTCTCATAGAATATATATCCCATCTCTTCTGCCCCATTCCTCATCTCTAGTCCCTGTATCTCGTCCCCATATCGCACCCGCTTTAGTCCATCCTAAAAGGTAGCAACGCGTTGGTTTCATCATCAGTGTTGCAACCGCCTATACGCGACGGTAACCATTTACCATGAGCTGAGTAGTCTGCCTGTTTACCAGCTTCGCAATAAAAAAGTCTTACTAACCGTTTGGTTAGACGACTGGTTCAAATTTCACATCAGTTCCATACATGTAATATCTAATTTCGACCAATGCTAAGACAAGTGAATGAATAGTAAGACATAGAAATCGGCCATAAGTAGTCCGTAATATTATGTGGAAATTTAGAGTAGAAAATAAAGGAGGACGCCACCGTCGTTCATATAGCAACACAGATAATATTACGGAAACGATCTTAATACTTTTACTTATTTTTTTAAAATTTCTATTATTCATTATGCCATTAACTTCCCGAATTCGACTTCGTCCGCGTGAGTGTTCTAATTTTTTTGTGTTTAAATAGCATTCACTGATATAAATTATGCATATTATTATGAGTAAGCGCCATTTATCTATAAGTATAAGGACCCAATTAGTATGTTTACATAAACATTGTTTGAGATTTTTAGAAGCTTGGAATATTCACCAAATTATTAATTTTGGTATATCCTTATTAGCCGTAGATAACAATGGCCGTTTTTGATGGATACTTATAGAACGTAAAGGCCTTGTATCCAGAATCGTAAGACGTTCAAAATTAATAAATTACCTAAATAAAGAGCGCCATCGGAAATTGATTATTTGCGTTATATCCGGATTGAGACAATAAAATTGAACCTGTCAGTCATGTTTCAATACAATCCAATGCTTCTTGCATTTTATTTTGAATCATTCCACTTTAATTCAAGGTTTGGTCTGTATTTAGAATTATATTATTATTAGCGCCAAACAAAACAATATACAAAGACTCCCACTATGCTATTATGACTCTGTATTAATGTGAAAATTATAACTATGATTCTGATAGTTACCAGTTTTTATTTTTGAAGAAATGTCTCGTTAAAAATTCAAAGCGTAAAAAAATTAGCTACATCATTGCATAATACATGAATTAACTGTCAATGTTTAATGTCATTAACAATGTCGCATCTCAAAAAACGCATTAAACCCTTGACTACATTTACGTGTCACAGTCATTACTACTAATATAATCCTAGGTGTAGCAGGGGGCATAGACGAAAGACTACTCATTTTTTTACAAAACACAAACACAACCGTATAATATGTAAATCATGAAGTAGAATTGCTATAATTCCAACATAGGTACATAATTAGTGCACTAGAACGTATTGTGTTAAATGTTAAGCTAACTTGGGTGTTGTATATTCAAATGGTTATAACTTTATAAGCTTTTGTCACATGACTCTTGCATATGTTTAACGTTTTTATCGTCTACTAGCGAGGTAAAACGCTTCGTTATCGAATATCTACCTGGGTATAATGACATCACGATGACGTGCCGATGGCGTGAGTCAGTGACTGTAGAGTAGAGATGCAATGGCAGAATGGCGCGTGGTCACGGACACCGGAATTTGGCAAGCATTGTATTTTGACGTCGACAGCAAAATCAATTAACTAATTACGTGTCAGAAAATTACATGTTCGTATAACTTTATTTAATTAGAAACTCTATAATGTTATAAATATAAGTTACGCGTCTATAGATTAAAGATATTTTAAAAAAATGGATAAGTGCTTGGCAGTTACATGTACAATGACGGTTTTCGCAGAAGTGACATGTCCACTATTTTCGTAACTTGGCTACGGAACCATAAACAGTTAATAATTTTCAAATTTATATGACTTTAATTTTAATACGGAAATTAATGTCTGAAATAAAGTAATTATTATAAGAAAAGCATTAATTGAAAGAAAGTTTCCCTCAAAACCTACTAGACGGTTCTTGTTTAAACAAATTTGTGTTGAACAAATTTTAGGAGCTCTAAAACTTTAATTTTTCACATCATATTTAAAAAGAAAGTGGACGCATAATTTCACGACATTAGAAGCTAATTACTCCCCATCCATTGAGTTAAATAAAAGAGATAGTACCTAATTGCCACGATTTTTCAATATAAAATTTTAACCACTCTGCCCATCCCGAATCTTTGACTTATTATTAGACTCTCTTATACGAAAATCTCTAATGTTGCCAATATGAAAGTAAAATCTTTTTATTTTCATCATTAAACCGGTCGTTTCAAATTTTCCGAGATTTATAGTACATAATTTTCACAACAATACATAGGGAATATCTTTTAATCCATATTCATATTAATTTAAAAATCAACATAAGATAGTAAATGTTCTTTGTTACTTATCACGATTAAATGGTTGAATGGAACGTAATGAAAGACAAGGAGTTGGAGGGTTACGTTTAGTTAAACAAAATTATGTTGAAGGGGTGAAATAGGGGATGAATATTTGGATGGATAAATCATAATTTCTCACGTTAGAAGCGTTAAAAATCATGTTTAGGCTTTTGTTTCAGTGTTACATAGGTACCCAAATAAACGTACATATTATGATGAAGCGAAGGGTGTGTACAACAAGATCAGAGTGCCTACCTATATGCAAAACAGGTGGTATATGTATATGTACATATAGTTCTTTACGTTTTTAGTCAAAGTTTTCACTCCATTCAGAAAGTTAATAAAATGCGGAGGAAGTTTTGCAGATATTAATTATCATTATACCTATGAAAAGGATAGGTTGTATAGATATTGCGATAGTAAATCTTTATATACAACTTTATTCAGTTGATACAGCGAGAGGATTACTGATAAAAGTCAACAAATTTTATAGCTATGAAGCATTGGGTAAAGACGCAGGTAGTAAAGTAAACAAGATAAAGTTCCCCAACTTTAACGCATTCCACTTGTCTGGCTCTCACAAACAAAGCACTTGATATATTTTTTTCAAGACACCAAAGAACATTTTAGAGGTTTTTTAATTACTTTTCTAATCTTAGTTACACCCAATACTTAAAATATAAATAAATAATCTACAGAGCCGTTTTTACTGCAGGTTGTTATAACTTGAAAAGTTTTGGAAAACAGGGGTTTTGATGCTGTTGAAAAGGAAACGAAATATATCATAGTAAAATAGAATTTGGTTTTAAATGTTTTTCTCGTATTTTACACAATTCTAACCATGCATAAATGGAACTTAGCGTCTTTATTTATTATTTCTTGACGACTTTGGTAATTAACCGATTATCGTGAAATTCAGTTCGAGATATACCTACCTACCTACTTCCATTAACGGACACGAACGATGAAAATGTATGCGAGTAAAAATAACAGCATGAACCAATTATCATGAAATTTAGTAGGTTTGCGTGTACTTTCTATAACGGATTCATCTCCGTATAGGATACTTGTTATCCCAGAAAATGAGATCGTTTTCATGGAATATGTATCCAAAACTTCCACAAGTAGCGTGAAAAACCTTAGTGAAGAAGAAGTTTAAATATAACTTACAAGTAACCTTATAAGTAATTCTAAAGAATAACCTTAAGTATAAGATAAGCAAAGTACTTTGACCATTAATTTCTATTGGATGCGTAATAATAAACGATACTAACGTCGTAAATTGTGATAAAGCCTCCAATTCAAGGACTGAACACACAACACAAGAAAAACTTGTTGTCACTGTTTCGACACACACTTCTTAGATTTTGATGATAAAAAAGATGTTTTGTATTAATAACACTGACAAGATATTTGAAATAGGTTTTTTCATATATTAAACTCAAATATTTTTTTATTGTTTGCAGTAACTGGTTTTGTTCACGACTATTCAAATACCGCGGTCTATCAATACGCCTGTGAAACACGCTAGAGTTCCACGGTGACTGACTATGATGTAAGACAGAGATAGCGAGATGAGGTGTGAGAGAGATACACTGTGACGTGGGAGGGAGGACGACCGCTAAACTTCAAGAACGCACACTGTTTCACTGTTCCACTTTCTCAGCCAACAATGTATCAAAATTATTAATTTTCTTCATATTAATAGAGCCTTCCGCCAAAATCTATAAACTCAACCACAGTTGAACAATCTGACTCAACGTTGAGTATATAGTATATATAGATTTTGGCGGATTTTCGTACACTCAGATCACAATTTTATATTGTTGTCAAACAAAGAAAAACGGAAAGTAATAAAAATTTTAAGCAAATTATATTGTAGAAACGTTTATCAAAGTTAAATAATTAAAATAATATCAATTTTTGTTATAGTCTGAAGGTGATCAATTTTGTCCATTGTCAAGAGTAGTCCGTAGCACAACAGTATTGCTACCTTAGTGAATTTATCACAAGATCTAGTGACTGGTTTCATTATTCCTTTTAAAGATCTACTTCGGTTAGGCAATAACTTGTTTTTAAATGGTTTCTAGTGATATTCAAATATTAAACCTATCGTAAAGTGTTTATATATATATACTAGTATATATAGACCCGGCCACGTGTTGCTGTGGCTCAGTTACCTCCCGTTTAAAAAAAGACTTAAAATTAAGAAAAATATTGCAAATTAAGATGAAACCTATCTTATAACTTGGACAGTTGGAATAAATCCAGAAAAATGAAAAAAAATCGTCAATCTCCGTTGAGTATACATAAAAATTGCGTGTCACATAATTAGATCGCGATGAACTCCGAAACTACTCAACGGATTTTGATAATTATATATATATTAATTTAATTATATATAAAGTTTGATAGCTATTAGTTATTACACTTTTCGACGATAGTAATAATAACAATATAATATGGGTAATATAAAACAAAAGTTATATTTCTGGCGAAAATATTATTAATATTGTTGTGGTAGAATTGGTGCGAATCTGCTGTGAGAGTATTTTATAGTCAAATCTGGTTCTAATTTAATTACTTGTTAAACTACTTATCCATATTGTTGGTCTTTGATTGCCGACAAATAATGGAGTTCTTGTGGCAGGTAGCTCGCTGAGTTACATCTCGCTAATCTGTTAAATTTTTTCATAATTTTTACTTAGAAACAGTTTATCCTACAGTTCTTATTATTTATTATAACAAGAAATTCACGTATTTTAAAAATAAAACTGCAATATATCTCCTCCGTTGTTGGTGAATAGTGATTACCTGAGAGTAAATATGCTACTGCTTTATATGCGAGAGGTTATTTCAGCAAAAATTATATTTATAGTTAAATAAATGTACTGGTGATTTTTGAGAACTGATCTAGTGAATACAATTTTTTTGATGTAGTAATACTTTCATTACGTCGTGTTCTCCGTACCTCCTGTTACCTGGTACGGCCGCCGCGGCCCCTTCCCCTGCGCGTCTCACCGCATATTTTATCTTACTAGCTTCTACTATACACGAGAAAATACTACGTGCTTAGCACAATACTTATGAGCTGCTTAATTAATTCATTATAGCAACTAAATTAAAATATTTTATAATGGAGTAGTCGATGAACTCGTTAGTGTTGTATGTTGTTTTATTTTCAGATAAACATATGAAACATTTCTTGTACAGTTTTCGGCAACGACAACGATCTAAAAACATTTTTATAAAAAGCAAAAACTCCAAGAAACGGGCAAAGTCAGTCCATTTGAATTGTAGGCTAAGAAATAATATTCTGAAATAATACTAAATAATAACTCAATATTCCGAAAGTTATACTTATCATTAAAGAGAAAAAAAAACACGGATTACTTGGACAATCTGTGACAAACAAATCCTTTAAATTGCACGACGGAGTCCTTAGACATCTTGAGATTTGCGCACGTCTAGTGTCGCGGCTACTCTCTAACCAAGACGCTGAAAAATAAGGCTAATAATTCATTAATAAATAAATCTCTTTAGCAATAATATAAATACTTTCTAATAGTTTCTATAATTAATAAATGATTTTTTATTATTAGGGTATTATTATTATAAATTATTAATTGTTTAAAATATGTACTCTTTTGCGCAAATTGTTATGATTCTGCAAACTGCGGCGCTTATTTGCATTTTCATAGCCAAAAGGTGTAAAAAAATGGGACTCATATAAAAGTCGTTATGTTCATACCCCTGTTCTCCGGTTCGTCTGTCTGCCTGTTTTTTATATACGTGGGACGCTCAGAAAGTTTTGCGAAAATAAAATAAAAATGTTCTATAGGTAAATATTTTTTATCAAATCTTTTCAAAATACTCTCCACTAGCCTCTATACAAAGTTTCATGCGTCTAAACCAGTTTTCGAAACACTTTTTCCAGTCTGCCGCAGACACCTCGTTTACAGCTTGCTCGAACGCTGACAGCGCATCTTCCGGCGACGAAAATTGTATCCCTTTAAACTGATTTTTGATTTTCGGGAATAAAAAGAAGTCACACGGTGCTAGGTCAGGAGTGTAAGGAGGGTGAGCCAGGAATTTGGTCGGCGTATTTTCCAGGAAGTCCCTCGTTTTGAGCGCGGTACGGGCGGGCGCGTTGTTTTGGTGGAGCAGTAGCCCGCGGAGCCCTGTGTTTGGTCGCTTGTTGCTCACAACAGAGAAAACTTTTGCCAAGCATTTAGTAGTAGTTCACATTCGGCGTTGATGCTTCTTTGGTTCCGTAAAGGAATTGATACCAAGTACCTACCCAGTCAAAATGAAAAAACTCGCGATCAAAATCTTCCCCCCGCTTCTAGATCACTTCACTTTGGTAGGCGTTGATTCGTTTTGAAACACCCAAACCGTCGATTGGCGCTTCGTTTCTGGATCGTATTGATAAATCCAGAACTCTTCCTCTGTAATGATGTCGTAAACACGCCGAGACGAGCTTGCTTCAAATTTGTTTATCATATCAGGGCACCATTCCACCCGGGCCTGCTTCTGAGCATCGGTGAGGTAGTGCGGCATCCAACGTGAAATTATCCTCCTCACGCGAAGATGCACGAGTAGTATCTCGTGAAGGCTTCCCGATCCAATTTGCAGTACGTGCTGAATCTTTTGATACATAACTCGCCTATTGTCTTGGATTAAAGTTTTCACTGCTAGCACATTTTTTTCCGTAACAGCCGTCAAAGGGCGACCACTTCTTTCGTCATCCCCCAAAGGTCAAAAATCATAGCGCGAAAATGTTCCCGGCGCAGATCCATTTTTTAATGAGATACGATAATTTAAATTGACTCCCAAACAATGTGGAGGGACATTTGGAAATTGGAACGTACATATTTTTAGTTATAAACAATCAAAATAGATTATAGCTGCCCAGTCTCTCATACATAAAAACTTTTTTCGCAGTACTTTCTGAGTGGCCTGGTATGCCACAGACATTTTTCTCAAAGACTGTAAATACTTAATGCTGTTTATGGATGAAATTTCGAAGGAAGATGTCATCAAAATTAAGAATAGTAAAGGTTAAAAATATAGAAAGAAAATTGATTTATTGAATATACGTTATTGAGAATGGGTGGGTATTTTTTTTTACACTATTTTTAGGGTTCCGTAATAAATTTGAAAAACAAATAAACGTCCGACGTCACTACGGAATCCTTCACTGTGAGTGAACTAACGCGCACTTGGCCGATTCATTTTAAGTAGGTATTTTTTAAATTACTGCGCCTGTATAGGGTAAACTCATTGAGATATAACATGTTCTAAGGGTAAACTATACCATTGTTGGTACCATACTCAAGGATAGGCACCCAGTCAATTTATTCCAGAAAGAAAACTTTAACACAATATAAATAATAACTTTAACATTACTCATTGACCGTTGACATCTTTGTCTTCCTTAATCACGGCTACTGAAAAGTGGCTGAAAAGTCGGAATTAAAAAAAAACAATGCAAAATATTGTCTATTTTGTAGATATTAAATAACATTATTATTATCATTGTATGGCTATAAAATATGTTTTTTTTTTAACAAAAACAACACCGACTTCAGTATAAAAATCAGAAAAATAAATATTTAACCGCCTTTTTTCTACAACATCTTGAAGTCGGTGCGAAATATTTATTTTTCTGATTTTTAGTTTGAAGTCGGTTTTATTCTAGTTAAAAAAAAAGTTACTTGTTAGTTGCGTAAGCTTAAAATATATTAAGCGCTTGTAGAAATTGTACTACTGGCAGGTGTCTACAAAGTTACTATCTCACTCTTTGGTGTTGACGCTCGTCAACAAGGGTTCTTCTAGATTTCCCTGCGATCCACTAATCTGATCCTGATTCGGTGATCATGGCTCCACTTCGGAAGTATAGACGTAAAGAAATAAAATTGAAAATCGGTTTAGAATTGACGGAGATATCGTGTTACGAAGAAGTCTATTATTAATTTTCGTGGATGACTCTAATTCCTTGGAAGCCACTCATCAGATCCGAATATGGTGACAATGGGACCAATTCGGGAGTATAACCTTTCGATTAAAAAAAAGAATTGGTTTACAATTGACGGAGAAATAGAGTAACGAGCATACATAAAATATAATATTATACAGACGAATTGAGAATCTCCTCCGTTTTGAAGTCGGTTACAAATAAGCTGAAACGAAGACGTGATGAAACGTTCTTGTATTATAAATACATCGTTCATAAAGTGTCGTTGACAAAATATTGTTTGTAAGTTCGTAAATATTGATATATTGTCATTGTTATGGATCTCAATAATAATATTCAGATATCAATTTTATCCATGTATTATTCAAATACACGGATATTTAAAAAAAATCGATATTAATCAATTTAAATCGCAATGTCAGCTGTCATATTTAGTATTTGAAATTTTTGAAAATTGGATCACAATTGACGGAGAAATCGAGTAACGAACATACAGACGAATTGAGAACCTCCTCGTTTTTGAAGTCGGATAAAAATATTAAGAATTCTTAAAGTTCTGAATCAAATACTACAGCACCAATCATTTTACTGGGGTGCCAACAATTGTATAGTTCCCCCTACGCAGATAAAAGTAAAATTACATGTAATGTGCTCAGATCCATTCGTCTGAGGTATTATGTTACTAAATCTAAAATGAGCTCAAAGACAACCAACAGGTTGTATTAATGTTATTCCTTTAAATAGGGTTGTTAGCTTTGAGCTGTATAGCTCATTAACTTTAGAGATTTTTTATAACCGCTGTACCGCTTTTATTCGCGGTGTATTTAGTAGGTACATGGGAACTACTTCCGGGTTGCCTGGAAGAGATCGCTATAAGCGACAAGACCGCCCATTGTTCTAATGGAAATGTATCCATATCAATTGTCTAGAATTAAGTTTATAGTGAACAATAAAGAGTATTCATTCATTCATTCATACATGTATAAACAAAAGCTATAATGTAGATATACTCTCATATATTCATATTATTGAGTTAGAGTATAATAAGTTAGAGATATAATAAGTTTGTAGACTTCTTTTAGGTTCGTAAAGAAGCGAACAAATTTACTCTAACTCAATATGAATAACACCGTTAAACTGTATCTATTCAGTAGTTTCAGTGATAGGCTAGGACAAACGAAAAGTCATATAGACGTACACGATCCAAGGCTTCAGTTTTTCACTACAGACATAAAAATCTGGTAATGTTGTACTTATCCATAATCGAGTACCAATGATAAACATTTATACGACGCCTAAGATTAATTAAATTAGACTGTTATTATACGTTTTGTTTGTCAGGCTGTCTGGAATAGTTTGCGAAATGACTCAACGGATTTCAATGACATTTTACAGGAATTTCATTTTAAATTTTCCTGTGTGTCTCATTTCGAAATATGGGAGGGATCAAAAGGTATAAAGTTAAAACCCCGCGCGATTGATTTGATGGCCTCAGTTAATTAGAAAATAAGTTTGTTCCTTCTTCGAAACCCTGCAAATCAAATGATTTAGTGAAGTTTTTTTTACACATAGAGCCCGAAGATCTAGAATGTACATAGGCACTACTAGGCAGTAGCCGTCATGGCGCAAAGTACAAAGAATTCCAACCCGAAATTGACGCAACCAAAACCGTATGTAAAATTTTTATTCGTTGTATATTTACAATATGTAGATCACAACAACGACATTTAGGTATTTAATTATTCCATTGAAGTCAATTGTGGGGCCTGGGGACAGTGTAGTCAGGATTACAGCTGGTATGAGTCGCGTTCACTCTTATTGATAACGGAGATTATTTAAACTTTAAAGCAAACTTCGTTCCAAACTGTTGAGTGTAGATGATAAATCTGTGCATTTGATTCGATTTATGAATAACTTTCATAAAGATAAAACGTTCCCCCCAATAATAGAGAATAAAAATTAAATCCAGTTTCTGATCAGACGTGGAACAGCACCACAGTGTAATAAAACGTAAGTTAAAACACTACTTTTTAATTATAAATTTTATTATAATGACAATGTAGTTTAAATAATTGTATAACAAATCAAACTTTTAATAATAAAATACATATCTATTCTTAATTTTTTGAAGTGATAACTTCTTATAGGAGGGCAAACCGCTTCGTTACGTAACGCGTTACTACGCCAGTCTGTCTGGCTCCTTTTCTCTCACGCATACGGCACCGGTAGGCAGGCTCTTCCTCTCTCACTCTAACCCATAGCGCTAGCCGTATATCGTTAATTAGATTAAATAATGATACTAATAATGTAAATACACAAAATTCTAATGTACATATTCAAGAATTGTTACTAAGAATATAATATATTTTATAATCAATAAAAGATTTTATTAATAAATATTTTTTCCTTACATTATTATATTAATATACATGAAATTTAAGTAATAACCTAAGATTTTCTCAAGTTAAACAATTTCAATATCAAATAGTTCAACTTGGATTATATAGTTTAACATCACTTCTGTCGGGCATCTCGACACGCACACCGTCTGTTTTTTTTATGTTTCGACTTTACTTAGTTAAAAATGTGAACGTAGATACATAATTATGATAACATAATTATTAGGTTGGGGAAAAAGTTTCTTCGCATTTTATATAAAAATTCAAAAGGTTTTTTTAAAAAGTTTATATACATTTGACTAAAGTATGTAGGTGCCATTTTGTTGGATAACTTTCTGCCAACTTTTAGGTAGGGACGTGATCCCATTGCTATAAAAATTTTGGGGCTTCTGATCAAAAAACTGCTACAAATGGTTTTGGCAGTCCTCTCGTGATGTTAACCTGACACTGCCTAAAAAATTCTGCAGAGACCGAAACAGGTGAAAATCTGAAGGTGTAAGGTCAGGACTATACGGCGGATGCATTAACACCTCCCAGCCAAACTCTCGTAATTTTTGCTGAGTGGCTAAAGATATGTGAGGTCTAGCGTTATCATGGTGAAAAACCGCACCCTTTCTGTTGATTAATTCCGGCCGCTTTCTCTCAACTTTTTGCTTTAATCTCATCAGTTGTTCGCAGTACAGTTCAGAATAGATGGTCCTGCCTGGCGGTAACAGCTCATAATGAATAATGCCCTTCCAATCCCACCATACACACAGCATCACCTTGTTGCGAGTTAACCCGGGTTTCGCCACAGTCTGTGAAGCCTGACCGGCCTTTGACCACAATCTTTTTCGCACGTTCTTGTCGTTCGTGATCCACTTTTCATCACCAGTTATCAGCTTCTTCAAAAATGGTTCGGTTTCATTACGCCGTAATAAAGAATCACAAATGAGTACACGGTTCATTAGGTTTCTTTCAGTGAGCTCATGAGGCACCCAAATATCGAGCTTTTTTGTGTACCCAGCTTTTCTCAAATGCGCCAAAACCGTTTTGTGGTCAATTCCCAGTTCTCCTACTACATCGTAAATACTAATAAGCCGATCTTGCTCCACTTTTTCAAAAATGGCATCAATTTTGTCCGTAACAGGGCGACCAGAGCGACGTGCATCTTTGATATCAAAATTTCCGGATTGAAAACGCTTAAACCAAATTTGCGCTACTCTCACAGATACTGTATTAGGTCCATAAACATCACAATTTTTTTTCGCGGCTTGTGTTGTTTTTTTACCTTTTTGTAGTAAAATTTTAAAATGTATCGAATTTCTTCATTAGATTCACTCATTTTAACAATAAGAAAAACAAATGAAAATCACACATTTTCCTAATTTGAATTTGGAATCGTCTTCTTTAAAAGTAAAACTTTTTAATGATACCAAAACCAGCCAGATACAAATGGTATAGCCAAAGATATCTTATTCCAAGTTCATACATACTATATGCGAAAAGACTTTTTCCCCAACCATTATGTATCTTACCATACCATTACCATAAGGTAATCTTGGTTCTTTAATACCAGATGACCTAGCTTTTGAATCAGGTGTATATATTTGTATACATAACGGCTAAAAGGGTATCTTTGATGACGTTTACTATGTATGCTCTTGCTGTTGATAAGAAGATTTACAGAGACTTTGTTGTTTGGATTTTGCCCATTGAACATAATTGTTGCTACGCTTGAAAATGTATGTTCATTGGGTCATTTTTCATGGATTCGCTTATTGAACTTGCGGGAGTCGGAATGAATAAGCAACAAGCAAACAGATCAACGGCCTATCTGATGGACATCACCGTCGATGAATGTGAGCATCACTGACATTGCCAAACCATCGCCGACGTCGAAGTAATTTTATAATGTTATAGAGTCAATACCTTAATACACATTTCCATATTAGTACGCTCATAAAGTACTTACTAATAATAATATAATACAAAAGTCGTTTACCTACTTATTATAAAAGTAACATAATAATGTGTAAGTACCTACCTAACATTTTCAGGTAGCAAAATTGTAAACAAACTATGTATTAAATAGTTACCCAGATTAATTAAATGAAGAAAAAAATATATTTACGAATTAGTTTGCCCTAAATCTATAATACTACAAAAATTCAATATGGCGTGTCTGTGCATTGAAGTTATTTAAAAAAACAACAACTGGGATAGACTGTATGAACGATGGAGAGTACGATGTAGAATTTTCATAAGAAAAATAGTTAGTGCGCATCATTTTGCAGCTAATCTGAGTTTAACGCCGACTATACACTAATACAAAGATAAATATACAAATAAATGTAAAATTCCCGCAAGATTCCCAGGATAAAAAGTAGCACAGATTTTAAGTCTAAGAATTAGCTGCTGATCAGCGAAAACCGTATCAAAATCGGCCAAGTAGTTTTTATGTGAATCCCGAACAAATAGACAAACTATCTAAAAAAAATTGTATGCGTGTGCAGTTAACAAGCAGTAGTATGAAACTTCAGAAAATATACTCACAGATAATTTAACTTTTATTCTTCTCTAACTTTTATTAATATAAGTATAATTCCTTTAGCCTACATTCGTCAACATATTATAATTAAAAATTTACTCCTTAAGTATCACTTTCAATTTTTCACTGTTTTAGTCTAAAAAATATTATTATCATTTTATTTCGGTCCAATTTGGACCTATGTTTAATCATCGGTCTTATTGGCTCTCTAATCTGTGCTGCACAATGTATCTCATTTTCTCGCAGGCGTAGTCCTATATAGTTAAGTGTTTAAGTCTTTTTAGTGTCATTTTTTCATTTCGTTTCAAATCACAACGATTCTAAAGAAGCTTCACTTAAAAAAATACACCGCGTTCTCCATCGTTTATATAGTGTACGTATTCCATTTGTTTTTTTTTAATAGCTTCAATGTACAAACACGGCATTTTTAGACTTTTATAATATTATAGAAGATAGATGTCACTATGCTGGTTTACCTTGATACTAATTCTCATTTCCTGATAACAATCACAGACAGTAAACTATCTTAAGCTACCAAATTATGTACAGAGGAAACCCCACTTGTTATTATTTCGTTGCATGTAATTGGTGTTTTGCGGACAATATTACCTTGACAACGAATTACTGAACATTGGGACAATTTCATTCAATCATAGCATGTATTGGCAATAAGATTCAAACATTATTGATTCAATAAGAGCTTATTTGTTGCAAAAATGAAAGTTGAATTTGGATTAATCTATAATATTATACAATTCTAAACATACATGCATGTACATTGAAGGTATTTAAAAATAACAACTGGAATAGACTATATAAACGATGGAAAACACGATGAATTATTTTTTTAATATCTTGTTTGTTTGTTTGGGATTCACGTAAAAACTACTGGCACGATTTCGATGCGGTTTTTCCTGATCGACAGCAAATTCTTAGACTTAAAATCTGTATTACTTTTTATCTTGGGAACCCCACGAGAATTTTTCTGGGAATGATTTAAAATTGCCATATTAAAAAAACGAATTCCAATGTGGTTTTTTTCATCGATCGATAGCAAATTTTAGGTAACAAAATGTCTTATATTTGTAATCACGGGATTCTCGCGGGAATTTTTCCAGGAGCGGTTTGTAGTTGTTCGGGTGCATAAAAACTAGCTTATTCCAGCATAGTTTTCGCTAAAACGATAGCTTACATTTTTTTCAATGCTATGGCACTCTGTGTCCCGGGAATCCCGCGGGAATTTCCAGTCAAGCACGGACGAAGTCGCGAGCATGTGCTAGTAGTAAATACTTTCTTGAAGAAATGGATGAAGATTTGTAAATGGAATGATGTAAACGTTAGTATTCTTTTAAATTCTATTGAAGTATTTCCCTGCATCACAGAGTAGGTATACATTAATATACAAACATGATACATAAAATACACTAATAATATAAAATAGGAGACCCTGAATCAGCTCATTTATCGTATACCATGTTCCGGAAGAACTATTCTAAATAATTTATCAATTCCGAAAATATCAATAATTAACTTCAGTTTTTATTCAATTAAAGTTAGATATCAAAAATATAATTATTTGTTTAAAATTTATGTTTGGTAATAACTTGTTTAGTGTTATGCTCATTATTTTGGGATTACTCCACAGCCGTGAGTCAGATGCCTTAGAGATGATTTTAATGATATTAGTTTCGTTTTATTGCATAAATTCAGCAGAAAGGCAGACGGTCTATCTGATAGAATGCGGTTACTATCGCCTATGGACATTTGTAACACCAAAGGTGCTACCAATCATATGTTTATTTATGTATGAGTAGACATTTTAATAATTTAGTAAAAAACCTTCTTTCGTGTTGCCCAAAAACTTTATTTGGTGTCAGTCAAAGATACAATTTGGTTGAGCAGTGAGCTTATACGGACTTATAATAGGCTGAATAATTTAATTATAAGAAGTACGAAGACGAAGTCACTTAAAATGAATCGTTTCTACATGAATACAATGTTTTGTTAATTTATCATTCATCGTAGTCCTAATAATTACAAGATAGATAGAGAGAGAGAGAGAGAGAGAGAGAGAGAGAGAGAGAGATAACACTTTATTGAACACCAAAATATACAATTACAAGATAGTAATTTAGTACCGTGAAATATGGCAACTTAACCAACGGTTGACAATTTTGCCATTATAGGTCTTCGACTTTCGTTTACGAGAATACAATTAGCTTTAACAAAATTACAATTACCTCTAATAAAATTACTTTTTGAGCATATAATGTCCCTCAAAAAGACATTTTGTGAGAGGTAATAGTAATATTGCAAAAGAAAACCTATAATGGCACAATTGACAACCATTCGTTAAGTTGCCAATTTCACGGTATGTCAAAGAATATTATTCTTTAGGTCTTACACCAAATTAACTAAATAAAGTCTTACTACATTTAATCTTATTAGTTTCATTCGGAGTTCTTACTCATTTCTATTATAATAGGATGTAAATATAACGAAAGTTATTTTAGTTGTTAATTTTAAAAAATACAATTACATTTTAAAGTACCCAGTTTAGTATAGACTTTCTAGTCTTGTATGCGTAAACGTCTGATTATTTTTCCATGGAAACTTTCCCATTTATGGTTGAAGAATAGGAATGAAACGGAGGAATATGAAATATATATATGTAGGTATATGCCGTTAAGCACACTATAGCGCTAGTAAAATAATGAAAAAATAAAAATGAAAGGTGGCCGCTATATTGTATATATCCCTGTCTAATCTTTATTTTTTCGAAAATTGTAAATTTACAGTGTTGCAGGGTTGCTATATCAATAGTCAGATTATAAAGAATCACGTCGATATTCCTTAACTTTTGTTTTGTTCAATAGGTGGAGTATTCAATTCGAAACACAAAAAAATCCCCACACCCCCTTTAGCACTTGAAGTATAAAGTAGAAAATAATGAAAAATCAAGGTTAATTTTAGACATACAAGGTTAAACTTAAATTTTAAGATACGCAATATTTTCAATTAAATGCTTTTTTAGACTTTCAAAACCAAATGCAACGGGACAGAAAGGGGTTTTAGTGGGTATTCCGGCAGCCCATCTGCCGGCGAGTCCCACGCTGCTCCGCTGTAGTCTCCATGCGACAGGGAATCCAACAAACGGTTATCCCCTTGAAAAAAAGACAAAATGGAGCACGTTCGTTGCCTCTAAGGGACACTTCAAAGTTAGCGTTATGACACTCGCTTAACCGATGTTAATTTTTTGTACATATGTTTTTTGTTAATTACAGATAAATAATGTTTTCTAAGCTGGGCAACTTATGGAGAAGGTCACTTCAAAAGAGACCAGTCATCACCAATACGCTCGTGTATGCCACTTTTTACACTGCAGCAGAACTATCGCAACAGACGTTTAATAAGCTATACACGGTAAGTAAGATCCACGAAAACAAATACTTAAACTAAGATTTGTTTGCAGGAAGTGCGTGGCACCCGGACGCATAGCTCTAGGGGGCTGGCGCACGCTGACTACCTTTTAACTACGCATACCATGCGTAAATCTACTAGTTTTAAAAATTAGGTAATATTCACAAAACCGATCTCATAAATAGATCAGATATTGATGGGCAATACCTATTTGATACATTAGAATTGCTACCTTTATCATTGTTGGAAAGTGGAGCGCAGTCTGATTGTCGCCACCCGGCGCTCAAGATGTGTTTACTTCATTAATTCATCAATTCTTGTGTTGAAACTCAGACTTACCAAAATCGTAAGTCTTTGATTGGCTCTAAACAGGAATTTTTATGGCAGCTCAGTCACTTTTATTAATTGTTGAGATTTTTTATACGAATACGCAATTTTTTCATAAAAATGTCAATAACATTCTACAACCAAGGATCTTAATGTTTTAAGATCTATATCTTTTTGTTTGTTTGCGTACATAAATTGTTCATTTAAAAAAATATATACTTGTATGGCTCCGTAGCTATTTTGGCAAAAACGGAACTCTTATTTTAATCCCTTATGAAATCTTCCAGATAAATTTAAACCTTACAAAATTCACATAATAAATGTTTTTTTTAAATGAATTATTATCATTACGTATTTTTTAATTGTCCAAACAGTTCAAAAACTTGGCAGCGGTGGGATTCGAACCCACGCCTCCGAAGAGACTGGTGCCTTAAACCAGCGCCTTAGACCGCTCGGCCACGCTACCGTTGACGTGGTTTACGTATATTATATATTCATAAGTACTATATTACACATATTATGATTGTAGCAATAAAATGTACTACTAGTCGTGTCGTAATACGAGTATATTAGCTACATAGCACGTGGTTGCCAGTACATAATTACGTATGTATGTTTAAAATACAAATCGCTTTATCGTAATTAAATTAGACAGGTATAATTATGCATATCAGTTTGAAAGTGAGTTTTACTTGTTCCTTCTTCTTTAAATTTGAAATGAACCGATTTTCATAAAATTGGGTTTAGTTTATCTTAGACAATAAAATTTACGCCAATGAAGCCGCATGGAATACATATTGTAATTGGATGTAGTTACGCAAACTGGAACCAATCCAGAACAAAATAGTTCCATATTCACGGCCTATGTGGTTGAGTTGCAGAAGCCTTTGCCGGCTTACCTCACTACAACGCAAAGACTCAGGATTCGATTCCTGGCATAGCCAATTTCGTAAATGAACTTTCGGTCATTTACTATGTATGGTATCTAGGATTGGTTCCAGAGTAGTTCGTTGTATATTAACTATAAAAACAAGCTTAACTTGCTCAGTTTGGGGATTAATAATGTGTGTGTTGTGTGTGTCTGCCGGTTATTTATTATGAAATGGTCTATAAATGTGCTAAAGAGATCAGCTTTTCTACACAATTTATAAAAACATCTTCTGAGGGTTAATTCCGGTTTGCATAACTACATTCAATTAACGTTTAATCTGAATATTTTCACTAGTAGTTGTGTTTACTTTCAGCCCGAGAAACCAGAGATAGACTATGCGTCAGCAGCGCGTATCGTTTCTGTCGGTAGTACAGTTTATGCTCCCACTCTTTATTTTTGGTAAATTTCGTATTATATTTCTTCTAATAACTAGTCCATAGATAGTCCTTGAATAACGAATCATCCAAATATCGATATTATTCTCTTAATTGAGTTAGATTTCTTATGGTAGGCTATGGCAGCCCGTAGGATTAGTATTCACCAAGTTTCACATGAGTTGCTATCCAATATATTCTACTGCTCAATCTCCTGGTTTCTTTTGGTAATATCTATAGGTAATACTACAGAAACATATTACTTATGTACTTCGTATGGCTATATTATAATTAGCTTAATACGTTAATAGATGATTGCAAGAGGACTGTTTGTTTCACATTTTAAATGAACTACAATTATTGCATCATCTTTGATAACTCACTAAACAAATTGCATCTATATGAATATAGAACCCTCAGTAATTTTTTAATATAAATGATATTGTTACATGCCGTCAAAGATAAGCCGCACAGCCTATTGTAAGCGCAGCTTATTGTCCTCCCGGATTAAGGAACTCTTTTGTCTCTTGAATTTGTAGTTAAGAAAAACAACCTATTGTCTTTTTACTTGTTTTATAACCATCATTAGTTATTGTTATTGTTTTCGACTTTGTGAATGTTCGCTGGTGTGCAAATAAATATTTCTTAGAAACTCAGTGTGCGCCTCCAATTTCTTTGTACTGTATAGTTAGTATAAGACGATGCCCGAATGGAGGGGCGGAGGCAGTCAAGCGACGACTACGAAACGAGTAAGACGTTCTCTAGTACTCTCGATTAGCGATAAAGACGACGGGCTTTGCGCGTTCGGATTGTATTGAATCGTGCAGTATGAACTGGTTGCATCCAGTTTTATTTGTATTTGTTTTTATACAGTTCTAATAAATTTTATAGTAGTTCCAACGGCATTTTTAATTCGAGTCCTGTAGCTCGTAACAACATTAAGATCTTATTTATTATTAACATTATTCGATAAATACTGCAACTCACGCAGGTTACATTTATAACAATAAATGTCACCATATAGTACATACTAATTAAACTTATCATTTCCCTCAGGTACAAGTTTCTAGATATGAAGTTTGTTGGCACAGCGGCAAGAACCGTTATGACTAAAGTAGCTGCGGATCAGTTTATAATGACACCGATCTTGCTGGCTACATTCTATACATGTGAGAAAATTATTTGTTACCTTACTTTTAAGTCACGGCAGGTCGTATTGTTTAATAACTATCGTCTTCAACCAATGCCTAATTATTGTTGTGTGAAACCAGTTACGTCCACAATATCTCTTAGTTTGCAACGGCGAGAGCGGAGCGGTCAGTATAGAATAATTGTTTTACCATGCTCTAGCTCACTTTGAGTAGCTCTACATAAATGTATTCTGTGGCTCCCATTGTCACTGCTATGATCGAACATATGGCATTGAAGAATAGAACGACGCTTATAATTAGCTCAAGGAATCTGTAAGTTTAAATGCTAATATGTCTATTAGGTCATGTACACTTATATTCAGACCAAAATCAATAGCCCTTTATGTATTAGGTTGGGGAAAAAGTTTCTTCGCATTTTATATAAAAATTCAAAAGGTTTTTTTATAAAGTTTATTTACATTTGACTAAAGTATGTAAGTGTTATTTTGTTGGATAACTTTTTGCCATCTTGTAGGTAGGAACATGATCCCATTGCCATAAAAATTCTGAGGCTTCTGGTCAAAAAACTGCGACAAGTGGTTTTGGCAGTCCTCTCGTGATGTTAACCTGACACTGCCTAAGGAATTCTGCAGAGACCGAAACAGGTGAAAATCTGAAAGTGCAAGGTCAGGACTATACGGCGAATGCATTAACACCTACCAGCCAAACTCTTGTAACTTTTGCTGAGTGGCTAAAGATGTGTGAGGTCTAGCGTTATCATGGTGAAAAATCACACCCCTTCTGTTGGTTAATTCCGGTCGCTTTCTCTCAACTTTTTGCTTTAATCTCATCAGTTGTTCGCAGTACAGTTCAGAATCGATGGTCTTGCCTGGCGGTAACAGCTCATAATGAATCCTTTTCCTTTATCCCTTCCAATCCCACCGTACACATAGCATCGCCTTGCTGCGACTTAACCCGGGTTTCGTCACAGTCTGTGAAGCCTGATCGGCCTTTAACCACGATCTTTTTCGCACGTTCTTGTCGTACGTGATCCATTTTTCATCACCAGCTATCAGCTTCTTCAAAAATGGTTCGATTTCATTACGTCGTAATAAAGAATCACAAATGAGTACACGGTTCATTAGGTTTCTTTCAGTGAGCTCATGAGGCACCCAAATATCGAGCTTTTTTGTGTACCCAGCTTTTCTCAAATGCGCCAAAACCGTTTTGTGGTCAATTCCCAGTTCTCTAGCTACATCGTAACTACTAACATGTCGATCTTGCTCAACTTTTTCAAAAATGGCATCAATTTTGTCCGTAACAGGGCGACCAGAGCGACGTGCATCTTTGATATCAAAATTTCTGGATTGAAAACGCTTACACCAAATTTGCACTCCTTTTTTTTCGCGGCTTGTGTTGCATTTTTACCTTTTTTGTAATAAAATTTTAAATTGTATCGAATTTCTTCATTAGATTCACTCATTTCAACAATAAGAAAACAAATGAAAATGATACATTTTCCTAATTTGAATTTGGAATTGTTTTCTTTAAAATTAAAACTTTTTAATGATACCAAAACCAGCCAGATGCAAATATATAGCCAAAGAGATCTTATTACAAGTTCATACATACTATATGCGAAAAGACTTTTTCCCCAACCTATTATATAAACATTTCAGTTTAAGAGAATGGGTATCTTAAGTAACCATGTTCTATCTTAGAGGCAGCGTTCAGACACGAATAACCATAAAAAGACGAATTAAGTATATAGCAAAGGCCGCGTTTTAATAAAATTAGCGTGAGACATCTTTCGGGGTTGTTGTTTCTTGTATGGGAGTAGTAGTTTACTATGATTGCGCAACGAAGCCTTACTCTTTTTATTATATTCGCCGGATCACCCTTGCTGTTTGGCAAGGCTCTTTTCTAGTTCTAAATTAATATTAAGTGTATTATAAATACAATTGTAAATAAATATACGGCCCGGGACCGCCCACCTGATGGAAAGCGTTTACCTGCGCCTATGGAAATTTGCAACATCAAACTTGCTACAAAAGCGCTGCTGCTCTTATAAGGAAAATTGGAACCTGGTCACTAATGCTGGAACACAACTCAAGGTTGTTATAGCGGCATACTCTAGACCAGGGGTGGTTACCATCCTGACGGGCACATACCCTACCACTTGTTTGTGGGTTATTTTGTCGCCTCTTACGACAGGGCTCCCGGACGCAGGAAATTGTATTCTTTTCCATTCCTGCATGGACTACATTTAGTTTTTACGAAGCCTCACTATATATAAGTACTTTTTCATTTCTCGGAAAGTACGCTTGAAGTTACCTGATCACAGCGATGAAAATGGTACTTTCGTCCCTGGAAAACGATATTCCATGCTGTAAAAAAATTACAAAACTATGCGAGTCATGTCTGTACTTTTTACACAGCCACTGTTAAATCGCAGCATAAAATTATAATTAAAAAAAAATATTGTCAATTTTGTAACATGATTTTATACTTATAACTTATTTTCACTAAATTATTATTTAATTTACAAAAAGACCTAAATATTAACTATCATCAGCGACAAAAAAAATATAAATTTACTTGACGTATGTGTATTAAATAAGTTTATCAGATTTAGATATGGTTTTAACGCCTGATTTCATTAGAGATGTGCTTGTTTGTTTAACTAATCTGTTTTTTATTTACTTTTCTCATTTAGACACTCGAACTAAGTATTAGCAGTAAATCACTTTCATCGCTCGTGTAACAATCTACAATATCATTTCAAGAAATTATCCTAAAAAAAGTATCTAATTGTATTTTGTGAATTTCCAGTGCTAGGAGTACTAGAACGTAAAGAAGACGTTTTTGAGGAACTCCGCGAGAAATATTGGAAAACATTTATAGCGAACCAAGCATTTTGGATTCCTGGACAGACTATTAACTTTTTTTTATGCCTTCACATTTAAGAGTGGTCTACGTGGCGTCGGCATCTTTTATATGGATCAATGTATTATGCTTTATTAAACGACAGAAAACCGACAAAACAGATGAAAAATTGGAAGCATAAAAAATAAATTTGTAATATTTTTGGTATCTTCTTACTCTTGCAAACGCTGCACATAATTAAACTTACCTACATACGTTTCAACGGTTTCAACGTGTTTTAATATTATACTTATTTAATTTTTAGCCTGATGTTTAGGTACGTTGTTTTTTAGTAATATACTACCGTGAAGTAGCCGTGTTCAATGATGCTCGATCAATCAACCGACCTATTCATGTAGTAGTCAAAATGAACGTGGAAAATTTAAAATAAATATCTTTCAGAGATTTCAAAATAGAGAAAAATTTAACAGAAATTTGCCATTTATTTATTTATAGCTTGTGTATTATTTATCTAAAATTTATATAATACCTGAAAACCTACTTTTTTATTCATAGTAAGTTAAGGTTCTTAAAGAAGCGTACAAACTCACTCAATATGAATAAGACCGTTATATAATATCTACTCATAAATGAACGTTTTACAATTTTTGACTGTCAGTTTGTCTCAAATATGATCCGAAACAGCTCAACGGATTTCAATTAAAATATTAGGAATGAAATCAGGAAATTTCTCTTAATTTTTTTTGTATGTTTCAATTTGATATCTTGAAGGGTTCAGAGGACAACAATGAATATTTTATAAAGTCCAAGTCTTGTTCGAATGAAGTGGTGGAAGCTTGTTATGAAGTGTAATTGATCCACGTCTAAAGTTCAATGAATTCGAATTTCTTATGTTATATACGTTAGAAGAATACTAATGATTATTTAAAGCCCGAGTTTCCTTGTTCATTTCGACCTGTCCATGAATATTTCATTATCTGGCACTTCTGCGTAGTATTTTAAATAGAAATCATATTGTTTAAGTTACATGAACTTAGTTTAGTTCAGCTTTACGGATTTTTTACTAAATCACTGGTAGTAGTAATATTAACTTTTACATATTCTAGTGTATGGATTGAGGGGCATTGTATCTTTTGAAATATACTTTTACAAATTCTGGTTTGGTTTTACAATGCGGTATTTACTATCCGTGTGATGGTAGATTTAGATATATTAGACTCTTAGACATAAGTATATTCAACTTTCAGGCATAAGTATGTTAGATTTTGACTAGAAGAAATTGCCATATTCGTAAATTTATTATACCTACACATGTGGGCATTGTTTAAAAATTAGTGAGATAGTCAGTGTTTCAGTTCAGTGGGAATGATGTTCTCTTTTCTACAATAGGCAATATTAACAGTACCAATGTCATTTATTAATAGTAATGCCGTAGGGGAATCGGTATAAGTAGCGGCTGATCAAGCTATACCTATTTTTTAGTATTGTATCTAATTTTTAATGTCATGGATGGCTTGAAAAGTCACCGTCGCTTCATTTTTATGTCGAGGATAGGAATAGGTTTTTTGAAGTGAAACTTCTTTAGAATCGTTGTGATTTGAAACTCGATGAAACGAAAAATAGACACTAAAAAGAGATAAACACATAAAACTATAAGACTAAGCTTGCGAGAGAATGAGATAGAATACTTAATATTTAATCATTTAAACGCTATGTTCATACAGATAGAGTTGGAAATGTTTTGAAGTTTTTCGTTAATACTTCAAATGTCGTTTTTTAAAGCTTAGTCAGATTATAACGATATAATATATGAAATGTGACGTCACGAAATTTAGAATCCCTCCTACCCCTTATCACACTTTGTTTCACTTCTACTGAGTCTGAACTGCACACACACAATTTTTTATATCCTAAAGCAGGTAAACAAGCAGATGGTAAATCTGATTACTGGAAGTGGTTACACTGCTTGTGGACATTTCAGCAGAGGCGTATCCAACACCTTGCTGGTGTCCAAAAAATTGATGACGCCGTTCTTAAACAACCGCATGTCCCGTCTTGGATAAGAGTATGGCATTATTTACCTAGTTTTACAGTCATGATAACGGCGACACAACACATCGTGAGAATATTCGTACATCGGGTTTACTGATCTTTGATATCCGTTGATTCACATTGCTTAAGCCTGTCTGTTTCCTTATAATGGTTAATTTATTTCATAAAATAAAATTACGCTATCTTATGCGACAGTCATGGTTTACAGTTGACACCACTGGACTTGCATTGCTTGCATTATACAGTTTACATAAATGCAGGTGACATGATTTTTTAATGACTACAATAATCTGTTGAATGTAATATAATTATATTATCTATAATTAATAATAATCAATTACATAACCGTTCGAAGACTTATATTCAATTGGCATTTGCAGATGTTGACTTTTCGATTTGTGTTTTCAAACGTAAATTTTCTAAGAAGAGCTGATTGCATTTTTTAATCTGTAATAATTGTAACCTTTTAGTCTATAGCAATTTAATTTCGTTAAATTAAATATTCTTGAATCTGATTTTGTCCAAAGACTAAATCTTTTCAAGACTGGTATTAATTGTAGAAAGCTTGGATACTAATCTAACCTTGCAAGTTGTTAGTGTGGCCAGAAGGTGGACTGCCACCTTTTAGCCACACTAACAATATATGGAATAATCAACCTGGTAACCTAAAATTAATTAATAAATTAGATAATGAAGGGTTGCCATTTACGTTTACAAGCAGAATAACGTAAAAGAAGTCTCAATGTATTCTGGACATAGCATGTGAATTTAAACGGACATCTAGTACTATTCCACGGTAATAATAACGATTTTGTATAGACAAGCAGCTATACTTAAAGTTCACCACACAAATGAAATCGGGCAAAGGCATTATGTAAGACATGGCGATTTATTTCAGTGAACCGATCACACCTACTAAACTTCTTCACGCTGACAAGCTTTGAACAGGAGCGCAGTTGCACTCGTGTAGCTTTTAAAAGTCTACAAAATAATTGCGAAGCGAAACAGGTTTTAAGTTCCAAGCTTTTGAAAAACTACATTCTTCCAGCTCAGATACTGTTGCGCGTGCGCTGTAGGTTGTACGTTGGTTTAAGTTTTGAGAAATTGGCTATATAGTTATGTACAACTAGCATTTACCCACGGCTTCGTCCGCCTTGGAGAGATAACACAGGTTACAGTTATTTTCCCAATTATGTTTAAAATCACAGATTATTTCCAGCAGAGTAACGGATTTTTTTGTATGAAAATAGTTGAATCTCGAAGATTCCCCTAAAGCTCTAGACAAATAATGCTACTATATATATATATATATATATATATATATATATATATATATATATATATATATATATATTTTATTGGGTTGGGGAAAAAGTTTCTTCGCATTTTATATAAAAATTCAAAAGGTTTTTTTATAAAGTTTATTTACATTTGACTAAAGTATGTAGGTGCCATTTTGTTGGATAACTTTTTGCCATCTTGTAGGTAGGGACGTGATCCCATTGCTATAAAAATTTTGGGGCTTCTGATCAAAAAACTGCGACAAGTGGTTTTGGCAGTCCTCTCGTAATGTTAACCTGACACTGCCTAAGGAATTATGCAGAGACCGAAACAGGTGAAAATCTGAAGGTGCACGGTCAGGACTATACGTCGGATGCATTAACACCTCCCAGCCAAACTCTCGTAATTTTTGCTGAGTGGCTAAAGATGTGTGAGGCCTAGCGTAACCATGGTGAAAAACCACACCCCTTCTGTTGATTAATTCTGGCCGCTTTCGCTCAACTTTTTGCTTTAATCTCATCAGTTGTTCGCAGTACAGTTTAGAATCGATGGTCTTGCCTGGCGGTAACAGCCTATAATGAATAATGCCCTTCCAATCCCACCATACACACAGCATCACCTTGTTGCGAGTTAACCCGGGCTTCGCCACAGTCTGTGAGGCCTGAATGGCCTTTGACCACGATCTTTTTCGCACGTTCTTGTCGTACGTGATCGACTTTTCATCACCAGTTATCAGCTTCTTCAAAAATGGTTCAGTTTCATTACGTCGTAATAAAGAATCACAAATGAGTACATAGTTCATTAGGTTTCTTTCAGTGAGCTCATGGGGCACCCAAATATCAAGATTTTTTGTGTACCCAGCTTTTTTCAAATGCGCCAAAACCGTTTTGTGGTCAATTCCCAGTTCTCCAGCTACATCGTAACTACTAATATGCCGATCTTGCTCTACTTTTTCAAAAATGGCATCAATTTTGTCCGTAACAGGGCGACCAGAGCGACGTGCATCTTTGATATCAAAATTTCCCGATTGAAAACTCTTAAACCAAATTTACGCTACTCTCACAGATACTGCATTAGGTCCATAAACATCACAAATTTTTTTCGCGGCATGTGTTGCATTTTTTCCTTTTTTGTAGTAAAATTTTAAAATGTATCAAATTTCTTCATTAGATTCACTCATTTTAACAATAAGAAAAACAAATGAAACTCACACATTTTCCTAATTTGAATTTGGAATGGTCATCTTTAAAATTAAAACTTTTTAATGATACCAAAACCAGCCAGATACAAATAGTATAGCCAAAGAGATCTTATTATAAGTTCATACATACTATATGCGAAAAGACTTTCCCCAACCTATTATATATTGTAGTTATATATATATATATAACTACAGTATCACGTGAAGCCGGTTCTAATATCAGGCCTTTCGAAGTTAACAAAATATAAAAAGTGTCGGAGTAGTCAGATATGTAAATTGTTACGTACATAGTAACCAAGCTAAGCCATAATAAGAGTAACACGGCCAATTTTCATGCTATTTTTAGCCATGTGATCGTTTTTCACTGAAAAAAATGCTGTATTCGTAGGATATAATGTACCACAGCATTTAAAAATTGACATAAGCATGATTCAAGTAAAAATCATATCGGAATCAGCCAATTTTTATGCATATTAACTACTATAAACCACGGTAGTGGTTTATAGTATATTCATATATTTTTATATAACTTATTGTCTACACCGCCACTGTCATGTTTTAATATTTTCTTTAGTTTAAGGGGTTGCCTGGAAGAGATTGCTTTAAGCGATAAGGCCGCCCTTTGTTCAACATTTATTGCATCTAGTTTTTAAGAACGTAGTTTTAATTTTGGTGAACAATAAAGTGTTTTCATTCATTCATTCATACCGTGAAAATTTTCGGGACATGAACAGACATTTGAAATAGAACTTAAGCTATCGTTCTGATGAAATCATCGAAATCAGGTAAAAATCCCGCTGGTTTCCCGGGGCGCTAAGTACCGCAGTGTTTGAAAAGGAGCGTAAAATATTGTATTAATAAAGCCTTAAACAAATCAGCTAATTTATTATGAACATAAACCACTTTAAACTACTCTCGGCAAATTATCGCGGGATTCCCGGGACACAAAGTATCGTTGCATTTAAAAAAGAATGTAAGCTATTGTTTTATTGGAAACTGTGTCGGAATAAGCTAATTTTCATAAAGCCGGGCAACTTCAAACCGCTCCCGGGAAAAGTGCCGCCTGATTCTCGGAATAAAAAGTATCACACATTTTATGACATAAAATTTTCTATTGAACAGTGAAAAAATCACATTGCATCCCAATCTGGCCATTTTAAATCATTACCAGAAAAATTCCCCGTGGGATTTCCAAGACAAAAAGTAGTGCCAATTTTAAGTTTAAGAATTAGCTGTTGATTAGCGAAAATCGCATCGACCAGTAGTTTTTACGTGAATCCCGAAGAAACAGACAAGTAGACAAGAAATCTAAAAAAAATTGCATCGTTTATATAGTCTATTCCAGTAGTTTTTTTTAATAGCTTTAATGTACAGACACGGTAGTTTTAGAATTTTATAATCTTATACTAATATATAAAGCTGAAGAGTTTGTTTGTTTGTATGTTTGTTTGATTGAACACGCTAATCTCAGGAACTACGGGTCCGATTTGAAAAATTCTTTCAGTGTTAGATAGCCCATTTATTGAGGAAGGCTATAAGGCTATATATCATCACGCTAAGACCAATAGGAGCGGAGCACCAATGAAGAATATTTCAAAATCGGAGGGTTTTGAAAACAAATTCCACGCGGACGATGTCACGGGCAGAAGCTAGTATTGTAGATATCTACAAACTAACGCCTTGAAATAAGTCAGACGTGGAATAAGAATGTTTCTTATCTAATTTCTGCTTCTTAATGTATTTTATGATGAGGTACCATAATTTCTAGTCCTTACCATTGGGTAGGGACTAGTATTTGAATAAGGATAAAATTTCAAATAAGTGCGTGTCACTCCACGCCCAATCAAAGGTTCCGTATAGATGACAAATGTTTATTTTTTCGACATTAAGCTACGGAACCACAAAAAATTCTTGTTTGAAAACCTTATTTCAAAAACTACTCAACGGATATTGTTCCAAACAGTCTTTGGTTTGCCACGATTTAAGTGATCTTTAAATTTTTCGTTGTTAAATACAATAAACCTTCTGTTCAGTTTTTGAGAAAAGTGACTATCATAAAGAAACATCTACAGACGGACGGAAACAAGAACTTCCTAAGTATTCCGTTTTTGCCATAACGGGAATATGTATAAGTATTATATATGAAAACATTCTAACATTACATAACTATAGACTATAAGTATTAGTTAATTTCTTCTCTAAAGAACCACCTCATAGAGCAAAACAGCTGTGTCTGTATCCTGCTCCTCGGCAAGGCATCGGGTAAGCTGTTCGTCAAATTCTATACGAGCTCGTTCTGCTGTTTCAATTACTTCATTTAATTTGCTCTGAAGTTTTATTATCTTTTGTTCATAACTCAATTTCTACAAGTAAATACGACATTAGTTGGAAAACTTAAACTACTTAAACCAATGACACTTTAGCACTAATCGGCTATAGAAATTTTCCGGAATATACAGTGCTGATTAGGAAGGAGAATATGAGGAAACTTGTAGATAGTTACATCGATATTACAGATGTGTAAAATACGGAAATCCGCCTTGTACAAGCAAGGTGAGTACCTATGCCGTGCGATATTTTGATATTGGTCATCTCGAACTTAATTATGGACTGATAAGTTCTAACTTGAAAACCGCTAAGGATGAGGAATTTTCAACCTTATGAATTTTATAACCTTTATTTTGTGACTTGTCGGTGCAGAATTGGTATCCTCGGAATACACGGTATCGAAAGCTCACCGAGCGCCTATATAATTTATAATTATATGTATGTGTCTATGAGCTTTTCGTGATTCGCTGGGTATCGGTGCGGGACTGGCATATACCGGTCGAATTAGGAAATATTCATAGTCTACTATGAATATTTCCTAATTCGATTAATTTCCCGAGCGATATACATGGAAGAACTGAGCGGACACAGCAGATAAGAAAGTAACAATCTGATGCGACGTAAGAGGTTATTGTACGAAGTATGCTTATCAAAAGTTCAAAGATTATGTAATAATGAGTGAGTCTGGAAACGCGCAACATCCGTTGAGGTGAGGTAACATCCTAACTACGTATGTATACTTTTACATAGGTATAAATAAATCTTATATCAATAGATCTTTTTCAGAAACATTAACAATTTCTAGGATACTTTAGTATTTGGCAAAAACGGAACCCATATAAAATTGCATGTCTATGTGTGTCATGGTTTTTTGTCTCAAAAACCACTAGGTCTTCTTTTTATTAATTTCTGAAGCACAGCAGACAGCTAACACCCCAACTGTGATGGAAACTGGTTACCCTCTCCTATAGACATTAACAATACCAGAGGTCCTGCCAATGTGCTGCCGGCCTTGAAGGAGAAACTGGATCCTGGCCACTGATGCCGGAACATAACTCAAAGTTGTTATGGCGGCATAATGTAGACCAGGCGTGGTAGCCATCCAGACATGCAAAATGCTCACCATCTGGCTGTGGGTTGTTTTGTCGCCTCTGACGACAGGCCGCCCGGCCGCAGGAATTAGTTCTCTTTTTTCGTTCTTGCACGAAGAAAAGCATAAATTCTTCCTGGATGAAAGGCAGCAAATTATTTTATATACCGCTATACAGTCGTGTAGTGCATTTTTTTAATAATGGGTATTCGCTTTAAGTGTATCTCTGAAGGATGAACTTTTTTTGTATACAACTGGAAATATTAGAGATATCCTTTATAATGATTTTAAAATAACAAAACACCCAGAACCAAATGAGTTTTAAAAAACCCAGACAAAATTACGCAGACCTGGCAACGAATAAATAAGTATGTATTTATTTTAGTAAATATTATTAGTGATTCTTTTTTTGCGAGGTAAATCCGTTTGCGGAACCCCTCTGCTCAGGGACATGACAGTGGGATAGTGTTTGACGCAACACTCCGGTATTCCGCCAGTCGTCATATGCCAGGACTACGGGAACAAGCCGTGGTCGACGCCGCAGCCCTGGCTGACGTGGGTCCAATCCCGTCTGCAGGTGAGCCTCTCCTTGAACCGGGAGATGATTGATCCTTCCTGGCAACATGAGATGGGTTTAAGTCAAGAGAGGTGCGCGGAGAACACCTTCGCGCCCCTCTCGGCGGTCTGAGAGCAGGTGACGGCTTATTTGTCCCCATAGACTATCACCCGCGACTATGCGTCAATAGACGCTCTTCGGCGTCGCCATACCCGTTGTACGCGGGCAGCATTGATTGAATAGCGGTGATATATTTACTGTACCTACTTATTTTTAAGTAAACTAACAAAGCCTTACATGCTGATACATTTTGCGTCTGAGGGCTAAATACTTTTCACCGACAGCCAGGAGAGTTGTATGTGCATTTACAAGCTTTGAATAAGTCCTTGTAACTCTGTGACGCATTTTGAGGAGAGCGGTGTCGCGATTGGAAATTGCTTCACACCGTTTGTCATACGCTTCCAGCAATGCTTTATAGCGTTTCGAAAGTTGTTCATATCTGTTATCATAGGAAAATGCTAGGAATGACAGTTAATCAGTAAAAAAGTACCATATAAAAAGCTCCTAGATTGTATACATGAATAGATGAAGCTGGAGATCATTCTTCCATCGCTTTTTGATGTCTTATTTCTTAATTTTATTGGGAAACATATAAGAATGAATATTCTTATTAAAAAAAATGAAAAATTTGCGCATTTATCAGTTAATATTCTACAAAAAAACCTATAAACTTTTTAGTCACAATTTATTTCAAACATATTTTAGTCAATTCAGTCAAAAGTAAAGAAATAAGTTTTATCTATGGTAAATAAATATAGTAAGCCTTAGCCATAGATGATACACTATATATAGCCTTAGCCTTGATAATTATTTCACTGATGTGATGTAAAGTGACGTCTTCTAAACATAGTATAAAACAAGTCACTTTACGCGTCTGTTTGTCTATATATCCGCTAACTCTTCCTAAACCACGCATATGATTTTTAAGCGGTTTTATACTTGTTATTACCTGTGGCTTCACTCGTGATATATAAAAACCTAATTAAGTTTTTATGTAAGTAAAATAGCGTTACTTACCAGGGCTTGACCCACAGCCTAGGCGCGAGGAAAACTCTAAGTTATAAAACACCAAAAAGCTACAGAACCAAACACATTGAATGCAATTAATTAATCTAAGGAGAGAACAATGACGCATAGCGCCATCTAGTCATAGGATTTAAAAGCTTCAGAAACTTACGGTTTAAAACCCTAATGAGCACAGAATGCATTAATACAATAGCTGATGAGTGTCTCTTCAATTTATTGATACAGAGGTCAACTGTCGGAAAATGCCCAAAATATGACACCGATGCGTGGTCTATATCTTACTCTCAATTAGTTTGACTTACTACTGGCATGGAAGAAGAATACAATCAGTCAGAAAATGTAAGTCTTAATTTTCGCTATTTACAACGGTCTGGGTGTTTGGAATCGGCCCCAGAGTAATCAGTTATATATTACCCATAACACATTACACAGGCGTAACTTTCTTACTTTGGGGATATATAATATCTGTTAGTCTGTCGATCATTAATTTAATTAAGGGCCGATTTTTCAATCACCAGATAAAAAGTTAAAGTCGAATAAATTATAACCTGAGTGAACTCAAAGTGAAATTATTCAACTGTTTTATTCATGCAACTGTCATTTTTTTCCATGTTATACTTTATTTTATGATTACATTTATCTAGTGATTGAAAAATTGGCCCTTAGTCAACTAATTTGTTCTATCAGATAGAAATCTCATTTACTAAAAGCCTGATGTTTTACGTACTTGTGTTGTAAACAAATAATGACCATGGTAGACCAAGACTCCATTAATTCTCCACCAGGATTAGTTGTAGACTTTTTAGTGCCTATAAAAATATAATGCAGGCAATAACTAATTTCATATATATACAGTTGATAGTGAGAATCAACCAATGCAGAGTAGCTATAATTATTACCACTATCAATGCTCTAAGACGTCTAAGGAGTCTAAGGGGTAACTTACGGCACATACAAATTATCGACCTCTTTGAGAGAGATAAAGCACGTGCAAAGAAATTTAGGATATGTTGGAGAATTTCAAAAATTAAGGAAAGGATAAATAAATCTTCAATACTCTCAATGGCTTTGCGAAATTGAGTTAGGTAAATGCTATTTCATGGTCACACCCTGTAAAAGTGTGCTAACAATCTGGTCAACCTCGACTTAACCTAATAACGATTCTCAGAGGCTATAATAATAAAATAAAACTGTCTTGCATGGATCTTTGATAGCTGTGTCAGTACCTGATTTAGAACTTGCATAAACATCGTTGTCAGAAATATCAGCATCCCACCAACCATTAGTATCTTGAGTGTGCGTGTGGCATATTTGGCATTTAAACATCTGCATTTCGTATTTGTTGGACTTTTCAAGACTTTCTTCCAGTTTACTGAGTATGTGGTGAGCATTTGCTAATCCATTAACGAAATTCTTTTGGTTATTGCCCGATTGCTAGAATGCATAACGATGTTTGTAAGTACAAAAGTAACTGTAATTCTGTTCAGAGGTGACCCATTCTGTATAATAAAAATCGGAATGTAAATTTAATGTAGATTAATTCCGAGATCGAAAATGAAGGTTTTCGGATAGAATAATCGGAGATGACGGAGGGGGTACTTTGTGTTTTGCATACTTTACATTTCACAACATGCTGGGCATCGGCTCCCTCATTTCAGTGTAACAGATAGTATCCGGTATACCCGCCATGCAACCATAATGTCTTATATCTGGTTTCTATAAAATTACTGTAATTGTAACACTGGGTTAAATATTGTTTAATGGCCACTTCCCCTATATCTTAATATTCATTCTCTTGTCTTACCATCGGTTGAACTTTGACATTAATTGTAAATTGTAACTGATAGTAAGGCAAATGAACGATTGGTAAGATATAGGAACCGGCTATAAGCGGTGCATGATTGCTGGCCAATATTAGAAACACGTCACTGAAATAAGACGCATAGTGCCTTAACTAATAAGTAACCACGGCTTCTGTAACAATATTAGTGCGGATTTGGATGCGATAGGTGGGTTCTACAAATCGATAAATTCGTTGTGCAGGTTTCCTCAGGATATTTTCCTTCGCCGTCAGCAGGTAGAATTGTAACAATATGCCCATTAGGTCATATTGTTACAAATGCCTGAATAGTGAAATTGTTCCGGCTCAGATTGGAACCCATATTACTGTCTATACGAATTAACCCAATGGAAACGAAGAGTGTGTTGACGGCGACATATGCTGACATATCTCGATCCCCGCAAAAGTGATGCCTTGGACTTCTCTTTAAAAACAATTTAATAATACTTGCTTTGCCAATTTCCCTCCCACTTTTTTGCATGATGCCGTTAGTGGAAGTGGTCATAATTAGACCTACCTACCCAATGGTTGCAGCCCTGCCCACATCCCGTAGTAATAAAGGAGGAATATATATATATATATATATATATATATATATATATATATATATATATATATATATATATATATATATATATATATATACATAGGGATTAACAGAGAGAGAAAAAAAGAAGTTATGATATTTAGTTAAGTATTCATAGCATCACTACTATAGTAAAATAAACAATACAAAAAGAATAAATGAATTAATTTTATTCGCCTTACTGAACTACGACTGTTTATTTCAACACACTTCAGGTTTTCTAATGAGAATAAACAATGGTTTTGGATTTCCATCTCTGCAAGTGAGACGTTTCTATTGATCAAAGACTATTAATTAAAATGGGTGACAAAGCATGTGAACAATAATATAATTATGTGATTTGTGAACCACTGTGAATACTTGAACAATATGGAAAATGAAATTGACTTTTTAATAATGACTTTTATAGAAAAATGTAGTGATCATAGACTAATAATATATTATTTACTTTTTGGATTTAGATAATAAAGATACTAACCTCATTTTGATGTTTTGCAATGTGCTTACTCCAGACCTAAGAGAGTATGTACCTATATCAATCTAGAGTCCTAGCCACAAAAGAAGTGCCACAGACGCGGCACTGCAATCGCCGTATTTAATCCTGCTAAAGTAATTATTTGCTAATCCGTCAATCGATGTAGGTAATTACTAAATAATATCTAAATACAAAATATTCCATAATTAAAGTTGTACATTTATTTCCTGACTACTTTTCGAACAAAATTCTATCAAATAGCGCAGCCACTTTTAGTTCCTTTATTTTCCGTGGGATTTCTTTCGTCGCGCGGGCTCTGTCAGTAGAAGATAACTAATTACCATGAAGAATCTATTGTTATGAACTTCAGATTTATTTATTTTCGGTAAAATGATTACACAGATAAAGTTAAGGCTGATTTACGAGTAGGTATTAAAGCAGGACGCGTCGGCGTCGTAGAGCGTCTTTAGACCTCCGGCCACCGTAAATAGGTGCCTGTATGTGGGCCTATGGGGAAGTATGTCTACCCGTTCTATCAACCGTCGAGATCAGGGCGCACCGGTATTCCACGCATCCTCATATCACCTCCCGTGGAGTAGCCTGTTCACGCGCCGCACAGATGAGGATAATGAAGATGTCGGGAGCTCCACTTCTCCCAGGCGTGTGGATGAGGCCTGCGGCCGCCGCTTGCCAGGCCCGCGGAGTTAGCTACGCTCTCATCTCGCAACCCTGGCATAAGGCGAAGAAAGGGACACCGGGGGTTTTAGTCGGTATCTCTGGCATAGGAGAAATGCTGTTAGCACCCCAACGCAGCGGACTCCTTCCCCGCCTGTGACCTGAATATGACTTTCCAATTGCCACCAAAAATGCATTTTTTATACATGAAGTATTGATATTTATAGAATCGAATAGAATAGAATAAACATTTATTGTATAAACTGTCACAATCATACAATTATAAAGGTGTTGGAGTTTTTTGTTGGAACGACAGTTTGTCCTTTCGGACGTACAATACAGGCGATTGTAATGGTGCCTGGCCATAACTACACTATTTAAACAAATTATTAAATTAATATAAAACTTTATCTTACACAAGCATAAAACAATGTCACATTACTATAAATTATATTTCATCGTCAGTTAATCAATTTCAAAATAATACGGTTATTATTATATACATTATGTAAGTCGCCATTAATTAAAATATAGTTATTTATGTCCTAGATATTCGTTTACTGTATAATATGCTCTTTGTATTAAAATGTCTTAATCTTACGTTTAAATATATTAAGAGTTGTTATATTTAAAAGCTCATCTGGTAGATGGTTGTATAGTTTTGATGCCATACAAAATATACTTTTATTTAAATAAGCCGTCTTGTTTAGCGGACAACATATTCTATTCTTTTGTCTTAAGCTTACAGGGTGTGTGAACAGGTTGAGCTTTTCCTTGACAAACTGTAGTACTTCAAATATATAAAAGCAAGGAACTGTAAGGATGCCCAATTTTATAAAGTATGGCTTACAACTATCACTTTGCTTTAGTCCACACATAGCCCTTACGCATCTCTTTTGTGACTTAAATACAATTTCTTTATTGGTAGAATTCCCTCAGAAAATTATCCCATAGCGAAGCATGGATGATGCATTTCCGTGATATGCAGTCATTAGGGTAGACATATGTGCCACTTTAGCAAGCATATAGAGGGCATACGAGTATTTATTTATTTTTAAACTAAGGGACTCAATATGTAATTTCCAATCCAATTTATTGTCTATGTTTAAGCCAAGAAATTTTGTGCATTCCACTTCATCCACTTTATGTCCTAAATAATTTACTGAAATGTCATGTATCTTTGTTAAATGATTTTTAAATATCATAAAGTTAGTTTTTGTCAAATTAATTGTTAGATTATTTATTGTCAACCATTGAACTACATAGCTTAGTGTATCATTAAGGTAATTTTCAATAATAGATTTAGTGGTACCTTGAAATAGAATTCTGCTATCATCAGCATAAAGAATTGTTTTATGGTTAGTAATTAAGGGTAGATCGTTGATATATAAAATAAACAATAAAGGCCCCAATACACTGCCTTGTGGTACACCTACAGTAACATTTTTAGGCTTTGATATGTATTTGATTTCCTTTTTTTGGTTAGGACATATCTTAATAATTACTGTAGATTGTTTGCGGTTACTCAAATATGACGATACAAGATCCAAAACATTTCCTCTGATACCATAAATATATAGTTTCTGTAATAGTATGCTATGTTTAACGCAATCAAAAGCTTTAGATAAATCTGTAAAAAGAGCACAACCTATCATGTTATTATCTATATTTTTCATGACAGTTTCCAAAAAAGAGTAGATAGCCATATTTATGCTTTTACACTTTCTAAACCCAAACTGCTCCTTACTAAATACTTGTTTCGTTTCAAGAAAGGTGTATATGTCATTATATATAACTTTTTCAAACACTTTAGATATGATAGGAATTAGAGCTATAGGGCGGTAGCATGTCATATCCCGTTTATCATTCTTTTTGAACAAGGGTTAATAATGGCTGGTTTTAGTTTGTCAGGATATTTACCTTGAATTATACATAAGTTTCCTATGTGACAAAGTACCGGTGAAATTGATGTGGCTATTATTTTTAATGTATTAGTTGTTATATCATCATATCCCGTGCTAAAAGTATTTTTTAAGTTTAATATTATTTTCTTTATGTCATTTGGAGCTTTGGGATTCATAAATAAGGAATTTAACTGTCGGTAATTATTGATTAAGTCTTTACTAATGCTGTCATGATTATTTCTTTGCTCAGATACTTGGTTAATGAAAAAATTATTAAATGTTTCTGCTATTTGTAGAGGATCTTTAATTCTTGTTCCATCTTTATATATCTCTTCAATTTCTGCTTTAGGTAAATTTAGTTTAGACTCATTTATTACTTTCCACGTGGCTTTACTTTTGTTGGTTTGTTTTTCCTGTATTTCCATAAAAGTTCTCTTTTGCGTTTGCAACATTTTTTTATACCTTTAGTTATCCATTGAGGACGTTTTTTAAGGGGCACTTTAATCAATATCTTAGGTTAGCACAAACTGTAAAATAATAGTATTGTGTCGTGGAATATGTTAAAAGCGGTATTCGCGCCATCACAATCAAATACATCTTTAAAAGTTAGTGATTCAATGCATGCTTTATATTTTGAAATATTGGTTTTATTGTAATCCCTTTTTTCTACATATCAATGCTGAAGGTGATTAGTTGGTTGCACAGGACAATTTAAGATTTGTGCTGTATGGTCAGATAGCGCAAATTCTAATACTTCACTAGTACAGCCACGTATGTTGTGTATAAAGTTATCTAGGCAGGTGCCGGATACTATTCGTGTCGGTTCTTTTATTTGTATACGTAAATTGAATGACGTACATAATTCTAACAAAAAACAACTTTCTTTCGATTTTTTTAATATATCTATATTGAAATCACCACAGACCATAATTTTTTAATTCTGGTAAGTGAGATCTTTTAAGATTGATTCAAGTGTTTTAATAAATATATCCATACATTCATTATTTTGTTTTGGAGGACGATAGATACATATAATATATATTTTGTGGTTTATTAATTATATCCCAGAACATTCCACTATGCCTTCTTTTGAGCATGATTTGATATTATTAACAAAAACAAAACCGACTTTAAACTAAAAAGCAAAAAACTAAATATTTAACTGACTTTTTCTACAAAATCTTGAAGTCGGAGTCAAGAAAAACATAAAAAACGACTTTTACGTGTTTTTGTTAAAAAAATATTTTAATTTTTAGTTGCGCTAATACTTGAATAGCTTTTGAAATAATATATTAAGCGCCTGTAGAAATTGTACTACTGGCACGCGTATACAAGCTTTTTTCCGTAGAATTTAGGCGCACGGCGTTCTTTAATAAGTAATGGTTACTCTCGGTTTCCCTGGAATCTACTCAACAGATCCTGACTTGGTGACCATGGCACCACCTCGGAAGTATAGACTAACGATTAAAGAAAATAATTTGAAAATCGGTTTAGAATTAACGGAGATATCGTGTTACGAAGAAGTCTGTAATCAATTTTCGTGGGTTTCTCTAACTCCTTGGAATCCACTCATCAGATCCTGATATGGTGATAATGGGACCAAATCGGGAGTATAACCTTTCGATTAAAAAAATATTTGAAAATTGGTTCACAATTGACGGAGAAATCGAGTAACGAACATACAAAAAATAATAATAATAACACAGAGGAATGGAGAACCTCCTCCATTTTGAAGTCGGTTAAAAATAAGCAAAAACGAAGACGTGATAAAACGTTCTTGTATACATCGTTACATATTATATACATCGTTCATAAATTATCGTTGACAAAATATTGTTTGTCAGTTCATAAATATTGATTTGTTATGGATCTCATAATGATGACTCAGATACCGATTATATGAATAATACATTGATGTTTTAAAATATCGAAATTATATAATAAATCTAAAGTCACTTGTAATATTTGGCTACAGCTGACAGAAACAGTACTCACGATGCTGTAATTGTGAGTTTTTGGCGGGAACTGAAAGGAGATGCTGTGCTGTGCAGTTTTATTTTCTAAAAATGTGTAAAATTACTCTAAAATTTTAATTACATTGAAATAATTTAAAATATAAAACTGTATAATATAGAAATGCTCAATTTCTGAAATAAATGAATTATTATAATTATAATTATTATTAAAATGAACAATAGTTGTAGGATATTGATAGTTTTTGAGTATTAATTATGTGTTTTGTAAGAAATGTGAACTGTATAGTCAAATGTGGCCTTTTGAGTTGTCACAAGAACTCAGTTGAATGACACCAGCTGATAACCTACAGTTCAGCTGTGCTACACATAGGCTTATGAAAATGAAGAAACTACATTATAATAATCTAAGATCTGGCTTAAAAGCCTAGCTGCCAAGCCATAAACCTAAGCTCTAATTGTCAGTATTGTCATTATCAGTTAATGTTATGTATCACTATCAGTCTGTCTTAAGGTTCAAGTTCAAGTACCAATTTTAGGTTATAATATATCGGTAACATTTGTTTAAAGTTTCCAGTTTATAAAAGTAGTCTGTGGTTTATAGTAATAGTTTAGTTTCATACAATCATTAGGACAATTAATCTGGACCCAATTACCATGATATTACGTGTTATTTGGGGGCGTTTGAGCATGATAAGAAAATATAAAAATTAATAATAAACCGTGCAAGATGCAAATGTGTACATTGCTCCTGTCGATATGTCTTTAGAAAATACACTAAAAGAAGCCTGCGATGGACTTAGATCTAACAGGGCAACTGAACGCAAGAAAAATGGTGAAATTCTCAAAGAATTCCTAACTAGAAATGCAGTTCCGTCTTTATTAAAAGAGAATACTCTAAATAAAAGGGGATACACTTGGAGTGATTTGTTTGATGATATCAACGATTATGTTATGAAGGTAAATTAATCCTTTTCCTGTGAATTATGTAATAAGATTTAAATCTTTTTAGTTTTCTGCTTTAAAATGATTTCCAATTTTCCAAGTTATTGTAAAAGATGTTAGCGCCTTTTATGTATGTACAGATATGGTTTTAAGGTAAATCTATAGACGTTTGTTGAATGAATTTTAAGTAGCAGGGTGGTGGAATGGGGATGGGGAGGCATACTTACCCCTAAGGCTGCGACTTAACAATCTGATATACAAATTTTAAGTAATGGGTGGGCATAGTGGGTAGGGGGAGGTATACTTACCCCTACTACAACCCCTAAGGTCTGGAGGTCTTAATTTTTGTTATTTTAAAAACATAACCCCACTTATTTTTGTTGTAAAATTGTGTCACTTTTGATAATAACAAACTGTGATTTGAGTTTATGAATATACTCACGAATTGTTTATGAATGTACTCACGAATTACACATAACTGCCAGAACTTTTTGTAACACTAAAACTGTTTTTAATGTAGAAGTTTTAAATTTAATTGAGGCATAACTACTACAAAATTCATGCATATAATCAATTGATTAAAAAGTGTCAGTTTTTACTGTCACTTGTTTTTAATGGCTTGGCTAACAAGGTTAGATGATAAAAATAAATTAATTGATATGTCAATAATACTTATCGATTATCAATTAAGAAATTCAAAATCTTAGTTTTAATTAGTATATTGTTTCATATAATTTTAGGAAATCAACATATTTCTATAAAAAGAAAATATTGACAAATATTTTGCAATTCTTATTGCCACTATTTTATTCCTTTTTAGTTAAGTGAATGTGCTTTTAAAGTTAATTAAATTATATAGGCACCATATTTTATTTAAAGAAATCCCTTACCTGATAACAGCCGAGCGAGTGAAGCAAGCGTACCGCTGCAGCGGACGGCGAGTACCAGAACCGACTGGTTACCATTTACTATTTATTTTATACACACAAACAGTATGACGCCTTAAAAGTCTCATATGAAACATTTGTTTTATTTATCAATTTAGTGGACGAATAGCAAGTTGGTTTTAAATATGACAATGAATCAATATATTAATGATATCAATTTTTAAATATATTGCTGAATTTTATTTTTAATATAGGTTAAATATAAATTAATGTGATTACATAAAAAAAACATCGTCTTTATTGGTCGCCATTTTGAATGCTTACTCTTGTAGTGTATATGAATGTGTTCTGTTGTTTTTTCTTCATTTTCATCCAATTAAGCTGGTTTTTGGTTATTTTGGCTCTTTTTATGTTGATTACTGGCTTTTTTTTGAACTTTGAAAGGATTTTTCAACTTTGGACCTATGATAGAAGTGCAATATTAGCGAAAAAATAAGTGAGGTTATGTTTATTAAAAAAAATATATTTCAAGATCTCCGGACCTTAGGGGTTGTAGTAAAGGTAAGTATGCCTCCCCCCTCCCCAGTTCACCACCCCACTATTTAAAATTCCTGTATTAGAATGCTATAGATTTACCACCCCTACTACAACCCCTATGGTCTGGAGATCTTCACTTTTTTTTTAATAAACATAACCTCACTTATTTTTTTATTAATTGCACTTATAAACTTGAACATCCTTTTAAATTCAATAAGAAAGCCAGTAATCAACATAAAAAGAACCAAAAAACAGTGTAAGTCATCAAAAAATGAAGAAATATGTGTTTAGAGATATACTTATGGCTTATTTATAATCAATTAAACTGTTTTTGAGTTTGGTATTCACAGCCCTTGTGTTTTAAATGTGTATGTTGGTATTCAAGTAAATATGAATAAACAAATATATTTAGCATTTAAGAGTTCTTTCCTAATTCAGTTCATGTTGAGGTGCCATGTTTATCATATTTGCACATTATTCAATATTCATTCAAAATAGAGTTGCCACTACATGAATTTGCTAAACCAACTGAAGTGTCTGCTTTAAATATTATATATATGATTTGGGGATTTAATGAGTATGAAGTGTTTTAGAATAATCTTCAAGTAACACCATGGTTTTAGTAGGTATATATCATTGGTTGACATGAAGGAGGGGTTTCTTGTCTTAACCCAATATTAAATATTTGGGATTTGTTAAATGTTTAATTTACTTCTCTCCAAAGATAAAAATAATTCTTTGATATAATTTAAGTCTGTATTTATATCTATCCAGCTATCACATTTTTTATAGATGATTAATTTTTATATCTATAAATAAATATAAAGGGAAATTGGTCTACCATACAAATTTTCATCCCCTATTTAAGTGTGTATTAAAATAAATCTATTTAAGAGTTATCTAAGGAGCCATATCATACACAAATATAAGAGGAATATCAATTTATTAATCTTTAAAATTGTATTAAATTAACAATTCAAAATGTACATTAAAAATTAATCTACATATTGATTACAGATTATCAAATACATATCATAATTCTAATGTTTTATTACAGGAACTTGAAAAATATGAAACTTTAAAAACATTTGACAATGTAATAAGACCACTTTTAACATCACTATTAAATTTATGTGTATCTGGAGCCAATAAAGGTAATCTAGCAATAATTATTTGTTATACACACATCAACACTATCTATGCTAATAACATTAACTATTCTAAGTCATACTACTACTACACACAAAAATAGATTTATTTTAGTTTGAATAGTTTACATAGATAGTGTTGTTTTGTGTATTAGTTATGTCTTCAATTAGACCTACATTGATTCTTTTATATTACCAATTCAAGTCTCACCCTATTAATTAATTTGAAACAACAAATATATATATATATATATGTCGGGTTCACGGCGTGCGAACGACACGACACCGAGAATAACAATAATAATCTGAAATATTATAATCAAAGTTTATTACACTAGAATTATTACAATATTAAATACAGCACAATAATACACGGAAATATTAGGACAACTCCAAGAGTTGCATCCACGCTTGTCAGGCGTCGAGCAGCAATTTACCCTCAAAGAATACTGCGATTATCAAGCAGTAATTATCGACCAGAAGACGACTTGGTTGTAGAATGGTCTGTTGAAGACTGTCCCCTCTGCCCGAACACCGCGTATTTAAGATCCTCGTAGCGCGCCGTAGAGACAATATCCTGTAATGCTTTGGCGCCACTTCAGTTCCGCTTTCTTCATAAAACCAACTTCCGCCATCCATATTAACTTCCAACTTCCGGTTACTCCATTTCCGATATTCGTCACTTGATAATAAATGCCTCTACGTTGACATCCGGTTATATGACTACTTCCGCCATATGGTTACTTTATAATAACAAACACAATTCCTAAACACACACACACACACATATATTATTAAAATATATATTATTTTTAATTCATAGCCACATAATGATAATAGCAATATTATTGTATGGCTACAAAATAAAAAATATAAAGATTTCTTCATATCTTTAATAAATTGAGAGGATACCAATCACTTGGGGGCAACAATGGTATACCTAGTCTTGCCATAAATATTGTAACAAGATTTTTTTTTCTATTACAAATAACATTTATAAGTTTTACAGTGTGTTAGTTTAATACATAAATATAAAACAATTTAAAATATAAAAAGCTTATTCGAAGTGGTCTTCATTGGCTGCAATACATTCCTTTAAACGTTGAGGCCAGTTATCAATAGAAGCACGCACTCTTTCGATGGGAAAATTCTTCACTGCCAATCATATGGATTGTTTTAGGGACTCCAAATTATCATGGTGTTTAGAGCAAGCCGTATTCTCTAAAACTGACCATAAATCATAATCCAGCGGATTAAGATCGGGACTAGACGACGCCCAGTCTTCAGCTCTGATGAAGTCCGAAACGTTCGTTTCCAACCAAGACTGTGTGGACTGAGCTTTATGACCCGGCGCCGAGTCTTGCTGGAAGGACCATTCTTGGTTATTGTTACATGGTGTTGTTAAGGCGCTTAACTACCTTCTCAAAAATGGTATCTTGATACATTTGTGCCGATGTTTTGATACCTTTTTCACAAAAATATGGCTCAGTCACTGCTTCATAGCTAACACCCCACCAAACCATCACTGAAGACGGATAATGGCCACGTTGCACTCTGTCGACTAATTGAGAAGCTTCCTTAGAGCTTTGAGCATAAATACGGTCATTTTGTTTGTTAAAATGTTGCTCAATTGTAAAAAAATTCTCATCCATAAACAAAAATTTTCTGTGACCTCCCTTTGCGCACCGCTTCAGTAGTTGTTTAGATTTTACCACCCTATTCTTTTTTAAATTATGAGTTAAGAAATGACCAGTGCGTCTCTTATAGGCTGCAAGTCCTAAGTCATCTTTTAAAATATGTGACATGGTTCTAGGTGATATCTTCATCTCCCGAGATAAAATCTTTTGCTTTCGGACAGGATTTCTTCGAATTCTTTCCCTTACTACTTTGACCACCTTTTTTGTACGAAAACTACGTGGACGGCCAGATCTTTTTCTGTCACAAACAGAGGAGGTCTCATTGTACCTATTAATAGCCCGGTACACAAACATTTGACTAATACCCAGCGTATGGAGAGTTTTAAAAATTGCATTTGGCTCCATACCTACTTTGTGTAATGCAATCACAACGATTCGGTTCTCTTTATCACACCATTCCATTTTAATATCGCAAAATGTTGTACAATGTATATAAAAATGACAGATTCTAAATTCAAATGTAATATTTTATTTCTTTTTAATTGTAACAGTATTTATCGCCAGACTAAGTAGTTTCCCCTATATGTATCAAATTATTGTTATTTGTCTTAAACTTTTTGTTTAATAGGTGAGGCATACATAAAATGTGAGAAGATTATGGATGCCTGTTTGATAATTTTAAAAGATAACAGACTGTCGAAAGGCATCGGAGATGCTTATTTCACTGTGTTGTACAGACATGTGTTACCATATCAACATTACGTGGGATGTATTACACCTACAACATGGGAGGGTATGTGTTATTTTATTCATAAAATACGTATAATACTGACTGATTGAACTTTTCTGATTATATGAAGTACAATGAGTATTAATAGCATTTTTGTTTTGATCAGTCTAAGATTGTATTGTAGATAATACAGCCTTCGAATTATTTGTTGTCTGCAGTTGTAGTTGTCTGCTAGATATAGGCTTGCCTAAGTTTGCGTCACTAGTTTTTGTTTGCGCTAGTTCTCCGTTTTCTTTATCCAGTCCTTGCCTTCAACCTCACGTAGGTTGTTGATCAACTGGACTTGCCCAAGGTCTTAAGTACCTAAAATTAATTTGTGACTGCCAATATGTATTGTCTTTTGTATTAAGAAGCTGGCAAACAGGCGGACACCCAGCTAATGGAAAGTGTTCACCTGGCCTGTAGACATTTACAACAGAAGGGACAAAGCCGATGCTGTGCCAGCTTTTAGGGTAGGATAAGAGGGGCGGGATAGAGGGATTAGACGGGAGCATTGGGATAAAGGGGATAGGAGGATAAGTGGGAAATCTGAACTCACTCATTGTATGAAACACAATTAGCTCAAGGCTGAGCTGGTATTGTATGTTTATACAGCGCCATCTATAAAATTCATTGGCTCTTGTTACAATTTAACTAGTATGTTAAAGTAACTAAATCTCTTATTTAATATCTTGAATAATTTCCAGAACTTTTAGAAGTGTGTATATCAGCATGTACAACAAACATTTCAAAACTTGATGATTTCACCAAGTTAAGAATTGTATTGCTTGTTATGAAAAATGGTAAGAATAATTGTCAATTTGTTGTACCTTTGAGGGATGCTCTCCATAATTTGAAGAAGTGCTTTTTAAAATTGGAGAACGATAAGAAAGTTCAAGAAGTAATTATGGACATTACAATTCTTCTTCTGGAATCGGTAATGACCTTATTATTAACATCAACATGTAAATATTTACATTTTTATGACTTGAAAGTTAAAATTGGTATTTTTCATATCCAAAAATATTACAATATCTACAATAAAATTTTGAATTGAAGAATATTCATAATAGTATTTATATTACAAATATTCTTTAATTATTTATTATAGTGTAGTATTATTAAGTTGTTACTACTGGACTATAACCAAAATAATACTTTATCTCCCCAAGCATATAACAATTTTATAATGTCTGATAATTTAGTTTTTCTGTCTCCAGTTGTCTGCAGAGAGTAGACTAACGATGTGCCAGTTTTCCGAAGAAATACTCCCATTAGTACTAAAATTTTATACTCAAAGCATGGATCGAAAGAAAAAGGTAAATATGACATTTACATAATTTTCTTTAAATATTATAATGGTGTTCACTTATATCTTAGCTAACTTTTAAAAAAATGTGTATAGTTTAATATACACAATTTTTTTTAGTGTTAACTCTTAGTTAAATTAATACATGATAAGTTTTGTGTTTTAACTTTAATTCCTAAATAACTACTTTACTAAAAATAAAGCAGCAAGTTTATAACACCTTTTTCTGTAAGTGTTTAAAATGCTGATAATTTAATGAATATTACCCTCAATCTTTGGAAATGTGTGATTCAAATTATCAAGAATTGTTTGTTTAAATATCTGAACGTTTTGTGTATTTAGCTGATGCCAAGTATTTCTGAATATTCAAGTTTTAGTATAATTTTCCAGTATAAGTCTGCCAAATTGTAGTTTTCTGACTGATGTCAAACAAGGGAGTTCTCCTAGCAAGATGTTGATTAAATGCGTTTTTTGGTACTGTAGCCAAATAAGGAGAACATGGGGGGTGTTTCAACTCTATAGAACCCTTCATTGAACGCGGACTACCAAGCACTTACCTATTTTGTTCAGATTTCATGGCTAACTTCGGAAATAAAGCAGGAAATGGTTATTTTTTATATATTTTTAGATATACCTAAAAATGTGAAACAGAAACTATATTTGAGATGTACAAAACGGATAAGTGGCAAAACGAATCGCAACAACGTAAAACTTTAAGTTAAAATTTTGTTGCGATTCGTTTTGCCACTTATTCGTTACGATTCGTTTTTCCACTTGTCCGTTGAAGTTTCAATTCTACTATGTGTCCCAGCACACATTTCGATGATTTACTGCAAATTATGATTATGGTTAGATTAGGTACATTTTAAATGAATGGATTTTTTATTTAAACGTATTTTATTTTATCAAACAAAAAAACTGAATTCGATCCGGAACCAAAAAATGCATCCATAGTCTACTCTAAAATTATGCCGCCTCTCACCACGTCTATTCTAAATTTATGCCGCTCCTCCACGCTTTTTCGTGACAGAAAAAGCCTAAGACCCCCCGTCTATATAGAAGTTTCACTTCAAAAAGAGTACTTTGATTTTATAGTTCAATTGATATTATTGTTCAACTTATAAATTTCCAGGTTCTCTTTTGCCTTTTTCAATATAAAAAAATGTTTTCTCAAATTCAACTCTATATTTTGTAGACATACCAACCTTTAACATGTGTGCTTTCCATAGCTCAAGCTTTAATAGTTTCTGGTATTATCTGCTATAACACACAGACAGTTAGACAGACATTGAAGTAAGATCAAGTTTTATCTGTACAGGAATGGAGAAAGAGTACAATTTCCTCGGACCTGTAGTATGAAGCGAGAAAACAACTCACAGTCAGATGGTAGCGTATTTGCCCGTCTGGATGGCTACCATCCCTGGTCTAGGCCGCCATAACAATCTTGCGTTGTGTTCCGGCGTTAGTGGCCAGGTTCCAGTCTCCGTTTAGAGAGCGGCAGCACATTGGTAGCACCTTTAGTGTTACAAATGTCCATAGGCGATGGTAATAGTTTTCCATCAGGTGGGCCTTCTGCCTGCCTGCTGAAGTCATGCAATAAAAAAAGATTATCGTAAGATATTTTATAATTTACCTTCAACTATTGGAAACCTAAAAAGAAGATTACACTGACAAATAATTTAAGGTAAGAAAATGTATTAAAGTTACCTACTAATTTGGTCAATTTCAGATATTATTATTCAAACTGTTAAATGGAGTACTACTTTTACATCATCCAAAAGGTAGACTACAAAAGGAAGAAGGCAGCTTGGCTAAAGATTGGGAAATATGGAACAATCATTTGAACAATATTACGGAAATCGTATCTTTGGAAGTAGTTTACTTGCAAAAGAATCGCAAACAAAACGACATGACACTTAAAGCTAATGACGATTTTTACACACTTGCAGCTAATGTGTATTTCCAAGTAAGCTCCTTTTTAATTATTCTACGGTGTAACATGACGTTGCTTCGTTCTAAGGCGCGACAAAGATAGGCGATAAGAAACAGTATTAATTACCACTCAATTTTTAATGGCAAGAAGGAATAGGAATAGTAAATAGCGGGAAAAGTTACAAATACCTTCGTTATTTCGTCGTCATCAGCTAATCGCAAAACTTCCCTAGATTGCGCCACATTCTTTTATACAAATCCTCAGATTTCCTCATTCTGCCCCTAAAGTTGACTTTGCAGGACATCGGGCCGGAGGGCGTCTTACAATACGTTCTCCAAAACGTGGTAGAGACCAGGTGGCGGAGGGAGCAGATGTGCCTTGGAGTAGAAACCCCAAGACACATCTGTTCTATCTGCCATCGTTCCTGGGATAAACGTGACCGGACCATTACCACTTCATATTACTAATTTTGCAAATTTTAAGGCGAATTTGGACCTCCTAGGCGTTGGTTTGTTACTGCCCGTATTATGGATAAAACTTATATATTAACTTAGTCTGGTCATAAATACTGTTACAATTAAAAAGAAATAAAATATTACATTTGAATTTGAAATCTGTCATTTTTATATGATTGTTCATTGTGTTTTTTCATTTTGGCGCCAATACATTGAACAATATTTTGCGATATTAAAATGGAGTGGGGTGATAAAGAGAACCGAATCGCTGTGATTGCATTACACAAAGTAGGTATGGAGCCAAATGCAATTTTTAAAACTCTCCATACGCTTGATATTAGTCAAATGTTTATGTACCGGGCTATTAATAGGTACAATGAGACCTCCTCTGTTTGTGACAGAAAAAGATCTGGCCGTCCACGTAGTGTTCGTACGAAAAAGGTGGTCAAAGCAATAAGGGAAAGAATTCGAAGAAATCCTGTCCAAAAGCAAAAGATTTTATCTCGGGAGATGACGATATCACCTAGAACCATGTCGCGTATTTTAAAAGATGACTTAGGACTTGCAGCCCATAAGAGACGCACTGGTCATTTCTTAACTCATAATTTAAAAAAGAATAGGGTGGTAAAATCGAAACAACTACTGAAGCGGTACGCAAAGGGAAGTCACAGAAAAATTTTGTTTACGGATTAGAAGATTTTTACAATTGAGCAACATTTTAACAAACAAAATGACGGTATTTATCCTCAAAGCTCTAAGGAAGCTTCTCAATTAGTCGACAGAGTGCAACGTGGGCATTATCCGTCTTCAGTGGTGGTTTGGTGGGGTGTTAGCTATGAAGCAGTGACTGAGCCATATTTTTGTGAAAAAGATATCAAAACATCGGCACAAATGTATCAAGATACCATTTTTGAGAAGGTAGTTAAGCCCCTTAACAACACCATGTTCAATAACCAAGAATGGTCCTTCCAGCAAGACTCAGCGCCGGGTCATAAAGCTCGGTCCACGCCAGTCTTGGTTGGAAACGAACGTTTCGGACTTCATCAGAGCTGAAGACTGGCCATCGTCTAGTCCCGATCTTAATCCATTGGATTATGATTTATGGTCAGTTTTAGAGAGTAAGGCTTACTCTAAACGCCATGATAATTTGGAGTCCCTAAAACAATCCATACGATTGGCAATGAAGAATTTTCCCATCGAAAGAGTGCGTGCTTCTATTGATAACTGGCCTCAACGTTTAAAGGACTGTATTGCAGCCAATGGAGACCGCATTCGTTTTTAGTTTTGAGCATTCCAGCATAAATACGTCACTTTTCTGATGTCAATTAAGCTGTCAAATTCTCCTATAATATAATACACCCATAAAGTTTGACACACAGAGTACATTAATGTTAATGTACTCTGTTTGTCAAACTTTATCAGTTGAAAGTTCAGTGAAAGCGTCAAAAACATCTTACATTTGCATATAATCGTTGGTTTACTTTTTATATTATATAAGTTTTATCTATGGGTTTACTCCAAGAACACATTAAGATAAGACAAGGTATAGTTTATTTGCAAACATTTTATAATTATAAGATCTCACAGTTAACAAATTATAGTGTAGCGACGTGCTTTGCCATTTTTAGTGTGCAAAACTTACAAAAACAGATGGTGCGCTATATACGTATCTATAATATTATAAAATTCTAAAAATGCTGTGTTTGTATATTAAGTTATTTAAAAAAAATAAACTATATAAACGATGGAGAACACAATGTAACTTTTTTAGATTTCTTGTCTGTTCGGGATTTATGTAAAAACTACTGGGCCCATTTCGCTGCGGTTCCGCTGATTGGCAGCAAATTATTATACTTAAAATCTGCGCTACCTTTTATCCTTGGAATCCCGCGGGAATTTTTCTGGGAATGATTTAAAGTGGTCAGATTAAAAAAGAAAATCGAACTCCAATATGATTTTTTCAATTGATCGATAGCAAATTTATATATCATATCCTAGTAATTCAATAAAATAGGAGACTATTTACTTGTTCTGTTAATCAATTCATAAAAATATATTTTTAAGGTATTTTCACGCTCAGGTGAATTAACTGAGGACAAAAATTTACCGAAAAGGCCAAGATTAAGCTTTAATAACATTAAAACATTCAATAATATCATAGAGGAGCTCAAACAAAGTTACATACCTTGGTAAGTTACTGTTGAAGTAAACATAGACAGTAGTTAACGTATTATTGTACACCATTGCAATTAACCATCGCAATCGTGTGTATATTAATCAGTTAAAGGCTCATCATTCAAAACTTTGTTTTTACTGATTAATATCGTTAAGTCCACATATCACCTTATTAACAATAGTTATACCGAGGTTTATACGCCTCATTAAAGAGTTAAAAAAGGGTTATTCATAATTGTGTACTTTATTCTGAATATAACACTTTTTTAACTCCTAAGGAAGTTATAATTAGACTTAATAAAATCCATTCCATCAAAAACATTATTTCCAGGTTGGGAATTATAAATATTTATTTAGATAAGTTTGGTAACTCATTGCCTGATAGAGAATATTTATTATTATTGACATACACTGAGAGTATTGTTACCAAAAATCCCTTCGATTATATGTGGGATATTTTCGAATCATTTACCACTTATGTATTAAAAAATTTGAAAACCCACTTTTCAAATATGAAAACGGCATATGAAACTGTATTGACGGCTTTGTGGAATTCTTGTGTACGGTAAGTTCATAGTTGTATTAAAATAATTTTAAAATATGTTCTTATAATGTTTCGTCTGCCTGCAAATATAAATCATCTGTTAAATATTTTGATAATTGCAATATGATACTTGTATCAAATATTATTATACTACTGCATTATTAAGAGACAATCTATTTTCTTCTTTAGAAATTCAACACTTAACAACATGGCCCACTCAGCTGTCCATAAAATGATGGCGCTTTTGTTATCTCTGGAATTCCTTGATTATTCAAAAGTGCATCCTTTAATTAAGCTGTATTATGATAAGGGAATGCCCATAACCAATAGTAGTATAAAAACATTGAACATAATATTTCATAAGTTCTTTAGTAAATGCTGCGCGAACCAGTCGCGGATTAACTTATTTAAGTGGTTCATTGAAGGTGAAATAGACTCTATAGAAGTGAGTTGTCTTAAAGAATTTATTTCAAGATTGATGGCCAATGATAATATCATTGTTATGGAAAGTGATAAAGGGACTTTCACATGTCTGTATTTACACAATGTGATGTTTAATTCAATTGAAGATTGCGTTTTGTTCAGTGAATTTGAATTTGAAGAACCGACAATTCCAACAGATGTAGATAATAAAATTGAAGATATCATCAACTTAAATATTGACATTGATAATCAAATACAAATATACTTAAAAGAAAGTCTAAAAACATTTGTTGCAAAGTTGGAAAAAAATGAAATCGATTTTGTTAAATATGCAAAGTTTTTAAATTTAATTCTTCTTTACCTTGATACTCTATTGAAGTACAATGAAGAAATCCGAAGTGATATTAAATCTATGGAAGTTTACTGTGTCTTGAAACATGCGTTGAGGATAATGTGTCAGAAATTGCATTTAGTTCTTAAATCTGATGCACAAATAGTAGTCAAAATTACATCAGTGGATATAGTTACTCAATTCTTGAAACACAATTATGATATAGTTCTCAATACTGACTTAAGGTCATGTTTTTATGAAGATCTTTTCAAATATATCAACCGAATACTTGCTTCTGAAAATGTAAATGAAGATTATGATGTCATTGAACAAAACGAAGACGACATAAATAATAATACATTGAAACATAACTGTATATACCTGTTAGCAGCATTTTGTAGAAGGGAGGGCGATTATCGAGACGATATTATCGATTTTATTTTGGATCCTAAGTGTTATAACTTTAAATCTGATTTTCAATGTGTTTTGAATTGTGTTGAACTATTGCTGGATGTTAATGTGGAGCAGCCACCGCTTGGTAATTATTTTATATAATTGTTTATTGTTTAATAAAAAATCGGCTAAGTATGTATTAGTCCATGTACAGCGAATAGTCTTTTAGAGATATAAAACGTCCACTGTTTTTGTCATTCGGCTATGGCGTCCTGGCAAGAATTTAACCGAAAATACACCATATCTCAAAAAATTACATCACGGATTTTGTTCAAACAAGTTGAAAGTATTTTTAAACGCTTTCATTTTTTCATGATTTTCCTTTCATTTTTTACACCTTTTCCTGCTTTGTAAGAAAGTATCAATGTATTCTTGTTTTAAATAAAAACATATAAAGGCAAATCTATCGATATGCTTATATGTGTACTTAATATTATGTCAACTCTCAGTTACTTGACCAGCCCTATTTATTATTGGTTTTATAGCGTTATATGGGAAGAGTAACATCTTCCTGGTACATTCGAAATAGATCTAGTAGTTTTTGAGAAAAATGACTGACGTAAGTTGACAGACGGAGGACGGAGACATGATTATTTTATTTTTGCAAAAGTGGTTGCGGAGCTTGCGGGATTTTCAGTGATTTAAAAAAAATATAGTATTGGCTTTATATTAACAATTTTGTTTACAGATTTAATATTAACTCTAATCCAGAATATGTGTAAGAATTTGTACAGAGACTCAGTTGCATCTTACGGTATACTTTCAATTTTGAAAAGAATCCTTGATAAAATTGATTTTCTAGAGGATAATAAAAGACAGAATTGTTATATTATGGTAAAAAGTTACCTTTTGAGGTGTAAGCAAATGTATTACCCACCTAAAGTTGTCGGATTAATATTAGAGTGCGCTATTAAAATTGCTGCATTGAAACGTCAAGACAAGTATAATTTTGACAGTACTGATATATTCGAGGAGACGGTTATTGATAAAATCAAAGGAGACACACAAAGTATTCGTCTTTACGCATCTTATTTGTTAAAAGACTTGTTTGAATATTATTCTGAAGATGATGTTGAAATGTTCCAGAAGAATTTGTTTGATATATTTCTGGTAGATGTATGTTATATTTTTATCGCTATTTGATATTCATATTGTCTTGGAATTCTTGAACTTTGGATTTGTTATATTACAACTGTCATGGGGTTTTTAGGTATCCAGAAAACGCGAAGTAATACTAAAAGATGAAGCGGCCAACAGAACATTAGTCGTGCTTCATGCATTACGAGCATTAGCAGAAACAAAAAGATCTTTAATGCAGAAACACATTACTGCAATATTGAAATTGCAAAAGGAGAAATCACTCGATAAAAACTTACTAAAGAAAGTACTTAATATAATTATAACTAAGACTCAACAACAAGACGTTAAAACGTATTTGAATAAGAATATTATTTCTATTTTATGTTACTGGTACACAAATGATATGTCGATTGAAGATTTACCTGTGTATTTGTTTGGATGTGATGATTTAAAATGTTTTATTGAGATGCACCTACATTGGCTTCTTCCCGCTGAAATTATATGGGCAGTAAAGGGTAACATTCAAGAAAGTAAAATTCTAAAGCAAGCTATGCAAACTACTGGTTACCCTATGGATATTATTATACAGGTGTACTTTTGTGCCTCTATATTATACATATATATTATACTGGCTCTGCAAGAACGTAGCTTGGTCTTCAAAAATGTGATTTGAGACAAAGGGACTTAAACCCTACAAAAATAACATTTTCGAATACATTGACTTTACTTTAAAAATACCAAATCTTCGTATATAATTAATCGTGGAAGCTTTAATGACTATATTGAACTGTAACTTTTTCGAGCCACGTTGTTCTTGTAGAGAGATAATATATTCTATAAGAAATATATTATGGGGTTAAGAAATAATAACAAATCAATAATAATGTTTTCTTTTTTGTTTTAGAAAAAATTTAACCACTTAATTCTTATGTGTATGCCTTACAAGGTAGTTGAGAAATATAATTTGGATTATACGGGATACGAAAGTTTAACTTCATTTAAGAAATCAACAGAGTATGCTAATAAAATGTTTCAACAGACTTGTCTGATATTAAAAAATGATACTTGGAATAATCTCTTTATTGAGAATATTGGAGAGTTGGTATCACTCTCTGCCTTGAACTTGTGCGATTCTGAAGAAACTAGAAAACAGTTCAAGGTTAATATAGAAGGCACCCCTAAACACTACTTTTATACCAAATCAGTTTTTACCGCTATATTAAACTTTTTTGCAGTAAGTAAAATGCATAATTATATATCATTTATGTTTTTGGAATATTTAGTCTTGCTTTGATATTGGTTACGATTACTAAGGAAGAAGTGTTTGCTTCTTTCATCAATTGCATCCTTGTTATTTTTAGGATTTTATATGATTTTTTGTTGAATTTTCTTATATTTTTTTGTATTTTTAAGGAATGTACAGAGGAGAACATAATGGAATATCTCTGTGAAAATCACTCAATAACAATATTTAAAACTTTATTTCGATTATGGCAAAACGTTCTTATAGAGAAAGTATTTAAGTTAAAAATTCTAGCATTGCATGCCTATATGATATTTGTTGATAATATTCCATTTGGGTATACTTCAGATGCTTTCATTTGCAACTTTGTTTGCAAAAGCTTTGTTGAGGTATTAAAAGAATGTAAAAATCGTGAGGAAATCAAGGTGTATGCCCAAGAACTCAAAACAGTTTTGCAAAAAATGTTTCGTAGCCAATTGGGATTTGCACGCAAGAAAATTGATCAATTGTTACCAATTTTAGTTCTTAAAAAAGAGGAAGGATTTGGTATTGAGTGTGCACCATTGCTGAATTATTTACTTGACGATATGAAGGATTACTTAAATGAAAGTTTAGATGTTGTTGATTTTGTCCGGTGTCTATCTCAAGGAAGAGTAGCTAATGTAGAAAATTCTTCTTTAACGAAATTTATTGATCAATTTAGGATTTACAAAACAAATCTCTCGTGTCCTAGGTAAAGTATTTACTATAAATATTTTGACTGTATATTATATTTATTATTTTGGTTTTACCGATTTCAAAAACATTTCTTTTCAGTCATGAAACATTAAAGAATTTAAAAGACTTCCTCAAAGTCAACAAAAGTTATGTTAACATTTTGTACGCCAATTTAGATTCTAAAGGATTTTCCGAAGAATGTGGTACAAGCCTTATCCACGAAATGATTTATTTATTGAACAATATTTTAAAAACTGCCACTGACGAGAAAGTGAGTAAATCTGTATTCGTAGTTTTCTAAAATCAAAACGATTGTAAGATATTTATGTATATACTACCGGTATAATACTGCCGGTAGAATACTACCGGTACTTGAGCCAAAAAATCTGCGCTGGTATTAAACATGGAAATGCGGCCTGTATTTTAAAAACACTAATTTTTCCGAGCGTTTTCGTAACAATTTTTCATTCGTGAATAATATTTTTTTAATTTAATCATTATTTGCAATAACGTATTTATGATGGTAAGAAGAATTGATAATGGCCTTAATTTAAATGACACAACCTTTTTTTCATAAATTTCTTGGCAATTCTTTTTAATAAAATGAATTCGAATCCTTCTGACTAAAATGCACATTGTTGGTATAATTAGACACATTAGAGGAAATCGTCGTGATAAAATTCATACATTGAACTTACCGATATGAAAAAACACACTAGTCCATCCTCCTTGGAAGTTTGTGTTAAAATTGTAGCTTTTGTTATTTCTCATTTCAGACCATCGCTGAAGCGTGCAACTGTTTATCGGAACTCGGAACTTATGATTTAAAGTCGCTCCTTACGATTCCACCTTCTAAAGTTCATAATATAGTGGATGTTAATCCAAACACTTATTTTATAGGAACAGTTATCAAATGTCTAACAGAGGTTCTTTTTGGTGAAGATCCCATAATCACCGAAAAAGTGGCACAAGCTTTGAATATTTTTCTCAAGTATTTTCAGGATATTGAACAGCTAGGTAACTTATTTTTTTAAATTTCCACCACATTAGTGATCGCTTCATTAACTTTACAATTAACTCAGATGGGTTTTCGACTAGCCTTTGCTTTGGTTTGTGATAACTTAAATAATAGAACCTTAGAATTGTCGCAAGTTCGGCTATCCAAGATAGACCGGTGTACTCTTTCATTTGATTGATTAAGTGAATATGTAAGAAATCTTGGAATTTTTATTGACCGAGAATTTTTCTGGAGGATTTCTTGGATTCACTGAACTGGATCTCGGCCGAATACTCTTTTCGTCATCAGAGTCGCTTAGAAGGATTAACATTTTTCTTTCTTCTATTAAAATTATAGTGGTTACGTCTTTGTTACGGCTGACAAAGTCTGAAACTTGAAACCTGCAGTTGAACAAAGTCGAAAGACTCCAAAATACTTGTATACGTTTTATATTTAGTTGTGAAATATGAGTAGGTTTACGAACATTCTAAGTAGTTTAAATGGATACATATTACAGCTTTCGCTGAATTACATACACGGTCTCGCATATGATATACTCTTAAATCTTTTTACTACCCCTTATCTAAAGAAAGATATTTTTTACATCTTTCTTACTGCGGTGATTTACTCCTAGTAATATTTCTAGTTAATGTGATATCTGCATACATTTCTTCGTTCGTTCACACCTTTACGGAACATGCTGTCCGTTACCGAATTCCGAATACAGTTTCGTATTGTTGATTAAAATTGCCATGAGGACTGAACATGATTGGTCCTCTCAGATATGATAGTGCTGCTTAATTCATATGTATTTATTATATTTTATTATGTTTTTGTATAAAGTGTAATAGAAATAAATAATAATAGATAAATAATATTTGTGATATCTAATTCTTTAAAATTTGCTTTACACCACTGCTACATTGTTCTATATTATTTTTTCATAAATACAGTGCTGAAAGAAATTGATTTAAATGCTGAGGCCGCTTTTTGTTCAATCTTTATTGAATCTAGTTTGTAAGAACTTAGTTTTATTGCTGGTAACAGTGATAACCAATAAAATGTTCATTTACATCACAGATATAGAAGCACTTGACAAACTAATATTAAAACCACTGTCATCACCAAGTGATCATATGCAGTTTGAGGTAAATGTAAATGATAGAACTTTTGATGAATATTGTAAAAGATATGAAAAAGGAATATTTGTTGAATATTTAATAGAGAATATTTCAAATGACGATGCAATAAACGAATCTAACTGGCTGAAGCAAGTGACTAGTGTGTTATTGCAATTATTTAATTCGACGTCTGATTGTTTTAACATTTTAAAACAAGTGTGTGATTCAAAAGTAAGCAGTCTTAATTTTCATTAACTGTTATATATTTAAAAGGGGAGTGTTCTTATTTATAATTAAATGTTTTAGGCCATTATATGCGAGAAGATCCTTCCATCACTAGTTGGTCTATTAGTTTATTGTTCTTCCGAAAGTCAAATACACAGTTTTAGAGAGCAAATCAACAATTTTTTCAACTCTGTCTGGGAGCAGACATTTCTTAGCAATGTTGAATTTAATAACATCCACGAGCGTCCGGACAGCGTTATTTCAACCAGACATTGCAACAAAATGATAATTCAGAATATGTTGCAAGTCATTGATTTTTTGCGTTTACAAAAGAAGTACTATAAACAACGGTGAGAATCAGCATTATTTTGATACTCTTGTGGTGTTTCTCTTATCATTGCTCTTGTTTTACTGTTGGATATTTATGGTTATTACTAAACTTAACTTGTCGCAACGTGATGTTAAAAATTGCACTAATCTTTATATGACTGAGAGGCTGTTAAGTTCAGTATGTAACATACAACCTTAACCATTTGACGGGCAATTAAAAGTAATTTATATTCAATCAGTCATGGCAGAGTCGAAGCGGAAAGCGTTTACGAACAAAAACAGTACAGATACAATCAGATTTGTAGTATTTAAAACTAGTGCATTCAAACATCTGTATAATAGCTAATTTTGGAGCCGATCAGTCGTACGATACGTCAGATCTTTACGTTTCAATATTAGTCGTGAAACTGTTGTGGATTTGTTTTTATGTACTTATATCGTTATAGAATTTAATGTAAAATGCATCAAATACAAAACTGTTTCAGGCCTGGACTTAAAGTTGAATGTCATAATTACTTAAATTTGGATTATGATAAGGTGGCTTGGGCCGCCTCTGTGGCTGACAAGCACTTAGTTGCACTGTATTATGGGGAATTGTGGACCTTGTCCCGAAACGACGGCGTGCCTCCATCATCGCCCGAAGCCACTGCTAATTTACCTCACGGTGAAAATGTCTTGCAGCTGTTTAGGAAGGTTAATTTTTATTGTTGTTAACTCTTTGTTATTTTAATTGAAGGCATTAAAACTTACGAAATATATAGGGGTCTATAAATATAGGTTGCCAATAAATTAAAGTAGTTAGAATATGTATAAGTAATACCCTTAACAAGGCCAATTCCAATACAGATTTCGAGTTATAATGCTCTTTTATGACACCATGATAATGACTGCTGTTTCAGTGTTATGTATCTATAGGCGAGTTAGATGCTTTAGACGGGTGTGGGACATCCCATTTGACCATCGAAAAGGAAAAGAGAGAACATCTTATCAATACAAGTCAATTTAGTGATGCGCTTTTATTACACGATATAGCACTTTCGTGCGAACCAAATGGGGACCCAAGTCTCCAGTTTGGTGTTGTGAGGTCCCTTCATAAATCCGGGATGCATCACCTCGCATTGCAGTATATTAAGTCATTGCCAGAAAGCGATGAACTAAATGAAATCAAATATGATTGCTTGTCCTATTTAGGTTTGTATATTTTAGTTACACAGCTTTTAACTGTTTCTGTTCTATATCATGATACTTACTGTACTCATACAATATATGGCGTTTCATAATGTGGATGAATATGGTATGTAAACTGATAATCGGTATTAATGACTTAGGCGTCCGTCTATTATTTAAAGATTCTAAGATTTTCAATTATGGTACACAGCATAGAGCAATGATGTAGTTTTTTTTCGCCTAACATGCATATTATTACGCCTTGGCAGTAAAGAAAAACTCCGTGATGAAACTACATTAAATGTATGTATATTATCGCTAATCTGTGAAACTCACCAAATCGATTAGGACAAGTGAGGCAGTTGTACCGACCATACTTCGTGTAACATTGGGATCTGCTTTATGATGGTTATTGAGATTTTTTGTTTTTTTTTAATACAATTAAATGATTGACGATGAATTCAATTTACATTGTTTTTATAGGTGATTGGAGTGATTTTGTAGATATGAAAGAAATTAAAGAGAAGTCTAATCAAATAAATTGTAACAACAACTATATTTTAAAAGCAATGCATTATGCCTGTTTGAAAGACAGTTTTATGATTTCTGGAACTTCGGGCGACAATAAGAAAATGGAGCAACTTCTGAACCAAACTAAATTAACAGTGTCAAGGTTGTGTACGAAGTTAAATATGGAAAACTGTCAGAACGTGTATAAAATTGTTGGAAAATTACATTTATTAACTGATATAGAGAAGTTTAGTTCTATTAGAACTGGAGTAATTACAATCGAAGAATTAATAAACCATTGGAAAATAGATAAGTTGCCACAATATAAAGATTTTAAGCACCTCGAGGCTTTAATATCTCAGAGAGTACTCATACTCGAAAATGTAGCTAAGTCGTATGAGGATTACACAAAGGAAATAATGTGTTTGCAATTACAGTATGCAAGTGAGATAATTTTCTTATTTTTTCCCAAATAAATTTCTTGCTAACCAACCCTAATTTAGAGAAAGGGTCTCTTTTTTTCCGTCCTTCGCCTTATGCCAGGGCTACGGGTATATGACCTAGCCTCTCCGCAGCCCTGGCAGGCGTGGGCCTCGCGAGGCCTATTCCACTGCTGGGGGACTACATTTATCGCCCGGCATCTTCAATCTCTCTAGGCGTGGGGCGGTCTGTAAGTCACCCCACGAGAGGAGAGGTGAGCGCGCGCGGAACACTCGCGCCCCCATCTCGACGGCAGAGAGAAAGGGTCCCTAAACCAACATAGCGTAATAATCGCTTAAGATAGCAAAAGTAGTGGTATGTGTGATAGTAGTAGAATGTTAGAGATCGTGCGACATAAAGGAGAAGGAACGAGAAAGCAAACTCTGAAGGGGTTGCTCCGGATGTAATCTGAATTTAACATTAGGATGACGTTTATCTATTGTATTTTTTTATACTCACATAATTATATTCTCGTCGCGTTTGCTCGTAGTTAAAGTGCGAGTGCGATTGCAATATATATTTATGAGCGAATAAAATAGATAAGACGAACCATTGTACAAAACCGTTGTTTTATCCGTGCAGGAACGGAAAAAGAATAGAATTTCCTGCGGCCGGGCGGACTGTCGTAAGAGGCGACAAAACAACCCACAGCCAGGTGGTAGGGCATTTGCCCGACTGGATGGCTACCGCCCCTGGTCTAGAGTATGCTGCCATAACAACCTTGAGTTGTGTTTCAGCATTAGTGACCAGGTTCCCGTTTCCCTTGAGAGAGCAGCAGCGCATTTGTAGCACCTTTAATGTTGCAAATGTCTATAGGCGACGGTAACCGCTTTCCATCAAGTGGGCCGTCTGCCTGATTGCTGAACTCATGCAATAAAAAAAAAGACTTCCTTCTTCAAAACCGGACTATAGTCATGAGTTCAGTTGATAAGTTTGTTAAGATTAAAGATAAGTATATTGCCTCTTCCAGAACTAGCTTTATTAAACGACAGAATACAAATGGCGCAACGGCTCTTAGCGATGGCGAAGAAGGTGCACTTGTCAGATGAAGTAGTTTTAGTTGACAGTGAAATATCTTGGGCTAAAGGTCATAAGGATATAGCAATTTCTCTAGTTAGGAATATTTTAAAAAATGGAGAAACCGATCTTAACCTCTTTGCTAAATCTTTAAGGTTAGTTACATTTGTTTTAATGTGCTTACACATTCACGTATACAGAGTGAATTTTTCAAGTAGGCCTCCAGGACAAAATACTATAAGAAATAGCGAAAAACATTAAGAGGAGTCTCGGGGGCGAATTTGATGAAGACTAAAGTAGTTTAATTACATTTTTTTAATCAGTTACCCTTGTGAGGAATGGGCTGATTAGGAAAAAAAATAAACACACATACTGTATAATTTTATACCAAATCATAGTGTAGCTTGTAAGGTATTTTTTTGTGAAGTAATGTAAATGGTAAACTATGGGAAAGGGTTGATTTTGAACCCATTCGAAAAATTCACCTATGTATTTGACTGCAGCACAAAAACCTCACGGATTTATTCGTTGTCGTTATTGTTAGATGTATCCATCCACATCCCTCCTGTGACTGTTATTTGTGTTAAAGTGCTCTAAATAATAGGTTGAGGAAAAAGTCTTTTCGCATATAGTATGTATGAACTTCGTAATAAGATCTCTTTGGCTATACCATTTGAATCTGGCTGGTTTTGGTATCATTAAAAAGTTTTAATTTTAAAGAAGACAATTTCAAATTCAAATTAGGAAAATTTGCGACTATCATTTGTTTTTCTTATTGTTAAAATGAGTGAATCTAATGAAGAAATTCGATGCATTTTAAAATTTTACTACAAAAAAAGGTAATAATGCAACACAAGCCGCGAAAACAAAATTGTGATGTTTATGGACCTAATGCAGTATCTGTGAGGGTAGCGCAAATTTGGTTTAAGCGTTTTCAATCTGGAAATTTTGATATCAAAGATGCACGTCGCTCTGGTCGCCCTGTTACGGACAAAATTGATGCCATTTTTGAAAAAGTGGAGCAAGATCGGCATATTAGTAGTTACGATGTAGCTAGAGAACTGGGAATTGACCACAAAAAGATTTTGGCGCATTTGAAAAAAGCTGGGTTCACAAAAAAGCTCTATATGTGGGTGCCTCATGAACTCTCTGAAAGAAACCTAATGAACCGCTTAATCATTTGTGATTCTTTATTACGACGTAATGAAACCGAACCATTTTTGAAGAAGCTGATAACTGGTGATGAAAAGTGGATCACGTACGACAGAACGTGCGAAAAAGATCGTGGTCAAAGGCCGGTCAGGCTTCACAGACTGTGGGGAAACCCGGGTTAACTCGCAACAAGGTGATGCTGTGTGTGTGGTGGGATTGGAAGGGCATTATTCATTATGAGCTGTTACCGCCAGGCAGGACCATCGATTCTGAACTGTACTGCGAACAATTGATGAGATTAAAGCAAAAAGTTGAGAGAAAGCGGCCGGAATTAATCAACAGAAGGGGTGTGGTTTTTCACCATGATAACGCTTCACCTCACACATCTTTAGCCACCCAGTAAAAATTACGAGAGTTTGGCTGGGAGGTGTTAATGCATCCGCCGTATAGTCCTGACCTTGCACCTTCAGATTTTCACCTGTTTCGGTCTCTGCAGAGTTCCTTAGGCAGTGTCAGGTTAACACCACGAGAGGACTGCCAAAACCACTTGGCGCAGTTTTTTGATCAGAAGCCCCAAAATTTTTATAGCAATGGGATCACGTCCCTACCTACAAGATGGCAAAAAGTTATCCAACAAAATGGCACCTACATACTTTAGTTAAATGTAAATAAACTTTATAAAAAAACCTTTTGAATTTTTATAAAAAATGCGAAGAAACTTTTTCCTCAACCTAATATAATACTCCGGGGACCGCATGTTAGGGAACGTGACCGTTCACGGGGGGAGGTAGTTCTCCAAAATACCACGCTTGGTCACAGGAGGGCTGTCGTGCTTTTTCGAGCTATATTCAAATATGGCGCGCAGTGTGTAGTGCTTTTTAAACTGCTAATCTGCTAATTACTATTTGTTATGTATATTCATTTTATGTATATATAGAATTATATGATCCCTGCTATACAGGCTTTGCCTAGTGCAGGGTTCTTTAGGAGCTATATCTCGCTCAGAATGTGACAACCAGGATAACGTAGCTTAGCACAATCTTTTGTTATAGCTTTGTCATGTAATGAGAAGTTTGGTTAAATAAATTTGAATTTCAATTCTCTTTGTTCGTAAAAAATGATTTAAAAGCATATTTATAAATAAATATACGTAAAAACTAGAGGGGGAGGGGGAGATTTGGCATATACTACGGGTGCTCATCAAAAATGGGTCACGTAAGATAGGTACGATCTCTTAGTGCGTTGCACTGTACTATGTGTTAATTCATCGCATTCTGTTTAATTAATTATAGAAAGCGATCTTTGTTTCAGAAACGCTACTATTTAATATTTCTATGTGTGGCCTAATATATTTTTATATCATATCTATTAGATGTTTATTATGGTGCAATAATATTTTGAATGTATATACAGGAAATACGCTTTATGGATCGCCGAGTCAAAACGAGACAATCCAAGGGATATAATCAATAAATATTTATTGACGAGCCTAAACGGCCTTAACGAGAGTGATAATGTGTCCACAAGATTAAAAGTATACTATGATATAGCTAAATTTGCAGATGCTGAGTATAAACAGGTATGCTAAAGTAATTTTGCTTACAACCTTGGATGACGAATATTAGAAAGATAGTCGCCTTGTAAAAAATTTAACTCTGAACAAGCTGCTAAATCTTATATATTAATAAATCTGGCGTATTCTGAGAATGCTATAATCCGTAGCCGACCACGTATTTTATTACCTTTGCTGTTTAGATTATCTGTAATTATTTTTAATGTTTGTTTTAATTGTTCACTGTCATCGCTCTGCGTTAATTTTCTACGTATTGAAATATGATCAACTATTGTTAATTATTAATCCCTTTGTGTTTATGGCCGACCTTCGAGCAAAACATTAAAAACTCTTCTATTGTTCATTTTCGTTGCAACTTCTTGGAAGTCATGTTGTTTTGCATTAAAGCTTTACAATTTTGAGAATTTCAATTGATAGGTAGTCTATGCATGTTTATTGGGAGGTTTGTCTATTTTGTGAATAAATATCGTATGCCCGGTGAGTCATAGTTAGTCGAGAGTCAACTGCCTGTAATGATAGACCAAAGATTAAATTGGCATTTACAAATAGACACGGTTAGCCAGAGATTACGGAAACTGACATGGATCTTCAAAACGCTAAGGCTTGTTGCCTCAGCCACCTTACTTAATAAAATTTATGTAGCGCTAGTGCAATCAATCTTAATGTTACGAGCTACAGGACTCGAATTAAAAATGCCGTTGGAACTACTATAGAATTTATTAGAACTGTACAAATACAAATAAAACTGGATGCAACCAGTTCACACTGCACGATTCAATGCAATTCGACACGCGCAAAGTCCGTCGTCTATATCGCTAATCGAGAGTACTACAAACGTCTTACTCGTCTCGTAGTCGTCGCTTGACTGCCCACCCCTCCATTCGGGCATTGTCTTATACTAACTACACAGTACAAAAAAATTGGCCGCGCGCGCACTGAGTTTCCGAGAAATAGTAATTTGCACTCCTGCGAACGGCTGACAAAGTCGAAAACAATAACAATAAGGATTAGTTCGACGCATTAGCGTCGAACTAATCCTTATTGTTATTGTTGGTGGTCATAAAACAAGTAGAAAAACAATAGCATGTTTTTCTTAATTACAATTCAAAACACAAAAGAATTCCTAAATCCGGGAAGACAATAAACTGCGCTTACGACAGGCAGCTCTGCGTTTATCTTTGACGGCATGTAACATTAATATACTGTATTACTATATGGGGAGGTGCTGATAAGAGTAAATTTATTGAACTAGAAAGATCTCAACTTTCATTGCTTAAGGTCATGTACTTTAAACCATATAGATTCTCTACTGAGGAACTTTTTTCTACATGTCAACTTCTAACAGTAAAAAAACTATATGTAGTGAATATTATCTTAAAAACTCATAAAAACTTTTCATTGTATGAAAGCGCTGATAAAGGAAGAAGGAAAGGAAATCTATAAAAACCATTAGGGTAAATACTTCATTTGCTAATCACCAATATAAAATGCACTCCATACATATATTTAATCAAATTAATAAAGTATTACAATTTAGTAAAATGAAATATTATGACTAAGAAAATTGTTGCAAATTGGTTATTATTGAAAACATATAAAGAATGTGAAGAATTTTTAGTGTATATTACATAGTATTCTTAGTTTGTAGACACAAACACAAACACTTATTCTCATACATCTACACACACACACACGCACGCATACACATTCTTACATACATTCATATACACAAATATAGTATACAACACATAAAAATATTTGTATAAGGTTTATTGTAATAAAAGTTATCTTTTAATGTTTAAGTTAATTGAGAGCGGGTCCTTCTGACACAAGTATATATTAATACTTAATAGAGGGACCCAACCCCAAAAATTCTTGTATGTACTTTTGGAACAAATAAACATTTATTATTATTATTAACTGTGGTCAAAAGGTTATTAAGTATATATTCGCAACGGACAGACTGCGCGCCTAATGTTATTACGTCCTTCCAGGTTCGCGCATTTGATAAACGAACATTTTAGACATTTATGGAATCATATGAAAATAGTAACATAAACAAAGGTCATTTCTATTTCAGGTGGTTACATATATGAAATCATCGGTATTTGAACACAAGGTGAAATGTATGGAAAAAATGAAAGGCACGGCTTCAACTCTAAAATCGACACAACTATCGCTGACTAGGTAAACGATTTTATCTTTTGTAACATATTAATTAACGCCTACGCCGCATAGGCGGCTTCCATTATTTGATAGATAAATTTTGTATTTATATATTATGTTTTTAACAACTATAATGGTAGGAATAAAGGCTTTTTTGTTTATTATTTTTTATTTATTATTCTAACAGATTAATTTATCTAAATAAAATAATTTATCAAAGGATATTGCCTTAATAGGTCCATCCTGAAATGGGATGAATCTTAACCAAATAAAATCTTATGTTTTTTATGTTACAATAGTAAAATATAGCATGTAGCATAACCCAGCCTAGAAATTAGAATTACATAAACATAATCTTTACAGAGATGAAAGAAAGGCCCTATTCGTCAACGATCGTTTCGGTGAACTGGACGAAGCTGAAATTGCAAATACTAAAATGGAAAAAGAGTGTTTTCTCCTCTTGGCAATGCGGTACAATATATATTTACTATTTCTTGGATCTAAATGAGAATTCACTTATTCAAAATAGTTATTATGATGTTTATAGGTTCATTAAAAAAGAGTTAGATTAGGAGTAAATCTTATTTATCTTTTTGTAAAGAGCCTATAAACCTCATTTAACTATTATGAATAAAGGGTTAAATGAATTATTATACGATATATAAAGTTATACGAGCTTAACCTTTTTGTTAAACTGACGTTAAAAAAAAGGTTTTTCATAATCACAATACTACAATTATGAAATATTTTCAGATACTATCTGTTTTCCCTCGAACAATGCGAAGAGAACAATTTGTCAATATTCAGGATAATATCCCTCTGGCTTGATAATCCATGTTTCGAGTTTGACAAGAATGAAGATCAGAAAACATTTAAGGACCTTTTAGATGGGATACCTTCCCGGAAATTTATAACTGTACTACCACAATTGGTGCCACATTTAAGCGATGAGGGCAGTAATTTTGCATTGTATTTGAAGGACATTATAAGTAATTGTCGCCACTTTATTAATTTCATTTGTTGAAATTTTGAATTTATTTTAAACTTATGATTTTTAGTTATATTCTTAGTAATTTTATAGCTATCACACCCACGCTTCAATTAAATGACGTGAGTTGATATCCTGGCCAAAAATCATAATCTAGAATGATATACTAACATAGTGAGTGAATCGTCTATTAAAATAGTGTACTATCCTAAGTAACACTTTATGTGGGCCATCGGTACTCGATCATCGCACGAAATATATAAAATATCTGTCTGCCTGATCTGTATATCTGTATATCTATCAGATAATAATTATCTATGAACTACATTATAACCCGACTGAATAAAAAAGTGAAACCATTGATTTATTATCTATAATATTATAAAATTCTAAACATGTCTGTATATTGAAGCTATTTAAAAAAAACTGGAATAGACTATAAACGATGGAGTACACGATGTATTTTTTTAAAATTTCTTGTCTGTTTCTTTTTTGATCTGTTTGTTCGGGTGTCACGTAAAAACTACTGGGCGGATTTCGATGCGGTTTTCTATGATCGACAGATAATTCTTAGAACTAAACTCTGCTCTACTTTTCACCCTACGGGGATTTTTCTGGGAATGATTTAAAATGGTTAGTTTAAAAAAAAACTAATTCCAATGCTATTTTTTTACTGATCGATAGCAAATTTAATGTAATCAAATGTGTGATATTTTTTTATCCCGGGAATCCCGCTGGATTTTTCCCAGGAGCGGGTTGTAGTTGTTCGGGTGCGTAAAAATTAGGTTATTCTGACAATTTCCACTAACACGATAGCTTACATTCTTTTTTAAATGCTGTGTCTCGGGAATCCCGCAGGAATTTCAACAAAGCGTGGACGAAGTCGCGGGAATATCCTAGTTATTCTTACAATTGTAATTTTTAATTTATTTGTATCTATGGTATAAATTTTAAATTTTAGCTAATGTCATGACGATTTGTGGGGTTACCTATGCCAGAATAGAGAAGTATACAATGAAAAGATATATTGTGCTGACCCCAAATTATTGGTATAAGATCATTAATTGTCATAAATGTTTTAGAACGTTGTGCCTTTGAGCATCCTCATCATACTTTGCCAATCGTGTTCAGTTTAAAAAATTCTGAAAAGGATAAAATATTGAACGAAAGTGGTAATATAGGAGGCAGGCAAAAGCCACGAGCTGAAGACCCACTCGCAGCAGCGGCCGGGGCTCTCGTTAGAGAACTACAGAACTCTAAATTGGCTAAAATCATACATCAAATGGAAGAATTGTGTGATGGTGGGTTTTTATTTCATTCTTTTTGTTAAAAACGTATATTTTCATATTTCTTTATCTCTGTTTGCAACAGAATTCCTATTATGCCTAATAGTAGCGCTTTCAGTGGGTGGGATTTTTTTTTACAAACGAATTGAGAACTCTTTTGAACTGGATTAAAAACCGATCTAAACCAGTTTATTTAATAAAATATATTTTGTTGTTAAAATCGGTTATTTGAGATTAAATATAGAACAAAACTGGAAATAAACACTTCCATTTAGGTAGGTTTTGATTGGTTTGGTTTTTTTCGGTTTCCAAGCCCTGATTGTTATTAAATTCTTGTAGGCTAAATTGTAACAAATCTAGATTAAAATTGATCTCTATTTTTACAGCAACAATAAGGTTTGCCAATTATAAACCGCAAAACAAAAATATAATCAAACAGTCTATTCCATCAACTGAAAAAATATGCAAGCTTAGAAATTTTGATACTATACCAGTGCCAACTGCTACAATAGCAGTAAGGAAGGATTGCGACTATAGTAGCATATCCAGTAAGTAAACGAGAGACTAGAAGATTTTCTCATATAAAGTAATTAGTGAGTGTTTGGTAGGAATTTAAAGTATTTTCCTGTCTGTTTGTACTTTAATAATAATATGTTTAATACTGTGTCCCAAGTCGGTTAGTACAATAGTGTCAGAATTGTCGTTCACTATACCTATACCATTATAACGCCAATTAGCGATTAGTCTGATACTATGGTAATAGCAAACTTGGTTCCCTGGTCATTCACTTTGCAAGTTAATAATAGTGGTAAGATATTTATTGCTTTTAACTTAAGAATATTCCTCCCCTTCTCGCTAGACTTTAGGTTTGCTAGAAGAAAACTCTTTTAGGGTTAAGCTCGCCTTTGTACATCACCACTATTTTATAATTTTGTATGTACTTTTTGTATACAATAGTGAATAAAGAAAGAATAATAGTGAATTTCTCTTAAAAATTTCAACTGTTTAGTAAAGTGCGTTTATTTGAGCTGTCACAAGAACGCGTTCAGTTGGCGTTAGTCAAAGACAAACAATTTAGCTGAGGCTTTTGCTTGAAGATTATTATAAAAATTCAATACTCATAAATATTTGACCCTGGATGGATATACATCACAAACCTAAACGAACATGTATATGTTTTTCAAAGTTATTGAAAAACATATACATGAATGTCTCGAAGAGTATTTTGAGAAAAATAAAATATTAATAGATGAACAACTCGGATTCAGAAAAAATAAAAATATTAACATGGCTATTTACCGCGTCCTTGAAAATATTATAAAATGTATCGACAACAAAATACCCGTATCTGCTATGTATATGGATTTAACTAAAGCCTTTGACTACGTGGACCATGAAATATTAATTAAAAATTAAACAATTATGGTGTACGGGGAAAAGCATTAAATCTAATAGAATCTTATCTAAGAGGTCGACATCAGGTAACGTACATTAAAAAAATTTGCACTAAGTCTAAAAAAGAAATAACATATATAAATCACAGGTTAGACAGATAAATTATGGGGTGCCCCAAGGGAGCATTCTAGGTCCTCTCTTATTTATAATTTATATAAATGATTTTCCAATGTCAATAGAATATCCAATGATTTTATTTGCTGACGATAGTACAACTATTTTCGCTGGTGATGACATGTTAAATAATTTTGAAATAGTCTTAAATAATAATTTGGACAAAATAATAGAATGGCTGACATTAAATAACTTAAAAATTAATTTACAAAAGACAAAGATTATGAAATTTAGTAATACTAATAATAATTTAGATTTAGCTGACTTATTATATATTGACAAAAGTATAAAACATGTTAATTGTACAAAATTCTTAGGACTCTATATAGACAATAAACTAACTTGGAAATTCCATACAGACGAAGTTTGTGCAAGGTTGAGCAAATTTTCATATGCTCTCTACATGATGTCTAAAGTTGTAAATGTGAATTTCCTTTTAATAGCATTTCATGCATATGTTACATCTGTTTTAAGATACGGAATTATATTTTGGGGAAATTCCACAGACAGAGAGAGAATATTTAAAGCACAAAAGAAATGCCTTACATCTATATTTCATTTAAAACAAACCGATACATGTAAACCATTTTTTATAAATTTTAAGTTATTGACATTTTTTTGTTTGTATATTTTTGAAATTATCATGTTAATCAAAAACAACCCAACATTATTTGACAATTATAGAAGTGCCCGACATATTAATAAGAATAAAATTTGTATGCCTCCGCATACCACTGCATTATATGATAAAAGCGTGTTTGGGATGGCACCAAGAATATATAACAAGTTACCATGTAATATAATGCAAGAAAATAATATTAATATGTTTAAACAAAAATTATTTGAATGGTTGACAAAAAAATCTTATTATAGCGTCCCAGAATATTTAAATGAGAGGTAATTAAGAAAATATTGTTTTGTGTTATTTAAATAAAATATAAGGCACCAAATTAAATATTATACAAACATAGGTTAAGTAAGTTTATATTGCGATGCTATGAAAGGCCAGCTAAGTAATAAGTTCTCAGTTATATTGAATAAGACCTATGTAACACTTAGTTCGCAATAAAATTATTTGATTTGATTTGATTTGAACTTTCCGTAGTTTAGTATAGTCTGGTTGTCTACGATTGACTCCCAGAGTTATTCGTTGTATATTACTCGTCACATAAGCGTAACTTGATTAGTTTGGGAATATACAGGCAGGGTCTCCAGAATGGGGAATTTTGCCCTTAATATTTTGTTTGGTTTCAAAAAATGTGGGGTAGGTTAACATTTTGTCCTTGGGGTGTAAAAATTGAGCCAAGAATTAAAATGTATCTATTAATTACGACTGTATGAATGTAATGTTAATAAATTTATAAAATTTGGGACATTTCCAATACTCAACCCGGGGACTATGCACAAGTGTGTTAGACTAACTGGCGATTTTAAAAAAAAATATATCCGCAGAATTACGTATGCAAATATAAACACTGCCAGTGTTAATGTTATTAACAAGTCTAACAACATTTTTTTTCAGCCATACAATCGTTTGATAGCCATTTTGAATTAGTTGGAGGTATTAATTGTCCAAAGAAAGTATTTTGCACTGATTCTTTTGGCAGCAAGAAAATTTTGCTGGTCAAGGTAAAGTATTTCCGGATGATTCACGTTTTTTCATGTTCAGCATTTTTGCTATTGGAATGTTTTTGTTGCGGAGCTGGCAAACAGGCAGACCGCCCACTTGGGGAAAATGATTATCGTCACCTATGGACGTTGCCAGCCTTTAGGATGGAACAGGGGGATTAGACAGGAGGAATAGGGAATAAAGGAATGGGTTCGGGGGAGTATCAGAACTATCACTCATCATACGAAACACGATTGGGGCTACGTTCCAGAATGGGCTCACAACGACCACATTCACGACCGCGATTTTTCCCGTTCCAATTGCTTGCGGACGTTACAATCATAAACTAGTAGAACAGACTATGGGGTGTTGATGTCATAAACGACCAAATACACAAATGTCATCGGTTGACTTGAAAATCGCGCCTTTTGCAATTAGAGAATTAATGCTCTGGTCGACGCCTTTGCGGCCCACCTCTTGACATCGGTCGTTCTGAGTGTTGTGTGATCGAAAATGATGACGTCATTAGTGACGTTTTCGCCACGGCCATAACGACCGCGGTTGCCTTTTGGGCGTTGTGAGATACTAAAGGTACGCGTCCTAGGTCAATGTCAAACGGGAATGGTTATTACTTTGAATTGTAACGGAATAATGTATATATAGCTGAGCTGTTTTGTAGCGTACGTGTTGTTCTGATATATAAGTTATAATACAGTATATTTTCATTAAAATCGGTTCAGTCATTTCTGCGTAAAACAATAAAAACGTCCATTCATCCTCACTCCTCAGTAACTTTGTCTCTTATAATATCCCGTGCGAATTTGTAGGCATAACTAGAAAAGATTACCCGCATTTTTTTTAATATTCAGGGAGAAGATGATCTAAGACAAGATGCAGTTATGCAACAAGTATTCAACATTGTGAACACACTCTTAGATAAAAATCCAGTCACCAGTAGGAATAACCTTACAATCCGAACATATAAGGTAACTCTTTATTATATACATATTTGTATAAATTCTTAAGGCTTGACTTTTTTTAACAATTCTACGGACTCGAGTTCCGTACCCTTTTTTATAACTTAATTTTCAAGAACGTTTTAAGTATATAGGTATAAACACGCTTCTTGGTAATTTTTGTTTTTGTGTGTAACATTTGTTCAATCATATATGTGTTGTGGTGTACCTTACGAATAACTTATTATATTAATTTATTCTAATTTTAATACTAAACTTATACTAATGTAGAGTGTATCTGTTACATGCTGGTGTTGTGAGGAAGTGCATGTGCAGTGTGTGCCTTATGTCTATACCTATATATATTATCTTAACTAGTGCCATGTGTGTTGTTTTTTCCTTTCTGTGTCTGGGTTATTAATTTTTAGGCTCTTTGTGTGTCTTGGTTTGTTTGTGAAGTGTGCGTGTAATACGGTGGTAGTACGCGTTGGTGTATGTGTATAAGTTTTGTTGTTAGTTGGCTTGACTTTACTGACTGACCCCTATTGTTATTAATTTCTGAAAAAAAATATACAACATTATGTGACGATTTATGTTCTTAATCTAATTTAATTTTCTTAAATGCTACTAAGGTGGTTCCAATGTCCCGTCAGTCTGGAGTACTGGAGTGGTGTGTGGGCACTATACCACTGGGGCTTTATTTGTGTGGTACTACCAATACTGGCGCCCATGCACGATATCGCCCTCAGGTAACATTATTTTTTCTTAAATCTAGGAGTAAATGTACGTACATTACACTTCCACATAAACTGTTATAAATTTTTAACAAGTGTCTAAGAAACATATTTATCTCCTTCACATTCTTAGATATATGTCAACTGTTTTGAATATCAACGTAGAGGCCGTCGATAAATTACGTCACATGTTGAGGGGGGAGGGGGTGTCGTATGAGAAGGGGAGGAAGGCGGGTCTTAAATTTCGTGACGTCACATTTCAAAATCTAATATATTTAAGCTTTAAATCACGAAATTTGAACTATTAACGAACAACTTCAAAAAATTTCTAACTTTATCTGTGTTTGTGTAAATAGTGTTTAAATTATTAAAAAATAATTTAAATGGAAATAAAACTAATTATGTAACTGCTATTTTAATTTAATAATTTCTTGATGTAAAATCGCAAAATATGTGATGGCACACTAGTGAGGGAGGAGTCTCACGAATGTGACCAGCTGTGACAAGGACGGGGAGAGGTCGAAAAACCATCAAAATCGTGTGACGTAATTTGTGGATGGCGCCTTATATAAGGTTAAATAAATATACAATATTTCTAATATAACCAATACTATTAGACTACTAATTATTGTTCAAAGTATAATAGTGCTAGAAATGATAAAATGAACACCCACGAGCCAACTGAATTAGTTCACTCGCCTTCGAAGAGATTGAAATAATTAATTTGTCGCTCTCGATTTCGTTTCCAATTCAATCGCTTAAGTTATATTTATTACCAAAAACTTACAAATGTTATGCCTGCCTGTCGATTAGAGTTGCCAGATTTCGGAATTTACTCCATAGAAAATAACAATACCTAAAAATAATACTATAATTTGTTATCATTCTTAGTAACATTGAAATATATCAAATTAAAACATGAATAAAGTCTATAATTATTTTTCCAGAAACGATAGTACATAATTTTAGTGCTTGGTTAAATTTTTTTATATCTAGTTTTTACGTACTAATAAAGCAAACATTGCATTATTAGTAAGGCTAGGTAGATACAATATTTTCTTTTTACCCCGGTGCCAGTATCTGAGCGTTACGGTCATACGAGTTCAGAGCTTTATCCCCATCCCAAAAGTGCCCAACGAGCCTAAAGAAGTTATCACAAAACAGAAGAAGTTCTAAATTGGTCTTAGCTCAGTATATTGCCGATTGAGTCAACCGACGCTAAGGCCATTAAAGGATAGGAACTAGATGACATTGAATAGAGTTCATAACTGAACTAATAGCCGTTTTTCAATCATCAGATAAAAGAAAATTATATTCATTAATTAAATTATAACCGAACTGATTTTAAAAGACAAAGAAGTCAACTGTTTTATTTGCGCAACTCCGATTTTTAATTTGTTCGTTTTGTAGTTTATCCTATGAATAACTTTTATCTGATGATTAAAAGATCAGCGCTAAATATGATATTTGCAATTTTCTAGGATATTACATGCAGGGCGGCGCGTGAACAGCTCACCAAATGTCATCAAGCAAGAGAGAAAACATCTAATAAAGAGAAGTTGCGTGTATTTCAGAAAATATTGAGCGAGTTTAAGCCAGTGTTTCATTATTTTTTCACTGAACATTACCTTGATCCGGTGACGTGGTATGAACGACGCCTGGCCTACACTAAGAGGTAAAGATGCATTTTCTATATTTTATATTTACTAGTGAATTGCAATGGCGGTATTGAAAGAAAACTTAAATAGTGCGGTCGGGATACCACCCTCAGGAACGAAGCTCCTTACGTTAAGATTCCTGCGAGTTCACTCTACTATACGGGTGAAATAACTTCGATTCATCAAAAAAAAAGGGAATGCAACTTTTTTGCTATATTGATCTATCCCACAGAAACGACATCATTTATCGGGATAAAAAGTATCCTAAGTTATGACCCGAGATATAAGGTAGCTCTGTGTCAAGTTCATTCCAATCCATTCAGTAGTTTTGACGTGATGCTCTACCAAACAGACAAATATTTTAATAGTTACATTTTCGGAATCTGCTGGTTTGAATTGGCCTCCCTCATTATTTTCACATTTTTGAATGCATTGTTCAAACTCAAACTCCCTACACAATTATTATACAGGTTGGCCAGAAAGCCAGGTGAATTTAAGAGAATCATGAAATGAAAACTAAAATTAGTATAAAAATAAAATTATTTTTTGAAAATAATATCCACACGTGGTCCATCTTGTTGCATTTTAGATTCAACAATTGCTTCTAGGGTTCTTATTGACCTTGGGTGTTCCGCAGGTTTTTGATTTAGCGTACATCCGGTGGATTCAGACTTTCTGACCCACGATCTAATGACACTCACACTGGGACATTGTTTAAATCGTGTAATTTGAACTCTGCAAAATAAACGCTGGACAACAGTGCAGGAATCGCCATTTTAGACAAACATTTATAGAGAGTAATAGTATATTAGAATGTAAATTGAGTTTGTACTAGAAATGTAGATTTTCAAAATGTTAAAATAGTACTAAGAAAATGTAATAGATATACAGAGTGGCCAGAACAGTGACGTTCAAAAGAAAAATATAATTACTTTGTATGAAGGGGTACCCGAATTACCCCATGTATGTTTTACCAAAACTTTTACTTATCGTGCTATTTTTTTTGTGGTGCTTAGAAAATTTCGACTGCATCGGCTTTAAATATTTTTTATTTTATTTTCTTGTATGTTTATTTGGGAGTTTTTTTATGTAACTAACTTAATAGTAGTAGTAGTTAGTAGTCCTTATGAATTGTACTTTTGCTCGTAAAATAATCAGCTCCCTAACATCAACGCAAGTTACAAAAACTATACTTGAAAGTGAAAACATATATTTGGAGCGAATTGGATTCGATTTTCAAAAGTTTCGATATTTTTACGTGTTGTAAAATGTGTTTTGTTGTAGTGTTGCTACATCGTCGATGGTGGGCTACATCCTGGGGCTGGGCGATCGGCACGTGCAGAACATACTCATCGATAAGCGAACCGCGGAAGTAATTCATATAGACTTTGGTAAATATCAAAAGTAATAATGGGTAGACAAACAAACATATTGTATAATGTCAAATTAAGCAAGTTACGCTTGTTATGAGTAATATACAACGGACTACTCTGGGGCCAATCCCAAACATCTAGACCACAGTAAATAACGGAGAAATTTAGTTTAGAATAGAAAGAATAGGTAACACTTTATTGCTTACCAAATATACAATTACAAATTTTTATCTGTGCAGGAACGGAGATAGAATACAATTTCCTGCGGCCGGGCGGCCTGTTGCAAGAGGCGACAAAACCACCCACAGCCAGTTAGTAGGGTATTTGCCCAACTGGATGGCTACTACCCCTGGTCAAGAGTATGCCGCTATAACAACCTTGAGTTGTGTTCCAGCATTAGTGACCAGGTTCCAGTCTCCCTTATGTGAGCTGCAGCGCATTTGTAGCACCTTCAGTGTTGCGAATACCCATAGACGATGGTAACCAGTTTCCATCAAACGGGACGTCTGCCTGTCTGCTGAACTCAATCAATAAAGAAAAAAAATGCACGATTACAATATCGTCATGGTAGAAACAATAGGCGGCATTATCGCTTGAAGCAATCTTTTCCAAGCAACCTAACTTGGAATAATTTAATCTAATCTGGCGATGTAGGTGGTGCAGAGTTAGGTAGATCTTAAACAGACATAGTTAAACTACATATTTTATAATTTAAATACACATATAGGGCGTTCCATTAGTAGCTCACAACACCCAAAATGCTCCGTTAGCCGTTCTACAAGGCGACCGCGGTCGTTGTGGTCGTGGCGAAAACGTCACTAATGACGTCATCGTTTTCGATCACATAACGCTCACAACGACCCATGTCAAGTTGTGGGTTGAATAACCGTTCCACTTGGGTAAATCGCGGTCGTGAACTTGGTCGTTGTGAGTCCCTAATGGAACCAGTTTAGTTTCCGAAATTTACCATGCCATGAACCCGGAACGTCTGCGTTTTTTTTTTTTTTTTTTTTAAGGCGGGGGAAATGCATTTCGCACATACCGGGTCCTTTGCTAGGGATTAGACCGTTGTTGATCATGGAGGCTTTCCACTGAGGCAATCCAAACAATAATCAACCGGCTTGTGTGGAGACTCGACTAATCAATACCCCACTAAAACCACCCTCCTCCCATGTGCCCCGCGCTTATGGCAGGAAAGGCGTGAGATACAGAACGTAGTTACGCCAACACCGATCCTAGCGCACAAGTGCTTGAGAATGCCCCGGGAGAGGCAAACTCACTTCGTCAACAGGGGTGAAGACTCCTCTGCTCCCTAGATGCTAGAGGGCCCCTGCAGCGGTATTTCAGGGAGGGAGATCATGCGCATACCTGCGCCTCCGGGCTCCCAACTGACGTCGGCGCCCGCGAGACGCATGCGCACTACCATCTCTCTCCCTATCTCGTTCCGCGGCCTCCTTATGAGACACTACCGTCTCGCAGAAATTGGCCGCAACCACCCACCAATCGTCGCTGTGCAGCATGGCTTGCACCAGATCGCCCAGTGATTCGATCGGTCCTACAAGTGTCTCGAGTTCAAACCTCTGAGGTGCCCATGCTGCGTACTCGACTAGCGTGTGTAACGCCGTGTCCAGCGCGCCACACTGGCGGCATTGGGGTGAAGGCAAGCAGCCCGCAATCTGACACAGATACTTATCGAAGCAACCGTGCCCGGTAAGTATCTGTGTCATTCTGAAGGTCAGGGTCCCGCGTTTCCGCGAGAGCCATCGCAACAGCTGCGATCGAACCGCCTCCACCGTGTGGGAACGTCTGCGTTGCAGTGAGGTAGGCCGGCAAAGGCCTAGCCCGCTCAACCACAGAGGCCGTCGTAGATATTAGGTTGGGGAAAAAGTTTCTTCGCATTTTATATAAAAATTCAAAAGGTTTTTTTATAAAGTTTATTTACATTTGACTAAAGTATGTAGGTGTCATTTTGTCGGATAACTTTTTGCCATCTTGTAGGTAGGGACGTGATCCCATTGCTATAAAAAATTTGGGGCTTCTGATCTGAACTGCGACAAGTGGTTTTGGCAGTCCTCTCGTGATGTTAACCTGACACCGCCTAAGGAATTCTGCAGAGACCGAAACAGGTGAAAATCTGAAGGTGCAAGGTCAGGACTATACGGCGGATGCATTAACACCTCCCAGCTAAACTCTCGTAATGTTTGCTGAGTGGCTAAAGATGTGTGAGGTCTAGCGTTATCATGGTGAAAAACCTCACACCTTCTGTTGATTAATTCCGGACGCTTTCTCTCAACTTTTTGCTTTAATCTCATCAGTTGTTCGCAGTACAGTTCAGAATCGATGGTCCTGCCTGGCGGTAACAGCTCATAATGAATAATGCCCTTCCAATCCCACCATACACACAGCATCACCTTGTTGCGAGTTAACCCGGGTTTCGCCACAGTCTGTGAAGCCTGACCGGCCTTTGACCACGATCTTTTTCGCACGTTCTTGTCGTACGTGATCGACTTTTCATCACCAGTTATTAGCTTCTTCAAAAATGGTTCGGTTTCATTACGTCGTACTAAAGAATCACAAATGAGTACACGGTTCATTAGGTTTCTTTCAGTGAGCTCATGAGGCACCCAAATATCGAGCTTTTTTGTGTAGCCAGCTTTTTTCAAATGCGCCAAAACCGTTTTGTGGTCAATTCCCAGTTCTCCAGCTACATCGTAACTACTAATATGCCGATCTTGCTCCACTTTTTCAAAAATGGCATTAATTTTGTCCGTAACAGGGCGACCAGAGCGACGTGCATCTTTGATATCAAAATTTCCGGATTGAAAACGCTTAAACCAAATTTGCGCTACTCTCACAGATACGGCATTAGATCCATAAACATCACAAATTTTTTTCGCGGCTTGTGTTGCTTTATTACCTTTTTTGTAGTAAAATTTTAAAATGAATCGAATTTCTTCATTAGATTCACTCATTTTAACATTAAGAAAAACAAATGAAAATCACACATTTTCCTAATATGAATTTGGAATTGTCTTCTTTAAAATTAAAACTTTTTAATGATACCAAAACCAGTCAGATACAAATGGTATAGCCAAAGAGATCTTATTACATGTTCATACATACTATATACGAAAAGACTTTTTCCCCAACCTATTATGTCAACGGGTTGTCGAAGAAGCTATAATAATTATGTGTTTCTATTGTGGATACTGTATGGGCTACGATGCAACATGCATGTAAATGGTGCTTATATAAAAACTGCCCACTGCTGAATTGGGACTCCCCATTAGCTCTCGACTTATATACAGGTGACTTTTTCAAGTGGCCTGCTAAGGTCAAATCCTAAACTATACGAAATAGCGAAAAACACTCGAAGGAGTCTCGAGGCCGATTTTAACAAAAACTACAGTGGTATCATTAGATGTTTGAAAAATCAATTACCCTTGTCAAGAATCGGCTGATTGTGAAAAATAAACACGTGTGTATTAATAAACCAAATCATAAAGGATCCAGTTTTGTGAAGTAATGTCAAACGGCAAGCTAAGGGAAAGGGTTGTATATTTTGGCTTTTGTTTCTTGAGCCTTAAGTCCATAAATTTCTTGACGTCACATTTCAGTCTTAATATATTTAAGCTAATTACTGAACTGCTCTTTTAATTTAATAACGCCTTAATGTAAAATTGCTAAATATATGATATCTCACTAGGGAGGAGTCTCACGAATGTGACCAGCTGTGACAAGGACGGGGGAGGGGTCGAAAAATCATGAACTTCGTGTGACGTGTTTTGTAAATGGCCTCTAATAAGCCTGTTTTGTTGCAGGAGTTCAGCAGACGACCCACTTGGTGGAAAGCGGTTACTATCGCCTATGAACATTTGCAATACCAAAGGTACTACAAATGCGCTGCTGCTCTCTTAAGATAGACTGGAACCTAGTCACTACTGCCGGAACAACTCAAGGTTGTTATGGCGACATACTTTAGACCAGGGTGGTAGCCATTCAGTCGCGCAAATGCCCTACCACCTGGCTGTGGGTAGTTTTGTCGCCTCTTACGACAGGCCACCCGACCGCAGGAAATTCTATTCTTTCTCCGTTCCTGCACGGATAAATGATAAGTTGTTCAAGGTTTTTTTTTGATACTTTCTAAATTAATACAGCTCACAATATATTATATTATGAGTGTATTAGTTGTCTTAGTATAGTTTACTTGGTGTCAAGAAATAACGTGTAGGCAATTGCAGGCATCGCCTTCGATCAAGGCAAGACTTTGCACACACCGGAGACTGTCCCGTTCCGGCTGACGCAAGACATGATCGCCGGCTTCGGGGCGAGTGGCGTCGAAGGATTATTCAAAAGGTAAAAACAAAACAATAACAGTGTTTTGGGCGATATCTATTGTACATATCTATAATACTGGCTGTCCAGAACAGTGACGTACAAAAGAAAAAAAATAGTTTACATGAAGGGGTACCCGAATTACCCCCATTGCATGTTTTACCATTTTTTTTTTAATTTTCGAGTTATTACTTTTTTTCTTGATTCTTGGGAAATCTCGACCGCATCGGCTTTGAATATTTTTTATTTTATAAAACCCTGTATAATAAATCTGTAGAGGAGTCGAGTTTGTACAATGATTTTAAAAAGAAAAAAAAATCACTCGGTGTCACTACTTCGGACTAAGAGATTCCAAAAATGCAAATGTTACATTTTTGAAGTGAAACTTCTTTAGAATCGTTGTGATTTGAAACTCGATGAAACCAAACAGCGACACTAAAAAGAGATAAGCACATAAAACTATAGGACGAAGCCTGCGAGGGAATTAGATAGAATACATTATATTTAATCATTTAAACACTATGCTCATACAGATAGAGTTGGAAATGTCTTGAAGTTTTTCATTATTATTTCAAATTTCGTGTTTTAAAACTTAAACATATCATAGCGATATAATATTTGAAATATTACACATACTCGCACCAACGCGCACTACCACCGTATTGCATTACACGCACACTTCACAAACAAACCAAGACACACAAAGAGCCTAAAAATTAATAACCTAGGCACAGAAAGGAAAAACAATGCAAATGGCACTAGTTAAGATATATATAGGTATAGACATAAGGTACACATTGCACATGCACTTCCTCACAACACCAGCATGTAACAGATACACTCTACATTAGTATAAGTTTAGTATTAAAAATAGAAAAAAAATATATTATAAGTTATTCTTAAGGTACACTAGAACACAAAAATCACTAAATTAATGTCACACACATTAACAAAAAAGAACAATAAGCGTGTATGAACTCTAAGAACTTTCATAGAAATTAAGTTGTAAAAAAGGGTACGGAACAAGAGTACGTAGAGTTGTTAAAAAAAAAATTGAATGTGACGTTACGAAATTTAGTATCCCTCCCACCTTGTCACACTTTGTTTTACTTCTACTGCGTGTGAACTGCACACACCCACACCCACACACACACCCACACCACACCCACACCCACACGCACACGCACACGCACACGCACATGCACACGCACACGCACACGCACACGCACACGCACACACACACATAATTTTTCTGTCTGTTAAAGCATCACGTGAAAACTAGTGAACAGATTTAACTGAACTCGACACAGAGCTAGCTTATATGCCGGCCGGGTTGATACTTTTTATCCCGGCAAATGTCGTCGTTTCTGTGAAATAGGCGAATATAGCTAAAAGGTGGCGCTGCAGTCGCGTTTTTTGGTGCCAAATCCGTTTCCACAAACATTCATAGTTTCTTTAATTGTTGGCATAAAATTATCTGAAACCATTTTAATATAAAGTGCAATAAAACCACTGTTAACCAGTATTATGTATTGTACAAGTTCCTAAGATTGTGCATATCTAACGGTGAAGATAAATCCAGTGTTATTCGTACGTCTCTCTCTTTCTTTCATCTTCCCCCAATTATTTAGAGTCGGTACAATATGTCTTTTCCTTCCACATTCCTCTATTCTGACATACGTCCTCTATTACACCACAAATCATCATATCATCCTTCACACAATCTTGCTCGCAGAAACTTGCAGTTTAACATGCTCTTTATCACGTGACTTTCATTCCTCCTCATTACATGCCCGTACCACCTTTCAACCGCCTTGGATTAATAGCCTGTTCTTATATCTTACTATTTATTCACATGCCTTATTATCAGATGAATTTTGACATAACTTTTATGGAGCATATGCCTTTAACTGATAACCTTTAACCGATAATAAAGCAAATTAATGGTTGGTAAGATATAGGAACCGGCCATAAATTGCTAATTGTTTTATTTCAGATGCTGTGAGAAAACAATGCGACTGTTGCGGGACAACCAAGAGACGTTGTTGACCATATTGGAGGTGTTGCTTTGCGACCCGTTGTATTCGTGGAGAGTGGAGACTACACAGCAGAACGCTTCGACCTCAAACAAGGACACCACTCTCAACTGTGAGTGTAATCTATTTATAAAGGCTGATTTACATTGAGTCAGTAACTGGCGCCAGAGCTGGCACCGAGAACTGCCTCACACTGTTCACATGCAGTCAGTAGTCTTGGTCTATTTAGGGTATATCCACGTTATTGAAGTCAGTAGGGGAAAATGAATTCTCGAGAAGGGCAGAATTTGATGCGATTGAATTTTAGCTGCTCGAATTTCCGATACTAGCAGACGTCACCCTACTAGACAGTGTCAGTGACTGATCTAATCCTAAAAACATGTAAAGGCTGGTTCTAAATAACAATAGTTGTAGAATATTGATTGTAAGAACTATGTTTTTGAAGTGATAACTTAGAACTTAAGGTAATAACAATGAAAAACTAATTTCCTATAAGTCTTACAGGCATATTTTTAACACACAGTTTAACATTACTGGCTGAAAAATTCATGAAAAAATGTAAGATCCTTCTGCAAAAACAAAGAGAAGTAATGGTTTCTAGAGAACACGCTCATGTGATTCTGCACAGAGAAAATTATAACTAAGATTTTAAGCATTAGATTTAACCATATCACTAGCAATGAGTTTCAACTTCCTAATTTCCTATATAAAAATTATTTGCCCATAAGTGAACTTAAATATAAAGACTTGATGTGTCCGATGCCATTTTGTACCAGAGAAGCACAAGTATTTTATGAATCATTAGAATAGGATTCCAAAACTAAAGATGCTGATGATTGAATTGGACGTTCCTTGTTTATGTTGTCTTGGACATTCCTTCTTTTCTGTTCTTCCAAGATTGTTTCATTTAGTTTTTATTAAATTTTAATATTTTTGATAACTAAAAAGTCCATTATAACATAACACAGTTATATAATTAAATAAACATTTAATTAGTTTTAAGTAAACGTTACAGCATACGCCGATCTCAATAAAAAAAATATACTTCTAATCTTTTAATTGCGTTTTTCTCAAAATCTATTCATTAGGACATTCCCTGTTCTTTGCCTGTATGTACCCTTCGATTAGTTTAAGTCTTTAAGTTATCACTTCTGTCGGGCGTCCCGAGACGCACACGTTTTTTTTGTTGTTGTAGAAAATGTATATACACTGTTTGGCGAAATGTGGCCTTTCACAAATGATGCCAGTGAGATATACAAAGAAGACTGTTCGTCTTTTCTGTATATCACACTGTAACACCCGTGTCATACTGTGCTCCATTTCGTTTGCATTGCCTATATATTTTTATGTGTTTTAACTGTGTGACAGGATTTCACTAGTATAGTGTAGTTGACACATTTCTGTATGTCTATCCTTATCCAACAAGTATTCCCGTCCTTTCCCCGAAAAGTACGTCCGAGTATAAATATCTCGTTCTAACATTTGTCTGGCCCTATATCTCTATTCCGCTCTTTGTGTTTCTTTATTTCTAAATGTTTATGCAACTTTTTACGGTGCTATTGTTAAGGCGCAAGTATACGCTCCGTATTTTTAAGGAGGAGAAAATCCCCTACGTGTATCCGTCATAATATGATAAGCTTTATTTCAACCACACTACGTATTATACGCGACAAAGGTAAACGATGTATGGATTAATGTATGCGTAAGCATCGCCGGACGGTCTAAGGCGGTATGAGATCAAGACGTTGGTGGCTCCTCTTCTCGTAGAGCAAAACCGGTTAGGCTCTGTAATGTCACTTGATACATCACATAACATAACTTGTAGTAATATCTTATGGGAGCTGCATATATCTCACCGCGCCGCACCGGACAACGGACAACTGGCTAGCGCAACGCGGGACCGTCCATATTAATAGTTGCTCTATCTCGCTCGCACATCATCTGTCCCGCTCACACATTGTGCTATGTATTGCACTAGCTGTACGACTTGATATTTGTACATAAGGTTACTGTTTCCAAAATAAAATAAGTTCACTTTAGCACGCGACAGTGAATACTACCTTCCTTTGTGAAGTAATATTTAAGCTACCTCTCTTGTAATGCTCTTGATTTTACGTAGCATTTTTGTACCATAAAACATATTCCATTCTATTGCTACAAGTTACACCTATAGGATGGTGTCAGTCATACTGTCGTATTTGAGATAGACGGTACCCGATTCTTCCGTCAGGTCCGACCGGTTCGAGGAGCAGCCTGGCGGAGAGGGCGCTGCTGTCGGTGAGCAGCAAGCTGAGCGGCACCGAGGCGGAGGGGGGCGCCGCGGGGGGCGTGGCGGTGCCGGGGCAGGTGGCGCGCCTCTTGCGCAACGCCACCGACCACGGCAACCTGTGCCGCCTCTTCCCTGGCTGGCAGCCCTATCTATAAGCCCTAAAACATGCGGCCGACCTTAAGGCGCGTTCACACACAGGGGGTTATCGTTTGGTATGAAATGAACCGGAGTGTAATGGTAGATTATTACGTAAGGGATGAAAGCGACCACTAAATAGGTCTTTCAACCGAGGTAAAACTCTGCTTTTTTATTTCGAATACGAGAAAAATAAATAAAAACCTTATTGGTTAAACAAACAATATTTTATTAAAATATAAATAGTTAGTATTGGTAAGATAAAATCTATTTAAAGAGACTTTATTTTCTCTTCAAATCTTAAAAATGTTAAGTCTTGAAAATTTTTAATCAGTATTAAACAGTCACAAACAGTCTTAGGCTGGTGTGCATAGACATTTAACTGACGGTTAGAATAATTAATCGCTCTTTAGCCATATAGTTTTAGGGATTGTTTTATTTTAACCATCAGTTAAATGTCTATCTATGCACACGAAAATCCAAAAGGTTTAAGTCAAAAGTCGAGAAAATCAGTAATCTGTAATTAATCGTAAAAAAAGTTGTGACATGGCTCGCACTATTTTTAATTTCTTAACAGCAAGGAGAAATCCGTTTCCCTGGAACGAAAAGTACTGGTTTTATCCCTGTTAACAGCTGCATCACATTATTTATGCTCACCACCGAAAACTCAGTTTTATCTCCATGTAAGTTTGTACTCCTTATCTCCGCTCAATGCCGCAATTGCAATACGTTTAACCATTGCCCAGTCGTATTAACTGTGATTTAAAATACAATTGTAATTTCATTTGTTTTAAAAACGTTTAATAAACATTTATTAATTATAATGATCACATTGTTTTATTTATTTTAAATACCTAACTGATATGTGTTCAATGATTGCTGCTTCATTTTGCGTTGTATACGATACCCTCAGAACATTACATTGTTATATTGTACAATTTTTTTATGTTAGTGCTATTTGCACCCGGAAGATTAATTTCATTTTATATCGCAAACTATCCCATCTCCCGGCATGAAAAGTATTTATGTGCATTTTCGGTCTTAAAACTACATTTAAACAAAATTACAGCAAAACAGATCCAGTATACCTAGTAGTTTTCCGTGAAAGCTTAACAGAAAGATATCGAGTTACTATCGCATTTTTATAGAAGATACATTTTTATATCTATTAACTTGAGAAATTATTGGTCTCATCCAAACTTTCTTTCTCAATTTCAAACCGTCCTAGTTTTATTCATCTATCCCCCGTCTATGAAAACTAAATAAATTACAAAAATGACAAAAAGGGCAAAAATTACTCAAATGACCAAAATGACGAAAATGGCAATTCACAAAAAACTATCCTACTTTTTGGGATAACTTTTACATAAGATCTATCTCAAAATCTATCCCGTTATTCGGGATCAAAAGTATTCCTTGTCCACCCTCGGTATGAAAATTACATATATACCGAATTTCAGCTAAATCGGTCCAGTAGTTTTTCGTAAAAGCATAACAAATAGAGAGACAAATATATTTTTATCCCGGAAACTATCCCATTTTTCGGGATTAAAAGTATGTTAAGATCATTCTCGACATTGAAAATATATATATACTGAGTTTCAGCCAAATCGATCCAGTAGTTTTTCCGTGAAAACGGAACAGACAGACGGTTATTTTCGCATTTATAATATTAATAGGGATTATTTTTTTAACAATAAATTGCATTTGATGATCTTTATTCTATTATCAATGTTTCCCTGCTCTTGCTTTTGGTTAGAGGCTTAACAATAACTAAAGCTAAATTATTTTTCTGAGGTTATATATATTCATTTACGTTATGACGACTTTCACGGCAACATGCAGGACAGTGGGCAGCACGAGTATGCACGTTCACATACTTGCGCTGCCTAATTTCCTCCCATATTCGTGCTTCCGGTCGTGGAAATGGACTACATAACATTAACAAAGGGTTAGAAGTTTCGTTGTTAAATGGTTATTTTGACTTTTTTTTTTTTTTAAGGCGGGGGAAATGCATTTCGCGCGTGCGCACAAGTGCTTGAGAATGCCCCGGGAGAGGCAAACTCACTTCGTCAACAGAGGTGAAGACTCCTCTGCTCCCTAGATGCTAGAGGGCCCCTGCTGCGGTATTTCAGGGAGGGAGGTCATGCTCATACCTGCGCCTCCGGGCTCCCGACTGACGTCGGCGCCCGCGAGATGCATGCGCACTACCATCTCTCTCCCTATCTCGTTCCGCGGCCTCCTTATGAGACACTACCGCCTCGCAGAAATTGGCCGCACCCACCCACCAATCGTCGCTGTGCAGCATGGCTTGCACCAGATCGCCCAGCGATTCGATCGGTCCTACAAGTTTCTCGAGTTCAAACCTCTGAGGTGCCCATGCTGCGCACTCGACTAGCGTGTGTAACGCCGTGTCTAGCGCGCCACACTGGCGGCATTGGGGTGAAGGCAAGCAGCCCGCAATCTGACACAGATACTTATTGAAGCAGCCGTGCTCGGTAAGTATCTGTGTCATTCTGAAGGTCAGGGTCCCGCGTTTCCGCGAGAGCCATCGCAACAGCTGCGGTCGAACCGCCTCCACCGTGTCAATGCCAGCAACAGGGTTTTCCAACTCTACTGACCAAGATTGGATCATGGCCGCGGTTTCCCGCGTCCTGATCACCTGGAGTTCGGCCTGGCCATAGACCAGGCCACGGGCGAGGGCATCCTGTCGGGAGCGCCGAACTTTGGCTATCACGTCCGCCTGGAGGGGCCAGGGCGGATCGCCTGCCAAGAGTGTCGACGCCGTCCACGACACTGTACGGTATCCTCGGATGGTCCTCACCGCCAGGACCCGTTGTGCGCGGCACAACAACTCCTATTGTGGCGGTGAAGTGCAGTGGACCATACGGGTGCACCGTACAGGGCCATACTCCTAAGGATGCCCATGTAGAGTTTCCTAGTCGTCCCCCCCGGTCCCCCCACGTTGGGAAGAAGCCGAGAGAGGGCGCCTGCGGACCTCACGAGCTTGGGAACTAGCTGCTTAAAGTGCGCTTTGAACAGCCATTTCCCATCAAGAATTAGCCCCAGATATTTCATCTGGGGGCCTACACGAATGTCCACTCCTTGGACTGTAACGGACAAGTCCGCGGGGGGGTTACGAAACCGCCTATGGAACATGATGGCCTCCGTTTTCGCGGGGGAGACCTTCAAGCCCAGCCTACCTATTCTTCGGACCACGATCGCCAGCCCGGCGTTGGCGAGGTCCACGGATTCCGCGAATGACGCAGCGCGTGCCGTGAGTAGGGTGTCATCCGCAAAGCAGATTAGCCCTATTCCGGGCAGGACCGGAACCCGAAGGATCCAGTCATAACCGACGTTCCAAAGAACCGGCCCGAGGACCGATCCCTGTGGGACGCCGCACGCGACGCGTCGCCGACCTATCGCTCGATTCTCGGACTCGCCGCCCTCCCAAAGGATGTATCTGTCCTGGAGGTACGCGCCCAACAGCCTCGTGAGGTACGGGGGGACTCCGTGTGCACGAAGCCCCTCCCTGATCGTCTCGTGAGGGAGGCTGTTAAAGGCGTTCGCTATGTCTAGCGAAACCGCCAGGACAGTATCCTTTGCTTGGACTGCGTCGTCCGTTACAGATCGCAGTGTCTCGAAGGCGTCCAACGTGGAGCGCCTCCGCCGAAACCCGAACTGCGTCTGTGCTAGCCCCGGCTCCACAGTATCGAGATGCTTAACGAGGCGTTCCACTAAGATCTTCTCAAAGACCTTGGCGACCTCGTTAAGCTACACTATGGGCCTGTAGGCGGACGGATCGTTGGGAGGACGGCCTCCCTTGGGAATCAGGCATAATCGGCCCTCCTTCCATTGCGACGGGAACTGACCTGCGCGAATGCAGGCATCGAATAGTTATGGTTATATTGACTTACCTCGACTCTCGTAAAGACTGGGTCAACGTACATATTATCAGGCAGAAAATGTTAGGTATACCTAAGTATTAGGCTGGTGTGTAGAAACATTTAACCGACGGTTAAAATAAAAAAATCGTTTAGCCATAGCGATTATACTATTTTCAACATCGGTTAAATGTTTATGGACACCAGCCTAATTGCACTTGCAGTAATCGACATCTTAGGGTTTTCCAATTTTTTACAGAAATGTTTTCCCAAGACGCTAATCTATACATAAAGCTTGATTTTTTCTTGTTTTTCTATAGATACACTCAAAATTATATAACATGGACGGACATGTTTAGATATCTAAAAATATGTTTACCGCGTTTTTCTGGAAATCGCCGTTTTGAAAGTACTGCGTTTGCTATAAGGAGTGCAGAATATTGTTACAACTGAGGTTCCGAGAAGACGAAATCCATATTATCTGTTTATTATTTAATGGTGATCAATGAGTTTTGAGTCATGGTAACACTATCTCTTGTTCATACTTCAGTACATATTCTTGATATATGCATATTTCCTTCTACTTTTGTATACTGACATGTATGTATATCTATTTCTGACCCCCCCGCCATAAATTATGATTTACTTCACGAGGATGCCGCCATTGTCGTCGGATTTCGTTTGCGGTGTACCCTTATAGAAATGGCGGCCGCCCTAAAAATTACTGAATTTGGTGAAAGTGATTGATTGAGCTGGTTTCACGATATGTGCAAGATATAATAGGTTGGGGAAAAAGTCTTTTCGCATATAGTATGTACGAACTTGTAATAAGATCTCTTTGGCTATACAATTTGTATCTGGCTAGTTTTGGTATCATTAAAAAGTTTTAATTTTAAAGAAGACAATTCCAAATTCAAATTAGGAATATGTATGATTTTCATTTGTTTTTCTTATTGTTAAAATGAGTGAATCTAATGAAGAAATTCGATACATTTTAAAATTTTACTACAAAAAAGGTAAAAATGCAACATAAGCCGCGAAAAAAAATTGTGATGTTTATGGACCTAATGCAGTATCTGTGAGAGTAGCGCAAATTTGGTGTAAGCGTTTTTAATCCGGAAATTTTGATATCGAAGATACACGTCGCTCTGGTCGCCCTGTTACGGACAAAATTGATGCCATTTTTGAAAAAGTGGAGCAAGATCGACATATTAGTAGTTACAATGTAGCTGAAGAACTAGGAATTGACCACAAAACGGTTTTGGCGCATTTGAAAAAAGCTGGGTACACAAAAAAGCTCGATATTTGGGGGCCTCATGAGCTCACTGAAAGAAACCTAATGAACCATGTACTCATTTGTGATTCTTTATTACGACGTAATGAACCGAACCATTTTTGAAGAAGCTGATAACTGGTGATGAAAAGTGGATCACGTACGACAAGAACGTGGGTAATCAACAGAAGGGGTGTGGTTTTTCACCATGATAACGCTAGACCTCACACATCTTTAGCCACTCAGAAAAAATTACGAGAGTTTGGCTGGGAAGTGTTAATGCATCCGCCGTATAGTCCTGACCTTGCACCTTCAGATTTTCACCTGTTTCGGTCTCTGCAGAATTCCTTAGGCAGTGTCAGGTTAACATCACGAGAGGACTGCCAAAACCACTTGGCGCAGATTTTTGATCAGAAGCCCCAAAATTTTTATAGCAATGGGATCACGTCGCTACCTACAAGATGGCAAAAAGTTATCCAACAAAATGGCACCTACATACTTTAGTTAAATGTAAATAAACTTTATAAAAAAACCTTTAGAATTTTTATATAAAATGCGAAGAAACTTTTTCCCCAACCTAATATATTTATGAAGCCAAGGTTCTTCGTCGACGGAAGTTTGGGTGAGCGTATATAATTTCTGTACTTATTTATTATAATTTAACAAACATTTACACAACAACTGAAGGCAACAAAATTATAGTATTATATTCAGCGGTTTTATGTGTACGGAATATCCGTTTTTTTTTTAAATTTCAGATCCGCGCACGCATTATCCTTTGCAACAACACGTGTTTTTATAACCCCTTGAAATTTACGTTATCTGTAACTTTTCTAGGTATTATAATATAACCACTATTGTCAAGGGCTAATTAATGTCCTTTGTGATGTATCCCAGTAAGACGTTATAAACCCTTTATTCTATTGTTCAAATTTTGTTACACATTCTTAAAAGCCATTAAGTTTACAAGTTCGATAATTCCAAGGAATGGTGTGCATGTTGCTGGGGGCCAAGTCTATTTAGCGAATATATAAGGTCGGCCCGTTGAAACTGAGTAAGTTGAGTTTCAACTGCGATCGAGGCTTTATTAAGTGTACATTCGGAACGGGAATCTTTCATCGACAGACTTTGCTCACTTTATGTTATTACGATTTTCTGTCTCACGGTTTGACTTATTGTATTCGGTTGTGTTTTGTAAGAACTAGAATTGTGAATTACGTGTGTGTACTTGTATTAAAGATTGTGATAATTCCAACGGCAGCTTAAATTCCAATGCCACAAATTAGTAACAATATTCTAGTGAGGATGGTAAAAAAAAAAAAAAATTCTTAAGATGGTTTATTCAACTACAACAAAAAGCATAACTTTTTAAAACTAAATCAGTCTAAAAATATTCTCCTGAAATATCACTACTATGACTCAAATATTCCATCTAAAAGGATTTAAAACTATTCACTACTTCGTGCATTTGCTTATTGCATAAAATAATAATTATAATATAATACGACTTACTTATTTTGTACGCTTTGGTTGCAGTATAAAACTACTTTTAACAATATGTATACGCTTTTAAACTATATAATTTGGCTTCAGAATGGCCATAATAAAAAGTTAGCTTGTTGAACGACTTCAAATTTATGTTTCATGACAAATAGATATTATGCACCGCTCAGACTTACGTCGTATTTTTTTATTATTTTCCCGTAATTTTTTACAAGAAATAATAATTATGTATATCAATGTGTCTATTTTTGCCTGCAACAATAATTTTACTTTTTATATAATATTTATTGATGTTGAACAATTCACATACCAGACCTATTTATGTATGCAGCGCCGTAGCTAAAGCTGACAATGACATGTCATTAGTTAAGTAGTTACTTAATTAACGAATAAGTTTTATGACAGTTTTGACAGACATCTACTTAATCCTGAACTTATTACTAATTGAAAAAGTTCTATCCAAAAAAATGATAAGGTCTTAACTCGCCAGTTTTGCAGTAAATAACAGCAATATACATCATCACCCTTTAGGTGGGGGACGCCATTGGCGTAGGTCTCAAGCATTTCGCAGCCCTAAAGCCTGTGATGTATTTTCTTCCTTTCTGTAAGTTTTGGGGGTATAAATTAAAAACTTGCCTTCGACGCTTTTCGCTTAGCTACGTCGCTACACATATGTATAAACGCTCACATCTCTGACATTTTTATTATTATCAGACAAATAAAAATCAAAAAAAAATATAATAAGGATTACAAAATAAAATGCAATAATTAAAATTTTCTCCTTCAGACCATCTTTGATATTCTATTACACTGCAAAAATTATACAAAATAAGTAAACATTAAATTTCGTTGGTCAAATGAACGTATATGAAATATAATCAAAATTGTTTATTAATTACAAAGAAAATATTAAAATTCATTGAATACATTTTTTAATACATGAAACAACATGATCGTTAATTATTCTTGTGGAAGACATTTTTTAGCTTCAATTAAAATAAGACATAACAACAAACAAAACATGAATATATCATAACAATATGGCAATAAGGCCTACTCCATCAATCAAAAACAAGTTATCTATAGTCCACCATAAACTAATGACTCGCCTACTGTCTATCTCAAATACGACAGTATGGCTGACACTTCACATAAAACGTAACTTGTAGCAATATTTTATACTTTACCTATGAATTAGATACATATTTTAAATATATAACAAATTAATACTAAGGGCATGAATGCCCTTAGTACATAACTTTAAAACATCAGTTAAATAATAAAATGTCACATGAAAAGTACATAAATAAAGAGAAAAACATCGTGAATTATAATGTTACTTTTAAATAGTGAGAAGTATTAGTTTATCTCTATTAATATTATAAATGCGAAATTAATTCTGTCTGTCTGTTTACGCTTTCACGGAAAAACTACTGGACCGACTTGGCTGAAACTCAGTATATATATTCGATACCGGGGCTGAACATAGAATACTTTTTACCCCGAAAAATGGGATAGTTTCTGAGATTTAAATATATTTGTCTCTCTTTTTGTTATACTTTTACGGAAAAACTACTGGACCGATTTGGTTATATATGTAATTTTAATACCGAGGATGGACAAAGGATACCTTTCGTCCCGGATAATGGGATAGATTTGTGTAAAGATTACCACAGAAAGTAGGATTAGTTTTCTTGTGATTTTCGTCATTTCAGTCATTTATGTAATTTACGGATAGATAGATAAATAAACCTAGAATAGGTTGAAATAAAGCATGAAAGTTTGTATGGGACCAATCATTTCCTAAGTTTATAAATATAAAAAATTGTCATCTATAAAAAATGCGTTTGCAACTCGATCTGTCTATCTGTTAAGCTTTCACGGAAAAACTACTTGGAGTACTTGATCGGTTTTGCTGTAATTTTGTTTAAATGTAGTTTTAATACCGAAAATGGATATAAATACTTTTGATACCGGGAGATGGGATAGTTTGCGATATAAAATGAAGTGCATCTTCCAGGGGCAAATAGCACTAACATAAAAATTTAGTACAATGTAACCTGTATTAACGCCTGCTCTTTAAACAAGATGCACGCATTAGAGGTAGACCCGCGGCTGCGTCGCGGGGTAAGCTCTTGTTTCTATCTAATTAAAATTTATATTCAAATAATAGGTCAAGTATAAGATACTGCTACAAGTTACGTTTCATGGGATGTGTCAGCCATACGTCGTACTTGAGATATACAGTAATTAGCCCCACATGGCTGAACAATATCTGATTTTGTATGAACAAGTGTTAACGAGATGACACAAAACGTGCATAACAATTGGTAAGCGGAAATTCCATAATTTCTGCCTACCCCTGAGGAAAGAAGGTATGTAATACATACATACTGTGTTTTAAAGGAGAACGTAGTTTACAGGCCAAACTAGCATTGTATTATAGAAACTATTGAAATGAGTGTACATACAGTCAAAGGCCGAAATATACACCACAGTCTCAATAAATGTTACCAGAACACATAATATATGTAAATACAGAAATACTCTTAATACATTTATTTTGTTACATGATTTTCAATTTTGTTATATACATATTATTGCTTCTTTATTATACATATTTCTAAACAAGCATGTATATGGACATATATAATTTTATGTCTTTAAATGTGTATATTTGTAAAAACTTTACATCAAACATAATGAGTATATATTTATGCTTTTCACTGTATTTATTAGTTTATTTCATATTTTATTCGCTTCAGTTTAACAAATGTTAGGCCTAATTAAAATTGTTACACACATACAATAGTTGAATATTGATGTTATTTTCTATACAATTTACTACATCTAAATGTAGTTTAATAACAAAGCCAATAAAATAATAAAAAAGATATAAAATCTCGAATGCATTTTCAACAAATAATGGATCATATTCTGCATTAGGGAAAACTTAAATAAGAATAGCTAATAACTTAGCATATTGTATATTAATATTTTGACTTAGTATAATAGTATTATAGTTGATCATGAAAGAAATAAAATTGCCCAGTAAAAAAATACAACTGGCTGAAATTATGCTTTAAATAATTTCAATTAAATAAGTTCAAAAATGGAGGAATACTGGCCTATGACGTCATCCAGCCATGTAACATTTAGGAACATTTTATAGTTACGGTTATTAATAAGCACGTGTCACTCCAAATATTATTCTTCTTCCATGATAATAAATAATTACAATTGCTTTTTTTATGTTCATACTAGTGGTTGAATTTTAAAGATGAAGTTTGGTTTAATTTCTTCCTCCATTTGGAACACCAAATAAATTATATTTATTGTTTTCAGATAACAAACTTTTAAATCAGTTCCAGTATAAATTTTATTAAAAAATATATTTCAAAATAGTTTCCCGGATACCTTCACAGGCATTAAATTCAGTACGACCAAAGTATAATTCGCACTGTTTGTGTTATTAGTGTTTATGCAAAATATCATTACAAATTAAATTAAACAAAATAGATTTAAACTAACACAGTACACCATCCAATACCGATTAATATTTTTAGCTATATTTCTATTTTTATTGCGTTCTCTTATTGTTGCTTTATGTTTATTCAGGCACTTTTATTTCAGTTGTTGTGAGTAAAAGCTAACATTATGTCTTTTAAAAATGTTAGAATAACATGAAGATTTTATTCATATATATATATATATACATTTTTAATGTAACAAAGTCAATTATTGATTAACATTCACAATGTTAGTGTTTACATCAAAAATACTTTGTAAAATAAACGTTAACAAAATATGAGATGTTCCATTGTTTTGATTTAAAAGAAATGTTTTAAAAACTTGTATACTAATAAATGGTAACCTATAAAAACCTTTTATCAATTTGCACGGCAAATGTCTAGTTGCACAGAACAAATTCATTTCAATAATTTACAATTGTAACTATTGCAACATTAGTAATTCTTTGGACATTAATATTTAAAAAAATATAAAATTGTATATATAAATATTTAAAATTCAAAACAAAAACGAAACATTCACTTAACTCAACGAATTTTGTGTGCGCCGTAAAAAGCACTAGCTGCAAAGATTTTTGAGCTTTGGAAATTCATTACTCACTATATGACATAACTATTGAGATCCACAATCAACTGTAGATTACTTAACTTCGTAACAATAAAATATTAGCTATAACTGTATAAATATAGCGAGAGCTGTATTATTTTATTTTTGATAATATATTAATTACACTAGCTTATTAATTAGTTAATGATATCATGAGCAAGTATAAAAAAATTATACATAGAAATGTCCCTAAGGTGCAATAAAAATATGCAGAATGACTAAATCTACGAGTATAAATTGCACATATGCAATTACTGATAATGATGATGACAATTCTATTAAATTAAAAATATTTTTTTTCTAATTTATTAATTTCTTTCATTAACAACTGTGATCTTTTAGGGCAAATTATTTTTTAAGGCAATTTGTGAAAAAAGTGGTTTATATTGTTATAAAAAAACAAAAACAGAAATATGACAATAAATAATTTATGAATAGTGTCAATTTACCAATAAAGCGTGATTTGTCCCAAAAACTGCAATTACATAAGATAAAAAATAATTGCAAAACTATATCGAGGTATAGACAAACAATAAAAACAGTATATTGAGTAGCCTTATCACTAAAAACCAATGTTTTCTAGACAACCCAATGCTAGAATTGATAGATTTCTAATACTGACAGTGCAATTTATGACTAAAGAAAACTATAAACAATTTATGATTTTAAAAAAACCAGAAAAAGCTTTTGCTATTTACAGAGAATTATGAATTTTAAATTATCTCATAATTATATTCTTTCTTTTATACAGTCATCTGAAAACCGTTCATACAATCTAACATTTTATCTCCTTTTTTGCAAAAACAATATATATATATATATATATATATATATATATATATATATATATATATATATATATATATATTATGGTAATAATATTAAGTTACTTTATAATGTAAAAAATAAACTCGATATGTGGGTATACTTTATTTGGCCAAGTGTATCTGCAAGTTAAAACTTATTCAAAAAAATTATTTCTATATATAATTTTTTTATAAAACTTGGCACTCACCATTAAACTGTCACTTTAAAATTTCACTTAACAAGAATCTATTTGGTATTTTCTTTGTATATTCTCTTATTTATTACAGGTGTAATTTACTTATTCTAGGAATATATTTTATAATGTGTGTGTGTTTACTAACTTTTACATATTTAGATTAAATTTACAAGTTAAAATTTTTCCAGGATAAGATTTTGTATACCAGTGAATTTTTTATTACTGTTTCCTGGTGAGTACTCTGCTTTAAAAAGGTGATATAAAATTTAGTAAACTACAGATGATTGTGATTTACACTACCGCAAACTTACTTGTTTGGATTCTGTACTTTGCTTGTTATTAAATTCAAAGGGAGTTTGTGATGTTCTGGAAGAGCCTTTTGCCCCACCATGTTTCAAGGTCGAAAGGTTTAAAGTCGCGTAGGACTGGGCTAGGCTCATCGTCTTGGTAGTAGAAGCTTAATGGGGGAGCTGGTGATGAACTGCCTGAACCTAAAAAACAATGTAACGGAATAACATTCTGTAAAGGAGTAGTGGGAGATGTATTCTCAGATATGTGTAAATTAAAATAAAACAAGTGACTTTAAGTAAGGAGTTTTTTAAGCTAGTAACATGGAACCATAGAAAAAACATTATCCTCAACTGTCAACATTTAATGATTTGTAAAATTTGGATGTTTGATTTCATACTAAAATATTTTAAAACAGGTTCACTTAAGTTCACTTAACATTCATATTCCATGAAAACTTTCATTTTTACAAACAATTTTATATTCATTCTTATTATCGAAAATACATCTATACCAAATTTCATGATAATTGGTTCCCTCCCAAGACTGACCAGCAAATAATTATAGAAATTAATTACCAAAAGAGAAAAAAGTAGGTAATAACATTGTATAATATGTTAATATCTATTTTTTGTTTTTTTAGGAAAGTGTGTAGAAGATTTTATTTTGCTCACTTACCAATTGTACTTGTAGGTGTTGATGGTTCACTGTCTCCATAAGCTGATTGTGTCCAAGCTGAAAATTTAGGAAAATATTTTCAATTGATTAAATATGGTTTCAGCATGCGGCATGCTATTAAAGAACAATTTAGTGCATATTATATTATGCTTGCTTTTCAATGTTGCCTACATAAACTTCCTTATTCTGTATCATGTATCTGAATTTTCTAGAAAATAAAGTATACTAAAGTCTATTTCAAATAGAACTGTATGGTTGACACATGCATACAACATAACTTATACCATTGTAAAACTCTTCTATGAAATGAATATTAATTTTAATTACATAAATATATATTTAATCGAGTTACTATTCAATAATAATCTTACACTTAAAACCACAATATTCATTTCTTTATTTATATAGTCTCTCCCCTACTGACCTATTTGAAATAGACTTTAGAGAAGTGTAAATCTAAAATATAACAAAATTGGTAAGTACTATAAGTGGTAGCAAAAATTTAAGTGGAAGTGGGCAGGTCATTATGAGAACCACAATGGTTTCAGGAAAAATTTGTACAAGAACTGCAAAATAGAAGAAAAATTACATGAGTTGGAAGAGGCCTACATCTAAAAATAATGGTCTCTGGCTCTATAAATACAATCTAGATACAATGATAAATTCATCCAACTTTGAAAATGTATACCATTTTATATTTAAATATAAATACATTTTAAACCATTCTTACTATTTTAAATATAATGATTCACAGTTCCTACTACAATTCAGCATATTTGTTTTAGTAATTAAGTTTTATCTGGTCAAAGAAGTTTTACTTCACTTATTTTCAAATTTCAAAGAGCATACCAGTAATTAGGGTATTAATTTCTGCAGCTGGGTGACTTATCATAAGTCACACTAAAACAACCGACAAGGTGGTAGAACATTTCGCCATATATATGGCTGTCACTCCTGTTTTACCTACATTTTAGACCCCTTAAAGGCTGCGCTTTGACACAGAGTGGCATGAAATTAACGGTTATTTGAGTTTAGGGGTAACATCCGCCTTATATATAGGCACTAGACCTGTCATTTGGGTTAGGAAACAAGTTTTGAATGATTAATGAAATATATTGATTGATAACAAAGAGTGATTTGTGTTTAGGAATACACTTATGTTTAATATATAAACACTAAAACTGTTTTCAAGTTTAGTAAACAAGTTTTGAATTAGTTTATTGATTTTTAAATGTGAAAATGGTTTTTTTTTTGCTTATATATTCCGATGATGCTTACAAATCGATTGTGACACTCACTAACCGCTGCCATGGCACGCTCACTTGGCTTGTATGTTTTAGTCGAAAGTCACGACTAGTGACTTAGGTTAGGTTAGACTTTAAACAAAAGGGTACAAGCCGAGCAAGCGAAGAGAGTGTGCCACAGCAGCGGCCAGCAAGTGCCAGAACAGACAGGTCACCACTGTGGCAATATAACGAAACAAACAAATGTAAAATTGATATCTCAAGAACAACATGTCTCCTAAACATGGGGGTTGCAGAAGAGAGAAGTACACCTCGCCCCCTACCCCCTCTACCCCCCCCCACTACTTAAAATTCAGTGACCACTACCTAAAGTTTAACCCCCTTAAAAACCAGCAATACCCCCAGTGTTGCAAGCATGAATAGTCGATGGTACTACTTTCCATCAGGTGAGCCTTTTGCCTACTTCAGGCAATATTAAAAATAGGCTTTGTAAGCTTCACTTATATGATTATAATTACCTACTTACTTTCACTTATAAACCTAATAATTTCTTCATGTTGCGGTGTGATTACATGGTGTTGTATTCTCTGGTGGACTGTCTTTTTACCATTGGAATGAAATATTGGCTTGGGCATACTGTAATATAAAGAAACAAAGATTACATGCACATAAATAAAAAAACTTTTGAATATGCATGAAACGCAATAGAAGTTACATTTGTTGATACCAAATCAACGTTTATAAATCGATATAAACAAGCGTAAATCTCCGGGCAATGAGGTTATGTAAAAACAATGATGAAATCTTAACGACAAGTGTAATTGAAATATGAAGACATACTTAAGAATTTCGGCATTATCAGACTCTGATGACTTCCTATTGTGATCTTTGCGACTATCCAATCTTTCTAAATTCTGTGTTAGGCCTGAAAACGGAAATAGACGTTCAAAAGTTCATCTCACATGATCATCAGAAGTATATTGCAAAAGTATTACAATATGAATAAAACAAAATAAGCTACCTCGTCGAGTTTTTGCTACAATTTTGCTGGGTCCTTTGGAGACTGTGTACATTTTAGAATTTCACACCGAAATTAAAAAAATAAACGTAAAAATCACACACTGGTTACGGCGAGACCGACCTGATGACAGCTGACTGCAACTTATTGCCATAAATATTTCTAAAATTGTACTACATTACCGTATCACCTCTAACCGATACTACTAACAAGAGCCATGTGATTTTTCTATTGATCATCTGTTTTAAAACTATTACGAGTATCTATTTCTAACTTTTAGTGAATATTTCGACGGATAAATAGTAAAAATAGCTATCTCTAAAATAGAAAAAAGATCTTATAAATTATCGTAAGTACCCAATGTTCACTACACGTGTATCACGGTGTATCCAAACAAGTAAAAAAACACCCACAAACCTAACTACATATATATATATATATATATATATATATATATATGAAATTTAATTGTCTTTAGTGTATTATATATATATATATATATATATATATATATATATATATATAATACACTAAAGACAATTAAATTTCATATAATTATAATTTACAAAATTGCTAAATTTTTATCTTGTATACTTTTGCATCCTTCATTTGTATATTTCTGCGGAAAAAGCTTGAGGAACATCTTAAAAATCTTAGATATACATAGATACTGTAATAATGTTATTATCTTATATAAAGCTGAAGAGTTTGTTTGTTTGATTGAACTTGCTAATCTCAGGAACTACTAGTCTGGTTTGAAAAAATATTTTTCAAACTTAAATATAATCATTTATATTTCAAATACACAAGTATTATATTCGAACCATTTCAACTCAAATCCTAATTACTAAAAGACTGCGCTAGTATTGAACAGAATAAAGAAAATTAAGTATTATACACGCAATTTTCATTAAATATTCAAATTAAAAACTAAAGGTAAAAACTAAAATTAAATAAAAAGGGGAAATATCTAAAGATAAGTTATTGGTCCCAAACCACTGTCACTTACCGGGAACGTTCCCAGGAGGCTGGCGGCGTTGCCACGTTGTATAGCGATGCTTAATCTTTGAGCAAAATAGACGCCAGCCTCTGGTCGCGTGTGACGTCTACTAGACGTTTGGCGACGTCATGGTAGACCTTTAGGGCATTAGGACCCTACGGACCCAGAGTTTCTACCCCAAATGCCGCAAATGTATAACCATTTCCAATGGTGGCATATTTGCGGCGCTTGAGGGCCTCCTGTTCGGCTGCAGCAAAACCGGCGGTAGTGCACGTACTTGAAAGTTGGTACGCCGCCAGAGTGTCAACGCAGGTAGCATCCCACACTAAGGGGCGGCCCATCTTCCAGGGAATCAGCGTCATCCCACCCGGTCTCCTGCCATCGTCGCGGCACAAGCCGTTTGGTTCTAAAATGGAAGGTACCCCGGCGGTAACAAGAGCCCGGCGGATGATATCGTTGAGTACCGCGTGTCGGGAAATTCTACCGGCGCTTCTGCTGCAGGATAGTCCGTGGTGTCCCAAGCGGTCCACCCTATCCCCACATTGACAGAGGTGTGGGACCACACAGGTTGCCCCCAAGCGAATGTTGGCACAGATTCTGAAAGTCGCGTCATCCAAGAGTGTGCCAAGATTCACCGAGGGCAATGCCTGAAGCCACAGACCTGACTCCCAACTTGAGACAGCTAAGAGGCGAGCGCGCTCAGCCTCTCCCCTACAAGAAAAAAAGAGTTTATGGTACGTTATAAGAGTATATATACACGCAATTACATTAAATTGTGTAATTTTTATTATGGTTGGTGTAGCGGTTTAAATCTTATTCCAAATCAGAAACTACTGTTTGTTCCTGTTTATGGCAACTTTATTTGTCACAAAATAAGAAGCCCGAATTGTCAGTTCTCATTGCAACACATTTAGGGCTTGCAACCTCCAAATCGTTAACCAAGTTAACTGATTATAACGAAAAATTGATTACAATTACATGACTTTATGATCAATAGATATATTTTAAGTAAATTACTTTTGCGCGAAATTTTTGTCTCGTATCGGGTTTTATGTACCGTATGCATTTATTACGCAACACAATTAATCTATTGAAATTTTTATTATTTCGTGCGTATAATATATATTTATTCAATCCTTTTTGTTTTCGATACATATATTTACAATTACATAGTACTAGAGTTAAACCCGCGGCTACGCTGCGAGTCAACCTCTAGTCCGTGCTTCTTATTTAAAAAGTAGGTAGGCGTTAATACAGGTTACATCGTACAAAATTTTTATGTTAGTGCTAATTGCACCCGGAAAACTCACTTAATTTTATATCGCAAACTATCCAATCTCCTCGCGTGAGTATATATGTCCATTTTTGGCATTAAAACTACATTTAAACAAAATTACAATAAAACCAATCCAGTATTCCCAGTAATTTTCAGTAAAAACTTAACAGAAAGACATATCGAGTTACTATCGCATTTTTTATAGACGATGAATTTTATATCTATAAACTTGAGAAATGATTGGTCTCATTCAAACTTTCATCCTCTATTTCAAACCGTCCTAGTTTTATTTATCTATCCCCCGCCTGTGAAAACTACTAAAATGACAAAAAGAGCAAAAAAGGACAAAAAAATCAAAAAGGACAAAAAGAGCTAAAAGGACAAAAAGATCAAAAAGGACAAAAAGAGCAAAAGGACAAAAAGAACAAAGAGGACGAAAATGCCAAAAAAGCAAAAAGGACCAAAAGAGCAAAAAGGACAAAAAGAGCAGAAAGGACAAGGAAAAAAGGACAAAAAGGACAGAAAAGAGAAAAAGGGACAAAATTACAGAAATGACCAAAATGACGAAAATAGCAAATCACAAAAAAATCCAAAACCTATCCCACTTTCTGGGATAATCTTTACATAAATTTATCCCATTATCCGCGATGTAAAATATCCCTTGTCCACCCTCGGTATTGAAATTACATATATACCGAATCTCAGCCAAATCGGTGCACTAGTTTTTCTGTAAAAGTATAACAAACAGAGAGACAAATATATTTTTATCCTGGAAACTATCCCATTTTTCGGGATAAAAAGTATCCTATGTTTATCTTCGGCATCGAAAATTTATATATACAGAGTTTCAGCCAAATCAGTCCAATAGTTTTTCCGTGAAAACGGAACAGACAGACGGACAGACAGACGGACTGAGTTACTTTCGCATTTATAATATTAATAGGGATTATTTTAGTATAAATAATGATCTAAGTATAAATAATGATGTTTTGGAATAAATATATATTATAGTTTTTCCTGAATCGAATTGAGATAATGAAATGCAACAACCTTTGGTAGCAACACTAAAATTAAAAATAGGACGCCTTATAACGTAACTGATTTTGGTTGGGATTTCACCATAGATTAATACCACAGTAACACACACTAGGTACTATGGATATTAACACGAAATTAAAGAATTAATTTAACTTTAATGTTATTTCGTTATATGGAGGAAAATAACAATTGAAATATGTTTTATAACATTATATAATGCACTAGTAAATTTTTTCTATAGTATCACCTAAATAAATTAATTGTTATTGGCTTTCAGTTTTCTTGATATTATGTAACGTCTTGTTACGTTCTATTCACTTTCTTAAGTGTCAAATCGGACTTCTTTTTTTGTAATTATTTTTTTACAAGTATTCCAACTAGAAGTTTCACATATGTTTTAACAAATTACATTAGTAGGTATATTTTTGTAATTTTTAAATGCGGAAAATAGTGACATACAACAATCAGTTTTTAAATTTAATTGTACTATGTACTAATTACTGTACTGTGATAAGTTTATTTAAAAAATCAATTTTTGCTTTATTATTTTATGCCTATCATATTTTTATCGTATGATTCTTCGAGCAAAGGTTCTAGTAAAATGGGGTTCGTGCATAGAATAAAGAAATTTCTTAAAATGTATTTGGGTTCGGGCTATGCAAGATTTTTTTATCTGTGACTTTAGTAATCGTTCTGAAAAGTTGTTATGTATTAGAAACTTTTTATTAACCTAATAAAACACACTTTGACACACTTACACTTCTACAATCAAGCAGGTATAGATAGGTTATTCAGACTCTCTTGTTTGCCACTTTTACTATTTATTATTTTTCAATTTAAGGCATTCCTAATCAATCAACCTATCCGCATTATAGCGAGATTTTAAATTGCTTCACGTGTTCATGTTCCAAATATTGCCTTTATTTTTTGTACGCGTCACATGATAATGTTCGCATGTCTATGCTTTCGCTGCGCTGTACTTTCAATACCTATTTTGACACTTTCACTATTTATTAATATTACAATGCACCACTTGCACCGCCTGGTATCTGTTTGCGTTTAAAACTAAAATAACTAAGACGCCGCCTAATGGGAGTTAAACTCGCGTATTCCTTTTTAAACACAGTACACATAATAATTGACTCCTTTTTTTTTACTTTTAAATTCAAACACCAATAAATGTTTTAAATAATCTAGACTGATGACATGTCATTTATAAAGTACAACCTAAAATAACTCAAAAAGTAGATTAGGTACTAAAATAAAATAAGTAATAAACTTATTTTATTTTAGTATTTAATCTACTACTATAAGTTAATTTAGACTATGTAACAAATCACTACCAACAAAAAAACCATGATCGTAAACTAATCAGTTGACAACTTCCAGATTGGAGATCTACAGCGCGTTTCTTTAGTAGCTCACACAGCCCAAAATGCTCCGTCAGCCGTTCAGCCTGGGGACCGTGGTCGAACTGGTTGTGGCGAAAACGTCACTAATGACGTCATAATTTTTGATAACGCAACCCTCATAACGACCCATGTCAAGAGGTGAGTCGAATAACCGTTCCACTAGAGTTTATGATTGTAACGCCCGCAAGCAAGTGGAACGGGAAAAATCGCGGTCCTGAACGTGGTCGTTGTCAGCTACTGGTGGTAGTAGTAGTAGAATTCGCCACAAAGGCAGGCAAAGGAACCTTTAGTGCATATAGCCAATTCTGATGTATAATAAGCCATATAGATTTTCTACTGAAAAAAGAAATCGCATACAAAGAAAAAATCCTTGTATGTGATTTCTAAGCTTCTCTCCGTCAGGAAACTCTATATCTTACACATGACACTTAGATACCACAAAGGGTTACCTTTCGATCGTGCCAAACTTAGAAAAAGACGCTATGATATAGTTGCCCCTACATATTCCGCACGTTCAGTCTTTGCTAGTCGGCAAAATGTTTCTCAAGCCCCCCGTGTTTATAATAAAATTAATCGCATTCTTAACATTTACCCCATGCAACTATATGAGTGTAAGAAAAATCTAACTGAATGGCTCCTTACCCTTAATTATGATGAAGTGGAAGACATCTTGGTTACATTAGCGTGAAACTGATACATGCTTAATGTATTCAATAAAACTCATAATAAATTAGTAGGGATTTGTGTTCCATTCAGACTACCACCCGCACACACACACACACACACACATACACTCACGCACACACACACACACACACACACACTCACTCACACACACGCATACACGCACACGCATACACACACATGCACGCGCACACCTGCACCTCACACCTGTTTGCTATTTACCCACTGCGGACACAATCACTCGAAACCCATCTATTTATCTCTTTCTTTATTTTCTTTAATATTTGTAAAAGTACTCTCTGTAATTCAGTAAATAGATAGTCTTAAAATTTAAGCAACATAGGAAGAGCGAGGTTTCCCAACACAAGTATCATTTGATTACTTTCTGGGAAGCCCCGGCAACTTACATGTATGGACTTATTGAAATAAATACATTTTTATTTTTATTTTTATTTATTTTAATAAGTCTTCGTATATGTAGCGCAGTTGTATTGTAGGCTACAATCGACGCCATTCAACGGAGTTCTTGCGAAAACTCGAAAGGCCACATTTGACTATACAGTTCACATTTCTCACAAAAACACATAATCACTACTCAAAAACTATCAATATCCTACAAGTATTGTTCATTTTAGAGTAATTTAACACATATTTGGAAATTAAAATTGCACAGCACAACGTCCTCCTTCGGTTTCCGCCAAAAACTCAGAAACGACGAGATGTTTTGTATGGCATAAATTAAATGGTCGATAATTATTCAGTACACTGACAAAATATTTCACGCTATACTATGCAGTAAGTTGAATAAAAGACGAAAAAAGATAAGCTAAAATAGTTAGTAGCTGACCAGGTGGTCGTAAGCTAAGGAAACGTTATTTTTGTCAGTTAATTGTGCGACCACCTAATAGTTTACGAAAATCGTATATTGACATCTCAAACGTAATATTTATGTGGGAAAGTAAAGAAAAACATGTTTTACTTATGGTTCAACCATGCTCCCACTCTTTCGTTTTTACGTTAATTTTTGAGACATGCGGTATGGTTAAATTCCTTCGACTGATTTATGGCCGGTTTCTATATCTTATAGACCGTTCCTTTTGCCTTACTATCGGTTGAAATTTGACTTAAGCTCCATACGAGTAATGTCAAAACTAAACCAACGGTAGGGCAAGTGAATGAATAGTAAGATATAGGAATCGGCCAAAAGTGCGAATAAACTATCATAGTAAAACGTGCACGTGCAGTGAAGAGAGAGAATTAGACAGACTGATTATGTGTTTACATCATCTTTATTTATATCAAAGACATTGGAAATCATTCCTCTGAGGTTTACGTATATTATATTACGAACACTTCCTGGCCTTCAGTTTGATTTTTTTTACTTGATTTACATAAATGGTCGAGAACCAGCGGTGGTCGGCGAACTGCCCTAGTTACCCCTACATAAGCTTTAACGTGTTCTATAAGTTTTTCAGTTCAGTATAGGATAAAAATCAGAGGCTTAATTCGGACCAACACATTCCGAAAATGCAACTTTTAGAATATTTGACCGTCTGTCTGTTAGAGCATCACGTGGAAACTACTGAATGGGTATATCTCGGGTCAACACGTTTTACAACGACATATGACGTTGTTTAAGTAGGATAGACGAATATAAACAAAAAAATAGCGTTGCGGTCGCGTTCTTTGATGATACCGTTATGGTGGCGCCTCACTTCACTTAGCGTATTTGTCACTTTATTTCACCAACATTTGATGTATTAATTAGCAAATATCACAAACATAGCATTTACACATGGACTGAATGGACAAATAACTCAAACATACCAAAATATATTTGGACGTGAAACGGTACGATACCGTACCGTTTCAACGGTACGTTGAACCGACCCAAACCGAATGTGTTGATAAGCAACTGCTACAAACAATAATGTATTTTAAAATTTAAATAATAAGAAAAGAAGAAAGAAAGAAAATATTAAACTAAATACTTAAAAATAATTTAAATTATAAATAAATTAATATAAAGTATGTAACATATCGCTGCCAGAGGGAAGCGTGCCCAGAAGGCTGGCTGCATTGCCACGCTGTATGGCAATGCTGATTCGTTGCGCGAAATATGAACCAGCCCTCTGATCACGGGTGGTATCAAAGAGTTTCTTACAAATTTCTTTGAAGAAACTCTTTGCCGATGGGCCCCACGGACCTAAAGTTTCAACTCCAAACGGCACAAATATGTAACCCCTTCCTAGGGTTCCATATTTGCGCCGTTTGAGATCTTCAGCTGTTGAAGCAGCGTTGCCAGCCCCTTCAATTCCTTGCCCTGGCCTTGCATCATGGAGGCACTCCGGTACTTCGGGGTGCCGTCCTACCTCCGCCGCATAGTCGGGGACTATTTAAATGATCGAGCCGTCATTTACCCGGTCCACGAGGGATGGAATCGGCGAGCCATGGTGTGCGGTGTTCCACAGGGGTCGGTTCTTGGTCCCCTCCTGTGGAACATCGCATACGACTGGACGTTACGCAGTAGGGTCCTCCCCGGCGTCAGCATCATATGCTACGCAGATGACACATTGATCGCAGCACGAGGAGGACCCACCGGCAGGCGTGCCTTCTAGGCACGGCTGGGGTGTCCTTAGTTGTAGGCAGGATCCGGCGTCTTGGACTGGAGGTGGCGCTTCAGAAGACCGAGGCCGTGTTCTTTCACGGCCCTCGGAACCGTCCACCTCCAGACACCGCTATCATAGTAGGAGGCATCCGCATCGGCATCGGGGAGACCATGAAATATCTGGGATTGGTCCTCGACAGCCGGTGGGATTTTTCGGCACATTTTCGGCAGCTGCTCCCAGACTCAAGGGGGCAGCGGGCGCGCTCTCACGCCTGCTCCCCAATGTCGGGGGGCCGAACGCCACGTGCCGAAAACTCTTCGAAGGCATCGTACGGTCGATAGCCCTCTACGGGGCCCCTGTATGGGCGGATCGTCTGACGGCCCGCAACGCTCCGCTGTTGCGTCAAGCTCAGCGTATAATGGCCGTCAGGGCGATAAGGGGATACCGTACGGTGTCCTTTGAAGTGGCCTCACTACTCGCCGGATCCCTCCCATGGGACCTGGAAGCCAGGGTCCTGGCGTCACTGTATGTGTGGCGCAAAGAGGCCCTGGCCAGGGGCACCAGACCCGCGCCTCGCGAAATCGAGGCGTGCAGGTCGGAGCTCCGCCAGGTCGCCGTGGGAGTCTGGGAAGATCGCCTCAGACGCCCCAGCGCGGGCCCCGCCACCATCGAGGCGGTGAGGCCCGTCCTGCCGGCATGGATTGGACGAACACACGGCACCCTGACGTTCAGGCTGACGCAGGTCCTCTCGGGGCACGGCTGCTTCGGGAGGTACCTGTGTCGCCTCGGCCGCGAGGCAACGTCAGGGTGCCATCATTGCGACACAGGCGACGAGGATACGGCGCTGCATACCCTGCAGGAATGCCCTGCATGGACGGAGCAGCGCCGAGACCTCGTCGCCCACACCGGACTAGACCTTTCGCTCCCGGCCGTGGTTCGCACCATGGTCGGGAGCCGCACCGGATGGGACGCCGTCTCCTCCTTCTGCGAGCACGTTATGTTTGCAAAGGAGGAGGCGGAGCGGGAGCGTGAGCGTACGTCCTTGCTCCGCTCCCGCCAAAGGAGGACGCGCCGACGCCGGAGGTCGGAATTCGACCTTCGGCCACCGTAAACGGGCGGCGCGGGTGGGGCCCCTTGGGGTATAGGGGTTCTCACTCACCCGCACATGCCGTCGAGATGAGAGCGCGAGTGTTCCGCGCGCGCTCATCTCTCTTCCCGTGGGGCGCGTTACAGACCGCCCACGCCCGGAAAAGACCAAGAAGATGCCGGGGGCATAGACCCGTGGCAATGAAGAGGCCTAGTGAGCGAGGCCCACGCCTGCCAGGGCATGCGGAGCCGGGAGTCCCAATTACCCGTAGCCCTGGCATAAGGCGCAGGACGGAACACCCAGGGGTTTTAGTGGGTATCCCTAACTGGGGAGTGGCAATAGCGCGGCACCGGTTCTGACCGGGCACGCTAGTGCCACCCCCGATCTGGCGAATCCCACACTCTCACATCGGGTCGCGAACATCCCCCCAGGCTTCTGTGCCTGTCGCGGCTTAGTCCTCAAACGGATTTCCCCTGGCCAAAAAAAAAAAAAAAAAGCGTTGCCAGCCCCCGACTTAGTCACTGGAAGATGTGACGCCGCCAGAGTGTCAACGCATGTCGCGTCGCACACAAGCGGCCTTCCTATCTTCCAGGGAATAAGTGACATTCCATCCGGCCTCTTGCCATCGTCACGTACCAAGCCATTTGGCTCTAGGATGGCTGGAACGCCGACGCTGACAAGAGCTCGGCGGATGATGTCATTGAGGCTGGCATGGCGAGATCTTGGGCCAACACTATGTAAACATGATAGTCCGTGGTGTCCATACGGATCCACCATAGTTCCACACTGGCAGCGGTGTGGTACGCAACATGGAGCCTCCAGGCGAAGGCTCGCAGCTAACCGGAAAGCAGAGTTGTCTAAAACTGTACCTGTATTAAATGATGGGTGTGCCTGCAACCACTGTCCTGATTCCCAACTAGCGACGGCTAAAAGCCGAGCGCGCTCTGTCGAACTGGAACACGTTTGCAGGAGATTTTCCCGTGCCAGTTCGCAGATCGGCTCGTCCCAAGCCCGCTGTGAAGTCAGGGCAGTGGGCAGGGCAGAATTAGGGCAAGCCATTGACCAGGCTTTTTTGGCATCTGTCAAATATGAAATTTCAACGTTCAAATGGGTTTTTTCTAGGATTTTGACCACTAAATCGCTTGTACTATGAGCAGATGACAAAAAAGCCGGCAAAGCAACACTGGAAATTTTGCGGACGCCGAGGCCCCCATGTCTCACTGGAAGTGAGCCTTGTAGCCATGTTCGGTCATCCATGTCTAAATTTAAAATGGATATGAGCGTATCCTTCACGATGCTATCCAACATCTTCAGAAGAGAGGTTTGTTTAAAGAGTTGGCTGCATCGGAGGGCATATGTAAATTTAGGTACGAAAAGACAGTATCGGATGATAGTGAAAGCCATATGGGTATTAATTTTGAGCAAGCGATCCAAACTATTACGAAAATTTTGAATGTTCTCTTCGACGAAATCGGGTATCGACTCGTAAAAGATCGGGGGACCTAGAAGGCGAAGTGAAGATTTATTGATTATTCTGATTTCAGGGGCTATTGATTTTATTTGTGATAGTATTTCAGCTTTATTATCTACATTATTTATTAATACTTCACATTTATTCAAATTTATATCTAGACCTATGTTTTTGAGTTTTGTTTTTATATTAATTAAGTCTTCCAAAACGGTGTCTACTTCGCCTCTTAAAGTGCCAACATCCAGATACCAGAAGTTAAATTTGGATTTCAGACTTGTAACGATCGGATGAATTGTCAAACTAAAAATGGCGGGCCCTAAGGGGTCGCCGCATCCTGTTTGTGAGTATAACAGACTATCCTGAAATATCAATTTTGAATTTTGGCTGTAACATTGCCAAAGGAAGTGGTAGCAATCTGGAATTTTGTATTTAATTTGTGTCAACAAGGCGGACCGATCAATTGAGTTAAAGGCGTTCTTGACATCCACCTTTAGCACTAAATCTCCAGCGTTGTGATGGAGGAAAGAACGCAAAGCGTGAATAGCGGCTTCGCAGCCCCCCCGCGAACCAAATCCAAGTTGATTAGGCTGGAAGTACGTTTTCAAAGTTTGAGCCTTCTTTCTGCAACAGCATTTGGCTGCGAGGCGGCGGTAAACCGTGCCCACAGCTATGGGCCTTATTCCCCCATCTTTCTTTTTCAAGGCACATAGACTGGCACCATAAAAGATGCCAATGATTTCATTCGGTACCTTACCGGCAAGCATAAAGTTAATTAATGCCGTCAAGTCCCTCAAGAGCGACTCACCAGCTTCACTACAACCTCCAGCTGTTAGATCTTTGAGATGCTGGGGCGTCAGACTATCTAGGCCCCCGGCAGAGCCACTATAGAAAGACCCGACGGCATTCCTTACATCTTCCATGGTGAGAGACAATGTGCTCTCGAAATTCGGTGGATCTGGTAGTACGGTGTCTGGTGGGGAAGGTGGATGTTTGTCAGGCAAAGCAGCGAGGGTATTATAAGCAACTGCTTATTTTTACTTTAATACAACATGTCAATATTTGGTATATTTAAACAAGTACAAAGTTACTAAAAGACCTTGGCAAAATAGACGCTGGTGGATGCTGACAAGTTTAACAACGTTAAAAATAAAGTAGATTAACCCGCAGATGGGCTTTGTGGCGAAGACCTGCAGGGGCTTTTGGTGAAACCTTAGCGACACCTCGTCCCCGGCTCTGGGGGCCAAAGCAAGACCCCCCCCCCGCCTCCGTGCTTGCCTTAGCAAGCTGGAATGGAATGGAGATCGCTAGAGTTAAGACTCAAACCCAGGGCTGGAAATGATAAATGGCCTAATGTCGGTAGTAGCTTCGGTGAACCTGCTGCCCACCTTTCGACAACACTCAGCCACTCATACCCATGTTGTCCCTCGCCAACCTTGTACGGCAACACCCCAAGACTGAGCATGGGCGGTGTCAGCGTTGAGATGGCCCCGGAGATTAAGATCCTAGGTTTGACTATTGACAATAAGCTAACCTTCAACTCGCACATACGTGCGACATGTGCGAAAGTTTTAAGTTTTTACGGGCAATTATCACAGGCTGCAAAAGTCACCTGGGGCCTTAATCCTGGGGTCATCCGGATCATGTATACAGCGGTGCTGGAGCCAGTAGTCCTGTACGCAGCGAGCGTTTGGGCGCCGGCGGCTGCAAAGGCGGGCCTGCGTAAGCAACTCAACACGATCCAACGCGGTTTTGCACAAAAAATGTGTAAGGCATACAAGACCGTCTCCCTGAACTCCGTAATAGTGCTGTCTGGTCTGCTCCCACTTGATCTTCGTATAAAGGAGGTTGCTTCTTTATACGAGGCCAAAAGGGGGGTAGCCCAGACAGTGTTTGAGGACAGGGAGATGGAAATGCGAGTTGCTTACGCAAGCACACCTCATCCGGCCTCACGGATCGAGTTACAGTTTACCTGCCTGACAGACTAGGAGCAGGTGGACGCGCAACGCCATCAGGCGGTGCGCATCTTCACAGACGGCAGCTTAATCGAAGGCCAGGTCGGAGCGTCATTATCCTTTTGGGATAATAATGCCGAGACTAAAAGCCGAAAGATTAAGCTGGCGCCTTACTGCACGGTCTACCAGGCAGAGATGCTGGCGATCCGGGAGGCTACGGTATCAATCTGCAGACGCCCAGAAAGAAGTTTTGGCATATACAGTGACTCCAGATCGGCATTGCAGGCGCTGTGCAACTGGAGCTCCGTAAATCCACTAGCAGCGGAATCACGGGGGAACATCGTAGCGGCGAAAGCAGAGGGGAAAGCTGTTGACCTCTATTGGGTAAAGGCCCACGTCGACATACGAGAAAATGAGCGAGCGGACGAGTTGGCAAAAGTGGCTGCGCTTTCTTTGAAGGTGAAGCCACTTTATGACAAGTGTCCGGATTCCTTCGTCAAACGGCAGTTCCGAATGGGAACGGTTGGCGAATGGAGCCGGAGATACTGTCAAGAGTCAACTGCGTCCGTTACGAAACTCTTTTTCCCGGATGTCGCGCGGGCCCACAAGATAGTTAGGCAGGTTGGCCTCACCGGCCTGCATACCCAGCTATTTACAGGGCACGGGGGATTCTCGGAGTACCTGAACCGGTTCGGGTGCAAAGAGAGCCCCTCATGCATCTGTGACGACGACGTGATAGAGGACGTGCCACACATCTTGTTCTGGTGTCCTGTGTATTCTCAGGAGCGACATGACCTGGAATCAAAATTACGAAAAAAAAATAGTTACAAAAATATGACAGAACTGATGTCAAAAAAGCACATAGAAGAGTTTATAGCATATTGTTTAAAAGTAGTAAATAGAAATAAAACACTAGATAGATAAGTTTACATTATAATTATATAAACTAGTATATAAGTATAATGTAGAAACATAAAAGATAAAAAATCCCAAAAAACAATAAAAACAGAAGTAATAATAGTATAATAAAAAAATGATAGAATATAACCTAAAAGTGTAAAATAAGATAGTAAGATAGAACTGTAATAGAATTAAGGACCTTTATAACTGTTAATTGAAATAAATAAAGAGATAGAAGAAAATAAATGAAATAAATGCATAAATAAAAGATATAAGAAAAGATATAAATAAAAAATAAAGATACATAAAGCTGGACAATCTTGTTCGTCTGGCAGAGGAGGAGAATATACAAAAAAAAAAGCCTTGTACGGCATTTTTAGAGGCCCATGCAGGGAGTGCCGAGTCACCGTCTGCCCATTTTTCTATGTTCCCCGAACATTGCGACGGGCAGACGCTATAGTCCCCATAGCCCAGATCCCTAGTGCCACTAGCAGTTCAACCCAATAGCCCGGTACCTTTTGTTTTCATTTCCTACAATAGTCCTACACTGACCGGCGCTTGTCCTTGGGTGCATTTTTATATGGTGTAGGCAGGGATAATCGCCGGTCAATGTCATGCTACATTTACATTAAATTTATCAAGGGGCCCCTACGTGTTGGCCTTCCCATGGACCGAAGCAAGACCTCCAAAAGTCCGGGTCATTTTTATGGCCCGTGGTCTTCAAGAACATACAAAGTAGATTAAAAAAGTTAATTTTAAAAGTTTTATAAAAAACATGTTTTAACGCAACCGCTGCAATGACCCTAGTGAGAAAACCAAGTGGGAACGGTCGCGGCAAATATTCAGCCATTTGAGTCTTTTGATGTATCATTGAAACCGACAGTCCACAGAGTACATTAATATAATATTAGTAAATGGAAACATGTTTTTGCTATTGGCATGGAAACATAATACTATTATTTTTCCATGCTATTGGCGTTCTTTGCCTTATTTGTACAAATGAAGCAAATACAACGAATAATCTCCACTACACATGGCTGTTTTTGGGCAAATTAATCAAACATCGGCCAAGTGAAGCGCTGCCATTACAATTCACTACGTCTTTATACACATATTTGGCATCCTAACTTTTTTTGTTAAGGGGGGAATGTCTTTTCTTGCGAAACACACACTCGGGCCATGGATACGGGGGAAGGCCAAATGCAGCGCCTAATGACTCTCGGGGAAACCGGACCCTTCCCCGAGGGGCGGAAACCGACCGAACTACCCACTAAACCTAAACCTGCGCACCTAACTACAATTGATGGGACGCCACGGGATTTAGAACAGTGGTACTGCACCGTGACGCCCTTGTGTGCAGACTCGGTACACCCTGTCTCTCTCCGCGGCCTCCTTCTGGGTCATTACTGATTCACAGTAGGAGGAAACCGCCTACCAGTGGCAATCGCTTTGGAGTCAAGAGGGTGACCCAGATAGGGCGGAGGAGCGAGATGGAATGCTCCTCAGTCTGAAAGGAAGATCTTCCAGTGAGGCTAGTGTTGTTCCTCGCAGGCCTAGGCCCATCTAGTACTGTTGGAAATTTGTATATATTCTTTGTACGTTTCGAGAAACGTTTGCGACCTCAATTATTGTACAGCGCCATCTATTGGCTTGTAAGTGTTCCACTACAGGAGCATTGGCTCGACCATGTCCCGTAGTAAGCCACCGGCCCAACCTAAGCCTGGAGTTGGAACCTCTGTGGTCCCCAAGCGACGCATTCCACGAGTGTGTGAAACGCTGTGTTTAGGGGTGCACTGTACTCTACTTCTATTGGAACCTACGTACTTCGTTATGTTTTATTTTTTTATCATCGTTTATCGCTCCACTTTTTAGTAAATCCATTTATAAACGTTACACTCTGATTACTTTTCAAAGTATGTTAATTAGCGCCAATAAGCGGGTTAATAAGTATTTAATGCATTTTAAGTTGCAGGGAATTGCAAATCACAATACCCAGGGTTAAAATAATCGTTTTTGGACAGTTGTATCGCGAATTAGTCAAGTGTCAAAGTAATATAGACGCCTATCATTATATGTTATATTATACTAGTATCTACTTAGACGTCAGATTCGTAATGCGAGTTTATGAAAGTAGCTGTTTTAAGATAGTACAGAGGAACATCGGTAACACCGGATCATTGGCAGCTTCTCTAGTCGCGTAACAATTAGGTTCGGCGTATACGAGCTACTGGCCACAGTGGTGGCCAGTGACAAACAGTCCACACGCTTTTTCATACACTTTGTAGGGATTCGCTACACACGTGTTACCGGTGACGTCCACGCGCTACAGCACTGACCACAACTCTCCACTTGCAGCTGCTACAAGATACAAACACTGTCACTGCTGCAAAAGTGGCGTTGGCGCGAGACAGCTACCGGTAAGTGTTGTCGGTGACTCGTTTGCTCCCCCCTAGGGGTGGCAAGGCAAAATGCAAGGAGTGCCTAGTCGGAGAAATTACTCTTTGTAAATTTCTGAATGTATTTAGTCGGAATCCCACTTACATGATAAAGATATTGATTCATCTCCGTTTTTGAACGTCCATAAATATTGAATTCAATAATGATTGATTTACCATCCTAGCATTAAATCTCGATTGCGTTCCAAACGATCAACGCCCAGGGTCTTCTTTACTAATTTTCTATTCTATTTCGCAAGTTTTTCGACATTCCTTATAGTGATTCCAATGGTATACATGTCGTCTCTTACGACGTCAAACTAGTATTTCTCGAGTCTGCTCTTTCTAACTAGAAATGCTGTCTTGACGTCGTATACAACGTGTCCTGTCGTTTGAAAAAATTATAAAGCAAGATATTATTTATATCCTTAAATTATTCTATTGAAGTACACTCAAGTATAAAAGGATCGATCACAGTGAGCGTTTCTCAAGGAAATATTAAGTATGCAGTTGATATCAATTGGGTTGATTATGCTGTCTGCTGCGGTCTGGGAATTCAACATAATAGTGGTTTTGAAATCATATGTATGGTAATATTTGAATTGGGCAAATTGATCGTAAATTCACTATTATGTATGTTAAATTCACAATAAATACCTATAATATAAACTTCCGCACAGTATATATAACCTCTAATACACAAATCATAGAACACACAACCTGTTAAAAATTCAGATGTTAGACAGATTTAGTCATTTTAGGGTTAAATAGGTTCATATTACGTAATATTCCCGTGCAGCGAAGAGTGATCGTGGATGGATCAAGTACATTACTATAATAGGAGAGATCAAACTTATTTTGAACTAACATCCATTCATTGAAGGCATCTAGAATAGAGTTATCAAGAAACATGACTTCATATAGGGTATTTCAGGATCCACCTGCGTTTATAATGGACGTGGAAGTAAAGCGAACTTGTGTTTAAGCTTAATTTTCAGCAACAAATTTAACAATTAAATTATAAACACTATGAGTAACACAAATATCATACTTTTGTGTTTAAACGTATAATATAATATTTTTATTTGTAGTTTATAGCTAAGCTACAGTATTCTTGGTCTAATTGTAAAATTAGAGTATTTTGAAAGTGGAACAATAGAATACGAGAAAAATATTTTTAAATCGTTATGACACTATTTTCGTGGTGTGGGTGACACAAGTCAGTGGTGTGTGGGTACAAAGTGGCCCATTTGTGTAATCCATAGGAGCGGTTTTGGCTGCGTCTGCATATTGGCCGTCGGCGAAGACGTCACGGGAAGAAGGGCTATTCGTGTATGCGTATGCGTTCACCTATTAATAAAAGTGGACCACTAAGAGCTACTAACCTCCGATATAGATATCGATAAGTGTGATATCTAAGAAATATATCGATAGCAAAATTATCAATAGGTGTTTTATTTTTATCGTTATCCCAATATTGATATTTGAAAATATTATAAAGTCAAGTTATGTTAAGATCTTGTAACATTGTATTGCTTAAATTTTAATGAAAATAAATGTGTGTGCAATCTGTGTTTAGACATAACTTGCAGCTAACAAGTTCAGCTAGATCAGTTGGATCTGAGGCGGTAACAGTTGATTCACTAGTTCGCCGTAAATATGCAAATATGCAAGCTTCCAAAGTGATCAACTCGACAAACGATCAGATGGCTGATGCGAATTCGGACAATGTATAAATGTAGTGATCCTACAAGGTAACGTTACTTGCCTTTTGCACACCTCACCAAAAAAAGAATACGAAATATAAGGTACTACGATTAGTTATAGTAATTTATTTATTGTATTCGATTGTAATTTTATAATTATTATTAGAAAGCATACCCCATATTGCTATTTATGTATGTAAATGTGATGAAGAATTAAATGTAAATAAATATATTTGTTCCTTCTTCATTGTTCTGCGTCTTCTTTCTTCCTTCTTAGAAATAAACCGATTATTATAAACTGTGGCATAAAAATACTTGACGGCATTGTTTAAGAATGGACCCGCCTAGGTGACTGGCATGCAGAGACTCCGGGTTCCATTAAGGTAAATCAGCCCGAAACTATTTAGTTAATATTACATGACTATAAAAACCGAAACTTACTTGGTTTTGGATATACACAATCCGAGAATTTATTAATTTATTTTTTGTTTGTTTTTGGTAATGGGATATTTAATATTCCAAATAATACAATCATTTAACTGGGATAATCCGTTCGTAATTTAAACGAGCGAAGCCATAAGAAAAGCTTTAGGCTGTAGATAAAAGCATTTTTTATGCATTGGTAGATATTACTTATTAAATAAAAAGTTCAACAGTTACAAAGTTCGATATCTGATTATAATGTCTGAAATTGGACATCCCTAATTCGATCTAGTTTCTGGTTATTAACACATCGACATCAAAGGAGTATTCGGGAACGATATAAACAATAAACATACATCACATTCGGCATTCGTTTATTCAATGCATTCATTTACAGATGAATTCGTCGAAATATATGACTTCATTTTAATTGGCCTTTTAAGATCAATTCGGACGCCTGCATTGTTTAAATTCAATTAATGTCATTGTACAGACAATTTAAGTACCTAAACATAGACAACACAATGACATAATTATGGTCTGTATCCTGGATCAAATTATGTTTTGAAATCATAATTGTGTGATAAACTAAAAAGTACTATGCATCCTCGATAACTCGAAGCGCAGAGTTACTAAGTGCCAAATATTGACACTGATTATAAATGAGTAATAATATGGCTTATAAGTACAGATTATAAAACGTAAATTGTTATTGTTTTAGAGTTTTAAGTCGCTGTGAGTATTAGGGGTTTTTGACTTAGGGTTTAGGGGTGATTGTTTTTGCGAGTAGGTTATAGCCTGCGAGCCAAGTTGTTCGAAATTGAACTTCACAAGGTTAAAGGATAATAATCGCTAAAACTATATGGCTAAACAGGGATTACCTTATTTTAACCGTCGCTTAAATGTCCATAAACACCAGTCTAAAAGTAAAACACTAATATTCGATATTAAAGTTTTTATCATCATTAAACAAGATTGCTTAATGTGAATACTCGTATAAGTATTACCCTACTGCTACATCTGGGATTATTTTATAGGTGTAGACCGTTTTCCGCAGCTGTAGCGTTAGGTTTAATTCGAAATTGTTATTAATTGTTAATGACGTTAAATATTGACAGATAACGTATGTAATATATCAGTTAACGCTACGTTATTAGTTAACGACGTTAATTTTAACGCTATAACTAATAAAACTCATTTGGCCACAGTCAATAACTATAACATTATCTAATATGGAGCCCGAGTATTAGAACTATTAAATTCTACGAATGTAAATTGCTTAGTAAAAAACTGAACGCTGAGAGCTCCTAAATCCTACATCATACCTATCCTATCTTACGTAGATATCGACACAGGTCAACTCCTTTTGCTTTTTGACACTTTACTAACTAATTTAGACCAAATCAGTTTCATCATGGAAGAAGACTTAATAAGCGTATCAGAACTATCATAAATAATATTTCATTGTGCTACATAAGTGATATTATGATAATTCGACAGTACATAGTGAAACTCACCATCAGGGCAACTCACGAAATAATATAAAAATCCTTTAATACAATGCTTACAAGGGCCTAAAGTGCTAGAATTTTCCCTCATGGCGTCCTTCTTTCATGCTTTAAACACAGACTAGTTTAATGCGTGGTTAAAAGTCATTAGAATTCTTATTTCATACATTGTTACATGATTGAAGGTCGGGCGGTCGGGACATAATAGCTAGAATCATACAATTATTTCCGTGAAACTACTTAACTTATTATGTCTTTTATAAAGGTATTTTACAGCATTGGAGACTAAAAACACTTAATAGTCGAAAAATCGGATTATTTCCCAAAGCTGGCGAAGTGGGACGTCAGAAAGTATCTAGTTAAAATTATCAGCATGTAATTGATCTATATTTTGTAGTTTAATTTAATATACTACATTTTTTTAAATTTAAAACCACACGACAATATATCTTCTCCGTATAATAATAGCTCTACTTATACCGTCGCTGCTTTTAACCCTGTAACGCGATAAAGTTACAAATATCACGAACATAATTCCAAGGCGGTGAACTAATATTTTGTTTCCAGTAGAGATCATTGTCAGACAATCGTATTATATTGCTGGCATCTTCTGTTTGCGCCGATGTCCTTCGTTGGCATAATCCAGCTACTAGTAGCAACCTTACGCAGCTCATCGGTCCATCAGGTACAAGGACATCTAAAATCATGTGTCGACTGAAATCAATATGAATTCTTTTTCAAAGTCTAGTCTAATAAAAAGTGTGTACGTACGTCCCCAACTACCCCCCCTCTCCCCCTCCCCCATCCCCCCATCCCCCCTCCATTACATCTAATGAACTATGTGGGTTGCATATTCTGAAAAAAAATTCAATGGGTAAAACTTAAAAAATAATTTTAGCAGAAAGGAATTTGAAGATTGTGCGAAGTAATTGTTGATATAATACTTAATTATGTGGTATCTATGATGGATATTTTTAAATTTCGTAGCCAAATGGCAAAAGCAGTAAATATTTGTTGGACGTGGACTGACATGCATTTATTGGATTTTATTTCCTTTATTTCTGGCCTGCGTAATACAGATAATCTTTGAAAAAGGTTTGAAGAACTTTGCGATGTCAATATTGATGTTTATTTTATTGTTTATGTTTTTATAGTAATCATACAAATCAAACAAGATTTAATTGCTCATACAATATTAGTCACACACATATTTTTGTGGAATAAATATTTGTTGTAAATTTTAATGACATATAGGTATATATTTGCGAATTTAAGTTCAAGGCACTAGAAAGGCATCACAAAGGCACTTAGGAGTGGTAGTTGTTCCGTCTATAAACGGATCTGCCGCCAAAACAGTACGTTGGCGCGAACTGCCGCGTTTAGTCATCCAATCAGAGCGTTTCGCGGCCTCCGCTAGTTCGCGCGCGTTTATCAAAACGCGATAATACTCCCGATGTGGCATTATTAATTTATCTTGTAAAAATTAAATACATAAAATCGACAGTAATCGGCGGCGGTGGCAAAGTAAATACGACACTTGCGCGCCGCGCACACGTTCCTGTGCAACGTGCATCGTAACAAATATAAAGTCGCCATTAATATAAAAGGACAAAAACCAATGTAACTGCAATCCGGTTTAGTTCCCTCGTCTTGTTTTGAGTTCATGCAAAAAGAACAAAAATTGCGGATCGACAAACTACAAATATTCAGTTACATTCAAGTGTTGCTAATAAACAACCATCGGACTGCATCGATGAAATAGTGCGCCATCCATTAAATAAAGGTCAGGAAACTAAACATAATTATATGAGAAATGTTTTAAAAATAGGTGAATGAAAGTGTATAAGAAAGTTATTCATTGTACTTACTTGATACTTTGCGGTGAGACTGCCTGCTTTCTTTCGTGTGAGTATCCGGCTCAATTAGCATAGCCTTTCATACTTGTTTATAATTAGAAATTGGCCAAGTGTGTGTGAAACTACGCACAGGGAAGGGTGCCGCTCAAGTGACGAATGTCAATTTTTTGTTATTCGACTAAATAAATGATTTAATAGAAAATACCATGTATTTCAAAAATAGTCAACGGATGTTATTTATTTCATACTAATATTTGTTGAAAGTAATTTCAGCATGTGTTTTCAGAATTGTTCAAAATATAGGTTAAAATGACAGGGGAATAGTCCCCTGTCTTTAAGACATAAAGTATTTCATGTTACTAAAATTTCGTTATTATTTTGAAGACTTTTCTAAATATACTTAAATTATATACTACTCTACCTACAATGAAGAAAACTCATATTGTATTCTACCTATAATCTCTTAAATCTCGATAAGTAGAATAATAACCTCTGGGTCATCGAAATCGATGGGTAAGGTTCCCAAAAGGATGGCAACGTTACCTCATTGGATCACCATATTGATCCGTTGTCCGAGGTTGGAACCAGATCTCTACCACTTGGTCTAATGATGAGAACTCTAAAATGATACGCACGCTTAATGTACATAATATATATACACATTCGAAAAATGTTTCCACCCATCAGTTACAATATATAACGTACACATCAGGTATGGTCGCCATCCCTAATTTTTATATCGCTACCCCATTATGTAGCAGCATGTTGAATACACTTTCTGAAAAATGGCTAGGACAACACATACATAGACAGACAGGCGGTCACGACGATTGTACAAAGGTTCTGTTTTTGTAATAATGTCGTAAAAACCCATCAATCGTCAGTTTTAATTATTGCATTATATTAAGTTCACTGTAGCATATAGGATAACTTCTGACCTCTTTAGCTGATGTTAACTTATTATTGACGGCGTCTGTGGTTGAGCGGGCTAAGTCTTTGCCGACCGAACTCACTGTCACTGAGGCTCCGGGTTCGATTCCTGGCATGGTAAATTTCGTAGATGAACTTTTACTGTGATCTGGGAGTGTGAGATCGGCCTCAGAGTGGTGCGTGGTATGTTGCCCATAACACAAGCGTAACTTGCTTAGCTTGGCGACATACAATTTGTATGTTTGTTCACCTCCATTTCAGCTTATGACTGCAAGTCCGTTGCAGGACTAATAATATTATATACACTCACACACAATTTTTAAGTTGACAGTGTGCTGTATATTTACATCATTATGCACATTGTATACCTATTATTATACAAGCTGAGCAAATTGCTCTTCAGTTATTGGTATAAAAACTAATAATAACACACAAGCCTAGGTCGGTCCCAGACACCTAGGCCATAGTGCATTACTCAAAGTTTATGAATTGTACCTTCATGGGAATCGAACCCTGGTCGAAAGCTTTCAGAGAATAAGACGGGCCAACGCTAATACCGTTAAACTACAGAGGTCGTTACGGGTATGTGACAACGTTGAAAGCAGAATAACAATGACACGTTTTTTCTGCATCATAATTTCTTTACCTAACACAAAAATATTATTATTATACTGTAAGATTATTTCTATGTCACCCAATATGTAACATTACATCATCGAATTCCTAAAACCTCTTCAATAAAGAATTATTGTGCTTTGCTTTGCTTTACCATTTTACAGACATATTAATCGTGTCTAATTCTTCATATGAAGACATTATATTAAGTGATTCATGGCCTGTTTCTATATCTTACCGACCGTTCATTTGCCTTACCATGCCCCATTGGTTAAAATTTGACATAAACTCTATACAAGTAATGTCAAAATTCACCGATGGTAAGTCAAGTGAATACGACGTCCTTAGAGATCATAGGTACCTACCTACCTATGTGTGATTACCAGTTTGTTAGTATAGCTCTGCCAAGTTTTGGTATACGATATCGACATATAATCGCATCCCTTAAACGTTCTATTGCTAAGCGGGATCGTTCAGTATACCTACCACGCTTATCAAAAATTTAATCTGCACGGCGGGTAATCTCATTGTTATTTTGTTCCATCATATACGTATAGTAAATGATAATAAAACAAATGATATTTTAAAATGCATGTTCATATTAATTATATTCTGAAGGTAAAATATAAATACTATTTAAAACTGGTTTAAATCGTTAGTTATGTAAAATGATTATAACCTTCAAGTCGAGTTGGTAGTTTTGAGGAATTTACCTCAACAATATTTTATTCGCGCATGAAGTCTTTCTAAAAATACGAATACAACGCGTATCAACTTTGAATATAAATAAAGATTTTTCAACTTGAACCGTATGTATATGTATACGACGCCAGACTTAGGACCTGGTACGTTATTGAAGCGATAAGTAGACGGCTTAGCCACAGAGCTACTACAGCTTTAACATTTATCATTAATGGCTGGTGTCTGTATCTTACTATTTAGTTGGCCGCCTCTGTGTTTGAGCGGGCTAAGCCTTTGCCGGTTTACCTCACTGCAACGCAGAGGCTCCGGGTTCGAATCCTTGGTATAGTAAATTTCGGAAACGTATTTTCTCCGTTATTTACTATGGTCTGGGTATCTGGGATCGGCCCCAGAGTGGTCCGTTGTATATTACCTATCACACAAGCGTAACTTGCTTAATTTGAGGATATACAGTGTGTGTTCATCTGCCGATTATTAACACACACACACACACACACACACACACACACACACACGCACGCACGCACGCACGCACGCACGCACGCACGCACGCACGCACGCACGCACGCACGCACGCACGCACGCACACAGACCTTCTAATATCTGTTTAAGAAAATTAAGACATGAATTTCGTTTTTAATCGACTTCAAAAAAGGAGGAGCTTTTAACATCGGTATCTATTTTTGTAATATATAGTACATATTTTATGTTTACCCATATTTTTTTAGTAAACGACTTTAATAATTCTTTTTGCTTTGGGTTTAGTATATCGTAACAGTGGCCCCTTCTAAATATCATTCCTATTGAACCTTGGATTCCGAAAATATATCAGGGAATATTTAGGTCATTGTTAGGTTTATGACTATTCCAAAACGAGTAGGTACCTAAGTATTATCTAAGACGTCCACGTCCTAGACTAGAATTGGACTGAGAAGGGATATTATAAAGTGCAAATTGAATGATGAGTTCCGTTTCATGTTGCCGCGCCGTTTCCGCATCCGAGAACCTCCATAATAATGGCTGGTTCCTATATGTTACCGACCGTTCATTTGCGTTACTATCGGTTAAAATTTGACATAAGCTTCATAGAAGTAATGTCAAAATCCTACCGATGGTAACGCAAGTGAATGAATAGTAAGATATAGGAATCTGCTTTTACTCTGTTTTCGTAATTTGAAATACATTTTTTAGATTAAGGACTTTAATAGTAAATTAAATACAATTAACAAAAAGCAAAAATAAATATTATTATTTTGAAGTCGATGCTAAGAAAAATATAATAATTATTACATTTTTAAATATTTTTTCCTTGTAGGAAGGTGTTTAGTAATTTTTGTTATGTTTTATTTGGTATTGAATTTAAATGTAATAGAAAATATTTTTCTTTCCTTATTAGTTAACTTGTAGTTTCTTCCTTCATGACATCTCTTCGGAAAAACTACTTAACTAAGCTTGATACGTACTTACATGTGTCGTCAACAATTCGTAGTCCAATGTGGAATGTAGGTCTGCCTAATTTTGCGTCTCATATCCCGATTCCCGGTCCTCTGCTGTTCTCATCCAGCAGTTACCGGCGACCTTGCGCAGATCGTTGGTCCATCGGGCTGGAGGGCGTCCTACACTACGTGTATTGAGTCGCGGTCTTCACTCCAGAACTTTCTGTTCCATCGGTCATTGGGTCTACGACAGACATAACTGGCTCATTGCCCCTCCAGCTTACTAATTTTACAACCTAGCTATGTCGGTAATTTAGTTCTCTTACGAAGAATATCTTCATTTCGGCTTTTATTAATAAGAGAGATTCCGAACATAGTCCGCTGAGCTACTTTGAATCTATGGACCAATCTTCGTCGGTCAACGGCCACATCTCAGCCCCGCAGGTCAGAACGGAGAGGACGCACTTCTCGAAGACTAGTCTACAAGCACTGTTGGATGGTCGACGACAACACGTGATGAAACTTACCGAACGTAGCCACATATTTTATGTTATTGTAATGAGACGAGTGTTCATGCTTAGTTACTAAGTTTTTTTAATTGCGTGGGTTCAGCAGACAGGCAGACGGCCCACCTGATGGAAAGCGGTCACCATCGCCTATGGACCTTTTTAACACCAAAGGCACTACCAATGTGCTGCCGCTATCTAATGGAAGACTGGAACCCGGCCACTACTGCTGAAACACAACTCAATGTTTTCTTAAGTTTTCGCGACTAGATTGAGTTGTATTAAAACTACGTTTTATTACAACTCAATCTTGTTATGGTAGCATACTCTAGACCAGGGGTGATAGACGGGTAAATACAATACCACTGGGATTGTTTTGTTGCCTGTAACGACAGGTTGCCGGGCTGTAGGAAATAGTATTCTTTCTCCGTTCCTGCACGGATACAATCTATTTCGACTAGTTACAAAAATCCGAAAGTTGTTTTATTACAGGAATACAATTTTAACATTATATCGCAATGGAAAGTGTTCTAAGCAAAAAAATATATTTAATGTTGCAGTCTTGCTTATTGCGGTCACATTCGCAGCTATAAATTGGCCTACTGACATGAATTTTCTATCGATAAACGAGTTCCTTTTAATATGTTTTACTATATTATATTTATGCAGTTTTTTCTATAACAAATAATGACAAGACTTAAAGGTGATCGGTCTTTATTCATAGTATTCAATTGTCAATGCTGTTGCTATACTCATTATGTTGTTTTTGTTTATAATAATTAAATCATACAGTGCTCATATAAATGAGCGAGTCATTACTATATATTTGTTTGTTTACTTATAGAATGCATTATTCAGAGTCATGTTTTTTAAAATAAAAGCGGAATAAATATGATATTAGATAGGTACATAATAATATAATATAGCTACGCCGCCTCTGTTACGGCCCAGTTGTAAGGATAGGTCCAAGAAAAGTTGGTAGATGCGGAGAGAGATGTGTGTGTTTCTGTGTGTGTTTGTGTGTGGGCTAATAGTTGCGGTGAAGTGGAAATAGAAGGTAGACAGCGGACCATGGGCTTTGAAGTGGACACACCGGACTACAGATACTACGGATAACTAAGATTTAATACTAATGATTATGATGTGAATTATTCAGTTGATTGGAAGTATTTGGTTAACAAATACATAATAGGAAAGCAGCAGTGTGTTCAATCCTTATCAAAAGTTATGTAATCGGTTAATGAACCAGTGGGAATGCCCAAAGCTGTGAAGTAGGAACAAACAAATATACAAACTAAAGGAATTAAAGTAAATAATTAATACTATTAGGTGTACTTTAGATTCACTCTTTGAGTACAATGGAACACATAAAGGCGATCGAAATAAATTCTTTTGATAAAATGAATGTATGAATTTATATCAAATCAACTATTTTGTTGGATGTTTTGTTATTTATTACAAATGTAATTGTATGTAACATTGTAATACTGATTAGTGATACAAAATCAATTATATACGCAGTTACAGTTTTTCCCATCCGGTTGGTTTTGTAACAGCCATATACCATTGCAATTTAGTAATACCTAGGTATTTTAGAGTTATATTTTATAGTATTTTCTTGTTATTGCAAATTTTACACGTGTAATTGTATTTTAAGCGTGATTGTATTAAATTTCCATTACATTAAAGTTGAAATACACGGATCAAACACAATATCTGAATCAATTTGGTTGAAAGGAGCAGAAATCAAAGGAAACGACGACATTCAATGATTTAATTTCATGTGTGAACATGAATCACTAGTTTTTTCAGACAAGCCACTTGTTTCAATGGAATTGATAGAGAGGAGTGAACCGTGTAATATTAGCTTAACGTTTCGACTTTTATTAGTAGACGTGATCACATATCGACAGTTTCTGTTGATGACAGATTCTATTCTTCCAATAGACCTAAAATGAAATCAGTACTGATCAAATAATCTGTTTCTTATTCTTCCGAATTGCTTGGTAGTTTTGAACAGTCTACTCCTGGATTATCTACAAAAATACAACCTAGTATAACTATAATTCTTTGAACGAAGTGGGACTGAAAGAGATTTGCTATACTAAGAATCCCACAGTTGCTTTGACTTTAATTAAGAAATAATGCCTAAAGACCTAACAAGTGGCTGTTTGTTGCTTGGTGGGATAATTACCCATCTGGATGGCTACTATACCTAGTCTAGAGTACGCTGCCATAACAACCTTACCTTGAGTTGGGTTCCGGCATTAGTGGCCAGGTCCCAGCCTCCTTAACAGACCGGCAGCACATTAGTAGCACCTACGGTGTTACAAATGTCCATAGGCAATGGTAATCGCTCATCAGGTAGGCCGTCTGTTTGTGTATTGAACTCATGCATTAAAAAAAACAACTTCTTACTAAGTCTTCTTCAACTTCACTGGTTCAATCACAGTTCAACTTTCAAAGAACGACTCAGAATCATTTGAATAATTATTTGTACAGTCTCGGAAATTGAATGAAAATGTTTGTCACCTTAAAGTCGACTTTTGCTTGCACGAGTACAAGAAACAATAATGCCAACATTTTAATAAATGTTACGTTTATAAAATATGGAAATGTGAAAAAAGAAAACTGCAATGTTGACAATGACAGGCGTTGAGATTAACAATAAGAAACAAAGAGGATATAATCACTACGTTTAAAATATATATTAAAACCAATAAAAAGGTTTTACATGTCTAAACAATCTTGTTAAACAAGATAGAAAATCTAACAACTTTGATCGAAGTAATTTTAAACTTTATTGTCAAATAGTTAAACATTATTTTGCTGTCGGACAGTCTATTCTGTGACTTAGTTTAAAAAGGTAACATGTGCTCGCGGAACGTTAAATGAATCAATTTGAAAACTGGCGAACATTTTTATACCACGACTGTACTTTGATGCATTAAATTGTGTACTATTGGTGTGTCATACTATCATAAAGGTAATATACTTTAGACATATATACTCCGACGAAAAAAATGTATAGACGAAGCTGACATGAACAAAACGGTCAAATGAAGTGAATCATGTTTTTAAAACTTTTATGACTAAAATTGCGTATTATACACGTCGTTTGCATCTGTGGTTAAAAGTAATGTATCCACTAGAAACTATTTCACGTTCATTATTTAATACTGGGTTTTCGTAACAAATTGCGGCGCGATCAGCACCATATTCTAAGATTGGCATCCTTTAGCCGGCTTCACTTTGGGAGTTCAAGACTCCAATAATTACACAAATAGATACCCCATTAAATAATATTCTAAGAGATATAGTTTTACGCAAGCGATGCGCGAGGAAAGCTCTAGTATTGTATAGTTCGCGAAAATATATCTAGCAATAAATGTAATCAACTTGTTGAGCACTTTTTAAAATTTTGTTTTCAAGTTAAAGTCTAATATATTGAAAGATACATTGCCATTGAAAGACCACAAGCTAAAAGAAATATCTACATCTGAGTCAAACAAAACAATAGATTGGTCATTTCCTTTTAAAACTTTTGTTGACTGTTTCTTATTAAATGTGCACTCTATTTTTAGCTGATTGTTTTGTCAGTGAACGATGACATCAAGCAATTGGGTATATGACACATGTTACAATAAATTAAAAATTTATTTTCAGACAAAATAATTTTAATATCTGTTTAAACAATAAAGTCAAATCAACTGAGATACTTTTTAAAATCAACAACGTCGTAGCCTCATGTATTTTGCACGGGTGTACCTACTTATGACGTCATAAGTAGGTACAAGTAAAAGCAGTCAAATAGCGTATTAATTATTGTTTAAAAAGTTTTTTATTAACTATTTGACTCGTTTAAGTGATGACGTCATAACTTGTCATGCTCGTACAAAGTTTGAGATTGGGGGGGGACGAATTGTAAGATGATAAAAAGTGTTTCAATTGATCTGACTATGAACTACCCCGTTACTATGTTACTTAAAATTAATTAGTTTTCGTAAAAGGTTTTTCTGATGTATGTTAACCAAACTTTCATATCAAACGTGTTTGTTTTAAATAATACTATTTTTAGGGTTTTGTACCTGTTTGGGTAAAGTAGGAAACTTTATAAAATCGTCACCTCCGTTTCGTATATGTATGTGTCAGTTAATTTTCTTAGAAACTGGTGGGTTTATACAGATAAGAATTGGCGTGAATTCCTACACGCCAAATACACATATAATCTTATGCCGCTACATAGTGTTGTAGACCAAAAATGAGAGGGATGTATTGTGTGAAGGATGATATGATAATTTGTGGTGTGATAAGGCACGTATGTCAGAATAGAGGAGTGTGGAAGGAAAAGACATATTGGGCCAACCCAAAATAATTGGGATAAGGTGAAAGAAAAGAGACATACGTAGTGTTGTACTGAAATCGTAAAAAAATGTGGTTTGGCCGCTACACATATACTACGCACTTATGGGTTAAAAAAAAGTGATCACACGTTTATGTTATGTTAACTTTGCACTACGAAGTAAAAATTTCTGAAAATATTCAAGACCTAAAAATATTTTCAACGAAAGTTTGAATTTTTCTTTTTGAGATATCGGGTATATCCGATTAAGGGGCGATAAGTCAATCATCAAATAAAAGTTATCGGTCGAGTAAATTATAACCTGACTAAACTAAAAAATGAAACAGTTCAAGTGTTTTCTTCACGTAACTGCCATTTTTAATTTTCCCGTGTTTTATTTTACTCTATGAATAACTCTTATTTGGTGTTTGAAAAATCGGTCGTATATGTAATAATAGCTTAATTAGTCAATAATAAGTGGTCAATTCTAATAAAAGAAAAACATTTTTCTCCTTGCCATTACTAGAAATATGACATGACTTGTAAGGAGCTTATGACAAATTTTGACCCGTAGTAAAAGAAATTAATGGACTGTATAGTCTAGAAACCCGGCAAAAGACGCTTTGATTTTGCGTATGACCTACAAAAGCATGCCCAAATAACAATGATAATGAGCTTGGTCACAGACGTCAAGTGGCGTAACAAGGCATTGCGTGTTAGGAAGTGGAACGGCAACACAGCGTGAAGTTCCGATATGTGAATCGCGATGTGTTTGTCGTGTTCCGTTATACCGCACGCGAGTTTAACGCTACAAAAACAAAATTAAATTGCAGCAACGTTATGTAAGTCATACAATGCCTATCTTTGTCCATTGCATGATATGAAACTATGAGAGTATAAACAAAACGTTGTTTTAAAATAACTTATAGGTAGTACACAGTTAATTAACTTTTTATTTGATTGAAAAAAAGTGCATTTATAGTTTACATTTTCACGTTTAAGTTGTTTAAGTTCGTGTGTTGATTTATGAATTATAAAACATTACTAGTTTGATCTTATACGAGTTGTTTGGATAATAGCTGATGGTCTTAAGCTGGCCTCAGAGTTATCGGAAGTATCTTCGGCTCCCGAGATCCTGACATTAATACACCCTGATAATTTAGTTGATAGGTCCAAGCATGTTACCAAGGGCCCAATTCTCCTATTATCTCGTCAAAATCGCCGGACACTATCGTCTTAATGGTAGGTTTAATTGATTTCTGCTAATTCCAATGTCGTACCCGTGGCACGCTACTCTATCTTTATAAATATTTATAAGCGCAAACTGGCGAAACAAATATTTAAAATTTTGGTAGCTCTTCAATATTATATAAAGTATATTATTCATTATTTTTCATTTATTCTTAGAATGTTTCATAGTATTTATTGTCTTCACCACCACCGTTGTCTTAATATTTTCCTTAGTTTAGGGGGTTGCCTGGAAGAGATCGCTTTAAGTGATAAGGCCGCCCTTTGTTCAACATTTACTGTACCTAGTTTTAAGAACGTAGTTTTAATTTTTGGTGAACAGTAAAGTGTTTTCATTCATTCATTCATTCATTCATTCATATTCATTTCGGCAAACACCATTGCTACTAATGGTAATACAATTTTTTTCTACTATTATTCCGTCGCGGTGATATCGAGAACATATTTTGGAATTAATAAAATACATATATGTAATTTTCATGACAAAACCAGGTTGGTGTCACGTTTTACTTTAAAAATCGAAAGATTTGTTTGTACTTACACGGTGTTCCAGATATCACTAATTTATCAATTTCAAAAACATCAAAAATTAGCTTAAAATAACCCTTTTTTGACGATTTTATTCTTTGTAAGTATAATCCTTTATGTACCCTATCATCCGAGGATTACAGTAGAGTAACGTTGGACTCGTGGGGCCCAATTCTGCTATTTCAATATCTTGGCGTTGCGAAGATATTCAAAGTACGATTCCATTGCGATAGTGTCAAAAATTTGTATTCTACCAAATCTACAATATCATCTCGATATCGTTGCAGCAGAATAATAGTAGAAAAAACTGGTATTACCATTAATAGAAATGGCGTAATCAGAAATGAATATTGAAAAGCTACGATAAACTGTTTTTCGCGAGTTTTCGTTTATAAATATTTATTAAAAGTGGCGTGCCACAGGTACAGCATTGCAATTAACACAATACTGAAATTTGGTAAACGACTGAGGCGATATAATAGTATCCGGCAATTTTAACGCGATAGTAATAGCAGAATTGGACCCCTGAAAGGACGGCACGATCGTATTCAATGACATTGAATGATTCAAGTTTATGATTATGTGGATCACATTGACTGATTTATTCAAATTGAATGAAAAATGAACCGTCTAATATCGGTTTATGTCTACGAAAGGCTTCAATGGATGATTTAAACAGAAGTTTTATCTTCAATTGTCGTATTGTTGTAGTTGTGTGTTCTTTTCGACATCTTGCAGGGTTAATAAACATAAAGGCCAAGTCCCACGAACGAAGTAATAGATGTAACATGCCCTTAGTAGTAAATTAGTCTAAAATTTGTTTTAATAGGTTTCATTTCGTTTTTACAGGGAATATGGCGTACATTTGGACGATATTAGTAATAGCAACACTACATTTAGCTCAATGTAACCAGGAAGAAAACAAGTTGGAGGACATTCAACCCTATATATATCAGTAAGTCGCCACATTTAACCTGAAATTAAACAGTTTCATGATTTTGTGCCATCACACATCTTCAATGGACAAGCAGCCTTACTCTGAGAACTCAGGGCTCACTCTACCCATTTTGTTCGTCTCGGTCTAATAAGTATTTTTTCTTATATTTCCAGGCCCTCATGGATGTACACTTGTGTACCTGACGAAGGTTGCGAACGCTCGGATCAACCAGAACCTACTACTGGAAACACTACAAATCCACGTAGATCCCAAACATATGAAAGTTTAGATTTATGTCGGACAATATGCGGAAGATTCGGAGGTTTTTGGCCAAAACCCGTCACTGCAGTTTTGAGTACGCAGACTGTGAAGATACATCCTAATTTTCTTAGGTAAGGACTCATTTTACATTCTAAGTTAATATAAGGTAGTCGCGATAGTAAAAAATACAATCGGTTAGTATTATATAATCTGCACTAAATAACAGACGGTTGTGCCAAATAAACAATTGGTAAATTATTATTATATTAGTGTCGTACCAAATTGATGTTTTTGCAATTTATATGTCGATAAGGACTAATTAAATTTATCAATTACGGAAATCACGAAGTCGTTAACTATACTCTTATAACTATGGTACTATGTACCTCCTTATCAGTAGTTACTTGCTCCATTAGATCATTTTAAATTTAATTTTATATGTACCTATATAAACTTAGGCTATGATTTTATAACTATGAATTCCAACGTTATGTACTATGTGTTATTGGGACATTTCGTCAGACTTAACAAAGCGACATTCTTCATTTTACAATTCCAAGTGTGTAGTTATTACAATTCTAAATTTAATACTCTTCGGCACACATAACGAGTTTCTAATAGTGGCTATCGATATAGGGCTGTAGTGGACATAACGACACAGGTGTCTCCCGTCCGTCTGTCTATTCTCAGCCGGGCGACATCGCTTGCGTCACACTTACGCTCACCGCACACGGGCCATGTTCAACAGCCACCAAAAGCTGCTCTGCCGCATCGCCCGCAGCTTTTACTGCATTTTTTGTACAATATAAATATATTTAAAAAAAATAACGTAGGTTATTCTAGTAAGAGCATTACTAAAATAGTAACAGAAAGTGCTATTGCAATAAAATTAAAGTTAAGACTAATTAATAATAAGGGAAAAATAAATGCAATTAAGAAAATTAGTGAAATACCGTAAGTAGGCAAAACCTATAGGTGTTAATACCTTCTCATACGTGTTACTTGAGTGTTTGTTTTCTTCACATGTGAACTCGTTCCATACAGTCTACGACGGTGGTCGCTTCGCATGGCCACCACCAACCAAAAAACGTAGACACAAACACTGATACTCGTCACTTGGACGGTACATCCCTCTCTCACTTTGCTTTTCGAGATGTGTATTAAATGATTATGAGGTTGATTGGTATTTTCGTCTTCTACAACTTGCTGTGTTGGTCTCCGTTATTATACAATTAGCAATAAGCTGCAAAAAGTAGCTCCCATGGTCTACTTCTGTTGGCCATAGGGCCGTATTTACCCGGGCGTGCAAGGGGTGCGTGCACTCGGTCGTATAGGGCAAAGGGGCGTAAGCTGAGCACTTTATACCTACCTACACATACTAGGTATAGGTTTTGTTTTATAAAAATTGTTAATCGCTTAATGAAATTCACGATTTATATCGTTTTACTACTAATTTTATTTTATATCACTAGTAAGGGGCGCCCAACATGGTTAAGACGGCACTGGTTTGCTACTAACCGTGTAGTCGCTGCCAGCTTTATGTGGCGGCATTTTATAGCTTTTTTTTTAGCCAGGGGAATTTCGCTTGAGGACTAAGCCGCGACAGGCACAGAAGCCTGGGGGGATGTTCGCGACCCGTGTGAGTGTGTGGGATTCGCCAGATCGGGGGTAGGGATACCCACTAAAACCCCTGGGTGTTCCGTCCTGCGCCTTATGCCAGGGCTACGGGATTGCGGGATTCCCAACTCCGCGTGCCCTGGCAGGCATGGGCCCCCCTCACTGGGCTGCTTCCAATGCCGGGGGAGCTTCTCCCCCGGCGGCTTCTCGATCTATTCCGTACGTGGGGTGGTCCGTAACGCGTCCCACGGGAAGAGAGATGAGCGCGCGTGGAACACTTGCGCTCTCATCTCGACGGCATGTGCGGGTGAGTGAGAACCCCTATACCTCAAGGGCCCCACTCGCGCCACCCGCTTACGGCGGCCGAAGGTCACCATCCGACCTCCGGCGTCGCCGCGTCCTCCTTTGGCGGGAGCGGAGCAGGGAAGTACGCTCACGCTCCCGTTCCGTCTCCTCCTTCGCAAACATGACTTGCTCACAGAAGGAGGAGACGACGTCCCATCCGGTGGAGCTCCCGACCATGGTACGTACCACGACCGGGAGCGAGGTGTCAAATCCGGTGTGGGCGACGAGCTCCCGGCGCTGCTTCGTCCAGGCTGAACACTCCTGGAGTGTATGCAGCGCCGTGTCCTCGTCGCCCGTGTCACAATGGTGGCACCCTGATGTGGCCTCACGGCCGAGGCGACACAGGTACTTTCCGAAGCAACCATGCCCCGTCAGGACCTGTGTCAGCCAGAACGTCAGGGTGCCGTGAGTTCGTCCAATCCATTCGTGCAGGACGGACCTCACCGCCTCAATGGTGACGTGGCCCGCGCTGGGGCGTCGTAGGCGATCTTCCTAGACCCCCATGGCTACCTGGCGGAGCTCCCCGGCACGTGGTGGAGGTCTGGAGCCCCTGGCCGGGGTCTCTGCCACGTCGATCTCGCGAGGTCCCATGGGGGTCTGGCGAGTAGCCCCTGGCCAGGGTCTCTGCGCCACGTGTACAGCGACGCTAGGACGCAGGCACGAGAGCAGGGAGCAGGCGCGAGAGTGCATCGGTTGCCCCCTTGAGTTTGGGGAACGGCTGCCGGAAGTGTGCCGAAAAATCCCACCGGCCATCGAGGACCAATCCCAGGTACTTCATGGTCTCCCCGATGCCGATGCGGATGCCTCCTACTACGATGCTACTGTCTGGAGGTGGGCGGTTTCGAGGGCCGTGAAACATCACGGCCTCGGTCTTCTGTAGCGCCACCTCCAGGCCAAGACGCCGGATCCTGCCTACTATTGTCGACACCCCACCCGTACCTAGAAGGCACGCCTGCCGGTGGCTCCTCCCGCGCGCGGCGATCAGCGTGTCGTCTGCGTAACATGCGACGCTGACGCCCGGGAGGACCCGACACCTCAATGTCCAGTCGTATGCGATGTTCCACAGGAGGGGACCGAGAACCGACCCCTGTGGAACACCGCACACCATGGCTCGCCGATTCCAACTCTCGTGGACCGGGTAGATGACGGCTCTGCTATTTAGGTATGCCCCGACTATACGGCGGAGGTAGGGCGGCACCCCGAAGTATCGCAGCGCCTCCATGTTGCATGCCCAGGGCAAGGAATTGAATGCGTTGGCGATGTCTAAGGACACCGCCAACAGGACCTCGCCCTGGGAGACTGCTTCTTCCGCCAGGCTTCTCAAGCGCATGATCACGTCGATCGTGGATCGCCCCGTGCGGAAACCGAACTGGTTGTCTACCAGGTCCGGCCCCGTCGTTGATAGGTGCTGGACGAGGTGGTCGACGATGATACGCTCAAAGAGCTTTCCGACCTCGCCCAGCAGCACAATGGGCCGGTGGCATTTTATAGCTGTCGCGAGTGGCCTGTGTCGGTTACACTTATATAGAAACGTACGTCTGCGACACTTTGTTTCTCATTACATCCAACGCACTGCCACGCTACAATAGTGACAGTTTTATTATAAAACTATCCACTTTACTTTTGCGTTACCCAAATAATATTATTTTACGTAGACAATGACGTCTATGAAAGCGTCGACGTGATGATGTTCGTTTATAGGTTTTGCCTCGAATTTTGAATCTTTTATTAGCCGCTTTGTTTTTAATTTGACGCGTAAATACGAAATGGTGTTTGGATTTTTATTGTTGAAATTATATCGTTGCACAAATCTTGTGTTTTTTTACATTTTTGCGTGTGTTCTAAGTATTTTCTAATTTTGCAAAATTAAATTTGGTGTAGATTAATAGGAGCGACTGCCCTCTGATAGCGGTTTTGTCGCTCATACATACGATGTAATCTAATGAACATGACCGCATTACTCATAGAACTCCTCTTGTTCCACTAAAGATAGTAGGTAATTGATGGTTAAATATTGTAACGTTTTTATTCACATAGAGTTAAAGTAAGTTTGAATGCTTATTTAAAAACCATAAACAAGCGTTCAAACTTACTCTAATTCTCTATGAATAAGACCGTAAATGTTTAGTTTTGCTTTAAAATTATTTTCTTTCATTTCATTCATTCAAGAAACTATACAGAAAAGTACAAAAATCAGAAAAATTATCTCCCGTATAACAATCGAATCATCTTCATGTTGTAATGTACTCAACTAACTTACAATAATACAACTAAATATTAAAATTAAACTAAACTATAAATAACCCGCGGCCCAGCCGCGGGGTAAAAGCAAGCACCCCGCGGCTGCGCCGTGGGTAAACCTCTGTGCATGCTTCTTGTTTAAAGAGGTTACATTGTATTAATTTTTTATGTTACTGCTATTTGCTCCAAAAAATTCACTTCATTTTATATAGCAAACTATCCCATCTACGAATGAAAAGTATCTATACCCATTTTCTATGTATTAAAACTACATATGTACACCAATTCGGCGAAATTGATCAAATCGACGAATTCGGCCAAATCGACGAATTCGACGTATTTGACGAAATCTACGAAATCGACCAAAATGACCAGTTTGACCAATTCGACGAAATTGACCAGTTCGACCAAATTGACTTATTCACGAAATCGACCAATTCGACGAAATCCACCAATTCAAAGAAATCGACCAGTTCGACCAAATCTACCAATTCGACGAAATCGACCAATTCGACGAAATCGACAAATACATTTTTATGCCGGAAATTATCCCATTTTTCGGGATAAAAAATATCCTATGTTCATTCTCAGCATCGAATTTTTTTAAATCGCCAGATATAACACACACACTGTATATCCCCAAATTAAGCAAGTTACTCTTGTGTTATGGGTAATATACAACGGACCACTCTGGGGCCGATCACAGACACCCAGACCATAGTAAATAACGAAGAAAATACGTTTTCAAAATTTACTATACCAAGTATCGAACCCGGAGCCTCTGCATTGCAGTGAGGTAAACCGGCAATGGATTCGCCCATTCAACCACAGAGGCCGTCAAAAAAAAATATGTATACCGAGTTTCAGCCATATCGGTCGAGTACTTTTTCCGTGAAAACGGAACAGACAGACGGACAGACGGACAGATGGACAGACGGACAGACGGACAGACAGACAGACAGACAGACAGACAGACAGACAAAGTTACTTTCGCATTTATAATATTAAATAGGGATTGTCATATAGCGTAACAATCCAGCCAGCCTTCTGGGCACGCTTTCCTCTGGCAGCGATTTATATATACTGTTACGGGTCGCGAGACTCGAATTAAAATGCCGTTAGAATTATTATATAATTTATTAGAACTCTATACAAACACGTATAACACAGGCACAAATATAACCGAACACAAGAAGTTCAAACGTAATGCAGAAAGTCGTAATTCCATAAAACGTGCAAAGTCCGTTACTTATTAGATTCCCGATTATAGTACACACGTCTCGCTTCGCTCGTGGTTCTCGCTCGACCAACTCTTCCTCAATCGGGCCATTGCTTTATACTGCACAAATGCACATATGTCTGCCCGTCAAACGTCGACGTAATTTCCTAGAAATCGTAATCCGCACACCTGGCTAATTATGCCTGCAAACGGCCATAAACGAGTACAATAGGCTGTTCTGCATAATAACCATTAAATAAGTAAACAAAAGAAGACAATAATAAAAGAATTAGTTCAAATGCCGACGGGTAATAAAATGTGTTTTTACAGATATGTAGGTGGATTTTGTTTTTCTCGGAACTTAAGTTGTAACAGTACTATTAGTTTGGCTGGTTCGGAATCTTCCGAGATTAACTTTCAAAAAGACTAAAAGTGGAACTTGCTAGAAACAGTTATTTGTAGATTCACGAAATCACAGAAAGACACTAATCATGTTAGTATACAAGATAGAAGACTTACCAATTTATCACCAATAAGAATGGTAAAAATTCAGAAAGATAATGCGTCATTATTGTATGTTTTATAATAGTGGTACATCAAAAGAACGTTTTTTAATCCCACGATTTCCGTCTGTTTTCCTTTGTCAACGTCAAAAACAAGATTGATAATGTAGTTCAGGCGTCTGGTTTGATAGAAATGTTTGGAACGTATTAAAACAACAGAGTAACTCAAAAAATATGAATATAAATTCCCACGATGCGGTAACCAAGGCATTCAATTGTGACTGATAATAGAGAATGGTGAAGGCCACCCGAGATCAAATGGTAATTAGTATTTAACACAATCTAGTGGATTTTTATCGTGTATCAAACTATTTAAAACTGGTTTTTCTAGGCTCCTTTACACATTTTAGCAAAAATGCAACGTTTATAAAATCATCAAATTCGACTTTCTTTGTCGGGAAAACACCACACGCACCATTGTTGACACCCCAGTACAATGATTGGAACCTTATTATTTTATTACAAACGTTAACAAATCTTAATATTTTGTAGTATGTAATGAGAATAATAATATTGTATGGGTACAAAAAATATCTTGAATAAATTAACTAGGTGTTTACCATTGGGTGGCGTGCCAACAATGGTATAGGCCTGTATCACAGGCAAAACAATACCCTTTAATTGCTCGAGGCAGGCTGGCGGCTGTGATGGAAAGTAGTTACCGTACTCCATGGATATTTGTAACACCAATGGTACTGTTGGCCTTGAAGGGAGGATTGAAACCTGGCTACTAATGCCGGATAACAATTCAAGGTTGTTTTAGCATTTCGATTTTATTGTATAATATTATAAAATTCTACACATGCCGTGTCTATTCATTGAAGCTATTTAAAAAAAATCAATTGGAATAAACGATAGAGAACACGATGCATTTTTTTTTTAGATTTCTTGTCTATTTGTCGGTTTGTCTCTTTGTTCGAGATTCACATAAAAACTACTGGGCCAATTTCGATGCGATCTTCGCTGATCGACAGCAATTCCTACCCAGACTTAGTGTAGCGCAGAGTTTAAACTCTGCGCTACTTTTTATCCTGTGAATCCCACGGAAATTTTACCGGGAGCGATTTGAAGTTTTTCGGATGCATAAAAATTTGCTTATTAAGACAGTTTCCACTAAAACGATAGCTTACATTCTTTTCCAAATGCTGCGGTATTTTAAGTCCCGAGAATTCCAAGTTAAGCGTAGACGAAGTCGCGGGCGTATCCTAGTTTAAAATAGAATAGAATATACTTTATTGTATAATCAAATTAATATAACAATATACAAAAAAGGCGTAAAAATTGGTATAAATGTCTACTTCCTTCTTCTTCTCTTCTTCCTCCGCCATACTCCCAGACCCTTGGGATGGCGAGAGAAATATGAAACACACAAACAGTGTTTATTCGTCGAATCTATGGAATAAAGTAAATCTAAGTAGTTTTATCGGTTTTATCTGGTTTTATCACAGATTTACCGGTGTTAAATCTGAAACTAGCTGTATTAGGTGCAAGTAAATTATATAAGATAAAAAGATCATAAGTTATGGGATTTCTAGGTTTAGAAGATTAGCCGGCTCTACGCGTATGCCCAAGCTCATAATAAAATTGACACTATCTCTTCTCATCAATAAATCTAGGAAGGGTTGTCTAGACCGCCTATTTATTATCAGGCGTTGGGTGCCATCCAACATTTTGACATAATGTAGTCTATAATTAAACAAATAAACAACTCACAGGAAAATACTTAGTATTAATAACTCAAATAGCCTTGTAATTAGGATTTAGGTACATATATTACTATAGATAAAAAGGAACGGGAAAGAAGCAAGTGTCTTTGTTATTTGATTGGCCGTCTTTATCCTGTAACACAAAATAAGCAATTATTAAAAATATTGAAAATCATAAGGGGTAAAGCGTAAAATATGTAGAATATCTTATACTAATATATAGAGCTGAAGAGTTTGTTTGTTTGTTTGCTTGAACGTGCTAATCTCTGATTTGAAAAATTCTTTCAGTGTTAGATAGCCCATTTATTGAGGAAGGCTGTAGGCTATATATAATCACGCTAAGACCAATAGGAGCGGAGCACTAATGAAGAATGTTTCAAAATCGGGGGTTTTTAACTTACATTTTTTTTAAACTATTCCACGCGGACGAAGTCGCGGGCAGAAACTAATATACAATAACAGCCCATAAACGTCCCACTGCTGGGCTCGGGCCTCCCACTATAGGAAAACGCACTGTATACCCAAACACGCTTGTCGGCCCTTAGTAAAATTTTATTGTTTGTTATAATGTGTATAAAGTTAGAGATATAGTACTCGCATATCAGAACGTGGAATTAGAATTAAATTACTTTTTACAAATTTTGAAATTACCTTTTTCGATTTTATTGATAACGTTGTTATCTTGAACTGTTGACTCGAATAATCTATAGATATTCTGTCAGCGATATAGATAAGAAGAGTAATTCTATTGATTTTGTTAAAAAGTTTGGTTTTACCGGGCAACAGTCATAATATACTTCGTCCATATTACTGTGGATAAAAATATGTCATGGATATATTTACTGAGTTCTCGAATTTTTGGTCTATTCGTCAATCCAAATTGTCTTCTATGTTATATCTGATGAAATATCAAAAATTACAAGGAATACAGGAAGTTACCACAATAAAATTCAGACCTTTATTTGCTGTGAACTTATTTGTACTTACTTCAATAACGAGATGACAGCTGTTATTTTATAATCCTTCAATTAAACTTTATTGTTACTAGAGGTAGTAAAAGCAGATAAAAACTTGGATGAAATACTAATCTCGGTCGTTCTTTCGATTTGTCAGACATGCTTATCAATTAATTAGTACTAGCCTTTACAGAAAAAGTCATATTATTATACACTTTCACAATGAGAATAAGTATATTTAGTATACGACGGGTTTGTAGACGACGAAGTTGTGTTAAAACCCTATTATCTGCACTGATTTATGAACCCAGTCCCGATACAGAGGGCTATTGGTTTCGACTCTCTATTCTTCTTACACGATCCTGATTTCACTCTGATGTAGCGCAAGGGTCCAAAATCAGCGCAGATTTCCTGTTTCAGTATGTAAATTTTGTAAATAAATTCGGTGTACTCGGGAACTTGGGAAGTGTGCATTCTCTGCAGATTTAAAAAAAAGGATAGTTTTGTAACAAAAAAGAAGATATTTAAGAGAACAGATAAATAGTAACAATAATACATATTTAATAAAACTACGTTTTAACGGTTTTAAGAGCGGTAATTTATTTGATTTTTGTTATTCCGACGTTTCGGCCACTGTGGCCGTGATCACGGAAGGCCACTGAAAAGTTGCCGAAACGTCGTAATAACAAAAATCAAATAAATTACCGCGCTTAAAACCGTTAAAACTTAGTTTTATTATGTATAGAAGTCGCGAAAACTTAAGAAAATAATAAATATTCTTGGCTAGGTCTATTTTTGCAATTCACGTACATATATAATATTATCCAAATTGAGTTCGGTAGGTATGAATTTGTGTGTTTTGTCATCACCGGTCAATTACCTTTCCAGCAAAATATGAATGTCGTAGCTAGTAGATGTGCCCGCCATTTCGTTCGTGTGGGACTTTACATATATTTTGATATAAGTATACAATACGAATAAGTTAAGTTTTCTTGCATTGTATAGTATACAATATATTCAAAATTTTAAATGGAACTAGTGAGAAAATTTGAGATAAAATTCCTTTTTAGTCCCTGGAATTTCAGACAAACGAGACAAATTTTCAGACAAATTGACAGGTGAAAATTCTAAAAACAATCGTATTAGATTAGACATTATTAAATAGTACAACCATTTATATTTTGGCAATTTATTTTCATATTATAGACAAACAGTTCAATTTTATTTATTGATATAGATATTCACTATTCGCTGAATAGGCTAATGGTTAATGACCTTTGAGTTTTCCTGATTTATGATGATATATGTGGTGATGGTTCACTTAATAAGACACCTACATATTTTATAAATGACGTGAGTTCGAATGTTTGCGGAAGAGTGTACAATGTACAATGCCTTGACAGTCTTTTTAACGCTGCGCATATTGTAACGAATTCTTCAGACTGAAGAAATTGTGAAGATACCAACATATCGAGAACACTCCACACATTGGTTATTGGCCGGTTCTTATATCTCATCAACCTTATTATCGGTTAAATTTTGACATAAAGTCCATAGAAGTAACTTAAAAATTCAACCGAGGCAAGACAAGTGGATAAATAGTAAGGTATAGGATTCAGCCATAAATCGATGTGCACGTTTCATCACGATGTTGTCTTTCACCTACATACCTTTGAGTGAATAAATGAAACTCTTTACTATTCACCATAAATATAAGCCTAGACAAGAGGTACTTGACACTTTGACAGTTAGATCAATTAAGACGTTTTTTATGAGATTAGATTTAATGACACTTTATTGCTCACCAAAATAAAAAATCACAAAACCAAATGCATAGTTACAATACGTCTTAATAAAACTACGTTTTAACGGTTTTAAGCGCGGTATTTTATTTGATTTTTATTATTCTGACGTTTCGACGACGACAATATACGTCTTGACAAAATAACAGGCGGCCCATAAAGTATATTAACATAATAGGAGAAGGCGGGCTAAAAGCGATATCTTTCAGGCAACCTAGCTTAAAAGAAATTCTTAACTAATCTGACGATGTAGGTGGAGACGAACATAGTAATGTAAAACGTGTGTTTTATCATCTTGTAAAACGCCGAAGCCTTCTAACTTTTATGCGAGAATGGCAAATGACAAGCCAAATAGTGTATTAATTATTATTTAAATAGTACTTAATCAGAATTACGTCTATCATGGTCATTATGTTTTAAAAGTAAGATAGTAGTATGGTATTTTAGTGCCCGCTCTTTTATATAAAAATAATTTTATAATTTATTGTAAAATGTCTCATCTACACAATTAATAAATAAATGTTATTCTACAATTGGTCTTATCGCTCATAGTGATCTCTTCCAAGCAATATCTGTAAAAAATTGTGTGTGCGTGCAGTTCACTAGTAGTAGAAGTAAAACTTCAGAGAATGTACTCACAGATATTTCTTCTCTAACTTTTATTAATATAAATATAATTCCTTTAGCCTACATATGTCAACATATTATAATTTAAAATAAACTTCTTAAGTATCACTTTCATTTTTTCAGTGTTTTAGTCTAAAATATAATGTTATCAGTTTTATTTCGGTCCAAATTGGACCTATGTTTCATGATCGGTTTTATTTTCTCTAATCTGTTTTGCACTATGTAAAACTCGTATCTCATTTTCTCGCAGGCTTCGTTCTATAGATCTATGTGTTTATTTTTTTAGTGTCCCTTTTTCGTTTCTACGAGTTTCACTTCAAAAAATGTAACAATGCATATGTTAAATAACGTACTCCTATAAGTAAATAGAGGAGCGGGCAGTCAAATCAACTTAAGAGTCTCTACTTTTAAATTTTCAGAAAGTCGCAGCCTTATAGATTTTGTACGAGCGTACCTCCTTATGGCGTCATAAGTACGTAAATGTAAAAGGAGTCAAATTAATTATTGTTTCAAAAGTGACTAAAATTATTTCGATCATGATATTTTAAAAGTTGATGATAGATCTTATTTTAACGCCTGTTTTTTATAAGCAAAATATTGTTACGAGCTAGAGGACTCGAATTAAAAATGCCGTTGGAACTACTATAGAATTTATTAGAACTGTACAAACACGTATAAAACAAATACAAATAAAACTGGATGCAACCAGTTCCCACTGCACGATTCAATACTATTCGAACGCGCAAAGTCCGTCGTCTATATCGCTGATCGAGAGTACTATAGAACGTCTTACTCGTTTCGTAGTCGTCGCTTGACTGCCCCCGCCCCTCCATTCGGGCATCGTCTTATACTAACTACACAGTACAAAGAAATTGGAGGCGCCCACTGAGTTTCTAAGAAATATTAATTTGCACACCTGCGAACGTCTACAAAGTCGAAAACAATAACAATAGGGATTAGTTCGACGCTAATGATGGTTATTAAACAAGTAGAAAAACAATAGAATGTTACAAATTCAAAACAGAAAGGATTCTCTAATCCGGGAGGACAATAAGCTGCGCTTACAATAGGCTGTGCGGCTTATTTTTGAATGCATGTAACAATGTTAACATGTATTGTAATATGTGTCCGCATCCCTATCATGATATTTCATCATAGTTATAATTTGTATTGATCAATAGAAGGGTAAACGACCTGACTACAAGTAGGTACTGTAACGGAACTGCGACCTATGATTCTCGTCGACTCGTTTATTTGACAGTCGTGTTAGCCAACTTTGGTTCCGGGATTTTATGCTCCATTCACACTCCGAATTCACGACTTGTTGTGTCCATTGTACGCTCAAGACGAGGAGCAAATAATATATTTGATTTATAGTATTTGGACATATATTAAGAAATTTAAATAATGAAATTGTGAATTTAAAGAAAGCTCCTCTATAATTTAATAATCAGAGAGTCGGACATTAAAGTTTCTACACATGTAAAATCTATTTCAAATAGGACGATATGGCGCACATATCCATCCATAAATCAAAATTTTGTAACGTTATAGTAAACTTTCCTACGAACTAAATATTGATGTAAATTATATAAAAATATATGTAATCCTGTTACTATTTAATAATAATCATATACTTAGAATTATGATGTTTAGGTATTTCTCTATTTATGTAATTTTTCCCATACCACCCTATTTGAAACAGACTTTAACTTACGTAAAATTACTAGGAAACCACCATTAATTTACCACTTTTATTTACAGCCGATATAGACGGTTCATTTATTTCTTTCAATTTGGGTAAATCAACCAAAGTGATCCATATAAATATAGGCTTGAATCGTTCAATGTCCTCGAATGCCGTCGTGTCCTTCGTTCTGCGCCTTTCAACCAAATTGATTCAATGTGGTTGATACGTCTAATATCAGTATACTGAAATTGACATACAAACTGTATTCTTATTCCATAGTATTGGGTATCCGCGATATATTCGTAGATCTCTTACTAGTATGGGTGTCATAGGCAAGCTGTATAAGTGTTGCTAAAGCATAACACGTAGGTGTAAGATATTTACTCAACTTTTGCTTAGATTATAATCTATAATTATTACTTATGCGGGAAATAAAGATTTTTATCTTTTTAATACAAGTATTGAACTAAGACAATGGATTAAATTACAGCTGTTATGCACATTAAAAACAAAACACGGGTTTGCATGCGACTTTATTAAAGTAAATCATAGTTATATATCCCAGCTTTCAGCTTTTATGTGTAATATTTTCGTCTCTGCATAATAAAGAAGTCGGATTACTTTTGTTTTTTTTTTTATATTTTTCGCCCTGTGTACTTCAGACGTACGGGAACTGTCTATTTTATATCTGTATATGTATATCTGTAAAGTATTTTTTGAAATTAGTAAAAAATGCTTGTCAAATAGTCTAACAGAACTATTTCATTTGGTACCTCACAACATATTTGGAATATGTATAAATACTACTTCCTCCAAGAGATATTAATGTTGCCTACCAACTGATTTGCAGTTTAGTATAGAAATAAAAGTTTGTTAAAATATTATTATTGCGTCAAAAAAATAAATTACAATTTTAAAGTAAATACAAGGTACAAACTCAGTACACCCCTCTGCAATTTTATTTTATTATACACTAGTTTTAATAAAATTGGTACATAAATGGTACCTTGAGAACAGACAGATAAATATCCAAACTAAAACTCACATTCACATCGTTATATTTTTTTTAGTTTTGTTTGTTCTGAGTTACACAAACGTTTTATCTTGTCTGGCATTGAACTTAATACACATACTCGTTATTAATTACTTGACCTTTCTGACTGACTGACATATCAACACACGGCCCGAATTACTGGGGCTAGGATCGTGAAAATTTGTACGTGGGTACTTTCTATAAGTGGGTGAAAAAGAGGATGACAGTTTATATGAAAATCCGTCATTTTCAAAGTTTCCAAAGGAATTTTATATACCGGCTTCTGGTTAGAAATATATCTGTAGACGTATATGGATATATATATATATACGCTTTTTTGGAAATTCGCGGATTCTTTTCGATTTCTACACCTTAACCCCTGACTTTTGCTCAAACTGCGAATATTTTTTAAACTACGCAAACCGAAGCTGCGAATAACGGCAAGATTTATCATAAAATTAGTGTGAGCGCCATTTTATTCGAGTGGAATTTGGGCATTATATTCCAATTCTGAACCCAGCAAGATAATAAAATTAATCATACACAAAAATTTCAGACCCTGCTAAATTAATCACAAACAAAAATGTAAGACTGCTGTTTTAGTCTCTAAAGTTTTCATTCAAACCCATTCAGCCGTTCCGGAATCTATTTGAGACAAACTTTCAGACAGACTGATGAAAAATCTAAAAACGGTCATTAATGATTCGGTATCCTATTTGACCGAAAGTTTCATTTAAATGTTCAAATTTTTTTGAAATCACAGACCGATACTTCAATTACATAATTAAATTAGTATCTATACATTACATAATTAATTATATTGGAAAACCCTCTCTGATTCACAAATATTTCTTATGTATTCTACAACGATGACCCAGACCTATCTGAAATTTTTGACCAATTCCTTTTTTTGACTGATTCTCCACATAAATTTTTTTCTTCACATATGATGATATAAGTAATAGATTGTTTTCTATATAGGTTTATCTGATTTATAGTTTGTATCAACGGAATTATTGTGCCGTTTGCTGTCGAGACGCTTGAACCGAGGGGTCCTGAGGCCATAAGCCTCTATCAAAATTTATCATAACGACTCATTGACTCTTCAGGTGATCAGAGGGCTGGTGCTTATCTCGGGCAACGGATCAGTATGGCGATCCAACAAGGAAATGTAGCCAGCCTTCTGGGCACCTTACCCATAGAAGACGGTGATCTAGGCTCAGTATTCTAATAGTCTTGATGGACTATGGGTAGAACGCGATACAAATAAGTTTTCTTTTATTGTATTCGATTATATGTAATTTTATAATTGTAAATTACGGAATTATATTTTTATTTGCCCATATTTGCACAGTTATTAAAGATAAAAGTTATTTTTATGGATACTGTTAATTTTAATGGTAAATCGACTTAGGAGTTTCTGAACCATCGAAACTGATTATCTGGTTACTTTTAATATTAACATAGTCTGTTGTTTTCTGTAAAGATTTTCTTAATTCTAAATGTATAAGTAAGTATAATCAATTAATCTTCTTTTTCAAAGGTTTGATCTGGTAGATGTACCAGCAGAAGCTCGACAACTCATGATCCAAATGACCCAGTTGGTGGGACCTAACTTGATGGCTGAATGTAATGGAAATGTAACTGATCTAGTCGAGACGCCAGTAATGGTGTACATATCAGTAAAAAATGCTGCCACAACTCTAACTTGGGACACTGATGAACAGTATATGCTCGACCTAAAAGTTAAAGGTATGTTGAATAATACTATTATTGCTGATAGTAAATATATGGCTACTTTTGGATTTTATAATAAAGGTTGTACGCTCGATGATATTTGGCTGTTTTTCATGCGACGAAACACTTATTTTGGCGGATACTTGAATTGACTAAGTATGTTTCAATCTACAAAGATGACAAACGTCCTTTGTCATTTGGCCTTTGGAGTACGAAACCACATAAAAAGTATCTATTTATTTAAATACCGTACAATAGATCTTGATCAAACTAATTTCAAAATCTTTTGAAATATCTCCCCGGGGAATGCACACGTCCTTTTTTTTGACGAAGAGAAATCCACTTCGGACATCTCACCGTGCGGGGATCACGGCGAGGGCGTATGAAGACTCGGCGGTCTGTTGGCGGAATACCCACTAAAACTCTTCGTGTTCTTTCCATTCCCCTATAGCCAGGGCTGTGGGAAGTGGCTATCGCCTGCCCGCGGGTGCCCAGCCAGGCGCCGGCCGAAATGCTCTCCTGAATTGTCACCGCAGGACATAATGCACCCCGCAGCAATAGAATGGGGAGCGGGAACAACTTTGCTCCCTCATCCAGCGGCCTTCAGTGCGGGCGGACCCTTCCTTGGGTTTCGACCGCGGCTGTTTGACCCGGCGCTGTAGGTCATTCAGGCCAACCCGGCGCCGGAGTTTTCGTCTGCCCGGGGTCGAAGTTATGGCTCAACGCCCTCACTGGACTTCCAGGTTGTCGTCAGGGTCGTCCTTTAACCATTCGTCACATGTCATTGGAGATTGGATTGTCGCAGTCTTAGAAAGCGGGTACGTCAATGTCGTGGGATGATGTGGGTGTCAAATCACTGGAGCCGGATCCGGGTTGCAGATGGGTACAGCTTGGACGGTATGTCCCTGACAATAAGGGTGGCGGGTACACGGAGCCATATAACCCATAGGAAGATGGTCCGACTTCCTTACTGCCATGCGCCTTTTTCTTCAACGCTCTCAGTCATGTGCGAACCATGGCCGGGAGGGGGTGCCGTCCTCCCTGGAGGAATATATACCACCTAACTCCTCTGCACCGGGGTGGGTGGAGGAAACCGGACGTCGGCTCGCTCAATGCAGCCCGTCCAATGAACTGTGAAGCTGCCTATCGGACAGGAAATTCTACTGCGGCCGCTTTGCTGAATACCTCTCTGCTGAACAGAGAGGCGAAAAGTAGCCAACTCCTGGAACAAGGATTTCTAACCCAAGATCGCGTCGTGGAGTGAACAATCCGGGTCGACCGCAACCGGGAGAGTAATTCCTGGACTATTCTATAAATTCCTATTGGAATAACTCTCCAACCGCAGGCGAACCTAGATTGTATATTCCACTACACGACGCGATCATTTAAGAAAGGATACATGTTTGGGAGGAAATGAAAAATAGGATATTGGGAAGAGGAGAGTTGGGACACCACTGCCACGGAACAAAGGGAATGTGACAGTGATGACTCGTAGGCCCCAAGCGCGCGAAGTCCTGCACCCCGCTGGACAGAGCGATGTCCACCGGAGGGCAACCCCTGAGGGGGGTGGCACACATCCTAAAACAACAGTTGTAGGATATTGATTGTTTTAAAGAAATATTTTTTAATAAATGTGTTTGACTAGATCTTGACTGTTTATTAAAATATATCTTTTCCAAGTTGCCTTAACAACTGTGTTCTTTAGCTTCACTTAAAGAGCTATATAGTCCTGCCATTGTGGTGAATTGAACTCAAACATTTTATGTATAAAATCGTAAAACCTAATTATATTTGATATTTATTTTAACAGTAATTTGTATTTTAGTTTTTCTGGCGTGATAAGGTCATTAAAAAGAATTAAATATTTTTCCTTATTACTCGCACTGTTATAACCTTCGTCATTTTATGAAGATTTGTTATTTAAAACATATTTATATATTTAGACTAATATCAATTAAAGATTTAAGTATTTATGATTCCTGTCCGTTTCTTATATCTTACTATTAATTCACTAGCTTTACCATCGGTTGAATTTTGACATTACTTGTAAGTTGCTATGTGTAAAATGCAAGGAGAGATTTGGGTAAGAAAGTACCAAATATTAACTATTTGGGCAGGGTTTCCCCTTTATTGTTCAGCCTTTGATGTGAATATTCACACAGCACAGTAAGCAATGAACACTTTTTTTTATTGGACTTGACTTTATGTTGTTGGTCCGAAGACCTCACAACTTTACCGGGGTTTTCGGGGCGAGTGCCTTTGCGAAGCGAAGGCGCTCGAGCCCAATCAATGAACACGTCTACATGCCACTACGTCTTTTATACGAAAATGCTACCCTACAAAACAATATAACATTGCATCATTGCTAAAAATAGCAATTACATCACAGTGTTGTCAGGATCATAAAAACAATTATAATAATTAGTTACTAATACACTAAATTATCTAGATGATAATTTAGTGGGCTTATAAAATTAACTAACCGCTAGAAAATGGTAATTTAATTATAAATCGAATCATCTGATAAATAGACTAAAAATATTATTTATGACGATTGTCTATGTCATATTAATATACACTATGGTTCTCATGACTACTGTGGTGGACATCTTGTAACATAATATATGTCAATTATTAACCGATAGTAAGGCAAAAGAACGGCCATTAAGATATAGGAACCGACAATCTTTAAACGAGGGACATACGCACATACAATCATCGAAGTCACTTACATTAATGTATCCATTAGGACATATACTTTTATTTCTAATATTTCAGAAGGTGAAATATCAACGCACATTGTAGCAGAAACAGTCTTCGGAGCACGACATGCTTTAGAAACCTTCACGCAACTAGTAGCGAGCACTAGACCAGAATATTCCAACAGTAATGCGTGCAGCCTTAGAATAGTATCTGGAGCTAAAATCCGAGACAGACCTGTCTACAAGCATAGAGGATTTTTGCTGGATTCATCTAGACATTTCATACCTTTGGTGGACATAATGAGGACATTAGACGGAATGGCTTCTACTAAGTTGAACGTGTTTCATTGGCACGTTACTGATTCCCACAGTTTTCCTTTAGAATCAAATAGAGTACCACAATTTACGAGGTGAATTTTGTCAATTATGCATGGGTAGTCCAAGAAATTTATGTGATACATTTACGGTCTCATTTATATTAAGTTAGAGTAAGTTTGTAGCCTTCTTTAAGATTCTTAAAGAAGCCCACTATTAATGTTGTTCTTATTATGTACTATGGTTTTACATGTTTTGTTGATGAGAAAATCATATAACTGTACTTCTTATCTTCTGCTCTTAATAAGCTAATTGCACGTATACATATTTTTATGTAATAATATTCATAGTTTACATTTTATAAAAGTTTTTTATAAAATTTCAATGTAACATGCCAAAAAGTAGTGGTAAGTAACCTAAGTAGCGGCGCCTGCCATTATAGGTACTTATCTCTTCTTCTGTGTATATATAAATTTCTTCTGTTCGTGTGAATATCACCGAACTCCTCCTAAATCCCTGGACCGATTTTGATATTTTTGTGTGTGTTCTAGTGTATTCGTTAAAAGTTTAGCGCTGGAATCAGGTTCTTTTTCAGGACAGGAAGAACCTCTGTCGGGTAAAAAAGTAAATATACTAGCGGTCTTGTCCTGAAAGAGAACCTGATTCCAGCGCCACCGAAGGGTCTAATTGTGCATCTAAACTATTATCGAATCCACTTCAACACACAAAAAAAACATTAAAATCGGTCCAGGGATTTAGGAGGAGTTCGGTGATATTCACACGATTTTTTCACGAGAAGAATTTTAATTATACATAGAAGAAGAGATGCCTACCTATATATAATGGCAGGCACCCGTATTATATTCCTTGACAAGTGTAAAAACTAACTTATAATTATTGTTATATTCAATATCAAAATTTTATATATCCCTTAACTTATAATAAAATTTGAACATTTTTAGTGTATGTGTTACATATTGTTACGTGCGGGCGGGGTATGCACTTAGGATTGAAAGGAAACACCAGTTCTTTTAACTAAACGCTTTTATTGACGTACACAGGCATACGTGATCTTTCTCCGCAAGTTTCCTCTACACGCACAACCAACGACGCACTGTCCCGACGATAAGATGTCTCACTCACTATACCGTCCCCGATATTGCGTAGACCACTTCCTGCTGCCGTGGTGCTCATTTCCGCATTTACCGCGTGTAAATCGATTCTGGATTTCCTCTTAAACTACGCCACACCCCTCCTTCACTGAACTGCCCACTAAACTTTTCACTAAATTCGTCACTGTCTTCTATTAAACTTCTCTTCCAACTTTTTCGTATCGCACTTGTCGCTACGCTGTCTTGAAGTGAACTTAACTACTCGGTTGGCGCGTCTTACGCTGCTTATATACCCGGAAAAATATTCTGGAACCCACAATTTTGGTATTTCTTTATTTACTATCTGTCCCTTTCTAACAATCTATCCATCTTTGTCTTTTCCTTCCCTAACTTTCTATTCCAGAACTTTCGTTTATCATCTATCCCTTTCGAACATCTATCCTTCTCTGTCTTTTCTTCCCGAACCTTCTATTCTAAAACTTTCGTTCATCGTCTATCCCTTTCTAAAATGTATCTGTTCTTGTCTTTTCCTTCCAGATTTTTCTACCTTTTTCTAAAAGTCTTGAGACCGGCTTACGCTGCCAGAAAGATTTACCCTCGGTCGCCACAATGTTGTCCAAAAATTTTAGTGCAAAACCGACTGGCTTATGGTCACATGGTTTACCTTTTTAACATTATTAGTTTTCATTGTATCCTTTTGTTAGCAAAAAATAGAAAAAAAGTGAACCTACAACGTAAACCTATCAACGTAATATTCGAATATCCTCATTTTTAAAAATATCATTACAAAAGTCAAATCTTATATAAAACTAGGATAAGCCCACAACTTCGTCTACGCTTTACTTTCAATTCCGCGGGATTCCCTGAACAGAAAGTATCGCAGCATTTAAAAAAATAATGTAAACTATCGTTTTAGTGTATCGTGTAATGTAAACTGTGCCGGAATAAGCAAATTTTAATGCATCCGAAAATCTTCAAACCGCTCCCAGGAAAATTCCCGCGGGATTCCAAGGATAAAAAATATCACATATATTTTATTATATTAAATTTGCTATCGATCAGTAAAAAAATCACATTTGAATTCGATTTTTTTAATCGGGCCATTTCAAATAATTCCGCAAAAATTTCCACGGGATTCCCAGGATAAAAAGGAGCGCAGAGTTTAAGCCTAAGCATTTGCTGTCGATCAGCGAAAATCGCATCGAAATCGACCCAGTAGTTTTTACGTGAATCCTGAACAAACGGACAAACAGACAAGAAATCTAAAAAAAATGCTTCGTTTCCTCCGTCGATATATATAATAGTATATTCCAGTTGTTTTTTTTAAATAGCCTCAATGTACAGAGACAGCACGTTTAGAATTTTGTAATATAATATGATAGCTTTCATCTATTTATCATTTTTAGGTATGGAGCATATTCACCAGAAGAAATCTACACCACAGAAGAAGTTAGGGGGTTGGTACAATACGCTAAAGTTCGTGGTATACGTATGGTCATAGAAATTGATTCACCTGCTCACGCGGCGAATGGGTGGCAATGGGGAAAGGTAAATTATATTACTAAAATCTTCACGTTAAGGGCAGGTTATCCCAAACTATACTGGCAAACATACAGTGTGTGCGAAAATCCCTGCGACTTACTCTAATAATTTTTAAGTGAATAATAAAAAAAACTATTAACAATTAAGAAAATTACAATTTAATTCACTTTATAATGCAACAACGACAAGGATTTTTAGTATAACTTCATGATATACCACTTAGATCTTAAAATAGAAAATACATATTTTGATATATATAGAGGTTTTTTATTCAACCAATTACAAGTAATTTTTTTTCTGTTTTTATTGGCGTGAAATCCATCACGAATATCGCTACTTTCCCTATCCAACACAACTCTAAGCAAATGGCACTAGTAATCGCGTTTTAACCTTTGATATCACATAAGTAAGTATTCAACTGTAACATAATTTTTTTGAAGGGTATATATAGTAATTTAAATATATGACATATGTCATAAAAATCCCACTGCTGGTCTTGGGCCATGGTTATCCACGATCGTTTAGTATTTTTAATACATAGGAGAACTCAGTGTGCAAAATTCCTTTTGACCTTTCCTTTATCATCAGCAACTGATAATTGCAAACATCCGTAATTATCATAATTAAGACACTACCTAAGTGTTGCGTGCTCCTTTACCAGGATTCAAACCTACGTTTTTAAAATGAAAACGAGTGCTTTGAACACTAAGCTACCATGACGTGCACTATTAATTCATCTAGCAAGCTACAACATTGCGATGACCCGTTGTTAAATATTAAGTCCCTAGCACAATTATTGAGCGGTTAACTTGGTCTTCGTACAGTGAAATTTCGGTTACTTTCGAAGTATGAGGTATTGTCCCTTTCGAGTAAAGGGACAAAAACATAATATCGATATGTCAATAAATCGCATCATATGAGCTACATTCAATGCGCAAAGCTATCCCTACTTTTCTACCGACCGCTCAACATCCATACCTAAAACTAAAGTTTTCGATTCGAAAATAGATTAATAAATCCTAAATTATTAAAATAGGTATTATTTTTGCCAGATGGTAGGGCATTTGCCCGACTGGATGGCTACCACCCCTGGTCTAAAGTATGTCGCCATAACAACATAGCATAACTCCCTTTAGAGAGCAGCGGCGCTGCTACAAATCACCCTTGGTGTTGTAAACGTCCACAGGCGATGGTAACCGCTTTCCATCAAGTGGGCCGTCTGCCTGTCTCCTGAACTCCAGCAATAAAAAATTAAAATAACTACCTAACCGAATTAATTAATACTAGCTGACCCATGCCCACTTCGCCGGGCATCAGAAAAAAAATAAAAAAAAATACTTATTATTAATCACAATCAAATATACCCTATATCACTCAGGAATAATGTAGCTTTCCACTGGTGAAAGAATTTTCAAAATCGGTTTAGTAGATCCAGAGATTACCCCCTACAACGTCATAAACTCACAAACTTTACCTCTTTATTTTTTATTGAGTTTAATTACCTACTAAGCGAATTCAAAATATTTCCCCTCCCGTAATGCCCGTACTCAAGTGACGCCTACATCGCATAAGCCTATCCAGCTGATTAGGGTGCGCGGCGACCACACAACTTTTTTCTAATACTTACATTTTTAAACTCGTGATATCTTTCGAATGTAATGTCCGAATTGAATAGTTCAAAAAGTTATATAAAGGTATTGAAGCAGTCTTGAATATGAAGTAATTTATTTTGATAAGAATGAATACCAAGATACAAATAAAGAGCATTTTCTAGCGGCGGCGTTTTAATTAAAATTTTAAAATAAAAGAACACTTATTGTGGCATAACTATAATAGTTAGACATATACACACGAAACTTTTTGTAAATAATTGTGTTCTGCAAAGTCGTAGTACATTATTTTATTCTATCATTAATAGTTTTCGCAGCGCACGCGATTTTAGGTAAATTTTTTACACCTTGTCAGTAGTTTCGGAGATTACCCCCTACAACGTCACAAACTCACAAACTCTACCTCTTTATAAAATTATTATAGTATATTATAGATTAGTTGTGTTATATTCTACCTGTACTCCCATAAGTCTATAAGTAGAATATTGAGCCTTGGTCACCACCGTCTTATATAACCCAAAAGGCAGTAGCTACATCACTTCACTGGATCGTCATTCTGCTCAAAATAAATTAGTGTAAATATTATTACAATTACTTCTAGGATTATGGTTTCGGAGACTTAGCTGTGTGTGTCAACGCAAAGCCATGGCGCCAACTCTGCATCCAACCACCTTGCGGCCAACTGAATCCGGCCAATTCCAACATGTACCGTTACCTCAAGGAGTTGTATCAAGATATTGCTGATTTCTTGGGAGAAACGCCTTTACTGCATGTTGGAGGGGATGAAGTTAGTAACAATAATATAATACTTTTTATCCGTGCTGGAACGGGGAATGAATACAATTTCCTGCGGTCAGATGGTAGAATGTTTGTTCGCCTGGATGGCTTCCACCCCTGGTCTAAAGTATGCCGCCATAACAACCTTGAGTTGTGTTCCGGCCGGCATTAGTGACCAGGTTCCAGTCTCCCTTTAGAGAGCGGCAGCAGATTGGTAGCATCTACATGTCTTACAAATGTCCATAGGCGATGGTTACAGCTTTCCATCAGGTGGGCCGTCTGCCTGTCTGCCGAACTCATCCTACTAATCCTACTAATATTATAAACGCGAAAGCTTGTAAGAATGTATGTATGGATGTGTGTTTGTTACTCTTTCACGCAAAAAACTACAGAATGGATTTTGATGAAACTTTACAATAATATAGCTTACACATCAGAATAACACATAGGCTATAATTTATAAAGATATAGCATGAATTATACGCGTGTGATTGACTTAACAATATTTATCTTTAAAATGAAATTAATTTAAAAAATAGATGTTTACTTGCTTGTTTGTATGTGTGTGTGCATATGATGGATAACAATATTCTGATATATATAATAAGGATGATTTGTATGATAATATATAATAAGTTTTCAGTTTTTTGGTAATCAAGTTAAGTTGCATAAACCATCTTTGTGTGGTTGCTTTAATTTCATGTCTGTTTAAATATACAATGTCACATTTATCATGTACTTTGTTGTACAGTAAAGAACTGATGACATAAAATTGACGTTTGGCAAATCTAGTATTATGCAGGATGCAGGGGTATATTATTTTGGTTTGTCGTTTCGTCGTATCGGGTAAAGAGACATTTCTGTGTTTTCTAACAATTGATTCAAGTATATAGAGCTGACGTACGTACACTAAGCACCTCACATTCTGCCAACAATTGTTGGGTTGGGTATTATAGTTAAGTTTCGCATTTTTGGAAAAAAAAATTTTTTTTCTTTCTTTCTTTATTACCTTTGGTGTTGCAAACGTCCGTAGGCGACGGTATACACGTTCTGCTGTATTCCAGAAATAAATAAAACAATAAAACTTTTATCGAAAGTTAATTGTTGAAACCCCTTTTACTGCGATATTCTTAGTTCAATATTATTTTGCCACTTTATTTCAGCTTAGTAAAATGTATTATATATAATATATATAATGTATATATATATAATGTAATTAATATATATAATGTAGTATATTTTTTCTAGGTTTTTATCAACTGCTGGAATTCTAGTCTAGAGATCGTAACTTACATGAAGAATCAAGGTTATGATCGTAATGTAGAAGGTTTCATGCAATTGTGGAGTGAATTCCACGACAAGGCACTTCAGGCGTGGGACGACGTCACAAAATCCAGCCTCCCAGTCATGATTTGGTCCTCAGAACTTACACAAGCACATCGCATTCAGAATTATCTGGATAAGAACAGGTAAAATGGGGTTGTCTGGAAGAGATCGCTTTTTAGCGATAAGACCGCCCTTTCTACTCAATTAGATATAGTTTTAGTCTGTAAGTTCATTTTTGTATAGGTGTATAATAAACTGTTATCTATCCATCTAAAATCTAATTGAGGGATAAATCTTATATTCTGTCTTCTTACAGTACTTGCACTTAATATAGCACAATAGGTGTGCGGCTAAGATCGGCTATCTTCGGTTTTGGTTATCTTCGGTTTTTTAGAGCATTGTCTCTGTTTACCGTGTTCATCGAATGATAAACAAAGTTAAAATTATTGACTTACAGACCCTGGCTAGTCTTATTCTTAACCGTACATCTTAGGCTCGGCGCACACGGGGCATCGACCACAGCCAGCAATGGACAGCGACAAGCAGTTGACACGCTTTTTCATGCCGTTTTGTAGGGACTCGCCACACGCGTGGGGCCGTGTGTGGCTGTGATCGGTGGCCAGTTTGCGCCCACACTAACTCTATATCCCAAAGTGGCATATGAAGTGCCAAGTCTTTTAAGTAATTTATAACTTTATATGAGAAACTGTTCAAATTCGGAGCGTGAGTTGATCATGACCATTATGTAAAATATTTATAAAGATAGTCATAAAAACATCAAAACGAACTTTCTTATTTATAGAGTTTATAAATATTAAGGATAAGTTTGGATATACATCGATCGATCGTTGACATCGATTAGTAAAAAAGTATATAATTGTACACTTAAGTTGGGAAAATTATTTTCATAATTTACTTAATATATTAACAAGTCACAACAATTTCAATATTTTAAAGTATAGTCATTGGAGTCCGATAGTAGGGGTAAGTTCATACGCCGCTCATTTTTAACTTTTTTAAACAGAATTTAACGCCAATTACAATTCAAAGACAGAATTCAATGGAGTCTTATCTTCACTGACTTTTTGTTTTTTATTTTTTATTGCAGGAGTTCAGCACACAGGCAGACGGCCCACTTGATGGAAAGCGGTTACCATCACCCATGGACATTTGCAACACCAAAGGTGCTACAAATGCGCTGCTGCTCTCGTAAGGGAGACTGGAACTTGGTCACAAATGCCGGAACACAACTGAAGGGTTGTTATAGCGACATACTTTAGACCAGGGGTGGTAGCCATCCAGTCGGGCAAATGCCCTACCACCTGTTAACTTGACTGATTCGTTGTCGTCGTAATTATTCAAACACCGAAATAATGAGAGGTGTATGGAGTTCAATAACTGACGGATTTCGCTACCTTGACTTTATATAATTATGTATTATAATACTACTTTGATTAATATAGGCTTTTGTCATATTTAGGATTTAACAGTAAATTTGAATTCAAGTTTAAGTCAATCAAATTTTAAACTTTTTGACTGTGTTCTAATGTTTATCTATTTACCTAATAAAATAATATCATCTGAATCCTAATATTCTATTATTACTAGTTTAGGATTCAGAATTTTCTTTTTCTGTAAAAAATTCCTGGCAAATATCCGACTAGACAGTTTTCTTTGCACATTTTTTTTATACCTTTTACGTGTACTTAATTATGTTGTATAAAGATTTATTTATTTATTTCTTGAAACTTACTTTCCAGATACATAATAGAAGTATGGGAACCTTTAAGCAGTCCACTCGAAATAATGCTCCTTAGGATGGGATATCGTACAGTGTCAGTGCCTAAAGACATTTGGTATTTAGACCATGGTTTTTGGGGTATGACAAAGTATTCGAATTGGAGGCGAATGTATTCGCATGTTTTGCCAAATCACGACGGGGTTTTAGGCGGCGAAGTTGCCATGTGGTCCGAGTATGTTGATGAGAATGCTTTAGGTGAGTGCATTTTTATTTGTGTATATTAACTGAAACCTTATTGAAGTGAAACTTCTTTAGAATCGTTGTGATTAGAAACTCGATAAAATGAAAAAGCGACACTAAAACTAGATAAATACGTAAATCTATAGGACTAAGCCTGCGAGACAATGAAATATGAGTTTTACATTGTGCTGCACAGATTGGAGAGTCAATACGACCGATGATTAAACAAAGGTCCAATTTGGACCGAAACAAAACTGATAATAATATTTTTTAGACTAAAACAGTGAAAAATGTAAAGTGATACTTAAGAAGTCTATTTTGAAATATAACATGTTGACGGATGTAGGCTAACGGAATATATTTATACTAGCTTCTGCCCGCGACTTCGTCCGCGTGGAATAGTTTAAAAAAAAGTAAGTTAGCGTGATGATATATATATATAGCCTATAGCCTTCCTCCATAAATGGGTTATCTAAAACACTGAAAGAATTTTTCAAATAAGACCCGTAGTTCCTGAGATTAGCGCCTTCAAGCAAACAAACTCTTCAGCTTTATATATTATAGTATAAGATTAATAAAAGTTAGGGAAGAATTATCTGTGAGTATATTCTCTGAAGTTTCACTTCTACTTCGTGTGAAATGCACACACTTTTGGATATATAATCCCCAGCATAATTCTTGAGTGGTCATCTTGGTCTACGCACAGTGAAATTTTACTTCTTTTTCGAATTATGAGGCATTGTCTTTTCGCGTAAAGGGACGAGAACGTAATATTATAGACATGTCGATAATTCGCATCACATTGCTACGCTCAAAGCGAAAAGCGATTCTTACTACTGCGCCGATCGCTTAAGATCCGTGTCGGGGATTGTATTGCCCAACATCAGATAGCTGTATAATAATATCAGTCTGTTCGTTTCGGGCCAGCTAATTTTAAGGGCGGAAGGTATAACCCACGATCTTGGATTTGGCAGGATTCACACTCTTTCGCCGTCAGCACGTTGTTATTGTAGTAAAAATATGCGCGTTAGTTCAGAAGAACTGCCTAAGCATTGCGTGCTTTTTGGCAAGGATTCGAACCTATATCAATGGAATAAAACGCGGCTGACTAACACATCTTGTCAGATAACTATGAATTCGATTAGTTTAAGCGCAGTATCTTAGTTTTACTAACTAGCAGTGTTTGACACCATAATGACGAGCAGGTGTCTATAGATGTTTATATATAGTTACTAGGTTATGCCCGCGGTATCGTCCACGTTCAACTTGAAATTCCCGCGGGATTCCCCGGACACAAAGTACCACCGCTTAAAAAATAATGTAAGTTATAAGAATAAGCTAATTTTTATGCACCCCAGCAACTACAAACCGCTCTCAGAAAAATTCCCGCAAGGTTCTCGCAATAAAAAATCGCACATTTTATTACATAAAATTTGTAATTGATGAGCGAAAAATCTCATTGGAATTCGATTTTTTTTTTCAATCTGGTCATTTTAAATAATTCTCAGTAAAATCCTCTCGAGATTCCATGGATAAAAAGTGGAGTGGATTTTAAGTCTAAGAACTTCCTATCGATTAGCGAAAATCGCATCGAAATCGGCCCAGTAGCTTTTACGTGAATCCCGAACAAACAGACAAAAAATCTAAAAAAATGCACCGTGTTCTCCATCATTCCAGTTGTTTTTTTAATAGCTTCAATATATAGACACGGCATGCTTAGAATTTTATAATATTATAGATTATAATAATACCTATTCATTAGTTAAGTTTATTATTGAGTATACAATAATAAACTTATTAACGAATAGGTACAATGAAAGGAAAGTACTTAATTAATTAATACTACAATGATTTTTTTCTAAATTTAATTTTCATTATAATTTTGATCCGTAATTGAGAACGATTAAAGACCTTCCTTTGGTACTAATTTTTCTGTAGATACTCGAGTCTGGCCTCGACTAGCGGCAGTAGCTGAACGTCTTTGGGCAAATCCCTCGGGTGGGGTGTACGGCGCTGAGACCAGACTGAACAGGCACCGGGCGCGGCTGATAGCGAGGGGCCTAAGACCTGACGCTATAGCACCCCAATGGTGCGATCAACATGACAATAGATGTCTATAGTTTTAATTTAAATAAGTCTTGTTCACTTTCATTTCCTCGCTTAAATACCCAGTGGTGCTCTAGAACATTTGTTCCGCGTACAATTACGAATTTCAGGGAAATTCCGTCAAGGTTTTCCCTCTGAGACGACATAATGTCATTTAAGAAGTGCGAAATAAAATTTGTTCAAGGTTGGCAATGTGTTTTGCTAAGGTACCTTAGCAATAATATATTGCTAAGGTCCATAGGATAAAAATAGTAATAGCAATAAGAAAATAGTCATCACCACTACTTTTTTATTGCATGAGTTCAGCAGACAGGCAGACGGCCCACCTGATGGAAAGCGGTTATCATTGCCTATAGGCATTTGTAATACCAAAGGTGCTACCAATGTGCTGCCGCTCTCTAACTGGACTGGAACCTGGCCACTAATGCCAGAACACAACTCAAGGTTGTTATGGCGGCATACTCTAGACCAGGACTGGTAGCCATCTAGATGGGCAAATACCTTACCACCTGACTGTGGGTTGTTTTGTCGCCTCTTACGGAAGGCCGCCCCGCCGCAGGAAATTGTATTCCATCTCCGTTATTGTACGGATAAATCTGAATTTTCCATTGAGTGGGCTATTTGCCTGTTTGCCAGCTTTTAGCAATAAAAAAAGTCTAGAAGGAATAAGCAAACTACTCTAGAAGCCCAACAACAACTGAAAAGATTCAAGTTCAAACAGCGCACAGACAGAGAGAGTATTGGAATAGTGGTTAAAGAATACGCAATAGTCACGATATTCTAAGTAATATTTGTTTTAATTTTTAAGAAAGGTAGATACTTATCACAGAATTTCTTCTTGGTCCCTAATATTTTGGTATCACCTTTGGTTATGTCAATATCCATGGTAGGGTAAGTAATTTCTGTCAAACGGATACTTTGTAGTCTGTTGATCTCCAGCAATTAAAAAATGTAACCCACCATTTTTTCTTTAGAACATTTACTGTCGCTGATCTGATATATCCAAAATGAACAAGAGATTACGTAAAAGGTTTTATTGGTGCTAATTGTAAGAATTATGATTATCTTTAAGACTACTATTCAAATATCGGTTAATAAACATTATGATTGTTCAGAAAGTGTAAAAAAATTATAAGATCCTCATAGTTTATTTTTTTATATTTCAAAACGTGCTTTATCAAGCACAAAAATTCTTTCTCAATCGAAAATCTCAGCTTAGGTGAAGACGAATGCTTGGAATGCCGTTCCCAGTAATGTTCTTTGTTCGTTAGATGTCGCTGGTATCGATTCACCGTATTTTTATATGACTAAAAATATGGTGCTGATATGATAATATGATAAAAATATGAATACTGCGTATTCTACAGACTGTATAACGGGGAGTGTTCCGAGGAACTGTGTAGAATGGTGCCTTTGTATTTTTTCTACCACCGCACCGTTCGCTATCGGCTGGACGTTCATCCCCACGTCCTCGAGCCGCTTCGCTCATGTACATGAACAACGGTTCTCTAGAAAGTTTCTCTTGCGTACCTTGGCGATTTGGAATGAGCTCCCAGCTGAGGTTTTCCCACAGCGGTACGATATGGAGTTTTTCAAAAAGGGTGTTATAAAATTTCTTCGAGGCTGGCAGCGCGTTGGTAACATCTCTGGTGTTGCAAATGTCCATAGGCGACGGTAACCGCTTTCCATGAGGTTGCCCGCCAGCCTGTCTGCTGTACTCCAGCTATAAAAAACTATAAATACTCATTAAGACTTTTAATTTTTAATTGATGGTCCAGAAATGTTTCAAGTAATAAAAAATTTGAAAGTTTTTATGGTATTTTTCTATGTTGAAGAGCGAGAAGAATAACTCCTAGCGACCTCTGGCCTACAGTAGAAATGCAGGACTTAGGTGATTTTTCCATCTTCTTCGTTCACATTTGCTAGTCTTCTTCGTAATCGATACGTTTATTAAGAGAGGCAACTACTAAAGCAATGCATTCTTTAAATCAATAGAGTTCCAAGTCGCGAATTTTAGCAATGGGCTTTAGAGATCTCATAAGATTTAATTTTAAGATTTCTAGTTTTATTATAGAGGCTAAGTTAAACTATCGTGAATATGATGAGATAAAAGACTCATTGTTGATCCAAGCCATAGACCGGTCGACATCAAAATGACAGTAATGCTGATATTAAACGGATCAACCAAATTGAATCAATTTGATTGAAAAACACAAAACTGAAATTTCACAACGGTATTCAATCACATTGAATGATTCAGGATTCGGTTCATATGAATCACTGTGGTTGATTCATCCAAATTGAAAGAGAGAAATGAACCGTCTAATATCGGCATTAATGCCTCTAGTTAGAATTCTTTTACTATTTAACCAACATATATATAACATAGACGTATTCGTTTAATATTCTCGTTTTATCCTATATGATTCTTGATCAATTTAATTTCTAAGTTTACACCAGTGTAATTAATATCTTGAAAGATATAGGTTCCACAAGCCAAGTACGTTGTGTTTAAATTGTTTCTCAATGAGATTTTGCATTTTTTTCCCCAAAGTTTTTATAGAGCAATATTTTGCATTTTTATCAGAAAAGCTATATTGTTTAACTTAATTTTTAATGTAATGTTTGCAATCTAAAGACCACCCGTATAGTATATATAGTAACGAGTCGTGTTTTGTCTTTTTCATCATTACTTGACTGAAAAAAGAAATCCATCAAAACCAGAACTGTTTGTAAATTAATGACTTGGTCATTTATTTATACTTTTGCGAGTTACTTAAAGGATATGGTTATAAGAGATTGAAGATTTCATGACGATATCGAGTTATTGAACGTCACGAACGAACATCATGCGAACAACTACTTCGTAAAAGTAATAACGTAAAAATGTTTTGCCAGTATAGGTACTTAGCTTTAACAACACCGAACTTCCCATGAAGTTATAGATAGATATCAACCTCTAAGTTTAATGTCCGTGCTACACCTGGGATAACGTTAGTGTCAGTGACTGTGTCACATAGTTTAGTGCGTTATTTGAGATGCTATATTGTTAACGAGGTTAAATAATGACATAACTCATGTGTATACACTAAAGTAGCTAATCGTTAACGTGTTATTTTTTAACGCTATAAGTACGTCGTATTTGGCCACAGTCACTGACACTAACGCAGGTTGAGCAGGGGCATAAGCAAACATGTTAAGACTAATAATTCTCTCTTTTATTTTACGATACGTATGTATTTATTTAATAACACTAACAACTGATTTTTAAATTCGATCAAATTATCCACGAATAAAATTGTAACTCGACTGATTTAAAGGATTATTTTATTTTATCCTATAAAACTATAAACAATAACAATTATATTGAAATAATATTGATAAAAAATCTTTTTTCTATAACTCTATGTGTTAAGTTCTTTCAACAGGTTTTATGCGTGGAGTTGTAAAGTATAAGTCGTGATTTTATTTTTTATAAAATTTAATCCGTAACTTATCTATTTTAAATTATTTGCAATAATTTAAGAGTACGTACAGAATTGTTTTAACATTAACAATCAATGCAGTTTTTACATCAAGTAGAAATTACTATTATTCGAAACAATATGTGTATCTACAACTACATGTAAAATATATACATAATTATTATATTTGTACTAGTTTAGATGTGTTCTAATTGGATACAGCCAAATAATTATAAAACAGTTAAACTTTTACCGAATTGTATACCATTTAAATTTTGATCACAAAAACAGTCTTAAGTAAATTATTAAGTAATCAAAATTAAATGTATAAAATTTATAAATTTAGAATTCATTATATAACATTTTTTACATAATGTCGAGTTTATAATGTAACAAGAAGACAATAAATGCCTATTTTGTAAAAATCTTTGTTATTTATACGGTCCTTAATAAAAAAATCTGTAAGCTTTTATTACAATATCTCCATAACAAGTATCCAGATGTTATTATTGTATATCTATGCTTTTTGTGTTATCACGTAGGTCTAGTATTGGTAGGTGGGTTCTAGCTAATAATCGCAGCCCATATGGTATGGTCCTTACAATATATTTGTTCTCCAATTTGCATGATCTTGATGTTCTCAATAGGTTGTTTCCTGGCATCGATGTTCCACAATGTTTAATCAGGTTGATTGCAAGAAATATTGTACGACATAATTTGATACGTAAGTTAGAATTCAACATACGAATTTACAGATTGTAGTTTTCCATTAAAACATAAACAATATTTATATAATTTCAGCCCATAAATGTCCTACTGCTGGACTCGGGCCTCCTATTATAGGGGGAACGGACAGTATACCCGCCACGCTTGTCCAAGACAGCTTGGCAGGTTTCACACATCGGTTATCTCGATGTGCAAGTTGCATCACGATGTTTTCCTTCGCCGTTGTTAGCTCGTGGTAATTGTATCAATATGCACATTAGATCAGAAAACTAACTAAGAGGTGCATACGTTCCGGCCAGGATCGAACCCACGTCCTTTGAGTTTGGGACGCGTGCGCTAGCCATTGCGCTACAACGACTTTATTAAACAATATTTAATGATATTTTAATATGTCTAAGGTAAGTATTCGTTATAAAACAAGATTATGGATATAATATTCAAAAACCACAACTGCCTCTTATATTATGGAACCTTATTAGATATTTATTTACGTGTTCATCGCTTGTTTACAAACTGTTAATTACAAAATTGTAGTGTTGCAAATTGTATTTAAAAAAGGTTATTAAAATTGATAAATATTCAAAATTACGCCAATATGGAGAAATGTGAGATGATATGTTTTGAAACTAGAGCAAAATAAATAAATGATCACTACAAACAACATTAAACAATTTTTTTACGGTCTATAACATTAACAACTAAATAAGTAATATTCCTATATTAGATTCACGGAGAAATTCCAAAACTCGTTGGTGCACGTTACATCTTGGTATAATTCAATACTATTTCTAGCATATTTACACATTGTCCCTAATAATATTCCTATCGTTTCCACTCTTCACGGTACTCAAACTAAGATCATTTGGTACCAACTCATGCAATACAGTATCACTCCTAAAAATACTAGTAGCTATTCTATTAGCTAGTCTTTCAGATTCTCTCAGATCATCGTCTTTGGAATGAGACGTAAGATCGATTTCTGCGTCACTGTCACTATCACTAGTGTCCTTCAGGTCTCGTCTTTGTGGCCTATACGCCAAATTTTGAGGTTCCTCCGAATTTTGGACTGAAGTACCACATGGGCACGGATTCTTTGGAGTAACAACCCTTAAGTCCGTAGGAACTACTTCAGTGTCCATTTGCTGAGGAGCCATTAGAAGCGGGGAGAATGGGAATGGTTGCTGCAACATTCTTGGTTCATCGTTTGCGTATGAAACGGGAGGCAGCTCGTGAGGCATCGGGTGTAAAGCTTCCGGTATATTTCCATTGTGAAGATAGGGATCTTGTCTTGATGACTTTAGTTCTCTTCCTTCAATAGAATTTGAAGGATCGGGTGAATCCTTGTCTGTCGGTGAATCTGGAGCTTCAGGTGAGGAGTCAAGTGGTTTTGCATGACCTAGGTACAAAATCAATTGTATACTTTAAGAATGCTTAAAAATGTCTTGGAATAGAGTTGAATATATGTACTTTAACTCAGACTAAAAACCTAATAATTTGCTAATTTACAACATTTCAAATAATATGTACACTTGTAAACACTGCTGTCTTATGGCTGGTAACGATTTCTCCTAGACAAAATTTTAAATTATTTCTCCACTTTCACTTAAGAGAGAGATTGATGTGACTGTTTTGTTAGGTAATTTTTTAAATTAGAATGTATGTACCTGGCATTGAAAGTGGTGGTGTTCCCAAGCCGAGGCATCTCATTCTCCAAGCATCTTGGAGGAGTTGCAAGCGGGCTTGCTTGCGCCATTTTGCGCGACGGTTTTGGAACCAAACCTGCATTGAAAGAAATCATACAACATATAAAAAGGCAGATTATATTCCGTTGGGTTAAATACATACATATCATAATTTATGAAAATCTGTTAATTCTCAATTTCTTAAAAAAACAAGCACACCTAGCAATTTCTATATTTATATATTAATTAGTACGGCCTTGGAGAATTGTATATAAAAGCCGAAATGGAGATGCGGACACAATGTTACAGTAAATTTAAAAAAGACATACAAACCAGAATACGCGTTAAAATAAAATCTTACAATCTAACTTTTAAAATATTTATTATGACAGAAATAATGTTAGATAGATAGATAGATAGATAACACTTTATTGTACACCATTACAGAAAACCTTATAGCCTAAAAATGTTCTAAATGTGCACAATGGGCGGTCTTATCGCTAAGAAGCGATCTCTTCCAGACAACCCGTGACAGGAATAAAACAAAATATATTGGTTGAAGGTGGTTAATTACTTTAAAACAATAATTTAATTATAAGGAGGTACGCTCGTAGAAAATCTACAAGGCTGCGACATTCTGTGAGTTTATAAAAAGTATCTCAATTGATTTGACTGTTCGCTCCCCTATTGGTTATTTAGATCTTTGATGTGTCTTATTTATTTTTGAAATAATATGTTCTTCTTAAAAATATAAGATAATTCACGGTACGAGATACGATGATATATACGATGCTACTTCTCAAAATCCGATGTTTTCATAATAAGCGTCCATATAATATTGTTTATATTACATTACACCTTTTTTTTTAATATTTGAAACTAAACCGATTTACACAGTACACTTTTCTTTATAACACATTTGAACACAAATTGTTTCAGTTTCAAAACAGTTATCACCGACGGAATGCGTATACAACCATAATATGCATATTAGGGTTCCGTTACAATATTGCAAAATCAAAACACTTATAATTTAATTTTATCCATCTATGCACGTCATGTTTTAGACTTTAATATTAAAAGCATAAAATAATAGTGATTTTGCATGGTCATGCATGCAAAATCACTATTATTTTATGCTTATCTATTTATTATTATTATTTTATGTGCATGTAAGGTTTTGTCTTCACGGGCTGATATGGACGCTAGTCAAAAGTCCTTAAAATAAAAAAATAAAAAATACACTTCTATTTGTGTGAAAGCCATTTTAGTTGAAGATTTACTACATAATATAAAAAAGGAAGTCGTCTTTTATGAACCGTTATCCAATGGCGTTGTATAATGTGTATATATAAGTAAATTACGAGTAGCACAGATAAATGTATTATATATATTATATTAAACTGAAGAATAATTTTTTTTAATGAAAAGTATTTCATACATGTAAAAGCATGTGTGCGATGCCTATAATTATATAATGATTTTTTTGTTTAAGTCAATAGTTGTCTAATTGATTCATTATGAAGGTACTTAATAAAATCGTAAAAAGTATCTACCTACTCTGTTTAAAAATACCTACGGTGAAAAATTAAGACAGTAGAACTTTTAAAGAAAATTAGTTATAATAATACTTGGCTAGCATATAGGTATATATTATACCTATATGCCCTATATAATTATATGACTTTTAATTATATAGGGACACCAGTAGGCATACTTGGCTAGTATTTAAGGGCTGTTATCGATTGATTGCACAGTTTCATAATCAACAGACTGTGGACGTTCTTTATCAATACGGAACCCTTCATTATACATCAAACGATACACGCTTGCCCAGTTTTTATAGTTACTACATGTTTATACATACTTGCACCCTAGCTTCAGACAGGCTTATTCTCAAAGCGACTTCTTCTCTTAAGAACACATCTGGATAGTGAGTTTTTTGGAATAAAGATTCCAATTCACTGAGCTGCTGCGGCGTGAAGGTCGTCCGATTACGACGCTGCCGACGACGACCAAACATGTACTCTGTTAGAAGATCACCAGGTAACGGGGATAGGTATGGTCCTGCCATATTTTCAACTTGTATAAAAAGTAGATTTTTCTTTAGTTCAAGAAATGAACATAGGTTAGCCTAGTTTGAGGATTAAATTCACAGTCTTGTGACATATGTGACTGACACTTACATTTTATGTATATTTTGTTAGTTAATTTTGTTATAGAATTTAAAAACCATTATGATTTATATTATTTATGTCAATTTCTAAGTATGATAATATTTTAAAAATAACTGAACATATATAAAGTCACAAAATTAGGAATATCCATAACTGATAAAAAAGTACGTAACTCAACGAAACACTAACTTTAGGTATATCAATGGATGTTAGTTTCGAGATGGCCTGATGTCTACTGTTGGAATTTGCGAAAATCTCCCGGTGAAAATCCCTCAGGCTCCACCCTTCGTCTGTAGAATGGAAGCTTCTGATTGGACCTCGGGGCTAGGGGTTGGAAAATTCCCCCAATCAGAACGAGACGCAAGGGGATGTAGATTAAGTTATGGCGCTTGTGTAATAAATGTATAAATGCGGTTAATTACAACAGAGCTGTCGATGAAAAAGTGTTAAAGAGACCTCAAAGGTCCGTATCAAAATAAAAGTCAGTTTCTTTTGTTTAATTAGTATACTGAGAAATTTCATTTTAAAACTAATACAAGACAAGAAGTTAAGTTTTTAAGTTAGTTTAATACATTGAAATCGAGTTCGATATGTATTACAATTCACAATTACTAAACTCTCTTTTTGATGAGACAAGAATATATTATAATATTAATATATTTAAACTTTAATAAAGTATTCTTATACAATATTTAAATAATACTATCAGAATTGTCTTCCCTTTGGCAATTACGTGGTATAGTCTATAATTAGACCATACATATCTATAATATATATAACTTACATTTCTATTTATTAAAACTTCAATGAAAGTTCTAATGACATTTAACTACAATTACTTTATAAACTAATACAATATATAATTGACTTTATTTTAACATTTAGTCTATCCCAATCCTCCTACCCTGTCCACCTATATTCCTTCCATACATCTAACCGCATCCCTTCTATCCCGTCCTGGGCTGGCAACGCGTTGGCTTCAACCCTAGTGTTACAAAAGTAATCAAATGCGACTGTAACCACTTTCCACTAGATGTGTAGCGTCAGCCAGTTTGCCAGCTTCGCAATAAAAAGATAAAGCGTTGTTTATTTATTACCATCTATATATAGCTAATCCATCTATTCCATGGCAACGACGTCATTTATTGTGATAAAATGTATCCTAAGTGTTGACTCAGGTTATAAGCTAACATTATTGGCCGGTTCTTATATCTTAGTATTCATTCTCTTACCCTATCACCGGTTGAATTTTGACGTTACTTGTATGGAGCATACTTTAAATTAACAAATTGATATACGTTTAGTAGTTTCCAAAAAATATATGATCTCAGCGCTATATTTTTAGCTATTTTCGTTTATCTCACGGAAACGACGTCATTTATTGGGATAAAAATTATCCTAAGTTACGCCCCGGGATATAAAGCTCTATGTCGAGTTATATTTAGATCCGTTCAGTAGCTTACACGTAATGCTCTAACAGACAGAAAAAAGTTCTAAAAATTGTGTTTTATCCTTATCCCCCCTGATATTTTTCACGTTTTTAAACGCAATGTACAACTTCGAACCAGTTACAGGTTATATTACTAGCGATCTCGGCAGAAGTTGTACTGTCCTGAACAAATAAAATCTAGAACCCGATTCCAGCGCCACCTACCGGGTCTAATTGTGAATCTAAACCAACCCGGGGACCCAAAATTTCATCAAAATCGTAGAACCCGATTCCAGCGCTAAGTGTTTTGTTTAGATTGATGGGTTACATTATTGAAGTTTAAGGAGGAATCCCTAATTTTTAATTTAATCAGGGATAATGTAGCCTTCGAATAGTAGCAGAATTTTTGAAATCGGTCCAGTAGTTTTTGGATTTATTCGTTACAAACATACAAAAATACAAATCTTTCTTTATAATATTATATAGATAGACAGATTAAATCAAATTAACATAAAAAATGCTGCAGTTTTATACAGACATAATAATATCATTATCATATATTAATTTTATCTAATTTGAATTTTACGTTACAAACATACAAAGTTTTTGGTGGCAAATTTTTTTTTCGTGGATATAATCGACCTCAAGTTGAGACTTCTTCTCAAAATTGTTTCAATATTATGTATTCAATATGTAATTGTCATTTTATGACTTTGTATGGATGTTTATGTCTTTAAAACTTTATTCTTTGTTGCTTCTTCACGGTCTGGGGAAAGATAACATTTTACTGCGAGCAATGCCGCGTGGAATGATCTGGTATAAAATATATATTACTCTTTAAAACTAAAACTTAAATTTCTGGTGTTTTCAAAAAATTAGTTTAAACTTGTTAAGTTGACCTAATTTTATCAGAAATTTTGATATTACCATCGGGGATGATTGTATGTTATATAATCTTAGAAGAACCTAATAAAATTTGTTGCATATTGGTTTTACAAAAACAGGTAGGCTAAATTGTTTAAGGAAATAACAAAGACTTACTTGTCCTTACAATAAAAATAATTATTATATTTATTGTGTTAGTTTTATGTCAATTTTGCTCTTTATTATAGTGTACTGTATTTTAGTATTTTTATTAAGTATAGTATTGTTTTAAAATCATGTGATGGCTGTAACTATACCGCCGTAACTGTTTTAAATTAATTGATTTGTTTAATTATGTAATCGGTTTATTAAGGACAAATAACATTACTATAAACTACGTAAACCTAGAAATAAAAATTTAAAATACATTAATTACTAAATATAAACTATAATACTTACATATTAAAATTATCAGTTGGGAACGTTCCCAAAAGACTGCCTGCATTCTCTCTTTGAATATCAACAATCCTAATGCGTTGCCCGACGTATAGCTCAGGTGTACCTCATGTGACCAAAAGGTTGGTATATATGTTATAGTCAAACATCGAAGCTCTGGCGCTTCTAGGTTTGATTAGTCAAAGCTCAGGTCTGACATTAAGTCTTAGTCAAAGTCCAAATTAATTACGTTTTTCTGCCTTTGACTAACGATTTTTTGTCTAACCTAGATGAGACTAATTTATACAGTCATTAAACATGTCACAAGTGCAGTACGAATCGACGTTTAACGTCAAACGTCTTCAAAACTTTTAAGATCGACTAGGCAAAGCCCGAAACAGATTATTTTACGTTCGAGGTTTGACTAAAAAGTTAGGTACTTCTAGGTTTGACTAAAAATACTTTAGTCAAAGCCGGAACTTGGAATTTATTTCGGGTGTTATCGAAAGGCCTTGTTCAAACCTAGGATAAACCAGTTATTCCGGGAAGAGACTGCATATCGACCTTTGACTATAACATATATACCAACCTTTTGGTCACATGAGACATCGCTACTAAGCGATAAGATTGCCCAATGTATGTATTTATTTTAATGTATAAAGCAAACTTTTTTTAAATTTGACTTTAGGGCACAAAAAATGTTTATGTATTAAAGATTTCGTAATTAAAAAATCAAAGTGCAGAGCTAAATTAAGTCCGTTAAGTGGGTTGCAGATAGTGGAAGCAGCGATTACGAGGAGTAAATGAACGGACCCCGCGCGCCGCGGCCCTCGCTTTCCTCATTCTAGGGCTGTTGGCCAACAGTTAACGATAATCTTCACTTGTGTATCTATTATTACATTTGGTAGATCTGACTATAGTTGAGCTAAATTAACTCATATTGTAATGAACAAACAATACGAACCATACTTTTACTTCGTTGAAATGAATTTGTATTACCCTCCAAAATATCGTAGCGGTGAATCTATTAAGAAATTAAAAAAACACAAATATCTATAATTTTGAACATTGGTGACCTTCTCTAATCACAGTGGAAATTCTCGAGAAGTCATCACTTACAACTATTTGGACTTCAGGGTATTGTTGTATCCAAACATTGAAGGATATTGTAAGAAACTCTTACAATGACATTGGTCCAAAACCTTAGTAATAATTTAACTAGATACTGTTCGAAGAACGTCGTTTTTTTATATAAATATTAATACTGAAAACCGAATTTCTGTATTATTTCTTATTTAATAATCTCACTTCGCTCATGTACGCAATGGTTCTCGAGATCGTTTCTTTTGCACAGTGGACATATAGATTGAGCTCCAAGTAAAAGTTTTCCCACAGCGCTAACATGTGAGCTTTTACAAAAAAGTAGTCATAAAACTTGTTCGAGGCCGACAGCGCATTGATGGCACATCTATGGTAACCGCTTTCCATCAGGTCGGCCATCAGCCAGTCTGCTCTATTTTCACAATAAAAAATTTGCGTAAGTTTATAATAAAACTGTCAGTCATAGGACAGTACGTCAAAAATGAAAACTTCGTGTCTGAGCGTGACGGTCACATCCCAAAAGTACACAATGTGCCTAAAGAAGTTTTCACTTCTAAAATGCAGTCCAGTGTTTTCATTTTGAACAAAGCATAATGACATATTCTTAATATCATAAGTTTATATTTTTTATCAACCAATACTGTGCTTATTTCATATTATATCCCTATCTATTTCTATAAATATGTAATTGTGTAATTTTACCAACCCTATATTTTGAAACCAGAGCGGCATCCGCCCACCGCAGCGGCACTAAACGAGTTTCCGCAAACATTTTAATGAATAACACCTCAACCCCATCCCCGTCTGTCCCCCCCTCCCCTTGGGAGCCTGCAATGCGCTAATTAAACATTCGAGCCATATTGTCTCTGTTACGATGTTGCGGGATTTCACAGTCACAAATTTTGTAGTTTCCTATAGTAAGAAACGAGATAAGAGTTAATGAAATTTGTGCAAACAATTATTTTTAAATAATGTTTTTAGCTCTGATAAAAGTGTGATTGTTCTGTGATAAAAAAATTACATAGTTGTTTAGACAAAAAAGCTTTAAGGCCCAAAGTCCGTGGATTTCTTACTCTTTCATATGTAAACAGTATTTATATATTCTAAGCAAATTTATAAGACTCAGTTTATACTGCACGTCAAAAGCACAGAGTACATTAATATTTTTACGAACTGCGAGACTCGAATTAAAATGCCGTTGGAATTATTATAGAGTTTATTAGAACTATACAAACACGTATAACACAGGTACAAATATAACGGGATACAACAAGTCCAAACGTAATGCAGAAGGTCGTAATTCAATAAAACGCGCAAAATCCATCACTATTAGATTCCCGATTGTAGTACACACGTCTCGCTTTGATCATGGTTGTCGCTCCACTGCCTCCCTTTCCCCATCAGGCCATCGTTTTATACTGCACAAATGCAAATACGCCCGGTCGGCAACGTGGACCGAATTTCCTAGAATCAGCTTGTACTTAATCCGTAACATCTGGCTAATGATATCTGCATGCGGCCATAAACGAGTACAATAGACTGTTCTTCACAATAACTAGAAACGTATGCTTTATGTATAAATAAGTAAACAAAAGATGTCGATCATAAAATAATTTCAATTAGTTCAAATACCGACAGGTAATAAAATTTGTTTTTATAGATATGCAGGTGGCATTTGTCTTTGTCGAAGCCTAAGTTGTAACAATATAATAGGAGAAATATAAGTCAAAAGTGAAAATTTTCTATCTGAGCGTGACAGTCACGTGAGTTCAGTGCTTTTTCCTAATCACAATTGTGTCCAAGTTACTTAAAGAAGTTCTCACTTAAAAATTCAGTTTGCAAAGCCATTAAACGAAATAAAAATGATTGCTTACGTATTTCTACATTCATATAAGATTGCAAAACTAAAAAGTACGATCATTTCGATGTAAGGTACCATAGTCCACCATGAACATATATAGTATCAACAAAGTTGATTAGCTGGATGGATAAATCTAACCTTTATTGTTATAATGTTCTTAGTTATGATTTATAATTAAAGATGATCGTAAAGCGTTTTCAAATTATGTTAACAACCTGAAGAAAATTAATCTGAAGACAAAAAGAATCAGGTTAACTTGTGCAAACACTTCATAAAATGAACTTCTTAACTTCAAACTATCGACATTTAAAAGACACTTTCAGTCGTAGGACAGAAGAAGAAGAAGACAAGTCAAAACTTTGTATGTGAGCACGACAGTCATGCGAGTTTAGTGCTTTTATCCCCACCCCAAAAGTGCCCAACGGACCTAAAGAACTTTTCGCTTTAAAAATTTAAGTACCTCTAATCTAAACATCTTAAACATTATAGGTTGTTTAAAACCCACACTCACTACCGGTACCATATCCTGCAATCAGCTTAATTAGTGCTTTTAATGAAAAAGATGGAAAATGCAACTCGGTCCAACGGCTCAATTAGTTAATTAATCTTTTTTCCGCGTTAAAATAGCATTTATAAACGAGGCGCAAACCAGCGGGAACCGTTTCCCCTACTCTGATTACAGGGTTGCTAGTCCTTCTTCCTAATTTTTTATTACCTAAAGCACCTAATGGATGGACAAAAGTATTGTCATCTTTCATAAACGACTCAAGTCAAGGAAAATCACGGCAAAGCGTTTCTTCAAGATCGTTATAGTATGTGAAATAAAGGTATTAAAGAACTGCTAAGAAATTGAAAATGAGGTCAAGGAAATGATTGTGAACTTTGCGTTGATAGGTAGCAATAAATAAGAAATATTAATCATACAAGGTACCAATATACTGACGGCACAGACACATTACAAGCTTTTGAGATATACAGGAATATTCAAGAGAGGAAAGACAAGAGAATCTACACTTTTTTGCTTAGTCTTTAACCTTGCCTGCCCAACTACCCAACTGGATATTCAGGCTTATTTTTTTATTTGTCCATCTTATGTTGTCATTGTTATAGTAAGGCAAACTAAGGCAAAGTGTAAGAGTTCGCTATATTAGAGCTCCCTCAAAATTGTTCGGATATACCTTAAACAATAAAAAAATTAAGAAATATAAGAAACAATAATATTAATTACTGTAACGCAACGGATCAGTATGGCAATCCAAGGAAGAAACGTAGCCAGCTCGGTACAATACTTATAGTCCGGAGTTATTTTAGGTGCAATATGACTAAGTTTTCTTTATTATCATATATGGTTTTAGGCCTGATTTTTCAATTATCAAGTTTTGGAATAATTCGGAATAATAACAACCTGACTGAATTCAAAAGTGAAACAAGTCAAGTGTTTTATTCATGCAACAGTCATTTTTAATTTTCCCATATTGTATACTTTACTCTACGAATACATTTTATTTGGCGATTGAAAAATCGGCCCTCCGTTTAATAAATATGTACAGACTCGTTTTCGAAATTATTGATATAAAACAGATTTAGAATACAATTCTCAGCTATATTCTATGCGTGACAGTTTTGAAAACTCAAGGATAAAATTGAAATGGCAACCCTGCAAGCACTGCTAACAGTGTTTACTTATTCGCAGGCAGCGTAGGGACAATACAATAGTCAGCGCTGCGTGCGCACCGGACTAATTAATCCGCTTTCAAGCCACGTACCTCAACACCGCCTGATTACCCAGACACATGCGTAATTAGATGACGGTGTGCTATATCGGGAATACTGATTGATTAATAACCGATAATGGACAAATTTCAATTATGTACTTTGTTGTAGATACAACCAATTTTTAGATTATGAGGACCATCGAATAGTATGATGTATATTACGGTACTACATACGTACAACCAATGATTAAGTTATAAAACGATTTTATTTTATTTGTGCCATACCAGGTATTCTAAAAAGCCATGATAGCTTGGTGGTTAGCGCACGCTTCCCAAATTCGAAGGTCGCGGGTTCGAATCCTTGCCGGAAAGCATGCACCTTTTAGGCAGTTTTCTGACCTAATGTACATATTATAATTACCACGTGCTAACGGTGAAGAAAAACATCGTAAATAAACCTGTATAATTGTACATCGAGATAACCAATGTGTCAAACCCGCCAAGTCGCCTTGGACAAGCGTGGCGGGTATGCTGTCCGTTCCCCTATAAAAATGGGAGGCCCGAGCCCAGCAGTGGGACATTTATGGAATGTTATTATTATTATTTATATAGGTTTTCTAAATTAAGACATGAGGAAATAATACTATACTCCATCCACGCGTTTATTTTACTCTGGACAGGTCGTTCCCACCCAATTAGTAATGCTCTAAAGCATTATCGATTTGATTTTATATAAAAACTAGGATTTGCCCACGACTTCGTCCACGCTTGACAGGTAAGATTGAACAAGAGAAGAAGAAGCTTGACGTAGATTATGGTTATATAACAGTATTTAAATTTAAAGGGTATTTTCAGCAGGGCAAAGAATTTTTGTAGTATGAAAATAGCTGAATTCCGCAGATTCTCAGTATAACCCGTGATAAGTTATAAATCTGTTATACTAAAGAGGTCTAATAAACATAGAAAGGAAAAAAAGTGAAAAGTAAAATAAGCGCTTGGACTGAGTATAGGGTTACGGATGCACTCGTCCAGTTAAAAACGTAAGGCTGAAAAGCTCATAATCCCTATCTATATGGCTGAAATAAAAAATTGACAGTTCAATTCAACTAATAAAAACTACGTTTTAACGGTTTTAAGCCCGTTAAAATTTTGTTTGATTTTTATTTTTCATTAGCCGTGATCGCGGAAGACTTTTAAATTCAGTACTATTTCAGTCCACGTTTCAAATTATAAAAATTAAAAGCGAGACATGAATCGATCTGTGGTGCCATCTATTCCTGTGGGATATAACAGTTTTTCAGGTTATTTTTTATTGCGCGATTATTATTCCTAATACTATTTTATGGGTATGGATTATAATTTAAATTTTGAGTTTTGTTTAAAAAAAGTCATTTTTCCTTCGATTTCCTTACTTTACAGACGTGGTTCATAAATCAAAATATATACCCCTTTGCTTTAACATCGTTGTACATTACATCAAAAAGCTCGTAATATAAGGAACGCGTCGCTTCCTTCCTTTGTCCGAGCTCATTCGTTTTGTTTTAACTCCCCTTTTAACTTTCATACATTCATACACGCTTCCTTCGCATTTCTTGGGCGGTTTGTACACAGGTGGTAAAGTACGTTCAAAACTTAAATACCTACGCCTCTTTAGCATTTAATTCCGTGAGTTTGCGAAGGAACAGTCAAGAGTTAGCATGTATTACATATGACAATGTGTGGTGCAAATTATTTTTTCATTTATTTCATAGCCATTAATTAAATATTTTATTATTATTTATATTATATTTATTATTATTTTATTTTATTATTAAATTATGTTACAAGTAAAACGTACAAAAAATACAAAAATTTACAAAGAAAGAGCACGCTGTGTATTTAGGTGGTTGGCGGATCTTACCAACCACCTAGAAAGCTTGTATGTAGGTATGTATCTTTGTATTAGGATCAAACCTGTGTTACAGTTAGCATTGGCAGCCATCCGACTGCAAGAAACTACTTTTATTTAAAGGCTAGTTTGTTACATAAAAAGTAAATTCTGAATCCTAAACTACTAATACTGTAAAATATTAGGATTCAGATGATATTATATTTAAGTATGTATGTGTGTGCATGTGAGTGCGCGCACGTGAGTACGTGTATCAAGCCAGTAGGCTTTTGACTGAAGTCAAACAACTTGTTTGATGAGTTCTTGTGGCAACAGGAAATATTTCTATATCGTTAAGATGTTCTATATAAAATCACGATTACTTAAATAGTCCGCACCTACTTATTACCTATCTTACATCAATTATTCATTTTTATAGATTTAATATGCGTTCTGGAAATAACTATTTAATAAAAACATCGCACTTCAAGATCCTTTCCTAAGCTAACAACTTACGCTTACGAGTACCTAATTTACATACCCAAATAAAAATTCTACCCGCGACCCCAGACACCTAGACCAAAGTAAGTAACAAAAATTTCATTTACGAAATTTACCGTCAGGAATCGAACCCACAGTCCTTTGCAGTGAACTAAGGGTGCTAACGATTAGCCCATTAAATCACAGGGGCAGAGTAGTGAATGTAATGATTTTGAAAAAATTAATAGAAAAAAAGAAAACCCATGTTGTGTTTAAGCCTAACACGGCGTCTCTGTTTGATATATTTATGATTAAGCAGGAGCGTGGGTCCAAAGCGCGTCATTGTCTTTGGTAGGCCCCTGTGTGGCGACTGGCGCCCCATCCGTCTTGCTTTCACGCCACTTCCCCCTTTATCTGTAGGCAAGAGGTTTTTTTTTAATTATGACGTTGGGCCTTTTTGTCTCTGGGCTCACAAAGATTCCCTTTGGTTTCAGGGATCCAACTTAGACAGTAGTCAGTTCGATTTATCACCTGTGGAATTTCTGAAATAAATTTAGTGTTCTTATCGATAAAGTTTTTTAATTAATTATTTAATGTTTATTATTAATTTAATTTAATTAATTAATCGTTAATATCCACAGACAAATACACAGTATATAAAAAGTGTAAACAATTATGTATCTATCGAGAACCTGGCACGAATTCCGCAAATACGCAAGAAAAGCGTTAGATACGATAATTTAGAACGGGTCTTGTGTTCTTTTCTAGCGTTCTCGTGATGGCACCGCGATAATGTGGGTCCTTTAAGTAATATTTAAAAAATCGCAAGGTAAACACATAATTAATTTGGGAACGGTCCCCCCCATTGACAATTTATATTTGTAAATAGGTAAATATTTTTATATATTTCAGATAATGTAAATACTTGTAGAAAATGTATGTAATTTTGAATTAATTACCAAATATATATTAGGTTGGGGAAAAGTTTCTTCGCATTTTATATAAAAATTCAAAAGGTTTTTTTATAAAGTTTATTTAAATTTGACTAAAGTATGTAGATGCCATTTTGTTGGATAACTTTTTGCGATCTTGCAGGTAGGGACGTGATCCCATTGCTATAAAAATTTTGGGGCTTCTGATCAAAAAACTGCGACAAGTGGTTTTGGCAGTCTTCTCGTGATGTTAACCTGACACTGCCTAAGGAATTCTGCAGAAACCGAAACAGGTGAAAATCTGAAGGTGCAAGGTCAGGACTATACGCCAGATGCATTAACACCTCCCAGCCAAACTCTCGTAATTTTTGCTGAGTGGCTAAAGATGTGTGAGGTCTAGCGTTATCATGGTGAAAAACCACACCCCTTCTGTTGATTAATTCCGGCCGCTTTCTCTCAACTTTTTGCTTTAATCTCATCAGTTGTTCGCAGTACAGTTCAGAATCGATGGTCCTGCCTGGCGGTAACAGCTCATAATGAATAATGCCCTTCCAATCACACCATACACACAGCATCACCTTCTTGCGAGTTAACCCGGGTTTCGCCACAGTCTGTGAAGTCTGACCGGCTTTTGACCACGATCTTTTTCGCACGTTCTTGTTGTTCGTAAGTGATCCACTTTTCATCACCAGTTATCAGCTTCTTCAAAAATGGTTCGGTTTCATTACGTTGTAATAAAGAATCACAAATGAGTACACGGTTCATTAGGTTTCTTTCAGTGAGCTCATGAGGCACCCAAATATCGAGCTTTTTTGTGTACCCAGCTTTTTCAAATGCACCAAAACCGTTTTGTGGTCAATTCCCAGTTCTTCAGTTACATCGTAACTACTAATATGCCGATCTTGCTCCACTTTTTCAAAAATGTCATCAATTTTGTCCGTAACAGGGCGACCAGAGCTACGTGCATATTTGATATCAAAATTTCCGGATTGAAAACGCTTAAACCAAATTTATGCTACTCTCACAGATACTGCATTAGGTCCATAAACATCACAAATTTTTTTCGCGGCTTGTGTTGAATTTTTACCTTTTTTGTAGTAAAATTTTAAAATGTATCGAATTTCTTCATTAGATTCACTCATTTTAACAATAAGAAAAACAAATGAAAATCACACATTTTCCTAATTTGATTTTGAAATTGTCTTCTTTAAAATTAAAACTTTTTAATGATACCAAAACCAGCCAGGTACAAGTGGTATAGCCAAAGAGATCCAAGTTCATACATACTATATGCGAAAAGACTTTTTCCCCAACCTATTATAATTGTTATAGTTTACTTGTTTATTGTAATAATTTATTTAGTTTATTTTAATATTTAATTGTATTTTTTAAGTTAGTTTAGTTATTACATTATTATTTGATAAATAAATTAAATTTTGTCTTTATTGAAAAATAGTGTATTTTTAGTAATGTACAGTAATATATGAAAGGTTTGACATAAATTGAAACAACTAAAAATAATGTTGAGTGAACCTACTTGATGGAACGGCGCGGGCGGCACGTTTACGGAAGTTCTGATTATGTAGAGGAATTAATTTTCAGACGCGACGAAACTGTACTGTAGTGCAGCTAGTGGCAGGGGGTGGAGGTATGAGGGGGTGTGCAACGGGAGGGGGTACGGCGATGAAACAAATCTACTCCGTCAGCCGCACCTGAACAACATAATAACGGAGCGAGTGTAAATCGCTTTGCTATACTTTATTGGAGAACTTGTTTTATATTTCTTAACTTATTTTATTGTATCTTTGTTTACAGGAAATGTTGAATTTAAATAAGCCGAAAACTACTCAATGAATTCTGTTCAAAATTAATGTACATCGTTGAATTTCTTCAGAATTTGCCACTCAATGGTTCAATAGTTAGTAGGACACACGCATAATTTTTTCGACTTTGGAAGCTTATTAATAATTTTCAAATATAACAGCTTGTCCACCATGTAATTATTGTTGAAATCAAGTTAAGTCGCTTTATACCAATGTACGTTACTATAGTGTATTTCAGCATTCTTTCCCTTATACAAATGGCATCCGTGCACTACTGTGTCCGCGTAAAGAATTATAATAATTTACTTAAACTATTACTTATTATTATTATTATTATTACTATTAAAATTTGTTCAGAAGATATATTATTAACATATATATTAGACTCACGCAACGGACCTCAATTATCTGTACTTTAAGTATTACACAAATTTAATTGTAATATACATCATACCGCTACTTCTATCAGTGTAAAAAATTAAATATCATATAACAATATTGACACATTTCGTATAAAATATTGAACTATTTGTAAATTAGCTGATAGCCAGTGATAGTAATCCCCAAAGTGGAAGAGCTAAACATTGTCACCAGACATGTTAGCGATGATTAAATGGCCATAAACAACATGTTTAGCGAGTGAAGGGTTAGCACAGTATACTACTTGCCTTTGTAAATATGCCTCTCGACATACTATATGAAAACAATTCGTCCCTTACCGGTTACGCGGAATAATACACTGTGAGACAAAGAAAATGGCATCACTTTAAAATACAGTTCAATAGTAGTAAAGGTGGAAGAAATCGATATCGTCGGCGTCAATGCAGGACCTTGTAACAACATTTTTGGTGACATTATTTTTTTTGTCAAAATTGTTATGCAATACCTATGTATGTACCTACATATCACAGTTTTGACGAAAAAAATAATGTCACCAAAAAATGTAGTTACAAGGTCTTGCACTGACGTCAACGATATGTTATTTATTTTTACTTTACTTTAAAAGTCCTGATTCAGTTTTGTTATTTTAGTCTTTGTATTCAAACTTTATACAAAGTCTAAAATAATTGATAACATATTTCATTGGCTAAAAAAAACAATCGAATCATTAGAGAGAGATAGATTTTTTGTACATGGTTTTATATCCAACATCTTAGACATTTTATTTTATTTAAAACACTAGTTTAACAAACTTGCACCTTGGAAGTGATAAAATTTCAACTTTCAGACCATAGAAAACAATTTTAATGAAAATTAAATCCTATAGATATGTAACGTGTCTTTATGCAAACCAAAAACAATTTAAACCCAACAGTATTTTTTAAAATAACCTTAAATGGAACAAATGATAATGTTTGGTTAAAGATTAATTTTGCCGTGATGTGTACGCTAAGCGATCCCCAAAGACCATGCATATGCGCACCGGCTGCAATCAGCGATTGCTCCCATTGTGGCGCAGATTAAAATTTTAGGGTTCACCCGCTAATGTGATTGCACTCTTTTCCCACTACGTACCCCCCCGCGCCCCACAACGACCGGCCTCATTTGATTGCAACCGTTATACGGGAGCTGTGTTATTTTAATCACATTCCAAATTTGAATTGATGACGTCGGTAACAATAGGCGGGTAAGCGCCTAATTTAGTGGTGGATTGCACCATGTTTCACTACTAATATACCAACTTACTTGATTAAGGTAAGTTACGTTCAAATGATTTTGAATGATTTTAGGTAGAATTTTGGATCAGAGTTAAAACTATCCTTTCAATTTTTGCAATTAAAAAAATGTTGGTTCACTCATGCACTATGAAGAGTTGTCCAACATCCACAGTTTTTGCCAAATGGCTAAAAAATATAATTTATTTTAAAATAAAGATTTCGAGCAATTGTCAATACCATCGTCTATCCAATGTCATTTATATAATATCGTATTATAATATATTTAGATTGTCGCAGATGGAGATTTTTAAATAGTCAGATTTTACCAAAATTGCCATAGAATTCTTGCCCGTCTGCATGGCTACCACTAGGGTATGCCGCCATAATAATCTTGAGTTTTGTTCCGACATTAGTGGTCAGGTTTCGGTCTCTCATTCGAGAGGGGCAGCACTTTGGTGTTACAAATGTCCATAGGTGATGGTAACCGCTTTCCATCAGGTGGGCTATCTGCCTTTCTGCTCAACTCATGCAATAAAAATTTCTAAAAATGTCTCTAGAAAGCCAATCAGACAGAAATTGAATCTAAGATTTCTCAGAATACAGGCAAATAAATATTTAAGTATAAACCATTAGTATAAAGAGAAATGTTCATTGACTTTACAAAATACATTATTAAAACTTTCCATTGAAGTACGATATTTTGATGAAGGCATTTCAATTAAGGTTCTCGTATTTCGAATCGGTGGAGCGATGATTGAATACGCAAATTGATTGCTCGGCGCTGCCATTGTTGTGCGGACGCCGCGCCACTGCAAAGTTGATTAAACTACCCCGCTTTATAGACAAACAACATTGCTTGATCTAATCGTTTATTAATGTTCAAATTATCGCATATGTTATGTCAAAATAATTTTGTGTATACAGTTTCCCAATATGTTGTTAATCAAGGCCGTCTTAAACATATTGGTCGGTGAGTTGAAAATCACCTTACGCCATAGATAGAGTACATTAATATAATAGAGACCTTACGCCCCCTCCTTACCAACAATAAAAGATAGCATTTAATTTTTATGTTTCATTTTTACATTTCACATGTTTAAATGTCATGTCAGTCCGTCCGTTTGTTTTTGTATGGTGCAGTAATTTTTCTCAAAAACTACTGGGTTTATATAGATAAAAATTTGACAGTAAGGTGTGGTCTATATGGTGCTATGCATTGGTAATTGGTGTAGTACTTTCCACTGACAGTTGATTTTTTATAAATGTGTATGTACATAGTCGCGTGAGGCGTTGTTAGGTAGATCTTTAAACACAATGATGATGTTGTTTGATGAATTTTTGTTGAAGTTAAAGACCGCCTTGATCATTGATGTTAATATTTCCTAGCTCCATCCATTCAGGCAGATGCCTCAGGTAGGTGCGTGCGGCTTTATAAGAGAGAGAGAATAAATAGCAGTAAATAGCGTTTCAATAAACGGGATCCGTAAAAACGACTGATGTTTTGATTTACACCGGCATATTTAAATTTCCAATACTATAAAAAAATACAAACTTAATTCTAATTAACAAAATTTACACTAATTTAAAAAAATACAATTAAATATTAAAAATAAATTAAATACTAACTTATAAATAAATTAAAATAATGAAAATTACATTATACATATAATAAACTGACGATGATTTGGGACTCGTATATTGTAATATATGAGTCCCAAATCGTCGTCAGTTGAGATCGTTCCCAAAACAATGCCCGCAAATCCCCGCTGTATGGCAACGCTAATACTTTGCCCTAAATACAGGTCAGCCCTTTGGTCACGTGAGATCTCTATCTACTAAACGAGTTGTTAGGTTTCGATAGAGTATAGTTTAATTAAAAACGATTGTAAATATTGGCTATGAAAAATGGAATTATTTTACTTCGAATCCTATTAAAGTTTAAAGTCATTATAATTCCATAGATATAATTAAAAGTAGTTTCGTCCCCGCCACAAAATCTAACAACGACGTATAATGATAATTGGGTATTTGACACATATTACAATAAAATTCCAAAATAGTGTTCATAGAAAAGAGCAAACGTCATAATATATTGTTATCTTCTTACTTTCAATAGTTAATTATATAAATAAATTTAATTATAACTAGAGATTTACCTGGTAGCTCTATGTTACATATATACAAATTTAATTAGGTGGTTTTCCTAAAACTTTACTGTTTCTTCTTATTAAGTTAACTACAATAACAAAGAAACTAAGTCCATATAAGTTGTCTACACAAGCAGTGAAACATAGAGGCGAATCGCAGCCAACCTGATTTGAAGTAATACAATGAATGAGATATTGTTTATGACAACGTAGGTATTTGTTAGTGAAGTGAAAAACGCGATTGCGGCGCCATCTATTTTGCTAATCCGTTTATTCCGTGAAAACAACATTATTTATCGGGATAAAAGTATCCTAAGTTACGACCCGGGATATAAGCTAGCTCTGTATCGAGTTTCATTTAAATCCGTTTAGTAGTTTTCACGTGATGCTCTAACAGACAGACAGACAAAAATTCTAAAAATTGAATTTTCGGAATCTCCTGGTCCGAATTATCCCATAAAAATTATCCCCCTGATTTTTAAACGCTATGTACAAACTTCAACCATTTACAGATTTATTATAGTAAGATAGATTAAAACAATAATTATTACGCTATTCGACATGTTAAAATTGTGACGTCATAAGCCAGTTTTCTCATACAAAATCAAGGAGGCTATGACAGTTTGTACGATGATAAAAAGCGTCTCAGTTGATTCCACTTTCAAATAGCCAATTATACTTAGTTGTTAGATTTTCCATTACCATACTGATAGTACCTATGGTTCATTTATAATGTATTGAAATTCACGCAATTTTACTTTGAAGTTTTAAGTTAATTTTTCTCCTTACTTTCAAAGGTTCATAACGCAATAATCGCTAATGCAAATTGGGAATATTTCATACGAAATAAAATCTCCTGGGATATTATTGACTTTCATTCGGTTCCCGTTTTAGCTGTGTTATTCGTTCATTTTTCGCGATGTATTCAATACTGAATATTAATGTATTCAATATTTTTATATAATGTATTCAATATTCGATATTAATGTATTCAGCGGCACCGGGCCGCAATTTTCATTTTGTAATTTTTACCGAGTGCGCGTTCGTAGTCAGCGGTACTTAAATGTTGTTTTTAAAATTTTTAATAGTTTTAATTTTTATCCGTATAATATTAATCCACTAATATTGTGTTAAAATCATATAAATAAGCCATATATCAACCACACGATCTATTTGACCGGAATCACTCGGACGGAATCACGGAGTAATGTTTATTATGACAAATCGGCCACATGGATATCAGGGCACGTATATTGCGGAGTTCCGTAAAGGACTTGCAACATTTAATATTGTTCGCTACTTTTGACTACCAAATCCCAAAAAAATATTTAATAAAAACAATCCATATCTCAAAAATAACTCAACAGATCTTATTCAATTTAATTTTACTCGAAAGTATATACGTAATATATTTTGAGTTAACATACTTAACAAGCTTAAGTTTTTCATAATTCTCCACTTTATAGTTAAAAAGTTAAGGGGAGGCAACTTTTTCCAGTTTGGGAGCGAATATATCGCCACTTATGAGACTCCGACGAAAAGGAATTAAAAAATATCAATACTGTTTTTTAGCATTTGACTAATCAAACGGCTACGTTCACTGAAAAAATTCTCAACCCTCGGTTAAATGTATAGCAGCCATCCCTAATCTTTACGTAGGGCCATATAAGATTGCATATTCTTATTTAGCTTCATTTCATATAAACTCAGTTTTTTTTTAAACTGGCGAGCCTGTAACATCCAAAGACTGTTTCCGCTTTTGCATAAATAACTACGGACCTTAAAAATTCTCCAAATCCAAATGATACAGTTACAATTGTTACGTGCTGTGGGTACGGGTATTGGAAGGAAACACCGATATAAGAGAATATGTCTTTATTGAAGCCCGTGCAAGTATAACTCACCCTGAACAGTCAGTCCGTCTGATACGTTGTCCAAATCCGGGATAAAACTACGCTCGACAACAGTCACGAATCTGTAGATAACACAAACCAGCTCATAGGCTTCTTTTTCCTTATCCGGTGTACGTCGCTTAACTCTAACGCATGACTCCTACACTGTTTCCACGACAAGTTTTTTTCCTTGGCATGCACGACTCCATCTTGTGCATGGCCATTCTAGCGCTCCCTCACCAATGCGACACTCGGAAGATGCTAGATGCTCTCCAACGAGTTATCCTACCGCAGCGCCTTTTAGACCGCTCCCGATGACCCCTACGTAGTCTCGGCGCACCCATGGTGTTCTGCTTCAAGACTCGTTCCAGGGTCCACACGTCCTTCCTTCCGTGTGACTCTATCCATACGCCTGACACCTCCGGTGCACCCCGTTGCGACGCTCGCAGACTGCCCACAACGCCCGTCTGCAACTCCACCGACCCTGCCGCAGCTTCACCGCACTCACCGGCACTCGCTTCCGAAACTCTTACTAGGGTCCTCTTCATCTACCAGTCGAACCGCCGACGACCCGCTGCAGCCCCAGCGCGTAGACCGGTACTTGTATTCGAGGCTCCTTCCGAAACTGACTCCATGCGAAGATTATCATACTTATATATCCGGTCGACATTCTAGAATGAACCTTATTACGTCATTCAACTATGTATATGTCTATCCTTGTCCAACAAGTCACTTACTACGCGTTTTTTCCAATTTTTTCCCGAGTATCTCATTCTAACATTTGTCTGGCTCTATATTTCTATTTTACTTTATCGTGTTACTTTGTATATGGAACATTCTACTGTGTTATTGTTAAGGCGAAGACTACGCACTGCTTTCTTAAGGGGAAGAAATTCCGCTACGGGTATCCGTCACAATATGTTTGTGTTAGTATTGTATAAAAATTATTTATACGAAATTTAAATTTGCCTTTTATTGAAGCGATTTAAGCCTATAATATTTATTTATATTTGAATTATTTGAAAACGTAGCGTTTTTTAGACTATATATTATGTGAGATTTATCGAAAAGTTATGTGAGTGTAAACTTTGAGTGCCATTGTTCGGTCGGCTTGGAGATTGTTTGCTCCATGTAATTTTATAGAAGCCATAGGAGATGAGGGTTTGTATGGAATCAAATGAAAAGTTTGAAACATTTAGCAAAATATTACATTAATAAATTTCATGAAATCCACATTTTTGATATTTCAATACCTTTGTTTCTCACTTCTCTTACTCCATTTAAAACCATATTATATTCAAATAATATATTAGGTCCTTACATAGATACTTACACAGATTATGATTAGATACTTATCATAATATAAAAGTGTGTTTGTCAAAATAACAACGCTTTAGTTTTCCATTTAATACTCCTTGACAGGAATTAATCTTTTTATAAACCAAACTATGAATTGGCGTAATAATATATTTTTTTTAATCAGCTGATTCGCTTCCCGGCTAGAGTAACTGATTTTTCAAACATCTTTATTTAATACCACTTCATTTTTCATCAAGATCGGTCTCGAGACAGCTTTGAGTGTATTTCTGAAAGGTTCGGATTTTGTCTTAGACACCCCAACTTAAAAATTCATCTGAATAGATAGATGGATAGACAATACTTTATTGTACACCATAGATAGATAGATAGATAGCATAGATAAACAGAAATAGAAATATACAAGAGATTGTACAACGGGCGGTCTTATTACTAAAAAGCGATCTCTTCCAAGCAACCCTTGGCAGGTATTGATAGATTTTTGATACTGACGGTGGTACAGTTTGTAAATAATGATAAATGATAAGTATACACAATCCATATAAGTACAAAAATAATATAAATATTGTTATAACCTAAGCGCCGACAAAGACAAATTCCACGTACAGATTTGTAGAAGCACATTTATTACCCGTCGGCATTAGAACAATAATAACATTGAAACTATTGTAATTCTTTTGTGATCGTCTTCTTTTGTTTACTTATTTATTGGCGTACGTTTCTAGAGAACAGCCTATTGTTGTATTGTAATTATTAGCCAGGTGTTGCGGATTTTAAAGTACAAGCTGATTCTAGGAAATTCGGTCCACGTGGCCGGGACATATTACACTTGTGCAGGATAAAATGATGGCCATATTGAGGGAGGGGGCAGTCGAGCGAGAACCACGATCGAAACGAGTCGTTTGTACTACAATCGGGAATCTGATAGTGACGGACTTTGCGCGTTTTATTGAATTACGACCTTCTGCTTTACGTTTGAACTTTTTGTGTTCGGTTATATTTGTACCTGTGTTATACGTGTTTGTATAGTTCTAATATACTCTATAATAATTCCAACGGCATTTTAATTCGAGTCCCGTAACTCGTAACAATATATACACATCCGTTAACACAAACGTAGGTATATTATATACATATGAAAATACAAACATGCAAATATATAACAGTATTTGGAATTTTTATACACAATAGAAAAGTAATGCTCCTGAACCTGATTCCTAAAACACTGTAAGGATTTGCGTGGTTTGTCTTATAGCTTGAATATTCAATTTGAATGTTTTCTTTTCAAATATATGTTCACAAATATCACAGCTAAGTATGCTTTATACTGGCATAAAGTGACAACAATAAGGATTATTTTGTCTCCCTGGATTCTGTGCACACTGCTTGGGGTATGACACCGTTAATTACAATAGAACGGTGCGTGTCGACACCGCTATCCAAGTAATCAGTCTTACACCTGTTAGGACGTTGAGATAAAGTTACAAAAACTGCTACTATCTTAAATACAATATTACTACGAAACTTTCTTGGTAGACAAGTCATACCAAGTTAATAACTATTTATTACTAACTTCCTTAAGCCACTATATCTAAAATGAACTGATCAATATGATCAGTTCATTTTAGATATAGCCACTATATCAAAATGAATATGATTGACAGAAACTTGACAGAAATGTGTACCTTTCATGTCGCTACGAGAAAGAATTTTTGAGAAACAGATTTATATTGTGCCTCATGGTCTATTATAGCCATAATATTAATATTTCAGTAAAGAACAACATGAACATATTTTATTTAGCAATTTTATAAACATTTTGACATTTCGTCCATGGCGTCTCGCACGACGTCATGGTGTGCAAAACAAACATCTGTTTGGTTGAAGTGTTATCAAAAGTTTGAGATATTTTTTTAAATAATTTAATTTTAGTTCACATAGTTTTTTTATACTAAATTTCCTAATTAAATAAAACTATACATACCAATTTACTTATACTAATAATATCTATATACAATTTGAAAAAGATAAAAATTACAAGTAGTAAATGGGTCCCAAATCACCGTCAGTTGGGAACGTTCCCAAAACACTGGCCGCGTTACCACCTTGTATGGCAACACTTATGCTTTGCCCAAAATACAGGCCAGCGTTTTGGTCCCGTGAGACATTTATCAACCGTTTTGATAGGTCTCGATATAATAAATAATATAAAATGGATACTAATTATTACAAGCACTGTATTGTACCGCAATGTATAAGTACAACAATAAAAACACCACAGAAACTCTTTTTTTACGTGTCGAAGGATAAATAAATACGGAGAAAATGGATTTGTATATATATATACAAATCCATTATATATATATATATATATATATATTATATTGGATAAGAAAATATGATTATTCACGCTGCCATAAATACTCTATTGATTAGCGTTAGTCAAAGACCTACATTGGGCGGAACCAGGTTATAAAAAGAATAAAACTATGTTTTAACGGTTTTTAGCGCGGTATTTTAAATTTTAAACTTTGAAATTATCACTATAATAATTATAGTGATAATTTCAAAGAGGACTTGGCTTGAAAGATTGTACCAAGTTTAAAACACAAAAAATGGTTATGACCATTAAGTTCATCACCAGTAAGTTTGATTTATATTTATGAATATAGAAGTTAGAATTCTTCAGATTTACGATGCCACTTCCAGTTCTTGTTACGTCATTTTCTTGTTTCTTATGAGCCCTCGTCATCACCTGTGGCAATCCGTTGGTAGTGCATTAGTTGATGACGTCACGCGCTGCCGCTTCTCGCTGCAACGCACCAATGACGCACCTCAACACCACATTGTTACTGAACACCTAATTCCTCTAAAAGATTGAAGGTGCCATTTCAGAAGGCGTGAAAGCAAGGAATGATTCATTGTTGTTCTTTTTAAACGCTCTCATAGCTTGGCACACATCTTTTAATATTAAGTAGTACTTTAAAATGTATTTTATTAGGTACTTTCACAGTTTACCGATTTTCATAAGAGTTGGTATATTTACTACTTACGTATATGAATTTGTTTTTTTGTTCCAGACTAAACACGTGAATAGATTTTAATGAAAATCAAGAATATGCTGTACCGTCTATTGTTTCCCGGAGAAGGACAAGAGTAATTTGTCTCAAACACAATCTCGATGACGTGAAATAGTATGGGCAACACAATATGAAACATGCATAAGTATTTTATAAGCAATATAGAAATACGTATTTCAATGTTAAAGCAAACTGATATGTTTTTGCTTTATTCAGAAAGTACAAAAAAGGGCGAAATCACGGGCAATAGCTCTAGCTAGTATTTATATTTAAATACTAAAAAAAGTTGGGGAAAAAGTATTTTCGCATATAGTATGTATGAACTTGTAATAAAATCTCTTTGGCTATACCATTTGTATCTGGCTGGTTTTGGTATCATTAAAAACTTTTAATTTTAAAGAAGACAATCCCAAATTCAAATTAGGAAAATGCGTGATTTTCATTTGTTTTTCTTATTGTTAAAATGAGTGAATCTAATGAAGAAATTCGATACATTTTAAAATTTTACTATAAAAAAGGTAAAATTGCAACACAAGACGCGAAAAAAAATTTGTGATGTTTATGGACCTAATGCAGTATCTGTGAGAGTAGTGCAAATTTGGTTTAAGCGTTTTCAATCCGGAAATTTTGATATCAAAGATGTACGTCGCTCTGGTCGCCCTGTTACGGACAAAATTGATGCCATTTTTGAAAAAGTGAAGCAAGATCGGCATATTAGTAGTTATGATGTAGCTGGAGAACTGGGAATTGACCACAAAACGGTTTTGGTGCATTTGAAAAAAGCTGGGTACACAAAAAAGCTCGATATTTGGGTGCCTCATGAGCTCACTGAAAGAAACCTAATGAACCGTGTACTCATTTGTGATTTTTTATTACGACGTAATGAAACCGAACCATTTTTGAAGAAGCTGATAACTGGTGATGAGAAGTGGATTACGTACGACAAGAACGTGCGAAAAAGATCGTGGTCAAAGACCGGTCAGGCTTCACAAACTGTGGCGAAGCCCGGGTTAACTCGCAACAAGGTGATGCTGTGTGTATGGTGGGATTGGAAGGGCATTATTCATTATGAGCTGTTACCGCCAGGCAGGACCATCGATTCTGAACTGTACTGCGAACAACTGATGAGATTAAAGCAAAAAGTTGAGAGAAAGCGGCCGGAATTAATCAACAGAAGGGGTGTGGTTTTTCACCATGATAACGCTAGACCTCACACATCTTTAGCCACTCAGCAAAAATTACGAGAGTTTGGCTGGGAAGTGTTGATGCATCCGCCGTATAGTCCTGACCTTGCACCTTCAGATTTTCACCTGTTTCGGTCTCTGCAGAATTCCTTAGGCAGTGTCAGGTTAACATCGCGAGAAGACTGCCAAAACCACTTGTCACAGTTTTTTGATCAGAAGCCCCAAAATTTTTATAGCAATGGGATCACGTCCCTACCTACAAGATGGCAAAAAGTTATCCAACAAAATGGCACCTACATACTTTAGTCAAATTTAAATAAAATTTATAAAAAAATCTTTTGAATTTTTATATAAAATGCGAAAAAACTTTTTCCCCAACCTAATAAATTTGAAATTGTAATTATAGTTAATTTTGGGCAGTTGCGCAATTGATTGAGTAAAATTGGGAACGAATTAGGTATTTATAAACAATTATATGACAGAGGTACTGTTGTGAAAATATCTTATTAATTCAAAATTGTATGTTAATCATTTTACAGTGTATAAAATTGAATTGAACTAAATTTATACAGATAATCGATTTGCTAATAGTCCGGATACGCATGTTTGCAGTTAAACATTTACGGTCTTATTCATAGAGAGTTAGAGTAAGTTTGAACGCTTCTTTAAGAACCATAACAAAGCGTTCAAACTCACTCTAACTCTCTATGAATAAGACCATTAGTCACTGAAAAAAAGCGTTTAAGGAGATCATCGAAATCTAAATCTTATATATAAAAATCAATTGCTGTTCTTTAGTCTCGCTAAAACTCGAAAATGGTTGGACTGATTTGGCTAATTTTGGTTTTGAATTATTTGTAGAAGTCCAGAGAAGGTTTAAAAGGTGAGTAAATATGAAAAAAAATGATTCTGAGGCGGTACGAAGTTTGCCGGGTCAGCCTGTTATATATATATATATATATATATATATACATAATAGATGCCTAGAGTCAAAAATCAATTAAAAGGAAATTTAAAACTAAAATATACAAATAATATATCCTACAGCTAAATAAAAAAAAAACAAATGATAAATACGCCCCAAATCAATAAATAATTGCATTTTATCACTATATCTCGTATATGTATATAACTTATGTGTATATATAGTATAGTTATATATTTATTATTAAAATGTAAATAATCGTAAAATAATTATGTAAACCACCATCGCCACTCCTAATCAGCAATATTCTTGCCACAGGTTGTCTGGAATAGAACACTTTTAAGCGATAAGACCGTCCTTTGTACGCAATTAGAATAATACTAGTTCGTAAGTTTTCTGAAATGGTGTACATTAAAGTATTATCTATCTATCAATTCATCGTCAGTTGGAAATGAAATGAAATTTGAAATAAAACAACAATTTAAATATTAATCTATTCTATACTGAAGGATGGTGAAGGCTTCGCCAATGCAACGTTTTTGTAGTCCACAGTATTTCTGTAACTTTACAAAGGAACAAATTATCTTAATATACTTCTTTGTTGTTACATGATTTTTTTCGTCAAGTAACAAGGACCTAGACGTACAATTGTATAAAGTCGAGATGAATAGGGAAAAAAATTATAATAAGTACCTAAAACGAATGAATGTGCAAGACCATTGTTGTTCCAACAAAATATCCCAATTACGTTGCGGTGGAAGAGAATATAATCAGAAGTGATCCCAGTCCTGTTAGGTGCGGCGCACACTCCAGACTAATGGCCGGTTCCTAAATTATTCATTTACTTGCTTCGCCATCTTTTGAAATTCGAAATTACTTGTATGGAACTTATGTCAAATTTAAACCGACAGTAAGGCAAATGAACAGTTAGTGAGATACAGGAATGGGCCATGAAAGGTGCGATTTCACGAAAATCAGCCAAACAGGGCCGTCTACCCAGGGGCGCATGCGGTGCATTTGCATTAAATGGAATTCGAATTTAATTCAAATTAAACTGGAGTTGCCGGCGGGACCAACCGTCCCTTGGCCTACGGAGAGACTCGATCGCAGACGGAGGTGAGCCCACGTCATGCGTAAGTCAGGGCTGCGGCATAGACCAGAGCTGGTTCCCATGGCCCAGCATATGACGACGGGAGGAGCACCGGTGTGTTTAATGGGTATTCCGGCGGAGTAGCCGGCGAGTCCCACTGTCATGTCCTCGAACAGTGGGGTGGAAAGGGATTCACCTAGTAAAGAAGCGGGTGCGTAGCACTCGGCGTGGAAACCTAGAGGACACCATATTCTTATAGCTACACATCACACGTACTTATCATACGTAATCTGCTATTTTTGAAAATTAGTTGACATCATCTCGACTCGATCACTAAAAACATAATGAATTGCCAATTGAAATTTACTGATTTTCACACTCCGACGGATGACTCTGCAGCCAAAGGTGTGACGAACCACGTATATTGTAGGGTTCTATACAGGCGACGATTGTTGATTGTTTTTGTAATTTGACTACTAAACTCTAACATGACCATAACAAAGTATTTGATCGAAAACATCCCATATCACAAGCTTCCTTTCGTTGAAAGTATTTTTTATAGTGCGCCAGATATGAAAGAACGCCTGAAGCTAATAGTAATTTATCTGTGATTGATATATTCACAATCAAAGTTGACGCCAAAGGAAATAAGTTCATACAGATTTGTCTGATGTACCTATCCTAACAAGTTTTCAGTATAGCTCAGCCAGATTAAACATCTTTAAATGTTGCCAAACTACGAAGTTCTTGTGACAACTCGAAAGATCACATTTTACATCTGTTACATAAACACATTATTTTTATTCAAAAATAATAACTATCCTGCAATAAATAGTGCATTTAAACGTAATATTACACATTTTTAGAAAATATAACTACAGCACAACATCATCCTTCAATTTTCGCCAAAAAACGTCACAAGCAGCGCGTTCCATTAGTAGCTCACAACGCCCAAAATGTTCCGTCAGCCGTTCCACAAGGCGACCACGGTCGTTGTGGTCTTGGAGAAAACGTCACTAATGGCGTCATCATTTTCGATCACACAACGCTCACAGGGACCCATGTCAAGAGGTGGGTCGAATAATCGTTCCATTTGGATTTACGATTGTAACGCCGGCAAGCAAGTGGAACGAGTAAAATCGCGGTCGTGAACGTGGTCGTTGTGTGTCTCTAATGGAACGTAGCCATAGTGTAGACAACTACATAGCAAAACAAAAGAAAGTCGCAGCCAACCTGATTTGAAGTACCCAATACGTAATGAATGACATGTGGGCAACCTGACAACGTACTTGTTATTGAATTACAGCGATGGTTGTCTACATCGTAATTGCAGCGCCATCTATTTTGCTGATCCGTCTATTTTAAAGAAACGACGTCATTTTTCGGAATATAATGTATTCTAAATGTTAATTCGGATTATAAGCCAGCACTATGTCGAGTTTCATTCATATACGTTCAGTACTTTCCAGAAAGGATTCGATCGCAGCGTCATGTCTTTCACTATTTTTGTCTATCCCACGGAAATGACGTCATTTATCGGGATAAAAAGTATCTTAAGTTACGTTCCAGGATATGAAATACCTCTATATCGAGTTTCATTTCAATCCTTTCAATAGTTTTCACGTGATGCTCTAACAGACAGACAGATAGACAAAAATTCTAAAAATTGTATTTTTTAAATGCTTTGTACAAATTCGAACCATTTACAGATTTATTATAGTACAGATAGATAGATTTTGAAAAAGTCGAACGTGTATAGATTTCCTCAGAAGACAGGATAGGGGAGGGCGCGGAATGAAAAATTTTAATTTCGAATGCAGTTTGTTAAAGAGCGCACAATAACGGAGGAATATTCGCAGAGCACCGGATAACGCACAAAAGGGTTCAGTTTTTTTGTTTACCATCATTAATTACTTGTTTCAGTAGCTTCGGAGCTCGTTGGATTATTTGTAATATAAGTTTTTGAGTCACTTTTGTGAGTCTGTAAATACTGTTGTTTTATATTAAGTATATTATTTGCTCGTAAGTATAATGTACCTTTTCCACCCGCGTTAGTGTCAATGACTGTGTCCAAATGCGTCTAGTTTATACCGTTAAAAAATAACGTCGTTAATGATTAGCTACGTTACTGTATAAATATACGTTATCTATCAATGTTTAACGTCAACTCATTAACAACGTCTCATCTCAAATAACGCATTAAACTCTTGGCTATATCTATCTCAGGTGTAGCAGGGGCATAAAAGTAAATTTTAAACCGGTCTTTATTTTGACATCTGGTCACATTAGATCAGCGTATTGTTTTGAAATTAACTAAGTACTATAGAAGAAATAAGTACGTGTAAAAATAAATAAAATTTCAATATGTCGAAATTGCAACTTAAACACCATTCGTTTTGTGCCGTAAGCAAACAGCGCACGGCATCGGCTGCCCGCTACTCAATCGGTGCTGAGTGACTCGGCTAACCCGACAGATACGCAAATGCTTAGCAACCACTTCAGTTCGCAACCGTTGCAGCCTTCGTTCAACAATACACTTTTGATCGAAGGTTGCAGCCCTCTCGTGGCGACCTGCCCACTGATTCTTTTACCGCTTCCACTTTTCAACCTGTCTTATCGCAAAAAGTTTCTTTGTGCAATTTTTACCCTAACTCTAGAGATAATACGAGTTGTTTATTAGGTACAATTCAAGTTTACGTTAAAAATATAACTATTCCGCTCGTGCACTTTGTGATCCAGGTTCACAAAACAATTTTATTACGGCGTCTTTATACAAAAGGTTAAATCTGAATTTTATAAAGAATTAAGAATACTCTGTGATAGGATAGGTCGCCGCAACAGATACGCTATCAACGATGCGGGCTTCGTAGCGGCAGGCACGTTTTCCTCGTGATCCTTTTTTCACGTCTTGCGGTTCCTTCGACGAGTGGACCAGCTGATACGGCACAGGGGATGCCTTCCAGCACGCGGGTTAACAAAGTGGGTATCGAATGCGGCACGACACACAAAACGCGGTGAAGTTTCGCGGAAGCAGCGGAACGTAAACTTCTTTATATACTATACTTACTGTACTACAATTTACTCTGGTTACGTTCCATTAGAGACTCACAACGACCACGTTCACTACCGCGATTTTACCCATTCCACTTGTTTGCCGGCGTTATAAGCGTAAACCCAAGTGGAACGGTTATTCGACCCACCTCTTGATATGCGTCGCTGTGAGCGTTGTGTGATCGAAAATGATGACGTCATTGGTGATGTTTTCGCCACGACCACAACGAGCGCGGTCGCCTTGTGGAACGACTAACTGAGCATTTTGGGCTTTGTGAGCTATGAATGGAACGCCCTGATAGTGACAGATGCGGCGAAAATAATAAGAAACAAAAGAGGCGGTGACCAAATAGGTTGGCGTTAACACAATGCAATAACTAAAATATTTTCTAAAATAGTTTTATATATACTTTTACCTTTGGTTATAGGTGAAAATTAATTTATACTGTATTTTTATTGTGATATTGGTGATTTTTTACATAGTAAAAATATCGTTTATTGAATAATATACAATCTTACATTAAATTACATACACTATACAATTAAAATTTTTTAAAGCTAAATATTTATATAATAATCCTTAAACAATAAAAAAAATATAACGACATTCATTCTTTATGACTTTATAATATTGTTTTTCAATATTCTGTTACTAGTGGACTATTCTAAAGCTTGAAAACATTTGCGCAAAGAAAAACCAAATGATTTCATCAATCCAGATTGACGTGGAACATAAAAAGTTCTAAAAGTCACTGTACACATTTCGGTCGCACACCTGATTCTAACCACATCGTATTGGGTTCGTTTGATCCGGCTAATTATATAGGTACACGGAAATAGTCGCACCGGTCGTTCCGCGGTCGGACGGACCGTGCGGAAAAACGGGCAATCCTTTAATTAAAGCCCAACATAGCGGTCACAGCCAAGGATGGATTTAGACTAGGATGCCTAAACTATTATGTTAAATTGGGATAGATTATTCGGGCATTTTTACTAAGGTAAACTTATATTCACATTTCCGACTTTATATGATGGTAATAATTATGGCTATAGTGACAGCAACACCTCTTAAACCCGGTTAAGGACCAAATAACATTTATTATATTACACACTAGGATATGCCTGCGATTTCGTCCTCGATGGAATTGAAATTCCCGCGGGATTCCCGGGAAAAAATACCGCAGCATTTAAAAAAGAATGTTAGTTATTGTTTAAGTAGAAACTGTAGGATTAAGCAAATTTTAATGCACCCGACCAACTTTAAACCGCTCCCGGGAAAAATTCCACAGGATTCACGGGATAAAAATGTCACACTTTTATTACATAAAATTTGTTATCGATTAGTGAAAAAATGGCATTGGAATTCGACTTTTTTTAATCTGAACATTTTATATAATTCCCAGAAATACTGGTGCGGGGTTCAAAAAGTAGCGCAGATTTTAAGCCTAAGAATTTACTGTCGACCAGTGAAAACCGAATCGAAATCGGCCCAGTAGTTTTTATGTCAATCCCGAACAAACAGACAAACCGACAAACAGACCATCTGCCAAACAGACAAGAAATCTAAAAAAAAATGCATTGTTGTCTCCATCGTTTGTATAGTTTATTCCACTTGTTTTTTTTTAAATAACTTCAATGTACAAACACGGCATGTTTAGAATATTATAATATTATAGATATACACTAGATTATCTAGGCCTCGAAGAACATCGGGAGTAAACAGGCCACAAATAATTTAAAAAAACCTAGTTAAGAAATTTATATGTTTTTCCTGAATACGATGTTAATTAGTTGTAATTTCTACAAAATGGTGAAAAAATCATAATAGCTCGCGCAATATAAAAATGGGTAATACCTTTTAAATTTGAAAAAAAAATATTACAACACAATACAATAACACTACTCTTTCTTAAATAATTATGCCTAATTCTAATGCTGTTAACTAATAAAAATATATCTATATCTCATAAATATGTTTGTATGTATTTATTTTATAAAATAGTTTAAATAGATGTATTAAATTTATAATATAGTTTAAGTATCTATTTAAGTTACTTATCTAGTATGTAATATTGCTCTGCACCACCTACATCGCCATATTAGTTTAAAATATTCTTTAAGTTAGGTTGCGTGGAAGGGATAGATTGCTTTGAGCGATAAGGCAGCCTATTGCTTTTACCATGACAATATTATAATCGTACATTTGTTGTAATTGTTTATTTGGTGAGCATGAGCAATAATATGTTTATTATCTACAATACTCTTGTTCGGTCCTTGCCTAGTAAGAGGTAGGTAGTATATAGCTCTATCAATTTTATCTCTATCCTGTTTCTGTGTGAGGCGATGGCCCACAGCACACACAGCAGGTTAGGAACAGCCATTTTAGACTCTTTCCTGTCAACGTTTGACCAAGAAACACCACGCCGTACGCTCATACTTTTCTATCAACTTTTCGTGAATACTAGCTGTGCCAAGAACTTTATCTTACTTAAGACCTTGTGAGAAATATTGGCTCGAAAGTGGAATTTAGTCCCAAGTCCTGTTCCTGTGTGAAACCTAAACCGAACCAGGAGAGGGCGGTTGGTAGAGCTTTTGCATTTCTAGTGCAAGGATCTAGGTCATATTTCTCCCATACAGTCCAGAAATTGAACTAGCTTTATCCGTGGGCTACAGTGTACCACAACTCTACTTCACTGTTTTTCTTGCAAAGCTGGGAAACAGGCAGACAGCCCATCTAATGAAAAGTGATTACTGATGCCTATAGACGTTTGCAACACCAGGGGTGAAGGCAACGTGTTACCAGCCTTTAGGATGAGATGGGATAGAAGATATGGAATAGGTGAAGTTGGATAAACGGGATAGAGGAGAATGGAGTAGAAATATGGGATTAGGGGAGGGGGAATTGAGCTATCGGGACTCTTATTCATCGTAGGAAACACGACTAGCTCAAGGCTAACTGTTTCACGCTGATATTCTCTAAGAGCGTAGTATCACACCGAATTGAGTAGGCCCTAAGAGTTGTAATGAAGATAATGATTCCAGCGTGGCCAAGTCAGAAATACGATTAATAATAATACATTAATTGGTGGATGTTATAGCAACCAATTATACTTATTGCAGTAAATTAAATAATACACGAGTCGATCGATTGCGTGATACCACAAACATTGTATAATTTTACTATTAAATTTAATACATGATATTTATGAGGACAATCTCCGAAGTATGAGTTCTTGGTTTTTCTCTTCTACTTCTCTTAATCTTCGATATCTTGCTCGGCGACGTGTTGCAGTTTAGGCGTTTACTAATCCTATATTTCTATTTAAAGTAAGTAAATTAGGAGAAATGATTCGAAAAACGTATCTCAACCCGGGTCAACAATTTGGCTACAGCAGTTAAACTAATTCATATCAGTTGGTTTCATCTGGAGTAATTACTTTCAGTCTACTCTTCTAATTCACAGACGTTTTACTGAAAGCTATCTTCCGTTTCCATTTGATTTAACACTTGTCTTCGGACGATTAAAATCAGACTACTTTAAAAATAATTTTATTGCACTATGGTAACGTTTCTTCAATTTACGATATGGTTTCGCATTGTTTGATAAATATCTACTCAGTGTAAAGTATTCATGAATATTTAGGTTTTAACAAAAGGTTAACTTGACTTAGACCATAGATAATAATTTTAGACTGACACCACATAATGAAGTTGTTCTCGAAATTCGAAAAGTCACAATTCACTAAACAGGTTATATTCTACAGAATCACGTAGTCCTTGTATACATACAATAAACATCTTTCAACTATTGCTCATTTTAAATAGAAATTATGTGTATTTGTAAACAAAACTACACACTACAAGTAGCTACAACTTAATAATTTCGATTTTTGATAATTTATTAATTAAAAGTTTTGCAAAATTAGTTTACTTTTCTGGTTTGTCTGGTCTCTGCCTACTACTACCACCACCGTATAATACCATAACCGTGCTGTAAACGTATCAGGCACGGTAAAAAATACGATACGGTTTACTATGCTCACTAGAACGTATCATACCCGTAGCATCCGGGCAGCATTCATTTATGATCCGCGTGTCATATCGGTATGTATGTATACTAATGACAATATTATGCAGTTAAAACAAAATGAAAAGAATAGTATTTTCAAATATTTCTCTATTAAACCAATTTATAGGTACTATGTTAAATACTGTACTACGACAAGCGGCATAAACGGTCATCATACGCGGTTAATATCCGTATGATGACCGTTTTGACAACATCGCGTGCGGCACCCGCATAATATTCTCACCAACAATTGTTGACGGTCCTTGCCTGGCAAGTGACGGTGTCGGTCGGTGACGGAACGGTCTAGTGGATATTGAAAAGACTATGCTTTTCAATACAATGAATATTTCTCTGCCGGATACGTCTCTAGAACGGTCATGGTATGATACGGTGTAGAGGGCAGAGATCTTTATGGTATGATTTAACAGCTAACACAACATTAAAAACTCCCTCAGCTAAAATGTTTGGCACAATTTGTTTATAAAAACATTAAAACTCGTTTTTATTTTATAAATCCAATGCGATTCATTTATTTGCTTACATATGTAAATTAATTTTGTTGGAGAAATATATTATATGGTACTCAAATGCAAAAAAAAACGAGGATTATATTATTTCAGATTGTTCACACTGTTTTTTTGTTTCTATTATTAAGAAATAATGTTCTAAATGTTAGTCGAAATAAACTTCATTGTATAAATAATATTGATATTTTTCAATTCAAAAGCATAGGCTTGTTAAGGTTATAGAACCTTAACATGTTTATGCGTGTAGATATATTTAATTTGCAGTGTTATTTCTAGGTAGCTAAGAATACGAATTTCCTTTAAGTTAGGTTGCTTGGAGGATATTGTAATTTTAATTCAATCCTCAATAAGTCTTTTGTAGGTAGTAAAATATAGCCTACCTTAATATCATTGCCCACACATAACGGACGTCCATAGAATCTTATTCTATTGAAGTATTTCATATATTCGTAGTGATAAAGCGAATAGAGAGGATTAATTAAGCGCTGGCTTTTAATCGAATCCTAGCTAATGAATAGTGGTGGACCGACGTTCGCCGCAAATACATTAATTGTACATACACTAGCAATCGACAGGTAATGCCGGAATCCTTTAATTCGAAACATCTGCCTTGTTAGTTTCTGTGTATTATAAATAAATTATGTGAAATGTTAAACTGAAACATTCTACAAAATAAATTAAAACAATGTTCATTTAAGATAGAGGGCGTAAAGATACCTTATTAGCAACTACTAAGTATTTTTTTTAACAATTTTATTTATTCTAGTTAAACAGAAATAAATATACTACTTGACTCATTCAATATTTGATAATTATGTTATCAGGACATCATAACTTGCTAAGATCGAAAATAATTAATTTATGAGACTAACTCTGAGATAAAAAGTATCTCAGTGGACTTCCTTCTTTGTTAATATTTGTTTTACCGTGCTGTTTAATGTTCAAAAAATATACAATACCATTTAAAGTGAACAATATTTCGAGGATATTGGTTATTTTTAAATCAGAATTGTACATATGTATCAAAAAGTTATAAAAATTAAAATAATATTTAACTATTATGATTATATATTTTTTTATTATCAACGTATTATTTAGAACTTGCGTTTGTATCAGGTTGCAAGTTACGGTCCGTGGGGTTGTGGGGCGGCAATTATTGAGCAAATGTAATAGCGGCATTGTGATAGAGAGCGCTGTGTTCAGACGTTGAACAGCGATGATTAATGCACAAAAATATCATAGAGTCGCTTTTAAACACAAACATGCAAATTTATTCATCTTTATATTTTGTATACAAAATTGAATATAGATTTTAATATAACCCATGCATACAGTGATTCAATTGGGGCATAATTTATCACTTTATTCTATATATGCAAACACAGCATGGATGGAGTGGTAAGAGTTGACAAAATCCTTAAGTACTGAGCAAAGTCAGCGAATATGTCGACTTTTTCATGAACAGAATTATTGTAATTCATAATTCTATACAAAGGAAAGGTGCGAGGAACTTCTGATTGATACCCTTATTATAGTATATTAATTTACGAACCCGAACAGAGGGTGGTCATGGTGTAGCTAAAAATTCCGACTCTTCTTCCTATTACCTCACCCAGATTTAGAGAAAGGATTCAAAAATCGAAGTAGTATAATAACCGTTTTACTTGTATTACATATACTTAAATATACCTAATTTATTGTTAGTGGATCTTCATGAATTTTAATTTTGTTCGAGTTGAAATCTTTTAGATAACAAAATAATATACATACAAACTAAAGAGACCCTGATGACCAGTATACAACAAACATAAATAGTAATATGACAAGATCCAAAATTCTGTACCAACCTTTTTGAATCTAATTTTAAGGATTAAGAAATGCTTAAATCCAGCTGACAAACGACTGCTTCATATTTTTTACGAGTGTACAAGCCTAATCAAGTAAATTTCATAAACAATTATTGGAATACTGCTTAATAAGGTTACAAAAAAGATACTACATAGTACATGTAATTAAGTATAGCAAGTTCATTTATCATTTCCGGGAATAGAATTTAAAGCATTAACATTTTGGTGGGTTTTAATCAATCTATGTATAGGTATGTCTACTCATATTATCTTCTCACCAAGTTTTCGACAATTGCATAAACGTGGTAGAGCTTTATACCCAAAAAAGTAAGAAGACGCCGTAACTACAATTTCTTTTAAGGTCTTTGATTACAAAATACGCCTCAAAATCCATATAAAAAGAAGATAAAATAACTACTCCAGTACATTTTATGTTCTTGATTATATTTGCGAAGAGCAACGGACACGCCTCCTTCCATCCCCATTATACTCAACACTAGTGGCAAAATGACTTATTTGTGCTACTTTTATACATCAATTTAAACTTTATTACCAATAAATAAAATTCATATTAATTAATATACATTTATATAATAAAAGCACATAATACGGTTCTGTTTTGATTTGTCTATAAAATAATACACTTTGAGCTTTGTCTGCGAATCGTTGAAAAGCAAGTGATGTTTTTAGCTTTGAATAAATTCAATTAATTAAAATCTTGCTTTTTGCTGATTAAAATATTTAATTTGCTCTTTTAATATTGTGTTGTGTATTTCTGTTTTATTTGTAGTTTTTATATACTTTTATATTGTATGTATAGGTATTAGCGGGCCCTTCAGACGTTGTCCTGACCCACTCAAAATATTTTCATATAAATTCAGGAACCCGATTCCAGCGCCACCTACCGGGTCCCATTCTGAATCTAAACTATTCTCATATGTACTTCAAAACATAAAAAAAAATCATCAAAATCGATCCAGAGGTTTATGAGTTCAGTGACATACACACGAACAGAAGAATTTTATATCTATAAAGATAGAAGATAGATATGAAAACTGATAACAATTTTTCATTGCTGGGGAACATAAGATAGGTAGACGGTCCTTTGATGGAAAGTGGTTACTATCCCCTGTGGACATTTGTAACAACAGTACATTTGGTAACATGTAATATATCACCGCAATACCAGCACGATCTCTGTATAATATATTTGTTATAATTAGTATGTGATGGTGAATTTGCACGTACGATCATCGATTTGTGAAACCTAATCCGCTTGGGACCAGTTATACTGTCTAATGTCCTAAATGCATATGCATATTGTATTTATTTTATTTTAATAATGTTCTTTACGTTTCTACACTGCTAATCCTTAGTTTTCCTGTAAGTATATAGCTGCTTAAGTTGTTGCAAATACCGTCGATAATTCCTAAATAAATAAAATAAGGGGACTCGATTCCAGTAGTGGGACGATTTATATTATTTGATATAACAATAATAGATGTTTCAAAATAATAGTAAGTCACCACAAAGTTTCAGCAAAGATTTCAAGCAAGAGTAAACAATGAAATACGTGTTACTTATATTGCTAAGAGGTTCTATTGTTTAATGCCACAATTAGCTATGAATTCCGCCCGGATGAAAGAAACTGACCAAGTCGAGATTTACACGTTATATGACGACTGCACGTGTTTAATATTTGTGACAAATGTAAGTAAATATAAATTTTTCATTCAACTAATTCAACTAGGTATACTCATAAACGCATTTTATATAATATGTAGAAAAACATAAAATATTTGTTTTTATGCAGACTATCCAATCCACAGTTTTTTTTAATAATAAAATTGCTGTTAGCTGTAAGACCTCATTATATATAATTATAAAATGTTAATACTGTTGTAACTCTACCGTGTGTGCACTTCTATTATATCCTGACAAGCAGAGTAATAGTTTTTAAGATAATCCCTATTAATATTATAAATGCGAAAGTTAGTCTGCCTGTCTGTCCGTCTATCTGTTCTGTTTTCACGGAAAAACTACGAGACCGATTTGGCTGAAACTCAGTATATATCCCTATTCCCTATTAATATTATAAATGCGAAAATAACTCTGTCTGTCTGTCTGTCTGTTCCGTTTTCACGGAAAAACTACTCGACGGATTTGGCCGAAACTCAGTATAATAGGTTGGGGAAAAAGTCTTTTCGCATATAGTATGTATGAACTTGTAATAAGATCTCTTTGGCTATACCATTTGTATCTGGCTGGTTTTGGTATCATTAAAAGTCCTAGTTTTTAAAAAACTGTCCTAGTTTTTTTTATCTATGCCCCGGTTTGAAATAGAGGATGGAAGTTTGGATGAGACCAATCATTTCTCAAGTTTATAGATTTTACGCCTATAAAAAATGTGATAGTAACTGGATATGACTTTCTGTTAAGCTTTCATGGAAGAACTGCTAGGAGTACTGGATCGGTTTTGATGTAATTTTGTTTAAATGTAGTTTTAATACCGAAAATGGACATAGATATTTTTCATGCCGGGAGATGGGATAGTTTGCGATATAAAATGAAATGAATTTTCCGCGTGCAAATAGTACTAACATAAAAATTTTGTACAATGTAACCTGTATTAACGCCTGCTCTTTACACAAAAAGCACGCGCTAGAGATTGACCCACGGTGCAGCCGCGGGTTAAACTCATTTTTTTAATTTTTTATTCTCCTACTCCTCCGCCATGTGCCAAGACAGAGTCTTTTACTCACTAATATATATTTACTATTATATTTATTTATCTAATGTGTTAGGTTAAATTCTATTACACATACATATATTTTTTCGATACCGAGGATGAACATATGATACTTTTATCCCAAAAAATGGGATAAGTTTGAGGATGAATTTGAGTAAAGATTAAGCCAGGAAGTAGGATAGGTTTTTATTTTGTGATTTGCCATTTTCGTAATTTTTGTTAATTTGGTCATTTTGGTCGATGTGATCGATATGGTCGATTTGGTCGATGTGGTCGATGTGTTCGATGTGGTCGGTGTGGTCGATCTAGTCGATGTGGTTGATTTGGTAAATGTGGTCGATGTGGCCGATTTGATCGATTAGGTCGATTTGGTTATTTTGGTGTACACATATGTAGTTTTAATACCTAAAATTGACATAGTTACTTTTCATCCGGGAGCTGAGATAGTTTGCGATATAAAATGAAGTGAATCTTCCGAGGCAAATAGCAGTAACATAAAAAATTTATACAATGTAACCTGTGTTGTAACCTCTTTAAACAAGAGGCCCGCACTAGAGGTCGACCCGCGGCACAGCCGCGGGGTAATCTAGTACTATATAATTAAAAGAAAAGTAATAAATACATTACTTAAGATGCTGTTGTGCTGTTACGCTGCATGTATTCCAGCTTCTTTAATTACTAGAAAATTGCAACAAAAATTAAGGAAAATTTACGTTTTGTAATAATCTCTATTTATAACCTATTTTACAACATGATAAAATAAAGTTTTAAATTTCAGTAGTGTTTTAATTTTTCAATAAACATTTTGTTTCATGTTATTTATTGCCTAGAAATAGAATCAAAATCACTAAGTTGGAGTATACAAAAGTCGACTAGCAGACGAGAAAGGGTGATGCGCTACATCCACAACGTGTCCAGCTTCAGGCTCGTCAAAAATTGTATACAGAGTGATTCCAAATATGATAAAACAAAATATTCCAAATTTAACATTTTAATGTATCATTCCCTAGCCTTATACTTTAATATTTAAAATTGTTTATCCCTTTTAATATTATTAATGCGAAAATAACGCTGTCTGTCTGTCTGTTCCGTTTTCACGGAAAAACTACTGGACGATTTGGCTGAAACTCAGTATATATATATATATATATATTCGATGCCGAGAATGAACATAGGATACTATTTATCCCGAAAAATGGGATAGTATTCGGGATAAAAATATATTTGTCTCTTTGTTTGTTATGCTTTAACGAAAAAACTGCGGGACCGATTTGGCTGAAATTTGGTATATGTGTAACTTTAATGCCGAGGGTAGACAAGGGATACTTTTTATCCTGGATATTAGGATAGATTTATGTAAAGGTTATCAAAGGTTATCCCAGAAATCCCAGAAAAGTTATTAAAGGTTTTTGTGATTTGCCATTTTCGTCATTTTAGTTATTTTGGTATTTTCGTTAATTTTGGTTATTTTGTCATTTTGGTCCTTAGGTTTTTGTTTTTAGTCCAATTATAACCCAATTTAGTTCTATTTTAGCCCTATTTTAATCCAATATTAGCACTGTTGTAGTCTAAATTTATCCCAATTGTAGTCCAATCTTAGCTCAATTTTAATTCAAATTTAGTCCTGTTTTAGTTCAATTTTAGTCCGTATATAGCTCAATTTTATTCAAAATTCAATCCAAGATCAATTTTAACACCATTTTAGCCCAATTTATGGCCTAGTTTAGCCTAATTTTAGTCCAACCATAGCCCAATTTTATTCTAATTTGAGTCCAAATATAGCCCAATCTAGTCTATACTTAAGCCAAATTTAGCCGACTTATAAACCAATTTTATTCGAGTTTTAGTACTATTTTAAACCATTTTTTGTCCTATTTTAGCTCAATTATAACCCAATTTTAGTGCATTCTGAAGGCAAATTTAGCCGATGTTTTAACCTATTTTAGTACAATCTCAAACTAAATTTAGCCGATATCTAAACCAATTCTATTCCAATTTAACCCAAATTTAGCCTGATTCTAGCCCAATTTTAATCCAAATTTAGCCGAAGTTTAAACCAATTTTAGTTCAATTTTAGCCCATTTTAGTCTAAAGTAAGTACAATTTTAGCCCACCTTTTGTCCAATTATAGTCCAAATTTAGTTTAATTTTAATCAAAATTTTGTTCAATTTTAGCACCATTTTAATATAATTATCCAAATTTAGTCTAATATCAATCCAATTTCATCTCAATTAATAATCAATCAAATAATAATTAATTTCATAATAATTCAATTTATTTATTATTATATATTATATTACTAGAGTCTATCCCGCGGCTGGGCCGCGGTTCAAAACCTAGTTTGGCAATAAAATAGACGTAAACAATATCTATCTATGATAATATTGTACCTATATTTGACAACTGATTTAATCATAAATAAATCGTGATAGCTCAGGCAATTTAGAAAGCATGTATATATTATATAACTTGAGGTTTTCTGGCATAATGTGCATGTCAGATTATCGCGTCCTAACGACGAATAAATTTTACAAAATGTATGAATGTGTAAAACATGCTAATCTAAGTTAGAAAATAATATTATTGCCATAAATTATATTCATCTATATATTTTATAATTTTCGATCTTGTTATCTGTAAGACCATAGCAATTATACAAATTGCAATTTTCTTCAGTAAGTAACACTGTATTTTTAGGTTAATAATCGTATTTTTAGATAATACCCATCTAAACAAACAATATATTCTGGTGTTTAAAATAAAACATGCTGTACACAACTAGCCAATGCAGTGTTTTTCATATTTTTAAAGCAAACTGCCGAAACAATGATCAATTAGGCAATAACAAAGCTGCTAGAGCGAGGCTCCTTCGTGGATCAGGGTTAGCAAAACGCCAAGGTCTGTAATCCATTTATTAGATTATTAATATTATAAACGAAAACTTTTTATGAGCATCAATGGTTATTTGTAATTCTGTCAAACAAAAACCACTCAGCGGATTTTGATGAACTTGATATAAGCTCATACATCAGAATAACACATAGAGTAAATTTATAAAAATGTTGTTTAAGTTGGCCAAAATATTATTATTATCTTATCTTATACTAATATATAAAGCTGAAGAGTTTGTTGGTTTGTTTGTTTTGCTTGAACGCGCTAATCTCAGGAACTACTGGTCTGATTTGAAAAATTCGTTCAGTGTTAGATAGCCCATTTATCGAGGAAGGCTATAGGCTACATATCATCACACTAAGACCAATAGGAGCGGATCACCAATGAAAAATGTTTCAAAATCAGGGGGTTTTTTAACTATTACACGCGGACGAAGTCGCGGGTAAAATCTAGTTGTTAGTAGCTAGTATACATTAGATAAACGTAACCATGATCAAACATGAACCTATATACAATAAATAAAAAAAATAACGACAAGTGTCAATCCGGGCGAAAACAGTCGAGAGACAACTAGTGTTGCATATTTTATAATACATAATTAAAAAACAAAACCGACTTTAAAGTAAAAAGTAAAATAAACATATATTTTGTACGTCTTGAAGTCGGTGCATTTTGCAATTTTGTTGCGTTCGCAGGAAGATATTTTCTGAATATTTAAATTCAGAAAATATCTTCCTGCAAACGCAACAAAATTGCATATGTTATTAATGATACATTTTCCGGCTCGTCGAGGCCACAGGCGACTTAAAGGTTGGTGCTTACATCTCTCAAAAATAGAGTAGATGACAATCAACTCAACTAATGGCCGGACCCTATATCTTACTATTCAATCACTTGCCCTACCATCGGTTGAATTTTGACATTACTTGAATGGAGCTTATGTCAAATTTTAACCGATAAAGCAAATGAACGGTCGGTAGAATATAGGTACCGACCATAAGCCACTTTATATTAATTTACAAAACTTCGCAGCCTCCTAAATTTTGCATGAGCGTAGTTAATTACGACGTCATAACTTTAACGACTTAAATAGCATATTATTGTTAAAACAATAATTGAAATAATGCGTTGGCCTTTCAGACCACGGACCGTGAGAATGGCCTGGACTTTTGGGCTGGCGTTGGGCCATGGGAATGTTAACGGAGAGTTGCCATTTAGACAATTTAATCTAAATGTGGCGTGATACTGACTACAAATAATATGACTTAAGTATTTATTGCCCTTTTTTCCTAAACCATCTACATCGCCAGATTAGCTAAGAATTTTCTTTAATTTAGGTTTAATGAAAGAGAGCGCTTTAAGCGATAAAGCCGCCTATTGTATTTCATAGATCAGTGGTTCCCAAACTTATTTTGTATACTGCCCACTTTGAGAAAAAAATATTTTTAACGCCTCCATTTTTTCACCTATTTAAAAACCACTATAACGTCAAATTAAATCAATTGATTATTGTGAGCTATATTAGCGGAGATTAAACATTCATTCTAAACGAGACTTTTACTATAGCCCGCAAGAGTTAACTTGAGACCTAAGTGCAGTAGGTAGCACACAACGGTGCTGAGGTCTCAAGTTAACTCTTACGGGCTACGCCTGCCAATGACAATGATTGAAACGCAACTTTATAGTATTCAGACAGACTTTTATTCAAAATAAAACAAACATAATCGATTCTTATATAAAAAGTAATGTGAAGAATGAATCTGATGCCGTTTAATAAGTTTGTTGATATCATTTATTCAATAAAACAGGACAGATATATGAACTACGCGGAGAGAAATATCGAACCAAGTTTGAGCAATCTCTTAATTGATATTAATTGATGTTCACAAGTTGTAGTCGAGAGTCGAGAGTTCAGTCGATGTCTAAGAGTCCTCCTAGCTAGATGAAATTACAAATCGCCCCCCAAGCCCCCATATTTTTTTTGGGTCTCTTACCTTTCTGGCCCTTCAGGCCTGCAGCGCCCACAAGGGGGCGTTATCGCCCACTTTGGGAAAGGATGGCATAGATAATATTGTAAGTATGGATTTTTTTGTAATTGTTTATTTTCGTGTGAAATAAAGTGTTATCTATCTATAAGTGAAATTATACTTTATCATTAATAACACTGTCGTATGTAAATAATTAATTTTAGAACTTATTGGAACTTGTATCGTCTATTCGATTAGTTTAATATTATTATTTTTTATGGTATTGTACAAGATTCAGTATATATTTAGTTTTTAATTTTTTTGTTTGTTTGTAATTTAGTTTATTATAACCCACCTCATCGGCAATCAGTTTCGATTTCTAATTCTAATATACTTAAAGTAAGAAGGCAGAAAATTATCAATTGTAACACTGAAGAAAATATTAGGAATGACGATGGGCGAATAAAAAAGTAACCTATAATCCAAAATATAGTGCAAAATTTTACTCCAGAGGGTTGTCTGGAATACTGGGGCTTTATCTGCATTGTGTTAAAGATTAACGGTCTTATTCATATTGAATTAGAGTAAGTTTGTAGGCTTCTTTACGGTTCTTGTTTTGTTAATAAACACACTTTAATTTAATAAGTTTATTAATAATGACAAAAGAGCGTAATACTAAAAAAAGGAACATAAGTAAGTATAGAGTAGTATCATAGATAACCAAAACTCTTGCTGTTGAAACAATTATTTATTTTAATGGCTAATGACACTGGTCATGTGTGAACTGGTATTCTTCAACAGTTCTTAAAGAAGCTTACAAACTTACTCTAACTCAACGTGAATAAGACGTTTAGACTAGAAATGGTAGGTATACTGAGCCTAGGTGTTAGAAAGGTGCCCGGAAGGCTGCCTACATTACCGCGCTGGGCCCCGAGTCTATAACTCAAATTGGCAATCGAATCGAATCGGAATCGTATCTATTGAAGATTTTGATATTCTGTAAACCATCTCGGCTCAATATTGAATCAATCTTGATTTGAACGAAACTGATTCAGTGTAAATTTTAGAGATTGCTATTTGCCCATCTGTCAGTCGAATGGATCTTGACTCACACGGACATGAATTTTTTGTGAAAGTTACAGACTTGAGGGCCTGGATTGGCATATTTATCCGCTATACAAAGTAGGCACCAGCCCTCTGTTAACCTGAAGATTCAATGACCCGTTTTGATAGCCATTGTTTTATCCTAAACTAGCGGTTCCGGCAGACGTTGTCCTGCTCTGAAAAAATAAAAGCTAGAACCCGATTCCAGCGCCACCTATCGTGTCTAATTGTGAATCTAAACCATCCTGGGACTCACTCGCATTCACTCAAATATAGAAATTTATTCTTTAAATAAGTTTTTATATTTTTATAATTTAAGAAATTTTTTATGTTTGATATGATTTATACCTGGATTATCCGCATATGGGATTAGATATAATTTTTTAAATTTTAGTCAAATTTTATTAAAAAATATTGGTTTTGGTTGGAGAGAAATATATAGAAACAATTTTTTTACTCTTTGGGTTATTGAAGTTTTAGTAGGGACCCCTAGTTTTTTCTAGTAATAAATATAACCTATATTAATCTGGGATAATGTAGCATTGTAATGGTGAAAGAATTTTCTAAATCGGTTCAGTAGTTTTTGAGTTTATTTGTTACTAACATACAAAAATATAAATCAAACACCTCTTTATAATATTAGTATAGATTATTTCTCTAACGGTGACCAACCCTAAACCCGAAATATTATGCCCATTTCACGTTTATCTACACAGTATTGTTTAAGCCGAAAAGTTTTTCGTGTTTCCCCCATTGTGGTTAGTCTTTTGTTTTATGCGATAGGATACAATACGCGATACGATACGGACAGTTCGGACACTCGGTTGTTTTCCAAATTAGGAAAGAGTTGCATATTTATGTCATACTAGCAGATATACTCGGCCTTGCTTGAATTTAATTTAATATTATGAATAAATATTAAAGTCGGTAGTTCGGGTCACCAGTTTGTCATGTATCCAAAGTGCCGGAAGGATACCGTGCCATGCCGCTATAATTTACATCATCCGTGGGGCTCTTGCTACCGCCGGGGTACCGGCCATTCTTGAACCAAATGGTCTGTGCCGCGGCGATGGCAAGAAACCGGACGGGATGTCTTTGGTGCCCTGGAATGGATGGGTCAACCATTACTGTGGGACGCTACGTGCGTCAACACTGGCTGTTTCCTATCTTCCAGACACGTACAAGGCGGTTGGCGCAGCTGCCAAACGTCAGAAGGGCCTGAAACGCCCCAAATATACATCTATTAGCAATGGATACTTATTTGTGGCTTTCAGTGTCAAAGCTCTAGGGCCGTGGGGTCCCGAAGCTCATCGAGTCTATCGAGACCTAACAACTCGTTTAACAGAGGTCTCACGTGACCAAAGAGCTGGCCTATATTTGGGGCAGCGTATTACCGTTGCCACACAGCGGGGAAATGCAACCAGCGTTTTGCTAGCGTTCTCAACTGATGGCGATTTGGGACTCATTGTTTGTAATTTTCATTATATTAATTAATATATTGTTACAACCTAAGCGCCGACAAAGAGAAATTCCACCTACAGATTTGTAGAAGCACATTTATTACCCATTGGCATTTGAACTAATAACTAATACCATTTAAACTATTGTAATTCTTTTATGATCGTCTTCTTTTGTTTACTTATTTATTGGCATATGTTTCTAGAGAACAGCCCATTGTTTATTTACCTGTTTGTGGCCACTTGCGACCGACTCATTAGCCAGGTGTTTTGGGTTATGTCGACTACGATACAGGCACATTGCATTTGTGCAGTATAAAACGATGGCTTGATTGAGGGAGGAAGCAGTCGAGCGAGAACCACGATCAAAGCGAGACGTTTGTACTACAATCGAGAATCTAATAGTGACGGACTTTGCGCATTTTATTGAATTACGACCTTCTGCATTACGTTTGGACTTGCTGTATTCGGTTATATTTGTACCTGTGTTATACGTGTTTGTATAGTTCTAATAAACTCTATAATAATTCCAACAGCATTTTAATTCGAGTCCTGCAGCTCGTAACAATATGTTTAAATCAATAAATGTTTCAAATAAGTATTATTACTTACTAGAGTAATAAAATTGTCACTATAGTAATAGTATTATTAAATACACGCCGCTTTGGCTCATAGCAATAAATAGGAATCTGAAAAGATTCTTAAATACAATCATTTTTAATAAATTCTACAAGTTACTGCTCAAGCGCTTTTTGAAATTTTATTTTTTAAAACATATTATGCTTAGACTAAATCTATCAACAACTTGTAAATATAACTTACTAGGACTTATATTATTTACAAAGTAGTTTTATGTTTAGTCTTTTTATATCATAATAAATAATAATATTCTCGTAAAAACCATAAACTAGCGTAATAATGACAAACAATAACTGTTTGAAATACTAACGCAAGTCTTTGTTATCAATTGGCTATACTGCTGTATCTAATGGAGGCGTCTTCTTTGTAAGTACTTATTACTTGAGTTTTTGATGAGAAATTTAAGGGCAATGTTTTTTTGTGTTGTTTTACAGTATTTAATGAATACGTTAATTAAAAATGAACCACAGTTGTAGGATATTGATTGATTGTAAGCAAGAAGGGCAAGAATTGTGTTGGCGTCAAACAAATACCTACAATTCTATCGAGGCTTTTGTGAAACTGGTCCGGCTTTCCCTTAGTGCCCATTTACCGGAAAATTACGATAATTTGAATATTAATGAGCCATTGGCTAGATACATAAATCGTGCAGTCATATTAAAGAGTATAAAAGTACATGCCCAAGAAGCTTAGATTACAAAAAATATAAAGGAGTTTCTTTTTTCGATTATAGGCTTGTGATGTGTATATCATCGTCGAAGCGTGACGTCATCAACTAATGCACTAGCACCGACCTCATCAACCGCAGGTGTTCCCGGCGCCGCAACTCTACGCTACTGAGAAATAATTACTGGCTGGAAAAGATGGGATGCGCCTCCTCATTATTTAAGATCGTAGACAATGTGAGGTTTTGATATACACGTGTGTTCATTCTACACACTGAATAAACTCCGCATTTTTTTTCGCAGGGGAGAAAATATTCTTTCGGAAAAATAGGTTTCCAATCTTTTTATTTGTAATTTTAGTTAGATTTTCAACATGATCTCGTGAAGAGGTTTCTCGAAACACTTGTTATGTTTTGTGTATTGCACTTAGACCATTAAAGTATAGATAGATGGACGCATAAAAATAAAAACAAAAATTCTAACAAAAAGGTCACAGACTTCAGTAGTAATTAAAAAGCATAAAATAACTATTTTCTACAACATCTTGAAGTCGGTGCATTTTACAAAATTGTTGTTGTTTTTTTATGTTTTACTTGGAATCGACTTCGAGTTATTTTGAAAAATATTTATTTTATACTTATGCTTTTTACTTACCATTAAAGTCAGTTTCTTTTTTGTTAGAATTTTTTATTTTTCACATCTAATTTTAGATATGGTATCCAATAAAAATTAAATTTATATGAAACCATCCCTCAGCTGTACTGAATTCAACGCAAAGGATCAAAATCGGTTTAGAAACAAAAAAGTTTTGCCTGAAAGACCGCAAAAATTTCACTTTTTCTATTCGATTTTAATGATTTTTCTGCTATATCTTCGGAACCCAAAGTCTAATAGCAGTAAATTTTATATGGGACTATTTTGAAACTTCACCGAATCCAATACAAAAAGAATCATCAAAATCGGTCCAGAAACAAAAAACTTATCGTTGAACATATATGATAACCTCCTCCTTATTTTAGAGTCGGTTAAAAAGCGTCAGTTGACATGAAACATTCTTTATAAACTTGTATGCGCAAACTTAGATATTATCTATACACATTGCGTCTGTGTAAGTAATAAAAATGTTGGTACTGGAAACCATTCCACCTTAATGGTCTAAGGAATGACGCTGGCTTAGGTTTTAACCTCATATTACCGAAACAAGATTCTCTTTTTCTGAAATAAAAACATGTTTTAATTTCAGAAAAAGAGAATTTCCATAAATTAAAACGCAAACTAATAAATATTTATTAAATAAATAATATTTTATAAAGTTCAGGGATGTGTTTTAACCTTAAATTCAGAGTAAAACTACTCTTCTGTTGCTAGGCGAAGATGTGGCGTTCATATGTTGAATATGTATTTCTACCAGCTGCCTTAGCAAATTAGTCGTGTCAACATTAGTATGTACAATCAGTTCGAATATTTTCAATTGTTCCAACGCCTTCCATTCATCTCTATGTTTAACAGCAACGTTGAACAATTCATTTAAGACATCTCGATTCTTCTTGATCATGCTGAGAATGAATCCAGCCCTATATGGCGCTTCTTCTCTGTTCTTCTCTTTCAAATGCTGAATGGATTGAATTTTCCTTTCAGTATCGTGCATTGTTTGTTGAACCAGTGTTGATATTTTTGTTTTAATGTTGGCATCTTTCTCCTCCTGAAGACTGTTGAACTCGTCCGCCCGTCGTTCGACTGTCCAAAAATATTTTTGACTCTCACCTCTCATTTGATTGTAAGCCTCATGTTTTGGATATGGCAAATCTATAAGGTATATGCCTGCACACAGTTCTGTACCTAGTAGTATTGTACCTGTAATAAAAAAGATTATATTATTATGTACTATTATTTTCTTACAAAACAAAGAAACAAAACCCCGGGCGGTTTAAAAAATTAAGATAGCTGGAATGGAAAACTGCATAACTAAATGTGACGTACAGAACAGATTAGTTCCTCACCAGTCAATAATATGTACTAAGAACATTGCCTGCGTTTCGCAGGATGCAAGGGTATGACGACCGCGGGCGAAACCTACGGGAGTGTCCACCCGCACTTAAGGCCGCTGAATGAGGGAGCGGAGTTGTTCCGCGCTACCCTTTGTAACGCCGCGGGGTGCTTGGCACCCTGCAGTGACTATGGACGAGGCTGTCTTGGCCGACACCTGACAGAGCTTATGCGGGCAGACGATAGCCACTTTCCACGGCCCTGGCTATAGGCGAATGGAGGGAACATGAAAAAAAAGGATACAGGTATGAGGTACCTGAAGATAAGGCAGGCGAAGGAGTGTGGAAAATTCTGATATCTGTATAAAAAATATTTTGAGTAGTAAAATTACGACAAATATTGTATTTTAGTTACCTACACCAAGGAAATAAGTTTATACTTACAAAATAAAATTAGTGGTATCCGCATAATTCTCGTTTCCACATGTTTGCTGAGTATAAATTAGATTTGATAGTATTTTTAATTGATGTAAAATTTATGAACACTTGCAATCACATAATAAAAAAATATAATTAATAATCCCTATTAATATTTTAAATGTGAAAGTAACTCTGTCTGTCTGTTACGCTTTTACGGAAAAACTATTGGAACGATTTGGCTGAAATTCGGTATATATGTAATTTTAATACCGAGAATGGCTATAGGTTACTTTTCATCCTGGATGAGGGGATAGATTTCAGGATAAACTTATATAAAGGTTATACCGTAAAATAGAATAGCGCCTATTACTACAACTACTAAGTACCAACGATTAGTGACTTTTTGGTCCTTTTGGACTTTGTTATTTTTGTCATTTTTCTCATCAGACGAATCATTTCTCAAGTTTAAGGATATAATAATTCATCGTCTATAAAAAACACGATAGTTACTCGGTCTATGAAGCTTTTACGGAGGCAAACTTTTACGGAAAACTACTGAAGTACTGGATGCGTTTTTGCTGTAATTTTGTATTTAAGTATAGTGTTATTACTGAAAATGGAAATTTTTCATCACGGAATGTGGGATAGTTTGCGATATGAAATTAAGTAAATATCTCGGGGTAGATTAGTGACTATATAAAAAATAGAATGTAATCTGTTTTAATGCTTGCTCTTTAAACAAGAGCTTATGCACTAGGCTGCGCCGCGGGTCAAGCCCTAGTAGGAAATAATTATTAGCTCGATATTTTACGGTTTTAACGTAGTGTAGGCTTCAGAATATAAGTATAAAAAACGTAATTATTGTAATGAATAATTCACTTTAAAATTAATAATTAATATACAATTTAGCGTCATTATATATTTTATCTATGGTCATTCCACAGACTACATTAATATAATAGCAGAGGTCATTCAGTTCAACATTTACATTTTTAGATGTCACAATTTTTCGGTTCGCTAAAATTTGTAATAAAACTGGAATTATGTTTATAAAAATCTTGAGAGCTGATTTATTACTTTGTCCTAAAATTGTTAGCATTTTACAAAATTTAAAATGTCACAGCATATTTGGTATCAAAGATATAATTACACAGGAAAAGGTAAGCTATTGAGGTCTTATAATTGAAAAATTATAGCTTATCTGGTACGCTTTCCTCCATGTTCATACATCAAAACTCTATTTCTATCTAATTTCAAACTTTCCAAAAAAAAAACTGTTCTTCCGCCATACCTGAAGTTCGACTTGTTTACATGAATTCACAATATAGTTCAATATACTTTCAGCCGGAAAACATTACGATCGTGCCCATTACAAGTGAACATCAGAAACTGACAGTGGACTTTGTTAAGCGATATTACCTGTCTGAACATGTGTTAGTGCAGGCACGGAGTATGGACATCTCAAATGACCGGGCTCTTGATGAATACCTTGTTAACCTGCTGAAGCAGGGTAAGTATGCTGTCGGATGAGGTTTTTAGGAATTAACCTTATAAAATATTTTATTTATTTTACTTTGTAGGTATAATAAACAATACCTTTGGACATTATTTTCTTAAGTTTTTGCGAATAGTACATACACATAGTAAACGTCGAAATAAAAATCAAGTAAAATACCGCGCTTAAAACAGTTAAAGTTGAAGTAATATAAGAATATAGCTGTAATAACTTTTAATATTCCGAAATAGTTATACGCATACCTTTTCGGAATTACCGGAAAGCACCTACCTCTGAGTACTTCTATAAAGGATTAGAGAAAACCTATCAGATAGTTTCTCACCATTAAGCACCATAACTAAAAATGTGTAATATATACATCGATAGACACACAATCTCATAATATGACCCCGGTCTTTGAAAGGCTATTGATAATTTAATTTAACCGCCATTCTGTATTATAATAGTAGATATACCTACCAAACGGATCCGAGGACAATCCGTGGTCAGCGTAATTATAATGTGGAGAACTATTTGTACACTTTTATAATCTTACTAGCTGACCCGTGCCCACTTCGCTGGGCGTCAAACCAACAAAGCCTACTATATAATTACTACAACAACGGTTACCATGGCAACGGTTACTGTGGCAACCGTTACCATAGCACAGGCTATCAAGGCAATGATTGACATAGCAACGGTTACCTTGAAAATGGTTGCCATAGCAACGATGGTATCCTTTTTGTGATGGTAGATGAAAAAAATATTTTGTTTAGGATTTTCGTAAAATCCGTTCTTAGTACGCGTCTGCGTTGCCAAAGGAGTAGGTTCCTATGCAAAATTTGAAGTACAATCGGGCGTATGGTTTCGGAGATCTCGTGATGAGGCAGTCAGTGAGTGGTATTTCGCTTATATTGTGTAGATAAGTGAGCTCTACAAAATAATTATTCTATTCCTAAGAAGAAACAAAGGTTAACCATAGCCTATTTGATACAAATACACAGGAAACTCAATGTATGCAAAAACAGAAGACGGTTCTGTGGCAGGGGTTTGTGTCAGCTTTGCTAGTAGTCCGATTGATCCAAGAAACTTGAGATATTATGCTTTTTACCGACAAGTAAGTCAAAATATACCTAATTATTGAAACACGGTTATGTTGTAAAAAAAAAAAATAAGTATAAAACGAAAACGAAGTTATTTTCCGACAATTAGACGGATACAATAACTATTAAATTGTTGTATCTATTTCAGGATCCAAATACAAAAGATTTTTTGTATTTTACCGCTAAACTACAGGAAACGCCGAATCTCTGGGATGTATTTAAGCAGCAAAAAGTTTTCGAGGTAAAATATTTTCTACTTACACTAACATTTATACAACATATTACTATCAGCGCGTTTCTTTAGTAGCTCGCAACGCCTAAAATGCTCCGTCAGCCGTTCCATCTGGCGACTGCGGTCGTTATGATCGGGGCGAAAACGTCATTAATGACGTCATAGTTTTTGATCACGCCACGCTCACAACGACCCATGTCAAGAGGTGGGTCGAATAACCGTTTCACTAGAATTCATGATTGCAACGCCCGCAAGCAAGTGGAACGGGAAAAATCACGGTCGTGAACCTAGTCGTGGGCTACTGATGGAACGCGCTGTATATGATCTGTGATTTAAACATATAGCAGCGCTTCTAGACAACCCCTTTCCCTATGTGTTATTTATTATTCAAATTTTATTTCACACGGTTTGTATGTCTAGTTGCAGTTACTCAAAGTTACATATCACTAAACAGTTGAGATTATCTACCCAATATACGTTTCTTGCATAAAATATCTTAAAATATATATAGAAAGAAAGAAAAGGTATTTATTTAGAATTACATATAATACAAGAATACTAAGTACTTAGTCTGGCCATAAATACTGTTAGAATTAAAAAGAAACAAAATATTACATTTGATTTTGGAATCTGTCATTTTTATATGATTGTTCATTGTATTTTCTCATTTTGGCGCCAATACATTGTACAACATTTTGCGATATTAAAATGGAGTGGGGCGATAAAGAGAACTGAATCGCTGTGATTGCATTACACAAAGTAGGTATGGAGCCAAATGCAATTTTTAAAATTCTCCATACGCTTGGTATTAGTCAAATGTTTATGTACCGGGCTATTAATAGGTACAATGAGACCTCCTCTGTTTGTGACAGAAAAAGATCTGGCCGTCCACGTAGTGTTCGTACGAAAAAAAAGGTGGTCAAAGCAGTAAGGGAAAGAATTCGAAGAAATCCTGTCCGAAAGCAAAAGATTTTATCTCGGTAGATGACGATATCATCATGTCGCGTATTTTAAAAGATGACTTAGGACTTGCAGCCTATAAGAGAAGCACTAGTGATTTCTTAACTCATAATTTAAAAAGAATAGAGTAGTAAAATCGAAACAACTACTGAAGCGGTACGCAAAGGGAGGTCACAAAAAAATTTTGTTTACGGATGAGAAATTTTTAAAATTGAGCAACATTTTAATAAACAAAATGACCGTATTTATGCTCAAAGCTCTAAGGAAGCTTCTCAATTAGTCGACAAAGTGCAACGTGGGCATTATCCGTCTTCAGTGATGGTTTGGTGGGGTGTTGCTATGAAGTAGTGACTGACCCATATTTTTGTGACAAAAGTATCAAAACCTCTTAACAACACCATGTTCAATAACCAAGAATGGTCCTTCCAGCAAGACTCGGCGCCGGGTCATAAAGCTCGGTCCACGCAGTCTTAGTTGGATACGAACGTTTCGGACTTCATCAGAGCTGAAGACTGGCCGTCGTCTAGTCCCGATCTTAATCCGCTGGATTGTGATTTATGGTCAGTTTTAGAGAGTACGGCTTGCTCTAAACGCCAGAATAATTTGGAGTCCCTAAAACAATCCATACGATTGGCAGTGAAGAATTTTCCCTTGGAAAGAGTGCGTGCTTCTATTGATAACTGGACTCAACGTTTAAAGGATTGTATTGCCGCCAATGGAGACCACTTCGAATAAGCTTTTTATATTTTAAATTGTTTTATATTTATGTTTTAAACTAATATACTGTAAAACTTATGTTATTTGCAATAGAAAAAGAAAATCTTCGTTACAATATTTATGGCAGGACTAGGTATAATAATAAAAACCATGAAGATGAAGTTCTAAATTGGCTCTAGCTCAGCAAATTGCTGGTGGTTAACCAGCGCTGATCTTCCGCTAAGGCCGTTTTAGTGACATACAAAGGAAGAATTGAATACTTAATAACAAAAGTGTACACAAAGAAGAAAACCATACAGAGGCAAACATTTCGCAACAGATAAAAAACCATTGCGACTACTTTTACTACAGTAAAAATCTACATATAATTTAAATAATACTAAAAAAATACATATAAAAAAGGTAATACAGTAAAAAACATAAATACAGAGATGAAGGCACACTATCTATTATTCTCTGAATTTTTTTACTGTTCCAGATAAAAATGTTGGCAGTTATCCCAGAATATCGAAGGCATGGTCTTGCTGTAATGCTAGCAGAGAAATGCAAGGCTCAAGCTCAAGATCAAGGATACAGAGTCATTCGTATGGATTGTATTAACCCTTACGAGTAAGTTTTAAACAAATTATAACGTCCCGCTGCTGGGCTCGAGCCTCCTCATTTTTAAGGAGAAATGGCAAGCTTCATCACAATGTTTTTCTTCACCATTATCACGTCATAATTTTAACAACATGTACAGAGCTTAGAACCAACTTAAAATTAATCGCTTATAACCAGTTTTAGTCACCTATTCCGTTCAGAGTTTAAACCTAAGTGTTATGTAAACATTTTTTTTAACCAGTGGGATATCCGTTTGAGCACCATAAGCCGCGACAAGGGCAAAACCTTGGGGGGATAGTTCGCGACCCGTGTGTGGGATTCGCCAGATCGGGGGTGGCACTAGCATGCCCAGTCAGAACTGGTGCCATGCTATTACCACTCCCCCATACTGGCGGTATGTAACTCGCCCCTCGGGAGGAGAGCAGTGCGCGCACGGAGCACGCCGCGCCCCCATTTGAACGGCAAGGGGACACACCCGTGCCGCCCGTTTACGATGGCCGAAGGTCCATGCTGGCCCTCCGGCGCCGACGCGTCCTCCTTTGGCAGGAACCGAGCAGTGATGTGCGCTCACACTCCCGCTCCGCCTCCTCTTTTACAAGTAACAAATGGACGCTGCTCTATCGTAGCAGGGCATTCCTGGAGTATGTGCAGCGCCGTATCCTCGTCGCCGGTGTCGCAATGATGGCACCTTGACGTCGCCTCGGTTGAGGTGACACAAGTACCTCCCGAAACAGCCTATAGGGCTCTATAGGGCCATAGACTGCACGATGCCTCCGAAGAATTTTCGGCACGTAGCTTCGGGCCCGTCAATGTTTGGGGCCCTTTTAAGTTTGGGGTTCAATTGGCCCGAAATGTGCCGAAAAGACCCATCGGCTGTCGAGGACCAATTCCAGATATTTAATAGTTTCCCTGATGCCGATGCAGACGCCTCCTATAACGATATTGGTGTTCGGAGGTGCTCGATTTCGAGGGCCGTAAAAAATCACGGCCTCGGTCTTCTGTAGAGCCACCTCAAGACCAAGTCGCCGGATCCTGCCTACAATTTGTGATACCCCAGCCGTGCCCAGGATACACGCTTGCATGACTACTTTCTCTATATGACAACTGTTTTACTATAAACATGTGTTTGTGTGCGTCTGAAAACTTACTGTACCTCATAGGTGCGCTTTCAAAGTGTGCGGCAAAAACTGTTCGAAACTGGATTATTGAACAAAACGGTATAACGGATTTCTATATACACTACGCGATTGCTGCGTTGTGCTTATAAGACTCAGTCAATCAATCACCGAACGGCTGACTGGATTGCGGCTACCCACATAATGTATGGACGCTAAGATTCGAACTCGCGTCATATGAAGTTTGAGACTCAAAAATGTTAACCCTTAGGGGTTAATGTTAGCATCACTTAGGCTTTAAAAGTGGACCTCGTCACTAGCGTAATTAAAAAATACGCTGAAGCCCCCAGCAACACTTTCATCACCACGTAAATGTCGAGGCTATCTATCTCCTTCATGATACAGGTTTATTCAGAAGACTCAAAAGGATAAAACCATTTGAGTTAGTGTTTTAATACTTTTATAACAAAGAGCAACTAAACGTTAACAAAGAACAACATGACCAAAATATCTTCTCCTTAATAGACAATAAGAAATAACACATGTCTTATTGGACACATTCTTAGTTTAAGTTATACCTTATTATATATCTAGTTATTTTAGGTCAGATTTAAATTACTCATTAGTGTTATTATCTAGATTAGATTGTAATTTTAATGTTGTATCTCTAAGGGCTGATTTTTCAATTCCAGATAAACATAAAAAATGTCAGTTGCATAAATAAAACTTAAAAGTTTTCACTTTTGAATTTACTTGGGCTATAATTTATTCGACTGAAAATTTTTATCTGATGAATAAGGAATCGGTCCTAAGATACATAATTTCTGGGAAAAAAAAAACTTAGGCATCGAAATCAGTTTAATCTTGTATTTTCCAATACAGCTACAAAATTGCCGAGCGTTGTATGATGCAGTGTATAGTAAAGTTCCCATTGCACAAGTTGCGCGGAGCCAACGCGCCGTACATCAAGCGTAATTCCGAATTCAACCGATACGTGAGAGTGTATGTAGATGCGCGTACGCAACCCGACACTGACAGTACAGGGATTAAAGGGAAACAAACGGGTCTTGAGAGTCTCATCGAGTAACTTTATTTATTAGTATTTGTAAATTCAGTGAATTATACAGATGTTTGCAATTTTGGTTTTTATAATTTAAATATGTGGCCTAGATTTGTATGTCAACTGAAATATTTAAGTTTGTTAAAACTCCCGACAACAGTGGAGTAATGTGTCTGATGGCAAAAACAATTAAACAAGATTAGAAAAACAATTGCCGGTCGTAAAAAAAATTGATTAAATTAGAGATTGTTTGAAGTAGGAATCGAACAGATATGTCTACGAAAAGCCATTTCTTTTGCTGAAAAATAAAACGGCAAACAATCTACACTAAAATACTCTCACCTATAAACATTTGAAGGTACTGCTAACTTGCGACCATCCTCAAATTAATTAATGACACATTTAAAAAATACCAATATCGTAATCAGTAGTAATAGTAGTATTCGTCAAAATGGCAGGCAAGAGATCTTATTAGTCCATACAGCCAATTCCGATGTTTTATGTTTTAAGCTCAGTTGAATTGTATGTTTTCGACTGACGCCATTTAACGGAGTTGTTTTTCGTTAATAGTTCCAATTTCGTGTTTCAAAGCTTATAATAATCACAACATAAAAAGTCCAAGTTGATACTTAAGAATGTGTATAGAACGTAACTTTGAATGAAATCAACCAAATTGAAAGCCAATAGCAATTAATTTATTTAGTCGATAATATACATATTTTTTTTACTGGTGCATTATATGTTATAAAACATAATTATTTCAATTATTGTTTTCCTCCAAATAACGAAATAACATGAAATTTTATTATTTCTGTTATGTCGTAGTAATCTATGACGAAGTCCCAAAAACAGTTAAGTTCTAAGGCGTCTTATTTTTAATTTTAGTGTTGCTACTACTAAAGGATTGTTGCAGTTCATTAACTCAATTTGGTTCAGGAAAGAAACTTTATACATATTTATTCCAAAACCTTTACATTATTTATGTATTTAGGTACTAAAACAATACTACATAATTGTAAATATACGTGTTGAAAAGAAAAACGATTGAATAAATATATATTGTTACAACTTAAGTTCCGACAAAAACACTACCCAACTGCATATCTATAAAAAAACATATTTTATCACCTGTCGGCATTCGAACTAATTGTAATTCTTTTATGATTGCCTTCTTTTGTTTACTTATCTATTGGTGACTGTGGAGAACAGCCTATTGTACTCGTTTATGGCCGTTTTCAGGCATAATTACCCTGGTGTGCGGATTACGATTCTAGGAAATTCGGTCCACGCTGCCGGGCGGACGTGTTGCATTTGTGCAATATAAAGCAATGGCCCGATTGAGGAAGGTCAGTCGAGCGAGAACCACGAGAGAAGCAAGACTTTTGTACATTCGGTAATCTATTTAGTGACGGACTTTGCGCGTGTTATTGAAATACGATCTTCGGCATTATATTTGGACTTGTTGCGTTCGGTTATATTTGTTCCTGTGTTATACGTGTTTGTATAGTTCTAATAAACTGTATAATAATTCCAAAGGCATTTTAATTCGAGACCTGCAACTCGTAACAATATTATACGGGTGAAATAGTAAAAATTTAAATAGATTAATTGTGGTGCGTGATAAATGCATGCGTTAAGCGAAAGGCGACGTGAGACAAAACTTTCGCGCTCCATATCGATTTTGTGAGGCATTTGTGCGACATAAAAGTAATTAACTTAAAATAAAATAAATGATTACAAAGTCGTAAAATTTTAAATCAATTTCTTGTGATAATCGATTAACTATATTTTGTAATGAGACCTGTCAAATCGGGCTATTTTGTGATTATTATAAATACGTATATTTTTTAAATGTGACGTCTCGAAATTTAAGACCCCTCCCACTCCTTGTCACACAATGTCGCACTTCGTTGACCCACTTCCCCCTCTTTTATTAACTTGTGACATAATTTATAAATGGCCCCTAACCATTTCGCCAATCGCATAGTATTCGATGTAACTCCTAAGCGTATATTCTACAATAGTACCCAAACGTAAACTGACACGAGGTATACATAATGGCCACGTTAAAGAGCAATATAAAATGCGCGAAGCGTTTCGAAGCCAAGCGACATTTAAAATTTAGCATGATGTCAAAGGCAAGTTTAAGCACGAATAGTATTCCAGAACATGGGATAAAATTGGTATTATTATTTATACATAAATTACATTATTATTGCTTCTTGTTTTAATGTTTCCCAATGTTATCTTCTTGACCTCAGTAAAAAGGTTATCGTCTACCGTGTTTATGAGACAAACAAATATTGAAATGGTTAGTCATTATTAAATTCAAAACAATTTGATTTAAAAGTTTTATTTCTATTAAGTATAAAAATTCAAGTATACAATGTTGTATTTAATTCATTACAATAAATATAATATAAACTTAATATAAATATATTATATTACATCTAAATATCACTTTTTTCACAGATCTATATTATGCATTTTATCTTCTAACAAATAGAGATGGCGGTGTGATTGTCACGTTAAACGTAATGGTTGTTACCCTTAGCACTAAAATAAATGCCTGTCCAATAGAAGATATTTTATTAGAAATAAACTATTACGCAGCCGTATACAGATATAGCTATATACAACTTAACAGAGAAACGGGGTGGAACGGGCACGCGGGATAACTATGAGTGTTAAATTGCACACAAATTAAGTATACACACGCATCGTGGGGAGTTATTATGCCCACCTGTCCAGCGTATGCAACCTAAATTGGCTTTAAATGCGAAATTTTTGTTTCACTTGTTAATTGTCACTGCTCAAAAGGTGCTAGTGCCTGCGAGCGTAAGTTCTAGAAAGTCTAGAAAGATACTGATTGTACGCCTGGACAGCGCATGAATATTCCCTTCAAGATTTCTATGCCGATTTGACGATTGTAGGCCACTTTGTGTTGAGTATACAACACATAAATTAAAGGGCAGAAATCACAATGCATTGCATACGTAGCGTATGTAGGATCACTTTCTCTAGCTTCAATAACCCGTTGACTCCCTCTATATTGTTGTAAAGTTATTATATAGAATTGAATTAAGTTTGGCAAAGAGTATACTATACCATCATTAAGCCTAATGATGTTTATGAATTAACAAAACAGTTAACCTTATTGTATAACCTGGTTATAAATCAGGGCTCTGGTACTAATACTACGCAAGTATTATTAACAAGGTCCGTTAAGTCGTTATTAAGACACGAGTTATTCTCGATGAAACGCTTTTGTTGTGGTTCCGTTGCCAAATGACGAAAACAGTGGCGAAACAATGACGAAAACTTCTTACGACATATTATTTTTAAAATAAGCAAGTTAAATGAGGTTCAATAGCCAAATGACGAGAATGTGGACGTATATAATTTCTACGGAGCCATCCATAAGTTCAAAGACGCGCTTGACCGATTTAAGTAACTAATTTTAAAAAAAATTAGGTATATATATACTGTCATGTACTCTCCAATAATAGTGATTTAAACTGTATATCTACCAATTTTGGTACACTCATTTTTAATACCATATTTCACTACGTCGTTAAAGAAATTTTACTTTAATAAACTGCTTAGCAAAATATAACCCTTCAAGGCCCCGCCAAAACTCGCAAGCTAGTAACTATAAATCCATGATTATATTTTGGAATAAACCTAATATTTTCATATAATATATTTTTTTATATAATACCAGCCCACAAAAGTCCGACTGCTGGGTCCGGGCCTCCCACTATAGGGAAACGGACAGTATGCCCGCCACGCTTGTCCAAAGCTGCTTGGCAGGTTTGACACATCGGTTATCTCGATGTGCAGGTTTCATCACAATGTTTTCCTTCACCGTTGCTAGCACGTGGTAATTGTAACAATGTGCACATTAGGTCGAAAAACTGCCTAAGAGGTGCATGCGTTCCGGCTAGAATTGGAACCCGCGCTCTTTGAGTCTGGAACACGAGCGCTAGCCATTATAGATAAGTCTTAAAAATGATAAAAATAATTTGAAAATGGTACTTCAAAAGGCTTTTAATAATATTGGAGACAAACCTGGGCATATTATTTTGATATACCTTCAAAAAACAAAAACAAATTTAGGCTGTTTTAAAATGAGCAAACTCACAGTTCAGATGTGAAAATCACGTTGAGTAAAGAAAATATGTTGGCTGTATTTTTAACACGTATTTTGGAACGAATGTTATTGGAAATTCACTGTACTGTAGCCGCCTTCGGGTATGTAAATTAATTTTTGCCCAAAATTTTTCAAAAGCTTCAGGAAGTCCGATCAAACTCGAGAATGGAGACGGCATTTTTATCACGATAACGCGCCCGCGCATTGAGCACGTGACACCACTGTCGAATTTTCGAATAGCAGTGGTGTTAAAGTAGTTGAGCATACTTTGAACAGCCTAAACCTAGCTCCCTAAAATTTTTCGTTTTTCCAATTATTAAGGATCAATTGATAGGTAGGAGGTTTCAAACAGATACTGCGTTTGGCTGCTTGGGATAAGGCCTGCTCCGAACTCCCAGATGTTGGGAGGACATTTTTGATGACTGGTTTTTACGTATGACAAGTGCATAAATTTTGATTGAAATTATTTTCAAATATTGTAAAAACTAATGCTGTATCGCAAAACTTATCTAGTGACCTTTATATCATGCATTTGTCCTCAAGTTGAAAATATCTTTTCATAAAATAGCTGTTAATTGACATTAAGATAACGCTAATTAAATCTTAGGTGTTCTATGACTATTATTAATCTGTGAATAGATAAGAATAAATGAACACTTATTACAGCATCTGATTAATTAACTTAACAAATAAGGCTTTATTACAGATCCATACATCCATTCCTCGCTGAAACGTAAATGGTCACCTGGTGATTTGAGAAAAACCAATTTTCTACCTTTATCCATTCTTTTCAAGCCAAGGCGATCCTGTAATTAAAGAACAGTGTAAAAAAACACGCGTTTGGAAAATCTTTACTACTCGAAATTCTACCACAAAAACTCATATTTTCTTACGTTTTCGCAACTAGAACTAGGTAGGTTTGAACGGTTTTAAGCGCGGTATTTTATTTGATTTTTATTTCAATGTTTCGGCCAATTTTCAGTAGCCGTGTTCACGAAAGACAAGGATGTCAATGAGTAATGTAAAAGTTATTATTAAGCCTGCCCCCAACTTTCTTATTTTTATTATTTATTTTAATCTTTATATCTTTCATCCCCATTACCGAAAATACAGACCTACCAAATTTTGTAATAATCGCAATTCCCAGAGTTACGAAAAAAGAAAAACAATACTTTCCCGTTTATACAAGTACGTACGTATTTGTTGTACAGTGTAAATTGTATGAATGTGTAGGGTGATTATCTTCATTTTTACGTACCTCAGTATAGATAGCAGATTGTTGCAATGTCATCATCTTGACAGACTGACCGGGCTTGTAAAATCCAAACCATTCAGTCTCCCTTGGTTGCACGATCGTGTCGTTCTCAAACAATATCATCACAAAATGCTCCAACTTATTCATATTCTCAATATACGTTTTGTTTACATTTACCTCGTTGTTAATTTCCGCAAGGAAAATACTCCCGGCCTTGTATTTATCCTCGTTGAGTGGATCATGCCAATATGTGGCTTGGACGAGAGAATGTTGTACCATACTGCGAATAAATTATATAAAATTTAGACAGTCTTTACGGTCTTAGCTTTGCTTTACTTAGTTTACTAACGGCAAAGTCCGGAATTCGATTTCAGGCAGGATAAATTTAACAAATGAACTTTTCGTTATTTACTATTAAAAGCTGTTATTTTAACATTAAAACAGACACTTCAATTTTATTTATTTGTACAGATGTACATGCTAACTGGATAAATGCTAACCAAACATAGAGCGATTACACCTTATTAGGCTATGAAAAAAAGATGGTAAATTGTATCAACAGTAACTGACGAAGCGACCATTGCCAGAATTATTTGATCCAGCCCTCTAAGACTACATTCCACAAGAGGCTCACGACGACACATTCACAACCGCGATTTTTCCCGTGCCAGTTGCTTGCGGATGTTACAATTATAAGCTCTAGTGGAACGGTTTATGGAACGTTGATGCCATTAACGACGTAATACACAAATGTCATTGGTTGATTTGTAAATCGCGCCTTTTTCAATGACAATCTATAGAGAGAATTAATGTTCTGTGGTCAACGCCCACTTCGACTCAGCTCTTGACATGGGTCGTTGTGATCATGTCAAGAAATGTCAATACAAATTCAAACCATTAAAACGGGTAGACGTAAACCATACAATATTATTGATGACAATATTGGCTATTGCCTGTTAACATGAAATATGTATGTAAACAAATACTCTTGATAAGCAAGTTTCAAATCGTGAAACAAAGGTTCACGTTTTTTTTAATTTAAAACTTAAGGCCCTTTTTTTGATAAATAGCTTCGCGTTTGACCTCGATCACGCCTAATGACGGACGATGATGCGGTCGTAGATAAAGCACGCTTACCTAGATAGTACCTATTCACAAGAGACTTGAAGATACCCGGATTGTATTTTTCAGGAAACACGGACTCTGGTAGTGCATTCCACAACTCTGTCGTACGTAGAAGTTACATGGAGGCGAAATCTTTCGTTCGCACTGGTGGCGTTTCTCCTGTGAAACTATGGCGTAGACCAGCGCCTTGTCGTCCGAAGATAGAATAATGTAGGGGGAATCAGGTCAAACAGTTCAACATACATTTACACAGTTATACATTAGACACACATATTCTGGAAAATGGTTATCCACCTATTTGGAGCATAGTATATAGTATTATTAAAATCGAGCGTCGTAAGTAGCACGGTTTGCCCCTGTTATTGTTGTAAGTGAGTAACACATCTTATAATAAATTCTAAAATGATTTATTTATTATATGAAAGAGTGGATGTTAAAAAACAATCATTTATAGAATCTTACAAATCTTAACACTGCCTGCCATAAACATTCAAAATAAATCGTTTTATTACAAATACAAGTAAAATTCAGTACATCCAATTTTCATAATAACCGAATGATAAATGATTTTTAATTTTTTTATATAGATTAATAAGATTTAAGTTGTGATTGAAAACACTACTGGTGTATGTATGATCCTAAATTAATAATAGATTCTAAAGAAGTTGCACCAAGTGATAATGTGCTCATTGTTCAATAGTCAACTATAATGATTCTCTAGATTAGAATATATGGTGAACAATAAAGAATTTTTGAACTCCTTTTGAGGATATATTATTAAACAGGTTTACAAAAAGTAATTAAACTTACGTAGTATAAGCAGCGTAGTTGAGTAGTTGTCTAATGTAATCACAAGTGTGATGCAACAACGCCCCACAGCGAGGTAAGCCATACACTCCTTGATGTTGGCCCCCTACTGAAACTAGTGTCTTTATGGGAGGAAGTTTATGAGCACAGCGCTGGACTACTGCTCGGCTGAAACAATTTTACTATAATTTAAAATCAGTCTACACCCTGAAACAAATATTTTTAATCAAAAAAAAAAACAGTTGTTACCTGGAGAAAATTATGTGGAATGTTCAAAAGAATAGGTAGAAAGTAAATATACATATAGGTATGGTACTTTTCTCCAACATTAACACAGGGTTGCTATCAGTATTCTATATTGAATATATTTCAGTCTTGGGTTTAAGCCTTCTCATTTTTAGGGAATGGTCAGTATATTTGCCACACTTATACTTACCAGGTGTATGCATAAGTCTTTTCCGGTTTTTGTGGTAAAATCCCTATTAATATTATAAATGCGAAAGTAACTGTCTGTCTGTCTGTTCCGTTTTCACAGGAAAACTACTGGACCGATTTGGCTGAAACTCAGTATATATATATATATATATTCGATGCCGAGGATAAACATAGGATACTTTTAATCCCGAAAAATGGGATAGTTACCTGGATAAAAATATATTTGTCTCTCTGTTTGTTATCTTTTTATGGAAAGACTATTGCGGACCGATTTAGCTGAAACTCGGTACATATGTAATTTTAATACAGAGGGTGGCCAAGGGATAATTTTCATCCCGGATAATGGGATAGATTTATGTAAAGGTTATCCCCAAAAGTGGGATAGGTTTTTGTGATTTTGACCATTTCATCCACTTGGTCCCGTTGGTCCCCGTTGGTCGCCTTGGTCCACTTGGTTCACTTTTGCCATTTTTTGTCAAGTTTTGTCACTTAGACAGATAACATAGTTTACAGATAGATGGGGAATGGTATAGTTTGCGATATAAAATGAAGTGAATCTTCTGGGGGCAAATACATAATTGTTACGGGTTACGGGACTCGAATTAAAATACCGTTTGGAATTACTATAGGATTTATTAAAACTATACAAACACGTATAACATAGGTACAAATATAACTGGACACAACCAGTACAAACTGCACGATTTAAAAACGCGTGCAAAGTCCGTCACTATATCGCTCATCGAATGTACACACGTCTTGCTTGTATCGTAATCGTCGCTTGACTGCCTCGCCCCTCCGTTCGGGCATTGTTTTATACTAAATATACGATACAACAATCGACCGCGTGGACTGGATCTTCCAAGAACTACACCGGGCTAACGACCATCATAAAGGATTACAATACACAATAAGCGGCTTTTCTAATTACAAATTTTAAACACAAAGTAAACAAAAGAACTCCAAATGCGGGCAGGTAAAAAACTGTAATAAACTGTGCTTTATGGCCGGCAGGTGTGCATTTACATTTATTGGCGTGCTTCGTGGAATTTTGGGTAGGTTGTAACAATATTAAATACAATGTAACCTGTACTGCCTGCTCTTTAAAGCAGGCGGTACAGGTTACATTGTATACAAGAGATACGCACTAGAGGTTGACTCGCGGCGCAGCCACGCAGGTAAACTCTAGTAAACATATAAATTTCAAAAGAAATAAATTTTGAGTTTATACGATATATTGGGCTTCGGTGTCTAAACACTTAGCCCATTTTTAAGTAAATTATGAATACCTTGCCAGAAAAATTGTTATCTTTTGCGGCAAACCATTCGTCAAGCCACTTTCCAACTTCTTCGAAATCGCTGAAGTGCTGCTCTGCGAGCGCATCCCCCATTGATGCGGAGGTGTGATAGTCTGATGGCGCCAGGTCAGGAGAGTACGGCGGATGCGAAAGGATGTCCCATCCAGGCGATTTCAAAGTGTCTTTCACTAGTTTTGCTGTGTGAGACGTCGCATTATCGTGTAACAAAATCACTTAGCCATGTCTCCTGGCCCATTCTGGTCGTTTTTCGATCAATGCGTGCTTTAAATTAATCATTTGTTGGTGATATTGTTGTGTGTTAACAGTTACGATGACTTTCCACTACCCTTTTCTTGTTTTTGTTGAAATAAAAAAGCAAAGCGTGCCGCTAATGTTCTTTTTCAGGCACAAATGTCAACATGATCACTTAACTATACAACAGACATGCTATCAATTGGCAGACTCAACTTGTATGTGTTTTTGTAGATTATTGTTATACAAATAAATGTCTGATGTGGTGTTGAATTTGTGGCATATTGTGCGGTGGTGCCATCACTTAGTAAAACCGGAAAAGACTTATATGCATACACCTGGTACAAGGTGGAATAATAAATTTCGAAAATCATTACTCTTGAAATGCAACCTACATTACAGGATTAATAATTTGTCCTTGATCCTTGAGGCCTTGCCACAGACTCAAGTTTAATAATGAGCTACATAAAGTGTTTGGCAATGCACAGAATGAACGTGGAATATTTCATAGAATAATACTTCTGTTATTGTCACCCAACCTATTGTACTTAGTTATTGCTCACAGCAATAAGTCCATGGCCAGGCCTTTACTGTCTACCTTAACCAGCAGCATATAGTAATTGTAACAAAATGCACATTAAGTTCAATAAACTGCTCTTGTATACACTCTCTGGTCAGAATTCAAATAAACAAAAATAGAATTATACAGGCAGATATTAGATATTTTGTACATCTTGTTAAATATTGTTAACAGCACAAAATTAATTTACTTACAGAAACTGACTTCCTTGCGAAAATCCTATTGCATGGAAACCACCAGCAAGTTTAGGGTCTTTGGCTAAAATTTTACAGACATATTCTACTTGTTTGTTAGGATTCATGATGTATCCATTTTCATAATCTTCAATGGTGCTGTTGCCTATCTTTAAAGATAGAACATAAACTCCAGGTATCACATCTTCCAGATAGGTCTTAAAATAACCCAAACTGAATGAAAAGCAGCATGTGTCACCTGTAGAAATAGTTAAATTAATAAGATATAGTACTATTCCTGTAAGTTTTGATAACTTCATAGCTAAGTGGGTTTTAGTCTTCACTGGGGAAGAGCACTACTTCACATTTTTTTACTTTAAATGAACATAATTACAATATGCAATTGATGAAATTTGTTTTATTAGAAACTTGTACATTCAACTTCTTAGTGTGTTGCTTACCTAGCCCCTTGAACAAGTGTGGCAAGTAAACTAGCAGTTAGCAGAAGAAGTACACATCTGAATATGAATATATAATCTGATATAGAATATCTCTTTTTACATTTATATATACATCATTACATATACATATATCATTGGTTGGGCTGACTCCACAGAGACCCTCAAAAGAACACACTTATAAACCTACAGCCAATGAGCCAAGTTTATGGTAACTTGCACTCGATTTCTTAAGTAATGAAATAAGTCTCCTACAAAAAGAATTTTTGGGGGTGGGCCAAAACTAAAACTTTTCTCTGATTGATGTTAATTTTAACTACGACCCTGTTACATTAGCGTTTGATTAGTATGCAGTGTAGATAATAATTGAGAAATAAAAACACTTGAAAAATCTTTACAGGCACGATGGATACCTGATTCGCAAAATCATAATATTTACGAAATAACTTATTTCGTTATGTTAGGAGTTTCCAAAATGTTTTGCCTTAGCACGAGCTTTTACATAAGTCTAAATTGTCAATGAAACAAACAGATTATAAATATAATTTATTATATTATTAATTAAATATTAAAATATGATATAATTAATTAAATAGAAAAGCACGTACCCATTCCATGCCATAAAACTATTGGCGTTGGTGAGCCAGTAATAAGTTTTAAGATTATGATAAAGATAAAGTAGGATCTCATTTTTAATTGAACTTATCGATCTATTATAAACAAGTTTATTTCGAACTTTGAAACACGATAATTAAACGGAAGAACCAATTTGAATGATGAATCAAGAGAACATATTCAAATCAAAGTATGAAAGCCAATCCATTTTTTTTTTAATTTATTCATGACCATAGAAACTACGTCTTTCAGTCGGAAACATGTTTAAAAAGAACTTATACTATATACAAAGAAAACTTATTATTAAAACTTATCTACCTATTACATATTTATTTACATATATAATCCTTATCAAATAAATTAAATACAATATATTCTAATAAACAAAAAAACAACTTAATTACACTATTTATACAAAACAAATTAATTTTTTCCTATTGTGTTACAAATATAATCGTACAATGATTTATAGTAACTTTTGTGTTTTAATAGATCCTGTACTCGGCGGGGAACACTTTGTGGACGTTCACTGTCACTGAATAAGTTGGGACTGTCATTGCCTGCATCAGATATGTCACAATCACAAATTTCAGCCACTAAAATCAATCTTTGCATATTAAAACTTGAACATTGAAAAATAATATGGTCCAAATCAGCATCTCTGGAGTTACAATGAGTTTAACGGCTATTATCAAATATATTAATTCCGTTCAAATGAACTGGAGTCAAACAATGTCCTAGCCGCATACGTGTTATTATGCTAGTAAATCTTCTGGTCATATCTTTGAGGTTATAATGCCAAGGTTTTACCGGTATACCTTTCTGTATCTCAGCATACCATTTGCCTTTCTTTTCTAGGGTTATCGTCCAGTGATCCTTCCACAAGTGCCGCTTAAGCTCTTTGAAATGCCCATGGTAATCAGTAAACGGAACCTCAAATAATTCAGACTTATCTTCATCGTGCTCTGACCTTGTTGCAGTATCAACTAATTCATTCCCAGGAATGCCACTGTGTGAAGGTACCCACACAAATTCTACATATATATTCTTACTATACAGCTCTTTTATACAATTTCGAATATCATACAATATATAATTTACTTTAAAAGATATATTCACATTTTCTATTGCGATTAGGACACTTCTAGAATCAGTAACTATCAGGATATTATGTACATTATTCACATAACTATTTACATATTCCAATGCACAATAAATAGCATAGCATTCTGCACTAAAAATACTGCAATTTATGTTTATTTTAATGCACTTGGTGTAACTTGTTTGTGGATCATAATATGCTGCTTTTACATATTGATCTGTTTTAGACCCATCTGTGTATATAGTGTAATGTGTTGGTCTATCATCCTTAAATTGCAAAAATTCAAATTTATTGTGCACTGTATCTAAATGGATGTTTACAGAACTATTAATTACTATTACAGACTATTAAAGGGAATTTTATAGACAGGCCAAATATCATGTTGGCTTAAGTTTTTGGAATTATCTTTAACATGTTTAAACAATATTGGAATTTCTGGTAAAGTTCCATTAATCAAAGAGGCAGCAGATAAAATATTTGGAGAAATTGTACGAGTGATTTGAGGCTGTATTATTAATTTCTTATGCAAAGGACTGTTAGTTGATGCAAGAACTTTTAAGAAAAACTGCTCAGCCAACATCAACCTATGTAGTATCAATGGAGGTATACATGTTTCAATTTCTAGTGAATTAATTGGTGTGGAACGCATAGCTCCACAAATAAGTCTCAGTCCCATATTTTGAATTACATCTAATTTTTTCAGTAAGGTGCTGTTGACATGCGTATAAGCTAAACTGCTATAATCAAAATGGCTCCTAACTATACTTTTATTTAACATACTCAAAATGTTGGGATCAGAACCCCAGAAAGTTCCTGCTAAATATCTCAATATGTTGATTCCATTTAGAGCCTTTTTACTTATGTGTCTGACATGTTCATCAAATTTTAATTTATCATCAATAATGACTCCAAGGAATTTATGTTGCTGAACTATTGGTATTTCTGCATTGTCATAAAAAATTTTAACATCCTTTATAACATTTAAATTTTTACTTACAATTAAAACTGAACTCTTTTCTGGACTTATATCTAATTTAAGCTTATGATGATAATAGTTGTATAGTTGCATTAAAGCATTATTAATTCTAGCCGTTGCTCTCTCTATGTTTTGGTTTATGCTATATAAAAGCAAGTCATCTGCAAATTGTAAGATATGTACATCAGGTGCTTCTAAATAAGTTAATATCTGGGAAACATACAAGTTATAAAATAAAGGAGATAGGTTTGCCCCCTGCATTGTGCCTTTATTCACAGATTTAGGCCCACATATTTTGTTGTTATACTTAACAAAAACTGTTCTATTATTTAAAAAGGAATAAAGCCACATTAAAATGTGTTTTGGTAGGCCTATATCATGACATACTTGAATAAGTTCCTCTAAATTTACATTATCAAAAGTGCCTTTCACATCTAAAAATACACATACAGCATGGGAGTGACTTAATTTAACCTGCCTCAAATCTGATAGTAAATGTACAAAGCTTTCAGCACAACTTCTGCCTTTTATAAAGCCGAACTGTATATTAGGAATCAAGCTGTGGGATTCAATAAAGTAATCTAATCTTATTTTCAACATATTTTCAAAAAGTTTACCTAAACAAGATGATAAAGAAATGGGTCTATAAGAAGAAGCATTATTTGCAGGTTTATTAGGTTTTAAAATAGGTATAACACATTGTGTTTTCCATGACTCTGGTACTATCAACTCTTCCTTTTGGGAATATTTATTATATTATAATATAATAAATGCAATATTAACAATGCATTTAAATGTAACTTTTTAATTAATATGTATGGTATGTCATCCAATCCCGGTGTGGTATCCCTTCTACTTTTAATGGATATTTTTAACTCTTCTATAGCGAATTGGTTCTTGAGAAATACATTCATGTCATTTTCAATAGAATTTTCAAACAAATAATCAAGCCTAGTTCTGTCAACTGCAGTAGTATCAGCTAAATTATTGAGGAAACTTAAAACCCACTCATTGTTATGTTCTCTATTTCTGTTAGTACCTATCTTTTTAAATTTTTTAATGTAACCCCATATTCGAGAGACTGGTGTTAATCTATTGAAGCTACTACATAAATTTTGCCAAGATAGATTTCTTTCTTCTTTTAATACTCTTTTTTTAATTGCATCTAATTTTTTATACTTAATCCAGTTTTCTATTGTGGGTTTAGAAAAGTAATACTTTAACGCATTTTTTGAGTCATGAACAGCTTGATTATAGTTCTGGTTCCACCAAGGCACTGGCTTTCTGATAAGTGTACTAGAACTTGTCTGATATTTAGGAATGGTTGTATCTCTTAATGAATGCAATGCATTCACAAAATTATTGTAAGAGGTGATGGGTGGATCATTTATCAAATCTATTTGAGAAAAGTGATTTTCTGATAAATTATAATACATATCCCAATCTGCCCTACTATAAATATATTTTTCTTGATTCACAGGAGGTCATGTCATGGACAGATCATACATGAAAGGTTGAATGTTTATCTCAAGTAACGTTGGAAGGTGATAACTACCCATGGGATCATCATGAACATACCAATTACATAAATGAGCAAGTGACGGACTAACCAAGGCAAGATCTATTGCTGAAGGTTGTCTATTGGGGTATGGGACAGTTGTTGGTGAACCATCATTTAAAACACACAAGTCAAATTCATCAATAATGCTATACAGACATCTACCTCTATTGTTATCATTATGGCATCCAAAACCTATATTATGAGCATTAAAATCACCCATTATTATACATGACTTTGGTATGCTGTTGATTAGATTTCTTAGTTTTGAGGAATCAAATCTATTACTTGGTGGGCTGTAAACACAAAGTATTGCTACTTGTCTTAATTGTGTTTCTACAGTTATGCATATGTTTTGTATGGACTCTGAGAAAATTGTGTTAATTAATTTATACTTTAATTGATGATTCACCAAAATGGCTACACCATTATGGAAATTTTTGGAATTTTTATATAATAAATTATAAGTTGGAAAATGTGGAACTATAGAATTAGGTTTAAGCCAGGTCTCATTAAGAAGGCAAATATGTATATTTTTTTCAATTAATAGATTTTGTAATAGGCTTTTTTTGCTCTGTAAACTTTGTATATTATACTGTACTAAATTTAAATATGTGTCCATTAAATGAAATTTGATAAAAATATTTATTTTATTTTCTTGTGTGTTATTGGATCATTATTATTACTTGAATTGCCTAACTTTACTAAGGACTTAATAATAGCATTTAGTATAATATCATTGTTAGCAATTTGCTTTGCATCTAATTTGGTTAGTGTTGACACAAAATCTTTCTTGCTAGATGAAACACTAGCTTTAGGTACATTAATATTTACAGGGTTATTTACAGAAGATATGTCATTTATCTTAGGTTTCAAACTAGGAAAATTCTTATCAGTCTTTGCTATAGAGGCAAATTTATTACTTTGGTTAATTATTTGTTAACATTTCTGATCAATTTTTTGTTTTTTAATTGGACATTCCCGAGAAATGGCAAGATGACCTCCGCCACAGTTAATGCATACTATAATATAATATAATAATAATAATTAGTAAGAAGTAATATCTATAATCTCAGAAGTACATTCCTTGTAAAGGTGTTCCCCAGCACACAATGAGCACATTTGTGTACCTCTGCACACTTTGGCTGAATGATTAAATTTAAAGCATTTAAAGCACTGGATGACAGGAGGAATATAATTGTATACAGGTCATCTATATTTATTCAGGAAAACGATGCTGGGTAGTGTAGCAGATGAAAAAGTAATTACTACTGTAGTCAATGGTACTAGTTTCTTATCATCATCTTTTTTCATAAATCTTTTAACTGAGATAACATCCGCATCACATGAAATATTTTTATATATCTCTTCGCTGGACAACTCGTGAGGAACATGTCGGATGATGCCGACCTTCTCTACTAAATGAGCAGGGATGAACGCTCTCAACTTGTTTTTGTTCAAAAAGTTTTCCAATTTTAAGAAGCTGTTCGCCTCTGGAGCTTTATTAAAATGTACTCCAAATTTGTATGTTTACTCTGGACACACTTGAAATGCCCTTAACATTTTCAGTTAGGAGTTGTGTAAATTTATAGGGTTTTTATTACCTAGTTTTTCCTTTTCTTTGGATTCCACAAAAACCGTGTAATCGGTAGACGAGGTTTCCAGAAACAGCCTAGTGTAATCACTCTTGAAGTAAATTTTATACTTATCTTCATCAGAGACGCCAGAGATCTTCTTGTACTTTCGCTTTCTATCTGAAAGTTCATCTGCCCCGTCACTCTGGGCCCCCATTATGACGGGGGACCGTAACTTATACTGTTAGATGTTAATAAGAGATTTTTGTCTGATAAATAAGGGTTAAAATTAATAAAAATGTTACAAGAAATTTTAAAGCGCGCGCCATAATCGACTTCCCGCCAAAAAGTCCGAAAGCCAATCCAAACACACCAGGGTGTCCAGACTGAATTTCCGAAACTACCTATATCTGCCAAAAAATTAACCCAAAACCATATTATTTCAAAAACTTTCTCCATGCATATTATTGGATGAAAAAATTGGACAAGAGCTTGCCAGACCACGTACATTAAAGAATTTCATATAGGCGATAAATCTTCGTTATTTTTAACCGTTTTTTTTAAAAAGGAGGTTCTCAAGTCAGCGTATATATTAAAAAAAAATATTTAAAACGAAAAACCTGTTTAGATTTAACTCCTATTAAAAACAATATTTCATGCAATCTTGAATATTTTATGGCTTTTAGTATGGCTAAGGGAATAAAAGGGGATAAATTTTCACCCACTAGAAATTCTTGGCCCCAAAATTTCTCCAACCGTAAAATAATTACCAAAATGGGACGAAATTCCGCAACCTGGAAACCCTGAAACACACAATTATGACAAGACAAACTTGACAAGTGTCAATTATCAATAGACATACAGCGCGTTCCATCTATAGCTCACAACGCCCAAAATGCTCCGTCTGCCGTTCCACAGGGTGACCACGGTCGTTATGGTCGTGGCGAAAAAGTCACTAATGAGGTCATCATTTTCGATTACACAGCGCTCACAACGACCCATGACAAGAGGTGGGTTGAAGTGGGCGTTGACCACAGAGCATTAATACTCTCTATCTTTTGACTTTAAAAAAGGCGCGATTTTCTAATCAACCAATGACATTTGTGTATTTCGTCGTTTATGATATCAACGCCCCCATAATCCGTTTCACTAGAGTTTATAATTGTAACGTCCTCAAGCAAGAGGAACGGGAAAAATCGCGGTCGTGAACGTGGTCGTTGTGAGTCCCTTCTGGAATGTAGCTATTGATTTAGTTAAATTCGCCTCCATGGCGCGCAACGGTACCGAGTCTATACAAGCTTGTCAGGTGTCAAGTAAACCAAACAATGGGTAGATCTAAAAGCATATTTCAATAAACAATGTAGATAGATAGATAACACTTCATTATACACCAATACAAAAATGAACTTAAAGACTAAAATTATATCTAGTAGCGTACAAAGGGCGGTTTTATCGCTAAAAAACGACCTCTTCCCGACAACCCCAATGTCGATTTTCATCATAATCTTATAATTATAGCTTTATCAATATCATAGAACTATTGTTAATTTTCATACTTTTTAAAATAAAATTGCGCTGCAGAATAACTCCAACTTCCAAGTGCTACCAAAATTTCTGCAGATACTGGGCTATTGTCACTTTTAATAACAACTCTCTACGACATCTATTATAGGCATACATTATTAATAAAATAGGTACTGTCTTTGCACACTTTGTCAAAAATATACTTAATACTAGATGTCGCAATATTTTAATGCACTTGTGAACCTTACCTTTAACTATATTCTACTAGATGGCAATATATATTGCAGGATATTTTCAATTCTTATTTGTTAAAATTTTGGCTTGGCTTGTTTGTGCATCCAACCAGAGTCACGTGGTAATGTTTTTAATTAAATAACACTTTATAGATATATTTCTAGTACTTCAACAAGATAACACCGTGGTCGGTAAAACTATGTAAGAAGAATACTATCTTCCATGGTAAAACCATATTTATTTATTTTTAACATTTATGAGTGCGGACAGTGATTGTTTTATTAATCTTTAGTTCTACAGAAATTGTCGAAAAATTTACTTGAAGCCATAAAACTTGTTGCAATGTCGGTTGGACCCTCATAAATGCATATAAGGTCTGGAGGAGACAAGCAGAAAAATAATAACCATTGTATTTTAACGAAACCCTTTATTAACATTCAGAACATAACAGAATGTGCGTTTAATAACAAATCATATTTTTCTAATTGCTACTTATCACATTCTTTGCTGATCTACTAAATAAAATCTAAGGTAGACAAAATAAGGGATAATCTTTTGAAAGACGTTTTAAAATGGACTTATAGTCCATTTTAAAACGACTTTGTTTAAATTAATTATTGATAGATTTCAACTTATTCAATTTAAATTAATTCTATAAAAGAGACTGTAGACTAAGAAGTATATATACAACGTGTCTCTAGCTCTTAGCAAGTCGGTCCGAAATTAATAACGACTATATATAATATACAACAATGAATGCTTAGCACTGGCATAGCGTAGTGAGGGCGGCAGGAGCGGCCCGCCCCGGGCGGCACTTTTTAGGGGGCGGCAAAATTTCACAATAAATAATATAAATATTTGAACCATTTCATATTTTTATCGCAACTACAAATTCGGACCGATTGAAAAGAGCACGGAATTTTTCATTACTTACTCTCCCGGCTCAACACGGGCAGATTTTTCATTACCACTCCACTCCTATTGGTCCTATCGTGATGCTATATAGCCTATAACATTCCTCAATAAATGGGCTTTCCAACACAAAAAGAATTTTCGAAATCGGTTCAGTAGATCCAGAGATTACCCCCTACAACGTCACAAACACACAAACTTTACCTCCTTATAATATTAGTATAAATATAGTATGCATTAAATTGAAATACCTAAATAAAAGGGCGGCAAAATTGTCTTCCGCCCCGGGCGGCCGTCACCCATGCTACGCCGCTGATGCTTAGCCTATATATATATTGTTGCTATTTGACAATATATATGCTTTGTTTTATTAATATCATTTCATTTTATTTGTTATTATGCTACTATGGCTTCTATATCTTATGCTGATATTAGATGAATCAATCAAATTAAATCAATTTGTTTCAAAGACACACAACTGAAATGACTCGACGGTATTCAATGACATTGAATGATTTAATGTTTATGTTTATACGGATCTCTTTTGTTCATCCAAATTGAAATTGAAATGAACCGTCTAATGTCGGTTTTGGGTGTGGTATAGATATACGGCACATTTATTTATTATTTGAGATATAAAATTAACTTTGGGTGGTTATAAAAAAAATTACTACAAAGGCTAAGGCGGGTGCTCCGCTTCGCTTCGCACCGCGCCTTTGCCATTCTAACCTATATTAAAAAAGTTCGGATCTGTTCATAATATATAAATGTGCCGTATAACTATACCCCAGCCTCGGTGTTAGTACCCATTCTTTTACATTACCATTAGAAAATTGACATTACTTATATTCAATTAATGGATAAGACATTGAAATCTGGCATTAACCTCCATAACTTGGTCAGTTGCTTTAAAAATGACGTAATGTGATGGCAACTAAATAATAGGTTAGAAAAAAAATACAATTTCAGCTATTATATATTCAATTAATTGTCACACGATGACTATTTGCTAAAAATAAAAGACAAGTTTAAGATTTCAGTATTTACACAAGCATCTTAAATTTATAGTCATACGTAAACTTTAAAGAAGTCGTTCTATTCCACGTAGATTAGGCTTAAAATATAGGTATATGTATGATGTATGTATATATATATATATATATATGTATAGTGTAAACCAAACTTTCTTATTCTTTTTAAAATCAAATGTAACTTATTCATTCCAACTTTAGTGTAATGTTATAGCAAAAATCTCAGGCAAATCGTAAGACTTTTACTGACCCGAATCAAGGGAGTTCTTGTATAACAGCTCTAAAAAGGCACAAGTCATGAAAAAATTGAGATTTACTAAACAAAAACACAATTATTCGTCAAAAACTATAAAAATATCAAACCACTTAATTTCTGAAAATAAAACTGCACGGTAGAACTTCACTCACTTCAAGTTTCCGACACTAACTTCACCAAACTTCATAATCGCTCTTACTTAGGCGACATAGTACAGTAGCTGTACAGTAGACTAATTTTTATGTAAAAAAAGTTACTACACAGGTTTTACAGCTATTTGAGAGTCCATTAAGTTTGGAATAGATTATACCTACGGTTGGTGGAAATGAAAATTACTTTATTAAAATTCAATGCCAGATATAGGGGTAATTTAGCATAGAAATGCAAACTACAGAAAGATATTACTCAGAATAACAACTTCACTAATGTGTTGCTTTAATAGTAATTAGTTCCACAGTGTTGCCTAGATGTCACTAGTGCTCACAATTCGTTATCTTACGTAATTACTGTTGAAAGTTATTTATTTAGTTTAGATACGCTTTTTAAATACCTATGCTATTGGAAAGATTAATAAAGACTTTCAATTTATATCTGACTAACTTTTATTTATTTTTATTTTATTTTATTACGTTTATTTGTACTTTTAAATATATTTTGGACCATTACTGAGTTTATATTATTTTTTCAAGATGCTGTGTCAGTAGTCTCAGTAGTAGTCAAAAGTATTTCACAGGAAGATAAACATGCTTATATTCTATAGGTTTTGAATTCAAATAAGGGGGGGAATTATCAGGACTTTTGATAAACGACATTACATAATACATACCTAAAGAAGGGCTGACCAGTATAACAATTATATTAGTGACAGACAATAAAAAACAAATGGCTAATGTCATGTCGCCAACGCAAGTCCTTGGAACCCCCGAGTCATTATTATATTATACTTAAACAAACTTTCACATAAATCAATAACTAAAACTTAATAAACTGTACAATTAATTAATGTAAGTTAATTTTTAATATGGCGGTTTAGTTACATTAACAAATAAGCAACACAGGATGATAGAAAACAAAAGGAACAAAAATGTAGAAATATTACCGCCTTCGTCACTTTTACCTTATCAATTGACGTAAAACAACAAGCATGCGGTCATGCATAACATTATTCACAAAGTGATCAGTCACTTATTTTGATGACTAAACTATAGTAACAATCCCATAATAGTTTTATCCTAACATTCGATTCGTCCATAAACTAAATGGTATGTTTTTATTTGAGAACTAATATATATTAATTTTTCATTTTATAACTATTTATCACTACTTAATACATTAAATTATAATCTAGTTCAATCACAGTCTCATAAAAGAAATCACTATAAAGTTTGTTGGTTGTAGAACCACGTCGGAATGAGGCACTAAGCATCACAATGTATTCGTTGACCCTAATGTATACGCAATATAGAAAAGTTAAAGTGTTAATCGTCATTTTATAACTAACTACACAGATGAATAAATCCCGAACGTGATTCTGATCTAATAAGCCACTAGATTGTACAGCCTCAAGTTATAACTAATCAGATCAAATCAAAAGTTACAATATCCTCATGGAATCCGTATGCTTCATGATGTTGCGGCCTAGACTCCTCACTTTCTTCGGCGCCTCGTAATCGCTGGAGTCAGAGGAGTCAAACTGCCTGTATCTGTTGTAACACCTGGTCCTTCTCGCTCTCGTGTCCGAGTCGTACATGAGGGAGTGGTTGCCACCTTTCATTGATCTGAAGGGGATTCTGTATGGCGTACTGCAGTGGACATCAGACATCGATCTGATGTGTCTTCTATATTTGGATTCCTTTGTGAGAGGCGTGAAGCTGAATGATATTTCACCTTTCGACTGTTCTATAGACCTGAAACGGAGAGAAAGAATTTTTATGGTAAAGTATTTTCAACACACTTAATCAATAATATAGTCTCAAATCTGTGAGGAACTAATAGATACATATCCAAGTAAAACCACTTTCACAATCATAAGTAATTTATAAAATATAGGTATTAATTTGAAAATATGGTCTAGTTCTGTTTGCGTCGAAAATAAATGAATTTGAGGCTAAAGATGACATTTATATTTACTGTGTTGTATTTTTAAGAATGTGTATTTTCGCATCGCTTTGTTGTTTCTGGATGCACAAAAATCTCAAAATTTACAAAGAATATATTTTAAAATTGTTATTCAAGTCTTTGTCAAATTTTATAATAACATTTTGCAATTATGTATTGTGAAGTGCTACTTGGTCATAAACATATTTTTTTTATTATGTTATGTGGAGAATGGTAGTGTAATAAATACTTATAGCCTGATTCCAGCTAGACAATATCGAAAATAACCGGGATTACAAGGTCATTTTTACCAAATCTTATTATAGATTACAGATCTGATAAGCGTCACGAGTGGCACAGAATTCTGCCCATTGTATTAGGTCTACCAATATTTTTCTAGAGCCGTAGACATGTAAATTTACGATATTGCTCTGAAAACTTGTCTGTTGATGATGAGAACCAAGTTTAAGTTTTAAATCCCCGATAACAACTTATTTTATAGGAAGCGAAATAATGCCTCGCAAATCGCGGTTCAACTTATCGACATTTGAAGCTTTTCTGGTGGCCGGCTCACCCACAGCTCCTAGCTACCACTATGGCATAGGAAACAGCACTAAGCAATAAACGATTATTGGGCTGACCAGTCGAAAAATGCTCAACAGCTTAGCAACTAACGAATTCCAAGACTGATTACAAAATTGCACAATTGCCACCTTGAGTAATTAACTTGATACATTGCAATTTGTTTTACGTACTGCGATAGCAGCAGTAATGGATATGACAATGTTTTTTTATAAGTTTGTAAGACAGGCTCTATATACTCAAAAGACGATTATCGACATTACTAGTCAAAACTCTCTGGTAAAGACTTTATGTTTCAAAATCTTGTCCCAAACCGTAACGAACTTAAATTATTTTTGGGTACTGTAGCTAAAATTTCCTCCTTTTCGTATCTATGTCAAGCCAAATCCTTACCGTGCTTTAAAAGCTAATATATAAGCTCCTAAAGCTATTATATAAGTATATTTATATTTATATTGTCTTATGTATATATACGTGTGTGTGTATATGTAGGTATATGATGATGATGTAGCCTTTTGTTCCGAGCTAATTCCTCTTTGTTTAGTCTCATGCTTTATAAAATGTCTCTTAGCTCGGTGTGTCGCTTGACATAGGCCTCCTTCAACTGCTTCCATTGCTCTCTGTCTGCCGAGACTCTTGTCCAATACGGTCTCAGGGCCAGGCGAAGATCATGTTCCCATCTTCTTAGCGGATGTTTCCGTGGTCTTGCATCATCCCTTGAATACCATAACGTGACCTGTTGGCTCCATTTGTTCGCTCTGCACTGTAACATGTGTCATGTCTCCAGCCCCATTTTAGATGGTCGATTCGGATGAGTATGTCAGGAACTTTGGATTTCTGTCGTATCTCTGTTGAGGTGATTTTGTCGCTAAGCTTTATTCCCAACATACTCCTTTCCGTCGAACGTTGGCACTTGGCAAGTTCTTCACGTTGGTTTTGGGTGAGCGACCAAGTTTCACATCCGTATGTCAAACATGGGAGGATGCATGTGTTGAACGTTTTCCGTTTAATGGATATACTCAAGTCTTTGGTTTTCATTATTTCTTTGAGAGACCAGTACTTCTTCCAACCGCAAGCAATTCTTTTGTTAACTTCCATTTCCATCTGGTTACTAGGTGATATATATTATTTGTCCTAAATATACATACTTGTTGACATATTCAAGCTTTTTCCCTTCCAGTTCAATGGCCGTTTCTGTGGAGTTGGTCATCAATTAAGTTTTGTTTGTGTTAATTTCAAGACCAGCTTCCTTGCTTCTGTATGCCAGAGCCTCTATCATTTTTTGTAGTATCTCCCGGATCACTTTCTAGCATGATGAGATCATGTGCAAACCTTAGGTGGTTTAATCGGTTTCCATTGATGTTAAGGCCGTAATCATCCCAATTTAGTCTTCTGAAGATATTTTCAAGCACAGCATTGAATAGTTTTGGGGAGAGGGGGTCCCCTTGCCTGGCGCCTCTCTTTATGGGGAATAGATCTCCGGTGTATATGTACTACATTTATTTATCATTCATCATTATTTATTAGCTGCACCACCGTCGGTATTACGAATTTATCAATCCCTGTCAAGGGTTGCTGGAAGAGATTTCTCCTTAGCGATAAAGCCGCCCGTTGTACTTAATACCTATCTCTTATGTTTTTCTTCTGTTTTTGTATATTGCTTTGGTGAATAATAAACAATTATTTGTTATTGTTATTATTTGACATTACTTGTATGGTGCTTATGTCAAATTTTAACCGTCTGTAAGACAAATGAACAGTTGGTGAGATGTAGGACGGTCCATTAAAGAAATGGGTCTTCTATGAATAGCTAATGTTTCATAAACGACGTCCTGAAACGGTGAAGGTTATTCCCTACAGCGGAACTCTTCACCGTGCATAATCAAACGCGCACGTAGCCTTTTAATGTTTAACATTTAAATTATACGAAGGAGCATAAATTAATTTAAAATATATAGACATCACAATGATGTCATTGGCTACATTTATAATACAATTTGTTATCATTGCGAAGTTAATTAAATTTGGTATTTTGGTTCAAGCATGCCTTCTATAGGTGTCAGAAAATATTTAATTTTATGTCTAAAATTTGTTTTATTTTATCTCAGTCAGTCAGCCAGTTATAATTTATTGAGACATTACTATTTTCGCGCATTTCCTTTAAAGTTCGTAAATATATTTATAATAACGCTATTTATTTATTTTCATGTAGGTTTTATTTGTTATGTTATTGAAAACACCTCAGCTCATAAACTGTATGTTTTTATGAGTTTTTATTATAATATGTGTCTGCTTTTAACATAGCAGATGGACATTTGAAAACGATTCAACATATTATGTATTTTAAGTAATTATGAAATTCGACATTCAATTCATAATCTTATGTAACAATAATTGCCTAAATACATGATAGTTTCGTTGTTGATAAATTATTTGTCTTTGAGCGTATTATAACAAACACACACACACACACACATATATATATATATATATATATATATATATATATATATATATATATATATATATATATATACACACATATATATATATATATATATATATATATATATACTCACTACTTACTTCTATTTCGATGTTACGATGTTTTTATATATTAGGTTGGGGAAAAAGTTTCTTCGCATTTTATATAAAAATTGAAAAGGTTTTTTTATAAAGTTTATTTACATTTGACTAAAGTATGTAGGTGCCATTTTGTTGGATAACTTTTTGCCATCTTGTATGTAGGGACATGATCCCATTGCTATAAAAATTTTGAGGCTTCTGATCAAAAAACTGCGACAAGTGGTTTTGGCAGTCCTCTCGTGATGTTAACGTGACACTGCCTAAGGAATTCTGCAGAGACCGAAACAGGTGAAAATCTGAAGGTGCAAGGTCAGGACTATGCGGCGGATGCATTAACACCTCCCAGCCAAATTCTCGTAATTTTTGCTGAGTGACTAAAGATGTGTGAGGTCTAGCGTTATCATGGTGAAAAATCACATCCCTTCTGTTGATTAATTCCGGCCGTTTTCTCTCAACTGTTTGCTTTAATCTCATCAGTTATTCGCAGTACAGTTTAGAATCAATGGTCCTGCCTGGCGGTAACACCTCATAATGAATAATGCCCTTCCAATCCCACCATACACACAGCATCACCTTGTTGCGAGTTAACCCGGGTTTCGCCACAGTCTGTGAAGCCTGACCGGCCTTTGACCAAGATCTTTTTCGCACGTTCTTGTCGTACGTGATCCACTTTTCATCACCAGTTATCAGCTTCTTCAAAAATGGTTCGGTTTCATTACGTCGTAATAAAGAATCACAAATGAGTACACGGTTCATTAGGTTTCTTTCAGTGAGCTCATGAGGCACCCAAATATCGAGCTTTTTTGTGTACCCAGCTTTTTTCAAATGCGCCAAAACCTTTTGTGGTCAATTCCCAGTTCTCCAGCTATTTTTGCCTTTTTGTAGTAAAATTTTAAAATGTATCGAATTTGTTCATTAGATTCACTCATTTTAACAATAAGAAAAACAAATGAAAATCACACATTTTCCTAATTTGAATTTGGAATTGTCTTCTTTAAAATTAAAACTTTTAAATGATACCAAAACCAGCCAGATACAAATAGTATAGCCAAAGAGATCTTATTACAAGTTCATACATACTATATGCGAAAAGACTTTTTCCCCCAACCTATTATGTACATATATATACATAGTTCGTTTTGTACCTTACTCATAGAAGTCAGTAAAACATTGGCGATTTTAGGACCAGTTATCCAACGATTGTTCTAAAGAGTAAGGCCGTACGTAGGGACGTTTGCCCTATCGCGTTGTCAGAACTTTATGTGACAGCTTAACCTTTGTCTAACATTTGTTTCAAACAGAACGTGTTTTCAGTTTACGACCTACCGTGGTTTGCACCTAAATATATCTTTTAGTATAGTAGATGGTTAAGAAATGAAGCGGTACTAAATATATCTTCGGTCTCCTTGTAATTTTTCAGCGCAAATACTTTCGAAGACTTGTTTAATATATACTGAACAAAATGATTTACCCCTCAGATAATTAAGTAATGTATGTAGTTAACTTTTATACTGTATAATATAAGATAGATTGCCGTATGCTTGCAAGAGTGGAACGGTCTGTTTTATTTGTGTATCATCTTTCCTAACCTTTCAACCAATAGCAAGATCATAAAGGTAGGTAATCATATCATCATCATAGGTTAAAACATATATCTTACATACATGATCTAGAAGCAAGATACATGTAACAAAGTTAATGCCTGGATATATTATAAGATACATGGCGGATTCATTTAATTGTTATTGTTTTAGCATTTTATTATGTCTTATATCGTATAGTATATCTAAGAGACCTTTCTTCTAAATTTCATCTATAGTATATAGTCAAAACATTTTGAGAAAAATGACTGTGCATAATAATGCACCTAACTTTTTTAAATTTCCATTTCTGCTATTTGAATAAGCATCTCCAAAAAGTCAATTATTAAATTTAAAAGCAATGGGATACTTGACAGTCAAATCAACTGAGGCACATAGCCTCTTTGATATAGTTGTATTGCGTCGTGACGTCACAATTCTAATGAGACAAATAAAAATATAATTATTTTTATGATAAAATTTTAAAAATAAAATGATGAGAAGATACTTAAAAGTACGCTCTTTTTATGAACATTGTTTTAGAATTTATTGTAATATGTGTCAAACACCCAATTATGTAACCCTACTGCTTCATCTGGGCCAATGATATAGTTACAGAACGTTTAACGCCGATGTAGCGATGGGTTAACGCGTAATTTGTAATGCGATATTGTTATTACTTAGTTGTTAATGTTGCTAAATATTGACAGATAACGTATGTATACACATTAATGTAGCTATTCGTTAACGGCGTTATTTTTAACTCTACAAATAACACGCATTCGGCCACAGTTAATAACTTTAAGATTATCCCAGACTGCAGATTATGCCCGAGCATAAATCAGAAATATAATTTTCCGTTAACAGCCTATTTTTAAACAAGGAAAGTCCATTGTGTACTTAATAAAATCGTAACACGACTATTTAATTATATCGTGGAACTTTCCTTACTGATATACTTGTCTTGTTAAATAATAGTCTTAAAATAGATGATAAGACTTAAATAAATGTGATTTGTCTTGTTGTCTGACTCCATATTTGATTTATAAAATATCATCAAGCTTGATTAGAAACAAACTTAAACAAAGACACTCCCTCTTAGTATATGCGTCACAACTGTTAATACATACTACTGGTTCGATAGGGATATGGTATGTTTACGATCGATCTGGATTCTATAATATAGTACCTACATATTATATATGTATCGAATAAAAACCGCCGAGTACCGAAGATAAATAGAATAGACCTGAATGCTACATATATTAGTTAGGGTTGTATAGAGATAAGTTTATGATTAACTTTTTAATATATTTTTTATTGACAACGACAACAAATAAATTATAATTATAAGCTACAATATCAAACTAAAACTATCTTAAAAATATAATTAAATACTAAAATAAACTAAATTAATAATATAGATTAAAGACTATGTGACAAATCGCTGCCAGATGAGAGCGTGCCCAGAAGGCTGGCTGCATTACCGCGCTGTATGCCGATACTTATTCGTTGGGCGAAATATGCGTCAGCCTTCTGATCATGGGTGGCATCAAAGAGTTTCTTGCAAACTTTAAAGAACTCTTTGCCGATGGACCCCAAGGACCTAATCTTTCAACTCAAATATATAAGCCCTTTCTAAGGTTCCATATTTGTACTGTTTGAGAGCTTCAGCTGAAGCAGCGTTGCCAGCCCCTAACTCAGTCATTGGAAGATACGACGGCACCAGAGTGTCGACACATGTCGCGTCCCAAACGAGCGATCGTCCCATCTTCCAAGGAATAAGTGACATTCCATCCGGCTTCTTGCCATCGTTGCGTACTAAGCCATTTGGTTCTAATAGGGATGATGTCATTGAGGCTGGCATGGCGACATGTTCGGCCAACAGTATGTAAACATGATAATCCGTGGTATCCATACGAGTCCACCATAGTCCCACACTAGCTGCGATGGGATAGGCAACATGGAGCCCCCAAGCGAAGGCTCGCAAATAACCAAAAAACGGAATTATCTAAGATTGTACCGATATTGAAGGATGGGTGTGCCTGCAGCCACTGTCCAGACTCCCAATTCGCGACGGCTAAAAGATGAGCGCACTCTGTGGAACTAGAACACGTTGAGACTTTCCCGTGTTAGTTCACATAGCGGCGCGTCCTAAGCTAGTTGGTAAGTCGAAACAGTGGGCAGGATAAATTTAGGAATTGATTTGATGTACTTAGTAAAAAATAATAAATAATAACAACAGCTCATAAACGTCGCACTGCTGGGCTCGAACCTCCAAGGCGGCTTGGCAGGTTTGACACATCACTTATCTCGATGTGTAGCTTTCATCACGATGTTTTCCTTCAGCATTAGTACGTGGTCATTATAACAATATGCACATTAGGTCTGAAAACGGTCTAAGTGGTGCATATTTTTCGGCCAGGTTTCAAACCCGCCCCCTTTGTGTTTGAGACGCATGCTCTAATCCTAATATTTATCTGATAATAGATGATTATTATAGACATCATTTTTGTTTCCCTGCCAAAACAACTTCCTTCCTTGTATATCTATTTCCTCAATAATAACTATTCAATCAAAATAAGTAGTTCAATTTATAATAACCTAACTAAATAAACGTCTTTTAAAAGCTACAATTTTCGATCAATAATAGTGTGTTGATCGAAAGCTACAATATATTAATATAATTAATATAATAGTATTTATCCTAATAAATAAAATTGAAGTGTCCGTTTGTTATTTCAAATTAAACGCCAAAATAAGTGATAACAGAGGGAAGGTTTGAGATTGACGTGCCATTTTGGCAAATTTAAAACAACTACCTAAATGACACGTGTAAACCTTCAAATAATATAAGAACGTTAGATTTAAGATATACAAATATTCAGAGAACTATAGTTTCACAAAAAAATCCTGTTAGTATACTTTTGTACTTAAGGGAGAAAATGAATAAATATTTATTTATTTATCAATCAATCAATCAATAACTCTTTATTTTACACCAATAAAAAAAGAACTTATAGACTAAAACTATGTCTCATTATGCACAAAGGGCGGTCTTATCGCTAAAAAGCGATCTCTTCCAGACAACCCCAGGAATGAATTGAGATTATAATGAAGATTTTATTAATTTTATTTATTATTATTATTTATACGATTCTTAACCATAAATGACCGTTACTAGAGTTTTTGCCTGTCTGACATTTTATATCGAAATCGGAAATGGCACAATCGATTTCAAAAAGAATTATAGAAATGAAAACAGGGATTTTATTCAAAATATTTTTATGTATTTTTTTTTATATATTTCATTTCGTATGTTATACGATTTAGAATATAAGTATTTGTAGTCCCGTGCGATGAAGTCGTTGGCACATTATTAGAAATTGTAAAATGAATCAATATCGCAATGAACTTTAGACCAAATTCAAAGTCGATTGAAATAATGATCTATAATAGGTATTTAAAATTAGCACATCTCTACAATAAGAGAATAAAGAATGTCCAATAGAAAACTGTAAATGATCAGCGATATCACGATGCGACCCCATGACAAGTTTCTGGCACATGTCGCCAATTTGGCAAATTACCAACGGCAATAAATAAAAGGAGTTTAAAACTAGTCTAGTTGTCTCCATTAACACGATTTTGTAATATTTGTATAACAAACTGTACCAATAATAATGTGTTTATATTGGTCAGTTAATAATTAAGCATGATCTTCATCCTCTTCTGAATAGTGCTCTGCACGATAATTGTATATCTGGCCAGTGTACTTATCTATGAAAATTTTAATTTTAGAATAAAAGGAAATCACCCTTACCCAGATTGTAAGTCTATGAGGTCGAACGACAAATTTTTTGCGACAGCTTGAAAATACATATTTCACAAAATAGTTGAGATTTTGAATATAAACACAATTAAGAAGATAAGAACTACCTTCAATTATTGTTCACTTTCAACCAATTCTACACATTTCATTAAAAATGTAAGTAATCTACAATACATTAATTTACAGCTATAATAATATTATCATTTATAATTTAGTAATTCTGTATGTCTTTCAAGACCACGAGCCATAGAATGGACCCGGACTTTTGGAAGGCTTGCGTGGGGCCGTGGGAAGGCCAACACGTAGAGGCCCCTTGACAAATTTAATCTAATGGTAGCGTGACCCTGACCGGCGATTATCCCTGTCTTCACCATATAAAAATGCACCTAAGGACAAGCCTAGCACAAGGAAAAGGGTCGATAATAAATTAATAATAACATAGGAATGTTAAGAAAATGATAAATTATACGAATAAAAAAATATATAATAACAAACTAAGCCTAATGGTTCTTTTCATCGTATTCTTACCAGTATTCAAAAGAGCCAACTCAAGGTCAAGTTCGGAGCGCTGTAAAACCCAGATAAATTAATGAAATTAAACAAATTTGTAGTGGAAATTATTTGTTAAAAAGCCCTCTATAAGAGTGCTCATTTTATTGTAAAACGACCAGGAAAAAAGTGATAACGCCCAAAAGAAAATATGTTCAAAAATTTTCAGTTATTTTTGTTTATAACTTTTTATTTTCCATTTTACGATAAAAAGTAATAAGAGTAAAGTTGTAGACAATATAATTTTCTACAAATAATGTCTTGTAAAATTTTCTGTAGGGTTGCTAGTTTGCGAGATACAGCGCGAAAACCTTTTGTACCCCTTTTTCCAAGATGGCGGTTGGGGGACAAGGGTGGTGACGCCACAAACTTGAAATTAAGCTTATAACAACTCCCCCTACACATCAAAAAAATAAAATTGCGTCCTCTGAAAAACGCACGCCAAGGCCTAAAAATGTAACATTTCAATGGCCTAATGGGGATAAAATAAAATGGATAAGTCCTTTTGTCAGACGAGACTTTGGCCGAAGTGAAGGGGTGACCCTATACGGGTTTCACTACAGAAGCAATCTTAAAAGTTCAAACGTGTTGCTATACTTAACAAAATATAATAATTACTGGTATAAAAAGTTGTTATTGTAATAAATCGAATCAAATAGAATATGATTAATATTTAATTCAGACTAGCTTTTACATATACAGTATAAAATATTAAGTTTTGACGATGTAATTTGAAACCGGACTAAATAAAAAATATATGTATAGGTATTTTTTATATTCTGTTTTCTCTCACAAGCAAGTTCTGTCAGAAGTAAAGATATTTATATTTCCTTGAGATTTTCCGCAAGGAAATACCTAACAACTTTGGTAGTAGTAAAATTCGCCACAAAGGCAGGTAAAGGTATCTTAGTCCATACAGCCAATTCTGATGAATTAGTCTTAGTATGGGTAGAGCAGTTGAATTGTAGGCTACAATAATTGACGCCATTGAACGGAGTTGTTGTGAAAACTCGAAAGGTCACATTTAACTATACAGTTCACATTTCTCACAAAAGCACATAATGACTACTCAAAAACTATCAATATCCTACAACTGTTGTTCATTTTAGAATAATTTTACTCATTTTTAGAAAATTAAACTGCTCAGTATAACGTCCCTTTTCAGTTCCCGCCAAAAACTTCCTTAACAACTTTGGGTGCTATTGATTATTTATTTCTCTAAGAATTTCACCGCCTGGTAACAATATCCTTTAAGCCAAATATTGTTTGATTCTTTTGTCAGTTTAATGAAAACACTTAGGCATTTTTTTGTTTTTCACGCCAAACAACGTTCTACGATTTTATGTGGCAACTCATAATGTTTTAACACAGATACTTGCTTTGTGAGACTTTATAACATTGCGGTAACAAAAATAACACACACAAAGTTTCCTATTCATATTATCAATAAGGTTATATAATACCTACTTAATTATCAAAAGTTATTGCCATTAAACACAAAATTATAATTTATTCGGTTTTTACAGATGTTAATTAAAATAAGTAATTACTAAGAAATCAATTCACTGAACACCGTATTAGTTAGAGTTCCAATTTTAAAGTTGTAATTTTTTCATATACTTGTTAATTTTTAATATTTGCACACACACGCAGCAAAGAACCTGTTTCCAATACATATAAAATATCTTGTTTCTATGCTAGCGCCCTGTTAAGTACAGAAATATATTTTATTAGTCCCTTTTTTCAGGCCTTCGTCTTTTTATAAAGACAGGTTAATAAAATAGTGATAAATGTTTGTAGGTGACAGTAATTGGGATATCATCAGCTGATACTTGTAACCGCCAAGACTAAATTCAAATTCAAAAGTTTTTATTCAAAATATGTTCCACTGGAGAATACTTTTTGAAGGTCATACATATAGGTTAAAATTTAATTTTACTTCCTAGTCTATGTATACCGCTTCGCAACGTGTTATTGCTGTTAAGGAGAAGAAGCGGCACGAAACTCCCCAGCAACACGTCTAGTTAGAAATCGTTTATTTCTTATTCTATTTTTATCTCGTTCTTTTTTTTTAATAAATTTTATACAGAAGTATGTTACAGAATGACTTTGGAAGAATTAATGGAGTTGTAGCAAACAGTGCATATTCAATAAGACAGAGACACAATTAAAGGATAGAAAAATATTACCTTTCAAACAACACAAAACAAATTAATTAAAAACCTATATAACTACAACTTCTTTACGCCGACTAAAACTATATACGAAGAAACTAAAATCTTAAATCTACATCAACTATATAAATATAATACGTGCATATTAGTAAAAAAATCATGGAAAATATCATACAAAAAAACATTCATTTCACGTGTAAAATATGTAAGTACAGTTTAAGACACACTAACAAAATTATTATTCGAGCACCTAGAACGGAAAAATATGGCAAAAGAAATATGTTATGCGAAGGAGCCAATATCTACAATAAATTACCAAATGAAGTAAAGGAGTGTAAAAATATAAATTCCTATAAAAGGAAATTGAAAATTTATATTTCAAAAACTTAATAGTAAAAAATAAAAGATATATACTTATATATCAACAGGAGGCTACTCAGAAAATCTAATTATTGTTTCTATGTTCACCAATTTATTATTATTGTTTCTTTTCTATGTCTACTCGCTCTTAGATTTATAGGACTTATGTTAGAATATAAACTTTTGTATCTCATATAAGTGAACTGTAATGTTCTTTTGAGAATAAAGATCTTTAAACCCAAAAATATTATTATAGTTATAAATATAAAGTCATGACGTACTAATTTTTTTTGCTGCAAAATATCTCCATATATTCCTTACAAGTATGGCAAGATAAAAACGTTATACTCGTACAATATATGTATATCCTAATTCCACGAGACAACTTGTACTTGAATAATAATTAATCACTGAGGGCGAGGAAACATTAGGAATCAGGCCATGGCATTACATAGTTTAGATTAAGCTGCTGCGAGCTGAAGTCGTCATTTCTTCTATCACAGCTAAAACTGATATGGGCAGCCCTTTACCTAACACCGCAGTGTTGGTTAATTAAACCCGTGTTCCTAGATCAGAGTGCTTAGCACGAGTTTTTTTTCTACTCGATCACGTTCAAGTTAACGCAATTTTGTGTAGGTATCACGATTTATGTTTCCCTTCACGGTCACGAGATGGCGCTAAATCATTCCTATACAAAACTGCACTAACTTGAATGTAATCGAGTAGTAAAAAAACTTGCACTAAGCACACAGGTAACTAAGAGGACAATGGAAAGGTTTAGTAGGTATCCGACAGTCACCGCATATTATTTCAGTGTTTGTCCCCGGACTGTGGGGTGTGCTTAAGACATTACCAACTTGACAAGAAATAACACAAAAAAGTAAGGTGTTAACTTTACACACTATGAAAATGGTACAATGTACACAGCCTCAAATATTATTGTAAGAACTTCTGTACGACATTCTGGTAAAATAAATATTATGATTATGATGCTTTTCGGTCTTATTCATAGAGAGCTAGAGTAAGTTTGAACGCTTCTTTATGGATTTTAAAGAAGCGTTCAAACTTACTCTCTATGAATAAGACCGTTAGTGTTTAAAATCGTCTTCTCGACTTGTGTATTCAAAATAAAAATAAGCCAGTGCAAAATTTTCTAGTTTATGATCCATACTTGTATATTTGATGTAGAAACAATGCGTGAGTACTATTCTCAGATATTCTTGGTCGTATAAATACATACAAATTCTTGAAAACAAAGCACCCATTGGTCGTGCCAAACCGAAAACTGCTGCAGCTATAATCATATTTTAAAGCTAAACAAAACTGTCAGTCTAAAAGTAAGTTGTCTCGAATGGCTGCATTCTCAGTGCGAAAACAATTTTCTCGTCTGGTTATTATTAGATTTTGGCTGGTAAAGGGAATCAGTCAAGCACGATTCTACTCCCATCTACATCAACGTCTATAAGATATAGGCGTTTGACCATTTGATGTTACGTGATGATGTGGTCGAGGATAGAGTACGTTTACGTAGAAGGTATTAACATGTGGCTTGATGACTTTCATATTATAGAAGTAATTTTTCAAGAAGGCTCTGATGGGTTTCACCTTACTCCTATGAAGAAAGTGGAGGTGGAATTGCTTTCTTCGCCTTGGGATCATTATGTACATAAAGATGTAAGAAGACATTCACACTATAATGTCGTTCACGGTTCAATGTCTGTGTCTACCAATGGCGCGAGGTGGAAATTCGGCTAGGTTAAGAAAAACATTCCGTATAAAAACGCCGACTACACCGCTGTTATAGAAATTAAGGCCCCACTATCAGCATCCAAAAAAGCACAGTACTTGATGACAGTGACTTTGATGTATGATAAAAGTGGTTGTTTCTTAAAATTATAATATAAAATACGTAGCGTGAAATAATAGTTATTCCTTATAAAGTATAAGTTATAACGATACTACATTCTAATGTTTATACAATGTGTTATCTAAGTTATTTCTGTGACATCCTCTTTTTACTTCCTAGCTATCAAATGGTTTCTATCAGCAGGAAGAACCCATAGTACATAACTGATTGCCTGCATATTGGGACTGATTTTACATATTTACTATAAGTTAAATGAAGTAACTATGTATACTACATATTATCGTAACATAGATATTATAGACTTACGATCTCATTCAAATTGGTTCTTTAAGTTTCTAAAAGAGGCCTACAAACTTACTCTAACTCAATATGAATAAAACCGTTAAGGTATATACGTAGCTATCGTATTAAATAGCGACTACATATTTATACATTTACCCATATTATTATTAAGTTATTATTGCGCTCATAATTTAAATATTTCATAAATATTAATGAATATTAACGGTATCGGTTTATCTACAACAATGTTACATTGAAAAAGTAATAATTTCTGAAATTGTAGGTTTGTTATATAATATATGCAATTTAAATTTAATTTACTTTGTTTTTTCTCGAGATGTAACTTATATAGTGGTCAAGAAGAAGCAATGCGGTGGTGTGGGATTCACTGTGTTTACTGGATACTCACTAATACTAATCCCACCTCGGTGTTTTTACTCTTCTTCCATTTATCATGATCCACGCGTCCATTCACTTTCCGGACTGCTTGCGTTTATAGCGTGAGGATCTCTCTTATTTTATGTTTGCTTCCATATAATCAGGCAAACGGTTCACTTGATGGTAAGTAGTGACAGTCTCCCATTTGCATCACTAAAGGAGTCTACACCTAACCTATCTCGCCCAGGCTAAATATCTGTTTACCCCTATTTCTTCAAAACCCCCATAGTATACTGCTTTGGGAAACCCGCGGGATAGTATTTATTCTACAACTTTCAAATGTCATAATAGAGGCAGTGCTACGTTCAGGAGACGACTGCCAATTGTCGAGGAAGCCAGAATGAAATCCCAAACGCTGATGAGAAGTGTGATGAATAAGTATCAACATAAATAGTCCATCAGACCACATCACATTTTACAGGCGCAGAAGTACAGTTTGTAGAATATAGAGAGTCAACATCTCTCCTAAGATAACTTGGTGTGTGCACCTCATATGCATGAACGACACTAAAATACCGAAAGCTTTCATTTAAAGCAGGCGTAATACAACTTTAGCGTTATAAGGACTCAAGACCCATCTCTCAACTTAGACATCTCAGGTGATAATCAGGAGGAGCGTTCATTACGCAGAAAGGAATGGTGTGTTTCAATTGATAAAGTTATTGCTGCCTTCGACTTGTACCGCCTAGAACATGTCGAAAATACTTTAACAAAATGAACCGCCCCATACCTTCCTATATTTACACTGATGATTTATCAGGATGGTTGTATTGCGCTTTTCGGAGAACTTTAAAAAAATCCTTTTTGCTATTGCCGACAGTACCTGCACTCGTACTGTCCGGTTTTGACAAGTTTCTAAGCCATCTATGTCTGAATGTGTCAGGAGATCAGCGTCCTGGCTTGCTTTCATAATGAGTGCGTGCGGAAACTCTTCGTGCCGTCATCGCACCACATGTAGTTTTACATATTTTAAGTTAATTTATGATTATTACAAATACTGTAAATTAAGTTATCATAATAATAAACAATAATATTTTTTATGAATATAAATCAGAAGGGTTCACTAAAGGTTACACGATATCTTAAGACCGCAAGCAATGAGTCATCATTGGTATTTATTAAAGTTAGTAATTATCTATACCAAGAATATTAATCAATTTGTGTCAATAACATGTCTAAAATCTATTGTATACCGATCTTCCAACAACTTCGATTATTTAGAACAGCTTTTCACATAGCTTCGCTAACGTAATTTTCTCTTCCGTTTATAGTTTATACCAAATTTTGTCTGCTTTACTAATAGTTGCCCAGCAGGTAGTTTATCATATAAAATCAGGTATTGCACAGCCTTTTGTAATCAATCAGTCATAAAGTTAAGCATATTTTAATACGGGTAGGTTTCCAATGACGTGAGTTCGTATCCTGGTCGAGAAGCATGCACTTGCATGCGCTTTTTCTGACATATTATTGTTAAGGTAACAATGCGCTGATAGTACGTTTACTACCAGCGCAGCGCAGCGTTTTCCTTAAAACGTGGTAAAACTTGCACATCGAATAAGCCGCTGTGTCGAACTCGCTAATCCGCTTTGGACAAGTCTTAGTGTCGCCGGTATACCATCCGTTTCACTAATAATGGAGAAGCCCGAGCCCAGCAGGAGGACGATTATAAATTGTCATATAACAATTTTAACACAATGATTTATCTATTTTTCTAAATTACTAAGTAAATAATAAAATATATCAGAAAGAATATCTAAGATATGTTTTAGCGGAAATTTGAAGAATGATATTTTGTTGTACATGTGAGTTTTTGTTGGATATGAACAATAGTCGTATAATGATGGTTTTTAAGCTAAATTTGTTAATTTATGTAAAAAATTCCAGTTGTTTAGTGTATTTTTGTGTTGCCACAAGAACTCCTTTTCTTGTCAGTTACAGATCTACATTTGATATGATCTGAATCCTCCAGGATTATATGGGTCCGGCTTTACCCTGGTACCTATTTGCTTTAAGATTTTTATAAATTATAATATTGTTGATTGATAAATAAACAACGATTTCAAAATCTTACAAAGAATCTCCAGGATATGTGATAGCTTCTAGAAAACATACGATATTCACATCATGAACCAAGGGTAGTATTCAGTCAAAACAAATTATTAGTCAACAGGCTATAATGCCTGTTGAATAACCTTGATAATGACTTATTATGTTTAAATATGCATACAACTGCGGTACACTGCAGATAATTCTGATTGCATTACAAGAATTTGACTTTAGATTAATACATTTCGCATAAATACACCTTATGTTTTTGGAATAGGGTTTGTTTTTGTAATAATACACCGTCAATTGGAATTAGATAAATTAGAGAAGCTAGCGTGTGGACATGAAACTGGTCGTTTATATTGTAGGCACGTGCCTTCAATACATTAATGGGTAAGGTCAAAAGAAAAGTGATAAATGACGGCGGTATTGGTAGCCATTTTATATGTTGGGAAATATTATTTATAATGATGTATAATCACGAATGGAAAATTCTACGAATGACACTTTATATATACATAGAATAGGGTCGATGACTGCCAAACCAATAAAGGCACATTTTATCATCTTGCAAAACATAGCAGCCACCTGGATTTTGTGCAAGTATACAATATATGACGTCACACTTTTGTAGAAAAGGAATCAATAACACAGTGATTTTATTATTTGAACAGTAATTAAGAATTATTTCTATGATGATACTTTAACATTAAGATGGTATGTGTTTTAATGTAAATGATGTTTGTTGTAACTTTCATAGCAGGATATTGTTAATTTGGCAAGAATACGATCATTAGTTTAACTTAAACAAACGAACAAAATGTACTAAATAATGCATGCCATTAATATTTATAACAAGTTCTGTGCGTGCTTGTACACGTGATTAAACTTTAAATGTTTAAGCAATAACAAATAACAACTTTAACTCTTTATTGGTAGAATTTATTTCCGAATAAAATAACGTCTTCAACGATCTACTAGGGCCACAGATCATAGAAACATAGTGACTGTGTTTCTATGATCTGTGACTAGGACGGATAGTAATTATTACAACTATCAAATGACAAAATTAACCTGTTATAGACTATTAATTAATTACTGACGGCCTCTGTGGTTGAGCGAGCTAAGCCTTTGCCGGCTTACCTCACTGCAACGCAGAGGCTCCGGGTTCGATTCCTGGTATAGTAAATTTGGGAAACGTATTTTCTCCGTTATTTACTATGGTCAGAATGGTCCGTTGTACATTACCCATAACACAAGCGTATCTTGCTTAATTTGGGGATATACAGTGTGTGTGCTTGCTGCCGATTTATTATTATTATTATTAATTGGATATAATGATGCAAACACGATCTAACACACAAGATGATAATGTAGAAAAGCCAACGAAACTCTTTTTCAGATAAGTATACACAACTTACTTAAGAAAGAAAGAAGATATTTTTAGAACATATATTATAGAACGCAATTTAGATTTTAGAACATAGAACATATAGAACCGCAATCAACTCACAACTTTAGGAATAACTATTCCAGTTATTTATAAAATTGTGAGTTCCGGTTTGTATAACTACGTCCAATAATGAAATATTATTTTTACGATGATATTATTTTAAATACTTATTAAAGGGTCCTTGTATTGTTGATTCCTTGTTATATTATTGCAAACTAAAGTTTAAACATCCGTTTTCGCCGGCGGAACCGCTATACTGCTACAGCGGTATAGCGGTTACACCGCCCTAGACAAATATTAAAACAAAGAGCAACACTTACAAATCTTGTAACAATTTTTGGAATGATAATGTAAATATTTTAACTTTTAGTCGCAAGCGATACCCCTTCGATGTCAATTCTGCGAGCTGTCAGTTACCTTGGTTCTCTTACGGGTATTCTTATTTTTGATTATTTATATCCATTAAAGAAACATCTCACATAGCTAGTTCCATTACCCGCTTAACGACTGTAAATTATGTAGACCAGTCCCACCGTCATTGTCTACGTCTCTGCACAGTTTGTTGCCATAGAAATAATTGAGTATATTTAATTTAAATAATAATTTATTAATTGTCTGTTTATTTACTTAGAAAACATGTCATGGTCAGTAATAAAAAAAACTAGAAAATGATTTTTCTTACTAGCCGCGTTGATACAGTGTCATTGGAACAAATTCAAATTTGATTTTTTATTATTAATAGACATTGTATGTATTTAACTATACATTGATTACACTTACGGCTATTTAAATACAAGTATGAAGAGACTATTTTTAGGGCTTAATAACGGTCGAAAATACATATAAAGTTATGGTGCGAACAACATGTATCCTCTTAATGTTCTTTTGTTTTTTAATATCAATTTTCTCTCTTCATATTAAATTGATCATATATTGATACGTGCAGTTTTTCATTTTTAAAATAATTACAATCCGCTAAGATATTACTACTCGTATTTAAAGAAGTATTTTACATACGCGCCAGCACTCGCTATGAAGTTACAGGCATACGTCGGAGGAAAATGCAAGATGAACATGAAAACAAACTAACGTAGAAATAAATCCCTATAGGGAGTTATCTGTCTCTGTAAATGAACAGATATTTAATACGATGATGATGATAAATGGAATACAAAAAATGTGTGTGCAGTTCATACGCATAGAAGTGAAACTTCAGAGAATATACTCACAGATAATTCTTTTCTATATTTATATTAATAATAAAAGTTATTCATATAAATATAATGCCTTTAGCCTCCATCCGTCAACACATTATAATTCAAAATAAACTTCTTGAGTATCACTTTCAATTTTTCGCTGTTTTAGTCAAAAAAATATTATTATTAGTTTTATTTCGGTCCAAATTGTACCTATGTTTAATTATCGGTCTTATTGACTCTATAATGTGTGCTGCATAATGTAAAACTCGTATCTCATTCTCACAGACTTAGTCCTATAGATTTATGTGTTTGTCTTTGTAGTATCTGTCGCTTTTTAATTTCATCGAGTTTCAAATCGCAACGATTCCAAAGAAGATTAATTGCAATTTTTTTAATAAAAATATTTTCTTAAATATATTTGTATTTGTAATCTCCATTAGTTTGGATTGTAAAATAATAAGTTGGGGAAAAAGTCTTTTCGCATGTAGTATGTATGAACTCGTAATAAGATCTCTTTGGCTATACCATTTGTATCTGGCTGGTTTTGGTTTCATTAAAAAGTTTTAATATTAAAGAAGACAATTCCAAATTCAAATTAGGAAATAGTGCGATTTTCATTTGTTTTTCTTATTGTTAAAATGAGTGAATCTAATGAAGAAATTCGATACATTTTAAAATTTTACTACAAAAAAGGTAAAAATGCAACACAAGCCGCGAAAAAAATTTGTGATGTTTATGGACCTAATGCAGTATCTGTGAGAGTAGCGCAAATTTGGTTTAAGCTTTTTCAATCCGGAAATTTTGGTATCAAAGATGCACGTCGCTCTGGTCGTCCTGTTACGGACAAAATTGATGCCATTTTTGAAAAAGTGGAGCAAGATCGGCATATTAGTCGTTACGATGTAGCTGGAGAACTGAGAGTTGACCACAAAACGGTTTTGGCGCATTTGAAAAAAGCTGGGTACACAAAAAAGCTCGATATTTGGGTGCCTCATGAGCTCACTGAAAGAAACCTAATGAACCGTGTACTCATTTGTGATTCTTTATTACGGGGTAATGAAACCGAACCATTTTTGAAGAAGCTGATAACTGGTGATGAAAAGTGGATCACGTACGACAAGAACGTGCGAAAAAGATCTTGGTCCAAGGCCGGTCAGGCTTCACAGACTGTGGCGAAACCCGGATTAACTCGCAACAAGGTGATGCTGTGTGTATGGTGGGATTGGAAGGGCATTATTCATTATGAGCTGTTACCGCCAGGCAGGACCATCGATCCTGAACTGTACTACGAACAATTGATGAGATTAAAGCAAAAAGTTGAGAGAAAGCGGCCGGAATTAATCAACAGAAGGGGTGTGGTTTTTCACCATGATAACGCTAGACCTCACACATGTTTAGCCACTCAGCAAAAATTACGAGAGTTTGACTGGGAGGTGTAAATGCATCCGCCGTATAGTCCTGACCTTGCACCTTCAGATTTTCACCTGTTTCGGTCTCTGCAGAATTCCTTAGGCAGTGTCAGGTTAACATCACGAGAGGACTGCCAAAACCACTTGTCGCAGTTTTTTGATCAGACGCCCCAAAATTTGTATAGCAATCGGATCACGTCCCTACCTACAAGATGGCAAAAAGTTATCCAACAAAATGGCACCTACATACTTTAGTCAAATGTAAATAAACTTTATAAAAAAACCTTTTGAATTTTTATATAAAATGCGAAGAAACTTTTTCCCCAACCTAATATTTGCTATCTCAATTGGTTTCGAATGTAAAATTATATTGGAAAATATGCAAATCATAAATTAAGTATGCAACAATGGTCATGTTTATTTGTTTTGATTCTTTACTTTGTCTACGAACAACAACTGTCTCTTCAGAGATTGAAATCAGCAGATAATTTTAACCTTTAATTGCATCAATGTTCAATATATCTTATTACATTATATTCTGAATATTTCTGCAGAAAATATAATTTGTTTGTGAAACATTAGTTCGATATACCTAACTAAAACACTGAAAATACATAACTATTACGTACGGGTACGGGTACGTTGTATATTACCCATAACACAAGCGTAACTTGTTTAATTTGGGGATATACAATATGTGTTTGTCTGCCGATGATTATTATTATTATTATTATTTGTAAGTAATATGTATGAATATATTAATGACTTCATGTCAAATGTCAATCCTGTATTGAAATAGAAAAAAGGAATCATTATAATTTTGTCATTTCTGTCCGGTCCGTCTGTCCACTTATGTATATGATACACTCATATTACTATAAAACTATTGACTCTTATGTTGTAGATGAAATATGATAACAAAGTGTCTTCTATGCACCACTATACCACTTATTGAGACAGAGAATCGGGATGATAAAAATCAGCAAGCATGTATGTATAAGTATGTACATTGTTTTTCTTAGAAGATTATTTTGGTATAAGTGGTACAACACACATACGATTTTTGCAATCAATTAAATGATAAATTAATCAATCAATCTATTTAATGATGTTTAAATGTGTTATGCCCGGTTTCTGAGGTTACCAGTTATGAGTTCAATAACAATGAATTCCATAAAGTTATGTAATAGATAAACTTAAGTTAACTGTTAACCTACAACTAGTACCAAAACCCGCCACTAGATGGATCTATTTAAGAAGGAATATCTAATATTTATTTACATCAAACAAAGACGTCAACAACAAAATGTCAAACAATAGATATGGAATAGATAAACGCCTAATATTGGTCTGTTAAGTTGAACCTAGTTTACCTAACTATCGTACGATTGTGTGTTCAAAAACGCAATTTTATAAGTTATTGAACCGATAGCGCTAACGAACAGATAAACTACAGTTAAAAGTACCTCAGAAACCGGGTATTAGTCAACTTAAATAAAATCTAGATATATAAAGTAGGAGTGGTTTTAAATTAACCATCAAATCATACAATTTAACTAAAACTGTATAAAAATAATTATCTTATAAGAAAAACAGGTTATACACATACACATTATTCTGCCCTCCTTAACGCAGTACTTGCAAATAGCGGTTTCGATAAAAACGCGGTAAACATATCTTTAGATATCTAGACAACATATCCTTGCTATGTAACTTTTTAGTATATCTAAAAAACAATAAAAAAATCAAGCTTTATGTATGGATTTGCGCCTTGGGATACCATTTCTGCAAAAAATGAAAAACCCAAAAATGTTGATTACTGCAAGTCAGTGCAAGTGCAATTAGTAGGGCAGAATTATATACGTGGGACAATAAATTTCACAATGTTTTATGTGACTTTTTAAATTAAACATTGAACTTTTCTAAATTAAATTGAATTGATTTTATTCTAAAACCGTAAAATCGGTGCTTTCCTCTTCTTTTGAAATGCTAATAGCAGCCGGTAAATTAGGAAAAAAATGTGAAGGAGTTAAAACTAAAAAAATAACGCTTTCCACAAAAATTGGTTTGATCAAGAATTCAAGATGTGTTAACTAGTTTATTAAATTCGAACTTTTCCTGTTATACGCTTATTTAGGTTTCCGTAGCCAAAAAAGTGGTGAATTTTCTTCGCCACTACGGAACAATACAATTTTATGAATATGTGGTTTCTTTAAATATAATGAGAATTGAAGTGGCTGATCTTAATTGCTTTTAAATTGGGTTCAAAACATCTGTGATTCATTCAATGCCTATCGATAATGGAATCATATTGGAACGATGATGCAACCAACTACTGTTTAAGAAAACGACTAGTAGGTATGTATGTACTTAGAACGACGCAGATCAAAACTTTAATCGGTTTCTGATTAATTAACTGTAAGTAATGTGAGCATGTACGCGTAGAGTTTAAATAATTTGCCAAACTCAAAAACAGTTTTAGTGATTATAAATAAATCGTAAGTGTATTTCTAAACACAAATCACACTTTGTTATCATCAAAAGTGATATAACCTTGTTTAACTAACGTATTTTTGTTTTTACCATTATTCATTCAAAATTTATTTGTAGATCCTAGAAACTTGTTTCCTAATCCTAATAACAGGTCTGGTGGCGTATGAGGCGTATGTATACCCTTAAATTCAAATCAGCCTTAATCTGATGACATTCAGATTCAAAGCGCAGACGGAATCGTTAAAATTTTAACTCTCTTGATAAAAATACTACCAATCATGCTGAATTCCACATTATACTCGTAAAAGTTGGATCTTATCTTCTGGGTGCAAACAGCTACAGAATTAAGTTTGAAGGTCAACTCAGCTTGGTCTCAGGAAGGTATATAAATGTTAATAAAACGGACGGTGATCTCATGCAAGGTTTACCTACCTTTATTATATACATACATATACAGGTTTACCGATACATTATTTTAGTTGTATTGTAATATATCAGAAATTTAGGATAAGAAAATTGAAAATGTTTGAGTGGTATCGATAACTTGATTACTAAGATAATGGGCTTTAATAAGTCATCATTAGAATCATTCTACAAAATATTTTTATTTTAGGAAATGAATGATAGTACAATTGTACTCATAAAGTTACTTCACTATGCTCGAGAACATTTAAAAACTAGATGTATAATGTATACATCTACTAAATAGGTACCTAACTACTTTTGCTATATCGAGTATTAAAGTAATATCTATCTGGAATTGTTGATATAGTTATCAATTGGTTGAAATGATTATACGATACTCACTTTCCCTTGAAGTAGTCCGATATCTGGGTAACTTTCCAGAAGATCTGGAACAACAGCATCAACACCGTATGGTTTATCCATGTGTACAGTTTGTAGCAACTCTCCATTGCGCCGGCGCTTTCCTCGCGCTCCCACATAAATTTCGAAACCGAAAATTCACTCATCCGCCACACGTATTTGCAATTGTAATTCGAAAATGCCCGACAATTTCAAATTTGAATGTGCGCGCTTCGTGCAAGAGTACTTCTATTAACTGTCTATGGAACGGTTTCCCCGGGGATGCGGTATGCGACACGTGCGGCCTGTCCCGACAATAAGGGTAGTTTGTGGTGGGGCTTATCAATCGAATCGAGCGGCCGAAACTAAAATAGCGTCTATTAAACTCCGAGCTCACGATAACTTTGACCACGCTCGATCAGCGGTGCACGCGAACTGGTGGCCATGAGAATTCCACTACGAGTCGCCCCGCGTCGAACGAATGACGAAAGATGACTCAGTTGTATCACGTTGTAGATATCGAGCATTTGTTGCTTTTCTTCGTCTGTTGCGGAACGCAAACGTTTCGGAGCCCGAGCACCGCGATAATGTCACACAATATGGGCACGAATTCTCACTGACATCTGAATGTCGGAGATAAAATGTTATTTAAACACGTGAATACCAGATCACTTCACATATACAAAAGATACCCTTAACAAAATAAACAATACACCTGTCAGCCAGTGTCTCATTATTTTTTTTTGAGTATTCAGGTATTTTATCAGAGTACAAAATCTAAATAAGGCTACGTCAGCGCCGATTTTCAAACTGAATGGCGTTAGGTAACAAAACTGTTTAACTTAAATCATGAAAGAATTTTCTTTCTGTAGCTACTTACTATATTCAATTCAATATATTATAGACCTTGTAGAATAGTAAACACTCAGGTAGTGGAAAAGGAAGTTAATAATATGACCTTTCTGTTTATCAATCGATTGAGTTAATACTTGTTAGGAAAACCTGTTTATGTACCCATCTATAATGAGGTTTGTTTATTCGTGAAGCCGTAGAATAGAGTTGTTAAGTGAATGCGATCTTCATGCTTACTCAAATAAATCCAGAGAGCAGGTTAAGGTTTCTGATCAAACCTACACTTCTACAACATCCAAGGTGACCAAGTGATGATAGGTTAGACGATTATGAAGTGTCTGTCATGTCTTTGATTTCAAAATAAATGCCAAATTTATCTATACAATAATTTCCAATAATAACTGAACGTTTTTAGAGATTTTGTCTGTCAGTTTGCCTGAAAGTTTGCTTCGAATAACTCACGAAACAGATCAACGGATTTTAAAGATCAAATCGGGAGTTTTCTATTCAATTTTCAACTGTTTAATTTCGATATCATCCAGGATTCGAAAAAATATATGATCCAAATTCCGTGCGAACCAAAGTGGCAAGCACAGCTAGATGATATCTTCACGAGTCAGAAGGTAATTTAATACTATGTGAAATAGGAAGGTTAACACTGAATATAGCGACGGTGTCAGATTAAATTTCGGCATTACAAATTATTGAGCGCCAAACTGATTTATTTTAGCTAATCACGGCATTTTCGCGTAAAATACCAAACGTGTAACTGCGGTAGCTGTCCCATTCTCCGGGATAAAAAGTAACCTATGTATGTTCAGATCCGTTATTCTAAGTACCTCTAAATGTCAAATATCATAACAAGTAGATCATTCAGCTTTGCTCCATGTTCGTCCTCATTAATAAATGTACATGTATGTTCATCAACCATTACCAATACTGCGTTTACACTCTTTATACACAAACCCAGGGGCGGTGGCCGATGATTAGGATCCGGCTGGCCTAAAATAACTGCCCAAGAAATATTCGGACGGTGTTGGGCACCTGCATAACAAACTGGTAACAGCCAGATACGCAGGGGAACAAGTCACCAGGGCCACAAATAAAGGATAAATAAGGCTACGGGGTTTATTTGTGGGCCGATTTATTGGGTCTGCTGCTTGATCCATTACTACATCATGGATTGGAAAGCCTGTGGCGATAACGTAGTGTTAGTGTTCGTGGATGATACCGGACTACAGATGGGGCGACAAGCCGATACCTCGCTCGCCTATGTTCAGAAGTGGGGTGTACGTAATAAGCTAAAGTTCGCACCGCACAAAACCTGTGCGATGATAATCACGCGGAGACTTAAGTACGACAACCCAAGACTGAGTATGGGCGGGGTTGACATTAGCATGTTGCGGCAAGTAAAGATCCTGGTATTTTGACTATCGACTGCGTGTTGACGTTCAACGCCCACGTAGGCAATGTTTGCGCTCGGGCGTTGGGACTTTACAAGCAATTGTCGAGAGCCACCAAGGTCAGCTGGGGTCTGCACTCAGAGATGATCAGGTCCATATTCACCGCCGCAGTTGAACCGAATGTCATGGTAGGGGTGCGTAAGCAGCTAGGCGCTGTACAGCGGGGGTTCGCCCTGAAGCTGTGCAGGGCCTACCGCACTGTCTCCTTGAACTCGTCAATAGTGCTCGCAGGAATACTCCCTCTAGATCTCCGCATACAGGAGGTCGCTGCATAATATAAGGCAAAGAGAGGAGTAGTCCTGTCAGCGCTTAAGGACAGGTAGGTGGAGCGGAGGGTTGACTATGCACTTACTTCCCACCCGGCTAGTCATATTGAGTTACAGTTCGTGTGTTTGGTAGACCAGACAGACGTCGATAACCACCGCCACCAAGCAGTACGTATCTTCAGAGATGGCAGCAAAATTGAAGGGCGGTGGGTCACCATTGTTCTTTTGGGGCAATGATGCTAAAACCTATAGCCGGAAATTGAAGCTGTCCTCTTACTGCACTGCACTGTTAGCCATATGCAAGGCAACGAAGGTGATTCTGTCTCGACAGAACCAGAGGTCAGATTCGGCATATATAGCGACTCGATGTCGGCACTCCAGACGGTGGTGATCTGGTGTACTACGCACCCACTCACTGTCGAGGCAAGGCGTACCATATCACGGAGTGCAACCAGGCCAAAAGGGGATACAACTATTCTGGCTGAAGGGCCACGCGGAGGTGGAAGAAAACAAACGTGCGGACGCTCTGGCGAAAGCCGGTGCTCGTTCCCTGAAAAGAAAGCTGCATAATGACCGGTGCCCGATTTCGTTTGTCAAACTGTTGATCCGTATTGAAACCTTTGACCAATGAAACCGGAGATATAGGGGCGAGCCAACTGCGTCCGTTATGAAGGTATTCTTCCCCGACGCAAGGGTCGCTAAAAAGGCGATAGAACGTATCGATACGACACAAGTGTTAAACCAGATCTTCACAGAACACGGAGGGTTCTCTAATATTTGGCTTATTTCAATTTGAAGGAGAACCCCTCGTGCTCTTGTTAGCCCAAAACCCCTTTGCGTGTTATTTTTGATTGCCCTATCTTCGCGAGGGAGAGAAACTCCGCGGAATGTAGCCTAAAGACTTCAATCAAAATTGAGAATATACTCAAACTTTGACGAAAAAGCTAGTCAAAGATTTCCTACATATCGCAATGGTAATAGTAAAAAAGGTTATAAACAAGAATAAAGACAGAAGTAATGCTACTAGTGTATAGTAGTTTACACCACAGTTAGCATTAAAAATGTAGGTAAAAATTGTAGTAAATAAGTTTTTAAATAAATGTAAAATTAAATAAGGAATATAATAATTAGACACTAATGTTTTGTATCTAGAGAGTATGTTTTAATAGGATTAAAATAATTATATTAAGAAAAAGAAGAGCCTCCTTTTTTCCATAATTTGAAGATTGTGTAAGAAATTTAAAAATTGGCTTGAAATTTACCGCTTCTCCAAAATCTGTCGCCCTAGGCTCCAGCCTACTCAGCCTATTGGTAAATCCGAGACTGCCCAAACCGTATAAAATACAATATTTTTTCAAAATCTAAACACATTCAATTCGATTTAAACTTTAATATACAATATTAGAATGGAATTTCCATTTCCTCGCAAATCTGGATCAAACATTTATTTGATATTATGAATTTATGTATTAATTTTATTTATTATAATATTTTCTTAAGTTTTCGCGACTAGTACACATAATAAAACACGTTTATTATTAGGTCTAGTTAATTTTATTTAAAACTAGCTGCGCCCCGCGGTTTCACCCGCGTGGTGATGGAAAATCGTTATATTTTGGATAATTCACACTATATCTTTATAAATTATACCCTGTGTGTTATTCTGATGTGTAAGCTATATTACAGTAAAGTTTCATCAAAATCCATTCAGTAGTTTTTGTGTGAAAGAGTAACAGACATACATCCATACATTCTTACAAACTTTTGCGTTTATAATATTAGTAGGATTAAGACAATATAAACTAATATAATAAAAGAAAAATTAACTTATTGTTAGTTATTATATATTCTACCTATATAGGTAGAATATATATATATGAGGGAATATTCCCTCAAGTATACTATAAGTAAAATACTGTCCCTAGGTCAGTCTTCTATGGGTAAGATGACTAAGGTGCTCAGAAGGCTAGGCTACGTTTCCTCGCTGGATCGCCATACTGATCCGTTATCCGAAGCAGGCACCAGCCTTCTTATCGCCTGGAGAGTCAATGAGTCGTTTTGATTTTTTTTTGTAGAGGTTCATGGCCTCAGGACCCTACGGTTCATGAGCTCAACAGCAAACAGCACAAACATATAACTCTAACTGAGGGTTGCATGCGTGGGTCGCTTGAGTGATTCAGTTGCTTCTGCCGCCGAACCGCCTGATCTTGATGTGTTTGATAAATGGGATATGGGATTTGGTAAATGCGGTCAACGTGTCCACGCAGGTCACATCGCATACCAAATGCTTGCCACGTCGCTAGGGAATTAGTCTTTCCGTCAGGACACCTACCGTCGTCACGTGCAATACCGTTTAGCTTCAAGAAATTTACGTTATATTTTAGATTTTTTAACTTAAACAATAAAAAATAACTTCATTCCTAGTGACTCAGAAAGTATGTTAAAGCAGCCACTTTGCGTTCTTAAGAAAACATAATTTATTTAAATTATTTCTTGTTCACATATATATTGTATTTCAAATAATCAGTGTTACATTTGAGTTATCAGATGCCATTTTTCTGTGCCATAATTCTATTTTATGGAAACTATTGTAATAATTGCAGCACTAATACATATAATAGTAGGTAGTTGTGCGCCATATGCTATTTCTATTTCTACATCAATACATTGTCCAATGATTATTATTTATTTATTGACTCTCTATAAAATAGATGAAATCCTCCCTCATATACACATACACGTCGGCTTAAAGTCTGTCCGTTCGGCTGTCTCTTTTTGTGTGTCACAGTCACTTTTCTCCGAGTCTACTATGTCTAGACATATATATACACCACCATATATCTTATGTAACTGAGAGTTGAAAAATAAATCTGTTTACAAAGTCAAGTAACTCATTTGGGTATCACTAGTCAGATCTTGAAAAATTATAACCATGTTCTTTAATTAGCTACTTTCTTATTTAGGTCATAGTTGGCGAGTTAGATCCAAAGTCTTCAAAATTGTGTCCCCTCTATGTTTTGAAGTATGAATTGGAATATACTAAATATGAATTATTTTGGCCATAAACGTATTTTACATAAACAAAACTCTCAATTGTAACACTTTAACAGTATCAGTAAATTAAACTTTCATCTTGTTGTTTGAGTCACTGTGAGCAAAACAAAAACAAAAGGGCCACAGAGAAAGTAAATACACCTTGTTGAAGGTTCTCCTCAAAGGCCGGCAAACGCCGGTAATGCTCCTTCCGCTTCGGCTCGGAACAAAATACACAATTTATTAAATACAAACTAGACAAACACCCAGTAGAAATGTAGCGCTTAAAGCTCCAGAAGACTACAATATGATTCCACAAGACAATCTTCTCGCGTTTTTGGACTTTTATTATTTACATCACATTTTTAAACAAAATCAGTCGAACACAAAAAAAAAAAACAATTTTTGACTAATGATATCTATAACATTATAAAATTCTAAAATTGCCGTGTTGTTATTACAAAACATTGAAGTTATTAAAAACAGAACCATTGGAATAAACTATATAAACGACGGAGAACACGATACATTTTTTTTAGATTTCTTGCCTGTTTGTCTGTTTCTTCGGGATTCGCGTGAAAACTACGGGACCAATTTTGATGCGGTTTCGCTGATCGACAGCAAATTCTTAGACTTAAAATCTGCGCTACTTTGTATCTTAGGAATCCCGCGGGATTTTTCTGGGAATGATTTAAATGGCAGATTAAAAAAACGAATTCAGTGTGATTTTTTCAGTGATCGATAGCAAATTTTATGTAATAAAAAGTGTGATATTTTCTATCCCGGGAATCCCGCGGAAATTTCAAGTCAAGCGTGGATGAAGTCACGGTCATATCCTAGTAATAGAGTATTTTTATTGCACACACGAAAACACAATGAGTTGAGTACATCAGAATGAACAATATTTTGTTCATTACGCTACAATGTTTAGACCATCTACAATGGGACTTTTCCTTTTACACTGTTTAATGTCAAACCCACGTATTTATTATATTCATCTTTGTTACAACCCATGATTCACGTTTTACATGTTTTGTAAAACACAATCTTCCAACTTTCCAATTTTACGAGCAATACGTTTAAAAGCAATACCAAATAAATTTTACATCGTCAGCATTAATACATCCGTACAGAAATGGGGTTGGCGTTGTCTCGAGGGTTAATGTTTGGTCTACTTTCATCTATGTCGAGTCAATAACTTACGTACATGACACCTGTATCAAGCCAGCAACTTTTTAGTAGGAATCGAGGTCAACGAATACATAATGTCTCTGCAACATACAACTTTTACAGGCCATTATTTATGTAAATTTGGATGGCCCGCACCATTACGTTTATGGCCCAATTTTTTACTGCGCAATGCGTTTAATTTTCTCATTGTCGACAAACTATCCAACACTTTTACTTGATGTTGTCTGTTTGTCTATAGTCTATAGGTTTTAGAGGTGCAATTATAATGAAAATCTGGTTTTCATGTGAAAATCTCTAACAGACAGACGTACAACAATAAAAAAGTGATGTTTTTGGAATCTGCTGGTCCGAATTAGAACCCCCAATTTAAGTCATTGTACACAAACTCAACTCCTCTAAATATTTATTATTCGTCCACTTTGGACGAAAAAGGCAAATTTTTACGTGTCCTAATAAGTTGAGACCGCTCCCGGAAAAAATCCGTAAGAATCCCAGAATACAAAGTATCATAGATTTTAATTACACAGAATTTGCTATTGATCAGTGAAAATAGTATATCGGAATTCGATTTTATTTTCAACCGGGCCACTTTAGACTGCTCCCAAGAAAATTCCCGTGGGATTCCCGAGATACAAAATATCGCAGATTTTAAGTCCGGGCATTTGCTATCAATCAGTGAGAACAGCATCGTAATCGGCCCAGTAGTTTTTACGTGAATCCCGAACAAACAGACAAACACAAAAAATCTAAAAAACAATAGACTACACTTTTACAATTTTATTATATTATAGATAGATATATAATAATACCTACAATATGCTTATGTATACATTGTTTTTCCTTAGAAGAACATTTTCGTACAGGATTTTTGCAGTGAATTAAATGATATTTAAATGTCCTAGACAACTCAAACCATATCTAAAGATAGATATTAAACAGAAAATGTTTTATGTTAATCATCTAAAGTTTAATTTAACTAAAAATTTATCCAAAAAATTATCTTATAACAAAAAACAAGGTATACTTAGATGTTTTATTTATTCATCTGTCAAACGGATTCATAATATTTGTTGTGAATTTTTCGAAACGTAAACATAGATCTTTTTAAGTTCTCACAACTAACACACAGACATTTTGAATAATATAGGTACTTATTCATAACAGATGATTTATAGTTTCTGAAGAAAGCCTTTGAGTAAGACTGTAAGAAACACCGAATATCTTCAAAATATGTAGGGACACATAGTTATAATTTGACGTATTTAAATAACCAAAGTGAAAACATGAACTTTCTAATTGGATATAATACTGCATATCGCAGGCAGTCAGTATGTTTTGGCGATTATACGTTTAATGGGCATTCATTACACCATTCACCATAGGGCACTTTCTAATCTATACTAGTATAAAAACGTGAAAGTGATTTTGTTCGGATGTTTGTACATTTGTTCCCTCCCTTCTTCTTTTAATTATTACATTTGAAACGTTTTTTAAATATTCTTACACACGTACTCTAAAGATCAGTAATGAACATGGGATACTTTTAATTATGGAATATGAAATAGTTCCCCTGAAATAGTTTCTTACTAAACGTTACGCGAACTAAACCACGTGGAAACACGAAAATAAAACGGCACTTTTTATTCTAGAGACGGTTTTGTCTGCTGTGTATGTATCACAGCTGATCATCTGAGGAATTCTATGGCTATACATTGCAATCCACATACTTATTATGTCTTGAGTGTCTAATGTAGTGTCATCGTGAGAAACTCTAATAAAAATGTTTAACGTTAAAGTAGGTCACTTAGTAGGCAAAGTTCATTCATGTCTTAAATAATAACTTTCATATGTTAAAATTTCATATTTTCAATGTCGTAATTAATGGAAATTTTATTCATAAATTATAAGTTAAAAATTGTAGGAGTAAGCTTTATGCTATATTAAAGTAGGTACTGACGGCATGCACGTGTCGTGTAGTGACAGCGGCCGGCGAACATTAGAGCAGGCTGTAATCGTTGTCAAAAATCAAAACCTGTCTTAATTAATATTGAAAGTTGGACTGTAATATTCATTTTGCAATTTACAGATGAACTCATCCTATATGATTACGAGTCAAACGCAGCTACTCATTTTTATTTGTTGATGTACAATCTGAGTTTTTCTACAGATATTGTTTTTAGTTCCATTAATGTTTTGGTTAAAATGTACCCCTTATAAAAGCGTATCCTTTCTTTCCGAGTCATATTATTTTTTGTCAGAAAGTACTGGGCCTATATGACTGAAACTTAATGGAAATATGTAATGTCCTTAAAGTTAGAGAACTTTTGAACTATAAAGTGGAAAAAAACAAATAGTAGAGATTAAGAAATGCATTCAACGAAAATTGGTTTGAACAAGATCCCCTGAGTACAGTTTGAGAATAGGTATTCTTTTATTGAATACTTTTTTAGAATTTCGTATCGAAATAACAAAAACAGTGGACTTTCTTTGTTTCTACGGAGGAACCCTTCAATACGTGTGGTCTGACACGTACTTGGCTAATTTTATGTCATTGAATTGTCTCCCAGACACTGTATAATCTATTTTTATGTATACGACAGTTCTCAAAATGCATGAAACAAATGAAGACGCTATTACTGGAGCATAAGTCTGCCATATGTTTTAATTTTACAACCGTGGCACACATAAAGATCAGCATTTGGAATAGTATTAAGACGTAATGGAAAAAAACTGTTTTTACAAACAAACAAGTTTATTAGTTGAGTAATAAAGAAATTCTTTCTTCTTTCTCTCGTTAAATTATGCCTACTTCCACGACAGCGAGAGTGGTGAGTGAATTGGATAACGCGAGTATGCAAACCCAACATACTTTGAACATTTCGTTTTTATCCGAGCAGAAACGAAGAAAAAATGTTAATACCTGCGGCCAGGTGGCCTGTCGTAACAGGTAACAAAATAACCCTCAGCCAGGCTGGGTATATGCCCGTTGAATATGTACTATCTCTGGTCTAGACCATACCCCCATAATAACCTTGAGTTATAATCCTGCAGTAGTGCATCAGCTTGGCCAGGGCCCAATCCGCTTTTCGAGGCCAGCAGCAATTTGTTATCATGTTTGGTTTTGAAAATGTCCAAAGGTGGTGGTAACCACTTGTCATCAGGTGGTATAATACCTTTAATGACGGGGAAGAACATAGGCTAATTTTATTATCCCGTTACATGAAATAGATCCGGCGAGAGATAGATTCGAAGTTTATGTGAATGATGCTGCATGGTAAGGTCTAATCTTAATTGTTGGTCAACTGTACTGAAACCCTCACCATGCTTTGCACAGATACGCACTTGACCGATTTTTGTCTATTATTGAAGGTTTGCAAAAACCAACTTCTAAAACTAAAAAGTATAAAATAACTTAATAAAGATTTTTGACTAAGAATTTATTTAGTTTATTAAGAGACAAAATAATATAAAATTTTCTACATCTTGAAGTCGGTGCCGAGCAAACCATCAAAATGACCATATACAGTGTTATAACAACAAAATGTTGCAAAATATTTTAATTGGTGTTATTATTATTATTTTAATTTATTCAAGTAATAATGGTTTACTTTTCACCGACTTCAAGATGTAGAAAATGTTATATTATTTTATCTCTTAATAAACTAAATAAAGCCTTAGCCAAAAATCTTTATTAAGTTATTTTATACTTTTAAGTTTTTGAAGTCGGTTTTTTTAAACGAAGTTTTTTTTATTTGTTACTTTTTAGTGTCTAGCTATGGGTAGGCATACGAAAGGTGCCGCGCGCCTTAAAAAATATAGGTCCCAAAAAACGGGAACGGAAAATTTTCATAAAATGTAAACTACTGGGCCAAACTATGTTAAATTTTTAGGGGACTAAAGGGCAACTATTCCGCATCCAACTACAAAAGAAACACATAAATCTGATCATAAATCTCAGCGTAATCGGTGTACATACACAAAAAAACCAATCAAATTGAGAACCTCCTCCTATTTGAAGTCGGTTAAAAAAAACATATAAATACACGTGTTCCAAGTTCAGAGTTTAAAACTAGCCATAGGAACCTTTGCCAAGGTCACATTATATCATCAATACACCACGTAGATCTGAATACTCATGTATTTGTAACATTAACACTGTGTGAATTTTCCGTTTCCGCTGCAGACGATTGATCGTTTATGATAATTTACACATTATCGACGAGTTTCACCACGACGAGTTTATTTACTGAATCTATACCAATAATTAAATTTTAAGTATTTTTTCGTGTTTTCGAAGCTATGAATGATGGCCTCCTATGTGTATGACTTAAGGAGCCATCCACAGATTACGTCAAACGAATTCAATGATTTTTGAGCCCCCGTATTTTTTTATAAAATGTTAATAATATGTAATTCAATCATTTGTAACATAATTTCCACTACAGTATATTCTAATAATATAATTTAATTAATTTAGTCAGTTTTAAGGAATTACAAACGAATGTCGATACGAATGTCATATGCAGTATTTTGGAGTCAAAATTCATATAAAATTATATGACGGGGTATAACCGTCCAACGGTTTATTTTACTTTTGACAGGTCGATCATTGGTCAATTCGTGATGTACTAAATTGTTACCAATTGGATTTTATATGAAAATCGAGTTTCACTATCAATATATTTTCTTAAATAATTATGCCTAATTATTATACTATAGACTAATATATATATGTGTGTATTTAATTTATAAAATATGTGGTTTAAGTATGTTTAATTATGATATACCTAATAATCTGCACCATCTACATCGCCAGATTAGGTTAAACTATTCCTTAAGTTAGGTTGCCTGGAAGAGATTGCTTTAAGCGATAAGGCCACCTATTGTTTCTATCATGACAATATTGTAGTTGTGCATTTTTGAATTTGTATATTTGGTGAGCAATAAAGTTTTATATATCTACATTTTACTCAATTCAATGCACCCATATAATTTTCCTTAGAAACCTATGTTGTGTAATAAATAAGCCACAAAGCACACATGTTCATACTAAAAAGTGAAATAAAAGCAACGGTATGACTTTATAATCCCTATTATCCCTATTAATATTATAAATGCGAAAGTAACACAGTTGGTCACATTCGTGAGACTCCTCCCTCCCTAGTGTGACATCACATATTTGCAATTTTACGTCAAGAACTTATTAAATTAAAATAGCAGTTTGTAATTTTTTAGTTTTATTTCCATTTAAATTATTTTTAATAATTTATATACTATTTTCATACAGATAGAGTTGGAAATATTTTGAAGTTTTTCGTAAATAGTTCAAACTTCGGGCTTTAAAGCTTAATATATGAGATTTTGAAATGTGACGTCACGAAATTTAAGACCCCTCCCACCCCTTGTCACACAATGTCAGACTTCCGTGGACCCTTTCCCCCTTTAACGTGAGACGTAATTTATGGATGACCCTTAGGCTCTGAAACTTGTCGATTGAAAAACGTCAAGGTTTCAATTCTATCTTTCGATTTGGATGAAGCAACCAAAGTGATATAAACATAAAATTAAGCCATTCAATTTAATTGAATATCGTCGTATTCTTTCAGTTCTGCGCCTCTCAACCAAATTGATTCAATTAGTTGAACTCTGTAATATTAGCTTTATGGACACCGATTGTGGAATGTATTAATTGAATAAATTAAAAATAGTTCATATTATAAAGTGTTTGTGGGAAGAAATTTTCATCTCAGCGCTATATTTCGTTCATGTGAAACATTTAGGGACATGTTATCTATCTATATACAACATATAACAAAATTGTAGAGGTCAAATGTCTGTACAATGAAAAAAAATGCTAAAAACCGAGTCAGCGGGATGTAAGAAGTGAAGTAGAACTAATTTAGAATTTTTCCATTTTTTTGTTTCTCTGTTTGTCTGTTTCTCTGTCTGTTTGTACCGGCTAATCTCCGAAACCACTGGACCGATTTAAATGAAATTTTTGTATGGTGGTAGCTTATATCCCTGGATACTTTTGATCCCGAAAAATTAGAGTTTCCGTGGGATAGATAAAAAAACCGCACCACGCGGACGAAGTCGCGGGCATTAGTATACTTGTTGGGCCGTCAGGCCGACTGTTGTGCTTCAGCAAAAAAACTTACTACATTTAAACTAAAAGATGGTTGAATGTAACGGAAAAATAGGTAAAAAAAAGATAAAAAGAAAATTAACAGAGCTTTTAGGCTTGCACTTTTAAGAACACCACCAAGTACCATTCCAAACATTAGTTGGATATTGAAGAACGAATAATCAAAAATTAAACACATTTTCAAATTAGTAACAAAAGATGTACATAGGTATCTAAATTACTTTATCTTCAGAAAGTTAGATAAATGCGTTGTTTAAAATACATAACAACTCCATTAACGATTATATTTGTCTCTTTGAGCGCCATCATTATTACTTTGATTACTTTATAAACTTTGGTATCGTATTGTTTATATTCGCTGGTCTTTTTAACCCAAAGAATTGAAAGAAATTTTCATTTCTTCGTTTGAATTTAATTTATTTGTGAGAAAAATAAAAGACGTAATTGTTGTTGTTAAAAAACTAAATGTTGATAAAACTTTGCACAACTTATAAAATATGGTGTGAAATATAATTATTATAGTCTAAGATTGGGTATTGGCGGTCACCTAAGGAAAAAGAATCACAGATCAGCTAACTATCAATATTTCTTTATTAATATTTTTGCCAATGAAACTTTCACTATTCTTTTAACTTCTTATTGATCTCAATTACTTTAATTGAGATAAATAAGAAAAACAAATTGGGCAAAATTAGCATTAAAAAAACTACTTTGATCGGCATTAAACACCATGGCAGGTAATATCGGTCACTAGATTGGTAATTCTGGTCAAGCTTTGTTCAGGCATAAATCGGAGACATAACCCTCAGAAGGAGTTGCTCATAGGACTCCACTAAAACCACTCTCCTCCCATGTGCCCCGCGCTGTGGTAGGAAGAGCGTGAGACTTAGAATGTAGTTACGCCCACGCTGATCCTAGCGCATCAGTGCTTGAGAATGCCCCGGGATAGGCAAACTCACTTCGTCAACAGGGGTGGAGAATCCTTTGCTCCCTAGATGCTACAGGCCCCCTCCCTGCAGCGGTATTTCAAGGAGGGAGATCATGCGCATATCTGCGCCTCCGGGATCCTGACTGACGTCGGTGCCTGCGAGACACATGCGGATTTGTACCTCTCTCCCTATCTCGTTCCGCGGCCTCCTTTTGATACATAACAGCCTCGCAAAAATTGGCCGCACCCACCCAGTGATCATCGCTATGCAGCATGGCTTGCACCAAACTGCCCAGCGAATCGATCGGACCTACGTGGCTCTCGAGTTCATATGCATGCAGCGGTATTACTGGGGGAGATTTTGCGCATATCTGCGCCTCCGGGACCCCGACTGACGTCGGTACCCGCAAGTATAATATGATACGCCAAGGTGCGAAAATCAGCTTGTGCTCCCCTTAGCAACAATTAAGAATGGCATTTAACATTTGTGTTTCATTTGTAAGGTTGAAGCCATTTTGGCAAAACGGAAACCTTATGCATTATTCATGTCCACCGTTTTGTCTGTTTTTGTATAACACATTCATTTTTTTTAGAAACGACTGTTTATATGGTTGAAATTTACAGAAAGATTTAATGTACCTATAGCGCTACATGTATGGTGTAGTATATTTAACTGAGTTAATTTTTTTAAATGTGTATGTATACATAGTTGTGTTACCCTCGGACGTCAGTCAGATGTTGTAAAATTATGAAGATGTTCTTTAACGGCATTTTTATTGAAGTTTATCAACTAGCGTCTCCTAGGTACCTGCGCCCAGGTGCCACGCACCCTTTGCGCCCTCGAGGAAAGATTGTCCTGGTTATTGGCTTCTTGTTTTGTTCATTGTGAAACAGTAAACAAATATCAAAAAAAACAAAAAAAAACTAATTATTAACTAATTTTAGTTGCGGCTAATACTGGCCAAAGTCACCAGCATTCCCCGCCTAGAAACATTTCCATAAAAACTTTTTTAGGACAAAAACATGCCTAGATAAATTCAAAATCTACTATCACTTGGAATGCTTGATAACTATGCTTCAACAATTATAAGTAACAATGAATGAAATGTGACATAACAAACACTCACCTCTTATTTAGGGACCTCAAAACTTTACTTCAGATATGCACGAAAACAATTAATGTCTGTTCATCCTATATATCGGCTGGGGAATGTCTGGGGATCAGTATATCATCCCGTGGTAGGTCTAGCTACCCCATCTGTAGGTGAGAATATGGGAGTAATTGTAGATACTGGTATTATATCCTGGCCGGTATTACCTGGTTTTATCCTAATCGTTTTTAGTCCGGTGTATGGAACAATTTCGTTGGGACACTGAAATATAGCCCACTGTCCTAACAAAGTTCTGCTGTGGCTAATAGTGATCTCTGTATCTCTCTTTTTCTTCACCTTTTCATAATTATTTGCGGTCAGCATAGTATGTCTTTTCCTACCATACTTCTCTGTTACTGCATACTGGCATGCATTTTCTTTTTTGATCTTTATTGTTTTTGTCACATGTTATCCTCCTCATTACAAGTCTATAACCACATTAAACTTTTCCTCTCAAGATTTCAAGAATACGTGAAATACTGAATTGTTCCCTTATGTACTCATTCTGGTAAAAGCGCACATCCATTCAACATTTCCTTCATCTGTGTGGAGACCTTTTAGCTCTATCATATACCAAACGTAATATAAATAGTCATTAAACTGTTTTTAGCAGTTCTACGCATTGCAAGTAATTATCTGTATTTATAAGACTTCATTATATAATTTCAAACCACCTCATCATCCCAATGACTTGCAAAAGGGTAACAGATCAATCAAAACGGTGAAAGGCGTTTTCGATCGACGACGATGTCCGGAAGTTATGTCATAGTTTCATGTAGGCCAAATATTATGTAGGTATAAACCATATTCCTTAAAACGCTTATAAGTGGACTATGTGCGGACTAGATGCGGCAGGGAGGGGCTGGTGGATGCTCTGGGAATTAATTTGTTGGACGTGTGTTTTTTCCAAAGCATTTTGTCGCGGTCCTAGCCGCCCCTACTGCCCCTACTACGGCTCTGTCAAGGGTGAAAACGTTGATTTAAATTATGTAAAATTGTATGATTAGGGTAAGATGAGGCTGACAGGATGGCGTCATCACCTAAAAAAACCTAAATAAATCAGATTAAAAACAATAGGTACTAAATTAGTTCGCAGTTCACAATTATCTTAACCTTCGATAGTCAAAAACGTTCTGTTGCTGTGGTACCCATGGCAACGAAGCACCAGGCCAATTGGCAAGAAGGCCGAGAACCACATAAATCAAAGAACATAGACACTAGTTCATCAGTAATGAGAAAACCTGAAGGTGTGTAAGAAAGCCAAATTAGCACAACCCTGGACTAATTTGTGGTCCCTCAGAGGGGTTGCGCAACGCGTAAATCGCACACTTTTTTATGTGTATGCATGGAGTTGCAAAAATCAGTGGATGAGGTCCTTGGAGTCCCTGTGTACTAGGTCACCCGAAGTTGACATTGTTTTCGCTTTTCCGTAGTCCTGGCATAAGGAAGGAACACCGAGGAGTTTTAGTTGATATCCCCGACTCGGGCGATCGTAGCAGGTTCTAATACCACCCCAATGTGTCAAATCCCACACGCCCCCATCGCGCTTTCCCCCGCGGTAGTAAGTCCTCTAAAGAATTTTACCTCACAAAAAAAGGGTTTCCATATTTTACTTACCTTACAGTTGTTGATAGAAAATTGAATTTACTGGTATGAAGTTAATGTCAAATTGTAACCAGTAGATGCCAATAATAAAGCAAATGATGGCCCCCGTTCCTATATCTTACCATTTATCCACTTGTATTTTTTTATATGGCTTCAACACAACGGCATTGATTTTGCCAATGTCAAAGTTGAACAACAAAAAGGCAGGTGGAAAAGAAAAAAATATAAACTTAAAAATTTAACCAGTATTTTACATATATAGGGCAAATTAATGGTTAGTCAGATATAGGAACCAGATATGTAAAACATAATTACGTAATCAATATTATTAATATGGGTAGATATATGAATAGAAACAATTACATAAGTTAAATCACTATCATTTTGTATAGATAATGAGTACAGAGTTTCATTATAAGCAAAATCTCGACTTTCAAACTGGTTTTCTTTGTTTTTGGTTTTATAGGTAAAATATAGTCAAAATAATATATTTGTTTGAAATATGGACATTTTTGCAGATGTTATGCTAAGTGGCATATACTGTGTAATAGTTACATGTTGCACCTTTGACAGGCATATATATATATATATATATATATATATATATATATTTTTTTTTTTATAGTTTTGTTTACAAGCCATTTGTAGTATACTTATAATTACATATTTTATATTATGATTACAATTTACAGTCACATATTATATTATTGTATACGTCTATCAATTATATACTAGTGGTCGCCCGTGGTCGAAATTCGACCATAATAATTAATGTCAAAGACTATTATTATATACTTCTATAATCACAGATTTCGTCATGGCGACACTGTTAATTTGACTTTAACAATAAACATAAGAGTATATATATGCGTGTGTGTGACAAATTCATGGTAGTGTGTGTAATGTTTTTCTTTTTGTATTTTTTTTGCATAGTTTTAAAGAAATATTAGCATTCTGCACTCCTTCTCTATATAAACTAGTGTGCGAAGTTTCATACTCCTCCGCCCATGCAATTTTCGTAAAAAGGGGTACAAAGTTAATTAAAATTGAAATTAAGTCAATGTCATTATAACCAAATTATATAAAATTTAAGTAGTCAATTGATTAGAAACTAGCGGTCTCGGCGGTCCCTCTCCTGCCCTGACAAAATAAAAATCTAGAACCCGATTCCAGCGCCACCTACCGGGTGTAATTAAGAATCTAAACGCCCCGGGACCCACTCAAACAAACACATAAAATTTCATCAAAATCGCAGAACCCGAATCCAGCGCCAAGTATTTTGTTTATATTGATGGGTTACTACATTATTGAAGTTTTAGTAGGGACTCCTAATTTTTATATAGCCTATATTAATCAGATATAACATAGCATTCGAATGAAGTGCTTCGATAAGTATCTGAATCATATCGCGGGCTGCCTGCCTTCCCCTCAGTGTCGCCAATGTCGCGCATTAGACACTGCGTTTCATACGCTGGTCGAGTGCGCAGCATGGGCACCGCAGAGATATGAACTCGAGACCCTCGTAGGTCTGATCGATTCGCTGGGCAGTTTGGTGCAAGCAATGCTGCATAGCGACGATCATTGGGTGGGCGCGGCCAATTTCTGCGAGGCTGTCATATCTCAAAAGGAGGCCGCGGAACGAGAACGGGAGAGAGGTGCGCATGCGCCTCGCGGGTACCGACGTTAGTCGGGGTCCCGGAGGCGCAGATATGCGCAAAATCTACCCCCGTAAACACCGCTGCAGGGGCCCAGCAGCAGCAGCAGCACCTCTAGCAGAGGATTCTTCACCCCTGTTGACGAAGTAAGTTTGCCTGTCCCGGAGCATTCTCAAGCACTGATGCGCTAGGATGAATGTGGGCGTATCTAAGTTCTAAGTCTCACGCTCTTCCTACCACAGCGCGGGGCACATGGGAGGAGGGTGGTTTTAGTGGAATATTGAGTTCTTCGAGTCTCCGCACAAGCCGGCGATTTGACTCTGGTGCGCCACTCGTGGTGACAGCTCTCGTCGCTTTGGTCTAATCCCTAGTAAAGGATCCGGTAGTGTGCGAAAAGCATTTCCGCCTCAAAAAAAAAGCATTCGAATGGTGAAATAATTTTTGAAATTAGACTAGTAGTTTTTGAGTTTATTCGTTACAAAAATACAAATCTTTCCTCTTTATAGTATTAGTACAGATTAGGTTCTTATTATCGGCCCGTTTAAAATTAATACATTCCTCTATCATATAAGGCTGGTTAATTAACTATCTTGAAGATAAACACTTTAATATAAACAGTAGATAAGTAAATGGATATTTTTATAGCTGTCTTACTGCCATGATCGCAATCAACAGAAGAAGACAGTTCCTTAAAAATTGGTTCACGTTTTGAAAGACATCTTTGTTTGTCATTGCCACAGGTCATTGCTATAACGATAACCAGTATAAAGTCCAATAAAAAATCTCTTAACGTTTATCGTTCCCACAGTTCATTTTGGTCATTGTAAAACTAATTTTGATTAATATTAGATCTAGTAAAACAAAATGGAGTAAATTCACAGCTTTGAAGAAACATGGTTAACTTTTAGCGGGAACTGTTTTGCTACACAGCACAGTTACATTTTTTAAATCGGCTAACCTCGTGTCGTACGCACATTGAAGGGTTTCGTATATGCAACAAATGTCCACGGGCATTTAATTCAAAATACCCCACCTCTAATAAATTACTAAATGAATCTTGTTCAATCCAATTATAATGCCTAGGAATAGTCCTTTTAAAAATCTCCGTGAATATAAAATTCGACACTAACGTTTCACATGAATTCGACGACATTATTCACGTATTCCGTTTTTATTAATAGTTAATACGCGTCTTAATCGTGGCTTTAAATTTAACAGGCAGAATGAGGCGTGTTGACAAAATGATTATGCCTACGATATGCATGTGTTGTTTCAAGGTTGACATCAACATAATTAATTTATTATTATCTATGGAATAGGACAATTTACAGTCATATCGGAGTTTTTGACGGGAACTGAGAGAAGATGTTGCGCTGTGCAGTTTTATTTTCTAAAATGTGTAAAATTACTCTAAAATGAACAGTAGTTGTAGGATATTGATATTTTTTGAGTAGTAATTATGTGTTTTTGTGAGAAATGTGAACTGTATAGTCAAATATGGCCTTTCGAGTTGTCACAAAAACTCCGCTGAATGGCGTCAGTTGATAACCTACAGTTCAGCTGAGCTATACAGAGGCTTAAGAAAATGAAGAAACTCTATTGTAATCTAAGATCTGGCCTAAAGGCCTAGCTGCCAAGCTATAAACCTAAATAAATAATAATACAGTCATATCAACTGCAAAATTGTTGAAGGCTGATTAGGTTGTAGAGTTCTAATTAAAAAAAATATTGTTTCTTACATTACGGAATTTCAGTTTTCAATTCTTATTCTACAATTAAAAATAAATTAAAAAGTAAACTAAGTAAAAAAATACATACTTATTACTAAATATAAAAAAATATAACAAGAATTTAATTGGAAATATAAAACTAAATAAAAAATAAACAAAAAGCCCAATCAGCTTGTTGTGTTGCAATGTATTATTGTATTGGTTAAAAGAAAATATTACTGATAGGATATTGAATCTTTTTAACAAAGCATGCATGTGTTGTGCAACATCTCAATTGTTTAGTGAAATGTGCCTTTTCGAGCTGTACCAAAAACTCTTACAATTTGACCGAGGCTTTTGCTTGAACATTATTGTCCAACTTGAATATTCATAGATACTTGAAACTGGTTGGATACACAAATCATGCAGACTGCAGAGAAAACTGAAGCACTTTTTGTAATCTTTAAGTAGGAAAGGTACACACACATTGGCTGTTTGGAAGACTCATTATTTTATAATTAATCCTTATGTGTCGAATAATATTGTCAGTTGCTATTGAACTGTTGTGTGGTAATGTTATAATTATTTAATTAATATAAAATATTAGTTCAAGTAAATTGCCTTTTCATTATACGGGCACGCACACACCAGTTAAATACAATATGCTACAAACATAAGTTTTGAACATGATCCTTCGAGCCGGATATGAACCAGCGACCTACAGATTGCTTAGATACCTTCCTAGATTTTGTACGAGTATAATTCGTTTTTTAGACCTTGTTCTTCTTAATTTCATATTTATGGGTAGTTTCACGGTTTAATCTTTTACAAGTGTAGTATATTATATTATATGTAGGTATATTTGCGTCCGCTCGTTTACATGAACATTGTTTTAGAGTTTATTGTTACATATGAGACCATTAATTTTTCTATAAAAACGATAAGAATCGACATTTTGCAATTACAGGGAAAGCTTGTTTAGTTATCTAGTTATCAGTGATCGCCATAAAAGTTCAAATTAAGTCAACATTTGATAATAATTAATTTATTTTTACTAAAGCATTATTTACTATTATGTCGATAATTATTCTTAAACGAAATAAGCTCATGTTTAACATATTGTATTTATTATTAATAGGTAATATTTAGACGATTTCAGATATTTGTACTGACTTTAAAAAATGAAGTAACCGTGTGCGAGTCGGACTCGAGACCGACCATCTATTTAGTGTTTTTATATAAAACGCAATACGGAATATTATGTGCATTACCCACTATGCTACCAAGCTTTATAAGCTTGGTAGCATAGTGGGTAATGCACTCGCTTGTAAAGTGACTCAGGTGTGAATCTTGGCCAGAAAGCGGAGCACTTAGGGAGTTTTTCTGCTCTAGTGTGCATATTGTTATAATTACCACGTACTGACAGTATAGGAAGAATATTATGATGAAACTATAGGTTTCATCGAGATATCCGATGTGTCAAACCCGCCAAGGCGCTTTTAACAAGCGTGGCAGCTATACTCTCCGTTTCCCCTTAAAATGGGGACACCCTACGAGCCCAGCATTGGTACATTTATGGACTGTTATTGTTACATACAGAATATTAAAATTCTTAATCGGTTCAGTGCAATTGTTTTTAACAAATACGAGTTGGCGGCTATGTCAAGAGAACCTTATAGTTGATGGTCCCTCCAATGTCTGTGTCAAAGCTGGTAAATAGCAAAGTTGATAAATACCTATAAGAATCGCAAAATAAGAAACCCTATTTGACACTTAAGAAACTTAATAGAACGTAAAGTTACATAATATCAATAAAACTGGAAGCCTATAAAAATTCATTTATTTAGTTGATAATATAGATAATTTTTTACTGGTGCATTATATAATGTTATAAAACATATTTCAATTATTATTTTCTTCCAAATAACGACATAAACATTATTTTTTTATTTATTCTGTAATGCCCTATTAATCTATGGCGAAATCCCAAAAACAGTTACGTTCTAAGGCGTCTTATTTTTAATTTTAGTATTGCTATTACAAGGTTGTTGGGTATTATTAACTCAATTCGATTCTGGATAAACTATATACATATTTATTCCAAAACCTTAGATTATTTATGTATTTATATTAAAACAACACTACATAATTGTACATGTGTATGTATTGAGAACAAAAACGATTGAATAAATTATACGGGTAAAATAATAAATATTCAATACATTGATTGTGATGCGTGATAACTGCAGGCGATACGCAAAACTCGATGTGAGACCAAACTTTCACCCCCCATATCGATTTTGTGAGGTATTTGTGTGACACAAAAAGTAATTAACTTAAAATAAATCAATCGATCACAAAGTCATATAATTTTTAATCGATTTCTCGTGATAATGGTTAACTTGGTTATCGATTTGGAGGTTTCAATGCCTAAATATCTTGTAATGAGAACTCTCAAATCGGGCTTCTTATTTTGTGATTATTATACTTAGTAATATTTATGCATTTCTGTGAATGTCTAATGAGCACCCGAACCTATTTTGAAATTATATAAATATATACGGCGCAAATTATTGCTTATAGCTAACCTTGACAAGGACAATCCGTGCCTCCGACCACGCCATGGGTCAACCAAAATTCCTAGTGCGATCAAGATATTATAATACAAGTGGTTCGCAACGTGTCTCGGTACAAACTTAGTGCACGCGAACTCGTATGAATCACTTTACAGTGCGCTAATAACACTAATAGTCTTGTAGCTTTTCTATCACTTCATAGTGCCGTTTTATTATTGGAAAATATTGTCATCGTATTTATGTATTTACATAGAATAAAATACAACTACATTGGTGCACATATAATTTGTTAGAATCTCAAAAAAAAATATGTTTAATACGCCTTAATACTGGCCACGAAATATTTAAAATAGATGCTTTTTTTTTCTCCACATAATATTCGTAAAATAGACTTGGCTTAAAGGTCTATAAAACAAGCCATAAAAAAAACAAACATATAAAATTCGTCTAATATGCAACTGTGGTTTTAATTATTTAAATACAATCGACTAACGAATTAACAGTTATGCTGGGGCTTCATCTGCGTTAGTTTTAAAGATTTAGGCTTTTTCACGCAGATATGGCGATGGGTTTAATGCGTTATTGGAGATACGATATTATTAATGACGTTAAATATCGACAGATAACGATATATTTAGATTAATGTGGCTATGCGTGAACGGCGCATTCGGCCAGAGTCTAAATTTTTTACATTAACGCAGATGAAGTCCCAACATTAAATAAGTGTTTTACATATTAGGTTGGGGAAAAAGTTTCTTCGCGTTTTATATAAAAATTCAAAAGGTTTTTTATAAAGTTTATTTATATTTGACTAAAGTATGTAGGTGCCATTTTGTTGGATAACTTTTTGCCATCTTGTAAGTAGGGACGTGATCCCATTGCTATAAAAATTTTAGGGCTTCTGATCAAAAAACTGCAACAAGTGGTTTTGGCAGTCCTCTCGTGATGTTAACCTGACACTGCCTAAGGAATTCTGCAGGACCGAAACAGGTGAAAATCTGAAGGTGCAAGGTCAGGACTATACGGCGGATGCATTAACACCTCCCAGCCAAACTCTCGTAATTTTTGCTGAGTGGCTAAAGATGTGTGAGGTCTAGCGTTATCATGGTGAAAAACCACACCCCTTCTGTTGATTAATTCCGGCCGCTTTCTCTCAACTTTTTGCTATAATCTCATCAGTTGTTCGCAGTACAGTTCAGAATCGATGGTCCTGCCTGGCGGTAACAGCTCATAATGAATAATGCCCTTCCAATCCCAGCATACACACAGCATCACCTTGTTGCGAGTTAACCCGGGTTTCGCCATAGTCTGTGAAGCCTGACCGGCCTTGGACCAAGATCTTTTTCGCACGTTCTTGTCGTACCTGATCCACTTTTTATCACCAGTTATCAGCTTCTTCAAAAATGGTTCGGTTTCATTACGTCGTAATAAAGAATCATAAATGAGTACACGGTTCATTAGGTTTCTTTCAGTGAGCTCATGAGGCACCCAAATATCGAGCTTTTTTGTGTACCCAGCTTTTTTCAAATGCGCCAAAACCGTTTTGTGGTCAATTCCCAGTTCTCCACCTACATTGTAACTACTAATATGCCGATCTTGCTCCACTTTTTCAAAAATGTCATCAATTTTGTCCGTAACAGGGCGACCAGAGCGACGTGCATCTTTTATATCAAAATTTCCGGATTGAAAACGCTTAAACCAAATTTGCGCTATTCTCATAGATACTGCATTAGGTCCATAAACGTCACAATTTTTTTTCGCGGCTTGTGTTGCATTTTTACCTTTTTTGTAGTAAAATTTTAAAATGTATCGAATTTCTTCATTAGATTCACTCATTTTAACAATACGAAAAACAAATGAAAATCATACATTTTTCTAATTTGAATTTGGAATTGTCATCTTTAAAATTTAAACTTTTTAATGATACCAAAACCAGCCAGATACAAATGATATAATAGCCAAAGAGATCTTATTACAAGTTCATACATACTATATGCGAAAAGACTTTTTCCCCAACCTATTATAATTTTGGGTCCTTCGAGGCGGGTATGAACAAGCGACCTATGGACACATTGATTACAGAATAAATTGGTAAGCGAAATTGTTATACAAGTAGAGTCGGGGTCTTATCGCTTCATGTGGGGTCCCGTTACTTAGATCTTGAAATAAGAACGATATTCTTTAATGAATTTTTTAATGAAGTCAAAAGGTGGCGAGATGTAAGCTCCGATAGCCTTGAAAATTATGTGTTCTCCTCCCTGTAACCTTTAAAGTCATCGTCATCAGCATAGCGTTAAATCCCGGTTGCGTTCTGGGCGTCTGCCTCGAAGTGTGGCGTCCGCTTCCTTGTGATTATACGGCAAGTTTGTAGTATAACGAAGCGACTGTCGCCTGACCTTCAAACCCACATTATGCGGAAACCCGGAGGGAGAAGAGAAGAAATAGGGATTAGGAAAGGAAGAGAGAGGATAAGCAAAGTGGAAGATGGAAAGAATTGGGACATCAAGGCCACGGAACAAGGGGAATATGACAGTGACCGCATCGAAGACCCCGGGAAAGCGTACCCATGTGCGTTGTTAGATACCGGACAGATATTTAATAGGAGGCATCCTCTGGTGATAACTTTGTAAACTTTAAGATGGAAAAAAATTCAAGGCATATCTTAAGATATTTGATTTGTGATATTTTTGATTAAATACTTTTTATGGTTTCGTACTCAAATAACAAAAACAGAGAGTCGTTTGTCACCTCCTCGAGAGTATCACGTGCGGACTACTAAACACTTACCTACTCAATTTATTAGATATAATATGTCAATTTTCATACTAATGTTTGATTATATTTTACTTTCGAAACTTGTAAGACAAGTTTGTGCCCACACTTGCATCAGAAACTTTTATCAGTTAACAGGACATACCAATGTAGAATATGAGACTGGTTTTAACGATTACTTCCCTGGTCGGTCTTGGTTGAATCAATTCTAGAGATTATTTTATTGTGAATAAGTGGATGATACAGCTTCAGTGCAAATCCAGTACACGTGAACGCAATGAATCATCCGATTGAACCGCTAATATATGATATCTTTTTTTATATCTGGTTCGAAGTATCGTAACCAAATAATGTTTCAACATAGGTTTACATTACATACATACACATTATCACGCGTGTTTCCTAGGTATGTACCCATGTACTTAACCGATCTTTATATTCTTAAAATTATAAATCAAATACAATTTGGTGTTTTTCATTTAGCCAAGCTTTCCAATAATTGAGTTACTCTAATATTTAGAATGTAAGATTAAATACCTTTGCTTATAATTAATAAATAAAAATAAATAATTCGGCAGACAAACACACACACTGTATATCCCCAAATTAAGCAAGTTACCCTTGTGTTATGGGTAATATACAACGGACCACTCTGGGGCCGATCCCAGACACCCAGACCATAGTAAATAACGGAGAAAATAAGTTTCCAAAATTTACTATACCAGGAATCGAACCCGGATAATATATAATAACAATAAGACTACCTCAAATTTGTACCAGTCAATCATGTCTTAAGTGATATTAAGCCCAGTAGTTTTTTCGAGAAAATAACTGTGACGTAGGCTTACAGACAGGTGGGCGGCCAGACGTCATAAATTTAAAAGCATTATTTTTTGCCAAAATGACTACTGTAATACTTGCAACAACTCAGAAGGGTTTATGGTAGTAAAAGAACAGCAACTGGTCACATATTTGTAATCAGAGAACCTTACGGTTTTAACAAATTGTATACACACATTTTAGAACACCTCGCCATCCCTCCCACAATTTTACAGTACATGAAACTTGGCAATTGGCACAACCGATAGCGGATTGACGTTATTGATAAATTATTTTAATTAAAGTGTTATGGATGCAAAGAATTTAATACATTACTGTTTGGAAATTCCAGATAGTATTTTACACAAGATATTATATAAAACATTATACTTAAAGTTTTACATGTAATAAAATAAACTGAACACAGTACAAATCTATCGCGTCTGCCAACATGAAAACAAAATGCAGTGAATGCCGTCTATATACAATTGAGAGATTTTGAATTATAATCTATACACATCACTAAATATTAAAGACAAACACTCCTAAATAAAATTATGTTAAATTATAGAGAACCACTTACTCTATAGAAAAACAAGCGTTAATCACCGAATAAATAAAAATATAACATTATTATTCAATTAAGGAAATAGCCGATTGTATCATTTAGAAATAAGAGGGTACATAACAAAATTAATTATTAACTTCAAACGGAAACATGACAAGAACAACTATGCTACGAAATGTATGCTACGGACCCTAAAAATGAGTAAAACCCCAAGGTCGATATTAAGCTGGTTGTCGAAGCCCAAATCGTGGAGGCGAATCTCCTCTTCATTTAGATGAAGCCCTACCTGCAGCATCTACTGGTACACCCATTATTGTATCTCAGATTCTTCTGAGGTACAATAATGGGTGTACCATAATTGAAGCCTTCTGGCTTCAATTATGTTGAAAACACAAAGGAAAAAGTTCACTATAATAATTATTTTTCCATTTATGGTGGAGGGGTGTGCGTACGAATTTCGTGTCAAGAATAGAGGGTGGTAACAGCACTTTTAGTTTTTGTTGGCTGCACTAGTCGAATATAGATAGGTAAGTGTTTAATCATACCGGAGTGTTTGATTTTTTTAACCTACTGCTCCACGTGGGAGATAATATTATATTTATTGATCGTTTCAAGCAGATGTAGCAATTGGTTTAATGTATTCTTTTTGATTAATTGTTAATGACTTTAAATGTTCCTGTTAAATTCCTACCGAGCAGAGTGCGCGTGGCAACAGCATCTTGAGCGTAATAAAAACATGATAGTCCCCTGATGTTGGCACTTACGCAGAGGATGAAATCGTTATTTTTTGTAAACACTAACACATATTTTTAAGCTCTACTAACTATATCTAGATCTAGTTGCCTATATATTTAAATGAATAATATTGATAGATATTGATAGATAACGTGTGTATATACACTAACGTAACTATTCGTTTACGGCGTTATTTTTAATGATATAAATAAAACACATTTAACCATAGTTAATAACTTAAGCATTATGTCCCAGGTGGAGCCAGAGCACAAGATACTACAATAATTAATAGAACATTATTTACCTGTGAGTGTACCCGTAAATGTTATAAAACCAGGTAATTGTTTATAGCCACACGATGCACGTGTCCTATAAAATACATACATCATTATTGTAAAGGTACACAATACTAGAGTTGTTTATTTTAGTAGTCACATGAGTCGACAAGCGTTTGAATTTGATATCAGCAGTGGTGATATAAAGTAATGGTTACCACACCTGTTTCGCAACGCGCCTTGTACTTCCATGTCCTTGGTGATGCAACGTTATAACAAATGTGGCTTACTAATTGAATTGTAATGAATATAATAAAATAATTAATAGGTTTTTGTCTGTACAGTACGTTGATCCTCACAATGGTTGAACCAATTTAGAATTGATTTACAGTGATGCATTAAAATAAGCTTAGGGATATCATTTACGATTTGATCTAGATATATTAAGCGATAAGTAGAAAATGGCCAAGTACGTGCGATTATGCATAATGAAGCATTCGGTAGACGTTCATCATATAGAATACACTTGTCAAGTTTTATTTAAGTATCTAGTAGTCTCTGAGAAAAATAATTACGTACCTAGACAGACGGACAAGCCATACAAAGAAGGATTCCCCGTTTTTGCCATAATAGCCTTAAAACCCGAAAAAAGGTTGATTTATACAATCTGTAAGTATTGGTACTTAGTTCTTTAATTTTCCGATTAAAAGGTTTTTAATGTATTTAATTAAATGTATGTTTCACACACACACTGTTAATCTCCAGGCCTAATGGAATTTTAAATGTCAACTTTCGGATACCAGATGTACATATCAAAATGCTCATTTTAAAATAATAAGTCAATTACAATGCTAAATAAGTACTTAAGATAGATTTAGGGCAATGTTGATATTAAAAGACAAAAGATAATCCTTGACATCAATGTGATTATATTTTATGATAATGCTTAAGAACATGGCGCTTAACTCGATTCCATTTACCTTTAATTAACATATTTCCTCAACTATGCTGATGCTTGCTATCTTAATCTCACTCAAGAGCAACTTATGTTATACTTGCAACAACTCAGAAGGGGTTTTGGAAATAAAAGAACAGCAACTGGTCACTATACTTGTAATCAGAGAACCTTACGGCTAACATATATTCCTTACACTGACTGTTTACACTCGAAAAGCATTTTTAGAACACCTCGCCATCCCTCCAACAATGTTACAGACTTACAGTATAAGAAACTTAGCAAATTGGCACAACCGATAGCGGATTGAAGTCATTGATAAACTATTTTAATTAAAGGGTTATGAATGAAAATAATTTAATACATTATTGTTTGGAAATTTTATATAAGATATTATATAAAATATTGTTACGAGTTGCAGGACTCGAATTAAAATGCCGTTGGAATTATTATAGAATATATTAGAACTATACAAACACGTATAACACAGGTACAAGATATAATAAATAACACCCGCAAATTCCGTCACTAAATAGATTACCGAATGTAGTACACACGTCTTGCTTCGCTTGTGCTTATCGCTTGACTAGTGTATCATCTATGCGCTCGACTGCCTCACCCCTACGTTGGGCCATTGCTTTATATTGTACAAATACAATATGTTTGCTCGACCGGGTGGATTGTATTTTCCGAGAATCACGCCTGGCTAATCATTACCATAAAGATTACAATACACAATGGGCTGTTTTTCCAATCACAAATTTTAAACACAAAGTAAACAAAAGGAGACAGTAATAAAAGAGCTTCAATGTTATTAGCTCAAACGCCGGCGGGTAACAAATGTGCTTTGTTTACAAATATGCAGGTGGCCCAAATTGCAACAATATTATAATTAAAGTTTGACATGTAATCAAATAAATCGAACACACTATACATCGATCGGGTCTGCCAACATAAAAATAAAATTTAATGAATACCGTCTATATACAATTGAGAGATTTTGAATTATAATCGACACAATTACCACATCATATAAAGGATAAATATTGTTACATAACATTATGATACATTATAGACAACTACTTTATACAAAACAGGAGCTAATCACAGAATAAATAAAAATATAACATTAAATTAAGGAAACGGTCGATTGTTAGAAATAAGAGGCTAAATAACAAAAATAATTATTAACTTTAAAAAGGAACATGACAAGAACAACTATGCTACTAAATAACTGTAACACTTATTAAGCTCGAGCGTCTTCAAAATGTTTGCATAAGGTTCATATTTAAAAAAAAAAAAACTAATTTTCTGAATATCGCAAAAAGCTCGAGTGGTTGCCTATCTCACTCCGCCGGAATGCTCATCTTCTCAATTTACTATATCGTATACTGTTTATACCTTATACCCCTCCTTATCTTAAGAAATGTTTGAACTTCCTTTATACGTCACACACTCAATTTGCGCTCCACTAATAATGCACCTGCACACTCTTCAACATTTTATTGCAACTCCTTCGCCATGCAGGCTGTCTTACTTTGGAACTCTTTGCGCACTGACGTCAGAAAAGCTAAATTTTTTGCCATATTTAAAAATTCACTTAGGAATCATTATGTTAGTAGTCTTACGCAATAATGTATGTGCTAGTTTACAATACTTTAGACTGTAATCTGCTACCCATGTATGTCATTTTTGTTTATATATATTTCTTTGTTGCAAAATAATTACGGATAATTTAAAATTTTCCTTTGAGTCAGGTTGTCTGGAAGAGATCGCTTTTAGCGATGAGGCCGTCTTTTGTTTTACCAAGTAACTAATGTCTTGTTGTGCAATTTTGTATTTTTTATTTTGGTGAACAATAAAGTGTTGTCTATGTCTATATTTTAAATATACCTACATACATACTTTAGATTATATCTTACAAGTACAACAGTATATAACATTTGAAATGTCTTTAACGGGTATAATAATTTACGACTGTAGTACAGATAGTAATTTACTTAAAGAATCAAATACGTGACTATAATGAACTTATATGTCAGACAAGTCAAATAACAATTCGAGCATCATTCATAACATGCGTGATGGAACAGTGGCTAAGGCTTTTCAATGGCGTAGGTTCGAATCCTAGCAGAAAGGATACACCGCTTAGGTAAATTATATGCACCTATTGTTACTACTCAATAAATCACCGCGGTACTTGATGATAAGAGTCTTCGAACAATGCGTCCAACCCATCAAAAAGTAATGTATCAATGAATACTGATTACTGATAATGGCCAGGTCCACAAACTTAAAGTTACCCCGTGGGCTATGGAGCTTAGTTATGTTGGATGTTTCTCTTGGCAACATTCCGAATTGAGAATACATACACCAAGGCTAGTGACATAATTCGGAAAATTAACAGCTATGTGTCAGGGGCGGTAACTGAGAAGCAGAGTTCTATGGCGATCGTTGTGTTATTAAACGCAGTAAAGGATGCCTTCGGGCCCCGTGAACCGGTGACCTGTGCAAGGTCGCCAGTGGGAACTGAATTAGAACCAGGATGGAGGGAAACTGGGAAATATAGTATAAACTTAGGCATATGTCCAGCAGTAGATTACAGGCTGACTACAATTACTACTTAAAAACTCAACGATCCGATTTGGACCAGCGGGGTCGGATATACCGTTGGTTCCTCCGAAGTAGCGAGTCCAGTGTCGAGATATTAATGAGCTGATATTGTGAGCTAAGGGGTCAGAATGCGTTCGTTAAGGCTGTAGATATCTATACACTGATGATGTCATTGTCTGGATATTTAAAAATGCTACCAAATAGCCTTAGATATAGATATTAAGAGACGAAAAGACATCGATTGCCAATGTGTTTTTGTTTTTATTACATAACAACAAAAAAACATTTGACAAACAATATTAGGGGCAGGCCATGCCGTCATCAACCTTTAATGGCAGGATCATTCGGAACTCTGTGACCTGGCGCGATATAATAATACGTTGTTTATCTTCTTGTACTAATAAGTATTTTTAGTCATTAAAGGGGCATTGCTCCTAATAAATATTTTCAAATGTTAAATTAAAAAGGCGTAATATATTGTTTCTAAATCGCGTTGTACACGTTGTACGTGATAATTTATATATATATATATATATATATATATATATATATATATATATATATATATATATATATATATATATATATATATATATATATATATATATGTGTGTATGTCGCAGATTGCGATATAATTGTAAAAATTTCGTAAAGAAACGACTTTAAATTGAGGGTACTTATGTTTTTCTTAAAGTACCTGCACTTGATTTTATTAAGTGGTGTTTTAGTTTAATAAAAACTGGGTTGTATTTATATGATGGGATTTATATTGTTGAGCACTTTATAAATGTTTTAAGGATTTTTAATAACCTTTGTAATAAGTTTCAGTTTACCAGATTACTAGGTTAAACGCTGTGTATGTTATATATATATATAAATATATAGTCGCATACTGTTGTGCTTTAGCGCCTCCTTTACTAGCTCTGTGTAAAACCGCTCCAGGTGCAGTCTCGAGGTCGCACCTGTCCCGGTCGTACGCTGGGCTCTGCGGGGAAGAAGAGCTTCGTGATGCTCGCTGTCTCACCGTCCATGTCATTTTGAATCCCAGCTGCACCAACTCCGTCCTAATGAACTTCTTCTGGTAGGTAACGGGATATTTAACGTATAGAGAGACCGCATTGAGCTGTGTCGCCGCTTGCCTAGTCAGTTCACCTGCCCGCGCATTGCCGAGGATGAGCCCGAACCCATAAAAGGCGGGCGTCACACCCTTTCCCTATCAGCTTCGCTAGGTTCTGACGGATAGCAAAGCCGAGGGGATGAAGCGTGTTCGGATTGCAGACCAAGCCGGGCGAAGACCTGGAATCGCTCAGCACGGCCACTGAGGTCAGGTTGCTGCACAATATGCAGTTGCCTGGCATATTGCGAGCATCTCGTCCTGGAGGACCGTGCACAATGGCTCGTTTTTAGGGTTGCGACACATAAATTTAAAAATATGATCAGACTTCGATATCGGTCTGTCTAACTCAGAACCAGCTGCTTGTATTTCGATTTTCTCTTCGTGAATATTAGTAATAATGAAATATTTTATTACTTAAATCTAGAAATAACCTTTATCTCTCAGATAAAGATTAGGTACACGTGAATGTTACTTAGATGAAATTCTTTCAAGCAATGATATTTCCTATTGTTCTTTTTATAGTTTAATACATTAAAACAGTCATGTATACGTAGTTATAGTGCGTTGCTAATATTATTTATTCATGGCCGTTTCCTATATCTTGCCGATAGTTCTTTTGCCTTACCATCACTTAAATTTTGGCATAAGCATTTTGACAAGTAATGTCAAAATTCAACCGATGGTAAGGCAAGTGAACCAATAGTAAGATATAGGAACCGGCCATTAATAAATACTATATAATATGTATGTAATGTATAAATACAATCAATTCCAGATCAACCTATTTCCGCATTTAGTCAAGTCAGCTACACATCAGCGTAGGATGCGATTGGCCGCACATACTGATCCTGAGCCGCTGAGGTCATGCCCTCATTTAGCACCGAGTGCACCGAGCGAACGCAAACAACCTGAGTGGTCATCGCGAATTATCTTGTTACACAGAATAACTCTTCCTGATACAGCGAAGGCATCCGCAGATAAAAAGCCAGTAACATAACGGTATATCATTATCTTTGCCGATAAGTTATATAGTTATATTATCTTTGCATATTGAAATTCCCATGACTCTGAAGCGTACAGACGTCAAATGGCTTGTTATCATTTTTGTATATTTACAGATCCATAACCAAGATAAAAATTATCTAACCCTATATTGCCTGGTTTGCATTGGTAGGCTTATTTTATTTTATACGCCGCTCGTCAGGCCTTTTTTTCTCTTTCTACTATACTATTCTATTTAGTTTCCTCCTTTCCATTCTATCGTCGGACAACCAGAAAAACCGGTTTACGCCTCAGTTACATGATGGACATTTCAATGATGAAAGAAATATTTTTATTCACTTTTATTTTGCACATCGCCGTAGAGTGGAATTTGTAATAATTATGATTGTTTTTTTTCTCTACTAAGAAAGGGCTTTGCTGCTTAGCGATCACGTCGTCCCAAATATGATTCTGCAAAATAGCTAAATAGTAAGCAGATTTGTCGACGATCTGCTACTCAAAGATGGCCGAGGTAACGCTTGGAATTTGACGGACTTTGCTTCTCTCTGAGTCTCCTACTGTTCACACTAAGGGAAGAGTTACGAGGAACTGTTCATTACAGTACCTTCGTTCCCTTTCGAATGGGCGTTCTCCTCGCTTTCTTTTTTCGTAACTTTGCGAATTGCGATTATTACAAAATTTGGTATGTATTAGGTTGGGGAAAAAGTTTCTTCGCATTTTATATAAAAATTCAAAAGGTTTTTTTATAAAGTTTATTTACATTTGACTAAAGTATGTAGGTGCCATTTTGTTGGATAACTTTTTGCCATCTTGTAGGTAGGGACGTGATCCCATTGCTATAAAAATTTTGGGGCTTCTGATCAAAAGACTGCGACAAGTGGTTTTGGCAGTTCTCTCGTGATGTTAACCTGACACTGCCTAAGGAATTCTGCAGAGACTGAAACAGGTGAAAATCTGAAGGTGCAAGGTCAGGACTATATGGCGGATGCATTAACACCTCCTAGCCAAACTCTCGTAATTTTCGTTGAATGGCTAAAGATATGTGAGGTCTAGCGTTATCATGGTGAAAAACCCCTTCTGTTGATTAATTCCGACCGCTTTCTCTCAACTTTTTGCTTTAATCTCATCAGTTATTCGCAGTACAGTTTAGAATCAATGGTCCTGCCTGGCGGTAACAGCTCATAATGAATAATACCCTTCCAATCCCCGATACACACAGCATCACCTTGTTGCGAGTTAACCCGGGTTTCGCCACAGTCTGTGAAGCCTGACCGGCCTTTGACCAAGAACTTTTTCGCACGTTCTTGTCGTACGTGATCCACCTTTCATCACCAGTTATCAGCTTCTTCAAAAATGGTTCGGTTTCATTACGTCGTAATAAAGAATCATAAATGAGTACACGGTTCATTAGGTTTCTTTCAGTGAGCTCATGAGACACCCAAATATCGAGCTTTTTTGTGTACCCATCTTTTTTCAAATGCGCCAAAACCATTTTGTGGTCAATTCCCAGTTCTCCAGCTACATCGTAACTACTAATAATACTAATCTTGCTCCACTTTTTCAAAAATGGCATCAATTTTGTCCGTAACAGGGCGACCAGAGTGACGTACATCTTTGATACCAAAATTTCCGGACTAAAAACGCTTAAACCAAATTTGCGCTACTCTCACAGATACTGCATTAGGTCCATAAACATCACAAAATTTTTTCGCGGCTTATGTTGCATTTTTACCTTTTTTGTAGTAAAATTTTAAAATGTATCGAGCTACTTCATTAGATTCACTCATTTTAACAATAAGAAAAACAAATGAAAATCTCACATTTTCCTAATTTGAATTTGGAATTGTCTTCTTTAAAAGTAAAAAGTTTAATGATACCAAAACTAGCCAGATACAAATGGTATAGCCAAAGAGAGCTTATTAGAAGTTCATACATACTATATGCGAAAAAACTTTTCCCCAACCTATTGTATGCACATACATACACGTACTCACAACACACACACACACACGAAACCAAACGCACGCATCTATCATCTGTTCATCTATACCTATGCAGACACTTAAATATAATATCTGAATCCTAATATTCTACAGTATTACTAGTTTAGTAAGAATTTTCTTTTTATGTAACACTAGCTGTCCGCCCCGGCTTCGCACGGGTATCTAAAAAGAACTTTTTTGTTGTGTTTAATTACCTACTAAGCGAATTAATATATTTCCCATCCCGTACGCCAATGACGCCTACATCGCATAAGCCTAGCTAGCCGAACAGGGTGCGCGGCGACCACGCAACTTTTTTCTAATACTTACATTTTTAAACTCGTGATATCTTTCGATTGGAATGTCCGAATTGAATAATTCAAAAAGTTATATAAAGGTATTGAAGCAGTCTTGACTATGAAGTCTTTTATTTTTTATTTTATTTATTTTGATAAGGATGAATACCAAGATACAAATAAAGAGCCTTTTCTAGAGTTTTTAATTTAAAAGAACACTTATTGTGTACATACAATAAGTGTTCGTTATTTAAAAAAAAATATTGCATGCGTTCAGCAGACAGGCAGACGGCCAACTTGATGGAAAGCGGTTACCATCGCCTATAGACATTTGCAACATTAAAGGTGCTACAAATGCGCTGCTGCTCTCTCAAGGGAGACTGGAACCTGGTCTAATGCCGGAACACAACTCAAGGCTGTTATGGCGGCATACTTTACACCAGGGGTGGTAGCCATTCAGTCGGACAAATACCCTACCACCTGACAAACTATAACAGTTAGACATATGCTGTAGCGACACTTTTGTGTTCTGTAAAGTCGTAGTACATTGTTTTATTCTATTATCAATAGTTTTCGCAGCGCTTGCGATTTTAGGTAGTTTTTTACACCTTGGGTTACATTATTAAAGTTGTAGTAAGGATCCCCAATTTTTTTGAAAATATAATATAGCCTATGTCAACCGGGGATAGTGTAGCTTGCCAACAGTTTCAGAATGACACAGATACTTATCGGGCACGGTTGCTTCGATAAGTATCTGTGTCAGATTGCGGGCTGCTTGCCTTCACCCCAATGCCGCCAGTGTGGCGCGCTAGACACGGCGTTAAACACGCTAGTCGAGTGCGCAGCATGGGCACCTCAGAGGTTTGAACTCGAGACACTAGTAGGACCGATCGAATCGCTGGGCGATCTGGTGCAAGCCATGCTGCACAGCGACGATTGGTGGGTGGGTGAGGCCAATTTCTGCGAGACGGTAGTGTCTCATAAGGAGGCCGCGGAACGAGATAGGGAGAGAGATGGTAGTGCGCATGCGTCTCGCGGGCGCCGACGTCAGTCGGGAGCCCGGAGGCGCAGGTATGCGTATCACCTCCCTCCCTGAAATACCGCTGCAGGGGCCCTCTAGCATCTAGGGAGCAGAGGAGTCTTCACCCCTGTTGACGAAGTGAGTTTGCCTCTCCCGGGGCATTCTCAAGCACTTGTGCGCTAGGATCGGTGTGGGCGTAACTACGTTCTGTATCTCACGCCTTTCCTACCATAAGCGCGAGGCACATGGGAGGAGGGTGGTTTTAGTGGGGTATTGATTAATCGAGTCTCCACACAAGCCGGTTGATTATTGTTTGGATTGCCTCAGTGGAAAGCCTCCATGATCAACAACGGTCTAATCCCTAGCAAAGGACTCGGTATGTGCGAAATGCATTGCCCCCGCCTGAAAAAAAAAAAAAATCTTGCCAACAGTGACACCCGTATGGTCCGTTGCACTTCACCGTCATAATAGGACTTTGTTGTGCCGCGTACAACGGGTCCTGGTGGTGAGGACCATCCGAGGATACCGTACAGTGTCGTGGACGGCGACGACACTTGTGGCAGGCGATCCGCCCTGGCCTCTCCAGGCGGACGTACTTGCCCAAGGTTCGGTGCTCCCGACAGGATGCCCTCGCCCGTGGCCTGCTTTATTGCCAGGCTGAGATTCAGACGATCAGGACGCGGGAAACCGCGACCATGATCCAAACTTGATCGAGAGAGTTGGAAACTCCTGTGGCAGGCATTGGAACGGTGGAGGCGCTGTACCCGCACCTGTTGTGATGGTTCTCGCGGAAACACGGGACCCTGACCTTCAGGATGACGCAGATACTTACCGGGCATGTGTGCTTCGATAAGTATCTGAATCAGATCGCGGGCTGCCTGCCTTCCTCTAAGTGTCGCCAATGTGGCGCATTAGACACTGCGTTTCATACGCTGCTCGAGTGCGCAGCATGGGCACCGCAGAGACATGAACTCGAGACCCTCGTAGGTCCCATCGATTCGCTGGGCAGTTTGGTGCAAGCCATGCTGCATAGCGACGATCATTGAGTGGGTGCGGCCTATTTCTGCGAGGCATTAATGTCTCAAAAGAAGGCCGCAGAATGAGAAAAGGAGAGAGGTGCGCATGCGTCCCGCGGGTACCGACGTCAGTCGGGGTCCCAGAAGCGCAGATATGCGCAAGATCTCCTCCCGTAATACCGCTGCAGGGAGTCTAATATCTAGCATCTAGGGAGCAGAGGATTCTTCACCCCTGTTGACGAAGTGAGTTTGCCTGTCCCGGGGCATTCTCAAGCACTGATGCGCTAGGATCAGCGTGGGCGTAACTACGTTCTAAGTCTTACGCTCTTCCTACCACAGCGCGGGGCACATGGGAGGAGGGTGGTTTTAGTGGAGTATTGAATAGTCGAGTCTCCACACAAGCCGGCGATTTGACTCTGGTGCCCATTCGTGGTATCATCTCTCGTCGCTTTGATCTAATCCCTAGTAAATGACCCGGTAGTGTACGAAAGGCATTTACCCCGCATCAAAAAAAAGCTTGCCAACAGTGAAAGAATTTTTCAAATCGGTTCACTAGTTTCGGAGCCTATTCAATGCACACAAACAATCAAATCTTTCCTCTTTATAATATTAGTATAGATAACTAACGGTCTTACTTATAGAGAGTTAGAATAAGTTTGAACACTTCTTTAAGAACCATAAAGAAGCGTTCAAACTTACTCTAACTCTCTATGAATAAGACCGTTAGTTAGCCTTTAACTCTTAGATCGTACTTGAGTCGGATGGCTGTCAATACTAACTGTAACATAGGTTTGATCCTAGTACGGGGTCTTTGCAACCACCTGACTATATAGTTTTCCCTGTATAATTGTCTTTTTTGTACCTCTTACGTGTACATAATTGTGGCGGATTGGTGCAATGAAGAAGATAGGCTTTGTTTAAAGACGAATTATTTACTTTCAAGTTTTTTCAATATAATCCAGAAAATAATTTCGATCGGCTAACATAAGAATGACAATGTCAATAATATGTAAAAATGTATAGAAAAATAAACGTATAAAAAGGTTGTCCTACAGGGCTCCCCCCCAGAGACCATCCTAGGATGGGCGATAATAGTTAGGGAACAAAATTCTCCTTCCCGATCGCGTTCTTGTCCCAGGTTCATCCTTTTGCTGTGACGGCGTGACGTCAGAGGTGCGGTATCCGTCAGCAACCATATAAGCTGGCTTCAGCCTTTCTATAGTCACTGTTTGCTCTTTACCTTTCATATTCAGCTTGTAAATCTTGTCGGTCCTATCTAGAACTTTGTAAGGACCTGAATAGGCTGGCTGAAGAGCTCCACGCACGGTGTCATCTCTGACGTAGACATGCGATGCAGTAGGCAAGTCTCTGAAGATGAAAATGTTCCTGTTACAATGCCTTGAAGTTGGTGTAGGACGAATGTTATTTAAAATGGCGCGCAGGCGCACTGTGAAATCAGTCACATCAAAGGTGGAATGAAGAGTGTTGTCTGGTTGTAGGAACTCACCAGGCAAGCGAAGTGTCTCGCCATAAACAAGTTCGGCAGGTGACGCTTGAATATCGTCTTTGAAGGCCGTCCTCATGCCCAATAAGACGAGTGGTAAGCTCTCAGTCCATCTTTGGTTATCATGACATACAATTGCCGTTTTTAACTGGCGGTGCATTCTTTCAACTAAACCATTACTGGCTGGAAGATATGCCGTAGTCCTGCAACGTTGAAAGCCTGCAAGTTCTGACAACCGCTTCATAAGCGCAGACTCGAACTGTTTACCACGATCCGTCACAATCTGCTGTGGGCATCCATAACGAGCGATCCAGTGAATGACGAACGCTTTTGCTACAGTTTCGGCGCCAATATCTTGTAAAGCTATCGCCTCAGGCCAGCGCGTGAATCTATCGACGGCGGTGAGGCAGTAGCGGAAACCGTCTGATATAGGCAAAGGCCCGATTAAGTCAATATGAACGACCTGAAATCTTCCGCGAGGTAGTTTAAAATTGCCCAGCGGTGGTGAAACGTGTCTTGAGACTTTGGTCCGTTGACATGACTGACAGGCTCTGGCCCACTCACGACAGTCTATGTTCATTCCTGGCCAAACATAACGCTGTGCCACTAATTTCAAGGTGGTGTTAGCGCCTGGATGGCTGAGGGAATGTAAACTGTTAAAAACTTGTCTCCTTAAATCAGCTGAAACATACGGGCGAGGTGACTGCATCTTCTGATCGCAGTATAACTCCGTCCGTGTGCCTGGTATATTAACCTTGACGAGATCTAGGGCTGTATTGCCTTGTAAAATTGTCTGAAGCTCAGTGTCGGTTTGCTGAGATTCCGCCAAGATGTTAAGATCGACATGCTGAGCTATCTCCTCAATCCTGGAGAGAAGATCAGCGACGATATTGTTTTTTTCCCGATATATGCTGGATATCCGTCGTGAATTGCGAAATAAAATCCAGATGTCGGAATTGGCGTGGAGAGCATTTGTCTTTGCGTTGTTGAAATGCAAAGCAGAGAGGTTTATGATCAGTAAACACAGTGAAATGACGAGCTTCGACGAAATGTCGAAAGTGACGAATGGCTTCATAAATGGCTAGCAGTTCTCGATCGTAAGGTGAGTAATTCTTCTGTGTCAAGCTGAGCTTACGACTGAAGAAAGCTAATGGCTGTGTTTCGCCATTACGATGCTGCTCTAATACGCCACCGATGGCAACGTCCGATGCATCTGTCACTAAGGCTAGTTTTGCGTCGATATCCGGGTGTGCTAAAAGTGTTGCGTTGCATAGGCTTTGTTTGCACGCTTCAAATGCCTCTAGTGTCTCTCCGGACAAAGTCACGGGATGTGAGCCTTTCACAGAGCCGGTAAGCAGATCGTGAAGTGGAGCTTGTAATTTAGCGGCATCTTTGAGAAACCGACGATAAAAGTTGAGCATTCCTAAGAAACATCTCAACTCCTTAACAGTCTTTGGAGGAGGAAAATTCTTTGGCTTCGATGCTTTCGCCAGTGGGTTTGATGCCAGCTACTGAAACATTACAGCCAAGAAAAGTGACTTCTGAGGCTCCAAAAACGCATTTGCTAGAGTTAATGACCATGCCATATTCTTGCAATCTAGCGAAAATTTCACGTAGATGTTGAAAGTGAGTGGTGGAATCTGGTGAAAATATTAAAAAATCATCAAGATAACAGTAGCAAAAATCGAAATCTCTGGTCATTTCATCCACAAATCTCTGAAATGTCTGACCTGCGTTACGTAAGCCAAATGACATATACGGAAATTCATACATTCCAAAAGGTGTGGTAATCGCCGTTTTTGGAATATCTTCAGGGTTTACTGGAATCTGGTTGTATGCCTTAACGAGATTAATTTTAGAAAAGATGGTACAACCAGATATACAATGCGTAAAATCTTGAATATGCCTGACCGGATAGCGGTCGGGTATTGTGCGAGCGTTCAACATACGATAGTCTCCGCATGGACGCCAACCATGATCTTTTTTAGGAGCGAGATGCAATGGTGACGACCACGGGCTCTCCGATGGCCTGGCAGTTCCGTTTTTGATCATCTCACTAAACTCCTGTTTGGCAATCTTCAGCATTTCCGGCGATAGTCGTCTTGGCGTGCAGTGAACAGGTGGTCCAGGTGTAGTCCTGATGAAATGGACTGTGCTATGGCTAATAATCCGTTCGGTACTCGCTGGTCGAGTTATCTCTGGAAATTCTCGAAGGAGGTTAATATACTCAGATTTGCCAAAGACAGTTTTAACTGATGAAATTGAATCTGATGTAGGAGCTGGAGATGCAGAGGATGTGAGCGTCGTCATATTGTCAATAAGGCGGCGGTTCCGACAGTCGACAATCAAGCCATAATGCGAAAGAAAGTCGGCGCCAATTATTGCCTTACTAACGTCCGCAACGATAAAACGCCATAAAAATGCGCGACGGAGGCCTAAGTCAAGTTGTAATTGAGCGAAGCCGTATGTATGAATAGGTGTTCCGTTCGCAGCAAAAAGATTATAGCTCGTTCTTGGTCGTCTGGGTTTGGCAGCGGAAAGTGGAAAGACACAGAGGTCGCTACCTGTATCGACCAGGAACTGCGTCTTTGACTTACGATCCGTTACAAAAAGGCGACCTGAGGAACTTAGGCAGTCATTTGTCGCCATCAATGAGCGCCCCTCTCGTTTCCCTGCTGATAGTCGCAAGGTTTCAAACATACCCTGGCTTTATCGCCGTATCTATGGTGATAAAAGCAATTGGGAAACTTACGGTAACTTGAGAGAGACCTGGTACGACTTTTACTGCGATGATTGCTTGGGCTACGAGAGCGTTGACTATCCCTGGTGTTCCTCTTAGAGAGTTCTTGAACTTCTAGTTTGAGCTCTGCTATTTCTCTAGTAAGCTTGTCGAAATATAATCTAGGTGCGTCAGTTGATGCAACTTGTGGTGATAACGGCACTAAGTCATGGACTTTATCGGCGAGATCCGCGAGCGCTTCCAATGTAAACTGAGGTTGCGATGCGATAACTGCTTGCAAGCTGGTCGGCAGTCGGCTGGTCCATACGGTTCGAATAAAATCATCCGAAACATCCTTGCCCGCTAGATGGCGTAAGTGTCTCAAAAACTGTGATGGCCTTCTGTCACCAAGTTCTTCATGCATGAGAAGTTGTGTTAATTCTTTTTCTCGCGAAGCTGACAGGCGTTTGATTAGCTCATTTTTCAAAAACTCATATTTGCCGGTCGGTGGAGGGTTAATTATAATGTCTTTGACTTCTGCAGCAAAACGATGTTCAAGTTGAGCCGTGACGTGAAAGTATTTGGTATTATCGTCTTTAATACCAGAAAGAGCAAAGCTGCCTTCTATTTGCGCAAACCATACCGCTGGTTCTGCAGCCCAAAAAGGTGGTAGTCGCACTCCGACTCGGCATAAATCGGGAGGTGTGTAATTACCTTTATTTTCGTGCTCCATTATCGATAAGGTCACCAATATGTGGCGGATTGGTGCAATGAAGAAGATAGGCTTTGTTTAAAGACGAATTATTTACTTTCAAGTTTTTTCAATATAATCCAGAAAATAATTTCGATCGGCTAACATAAGAATGACAATGTCAATAATATGTAAAAATGTATAGAAAAATAAACGTATAAAAAGGTTGTCCTACATAATAATTATGTAGTATGGCAATGAAATCAAGATTTTATTATTATTTATATACGTAACGCTTATCAAGAACGTTTCTCTTGCGTACTCTGGGTATTTAAAACGAGCTCCTAGTAGGGTTTTATCACAGTTATTTGGTTTTTCAAAAACAGTGTCTTATGTTCATAGTCCATAGGCGATGGTAACCATTTTCCAACAGAGTGACCTGCCCGTTGTGCATACTCCATCAGTAAGAAAGTAGTTATTTAAACTTATTGGATATGATTAACTCTAATGAAGAGAGTATTATTACAATAAGTCAGGCTGCATAATCATTTTATCTCGTAATAAAGGATTTTCTGTAATCTTACTGTATATAATAAGTAAATGATAATGAACCTATCGGGTTACCATGTTATATAAGTAATACATAATTCTATGCAACTTGAGGTTATGTAAACTGACACTAGCATAGCCAGCATTTGATTTGCGGAAGAGGTTGCACGAGTAAAGCGGTAACCAAAATTTTGTTTGTGTATCTATCGATTAATAAGGCTAAGACCAAAAATATTCTTCTAAGTTAGTACCAGGCGGCTGCCCATAGACGATTTTTATGTCATCATTTAGTATGTAGTTTTCTGATGCTAATCTGGAGAGCAGTGGAGAGGCCATAAACTGTGGCGCTGTTTACAGTCTGGGGCTAATTCTAAAATATTATTAACAGACGAATTTAAATAATAATAAGACATTATCAGCAATATCACTCAGGTTACTAATGATTCCGAACTAATTTAACATTCAAAAGAACGTTAATGAAAATATAGAAAACAACCAAAATCTATGTAGGCTTAGTCATTAGGTTAACGAGTTTAAAAATATTTGAATAGTTATTGTATTTAAAATGCTATTGATGCCATTAACCTAAACAAATTCGATATTTTTTAACGACACATACTTACGTTGTAGTTTTCCGTAGTCGATGCGTTACCTAGAATAGAAATAAAACAGAAATCCCTGATAGTATCATCACCCAGACCAGAAGAATCAGAATAGTCTGTTCTACAATTCATCCTTTTGGGAATTTATTCATACAATCAATTTTTTTATCGATGTAGGTATAGGTTTGCGTTTGACCACTGTGTCGTCTGATATTGAGTGATGACGCGGTCTAGGATGGAGCACGCTTATCTAGAAGATACCTGACACTAGCATAGCCGGCATTTGATTTGCGGAAGAGGTTGCACGAGTAAAGCGGTAACCAAGATTTTATTTGTGTGTCTATCTCGTGACTTGAAGACATCAAAATTGTAATTGTCAGGAAAAACAGACTCCAGCACATTATTTCACTCTTCGGCAGTGCGCACCAGAAAAGATGAAGGGAAACGCTGGGTTCTGATTGGTGGTGTTTCCACCATGTAACGGTGGCGCAAACTGGTGCGTCTGGTTGTCCGATGCTAAAATGGGGATAGCGGAACCAGCTCGTGCAATTCTAAGGAACACTCCCCGAAATGTATCCTATAGAAGGCAGATAGCCCCGTAATCTTGCGTCTATGCTCTAGATTCTGAAGTCGAGCATAAAAAAGACGGTCATTGCCGACCAGCTTCTTGGCCATTTATCCATTGATTCCAACTCCTCCAGCTGGTATTTGGCTAAGCCATCCCAAAGATGAAAACAGTGTTCCATGCACGAAAGAACTTGTACTTGGTATAAGTTCCACAATTGTTCCGACGTGAAGTACCTACTGTCTCACTTTTGCGAGTACACCCAGCTTTTTAGCCGCCACTTGCGCTTAAGACTCTGTGTACGTGCCAAAATTGAGTGTTGGAGTCAAAGAGATGCCCAGAAACTGGAGTCTATCGGTCAATGAAACGGACACACCCCCCTGACAGTGGGAGTCAGTCCAAATGGACTCCGTTTTACGGAGAATAGACACACCTGAGTTTTGGAAGCGTTGAATGTAATCAAGTTTGCATGGCTCCATTATGAAACTGCTTGCAAGGATACGTTCAGCCGTTTGACCCTCGTCTCTCTGGCCAACCGGGGCTTAGTTTACGTCATAAAGCCGGTTATATATTATTTTGTCTACATACGTTAAAACCGTATGTAGACAAAATAATAGGAAAAAATAAATAAGAATTTACAGAATAACGAGCATGAAAATAGATTGAATATCTATTTTACTTAGTTTTAGAAAACTCTTAGTGCCATCTAACGTATACACAGCAAACTAATAATAAATATTTTACTAACACCCAAAATAGATGACTCTAAGTCAAATTTGAAAAGGATTTTCTAGTAGGCAAAAATGTATTTTCAAAATCTATATAAAAGTATAGGTACTGATTCAAATATGTATTATCTAGCTAATGCTATCAGCAGAGTCGGTTTTAGTGTTACGGGCGCCCTGGGCGAGATTTTTAGGTGGCCTCTCTCTACCTCTCCATTTTACAAACGTGAAAAATATATCAACAACAATCAGGAAGAACTTCGCCAGCTATGTATTTAACACTTTTTGCTGCAGACACGTCTTATAGAAAGCCGTAAGGATAAAATATGTGCTCTGTGATAGAAAACAATTTTGTGGAACAATTATTTCCGAACTCTCTTTGTTTCGTTATAAGATTGAATCGTCCGATAAATAACTTAGCCCTGAAAATATCTTTAACACGACATGATTAAATAGTACCATGCAGATCAGAGGGCCTGAAGAGGTCGCTATTCATGTGATGTACATGACAAGTATCAACATAAAGTGGATCTTTATGCTATGTCTTAGAACTACCAGTATATCTAGAAACGTGTCAATTTCTTTAAAACTGGCGCCAGAAACAGCTTCGAACATTTGAACACTTCTTTGAAGACTGAAAATCAATATGAATAAATAATAACACATTGGAACACATATTGCCGCAACCTGCCAGACATGGTTTGCAACATTTTTGTCCACAGTTTAAAGGTTAACGACAAACAATGGGCGAAGATTTTGTGGACGCAGTGTGCCTTTATTATTTTAGTGCTTGTAATTATTTATTACATGTGCAAAATATACGAAAAGGTACGAAAAGGAGGCGCGAATGGATGTGCGCAACGCTCGCGCACCTGGACTGAGTAAGTGTGATAGGTTACGCAAACATTTAAATACATTCCAACTTTGAACACTTTGATGTGCGTTAAAAAACCGATATCGCATGGCAAATTGCAAATCTTTGAACACATATTCAAAGTCCCGGGCCACACATAACAATTAAAGTGTTCAAATGTTTGAAGCTGTATCCGGCGCCGACTTAAGCGATTCTTCAAAGTCGACCGCTTTAGGCTCTTGTAATTGCTGTTTTTTTTTTTAAATATGGTTATTGTAGTCCTTATTCTTGATATGACTTGGATACTGCAACGCGAAGCTACGTGCTATTAAAGGAGAAGGTTTACGGTAGTCACGATATATTCCACCGTCACTACGTAATAATTATAAGCATATGCGGAGCATGTCAATTGACCGAATTTCGAATTCGAGATTTGAGTGAGATGCGGGTTTATTAACCACTAAGACTCAACAACATCGATCAATTCGACCCCTTAAGCCTATTTCAGACGGTTCATTGCTGTCCTTCGATTTTAATGAATTAACCAAAGTTATTCGTATAAACATAAGCTTGAATGATTCAATGACATCGAAAGCCATCGTGTGCTTTCAGTTTTGTCTTTCAAACAAATTTATTTCATTTGGTTGATTCCTCTAATTTACGTATTAGCTCCAAATTTTATTAACCTTAAATATGGTCAAACGAACTGGCAAATAAACTATTTGCCCACCTAGAAAATAGTTCTTTAAAACTAATATCTGTACACTAGTTTTTCTTATATTTATAACATGGAAAAGAATACTATTCTTCCATGATTTATATGTACGTGTGCGAGCCATGTTGCAAACAAGATAATATCTTGTTTACAGCTTTTTAGGCGCGCTAAATCGGTGAAGTACTACGCTCTCACAGAGTATCGTCGTGAAACTATGACTGAGAGTTCCGATGGCCCACTTCTCCCCCTCCCAATATTCCCTATCCCGTCCCCTTATTCATTGGAATTGGATGGGATAAGAGATCGCCCTTATCCCATTCCTCCTGTCTGATCCCTGCATCCTATCCTGAAGGTTGGCTTCGCCCCTGGAGTTGCGAATGTCTGTAGGCGACGGAAACCACTTCTGATGAGGTCTGTCTGTCTGTGTTTGCCGGCTTCGCAATAATAGCAAAATACATGAAATTTTCATATAACAAGGCATTTGAATAAAACAAATTATGGACAAATTAACAGTTTTATGTTTACCGTGATTATTATTACAACTACTTATAACATGTGAATCAACTTTGCAAATATTTTAATTGATTTTAATACTTCTTCTGCACTTCGATTATTATTTAATAAATATTTATAAAGGTGACGTGATACATAAATCTAAATGAATATTGATTACATTGTGCAGCATTTAACAATGTTTTAAAATGCTTTCTTTATTCGTTTCACATATTTTGTGCATAAAAATATAAATTTATTTTATTGATCTTTGTACTACATATTATATTACATAGGTAGATGTTTGTAACTACATATTTAATTGAAATCATTATATTATCTATTTCTTAAAATATAATAACTTTGTTTTGGGACGGTTATTTTATAGTCGTTTAGTAATAATTTAAAAAGGACATACAATTCGTATCTTTAACCGTATGTTCAAAAACTAGATTTTTACTAAAAAGAAATGTTGTATATATATAATAGCTAAGATTGTACGCAATGTTGCGATTATTTTTTAATATAAATAAGTGTATCATGACCTATTTGTTCAAACTGGTCAATCAGAGTGGTGTTTTAAGTTTAATAATTTATAACAACAATAATTTGATCTAATTACCGCTTAAACATCTTTTGCATCATTGATAACAAAATATACTTCAATATAAAGACAATATTTTTCAGAGGTCAATATTCTCAATATGAATGATGAATTAGCGACGCAATCTTCTTACTTTCAAGAATTACTAAAGTGATTTGATCAACATTTTTTCAACTAGATGTCGTTGTGATCCATAAATGCTTGCTTTTTTAAGGCTACGCATGAGTGTAATAACTCGTTTGTAATATCTGGAATAATTCAAATTTAAACATTGTAAAAAAAGAAATTAAATTAGCTGAACATCTAGGCTACGTTCAATACGTAGACTCACAACGACCACGCTCACGGTCGCGTTTTTTCCCGTTCCACTTGCTTGCGGGTGTTACAATTGTAAACTCAAGTGGAATGGATTATTCGCCCATCTCTTGACGTGGTTCGTAGTGAGCGCTGCGTGATCGAAAACTATGACGTCGTCACTGACGTTTTCGCTACGACCCTAACAGCCGCGGTGGCTATGTGGAACGGCTAAATTAGCATTTTGATCGTCGCGAGATACTAGAGGAACGCGCCCTTTGATGAAACAAATAAATGAGAAAGGTTCTTATTTCAAAATTCCTTTTTCTAAAACTTCGTTTTCGTTGTTGTGTAATTTTAACCATTGGATTCATTATGGTAATTCGGATTCTAGAACAATAATCATTAACAAACCGATGCTCTTGTTGACATAACGTCAATCTAACAATCCTTCCAAATTAAAAAGTGTTTTGGAATGCACATGACGCCAGTGTGTAGGAGGGTTATAAAGCCACTTTTGCAGATTCCTTTTACGAATTTGACAAGTATCAAAGTAATGTGGAAATATATGCCATTTCTTGCACCTACCAGTATATCTAGGCACATATCAATCTCATAATTTGATGATTCTCCAAAAGCAGCGGTTTCAAGAGCCCAGATATTTTAAACTTACCTATTTTAAATTTAAATTTTTATACAATTAGGATTACATCCTAGAATATGGATCCAAAATTTTGTGACTATAACACTTAATTAAAGCTACGTCTCTACGTTTTAAATTATTTTGGTATTTCTCATGGTGGCCAATATTGTTTTTCTTAATATACTTAAAGAAAACATTAACAGTGTTCTTCATGTAGAGGTAAAGTAAGTTTAAACGCTTTTTTATGGTTCTTACAGTATACTTATTCTAACTTTGTGTAGTCTTTATGAATAAGTATTATTCAATAAGACCGTAATAAAACGTAAAACGAAACGTAGTTTTAATTACCCAAAAAATAAAAACATTTTTAATATTGTTCTTTACATTAAGAATTAATGGAGCTAGCATGCAAGACCGCCGCCTTCGTTGCGTTCTAGCTCCCTTCGAACATATTCCGCTTGTTTCTCAGTCAGACCTAGCTTAGAGACTTCTTGCTCGAACTGACTGATTCCACCCATACCGACCAAATAGCCGTTCAATCTGGCAGCCAAGTGTGAGGTCTGGAGCTTGGCAGAGTCCAATCCAATACTACGGCACAGGTCCTTGTGACCTTGAAGTCTGTATTTCTGATGGTAGCTGTCAAAAAAATACATTTTTCAGTTATAACATATTCAATTTGACATCGGTCAAATTCTTTTTAAACTAAGCACACAAATTGCTACTTTTCTGAAGAACGAATAAGTATAGATGTCGTAAAATATTTTTATCTGCAGTCTATATTTAAAAAAAAACTGTTTTTACTTTAATTATGATTACAGATTTTGCTCGATCACCAAATGCGATGGACCCAAACAACTTCAAATTTTAAATAAAATAAGACGAAAAATTAAAATGCTATTTTACTGAGACAGTCATGTTATATATATCTTTAAGATATATTAATAATACAAAGTTTGTATCCACAACATTAGCTTTTGTAGATACCGGTAATCTATAATATTATAAAATTTTAATAATGCCGTGTTTGTACATTGAACCTATTAAAAAAGAACAACTGGGATAGACTATATGAACGACGAAGAACACAATGGATATTTTTTAGATCTTGTCTGTTTGCCTGTTTGTTCGGGATTCACGTAAAAACTACTGGGCCGATTTCAACGCGGTTATCGCTAATGGATAGCAAATTTACAGACATAAAATCGGTGGTACTTTTATTCCGGCAATCCTGTAGGAATTTCCCGGCGGTATCAACCGCTCAATGAAAAACGAAAAACCAGGAAAGGAAACTGCGAGAATATGCGCCCTAACATCTTTATAAACGTTAAGGCGCATAAAAATTTGCATAGTCCGACACAATTTTCACTAAAACAACATCTTAAATTCTTTTTTAAATGCTGTGGTACATAGTGTTCCGGGTATCCCGCGGGTTTTTTCTAGGGAATGGTATAAATTAGTTAGATTGCATAAATATTAGCTGGTTTCGATACGATATTACTAGAACTAGCTAAGTCCTTTTTGAAATGATGCGATACTTTATATTCTGAAAATCCCGCGGAAAAAGTGGACGAACTCGCAGGCAAATTCTGCAGTCAATGATGATACACTAATGATGTCACAACAAGGGATGCCTAAGATCACGCGGTGTGGAGTAGAAAAGTCATAAATGGTCTTTGGGAGGAAGTTGAGGACGCAACCGATGACGACGAAAAATGTTATTGACACAATAATAAAACCACTAAGTGAATTAATAATTGCATTAATCGAACAATACTACAAATTATAGAGGTTATTCTCATTACATTAAGTTAGAAGGAAAAATAATTTTAAAACAATGTCGCACCTAGTGACTCTGAGTGCTCTAAAAGGAGTTGATCCTGACCTCATTTTCGCAATAACCCTCACCCGGTTATTATTTAATGTATTCAACGCCTGAATGTATTTATGAGCACTAAACATACAAGTATCATTGCTAATGAAGCTAAGAAGGTCGAGTTGCTTTCCATTGATTCTTAATGCTATTGCAATACTTCATATTTAGGCATGCTGCGCACTAGGCAGCCTGTTTACGGCAGTCACTCCAATGTATGGATGTATAGCTCATTGGAGCTCACGTACTATGCGGACAAGATTTTCTACCAGCCATTACGGTGCTAAAATAAACTGGCTGCTAAAATTCGCTGCTCGATATTTTGTATGCCACAACTTGACTACCAACTGCGAGTCCTAACTTAACCTACAATTGTGAAATTTATTTAATTTAAACTTTTGTTAAAGAAATTAAATTCAAATATTTTAGCTAGACGTAATGGTAGAGCTTTGCCGCTATTTTCTCAAACAGGTGTATACACGACGTGATGCGGTGTATGTTCATATATACAGAAGAAAGTAGTAGGTACAGCCGTGGTATGAAAATGTTCGCCAGTTTTCGAATTGATTCACTTAACGTTTCGCGGGCACATGTTACCTTTTCAAACAAAGTCACAGAACAGAATTTTCCATTTTTTCCACAGAATTTTCCATTTCAATTATGTTTATGTTTGACAATAACGTTTTAAAGTTCAAACTTGTTTGATTTTCTATCTTGTCTAAGAAGATTGTTTAGAGATGTAAAACCTTTTGATTGGTTGTAAGATTTATGATAAGTAATATTTTCTTAAGTTTTCGCGACTTGTATATATAATAAAACTACGTTTTAACGCTTTTAAACAAGGTAATTTATTTGATTTTTGTTATTCCGACGTTTTGGCCACTTTTCCTCCGTTCCGTTAAAACGTAGTTTTATTATTTATGATATAAAGATTTGTTTGTTTCTGATGATTAAAACTATTGTTAATCTCAGTGTCTGTCATTTTCAACATTGTAATATTCCTGTTTCACGTTTCTATATTTTATAAACGTAACACGTATTAAAATGTTGGCAGTACTGGTTTCTTGTACTCGTGCAAGTAAAATTCGATTTTACGGTGACGTAACTTTTCATACCGCGACTATACCTATCCTTAGCATATATGTACGACTTTCAAACAGTGTTCTTTAGAGAAACTTAAGCTTAATACTTACTCTTCAGCGGGGTAGAATGGACCGGCTGGTGCAATTTCTGTCCGAAGCTGTTCCGTGCAGCGAACTTGCATGTCTTTGAAGGACGATTCGGCCACAGCACGCTGCTCCTCGTCGTGATACAGAATCATGGACTGGTACTGAAAGTTTATGTAACAAGTAAGTAATTTATTAATTAACCTATTTTCATTTATTTCAATATATTATATTTATACTTGGAACTGTTCTTTCTCAAAATTCGACAGACAAATATTCCTTTATAAAAACTACATACATTAATTATTACATACAACGGATAATTCTACGGCCAATTTCAATTAGAGTGAACAGCATTCGACATCGAAAAGTTTGTTAACATATACTACCGAGAATCGAACCCGGAGCCTCTGAATTCTATTTAATCAAGCGGACTAAAAATATATAAAAATACTTTTGCTTTCATAATAATTGTCCTATAGAGTGGACTATAGGGTGTAGGTACACAATAGTAGTGGACTTAATTTTTGGGGACATATATTAACTTACATAACGACTGTGATATTACCGATAAACTGTTTATCTTCACCAATAAATTTGTATCATAAGATATACCACCCATATAATTATAATTTAGTGATATGTTTTAGTCAACAGGTGGGAGATATTCACTTTCAAAGTTTCAAAAAGTGTAAACACCTAGTTTGAGTAATTTTTGAGATAAGAGGTAATTTTGGTTAAATGCTAAATAACAAAAACCAATTAACGGCTCTTGATATTATTCAATTCTACGGAACCCATCATTGTGCATGGACTAACACCCCCTTTGGAAAGTTTTGGTACTAGTATTTTCGATATATTACATACAATATTAAACACTATGTTTCAAATACCTGTCTCTTTAGCTTCGTGGTAAGCCCGTACTCGTGATTGGCCCAGAACATGTCGAGAAGCTCTTCGTAAGTAACACTTTTCGGGTCATAGTCCATCTCAATTACCTCTGTATGATCACCACTGTAATTATAATGGTGCATAATTTGAAATCCATAATTAGATTTAATATATAGACACGTGTTGGCAATTACATTCCAAAGACGCATTTTCTTCCTAACATAATATGTAACTGGAATTCCTTGTATTTCAAAGTACACGAGGTACAAATCGCCAAATACAAGCAAATACAGAACTGTATGAAACTCATAACAGATCACAAAGGGACAAGATGTTGTCCAAAGTAATTTTAGTTGCATGTGTTTCTAAGCATTTTAATTTTCATCAAAATTGTTAATTTCATACTAAGACTTATTAGTTTAAAACCGGTCATGTTATACGAGTCCGAATGTTGGGCCACTAAAATGATAGCCCATAAACGTCTCCATTAAGCTGAAATGAGAATATTGAGATGGATGTGTGGAGTTACAAGAATGAATAAATAAGGGGATCTTTGAAACTTGCAACCGTGACTGAAAAATTGAGAGGAAAAAGACTAAGGTGGTATAGGCATGTAATGAAGAGGGATGAAAGTCACGTGACAGAAAGAATGTTAAACTGGAATATTACTGGGTAACAAATATAGGTAAAGGTAGAACTAAAAAGAGATGGATGGATTTTCTGGAGGATGATATGATGATTTGTGGTATGAAATAGGACGTATGTCCGAATGGAGGAATATGAAAGGAAAAGACATATTGTGCCCACCCCAAATAATTGAGAGAAGGCGAAAGAAAGAAAAGAGAGTTTAAAAGGCAGAAGATTTTTTTTATTGTGAAGCTGACAAACAGGCAGACGGCCCACCTGATGGAAAATGGTTAGTCGTCTATAGAGCGTTTGCAATACCAGGAATAAACTTAGGAAGGCAATATCTCGCCACATATCGACTGAGATAGAAAAGCAGTAGTTTCCGAGAAAATTTACTATCACCATAGAAGTAATTAATATAATATTGTGGCGACCGAGGGTAGAACTTTCTGGCAGCGTAAGCCGGTCCCAAGACTTTTAGAAAAAAGTAGAAGATTCTGGAAGGAAAAGACAAGGACGGATACATTTTAGAAAAGGATAGACGATGAACGAAAGTTCTAGAATAGAAAGCTCGGGAAGGAAAAGAAAGAGATAGATTGATGTTAGAAAGGGTTAGATGATAACCGAAAGTTCTGAAATAGAAGGTTCGGGAAGGAAAAGACAGAGATAGATAGATGTTTAGAAAGGGACAGTTAGTAAATAGAAGAATAACGAAAAGAAGATCGAAATTATGGGTTCCAGAAGATTCTTCCGGGTATATAAGCAACGTAAGGCGCGCCTACCGGGCAGTTTAGAGTTGAGTTGAGTTCAGTTCAAAACAGTGAAGCGACAAGTGCGATACGAAAGAGTTGGAAGAGAAGTTTAATAGAAGACAGTGACGAGTTTAGTGAAATTTAGTGGGCAGTTCAGTCTAGGAGGAGTGTAGCGTAGTTTAAGAGAAGATCCAGAAGCGAGCTACACGCGGTAAATTCGGAGGTGAGAACTGCAGTAGCAGGAGGTGGTCTACGCAATATCGGCGACGGTATTGTGAGTGAGACATCTCAACGTCGGGACAGTGCGTCGTTAGTTGTGCGTGTAGGGGTAACCCTGCGGAGAAGAATCACGTACGGCTACGTAAGTTAATAAAAGCGTTTAGTTAAAAACTGGTGTTTTCTTCCAATCCTAAGTGCGTACGTAACAATATTTTGTTAGTTAAATGCTTTTTCACACGTTGCCTGCCTCCAACTGTATGAATTGAAAACATACCAGATATTTTTCGCAACGAAAGTCACACGAATTTATTTCTTGTAGTTATGTATGTTGTGCTTCGATATATTGCTCTTGCAGCCGACGGTGGTTCAGTTAAATTGATAAAAAATTATAAATTGAAAATACGCCATGCAATTCTTTATGTCAAATTGTATGTAAGTAATTGAGTTGGCATGTAAAGTATTATAATTTCTATATAGATTAAAGTTTTATTACGTTTGATAGATATCATAATTTATCAAACTTCGCCATCACACATTAAAAAGTTTCTACACACATGCATAATTCATATGCATATCTAATATTTGGATAAAAGATTAGATACGCTCTCTTATCACTGTGAATAATAATAATTAATAATACTTTATTATCGTTTTAGGAACAGGTTACAGGTTAAACCTCAGAGTCAATTGTAGTTTTGTTTGCTTTTGTAAGGATAAAATAAATAAATATTAACTAATAATGCGAGACATATTTGAATAATTTCCTTCTTGTATTGAGACCTTTCAGTTATTGGAGAGGAATTGAAAAACTGTGTTGTGCTTATGAGTCGTATGGGGTACTGCTAGTCAGAGTTTAAATAAAATTATAACCATGTTCCTTGATGACTTTTTATTTAAATCTACATACATATATAGGTGGGGATATTTTCGTTTCCAAAATCGTAAATAGTGTCTTGCTATAAACTTTTCAAGTTGGAGTAGAGAATTCGGAAACATTTCATGGTGGTAGCTTAGAAAATTCTTTAAAAGAAAATTAAATTTAACAAGACCTGACTGACTAAGTTTTTGAGATATTGAGTATTTTTGATTAATTGAACATTTTTTTAAGGTTTGGTATCAACTATGCACAAGTAACGGTCGTCATCGACTCGGCCGATTTTAATGAAAATGTGAGTAAATAACACTTGATTCGCTATTTTTCCTACAAATAAAATTGTAATTTGTAATGTGCTAAAAACTACATAAGCATGTGTAATGGGTATATACATGCTTTAATGCCTACCACAAGTCTGTGGTAATAATAGTGAGATTTTTGTCAGGTTCAAGGTTTTGGCACGAAATTTATACACATAAATAAAGTGATAAAAATAATTCTTAGTTGGCATACCTAAACTTTCATGATATTAAGAATTAACAAGTTACAAAGTTCAAATATTTAGCATGTCTCTTGTAAATTCCATTAATATCTATTTTCTACTACAGTTTGTTTTTGTATATGTTTTTCTTTATTTAGCTCGTAATTTAGATATTATTATAGTTGTCCCCCCCCAACCCCCCCAAATATAAATATAGACGATTACGATTCCTGAGAAATAAAATATAACAGTATCAAGACAAGCTATTAATGTAGAGTTACTATATTGCAAAGACAATACCAGTTAAGAAAGGCCTTGAAGGTGAAGGTGAAGGAATTATGTATGAAATTAAAAGAAAATAATCTTAATTTATTATTGCGTAAAATTGTAGTGAATATGTATGCGATACGAACATACCAACTCAACCAAAAACAAGTCATGGGTAATTATTATAAATACTTAGTAGTTTTCCCGCGAATTGATCTGTATTTATTTTTTATTTACGAATGAAATAAAAACACATTTGTGATGTTGAAACACGTATATTTTTTTTATTAAAAGGCTATATGGGCAGTTTCATATCCTTAACTTGAAGAGTAGGTCAATACATGAAGACTATTTTTGAGATAAAATGCAACTTTGTTTAGAATACAATTTCCTTGCTAGATTTCAGTTTATTCAGTTGTTTATTCTTAAATAATAAACAGAGTTATTTGCGCATTGACATATAATAGTATGGATCTCTAATTTGCCACATACTGCCACGATTGTAAGTATAATAGATTGCACAACTCATTCATTTACTACGCGTAATTGATATTGAGATCTAATTATAAAACTATTAGCTACTAGTTATTATATAGTATAATAGGACATTTATTTATAGTTTACTACTACACCTCTAGTAAAATATAATAATTGAGATGTGTAAGAAGCGATCTCGAAACTAGATTAGCTTAAAAAGCAGACAAGTTGTACATCTTAGCAGGGCCATGGATGGGTGAATTGCCAGTAATCGGTTCAAAATATAAAAATCCCCAAAAAGCAATTTCCATTTTCGAATCATGGATGTCTTACCTCGTTTACATTATGCCCACTTACACGGCAGCAAACAAGAAATTAGCGAAGGAAATGGGCAGCACAAATATTAAATATTCAAAAAAGTTGCGTCTCTACTCGCTTCTAAAATGCTCGCACTCCAGATAGAGAGAGTGACCAGGGATGATCACTCTTTCTATCTGCTGTGGAAATGGGTGTTGAAATCTCTAACAAAAAGTTTTTAATGTGAATCATAAGGCTTAAGACTGGCCACGACATGTAATTTTTGAATTAAGAACTTTATTGATGTTCTTTTGTTTTTTAATATCAAATTTTGCATATAAAATTCGTCTAATTCGCATGTAGTTTTAATTATTAAAATAATCCGTTCAAATTATAATAATATGAAGAAATGTTTTACAGCGAGTGTAACGTGTACGACGGGTTAGATATAATAAAATATAGGTATGTCTATATATTTATTTCGTATTTAAGCATGTCATAGAATCTAATGTTTAGCAATTCTACTTTGTATTCGTATACAGTAAGAGATTTCTAGAGGGCAATGAAAATATTGATTTTGCCTTGACCTTGTGCATTGTGCATCACGTGGACTACTAGTTTATTGTCACGGACGTTTACTGTCCATGTCACGAGCAAAATGGCGAGACATTAAAAACAATAGATAAAACAGATTGTAAGTAAAAAGTATATTAGCTTATGTAGGTTTAAAATGTCTTTACAAATTAAGATCTCGGTTTTTGTCTATTCATCTCATTATTTTCCATCATGGAGTTGGAAACGAACCGCTTATAAACCCTATTTAATATTATAAATGCGAAAGTAACTCTGTATGTTACGCTTTCACGGAAAACCTACTAATGCGATTTGACTGAAACTCAGTATATATATATATATATATATATATATATATATATATATATATATATATATATGTGTGTGTGTGTGTGTGTGTGTGTGTGTGCGTGCGTGCGTGTGTGTGTGTGTGTGCGTGTGTATGTGTGTGTGTGTGTGTGTGTGTGTATTCGCCACCGAGAATGGAAATAGAATACTTTCATCCCGGAAAGTGGGATAGTTTCCGAATAGCGCTTATTATTCCGACTCCTAAGTACTAATGACAGAACTACTATACTTTTTTAAGCTTTCTACCATTTCTACCCTTTCTTCTCTTTCTACGTTTTCTACCGTTTCTTTATTTTCTACTATTTCTAGCCTTTATACCGTTTATACCCTTACTACATTTTCTTCCCTTTCTAACATTTCTACCGTTTTTACCCTTTCTTCCTTTCCTAGCATTTGAACCCTCTCTACTATTTCTACTCTTACTACGATTTCTCTTTTTATCATTTCTAAACTTTCGAACTTTTTTAAATTTATAATTTTACTAATTACTATTATTAATATACGGACCCATACTTCCATACTGTAATATTTTAAATGCGAAAGTAGCTGTGACTGTCTGTTACGCTTTCACGGAAAAACAAATTGACCATTATTGCTGAAATTTAGCAAATATTCATTTTTAATACCGAGAATGGACAATTAATAGTTTTCATCCCGGAAAATAAGATAATTTTCAAAATAGATACAAATTTAATGCAATGTAACCTGTATAAATGCTTGCTCTCTAGGAGTTACGCACTAGGGTTTGACCCGCGGGGAAAGCACTAGTTTTAATAATAGGGATGGACGTCGGCTACTTATTGTTCCGGAAAATGGAAGTTATGAATTAGGCGGTATACATTGCTTCTCTTATCGCCCAAGGCCTGAATCAGGCAAACAGCTAGACGGCCCATTTGTTTGACACTGGTTACTGACATCTATAGAAGTTTGCAATACCAGGGGCGTTGACAACGCCTTGCCGGTTTCAAAAATTATGACACTGTTAACCTCCCTTCATAGTCATTTAACCCAGATATACTTACATGTTCCTATAATGTGGGTTCTTCGTAGTTCCTCCTGAATAACCGACACGTGTACGTATCACGCCTAGCGTCGCTCCAAAAAGAGAATCGTTGGACCAGAAGCAACCCATACCAAAAGTTGCTTTCTTCGTTGGTAGGTCTACATCGTGCAAAAGAGCCGCCTGTGAACAACATTTGTTTAACTAAAAAGAAACTTTTAATTGTAGATATAAATAGATCCATTCACTTTTTTATATCGCTTACTATATCCTACACATTTCCTAAATCATCCAAATTAGTTATAATTCCTCCTCATTCAAATTATTCTTCCAATACTTTTAATACCCGGAATCATATCTGCTACACTTTTATTGGTAAAAAAAGCAAATTGGTAAAACTTATAATTGCTCTTATCTTCAAGAAAATAATATTAGCTTCGCTAAATTAGATTATATGAAATTACTCAGGACAAAGAACTGTATTGCTGAGCCAGCTCACTTGTTACGTGCGACTACAATGCTTGGCTTGGCTGTACGCTTTTACCAACTACTTCCAAAGGACTCTTGGTGTAAACAACATCATGTAATACATAATTTATTTATTTAAAATATATTATTAAATAAGTGACCAATTAAACGAATTTAATTTATTTAATAAACCCAGTTTTGTTTTGTACAAAACTTATTACGACTACACGGTATTTATCGATCGCGGTAATAAAGGCAACTTTACCAGAAATGATTGGTCAGGATAGATAATGAATATCAAGAAATTTTATCTATGTCCACATTCAAAAGGTCAATGCGAACAACGGAAGGCCACAAAAACTGATATAACTGCGTCTCGTGTGTTATCAAAAGACCCCACTGAGATGTAGTAGATTATATAGATCTTTGTACAACGTAGTTTATTCTATTCATAAAGACGCAATAGACTGATATGGTTTTCTAATTATTACGGGTGAATGCACTCCTATCTTTCTGGCTAAAAGTCATTTCTCAAGCGGATTATATGATAAGAATAAATTAATAAATACATAACACTTCTCATACACAATGGTATCTCTACAGACGTAGTGTCACGAATAACGTACTTATATACATATGTCAGAATAGACGTATATAGTAAGAAAAGAAATTGTGACCCAGGTAATTGGGAAAAGGTAAATGAGAAGCTTGTATCAAATCAGTAGGTGAATGAATCGAGTTGGAAGAGATCTAGAAATTATTAAAACTTGTGGGATAAACCACGCGCATGAAACTAAAATTCCGCTAATCTACCTCGGACAAAATACAGCTACTTTTTTATTATTTCCTTGAGATTAACTTCAAGCATTAAATGAACCTATATTAAGTGTAAACTCTGCCCTAGCATTGCGAGGTATGGCTATGGGCTACTAGGGTTATAGCTGCCGCATCTGCAGTATTCACGAGGAAGGTCAATTTGCCACACTCATAGTGGGACATATAAAACGTTAAATTATAGAGACGAATATATATCTCGTTACAATATTTTATATAGTTAATCTGTCAGTTACCTACTCGGCAAAGTAAAAAATACGGCTGCTGCTTAGATCGACATACATGAATTTTAAGTAGTGGGTGGTTGGAGTGTGGCGGGGGGAGATATAATTACCCCTTCTGCAACCCTTATGGTCCGGAGTTCTTGAAATATTAATTTTTTGGTAAATATTTATTTCTTCACTGAGACTACTGCTTAAATATCACGTACATGAATTAATGGTGATTTGCGTTTAGGGGTATACTTACGACTTATTAAATAGCTACTAAACATGTTGCTGCGGTGCGAAAAAAGTTTTTGGGATCCGCAAACAAGTTTTGAAATAAGTATGATGAATTTCGCTCACCTTACAAAGAAATAAAGTCGTGTAACTTTTTATAATAGATTTGAGTTTATAAATGTGCTCACGACGTGCTTATAAATACCAAAACAATTTTATAAACATAAACACTGTTTTTCAATGTAGGAATACTTTTAAAATTAATTAAAATTTAAAACATTACCATATACAGTTCATTGTAATTAAACACTATCATTTTTTTTTACTTTATAGCTTGGTTAACAATGTACAGAGATATCATTATGATAAACATCAATTATTCGATATGTCAATAATACTTATCGTTTTTTAAATAAGAAAGTCGAAATGTTGAGCTATTTAATTTAGATATTGTATGATATAATTTTACTTTCTATTGCCGCCATTTTCGACTGGTTTTTTTCATTTTCGACGATTGTTTACTATTTATTTACGTACAGTCGGTTAGGTTAGCTTCAGACCAAAGCGCACGAGCCGAGCGAGCATACCGCGGCAGCGGCCAGCGAGTGCCAGAGCCGACTGTTAACCATTTACTATTTATTTTGTATGCACAAACAGTTGCGACGCCTTAACATCTCGTTGGAAACATTTGTTTTATTCATCAGTTTAGGGGATGTTTAGCAAGATGCTTTTTTTAATACGTGAATCGATAAATTTTTAAATATATTGCAGAACTAATCCAATTTTTATTAATATGGTTCCAGAATAAATAAATGCGATTATGTTAAAAAAATATCAATTTGTAATTGCGTCTGTGTTGGCCACCATTTTGAAAATTTTCATTGTTACTCTTGTAGTATGTGAATGTCTTCTGTTGTGTTTTTTCTTGATTATTTTTTGTTGTATTATTGTACTTGTTTTTTTTTTGTTAGTTTGATTTTATTCTGTTGATTACTGGCTTTCTTTTGGACTATGAATGGATTGTTCAACTTTGGACCTATGATATAAGTGCAATATTAAGTAAAATAAGTGAGGTTATATTTACAAAAATAATATTTAAACAACTCCGAACCAATGCAGAAAGAGAAGACGCTTATAAATATATTATTATGGAGAATATAGATTATTATAGAGAAAAGGAGGATAGAGGGTTGCTGCACCCCCTACTTAAAATTCGTGTATTAAACATCTATAGATTTGTCAAAAATACTCCAAAGTAAACTAGAGCTATTAGTTATGTTCTAAGAAAGAATATGCCTATTGTATGTTGTGAATAAAATAATTTCTAAATGTCCAAATATTTCTTTCAACTTCGTAACATATTTATATGGTTTTCAAATTGCGTGTCCCTTAATCCTAAGATAAATTTAGCTTTATAACTAGAATTTTTAATTTTAATTGAATTTTTATGTTATAGGTTGAAACATGTAGATTACTTTTTGTATTCAGTTTTTCACAGAGAACATTTCTCGAACTGATCAATGAACCGTATGTCTTTTGTACGACGACGAAAATCGCTCGCATCCTTATTAACTATCCATCAGGACACAAGATACGTGAATTGAATTTTATGGTTTAACTTTGGAATATGATTTCATTCACAATTTATACAAATTAATTAGTCCGGCGTGGGTTATTAACGCTAGTCACATAAGAGATGCAGGAATCAATGAGGCGTTATCAGAGACCTGCAACTTCGTACTAAATAAATTTTAGGGCGCAAAATCCCGTTCTTGTATCGGGCGTTGATGAAATCGATTAGTCTACTGCTGGATATTATTCTAATGCCCATACGTCACCTGCGTTAGTGTTAGTGACTGTGACCAAATGCAATTTACTTATAGGGGTAAAAGTGACGCGCTAACGATTATGTACATTAGGATAAACATATGAGTTATCAGTCAATGTATAACGTTATTAAGAAAGTCGCATCACAAATAATGCATTAAATCCTTGGCTACAGCTGCGTGACTCAGTCACTAACAATATCCCAGTTGTAGCAGGAGCATAAACGTACCCATTCATAATATTACTTTCCATACACAAGACTAGAATATTGTAGCTCATGCAAATTATTTTTATCGATTGACACTTTTTATCTGTGACCAATATTTTTATTCCAATAGATCAGACCAAAAACGTTTAAGCCCGATAGATACCAACCAGATTTATAAGATAATTTGAAGAAACAACCGTTCATAAACGACCTATTTATTGAAATTCATCTCATTAACTATGTATAGCGTCAATAACCTGAAATTACAACTCGTGCAAATTTTATTTATGGTAAATTATATAATTATGTACATAGGTAATCAATTTCATACCAAATTCAAGGCCGATTTTGGTCGTTGCTCGTGAGCAATTCGCAGTACCTAGTAAAGTAAAACAAACTTGCATCATCTTTGGACGTCAACTGTCCGAATCACAAGTTTGTGATGTTATTACAAAAAGAAATGTTTAGGTGCTTTCTTTTAGAAAATAATTTATTTGATCAAATCTATTTGCAAAACAGTTGAATAAATGGTAAATTGGTACAGTAAGTAGGACATATAGGGTTGCCACCTTTTTTTTTGCGGTTAAAGCACATTGGTTATTATAGGTAAGAAAAAAAAGGACATAGTATTAAAATAGAGTATAATTTATTTTTCTTTATTATTATGTTTAAAAACATATTTTTATTGCTTTTTGCAATTTGTATCAAATTAGCAAGGCAGGCAAAGGAATCTTAGTCCATGCAGCCAATCCTGATGTATAGGTCTTCGTATAGTAACGCAGTTGAATTGCATGCTACAACCCACGCCATTCAATGGAGTTCTTGTGAAAACTCGAAAGACCACATCTGACTACACAGTTCACATTTCTCACAAAATACATAATTACTACTCAAAAACTATCAATATCCTACAACTATTGTTAATTTTAAAGTACTTTTACACATTTTTAGAAAATAAAACTGCACAGCACACCGTCCCCTTTCAGTTCCCGCCAAAAACTCCCGCTTTGCACAAAATAACAAAAAATTGTGACAATGATTGACACACTGACATCATTGACATTGAGGTTAGGTTGCGTTAAGAAATTATACAAAACGAGTGCTTGAGTGATGTAGCGCTGGCAAGTGGCGACATCGATTCAACACCAAATCACCAATCGATAAATTTCATTTAACAAAATAATCGACTAAACTTTTACAAATCTCAAAGAAATCAAATCATGCGAAATAAAGTATTTTGTGAACTTTATTGTTCTCATAAAGTATAGAGTACAATTATCTGAAATAACGTAAAATACTTTATAATAAAGTACGGGTGGCAACCCTAAGTACATAATTGCTTAGAACAGATGTGTTTGGAATAAAAAGAGCTTATAACGTATTTTAAATAATCAGGATGATTGTATCAATGTGTGATTTTTAATACAAGTAAAACTGGCGAATTGTTCAAGAACTATAAAAACATGCTCAGCACCTATGATAATAAATAAAAGAATACGTACATTTACAGGAGGCTTCATTGTGAAAAGTTCTCTCACGAATCTCAACATACACGGGATAATAGTAGAACCGACGAAAGATTTTTCCTTTTTTTTAAATGTTAATCTTCCAGGATTGAGATTCCGCGTGATATAGATCGTTGAAAGCGGTGGAGTGAAGCCGCGACACGTCGGCTTGATGTGGCGGTCCGGCGAACACTGCCCCAATCGCAAATGACGTTGTCTGACATTGGCTTCCTCCTACATATCGCCCTAAAATGGTTTCCAACTAACTCCACGGACTGCTTCTTGGCATTTTTTTTTTTAGAAAATAGTAGTCACTTTTTACGATTCTGGCCTGACATATGTACTTTTTATTGGCAAGAATCAAAGTCTGGTGAAGAAAATCAGTAGTGGTTTGATCAAATCTCATCGAAAGTGAGCTGTGTCGTAAGAGCGACACAGTTCCGTGCGTGCTTGACATTCGATAGTGACGTAACCTTGCCCGCCACGACGGCCGCGTGCCGTCTGGTTACCTCCGCGTATTGCCCACATGACAAATCTATAAGATACGAAAATATTATCGCAAAACGTGGTGATTTTACAATGTTATAGGCATCTGAATAGTTTTTTGCTTGCATTGTTGTAATCTATGACTTTTTAAAGTCTACAAGCGCACAAAATATCTGTAAGGTTCAACTTGCTACATTAATAAACCTTTCCAGCTGAAAAATGCTTTAACTTTCCGTCCGTTCTGCTTATACCCTGGCGAATCTTAAAAATACTGTACTTATCACATAAAAAAGAAAGACAATGTAAGTTGCAACAAATATTTATTCATAATATTTACGTTTTAATAAAACTTGATTTCACGCCACTGTTCATAAGTGAAAAACCTAAAACTAATTTCTGGCAGTAAAAACGTTTAAAAACCAAAAGGATTTCACAATAACTAACTTTTAAGTTATGTTCTTAGATAATATCTATCGGTCTAAGGTTATGTTGTACCTTTTGTTTATATTACGATTTGGTCCAATTTGACGCCGCGCCGGTACTCAAAATGTTTTGCCAAAACTGACATGCTATCTCGCTCGCAGTTTTATATTTAAAAGTGAGAGCGAGTTAGCACGAGAACAGATAAAATATTGGTACGTAAATAAATTACCTTAAAAACAGTGTAGTGCTATCAGCCTTTAAACAAGTACTACTCAGGTTACATACATAATATATCGATCATTCTACTTATAAATTTATTACAGAATAATATAAAAAATATTTTAAATATGGTAGTATAAACATCATATAATGGGGTTTTGATATGAATTTCGCACCTACAGTTATGAATTTATATTTTTGAAAAATTTAAATATAAGTAACCTTTGAGCCAATAACTGGATAAAAACTAAGTACATTGAAATTGTTTGCCTAATCTTAAACAATAACAAATTGATAAATCAGTCAAGTGAAAAATGGTATACTTGCATTTGAAATTATATTGTTTCAGTAAATAGGACGCTGTATGGTTTTATTTTTAAAACAATTCAGTATATATATTTGTTTGTAAATTTCAAATTTAATAGAATAATAAGGCAAGACAAATTTGGCAAGGTCCTTTAACAAGGCTTACGTAATATCTACTGCCAATTTTCAATAACTTATCAACTGCAAAATCTTCAAAAATAAGAACCAATTTAAGATAGGCGGAGATAGAGGCCTTAGAGGCGTTACTACTTAAATGCAGATAAAAATATTCAATCAAATTGTACATCAATTTCAAAAATGCTTAGAAAAATGCCTCAATCATCCCGCTACTGTTACAATTATTATAAATGACAACAGTGAAAAACACTTTATGATGACAATTTTTTTATGTTAATGTCTTATATAAAACATTACTTAGCATACGTATTTATTGTTTATACACACATAAAAAATCAACAATTTTTTGCGGTTTGCGCAAAATCGTAATGACTATTCACTTTAACAGCGTTATACAGACCATGAAGACAAAAAAAATTAAAGACAATTTACAGAAAGAGGTTGTCTTCCAAACTATAGATTATAGCGACACTCCTGACACATAAATACATATTTAAACAACGACTCGTACAGAAATCAATTAATAAATGTGTTCTATGAAATATGTTTATCATAATCAATAAATTACTTTATATTACGTACAAATGACCGCATTAAGAATATAACAATAATACAAGTCGTTCGTAGAAGGTTTGCCGATGGCAAAACCTCCCGCCTCCCACAGCCACGACCCGCGGTCGTCTAGTTCTTAATACTACTTAGACAAGCCCCGGTTCCAGTCGTAGGAAGCGGGAGGGGCGACCATCGGCAAACCCGCGCACGACTTATATAGTATGTATAAAACTAAATGTGCCTTGAGATAAGTTAGCTATGTGAGTTAGCGCAGGTCCAGTCAAGTGTAAAAGTTTATTACACATAATATAATTTATTTACTTTTGACAGGTCGATCATTGATCAAATCATGTTGCACTCGAGCATTACAAATTCGATTTTATTTGAAAATCAAGTTTCTTTGTCAATAAATTTTAATCAATTTGGTACACCCATACTTTATGGTAATTTGTTAAAAATAGTAAGTATAACCTATATGCACGTTTATACTTAAAAGTGAAATAAAAGCCAGAGTATGACTTTTAAATCTATATAAATGACATGTTTTTTTGCCTTTATTTAAAACATTTTCATTTCAAAACGATTAATTATGATTAAATTTACATACGATGACGATATAGTTTATTTATAGCCTATGCATTAGATGACTCATACAATGGCACTACGACGTTGATTGGATCAATGAAGTTTGACAATTGTGACATATGAAATTTACTCGATGCTATGCGAGTCCGTATATTGATATATACATACATACATATTTGTTTATACACATTGTATTCTGCGCAATGACTAGTACGAACTTCAAATATGCATATAGTTTTGCTTGTACTATATATAATACAATAGTTGTGATAGCAATAATAATACAAGTCAACAAAGGGTCTTGCCTTAGTAGTCAATACTACTAAGGCAAGACAAACAACAGGCACTGTTGCAAATTCTTATAATTTGAGGAGATTTTAGCAACTTCTTGTAAAATTTAAATATTTGCTGTCTACATGAATGTTATCTGCCTTTTCAGGCAAGAAAATGCGAATCATAACAAATAGACTCACATAACATAAGGTTTTAAAAAAATGGATCACATAAATGATAGACAAGTCACTTTTAATATTAAAATGCTGTTTTAAATGATGTCTAATATTTTAACGAGGGTTAAGGGGGTATTCTGGTTTAGAAGCCCGAATTTTAGGTGTCTTTTTCGGTCGCAATAAAAAAATACGTTTTGTTGGAATAAACAAAAAGGTTTTTTAAACCGCCGCCATTTTGTGAAAACAAATTTTTGAAATATATTTTTTTGTAAGTTTTATTAATGTTTTATATTATTAAATATCAATAAAAACTTATAAAAAAATGAATAGAAGTATTGGTTGCTTTTTTATCGCGACCGAAAAAACACCTAAAATTCGGGCTTCTAAACAGAATCCCCTTAAAGTTAAATTGGTCGAAGCGTCATTTTTATGCAACTTTTCAATAAGGTGTTTCAAACATTAAAAACTATAAAGAATCTGAATTCTTAGTAGTCTATAGACATTTAACTTGTTCAACCATAGGACATATTTTTTAATAATTTATTTATTTTACAGATATTTGAAGCTTTCAATGATTCTACTGCAAAAGTTATTAAAATGTCGTTTAGCTCAAATAAGTTTTTAGTTCTCGGAATCTATCTACTAGGGCTTCAAGAACGTGTTTGGCGAGTTTAACTAAAATTCAATCATAAACGAGGTCAAAACACTGTAAGTTCTCCTTATTCTAAAGTAATATACTCAAGAACTAAGTGACTATAGTCGATAAAATTCATCTAGTTCAAAAAGTATTTTCGCCCTGTGAAGTAGTGACCTTTTGATATATTAAAAAAAACTTTATCTATGTTATTGTTTAGAATACGACTTTGTTTTTTCGGACTTAATGTCTTGGGTACAAGATACGGGCTTATTTTTGAGAAGCTAATACAGTTTATTTTATATAGCAATAAGGCCTTTTTATATTGCTTCGTATGTTACTTTTATACATGTGAAATAATATTTATTTTAGTATTAATACATTTTTATAATACAATTATTTATAATCAAATACATATGTTTCTGTACTTTTTAAGTACCCAATACATAATGATTCTACAAAATATCTATTCTAATGACTACGATATGGACGAATGATTTCTTTGACCGGATGGATATTGATTATGAGAACTTCATGATGTTAATGTGTTCTATGATAATAGATAAACAAAAACCTATAACATCAAGGTTTCTACTAAAAATCTACAATTAGATTTATTATTTATCTATTACCAAGAATTAAAATTTGGGATTCCAAACAACATCTGCTTCAATTAGTTAAACGTGACAGTGCTAGCTGTCACTTAAAATATAATTATTCATATAGTTTTGAAAGAAATTTGTGCACATTTTCCGAATAAGGTCAATAAATCTTTAATATTTGTTTAATCAGCAAAAATCGCCTATTGATAAGCTAAGGAAACGTACGCTAATGTTATGGATAACGTACGATAGACATCTCTGGAAAAACTGCCATTATGGCGCGAACGAATAAAAAGATCATATTATATTGAAATCTATTACAAGTTTTGACATCATCTATTCTTTAAACAATGGTTTAAAGATATATTAAAATTACCACAAAATGGTCTAAAAGCCGATTAAAATAAATGTAAATGTACTGACCATATTGATATTCCATTGAAGTAGATATTGTAGGATACCTATATCATAAATATAACATCAAAATATTACAATATTTAAAACATAATTTGTTTCAATAATAATATACTAATATATAGACGACAACCAAAGGAATGTCTACATATTTAATAACAACTAGATGTACCATAGACAATGAACACTGTTTTTAATCTACCATGAATTTAAATGAACGAATTTTTAAAACAGTGTTACTGAAATTATATTAAATGTTAGTAGTATTTTAATATATACAAAATAATTAAGCATTCTAAAATAGAAATAGATAAGGTAAATGCCCCTATTTCCGATTTCAAAAGATGAACTTATTTCCAAAGTACATGTTATACAGTTCCAGTTACCACGTGCTAAAGGACTAGTAAAATATAAGGAAATTTGCACATTAAAGTTATCGATGACCAGCCGCGTTATGCTGGGTTTCTGATTTGATACTCACTTATTTCCCTTGCTACTGGTTAAAATTTGATATACACTCCACACAAGTGATAATATAGTCAATTCTTCACCAATGGTAGGTAATAAATAGTCAGATATTAAAACCAGACTATTAAGAGTCGAGGTACGATCTACGACAATTGTTGTAGCTGCTCTTAGGACTATGGAATATAGCAAAATTAGATACAGCGCATCTTTATGCAAATTATTCGTTGACCCTGAATACTGGCTATATTAGTACACCAATATTGCTGAATCGCGTTGACTAAAAAATATAATATTTTGGAATACATCGCCGTCTCACTGTTACTTGATTTCATTATGTCACGCTCACGAAGATAGTAATGACGTCTGTTCATAAATCAAAATATTCTACTTCTGTCGAATAATAGATTATATACTTTATATTGGAAATAATGAATTGTCTGATTCGAAACTGTAAACACGCGATATATCGCGCAGTTACAACTCTCCTGACAGTGTACACGCACGGTAGTTAAACTGTACATTTAACAAACACCTTGTGATGCATTTTAAAATAATGAGACTATTTTTATACACAAATAATGATATTTCTAGTTACTTTTGTTTTTATGTGATATATTTTATGATTTAGATTAGGGGACATTTAGTAGGTATATGTTAATTTCAAATAATTAAAAATAATTGACTATTCAAATAGAATGAAATTGGTATATTTTGATTATTGTAAACTTTTTAAATTAAATTATTTATTATGTGAAAATAAAGCCAATGCACTTAACGTGCATTTGACTCATTTTACGAGAAACTACGTTATAAAATATTATGATGAAAACTATTTTTAAGTACTTACTGTTTAAACGGTCAATTATAACGTAGTATATTCGTTAGTCTGGGGAAACATAATTTACTCATTTTTAAAATATAAAAGCAGTAGCAAAAATTTAAGAAAATACAATATCAGGACAATTGTAGGATTTTGTAATAAGAAAAAAGTAGTTTGTGTGTCAAGTATAAAGTCGCTTTCCTATGTAAAAGCGTCGTAATTTAAAGGTATCTGAGTACATATCAAATTGTTCATTACAAATGGTCTGATTTAATATTTCTTATGTTACATACTCTCGATTTAACAAGGTTTGTTAGAAAAACATTTGCCCGGTAATATTCAGTCTCTAACATATTTAAATGACAAATCTCGTCTCCAATTAAAATTTGATCTCGAAAAGTCCTTACGTACTGCCCAAAAAATTAAGTATGATTACTAATGAGCAAAATTATACCTTTCCATTTATTAAATATATTACAAATCGATTAATTATTATTATTTAATATACATTCATACCTGGAATCAAATTAGAAACCTCATTTATCAATTTTTATAAATAATAAATACAATTTCAATATAGCTATAACGACCATAATAGATTAAGTAATGTTTAGTCAATTTTCTCACTAAGAAAATAATAGACATAGTAAAATATTATATTTTAAGTAATTTCAGGTCCGTTTTAATAAATAAATGCCACTAGATAATATGACTTTATATTCAAACATTATTTGTGTTTAACCAACTTATTAAATATCAAATATCTTGCAAATTGCGTTTATAATCTAAGTCCAGAATAGCTAAGAACACAACCTTTTTTCAATTTAAATATATTTTAACGTGTATCAGAAGCGAATCCGAAGTAAAGTATTGAATTGAATTGACAGATAGAACAGATGTCTAGAAAAGTCGAGAATATTTGCTACATAAATGTTCAGTTACTAAAATACTAAGCCGTAACTCTGAAAAAATTTAAGGGAGAGAAGGTTAATGTTAGAGTACAATTAAAGCAAACTGCATAACAATAAAAAGATAAATAATATAGGAATAAAGACAGCATGGGAGTGAGAAGGCAATATTACTATAGTCATTTTAGGTTAATTTCTTTCATGTTCAATATTACAGACCTAAAAACATAATAAAAAACTCGAAAAACATTATTAATACGGACCTAAACTATGGAATATCTTTTTACAATAAGAAAGATACATCTAAAAAGTTTAACATGACCGATTACACATCTACTGATATATTGCCATTAAGTGGTCCAACAGAACTAAGGCAGTTATCGCAGTTTAGTTAGGATATCACCAATATAAATTTCCATCTAACAATTCTACACATAATAATATAGACAATTTAACGAATAGATTATTTATATATCACTTAATAATAATCAATAATTTATTATATCTCTCATTTAAATAATTATGCTGTTTTAAACAGGTGAGCATAATATAGACCAATCAAATAGGCACTTTCTACCATTCAATATGGATAATTATATGTTTACATTGCATTGTTATTCGCGTTCGGAATTTGCGAAATTTATTACTCTCGCTAACGAGACAGTAAAGCATTTTATTATGCTGTATTTATGTAAATTCGTGGTAAATATAGAGAAAGAATACTAGAAGTGACAGCTACCATGTAAAAATTGTGTCTGTAAAATCCCGTAAATCTTATAGGGCCATAAGTCTGCTATAAAAATAGTGTTAGAATTTTCGTTCAATGGGATCATTATGGCATTATAATGGTTGATTTTGTCTGAAAAACTAAAATTTTTTCATAATAAGTAACTATTATGGTGTCAGTATCAACTATTCCGGCACGATTGTAACAACGGACTTACGTACTAAATATAGCCACGACTCATTCTTCTCTCGCCTTTTGATATAGAACATAACCCCAAAAGCTTTCAACGTTTTAGTATTTAAAACAACACATTGGTAGACCAAATCAAACAAAATTTATTATGTCTTACTAAGTATTTTTTTTCCAATTTGGAATTTAAATGAATTATCGAACGATATAAACTAGTTTCTATAAAATAATGTTACATATGTAAAATTATGACACACAGATACTAATGACATTTGACGAATAAAGCGGATCTAAATATTAAACAGTAAACAGACAACACATTAAAGTGATATAATTGTCATTCCTAGTATTCTTCTTCGATATTCTAAGATAAATCCCCATTTTCGATTGTTTTAAACGGATAATGATCACTTTAAAAATATTTACTCACTTTTCAATCACAACATTTATGTTTATATATTGACAAAAACAATAATTTATATTTCTAATCTAATAATGGAATGTCTATGTAATACTTATTAAGGCGATAACTGCAGTACTTATACGAGTTTACGACAATTATGTTCGCTATATTTTATAGGATTCACATCTAACACTAAAATACAATATTAGCAACCATATATTTCACTTATAATATAGAAAATATTTAATAACCGTTGAGCTCTTATAACACTATCACACTGTATTCCAGCCACTGGCAAGCCGCAAATGGCAAACTATCGGCTATGACCAGCATTTACTCGACAATGTATCCACATTACACCCGTCCACAGTATACTTAGTACGAATTATTACCACAGCTATATTTTTTGACATTGAAAATCTCCATATATTTCTAATGCAATAACTCGAGTTTAAACTATCAAGTATATTTCTCAATACGAAATTTATATAAGCACTTTTTCATATTTTAATCTGTATAAAGTAATAATTTACTAATTATAAATGTATATTAACTGAGCACCTTACCCATAGAAGAATATAATCCAGGCTTTGTACTTACTACTTATAGGCTTTGGGGATTGTAAGTGGAATATCTAATTATTATGAGTCTATTAGATTCAGTTAGTTCAAGTTTTTTTTATTGTATTAAATTGTTATTGGAGTTAATAAATGTCAATCATTTAGGTTAAAAAAACTTAATTAATATATTAATTTTAAATCAGTCAATTTTATCAAGTACTCATTGAATCTTTACAATTATTTACAAACTTCAAAATATTTTTATGATCTCGTGTATTTATCTATTTAAAACTGTATGCACTATTGACTAGTCAGTAGGTCAAATAATTTATTTGGATTATTTAAACTATCAAGATGATTGCTCAATTTTAAAGCTATGACTTGGGGAACGTTACGAAAATTTATATTGTTTTGTTACCTTTAAGATGGGGTTTTTTTTACGTTCCAGTTTGAATTAAATGTTATGAACTTGAAATTAGAATAATCAAGTTTAAGACTTTGCAATGTATGGGGAACACTAATTCGTACGAAGCATACAGACGATCAACTTATTAATCCAAAGGTGAGTGTTCACTCGCGATGATCAGCGCGACCGAAGAATCTTCTACATATACGTCGTACGGTTACAACAATACAGTTAAATCGAGTGCAACTGTAAGAGAAAAAGAAACGTAACCAATGAGTTTAATTTTTACTTGGAATAAATTTATAAACAGAACACAAAACTCACGAAGAAAGAAAAAACGATGATTATTTACACCACAAAATTAAGAAGGTGATCGTCCGATCCTGGCTAGTCTTTTATTACGATTTTGGAATGACAATCAGACTTGTACACTTGTCAACAGATTTACAGTCCAATATAGCAAGGTATTGTATGCGATTATAGCTGAAAGGAATTTATGAGAGATTTATTTGGTTGGCCATCATCAAAGTTAGTTTAACAACATGAAGTTTGTAACGTAAGTCTAAACATAAAAGGCAAACAGTAGTAGATTTTTGCATAGAGTGTATAATAAGTTCTGCTAGTAACGGTAATAATTTAGAATTTAATTACAGTATGACAATTTATTTCCAGCTAAATTTAAAGCATAAAATTGTCAAAATAGGAATGTTGGCCCGTAACTAATAGTTTAGTTCATTTCCTATTTAGGTTCGGCCAGTAAGTCCTACATGAACATATTCCCTTTATGTGAAAAACTATTTTTGATTTACTAAAAGAAATGGTTCAAAATCCGGTCAAGCAGCTGAAAGCTTACATTAAGAATCGAATGATGTAAGAATGATTTTTTTAAATAAAATATCGGAATCCATAAATTGGTACATCTCTAACAAGTTATAATTTTTCCAATTCTCTTTTTAAACATTATTGCCGCAGTGGTAGAAAGAAAAGCAAAACACGATTTTCCTGAGTGATTTTTTTCACTCATCTTGCTTCTAGAGCCACTACTACTAGCACTCGATGCAAAAATTTACTATGAAACCAACATTAAACATAATCAATGACAATAAAATGGCAGTAAAGGCAGATACACCACTGGGAAAGCAAAAATGTAAAACTGTGTAAGACCTTGTTACAGGTTAGTTGTAGCATAGTCGTAGTAACAAATTGTAGTAATAAAGATGACACCCCACAATTTTTTTCCCAATGGGACATCGTTATATAACGTTACACGTTAAGGGGGAGAGAGGTGTCGACGAAGTGTGACATTGTGTGACAGGGGGTCCTAAATTTCGTGATGTCACATTTCAAAATCTAATATATTAAGCTTTAAAACACGAAATCTGAACTATTAACGAAAAACTTCAAAATATTTCCAACTCTATCGGTATGAGCATAGTGTTTAAATTATTAAAAAATAATTTATATGGAAATAAAACTAATTACGGATTTTATAATTTCTAGGTGTAAAATTGCAAAATATGTGATGTCACACTAGGGAAGGAGTCTCACGAAAGTGATCAGCTGTGACAAGGATGGGGGACGGGTGAAAAATCATGAAATTCATATAATGTGTAATTTGTGGATGGCCCCCAAATAAGTAAACAAAAGAGGGTAACATCCTCTGCCCTATCACATGACGAAGGAGGAGCGAATATAAGAAAAGACTTCGTTATATTGGACCATAGCAGCACATAAATATTTACATGACGATACAGCACCTGTGCGAGCGAGTGTCGCCGACCACGTCACTAGTGTGTCCCGAGAACCTCGGCACGGTGCCCGCACTCGACGACAGGCTAAGAGGGTTCAGCTGCACTGGCATCTCCTTCGTAACGTCCGGCAACGAATTCAAACTGTGATTGTTCGTCGATGCCAAACTACTCTCAACCGGGCTTCCGTTTGTTCTTATCTGTGCCCGCTGCTTCTTCAAGTCTGCGAGCGTGCCTGGAATGTACGACACTTCTGTTATTGCTGGCCGAAATATTTTAATAATTAGAATTCTAGAATGGTGAAGGTCGTATATCGAGATTTATAAAAAAAAAGATCACATTATAAAGTCATTTGAAACCTTGATGTGCCTTTACCAGGTGTATGCATAAGTCTTTTCCGGTTTTACTAAGAGATGGCACCACCGAACAATACGCCACGTATAAATTCGACACCACGTCAGTTTATTTGTATGACAATAACCTACAAAAACACATACAAGTTGAGTCTGGCAATTGATAGCATCTCTGTTGTATAGTTATTTGTTTTTTTTTTAATTTTTTTAAATTCAGCAGTACAGCAGACAGGCAGACGGCCCACTTGATGGAAAGTGGTTACCGTAACCAATGGACATTTGCAACACCGAAGGTGCTACAAATGCGCTGCTGCTCTCTTAAAGGAGACTGGAACCTGGTCACTGATGCCGGAACACTACACAAGGTTGTTATGGCGGCATACTCTAGACCAGGGGTGGTCGCCATCCAGTCGAGCAAATACCCTACCACCTGGCTGAGGGTTGTTTAGTCGCCTCTTACGACAGCCGCCCGGCCGCAGGAAATTGTATTCTTTCTCTGTTCCTGCACGGGTAAAAGTTAAGTGATCATGTCGACGTTTGTGTCTGAAAAAGAACATTTGCGGCACGCTTTGCTTTTTCTATTTCATTAAAAGAAAAAAGCAGTGGAAAATCATCGTAACAGTTACCGCACAACGCTATCGCCAACAAATGATTTATTTAAATCACGCATTGATCGAAAAACGACCGGAATGGGCCATGAGACATGGCAAAGTCATTTTGTTACACCACAGTATGCCGTCTAACACTGCAAAACTAGTGAAAGACACTTTGAAATGGCTTGGATGGGACATCCTTTCGCATCCGCTGTACTCCCCTGACCTGGGGCCATCAGACTATCACCTCTTTGCATCAATGGGGCACGCGCTCGCAGAACAGCACTTCAGCGATTTCGAGGAAGTTGGAAAGTTGCTTAACGAATGGTTTGCTGCAAAAGACAAACAATTTTTCTGGCAAGGTATTCATAATTTACCTGAAAGATGGGCTAAGTGTGTAGATGCCGAAGGTTTATTCGAATATTTCGAATAAACTCAAAATGTATTTCCTTTGAAATTTATGTGTTTATTTTACCACAAAAACCGGAAAAGACTTACGCATACACCTGGTATAGTGGCCACTTTGCTCCAAAAATGTCTAATGCATTCTAAACTTACAAATTATTCTAGAATGGTAAGAGCCGAACCTAACTAATTTAACAATTTTCACAAGTATTTAAGATTATGGAAGTCTCTTCGCCATAAAAGCACTGAATCAGAGTGCATTTGCATTTTTTTTCTGGCTGTGTATTAATTCAAACGTTCTAGAAATTAAATCTTCAAAATCACATAAAAAATTAGGAATTATGCTCTAATCTATACTTTTATTTCATTATCTAAACAAGTAAGCTCAATAAGGAAATAATAAAAACATTACGATACAAGCATAATTGTTACGTCAACTATGTATGCGTTGTTGGACTACTTTTGCATTGGGAAGTAACGTCATTACAATTCAATGATTACAATAATAAAATTGTAAGTAAAAATAACGTAATTAAAACGAATTTTACATTACCTAACATGCACATGGACATACAGTTAATAGTGAAATGAAAATGTGTATAATTCAGAAACAAAGAAGACATATAAATAGTACACTACAGAGATACAGTTTGAAGTCTCATGCATTTTGGATATCAAATACACAAATCATATAACACAAAATAAATAAATGCACAAAGTGTTAGGAACATTTAAACACAAATCGGACTATTACATCGCATGCAACTACAATCAGAGACCTCATCTTGCCTCAATATGCATCCTCGAGAGCGAATCAATTCTGGAAACCGGCACACAAGTATCCCCTTCCAAACTCCAATTTCAATAATTATAAACCATCACTGTGCAAAACTGTTAGAATAACTTTACATATAAAATGTTATATAAATTGTGCTATATGTATATTAGATGTGCTTGTTATACGATCAATTTGATTTCGTAAGGATGCATATAATTACCTGCATTAATCATGACGGTGACATGAACATTGATTTTACCATTATTGTCTGTGGTGTAGGTCGCCGTTCCGCCTTCAGTGATCGCGATCTGATTTGGATTCACCACCAAATCTTTCCTACCGTCTGGCGCGTCCTCGCCTTTGAACGCGTCGTTGTCCTGTCCTTCGGGTGCTTTTCTTACACCGTTCGGTAGGTTCCCTCTTTCGTACTGTTTGCTCTGTTCGTTGTTAGCCTCGTGTTGGTTCGGTGGGGCCACTGTACCCGGCGCATACTGCGACGCCGCGTTCACTCCAAACAGTGGATTCGAAATTTTCGGTTGGCCAAAGGATATGTTCTCGGATGTTTCGCTCACATCGCTCGTTCTGTGTACTCTGTTTTGGTTGTACGAATGTTTGGGCACAGCGTAATCTACGTTAGAGTCATAACTCTGGTTGGACGTTGTCGAACTGGTCGATAGGCGTTTGTGAGGTAATTCCGAGGTTTGTAAGTTTACACTGTTCTGGTTATTTTCGACGCCATTTGACAAGCCCTGTAAATAAAAAAATATACATAGATCAATGGTCAGGTCACGAGTTGCAGAATAAACTGATTGCAACTCTGGCAATAATGGAACTCCTTTTGGGCTAAATTATTTAGTGCACGTATATTTAAATATTTATTGTGTGGACAATATGTTACGGTAATTGATTAAATAAACTAGAATAGCTGAACATAAAACATCTGTTATCGAATGTTAAAAAAAATTAAATACGTAATTCTTTTTTTTATTTTCGTAGCCAAATAGGCAAAATGACCCTTTATAATTTTGTAGCCTCCATTTGTCATTCAATCTATGTAAGTCATTGCTATTTTTCTAGGAGACTTTGCTTTTATATGAATGACGTATTCTACACGGCGCTATCCAATAATGTAGTGAAATTATGAAAAAATAACAATATATACGAGTAAATAATTGTATATGAAACAACTTTCCTGTATGCATAGGCGTGTGTTCTATCTATTTGAGTTCTATAAAAGAAAATATTAAATATTTTCTTTTATAGCTGAGATATACGATTCTTAAGTTGCTCCTACTCTCTTAATTTTTAACTACAAGATACGATATTTTTTTAATTCGAAGTGGTAAAAGCTGAAAAGTACCGTAACGTAAAGTAGTAAAACCGATCTGATGAAAATGCGTTGAGTAGTTTTTAAAATAATTATGTATTTTGTTAAAATAAACCTTTTTTATGGTGCTGTAGTCAAATAACAGAAACAGTAGATATTCGTGATTACCATGTAACCCTTCACTGTGCGTAGGGCTCTCGCACTTGGTCAATTTTATATAGCTTAGCATGGATTATTTATTACTTATCAATTAATCTAAAATGAAAAGGCTCCAAAAATATATCAGAACAGAACAATCAAAAATCTTAAAATTATTTAACACCTTTATTTACTGTGACGCCGTGTACACCACCAATCAGGCTGCTAGCATTTCAAACTGTTTCATATTTTTCAAAATTATTACAATATTACGTACCCTATATCGAAGCCCTAAAACCTGCGGCTCTTTACGTACGCGACGCAGGTTGTCATTAGTCAAAAACATAATATCCAGAGACATTTTTATTTACTAATCGAACACATCACACCAAACAACCATCACTGCATCACTTCACTGATTTCCTACACTAAAACAAAATGCAAGTGGCTCTACAAAATAAGGTATAGACGATTGAGTATTTTTGATATCAAAATGCATTATCAATGCGATCAATGGATGGAGGCAAGAATCGCGTTCGTGTGGTACCGCGCTGGCCACACGGACTGACGGACCGCGGCGCGTGCACAGCTCGGCGCTGAGGGAAATTGCAGGAAAATTTAGCGAATCGTTATGTCGTCAATCAATCCGCACACCGGAACGGGATGCCTCTCGTAAAGCATTCATAAAATCATCTGATGATAGACGCGAGAAAAACTGATTTGTAACATTTATTTTATTGAAAATAATGCAACTTGTCTACAATTCTCATTTACAATTGCCTAAGTTTTATATAGTTTCAATTTTGGAAAAGACAATATTCGAGAGAAATAAAGTATCAACATTACTCTAATTTTCTCTTTAAGTTTTGCAAATGGACCTGTTTTATGTGATATGGCCCGGGTGTCTAAGATCGGCCCCAAAATTGCTCGTTGCATATATCCATAACAGCATATAGTAACTCATAGCTAGAGAATATACAATGAGTATGTTTGTCTACCGATTTCAATAAAAAAATCATTGGATTATACAATTGTTGATATAAGGATTACCAGTATAATAATGTAATAAAACAATTAATTATTATTAAACTAATTATAAATATGTAAACTAACCTTCACTGTATAATTTTAAATATAACCAAGGTCAGGGTAAAATGTAATTCAATTCGTTTAAATAACTTTTAATATCATTTAAATCATAATATTTACATAATTTCAATGTTTTACTTAAGTATCGTAGCGAATATCTGTTTCTAGCAAAATCCACATAATACTTTTAAATACCAGGCCACTCAGAAAGTATTGCGAAAAAAGTGTTTATGTATGATAGACTGGTCAGTTATAATTTTTTTTTTAAATATGATTATTTATAACTAAAAATAGGTACGTTCAATTTCAAAATTTCCTTCCACATTGTTTGCGAGCTAATTTAAATGATCGTGTCTCATTGAAAAATGGATCTGCGCCGGGAACATTTTCGCGCTATGATTTTTTACAATTTCAAGTGTCGCCTGAAACCGGACGAATTGTACGATAGACTTCAAATGGCATACATGGGTGAAGGCCCTTCTAAGACAACCGTGTATCGTTGGTACAACGAATACAAGCGCGGTCGACTACTTTGGGGGATGAAGAAAGAAGTGGTCGCTCTTTGACGGCTGTTACGGAAGAAAATGTGCTAGCAGTGAAAAATTTAATCCCAAGACAATAGGCGAGTTACGTATAAAGAGATTCAGCACGTACTGCAGATTGGATCGAGAAGCCTTCACGAGATTCTACTCGTGCATCTTCGCGTGAGGAGGATAGTTTCACGCTGGGTGCCGCACAACCTCACCGATGCTCAGAAGCAGGCCCGCGGGTGGAATGGTGCCGTGATATAATAAAAAAAAATTGAAGCAGACTCGTCTCGGCGTGTTTATGACATCATTACATGTCATCATTATGAATCCTGGATTTATCAATACGACCCAGAAACGAAGTGCCAGTCCACGGTTTGGGTGTTTCAAAACGAATCAACACATACCAAAGTGAAGCGATCCAGAAGCGGGTGAAAGATTTTGATAGCGAGTTTTTTCAATTAGACTGGCTACTTGCTGTCAATTCCTTTACGGAACCAAATTAGTATATCTACTACCAAATGTTTGGCAGAAGTTTTCTCTGTTGTGAGCAACAAGCGACAAAACACAGGGCTCCGCGGGCTACTGCTCCACCACGACAATACGCCCGACCATACTGCGCTCAAACACTGCTTACAGCTCTGACCTAGCACCGTGTGACTTCTTTTTATTCCCGAAAATAAAAAATCCTCTTAAAGGGGTACAATTTTCGTCGCCGGAAGATGCGCTGTCAGCGTTGGAGCAGACTGTAAACGAGGTGTCTACGGTGGACTGGAAAGTGTTTCGAAAACTGGTTCAGACGCATGAAACTTTGTATAGAGGCTGGTGGAGAGTACTTTGAAAAAATTTAATAAAAAAAATATTTATGTATAGAACATTTTATTTATATTTTCGCATAACTTTCCGAGTGTCCCACGTACAGAGAGAGAGTAGAAGTTGTTATCAATTAATTAGCCCCTCTAATTATGGTAGAACTGCAAATTGCAGTTATTATTAGGTTGGGGAAAAAGTTTTTCGCATTTTATATAAAAATTCAAAGGGTTTTTTTATAAAGTTTATTTACATTTGACTAAAGTATGTAGGTGCCATTTTGTTGGATAACTTTTTGCCATCTTGTAGATAGGGACGTGATCCCATTGCTATAAAAAATTTAGGGCTTCTGATCAAAAAACTGCGACAAGTGGTTTTGGCAGTCCTCTCGTGACGTTAACCTGACACACTGCCTAAGGAATTCTGCAGAGACTGAAACGGGTGAAAATCTGAAGGTGCAAGGTCAGGACTATACGGCGGATGCATTAACACCTCCCAGCCAAACTCTCGTCATTTTTGCTGAGTGGCTAAAGATGTGTGAGGTCTAGCGTTATCATGGTGAAAAACCACACCCCTTCTGTTGATTAATTCCGGCCGCTTTCTCTCAACTTTTTGCTTTAATCTCATCAGTTGTTCGCAGTACAGTTCAGAATCGATTGTCCTGCCTGGCGGTAACAGCTCATAATGAATAATGCCCTTCCAATCCCACCATACACACAGCATCACGTTGTTGCGAGTTAACCCGGATTTCGCCACAGTCTGTGAAGCCTGACCGGCCTTTGACCACGATCTTTTTCGCACGTTCTTGTCGTACGTGATCCACTTCTCATCATCAGTTATCAGCTTCTTCAAAAATAGTTCGGTTTCATTACGTCGTAATAAAGAATCACAAATGAGTTCACACGGTTCATTAGGTTTCTTTCAGTGAGCTCATGAGGCACCCAAATATCGAGCTTTTTTCTGTAACCAGCTTTTTTCAAATGCGCCAAAACTATTTTGTGGTCAATCCCCAGTTCTCCAGCTACATCGTAACTACTAATATGCCGATCTTGCTCCACTTTTTCAAAAATGGCATCAATTTTGTCCGTAACAGGGCGACCAGAGCGACGTGCATATTTGATATCAAAATTTCCGGATTGAAAACGCTTAAACCAAATTTTCACTACTGTCACAGATACTGTATTAGGTCCATAAACATCACAAATTTTTTTCGCGGCTTGTGTTGCATTTTTATCTTTTTTGTAGTAAAATTTTAAAATGTATCGAATTTCTTCATTAGATTCACTCATTTTAACAATAAGAAAAACAAATGAAAATCATACATTTTCCTAATTTGAATTTGGAATTGTCTTCTTTAAAATTAAAACTTTTTAATGATACCAAAACCAGCCAGATACAAATGGTATAGCCAAAGAGATCTTATTACAAGTTCATACATACTATATGCGAAAAGACTTTTTTCCCAACCTATTATAAGAATCTATCACGACTGTGTATCGACACACGAACGAGATATTGTGTCTTTTAACAGTTTTATATTTGCGTATGGACAAAACATGAATCTGTGTGACTTGGATTTTGCATAATGTTAACACACTGTATTAAAGACAATCGATCATAGAGATCGAAAATTTTAATCGAACCAATTATCGAAAGATTGAATATGAGATATAAACTTTTTGCAATTAATTTGTGGTTTAACAGTACGATATACAGCAGAAACCATAACGATGCTCATCGACACGAACAATGTGTTTTTTAAGCTTTTTATTTGCATAAGAATAAAGCATGAATCTATGTGAATCTGATTTTGCATACAGTTAATAAATTGGTTGGAAGAAAATTGATGATAGTATCGACAACATTTGTCGAATCGATTCATCAAAATATGGAGAGTGAGAAAAGAAACTTTTTACAGATAATTTGTGGTTTAACGGTACAGCGAACAGCAAAACGTTATTTGAAATATTTGATGTCAATGCTGCATTATTTATAACAATATTTTCTCCACTGCATCATTACTCATCTGTAGAGAAAGGTACAATTGTACAACATAGTCGTTACAAGTGTATTTATATGTTAAGATTACGTGTATTAACATACTTCACAGATACACCTCGTAAACGTAATTTTAGAAGCATATAATTAATCCAGTAAATTAGCTAAATAGTTACCTCGTACGTACGTATATCAAATCGAAAGTGAAGAAAGTGCGCTGCGTAAAACAAACATGTATAAATATGCAAATTGGTGCGTATAATTGCAGCGCGCAGATCCAAAATGCATCGAAAGTGATAACTACAGACCTATTTATTAAAATGTACATTTTGTTTTTATATTTTATTTTATAAGCTGTGCTCAAGTGTTCGTTCGGGCAGAGACTAATAGTACTTCCATTTGGCGCTAAAACGAAATAGTCAACGTAGTCAATGTCTCTCGAACATTTCGCTGATGTAGCGTTTACTTAGCGTGGTCGCGGTAATCTGAATGCCGAGATCTCAATGTGCACGAGTGGACATCTCGCACTCATTTAGCATCTCCAACATTTTATCGTAAAATAAACATTGTGTGTAATAAACATTACACGCCGTGTTTTGAGGCAAATAAATCATTTTACTATTATTATTATTGAGTCAGTCTTAAAATTTTATTCTCTAGCCGGATTTAGCATAGCAAGTTGGTCATAATATCTGCGATATGGTAGCTATCTAGAGCTCCATCCACTAAACTGAACAGACACCATTTATCATAGTCGAACATACACGAAAACTAAAGATAAATTCCTGTTTTAATCCTTAAAGTTTTAATTGAAACCCATAGAGCCGTTTTGGAGCCTACTATAAACAAACTTTCGTACAAAAGGACAGATAAAATTCTAAAAGTGGGCATTATGATTAAACACCGTATAAAGTAGTTATCATTTAAATTTTAGTTTGAAAACATAGATAGATAGATACTTCAATTTTATTTATTCTTATAGATTATAATTTCTCAACTACTTTTTGCACAAAATGGCTTACTAAAATAAATAATATAAAAAAAATAAAACAAAGAGATAGGAAGAGAGAATAATTTGCCATTCGATGAGACATAGGGTAACAAAAATCCCCTCGCAGTTTATAATCTTATGCATTATATCGTTTAATTTTATTGAATTTGAGATAGGCTTACTTAACATTGGTAACATTTTTTTCTTATTGACTATCTACTCATAATTTCAAGTACGAAGAAACTAAATCTTCGTACAAGTTTTAAAGTTCATAGAAACAAATAAAATTGAAGTACCGAAAGCTTTAACTAAATTTCCGCAAGCTAAGTCTTCACACAAGGTACGAAACCTGAAAACTATGCTCCGTGAGGTTTACCTATAATGAACCGAGAACGCTTAGCCGGATGCATAAAGAACGAACAAACCATTGAAGATTTGATTAATACCGTATGCGATGGGTGTTGCGCCAGATATTCACCGCTAATAACGTAAAAGCGTGCATTACTGCTTCCCAACTAATTGGTTAGCAATTACTCACCACAGAACGGTAGCCTGCATCGCGCAACTGTTTGTACTAAATAACACTCTTGCTATAAAAGTAAATGCATCAACACGAGTGCGATATGAAATGTATGAAGTAGTCTTAAAAGAAAAATAATTCCTTTTAAATACGTATGTTGTGAGTTTTAATTTAATCCGCAGATTTATTAGTGGAGCTGCACACGCGGCTTCCACTAGATAATTTTCAGATTGTCTCTCGCAGATACAATCCCATTCTCCAAGATAAATAATATTTTATGTTCATCCTCATTAATAATCATCATCATCATAAGTTTTTTATTGCTTAGTTAAATTCGTCACTGTTCGATTATATTATGTGTAACCTAATTGCCATAAACTATTAATCAATATATTTAACAATCCTTGCCATATTTTACAGATTCTACAGGTTTGCTCCAGAAGACTGCGTTTTATCTCATTTTATACAAAAAAGCGCCTATTGCGCACGCAGTTATCAGTTGCTAGCTAAGAGCAGCCATAAAATTTTACAAAGGTGTAAACTTCGTGTTACAATAAACCAGTGGCATAACAGACGGTTGTACCTCATGCAAATACAAATAATTAGTAATGGTTCACTATAGATAGCATCATCATTAAACAGATGCGCAACTCGGATAAGATTAATACATCTGCAATCGGCAACATTACAATATAACGTAACGACACTCACAGATAATGAATTTAGATAACCTCAAAATCCATCCGCATATGAAACTATGCAACGGATAATTCTTTCAAGTAGGCACGTAATATTTTTTGACTTTGAAAAGTAGTAATACAATAAATGATTTCCGGGATATCTATATTCAAAAAAAGACTGTTAGACAAAGACTCACATTCCAGAACAATAATTATAATCATGCGATAGAAGTATTTTCTGATAGGTACCTTACCTACTCGACCTAGGATTGTTAAACATTTCAATTCAATAACTTTATTTGCTAGAATGTAGCTTTATGCATATACATATCTACAATATTATAAAATTGTAAGTCTTTTGTTTCTTAAATATTTTGTGTTTGTATGTTTGTTCGGGATTCACGTAAAAACTACTGGGTCGATTTCGATGCGGTTTTCCCTGAACCAACGGGACTAACGGGACCAAGTGGATGAAATGGACAAAATCACAAAAAACCTATCCCACTTTTTGGGATAACTTTACATAAATCTATCCCATTATCCGGGAGAAAAAGTATCCCTTGGCCACCCTCGGTATTAAAATTACATATATACCGAATTTAAGCCAAATCTGTCCAATAGTTTTTCCGTAAAAGCATAACAAACAGAAAGACAAATATATTTTTATCCCGGAAACTATCCCATTTTTCGGGATAAAAAGTATCCTATGTTCATCCTCGGCATCGAATATATATATATACTGAGTTTCAGCTAAATCGGTCTAGTAGTTTTTCCGTGAAAACGGAACAGACAGACGGACAGACAGATAGACAGACATTATAACTATATACTGTCACGTTTACAATATTAATAGGGATAATTATTACAAGTTAGGAGTATTTGGCTGCATAGCACATATAAATATGTACTGTGATATTTTAATAATCTTCCGCTTAAGTTGTTAAGTAGGTTTGTGAATTGATGTCAGTAAAGATCAGTGTTTTTCAAGCTTTATCCTATAGAGCACTACCCAGTTTATTTTTCTGAACTAGATCACTAACATACGTATTCCATATTTTCTTTATAAATAATACAGGTGTAACCTGCATAAAACTTTAAAATGATCTAGAGAGCTAATTTAAAGCTTCTATCTTTGAGAGGGCTTTCTAGCGACAACAATATTAGGTAATTATATTATAGCTAACTATTTTAAACAAATTACCTGTAATCTTAATAGCCGTAAGAGTAAACAATTATTATTTTAGAAAAGCACAAAAAAAGAAGTGTTTAAGTTTCGTTGATGATCCAACAACGTGCCCACTGAGATGTTTAATTTCTAAAGTGTTCTCTAATTTCCCTTAATATCCCCTTAATAATTTCCAGATTCAAATTAGATTACAATTTATTATCATCGTTTACCATATTTACGAAAACATGTCTTGTATACAACACTTGCATAACAAATTATCCAATAATCACGAACTGATGATTCTAATGTTTGGTTTAGTGATATAGTAAATTTTATAATATATTAATTTGTTAAACTCGAATTCTGTAACGATAATATATTATTTAACGTCTATACTATGTATAGGTACATCATAATATATTGTATGAAGTAAAAAATGAAGGTTCCGTTGAGGAGATAAAGCTTCTTGTATTCGTTATTTGGCTACGGAATCATAAAAAGTATAAAACGGATTTTGTGCAAACGAATTTTCTTTTCAAGTGCTTTTTTTATATATGGAATACAGCAGACAGGCTAATGTTCCTCATGACAGAAAGTGTTTTACCGTCGCTTATGAACACTTGCAACACCAGAAGTATTAGCAATCTCTATATACATGTTACAGGGAAAATTGTTTTTTTTATTGCGAGGCTAGCAAACAGGCATACGGTCCACGTAATGAAAATTGGATACCATTGCCTATAGTTGTTTGCAACAGCAGGGTCCAAGCCAAAGCGTCGCCATCCAGAGTGGGATCGGGGTTGGAACAGAGCGTTCAGATAAGAGAATGGGAGGATTAGATAGGCAAGACGGGATAAAAGGAAGGGGAAGCAGACCATCGTAACTGTCCTTCATTGTACCAAACACGATTAGTTGAAGACGAACCGTTTCACGAGGACATTTTGTGAGAACGTGGATCACCGATGGAACCTATCCTAATAGCTGTTATTAAGATAATTATACAGTAAGGCATCTACCATTTCAAAAATGTAATGTTTTTATATAAAATAAAAAAATTCAACGAAACCTTTCACTCATAATGTGCTTTTCTATAAAATGCATATAATATTACTGTGTACGTAATGGGATTTGAAATTCGTGTAATCTTCTTGTGCCTCTGAAAATGCGATAAGCCTAAACGTATAGTTATACAACAGAAGCCATGTCGGTTTACACTGTGCGTACTATGGCGTGTGACGACTGTTGTAAATTTCCCTTTCACGGTTAGTGACCGTAATTTTTTTGTCATAAATATTAATTGGATTACATTACAGTTCTAAGTGGTAACCGTCTTTAGAGTTCCACTTATAAGCAAATAGAAACAGTAGATGTAAAAATTATCAGGTTTTTATATATTTTTATTATTTATATATTTATTTTTGAATATTAAAAGAATTCATTATATATGTAGCTATATTTTCAACATGTTATTTTTTTTCTAAAATATCGCTATATCTATGCAATAGATAACAATTTGACTTTATCAATATTTTTTCTTCAAAAGTACAAAAAATAATATTATTTTTTTCCATGACCTGTTTGAGTAATTTTAACCTTATGATAAGTATACCATTTTCTTTATATCTTCTATAAATAAAATAAAAAGAACTATTATCTTCATAACATAATATCTTGTAGTTATTATGAATAAATGGCTATCTAATATTTGTAATGTATATTTGAAAAATTGTGAAAATAAACAATTGACTTTAAATAAAAAAATCTACTCAACAGAAACCACATGAAAATGTAATTAAAAACTGAAATTATTTTTCACTTATTTTCCACGCGAAAGTGGAAAGCGGTATAATTATTCAGTTAGATCAGTGACTCTTGATTATATGAATTACAAGCCAAATAGTTATTTATCAAACAGATATTATTCACTATGTTAATGGACACGGTGCGGCGATCATTATAACCAGACACTGTTGTTGATATACTGCTATAAAGAATGTTTACGCAGTGTATAGCGATAGTTAATTAATTGTTATGTTTTTCCTAAGAAAATGCCGGTTCTCCAATAGAAAAGCAGTGGCATTGAATAATTACTTGCATTCGAAAGCAGATAATTTACTGAATATTTGATTAATATGTTGCCCATAGTCTATGAACTATATAAATAACAGAAACAAAAGAATTTCCATGTGTGACCAGGTTATTTTATGGTATACAAAGATTAGGATGCAAATGGACAATTCACTAAATGACTATAGACATCTTCAAGACTAGGGCATCATCTTAAAATGTAATAAAAACGTTGTCAACATCTAAGGAGTTTAAGACACCAAGCTACATCACATACAGGTTGAATTTTTCAACTCGGCCTTTAGGGTCAATTAATCCTAAACTATGCGAAATAGTGAAAAGCACTCAGTCTCGAGGACGACTTTAACGAAAATTAAAGTGGCATCATTAGATTTTTGAAATTGTCAGGAATCGGCTGATTTTGAAAAAAAAGCTTTCTGTATGTTTTATCATACATACCAAATTATAGTGTAGCTAGTAAGTATCAATTTCTGCGAAGGAATGTCAAACGGCAATGGGTTTTTTTTTTCGCTACTTCGTATAGTTTAGGATTTGGCTCTAAAGGTCCACTTGAAAAATTCACCTTGTTGTGTATTTTCGATTCTGATACATTATTTATACATTAAGTATAAAAAAAAACTAATTACCCAAAGGATGATTTAGCCAAAATTCAAACAAGACCATATGGGTCCGTGATCCCTGATCCTCGGACTGCCATCACCACTCTCAAGTCGCTCAGTAATCTATAGAGCGTATGCTCTTATGAATAAAATCCGAAATGAGGACATTCGTCAGAGAACGAAGACAACCGATATAGCGTGCAACATTGGCAATATACCGGTACACGTCTGCCTTAGGACTGATGCCCGATGGAACAGATGAGCCCCGGAGTGGAGTTCACGTCTCAGTAATCGTAATGTAGGTCACCCACATGACGATTCGAAATCGGGCGAGATAATGGTAAAACACCAACCTACACCGTAATAAGAAAAAAAAGGTGCCGAAGGCACTGGATGAGGGCCTACGTCCAGCAGTGGTCTGCGATTAGCTGACGATATTCCCCTCCTCATTTTCATCTCTGCTCTTCGCTCATAATTCTCTCTATTTTACTCTATCCTGGCGTAGCAAATTCGCCGATCAATATATGGTGGATTTAATGCTTAATGATAATAAGGATGACTTTGAGTTCTTAATTTATCTTGACATCTAATAACATGGATAAATGGCACTTACCTGCAGTTCGTCGTCGACGGCAGAGTCGAAGGTCTCCCTGAGGCGGGCCTCGCCGCGCACGTCCGCCTTCGCGGTCAGCTGCTTCTCACGCAGGGACGTGCGCCGGACTGACCTCACCCTGTATGTAACAATCAAACATGCATTATCGTTCGCGTCAAGGGGTGAATCAAGGTATCGCATCTCATCTATTCAAAATATTTATTTTTTAAGGTTCCGCGGCTATTAAGGCAAAAACGTTGCCCTCGTAATCAAAAATGTAAAATATTTATTTCAAAACAAGCTTTTGCCCGCGGCATTGCTCGCGTTAATATTATCCTACGAAAACCTTACATTTTTTCCAGAATAAAAAGTAGCCTATTTGCTATTCCAGACTAAATCTAACTCTCTGCCAAATTCCATCCAGATCCGCTCAGCCGTTCTGGTGTAATTGAATAACATCTATTCAAACTTTCGCATTTATAATATAAGTATAGATACAATCTAACAGATTATTAGATATAGATAGAATCTTATTGAACATATTTATCGTTACCTATATAGAAAAAAAGCGGGGCAACGAAATCCCCAATATATTTTTTTACTTGATGTAGAAAGAATAAAAGATTCATTTAGAACTATATACAATACAAGAATACTAAATAACAAAAATTAAAAAAAAACCACGAAGATGAAGTTCTAAATTAGCTCTAGCACAACAGATTACTGGTTCCCAACCAGCGTTGTATTCCGCTAGGGCCATTTTAGTGACATACAGAGGCAAACATTTAGCAACAATGAAAAACCATTACGACTATTTCTACTACACTAAAAAACTACATATAACTGAAATAATAATAATATATATATTAGGTTGGGGAAAAAGTTTCTTCGCATTTTATATAAAAATTCAAAAGGTTTTTATATAAAGTTTATTTACATTTGACTAAAGTATATAAGTGCCATTTTGTTTGATAACTTTTTGCCATCTTATAGCTAGGGACGTGATCACATTGCTATAAAAATTTTGGGGCTTCTGATCAAAAGACTGCGACAAGTGGTTTTGGCAGTTCTCTCGTGATGTTAACCACTGCCTAAGGAATTCTGCAGAGACTGAAACAGGTGAAAATCTGAAGGTGCAAGGTCAGGACTATATGGCGGATGCATTAATACCTCCTAGCCAAACTCTCGTAATTTTCGCTGAGTGGCTAAAGATGTGTGAGGTCTAGCGTTATCATGGTGAAAAACCCCTTCTGTTGATTAATTCCGGCCGCTTTCTCTCAACTTTTTGCTTTAATCTCATCAGTTATTCGCAGTACAGTTCAGAATCAATGGTCCTGCCTGGCGGTAACAGCTCATACTGAATAATGCCCTTCCGACCCCACCATATACACAGCATCACCTTGTTGCGAGTTAACCCGGGTTTCGCCACAGTCTGTCAAGCCTGACCGGCCTTTGACCACGATCTTTTTCGCACGTTCTTGTCGTACGTGATCCACTTTTCATCACCAGTTATCAGCTTCTTCAAAAATAGTTCGGTTTCATTACGTCGTAATAAAGAATCACAAATGAGTACACGGTACATTAGGTTTCTTTCAGTGAGCTCATAAGGCACCCAAATATCGAGCTTTTTTGTGTACCCAGCTTTTTTCAAATGCGCCAAAACCGTTTTGTGGTCAATTCCCAGTTCTCCAGCTACATCGTAACTACTAATATGCCGATCTTGCTGCACTTTTTCAAAAATGGCATCAAATTTGTCCGTAACAGGGCGACCAGAGCGACGTGCATCTTTGATATCAAAATTTCCGGATTGAAAACGCTTAAACCAAATTTGCCCAAATTTACTCTTACAGATACTGCATTTTTCGCGGTTTGTGTTGCATTTTTATCTTTTTTGTAGTAAAATTTTAAAATGTATCGAATTTCTTCATTAGATTCACTCATTTTAACAATAAGAAAAACAAGTGAAAATCACACACTTTTCCTATTATAATAGGTTGGAGAAAAAGTCTTTTCGCGTATAGTATGTATGAACTTGTAATGAGATCTCTTTGGCTATACCATTTGTATCTGGCTGGTTTTGATATCATTAAAAAGTTTTAATTTTAAAGAAGACAATTCCAAATTCAAATTAGGAAAATGTGTGATTTTCACTTGTTTTTCTTATTGTTAAAATGAGTGAATCTAATGAAGAAATTCGATACATTTTAAAATTTTACTACAAAAAAGATAAAAATGCAACACAAGCCGCGAAAAAAAATTGTGATGTTTATAGACCTAATGCAGTATCTGTAAGAGTAGCGCAAATTTGGTTTAAGCGTTTTCAATCCGGAAATTTTGATATCAAAGATGCACATCGCTCTGGTCGCCCTGTTACGGACAAAATTGATGCCATTTTTGAAAAAGTGCAGCAAGATCGGCATATTAGTAGTTACGATGTAGCTGGAGAACTGGGAATTGACCACAAAACGGTTTTGGCGCAATTGAAAAAAGCTGGGTACACAAAAAAGCTCGATATTTGGGTGCCTTATGAGCTCACTGAAAGAAACCTAATGTACCGTGTACTCATTTGTGATTCTTTATTACGACGTAATGAAACCGAACTATTTTAGAAGAAGCTGATAACTGGTGATGAAAAGTGGATCACGTACGACAAGAACGTGCGAAAAACATCGTGGTCAAAGGCCGGTCAGGCTTGACAGACTGTGGCGAAACCCGGGTTAACTCGCAACAACGTGATGCTGTGTGTATGGTGGGATTGGAAGGGCATTATTCATTATGAGCTGTTACCGCCAGGCAGGACCATCGATTCTGAACTGTACTGCGAACAACTGATGAGATTAAAGCAAAAAGTTGAGAGAAAGCGGCCGGAATTAATCAACAGAAGGGGTGTGGTTTTTCACCATGATGACGCTAGACCTCACACATCTTTAGCCACTCAGCAAAAATTACGACAGTTTGGCTGGGAGGTGTTAATGCATCCGCCGTATAATCCTGACCTTGCACCTTCATATTCTCACCTGTTTCGGTCTCTGCAGAATTCCTTAGGCAGTATCAGGTTAACATCACGAGAGGACTGCCAAAACCACTTGTCGCAGTTTTTTGATCAGAAGCCCAAAATTTTTATAGCAATGGGATCACGTCCCTAGTTACAAGATGGCAAAAAGTTATCCAACAAAACGGCACCTACATACTTTAGTCAAATGTAAATAAACTTTATTAAAAAACCTTTTGAATTTTTATATAAAATGCGAAGAAACTTTTTCCCCAACCTAATATATATATTTGTGCACTTTTTTAATGTAGTTTAAACGAATGAAAGGTTTAATAAAATGATTTCTATGTATAATTACAGAAAAATCTTTGTAAGGATCGCATTATCCCCAGTGCAGCCGTCTAGAAAATCTTTCGTCGTATAATAAAGTTTTTTCCACAAATATTGATTAACTATTTTTTTAACTTATTTATTGATATAACATAACCCCTCATAACATTTCCGTTAAGGTGCTTATAAAGCAGGTCTTTTATATCCTACTCACTGACTTCCATTATTATCACGGGACAAGCTGATGTCATTTCATCTTTGTGCCTGTTTGATTACCCCGCCATTTTGACGCTGACATTCAAGACATTGATACCGAAAATCTAAATTAATTAAAAGTTGTGGTATTACTAGTTTAAGTAGTAGTCTTAATGCGGTAGAGCCATGTTGGAATAATTTTCTTGATTTCAGCTTTTAGGGCCGACTCGACCGGTGTGATACCGTGATCTTACAGAACATCAAGAGAAAAGGGAGCCTTAGGCTTATCGTATTAGAGAGTTCGAACAAGCCGGGGGTGTAGCTCCCCCCGGCAATGGATGAGGTCGTTGGGCCACCGCCTTCCAGGGCCCGCGGAGGGGCTAGGTCATGTTCCCGTAGCCCTGGCATAAGAGCGAGGGATGGTACACCGAGGGAATTTAGTGGGTATCCCCGACCGTGGTGTGGCGGATTTCATCCTTCGGCAGCCGTAAGCGGGCGGTGCGGGTGTGCCCCTAGGGAAGAATTTCCACCCGCCAATAATGCCGTTTAGAGGGCTCGCGCTCATTTCTCCTCCGGTGAAGCCAGACATTTAAATGTACCTGCATCACACTGGATAGAGGCTGACAATGCCGGGAATCATGCTCATAATCCCCCGGCAATGGATGCGACCCTTCGGGCCTCCGCTTGACAGGGCATGCGGCATAGCCCTGGCATAAGGCGAAGGAAGGAACACCGAGAGGTTTTAGAGGGTATCGTCGATCGTGAAGTGGCAATAGTATATCTTGCTTGCAATCCCAACGTGGCGAATCCCACCGCGTTTCCCCTCCTTAAAATGAAATGAGCTGATCGTGTTTCATACGAGTGATAGTTCCTGTGGCCCACTTTTCCCTTCTATTTCCTCTAACCCATTCAATCCATTCTTATCTTTTTTATCACATCCCTCTGACTTATCGTAGAGGCCGGCGACCCGTTGGTATAGCTCCTGGTATATCAAACGTCCATAGGCGACGTTAACCACTTTCTATCAAGTGGCGCTTTCAATTGACACAAAAATATGCTTGTCATTTATATGCATAAGCCAGTCCACCGAAAAAGGCTAATTTACATTGAGCCAGCTACCAACTTGATGAGTGGACGTTTTTGTAAATATTTAATCGAGAATATTGAAGTCAGCACTGACTTGGTAGGGCTGTACCTAGTTTAAATTAATTTACACGATGCCAGTATGAAGTGATCACTGGCTTCCTTCATATTTGAAGTCAGTAGCTGGATCAGTATAAATCAGTTTTAATAGTAGAGTGCGGTACACACCTGCTGGTGCTGGCGGTGGACGAGGATCTCCTGGCGGTGCGCAGGCGGTCGTTGGCGGAGATGGCCCTCCGGCGGTGCTCCTCTTGCTCCTGTGCCAATCTCAGGATACGACCGCGAGTTTCGCCCTCTTCGCATATGTCTAGAAATAATATCATTCAATTTAGTATCTTTGAGTATTTGGGACTAGCACACATTTATTTATACCGATTTTTAGCAAGGACTTTTTTTTTGTTCCGATTACTTTTTAGTAGCAGTGATCAAGATCAAAGATGTCAACTGTCTATGAGTAGTGTTCAAGTTATTGTTTAGCCTACCGCAAACTTATTCATTTTAATTATAATATTTAATTAATTTTTTTGTTTATGCTTATTATTTACTCTATGGGAGCCTAATCAGATTTACCACCGCTTCGCAACATGCTGTGGCTTGACGAGAAGATGCAGCGCAACAAACTCTTCATCAATAAAATTAAATTCGCACAACAGAACACATGCAGACAAAAATTAGTTTCACTCAATGTGTATAGTTTAAAGTTTGCTATATACATAAATAAATTCTATAGAATAGTATTAATATTTATTTATACTTGTTCTCCTGGAAAATAAAACACATCAACAATATCACGTAGAAAGTACTATACTAGATGTCTTAAAAATATGATACACTTATTTGCAAACTAATCTGTCACAGTTTACGATTTTATAAAGTGTGTTTGTGTTTTTTTAAACACTTACACCTACAACTTTATTAATTCCAATACACTGAATTCTAGACACTAGATACCACATATATAATTTAACATAGTTATCTATTTGGCCAACTCCTTTATAATGTAACACAATACTATACTAGTTTCAATTGTACTGATTTAAATAATTGACTAGAACATCTGATCAATGTAGTAACACTGTCATCTCTATTTATAGATAACTAGAGTTTACCCCGCAGCTGCGCCGCGGATCAGCCCCTACTGTGTATCTCTTGTTTAAAGAGCAAGCGTTAATACAGGTTACATTGTACTAAATTTTTATGTTAGTGCTATTTGCCCTCGAAAGATTCACTTCATTTTATATCACAAACATGTATCCTTTGTTCACCGTCGGTATTAAAAATACATATATACCGTATTTCAGCCAAATCGGTCAAATAGTTTTCCGTCAAAGCATAACAGACAGATAGAAAGACACAGACAGATAGACAGACAGACAGACAGTTACTTTCGCATTTTTAATATTAATAGGGATGCCGTGGAAAAGAACCGCAGTATGTTAATGTGTTGCCTTGATAACTAGTTCCGCATCGTTAATTGTCAGCAGTGTCGATTCCTCATTATTTTATATATGTTTATATATCTTACGTATACATAATGTCAGTAGTAACTTATCAATTTAGTTCTAATATTTTTGATTGATTTGTTCTAAAACATTTTTTTTATTAAGTCTTAGTTATTTTTTCTATACCAAAAAGGGGTAAAAGAATGAATGTAAAAATGAAATGAAATGAAGGTAAAAATCGCATGTTTCTGTCGTCGACAATAGTCGACAACAGAAACATGCGATTTAGGAGGTTTTTCTAAATTACGTCTTTTACTGCACGATTGACATTCCACGTATTTTCTAAAACATTAATGTATGATTTACAGTTTTACACAAATTATAATTCATTCCGATTGGTAGTGTTTGTTTGCGCAGAAAAGTGTAGACCGGTTTCGGACATGTCAATAATCTACATATATTGAACTTTATTCACAAGCGGAAATGGAATTGTTGCTTGCTATGCATTCTTAACTCTGTCCCGCTTATACGATTCATACACTATGCGCTACTAGGATTGGTCTACTGCGCAGGAACATCGGGAGGAATTATTAACTTAACTGTGTAAAACTGTAACTCTAGTCTAGTCGCTACTTTATTTACTATACTTAATAAAATGTTTCAATTGCTATACTTTAAGGCGTGTACAATAAAGTATATATTCTATTCAACTCTAATGTGATACAGAAATCCGACTTATTTGTGGCGGACAACCCAACAGATATGAAATAAAAAAAATTATCCACAATAAAATCTTGTAAAATAAACAAAACTATCCAATGTTCACTGCACATATAGTAACCTAACATAATAATAGAGTGATGAAAATTTCCATATGTTTGGTTTACAAATAACATTTTGATTTCTCATTTTCTGAAAGTATGCTTGGAGGTGCCCGATTTTGAGGGACTTTTTATCCCTGGGAAATGATCGTCTCAGATGTCAAAAAATTTAAAAATCTATGCGAGCCATAGATAATATATGCGACTCATGTCCCAACTTTTTTTACAGCCACTGTTAAATCGCGGCATAAATTGTAATAAAAAAATATCAAAAATTTTATAACATCATTTTATATTTATAAATTACTTTTTACTGTAATTTATTTAAATTATAAAATTTGAACTAAATATTTATTACCATCTGTGACAAAAAGAATACAGGCTGGTAAAATGCCACAGAAAAAAATTACTTGACATTTCATGTGTGATGTATATGATGACGTTTCATCAAATTTAGACATGGATTTAACGCCTGATTTTTTTAGACAAATAGTGGTTTGTTTAACTAATCAGTTTTTATTTACTTTCCTCATATTCGAAATGAAAAACAATGTGTTAACCTCGGGTGAAAGGCCTATTTAGGAACTCGAAATATTAGCGCCCTCGCTACGCTTGTGCGTCAAACCATCTCGTGCCTATATAGGCCGCTTTCACCTCTTGTGTAACAATGTACTATTTATTATCCGTGTAGGAACGTTTTGTCTGGAAGAGATCGCTCTAAAGCGATAAGGCCGCCCTTTGTTCCTGACTTGACACGAAATGACTGTAAATGATTTACTTTATGTGTATGTGGTGAAGAAATAAAGTATTTTGTATCTATTTATCTATCTAATGGAGAAAGAATACAATTTCCTGCGGCCGGGTAGCCTGTCATAAATGGCGACAAAACAATCCACAGCCAAGTGGTAGGATATTTGCTTATCGAATAACTACCACCCCTGGTCTAGAGTATGCTGCTATAACAACCTCAAGTTGTGTTGCTGCATTAGCGGCCAGGTTCCAGTGCCCTCCCTTCAGAGAGCGGCAGCAATTTGGTAGCACCTCTGATGTTACAATGTCCACCAAATAGGCGATGGTAACCGCTTGCCATCAAGTGGACCGTCTGCCTATGTGCTGAACTTATACAATAAAAACAAATAACAAAATAAGACTTTTTCTATTTTTTCCTGAAAAGTTGCAATTTACAAATAAATATGTCCTTTCTCTAAAGGGGTTAGCCAGAAGAAACTGGCTTGACATATTTTATATAGTATAAGAAATTTAAATTTACAAACCCGCTGGTGTTTCGTCGTGTTTGTTTCTCACGTTGAGGTCAGCGCCATATTGTACTAGTATTTCTAATACTTCGAGCTGCAAATAAAACTAATAAATAAAATCAATATTTAAACAACAACCAGGCCTATTTAGCTCGTGTAAACATTACTCAGGATAAATAGTATCCTATGTTCATACTCCGAGTTGAAAGTGCATATACAGGTTGAATCTTTCAAGTGGACCTTTAGGGCCAAATCTAAACTATGCTAAATAGCGCAAAATACACAAAGGAAGGAAGGTTTCGAGACCGATTTTGACGAAAATTGTCAGGAGTCGAACCGGTTGATTTTGAAAAAATAAACACAGCCATATTATTATACCAGATCATAGTGTAGCTTGTAAGGATCAATTTTTGAGAAAGAATGTCAAACGACAAACCAAGGGAAATGTTCTACACATGAATTAAACACCGAACTGCGCATAGACTCGCGCGCAATAAACATCCCACGTTTATGGGCTGATATTATTTTATGATAAACAGATAAATAAAAATTAAAATAAAGAAAATTTTCAATTATAATACATTGTCTCTTATAGTTCTTAAGTACTAATGTAGTTTTTGTCTTACTTACAAATAAATATATGGATCTAATATGTCCGCAGCTAAGTCAAATAAATAAAATATAAATATAATTGAAATAAATATTTGTTTTTTTTTAATATTTCAAAAGGAATTCAAAATTATAGTGGACACTGCTGTGTTTCTTATAATGCCTAATTATAAATGAACATTTCAAATTATTTTATCCAACTGAAAGTTTTTGTTGAATGAGTTTCTAAATGGCTAAAACCCCTTTCAATGAGAATATGAATTAAAACAGGAATTTGATAATAAATTTTCATGTATGTTCCATTTCGATGTCTTGTAGGGTTCAGAAGATATGAATATAGATATTTGTAATCCCACACAAACAGAGCCGTGGGTACAGCTAGTAATAAATAAAGAAAATAGTGTGGATGTTATATTAAAATGTACCTCATGTGATACATACATGTCCCCAGCAGGCGGCAGCGTGTACCGGCTGCCACATATCGTGGTCAACCACGTCTGTAGATGCCCGGTGTTCCAGTAGAAACTCTACCACCTTCATATACCCATTCGCTGATGCTATGTGCAGCTGAAAACATGATCAAGACAATTTATTCCTGTTAACATACAAAATTATATATACAAATATACATATAAGTCGTGCGCAGGTTTGTTGATGACAATCCCACTTTCCTCCCATAACCGCGACCCTCGGTCGTCTAGCTCTTAGTATTACTTAGACAAGCCCCGGGCCCAGTCGTAGGAAACGGGAGGGGCAACCATCGGCAAACCTTTTGCGCACGACTTATAGTACAAGCCAAAGCCACCCACATTCAGTATGTGTAAAACGTAACTGTGCCCAAAGAGAAGTTAGCTCCGTGAGTCTGTGCACATCTAGTCAAGTTTTAAGGAGCTACCTTATTTTTATTTTATTTTTATTATTGCAGGAGTTCAGCAGACAGGCAGACGGCCCACTTAATGGAAAGTGGTTACCGTCGCCTATGGACATTTGCAACACGAAAGGTGCTACAAATGCGCTGCTGCTCTCTTAAAGGAGACTGGAACCTGGTCACTGATGCCGGAACACAACACAAGGTTGTTATGGCGGCATACTCTAGACCAGGGGTGGTCGCCATCCAGTCGAGCAAATACCCTACCACCTGGCTGTGGGTTTTTTAGTCGCCTCTTACGACAGGCCGCCCGGCCGCAGGAAATTGTATTTTCTTTTCCGTTCCTGCACGGATGATATTATGACACGGACTTATTGCATGAGTTCAGCAGACAGCGAGATGGTCCACTTGATGAAAAGCAGTTACCATTGCCTATGAACATTTGTTACACCAAACATGGTGTGGTACCAATGTTCTACCGCTTCCTAAAGAAAAATGAAACCTGACCACTAATGCCGGAACACAACTCAAGGTTGTTAAGTCAGCATGCTCTAGACCGGGGGTGGTAGCCATCAATCGATGAAACAGTACCTTAATGTTTACACGCAAATCCATATGCATATCGAGGGGAGAAAGGTTATTTGTTTCAAGCCATATTTTATGAGAAACTTACTGCAATGTGTTTTGTGATTCTCATGTCTCAAATTAAGTAAAGACTAAAGAACCTGGTTTCTAATAGAAATCTATGAATATTCTTCTTTTTCAAATATGTTATAATATATTAATTAAAGCTTTTTTTGATTCTGATATATTTTCAAAATGTCATTTGAAACAAAATCCCTCGATATTAATAGTAATATCGAGTATAGTAATATCGTCAATACTAATATATAATTGTGAAAATAAGTTTGGTTGTTTGTATATTTTTATATTCCTTTGTTATTAATACCTTTGGTGTGAATACAAGATATACTCACTAAGGTGGCGCCTTGGTTGTCCCTTGGCTCATCCAAATCCATGCCTTCCTTAACTAATTCAGCAACATCCATGAGCATTTTCATTTCTGTCGCTGCTCGCGTCTCATCAATCAGCCTTTGAGTTACGCCTCTAGCTGCCATTTCGCTTTCAATAGCGTCCAACGTTCTTTCCTCCTCGCATAAATCGTATGGCATATTCGCGTCTCCATTAACAGCTAGTAGATTAGCTCCCCTTTGTATTAATATTCTCACTAAATTCAGATTGCCGCATGTCGCTGCCGCGTGTAAAGGTGTCCATTTCTCGCTGTCTTCTGCGTTTACGTTCGCACCGTGATCAAGGAGTAGTCGCATCATGGCCTCGTTGTTGTCGATACAGCATTGGTGTAATGCTGTGAGGCCGTCTTCGTTTGTTGCGTCCGGAGTGACTCCTCGAGCGAGTAGACGTCGAACTGTAAAATTAAAATACGTTGTCAATTTTTAAGTTGCAAACTAGTTTTAGAGTATTTCGGTCTGTCATCTTGCGAAATGTTATCTTTTACCAGTCGAAATTATCTCCTAAAACTAAGTTTTCCGATAAGAATTGGTAAATATAATAGATGCTACATTAACAGATCGATAGAAATATGTATATAGTATATACATATTCAATATAGAATTGAGAACAAATTAAACACTACTAAGTAAGAGCTGCAGAGGAGATTACTCGAAAATAGTACACGGGTCGACATCACGACAGGAAAAAAGGAAACAGAAGAAGATACGATATTAAGAAAGGCGCAGGACAGTTATGAACGAGAAGAAATATTCTTAGTTCATTTAGAAAAATCGCCTAAGCCGCGCGTGATTTCCGGTCAGGATCCGAGACCTCGACATTGAAATGAGACGCGGTTGTCTTGTTAGCTAATAAAATAACATGGTTTATATTACCTTAGTATAGACAGATAATTTACATTAACCGAAAGTAATTATCTGAATCTGAAACCCACCAAATCACAGACTAGCGTGGCAGAGAAACTGTATATTCCCATGGGAGGCGTGATCACAGCAGTATGATATTTATGGGTTGATATTATAAATCATAGTATAAAGAATTAATTGTTAAGTGTTAGAAAATAAACAAGATACTACTTTAATTCCTTCTTTGTCATCCTGATCACTCGATATCCTACTTCAGGGGGTATCGTTTTTAACCGAAAATCCTACTACGAAATTTTATAAAACAAAGTCTTCCTCTCTGTCAGAAGGTTATAAATTAATGAAATGATACATTAGCAGTTCCTATCAACATACAACTTTCAATGTAAATACGCGTCTGGTCATCGAATTTAAAAAACAGCATACCTAAATTAAACAAAAACCGCAAAGAGTATAAAATTAAACTATTCAGAAAAAGCCAATAATGTAATTTGCGACGACAACAAACACTAACTATGGGGCGAACGGGTATTCTTCATTCTATTTAGCATACAAGGTCACTTTACAATTTATATTGTATAGTTAGCAGCTAGATGAGATGTTTAGTCATTCCTTTATAAAACTCTATTACGTTTAAGAAATAAGGCATTTGTAAGGAGCTTCCTAATGAAGACTATACCCTTTCCAAGCATTTATTTTACTTTTGATACCTCGATGACGGATCAATTAGTAAGTTCCAATGCGTTACCGACTCGATATCTTAGAAAAATCGACTTCATTTATAAATAAGTTTTAATCAATTTAACTTATCTATATATTATTGCTATAAATACTGTGTCGTGTAATAAATATACCCACATTTCAATGAACAAATTTTATTAAACAAGCCATTTTATAAGCACTTATAATAATTACGGTATTATTTTTCTTTAAAGTAGAACATTTTTATTTTCAAATCGTTTACTTTCGATTTATTTCCATATAGTGTCCATGGTTTAATAGTCTGTGAAATACATAACTCACAGAACATCACTATTACGTCACCTACAAAAATAAAGTACGAATTATGTCACTTGTTTCATTACTGTCAAGAAATATGTAACTTGATAGACGTGCAAACGTCAAAATTAAAATAATCGCTTGGGAAAAAGTATAATGTATTATTATTATTATCAATTACATACAGCTCATGTAGATTGCGAAAATACACGATTATTTCCCGTGTGGATTGACGTTTTTAACAATTATTCGAGGTAACGCGGAGAGTTGCTACCGAGACTGCTACTTAGTGTAATCGGTACGGTTCTGTTATATAGCCTGTATACACGACGTTACTTCAAACTGTCACTACATCATTAATCATGGCTCGTCTTTATTAGAAGTAGAGCTTAATATTGCAACTGCCATCTAGACAATATTCAAAACTATATTGAAATATAACTATTGCTGCTAAGAAATCTCTTAGAAAAAGTAATATAATGACATGAAACGATTTGTAAAATACCAATATACATAGCCGTGTGAACGGATTTTTAAACAAGAGCAAAACTTCTAGCTTCAGGTCATAATATCTCTGAAATATTTAGCAAAGGCAACTGGACCACCACATGTCTTGAATTATTTCGACGCGATTCACAATCACCACGTTATTTACATATATTATGTACAGTGTGTATTATTACCTTCTTCGATATCATTCCTAGCTGCAGCTTCAAGTAACATGACACTGTCGTTGAAGTAAATGTTCCTTTTGTTGCTCTTTTCCCTCTTCGCGCGTGACCGAGCCCATTCCTTCTCTCTTTGCTGCCATAATTTAAGCTGTTGCATGCGACGTCTGTAATAATAAAATTAGTAATATTCATTTTTATGACAATACTGTTGAAGGTAAGTTTATAAACAATTATGGCTTTCAGAAAGATAATGATAATAGCTGCGATTGTATGTCTCCTTTTACTCTTTCGTTTAAATCGCATTTCAGCAAAGTAAAGCAAAACAGCAAGCAAATTGAATAATTTCTATTAGAACAAATAATAAAATGCCTATTGTACCATGCACACGGTAGGATTACGGAGATGAACATCAACAGTATTTACTATTTGGTAACGAAATAAAAAAAAGCATTATAAACATAATATAAATAAAATAATAAAAAAAACTTAATTTATAAAAACTAATAAAAATGATTTTGTCCATAAAAGAAGCATTTAACCACCATAGAATAAATAAAAAAGTCATCAAGAAAAATCTTCATGTGCTAACCATCCTGTCTACTGATATCACATATGCCTATGTTACATTTTTGTTTAATCTTACAGCTACATGTAAAAAAGGCACCAAATAAAATCGTTTACCACAACAATACTTTTTACATAAACCGTGGAATATAATAAAACCAGCGTAAAATTTTCTCAAGCATCCAAAATTGGAACCAAATAATCATCATCGTCATGAATCTATTATGACCTATTGCAAAACATAAACCCCTCCCAAAGCATTTCAGAACACACTCTCTCATTCTTCACATCTAGTTCCTGTCAGCCGCCTTTCTTAGATCACTTGACTTCTCACCTAGCCGTATCTTACATATACGTACCACATGACGTATTCTAGGCTAAATTCCTTCTTATAATGATAACACACATACCTACAATTTTACTATTCTTAATTTACATAAATTAATTATTACGAAAAGAGAGCACTATTCCCATTTTAAATTTGTTCGGCGGGGAAATATGGTTTACACCACAATAACCGATCTTATTTAGCAATATATAGCTGATAGCCTCTGTGGTTTCGTAGTGTAAAACTTAGGCTTGTCTAGTGCAGTAGAACGCAGAGACCCCGAATTCAATAGAAGGTTAATTCTGTAAACGAAATTTCCGTTTTATATTATGGTCAAGAGACTTCTGGGATCGCCCTAGCGTTGTTCGTTGTATGTTAAACATAACACAAGTATAATTTGCTTAGCTTGAAATATACATTTCGTGTTCTACTTGTATTATCTACAAAAGTCAGTATTTATATAAATATATTTTGTTTATAGAGCGATCCATACTGCAACTATTGCGAACGAGAGGCTCGTACTTTAAAAAAAATAGAGATCTATCAAGAGTATGTCATTTTTCATGTCTAGGTCATATCTATACTACAATAAATCTGTAAATGGTTCTAGTTTGTACAATGCGTTTAAAAATGTGAAAAAATCAGGGGGGATAATTCAGACCAGAAGATTCCGTAAATGCAACTTTTAGATTTTTTGTCTGTCTGTTTGTCTGTTAAAGCATCACGTGAAAACCACTGAACGGATTTAAATGAAACTCGACACAGAGCAAGCTCATATCCCGGGGCGTAACTTGGGATACTTTTTATCCCGATAAATGACATCGTTTCCGTGGGATAGACAAAAATAGTGAAAAATATGGCGCTGCGATCGCATCTTATTTTGGAAACTACTGAATGTATATGAATTAAACTCGACATAGGCTTTATAGCCCGAGTTAACACTTAGGATACATTTTATCCCGATAAATGATGTCGTTTCTATAAAATAGACAGATTAGCTAAATAGGTGACGCTACAGTCGCGTTTTTTCAATTTACTAACAAATACCTAAGTTGTCATAAACAACATTTCATTCCTTATATTATTTCGACTCGCTTTTATGTTTTGCTGTTCATTTCTCTAGACTATATGGAATATGGACTTAGTTTCTTTGTTATTGTTATATGTAAAAAACCGAATTAAGTTTTTGTGTAAGTAAAATAAAGGTACTGCTCATAGATTGACACGCGGCGCAGTCGTGGGGCTAACCCGTAATCTTTATATAAAAGGAGCAATCAAATTGTCTGACCACTTTGTTAATATGTAGTAAATGGTAAAAAGAGGTTTCTTCTTTATGTATGCCAATGTTAACATACGCTACTAATATATGTAGTGCTGACTCAATATGTACGTACGTACACAAACGCTTATTTAAAATGAAAGAGCTGTTTAAAATAAAACAATCCTCAAGAGATATTATTATCACATGTGTGACCAATTTGTACTTACGTAAAGTAAAATGCCAAAAGCAAATATTAAATTAACTAGACCATAAATTTTATATGTACACCAAGTATACAAAGGCTAAGTGGTATAGAGGTTAACAGGTTGTTTGTATGGAAGAATTAAAGTATAAATACACTTCAGAAACACTATATCACGACTTCTTTACTTATGGCTTCTAAATTTAGATAGATAAAAAGCTCTTTACTATACGCTAATATTTTCTAAATATTAACTAAAAGTTATTATTTTCTTCCAGATTCACAGTGGTATGCCACGAGGTTGCGCTCGCAGTTTTCTTAGGATTGTATAAATGCGTAAACTATTCTACGAGTATTTTCCGGAATAAAGATGTATCACCTATACAATACCCGCAATTGAATAAGTACTTGTGTTGTATGTTGCTGTGTTTTGTTCCCATTTTTTTGACTGCATGAGTTCAACAGATAGGCAGAAGGCCCACCTGATGGAAAGCGGTTACCGTCGCCTATGTATATTTGTAACACCAAAGGTGTTTGTTATCGGTGTGCTGCCGCTCTCTAAAGGGGGATTGGAAACTGGCCACTAATGCCGGAACACATCTCAAGGTTGTTATGGCGGCATAGTGTAGACCAGGGCTGGTAGCCATCCAGTCGGGCAATTGCCCTAGCATCTGGCTTGTGGGTTATTTTGTCGCTTCTTACGACATGCCGTCCGGCCGCAAGAAGTTGTATTCTTTCGCCTTTCCTGCACAGTTTATTATCATGATTTCCAGTTTATTTTATTACACTTATATAAACTTTAAATCTATAAGTATCCCAAAAAAGAGATCCCCCTTTACGGGGTAATAAGTAATGCTATGATCATCTTTCTATTACCAAGATCACGACTCTGGGAAATGAAACAGACACACAAACATATTACAAACAAAGTAACTTTCACATTCATACAAAATATTAATATTGTTACAACTTAAGTTCCGACGAAAACAAAAGCCACCTGCTATCTGTAAAAACACATTTTATTACCTGTCAGCATTTAAACTAATTGTAATTATTTTATGATCGTCTTCTTTGTTTACTTATTTATTGGTATACGTTTCTAGAGAACAGCCCGTTGTTTATTGTACTCTTTTATGGCCACTTGCGGCCGACTCATTAGCTAGGTGTTTTGGATTATGTCTACTACGATACGGGCACATTGCATTTGTACAGTATAAAACGATGACCTGATTGAGGGAGGGGGCATTCGAGCGATAACAACGATCTAAGCGCGACGTGTGTACAATCGAAGATCTAATAGTGACGGACTTTGCGCGTTTTATTGAATTACGACCTTCTGTATTACGTTTGGATTTGTTGTGTTCGGTTATATTTGTACCTGTGCTATACGTGTTTGTATAGTTCTAATAAACTCTATAATCATTACAACGGCATTTTAATTCGAGTCCCGCTAAACTCGTAACAATATAAAAGGCGATCATGTCTCTTATCATTTGCCCTTTTTCTGAACCGAAATATTATAAAGACGAAAACACCACCTGATATTGATTTGGAGCCTAGCCATTACACAATGAGATGATAAAATTTATCACACAAGCGTACCATAAATTCCAATGCGAAACAAGTATTCAATTTATACAAAGCTCAAACAGAATGTTGGGTGTATACTGTATGCAAAATATTGTACGAATGTGTTACATTGATCCCACATGTATTAATTGCAAGTCGTCATGCAATAAGAAAAAGTGAAAACAAGGTTTCACTTTGTAACAAGGTTCAGGTCGATTATCAAAATGTTTTGCAAAGCTACACTATCCCTTTGCAGGTTACGTATTGCCGCATAACATAATATCGCGAGTTTAATCGATAACACAAATTAACGTGTTACCTAGTACCATTCTTTCTATAATGTCAGTATAGAAAAGTAGCATTTGTCCCTGACTTCGTCCACGCTTGACAAGTATGTGATAACGTAGATAACAGTTATTATGCCAGTAATTAAAATCAAAGAGTATATTCAGCAGGGAAGCGGATTTTTTAGTATGGAAATACACGAAATCCAAAGATTCCCTTAAAAAATCGGGATAGGTAATGTTACTAAAGGCATACATATCTAAACCTACAAAAATATCTAATAAACATATCAAGTAAGTCCTAATATGATGTGGTTTCCAAGTTAGGAAATACCGGGCAATTTAAAAGTCCCAGATTATATTGTTTTAGTAAAATCGGATCCGCATTAGCTAATTTTTATGTATAAATACCCACTTTAAACACTCCCGGGAAATTTCCCGCGGGATTCCCGGAATATAAAGTATCGTATCACTTGAAGACGGACTTCGCTATCGTTCTAGCGAAATCGTATCGAAATCAGCTAATATTTATGCAATCTAACTAATTTGTACCATATCTGGGAAAATTCCATAAAATTTTGTATCGATCACTGGAAAAATCACATTAGAATTCGTTTTTTTGTAAACTTGCCATTTTAAATCATTCCCAGAAAAATTCCCGTGGGACTCCCGAAATAAAAATAGCACATATTTTAAGTTGTCGATCAGCGAAAACCGCATCGAAATCGACCCAGTAGTTTTTACGAACAATAAAACAATAAATCAAAAAAATTGAATCGTGTTCTGCGTCGTTTATATGTATAGTCTACTGCAATTGTTTTTGAAGTGAAACTTCTTTAGAATCGATGTGATTTGAAACTCGATGAAAGGAAAAAAGGACACTAAGATATAAACTCACAGATCTATAGGACTAAGCCTGCGAGAAAATGAGATAGAATACAATATACAAGGTGGAATTTTTTATTGCCATCTGGAGGGAAAGTACTCTAAATAATAGAGATAGCAAATTTTACTCCAAAGAAACATTTCTTTATTTATGCATGCAAAGACTTTCGAAAATCCTCTTGCTTCACCCGGGAATCGAACCGACTAAAATCTTTACTGCAAACTTTATTGCATCGATCGTTAGAGTCAATCACAAGGATTTCCTAATTCCTTACCTTGAAATTCTAAAGGAACATTGCCCCTTGATTTTTTGTTTTGAATTGGTTATTTTTTTATTCATATAATTTTATTTGTTTTTAATCTGATAAATTGTTAATATGAATCTCTTAGCTTTATTATTGGAATATGACAAAGAATGTACTTTTAAATAATACAAACCAAATCGATTTTTTCGCAGAAATGGATTATTTATTTTGATTAAAATCGATTAATTTTGAATAAAGAAAAATCGATTTTTATTTAATCGATTCTTTTCTAGTAATCTCACATCCCTAGTTTAGGGATGTGGGATATTCCGACTAGGTGGAGGAGAGAAATGTAATGCACCTCCGTAGCAAAAGAAGATCTTCCAGCAAGGCTATTGTTGTTCCTCGCCAGCCTAGGCCCTTCTATTATTGTTGAAAATTTGTATATATACTTTGTACGTTTCGGAAATCGTTCGCGACCTCATTTATTGCACAGCGCCATCTATTGGCTTTTAAGTGTTCCACTACAACGGCATTTCCCATAGTATGGGAAATGCCGGCTTGGCTTATTTTCTTTAATTTCTGGTTGCACCATGTTTCCTCTCTACCAGAGGGGTGAGACGTCTATACTGTGTTTCCTGGCCAGGCACCAGTAGAAGTAATGGACGAGATTATTATGTCTATTGACATAGTAACTGTCCGCCAGTTTTTCGCACCCAGGGATGATATGTTGGGCGTTTTCATCTTTGGTAACACAAAGACGGCATTTACCGTCTACTGGTGCCTTAAGTATGTAGCGTCGGTGTTGCTTAGTGTTAACTGTCTGGTCTAGTATTGCATATATGGATGACACTGTACTAGGAGATAATGTTGTTTTGGGTCCATTTGAATGAAAGTTCTGCGTCTATGTGGGTCTGATCTAGTACTTTTCTAGGGAGTTACCCGTATAGTGTTTGGCTCGCCAGGATAAGTTTCGTTTTTGGTTATTGCATGTTTAATTTTGGAGTCTATATGCTGATTGTTGTCTGGTAAACTTAGTTCTGTTTTTGTCCTAAGCTTCCTTCATTATTGAGTATTTTTCTTTTTGAGTGACATGTTTTAGTATTGTTTTAATCAAGTCATCAAATTCTGTATTCAAATATTGTTTGTATTAATTCCAAATGAGTACTACTATATATATAGCATATTTTAACACATTTTTTTGTTTATGTATGTCTATACATACAGTTATTTGCTAAAATTTGTTTTCTTCGATCGTTTTCGATAGTTTGCAATGCTTTTTGATACTTATTAACACTTTTTGAGACGTTTTGAGAATTCTAAGAGTTTTTAGAACTTCGTTCCAACCAGGTGCCTCAAAAACACCTCGTTAGTTTTTTTAAATGTATTTATTAAAACAACGAAAAGACAAAACAATTGATTGACATTAGAAAGCTGGGATATTTTTTTTAATTATCTCCTTTACCAGACGAATATATTCTGTTCAGGTTGTAAATGTTAATTATTTAGGGTATATTTAATTTGTTTTTAGGCGCAAGATTTTCCCCGGTGTTATTACAATGTTTCGTTGGGCATAATATTTTATAGTAAAACATACCAATCTGTAGAACATAGTGTGAAAGTAAGTTTGTTTCATGGAATAAAAATACTAGGAATGACATTCTCTTAATAAAAATGGTAACTCTATAGAAACCAAAAATCCTACATGAACTGGTAGTTGATAGTGCCACAGGTAACTCACCGCTCGCTTTTAAGTAAGCGCGCTGCATCCTATACCACATCTTTGTCTAACAATAGGCGAAGTCGTGATCAAACGCGAACTTCAAATACAAATCAGCAAGAGTATATGGTAGTCCACGACATATAAAGAGTTCTGTAGAGGTGAGAAACGACCAGTTTTCGTCCTTTGGTTGACGAACTATAAAAAAATATTTTATCGCAAGCACTTTGTATCGCAGTAAACACTACTCAACGAACAATTTGGAAACCAGTTTACGTTCAAAATATTTTTGTACTTCTACAATCACGACATTTCTAGAATTTTCCACTTCATATTGCAGAAGTTATACAGATTCACGGTAATTTACTGCGCTGGACTCAATCGTATTTAAATAACAGAAGCCAATTAATTGGTTATCATTAAAGGTCATTTATCAAATCCACATAAAATAACTTGTGGAATCCCTCAAGGATCACATTTAGGACCCTTGTTTTTTGGAATACTTATAAATGTTTTAATCAAGTAGTTATCATTTCCGTGCCTTGTATATGCGGATGATCTTAAGATAAATCGCACAATTTGACTGTCAAGATCTTCAAGACGACCACACTCGTGTTGAAGAATGGTGTTCTGCTAACCGGATATATCTCAATATAGAAAAGTGCTCTGTGATTTCTTTCTCAACTAAAACACATAAAGTATATTATTCATACACATTCAGTGGTTTAACTTTAGAAAGAAAAGCTGTTATTAGGGATTTAGGTGTATATTTTAACGAAAAGTTAATTTTTCACTCGCACATGATTATACTATTACAAAATGTAACCAGCTCGTTGGATTCATTTCACGCTCAACTAAGGATTTCAAAAACCGACATACAATCGTTTACCTCTTCTGTTCTCTCGTTGGAACAACACTGGAATATGCCTCAATAATCTGGTCTCCCTTCTACGCTGTGCATAGCGAAAGAATAGAAAGAGTGCAGAATTTTTTTTAAATATTCTTTCTTATAGATTCAATCTTAGCCGCGAATACAGATCCTACATACAAAGATCAGTGGAATTTAAAATTAACTCACTCAAATCACGTCGTGAATGTAAAGAACTACTCTGTTTATTTAAGCTCCTAAATGGTTCAATTGACTGTCCAGACATACTTTCCTTTATTAATTTTAACACTAGATACAAAATTCGTAATCCTTCACCTGGACTCTTTTCCCTTTTTTTTAAAAATATCACATCGTTTTATAATCCCGTCACAAAAATGTGCAGGCTATATAATGAGATTGCAAGTACAAATTGATATTTTTACTTCCTCCCTCTTTAAATTTAAACGTGAATTCCGGGCTATTATTTGTACCAATATTTCTGGCATAAATGCATAATAATTTTGTTACCTAATCCACCGTAAAACTAACATTAATAGTAAGTCATACTAATAAGACTAACCCCTAAATATCTTGTCAATGTATGGTACATTACGTGCTCACATGTTTAGAGTTACGACTTAGACCTAATAATTGATACATAGTATGAAATATGTAACTTTTAGCTGTTTCTTGTTTTGCGTGCCAAATAAATAAATAGAAGAGAAGTTTTCAACTTTTGAAGGTAATAAATTATTGACTTAAATTAAAGTTAGGTTTTTCAAGATCTCATTAAATTAAAGATACCTCAGAGGACTATGTAGTTTGAAAAAAAAATTCAAGTCACTTAATTTTTTTAAAGTATTTAAATAGCTTTCCGTTTTACGCAAATTCACTAAAGCATTGGTACAGTGAAATATAAATCCTACCAAATTTCATATATAAAGACTCTCACTACTTTAGAAGAAAAATTATTGAGACCTACAAAAACAGGCGGACAGACGGATGGGTGGACATGACGAAAACATGAGTTCTATTTTTGCCAAAATGGCTATGGTACCCTAGAAGCAGTCCACCCCTACACGTTATGAAGAAACATTATTTTATACAGGGGAAAGGGGGGGATAAGGCCGCGGCCCGGGAGTGGGATCCGCCAGATCGGAGTGGCACTGGCATCTCACGTATGAAGTGTCACTACCACGACGCAGTTAGGGATACCCACTAAAACTCTTGTCCGATCCTCGAACGTCCCTTGTCCGGGCTGTGAGCTCGCTTGCGCATTCACCTCCAGCCTGGACGGACGACGGCCGGCCCTTTACGGGCTGGCCTCAGCATTTGTTAACCAGAGACCCAGCTCTTTGGCGACTTCGGGTCTCACCACGAGGTGAGAGGGGGGCGTGGATTGGCGCGCGTCCCTTCTCTCCGGTCTTTATGTGCGGGCAGATCCAGTTTGCCCCCGGGTCTTCCGCACGGCCGCAGCCTACTGCGGTTGGAGCACGTCCCCTTCCCCGATCCTCCGTAGCCGCCGCCGGCTCTGGCGAGAAGGGAGCGTAGCGGTCTGCTCCCTCTCCCGCTTCGCCGCATCCTTCGCGGACATACGTTATGAAGAATCACTGACAAACTTCGTCAACAGTGGTTCATTTGTGTAGGAGCAGTTGCAAATTGGTAACAAACAGATTCACTTTCACATTTGAATAATAAATTAGGATAGCTGAGACTCGCTAACAACATTCACAAAAATGTATAGGAGAAAGCAATAAAATCGTTCGACTCTTAAACAGTGTAATGTAACATTTACGATTTTCATTCAACGCCATTTCTTATTTAATTTTAAAGCAATAATAACAAAGTTAACTACAGAATTCTACAGTCAAAGTAAGAGCTACAATTAACAGAATCTAGGCTAATTTGAACAAGAGTTTTAGAAGTGCAAATACATGAAACGTGCAAAATACAATGATAATGTTACGAGCTACAGGACTCGAATTAAAATGCCGTTGGAATTACTATAGAATTTATTAGAACTGTACAAACACGTATAAAACAGGTACAAATATACCTGGATACAACCAGTACAAACTGCACGATTCAATAACACGCACAAAGTCCGTCACTATATCGCTTATTGAATGTCCACGTCTTGCTTTGATCGTGGTTCTCGCTAGACTGCCTCACCCCTCCCTTTGGGCATCCCTTTTATTTTGTACAAATACAATATGCCTCGACGCAAAACAATAACAACAAGAATTAGTTCGACACACCTGCCTAATGACGGCCATAAAACAAGTACAATAACAATAGACTGTTTTTCTTAATTACTAATTCTTAACACAAAGTAAACAAAAGAAGTGCAAATGCGGGCAAAGGTATTAAACTGCGCTTTTATGGCCGGCAGGTGTGCATTCACATTTATCGGCGTGCTTCGTGAAATTTTGGCTGTTTTAACTATAATAAAACATTCCTATAATTAGGCTCGATTCACACTGTGATGCTGGTCACTGTCCAATCTCTCTCTGATCTCGGCCCGATGAAATCTCGCTAGGGCTACACTACTAGTTAGTCAAATATTCTTTTCGGCGAACCGGTACCGGCGTAATATGGGCTCGGAAGTAGAGTGATACGGTAGTGAGGATTCTGATTCTTTCTTGTTTAAGAATAATTGACTGGACCGGGAACTGATCGAGACCGGAGTGAAATTTAATCGTGAACGGCATCATCGTGAATCGAGCCTTAGGGGAGCACTTTACAGCATCACTAAAGGAAGTAGTTGTAAAGTACAACTACTCACTGACTTGGTCGCTTATAAGCTTTCTTCGTTTAAAAGAGGACCTAATTTTTATTGGTCCTTAATTACTAACATATTTATATAGGTAGGTAATAATTACTAACACTAAGGCCCACTTGCACGCATAGTCAGGTTTATAAACACGGGGTTAGTTAATTAAAAAATGACAAATGTCATGTTAATGTTGTCTATTTAACCCTGTGTTAGCAGTTAACTCCAAGTTAGTTGAGCTAACCCAGGAAAATGCAAGTGCCTGACGTTCCGCCAGACGCAGGTACTGACCGGGCACGGCTGCTTCGGCTGGTACCTGCGTCAGATAGGGCGCGAAACGTCGTCAGGGTGCCATCACTGCAGTGCCAGCGTCGAGGACACGGTGCTGCACACTCTACAGGAGTGTCCAGACTGGAACGAGGAGCGCCGTGTCCTGGACGCAACCATCGGAGCGGACCTGTCGCTCCCGGCCGTGGTCCAGGCCATTGTCGGGGGCCAAACCGTATGGGACGCCGTCGCCTCCTTTTGCGAGGCCGTCATGTCCGCAAAGGAGGCGGCGGAGCGGGAGAGAGAGCGAGCAGCCGTGCTCCTCTCCCGCCGAAATAACCGGTCGCGGCGCCGGAGGAATCAAAACCTCCGGCCGCCATGAACACGCGGCGCGGATGACGGTCAGGGGAGGCTTTAAGGCCGTCATCCGCATCTAAAGCCGCAGAGTAGGAGGCGCGTCGGTGCCCGCGCACGCCCCTCTCAACCGTCGAGCACGGAGAGGCCTGCCCACTGGGGCGGGCCCACGCCAGCTGGGGTCGCGGAAGAAAAGCTCGCGCACATCCCGTGACCCCGGCATGGCGTCAGGTGGCACCAAGGGGTTTTAGTAGATATTCCGGCTCCTCCAGACGGCGAGTCCCACACTCCCCCGCCGGGGGGTCCGCAAATGGATTTACTCTTGTAAAAAAAAAAAGGAAAGTGCAAGTGGGCCTAAGTTGTTTATAATAATGTGTGTCGTTCTGTTTTTTATGTAATGGACTTTTTTTTAAATAACTATTATTATAATCTTTTCCTGAATAACTTAACCCATATCATAGAAAGATAAACATGTATTTATCACTTTGTCTCAAACAAGATTTCCGTGAACAAAAACGTGCTTACGAGTCTGTGTATAGATGATACCCATCATAAAATATGTTATTTTAGACCAACAAACATTTACGTCATTGTACGACCGCGTATCATTCTAATGACGTAGATAGTATGCATCGCTTAGGCAGTTTTTCTGACCTAATGTGTATTCTGTTACAATTATCACGTGCTGACTACGGTGAAGGTAACAGGGATAGGCCTGAGAAATGCTGGCTTGATGGCACATTGCTACGGGCCAATAGTCTCACAAAAGGGATATGGGACACAGGGTTCCGAATCAGCAAAAGCTGGGGGATGATCGTGATTATAACAGAAGATATCACGAGAAAACCTGCACACCGAGACAAACGATTTGTGAATCCCGCCAATTTGCCTTTAACAATCGGTGGCGGGAGTATCATCAGATCTTTAAAAATTAATAAAAATAAAACAGACTTCAAAAGTACCTAAAATGCAAAACATAAATATTTACTTCTTTATAGTTAACGCAAATACCTGAATAGCTTTAGAAAAAGATATAAGAAACACGTTATACGCGCCTATAATATTCGAGGGATACTCTCGATTTCCCTGGGATCCATCATCATCAGATCATGACTTGGTGACAATGGTACCACCTCAGGAGTATACTCTTTCGAATAAAAAAAAATTGAAAATCGGTTCACAATCGATGGAGAAATCAAACATATAGCCAAATTGAGAAACTCCTCCTTTTCAAAGTTGGTTAAAAAATTGGAAAATAGCAATGAGTAATTAGTACATATAAATAACTCTATGTTAAAATAGTTACAAAGTTCCGAAAAAATAAAAAAGGGTGTGGAGAAGGGAAAAAATATACAGACATTGATAGATAGATTATAAAAAAACGGAATTTACGCAACATAAATAACGGGTTAAAAATGCATAATTAATTAATAATGTTGGATCGGGATCACGCAAACGGTGGCACGCATGATAACACTGCTATCGGAAAAGAATGCCGCGCGCTAAATACGTTGAAGCTTTTGTAGTTACAAGGATTAGTTATATTTGAAAAACAAAAAGTAGGTATAAGGTTTATGTATGCGCGTGTTTGCGTATTTATCATTTTATATTACGAGACCGGAATCTATATACAGCACTTTTAATTATGTTATTATGGCAAACAAACTTATCATGAGTCACTTAACCTTACACAAGAACAAAAAGTACAAAAAGATAACATTTATGTATAGAGAAAACCCCAGAATGGTTTGATATATGTTTATAGATTCTAATCGTATGTTGAAGTGTATGATAAAATGGTTGCAAAATTTTCATCATTATAAATTTACATTTAAAAAATAAAATAAATTAATCTATAATATTATAAAATTCTAAACATATCGTGTCTGTACATTGAAGCCATAAAAAAAACTGGAATAGACTATATAAACGACGGAGAACACAATATTATACAACATAATATTTGTCCCCGTTTTGTGCTTGGTTATAAAATGATTTTCAATAAAAGAATTTGATATAGAAACTTTTCAGGATATAAATAAGCATATAATTCTTGAAAAAAAAAACTCTCTTAATCGTTACACTTTTTTTCTAGGTGATATTTTTAACTGCTTAGTAATATAATAATGACTTTTTAACCCTGTCTCAATTATGAAAAATATTGTTAGGTTTACGTTCGTTTTTTTACTCCATTACTATCGAAATTGAAAGAATTGAACCTGTGAAATTTCGGCTTAACGGATAACTTAAACGTATAAATATTTAATTACATCATATTTAGCACTATAAATACCAAAGGAATTTCCTAGCATGATAACATTCCAACTTTAGCGGCTTAGACCGACACGCCTTAACAATATTAGCATTCCAATAAAAATAACAAGATCAATTCATTCACCAGAATATTATTTTCGTTGATCTCTAAATTTTAATGTAATGGCTATTACAATATTGACCGACGAACGTAAAAGCGTACCTACACTGGAGAGAGATCAAAAGAAATGATATTATATTAACAGTGAATTCCAACGACATAAAATATTTTTATATCTAACTACTGCTAGCTAATTATGCTTGAAGTTTAAAACACAAGGAATATAGAAAGTGGAAATGCAGACTCCAGGCTCCGGAAAGGAAGCTTAACTGCTTAAGGGATTTATTTAGACTAAAATAATGATTAAGGAATCTAAATTGTAATCGTGTTATATAGCACTTTCGAAAACAATTTTTCGGTTACATTTCATACGTTTATTTCATGCTAGCTGACCTGTGCCCACTTCGCTGGGCGCTACTCGAGATAAGACAACGTCACTCCTTTCTCAAGTTAATGCCCACTAGAGAGAATGTACGACGCTGGGACTTATTTATTGTTTTAGTGAGCGCACGCCGATAAATCAACGCATCCGCCCGTTTTTCTTGGAATTGATATTTCACATAAAAAAATATTATTAATTACAATCAAATATAGCCTTAGTCACTCAAGAATAATGTAGGTTTCTACTGGTGAAAGAATTTTTAAAATCAGTTCAGTAGTTGAAGAGATTACTACCTACAAACACCCACGCCCATTTTGCTGGGCGTCATTAAAAAATAATCACAGTCAAATATAGCATTATGTCGCTCAGGAATAATTTAGCTTTCTACTGGTGAAAATTGTTTTTAACCGATTCAGTAGTTCAAGAGAATTTCTCAAAACTCAGGAACTACCTCTTTATAATATAGATAATAAATTTAATATTAAATCGGACATATCATTGAATACGAGTGTATCGCGAAAGGATAAGACTCTCTCAGTGTGTACTCAAAACGCTCAAAATATTATTACCATATCAAAGAGTTAGATTGATAGGTGAGTATCGTATCTTCATAATCTGCACCAAACACGCAAACACCTATCGCGGATACTTCAATACATCAACATTTATCGTTGGCTGGTGTTTCACGTTGATATCTTTAAAAATCCAAGATAAATTTCTTATTATTTATTGTTAGTGCCATAAATATTATAAATAGAAAACGTTAAATGATAGTCATTATTCTCATAATTCCATTAAATTTAGAAAGATATGCGTCTATTCCGCTTAAAGTAGTTTGTATAATGTAGTACAGCAGTCGCGAAGATCATAAGAAAATATTAAGTCATTATTCTTAAAATAACTATAATTTACAATATTGAAACTAAACACATAAGTTATATGATGCATATTAAGACGATGTACGTAATTTATTAACTTAGCGTATGAGACAGCAAAAGCCAGCAGTAAATCAATCCTACATTTTAATGCTATAGTTTTGCTTCGTACGTCTAAGCAAAGCTCGAAAAGCGAACGGCAAAGTGACGCCGGGCTAACTTATCCTTCTACCCTTAACCTCTCGGTGAATCTCCCGCGCGCATTATTGGCCGCAACCAGGTCTTTTTTAAATCTCTTATCTTCTAAGAATTTTTCCTTTTCCAAAGGCCTTTTGATAACAATAATGAACGTCAATCAGTGATACATTTTTTTTATTGCTAAAAGCTGGCAAACCGGCGGACTGGTCCACCTGATGGAAAGTGATCACCGCCGCCTATGGATGTTTGCAACACTAGGGGCGATGTCAACGAGTTGCCGACCTCGAAGAAATGTTATAACGCCTTTTTAAATGACCTCATGTCGTAGCGTGGAGGGATAGAGCGTGGATACTTGAACCAAAATTGAAGCACAAATTTTACGAAAACGTGGTGCGAACAATGATGCCGCTCAGGAAATTCACCCTCTATCATTTCAAAACTATGTAAAATTATGCTCGGCAGCGGCCTCTTCATGATGTAAACTAGATCAACTTTTACAATCTAATACGTGCTCTGTATAAGATTATTATTTTACACTTCATAGTTTAAAATTAAAGGGGGCTTTTATGACGTTAAAGCGAATATCTCCCCACCGATTGACTTATTAAAAAGCCTTTAAGAAACATAGTTATGATACCGTTGAGTAACGACATAATATGCCTATATGATGAATATAATTATCTTCCATATGATTTATTTATTGCAGGAGTTCAGCAGTCTAGCAGACGGTCCACCTGATGGCAAGCGGTAACTATCGCCTATTGACATTGTAACACCAAAGGTGATAGCAATTTGCTGCCGCTCTCTAAAGGCAGACTGGAACCTGGCCACTAATTCCGCAACACAATTTAAGGTTGTTATGGCAACATACTCTAGACTAGGGGTAGCCAGACATCCAGACGAGCAAATACCCTACCACCTGGTTGTGGGTTGTTTTGTCGCCTCTTACAACAGGCCACTCGGCCGCAGGAAATTTTATTCTGCATTATTCTTGTATTCCTGCAGTGATAAGATTTTTCACGGATTGATTTCATCTCTATAAATTCAATTTCCAGAAAATAGCCGTGACGTGTGAACATGACGGACATGGCTATTCTATAAGTGATTTCCTTTTGTCAGAACGGCTACAGAACCCTAAATAAATAGAATATTATGGTGTTTACAAACTGCTTTGTTTCTATTTAATTATGCAATGTCCATAATACCACCGCCATTTATAGCAATGGCTCTTAATAATCGTCAACGTCCCACGGCTATTGTGTCATCTATACACAATTACAAGTTAAACAAGTGAAAGTCTACGAGATATACTACAAATAATTACGTTAATTAAGAAAACTTTTTATAAAATCATGATAAGAAACGGTACACATTAATTTTGTACGACCAGTGTATGTGAATAACACGTAACCAAAACGAAATGAAGTGTTGGTTTAAATAAAATATAAACTTGTAGGGCTTTTTATAAATGAATAGCATTGATTTTATTAATGACAAATTAATGAAAGGTCATTTACATTAAAGCGTCGAATTTCGTAAAAATACTTCAAAAGGATAGTTTTTGAACATAAATGTAATGAAAGTTATTGTGTTTGTTTGTCATTTGTTTGTTACTTCTTCACAACTGTTTGAATGAACTGTATGAATTTCGAGAGAATATATGAAACTTTCAATAACGCTTTACATATTTCATACATTTTTATACTCGAAAATGGGATAGTGTCAGTTTGGTACGAATTCTAAGTTTACGCAAGTAAAGCCGAATGAACGTATTACCATCAAAATGTATGATTCACATTATACTTTAGACAACGTAGAGGAAGACTGTTTTTATAAATATTTTTCTATCTATACAATCATTTTTAATAAACGGCACACAAACAGCAAATTACGCTTGTGTGACGGGTAATATACAACGAAATACTCTGGGGCCGATCCCAGACACCCACCCAGACCATAATAAATAACGGAGAAAATTCTTTTCCGAAATTTACCATACCAGGAATCGAACCCGGAGCCTCTGAGTTGCAGTGAGTTAAATCGGCAAAGACTTAGCCCGCTCAACCACAGAGTCCGTCGACTAAATACTTTGTACGGCCAAAAATAAGATAGTTTCTGCAGGATACGGATCTGACCCTGTAGACAAGTGGCATTAGGGCTAAACGAATAGAATAGAAAAGGTATAGGAATGACATATCGTTACGCTAAGTATTATATAATTTCCATACATTTTCGACCTATTCGTTTAGCGCCAATGCCTTGTACGCGGCGTTTTACGACATCCCTTTCCAAGCATTTATTTTACTTTTGACACGTCGATGACGGATCAATTAGTAATGTACTAATGCGTTTCCGACTCGATTTCTTAGAAAAATCGACTTCATTTATAAATAAATTTTAATTAATTTAACTTATCTATCTATATTATTGCTAAAAATACTACTTATATCGTGTAAAAAATATACCTATATTTTACATATATTAAATAAGCCATTTAAAACGGCACTTATAATAATTGCAGTATTATTTCTCATAAAGTAGAACATTTATTATTTTCAAATCGTTTACTTTCGATTTATTTACGTGTAGCGTCGATGGTTTAAGCGTCTGTACGTTACATGACTCACAGAACATCACTATTACGTCACCCGCAACAATAAAGTACATCAATTATGTCATTCGTTTCATGTGTGCTTTACTGTCAAGAAATATCTAACTTGATGGACGTGCAAACTTCAAAAGTAAAATAAACGCTTAAAAACACTATAAACGAGAGACACTGTGTAAGATTGTATCGTACCTACGTCTTTTTACAAATATATAACTTTATATTCGACGTAACTGTCAACACCTTTCGATGTCCTTGATTTATTTATTTGCTTTCATTAATGTTAAGTGTTTAAATGATTTAGGCTGGTGTGCACCGACTTTTAACCGATGGTTAAAATAAAATAATCGCTAAAAATGTATGCATAAACAGTCATTATTTTATTTTAATCGTTGGTTAAATGTCAGTGTAGACCAGCAATAGTGTATCAACCTAATACGCAGACAGGTGATATTCAACTTTATGCAAAATCTAAATTTGCATACACAATAAATATTAAAAATAACGATGTGTTAAGAAACTTGCAGCGATCTAAAAAGTGTAATTATTACATAATAATATCACCAAAAAAATGTTGATTACAGCTCGCTGGGAAGGCTCGATACCACGCTCTAACAGAATATCGGCGCGGTACGGTTATCTTTGAGCTAATTGTGTTTCGTACGATGAGTGAGTTCCAATGGCTCACTTCCCCCTTCTCCTATCTTATCCCCTGTATCCCATTCTTCCCGTCTGATCCCTTTATCACCTTTACCCCGATCCTCCTATTCAATTTTAAAGGCTGGCAACGCGTTGGATTACCCCGTGGTGTTGCAAACGTCTATAGGCAACGGTAACCACTTTCCATTAGATGGGCCGTTTGCTTGTTTGCCAGTTTCGCAGTAAAAAGAGACACAAATACTGTCTATAAAACTTTGTCCGTTCTGTGTTTAACTTTTAAGGAAATCCCAAACACATATACCTACAGTGTCAAAACTCTATGTGGGCGACGGTCATTCTCAAGATTGTCTTATTTGCAACATGTGCAAGGTTGACATTGCACAACACATAAAAAATATATATGCAGCTTACTGTATTCAATTAACGTGAAGAGATTGATCTACATACAATTATAGCGACAATTTCAATTTTACATGTTAAATGTGATTTAATGTACTTGATTTCGTGAGGCATGTTTTGCTTGTTTATTAAGCAACTGATGACGTAATATTTTCTTAGGCTTTCGTGACTGCTGGGCATAATTCAATCAAAAAGAATAATATGAATGATAACGGATGTGTGAAATCACGCAGAATTAGAAGCGTTAGAAACTCGCACCCACGGCAGCCTTCATATCCGTGACATAGCGGACAAACTATAAGAAATTCGCCTACGTTGTTACGTCTTAAGGGAACCGGCCAATTACGTGGGGAACAAATATCTAGCCATGTCGCCTCCGCCAGGTCCCGGTCGAAAGGGTAGGCCCAAGAAATGCAGACTTCATATCGTAAAGAACGACAATGGTCTCACAATTAGGGATGCCGAAAACCCCATGTGGAGAGAAAAAGTGGAAGTGAAGTGTCAACGCGACAGCCCAGTATTAAGGAACTGAACGCGTATCCAAATGACGGTGGTAGGATAGAAGGGCTGTACTAATTATGCCTTGCAGAAAATCATCTGGCTTACCTCCTTCTTGCGGTCTTCGAAATTATATTGTACACACGCAGCGCGGTATAATTGCACTTATTGGCAATTGGTGGCGGAAAAGATGTGCGGATTATCGTACAAGGGTCGACAGCAGACTGACTCGTAAAGACAAGCAGTATCAGTACAGCGGTAAGTACGACAAGAATAGTCGTAAAGGAACGGGAGATGGCGGCTGGGAAAAGATGATTGGATAACGCGGGTAGTTATGGAAATAAAAAGCGGGTAGTTCTGGAAATAATTTGACAGGACAGGATTTTAAACTGAGTGGCGGGAACATGAAGTGGAGATGAAAAAGTACGAAGGCGGACCTCGGGCTTCAAGACAGACGCTCGGAATGCAGCCTGGATTCAATATTAAGATAAGCACTAGGAATGACAAGCGCCCATCCATGATGAGATGGCGTCACATATCATTCTTATTTTGCTTCTTCATGATTCATTATAATTATTACAAAAACATATACACCGAATCAGTGAAAAATGGAAAATAAACATATTAATATTGTTACGACCTACATGCCGACAAAAGTATCACACCTGCATACCATAAAGGCACACTTTATTACCTTTCCGCAATTGGACTTCTTTTGTTTACTTTGTGTTTAAATTTTGTGATTCTCAGAAATTCGGTCCGCGCGGTCAGGTAGACATATTGCATTTGGGCAGCATAAAGAAATGTCCTAATGTAGAGATCGGCGGTCTAGCGATAACCACGAGCGAAGCAAGATATGTGTACCCCATGTGGTAATCTATTTAGTGACGGACTTTGCGCGTTTTATGGAATTACGATCACGCGCATGACGTTTGGACGGGTTGTGTTCAATTATATTTGTACCTGTGTTATACGTGTTAGTATAGTTCTAATAAAATAAACTCTATAATAATTCCAACGGCATTTTAATTCGAGTTCTGCAACTCGTAACAATATTTTCAATTCTCTTGGATGTGGTTTTTTATAGTTGGACTAAAGCAGACAGGCTGACGGTTACTGTCACCTAGACATGTTTTCAACGCGCTGCCAGTATCGAAATTTAATGACACTCTTGAGAAACGTTACGTACATGAGCGAAGCGGCCCAAGTGGGCATGTACGCCCAGCCGATGGCTAGCGGTGTGGTATTAGATACAAGGCGAAGGTTCCATTCTAAGTTGTCCCTCGGAACACTTCCCATAGTACAATCGGTAGAATACCTACGCAGAGAGACGCAAATTTTCCGTAGGCCAACCGTATCTGAACCGTCTATGAGTGTGAGATAGAATACTGTCCGGGATATTATTAAGCTTGTAGGCGGGTACCCCTCCCCACAAGTCGAAATTTAGTTAAACAATAAAACTTTATAAGCACGGGACAGAAGACTTTTCTGCTGGGTGATTAATTGTTCCTAATATTATTCTTTTACGCGAACAGAAGAGAATGTTAGAACATATTTTAAAATATAGCAGAAACTTAAGATTAAAGGCAATAAATAAAAAAATATAGAGCTTAACATTTACAATGTAACTTAATTATAATAATTGATGATAACATTTGCATATTTTCTAAAATGTTATAAAAGAGCACACGATGCTGTCTAAAACTACAAAAACAAAATACAACAAATGTATTTTAGGGGCTACCCTCTAGCTGTCAGATTCTTTGTTGCCGATCTGATATTAATATAATAAATAACACAAAACGTTATATTCTATCTTACACGGAATACATATAACATTGTCTAATCCAATATAACAAAAGTGGAAGTTAACATTCAAACGCTTTTTAAATCAATAAAAAATTACTGTTTTACACTTTCGACGTGTTACGAAAATGATTTATGAATCTTATCTAACAAATATGAAGTTTTATTAGAATACATTATGGAATCAAACACCAAGATAATTGTAATCTTCCTAATCCAATAAGGAAGTGATTTTATATTTTAAACTTCATGCACAGAATCAATGTCCATGGTCTTTATAAATAACTCTACAAATAAGCTTTAAATTCAATAAAGAATGCACAATGAACACTGGATAATACAATATAATTATTAGGTTGAGGAAAAAGTTTCCTCGCATTTTATATAAAAATTCAAAAGGTTTTTTTATAAAGTTTATTTACATTTGACTAAAGTATGTAGGTGCCATTTTGTTGGATAACTTTTTGCCATCTTGTAGGTAGGGACGTGATCCCATTGCTATAAAAAATTTGGGGCTTCTGATCAAAAAACTGCGACAAGTGGTTTTGGCAGTCCTCTCGTGATGTTAACCTGACACTGCCTAAGGAATTCTGCAGAGACCGAAACAGGTGAAAATCTGAAGGTGCAAGGTCAGGACTATACGGCGGATGCAGTAACACCTCCCAGCCAAACTCTCGTAATTTTTGCTGAGTGGCTAAATATGTGTGAGGTCTAGTGTTATCATGGTGAAAAACCACACCCCTTCTGTTGATTAATTCCGGCCGCTTTCTCTCAACTTTTTGCTTTAATCTCATCAGTTTTTCGCAGTACAGTCCAGAATCGATGGTCCTGCCTGGCGGTAACAGCTTATAATGAATAATGCCCTTCCAATCCCACCCACCATACACACAGCATCACCTTGTTGCGAGTTAACCCGGGTTTCGCCACAGTTCATCTAACCGGTCCACGCAGGGTGGAGTCGATGAGCCATGGTATGTGGTGTTCCACAGGGATCGGTATTAGGTCCTCTACTATGGAACATCGCATACGATTGGACATTGCGATGTAGGGTCCTTCCGGGCGTCAGCGTCATCTGCTACGCAGATGACACGCTGATCGCCGCCAACGGGAGGACCCATAGGCAGGCGTGCACTCTTGGCACGGCTGGGGTGTCACAAATTGTAGACGGGATCCGGCGACTTGGTCTGGAGGTGGTTCTGCAGAAGACTGAGGCCGTGATGTTTCATGGCCCTCGAAATCGACCACCTCCAGGCACTAATATCGTTGTAGGGGGCGTCCGCACCGGCGTCGGGGAAACTATGAAATATTTGGGATTGGTCCTCGATAGCCGATGGGACTTTTCGGCACACTTAAGGCAATTGGCCCCCAAGCTCAAGAGGGCGGCGGGAGCTTTATCGCGCCTGCTGCCCAACATTGGGGGGCCCGAAGCCACGTGCCGAAAACTCTTCGAAGGCATCGTGCGGTCTATGGCCCTATACGGGGCCCCCGTATGGGCAGACCGCCTGACGGCCAGAAATATAGCCTTGCTGCGGCAAGCGCAGCGAGTACTGGCCGTCAGATCGATAAGGGGATACCGTACGGTGTCCTTCGAAGCGGCCTCGCTACTCGCCGGATCCCCGTCATGGGACCTCGAAGCCAGGGTCCTTGCGTCGCTTTACCAGTGGCGCAAGGAGGCCCTGGCGAGGGGCACGAGACCGGCACCTCAGGAGACGGAGGTTTGCCGGTCGGAGCTCCGCGACGTCGCCATGGTGGTCTGGGAAGAACGCCTCAGACACCCCAGCGTGGGCCTCGCCACTATCGAAGCGGTGAGACCCGTCCTGCAAGACTGGATAAGACGGAGATACGGCACCCTGACGTCTCCGCTGACACAGGACCTCTCGGGGCATGGCTGCTTCGGGAGGTACCTCTGTCGCCTAGGCCGTGAGCCGACGTCAGGGTGCCATCACTGCGATACTGGCGCCGAGGATACGGCGCTGCACACACTCCAGGAGTGTCCTGCCTGGACAGAGCAGCGCCGAGACTTCGTCGCCATCACAGAACTTGAACTCTCGCTCCCGGCCGTGGTACGCACCATGGTCGGGAGCGTAGCCGGATGGGACGCCGTCTCCTCCTACTGTGAGCGCGTTATGCTTGCGAAGGAGGAGGCGGAGCGGGAGCGGGAGAGTGAGCGCAGGTCACTGCTCCGCTCCCGCCAAAGGAGGACGCGTCGGCGCCGGAGGGCCAGCCAGGACCTTCGGCCACCGTAAGCGAGCGGCGCGGGTGGGGTCTCTTGGGGTATAGAGGTTCTCACTCACCTGCATATGCCGTCGAGATGGGGGCGCGAGTGTTCCGCGCGCGCTCACCTCTCCTCCCGTGGGGCGAGTTACAGACCGCCCCACGCCTAGAGAGCATGATGATGCTGGGGGATAAGTCCCCCGGCAACGGAAGAGGCCTCGTGAGGCCCACGCCTGCCAGGGCTGCGGAGAGACTAGGTCATATACCCGTAGCCCTGGCATAAGGCGCAGGACGGAACACCCAGGGGTTTTAGTGGGTATCCCTAACCGGGGAGTGGCAATAGCGTGGCACCAGTTCTGACTGGGCATGCTAGTGCCACCCCCGATCTGACGAATCCCACACTAGGTCGCGAATTATCCCCCCAAGGTTCTGCCCTTGTCGCGGCTTAGTCCTCAATCGGATTTCCCCTGGTAAAAAAAAAGGGTTTCGCCACTGTCTGTGAAGCCTGACCGGCCTTTGACCACGATCTTTCTCGCACGTTCTTGTCGTACGTGATCCACTTTTCATCACCAGTTATCAGCTTCTTCAAAAATGGTTCGGTTTCATTACGTCGTAATAAAGAATCACAAATGAGTACACAATTCATTAGGTTTCTTTCAGTGAGCTCATGAGGCACCCAAATATCGAGCTTTTTTGTGTACCCAGGTTTTTTCAAATGCACCAAAACCGTTTTGTGGTCAATTCCCAGTTCTCCATCTACATCGTAACTACTAATATGCCGATCATGCTCCACTTTTTCAAAAATGGCATCAATTTTGTCCGTAACAGGGTGACCAGAGTGACGTGCATTTTAATATCAAAATTTCCGGATTGAAAACGCTTAAACCAAATTTGCGCTACTCTCACAGATACTGCATTAGGTCCATAAACATCACAAATTTTTTTCGCGGCTTGTGTTGCATTTTTACCTTTTTCGTAGTAAAATTTTAAAATGTATCGAATTTCTTCATTAGATTCACTCGTTTTAACGATAAGAAAAACAAATGAAAATCACACATTTTCCTAATTTGAATTTGGAATTGTCTTCTTTAAAATTAAACCTTTTCAATGATACCAAAACCAGCCAGATACAAATGGTATAGCCAAAGAGATCTTATTACAAGTTCAATCATACTATATGCGAAAAGACTTTTCCCCAACCTTATTATATGAAATTGAATATATATATATAAATATATGAAAACATTGTATGAAACTGTAACAACATATTTGAGATATGTCATTGAATAATAAAAGGAGTTAAAGTTTTCTTTTCTAAACATCTAGGAATATAGTTATTATGTAAGTAGGATAAAATACATTGACATGGGACAGTAAATTAGAGAGAAGATTAAAATGTGACTTATTATATATACTTGAATGCTATAAAGAATTAACGAATTAAATTGTGGAGCTTTAGTTGGCTTCTAATTTAAGATAATTTAGCATTGCTTTTTAGATCATTAATAATAACAAATGTGAATAATGCAAGTTACCAATTAGATGTTAATAATGATATAAAATCATAAATACTAATCCTACAAGTTTGGCTTATTATAGGGGTTTCTAGTATAGAATATTTACCTTCTGGCTAAATGGAGTCTCTCCTGTGTGGTCAGGTGCTCCACCTGAGCCATCTCTGCCACCAAATCTGCATGCTCCATTGTTGAGATCTGCACAAATCATCATATTTTAATAGATATTGAAGTAAGAAACTTTAAGATTAATTTGCTACTTATGCTATATGATAATATGGCTATTAGGTAGACATTAAATTTGCATAACAATAATAACAGCCCATAAACATTTCACTACTGCATTTGGGCCTACCAATTTTTAGACTAGCGGATTGTATACAAACCGTGCTTATCTAAAACTGTTTAGAAAAGTTTACACATTGGTAAACTTGATATGCAGGTTTCCATAAGATTTATTATGCCTTCATCATCAAGTATATAGCACTTAGTTTTGGGCTCGTTATTTTTAGAATAAGAGATTGTGTATCCGCCGTGGTTGTCTAAGATGGATTGGCAAGACTTACACATTGATAAGATGGATTGGCAAGACTTACACATTGATAAACTGGATATGCAGTTTTCTGTAGGTAATATGTCTTCATCATCAACACATGGCACTTATAACAACAGGCATATTCAGTCAGAAAAACTGCAAAGTGGTGCATTCTGCGGGATTTGAATGCACATCATTGGGATGAAACATATATACACTTTAGGCACTAAACTTTCACGACCTTTTACTGATGTATGCAATAGTCAAAAATGAAAGCTAGACTTGTCTGAATGAGTATTATGTTATCTACCTAGTCTTGCTATAAATATTGTAACAAAGAAATTTTTTTTACTATTGCAAATAACATTTAGAAGTTTTACAGTGTGTTAGTTTAATACATACATATAAAACAATTTAAAATATAAAAAGTTTATTCCAAGTGGTCTCCACTGGCTGCAATACAGTCCTTTAAACGTTGAGGCCAATTATCAATAGAAGCACGCACTCTTTCCATGGGAAAATTCTTCACTGCCAATTATATGGATTGTTTTAGGGACTCCAAAATATCATGGCGTTTAGAGCAAGCCGTACTCTCTAGAACTGACCATAAATCATAATCCAGCAGATTAAGATCAGGGCTAGACGACGGCCACGGTCTTCAGCTCTGATGAAGTCCGAAACGTTCGGAACAAGCTTTATGACCCGGCGCCGAGACTTGCTGAAAGGATCATTCTTGGTTATTGAACATGGTGTTGTTAAGGGGCTTAACTACCCTCTCAAGAATGGTATCTTGATACACTTATGCCGATGTTTTGACACCTTTTTCACAAAAATATGGTTCAGTCACTCCTCCATAGCTAACACCCCACCAAACCATCACTAAAGATGGATAATGCCCACGTTGCACTCTGTCAATTAATTGAGAAGCTTCCTTACAGCTTTGAGCATAAATACTGTTATTTTGTTTGTTAAAATGTTGCTCAATTGTAAAAAAATTCTCATCCTTAAACAAAATTTTTCTATGACCTCCCTTTGCATACCGCTTCAGTAGTTGTTTCGATTTTACCACCCTATTCTTTTTTAAATTATGAGTTAAGAAATGACCAGTGCGTCTCCCGAGATAAAATCTTTTGCTTTCAGACAGGATTTCTTTGAATTCTTTCCATTACTGCTTTGACCACTTTTTTCGTACGAACACTATGTGGACGGCCAGATCTTTTTCTGTCACAAACAGAGGAGGTCTCATTGTACCTATTAAGAGCCATAATAAACACAAGCATTTGACTAATACCAAGCGTATGGAGAGTTTTAAAATTGCATTTGGCTCCATACCTACTTTGTGTAATGCAATCACAGCAATTTGGTTCTCTTTATCGCCCCACTCCATTTTAATATTGCAAAATGTTGTACAATTTACTGGCGCCAAAATAAGAAAACACAATGAACAATCATATAAAAATAACAGATTCCAAATTCAAATGTAATATTTTGTTTCTTTTTAATTGTAAGAGTATTTATGGCCAGACTAAGTATTATCTATAACTTTCATTTCTTTTATTCTTACCTCTAAAATAGATATTGCTACAGGTCAACATTAATGAGATGTTTTTAAATAATTAATATACATATATATATACAGTATATAGAGACAAATTTTCTGAGTGCATCATTGTCTTCGTCAATATTTTTATAAAACTAGTGTTAGATCATTCATATCTGGCCAAAATAACACAGATCAATACAAATTATTGTTACTTTTTTTTTAAAGAATTATAGGATTAATTGTTAAGAATATACAGGATTTTTTAAAAACCTGGTTTCGGCCAATGATTCACCTACCCATATATTGAAATTTAGAAGATTACTTCTGAGAATTTAGTGTGGGCCAAGGTACTCGCCTTTCTTTGATTGATCCCCTCAATCCATTTCATAAATCTCTCTTTCTTTTACCTTCTCCTAATTATTTGGGGTCAGAACAGTATATCTTCCATACTCCTCTATTCTGACATACATCCTCTGCCACACCACAAGTCATCATGTCATCCATCACACAATTCATCCATTTCTTTTTTAGTCTACCTTTACATTTGTATCTGACAAAATTTCAGTTTAACATTCTTTTTGTTATGTGACATTCACTCCTCTTTACAAGCATATATAACTTTAGTCTTCTTCCTCTCATTTTTTAGTCACAAGTGCAACTTTTGAAGACCCTCTTATGTACTCATTTCTCACCTTATCCATCCTTGTAACACCACACATCCATCACAACATTCTTATCTCAGCTAAGTGGAGACAATCTATATCATCAATTATCTCACAGTAATAAACAGCATTGAATTGCTTAGATTTTTCTTTCTGCATATTCTACTATCTGCTTTAAGGGGAATGTTTGATGTTGGCTCATTGTGCTACAACATTGCTTATAATTGATCATATGTTCACCCAAAACCCTACTCAACTATGGAATGTTTATTTTATATACAAAAACAATATGGAGGTAACATCTTCCTGAAGTTTTCCCACTACTCTAGGATATGATAATATTTTTGTTTATTATATTTGTTTCTGCTACTACAGACTGTAGGTCCATACCTTTAATAATCTATGTACAATTTATTTATTATTAATTCTTACACACTATATTGATTATGATATTATATATTGTTTCTTGTGGTGTAAGTAACTATTTTCACTCACTTGGGAATGTATAATATATACACTTAAAATTAAAAATTCCCATGTATAACTTATACATAGCAATGTTTAAGAATCTAATAAAATTTCTTAGTCCAGCAACACATTAGATATAATACCCTTGATATTAGAAATGTCCATTGTGGAATTTCTTTAAATGTGCTATCTACTATATTGGCTGCTTCAGGTCAAAATTACATCAGTAACTCAGATTTTTCATTTATTATTATTTCTGTATTACCCAGTTAATAAACTATTTTTTATGGATGATTATGAAGCTATTTTTTTCATGGTATAGACAAGGAAATAGGATTTCTTAAAGGTTATGGTGAGATATAAATTTGAAGAAAGATGCTGGAAATCCCTAGTAGTTTATAACATCTACTAAAATTGTTTTATGAAGATATTAATTAAATAAGATATTAGACAATGCTACGTCACAATCATAATGTTTCAGTAAACTCATTGATAACTAAACACGGGTATGATAAGATAATAAACATTGCCAATGTATTGTTTCGGCTGAATTCTCAAAGAAGTTCGAATACTATGACCATAAAATAATATTGCCCCTGTGAGTTTATCTATAAAGCTGACGCTTTAACGAAATGTAAACATTTAATCAGCTCTATATGTAGGAAAACAACTATTTAAAAACAAACTGACAGTTTAGAAAGGCGTCTAGCTTTAACAACCTAATCATTATTGCGGGTGGAAACTGAAACGTTGCAGCATTCGCGAGAGAAACTATCCATAACTTATATATATTCCAAAATATTTTTCACGCTACTTACCGCTGTTCTAGTTTATTACAAAGCAAAAGTATGTTTCATTCTTGTATTGATGCACTTGCCACACATGATAAACAGATCAACGAAAAGAAAACAATATAAAACATAAGAGTGAATAAACCATAGATCAGTTCAACATCTTTTTATCACAAACTTTTACAGTTACACTGCATTTTCCGTTACTTTTCATGAAAAATTAGAAACAAGGAGAAAAATCACAAGACGGCGAGCGAACAGATCAAGTTTTTTCTGAAACAAGAAGTGTTGCCACTTGCTATTACCTGCCATACCGGTTTAAAACAAGGTCAAAGCTATCGATTTTTAACTCAACGCAATCGAAATAACCTCTTCATTAGTTTCAAGAAAACAAGTTTCACGATAATATTTTATTTGATTGTTTGTTTTGGTTTATTCTATAATAACAAAGCAAGTAATAATTAATATGAAAACAAGTTTCTTTATATAAAAAAGCCTACCTAAAAGTAATGCCAGTTGCAAAAATGTTATCATCAGCTGATCTATTACTGGCGATGCGATCTAAAGGAACTTTTGGCGGCAATTTCAAGGATATTAATTAGCTCTGGTTAAAAGTAAACAATAATTATGTATTGGGGGGAGTTTTTGGCGGGAACTGAAAGGAAATGTTGTGCTATGCAGTTTTATTTTCTAAAAATGTGTTTAATTACTCTAAAATAACAATAGTTGTAGGATATTGATAGTTTTTGAGTAGTAATTATGTGTTTTGTGAGAAATGTGAACTGTATAGTCGAATGTGGCCTTTTGAGTTGTCACAAGAACTCCGTTGAATGGCACCAGCTGGTAACCTAGAGTTCAGCTGTGCTACACATAGGCTTAAGAAAATGAAGAAACTACATTATAAATCCAAGATCTGGCTTAAAAGCCTAGTTGCCAAGCCATAAACCTAAATAAATAATATTAAAATAATTATGTATTGTAAAATATTAAATATTTTTAGGCAGCAATAGTATTTTTACGTGAAAATGGTAAAGATTGTTTGTGAAATGCTGTTTTTAGAATAGCCACGTCTTTGTTTTCTGGAGTCAGTCAAATTTTCAATTTGATTTACCAGTGAGCACTATGGACTTGTATCCGCCTATACTCAAATTTTTATTTACCTAGACTAAAATGACAGCTGCGATTCATCTTTTTTTTGATTCATAAGTGAATTGTGTTAATTGAATCAACAACCCACCACTGTTAGTTGTTGATCCTAGAGAAATTCTATAGGATCCAACTCAAGTGGTGAGTTGCTCCAAGCTTGCAACATGAAAAAAGGTCGATCGCAGCTGTCATTTAAGTCCAGGTAATTAAAAATCAAAGTATAAATAATTTTAAATTATTAAAGGCCGGTTCCTATTATTAATTTTCTTACTATTCATTCTTCATTACTTGCCCTACCATCGGTTGAATTATGACATAAGATGTATGGAGCTTATGTCAAATTTTAACCTATAGTAAGCCAAATGAACGGTCGTTAAGATATATTAATCGGGCATGTATAGTCCACGCAAGTTTTTTCGGCAGAAATTTGTGGGGAAGGCGTTCTCAGAACAAGTCAGCTATTGTTCTAAGGATGTATTGTTGTGGATTTTTATTCTTATAGAATGTATATAATATTAGTCACTTAATATTACCAAAAATACAAATATTTAATAACAAAATGAACTGTAAGATGGTATTATAGCAAGAATTTTGGGTTTAGGTCGAAAGTTCACTATTTTTTACTTTTGGTTCCAGAATCCTAAAAGGAATTGTTCGAAAATACCTTCCTTGTATAGGACGCCTAAGTCATTCTCTCACCGCTGAGGACGGTAACTTTGATGCTAGTGAATAATTGCTTAATTCCAACGAGATCCGTTTTAAGCACAGTGAAGGGCCGAATTTATTGACATGTCCAGCTCACTCATGACAGTGACATGACATTACATGACACTCATGTCCAGTTGGAAATCTGCCACGAAGTTTCTTGCCTTCAACTTTACCAATGACCGACCATATTATCTGGGTTCTATCGAGCTATGTAGCCAAATTACTTCTGTAGGTATCCGTTGTCAGTATAATGCTGATAGCCTCTGGTGGCCTTATATAGATAAATTAAAATCAAAAACTGATTAACAGATATTTTGATTGATATTCAAATGAATTTCCATGTAGGTATCTAAAAGCACAAAATTGTTTTTTCAAGAATTTTCCTCCCTTATAGTACAAAAGTAGATGGGCTTCCCAATTTCTTAAAGAAACGAACAGTATACCTGCCACGCTTATCCAAGGCGGTTTGGCCGGTTTCACACATAGGTTATTTCGTTGTTCAGATTTCATCACGATATTTTCTTGCAACGTCAACACGTAGTAATTGTAACAATATGCACATTAGGTTAGAAAACTGCCTAAGAGATATAATTATGCTTTTCTAGCCAGGTTTCCAATCCGTGTCCTTTATGTATGGAACACGAATACGTTGAACAATATGAATATGAATAAGACCGTAAGCTACCAAGGTTTAATCAGAGCCGAGATTTTTAAAATGTTAGTATTAGCTGTTTTTTTACATGGGACGGTTTATTTAATGTTCGTTAAAAATAAATCATCGTTACTTTATGAAGCCTAAAAAAGTAGAATAAAACAAAATTAACAAAAATGTTTTCAATATTTTTTCAATGAAGTAGTAGGGAACTTTTTCGAAGTATGGGAACAATTGACTTTTGTAAATAATGTATAGGTATACGCTATTTTCAAAAAATAAATATTTTTAAGGGGAAAAAACAATTACAATGTTTTTTCAAATCAGTTTTATTTCAATTACAATTACACTAATAACTATGGTACAATATGTTTAACAGTACTGTGATAATAATAAAATAAAAAAAATCATGAGTTGTGTATTAATAATAATTCTACTCTAGGCACTATTAACCTTATCAATTGACACACCATCGCAAATTGGCTAAATATTACGAATGATCCTTTCAATCAACCTTGACTTTACCTAGCGTATTAGGAAAATATATTTTTGGCCAGTTAATTTTTTATGGAATAACTGTATTTATACAATAATATACATAGTTAATAAAGAACTTAGACACTTCACTGCCAAACCTTCGTGTTAATTGTAATAACAATAGTTATAATACATGGACTTTTGGGCACAGGTGCTATATAGGGAACGTGCACAAACTATATATAGGTGGCAGCACAAAACAACACAAGAGCCTGGTTTAAAAAAGAGAAACTTTTTAAATCTTTCATCGTGTCGCCCTCAATGTTTACTAATGATATTTAAATAATTTTTATTAATAAAAACGACTTTTTCTCAATTTAATCTTAAGGTTAAAATGATTAAAAATGATAAATCCGGGCATGTCAAACAAATAAAAAAATGGAAAACATGAAAATGCAGTAATAGTTGGCAAAATTGTATTTCAAATAAATATTTCCAACGTTTATGATGTCAAAATAATTAAAGTATTTTCTGAAGTCGTTTTTGACGTCAATATATATATATATATATATATATATATATATATATATATATATATATATATATATATATATATGTATATATATATATATATATATATATATATATATATATATATATATATATATATATATATATATATATATGTATATATAAATTCTCTGTCACAGTGTTTGATTGCGATGAACTCCGAAATTAATCACACGATTCTGATGTTTTTTTTTCATTTTGCTGGATTTGTTCCAACTTAGGACTTATTTTTATTTTTCTTTGAGGTGTTCACGCATCCAGACATGCAACAATTCTTTTTTCCTTCTTTAATGTGATTATTTTATAACGTGGAATGTCAATGTACAGTCATGGTATGAAAATGATCACCAGTTTTCAAATTGATTCATGTAAGTTTCCGCGAGCACCTGTTGCATTTTAAAACTAAGTTATAGAACAGACTGTTCCACAGAATGTTTAACTGTTGAAAATTCAGTTTAAAATTACTTAGATCAAAATTGTTTGATTTTGTATCTTGTCAAAGAAGATTCTTTAGAAACGTAAAGCTTTTTATTGGCGTAATGATTATACCCTACTTGTTTCTGATGATTAAAACTATTGTCAATTTCAGTGTCTGTCATTGTCAACATTGCATTTTTCTTTTTTCACGTTTCTATATTTTATAAACGTAACATTTATTAAAATGTTGGCGAGCAAGCTAAAGTCGACTTTAAGGTGACGAACACTTTCATACCATGACTGTACTGGTATTATTTGCGAAAAGATTCGGATTAGCGCCATCAACGTGCAAGTTCTATATACGGGAAAGGACAATGTTACAGTCCACGTCAATCTTTAAATTCGCTTTTAGCTAGCAACAGATGGTTGCGAAATCAATCATTTTTTACAAAACCTAAAAAGCATTTATTGCAAATATTTTCACTGATAGTATTACAGTTGCTAAACTATGCGACTCATTTTACAATTGTTAAATATTGCACATATTGGGTGGTATTTAAGTACCTGACGATATTCAGGGCTATGGGAAAGCAGCGGAAACAAACTACCGCTTACCCTGACAAGCGGGTACCCCATGGACGTCTTCCACATCGGAAGGAAGACAATAAGTTCCATTCAAACTTTATGACAATGTTTGCAACAAATAGCTGCTCAATGCTCAACTTACTGTTTGAAATAAAAAGTTATCTTCTGCAATTAACGTATAAAGACTTCGGCCTCACCGCAAGTGGCACGATTGAAGGTTAGCTAGGAGGCAAGTTGAATGGTCAAAATGCTTCGATACATAGTGGCCACACTGATCGCTGCCATGGTGCCATACCTGATGATCTAAACTGTAATATTTTTTTAAGTTTTCGCGACTAGTATACATAATACGAGGAGGGATCAAAAAGTAGTAAGAATGAGATAGAATATAATGAATATTGATAACTTAATAATTTCTTTTTCTACATAGTCTCCGAGTATCTCTACACACCGAGTCCAGTGTTTTTCCAAGGCTTTAATCCCTTTAAAAAAAAGTTTTGTCTTAATCCTGCAAATAGCTATCCACGGCATCCATCACCTCGTTATCGTCTTCGTACCTCTTTGCCCTTAAGTATTCTTTCAATTTGGGGAACAGATAAAAATCGCTAGGTGCCAGATCTGGTGAATGAGGGGAGGGTGGTCAACCAATTCGAAGCCAGCTTGCTGAATGGCAGCCATCGCAACTGCCGACCTGTGCGCGGGTTTGTTGTCATGATGAAACAGCACGCCCCTTCGAAGTTTCCCTCTCCTTTTCTCTTTGATGGCATTCCTCAATTTGGGAATTAAAGCTGCATAATATTGGCCTGTAATAGTGGTTCCACGCTCCAGGTAATCAATCAACAACATCCCTTCTGAGTCCCAAAATATTGAAGCCATAACCTTGCCAGCCGATGCCACGGCACGAAACTTCTTCGGGGTCGGTGATGATGGCCGTTTCCATTGCGAAGATTGCTGTTTTGTCTCGGGATCAAAATAATGGACCCATGTTTCGTCCATTGTTACGAAACGAGACAAAAAGTTTTCAGAATCTTCTTGAAACTTGTCCAACAATATCTTCGAAATGTCAAGTCGATTTTGTTTCTGACTGTCGGTTAACATTCTCGGCACCCATCTTGCGGAGACTTTTCTCATATTCAAAGATTGTTTCAATATGGATTGAATACTTTCATATGAAATGCCCGTTTCTTGAATTAAGTATCGGATGGTAAGTCTTCGATCGCTCAATACAATTTTCTCGACTTTCGCAACATTTTCTTGGGTGACTGACGTCGATGGACGGTCGCAACGATGTTCGTCTTTCGTGCTCGTTCTACCTACACGAAATTGAGAAGCCCACCTTGCGACAGTGGAATACGGCGGAGCAGACTGTCCTAATGTTGCCTCCAAATCGCAATGAATCTCTTGCGTCGTTAACTTTTTTAAACAGAGGTATTCAATAACGACTCGCACTTCGTTTTTCTCTATTTTCGAGAACACTTTCCGACTCGAAGCAAAAAAATGACTACATTCAGAAAAAAACAAAAGAGAATCGAAGATTTTTTCTTTATTAATATTACAAATATGTATCTGAGCTATGCCTGCCATTTTTTTTTTCTTACCAAGGAGTTTGTCGTTCTCACTACTTTTTAATCCCTCCTCGTAAAACTACGTTTTAACTGTTTTAAGCGCGATAATTTATTTTATTTTTATTATTCAGACGTTTCGGCGACATTTCAGACAAAGATGTCAAGTGTCAATGAGTATTGCTAAAAAATACTTTAACAGTTCTCATTGACACTTGACATTTTTGTCTTCCGTGATCACGGCTTCTGAAAAGTGGCTGAAACGTCGGAGTAATAAAAATTAAAAATTAAATAAAAATTACCGTCCTTAAAACCGTTAAACGTATATCTAAAGTGTATGTTTTATTGTGGTAAAATGTCTCTCTCAAAGTTGTCTAGTGTTGTTGTTTTGTTACAAAATGCACTATCTTCAAATTTTCTTCACTTAACCAAAATTATCGAATATGTTAGGGTACATGTTCGATAATTCCTCCATTGCATCCCAGTGATCCAAGCAAATAACCGACGCGTTCGTTCTCGTGGCTAACCGCTAGGCTACTATCGAGATGCCAAGCGTCCTACTCAGCGAGTGGTGGGGCCGCGCACATAACGTGCCTTGTGTTGGTTCACTAGGATGAGTCATTGAAACGATCAGCTAACCTCTTGCCGCTAAGCGTGCCACCTGCGGTGGGGCCGTGGCCTTAAGGTTTAACTGGACTTTACTTTGGATCTCCGCGTCGCAAGTCATGTGATTGACAAAATATTGACAAATATTCATGTAACTAATAAACCTTGACATTTACTCCAGTCAAATGAGGTCTGAAATCAAAATTTTGGAACTCAACTTTGCATTTTTGATATAATGTAGTTTTAATGATACAAAAACAATGTGTAAAGGTTCTTGTGTCTGCAACCCCCGGTAAGGGTTGAATTTTTTTAAAGTGTCTTTTTACTATTACTCGAAAACGGTAAAAGTTAGACAAAAAAGTTCTAGTAAAAATTTGTAAAGCTTTTTTTATTTATTTTTTATTGCAGGAGTTCAGCAGACAGGCAGACGGCCCACTTGATGGAAAGCAGTTACCATCGCTTATGGACATTTGCAACACCAAAGGTACTACAAATGAGCTGCTGCTCTCTTAAGGGAGACTGGAACCTGGTCACTAACGTCGGAACACAACTCAAGGTTGTTATGACGGCATACTCTAGACCAGGGGTGGTAACCATCTAGTCGGGCAAATTCCCTACCACCTGGCTGAGGGTTGTTTTGTCGCCTCGTACGAGAGGCCGCCCGGCCGCAGGAAATTGTATTCTTTCTCCGTTGCTGCACGGATAAGAACACAATAACAATACCAAAAAACATCTGTATCTCTAGAATTTAAGATTAGATATTTTTAAGAAATTTAAAAATAAAATTTGCTAATTTTTTTATAACCTAAGATTTTTTAAAATTTACGTTCATCCCTTAAACTTAAAACCTCCGTCCCTATGTCGGTTAATTTTCACCGAAAGAAAAAAGGCATAGAACCTTTATTATGTAAAATTATAAGTTCTACAAATTTTTAGTAGAACTTTTACTGTTTTCGAGTAATTACAAAAAGTGACTTTTAAAAAATTTTTCAACCCTTGCAGGGGTTGCGGACACGAAACCTTTACACGTTGTTTTTGAATAATTAAAACTACATTATATCAAAAATGCAAAGTGGAGTGTCAAAATTTTGATTTCAGACCTTATTTGACTGGACTAATTTCCGTTTTGTGCTCTCAAGCCCTTTTTCGACTATACTTTGATAATAAAATAAATAAATTCTCAAAAATATGATTCAATCTATTATTATCTGTAATTATTCAAAATAAGGTAAAGGTATACAATTATTTCTTATCTTTCTTCTTAAATGATGTCTTTATTTTATTAGTAGGTTTAACATATTCTTTTTCCATGGTATAACTTTGCTCTGGTCGTGAAATATAATTTTCATAAACGCCTTTATTCACAGTTGTAGAGCAAATTACTTACACAAACAAGTTGTAATGTTAGATAAAAATTAAAGAACAAACATAACCAGTTGTTTCATCAGACCATAGAAAAATATTATTTCCTACTCAAAAAGTTTTACTTAAACAAATAATTAATTTTACCTATGATTTAACGAAAATATGCACTTTTTTCTGTTTTAATTGAAGCCGTATCGAACTGTCGTTACAAATATTTACTCGTATGTATAAGTTTACGTATTATCTTAGACAAAACAACACTTCGAATCTTTTTTTACTTACCTATTTATAGTTACTTTACTAATTTTGAGAAAATAATTAAACATTATCCCAAAGAAAAAAAAATCTATCGTCTCAAACATAGGAAAATACGAATTTCGATCTCATCAAGAACATAATTATGGTATGCATTAAGTGAATACGTCGGCAACTCTTACTAGGACTAGGACTGGTTCTACGTACTCTGTTTCTCCATCAGTCGGTAAAAAATGACCAGGAACACTAAATAATAACTTATCTTCTAGAAAAACGCTACAGTTTGCTTTCCAGACCTCTTCACTGACGGATCCTACCGTATTAGATGAACTGCCTTCTCGCCTTCTCTTACTTTAGTATAATACGGTTCCTCGGAGATAACAAATATTTTGAAGAGCTACGCTTGCCACTCTACCACTGCGAGTTTAACCTTATTTAACGAGCATCTAAGGGCATAAATAAAAGACGTGATATAATATTAGTGTTAAAATTACTGATGTCATGACTCTGTTTGCAAAAAGCTTTGATGCTATTGGCCAAATAAAAGTTTGTCGGTCATGTACCTAATAAACGGCGAAAATAAGTAATAGATGGGTGCAAGTAGCTATTCCATAAAGTAAAATCTAAAAGCATATTGGCTAGGTACTTATTTCAGTTCAAAGAAATGATTTCAGTATCAGAGGGCCTAGAGAGGTCGTTTTAACAGATTCGTATAATGAACGTGACAAATATCAACATAAAGTGTTCCACTTTATGTTGATATTTGTCTTACATCAACTTATACTATGTTTTACATCAACCTGTATATCTATATACGTGTCAATGTCATTAAGCGATTCTGGAAAGGCGACCGCTTTAGGCCTTTAGTTCAAATATTGAACTTTAACTAACAAAGGTCGATTACCCTTGCAGTATACTTAAAGATCATTCTAGGGTTTTCAGTCCTTCTGAGAAACAGAGTAAGTACTTATATCAATCATTATTTTACAGACACTAGTTAGCTGGAGAGTATTAGAACTCTACCCCATAGACCCAATAACATTATACCTACTGAATATTTCGTCTAACTAAAACGCTCTAAGTTTCTGCATAATATTTGATTATTCAGACTAAGCGTTTAGAATCCACTGTGTTTGATCTTTATTCGGTATTCAATCGTTTATGAAACGAATACCCAACATGATACCAAGGTTAACTATAAATCATAACACAATAGGTATATTTGTTAATTAAATATGTTTCTATAGCAATTTGATTTTCTTATATTATCTATTTTAGCAAACTTTTTGTAATTCGCAAGGTAATTTGTTAAATTTTTCAACTGAAAATTAGATAGGTATAAATTGCATATAAAATATGTTTGAATAAATTACATATTGTGTTTAAAAATACTTATTAATTATTTTATTTGATAAATTTTAATGAACATGTTATTGTACCTATTAACTTAGATAGCTATTAAGATACAGTCCTCGCCAAACTTTATGAACTTTTAATTTAGGCACGGATGAAGAATAGTATTTTTTTCCATAGTTTAATTTAAACCATCAGCTAATTCGCAGTTTTCTGTACTTAAACCGTTTAAATATAAAAAGCTGCGCATTACTTGATTGTTTATAAAAACAATCCATTGCCCAACAATTGGGCCAAGCTAAAAGTTTGACGCGGACTACATTAAATATTTATTCTAGAACAATATTTAGGTGCAAGTTGATGATTGAGTGACCTGACTGATCCATAAATATGAAATATTACGTGGCCTGCGTTCAGAAATTCATGGTTCATCTTATCTATAAACTTAAAGACCTCTTTTGAAACTTGAATTTTTAACACTAGCAAGGTATTCGAATCATGAAAAGCTTCTTTAAAGAATTTGAAGAAAAGGTGCATCCTTACTGATATCGCCATGTAAACCTTCTATTGGCCTATACAAGCTTTTCTTCTATTCTATATTTAAATTCTCTGTTTAAATCTGACGGCTTGTTCCCTTTTCACACGCACGTCAATTCATTTATTGTCATCTCATCATAAAATTAAATCGCTCCGTAATGTAAATATATTAAAAAATTAAAATACACAAATAATAATATATACCGCTCCGCGCCGCACCGCTTAAATATAAATACATTTAAATAAACAGTATACGCTGTAAATAAAAATACTATAAATAATTTTAACAACAATACATTAAAATAAACTATCTAACAACTTAATAGTACAGGTGTTATAGGTGAAGTGGAATAAAAGAAACCAAGAAGTCGTTGTTTCATTACATCAAACAAGTATGTACGTGTGTACTCTTTCTTCCTAATTCCCTTCAAAATTATCTTTATTTTCCCTATAACTTCATACAGTCCACATTAGCGCAGCCGCATCACATACCATCCATTAATCAATCATGGTGATGTCGATATGAGGTAGATGTTGGTCAATCTAAATCTTCCATTTATATATAGGCTTATAAACTTAGTTTACTTGCAAATACCTGTACTGGTTTGCCGAATTAAAATGATATTTACCATGATTTTTATATTGAAAGATAAACTAAGTACAATACTTCTCTATTCTCCAAAAGCATTTTTTTTATTTATATTTCTTTATAAATAACAGTTATTCGATTCGACACTTATTACTATAAATGTAGAGTAACACGCACTACTTTTCTTGCAGAAATAGACAGCTGTCACAATTTTATCCAATGTATAAGATACGATGGGATCTTAAAAGAGATTATAATATCAAGTATCGGTTTGAGCGTAAATATTGTTCTAAAATAAGAAATGGACCGTCATATGATACCGCATCACAACTCGTGATATTTGTAACTAGTGATTCAAAAATACAAGCAATCTACCTACATTTTAGATAGAAGCAATAACAAGGTTATTATTTAATTTTATACGTATTATATAGTTAACTAGAACTATACAAATAATACCTTAAATATGTTTTTCTAATGGAAATGATTGTTTTCGGTATGATTTAGAATCAATTCTTCTAACTCGTCGTTTATCAAAATTAAAGTTCTGAAGGAATTAATGTTTGAAGGCAGTTTTATAATTTACAAGTATGTGAAAATAAATCATAAATACCTACATTTACCAACAACATAAACGGCGACAAACTTCAAAACTTCTTTTAATTAGCAAGTTATAGCTGCGCAATAGTCGCTTTGTTATAAAAAAAAGAGATATCGCACAGCCTTCTTAGCTAGTCTGGAGAAGTATTAAGTTTACTGCGGCCTATATATAGTTGTGGTCATATAATTAAGAACGATTTGAAGCTCTAAAAGTTTTTTTATTTAAATCGTGTCATACACAGAGATGTGTACCTTCTGAGAAGCAACTAGTTATGTTATAAAATAGCCACATTAATAGAGCAACGTGGCTTAGGAATAAAGAATAAAATCGCTAACTATTTTTTTCACATTTTATTTATTTTACCAAAGTAACACATTCAAATAGTACTGAAGCTGGGCAAATAATTAAGAACGATTTATTAAACTGCTGTGGAATCGTTTTGTATGACACTCACATTTAAAAAATCACAATAATATGTAGCGCGAGAAATTTAAAAAGCCATTTAATACATTTTTAACTAAAATTAATAGTTAATAGCATATCCACGGCTTTTATTTACTGCTTTACACCGATGAGGCATTGACTCTATTAATTTTTGAATTTCGCAAGAGAAATAGAGTACCATTCTTCTAAAAAAACGTCGTACAGCTCTCTTAAATTTCCACACTGTGTATTTGAAACCTTTTTCTTTACTTCGAACCACAGATTCTCTATTGGGTTTAGATCTGGGCTGTTAGCTGGCCAGTTTAAGACAGGAACTGATTGCGCTGTAAGAAATTCCTTTACGGTGCGTGCAGTGTGCTTTGCATCATTAGCATGCTTGAATGTCCAAATAACCGGTAGAACGTCTTCAGCATAAGGTAACATTGTTTCTTCCAGTATATTTTTGTATTGGAACTGATCCATGTTACTTTCTATCAGGTCCAACACCATGTCCAGAAAAGCACCCCCAAATTTTCACATTTCCACCACCGTGCTTTAATGTAACTTTCATGTACTTAGGGTCATGAAAGTTACATTTTCTCAGCTCATTGGACCCTTTAAAATGATTTTGTTTTGCCATACAAACGATGTTTCGGTCATCTCGAGGAGTTGTTTTTCTCTGTTTAGGTACACGTGGAACATTCGAATTAGTTTGATACGTAGCAAAATGCTTTACAGCGTGGAAAACCATCGTTTTTGAACATTGCAGATGGTCGGCTATCTTTTTATAAGACCAATTCTTCCGGCGAAGTTTTATTATTACTTACTTCCCTTGTAGATTTATCACTACTTTTATTTTTTCCCATTGTTTTTTCATAAAAAGCAATCACTTTTAATCTTTTACAGCACTAAATGGCGCCAAAATTATACAAACTGTAACAAATCGACTGAGTGTTCTCTATATAAATTTGAATAAAGGTATAAACTATTTAGCGTTCTTAATTACGTGACCAGCCAGTAAATAGGAATAGTATGTTTAGAAGTGGTGTAAAAAGTTTGTCTATTTATTTTTAGTTAATCATATCAATGAATATCTGTGTCAATGAATACAGCTGGATTTTGTAAAAGTTTTACAATATTGAGAGAAATAAAAAAAATCATGTAATTAGTTTTACGTCTTAGTTTGAAAAAAATCTTCACTTTAAATCAGCGTTCTTAATTATGACCACCACTGTACATATTCGTTTGCATATTCATCAAAGTCATGGAAGAAAAACAATCATTCAGTAAAAATGTACTTCAGTACCCCAATATACTAGGTTTTTCTGTAGACCAAAGATTGGCACCAGTTATTCTTCATTTGCTTTTAAATAATTATAAAAAAACACTTAAACGTAAAAAAATATTATTTTTAACGTTCTGTCAAGTATTGACTAAGTTTATTTTTAATTTCGTATATTTAAACAAAGTTTCAGAATAAGTTAACAAATACATATGTTACGTGGCTAACTTGTAGACAAAATAAAAACAAATCAACCCTAATGACTGTTAGCTAACAAAATGAAACCATCAAATTTAGAGTATTGGGATTGTTTCTTCCTAGTATTCTTCTTCCATGTTTTAGTATAATTAATAAAAGTTTGAAATACATAATAAAACTATCATTTTATGTACACAATTGTACTAAAATATATTTCAGGTGTCTATTTACAGAAAATATTTATTTTATCTAAAAAACTAAATCTATTATTGTACTAAGTTACTTACAATCGTCTTTTATTAACTTATAGCCCACAGTCAACTTCTTAGTCTTAAAAAATGTCTATATTTCAGATCTAAAGGTTAGGACATTTATGACTAGAATGACTAAACATAACTATTTCAACTAATCTTTTTCCATCACACGCAGAAATAAATAATGGATCGTTAACTTTAAATAGCAATTGAATATCATCTTTTATTCAATTACTATAACTTCTTTACATTTTTTCAATTGGGAGTAAAGTAGAAGTTAAGTTGTGAACGTTACATTGACTAGGTTACAATCATTACAATATATTTTCTGCTATAAATTTTAGAGTAAAATTTAATTAGCCTTTAAATATTTTTTTAAAGCTTACATGAGTGCCTCCGTTAAAGCCTTGTCCACGCGGAAAGAGTTAATTAAATAATTCTATATTTTAACATATTACAAACTAAATATAAATTCAGGAATTTAATATAATTAAAAGATGTATCAGACTTACAAATGTTTCTATAGGAATATATAGAGAATATTTATGAAAAAAATAGCCAACTTTCAGTAGCATATTACGAAGGCCGACATATTACCATATTGAATTGAATAGCAATATTTGCCTCCTGATTTTTTTAAATTATCCACTAAATTATTCTGTTTTCCGTAACTGTGAAAAGATCAATTCCTGGAAAAGTTTTATATTCAATGATTCGGCGAGTACCAAAACAATTCGATAGGTACTCAACATATTGTAGCTATAAACCGCGCAGTCTGTCGTAGACAGCTATAATGAGTTACATGTCTATTAGTTTAACTAAGTCCATGGAATTGGAGACTACGATACGCTTATCAATTCATTCTATCACAATATAAAGTATATTAATGCAATTGATAGATGTGCGCATTTTGTAAAACCTTTATTACGTACTGAAGCTAGGTTCAAAAACACTATTTGTTTACATTAGAACGTTGTCATCTGATACCCGCATACCCCATTTTTTATTTTATTTACACTATAAGGAAAATTATTTATTTCCTGCCAAGCAATATATTTTTAACTTAAGGTACGACAATATTATCATTATAACAATAGTAACCACAATTAACTATAATAGGTACACCACAAATTCACAGCACTGTTTAGAAAAACTTATTTTCACAATATTTTTTATTGTGATCAGTCATACAATACACTTTACTCGAGCGTCCTGTACTTTAAAAGTGGTAACCGGTCGGGGTCACCACGACGGGGCACTCAGGTGTTTTCGTCCGAGGATTCGTCTGATGATGAACTGGTCAATAAACTCGATGCCATCGTTAATTGGCGAATGAATGGTTCCCGAGGTAAGCTTTGTTGTCCCAAAGGTAACCGCCTCACTCCCATACGTTCACTCTCGGGTAAAGATTTGCTACACTTTTCTTCTGTAATGGCATCACGAGACATCGACCTAGAAAGTACAAAAGTTTCCATTTATAAACCAAATGACAACGACCTTAGTACAGAACATAGGAATACTAAGTAATCTGCTAAACCATACCCTGTTAATTCAAGCATCGATCCTCTTCGACATTGTCCTCTATGTGGGCCCTGCATTATACTCGCAGGACGGCTTGAAGCACCCAGAGGGTCAGAATGTGCTACATCCTCCATCAACAATACTGATGGGCCTCCGAGGCTCGTACTTCTTTTTGACAATAAGCTAGGGCCTTGTCTTGCTCCAAAACTATCCTTTGAGGAACCTTCCTTACTTAAACTGTCCTTGTTGCCTTCAGAATCCGACATTACTGCGCCCTCTGCGCCTCCTTGAGTAGATCCGGAACTTTCTCTTCGGAACAGACCTATGATAGATTTTGGATGTTTTGGTTTTTCTATACCACCTAATAGCGGGGTGGTGATAACGGGTACGATTGAATAAGGGAGCGGAAGGGAAGAAAAGAGAAACACAAATGAGAAAATATTAACAAGTTCAGTAATAATTGCTATGCTAATAATAATTAAAAGTATAAGATATTTAATGGCAACAGCATTGCTAAGGGTGAAATAAATATTTTAGGTGCTACTCTTTGATTGGTTAATTTTTAAAATGAAGTTTATTAGAAAATTTGTGACAAAATTTACTAAAATGCAAGTTTATACAGTAGGAAATTTCAATAAAAGATGCATAAACCCGTGTATATCTAAAAGTGCACTGGATATCAAATGCTGACATGCGCGATTAAAAAGGTCGTTCAACATAATAGTAGAGTTTTTATCACTTTTAATTAAATTTCCAGAGTGCGAGCTGAAGTGGCTTAGCTGGCAATTATAAAATAAGAAACGTTTATTATAGTACTTAATTGACATCTTTGCGGCTACCAACAGAAGCTATATCTTAATGAAAATTGAGTTTAAAAAGTTTTGTATCAGTATTTTTCTTAAATTTAGCTCACGAGGCCAATACACGGCGTTAATCACACATACATTTTCGTATGAATAATAACAAAATTCGTTTATAATGACGCGTACAGTGTGCTTTACTCTAAGAAATTGATCCGCCTTATAACTCCATTGAAACATACCTAAGAAAGTGGCGGATGGCGAGTTATAAGCCAAATATTCTTTGTTTGACGCCCAGGACGGGAATTCAGACTGTTTAAGGGCGCCGGATCCTTCAGCTTCCTCTCGTTTCCATGGCAACATTGTCTCTGTTGCTGTAGGAGTCGCAACACGTGCCTGCTCAGCTACTGTCATGTATGTATCTGACAAAAATAAAATACACTAAGACTTAGTTATGGCCCGCGCCAGACTTTACGGTCCCTCCAGATTAGCTATAGAAGACTACGTATGTATTAGCTGATTTTGTATGAGAAAGCATGTATTGCGCGGTTATTTGCTCCTAATAACCAGCTATAAAGTTTGATACGGCTATATTAACTTTTATAAACTAGACACACTTCCCGACAGCAGATGGAGAGTAGTGTCAGCAACAAGTTGACGATTTGGAATAAATTTTATAATGCCCTTTAATAACCTTATGTTGAGTGCAAAGAGAAAACCTCGATGGAAAGTTCCTTCGACATCGTTGATGTACGCGTAACCGTAACGTTCTAAAAAACTGTTATATTGTTGGACGTGATAACTGAAAGAAATGAGTATGAATATCCTGCCGATGACGAGCAGTGATGTTGTGGATGAAATCTTGGCATCCGATCAAACAATTCCTCGCAATCCTTCTCGTTGTACAGATGGTTGAACGAAGAGAGATACAAAGTGCCTGAAGAATGAGTGATTTCAAACCGCCTATTAGAAGTACCTAATGTACATATGACGTGTTTACAGTTTACATTATCAAGCAGAGTGTAATCATGTATGAGTAGGTGGTCAATTTTATTAAATCATATATTTTTAGCTTACCATTATCATCCGACATTCTTCTTTCATCTTCTTCTAGAATGTCTTCGTTGGGAACTGAAAGATAAAAAAAATGTCTCTTTCAGTTTCTTTTTAAACATTTTTAATAACCATGCAGCTAGGGCACTATTTAGACCGGCGGAAATTTGCACTCTATTGATAGATTTATACTTAAAACATAAAAAACCACAATTCTTCTAAAATACCGTTTATAGATATAGGTGTAGTTTTGTTTATACAATTTTTAGCACAGTATGTATTTAATTTATTTTTTATTTTTTAGGCATTTACATTGTAAACTATCAATATCTATAAGGTTGTCTAAAGCTAAGCAGAAGCAAATTAATGCATAACATTGGAGTCACCAGTGGCTTACATGCATATTATTTTATAGAATTCTCGCATACGTAGGTACCTACATCTTATTTTTCCAAGAATCCCAGCAAAGTGTTAATTATATTTTTTCTAATACTACAGTCTATATTATTAATTGTATATAAATTTACTATAAAGGGATACTAATGTAACATAATTACTCTACACATATATAACGTAAAGTAGTATGTGTTTAACATGCAATGAAAAAATTTACGAAGTATTCTAAGAATTATTAAAGTTTAAAGCGTCTGATGAACATTTACATTGAAATTTACAATGGAAAATAATTAAAAAATTTAAACTTTACAAATTTTTGAATGAATTTAAATCTGCATAAACTTTAAAATATCTGATTTTTAAAAGCTCTAGATGTCTTACTAAAAAATACAAAACATTTCAACAACAGCAATAATGTTGCCGATTTCTTTGTGTTTAATAACAAAAATCTTATTCGAAATGTGATGTATGTTTAGGATTTTCTTTTTTTAAACAAGGAGATATTAACATAACCACTAGTATTAATATATTGAATTTATCTAATCTAAATGATACATTGCTAAAATATTTGCGTTGTAAACAGTTCATCAAGCGCTATATTTATCTGAAATTTTTATGCCAAATATATGAAAGGTCTAATTTTGAATAAACACATACCAAAGTTATACGTGGATCTGTCCCTTCTCCACGGTAAAGATTTTTCAACCGCTGTCGGGAGGATTTCTTCTGGCGTTTTAGCGTACTGCTTTACAATTCTCGCTTTCAGCGGATTAAACCCCGGCAGGTTTGCCAACTGGTTTAAAAGTGAACTACTATTCTCTTTATGTGAAGACGTCGGACTGACTTCTTTGTATCCAGCTTTATAACATCACCAGTTGAGAGTATCGGTTAGTTTGCGGTGCCACATGAAGATTGCCAGAAGGGAAGAATACGATAATCAAACAAAACGATATCAAACAAGCATAGATGGACAGCGGAAGACACAGGATTCTACTTTTATTTAGTAACTAGCAATACGGTCTATGGATGGTAAAGGCGAGTAAATCAAGAATTAAAAATAAAATACTCACGAAAACAACATCAGTAATTAGTAAAAAAAAAAAAAAAAAGTTCTAATTTAAAAGCATTAATTTATGGAAAGATTTTTAAGGGAGTGGAAAGTAAATTCTAAAGAAATATTAATTTCAAACTTATTTAAAATTAAAGGAACCACATAAATTGAGGCAAAGATAAAATATTTTTATTGTCACATAAATTAAAAACACTTCGGTCCTGTGGCAAAGAAAATCTTATACAATGGCCCGTCACTACTCATCTCTTGCACTCCCATACAAAGATACTGCCATCGCTTTCCCACAACGGTGATCGGAATGACTAAATTACATATGTGAATAAAGCTTGAAAGAAAAAAATACGTAGTGGTAGATCATATATAAATTCTTTTCTATTTCGCGACGGGAGTATAGTTAAATACTAAAATGAGACATACAAATAAGAAAAATATACAAACACACAATAAAATAACTTTGACATGCTACCACAATACGCCTGAGCACATTCTCACAGTAGGTAGCCATACCAGTATAGGAACGCTTCTGAGAGCAGCAAAAGAATAATCGTAATAACAATAATAACCATTTAGGAGCAAATAATCGGTTGTTGATATTAATTTCAATATTTGAGACTAAACAAATGTGCGTATAGTGTTAAAAAATATTTTACAACATCGAGTGAATGGTGTTTGGATTTCAATTATTGTTTGGCTTCTAATTTTACATAATTACCGATCAAATTAGAAATTTAAACATGTAGTTCGATTTTGACCTTTTTCTCAATAAAATTTACGTACTGATAATATTTATTGTTAATTCTGAAAATTTGTTTAAATTATTATAATAGAGATATAAGTTAAGGAAAAATAGAAGTTAGTGGGTTACTATCTATCTCTATGTATTAATCTTTTTTCTTATGTCACATTTCTGTGGACTGTATCAAAACACAAATATAAAATTAATAAGAGACCTTTTGATATAAATTTTTATATTTTGTGGTAATCTCCTAAATCCTCCTAAATCGAAATCCAAACGATCACAATCACACAGGGTGTTTCATGCAGAATACCTACGCGGGGATTTTGCAGTGAAAGTAATACCGCCGTCTTCGCCGTCTCGCCGCGGCTCCCGGTCGTCGCAGTCCTCCTGCAGCACCTCGTCTATGTAGTCTGTGAGAAACGGACCATCATCTAAACCTTCTTCTTTTATGCAACTATCTACATTTCAAGTAGTGCTTCTAGCATTCACAACTATATTACAAATAATAAATTACTAATATTTTATTTGTCTAGTTATTACATATTTGTATTATTATTATATATATTATTATGTATTCGTGTATAAATAAACTCAAAACAAATAAATAACACTTCTAAAATATATTAACGTAACATAAATAATTATACGTGCTCGATGCTCTATTATATATTTTCATTATTTATTCTAATGTCAAATGAAGCGTCAGTGCCTGCAAATAATAAAAAAAATGGTACTTAATACTTATAATTATAATAATATACTAATTAATAAGAATAGTAGAAATAAATGGTTTAACCCACACGTGCATGCGACTGACACTCGTGATAATAATAAAGAATAAAATTAAGTACCTAATCTACAATACTTTATTTTACCGTGCGTGAACTGTTTGGCCGAACCATTTTGTTGAAATTCTGGGAACGTGACATGATTTTTGCCATCCTGAAAATGTAAATATAATAGTCAGCCCATCATTAGATCTATTCAATTAACCTAGGTCTAATTTCTCATTCATCAGATAAAAGTTATCTATCAACTAATTTATAACCTAACTATATTCAAAATAGAAATAATCCAACTATTATTAATCAATACAGCTGTCATTTTTAATTATTTTGTGTTGTATTTTATTCTTTGAATAACATTTATCTAGTGGTAGAAAAATCAGGCCATAATAGATGAAAATCAAATATTTATCACTTTATGCAGGTACATTAAATAGTCACAGTTTGTATACAAAGCGAGCAGTTTAATATGTCATGCTACTTACAATTAATCCAAAACTAAGTTACGAATTTAACATTTATATGGAGAAAATGAGCAATAAAACTATTTTATTCTTGCCTTCGTGTAAAACTCCTTCATTAATGGCTATTTCTAAAATCAAACTCAAATAAGGATGAAGGTTTAATGTGATTTATATGTATCCTTCATTCGATGTAAAAACTTAAAAACATTAAATAACTCCTTTGTGTAGTTTACCTACATATCTTTTCCTTTCTAGATTTAGGGCTAGGCCGTGTTGCGAATTGTCATCGCGCGGTTTAAATGTTTTTTTGTAATAAATAGAAATATTATGTATAAGTTATATAACAAACAATTTTTATTTGATTTCTTTCAGTATAATTAAAAAATATATCAAATTAAAACTAAAATTGAATTTCGTAGCACACAGCTGATGAAGCTACTACTATATTAATGTACGTACTCTGTGGATGAGTTATTATGAGAAATTACCGTAGTGACGTCACACGCGCGTTCGTGTTTGTTTGGGAATTGGCGGCGTGATTTTGGTAGTCGGGTAATTCGGGATAAAAAAAATTTTAATTTGATATAACTTTTTAATTATAGCGAAAAACTTGTTATATAACAAGAATTTCCGTTTATAAAAAAAACTTGATTCAAAAACCCAATTGTGACCAATCATTTAGTATTTAACGTAGTATGAATTTTACCTGCTTCCCACGTTTACTGCGTTTATGATGATGCTTCCTATCTCCAACTCTTCTCCTGATGTTCATATGGGTCTTGTAATTCACTTGAGTGCCGAGATCTCGGTCGTTCACGGCGTGTCGACTGTAGCTCAGCCGACGATGCTTGGGCCATAATGTATTTTTTATATTTCCAATCTATATATTTATGTAATTATAATATCACGCTCTTATCTCTTTTGACGTGAAAACGTAACAATAACAACTTTTCTAATATATAAGAAGGTAAAATGGCGAATGAGCCTTCCCCGCAAAATAACTATGATGGAAGAAGAATATTAACAATGATAATCGGCATCAAGTTCTGTAAAATTCCTAAACCTTAAAACCCTAGATAGAGTATATTGCGCTACAGGAAATTCTCGATACTTAAGGTTTTATAATATGAATCATTTGCAGCGTGTTCCATTGGTAGCTCACAAAGCCCAAAATGCTCCGTTAGCCGTGCCACAAGGCGACCGCGGTCGTTGTGGTCGTGGCGAAAACTTCACTGACGACGTCATCATTTTCGATCACACAACGCTCACAATGACCCATGTATAGAGGTGGATCGAATAACCGTTCCACTGGGGTATACGATTGTAACGCCAGCAAGCAAGTGGGACGGCAAAAATCGCGGTCGTGAACGTGGTCGTTGTGAGTCTCTAATGGAACGTAGCCTTGAAGACAAGACTTATATATATATATATATATATATATATATGAATCGTAATTGTTATTATAAAGTAACTATATGGCGGAAGTTGGTTTTATGAAAAAAGCGGAACTGAAGTGGCGCCAAAGCATTACCGGATATTGTCACTACGGCGCGCTACGAGGACCTTAAATATGCGGTGTTCGGGCAGAGAGGGGACAGTAGTTTGATTTACAAGCTGTACCAGTTCGGTGTACCAGACAGACTCGTGCTCATCTTGCGAGACTTCCTCCTAGGCCGTAGCTTCCGTTTTCGAGTGGAGGGAACACGCTCGTCCCCTCACCCACTCACAGCCGGTGTACCACAGGGCTCGGCACTATCTCCACTACTCTTCACGCTGTACACCAGCGACATCCCGAAAACTCCAGATGTAGAGTTGGCCCTCTTCGCGGATGACACCGCACTCTATACATCAGATCACAACCGACAAATGGCTTGCGTCCGGCTACAGGTAGCTGTAACAGAGCTAGGCGAATGGTTTCGCAAATGGAGGATAGAGGTAAACCCGGAGAAAAGCGCAGCAATGTTCTTTTCCCCGGGAACGCTTCGCTCTCCCAAACGCGCTTGCCTTCGCTTAAAAGCCATCTCGCTCTACGAACAAGAGATCCCCTGGGCAAAGTACACCAAATACCTGGGTGTCACCCTAGATCAGAACTTGCGCTTCAACGAGCATATCACTATAGTCCGGAATAGAGCGCGATTTGTGATGGGTCGTCTAGCACCCATGATAGATAAACGAAGCAAAATGTCCCTCAGACACAAGCTTACTCTATATAAAACATGCATCCGCCCGATCATGACATACGCGAGTGTGGTATTCGGCCATGCCAAGCCTTCCTTTTAAAGAAACTGCAAATCGTTCAGAATAAATTCATGCGCAGAGCCGTCGGTGCTCCTCTCTATATGCGTAACGTCGACATCCACCGCGATCTGGAGCTTCCCTCCATCAAAAACTACATTACGTCGCTCTCGCGTAAGTATTTCGATCTAGCGCCGCACCATCGAAATCCCCTCGTCGTGTCCGCGTCCGATTATAAGCCTCGACGAAAGGCTCTCGTGCGACGACCGCGTAACATCGTCACGGACAAGGTCGACGATATCACAAAACGGCTGGCTCGGATCAGCCCGCCCGCGGTTAGGACGGCAGGCTGGCAGGCACCGACAGACAGACACAAACGGCGGCGTCGACGCCGCCAATCACGATCTCTCCACGTCCCCGCGAGGGACGCCAGGAGACACAGCCCCCTATAGGATAGACTAGGCGTGTTGCTGGAAAGTTTCTTTCGCCGTTTCTTCTCTCCCAACCATAACACGTTGCGAAACGGCAGTAAGATAGTATAGGCCACCGCGAACCGCCGATCCCGGTCCGCCGGGATCCTTCCTCTCGGGCTTTATATTACCCGTCGCCCGCTCTCAATTAGTGCATTGTGTCGCCCTATGGTGGGCATCATTAGATTCATCCCCCTCTCATGGCAACAGTCCAGCCGAGGTGAAACTCCCTAGGGAGCCCCCTCGAGCAAGTTGCCCCCCGGGCTCGAGCGCCTTCGCTTCGCAAAGGCACTCGCCCCAAAAACCCCGGTAAAGTTGTGAGGTCTTCGGACCAACAACATAAAGTCAAATCCAATACAAAACAAAAGAGGGGACAGTCTTCAACCGACCATTCTACAACCAAGTCGTCTTGTGGTCGATAATTACTGCTTGATAATCGCATTATTCTTTGAGGGCAAATTGCTGCTCGACGCCTGACAAGCGTGGATGCAACTCTTGGAGTTGTCCTAATATTTCTGTGTATTATTGTGCTGTATTTAATATTGTAATTGTAATAATTCTAGTGTAATAAACTTTGATTATAATATATATATATATGTGTGTGTGTGTGTGTATTATTTATAGACAAAACATTCAAAAATTGAAGTTATTGATATTTTCAATTTTTGCTTGATTTAGTCTAAAAATATTAAAATGTCAAAAAGCTAGAGAAGATAGACCTCTGCCGACATCTAGTTATGGTGGGTTTAAAAGCGTTTCAGAAATATAATTTTCAGTTGGTGATTATCAATACTAGTATTTTTCTTGCATGCTAGTATTTAAACTTTAGGTTCCACAGTGGCTAACGCAGGTCGTGCACTAGGAATCCTGGCTGCAGCAGCTAGGTTGCGGCAATTAATATATTGAGCAACCAATCTTAGCAACCAACATTATTTTAGTGTTCTAGTGGTTGTCACAACAAGAATTTCGTAGATGCCTCTAGCTCCAATGAGACACAGAACGACTGCCACAATCAGTCGCCTAGCGCCGTGAGTTTGAGAACAAACACCACTTAGAAAGATTTTTATCTTAATGTTCATAACTATTACAAAGATACGCTGATCCGTCTTGCACAAACGTGAAGGGTATATACCTTCGATTCTCCTAAATTGAGAGACGGAGCCTAGCAGTAAAACATTCACGAGAGCTTATAAAATTAGAGAAAAAGAATATATTCAATACTTACCCGCCTGAAAGGCTTGCAAAGTTCCTCGGCAAGAAGATGATGAATTTTAGCGTCTGTCAAATCTTTTTTGGATGGATTATATTCTAGCTCTTGCATGTCAATGTTCCATGTTGAGGAGTCCAACTGACTGAAGCTTGGGCTATAATGAAATTGATAATTAAATCCAAAGAATCTTTAAAAGTGTTTATTTCGAGAAGTGTATAATATTAAGATGGAGTAATTAACAAGTACTACCTATTTTATTAAAATGAGCCTAAAAAATGTTGTTACCTTCCATTGAAATTAGCATTAGTATAATTTTTGAAGATAGCAGACATCGATTCTGCTCCAGAAATATTTCCAATTGTTGAAGCGTTTCTCTGCATATATTCTATAGCATCTCTCATTGCTAGTTTTGAATAGGTCTCCAGGATTTTTGGTTCAGCACCCTAAATCATAAATACAGTCATCACAATCCACGAAAAAAATACTTTTCAAAAAATATTTATAACCCTACTTCAGATGAATGTATTTATTACCTGATAGTTGCGTAGTAAAAATGGCCTAATAAATCGATTGTCAAACCTCTTGAATTTATCTCTCATATGATGGTTGCCGTGTCTTCCTAAAATGTCTTCTATGCCAGCCATTAAATGATCCATGAACTGAAAGTACAGCGATAAACTTTTAATGGTCTTATTTATATTGAGTTAGAGGAAGTTTGTAGGCTTCTTTAAGAACCTTACAGAAGACTACAAACTTACTCTAACTCAATATGAATAAGACCGTAAAACGGAATCTTTATGTACAGCAAATGTTAAAACTTCCGTGGCCCTCAAAACTTTTACATGCTACCAGAGGTTTCTTTATGAAATTCGGTGTACTATAATAAGTATATAATATTAGGATATAGTTCTTCACTTCAAAGTCCTATTAAGTTTCCTTTGCAATTACATATTTAAATAACGGAGGACCGTTGTCAAAAATATACCTACCATTGTTGGCACCCTACTTAATGATTGGCACCCAGTCGATTTATTCAAGATATCAAGAAATCTTAAGTTTTTTTATTTTGTAACCATACGATTATATCATTATGATCATTGTATGGCTACAAAATAAAAAATAAAGATTTCATACTATTTTCAAAAAATAATAGGGTGCCAATCATGTACTGGGGTGGCAACAATAGCGTAGTTCCCCTACTAAATATAAATAAATAATTACACACATTTTACATACAAAGTAACAAAAAATGACACTCTGCCTTGCTTTTTTTGAATGAGGGCAAAACCGGTCGATGACTATCCACCGCGGGGGAAGAGCGATGCGGATCACTCGAGTGGGGGATAATCGCTATTCCTTCTTTCGGCTTATGCCAGAGCTTCGGGAAAGCAGAAGCAAGATCAACTTCACGTGCCCTGGAAGGCAGGGGTCCATGGGCCTCATCCATTACAAGGGAGAATGAAGCCCCCAGGTGAGTGTTTTCTAGTGGAATTAACCATCATGATAACACGTTAAATTACTAAGATTATCATTTCCAGGATTCTTTCGCAATGACCATAAATGAATCATAGATAGATAGATAGATAAAAAATACTTTATTGTTCACCACATAAACATAAAGTAAATCATTTACAGTCATTTCGTGTCAAGGCAGGCAGACAAAGGGCGGCATTATCGCTTTAGAGCGATCTCTTCTAAACAACCCGGAATGAATGACACAAAGATTTCTTCAATTGCCGGGTTTCTATAGCGTACTATCGATTCATTTACTTTACCATTAGTAGAAAATTAATATTTCATGTATGGACTTTATGTGAAATTTTAACCAATATTAAAGTAAATAAACGTATACTAAGCTATAAAAACCTACCATATAACCTTAAATAAAACTTACCCGTTCATGGATCCTTTCGTTCATCGTCGGTTTTCTTTTCTCAGCTGTTTTTACGTTAAGTATTTTAACTAAGGGTTTTATCGTGATGCCTTGTATGAAGACGGTGAAGTATATTACGGCTATCGTGGTAGTCACGAACATTGGCTGCAGTTTTACAACTTCAGGATCGATTAGAAGGACTAACGCAAATGCTACTGCTCCTCGCAAACCTGATAATGAATAATGACAAATTTATTTGTTAAAATCTATACCTACTTTTTTTTTCTCAAAGGAAAATCCGTTTGCGGACACGACGGCAGGGCAGTGTGGGGCTCACCGGCCAGATGGGCTGCCGGAATACCCACTAAAACCCCTTGGTGTCCTTCTGTCGCCATATGTCAGGGCCCCGGGACGTGCGCGGGCTTTTCGCCGCGACCCCAACTGACGTGGGCCCACCGCTACGGTCAAGCCTCTACTGCTGTAATCCGTGATTGAGAGAGGCACCGGCGGAACATCGACGCGCCCACTACTCAGCGGCTTGAATGCAGGTGACGGCCTAGTGTCCCCGCGGGTCGTCACCCGCTGCCGCACTTTTACGGCAGCCGAAGGGCGTGAGTCGTCCGGCGCCGAGTCCTATTGTTGCGGCGGGAGATGAGCGCGGCTGCTCGCTCCCTCTTTCGCTCCGCCGCCTCCTTGGCGGACATAACAGCCTCGCAGAAGGAGGCAACGGCGTCCCAGCCAGGTTGGCCCCCGACCATGGCGTGAACTACGGCTGAGAGCGACAACTCTGATCCAATGGATGCTAATACCTACTGATGTCATAAAGAGGTGAAGTTTGTGAGTTTATTTGTAGGAAATAATCTCTTGAATTACTGAATCGATTTTGAAAATTCTATCATCAATGGAAAGCTATATTATTCCTGATAGATATAAACTATATTTGATACGCCCAGCGATATGGGCACGGATCAGCTAGTGTTTATATATAATTTAGGAAATGTAGCCAGCCTTCTGGGCACCTTAGAAGACTGACCTAGGCTCAATATTCTACTTATAGTCTTTAGGGATTATAGAAAGAATATAAGATAACTAAATTAAATTTTCCGTATTGTCTTATTTTAATAAATATAATGATAATTTATATATAGTTAATGTAGTTTATAAGAATATTCATTGTAGCATTATTCATTCCACGAAAGTAATTGAGCTAAGCAGTTTCATAGCATTAATAAAAAGATTTCTAAACGCGGTTACCAAAGGGCTAGTACCTAATGATGTCGATGGTTTAGCATGGGCATCGTTATAACGAAATATTTTTTTCGGCCTATTTAGTTTAAATTTAAAATATGTATTAGTTATGATAAAGGAAAGAATATAAAAATCGCTGATCGATCTGCCAAAATGATACAGAGATATGGCCGATGCTTTAGAAAAGCGGTGGTAATACAATGCTACTCAGGAATTAAGTACAGCTTAACCTTTAGATGCGATGTTAAGTTAATAAGTTTTAATATCAGGTTAAATTGTAATGCTAAACTAAAATAACCATTAAAACATAGTTTTAAATAGTTTTAGCAAACATACTCCTTAAAATAATTATATTAGTAGCGAATTTTGTACACATACACAAAGTTACAAAATCATATCTCATTTTTGTTTTGAAGTAAAACTGCATGCCGAATCTAATGCTGAATACGTCAAAATAAAATAGACATAAAATAATAATGCAGCTTTTTAGCAAATAGGTATAATAGATATTATCATATCTGGGTACTAAAATTTTAATAAGATATTCTCTTTGGAACCAAAACAACTTGTTTACTTTATATCTAGATGGCTAGACATGATCATACATTTAAACGACTACACCTACAACTCCACAGTCTGGGAAATTAAATATGTTGTGTTATTATCATCTGTGTTTTAAGTATTTAAATTTCATTTTTAAAAAAATGACAAAATATTTATATAATCAAAAAAAGAAATTATAATTAGTGACGTTGTTTAACAGCGACTAGAACGCGATAACCCTAGAAGTTATCAATTTGATTCTGGTCTTCTAATGTTATGACCTTTTTTTAAACTAGCTGTGCCTACCACTTTGTTTGCACGGGCTTGGAGTTTATATTCATATATTCTGAACTTCTACAAGATATTGAAATGCTGAATCATTATCGGGTAGAGCCTATGGTGACCTCTGGATAATTTGTACTTAGTTCGCAGTAAAATTTTGGCATTTGTTTCGAAATACATAGACAGACATTTTAATTTTATTTTGTATGTCTCCAAGACCAGGGGCCATAAAAATTAACCGGACTTTTGGAGGGCTTGCGTGGGGCCATAGGAAGGCCAACACGTAGAAGCCCCTTGACAAATTTAATCTAAATTTGCGTGACACTGACCGGCGATTATCACTGTCTAGACTCTAGACCATAGAAAAATGCACCCAAGGACAAGCCCCGGCCACTGAAGGAGTATTCTAGGAAATGAGTACAAAAGGTACCGGGCTATTGGGCTGCATTGCTAATGGAACTAGGGATCTGATACTACCTATATAGAGACTATGGCGTCTGCCCGTCGCAGTATTCAGGGAACATGGATAAAATGGGCAGACGGTGACTCGACACTCTCTGCATGGGCCCCAAAACAAATGCCGTACAAGTTTGGCGAGGGGCAATATTGGTATGAGTGACCATGAGGTGGTGAGAGATAGGCTTCAAGTTCACCGAAGCTAATTTCAACGTTATGCCATTTATCACTTCCACCTCTGGAGCTCTAGTGCTCTCCACTCCGTGCCGGCTGCCTAAGGCAAGCACGGATTGGCCTTCTCGTACCTCGGGTACGAGGTGTCACTACTCACCTAAGGCTTTGCCACAAAGCCTTCCTACGGGTTTTTTTTATTTATTTATTCTAAATATTTAGTGTAGGTACAGACACGGCACGTGTAAAATATTATAATTACTTATATGTAAACGACAAACCCTGTAGTAAATATATCCACTTATAAATAAGCTACAAACTGTAGTAGGCTCTCGGCTTTACGTCTGTAAGTTTTGCGGCATAGGCCTTGAAAGCTAAGCACCCACTACAATTTATCAATAATGAAGTCAGCTGTAGTATATGAGCCCGGTATTAAAAATCCTAGTGCACGTTAGTTTTAAAGTCTTACACGAGCAAAACTAACAGATAAAGGTTGAGCTAACAAATAATTGAAATATTTTCATGACTCACCTCCATAAGACATTACAAATTTTTCTACCTTATTTAATTTGTGCAAACGGAACTTATTTGCTACTGCGCTAAATATGCATACACCTAGAACAAAATTAAATATTTAGTTATGGTATGTAAATTTTAGCATTAAGTTAATACATATAATATAAAATTAGTATATAAATATATTTTTGTTTTTATTAAATAGATTATAACTAATGTTTTCTCAATAAGGCGAAAAGTATCCTCATTAAAAATAAGTGTATAAAACTAAAATGCTACTTGGAAGTTATAAATAATGTCAACCCTTACGAGAACCGACGATATAGCCGTCACGCTTCTTTAATACGGATTGGCTGGTTTCACAGATCGGTTGTCTCTATGTAAAGGTCTCCTGTAGATATTTTCTTCGTCAACGAGTAATAAATGTAATTATATATACATTAGATCAAAAAAGTTGCCTAAGCCGTGCATGCTTCACCGGCCAATATTCTCACTAATGTTTTTAAAATTTAAAACTGGGTACATTCGACACTAAGCTAGAACAACTTTAGTTAACCACGACTTCGGTTAACTACGCCTTCAGCTAACAATAATTTTAGTTAACAACGACTTCACTTAACCAAGGCTTGAGTTCACCACGACTTCAGCTAACCACGACTTCAGCTAACCACGACTTCAGTTAACCACCACTTCGGTTAACCACGCCTTCGGTTAACAACGACTTAAGTTAATAACAACTTAAGTTAACCGAGGTTTCAGTTAACCCCGACTTCAGTTAACAACGACTTCAATTAAAGACGGCTTCAGTTAACAACGACTTCAGCTAACCACGACTTTAGTTAACCTCCACTTCGGTTAACTACGACTTCAGTTAATAACGACTTAAGTTAACAACAGTTTCAGTTAACCTCGACTTCATTTGATTACTACTTCAGTTAACCACAATCTCAGTTAACCTCAAATGCTGCTTAGAATCACAATATTGTCAAATAGTTGAAAAATAAACTTACCTATAATACGAAATACTGAGCAGAAAACAATTGTTAGAAGAACAAACCACGTGTTCCAATCGTGGTTATTGTTAACAGTGGCCACACCCAGGAACATGAAGATTATGGTCTCCGAAGAAGATGAAAGCATCTTCATTGTATATTTGATAGTTGTATGAGACTTGTGCGATATATTTGCTTCTACGTAGTTCTTCATTGTTATCCCACAAAAGGTTATCCTGTACATAAAATCAATAAAAAATCAGATTACCTGAAAGATATGGTTTTAAGCATTAAGACCAATTTTCATTTGCAAGAAAATATTGTAACCATACACTTTTGTAGTTGTTTATTAGTGAATAATACTGTTACCTATCCTAACTAATATTATAAATACGAATATGAGTTTGTCTTCTACGATTTCGCACTTTAACTACTCAAGCGATCATGATAAAATTTTGCATGCACGTTGTCAGGTATACAGAAAAGGACATAGGATCCCTTTTATCCAAAAAAATAGTATTGTTTCCGAGGGATAAAATAAGAGAAATAAATGGCGCTGCAATCGCGTTTTATTGACGCCGCCGTTGCAACCTGTTATTTCATTACTTCAAAATTTAAAGTAGGTAAAATAATGACAGCTTGTCATGACAACGTGTTTGTATATGTAACATATGCTACTTTTCATCCAGAAAAAATTTATTGTTTTCGAGGGATAGAAAAAAACCTGAATTGATTGACCAAAATTACATTACCGTAAGCGAGGCCGCAGGCAAAAGCTAATCTATTTATAAATATAATATTCAGATTTTATCTATAAAGACCCAATAGTTTTGTAAGGAAAATGCCCGTGACAGACATAGATAAACAGTCGGACATGGCATATTCATAAAACTGAGCCCTAAAAATGAAATTGTTAAAGTTCTTGTGTAATTCCGCTTTATTTTAAACACATTGAAGAAAAAGAAAACTGCAAAACATGACATGTAAATTAATGTTTACACCCTATTAAGATGATAACATACCGGCCATAAAAACCTGTAGCGCTTATCTAACCTCAGAGAGTTGAAGCATACATAAAATATTTATTAATTCAGTAGGTTCTTTGTGAATCTTTCTTAAGAAGAAAATATTACATAATTGAACAAAAATATCCCTCAAGAGGACAATATACATATTACACCGAAAACATTTAGCTTTATTATAGCACACGTTTATTTACTCGTGTGGTAAATGGAAAACACCTCGCCTCTTTGCTTCAATAGTGTATTTGCCCTGAGAATTGAAATTTTAGAAAAGAGATTTTGACCTTCAGGAAATAATTTTATCTAAACGACGAATAATAACTGTTTTTCTGTCAATCTACAATGTTCTTTAAAAGATATGAAGTTATTTGTTTGGATACAATTATTTTTTGAAGGAAAAACTTTATTCTAAAGTTTCAATTTTTAAGATAACACGATTAAAGCAAATAACCCGCGTAGATATATAAATTGTAAAGTGGATAAAGTGCTTGCGCATATCCTACTTCCTACTACATATATTAAGTTTTAGAAAGCAATAAATGACTATTTCAAACATATGCAATATGCAAATATTTAGTAAGGGCTTAGCAGTCTGTACACAAAGTAGGGTGGGTAACAAATATTCGTTGTTTTCGTTATTTGACTAAAGTACTTTAAAAACGAAATGAGATCGAATGTACACCATATCTCAAAAACTAACTTACACAACGGCTATTGTTCAAAACAATTTTCAAAGAAAGTATAATATTTTACAAGTTCTACAACCATGATGTTTTTCAGAATTTTCAACACACAGTTTAAAAGTTAGCGAGAGAAGCTCAGTGTTCGAATTTGCGAGCTAATATCTCACTACCTGTTGACTTCATTTAACTAATTTTTTACAGATCTGAGTAAGCGATGGCGCACGCAACTATATACACTAAAATTATTTTTTCAACTCTTAGTCAAAATTTATAGCGACCTGCATATATAGGTATATTCAAATTCAAATTTATTTACTTGCATAAAACATAGTTTAAAAGGTGTTACAATAATCATATTTAAGTACACGTTTTTGCCAGATTGGCGTGCAGATTTAGCTCGTACAATTGATTACAATATTATATTATTTATACAATTAATTAGAATATTATACATCAAAATTTCAATTAAAAATAAATAGCGTCCACAGTCCCATAGTCAGATAATTATAACAGTCAATATAAATAATTTTGTAATTGGTAATAATTCAGCATAATACACCCGCGTGGTTGAATTTCATGCAAAGTAGCAATTTCCGTTAAATATGAGTATGACATGTAGAGACAAACAGACGGATTGACATGACGATTTCACAAGGGTTCCGTTTTTGCCAAAACGTCTACGAAACCTTCATAAAAAGATAGTATACAGAAGAAATTTAAGAAGATGTAAGCAATATTTGGTCTCACTCAGAAATAATTATGTTGATTAGTGTCGTGTACCGACAAATGAGAACAAAATGTCTAAATTACAAATAGCTTCAAAGAGAATGAATTATTTTATTCAAAGAAGGTATTTCGTTTTTTTTACTCTATGAAAGTAGCAGCGCTATAACGAGACCTTCAGAATATTCATGAATACCTAAATTGAGTTTATTTATGTTGCTTGCATAATTTCAACCAAACTCTTAAACTTCTTTTGGGAAACTCGTATAATATCACCATTAATTAGAGTCTGGTAACTTTAAGAAGAGCTAATTTATTCTACGGGGCCGTTAAGTTGATAAATAAAGTGAATGCTCTCCTCAAGTATATACAATTTTAGATATAAGCCAAATAAAAAAAAACCATGTCAAATTTTAAGATACAAGAATTTTTCACTGCAAAATGATTTTCGCATTTATATATTGATCTAGATATAGCTACAACTTATTCGATTTTCACGGTTCTATAGCATCTCAAATAAACGTGCATGTATGAAGAAGTTAATGAAAGTAGATGAAGCGAAAGTTGTTTGTCAGGATCGTAGCAAGTGAAAATCCATAGTCTCTGCCTACCTCCATGGGAAATAGGCGTGATATTATGTATCTATGTACGATTCTATATGGGTTTAAAGAACTTTATTCTCAAAAGAACATTACAGTTCACTTATATGAGATACAAAAGTTTATATTCTAACATAAGTCCTATAAATCTAAGAGCGAGTAGACATAGAAAAGAAATAATAATAATAAATAGGTGAACATAGAAACATATTAATTAGATTTTCTGAGTAGCCTCCTGTTGATATATTTGTTTTAATATTAAGTTTTTGAAATATATTTTCAATTTCCTTTTATAGGAATTTATATTTTTACACTCCTTTACTTCATTTGGTGATTTATTGTAAATATTGGTTCCTTCGCATAAAATATTTCTTTTGCCGTATTTTTCCGTTCTAGGTGCTCGAATATGTCGCTAAGAAATCCTTGTAAAATCGTGTGTATGTTACTCAGTCAGTCTGACTGTCTTTGCATGTCACAGTCGTTTTTATCACAAACTACATGGGTCTTTATGGAGCTTTGTAATTCATGTGGCTCATTTTTTCTTATATATAAATTTTTAAGTAACTTCAAAAAAGGAGGGGTTCTCTATTCCACTCGTAATTTTTTTTTTAATACAATTGAAGTTGTGTGTTTAGATAAAACATTTTCTAATATAATATATAACTTTAAGTGTTCTTTAAGTTGATTTAATTGATTGATTAAGATATTTAAACATCATTAAATAGTGTAATCGATTGAAAAACTCCTGTATCTTTTGTACCTAAATGATCTTCTAAGTAAAAGCAATGTTTATAATGATGTAGTGAAACTTTGAAAGTACTTCAAACTAGATGTCATACACTCCGTAGTACCAGTACTTTTTGGTATATGGCGTATTTTGGCTTGAATACTTTTTAGGATTCAGTAGAAAAATGACAATTGTGAACGTTTGCCCGCTCTAAAGTAACCCTTGATTAAACGTGGACTGACACGCACTTAGCCCATTTTTTAACTCTAAACTTATACAACTTTCATCGGGTTTATTGTCGTGTATGTAACTTCACTCTCCAGTGGTCTTCAATAAACTCATATACTGTCAAATAATGACAAGATAGAAAATACTTACGCAAGTATCCCACTCATATGAAACATTTCTGCGTTGAGATAAGCCAAATACGCCATGACAAATATAAATATGGGCTCGATAACCCTCACTTCGTTGGTGAACCTGGTCACGAGGCCGGTCGCGAAGCCCCACACCACTCCAATACACGTGCCTCCCACAGCCACAACAAGAAACGAAGCGAGGCCCGACAAAAAATCTGTATACATCAATTTCGAGGCGCCCATTTCCCTGTTATGCAATCAAAGTACAGTTTAACAAGTTTTTATATTACAATAACAAAATATTACTTTATAAATTTGTATCAGGTTGTTGCCAGAGGGCAGAGTGCCCAGAAGGCTGGCTGTATTCTCTGCTCAATAGTAATTTTTGAGTCTGATTAATTAAGAACCGCTTCATAATCCTAGAAATCTATACTAGCATAATATTTATATAAACATGAAAGTGACTTCGATATTTTATAATAGCGAAGCCGTGTGTTATGCTCTAGTAACTAGTTAATATCATATTGCATATTTATTGACACCAAATTAAATATAAAACTAATTTACACATACAAAATATACATTTTTACTTTATGGATAAGCTTATTTGAAGTTATTTGGTTAGCTAACATTTAAACTAGGCTGAGCCTGTTTCTTAGGTATTAGTGATGTGTATGATGAATATAAAGTGAAAAATTATAAAAACATACCTAATTAAGAATATTGACTCATATTTTACTATTGGTTAACATCAAATGAATGATAACAAAAATATCAAGAAAATAAAATAACACTTACGTATAAGCCTCAAACATATGATACAGCACAACGGTTACAGCGTCATTTAACAAAGACTCTCCAAATACCACAATATACAATACTTCATCCACGTGAATTTCTTCGAACACAGCCAATACGGCTACCGGGTCTACTGCAGATATTAATGCTCCGAATAATAACATATCCAACAGAGGCGTACTACATCCGAACATGCCTGTCTGACCACACGCCCAAAGTGATGCACCTGTGACAAGTGTTAATTTTAAAATGTATTGATAACAATTTTAGAATTATTCATTTAATTAAAAACTACAATATAATTTTTTACAAACTTTTTGTACAAATAAGCTATATAGAAACAATGGTTCCAAATATTAACCGCATCAAGGGCACATAGGTTGGGGCTTCGCGTGCCAAGATAGAACTTAATACTTGGATTTAATCGGAGTTATTATATCTTACTATCCCATAATTTGCCTTATTACTAGTTAAAATTTGTCGTAAATTCCCAATAAGTAATAACATATTTTTTCCAATGATACGGTGATAAAATCGGTAGAAGAAACCCGACGTTAATTACACGCCTATAGTCCAGTCATCTTAGGCCAGATTAGGTGAATATCTCGGAAAATCGACTTACCCAGTATATTACCACATAAAAACTTATATTTTGGCATTCTAAAAATGTTCTCAAATTCACATATAATTCACACACATTATATGTGACACAAAAATCGATTTTTATTATTTCTTTTGTAAAATCTCGTTTTCTATGGGTTTCACGCTATTTGTGTTTATTGTCAATATTGTAGAGAATTATATTCTCTACAACTTTTGTATTCGACATTTTTTCATACCTTGAATTGTTTTCGATATAGAGGGCGGAGAGCGCGCGGTCAGAGAATCGTGTGAGGTCAACTGGTAGTCCGGATCAAAAACTCGTAATATTAAGGTTATAAATTATTGCTAAATATATAATTATCAAATCATGAATGACTTGGAGACAAATGTCGCTGAAGACGGTAATGAAGAGGAACTTGAAATTCTGCAGCAGCGGGACGATGAAGACGATGATGAAGAAGAAGAAGAGAATTGAAATTAGAATTTGTTCTCGAAATTTTGATTAATTTTGACAATAATAAATCTATAAAATGACACTTTTAATAAATACATTAATTAAATTTTATGTCTTTTCTTCTTTATTTATATAGAAAGTCATTAGTATAAATTAGATTAGAATTAAAATATAATTTAAGTATTTTCCTCAATATTTTTTAATTACATGGCCAGGTAAGTGTTATTAAATAAATTAACACTTAATTAAAAATAGATACCATAACAAACAAAAAAAAATTAATAAAAAATGATAATCATATATTTAGCAATAATTTATAACCTTAATATTATGAGTTTTTGATCGGGACTACCAGTTGACCTCACATGATTCTCTGAACGCTCGCTCTCCGCCCTCTATATCGAAAACAGTTCAAGGTATGATAAAATGTTAAATGCAAAAATTATAGAGAATTTAATTCTCTACAATATTGATAATAAACATAAATAGCGTAAAACCCATAGAAAACGAGATATTTACAAAAATGTTAAAAAATCGCTTTTTGTGACCCCTGACTTTAAAACTTGCGACCATGCAATTATATGTGAATTTTGAGAACAGTTTTAGGATGCCAAAATACAAGTTTTTACATGGTAAATACTGGGTAAGTCGATTTTCCGAGATATTCACCTAATTTGGTCTAAGATGACTGGACTACTACCCACTCTAACCTAACGAGAGCGGCCAATACCGGCCACGGTCGTCTCTATGGCTCGCCAGTAGGTCGCAAGGTTATTCTTACCTGGCTCCGATGATAAGAGGAACACCAGGTATCCAGCACTCACTACATACATTTATTAGTAGTCTCTAAAATATATGGGTCTTTGGCAGGCTTTTTTGAGTTATCTGGAAGAGATCGCTCAATAGCGATAAGGCCGCCTATTGTTCCAGATTTTGTATGAATTATTGTAAACCAGGATATGTCCACGAATTCATCCATGCTTACTTGAAATTTCCGCGGGATTCCCGGGACACAAAGTATCGCAACATTAAAAGAAATTAAGCTATCGGTTTAGTGAAAACTGTGTAGGAATATGTTAATTTTTATGCACCTGAACAACTACAAACCGCTCCCAGAAAATTTTCCGCGGGATTCCCAGGATAAAAAGTAGCGCAAATTTTAAATCTAAGAATTTACTGTCGATCAGCGGAAACTGCACCGAAATTAACCAAGTAGTTTTTACGTGAATCCCGAACAAACAGACAAGAAATCTAAAAAAAAGTGCATCGTGTTCTCCGTCGTTTCTTACTATTCCAGTAGTTTTTTTCTAAATAGCTTCTATATACAGACACGGCATGAATGAATGAATGAATGAATGAATGAATGAAAACTCTTTATTGTTCACCATAACTTAAACCTAGACATTTAATATAAAGACATTTCCATTAGAACAATGAGCGGCCTTATCGCTTATAGCGATCTCTTCCAGGCAGCCCGGAATGTTTGGAATTTTATAATATTATATAGATTAAAATTAACTCACCTATAGTTAGTGTATTAAAAATCGTTCCAACAACAGCAAAAAGTAAAATAGTGCCTAAATGATCAAAAAACAGTCTGTTAGGCATGAAGTAACCAGCATCTAGAATTATAGGCGGCAGCATATATAGGAAAAACGTATCTGGTGTCAAGGGTTGCACGTGAACACTGTGCGTACTGAGGAGTAGTGCTCCAATCAGTACACCCACAAAAATCAGTAGACACGATTCTGGGAACATTTTTGACAGTTTCGGCGCCATGTGAAAACCTGTAACAAACGACATGTATTCAGCACCATAAACATAATTTAAAAAAACATTAAACGTTGACAAAGGTATTATCTTTAACGTCAAATAACACGTCATGATTTGAATTTCAACAAACAAAATACTAAAAAGAGAAAAATTATTTAAATTAACAAGTAACACGACAATGTGCTATTTAGTAAAATAAAGAATTGATATGTAAGGTATTAATAAAAGTCTTTATGACTAAGGGTATTTATTATTCGTGTACTTTAAACTCTGTTATGAGAATGTTGGAACAGAAGGAATTATTACCGCATGCTAAATCCTATACAAGCATTTACGAATTTTTTGGTTCAAGGACTTTAAACAGTAGATTTTGCACAAATCCATTACATACTCAAAGTCTCATAGAAGGTTCAACAGGTGGAGACTCTACAAGGAAATCAAATTTAAGAGATACGTTGATTTTAAATCATAATGATTACGTTACTTCTGAAAAATATCATTTATTAAACAAGCATCAATCAAGTCACAAATCGATAGTTCGTTCTACAAGTACTATATTCTACGATCTAGATGAAATCGCAAAAAGACACTCATTACATTGCTTCACTGAGCTTACATTTTCTAATACTAATGTATTGCAAGTTATGAATCTACCAGTCAATACGAATATAATAGGTGGTAATTCGGACGTAATAGTTCAAGAATGTGCGACACAAATTCATCCTAGGCTGTTAACACGAGATAGCATAGAAATTAACCCGAAAAAAGTAAAGAAGAACAGAAATCGTGATTATATTATGTCCTCTGAAATTTTTCTAAGAGATGATAATTACACTAATGATTATCACAAAAATCAATTTTATAATAAAGAGTCTAAGAGACAACAAAGGTTTTGGTCATATGCAAAGTATCGTACAGAGTATCTAAATCCTAACTCAGAACAAAAAACGGTTAAAAAGAAAGATCGTGGTAAAAGAATTGAAGACCCTTGTCCTTGTCAGTTGTTTTCATATGCCTGTCCTTGCACGAATAAAAAATCTTTGACAGAATTAGCTAACATTAGTAAATCTACAACAGCTAATACTCGGATAACTAGCACCACAAAAATCACACCTGAAAATAAACAAGCAAGAAACCTAAGACAAAACGAAATCAGGGAAAATAAACCTACTAATACCAGTAATATTGAGATGATTGAAGTTCTAGTTCCCAAAAATGATCCATCACCTATAATTACAAATAGTCATGGTATACCAATAAATAAGAACCATGTAGATAGGTACAGGGAACAAAGTAAACCAAAAACACGCAAAAAGCAAAGGAAGATAATTTGCCCAAACTGCAAAGAGAAAGTGGAAGTGATTAGCACAACTGAGGAAGAAGAATATATTCAGAATCATTCGTCAATATATCGCAGCAAAGAAATGCCATCAACGGCCGCGTACGCATACCGAGTGTCCTCTAGAACACACAAATGCAAAAGTGAAGAGGATGTTTGTACCCATGAACCTCGTTGTGAGTTAGTACCAGTTTGTCAGATCTTGCCTATTGAAAACGTGTCCTTATCTCATAAATGCACAAAAAAGCATTCTTCACCAAAAATGACACCACGAATAATTAGAATTACAAAAGCATGCCGACATCACCCACCGTGTACTGTTGTACCATCGTGTCAGAAAGCCAACGTACTACGGAACAATTGTGAATTTATACCCCCTTGTTTACACCGCCCCCGTTGCGTTAATCTTCCGCTCTGCGTTCCATTTTCAAGAAGCTTTCATTACGAGGAACCAGCCAACAAAAATAATTTAGAAGATATTGACAGTAGCGTCGATTATCCTCGTGTACCAAAATGTAAGAACATTCCCGTTTGCCAACAGGACTTTTTGTCGAATATGGCTACTAAAATGCAGAACGCATGCGATTTTATCCACGGATATCCTACTCCTACTTTCCTGATGAATCCACATGCATGTATTCAAAATAAATTTCCGCCTTCACCAATTCATTGCAATGATTGCAATAAATCGTGCCAATTTGATAGTTCTCAGTACAGATTAAATGGATCTAATGGACTTACAGAAAGTGTCAGTATCGACACTGTAATATTTATAAGGGATGTCGGATGTCAATTTCGGAATAAAAATTATTCGCCTAAAAATTCAATAGAGCAGTCGAAAAATTCTAGCGCCTCCTTTAACTTTGTTGATGTCAAAATGGGTAATTATTATGCTAATTATCACACCTTGAGATACGAAGACAAATATACCACACCGTTATCAAAGGGGCACTTTTCATTATCAGATACTATAACTTCTATGGAGATAGCTGTTCACGGTCCATCGAATGATAGAAAAAGTATTTCTTCAAGGACAATTCGACAGACTGGCTTCAGTCCCAAATCAACGTTCATTGCGGCGTTCAATACGCATGCTGCTCCGTTGTCAACATCGTATATATACAATAAGAAATTTAGAGATTTGGCCAAACCGGACCTGCCTTCTTCTTCTGATTATATTAAGACTTATTCAGTAAAATCTCGAAGGAGTTTATTAAAGAGCAAGTACAAAAAGATAATTTATCCTAAAAAGAGATAGAAATCTAAAACTAACCAATTCATCTCTGGTTCCCACTCGAGAAATAATCTCATTTCATAAAACTCATAGTTCCTTTTGTATATGTACCTATTTATTATTTTGTGATGTTTTGTTATTAAAGAAATAAGTGTTTAATTATAAGAGTTTAATTTCTGGTGTTTTTTAATAAAATAAATTGATAAACACACACATTGTATATTTCCAAAGCAAATTACGGCTAGGTTGTTTGGAAGAAATCGCTCCCAGTAATAAGGCCGCCCATTGTAGTCATCATTACGATAATATGTATGAATTTATTTTGTAACATTGTATGTATGTGTACAAATTCTATAGGATTCAACTCCAGTGGAGAGTTGCTTCAAGCTTGTAACATAAAAAAAGGTCGATTGCAGCTGTCATTTCAATACAGGTAATTAAAAATCATAGAATAATTTACACTACACAATTTCCTTGCTTACAGTACATTTATGCTTACTGTATCTAATATTTCTCATAAATCGGGATTGTAAACATTCTCACTGCGAAATAACTACATAGACTTATTAATTCAAGTAGCCATCTAAAAACCTAACATTTAATAAGGGCAAACAAATAAATGTCAAGTGCAGAGTTCTGGTCAAAGAGATTTGCTAAATCTAGGTCAACCTACGTGGCCTCTCGTAGTTGCTTAATTAAATGCCTGGTTTCTAGTTTTTATTAAACATTCATTTGCCTTCCTACTGTTTAAAATTTGATATAACTACATCATAAATGACTGTCTACAGAGAGCATGGCTAACAAACAACAGCGCGAAAAACAACATCAAAAACGCGTGGCGTTGTTGTATTCACTTTGCGGAAACTATCAATGAGAGAAACGTTGTAATTTAAATGACGCTATACCCTTTATGTGTTGTACTTTAATATTAATCAGAGGTTTTAAATAGTTTTCTTAAAATAGTTTAAAGTACTACCAATAAAAATGGTTGTGTTTCTCGGAACGGATTATAGAAAATGCACTACATGCACATATTAGTTCATAACATATTTTAGTATACTCGTCATTTTGAGTCACAACAAAGTGTTTGTACAGATTTTGTGTATTATAAGTCTGTTAATTATCTATATAAATGTAATAATTCTAAAAAAATATTAGGTCGTAATGGAAAATTATTTTTCTGTTACACAGCCTGTTGACGAAGTTATTAAACGATTAATTATGCCCCAAAGATTATTTCGCGTTAAAAATCTGTGAAATCAGTTGTAGTAGCGGACTTCGCACGATTCGATAGGTTCCTACTGGCTAGTGAGCGTCATATGTAATCCAAATTTCTAATAAAAGAAGAAACCACTGGCTGCAGCTACATACACGAGATACGTTTCTGCAGGGTAGGGACCAATCTAAACTTTAGAGCTGCTAAACCGCGTGAAAAAGGCTATTATGGAAATAAAACGCACAATATATTTTACGCAGCTCTAGACTCTATATACGATTATAAATTGTTATTTTCTATTCAAACTAGTACGGTTTGCTGTCAAAGCACGTTTTTTAGTTTTTTTTTTTTATAACTTAAAATTCGTATTTCGTTAATATATAAAGAACCATTCATGTTTCCCCAAATTATGTAAATGATTCCAATTCTCAACTGGCAACATCCACCATTCCGACTAACTTTTAAAATATTGAAAGTAAATTTCATGTTTTCTTTTAGAAATCATGACGAAAATATTAAATTTACCGATGAAATGAGATCTTATCCTTAATTAATTAATGTGATCCTTTCCTCTTTTAAAATAGGATTGACACATTTTAATGACGCAGGAGGGCATAACGTTTTGTTTTGCGAGAGCTCTAGCCAGTTAGTAGTCGAAACTTATATATAGTGTACTAGAGTTTAACCCGCGGCTGCGCCGGGGCTCAACCTCTAGTGCCTGAGAGCAGGCATTAATACAAGTTACATTGTACTAAATGTTTATGTGAGTACTATTTGTACCCGGAAGATTAATTTCATTTTATATGGCAAACTATCCCATCTCCCGGTATGAAAAGTATTTATGTCCATTTTCGGCATTAAAACTACATTTAAACAAAATATCAGCAAAACCGATCCAGTAATCCTAGTAGTATTCCGTGAAAGCTTAACGGAAAGACATATCGAGTTACTATCGCATTTTTTATAGACGAAAATTTTGTACATTTATAAGCTTGAGGAATGATTGATCTCATCCAAAGGTTCATCCTCTATTTCAAACCGTCCTACTTTTATTTATCTATCCCCCTTCTATTTGAAAACTATATAAATGACAATAATGATAAAAAGGACAATACAGACAAATAGGACAAAACGGACAAAGAGGAAAAAAAGGACAAAGAGGATAAAAAGGGCAAAAAGGACAAAAAAGCCAAAAAGGACAAAAAGGACAAAGATGACCAAAATGACCAAATTACCAAAATGACGAAAATGGCAAATCACAAAAAACCTATCCTACTTTTTGGGATAATCTTTACATAAATCTACCCTAAATCTATCCCATTATCCAGGATAAATAGTATCCCTTGTCTACCTTCGGCATTAAAATTACATATATACCGATTTTCAGTCAAATCGGTCCAGTACTTTTTCCGTAAAAGCATAACAAACAAACGAACAAATATATTTTTATCCCGAAAACTATCCCATTTTTCGGGATAAAAAGTATCCTATGTTCATACTCGGCTTCGAAAAAAAAATATACATATTCTGAGTTTCAGCCAAATTGGGCCAGTAGTTTTTCCGTGAAAACGGAACAGACAGACAGACGGAGTTACTTTCGCATGTATAATATACACAACACGCGTACGACGCGAACATGCGTAGGGAGTACTGAGGAACAAGTCTTCCAATTTAAGCCCTTTTTGTGGCCGTTTTTGTGTACTTCATGCGTTATCTAGACGTTTATATGTTCTAAGAACTCCATAAAAGTGATATATAATTTTCTACTAATTATGGCCGGTTCCTTTATCTTACATATCCATTCACTTGCCTTACCATCAGTTAAATTTTGGCATTACTTGCATAGAGCTTATGTCAATTTTTAACCGAATGTAAGGCAAAAGAATGGTCGGTAAGATTTAGATATCGCCATTAGTAAGATATAGAAACCAGTTCTTCACGGTGTTATTTGTAACATCTAGTAAAGTATGAAATGCAAAGAGAGCTACATATTGTTATACATAAATAAATTTAGATGTTGTAGCGGGTAATATAATAAAATACTATATTACTATACCGCATATATTTAATAAAAAATATAAAAAGAATATATGCGATATTGGGGGTGAGTTCCTAATTTTTTTTTTTGCCTTGGCAGACGTTTTACTTTTTTCTGGTGCCAGTACCGCCCTGAAGTGTCCGCAGGTCCAGGGGTGTGCCGACGGTGCTGAGCTCGGTATGCTGGAGGGATGACGGGAGGAGGCGCACTTTTCAATTAGTCGCCCGAATTGTCCCTCGCACTTCACTCCAGTCTCCAAGATGAGGATTATAAAGAAAAAACCCAAAACGTGGGTTATAACACTAATGTATAATTTAAACAATAATTTTTATCGATGTTAATATAGGAGTAAAATTTTATATGAACGACGTGTTGGTAGTTTCATGTACAACACCATACTCTCCCCGAGCATCGATGTCTTGTCAAAACGCGCGGCCTGCGGGCCGCCGACCGGTTTCTTAGCCCACTAAAAGTTAGTTAAGCACTCGGCGATGCTCGCGTTTATTATTTTTAATGTGATATTAATATTTATTTTAAATTTTAATAATTGTTTTTAAAATATATGTAATATTACGTTACAATGTATGTAGATTTTGTAAGATATACTTACAAAAATTTTAAATTCTGAACTTTCAGACAGCTGCTGGATCCAAGCTTCCCTACCCATTAGGTATGGAGGTTTAGGTATCCGCAAAATCTCTAGCGTTGCTCTACCGGCTTTTCTTTCATCCGCACATAGCACTAGCCTATTATTTAAAAAAATTATGCAACACTGGAATAATGCCAATACATCATTCTTAAATGAAGCTCTAAACGCCTGGAAAATGGTCTGCCCTGGTGAAGACATTCCCACGATCCCGAATTCGCAACGATGCTGGGATGAACCTATTTGTAGAGGATTATATACAAAACTTTTAAATTCCACTAACTCTACAGGACGTGCTCGCATCCTTGCCCTTTTCTCGCAAAGAGTCTGGTTTCTGGCTCCAAGCTATCCCCTCCCCAAACATAGGTACATTAATGGATAACACTTCCTTTTCTTTGGCAATAAATCTGCGCTTGGGTTCTCGCATATGTGCACCACACACGTGCGTCTGTGGAACAGAGATAATCGGCCCGGAATACCATGGTCTTTCTTGCCGCCGCAGTCCCGGCAGATGGTCACGCCACGCTGCCTTGAATGATGTCTTACGAAGGGCGTTTGCCACCACTAACGTGCCGGCTTTATTAGAGCCGAACGGTATTGCACGCGACGATGGTAGGCGTCCCGACGGAATGACTCTAATTCCCTGGCAACGTGGCAAGTCTTTGGTGTGGGATGCGACTTGCGTAGACACGTTGGCCGCATCCCATTTACCAAACACGTCTAGATCAGCCGGTACAGCTGCGGAAACAGCCGAATCACTCAAGCGGCGCAAGTATGCAACCCTCAGTGAGAGTTATATATTTGTGCCGTTTGCTGTCGAGACGCTTGGACCGTGGGGTCCTGAGGCCATGAGCCTCTACCAAATATTTATCAAAACGACTCATTGACTCTTCAGGTGATCAGAGGGCTGGTGCTTACCTCGGCCAACGGATCAGTATGGCGATCCAGCGAGGAAACGTAGCCAGCCTTATGGGCACCTTACCCATAGAAGACTTACATACCCATGCATTGTATTGTCTATATATAGTATTGCTATGTTATTTGAAATAAATACATTCAATAAATTTAATACTATAAGGTACATATGTACCTTCAATTTGGGAACTTAGGCACAAACCGTGTGAAGCCATATTTAGAAAAGAATAAAAAGCACATATAGTAGACTAATAGGATTTCATTCTGGAATGAAGGAAATTAGAATATGTAAGAATTAAGGTCGGATCGATATAACACATAACTTAGTTGATTAGAGAGACCGAACGTATTCAACTTATGGGTAATTCTTTCTAAATAACGATACTATTCTAAAAATTATACTAGTGATGACGTAAAGCTATATATTTGTATATAATCTATACTAAAATTATAAACCCGAAAGTAAATATGTCTATCTGTCTATAACGGTTTCACGGAAAAAAACACCACCACTACAATTTTCCCGAAATTACTAGCATTAGCTGCGCCCCGTGGTTTCACCCGAGTGGTGATGGAAAATCGTTATATTTTGGATAATTCACACTATATCTTTATAAATTATAGCCTATGTGTTATTCTGATGTGTAACCTATATTATTGTAAAGTTCCATCAAAATCCATCCGGTAGTTTTTGCGTGAAAGAATAGCAAACATACATTCTTACAAACTTTCACGTTTATAATATTAGTAGGATGCAGTCACTATAACAAGAATGAACATAACATACTTTTTATCCTTGAAAATGGAAATAGTTTTTGGGATAAAATTAAGTTTTTCGGGGGGGCGAATAGCGCCTGGACAAAAAATTATGCACTGTAACCTATGTGATTGCATGCTCTCAAATTAATCTTGGGTGTAGCACTTTGAACATAGTCTACAATTAAACTTAATTTTAACCTAGCGATAACTGCCAGTTGCGTTTTAATTTATCGCCGACATCTTCTTGTGTCATGACAGGGCACAAACCATCTTGTGATAACCCTACAACAATATTTAGTTTTATACATTTACTCCCCCGCCCTGGTCTAGAGTATGCCGCCTTAACCTTTTTTTTCTTTTTATTATTTGGTGTTCCAAATGTCCATAGGCGATGGTAACCGCTTTCCATCAAGTGGGTCGTCTGCCTGTCTGCTGAACTCGTCCAATAAAAGAAAACTCTGTATAATTTTCTAAATTACATAAATAGCGATCATACCTACCTAAACAAAGCCTTATAATTATAAAAAAAATGTAGCGCTGATTTTTTTAAATTACATTACGAAGCCTACAAGCTCGTCTCGGCGGTGAGTTTCAGAAATTTGATTGAGTTAGGGGGCTGAGATGGGTAAATGATGTCAGCGCCGAAACTTTGTAGGTCTTGAAAGCAATCCTTGTTTATATGTACGTATTACGGTTTTCCCCTACGGATGTGATTTCTAGGGCAGTGTATACATTTCCTATTTGCTGATAAAGCTATGTTGAATACATATCTACTGCTCCTTGAACTGGGTCGTCTTTATCACTTCCGCCCCGTAATGAAAGATCAATGTTATTAGAGTTCATAAGGCTTTTCTATAAAGGACTTTATTATATACTAGCATTTGTCCGTAACTTTGTCCAAAGGTACTAAAGATAGGTAAGCAAGATTACAATTATTTTTCCAATAATTAAAATCAAAACCTTATCAAAATCTGCCCAGTAATTTTTAAGTAAAACCCGAACATACAAGTAAATACAAAAATCTAAGAAACAAAAGACTAGACTTTTACAATTTTATAATATTACTAGCTTCTGCCCGCGACTTCGTCCGCTTGGAATAGTTACTTTGGGCTAACGCTAACTTTAATCCGTGACTTTGTTTACGTAGAAGGTGAAAATATTTTTAAATCTTAATGACAGCTCGCCGGCCTTGCACATCATAAATGCGCGCGCAGTACTTGATCATTATTTTGCTGCGATGTTTTTTTTAAACTGCGATATCTCCTAAGATATTCATTGAAATCGAATGATGTGAATGGCAATTTTGTTTTAAATTAAATACTTGTGATGAATAACGTATTTATTTGGATAACGATTAATATCATGTTTATAAAAACACCTTCGCAAATAATGCATTATTTTAGAACAAATTTGGTTAGCATAAAAAAGGTTATAGTGAGCTAACCTTAAAAGATAGCTTTTAAAGGGGAATAATTCTGTCACCCATGATTTTTGCGAAACTTTAATCGTTTACGCAGCGCACGCAGAGGAAGCTCTCAAAAGAAAAAAAACCCCGATTTTGAAACATTCTTCATTGGTGCTCCGCTCCTATTGGTCTTAGCGTGATGATATTGTTACAACTTAAGTTCCGACAAAACCAAATTCCACCTGCATATCTATAAAAACATATTTTATTACCTGTCGGCATTTGAACTAATTGTAATTCTTTTATGATTGTCTTCTTTTGTTTCGTTATTTATTGGTTATTGTGGAGAACAGCCTATCGTACTCGTTTGCAGGCATAATTAGCCAGGTGTGCGGATTACGATTTCTAGGAAATTGCGTCGACGCTTGCCGGGAAGACATATTTGCATTTGTGCAGTATATAGCAATGGCCCGATTGAGGAAGAGTCAATCGAGCGAGAACCATGAGCGAAGCGAGACGTGTGTACTACAATCGAGAATTTAATAAGTGACGAACTTTGCGCGTTTTATTGAGTTACGACTTTCTGCATTACGATTGGACTTATTGTGTTCGGTTATATTTGTACCTGTGTTATACGTGTTTGTATAGTTCTAATAAACTCTATAGTAATTCCAACGGCATTTTAATTCCGAGTCTCGTGACTCGAAGGCGCGTAGGGCGTAACAATATATAGCCTTTCTCGATAAATGGGCTATCTAACACTGAAAGAATTTTTCAAATCAGACCAGTAGTTCCCGAGATCAGCGCGTTCAAGCAAACAAACAAACAAACTCTTCAGCTTCATATATTGGTATAGATATTATATAAACGAGACAATTGATTTCATTAAAAAATCATAATTATTTTTTATTATGAAAATCACACATTTAAATCATAAAACATGTTTATAGCTAATGAAAAACTACTTTCGCTGTATTCTAAAAAAAATCGCTTTAGGAAACATAAATACATGCATTTCTCCCTAATACCATAATACCCAAGTAACAAGAATACTTTATAAAGTACATAGAACAAGACTGAAAAATTATCTTAAGTGAAGCAGGAGTGTTGAGTATTCTTGTTTAAACGTTGTGAACTTTTAAGACATTATTATATCATATAGTCTAGATGTTTTTCGATAACGTTGATGAACATATGATACTTTTATACAGGAAAATGAGATAACTCTATCGGGATATGAATTTTAAGGTATAGTTTGACACAACTAATAATTCTTCCCGATGTACCTGCGCAGTAAACCAAATTAATACGCGACAGTGTAAGAATCTTGTAAGTGGGAAAGAGCTAAGAATGACCTTGCGAATAAAGTTCTGCGAAAACCGATCCGTCTTTGTGCACAAACGAAAACTACCGATCGGAATTATAATTGGAGTAACAAATCAAATCAAAATCATTTATTTGTAAGAAACATGGAGATACATGATGTTATGGTTATACACGTATATAACCCCTTCTGTTTATTAATTCCGGCCGCTTTCTCTCAACTTTTTGCTTTAATCTCATCAGTTGTTCGCAGTACAGTTCAGAATCGATGGTCCTGCCTGGCGGTAACAGCTCATAATTAATAGTGCCTTTCCAATCCCACCATACACACAGCATCACCTTGTTGCGAGTTAACCCGGGTTTCGCCACAGTCTGTGAAGCCTGACCGGCCTTTGACCACGATCTTTTTCTCACGTTCTTGTCGTAAGTGATCCACTTTTCATCACCAGTTATCAGCCTCTTCAAAAATGGTTCGGTTTCATTACGTCGTAATAAAGAATCACAAATGAGTACACGGTTCATTAGATTTCTTTCAGTGAGCTCATGAGGCACCCAAATATCGAGCTTTTTTGTGTACCCAGCTTTTTTCAAATGCGCCAAAACCGTTTTGTGGTAAATTCCCGGTTCTCCACCTACATCGTAACTACTAATATGCCGATCTTGCTCCACTTTTTCAAAAATGGCATCAATTTTGTCAGTAACAGGGTGACCTGAGTGACGTGCATCTTTGATATCAAAATTTCCGGATTGAAAACGCTTAAACCAAATTTGCGCTACTCTCACAGATACTTTATTAGGTCCATAAACATCACAATTTTTTTCGCGGCTTGTGTTGCATTTTTACGTTTTTAGTAGTAAAATTTTAAAATGTATCGAATTTCTTCATTAGATTCACTCATTTTAGCAATAAGTAAAACAAATGAAAATCACACATTTTCCTAATTTGAATTTGGAATTGTCTTCTTTAAAATTTAAACTTTTTAATGATACCAAAACCAGCCAGTTACAAATGGTATAGCCAAAGAGATCTTATTACAAGTTCATAAATACTATATGCGAAAAGACTTTTTCCCCAACCTATTATGTTCCCCACATAAATAGCCGGTCTCCGTAAAACGTGACCGTTCCAGCGTAAGTGACACTCTTGCAGTTTGTCTCCTATGTCACGGACATGAAGACTGTCGCGAAATGCGAAAAGGTTAATATTTTTCTGAACGCAAAGGACAGCGGGGGTGAGGGAGCGCGACGAGGAACTTGTTGAGTTCAAAAAAGTTGTTAACAAAAGACGAGATGGCCGAATGTTACAAGATGTCCATCACAGTAGTCATGAGAACCATAGTGTATATTAATATGACATAGACAATCGTCATAGATAATACTTTTAGTCGATTTATCAGATGATTCGATTTATAATTAAATTGCCAGTTTCTACCGGTTAGTTAATTTTATTAGCCCACTAAATTATCGTCTAGATAATTTAATGCATCAGTAACTAATTATTATAATTGTTTTTATGATCCTGGCAACACTATGATGTAATTGCTATTTTTAGCAATGATGCAATGTTATTGTTTTGTAGGGTAGCATTTTTCGTATAAAAAGCGTAGTGGCGTTTATCACTTCGCCCGATCATGACATACGCGAGTGTGGTATTCGGCCATGCCAAGCCTGCCCTTTTAAAGAAACTGCAAATCGTTCAGAATAAATTCATGCGCAGAGCCGTCGGTGCTCCCCTCTATATGCGTAACGTCGACATCCACCGCGATCTGGAGCTTCCCTCCATCAAAAACTATATTACGTCGCTCTCGCGTAAGTATTTCGATCTAGCGCCACACCATCGAAATCCCCTCGTCGTGTCCGCGTCCGATTATAAGCCTCGACGAAAGACTCTCGTGCGACGACCGCGTAACATCCTCACGGACAAGGTCGACGATATCACAAAACGGCTGGCCCGGATCAGCCCGCCCGCGGTTAGGACAGCAGGCTGGCAGGCACCGACAGACAGACACAGACGGCGGCGTCGATGCCGCCAATCACGATCTCTCCACGACCCCGCGAGGGACGTCAGTGTCGTCCTAGGCACTCGCCCTCATGAAAAGTCCCGGTAAACTCCCTAGGTTGTGCAGGTCTTCGGACCAACAACATAAAGTCAAGTCCAATAAAAAAGTAAAAAAAAATAAAAAAAAACTGTGTTCAGTGCTTAGTGTGCTGTGTGAATATTCACATCAAAGGCTGAACAATAAGGGGAAACCCTGCCCAAATAGTTAATATTTGGTATATTTGGTACTTTCTTACCCAAATCTCTCCTTGCATTTTACATTCAAAAGGACTTATTAATATAAGTCGTAAAAGAAGAATGATTCAAAGATCATTCTTATATTGTGTGCTAAACGATACCTATGACTAGGACAGTCGGGTTCCATATTTGATACTAATAAAGGAATGAATTTGTGGATACATCAATAGGAGTTTATATCTTGTGTAAGTATTTATTAACATTTCCATACAAAATTACTTTACACGTACACTCTACATAAACTCATTAATATTATCTCTTATATTTATATATCTTGAATCTGGGCAATGAAGGATAAATCGTAAGGCAAACTAAATCACTTTACGACAAAGACTGCCGCGGATGCGGGAGTTCCTGACACGGTCTTTCGCGTCACTCCACACATCCAACGCAGCATATTCATCTCCGTGACACACAGGTCTTGCTTATGTCGCTCAAGTACTGGCCACGCTTCACTACCATACAAAAGGACAGGTCTAATGATGGATTTATAGACCTGTCCTTTTAATTTAACCGGCATTTTGGGGTCACAAATGACACCTGTCACCCCACGCCACTTGGCCCAAGCTGCTGTGATACGCGCCTTGACGTCTAGGTTGATATCCCCGGATGCACTAAGTACAGATCCCCAATACTAAATCTGATCCATGCGCTTGACCGTATCTTCGCCTATGCGCACGGATGTGGGATCTGTAGTGTTGCGGGCCAAGTACTCAGTCTTCGCCACATTTAGTTTCAGACCGCCGTTCTCTAGCGACGTCTTCCATGCATTTACACGTCGCAACAGGCGCCCCCTGTCCATCCCTGGTCTAGATTACACCGTCATAAAAACCCTAAGTTGTGTTCCGGTATCAGCGGTTAAGTTACAGGCATCCCTATAAGACGGGCAGTACATTAGTAGCACAACTTTGGTGTTGCAAATGTCCATATACGATATTAACTACTTTGCATGAGCAACCTCATGCAAAGTAGTATACCGCAGAATACCGCATATCGTCGGCTTGTCTCTTGTACTTCAGCAATAAAAAGGCTTGTATATAAATAGACTAATGAATAGAGGTGAACTGATTTTTTTAAGACAGGAGAATGTAAGTTCTTGCGGACTAAAAAATAAAATTTAGACAAGCGATGTCGCAGGAAAATTTAATATACCTCTCGATAACTCACCAATTTTCGCGATACTCGCGAAGAATATCCACAGTCCGATCAAAAAAGGCGTTTCCACTCTGTGGAATTCGAATGCTGCTATCACAAAGGTTCTTTCTTTCTTCGTCTTGATAGTAGCCGGGAGGTCGGTTGTGGTATCTTGATGCTGTCGCAGTTGGGTGCCGGGCGGCTCTCCAGGCAACGGCATGACTGGCCCCATTGGCCCGAAACCAAGGCCTGGGTATGTTGAAATCCCATCGACTGCAATGGACGGACTTTGTTTCGTGGTGCTCTGAAACAATCAAGTATATGATTTAATTTATATTTCACCTAATTACTTGCACCTTCGTTTACATTTATTTTTTAATTTCCGCATTTTTATCCGTTCAAGAAGGGAGAAAGATCCTATCTTGCGGCCGGGAGGCCTTCGTAAGAGGCGACTAAAGTGGTAGGTAGCGGCGTAGTGTGGGTGACGGCTGCCCGGGGCGAAAGACAATTTTGCCGCCCTTTTATTTAGGTTTTGTGTGTCTGTGACGTTGTAGGGAGTAATCTCTGTATCTCCTGAACCGATTTCGAAAATTCTTTTTGTGTTGGAAAGCCCACATATAGAGGAATGTCATAGGCTATATAACATCACGCTAGGACCAATACGAGCGGAGTAGTAATGAAAAATCTGCCCGTATTGAGCCGGGCGAGTAAGTAATGAAAAATTCCGTGCTCTTTTCAATCGGTCCGAATGTGTAGTTGCGATAAAAATATGAAATGGTTCAAATATTTACATTATTTATTGTGAAATTTTGCCGCCCCCTAAAAAGTTCCGCCCGGGGCTGGCCGCCCCTGCCGCCCCCACTACGCTACGCCATTGATGGTAGGATATTTGCCCGTCTGGATGGCTACCACCCCTGGTCTAGAGTATACCGCCATAACAACCTTAAGTTGTGTTCCAGCATTAGTGGGCAGATTTCAGTCTTCCTCTAGAGAGCGGCAGCACATTGGTAACATACCTGGTGTTACAAATGTCCATAGACGACGGTAACCGCATTTCCATCAGATGGGCCGCCTACCTATCTGCTGAACTTATACAAAAAAACGTCCGCTACCTTACGTTTTCTCATGTCCGTCCGTATCTGTAAGTATCTATATATATTATCTATATATATTTTTCGCAGAACTAACTAACAGAAATGTGTACACAATAATGTAGTAAAACCGCAATACAAGCAGAAATTGGAAGTGGCGGCCATACATGTGATATAGCTAAGGGTATATATGTATATTTTTCACTGCATATAGTTGTGTGGGGTAGGCTTTAACCAGGTTTTGCTAAATTAAAACGATGTTCTTTAATTACATTTTTTTTAAGTATAAAATGTGTCATTGTTTGACAATTTTGGTAAAGCTTTACTATATCTCAAAGCGAAAGTAGTATTTTTGTAGTGTTCTCTGTTTAACTCTAATATCTCCTACTTTTAAGTTTTTCAGATTTACCTAAGTTTTTTACAGGCCTCTTATAATAATAATAATAATAATAAACTTTATTTTTAGTAACAAAAAACAACTAGGTAGCATAACAAAAATTGTATATGTAGTACAGTACAGCATAAATATGTTTGTGACTGAAACCGAAACTAAGAATAATCTTGTATCTTCGGCCTCAGCACCTTCCCTTCCTTATCAGTACTATTATTCTTCCGTAGAGATGGAAAGTTCCCTACAATTATTCAGGAAAGAACACTACAATAGTACCCTCAAAGGGATCACCCTAACAAATTTTTCCCTCACAGGATGTCAATTTTCCATAGATTTCACGCAAAAAGACGTTTTTTTCCCGTTCACGATACAATCGGGTATCATTGTGTACCCTTCCTTTTCAAGACATTTTGCGGCCCTATTTATTGCTACTCAATATTAATCAAATAAAGCTCTTCGCCCAGTTCTTGGATAACGGTAATCGTGATTCGTTTGTAATATTGTTCATTCATTTTATGTCTTAGTATGTATAGCTATAATTCACGAAACTAATTTATCTTCTTATGGATTGAACGTTTATTTTTATAAAACTTGTAGGTACGTTAATTATATTATACTAGCTGTTGCCTACGGCTTCGCTCGCGTATATTAAAATTGTCATAGTTTGAGTAGTCAAAAAAAGTTAAAAGGTATGAAGGTGAGGCCTTATAAGCCTTGCAGTGAGAAAATACAGGCTAGATTACTTTGAAAACGATTAATTTTCATAGAAACATTCATCCTCTTTTCACCCTTTTAGGTGTTGAAGTTTCAAAAATCCTTTCTTTAGTGCGCACCTATAGCATAGAAAGAACCCGCATTTTCGCGGTCCTAGGCCCAGTAGGTTGGATTGTACATTAATATGTCAGTCAGTCAGTGAGGTCAATTCATTTATTTATGTACAGATTATTTTTATATCTATATAAAAATAAAAATGACTATATCTATAATCATTATTTTCACTTTATTAAAAACCAGAGTTTACCCCGCGGCCGTGCCGCGGGTCAATTGTATTACAATTTTATGTATTTGCCCCCGGAAGATTCACTTCATTTTATATCGGAAATTATCCCATCTCCCGGGATGAAAAGTATATATATATATATATACCAAATATATATATATATATATATATATATATTCTCGGTATTAAAATTACCATACATATATACCGAATTTCAGCCAAATCGGTCCAATAGTTTTTCCGTAAAAGCATAACAAACAGAGAGACAAATTTATTTTTCGGGATAAAATGTATCCTATGTCCATCCTCGGCATCGAATATATATATATACTAAGTTTTAGCCAAATCGGTTCTGTAGTTTTTCCGTGAAAATGGAACAGAGAGACGGACAGACGGACAGACAAACAGAGTTATTTTCGCATTTATAATATTAATAGGGATTACAATACTCTAGCTAGATAGACCAAATAAAAGTTTCAATACACTGTAAGAAATAAATCTTAACACTAGATGGCGCCATAAGTCATTTATAAGACTTTCAATTGACTGACTGATATGGAAAACGTTTTAACTAGCAACGTATCAAAGAGTGATACAAGAATGACCACAGTATTGAGTAGGTGTACTTCGTTATGTGGGATTGACAAGCTTTGAGATTCTAGTTTTTTACTGGGTGATTCTCTTTTTTCCTCGGTAGTTTTTTACATGATTATACTATAAATTTTATTTTAAAAAGATGTACAAATAATTATTTAGAAAAAATACAAACGCCCGAACAGGGACTTGAACCCTGGACCCTTGGATTAAAAGTCCAATGCTCTACCGACTGAGCTATCCGGGCTATAACTACTTTTGTGAAATTATGTACTTTACTATATTTCATCAAATACCAATACGCATTTAACTCATTACGTCAGGACGGATTTAATTTTTATTGAAAGTTGAGTAACGAGGCAATTGAATTCCTCGGTATATTCCATCATTATTATATTTTGCTATGTAGTTAGTAAAAAGTAAATAAGTATAGATAGATTAAGAGCATTATTATTGAGCATTAAAATGTCAATTTCTCTATTTTCACTTTAATAATAGGTTTTATTTGAAATGGAAATAATGAAATTTACTATAAGAGAAAATCAGTAAAAGATTAACCAACATCGTGTCGGTGTGCGTACTATGATCACTATAACAAGGGAGCTCTCACTGGATTTAAATCCTTATACATATTTACGAGGCGGGATAAGCCACAGGAGCGACCTAGTAACGAGTTATAATTATTAACTGTGAAGAGCTTGATGACGTAACGCCTTCTCCGTTTTGACGTCAGCTGATATTGTCTATTACAAATTAATGTTGAAATAATCTCTTTTGAAGCCTCTCAACGCCTACACAAAATTTTAATTATGAAACAGGGACACAATACCGGGTTGAGACAAAAACGCTCGTTCAATCGTGAAACCTCCATTACGAGTGCTTCCCTTTTATCAAACAATGTTAATTGAAAACTTTAAGATTTGAAAGGAATTCCTGTATACAATTTTTGGTGATAACGTTATAACAGACTGTACACAATAAGACCGTACGCGATTTTAAGCCGCGGCATTTTATTCGATTTTTATTTTGACGTTTCGGCCACTTTTCAGTAGTACTTTAGTCTTCTGTGTTCACGGCTACTGAATATAGTCGTCAAAACCGACCGAACTTCAAAATGAAATCAAATAAAATATCAATGCATAGGCATTGCAGCCGTCATTAAAAAAAAAGACGTACTTAAAACTTAGTGTTAATTATTAAACGCCATTTAGATTATTACACCTTCCCAAATATCACCTATAAAGATCCAAAAGTTTCAGAGAAAAACGAGTGTCAGTTGGGGCTTACAAAGACAGATGGACTAATAAGACTATTTTATATTTTAAGACCATGTTTGCCAAAATGACTTCGGAATTAGGGTTGCCAACTTTTGAAGAAAATATATTATTTCTGTTTTTAAGCTGTAAAAATTTAGTACTTATGGGAAATTTAGGTGAAAAAAGAGCACACATTTATTTTTCATTGTTTATTATATATTTTATTTATTGCATTTTCCATGCGTCTTTGTTACTAATTTTTGCTTTGGCCAGTAAAGATCTATTATTTTTAAAATAATCGTAAGTATCTGAACAAAAAGCACGACAATTGAATTAGCGATGAAAATATTCATATTACATATTATACGTATTATTTATATGTATATATTATAAGTATAATTCGTATCATTTCGTTTATATAATTTTCTATAATATATAAGTATAAATACAATTGGCTAAGATATAGTGCGATATGTATTATAGTACGGTTGGCGACCCTATTCGGTACCCTAAAATTCAATTTGATGTCTACTTCTATCTAAATATATAAAAATACTTACTTCGACAGGACTACAACAGCTGATATGCAGCAGCGCGGCAGCAGCGAGCAGCGCGACCGTGCGCCTGCACGCCCGCCTGCTGAGGTTGACACCATGCTTCAGTGACGTCATCGCGCCTCACCTCATACAGGCGACCTCACCTCACACACGTCTATCACTGATTCCTATATTGTACTGATTGCTTAAACTTTTGTACATATTTATTGGTCAGTCTTAGTTCTTAAGGTAGTCTGGGTATTATTTTTAGAGAAGGAAGTTCTATTGGTATTTTCATTCTTAACGTTAACAACGCTGATGTTATTTTAATTTAGATTAAGCGGGATGTTAATTAGTCATTTAAAACATGTTACCTGCTTATAATGCATGTTTTAATTGGATTGTAAATTGTCTAAGATATATCAAAACCATAAAGATTAACAATACTTTATAGACATCATATTTTAAAGAATCGCTCCAATGTTATAAACGTTGAATAATGTTGGGTAATTTTTTGCAGTTTCCAAGCGCAGAATTATTAGGTATATATCATAATACAAAGTCCATAATTATAAAGGTTAGTCGGAAGGCAGTCGTATAGGTAATTTGTTGTGTCCTGCATTAGAAGAAGCATGTACAAAACAGTCAAACTATCTGCTTAGGTATAAAGCAAAACTAACAACGTGGCCGATAATTGCAGCAATTTTCCGCAAAATTATTATACGATAAATTTGCGTATATTTAACGAAATAGACTTACTATTAACTACTCCTCTGAACAATAACTAAAATTGTTCTGAGGATTTTGAAATACTTAATGCAAACAATGTAAAGTCGTTTTGGTTTTCTTTCTTCTTCTTGTTAATAACCAATATATCCTACATCTAAGACATCTATTACGATGTCCCTATCTTTATCTCTTAGTAATAAAATTGAAATGTTTATCTGTAATTTCAACATAAATGCCCAATATTTATATTAAAAATGGTATAAACTTAATAATAATTAATGATATGTTATATCTCAGTCCATTTTATTGTTGAAAAATACAATTAATATAAACTTAAAAATAAACTACCAATTATACTACATAAAAACTAAAACTAAACAAAAAAAAGGAAAAATACCTAAAGATAAGATATGGTCCCAAACCACTATCAATTACTGGAAACGTTCCCAAAAGGCTGGCGGCGTTGCCACGTTGTATAGCAACGCTTAAATATTTGAGCAAAATAGACGCTAGCCTTCTTTCTGGTCCCGTGTGACATCTACTAAACATTTGACGACATCACGGTAGACCTTTAGAGCGTTAGGACTCCATGGACCTAGAGTTTCCAACCCAAATGCCGCAAATGCGTAACCATTTCCAATGGAGGCATATTTGTGGCGTTTGAGGGCCTTCTGTTCGACTGCAGCAGAACCGGCGGTAGTGCACGTACTTGAAAGATGAGACGCCGCCAGAGTATCAACGCTAGTAGCATCCCACACTATGGGGCGACCCATCTTCCCGGGAATCAGCGTCATCCCATCCGGTCGTCGTCACGGCACAAGCCGTTTGGTTCCAAAACGGCAGGTACCCCGGCGGTGACAAGAGTCCGGCGGATGATGTCGTTGAGTGTCGCGTGTCGGGAAATTCTACCGGCGCTTCTGGTGTAGGATAGTCTGTAGTGTCCGAAGCGGTCCACCCTATCCCCGCATTAACAGAGGTAATTAATTAATTATCATTTTCATTATTTTTGTATGTCAATCTGCCTGGATCGAAACGGCTTAGCTGATTTCAGTAAAAAAATTAAGGACTTTAAAGAATCCTACAAACTTACCCCAACTCAATATGAATAAAATCGTTGAAACAGTAATTTTATTTTTAATTTTCGTCTATTCGTTCAAAAATATAAGAGGATATATAGACCTGATTCAAATCGGTGTTTCAGAAAATCAACCCCGCACGGCCGATATTTACTTCGATGGAACAGCGCGTAATAAAACTTCGAGCGTGGCGAAATATTGCAACTGAACATACCTACGCGCACCGCGTCTAAGCGTTCCGCGTTCATTCTAAGGCTGACGAGCACGAGAGCGAGACAAAATATCCTAAAGTGAGACAGATCGTTTATGTGCTTAATGGGTTTTGAAATTTCTTTAGCTTAACGGTTTACCGAGCGCAGTAGTAACTAGGAGATACAGTGTTCGAATCCTCCTCGGGCTGTACGTTTTTTTTCATTTTTAGACAAGTAAACTTTATTAAAATGATGTAATTGTATTATGGAACAACAATGAATCCATATATAGGTATATACTAATACAAATGCGAAATTACTCTGTCTGTCTGTCTGTTCCGTTTTCAAAATTACATATGTACCCAGTTTCAGCCAAATCGGTTCAATAGTCTTTGCATAAAAGGATAAAAAAACAGAGAGACAAATATACTTTTGGTTTTTTTTTCGTGGAACCCTAAAAACGTAGCCTAAGTTCCTTTTTATAACATCAGCTATCTGCCAATGAAAATTACGTCAAAATCGATCCAGCTGTTTCAGAGATTAGCCGGAACATTCAGACAGACAGACAAAAATTCTAAAAATAGCATTTTCGAAATCTCCTGGTCCAATTTTTAGTTTTTATTTTGAGATTGCAAACAGGCACTTCACTTTTATTTATCTGTATAGATAAGTACTATAAAATAATAATAATAGATAAAACATAATAGGGCTAAATAAAACAATAGTTATAAAAGGAAAATGGAGCGAGCACTCTAACTTGAACTATGAACTCTGATCTTCATAATTCTAATTGGACCTACTTATGCAAAACAGAACCAATCCACAAACATGCTAAAATTGGGTTAAGGATGTAGAAGGCTTTCAAAATGCACCTTCTATCGACTCAATAAGAATCATAACGATCTGACTACATTTACAGAATAAAACATTTTTATCACAAAGTAGCTAATCCACAAAACACCAAATGTATAATAAACTAACAAGATCCATGACCCATGGTAATCCAAAAACCTAAAAGGTTTACAATTTATATTTTTTCATAAAGGATCAGACTGCATGGTTCCTTGTATTATTTTTATTTTTTATCTATCAAATAGAACCATGCCGGTTGGTTCTTGTTTGCGTATTGAAAATCAAATAATCCTATATTTTCACAAAGACTCGTATTACTTGGTTTCTTGTTGAAATAATTATTTTTATAACATCTAAGTAATCATGTCCTTTGAATCTGTGTTGTTAAATAAATTTCTTGATATAATTATTTATCTAGTCAATGATAGCTACATAGGCTGTGGGAGTTATTACTTTTTTAATTTAATTTATTTTGTCTCAAAAGACATACATCTTGTGGACTGTTTATTGTATGTGGAACTTTTACCAACTAAACTAAATAAATAAAAATTACTAAACTAAATTTAAAAAAAACTTTTACGAACTAATTTGGTAACTAACTAATATTGGCGATTGCAACGGCAATATTACGTGAAAAATCGTCATCACAGAACGGAACGCTGTTGTTTCTATGATGTGACTTCTTTGGCAAATAAAATTAATACCTCCTATTTTATGTCCAACCATGAACAGAGTGAATACAAGAATACAGAATATGATATCTAGCTGTCTGAATCAGTCTGATAATGAAGATAATGACATACAAGGTATGTAAATCTTATTTTGAGGTTACAAAACTTTAAGTTGTTTCATAAAACTTTTTCTCATTTTTTAAATAATACATTTAAATATTTATTCATAGAACATGAAGTTTATAATAGTTTGAACATAACATAATTAACATCCTTAATTAGAAATCAATTTTCATATCAAAAATCAGTATATGTTCTGTAATATTAAAAAAAAGTTTTTAAATTTTGAAAATTATTAGTTTTCTGATTGTTTTTTTTTAATTAATATTGTTATGAAAAAACTATATAATTAAAAGAAATATGTCTTTTTTAAAGAAATATAAATAAATAAATGAGTTATTCTTTTATTTTTCCATCAAACTATGCCAACGTAATAACAAGGGACCAACCCACAACAAATAATTTTACTAAAAAGAACCATCCAGGTTTTTGTTTGATTAATATGTAATTCGAAATTATTTACATTAAAATTGTACTTGAATATATAGGACAAAATATAATATACAATATTCTAAATGTTTTTCCAAAATATAGACACATTTTTTTGTATGCAAAATTTTAATAAAAACGGCTTTTTCTCAAAACTGTTAGTATGTGGATTGGTTCCATTTTGCATAAGTAAGTCCAATTATCCACATATTATATGTCTACATCATTTCTATTGAGAAACATAGATGGCGCTTTCGAATTTTAATGTTACCGGTAAGATTGATTTAAATACATTTTATTGTCAATAGTAGAAACGTCCAGATGAAATGATATATAAAAATATAGAAAAGTATTTTTATTGCATTTTATAAAATTATTTAAGAAGAGAAAAAGACAATTTTGTCAACTTAGATAAAAAAATAAAAAATTCTACTAGATCAAGTGAAGCTAGTAGGGTTCGAACCCACACAGACTATGATTTAGTCCAGTCCTCTACCGTATACGCCAAATCGAAATTCCGATTATTATTGCTCCTTCATTTATTTAAAATTTAATTTCGAATAGCACGCTCGAGCAAAGCGACGCGTGTACACAACACCAAGCCGTCCGTCGTATTGATAAATTCCATACATTGGAACCGGCAAGCGTGATTTTTGAAGTCATTTATAATAAAATAATTAATTACTAGCAAATTCTCCAAGTAACCGAATAAAAAAACTATAATCATTATATTTCTTATAATATGATATGTTACTGTTATTTATTTTAGCGATGTACGATTAACAGTAATAACAATACACAAGATTGAAGAACACGTTTAGAGGTTACTTTGCAATTATTTTCTATCGAGAAAATTTATCGAAAATGCGTTTTGAGTACATGGATTACCTCAGAAATATGATCAAGACTGACATTTTTTTTTTCACCGCAATAAAGTATGTATAATTACCGTAACAAGGGCTGAGAAATCGATCAAAAAGCGCTTTTTGACTGTTGTCTCGCTGTTAAGCGGTGGGTTAGCTAGTTGAACGTATAAAAAATAACTGAAGTTCGGGTCGTGAAACAAGTCCCACGGAAAACAAAGCGATTAAAACTGACAGCATTTATTTGAATTTTGTTCGTAATCTAGCTTACAAATAAATTTAACAGCTTTAGTTATGTAATATTTAGTGTAATATATTATTCATAACTATTTACATGGGTTTGCTGATGACATAAGTAATTACTCTGTCAGCACCAGCTCTATACAGCGATTGCAGTGCCGCGTTTGCGGGACTATTTTGAGGCGACTAGGTTAACATCAAGCTTATTGATATTGGTTGGCAAATGGTTATTGGACGATGATATAAGGCATTACAATATAAAAGGCAAACGCTTAGGGGTGGCGACGGCCTGGCGCCATCTAGTGACCTTGCTGCAAGAATCTTTCAAGCTGAGCTTATCAATTAAGCTTTTCGTGTTTAGGCGTGGAACAAACACTGCAATTATCTAGAATAATTCACTCGCACTACAAACGGGGCAGCATAGAGGCTTTTAATTAATATAATTATATATCGTTTATCAATTGTATAACAACGTGTAATCATATATAGTTTATATAAACTGTGTATAATCCACACTAATACACCAAATAAAAACTCTACCTACCGAGAACGAAACAAGTTAGTAAAACAAAATTACCTCAATCGCCCTGATTCGCCTTACAATCAATACTTCTATTATCCGTGAAAATCACCCATCACTGTTGAATAATGAAAGTACAAAATGGGGATATAAAACGATCTTTAAGCTGTGGTCGATCCGCTTTTAGGACAAATATCGATTTGACATTTAGGAAGTAAGACATAACTTTCTATAATAAAATGTTGGTATCCACGGTACAGTTAAGAAAATTAATGACAAGTATTTGATCGCAAATATCCGCACCATCAAATTTGCATAATGATCGTGCTTAATTATAAAAGGGGTTGTATTATCTCATTTGCTCGGAAAGACAAAATAGTCCTAAAGCAATAGGTTTGTTGACAGTCAAATAAGTATATTAAGATACTCTCTGGGCTCTGTTTTAGTCATTTTGACAATACCAGTACCTACTCTTTTACAATCTTCATGTCCGTCATCTACCTTTGTACGTCACAGCTATTTTGCTTTGAAACTACCAGAGATGTGACTTATCTAAGATACAAGTATTTGAAATACAGATACAAGACATAAAATATGTATTGTTACGAGCTACAGGACTCGAATTAAAAATGCCGTTGGAACTACTGTAGAATTTATTAGGACTGTACAAACACGTATAAAACAAATACAAATAAAACTGGATGCAACCAGTTCACACTGTACGATTCAATACAGTTCGATACGCGCAAAGTCCGTCGTCTATGTCGCTAATCGAGAGTACTAGAAAACGTCTTACTCGTTTCGTAGCCGTCACTTGACTGCCCGCCCCTCCATTCGGGCATCGTCTTATACTAACTACACAGTACAAAGAAATTGGCCGCGCATATTGAGTTTCTAAGAAATAGTAATTTGCACACCTGCGAACGGCCACAAAGTCGAAAACAATAACAATAAGGATTAGTTCGACGCTAATGATGGTTATAAAACAAGTAACAGGACAATAGCATGTTTTTCTTAATTACAAACTCAAAAGACAAAAGAATTCCTAATCCGGGAAGACAATGGACTGCGCTTACAATAGGCAGCTGTGCGCTTATCTTTGACGGCATGTAACAGTATTTTCATCTTATATCTGGATACTTTTTAAAAATGTATTTTGTATCTTGTATTTAGATACCATTCATCAAGTACCTTAGTATTTTGTAAATACTTTTTTGCTAAAATACTTTTAGTCATAATTACCTATGCATTTTTTTACATTTACTATGACACCATATAGTGAAAATAAAACCGAACGCAACTTTTAAATATAAATCAACCTTTCAAAATACATCTCCATGCGGAACCCGATGGAACTCTTATTATAATTCCATACAAGATCTTTTAGCAGTACAGGAACTTCTTAGTGAAATCATGAAAATGTAGAAATTACCTCTGTTGAAGGAAAACGAAATATACTTTCTAAGTGAATATGTGGACTGTTCAAAATCAATAGCAGAAGGTTATTAAAAGAATGCAAGAGGATAGATATTTGCTATGGTTGTCAGTAGTCAATTGCTGGATCAGCGGGAGGGTCCATAGACGGAGTTTGTTCCGCATAATGTGGTATGAGTGTCTCCAGGGATCTTAATTTAGGCCGACTAGCAGTTCCCCCATGCTACCGATTTCACTGCCTAATGGCTTTTTGAAACGCCTTTTTGGTGTCTCTGTAACCCTCATATAAACTTGTCTCCACAATCACTCCGTCATTGGCGCAGCGGCGCCTTCTCCTACAACTGGTGTATTGGCGGTACGCTAAGATTCACTCTCTGCGTAATAATAATTGTGCAATTTCGTCACTTCACCAGTACACTTGACGGTTGGGCCTGTGAGGGTCCCACCCTCAGCATTGCCGCATCGCACTTTGCTGACATCAGCAATCGTAACTGCTGCTGTTGGACAATCAGGGCCTTTTGGAACACCTCCCGATCTAGACGAGAGCCCAGCGTGGATAGTCCCTGGTTGAGAGAGGTTCCAGTATCTGAGACCCCGAGCTACAGATGGAGACGCTAAATTGTACGTACCAGTGGTCTGATGGCACCACTACTCCCGTCAGTACCCTCCAATCCTGGACATGGCTTGCGACAGCGGGGCTAGCAAACGTGATGTCCATTACGGACCCACTCGCTAGCGCTCACACATGTAAGCAGACCCCAGTTCAGGATCATGAGACCGAGCTCGATCGCCCATTCCGCGAGCACCCTACCCCTACGGCCTGTGGACGCAGAACCCCAAACTCGCGATGTAGCATTGTAGTCCCTGAGTATGACCACGAGACGGAAATGTGCCCGCATCTTCCAACCAGTCTTTGAATTCGACTAGACAGCTATTCGGGGAGAAGTAGACACCCAACACTATTGTCTCCTCGATGGTAGCTGCGACTAAGCTTCTCCCGCTAACTATGTCAATGGGGGGCAATTTGTAGCCATACTCTATTTTCTCTCGCCACTCGCTGTGGCTGCGGCTGGGCGGGCTTGCTTGCCAAAGTCTGCCCCTATGTGGCGACTCTCTTTCGGAGGTATATTGAAACCTCATCGAAGAAAAATGAGCGAAAAAATGTTTGAAGAACTGGTCTCAATTGAAACCCTAAAAATATAATATTTCGTCACATTTGCGCGATCTATTCATAATTCATGTAATAAACTTAAATTCAATAAAATTGGAATTTCTTTCAAAAAGTATTTAAAAGATACGTATCTTTCAAGTACATATTTCAAATACCATCTTCAAAAGTGTAGTGGAATACTTAGAAGCGAATAGATAACGCTGTGCAATAATTGAGGTCGCAAACGTTTCCTGAAACGTACAAAGAATATATACAAATTTTCAACAGTAACACATGGGCCTAGGCCTCCGAGAACAACACTAGCCTCGCTGGAAGATCTTCCTTTGAGACGGAGGAGCATTCTATCTCGCTCCTCCACTCTATACGGGGCACCCCCCTACAAAAGTATCTTGTATTTGGTATCTCAAATACTTATTTTAATAGTATCTTGTATTCAAATACTTTGTATATGGTATCTTGTACATCTCTGGAAACTACGATGAAATTTTACAAGAAGCTGTAGGGTAAAAACCCGGACGGTTGCCTCATTGGGATACTTGCCCCGGTTTTGAAAAAACTATGTTAAGTACATCGGTGGTGTTTGTGGTCTTCTATAATAATTAGAAGTGTTTCTCCAGCATGCTTCGGTACCACGTAACCTGTAGAAATAGGCTCACGCGTTTTGGCCCATAGAAGTGAAAATCTTCCACGGCGAGACTTTAACATTCTACATATTGCTAAAGACATGCGATGAAAAAATTAAAAATTAGGCGACATACATGATCAGCTGAGTCATAAAGAATATTTTTAGTGTAAATAAGCATAATGGATATATAGTCTGTTTTATAAAAACATAATGATGTTCTTTAATTAATTTTTATTAAGTCCATGGATAGGGAGATATTCGCTTCTAAAGTCAAAAGTCCAGTCATATAAGACTGTTCCCTTGTAACTTTTGGACTTTACGGTGGAAGATCGATTAAGTAGTTTTTGAAATGTTGGGTGTTTACGAATCTATAAATAGAAAGAAAAGAAGAAAGAAACTAAATATTTAAAAATCTAAATTATAAATAAATTAATGTAAGGTATGTAACAAATCGCTGCCAGAGAGAAGCTTGTCCAGAAGGCTGGCTGCATTGTCAGGCTGTATGGCAATGCTGATTCGTTGCGCGAAATACGAACCAGCCTTCTGATTACGAGTGGTATCAAAGAGTTTCTTACAAATTTCTTTGAAGAAACCCTTTGCCGGTGGACCCCACGGACCTAAAGTTTCAACTCCAAACGGCACAAATATGTAACCCCTTCCTAGGGTTCCTTATTTGCGCCGTTTGAGATCTTCAGCTGTTGAAGCAGCGTTGCTAGCCCCTGACTTAATCACTGGAAGATGTGATGCCGCAGTGTCAACGCATGTCGCGTACTACACAAATTTGTGTATTTACGAATAAATATTTTTTAAGGTTCTGTAGCCAAATGATAAGACAAAAGACGTTGGTCTAGCAATGCCCCTTAATTGTAATTCGATCGACGAGTATTTATATAAATATGTATTTGTAACAATAAATCTAAAAAAAGTTGTATCGTGTTCTCCTACATTCATAAACTGGTTTTTTTTTCAAACAGCTTCATGTAAGTACACACACGGCATTTTTACAATGATATAATACATATAATCTTTCAAAACTTTGTAGGTAATTTAATACAAGCATACTCGCTTAGATTTCATAATTGCAATTATTCAAATAGTGTATTAACATTGTTTGAAGTAAAGAATTTACAAACTCTAAAAACTGATATAAAAAAGTTCATCGAATATTGTATGGGATGGAATTTATAGAGAAATTTGCAACAGCCCAAACATTTTCCGCATGAGCGTGACCGAGTTGCCGCTCCCACTTCAAACACACAATACCCTGAAATTTATACCACCCTATAAAACTGACGGGCAGGCTTTACCTTCAGACCGACATGACCTAGATGTGTCAATTACCCAGGGTCCGATATTTACCAAAAGTCCTTGCTCCTGTTTTTGACATTAATTGTACAAGTGTATTAATACGTCTCGACATGCTTTTTTTTGTAATGAAAATAACTGCTGCTTTTGTATGACACTATGTTTACTACCCATTTATTTGTTACAGTTTAAAAGTGGACAAAGTTTGAGGTAGAAAAGTACTACTTACAAATAGATTCGTGAATCATAATTGTAAGGGTTAAACCCATCATTTTACAGAAAAAAAACAAGAATATATTATTTAATATGTTCCCTTCTTATAATTAATCGATGTTATTTTTTATAAAGGTGTTTAGAATTTGGCTACCAATTAAAAAGTTACAATTATTACAAAAAATAGTTAGGTATTATATTTCTTGAAAAATAACGGTTTGTTCATGTGTTTAAGAAAATTTGGATTTTCGTTATCGATACTATTTGAAGCGTATTCCAGTTAAACTAGTTATTATTCCTTTTTTGTAAAAAAATCATTGATTTAATATGACGGACATGACAAGTATCAAAATAAATGACACTTTATGCTATGTTTTACAACCATAGAGTATATTAATATAATAGGAGAGTTACAACTATATTAGTATATTTATATATAGTATAGTATATTTATGTATATTATATTTACACAAATTGGTATATTTACACAAATGTCAGTTTCACTAAACGATTCTCCAAAAACGGTCGCTTTAGGGCCTCAGTTATCACTATGCCAGTCGCCTTTCGTCTCGTACCCGGGTTAATAATGTTGCCGATGACTACTTACTATTATTGTATTGTATTACTTACTATTAATCTATATACTTATGTAAAGTATGTACAATAAAAAATTCAAATAATAAAATTTATTGCAATAACTATTTATGTAACCTTTATTGTCAACCCTACTGACCCTCGACGCATGACATCATGAGGCTATCGGCAAACCTTCTGCGCACGGGTAGTATGTATTAGGTTTTTTATGTAGTAATTTAAATTACAGAGTAAGAACGAAACAATATTTTATTCATATCTCCAACTGTCCGACAGGAAACATTATGCCTCCACCGCGCCTCCATCCCAGTACAAAACCAACAGTGGGAAATAAAACGGTATTGATGTATTCTATGTGTATAACAATAAAAATACAGAACTGAAGCGATTCTGGGTATAATATCTACATTTGGGAATTTCCTATGCCTTAAAATTTGCATAAGCAGTGTATGCTTTCCAACCAGGATTCGGAAACCAAGTCATTAGAATATCGCTCTACTTCTTTCATGGCTCTAATAACTTACCCCACGTCGGTAATAATATTTTTTTTTATAGTCAATTATGTTTTGTAGTTTTTATAAAAAAAATGATTATTAATGTAAAAATTCAGAAATAAACAAATATATATTAAATATCATAGTGTGCCTCATATAATTTACACGATACAATTAGAGAGAATAAATAGACATTTCAGAGAATATCTCTATTATAGATATAACTCAATTTTTACAGACAAAATGCTGTTATATGTAGATGTCGCTTAGCACGCTACATACGAGTATATATGTGACGAAAGTTCAAGGGCAATGCAGTAAAAGGCTTGCGACATTGGAACGAAACGAAAACTTTCATGAAGAAAATGTTCTTTCTAATTATTACGAATTATATCTCTGGAGATTGAGGATAACTATTGTAAAATGGCCCCATTTTCAAGAAAAATAAATAAACATCTTATTTACATCATATAACTTTTTTTCACATTTCAGGACCATTTTCTTAATGATTCTTTCAGTCATTATTTTTTATTCTAAAGTCAAAAGATAGAGAGATATTAGTCAGTAGCCACACAAACTCCTTAAAATTGTTTCTAATTTTTCAGTTACGAATTGGAAAATTGGAAAAAAATGAGGTTGGGGGGAACTTCAAAGATACTTTCAATCAAAATTAGTTCAAACATTATCCGTTTAGTAATTAATTTTTGTGACCTAAGGTTATTTCGAATAAATATTTTTTTATGGTTCCATACCCAAATGGTAAAAACAATTGTCTTCTTGGCACAAGTCTGGTATCACCTCTATTAACTTTTATTACATAACATTGATGTAACTCAATATTGCATGCTTATTGTAGATAATGGATACAGAGCGTGCATCATTATACCCGCAGTCGGTTTCATGAAGCGTAGTATTATGCAAATAGGCGCATTGTATCCCATAAAGTATTACATTCATTTAGCCTACCATGTGTTAATATGTTATACCATTTAACATACTACGAGATAATGTTAACACTAAGTTAATTTAGATAGATACTGGAATCTTTTACATTTGCCAAAGTTCATTATCTACCAGCAACCTCAATGGATGGACAATATATGTGTAAGATAAAATTCTAGTTTTGATCAACGATGACTCGTAAGTATGATTACCTAGTAGTTTAGTGGCTAAGACGTTGTCATTCTAATGACGTGAGTTTTAATCCTGATCGAAGAGCATCTGTTATATATCGCAAAAGCAATTATTCGCGTCTAATGATTTTGCAGTTTACCTCTTTCGTAAAATCATTTGATTTTGTTGTTTTTGAGTATGCGATATACCCGTTCTCATACGTCAAATCAGCGGATTTTGGGTATCCGGATCAGGTAAAGATTTGTCACAAATGAAAACAAAGCACACAGACTGTTTAATATGAGACTTCAAAAAATATTACTTGTCCGCTTTGGATACGGTTTTAGCTGAGATAGCAAGTTTTATTGATTTAAATGCCACGCTACTTATATATCGGTAAAACAACGAGGTCAGTCCGCAATTTAAAGTGCGAAGGAAGTGGAAGAAGGAAGTGCGTATTATTTCCTTTTGATGTGGAATAATATCCGAGCCACTTCAACTTCAAATCTTGTATATTCGAATGATCAATAATCACATAATAAAGTATTTTTAAAATAAAACTTATTATAAAACACATTTAAATGAAACATATAAAAAGATATCTTGAAAACTATGAGCATCGAGATAGACAATGTGCGAATCATGGTGTGGCCATCCGCTTGGTGTTGCCACTTGAATATACTACACCTTTATCCTTAACATTCTAGACAAATATCGATGTCTAGTAATTATGTCTGTGAACAAACATTAAGATAGTACAAAACACGCACATTAATAAATAGTTTGTTCGTAAACGACATTACAGGTCATACATCAAAGAAACTACTAAAGCGGTGAGCAAAGTCTGTACGTTAATATTTTAATGAATTACACGAAACTAGTGATACTGTACGACAAGGTTACTTTTATGATTAAAGTATGAAGGCTAATAATGCTAGAACCTGTAAGTAACTTGCCAGATCTCTAGAGAATCATTTACTGTACATTACATTTCAAGGTTTTACCATAATCAACAACGTTAAAAGAATCCCTTCATTATTCTTGAACATAACACTACACATTTAATATCTTTGTATTTGTTTTGTTTATCAAAATTACTGACAATATTAGCTGCGCCATTTCGTACACGCAGGACTTTATCATTTCGGTTGTACAACAAATAAATAGCAGTTTTCATTTAAATTTTGGCATTTATTTTGAAATCACAATTGGTATAGAAAATAAATATATCCATATCTCTCAATTAATAAATATTATTTTGTGTACTTGATTTTTGTTTAGCTTTAAAAAATGAAGCAAAAACCATCCCCTTTATGTAATTCCGTGTGAATTCGACGCTATATATAATTCAGTTAGCACTGACTTTAATCATACAACTATCCCATAAAGGAGTTGCCATCAATTTCCAGAATTACCCCAACTTAGTAAATAAATGATGCCTTTTGTTGTAATACATGTGTAATTAGATCACTTGGGATAACCGTGTTAGTGAGAAATGAAACCCTACCAAAGCCCCGCAACCCAGGGATATGTTTTCTTGGCCCATTAATTATAATTAAACGACCACCGTTTAACTTAAATCCCTCGTGACGTCTAATTAAAGTCAGCCCTAATATACTGCTGTCTTAATTATTCTGAAATTAGAACAATCCATAAAAACTATTTTTGTATTCCAATCCAATCGTTTGATCAAATAGAAAGATCATTCGAAGTTACAAAGGAAAAAAGGAATGTAGAATTTGGCATATGGAATAAGTATATGTCAGATAACAAGAACAGAAGCAGAGACTCGAGTACATCTATATAATATTATAAAATTCTAAACATGCCGTGTATAAATCACGGAGAATATTCTTGTCTATTTGTCTGTTTTTGTTCGCGATTGACATAAAAACATTGATTTGGCTGATTTTGATGAAGTTTTCACTGATTGACTAATTTTTAGATTTAAAATCTGCGCTACGTTTTATCCCGGGAAACCCGCGGGAATTTTTCTGGGAATAATTTAAAGTGGCCAAATTAAAAAAATTAATACCCAATGTGATTTTTTCACTGATCGATATCAAATTTCATGTAATAAAATGTGTGATAATTTTTATCACGAAAATCCCGCAGGAATTTTCCCGGGAACGGTTTGTAGTTGTTCAGGTGCATAAAAATTATCTTATTCCGACGCAGTTTTCGCTAAAAAGATAGCTAACATTCTTTTTTAAATACTGCGGCACTTTGTATTCCGGGAATCCCGCGGGAATTTCAAGTCAAGCGTGGACGAAGTCGCAGGTATATCTAAGTTGTATATATAAAGAAACATGAGTTTTTGGTAGGAACGGAAACATGATCTTGTGCTGTGCAGTTTTATTTTCTAAAAATGGGTAATATTACTTTAAAGTGAACGAACAGTAAGTGCAGGATATTGATTGATTTTCGATTAATAATTATGAATTTATACGAAAATATGAACTGTGTAGTGTATGTGGCATTTCGAGTTGTCATAAGAACTCCGTTGTTTGACGTCAGTCAAAGACCTACAATTTGGTTGAGCTATACTGAAAACTTATTAATACATCAGGCCAGGCTGTATGGACTAACTTTTGCCTGCTACTGTAGCGAATAAAACAACAAAAATGACGAGAACAATAATCAGATTTTGACGGGATCTTCGATATAGTTTTATATTGAAAAAATATCTAATAATAATAATCATTTTATTTCGAATCAATTCAACATTCAATTCATATGTTGGTTAGTAAAATCACATAAAATAGAAATACTTAAGATTAGTGTTAGTAGAAATTATAGCCTAAAATTTTGTTACAATTGTTGAACTAGCTTTACATTTGCTAGCACAACAATTGAGAACGGGCACATCAAACCTGTCAGCCAGGACTTACTCTAATAGTAATACCCACAGGATTTTAAATTGGTCATTGTTGTTCCTCGTCTGAAAAAGATCGAACACACTTCTTGGCTTAATAAGTGGCTAATCAGTCACATTCTATACCTTAAGGGAGTTCACGTAATATAAAGATAACATAGTTACGAAGAAATGAGTTTATAAGAATACGAATATATATAAAAAATTATTTACAAATTCGCATCTTACAATTGAATAACAAAACAGACAATTCCCGTGAAATTAACTGGGAGTTTAATTATCATTTAGCTTATGCAGTAATTCTACCGGCCTCTGAAGCGTAATAATAGAGGCCGAAGTATGGTACACTGGTTGCGTGTTTCAGCTTTTAGCCATTTCGAGAAACGAAAGTATTTTGTCGAAATTGTAAGAGTATTTTCATTATTCTAGCTCCGTACAAAAGTGTGATACGTACATAAATGTAAAATGGATTTTGTCTTATTGTTGGTTTTGTTTTTTATAGGTTTAGAAATAAACCGATTATCATGAAATTTGACATATTATAATATAATATTTTCTTAAGTGCTCGCAACTAGGACACATAATAAAATTACTTTTTAAAAATTAAATTAAATATACCGCGCTTAAAAACGTTACAACGTAGTTTTATTATATAATATGTTCTTCAATAAATGCGTAGATTGCGTGTATGCTTATAATAGGATTTTTGAAATTCACGCGAGCAAAGCATCGACAAATCTAGCAAACTGTTTGGTCTAACCACAGAGTACATTAATATAATAGAAGTTAAGCTTACGCGTAGAATTAACGAAGTCGTAGTCTCGGATACTCTGTACTAATCTCATATATTTTATTTTGGCTACATATTGCATTCGTAAGTACACGACTTGCGGTTGTTTTATACATTAACTTTTTATAGATTAACATATTCAATCAAATAGCCGTTATGACGCAGACAGTAATACGAGTATCACTCATTGAAAGATACCCAAATGTGTAATGGCGTATGTAATTTATTTGCTTAGCCGCCCCTACTTACTGCTAAAACAATGAAAACGACAGTAGCAAAATTGTAAACCATTTAAATATAAAATTATGTTTTAGCGGTTTTATTTGATTTTTATATTGTTTAAAATATAAATTATATAATTTCATTATATAAAAACGTAGTTTTAATTAGTCGTGGAAACTTGCGAAATTACCATTTATATTATTTAAGTTAGTTTTATCTGCGGCTTCGCTCGCATGGAGTTCTGTTTGTGACAAGAAGACGTTATGAGTATTTTTTGTTAAGAGTAATTAGTCAGCTCTGAGCACGGCGGTAGGTAAAGCTGATATAATATAGTTAAGATAGTGCCCTATCTATCTGCTTATTATTTGTTGTCCTATTTCATACAGTATAAGTAATAAAGCAAGTACTTAACTTATGACTCCAATAAATAGAATTACCATAGAAAAAATAATAATATTGCATGCCTAATGAGGCAAAATGTATTGACACTACAATAACATAAGACCTTATACTGTACATAAATTTTTGTCAATAAATTATTATATTCTATTCTATAAAATGTAGTTACTTTACTAACTCTACTACGTTGTTTTTAAAATGAAGCAACTTAAACGTTTAATAACATCTGGAGACTATGCTAGTTTAAACTTTTCAGTAGTCTAGACTGCAGTGTTTTCCATTTTCCTTTTATTCGTCCCTGCTGATTGAATGCCCTCTATCCAGTCAACTGTGAACGCTGGTATTATGGCCGGCAGATCGTGAAACCCTATGTTGCTTTGTGTAAATATTGTTCACTTTAAAAAAGATATTTATAGTACTTCTCTTCTCCTGGCACTAAATAATCCCGGTTATTGCCATTTTCTGCTTTCCTACTGAATCTACTCCACTTTACCGTTACACGTTCTTTATGCGTATTTTATATTAGGGCGTTGTCAATAGTTAATCAAAAAGGGGTCTCTCATACAAATTTAGATTGCACATTTATTTATTTGCCCAAAAATTATATAAGAATGTAGTAGTAGGTACAGTCGATCTCGATAATTTGAAACTCAAGGGACCAGAGATAAATTTCAAATTGTCGAGAGTTCAAAATAACAAGCGTTTATTTATGGAACTTATGGAAAGACATTTGTTCTTCCTTGGATTCATTTTAATAGCACAAATCAAACATTAACATGACTCAGTAACGTTTGAAAGAAGACTGGAATGCGAACTTACTCATATCTCATTTATGTAAACAATTGATAGGTCTGTACATGTATGTAAACAAACTACAGGTAGGTTCATGATAAACGGTTCAAATTATAGAGAGTAGGAAAGTCCGGACTTCAAATTATCGGATGTTCGCGAGCAAGATAATATTCCTTCAACTTCAAATTACCGAAGGGGCCAATTAACATTGATTTTATTCAATTTATCGAGTATTTTTCAAGGGAACGGAAAAAAAGTTCAATTAATCGGGAGATTCAAATTAACGAGTGTCAAATTATCGAGAGTAGACTGTACTACATTACTACAATACAATACTAGATTCTAAACCAAACCAAATTTGATCGTCGAAGAACAATAGTTAGTGATATTATGAAAAAATAGGTTTTTCTACTCCTTGTTTTTACGTTTTATTGTGCTTAAAACCTAATTTTTAGATTAAATAACTTAAGCACTAAAAAGGTTGTCATCGAATCGCCTTCCATTTTTGTTTAATTTGCTCTAAAATATTGTGTTTGAATACAAAGAAAAGAACATAAAAGTTATTCTCTATGTTTGAAAAGGTACATGTAGAATATAAAATGAACTATGGCGTCATCTTGTCATCTAGGGTTTATTTTGAGGCTGTATATCCACAACAATTGTCTATGTGTCGGTCAGTCGTATAATTTTGAGTAACATTATTATAAATAGTTTGTCTGTCAGCTATTATATACTTATATGAAACCAATATTTTACTCCAAGCCAAATATATAAAAAGAAGCTTTTCAGAGTTAGTAGGTACGTTTTCCCGTCAGTCCTATAAGTAATATCTATCACTATCGAACTGTAATACGTGTTTATTGTTTGTTTTGTATGTTTATGTGCGTATATATTTTTATAACTATATTATATGTATTATAATTATTTTATTATTATATTAATATCTATTTCAACTGCACGCTAACGCTATCTATGCAATTAGATCTTGTCCATCTAAAGGTTGTCTGGAAGAGATTGCTTTTAGCAAAAAGGCCGCCCATTCTACTAACTTTTAGGAAGTAAGTTTATTGTGTATTTTTCTATGTAATGTTGGTGTACAATAAATAGTATTGTATTGCATTGTATTATTTAATCAAATAAACTAAAGACATGAGATTACATAAGAAAAGAATGAAGAGTCAAAATAAATCTTACTCGAGAATTCAAAGCGCCTACCCAAAAGTGGCTTAGAGAATGTCAAATTGTCAAAAACCTCGTTTGTCACACAGGGAAAGATAAAATGCGAATAAAAACAGCCCTTCTTATGGCTCAGCCAAAAGTTTTCACAGTAATTGAGCACCTGCGGGAGCTAAATTGGTCTATGAATTATACCCTAAAGATCTATCTATTAACACAGTAATTTGGGAAACAAGATTTTCTTTGTTTCACGGTAACACATATCGCATTTATATTTTAAAATCATTCTGCGCTTAGACCAGACTTTTAGACTGACAGACGGAAATTCTAAAGACGGCCATATGGTTAGGCATCGTATACATAATAGTTTACATTTAAAATCTGGCATTAAGTATTTTATCAGTTTTCACATAATTCAAACTGGTTCAAGCGCGGCATTTTATTTGATAAATACCAAATAAAAAACCAAATAAAATGCCGTGTTTAAAACCGTTAAAACGTAGTTTTAATTATCTGACATTAATATTGTTATCTCAGATGGACACTTCAATTGTATTTATTTGTATTGATACGTCCTACTGACAATAAGAAAGTAGTTGTAAGTTTTTCTATGACACTACTGCTTCATCTGGAATAATGTTATAGTTATTGGCCATTTCCCGTAGATGTTACCTAGATGCGATATTGTTATACATTTTTAATGACACTAAATATTGACAGATAACGTATGTATATACACATTCTTTTTTTCTTTAAAACCGTCAGAGAGTTTGTGACTCGGGACACCGTTACATACTACGGAGATTTAGGCAAGACCGTCCTCTGTTCAGGCTGTGCGGCTCTGGAATGCTCTACCGGCAGATGTGTGACCTGCTAAATCTATTCCAGACTTGTGAAAGACCACTATCCAGGGGCAGATTGGGCCGGAAGGGCCTGGATGGTTGACCACAAGCCTGGGGCCCGAGACTAGATGATGGTAGATGGGATACTATCGGAAAATACTGAGATACACAAATTGAGATAAACAAAATATAATATTTAATTATCAACGATGTAATAAAGATTCCTTACTTGCGTAATGCATTCAGTTTCATCAGAAATACGTTACGTTCGTTAATTGTTATTTATAAATGTTGCAGGAATCTATAGAGTTTCTAAGAAAATCTAAAAATTAAATTTCATTTTTCTTTATCTATGAAACAAGGTAAAATGTAATGCATTACGCTATAATGATACGTCTAAATAAGTTGATTCGATCAAAAGTTATTGTTGTTCAGAAAAAAATTCAAAACTATTTTGAGGGGGTTTGCTCAGGTTCAACCTTTTTCGAATTTTTCTATTTCATTTCTTTCTAATTGTATGAACGAACTATCTGATCTAGTTTTATATTTAGATCGCAAGAGCTGGGACCTAGCCTGGCGGGCCTCCTATTCTACGGTTGCCGCAAGCCCCGCAAGTCACGGAACCAGAAAGGCAGAGAGGTGCGCATACGTCACGCGGGTACCGACGTCAGTCGAGGTCCCAGAGGCGCAGATATGCACAAAATCTCCCCCCGTAATACCGCTGCCCTCTAGCATTTAGGGAGCAGAGGATTCTTTACCCCTGTTGATGAAGTGAGTTTGCCTGTCCCGGGGCATTCTCAAGCACTGATGCGCTATGACCAGCGTGGGCGTAACTACGTTCTAAGTCTCACGCTCTTCTTACCACAGCGCGGGGCACATGGGAGGAGGGTGGTCTTAGTGGAGTATTGAGTCTCCACACAAGCCGGCGATTTGACTCTGGTGCCCATTCGTGGTGTCACCTCTCGTCGCTTTGGTCTAATCTCTAGTAAAGGACCCGGTAGCGTGCGAAATGCATTTCCCCCGCCTCAAAAAAAAAAAGCTAGACATGCCCCGTGCATGCATGGGCCCGGCTGGCAAATGCCACCTCGACTATATTGCCAGTCCGACGTTGGTACTATCTAACTGTATAACGTGTTTATTATTCGTTTTGTACGTATATATATGTACGTACATATTTTATAACTATATATGTATAATAATTATTGGGTCTTATTAGATATTATTATTATAGTATCTAGTTTAACTGCACGCCAACATTATCTTTGCAATTAGATCTGGTTCGTAAAAAGGTTGCCTGGAAGAGATAGCTTTAGGCAATAAGGCGCCCATTGTACTGCCCTAGTATTTAAGCTTCTTGTGTCTTTTTTCTCTGTTATGTTGATGTTTAAAGAGTATTCTATTGTATTGTAATGTAGTTTTCCGTTAACGGCGTTATTTTTGACGCTATAAATAAGACGCTTTTACCACATTCAATAATTAAAACATTATCTCAAGTGAAGCCCGAGCACTATAACAATAAAACTCAAATACACATCATCAATCACTCTCTCCGATTGTAACAAACGACCTTGATTAATATCACCGTACATCATTGATTTTTTCTACAATAATGGTGTTCCTGTATTGTCCTACTTGGGTTGTACACAGCAAAAAAGAAATGAAGAATATAATACGGTAAAATATGCTTGTAACACTATTACACGCTTTTCGGTAATAACATATAAGAAAATCAGCATAAAATATTCGAATCGGTTGCGAGGTTCTTTTTCATTATACTTCCATACTTCCTTATTTATTTCGTCCGTCCTTCGGTCTTCATATTGTTACGTGCGAGCGGGGGGACGACAGCCGTACGTGCTTCTTCTCCGCAGGGTTCCATCTACACGCACAACTAACGACGCACTGTTCCAACGATAAGATGTCTTGCTCACAATACCGTCGCCGACATTGCGTAGCTCCTGCTGCTGCGGTGCTCAACTCCGATTTTACCGCACATAGCTCACTTCTGAATCTCTTTTTTAACTATGCTAAGCTCCTCCTTCACTCAACTACCCACTAAACTTTTCACTAAACTCTTTACTGTCTTCTACTAAACTCTTCTTCCAACTCGCTAAGCTTGTTACTATCTTCTATTAAACTTCTCTCCCAACTCTCTCGTATCGCACTTGTTGCTTCACTGTCTTCCACTGAACTACCCCGTAGGCGCGCCTTACGCTGCTTATATACCCGGAAGAATCTTCTAGAATCCATAAAGTCGATCTTCTTTTCGTTTTTCTTTTATTTACTGTCTATCCATTTCTAAACATCTATCTATCATCTATCTGTCTTTTCCTTCCTGAACCTTCTATTCTAGAATTTCGATCTTCATTTCCTTATTCTCTTGTTCATCATCTATCCCTTTCTAAAATGTATCTGGCCTTGTGTTTACCTTCCAGAATCTTCTAGCTTTTTCGAAAAGTCTTGAGACCGACTTACACTGCCAGAAAGTTCTACCCTCGGTCGCCACAAAATCTAAGTCATTTTTCTTAGAAACTAGGTACAGGGTCTACATGAATAAAATTTTACAGGAAGGTGTATTCTCTTTGACGTAACAAATTTATATAGCGAAATCACGAAAAAAAGACTAGCACTAGCAGTGGGTACCATACACGAAGCTAATTGTTGACACTTATCTAATATAGTATCCTTAGTAAAATTAAAAAAAAAACCACAACAATATTCGTTTTGTTTTGTAATTAAGTTCATATGTAGCGGAATATTAGCTCCCAAAAATCATGAAAATTGTGTTCCCTCTAACTTATAAACTAGAAGAGGCTGATAAAATTGTAGTGTCAGAAATACTTTCATCGATAATTTGGTTTAAGCCATAACCGTTCAGTAGTTTTTAAGATATGAAGTATTTTCGATTAAATGCTTCTTTTGTGGTACTGCTGCCAAATAAGGAAAACCGGGGACAAACTCTGAATCATAGTTCGTGGACTGAGAAGCAGTTTCCAGATTTATTTACAAATCTTTTTTTTTAAGTATGTACATACCTATTAACATTAACTTGGTAGACCAACACAGGTGTTATACAGTGGTACCATTACACTTAAGGTTCCAGTTATATAAATAAGACGTTATGTGTAATTTAAACGCATATTAGTAAATAATAGGTTGGGGAAAAAGTCTTTTCGCATATAGTATGTGTGAACTTGTAATAAGATCTCTTTGGCTATACCATTTGTATCTGGCTGGTTTTGGTATCATTAAAAAGTTTTAACTTTAAAGAAGACAATTCCAAATTCAAATTAGGTAAATGTGTGATTTTCATTTGTTTTTCTTATTGTTAAAATGAGTGAATCTAATGAAGAAATTCGATACATTTTAAACTTTTACTACAAAAAAGGTAAAATAGCAACACAAGCCGCGAAAAAAATTTGTGATGTTTATGGACCTAATGCAGTATCTGTGAGAGTAGCGCAAATTTGGTTTAAGCGTTTTTAATCCGGAAATTTTGATATCAAAGATGCACATCGCTCTGGTCGCCCTGTTACGGACAAAATTGATGCCATTTTTGAAAAAGTGGAGCAAGGTCGGCATATCAGTAGTTAAGATGTAGCTGGAGAACTGGGAATTGACCACAAAACGGTTTTGGCGCATTTGAAAAAAGCTGGATACACGAAAACCTCGATATTTGGGTGCCTCACGAGCTCACTGAAAGAACCCTAATGAACCGTGTACTCATTTGTGTTTCTTTATTACGACGTAATGAAACCGAACCATTTTTGAAGAAGCTGATAACTGGTGATGAAAAGTGGATCACTTACGACAAGAACGTGCGAAAAAGATCTTGGTCAAAGGCTGGTCAGGCTTCACAGACTGTGACGAAACCCGGGTATCCTCGCAACAAGGTGATGCTATGTGTATGGTGGGATTGGAAGGGCATTATTCATTATAAGCTGTTACCGCCAGGCAGGACCATCGATTCTGAACTGTACTGCGAACAACTGATGAGATTAAAGCAAAAGGTTGAGAGAAAGCGGCCGGAATTAATCAACAGAAGGGGTGTGGTTTTTCACCATGATAACGCTAGACCTTACACATGTTTAGCTACTCAGCAAAAATTACGAGAGTTTGGCTGGGAGGTGTTAATGCATTCGCCGTATAGTCCCGATCTTGCACCTTCAGATTTTCACCTGTTTCGGTCTCTGCAGAATTCCTTAGGCAGTGTCAGTCAGTGTTAACATTGCAAAAGGACTGCCAAAACCACTTGTCGCAGTTTTTTGATCAGAAGCCCCAAAATTTTTATAGCAATGGGATCACGTCCCTATCTACAAGATGGCAAAAAGTTATCCAACAAAATGGCACCTACATACTTTAGTCAAATGTAAATAAACTTTATAAAAAAAACATTTTGAATCGTTATATTAAATGCGTAGAAACTTTTTCCCCAACCTAATAAATACTTATTCGTTACCAGTTGTTATAAGTTCACTTACCATCTGGGTAAGTGAACTTATAACAAAAATCAAATATTCAAAACATAACTATTTTATTAAAATCTTTAGTGTTCTCGAAACTCGAAACATGAGCATACTATTGACTATCCAGCAGTGTCGTTGCAAACTTCATAAACGAGATAATTCTTTGTTATGTACTTGTGCTCTCAATGCACTTCTTAAACAAAAGAGAGTTATTTTGCGCAAGATGCAGTTTATAAGACATTATATATTTTATCTTCTGTTCGAAAATTCAATACTTGTATACATACTTTATAGCTCACTAACTTTTAAGTTCAAGCAATAACTATTTTATTAACAGCTCAAAACTCAACTTTGAATCTGTGAAACAGATGATAAGAGATCCCAAAGCGGTTTGGTAGGTTTCACACATTATTATTATCGAAACAGGTTTCCACATGCTTGGATTCATTACCACGCGAAATTGTAACTCTATGCATACTTTTTTATTCAGACAAGTATATATTATTTGCGTGTGACCACGATGTCTTCGTACGTTAAGTTAAAATATGGTCTAGGATAAGTACGCTTAACTAGAAGCATAATATCGGCGTCAGTGTAGGAACTTGTAACTACATTTTCTGATGACATTATTTTTTTTCTTCAAGATTGTTACATATTACATGTAGGCATATATCACAATCTTGACGAAAAAAATTATATCACCAAAAGATGTAGTTACAAAGTCCTGTAGACGCCAACAATAAGAAAGATTCATAAGAGACTTTACATTATGTATATTTATGTGACTTTGATAGCTTTACAAAATTATAATTCCAAATTAAAATATCTAGCTTGGTTTATACTAATATTAAGCAAGTCGTTTGTAATAAATTATCAACCCTTTCTAGTTTGGTCCGAAACAAGCTTAACTTCAAGTGTGTAAATGAAATTAAATTATTCCTTAATATTATTTAATTTATTCACTTTGCGTGTGACAAGTTGTTTGTCAGTAATAAAGGTGTAATATCCCCTTAATTTAACACTTAATTTGTTAATAATAAATTAGTGTAAAATAAGTATGTAGGTACTTGAAATTTTATGTCAATGAATAAAATAAGTGCCCGAGGGAAATTTCTAAATAAAAACTAACATTTACGTGAAAACTGGTCATTACGATAAGGACGCGTAAATATGAATGACCATTTTCAGTATTTTTGTCTGTTTGTCTGTCTAAATATTTGTCTTGAATAAGCTTAATGGATTTTGATGAACATTTTAGGGATTATAAAATAGCGGTTACCATCGCCTATGGACATTTGTAACACCAAAACAACCAATGTTCTGCTGCTCTCCAAAACTGGAATCTGACCACTAGTGCTGGAACACAACTCAAGGTTGTTATGGGAGCATAGGTACTCTACACCAGGGGTGGTAGCCCATCCAGAGGGTGAAATACTGTACCACCAGACTATGGGGTGTTTTGGCGGTTCTTACGACAGGCCGCCTGGCTGCAGGAAATTATATTCTTTCTCCATCCTAGACGGATAACAAGTCGATTTAAAATTTTTTTTTTTCATATCATGACCACGACCTACATTGTCTGCATCAATCTTAACAAAAGGCCAAAGCTCTTCATTTAAACACGAAGACTTCAAGTTTGATCTTCGCCTTTGAACTTGGGGGTTGGAAAATATTTTGAGAGCCTTCTTATGTTATGAGAGTTACCTAGCATAAGACGTGGAGACGATGTTATAGTGTTGCAAGAAAAAAAATTGGATTTGTTTTTGCCTTGTCACGTGGTTTATTCCAGTGACGTACTTTTTATATACGAAATAACAAGCTATCGATTAAACAATCGAATACCATTACCAATTACTATAGAGTTGATTAACGCCCGAACAACTCTAATAAGGGCATGGAATTATAGAATTCCTAGTTTTGTACTGACAAAAGTATATTATCCCTTAATTATATTCATGAATCTAAAGATAGAACACAATAAAACGAATATTAATAAATTAGATTTAGGCTAAGTTTTCTTTATTGTAATCGTTTGTAATATTGTAAATAAATAAGATAATATATATCTAGTTTTATTTCTAAGTTGTGTGCAATAAATTATATAATAAATAAAATTAGTTCAATATAACTATCTCTTTTAAAAAATAAGTATATGTAGTTGTAGGTATATTCTTGCTTTAAGCATTTACAGAAATACTAGTAAAAAAATTAAATATCTATAAATAGCGAAGCACTATCGAACCTTAGTAATCTTATTAACCATGTTTTTACTAATAACAATTAATTTGATTTAACATTACAGTATAATAAACACTATTAAAATGTCAATAATTAACTTTATGAAGTATCAAATAGATAATATATACACTATAGAAAAACAATGTCATTTTTTGTTGGGAATTTTGGCCAGGCAATGCCCGTGGGTTTAGACCTTACGTCACAACAGGGACAGTGTTATATAATACCAAATTTTATCCTGTATACCTGCCTCATATTCCCGATATCGACACCAAATTAATTGAACAAAAGATAACACGCGGCTTAGACGAAACTGATTGACATTTACCCAATAATTTAAAAGCAATAAATGACAACTCCATGATCTTTCTTTCACTAGACTGGGGTAATAGCAGAAAATAGAATTGTAAGTTATATTTTAAAGCGGCAATCAAATTGTATCAACATAACAACGTATCGATTTTAAAAGATGGACCGCGTAGCATTTACGTAACGCTTATGTTAAAAAAATGCTTAATAATCGCGTGCATATAGGTATATGTAAGTACAAATTTACAGGTCATGAATGTGTATTGTTATTACTATCCAAAAACATTCAGCGCTATAATAAACAGTATTTGCAATCATCTGTTTTTGTGATGTGGCCATGTTTTAAGGTGTATACAACATCAGCGTTGCTGCGGTAGTTTTAGTACTATACCAGGCTTGATGCGATGTTTATACGTCAATACTTGGATTCTTAAAGTCTTTGGAATCTTTTGAGGAGTTTTTTTTAAGGGTTTGTTGTAGGGGTTAGTCCGGTATTGATCGCGGTTCGCGATAGGGCGCGAGGTTCGCGCGGGCGGCTCGCTGCGCCGCGACTGCCAGGGCGGCCGGAGCCGAACGATAGTCCGCCGCCCGCCCTTCGCCTTTCGCCCCTAGACTGACATGGACCGGCGACGGCTGCGCGCAATTTTAACACGATTTACACTTTTCGATACTGACTAGTCGGTTTATATTTAAACAAATAGATATGGAGGATTTTGACATCGGTAATACCTTTGTGTTATTGCATGAGTTCAGCAGACAGGCCGACGATCCACCTAATGGAAAGCGGTTAATATCGCCTATGGACTTTTGTAACACCAGAGGTGCTAACAATGCTCTGCCGCTCTCTGAAGGGAGACTGAAACCTGGCCACTAATGCCGGAACACAACATATTGTAGACCAGGGATGGTAGCCATCAAGACGAGCCCTAACCACCTGGATGTGGTTTATTTTATCCCATCTTACGAAAAGCCGCCCGGCCGCAGGAAATTGTATCCTTTCTCTGTTCTTGCACGGTTGAATTTCATCATACCTTCATTTTATAATTTTCCATATAAAGGATTGTGTTCATGAAATTTGGTAAAATATGCACAAAAAAATGGTAAATATATAATATATGTAAGTTCATTTACATCCCTCTGCTGGTCTCGGATGCCCCAAAAATTTTTTGAGTAACAGACAGCATGCACTCCACGCTTCTTCGAGGCGGATTACTGGATTACATTTCTCATCAATAATCACGATTATCATATTTCCTCGCAACGTTTTCCTTCACCATCAGCTCTGGTGATTGATTGAAACAATTGGCTCTCTGCTGCAATTCGAAACCACGTCCTTGAAAATTATTGAACCACAACGTTGCATCATTCTAAAGTAGTTAAAAATATGGAATCAGTAGCCTTTGTATACAATAAAAAAACGACTACATAATTTCCGCGATATGTATAAAATGACAACGGAAGTCGATTGTTCCTTGATTATTCACAGCTTTGCATGAATGGGTTAAGACAATGACGTCATTGAACATTATTGAGGTCTAATAGAGGCGAGTACCACTTTCAGTTAGGATCAAGTACTGTGCGGTCGTAATCTTATACATTTCTTTTAAAATACTATAAAAAGTCAAAAGAATTAATTATATTAAAGACAGATATATTTTAAATTTAAGGTGATCGGTATATAAAACAATTAAAGGTACATTATATCCTACAATTACGAGACTATTTGACATTATTAAAACTATTCGAAAGACGCCAATAATTTTTGTTATTTTTATATAGTGCTGGAAAAGGAAATAAACATGGCCGGCGTATTATTCCTTGTGTGCATACCACGTAAAGAACATGAATGGGATTTAAAGATTAGTGATAAAACGATAGTAATACATAAAAGAGACAAATCAAAAGCAAGTCCAAAAAATTCACATCAATCCGAGAATTATCAACAAGCTGATGTTAGTAACGTTGTTATATCAAAATGCAAATCCACTGATTGTTTGCATACAAACGATGTGGTTGAAGGTCTATACACAACTCGTAGTGAAATTAACATCAATATAGAAACGGAGAATAATAAGGGTTATTTAAAAACTTCTTGGGACGAGATAAAACAAGTCATCAAACCGAAGAAAAATAAATTAAAGATAAATAAACCAGTTCGTGGCGTAGACATTCGTGATGCATTCCATTCTGATACCCCACTAGAAACGGTATGTAAAGAAATGTAATCGCTTCATTAAAGCTTAACAGTTAATAAGAGCGGGGCTTGTAATTCCGTGCCAGCTTTTGTCGGTTCCTGGAGCAATTTTGACAAAAAGGGAAGACTTATAACATCTTCATGTCCGTCTTTCATTCGGTCCATCCGACTTTGTACATCACGGCCGTTTTTCATAAAAACTACTAAGTATATATAAAAGAGATTTAACAATAAGTTATATTATACATACATACTACTGTATGCTGTAGTGAAATCGCAAAAAAATAAAGATCCTCTAATCTTTATTTTTTTGCAAGCCATACTCTTTCTTTCTCTCTTTTCTTTCACCTTCTCCCAATTATTTGGAGTCGGCACAATTTCTCTATTCTGGCGTAGGTACTACGACCTTTGATACACCTCAAACTATCATGTCATCCTTCACACAATCTACCCATCTTATTTTGGTCTACCTTTACATTTGTACCCATCAAATGTACAGATTAACATTCTTCTTTTTGTCACGTGACTTTCATCCCTCCTCATTACATATACCTACCACCTTCTTCTTCCTCTCAATTTTTCAATCATGGGTGAAACTTTCAAAGATCTCCTAGATGGAAGTCATACCTAGGGTTGAAATTTTTTTCAGTATCTATATAGGTATTATAATTTTATATCTTATCATACATATAGATCTTGTAGGGGTTATTTTGAAAAAACATAACGATCTACCTTTATGACTTTTGTAGTTAAGTAAATAGAAGGCGAGAAATATTCTGTCAAAGTTGTAAAAATTCTGTCCGCCTCCCTGTTCCTACCCCGTCTAGGTTGTAAAATTTAAAATGGAATATTCTGAAAAACTCAAAGTGCTTGAAAAATATTTTCAATGAAAATTAGCCATTAACCAGTTTTTGAGAAAGTGGGTCTTTTCGATGAAATAGATATATTTAAGATTCCATAGCCAAATGACAAAAATAGTGAAAGTTCATCTTCTCCACAGAACTCTTCAAATTACGTGGACTACTACGCATTTCCCGTTTTTTATTAATAGAAATAAGTTAACTTTGCAATCGACAATTTTTAGATACGAATCTGTTTAGTCTTTATTCTAGTTTAGGGTACGATGGGTATGATATACCCTTGTGGATACGCCATAACACCAAAAAAACAGAATTTAAAAAATTGGAGTTACAAGCCATTATAACTTATAAACTTGAAAGCGAGTAAAATGACAGAAATCATTAGGCATGAATAACATAATGATTTGCTTTAAGAATCCTAAGATACTGGCACTCTTCAAAGTAATAAATTATGCCAGAACAAAGGGATGTCCAGTATAGACAGTTTCTGTCTAGACAGTTTGCGACTACGTTTTTAACGTGAAACACTTTTAAATAGTAATGTATTTTTTAATCCTGTTGTAAAACACATCAACATAATTGAACGTCAAAACACGTACCTCGATCAAATAAACACAACTCAAATTACCTAATTGTGATTTTATCTCCTAATAGTATGAACTTGATTGTAAAGTGGAAGTAATTTTATTCTATGGAAAAATACTAAATTTATTTTTTAGATTCTTTCAGAGATAGTAGAGCGGCTCGGAATACAAAATGCTGCTTGGATCCTCACAAAGGACAATAATTTTTGGCAGGTGTGTTATTACAGTTCAGTAACGTAAACCTTACTAATATTGTCATTTTTGTGTAAGTCATAACAAATTACCTTTTTGAAACGACTTGAAAGAAGGGGGTGCTCAGTTCGTTGTGTAAATATTTTTTACATTATGTTTATTACATGAAAGTTGTTTTGAATTGATTGTACAATGTGTCACCTATTCAATTACGACTAAGTCGTTAATTTTGCAATTAATTCTAAGAATAGTTTCTTGATATTTTAATGGTGCTTAGTAAAACGTGATGGTCATCGAAATAAGGCGCAGTTTACCATTAAATCGCCTCGCACAATAGTCGTAATGCCAAAGACTTTTTATACTCCCATTATAACCAAATAGAGGTCCCTTCAATGGCTTCGAGGCAGAAATTATTTTGCATATAATCTCTTCACGTTGCCAATATTTTTCAGGTCATGTTTTCTTTAGAATTGGTTATTCAGTTTTTCTTTCTGCCGCGATAATCCCAGATGTTGCCAGAATCTACCTTTCTATTCACTCTACGTTCATCATTCAATGACATAGGTTCAAATTCTAACGTAATATGACTATTGTTACAACTACCACGATGAAGGAAAATATCGTGAGGAAACCTACACTCACAAATTACCGATGTGTGTACATTATGTGAATCTAGTTGATAAAAATGTATCGAAGGTCTAATCTTTTCAGCAGTAGTACGTTAATGATATGACATTTAATAGTAGGTATTAATATACCAGTAGGGTTTGATTTACTAGATCGGTGTCATTAAAGCAGAATTAAGAACGTTGGTTTTACGTTGTAAAAGATGATATGCGTACTAATGATCTTATATTGAGGAATACCAAGGCAATGAAAGGAAAAGAAAGAACAAGAACGTCAACGCAGACTTCGATAGTAATACTCCAAAGACATCATCCTAGAATTAATACCGATTGGGTATTAATGCTGAGATGATAATAAATAAGAACAAGGATTAAACTCACCCTGAAAATCAAATACGTATTTCAGGTTACTTTTGGTTTAGGATCTGGTGGGTTGTGCGAAGAACTTCTCCAAGTACTAAAAACTTTCGGAATAGGATCAAGGCATCGGTCTTCAGTGAGCGTAGTTCCCTGCGCATTGTATTACCAATCCAATGAAAATGATACACAATCACAAGAGTACAATGAAGAGTGTAATGATATTCATAGGTGAGAAGTTTGAACTTGTCGTGTTGTTTTATACTTATAAGTAATATCAGCAGACAAATAAATAAACACATATGTTGCTAATATTTATTTGATCTAAGATTATGATATTCGATAAATTAATTTGACATATTTTTTATTTTAGTCGCTGATAACTCATATTTTTCTTACAGTCAATCACCATGGTCAAGATTTTCATCATCAGTCCGCGCACGCAATAACTTAGCTCAAGTGGTACATGACGTTCGTAATGAAGGAACCTTAACGTTCGATTGGTTGTTTCTACTACTAGTAGCAGCATTTGTTGCTGCTATTGGCTTGATCGAGAATTCTACGGTTATTTTGGTCGCGAGTATGCTGATTTCTCCTTTAATGGTACTGTATATTTCTTTAGTTTCTAACAAATTGATACTAATCAATAACTAAAGATTGTCCAAGTTGTCTTTCTAATCAAGGGAATCTTTGAACACGCTTTCTCTTACTAATAATGTCGGACTTGCAAACGCAGTCCAAGCACCACCTAGGCGTTCTACTCGTGTTATGTCCGACAGCAGCACCTTATGTGTCTTTGCCCGTGTTTGGGGATCCGTGTTTAAGCCAATATACATAATGGTCCCCACAGAAATACTCAAACAATAGTTTCTTTACTTCGATTTTATGTCTATCGAAATGAGGAAAGAATTCCTCATTTCAATAGACATAAAATCGAAGTAAAGAAACAATTGCTTGAGATCATAAGATAGAGCAAAATTAATATTATCGCATACTAGGTACATATTTTAAGTTGGCACTCTTCTAACAATTTATTGATCTTCTTAAATTTTGTTTTCTTTTGTATACTGCCAGGTGTATATTGGCTACAAATAAATACTATCAACAAAACAAAATGCTTCCTTTCAAAATTGTTCCTCTATTATCTGTGAAGGATCATCTCTAAATATAGCATCTTCATACTTCATACATAATACTTCTGTAATTAAGGCTATAGATGTTAGCTTTCATAAAAAAGTAAAATAAAAATAACTCCTGAAACAAAGAAAATAAAACAGAGATAGAAAACATAAACAATTTCAGTAAAATAGGTCAGACACTTATTTCAAAGACATGTATTTTTCTTACACGGAATATTATGTGGATGACAGAGTTTGTTTTCCAATTTCATGGTTCATACACTTAAACGGAGGACGGAAAATTTTCTACGTTAGTATTCTTGGGTAGTTCATGAAGCTCCTACATAGAACCAATCAAAATATGCCTACTTTTTAACAGACTTCCAAAAGGAGATGGTTCTCAATTCGTCTGTATGATTGTTTTTGTATGTGTTTACACGATTACTCCGTCAATTATGTATCGATTTTCATTTTTTCTTTATTCATAAGTGTATAGTTCCGAAGTAGTCCCATGGTCACCAAGTCAGGATCTAATGAGTGGATCCCAGGGAAATCGAGATAAACCCTCGGAAAATTGTTAACCGACTTCTTTGTTACACGATGTCTCCGCCAATTGTCGACCGATTTTCAATTTTTTTCTTTATTCGTAAGTAATCTTCCGAGGTGATCCCATAGTCAACAAGTCAGGATCGGATGAGTGGATTCCTCTGATGAGGGAAATCGTGAGAAACCCTCGAATATTGTTTGTTATGCAATTTCCCCATCAATAGTGGACCGATATTCATTTTTTTTGTTCGAAAAAGCATACTCCCGATGTGGTCCCATTGTCACCAATTCAGGATCTGATGAGTGGATCGCCGGGAAATCGAGAGCAATTCTTGTTGACGAGCGTCTACACCGAAGAGTGAGATAACAACCTTATTTACGCATGCCAGTAGTACAATTTTTACAGGTGCTTAAAATATTATTTCTAAAGCTACTCAAGTATTTGCGCAACTAAAAAGTAAAAAATATATTTTTTAACAAAAACAAAACCAACCTCAAACCTTCAAAAAATAAATATTTAACAGACTTCTTTTTACAACATCCTCAAGTCGGTGCGAAGTAAAACAGTTTAGTTTCAAGTCGGTTTTGTTTTTGTTAATATCTCTAATTTTTTCTTCTATCAATTTGTCTTAATTGTAAATCGTTTTGTAAATGTTTTGTTTATTTTTAGATTTTATTTCGATAGATATTTGATTTTAAACATTATGCCCTTGATATAAGTATTACCTATATCAAGTACACGAGTAGATAATTAATTATAGTCCAAAAAATATGCATATATTATGATGTTGAACATTTCGTCAAATACTTAAGCATGGCAGACCGATTCTTGATCTAATATTATTAAAGTTACGTCTTCTACTCTGCAGATAGTAGGCAACTTTGATCTGTTGAGTAATTAATTGTCGTGGAATAGTCTTATATGTTTATCGTACTACAAAGAACGCTGATAAAAATACATAAACATACACGAACAACAGGAAAAAAATATAGCTAAGATATTAATATGAAAGCGGCTTTGTTAGGATGTTTATGTACTTCCCAAATTGTTTGTTTCTTAATAACGAGTTTTAAAATGAACCAATGATAGTGAAATGTTTTACTCAAAGACGTTTTATTAGTAAGATTAAGATCCTTAGTTTTACCGTGGAAGATAATATTCGCTTTACATGGTTTCCCTCTTACCTATATTGTATTTTGGATATACGTAGTTCTTAAAAATTAAATATGGGATATTCTACTCCGGAAAATCGGATAGCTTCCGTCGAATTCAAATTACAAGTTTATGCAAAAAAAGGTTCCGAAAGATCCGATGACCCTGAAATGTGGTAAAGAGTTAATAATTTTTCTTAGGCACCAATAACAGCAGGCACGCTTGGTACAGCAGTCAAAGATTCATCATTACAACAAATGGGTGTGAAACTTGAAATGTTTGGATTATTCCTGGCCTTGGTGATTGGCTTCATTTTCGGACTTGGGATATGTGCCATAGATAATCGTTATAATGTTATAGATGACTGGCCCACTTATGAAATGACTTCCAGGTAGGTACTATCACATATTTATATTGATGTTCAGAGCACGCTTAATCCAATATCCGAAAAATTGAACTTTACAGGAGAGCCAAAAAACGTTTTTTAAGCATGAATATCTTGTACTAATATATAAAGCTCAAGAGTTTGTTTGTTTGTTTGCTTGAACGCGCTAATCTCGGGAACTATGGGTCTGATTTGAAAAATTCTTTCAGTGTTAGATAGCCCATTTATCGAGGAAGGCTATAGGCTATATATCATCACGCTAAGATCAATAGGAGCGGAGCACCAAGAAGAATGTTTCAAAATTGTGGGGTTTTTTAAACTATTCCACGCGGACGAAGTCGCGGGCAGAAGCTAGTCATTAGATATTATTACTATGCTTTCCAGTGGATATATCTGTTGCTTTTAAACCGCTATTACACGTATTTCCATATTTTACGGTAGATAGTCGATTTGGTTAAATTTTCGAGAGTATCAGTATTGGATTCAGTGTGCAATGTGGTATCATTACTTTGCACTGATCGTAATTTAAAGTAAAAAAAATAAACTAAGTCCAGTTTGAAAAAATAGGGGTTCGACGCTATATATGTAATTGAAAAAATGTTATGGTTCCATAGCGACACGGAGAAAACGATGGATATTTGTACCATCTACCCTCCATTGTACATGAACTGCCACGCATTTGCCTGATTTTTATATTCGATAAAGATTTGATATTTAATCCAGTGAGCTAAATGTTTTCGTGAAACATCTGCAAAAAGAAAGTGGACATCAAACTAGCTTTTATAAATAACAAAAGATTTCCCTTTTTTGTAATTTGAAATAATCAGCAGACAAACACACATATTGGATGTCCTTTTAGCAAGTCACGCTTGTGTTATGGGTAATATATAACGGACTACTCTGGGGCTGATCCCATACACCTAAACCATAGTAAATAACGGAGAAAATTCGTTCCCGAAATTTATCATGCCAGGAATCGAACTCTGAGCATCCGCGTTGCAATGAGGTAAGTCGGCAAGGGCTTAACCCGCTCAACCACAGAGGCTGTCAGATTCAGAGCCTGAAAGGGAACTCTATTTTAATCTCATATAAATTTAATTAGGTTTTTTTATATCTATATAGTATAAACCTTCAGTGAAAAATCATCTAATTGATATTGAAAACCGGTTAAGAATCCGTTGCGTGGTTTAGGAGGACTTGCGGATATACCTACAGATAGACGCGGAAAGCGATTTTGATTTACACTATGTAAAGAAGAAGCTTTTGCAGACATATTGTTACGAGTGCGGGACTCGAATTAAAATGCCGTTGAAATTATTGTAGAGTTTATCAGAACTATACAAATACTTATAACACAGGTACAAATATAACCGAACACAACAAGTCCAAGCGTAATGCAGAAAGTCGTAATGCAATAAAACGCGCAAAGTCCGTCACTATTAGATTCCCGATTGTAGTACACACGTCTCGCTTGTATCGTGGTTCTCGCTTGACTGCCTTCCTCCCTCAATCAGGCCCTCGTTTTATCCTGCACAAGTGCAATGTGCCCGCCGGCCACGTGCACCGAATTTCCTAGGATCAGCTTGTACTTTAAAATCCATAACACCTGGCTAATTATTACAGTACAAAAATAGGTTTTTCTCTAGAAACATATGCCAAATAAGTAAACAAAAGAAGACGATCATAAAAGAATTACAATAGTTTCAATGTTATTCGTTCAAATGCCGACGGGTAATAAATGTGCTTCTACAAATCTGCACGTGGAATTTGTCTTTGTCGGCGACTTTGTGGTAGGTTGTAACAATATAATATCAGCCCATAAATGTCCCACTGCTGGGCTCAGGCCTCCCAAATATACAAGTTTTAGTTAAAAAATGTTATGTTATAAATAAGTTTTACTTATACGATACACAAAAATTTAATTTAATGGAGCAGAGGGAGACAGGAGTCCAAATTGAGAAAACCCCGTCTTATACAAACTCCTGGCCTCCGCCTCTCGTACAGTACATAGTTCTCTTAAGAGATCGAACTAATGGAAAATGTAAATATAAAAATATAAAATGTGCATATTTATGCTTAGTTTTCTGTGTGTTTGAGTATGAGTATGTGTTTAGTGTTTGTGTGTGATAGTGTATATGTATTAAATAAGGGTATGTTATAAAGGGGGGGGGGCATTATAGGGGACGAACAGTATACCCGCCACGCTTGTCACGCCAGCTTGGTTATCTCGATGTGCAGGTTGCATCACGATGTTTTCCTTCACCGTTGTTAGTATTTGGTAATTGTAACAATATGCACATTAGATCAAAAAACTGACTAAGTGGTGCATGTGTTCCGGCCAGATTCGAACCCGCGCCCTTTGAGTTTGGGACGCGTGCGCTAACCATTACGCTACCACGACTGTTTGCAGACATGAAAAACTAAAATAGGAGAGCGAACAGTCAAATCAACTGAGATACATTTTATCATTCGAGCCTACATACGAATGACGTCATAAGTAGGTACATGTAAAAAAGAGTCAAATAATCATTATTGTTTAAACAGTATTTAAAATTATTTCTATAATAATGTCTTAAAATTAAGATAGTAAGATGTTATTTAACTCACTGTTCTTTTATATGTAAATAATGTTAGAAATTAATGTAACATGTGTCCGCATTATTACTCCACAGATGCGAACTAAGATCGCTTTGGGTCGGAGTGTTGATAGCCATACCGAGTGGCGCTGCGGTGGCTTTGGCAGTGCTTAGCGAATACACCGCCTCTCTTGTGGGAGTTGCCATATCTGCGTCACTGCTGCCCCCCGCTGTTAATGCCGTAAGTTCTCAACTAATAATGTTAAATATACTTAGACTGCGTCTCGGTAATAGTGGTGTAGAACGCCCGCCAACCTGGTGGACTAATAATTTGCACAAGGTCGCCGATATAGACTGGATGAAGAAATGAAGGAACTAGATATTTACCGCAAACTGTGGACCGTATATGAAGTACTGCTCACATCTATGGGCCGGAGCACGCGCTTACCAGACTGACCCCCTCGACTCCATCCAGCGTCGCGCCGCTCGTATCATCGACGATCCCATACTAACAAGCGGTTTAGAATCGCTTAGCATTCGAAGAGTCTTTGCGTCCCTCTGCGTGTTTTACCACCTGTATAACGGGGAGTGTTCCGAGGAAATGTTTGATCTGGTGCCAACGCTTCACTTTCTTTCACTTTCACACATTTATTCCGCGTACAACAATGATCTGGAGGGAACTTCCCGCCGCGGTTTTCCCTTTGCGCTATGACATGGGGTACTTTAAGAAGGGTGTTATAAAATTTCTTAGAGGTCGGCAACGCGTTGGCGTCACCCCTGGTGTTGCAAACGTCCATAGGCGACGGTAACCACTTTCTATCAGGTCTGCCTGTTTGCCTGCTTCAGGCAATAAAAAATAATAATAATTGAAAAAGTCTACATTCAACAAAGGCTGCAATTGACTGAAGGAGAAAAACGTAAAATGTTTAATCATGTTAAGCTGCTCCCATTAAAGTGTTATTTGTATTGATTTTGTGTTTTGTTTTAGCAAAATAGCGAATTCGAAAGAAACAAGTTTTGGAAAAAATTGAAAGTATTCCCACTTATTTTGGACGAAATATATATATATATAATGACTTTCCAAATAATATTTCTATATAATACAGATAAAATATTATAAATTATCTAAAGGTTTGATTGTTTGGGGATACATGCTTAGGTATATATTTTATATATAAAGGGTTCCGATACATAAAGATAAAAAACTCATGGTTGCATTTCAGTAAGGAGAACAAGTTCGACTTGCACACATCACTTGCGAACACTGTGTACTTTTATGTTTTGAAAAATTATACTTACAGGGTCTTTTATGGGCCATGTCTTTAGTCCGTCTGCTATTTCCTACTGATGAATCCCGGTGGTCTATAGCTCAACCTGGTGATCTAGCTTTACTTGGAACTGCATCCCTATGCCTTACGTTACTCAACATTGTATGTATATTCCTCGCCGGAGTTGCTGTTTATAAGGTACCTATCAATATTACTTATAATGCTTCATTCATATAATAGGATCACTATGTAAAATTCTGTTCTTGGTTTTTTCTTGCCGCTTAGATCCATAGTCTAAGTCTTTCGGCTATAATCGGTTTGATCAAATAAGGCAGGGGTGATTACCGTAATAAATCTATACTTACTTAGGTACTAACGTTAATAAAGGTATTTCGAGAAAAACGTAATTAGGTGATTTTTACAGATTAAAAAAGTATATCCTCTCAACACAAGAGACATTTGGTGGTGGAAAGCTAATCAAACTTTAATGCAATTCTCTAAAAGTGTTAATCAATTGGAATGTTCAAATGAAATAAATAACTACAGGTAAGAAGGTATTTAAATATAATTATTGTTTTAGATTTCACAATATGGGTCCATGGGAATCCAATATGATTCTAAAATTTCTTTAGGTTTGTACTCTATATGTACTAACTAAAATTGACATTAAAAGTAATGATAAAATCATGGCTTTGGGTATGTAGTCCATCAAAAACATAAATGTAGCCGTACCTAAAGGACTTACAAAGTAATACTCTGGTTAAAATACTGTAGGTAATGTAATATAGTCGACTCTCGATAATTTGATACTCAAGGGACCAGAGAAAAATTCAAATTACCAAGAGTTTGAACAAAATTCGTGATTTATTATTTTAAAATTTTGTACAGTTGTTCACAAATGTTCACTTCGAAAAGAAGTCCATAATTTTATGTTGAGTGAGCGACTTCAGTCTATCATTATCCAAAGAATTTTCGATAGTGATCAAAATGAAAAGAAATCGTCACTTCTGTCGGTTCTGAGGGCATAGAAACGTAGGATAGTAAGAGATCTCCTTAACTCGCTCAATGTGACTGGACTTGGCGACTATTCTTTTTCGTTTTCTTCCCCGTTCTTGTCTAGAGGGGCCAAATTCAACAGGTCAGCATCGGTAAACGCTTCAAATTATAGAGAGTAGAGAAGCCCGAACTTTAAAATAATGCATGTTGGCAGGCAAGATACTATTCCTTCAACTTCAAATTACCAAGCGGACCAATTAATATTGATTTTATTCAATTTATCGAGTATTTTTCAAGGGACTGGGAAAATGTTCAGTGTCGAGAATCAAATTAACAAGTGTTAAATTATCGAGATTGACTGTATTTCTATATAGTGTATTTTTAATGGAATTAATTTAAATTCCTGTAATCGATAAAAAAACAAATTAATTATTGGCAAGAAACTGCGATGCTAAGATGCAAATAAAGACGTTTGATGGTGTATTTGTTTGTTCGTTGACCGCCTAGATTATAGGTCTGGGTGTGTTCCAGTATTCTCCAACATAATGTTACGAGTACCAAACTTACCTTGCGACTACAAGGCTACAATACATTATCTATTTATCAGTATAATTGAGTCAATCGTTTTGTCATTTCAGACAATGGAGTAATGAACTAATAGAACCTAATAAATTATCAAATGAACCAAAGTCTAGAGGATTGATACAAAGCGATACTATAACATATCGTCGACCTCACCCTAACTTCAGGAGATTGCGAGCCCAAAATTTTGAACCATATTGCCTACAAAAGGAAGAGTAAGTTGTCTCCCTCACAAATTTTCTATTTAGCATTTTTAAAATAATCACTGAACAAGATTATACTTACAAGATAACGACGTTGTCAGATAAAGCTTCGTAATAAATATAGTTATGATCATGTATATAAATGTGAAAACATATTACGAATAATAATAATAAGATTTTATCGACATCAAAATTAAATTTATATTTTGTCTTAAAATTAAGTGTGAATGAGTACTTGATATGGGTAAAGAACTTCAGAATCTTCGAAGAAACTACATTTATTATATTTATAATGAGGACTTGAGCAGTGTAAATCGGGTCGAAGACATCATTCTGAATAGGTTAATACTTAGTCCGGCAAATATCGTACGTGATGATCCCATGAAATTGTCGCCATATAAGTTAGTATGATGCCTGCGCTTGCTATCTTCCACCGTACCGACTTCCGTCGGCTGGGCGTTTATTCTCCTTTCCTTGAGTCACTTCGTTTACATAAAGGTTCTCGAGAACATTTCTCAATTCATAATTTAGGGGTTTCCGGTCGTGACTTTCCCACCGTACTATTTTTTTTTAATTCAACACCAGTTTTACGAAAGGAGACAGTTAGCCATCTGGCTGCACTTCCCTCTGGCAGGGATCCGGTATTACAATGTATAATTAGATTATGTACATAAAGACCTTTTTGTTACCTATTTATTGTACCTGTGATATCGCACGCTTAATTCAATTTTGACCCTATCCAAAATTTTGCCAAATCGACTTTTTATAATGCCATCTATCATAAAAAATGGAAATACGTGTAATAGCGCTAAACCTGGTTTAAACCTATCAGAAATATCCACTAGGAAGACATTGTAATAATGCATGTACATATATATAAACGTCCCACTGATGGGCTCGGGCCTCCCACTATATTGAAACGGACAGTATACCCGCCACGCTTGTCCAAGGCGCCTTGGCAGGTTTAACACAACGGCTATGTTGCTGTGCAGGTTTCATCGCGATGTTTTCCTTCGCCATTGTTAGCACGTGGTAATTCGCATATTAGCTTAGAAAAACTGCCTAAGTGGCAAGTGGTGCATGCATTCCATTTGAGTTTGGGACGCGTGCGCTACCCATTACGCTACCACGGCTTAATGCATGTAATCATATAAGTTTAATCATATAATAATGCATGTAATCATACTGATTCAAGCTTAAAGGAACGTCTTATGGCTCTCCTGTAAAGTTCATTTTTTTCGATAGTGTCAGTATTGGATTAAACGTGAGATATATTTTATCGTTTAGTTAAAAATTGATGTCAAATTTTATTATTTTCATTCAGAAATGGCGAGAGCTACATTCCTCTGGATCCTGAAATACTAATGGTCCGGGACAAGCTAAACGCAGAGAATATTAATAAGTTTCAAAGTCAAAACAACTTTCCCAAAAATACGCCACTTAAAAGTTTGAACCAACCAGGTTATGAACAGGGAAGCTTTGAAGATCTTCCTACTATAGAACCTTCTTTTAGTTTCACCGTTGATTCAAAAAGTTGCGGGAAAATGGCTGAAACCACATGCTTTAGAGTCTGATTATATTAAAACTTAAAATAATATCTAATCTATATTATTAATAGGTAAAATTTGTGAGTTTGGATGTTCTAGGTAATCCCCGGTATTACTGAACTGATTTTGAAAATTCTTTCACCGGTGAAAAGCTGCATTATTCCCGAGTGATTATGGCTATTTATTTGATTGTGATTAATATATATTTTTACGACTCCGGTGAAGTGGGCACTGAACGCCTGTTAAATATGTAACAGCAATAACGTTTCACTCAAGAATTGCGCACATCCTCGTACGAGGCACTGCGAGTGCTTTCCGTGTTTGCGAATTAATTAAACGTCACAAAACTTAATTAAACCTTAATTTGTGTCCGTGCGTGCGGGCGTGTGTGCGTGCGTGCTTTTGTATTCGGGTCAGGTCGGCTAGTTAATAATAATATTTTATGTACTATTTACATATGTTTTTGCTTAATTTGTTATTATAGTTCTATTTCTTCGTCTTTTTTATAGTAGTTTGATTCTAATAGTCTTGACCTTGATTACCGTGAATAATTGCTGCAGATATACAAGTTTAGAGATATTGTGTAACAGTATTGAAAAAAGATAATTAAAAATTTCCTAAATCTAAACTAAATTATTTTAATCCATCGAAATTGGTTTTGAGCATGGTGAAGGGCTGTATTTATGGATATTGGTCCGGATTTTCTGGGTTCTTGCGGGCTATGTAGTTACAGTAAGTTCGAATCCGTTGTTAGCGTATTGTTGATAACTATTGGTAATCTCCAATCAAATTTGGCAGTAAAGCGATTAATTTATGTAAGTATGTAATATCGTCCCAATTAGTACCACTTCCAACCGTAAGCCCATCATAAATTGATTTAACCACATGCTCAACTCATATACTGACACTGATATGTCTTATGTAATTAATTAATTATATTGACGCAGGAACAAAGAACACAATTTCCTGCGGCCGGGCGGCCTGTCGTAAGAGGCAACAAAACAACATAAAGCCAGATGTTATGGTATTTTCCCGTCTGGATGGCTACCACCCCTGGTCTAAAGTATGCCACCATAGCAACGTTCAAGTTGTGTTTCGGCATTAGGGGCCAGGTATCCAGTCTCCCTTTAGAGAGCGGCAGCACATTGATGCCATCTTTGCTGTTACAAATGTCCACAGGCGATAGTAATCGCTTTCCATCAGGTTGGCCATCTGTCTGTCTGTTGAACTCATGCAATAAAAATAACAATCGTGTATGTGTAGTTAATTATATGTTTAGTATTTAAATAGTCTGTACTAAATTTCTAGCTGTTCTTAACCAAAAACGGATTATTTTTATATAAAAAAACATATAGACGAATTGAGAACCTCCTCCTTTTTGAAGTCAGTTAAAAATAAGGTAATGCGCACTTTCTTTTGCTAATTTAAAAATACCCCATTTCACGTGGACTATAAAAAATTCTTACATTCAGTTGCCTTGTGCATACTCTTGAAATATCTATCTATATATTATTATGTATAAATACTATTTTTTCATACACACAATATCTTAATATATTAAATGAAGTATCATACGGTAAATTTAGACTATGACAACATAGTAGTACATTATGCCGTAATATTTTTATTTTTGACGCAAAATAAGAAAACAGTCGAAAAAATTATGATATTTTACAATACTACATATACTATAATTTAAATACGACCTTAAAAATATATGTATTAGAATAAACTTTAAAATAATATTACCTAATTCAATGTGTTCTTACAAAAGCGGCTTTAGCGGTCGCTTTATTGAAAATAATACAACCAAATAACACCATTTTCGGATATAAGTACGTAATAGTTACAAACACCGTGTCAGGTTTCTGAGAACGACAGTCGCGGCTACACCTAATTATTTAAGATCCTGTTGTGGTTCAGCATAAGATGACCATGCATTTTCATAAGGATTTTATAAGATAGCGGTAAGTTCATATAACCTAAATTTGTGAAATTATTGAATATTCGTTATCAACAGAACTATTTTGAGTAATTATAAAGCATATTTTAAGAGAAAATTGAAAAATTTTTGACTACCGTCATTATGTTTACGGATCTATTAGGAAAAATAGATCAGAAACGTTTTCATTTTTTATTTGTTACTGGGGTTAAATTCGTAGATAAATTTGATAAAAATTAGTTTAATAAATGACGGCAACTTACTGTGACGTAATTACGGTATACGGATTTTTAAAATTTTACCTAATAAAATCGAGTCCGATATGAAATCCCGTAATAATAATAATATAGTAAATAATAGCACACGAGTTTTATGTATGACGTTCCATAATCCCGTATAGCCAGGGTATAATAATAATAAGGGGAGATAGAGAAACATTAGTTCCTTTAGGAAATAATAAAATAATTACTTTTATATAATGTAGCTGTCTAAGTGAAAGAATTGTTTATAAAACCAATATTTTTGATTTTTCAGAAACAATGGGTCTGTCAAAATATATCACCGGAAACCCTTCAAAGAACTTTAAAAGAAATTAAAGTTGGATCTATATTGTACAAAGCTTTCAAAATATATAAAATTCCTAGCCAAACGTAATACGATAAGATACATGAAAAATACAAAAAGGAAAATCGTACGGGAGATTCAACTGCACAACTCCAATAGAGGAATCCCTAATCGTTGAATGGGTTAAGAAATGTTTAAAGTGATGTCGAATTTGTATTGAATACAAATATTTTAACCAATTTAAATGTATCCACGAAGACACTTATACTTGTTTGCGTTTAGATAAAAAGTATGTTTCAAAGATAGTATGGAATGGTGTCCGGAATTAAGTTAGTAGCTGAAATTTAGCACGGAATTAGGGACAAACACGAGGCTAAGAATAACAACGATTACTTCTACAAATTAAAGACTAAGCAGCAAAATATATTTCTACATCAATATTATAACACCAATCTTAAATTCAAACAGTATCCATCCCTAGTATATTCCTACTTTGTCTAAAAACAATCTTCAAAGTAGAAAATGCCTTAATATGCCGTAATATGGCACATATATTTAGTTTGATGTTGAAATTTATTGGAATCTAACTAAACTGGTTCTATATACCTACTTCTTATGATTAGGCGAAGATCCGGAACACCTGGTAATTAACAACCGCCTTCTAACAACCCCTCAAGTCTCTTGAGGCAAATGACGCAGTACAGTACTTATAAACCAAGTCGAGACTATATCCTAATTGACTTACCGAGGGCATAATTACTAGTTACCAACATATTATGTAACAGTAGTATCTTGGGAGAGTCATTTAGTTTCTATAACCTAGTATAAACACACTTAGTCTCTACAAATGGGATTTAGTAATTAAAAATCCTAGTCAATACCAACTTTAAAAATAGTCAATATAATATAATAGTTAAAATAATTTATATTATTAACATGGAGAATAAATTAAACTATTATTTCAATTAAAGTTTCTGCAATTAAAGTGTGGAGTTATTGCTAGTTCCTTCTAAAATTTTAAAAGTGGATCTCAAATTTCAGTTTCTGTTGACTTTACTTAAATTTTCTCCTAAACATCGAAAATAATCCATAAAAGCTTTTATGTGAAAGAAATGCCGTCGGGAGTGATCTTCATAATCTACATTCCCTCAAGTAATTACGAGCACATATTAAAATTTGGCAAGCCAAAAGATTTGTTCCCAGTTGAAGGAACGTCATTCAAACCATGTCGTCTGACTGTGGAATTGCGTAATAAAAAAGCCAAGAGCATTCCAATACGTCTGACTCAGCAGTATTTTAATGACGAGTACAATAAGACTTTGGATAATATCAAAGAAGATGATGAATTCTTCACAATGGAAAGTGTGAGTATATGTACATTACACAAGGACTTTTCATGCGTCTTCATTCGCGTAATCTTCCAATTGGAATTAGAAAAAACTATCCCAATTTTCAAAGATAAAAATATCCTATTTCAATATTTATGCTTGTTACCAAAAGTGTATACCTACATACGTATAATAATTATACATTATACTTATGTAGGTATACAAATTTCATCATAGCTCATTTTCATAGCCGTGAAGAAAGAATTAAAGTTTTACATTTATTTATTACTATGCAAGAAAATCAGAAAGCTGAGGGTTAACAAATAACAAAGGGTTATAAGCGGTATATAGCAGGGTTTCTAAGTAAAAACTACCCCCACGGCGTTTTCTACTTTTACTATGGGGATTGTTTTGTTATTAAATAAAAATAATTCATCCAAATATTCAGCTTTTTATCTTAAGTTTTTTGAAAACCTATTTATCCGTTTTTATTTTTTTTAATAGTAAAATTACAAACTAACTCGAGGCGAATTTTTTACCTATACTTGGGAGTAAAAGGCAAAAAAAGCTATTTTTGTTGTAATTCCCGGATGAAAATCCGATTTTTTTTTAAATAAAATAAAACTATAATATTTTTTATCTTGAGTTTTGAAATACATCTATCACCATTTTTTTTCAGAATATGTGTTTTACAATCCTTTCTACTCATGAATATTTTCAATTTTTTTGAAGTGGTAAAACAGTGTCAAAAAAAATAAAAACTGGTTTTTTTTTCATAACCTTGTGTTCTATCGAACTGACATTCTTTTGATTTTTAACTCAAAACATATACACTTTGAAACGACGTTAAAATAATAACTTTCTTTACTTTTGTTCAAAAATAATACATTATAAATTATATAAGTTTTCTATATGGTCAAGAATATTTTTTGGTGTTAATATATTAGATAGAAATTACTGATTCTAAAATCAATTCCTAATTCTGTAAATACTGTGTGGTAAAACTCGAGATAAAAATATAATAGTTAATTTTATTTTTTAAAAATCCGGTTTTCATCCGGGTATTACAACCAAAATATTTTTTATGCCTTTTGCTCCCTACTTACCAGCCAACCCAACCTAGTGTTGGTAAAAAATTCGCCATGACTTAATTTGTAGTTTAACTATTGAAAAAAATCGGAAAAATAGGTTATTCAAAATAAACTCGAAAAATACTTGACATAAAAAGCTGAAAATTTGGGTGAATTATTTTTATTTGATAACAAAACGATCCCTGCTATATACCCTTTCTAACCTAATGTATGTACAATCTTAAAATTACCACGTACTGTAATTGTAACGTAAAATCATTCTTAAATTCACTGCCCCTTTCTTTGTTTGCTGCTTTGTCATGCCATGTCTTTGTTGCTCAGATATTACAAGAACTACTAATGAAGCTAAAGGTAGAACATGTGGTATGGATCAGTGACAAGCCTGGGAATTATATTGAGGTTGTTTTCCCGTTGTCCACGGGAGATCAGTGCGAGACCATGCTTCACTGTCTCACGCAGCTCGGGATAGGCGTTCGTTGCAAATCTATTATCAGGTATAGAAAATTTTAAACCTTTACCTACACCTAGAGTTAAATCCATTCCGCCACGAAGCCTCTTATAAGTACTCAAATCCTGTAAAAGTACTGGGGCTAAAAAGCAATCTCACGCATGAAAGAAATGTACATACGTATAAGTAAATATACAACTTTTGAAAAAATCGGTCAAGTGTATAAAGGACCATTTACATGGAGAGTTTATCGCATGTTTTGGAGCGAATAGCGTATACTAATTTCGTAGGCGATACTCTATAGACAATAATCGCAATTTACATTCAACCAAAAAACAAAAACTAGCCTACGAGTAGGTCATACGATAATCGTATGGTAATTATTACCAAGAGTTTTGTTTATACTACGACACGAATCGTATTGAGATATTTGATATATATTATTTGATTTGAATGCGAGACTTGCTTTTCGAGCTCGGTGATAAGCACGGTATTTTGTTTACACAGAGACGTCAATATTCAATGACCAGACGATTATCGCCCTTCCACGTCTGATATCGTATGTTTAGTTTACATGATATTTTTTTCTTGCTTTCGACAATCTTATATTGGAGGCAAGAAACTCTCTCCATGTAAATGGCCCTTAAGGGTTCGGTGTTTGCTAAAATGACTACGGAACCCTATAATGTCCACTTTGAATTTGGTTTCAGTGTGATTCCATGCAGTGTAGTTCATTCGGCAAAAAATGACAGTGAAGAATCGGAAGTAGAGTGCGAAATGTAAGTAAAGTAAACTTACTCTAAATTGGTAAAAAAAAAAAAACGAAATTTTCAATATTAATACACATGTAAAATTTACTATATTTCATTTGTCATTATTTTACTAATATTTTTAATTTGTAGCATGAAAAAAATTAACAAACACAAAACCGACTTTACACTAAAAACCAAAAAATAAATATTTAACAGACTTCTTTCTACAACATCTAGAAGTCGGTGTCAAGTAGACATAAAAATTACTATCTTTTGTAAATTTGTTGTTATTTTATGTTTTACTTGGTACCGACTTCTAGGTGTTGTAGAAAGAAGTCGGTTAAATATTTATTTTAGTGTGAAGTCTGTTTTGTTTTAGTTAAAAAAATAAATATGTTTTAACTTTTTAGTCGCGCAAATACTTTAATAGCTTTAGAAATAATATATTAAGCATCTATAGAAATTGTACAACTGGCACGCGTATACAAATTTGGCAGCTCACTCTTCGGTGTATATGCTGTTCAACAAGGGTTCTCTCGATATCCTTGCGATACACAAATCAGATCCTGACTTGGTCACCATGGAACTACCTCGGATAATTGTCAAATTGTCCCACGAACTTCGAAGATCCTACGGTATTATAAAGTTAGATTACTTCTAAATTTCTTCTTCCATGGTTTTAAGGACAAATTAAATAAAGTTGCTACCGACTATCCGTGCAGGATAGGACAAATGATAAAACTTCCTGCAGCCGAGCGGCCTGTCGTACGGCCTGGCCACAGTTTCTAGCGGTGCGTTGGGAGGCGCGGCGGGCGGCGTGATTTGCGGTGGTATGCCACAGCTAGACTAGTTGCGACCGCGGCGGCGTCAGCGGTGCACGTATTTAGAGAACGGCTAAAATGACCCTATCAAAAGTGGCACGATATTGGCTTGAAACAAGTGCGTTCTTAGCTGAAGATATCATTCAGTCAAGAATAGGAGCGCACCCAGTTAACCAGAAAAGGAGAGAACTTGGCGAATTTCACACTCTTTGAATATAGGAACTATCCCGATAAATGTGGATGTTTTGACATCCATATTGCTGGTCTACTCAGTATTTCACTAATGAATTGTTCCATGTCCATTATTTATTGGCTCAACGCGCGATAAAAACAAAATTATTTTTTTCGGTCGCGCGATGCCTCAATGCGTCCACCGATGCCGCCGCGCGCGTGTTGCCGCCTCGATATTTGCTAGTACATTTGTTTCACTCACTCGCACATTGCGCAACTCGTCGCCGCCGCGTGCCACGCGCCTCTTGCCGCGCCGCAATGCTCGTCGCCGGTAGCTGTGGCATACTTCATAGGTTGTCGGTTATGACTGAATCCTTCGGGTTCCGGTCCTGCCCGGAATAGGGCTAATCTGCTTTGCGGATGACACCCTACTCACGGCACGCGCTGCGTCATTCGCGGAATCCGTGGACCTCGCCAACGCCGGGTTGGCGATCGTGGTCCGAAGAATAGGTAGGCTGGGCTTGATGGTCTCCCCCGCGAAAACGGAGGCCATCATGTTCCATAGGCGGTTTCGTAATCCCCCCGCGGACTTGTCCGTTACAGTCCAAGGGGTGGACATTCGTGTAGGCCCCCAGATGAAATATCTGGGGCTAATTCTCGATGGGAAATGGCTGTTTAAAGCGCATTTTGAGCAGCTAGTTCCCAAGCTCGTGAGGTCCGCAGGCGCCCTCTCTCGGCTTCTTCCCAGCGTGGGGGGACCGGGGACGACGACTAGGAAACTCTACATGGGCATCCTCACTCTTGACGGGCGATCCGCCCTGGCCTCTCCAGGCGGACGTGATTGCCAAAGTTCAGCGCTCCCGACAGGATGCTCCTCGCCCGTGGCCTGGTCTATGGCCAGGCCGAACTCCAGGTGATCAGGACGCGGGAAACCGCGGCCATGATCCAATCTTGGTCAGTAGAGTTGGAAAACCCTGTTGCTGGCATTGACACGGTGGAAACGGTTCGACCGCAGCTGTTGCGATGGCTCTCGCGGAAACGCGGGACCCTGACCTTCAGAATGACACAGATACTTACCGGGCACGGTTGCTTCGATAAGTATCTGTGTCAGATTGCGGGCTGCTTGCCTTCACCCCATTGCCGCCAGTGTGGCGCGCTGGACACGGCGTTACACACGCTAGTCGAGTGCGCAGCATGGGCACCTCAGAGGTTTGAACTCGAGACACTAGTAGGATCGATCGATTCGCTGGGCGATCTGGTGAAAGCCATGCTGCACAGCGACGATTGGTGGGTGGGTGCGGCCAATTTCTGCGAGACGGTAGTGTCTCAAAAGGAGGCCGCGGAACGAGATAGGGAGAGAGATGGAAGTGCGCATGCGTCTCACGGGCGTCGACTTCAGTCGGGAGCCCGGAGGCGCAGGTATGCGCATGATCTTTCTCCCTGAAATACCGCTGCAGGGGCCCTCTAGCATCTAGGGAGCAGAGGAGTCTTCACCCCTCTTGACGAAGTGAGTTTGCCTCTCCCGGGGCATTCTCAAGCACTTGTGCGCTAGGATCGGCGTGGGCGTAACTACGTTCTATATCTCATGCCTTTCCTACCATAAGCGCGGGGCACATGGGAGGAGGGTGGTTTTAGTGGGGTATTGATTAGTCGAGTCTCCACATAAGCCGGTTGATTATTGTTTGGATTGCCTCAGTGGAAAGCCTCCATGATCAACAACGGTCTAATCCCTAGCAAAGGACCCGGTATGTGCGAAATACATTTCACCCGCCTGTAAAAAAAAAAAAAACTTCATAGGTTGTCTATCATTTGTTTTTGCCGCTCACCGCTTGCCGCGCCTCGCGACGCGCCGCAATCCGCACCGCTCTTAGCTGTGGCCAGGGGGTAAGAGGCGACAAAACAACCCACAGCTAGGTAGTAGGGTATTTACCCGTCTGGATGGCTACCACGCCTGTTCTAGAGTATGTCGCTATAACCTTGAGTTATTTTCCGGCATTAGTGGCCAGGTTCAAGTCTCTCCCTTTAAAGAGCGGCATCAGGTGGGTCATCTGCCTGTCTGCTGAATTCATGCAATAAAAAAATGGCGTTTCAAGGTAATTAAGGCAGTAGGTACTTTGTTATAGGCGCAAATCTGAAGATGCGAAGCGTTGGCGAAACTTTGTGGAATCAATCAGATCTAAACTAACCGTCAAACAAGTCGTAGACGGAGTAAGAGGTGGCGGAGAACTGTCCTTCGACTATTTAACATTGATTATAACGGCAGAGTAAGTGATTTTTATTTCATATTCTATTTCTAAAGGTGTATTTAGATTTCTATTACATAAGAAGCCAGTTAACTTGTCGTTTGAACAGAAATCGCCACTTGAGTACTAAATTGTCGAAAGATATTCGTTATTCAAATAAAAAGCTGTCGATTAACGACTGTCCAAACGTCGATAAGGGCTAACTCGGTAGTTTCACAGGTTAAATGTTGTACTCGTAGATCACTTTCATTTCTTTAAAAATATAACTGGAGTACAGCAGAAAGACTGACGGCCCACCTGATGGAAAGTGTCGCCTATGGACGTTTGCAACTCCAGAGATATTACCAACGCGCTACCGGCCTCGAAGAAAGTTTATGACACCCTTTTTGAAAAACTCCATATCGTAGCGCAGTGGGATAACCTCAGCTGGGAGCTCATTCCAAATCCCCACGGTACGCAAGAGAAACGTTCTGGAGAACCGTTGCGTACGTGAGAGAAGCGGCTCGAAGAAGTGGATATGAACGCCCAGCCGATGGCGAGCGGGCGGTGGTAGAAAGAAGACGAAGGCACCATTCTAAGCAGTTTCTAGGAACACTCCCCGTTATACATTCAGTAGAATACGCAGAGAGACGCGAAGTCTCTCGGAAGGCTAATCGTATCTAGACCGTCTGTGAATATGCGATCATCAACAACGCGAACGGTTCGACGTTGAATACAGTCCAGGGGATTAAGTTCGTAGGCGGGTGGGTGGTCCAGCCCAAAGGTGTGAGCTATACTCCATGTTTTGATTTTGTAAACGCTAAATTACTATAATTATGAGGTGAGTTTACACGTTTTAATGTCGCTTTATTATTCTTCAGGACATGTGATGTACATAAAACGATTTTTCTTAAATTAGATATCAGTACTTTATACAGAAACCAAATATAACAAGGCCAAATTGTTATCCCCTAAATTTATGTTTCTGTAGAATACTTGCCCCTCCCGAGGCTGAGTATTGATCTTACGATAGCCACTCTGAATGTCAATGAGGGGTGATACCCATTTTCTCTTATATGAATGGTCCATTGTTATTTTATCAATTAATATAATAACCTAAAAGTAAATTCTAGAAATAATTTGAAGCTTGAAAATAAACGATATATACAAATTAACTTTCCGCCTCTGTGAAAGTTACTTGTTTGTGTCGTTTAATGCCGAGACGTTTGGCCCGTAGGTTCCTAAATCCTCTACAAAAAAACTATGAACTTTTCATTGCCTTTTTAGACGATCAGAGGGCTGGTACCTGCCTCGAAAAACGGATCAATATGACAGTTCAGGGAGGTAAACATATCGTTTTCTGGGCACCTTAGTAACAGAAATCGGTAACCTGCGTTTAGTATTGTACTGTTTTACTTGAGACTATATCTCTCTCTCTTTTCTTTCACCATATCCCAATTATTTGGAGTCGGCACAATATGTCTTTTCCTTCCACACTCCTCTACTCTGACATACGTCTTCTGTCACACCACATATCATCATATCATCCTTCACACAATCCAGTACTTGAGACTATATATAATATATTAATTAAAACTATAATAATAAGATCATTAATCTTTGTTACAGTTCACTTGCGGCATTAGGTCTCGTTGAAAACAATGCTTCTAACATAGTCGCTGCAATGTTAGTGTCACCGCTGATGGGTCCCGTTATGTCTATAACATTTGGTACAATAATTTCCGACAGAAGCTTAGTGAGAAGTGGGTTCGAAAGCTTGATTATAGGAATGCTATGTTCGTTACTATTTGGTTTCATATTCGGTCTTATACTGGGCACTACTGAAATGCCATGGGGTTTCGGAGATTGGCCAACGGAAGAAATGAAGTCACGGTAATATTTTTACCGTAATATGTTATTTGTATTGTGTTAATTCTTGTACGTACTTACTTAATTTATTCTTTCAGCGGAAACGTTCGATCTCTATGGATGGGGGTCCTTTGGGCTTTAACATCGGGGACTGGAGTGGCATTAGCTTTGCTTCAGGGCAGTGCCGGCCCCCTGATTGGCATTGCAATCTCGGCATCCTTATTACCACCAGTTGTGAATTGTGTGAGACTTATTTTTTATAATTACTCATTTAAACCAAGACCGTATAGGTAGTTTAGATTTATCAAGCTTCACATCTTAGATGAACAAGTACTAGTGTTTTCAAAAGTACTTACGAGATTTCACGAGCTTGCGGGACATAACAATTTCACCAATTTCCATTCAATCCTTTAATTTGCGCTGTTAGTTAAGTATACTTATTATAATATCAGCACTAAGATGTCACATTGCTGAGCGCAGGTCTCTCAAATTCATCTTCACCAAATCACCAGATGGTAATTGTAATTTGTAACAATACACGTTAAGTCTGAAAAACTGTTTAAACGGTGCAAGTTTCTGTCAGGATTCAAATCTAAATCATTAGAAAGAAACTCGCTTACGTTAGTCATTAAGCTATCATAACTTTTTTTATCTAGGGAAGCGCAGTTAGTCGCTTCGCAGCATGTTATAAACTTATAATTGCATGAAGCTTCCAGCAACTGTGTCAGTAAAAAAAGCTATTTTATTACTGTTTTTCTTTTTTAAATATCAATATCTCTTCCAGAAAATATGTCGATGCGTGGAACACAAAAGACACAATTCTTAGGTTCATATTTCTATTTATTCAAAATAAATAGAAATTTCTGAGCGCAAGAAGTCCTAATAAATTTCTAACAATGCGCTTTAATCAACATTGTCTACAGTTCCACACAAATCGAAATATTAACAAGCTATTAGAATAAAACATTATAAGAAAATATGTTCTTTTGTTTAAATTTTACGATGTTCTTTGTCAGGGTCTGTTCTGGGCTCTGGGATGTATCTGGCTATTATATCCCGGAGTTAAGATGCCGCATATAAAAGGAGAACCATATTATGGGAATTCTTCATACGTGCCTCTGTACCACGAATATATTCCAATTGAATTCGCTATTAATGGTAAGTAACTACTACGCAGTTTTTTTTTACCAAAATATGTATGTTTGCGGTTAATTTTGGTCCTATTTCTTAATTTAACTAAAGGATTCTTTGAAGACGACATTCTTGTGAGATATCGTTCATTAGTCAGATCTTAGAGATAATATTATCTTCAATACCATAAAAAGATTATTTATACAAATTAGTGGATAAATCATTCATCGAGACTATTTATCCACTAATTTAATAGTCTCGATGAACGATTTATGATAATAGTATAGAATAAAATTATATTCTTCTTCCATAAAATTAATATAATAGATTTAAGTGGTGCCTTATTATTATAATATGTAAAATTGTAGTAAAATAATGTAATGTAATAATTTCTTACGTAAAGAATATATTTATAAATATATTTTTTGTGTACTCCACTGTTGTTGTACACCAGCTATAAAAAAAAATCAGACTGCCCAACTAATGGAAAGCAGTTACCGTGGGTAAGCTATGTATATGTGCAACACCAGTTAAAAAAAACTCATACCATAGCGGTGTGAGAAAACGACAGCTAGGCGCTCATTCCAAACCCACACGGAGAAACTTTCTAGTTCTAGAGTAACTTTGATTCCAAACGTAAAATAGCGAAGGAGCTCAAGGAAGTAGAAATGAACGCCCAGCCAATGGCATGCGATGCGGTGGTAACAAAGACGAAGGCAGCATTCTGAACAGTTCCTCGGAACAGTTTCCGTTGTACAATCGGTAAAATACCTCGGACGCGAGAAGTCTCTCAGAAGGCCAATTTAATTAAATATAAGTATTAATTCGGTTAAACTTAAGCAGAAACTTTTCCTAATCTGTATGTATATAATTTTGGAAACAAATGAACATCGGTAACAAAGATTAGAAAAATAATGTCTCCATAATTACCGGAAACAATACACTATACTTATTCCTAATAGGAAAACATAGATATTTAAATATACCCCAACTAGAACTAATTTCCTTCATTACAGGTATTGTAAGTTGTTGTCTGACAATAGTGAATGTCATATGCATATTTATAACGGCAATCATTTTCCTAAAAATCAAGGAAGTAGCCGCACCATTCACTTCGAGCCCTGACTTGCGAAGATTTTGGGAACAGGATATCAAAGTTGCCAGAGAAGCTAATAGAGCTAACTTGCAACGAGCAGAAGAAGATGAACGTACCGAGTAAGTAACTACTCTTTTCACTAGGTATATCAAAAAATCATATTTCCTCTTCTATGGCTATTCAAGTTATATATAACCCATTAAATGGGGAGTCAGGGCTTGCCCATTTTATCTACTACTAGCTGACCCGTGCCCACTTCGCTGGGCATCAGAAAAAAAATTAAAAATACTTATTATTAATCACAATCAAATATGGGTATATCTGATTGTGATTAATAATAAGTATTTTTTAATTTCACTCAGGAATAATGTAGCTGTCCACTGGTGAAGGAATTTTCAAAATCGGTTTAGTAGATCCAGTGATTACCCCCTAAAACGTCACAAACTCACAAACTTTACCTCGTTTATTTTTTGTTAAGTTTAATCACCTACTAAGCGAATTCAAACTATTTCCCCTCCAGTACTGCCCGTACCCCAGTGACGCCTACATCGCATAAGCCTATCTAGCCGATTAGGGTGCGCGGCGACCACGCAACTTTTTTCTTATACTTACATTTTTAAACTCGTGATATCTTGCGAATGGAATGTCCGAATTGAATAATTCAAAAAGTTAATTACAAATGATTTGAAGACCGTCATTTAACACTTAACGGTAAATTTGCAGCTATATTAAATTATTATTTTAACGTGTGCGGGCCACATACGTGGGACACTCAGAAAGTTTTGAGAAAATAAAAAAAATGTTCTATAGGTAAATATTTTTTTATTAAATCGTTTCAAAGTACTCTCCACCAGCCTCTATACAAAGTTTCATGCGTCTGAACCAGTTTTCGAAACACTTTTTCCAGTCCGCCGCAGACACCTCGTTTACAGCTTGCTCGAACGCAGATAGCGCATCTTCCGGCGACGAAAATTGTATCCCTTTGAGATGATTTTATATTTTCGGGAACAAAAAGAAGTCACACGGTGCTAGGTCAGAGCTGTAAGGAGGAGGAGTTTAACCGGCGTGCTGTCCAGGAAGTCCCTCGTTTTGAGCGCGGTATGGGCGGGCGCGTTGTCGCGGTGGAGCAGTAGCCCGCGGCGCCCTATATTTGGTCGCTTGTAGCTCACAACAGAGAAAACTTCTGCTAAGCATTTGGTAGTATACCATTCGGCGTTGATGCTTCTTTGGTTCCGTAAAGAACTGACACCAAGTAGCTAGTCAAATTGAAAAAACTCGCGATCAAAATATTCCCCCTCGCTTCTAGATCGCTTCACTTTGGTAGGCGTTGATTCGTTTTGAAACACCCAAACCGTCGACTGGCGCTTTGTTTCTGGATCGTATTGATAAATCCAGGACTCATCACCTGTAATGATGTCGTAAACACGCCGAGACGAGCCTGCTTCAAATTTGTTTATCATATCACGGCACTGTTCCACCGGGGCTGCTTCTGAACATCGATGAGGTTGTGCGGCATCCAGCGTGAAACTATCCTCCTCCCGCGAAGATGCACGTGTATAATCTCGTGAAGGCTTCTCGATCCAATCTGTAGTGCGTGCTGAATCTCTTGATACACAACTCGCCTGTTATCTTGGATTAAATTTTTCACTGGTAGCACATTTTCTTCCGTAACAGCCGTCAAAGGGCGACCACTTTTTTCTTCATCCCCCAAAGTTAGTCGACCGCGCTTGAATTCATTGTACCAACTATACACGGTTGCCTTAGAAGGGCCTTCATCCATGAATGCCATTTGAAGTCTATCGTACGATTCGTCCGGTTTGAGGCGACACTTGAAATCGTAAAAAATCATAGTGCGAAAATGTTCCCGGCGCAGATCCATTTTCCAATGAGACACAATAATTTAAATTTGCTCGCAAACCATGTGCAGGGACATGTTGAAATTGGAACGTACCTATTTTTAGTTATAAATAATCATATTTTCTAAATAGATTATAACTGGCCACTCTCTCATAAATAAATAAAAAATCGCAATACTTTTTGAGTTTCCTGGTAAGACATTGTTATAACACCCTTTAGTCATCCTTTAGAAGAACCCTTTTTCAAGAAACTATTCTTTTAGTTTAGGGTTTGAATAAATATCATAAAACTAGTATGTTTTGTATACATTAGGTAACTATAAAGTCTTTCCAGATTGATGTTAAATGACTTTAGCGATGGAAATGAAGAAGAAATCAAAGAGAAATTAGAAGCAGCCGTAAAAGAAGCATTAGATGATGAAACATATAGAAAAGTGAAGAGAATGAGCTATCAGAGCCACAATGCTGATGAGGTAAGTAAATAGTATTTATTTTATGACATAAGTTTTATATCAAAGCGACAATCTTCTACATTAAATACTTCGGTAAATTTGCATAAACGCGGAACCCGAAAATTACGCATTTTTTTGTATTTAAAGACTACATATGGTTTGCTATGGTATAATAATGACACTAAAATCATCGGTACGCCATCATTTAGACAAAAAAATAATTATGAAATACGTGCATTATATCAATAGAAATAATGTTCAATTTTAGCGTGACGACTTACCTACTAACTATAAAAAAACACAATTACTATAATTTTGGGATTAGTCTGCAAATGTAACATATATAACATCTTAGATCATATAAACGTCTAGATAGCGCATCAATTGCACAAAAACGGCCCAAAAAAAGTGCACTCGCTCTCCCCAGGCCTGTTAGTGTTGTTTCGACTACTTTACAGGTTAGAGTTCTCGCAAAAAAAAAACATTATGCCGTCCTGCGCTATTGAAATGTGTCGGAACTATTTAAAAAGAGGAAAGGATAAGGATAACGTGTCATTTCATCGGAACACTTACATTTTTCTCATGATTTCTTTGTAAAAACATGAAATTTAATTTCGATATTTCAAAGGTTATCGAGTTGATTGATGTTGTCAGGTGAAAAGTGCGAATTATTTTCTAAAATTTGGGGACTTTTGTTACGATTTTTTAATGAAATATGAATAATAAAAAAATCTATGGAAAACAGACTTACATTTACAGAAAAAGTATATAATAATTTTAAAACATATTTTTTGTATAGTTTTATTTTACGTTACCTAAAACATGTTATGAATTTATGGAGATATGGTGTACCGACATTTTTTAGTACACTATTGTCATAATTAAGACATTAATTTTGTCTATATTCTGTTAGCTTCATCTCCATTAATTCCTAATAAATGAATAATTTAATATATTATTGTTAGTTTTAAATTTTAGTTTATAAAATAATCAAACCAAACATGACGAAAATATGAATATTTTTATTTATAATAGTCCTTTTGACGTGGTTTAGTTGCTCTTAAGTCCCTGTACTAAACTATTCCATGTACCTCTACCCCGTGTTCCTACTACTGATATAAATTTGGATTACACATAACACACCTAGTATGAACCCATCGAATCATTCCAAGTCCACTATTACAAATGATTTCACTGATGTTTAGCGCAGGGGAATCTTTGGGGCATAACTAGTCGTCTTATAACCTTCGTGAACATGTTGTGTAACACGAAAATAATTTGCTATTATGAATAGTTTTTTTAGAATTATCACATTAGTATTGGTAATTAAAGGACTTATAAATATGTACTAATATCTGTACAGATATTTTATTGCGAATTAAAATTACTACATATACTAAAGTGTGTTACGAATTTATCTGTGCTTGTATTTTTTTATGCTTCGTTCCAAGCAAGACACGACAACTTTTGATGTTAATACTTTAATTATTAAAAAAAACTAAAACCTCTGAGTAATATTCAATTATAAAGCGATTAAATAATAACGATCATTTAAACTTTTCACTTACATAAAAAAATATTTAATTATTAAAAATTGGGGTGATATTTTTTAGCTGATATCCCGAAAACACGCACACATTGATACTTTTACGAGAGTGAATATAGCAACGCTTCGCCTTTTTAATGCCGTTTCTGGCGGTGTTGTTTGTTAGCAATGCTCTCTCTAGACATGTTATATCTCAATGTATGACATGATCAAAATAATTCATAATTATAAAATCAAATATTACGGCATTGCTAAAACAACTCAACATTTTGTAGATAGATAGATAGATAACACTTTATTGTACACCATTACAGAAAACCTTATAGCCTAAAAATATTCTAAATGTGCACAATGGGCGGTCTTATCGCTATTAAGCGATCTCTTCCAGACAACCCGTGTCAGGAATAAAACGGATTATATTGGTCAAAGGTGGTATACATAAATATAAGAAAATAAGCAGTTACTTACATATATTTTGTTCATTTATAAACATATAAGTATGTAAAATATTATATAAGTAAAATTATACTTAATAGACATATATAAATATACCTAGTGATATCACATGCATATATATATATATATATATATATACAGAAATATACGTAAAAATATCAAACATCACTATGTTGCAGGTAGTGCTTTTTTGTCATGTTCTTAAATATTGTTAGTGATTTAGCTTGTCTAACAGTAACAGGTAGCTCATTCCAGAGTCGAATAGCCTGTACAGTAAAAGAATTATTGTAAAAAGATGAATAATGTTTGGGAGTATTAAGTCTAAGAGTCGTAGAAGGTCGTAAATTGTGAGAAGAAGAGATGAATTAAAAGCGTTTTTTGAGATAATACGGGGTTGTGGAGATAAACAACACACTGTAAAGGAGTGAAAGAATATGAGTATTCCGGCGAAAACGAATTGGCAACCACTTGAGTTTTTTACGAAACTCAGAGACGTGGTCATATTTGCGTAACCCAAATATGAACCTTATACAAAAATTTTGGAGGCGCTCAAGTTTATTAAGTTGCTCTTGAGTCAAATCAATATAGCTGGCGTCAGCATAATCAAGAATGGGGAGTAGTAAGGACTCTGCAAGCTTAACTTTGGTGGCTATGGGCAGGAAGTTTTTCAACCTCCCGAGGGATTTCGAAGAGAGGAAGAGACGTCGATTCAATTCGGTTATGTGGGGTCGCCAAGATGGCTCCTTATCAAATATGACTCCTAGATTTTTTATTTTCTCACTAACCGGGATATGTGTACCATTAAATATGAAATTTGGTAAGCAGGTCCAGTCAATTCTACACAGCATCCGCGAACTACCTATGATAATTAGCTGAGTTTTCTCGGGATTTACTTGTAGTCCATATGATTTACTCCATTGCGTTATGTGATCGAAGTCGGAGTTTATTGTCAAGACTACATCTTGTAACGTCGCAACAGGTGATTGTGTATAGATTTGTAAATCGTCTGCATAGAGATGGTAGGAAGAAGTAAGTTGATTAGAGATTGAATTTATAAAAATCGTGAATAGTAAGGGAGATAAAACGCCGCCCTGAGGAACGCCATCAGAGAGATCACGCCATGACGAATAGTCGTCATCAACTCGAATCCGCTACCGGCGACCGTACAGGTAACTATGAAACCAGTCTATTACTGTAGGAGATATGTTAATAGAGCTTAGAACCTTAAGCAACAATTCAAAATTTACATTGTTGAAGGCACTGCTGAAATCAAGCAGCGATAAAACAGTCAGCAGACCGTTATCCATGCCATGCCGGATGTCGTCAGTAATTTGGACGAGGGCTGTGGTTGTACTATGGCCAGGACGGAATCCGGATTGATAAGGATTTAAGAGGGAATTACGGTTCAGGAAGAAACTTAACTAGACTAGACGTTCAAGGACTTTAGAAAGGAAGGGGAGTATAGAAATAGGACGGAAATGAGAAATTAAGGTAGGATTTGGTTTTTTTGGAAGAGGAATGACCTGGGCTTCCTTCCAGGCAGTAGGAAAAACACCAGAGGTAATAGAAGCATTAAGGATATGAGTAAGGATAGGATTAATGACATCCAGTATGGGTAAGACCATATTGCGACTGATACCATCGCTGCCGACAGCATTAGATGTAATGGATTTTGCTGCTTTTTCAACATCACTATCAGTGAATCGACTAAGAAGAAAAGGTAATTGTAATTTGTAAGTAAAACCTCAGATTAATAATATTCAGAGACAAAGTTTTTACCTCACTTTGCTAAATGTCACGTAAAGGAACTAGATTCATACAGCATGAATATCAATATTATTCAATCAATCTGAAGATCATTGAATGACATGAAAGTATCAAATTTTAGATTTTTCACATTATTGTAACTAAGATAATTAATATATTTTTGTAGTTTGTATATATAATTACCGACTACATGCAATACCAATGTTAGCAGAACAAAGTATAGGTGTGAGAGGGGTGGTCGAAGGTGTGACCAGTGACAAGGACAGTGGGTTAGGTTAGGTTATCTTTAGACCAAAGCCCGAACCGACTGATTTTCATTTATTCGTTGATAATTTAAACAAAAGTTAAAGTCGGTTCTGCCTTTGTTCGCGCTTTGTTCTAAAGATAACCTAACCTAACCCACTGTCCTTGTCACCGGTTACACCTTCGACCACCCCTCACACCTATACTTTGTTCTGCTAACTTTGGTATTGCATGTAGTCGGTAATTATATATACAAACTACAAAAATGTATTAATTATCTTAGTTACAATAATGTGAAAAATCTAAAATTCCATATTTTCATCTTATTCAAAGATGTTCACTTTGATTGAATAATAATGATATTTATGCTGTATGGATCTAGTTCCTTTGCCTGACATTTAGCAAAGTGAGCTGTGAGGTAAAACCTTTGTCTCTGAATATTATTAATCTGAGGTTTTACTTACAAATTACAAAATATCGAGGTTTTTTAGCAATGCCGTAATAGTTGATTTTATAATGATTAATTATTTTGGTCATGTCATATATTAGCTTGGGGAAAAAGTTTCTTCGCATTTTATATAAAAATTCAAAAGGTTTTTTTATAAAGTTTATTTACATTTGACTAAAGTATGTAGGTGCCATTTTGTTGGATAACTTTTTACCATCTTGTAGGTAGGGACGTGATCCCATTGCTATAAAAAATTTAGGGCTTCTGATCAAAAAACTGCGACAAGTGGTTTTAGCAGTCCTCTCGTGATGTTAACCAGACACTGCCTAAAGAATTCTGCAGAGACCGAAACAGGTGAAAATCTGAAGGTGCAAGGTCGGGACTATACGGCGGATGCATTAACACCTCCCAGCCAAACTCTCGTAATTTTTGCTGAGTGGCTAAAGATGTGTGAGGTCTAGCGTTATCATGGTGAAAAACCACACCCCTTCTGTTGATTAATCCCGGCCGCTTTCTCTCAATTTTCTGCTTTAATCTCATCAGTTGTTCGCAGTACAATTCAGAATCGATGGTCCTGCCTGGCGGTAACAGCTCATAATGAATAATGCCCTTCCAATCCCACCCACCATACACACAGCATCACCTTGTTGCGAGTTAACCCGGGTTTCTCCACAGTCTGTGAAGCCTGACCTGCCTTTGACCATGATCTTTTGCGCACGTTCTTCTCGTACGTGATCCACTTTTCATCACCAGTTATCAGCTTCTTCAAAAATGGTTCGGTTTCATTAGGTCGTAATAAAGAATCACAAATGAGTACACGGTTCATTAGGTTTCTTTCAGTGAGCTCATGAGGTACCCAAATATCGAGCTTTTTTGTGTACCCAGCTTTTTTCAAATGCGCCAAAACCGTTTTGTGGTCAATTCCCAGTTCTCCAGGTACATCGTAACTACTAATATGCCGATCTTGCTCCACTTTTTCAAAAATGGCATCAATTTTGTCCGTAACAGGGCGACCAGAGCAACGTGCATCTTTAATATCAAAATTTCCGGATTGAAAACGCTTAAACCAAATTTGCGCTACTCTCACAGATACTGCATTAGGTCCATAAACATCACAAATTTTTTTCGCGGCTTGTGTTGCATTTTTACCTTTTTCGTAGTAAAATTTTAAAATGTATCGAATTTCTTCATTAGATTCACTCATTTTAACAATCAGAAAAACAATGAAATTCACACATTTTCCTAATTTGAATTTGGTATTGTCTTCTTTAAAATTAAAACTTTTTAATTATACCAAAACCAGCCCGATACAAATGGTATAGCCAAAGAAATCTTATTACAAGTTCATACATACTATATGCGAAAAGACTTTTCCCCCAACCTATTATGTTACATTTGCAGACTAATCCCGAAATTAAATAAGTGATTGTGTTTTTATCACAACTAAGTAAGTCGTGACGCTAAAATTGAACATTATTTTTATTTATATGATGCAGGTTTTTAACGTAATTAATTGTATTGTTTATTAATTTTTTACCTAAATGAAGAGTTTCCGATAATTTTAGTGTCCTTATTATACCATAGCAAACCATAATTATAGTCTTTCAATACAAAAAACGCATAATTTTCAGGTCCTGCGTTTATGCAAATTTACCAGTACTTCATCCTTAACATACATCTGAGTAAATAGGTATACTTGACACATGCAATTCCAGTGAATCTCCCCAGAGACCCCATGAAAATAACAGTCTGCATTTTCTTCGCAATCTTGGCTCAATTTGCGTTGAGGTTGCGCCATAATTTTATATTAAAAGGTCTTGTCTAGATTTCTTCACGTTGATGAATAAAATCCTATAATCGACCCAAAACTCGAATAACTGACACCCGCGTGATTCTACTTAAAACTTAAAATTCAAAATGATGTTTCAGGTAATACGTACTATTGGGCTACAGTCAAGAACGCCAACATCAGTGCTTTCCAGTACTATAAACTCTGGCCAATCAACGCCCGTAAAGTCTTTTAAAGCTCCAAACATTGAGGACATTGCAACTTTGGATAAACTGTTAACTTCACTCCTTGGCCTGAAGGAGAATAACCGAGGCAGGTCTTTTCGCTCTCATCGAGGCACTCCACGTTCAAGCCATATGCCAGCCATTGCAGAGAGAGGTAGCAGACGATCCGAATCTTGGCCTGATAAAATATTCGAGGATTCTATTGTACGAAGTGTCATGAGCAATCTTAAAATAAATAAGAGGAACTCTTCTGAAGAACCATTTCTTACACCACAGTAAATGTCTTAGTAAATTAGATTATGTAAGATGCACTCTATTTAATTGAATTAATTACCTGGGAAAAATATTTTTAATAAAATGAATGCTATGATCCAAAATCAAGCTCAAAATCATAAACACTAGTAATCTCTACAGATGAGGGCTTTGAAAATAATTATGTAAAGAGTTACTTGGTCATAGGAGGGATTTAGCAAATTTTAAATGGGCAAATACCTACCAGGGTCTGGATGTAGCATAGAGATTTTTCATGACGCTGACTTAGGTGGTAGAAGACACATTGGGATTATTATGGTGTGTATCCAGCTGAATCGCCTGAACCTGAATCCACAACTTATACTAGGAGAGATGATAGAGAAGTTATATACATATTTGTAGGATGTAATTTATTGGTTGGTATCAGATACATATATGTATGTCGATTTTATACCAGTAAAAGTCGATATTATTAACAAATTTTACTTGTTTTATTTTTAATGATATGTCACTTGTATTTATATTGCAATAAAAATATTTATTGAATGCATTTTATACACAAATAAGTTAACATTTATACACATACAAATTATCACAGCAAGCTCAATGTTGAGGAATAAATTATGACTGAATCACAGATTTCATCTTGGATATATATTTAAATTAACATGGAAATTGTATACTATATTTTTTATTATTGTGCTATATATTAAAAAGAACAGATTTCGTCAAGATGACCCCTTCTCATTGATACTATCTTTTGATACACATTTTATATTCTTATTATGTTTAACTTGTGAAGTGTATACATCATAGCCTAATGATATTGTATTATCGTAAAGCACTCTATACCTTGTTGGTAGAAAATAAAAGTTTATAACTTGTGCTGGAGGCCATACCATCCACTCAGCTCGGTATAATGTTAAAAACTTGTCTCTAACTTCTTCTTTAAAGTTCTCGTAAGGGTTCTCTTCAAACAATGCTACACTACCGAAGAATGTCACTATCATTATTGGGGAGAACACCATTTGGTCCAAAAACAGTTTTTTTGCGACCATATCTAATGTTTTTCCAATTATAAATTTGTCTAAAATCTTATACCAGTGGTGACAAAGAACACCCACTGCAGCCCCTGAGAATGCCATATGCATAGTCCTTTTGGCATCATACTTCTCAACTGACCCTGTATACACTTCGTAACTTTGTTCCATTATGTCCCCCAATGAGGACAAACTGACAGATATTGTAACATTCGTAAAAAATAAAAATTTATCACTGAATGCCACATTCACAGCTCGTTTTAGATATCCCACCGGTCCAGACTGTCTGACATTGGTTGCTAACTTTCTCCATGTGATAGCCAGTGCTTGCATTATCTGCAAGAAATAATAATCTTGAAATAAAAGTTATATTGAAAAATATATAAGTTCTGGTAATTGTTTGCAAATAGTGTAAGGGGAAAAATTGCCTAAAATTCCCAAAACAAGTACCATACATATTTTGATTTAGTCAATAATATGTTGTTAGATGTTAAGGATAATTCCATGATCCTTTGTCAACACATACAAATAAGTAATGTAATGTACTAATATAGTGTAAGAAAGTCCATGAGAACACGCAATGGAATATATAGTTTATATAATAATAATAATCCGAACGGCGGCGACGCGGCTCGCAACTCGTCACGTCTCGTTTCTCATGGGGGCGAAAAGCGGCCTGTGGAGAGCCGCTTAGCGACGATGAATGTTAGAGGAGGGACGGACAGTAAAATAGATGAAGTATGCCAGATGATGAATGAAAGAAAAATAGATTTATTATGTGTGAGTGAGACGAAGCGGAAAGGATGTGAAACCACTAAGTACAGTCAGTTTACGGCGTATTGGTCAGGAGTGAAAGCGACAAATAGAGGGAGTCAAGGAGTAGGCCTTATTCTCTCTGAAAGAATGGAAGAATGTGTGAAAGAGCATGAATGTGTTAGCCCAAGACTTGTATGGATTCGCCTGAAAGTTGGCTTGACTCGGCTTTTTGTGGTTGAGGCATATGCACCATCAGACATGAGTTCGACTAACTCCTCCCAACAATCCATAGAGGAAAGGGACAAGTTTTGGGAATGTTTGAGAGGTATGCTGCTTACATGTAAGCAGAACGAAAAATTAATTATGTTAGGTGACTTTATTGGCTGGGTACGTTTAAAACGAGATGTTTATGAAAGGGTGTTAGGTACATACAGAGATGAAAGAATAAATATGAATGGTAACTGTTTGCTTGAGATATGATTAGAATGGAATTTGTGCGTAACATAATGTTCTGTCACAAGAATATACATATGTACACGTGGGAAAATGTGAAAGGGAAAAGTATGATTGATTTTGTAATAGTAGATGAAAGATTGAGGGAAAACATTCTGGACACTAGATCATATCGGAGTACAGACAGATCAATACAGATCACTTCTTAGTAGTATGCCGAATAAAAGATCTTTTCAAAACTTGGAGGCACCAACATTCCGATAAATCTAAATCTAATACACTAGAAAGAATAAAAGTTGAAAAGTTGCAAGAAGAAGAAGTAAAGGAAGAGTATAAAGCAAAATTAGAAGAAAAATTTGTTGGGATGAATGATATGTGCGAGATAGAGGAGTTATGGATGTCCTTTAAAACCGAAGTTGTGAGTATTGCGATTGATGTGTGTGGTGTAACTAAAAGAAAAACGGGTAAATGCGTGAAGAATATTTGTTGGGATAAGGAAGTACAGAGTATAGTGAATGATAAAAAGAAACCATGGAAGGATTGGTTAGCTTTAATATCTGACCTAAGACTGAAGTATACAAAAAAGGAAGATGTAAATGCGGCAAAAATGTTGTACAAAAGGATGAATGAAATAGTTAAAATAACGGTCAAAAAGAAAAAGAATGAGCAAAAAGATGATTTGGATGAAAGAATCTCTGAAGATTTCCAGAGTAACATTAAATATTTCTGGAAATCTATAAAAAGAGCTAGAGGAAAGGTCGTACAGTCTGAGCTCAATGTAATCAGGGACAAGAATGGATATATTGTGAAAGAAGAAACACACATATTGAATCACTGGAAAGAATATTTTGAAGGTTTGTTTGAAAAAGATAAAGCGGATGTGAACAGTATGACTGATGAAAAGAACAATAGAGAAGACAATAGCGATAGTATACTTATGGATGAAATTGTGAAAGTATTGAATAGTATGAAACTAGGAAAGGCTGCTGGGTATGATAGGATAACCGTAGAAATGCTAAAGGCTGGACAAGGTCTGGTCGCAAGTCTTTTGTACGGCCTTTTTAACATATGCTGGAAGAGGGGCTGTGTACCATAAGATTGGTTCAAAGCCGTTATTGTACCACTCTACAAAGGAAAAGGGTCACAACAGGACTAAAAATTTTCGAGGCATTAGCCTTCTTAGCGTTGTTGGGAAAATATATGCTAAAGTGTTGATTGAACGGGTATTATAAGTAACAGAACAGAAATTATGGGATGTACAAGCGGGTTTTCGAAAGGGAATGGGATGTGTGGACCAAATCTTTACTTTACGATTCATAAATGAAAAGTTTTTGGCCAAAGGTGAAAACGTGTATTGTGCATTTATAGATTTGGAGAAAGCTTATGATAGAGTGATAAGAAGTGAACTGTGGTCGGCGCTAGCTAAGTATGGGATAACAGACAAAGACGTGATACGATCACTGAGGTCCCTCTATAGTGATTCCAGTGCTTGTGTTAGGGTCAACGGCGCCTACACTGAATGGTTTAGCATTGAAAAAGGTGTTAGACAGGGCTGTGTAGCGTCGCCGTGGTTGTTCAACCTATTATTGGACAGTTGCTTGGAAAATTTGAAAGAAAGCGAAAGTGGTTACTTATCAAATGTCTACTCTACACCGATGATCAGGTTATACTTGCATCATCGGAAACGGAGTTACAGGAGATGCTAACAATTATGAATGAGTCTTTTGAGAGAAATGGTATGAATATTAATGTGAATAAGATGAAAGTTATGGTGTTTGAAAGAGATGAAAGAATGACAAGTTGTAATATACAGATAGGAAATCAAAAGTTAGAGCAAGTCAGAGAATTTGTTTACTTAGGCTGCATGTTTACCAGAGACGGAAAGCATGAAAGGGATATTGAAAGGAGAGTTATGGCAGGTAATAAGGTAAATGAAGCGCTAAACTCTTTTATGAACAGCTAGAAGGTGTCTGTAAAGGCACGCTTGGCTGTCCATAAAGGGGTGTTGGTGCCAACCCTAATGTATGGCAGTGAAAGTTGGGTATGGCAGAAAAAGCATGAAAGTAGGATAAACGCAGTTGAAATGAGAGCTTTGAGAAGTATATGTGCGGTTAGCTTGAATGATATGATAAGGAACAGTGTGATAAGGGAACGTTGTGGATTGAAAGAACATGTAATAACAAGAGTTGAAAAAGGAATGATAAGGTGGTTTGGACATGTAGAGAGAATGGATAAAAGTTGAATCACAAAACAGGTGTATGACAGTATTGTGAATGGTAGTGTTATGTATAATGAAGGTAGTTCGTAATTTAGCAGTCTGGATCAGGTAACCAACAAGATAACAGTAAGTGCTTTTAAATTCGTAATATATAACAGTGGCGACGAGGAAAATTAGGGAAATTGTGAAAATAAATGATATTATATACAATTAAAATAATTAAATACATCATGGGTATAAAATTCAATGGATTTGATATAATTCAGGGGTGTTGGAAAAATTACATCCAAAGATTGAGTTACTGCCTAGAAGCAGGTGAAATAAAGGAAGATGTAATGAAAAAAACGAATTAACTTGCAGTATGTGGCCCTGAATTTTTTGATTTAATAACTTCTTTGATTCCACCTAAACAAGTAAGTGAGGTTAAGTTCGATTTTATTGTTGAAATTTTGAACAGTCATTTCATTCCACAACCAAACGAGATTGTCGAATCGTATAAATTCCACACTACGAATCAAGAAGAGGGGGAAATTATGAAGAATTAAATAGCACAATTACGGAAATTAAGTATAGGTTGTAATTTTTCTGATTTAGACCGCACCCCCAGAGATAGATTAGTGTGTGGTATTAGGGATAAGGAGATTCAACGAAAACTATTACAGCAAAGTAAATTAACATTTGAACAAGCCTGTAACATTGCATTATCACATGAGACTGCAAATTTTGATTCAAATATTATTATACAGTCCAACCCAGTTATTAGTAACTCAGAACTCGATACAATAATCCCTATGGAGATTAACTCAGTAGCAAGTAAAAACACACCGCGCATCAAGGATGATATAGCGTGTTCACGATGTAATAAGTCTCATGGAGGTAAGTGTCGCTTCCGATGGAGCAAATGCTATCACTGTGGTAAAACGGGGCATATAGAAGCAGCTTGCTCAATAAAGTCTAAGCAAGACAAGAAGCACAAATATTCAGAATGTAATGGTTTGTATGAGGTAGTGTAGTGTAGTCTTTGACAAGACAAGGTTGATCCATTTCTCATTAAAGTGTTAATAAATGGAATTAAACTATTAATGAAGGTAGATTTAGGCTACCCATATACTATCATTAATGAAAACACAGCCAGACTCATATGGAAAGGGAAAATACCTCAACTAAATATGACAGCCATAGGTTTAAAGTCTTATACTGAGGGTAAATTGACATTGAAAGGGGAAACAACAGTACAGGTTACATACAAGAATATAATTAAAGATTTAAAAATACTTATAACTGAAGGTAGTGGTACAAGTTTAATTGGGAGGAATTGGTTTGCTGATTTAGGGATCACCATACAAGGAATAAATCATGTTAAAATAATTTCTAATGACAAGGCATTTGTCACAGAATTAATTAATAAATATAAAGAGATTTTTGAGCCAGGATTGGGTAAGTATACACAGGTCCCGTTGTGAACATTACCCCGAATGATGGGTCAGTGCTTAAATTTATTAAATGTAAACCAATTCCATTTGCCATAAGAGAAAGGTTGTTCAAAGAAATTGATAGATTGGTAGAAGAGGATGTTCTAGAACCAACAACACACTCAGAATGGGCTACTCCGATTGTACCTGTTTTAAAACCAAATGGGAAAGTACGGTTGTGCGGAGATTACCGATTTACAGTAAATGCAGTTACAAACACAGATACATATCCATTACCAACACGAAATGAGCCTTTTGCACAATTGAAGGGGGGAAGAGTATTCACAAAAATCGATTTGGAACAGGCATATACACAAGTGATGGTTGATAATAAAACAGCACAGTTGCTAACATTGAACACACCTAAAGGTTTATACAAAATGAAACGTCTACCTTTTGGGGTTAAGGCCTGTCCTGGAATCTTCCAGAGACTAGTGACTTCACTGCTCGCAGACATTGAAGGAATATCAATGATGCTAGACGACATAGTAATTTGTGGTGAAGACATTAAGATGCATAACGCAAGATTAAGAGTTGGTACTTCAGAGGTTACAGTAAGCTGGTTTAAGAGTCAACAAACAAAAATGTATGGTTGCTGAACCCAAAGTCCAGTTTCTTGGCTATGTGATAGATGAATCAGGCATACATCCATCTAGAGAAAAAATCGAATCCATAGAGAAGACGTCAGCACCAAAGAACATAAAAGAATTGCAGGCATTTTTACGGTTACTTAATTTTTATGATAGATTTATACCTAACAAAGCTACAATAGCTGCGTCATTGTACCGATTACTAGAAAAAGATTCCAGGTGGAAATAGAACAAGGAACATCAGGAATCTTTTGAAACTTTAAAAGCTATGCTATTGAGTGATAACACACTGGTACATTATGACACAAATAGAAAATCAATAATGTCCTGTGATGCAATTGCATCTCAATTCGGTTTGGGAGCAGTTTTGGAGCATGAAATGGATGACGGGACCAAAAAGCCGATAATGTTTGCATGAAGAACCTTGAATGTACATGAGCGAAACTATGGTCAAATTGACAAAGAGGCAGCTGCAATTATATTCGGGTTGAAAAAATTTCACCAGTACATAAGTGGACGGAAAGTTTTTATTAAGACAGACCATAGACCATTACTGGGAATTTTCGGTCATAGTAAACCAATTCCAAACATTATATCACCTAGAATGTTGAGATGGGCATTGCTATTGAACTCATATGATTATAAAATACAATATGTTAAGGGGAAGAAGTTGGGTATTGCCAATGCATTGAGCAGATGGCCATCTAAAGACCAATCAAAGAATGAAGAGGAATATAGTGGGGTCCTACTAATAGAAGAAATACCACTTGAATTAGAGTTCACTACAGTGGAAGTGGCAATATTTACGAAAAAAGATACCATACTTTGTAAAGTACTATATTGGATACGGAATGGATGGCCTACGAAAGTAGATAAAGAGTATAAAAGCTATTGGCAAAAAAGAGATGAATTATCAATACATAGTAACTCTATATTATGGGGAAATAGAGTGTTAATACCTGAAATAATGCACGAAAATATTCTGGAAGAGTTGCATAGAAATCACGATGGTATAGTAATTACGAAAGCATAAGCTAGAAGCTACTTCTGGTAGCCTTCCATGGATAAAAATATAGAAGAAATGGTAAAAAACTGTAATAATTGTTCGGAGAACAGAAACATGCCAACACAAGTTACTCACCAATGGATACAGCCTAATAGAGCTTGGTCTAGACTTCACATAGACTATGCAGGACCATTCCAAGGCAAACTTTTTTTAATAGTTATAGATGCATTTTCAAAATGGCCCGAAGTTAAAATTGTTAATGATACGAGTACTAATACATTAATTAAAACTTTAAGAGATATTTTTACACAACAAGGGCTACCAGAGACTATTGTAAGTGACAATGGCAGAACCTTCATATCAGAAGAATTCAAAAAGTATTTGAAACATTGCGGCATTAGGCAAGTTTTAGTAGCTCCATACCACCCAGCATCTAATGGACAGGCTGAACGCACAGTTCAAGCTGTAAAAAATAACTTAAAGAAAATAACTTCAGAACCTTGGAATGTGCGCTTGCCCAATATATTATATGGTCTCAGGTTAACACCAAGCAGTATAACTAATAAGTCACCAGCGGAACTCCTCAATAACAGGCGCTTTAGGACACAATTTGATTTCTTGAATCCCTTGTCTTATAGGCCCAAGGAAGTATCCAGTGTCAGGGAGAAAAATGAAAAAATTAAGTTAAGAATTTTTAATATAGGTCAAGTTGTATATGTGCGGAACTATTGTAAAGGGCCTCAATGGTTACAGGGTATTGTAGAGAAAAGAGTAGGGGTATGTAGGTACTTAGTGTGATGGAATGGAAGACTGTTAATGAGACACATCAACCAAATGCACAGTGTACCAACAAAGAATAAATCATCAAAAGAGTTAATACAACCTAAGGTAGTAAAAGATGATGGTGATAAAGAAGAGAATATAATTATCCCTTCACCTCGGAAGTGAGCAGAGATTATCGGGGTATCAGGGCCACAAGACATAGTATTACCTAAACAACAAGAAGTGAGAACAAGAAATAAACGAGGACTATCACAGTCACCACCTTCATCTACACCTAAGAAGATAAGACAAACTGTACAGAATCTAGTATAGAGGATGAAGAGTCTGAAATTGTTTCAGGTGAAGGGTAAAGGGGTGTTAATAAAAAACAAAATCAGCAGTAGTCTAATATGTAAATAAATGAATAATATATAATTTAAATATAAATTAAGTAATAGAAAAAGCAATTAGACTTTGTGAAAGTTAATATTAGTTTAAATAAATAATACATATAAAAATAAATAATGCAATTGTATGGAACTTAACAATAGTGAACTATCCTGAGGGAAAGGTGTGTTATGTATAATGAAGGTAGTTTGTAATTTAGCAGTCTGGATAAAGTAACCAACAAGATAACAGTGAGTGCTTTTAAATTCGTAATATATAACAGGTAGGGTTGTTGCCGGTAGACTGAGACGAACACACCATGACCAAATATCAGAAATGTTAAAGAGAGGTCAGGTAAAAAGCATTTCAAATAAACATGCATGTATGAAGAGGTTAATGAAAGTAGGTGAAGCGAAAATTGTTTTTCAGGATCGTCGCAATTGGAGATCCATAATCTCTCCCTACCCCCATGGGAAACAGGTGTGATATTATGTATGTATGTATGTACAAATAAGTATATAAATGATGCAGAAAATTCTAATAATACAAAAAACAAACACATACTTGTTAAAAACATAGAATTTAATTGGGTGATAAACAAAATTAAGTTCACATTAAATAGACACAACACTAAAAAATTATCACAATCAATTTCAGAATATTAATCTAACTTCTCATTTAAATCTTTTTTAAATGATTTATCATGTTTAACATGAGATGTGTAAATATCATATCCAAGTGATATTGTGTTGTCATACATAACCCTGTATTTAGTTGGCAAAAAATAGAAATTAATTAATTGAGCGGGTGGCCACACCACCCATTCTGCTTTATACAACGTCCAAAACTTATCTCTCACTTCATCAGTAAAACTTTCCAAAGGATTATCTTCGAATATTGCTACTGTTGCAAAAAATGATATTATAATAATAGGTGAGCAAACAAATTGATCCAAAAACAATTTCTTAACAACCATGTCTAGAGATCTCCCAATTATTATTCTATCAAGAAAATTGTACCAGTGATGGCAAATAAAACCAGATGTAAGGCCAGAGAATGACATATGTGCAGTGCGTTTACAATCTAACTTGTCTATATCACCCTTGTGTATCTCATAGCTTTGTTCTAACAAATCCCCTAGTGTGGATATTCCCATAGACAGTAATAAGTTGGTGTAAAACAGATTCTTGCGATTGAATGCATCATCAATAGCATGTTTATAATTTTTATAAGCTTTGGAAAAGAATCTCCTAATTGCCATTATTGAACAATCAGGGTATACCTAAAACAAAGGATCGAAGTTATTTATCTGTTTTACAACAATACTGTTCATTCACTATGATTTTTAAGGTGATAAAGCTAACAGGACAAAATTTCAAGTTTTTAAAAGAAAAACAATCCAAAAACTTTACAAGTGCACTCTGTTCTTATTTGGATCCTTGGTTACTGAGTGCACAGCTAGCTATGATGTTGTTTTGGTAAATGCAGGAAAATAAACTATGTATGGTATAGGTTGCTTAATGGGATAATTTTGAATACAAATAGGACAGTATTCAATTTTAGCTAAATGATTAATGTAACTTATGCGAAACATAAAACAAATACTTACAAAAGTTTTTGGAGAATCTTGACAAAGATACATGAAAGAAGACTTAAATGGTAAAGGCAAAAGCAACCAGAACACATATGAATAAAACATTGTGTTGTGGTATGTGCTAAATAAAGTATATTTTTAGATGAGATTCGTGTAAAAACACGTGAATTATAATATCTTTGTCGCCTAACTTTGGATAGCCAACAATGTGACTACTTGGCATAATATCAATAAATATTTATAATTTAATACGTATATATATATAACAATTATTTGGGCAGTTGAAAATAATGTTATGAATTTAATTCGGAGTATTTAAGGGTTATTTATAATGTACCTAAATGAGAAACTATAAAACACTTCTAGGTACTTACATTTTATATATTATTTTAGAATATGTCTCACACGAAATCCATAAAAAATATATACGAAAATACGACTTGTATTTTCGTATTTAGTTACAAATTTATTCCACAAATCATTACGTAACTGGTAAAATTAAACTATTTTATGAACTTAAGAAGTTTATCAATAACCTCAAAAACTAAACTTTCCGGTTAGAATATTTTTTTTGTGAAATGTCAATTGTCATTCTATTTTTAATTTTTAAGTTTTCCAAAATTAAGTGAATAATGCAGGATTTACATTGGACCAACAATAGCCAACAGAGGAGGGATTCATTGGCTTACATTTGTCCAATGTGTACATTTCGTTAGGTGAATAAATAATTAAATGAAAAATAAAAATACCGGCAGTGAACACTTTTAACAGTAACGTTATTGTTATTAAATATGGTTCCAAGTTTCAAATAAATAAAAAAAAAGTAGTATCCATACAGTGCGTACCAACTGTAGCTCACAACGACCAAAATGCACCGTCTGCCGTTCCACAAGGCGACCGCGGTCGTCGTGGTCGTGGCAAAAACGTCACTAATGACGTCATCATTTTCGATCACATAACGCTCACAATGACCCATCTCTTTTTTTGAGGCGGCGGAAATGCATTTCACACACTACCGGGTCCTTTACTAGGGATTAGACCAAAGTGACGAGAGGTGATACCATGAATGGGCACCAGAGTCAAATCGCCGGCTTGTGTGGAGACTCGACTACTCAATACTCCACTAAAACCACCTTCCTCCCATGTGCCCCGCGCTTATGGCAGGAAGAGCGTAAGACTTAGAACGTAGTTACGTCCACGTTGATCCTTGCGCATCAGTGCTTGAGAATGCCCGGGGAAAGGCAAACTCACTTCGTCAACAGGGGTGAAGACTCCTCTGCTCCCTAGATGCTAGAGGGCCCCTGCAGCGGTATTACGGGAGGATATCTTGCGCATGTCTGCGCCTCCGGGACCCCGACTGACGTCGGTACCCGCGACACGCATGCGCAGTCACAATGACCCATGTCAAGAGGTAGGTTGAATAACCGTACCACCTGGTTTACGATTGTAACGCCGGTAAGCAAGTGGAACGAGAAAAATCGCGGTAGTGAAGATGGTCGTTGTGACTTGTGAGCTACTAAACTACTGGTGGAACGTAGCCATAATAGTCTGTGATTGCCGCGTCCTTTTGAGATATTTTTGTAAATTTTTAACCATTTAAGTGTTTTATAACCATTTTAGCAACATGGCAGGTCAGTATTTATTACAGACATCATAAAATACTACGATTATTAATTTATATCAGTATGTAAATTGTTTGTCATACTCACAACATTTGAATGGAACTACTTATATTTTACCTATTGTTTGTCTAAATTAATATGGAACAATTAGTATCGTTTTCTGCAAATAAGCCTTATGTTTATGTTCAGAAATTATACAAACTATACTTACATATTTTAGATAAACTCACCCTTGATAGAAAAGCTATGAAAAACCGGTCGACAGCACACCTGCGTATATATGTGGGCAGTCTAGTGGATAATATCTCCGTGGATGAATTATATGACCATTTCATACCACATGGACAAATTAATGGCATAGTGATAAACAGGAATTTTGCCTTTGTACAATTTGAGGAAGAGTCAAGTGTCCAGGCTGCTATTGCAAAAGGAAATGGAAGTTCACTCAAAGGAAAGACACTTATTGTGAGACCAGCCCAAGCTAATGATAAACGGTAAGATAGTATAGTCCAAAGTTAACCTTTATAAATATTGTTACCAATATAGCAATATTTTTACTAATTTATCATACATATAGAAAGAAAAGGAAGAAAGTAATATTTATTGGTGAGAATGGGTTAAACTTTTGCACGGAGTGGCATCAGATTAACGGAAATTAAGTTTAGGGGTATACATATGCCTTATATATAGACACTAGACCTGTTATTTGGGCTAGGAAACATGTTTTTAGGGCCCACCAACAAGTTTTGAATGAATAATGGGAAAAACAAAAATATGTTTGGTCAACAAAATAACACGGTTATGTCACTTTTGTTGAAAAAAAGTTTGATTTGTGTTTAGGAATACACTTACAACTCATTTATAAACACTAAAACTGTTTTTTAATTTAGTAAACAAGTTTTGAATTAATTGTTATAATTTTAATGTTCATAAAATAATAAATCACAGTACTGTCATTTTTTTACTTTACGATGATAATAGGCATAAGAAAGAAAAAAAATTATCAATTCAATATGTCAATAATATCGATTTTTAGATATGAAAATTGTTTTTTTTTTCTTATATATTGCGAGTTTGAATTAGTAGTATGTTTTAAAACTATTTATTTTTATTTAAAAAAATCAATGTATAATTTGCTATACTCTATTTGCCGCCTTTTTTATTCCATTTCTCTTTTAGTTATATAAATGTACTTTGTGTTTTGTTATGGATTTTTCGATGACTTGCGTTGTTTCGGTCATATTGATTATTTTTATGTTGACTGGCTTTCTCACTGGACTTCAATTGCATTGCTTAACTTTGGATTTTGGGGAAATCCTCTATCTGAATTTTTGGGTGTGATATAGATAAAATGGAGGTAAATTAATGGTGATTTGAGTTAGGGATATCCTTACAGTTTATTTATAGCCACTAAGGTTGTGAGGGGTGATCGAAAGTCACGACTAGTTGACTAAAACAGTGACTTGGTTAGGTTGGGTTAGTCTTTAGACCGAAGCACACGAGCCGAGCGAGCAAAGCGAGTGTGCTGCTGTAGCGGCCTGGCAAACGCCAGAACCGACTGGTAACCATTTATTCATTGATAACAATTTAAATGATGGTTACAAATTGGTTGTGACATTTGCTGACTGCTGTCATGGCACACTCACTTTGCTCGCTCGGCTTGTGGGCTTTAGTCTGCGTTTTTAGACTGTTTTAAATGTTTTTTTCATTGACAACTACCTTTCTTCTGTATTTCTCGTCTTTAGACATAAGAAATAAATACACCATTTTGAAAAAAATTAGTAAAGTTATGTTTACAAAAAAAAATCATCTCAAAAACAACATGCCTTCTAGACATGGGGTTTGCAGAAGGGAGAAGTACTCCTCCCTCCTGGCCCCATCCTCCCCCCACTACTTAAAATTCAGTGACCATTATTGTAAAATTTAACCCTAAGTATTTTATACATCACAAAATATTTGAAAAAAAAGAAATGTACATAACTTTCATGGCAATGAGGCCTACGACTCAGCATTATGCTGTGTCAAGAAGAGTTTTTGTTGTTTTTGATGTCTTCACATTCCATATTGCTTTCAGTTTATCCTTGCCAGTGTATATGCTGGATGCTTCATAAGTAAATGTAATAAGTATTCAAAGGTACTTCAATTACTGCTACAGCATGACTGCTAATGAGATTTTAATTTTTTAAATTAATTTACTTAATCACACTAATCTTATGAGTGAAAATTGAGCCATACATACAATGTATGTACATATAATGTCAATGTTATTTGTGTTTTGCCCCTTGGGTTTCACTGTCACATCTCATAAAAGTGCAAATATATATATAATTTATGATTTTATCAAAGAAGGAACAAATATGGAAAAATGTATTAAATAATTGTTCAAGTGTTTTATTGCTTAAAATATTCATTTATTGTAGGAAAGACACTGAAGTGGTTACAATAGAACCTGAAGTGCCCCCAGCAGTAGCCCTCTCAGACAACTTACCTGTTGTTGAAGATGATGCTGCTGAAGAACTTTATGACAATTATGGAAATTATATAGGAGATAGTAAGTAACTTATTGTTCTTCTACAAGACCTGCATTAGGCATTTTACAGAGATTGTTCTTAGTTACAAAAATTCATTTTTTTTCTCCCTTTCTTAATCATATTAGGTTACAAATTTCATAGAATTCTTCTATCTAGATACAACTCTTTATGTCATCCCACACACAATATGTTCATTTACTTTTTAGTCTACGTCATCACATACTTCTATCTATTAAATACTTTATTTACTATTCAAGATTTTTATTGCACCACTAATGAATCCTGGTTTGATTTGGAGACATGTTTGCTGTTCTACTTAGCAATTAAACAATTCAACCCATATAGCATAATTGGCCTTATTACAGATAGTATCATGTTTCAATGTAATTGCAGTCTGTAAATATCTCACTATGACACACAGGATGAACAATATACTGCTGCTAGATATACTAGACCCCTCCAATGGGAATTAGTGGGTTTCAAATACTGGTAGTTTTAATGTGATATATCATTTTTATACTGTAGTTGGGCAACAGGCAGACCCCCCATTTGGAAAGTGGTTACAATCTCCTATAGACGTTTGCAACACCAGGAGCAAAGCCAACACATTGCCAGTCTTTAAGGATGGAAAGGATGGGATAAGGAGGATCCTATAGGTGAGGTGGAATAGAGGGATCAGATAGTAGGAATGATATAGAGTTTGCAGATAGGATGAAATGGAGAATAGAGGTGATGGCACAGGAAAAGGAGGAAGTGGGCCATCGGAACTCTACTCATCCACAAAACTTGATTAAGTCAAGTTTATGTCACTTTGATAATCTGTGAGAGTATAACACCGATCAAGCTAGCCCTAATTGCTGTAATTAAGTAATGATCCCAGCATGACTGTCATGATAATTGAGTTGTTGAATATATTTTTTTAATAAATGGACAGATCATATATAAGTTTTATAGCAAACTATTTTACATATTTTTTTCCTATAATTAAAGTCATATCAAATTAAAAATTTTGGACCTGAAATTTTTGCACCTGATGTACCCGTGTATCGAAAACACGCCGACAATTCCCGAACAAACCTGAGCGCGCATGTGACGTCACTATGGTAAATCCTCATAATAACTCACTGTAGCTTCGTAGCATACAGCTGATGAAAAAACTAATAATTAAAAAACCCCAATTATTGTAATAACGCACACAATACATTAGATTACAGAGAAGAAGAAAACAAGGAACCTGCATGGGAAAGCAATGAAACACCCCGTGGGGGTCCGAGAGGCCGGGGACCGAGAGGATCAATGCGCGGGCGGGGAGGAAGAGGCCGTCCTATGCCACCCTACAATGATAGGCCTGCAGGGCATGGTAACGATTAAATGGTCTTTGTTTTAATTGATTACCTCCTGATCATTAAAAATCTGAGTATATGCACCACCTAACATACAAATACATAGCCAGATTAGCTAAGAATGTCCTATAAGTTAGGTTGAAAACGCTGTAAGCCATCATTCCTCAAACCGGGGGTCGCGTTTGTTACTAAAGGAAGTCAGTCTGTTAAAAAAATAATACCAATATACAAAGGTTCAATTCAATCGAAGTTATAAATAAACTATTAATTAAAATGTTATTGAAGTGGTTGCAATCCTTTTTTCTTAACCTTTTTGTTTTTTTCCTGGGTCGCGACATAGAAATCGTTGACAAACAATGCTCTAAGCGATAAGGCCGCCTATTGTTTTGCCTAAAAATATTGTAACTAAAATTTTGTGTTTTTTACTTTGGTTGGCAATAACATGTTATCTATCAATCCTCTGACAATAGCCACTGGCTGACAAAAATGTATCTAGATTTTTTTCCAGTATTAATACCTAACCTCAGTACCTAACAATATTAATTTATCCATGCTAAACTTTATGGCCACTCTTAAAGCATTTGAGTATTAAATGAACTTTCATACAAAGTCACTTAAGGCCTGCATTCTTAAGCTAATCTAGAGCTACTTAAATTTAGAACCAACTATTCAACCAAAAATATAATACAAAAAAATTAACAATCATAGGGCTTTTCGTGTTACTTATTACTTTCATTTACATAAAATTTTGTAATGTATCATGTGGAAACTTCAATTTTCTAGGTAAAAAGCATCCCATTTACATTTTGTTATTGAAAGTATTTACATACAAAATTTTGTGATAATTAATTTATTTCCAAAGCCATTACAAAAAATAAAAATGAACTTGATTGTCCCAATATCCATGCGCGATCTCTACTTTAACATATATAGTTTCATGTATTTTAAATAATAAAAGTGTAATAGAAGGCAGTAGTTTTTGAAAATTATACTTGTGACACATCTAGATAGACAGACGAAAAATTTATAAGGGTTCAGATTTTCTATTTAGCTATAACCCAAAAACCTAGGTTTAAGATAAAATAATAAGTTAACCAAAAATTTAAGGGCTTGTAAACTATTTCTAGGTGGGGATTGGCCTGAGAGGGGCTATGATCGTTTCCAGCAATCTGTGAACAATTATCCGCCGCGAGCATTACCAGTGACTGAAAGGAATGATTGTGAAATTATAGTCGTCTCAAAAATGCTCACGTAAGTAATGTAATAATAACATACTCTGTATTATTATGATGTCATAGAGTAGAAACTTCTGCTTATTTTTGCAATGAGGTCTGAACTTTGAATCTTGAGCAATCTAGGATACAGCTTCTGAGTCACCTGCTAGAACCATTATTGTAAATTGGCGCCATGAGCGTGATTAGGGATTCAAAAGCCTAACAAAAATTCACTTTCTTCCCATATTATATAACATTTCCTTTTACTGGCAAAAAATACTGAGAGAAGCAGTTGGGATTAAAATATAGGGTACATTTGTTTTACACCTTAAATATAATATTATACAAAAAAAATATATTGATTATAAAATAACCAGCTTTTGCCCACGACATCTGGCGCGTTATTGTAGATTTTGTCAATTTATTCAAATTTTTGTTAACCATCGGAAATAGTACTTTTTCCGCATGAAACGCAACCCTATGCCATCCTGAAAGAACGTGTCGTCATGACAACCTGTCTTTGCATCACTTTAAAATTTGAAGTAAAAAAATGTAAAATGAGTAAAAAATATGACTACAGCACCTACTAATAATTAAAATAAAATAATATTAACAGCTTATAAACGTCCCACTGCTGGGCTCGGGCCTCCTACTGTTGGAGAACAGACAATATACCCGCTACACTTCTCCAAGGCGGCTTGGCAGGTTTTAAGGCAAATCTTTATTTTACTTCTAACTAGTGTCAGCCATATTATGTTAACTTTACAAACAAAAATGGGCATTGGGACAACTTGCACTTACAACTACTGCACTATGGTTGCAAATAATCAAAAGTTTGTGTTAAACTTGCAGTGAATACGCAGAATACATTGAAAACAGATTGAAAAGACTTGGGATAGTTGTGGACTTGTTATTTCCAATGGAGGATGTTCCGATTGGGAAAGTTTTGGGAAATATTGCATCCCGGGGCTGTTTATATGCTATCCTCGTTATGCCACAGAACCAGGAACATAGATCTTTAACATTAACAATACTTCATGGATTACCACAAGGTGAGATATTGACATTTTTCATGTTTCGCTACAAATTCAATCTTATGTCTGTTTTTACTATTGTCTGTGTATGAAATAGCTATTTTTCACAAAAACTACAGGATTCATATCTATGGAATTTGACAGAAAAGTATATTATTTAAGTCGGTATACAATGATGTGGTAAATTAGCGAAAATATAATTAAGAGTGGTCACTATACATTTACATGTATAGTGACCACTCTTAATTATATTTTCGCTAATTTATTTATTTAACAGAGGGATAAGATTTTTTTGATTTTTGACAATTCAAAGGCATTCAATGAACTAAGTTACATTATTTTCTTACAGACTATATAATGAAACCTTAGGCCTTAGCCTACGTATGTAACTATCGTCATATTTAATTATTCATATAATTATATCATCATATGTGGTATTGTCAGTGAGTCTACAATATTGATGATTGTTAGTAACTTTTTTATTTAAATCAATGGATATTTGCTTTCAAAGTTGTAATTGTAATAAAAATATATATGAAATATTTAAAAAGTGTGATCAGAATAGATATATACATGGTATAATAAACTTTTATTGCTGAGTACATTTTTTTATTTAGTTAGTATTATTCTAAAACTTACTCAGTAGTCACAAACTTATTTTCCGACATAGGCCTCCTCTAATAATTGTTTCCACTTTTCTCTTTATTTAATTATGTAAAGAATTGTACCTCGTTTTAAATAATTTGCAATATATCTCGTGGTACTTTCTATATCATAAAGCGAAAGAAGAGTGACTTGTACCACCATCTGAACAACAATAGAGGCTGTTTCAATAACTTACCATTCCTAATAATTCCCTCTAAATAATCCGGCTCGAAGGACCAACTTGTGCTGGGAGTTTTTCTACACAGGATGATAATGATAAGTGTTTTAAGATTTAAATTGTTTATTGATATCTTGATGCTAATTGTTGGAATAATTGTGCTAAGGATCAGGGGCTGTAATTCGACTGAGTATGGTAGTGCACAAGTACTGATTTGTATGGTATCTTAAACTACATTTGTCGGCGTAAACCGCTGACTCTGTAAGTACGGCTATTCCTGAAGCGTACATACATGGTTTAAACGTAGTTTTGTTTTTTCACATGTGCATTTGTTTTTGTCCTCAGAACATCGCAACATGCCTGTGGAAGACGCTTTGCAGCTGTTGTCGCGTAACTTCCAAGAGGTGCAAAGGGGAGGCCCCTCGGGTCGCGAAGCAGTTTACGCTTTGTTGGGCCAACTGGCTGATGGAAGAACGCTCACTGTACTACAGTATGACAAGGTTATTGAGTACTTGCAGGTGTGTATTTTAATAAATTATTTAAATACTTTCAAATAGGGTAGCTATCAACTTGAGACACTTTTTATTGTCTTACAAAATGCTAAGACCCCCAGAATTTTTAATAGCAAGTTATGAAGTCATAAAGTAAATGGGATAAATAGTGTATTAATTTATTGTTACGTGCGAGCGGGGTACGCACTTAGGATTGGAAGAAAACACCAGTTTTTAACTAAACGCTTTTATTAACTTACACAGCCGTACGTGATACCTCTCCACAGGGTCGCCCCTACACGCACAACTAACGAAGCACTGTCACTGATATTGCGTAGACACACCTTCTGCTGCTGCAGTGTTAACTACAGAATTTACCGCGCGTAGCTCGCCTCTGGACCTCCTTTTAAACTACGCGAAACTCCTTCACTAAACTCGTCACGGTCTTCTATTAAACTCTTCGTCCAACTCTTTCGTATCGCACTTGTCGCTTCACTGTCTTGAACTGAACTCACCTCTAAACTGCCCGATAGGCGCGCCTTACGCTGCTTATATACCCGGAAGAATTTTCTGGGACCCATAATTTCGTTATTCTTTTATTTACTATCTGTCCCTTTCTAACATCTATCTATCTCTTTCTTTTCCTTCCCGAACTTTCTATTCTAGAACTTTCGTTCATCGTCTATCCCTTTCTAAAATATATCCGTCCTTGTCTTTTCCTTCCAGAATTTTCTAGCTTTTTCTAAAAGTTCTTAAACTAACTAGATGTTTCCACCATCATTCGCTACATTATGTTCATCTTGCTGTTTTTAACCGATGTCAAGAAAAGAGGTGCTTCTCGATTTTTTGTGTAAGAATTTTGCTTTTAGTTAGCCTAGGAGTTGGTTACTTTTTTGCTAGAATTTTTTTATAATAAATAATAATAATAATCGGCAGACAAACATGCATTTTGTGTATCCCCAAATTAAGCAAGTTACGCTTGTGTGCGTGATATACAACGGACTATTCTGGGGCCTTTCCCAGACAACTATACCATAGTAAATAGCGGAGAAAAATAGTTTCCGAAATTTACCACGTCAGGAATTGAACCCTGAGTCTCTGCTTTGCAGTGAGGTAAAGGCCGGCAAAGGCTTAACCCGCTCAACCACAGAGGCCGTCGAGTTTATAAAAGTAAAATTTAATCAAGGTATTTTAAATCCCACTCTCACCCCACGTCTACATTAGGGGCATCCATAAAATATGTCACACGTTAAGGGGGGATTATTTAATTTCGTGACATCACATTTCAAAATTTATATTTAAGCTTTAAAACACAAAATTTGAACTATTAACAAAAAACTTCAAAATATTTCCAACTCTATCGGTATGAGCATAGTGTTTAAATGATTAAAAAATAATCTAAGTGGAAATAAAACTAAGTACGGAACTGCTGTTTAAATTTAATAATTGCTTGATGTAAAATTGCAAAATATGTAATGTCACACTAGGGAGGGAGGAGTCTCACGAATGTTACTAGTTGTGACAAGGACGGGGGAGGGGCCAAAAAGCATGTAATTCGTGTGACGTGATTTGTGGATGGTGCCATCCACCTTATGCCCATTTCCACGGTAGCCAGCAGCGAAGTACGCACCGCGAGTGTCAAGTTTATATATCATTGCAGGAGCGACGAGAACAGCAAGTAAAGATCGAATTAGGTGAACCATTACCTTCGGCGCCGGCTAGCAAGACGCAAGTGGACCTCCAACAAAGGATTTTAAGCATATTAAATGATAAGAAAATATCAACTAAACTCGAAGTACCTGTACCACAAACAACTCCCACACAAACCCCACAAAATAAATTACTAAATGATCCAACAGTGAGAAAAGCATTGGACTCGATATTACAAAAGATCACTTAAAGTAACATAGACTGCAGTGTTTTTAGGGTTCTGTATTTTGGCAATAAAATCGCCTTGTGGATAGACATGTCTGTCTGTGTGCACTCAATTTTTCTTTACATGAAATGATATCTTTATTGATATGAAACATGAATACAAGATCTTATAATTATAATGTTGAGAACATGTTTCGCCATTTTTGGCCTACAATTTTTTCGTAAAACTATAATCTAATAAATAATATAATATGGTTATAAATAATTATAATATGGTTAGTATCATTTAATCCAATTTAGTCTGTATAGATAAAATTTAGCAGCCAGCTGTATTCTATATGCAATGAAATAGCGGAAAATAAATTAATAAGGGTTAGCCACCTGCCTATCAGGGTTTGTTTGATTGATGCATTTTTTCCAGTGTACATACAACTTCTTTATTTATTTAAGTGAGATATATTGTTAAAAATTTGATTACCAATTTGAATACCTTTGGAAGTTTATCTTTACATAGTAATAAAATTATCTTAAAATAGTCGCATTCCACGTCTCTCTGTCTGTCGTATCTCCTAAACCACGCAATGGATTTTTTAAGCGATTTTCACAATTAGAGATATTTTTCAAGGAAGGTAACCAAACCAATAATTTTTACGTGAGTAAAATTGTGCTACCTATGAGGGTTCGACCCACGGCTTAGCCGCGGAGAAATTTCTACAACAATACTAGTTCCATGTTACAGTTTTATATTTCAAATCCTACGACAAATAATAAATGTCAAACTATATACACTATGAGACAAACATAGAGGTTCCATTTCGAACGTCCTCCAAACATTAAAAAATATAAGGTTTAATTCCGAACATATGTTTTCCAAAGTCGTAAAAAGTATGCACTTGTAACTTTTAAACTAAATATAAATTGGATTATGGCCGGTTCCTATATCTTACCGACCATTCAATTTCCTTACTATTGGTTAAAATTTGACATAAGCTCCATACAAGTTATGTCAAAATTCAACCGATGGTAAGGCAGGTGAATGCATAGTATGATATAGAAATGGACCATTATAAAGAAGATCCCTTGAGTAGTTTCTTGGAGTATTTCCGAATGATTCTTTTATTCTTCTAAGTGTACAATAACAGGGATTCATTATCTTTATAGAACCCTTCGTCTAACTGACATACTGTCGATTTATGTTATAATTATAATAAGTATAGTGTTATTAAGGATTTTTAAAGTAAAATGTATTTTGTTCCATTTAATTGTGTTTTTTATTTTTCCTCCGCTAAAAATGATAAGATTTGACTGGCGACAGTGTTTTAAGTGCACCAACACCTAATGATAATAAAAACAAAAAATAAAAAAGACCTAAACAAGATTGAGAATAGAAAACAAAATTAAAATAAACTATAAACAAAGTAAACTCTACTTCGATTTAACAGACTATATTATGAGCTGAAAGCCTAAGTTAAATACCGCCTTTATTTTGATACCCTACTCGAGGGGTTTGGTTATTTTTTTATTATTAATATATTACTATTTCCCGCCAAAAATAGGCCATTTTGTTTTTTACTCGCAAACCCATTAAGAAAATTTGGGTTTTTAAGACGAATATAACGAAATGTCGAAATCCATCAAGCCGTTTGGAAGATACCGAGGTAATAAAGAAATTTACAAACAACATACACGTGAAAAACATCACTCTTCCTTGGCAGTTGGGTAAAAAAAAAAGGAAATCTTATGAGCTTACTACAACGTAGGTATGACTTCTGTCTTTTTTCTGGAAACAGATGAGGGTCATCGTCTCTGCCTGGTTACTGTTACGTTAGTGTTAGTGACCGTTACACGGAGATTTAGTGATGGGTTTAATGCATTATTTGTGATACGCCATTGTGTAGTTGTTAATGACGTTAAACAGTCACAAATAACGTATATACATTAAAGTAACTAACTATAACATTGTGACACGAAATGCAAATAACATCTGTCTGTCACCGTAATGCTGACAGACGTCACTTACTACACCTGGGTTAAGTTAGTGACCGTGTCCACGGTGCTGCACACACTCCAGGAGTATCCAGCCTGGACGGAGCAGCGCCGGGAGCTCGTCATCCATATCGAACTTGACACCTCGCTCCCGGCCGTAGCACGCACCATGGTCGGGAGCAAACCCGGATGGTACGCCGTCTCCTCCTGCGAGCTCGTCATGTTTGCGAAGGAGGAGGCGGAGCGGAACCTCTATACCCCTTGGGGTATAGAGGTTCTCACTCACCTGCACCGCGCGCGCTCATTTCTCTTCCCGTGACCCTTACTGGGGAGTGGAAATAGCATGGCACCAGTTCTGACTGGGCGTGCTAGTGCCACCCCCGATCTGACGAATCCCACACACGGGTCGCAAATTATTCCCTCAGGTTTCTGTGCCTGTCGCGGCTTAGTCCTCAAACGGATTTCCCCTGGCGAAAAAAAAAGTGTGTCTCGGGACGCGAGATAGAAGTGATAACTTAAACTAATCTAAGTTGAACAATTTAATATTGAAATTGTTTAACTTGAGAAAAGCTTAGGTTATTACTAAATTTTATGTATATAGCGCGTGGGTTCTCACTCTAGTGAGAGAGGAGGAGCCTGTCTACCGCTGCCGTATGCGTGAGCGAAAGGGAAGCCAGACAGACTGGCGGCGTAACGCATTACGTGATGAAGCGGTTTACCCTCCCATAAGAAGTAATCACTTAAAAAAAAAAGTGGCCGTGTCCGACCGACTTATAGCGATAAAAAATAACGCCGTTAATGATTAGCTACATTAGTCTATAAACATGACTTATCTGTCATGTTTAACGTTATTAACAAGGTCGCAGCTCATATAACGCTTAAACCCTTGGCTGCATCTGACACAGTCCCTAACATTATCCCAGGTGTAGCAGGGGTATTAGAATTATCATCTGGATGTTTTGGGCTTTTTCAATACATGTTTTTTGGTCTTTGTATCTGCAATCGGAAACTGTTCCATAAACAGACAATTTAGATTGTTATCTTGCAGAAAGTAGTTGTATTTTGCTTATAGGCCGAGAATGTGCACTCATTTTAAGTCTTTGTGGGACGTTATGCAGTAGCTTTCCAGCTCATTGATATTTTATACATAGTAGCAGTAACAACGTAGGTATTTTAACTACCCTATGTAATTCAGGAGAATAACTGTTAATTGTACACCCACAAAGTCGTGAGGAAGTTGCGGCAGAGACAATAAAACGTATAATAACAAATATATACTTTATTTATTGCAAATACTTATTAAGTCTAGGTTAGCTGAACAAGGCTGTGCAATAACATATTGTATGAAAAACTTGTTGCATAGGCATCAATTACTATATGTATAAGAACGGTTGTTGTTTAACATGACTTAAAAAACTTAAATCAATTTTAGCTTTAAGAAATTATGAAATAAAAACACTATAATAATTAATACATCTGTTTTATTTAATAAGTTCATACATAATATTAGAGGTGGTCTAAACAAACATGTCCACAGAGCTTACAAGTTCATTGGTGATTCAAAATGACAAACAGTGCTATTTGTTAATTTGTTATTATGAACATACACACGACGAAGTAATTTCCATTTATATTAATACCTACTAGAACCGAACACCTGTTATGTAGACATTGAAGAACATTCATAGATTATGTATTTTATTTCAATATTTACTGAATATATAAACTAACATTCAAAGCTGTATTTTGTCATCATTGGTAAAAGACATCAATTTCTAAGTTAATAAGAATCTGATTAATTTGTTGATACTAATTATTAATATACACATAAAATGATTAATTCAATGATGTATGATGTTTTCTATATATGGCGGAGTGGATCATAGACAATAACACCAATTGAATAGAAGTTTGAGACACCGCCAGCGGATTCGGTATTTATTTATTCGTCGGCTGATGACCCATTAATAAATATCTATTAATTAGGTAATACATCAGAGACTAATTAGATTTAAATGATACACTGATATAACATTTATTTGTTTCACATCAATATTTTACATGATTTAGTTGATTGTTTAAATTCATACCACTGAGATCAAGGCCTTGAGTCTTTTTATCTTTCCAAAGCATCATCTCTTCATTCATTTCTAAAAGTTATAAGCTATACAGGATAAAATAATCTAATATTATATTAGGAATATCCACATCTTACGATTATATAAACATATATGCACATACGCTCTTACTACTACAGCAACTAAATGCCACCACACACCCACCAAACTCCATAAAGCTATTGGAAGAATTTGGTGTCGACCAGAGCTCAGTGGGTGAGAGCAATATTTACATTGATTCAGTCAAACAACTGCAATACCAACACTTAATTAATATTAATAATTAAGCATTGGCTCTCAATCTGCAATCTGTAAATCTTGCAACATGCGTCCAATATATTAATTTGACCTCTCCGGTGGGTCTTCTTGCTTTGATGGATCAAATCCTTCTTTGATATGGCCACTTGTACCCTTCGGATCCAAATCAGTGGCCCAGCTAAAGTGCATTATGGCTAAATGTGAATTCCCTAACTTATTGTGAACTTTTCCAAGTAAGTAGTATACTAGGGACTCTCTTGGGGCAATGTCTTTCAAATGGTTAAGATCCACTAGAGCATCTTGCGGTCTTCCAGCACGGAGCAATACTGAAGCTCTATGAAAGCGACATAACGGATTGTCGGTATCCAAAGAGACAGCTCTCTCTAAAGTTGCAAGGGCTCTCTCGACTTTGCCCATGGCTGCTTGTGCTAATCCAAGTTGGCATCTTAAAACTCCTGAATGAGGATGTATGCTAATTGCACGGCGAATATGTACTTCTGATGCTTTCCATCGTTCCTGCCTTGCATAAACTGTTGCAATACCAAACCAAGCGACATAATTACGAGGATCAATGCTCACTGCAGTCCTGAAACTTACAAGAGCTTTGTCTGTCTCTTCTGCAACAGCATATTCGTGGCCCAATAAGGTATGTGCATATGCAGCACTAGGATCAATTTGTACTGCTCGTTTAAAGAATTTCAAAGCGGTCTCACGTTCCTTATGAAGTGAAAAACAGTTTCCGGCAGCTAGCCAGGCTATTGGATTGGTCCGGTTTAATTCCACCAGTTCCTGGGCTAATGCGGATAATTGCGCCTCTCGTTGCAGATGCCATAAGCAAGTACTGTATATATCCATGCCTTCTGCACGATTTGGATACAGTCGCCTAATTTCTGCAAATATTTTTGCTGCTGCCTCATACTGCGCCAACTCATAGTGACCTCGAGCAATCATAGTCTGAACCCAAGGTGAGGCTAATTGTTTCGGTGGAGCCTCTTGGAATAATTTAATTGCATTTTTACAATCTAAAATGATAGAGCCTTGTATGCCTGACCTAATTCCCTCAACAAATTCAGCAAAGCTATACCATTTGAATTCTTTGGAGTCACAGCAGGTGTGACACTGTCTACAGTTTTACCCTTTTCATTTGTTTCAACGGTGGTTGTTTTGATATTTTTGGCTGTGCGTTGCTTGTTCTTCCTGGAAGGACTTTTAGGAGCTACAAATTTCCTACTTGGTGATTTATTATTTTCTTTGACTGAATAACTGCTGTTGTTATTACTGAATAATCGAGAGGACCTTCGAGGTGCAGGCCCTAAAGTACATCGAGGGGCTGGGCTAAACACAGCATCTTTGAGCTGACCCATTTGTGCTCTTAAAGAGTTAACAATCTTAGGTAAAGCCTTTTGCTCATTAGAATCTGTGAGTGTAGGAGTATATAATACAGGAGATTCTTCCATTGGTAACATTCCAAAAGATGGTGAAAATGGAATAGGCGCCATTCCACTGAATACACTGTGCATATGTTTACCAAGGGCCTGTGTTTCAGGAGTGATGCTAGTAGACATAGCCATTGGGGTACGAGTTGCAACATTATTTGGTGTGACATTAGTATTTACAATAGTATTATTAGGAATGTTACTATTAACAAATGAGATATTTTCAGAATTGCTGACTAGATTAACTAATGTTGATACACCAAAAGTAAAATCTGTGTTATTTAATTGGAACATTTGATGGGGATCAACTTTCTCACCCATATTACATAAATGCACAAAAGATTTCCACATAAAAGGGTTCAATGAAAGCGCTTTCCGGTGTGCATCAGCAGCTTTATTTCTTCTCTCAGTGGTACTATATATTTTGGCAAGTAGCTGTAATGCATATGGAGCTTGTTCTCCAAATTCAGATGCAATGATCTCTAAGTTAGTGCCCAGAGCAATTTCTGCATCTTTATATCTGTGAAAAAATATGAAATGAAGAATTGAATTTAATAAAATATATTTAATCTACATGATTAGCAGACAGATAATTTATACTATAATACTTTTATAGAAAACTTATGGGTTAGTACTATTTTAATTGTGTGCAAAAGTTGGTCTTATCACAAAAAAGGGCTATGTAGGCTAGTCAACTAGTTCAAAGTGTTAATTCTTGTTAAAGCTCCTAAAAATATGAGCGATAGCTCATTAGATTCAGAATGACGTATAGAAAAATGTATCTCAAGGATATATTATATACAGCACCATAAGAGTTTACCCCGCGGCTGCGCCGCGGGTCAACCTCTAGTGCAGGTTATAGAAGACAGGTTACATTGTATTCAATTTTCATGTATTTGCCCCCGGAAAATTCACTTCATTTTATTTCGCAAACTCTACCATCCCCGTCTATCTATAAAGTACTGCCAGACCAATTGAAACATGACCATAAGGTCATTTTCCTACAGTTGTGAAATGCAATTAGGTTGAAATTCGCCTGAACATACATTTCCTTGGTAATGAACTTGTTATCATTTTATTAGACATTGACAGTTACTGACTACCTTGTATTAAACAGATCGGAGAGACTCGACTATACTCGAGTGTAACATCTGACAAATGCTATTATGTGCTATTACTATCTCTGTCATTAAGTATATTGGATTAAGGGACGGTTCCTATATCTTACCGACGACCGTTTATTTGCCTTACTAACGGTTAAAATTTGACGTAATCTCTGCACAAGTAATGTCAAAATTCAACCTACAGTAAGGCAAGGGAGTGAATAGTAAGATATCGGAACTGGCCATAAATCGACAAGCCAAAGGTGACACAGGCCAAACCTTTATATAAGCAACCTTTGATCTTAGGGTTATCGTTATATGTTAGATAGAAGAAATACACAAGAAAATAAAGCATTAACAACATTGATGTGGAAGAATTTAAAAATAATAACTGTTTTTGTTAATTTTATTAATTGGTTTTATTTCAAAGTTAGAAATGGCACCCACTTTACCCTACTTAAACCTAAAACCGGGTATAAGCACACCATTGTTTTCAATGACGTCTAATAGTCGATTACACATCGACCCGATTAGACAGTCGCAGATGTCGGTTCCCCTCATGTAATTCTAAATTTCATTACAGTGCTGCTCAATTGCTTCCTTTGTCCTTTCGTTTCTGTTATCCCACATTTGAACCATCAAACCCCATAAATTTTCTATTGGGTTGAGGTCTGGTGACCTAGACCGCCATGGAATGAGAGTAATTTCATCTTCATGCTGGTTAAATCAATCCAAGACGATTCTGGCGGCATGTCTCGACAATTGTCGTGAACATAGGAGAATACAGGGACTTCTTGAAGTGGGTACACTATTCGCACTGTCGGTAAAATTGATTCTTCCAACAAATCGATAGAGTTTAAAGTGTTTCGATGAGGAGAAATTTGGACAAGTTCACCTATACCTTCAGTACCCATCCAGGCCCACATGTTAGCTGAAATTCGACCAGATAATTGATTAGGCACTACGTCATCCTCTGTGTATCGCATATTGTTATAACGCCACAAAGTTAAGCGACCATGTCGAGAAGATCTAAATGATTTTTCATCTGAAAATATGGTATTAGTCCAGTCAAAGTCTAAATAATTATGTGCAAAATTTGCAGTTTTGTGTACATTCGTTAAGTGTACTTTCTTAGCATAATGTCGGTGTCCAATACGGTGTATCTTATGGTTTGTAAACAAATGTCGTAACGTGGCGCGAAATATTGGGTAAGAGAAAAAGGATGTTCTTCATAATGGTGTTGCATATCTGTGCTTTGTTGGTTTGTTATTCGACGAATGCCATGATTATGTTTTCGGCTATATTCAAGAATGCCCTCTTCAGCGTGCCGTCTGATCCTTGTTCTCACTGTGTTCCGACTTATATTTAACATTCGTCATATTTCTTGAATGCCATAGCCTTCCTCATTGGGCACTACAATCCGAGCTCCTTGTTCTGCGAGACTAGCCATTATGTTAGGTTGGGAAAAAGTTTCTTCGCATTTTATATAAAAATTCAAAAGGTTTTTTTATAAAGTTTATTTACATTTGACTAAAGTATGTAGGTGCCATTTTGTTGGATAACTTTTTGTCATCTGTTTCATGTGTCATTTGTCATAGGTAGGGACGTGATTCCATTGCTATAAAAATTTTGGGGCTTCTGATCAAAAAACTGCGATAAGTGGTTTTGGCAGTCCTCTCGTGATGTTAACCTGACACTGCCTAAGGAATTCTGCAGAGAACGAAAATCTGAAGCTGCAAGGTTAGGACTATACGGCGGATGCATTAACACCTCCCAGCCAAACTCTCGTAATTTTTGCTGAGTGGCTAAAGATGTGTGAGGTCTAGCGTTATCATGTTGAAAAACCACACGCCTTCTGTTGGCTTTCTCTCAACTTTTTGCTTTAATCTCATCAGTTGTTCGCAGTACAGTTTAGAATCCATGGTCCTGCCTAGCGGTAACAGCTCATAATGAATAATGCCCTTCCAATCCCACCATACACACAGCATCACCTTGTTGCGAGTTAACCCAGGTTTCGCCACAGTCTGTGAAGCCTGACCGGCCTTTGACCACGATCTTTTTCACACGTTCTTGTCGTACGTGATCCACTTTTCATCACCAGTTATCAGCTTCTTCAAAAATGGTTCGATTTCATTACGTCGTAATAAAGAATCACAAATGAGTACACAGTTCATTAGGTTTCTTTCAGTGAGCTCATGAAGCACCCAAATATCGAGCTTTTTTTGTGTACCCAACTTTTTTCAAATGCGCCAAAACCGTTTGGTGGTCAATTCCCAGTTCTTCAGCTACATCGTAACTACTAATATGCGAATCTTGCTCTACTTTTTCAAAAATGGCATCAATTTTGTCAGTAACAGGGCGACTAGAGCGACGTGCATGTTTGAAAACGCTTAAACCAAATTTGCGCTACTCTCACAGATACTGCATTAGGTCCATAAACATCACAAACTTTTTTCGCGGCTTGTGTTGCATTTTTACCCTTTTTGTAGTAAAATTTTAAAATGTATCGAATTTCTTCATTAGATTCACTCATTTTAACAATAAGAAAAACAAATGAAAATCACACAATTTCCTAATTTAAATTTGGAATTGTCTTCTTTAAAATTAAAACTTTTTAATGATACCAAAACCAGCCAGATGCTAATGGTATAGCCAAAGAGATCTTATTACAAGTTCATACATACTATATGCGAAAAGACTTTTTCCCCAACCTATTACAATTTAAATAAGTATTTAATTCTTAGATATTTAGATCTAATTTTTTTTCTCATTGACTTTATTTACTTGACTTCTAATTATACTTTCAGGATGACATTTTATTTTTTAAATTATAATACTTTTTCTATAATGAAAAGAGTTAGAATTATAAGACACATTTCAGTTCAAGATTCAAATCATTACTGTTTTATCTAAAACATATCTAGTACAATGATAACAAAGTTTAGAATTGCATAGTTCTCTGAGCCTAGTGACACATTTTTATTAATGTTTAAAACGTCCTAAGTGCAACACACACTATAAACCTTACTATTTTGATTTTGAAGGAATTATTAGCAAAGTGGGTCATAATTCAATCGGTCCGATAGTACATAAATGACAAAACTTGTGAAAATTACCAAAATAGACATGCAGACAACATGGATGAAATGGACCAAATGAACAAAGTGGACGAAATGAATAAAATCACACCTAGTTTCCGGGATAACCTTTACATAAATCTATCCCATTATCCCTCGGTATTAAAATTACATATGTACTGAGTTTCAGACAAATCATCCCAATAGTCTTTCCATAACAGGATAAAAAACAGGGAGACAAATATGTTTTTATCCTGAAAACTGTCCCATTTTTAGGGATAAAAGTATCCTATATTCATCCTCGGCATTGAAAAAATATATACTGAGTTTCAGCCAAATTGGTCCAGTAGTTTTCCATGAAAACAGAACAGACAGACAGAGTCACTTTCGCATTTATAATATTAATAGGGATGACAATATTGTAATTGTGTATTTTTGAAATTGTATATTTGGTGAGCAATAAAGTGTTATTACACTTTATTGTTCACCTATAAATATAGCACATAAAAAATTGACATTTTTCAATAATTAAATTAATAAATAAAAACAAAAGAAGAAATAAACAAAAACCATTAACATAAGAAATTTTGTAAAAAGAGCCTTAAAGAGGAGGAAATTTCGGATGAAAAGGTTCCAACTCCAAGTTCCCACTCCGGGAATACCTCCATTATTTACAATTTTAATTCAACAAATGAAAATAAAATGGTATTTTTTTTAAATACTGGACTATACATATACAAGTATACAAGTCACGAAAACTTAAGAAAATATTAAATGATGTTAAACTGTTTTTGCCAATGTTACTTAATTTAAATTTTATTGAAATTTTTTTTTAATAACATTTACTGGACTTTTCCTTAAACCTTTCCTTATTATTTAAACTTTTAAAAAAAATTGGTTAATTAACAATAGTTTAACTTTTTGAAAATTTGACTTAAATTTTTCTTTCAACTATCTAGATAATACAATAATTTATTCCAATTTTTTAAATTAATATTTATTACTATAAAAAAATTTAATTTTAAAAAGTAAGTTGTGATAGCATAGTAGCTAGCGCACACATCCTGAACTCAAAGGCCCCGGGTTCAATCCTGGCCAGAACACATGCACAACTTAGGCAATTTTCTGACCTAATGTGCATATTGTTATAATTACCACGTGCTAACAACAGTGAAGGAAAACATTGTGATGCAACCTGCACATCGAGATAATCGACATGTCAAACCTTCTAAGCAGCCTGGGACAAGTGTGGCGGGTATACTGTCTGTTCCCCCTATAGTGGGAGGCCCCAGCCCAGCAGTGGGACAGTTATGGGCTGTTATTATACATATATGTATATATTTTTTTTATATATTATTATATTATATAAAAAAAATATTTTATGTGATATTGTCTTTAGTGGCAGTGGGCCAATGTCGTACTGGCTGGGCAGACCTATTTTCAGCATTGAATTAAAATTGTAAAAAATGGAGGTAGAATTCTCAGAGTTGGAACTTTTTCAACAGAAATTTCCTACTCTTTAAGGATATTTTTTCAAAATTTCTTAAATATCAATTGTTTTTTAAATTATTAATGAAACATGAAATGCCATTTTTTCCATCTTAATTTCTTAATAAAAATTGCAATTTTTTATGTGCTAATATATCCTCGAGATACTTTCTTCTAAACATCAATCCGAATTGAATGAGCTATCACTAATATTTTTATGAGCTTTAACAAGAATTAACACATTTTTGAACCTGTTGACTAGCCTATATGATATTGGGTTGAATCAAATTTTTTTCATCATAACATAATCAATAATCATTAACCAATAAACATTCTAACCAAAATTATGTTTTAGATCACTGATAATGGAGATGACTTCGAACTTCAGTATAGAGATATTTGTAGAAATTTAAATTGTTCCAATAAAAGTATACACTTATACTTACGATTTTAAATCAATAGAACATTTGGCTAATAGGAATCTTGTTTGGGGTAATGTTAATGACATGTTTTGTAGTAAATGGTGAGCCTCATTTACCCGTCCTGCTCTGTAGTAACAAGTGCCCAACAGAAAGGCTGTTTCTTCAGAAGCAACTGCAATATAAAGGAATAACAATAAAACGTTTCCCCCGTTGGGTACCTTGCTGTTTTAAGTATTAAAAAATAATGAGTTGGGAGAAAAATCAATAAGCACTACAAATGCAACATGAAAACAACTGATTCAACCAGTTTACATATAGCTTTATATTTACCTTCAGCGTGTAATCTTTCAGCCAAAAATGTAGCATTGTCATATTCATAGTTATTTAGACTATCCCAAACGATTACCTGTGGGAATTTTTAAAATCTATTAATTATATGACCCCCTTGAATCCTTGACAACTCATAGAAATGTATCTAACATATTACCTGAATAGGTTCTTGGACAATCATTTTGATACGTTTTCGTGCACTATTAGGAATGATAACACGTTATAATATTTCACATTGCAAGCCACAAATCATTTCACAGTCACGAATTAGGTGAGAGCTTTTCTTCGACGGACATATTCATTTTTAGTTTGTTGATTGTCTATGATTTTATCAATTTATTGCCAACGCACTAAAAAAGTATTTGTTTCTTTTTAATTTTGTTGTTTTGTGAACTACCATTCTTTTTAGTTACCATGGAATCATCGATTCCTTTCATGTTCTTTATTTCATAAATTATTTTTCAATAATTTATAGGACAAAATTTCAAAAACTTGAGTTGTTTAGATGTCTAGTTATTAAATCACCTTGCCATCCTAAAAAACTTTATCGATCATCTGTGGAAATTGCAGAGTAGTCAATTTATAGAAATTTAAGAACTTAAAGCATTACAGTAACATTTTATCTCATTTTATTAAACTTAAGCTGTACTAGATTTGAAATTACATGCTAAAAGTGTCAATTTATATATTTGACAGTTGTTGTATAAATTCTCTTTGGGTTGCATTGGAAAAAAATAACAAAATGTCAAATTTGGTCACGAAGAAACTACGAAACGAACACGAAGTCGTACAATTTTGCAATTTCAATAAATAAAATAGCAAATGCTTGCCATCTGCAAGTGAAGTGAAACTTAATAAAATATTATTGAAGTAGTGTTTTTGTTAAGCCAATAGGTTAAAGTAGGTCTCTGTTAAGGCTATGGTGGAAATTACTGTTTGTTCATTGATGTGAAGAAAAACTACGTGATTGTGTGTACAATATGCGCAGAGTGTTTATTACGAATGACATCTGTTAACAAAAGCAAAACACCAGTATAAAAATTCTTCATTTTATTACTCAGGTAAAGATAATCCACCTGTTTTGCTTTCATGTCTACCGTCTAGAGTACTACTCAATTGCATTGTTTTATTCTCGGAAATTTATAAATGCGTCACTATATTATGGGTCGCCCTTCACTCTAAACCAAACAAGAGAACAGCCAGACGTGTGACCTCCAATAAAATTCTTATTTCATCTTTAGTGCCTAATATGAGTACATGAATTTCTTGGTAGTATTGATGCACATGATTACTTTTTATTAGTAACAATGTTCTAATTAACATGTAGGTTAAATTTATTCATGATTGAACATGATAACAACTGGTTACAAGCAAAGATATTTCATTAAAGTGTATTTGATATGTTAACTAGAAAGTAGAGTATGGAATGTGAGGAGGAAGATAGAACTAAATAGTGTGAAAACCATACAGATACAAACATTATTACTTAATACAAAGGTTTCTAGCCTGTTTAAGAATTAAGTGCAAATTTGAAATAACCATACTTGAGTTATTAAATTTGTCATTAGTTATCAATAAGTATATTATGAGATTAACATCAAAAGTAAACATATACATATACAATATTTCTTTCTTACATTCTTTGATTAGTATTCTTTATACTATATCTTTATTTGAATCATCAGTTTCTGTTGAAATTTGATATTTTGTTTCTTTATGTTTTTTAACATTGAACTTCTGTAATACTTGCAACAACTCAGAAGGGTTTATGGTAGTAAAAGAACAGCAACTGGTCACAATACTTTATAATCAGAGAACTTTACAATTTTATCAGATTACATACACTGACTTTTCATACTCTACAAGCTTTTTAGAATGCTTTGCCATCCTTCCCTACAATTTTACAGTACATCAAACTTAGCAATTGGCACAACCAATAGTGGATTGAAGTCACTGATAAACTATTTTAATTAAAGTGTTATGAATGAAAGGAATTTAATACATAACTGTTTGGAAATTCCAGATAATATTTTATACAAGATATCATATAAAACATTATACTTAAAGTTTTACATGTAATAAAATAAACCGAACATAGTACAAATCTATTGCATCTGCCAACATGAAAACAAAATGTAGTGAATACTGTCTTTATACAATTGAGGGATTTTGAATTATAATCTGTACACATTCACTACATTATAAGGACAAACATTCCTACACAAAATTATGTTAAATTATAGAGAACTACCTACTCTATACAAAACAGGCACTAATCACAGAATAAATAAAAATATAACATAATTATTTAATTAAGGATTTAAAGAAGCATTAATTAAGGATTAATGGCAGATCATATCATTTAGAAATAAGAGGGTACATAACAAAATCAATTATTAACTTTAAAAAGAAACACGACAAGAATAACTATGCTACTCAAAGCTGTAACACTTCTAAGCTAAATACTGTTTTTATTGATGTGTAATGTTGAAATCATTGTACTGTTTTCCTTAAAACAAAACTTATAAATAAATATGTTATGATTTCCTCTATACTAGGTAAAGTGACAAAGGTCATAGATACTATAAAGCAACTTGGATTTGAATGATATTAAATTATTTTTCTATTTAGAACAATATAGGCATACTAAATTAGTGGTATCCATTAAAACAATTTTCGGTAGTGATTAGAATCAACATTTGTGAGTTTATAATCAACAAAAAATGTGATGGATCATAATCACACCCTTAGAATTATAGAGACCTAATTCAAAATATCAAATTATTCAATTTTGTACCTTATTTTTTATGTGATAGATATTCAAATCCAATGACTCAAAATTTTGATTTAGGTTTCTATAATCTTAGGATGCCATACATATAATAAAAAAATGGAGAATTTATTTTTAACCTTCATGATAATAAAAGTTTGATATTTTCACAATATATAAAATATACATTAATAAGTATAAAACTTATGAATCAGTTGTATCATTACAATAATCCTTGCATCTATGACCTTCTTTAACACAATTCTGATCAAAATTGCATGACATCATTTGCTGTATAGAGTTGGATTATTATTATATTATTTTAGTATTGTCTAGTAAGAAAACAAGGTCTAACTTGCTGGCCTTTATAGTTTATTGGACTAAGTGTTTCCACATCTAGCTCGCTAGAATACAGAGATCCCAGGTTTTATTCCTAGCATGGCAAATTTAGCAAATTAGCTTTATATTATTTTCTCTGGTTTAGGTGTTGGGGATCACTCCCAGAGTTTTATGTTGCATATTAATGTTATACCCAAATTTAACTTTGGGATATACAATATGTATTTTTGTCCACCAATTATTATTTTTACTTGTACACCAAAACATATATATATGTTCAAACAAAAGGAAAAGAAACATAGTATAATGAGGTGAACTTGTCACTAAAAAGATATACTCTTCCAGGCAATCCTAGGCTAGGATTGATAAATTTGAAATATTGATGGTAATGCACTTCTTAATAACAGTATAATATAGAACTGCTTACTATAAATATATCGCAATACTAGGATATGCCCATGACTTTATCCATGCTTGACTTGAAATACCCACAGGATTCCAGGGATAATAAATATCACACATAAAAATTTGCTATTGATCAGTGTTCAAATCACATTTGAATTCGATTTTTTTTTAATCTAGTCCTTTTTAAATCATTCCCAAAAAAAAAAATCTGGCAGGATTCCTAGGATAAAAGTACTGTATGTTTTAAATCTAAAAATTGGCTGTTGATCAGTGTGAAAATCACATCAAAATCAGCCTAGTAGTTTTTATGTGAATACCAAAAAAACAGATAAGAAATCTAAAAAAGTTGCAGTGTGTTCTCCATCATTTATATAGTGTATTCCAGTTGTTTTTTTAAATAACATCAATGTGCAAACACTGCATTATTAGAATTTTATAATATTTACTAAGTTTTGGAAACATTATATACTATTGAAAGGTAATGCTTCTGAATTTGATTTAATAATAGTTCTTCTTTTTCACAGTTATGATTATGTACATAAGTGTACAACTTTGCTTGTGTTGTATTCTTATAGATGATAGATGACTTTAATGGTGAGTAGCAGTAAGAATAAATTTAATCTCAGAGTGTGACAGATACAACACAAAGCTTACATCTTAAACTGTATAATTTTTCTATCTTTACTACATAAAAAAGATTTTATTTTATTATTTGCATTGTAATACTTAATGTCCTGGTATTAACTGATATGTTATCAATACTTATTAAAAGACATTTCTAAGTTAGTCATATAGCAAGATAAGCCTTTAAAATTAATACTATTGCAATTGTAATTTATAATGTACTTTTCTTTAAGTCCCTTTGATTTTAAATTTGAAGGGAATTAACACTTGCTGCTTACTAGTATTAGTTTCCTTTTAGTTATATTTGCCATCTGAAATTAACAATACTTCCAAAATTTAATAAACTGTCTTGCTTACGCTGATGATAGTAATTCTGTTTTGTTTGTATTAGAATCTTATTGTAATATTTAATATTGCAAATCAGTCTTGTTACAATTCAATCTACTTAAGGTCCTAGCTAGAGGTTTACCATGTGGTGCATGCATACCTTAGGGAAGTGAAGCATGTTCCATCTTGGACTGCATTTCCTTCTGATATCAAAAGTGAACCTATGCAATATAAAAAAGGTATACTCATAAACTCACACAATCTGTGAGATATTGTCTCTCTTCATACACATTAAGTTTTGACTTGAACATGTGGCACATTCAAATCATGCTCTGAGTGCTTATAGACTTTGCTTCCTTGATCCACACATAGTTTTTCTTTAAATTCTTATAAATAAATTTAAAAAATACGTAATTGAAATCACAAAAAATATATACAAATAGATCAAGAAGACATTCTGTACTCGTATAAAAATCTGTAATCAATGTTAACAATTATATATTTTTCAATATGACTCATTGCATAATATACAGTAGAATCCGTTTATAATGACATTGAAGGGAAGTGACAAACACGTCATATGAAGCAGATGTCGGATGGAGACACTGGCATAGCTAGTGTAGTTGATACATTATGTACCAGACATCATTAACCATAAGAATTGCATCTAGCAATGTTATTATTATAGACTAGCTGTGCCCGCGACTATGTCCACATGGATTTATTTTTCACAGAACCCTAAAAAAAACTTAGCCTTAGTTACTCCTTATAACATCAGCTATCTGTTCGTGAAAGACGGTTAAAATTGGCCCAGCCGTTTTAGAGATTTGCAAGAACATCCAGACAGACAAGAATTATAAAAATTGATTTTTTGATAATACCAACCTAAAACCATAATTATATACTTTCGTATGCATTTAGTATAAAGCTGTTACTTTGACTTCATAAACAGGCACTTGAACTTTATTTATCTGTATAGAATAGTTGTTTTGATTAGAATAAACATAATTGATATTTTGAACAAAAGATTCTTTCTAAAATTGCTATCATTGTTACTATAATGGGACATAATTTATTCAAAATAGATCATAATAAGCAACATGTCACAATCGAGGTCATTACAGCCATAGCTTTATTATACAAAATTTCATATGAAAACCAAACTAAGCTGTCTAATTACTTCATATTAAGTGGTTGGTCAACATAGGCGGAGTTATAATAACCAGATTTTACTGTATGCTTTTTTGCAGATAATCAGTAGTCATCTGAAAGTAATTTGGAGAGAGGATAAAGTTTAACAGGGACTGTACTGTTATTTTCGACCATAATAGAGATACTTGCTTACTAACAACATTCTTGGAACTTGGTTTTAGACCCACATGAATAAGTTTTCCTAGAAATTTCAATTAACATGGCCAAACATACCTAGATACAAACTTTTCAACTTTATTGTATTCATTATTGACCTATGATATTCACACACATGTATTCATACACTCCTATGCTTTGTTTACCTTCATGATCAAAATCCGCTACTGTATCAATTGTTATTGTTTTATAACACATTGTCTCAAGGAAGGCCTCTAGAAATGTGTATTTACTATACACACTGGGGGGTTTGCTAGTATAGGTATTTACGATAAAGATTGTTATTATCATAATAAGATTTATTTCTTCATGTATATTATTACTTGTATTGTTTTTATTTCTATTAATTGGTGATTTCACAGAGATTTAGGCAAAAATGGAAATCTTTTGGAACCGTTATGTCCAGCTATTTGACAGTCTGTGTAAGTTACAGTAAGTAATTTTTCTTGGAATCAACTTGGTCTACAGGGCTGAAATTTAACAGGAAGGTCTTAAATTTCATCTGTCAGACAAGTTTTCTTACGTAAACAAAATCATAATTAATTTTGATATAGAAATTTATATGAAATCAAATTAATTATCTTTGTGAAACATTCGCAATATTGTTGAGATTCATAGAATACACAAATTTGTAGTAAGTAAATTCTGTCTAATTATACCTTCAAAAATGTGGTAATGTGCCAATGAGATACCAGATTCCATTCCATTCTATACCATACCCATATTCCCATATCCCATAACCCATTCCTCCTGTCTGATCCCTCGATCCCATCCTCTTTATTTTACTCTGGCTGGCAACGCATTGGCTTAGCCATTGGTGTTACAAAACCCTATAGGCGACGGTAACCACTTTCCTTGAGCTGGGCCATCTGCCTATTTGCTAACTTCGCAAAAAACAAAAATGGGTAGCCCCTTAATTTTTTTTTATTATGCTAGGCAAATAACGAAAAGGAACGTTTGTTACGCGCTAACCCTTTCATATACCAAATATATGCCATATATAGCCAAACAGTACTCAATTCATTTCTCGTAAAAATAAATCTCTTGTCTGGAAGTGATTAACTGCTGCCCGATTCTTCTTTTTCTAAAGAAATAAAACAATGAAAGAACTAATGGAAAAAAGAAAATAAATGAAAAAAATCGTAAAAAAGATAAAAAAACACACTAAAAAGCAATAATCCCGGACAATCTATTTCGTCAGGAGGAGAGGAGAAAAAAATCTGCTATTTCAATATCTTGGCGTTGCGAAGATATTTCAAGTGCCGATTCCATAACAATAGTGTTTACTATCCACAATAGTTTTTCGATATCGTCGCGGCAGAATAATAGTAGAAAAAATTGCCATTACCAACAACAGAAATGCCGTTAGGCGAAATGAATATTGAAAAGCTACCAAATATTTAAACATTTATTTTGTAAGTTTTATTTAATTTACCACTCAGTAAGTGATAAGAGCGCCCATTGTTCTTGCACATTGCACATAATTTTTACTGTTTTTGGTGATGAATGAGGAGGTTTTTTGATTAAATATAAACTGACAATTCTCAGACCTGGGCCTCCTTATTTTATAGTACAGTATAGCAGACTGAACTCGCCACTCTTGTCCAAAAAGGATTAGCAGGTTTTACACATTGAATGTGCAGATTCTGATGTCGCTTTCCTTCAGCGTCAACTCATGGTAATCGTAATTCAACACACAAGTGTGAAATGCCGTTGCTTTTGAAGCGTCCACCTGGAAGCCCGGAGTTCACTTTCCTACGTTTTCTTCTTTCTTCTGCACTTCTCATTGTGATTCTAATTAGCCAACAAAATGGGTTGTTAGACACCTTAAAAAAATTCTCACAAAATATGAGCTCTTAATTTTAATAGGAAGATCCTCTGCATCGCAGTTTTTTTATTTTTTTCTCAGTCCAATAGAAAAAAATCATATCTCCGTTAGTAATTGATTTAGCAGCAAAATTCAAAATACTTTTTTGTAGGAAATCGAACGCTCTACAAAAAAGGTCTCTTACATTTTTATCGTAAATGTCACCATTTAACAAACATTGAAGTTAAAGTTTGATTATTGTCAGACAAATTTCTTTTTTGCTTACGAATTTTGTAACTCGTGAACAAATAAAGTTTATAAAATGGGCCATGTATATTCTTGTAGGAAATTGAACGCTTTACAAAAATGGTATCTTATGCTTAGTCGATTGATTGTTTCAAAGATATTCATTATCAAACTTTGATACATACTCGTTTTTAGTTTTTGATAATTAATTCAGAAAATACCGTTTTACACACACACACACACACGCGCGCGCGCGCACACGAACACACGCGCGCGCGCACACGCACACACACGCGCGCGCACACGCACGCACATAGACAACAGTGTAAACTCTATATAACGACACCGAAGGGACTGTGCATTTTATGGCGTTATAAAGAGTTGTCGTTAAATGGAGAGAAGTTTGTTATTTTTTCAGACGTCTTTTGCTGCAGCAGTAATTTTGTTGTATTTTATTCATATCTTGTGATATTGAGGCATTTTGGTGAGGAAATGAAGTACTTAGGAACTTCGGTTTTTCGGAATTTCTTGGAAATTTCGGTATGCAAGATGCCAATAGGTCTAGTTTATTACGGGCTAGGTAATAAAGCGATAAAAGAACGTACACAGCTGCGCAGCTTTTACTAATTTTGACAATTTAATAGGTACTTTTTATTACTTAATTGTTGTCGTTATCGAGAGTGGGTGTAATGCTATATAGTCTATCATTGTATGGAAGACAAGCTAAACCAACCAAAGCCAAGTGATTTTGACGCTTAAGGGAGTTTGTCGTTAAATCGAGTGACGTTACATGTAGTTAACACTGTATATATGTGTCTGTACTGAAATATGTACACTGTATATATTTCAGATGTATGTACTATGTATATAAGATATTAAACCATCATGACTTAAAAAAATATTAGAAATAATTTCATAACAAAGAAAACTAATCTATCTAAAAGATAAGTCCATTTTTTCTTGTAAAGTATAATTGTATCACTTTTATTTACACCTTTGCTAAGCCTTTATATTTAATAGGACTTTGGGGTCTTCAGGGATAAAGGGATAAAGGTAATCCGTTTATCTCCATTAGTGAAAGTAGGTACATATAGCGTAAACTATACCATTGTTGGCTCTCCACCCAATGATTGGCACCCAGTCAATTTATTAAAGATACTAGCTGTGCCCGCGACGTCGTCCGCGTGGAATTTGTTTTCAAAACCCCCCGATTTCGAAACATTCTTCATTGTTGTTCCACTCCTATTGGTCTTAGCGTGATGATATATAGCCTATAGCCTTGCTCGATAAATGGGCTATCTAACACTGAAAGAATTTTTCAAATCGGACCAGCAGTTCCTGAGATTAGCGCGTTTAATCAAACAAACAAACTCTTCAGCTTTATATATTAGTATAAAATTATTTTTTTTATATTTTATTTTGTAGCCTTGCTGCAATACAATATTATTATTATCATTCTGTGGCTACAAAATAAAAAATAAGATTTCATAATACATATTTTGAATCTATATATTGATACGTGAAGCAAAAACGTTGTACCCCTTTTTACGAAAATTGCGCTGACAGAGGAGTATGAAATTTCGCACACTTACAGTTTACTTAGAGAAGGAGCAACGAATGGTAATATATTTTTTTAATTATGCATAAAAAATACATTACACTACCATGTACTTGATACACACACGCATATATATTCTTTTGTTTATTGTTAAAGTCAAATTAACAGTGTAGCCTTTGCGAAATCTGTGATTATAAAGTATAGTCTTTGAAATTAATTATTATGGTCAAATTTCGACCACGGGCGACCAGTATCAATAATTGATATTTTGTTGATATGGTTTCCGTCCGACATAAATATTCAACATACCTTTGGAGAAAACATGGAAGATGTTAACAAAAAATAAATGAGTTAAATAAAGGTTTTTTTAAAATTTAACTTCGCTTGGTATCAAGCGAAAGTGAAAAAGTGTATTTTTTTTAAACATCAGTTATGCAAAATAAATTTTTGTAATGTATCATACTGGCTCTAAACGCGATTTCTATCTCTGCCTGACGCTCATAACAGCAGCTAATCCGCTGTTTATAACACACTGTGCAATTTGCATAATGACTTAGATCATTTTGCCACGGATGTTAAGCCTTAGTGTGGACATTTTTTTGCACGAGAGGTTGATTGGCCGAAATACGATATGAGTATGAAATAATTATATTCTTAAAATGTCTTAATTTCTTTGTATACATAAACCTATCGCATGTACATTGAGGCACAATTTAAGTCCTGCTTGTTAGTAGTAGATTATCCCTAACTCGATTCACAAATACTTGCGCGAGGTGTGGACATCCCCGGTAACCGCCTACCAACTTAAATGTTATTTGATATCTAATTATACTTTTAAATGTAATAAAATTATCTATTAAAATCACTTTAAAATACGATTACCTGCGTGTTTATACTATGTGAAATAGATGGCTTTTCATACAAAAACGTACTATGCACACCTGGTTGTAAATATGACTGGTACAGACCGCACTCTTAGTAATAGACGTTTTTTCATATTATAAAATGAAGTATTGCGCAGCCTTCAACAATTAATATTGAGAGGATATAGTTTTCCCCGGCATATCTGTATAAATATTTCTGTCTTCTAAGCACTAAAGTAATGTGTAAGCAAAACCATTTACTTTAATTTGCAAATATTCCAGCACGAAATATTTTAACTCATTGCAAATTTCAAACGCCAAAAGCGAAATGACATGAATTATAAATTTTCTTTATCTAATGTTTACACAGATGAAAATTGATGAATGGAATAATATCTATATACGTGTCACATGAATATTTCATCATTATGTACAGTACTAATCGCATATCATGTATATGTGGCTTCGGTACTACGGTCTCTTTCATTCACCATATCCCAATTATTTAGGGTCGGCACAATATGTCTTTTCCTTCCACACTCCTAAACTTCTTACGTCGGCCTCGTCCAGAATAGTGCGACAACCCTTGTATACTTCTCGAAGGCGCCGGGAGCTGCGCCTGCCGCGTCGTCTACAGGGTACGCCCTAATCCTTGCATTCATTGTATTCCTATAAGACATGTTTAGATTTGGCTTTGTTTTACAACCGACCGCCTACCTGACGTTAACCCTTCTCGGGACGGGACAGTAGCTCAACTAACTAGGGCTAGGAGCGCCAGCACAATGTGCTGCCACCCCGAAAGTGGTACCCCATCCTTGGCACCACTGCGCTTAAGAAGGCCTTCCGACTGTGTGGCACTGTTGAACCGCCCTAATTAAGCTCTCTCTCTCTCTCTCTCTCTCTCTCTCTCTCTCTCTCTCTCTCTCTCTCTCTCTCTCTCGCTTCGGTACTACGGTATGGGTTAATTATCTGGAGTAACTCTACAGACATACGCAGAGCATTTTAGCTCACAAAAAAACTCATCCGAGCTATTGTAGGAATCCGATTTTATGAGATTTGTAAGCCTCATTTTAAAGATCTAATAATTTTAGCACTGCCATGTATGTCTATTTTTGAAATATGCTTATTTGTCAGAAACAATTGTACGATTTTTACTACGGCTAAAAACTTCTCTCCATACAATACTAGAAATAGTGAACGCCTAGTATTTAAATGTGGCCCCAAAAACAACCCTTTTTACCAGAAACTGTTATAACACGTACATTCAAATCCGCAATAAAATTCCAATCCATTTAAAAGTGTTTAGGATTAATAAATTTAAAATTCAATTTAAAAATGGCTCTTAAATAGATATCTTACTCGGTGGACGAATTCCTCAATTGTAAATAAATACCTCGACTTATTAAATGTTATTATTATTAATATTACTTTTTGACATTTATCAGTATTTTTTCATGTGTTTCATTTAATATTATATAGTTTAATAAAATTTATGAGTAAAACGTGTACAATAACATATATACCAACAGTTTAACCATATTTTGAACAAATAAATTTGATTTGATTTGAATAATAGGGCATTTGACGTGGCCTCACTTTCCATGATAGTTATCTCGGTTTCCTAGATCGCAAATATTCTATGTCCAATTTCATATTAATCGATTCAAGGCTGTGAAGAAGGCAAAAGAAACATACAATGAAACTCATGTTTATTTTTATACATAAACTAGCTGTACCCGCGATTTCGTTCACGTGGGACTTGGACAAACTGCACATTGATCATGTTACTTTCTTGATGACAGACATAATTACAAATATTTATATTCTTTATATATATTAATATATTTGGAACTATACAAGATTTCAACACACACATTTCTATACACGAAAATTCTTGTTTTAATTCAGTGCTTATTCAAGATAAACTTTCAGACAGACAAGCGAAAGTTCTAAATGGTATAAATTAGAGTTTTCATTCAAATTTTAGCATTTATTTAGAAATTACAGATAGAAACTTCACCTTTATTTAATCATATGGATCGGTACTGTCAATGTATTTAATGGTATAGGATACGACGGCGCCTTCCATCCCGCCTACATGAATGGCTATATTTAGAAAAGAGAAGGTCATTAAAAGGCTCTTGTAGGGATGAGATAATAAACCTTTATATATTGATGACTATATTACCAACGAATTCGTTTGTATTTACTATTTACCTTCGGAACCTACCTTCTTTGCTTCAATAATGTTATATCTTGAAAATTGAAATTTTAGAAGAGAGTGTTTTAGTCTTCACTAAATAATTGTATCGAAACAAATAATCTTTTTTCTGTCAATCTACAATGTATTATAAAAGATACGATGTCTTTTAGAAAAATAAAATTGGAAAGGGCGATTTTAATAATTATAATTGAAAAAAGAAATGATTTGTCGAAGCAATATATATTTTCTTTATTATTTATTACTTACCAAAAAGCTTAAACACATTTTCATATCCGTAACATAAGGAATTATTCGTTACCACTGTTTCACCTCTTTACAATTATTGAGTTAATGTATTTCTCCTGGATACAATATACCTCGTGCTGATTTTGAAGAAATAGATTGTAAATAAACCAAAGAACATAGATATTAGCAGTGTATGATACCTGCCTTAGGCAAGCGTGGTGATTATACCATCAATTCTCTCAAAAAAGCCCCGGTGCGGTGGTAGCCCGAGCAGAGCAGTGAGACCTTACTAACATTTTATGGATGACCCCTAAAGCAAAAGAAGGATTTGAAAAACAGTTGAAACTGACACTGGCTGGCGGATTATAATACTTCTTACCTAGAAATAGTATCATTTATTTGTATGAAAATTAATGCTTTAATTGCAAGATGGCTGTACTCGGCCATATCTAGGGCAGTCATTTTGCCAAACGTCTTCACTATAATATGCTGTTCGAAATCAGTTTGTACATATAAATATGGTGATACTACTACGTAAAAGTTGAAAGTGTGTTTGCTATTTACAGAATGAGCGCGACGGATGTAATCAACGTGACATCGCAACCGATGTTTCACGTTGAGGTGCCGATCAAAAATCAGGATCAGATCTTTCTGCAGTCGCAGCCGGCGCAGATCATCGCAGGAATATTCGTATGGACGGCGTTATTCATCACTTGCCAACAGGTAAGTTGTCTAAACTTTCTTTTTTTGCATTCAGAACATTACAGTATCTTTTCGCTTTCAGAACATTTGTACGTGGTAGAGCCATGCTGGAATCACTTTCTTAATTACAACTCTCAAGTGCGGCTCCATCGATGTGATACCACGCTCTCACAGAATATCACGTTTAGCTCAAACTAATATTGTGTCATGTGATTGGTGAGAGTTCCGATCGCCCACATCCCTCTCCCCCTATTCTAATTCTATTCCTGTTGTTTGATTCCTCATCTCATCCCCCTATCATTCTCTTTACTCCATCCTAAAGGCTAACAACACATTGACTTCACCCTTGGTGTTGCTAACGCCTATAGGCGACGGTAGCCACTTTCCATGAGCTGGGCCTTCTGCTTGCTTCGCAATAAAAAAGAAGTTTGTTTGTAAATAACCTTTGTATTATATTATTAGATATTCAAGTTTTTTTGTGTAAGCGATGTATTCATACTCATTCGAAAAAATTGATTAAATTGAATATTTACACAGCATTAAGTAGGATTTACGACACCCACTATGTGCGGTTGTTTGATACAAATCAATATGAATAATGAGATCGTTTATTGTATTATTTGCTACAACTTTCTAGAAAACTATATTGCATTATGAAAAAGTTGATTCCAGTATTTTTTTTACTTTCTACTTGTCCATCTGCCTACCTGTTTGACGATCTCCACTTTCGTAATTCTTTACTTCTATAATTAATAAGTCCATTGGCTCTCTTCTTCTGAGATACCACAAGTCTTACATCAGGAATAATTTTTATCCTGATTAAAGAACAATCTCCTGTCATCATCATCATCATCATCATCATGTCACGTTAACGTTAAATCCCAGTAGCCTTTTGTTTGTGTTTCTTACATAACTATAAATACCTAGAGGACAACTTCCTGCAAATTTAGGTATCAATTTAATCATTGTAGTGACGTCGCAGTGGTTGTAGGTTGGAAACAACTAGTTTTGTAGCAGGTCATTGAAATATTTTGTTTAGGTCTTGTACCAACAGACTTGCCAACGCAAGACAAGCCTCTTACCCAACCGTGCTGGTAATCTAAGCAAAAGTTGCTTGCGTAGAGCTCCCATAATCTATTGTACTTCCTATTAGATTCTATATTTCTTAAGTCTATACCTAAGAAATTATAATGGATAGCATTTTCTTAAGTTTTCGAGACTAATACACCATAACATAAATATAACTACGTTTTAACTTTTTATGTCATACTTAAAACCATTTAAACGTAGTTTTACTTCCGATTGAATTCTAGATTTGGCTTCTGTCACAGTTCTCGGCATTATTATACGCATTATCACCCAATTCTGTAACGCGTTTAGAGCATGGTATATTCGAAGTTGTGCTTTATCGTCATTAAGTATTAATGTTACTATCAGGATTTTGTTGAAAATTGCACGTTTATTGCGTTGTAGGTAAAAATATTATAAAATTTCAGTTTTCCTCATTTCAATGTTGGAATTTTATGGGGTTTTTAGGTTCCCATATCCGATAAAGTCAAAAAAGAACTTCGAATACAAGTAAAATTAAATTTCGATATATTTTATGAGGTTATAAACTTTGAATCATTATGAGTCTTAAGTAAATTAGTGGAGTTAGGCAAAAACCAAAATATATGATTGTCTATGATGTTGACATATCTATGTGCATTGAAATTTAAATCAAAGCAAACTGGAGTAATGTAAAAAAAAAAAAACTAATAAACATAATATAAACCATGCTAATGTTGAACGTGCGAAGTTACCTACTGCATGTTTTGCTTATATTACGCCAATGACCGTGTTACATTCTAAACTCGACCAGTCAACGTCCTGTCATCAGTCGTCCTCATCCGTGGTGATTTACAAATTCTTGTACCACAATGATATCATGCATTTAATTTGCTCATCCCACCGAAACAATGTTAGGACAGACATGTATATTTGTGGAATGTCATTGGACTTGTTATTTGTCTTTAATTCTGAAATGACAATTTTACTGAACAACAATATGCTCTGCTAGATTTCGTGATTAAAATTAGAAGCACTAGCAATCGATTTACACATTTTTCTATTGATACCAGTTAATGTAACTGGTATCCATTAACTTGTAGGGCTACAGTGGATCTATACAAACCAATGAAATGATTTACAAGTATGATGAAGCCGATATTAGGCGTTTCATTTCTATGTTTCAATTTGGATAAAGCAACCATAGTGATAGATGTAAACATAAAATTTAGTCATTCAATGTCAACATGTCTTTTCAGTTCTGCACCTTTCTACCGAATTGTTTCAATTTGGATACAATTTGGTTGATCCATCTAATTCGTATTATGTTACGTAAGATACTATTGAGAATTATTGGCATGTATTTGCAAAAGTCATGTTATATCTATTAGAAAATAAATTTTCTAAGAAAAATTTAAACTACTCATTTTGACTGGTTCGGTATTTCCACTAATGTTGAATGAAGGAATTAATCTTCATTTTGTAGAAATACACGTAATAGTTGTATAGAAGATGGTAACAAAGTCAATTCGTCTCACTGTATCTCACTTCATTTATTAGTATCCAATTAAAGGTAAATTGGGAGTAACTTAATGTACGGACTACAAAATAATGCAATTATTTTGTTTTGTTCAAAACCGTGTAATTGAACTATGTTCATAAATACTGTCTTAACATTTAAATTAGAAATTTGTATTATAATAAACCGAATTATTGTACATCTAAAAATTTAATACCTACCTACACTGAAATAAAGGAGAAATAATATTTATTTTCGGCGGTGTTGAATATTAAACGATTTTCACGAACTTGTTAAAGATGATTAAGAAAAGATACTTATTTATCCCTAAAAATGTGATAGTTTTCGCGGGGTATGGGGTGAAAGATAAAGTAAGCTAAGAGGAAAGGTCCTAGACCTTTCCTCTTGCCACTTGCCACATGCAATACTAGTATTGCATGTTCCTTAAAAAAAAATTTTTTCATTTTAATAAGTCTTCTTGCTAGTGTCGGATGTTATACATTCGCATACACGTTGTTTTAGTGTGCACCATCTATTTTTTTTTTAGTGCTTATAGTTTCTGCGCCAGATGTTTGACACACAAAGTACCATCAGCATCCAAGCAAAGCGCAGATTTTCTTTAAATATAAATATTTATAATATTTTGTAATTTTTGCACAGACTTTCAATTTGTATTGTTGATATTAAGTAAACAGTCCAACACAAATACGGTTATTGGAACATGTCATTTCTACAGTACCCGGGTGCCGAGCAGACTTCGTAACATAGAACATCTATTCTATATTATGTCATTCCTTCCGTGAATATTTAGTGGTGTATAACAGTGTATCGTATATCAGCAGTTACCGGTTTCCTATCTTCTTGCACTGTTGTGTTTATCTAATATTTCAATTTGCAACGCATCTGTTTTCTTTTGGTGTATCAAAACTTGCTTCATAGAGCAGTTGAGCATCTGGATTATACGATCGAAACTCGATAACATCAGCAAACAAATTATAATATTTTTAGAAGGCTCACTTTAATCTACACGTGTCTTCATCCAGGAAACTTTACGTTGTAGTCGTTTCTTTGAGAAACATATCGGGGTCACATTGTGGGGCCTTTGCTTGTCTTTTTAATAAGATTTGAAGACTACTAAAAATTTATTTTAAACTTGAGTAAACTCTATACCAATCTTGATTTAATGCTGTTACGATGAAAACAAAATACTTTTCTGCGATAATTATGCTTTAAAAAGCCGAAGATTTATATTTTCTTGAAAGCCCTGTTTATAAGTATTTTGATAGATTATATTTTACTACAATTTTCTCAGTGTATACTATCCCATATTTTGAGATAAAAAATAATATTTGTTTGTCCCCGTTATGTACATACAGTGTACTGTATATATTAACTTTAGTATATAACATGTATGTTATATACTAAAGTTAATAATAATTGGTTCATTCCCAATGCCTTGAATAAGGATCCAACAAAAATGAAAATTACAAACATCTGAACTTTGATTTTTCTACTGGATCTGTCCCAAATATTATAGTGTTTTTCTAGTGCGCGAGAAACTTGTGGGACAGCTAAAGTTCAAAACCCCAAGTTTTATTGTAATTTATTATGTCGCGTATACAAAGAGAAAGTGTCGTTAAAAGAATCACAAACTTTATCTGAGATTAGCACTATTAGTAGGTACAAATTTTAATGGTTTTTTTTTTATTATTAGACTTGTTATCGACTCGCTAGCGGGACTATTTGCTCGTGTTTACCCAATGATAAGAAGTTGTACACTTTAATACTGAATAATAGGCATTGTAACTGCTTAGTTTGTCCGATAAATGCAAACATGTGCATGTGGATGTATTGTTGGAAAATACCCCTTTCCTACATACACATACTTTATATATGAGTTGTACGAACTGTGCAATGCAGGCAAACCTTGCTCCCATTTCACTTTACATTGAAATATAATTGTATATCCCGGTTGTATAATTAATTAATTTGTATTATACCAAACTATTGACTTGGTATCCGAGACAATTTTTTTTGTATTTTTGTAGAACTCTTAAATTTTAAAACACGAATGAATATTTTTTTAACCGTGAGCCAAAATTGGATAACCAAGATATTGACGTCATCCATACTTCGATCTCTAGACGCATACTTCTAGACAGTTCCGTAATAGCATATCGTTTATTTTAATTTAAAAATAACGATAAAGTAAATTAATTGTATTCAGTGTAAGCTTCAGTGTATCCAAAAACAATATCGATAAGAGAGAATTTCAGTAGCGTAAATTAAAAATGGAACACGCAAGTGTGAACTGTAGAGACCAGGAGAACAATCTCCATGTTAAAATAACATCCGTCCAAAGATATTAAATCGGGGCCACTACTGTGGCATCACTGAACAAGTCTACACATTTGACAAGTCTCCTCCGTCTCTTATGGCCCGTTCCTATATCTTACTTACCGTTCATTTGCCTTACTATCCTTTAATATTTGACATATAAGCTTCATACATCTAATGTCAAAATTCAACCGATGCTAAGGCAAGTGAATGAATAGTAAGTAAGATATATACAAGTAGAAACCTGCAATTAGTGGTTATTGACGAAGTGTAGTTAGCAGATATAGACCAAAATATGGGACACTAGCGCCATTATTAACCATTTTTGAGCTATAATTTATGCTCACCGCCGGACTTTTTTTCAGTTTTGTGTCCATATAAGATTGTCCTCCTGGTCTCTATCCTCTATGCATGCAAGTAACTAACCCAGGTGGATTATAAACAATATTTTAAGACTAGTCTTTTCTCATGGCTTCTGTCGCATACATTTTAAAACTTTATCAAAACTATCACGTTTTCCGGGATAAAAATTATTAGTCACGTTGAAATAATTAATTGCTTATAATATAAATAATTGTAATGAGTTTCATGTCACATTGACACAGAGTATACCTCTTTTTACACTTTAATGTGACTGTGATTACATCGTGGAAAGTCAAATATATCTTTTCCAATATACGAAAATATAATCCGTTTACTGTCATTTTACTTGGTTGGTTATGATAATCAACTAACATTACTCCTCGAAGTGGTTATACAAAAAGAGAATAGAGGTAAATAACACATCCCCAATGCTGCCCGCGTGTCGGCATGCAGTTAAATGATAAAAACACGGTTCTTGTTTTTGTGTATAAAGTATTATAACTTATCATGGAGTACCGTTACGTCACGGTCAATTTATGCCGTATCTCGTGTTGATAATGCTTTTGTTTTTACTACGAATGGAGTTAATGTTATAAAAAAAAATATACTAAAGATTAGATGTTAAAGGTAGAAACGAAAGTTTACAATCACTTATGCTTCTTATTAAATGTTATACATTTAAAACACAAAGGTTGTTGAATTGACAGTTGGCGCTCGTGTAGATGTCACCGTGTCGGCTTCGACATGCCCTCATCGCGCTGCTATTCTGTGAATTTCAGTGTATTATGTGCGAATGTTTTTCTCCCTTCCATACGGCCGAGCTATCGTTGACTTGACGTTGAAAATGCGTTAGCAGCGAGGTGGCAACGCGTGCGCTTTTACGATTCTTGTCGTTTCTATCGTCTGACGCGTCATGTTTCGACAGTTGTGGCGCCGACTTTATATCAACTAAATGACTAGGTTTCAACTGTCGTGCCGTTACTGTGACATGAACCATGTTTTCTTTTCCTGTCTTATGTATGATCACACTTCTCTTTACGACGCTTTACTTTCTCTTTCAGTTCCTCTATGTGTATTCTATGTCTTTATTACTTAAGGATTGTAAATTTGATTAAATTAATCTTTTAATTTTAGTAGTTTGTATATATATATTAATTATTTTGACACAATTTTTCGGTTTAATTTTCTATTTTTCTCAATGCCTTTCGGTCGTTTTATAAAACTAAAGTGAAAAGCCATTTACACATGACTCTGGCTGAATGCACAAACCGTGTCAGGCCAATTTTGAACAAAGAAGAAATACCGTCGTGCCATGGCGAAATTCCGAATTTTGCCACCAGTTATATTTTACTTGAAATATAATGAAGAATTTTCAGTTTTTTAATATTTTTAAATATTTACCTATTTTACAAACATTTTTGCAATCGGCACTTGTTAATTGTATGACATTGAGATTACTAGAAGAAGACCACTGGGAATCACAATCGCCCAATAAAAATGTGGCTCTGAAGTCTCCTATATCCTACACAATTAGACGGCATCACAGCTCAATCTTTTATCAATTTTTGGCGTTTTTTATTTCAAAAATATTATTGTAAACTGAACCTTTTATGTTCTCTTTAAAAGTTTAAAACTAAGTTTTGAAGGCTTCATTTTATATTAGAATAGAATATGATTTATTGCATAATATACTCTAATTGAAGAAATTTAAGTAAACAAAGTAATTGGCGGTCTTATCACTAAATAAAATGACTTTACTTTATATAAATATATTATACTTATAATATAGTTGCAAAAATAGAAAAGTACAGGGAGACTGTCATTCCTGACCTTCTTCCATGGTGAAATTAGTCATTTTTCTCAATACCAACTTAAACTAAACCAATCTTAACATTGGATAATTTTAAGACGAAGAAGAGGTACATTTATTTATCTTGCTGTAACAACAGAAATGCCATTTATTAATGATATATAAAACTAAACAAGTCGAATAGTGTATACTGATATGAAATAGGAGTTATAAAATTCTCCCTAATTAAGTTATCCAGTCGTTGAAGTGTGTAGCATATAGTAAAATGATGTGTTTTATTTTGTCCGTGTTATCGGTTATTAAGTAAAGTGGAGCGTGCCGCTACTTGTAAATGACTTCCTAAAATAACCTTGCTTATACATAGTATCTACTGTAATTTCATTATTTGATGCTAATGTAATATTTAAAACTTATAGAAAAGGTATTTAACTAAATTGGATGTAACATTATTTAAATTAAAGCGAGATAAATAAAACTTATTATTACAAGTAGATCGACAAATAACACTGTATTGTTCACCACTTTAGAAAAATACTTAGTTACAAACCTCTGAACGCAGAAATAATTCACAAGATAAACTCACATTACATTACATATACCTCCATATATCCACTCTCTTTTCTTTCACCGTTTCCTAATAAATTCAAGTCGTTGCAGTATGTCTGTACCTTCCATGCTCTATTCCTGTATACACTCTCCTTTAAGCGACAAATTATCATGTCATCCCATGTCCACACAAATCATCCATAATTGTCTTTTTTTGGTCTACTTTTACTATATTAATTAATTTTCCAGTTGTAAAATTATTTGGCCTATTCATAACATATTGCTCATCCCATCTTAATCTTGTTCCTGTTAAATTTTCATCTAGAGGTGCAACTTTCAAAGACCCGTTTATGTAGTCTTTACTCATCCATTACTTCAACACCAAGCATCCATCTCACCTTTCTCTTTTTGGCCAAATGGACACATTTTTGGTCCATTATTATACTTTATAGTTCTTTCGCGTTATTCTAATGCAGTGAGTCATCATTGTTCGCCGGCCTAGCCCCGCCCCCTAACCAATCAAATATTTTCAAATTACAAGGTCAAGTTCACAGTGACCAGTTGAAGGCATAGCTTCGTACGCGACGGTTGTGTCCTGTAATTGTGTTAACTGAGTTATATTAAAAAAAAAACGAATACCTCACCAATTCGTAAAAATAAAAGTGGTTCGGTAATTCATAGTGGAGAGAGAAAAGTAATTTACAACGTTTTTAAGTATTTTAAACAGTCTGATTTAAATGTGACTGTGTGTGGCCGCTGAAATCGCACTACAATATGATAAATATTTAATCGATGAAATGGCTAGGAGTAACGGCATTGAAATTCTCCGTTTACCTCCGTACCAGTGCAAACTGAACCCCATTGAGTTGGTGTGGGCCCAAATAAAAAAATATATTGCTGCCAACAATACAACTTTTAAGATGACTGACGTGAAAAAAATATATTTTATGACGCAATTCGGTTAGTAGACGCTGATCGATGGAAGAAATGCTGCGACCACGTCTTACAAGAAGAAAATACCATGTGGGATTTAGGTGACGTCATGGAACTTGCTGCAGAAAATTCTTTTATTATAAATACTAACGAGGATACTAGTGATAGTCATTAAAATATTAATGACTTAATTTTGATTTTTAACTTTTAAGTATTTTTTAAATTCATTAAACTTAATCTTTAAAAATATAATTTGTTTGAATTTTAACACCACTGTGAATACACCTTTACCCTGCAGTTGCACTGATGACTCACTGCATTAGATATACTCGTGAATATTTTTTCGGGAATTCCGGCTTATATTCAGCTACTATCGTCTCCTAAGCTGGAATGTTTATGGCATCTCCAGCTACAAAAGGTTTAACAATATCTGATTTTGTATGGAATTATGCAACATATTGCGCTAAATGAGAGCAGTCATAATGTTTGATTGCTCACATGGTGCTCATTTCCATTCATCATACTACTGAGTGATCGGGGATGAACATAAAATAGAATATAGCCATAGGATACTTTTGCTTCTAAAAGTGGATTAGTTTACGATGGATGCATATCTGAACCGGTCTGTTACGCAAACAAACAAAATTTATATTTGTCACTTTTAAATTGAGTATTAAATCGTAGTTATTTCTTCATATTTTTAGTAAGAGAATTTATATGATGTAATCCTAGATGTCATACATATTATATGTTTCTACATTTCAGATATACCAGCATCTACGTTGGTACACGAACCCCTCCGAGCAGCGCTGGATAGTGCGCATACTATTCATTGTACCCATATACGGATGCTACAGTTGGATATCTCTCTTGTTCTTCAACAAAGATTCATACTATGTCTACTTCTTCACCGTCAGGGATTGTTATGAAGGTAATAACGTTTATAAAATTTAAACTATCTCATTATTCGAACAATACCTAACACTACTAAGTAATATTTAAACAGAACTAGACTGGAATGCTTTCTTATGTAGCGTAATTAGTTTTTACTTAGTCGCACAGTCTTATGACTCATAGCCTGTGCTTAAATCTATCTCACCATTTATTTGCCTTATTATTGAATTAATATTACATGTAATTTTTGTCAAAATTGATGATATGTAATAATGTCCCATGTTCGTCTACGTTTTCCAAAATATTCGACATTTTATGATTCTTTCCGAAAGAATCAGCATACATATGAACCAAGCGACTTGCAGAGCAGATTTCTATTGGTTGTTTATGACACGTTTCCTCACTTTCCGATTATCGCTTTGGTGCTTACATAGCTTAATACTTGTGTATGATGTGTAGCGGAATCCGGTTTTATACATTTAAATGTAGAACAGTTGAAGTCCCGATTAGTCCAACCATACGTGATATGTTACGAGGCGATATACTTATACAAGGTCGCTGCTATCTTGTAACACAAGTGACCTATACTTAACGTGACAGCTATATCCACTGATATTTTTGACCGTTAAGATTCAATTTTGTTTATTTATACAGCTATAATTTAAAAATAATGACTATTAATATGTCTATAAGCGAACACTTGCTCTGTTAATCTACGTCCGCTAATGATTCTTGGTTTTTAGCGGGCCTATACTTTGTTTATCTTTTATATGTGTTAAAATAATTACAGGATTTCAAAATATAGATAAAAAGAATGTTGATTTTAAATCAGTGTTACAAATGTTACTTGATAATTTTATCCATTATTTTAATATCGAAAATGACCTTTATACAAAGGTGTTCCAAGAGTTAAAGTCCTTTAAATCTTGTAGTCTTAAAGTAAGCATCTTGCGAAAATTGTTGTTTTTTTACATGTTTCAGATTTTCCTAAATTGTTTCAAGTTGGGCTACAATCTGCACCGAACTGTATTATTGTACTTAGGGAGTAGTAGATGACTGCGTGATAGACGCTATTTCATACAAAACTACTTAGATGTTGCTTTCTATAGATAATCTCGAACGACTATAAAATTTGACGCTGTTTTTACATTTATTAAAATTATCCAAAACTATTACCAACTTTTACGAATGAATGAAAACACTGTTGCTCACAATATAATAGGTTCATAAAAACAAGGTCATAATAAAGTCGAACAAAGGGCGGCCTTGTCGATTAAATATATTTCTTTCAGACAACCCTCTTGATTAAAGGAAAAATATAGGATATCACAGCAATGGGGTAAATAACACAGAATGTAAATAAAAGAACCGTTATATATGTTACAGCCTTCGTAATCTACAGCTTCCTATCGCTATGCTATGAATACCTGGGCGGGGAAGGAAACATAATGTCAGAGTTGCGCGGTAGGCCCGTCCGGGCTTCGTGTGTTAACGGCACGTGTTGCCTTTCCGGGGCAACGTACACTATTGGATTTCTTCGGTTCTGCAAACAAGCAACTCTGCAGTTTTGCCTTATAAAGCCGGTGTGCGCCTTTATTATCATATTCTTGCAGGTAAATATTTATTTGTATTTATCGTACTTAAGTCGTCCAGACTAACTATATTGTTCCTTTCTCTAAAAATCGAAATGCACGAGCCCCGTGACAGGACTTTTATTGCCTGAATGGATTATGCTAATTATAAATGATGTCCCGAAAAACCTGCGACTGCGAAATCATCAAAAACTCGTTTGACAACTCCAGATCAGTTGTTATATAAAACAATGTTTATAAATATCACCTTTTCTAGTTCATTAAACTTTGGATTACAACACGTCTAGAAGATTATGCTAATTAATTTTAATGTTCATGGAGTTGATAAATTAATATAGGGTATTCGGGACATTTTGTATAAATGTGAAAGTTGTTTGTTCCTTCTTCGTGGCCTTGAGGGTGACTCAATTATTTTAAAACTTATTATATTATTTTTCTATCTAGTTGCTTTACATCCAGAGAAATGGGATAGGTTCTCTAGAATATGGGATGTAATGTACTAACTAGTGGTGTATGCTATGTGTGAGCTAAAAGTCATAGTAGCTAAGTAACTAATGTTGGGTCTAAATCCAGTGAATGTGAATTCAAGTCCTGGCCAATACAATCCAACTGTAATTTTTTGGATAAATTGCATATTATTAAAATCACTACACGTTAATGATGATGGCAAAACATCCTTGGGGAAACTATCGAAACAACCTATGTATTAAATCTGTCTTGGACTAGAGTGTTGAATATAACCGACTGTTCTGTTAAAAGTGGGGAGGAAAGACTCAGCAAATGGACGTTTGTAAACTAATGTTATTTTTTCATTTCTCATATTCTGAAAGTATGCTTGGATTTGTCTCATCACAAGGATGAAAACAGTACTTTTCGTCCCTGGGAAACAATTTTCCTTGCTGTCAAAAAATTAAAAACTGCAAAACATACTGAATACATACGACTCATGTCACAACTTTTTTTACAGCCACTAAAAAAGTTGGGACATGAGTTGCGGCTTAAATTGTAATCAAAAAGATAACATCATTTTATACTTATAAAATACTTTTCACTAAATATTTACTATCATCAGTGACAAAAACATACTGGTTGGTGGTAGAATGCCACAGAAAAAACCTTGAAAATTTGAAAAATTACTTGACGTTTCAGACATGACAAATGAGTTCATCAGATTTAGACATGGATTTAAAGTCTGATTTCATTATAGAAGTAGTTGTTTGTTTATCTAATCACTTTTTATGTACTTTTCTCAAATTCGAAACGACAAGCAGAGTGTTAACCTCGGGTGAAAGGCCTATTTAGGCACTCGGAACTGTTAGCGCCTTCGCTACGCTCATGCGCCAAACTACCTCTTGCCTAAATAGGCCACTTTCACCTCTTGCGTAACAATCTACTATTACTAAATCAGGCGTAAATGATTTTTATTGTCATTACAGTCGGCCGGCCATTACCACGATGGCGATTGGAGTCCCAACGGCGGTTACATCTACATTACGATTGTGTACAACTTTTCTGTGAGCTTGGCTTTGTATGGTCTCTTCTTGTTCCTCGGTGCCACCAGGGAAATGCTGAAGCCCTTTGACCCAGTACTCAAGTTCTTCACCGTTAAATCTGTGATTTTTCTCTCGTTTTGGCAAGGTATGTTGTTGAAATGTTTTTTATTATCATCCATCTGTTTTTTGTAGTTGAAAAATGTTAAATGTTATATTATACAATTAATGCTTTTATATAAGTATATGAACTAAACTGCAATGATTAGTTAGAGTTTTATTTACTTAATAGTATACTAATCTTTAGTATATTTAAGCTCTACCGGGTAACAATTAATTGTTACCTAGAAGTGTTTAAATAATAATTTCATTGAAAATCATCATCATCATCATCATTTGAACATCAGTTGAGTAGTTCTGTATAATTATAGGGAATGCTCTATTCTTTCGTTTATTAGTGCTTTTAAGGTATATAGTACCTTAGATTTAAAAAAACCAACATATAAAATTATAAAATACATACAAAACATATGTAGAATGAAAATAAAAACATATCATTATATAATTAGCCGAGCAGAACATGCATACTTATACCAAATCAAGAAAATTATGAGAATGGTAACTAACTAAAATGACAAAACAAATATCAATAGAATAGATATGATTATAGTGTAGATATAAAATGGGCATTGTGGAATCATTGTAAGAGATAATAAAATTCGGAAAATCAGAAAACATTTTATACTACTTAACTTCAGTATACGTGAAATACGCACTTGCTTCCTTTCCTGTTTTTAATAAGTCTAAATGAGTATAGCACTAACATCAATATAATTAGTTTCTACACATAGTATTTCCTTTTCCTGTGCAAATATGATTTTCCATCCAAAGGTTGTCTGGAAGAAATTGCTTATAGCGATAAGACTGCCAATTGTACTCTTTATGTTCCATTATTACTATAGTTTTATTTCTAAGTTGTGTGCAATAAAGTGTTTGTTAAACAGTACGTTAGACTAGGAAATAGATGTATTCTGGATTGGTGTAACAGGCGTGGGCCTCGCCATCCTGGAGAAGGCGGAGGTGATATCCCCGATCTTGGACGCGAACAACACGCCGACGACCGCGGGCACGGTGTCCGCCGGCTACCAGAACTTCCTGATCTGCATCGAGATGCTGGCGGCGGCGGTGGCGCTGCGGTACGCGTTCCCCGCGGGCGTGTACGCGCACGCGCACCGCGACCCCCACCGCTCCGTCACCATGCAGTCCATCTCCAGCAGCCTCAAGGTGAACTCATCGTAGTCATCATTTGACGGCCTACCTAAAGGGAGTTCGTAGCATGTTATAATCATACGACTAGCAGAAATAAAAGTACACCCTCGAACCATATTGCTGATAACTACTGGTGATCTCATTTTGATCTCACATTTGGCAGTAAAGTGATTATTTCATGTAAGTTATATCATAGAAAGAAAGAAAGAAAAACTTTTTTTTAAAGAAATAGCGACGTAATTAATCATCTTGAAGAGATCGCTTTAAACGATAAGGCCGCCCTTTGTTCAACATTTACTGTACTTAGTTTTAATTTTTGGTGAACAATAAAGTGTTGTCATTCATTCATTCATCTTAGTTAATACAACTTCCAACCGTAAGCCCATCATAAATTGATTTAACTACATGCTCAACCCATGTATTGACATAAATACGTCTTGTGTGCTTAAATAATAAATCGTAACAGCCCATAAACGTCCCATTGCTATACTGAAGCTCCCACTATAGGGGAACGGACAGTATACCCGCCACGCTTGTCTAAGGCGGCTTGGCAGGTTATCTCGATGTGCAGGTTTCATCACGATGTTTTCCTTCATTGTTGTTAGCACGTGGTAATTGCAACAATATGCACATTAGGTTGAAAAACTGGCTAAGAGGTACATGCTTTCCGGCTATGATTGGAATCTTGCCATTACGCTACCACGACTTCTCTTATTATGTACTTAATTATAATTAATTAGTTATATTGGTGTAGGAACCGAGAAAGAATACAATTTCCTGCGGCCGGGCGGCCTTTCGTAAAAAGCGACAAAACAACCAACAGCCAGATGGTAGGATATTGGCCCGTCTGGATGGCTACCACCCCTGGTCTAGAGTTTCGCATCATAACAACGGTTCCAACAGTTTCGCCCAATAGTGGCCAGGTTCCAGTCTCCCTTTAGAGAGCGGCAACACATTGGCAGCACCTTTAGTATTACAATTAATGTCCATAGGCGATGGTAATCACTTTCCTTCAGATGGATCATCTGCTTGTCTACTGAATTCATGAGATAAAAAAACTGTGTGTAGGGTCTGACGCACGATTGGAGTTTACTCCTACATTAAAAAACGTGTATGTGTGCGGCGACAGCGGCTCAAAAAGGGCAATTCCAATAGAAAATACTCACTTAGAAAGCAAGCTTAACAATGGATTGAGCAATTTGAATTTTTGTTCTCTCTAAGACAATCTAAGATAACAAAATGGTTTAAAAGGAAGAAAAAAAATCAAAATGTTTTGAGTTACTTAGGTATTATTTCATTCCTTATAAAATTTCCATACCGGGGCCTTTTAAGTTTTAAGAAAATTGATTGTTAAGGAGTAAACTCCAAAATAATATTTAAAATATTAAAAGGGAGAGAGGATATAAAATATATGCTGTTAGTTGCTATCTCATTCGCGCATTTTAGATCTGTGTAATACAGATTTGTCGTAAGTAAGCTCTGACTATGTATATCTTCCAAAATGTGGTAATACGCGAGCAAGATAGAGAACTCCATTTAGATGATTCCTTGTAATTAACTTTATTTTATTGCCTCCAGCAGGCAATAAATATCTATTTTAAAAATTACTTGACGCTAGCTAAATACCCAAATTGTGCAGAGCCATATTTAAAAAAAAAGAAATCTTAAGCAGATAAAAAAGGTTTTATGGATTCCATTTTCAATTTTTCACAGTATATATTTTGTTAATTACAGGAGACCATGAACCCTAAGGACATAATGACGGACGCGTTCCATAACTTCCACCCTCAGTACCAACAGTACACTCAGTACAGCTCCGGTGAGTGATTTTGCTTTGATGTACCACTTGTCGTATGTACGGCGCATGTCATCATCAACTGCCTGCTATCATTTTATTTGCCAATTGTTATAAAAAAATACATCATGCTAACAATATCATCATATTTGACTATCTAGGATTCTAGGCTTACATATAAAATTAAAGTATAAAATTTCCTTAGATCTTTCCTATGACTTTTTAATTGATTTTTGGTATTTTATATTTTTACCGTTCAATGTTTGTTAAAAGCAGTAACATTGTAAATGGTTTTATACAAAAGTAGGAGGACTTTTTACGTGACTTTGTGGTATCTGTTTCATTTTCTAGCTTAAAAAGTATCTCGTGTTCTTCTCCGTTACTTTATAATAATTCGTTCATTTATTGATTAACGTGGATGTTCGTGATATTGCTAAGTCCTGTGTTTTTCGGCTCCTTATCCGTCCAATGTAGCATGAGTTATTCCTTAAAAACCTTTTAGTTAATTTATTATTTTTAGGCTGGCATACCACTGCATTGACGTCAAACTAAAAATGAAAAATCAATTTAGAAACCTGCTTAAATCCGTTAAAATGTAGTTTGAGTTGAAATAATGCATTGCAAAAAATATTAAAAGACTCATTGTCGATTATGGACATGTTCGTTGTAATAAAATCATGAAATTACTTTTTTCTTAATATGATTTTTTCAATGAAGTCTTTTTTTACTTGAAGCTATTTCTATACATACTCCTTACCTTCATTTTATAGTTGATTATTCATACAAATGGTTAGTTTAACACTTAATCTAAAGTACCAAATAATATAATTAAAAACCATTGGATAATAATAATTTAAGTTATAATAGCTACATAACAAATAGGTTTACAATTATACTATGTTTTTTTTTATAATTATTTATTCACATGTGAGTAATAATATCTTTTGTAGGCTAGGTCCATCTTATTTTTGGTTGTATTTTCTTTCAGATGTCACCTCTCAACTGCCTTATGAGAAACTATAAGTTCTGCCATAGCCGTGCTCTGCATGAAGTGCATTGCTGTCTATCAATATAAATAAATGTGACTTATTATTAAAAAATATATATAAATCCCGAGCATGGAAATACCACTAACATTCAAACAGAAATTCGTTTTTTAAATTCTTCAAAGGGTCGTTAAATATTTTAAAGATTTTTTATGGTCTTACAATATTAAAAACATACAGGGTGCATGATTTATTTTCACCTTAGTCTATTTCATTATTTTTTAAATTAAAAAACAGTTAAATAGACATATATATACCTTAATATTAATATCTTCATCAAATATATTATCATATAACACTACTTTATGATATTTCAAATAAAATTTCTAACTCAACTATGTTTTAATAGCGGGCATAATTTCTGTATTTTGAAATCGAGTGGTTTTTACTGTAATTATTTTTAGCGTTTTGCTCAAAATTCAAATACACTAAATTATGTTGATATTGCATATTTTCAATAGCCAAATAATCTTCAAAGATTTATACCATTTTAAAATTAATACAGACTTTGATTATGTCTAAAAAGTATGAAGTTCTATAATTTGCGACGGTAATAATTAGGTTATAATTTAAAGTGATGTGAATACCTTAGTTATTTTTATGTGAGATTAAATTCTTCAATTATTTGAACACTCCATATAGTTAATTTCGATAAAATGTAAATAATATTTTTACATGCATAAAATTGTTTGTTTTTTTTTATAATTTGGTTTTCGGTGCTCGGTCATAGACCCATTTTGTTTTTTTTTTTAATTTAGAATAAGTTAAGATAATAAAAACGGTATTTGGCTAGTCCGAAATACACAATGATTTGAACATAGTTTTTTTAATTTTAAATTTGCGTACTAATATTGCTTACATTCATAATTATTATAATACACACACAAGACAGAACACGCGGTAACACATTTGAAGTCATAATAAACAGAATTCGGACTAATCATTGCTACAATTTAAATAAAATAATTTACTTTTTTAAATGCGTTTGAAGTTAGATGTTTAAGCGTTGTGTATGTAATCGATGTTTAGTTTCTGTGATTTTTTTATTATTTTTTATTTTTATTAGCTTTTGCCTGCGAATTCGCCGCTTAGATCAAAATAATCTAGATAATAATCCATTATCTGTTGACTTACTAAGATATTTTTGACAAACTTTTTGACACTGAAAACTGTTGACAGTAAATTTGAAAATTATAAATCATTTTTGATAATGGAAGTACGAAAAATAATCAATAATGTGCTTAAAGACATCTAGCACTCAATTCTACCAGTACTTAATTGGACCTATGACTTTTGTACGGACAAATAAAGTTGCGATATAGAAATAATAACAAACAATGAATCAATGCTTTTTATCTCTGACTCGCACACAAAAATATTGCCGTCTCGTTTCTACATTAGCAACAAGCGAGCGCGACAGCAACTCGATTTGTATGCGAGTGAAAAGGATAAATGCATTGCACGAAATACTTTCTGTTCCGCGAGCTGACTACTAAATTTCTATTATGATTGAATACTCTAAAACTGTCCGATCATTAGGATATCATCGCCATACATTCTCAAACTTGATATCTTGAAATAAATTCATTTTTAGATTTTTTGCACCAATCTATATAAAATGAACAAGTTTATTTTTTACTAATCTTAGTTGTAAGAATACATTAAAGCCATCTTTATACATCTTACTTCCAAATAAAGATATAAAATAAAATTCTATTTATTTTGTTTATCACCAAAAACTATTTACGATAAATCTGATATAATAAAACTGGTAAAAACTAATAACAACCACAGCCAGGTGGTAGGAGGGTACTTGCCCGTGTGGATGGCTAGCACCCCTGGGGCCCAATTCTGCTATTACTATCTCATCAAAATCACCGGACATTACCGTCTCCATCGTAAATTTGCCTGATTTCCATATTCTGTTAATTTCAATGGCACGCCACTCTATAAATATATATAAGCGATAACTCGCCAAATCAATGCTTACAATTTTGGTAGATTTTCAATATTCATTTCGGCTTAACGCCATTTCCGCTAATGGTTATCACCAATTTTTTTAACTATTATTCCGCTGCGACGATATCGAAAAGATATTGTGGATTTAGTAGAATACAAATTTTTGACAATATCGCAATGGAATCTCACTGAATATCTTCGCAATGCCAAGATATTGACATAGCGGAATTGGGCCCCTGGTCTAGAATATACCGCCACAACAACCTCGAGTTGTGTTCCAGCATTAGTGGCCAATTTCCGATCTCCCTTTAGACGGCAGTACTGCCGCTGTCTAATGGGAGATTGGAACTGTACATTGGTAGCAACTTTTGGTGTTACAAATGTAGGCATAGGCGGTTACCATAGGCAATGGTAATCGCTTTCCATCAAGTGAGCCGTCTGCCTGTGTTGCAACAAAAAAAATCATATGCAATGATTTAACTAAATTCTATATTTTTATTATTAAAAAAACTAAGAATAAACGAAGTGTTGAAAATAAAACAAGAACTATATTTCAGGTGTCAATCAAGTGAACAAAGTAAAATCATTACATTTACATAACATTCTTCTTCAGTTCTTCGGAAAGATATCGTTTTTTTAAGATACTAGTTTGAGTAAATATGACGATGTTATCTTGATTTTGAGTATTTGATTACTATTGATAATATTTAATGTACAGACCTATTTTATTGTTAGTCTTACTTTTTTATGTTTATAGGATTTAATCCATTAGTTCAAAAGCTAGTTATTACTTCAAAATTTAATAATAATTTAATGCAGGTTGTTATAAGTTTATGTATGTATGTATTGATTAAAAGTTATTTTAGGTATCGGTATTTATCAGATTGTTTGGCTTTTATACATATTGACATTTTTGAATTGCCATTTTGTTCAAAGTACCTTATGTTTTTGCCAGACCAAAGAGAGGCATTTTAGAATTCCACCTTTACCAGTAACGTCTAATTGCTGATGCTTTGTAATAATATTGCGTTTCTAACCTTACATATTTATTGTTTTTCACAACCTGAAAGCCGATTTTGTTAAAGAATCTATTTTGTAAGTAAACTTCAAAAGTTTTTGTTGCTCTATAAAACACTTGAAAACATTTAAATGAATAGTATAAGTATTTTTTTAAGTAATAAGTTAAATAATAAGTTTTGAAGATTTCAAACCATTTCATCAATAAATCACTGCAGTTCGTTCTTTAACCACTTGTAATTGGTCTTTGATAAATAAATAAATGATTTTACTATGCTCTATGATATTATTTTATTGAAAAGACGACTTTGTCCAAAGATACTACGATCCTTCTAGAGGTAAGATATTATGTGACGCTTTTTATGTATTTATTTGCTAGCATGCTATCATTAAAGACGAGAACTGCACACAGCATGTATGGTTCACCTGATTATGTTTGCTCGTATATACACTGCGTGGATTGCATTTTATTGGGGGTAAGTATGAAATATAGTAGACACAATACATGACATGATTTCATAACACATATTTGTCGGGAATGTGCATTAAATTATTTCACAGTGGAACCTTAACGTAAATGAATCGGTATGCGGCATAAATTGTCCTATTAACTGAGAAGAAAATATATTTGACTAATTCTGTAGTTGAGCCGGCTAAGCCCTTGCCGACCTGCCTCACTGCAATACATAATAGGCTCCCGGTTCAATTCATGATATGGTAAATTTGGAATCGAATTTTCTCCGGTATTTACTACGGCGTCTGGGATCGGCCCCAGAGTCATCCGTTGTATATTACCCATAACGCAAGCGTAACTTGCTTAATTTAATGATATACAATGTGTGTGTTTGTCTGCCGATTATATTATATAATTATGTTTATCGTTATTAAAAGTAAAAATAAACAAATTTTCATGATAATCTGTTAATTTCCAAGAAGGAGCAGTCAAATATTAAAGCACTACATTTCTTTACAAGGAGAAATTGTCCTTTTTCCATGTCACACTACATTCATGGTGTTTATTTCAATTGTTGTTGTTCTGAGATTAGGAATAATGAATTGTATAGATAGCTATACATATGGTTATCTGTAGACAATCGTAATCTATACATATAATAAAATTGTAGAGGTCAAATTTCTGTACAATGAATAAATGCTAAAAACCGAATCAGGGGGATGTAAGAAGTGAAATAGAACAAGATTTAGATTTTTTCAAAATTTTTATTCTCTGTTTGTCTGTCTGTTTGTACCGGCTAATCTCCGAAACGACTGGACCGATTTAAATGAAATTTTGTATGGTGGAAGCTTATGTCTCTGGTCAACATTAGGATATTTTGATCCCGAAAAATTAAAGAGTTCCTGTGGGATAGTTAAAAAAACTTTCCACGCGGACGAAGTCGCGGGCAGAAGCTAGTAAGGTAATAATAAGCAGAAATTAAACAGGTTCACTTTTGTCTTTTAGTTTCGATAGAGATGAAAGAAAAAGTCTAAAGAAATAAATGAACTTATCGTTAAAATATTTTTTAAAGTGACGTTTTGAACAGCTTATTTACATGGTTAGTAAAACTTTTTTTTATTATATTGCTTTATTTTATTTTTTAGACTTTAAATAAACCCATTTATATACAAATTAAATGACAGAAATGAGCCGTCAATTTCGGCTTTGTATAAGTATCATTGATCATGTCACACAGATTACTATTTTTTATCAAATTGATACAATCGAGTTTTTGACGCACACAATAATCATACACATAGCACCACAGAGTACATTAATATAATAAGAGAGTTAGCACTGAAGCACTTGTTATAGTAGTTCTGACTTGCAATCCTTGGACCCTGACCGCACTAGCAACGCAGTGGTATAGCAATTTCTACACAGAGTACTCTAAAATAATAGGAGAAATTTCAATAAAAGAAGCTTCTATAAAATAAATAGAAGTGGCGACCCCATTGGCTTAATTTGATGACGTTTTGCCTACTATTGAACAAATCGCAATATCTCAAAAACTAGGCAAAAAGTTACTCAAAAGGTAAACCTTTAGGCCGCTTTCTGATTTGTCGGTGCAGCAATGGTACCAAAAGCTTACCAAGTGCCTGTATTTCTATGAGCGTTTCCGGATGCGCTTGGTATGGGCCGCTTCCGCACCGATAAGCTTTTCTATACCGCGAATACTAAGCATACATTCCGTGTCGCTGCTTCAACGCCAAATCAGAAGGCGTTTTAAAAATGTTGGATTCATTATTGTCACAGCGCGTTATAGTATTATATTACTAAGAGTTTGACACCTAACGTTAACTCTATAATATCACTAGCTCTTCAATGTCTATAATATAAATATCCACAAGGACCGAATTTGTACATTTTCGGTATATTTTGAAGATTCCAAAAATTTCACTTGTATGTTTACCAATTTATTTGCTCATCACTTGGCAAGTATTAAAATAATATTAATAATAAATTAAACAATCAATATAGAAATAGCATTATATCTTGAGTAAGAGCATAGATAATTTTTTTATACCGAGTCATGAAAGGCTTCATAGGATATGGGAGTAAAGTCGCAAATTGCCGAAGTAAATAAATAAATAAAATGGTATTTTCATTCAAAGTAATGCGAGGAAGATCTGATGGTGTGAAGAGGGGCGAGGAGGGGGCAGCTTTGGCCCCCCGGCCACCGCCGCAGCGAGTTGCAACCATCTGTCACGCTACTAACTACCACGAGAAGACCACATTACTGAGCTCCGACGATGAATTCCAGTGAATTTATTTAATCAACTGAATGGTACTCCAGAAGTCTTACGGTAATATATATATTGCTACCAATGGTGTTTGACCAAAGAATATGGCATCTGGCCCCTTTTAGATAATACAAATTGATTGTTGCTATAGAATTGAGAATTGAAACATTGGGTAACGTTTTATTATACGAATATATTAGACCCGCTTATTTTGTTGAGATTTTCATCACTAGCAACCTATAACTATTGTTCACTTTTAAGCACTACATATTACTTGTCCTTTTTTTAAATAAAGCTGTATAGCAAAGCATCACCTTTACTTAACTAGTATCCGTAGATTTCTTTTTTTATACAACTTTTAGTAATGTCAAAACATGTTTCAGAATATATTTCCGTACATATTTTAAAAACTGATCGAACGTTTCGATTCTCCATTATAATTTAATGATTTTTTAAAGGAAATTAAATTGTCTCATTTCATGTACAAGAGTGACATGATAAAGGTAGACTAGATAAATAAAGTATATAGTTCGAGTAAAACTTAAATGCATCTTTATTTTTATGTCGGGTACCTGCATTACACATGTTACAATGTTTTTAAATATTATTTACATATAAGTTACAGGCTTTAAAATGCCATCTTTTCATATTACTTTCAAAATATCATGTTATAAACAATTTTATATTATAAATAAAATTATTAGTGCGCTATTTGACTCCTTTTGCTGCTACAAAATCTATAGATGATAAAAACTGTCTCACTTGATTTGATAGTCATAGCTAGCTTATTATAGGTTTATGAGTTGGTAAGTAAAGATCGTAGAGAGAAAGAATGAAAAGGCTTTATGTGAAATAGCGATATAATTACGTTATGATACTTACATTATTATGATTTAAAAATATAGCATATTCTAAAAATTAGTTGCGCCGCATTTTCAGCAAACTAAATCTGCACTCAGCTTATTGCTGTGCTGGGATTATACCCAACAAAGAGAGGAATGTTATGTTTTTTCGCTGCCATAAGGACACCTTAGTAACTCTTTCTTACTCTAACACTGAGGTATAATAAATATTTGACTGGAACTTTTTTTGGTGACGCAGGGGAATGTCTTTTCTTGGGACACCGTCCTCAGGCCTGGAGTAGGGCTTTAAACCGAGGAAATGTGTGGGATTCTTGATCGACCGTATTCCTCCCGTGGCCTCCGAGCGGAGGACAGGGGGATGTCGGCCGTCAAACTACCCACTGAACCTAACCTGCGCCCCTCTCCTTTGCGCTTTGTGGGGTGCCACAGGAACTGGACCTTATCTGCTAACTCCTCCCGAGGTGCATTTAAGTTTTGTTCGTGCTGGTAATCTCTCGATCGATTGTGACAACAACTGAATTTTGAGTACAAGAAATCAATTGTTGATTTGTTTGTTAGATGTCCTAATTTTATATATCTCATATTAGTAAACCAACATGTAAGTATATATAAGTATAATTATCATAAACAACGCCTTTGAAATCACTCCATTAGAAATTTAATAATTGTTTTTGACACTTAAATTAGCATAATTATGTATCGCTTTGATCTCTTTCGGTATTATTCATATTGAGTTAGAGTAAGTTTGAAGGCTTCTTTAAGAGCCATAACTTTAGTGCATCATGTCACTTAATTAATGGAATGTTGTAAAAATTAAAAAGAACATTATTGAATTTTAAAGTTTTAAATAAGCAGTCGAAAGTTGTCTAACGGTTAGTTAGCTGATCAGGTAAGAATTATATTATTCTTACTTTATTTTATTGGTGGTATAATATTATTTAATCATGAACGTGATTCGTAATTATTTTAGATTTTATTAGTACCTAATCATAATTGGAGGGTGTAGAATCATAGGCAGAAAAGATGGTATATCGTTTATTTCTTCAAAATTAAAATTTCAATTACAATCAAATGTTATTTTTTGCCAATCAAAAAATGTTAAAACCGAAATTACACGGGTTCATCCCTGTCTTATAATTTCGATAGAAATGGGATAATCAAAATGTACGCAAATCAACTTCAACTTTACAATATTTCTAATAAGAGACGTATTTAAATGCTTATTTACGTACTTTAAAAGTAATTATTATACAATTAGGTATAATGTACTGTAATAATCACAACATAAAAAGCCCGATTTGACAGTTCACATTACAACATATTTAGAGATTGAAACCTTCAAATCGTTAACCAAGTTAACCGATTAACACGAGAAATCGTTTGAAAAATATACGACTTTGTGATAGTTTGATTATTTTAAGTTAATACTTTTTGTGTCACATAAATACTTCACAAAATAGGTATGGAGCGCGAAAGTTTTGTCTCAATCACCTTTCGCGTACCGCATGCATTTATCACGCACCATACTTAATCGATCTATTGATTTTTTTATGATTTCACCCGTGTAATATATACTTATTCAATAGTTTTTGTTTTCAATACATATATATATGTAATATAAATACATAAATAATGTAGTTTTTTTCCTGAATCGAATAGAGTTAATGAACTGCAACCTGCAACAACCCTTTGGTAGCAAGACTAAAAATAAGACTCCTTAGAGTGTAACTATTTTTGGGACTTCGTCATAGATTAATTACTTATTTATTTATATTTATTAATACGACATACGGAATTAATAAAAAAATCATGTTATTTCGTTATTTAGAGGAAAATAATAATTGAAATATGTTTTATAACATACAATGTACCAGTAAAAAATTATGCATGTTATCAAGTAAATAAATTAATAGTTATTGGCTTTTAGTTTTGTTGGTTTCATTCCAAGTTACGCTCTATAGACATTCTTAAGTGTCAAATCGGGCTTTTTATTATGTGATTATTATACATACTAGTACATATAACTCAAACTCAATGTTGTATGTCTTAGCTATCAAAAAGATAAAACGAATGAGAAATATTGTAACGTTTAAGTTCTTTTATTTTTTAGATTTATATTGTTCCATTTTTATCCAAATTGAAAACAGAAATTATCCCTCCAAATTCGGCTTTAGTAAGACGCTAACTTCATTAGTCTAAGACACATTAATCTTCTCAATTTTTATTTCCTCATTGCTTTATGAATGTCTCAACTATCTCTGCATGCTGTACATGTTCTTAGTTGTTATCTTGTATACTAATCAAACTTAGTGTTAGATGGCTCACAAGCCTTTTTGTCCCTATTCAATATGTTTTAGGTACAATCTTGCCCTGAACATTCGGAGCTTAATTCCAATGCTGACCAGTCTTAACATATGTATAACTAGATAATTAAAAGATCGAATCTTTGTAGGGATTGATCCCTTGATAAACTAATTGCCTTTCATTCATAGAATATTTCCTACAATTTTAAAATACGACAATCATAATGGCGAGTATGGTACCTACATTGAATTAATCCCAAAGGTATAGTTGTGTAAAATAAGAACAGGAATAGTCAATCATTTATGTAAACTAATTGGACAGGAAATATATATTAAATAAGTTATGTAATTGTAACTTGAACATTGTAGTTTCTAGCAGTGAAGCCTCATAAAGAGGCAACTTTGTTTTGAATATTATTATCTATTTAAATTTAGTTTTACGTCACGGTACGTTTTTCAAAATCAAATATCTTTGTTTGTATAAAACACAGTGACAGCATATATTTCATCGTCGTCGTTGAGTTTCGTTGAGAATGTAATTTATTTGTTGATAGCTTTTTTAAGCTTGCCTTAGATCGCACATGCAATCACTAAGCTAAATAAAAGCCTCAAAAAGAACACAGTCAACATAAATATATGCAAGTACGGCATCTCAAACGCTTTGACAAGTCCTGTAGGTTTTACGGCAGTAATTATGCTGTGTCTTGAATGAGAGTTTCATACTAACTTTAAAATATTTATTTGTATATTCATTAACAACTGTCTTGGTTCTGAATAGAAAAATAGTGAAAAATCGCAATAATTGATTTAAAAAATAATATATGTCAAGTTTTTAAATATATTACGTACCCATTTCATTATGATACATAATTATTATGTCAACAATAAAAATGTAAGACTTAGAGCCGATTTTTCAATAACCAGACAAAAGTTATTCATAGAATAAAGTATAACGTGGAAAAATTAAAATTGTTCGTTGCATAAATAAAACAATTGAAATATTTCATTTTTTATTTTACTCAGGTTATAATTTATTCTTATAATAATAATAATAATAATAAATCGGCAGACAAACACACACACTGTATATCCTCAAATTAAGCAACTTACGCTTATGTTATGGGTAATATACAACGGAATTCGACTGATAACTTATCTAATGATTGAAAAATCGGCCCTTAAATATACAAATAGTATAACTTTCATGCTTCATTGCACATTTTAACTATTTTTAAACAAATAAAATTGAATACAAATAAAAATTAAGAGCTTGCTGTTGCCTCGCCGTCCAACATTTTTAATGATCGTTACATAAAAATTCCTAAAAAATTACTGTAACATTTCCATTTTGGTTTTTAAATTCAAAAATATTTCAAACCGCGCAGTTAGTTTGTTGCTCAGCAGTATTGTGTCTAACCACAGTTTTGGTGGAAACCGGTTTGTTCATAAAATGATAATGAAGACGTCCTACCCTATTAACATACTATATACCAATGTATATCCTATATTATAAATTTGTTTTTGTATTTTACCAATGGCCTTTAGATACATATGGTAAAGTATATCTTTTTGTCTATTTGAAATTATATTATCTGCAATATACAATATTATGTAACTACATATAAAATATTAGGATCTTTAAGAGCTTACTTGTAAAAAGTATGTTTTAAACATTTTTGCATTTTTAATAGTGTAGGACGAAATACCTAATTTACTGCATAACCTCTACTTCAGAGTATGACTCACCTGTGGACAAACTGTCGTTTCAAATGCTCATCAGTGTGATATGATCGCCTCTGGGTCACCTTATGCATGCAAAATACTTTGTAAATTGGTCGTTAAGGGCCGGTTCCTATATCCTACCGACCGTTGATTTTCTTTACTATGGGTTAAAATTTGACATAAGCGCCATACAAGTAATGTCAAAATTCAACCGTCGGTAGGGCAAGTGAATGATGAATAGTAAGATGTAGGATCCGGCCCTTAGGGATTCGGAGCGTCGATTTTGCGTATGAGTATCGTTCTAAACCTACTATGGCCTTAAGAGCCAATTAAGATGGTGTGCATAGACATTTAACCGACGGTTAAAATAAAATAATCGCTGTTTAGGCATATAGTTTTAGCGATTATTTTATTTTAACCATCGGTTAAATGTCTATGCACACCAGTCTTCATAATATATTTAGTAAACACTAATCTTACTTGCCCCTTCAGATCTTCTGCAAGTCTGCGCAATAAAGTAGTATACTTACCACTGTTACTACTCACAGGAGTTAAATTTTATTATCATAGAAGGACTGTGAAATAGCGAATTTTCAATATTGAATTTTAACTTTTAAAACTTATCTCTACAAATGCATTCAAGGCTTTATTATGATAATATAAGTGTACATGTTTTAATTTTCTCGATTATAACATCGTGTTGAAATATTTCTCAAGTGCATATTTAAAATAAATAGCGTAACGAATATGGTTTACTTAATTATGAGATCTTATATGTAAGTGTAATAAATTATCTGTTATTCATTAAGATATAGTGTGAAAAGTTTAAAAAAATGCCTTTTCGCTTTTACAATTAAAAATCGTTATAACAATCCGTAGGAAATAGTTACTTCAAAGCTTTATCGAGACACGGACCGTAGTTAGTTCATTATTAGATTATCAGAAGTCACTTCGTTAGTTCCTCGTTCATCAATAAATGAAATTATTTTTGTAAAAGTAACAAAAAAGGGGCATTCATTCGAAATTGTTCACATACATTGTTAAGAGTTGAGATAAAACGATAGATATTTTATAAATTAAAATATTTTAACTCCAAGTTTTTAAGTACATATGTGTATAAATAAATAATATTGATATAATAAAGTTGTATTTCATTTCTAGAAATTAAGGAATAATCTATCAGCTGCCGATATTCACAGCGACAGTACGAGTGAGAGTGTCTGTACAATGAAGCTATTTAAAAAATACAACTGGAATAGCCTATATAAACGATGGACAACACGATGCAAGTTTTATTATTTCTTATCGGTTTGTTCGGGATTCACGTAAAAACTTCTGGGTCGATTTCGATGCGGTTTTCACCGATCGACAGCAAATTCTTAGACATAAAATCTGTACTTTTTTTTCTGGGAATCCCGCGGGAATTGTTCTGGGAATGATTTAAAATGATCGAATTTCAAAGTAATTTTTTTCACTGAACTATAGCAAATTTTATGTAATAAAATGTGTGATATGTTTTATTCCGGGAATCCCGCGGGAATTTTTCCGGGAGTGGTTTATAGTTATTGGGGTGCATACAAATTTTCTTATTCCGGTACAGTTTTCACTAAAACGACACCTTATATTCTTTTTTAAATACTGCGGTACTTTTTGCCTCAAGAGTCCTGCAGGAAATCGAAGTCGCGGGCATATACTAGTGTTGATATAATATTGTTTTGCATCCAAATTGTAGTTGCTAGCTGTCCAAGAGCTAGCCAGTATTTACTCGCGACATCATTATTTATTTTAATCAATCAGCAACCGGATTTTCATAACTTACTATATATTCTTTTACTTTACCATTGGTAGGAAATTGCCATTACTTGTATGGAATTAATAACAAACTGTAACCAATTGAAATAGATAAATGAATGAACAGAAACCAGCTGCTAATCAATTAAAATTTTATTATGTTATGGAGGTTCGATGACGCCTAGTGTATTCAATTATTTAGAATGGGTACTAATTGGCCTGCATTAGCACATCAAGTCTTAGTTTGCTTAATAGTGTTGTTCTAATTTGAACTTACTGCGCAGTAATGTGATCAATGCTTGCACAGCCTTCTCCAGCTAATCTTTATAGCCCACAGATTTTGACTTGCGATTACTAATCTAAATTATTAGTTTATTTTATGCTCATTACTGAGTAAAATTTAGTAATAAGGTGATTAAAATACAGTGATAATTATTAAATTGTATATTAAAAATATACACAGTGACATACGCTAATTATATTTCACAATTTTATTGCTTCCATTCTTAACTAAACATTTGTCACAATAAAAGAAAATATCAGTGGAATAAATTGAGTTTTGACTTTGAAAATCTTGCCAAAATACATACCGACGCTTGAAGTGCTACATCTAGGCCCACATTCCTTTTTAATAACACCTTTTAAGCGTCGATATACAATTAGGTATTAATCAGTATGTTACTCGTGCTTACAAATTAAATAAATGAACATTAGAATAATTATTAAAATGTTATTAGTAGCAGAGTTGAAAATTTAATACGCAAGTCACAAACGGCATTCTTTCATAAATATTTAGAGAAAAGATTGCTAGATTATTTTATACACAGCTACATATTCGATTATAAAATATATTATTGAACTCCGTGGTTGCGTTTCATTTCGTTATATTATAATAAAAATTTTATATTGAAACAAAATTAAATAATTAGTATTAACGTCTTCTTTATATTTGACAAAAATATAGTTTTTAAATATGCATCTCACAAAATATTGTGGCGTTTTTTATAACTTTGAATAGGTCAGGAAATAGAAGCGAATTGAAAGAATTTATTAGCAAGAAACATCCTCTCCTCTTCCTTAGGGAGTAGATAGGTACTTAGCTAAAATCAGTAAATAAAAACACATGAATTTCATGTAATACTCAACCTACTTATAGCATAATGAAAATTTCGGAAAAATCTTTTAATGGGTTATATACAACATTATATACAGGCTTAGTTCATAGTAACAAAGCTACAGTGGCAGCATTTCATAAGTAGTTATGAATACATTGAAATTATTAATTAACTACCTAAACATAAACTGCCACCCTGTTAAAGGCATCTAAATCACAATCTTCTAATTTAGGCTAAGCCTTGAAAGAGTGAGAAAAAGAGATATGCAAAAATTCACAACTTTTCAACCCTAAAAGTAACGTGGATGATCTATAGCAGCCGTCGCGTCGCGGCCATGATCCATGCGATCGTGTAGAGTCCGCGCCACAAAAGAAGTCTCACAGACGTGGCGCTGCTATCGCCGTACTTAATCCTGCCAGAGCAATTATTTGCTAATCCGTAAATCGATGTGAGTAATCACTGAATAATAAACACAAAATATTCCATAATTAAAGCTGTAAAATTACTTCATGGCTACCTTACGAACAAAATTCTATCAAATAGCGGAGCTGCCACTTTTAGTTTCTTTATTTTCCATGGGACTTCTTCCGTAGCGCGGACTTTACGGTTTTACACAACTTATAATTCCGATCGACAGTTACCGTTTGCTCAGATAAGGCAGACTGATTTTCCACATGTATCTAAATAATCTATACTGAACATTATTCACAAGCGCAATAGGCAGAATGTTGCTTGCTAAGCATTCCTAGCCCTGTCTCGCTTACACGATTCACATACGCTGTAGTACGCTATAAAAATTGGTCTACTGCGCAGGTACATCGGTAGGAATTATAGTGTAAAACTGTACATCGATTTGTACGGGCCGAGTCCGGACGCCGCACCATATACAGGTATCCCAAAAAAGACGCAAGATTTGAAATTGATGAAAAGCACATGTTTTTTTCGTTATAATATATTTGTATATAAAATCTTGAAACACATAAAATAGGGTTATTTTTGGAATAATACGTCAGGCAAATGTCCTCCTAGGCTTTGCTGGCAAATACGCACTCTTTTGTCAAAATTTTCTATGACCATTTTGCTTAGATGCGGCTGAATTTCTCCGATGCAGCGTCGAATTTCCTCTTTTAAAGCATGAGTGGTTGTGGGCTTATTGGCATTGACTTCAGACTTTAAATAACCCCATAAAAAGAAGTCTAAAGGCGTTAAATCGCAAGATCTAGGGGGCCATTTCTGATCACCGAATCGAGAGATCACACGACTAGGAAATGTTTCATGCAGTAATTGCATCGTTTTTCTGGCTGTGTGGCAAGTGCCCCCGTCTTGTTGAAACCACATTGCTTCCATATCGATATCCTCTAATTCGGCTAGAAAAAACCTTGTTATCATGTCGCGATATCGAGTTCCATTAACAGTAACTGATTGACCGGCCTCATTTTGAAAAAAATATGGTCCAATAATGCCTCCAGACCAAAATCCACACCAAACAGTGACCCGTTGTGGATGCATTTGTTTTTGAACAATCACGTGTGGGTTCTCTGAGCCCCAAATGCGGCAATTCTGACGATTAACAAAGCCATCGAGATGAAAATGTGCTTCGTCGCTAAAGATGATTTTGTTTGAAAAATCTGCATCCCTGTTTTGGCGGTCGATAATCCATTCAACGAACTCTCTTCGCTGTCCATGATCATGAGACTTCAGTTCTTGTGTTATTTGCATTTTTAGGCATGGAGATGCAGATCTTTACTGAGTATACGCTGGAGAGAGCTTCTTGAAATTTGCAATTCTTGTCCACGATGCCTAATGGGTGTTCCTGGATGTTCACGGACATTCTGACGCACTAATTCGATATTGCCATTTGAACGGCTTGTTTTTGGACGACCAGTGAAATGAACATCATGAATTGATCCACTCTCCCTGAATTTTGCAACCACTCTGCTCACAGTTGATGAAGTCAAGTCAATATTCCGACCATATTTTGCACGGAATTTTCGAACCCTACCCGCCAAACTTTCATTATCTTTGAAATATTGTTCAATAATAAAAACGCGTTGATCTTTCGTATAACCCGCCATTTTTCAAACCCTAAACATTCACCTGTCAAATAGTTTTTTTTTAGGTTTGCCAGCACTAAAATACAAAAATGGGGGCAAATTGAAATCTTGCGTCCTTTTTGGGACACCCATAAGAACAGAATTGCATAAGATAATGTTCTTGAAGTCTTAAATCAGTACCCTCGTGCAAGGCAGAATTCGAGGCAACATATTCTAACAATCATCCTTTAACAGTACTGAAATGAACATCAATGTAAAGGAATGTTTTATCTTAAATGTATCATAGAATTTCTAAAGTACTCTCATTGTCACCAATCATAATACTTCATAAAAACCAAATACTTTTAGTAGGTACTTACTATTCTGAACCAATACCCAAAATAATTGCTAAGTTTACACAACAATAATTTTAACCAAAACGAAATTACCAACGTAGTTTACAATCTGCCTCCTTTTTCGTAATAATCATAGTTTTAGCAAAAACTCTGCAGGAGTAGTGTAAAATTTTAATCTGTTATGCCTCTGCTACACCTGGAATATTGTTAGTGTTAGTGACTGTGTCATGCAGATGTAGCCAAAAGTTTAATGTGTTATTTGAGATGTGACATTGTTAATGATGTTAAACATTGACAGATAACTCGTGTATGTATATTGATGGAGCTAATCTTTGACGCGTTACTTTTAACATTCTAAGTAAATCGCAATTGGTCACAGTCACTAACAATAACGCAATTGGAGCAGGGACATTAGGGGCTATTCACAAATTACGTCACACGAATTTCATGTTTTTTTACCCCTCCCCCGTCCTTATCACAAGTAGTCACATTCGTGAGACTTCACCCTTCCCTCCCTAGTGCGACATTACATTTATTTTATAATTTATGCATTGCCCCTTGGCGAGGTTAGACATTATTATATTAAAAAACGGTAATCGCTCGTAGAACTGGGGCCCCGAGTCTGTAATTCAAATTGACAATCTAATCTAATTGGAATCGTAACTTTTGATAATTTTAGTAGTCTGTAAACCATCTCGACTTAATATTGAATCAATTTTGATTTATGCGAGACTGATTTAATATCAATTTTACAGACTATGGATATTTGACCATCTGTCAGTCGAGTGGATCTTAACTCGCAATGACATAGTTTTTTTTTTGAAACTTACAGACTTGCAGGCCGGAATTGTACTACAATAATAATTATTATCAATAACTTAAAAAATACTTTTCTTTTGAAATTGTCACACACATTGGCTTACACCAATCCTTAATATTGCGGTCGGTTCATGTTAATGTTTTTTAAATGCTTATAAATGTATACAGAACGCATATACAAATATAAGCCCACAAGAGTGTGTATAAACAAAAACAGGGCTCCGCGCCTTTTCCGCCGCACGACCTGTCATATATGATGACGCGGGCTTGTTCATAACATAATTTTATATTGTCAAAACTATTTAATAAATATTTAAAATTAAAGATTTCGTAAACAACTTCAGCAGTTAAATTTACTAGAATTATTAGAATTGCAATCCTTACAGATTTAAAAGCAACCATAACGTCATAGTTGTTTTATTCCGCCTTTCTTTAATTTTTCTCCTAATTACGGAAATAGGTTATGCTCTAAATAGCTACTTGTATGCAAACTATTGATTATTACATGCAAAATTTGTGACCGATTTTTGAAATCTACTGGTATATGCAAGTGTCAATGGTGATATACAGGTGAGAAGCTCTAAAATGATATTGTGCCGTGCTAGGAACGGATTTAGTTATCCAAATTGAGCATGGTCGATATTCAAACATGTAATAAATTATAATTTCATTGGTTTTCATAATATATTAATAGCAACGCGGAGTTGAGTAGGAGTAGTAGTAGAATTTGCCACACAGGCAGGCAAAGGAATCTTAGTCCATACGACCAATTCTGATGTCATAAGTCTTCTTATAGGTAGCGCAGTTGAATTGTAGACTATAAAACTGACGCCATTCAACGGAGTTCGTGTGAAAATTCGAAAGGCCACATTGGACTATACAGTTCAAATTTCTCACAAAAACACATAATTACTAGGTACTCAAAAACTATCAATATGCTACGACTATTGTTCATTTTAGAGTAACTTTACACAATTTACGAAAATAAAACTGTACAGCACACATGCCCTTTTAGTTCCCGCCAAAATCTCACGTGGAGGTGCATTACCTGGGTCAATGGAAAGGGCGCCAATTGGACACCAACCACATGTTGCAACAGATCTTGCTGAAAATTAAAATGTGGAGACTCTGCTCAAGTTTATAATCAACGAAACTTTTGTTATCGTTGAGCCACAAGAGCTTAGGTTTATAATTAATATGTAATTCCGCTCATAAATGTCCCTTTTCTAGTTTGGAATCTAACCTTTGGGAAAAACTGATTCATTACGGTTTTTCAACGCAGGTCGCCGAAATTCACACGTGCCTAACTTGAGCTTTAGTTTCTATTCTCATCTACAATAAAATACATGAGTCACCAATTACGTTCTAGAGTGCGTCTCACGAAAAAGCTCCAGCGGCAAAAAATGGAACTAATCAGATCATCCCAGCCACATTGTTGTTTTTATCAAGAGTTTTAATGTAAATGTTAGGTATGTTTCTACAGACAACGGACCACAAAAATGGCCCGGACTCGTGGAGGACTTGCGTGGAGCCATGAGAAAGGCCAACACATAGAGGTCCCTTGACAAATTTAATGTAAATGTGGCGTGACACCAAGCGGCGATTATCCCTGTCGACAGCATAATATAAAAATGCACCCAAAGACAAGCCCCGGTTAGTGTAGGACTATTGTAGGGAATAAGATTATATTATTATTCTCTATCAACTTATAGATATTCTCTATCTATCAACTAATAATAATAATAATTTATTTATTTCAGACACAAAGATCCATAATAACAATTTGAACTGTTAAATTAAATATTGCAAATTAAAATAATAATATATACTATCAAATCGTAATATGTCTAACATTCCGTTGCACGACCGTATAGCCCCGTCTACGGGAGGAACTTCTTTCGTGAGACAGAGTACTAATACGAGTATACGAAACAATTTTCAGATGGTATATACCTGTGTTTTACGACCAACTGCAGAAATGTTTTTATACAGGATAGGTCCATGAATCTCCTTTTACCAATAACATTATCAATATTCATAATTTATTAAATGGCTGAATATCGCATTTCTTGATTATTTATACAAGGTTTTAAATAAGTACGAGAATTTACACCAACTACAATCGTCAAATATGAAAATTCTGAGCTACTTATGATTAAATAGTAGAAACCTTAATCACAAGATTCGAAAGAGTCACAAGTTTATTCCGTTAACCGTACCGTTCTATAAAATTACTCGATCCGACAATCTGATAATAATCATATTTATTTTTATTACATAAATATATTATTTAATTTACTCTTTTACCACAGTTTAATTATCACCATACAGTTATATAATACACACTGCGGATTTTGGAGTCGAAACCCAAGGACCACGGGGGCTTGAGGCGTAGAAACTTTATCGAGACATAGCCAAACGGCTGGTATCTAGATATCTTACGTGACCAAAATTTTGGTATTTTTTTGTTAACTCAGGTGAAATGTCTTTTCTTGTGACACACACACGGGTCTTGGATACAGGGGAAGACCAAAAGCGCCGCCTAGTGCCGCGCGTTTCGTGTGCGTGTGGGAGGGACTCTTGCACCAAACGGCAAACGGGATCTCCTCCATTAAAGGAGGATGCCGAACAAACTACCCACTATACCTACCTGGGTCCCTATGAGAGCATATATCTAGAATGTCAGGGATGTATAACGTAGTTACACTCTTCTGACATCCTAGTGCGCCGATTTGGTACAAAACCCCGGGAAGCAGGGCCGTGCTACTTCGTACAGTAGAGGTGATTCCAAGTGATACCCCTGTAAACAGTGGCCCTCTATCGCGGATAATGGGAAACCGGTTACAAAATGTGGTCTATGGTTACCTCGGGCAATGCACGTTGCCATTCAGCTACGACACGTGGTCAGTCTTCCAACTGATAGTGGTCTGGCACTAGATTTTATAGATAATAAAACGAAGTTTTAACGCTTTTGAGCGGGGTATATTATTTAATTTTTGTTCCGACGTTTCAGCCACTTTTCAGTAGCCGTGATCGCAGAAAACAGCAAAGATGTCAATTGTTAATGACTACTGTTAAAGTTTTTACTTAGCTTACGGCCGACTTGTTCATTTTAATTGTTAGTTTTACTTTTTGTTTATGGTTATTATTTCCTCTATGCCTTACGCTTAAAATCGTTAAATCGTAGTTTTATTATACTAATTACGAAAACTTAAGAAAACACTAGATTTATAATTTAATTTTAATTTGTATATATATAGTTAATTTTTGTTTAATATACACAAAATATCTTTCAGGCTTACAAATCTGAAAATAGGTTCAGTATGGAAAGCTGACGGTAAGTACATAATATCAAACATTTTGTCCAATTGTAGTGGTATTTAAACTGCGATATTAGCATACATTGTACTCTTGATTTTATAATATAGTAATATTATTTATAGAAGTTGTATATATATATATATATATATATATATATATATATATATATATATATATATATATATATATATATATATATATATATATATATATATATATATATATTCAAGACATTTCTCATGAATATTACAAAAATCAGTTAAACCGAATAACGAAACAAAGTATAATATTTATGTATATCATATACATAACCATATAATAATCAATCAGATTACGAAGACAGTTACATAAAAAAATATATACAATAATAAATCTGAAATGGTTCGAGTTTATACAAAGCGTTTAAAAATGTGAAAAAACCAAGGGGCTAATTCAACCAGCAGATGTAGAAAATACAATTTTTAGAATTTTTGTCTGTCTGTCTGTTAGAGCATCATATAAAAACTACTGAAGGGATTGAAATGAAACTCAACATAAAGCTGTCTTATATCCTGCGGCGTAACTTCGGATACTTGTTATCTGATAAATAACGTCGTTTCTGTGGGATAGACAAAAATAGCGAAAAAGTTGGCGCTGCTATCTTATCCTTTTTAGAAACTACTGAACGTATATAATTGAAACTCGATATAGTGCCGGCTTATAACCCGAATTAACACTTAGGGTATATTTTATCCCGCCAAATGACGTTGTTTCTTTAAAATAGACGGATTACAAAAATAGATGGCGCTGCAATTGCGATGTAGACAACCGTCGCTTTAATTCAATAACAAATACGTTGTCAGGTTGCCTACATGTCATTCATTACGTATTAGGTATGTACTTCAAATCAAGTTGGTTGCGACTTTTCTTCATGTTTTGCTGTGCAGTTATCTACACTATATTTAGTTTAGACTTAGTTTCTTTAGTAGTCTGTGCTTTCTTTGTAATTGTAATGAATTGAACAAGAAACTAAAGTACTGAAGGTTTATGTATATAAAACACCTAATTAAAATTTTATGTACGTAACATAAGAGTTACTACTAACCTAGGGTTATTCACGCGGCGTAGCCGCTGGGAAAACTAGTCTAAATGTAAGAAAGTAAACTTCAACAATATATGACTTTGTATCACACATGATATTTCATTAATACCTCATTCTTTTAAATAATATTTTTATACCTATATCCACTGTGAGCGGTTATACAAAGTAGGTACTTCTAGTATAATTTCGTTGATGAGTGGAAAATGCATCATATCACGATTCGCTTGAACATTTAAAAGGCAAATTACAATTTCGTAATTGAAATTCAGCGTCATACAACGAATTATCTCTTAATTTTTACGCGCCAACAAATTTTAAAGCGCGCTCTTGATAAATACCAATAAGAAACATTATGCCTCTTCAATCTTCCTTTAACATTTTTCAACTTATTACTAATGACTCCAATTTTCACAAATTGCAGGTACCCAAGGACACTTTTCGAAATATTGGGCTTATAATTATTCGAACTAACATTCGATTAAGAATCGGTGACCAAACATGAAAACATTCGGCCATGTTGCTATATCATAACAAAAACAACGCGTACGCACGATAGCTTACTACCGATTCTTATTTTATTCGTTGCTTCAAGTTAGCTTCAAGCACCCTCTGTAATTTAACTCTGAAACTTCTGAAAGACTCCATTTTTGGTCTAATGCTTACCGGCCAGGATTCAAAGCACGACATTAGAATGCAACGCGTGTCAACTGCGTTTGACACTAAGCTACTATGTCTTTAATATTTAATACATATTTATGTATATTAATAACGTTTAATTCCGTTTAAATGTATTCACAAACAAAACGACTTCACGACAATATTTTTTACAAAGCGAACCGTGCTTCGGTTCGCTTTGTAATTTTTTTTATTCATTCAATCTAAAAATAATCGGTACATAAAAATGTATTTAGTGGGTTCCCTCGACTTGTGATGAAAATTGGAATCAAACGCCTATGACATTTTATATGTCCCTTCAACGCCAATACGCATTGAAAAACTTTAATATATCTCAACAACAACTCTCAACATCTTAATTCGACAAAGCACGATAAATGTGTGCTGAATTCGATTCATTTAAATAAATCGGAACGTGGACATCGGCGGACGCAGCTGGCATCTGTGGGCGACATTGGGCGGATGCTGGACGACGGGCTAGCGCATGCTACGAACAGCGCTGTAACGCACGTGATCTGTAAAACAAGTTCAAATTATAATTAATAAAATTATGTAATGTTTAAAAACCATAATTGAACTTACTCCTACGCAATAAAAAAGATTAAGAAGTATTTATTTAACTATATTAATATACTACGATATGGCCGCGACTTCGTCCACGCTTGACTTGAAAACGCCGCGGGATTCCCGGGCACAAAGTTCCGAAGCAAAAATGAATGTAAGCTATCATTTTAGTGAAAACTGTATCAGAATAAGCTAATTTTTATGCACCCGAACAACTTCAAACCGTTCCCGGGAAAATTCCCGCGGGATTCCCGAGATAAAAAATGTTACACATTTTATTACATAAAAGTTGCTATCGATCAGTGAAAAAATCGCATTGGAATTCGAAATAGTTTTTTCAGTCTCATTTTAAATAATTCTCAGAAAAATTCTCGCAAGATACCCGGGATAAAAAGTAGCGCAGATTTTAAGTCTAGGAATTTGCTATCGATCAGTGAAAACCGTATCGAAATCGGCCTAGTAGACTTTACGTGATTCTCGAACAAACAGACAAACACACAAGAAATAAAAAAAATTGCATCGTGTTCTACACGAGGTTTTTTGAGTCTATTCCAGTTGGTTTTTTTAAATAGCTTCAATGTACAGACACAACCTGTTTAGAATTTTATAATATTATAGACAGATATGAAGTTATAAAAACGCAATGCATCCTGAAAACAAAGTTCCAGTTTACATTAGGAGTATGTCCAAGTTATCTCTGAATGGTCCGTTGAATGCAAAATGGCGTCAACTTGGCCTAGTTACCCTGATGCAGATCAAGATAAAATATAAATACTACACACAGTAGAGTCTATAATATTTACACATATTTTGTAAATTTCTTCAAGCCTAGCTATACCCAAATTTCGTTTACACAGGATTTGTGCTTTGTATTAGTATTTTCTGAATCTTGCAAAATTTTGATACGAAACAAAAAACAGACAAAAAATAAATTCTAGTTTTAATCCCTAATATATTTAAATCGGTTCAAATTCCGTTCAGACAAAGTAAGAAACAAAAATTGGTCTAAAAAATTTCATTTGTCATCATCGTAGGTATAAGTAGCAGTTTTCACTTAGATGTTGGTATTTATTTTGAAATCACTGGTATTTTAAGCCTGAATCTAACATAAAAACTTTCCTTGTCTGACTTCAGTTAAAGACTTTCTGTCTTATTCATATGGAGTTAGAGTAAAGTAGGCTTCTTTAATAATCTTAAAGAAGCTTACAAACTTACTCTAACTCAATATGAATAAGGAGAAGGTTGCAAGCTTGGAACAGTGTTGTATGGCTCATTCATGAGTGAGCTGCGTGAATCGTTGGTTCAACTCATCATTGTGAGTTGTAGATTCAACTCACACAACTCACTCATGAATGAGCCATACTACAACACTATGCTCCAAGCTTGCAACATAAAAAATGTCAATCGCAGCTGTCATTTTAGTCCATGTAATTAAAAATCAGAGTATATAAGGTTAATTTTACCCTCACTGTAAATATTAATAAGCCCTGTCGTCCAAATTATCATAGCCTCTTAATTTTTATAAAAGTTTACCTGGAAGTGAGAAGAAGAGAAACCAGTAGAGTTTAGCTAAGACTTTACCTTGCGGACAAAAACTATTCATGGATACATAATACTGGTTAGATTCTATATTTAAAGAATAAGAAGTAGGTTCGTAATTGCGGCATGCTGGTAAAATGTTTTGAGTCATTACTAAAATACAGCGGCAATTCAGTATTTTTGTCGGGTGAATTGTGAGCCACGATGAATGTTAAACAAGCGAGTGATGAACAAAAGAAACAATGAAGTAACCTTGCGAGGGTGCGAGCTCTGGCGCCCGGTGATTAAAACACTTGAAGCGTGCCAAATGACGTCACTATACAGTATCTGCGTCCCACTTGACAGTGGGTATGACCCAAGCGCACCCTCCCCTAGTGGATAGAAAAAGAAAAAATAAAAATGTGACATGTGCTCATTAAAATGCATGAACATAACAATAATGACGGCATGTTGTTAACTAGAAGGTGCGGCTTATGAAATAATTGAAATGACGGTAAATTAAATCAATAATCTATACAGATAAATAAAATTGAAGTGTCTGTTTGTAATGTCAAAATAACAGCTTTTTACTAAATGCATATGAAAGTAATATACGGTACTTATATCATAAAATCAATTTTTAAAAATGTTGATGTCTGGATGTTCCGGCTAATCTCTGAAACGGCTGGACCGATTTTGACGGTATTTTTACTGGCAGATAGCTGATGTCATAAGGAATAAATTAGGCTATTAAAAAAAATTAAACTTTATTACGGTTCAGCGAACAAAATTCCACGCGGACGAAGTCGCGAGCACAGCTAGTAAATAGTAAAAAAGAAAAATAGGGTCACCACCAATGAATCGTTATCATCAATGTACCGCTATACAGGTTGAATCTTTCAAATGGGTCCTCAGGACCAAATTCTAGACTATACAAAATAGCGAAAAACACTCATAAGAGTGTCGGGGCCAATTTTAACGAAAAGTAAAGTTTTCCGTAAATATGTGCTCTTATAAAACCGTGTTAACAAAATTAACATCGCTTTGAATAATTTTATAAATTAAAACGCAGGCCATGAATATTTAAAAATATAAATCTCTCCCTTATTATAGTTTTCCGTTTGACATTCCTTCTCAGAAGTTAATTTTTACAAAATACATTATGATTTGGTTTAATAATAGTGTTTTATTTTTAAAACAGTTGGCTCCTGACAAGGTTACCTTTTTGATTATTCAAAAATCTAACAACATCACTTTAGTTTTCGTCAAAATCAGCCCAGAGACTCCTTTGGGTGTTTATCGTTATTTGGTGTAGTTTAGAATTTGACCCTAAAGGTCCGCTTGAAAAATTCATCTGTACATTATGTTTGTAGATAAAGCAAACAACGAAGAATGCTTACCTATGTGATGCTCTATGGGGGGACCCAGGGGGTGAGGATGCGGGAGAAAGAGCTGGCGTGGCAGGTGCTGAAGCAGCCCTCCTCCGGGAGTATTCTGTCCCTCCAACAGCCATCGCGGTCCCACCACCCACCGGATCCGTAACGCGTGTCACGCACAAACCCGAAGAGGACCGCGGCGGCCGGGACGGTGCTACCAACAAAATTGCGTAACAGTCAGTAAATTTTAATGTGAATTGGTCGTACATTGGGACAGAAATTTTGCGGTAGTTATATTGAAATAACTATTGTAAACAAAGCGTCTCATATGACATAATTTGAAATGTCATACAGAGGTTGAAACTTGAAAAACGAATCCGTAAGCTAATATAATTAGGGTGACGACCAATCTATCTCGTTGTTGTTATAAGAAAAAGAATGACGGTCAATAAAGAAAATTTTGAGAAGAAGGTTTGATTAATTCTCGAAAATAATTTGAAGAATTCCCGGTACCGCCTATATACTTATATACAAGGTGGATCTATACACCTGGACTGTTTCTGTTTACTTATGTTAGTAATTAATAATTTATCATTGACGTTATTACATATATTTTTTTGTGGGGATATGTAAAAAATAAAATTTACATTAAATCTTATGCGAGTGTAAACGAGTTGAGAGACGAAGTTCAGAATACGATTTATAATATTCACCACAACACGCTATTAAAGGTTACTAGAAATTAATTTGTTAAAAGAATAAATTTGTGTATCCAAGAAAATAGGAGCCCATTTCGAGCAACTAATTAGTTAGTTTACCATTTTATGTGAATAATTAAAATAATTGAAAATTTCATGGTTTTCCTTTCATTAAATTTACCAAGTATGCTAGAGAGATTTCATCCTTGTGATTGACCCTAACGATCGATGTAATAAAATTACAGGGTGTAATTTTTACAGATTTTAGTCGGTTCGATTCCCGGGCAAGAGAATTTTAGAAAATCTTTAAATGCAGTTTTATTTCTTTTCAAAAATAAAGAAATGTTTCTTTGGAGTAAAATTTGCTATCTCTATTATTTAAAGTACTTTCCCTCCAGGTGGCATTAAAAAATTCCATCCTGTATTTGTACTACTATGGTGCATCTTCTATGATGGTATACACACGCGTTTTGGTACTTGGCACTAACCATTAAATAATACATATATTATATTACTAATTAAGATATATCCGCGAATTCTTCTACGCTCGACTTGAAATTCCCGCGGGATTCCCGGGACACAAAATACCGCAGCATTTGAAAAATAATGTAAGGCATCGTTTGAGTGAAAACTGTGTTGGAATAAGTTCATTTTTACGCAACTGAAGAACTACAAACCGCTCCCGGGAAAATTTCCGCGGGATTCCCGGGATAAAATATATCACACATTTTATTACATAAAATTTAATTTTTATTACAACAAAATCACATTGACACTCTTTTTTTTAATATGGCCATTTTAAATCATTCCCAGAAAAAAACCCGCAAGATTCTCAGTATAAACAGCAGCGCAGAGTTTAAATCTACCAATTAGTTGTCTATCAGCGAAAGCCGCATCGAAATCGGCCTAGTAGTTTTTATGTGAATCTCGAACAACAAGACAAGAAATATAAAAAAAATTGCATCGTGTTCTCCATCGTTTATATGGTCCATTCCAGTTCTTTTTTTTAAATAGCTTCAATTTACAGACACAGCATGTTTAGAATTTTATAATATTATAGATAGTGTACTCTGTGATAATATCACATCAAAAATGAGTCTACGAGTCTAAATTTTCTAACAATAAATTCAATCCCATCACACACACTCGCGCAACATGAAACCACACACACACACACACAAATATATTTTATTTCTAATGTATCGAACCCGGACACTAAGGTAAAAGCTCAAAAAATCAGCTTAAGCAAGCAGTCGAAGAATGCTAAATTAAATCAAATAAGTAGATTTAGGAAAAAATTTATTGACGTCCTTTTAAAAAATATTGGGACACTAATTTTCTGTTCACTAATTAATTCGGTTAACTTTTTGCTTGAAAAACGAAGTGAAATTTTACAAGTAATTAACTGTATCTCGGGTGCGAAAGTAATACGATAGCTTTACTTTGGGTGTTTTATTAGCTGTCCTCTTTAACAAACTTCACAGGGTATGCTATTTTGAAGTCACGTACTGGGAAACCCTGTTTTTATTCGTTAACTAGGATATGCCCGCCACTTCGTCCACGCTGGACGTGAAATTCCCGCGGGTTTCCCGGGACACAAACTATCACAGCATTTAAACAACAATGTAAGCTATCATTTCAATGAAAACTGTGTTGGAATAAGCTATTTTTTATGAACCCGAACAACTGCAAACCACTCCTGGGAAAATTCCCGCGGGATTCCCGGGATAAAAAGTAATACACATTTTATTACATTAAGGTTGCTATCGATCAGTGAAAAAACGCATTGGAATTCGGAATTTTTTTGTAAGTCTGGCCATTTTAAGACATTCCCAGGACAATTCCCGGGATAAAAAGTAGCGCAGATTTTAAGTCTAAGAATTAGCTGTCGATCATTGAAAACCGCGTGCAAACCGGCCCAGTAGTTTTTACGTGATTCCCGAACAAACAGACAAAACGACAAACAGACAAGAAATCTAAGAAAATGCTACGTGTTCCCTATCGTTTATATAGTCTATTCCAGTTGGTTTTTTTAAAATAGTGTTAATGTACAGACACGGCATGTTGAGAGTTTTATAATATTATAGATTTTGCCAATAATGTCGATATAAAATTCGACAATTACGTGTCAGTCTACGGAGTAGAAAATAGAAGTAAGTGCTACGAAAAGCGCACATATAATCGATAAATTACCTCAAAAACCAACCGACGTGTAAATAATTTTATTTAAACAAGATTTTTTTTAACGTTTAAGTTTTACCACCTTAAGAATTTTCCAGGATATTTACGACATATTTTATAAAATAGGAACTTTAAAACAGCATTATGAAAATGACTTTTCAAGTGTTTAGTGCGGTAAATCCCACACGGTTATGTGCGCTGAATTACAAATGACGTAACTTTAAGTATTACATTTTCCCCGTTTGGCTAAAAAGCTCTAAAAATGAATATACAAAAAGCTTCTTTGACATTGATAACAAAATAATTTCAACGTAGAAAATACGCTACGTAAGGCTAAAATTTACAAACCAATTTCGTATTCAGAGTTTAGCCTGATAGATCTATCTAAATTGACACTCAACAGATTAATTTATACTCGTTTATGAAGAAAATCTTACTCGACAGAGTAAAAGCTTCTATTCCGTTGAAGAAAATTCGTAGTGTAAAAATCTTCCACATTTTGTCTATTAATCATTTGAAAAAAAAGATTGTACTTCTTATTCGTAGGTTTAATGGTATTTTCATTATAAGTTGACCTATATTTCAGAAAACATAATACTAGAGAATGCTTTCACGTTTAATGGTCCCCATGGACGCGGGCATGGTGAGGTACTTATGACATAAAGATAGCTATTAAGAGATAAATTATTTAATCGAGGTGTACCTGCAGAGGTCAAGTTCAACATACTCGACAATATACCATTTTTTCCAAATAAGACGCTTATAACAGACAGGCCTTACACTGAATGTTGTTTCAAAAAATAGACATTTTAAATCGCTTCATAAGTGAATTCATAAAAGCAGCAATCTATAATATAATATACTATTTGTAAGAACCACGCTATTCCATTGCTAAATTGTGAACATAATGTTTAGTGCTTGTGAAAATAAATTGATAAATAAAATGTTTTCAATTTTGGTAGTAGTATTCCCAAAAATGTACGCGGTCGAAACGGAATGCGCCGAACATCACGAAATTATCTTTAAATTTTAAATAACAAGATGAACATAGGATACCTACTTCTAACTTAGGATAAGAGAAGTGTTTCCATACCTAGTATACACAAATGTAGCAGCTTGATAAACGCCAGTCAATGTCTAACTAACATTTTGAAGTAAAAAATCTGATGCCTTTTTCAAAGCATGCCAAACGAATTTCTGGTTACTAAGTTAGATTTTATCATTTTGTTCAACGTAGAACATATATTGGTGTCGACTTGCGTGTGCGTAGTAAAGACAATTTGTCGGCAATCATCATTAAGTAGTTGAAATCTGGGCTACTCGTATTATGCCCAACCCCTTTAATCACCAAATCGACTGCGCTGTTTCTTTGGTACAAAAATACATGACATTACATCGTATGATATGTATATCAGTGGCGCGGACTTCCTTATAGAAAGTTTTTAAACGACTTTCATTGGCGTTTAAGCGTTCTGTTCAAACATATTACTAGTGTCTCTATATATTAACTAGCACCAAAAGGTCGAAAGTGCAATGAATTTATCGGCGCTTACGTTTTTTATACATGCATATATTATAACTATCTCTTAGGCTTAGCGTCTTCCCACTCCCGAATGAAATAGCAAGTCATAACCCGATGGCGCAATACGGTAAGATTGCAAAATTAAAAATACAAATTGTAATAAGAACATTAATACATCGCGTGTTAGAAGATTTTTCAACAACTACAACAACAAAAATACTCTTTATTGTACACCAACATAATTAAAGTAATGCACTTTATTGTCTTACTATTACTTACTACAACAGTGGTGTTGTCGGCGCTTGTATCATACGGTATGTTTTTTCAATCGGCTTACCCTAGCCGAATTTCTTCCCCGCGACACTGATGTACATAAATAGAGATAGATTGCAGGTGTAAAGCAGATAGGCTACCGGTCCATCTGATGGAAAGTGGATTACGTCACCTAGGGCCATTTGCAGCACCAGAGACTACTGACTTGCTGAAAATGTCCTACCAACCGCGAAAAGATGACTGGAAGCTGGCCACTAATTCCGGAACACAAAAAACAGGTGTTATGGTATTATATGTGACTGGTAGAGTCGGTGCCGGTAGACCGCGACGTACTCACCATAATCAAATCAAAGCTATTTAAAAGGTCAGGTAAAAAGCAGTTTTGTATGTAAAGATTAATGCAAGTTGATAAAGCGAAAAGTGTCAAGATCGTAGCAGGTGGAGATCTATCGTCTCTGCCTATCCCAATGAGAAACAGGCGTAACAATATGTATGTATGTATAGTATTATGCTTAGACTAGGGGTGGTAGCCATCGAGATAGGCAAACCCTCTACCACTTGGGTCCCAATTTCGTTGTTACAATATAGACAGAATGGTAGACCACTAGCGTCATAATGGTTGTTTTTCACACAAAAGTAACTATTGTGACGCAAGTGGTCGACCATTTTGACGCTATTTTAATAGCAGTGTTGGAGCTCGGGCTGTGAGTTGTGTTGTTACCTCTTAAGACAGGCCGTCTGGCCGCAAGACTTAGTATTATTTCTCTGTGACTGCATAGATAAGACACACACACAACAGTATAGTCACCGTCGCCTATGGAGGTTTGCAACACCAAGAGCGACGCCAACAACTCAATGTTTTTTATTGCCTTAAGCAGGCAAGCAGGCGGACAGCCCACTTGATCGAAGGTGGTTACCGTCGCCTATGGACGTTTACAACACCAGGGGCGTTGTCAACGCGTTGCCGGCCTTTAAAAAGTTGTATAACGCCCTTCTTAAACGACTCCATGTCGTAGCGCAAAGGGAAAACCTCTGTCACGGCGAGGTTTAACAAAATTACTTCTAGGCTTTCTACATCATTTCATGCTTTCAGCCAATGACTCAAAGCAATAAAGGCATTTTATACACACTGTTTTACGATAAGTTGAGTGTTATCAGTATAGTGGTCATAATCGTAACCCAGACAGTAAACGTGAATCTTTATATTATCCACATTTTTATTTCCTTATCGGAGCTTTCGCGATATTATATTACAAGCAGTGTCCTCTTCAGAAGATTACGATTTTCCAATCGAACGCTTCAGCTTCAGCTGTTCTTCTTTATTAAGCGATGAATTCTTAATTTACGATTGTAAAAGTTTGACAACTCTTCCAATTTTGTTATGGCAGAATCAAAATCAAAAATATGGTTTGAACTAAAGTAAAAATTCTGCTTATTTCATGTTTATTTCGCAGTTGTCTTTAATGTAAGTGATACCAACATTTCGATATATGCGTTGTTTTAGATTAATCCTCATATTGATAATAGTTATTCAAGGTTTATAGGCTAGTTATAAAAAGTGTCTTTCATTTTTCATTCTGAATGCCATTATCTCGTATAACTATTATGAAAAGGGGATAAATGTTCAAGTTACAAGTTAAACTCGGTTACTACGCTTCTCTGTGGCTCAGTCTGGTATTAAATAATTATGGAAGTCAATGTATCAACTGCTTTTAGTGGTTTTCGGACACAAACATACGAAAGCTGAATTTTATATATAGAATTTAACAGAACAGAACCGATTAGAATAGGATAGAATACTATTTATTCTATAAACTGTCAGAAACATACAATTACAGTCAAGGTGTTGTGTTCTTTGTTGGAACGACAGTTGGTCCTTTCGGATGTACAATACATAAAATTTAATGATGTCTGGTCATTATGTTTACTTAGGGCCGATTTTTCGATCATCAGATAAAAGTTATCAGTGGATTAAATTATAACCAGACTGAATTCAACAGCAAAACAATTAAACTGTTTTATTCATGGAACTATTATTTTTAATTTAACCATATTGTGTTTTATTCTATAGAGTAACTTTTATCTGGTGATTGAAAAATCGGCCCTTATTAAATAAATCGCCTAATTAATTTAATAAAAATAATACTTACCACCAGTGTAACTATACAATCCAGCTGGTGATGATCTAGGTCTATATCCAGATACAGTGGAAGCGGTGGATAATGTGGATGGTGATCTTTTCATTCCTGGTGAGCTGGAGTCTCCTACACTCGCCGCAGAAGACGGTTTTCTTGGACGCGGCTGTCTCTTAGATCCAGTTCTACACACTCCTTTATAAAAAAGATCAGCAACCATTTCGTATATATATATTATACTAATCGCAGCTATTTTGCCAGAAATGAGACCCATATGTTTTCTTCCTGTCGGTCTGTGATTATATTATGTTACAGTCATTTTCTCAAAAACTACTGGGTCTATATAGATGTTTGACATGAAGATGTAGTCTTTATGGTGTTATACAGTGGTGTAGTAAAACCGCGAAACAATTAAAAATTCGGGTGGTTGCCATACATGTATAAACTATAAAGTGCGGATTGAATTATTTTTTTAATGTACATATGCATATAAAAGTCGTGGTAGCGTAATGGCTAGCGCACGCGTTCAAAACTCAAAGGGCGCGGGTTCGATCCTGGCCGGAACGCATGCACCACTTAGGCAGTTTTCTAATCTAATGTGCATATTACAATTACCACATGCTAATTAACGGTGAAGGAAAACATCGTTATACAACCTACACGTCGAGATAACCGATATATCAAACCTGCCTTGCCGCCTTGGACAAGCGGGGCGGGTATACTGTTCGTTCCCCTATAGTGGGAGGCCCGAACCCAGCAGTGGGACATTTATGGGCTGCTATTATTATATGTATATGCATATGTGGGTTACGTTAAACAGGTCTAATATTTTTTTATTTATGTCAATGTGTAGGAACATATTATCTTCAAAATTCGTAATCCTAAATCGAAAAATGTATTTCCTTTCAAATATTTAAACTTTAAAGGTGGCAATTATGGAAAATATCAGGTTGTAGAATTTACGGATGATATTCTTTGGTCTTTATATCGCTACCGGAGAATGCCAGCAGGTGACTTAACTACCACATTATCGACTACGACTTAGAACAACGATGTTCTCGCAAGCTATATATTGACCGAGTTGTCGATGAATGAAAATTAACCCTCCTTTCGTTAACGTAAACAAAAATCTTAGAGTAGAACTCGTAACTAATACAGGCAATACCTTTTTGTGAGGGTTGTTAATTTTTATCACAACCATTCAGGGCGCGTTTTAATTGGAAACCTAACGATAAAGTGCCCGAAATAATGCGTATTGCTGTCTCATTTAGGAAGTAGTTCCTTATTGAAGAATACATTTGTATTTGGTTACTTTCAATTTTAATCAAGTCGTATTAGGTTAGTGGCTAAGGCACCCGGAACTCAGTCCGATGACGTGAGTTCGAATCTTAGTCACAGAGCATACAATAGTTATAAGTACAGTATTTTCTAGTGCAATTACCACATGTCAAAAATAAATAATAATTTTTTTATAATAATAATAATAATAATAATAATCAAACCGTGTAATCCGTGGACAAGCGTAGGGAGTATATATAGGTGTAGGAGGTACATACTGTTCATCTATCTTCTATAATAATATTATAAAATTCTAAACATGCCGTGTCCGTACATTGAAACTATTTAAAAAACAACTGGAATAGGAACTATATAAACGACGGAGAACATGATGCAATTTTTTTTTAGATTTGTTGTCTGTTTGTTCGGGATTCACGTAAAAACTACTGGGCCGATTTTAATGCAGTTTTCGCTGATCGATAGCAAGTTCCTAGACTTAAAATCTGCGCTACTTTTTATCCCGGGAATCCCGCGAGAATTTTCGCGGAAGCGGTTTGTAGTTGTTCAGGCGCGTAAATATTAGTTTATACAGCCGACAAAGTTTTAACTGAAAGGATACCTTACAGTCTTTTTCAAATGATGCGGTATTTTGTGCTCCGGGAATCCCGCGGGAATTTCAAATCAAGCGTAGACGAAGTCGCGGGCATATTCTAGTAGACACATAATATATAATTTTTATGAAAATTATTTGCGACAAATTAACTAACATACTACATCGAAACAAAGTCATTTTCATATTCATATATTATATGGATGCTAAAAGTTACTATAGATTACAATTTTTCACGTGAAATGAGCTGCTTACTGCAAAATCTCTTTCTATTGATTATTTTTCTATATGAATATACCACCTGTGTGAAGCAGAGTTCTTTTTTAACCCTCTTTTCTTATTTCAAAATAATGCTTATTATTTATTATGTCCCTGCTACACCTATATAATATTAGTGTTAGTAGCAGGCAATGTCACGCAGATATAGCCAAGGGTTTAATACGTTATTTGAGATGTGTCCAAAGTTAATGACGTAAAATATTGATAGATACCATATGTAAGCAAAATCATTAACGCTGTTATTTTAACACTATAAACAAGACGCATTTCACTCACTAACACTAACGGAGTTGGACCAGGGCAGCAATACTTTACTTTCTTCTTATACTTCATACTTATTGTCTATTAAAAAGTGTCAGATGTTCGATACCTTACCAGTAGGGCACTGGCGGCCCATTGAGCATTTCCCTTCGCAAATAGTACGCTGGCTGAGCATCGTCTGATAAGAATCCAACATGATGCGGCATTCCGAGAGATCCCTATCAGCTAAGGCCAACGATGGATATCTCTCTTTTAACCTTCTTCTTTCCTGGAAAATAAAAAAAGTTAATTGATAACACTTGTCAACGATCATTTTGTTGCCCTACTTTTTTACTATCACCAGATGGAGGCAATATTTAAGAGAATCTCTAAAACGTTCGATTTTCTTTTCCGACTGAGAATTTCCCTAAGTACTACGGTCTCTCTTTTCTTTCACTTTCTCCCAATTATTTGGGGTCGGCACAATATGTCTTTTCTTTACATACTCCTCTTGGTACCGCCATGTAAACCTCCTTTCGACCTATACGATCTTTTCTTCTAACATATTTAAATACTTCCTTTAAATCTGACAGCGCGTTCCCCTTTCGCACGCACGTCAGTCATTCATTGTCATGTCATCAACAAAATAAATCAAAATACGCTCCGCACATTGTAAATATATATAAATAAATTAACATACAATAAATGTAAAATATAATTAATATAGCTCCGCGCCGCACCGCTTAGTTACTAAATACATTGTTTATATTGAAGTGAAGTGAAATGGACTGAGGAGTAGAGGAGCAGCTGCATTTCATGCCCGTTAACCAGGTACGTGCGTGCCCTTTTCAAATTCCCATCAAAATTACCCAACACTTCTTTTCCTGTAAAATTAACACAGTTCGCTTATCGCTAAATCCAGCGCCGCCGCAACACCTCTATTCTGATATATGTCCTCTGACACGGTACAAATCATCATGTCATCGTTCATACAATCCATCTTTCAGTTTATTTATTTTTTGTCACGTGACTTTCATCCCTCCTAATTACATACCCATACGACGTAGTTTTCTTCCTCTTAATGTTTCAGTCACGGGTTCAACTTTCAAAGATCTCCTTATGTACCCTGTTCTCACCTTATTCATTCTTGTAATACCACACATCCATTTCAAAATTCTCATCTCAGCTGAGTGGAGACGTTTTTGGTCTATTCCTGAGTACTACTACGGTATAAAAAAAAGTGTTATTAAATTGCTTCGCGGACAACATCTGGTGATATTCGACGATAATCACTTTCCATCAGTTTGACCGTTAGTCTGTCTACTGAATTCTAGGAGCAAAAATTATCAAACATCAATAAGTTTTTCTAAAAATGCCTATAAGATCATTGAGTTATTTGTACTACGTAGTACATTATTCTTCATTGATAACGTTTATTATACTCTCACATGTTAAGTACCTCAACAAGTTTGTAAGTTTCAAAGTCCTGCAGTTGTCTCTGGAAACCAAGGTTGGGATTGGCAACAGCTCGGCCCGCTCTTACAACTTTTAACGCCTCTCGCCAAGTCAAAGGGGTCACTGACATTATATACGCCACAGCCACCGTGACACTTCTCGACATGCCGGCCAAGCTGGGGACAAAATATTTCTAAAATAACCAGAGCCCCAAGTTTGATAGAAGACAAAATTATATTACAATAAATTAAAAAAAACAATACTTATAAACTTGGGGGAGTTTAAATACTACACTACCCTCTCACTTTTAAAAATAATTTTAAATATGATTAAACAATCATTCGTACGGTATTTGACTCGTTAAAGTTATGACATCATAACTTTATACGTTCATACAAATTACAAAATCTAGAAAGCTGCGACGTTCTGTAATCTCTCGTTTACATTATATTATGCCACCTTTCCCGGCGGTAAGTAGGAAAGTGGCGAGGATGTCGGTTGCCCAATTATTTAATTTGCAAACAAGTTGCGTTTATATAATCGCGTTGTCCATATCTCTCAGCATTTTCCTGCGTGCGCCGTAAAAGTGAGCATATCGTGTACGACGCATAATACGATGAAAACCAATCGTGCCAATTTTTTTAGTTATTGATTGAATAGTTTTCGATTTCAGGGACATTTGACTTATCACCCACTTTGGGCGCATATATTACCGATACTTGGATAAATACCGCGTAAATACTTGGATTCGACCAAAATACAATCTATTTATCTTAGGTCTCGTAAAGTATTATAATGGTCATTCATATTATTTGGTTGTTTTCAAAATAAAAATTAAAAATCTAATCACAGGTATCTACCGTTAAAGTACGACGTGTACGGCGAGACAAGACAGGTCACATAATTGCAATAATCAAGTTTAGGTTTAAAATATTATATAGGTTTCTTGTAAATTACGTGTACGAAGAATAACCTTGTATATTACGTTATGACATAATCTTTAATGTACTAAGTTCCTTAAACTGGAATAATTTTAACGAAGTTCTCGTAGTTAATTAATAAGGCAGCGCGTTGTATACACTTAATATAGTGCAGATCGAGTAGTTAAGGCTTGGGGTCGGTCAACGACTCTTTCGATCGTTTTGCGGTACCTTGGCCCAGTGTAGTTGTTTCAGAGCTATTAACGTCTTTATTGAGATCGTAAGACAAGATTTCTGGCAATTCCCATTCATATTATTGCTCCAGTTTAACGTAATAAGAGTATTCCCACAAGCAAAATCTTTGGTAAAACAATGACTACTCATTAATTATATTATATTTCTTTAAAAAAATTAGTATAATGCGTTCCAACCACGCACAGTGGATGGAGGATTCTGTAATTCAGATATAAACTCACCGCTTTTGCTATTTGACGACGGAATCTAAAAGAAGAAAGTACTAAAAATGTCCTATATTTTAAAACTACACAGCATATTCTAATTATCTATATGTTATAGTCTAAGGTCGATATGCAGTCACTTCCCGGAATAACTGGTTTAGCCTAGGTTTGACCAAGGTCTTTTGACCCCGGGGCCCCAGCGGCCACTGTCACATTCCCCCTATTCTCTCCGTGACAGTGGTGTCCCACCTACACTCCTATCCTTAAAAGGCTCCTGTGCGTCCCTCCTTCACAACTACCTACCCTTCCTTCGTTTGATTCGCGGTCGCGTTCACCGCGACTACGTTCCCAGACGCGCTCACACTCCGGATCGGGACCCGGCATACGTACCGAACCGGAGGCCGGGCCCTCGAAACCGTCGAGCCAGTGGCGCGTTCAGAAAAAGCGGAGGAGACCGGCACCATATCGTGGCCCCCAAAAGGTATCGCTGGTGTCCAGCGACGAAGAAACGGTGGCTTCGAAAACCTCCCGCAGAGTGTCTCCACCATCAGCAGGAGCCACAGAAGCAGCCGCTTGCTTGGCGCGGGCCAAGGAGGCAGTCGCCCAAGCGGGTCGGGTCACCGACCTTGAGCTGGACCACGAGGAGAGCACCGTCGAGTTGATCAGAGTCGCCGAAGAGGCTCGTATCGCTCGACGGGCTCCAGAACTTCTGGGTCGCTCAGGGTCGGTTACCATTACGGACGAGGCCGGAGCTAGAACCGCCCAGGCCATTGAGACCGACGTCCGAAACGCCCTGGGGGTCATCCGCCATGTGGCAAGGGTCCCCAGGGGTTAAAGGGACCTTCATGAAGTCCCTTAACGACTCGGTCTCCATCATCAGTGACGCCTTCGAGGTGTTGCGTGGCCGCACCGAGTCTGAGGAGATCAGACGGCTCGAAGCGGCCAATAGACGCCTCGAGGCCGAGATGACTCAAATGAAGAAGGAGATGGCTAGCCTCCGTGCCGAGTTTGCCCGACCCCGGCTTGTACCGGCCTCCAGATCACCGATGCCGAAACCACTGCCCCCGCCGCCCCCACCACCGTTGACATCTGTAGTGGAAGGGCGGTTTAAGGATCAAGAGGAGTTGCTGCGCCACCTGACTCTCTCTCTGGGAGCAATGATGGACGCCAAACTAGCAGCACTAGACGATCGCCTCCTCCCAGAGAGACGAGTCCGCCCGCCGTTGGCAGTTGATGTTCGGCGGACGAGTGCGCAGCCTCCTTCAACGCCTATTAGGAAAGAGGTTAACCGCCCCCACCCCCCTGAAGAATTTCCTGCCCTGCCCGCTAAGAGAAAGCGAGGCGGCGGTAATAGCCAAAGCACGGCAACGAGCACGCTTAGAGCAAATACATCAGCCCCAGAGCCGTCTCCGAGGCTGGAAGAAGGTTGGTCGGTGGTGGCTCGTAAGCCCAAAAAGAAGAAACCACTGACTCAACCCAGTGGCGCGGGCAGGACTGCCCAGCCCAAAGAGAAGCCAAGACCGCCGACGCGTCCGGCGAAAAAGAGTCCGCGTATGCGGGTGCCTAACACCACCGCGGTGATCCTCACACTGTTACCCGCGGCGGTGGAAAAAGGCATCAGCTACGCGGACGCAATGCAGAAAGCAAAAACTAATATTAAGCTCGGCGATCTTGGCATCGCTGGGGTTAAATTGAAGACCGCGCGGACGGGAGCCCGTATGCTCCTCCTCCCTGGCAAGGACAGCGGGGAGAAAGCCGATGCCCTCGCCGCGCGGCTTAAGGCAGTCCTGCCTGAGGACGAGGTTAAGGTGTCCAGGCCCGAGAGATGTTTGAACGTGCGTATTTCGGGCCTGGACGACTGCACCACGGCGGATGAGGTCGTGGCCGCCGTCGCCCGGGTCACAGACGTTGCCGCTAGTCGTTTCAGTTCCGGTGCCATACGTCTGGGCCCGGATAGACTGGGTTATGTTATCCTGGCATGCCCAGTGGCGGCGGCCATAAAACTAAAGAACAGACCGAGAGTCATGGTGGGGTGGGCCTCGGCAGACATTAAAGTCCTGCCGAGCCGGTCAGAGCGGTGCTGGCGCTGCCTAGTGGCAGGACACGTGGCCTGCACCTGCTCCTCCCCTGTCGACCGCAGCAAGGATTGTTACCGCTGCGGTCAACCAGGCCACCCCGCCGCTACGTGCCAAAACGCACCACACTGCAGCATCTGTAGCGTGGCTGGCCGAGCGGCGGGTCATTGGATGTGCAGGGGAATGCCGGCCGCGCGTAAAAGTGTAGCCCCTCTCCCCACCACTGTGAGGTCCACCGCCAAAAAGGTGGACCAACAAGAACAACAAAAGCCAAAGGACAACCAGAAACGACAACGAAAAAGGAAACGTACAAAAATAAGTTCCAGGCAGGCTGCGGCTGATATTACTTCATTGCCACCGCAGCCGCAGCGGCCGCAGCCAAAACCACGTTCGCTGCCGCAGCCGCCGTCGCCAGCGCCCGGGGCCACTAGGATGGAGGAATAAACAGTCGTCCCAATGGCTCTCCTAGTGGTCCAGGGTAATCTGAACCACTGCGCCGCTGCCCAGGACTTGTTGGTGCAGAGTTTGGCGCAGTGGGGCATTCAGTTGGCCGTAGTCGCCGAGCCATACTACGTCCCCCCCCGTTCTGACTGGGCGGGGGATCTTGATGGCTCGGTGGCTATTATCGTCCGGACCGCCGCCGCATGCCCCCCCCTAGCCGGAGTGATAAGGGGACGGGGCTACGTGGCGGCAACTATCGGGGAGATTGTGGTCCTTGGGGGCCCTCCCCGAATCCTACTTCTCCCCGAATCGAAGGCTCGCCGATTTCGAAGGTTGGATAGAGGAAGTGGGCAGTGTGGTGGCCCGCAGCCGACCTCGCCCAGTGCTCGTGCTCGGAGACCTCAATGCCAAATCCGTGGCTTGGGGATCCCCGAGAACGTGCGCGCGTGGCGAGGCGCTAGAAGAATGGGTCATTGAAAAGGGTCTCGTAGTTCTCAATCGGGGCTCCGAACACACGTGCGTGCGCCAGCAGGGCGGCTCAATTGTCGACGTCTCGTTTGCCAGCCCTGAATTGGCGCGCCGTGTGCGGGACTGGAGGGTCGTCACGGGGGTGGAGACGCTCTCCGATCACCGTTATATACGGTTCAGCGTCTCCGCCCGGAATCCGGACCCGCCGTCCCGAGAGCCCCCGGTAGGAAACTGCCCGCGCTGGGCATTGCAAAAGTTGAATCGAGAGGCGTTCAAAGAGGCCCTGATTGTCGCCACTTGGGCATCAGGGCCCGAAATAAACCCTCCCGATATTAATGTAGAGCAGGAGGCAGAAAACCTACGGTCGCTCGTCACTGGCGTCTGCGACGCGGCGATGCCGAGGAGGGGTCGATTCCGGCCCTTCCGAAAGGTGTACTGGTGGAGCCCCGTACTGGAGGGGCTAAGGCGCGCGTGCAATAGCGCGCACCGCCAGTACACCCGATACAGACGACGGCTTCGCCGCCCTGCGGACGCAGCGGCCGTAGAGGCTCAGCTGTACGAGGGGTACAGAAGCGCCAGGGAGAACCTGCGCGTCGCGATCCGCGATGCGAAGAACGCGGCCTGGGGGGAACTTTTGGAAAGCCTAAACCAAGACCCTTGGGGCGCCCATTCAAGATGGCACGGAACAAGCTCCGTGCCTGGGCGCCCCCGCTAACCGAGTCTCTCCCAGGGACGTAACACGCGACGTGGTTGGCGCTCTGTTCCCTTCACGGGCTGAGCACGTGCCTCCTGCAATGGCCCCGCCAGAGGCGGAGCCCAGCGCGGATAGAGACCCTGTGCCCACCGTGGACCGGGTAGAGCTGGGGTGGCTATGCTACGGCTAAAGGCCAAGAACGCCGCCCCGGCCTTGACGGTATACCAGGGCGTGCGTGGGTTTTGTCCTACGACGCCCTGGAGCCCCGACTGATGAGGCTTTTCGGCGCATGTCTGGAGCAGGGCCAGTTCCCACAACGGTGGAAGACCGGAAAACTGGTTTTGCTGCGTAAGGAGGGGCGCCCTGCGGACTCACCGTCCGCTTACCGGCCCATTGTGCTGCTGGACGAGGTTGGCAAGCTCTTCGAGCGCATCATCGTCGACCGCCTCGTCCAGCACCTATCGACGACGGGGCCGGACCTGGCGGACAACCAGTTCGGTTTCCGCGCAGGGCGCTCCACAATCGACGCCGTCATGCGCCTGAGAGGCCTGGCGGAGGAAGCAGTCTCCCGGGGCGAGGTATTATTGGCGGTGTCACTAGACATCGCCAACGCCTTTAATTCCTTGCCCTGGCCTTGTATAATGGAGGCACTCCGGTACTTCGGGGTGCCGTCCTACCTCCGCCGCATAGTCGGGGATTATCTAAATGAACGAGCCGTCATTTACCCGGTCCACGAGGGATGGAATCGGCGAGCCATGGTGTGCGGTGTTCCACAAGGGTCGGTTCTTGGTCCCCTCCTGTGGAACATCGCATACGACTGGACGTTACGCAGCAGGGTCCTCCCCGGCGTCAGCATCTTATGTTACGCAGATGATACTTTGATCGCAGCACGAGGAGGACCCACAGGCAGGCGTGCCTTTTAGGCACGGCTGGGGTGTCCTTAGTAGTAGGCAGGATCCGGCGTCTTGGACTGGAGGTGGCGCTTCAGAAGACCGAGGCCGTGTTCTTCCACGGTCCTCGGAACCGTCCACCTCCAGACACCGCTATTATAGTAGGAGGCATCCGCATCGGCATCGGGGAGACCATGAAATACCTGGGATTGGTCCTCGACAGCCGGTGGGATTTTCGGCACATTTTCGGCAGCTGCTGCTCCCAGACTTAAGGGGCAGCGGGCGCGCTTTCACGCCTGCTCCCTAATGTCGGGGGGCCGAACGCCACGTGCCGAAAGCTCTTCGAAGGCATCGTACGGTCGATGGCCCTCTACGGGGCCCCTGTATGGGCGGATCGCCTGACGGCCCGCAACGCTCCGCTGTTGCGTCAAGCCCAGCGTATAATGGCCGTCAGGGCGATAAGAGGATACCGTACGGTGTCCTTTGAAGTGGCCTCGCTACTCGCCGGATCCCTCCCATGGGACCTGGAAGCCAGGGTCCTGGCGTCACTGTATGTGTGGCGCAAAGAGACCCTAGCCAGGGGCACCAGACCCGCGCCTCGTGAAATCGAGGCGTGCAGGTCGGAGCTCCACCAGGCCGCCGTGGGAGTTTGGGAAGATCGCCTCAGACGCCCCAGCGCGGGCCCCGCCACTATCGAGGCGGTGAGGCCCGTTCTGCGCGAATGGACTGGACGTACACACGGCACCCTGACGTTCAGGCTGACGCAGGTAAGGTCTTTTGACAAACGTAGTTCCCATTGAAAAAGGGGGGCCCACGCCTGCCAGGGCACAGCGGAGTCCAATTACGGCCTTTGACTAATGTACTTTTGAGTCAAACGTCGAACGTAAAATAATCTGTTTCGGACTTTGCCTAGTCGATCCTCGAAGCGACTAGGGCACACTCAGTCAAACGTCGATTCGTACTGCACTTGTTACATGTTTAATCTCTCCTAGGTTAGACAAAAATTCGTTAGTCAAAGGCAGAAAAACGTCATTTATTTGGACTTTGATTAGGACTTTATGTCAGACCTGAGGTTTGAACAGTCAAACCTAGGAGCGCCAACGCTTCGATGATTGACTATAACATATATACTATCCATTTTTTTACCTTAAATAGATACTAGACGGTGCGTTTCTAACTTTCAATTTGAACGAATCAACTAAAGTGGTCCATCTAAATATAAACTTGAATCATTCAATATCATTGAACACCGTCGTGACTTTTCACTTTTTAATAGTGAAGTCTAATACCAGTATTACCACTGATTGGTAGAAAAATGACCCCATATCTTACCCACCAACCGGATTGTATAGTTATATTGGTGGTAAGTAATATTTTGATACATAAAATTCGGCGTTCGTATGTCTATGTCCGCGAACTTATAAAAGTAGTCCATACATTGACTTCCTTAAAGAGCCCTTACACGGGAAATTTTTTGAGCAATAATGCTTGGCAACAGTAATGGATCAATCTGGAGCAATTTCAATAAAATGTGGCAATTGTTTCGGGAATATTGCTTCTAATTGCTCCATATATTCCACATTTCTCAACGTCACATGAGTTGTCGAATATCGAATCGGTTTAGAAATTTTTAGGCAATTTCTTTTCTAACTTTTGTACCTATAACTACGTCTCGTTTTCGCGAGGCGAACAGGCTGGCGGCGGCAGCAGCTTGGCGATGCCTCTTTTTTTAAGTATTGCTCCATATTGCATGGTATTGTGTGGCCGTATCTCAGTAACAGTTTGTAACATATAGCCATCGCCCTAATTTGCTTGTTGTAGTCGTGACTTCATAGTTGACGAGAATTGACCGGGATTGAGCAATTTCAGTTGCTCGTGTAAGAGCACCTTTAATTAATTAATGCCAGACTGATCCACAGCGACGCTAGGCGAGTTTAGCTAGATAAGTAATAATTATAAACATTTATTGATACCGATTCCGCATGTTATACTCACTTCTTATACACATGTATGGCTATTTTAAACTAGACAAATGACCGATTCCTATATCTTATATTCTAACTGACCGTTCATTTGCCTTACTATTAGTTAAAATTTGGCATAAACTCCATATAAGCAATGTCAAAATTCAACCAATTGCAGGGCAAGTGAATGAATACTAAGACATAAGATCCGGTCTTTATAGGTATCGATTTCTAACATTACCATCAGTACTGAAATCAGGCATTAAACGCATTAACATAACACCAAACTGAAGTGAATTAAAAAGCAATTTAGAAACATCGTTCTCATAGTACTTTCTCAGGTTCGTAATTGTCAGACATGATGAAGTAAAAATCGCACTTAAAACTTAGTTTTAATTATGTCGTAATAATTTTTCAAGATTCGTTTACATGAATTTTATTTTTACGGCTACAGAATCCTAAAATGTTCATCATAAAAATTAAATGTTGACGATAAAGACATACTTTACGGATTAAAAGTGCCTCTGGGTGCCATTAAACCATTTTGTCATTAAAAGCGGAGTGAATCGCGAGCAGTAGGTAGTCGTTCAGTCACGCAGCTACGATACAATTAGTGATTAATCAATAATGAGCGCCTTTTAATCGCTCCATCGGCGAGCGATATTATGACCCCACAAACAAATGATGAGCCATCGTATTGACGTAATATGTCTATTTCATCATCTATATAAATGAATATGAAACGACATACGTTAGGTAAGTGGAACACATGAAAACAGCTGAACCCAGATTTTTTCTATTCTTTTCTAAACTATTTGTAGCAGTCCCAAACAGGATATTGGAAGAATTGCCGTAAAAGTTGGAAAATTCGACAAAAATTTAAGATGTTACCCTAACACAAATTAATGACAATATTTACAACGCTTGTCACTACAAAACATCTATACCTATACAAAATGATAAATTTAAACCTATATTGATTCGCCGCCGGAGACCAAGGCGTCGAAGGAGAAATTACCACCAACTCTTCCGCCTAGACAACGGCCTTGGGCGGTGAGGCGGGGAATCTTACCGCTCCAATGACCGGTTGGAGCGGGTTCGATTCCTGGTATAGTAAATTTCGGAAACGTATTTTCTCCGTTATTTACTATGGTCTGGGTGTCTGGGATCGGCCCCAGAGTGGTCCGTTGTATATTACCCATAACACATGCGTAACTTGCTTAATTTGGGGATATACAGTGTGTGTGTTTGTCTGCGGATTTAAAAAAAAAATGAAGGCCCTAAAATGGCGCTGCTATATGTTCCTGCACGCGCGTCTAATAAAGTACGCAGAGAAGGCGCCACACCCAGTATGCACGGAAAGGGGCTTAATGAGCCGACGCCGTCAGGATTCTCGGAAGTACCTTTGGTTCCCGAGACTCTGACATTACGGAGTTGCGATGGAACACCGAGGTGATTCAGTTGGTACGTCCAAGCATGCCATCGGGAGTGCAACACTACCTTACTGTTAGCCCTGGGCGGTAGGGTCCATGATGGTTACACCTCGCAAAAAAAAGGATGGCCGATAAATGAATTATATACGTAGGAAAATAAACATTGGAATACTTACCAATGTATAAGGACATTTCCATCCCTCAACCGCGCCGCATGTATGAAATCGTTGCATAAACTAAAGTACTGAGTCAAATTCTGATCTGGTGAGTCGGATGCCATTATACAGAGGTAGTGTTTATCCTGCGAACAAATAAATTAAAGCGTTTAAATAAAATATTACAAATACTATATACTTAATTTCTGGCATCCAGTGCTTGGCACCCTGTCAATTTGTTCAAAATATTAAAAAAACTTAATACTTTTATTCTGTAACCATACAATAATATTATTATTATCATTATAATATAGCTACAAAAACAATCTTAGCAAAAACAATAAACAACTTTGTCATAAAAAACCATCTCTTTCAGGAAACCTCAATTATATTAGGTTGGGGAAAAAGTTTCTTCGCATTTTATATAAAAATTCAAAAGGTTTTTTTATAAAGTTTATTTACATTTGACTAAAGTATGTAGGTGCTATTTTGTTGGATAACTTTTTGCCATCTTGTAGGTAGGGACGTGATCCCATTGCTATAAAACTTTTGGGGCTTCTGATCAAAAAACTGCGACAAGTGGTTTTGGCAGTCCTCTCGTGATGTTAACCTGACACTGCCTAAGGAATTCGGCAGAGACCGAAACAGGTGAAAATCTGAAGGCGCAAGGTCAGGACTATACGGCGGATGCATTAACACCTCCCAGCCAAACTCGTAATTTTTGCTGAGTGGCTAAAGATGTGTGAGGTCTACCGTTACCATGGTGAAAAACCAAACCCCTTCTGTTGATTAATTCCGGCCGCTTTCTCTCAACTTCTTGCTTTAATCTCATCAGTTGTTCGCAGTACAGTTCAGAATCGATGGTCCCGCCTGGCGGTAAGAGCTCATAATGAATAATGCCCTTTCAATCCCACCATACACACAGCATCACCTTGTTGCGAGTTAAGCCGGGTTTCGCCATAGTCTGTGAAGCCTGACCGGCCTTTGAACACGATCCTTTTCGCACGTTTTTGTCGTACGTGATCCACTTTTCATCACCAGTTATCAGCTTCTTCAAAAATGGTTCGGTTGCATTACGTCGTAATAAAGAATCGCAAATGAGTACACGGTTCATTAGGTTTCTTTCAGTGAGCTCATGAGGCACCCAAATATCGAGCTTTTTTGTGTACCCAGCTTTCTTCAAATGCGCCAAAACCGTTTTGTGGTCAATTCCCAGTTCTCCAGCTACATCGTAACTACTAATATGCCGATCTTGCTCCACTTTTTCAAAAATGGCATCAATTTTGTCCGTAACAGGGCGACTAGAGCGACGTGCATCTTTGATATCAAAATTTCCGGATTGAAAACGCTTAAACCAAATTTCTGCTACTCTCACAGATACTGCATTAGGTCCATAAACATTACAATTTTTTTCGTGGCTTGTGTTGCATTTTTACCTTTTTTGTAGTAAAATTTGAAAATGTATCGAATTTTTTCATTATATTCACTCATTTTAACAATAAGAAAAACAAATGAAAATAAAACATTTTCCTAATTTGAATTTGGAATTGTCTTCTTTAAAAGTAAAACTTTTTAATGATACCAAAACCAGCCTGATACAAATGGTATAGCCAAAGAGATCTTATTACAAGTTCATACATACTATATGTGAAAAGACTTTTTCCCCAACCTATTATATTGCCTCTATATTTTTTATTACTTTTACGGTAACATTAGTAGACAATTAAAATACCCTGTATAGAGAATGAACGAATATGCTTTATTGTGTTTTAAAAGATAGGCACAGTTAACAGATATAAAATTTTACAATACAATAGGCGGTCTTATCGCTATTAGCGATATCTTCCAAAGACCCTTTGAATCTTCAAGAAGTTTTATAAGGACAGAAGTATGATGCATCATTCTCACTTTACCGAATGAGTATCTTATAAATATATACATACATAATATAGCATACATACATTAATAAAATATGAAAATTATACTAATACGATATATGTAAATAAAATATACAATACACTTACATAGTAAACATAAAACGACAAAAAGTTAATAAAGACAATATCTGCTGCTGCATCCTTAAATTGAGCTATTTAGTAATAGGTAATAATACTTTACAAGTCTATTAAAAACAGACAGTGACTTGGCTAGTTTGATATTCACAGGCAGCGCGTTCCAAAGACGAGTGCTGCTTGGACTGTGAAGGATTTAGCCATAAAAGCTAGTTGTCTGCAAAGGAGTTTTTAGTAACAAGGAGATTACGTCAAATTTTGATTAGAGTAGTAAGAAAAGTGTATGGATAACAAGATATCATAGTAACGCGATAGACAACACAGACAATCAAGTGCGCGTCAGCTTACGTCCATGATTAAGTAACGGTGGCGCACGACCTTTGTTATTTGACCACGGGACCCTAAAAGCGTGTGCGTGCGGAATCTGCAGGTAAAAAGACCCCGGATATTCTGTACACACGAAGCCGCTGAAAATAATATTATAATTTTGATGAAACTTCCTCGACTAAGAAGGTCTACCTTGGCTTCAGAAGTACATATCACAGATAAACTGAAACCCCCTTAACCAATCATTCAAACAAAAACAATCACTTTTCGGGCGGCCGCCATTTGGTTTGTTTTAACAACAGAAATCTTTGCAACGTTCTCAAATAAAGGCCGAAGAAATATTTGGAAACGTACTTTATTTCACGTTATGTCTATTGTAGGTATGTAACAAATGGATTTTAATATAAATTGTTCCACGTCGAAAGAAGTCTGGGAGAAATACGAAAAAAGAACACCTTTCTACGAAGATTTATGTCCTGACTGTATTTATATTAATTTATGTGTATACTTATATCATACTAGGATATGCCCGCGACTTCGTCCACGCTTGACTTAAAATTCCCGCGGGATTCCCGGGACACGCAGAATCTATAAATAGACTATAATGTAAGCTATCGTATTAGTGGAAACTGTATCGGAATAAGCTAATTTTTATGCAGCCGAAAAACTTCAAACCACTACTGGGAAAGATTGGAATGGGAAGACCGGTGGAATTCCTTTTTTTGGGATAAAAAATATCACACATTGCATAAAATTTATTATCGATCAGTGAAAAAATCACATTGGAATTCAATTTTTTACTTTGGCCATTTTAAATTATTCCTAGCAAAATTCCCGCGGCATTCCCAGGATAAAAAGTAGCGCATATCATATTTTAAGTCTAGGAATTTGCTGTCGATAAGAGAAAACCGCATCGAAATTGGCCCAGTAGGTTTTACGTGAATCCTCAACAAATAGACAAATAGACAAACAGACAAGAAATGTAAAAAAATTGCATCGTGTTCTCCATCATTTATATACTCTATTCCAGTTGTTTTTTAAAATAGCTTCAATGTACAGACACGGCATGTTTAGAATTTTGTAATATTATAGATATTGTCTACTTGCTTTCTTGAATATTGTCCATTTCTAACACACAATGTCACGAGGAATAATATTTATTACTAGCTGTTGCCCGCGACGTCGTCCGCGTAGATATTTTTTTCGCGGAACCCTAATTTTAAACTTACTCCTTATAACATCAGCTATCAGCCAGTGAAAGTCCTGTCAAAATTGTTCAAGCTATTTCAGAGATTAGCCGGAACTAACAGACAGACAAACAAAATTAAGTGTCTACCGTATGTATATACTTCCATATACATTTAGTAAAAAGCTGTTATTTTGACATTACAAGCAGACACTTCAATTTTATCTTATACTAATATATAAAGCTGAAGAGTTTGTTTGTTTGCTTGAACGCGCTAATCTCAGGAACTACTGGTCTGAATTGAAAAATTCTTTCAGTGTGAGATAGCCCATTTATCTAGGAAGACTATAGGCTATATATCATCACGCTAAGACCAATAGGAGCGAAACACAAACGAAGAATGTTTCAAAATCGGGGGTTTTTTAAACTATTCCACGCGGACGAAGTCGCGGGCAGAAGCTAGTTTATTTGTATATATAGATAGGTATTTACATATTGTTAACGTATCGATACCCCATATACTTACCTCTACCAATTTTAGGGTATTATAGTCGTGTTGGTAAAAGCGCAACTCTTATATATTTATCATCTTACTGGCTTTTTTGTCTTTCGATCTTTTATGTATCTCTCTTTTATTTGACCTTCTCCCAACTATTTAGGGCCGTCACAATATTATCCTTCCATAGTCCTCTATTGTGACATACATCCCCCCTATGACACCGCAAAACAGCATGTCATCCTTCACACAATCCATCCATCCCATTTTTGGTCTACTTTGTCAGTTGTACTCGTCAATATTTCAGTTTAATATTCTTTTTGTCACGTGACTTTTATCCCTTTTCATTACATTTCTGTTCCACCTTAGTCTTCTTTCTCTTAACTTTGAACTATAAAGTGGAAATTTCTGAAACGATTTGTGGTACAAACATAATTTCAAAGAAAATTAGTTTGAATATCTGTTGACTAGTGGAATATTGAGTATTTTCGCTTAAATAATTTTAGGGTTTCGTAGCCAAATGACGAAAACAGTGGACGTTCGTCATCGATACGAAATCCTTTATTTGTTTTAAATTTATTTGCGTATGACATGGTCCATAATAATTATACAGGTCTTATAACTTAATAGGTTTAATTATGCAATTATAGACCTAAATTATAGATTATAAATTAAAATAAAATAAGGCTTATTATACGACGAAAGATTGTCTAAGCAACCGCACCGATTGGGAATAATGCGATCTCTACCAAGCTCTTTCATAATTATTCATACAAAATACATTGAATAACCTATTACTAGCTTAAAATACATTAAAAATTACCACGAATGTATATACATAATAATTATGAAGTAAAAAAATGTTGTTGGAGAGTTTATTGCGCCGCTTCTTCTTTATTAGTAACTAAAATTTCTTTAGAAACAGTAGTAGACTCATGACTTTCAATAAGTAATTATTTTGAAAATATAAAACGTGATAGCGACGTGCTGGAATCATTATCTGAATTACAGCTTTTAGGGCCGGCTCGGTGATACCACACTCTCATAGAATATTGGCGTAAAACGATTAGCCTTGAACTAATCGTGTTACGTGCGTGAGTGAGAGTTCCGTTGACCCATTTTCCCCACCTCCTATTTCATCTTATCTATCCTATCCTCCTATTCCAATGCTACCTAGCATTGGAATAGGAGGAATAAGATAGAGAGGATGGGATATATATATTCCTCCTGTTCCTCCTCCTGATCCCTCTCTCTCATCCCCCTCTACCCATCCTAAAGACTAGCAACACGTTGTCTTCACCCCTAATGTTGCTAATGTCTATAGGCGACGGTAACCACTTTCCATGAGCTGGGCCGTCTGTTTGTTTGTCAGGTTCGAAATAAAAAAATATAATAAATACATTAATTTTCATTTCCAAATATGTTCACATGCTATTACCCATAGGGCGTACGAGTATTACAATGCCCTATACAACAAATTATATACAGTACAGAATTTAAATACCATTTACGTGAGTGACCACACAAATAAAAAGTATTCAGCGTGGACTTACAGGCACTTACAATTTCTTGAATGAAGCTTAAAAAAGAAATTGTAATTTATTTTATCCGACACCTCGTGTGAGGGAAAATAAATTACCAATGTGTAGACTGCGAGTCATGACACAGGAGACGCGTCCGGAAGGAATCAAAGTGCACCTGCCATATTGCGGTGTCGTTTTACGAGCTCGTGTTCATACGTGAAATACGTTCGTATGTCAAATCCCTGATGTAGGTATAAAGTGTGAAAGTGACTTTTTTTGGTTTTAGCGTTTCGATAGGTACCTGTTTCGTGTGCCTACAAAACTTTAGTGTCATATTTGAGAAAATATTTTTTATTTTTGAAAAAGGGCCTCAAAAAATTGAGCATTATTATTGAGTGTATTAACATCAAATAAAAGAGTTATATAGTCTATTTTATAAGACAATAAAAATTGGAAGAAAATTCATTTAATTACCAGAACGCCATCCAGCTAAAAGATATTACAGTTAAATCCCGTAAAATTTCATGTACGATGGTAAAGAGAATATAAAAATGTATGATATAATTTTCTCGGGATTTCCGTAATAAACATAAGTCCGGCCACCGAAGGTTTGGCCCGAAATATACTTGTAATCCCGTGAAACAGGGATCAGAAATATGTATTTCTCAATATCAACTTGTTATCCAAGTTACTTTGTATATAGGTACGCGTGAAAGATATTGTTTTAAGTAATACTACTAAAATATTCATGACATAGTTTTGTAACTTCGGGATTGAAATTGCCACTTTGCGGTAACGAATTTAAAATTGTCCAAGTGATATAGGCCCATAATTATTATACAATATCTTGTAGATACAAATTATAGGTATTACATTACATGTATCTTTATAGGTATTACACTTTAGATTTACATTGCTTTCTCAAAAATACTCACTTTAAGGCCACCAACCTTTTCCCATCTTATCAGTTATTTATCTATAGTGCTTAAGAATTCTTGAACTTCCACTGACATTTAGAGTCAAGTATATAACACATAGTTGGGTCATAAGTATTGTCACAGACACTTAATTAATGACCCGTTCCTGTATTTTACCAAAAGTTTATTTGCCTTACTATCGGTTAAAATTTGACATAGACTCCAACAATAATGTAATTTTTTTTTTTTTTTTTTTTTAAGGCGGGGGAAATGCATTTCGCACATACCGGGTCCTTTGCTAGGGATTAGACCGTTGTTGATCATGGAGGCTTTCCACTGAGGCAATCCAAACAATAATCAACCGGCTTGTGTGGAGACTCGACTAATCAATACCCCACTAAAACCACCCTCCTCCCATGTGCCCCGCGCTTATGGCAGGAAAGGCGTGAGATACAGAACGTAGTTACGCCCACACCGATCCTAGCGCACAAGTGCTTGAGAATGCCCCGGGAGAGGCAAACTCACTTCGTGAACAGGGGTGAAGACTCCTCTGCTCCCTAGATGCTAGAGGGCCCCTGCAGCGGTATTTCAGGGAGGGAGGTCATGCGCATACCTGCGCCTCCGGGCTCCCGACTGACGTCGGCGCCCGCGAGACGCATGCGCACTACCATCTCTCTCCCTATCTCGTTCCGCGGCCTCCTTATGAGACACTACCGCCTCGCAGAAATTGGCCGCACCCACCCACCAATCGTCGCTGTGCAGCATGGCTTGCACCAGGTCGCTCAGCGATTCGATCGGTCCTACAAGTGTCTCGAGTTCAAACCTCTGAGGTGCTTTTCCAGGTAGAAAAGCGCGAAAAATTGTATTAGATAGATGTGAGGAGCGCATTCGTGACCGCTACGCAAGGAAGCTGATCGCGAACTGACAACAATAATGTCATAATTCAACCGATGGTAAGGTAAGTGAATGAATAATAACCTATACCAACCAGCCATAAATTAATTGTACGGCTTTTGTTGTTCGTATAAAATATATAAAGCAAAAACTGTACCATTGTTGGTACTCCCCTCAATTTTTACTGTTTTAATATTTTGTAATATAATAGATTGTTGTATGGCTATGGCTTCCAAATAAAGAATATTAATTAATATCTTGAATAATTAACAGGTGCTAATCACGCGGCAAAAATATATTATATAATAAGTCTTTATATATTTATTATATATTTCTCGGCGATAAAAAATGGCTTCTGTTTGTCAATCGCAAGCGCTCAACAAGTTGGTTGGAGCCTGGTTCAGCACCTAAACAGTGCCCTAAACGAAAACCTACCTCTAGAAAAGTGATAGGCACTGTTTGGTGGTTTAGCGGCGGTGTGATTCATCACAGCTTCTTAGAAAACGGGATGAGCATTACTACAGATGTGTAGGTACTGTGAAGAACTGAACAGAATGACGGAGAAGTTCGCACGTCTCCAACCAGCTTTGGTCAATCGCTCGTCTCCGCTGTTCCTACACGACCTCATACTGCACAGCAGACGGCCTACAGGTTACAAGAGCTAGGGTTGGAAGCTCTCCATCATCCACCGTACTCACCAGACGTTGCATCTACAGATTTTTACTTTTTCCAGAAATTTGGATAACTTCTTGGCGGGTAAAAAATTCAATACCCGAGAAGCAATATAAATGCCTATGAAGAATTTATCGCCTCCCTTCCAGCTGATTTCTTCTAGAATGCATCGATTGCATGGGTGATTAAATTGATTAATAGAAATACAAAATATAGAAAAAAAATACGCTAATTTATTTATAAAAAACGGTAATTTCCACTTTCACCAATTTCATAGGCAAAGACCTAATTCCCCTGTATGAAAGGAATCATGTGTGTCGCTGAACTCTTACGTCTCGTAGTCTTCGCTAGTTGGAGAACCGCTACAGTAGTGGGGTCTCATCTGGGATGATGTTATATGTATAGGCCGTTTCACGTGGATGTGGCAATGGGTACAATACGTTATTTGTGATGCGATATTGTTATTAATTGTGAATGACATTATATATTGACAGATAATTTATATATATACACTAATGTGGTTATTCGATAACGGCGTTATATTTAACGTTTTACATAAGACGCATTCGGCCACAGTCAATATTTTTAACATTATCGCAGGTGCGGCCCAAGAACTGAAGATTAAAAGAACTTATATCGGTTAAAATAGACGGTTTATTTCTATTTTTGATGTGATAACTTCTTATAGGAGGGTAAACCGCTTCGTTACGTAACGCGTTACGGTGCCAGTCTGTCTGGCTTCCCTTTCTCTCACGCATACTGCAGCGGTAGGCAGGCTCCTCCTCTCTCAGTCTAACCCACGCGCTATATACATAAAATTTAAGTAATAACCTAAGCTTTTCTCAAGTTAAACAATTTCAATATTAAATCGTTCAACTTAGATTAGTTTAAGTTATCGTTTCTATCGGGCGTCCCGAGACGCACACGATTTTTTATTATGATAGAAATGAGGCACAGTCGACTTTCAAAATAAACATACTTAATTGTTAAAAAAAGGTTTCATGTGTGACATTTTTAATTGCTGCTTATTTGTTATTTAGTGGTGAATCATCGATTATCGAGTATTTTCAAGGACCTTGTGTTTAAAGTATAAAATATTGTTGTGTATAACTAATAGAGATACAAATACAATATTTATATTGTATTACAACATTTTACGAATAAGTAACGAAAACAAAAACGCAACTAAAAGTCACTTATAAAACCTTTTTTAATAATTAAGTTCGTTTTATTTTTAAAATGTTATATATCCTATTTCTATACAAATTGAAAGAAAGAAATGAACTAATTTCGGCTTTATAAAGCTGCTTATTGAATAGCAACATATCTACACAGAACTACAAACCAAGCCATTCAGGTACGTTGCATAAAAGACATCAAAAGCGATGTTCAGGCATAGAAATATCAGATACACAGGAATTGAATATTTAAAGATATCATTTCAACTTTTGTTTTTTTTTTATTGAGACTTTTCGTCACTAGTGACAATATCGCCCTCATAGGTGATTGCAAATTTACATTTTTTAATATATTATATAAACTTAAGTATAATTTTAAACTTAACTATAATTATTTCTATTTTAAATATTTTAGTCAGGAACTTAAATAATAACCCAGCCTCCTTGCTCAAAGGGTTGCTTAGAATAATATTTATTCCTCCACTATGCAGTGACGAGTCTGGCAAGAGTGTCCTTCTAATTGGTTGGGTTTGGCCACATTCCAGAACAATACGCACGAGATCCTCTACTTTGTTACAGTGCTCACAAAGAGGGGTAGATCTTTGCCCTATCATGTGATAAAACTTGTTAACTGGAATGTGACCAGACCTTATCCTAAAAGCTGCAACCATAATTTCTCGGGAAAAATGTGTGTCCTCAAACCATGGATTGTTTGGCAGCTTATTTTGGAAAGTTTTGTACCATATACACTTTGTCCACAGAATTTGCTTCAAAATGTTTTGACCACATATCCATACAGTTCATTTTCAGTACAGGCAAGAGTTTCGAAGAAAAGGGTATACATTGAAGGTTTATTCCATCACTTATAGCGTATTTAGCGAACCTATCCACTTCGTCATTCCCTTTGATTCCTACATGTGAGGGGAGCCATTGGAGTTTAACGTTTACATTTTTATTGATTAACTTATTTATTACTTTAATAGCTTCATAAGCTATGTGGGCAACTTCAATAAAGGAGACTGAAAAATTTCATGATTATTGAGTGCTGCCACTTGAAAATAAAATATTCTTTCACGAGGTACGTTATTCATCTTTTACAATGCTGTAAAATCTTAAAAAGAGCAGTAAAAGAACAATATAATGTTATGTTTGCAAGAACTGTTTTCGAATCGTTACAAGGTGTTTTAGTGTATTTTGGTATATAAATAAACTGCAATACGTACTAGAGTATGCAGAAAATATGACCATTCACAAGAAGATTAATGTGTTCCAGTTTTGTTAACTACTACTTCAGCAGTCGAAAATCTTTTGTCAATTGAAAATAGGTATTTTTCAAAATAAAATACCTATTTTTTCTCAAATAATAATATTAATAGCATTAGTCTAATAAAATATTCCGCTTTTTATACTTAATAGCTAATGCCTAAAACAGTTGAAAATTGATCTTATGGCAATTTTAATCAATTAAGATCAAGATTCCCAACCTTTTTTAAACCATCGCCTCTCTAGAAGAGAATAAAAATGTGAATACATACTCCAGTGTCCACAATAGTTTATTTTATATGAAATCAGCTGTTCGCCGCGGCGTGGCACGCGGCAGTTACAGGAACTGAATATTTTTTCCGAATAAAAAGTACACTAACCGACTCAGCTCTTAAACTTCTTGTTTGTTTCAGCATGAAAAGAGAACAATGTATACAATACAGTAATACCTAGTTATTAATTGATTAATCTTTAAATTCGAAAGTTTTATTCAAAATACGTTTCACAGAAGAATATTTTTTTAAAGGTCATACTTACATGGAAGTTAAAATTTATATCTTTCTAATTAATTAATACTACTATACTATGAACACCACTTCACAACGAGAAGCGGCAAGAAACTCCCCAACAACATATCTAGCTAGAAATGCTTTTTCTTCATATTATGACACGGATGTTTCATTCGTCATTTTTTTTACGAGGTCAAACCCGATTGAGGGCCATGAGCTGTGCGATGGGGGAAGGTCGCGGCCGGTGTGTGGGATTCGCCAGGTCGGGGAGGCACTAGCATCTCCAAGCAGAACTAAAGATGCTATTGCTACACCGCAGTTAGGGATACCCACTAAAACTCCTCGGTATTCCGTCCTTCGCTCTTAATGCCAGGGTCACGGGTATATGGCCTAGCCCTTCCACTGGCCCTAGCTGGCGGAGGCTCAACGGGTTCATTCATGTTTCATCCGTCAGGGCCAACCTCTAAGAACGTTTACGAATATATAATGTTCACGTCATGAGAGACAGACTTTGCTTATGTCTGCAATATAAGACGTTTTCTGATATCTAAATTTGTTTCTAGTTATCATCAATTATATCTAGCTATAATTGATTATAATATCTTGTGGTAGTTTAAAATATTTAAACTACTATAGTGGCGCCTAACGTAGGATGGCAGGGTGGGTATTAAGTCATCGATCTGCACATGGTGCGACGCCCTGTTTCAACTTCGTGGGATGTACAGCAGACATCTACCAGCACATAAAATATTTCATGAGCTCTTCTCTAAAGAACAAGCAGACTGACGAACGTGCTGACATCTGTACTATAATAAATCTGTAAATGATTCGAGTTTGTACATTGCGTTTAAAAATGTGAAAAAATAGGGAGGGCTAATTCGGATCAGCAGATTCCAAAAACACAATTTTTAGAATTTTTGTCTGTCTGTTAGAGCATCACGTGAAAACTACTGAACGGCTTTAAATGAAACTCGACACAGAGCCAGCTCATATCCCGGGGCGTAATGTAGGATACTTTTTATCTCGATAAATGACGTCGTTTCTGCGGGATAGACAAAAATAGCGAAAAAGATGGCGCTGCGATTGCATCTTTTTTCGAAACCACTGCACGTATACGAATGAAACTCGGTAGAAAGGCGCCTTATATCCTGAGATAACATTTAAGATATTTTTTATCCCGATAAATAACGTCGTTTCCATGGAATAGACGGATTGGCAAAACAGATGGCGCAGCAATCGCGTTTTTTAATTCATTCACGAACGAATGATATGTTGTCATAAACAACATATCATTCGTTCGACTTTGACTCATCTCTATGTTTTGCTGGGCAGTTGTCTAGGCTATGGACTTAGTTTATTTGTTATTATTATATGTAAAAACCGAATTTGTATATGAATTTATTTAAATATATATATATATATATATATATATATATATATATATATATATATATATATATATATATATATATATATATATATATATATATATATATATATATAGAAGCAGTACAAAAGTACATAGAAAGCCACGAACTCCGGCATAAATGTCAGAGAACAGTAGGTAGGTAATATCTTTACAATAAATGTATATATTTTCCTTAATGCTTCCATTAAGCACGTTCACAATCGATGTTTGTTTTGAGCTCAACAAACTTTGTCGAAATCGAGTCGCTTATCGAAGAACTCTGTAAAACTTTAATACATTAGCGGTTTCTGAATTTGCGATAGGTCAGGATAATGTCCAAATCTTTGGTAAGCAACCATGATGGATGTTTTGTACCAATTGGGAATACAAACAGACATATACGTAAACATTTTTTCAAGATTCATATTCCCTATCTGTGCATGTTACACTTGTGTTACGAGTAACTTACTAGCATCCCTAGTTTTACAAGAAGGGGACCGTAAAGAACTAATTTGTCGCCCACTGAACAAAAAAATACGTCGATCTAGTTGGGGACACTGATGGCTGGCCGCTATCCAACATTTATCAATATTTGTCGCCTGGAGCAGGTGGCCATGCTCCCCCTCCACCTAGATCCAGGTCTGTTTAGAAGTGATATATTTTATGTTTATACTAATAACATCCAGACCGGCGCTATTACCAAGACGAGACAACGACTGTATATACATAATAGTAGTCCGTTTACTCCTTAGACGGCCTCTGTGGTTGATTTGGTTAAGCCTTTGCTCTAGCCGGCTTGCATAGAGGCGTCACAGCAGATAATACCTATGACTACAGACCCGTGGCGCCCATTACGATGAAGAGGGACGCTGGACGGTTTAGTGGGTAGTCTGGCGGTCGGTGCTTGCAATTTCTATTATCAGAAGTTTTGTGTAGCGTCGGATGTCGGATCTCGTGACATGCGCAAATGCATTCCCCCAGCTGCTAAAAAAGCTTAACTCGATATTTGGTAATGGTGTCGTATTAATAGGTTGGGAAAAGTCATTTTCGCATATAGTATGAGCTTGTAATAAGATCTCTTTGGCTGTACTATTTGTGTCTGGCTGGTTTTGGTATCATTAAAAGAATTTTACGTAATAAATTAGTGTGTGACTCATTTGTGATCTCTTTATTACGACGTAATGAAACCGAACCATTTTGTGAATGACCTAGCTGATAACTGGTGAATGAAAATATCAAAGTGGATCGCTCTGTACGACAAAATTGTGCGAAAATCGGCATATCGTGGTCAAGAACTGGGAATTGGCCGGTCAGGCTTCACAAAAAGATATTTGTGCCTCATGCGAAACCCGTGTACTCATTTGTGATCATTACGACGTCGCAACAAAGGTAATGCTGTGAAAAGTGGATCACGGTGGGTGCGAAAAAGATTGGTCAAGGGGTCATTATTCATTAAACCCTGGTCAACTCGAGCTGTTACCGCCAGGCAGGACTATCGATTCTGAACTGTACTGCGAACAACTGATGAGATTAAAGCAAAAAGTTGAGAGAAATCGGCCGGAATTAATCAACAGAAGGGGTGTGGTTTTCACCATGATAACGCTAGACCTCACACATATTTAGCCACTCAGCAAAAATTACGAGAGTTTGGCTAGGAGGTGTTAATGCATCCGCCGTATAGTCCTGAACTTGCACCTTCAGATTTTCACCTGTTTTGGTCTCTGCAGAATTCCTTAGGCAGTGTCAGGTTAACATCACGAGAGGACTGCCAAAACCACTTATCGCAGTTTTTTGATCAGAAACCCCAAAATTTTTATAGCAATGGGATCACGTCCCTACCTACAAGATGGCAAAAAGTTATCCAACAAAATGGCACCTACATACTTTAGTCAAATGTAAATAAACTTTATAAAAAATTTGAATTTTTATATAAAATGCGAAGAAACTTTTTCCCCAACCTAATATTATTAATACAAGCGTAAGCGTAACCTGCTTAGCTTCGGGATACAAGGTGTGTGTTATTTATCTGCCAATTATTATTATTTTATCACTGAAAATGCGAAAGTTTCTGTGGGACACGGGACCAACATTAATGCAAGTGAGGCCGCGTGAAAATATCTAACATTTACTATGATATTAGTTTCCGTGGGAAACTCAAGGTTGTTATTCCAAAACGAGCGTGCTAGGACACATCACCCTTGGGGCGTGAGTCTTTTCACTGAATAATGACTACGACCTACGATTAATTAGACGACGGGGTTCATTAGCTGAAAGTTTGGTCGTTTGGTACCAACCAAAGTTGTGGCACCATGTAACTTATTTAGGGCTTCGAACACACTAACAAATTTCAATTGGGATACAAATTGACATTTCTATATAAAGTGACAATACGATAATAAAATATAGGCACAGTTTTGCCCTTCTGGATTTACAAGATTAAAATGATCACAATTATTGTTCATCTTTAAACAGATTTACAAAATTCTTAGAAATAAAACTGCACAGCAAAATTTTAATTCCTTATATGTTATAACAATTATAAAGGATGCAATGTAAATTTGTTTCAATACAAATTATCCTTTACTGCAATTAAGAAACATTCAAGTGTGCACTTGGTTTAATAAAGTATCTACTCGGTATTGGCTTCTATACCGCCCTGGTAACTACATTCAAACACGGTGACAATATAATGCACTTACATTTCGACCATAAATGCTTGTAATATAGAAAAATATTTTAATATAATTTATACGGTAAGGGGTTATGAAATTGTGGAGTTTTGAAGAAGTGCTATACGATGATATTATTCCTTTATGACCAATATCTTAGCTTAATAAAATTAGAACAAGATGTCTATAAAAGAAAAGCAATATAATAATAAGCAATTTGCTATAAAATCGACATGGTATTCAACCAACACTTTTAGTTCAAAGTACCTACTTCAATGTAAACACTGTAAATAGAGTCTTACGTAATTAATCACGGTGACCGCATTAACTTAGTCAACGCTTAACTAACTTTTGCTTTTAGTGCTCTCTTTAACCTCTTTATAAAAAACAAATGCGTTCTAATAGGTTGGGGAAAAAGTCTTTTCCTATATAATATGTATGTACTTGTAATAAGATCTCTTTAGCTATACCATTTGTATCTGGCTGGTTTTGGTATCATTAAAAAGTTTTAATTTTAAAGAAGAAAATTCCAAATTCAAATTAGGAAAATGTGTGATTTTCATTTGTTTTTCTTATTGTTAAAATGAGTGAATCTAATGAAGAAATTCGATACTTTTTAAAAAATTTCTACATAAAAGGTAAAAATGCAACACAAGCCGCGAAAAAATTTGTGATGTTTATGGACCTAATGCAGTATCTGTGAGATTAGCGCAAATTTGGTTTAAGCGTTATCGTTCCGGAAATTTTAATATCAAAGATGCACGTCGCTCTGGTCGCCCTGTTACGGACAAAATTGATGCCATTTTTGAAAAAGTGGAGCAAGATCGGCATATTAGTAGTTACGATGTAGCTGGAGAACTGGGAATGGACCACAAAACGGTTTTGGCGTATTTGAAAAAAGCTGGGTACACAAAAAGCTCGATATTTGGGTGCCTCATGAGCTCACTGAAAGAAACCTAATGAACCGTGTACTCATTTGTGATTCTTTATTACGACGTAATGAAACCGAACCATTTTTCAAGAAGCTGATAACTGGTGATGAAAAGTGGATCACGTACGACAAGAACATGCGAAAAAGATCTTGGTCAAAGGCCGGTCAGGCTTCACAGACTGTGGCGAAACCCGGGTTAACTCGCACCAAGGTGATGCTGTATGGGTGGTGGGATTGGAAGGGCATTATTCATTATGAGCTGTTACCGCCAGGCAAGACCATGGATTCTGAACTGTACTGCGAATAACTGATGAGATTAAAGCAAAAAGTTGAGAGAAAGCGGCCGGAATTAATCAACAGAAGGGGTATAGTTTTTCACCATGATAACGCTAGACCTCACACATCTTTAGCCACTCAGCAAAAATTACGAGACTTTGGCTGGGAGGTGTTAATGCATCCGCCATATAGTCCTGACCTTGCACCTTCAGATTTTCACCTGTTTCGGTCTCTGCAGAATTCCTTAGGCAGTGACAGGTTAACATCACGAGAGGACTGCCAAAACCACTTGTCGCAGTTTTTTGATCAGAAGTCCCAAAAATTTTATAGCAATGGGATCACGTCCCTACCTACAAGATGGCAAAAAGTTATTCAACAAAATGGCACCTACATACATTAGTCAAATGTAAATAAACTTTATAAAAAAACCTTTTGAATTTTTATATAAAATGCGAAGAAACTTTTCCCCAACCTAATATATTATTCAAAAGTGAGGTGAAATGCTTAAAAAATACTACAGATTTTTTTTAAGCAGGCTGGAATACACATGTACCTATTCTAAACATCCTAAGCTGTTCTGCAGCTATAAATCTGGGACTTACAAAACCATGAATTAATATACCTATTTTTGTTATTTAATTAATATAAGTAAATAAATAAATAAAATAAATTTCAGTGGGCGGGGTGGAAATTCGGCTAGAGTAAGCCGGTTGAAAAAACATAACATATTATGATGTCAAGTCGACTACACCGCTGTTGTAGAAATTAACGCCCACTATTAGCATATAAAAAAGCAAGTAGTCAGTGGAGCAGCATTGAATGAATGAAATGAATAAAAGCCATCTTGGCAAATAAAACTCACTGCAATGAACAAAGAACTGAGTAAAATCCATGAATATCAACACAAGAAATAAATATAAAAACGTCTAACTCACGATGTACTTCCTCATTATATTACAATTTGTATTTTTAATCTTACCACACATTTTGAAACAGTTGCTATTTCATATAATAGTAAGTAATACAGTAATAATATATGTAACAATAAAAAACGTAAGCACCAATAAATTCATGGCGCTTTCGATCTTTTGGTCGCTAGTTAATTTATAGAGACGCTAGTAATATGTTTGAACAGAACGCGTTAACGCCAATGAATGCATGGCGCTTTCGACCTTTTGGTCGTTTCGCTAGTTTCTTAAAGGTAGGCTATGGGTAATCGAGTTATATGAAGTCCACGCCGCTACTATCTATTATTAGGATTCCGTAGACATTTTAGCCAGACCGGAACCCTATGACATTACTATACTTTCGGTGACCAAGATACATAATAGGTTGTTGTGCCAACAGTTTTAGTAAGTTAGCAATTTATTACAACTTTTCAATGACGTTTACAATTTATGTTAAAGACGCTCAGCTTACTTGGATCATAATTTAATGATCAATGATCATTGATCAATGGCCGTAATGTCAATAAATTCATATGTATATATAAGCTTAAGAATATGAAATGAGATAGATAGATAGATAACACTTTATTGTACACCATTACAGAAAACTTATGAACTAGTATTATTCTAATTGTGTACAAAGGGCGGTCTTATCGCTAAAAAGCGATCTCTTCCAGACAACCCGTGGCAGGAATATTGCTGATTAGGAATGGCGATGGTGGTATACATAATTATTGTACGATTACTTACATTTTAATAATAAATATATAACTATAATATATATACAAATATACACATAAGTTATATACATATTCAAGATATAGTGATAAAATGCAACTATTTAAACATAATAAATATATAGTTATATGCAATACTAATTATATAAAATTACATATCATTATATTGCAGATAGAATTTCCTGACCATGTTCTTAAATGTTATTAAAGATTTTGCTTGTCTGACAGCAACAGGCAATGAATTCCAAAGTTGGATAGCCTTGACCGTGAAAGAGTTATTGAAAAACGTTGTATTATGAATAGGAGTAATAAGTCTATGTTGACTGGAAGGGCGTAAATTGTGAGAGCAAGAAATAAATTCGAAGCGTTCTTTAAGGTACTGTGGAGTAGTAGGGATAAATAAAATACTATAAAGCAATGAAAGAATATGAGTATTCCGGCGAAAACGAATTGGCAACCACTTGAGTTTTTTACGAAATTTAGAAACGTGGTCATACTTGCGTAACCCAAATATGAACCTTTTATTATTGTTATTATAAGTTATTGTTCTTGCAATTCACGAAGGCGAGCGAGCTTTACATGTGGTAAATAGGTATTTATGTGAGTGTGAGAGCAAAAGCGGATATGATTTGACGGCACGCTCGCAACTGATCGTTCCTTCAGACACGCACACTATCGCAATGTGCATGTACACGTTCAACCTCGAGTAAAGCCCACTTACTTGCCTTCGTGATATGCAAGAACTTAAAGATAATTGTGTATTTTTATTATGATCCTGACCCATCGCCATATCTGTGTGAAACGACCTAAGTCTATGACATTGACGCAGATGAAGCCACACCATATAGATTACATATCCATGCCAGAACTGACTTCTAACACTATTTCATAAAGAACATGTATATACTATGTATATGCATATATATATATATATATATATATATATATATATATATATATATATATATATATATATATATATATATGTATATTAATTGTGCCGTATGCCGTATAACTAGAAAAAAACCCATCGCCATGCGTGAAACAAGCCTATATCTGTAACATTATCGCAGATGAAGCCACAACATTTGATAGAATCATCGTAAAATGTTGCTATTTAATAATAAATGTGATGAAATATATACTACAAAATTGAGTAATCAATGGCATTATTTAGATAACCAAGTGTGTATTCATAACAGGAAATATTAACAAGTATCACGGAACACATTTATTTTTCTATGTCCGCAGTACGAGGATAAAGCAGAAATACAGTTAGGAAGAAAATTTCATTTACGATCTACAAGCTACGTGACGTGCAAAGAAAAAGTCTTGTGACCTGTAAACAGAGTATACAATGAACAGAATACAAAAATAAGTAAAAGTATAGCTGTATACAAAATATCCGAAACTACAAAGAGCTAGGGCGTAACAAAGAAAATTGGACTTTTATTTTGATTAATATCGGCCTTTTCAAAGCCTTATTACTTTAATTATATGACATTGCAATTCAAGAGATTGGGGCTACGATTTAAAACTAATCCATGTTAAATTACTTTTTATTGATTTCAAGTTACAAAAAACTTTTATTTTCTGTTAGTCCTATTTGAATGTTTTAAAGCTTATTAAATTGTGACATATACATATGTTGAAGTGTATATACAGGCGTTCCATTAGTAGCTCACAACGCCCAAATGCTCCGTTAGCCGTTCAGAAAGGCGACCGCGGTCGTTGGGGTCGTGGCGAAAGCATCACTAATTACGTCATCATTTTCGATCACACAACGCTCACAACGACCATGTCAATAGGTGGGTTGAATAACAGTTCCACTTGGGTTTACCATTGTAACGCCGGCAAGCAAGTGGAACGGGATAAATCGCGGTCGTGAACGTGGTCTTTGTGAGTCCCTAATGGAACGTAGCCATAGTAGGTATTTTCACATTTTACAATTGTTTCAAGAATTCATTTTAAAATTTATAAAGTTTTACGAGTTGTTATATTAGAGTTAAATAGATACCCAGCTTTAATTCAAAAGAAATGTCTATTAGATATTCGGCAAAATTGCAGGTTTCCACTTTCTTCCTACGCGTAAAGTTTACAATCAATATTGCAGTAGTATATTGAGATACAGAGAGATACAGATAGTATACAGAGTATTTAATTTCACAATTTTATAAAGTTCATTCCCATGAATTTTAAATCCTTAAACAGCAGGAACTATTGTAGTTTCTGTGATAAAGAATATCCTATGTTGATATCCGTTCTCGGAAACACTAATAAGTCAATTTACAAAGCCATGGAAAAAGATCAACAACATCTATAAACATTATCAACACTTATGTCTGATTATAAATAATAAAATGCACGTATAATTATGTACTTATATATATGTATGTTTATTTCATATCTCATCGTTTGTATACATACATTGGTACCCCATACTTTTTATCCATTTGAATATGGATAGAAAAAACATAAGATATAAGATTTCTACCACCTCTGTATCATTTAGTCGATCAAAACTTCGATTATTACATCAAATATCGCGCGTCAGGTATCTGCAAGTTATAGCCCGTTCCTATCTTACTAATCGTTCATGTTGCCTGGCCATGGGCAAAAATTGACATAAGCCCCATACAAGTAATGTCAAAATTGAACCGATGGTAAGGCAAGTGAATAAAGAGTAAGATACAGGACCTGGACATCAGTGTTCGTTTCAAACGATTGAATAATTTTCTTGTAAAGATTAGTCTTCCAGCACGAAGTCGCAAATAAAAAGCGTTGAGCGTTCACATCTCTATCATTTTGGCCGTTTTTAATCGAATCGACCAAAATGGCACATGTGAACGCTGAATGCTTTTCATTTTCAACACACAGTACAAGTTACAACATACTTAATATTCAACTCAATTTACGACATTAAAGGTGTGGTTGGCGCTAACTTAATTATTATCTTAGAAACAACGTTGGCTTCGCTGGCTGTTATTATTATTCTAATTAGTTTTAAGTAGTTCAGTTTTCTTAAACGAAGGAGAACTAAAATCTTGAGAGAGTTTTAAAAGATTATTCTGGTTTCAGAGTCATATGGCCAACGAGGATCGTTTAAAAATAAAAACGTGATAAATATTCTCTAAAAGTTATAAAATTAAGTACTGGCTAAAAATTTGGATTATCTGTTAGATTTAGCGAAAAATGTCTTTTTTTAAGAAGTTAAATTATTGTTGTAATATAATAAGGTGAAGACAAAAACTCTGAAATTGTCTCAGTAACATCAAGATCAGGACTAACAAGAGAAATTACTTAAACCAATATAACACAGGGGTCGTGAAATTAGCCCTAATTTTTATAATTTACTATGGGTGTTCAAATGTAGTTGTATACTATTCCCTGCACTAGGGCAATATCTCTATGTATATTAACCGCCAGACAAACACAAATATTGTATATTCTCAAGCTGGACAATTCTGGAGTTGCTGCCAGACACCAAGAACGCGGCAAAAATCGAACCAGGGACTTCTATATCCCAATGTACTAGGTGGACAAATACTATAAACGTCTAAAGTGACTAAACCAAAGAGGGTTTCAACATGCAAATGACTCATTCAAATTGTACTTATAAGTCATATAATTATTGTATTATAAGTGAAAATCGAATCTAAACTCACGCATTACGAATACCTAACCATTACCCTAATCGGGTAGTAAATTTATTTAAAAAATGTAATTACTAAATTGGGGGTCCTATTTAAAATTGATTAAAACTCTTTTTTCTTTCTCTTCCTCCTGTCTCATCCCCTTTACTCCATGCTAAAGGCTGGCAACGTTGTAGGCTTGCCTATGATGTTGTAAACGTCTGAAGACAACGCAAACCACTTTTTACTAGATGGGCCGATTGCCAGCTTCGCAATAAAAATAAACTAACATTATTAAAAAAAATCCTGCCTTATTTCAAACTATACGAAGCAGCAATGAATACTAATCATATTCTCATATGGCTTTGGGGATATACAGTACACTATATAGGGAGTACCGAAAGATTGCTTGGTGATTTATTCAAATGACAGACATCCTCTAGAGAGCATGTTAACTCGTGTTGCTCTGTATGATTCCATTAATAAAGACTGGCCGGAGGTCGAGGGCGCATTATTAGTTTGAATTATGAAACGCTTGCGGTCTATGTTGGGATAACGTCTAGCAGACATAAATTTCAAACCAACTGTAATAGTCCGGTGTTTTTAGGACAGCGTAATCTGCTAAGTTCCATCTATAATATTGTTACGACCGACAAAGACCAATGCACACCTGAAGTTTATTACCTTTTCGGCATATGGACTTCTTTTGTTTACCTTATGTTTAAAATTTGTAATTATAAAACATCCTATTGTGTATTGTACTAGTTTATGGCCGTTTACAGACATAATTAGGCAGGTGTGTAGATCACGAATTCTAAGAAATTCGATCTACGCGGGTGGGCAGCCATATTGTATCGGTGCAATGGGGAGAGCGGCAGTCTAGCGATGGTCACAAGCGAGACAAGACGTGTGTACATTCGATAAGCTATATAGTGACGGACTTTGCGCGTGTTATTAAATCGTGTATTACGTTTGTACTGGTTGTGTCCAGTTATAATTTGTACCTGTGTTATACGTGTTTGTATAGTTCTAATAAATTCTATAGTAATTCGAAACGGCATTTTAATTCGAGTCCTGTAACTCGTAACAATATAATAAATCTGTAGAGGGGTCGAGTTTGTTCAATAACTTTAAAAATAAGAAAAAACTCAGGGTAGCTAATTTGGACCAGCAGATTCCGAAAATGATACAAACTTTTTGTCGCCTCGTCCGTCTGTTTGTATATTAGAGCATCACGTGAAAACTACTGAACTGGTTTAAATGAAACTCGACAAATAGGTTACACAAGCCAACACCCGGGATACTTTATATCCCGATAAAGGACATCGTGTCCCTGGCATAGACGAATATAGTCAAAAAGATGACGCTGTGATCGCGTTTTTTGGTGCTGCCGTTACAATTCGCTAAAAAATACACCGCCGTCATGGCAACGCGAACGAAGTTTCACTGACATGGCTAGTCTATAAAAATATTATAAAATTGTAAAAGTGTAGTCTTTTATGTTTTAGGTTTTGGTGTTTGTCTGTTCGTTCGGGATTCACGTCAAAACTACCTGGCCTATTTCGATGCAGTTTTCAATGCTTGATAGCAAATTCCAATTAAATTTCAATCTGCGGTACTTTATATCCCGGGAATTTCGCGGAACTTATCTTGACAGCGGTATTAAGTGGCCAGGTTGAAAAAAAAATCTAATTTCAATGTGATATTTTCACTGATGGATAGCAAATTCTATCATAAAGTCTGTGATACTTTATAACCCAGGCATCCTGCGGGATGAACTTCTAGAACAATAATTTATAATCTTTTTCAAATGCTTCGAAATTCTTTTTCAACTAAAAACCCACTGCCCATCTAGAAATACTCTATTGATTTTAAATATTGCAGAACAATGTTATCTATGTTACCTGTCCAACGTGGACGAAGTCGCAGGCGAATCCTAGTGTTAATCTAAGAATAGAAAACTAAAAAATAGAAATACTTCTATTCATAGTTCTCGTATTGCTATCTATGTTTTTAAGTGGATGAATAAGAATGTATGAAATACTCACGGAATGTAATCGCCTTGCTGCGTCGTGTATAGACAGAATGTGCGTTATTTTGTACTTGTCGAGCTGTACGGGATCTTTAGAATCTCTATAGTTACCTACGTACAGCCCCGGAAGCACCTGTAAAAAGAAAAATAATTTTAAGTTATCATCATTATGTTTACAATTATAATAATGGACTGACAAATTCTGTATGTTCTCAAGGTGAGCAAATTATGCGTGTCTTATGGATACATAACAGAAAATTCTGGGGCTGTGCCAAGACATTCAAATTAGAATAAATAATGAAAAATTCGTGTAAGAAAACGCTGTCGTGAATCGAACTACTACTAGTAAACTAGTTGGGCGAACGTTCAAATCACTAGACCAAAGACGTCATCAAATTGCCTTAAATACATGTTTCAAACATCATAATTTTGTAACATGTTTTCCGTTTTATTAAACGACTAGATGGTGGCTAGCTGCTAACCTAGTCACTTAGTCGTTTAATAAAGTGATGACTGGCTGTCGTGAAGAAGAGGAGATACAAGCCAATGTACTTGATAATGAATGAAATTGATAACGTTGAAGATCACACAAAGTGTAATCTAAACATAAGTTGGAGTCTCCTTGTTTTTAAAACATAGCTTTACACGAGTTGTATATCTAACGACCACGAATTATTATTCATGAATATTCAAGTTTGAAAATAGTCTTCAAGTAAATAATAATCACTAGGCAAAAACCGAACTTGTGTAACAGAAACGTCGCCGAAACTTTAGACGAATATTTCACGTTATTAAGATTACACATTCACATACATATTATATTATGTAAGTAAAATGTACATAAACATTTTCCGTAAAGAAGGCAGAGGAGTAAACATATTATTATGAATACTCTTGTACATTATCTTATCCAAAGAGTTCTATTTAGAGTATGCGACTGGTGTTAAAATAACAGATGTTGTAGACTCCAAACGAATAGAAAGGTGAGAAAGTCAATCCTAGGGTATGAAATAACAGTTTAGACTTAAGTCTTGGATAAAGTAGATACGTTTAGACAGCAAATGAAGTTCAAGCATTTTAGAAAATAATTTTAGTAGTAAATACTAAGGCTGCTTTCTGATTTGTCATAGAAGTTTGTAAGCGAATCAGGAAACGCTCATAAAAATATAGGCTAACAGGTAAGCTGTCTGTGCTGCGTATAGCGAGCATAAGATTCCGCTGCTGCTTCAATGACGAATCAGAAAGCGACCTTATAATAAACCTTTCATTTTCAACTTCCATACTCCTTTATTCTAGCTTACGTCCCCTGTCACACTACAAATCATCATGTGACCCTTCACACGATCCATCCGTGTCTTTTTTGCTCTACTTGTACTCTTATAATCATTTACCTAAAAAATTAACATTATTTTATCACATGATTTCTTATGGCCTCATTAGATATCTACCCATACCTCCTTAGACTTCTTCCTCTGAAATTTTCAATCACTGGTGCAACTTTCAAATATCTCTCCCACACCTTATGTATTCGTTTGACCTTTTCGCTAATCATCAAAGTAGGTATACTACAAAATAATATCCTAAGTTCAATGTTTCCCATCTTTCACTTTTCAATACAGAACGTTTAGAAAATACAGATACAGATCCGTGACCTATTTATTGGTGGAGCAAGGACATTTCACGTACGATTTGAAATTGCAATTAATTTGTAGACTCGAAAAAGCACACAAAGATAAACTGAAATTCCTAGAGGAAAGGTCTTAAAAAAGGTTTTCAAATATTTCGGCTAGTAAGCTTTCGAGGGTGTGTAACATAAATAGCTGCTATTTATTTTACACATTTTAGTTATTAGTGAAATAACAAAAAAATCTAATAGTTTGTACAAAGAATACAAAAAAGAAAAGAGCATATTTTAGAATTTTTGTCTTTTTGTCTGTTAGAATATCAAGTAAAAACTACTTAACGAATTTAAATAAAACTCGACACAGACCTAACTTATATCCCGAGTCAACACTTATGATATTTTTATCCCAATAAACGATGTCGTTTCCCTGGGATAGACGAATAAAGCCAAAAAGGTGGCGGTGCAGTCGCGTTTTTATGATGCCGCCGTTGCAGTTTACTAACAAACACATCGACATGGCGACGTGAGTGAAGTTTCGCTGACACGTGCTAGTAACAAATATTTTTGTAATATCGCACCCTAAGAATTATAGAGACCTAGTTAAAAATATGAAGTTATTCAATTTGGTACTTTATTTTTTATGTAATGGATATTTAAATCCAATGACTCATAATTTTGATTTAGGTCTCTATAATTTTAAGGGAGCGATATGTTAAAAGTGCCCTTTCACTTGATACCTCGGTCGATGGTATTTCTTTAATTTTAAATTTATCACCACATATTTAGTAGATACACAAGACATATAGTGTGCTAAATTTCACATCTCTCTTTATCATCTAATCTTAATAAATAGTTCCCGAAGTAATGGTGTGAATACAAAGAAAGACATCGGAGTGAGATCATATGGGATTCTTTTTACCTAGGTATCGAAACCCTGAAAGTAAGGTCGTGGTTACGTCAGCTGTTGATTAAAGTCAACGATATAAAGTTTGATCCACAATGTTGTCATTGCTTGGCAACTTTCATAGCTGGTTCAAGTCAAATATAAAACAACTGCTTTTATGTTGTTTGCATGACTAGAATAGCAAGGTCTCTATCCCTGCAACGCTGCATTAGGTTCTAGGAATTTTACACAAAATTATTGTGTGTATTTAATCACGTATACAATTTTATTCTAGACATGTTTAATAAATATGTCAGTCACAATTTAAAAGGACTAAATTAATACATCAAAATTGATAAGACTTGTCTTAATGATTGTATATATCAATATATTTTGTAACATGTGTGCAATAAAGAATATATATTATAATCCTACAGAAATAACATATCTATATATCTGTAAGAAATACCTAACTATAGTTATAACTAACATATACACTTTCTATATTGAAAAAAACTAGATATAACTTTCTATAGACGATATAGAATTTAATCTTGGCTCTGTTTGTGTAAACAGGTAAAGTAAAGGAAAATATAGAGTAGCAATATTGTCGCAAGCTCTAGTGTTTGTGTCCGTACTGTGAAGGAAAGATATTTATTCGTCCGTATTGAAATTTTCTCAACCATACCATACCATAACCTAATGTAAAAATGAAACAATTCAACTGATTTATTCACACAACTGTAATGATTAATTTTTATGTTCTATTTTATCCTATGAATATATTTTATCTAGTGGTTATTAACATACAACTTTTACTTGTATATAATATGTATTGTACACGCCTACACTAGAAACTATTATTATTTTTGAAGTATTTATCTATGATTTTAAAATATAAAACAAAATTCAAATAGAAACAGCTATTTATTCTAACCATAAATTACCATTTTAGGGCCGATTTTTCAATCAACAGATAAAAAATATTCATAGAACAAAGTATAACATGGAATAATAATAATGTCAGTTGCATGAATAAAACACTTGAACGGTTTCCCTTTTGAATTCACTCAGGTTATAATTTATTCGACCGATAACTTTTATCTGATCATTGAAAAATCGGCCCTTAGTCTACTATAACTATTTTAGCTAATACGTCTGTCCTTCCAGCCCATAGAAAATTATTACGCGTGCCCGTCCGTTTGTTCGTCTCTTTTGATTTGCCATTGTTATATTTTTCTGAAACTTCTGAATACACGTAACTAAGATCGAATTGATTTTCAATTTACATAGATTAGACTTGACAATAAAATAAAAAAATTATAGCCTTGATGGCTTTTTTATTTAAGTCAATAGGCGAGAGATTTATTTCCAAACGCATGAAAGTTATGTCCCACCCTGAAACCGTTGAACTATGAACTGAAAAATTCTGAAAACAGCGTGGTAGAACCTCAGAAATAGTATCAACGAAAATTGGTTTGAACAATATTCGTTGGATTTCGAGTTATGGAGTGCTTTTGATTAAACATTTCCTATGGTTCCGTAGGCAAATGGCGCAAACAGTGGACTTACCTTTGTCACTTACTTCTACGGAACTCTTCATTTTGCGTAATTGACACGAATTTGCTAAAACTTTTTTAAATAAATATTTTATGTACCGGATGCCTAAAAATCAATCATTTAAATATATCAACATATCAGGTACGTACATCATATGTCATAAAAATATTATATGTACATACATATAAGTAATAAGTAGTACTCTTTTTCCATGTTATAAGTAAGTAATATTATAAATGAAGGTAATTACTGAAGTAACTTCACAATACAAAATAATAAATAACATAACATAGGGTCCTCTATGTTCTCAAAGGCTTTATGTTAGCCTTTATTGAATAAATAAATTTAAATCCGATAAACTGTCAATGAGTTTTAATTTTCATAGCGATGTATCGAATAAATCTACATGTTTATACAGAGAATTGTTTTTACGTTTGACTTACATTAAAATACTGAAAATATGTTTCTCAATGAAGTTTTGTAACGAAAACGAAAATTTAAAAATATATTATGTTCAAGATTTTGGTAGCCATTTTGGCATCAAGGTAACAATATTTTCTTAACTAGTATACATAAGTATCTGTAAATTAGATTAGGATCCCATAACGAAAATAGTGTTACATGCCGTCAAAGATAAGCGCACAGCTGTCTGTCGTAAGCGCAGTTTATTGTCTTCCCGGATTTAGGAATTCTTTTGTGTTTTTAATTTGTAATTAAGAACAACATGCTATTGTTTTTCTAATTGTTTTATAACTATCATTAGCGTTGAACTAATCCTTATTGTTATTGTTTTCGACTTTGTTAGCCGTTCGCAGGTGTGCAAATTACTATTTCTCGGAAACTCAGTGCGCGAGGCCAATTTTTTTGTACTGTGTAGTTGGTGTAAGACAACACCCGAATGGAGGAGTGGGCAGTCAAGCGACGACTACGAGACGAGTAAGACGTTTGTAGTACTCTCGATTAGTGATATAGACGACGGACTTTGCGCGTATAGAATTGCATTAAATAGTGCAGTGTGAACTGGTTGCATCCAGTTTTACTTGTATTTGTTTTATACGTGTTTGTACAGTTCTAATAAATTCTATAGTAGTTCCAACGACATTTTTAATTCGAGTCCTGTAGCTCGTAACAATAATAACCATAAACAAAATTAAAACTAAATAATTAAAATGAACAAGTTAATGGTAGGTTAACTAAAACTTTAACAATACTCATTGACACTTGACATCTTTGTCTTCCCTGATCACGGCTATTGAAAAGTAGCTGAAATGTCGGAATAGTAAAAATCAAATAAATTACCGCGCTTAAAAGCGTTAAAACGTAGTTTTATTAACAAGGTAACACTTGTACAATTGCCATGTCCGTTTGTCTGTCTATGTATGCAACATGCATTTTTTTAAGAAGCCATTGGGTGATATGATGATGAGTATATAGGAATGATAACTTTGCAAGAAATATATATTGTAGTGAACGCAAGATATCAGACGGATCCCAGCACAAAACTGGGAGGTGACATCGGTATACAATGACATCGAATGAACCAAGTCTATGTTTGTAGGGATCACTTTGTTTGCTTCATCCAAATTGAAAGACAGGTGCATAAAAAATATAATGCTGATAGGTACTAACCGTCCAATATCAGTTTTTTTTTTTCAGAGTACAGACTCGTATGTGGTAGATATTATTATTTTATTAGTGACAAAGATCTTAGTAAAATGTTTTTGGTTTAAGATTTAAAAATTATATTTGTGATAACTTTTTAGGCATATAGAAATGATGATTATTATGTGTAGGTAGGTATAAAGATTCCATTTTTGGCTACGGAATTCTATAAAAACTAAACATGTGTTAAATGTAGAAATTCCTTAAGTACCTACCCATTCCAGCCGAAAGGCAAGCTGACTTAAGTGACCAATCGATATGAAACCCATTAAACCATATATACCCAATTTTTGACGTAACATCCTTCAGCAAATATAGATTTACGATCGAATTTACTTTCAGACCGACTACCAATTTTACGACTTGCCTATGAAATGAGCCGAATAAAAGGTATAGATAGTATAGTAGGCATCCGTGCAAAAATAAAATTGAACGTTGAAAAGCATTGATATAATTGTATATATAATTTTAAATAGTTTAAATGATTAATGAAACTTTGAAGTCTAATAATAGCACACTAGGCTTCGAAGGAAACTTTGGACACGAGCAGGATTTAAAGCTAATGTCCTCATTTTCTAATTGATAATTACAAAAATATTAATAAATGCCAAAAGAAGAACCATTTGCCGCAGAGATTAAAGAATAATTAACTTAAAGATATTAAAAAAAATTCACATTAAATAATAGTCTTTACATAAATATAATACTTCTGTTAGAGTTCGCGTGTATGTCACTGAATTCCTCCTAAACGGTTGGACCGATCGATATATGAAGATGATTTTTTTTGTATCTGTTCTAGTGGATTCGAGAATAGTTTAAGATTCACAAATGGATCCGGTAGGTGGCCCTGGAATCGGTTTCCAGGATTTTGACGAATTATTTTTGTATTTATTTCAGGAGGTCCCTCGGTGATTTAAATCCACAGTTGAAACCAGTAGGTGGCGCTGCCATCGGGACCTAGTTTTTTATTTTTCAGAGCAGTTCAATGTCTGCCTGGCCCACTAGTTCAATGTATAATAGTGTTACAAGTTGGGCGACCTGCATAACTATTGTCACATACCGACAAAGAAATGCTGCGCATCTTGTTTATTGCCCCTCTCGCATTCGGAGTTCTTTTTTATTACTTCGTGTTTAAAATTTGCAATTAGACAATAGCCTATTGTTATTGTTTTCGACTTTGTTGGCCGTTCGCAGGAATAGATAACCTGGTGTGCAAATTACTATTTCTCGGAAACTCAGTGCGCGAGGCCAATTTTTTTGTACTGTATAGTTAGTATAAAACAATGCCCGAGTGGAGGGGTGGGGCAGTCAAGCGACGATTAAGATACGAGTAAGACGCTTGTAGTACTCTCGATTAGCGATATAGACGACGGACTTTGCGCGTGTCGAATTGCATTGAATCGTGCAGTGTGAACCGGTTGCATCCAGTTTTATTTGTATTTGTTTTATACGTGTTTGTACAGTTCTAATAAATTCTATAGTACGTCCAACGGCATTTTTAATTCGAGTCCTGTAGCTCGTAACAATATTATAAAATCAAAACACGCCGTGTCTGTACATTGCAGCTATTTAAAAAATAAACTAGTATAGACTATATAAACGATGGAGAACACGATGCAATTTTTTTAGATTTCTTGTCTGTTTGTTCAGGATTCACGAAAAAATTGCTAGGTCGATTTCAATGCGGTTTTCGTTGATCGACAGCAAATTCTTAGACTTTAAAGTAGTTTTTATCCCGGGAATCCCGTGGCAAATTTTCTGGGAATTATTTAAAATGACCAGATATAAAAAACAATTACAATGCGATTTTTTCACTAATCGATAGTAAATTTGATGTAATAATATGTATGACATTTTTTATCCCGGGAACAAGGAGGAATTTTCCCGGGAGTGGTTTAAAGATCTTCAGGTGCATAACAATTAGCTTATTCTAACACAGTTTTCATTAAAACGATGGCTTACATTCTTTTTTAAATGCTAAGATACTTTGTGACCCGGAAATCTCATGAGAATTTTCACGGGTATGGTACCAATTAGTTAGGTTGCATAAAAATTTGTTGATTCCGATACGATTTCACTAGAACGATAGCTAAGTCCTTTTTCAAGTTAAGCGATATTTTATATTCCGGTAACCCGCGGGAATTTTTCAGAGAGTTATAAAGTGAGTATTATATATAAAAGTTAACGGATTCAGATCTGATTTATACTAAAATATCCGGATTTTTTTATATTCCCGGGATTGCATAACTTCGAAACCACGTGATATTAGGAGTTGCTTGATATTACAGTTTCTATGTTTATCTTTAGTAGAACAGATTTGGTTATATATGCCTTTTTTTCCCAAGGGAAATACGTTTGAGGACAAACCGCCGCGGGGGAGCGCGGTGAGGCGTGTGGGATTCGCCTCGTCGGGGTGGCACTAGCACCCCTGCAAGAATGTTATTGCCACACCGCGGTTGGGGATACCCACTAAAACCCCTGGCTGATCCTCGTTGCATCCTATGTCCGGGCTATGGCCTCGCCCACGCAGTCACCTCTAGCCCTTACGGACGATGGCCGGCCCGTTCACGAGCTGGCCCCTCCATTGTATACTGGAGAGCTGGGCTTCTCTGACTACATCAGGTCTCACCACGAAGTGAGAGGGGGCGCACAGATCGGTTCGCGTCCTTCCTCTCCAGCCTTTGTGCGACAGACCCAATTCCCCCAAAGGTCGCCCGCACGGCCGTAGCCTATGGCGGCTGGAGGTCGTCATTCACGACCCTCCCTCGCCGCCGCCGGCTTTGGCGGGAGGGGAGTGTGCTTGTCTGCTCCTTCTCCCGCTCCGCCACCTCGTTCACAAACGTTACGGTCTCGCAGAAGGAGACAGCCTCGTCCCACGCTTCGGCGCTCCAGACCATGGCCTTGACCACGGTCGGGAGCGACAAATCGGCTCCAATGGCCGCGGCAAGATCACAGCGCTGCTCGTTCCAGGCAGGACACACCTGGAGGGTATGCAGCACCGTATCTTCTTCGCCACCAACGCAATGATGGCACTCTGACGTCAGCTCTCGCCTTGTACGATACCGGTACCTCCGTAAGCAACCTTGCCCCGAGAAAAGCTGCGTCAGGCGGAACGTCAGGGTACCAGGGCGCCTATTTAGCCATTCTTACAATATCAGCCTCACCGCTTCAATGAGGGCGAGGCCGGCGCTGGGGTTGTTGAGGCGGTCAGCCCATTCTGCCACCTAGACCTGACGCAACTCTTCTATGCGCCCCTTAACCTCGCAGGGGTGCAGGTCGGCCACTGCTGGCCTCCTTCTCCTTTCGCCAAACATACAAGGAGGCCAGCGCTCTGGCCTCCAGGTCCCACGGCAGAGCGCCAGCGAGCAGGGTGGACGCTTCAAAGGATACCTATCGTGCGATGTCCTCGGGTGGCCCTGACGGCCAGCTTACGCTGTGTTTGTCGCAAGTTAATGACGTTGGGAGCCGCACTGGCGCTCGCCCAGATCAGGACCTCGTAAAGGGCCATCGATCACAAGACTCCCTCGAAAAGCTTTCGGCACATTGCATTTGGCCCCCCAATTTTGGGCAGCAAGCGCGAGAGCGCGCCCGCCGCCCTCTTGAGCTTGAGGGCCATCTGCTGGAAATGTGCTAAAAAGTCCCATCGGCTGTCTTTTTTTTATTGGACTTGACTTTATGTTGTTGGTCTGAAGACCTCACAACTTTACCGCGCTCGAGCCCGTGGGGCAACTTGCTCGAGGGAGCTCCTTAGGGGGCTTTACCTCGGCTGGCCTGTTGCCATGAACACGGGATGAATCTAACGATGCCGACTAGAGGGTGACACAATGTACTAATTGAGAACAGGCAACGGGTAATATAAAGCCCGAGGGGAAGGATTCCGGCGGACCGGGTTCGGCGGTTTCATTGGCTGTCAAGTACCAATCTAAGGTATTTCATGGTCGGTTTGGGGTCGATGCGGACTCCTCCCACTGTGATGCTGAATCTCGTGGGTGGCTTTCTCCGAGGCCCGTGAAACACCATAGCCTCGGACTTATACAAGGCCACTTCAAGACCAAGCCATCGAATTCGATAGACTACCTGTGCTATCCCAGCTGTTGCCAGAATGGCTGCCTCGGAGTACGTCCTCCCCCGGGCGACAACCAGCGTGTCGTCTGCGTAGCACGTTATACTCACGCCGTGGAGGAGGACGTAGTTATGTATGCCTTTAGTAACATTACTTAACCCAGGTTTTTACGGGAATCTTCGGAATTCATGTATTTTCGTACTAAAAAATCTGTTGCTCTGCTGAAAATACCCTTTGAATTTAAATACTGGCAAAATAACTGTATTTTACTTTACCTGTCAAGCGTGGATGATGTCACGGACAAATTCAAGTAAGTAATATTTACAATTTTATATTTGTTTTGGCTACTGAATTCATTTATACACTTAAATAAAAGAGCAAAACAGGAAATTAAATTGTCGGTAAATAAAAATTAATAAACCAATAGACACTTCTGAGTGTGGGGAAGTGTAGAACCAAATTGCTATAGACGCTACGAAGGTTGGAGACAAGAGGCTACGATGCGCTGCGTTACTATTACGTAACTGCCATCCTAAATATTGCATTTAACATGTGAAACTAATTTGATATAATTATTTAGGTTATGACAAAGTTCAAAGTAAATTAATCCTAATTAATTACCTTGTTCATCCCATTTCCCATTTTGAAACACTATTTATACCGTAACAGTCTTAATTATTGTCATCATTTTAACAAATAAGATACAATAACATGCGCATACTCAACATGTGAGATCAACAACTTTGTAAAACATCACAATTATACTTTCAAACTGTCAACAGTATCACGTCACTATGACTACATTGTTGACGCCGGTGCGCCACGCGATATCGACGATCAAACGTTACATAAAACTGTTAACGTGATAATCTGAATTCGCACTGTCAATGGTTGTGGCTTAACTCTGATGGTTTCAGTTGAGGTTTTCTGTTATCGATTGTGGTTTACGTGTGCTGGGATGAGTGTGGGAATTTGGTTTCTTTGGCGGTATGGACGAGAGTAACGTGCAGCTTTCCCGGCCCGCGGTACGCCACTGCCGTTAGGCGTTATGCCGTACCGCTTCGGCGGCTCCATTGCGTCTGCAACTAACCAGGCCTGCTCTATTATCGGCATTTTTATATCGATAACTTGATTTAACTAAGTTAGGTATCTTACATGCTCCACCTACGTTAAAGCTGATTTACATTGATTCAGCTACTGACTTCAAATTCGAAGGAAGCCAGCGCTAACTTCATTCTGGCATCCTGTAAATAGAGACTATAAGTAGAATACTGACTCTAGATTACCGTCTTCTATGGGTAAGGTTCTCAGAAGGCTGGCTACATTTCCTCGCTGGATCGCCATAATAATGCGTTGCCCGAGGTATGCACCAGCCTTCTGATCACCTGAAGAGTCAATGAGTCGGCATAATAATAATAAAAATCATAAAAAAACTTTTCGATAATCACACAAGCACATCCCTTTAGAAGACTTAGCAAGCGTTCTGTTGAAGTGTGCATGAATAGAGTTTTGTGCGTCCTGACGATACGTACCCACTTTTTCACTCCACAACAGTTAAAAGCCGCAAAATGAATGCAGTTTTAACAAAACTATATACTGTTCATTCAGTACATACTTTATTCGGAATCTTATTGTTTCGAGTATTTTTATTATGTAAAAACTATATTTAAGGCGCCAGAATATAACAAATAACATGTATGGGCGGGCGGGAAAGTGAAGGAAGAATAATGGGCCTGATTTTTTTTAGTACATGATTTAAAAAACATTCAAAACTACTACACGACTACGGATTTTGTAAAGGCGAGGAACTACTGTATTAGCCATTATCAAAAAATAGACACAAATCACCTGGATACTAAGTAAGTTTTCGCACACTAGTTTTCAAAAATGCTTCAATTGATGATTTGGTTCACACGTAGGCTCCGTCTATACTTTTCTTCGTTTGAGTAATCGGTTAATTCCGCACAAGATAAAAACAAAAAATTTAATTAACTAATTTTTGCATTTATGTATTACTAGAGTTTACCCCGCGGCCGCGCCGGGGGTCAACCTCTAGTGCGCATTTCTTGTTTAAAGAGCAGGCGGTACAGGTTACATTCTATTAAATTTTTATGTATTTGCGCCGGGAAGATTCACTTCATTTTATATCACAAATTATACCATGCCCCGTCTATCTGTAAATTACTTAAATGACAAAACTTGACAAAATACGCAACATAGACAACATGGGCTAAGTGGACCGAGTGGACTCCGAGTATACCCCAAGTGGACCCCGAGTGGACATCGAGTGGACCCTGATTGGAGCCTGAGTGGACCCCGATGGACCCCGAGTGCACCCCGAGTGAACACCGATGGACCCCGAGTGAACCCCGAGTGGAGCCCGAGTGAAGCCCGAGTGGACCCCGATGGACCCCGAGTGGAGCCCGAGTGGAACCCAAGTGTACCCCGAGTGAACAGAGTGGGAGAAATGGACAAAATCACAAAAGCTATCCTAGTTTCCGGGATAACCTTTACATAAATCTATCCCATTATCCGGGATAAAAAGTATCCTTGGCCACCCTCGGTATTAAAATTACATATGTAATGAGTTTCAGCTAAATCGGTCCAATAGTCTTTCCATAAAAGGATAACAAACAGAGAGACAAATATATTTTTATCCCGGAAACTATACCATTTTTCGGGATAAAAAGTATCCTATGTTCATCCTCGGCATCGAAAATATATATATATATATATATATATATATATATATATATATATATTGAGTTTTAGCCAAATCGGTCCAGTAGTTTCTCCATGAAAACGGAACAAACAAGCAGACAGAGTTACTTTCGCATTTATAATATCAATAGAGATTATTAAAAAAATCGTGGTAGCGTAATAATGGTTAGCGCACGCTACCCAAACTCAAAGGGCGCAGGTTCGATCCTGTCCGGAACGCATGCACGACTTAAGCAGTTTTCTGACCTAATGTGCATATTGTAACAATTACCACGTGCTAACAGCGGTGAACGAAAACATCGTGATGAAACCTGCACATCGAAATAACCGATGTGTCAAACCTGCCGAGCCGCCTTGGACAAGCGTGGCGGGTATACTGTCCGTTTCCCCTATAATGGGAGGCCCGAGCCCAGCAGTGGGACACTTATGGGCTGATATTATATATTATTACTAGCTGTACCCGGCAGACGTTGTCCTGCCTTTAAAAAGTAAAAGTTTAGAACCCGATTACAGCATTATCGACCAGGACCAAATGTTAATCTAAACTCGAATCAACTTGAACAAACAGAGTAGAAAATTATGAAAGTACTTATATCGCTATTAAAAAATAGGGGTTGTGGTAGAAGGATGAAAATTTAGGGTTGTATGTATTTTTCAATACTAAATTATAATAAAATATAAATAAGAAATTTTGACAAAAAAATATTTTGGGTTGGATCATCCTTATCATTTAGGGGTATGAAAAATAGATGTTAGCCGATTCTCAGACCTACCCGATATGCACACAAAATTTCATACAAATCGGTTCAGCCGTTTCGGAAGAGTTTGGTAACAAACACCGCGACACGAGAATTTTATATATTAAAATTATATTAAAAAATTATCACGTTATTTTAAGGGACAAACTGAAAAAAAACCAACAAGCAATCAACATAGGTATTATATAATATAATTGCAATAAGCCTTTTTACTGCACATAATTTTATCTTTGTTCTTGTGTATTACTTCACAAAATACAAATACACAGGAATGTAATTTTTTTCTTCTGGTCTTCATAGGTAAATCATTCAGTTTTTTTCTTATCGCGAGGCTGTGTAGTTAAAGTGAGTCCTATGACGATGAGTATTGCCCCAATCCACCATGTTATTAACGAGCTCTCCCCAAATAAAACTATACCTATAATGCCCTAAAAATATAAGAAATAACGATAAATGAGCATTTTCTTACTTAATACATAAAATAATAATAATATTATTGAAGCAATTTATGTCTGTATCTCGATAGTGTAGTGGCTAGGGCACTCGCATCTAATTTCAAGGACTCGCGACATCGGATCGAATCCTCGTCTGTCAGCGTACCCTTTTATTATTATTATTATTATATATACTAGCTGACCCGGCGAACTTCGTACCGCCATATTTTATGAATTCCTAAAAGACTGTTTCTTGACACAAAATCACCAAAATCGCTCCAAGTGATTAGTAGGATTCTAGAACCCGATCTCAGCGCCATCTACCGGTGCTAATTGTGAATCTAAACCATCCGGGAACCCACTCAAACACATAAAAACAAAATCACCAAAATCGGTTCAGGTGATTAGGGGGATTCTAGAACCCGATCTCAGCGCCACCTACCAGTTCCAATTGTGAATCTAAACCATCCGGGGCCATTCAAACACACAAAACAAATATCATCAAAATCGGTAGTCTTTCTCAAGTTATGCTCGTACATACATTTCTACGATTCATTTTTATATATAAGATTAGAGTTTTCCCTGCGGTTACGCCGCGTGAAATACCCCAGGTAGTAGCTCCATGTTCCGTATATATAAATTTAATTAGGTGTTTTATATAAATAAACCTTCAATACTTTAGTTTCTTGTTCAATTCATTACAATTAGATAGAAACTAAGTCAATATAGTGTAGACAACTGTACAGCAAAACAAAGCTGAAGCCAACCTGATTAACTATCGGGATGAAACGTGTCCTAACGGGTTGCAAGCCAGCGTTATATGGAGTTTCATTCATATAGGTTCAGTACTTTCCAGAAAAGATGCGATCGCAGCGCCATCTTTTTCTTTATTATGGTCTATCTCACGAAAACAACGTCATTTATCGGGATAAAAAAGCATCCAAGTTACGCCCCGTAATATAAGTTAGCTCCGTTTAGAATTTCATATAAATCCGTTCAGTAGTTTTCACCTGATGTTCTAACAGACAGACGGATAGACAGACAAATATTCTAAAAATTGCATTTTCGGAATCTGCTGGTCCGAATTAGCCCCCCCTGATTTTTTTCAACGCATTGTACAAACTCGAACCATTTACAAATTTATTATAGTATAGATTTTACTTCAGGACAATATTTTGTCATAATGACAACTACAAAGAAAATTAGAAATCTGTCTGTCTCTGTGTTATGCCATTATCCTCGTCCAAAGACGGTTACCAAATTTCATGAAATCTATCGCTCTGCCCGGCCGCGACGAAGAGACACGCATTTATTACAGAGAAATAAATCATAACTATAAGTACTTACGGATAATACATAACTAGACGCAGCGGAAATAACTGTTGGAGCAACTGAATTTGAGGCTGCGTCCAAGGACCGCAGGTAGTGCCTGCAACCCCATGTGTTGACCAGCACCATGTTCACCAAAAGACATCCCCATATGATGTAACTGTCGCCCTGTTAGAAAACTTTTTAAGACTGTATATAAGACTATAGTAGTAATAATAATCGGCAGGCAAACATACATATTGTACACCAGCATTTGCCTGCGACTTCGCTCGCCTTAATGTTATCGCATGGAACCCATACATTTTTCCGGGATAAAAAGTAGCCTATGTGCTATATTCCAGACTATAATCTATCTTTTTTTTTATATAGCTGGAGTACAGCAGACAGGGAGACGGCCCACCTGGTGGAAAGCGGTTACCGTCGCCTATGAACGTTTACAACATCAGAGATGTCACCAACGCGCTGCCGGCATCGAAGAAATTTTGTCATAAAATCCCCACGGTGCGCAAGAGAAACGTTCTAGAGAACCGTTGCGTACAGGAGTGAAGCGGCTCTAGGAAGTGGGGATGAACGCCCAGCCGATGGCGTGCGGTGCGGTAGTAAAAGGAAGACGAAGGGACCAATCTGAACAGTTCCTCGGAACAGTCCCCATTGTACAGTTGGTAGAATACGCAGAGAGACGCGAAGTCTCTTAGAATTCCAAGCGTATCTAAACCGTCTGTGAGTATGGCATCGTCGACAATGCGAACGGCTCGACGTTGAATACTGTCCAGGGGATTTAGCTGGTAGGCGGGTGCCCCGGCCCACAAGTGTGGGCCATGTGTATCTCCATCGCGTCGTCGTATGGGATCGTCGAGCGTCGTGCCGTCCGTATCGTCGACGATCCCATACAAACAGGCGGCTTAGAATCGCTTAGCCTTCGAAGAGACTCTGCGTATCCTACCGCCTGTACCTACAATGGGAAATGTTCCGAGGAAATGTTTGACCTGGTGCGAGCGCCTAACTTTTTCAACCGCACCGGTCGCCAGCGACGGGATGTTCACTTCCATTTCCTTGAGCTCTCACGCTCAAGTACGCAACGTTTCTCTAGAACATTTATTCCGCGTACAACAATGATCTGGAAGGAACTTCGTGCTACGACATGAGGTTTTTTTAAGAAGGGCGTTATAACATTTCTGAGAGGTCGGAAACGCGTTAGCGACACTCCTGGTATTGCAAAAGTCTATAGGCGAGGGTAACGGCTTTCCATCCGGTGGACCTTCTGCCTGTTTGCCTGTTTAATAGTGTGTATTCCGGCAACAGGCCAGCAAGTTTCCAAACGTCCTAACCGGGAACTCCACAAGGCGATAAGTCCGTAAATGGATTTCTCTTCTTTCTTCAACTCATACTGATTGTGAGTGAATTTGTAAGTATCGCTCAGATATTATATTTAGAACTCCAAAACGCAACTCGCTTTAACAGATAAATCAGTCCTATTTAAATAATAAATAGCTTTTGCCCGCGGCTTCGCTCGCGTTAATGTAGATTTTGTAGACAGAGCTAATACTCATAACGCTATTTAGCCAAGCTGAAAACTAACCATGGAAGCACGCTCATCGCTGGTGATGATTTGTCAGTGAATTACAACGGCAACGCTAATAAAATACGATTGGAACGCCATCTTTGCAGCTATATTAGTCTATATATGGGAAACAATACTTTTTTTGGTTGAAGGATTCTATTTCCTTTTTAAGCTACCGCGGCTTATTTTGGGCCTATGTTGTTAATTGTTATACAAAAGATTTTTACTCAAATATTAAAGTCAAGGAGATAATAAAATTTTAAAAATTGTACAACTCCATCTAGGATTTTAACAAGAAAACTTGAGCAAACCAATAAAAAAATAAGAACCTACATTAAGGAAATTAAATTAAAATACTTATTAATAGCATTATAATTAAAAACTATTTTATAAATAAAATATCTACGTAAATACCACAACATTTTCAGATCCTGATAATTTTCCTAATGTACTCCCAACAGACGCCCACAGGCCTGCAAGAAAGGCTTCAGAAAACATAATATATGTAATTAAGAACTTTTAAATGTATATTATTGTTATTAGTTGATTTAATAACAGTAAAAATGGCAATAACAAGAAGAGAAGCCAAAAAAATAACCAAACATTTGTTGATTATAACAATATACCGTTCCGTTATATTCATCGTCCGGAAAAAAAACTAAGAAGTAATTAAAAGTATATAAAAATATATTGAAGATATTTATTTATTTGACATATACATAAATATTGTTTTGTTATAATTTGGAAAGTTATACATTAAACAATCATTTTTGTTTTTAATTTATTTTTTATTTTAAAAACTAGTGGACACCCGCGACATCATCTACATTAGGCTTAAAAATCTGCAATATAGTTTTTTTTACCGTTATATGGTGGGAACACCACCAGTCAAAACCAAGCGTTTCGCTTCATCTTTTCTGGTGCACACTGCCGAAGAGTGAAATAATTTGCCGGAGTCTGTTTTCCTGACAAATACAATCCTAAAGTCTTAAAGTCACGAGTGAATAAATATCTTCTAGGTAAGCGTGCTCCACCCTAGACGCCTAGACCGCGTCATCACTCAACATTATATGAGACACAGAGGTCATACCCAAACCTATAATAATAAAGGCCACTTAAAAAACTCACAGAAATACAATTTTATATCCTATCATTTTCGCAATTACGTAGGTGTTCTTACTATTTATACTTATTTTCGTCACGATCGGTCAAGCTACGCTGAGTAATAGAAGGAATAGAAGGACATACAAACAAAGACAAATTGAAAAAAATTGATTTGGATCAGTGACTCACAAAACGAACGTTTAGAACAAAATTCGACCAAAAAAAAATTTACAAACAGAACTTACAGATTTATAAATTCTAAGATAGGATTTAAGTTGTGAACATATTATAAGTCACGGTTGTGAACGCGGCTGAGGGCCGTAGCTTACAACGTATTTGATTAAGGAAAGTCTATTGAAGTGTGCACATTGTAAGTCGTAAGTCGCGGACGTGACATTAAGCGTTCGAACGTTCTAAAGCAATCTGAAGAGTGTGTTTCGCTTCTGGTGTGTACATTGTTCGGACGCCTCATGGACGCGTCCCATAAAGTGTGGGCACCTTTATACTAGCCTAAAGTAATAACGTGCGACACTACAATCAAGAGAAAATAATGATAAATAACTGTCACTGTCATGCGTCTCGAATATCAAATCACTAATCCATCACTGTCAGTCATTAATCTTGTCAGTCAGTTTCATGTTTTCATTCGCCACGCCTCGCTAACTCTAGTCCCTATTTGTTGCGTGACAGTTGAAAATCAATAAAAATTAAAAATCAATAAATAACAAGAAGCAGCACTCAAACATCTGTTATTCTGATTTAGACAGTATAAAAAGGAGTATTTGGTAAATATAACTGAAAAAAGATGAATTGCATTAGACCAGGTGACAGTATTTTAGTTATTTGGAATAATCATGACCAGAACACTATTAGCGAGTTTGTACAACAAGTTAAAAGGAAGGCAGATAATGGTTTTGTTGTTCTGGAAAATTCTGAAATGATCACTGAGGGTAGGTCACATAAACATTTTTTTTTAATTTACTGTTATTATGTTCAAAAAATTGTCCTGCTCAAGCTGATCAATATTTCAGATTCTCGACCTCACAGTTCTTTTGATGTTGTGGTATCAAATTGGCTTGCACCCTATGCTGTAAAACACACTGATAGTTTATTAGCATTAATTGTAAAACTCTTAAAGCCAAGTGGGAAATTAGTGTTAAAGGATGAAACAGATTTAATGAGTGCTCTCAAAATAAATGGATTTGTTAATGTGTTTTTGGGACTTGATAATATTTACATTGCTGAGAAGCCTAATTTTGAGGTAATGTATATAAATGTATAAGTGGCTTTGTTCCATCACTGCTTTAGTAATGTAGTTATCATGGAATTTAGTATATTCAAGAACGGGGTATGGTATAGTTTTTTATTACAAAGATACTTTTTTGTCTTAAAAATAAAGTAGTATATAATAGGGTAAATCCTTATACTTCTCATTCAATTTTATAAACTTGATGCCTGTATAAATACTCAACTAAATTCTAAACATGCTGTGTATGTACATTAAAAATATTTAAAGAAAAACAACTGGAATAGACTATATAAACAATGGAGAACACAATGCAATTTTTTTAAATTTTTTGTCTGTTTGTTGTTTTGTCTATTTGTTTGGAATTCATGTAAAAACTACTGGGTGGATTTCAATGGGGCTATAGCTGATCGACAGCTAATTCTTAAACTTAAACTCTGAGCTACTTTTAATCCTGGTAATCCTATGGAATTTTTTCTGAAACAATTTAAAATGGTCAGATTGAAAAAATCTAATTCCAATGTTAGTTTTTTACTGATCAATAGCAAATTTAATGTAATAAAATGTGTGATATTTTTTATCCTGGTAATTCTGTGGAAGATTTCCCAGAAGTGATTTGAAATTGTTCGGATGCTTAAAAATTCGCTTATTTCAACACAGTTTCTACTAAAACGATGACTTACATTCTCTTTTTAAATTCTGTGATACTTTGTGTCCCGTTGCGATACATTTTGTGAGGAATTCCTCAGGAATTTCAAGTCAAGCATGGCCAAAGTCACAGGCATATCCTAGTACTAACATATAAATGTGAATGTGTCGAAGAAGTGTAACATTGTGTGACAAGGGGTGGGGGAGGTCCTGAAATATTTCCAATTCTACTTGTATGTACACAGTATTTAAATTATTAAAAAAATATTTGAAATGGAAAACTAATTATGGAACTATTATGTTAATTTAATAATTTCATGCAAAATTGCAAAATATGTGATGTCACAATAGGGAGGAGTCTCACAAATATAACCAGCTGTGACAAATACAGGGGTGAGGTCAAAAAGTCATGAAATTCATGTGACGTAATTTGTGCATGGTCCCCTATGGCCAGTTCTTATATCTTACTATTCATTCATATGCCTTACCATTGGTTGAATGTTTACATTACTTGTATGGAGCTTATGACAAATTTTAACTGACTGTAAAAGAATTGAACTTTTGGTAAGATATAGGAACTGACTATTAACAAATGAACTGGTTCTCTGAAATTTCTTACATGTGATAACAATAATGAAAATGAACAAGGATATTTTTTATTTTGGAAAAGGGGATAGGTTTTATGGGATAGGGTTGTAGAGTCCTAGAGTGAAATTGTATGGAGGATATAAGTACTTAATATATCAAATTTAGTATTACTAATACATTTTGTGTCCTTAGAGAGATGCAAGAGAAAATTGTAAATTGTATAATTTTATAATAAAATAGGAATAATAGTAATGGAACTGATAGATATTCAGATGAACCAACTCACCTAATTTATTACATTATTTACAAGCAATCACTTTATTGAATTTTAATTTCGGGTTATGTATCTACTAGGTTGGATCAAGAGCATCCTTAAAACTAAGTGGTAGTAAACCAGCTGTATGGAAGTTAGATGGCACAGTAGAAGCTGCTTGGACGGGTGATGATGATGATGAAACTATTGATGACAATGAATTGCTGGATGAAGATGATCTAAAAAAACCTGACAAACAATCATTGAGAGGTATTTAGATAGACTGATTGATAACACTTTATTGCTCACCAAAATAACAGACACAACACATTAATTACAATATTTTTAAGCAGAACAATAGGTGTTTTTATCACTTAGACAGATCTCTTCCATGCAACCTATCTTATAGGATATTCTGAACCTAATCTGGCGATGTATGTGGTGCACAAATTAAGGTTTCTAAATTTTTAAAAGACATACCAAATTTTTAAAATAAATACATATAACAAACAACACAGTTAAATAATTGCATATAGATAATTTAAGAAAAGTTGTTTAAGTTAGTGCTTCCTGAGTAGATTCTTAAACATTGGTAATGTTCTGCCCTCTCTGTCTTTTAAGAGGCAACAGATTCCAAAGTGCGATAGCCTAAAGTGTTACCATAGAAGGATGAGGTGTATGCATTTAATGTAATTGAGGTATTTAATGATAAGCTTAGAAATGTTTATTGTAATTTATATAATAATATAAATATAATAGGAATAAAACATTACCAACAAATATTTCTATATATTAAACTTATTATGTCATAATGTTGTGTTTATTTTTATATGACATAATGAAACTCAGTGTTATCTTGATAGTGATATCTCTGACGTTTTCTGTTCCAAAACAATGAATGTAAAATAACAATGTTGAGGTTTTGTGTTACAACCACCTTGGCGTGTGTAATAACATCATTATTAATAAATGAGTGAGCTGTACTGGGTTAAGATGTTGTACAGATTTCAGTCGATGTATAACGATATGTTGTATGACTTATTCACTATCATAATAAAAATGAATAAGAGAGAGAGAGAGAGAAGATAATTTTGACATGTCAGGAACAAAATTACGCATATCAGTTTTACATTAATTGATATTTGTTGTTACTGATTAGTGGTTTTATTTTAATCGTGTGAATAATATAAATAAAAGAAGAATCTAAAAGAGTACAATAGCTCATGAATTTTGGTCATTTACACCCTTTACGTTTTCAGTTCTTCAATTATGAGATAACTAGGAATTGCCGCGACTTCGTCCACATTTGACAGACAACGAAGATTAGTTATTTTGCTAGTATTTTTAATAGAGCAACAGGTTTTTTTGTATGAAATACATCAATTCCGAAGATTGCGATAATAACCCGGGATAATCTGTACAAAAGATGCCTAATAAATATAGAAACTGTCTCAACTAATATCACGTGGTTTCGAAGTTAGGAAATCTCGGGGAATATAAAAAGTGTCGGATTATATTGTTTTAGTATCAATCAGATCCGCATCAGCAATTTTTTATGTATATTAATTACCCATTTTAAAACACTTCCGGGAAAAATCCCGCGGGGTTACCGGAATATAAAGTATCACATCACTTGAAAAAGGACTTAGCTATCGTTCTAGTGAAAACGTATCGGAATCAGCGAATTTTTATGCAACATAACTGATTTGTACCATACCTGGGAAAATTACCGCGGGATTCCGGCTACACAAAGTATCGCAACATTAAAAAAATAATGTAAGTAAGCCTCGTTTTAGTGAAAACTGTGTTGGAATAAGCAAATTTTTGTGCACCAGAACAACTTCAAATCGCTCCAGGGAAAATTCCCGCGAGTAAACAGTATCACACATTTTATTACATAAAAATTGCTATGGATTAGTAAAAAAATCGCATTGGAATTTATTTTTCAATCTGGCCATTTTAAATCATTCCCAGAAAACTTTCCGCGGGATTTCCAGGATAAAAAGTAACAAAGATTTTTAAGTCTAAGAATTAGCTGTCGATCAGCGAAATCGGCCCAGTGGTTTTTAATCCCGTGAATTCCAAACAAACGGATAAGAAATCTAAAAAAATTGCATCGTGTTCTCCATCGTTCATATAGTCTATTCCAGTTATTTTTTTAAATAGCTTCAATGTACAGACACGGCATGTTTAGAATTTTATATTATAGATAGCTAGTAAAAAAAACAGATCTTATAATTTTTATAAATAAATTAGTAAATGCTTGGCAGTCCACGGAGAATGAAGGGCTCCGTACATGTGACAAAATATGTAAAAAAGTAAAGATTTACTTTTTGAATAAATTCGATGGATGGCAATATTTTAGGTCCCAAATTTATTGTGAAAAGTAAGTCCCATCCCTCTAACTTTTAAATTATGAAGTGAATAATTCTGAAAACTATCAAGCTTGTAAAACTTAAAAATACTATACAAAATGTGTTGGGTAAATCTATAGCAATCCGGTTCACGAATTTTAAGTAGCGGGGTGGTGAAGTGGGGAAGAGGGGAGGCATACTTACCTTTACTACAATCCCTAAGGTCCGGAGATCCTGAAATTTTTTTTTTTTTAATAAACATAACCTCACTTATTTTCACTTATTTTTTCGCTAATATTGCACTTCTATGATAAGTCCAAAGTTGATAAATCCTTTTAAAGTCCAAAAAAGCCAGTAATCAACATAAAAAGAACCAAAAAAACAGCTTAATTGGATAAAAATGAAAAAAAGCAATAGAGCATATTCACATACACTACAAGAGTACACTACATTCAAAATGTCTCATACGAGACTTTTAAGGCATCGTAACTGTTTGTGTATAAAATAAATAGTAAATGTAATATTTTCTTAAGTTTTCGCGACTTGTGTACATAATATATAACAAATAATAACAAAAATCAAATTAATTACCGCGCTTAAAATAGTAAATGGTTACAGTCGGTCCTGGCACTCGCCGGCCGCTGCCGCGGCACGCCCTCTGCTCTCGCTCGGCTCGTGCCCTTTGGTCTGAATATAACCTAACCTAACCGACTGTCTGTGTGTATAAAATAAATAGTAAATGGTTACCAGTCGGTTCTGGCACTCGCCAATCGCTACCGCGGGACGCTCGCTTGGCTTGTGCGTTTTGGTTTGAATATAACAAATATAATATAATATAAGAAGGAATAAAATGGCGGCAATAAAAAATGCAAATATATAATATTTTTTTTATAGAAATATATCGATTTCCAAAAATTATATGAAACAATATATTAATTAATAGCTCAAAATTTCGAATTTCTTAATTAAAATTCGATAAGTATTATTGACATATCGATCAATTTATGTTTATCATCACACTTTGTTAGCCAAGCCATTAAAAAAAAGTGACAGTAAAACTGTCACTTTTTAATCAAGCGATTATATGTCTAACATGAATTTTGTAGTTAAGCCTCAATTAAATTTAAAACTTTATTTCTACATTAATAACAGTTTTAGTGTTACAAAAAGTTCTAGCAGTTATATGTAATTCGTGAGTACATTCATAAACTCAAATCACGCTTTGTTATTTACTATCAAAAGTGACACAATCTTACAACAAAAATAAGTGAGATTATGTTTATCAAAAAAATAATATTTTAAGACCTCCGGACCTTAGGGATTGTAGTAGGGATAAGTATACCTCCCCCTACTCACTACGCCCATCGACTACTTAAAATTTGCGACCCAGATAGTTAAGTCGCAGCCATGTGTTGAACAATATCCCTCGAGTAATCTTAAATATGGGACATTTTCCAATAAATACTATTTTGGTTCCGTAGATAATAAATGAAAATAGACGACATATTTTGTCACCTGTACGGAACCCTTCATTCTCCGTAGACTTGCCAAGCATCTACTACTTATATAAGTATTACGATACTACTATATTGTACACTGAAGAAACAAATTTTAGCCCAAATACTTCATAAAAGTATATATGTATGGCTTTTTAGTTTTCGTAATTTCATGACACATGTTTAACGGCATATAATGGTGCGGCTTCATATAATGTTACAATTAATGCCGTATTTCAAATAGCGCCTTAAATCCATCTCCATATCTGCGTGAAACGGCCTGAATCTTTAAAATTGTCCCAGATGAAGGCCCCACCTTTAATCTTTAACATTAACGCACATAAAACCGCTCCGTAGATTACATTTCATACATATCCCTGCATAGATAGACAACCAGACATAGCGCCGCGCCGGCGCGGCGCTGCACCCCCGCGTTCGCCCGGCGCGCCGCCGCCGCCGCCGCCATTTACGCGCGGCGCGTTCGGTATTAAGACGTTGATGGAGTTGTAAACAATTTCCATTCTATTTTTATATTTATAGGCAATTTAAGTATTTAAAAATGACTGAACTCTCTAAAACCGTTGTAAGCAAACTATGCATTAATACATTTTACAATGCTAAGACTCGTAGCAGTTTTTGTTGGAAATATTTCGGAAATTTGATCGTCACTGATGGTAAAAAAAAGAAAATTCTTAATTCTGATCAAGTTTTTTGCTTAGCGTGTCTGAGTGCTGTAAAAAATGAAAGCGAAGAGATTACATTTGGATGGTGAGTACTTTTGCAATACTCTATACATATAATATTGAATACCTATTAATAAACTAACATAACAATTCTACCTCAAATTTTAACACGTTTCGTTTTTTATTTCTATGAACTGGCATAATATTACATATCTGAATTGTGTTTTTTCAATTTGTTACTGATTTTGTATACTAACTTGAGGTTTTTGGGCATAACCTAACATTTAATTCTTAAACCTCTTCTAAATGAGTGATGGTTGGTGTGGTTTTTGTACTGTTAAATAGCATTTTGTTTATGATTACTTCATAATATGTTTTTGTTTTATTCCAGCGCAAAAATAAAAGGCTATAATAAAACGGTTAGTACTGGTAATTTAACACGTCATCTACGAGATGATCACAATATTCGAGATGAGCTTGGCAATGCCAGCAGTCCCACAAATTCGTCAAGACGTGATAAATGGCGATTGGCAACAGATTTGGTTTTATGGTTCTGCAAGTCCTTACTTCCATTTGATGCTGTTTCTGATGAGGGCATGGTTGATTTTTTTAAGGTTGTATGATGAACTTATTATTATTATTTTCTTCCAAGTTTTTATTAAATTACAACAAAATATACATTAATTTCATTGCCTTACGCATACATACATTAAATTTTACTAATTTATGAATATCATCACTTAAAATAGCTCTGATTTTTAATATTTACTTATTTCAGAAATATAACATAATTGTAAACAATGAGGATATTCCATCTCCGCACACTGTAAATAATTCAGCTTTATCAGATGTGTACGAAAGTATGTTGAGCAAAGTGATGGAAACCATATCCATAGATACTGCTTCGCACTTTGCCATAACTTCTGACTTATGGACTGATAAGTACCGTCGAATTAATTACATAACGCTTACACTCCACTATTTAACTTTAGATTTTATTTTAAAGGCCGTGACCCTTAGTACGGAAGTAATAGATGGGAAGAAAACGGCCGAAAAAATAAGGGACACTATTGAAAATGTAAAATATAGGTTTGCTTTAACTGACAAAAATATCGTAGTTGTTACTGACGCTGGCGAAAATGTTCAAGGAGCAGTTTCCTTAACAGATATGACTCATCATTTGTGTCTAGGACATGGACTACATAATCTAGTGACTATTGATGGTATAAAATCAGTACCAGAAATAGCAGCACTCGTTCAGAAATGCAAAAAAGTTGTCAAAGCCGTGAGATATCGCGCTCCAGAATTACAAGTTGACTCTAAAACGGTGCAACTAGAGTTTTTGGATTCTCTTGATAGAGTAGTGGAAGCAATAGAAAATGATGAAGGCAACCCTATTTCACAAGATGAATTGACAACGCCTGCAGACCCACTCATTAAAACAGAAGATCATATTTCGCCATCTGTATCAGAAGACCAACATATTCAAACAATTGAAACTGCAACGCCCACTCGCTGGCACGTCATTCTAGAAATGTTCCAAAGCATGATCCATGTTTGTAAACGAGATCATATAAATAACATGTTGAAAAAGATTCGACAAGATGATCTGAAAATTACTCAAAGGGAGTGGATTCTTTTGGAAGAACTTGTGAAGTTTTTACGGAGCTTCCGCGAGGCCGTCGAAATTATGTCATCACAGAAGACCTGCACAATAAATATTGTCCTTGTGTTCCGTTCAGAAATTATTGATATCTTAAACACCTACCAAGACGGTGAATCGCTTATTTTACTAAGCCTGAAGCGCAACATGTTAGCAAATATAGGTAAGAGAATGCCTGTATCTAAAGCCATGGTAGCAGCAGCTCTACTTGATTATAGGTTTATGAGCCTGAATGAAGTCGATATTTTTTTAGAAAAACTAAGTACAACTAGGACCACTTTTCTTTCTTCATACATAAAAGATACTATAAATATTAGTAATATACCGGAAACTTCGACAAACCCAACTTCAAGCATTAAAAAAGAGGAAGAAAATATTTCATTATTGCACAAATTGTCAAAAAAACATAGCGTTAATGCTTGTGAGGGTATTCAAGAAGATCCAGTAGACCAAGAGTGCTGGCGTTATTTAGCTTCAGCGGATCCTATGGCACTAAAAAACGGAAATCTATTATCATTTTGGAATGTGAAGAAGGAAGCATTTCCATACCTTTCAGCTCTTGCTAGAGCTTTACTTTGTGTGCCTGCTACCACTACAACGAGTGAAACTATGTTCTCGGTAGCCGGGCTCACAATAGCGGCGAAAAGATCTCGTTTGGAACCAAATCGGGTTAATAAAATTCTATTTATTCATGATAATTATAAATTATGTAACATGTAATTTGTTTTTCATGGGTTTGTTTTGTGTAATTTCATTTATATTTTTTTGTTCATTACAAGAATTGAATAATTGAACATTTCTTTTAATTATTAACCCTACCTTAAAACTACTATACTACTAATATAACCTGTAAAGGCTAAATTGTTAGCGTTATTTAAAACAAATGGATGAAAAAAACAGAGGCAATGTTTACCTTCATCTTTGAATTAGGCCTATTTATTCTCGGTTTGCAGGTTGCAGGCGGTTTGTTTCATAGACTTATTAAATACGTTTAATATATTATCTTCCCTTAAGAGGTAATATGTTTAAAAAAAATAGCAATAAATTATCTGGCAACATTCAGAAAAGCTCAAAAAAGCTTGCAGATCCATAATCTGCAAGCTTTTTTGAGCTTAAAACAATTTATATAATGATGTCTTCTTCATATTTAGCATACTCAACGTCCTTTGGCGTCTGCACTAATATAGATTTCATACAGTAGCTTGAACAATGCACAGCAACACAAACATGCTTTATATGAACACATAAAAATATTGTAATGTAAAATGTTTATTTAAATATGTATATTTCAGCATTTATATTTTTTTTTACAGTATGTGCAACAACTGGCAAGAGGAAAGCATGTGCAGATTGTGTATGTGGCTTAGCTGAAGAGCTTCGTGGGGAAACCAAGGAAACACCTAAATCGTCTTGCGGAAGTGTAAGAACTATTCAATTTATATTTTAACTGCTTAATTAGAAACAATTGACGTACATTATTGCAATTCAAGAGTATTTTCTAGATCCCGTATGTAACTGTATAGCTCCCTAATAATAATATTGTGGCTGGCAGGAGTATGTTGATACTTCATATCTCGATATACATGTATTTGTTAAAGATAAATCTAGTCAGTCTAGTCTTACAAAAGCTAAAATTATTTTAGCTTATTTTTCATCAAAATTTCATAGATTGCATGAAATTAAGCTAACATCAAATTATAAAATACGCACCTTATTCTAATTTAGGCCGACTAGACTGGTTAACCAAATTGAGTCAAATATTTATTTAGGTTTATGGGTTGGCAACTAGGCCTTTAAGCCAGATCTTAAATTTTAATGTAGTTTCTTCATTTTCTTTAGCCTATGTGTAGCACAGCTGAACTGTAGGTTATCAGCTGGTGCCATTCAACGGAGTTCTTGTGACAACTCAAAAGGCCTCATTTGACTATACAGTTCACATTTCTCACAAAACACATAATTATTACTCAAAAACTATCAATATCCTACAACTATTGTTCATTTTAGAGTAATTTTACACATTTTTAGAAAATAAAACTGCACAGCACCACATCTCCTTTCAGTTCCCGCCAAAAACTCCCAAATTGAGTCAATTTTATTGAAAGGCACAGAACTGAAAGAACACTATGATATTGAATTATTTAAATTTAGGTTTAAGTATATATAGATCACTGGTTGAATAACCCGAACTGAAAAATAGATATGAACCGTCTATACAAGCTTAATATTAACAGCTTAAGTATGACAAATAACTCGATTTGGTATGTGAAAAAATAAAATTGGAACTGTCGTAATTTTGAACGTGACATGCCCGTGCAATCCACGGAATTACAGTATGCACTTTTGCTGGCTCTCCCACACCAAATTCAAAACATCTTTCTGCAGTAACCATTTTAGTTGTATTGTAGCCATTTTGACAAAATATTTATCCCTCAATGTACAATTGCCATACGTCTGGAATTTTTCGGATATGTCCGGTCTAGGTCTTGTCCGGCGGCATGCGGGGGGAATTCCAAGCCGTCTAGAATATCAACTTTCGGTAAAGAAATTAATAAAAAATCAAATAAACTGAATATTTTTGTTCATAAATCAACTAGCTTCTGCCCGCAACTTCGTCCGTGTGGAATAGTTTAAAAAAAAAGTAAGTTTAAAAACCTCCCCGATTTTGAAACATTCTTCATTGGTGCTCCGCTCCTATTGGTCTTAGCATGATGATATATAGCCTATAGCCTTCCTCGATAAATGGGCTATCTAACACTGAAAGAATTTTTCAAATCAGACCAGTAGTTCCTGAGATTAGCGTGTTCCATCAATCAAACAAACAAACTCTTCAGCTTTATATATTAGTATAAGATTAATATTTGTTTATTACAGTGTTATTTGGGCGATGCGTTCCGATGTGCGACATGTCCTTACCTAGGAATGCCAGCATTCAAGCCAGGAGAAAAAGTGATGCTGGACCTAAAATCTGACATATAAGCGAGATAAAAAAATTTGCTTTGCCTAGTGCACTGAATTTTCCATGTTGTAATTATTCATAATAGTAATAAATTTCTTGCGTTAATTTTAACGTTTTATTATTGAAGTGAAACTTGTTTAGAATCGTTGTGATTTGAAACTCGATGAAACAAAAAGTGAAATGAAAAACGACACTAAATTCCTAAGTTTTTTTTTATTTGCCATTTTGGTATTTTTCTTTATTTTGTCGTTTTTAATATTCTAATTAATTTTTAACGAGATTCAATGTTTTCTAGCTTTTGCTGACTAATGGAGAGGGGGATAATAAACATAAATAGGATGAAAAATTATATAATATTTATAATGCTTTTTAAAATAATTTAGTCAAGGTGGCGAAGTCCGTCAGTGGGGGAACTCCATATACCTTACATTATTTCTACATTATTTCCCTCTTTGTATAGTTATGACGACAACAAATCAGACAGTGAAGCTAAGACTCCATTGAATTCTGTCTTCGAAATGTAGTTGGCGTTAAATTCCATTTAAAAAAGTTAAAAACGAGTGGTGTATGACCTTACCCCATTGACGGACTTCGCCACCTTGACTATATTAAATATTTGAATTAATATTTCTACTACACTTATACTGACTTTTATATTTTTGTTGTTAGAAATAAGTTTTCGAGCCTTTTTAAATGTTTTGACTTTCATTTCGGGGAATCTCGAATGTACTATAAAATTGGGGATAAGGGTTTTTATATTTTTCTTATTTTTGATTATTAAGCAGTGAATATCTAAAATAATTAAAGGAATACTTACGTAATACTTGGAACCTGATTTCTTGAACAAAATTCATGTCTAAGCTGACGCTTCAGTTGATTTTCATATACACGAAGCGTTATAGTGCAGCGCGACATTAAATTTTGGCGAATAATATCTCGCGCGTCGATTTTACGCACGACTAAAGTTCTAGAAAATAGATGAAGTCGCAGTTAGCTTGTCCAGACCTTGCAATGTAGATTAATCATAAACTTTATCTTATAATGTACTTCTATGGTAATTAAAAAAAACTAATTGCACAATAGTCTATCGTAAACCGTATCGAAGATAGTAATAGTAGTACTACATAATATTGGTTTTATTGAGCAAATCTGTCCAGATTTCGTCACCACTTTGCCCATTTAAACTTAAGGTTCGTATTCTACGGAGTCTGGTATTAAACCTTTATTTACAGCTTGCTTATTGAGTTTAATACATCTAAATTTAGATGGCGATAGACTTAATGTTATGATTTTTGACAAGAATCAAAAGTGTAAAATAAAACAAATATGTAGCAAATATTCAATTATACATATTTTCTCTTTTTACAAACAGTTAACTTATTTTAACATATTTTGATCTATAACATTTTTTCCATTTACAATAAATCTGAAATAGTACTCATTCCGCTATACAATAAAATAAACATATATATTTTTGCCATATTTGTCATATAATAACGATTTTTTATAATAATTATTTTATTTATATATTAAATGACACATTATTTCCTGTTATCTACTGTTTGTTATTACATTTTGGAAACAGTGCTACCTTCAGACCTTGTTCATAGGTAAGATTATGTGAGCATTACGTTCCCAATATGTATTATCACAAAATCGTTTTTAAATTCAGCTCAAATTAATAAACAATTACGAATATGTTCTATCAACAACATATTTCATTTTCATTGCCATAATTATCAAAAAGAAATAATTATACTTCAAAGGTTTACCTATTGACGATGGCACAATCAATTGTGTCACGTGCTGGGGTATTGTGATTTAAAATTACAAACTAAGGTCCATATTCTATGACGATACTTATTCAAGAACCGGTGGGAAAATAGTCCGTCCAACTTGAAAAAATTGAACAACGTCACATTTCCTACCTACCTCTAAGTCTTCTTCATTTGTTTTTTTAATATGATTCATGGACTTAGCCCACAGAGTACATTAATATAATAGGAGAAATTAGCCAGTGCCAGCTACATTGTACGTCTGTGTATCACGAGAAAAAACGGGAGTTTTTAGGGCAATTCACTCTTACATTTCAACAAACAGTTGATATTTTCCTTACCCACACGATTTTTACGTGTTTCGACAATAAGACTAAAAGTCAGTCTTCAAGTTCTCGGCAAAACCCATGTCAAACGAGTTTCACTGTTTATGAAATACGACTTACCGAGGTGCCACAAAAATTTCGTTATTTGACGTTGGTTAAAGACCTACAATTTGGTTGACTTGATACTGATGACGAAAATATCCCGAACAAAATCTTTTGCCATATTATAACATTATCATATCATTATGATAAATATAAAGTTCTCAAATTTCGGCTTGTGCACAAGTATTGTTATAGAATATGAACTTAATAAAACCATTACTGACCTTAGCTAACATTGGCAACATCAACATAATTAAATTGAATCTCTCATACATTATAACCTATTGTCACTACATTTCACAACACTTCAATCATACGATTAACACTATTGAGACTAAATTATGTCGAAACAACACACAGGTGATGTGAAATATTGAGAGAAACATTTTGAAGTAAGTAAGTATATTTCAATTATAAAGTCGGTTTTACTATGCATACACACGGACTATTTATTACTCCTTCTATCCCATAACGTTGATAGCAGACAAAAAAATCCCATAAAAACAGTAGTGAAGGAAGATAAATAATGCAAGATTTAATATGAAACAAGTTTTAGAAATTTAATAAACTTATTGTTTTCCTTCAATAGTTAGGGTTTCCATCAGATCAGTTCAAGAGTAGTATAGTTTGAATAAAATCTATAGTCTTTTTTTCTCTGTTATTTTCTACTAACTATCTTGACCTGGGTGTGCTGGTCATCATTAGATTCAGCAAGAACATTTTCGGTATCACACACATGCTATCGAGAATTGAACACCACATAGAAATCAGTGCAGTGTAGATTAAATCAAAAGATGAACTAAAGATCTTACTCCTAAATTTCATTAAGTTTCTTGTTGATCGTGGCTGTTGAAAAACGTTATTCACTATTTCTCAGTTCTTGTCTTTATTGGGTAGAGATTTACTTTATTTACAAAACTTGTCCAGAATACCTAGTTTCGATTTTTATTCACCATTATCATAGACAAAACTAAAGATCTCTTACACTATGCTACTAACATATTATTTTATGCATTTCATGGCACAGAGGGAGTATGTATTTTTGTTTAATAGTATTAGTTTCCAATAAAGCGATTATATGTGAATTTATGTAACTGAAAAATTGGTGATATGAAATATTGACTTTGTTAATATCTGTTATTTTAAGTAAAATCTAAATACCTTTAAAGAGCTTTTATTAATTTCGAGAGCTGTAAAGCCCCCTTCTTTATAACTTGATTTTAGATGGTAACGATTGAAACATATAGTATGGTGCTTATATGCTTAGGGCATACTATGTTATTTGTATAATTTATTTATTATCATTCTATTCTCTAAAAATTCAAACTGATTGAAATATTTGGACTTTGTGATTAAGCATAGCAAAACTGACTTTGTTGAAATCCACTTTTGTGATGTAGCAGAAAATCTATGAAAATAATTAATTTTATTTAACATTGAAACTTTAACCCCAAATTGTTTAAATCCTATAAAGTCTTTGTCAAAAAGTATTTTTTTACGTATTTAGGATTTTAGTAGGTACATTTCAAAAGGGTATTGTAAATGGTCACTAAGATTATCTGCATATTGTCTGAAGTTTTCTTAGGGTAAGATGAAAATTTATATAGAGAATAATGATACTTCTATTTTAATTACAATATGTGTATTGAAAATAACACGATCCGGTATAAACAGTATTGTAAACGTTATTTTTAGTAATGCATTTAATTGACTCGCTATATCTAGATGAAACGCGGAAGAACACCGATTGTATAAACATTATATCGCGTTGGCCACAGCAGCGAGCTGCCGAGCTACAGAACTCTCGTTAAATATGTATCATCAAACATGATTGTGCCCGATAATGTCCATAAAATAATATAGCACACATTATTGAAATTAAATTAATACTTTATGAATTTGGATTTTGGGTAATAATACTTTTTGTAATTAATTTTTGTACTAAATGCTTTACCAGCGTGTCAAAAGCGAATCTTACCTAAACATTGTCATACGACGGAACGAGCTCGCGCCCACGAAATAAATGCTCTTATCTCATAATTTAAGTAATATCTTCAAAGAAACTACCATCCCACAACATTCAGTAAAGCGTCCCAGTCTTTTTAAAAGTTTATTTTCATCAAATTGAGATCTTGTTTAGACTTGTTTGCGACCGGGCCTATGCGCGCGCGCACCGCTCCGGTCATAAGTTTGTGAGGTAGGCTTAGTCATGATCTAATGAAAGCGCCTTGTTAGAAAATACCGATTAATAAAATGAGATCTTTCATTACAATTACAAATATTAATATAAAGACGATAAATCTAGAATTACATACATTATACAACAAATTATTAACCTTTGTACAACACCATTCGTCGCAGATGAGGTGTTTGTTTTTTGCGGTTGTCGATTAAATTTAATAATTAAATATATTATTAATATAATAAACAAGTTATAATATGTTACGATAAAATGAACTTAACCATTCACGAAGTTTACGACATTTTATGTCGAAATCACGTTAGCGGTTTGGGTTGTGCTTCAATTAGTCACTGCTAGATGTAAATTTTCCAGCCTATGGCAAACTATTTTGCGTTCTTTCGTAGGAAGATTGCGTAATACGGACCAGTTAATTTAAGTTTGGCCAAATCATTTAACTACACAATGTGCCTACAAATTATAAAATACATGGTTATATATTTAAAATTCATAAAACATTTGTATGGACTTTCATTTGACTTCATAACTGTTCAAGTGCATTACGATCCAAAATAAAATTTCAATTGATCCAAATTAATTTAATTCGGACTTAATAATTATAAATAATTTAATTTTGATATGGCCATGCTTTTGTCGCTATATGAAATAACGATATATGTATATTAATCACAGATGCTACTTGTTATAATTTACTTTTTAGTTTTCGTTTCCTTCGTAATATTTTTGAGTATACAAACATTTATACAATTACTTACCAATAACGCACTTATTATTCTAATACATTTATATATTTTCCTTTATTCAAGCAATACTTCATACCTACTCCGACCCATAACTACAAAATATCACAGACTGTGTGTTTTATTATGTATACATCTTCTCATAGAAAAGTTATGTGTATCACACATGGACGTAAAAAAGCAATAAAGATGACATATAATGATCACTATACATATTTCATTTTTACAATATATACTTATTAATTTATCAACATCTACATTAAACACGATCAAATTATTTGTCAGAAGGGTTTGCCACCATGTTAAGTGCTTAAAGTGAAGGAAGGCTGCGGCTTATAGGTACAACACGGGGCGCGGCGAATGCCGACCACAATCGTCATGGATATGTCTGCAGTCACAACCGCTGGGGGAGAGGGGTCTCTGGCTTGACTGCTGAGAAGAAACTCCTTCCGGAATACTCGCCAAAGGAAAAATCAGTCAGGATATAAGCATATGTCAACCTGTCACTTCTACCTACTACATAACATTGTACCATTATTTGTCTTAAATATGCATTGCCACGCGTCTAAGGAAACTGGCTATAAAATCTCATTGGTTATCACATTACCTAACCTACTCTAAGATCTGGTACAAACTTATATAATGTTATTTTTGTGCTCTTTTGGAATTAATAACTCCATTTGGTTGAATGTATACACAATATTCTTTACATTTCTGTTTTTTTGTATGTATGTTTTCTTTTATATACTTCTATAGAATGCAATGTAAATAACATGTTTATTGTTAACTAGTTAGAACACGGGCATTTTATACTGATAGAGAAGTGTTTTGTGATATTTACGCTAACTTTGTGACATTATATTTTAGTCATGGAGTGTAACTTTCAACTTTGTCCTAAGTTACTTACATATTTACAACTTCGTAAACGAACGCGTACAGAAGCACCTGACAGTAAAAAGCACCTAGAGTTCCCGAATAGAATATCATAAGTGTAATATTGCAGACTGCCGATTGCTGCAGAAACTGCGTATATAGACATTTTATACGATTCGCGGGTGCGAATCGACTCACTGGGAGGCTGTTCAACTAATATAGTTCACAAATAACATAACGTCTTAAGGAGTCTAAAATACACTTTTGAGTCTATAGCACCGCAGATTGAAACTGACCACACTATCGAAACGAAACTTAATCGAGTCTGTGCAACAAAGGTAATCACAACACGATAGTTCTCGACAACAAACGCGAACATGGGTCCGCGGTTCAGCGCTTCTTGAGAGGCTGACGATCATCTTCACAAACATCGGACGCTGACCATCGCCTCTTGCGAGCGTCTTCCTTCACGCTAAGATTCTCTGGATGGGTTTGGGGCGGTGCAGAGTTGGGCAATGCCGTGCTGCCGTTGTTGGGCGCGCTGGCCGGCGCAGTCACAGCGGCCGGGGCGTGCTTGCGTGGCACAAGGGACACGCACACGTCTCCCACCTGCAATCTCTGCACGTGCAGACCGTACTGGGCCATCGTGCGCTCAGGCTTGCATGACGCCCATCCTCGACCGTACACGAAGAATGGATGCTCTACAGTCGATTCGAGTTCCACCTGAAACATTCAGTTAACAATAGTAGGTGTATAGTGTTACCTGTCTATATATAGTAGCTTATTGGAACAGAACAATTGTTAAAAATAAATATATAACACAATTATGTACATCCCGAAATATTATATATCTCATTGTCATTGTTATCTTTTTTATACATACAAATTCACAATATCACAAGTCACACATGACACACACACACACACACACACACACACACACTCGTACATATTTCTCTTTAAATGAATGTAACTGTAATAAATAATTTCACAGTCAGAATTGTACCAATCAGGAAGGAGGTCCCCGAGGTACACGGCGACCTAGTTTGGGGACCAATGAGTGTGTGTAAAAATTGTGAATTATGTTTTACTCAATAAATGAATTTTGATTTTGATTGATATTTTATGTGTTCTAAACATATCATTCATACTTCATACTTCAGAGGTATTTTGTAGGTGGATTTTTCCTAATCTTTAGGACTGCTGGCCATATTTTCTAACTTTACGTGAGATATTATATACACAAATATACAAATACTTTTAGATAATATTTTCTTAAGTTTTCGCGACTTGTATACATAATAAAACTGCGTTTTAACGGTTTTAAGCGCGGTAATTTATTTGATTTTTGTTATTCCGACGTTTCGGCGACTTTTCAGTCGCCGTGATCACGGAAGACAAAGATGTGAAGTGTCAACGAGTATTGTTAAAGTTTTATTTTAAACTAAAAAACGTAGTTTTATTAAATACTTTTAGAGTTTTGTTTTGACAAACATAGAGCTCTTATACAATCGTCATATCCATGCATCTGTGTATGTCACAGCTACTTTTTCAAAAACTACTGTCTATATAAATACAATTTTACAGCTGTATTCTATATGTCGCTTTACAAAGGTCTACTGAAACCGCGAACCAATTGGAAATTAATAGTGGCTCTCACATACCTTATAAATGAAGGACGAGATATTTTTCTTACTGCAGTATATAGACTATGTGAGGTAGTGTCAGAGATTTTAATAGCAGGTAGGAAGATATTTTTTTATTGCTGAAGCACGTAGACAGGCTGACGGCTTAACTGTGATGGAAAGCGGTTACCGTCGCCTATGAATACTAGCAACACCAGAGGTGCTGCTAATGTGATGCTGGCCTCGAAGGGGAAACTGAAATCTGGCCACTGATGCCGGTAACACAACTCGAAAGTTGTTATGGCGCGGCATACTGTAGACCAGGGGTGGTAGCCATCCAGTCGGATAAACGCCCTACCACCTGGCTGTGGTTTGTTTTGTCGCCTCTTACGACAGGCCGCCCGGCCGCAGGAATTTGTATTCTTTTTCCGTTCCTGCACGGATAGATATTCGCTTCCAATATCGTAAAAAGTAATATTTTAACTATTATATAGAAATACTAGCTGACCCGGCAAACGTAATTTTGCTTTTTAAATTATTTCTAGCAATTTTAATTAAGTTAAATTATTAAATACTAATATCGCTTTTAAAAAATAGGGGTTGATCGTAGAAGGGTGGAAATTTGAAGTTGTATGTATTTTTCAATGCTAAATCGTAATAAAATATAAATAATAATAATAGTCAAAAAAATAAAAAATATTTAGGGGTGGGTCATCCTTATCATTTAGGGGCATAAAAAATAGATGTTGGCCGATTCTCAGACCTACCCGATATGCACACAAATCGGTTCAGCCGTTTCGGAGGAGTTTGGAAACAAACACCGCGACACGAGAATTTTATATATTAGATTTAAAAAAATGAATATGGTTAAAGTTAAAAATGTGAAGAAAATTCATTTGAACAATATCCGTTGCATAGTATTTTATTTAAGTGCGTTTTTGATTACCTTATCAACAGGTTGACGTTCATCACCTCTTTCCACCTTCATTATGCGTAGATTGACACGCACTGAGCCGATTCTATTTAACTTCTAAATGTGCATAAATTGATCACATAGTAAACAATTACAAACACTGAATTCGCCAGCTTAAATCCAGACTAATAAATAAATGTAAAAGTATGTATGTGTGTACCTTGTACAATTTTGGGGATTAATCTATTATCATTATATGAGGCATCCGTTTTTAATGGAATAATTTCCACATAATAAAAATGGGAAGAATTTTTTATTGCGAAACTGGTAAACACGCAGACGGCCCAGCTCACGGAAACTGTTTACCGTCGCCTATAGACGTTTGCAACGTCAATGGCGAAGCCAACGCGTTTCCACGATTAGAGTAGGGTAGAGGTAGTAAGTGGATCATCGGACCTTTGCCTTATCGCACGAAACAGGAATAGTTCAAGGATACTCCTCCTTTCACGATATTCTGTGAGAGCGTGGTATCACACCAATCGAGCCAGCCCTAACAGCCGTAATGATGATAATGGTTCCCGCATGGCACTACCACGTAAAATTTCGTCATTATAAACAGTGTAGATAAAAATAAGATTGTAAATACCTGAGAGCGATTCCTATCATAAGTTAAGGTGAGGGCGAGTCGGTCGCCCCTCTCATCTAACCGCAAAAGGGTGCACTGCGTGAGCGCGAGGTCCCCGTTCCGGTCTGCGCTCATCACGAAGTCTTCTATACGCATTTCTTCAACACGTCGCAGCGATCCATCTTCGAGGCGGATGAGAGCACCCCGGCAAAAGTAAGGCGCAGGTGCGGCGCGCTCCGGCGACATCGGAGGCTCCTGAAAAGTGAATAACGTCATGTAAGAATATTGAATGATATTCATTATTATGATAACCAATAAACGTACAGAACGTCCCACTGCTAGTCTCTGAGCCCATTTTTAAGCGAACGATCAGTAGGTAGGTATATCCGCCACGCTTGTCCAAGGCAGATTGGCGGGTATGGCACATCGGTTATCTCGATGTGCAGGTTTTATCAGGATGTTTTACTTCACCGTCAGCACATTGTAATTGTATCAATATGTACATTAATTAGGTCAGTACATGCTTTCCTGCCAAGGTTTCAACTCGCTACATTTGGGACGCGAGTGCGTTAAATACTAAGCTACCACAGCTTATTATTATACGCGTGACTACAGTGTTTTTTAATTGCAGATACTAAAACTTCAAACTTAAAAACAATGAACGTATGTGTATACAAGCCATTTGACAAACATTTATAATTATCAGTTTAATTTTTACAATTGACAACGTACAAGGTTGGGAAAAAGTTTCTTCGCATTTTATATAAAAATTCAAAATGTTTTTTTATAAAGTTTATTTACATTTGACTAAAGTATGTAAGTGCCATTTTGTTGGATAACTTTTTGCCATCTTGTAGGTAGGGGACGTGATCCCATTGCTATAAAAATTTTGGGGCTACTGATCAAAAAACTGCGACAAGTGGTTTTGGCAGTCCTCTCGTGATGTTAACCTGACACTGCCTAAGGAATTCTGCAGAGACCGAAACAGAAAGGTGAAAATCTGAAGATGCAAGGTCAGGACTATACGGCGGATGCATTAACACCTCCCAGCGAAACTCTCGTAATTTTTGCTGAGTGGCTAAAGATGTGTGAGGTCTAGCGTTATCATGGTGAAAAACCACACCCCTTCTGTTGATTAATTCCGGCCGCTTTCTCTCAACTTTTTGCTTTAATCTCATCAGTTGTTCGCAGTACAGTTCAGAATCGATGGTCCTGCCTGGCGGTAACAGCTCATAATGAATAATGCCCTTCCAATCCCACCATACACACAGCGTCACCTTTTTGCGAGTTAACCCGGGTTTCGCCACAGTCTGTGAAGCCTGACCGGCCTTTGACCACGATCTTTTTCGCACGTTCTTGTCGTACGTGATCCACTTTTCATCACCAGTTATCAGCTTCTTCAAAAATGGTTCGGTTTCATTACGTCGTAATAAAGAATCACAAAAGAGTACACGGTTCATTAGGTTTCTTTCAGTGAGCTCATGAAGCACCCAAGTATCGAGCTTTTTTGTGTACCCAGCTTTTTTCAAATGCACCAAAACCCATCAACCCGTTTTGTAGTCAATTCCCAGTTCTCCAGCTACATCGTAACTACTAATATGCCGATCTTGCTCCACTTTTTCAAAAATGGCAACCTATTATTACAGTTTTGTAACCATTATAGTTTTCATTTGCATGTCACAAAATTTATGATTTTATCATGCAAACTACTGACCTCTCTCGGTGGTGGTTCCGGCGCCGGAGTAGATACGGGCGGTGAGTGAGGCGCTGGCGCCGGCGGCACGAACCCGGATGTCGGCCGAGGCCTCAGCGGGTAGCCCGGGGTCGGCTGGGGCGCCGCACGAGCCCGGTACAGGTGGTACGGCGCGTACGAAGCCGGGTGCGGTAGGAATGGCGCGTATGCCGGTACCGTGGAGTACGGCGCGGCAGGCGCTGGAGGCGCGGGCATGGCGTCGCGGGCGCTGCCCCGCCGCGGCGGGTAACGCGCGAAGGGGCGCGGCGGCGGCGCCAGGAACTCGGGCGTCATCCCGGCCGGAGGCGGCGGCGGGTACAGGTGGCTCAATTGCCCAAGCTGCCCGAGCTGGGCGAGCGCCTCGCCGGGAAGGCTCGCCGAGATCATCGGACGGGCTGTGGACAGAACACAACGAAAATATTAATCTCTTAGTATGTTATTTTTATCCGTGCATGCACGGAGAAAGAATTTAATTTCCTGCGGACGGGAAGTTTGTCGTAAGAGGCGACAAAACAACCCATAGTCAGGTGGTAGGCTATTTGCCCGTCTGAATGGAATACGCCGTCATCAGTCTCCCATTAGAGTGCGGTTGCACTTTGGCGCCTTTGGTGTTACAAATGTCCATAAGCGATGGTACCCGCTTTCCATGAGGTATGCCGTCTGGCTATCTGCTGAACTCATGCAATGTAAAAAACTTAAGTATAGTTTAATATCACAGTTCAGATAGTTTTTTTTCATAAATTTTGTATTTAAAAATAACATATTAATGTTACCATCTAGTCTAAACAGACTAATAAGTAATTTAAATAAACTAAAAGTATTCACGCTAAGAAAGTGTCCATTAGCACTTTTATTATTGTCTCTATTAACGCGAACAATATGTTCATGTGTTCTTTATTAAGCTAGCACAGTACACTACACTTTAGTTTTGTTTATAGACGTTCAGATAATGAGAAAATTATTACCATAACATCAATGTCAACGAACTAGTAACATGTAATAAGAATATTACAAAAAAAAAAGAATAAATTGCATTTTAAACACAATGTGATACAGTTATCTTAACACTAATGGTGTTAATTATGGCAATGATTCTATTTAAATGTGATGGCATAAATATTTGAACGTGCTCATTTATTATCTATCGACTCAATTGATGGAATGTCTCGCGAGGGGCATTGGGAGTAGATCTTTGGCCCGCGATGATGAGTCGCGCCCAGCATCTGGGTTAGATTGCTTGAGCCATGTTCAGTAATCACGACGAGATAAGAATGTAGAGCAGCCGACGTCAACATTATAAATAGATTTTATTCACATACATAAGTCAGTAATTCAGCGTGCACGCCACATGACGCGAGCCAGTCTGTCGTGTAACTATACAAAACGCTTTTGTTCTATATTTGGGGTTATGTAGAAAACGATCAACACATAAAACAGCATCTTTGTTGGTTTATTTCCTATCCATCGTGCTTAGCGTACGTGAGCTTGTTTAATTTTAACGCAACACGCACATCCAATTATAATAATCACTGACAATTATTCATGTGCTTTGCCTAAGAATTTTATTTACAAAGATCATAAATGCCGTAGTTGAAATAGGTATAATAAAGTACTTACAAAAGGAGTTGTTCGAGAATATAATTTTCATAACATGCCTTTAAGTTATGGTCACGTGTAAAGCAATGGAAATTCCAAGATCTAGACTACAAGGTTACCTCGACGGGCCTTGGTGTTGTTGTGAGCCTAAGTTATTCTGAATTAAGCAGCCACACAAAATACACAAGGTTACCTAACCGACAGAATATTTACCTACCTATAAACGATCCTATGAAACTTTATTGCTTCTGCGGATGACTTACTATTATAAACACGCGTGTCGACGTAAACATTTTTCCGTATTGTTTAAAAATTAAGACGGTGTTAATATAGATTGCGTCATTATTAAATTTAGAGAATTATATCGCGTTCTACTCGTGTTATTAATAGTTCATTGCTCATTGTTTAACTTAAAAGCGTTGTGTTTATTGATCAGAATGTCATAACAATTTTTGAGAAAGGGAAGATCAAGTATCTTGGTATTTGTCCAGAGGACTGAACATTCCATTTGATGCATGTATGCGGCAGACGTTAATTTGAAGAACAAAGAATGCACCGACGCACCTGCGCAAACAATATGCTGTTGCTCCATGAGTACATATCCTTCGTTTAGTAGGGCTTTGTGTATAATATTATGGTCTATATATAACATAATTAACTTGAATAAAAATTAGAATTTCAATTTAATTATTTAGTATTAGTGTATGTATTTTTGAGTTGTCAAAAAAATTAAGATTTTATTGGTATGTAACAAGAAGGAATGGACATCATGTGACAAAAAGAATAGTTACCTTGAAGAATGATAATATAACAGGGTAAAGAGATGGTTCCAAAATACATAGACGTGAAAGATGACATGAAGATTTGTAGTGTGAGAATGGACGTAAGAATAGAAAACTATGGAAATATGGAAGATAGCTAGGAAAAGATCAAAGAAAAAAGAGACAGTGTTTATAGTTTTGGTTAGGGTTTTGTAATTAAGAACATAAGGTAATCGCCTAAAAAAAATACGTTTTAACTAGGTATGTAACGATCAGATTCGAAGTGAAATGTTTTAGAAATTAAATAAAAATCTCTGAAAGCTCATCACTACTTTAATACAGCATTCCAATAAAAAAATTAAAAAAAAAACAATTTCTTAATTAGTTACGTGCTTCTAAGAAGTATATTCAACTGAAACGCTAAAAACTGTGAGGTGCGAAACTAGATACGATATCAAATTGTTACATAAGACTAGGCTTTCTAGATTCAGTCACGATTTTTATTGTCTTGTAATTGGTTAAAACATTTTAACAAAACATGAAGAAAACTTAACAGACGTTGTTTTCGCCGATTTCATGTAGCTCTTTTTAGAAGTGACTTGTTACGTCTTTATATCTGCAGAGCTAAAATAAATAAAAAGGTATTTGAATAATATAATAATGACAGGTATTATGGTTTCCTTCTGAGTTTGCAGCTGATCTATAATAAGTTTTTTGTGTTTACTATATCTTACAATACACTTTTAGAAAACCGAATGTGTATAAAAATAGATTATTCTATGCTATTCTGACTCGCTGTTAAATGGATAAAGCTCAGTCCTAATATATATTCAGACAGGCACTATCTACAGAAACAAGTACATACGTAAACAACTACAAGTAGGTTCGAAAGCGTAGACTACTACTATACTACCATAGAGGAATGTTGTATGTTCTTATATGAATGTACATACATAATAGTCATACAAATATTATTACTTTACCTTTACTCGCCAACATATTTAATTTTTATTTAGTGTAAGCAACACTAATTCGAAAATACACACATATATATATATATACACACACACACACACACACACACACACACACACACACACACACACATATATATATATATATATATCGCTCTCTTTCTGCGGTTAGTCTAATGAACAAATTTGTCAAGAGAACAGAGAGAGAGAAAATATATACTGTAATTATTTAGGTAGTAAGTGATAATAAATATACAATTCTTGCTAAATTTTCACGAATGAGGAAACACATGAGCACTGCATATTGTTTGCCAATGTGAGTCACAAAAAAAACAATAAGAGATGGTGAATCGTGACTAAGCCTTTAAAAATTCAAGCCAATTAGCTAGATTTTAACCGAGAGCTCGTTTCAACGGCCGTCTGACTGCTTTTTGCACACTATTTTTGGTTTCATTTTTCACGGTAACCTGTCGCCAGTATCTGCTTTCATGTAGATAGATTTATAATGCATTGAAAAAGCCTTTCATGTGGGATTCATAAAACTAGAACGATTTCACGTCGTTGTGTGTTAAATGCATAAAATATGTTTTGATAATAAAACTAGACATGGAATACAGAATTCGTGAAAAAATAAATTAGTCCCCGTTTGTTAGTGCTGAATTATTTTCGAGCGTTCCACATCTTCATATGAAATTTTAAATGCTCAATCACTTAGCGCGTCGCGAAATGAAATGGTTTAGTGGATCGGTATTGAGAACGTTCTAAATTTGTGACTTTGACGGTGTGCAGTGTCTGCTAATCGAAATCGTAGTGTTGTGAAAGCGTCGGCTGGCAGGCGTAGGCGCAAGCAGCAAGGCCGCGAGTTCGCCGGCCGCACGGTAAAAAACCTCGTATGAATGGCGAGCCAAATCGCGATCGAATCTGCGCGGAAGCGCTTACATCACGCGGTCGACCGCTTCAGCACAGTGCAGAACACAACATGGCCGCCTCAGCCGCCTCCGCCTCTCAGCCGCAGCGTAGCGTTGCGTTGAACCGTATCTGTTGCTAATTTATTAAAGTGTTTACAGCCGTGTACCACGGCACATCGCAAAGGCTAGGTTTATAATTCAATTTTGCTGACTTATCAAATATTCAATCTTAAAAAATATTGTACAAATAAAATATAATTAGATACAGACGAATTCGAAAATATTTTCATTATTATTTTAATTATAAGTACATCTTCATAAAACATGCAGTTGTTATTACATACTATATAAGTACGCGGTATATTATGTAAGTTGCAATATTAATAAGTAGGTACGTACTTCATTCTAGAATTTGAATGAGCATATGATGTTATACAGTCAACTTAAATCTATAGCATAAATAAAAATTGAAATGTCTGCCTGTGATTCCGAAATAAATACGAAAATTAATTACACATACACAATAATATTATCACGCCGGTTTCCCATAGGGGTAGGCAAAGATAATGGATCTCCACTTGTTACGATGTTGACATACATCTCTAGTTTCATCTGTTTTCAATAATCTCTTTATACATAAACGTTTATTATAGGTGTTATTTACACGACGTTTAAATATAAATGTGCGTAATAGATTTTTTGGCAGAAAACTTGTCTTGAATATATTCCATAAAAAGATTTTAATGAAAGTAATAGGGATTAAAAGAGGAATGTTATGAGAGAGTTTTGTGTATGTCCCATTTACATACATTGCAGGGTTTTGAAAATATGAATTAAAATATTTGTAACATCCAGCGCTGCGTTTTTATAAAGTAAAGCAATAGGTATACTGCGATTGGTAACATGTAATATACAAGTTATTTTCCCAAAATATTAAACGACTGCCCTGTGTGTAAAGAGTGGAATTTACGTTGTCGTTGAAATAAGTGAGATGATAACAATGCTGCTATTAGGCGGCAGTCGGCATGTCTGAGGGTGGAGGGTGGTGGGTGGCGCGGCGGTCGATTCGTTGGGCGCCGCCCGTAACCCACTTCCTGCGCCCCTGACCTTGCCGCCGCCATTCACGCCGCGTCTTACAGCCAACCCCTCTTCTCACGACCCCTTTCGGCCACCTCCCTATTTTCGCCAGCCGTCACGCCGCCCAGCTGAAATTTACTTATTAATTTAGATACTAAGATTTTGGTTTCACGCTTTACTTTCTGGTAGAGAATTGTTTATTTATATAACCATTTCTTTATGGCTCTATTGTTGATATCTTTATAGGTATATAAAAATTCAGTTTCCGTATGTTTGCGGCCTCAAAACTCGAAAGGCCGTGGATCGACTTGAAATTTTTACATAAATATATCTACTTTTTGTTCTGACGTTCTCATGGGAACGGCGTTTCCTAATGTTACTGCTACATCTGGGATAATGTTACTGTTACTGTTTCGTGCAGATGTAGCAGTATGTAGGTTTAATGCGTTATTTGTGATTCGACATTGTTATTAATAGTCAATGATGTTAAACATTGACAGATATCGTATATATACTCTAATCATTAATGGCGTTATTTTGACGCTATAAACAAGAAAAATATAGCCACATTCAATAATTATAACATTAACTCAAACGGACAGTGATATAAGAGCGTTTTGCAAGAGTTAGATAGAAAATTATTTGAAAAACAAATACTTCCTGAGTTTCGTTGTGGAAGCGTGGCCGATTTTGATTAATTTAAAATACAATATTCCGCTAGACAATCGACAGTTATTGGAAGATGCATTTGTAGACTAGTCTCATTTTATAGGTTTTTGTTACAAGCTGTACCAGTTCGGTGTACCAGACAGACTCGTGCTCATCTTGCGAGACTTCCTCCTAGGCCGTAGCTTCCGTTTTCGAGTGGAGGGAACACGCTCGTCCCCTCACCCACTCACAGCCGGTGTACCACAGGGCTCGGCACTATCTCCACTACTCTTCACGCTGTACACCAGCGACATCCCAAAAACTCCAGATGTAGAGTTGGCCCTCTTCGCGGATGACACCGCACTCTATACATCAGATCACAACCGACAAATGGCTTGCGTCCGGCTACAGGTAGCTGTAACAGAGCTAGGCGAATGGTTTCGCAAATGGAGGATAGAGGTAAACCCGGAGAAAAGCGCAGCAATGTTCTTTTCCCGGGCACGCTTCGCTCTCCCAAACGCGCTTGCCTTCGCTTAAAAGCCATCTCGCTCTACGAACAAGAGATCCCTGGGCAAAGTACACCAAATATCTGGGTGTCACCCTAGATCAGAACTTGCGCTTCAACGAGCATATCACTATAGTCCGGAATAGAGCGCGATTTGTGATGGGTCGTCTAGCACCCATGATAGATAAACGAAGCAAAATGTCCCTCAGACACAAGCTTACTCTATATAAAACATGCATCCGCCCGATCATGACATACGCGAGTGTGGTATTCGGCCATGCCAAGACTGCCCTTTTAAAGAAACTGCAAATCGTTCAGAATAAATTCATGCGCAGAGCCGTCGGTGCTCCCCTCTATATGCGTAACGTCGACATCCACCGCGATCTGGAGCTTCCCTCCATCAAAAACTACATTACGTCGCTCTCGCGTAAGTATTTCGATCTAGCGCCGCACCATCGAAATCCCCTCGTCGTGTCCGCGTCCGATTATAAGCCTCGACGAAAGGCTCTCGTGCGACGACCGCGTAACATCCTCATGGACAAGGTCGACGATATCACAAAAACGGCTGGCTCGGATCAGCCCGCCCGCGGTTAGGACGGCAGGCTGGCAGGCACCGACAGACAGACACAGACGGCGGCGTCGACGCCGCCAATCACGATCTCTCCACGTCCCTGCGAGGACGCCAGGAGACACAGCCCCCCATAGGATAGACTAGGCGTGTTGCTGGGAAGTTTCTTTCGCCGTTTCTTCTCTCCCAGCCATAACACGTTGCGAAACGGCAGTAAGATAGTATAGGCTACCGCGAACCGCCGATCCCGGTCCGCCGGGATCCTTCCTCTCGGGCTTTATATTACCCGTCGCCCGCTCTCAATTAGTGCATTGTGTCGCCCTATGGTGGGCATCATTAGATTCATCCCCCTCTCATGGCAACAGTCCAGCCGAGGTGAAACTCCCTAGGGAGCCCCCTCGAGCAAGTTGCCTCCCGGGCTCGAGCGTCTTCGCTTCACAAAGGCACTCGCCCCGAAAACCCCGGTAAAGTTGTGAGGTCTTCGGACCAACAACATAAAGTCAAGTCAATAAAAAAAAAAAAAAAAGGTTTTTGTTACTTACCAACCATAAATACAAATTAAATGTAAATAGGCAATTATTTTTCTAACAAACTTACTGCATTAGAATCCGTTAGAAAGTATTTAAATAACAAATATCAATAACGTTTTATAATGCAATTAATAAACGGTATATAATTGATTTCAAGCAATATAATATTAACATAAACAGTATACCTTACCAATGAAAAGCGTTCATTTTATGTAATTATTACTTATCTAACATTATGTTGCAGATTTATATGTAACCATAAATAATCGTGTTTATTTTTTGTTTTATTCATAATTTTGTCGGTTGTAAACATAGATTTTAGTAGACCGATCATTTCATTGATTAAATAAATTTTGTTTTAAATGCATAACTATTATGTAACAAATAAGCTGGAATTTCAATTTATATCTTATACTAGGATATCCTCGCGACTTCGTCCACGCTGGACTTGAAATTCCCACGGGATTCCCGGGACACAAAGTACATCTAAAAATGTAAGCTTTCATTTTAGAGAAAACTGTGCCGGAATAAGTTAATTTTTATTAATCCGAACAGCTACAAACCGCTCCCGGGAAAATTCTCGCGGAATTCCTAGGATAAAAAATATCACACATTTTATTTCATAAAATTTGCTATCGATCAGTAAAAAAATCACATTGGATTTTTTTTTAAACTGACTGTTTTAAATCAATCTCAGAAAAATTCCCGCGGAATTCCCAGGATAAACAGTAGCTCAGATTTTAAATCTAAGATTTTTCTGTCGATCAACAAAAACCGCATTAAAATCGGTCCAGTAGTTTTTACGTGAATCCCCAACAAACAAAGAGACAAGAAATCTAAAAAATAATAAATTGCATGTTGTTCTCCCTCGTTTATAATTATATTCTATTCCAGTTGCTTTTTTTTAAATAGCTTCAATGAACAGACACGGCATGTTTAGAATTTTATAATATTATAGATAAGAAGACTAGTTGTCCTCATAAAATTATACTCAACAGTAATTAAATCAATATTTGCTAATCACTTTTCTACGCAATATTATAATTGTATTGAATCGGAGTGTATGGTGGAACGTTGATTATGGTTCCTTAGCCATTTTGGCAAAAAAGGAAGTCTTATGAAATCGTTATGCCAGTCCGTCTCTTTGTGACATACAAACACCATTTTTCTCAGAAACTACTGTGTGTATATGGATGGATTTAGTCTGTAAGTTGCTAAACAATGCTGTAGCGGAATCGCGAAAAAAAATTAAGATTATTTTTGGTGATCGCCATGCACGTAAAAGTAGACTGGAAATTTTATTCCAGTAATACATAATCGTCGGGTAGTTGGATCTTCAAAGACAAAATGTTTCCTTATTATTTTTTTTATTTAATTCAATATGCAGCAAGATATGAGCTCCCAAAGTAGTGAACATTGCCTCTAACTTTTGAACTAACAAGTGGAAAGTTCTGGTAAAAACATAGATGGTAAAGCTTAAGTACACTTTCAACGTAAATGGATTTAAACGAGATCGTTTGTATATTTTTGAGACATGGGATATTTTCGAATAAATGTTTTTGTGGTTTCGTACCTAAATGACGGAACCTTTACGGAACCCTTCATAGTTCGTGGAATATTTTATTACTATTTATTTAAATTGAATGAGGTATGAGCAATATGCGTGGGCATCTGATATGATTAGACACACCTGTTTCACCCAGCTGTTGTCAGTACCAGTAAGAGTAAAGTTTAAAATAACTTATACGTTTAGAAATATATTCTTAAATATTAAAGACATGTATAAAATCTTACTAAACAAACAAATGTGAGAATGATATTACTAGTCCCTTTTTAAGCGTTTCAAAGTGATATTAATATCATAAAATGTTCATCGTCATCATCATTATTTAAGAGCTGTGTGTGCTCTTTCGGTGGAGCCTCTTCCAATCTTCTCTATTAAGGGCCAGCTGTTTTATTTCTTTGTATGACACGACACCCACTTTTTCCTTTATTTGATCCATGAACGCTCGCCTTGGCCTTCACTTCCCTTTCCTTGCTTCCACTTTACCTTCGATTCCGTGCTTAAGAAGGTGTCGTGTCGTAGCAAAAGGCCATCTTCAAACATCTTCCCCCTTCTTTCTTCTAGAGTTTTTAAAATTGTGCGCTTCTCCTATACTATACCCTATTCAATACTTCTTCATTGGTCTTCTTTTCTTTCCAACTTATTCTCTCCATGCGTCTCCAACACCACATTTCAAACGCTTCTAATCTGTCGCGATCCCTTTGTGTTATTGTCAATGCTTACCCATATAAAGCAATGCTTGAGATATAAATTTTGATAAAACTTTTCTTGACAGATTGTGCTATTTTGGATCTAAGTAGTTTTTACTAAAATGTTCATCATAGAAATAAAACACTCTATTGAATAACAATAGTAAGATGTAATATTGAGTAGAGAAAACAATAGGCGGGGTCTTCTTATGTCTCGATATACTCGATAACAGAGTTCAGCCTAGGATTATTTTTATCCCGAAAAATAGAATGGTTTTGCGAGGTACGAGGCGGTTAAGTTTTTATAAATTATCCTAGTGAATCTGACTACACTGGTCGTGAAATTTAGATTATATGTAATTTTCGTTATCACGTATGAGCATTGTATATTTATTTTTATATTTAAAATTTTTCTATGGTTAGATTCTTCGTGAATGGGATCCTAAAGTTAAAATGTTAGTTCAATATAAAATATATAAACAATATGATTTGTAACATTACCTAAAATAATAATTGTTGTTATTACCGGATATGTGTGACGGAAGGTATAATTAAATTGTTATTTTTACACATCATATTATAATGTGTATTAATATTAATTAGTCCATATTATTATATGTTTAGGTTATGTATACTTCCTATATATTTTAATACGCTCAATGTGTGATAAATAAAATATTGTGCAGGGTAAAATAAATATACAACAATGAACCGTACCTGTTCTAGTAATTAATCGAGCTCTCAGCTATCTGCGTGCGGCTGCGGTAATAAGTGACAGTATCAAGGTGTAAAGCTTTTTCATTTTTTATTTTCAATCTGTGCTTGTGAACACAGTAACCGCTTAGAGCATATTATTATATACTTTAAGGGCCGATTTTTCAATCATGAGATACAAGTTATCAGTGGACTAAATTATAACCTGACCGAATTCAAAAGTGAAACAATTCAACTGTTTTATTTTTAATTTTCCCATGTTGTACTTTATTCTACAAATAACTTTTATCTGGTGAATGAAACATATACCCTAAGTTAAACACACTAAGATTACGTTTCACATTCCTACGTAATATAATTATTATAATATGTTTATTAAATTAAATTATTCTATAAACACACATCTTTAAAAATAAGTCTGATTTATAAATAAGGTTATTTATTTATTTATCTTTTTAATATATCTTACAAATAGTGAATATTTAAAAAATTGTGTAGCATCAACGTCTGTATGTTTTGTTATTAGGATTTTGCGGATAAATAAACAAAAAAAGACGAAACTTAATTTTAGATAGACAGATAAATAACACTTTATTGTACACCATTACAGAAAACCTTATACCCTAAAAATATTCTAAATGTGCACAATGGGCGGTCTTATCGCTATTAAGCGATCTCTTCCAGACAACAAGTGTCAGGAATAAAACAGATTATATTGGTCAAAGGTGGTATACATAAATATTAGAAAATAAGCAGTTACTTACATATATTTTGTTCATTTATAAACATATAAGTATGTAAAATATTATACGAGTAAAATTATACTTAATAGACATATATAATTATACCTACTGATATCACATGCATAAATATATACATATATATATACATATATATATATATATATATATATATATAATGTATATATATATATATATATATATATACATAAATATACGTAAAAATATCAGACATCACTATGTTGCAGGTAGTGCTTTTTTGGCATGTTCTTAAATATTGTTAGTGATTTAGCTTGTCTAACAGTAACAGGTAGCTCATTCCAGAGTGGAATAGCCTGTACAGTAAAAGAATTATTGTAAAAAGATGAATAATGTTTGGGAGTATTAAGTGTAAGATTCGTAGAAGGTCGTAAATTGTGAGAAGAAGAGATGAATTCAAAGCGTTCTTTGAGATAATACGGGGTTGTGGAGATAAACAACACACTGTAAAGGAGTGAAAGAATATGAGTATTCCGGCGAAAACGAATTGGCAACCACTTGAGTTTTTTACGAAACTCAGAGACGTGGTCATATTTGCGTAACCCAAATATGAACCTTATACAAAAATTTTGGAGGCGCTCAAGTTTATTAAATTGCTCTTGAGTCAAATCAATATAGCTGGCGTCAGCATAATCAAGAATGGGGAGTAGTAAGGACTCTGCAAGCTTAACTTTGGTGGCTATGGACAGGAAGTTTTTCAACCTCCCGAGGGATTTCGAAGAGAGGAAGAGACGTCGACTCAATTCGGTTATGTGGGGTCGCCAAGATAGCTCCCTATCAAATATGAGTCCTAGATTTTTTATTTTCTCACTAACCGGGATATGTGTACCATTAAATATGAAATTTGGTAAGCAGGTCCAGTCAATTCTACACAGCATCCGCGAACTACCTATAATAATTAGCTGAGTTTTCTCGGGATTTACTTGTAGTCCATATGATTTACTCCATTGCGTTATGTGATCGAAGTCGGAGTTTATTGTCAAGACTGCATCTTGTAACGTCGCAACAGGTGATTGTGTATAGATTTGTAAATCGTCTGCATAGAGATGGTAGGTAGAAGTAAGTTGATTAGAGATTGAATTTATAAAAATCGTGAATAGTAAGGGAGATAAAACGCCGCCCTGAGGAACGCCAGCAGAGAGATCACGCCATGACGAATAGTCGTCATCGACTCGAATCCGCTGCCGGCGACCGTACAGGTAACTATGAAACCAGTCGATTACTGTAGGAGATATGTTAATAGAGCTTAGAACCTTAAGCAACAATTCAAAATTTACATTGTTGAAGGCACTGCTGAAATCAAGCAGCGATAAAACAGTCAGCAGACCGTTATCCATGCCATGCCGGATGTCGTCAGTGATTTGGACGAGGGCTGTGGTTGTACTATGGCCAGGACGGAATCCGGATTGATAAGGATTTAAGAGGGAATTGCGGTTCAGGAAGAAACTTAACTGTTGATGAACTAGACGTTCAAGGACTTTAGAAAGGAAGGGGAGTATAGAAATAGGACAGAAATGAGAAATTAAGGTAGGATTTGGTTTTTTTGGAAGAGGAATGACCTGGGCTTCCTTCCAGGCAGTAGGAAAAACACCAGAGGTAATAGAAGCATTAAGGATATCAGTAAGGATAGGATTAATGACATCCAGTATGGGTAAGACCGTATTGCGACTGATGCCATCGCTGCCGACAGCATTAGATGTAATGGATTTTGCTGCTTTTTCAACATCACTATCAGTGAATCGACTAAGAAGAAAAGGAGAATGATTGGGTGTTGGCATAGAAGTGATTTTGTTTAAAGTGTGAGACTTAGTTACTATGTCAAAGTCAGAAGTGGTAGTGAAATGTCGATTTAAATCATCGATGTTGAATATTTTAGAAATTGGACAGTCTGCTTGTTTGCCAACTCCCAAAGTACGAAGAAATTTCCAAACTTTGGCTGGATTATCGTTTTCAACTGATTCATGGATGTAACGGCGTTGAGCGTCCCTACACATCCTATTGCAGCGATTACGAATCATGACAAAGGCCGTTTTGTTTTCCTCTGTTGGTTTCATTTTATACCTAGTTTTAGCCTTAGACTTCTTATACATTAGTAATCTAATATCGGCTGTGAGCCACGGTGCTGGCAGATGCTTGACCTTGATACGGCGTAGAGGCGCATGAGTATCGTACAGCTTTATCAGAGCTGCATGAAACGCATGCACCTTCTCATCAATGGCTGATACATTGAGGACCCTGACCAGTCGACTTCCTAGGCATCCTTAAGAAGAGCGTCCAGGTCCATACCACCAAAGTTGCGCTGAAGTATGACTTTGGGCTTGGCTTTCGGCGGATGCAGATTATAAGAGAGGAAAATCAAATCGTGATATGAAAATGCATCCGCCGGGCACTGACCATGATTAGAAACATGAGAAAGCGATGAAATCAATATTAGATCAAGAAGAGAAGGGTTTGAGTTAGGAAAGTGATGCGTTGCACTCAGTGGAAGAATATGTAAGTTAAGATATTATATTATATATATTATATATGTAAGATATTATATCGGTTCAACCGGCCTGTCTGTCTATCTGTCAGTTCGTCTGTATATCACGGCTATTTTATGTGAGACGTCGTCATATCATCTATACACATGTAGTTAACATTTCCAAAGAACGAAAAGAATTTCCTATATGTACAAAGTAAAATCTAATTTTATGAACTTTTTTTTTATTGTCCGAAGAAGGCAATTTAGAAGAAGAAGGTGGCTACCGGCGCCTATGGACGTTTGCAATACCAGAGGCGTTGCCAACGCGTTGCCGGCCTCTAAAAAACTTTATAACGCCCTTCTTAAACGACCCCATGTCGAAGCGCAGAGGGAAAACCTCGGCGAGAAGCTCTCTCCTGATCATTGTTTTAACACTCACTCACTTACTCACTTCACACTTTTAACCCTTTAACTATAAGGAGGAAAATTATAAAAATTAGAAAAGTAAAATTTAGACAAGAAAACCGTTATTCATAGCAGTTATACCAGGCTTATTAAAAATAAAAAAATAAAAAAGTGGTTTTCATAGTCGCATTCAGAATTAAATTATGATACTTTTTTAATTCACACCTAGCTTGCGTGGACATATAGCAACTCCTTTTTCACAAAAAATCACACAGTACGCTCACAACGAGCCGAGAAATGGCCGGTTCCTATACCTTACCATTTTTTTTAAATTGCGTGAGTTCAGCAGAGAGGCAGACGGCTTACCTGATGGAAGACGGTTATCATCGCCTATGGACACTTACAACACCAAAGATGCTATAAATGTGCTGCTGCTCTCTAAGCGAGATTGGAATCTGGCCACTAATACTGGAACGCAACTCAAGGTTGTTATGGTACATATTCTAGACCAGGGGTGGTAGCCATCCAGAGGGGTAAATATCCTACCACCTGGCTGTGGGTTGTTTTGTCGCCTCTTAAGACAGGCCGCTCGACCGCAGGAAATTATATTCTTTCTCTGTTCGTGCACGGATAGGATCGTTAGCCTTACTATCGGTTTAAATTTGACATAAGCTAGATACAAGTAATATCAAATTTCAACCGATGGTAAGACAAGTGAATGAACAGTAAGATATAGTATCTGGCCAAAAACGACGGTTAATGTCGGCGACGTACACATTAGATCACGTTACTGTATCCGCTCGGTTACAGTTATGGCTAGCAGATGAGTACGCGGCTAAGTGTGCGACAATGACAAAATATATAACAATACTTTAGTTCTTTTGTCTATGAATCACATAATATTTACATTAATAATATAATTGTCCACGCAACGTATGCCATTGACTTCAAATAGGTTGGAAATTTCATCAAAATAATGACTTTCGAGCTTCATTTCGTTCTAGGTGTGAGAACATAATTATCTAAGTATTTTTTTGTTACAGAACCAGTTTATGCTGGAATACGTCACTCAGGTATTGATTCTAGAGAAATTGAGTTGAAATGGCTTTATTATTATAAATGTACAGAATTTTCATTTCGTATTCTCCCGCCCGCACTACGCATCGCCAGTTACTGTGAGATGATTTATTTTAATGTAACAAATTTTTACTATTGCAAGTTCATGAAAATCTTTTCTCACTCACAAACATTTTTGTTTGCAATCCTACTGGTTTTCGAGTCACACCCTACGCGGCAGCTCTAGTTTACTTACATAAAAACTTAATTAGGCTATATATATATATCTTCAGTGAAAAGTGATAGTGAAAACCGCTTACAAATCCGCGGCCTGTTATAGGAGCAGTTAGTGGATACACAGGCAGACAGACGCGGAAAGCGACTTTGTTTATACTAGGTATTCTTCTTCCATGATACTATGTCAATATTAATAATACTAGAACATGCCCGCGACTTTGTCCACGCTTGACTTGAAATTCCCACGTGATACACGGGACACAAAGTATCGCAATATTTAAAAAGAGAATGTAAGCTGTCGTTTTAGTGGAAATTGTATCGGAATAAACTAATTTTTATGCACCCGAATAACTGCAAATCTCTACTGGGTAAATTCCCACGGGATTCCCGGGATAAAAAATCACACATTTTATTACATAAAATTTGCTATCGATCGGTGAAAAAATCATATTGGAATAAGTTTCTTTTTAATCGGGCCATTTTAAATCATTCCCTGAAAAATTACCGCGAGATTCCCAGGATAAAGAGTAGGGCAGATTTTAAGTTTAAGAATTTGCTGTCGATCAGCGAAAACCACATCGAAATCGGCCCAGTACTTTTTACGTGAATTCCGAACAAACAGATAAACAGACAGACAAGAAATGTTGTTTGAAATAGCTTCAACAGACACGGTATGTTTAGAATTTTATAATATTATAGATTTGATAGCTTTTGTGGATGACTAGAAGCATATTTACAAATAAATAGCCCAAAAACGATACAATTTTTATATCTGAATGAATTCGTATAAATAACTGTCTTAAATCGGACCGTGAGAACTTTGTTATCATGGTAATTACTGCTGCCCATTTTAACTTTTCTTAAGAAAAAATATTTTTATAAGGTATCTGTAATTCAAAACTTTTCATGACTTTGTTGATCTGACTTGTTGTTGTACACTTCTTTACATTCAACAAACTTTTAGTAAAGGCTTCATTAATGCTTTTGGATTATTATTTCTGTGATCTTAATGTATTAGTTGTTTTATTATTTGATTAGCCCCAGATGAAAAATCTGGGGCTCGTTTTCGATGGGAAATGGCTGTTCAAAAGTCGCTTTCAACAGCTTGTTCCTAAGTTGATAAGGTCCGCATGCGTCCTGGCGTGATTTCTCCCCAACGTGGGGGAACCAGGCGGAACGGTGCCACGAGTAGTTGAGAACGCCTGTATCAGAGTCTCACACTAGCCGTGCGGCGCTTAATCTCGCCGCGTAAGTGCATGTGCAGTGTGTGCCTTATGTCTATACCTATTAAATTTATTTAATGCGTATCATAATATATAGACTAATGTACAGCCGCGTACATATTGAGACAACGAAGGCTTGCGAACTCCCTTTATTGGTTCAATGAGTTCGAGGCATAACAGGATAATATTATAGTGACATTATTAGATCCGTCTGGGATAGTGTCGTGCGTGCGCTGGGACTATTGACGGCGTTGATGCCAAAATGTATAATTACACAATATATAAATAGATAACAGAAATTCGTACATCCAAGACGAGGCTGAATGAACGGCCGTCTTAGTCACGCGACGGGTGTTACGTAAAATAGAGTTTCCACAATCTTGGTTCGCTTGTTTGCAGTAAAAAGGTTTCTGACGTGTTAATTGCATTGCAGTACAGCTAATTACAATATTAAGTTTTGATTCGTATCGAGAAACCGGCTTTGGCGTGTTAAGGACAGTTATATCGAGTTGCATTCGCAACTGCTGTGTTTAATGTGTATGTTGTTGAATGTGTTGTCATGCAATTATCGAAGCGTAACAATAAACGTGGTTGGATTTCACTAACCACAGGAGATCATGTGGTAATTTTTATGTATTATTAATTATCGCAAGTTATCTGATATCGTGCCTGTTTCTTCTTCTTTTTAAGTTTCCGTAGCCAATTTACTATATAGAATCCTTGTGAAATTCTTACCTCTTCTTGCACAGAAACTAGGTACTAGGGCTATATTGATGAAATGTATTAAAAAGGTATATGATATACGTTGCTGGAAAATTAAACATTAAAGGTGGTCGATCAATTTTTTTTGTGTACTGAATTTTGTCCATCCGGCTTTATATGTCGCAGTAACTTTTCACAGAAACGAATAGGACTATTTTAATGAAATTCAATAAGAAGGTATATCATATAATACATTCTGTCAAAAACATATCGGGAATGGATGATTTGTTTGTGGTTCCAAATTCAATATTTTTTGTTGTTAGATTGGCACAACTGTTTTTCATTTTGGCTCGGAGTTTGAGTTACATCGGTCATTTAGATTAAATACAGTGCTGTTTGTAGTTAAACCATATCTAGTGTGTACTGCGAATTTCATAATGGACAAAAACATCGAACAAAGAGTTTGTCTTCAATTTTGCATCGCCAATGGAATTTCGTGTTCGGAGACACTGAAAATGTTATAGAAGGCTTACGGTGAATTAAATTTTTCAAAAACACGTGGTTATGAGTGGTACGAAGCTTTCAAAACCGGTCGAGATATGCTGGAAGATTTGCCTCGCCCTTGTAGGCCATCAACGTCTTCAACTGAAGTTAATATGGCAAAAGTGAAGGAAATAGTGACTGAAAATCCTCATTTAAGTTTGAGAGAAATAGCCGCTGAACTTTCTGTCTCTCAAGAGTCGATCCGTATCATTTTAAATAATCACTTGGGTATGAAACATGTTTACGCTCTGATAGCCACAAATCTCAAAAGACCTGAATTTTCTCCAAAAACTCAATCGCATAAGAGTCACTGAGGACATGCTAGAACGAGTCAATTCATGAAACGCATTGATACTGGTGACGAGACGTGGGTTTACGAGTTTGACATGCAAACTAGTCAACAAGCTTCGGAGTGGCGCCTCCCAACTGAACCGAAACCAAAAAACCACACCAAAGTTGTCCAAAAGTCAAAGTCATGTTGACTGTTTTCTGACTATCACGGTGTTGTACACTCGGAATTCTTACCGAATTCTTCGCACAAGGCCATCATTGTGACCGATTTTTTGACCAAAAACTCAACAAATACCATCGAGCAACCACCTTATTCACCAGATATGGCTCCAGCAGCCTTCTTTCTTTTTCCTAAACTCAAATTACCACTTCGTGGCACCCGATTTCATTCGGTAGAAGACATAAAGGAGAATTCGCGACGTGAACTAAACTCATTTACGGAAAAAGCGTTTAAAAAATGTTTTGAAGATTGGATTATTCGTTGGCGTAAGTGTATCGTTTCTGAAGAAGCATACTTGAAGGTGATAAAATAAATTTGAATGAATAACTAAAATTTTGTGTATTATTTTAGAAAGTCAATTAATAAGGATGTATTTATTAGGTCGTCGTTCCCTAGAGGTGAAAAATTTTCTCCGGGACCCGTCATAGCTCGCAGAATGCCACAAACATGCCAGACTTTACATGAAAATAAAATTGCTTAGCAAAACATCACTCTTGAAATTTCCACCAACTCTTGCCTGTTTCTTTCTCTCGCAGTTTGCGTCGAGAAGGAACATTCAAGGAGGCGGCATATTCGTTTAAACGACCAATTTGAAGTCCAACAACAGTTTTATTGAGTGGATCACGCAATAGGAGAGCCGAGGCAAACAACCCCGCCTACACTCACAATGCTTGCCATACGGATATATAATATATTTACGTACATATCAGGGTTGACGATTTGTTGTTTACGTCGTCGCATAAGATAGGAACAATTTAAAGAACGAAATAATCATTTCATGGTCAAAATAAGTTTTACTTATCTATACGATTACAAGTTATTAAATAAAATCTTTGAAAAACAAAAAAAGCGCCTTTTTCTTTTTTTGACGAGGAGATATGGACCCACGGTCATCTCACCGTGTGGGAACCACGGTGAGGGCATCTGAAGGCTTGCCGACCTGTTACCGGAATACGCACTAAAACTTTTGTTCCTTCCTGTCGGCTATAGCCGCGGCCGCGGGAAGTGGCTATCGTCTGCTCAGCATAAGCCCTAGCAGGTCCCAGCCAAAAAGGCCTCATACATTGTCATCGCAGGACAAAATGCACCCCGCGGCGAAAGAATGCGGAGCGCGGAAAAACTACGCTCCCTCATCCAGTGGTCCATGAGACGGCGCTGAAGGAAGTTATACGTGTCCCTACATGTATTTTGAACAAAAGCCACAGCAAGAATAAGACGCTTTAGTACATTGTGAAATGAAGAGTAAGCACCGGTAATGTTAATACCGGGACTATCCAACCTAAACCAGTGGCCACCGCAAACATTCAGATAGTTACAGTAGTTGACACCCACACGTTCTTATACATGTTCACGTCAGATTAATGTGTGTATACCTGTTATAACAGGCGCCACCGATTCGCCGTTCGGAATCGTGTGAAAAATATTCACTTTTAAAATATTAATTTTATGCATACATTTAAATACTTCTTGTGGCACCTTATATTCATATGAAAACGGTTTCCGTTCATTTATTGAAATTTATAAATTCTTGGTAGGATGAAAGTTGCTTTGCAGCAAAATTTCACAGTTGATTTGAAATTCAAAAAAACTACTGGTCGATTAAATCGAACCAAATTGCCGATGCATTAACATTAATTAGAGAGTTCAATGACCGATGACCAGCTGTTACTTAATTTCGATTTGAATCTAGTTTATTTATAACACCTGATTACTGAAAAAAATCTCTACAGTAGTCGCCTTGTATGAACATACATATTTTGGCATTCCATATTTGATTTATAAAAAAAGCCTGAGATAGATAAATATGTAGTAAAAGAAATTTTTGCTGCACATTATTGCTGGGGAGTGTCTTGCTGTTTTTTCTCAAACAGCGATAACACGTTGCGAAGCGGTGTACATCCATAGAATAGGAAGTAGACTTAATTTGTAACTTGTATGTATGTACCTTTAATAATGTTCTCCAGAGGAATTTACTTAGAATAAAAACTTTAGAATTTGAATTCAAAGTTTTTATTTAAATCTAATTTTAGAATATATTTTTGAACAATGAACCTTCTATTCTACTGTAGCAGTTATACTAATATAACTGATATAGTTACACAGTTGGTATTAAATTGGAAAGTATAAGTGACAATTTAGACCTGACAACTGTAAACTAGGCACTGTGATAGAATCATATACTATTACGTGTAAAATAATTGTCTGGCCGGACGCCTACGCATTGGGTCGTTCCGCTAATAGAAGGCACGCGGCCCCGTTGGGCGAATTCAATAGATTAATTCATACTATTATACTAGAACATTTTAGATAGCGTAGAAAATAACGTGATCATTTCACAATAATGAAATGGCCCAATAATTGCTTGACAACCAATGCATATTTATTGATGTATAAGTTAAAGTTTTTATGATCTAGATGTTTGCGCACGGCTTCGTTCACAGTAATGTAGCTTTTTAAATCAATTTCAATTTTTTTTTATACCCCAAAAACTATCAACATTTTTTCTTGATGAAAGGTACCCCATGCCACCCTGAACAAAAATGTCATCATGGCGACTTAATATTGTATGTTTGTTAGTGAATGGTCGACGAAAGGTATCCTATGCTCTTTTCTGTATTCCCTCCCAACCACGTGTATACAAAAAGTCCTGATGATCGGTTGAGTAACTAATGCGTGTAAGCGTAACGTGGAAATAAATAGACAAACTCAGATTCGCATTTATAATATTAATTATTATATGTACTTACAGGATTTCGAAAAATGAGCGAAATTTCAGGAAAGTCGCTGTAATAGTTCTAAAAATAAAAAGTATCAAAATCCCTAATTATTCAATCGTCCTCCAGTGTGGTGAAAACTACTGTTAGGTCATGTAGTAGTGTAAAAAATTCCATAGCCGATCAAGTGTTTTTTTTTGTCTAGCAATATAAAACACGTGTGATGCTATATCGAGTTAATTATATAATAACTTTGTAAGTAATGGAATAATAATATTTCACTTTTTTATTGTAAAATACAGCTAAAATAATTTAGATCCTTATCGCCCATATCTGCGTTGATGGCCAAATTATGAATATATAGAAAACCGGAAATCTATGAGTAATGTATTAAAGAATACTTTTTGTAAAGTAGCTCTCCTGTACAATTTTATATATGTCGCTTACGATGTTCTTCCATAATAGGCTCGATATGTCTGAATATTGAAACAAAACATTAAGCCAATGTTTTGTCTATTTGTATAAATCAACCAAAGTGATTCATATAAACATAAACTTCAATCATTATCATATCAATATCATAGAACATCATCGTATTATTTCAGTTCTATGTCTTTCAACTACCAAATGATTCAACTTCGTAGATTCGTCTTAAATCAGCATTAGGTAACGTACACAATTGTATGTTGTCAGTTAACCCTTGTCCACTGCTGGACGTAGGTCTCCCCAAGGTTGCGCCATCTGTCCCGATCCTCCTGTTCGCATTCAGCCCCGGCGACATCATCGAGCTGGAGGGGTTTTGCACTACGTTTGCTGAGACGCGGTTTCCACTCCAGGACTCGTCTGTTCCGTCGGTTATCATGCCTCCATAATTCGCTGAGCGGCCTTAAGTTTGTGCAACAACCCTACTGTAAGTGTCCATGTCTCGACACCATACGTCATTACTGGTAGGAGGCAATGCTTGAAGACCTTCGTCTTCAAAAATTGCTTTATATAATTACGTAAATGTATAAAGAATTCCATTATTGCGAAATAAGTAATTTCGTCTATAGTTATATAAAACACGTGTGATTATATGTCCAAGGTATTAAAATAAAACATTTGCTAAAATTGTGCGGATGTGAGCCGGATATCAGCAATGTCCTCCCCACAAGCGCCCCGAGTCTAAATTGGCATATTTTTGGGCTCTGCATTAATAAATAGCCTCTTCGTATCCGGGTCGTGTTAAAATGTCTATAAACAGATCTGGATTATCCAGAAATCGATAAGCAATTTTTAGTTCTAGCTCTCAACTAGCCTGTTTTACTGGTGTTCATTAACTTGAAGTCTGTAAAATGAGTTCACATTTCACCGACTTCGCAATGATATTAAAACGACAAATAAGTATAAGTATTATATTGTTGTATAAAATATAAAATAGTAACTAAAAAAAACAAAAATAAACATTTTGTTTTTGTAGTTAATTTAGTGTTATTCTTGAAATTGTTTGTGTGTTTTATAAAAACTTATTTAATTTTCATTGTTATACGAATCTATTAACACATTAAAAACATACATAATTTACTTAAATTGTTACATAACTTCTACGATATCAGTAAGTATTTTGAAACAATTACTAATGATAACTATAGTAATACCTACATACTTGGTCACGTTAGTGGTAAAAATGTTATCGTGTCGGTTTATTCCTTAATGACTTCAATTAAAAAGCGAAAAATCTTTATGAAATGTTTCCTCTCTTTTGTCAATTATTTTGGTGAGCTTTTGATCGTTTAATAACATTTTGTTACATATAAGATCTTTTTGAAGTGAAACTTCTTTAGAATCGTTGTGATTTGAAACTCGTTAAAAGGAAAAAAAGCGACACTAAAATGAGATATTTAATAATTTAAACACTATGCTGTTAAAGATAGAGTTGTGAAATATTTTGAAGTTCATAAATCAAATTGAAACTAGAGCATTTGTTTCCTAGTTTAGTTATCATAAGCCTCTCGGGTCATTTGTTCAAAGTGAAAACATTGAATATGAATAATATGTGTTATTATATATTTTAAATATCTAATATATGAAATTTAATATTTTGCATTAAAATGTAAAACAATTTTTGAGCTTGGTAAAAATATTAAACTTTATAATTATCTTAATACTCCTGTGTACTACTCTTCTATATTTATATCATTCTCTCGTAGGCTACTTTTCTGACGTTTCAAACACATAATTTGTTTATTTTATAGCTGGAATACAGCAGATAGACTCGCCTCATTCAATCCCACCTCATGGTTCTAATAAATAATAATAATAATTAAATACACATACAAACAAACGAGGTTTAAGCGTTCCACGTTGTTTTAATATTTGAACTAAATTAGCACATTATGTGCATATCCTCTTATTATATAAAAAATACATTCCCAATAACCATGAAAATATTCTTTAATTTTACCAAGAAACAAAATAAATAATGGAAATAATTACTATCCAGTAAAAAACGTAATGTATAAAAAAATCTACATAAATATATTTTTACATAGGTTACTGTGCTGTCGTTTTTTGAAGTTTCATCATTAAAGAAATACTTCTGCATATCAAATAAGTTAAAAATTAAATTTTTCCGTACCTTTAACTTTTGAGTGATTTAATCTAACAAAATATGTTTTAAATTATAAGATTTTAAAAAGCAGAAATAAAATTAAATATCTGCGGCGCCATTTAGCAGTTACCATTATATAAGGATACTCATGTAGGAATTAAGTTTTCAGAGTACTTACATTAATTTCTTAAACTATTCCTACATAGTATTTTTCTTGTAGGTTTCTAGTTCGTAACACGAAACTACTAACCTGCGAATAGCGACACCCGATATCGATTTCAAATACGTGCTATGAATTAAATAATAATTACGATTTATATTATTTGTCAATAGGTTTGCAACGTTAATGAGATTATCAAATGTGTTTATCAGTTAATAACAACGATTACAAATGAATATACAAGAATTTACGTCAATAGCAATTTAAAATAGAATATCAAGTTGTAATCAATACGGCTGATAAATCATGACAATTTAGCTAAGTACAATGTTCTGTTTGATATAATATGTGAATTGGATCACTATATGATAAGATCATTCATTATTGAAATATGACTAACTCTACTACGCTTTAGATATAGTATACCACTTTTTCTAGTGAAGAAGATATTTTCAAGTAAACCAGACGGTTGATAATTTTTTTTCCGCGAGATTGGCAGAATATTCTCTTTTTTTCTTTCCATACTTTTATATATTAGAATAATACTCACAGACCACAAATCATCTCATCTTTACTTTTTATCCATCTATCAATTCAGTTCTTTGTCATACGAGCTACTTCCCTCTTTATTACATGCCTTTACCATATTTTCTTCTTCTCAATTGTTAATCATGAATGCAATTTAATAACAATTCTTATCGTATATATTTTCGTTATATCACTCATATGTCTCAGTTTTCTTATCTGTAATAAAACGATACTCCCAGAGCAGTCAAAAGTACATGACGGCGTAAAGGTTGAACATTAGGATAGATGAACTTCTTAAAATAGAATCCAGCGTATTAATAAGAAACTCAATATTTTCCAGTTATTTACGACCCTGACTAAGTATTTCTGTTCGACTTTTGATCTATAAATGTTTATCAGTCGCATCTAGTCAAGGATAGTCTAGATATTTACCTAAGACTAACGAGTGATCAATCAATGATCCGAACTCATCAATAAGCAGTGGCCCTGCCAAGAACTTTCTCGACTCGCCAATAATTTAGTACGCACGCCAGTATAATCTCAATTCATGTATTCAGAGTGAATTGTTAGATTACTACTTATAAAACGTAATAAAACGATACTCCCAGAGCAGTCAAAAGTACATGACGGCGTAAAGGATGAACATTAGGATAGATGAACTTCTTAAAATAGAATCCAGCGTATTAATAAGAAACTCAATATTTTCCAGTTATTTACGACCCTGATTAAGTATTTCTGTTCGACTTTTGATCTATAAATGTTTATCAGTCGCATCTAGTCAAGGATAGTCTAGATATTTACCTAAGACTAACGAGTGATCAATCAATGATCCGAACTCATCAATAAGCAGTGGCCCTGCCAAGAACTTTCTCGACTCGCCAACAATTTAGTACACACGCCAGTATAATCTCAATTCATGTATTCAGAGTGAATTATTAGATTAATACTTATAAAACGTAATAAAACGATACTCCCAGAGCAGTCAAAAGTACATGACGGCGTAAAGGATGAACATTAGGATAGATGAACTTCTTAAAATAGAATCCAGCGTATTAATAAGAAACTCAATATTTTCCAGTTATTTACGACCCTGATTAACAACGAGACAACAGACAAAAAGCGTTTTTAGATCGATTTCTCAGCCCTTGTTACAGTAATTATACATACTTTACTGTGGTGAAAAAAATATGTCAATCTTGATCATATTTCTGAGGTAACCCATGTACTCAAAACGCATTTTCGATAATTTTTTTCGATAGAAAATAATTGCAAAGTAACCTCTAAACGTGTTCTTCAATCTTGTGTATTGTTATTAATGTTAATCGTACATCGCTAAAATAAATAACAGTAACGTATCATATTATAAGAAATATAATCATTATAGTTTTTTTATTCGGTTACTTAGAGAATTTGCAAGTAATTAATTATTTTATTATAAATGACTTCAAAAATCACGCTTGCCGGTCCCAATATATGGAATTTATCAATACGCCCGAGGGCTTGGTGTTGTGTACACGCGTCGCTTTGCTCGAGCGTGCTATTCGAAATTAAATTTTAAATAAATGAAGGAGCAATAATAACCAGAATTTCGAGCCGATTGAGCTATACTTATTTGGCGTATACGGTAGAGGACTGGTCTAAATCATAGTCAGTGTGAGCTCGAACCCTACTAGCTTCGCTTGATCTAGTAGAATTTTTTATTTTTATATCAAAGTTGATAAAATGGTTTTTTTCTCGTCTTAAATAATTTTATAAAATGCAATAAAAATACTTTTTTATATTTTATTTCATCTGGACTTTTTTACTGTTGTCAATAAAATGTATTTAAATCAATCTTACCTGTAACATTAAAATTCGAAAGCGCCATCTATGTTTCTCAATAGAAATGATGTAGACATGTGGATAATTGGACCTACTTATGCAAAATAGAACCAACCCACATACTAACAGTTTTGAGAAAAAGCCGTTTTTATTAAAATTTTGCATACAAAAAAACGTGTCTATATTTTGGAAAAAAATTTAGAATATTGTATATTATATTTTGTCCTATATATTCAAATACAGTTTTAATGTAAATAATTTCAAATTACATAGTATCCAAACAAAAACCTCGATGATTCTTTTTAGTAAAATTATTTGTGTGTGGATTGGTCCCTTGTTATTACGTTGGCATAGTTTGATGGAAAAATAAAAGAATAACTCATTTATTTATTTATATTTCTTTAAAAAAAGACATATTTCTTTTAATTATATAGTTTTTTTCATAACAATATTAATTTTACAAAAACACAATTAGAAAACTAATAATTTTCAAAATTTAAAAACTTTTTTTAAATATTACATAACATATACTGATTTTTGATATGAAAATTGATTTCTAATTAAGGGTTTTAATTATGTTATGTTCAAACTATTATAAACTTCATGTTCTATAAATAAATATTTAATTGTACTATTTAAAAAAATAGAAAAAGTTTTATGAAACAACTTAAACTTTTGTAACCTCAACATAAGATTTGCATACCTTGTCTGTCATTATCTCCATTATCAGACTGATTCAGACAGCTAATATCATATTCTGTATTCTTGTATTCACTCTCTTCATGGTTGGACATAAAATAGTAGGTATTAATTTTATTTGGCAAAGAAGTCGCATCACAGCAACAACAGCGTTCCTTTCTGTGATGCCGATTTTTCACGTAATGTTGCCATTGCAATCGCCAATATTAGTTAGTTACCAAATTAGTTGGTAAAAGTTTTTTTTTATTTAGTTTAGTTTGTAAAAGTTCTACATATAATAAATAGTCCACAAGATGTATACCTTTTGAGACAAAATAAATTAAATTAAAAAAGTAATAAATTCCACAGCCTATGTAGCTATCATTGACTGGATAAATAATTATATCAAGAAATTTATTTAACAACACAGATTCAAGGGACATGATTACTTAGATGTTATAAAAATAATTATTTCAACAAGAAACCAAGTAATACGAGTCTTTGTGAAAATATAGGATTATTTGATTTTCAATACGCAAACAAGAACCAACCGGCATGGTTCTATTTGATAGATAAAAAATAAAAATAATACAAGGAACCATGCAGTCTGATCCTTTATGAAAAAATATAAATTGTAAACCTTTTAGGTTTTTGGATTACCATGGGTCATGGATCTTGTTAGTTTATTATACTTTTGGTGTTTTGTGGGTTAGCTACTTTGTGATAAAAATGTTTTATTCTGTAGATGTAGTCAGATCGTTATGATTCTTATTGAGTCGATAGAAGGTGCATTTTGAAAACCTTCTGCATCCTTAACCCAATTTTAGCATGTTTGTGGATTGGTTCTGTTTTGCATAAGTAGGTCCAATTAGAATTATGAAGATCAGAGTTCATATTTCAAGTTAGAGTGCTCCCTCCATTTTCCTTTTATAACTATTTTTTTTATTTAGCCCTATTATGTTTTATCTATTATTATTATTTTATAGTTCTTATCTATACAGATAAATAAAAGTGAAGTGCCTGTTTTTAATCTCGAAATAAAAACTAAAAATTGGACCAGGAGATTTCGAAAATGCTATTTTTAGAATTTTTGTCTGTCTGTCTGAATGTTCCGGCTAATCTCTGAAACAGCTCGGTCGATTTTGACGTAATTTTCATTGGCAGATAGCTGATGTTATAAGAAGTAACTTAGGCTACGTTTTTAGGGTTCCGCAAAAAAAACCAAAAGTATATTTGTCTCTCTGTTTTTATCCTTTTATGGAAAGACTATTGAACCGATTTGGCTGAAACTGGGTACATATGTAATTTTGAAAACGGACCAGACAGACAGACAGAGTTACTTTCGCATTTATATTAATATATACCTATATATGGATTCATTGTTGTTCCATAATACAATTACATCATTTTAATAAAGTTTACCTGTCTAAAAAATTGTTGAAAAATAAAAAGAAACGTACAGCCCGAAAAGGATTCGAACCCTGTACCTCCTAGTTACTATTGCGCTCAGTAAACCGTTGAGCTAAAGACGCTTAAGAAGTTATGTCAAAATTACAATACCAATTAAGCATATAAACGATCTGTCTCACTTTAGGATATTTTGTCTCGCTCTCGTGCTCGTCAGCCTTAGAATGAAATAAATTGAATCAGTTGGTATGGACGCGGTGCACGTAGGTATGTTCAGTTGCAATATTTCGCCATGCTCGAAGTTTTATTACGCGCTGTTCCATCGAAGTAAATATCGGCCGTGCGGGGTTGATTTTCTGAAACACCAATTTGAATCAGGTCTACATAACCTCTTAAGTATTTCTGTTCTACTTTTGATCTACAAATGTTTATCAGTCGCATCTAGTCAAGGATAGTCTAGACATTTACCTAAGACTAACGAGTGATCAATCAATCATCCGAACTCGTCAATAAGCAGTGGCTCTGCCAAGAACTTTCTCGACTCGCCAACAATTTAGTACGCACGCCAGTATAACCTCAATTCATGTATTCAGAGTAAATTATTAGATTAAGACTTATAAAACGTACGACTTTTGAAACAAACAAAGTTATTTATTTATTTTGTTAAAAGGCATGAAATTTTCGACGCTAATTACGTTTGGCATGTTTGAATCACACTTCAAAGGTAAAAAACTTTTTAACTTCAACGGTATTACGTATCGTCTAACGTAATAATGCGGGCAACATTTTTAATATAACATTAATATCCCACAAAGTACTAACTACTAAAACTCTTTTTGGAAAGTGAAGAGTAAGACTTTTTTTCTATAATAAATAAAATTCACATAAAATATTTACCGAGAAGTTATACAATAAATATATCATCTAAACTTTTCATTATATACGCTATGTTGACTTTAGAATTTCTTATCTGCACTTATAAAATCTTTGTGCATAATATTCCGATGACATAAGCAGAATAGCAGTGGGTTTCTAAACAGGCGATTTGTCTGATTTGCCCTGCAGTAGGTGTATTACTTGCAAACATGTCGATGGTGACCTCGTGTAAACAGTTATTGCTTCTCGTTTTAGATTCAATTCGTGATTGTTACACGCGTAGGCAAACGCCAGCGACCCTTGAATACTAAGTGTCAGATCTGAGTGGCCGCGTGACTAACCTGCTAGAAGGAATTACCAGTGCCAACGATTGTATGCAAAATAACGCCGCCCGCGCAGGCGGCACGACCAGCCTCTAACCAGAGTCTAACCGATCCGATTGATCCGCGAATGGCGCACAATACAATTTAATCAGCATAACGATTATTGACAAACTTGGTATAGAGACCTTGAACGTGAAACAAGGAAATCGACCTTTAAAATCGACTGCGGCCACCGGCTACTCGGATCATGCAAGGCATTTTTTATTGCTCTCGCGTCACCAAATTGCAACTAATTATAAATGTTGTAGGTAAAACGGCTTAGTATATTTTGAAAACAAGTTCATCTCGGTTAAACTTTAAAAAAAGTAGATATCGTATAAGAATAATATTTATAATAAAGTGTAAACGAGAAGAATTTTAACAAACATGTGATACGATTTTATGTAATCTTTCACATGACCGCTGACCTTACGATAGTATTTTATATAAACAATAATAAATTTATCCACTTTTGTTTTTATATTATATGATTTCGCTACAAATAAACAATTTTATCAATATTCATAAATGTCATGTTTTATTTTAAAATAGATCTCCTCACGGTCGGCACGTGTATAACGTTGTGTGAAAAACCATTTTGTCTAATATCGTGGTTGGGATATCTATGTCATGAAGATCCTTCTTGGTGACATAGCTATCCCAGCATATAAGAGGAAATGGCCCGGACAACAGAATATAGATCTCTTCTTCTATAGCCTTCAGAGTCAATAAGGAGGTTAAGGCCTCGAAGTTAACCTGTTTTCCCGTACTCCAACTCGGCAGATAAAATGGGCATTTGCATACAATTTGCAGAGCTATATAGGTGGCGTGCTAACATTGGATAGTGTAAACTCAGTTAGGCAGTTAGTGATCCATTCTAGTACGATCGTACGGGCTCTACCACGCTCGCTTATCTAATGCACTAGCTAGCGCATCAGATTTAGCACTCGGCAAATTGGATAATGTAATGTCCGCTTAATTACTATCTGTGACTGTGTTCAAAGCCATTGAAGCTTTCTTAAGGATTCTCTATATTCTCGCAAGAACGCGAGAAGAGTGCAAGAACGAAAATGTAGAAGGAGTTCTCGTGTATTTTTTCACGTTTCCGCGCTGTTCTCTTGAGGTTTAAGAATGTAAAGAGCCTTTCAGGTTCTCGTTGATCAATGTATGATACGTCTGTTGGAGGTCACGCGCTTTGCAATGGTTCGTATATGGGTAAATTGAGGTAGGTATGGGTAGCTACATAATATCTTTAGGCGGCCACGTGCGGATTCTGGAGGTCTATCAGCGGCTTTGCGCACTTTGAGACTTCGCGAGATATCGCTCTTGTCAGGCGAGCGTGTAGGATTGTCATCATCATTGTGAGTGATTGGCAGCTAGGAGGGTTAATGCTCGGGCGTGTAATGGGGCAATCTCTTGGACGGATGTGTGGCGACTGTCGTCGGCGTAATCAAACATTCGCCGCGCAAACATCAGCACAAATTATAAATATGAGCAAAGTGCAGATTGTACTGGAAAGCAGATCTTATCTACCGCCGAAATTTATAACTTCCAGGCAAAAACTATATGAAGAGTATTATTTTACCAACGGAAAATGATATATGGGTACACTGAATTTACGGTCAATGTCCCTTGTAATTTAATCAGTACTTAATATTTAAAAACATTGTCTGAAGTTACGGTAATTTACGATGATATTTGATAAAAAGATACTATAGAAAAAGACCTTAAGAAAACGTTTCATAAAATACTTTTCATTTTAATTTCAGTCTCTAAATCTTTTCATGCGATATATACTGGTGGACATGACGATTTTATAAGGGTTCCATTTTGTTAAAATGGCTAGGGAACCCCCTAAAAACGAGTTAGATCATTTTTATTCCGAAGCTAGCAAGACGGCCCAGCTCATGGAAAGTGGTTTCCGTCGCCTATAGATGTTTGCAACATCAATGGCGAAGTTAACTCGTTGCCATCCTTTAGGGTGGGATGGGGGGTGAGATGGAAGGATCAGACGAGAGGAATGGGATAGAAGGTGTGGGATATGGGATTGGAATAGGGGGATCGGAACACTCACTCATCGCACGAACACAAGGCTAATTGTTTAATGCTATTATTCTGTGAGAAGGTTGGTGTCATACCGATCGAGCAGGCCGGCCTTAAAAGCTGATGTATATTAATCCATCTACTGACTTTAAATTCGAAGGAAGCCAGTGCTGATTGGTATAGTATAATTTATTTGAAGTCAGGCCGCTCCCCAAGTCAGTAGCTGGAGCTGTGTAAATCAGCCTTAAGAGCTGTAATCAAGATAATGAATGATTCCAGCATAGCTCTAACACGTACAAACTATTTCTAACTAAGTGTAGTGGAACAAAGTAGTAATATACTTCAAATAATTACTAAAGAAATATTGATACCACTTAAAGTAGTACTGTGCACTTCCCGGGTTAATAATGGATTGATGTTTAGGTTAATGTTAATGCGGTGTTTTCACTGCGAGTAGCGTTTCAAAATGATAAGATAATTCCCGGTAAACAGCAGCAAAACATTAGTTGCTAGGTGCGCGATATCAAATGACCCGTATTGAATTACTCCTATCCCTCGCATGCTTTATTATTAGTTTTGTTCGGGTCAAATCCAAATGATAAAGCGGTAAATAGCGTTCAGAATTGTCGTTAAATATTTATGTACCAATTAAATTGAAGTATATGTCTGTATTTATAAATAAATGCCATTGTTTAAATTCGAACTCCTATTCATACAACGCCTAATCATAAATGACCATTTTACAGACTAACCCCTGGTTTCTATATTTTACCGACGGTTGTCTGTAATAATAACTGATTGATTTTGAAGCTACCAATAACCGATGGTTGAGAGGGCTATACGTGCGTTTCACAAGCTCATTGTCAGTTAGAAATACTGTCGGTTATCAGTTACCAATTCCCTCATAAGCGTTTTGCTAACGCAACATAGTTGAAGTAGCAACACGCAATGTAATTCAATGAGCTGACGTATAACTACAAAATAAATATATTTTTAAAAGAAGTGACCTTTTGTGATATACAATTGTCATTAAAAAACAAACTTTCAATCAATCTGCTTTTAAAATACTTACAATTACAGAGCCATTTTATATGAATGTTGCATGAACAAAACGCAGTAATCTAAACAACATATACACTTTTTAAATAATGATTGTTCCAATGTCAATGAATTTTTTGCAAAAAAAAGAGTGTTGTCACAAGAAACAGTGTTGTCACTTCAGAAAATTTTCGCTAGTTATAGGGATTTGTGGTTTTCGATCGTAATTTTTTTAATAAGTTAAGCCTAAAATCAACGATTTTCATGGTACCAGAGTCAAATGACGGAGACTTTTTGGGAACCTTGTCCGATATTTTGTTTTCATTCAATTGTTTTAGGGAACTTTTTGTAACGCGACCGTTTCACACAGATGTAGCGATGGATTTAATGTGTTATTTGAAGCAATGTTGTAGTTTATTGTTAATGACGTTAAATAGTGACAGTTAGTACGGACTAATACGTTATCTATTAATAATGTTATATTCATTCACAGTGTTATTTTTAACGCTATATTGAAGACGCATTGGGTCACAATCGATAACTATAACGTTATCGCAGGTGAAGCTCAAGAATAACAAAAAACTGTAGTCTAATTAATGACTTTGGAACCTTTGACCTTATTATTATAAAGGTGGCATTAACCATATAAGTTTTTTCTGTGCTGGAAACAACTGAGAACTGAGAACTTTGTTATTGTTTTAGATATTTGTCGACGAAAATTACGAACATTACGAAAATTACGAAGATAACCAAAGTGATTAAAATAACGAAAACGATGAAAATAACCTAACTGACAAAAATGACCAAATTGACAAAAATTATGAAAATGACGAAAGTGATGAAAATTACCAAAATAACCAAAATGACCAAAACGACCAAATTATCAAAAATGACATCACAAAAAAAACCTATCCTACTTTCTGGGATAATCTTTACATAAATCTATCCCAAACTCTCTTTTCCCGAATGAAAAGTATCCTATATCCGTCCTACATATAGAACTTTCATATATACCAAGTTACAGCCAAATCGGTCCAATAGTTATCCGTGAAAGCATTACAGGCAATAGAAAAATATACTTTTATCCCGGAAACCATCCCATTTTTGGGATAAAAGTATGCTATATATACTATAAAAAGTATATATACTGAGCTTCAACCAAATCGGTCTAGTAGTTTTTCCGTGAAAGGGTAATAAACAAACAGACAGACAGACAGACAAAGTTACTTTCGCATTTATAATATTAATAGAGATGAATAGTAAAGCAATACTTGAATTGGAATTAGAACTGTTAAAGATAGAAATAGTAAATTTGAAAGATATAAATAAGAATTAAATTCAAGTCAAAGGAAGAAGTAAAAAAATTAGTTTATTTTAATTTAAAATTACGTATTAATAACGACAAAAAACCCAGCAACCCAAAAAATCGGCAACCGGCCGAAATCGGGTGGTAATAAAATTCCTACGAATAGTAGTGTTGATAACAGGCGGTTTATAATATAGAATTATTATAATATAAATATATATTTTTTTATTAATGACATATTAAGCAGTTTCAACAATTCTCATATTTTACTTTATGCAGATGACATGAAAGGATTTTTTTTTTAGCATTATTCAATCAAATAATGATTGTATTCTTCTCCAAAATGATTTGGATTGTCTTTGTAACTATTGTAGCAAGAATGGATTAAAACTTAATATTAATAAATGTAATATCGTGTCATTCACAAGAAAGACTAGGCCACAAGCATTTGTTTATAGTTTGGATAATATTCCCCTCAAACGAGTGACCGAAGTGAGAGATTTGGGTGTGTATTTAGACTGTAAACTTACATTTTCGTTCCACATTGATCACATAACGACCAAGGCGTATCAAATGCTTGGGTTTATCCTAAGGGTTGGAAGAGACTTTAGGTTAACTTCTACTTTAATTTTACTTTATAATTCGTATGTTAGATCTTTATTGGAATACGCGTCCACAATATGGAATCCACAGTATCACATTTACATTAAAAGTATCGAGTCAATACAAAATAAGTTTTTAAAATACTTAAATTACAAATGCACACGTTTAAAGCAACCACCACCTGACATTCTCCACTATCAATTCGTCGAACTGAAAGAGACCAAGTTTATCTCTACAAAATTATAAATAATTGCGTTGATTCCCCTTTTCTCATCAATAATTTACTCCTAAAGTGTCCCCGTTTGAGCTCACGTGATAAATACCTATTTTCAGTACCACTTATAAAAACTAACTATACAAAAAACACGTTTTTATACCGCACTTGTCAGCAATACAATGCACTATTTACTAGTATTGATCCTTTCATAGGTATAACTTATATCAATTTAAAACCCAAATTAGAAAATGTTGTAATTTAGAATGATCCAATTACTTAGAATTTTTTGAATAATGACAAACTTTTTTTTTTCATTCTTTCCGTTTTTATATCTCTATTTTATTAGTAATTATTGTGACTTTTTTTTCGGTTTTGTTCAATATTGATCTAAACTAACCTAATGTAAATTAAATAGACATTTTATGTAATTTTCGTATAATTGTATTTTTTTTTTTGTAATTAACTATTTGAGCCAATTTTTTATTTTTATATAAAATATTTTTTAGTGGAAACTTGATTGATATGTGTATTAATTTTGTGTTTTATATTTAAGAATATTAATTATTGTATGTTTCCCAAACAAATTAAATAAATAAATTGAAACACTTCATCTGTCGTTTCCATACAAAAAGTCTACCGATCGGTTAGAAAATCCCTCCCATCGGTAGTTGGTACTTTCGTGAGCTACGGACAGTTCATTATAGAAACATCAGTAGAGTTACCAGGCGTTAATATTGTAACCGTCGGTATCAAAAACGAATCGTTTTTGCAATATTGAAACCAGGCATAATTCAGAACTATTATATATATTAGGACGATGATGATGAACTCCGCTCATTACGAGTATTATCAAATCAGAAACAAACACTTGAATGATGACAATAATTCCTTCCCTCTGCTCGCTCCTATTTTTGATATAAATAATAATGATGTGTAAATTCAGTTTCCAAGTGTCACATATGTATGTATTTTAAACGACTCCCTGCGGCACGAATAAACCCGTCAAGTTTCTGTGCCACAGTCGAAAATATTTTACGTATAATATATGAATGCTTACATTCGATATTGGGAAAAAAAAACTCTGTTTGAAAGTTTGTCTCGAATTAGCCCAAAAAGGGAACCGGAAATTTGTTTTAAATTTTTGTGTTTGTATAATTTCGATAACGACATGTTCAGAAAATATATAATCCGCGTGCAGAAGGTTTGCCGATGACTACTTACTATTATTGTATTACTTACTATTATTGTATACTAATGTAAAATATATACAATAATAAATTTATTGCAACAACTATTTATGTAACCTTTTTTGTCAACCCTACTGACCATCGACGCGTGACATCATCAGGCTATCGGCAAACCTTCTGCGCACGGGTAGTAAAGTTCAAGTCCCGATCGAACTAAATGGTGCGCACACCTATTTTTTTTTTTTTTTTTTTTTTAATATTAATATAGAAGCCAGTATTGTGTAAGTACTGGCATATGACTGTAGATAGAATACTGAGCCTAGGTCATCATCATCGCAGGGTGAAGTGCCTATAAGTATGGCTGTTAGTTATATTGAATTTCTAATTTATTTTTTGTTACGGTATACTTATTTTTATTTTATAAAAGATTTTATTAATTTTTATACTAATGACACAACATTGCGATAACATTGACTAGTTGCACGGATGAACAATTATGCGCTAACCAAGAAGTTTCGCTCTTTTTGGTAAAAAAGGCTATGAAACGTATTTATTAATCAGTAAACAACTATAAAATATAATTCTATTAATAATAATCATCCGTATTTATTAGGTAATTGTTATTGTTTACTTTAGTTTAAATAATTACCTTTGTGGTATTCGGCCAAAAGATTCATGCGTACTTATTTGTATTTCGATCAACAACGAAAGGCTCTCGTGCGACGAAACATCCTCATGGACTTCATATACACACAGCCCCCATAGGATAGACTAGGCGTGTTGCTGGGACAATATAGTAATATTACCCGTCGCCCGCTCTCAATTAGTGCATATCATTATAGTCCAGCCGAGGTGAAACTCCTAGATCAGCGCCTTCGCTTCAAGGTCTTCGGACCAACAACATAAAGTCAAATAAAAAAAAATATAAAAACATAGATATACTCGTGAGTATATCTCTGTTTGTCTATGTATGTTTTATAACAGCCGTTTTTCACAAAAACTATTTGGAATTATACTGATTTAATTTGGTAGAATGGTGTATTTTATACGCCTCTACAAAATGGTGTAAAATGGCAAAAAATAAAGATTAGGGTGACTGCTATACATGTACATAAATGAGGGTTATTTTTGTAGTGAAACTTCTATAGAATCGTTGTGATTTGAAACTCGATGAAACGAAAAAGCGACACCAAAAAGGGATAAATAAACACATAAATCTATTGGATTAAGCCATAGAGTTGGACATGTTTTGAAGTTTATCGTTAATATACTTCAAATTTCGTGTTTTAAAACTTAAATATATGTTTTATAACGATATAATACATGAATTATGACATCACGAAATTTAGAATCTCTCCCACACCTTGTCACACTTTGTTTCGTTTCTACTGCGTGTGAACTACACACACACATATTTTTTCTGTGTTCATAAATTTATGGGATACTATTTCTAAGTGACTTTGTTTATTTAATTTTAAAATGTTTATGTTACGGTATCTGGCTTTTTGTACTCAATAAATACCATAAAAGATGTGTCCCCCTCTCTCACTACCTTTTCAAATACCTATGACGTGGAAAATTAAGACAAAATGTAGGTGATTAAAAAATACTTTTACTGAAAATGGATTACAACAAGATTCGTAAATTCGCTCTTTTACGGTTCTGCAACTGAATGATAAAAACAGAGGATATTTGTTTTGTCATTTCTAAGAAAACCATATATTGTTTTATAAGCGAGCCCTAACACTATCCCACAATCTATGCCCTTTTGTGTTACACTTTACTGAGAAACTATCACACTATCATATTTGGGCTTTGACATAGTAATTTCAATTTATTTGTAGATGTGTTGTTATATATCATAAAATTGTTATTTTATACACATTGAAAAAAATAGAAGATATAATAATTTGTATTCGTTAGAATTTTATTGTATCCCTAACGGCATCTATGGAAAATTATAAAACCAGTAAGACATGTGTTATATCAACTATGATAGATTGTAATATTAAAAACTCATATATGTGTACATAGATTAGGAAGTAAAATTAAATTTTTACTTATATGTATGACCTTCAAAAAGTGTTCTCCAGTGGAACTTATTTTGAATAATTCAAGTTTTTTTGAATTTGAATATGTTAAAATGTAGGAAACAAAAAATCCGTATAATTAATATTGTTTGAATAAAATAAAAAATGAATGAAAATAATTTGACGTATGAATTATTTACAGAAACCCATAGATATTAATAATCCATACATTAAAAGATATTTTTTTAAACTACGTTTTAAATTATTACTACTTACGTAGAAAACTTCGCGAGCCCTCCTAGAGCAACGCTTATTGCTAGGTTTAATAATTTATACTATATTATTATATATAATAAAGAAGTAAAATTACAATTCTAACAAACATTATATTCATTCTAGAGTCTAGAGAAATCGGTTATAAGGTTTTTAGCACAGACTATATAAGCCTTATGTTTAACATAAGGCCTCACCACTCCTCTTTAGAGCAGTGTTTGCAACCATAAATACAAAGTTTGTTGTCAATTGTCTGTATAAACACAAAATATTTGGAAGTGAGAGGACGCATGCGGATGTCGATGACGTCACGCAAATATGTGACAACGGCGACGGCACGCGACGCCGCCTCATTGCAGAATATTTGCTGTTGACATTTGCGCACGAGGTTTTCAGGGAAAAGCATTTAATGAATGAGTTGATATGTAAACAAATTATTCTCAGAGGCGGACGACAATAGTGCAGAATTTTTACATAATCGGATGTTTGATAAAATATATGCAATGAATTGTATTCATCTCAGACGATCAAATTGGGTAGGCCGAACCCGAGCTCTCAGAGTTAAGCCGACTAAAGGAAACCGATTTTGGAAATATGAAGCCGATCGCTCCGTAGCACTTTACAGAACTTAGTATTAAGGCTTGTAGCAACGCCAACCTCCTTGGATTCCATAGACGCGGTCGTTTTTCAGATGTATTTTTATTTTATTGTTAATAAAATAAACTAGTATTTTAAAAAACAATAAAACCAAATTATTTCTCTCTTTTATAAAAATACTAGCATATGCCCGTGACTTGTCCATGCTTGGACTTGAATTTCCCGCGGGGTTCCCGGGATACAAAGTACCTCAGCATTTATTTAAAGGGAATGTAAGTTATTGTTTTAGTGAAAACTGTGTCGGAACAAGCTTTATACACCCGAACAACTACAAACCGCTCCCGGGAAAATTCCCGCGGGATTCCCGGGATAAAAAGTAGCGCAGAGTTTAAGTCTAAGTATTACCTGTCGACCAGCGAAAACCTCATTGAAATCGGCGCAGTAGTTTTTACATGAGTCCCGATTAATAGACAAACATACAAGAAATCGAAAAAATGCAACGTGTTCTCCATCGTTTGTATATATAGTCTATTCCAGTTTTTTTAATAGCTTTAATGTACAGTACACGGCATGTATATAATTTTATAATATTATAGATAGATATTTTTTCATTGTTTTGATAAAAAGTGCAGGAATAAAATGGTTTCATGTGAATAATTTGGAGGTGAATTGGTGTTTTTTTTTCTTAACTTTAAATAACTATAGAAAAATTACAAAAATCACGTTACGTCTAACATTGTGAAGATTTATGACAAGTTTTTGGCAAATTATTATTGATCAATAATTACTAACGAAAAGTTGTTTCGTTTACACCCCACTCTTGATCTTTTGCGCTAACAGGGGCCAAGTAATCGTATTAGTAAGAATAAGGGTGGCTTAGTTTCCAGTGAATACATTGCTATTAACTACACAGACGCAAACTACTGGTTTGTAAACTAAATGAGTATTCGTACACAAATTTAAAAAAAATGCATCATTTCATTTGGCGCTTTTGTTTACGTAGGCTCCGTCCATACTTTTGTAGTCGTTCGTCTGAGATTATAATGAAATGCTGGGCGAATATTGAGAAGATAAAAACCTCAATTAGGTAGGTTGAACTTTCCACGGATTTACACCAAATAGTTGGTAAGTTTTCTTTGACAACTAGTAGTCATCCACTGTACGTGGCGCTCGCTCCTTTATGCCTTTACGTAAGCAAGCTATGAAATGAACCCGCTCCCACGATTTTCCCAAAGCGCTACAATATTGGGCTCTTCAAGTTTTTGAAGAACCCTATAAGACATAAACAGATATATAAAGTCCCAACGAGGTAGGCAACGCATCGACTCCCTTAGTGTTGCAGATGTCTGTGAGCAACGGTAGCCACTTGCCATCAAGTGGACCCATTTGCCAGTTTGCTTACAAGCAAATCTAAACAAGTCGGGGAAAACGCAATTTTATAACGATATACTTGTTACTACTTTAGAAGTGCACGTTTCACTACCTACAGATTTAAATAAACAGTCATAAAAAAACTATCGTTATCATATTTAGTAGGTACTACAGCGAGTTATGTTACTTCGTAATTTAACTGTACTATATGTACATACATACTACTTTATATAAGACACCTTTCTTCTGAATTTCATATAATCATAGACAGGTTAAACAGTCGCTTAGTAAAACGGTTATGATATGACATACAGACATGACGAAACTATGAAGATTTCATTTTGGTCGCTGGCATCGAAACCTTAAAAATGTATATACCCATTACATTTATTTAATGAATATTAAATAGATTTAATATTACATTCGCTAGATTTGTTTTTTTTTATATAATTATTGTACAGGTTAGTTAGAGTTTGACCGACATTGCACCTGATGTCAGATAGAAATGCAGTCTTAGATGAAGCGCGCTTATCTAGAAGATACCTGTTCACGGAAAACTTGAAAACACCTAAATTGTATGTTATGGAAAAACTGTGAAAGGTAAAGAATTGTCCTAACAATATGACTTTCGCTACATTAACTTAGCTAGTATCAACTAGTGTGTTTTAAATTAAAATTAATAATAGGCAACGTTTAAGCAGGTCTACATTTATAAAGATACTAGCGGACCGGCGCGGTTTCACTCGCGCTCTGTCCCGCCCCCGTGGTATATAGCGTCATGTTATATAACCTATAACACTCCCTGTTAACGTAGCTTTCCAACAGTAAAAGAATTTTTAAAATCGGTTTAGTAGATCCAGAGATTACCCCCTACAACGTCACAAACTCACAAACTTTACCTCTTTATAATATTAGTATAGATGATTTACGGCATGAATTGCGAAACATCTATTCCCATCAGTACAACAAAAGCGTCTGTCTAGCCACTTAGGTTATTGCGTCCTTGTCGAATACATTATAATCGGCTGGCTTGGCTTTTGTTAGTGTTAGTTGGTGGTAAGGCACGGTAAAATTAATAGGCAACATTGAACTTGAACGCGGCGCGGTGCGTGCGCGTGTGACGTCACGGCACACACACGTGCGCAACCGGCAGCGCGGCGACCGGAGACTCGGCCGCCACAAGGCCGCTGCCGTGGCCTGCGCCTTTGCCGTGTTATCGCCAATCGTACACCACACCACGTCGCCGCGTTGCCATTTTGTCACCGTGCACTTTTAAACAACCATGAAAACAAATCAATCCGTCGCGTTAGAAGTCGACTATTATTAGTATAAAAGGTTTCATCAGTAAAAACGTAACTTTGAAAAGTTCTACACAATATTTACAAAAAAGGTTACCAAATCGTACACGACTGATGACGCCAAATGCCACTCTTGAGGCGTTTCTTAACTTTTTTTTATCTACATTTATGGCTTGGCAGCTAGGCCTTTAAGCCAGATCTTAGATTATGATGTGGTTTCTTCATTTTCTTAATAAGCCTATGTGTAGCACAGCTGAACTGTAGGTTATCAGCTGGTGCCATTCAACGGAGTCCTTGTGACAGCTCAAAAGGCCACATTCGACTAAATAGTTCACATTTCTTACAAAACACATAATTATTACTCAAAAACTATCAATATCCTACAACTATTGTTCATTTTAGAGTAATTTTACACATTTTATAAAATAAAACTGCACACCACACCTCCTTTCAGTTCCCGCCAAAAACTCCGCGCTTCTTAACGTTTTATTATTTAAAATAGAGATGTCACGAATATTCTGCTGCTTATATTAGGTATTTGGCCGAATACCGAATACCAAATCATGAAAAAAAGCGTACATATTACTCAAAAATGTTAAACTACGGTTTAACAGTGCTAAATGCGATTTTAATTTATTTTTAATAACATTTTTTTAAAACTTAGCCATCAATAGTTTAAGTTTTAAACCAAATCAGTCAAAAATCGAAAGTCTTAAAAAGTTTATATTCAATGTTTGCCTAATTTGGTTCAAAAAGTAATGTTTTAAATGATAAAATGTCAAAAAACTATAAAAGAATCATCTGTGACGCGATCATGCAATTAAATAGTACTTTGAAACTTTCAAAGTTACGTGTGATTTCAATTCTAGGGTTTCTTGCGTGTTTTAATGTAACATATTCCAGCACAAGAACGTCCATCAGAACTCTACAATTTGAATATAACGTCGAAAAGTAATAAATATAAATGAAATTAATAAGATTCACTAATATTTTTATTCCATGTTTATAAAAAAAGTATATAATCTTTATTAATCTAGCTGTTTTAAAATTAACACTGTCAAATTCAAATTCAAAACCATTTATTCAAAGTAAATTCCACTGAAGAACACTTTTTGAAGGTCATACATATAAGTTAAAATTTAGTTTTACTTCCAATTCTAGGTATACCGCTTCGCAACGTGTTATTGCGTGTTAAGGAGAAGAAGCGGAAAGGAACTTCCCAGCAACACGTCTAGCTAAAAATTGTTTTTCTTGTTATATATCTAACTCAAACACTTTTTTATGTGTTACGTCAATAATAAACCTACGTTTTCTATGGTCCTTCGATCCGGATGGTAGTGTATGTACATGTTATGCAAAATAGCCTTTCTAAGGTCGGAGTTGAATCCATTACTGAATGCCGTAACATATAGTTAAAAACTCATTTACCTTGCATAACTTAATGAATAAAATAAGCACGATTGCACGATTACTTGTCTCATAAATGCATGCACTTGTTATTGAACCCCTTTGTCACTCGCCAGTATAGATAATTAATTATGATGTCCATTGTACAAACTTCTATCCAATTAAAGAATAACATAAACTAATATCATGTGTTATCTATTTTCATTGCAACAATTGGGCCCAAAATTAGCTGTTCTTTGTATAAGACAATGAATAGAATTTATCATATTATATCATCATTAAAAATATACATTTGACTAAGATATATTATAATGAATAACTATAAATATAGGTATGTAGCTATATTCCAATATTATAATTATTTATAGTGATTTGTTTTTAAGTTAACATACACACATATTACAGCGTTTTCCTTAAGTTCAGTTAGGAGTGACAGTTATTTTCTAAGCGCTTTGTGTTATCGTAATTAATTATTTAAACGTTTTTTAGTCGTTATCGCCTTAAAAATGTGAACTAATCGGTTAATTATCTTAAGTGAATAAAAATGTATTTTTCATTCAAAGACTTCTAAAAATAATGTAACACGATTTGTTTTGCTGATAGATAATACAACCTGTGTATATATATGTATACACATAGTTGAAAATTATATGGAAATATAATTATTACGGTTTGGAATATAACGAAAAAAATTATAGTTCACTTCGTGTTCAATAATCACGTGAATCTATACATTGAAATTTGCTCAAGTGCCAAACAAAAAATAGAACTAAATCTAAAAGTAGAAATTAAAAATATTAATAAAAGATTTCTACTTAGTTAAGATCACAGTAAAAAAATCTTGGAAATAAGTATTGCATTAAATTCCGCGGAGGCCAAAAGACGTTATAGAGATTACTTTCCATTGTACTTTTAGGTAAAATTAGGCTACAAACGCCGAAATCAATGCCACTGTGAATTATATTGCAACTTTTGTTCAAAGATCAATTGTTGAAAACCGGAGAATTCAAAGAAAAACTAATTTTCAATCAATCGACCGCTTAGCAACCATTGACAAGGATAATTATGTTCGAACAAATTGCACCAGACTTGTACAACGCAAATTGCAGTAATACGTATGCAACGTTCGCCTGTTGTATTTGCGTAGCGCATACTTGCATAAGTGGTGTATTTCGTAAGATCTTAGTACAGTGTAACCACGAAAGCAGTGATGTAAGTGGTGTCGGCGGAGGCGCACCAGCCCATTGATTAGACCGAGTCAATGTAACCTCTTACTTAATCCTTGTAATTCCACGTTTGTCTATCACGAAAACGCTACGAAATATATTAATATCTGTTTATAAATGTTAGATAAGCACATGCAAGAGGCTTGAAATGTTTTCGTATACATAAAGAATTATGTAATATGTTTACGATAGTATTATGTGGACAAGCTGACCCGGCAAACGTTGTTTTGCCATTTAAATTATTTCTAGTAATTTTAAGTAAGTTAATTTATTAAACTACTAATATCGCTATTAAAAAATAGTGGTTAATCATAGAAGGGTGAAAATATGAAGTTATATGTATTTTTGTATGTTGTATCATAAAAAAATAGAAATTAAAAATTTTGTCTAAAAAATAAAAAAAAATAGGGGTGGACTACCCCTAACATTTAGGGGGATGAAAAATAGATGTTGGCCGATTCTCATAGATACCGGATACGCACAAAAAATTTCATCAAAATCGGTCAAGCCGTTTCGGAGGAGTATGGCAACGAAAACTGTGACACGAGAATTTTATATATTAGATATAGCAGATACCTAAATACTAGTCGACCCCGAGTGCCTATTCGGTGAGTATAGGGTTACCACATCCATAAAAAACCCGAATAAATTTTTAGATATTTAAGAAAATTGTATAGTTTAGGTAAGTAAAATATATAAGTACTTAAAGTGTAACATAGCGTTCATTTGCCTTTTGGTAGACATCAGTAAAGTAACCCCCTCGTCCCTTCATGATAACAGTTAAGGTCAAAGAAAGCCTCCAAGGAAACTCCCTCTAGCATGCTGTACCCCGTTAAAGCCGTAAGATCACTTTGACCAACAGGATATAATAAAAAAAATTGCGCTCGCTGATCAGTACTCACTTACATGTAACGTAAATGTGACCGATTGCAACAATACGGTACATAAATACTTAATAATGCGCATAAAATTTATAAGCGTGTTCACTGTTACGTTATTTTGTTTTAAAAAGTAGGCCCACAAGCTTGATAGAGATATATATAGTGAAAAATATCTGGTAGATGTCCGTGGCCAAAAGGCTAATCTATACATTGGGTAACGCATTAGGGTCGCCATTCAATGAGGTAATGCCGCCGTATTTTTTCCCAACTGACAGCGTTCTGGCACTGTATTATCTAGATTAAGTTTAATTTGTGAATACAGTTTATTTTTAGTATTTAAATAATTTTAAAGTTTTAATTTTAGGTATGATTACATGTTATTGATGTTACAATATTTTACCTAAAAATATTAAATGTACTTTATTAATATTAAATATTATATTGTTAAGTCCTAACTTAACAATCTAATACTTAATATTAATTCAAAATTTTTAATAAATTTTAGGTAAACTATTGTAATATCTAATCTAATATTCTGTACCACCTACAGCCAGATTAGTTTAGATTATTCTCTAAGTTAGGTCGCCTGGAAGAGACTACTTTAAGCAATAAGGTAGGCTATTGTTTTACCAAGATAATATGGTAAACGTGGCATTTTTGTAATTGTTTATTTGGTGAGTAAAATAAAGTGTTATCTATCTATTTACCTATTTTATATACGTTTTGGACGGCTTGAATCCACTCTATACATCAGATATGTCCGGAAAATATTGGACGTATGGCAGCCCGACACGAGTGGATCAGACGCAGTGAAACCCTGTTTATATTTCGTTTACCATATTGGGAGTCGACCTTTAGCTTATAAGGTGACCGAAAAATAACAAGCTCTTTAAATAATTTATTGAGCAAACTTCAAAAGTAGCTCTCACACTTATTTGTGAAGAGAAATTCGAGGGCGAGAAACATTAAAATATATAATATAAGAGAGTATTCCATATTAGAGAGATCATATTAAGTTGGGAATACATTGGTCAAACATGTGTCGAATATGCCAGGAATAATATATCTCCAAGATTGTACTGGTATACATAGCCTATGTAAAAGAACCTTAGTAAAATTTCAACGTTTGATGTTTTGGGGTAAAAAATTAAATAAAATGTCAAAAAGTGATAGAAGTAGCGTACCTGTGGCGCCATATTTTAAAGTAGGATTTAGTAGAATAAAGAAAGATTTATTTAGAATTACAAAAGCCACGCAGAAATATAACGCAAAAATACATAAAATATACAGTGTAAAATCACTTAAATATAAAAAGACAAACAAGATGTTCTAAAGTGGTCCTAGCTCAGCAGGTTGCTGATTGAGTTGACCAATGTTGGTCTTCCAAAATTATTATTTAGCTCCGTGAAGCCTAGCATGGTGAAATTAGCAGAATTCAATCAAACCAACATGAGAATTTGTAGCTAATTAATTGCTAATTAAAGGTTGATTATCCTTTTTTTTAACAGTAACTATGTCATTATATCAAGTTACATATAAAAAATATTCGTATTACTTCACGTCTATATTATTCAATTGGGTGACTTAAACTTCACTACAAGCCTAGCATGCTCTCCGCTCTGTACATCAGAATATTTAAAACTACATGTACTGTATAGTTTTATTATCATCATCATTATAGTATTTAAGAGCTTAGCTCTTGTCGGTGGCGCCTCCTCCAATCCTACACGACACCTATCCTTTTTTTTATTTGGACCAGAAATCTTCCCTATCCTCTTCTACCTTCCACTTTGCCTTCTATTATCTTACAAAGGAGGGTGTCCTGTCATAGTAAATGTCCAAACATTCTTTCTTTTCTTTCCTCTATGGTTTTTATAAAATTTAACGCCTTTCTTTTACTATGGGAAGAGGTGTTGACTATATATAGTAAAAAACATTGTTTCATGAAATAAATAATCAATATTTAGAATAATGTATACATGCGTGAACATTACTTATTGACCAGCAGCAAGTACTAGCAATATGTATAAACAACCTACTGTATTAGGGCCGTATTGACAAATAATCAAACAAGACACCCTTAAAGTATTCATTGTTTATCTGACAACAATGTATGTTTAGAATATGCACTATTTGAATGCAAATTGTTTTACGATTTACATTGTTTGGGGTGTTCCAGAAATAACCGATGATGAACTATGCACCACGAGACATTTAAACTCCTCTCTATTCAAATAATGCAAAAGTTTTCACAAATAATGCGGCTGGACATCTAGGTTTATGTGTTGCGTTATACGATTGCGTATCTTATACTGTAGACGAGACAGGCCATATACATCATTTATCGTCCGAAACTAACTTAACAATGATCAAAGAGGCTGAGATTATACAGATTTGGACGCGCCGTAAGCTGACGTAAACGTATATCTGTAAAGCCTACCCAATCAGCGTAGCCTGCACAATCTCAGAGAGTGATAAAAGGGGTGTTTATTTTTAAATCTTTGTATATAATACTATAATTAATTAAGTTCAATTGGGTTGAGTTTTTTTACATTGTATTAGTTTATATTTACAATTAAAACTAATGAAATGTCAATGTAATTAAAACCAAATTAAATACATACAAGGAATATGATGTAAAAACCCAGCATTAGAGTATATACAAAATGGACTGTATCTTTGTGTCGTTACAAATGACCTGAAAAATTTTCATTGAAACTGCGCGTAGCTATAACGTAGAACGGATCAGTCAAAATTTTATAGATGTGGACGCAGCATAATGAATGAATGAATGAAAACTCTTTATTGTTCACCATAAACTTAATTCTAGACAATTGATATGGATACATTTGTATATATAATGTATCTTGCTGTAACTTTCCTTTCAAATTGAATGTTTATTTTTCATCTTTCTGTATTACGGCCAGTACGGTTCGCTGTTTTTAAAAAGTGCACTTAACTGTTATGCAGGTACAATAAACACGCGCTTCGGTTACCTAAAACCTGTTATTCTTCTTGGCCTCATTACGTAGCCAGTAAAAAATTCTTAAAACTTGGTAGTGTATTGAAGTATGGTATTAAAAATATATTTACTAGGAATAAAAATATCTAGAAAAAATGTATTTCTAAAAACCCCTAAATCCCATATCCCAACTCTAAAGAACGACATAAGTTATTCTTACCTTGGATATAGAAAAATGGTATTAGCCTTTAACCAACAATTTGTTATTTACACACATATTATTTTAGAGTCATGGCCGATTCTTATTACATATCTCACTAGCCGTTCATTTACTACTGGTTAAAAGACGTAAACTCCATACAAGTAATCTTAAACCAATGCTTAGGCAAGTGAATGAGTAAATATAGGAAGCGACCATAAATCAGTCAAAATTTTGATCTAAATTAAAAAGAATGTTAACGATTAAAGGTTTCATTGGTATAATCTAAAAATGTTTTAAGTAAATAACAAAATGTTGTTTGAAAGTCTAATGGTCGTTTCCTACTTTTTTTCAATTTAAACTATTTCATATGTCAAGAAAGAGGGCTCTATGTAGGTAACTATTGTTTCTATATAATAACAAAAAAATACTCTTTTCCTATATTAAAACGCAAGAAAAAAATGACGACTAGAAACGTAGGTGTTTGAATTTTTCACATTATATTTAATACAAATAATAATAAAATAAAATAATTGTTTCGTAATATTTTTCTGCTATGGCCATGGTAATCAGATAAGGTAAAGCTTCAAATATTTTAAACGTATAGGGAAATATCAAGGTCAAATACTACCTAGTCAGATAATGGTGATTAATGTGAGTAGCGAAAAATAAATTTAATGCTTTCAAGATCATAAAATATATGCTATTTAGATTCGTGAATATAGTAAAAAGCAAATTTAAAAATTGGAATATATATATACTTAGTCTGGCCATAAATACTGTTACAATTAAAAAGAAACAAAATATGACATTTGAATTTGGAATCTGTCATTTTTATATGATTTTTCATTGTGTTTTCTCATTTTGGCGCCAATACATTGTACAAAATGGAGTGGGGCGATAAAGAGAACCGAATCGCTGTGATTGCATTACACAAAGTAGGTATGGAGCCAAATGCAATTTTTAAAACTCTCCATACGCTTGGTATTAGTCAAATGTTTGTATACCGGGCTATTAATAGGTACAATGAGACCTCCTCTGTTTGTGACAGAAAAGATCTGGCCGTCCACGTAGTGTTCGTACGAAAAGGGTGGTCAAAGCAGTAAAGGAAAGAATTTGAAGAAATCCTGTCCGAAAGCAAAAAAAAATATCTCGGGAGATGAAGATATCACCTAGAACCATGTCGCGTATTTTAAAAGATGACTTAGGAGTTGCAGCCTATAAGAGAGGCACTGGTCATTTCTTAACTCATAATTTAAAAAAGAATAGGGTGGTAACATCGAAACAACTACTGAAGCGGTACGCAAAGGGAGGTCACAGAAAATTTTTGTTTACGGATGACAATTTTTTTTACAATTGAGCAACATTTTAACAAACAAAATGATCGTATTTATGCTCACAGCTGTAAGGAAGCTTCTCAATTAGTCGACAGAGTGCAATGTGGGCATTATCCGTCTTCCGTGATGGTTTGATGGGGTGTTAGCTATGAAGGAGTGACTGAGCCATATTTTTGTGAAAAAGGTATCAAAACATCGGTATCAAGTGTATCAAGATACCATTCTTGAGAAGGTAGTTAAGCCACTTAACAACACTATGTTCAATAACCAAGAATGGTCCTTCCAGCAAGACTCGGCGCCGGGTCATAAAGCTCGGTCCACGCAGTCTTGGTTGGAAACGAACGTTTCGGACTTCATCAGAGCTGAAGACTGGCCGTCGTCTAGTCCCGATCTTAATCCGCTGGATTATGATTTATGGTCAGTTTTAGAGAGTATGGCTTGCTCTAAACGCCATGATAATTTGGAGTCACTAAAACAATCCATACGATTGGTAATAAAGAATTTTCCCATGGAAAAAGTGCGTGCTTCTTCTATTGAAACACACTGTAAAACTTATAAATGTTATTTGCAATAGAAAAAAAAATCTTTGTTACAATGCTTATGGCAAGACTGGGTATAATATAAAATAAACGCTAAATAGTAAAATATTTTTATGACTATTATATTTAGAAATCATAGAAAATACAAAGATTCTATATTAAATGGAATTGCAAGGCTTGTCCTTATAAGCCGTGATAATAATTTATCTCTTGATGATGGTTGGTCTAAAGAGGAATGTTGATTCATTTAAGGTCAACAGTCATAATAATACAGGTTGTTATTTAATGCCAAATATGGAATCACTCGTTTACATAATACCACTTCAACTTCAGGAAGCTGGGAATGGGCCGTGCGAGTATCAAATCTAAGTCACATAAATTACAAAGAGAATGTTACAATATTTGGCAAGAATATTTTAATGTAAGATCCTTAGAAAAAGGAATATGGTACCGCATGATCCAGCCACAGCCTTTAAATTCTCCTTGGATTGGCAACACAACTTTGACTAGAAAGGACATAATAACAGCTTTAAGACTCAGATCTGGCCACATTCCATGCAATATACTTAGTACGCAGAATTAATTCCCCAAATTGTGAAACTTGCAACACTATCGATGATTTATAGCATATATTGATGGAATGTGTCCAGATAGACACTTTTAGACAAAGTTGTGGTGTAAATTTAAGGATTGTAGATCAAATTAATAGTATTCTGACAGACTCATCTTCGGATGACGCCAGAATTCTATATAAAATAGTAGTTATAAGAAATTAGTGATAGCTCTGTTTCGTTAGATTATGTAATTGTACTTAGCAGGGCAGCATGGTCGATTAAGCGACAGAGCCTTTTAATTATGAATTTTAAAAAAATAAGACGGATGTATATTATACCAATACTCTGATTTTTAGTTACCTGGACTAAAATTACAGCGACAGACGTCCTTTTATTGATTCATAAGTGAGTTGTGTGAGTTGAATCCAACAGAATTTCTTTAGAAATTCTATAGGATTCAACGTGTGATAAGTTCCTCACAGTGGTGAGTTGCTCCAAGCTTGCAACATAAAAAAAGTAAATCGCAGCTGTCATTTTAGTCCAGGTATTTAAACCTCAGAATAAACATGCATATAATGTAACATTCTCGATATAGATACGGAGGACTTTTCTCCTAGACATTTGGAAGGTGATATTTTCCGTGCAATAAAAAAAATAGAATCATAAAAGAAGAATACTAGGAATGGCTGCGACTTAAAAATCTGATACACAAATTTTAAGTAGTGGATGGGCGTAGTGGAGTGGGGAGGGAGGTAAACTTACCCCTACTACAACCCCTAAGGTCTGGAGGTCTTAATTTTTTTATATTTTATAAACATAACCTCACTTGTTCTTGTTGTAAAATTGCGTCACTTTTGATAATAACAAACGGTGATTTGAGTTTATGAATGTACTCACGAATTGTTTATGAATGTACTCACGAATTACATATAACCGCCAGAACTTTTTGTAACCCTAAAACTGTTTTTAATGTAGAAATAAAGTTTTAAATTTAATTGAGGCACAACTCATAATTACAAAATTCATGCTAGACATATAATCGATTGATCAAAAAGTGACAGTTATTGCTGTCACTTTTGTTTTTAATGGCTTGGTCAACAAGGTGTGATGATAAAAATAAATTAATCGATGTCAATAATACTTATCGATTTTTAATTAAGAAATTCGAAATCTTGAGTTTTAATTAATATATTGTTTCATATAATTTTCGGAAATCGACATATTTCTATAAAAAGAAAATATTGACAAATGTTTTGCAATTCTTGTTGCCGCCATTTTATTCCTTTTCAGTTAAGTGAATGTGCTTTTAAAGTTAATTAAATTATATAGGCACCATATTTTATTTAAAGAGATCCCTTACCTGATAACAGAGCCGAGCGAGTGAAGCGAGCGTACCGCGGCAGCGGCCGGCGAGTACCAGAACCGACTGATTACCATTTACTATTTATTTTATACACACAAACAGTACGACGCCTTAAAAGTCTCGTATGAAACATTTGTTTTATTTATCAATTTAGTGGACGACTAACAAGTTGGTTTTAAATATGACAATGAATCAATATATTAATGATATCAATTTTTAAATACATTGCTGAATATTTTTTTTTTAAATATAGGTTAAATATAAATTAATGCGATTACGTAAAAAAAAAACATCGTCTTTATTGGTCGCCATTTTGAATGGTTACTCTTGTAGTGTATATGAATGTGTTCTATTATATTTTTTCTTCATTTTTATGCAATTAAGCTGGTTTTTGATTATTTTGGCGCTTTTTATGTTGATTACTGTCTTTTTTTTGAACTTTGAAAGGATTTTTCAACTTTGGACCTATGATAGAAGTGCAATATTCGCGAAAAAATCAGTGAAAAGAAGTGAGGTTATGTTTTTAAAAAAAAATATATTTCGAGATCTCCGGAACTTAGGGGTTGTAGGTAAGTAAGCCTCCCCCCCTCCCCACTTCACCACCCCACTATTTAAAATTCCTATATTAGATTCCTATACATTTACTCTAGGAATATCAATTAGTCTAAGTGACGCTGAAGCTCGACCTTCACCCATGTGATAACCAGATGAAACATATTATCAAATTATATTGATTTGTAAACACGCCTATGATAGCTTTGCTCATCATTCATCAAGTGTTTATGGCTATTTTTGAAGTCTTCAAAGCATGGAAATAATATTCCATGAACGGTTTTTTGCAGGCAAGGCTACACGGTTATTTTTTTATTAAATTATCTTTCTTAATATGACACCTATTTTTATTCGTTAACAGAACGGTGTAGTATCTATATTGACTTACCTGTTCATACCTGCTTGCCAGGTAGCCATGAACAGAAATAAGTAGGCAAGCCTATCAAGGCATATTCTCCATCTTAAAAACTATTAGTTGAAACTAAATTTGTACAGTTATCAAAAGAGCGAAGGTTATGATTTTTTTTAATAAAATTAAGATAGTAAAAAATAGCCATGAACACTTCGATTGGCAAGCTATCATAGGCGTATTTATACAATAATATAATTTGATTAAAAATATGTCTCATCTGGTTAAGAGATGGGCGAAAGTCGCTCTCGAGCGTCTCTTCTACTAAATCGCAATCAAAAACTGAAAAATAACTTAATTTAATTTTATCTGTCACAATTTTTGTGTTTTTGGGTAAGTACATATTTGTATCGTAGACACTGCCCACCTATAAGAGTAAAGATAAGACAGAAAGATGTTTGAATATCAGGTAATATAAAAATTTACAGTGTGTTAGTAATGTTCCATGAATAAACTGTATAAAAAACCATATTCTGCCGACTCCTAATGATTGGGAAATGGTGAAAGAAAATTAGAAAAGTGATTGATTATATTTCAAGTATACCTATTAGTGCAAACATCATATATCATTTATGTATTCTGCAAGTTTTATTTATAATAGCCTAAGATATTTGCGTTGGTATTTAAAGGCCAATAAAAACACTCCAATAATGGTATTTCCCCATAATCTTGTTTTACAATGAAAACACTTAAAGCAAGTTAGGTTGAGTCAAACTTTTTTTACTAATTTTCCTAATTTAAATATTTAAAACATGGAATTTAATACTGCCATGGTTATTAATCTATACTATAGTAAATCTGTAAATGCTTCGAGTTTGTACAATGCGTTTAAAAATGTGAAAAAAAATCAGAGGGGAATAATTCAGACCAGGAAATTCCGAAAATGCATTTTTTAGAATATTTTTCTGTCTGTCTCTCTGCACTGTAAGAGCATCACGTGAAAGCTACTGAATGTATATAAATGCAACACGACAATGTGCTGGCTTATAACCCGATTTAGCACTTAGGATACATTTTATCTCGATATAAATGACGTGGTTTCTTTAGAATAGACGGATTAGCAAAATAGACGGCGCTGCAATTGTCATTCGTTGTATTATTTCGAATCACGTTGGCTTCGAATCGCCTCTATGTTTTGCTGGACAGTCGTGTAGACTAATATATGGACTTAGTTTCTTTGTTATTATTAGGTATAAGCAAAAAACCGAATTAAGTTTTTGTGTAAGTAAAATAAAGGTACTGCCAAGGGTTTGACACGCGACGCAACCGCGTGATAAACTCTAGTATTACTTTTAGCAAAAATCATTTTTAGAATTCCGTAGTAATTTTGGTAAAAATGTAATCCCTATGCAATCATCACATCCGTTCGTCTATTTATGTATGTCATAGTTATTTCCTGAGAAACTAATGGGTTTATAAGGGTAAAATTTAACAGAACAGTATGTTTTATATGCCGCTACGCACTAGTGTTGGGGCACCGAATGTTACAAGAAAATATTAAAATTGGAGCTAAACACTAAAACACGTCTAATAATAACGACGATCTTTATGACACGTACGTTGCTTCTGGCATAATAAATTCATTAAATTGGAGAATATTCAAAACGTAGTTTGGAAATCCTTTTAGGCCTATAGCCTAAATTTTAGCATGTATTTTTAAATCACAGACATATTTTTTTATTGGTAGCTATACTGTATACATAAAATATATAATCATGTTCTACAAATATGCTGCTTCTTTAATAATTAGCAACGTTTGCAGAACGTAATGTAATACCCTTTAAAAGCAAAACATGGTACACGCCAAGTTTGCTTTGCAAACTATTGCAATAGGAAACCCTGTCCTTCCGATCGTGAGAATATTAATTGCTCACACCCACATCAATGGCTCTTGTGACTCTAAAACATCTATATATACCATTAATACCTATATGTACGATTATGTAATCTAATTAATGCCATACATTTAGGTAGGTTGTATAATACAAAATGTTTTCATAACAGAGTAACGACAGGTATGTTTTACATGACTTATTTTTCAATTAATAAATTTCAGGTTTTGTTCTTTTATTGCGAAACTGGCTAAAAGGGAGACGGCTCACCTCTTGGAAAGTGGCTACCATTGCCTAAAGACGTTTACAACAAAGGCGAAGCTAACACTTTGCCCGCCTATAGGATAGGATAGGGTAGGTAAGATAGGAAGACTGGGAACTGGGCCAACACAACTCAACATGTTTTTTCAACTCAACGATAACATTATCCCTGCAGGAACCGAGAAAGAATACAATTTCCTGCGGCCGGGCGGCCTGTCCTAAGAAGCAACAAAACAACCCAGAGCTGGGTGGTAGGGAATTAGCGGGTCTAAAGTATGCCGCCATAACAACCTTGAGTTGTGTTCCGACATTAGTGGCAAAGTTCCAGTCTCCCTTAAAAGAATAGCAGCGAATTTGTAGCATCTTTGGTGTTGCAAATGTCCATAGGCGATGGTAACCGCTTTCCATCAGGTTCCGTCTGCATGTCTGCTGAACTCATGCAATAAAAAAAAGACATTTTTTTCAAAGTCGAATAATACTTGTTCTACCCATAAGTTGCATTTTTACTATATTTTATAGTTATATATATATACACACAAATATAAGTTCCACTAATTGTGTAAAAAAGTTTTAATTTCATTACGTTCAAAAAAATTCATACCTCAATTACACGTATGGGAGTTAACTTTAATTTTTTTACTACATCACTGTAGCGGCAAATAATGTACACCTTTCTACCAAATCTCTAAATACACATGGATATGACGATTTTATCAAAACATTTACGGAGCCCTAAAAACGGCCCTAAAAAAGTGGGCAACGAGGTTTTCAAGAACATATAATAATATGTAACTGTCTAATTGTGACTAATATAAGTAACTTCTAACCCTTATTTATTATATAATACTAAAGATACGACCTGTATATAATAACCAAAAAATATTTATGATAATAATTCATAATTTCACTTAAACACCTTAGAATAAAACAAATAAATCGTTTATTCAATCGATATTTAAAACGAATACATCCAAAGATGTAAGCAACAAACATTGAAATTAACACAATTATCAGGCTGCCCTATTAAGGCGCGATAGAGTCTAAACACACGGTAATACGAAAGTATGGAAACCCAGTTTACAACGTAACATAAATAGATTTTTCTACGCTGATAAATGAGGTATTTAGGTAAAAAGTAGACCTCGTCCTCGACTGAGTTTAACTAAAAACATCGACAGAAGAACATCGTTTACGTTATTTATTTTATTAGTGCAGTCCGAGCCAATAGAACGTGCCGTTCATTCATGTCTGTTTAATTTATTTACACACCTTTATATATATATACAATCTACATGATGTATAAAAATGAAGTGCGCTCAGCTATGGAATTTTGTACAGGTATGTAGAATATTATCGCGGCTAATACAGCTGATATCGTTTAATACGTAGGCGGTAGCTGGCTCTGATAACACAGCTTTATTCACTCACACATCGGCGGTACAGGCATGCACACTTCGATTTACTGTGCGTGTAGTTGCCTATAACACTATCGTTGACATACGGCCACGATATCTCTTTGTTTTCTTTGCAACCGCCGCCTGTTATCTGGCAAATGGATACTCGTTTATTTTAATGCTAGGTGCTATGCACCCGTCGCTTAAACATAAAATCCACTTTGATATTCTACTTGGACAATTAAGAGGTCTTTTTAGAAAAACCTACTACTTCAATCTCTTTAGGCAATCGTTAAAATATAATAAGTATGATAATAATTACCGCTTTTATTAATGAAGCAGTGCATAATACAGATAAATTGCGTCAGGTCTACATTTGTTGTGATTATCTTATTATGTGCTATTATCTAACAACAAAGGTATATCAGAAAATCCACCATAATTCTTTTCTAATAACGTTATATATAAAACGTGTTTCCATTATCGTGTTGTAGACAGTGAAAATATTATATTATTTTGATAAGCGCTAAAAGTTTGGCGAGGATCTTAATATATAAATATTAAATAAGTGAATAGTTGTATATACACATAATATTGTGACTTTTTCTGTTTACGTTTACAATTATATGAAATAAACGATATTCATAAAAAAATCCAATATAATCTGTAAACCGTAGTGACAATAAATTTTATATTTTGTGAAAAATACCCTATATATAAGCATACTTATTATACTCAAAAATACTAAGCCTTGGTCATCTTCAATAGATAAGGTGGTGTTTTCTTTCCTGACTAGCATTTTTCTTTTCAGCGCTTAATTTAAAATCATTATTCCTATATTTTACTATTGTCCTCTTATTCTATTTTTATTCAGGTATCAATATTATATTTTATTCGTTTTATATTTATTCACATATTATATAATTTGTACCTACAAATAGGTTTTTGCAAGTTACATAATGTCTATATTTATTTATATTTTAGAATTTCTTTTGAGTAGTTACAAGTGTTTCCTTATTGCTTATACCTACCTACATGTAATCTTTATTGGTAGGTACCACTACAATCAAATGAACTCAAATGCTCAGGACGCGTTGAAAGCTATATTTCCCCAATTTGATTGAACACACCATCTAAGATGTTTGCAAATAGCATTAAAAAACAATGCACCAATCGAACGTACGTAATAGTTACTTATTACAATAATTATAAATTGTAAATTATTTGTTTTTATCGGCGACTGTACTTATTAACCTGTTACGTAGGGCTGTCTTGTGAGATAGATGATTTAGTAATTAATTTGTTTGTTTTACATTCTTATCTCTGTTATGTTGTAGTACATATTATAGTGATCTACTTAGCACCGGCTGGGCAATGTAAGAGCGCTTGTTGGGGTCGCGGGTTTATCACTTTGACCCAACTAGCCACTGCGTACTTTTCCTACTTGTTCTAATTTTAAACCGTTAAACATAATTGTAATTGTCCTTTAACGGTTAATTCAGAGTTATTTGAATACTGTATTTGTAACAATTCAGTAGGTATTTTAGCTCAACCTAAACTATAATGTTTGTGAGCAATTTGAAATAACCTACGTAGGCTGTTATTTTCGTCCTTATCTTGACATTTACGTATAATAGTTAACTAATTAGTGTTTACTTATTTCAAAACTCATTTACTTTCGAGTTATTTAGATTTTAGAATAGGTATACAAAACATAAGGAAGCCAAAGACATAAGGAAGTATGACTCACTTATGCTTTGCCGTAAAATTGCATCAATGCATGTAAAGTGGGACTGAATTCAGTTTTAAGCTATGAAAATAATAAAATAATTGACCGTAACGTTGCATAATGGAAACAAATGGCGTTATGCAGCGATATAGAGACGATTCGCAATATTAGTGACGAATGACGATTGTTTTTCACAAGCTGTGCATTACTGTTCGGGTATTGGATTAATTTACATCAATCAACCGGTATTAAATGTATAAAATACATAAATTGCGATATTAGGTAGCTGTATTGAAATTTGAAACAGTCCATTATGCCTAAAGCCAAAAGACATTACGCTCTGTACAGTGTTTAAGAGATCGTTGACATTTAAGACGCAATGAATTAAGTATAGAAAATGTTAATATTGCCAACATAGTAACGTAATGTAAGACCGGTTTCACACTATGAGACTCATAGCAGTGTGGTGTAAACTAAACATGTGGCGAAGGTTCGACAAGTGTAGTGAGTACACTTGTAGACATAAGTGGGCACATTATTCCTGCTCTGCTGGGCAGTTTTGCTGTTAAAATAAAACCCCTATATTTGTTTGTAAAACTGAGTAGATTGTTTTAAGGCAGGTCTTTAATGACGATAAAATATATTTAAAGGTTATGATGTTGATAGTATGGTATTTTTGGACCTAAACCTGTGTTGTATGAATCTGAAGAGAGCTAAGCGCAACAGACAGGTAGAGCATGGCGGGGGCGGTAGGCGCAGAGGAGCTCGGCGACAGCCACCAGGCACCGCCATCCCTGGTCGGGTCGGGTCGGGCGGTTAGCGGGCGAGAGCCGTCGCTCGTCGACACGTTCAGAAACAACCTAAATAAAGCAGGCCAACTGGGAGGAGAAGTCGTCTCTGCGGACGCGGAACGCGCGCACACACGCAACCCGGCGGCGCACACTAACGCCCTCGCATACATTCTCGCTCCACGCACACACGAGCCACCAGACGAAAATAAAATCCACTCGTATGCGCCATGCAAATAGGAAGGCGGCCCATGCACACGAACCGCCCGAATCAATTGACAGATCCTTACGTTCTGTGGCACTGTCGTAAGACGGTCACGGGCGCAGCATCGCAGGCTGCGGGTCACAGCAACACTCGCCGGCCGGAGATCTCATCCGAGGGAAATTGCCGTCGTCGGCTACTACAAACTGGTTCCGTACGCCCGGATTCCGTTGGAAAAGTACACGAACGTGACGTCCACGCACATTCAGCACTCGCGGTAATGCGCGGCGGTCTCACTGCGGTCACTCGGCAGGAAAATCAACGGGCGGAGATTAGCATGAATGATATCACGGGTCGATGTCGCAACGAAAGGCGAAGACAGACGAAGTGCGACGTCGGCGCAGGTCGCAGCGCGACTGGCGGGGCGACAGCACTACGCGGCCGGAGTGGAGTGCGGAGCCCCGTGCGTAGTGAGTGGCCGTGAGGCGCGGGGACGAGGAAACCCGGCGCGAGTACGGAGCGCCCGGCCGCGGGTGGGCCACCGCGCCGGCGGAGGCTGGGGGGCAGGGGGCGCGGATTAATCACGTAGTAAGTATGCGCCCCCCTGGGCCGCGTTCCGGCTGCGGCCAGCGACGGCGTCCTCATCGTCGATAGAACCTGCGCTCCACCAATACATAAATAAATTACTAAATGCAACACGAACACCAACGCCTATGTGCCAGACTGAAACCGGACACTTCTCGTAGCAAAATGAATTCTTATGTGAGCGCTGGCCGTTGCCACCGAATCTCGGTCGCCTTGCATATATCCGCCGGGGCACGACTCTTTCCAGCCGCTTGCAAGTGACGCACCTCGCCACGTAACACCATGATGCAACTATTTTTCAATACTTACACAGTGCATACATCGGATATTCCATAAAGATAGTATAAAAGCGTAGTCAAAACATGAATTTTAAGATACGTTTTGATGGTCACCGTTTATTTAACAACTAAGCTATGATTACTACCTGTTATACGCTAGTGATAGTCGTTAGCGGGCTACCGGTTTGGCTCGCCAGTCGTTTATGTCCACACCATAGAATCGTTTACGGATTAGTTTTATTGCATCCACTCTCTACATCATGTGTTTTCGACGTATATCTCTAATGGGAGGTTCACAAACAGGTATTAAAGTGTTCATATAACTGAAGTCATGTTGCATATTTCGTTATATCTCTTTTGGAGAGTACCGCAATAAAGATGTTTCACAAAACTATAACAAACTTCTCGTAGAAGTTTTTGTAGTTAATACAACAATAACGTCGTGAACAGCCAATACTTATAAAAGAATACCTACTAGATAAAGCGTTATTATACTTAAAATTTTCAAAGGAGAGTGCTTAGCAAGTGACGTCGGTAGTCGCAAATACAGCAGGACGTAATCCGGCCTTTTTTGTTGTGTCTGAGAAACGATTCCTATGATAAAACATAAAGAGCGATGAAATATGCCGACACGCTTCTTTGTTGTTATGAATCTTTGTTTACTGTTGTGCTCAGTATGGGAGTTTACATTATTCTTAACTTCATTTATTTAATCATTGGAATTACTAATTTATCTACAATATTATAAACTTATACAACAATGAAAGCTTAACCATAGCTAAACTTAATCTTTAATTTATATTAGTTACATTTAGTCTGGCCACAAATACTGTTACAATTAATAAGAAACAAAATATTACATTTGAATTTGGAATTTGTCATTTTTATATGATTGTTCATTGTGTTTTCTCATTTTGGCGCCAATACATTGTACAACATTTTGCGATATTAAAATGGAGTGGGGCGATAAAGAGAACCGAATCGCTGTGATTGCATTACACAAAGTAGGTATGGAGCCAAATGCAATCTTTAAAACTCTCCATACGCTTGGTTTAGTCAAATGTTTGTGTACCGGGCTATTAATAGGTACAATGAGACCTCCTCTGTTTGTGACAGAAAAAGATCTGATCGTCCAAGTTTCGTACGAAAAAGGTGGTCAAAGCAGTAAGGGAAAGAATTCGAAGAAATCCTGTCCGAAAGCAAAAAATTTTATCTCGGGAGATGAAGATATCACCTAGAACAATGTCGCGTATTTTAAAAGATGACTTAGGACTTGGAGCCTATAAGGGAGGCACTGGTCATTTCTTAACTCGTAATTTAAAAAAGAATAGGGTGGTTAAATCGAAACAACTACTGAAGCGGCACGCAAAGGGAAGTCACAGAAAATTTTGTCTACGAATGAGAAATTTTTTACAATTCAGCAACATTTTAACAAACAAAATGATCGTATTTATGCTCAAAGCTCTCTAAGGAAGCTTCTCAATTAGTCGACAGAGTGTAACGTGGGCATTATCCGTCTTCAGTGATGGTTTGGTGGGGTGTTAGCTATGAAGGAGTGACTGAGCTACATTTTTGTGAAAAAGGTATCAAAACATCGGCACAAGTGTATCAAGATACCATTCTTGAGAAGGTAGTTAAGCCCCTTAACAACACCACGTTCAATAACCAAGAATGGTCCTTCCAGCAAGACTCGGCGCCGGGTCATAAAGCTCGGTCCACGCAGTCTTGGTTGGAAACAAACGTTTACGGACTTCCTCAGAGCTAAAGACTGGGCGTCGTCTAGTCCCGATCTTAATCCGTTGGATTATGATTTATGGTCAGTTTTAGAGAGTACGGCTTGCTCTAAACGCCATGATAATTTGGAGTCCCTAAAACAATCCATACGATTGGCAGTGAAGAATTTTCCCATGGAAAGAGTGCTCTATTGATAACTGGCCTCAACGTTTAAAGGACTGTATTGCAGCCAATGGAGACCACTTCGAATAAGCTTTTTATATTTTAAATTATTTTATATTTATGTATTAAACTAACACTCTGTAAAACTTATAAATGTTATTTACAATAGAAAAAAAATATCTTTGTTACAATATTTATGGCAAGACTAGGTATTGTACTCTACTTCACTCAAGTAAGTAGAGTACAGAGCTTAAGTTACCGTCCTCTATGGGTAAGGTGCTTAAAAGGTGGGCTACATTACCTCGTTGGATAGCCAAATTTGTTTGGTAGCTCGCTGATCTCAAATAGGCGTTTTCAGATCTCTTAGTAGAGCAGATTCATACTTACTAAGTAAGGAAGCGCCTTATAGTATTCCGGCACTAAAATTTACTAGACAATATTTGATCATAAACAATAATGTTTCAATAACTAGTCTTTAAACGACCTTGGGCTTACGCCTTACCGTGTAGATGAACGCAAGGAATAACCCGCCACGCTTGTTCAAAGTAGATTAGCAGGTGTCATACATTGTGTTTGTCTTCACCGTCAGCACGTGGTACAATTGGGTAGGTGGAATATTCTACAATAAGTTCAAAAACAATGGTCTTACAATGATCTTACTCAAAGATTAAGCATTGCTATACAACGTGGCATCGCCGTCAGCCTTCTGGGAACGTTCCCGGTAGGTGACAGTAGTTTGGGACCAATAACTTATCTTTAAATATTTTCCCCTTTTTTATTTAGTTTTAGCTTTTATATAGTATAGTTTGTAGTTTATTTTTAAGTTTATAGTTATTGTAGTTTTATTTAGGCATATTAAATTAAAAATGATAGTTAAAAAAAAATGTCTTCTAAAAGAATACCTTTAACTTGTATAGTATTCTACTTATCATCCGTTAAGACTATAAGTAGAATACTGAACCTAAGTAATAGAAATTAATGAGTAAAGTGCTCTGAAGGCTGGCTACGTTACCTCGCTAGATCGCCATACTGCTTCGTTGTCCGAGGTAGAAACCAGCTCTCTGATCTCCCGAAGAGTCGGTCAATCAGGGGTTTTGAGCGCTCTTTGAAGAGACTTGTGGCCTTTATTATTATTATTACATATGAATATAATTTATTATTATTTATGACACTATAACTTTGACGTGTACATACCGTTATAATTGCACTAAATGAACCACTTATGACTTAATGTTTATTATTAATTAAAAAGTTTCATACATTTTAATATAATTCAGCCTAACGTTTGCTGAACTATAAATTTCATATCTAAAACATGAAGTTTTGGAAAGGTTTTGTATTAAACAATATAAAAGTGTTATTTTTATTATTTTAGACATTTAAATCTGCTTTTCGGTTAGCTGCGAGCCTTCGCCTGGGGGCTCCATGTTGCGTATCCCACCGCTGCCAGTGTGGAACTATGGTTGATCCGTATGGACACAACGGGCTATCATGTTTGCGTAGTGTTGGCCGAAGATCTCGCCATACCAGCCTCAATGACATCATCCGCCGAGCTCTTGCCAGCGTCGGCGTACCAGCCATCATAGAGCCAAATGGCTTGGTGCGCGACGACGGCAAGAAGCCGACCGGAATGTCATATATTCCTTGGAAAATGGGACGGCCGCTTGTGTGGGACACGACATACGTTGACACTCTGGCGGCATCACATCTACCAATGACTAAGTTAGGGGCTGGCAACGCTGCTTTAACAGCTGAAGATCTCAAACAACGCAAATATGGAACCCTAGGAAGAGGTTACATATTTGTGCCGTTTGGAGTTGAAACTTTAGGTCGGTGGGGTCCATCAGCAAAGGGTTTCTTCAAAGACATTTGTAAGAAACTCTTTGATACCACCTGTGATCAGAAAGCTGGTTCGTATTTCGCTCAACGAATCACCATTGCCGTACAGCGTGGCAATGCAGCTAGCCTTCTGGGCACGCTTCCCTCTGGCAGCGATTTGTTACATACTTTATATTAATTTATTTATAATTTAGTTTATTTTTAAATATTTAGTTTAATATATAATTTACTTTTTTTACTGTATATTGAACTCCACCATCAAATAAAACCCATTCACTTAAATTAAAGACAAAAGAATTGATTAAACTTTAAAAAAAATACAATAACAATTAAATATTTTTTTTTTTTTAAAAGTCTATACGTCTATAGTAAGCCATTAAGTTTAGTTGAGTTTAAAAAAATAAGGTATTAGTTAGCATTACATAGTTATATTGCAAGCTTATGAACATTCCACTATAGTAAATTGTCCAAGTTACAGTGATCATTGCCCATCGCGTTGAACTCTTCGGCAAGGGCCATCGATCGATTAGCTCCGCTCAGGCGCAGGAAAAGAATTAAACGAGTTTTTTTTTAATCAAGATGACCAAACTTCATTCCTGCACTACGCTTTATAAATAATGGACGACGCTACTATTATAAATTATTTATATTAATATGTGTAATATAAAAATTGAAGTTGCTGTCTCTCCGTCTGCGATTATAAAGTAAATAGTAAAATTTAAGTAAATTCTGCTATTTATACTATTCTAATATTAAAAAAAAACATCCAAAACTATCTCATTGGCATGTCAGCCGCAACATCACCTAAACAAACAATCAGAGGCAAAGTATACAATAAATTCAAATAATGAGAGACTTATTTCTCTCTCTTTTCTTTAAGGCTGGCTCAATATTCAAATGTAAAATAAATCTTAACCTTTTTCAGAACTTTCCACCATATTGTATTATGGTTACACTATGATCAAGAGGCCAAAATATATATACCTATGTGATTTGCTTCCATAACCATTACGCAGTGTCCCCTAAGTGCGTGACTGGTGCGTGGGTATCGAAGCGGCGTGCATCGAAGCATAACAATTTTTAACGGCAGGTGCGTCCGTGCATGTCCACCGTTTACTAATCACAATTAACCATTACCCACACCATACGCTTTAAAATAGTGTTTCTTAAAATGGCCGATAACGTTCCCTTGTAGGCGTTGGACGATTATAGAGGGGGCTGTAAAAGGCCCAGAGAAAATTTGGGGGAAGATGGCTAATTTGTGTTTTTCATTAGAAAAGCTACTATAAAATATTAATTTTAAATTAAAATCAACATCTAATTAATAAGTAGTCGTATAATAATAATAAATAATAATCTCAATTCATTCCTGGGGTCGTCTGGAAGACATCGCTTTTTAGCAATAGATAAAAGAGAGCAGCAACGCATTTGTAGCAAGCACCTTTGGTGTTGTAAATATCCATAGGCGATGGTAACCGCTTTCCATGAGGTGGGCCGTCTGTCTGTCCGCTGAACTCATGCAATAAAAAGTATAAAAAAAAGATAGATAGACCGCCCTTTGTACATGATTAAGTATAGAGTTATCTTCATTAGATCTGTAAGTTCTTTTTTGTATTGGTGTACAATAAAGAGTTCTCTAGGTAGCTATCTACAGGAATTCTTGTGATTGTTAAAGTACAATAAAGTTAAAAAAATTGTGAGCGCTAAAACTGATTTAAACGCAAACTGGACGGTACACGAAATAAGTTTGAGAGTCTTTGCTTTAAAATATTTTACAGTAAAATAACACCCACACTTTCACATAAAAAGATGCGAAGGGCGTGAGAAGAATCACACCTTTAAAAAAGTCATTAACATTTTGATTATTAACATTTTAACGTTCGCCGTGAATCTGGCATAGAATATTTTACTAGTATTTTACCGCGGTCAAAGCCTTCGGTATTGCGAGAAGTCTTACGTTTGCAAACATTTATACTAAATCCATAAAAACATCATGTCCTAACTCCTGAAGAAGAAACATACTTTATTACTTTCACATTTCAATATTGTTGTTACATTAATCAAATATGACTGTCATATTGTATTTTGGTTGCGTATGAATATTAGGAGGGATATTTTTAAGATAATTAAATCCTTCCTAATATTCTTTACTTTCTTTGTTTGGGATTATGGCTCCAACACTTTCGGCATTGATTTTGCCAAGATAATTATAGATAATATATCAATAAATAATTAAAGTTTTATGTCATTGCAAATACTCAAAATTTAAGTGAAAATCGCTTATTACACTCTCTAATCTCAAGTGACCGTTTTGGGGTACCGTCGCCATTTTGGAAAAGACGGAACATTTATCTAATCGCCATGTTCAGCTGTCTGTCTGTCAATGTATGTCACAGTCTCTTGGAAACTAATAGGTCTATAATATATAAGAGCCCATAAACGTCACACTACTGGGCTCGGGCCTCCCGCTATAGGGGAACGGACAATATAACCCCCCACACTTACCCAAGGCGGCTTGGCAGATTTGACACATCGGTTAACTCGATGTGCAGGTTTCATCACGATGTTTTCCTTCACCGTTGTTTGCACGTGGTAATTTTAACAATACGCACATTAAGTCAGAAAACTCCCTAAGTGGTACATGTATTCCGGCGAGGATTCGAACCCGCATCATTTGGGTTTGGGATGCGTGCGCTAGCCATTAGGCTACCACGACTACTACTAGGTCTATATGGATGAAATTAATAGAGTAGATAGAGGTAAAACTTAAAAAAGATTTTCATCTAAATTTTTTCATGTAATAGGTGTAACTAGCGAGAGATACTCGAAGGAGACTCGGGGCAGATTTTGATGTTAACTAAAGTGCTATCATTACATTTTTGTTTAAATGATTACCCTGATCAGGAATCGAATCGGCTGTTTTAAAAAAAACACACTGTGTTATGTACACACCTACCCACAGTGTAGTTTGCAAGTATTTAGCTATAGAGGCCCACATGAAAATTAAAAAAAAATTATTCCTGTATAAAATATAATTTTCGCGTGAACGAAAACGCGGGCACAGTGATGGTTAGTTTAATTAATTAACTACGACTGAAAATACGTAGTTCCTTCAAAAAAATATGGCAATGAAGTTCTGTACTAAATTGTGTAAATATTATGTTTAGGGCTAATTTGACAGTCACCAGATAAAAGTGAGTTGTAGAATAAAATACAACAGGGGAAAAATAAAAATAACAGTTGCATGAATTAAACAATTGAATTGTTTTACTTTTGAATTTAGTCAGGTTATAATTTATTAGACTATTAACTTTAAAATTGAGAATAAAAAATGAAACAATAAAATGTTGTAGGTATTCTCTAAATTACCTTGTTTTCCTTTGCTTTCAAATCTATAAGCTGATTAGTGACGAATTCGGGAAAAAATTAAGTTGAAAAACAATTAACAGCATTAACTCTAGGTATTATTGATTAATGGCCGGTTCCTATATCTTACCGACCGTTCATTTTCCCTACCATCGGTTAATATTTGACATAAGCTTGAATTTTGACAAGTAATGTCAAAATTCAACCGATGGTAGGACAAGTGAATGAATGGTAAGATATAGGAACCGGCCATAAATCGATTATGATTGCCGTAACAAGAGTTTATCTAGGTAGAAGTTTTCCCTAGACTGTAAAAAGAAACATACATTTGTATATTGAATTGTGTGTGAATTATATTTTGTAATTTGTTGTTAGTCCTACGTAAATTGTTTTTTTTTTTTACAGGCAGTATGTAAAGAGTATTATATATATTTTTTAAATAATAATACCTGCTCATAAACATCCCAATAATGTTTTACTATGACAATATTGTAATCGTATTTTTTTTGTAATTGTTTATTTGGTGAGCAATAAAGGTTTATCTATCTATCTATCCCACTGCTAGGCTCGAACCTCCCCATTATTAGGGGACCAGTTTACCTACCACGCTTGTCCAAGGTGCATTAGCCATGTGCAAATTTCCTTACTATATTTTTGCCTTTACTGTCAGCACATAGTTATTATAAAGATATGCATATTAATTAAAAAACTGCCTAAGCGGCGCATGTTTCCTGGCTAGGATTTGAACTCATGTAATTGAAAGGAGACGCGACAAGCCATGAGCTACCACGGCTTCGATGTATTCTATACTATTATACTCCTCTATAGAATTTATGTCCATAGACCATGTTTTAAGTTCAAACTAGTTTTCCATAATTAGAATGAATCGATCATACTAATTTACCATGAAAAGGACAGATGACGTCAATATAAACCTTTTCTCTCTACCTGCCATTTATTAGACCCGCCTGTTGCTAGGGTCTGCCTTTTTGCTTAAAATAATGTTCGTCGTACGGTATAACGATATATAAAAGACTTTAATTAAATCTATATTTAAACGCAGCATAATATTTTACACTACAATTATTGTTTATTTTAAAATAATACAAATTACTGATATTATAAAATACCAAAACTAAATTAACGTAATTATATCTTAACAGATAAATATGTAAATATTGTTACAACTTAAGTTCTGACGAAAACAAAATCCACCTGCATATATATAAAAACACATTTTATTACCCGTCGGCATTTGAACTAATTGTAATCCTTTTATGATTGTCTTCCTTTGTTCACTTACTTATTGGTTATTGTGGAGAACAGCCTGTTGTACTCGTTTATGGCCGCTTGCAGGTATAATTAGCCAGATGTGCGGATTACGATTCTAGGAAATTCGGTCCACGCTGCCGGGCGGACATATTGCATTTGTGCAGTATAAAGCAATGGCCCGACTGAGGGAGCAGACAGTCGAGTAAGAACCACGAGCGAAGCAAGACGTGTGTACTACAATAGGGAATCTAATAAGTGACGGACTTTGCGCGTTTTATTGAGTTACGACCTTCTGCATTACGTTTGGACTTGTTGTGTTCGGTTATATTTGTACCTATTTTATACATGTTTGTATAGTTCTAATAAACTCTATAGTCATTCCAACGGCATTTTTAATTCGAGTCTCGCGACTCGTAACAATATATTTTACAATGAAATATTATTATTGATTGTAACGTTCTTCTTATAATATGTATAATGCCAAAATAAAAAATTAACAACATTAAAACTGTTTCATACTAATGTAGTAACTTATAATTTTTATAAAAGACAGCGTTATGTTTTTGCTATATATTTTTTCTTATTAGATTTTTATGTTCAGACTAATAAATTAAATGTATATAGTGCAAACTGGGGTTCTGGTAATTATCGTTACTTTTACAGTAGTTAAAAATATACATCTTGTTCGATATTTATTTGTTTTGATATTTATCCTTTTATATGAGGAAAATATATGTCGGGTCTACGTATTTACTATGCCATTAATTAGATTATTCAATCGTACTAGGATTCGCGCACAACTGTGTCCGCGGTGGACGGGTAACAAAGATCATAGATTTTATGACAGAGAATTTATTATTATACATATATATATATATTTCTCGAGCAGTGGAAATATTATATAGGAATCGGATTTTTTCAACCGGGCCATCTTAAGCCACTCCCAAAAAAATTCCCGAGGGATTCTCGGGATATAAAGTACTGGAGATTTTAAGTCCATGAATTTGCTATCGATCAACGAAAACCGCATCGAAATGGGCTCAATGGTTTTTACGTGAATCCCGAACAAACAGACAAACACAAAATGTAAAAAACAAAAGACTACACTTTTACAATTTTATAATATATAGATATTTCTTATTATAATAGGTTGGGGGAAAAGTCTTTTCGCATATAGTATGTATGAACTTGTAATAAGATCTCTTTGGCTATACCATTAGTATCTGGCTGATTTTGGTATCATTAAAAAGTTTTAATTTTAAAGAAGACAATTCCAAATTCAAATTAGGAAAATGGGTGATTTTCATTTGTTTTTCTTATTGTTAAAATGAGTGAATCTAATGAAGAAATTCGATACATTTTAAAAATTTTCTACAAAAAAGGTAAAAATGCAACACAAATCGCGAAAAAAATTTGTGATGTTTATGGACCTCATGCAGTATCTGTGAGAGTAGCGCAAATTTGGTTTAAGCGTTTTTAATCTGGAAATTTGATATCAAAGATGCACGTCGCTCTGGTCGCCCTGTTACTGACAAAATTGATGCCATTTTTGAAAAAGTGGAGCAAAATCGGCATATTAGTAGTTACGATGTAGCTGGAGAACTGGGAATTGACCACAAAACGGTTTTGGCGCATTTAAAAAAAGCTGGATACACAAAAAAGCTCGATATTTGGGTGCCTCATGAGCTCACTGAAAGAAACCTAATGAACCGTGTACTCATTTGTGATTCTTTATTACGACGTAATGAAACCGAACCATTTTTGAAGAAGCTGATAACTGGTGATGAAAAGTGGATCAGGTACGACAAGAACGTGCGAAAAAGATCGTGGTCAAAGGCCGGTCAGGCTTCACAGACTGTGGCGAAACCCGGGTTAACTCGCAACAAGGTGATGCTGTGTGTATGGTGGGTGGGATTGGAAGGGCATTATTCATTATGAGCTGTTACCGCCAGGCAGGACCATCGATTCTGAACTGTACTGCGAACAACTGATGAGATGAAAGCAAAAAGTTGAGAGAAAGCGGTCGGAATTAATCAACAGAAGGGGTGTGGTTTTTCACCTTGATAACGCTAGACCTCACACATCTTTAGCCACTCAGCAAAAATTACGAGAGTTTGGCTGGGAGGTGTTAATCCATCCGCCGTATAGTCCTGACCTTGCACCTTCAGACTTTCACCTGTTTCGGTCTCTGCAGAATTCCTTAGCAGTGTCAGGTTAACATCACGAGAGGATTGCCAATACCACTTGTCGCAGTTTTTTGATCAGAAGCTCCAAAATTTTTATAGCAAAGGGATCACGTCCCTACCTACAAGATGGCAAAAAGTTATCCAACAAAATGGCACCTACATACTTTAGTCAAATGTAAATACACTTTATAAAAAAATCTTTTGAATTTTTATATAAAATGTGAAGAAACTTTTTCCCCAACCTAATATTATACGTTATTGTTATTAGTTTTATGAACCTATAATGAATATTAAATACAAACATTAGAGGATACTTTGTAATTTTGTTCTATCGAGAAAATTTATCGAAATTGCGTGCTGGCCACGTGGACTGCCTTAGAAAATATGATCAAGATTGACATAATTTTTTTCACTGCTGGAAACTGTGTATCTTGCCTGAAGAATTGTTCAAAAAACACTTTTAGCTGTTATAACCTCTTAAGTACGACTGGCTACGCTGGTCGCTGAGCTTACCAGAGAAGCATTTTAGTGTAGTTATAATATGAGGGCGTGAAAAATTTAAAAAATCTTTAAAAAGAAAATGTATATATTTTTGTCACCTACCTGTCTTTATACAAAGATTCTTAAGTGTAAAATTGTATATTTAATTTTATCTATAAAAATTGAACTTTTCTTGGCTCTGTGATTACGAAATTTGTTATAGTCTTTCCTGTATCGAAGCTCTCTAAAATTTCACGTAAATTGAAACAATAGCTAAGTAATTTAGTTTTTTGTAGGCCATTGTTGATATAAGATTATAAATATTCGTTTATTGGGTTATATAGACTTTGAATTTGTTACTTAGATCATAGAGCTTATGAATATTTGTTTATTCTGAAAATCTGTGGTTAACATGTTATGAATTTTTGCATATACGCGTAGGGGTAATTATAGTTCGGACCGGTATGATCGATACTGCTATTACAGCAGTTAGCTAGGTCTCTGATAGAGAAGAAATATCTATTTATGCTCTTTTTGAAACTTTTAACTTGCAGTAACTAAATTTGTGCTCGCCCGATTTCCGCTCGATTTACCGCCTGGGTATTGGACGTGTCACCCGCGTACGTACACATTGTACGTCCGCTTACGTCGGGCTTGATTTCATGAAGGTGTTCTAGCACTTCCAGCTACAGTCACTGATGTGGGTGTAGAGAAATCACTTAACATTCTAAAGATTAGAAGAATAGGTTTTCTAACTGCAATAGTTGACAAAGTAAATTTTGCACGTTCCATGTTTTACGTTTATAAGGTATTACATTATATTCTGGAAACGTTGCTGATTTTCAATTTAGAAACATGTTTGTAGAACCCGTATGAAATTATTCCATTATCTGTTAAATGCATTTGTTTAGAGTTACGTGTTCAAATGAAAAAAACACTGAGCATTCATCACTTTTAATAAACCTTCCGCATTGTGAGCAACTGTACGCACTTGGCCGATTTTTGTTTAGTAAAATGACAAGACGTTAGGAAAACTCCATTCAAATAATTTATAGTTATCACATGTTGCATCTTAGTTTGAGGGCAGTTTGTTAACACGGCTGGGATGATTATCCATAACGCAGACGTCTGCTTGCCCACGTATTTATTTACCTTTACTAATATCCAGGCGTGTTGTCTTTTAATATAGTTTACCTATGCTGCAATTGAGTCAATCCACCACACTCAAAGGGCTTAAACAACGATTTACGTAATAAAACTACGTTTTAACGGTTTTAAGCGCGGTAATTTATTTGATTTTTGTTATTCCGACGTTTCGGCCACTTTTCAGTGGCCGTGATCACGGAAGACAAAGATGTTAAGTGTCAACGAGTATTGTTAAAGTTTTATTTAGCCTACCTCCAACTTGTTCATTTTAATTATATAGTTTTAATTTTGTTTATGGTTATTATTTACTCTATGGGAGTCTAATCTAATTTACCACCGCTTCGCAACATGTTATGATTTGAAAGTCGCAAAAACTTAAGAAAATATAACGATTTACGTATTAATAAGACGCTTGGACTATTAGGTGTGGACTCTATAAAAAGCTTTTAAAACGCCTAATCGATTCTTCAGGCGGTCAAAAGGCTGGTGCCTGCCTTGGATAACGGATCAGTACTGCGATTCAACGAGGTAAAATAGCCTCCGTTATGGCCCAGAATATTGACTATACCAATATGGCAGAACGACGCACAATTTTTATATCTCACCATCTATTAACTTAACTAAAAAAGACATAATAAAGAATATCGTTAAGATTTTTTAAGATCTGACTAACATTAACCCACACAACATAAAAAAATCATCCCTCAGTTACGTCTATGGAATTTCCGCATCTATGTAAACTTACAACGATTTGCAATAAACATGTTAAATATATTCATATTTCATTAAACTATGCTATTTTATTAGCATTCCTGGTTGCGGTCTGATGTTATTTTAGATTTATATACAGCATGGTTTATTGTTTTATTTTGTGCAATAGATTATTTATTTATTTCATACAGTGACTAATATTCTTATATAATAAAAATACTAGTTAATACGTGGTATGTCGGTTATTATTAAATATTTTTTTAATAGTAAATTATATCCAAATATGATTCATGTTAAGTGTAAAAAAAGGTTATCTGAAAAAGCGTAAAGAAAAGTTGTAGATTGCACAATATTTGCTGTGACTTTTTTATAGTTATCCTGTATATAGGTCCTGAATGTATTGTCAGAAGTTTAATGTCGCGGTTGTTCCGGCATGTTGGGTTGACATGTGGCGCGGGGCGTCCAGTCTAGTCTGGACAGCCGCTGGTCTATTTTTACGTGAACCTACGCATCGCCGTCTAGTTTCTATTTGTTTCCCATATAAATTGCTATCATTACATTCGCAGCACTGTCTGGACCGCGGCTACAATATATTCTTAACGATGTTCTAAAGAAAACTAGTAACATAAACATTTGGCTATTCTCGAGCACTTACGAGCTTTTTATTTTACATCAACGTTGAAATCGACTATTAATAAAATCATAAAATCAGTTTTGTTTATTTTTAAAAGCTTTGTTATCCTCATAGTGCCCACACGGATATTAATAACGGAACAGACGCCTACGGGTCGGGATTGATTATTATAATATTATACTACGTATTGCACAACATAATTATGTACGTAGAATAAGGAATTATTGTTATAGCGTGCGGGCGCGAGCCGTGCCCCGTACGAAGCTCGGTCGGGGCTCGTATTTAAGATTCAGGAACATTGTGTAATTCATAGTACACCGTTCGGCGCAAGAATCCTGTTCGTGGTAGGGCGTGCCCGGATTCCTGGAGCTCTCAAATTGATGTAGAGTGTACACTTGCATAGTCGCACGGCTTGCCTGGACCTCGTGCGAGGCACGGCTCGTGGTCGCAAAGTCTGATATAAATCATCGAAAAATGTTAAGGCTAAGAAACAATACATTTGATTTATATTATGGAAGAATAATATTAGGAAAAACAATCTCAGTAAACTATGTTTTGCCTTGGTGGTTAATTTCATCCTGTTCACTGGATGTCTTGCAACATCTGTGCAAACTTATTGATTAAATTTCTGAAACTTTGTTTAAATATAATCAAGATTTTTTATTTTTGGCTGGTTTGATTTAAAAGTAATAATGTTGTTTCAATGTTTACTAATGTTTTTCCATGTTAACGGACTTTTTCAAAACAAAAATGGGCATTACGGCCTTTCCACCACATAATTGTCAAATTGGGAGAGGGGGGAGCACTTATCTACGATTTTTAAATCGAACATCTGCACACTAATTAACTTATATAAAAATTGATCACTAAACAATATCGCCTGGACACATAAAACAGATAGGTATTTTGTAAACATTTACGGTCTTATTTATAGAGAGTTAGAGTAAGTTTGAATGTTTCTTTAGGAACCACAAAGAAGCGTTCAATGTTCAATCTTACTCTAACTCTCTAGGAAGAAGACCGTTATATTTTAGGTATTTAATATTTAAGTAGTATAAAAATCTACAGTGTATTCCCATTAATAAAAGTGTCGATAAATTGGAAGTGTTAAAACATTTACTGTAAATATAGCGATAACAAATCAAGAAGATCTGTAAGCAGAGAAACGCAATCCACTTTTCATAGTAAACACACGACGTCGGCAGTCGTGTGTTTTACAGAACGACAAAGTAACATAGTTCTTTGACTAAAATGAGTTCGAGTTCAAAGCGACTTGCCAGCTCATTAGGTGTAAATTCACGTTGTTTACGTGCAAAATACGTTCACTTCCTTATTGAGCTATTTCTATGTTTAATACTTAACAAAAGGCTACCCTACTAATATTATAAACGCGAAAGTTTGTAAGAATATATAGATGTATGGATGTATGTTTGTTACTCTTTCACGCAAAAACTACTGAATGGATTTTGATGAAAAGTTACGATAATATAGCTTACACATCAGAATAACACATAGGCTAAAAATATAATTTATAAAGATAAAGTGTGAACGATCATCATTATCACAATTTTCCATCACCACGCGGGTCAAACCGCGGGGCGCAGCTAGTAGGATATGTAGCTTGCCAAGTCGTAGGGTATTTGCCAGTCTGGATGGCTACCGCCCCTGATCTAGGGTATGCCCGTCATAACAACTTTGAGTTGTGTTTCAGCATAAGTGGCCAAGTTCCAGTCTCTATTTAGAGAGCGGCTGCACATTGGTAACATCTTTGGTGTTACAAATGTCCATATGCAATGGCAACCGCTTTCCATCAGACGGGCCGTCTGCTGAACTCATGCAATAAAAAAAAATAGTTTTATGTAAGGTTTTTCTCGCATTGATAAAATTCAAAACGAGGGTATCAATATGAGTTCGATCCTTATCTACTTTAAGATAGGAAAACTTCGTTAATATTGCTCCAATAATTTTGCAGGCTACCCTTATTTTCCATGTCAGAAACGGTCGATGCAAAGCGGAGAAAAGGTATTTCAGTCAACATTTAACCGTCGGCATATTATGCCGTGAACATTCCCTTTTAGACTGAGATAATCAGTTCCATGTATGCCATTACGCTGTGTAAAGTTCGAATATTGACGTGGAACCCGTGCCGTATGCTAACACTTTCCACTGCTATAAATATTTAAGTAAGAATAAGTTTTTGAATAAAAATAACTATCTTCTAGTGATTTGATAATTTTTGATAATTTGGTAATATTAAGTAAAAACCTCACAGTGTAATTAATTTATATATTTTTTGCTGGTAACGTTTTCAGTTTTAGAATAGTTAAAGCATAAAACAACATTAATAAAAAATAACGGTAACGATACAATAACAATTATGTGATTCTTTTATTTTTTTGAGAGCGTTCACACAATCCATAAAATCGTACTCAACCATTTAAACATATTAAGACTTATTACAATGGAACAATAATTGAAAATTCTCATGTTCTAGTCTCATCTCCCGTTTGCTGGAGCTCTTTTGTTTTTGTGTAGACGCAATTAAACATACTAGCGCCTTTTCTTTGTTTAGGATTATGGCTTTAAAGTAATCGACATTGATTTTGTCAATGTTAGAATCACATTTCAGATTATCGTGATATCATTGGCACCTATTCCATCTCTCCTATATTAGACGATTTCAATTTTGTCTCAATTTGGATGAATCAACCATAGCGATCCATATACGGGACTCGCCACTGCTACATAAACGGGTGCAACTCCACACCCAGGTATAAGTTTGTTTGCCTTTCTGCCGCCTCGCGGCCCGGCGGCGGCTGAGTCCATACTTGAAATTAATTTTTGGTATAGATGTCCCTTTGACGCCGTGAAGTAGAATATTGATAATTATAGTGAAGCGGGTGTTATGCCTTAGTATTTATCTTATTATTTAATTATTGTGCCGCCAGCTTTCTGAGCACGTTCCCCGCTGACAGTGATCAGCTACATAACCTAAGTACTTTAGTTTAAACTTATTTTCTATAAATGTTAAATTATTTATGAAATGTCAATATACATATTATTGTACTGTGCTTATAATTTCAATTTTAATTGTATATGAAAATTCTCAATTATCTGAAATAAATGAATTATTATTATAAACTTGAATCGTTTAATCTCATTGAATACCGTCTTGACCTTTTAGGTCTGTGCTTTTCAACCATAAAATATATATATATATATATATAAACAGCATTTCTTTAGCCGACCCCTTCATTTGGGATCTGGCGGAGGCGGTATTACCAGACATATTGTTCCTCACTTAATTAATTGGTTTTAGTTAAACGTACGTACGTAGATTCGCTATCTTTATAAATAAACATTCATCTTCCATGTTTATGCCCGCAAATCTCGATAGTAGTCGATGGATTGTCTCCCCTTATAATAAACTAAATATAATATATAGTGTAGTAGGTATGTATTATTGCTTGTATTTATTAAATTACCTTATAAATACTACTATTTACTCATTTATTGTAGGAGTGCTGGCTTAGCAACTGCCGACTTATTTTTCGTTCAACTCTACCCAATGGTTGTCTGAAAGAAATCACCATGGGCAATAAGATCGTTCGTAGTCCTGCTTGATGTTCTTAATTTTATGTAGCATTTTTGTACAATAAAGTTAAATATTCTATTTTAAATCACACTAAGCCACAGAGAGCGTGGCCGGATTCAGCTAGTACATATTATATATCATAAACGCAAATTAAAACTAAATTGCATTTATATTATTATGTATATGTATATACATAATTTTCAACGAATGATAGTTAATAATTGATTTAGCGATGAATATTTCTGTTATAACCTCTACTGTCAGTGATAGGCGCAGGTCCCATCCCGCAAATGTCACGAGATGCGTGCGCACACGCACCGCTCATGCGGCGGCGTCAATTAATTGTTCTATTGTTACATTGGCTCGCTAGACGGGCATTAAATTTAATGTTACATGCCAACCGAATAGTGCCAACTGGTTGTTATGCGTTTGCACGTAGATATTCTAATACCGCTTAGCCCGTGACTCTGTCTACGGAGGGATTTTTAAGTTCGGATATGTATTCATTATTTATAGAGGTACTAGTTTTTTACCGTGGCTTCGCTCGCCTTAAAGTTAATTTTGGCAGTGAATTCACGTTTTATTCTTTGGGAACAGTAGATTTTTCCGGATAAAAGGTCATCATATCATTTGTGGTGTGACAGAGGACGTATATTAGAATGCAGGACTATGGAAGGAATAGACATATTGTGTCAACACCAAATAATTGGGAGAAGGAGAAAGAAAAAAACCATGTCATGTCATCGTGCTAACGTCATGGCTACATGATATTGGCATGACGACGTGTTTGGCTTCGGCCTCGCCGCAAGTAGTATGCTTGAAGGTGAGCTAGGAGGCAAGCTGAATGGTGGAAACACGGAGTGGCCATAGTAGTAGCTGCCATGCTGTCATACTTGGTGGTCTAAAGTATCAATTCTTCCATTGCATCCCAGTGATCCAAGCAATAACCAACATGTTCGTTTGCGTGCCTAACCACTAGGCTACTATTGAGACGCCAAGGCTCTCACTAAGTTAGCGGTGGGGCCGCGCGTATTACAGTGAATTGCAGCGGCAGCTTCAAAACCCGCGATAGTAGCGCCATCTATAGGGTTATATTTTTTATCCCTCGGCAATAGTACTTTTTTCTGGATGAAAGGTATCCTATGTCCCTTTCTGCACCCCTGACAACGTGTATATACCAAAATTTTACGATGATCGATTGAGTAATTAATTATTATTTATTTATTTTATTGTATCGCCTATAGACATTTGTAACACCAACACCCTTCCTGCATGGATAAATTAAGACGTAAAAGCATAACAAACAAACTCACATTCCCATTTTTAACATTAGTTGAGATTGGCACATTTGTGTATCGGTTCTACTAGTCAGATAATAGTTGTATATTATTTATTTATATGATAGAAATAAATAAATGCTAGTACATGCCTATGCCTTCGTGTACAACAAAATACATAGATACATACAAACAATAGATGAAAAGTAAAAAAATAAGGTTTCTACAAACTTTATTACTAATTTTTAGTTATTAAGAAAATGGCATAAAATCTTACAAAACATGTAATAGACGCTATGATATTAGTTTCCCTATGTTTTTTTTGCTGTAAAATCTTACGCATCTTTACTAGGAATCAAAAAACGTAAAATTGTGTTCGCAATTTTCCTGTTATTTAAATAACCAAGATATGAATAATACACCCGTGTAAGTAACATTTTAATAATTTGTTTATTTATCTTTTTATTCAAGCTGAATAACACGTTTAGTTAATAGCTTTTTGATATGTAGAATAAATAGGATATAATAAATATATCACATTGAACTATCTTGCATATTCATATTCTGTAGTTAAAACTGTTTAATTATCTTCACATTTTATTGAAGTGTCTATGTGTGATTTCATATAAATACATAATTTTTTTAGAATTTTTGTATGTCGGTCTGAAAATATGTCTTGCATAGGTTTCGAAACGGCTCAACTGATTTTAGTATTTTATTTGTATATGTGAATCAAAAGTCCATATGGCAGGGACAGCTAATGTAATCAGGAATATAATAAGAAAGGAATAAATACAAAACTGCTTCTAAATGTGTTTAAATTCGTAAAATTTTACGTAACGTAGCCAGCCTTCTAGGAACCTTACCCATTGACTTCGATGACCTAGGCTCACTATTCTACTTATAGTGTTAAGGAATTATAGGTAGAATATAATATAAGTTAAGTTCCTTCATTGTACTGGTTTATAGTTATAATGATTTAATATAAAAAAATTTGACTGGGAGTTTTTGTAGTTTCTGTAATATTTCTTATTGTAAATGAATTGAATAATTATATTTGAAAATTATTGTTATTATAATAACTACATAATTTTAAATAAATAAAATTAATTCTTACAAATATTGAGGAGAAAATTAGGTATTTTACAAATTAAGTTATTTATTTCCTCCATAAACGACCCGTCATTAATGGTGACCTTCAAAATTCGAACACGATTTTCAAACAAAAAATTGAAGTTGGATATCCTTCGTTGCTCACTAATATTACTGATTAAAAAAGAGGAATCTTTTGACCACTACTTACCCCTTCGCAGTAGAATTGCATATAAACTGTGTTTAATTTTTGCTTCTAAGATTAAGTAGCAGTATTAGATATTGTGCGTAACTTATTTTGCTTTGGATAAATAAATTGAACATAGGGTCCTGAGGCCCTCAAGAGCTCTCAAAACGCTTAATCGACTCTAAGTGATCAGAAGGCTGATGCTTGGACAACAAATCATTAAGGCGTTGCAGTGACATAAGTTTACGCAACCAGCCTTCTGGGCACCATATCCATAGTTGATGTGGTAGGCTCAGTATTGTACTCACAGTTTCAAGGGATTGTAAGTAGAATACAATGCTATGAAAATTAATGAAGTGGGTTTAGTTCTTGTTAAGGTTTCTGCTTTGTATTCGTTTTTAATATAGATTTTGTTTAATATATTTTTGAAATATTCAATAACAAATGTTATACTTCCTTCTTGAGTCTTGTTTCTCATTCCTGAGGGTCGTGATCTTTCCACGCTACTTTTTCTTGGACTATTTTTCGCCATCGGAGACAAACAACAGCAGCATACAGTGCGTCGTTCACAGCATCGTTGAGTATGGTGCAGATTCTGGTCGGATCTACGAACTAAGGCTTCGGAATCTTTTTCCTTCTATTTGGCCATTTACGGAAACAGATGGATGATAGCCTCGTTGCTATTTATAATTTCTTTATAATAGATGCGTTGATTGGCTGTGCATGCAGTCCAGGGTATACGCAACATTCTTGTCCAGCACCACATCTCAAAAGCGTCAACACGACTGCGATCAGATGCTTTCAAAGTCCAGGTCTGTGTTATAATTTTTTCCCCAGGGGAAATCCGCTTGAGGACAAACCGCTGCGGGGGAAGTGCGGTGAGGTGTGTGAAATTCGCCTTGTCGGGGTGACACTAGCACCCCCGCAAGAATGCTATTGCCACACCGCAGTTGAGGATACCCACTAAAACCCCTGGCTTATCCTCGTTTCGTCCCATGTCCAGGTTGTGGGCTCGCTCACGTATTCACCTGTAGCCCGAACGGACAAGGCCGGCCCGTTCACGACCTGGCCCCTCCATTGTTAAGATAGAGATGTGAGCTTCTCCGACTACCTCAGGTCTCACCACTAGGCGAGAGGGGGCACGCGGGTCAGTTCGCGTCCGTCCTCTCCGGTCTTTATGTGTAAGGAATCCGGTTCCCCACAGGTCACCCGCATGGCCGTATCCTATGGCGGCTGGAGGTCGTCATTCACGATCCTTCATCGCCGCCCCGGCTTTGGCAGGGGAAAAGTGTGCTAGTCTGCCTTCCTCTCTCGCTCCGCCACCTTCTTCACATACATTACGGTCTCGCTGAAGGAGACAGCCGCGTCCCACGCGTCGGCGCTCCACACTATGGCCTTGAATACTCCTGGGAGCGACAGGTCGGCTACAATGGCCGGGACAAGATCACAGCGCTACTCGTCTCAAGCAGGACACACTTGGAGGGTGTGCAACACCATGTCTTCGTCGCCGCCGCAATGATGGCACCCTGATGTCTGCTCCCGCCCTATACGACACAGGTATTTCCCGAAGCATCCGTGCCCCGAGAGGCCCTGTGTCAAGCGAAACGTCAGGGTGCCACGACGCCTATTCAACCATTCTGACATTATCGACCTCACCGCTTCGATGAGGACGAAGCCGGCACTGAGGTTGTTCAGGCGGTCAGCCCATTCTGCGACCTGGACCTAATGCAACTTTTTTTTATATATAAATTTATGTTTGCTTATAGGTAAACTGCAGACGGGTCCACTTGGTGGCAAGTGGCTACCGTCGCCCATGGACATCTGCAACACTAAGGGAGCCGATGCGTTGCCTACCTCGTTGAGATTTTAAATATCTGTTTACGCCCTTTTTGAAGAGCCCCATATTGTAGCGCTCTGGGAAAACTGCGGGAGAGAGCTCATTCCACAGCTTGCTCACGTATGGCATAAAGGAGCGAGCGCCACGTACAGTGGATAACTTCCAGGTGTCAAGGAAGTGTGTGGTGCGGTGGTAAAATGGCGACGATAGGTACCAAACCAAACAGCTCCTCAGAACACTCCCCATTGTACAGACGGCCCCTTTTCTGCGCCTCTTAACCTCACGGGGCGCAGGTTGGCCACTGCATGCCTCCTTCTCCTTTCACTAAACGTACAAGGAGGCCAGCGTTCTGGCCTCCAGGTCCCATGAGAAAGTGCCGGCGAGCAGAGAGGACGCTTCAAAGTATATCGTGCGATATCCTCGGGCGGACCTGACGGCCAGTATATGCTGTGTTTGTCGCCAGGTAGTGACATTGCGAGCCGCCAGGGAGCCTGCCTGCACCAAGGTCCTGTATAGGGCCACCAATCGCACGACTCCCTCGAAGAACATTCGGCACGTCGCTTTCGGTCCTCCAATGTTGGGAAGCAAACGCGAGACCGCGCCGGCCGTCCTCTTAAGCCTAAGGGCCATCTGTTGGAAATGCGACACTGGATCCCGTGGGTGGCTTTCTCCGAGACCCGTAAAACATCACGGTCTCGGACTTGTGCAAACCCACCTCAAGACCCAGTCAGTCGCCGGATTCGATAGACTTCCTGCGCTACCCCAGCTGTTGCCAGAATGGCTGCCTCGGAGTACATCCTTCCCCAGACGAGGAGAATGCCGCAACGCCCGGTCATAGCCGATGTTCCACAGGATCGGCCCCAGTACCGACCTCTGTGGGACACCGTATCTCATTTCTCGGCGTCCCCAGTCGTTTTGACCCGGTAAGATGACGGCCCGATCACTGAGATACGCCTCGGCTATGCGGCAGAGGTAAATCGGCATCCCATGCTATTGGAGCGCCTCCTTGATGCAACTCCTGGGTATGCTGTTGAACACGTTAGCGATGTCCAAGGACATTGCCAAAAGCACTTCGCTTCTGGAAACTGCTTCCTCCGACTGGCTCTTCACCCGCATTATTGCATCCATCGTGGTGCGCACCTGACGAAAGCCAAACTGAAGATTGGCCACGTCCGGCCCCTCTTTTTTTTATACAGGGGAAATCCGTTTGAGGACCATGAGCCGCGCAAGGGGAAAGGTCGCGGCCCATGTGTGGGATTCGCCAGAACAGGGTGGCACTAGCATCCCACTTTTTGTGTGGGATGCTATTGCCACGCCGCGGTTAGGGATACCCACTAAAACCCCTGTCCGATCCCGAGCGTCCTTTGTCCGGGCTGTGGGCTCGCTTGCGCATTCAACACCAGACGCGGATAGGGGCGCGTCCCTCCTCTCCGGGCGGGTCCGGTTTCCCCGCCGGTCGCCTGCACGGCCGTAGCCTACGGCGGCCGGAGGTCGTCGTGTACGACTCTCCGACGCCGCCGCCTCCTTCGCGGACATGACGGTCTTGCAGAAGGAGGCGGCTGCGTTCCACTCGTGGACGCTCCCGACCATGACCTTCACCAAGGTCGGAAGGGACAAATCCGCTCCGATGGCCGCGAAGAGATCGTGGCACTGCTCGTCCCAGGCTAGACACACCTGGAGGGTGTGTAGCGCCGTGTCTTCGTCGCCGCCGACGCAGTGGTGGCACCCTGATGTCTGTTCACGCCTTATTTGACACAGGTACCTCCCGAAGCATCCGTATCCCGAGAGAACCTGCGTCAGGCAGAACGTCAGGATGCTATGTCGCCTCTACAGCCATTCTGACATGATCGGCCTCACCGCTTGGATGACGGCGATGCCGGCGCTGGGGTTAAGTAGGCGGTCCGCCCACTCTGTCACCTGGATCTGGCGCAACTCGTCTTTGCGCCCCTCGGTCTCACGGGGTGCAGACGTCCGGCCCCTCTATGTTATCCTTAGTTATCTGAAAATAACTTTGTTGTTAAAAGAATAACAGCTTTGGGCGATCGTTATGCTTACACAGCGAACCTCAAAATAATTACCACGTGTAGTGAGCCTCGGGCGGGATATGGGACGTAAACTCTGAGCTAATCACTGACCTTTTACGACGCTAATATTAGCGGTCTAATATTATGCATTATAAGAGAACGCTTCGTTGACCAATATTTCAATTTATACTGGTTTAAAATTAACCGCAAAAAAACATAATGCGATTTTCGGAGATTCAAGTTTGTTATAAAAATACAATTTTAGTTGTAAAATTTCATCATAATTATTTACAAATACTTTGATGTGAGATTATTAAATTTAGCAGAAATGCCATCAGTTGTGGAGCACAATAGTACTGTTGATATTCAGTCTATATCTGTGGTAGTATTCTTGATACGTTGACTATATAGCCGTACCCGTGACGTCGTTCACGTAGGCCTTGAACTTTATAATTATATCTTCTGAATCCTGCAAGATACCGATATTAAACATGAAAGTTTAAGATATTTTTTTATTTTAAACTTTAACACGCTGCAGTGCCGTATTGGAATCATTATCTTGATTACAGCTCCTAGGATTGGCTTGATCGGTGTGATATCACGCTCTCACAGAATATCAGCGTGAAACGGTTAGCCTTGTGCTAATCGTGTTTTATGCGATAAGTGAGTGTTTCTATGGCCCACTATATCCTCCTGTCCCATTTTTCCTATCCCTTCGCTTCTTTTTATTTTAGCGAGGGAAATCCGCTTAAGGACCATCAGCCGCGCCGAGAGTCACTGCCGGTGACTGCCACGTCGGGGTTGTACTAGTACCGCGAGCAAAAGTACTATTGTTCTACCACGGTCGGGGATACCCACAAAACCCCTTGGTGTTCCTTCCTTCACCTTTATGCCAGAGCCACGAGTAAATGGCCTAGTCACTGCGCAAGCCCTGGCAGGTGGTGGCTCAACGGCCTCTTCCACTGCCGGGGGAAGGCTAGCCCCCGGCGTCTTCATGCTGTCTTTATAGCGTAGGGGGTCTGGAACGCGGCCCACGGGGGGGAGATGAGCGCGCGAAAACCACTTCGCGCCCCCATCTCGACGGCATAACGACGGACGAGAAAACATCCCCGGGATCCCTTCCATCCATTCCATCCTCTTCATCTCATTCTAAAGGATGATAACGATGGTAACCACTTTCCATGGGCTGAGCCTTCTGTCGGTTTGCCAGCTTCGCAATATAAAAAATTCGATGACCGGTTTCGTAGCCTATTGAAGACAAACTTTCAGACCGAAACACGTACAATTATATATTATTGTCATTAAAAACAGTCATTCTTCATTAATTAGGCATATTATAAATAGTAGTTCCTACTTAATTTCTAGCGTTAAAAGAACAGACACTTTAATTGTATTTAATTATATCTTATATTAATATATAAAGCTAAAGAGTTTGTTTGTTTGATTGCACGCGCTAATCTCAGAAACTACTGGTCTAATTTGAAAAACTCTTTCAGTGTTAGATAGCCTATTTATCGAGGAAGGCTATAGGCTATATATCATCACGCTAAGACCAATAGGAGTGGAACAGCAATGAAGGATGTTTCAAAATCGGGGGGTTTTCCCAAAACAAATTCCACGCGGAAGACGTCGCGGGCACAGCTAGTTGGTATATATTTTCAAGACATAATCATTACAATAGATTCAAGTGTATCGCTTGTTAATAAAAATCCCTTCTATGTGATGTAGAACTTTTATAGAGCAGATTGTAAATTGCCCCGGGAATAAGCTATTTACAGAATGTACTGGAGCGGGTAGTTTAAAAACCCTGTTACGCTCATGTTACGCAAACATTGTTGGATTAAATAACCTTTAATTACAAATAACCCTGTAAGGACATATTACGTGACCTGTAAGAAATATGAATACCTATACTATCTTATTAATAAACGTATTTTAAAGCTCGACTAACTTTACTCCTAGTATTATGTCAGTATTAACCAATTTCAGTATTAATAAACACGAAGTAAAGTTGGAGTATACTAATTCGATTTTACTCTCTGAGTAAAAGTTACTCCAAGGTATCGGATAGTTTTAGGATGAATTATACACATATAAGCAGTTATTTCACTTAGTAGGTATTAAAAACATTTGTTTTCTGTGACGTGTTTATAATGTGTAAATCCTGCAAATCAGTATGATTTCCGCAACAGAAAACAACATTATAAATATTAATACTAAAATACCACTATACCAAATTTTAACTCGCCTCTCTCCCTCTTCATACCAATAGCACCGTTTAATTTTTGGTTCAAGTATTAACATTTTTATTTAATTTAATGTGATTACCATTTGCGAAATTACAAGTAAGTAAAAAAATAAAAAAACTACTACAAAATAAAAAACACGTTTGAAGACACTAACGCGGAAGTTAAAGTCGGCTTAGAACAATAACTTATTTATTGCTATTGTTCATTTCACTTTTTTAAATGTATCTACTGACATTGTAAATGTCATCTGTCAACATTATTTGTCAGTTTATGGTCATTTTCATTCACCTAGTCGGTCTTTTTACTTTTAAATTTATAAATGTTACCATAACTTATTCATTACTCTTGGTGTAAGAAAGGTATTGTTACTCTGAGGATCCTTCTTGTTTATTAATAACATTGTTACAACGAAGTTAACACTTGGCTATGTACAGAGTAACTAGTCCAGCCTAAAGTCGGAGTAATCCTAGGAGTAAGACATTTTTATTAATAAGACGGATAGAGTTTGTAAATCAACACAAATGCATAGGCTCCATGTAGTATTTTGCATAATAGCGGTCCACAAAAGTCTTATTGCTGGAAATTTGATTTTCCCCATTTCAGGAGATCTGTCGGTATTCCCACCAAATTTACTCAAGGCGGATTGACTAGATACACAGTTCACTACACCGGTACACTGTCTACCGCTATATATAAGCATTAAAAAATAAAACAAGAAAATAAATAAATAAAAGATTCCTCACCAATCCTACCCAATACCTACCCACTTACCTAATCATAAACACTCACTCATCCCCTCATCATCCACTCATCCATCCATCCACTTCACCCTTACCAAAACACATCCCCAAGCGATTATTTATTTACCAAAAAACAGTAAAATAAGTAGGATAGTTTAATCGAAAAAGATTTACAAAGAAAGTAGTACATAGATCATGCGTTCTTTAGCTATAACTACTATATTTACACCTTTCAATTCGATGTAACAATTAAGAATTTTTTTTCAGATAACAATAATATATATGTGATTTAGTGACAAACGCGTAACGGTTCCTGAAATTTTACAAATGAAAATTTTGTTTTTCCTTTTCTTAATGACTTTTTGGATAAACACGGCTGTATTTACACAGCCCGGCGAAATATAGGTCAGGCCGCGACATCTCCGCCGGTGGTGGCTGGATGCAGTGCCGCCCTACTGACCCAAATGCAGGTTTACAAGGGCAAACTCTCACCCTCTCGTTGGTCGACCCTATTTTCCAAGAGCTCCCTAGAGCTGTATACTCGTTCGCTCTTATTATAGATTACACTATTGTCTTACCTGATGTTAAGTACTCCATAATGGAACTAATTTCAAATACCCTTAGTTAGAATATAATAAATCACATATCATTTGAAGACAAGAAAAATTTATGAATCGGGATATATAGATGGATATATGTAGATGTTGAAATTAATAGGAACTAGTAGATACCAAGTATAATATGTCAAAGTTCAATGTATGTTTATAACCAACAAACAACAAAAGGACCAGCGCAAGTCTGATCTTTATAAAATTGTACAAGCATTCGGCTTATGAAATGTTTGAAATGCAAGGCTTTTTCAGTGTCGTATATTAATAATTGGTAAAATTGGCAAAACTCTATAAGCGATTATATGTTAAATTGTAAAAAAGAATGATATAATACATTCCGAAAATAATTTCGTTTGTTGTTCAAAATATAGATCCATTACTTACATTTTTTCCACCGTTAAACTTCAAAGTATGTATATTAAAGTGGCAGCGCTTATTTTCGCATTTTTTTCATGGAAACTATATATAATATAAATTATAATAACTTTTTGATTTAAATTTTCTCTTTTGGGCCCCCTTTTCAAACTCAAAAAAATAATTCATAAAACTAATATTACTTTAATTTAATATTTTAAACATTATGAGACACATAGTTATGTTTATAAGGTTGGTAAATTTCATTTTTCTGGCAACAGTAGTAGTTCATGAGATTCAATTGTTTATAACAGACTGAAACATACCGAAGTAAGACCATAAAGGCAAAACAGTATTATTTTTTCTAAAATATTCAATGTTTACAATACTATTATTATTCTCTAATAGTCATAAGAAACAGTGGTTTAATTCAGAGAGATTTTTCCACCCACTCTGCTTTTCCAAATGGCTGCCTCGGGCGTAAAAGCTTCAAGAGTTGTCCACGGACTTTCCAGTTTATCGTAAAACTTCGCTATTGAACATTATAAAAAATTGTAGAAACTGAATGCTATATCACCTTCTGTATGTTTACAGAAAATTCGAAAAGTGGTTAGCTTGAACTTTTTTACACAACGTTGTATTAAAAATACACGAATATTTTCAATCATTTTGCTGTTTCTTCTAGCTTTACAATAAAAAACAAATTTCAATTAAAATCATTTTTACTGCGAAACCTAGGTATCATAATCGTCAACAATTATGTCTAAAAATAAAACTTTATAACGCGTAGGAAGTTTGGGAATTCCACCGGTGAAGGGGTGAAACAACAGATTTACTTGTAAGTTTGTATCTTTTAGCAACAAAAAATTGCACATAACAGCATTATGGTTACAAACCAAACTAAAAACAAGCGACGGTGCAACACAACAAGCTGTTAAATAATAAAGAAATATTCCCTTTACTGGAAATATTTTAATTGGTTTTAGAAAAGGAAAATTTTGTTACTATATTTTAAATTAATTTACGTCAACGGGAAAAATGAAATACACTAATATAGATATATGGGATAATTCTTAGGAACTTCCTTTGCAACTAAATTTAGGTCCATTAAATAATATTAATAAATTAATCGGATAAGTGCGTATCGTTGTGTATCATAAAGGGTTCCGTAGAGATGACGAAAGTCCACTGTTATTATCATTTGATTTGAAACTCTAAAAAGCATTTAATCCAAAATAGCGCATAAAATACCGCATATCTCATAAACTGTTCAATGTATATATAATATTCAAACTAACTTTCATTTAAAGATTTTACAGAATTTTCCACTGTTAAAAACACACGATTATAAAACCATTTTTTGCAGTTTGCAGTTGCAATTTTACTATAGCGTCGAAAGCATTTCCTAGGGACATCTATGTAACCTTTCTATCAAATTTTATTAATGTAGACTGATTTTAAAGTTTCCCATAACATATGGTAGTTTAAAAAAACAGGCGGACGGAGATGGCGTTTTAATAAAGTTTCCAGTTTTGCCAAAACAGCTATGGAACTCTAATGATAATACATTCGGGTTTATCCGCTAACGATGTTTATTGCAGATTGATAGTATAAATAATAATTTTCCTGCCATTGTTTCTTGTATAACTTTGCATGTAGCACTTCATTATAAAGCATCGTATTGCTCATAAACACCTAACAAGACAAGGAAGAATGATCAACAAAATTCAAACCACTGTAGATATACCTCGCTGACATTAGTGTGATTCCAAGAATTTGTTCACTAAACAAGTTACGGAGCCTGAGGAATTGCCACACACACCGTAGTGCTCAAATGTGTAAACGCACACATATGTACAAAGCACCAATGCACGGTTGGGAGCCTGGCAACAGAAAGCTGGTGTTTGCTGCTTCAGCACACAGATACATTAAAAGCCTGTGTTAAGTTTGTGTGAGTAAAGAGATTTCCTTGTGTGGAGTTTTGAGCGTAGGCGGGTATACACTGAGCTTTCACGACGCAGCCTTGGCCGCGAGACACGTGCGTCAGTAGGGCGGCGCCACGACCCTATAACGTTCGATATGTCGATGAATTGGCATGGTTCCTTAACATTGTTTATGTCACATGTAAATATATTGAAAAAACTGTACTAATGCTGGGACTTCATTTGCGTTAGTGTTAAAAATTGAGGTTGTGACCGAATGCGTCTTATTTAAAGCGTTAAAAAATAATGTCGTTAACGCATAGCCACATTAGTGTATATACAATTATACATATTTTATCTATAAATATGTAAAGTGATTAACAATGTCGCATCTTAAATTGAGCATTATACCCATAGTCACATCTGCGTGAAACAGCCTATACCTTTATCTTTATCACAGATGAAGCCGCACCATAATAAATATACGCAATTTACGTTACGTATATGTCTTCTGTCGCATCACAAATTTTTATGTCAACATTCACAGAATCCAACTAACAACAAGCATCTATCTATACTATATTATACTTACTATACTATATAATATAATATTCTAAATGCAAAAGTTTGGATACATGTTTGTGGCTCAATCAGGTCAGAACGGCTGAATGGATCTGGATATAATTTGGAACAGTGATAGATTATAATTTGTAATAGCACATAGGCTACTTTTTTCACGGAAAAATGTACAGTTTTCGTGAGCTTTATTAACGCGAATAAAGCCGCGTGCAAAAGGTATAGTTAATATATATGTAAAGTAGAGCACGAATATTTAAATCTATGAAAGAGATTTTGTGTAATTTGTTTCCTAACATACTTTAGAGACCAAAGTAGAACAGAGAATTCTACGGGATATGTAAGGCGAATTTTACACCAACAAAGCCATGCGGAAAGCCTTCATGTAATTTGTATCACGATTTTTACAGTTTGTGATACGGAAAATTGAATCACCAACACATACTTTGATTCCTATTCTGTATATTTATGATTTGGTAAGTTTTTATTTCTGATGAAACCGCCTAACCTCCAAACCTATGCGGGATGTCGGGAACCAGTAAGATAAAAGGTGGGAAGGGGACGAGTTGAAAGAAGAAAGTGAAATAAGAATTTAGGAGAAGATTTCATTGTCAAAGATGGAGTGAAGATAAATGGTAGTGGTAGTAGTGGCAAGGATGACATCTGTATAAATAGTATCTCGATCAAGGATATCAAAGACGAAATGAGAAAAAAGTTAGAGTTATCGCTAGGATAAATAAATAATAGTATAATAAATAATTGATAGACAAACACACAGTCGTTTATCTCCAAAGTTAACTAAGTTACCCTAGTGTTATGGGTATTCATACATACAAAGAACCGCCCGTTCTGAGGCCGATCTCGTACACCCAAACCATATGTACTACGGTCTGTATGTTCGCGATCGACCGCAGAGCGGTCCTTTGGTCGGGAAGAAAAGAAAATTTCGGAACAGAAAGTTCATTTACAATATTTACCCAGGAATCGAACCCGGAGCCTCTGTATTCACGTGAGTTAAGCTTAGCCCCCTTAATTAGGTGGCTACCAAAGATGATGAAGATGACATATTTTTATTGTAGTATAAAGAGTCTGTTATGGAAGCACAGGTAAGCAACATATTATATATAAAAAAATTACAGGCGAGCTAATTTACAAATTCTCAGTCTCTATTATCTTAGTCTTTATCTTTCATCTATATTATCTCTATTTTGTATAATCTTGCTATTATCGCAGTTATGTACCTAATCTTTGTATTAGGATCTAAATTATTTTAACTGTATGTTATAATAAAAAGTGAAATACCTAAATTTTGCCCCTGCGATGTTTTCCCATAACAGGCTTGGTAATAAATATCTTGAAGGATATTTTTTAAAATCCCGGCTGTCGATAAAATAGAATTATTCCCATGGGACAGCTCTAGCCAATGAGTGGTGGTTGGGTGAGGGTAGTTCCCCTCTTGCTTCTCGCTCTATCAGCTGAGCGACACGTGCGCTGCATATACTATTTCGTCTAGTGTAGGTACTACGGGTCAGGCGAGTGAGGCGAGGCTACCTCGCGAGCAACACTGTTTGCTTACTCACCCATTCGCACACAGTCAAAGATACACAGATTATGAGTTGCCAGATTATAGACAACGGAATCCATATATTCATTATTTTAGGGTTCTAATACTTTTTTTAATAATTATATAGATTCGCGTTTGATTATGATTTCGCCCGACGTAGAGCGGAGATACGGTCTAAGAAGGTACCTATTCACAAAGTACTTGAAGACACCCAGATTGTAAGTATCGGGAAAGACAGACCCTGGCAATGAGTTCCACTCTTTTGCAGTGTCCATGATGAAGATGGACGCAAATCGCTTCGTTTGTGTGGGTGGAATATCCACCATGTATCGGTGCCGCACCGCATTCCGGTGCGTATGGTTGTCCGTCGATAGAAGGGAGACGGCGGAATTAGATTGAATAGCTTAGCTACACAGCTGCTACCTAAAGATAAAAAGAGGATATTATGGTCTCACTAGTGTGTCTGTTACATGACTTATTCGACACATAGTTAGCTATTTGATTTTTTTGTGTAGGTGATAATCAAGAAAGTATATTTCACTCGCGTAAAATTACAATACGTATTCCAGGGAAGCAATTTTTCTTTTTTGGGATAATAATGTGCTATGGTTACATTATAATTATTATCTATGTTTTCGAAATTATCTATACATGTACCAAAATTAAACGATAGCTAGTTCCTAATACCATGAACTTGGAACGGAAACATTCAAACAATGTTACTTTCACTTGTATATATTTTTGTATCGCTTGTATTTAAATGTAATAAATAACAATTAAATCATGTTTTTCGATAATTAGATATTTCTAAAAATATTTGTTAATATTTTATAGTCTGGTAACAAAGACCTTTAAGTCAAATTTTATTAGATTCCTTCAATACTTTTTTTTTAATTCTAGCCTCAATCATAGTATTGTAGGTTTTTAACTGACGCTAGATAAATGAACTCTTGTAATAGCTCAAAAATTACATTACACTAAACAATCGTCACTTTGTATACTTACACAATTTTGATTTACAAACAAGCCATACCTTGAAACTAATGTCATTATTATTTAAACAAAATTGTATAGGTTATCTAAAATAACTCGTCAGTAAACTATCACCCGCCAAAAGTCTCGTCAAAAAATAAACCTCGTTATTAACAGTTTGTCACAAATATTGAGAGAGATAAAATTAATCTTATTAATCTAGCAACATTGGGATATTTTATTAACATTTAAATACACGCTGGTTTATAGGTAATATTAGTACAAAACAGTGTTTAATCTACATAAACATTCTTTATGAACAAGTCTGCTAATTATAGCTACTACTGGGAACTAATCAGCAATTTATACAAATAAGTGATCATAATTATGAATAGAATATTCAACTTACTGAATATCGTAAAAGAAAAATATATGCACCACGACGACGCAATGTTGCATGCAAATTAGTGGAGTTGTGGAGAAAAAAATCCATATTTACGTAACCCTGCAAATTCAGAATTACTTATATCAATCAGACAGACCACTAAATTCTAAAAACAGTCACATAAGATCTTGCATCGTATGAATAGTGATTTTCACTTGAATTTTGGTATTTATTTTAAAACCGTATGTTGGTAGACAAATAGAAAGTTAATTAACTATCGAATATGGAACCTCTGCTACGTTTCAGTGAACCAGGCGGCTATACGCTTAGACCATAACGGCCGTACATATTTTGACTTGGTAATTTTTTTAAATTTATCTTTAAGTTAATCATCCGTTAAGGTTTTTGAGTGCAGCTAATACTAACGCCAAATTTAAAACCAGGTTATTATCATACTTAACATTCTTCATCTGCATAAAAGGAACGTTTGTTCTCAAGATTACATTGTTTCCTTCACATAATTCTGTGAAGTACGTATTCGTATAAAGGCGAATAACAAATTCGCCCGTCACTTTGTTTTGTAACCCGTCGATCTGATATGCGTGCGCGCATGAATGCATTCACAGTGCGGCGGCTTCCCCATATGGCCAAGGCTAGGCCTTTTATGGCTCATATAAGTGGCCACTCACCCACCGGCTGAACGAGCCAGCCATATCAATGAACAGGCCATCAATAAAACATGTGGCACTAAGCCAGGAAAGGAAACAGCGAAACGAGAAAAAGAAATATTCGAAAAAGTAATGCGATGCGTACACTCGATTGTTTGTGCAATTTCAAAGCATTCAATGTTAAGTTCAGCGCACATCGTATGAATTATTCCTAACTAATTATTTCATTTATGTATTTCGTCGTATTCCCATCATCCACCATATAACATTGTTCGACCAAATGAGCGATATATTGAACTACCATTCGTACGCGGAAGTGATAGAGTGTTGATTGCTATACATTCTTAACTCTGTTCCGCTTACACGATTCGTACACTGTCACGCTCTACTAAAATTAGTCTACTTCTCTGGTACATCGGGAGGAATTATTAGTAGTGTAAAATAGCACTCGATTGAATATTACATAACCATCTCTATATGTGTAGTATACATAACCTCAGTATATTTTTTATACTATAGTTGAAGTGCATAAAAAATCGGCTAAGAACGTGTCAGGCCATGCATAGAAAAATGTTCCGTAGAAGTGACAAACGTATATTTTTTGTCATTTGAAACTACGGAACCTAATAAAAGCGTTTTTTTTGCATGAGTTCAGTAAACAGGCAAACGGCCTACCTGATGGAAAACGGTTACGATCGCCTAACAACTCAAGGTTGATATGGCGGTATATTCTAGACCATGGGTGGTAGTCATCCAGAGGGGCAAATACCCTATCACGTGTCTGTGGGTTGTTTTGTCGCCTCTTACGACAGACCGCCCGGTCGCAGAAAATTGTATTCTTCCTCTGTTCCTGCACGGATCATTTTAGTTTAATCGAAAATAACCCATTTAGAAATTACTTAAGGATGTTGTTCATACCAATTATCGCAAAAAAATATTTATGTAATAAATATTATAAGTATTAACTCCACACACTTATATATTGACACTGATTTTTTGAGCTATAATTCCAGTGTTTTGAGTAAAACCCTTCAATGTAGCTATATTTTATACTCAGATGAAAAATGAATTAGCTTTTTATATACATAAGCGTTCAGTGATAAACTAAAAATCCGTTGCGTGGTTTAAGAGGAATTAGCGCATAAACAAACAGACAGACACGGAAAGCGACTTTGTTTTATACTATCTAAAGAAAATGTTGGCTACTTGACTTTTGATGATTTGCTACACCGTTATGTAACGGGATATACGCCGTTCTACCAAATTTCAAACATCAGTTTATAAGAAAATTTATTGTGACATACGTAGACAGGTGGACACGGTCATTCTATAAGGTTTCTGTTGTTACCTACATGGCTATGGTATCCTATATAATAATAGCATAGAAGAAGAATACTATTTGCCATAATAATAATAAACGTATCAAATATTTAAAGATTTTTTTATTGCATGAGTTCAAAAGTCAGGCAGACGACCGACTCGATGGCAAGCGGTTACCATCGCCTATGGACATTTGTAACACCAAAGGTGCTACCAATGTGCTGCAGCTCTCTAAAAGGAGACTGGAACCTGGCTCTTAATGCCGGAACACAACTCAAGGTTGTTATGGCGGCATACTCTAGACCAGGGGTGGTAGCCACCCAGACGGGTAAATATCTTACCACCTAGCTGTGAGTTGTTTTGTCGCGTCTCACGACAGGCCGCCCGGCCGCAGGAAATGTATTCTTTTTTTCGTTCCTGCACGGATCAACACGGATTGCTTGTATTATATTACTATTCCATTTTTTAAACGCAATTACTTAGATTTATATACCTCGTCCTTTACGATTCTTAGTGCATTCGTGTATTCACATACAAAACATGCTCTCCATATAGGCGTGGAACAAAGTAAGGTTCTTTCTGTTCGGTCTGCCATGTCCAACCTTTGAACCTTCTTTAAATGAGCTCGGTGGCGTGGTAAGATGTTCCGATAGTGAATACCGGCGACGTTAAAATAAAGAGTATGATCGAGGTTTCGGTGTATTCGTGGGAAACAATTCAATGGCCGGCCAGTAGACGCATTCTGAGGCTCCACAATATGTTAACGTAGCTTATAGTGTAAGCAGCAATTGTTATAATCATTAAGGGTAAAATAATATTTGAACATATAGATCAAACTTTAATGTTTATAAATCTATCTATGTAGGTATATAAATAAATAAAAATGAATCGTAGAAATGTACAAATGTATGTACGCAGATAACTTAAGAAAAACTTAACCGATATTGATTTTTTTTTGTGTGTGTTTGAGCGGATCCCCGGGTGGTTTAGATTCGCAATTGGAACCGGCAGGTGGCGCTGGGATCGGGTTCTAGGATCCTCCAAATCTGCTGGACCTATTTTGATGAATTTTTTGTGTGTTTGAGTGGGTCCCGGGATTATTTTGATTCACAATTGGAACCGGTAGGAGCCACTAGAATCGGGTCCTGGATTTTTACTTTTTCAAGACAGGATGTCTGCCGGGACCGCGAGTTAAATTTAAAATTTATAGTTGGAATACAGTAAAGAGTCTGATGACCCACTTGATGGAAAGTAGTTGCAATTGCCTATAAACATTTACAACACCAAATCTTCTATAAAATTGCTGCTGGCCTCGAAAGCGGCACTATAACCTGGCCACTAATGCCGCAACACAACTCAGGATTGTTATGGCGGTATGCTAGACTAGGGGTGGTAGGTATCCAAACGCAGGAGTTAGTACTCTTTCTTCGTTCCTGCACGGATATTTATTTTATTTTTGTCCTTTTTAAAGCAGTTTAAATAGAAGCTTGTTTTTAAAAATATTCTTTAATATATTAATATTAAAGAATATCTATAAGTACTTATTATTTTTTTATTTTTCTCTGGACACGTGTTCCATTGTTACTGTAAAACTAAAAAAATGTTTTTTTGTTTGAATTTTTTATTTTTGTTTATTGTCATCAAAACAGAACAGGCATACCAAATTGCAAAGTCGTAAGTCTAAACAAACTGAATCTAATTCAGCTTGCAAGATTTTACGACATGATTTTAATGATAAAACGTCAGAAAAGGAGACAAGAATGGGCTGTAGCGCCATTACGTTATAGTTTAGAAGCTGTCATAGTTACATTCATCATTGGGCGATTAAAATATCACTCCTAGTATTCTTTCTCTACACTATAACAAAATCATTTGGGATGCCATAACATTGAGATAACTCACCGTTAATATTCTACAAAAAATAATAAAATGTTATTACTAAATTCATTGAATAAAGCATTAATATATTAAATAAAAATGTGGGATTCGTCCTCTTGTCAACGGTCCCCTAATAAAGCTGTTCGTACACTGGCATACCAAATGATCATTTTCTGGAAACAGACCTTCGCAAAGGAAAAAGGAATGTGACTTTTTAGAGCGTGCGTGAGCGCATTATTTTTCATTGAAATTTGAAAAAAGAAAATTCACTCGTAATAAAAGCAGGACGGAATAAGCCTGTGCGGCGGGCGTTTGTGGCATTCTTTTTTTGTCGTCTGCAATCCGTGGCTTGTTTTATTATGATGACAAAACAACATTCTATTTATGGCTTATGTTAGCCGAAGGTATGAGTCGAATACCGAACAGGTCACTTTTATTGGACTCCGTATAACATTATATTGTTTATATATACCCTTTTCAACTGAATTACTTCATCGCTTTGACTTAAGTGTTCTACGTTTTCTTTTTTAAATATGACTACGCATTTTATGTCATTACTATTTTGTATATAGTCAAGGTGGGCAAGTACGCCAGTGGGGTAAGTTCGTAGACCTCTCGCTTTTTTGTACTTTTTTTAAAAGGAAATTAACGCCAACTACAATTTGAAGATAGAATTAAATGGTGTCTTAAATTTACTGATCGAGTTGTTGTCGTTGTAGCTATCCAAACACTGAAATAACGAGAGGTGTATGGAGTTCCCTCACTGACGAACTTCTACACCTTGACTATACATGATTTTAAATAATTTGCAAACAGGCAACAGGCGAAAACCTGACCCACGTATCAGAAGCCTCTACACAACCAAACTTAAATCTTTGACTGAGGCCAAAGACATTTTTTTTTCACTGCAAAGTTGGCAAACAGGCATATATGGTCCAGCTCATGGAAAGTGCTTACCGTCGACTATAGGCGTCTGCAATCCCAATGGCTAAGCCAGCGCGTTGCCAGCCTATAGTATAGGATAAAGAGAATGGGATATGGGGTAGGAATAGAGGAACGGTATAGGAAAGGGTCTTTTATAGTTTCTCCCTGACTTTCGAGATAATCAGGTAATATTTTCTTTTCGTAGTTTTTATTTCCTTTGTTCATTATTACAATATTCATATATATATATATATATATATATATATATATATATATATATATATATATATATATATATATATATATATATATATATCTTTGTTGTGATATATCGAGTTTACTTGTTACATTATTATGTTTTACTCTATATTAGCCGACAATTTTATTTATTTTAGTATCTATGCCTATTTCTACTACTTATGTAATATATGTATATTCAAATTCAAAAGTTTTTATGCAAAATAAGTTCCACTGGAGAACACTTTTTGAAGGTCATACATATAGGTTAAAATTTAATTTTACTTCCTAGTCTATGTATACCGCTCCACAACGTGTTATTGCTGTTAAGGAGAAGAAGCGGCAAGAAACTCCCCAGCAACACGTCTAGCTAAAAATTGTTTTTCTTTATATTTATTATTCTATTTTTATCTCAAGTTCTTTTTTTTATAAGTTTTATACAGAAGTATGTTACAGGATGACTTTTGAACAATTAATGGAATTGTAGCAAACAGTGTATATTCAATAAGACAGAGACACAATTAAAGGATAGAAAAATATTATTATAGTTATAAATATAAAGACATGACGTATTATTTTTTTTTGCTGCTAAATATCTCCATATATTCCTTACAAGTATGGCAAGATAAAAACGTTATACTCGTACAAAATACTGTATAAGGTTGGAGCGAGCTGCTATGTAAATGAAGTTTTATCATTTAAGTATTCTTCAATAGTGTAGTATCCCTTTTTTAGCAAGATACTTTTTAATTTGGTTTTTATTTTAGTAAAAGGCAGATCTAACATTTCACTCGGAATCTTATTGAAGAAGCGTATACCAACCCCCAAGAAAGAGGACAATACTTTTTGTAATATAAAAGATGGCAATATCAGTCTATTACAATGCCTGGTGTTGAAATTGTGAACATCCTTATACTGCTTGTAGGCACTCAAATTATTACGAATATAAATTATATTATTAAAAATATATTGGCAGGCGACCGTCATAATACCGATTTCCTTAAAGCGTTCCCTAAGAGACTCCCGAGGGCCGAGGTTGTAGATTGACCTTACGGCTCTTTTTTGTAAAACAAATATAGTCTCTAAGTCAACAGCATATATTTAATATATTAAGTATTAAGTAGTATTTTGCTATCTATTATTAACGCTTTTCACTATTTATATACAGAACTTTACAAACTCTTCTCGGTGCTTTTCGGGCATCAACTCTGACATATTGTTCTCGCTACTACTCTTAGCTCGGATGCTAAGTTGTATCTCATTTGGGAATGCACTGGGCAATCAAAGAGGGCATGGGGCACCGTTTGAGGCGTTTCCTTGGATAGGAAGGTTACATAAGGGAAGGGGAAGTAGACCATCGGAACTCTTACTCATCGAACGAAACACGTTTAGCCTTATCAATATTCTGTAAGAGCGTGGTACCACACCGATCGAGCCAGCCCAAAGATTTGTAATCAAAACAGTGATTCCAGCATTTCTCGACCGCGTCATTTTAGAAGTGCATGTTTTGTGCATAGTGTCATTTTGATAGTTACTCGAAGTCTTGTGATAGTAGACTAATTAACGTGTTTTGTGTCTATAATAATATATGGTTCTGTAACTAATTTATAACTTATGTACAGTCGCGGAATCAAAATGTTCGTCATCTTAAAGTCGACTTTTACTTGCACGAGTATAAGAAACAACACTGCCAACGTTTTAATAAATGTTACGTTTATAAAATACAGAAATGTGAAAAAAGAAAATTGCAATGTTGACAATGACAGACGCTGAGATTAACGATAAGAAACAAAGAGGCTAAAATCACTATGCTTAACATAAATATTAAAAACAATAAAAAGTTAAAGTTTTACATGTCTAAACAAACAATCTTCTTAGACAAGATAGAAAATCAAGCAAATTCTATTTAAGTTATTTTAAACTTTATTGTCAAATAGTTAAACACAATTTTCTGTGAAACAGTCCGTACTGGGACTTAGTTTGAAAAGGTAACATGTGTTCGCGGAACGTTAAATGAATCAATTTGAAAACTGACAAACATTTTCATACACTAGACTGTAAGTTACCATTGTAATAGTAGGTAAGTTCTTTAGATAAATAAGTAACAAGTCACCTTCACATTTATATGGAGTATGGATAAGCAATAGCAGAATTAACGACATTGTTAGTGTTAGTACACATGGACGCTAATAAATCACAAACGTGAAATTCCCATGGGAGTGCTGGGAAGCCTCATATCACTCATATGGCGTTCAATCACGCGAGGTTTAGCATCGTGAGATCCGCGTGTGAAACGCCTCATAAGGATATCGCATAAATTCCATATAACTTAACATGTTTTTTGTTAAGTTTAAATTCTGATGAGGAATATTTGTTAACGATTTAATGTACGTTTTCTAGTATAGTAGTAGTCTAGTTTACTGCTGTGTTATGTACTCGCAAAAAACAAGCGAATATTTATAAATAAAAGATTTGTGTTTAGTGAAATGTGACCATTCGTAATGTAGAAGTCCATTTCCTAGTATCAGTAAAAGACCTACAATTTGACTGAGGCTGTTTTTGAATATAACAGTCCAACTTTTTTGATATTTATATGTACTTTACACTGACTAGTTTAAAAAGTAAAAAATATATTTAAATTATTAGCTAAGATACTCGTGAATAAATAGGTAAGTATTAATATTAGCAGGATAAAAACCCGTTTATAATAAGTCTATTAGAAAAATGCACACTATCTATAATATTATAAAATTCTTAAAATGTCGTGTCTATGCATTGAAGCTATTTAAAAAAACAACTGAAATCTATACAACATATAATAAAACTGTAGAGGTCGAGTTTCTGTACAATGAAAAAAAATGCTAAAAACCGAGTCAGGGGATGTAAGAAGTAAAATAGAACTAATTTAGATTTTTTAAAATTTTATGTTTCTCTGTTTGTACTGGTTAATCTCCGAAACGACTGGACCGATTTAAATGACGTTTTGTATGGTGGTAGCTTATATCCCTGTTTAACATATAGGATACTTTTGATCCCAAAAAATTGAATAGTTCCCGTGGGATAGTTAAAAAAACCGCACCACGCGGACGAAGTCGCGGGCATCAGCTAGTACTCTATATAAATGATGGAGAACACGATGCAATTTTTTTAGATATCCTTTCTGTTTGTTCGGGATTCACGAAAAAACCACTGGGATGATTTCGATACAATTTTCTCTGTTTGTCAGCCAGTACTTAGACTTATCTTCGCTACTTTTTATCTCGAGAATCCCGCGGGAATATTTCTGAGAATGATTTAACATGCTCAGATTGAAAAATAAATCGAATTCCATTGAGATTTTTTCATTGATCAGCATCAAATTTTATGTAATAAAATGTATACTATTCACGATACTCTTTACCGCGGCAATCTCGCGGCAATTTTCCTGGGAGCGGTTTGAATTAGTTTAGGTGCATAACAAATAACTTATTCCGACACAGTTTCCACTAAAACGATAGCTTACATTATTTTTTATATGCTGTGATACTTTGTTTCCCGGGAAGCCCGCGGGAATTTCAAGTCATATCATTGTCTATAGATAAAACAAAAAAGTTGTGGTATTTATAAAGTTTCACTACAAACAATTGGAACACCGATATAGCATATTCAAGTAAGAAATATGGAAACTGTAATATAAATTGCTAGGTTTTCAAATTGCACAACTATAATTTCAAAACCAAGCAAGTGCTTCTCAAGAAATTTTATAACTCAGCACAAAAAGAAGTCATAAACTTCAACATGTTATTTAAAAATTATTTATAAAGCAATAAAATATTTTGGTACAGTTTTCACATGTTTTGACAAATACTATAATACATTGGCAAATGCCTAGCAAGACAATGAATGCAAAAACATTTATTTATAAAACCATGTCAGTGACCAGGTATTGAAATTGCACAGTATGTTTCTGTGTTTGTACAGTGTCCATCTTTGATACGAATTTTGGCACAGATTTCCTTAGATCTTGAGGTAACAAACAATTTTTATAACGGAAAATCAAGAATTTAAAGCACTACAGTCATTGAATAAACCGTGATGAGATACACCTACTTCTAAAAACCCGGCAAAGTTTTTTTAATGCTGGATTTAATTTTATGGTAGTTGATGATTATAATTATATTACTTTTATTTTAGTTTAGCACACCACCAAAAATCGCATAATTTTCTTTAAAATGTCCTTAGACACTGGGTTACTTGGAAGAGACCACTATAGGCGATATGGCCGCCCATTGTTCTAATGCAAACGTATCTATATTCATTGTCTAGATTTAAGTTTATGGTGAACAAACAATAAAGAGTTTTCATTTGTTCATTCAAAATTTAACAGCTTACGGCAATGTGGTTCCTGATTAAACCAGATCAAGATACCCCCGCTTAAACTCGATAATTGACTGCACAAGAAGATTTTTATAGAAATGAAAAGTCTTTTACCTAGCAGAGATAGTTTTCTTTGTCGATATACATTCTAACGCATAAGATGAAATATCCTGGCCTTGCAGCGATAAATTACTTATGCGATTATAAACACATTTGAAGCCCATGAACTTTCACTGCTGTACTTTTTAGTGAAATAGTTTAACAGATGATTTAGCTAGTTCTTGAAATAGATCGATCCACTCCTCACAATACCCATTGCTTTAGGGTCATATGAACTTGTACCATTGCAATTGGAACGTTGTTTCATAATAAGTGCAATAAATTATTGAGTATTGAAACAGACGCTATGTCGATTAGGCTAGTCCAAGACGAATTGGTAGGTGATTGTAACATTACAAATACACACATTAAGCTAAAAAAAACCTGCCTATTGAGTGTGTTTGCTCTCCGGACAGGATTTGAAACCACCACATTGAATAAGACGCAGGTGCCTTAGAAATTGCTCCACGACGACTTCATAAATATGCTATATGACCTATTAGAATTATTAATGAAGTTTTTCTTGTGTGAAATTTGCTTGAACACGTGTAAAGAATTTGTCGACTTTTTAATGATGAAGTTGTGGCAAGTTTAGTAAGCATAGAAACTGGTATAAAACTATAATAAATGTTACATGATTCGTTAAAAGCGCATTCCTGTGACTAATCTAAAAGTCCTATGATCAGCATTAGTTATTCAAAGTAGGTAATAATATATATATCGATTTCTTTTTTGTCGTAAACAACATCTAGTTCCGGGTAGCGAGCGGTCAATCGACTACAGCGACGAACTCTCAGCGTGGCTAATAGCATAGGCAGACAAAAATAGGCTTTCTAGACTAGACATCAGAATCTGAAATGACGGCCATGTTACGTCATGAATTTTAGCGAGGGTTTTACGTAAGCCAGTTTGTACAACATTTGCAATCAATTCAAATGACATTCGACATCTGTGTTACAATATTTTAAATGTATGATAATATTTTTCATGTAATTAATGATGATTAAGCACTATTCGAATTTCGTGACTCCGAGTTAAAAATGGCCATGATGATATAATACAAATAATGTTTTACATTTAACAATAAAGGTCATCCACGTCTTCATCGATTTATCTTATGAAAATCAACATATAAATCTTGTGGTAGGCCAAAGAAATACTGGCTTGATATCGTAGGGATAATCTGTGCCAATGGTTTTCGACAAGAGATACCAAGAACTACGCGAAGTGGAGAAGAAAAGTAGGAATATCCATGCAGGAACGGAGAAAGTATAGGTACGAATTTTTGCGGCCAAGAGGTCTGACGTAAGAGGCGACAAAAATACTTAGCCAGGTGGTGGGGCATGTACCCATCTGGATGGTTACCACTGATGGACTAGAGTCATCATGGGATCTGTGGTGTTGCAGGCCAAGTACTCAGTCTTCGCTACATTTAGTTTCAGACCGCCGTTCACCATCGACCGGCGCATCGCAACAGGCGCTCTCTGTCCTAATTTGCCAGCGCGAGATCGTCAGCATATATGAACAACCACGGAAGTTGCTCATGCGCATCTCTAATGCTGTTCGACACTTGGTTTAATATCATGCTGAACAGAAACGGGCTAGAGCCGATTTCTGGTGCACTCCTACGGTTATGAAGAAGGGTGTAGTGTCGTCAACTAATAGTCTAAAGTATGCCGTCATCACTGGTCAGGCTCCAGTCCTCCTTCGAGGCCGGTAGCACATTACTTACGCCTTTGGGGATGCCAGTGGCGATAGGCGACGGTAAGTACTTTATATCTGAGATCGTCAGCCTATCTGCTGTACTCAACAAATAAAAAATAAAGAAAACCAGCTGTTGATCTTCGAAGTGGAAGCTCTGAGCGCAACCGAGATTAATGCTAAGATGATTATAATGATTATGAGTCATTACTCATATTATGCAAAATGACTCATAACGTATTTTAGGGTAAAAGAAGGCTAGAAAGAAATTATACTTTAGTGACATTAGTTTAGATTCGAAAGAGGCATGTTGCTGATAGTGCCAACTGATAACTTGCTAGTGTCGTCACTGTGATGGAAGAGGATTTAGCCATGGCCTCGTATTGTACTCCCGTAAGGTCGTAACTTACCTTACTTAAGCTGAGGTACAGAGCTTGGCATCTGTTATGAAAATAAATATAGGTACCTATACTGAAGTCAAAGTGTATACATTAGCATTTCTATATTACCTTCATAAAATAAATGAATATTGATAATAAAAAGAGAATCGATTTTCAACATTTAATAGTCCGGGCAACACATATTCACCACCCTAAATTAAAAACCCACAAAAAAACCACGAAGCACTATTTCAACATTTCGAAGTTCGGTCATGAATTAAACTGTAAACTCCTTGAGAAAATTCAAAAAAATTGCCATTGTTCCTAAAATACAGCCATTCGTTTTTAGACTAAGAAATATTTAAATAGTGAACCCAATCTCTTAGGTCAACGTTTATCAATGTCCTAATATGATTCAACTCAACAAACAAAAGTGGAACAGATGAACGTACGAGTGTATCTTAAAATAGAAACTTTAATAACTGTTATGCGAAACGACTAAGCTTATGTGGACAAACGTTTGCTTTAAGTCACAAATTAAGCTAATGCAACTTAATGAAAGATGAGCGAACTGTTTTATTTCGTGGTCGGTCAAAGAATGCTAAAATAAAATATAGAATGTACTTATAATTATTCTGTTTCTATTGGATTTACTTATTAAAATAATTCAATGATGACCTATCATTTTATAACCACAGAAAAATGAAGACGCTCTAGTAATATAATCACATTTTCCAAATGAGATTTATTAGGACGACTTTTATAATGATTACACAATCGTAGTTTGAATTCTTGCATACTTTGTAGCGTAAGATATTGTTGTAGTTTGTATATTTTGTGTCAGTTTAAAATAAAGTAACATTTGTGCAAATTGAATTGCAAATTGATGTTTATTTAAATCTCGTAATCAGTCGATTATAGTTCACTGCTGGACATAGGTCTCTTCAAGTTTGCCCTACTTATCCCGATCTTCCGGTTTCGTTATCCAACCGCTATTTCCAACTTAGGCCTTTCAGCGCTAGATCTACCCGCTGTTTCATTTAACGCTTTTTTACATTATATTACTTACTCTTTACTAAATTATCAACGTGTATCGGAATATAATTGTCAAAAGATAAGTATTTATAATAATGTAATTATTTTCTTATTTCTAAGTGTATTTTCAGCGCTTTTTTAATTTATCCATTTTAGCGCTTTTTTGGAGTTGACACAGCGCGCTTCTCCGACAAGTGTTGGCAACACTACACCCAGCACTCCGGTGACCTTACTTAGATCGGCGGTCCACTGGCCAAGAGACCGTCCTACATAACAGTTACCAAAACGCAGCCTCTATTCCAAGACTCGTCTGCTCCACCGATCCTTAATAGTAGATTGTTACACAAGAGGTGAAAGTAGCCTATTTAGTTTGAGTGTCGAAATAGGCCTTTCGCCCTTTCGAATATGAGAAAAGTAAATAAAATTTGATTAGTTAAACAAACAACTACTTCTCCAATGAAATCTGGCGTTAAATCCATATCTAAATCTTATTAAACACATTTAATACGTCGCAAATGAAGCGTCAAGTAAATTTCTTTTTCTGTGGCATTCTAGCAGCCAGTATTTTTTTGTCACTGTTGATGATAAATATTTAGCTCAAATTTATATAAATTAAATAATAATTTAGTGAAATGTAATTTATAAGTATAAAATGTTGTTACAAAATTGTTCACATTTTTATTACAATTTAGGCCGTGATTTAACTGTGGCTGTAAAAAAAGTTGGGACATAAGTCGCGAGTATTATATATGGTTGGTATAGTTTTTAAAAAAAATTGACAGTATGGAAAATCGTTCCCCATGGACGAAGACTACTGTTTTCATCCTTGTGATCAGACAACTCCAAACGTAGTACTTTCAGAATATGAGAAATGAAAAAACGATTTCAATTATATTTAAATACATATTACACCATAATAAATTAAAACAATGACGCTAATTAATCCTGTTTATATTTACTTTTCCCCCACCAGTTTTCCTTTACTGATGCGAGTTCGCAGAAACGCGTAGCGCAGTAGCCGTCCGTCAAGGCCGTCTCTACACTACAACTGCAAACAATAATTATTGAATAAAATTATCATTAAAATGATCTCGCGTCAATGCCAATTATGAACTAATAATAATTTAAGTTTCTTTAATACTGATTGTTCCAAACTAGCTCCACGTGTAAATTAAATATGCATGTACAAAATTAGATACTATAATTATTATTCAATTGTATCATAAATTCTAGGTTTACGTAATAGATGAAAAAACATAGGTATCCTTGAATTTCTTCTATATAACAGGAAATTAATTTTTGGCACGAATACGTTAAAATTATAATCAAAATATTGCAAAAGGAAAAATCTGACTGAGTTTATATTATAAGTACTAAAATCTAATCGGCTGCGTGATTAGTTAATACTAGTTAGTCAGAATTTTCAAAATTTTACAGTAGAGCACTGATAGTCAGTACACATGGAAAGAGAATACTATTCTATAATACTAATTTCATACCATAGAAAAAATACTTCTTCCACGTTTTACACTTAAGTTTCCAATTCAGTAAGAATTGGGTATCTAGTGACCTGACATGTGAGATTTCGCTAGGCATAATATTAAATATATATTACTGTATCCAATTTATTTAATAACCATTGTACTTTATCATACCTTTCAATTAGCGAAATATTTTTGCCAAAACGGGTGGATACTGGTGATGCGTAACTGTACTATTGGTTTTTTAAACGTACGTAATTCGGGCTGCAGGGACACATTGCTTTCTAGACTTAAGATTTAAATTGTTCTGTTAGAGGCAATAAAGATTGATGGCCGGTTCTTATATCGTATTCAATCATTTGTCTTACTACTGGTTAAAATATATAAGATATAAAACCTCAGCTTTATAGATTTAAAACTTAAGCAAACGTTTGTTTCCATGCACACAAAGGAGATGGATACGCTTTCATAAATTCTTGGCCTCAGATTGTAAAAAGCTATGAGTGATTTTAAGATTTCTTTTTGTTATGTTGACTTTTATAATTTTAGTAGATTTAGTTATTTTGAATTAATGAATCGTGAGGTTTAAGTATTTTCATATTATTAATTGTTGAAATTCATTCACATAAATCGATTATAGTAATCTATAACTTATTTTACTAATGACCTTCTTTTCCAGATTTCTCATCTTCCATATAGAATTAGGGCTGATGTTTTGCTTTTGCAATAGAAAAATATATTGCCATTTTAGCCCATATCACAACTAATTACATTTCGTTGGCCCAAAAGTCCCCGTCTCCTTTGATACAAAGTTTTATTGTAAGAAATTGAAATGTTTTTAGTTCGAAATGGTTATGCAGGCGGCACGACACTGCGCAGCACCGCACAGAGGTTGGTGCCGCTGCGTTTGCGTTTGCTCATAGTCGCCAGAAGGACATCGACCTGCGCAACCTTGGGACTGCCAATTAACTTCAAGAATGTTTTTGCATCTTACTCACTATTACATGATAAATATTAATAACTTAGCCTTCATTATAAGCGATAAAAAATTAGCTGATAATCTTGCTTGTTTTTTCATCGTATTAATTGAGATCAGAAGCATTTTAGACTTCCTGTACAATTTATCTGCTCGAATCTGGTTTGGTCTATTTATAGCGTAAATATCCTTCGTTATTCGAATATTATGGCCAAATAAAATTATAGAGGAAATACTTATGAATAATATTTTGTTTAAGCAAGATCAAAGCGACGTGATAGAATTTTAGAGTAGTAAAGTGTAGGTTGGTGTGATGATATTTTGACAAGATTGCTTTCATCGATGCGTATGAAACCCGTAAAGGCCTTTCGAATACAAGGCTTGAATACAAATTGTTAGATATATTTTATATACTCTGTAATAAGGGTATACGACTGGTAGCAACTTTTAATAGATGGTACTGTGATCACTAAACCCACTTAATATTTTTTTATTTTTTTTTCATATTAAATGCTTGTTTTGTGATAAAAACTAAACAGCTAACGTTCATTACTTCTATGGTACTTTATTTGTAATGTATAATTGTATCGATTTTTTTTAACCTACTTCAAAGAAAGGAGACCGATTATTTTTTATGTTCAGCGATAACTTTTTTATTTCTGAATCGATTTCATTGTTCAGTCTATTAGCAACAAATTAGTAAAACAGTATTTTTTTATGTTTGACTTCGCACCGACTTCAAGATGTTGTAGAAAATATTATTTTTTTACTTTTTAGTTACTCTTGAAGTTGGTTTCTATTTTGTTATATATTTTATTGTGAATTATGTATGCATATGTTCATTTCACTTAGAATGCTAATGCTAATAATATGCTTCATATGATTGTCCTGACTACAAAGTCGAGATTCGTCAGATCCTCTTACAGGCGGTTAGGGTCGATCAGGCACGTCGTACGATCTCTCTACTACAAATTCACTAAAGCCATTACGGGCTTAAGAAAGACTCAGGATAATGACCCGAGGCGTGCGCCTGACTCGCTCCATGCTACAATAGTAATGCGTAAGTACAGTCTGGCAAATAAGCTGATACTTTAAACAATTCACAAGCTTACCGTATACAAAAATAGAAAATATTCAGGCCATACAATATTAAATAACAACACTTATACGCATATCGACCCCTGAGATGATAATCGGATTTTTAAGTCATTTTCGAATGCGCTAATAGTCACGAGGAAGCACGAGATTTAGTTCGTAACTTCCTTAATAAACCATTCATTTGCATACAAATATTATTTTACAATAGAATTTTATTTATGATAGGATGTTGAATTGTTCATCTTTATTTGTTCCTTTTTCCAATCCTCATCTTTTGCTCTGGAGACTATACGAGTCTCTTTGCCCGAAAATGTGTGACAAAGTGACTATCCCTTCCCTTTTTTTAAAACTTCGGGACAGATTTTATCTTTTAATAAGTATTCATTTTAATCCATTTGTCCGAGTCTCTACTACCTACCTAATTTTTAAAACCTGAATTTTTCGAGTACAAACGGTACTCGAAAATTGGTAATTTAATTTGCTCCAGCGTAGACTATTTTATTTTTTCTGTACCTAATTTAAAAAATCTTTGACAACTTTGGCGGTTATTCCGTTCGTTGTCTTGCTATACGTGTTGCTGAGGAGTTTCTTTCAGTTTGTTCTCCTTAAAACAGCAATAATTCATGGCGAAGCCGTTAGAGCGCTGGGCGTGAATCAACCTTTGCCCCCTTCAGACAAAAACAACAATTTAAGTTTAATAAAAGAATAACGGTCTTATTCATAGAGTTAAAGTAAGTTTGAACGCGTCTTTAAGAACTGTAAATTAGCGTTCAAACTTACTCTGACTCTTTATGAATAAGACCGTATATAACAATCACTCAGTATGAAACGTAACTCTGAAAATCTCCTAAATCTTACACAACTAGTTAAATAATTAATTATTCTTTTTATACTTCTATCTATAACTTAGCAGTGGAACGTTATTCTAATGTGCTAATATTACTACTTTTAGTTTGCTTCTCATAATTAAACTGTTAGTATGGCATAATTTTAAGCAAAATAGTTAATCTGATGTAAAATAATAATAATTTTATTCACTAGTTAAATATTTCGCTGACCCTACTTACGCGTATACAAAACAAACAATTAAAGTAGATGTAGTATGTACGACATAAGTTCACTTGTACATACACATAAGTACCGTAGCCATATTGTTCCATAAACTGCATAATCTGCACGGTGTTGCCTATGACAGTGAAATATTTTGAGACCTATTTAACTAGAATAAGTGTGCGGCCTGAGTGGCAAAGCGTCCGGCGGGGCGGGCTGCGAGCAATAGAGAATCCGACTGAGTGGTCGGAGTGCACGCTTGGGAATCATCGTTTACAAAATAGTTTAAACCTGTACGCGACGTCCCGCTCCACGCACATCTCCGCTGGCACTAGGGACACTCGTTAGCATTTAAATACAATTGAATTGGTTTATTTACGGTCTCAATGCACGCCCGAACTGAGCGTGCAGCGGAGTGGGGCATGCAGCGTTCCTATACACGACGCGTCGCTCAACGCAAATGCCTGTTGGAGCCGCCGCGCCAGCCGCCATTAGGGACACACGCTAAGCGCTTCCATATTGTGTTTGACACGAACGCTGCACGCTCCGCCCTGCTGCACGCTCGAATAGAGCGGGCACTCAGGCCATACGCTAATAAGTAATGTTGTAAATGTTATAAATATTTGTTCTGTAATAAAGAGAACTGATAACAATAAAAACAAAATAAATATCGGCAGACACACATTATATTTTTAAAAGCTCCCAAAAAAAGCAACTTACGCCTGTATTGTGGCTATCTATCATACAATGGTAAATGGTACATGAGTAGATCAAAACGAAACGATCAACAATATACTCTATAAAAATCAAACCTGACATTATATTATGATGGAGTGGTATAAAATATCACATTATGTCATCTACTATATTATTAACGTCCATTATATACCTTTGTAGCTACAATTTTGGTAAACGGTGTTTATTTCCAATGAAACACATAGTTTCTGATATCTTAAAACATTTGCTTTTACCATGTCCCAGGAAGAATGTAAATGTAAATAATTTAAGAAGGATTATTTGTAACACGTAATGGTAGGTATATTAGAATACGATATTCTGTAAAGTATAATAGCTCTACTGGTAACTGATTAGGTATGTGACATTTATCCAATCTCAAGCAACAACCAATGCGGTCGGAGAAGTCAATAAAAATATTTTGCAAACGTGGGATAGGTAAAATTACAACATTTAACCCTACAAACTCTGATTGAAACATTATAAAACAATTTAAAAGCATTAAACTAATTTATTTTACAATAAATTTAATTAAATAAATATTCAACTCACCGACTTTAATTGAGTCAAAAATAAGGAAAACATTATAATTAATATTACTTTTGGCTATCCTGTAGAAAATAAGTTCATATTGAAAATGAATAAATGATATCCACTAAAACCAAAATAAACATATTAACAGGTTTTGCATAAAACATAAGTTTAATAATGAGACTGTAAAGACTTTAAAGTAATTATGTGATTTGAGGTACATATAAATAGATAATAACAAATATTATTTGCTTTTGTAATAATATACTTATGAATAATTAATTAATACATACAGAATGAGGACATAATGAGCAGGTAGGTATGTGGTGTGAAAGGAACCCGAAATTCATCGCTCTCAATTCATTTTGTTATTCTGACGGCATCAGTGATATGAATGGCAAATTCCTCTGCCCACTTACTGGCCTGAATGATTTCGACATTCTTGGCGCAGCTTCGATAATCTCGGAAAAAATAAACGAGCAACAATGTAAATAAAGTTGAGTAGAAAGTGCGCACTGGGTGGCACGGATAACAGTGGCACGGATAATAAATCGCGACGATTCGGTGCGGTGCGGTGGGATAACGTATTTTTACGCAACATCCTCTTTGTTTATAGCTAACGTCGTCGAGAGCGGCGACTGACAGGCAGACGGATGGTCCCTCATAACCGGACGAAGCATTCCACGACGCGACGCCTTCACTTTTTGCTCGCTGTCGGTCGCCGAGCCAACAGACAGCCTAATCACTGAAAATCGACCAATTAAAGCTTTTACGGGAGGAATTAACGTCGTGCATTGTCTGCGAAAAGGCCGTACCTCCACGGTTCGGTTGAAATTCCTGACGCATTTAGGATACAGACCACTCTACACTTTTGTGTTTTATCAAGAACATCCTTGAGCGGGTTAGCAGCTGTGCTTTAGAAGATAAAACTTTAATTATGCACAATTTATGCTCGTTTATCTGCCTGAGATGTCCTCAATGTGCGGTAATAGTCGTGGCGCCGGACAGACGATGCCACGCTATTGTTTACTCATAGTGTCGGCGTGCCATATTCGACGGCTTACGACTGTTACTAAGTAAAAAACATCTTTGATAATTGTTATTTATCTATTTATTTTGACAAGAACATACCCTGAGTTTTATAGCGGACTAGCTGTGCCCGCGATTTTGGTCCACGTGGATTGTTTTTCATGGAACCCTAAACAAAGTAGCCTAAGTTACTCCTTATAAGATCAGATATCTGCCAGTGAAAGTCCCGTCAAAATCGATCCAGTCGTTTCAGAGATAAGCGGGAACATCCAGACAGACAAAAATTCTAAAAATGGCATATTCGATATCTCGTGGTCCAAATTATCCCCCTGATTTTTTTGACATTACAAACAGTCACTTCAATTGTATTGATATGTATGTATGTATACTGATTGTATAGATTAGATGTGGTACTGTTTCCGAAGTGGTAATAAATAAAATAAAAGCTCTTATTTCTACTACTAGAGTTTACCCCGCGGCTGCGCCGTGAGTCAATCTTTAGTGCATGCCTCTTGTTTAAAGAGGTTACAACACAGGGTACATTGTATAAAATTTTTATGTTATTGCTATTTGCCCCGGAAGATTAATTTCATTTTATATCGCAAACTATTCCATCTCCCGGATGAAAAGTATCTATGCCAATTTTCAATATTAAAACTACATATGTACACCAAAATGACCAAATCGACCACATCCACCACATCGACCACATCGACCACACCGACCACATCGACCACACCAACCACATCGACCACACCGACCACATCGGCCACATCGACCACATCGACCACCACAAATCGACTAAAATGACCAAATTAACCAAAATGACGAAAATGCCAAATCACAAAATAAACACCTATCCTACTTTCTGGGATAATCTTTACATAAGTCTATCCCAAAAATTATTCCATTATCCGGGATGAAAAGTATCCATTATCCACCCTCGTTATTAAAATTACATACGAGTATATACCGAATTTCAGCCAAATCGGTCCCGTAGTTTTTCCGTAAAAGCATAACAAACAGGGAGACAAATATATTTTTATCCCGGAAACTATCCCACTTTTCGGGATAAAAAGTATCCTATGTTCATTCTCGGCATCGAATATATATATATATATATATATATATATATACATATATATATATATACACACACACACATATATATATACATATGTATACATACTGAGTTTGAGCCAAATCGGTCCAGTAATTTTTCCGTGAAAACGAAACAGACGGACAGACGGACAAACAGACAGTGTTACTTTCGCATTTATAATATTAATAAGAATTAAACTTGCTATAAAATAGTCCATGTAAGTTATATTTTATAGAATTTGTGTTTACGACGTAGGTCTCCCCAAACTATAATTGTCGGCAACAGGGATCGGAGTTCCTGACATATCTCATTTTACAGACTTTTCGCATATTTTCCATACATACATACTTTGGTTTCTCTCACTTTCTTGTTTTGTCCCTAGTCTTCCCAGGTTTTCAGTTGTAAACTTCTGTTATCCATCTATACTGTTATTGTCTTCTTATTTGCTTATATGACCATTATTTTCAAATCTATTCAAAATCTAAACTCATGTCTGCCTTATGTGTCTACAGGCCTTAGACCGTTGAATGGTCTAAGCTACACGCTCTATCTACTTTAGTCTTTAACAATTTGATGTATAGTGACAAAAACTGAAGTTTAACAGCTACGAAATCGAAGAAAGTAATTTTTCAACGTAACTTTAACACAGACTTCTTTAAAATTTTAATTATTTTAAATTACGCTGTCAGAAGCCAGACCGTCTAAAAATAGTACCACCCAATCGTCCAAAGAAAAGAGTATTCTATTTTCATGACCAGACACTGCGCTAATTAGATTAGCTTTACAATCCAAAGACCCACTCACTAGTGTGCGACGATAATCTGTCTAAAAATACATTTACGAGTACATGTAATTTATTAATAGCTAGAAGTACGCGCAATAAAAATTAAAACATTGCTCATAATAGAGTTGATTATCCCTGCAGCAAAAATAACACATGTGTTCTAAATTCGAACTCTTTCATTAGGAAAGTCACATTTTAATCTCGAGTGACTGTCCGACAATGTATCAAATTAAAAAAAAGGAAATAGATGTTTATGGTGCACAAGGGCTCCGAACTGACGCCAATAAGACCGATATACACGAAGAGGCCATTAAAAAAAGTTAACTCCCGGAGCCGCACTATCAACATTATTCACATTTTTTTCTTATTCTATACTAAAGTGGTGTCGAATTACTATCTTGGAATGTTCGGTTTCGACAGGCAGACGCTAGACCAGTAAGAGTGTGAGGAATGTGTCTCGATGAGATACGGGCATACCCCGAGGTTCTACTCCGGTTTCAGTAAGTAATACGATACCTCGTGGTCGTAATAGTAAATTTACTATTTTTAGTACTAGCCAGATTCGAAGTTGAAAGAAAAACTCCATCTATTAACTACTATTTGTTATTAGATTTACAACAAATTAATTGTATACAAATATTTTATTATAAAAGATTAGTAGATATTTTTTTATTTTGTCATTATCCTAGTCCGAAGGGTCCGCTTCAAAGCTCAAAATCTATTTTATCATAAATATAACGACAAATATATTTTTGTAGTGACATGGAGACCTTTATCATTATTTTATCAAATTTACTACTAACATTGTAATAAAACAACGATTAATTATCTAATAATCTCAAAGTATTTAGACAAAGCTCATTCATTAGAGTTATATTTTACAAGTAAACTTAAATCTTTAAAACATGTTAATTAATCTATCTTACCTGAGCCACTTCAATCAGATTTAGAAAAACCCCACTTCAAAATTATATTTAAAAAAAAACGATATCTACCTGTGTTAAAATTGGTGTTACTCGTATCCCCAAACCAGTCTTCGACGAATTCTTACTACAGAAATACGTTGACCAAAAAAATGTCAATAGTTTGTGTGAGGTGGCGCTTATTTCTGAAAGGGCTGGCTTTGGACAGTACAACAATCGCTGAATAGCATCATTTTGAGAGGCCCATTGTTGTTTCTAAGCACAGGTAGATTTTCCCAGTACTTGTTATTCCGTTAAATTTACAAACGATGACAATAGACAGCCGAGTGGTAGTAGTACTATAAATAAAGTGAGCATTATATAAAATTACTTTTTAATATAATGAATAACACCAATATAATAGTCAACCATAATTTTGATAAAATTTTATTAATGCTATTTTACTATAATGTTGAGATGGATGTTTGGTGTTGCAAGGATACTCCGTATAAAATTTGAAAATTGCAACGATGCCTGAAAAATTCAGAAAAAATAATCATAAACTTAGTAGTGGGTAGTTTTTCAATTCCTCTGTATAGACGATTTGAATAACTCCTCTTTTAAAAAAATGAATTACAAGGATTGCAGTGGTATGCTTTGATTATGAATGATTATGAAATCAAAGGTGGTATGTATGGGCTTGTTACGAAGAAGGATAAAAATCTTGTGACAAAAAGAATGTTTAACTGGAACCTTTGATTATGTACAACGACACAACATGACAAGCACACAATCAAACGCTCGAACATTATCCGTGCAAAAATGGAGAAATATGTAGTTCTTCTAATTCTGTGCTAGGCCGGTCTGTCGTAAAAGACGACAAAACAACCCATAGCCAGGTGGTAGGGCATTTGACCATCTCTATGGTTATCACCCCTGATCTAGTAGTATGTCGCCATGTCTCGTATTATGTTCCTATACCAGTGACCAGGTTCTAGTTTCTTAGAAGCCGGCAACGCGTTTGCAACCCACCTGGCGTTGCAGACGTTGTAGATGACGGTAACGACTTTTCATCAGGTTGGCTGTCTGCCTTTTTGTCAGCTTCAGGAAATATTTTTTTCTATTGATATAAATATGTATAAAATGTAGGAGTAGGCACTTTGATTATGTTAACTACTTGTCTACATACTCAAAGCGTAGGCCTAACACAAATTGATGGATTGTGTGATGTCCGATATGTACTTATGGTATGTCAGCCACAAGTACATATCGGACATGTGCCAGCATAGAGGAGCGCGGAAGGAAAAGATATACTGTACCGATTATGGATAATTAGGAAATGGAGAAAGAAAACACAGAATAATTTATCACTGTGCTTTACATTTTTTTTTACTTTCAGAGGAAATTTAGCATCAATTGATGTTTAGACAATGTGATGAAATACTTTGTATGACTGAGTCACAATGGCCGAATGTGCCCACGCGAAGATAACATAGAAAACATTTTAGGTATTATAAACATGAACTAATATACTGCATGATTAAACTAACTGTTTCAAATGCAACAGATAAAAACTACTGCGAATGTATTATTTATTGTCTAAAATATTAAAATTAATGACATATGAAATATGAACTCATAACTTCCAAGAATTTAATCATTAAAACCGACCAAGTGAGTGTGGCCACTAAATGTAGAGTTCCGTACTACTGAAGAACATTCATAGCATTGTGAAGAATATTTTTAGGGTTTTTTTCCATTTTGCAAGTAAAGATCTATCAGCGCCATCTAGTCATATAAGATTTAAGATCATTTCAGAGCTAGATATTTACTCTAACTAATTTCATTCATAGTATTCTTATTCTATCGTTACATGTATAGAGTGCCATTCCAAGTTTTGATATTATAAATATTAAACCAGCTGTTGCCTGCAGCTTCGCTGGCGTAGATTCAAAATAGTCATAGTCTGAGTAGTCAAAAAAGTTTCAAGATTCTTGCTTTGATTTTGACGGAATTTCATACAAACTTTCATCCCCTCTTTCACCTCCTTAAGGGGAGATATTTTTTAAATCTTATCTTATTTACAGTGTAGGAAGAATTCGTATGCAAATTTTCATGGTCCCAGCCCCATTATTGTAGGCTGTGCCTTGAAATATCAGTCAGTCAGTCAGTGAGGTAAAGTTATATGTTTAAAAATAGAGTTTATGCATAGCGAAAAACACCTTCTTTCCAAATGATATTTATACAATGACAGATGGACATATTAGGGTGTGTTTGTTACATGACACACAAACTTCTTAATCTCAAAATCCAAACTCTATAGTTTTTATTCAAAATAAGTTCCACTAGAGAACACTTTTTGAAGGTCGTACATGTAAGTCAAAATTTAAATCTACTTCGTATTCTATGCACACCTGTAATTGTGTAATTCAAAATTCTAATTAATAGACAACAAACTTTAAGGATTCCTTTTTTATATTTAACTACGGTATCATAAAAGCCTATAAAAACTGGTTCTCACAGTAACATTCATTAGTGGCGGCTCACAAAGTACAATGGACATATTGGGCCCATGTGTGCAAAACCCTCCACGGACTATTCTGTCCACATTGTGTGAAGAATCACAAATTTAAACGCATAACTGTCAGAAAGACTACCTCGAGTTTTGCACTTCATCAAAAATGTATTTACTATTGAATAATGCAGTTCTGATCCCAACCTGCTGCGTCCTTTTGTCCACGTATACAATGGAGCAAAAAAGATAGACTTTTCTCCCTCCCTATTGTTAAATAAATATAAAACTGAATTATTGTTTTTAACCAAGTTTTTGTTATTATACTTCGAGTGGTCTATTCACAAACTCAATAGTTTAAACTTCTTAGATTTTATTTTCGTGGTCATTTCTTTTGTATCATGTAATAGAAAAAAAACTTTTATTACACAATTTATGAAACTGTGACATTTTAAAATATATTTCGTTTGAAAATGTAAGTTAGAAAGATGATAAATATGATGACAACTTCAGCTCATTTATTAGTCACAATATAAAACTATAAATTGTTAAAAGTACTTGATTCCTAATAAAAGTACAGATATTACAGATATAAACTATTTTACTTGACACATATGCTTATACTATAATTACTCCATCCGTCTCATTCATTTTCTCAGACACTACTAGTATTTTGTAGTCGCCATAACAATAAATTATTTTTCTATATGAGGGGAAGATATCCTCTTCAAAAAAGTAAAAAATGTGTAGGCTTTTTAACCAAAGAAGTTTATTTCTGTTTTTGTTTTTTTTTTGTATGAGTTCAGCAGATAGCCAGACGGCGCACCTGATGGAAAGCGATTATCATCGCCTATAGACATTTGCAACACCAAAGGTGTTACCAACGTGCTACCGCTCTCTAAAGGGGGACTGGAACCTTTCTACTAATGCCGGAACACAACTCAAGTTTCTTATGGCGGCATAGTCTAGACCAGAGGTGGTAGCCAGCCAAACGGGCAAATGTTCTACCACCTAGCAGTGAATTGTTTTGTCGCCACTTACGATAGGCCGCCCGGCCGCAGGAGATTGTATTCTTTCTCCGTTCCTGCACGGATAGAACTAAACTATGATTTTCAAATGTTTAGATCAGATTCAAGGTGGCAGAACTTACTAATGTCTTTCAACGAAAATTAGCTTGAACAAGTATCTACAATTGAGTAGATAGTAGATATTTGGTGTATTTTCGATTAAATGTTTTTGATGGTTCTGTATACGAATAATAAAAACATTTGGCCGTTTGGAACCCGTCACAGTTCGTAGAGTGCTCCACACTTCTCCGATTTTACTTGAAGTTTGGTATGTCATCTATAAATAACACAAAATATGCATACTATTGCCCTCTACCGGTAAAATGGGAAACTAGTTTGATCTTATTTATTATGAAGGCTACAAGTTAGTCGTCATTCAGGAGTTTTATTAAACTAACGACAGATGGCCTCCGTGGGACTTTATAATTATTTATTTATTTAAATTTAGGAAGGCTTACAGACTAATAATACATATCAGCTATAGTAAAAAAGTAGTATAATAAAATAATAACGATAATTAAGGATTCATCATTATTATATAATATCAGTCTATGGATTATTTAAAAAGCTCATCTAAGTATAAATCATAGATAATACATAAAGTATAAATGACAAAAAAAACTAGAAAAATCCGAACCCAAAATTATTTTTATATATTTTCTAAAACGATATAATTTTCTAATCATAATTTAAATTATGTCAGAAATATTCCACAAAAGCTGTTACACATCACGTAGTTCTGGCTACAAATATCGTACTTTGTCTACAAATACAGGCGATAAACGAAAAAGGGACTGTATAGACGACACCACATTTGACAACAAGTTTAAAGAGTTAAAAAAAGAAATAGTTTCAAGGGTCGATAAGCAAGTGAATGAAACTCAAGCTGCACGTGAGTTGATTCAGGACAAGTTTAACAAAATAGATTCAAAGATAAACTCTATGTTAGACCTGAAAAAAAGTGTTATATCGTTAAGAGAAGACCTTAATACGGTGGAGAATCATCTTGCAAATTTGATTAATAGGGTTTATAAGTTAGAATTAACCGCTAACAGCATCGAAGCCATGAGCTTGAAATCTTCGTCGTTCAGGTCTTCTACAACACCTATTTTTGAAGGAAAGGAGATGTTCTTATCTACCATATAGCATATAACTTATATTTAAAATACTTACTTAACGGATTTTTGTGGAATAACATCCGACTTTCAGTTTTGTTAGGCTTATAATATTTATGTGATCGATTTTAAAACAATTTACAAGAGAAGTGATTATTTAACAGATTTTATACTTTTCCTTTTCAGAGATATCGAGTATTTATCTATATATAGTTTTTCGTTAGGAGACAAATAGAAAATGTTTTATATTAACCATCTAAACAAACAATTTAACCAAAATTTCATTCACAGATTTATCTTACTTACACTTAAGAAAAAGCAGGGTATACAATAAGTCATATTTAACATGAAAGAATTTTGTGGAGTAATCTTTGGTTTTCAGTTTTGTATTATTTGTATTTCCAAAAGTTGGCAAAAAGGCAGGCGGGTCATCTGCCTTTTTGTTGACCTGATGGAAAGTCGTCACCAACGACTATGGACGTTTGTTTGCAATATCAAGGTCATAAGTTGGGGACTTTTGGGCGAAAGAAATATAATGAGTTGAGATATGGCTTAAAAAAAGCATTATATTTTCTATTTGAAAATGGAAAACAAGCCCTAAATTATATCTGGACGATAAGAAATCTTTAAAATAAGGTCAAAAATAAAATAAGTTATCATATACCATAATCGATTTATGTGAATGAATTCAACAGTTAATAATATGAAAACACTTACACCACTCGATTAATTCATTCAAAATAAACAAATCCACTAGAATTATAAAAAATATCAACACAATAAGATGAAATCTTAATATCATTCTCATCTTTTTACAGTCTGTGTCCAAGAATGTATGAAAGCGTTTCGGTCTCCTTTTATAATATTTTATAACCTATAAAATATTAAATATTTTGTAATCGAATAGCTGGCACGAATCTTGAGCAATCGTCGAAACAGAAGGGATCGCATTGCGCATTGATCGTAGCCAATGTAATGAGATATATTAAAATATCGAAAATGTTATGGTTTTGTCTCTTTATTCGAAAGGGACAATGATTCATGCTTTGAAAAAGGATCGAAATTTCACTGTTCTTAGCAAAAAATCACCGCTCAAGAATGGCGCCGGGACTATATTTTTTTAAATATATATAAAAAATATATTCCCCGGCAACGGATTACCTTTATTCATTTTCATTTGCACGAACATATTTTGAACCTGAAGAGACAACTTCTACAATGATTAAGGAAGTTCTAAATAACATCTGCTTTAAGCAAGTGGCTTTGTAGGTAATAAAGGACCAACTTTCCGTTATTAGGATTTCGAGTGAAATAAATACAATTAGTGCATAAAAATAGTAGAAGCCCATAAACGTCGCACTTGTCGCTCGAATATCCTGATTTCCGACAAATGATGGTTCTATTCGCCCCGCTTGTTCAAGGACGATTGCGGGTATAGGTAATCGATGCACTAGTAACCTCGTAACAGTCTCCTAGTGAGGTCAACTATTACAAAACATTGAAGCCGCGTAGATTTTGTACGACCGTAGCAAATTATGACGTCATATATTTCAAGAGTTAATTAGCTATTAATTTATTGATTAAACAGCCATTAAAATTATTTTTATCATATGAATGAATAAAAACACTGATGTTCACTAAAAATTAAACTACGGTCTTAAAAACTAAGTACAATAGTTGTTGAACAAAGGGCGGTCTTATCGCTTAAAGCGATCTCTTCCAGGCAACCCCCTAAACTAAGGAAACTATTAAAACATGACAGTGGCGGTGGGGACCATAAATAATATGAACCATTCAGAGCATACATAATATGTATGACGATGTTGATAATAAGATATCATAACCAATTATAATAATATGAATTAGGTTAAAACATTACTGCATAATTTGGGATAATGTTGACACTTGACCAGGTGGTAGGGGATTTGCAACGTCTGGAAGACTACCACCCCTGGTCTAGAGTGTGCCGCCATAATACTTAAAGGTATTTTCCAGCATCAATTGCTAGGTTCCAGTCGTCACATCGAGGTCAGTGACACATTAGTAGCACCTTTAATGATAACCACTTTCCATCAGGTGCTGTCAATCTGTCTGCTGTACTGCAACGCTTAAAAATCAAACTTCTTTAACGTTTCATACACCGAGTTCCAATTTAGAGTGATGTAAGGGACGCAGGCCTTACTCAGGTGCACCCGCGCTTATGAAGAACTAATCCTTTGCCTAATTAAAAAACATTAAATCTTGCTGTAGGCGCTCCTGACTTCACTATACCTAATGCTTTCTACTTTTACTTACGGATTTCCTACTTTCAGACTTTATCCATAAAAGAACAGATAAAATACAAATTCGTTATTCTAAAAACGTAATAATATCAGCCCATAATTGTCTCACCGCGGGACTCGGGCCTCCCATTTTCTTAGGGGAACGTACAGTATACCCGCCGCACTTGTCCAAGGCGGCTTAACAGGTTTGAGACATCGGTTATCTCAATGTGCAGCAATCATCTTGATGTTTTCCTTCACCGTCAGCATGTGGTAATTGTAATAATATGCACATTAAGTCAGAAAAAATGATGCACGCTTTCCGGTCAGGATTCGAACTCGTGTTATTTAAGTAAGCAACTCCGTTTTTTTTTTTATTATTCTTAGATTTACTTAATATATCAGAAGGAGAAACAAAGTTACAAGATTTTTTAAATATTTGTTGTTCTTCCCGTGTTTTTAAAACATTAAAATTAAAGCATTAGAAATTTTTAACGTCGTATTTATTTTATCTCAGGATGGGATCATTACATAAATACAGCTCTGAGCTGCTCATATCAGATCAATTCACAATTTTCTATTTAATTTAAATTGATTACATAGACAAACACATGAAATATTTTTAGCAAAATGCAAATTAGTTTACTTTCATCTACTGGGTAGGTAACTTTAAAAAGAACACATTAAACAAGTAATTTGATTACATTATTAAATAAACAAGAAAAGATTTGTCAATAATTAAGCTTTAAATGTTCATAAGACATTTAAAACATTTTCCTTCATTAATTTCTTAAATACTTTTTTAATTACCACATTTAATATGGCACAAATTGAGATTAAATTAATCTTGTAACTACAAAAATTAATTCTTCTTCAAAGACATGTATTATTTTTTATACGAAGATTGAAGAAACTTAATTCTAAATACATTTATTTACTACTTACACATTGTGTACTTTATATTGGACTAGCAACATTTAATATATTAACATAACTATGGAAGAAATATATTTAAACACTTATATTCAACTAAGCCGAGCAACAAATTTAGCTAATAAACTACGCAAATAATTAATTAACTTAACACCTAATTTAAATGCAACACATTTTAATAAACTAAGGGCCGATTTTTCAATCGTCAGATAAAAGATATCCATTGACTAAATTATATCCTGACCAAATTTAAAAGTGTAACAATTCAACTGTTTTACTCATGCATGTGTAGATATCTAATTTAACATTTTTTCAGTTGTATTTTATAGTCTATGAATATTTTATCTGGTGAATAAAAATCGTTCGTAAATTAATTGAACACAATATCCAATAATATTCGAAGATAATTTCAAAATGTTAGTAAGTTCAAATAATTTGTGCTTCAATCAACTTTAAATTTTGTTAAGTGTAAATTATAATTGATGGGCACGTGATATGTCCTAATTTATATATTTTTTAAACTTAAAGAAAATGAGATTTTAATAAAATATCACATTAAAATAGGCGTATACATAGGAATACGCTGAATAAAGCCGCTGTGCGGTAATTACATTATTTAATTGATAAATTGAAAGAATACATTTTAGTAGTAACTTTAAAGACTTGCCATTAACAATCTGTTTACCATTTCATTCAGTTTATGTCAAAAATTGTAGATATAATCTAAATAATTAATTACAGCTGCCAATAATCTGTATAAATCAATATATAAAATATTGAAAAAAAACTACATTTCAGAATTAAAAACTACAATTATACAATTTTGTATACATATCATATAAAGCGTGAATATATATTTTAAAACAACAATGACAATCTGTCTAAAAAGAAAGCCATAATAAATAATGTATGCACCATTTATTTCATAATTTAATTAAAGCAACTTTGTTTTTTTATTTAATTACGAAATGTCCTGAGTTCAGTTCGTAAAAAAATACAAAAGAAGGCATTCTTTCTCTTTCTCATTAAAGTCATACCTTAGAAAGTTCTTGTATATTTAATAAATACATTTCAGTAATTCTTTTCATAATTTCACCTTCAAATCCGATAAAATTCCCTTCCATTTGCAACTTGGAAAGATGAAAAAGATGTACTTAGATTGAAGAGAACACATTAAGTACAGACATGTTAGTAATATTTCAGACTATTTAATAACAATAATTTACTTGACACCGATCATTATAGTCACTATTAGATCAAACACTTAAAATTCATTTTGGCTCATTAAACCTGCGATGCATTCACCTGATCTCAGTCGAATAAACAAATAAACGCTCTTAGCAATGCATCACCAAAGGAGGCGCAACATCCACGTTTCGGTTGCCTCTCCTCTGGTGCGAAGCTGGGCTGTTTTGGACGCTTAGGCCGTCGCACACATAGTTTACTTGGCTGCGGATCTTCCGCTTGTGGTAAAGAGCGTGGACTCAGATGTACTGGCAATGCGGCCGGTTCCGTGGGCCGCGGTCTTGCCCACCGTCTCAGCAATGCTTCTTGTTCTGCACCAACAGGCACTGGCGCAGACAATTTTCGTGCCCGAGCTATAACCAGTGCCCGTTCCATTGGTTCTAGTAATTCTAATCCAAGCGCACGGTCCAGCTCTTCACCGGAAAGAAGTAGATATCGAGGACAATAAGCCAACTCTCCGAGAGCAGCGCGTTTATTACTCGGCGTTAATTCTCGCTTAGTGCGTTTGCATGCTGCCGTGCTCCACCTTGACAAAGCCTCAATCAACACCAGTTCACTGGAAACACGCAATGTATCGCGCTTTACTATCAGTGCAAGATCTTCATACGTGAGTTCTTCAAGCCGTTCATCGGTAAGAGCCGCGTCAGCATTATCATCAAGTACAAGAAGGGCATTGTGAGCTAGTGAATCGCACCACCGGGAGCATTGCGCTAGCGATCTTGCTGCGGCATCGTCAGAAAGAGCCGGTAATGGAGGGGCGGATGCTGCACCAGGTAACCTCGCGCAAAGAAAACGCAAATCCCTCAAAATTTCAAGAGCGACACCAGCATCCAACATTTCATCAAGTCTTTTTGCGCATCGTTCTGCGAGCGGTGGACAAAGGAACTTGTATGCAGCATCTAAAGCACATCTTGCAGTTCCCACGGAATTTAATTGTGTTGGCTCACAGTAATGATAGCGCAGCAGTTGTTCAAAACCTCGGCGATCGATATAATCCACTACTATCACATCAGTTTTGGCTGAAAGAAGAGCAGCAAATACCGGGCTCGTAGCAGCGAGAACACGCCGATGACCCGGATAACGCCAGGTATCGCCGTTTATTCCAGCTACAAATACGATGTCACTTTGTTTCTCGCTATCGTAAAGACGCGCGTTCTCATCAAGTTCTAAGCCTGAGCCTTCGCCGCAGTCACTCACGCCTGTGCCGTTGTCTAGGACGATGTCTATCTCATCTTCTGAGTTCGTGCGAGCGGGGTTGGTGACTACCGTCATGTTTGCACGTATTCAGCAATATCTGAAAAAAATAATACAAATAACAGTTAGTTCGCTAAATTCATTCACTATCATAACACCTATCAAATATGTGCATTTAAATTTAACTCTGTCAAAAAAGGATATCGGATAGTTTAATAGTTTATATTTTGTATTGGTCAATAATATAAATAAACAACAATTATTTCCCTGTAAACATAAAGCGCTAACCAATTTCGTTAGCGTTCCCTATTATATCCTGCATGAACATAATATGAGTACCATATAAAGAATCATTATTACCGCAGTTTGTATTACGAATCATGTTAGGTGTTAAATAGACCACCAAGGGCAGAGATGTGTATTTTTCAGACACTTCTTTGTTATCTCATAAAAATTCTATTCAAAGAGCAAATGCTTGCTATTTATATGTTTATTTATATTTTTAGAACTTAGACCATCATCATCATCATATTATTCTTTCATGTATTATGAAGAATGGTGGAAATAGTTTTTTATATATATTAGGTTGGGGAAAAAGTTTCTTCGCATTTTATATAAAAATTCAAAAGGTTTTTTTATAAAGTTTATTTACATTTGACTAAAGTATGTAGGTGCCATTTTGTTGGATAACTTTTTGCCATCTTGTAGGTAGGGACGTGATCCCATTGCTATAAAAATTTTGGGGCTTCTGATCAAAAAACTGCGAGAAGTGGTTTTGGCAGTCCTCTCGTGATGTTAACCTGACACTGCCTAAGGAATTCTGCAGAGACCGAAACAGGTGAAAATCTGAAGGTGCAAGGTCGGGACTATACGGCGGATGCATTAACACCTCCCAGCCAAACTCTCGTAATTTTTGCTGAGTGGCTAAAGATGTGTGAGGTGTAGCGTTATCATAATGAAAAACCACACCCCTTCTGTTGATTAATTCCGGCCGCTTTCTGTCAACTTTTTGCTTTAATCTCATCAGTTGTTCGCAGTACAGTTCAGAATCGATAGTCCTGCCTGGAGGTAACAGCTCATAGTGAATAATGGCCTTCCAATCCCACCATACACACAGCATCACCTTGTTGCGAGTTAACCTGGGTTTCGCCACAGTCTGTGAAGCCTGACCGGCCTTTGACCACGATCTTTTTCGCACGTTCTTGTCGTACGTGATCCACTTTTCATCACCAGTTATCAGCTTCTTCAAAAATGGTTCGGTTTCATTAGGCCGTAATAAAGAATCACAAATGAGTACACGGTTCATTAGGTTTCTTTCAGTGAGCTCATGAGGCACCCAAATATCGAGCTTTTTTGTGTACCCAGCTTTTTTCAAATGCGCCAAAACCGTTTTGTGGTCAATTCCCAGTTATCCAGCTACATCGTAATTACTGATATGCCGATCTTGCTCCACTTTTTCAAAAATGGCATCAATTTTGTCCGTAACAGGGCGACCAGAGCGACGTGCATTTTTGATATCAAAATTTCCGGGTTGAAAACGCTTAAACCAAATTTGCCCTACTCTCAAGATACTGCATTAGGTCCATAAACATCACAATTTTTTTCGCGGATTGTGTTGCATTTTTACCTTTTTTGTAGTAAAATTTTAAAATGTATCGAATTTCTTCATTAGATTCACTTATTTTAACAATAAGAAAAACAAATGAAAATCACACATTTTCCTAACTTGAATTTGGAATTGTCTTCTTTAAACTTAAAACTTTTTAATGATACCAAAACCAGCCAGATACAAATGGTATAGCCAAAGAGATCTTATTACAAGTTCATACATACTATATGCAAAAAGACTTTTTCCCCAACCTATTATATTGAACATAAGTACTAGCTTTTGCAAGGACTTCTCATTAATGAACATCTGTACATGATTGAACAAAATGAAAACTTAAAAAATCCCTTAATATTATTAATTTAAACATTTATATATTAGATATGCAAATGAAGAACATAAAAAGTACCTATAATAGGAGTGAAAAAGAATACTACCAACAATCGGTATGGAATGAGAATACTAGGAATGAATCCTTTAAGAGAGCAGCAGCGCATATGTAGCACCTTTGGTGTAGCATATGTCCATAGACGATGGTAATTACTTTCTATCAGGTGGGCGGGCCGTTTGCCTATCAGCTGATCTCCATCACGTTCTCTAGATATTCTCATAATTATTTACTGGTATCTTAACTTGAACTGAAACTTATTAATTCACTTGAAATATTATGTAGAAATTTTGAGTGATTAAAAATACGTCATTAATAATAAACCGTTGGTTGAAATTAGTGTTATTTTCTGTTGGCCGGTTCCAATATCTTACTGTTTATTTACTTGCCTTACCATCGGTTGAATTTTGACATTACTTGTATGGAGCTTATGCCAAATTTAACCGATAGTAAGGAAAATAAACGGGAGATAGGATATAGGAACCGAACCTGTATCAAACATCGAGAGAAGAATGATTAGTGGCGCCGTCTGCTCAATAATAGAAATATAACATGACTCTAAGGTCATTTTACAGAATTATATTAAGCAATTGTTATTATGTTTCTTCTATATGATATTGCCAAACGTACCATGAATCAATTTTACCAATACATTAGAGAGAATCACTTATGGCCGGTTTCTATATCTTACTGTGGGTTAAAATCGAATATAAAATAATCGCATTATTAATGTGATTATTTATAACACATCATAATAACATTTTTTAAGAAGCCTGTAAACCTCATATAATAATTATTATTTATATAAAGGTAAATGATTCATCCTAATCTACTCGTTAAAAAAGTGCAAGTGTCAAAAAATCTAACAAGCCCATACACCTCGTATAATATGAATAAAGGGTGATAGTATCTATTTTATCTCATTAGATTTTTACAAGAACAATGTTAAGTGTACTAACAGGATGCTCATAAGGTATATTTCGCGAAATATGCGTCAACACTGCAATGTATCACTTTAGTGCATTCCCCAGAGCATAAACAAAAATATACAAGTGAACTGCATCCAATTCACATATTGCGCTTTATTTAACCTGCTTACCAAAGTTATACACGTCGTCACGCTTTAATAATTCGTCATTTTAAACAAAACATTTCAACGTTGAATACTTATAAAGTAAAACTTTGTGCACAAAGTCCATTAATGTATTACGAAAGTTGTTTAAAATCGAAAAGAATGTCTCGCATTCCAAGACGACTGGCTTCCGTATTCCTCACTTTTTATTAGGGAAATATTTGAACCCATTAAGAAATTGTGAAACCGCCCTCGGGAACATTGCACAATCGATTCCATAAGTCGACGTCCTGAGAATGTTTATGCGAAAAAAATGTGAGCCAATGATGTTCCAGACAGACAGACTCACTACACTATATAGTATCTATATGTAACCTACCCTGTTTGTTTAATTTTTTCTTTCAGACGAATCATATGCTTTAATGCGTTAAGAATCTTAATAATATCATTAAGATTAAGATAGTATTTTTATAAATGTAATAATGCAAATAGTTTTATATGTGATTGTATATTGGTATGCACTTACTGCAAACTCAAAAAGTATGGCATCAGTCATTAGGCAGGCCGGTTCAGGAATGGAAAATTATTGGCTACATACCTACATACATCATGTTATTACCCAAAGAAGCAGAATAATAACCGTATAGGTATGTCAGCTAATTTGGGAAACTATAAGTAAAAACGTAAAACGAGATCAACGATACGCAACACATAGATAAGGCAGAGGTATGCATAATCTGATACAAACGCAGGTTCTAGTAATTAATCAGTGATCGAAGTTAGAATAAATCCCAGGTAAGTGATATAGCTCACAAAAATCCTAAGCATCAATGGCCAGTGCAGCAAAGGTGTCCTGAAGAAGTGTATCGATTAATTCAGTGCAGGATGTTTTCTAGATAGGTGGATCTATGACTTCCGCAAGGTTCCCGATATGAGCTGGATGAGGAAGGAGGTAGGAAATGCTAGATGTGTGGTATACACTTGGAGAGGCATATATCCAGTAGTGGAAGTTGATTGGCTGATGATGATGATGAAGCGATATTTTGGTGATTTTAACCACTATAACTTAACTCATATTAAGTTGGCAATTTTAAGTACTTTTCCAATTATTGATTAAAATTTTCGAAATTGCAGAGACATTAACTATTCTTAGTTATTCGTGATGCCCTGTGCGACCCACATACATTCGCATAGCTTTACGACGGTGGGCTGGAATTGCCCTATATTTAGAGGCAGTAATCCGCCCGGTGCACTGTTACGAAAGAACAAATGCATTTAGAATCGATCACAAACTTTTTGCCAAAATGACGGACTGCTTATAGGATTTGGCTCATTCCCTGTACTTGAGTTATATCTTTTCATAAATAAAAAAGGAATGGTAAGTATATGCAATACCTTATTTAGCTAAATAGACTCTTATTGCTGTACTTAGAGTTGAATAATGTTACCATTAACCATGGAAGAAGTATCTACTTTTCTTCCATACCATTAAACCTTAGGGTATGTCATTCTTGTTTTACTTTTGTATTTAAGCCCTCATTTAAGAACAGCATGCAAGTGCAAACTTACTCTTAACACGATGTTATTCAACCAAATTAAAGAGTATTTTCGATTGCGTGACGTGTCATATGGCCACGGTTATTTCATTTTTACCAATAAAAACTTCTCTAGTCTTCAGAATTCATTATTCTTCAATATCCTAATAGTAAGTGCCGACTGCACTCAAAGCAGCTTTTCCGACTATTTCGTCTACACTGCGCTTGTTTTCTGAATCTCTCATTGTGTGTATTGGCACGCATGTAATGGTTCATTAAGTCTTCATCTAGCTATCAGCTGACGCATAAAACAGATTTAGTTAAAGGGTAACAATAAACATTTACTATTCGACTGAAAGTGGCTTAATATAAATAATGCACTTGCCAGAAAATTTGTACTAAATTACTAATTAATGTAAATTTTGAAGTGATAACTTCTTATGGGAGGGTAAACCGCTTCGTTACGTAACGCATTACGGCGCCAGTCTGTCTGGCTTCCCTTTATCTCACGCATACGGCAGCGGTAGGCAGGCTCTTCCTCTCTCACTCTAACCCACGCGCTATATACATAAAATTTAAGTAATAACCTAAGCTTTTCCAAGTTAAACAATTTCAATATTAAATAGTTCAATTTAGATTAGTTTAAGTCTTAAGTTATCAGGGGCTTTCCGTCAGGCGTCCCGAGACGCACAAGTTTTTTTTTTATTAGCCTTTTAATCATACTTAGACTTAGACCTAATATGACGAATGAAAAGGAAACTTTGAAACAAGAATTATTATTAAATATTGTTATAAAGGAACTAGATTATTTGATATTTTCCTATTATGAAAGTGAATCCGGCACCAAATTGTATAAATACCTTCCTTTGAGGGCCGTATTAGGAAAATGAAAACTTGTATAATATTACAAAGTGCCTTTGAAATCTTGTCGGATTTGTTAGAAATAACAAGCCCGGAAGCTTAATAGGCTTTCTCAAGATAGAGAGTAAGTACATCGAATATTATATATATAGTTAAGGGGGAGAGTCGGGCAGTGGGATAAGATCGAACACCTCTCGTTTTATACTTTTTTTAAATGGAATTTAACGCCAACTATAATTCGAACATTATTATTCGACAACATAATTCGAGTTAAATGTTCTCTTAGCTTTACTGGTCGATTTGTCGTCGTCGTAGCTATTTAAACACGGAAATAAAAAGAGAGTACGGAATTTCCCCACTGACGGACTTCCCCACTTTGACTATACGCAATTTTTTACTAAATAATTTTAGTAAAACAAATTATTCTATCTAAGAAAACTAGGTACTAGGTAATTTGATTCGTAAAGGCCATTTAAATGTATTTTGTACGTAAATAACTATTCTTTATAGTAAAATATACATTTTTGTTGTGATTATAGTAAAATGAAACAAAAGTCAGAGTGAAAATTTAAAAAAAAATTTGTTAAACACGTACTATATGTAATCGGTTACAATTTAGTTTTATTTTTGTAAACGATCACGACAAGTACTAAATAGTCACGTTAATAAAATACATGTTGGTTCAACAGTAGGTAATTACTATCTTAAACTAACTTTCAAATAAGAAAAATGGTATCATTTATGATTTGAAAAATCTAATTTTAGGCTTTTATTCAGTCATAATTAGGTCTATAGGCATTGTAATTAAAAATTAAATTATACCATAAGACACGGTCGGCTAACGCCCTCAGATCTCGTCATGCGTGGATCCTAAATATTGCCTAATCACTACGATAAAACAGTGAATGGCATAAGACAGCCTTCAAACCGAATCAAGGCATTATTAATTACCCGTCCCAATCATAATCACATTAACGAGATAACTCCTTTCATATATAATTAAAATCATATTTAACTTTATCGGCCTTATTCATATTGAGTTAGAGTAAGTTTGTAGGCTTCTTTACGGTTCTTAAAGATATCTACAAACTTACTCTAACTTAATATGAAAAAGACCAAATATGTTTGTAATTATAATATTTACACATTGGTAACTAAGAATTTCCTTTCAGGTTGCATGAAAGAGATCGCTTTTACTAATAAGGCCACCTCTTGTTTTCTAAAATATTATAAAATTCTAAACATGCCGTGTCTGTACATTGAAGCTATTTAAAAAAAACTGGAATAGACTATATAAACGATGGAGAATACGATGCAATTTTTTTTTAATTTCTTCTCTGTTTGTCTCTTTATCTGTTTGTTTGTTTATCTGTTTGTTGATTTATCTGTTTGTTCGGGATTCACGTAAAAACTACTGAGCCAATTTCGATGCGGTTTTCACTGATCGACAGCTAATTCTTAGACTTAAAATCTGCGCTACTTTTTATTACGGGAATCTCGCAGGAATTTTTCTGGGAATGTTTTAAAATGGCAAGATTGAAAAAAAAAATCGAATTCCAATGCTATTTTTTCACTGATCGATAGTAAATTGGATGTAATAAAATGTGTAATTTTTATCCCGGGAATACCGCGGGAATTTTCCCAGGAGCAGTTTCAAGTTGTTCAGGTGAATAAAAATTAGCTTATTCCGACACAGCTTCCACTGAAACGATAGCTTACATTCTTTCTTAAATACTGAGATATTTTGTTTCCCGGGAATCCAGCGCGAATTTCAAGTCAAGCGTGGACGAAGTTGCGGACATATCCTAGTTCATAATAAATAAATAAATATAGTAACCTAGTGCACCTATGCATTTTTGTATTTGTTTGTTTTGGTGAGTAATAAAATGTTATCTACCTATCTATTGATTCTGTCTTAACACGTTTCAGCTCTTAAAAAATAAAGTATCTATTCTATATTGACTATTGTCCACTATTTTTAGTTTGTCTACAGCACCATATTAAAATATTTAATTAAAAATGCTCTATATATCAAAAACGACTCCACGAATTTGATTCAAACCAATTTTTATTGAAAATTAGGTACTCCTTAATTTTTTTAGAAATTTTCATCTGATATTTAAAAAATTAAAGCTGGGACTTACTTCTTATGTCTTTGTAAGTAAATAACTCCTTATCTAGTGACGTAAAAAATTACTAATTAAAACCTGTTTAAAGATATCCTATCATAGATAGGGGAGTTAGACGGATAAACCGATGGATAGACATGAGGAGTTTACAAGGATTCAGTTTTTGCTAAAATTTAAACGGAATCCAAAAATGGTTATCTATCAAAAATAAAGCGCAGCATTGCAGATTGATGAAGCAATAGCTATACCGTCTCGGAATAGAACGGAGCGGCTGCGACATGCGGAAAACGTGAAACAAATAGGCATAGCCCGACAAACTGCAAATATATGCTTATAATTATCTGTCACGATACTGGATTATATCTGGATATGTTATATAGGTATATAAGTGTAATAAAACTTCTATGACTCTTCTTTATATGTCTTTCTTTATACCTACATACATTTAGAATAATTCGCCCTGCCCTATGAGCAATGTCAATACTACAATTTCGTGATTCTTTTTATTTTAACAAAAACTTTCAAATCTATATTATCTATACATATAATAAATCTGTAAAGATCGAATTTCTGTACAATTAAAAAAATGCTAAAAACCGAGTCAGGGGATGTAAGAAGTGAAATAGAACTAATTTAGATTTTTTTCAATTTTTTGTTTCTCTGTTTGTCTATCTGTTTGTACCGGCTAATCTCCGAAACGACTGGACCGATTTAAATGAAATTTTGTATGGTGGTAGCTTATATCCCTGGTCAACATATAGGATACTTTTGATCCCGAAAAATTAAAAAGTTCCCGTGGGATAGTTAAAAAAACTTTAATTACTTAAACAGCTTATTATACAACTTATGCACATAATTAAGTATTGATATTGCCGGTATGATCATCATACAATAAAACAATTTATATATTAAAAAACAATTAGGCTATATATCATCACGCTAAGACCAATAGGAGCGGAGCACCAATGAAGAAAGTTTTAAAATCGAGAGGGTTTTTTTAACTTACTTTTTTTTTACTATTCCACGTGGACGAAGTCGCGGGCAAAAGCTAGTATCTAATAAAATACAATATTATTTGCCCTCTTATAATTTTATGAAATTGAAAAAAAGCTAATTAGGACTTTCAATTTATGACCGATATAATTAAGTATGTTTTAAATCTTAAGACGTTGGTTGCAAATTTAAATCCCCTTAGCTCTGTGAGATTTTCTATAAAAACAAGGACAAGACTGGTGAAGCCAGCTGTGCTTTAAGCGATTGTCATTCATCATTTGGTATGTGTATCTTCTTCTATGGACTACATACAGTAGTACTCTATTCACATTGCCTTCTATCTCTTAGATTTACTTTATTTAAACGTATTATTTGTGAGCATATAAAAGGTTGTTTTGTTGGTACCTCCGCGCAAATATCGACATAGGTACATATATTACGTATTGTAATATATTACGATTCGGCGCTGAACAATTTGAACAATTCAAGGCAGATACATGCTTGTAGTGTTTCCTTGAGCATTTGGAATAAGCTCCTAGGTGAGATTTTCTCACAGCGCTACGGCATGGGATTTTTCAAAAAGATGTCACAAAATCTTCGAGGCGGGCAGCGCATTGTTAAGGCCTTTGATCTTGCAAATGTTCATAGAAGATAGAGTAGCTTACCATCAGATGGCCCGTCCTGTCTGCTGTACTTTTGTAATAAAAAATGCTTTTTGAGGATGTTGTAGTCAAATGACAAATACAGTGGATAATCGTATCTATCGTCTCTACGAAACCCCTCGCTGTGCCTGACACCTATCCGATTTAAATTATTTAAATTATTTCATCCACTTAATAGGGTGCACCGCTCGCAAATCAAGACATTAACTAAAACTATACTCACCCTACTAGTGGACATTTTAACCACACATGAGTCATAGAATACATTATCCGAATAAATATAAAATAAAGGTCAACTAAACCAAATCTGTTTACAATGGGTTTACTTCATGATTAGTCCAAATAAGACGGTGTAATCTAAAGCAAACATTTTTTTCAGGTTTACGATCTAATATTTGTCGAAGTAGTTGTTAATTTCGTAATAAGACCTTTTAAAAGAATACAAGACGTTCGGAGCAACAAAATACAGTTTGTACTAAATTATCCCTATTAATATTATAAATGTGAAAGTAACTCCGTCTGTCTGTTCCGTTTTCACGGAAAAACTACCCTACCGATTTGGTTGAAACTCAGTATATATATATTTTCGATGCCTAGGATGAACATAGGATACTTTTTATCCCAAAAAATGAAATAGTTTCCGGGATATATATTTGTCTCTCTGTTTGTTATGCTTTTACAGAAAAACTACTGGACCGATTTGGCTGAAATTCGGTATATATGTAATTTTAATACCGAGGCTGGACAAGGAATACATTTCATTCTAGATAATGGGATAAATTTGGGGATAGATTTATGTAAAGATTATCCTAGAAAGTAGGATAGGTTTTTATTTTGTGATTTGTTATTTTGGTCGATGTAGTCGATTTGACCAATGTGGTTGATGAGGCTGATTTGGTAAATATGGTCGATTTGGTTGATTTGGCCAATTTGGTCAATGTGGTCGGTGTGATCCATCTGGTTGATTTCATCGATTTGGTCTATGTGATCGATTTGGTCGATTTGGCCGATGTGGTCGGTGTGGTCCATGTGGTCGATTTATCGAAAATTGGCATAGATACTTTTCATCCGGAATCAATCAATCATCAATTTTTCGGGGCAAATAGCAGTAGCATAAAAATTTAATATAATGTAACCTGTGTTTGTAACCTTTTTAAACAAGAGGCACGAACTAGAGGTTGACCCGCGGCGCGGCCGCGTGATAAACTCTAGTGTTCTATAAAGGCAGTCGATTATGGTGAGACCAAAATTGGAGGTACACATACGATATGGTGTTAACAAAATATTATTTTAAATTAGGGCGAAAATTTTTGAATAAAATATAACATATCTAGAATACCTACTACATTTTTAATCTAATAACTACTTAGAATAACATAAATATAAAAATAACTATAAGGAATAATATTTAATAATGTCAGTGCATTAAAGTAACACTGCTAATCTTTTGTTCCCTAAATTTTAAGAAACAGATAGTATATACCTACGCCACGCTTATCCACGCATCTGTTATCTGCCTAAATTGAGTATGCCTCCTTTGCAAAAATTTGAACCCACTTTATTTGAATAAGATGGGAATGCGTTAGCCACGAAACAGACTTTTTTTACACGACACTAGCTAATATAATTTGAATCTAAAACCTTCAAGACTCTTGTTCGGTTTTTGACTGTACAATCGGACACAGCATATATTGCGAGGTTCCTAAGCCTTGGTAACTCAGTATCTAAGGTACTGGTGTCTAAAATACTATTACTACTATACTATAAAACAATTTGGATACTAAAGTCACTTCAAAGTAATTTAATTTGATTTTATACATTTAGGCAGCAAGTTAATTAATTAAATAAGGCGTTTTTCCTTGTATTACATTCGAGACCGCCTACACATTATTTGCTCCAGTTTATCCCTTGAAATTGTATCTGCGCATAATGAGATCACAGCCTCGGATTTAATAGAAGCAAATACAGATTAAACAGTATTATGGCCCATAATGTTGATAATTTGATAGATTTATCAAATATCTTCAGTTTGTAAGTCAAATTTTGTTCATATTACATAGTAGCACAATACATTTTAGTCTTCGTCGAAATCCAAAGAACAGCTAAGATAATAATAATTAGACTACTTGAAATATTAATGGGATTGTGTTTTGTCTATGGTGTTGGGTACTGGATGCAACAAGGCGAGTTGGCAGGGCACGCGGCCCCACAGTGCTGTCCCAAATTCCAAAACTGGGTCAAGATTACCTTGTGTCCGTTGAATATGCAACTTTATCATATTGGAAAATTTGGCTCAGTTTTAGAAAGCATTTTCTATTAATTCTGCAATACCTATATTTGCGCCACGGTTGGGTAGCTTCTCTCAGTCTGGGTGTGCTTGGTATCCATTATGTATTTTGCAATAGATAATATCTTTGAAACACCTCTACGATACAGTTACCTACTTTAGTGCAGATAATAATCTTTTGAAAACATTCATTCAGATTTAGGCCTCATCATTCTAGGGGTCTAACGATATACCCGCAACCAAATACAATGACTGCCCTCTACGCTTGTCTATTGCAGATTAAACTAGCGATGTACAATATTCTCTTTCACCGCCAGCAGGTGTTAATTATAACAAATTCACATAAGTCTAAAAAAACTACTTAAGCAGTGCATACTCCCCGGCTGGGGTTTGAACCCACTTCATTGGAATAAAGCTAATCCATGAAAATATGATAATTAAACCAAGCTTTAATTACTATTAATTTATTATTATCGGCAAAGAGTTTCCTCAAAGAAATTTGTAAGAAACTGCTTGATGGCTCCCGTGATCAGACGGCTCGTTCGTATTTCGCGCAACGAATCGACATTGACTTACAGCGTGGCAATGCAGCCAGCCTCCTAGGCACGGTTGCCTCTACAGCGATTTGGTAGGTAGGTAACTCTTTGTTGTACACCAAAGTATAGACAAACAAACACAACTAGAAAAACACAAAAGATAGTACAACGGGCGGCCTTATCGCTAAAAAGCGATGTCTTCGAAGCAACCCTTGGCAGGGATTAATAGAATTTAGACAGCGATTTGTTAAATAGTTTATATTAACTTAGTTTATTTTTAGTACCTATTTAATTGTATTTTTCAAGTCAGATTAGTTCCTTAAGCTTGTTTATAAAAAAAGATTACTATTTGAACTTGGTTCCAATGCTTCAGTGATTTATTGTATGTACGCCAAAATTATAATTACAAATAAATGAAATGTTGTATATACTGAATTTATTTCATGATCCAATGTTAATATCCGGGTCCAACTAAAATTTGGAACTCTAATAAGTAATAAACAGAGCGTGAGGCAAAGTGAACTGCTATCCAAAATTGATGTTAGTATGTGATATGTCACTTTTAAGTTATTTCTTTGTTTCGTGCGTTTCTTAAACGGATTCCTGATTACTTGAAATTCAGGTCATGAAACCAAAGATGCGTCGTAACTTAAGTTTATAGACAGATTTCTGGGCGTTGTTTTATCACTGGGACGTAAAAATAGTCATAAAATAGGAAGGTCAAAATTCTCAGCGGTACGTAAATGGACGGTATTTTGCTATAAGTGGAATTGATTCACACTACATTATAGGTATAAGTGAATCATGAGAGATGTCAAATCTATATTTAGTACCAATACTTGATTTAAAATGGTTTAATGTGCACAATATTACTATACTCTACTCAAGATTGTAGGTGCTTTTATTATGGATAAAATCAGATGTGACAAACGTGTAACAGAAAATCGAGATAACGGATAGGAATCGGTAAAATCAATAAGTTGAAGTAGGAGTGGATTGAATAAGTCTACCGATGGACCGGACGAGTCCTGGAGAACCCGACTCAGAAAAAGTACTGTACAGTGTCTCCCAACCCGAAGACAGGCCGTAGTACCGTACCGTTCCGCTGGATTACGACTCAAATATGTTGTGGTGCAAACTAGGGGCCTTGTATCTCTAACAGTGAACATATTAGGTTGGGGGAAAAGTTTCTTCGCATTTTATATAAAAATTCAAAAGGTTTTTTTTTAAAAGTTTATTTACATTTGACTAAAGTAGTGTAGGTGCCATTTTGTTGGATAACTTTTTGCCATCTTGAAGGTAGGGACGTGATCCCATTGCTATAAAAATTTTGGGGCTTCTGATCAAAAAACTGCGACAAGTGGTTTTGGCAGTCCTCTCGTGATGTTAACCTGACACTACCTAAGGAATTCTGCAGAGACCGAAACAGGTGAAAATCTGAAGGTGCAAGGTCAGGACTATATGGCGGATGCATTAACACCTCCCAGCGGATGCATTAACACCTCCCAGCCAAACTCGTAATTTTTCAGCCACAGCTGAGTGGCTAAAGATGTGTGAGGTCTAGCGTTATCATGGTGAAAATCTGTAACGGACGACGCAGTCCAAGCAAAGGATACTGTCCTGGCAGTTTCGCCACACCTCACGAGGCTATCTGTTGATTAATTCCGGCCGCTTTCTCTCAACTTTTGAAATATCTGGGGCTAATTCTTGCTTTAATCTCATCAGTTGTTCGCAGTACAGTTCAGAATCGATGGTCCTGCCTGCCGGGTAACAGCTCATAATGAATAATGCCCTTCCAATCCCACCATACACAGAGCATCACCTTGTTTGAACTCGTGAGTTAATCGAATCCTGGGCGATTTGCCACAGTCTGTGAAGCCTGACCGGCCTTTGACCACGATCGTTTTCGCACGTTCTTGTCGTACGTGATCATCATCATGATGATCGTCATCACCAGTTATCAGCTTCTTCAAAAATGGTTCGGTTTCATTACATCGTAATAAAGAATCACAATTGAGTACACGGTTCATTAGGTTTCTTTCAGTAAGTTCATGAGGCACCAAAATATCGAGCTTTTTTGTGTACCCAGCTTTTTTCAAATGCGCCAAAACCGTTTTGTGGTCAATTCCCAGTTCTCCAGCTACATCTTAACTACTAATATGCCGATTTTGCTCCTTTTTTTCCAATAGGCATCAATTTTGTCGGTAAAAGGGCGATCAGAGTGACGTGCATCTTTGATATCAAAATTTCCGAATTGAAAACGCTTAAACCAAATTTGCGCTACTCTCACAGATACTGCATTAGGTCCATAAACATCACAAATTTTTTCGCGGCTTGTTTTGTATTTTTACCTTTTTTGTAGTAAAATTTTAAAATGTACCGAATTTCTTCATTAGATTCACTCATTTTAACAATAAGAAAAACAAATGAAAATCACACATTTTCCTAATTTGAATTTGGAATTGTCTTCTTTAAAATTAATTTTTTTAATGATACCAAAACCAGCCAGATACAAATGGTATAGCCAAAGAGATCTTATTACAAGTTCATACATACTATATGCGAAAAGACTTTTTCCCCAACCTATTATATTGGCTGACGACAGTGACATCTTTCACCCGGGCTTGGCGGAGCTCTTATAGGCAACAAGGGATTTATTCCATAAGTAACTTATAGGTTTCCGTAAAACGTGGACTTAGCCAATTTTTTATAGCATAATATTGTGCTAAACAATCTTGTAAGTTAAACAATTAATTTGTTTATAATTCTTTTGAGATTTAATACTAAGTTTCACATCAAATATTAAAACACGCAAAACGTGTTGTTTTATTGAGGAAATTTCAACTACAAACTTTTACTGGCAGATATAATATTATTTATTTAATTTTAGGAAGGCTTACAGTATTATACGTATATCATTTAAAGTAAAGAAAGTAGTATAAAAAATGCTGCCAAGAAGTCTCCATATTGTTGTTTTATTCAGCTTAATGAGGTACGAACTTTCATGCCGAAAGTGGTTTTGCATATTTGATGATAACGTTGAATAAACTTTATTCTTACAAAGGCACGGTCGTTATACCAAGAACATTAAATTTCTTAAATAGAACTTTATTAAAATAAGCTGCTATAAATTGTATACACAAATAAAGAACTTTCATATTGTTGATATTTCTGTGTCACGACACCTAGACAAGAAGACAATCCTTGTAATTTAGTGTGTTGCGTTTATAGTCAAATTTGGTTATAACTTATTGATTTCGATCTGATACTCTGTCTTGACTGAACTTGTAAAAGAAACTTGGTCTAAAATATTTCAAATATTAAAAGGTTCGTTAAAAATATTATTAGTGATATTGTACTGTATCAGAAAGCGAGACAAAAATAAGTCGTAGCTCCCGCTAGAAATGATTTTAGGGGCTTTTCAGAGTCATGTTTTTTACTGGACGATTGCCGCTCCTAGTACCTCTTTTTCTTCCAAGCCGAGCAAGGTTCCAAAGTCTCTAATTTTCCCAAAAGAAACCATGCTAGTGCGAGGCAAGATCCATTGGACTGATAGATTGTCAAACATCCGTAGTCTTTAAAATTCACATGAAGTCCAGGTGATTCTACACATCTATAAATTGCAAACTTTCACTTTTTGTTTTGCCTTAATTAAGCTTTAAAGTGGAAGATGTGTCGCTATGTCTATGCACATGGAAAGTACTATGTAGAGAATAAGTTTTTAATTTCTAATGAAACATTCAGTATAAAACTTACCCATAAATTCATAGACGAGAAGGGAACAATACTGAAGTTTAACTTTATACTACAGTTTCATATACATTGAGTCGCTCTATACCCTTAGACAGTTCATAGAGTACTACAGAAAATTAGACTTATGCTGGATTAATATAGGAACAATTACATTATTCATCCCGTTGCGACCAGTAGGAAATTTTTAGCTAATGGAATTTTGTATTAGCCTAACCCAAAGCTTTAAACTTTTCCATAATAAGTTTCCATTAATTCGTAAAAGATGACGTCCCGCGGGTTTAAGTCAAGCTACACACAGTCACGCGTAATACATTTTTGAAATTTGCACCTTATAATCAGGTAACAACGTCTGAATTCCCTTAGAATGTATGTAAAATTACTTGTGGCTTGCGGCTTTTAAACATGGTAGTCATCATCCTACATAACAATTATAATACGTATAGAAATATACATATGTACTACATAAATATGTGTGAAGTACAGTCATATAGAAAATAATACTATGTAATTTTATAAAATTACAGGTATTGATAAACACATTATGTACAATTGTAATTATTGTGTTCATAGATAGAGATATTATTATAGAGAACACTTATTGTGTTGCTAATAAAATTGAGGTATCTGTCTGTGCTTATACAATAAATATCAAAGTTTGTGTATAATCAGCTATGGCTAATCACAAATAATCGATTTAGAAGCCTTGTTTTGTCTTTTAGGGCCGTTTCCTACATCTTACTATTCATTCACTTTCCTTACCATCGATTGGTAAATGAACGATCGGTAAGATATAGGAACCGGCCATTAGTCTGTCCGATATGGCTAAACGGATGTTTAATAAAAAAAATGTAGGTATTAATATAGCCCACCACCTTTATCGAGACCTATCTAAACGGTTGATAGATGTCTCACGCGACTAAAACGCTGGTTTGTATTTTGGATAACACAAGCGTTGCCATACAACGTGGGAAGGCGGACAGCGTTTTGGGAACGTCCGCAACTGTCGGTGATTTGGGACCCATTTACTATTTGTAATTTTTATCTTTTGTAAATGAACCTGTACATAGATATTATTAGTACAGGTATAATTTAGTTTTAATTTTTGTATGTAATGATTGTAAATATCAAACATATTAATTCAATAAAAAAATATAATAAACATAATATAAAAATAAATAATTAGAATAAAATATTAATAAATAAAATAATACGTATTTTATTTTTGATGGATTTTTTTATAAGAGATTGTTTTCTATATTTTTGTAAAAAAATGTATTTATATATTTTATAAACATGTAAAATTTTTGTAAATAAATAAATGCATCTATGATAAAATAAAATTAAATAAAGCATTTTCTAATTTAATATCATAAAAGCCAAAAAATTACGGAAAGAGTATAGTGATTTTATTAACTTTGTAGTGAAATAATATGGGCGCAGGCTCATAGAGACACTATCTGATACACCAGTCAAAAGATTTAAAACTAGTATCACAGACAATATTTACTGTTCTGTTATTCTGGAGGATCTGTTGAGTATATACACTCGCGGAATTAAATGTTCGTCTCCTTAAAGTCGACTTTTGCTTGCACGATTACAAGAAACAGTACTGTCACCATTTTAATAAATGTTACGTTTATAACATATACTAGGTGTGCCCGCGACTTAATCTGCGTGGAATATTTTTTTCTTGGAATCCTAAAAAAAGACTATCTGCCAGTGAAAATCCGGTCAAAACGGTCCAGCCGTTTCAGAGCTTAGCCAGAATATCCAGACAAACAAACAAAAAACTGCGTTTTTGATATAGGTACTATACATACTTTCATATGCATTTACTAAGAAGCTATTATTCTGACGTTAAAAACAGCCACTTAAGTTTTATTATTTTTATGTATAGATAGAAACGTGAAAAAAGAAAATTGCAATGTTGGCAATGACAACGCTGAGATTAACAATAAGAAACAAAGACGATATAATCACAACGCCTACCATAAACATTGAAAGCAATAAAAAGGTTTTACATATCTAAACAATCTTTTTAGACAAGATTGAAAATCAAACAACTTTGATCTAAGTAATTTTAAACTTTATTGTCAAACAGTTAAACATATTTTTTTGTGAAACAGTATGTTCTGTAACTTAGTTTGAAAAGGTAACATGTTCTCGTGGAACGTTAAATGAATCAATTTGAAAACAGGCGAACTTTAGCATTCCGCCACTGTACTAAAACGACAATATAATGAACTCATAGCTATAGAAATAGGAACAATATCTTTTTGTAAGAGTGTATTAAAATTATTGTTTGCTCAAACACTGCTGGTTTAACCGCAAATATTAATTAGATAATGTTAACAACCGCGGCGAGGCGAACTTTGTTATCAATATGTTACGTACTACTGTTATAAATAACTAGTATTTTGTAATTGTATTTTAAAATAATGTTTTATTTTGTTCTTTGTCCGGGATAGTTTTAATCAAAGACTTGTGAATTTGTGTTGAAAATCTAAATTGAGTAGTAGTAGTAGTAGAATTCGCCACAAAGGCAGGCAAAGGAATCTTAGTCCATACAGCCAATTCTGATGTAATAATATGTCTTCGTATAGTAGCGCAGTTGTATTGCAGGCTACAACCGACGCCATTCAATGGAGTTCTTGTGAAAACTCGAAAGACCACATCTGACTATACAGTTGACATTTCTCACAAAAATACACAATTACTACTCAAAAACTATCAATATCCTACAACTATTGTTCATTTTAGAGTACTTTTACACGTTTTTAGAAAATAAAACTGCACAGCACGACGTCCCCTTTCAGTTCCCGCCAAAAACTCCTCTAAATTGATTAATAACATATGCCTTTTCGAGCTATCATAAAAACTCCTTTGTATGGCGTCACTCAAAATTACAATTTGAGCCAGGCTTTTCTTTAAAAATTATTCTAATTGAACTTTGAATATTCTATGATTCTGGTCACTGGCTAGATATATTTTGCTACACTACCATCGGAGTACAACTACCTAAATGAATAAGCTTTCTAAGAATAAGTCATTAAGATGTTGTTACGTGCGAGCGGGGATACGCACTTGGTATTGGAAGGAAACACCAGTTTTTTTAACTAAATTCTTTAATTCACTTACACAGCCGTACGTGATTCTTCTCCGCAGAGTTGCCCCTGCACGAACAACTAACAACGCAATGTGCCGACGATAAGATGTCTCACTCACAATACCGTCGCCGATATTGCGTACACCAATATCGGCGTACGGTGCTGCGTACCGTACGCCGATATTGGTGTACGGTGCTGCTCCTCCTGCTGTTGCGGTGTTCACCATCCTTCTGGATGTCCTTTTAAACAATGCTAAACTCCTCCTTCACATTTCAACTGCCCACTAAACATTTCACTAAACTCGTTACTGTCTTCTACTAAACTCTTCTTCCAACTCTCTAAACTTGTCACTATCTTCTATTAAACTTCTCTCCCAACTCTCTTGTATCGCACTTGTTGCTTCACTGTCTTCCACTGAACTACCCCCTAGGTCGCCTTACGCTGCTTATATACCCGGAAGAATCTTCTGGAATCCATAATTTCGATTTTCTTTTCGTTATTCTTTTATTTACTGTCTATCCCTTTCTAAACATCTATCTATCTCTGTCTTTTCCTTCCTAAACCTTCTATTCTAGAATTTCGATCTTCGCTTAATTATTCTATTGTTCATCATCTATCCCTTTCGAAAATGTATTTGTCCTTGTCTTTTTCTTCTGGAGCCTTTTACATTTTTCTGAAACTCCTTAAACCAACTAGATTGTTCCACCATCGCTCGCCACAATATCATGTTGTAAATATGCGTCGAATAAATGGAGTTGTAGTAAAAACCTAATAAAAAGTCGATATGAAAATGCTATAACGCATATTAATGTAACAGCTTTTACTCAAATTAGGTTCGAGACACGATTATCCTACGTATAAGCAAGTAGGGATCAATAAGAGCCTACAACAGTCAACAACGTATAATATCACGTTGTTGACTGTTGTAGGCTCTTATTTCACGGATATGATGGATGGATATTTCAATCACGTGAACACAGTGGAGTCATGCAGATGGACCGCGTGAGGATCTCCCGCATCTGCAACAACCCGACTACATATATGGAATCAAATGTCTAGTCATAACGTAGGAAGGACAGACCTAAGATATAGTATACTAGCTCAATAGCGTAAGAGACGGCATTTAAGTAAAGATGATGACAAAATTCTCCTATATAACAACGTCGATAAGAGCCTGAAAACATTGTGATATGGTTTTTCAGTGTTCACTACTAAAATCTCTATAGGTAAGTATATAGATGCGATACATCACATGTACATATTTGCCTATAGAGATTTTCCGAGCGTATACAACTATACATAAATAAAATATGGGCACAAAAAACATACCTCTTGATCCAAGATAAGAAAGTTATGCTTGTAATATGGATAACTTACTGAGGTCGATCACAGTGATACTCAGACCAAAGTTATAACGCAAAATCTATCCCGAATCCGTCGTAGTACTACTATACATACACTAGTGAAACGAATTTTCAGACCACACAACCCAAAAATAACATCACAATATCATTCTTTCTCAGAAAAAATATGAATGGTCGAACCTAAATAATGAATCGAGTGATATAATTTTGGAAGATTGCCAATATGAGTAAACTCTTGAAAATAATTTAAATATCAAAATAAAATATCAGCCAATGATGATCCCAGTGCTGCGCTCGGTCCATCAAATTTTAAGGGATTGAACGACACACCCGCTACGTTTGTCCAAGGCGGATAAGCGGATTTCACACATAAATTATCTTAATGTGCAGGTCTCATCATTATGCTTTACTTGTACCTTAAGATATTTTAATTGTAACAAAATACATATTAGGGTCAGAAATACTGCCTTAGCGATTCATATATCCTTGCAAGGATACGAACTCAATTGGACGGAAATGCGGGTACATTATCGACTAATCTATCACAAAATAAATATATTAATCTTCGATTATCCCAAGCCAATATTTCGAAAATAACACTTACTACACATACGCAAGAATCAAATAAAACATGCCATAGCCTTGGTTAGCGATATGTCAACAAAATAAACCACCTGTGTTTAATTAAGTGCTGTTTTACCAATCAATAAAAGTATAAAGAGATCATTCAGTAGCAAAATAAAATGACATTAAAGGTATTTATTATTCACTACGTTAAATGCTTATACATTTAAACCCATTGGCACTCGATAACAATACACTCTCACCGATATTTGTGCTTAATAATGATAGAGTGATTAATTAGAAATTCATATAATTAAAAGTAACTAATAATAAAAACAAACTATTACCTCGTATGATAACAGCTACGTTTCTCTACATTTCAGTTCGGTTCTTCGCTACACGAAAATCGGTTTTTCCAACTCCCTATGATTTCCTCACTCACACTGCCTGCTTTTCTTGATGTCAATAAAATAGTCTGTGGCAACAACACTTGTGGAAACGTCTTGTTGTGTGTACAGCAGGTACTGTATTAAAAAGGACTGCCGGGGCGATATCGGCGCGCGCCGCCCGCCCTTGCGACCTCAAAACACGAAGCTGACTTGTTCAGCAGAGCGGGCGGTGTGCGCCACGCTCGCCCGCCGCACTCTCTCGCATGCTAATATTAGCGGATGATTTTTGCGCAAACTTCCAACGGAGCTCGCGTCACGACAAGACTCTGATGATAAGTGGCCGGTGGCCGGGCGAACGCAACCCGATGGCCATCGCTGAGGCTACCGCGCATGCGTGGTTGTGTTACTCACAACAACAAACAATCCAAGTTATACATACAGTTCGGTTTCTAAGGCATTATTGACTAAACCTTCAGTGGAAAGATATACGCCTGCGACTACCGATACATAGCTCGAACTTATTTATAGAACTCTCGACTGCAACAGGTATTTCTTGAATACAGAAGTAATCGAAACAAAGAAAAAGTTTTCTACATGTATACCTACTTTTTAAAATAGGTTTCATAATTATAATAGAGACATATAAATTGAATGAATTAATTCAATTAACAAACATTTAACAATAAATCCTACCAAACATAACTGTAGAACAACTTCAACTCATAGATCAATAGGTAATATTTATAACGTACAACTCTGCGGCCGATCCCAGAGGACCAGACAGATAAGAAAAGTTCTTTTAAAAAATATGCTGAGAAATAAAGACAAGTCGTCTGCGTTTTTAGACCACAGTCTTTGGTCTGAATTTAAGAATTTATCAATTTATTGCCGGAATCGATTCATCTAAACCTATTGTTACAGTTATTTAGTAGCATAATTGTTCTTGTCATGTTTCTTTTTAAAGTTAATAATTGATTTTGTTATGTACCCTCTTATTTCTAAACGATACGATCGGCCATTTCCTTAATTGAATATTAATGTTATATTTTTATTTATTCTGTAATTAGCACTCTGTTTTGTATAGAGTAGTTGTCTATAATTTACCATTATTTTATATAACAATATTTATCTTTTATATGACGTCGTAACTGTGTAGATTATAATTCAAAATCTCTCAATTGTGTATAGACGGTATTCATTACATTTTATTTTCATGTTGGCAGACGCGATAGATTTGTACTGTGTTCGGTTTATTTTATTACATGTAAAACTTTAAGTATAATGTTTTATATGATATTATATGTGCCCGGATTTCCAAAGAATACTTAAGGAATGTATCCGGGCATCCGAATAAAATTGCTGGTTAGCAAATAGCTCAACTTTGCGCGTCCGTTGTTGTGTATTCAAAATGTAATAAATATGAATACATATAACTTACATAGCATGTAGAACCACGTCCGCTAACACTTTACACAATCACAGAAAAAATAAGTTGAATAGTTCACTGGGCCGGCCTTTGATATTGTTTAGTATAAATATATATAAGTTTATTAATAAGTTTGTTGCGAAGTTTAGTGTCCCAGGGTTCGAAGAGAAGTGATGCAGCCGTGCCGTCGCCGCTGCATTTCGCGCGTACTCGGTGTTGGGGGGAGGGAGATAGACATATATACACATTACTATAGTAGAGAGAGAAGAGTATACTATGTAATGTATGAAAGTGTAGTCTGGCAACCATGCTTGGTATTCCCGCTTAAATAATAAACATCCCCCCGCCCGAGAAAGGCTAAAGCCTTTATCAACCAAAATAAAGAGCAAATATAAAATGTCCTTTGACGAGGTCAAAGTACCCGAAAATATAAAACAATAAAACAAAAATAAAATTCTAACCCTAACCGCTACATTAAAAAAAAAAGATATTTATTCTAATCAATAGGAAGTCGACAAATTTTAACGACAGGCCGTATGAAAGAACCTGACGAAGTCTTTAAAGTTACTACTCGAGTTACACCATCCTTTCCAGGCAGTAACCCAGAAATTCTTCCGCGTGCTTATTTTAGTGGAGGTAGATTATCCTCTTTAATGAGAACTAAGTCTCCAATCTTGGGTGGCTCAGTTGGTGAAGTCCATTTAGTACGTATCTGAAGAGAGTGCAGATATTGCTCACTCCATCTTTTCCAGAAGCGTTGAGTCATCGCATGTAATAATTGATAACGAGACAAACACGAAATGGATATATTATCCCAAGTCTTTTCAGGCACTGCCACGAGAGGTCTGCCAATAAGAAAATGACCCGGTGTTAACACCTCATAATTTTGTGGGTCATTGGAAATTGGACACAAAGGCCTTGAGTTTAAAACAGCTTAGATCCATGTGAAGACTGTTGTAATTTCTTCAAATGTTAAAATTTGCTCCCCGATAATACATCTCATTAAAGTCTTTGCCGATTTCACTGTTGCCTCAAACAATCCGCCAAAATGAGGCGCAGATGGTGGATTAAATATCCACGTAACCCCTTGTTCAGCAACTTTACCGCAAATTGAATGTTGTGTTTCACGAGACGCTAAGAATTTTTGGACTTCCGTTAAGTACCTATTGCTTCCTACATAGTTTGTACCACAGTCTGACCTAATCACACTGGGCAAGCCGCGTCTAGAGACAAATCGCGAAAAAGTAGCCAAAAATCCTTCCGTTGACAGATCTTCAACCACTTCTAAATGTACCGCTTTAGTGGCGGAACAAATGAAAACGCAAAGATAAGCTTTCATAATTTTTGCATTACGTAATCGTGATGCACGAATATTAAAAGGACCCGCGAAGTCCGTTTGAACGGTATGAAACACTCCTTAGCACTTACTCTATCCGCTGGTAAGTCAGCCATCACCGAATTTACTGGTTTGGCTTTCACCCGAAAGCAAAAAATACATTTATAAATGTGAGTACGGATAGCTTAACGGGCCGAAATTATCCAATACTTCTGTTGAAGTATAGCTTGAAGTGCAGTCGCACCTATATGGCAATGTAACTTATGATGATAATCTATGATTAACGAAGTTAACTTATGTGATTTGGGTAAAAGTACAGGATGTTTTGCCGCAAAAGGCAAATTAGATAATTCAAGACGACCGCCTACACGAATCAGTCCATCCTCGTCGATAAATGGCATAAGCCTCAGCAACCTGACTGAGCACGGTTTTTTAGTCTCCAAAAGTTCTATTTCCTGAGAGAACTTTTCTAGTTGAGCTAATTTAATAAGTCTATTCAAGGCGCCCTGACGTTCCGCTACTGACAAAACACCTTTAAGTTTATTTATTGGATATCGTGTATTATTAAAAAAACGCAAACAATATCCGACAACAGCTATTAATTTAGAAAAAGAACTAAATTTAGAAAATAACGAAAGATCCACACTTGACGTTATTTGTACCGCATGTGACGTAATACATTGCTTTCGCATACCTGGAATATCACTCACATTATCAATAATGTTTACTGGCCAAGAATCCGCATTGCCAAATAACCATTCTGGTGCCCACCATAAACGATGTGAGTTCAACTCGTGAGCTCTACAACCACGACTAGCGACATCTGCCGGATTCAATTCTGATGGTAGATAACGCCACTTGATATCTAAACCACAATTTATAATCTGCGAAACCCGGTTCCCTTCAAAAGTTTGTAATTGATGAGGTGATATCCGCAACCAGGAGAGAGTTATAATGCTGTCTTACCAACAAAATATTTCCTCTATATTAATCCTATCCTTAATCGTTAAGTAAATATAACTTAATAATTTGACTAACAATGCAGCCCCGCTCAATTCCATTTTGGGAATTGTAAGTTTAGATTTCAACGGCGCGACACGCGTCTCTGCCATTAACAGAGAAACTTTAACATTACCCTTTCGATCTACCGACCTAATAATAAACCGCAGCACCGTACCCAAGTTCCGATGCATCTGAAAATCCGTGAAGAGAGCAAGCAGCCCTGTTTTCTGCAAGTACAAAACGTTCCAGTGATAAATCTCTTAGCATTGTCAAGCTTTTGCAAATGTCAGTCCATTCCGCAATAATATTTGGAGGTGGCTTATCATCCCAAGCGAGTTTAAAGACCACAGTTTTTGCATAAGTACTTTACCCTGCAAAATAACTGAACTAATCCAACCCATAGGATCAAATATTCGCGCGAGAGTCGATAAAATCATTCGTTTAGTACAACTTTTCTCTTCATCTAACGTTGCATGGTAAGCAAAATTATCTGCTACTGGATTTCATTGAATCCCCAAAATTTTTACAAAGTCTAAAGTATCAGAATCAAAAATATGAGGTTTCTCTCGATAATCCGCTGGGATATCTTCCAATAACCGTTTATCGTTGGATAACCACTTTCGCAATTCAAACCCGCTAAAAGAAAGTACATCAACAAGATTATCTTTCAACCTCTGAGCCTCTTTTAAATTGCTTGCTCCCGCTAAAATGTCATCAGTATAGACTGAAGTTCTAATAACTTGAGCAACTTCAGGATATTCCAATTCAGAGTCATCCGCAAGTTGTCTAAGTGAACCTATAGCCAAATACGGACTTGACTTTAGACCATACGTAACCGTGTTTAATTTAAAAAGTTGCAATGGAAGTTCAGGAGATTCCTGCAAAAAATAAGCTGATATTTTTTATCATCCTCATGAACTCCTATCATTCTAAACATCATTTTAATGTCACTATTGATTACCACTTTAAATAACCTAAATAAACAAATGACCTTCATAATGTCCTATTGAAGTTTTGGACCCGCATGCAAACAATCATTCAAAGACACTCCTGAAGATGTACGACAGCTTCCGTCAAATACACATCTTATTTTATCTGTGTTTGCTTTAAATATACCATGGTGTGGAATAATGTAGCCCGTATATTGGGGAATCTCAGTAAAGGAGTCATATGCCCCATATCCTGATATTCCTTCATGAATTGTACATATTTCTCACGTAGCAAGGCAATCGCCTGGAGCCGCTTCTCCATAGCAAAAACCGCTTTAAAGCTTGCTGCTTAGAGTCGCCTAACTTGGGAGCATCTGATAAAAAAGGTAGTCGTACAACATACCTCCTGCTTTCATCTCTCTCATAAGTATTCTTGAAATAAGTTTCACACTCATCATCTTTTGGGTTTGCAACGTTACCCGGTATTTCCTCAACTTCCCAAAATCTTTCCAACAGTGTGTCCGTACTTACATGAAACGACTGGGAAATATCCGCTTGTGTGTTATTATTCTCGGTGTATGACACCGGCCCCATAAGGACATAACCAAAAATTGTGTTCATGGCTAAAGGCATACCCTGAACCCATACTATATCACCGTTAAGTAAAATTTCATTTATAATATCTGCACCCAATAATATGTCGATTTTACGACTTTAAAAAAATTGGTTATCCGCTAAATTTAGACCGCTATAAATACTCAAGTAAGTTGGAAGGTAAAGAGCAACTTAGTAAATCACGTGAAATTTTATTAATAACTAAACCGCTTGTTATTAATCCCTGGTCTAAATGCCGAGGACTAATACGCAAAGTAACGCTGCTGTGACACGATTGCCTTTTTCCACCAATTCCGCTAATATTAAAAGTATTATTTAACCGCTTAACACGTAACCCTAAACTGGCAACGCATTCGTTAGTAATAAATGTGCTCTGACTGCCGCCATCAATCAAAGCACGCGCTTCTTGATAATTCCCGCTATTATCAAGAACACGCACTACCGCTGTTGACAATAAAACCACGCGCCTGGCCGTAGTTGCTGAAACCGCATGCAACACGTTAGGCGGTTGAGTGCTAAAACCGCTCGCACTACCTTGTCTCGATGGACCCGCTACCGCTAGCACTAATGCCGGTGTGACCTCCATGTGGCCTCTTGCCTGAGGTCCAACTTGATTTTGGGATCGATGAAAATCAAAATGTAAAAGAAAGTGATGTTTATCAGATTGACATTTGTTACAAACCATACTACTCCGACACTTGTTAATATTATGTTTGTTTAAACATCGAAAACATAAATGGTTATTACTTACTAACTGCTTTCTATAAAAGATAGATAGATAGATAGATAGATAGATAACACTTTATTGTACACCATTACAGAAAACTTATGAACTAGTATTATTCTAATTGTGTACAAAGGGCGGTCTTATCGCTAAAAAGCGATCTCTTCCAGACAACCCGTGGCAGGAATATTGCTGATTAGGAATGGCGATGGTGGTATACATAATTATTGTACGATTACTTACATTTTAATAATAAATATATAACTATACTATATATACAAATATACACATAATAGTTATATACATATTCAAGATATAGTGATAAAATGCAACTATTTAAACATAATAAATATATAGTTTTATGCAATACTAATTATATAAAATTACATATCATTATATTGCAGATAGAATTTCCTGACCATGTTCTTAAATGTTATTAAAAATTTTGCTTGTCTGACAGCAACAGGCAATGAATTCCAAAGTTGGATAGCCTTGACCGTGAAAGAGTTATTGAAAAACGTTGTATTATGAATAGGAGTAATAAGTCTATGTTGACTGGAAGGGCGTAAATTGTGAGAGCAAGAAATAAATTCGAAGCGTTCTTTAAGGTACTGTGGAGTAGTAGGGATGAATAAAATACTATAAAGCAATGAAAGAATATGAGTATTCCGGCGAAAACGAATTGGCAACCACTTGAGTTTTTTACGAAATTCAGAAACGTGGTCATACTTGCGTAACCTAAATATGAACCTTATAGAAAAGTTTTGGAGGCGCTCAAGTTTATTAAGTTGTTCTTGAGTTAAGTCTAGATAGCTGGCGTCGGCATAATCAAGTATGGGTAAAAGTAGCGACTCTGCAAGCTTAATTTTGGTGGCGAAGGGCAGGAAGTTTTTCAGCCTCCAAAGTGATTTGGAGGAGAGAAACAACCGCCGACTCAACTCCGTTATATGGGGCCTCCAGGACAGTTCACTATCAAATATAACTCCTAGGTTTTTGACCTTATCACTGATAGGGATAAGCTTCCCATCAAAAAGAAAACTTGGTATACAGGTCCAGTCAACTTTACACAGCATCCGCGAGCTACCGGTGATAATCACTTGGGTTTTCTCAGGATTCACAAGAAGTCCATTCGACTTACTCCATTGTAGTATGCGGTCAAAGTCAGAATTTATTGCTACGACTGCTTGATTTAGTGTGGTAACAGGTGCCTGCGTGTAAATCTGCAAATCGTCTGCATAGAGGTGATAGGATGAAGTGAGTTCATTAGAGATAGAGTTTATAAAAACAGCGAATAATAAAGGAGATAGTACGCCGCCCTGTGGAACACCGGCAGAGAGATCACACCACGACGAATAGTCGTCATCAACTCGAATGCACTGCCGGCGTCCATACAGGTCGACTATGAAACCAGTCGATTACTTCAGGAGATATGTTAATAGAGCGTAGGATGCCAAAAAACACTTCAAAATCAACATTATTAAAAGCACTGCTGATATCGAGCAGCGATAGCACAGTTAGTAAGCCATTGTCCATGCCATGCCGGATGTCATCTGTAATTTTAATGATGGCTGTGGTGGTGCTGTGGCCAGGACGAAAACCAGACTGGTAAGGATTCAAAAGATTGTTACGGTTCAGGAAAACACTTAGCTGCTGATGAACTAAGCGTTCGAGGACTTTGGAAAGGAAAGGTAGTGTGGAAATAGGACGAAATTGAGAAAAGGAAGTGGGATTGGGTTTTTTTGGAAGAGGAGTAACCTGGGCTTCCTTCCAGGCAGCTGGGAATACACAATATGGATATATTAAGGATATGGGTAAGGGTAGGATTAATGACATCCAGTATGGATAGAATCATGTTGCAACTAATGCTATCACTGCCGACAGCATTTGATGTGATGGATTTCACAGCTTTCTTAACATCGCTGTCAGTAAATCGACTAAAAAGAAAAGGAGAATGCTTGGGTGTTGGCTTGGGCGAGAGTCTTTTCAAAGTTTCAGACTTTATTAATACATCAAAGTCAGAAGTGGTTAAGAAATGCTGATTTAAATCATCGATATTGAATTTTTGACTGACTGAGTTTTCCGTTTGTTTGCCAATCCCCAAAGAGCGTAGAAACTTCCATACTTTAGCTGGATTATCATTTTTAACTGATTCGTGAATATAACGGCGTTGAGCGTCCCTACACACTCTATTACAGCGATTGTGAACTTTCACATAAGCCGCTTTGTTTGCTTCGGTTGGCTTCATTTTATATCGAATTTTTGCTTTAGATTTCTTGTGCATATGCGATTTAATATCATCGGTAAGCCACGGTGCAGGCAAATGTTTGACCTTGATACGGCGTAAAGGTGCATGAATATCATACAGCTTGATCAAAGCAGCATGAAACACATGAACCTTCTCATCAATGGTGGTTGCACTGACCACCCCAGACCAGTCAACTTCCTGAGCATCCTTAAGTAAGGCATCTAGGCTCATGCCACCAAAACTACGCTGCAGGATGATTTTGGGTTTGGCTATCGGCGGATGTAAGTTATATGAGAGAAAAATCATGTCATGATAGGAAAAAGCATCCGCCGAGCATTGACCATAATGAGAAACGTAAGGTAGTGATGAAACCATTATTAGGTCGAGAAGAGAAGGAGATGAATTAGGGAAACGATGAGTAGCACTCAGAGGAAGAATATGTATGTTAAGAGATCTTGTTAAAGTTTCTAAAGTAGAAGAACGATGGTCTTGTTTAAGGAGACAGGTGTTGAAATCACCCATGATGATACTATGCGTATATGAAGGAGAAAACTTTTCTAGCAGAGTTTCAAAAGAGGAGAAGTAATTAATGCGAACAGAAGATGCGTAAAATACTCCTAGCAAAATCTTGCTATGCGCAAGTTCTACTTCTGTAAATAAATACTAGCCATTATCCGGTGTTGGGGGTTGTGAGGATACACTGACGATTTTGTATGCTAGATGGGAGCGCAAGTATATAGCAACGCCTCCACCACCAGTACCGATACGGTCATTTCAGATTAGACGGTATCCTGGCAAAGAATATGAAGTAGTGGACAGGCAAGGTTTAAGCCAGGATTCTGAAACCAATACAGCGTGCAAATTGTTATGACTAAATGACGTCAGCATATCGGGGAAATGAGCTGGAATACTCTGAGCATTTATGTGTACCACATTGAAATTACGAGAAAGACCTGAAAATTGATTTTCAATTACTTCTTGCAGTGAAGGTAAATTATGGTTGCTGCCAAGTGAACTGTCAGATGAAGACAAACAGGAATGAAAAAGGCTTTAATTTAATAAATTTATCACATTTACTTAAATGATGTTGTAAGTTTTTACAATAAAAACATTTACCCCAAACGCATGGTCACCCTGGTTCGTGGTGGCTACATGCGAGTGCAACTTAGTTGAAAATGTTGGTTTATTGATATTTGCAGTCTCCAAAATTTGAACATGACGTGTTAAAAAAGCAATAAAATCATCAAAAGTTGGAAGATCCCTTTCGCTATATTTATCTTCGAAGTCTCGTTTTAAAGAGGTATCCAATTTGTTTAAATTAATGTGTAATAATAAGTAAGACCACTGTTGTACGGGAAACTGTAATTTTTCTAACCCTTTAGTAGTTTTAAGCAAGATATTTAAAAAGTTTTTTAAAGAAGATAAAGATTTGTTTACACTCGTAATCGCTAACAGAGTATTTAATAAACGATCTGCCTGTAATCTTTTATTACCATATCTGGACTTAAGAATGTCCAAAAGTACCGAATAATTATCCCCAGTAATCGATAAGTGTTGTCTCCAAGATTTTGCCTCCCCGCCTAATGCACCAAATAAATAATACATTTTTTGAGTATCGGATAAGGTGTTATGATTTCCGATGATCGATTCAAACAAATCGATAAAGTGTGCATAGTCCTCTATTTTTCCGGTAAAAGTAGGTATTTGCACCTTTGGTAATAAAGTATGATGGTTATAATTGACAGACATCTCTGGGCATTCCTGTTTAATAATATTTTGTGGAAATAATGACAAATATTTGAATTTTACGGCATAATAATAGGTTGGGGAAAAGTCTTATCGCATATAGTATGTATGAACTTGTAATAAAATCTCTTTGGCTTATACCATTTGTATCTGGCTGGTTTTGGTATTCTTAAAAAGTTTTAATTTTAAAGAAGACAATTCTAAATTCAAATTAGGAAAATGTGTGATTTTCATTTGTTTTTCTTATTGTTAAAATGATTGAATCTAATGAAGAAATTCGATACATTTTAAAATTTTACTACAAAAAAGGTAAAACTGCAACACAATCTGCGAAAAAAATTTGTGATGTTTATGGACCTAATACAGTATCTGTGAGAGTAGCGCAAATTTGGTTTAAGCGTTTTCAATCAGGAAATTTTGATATCAAAGATGCACGTCGCTCTGGTCGCCCTGTTACGGACAAAATTGATGCCATTTTTGAAAAAGTGGAGCTAGATCGGCATATTAGTAGTTACGATGTAGCTGGAGAACTGGGAATTCACCACAAAACGGTTTTGGCGTATTTGAAAAAAGCTGGGTACACAAAAAAGCTCGATATTTGGGTGCCTCATGAGCTCACTGAAAGAAACCTAATGAACCGTGTACTCATTTGTGATTCTTTATTACGACGTAATGAAAGCGAACCATTTTTGAAGAAGCTGATAACTGGTGATGAATAGTGTATCACGTACGACAAGAATGTGCGAAAAAGATCGTGGTCAAAGGCCGGTCAGGCTTCACAGACTGTGGCGAAACTCGGGTTAACTCGCAATAAGGTGATGCTGTGTGTATGGTGGGATTGGAAGGGCATTATTCATTATGAGCTGTTACCAACAGGCAGGACCATCGAGTCTGAACTGTACTGCGAAAAACTGATGAGATTAAAGCAAAAAGTTATGAGAAAGCGGCCGGAATTAATCAACAGAAGGGATGTGGTTTTTCACCATGATAACGCTACACCGCACACATCTTTAACCACTCAGCAAAAATTACGAGAGTTTGGTTGGGAGGTGTTAATGCATCCGCCGTATAGTCCTGACCTTGCACCTTCAGATTTTCACTTGTTTCGGTCTCTGCAGAATTCCTTAGGCAGTGTCAGGTTAACATCACGAGAAGACTGCCAAAACCACTTGTCGCAGTTTTTTGATCAGAAGCCCCAAAAATTTTATAGCAATGGGATCACGTCCCTACCACGTACAACATGGCAAAAAGTTATCCAACAAAATGGCAACTACAATCTTTAGTCAAATGTAAATAAACTTTATAAAAATCCTTTTGAATTTTTATATATAATGCGAAGAAAAAGTTTTTCCCCAACCTAATAGATATGATTAAATAAAGTGTATTTTAGAACTTTATAAATACTTCTGGATAGAGATTGTTGAAGCTTTCAAAGAATCGACTCTTTGGTACTATATCTAAATATAACGTTAATATTGCTTTCTTGAGATTTGAGGCCTGTCGAGATGGTTATATGTCGAGCTCATTGAGGACAATGAAAGTTCCAGTACATATTTCTAATATCATGAAAAATATTGTAGAAATGACAAAAAGTTTTCAAACCCAACATGACGTGATGGACCGCAAGTCATTCTTTTCTTTCTAGAATTATAAGTCGCTTTTTTAAGTTTTATTATTTAATACCAGTGTTATTTTTTAACCAAATTGGAAGTCATTATAAGTTTTTTTTTCTAGTTCAAATTATAATTAATATATTAAGCATTTCAATTTTATGCATGCGAATATCTCGCCGAAATCCTTTTATTTTACGAAAATAATAACTGCCGCAGCCTACTATTGCATATTTATTACCTTATATTTCAGGAGTATCGCTGAGTTGCTAAAGAGAAAGGCCCTTCGCCTAGGCACCTAATTTAAAGAATGTCTACTAAACCAAACTCTCACATATACTCAGTGCCGGTTTTAGGTGCGGCCGCCCGCCCGGAGTCGAGGCCTACAGAGCGGACGGGCGCCAGCTTAATTTCTGATGTATAAGTTAGTAAGTTAAGTATAAGCCTGTGAAGTTTCATTAAAATTCGTTCAGTAGTTTTTGTGCGGAATAGTGACTTTCATGTTCGTAATATTATTAGGATATAAAAGGGTCCACTGCCAGTTCAACTTGCTAATTTTGCAAGCTATGTCGGTTACTTTGGTTCTCTTATGAAATCCTTATTTCTGATTATATCCATAAGAGAAACACCCAACATAGCTTGCTTCATAGCCCATGGAGCGACTGTCATTGAGGTCACGTCTGTAGCAAGACCGACGGGCGATGGGACGAACGTGTCGTGTAGTGTAGGACGCCCTCTAAGCCCGGTGGACCGACGACCTGCATAAGATTACCGATAGGGGCTAGATGAGGAAGTCTGGAGACTGGGATATGTGGCGCTGACTTGGGGAGGCCTATTGTCCAGCAGTGAACATTAATTGGCTGAAGAAGATAAAAGGGCGCCAAATGCATGATTTGTCCGGGGCGCCTAGATGGTTAAGGCCGGCTCTGCATACGCTTGAACGATGACGTTATATTCGAATCCTGGAATTTTTACTACTACATAAATTCTTACTAACTTAGTCACTTTGGTCGGAGGTTTCTTTATGTCTTTTAACGACCCTGGAAACCGTCTAAAGGTAATATATACTTTCAATAAGGGTACATAACGAATTTAGGATACTTTTAGCCCCGAAAATAATAAAGTTTAAGTAGAATACTAGCATGAAGTTCACGCGGCTGAAGATAAATGACCATTTGTTATTTATGTACATTGGATGACGTATATAAAAATGGAAATCGCGAAAAATGAGATTATTTCATAGCATATACATTCATACAAATTATCGCGCGTTGACAGGAAATTAAAATAACGTATCCCCCTCCCCTCGTTAAGGTAGTAATAATATGCCCACTTCCACTGCAGCAAGCAGGAAACTACCCAGAAAAGTGTGCAGCGTGAGTGATAAATTATCAAAAAAATGATAGCTCATACACTGCCTACTTCACTCGCCACTTTTCTGTTCACTGCCATAGAAGCGTGCGTAATGTGGTAAAAAAAGTGGGATAACGAATCGAAATGATCGATACCTACAAGAAACCTGTTAAAAGAGAGTGCCGCGAGTCCAGAATTGGGACGATTATAGGTCGACATTTTTACGGTTAAGATGTATAACGAGTGAAACCACGTAAAAAGCTGTCGTATACCAATAAATCATATTGTGAATGGTAATATTGTATTAATCGATTCCTTGACCACGTAATGTGAGAAACCGAAACTACTCAGGCGCGCGCGGCGCGTGCGCGTATTCACAATGACTCATGCGCAATTTAACTCGTTACAACAATAACAATGTCGGCCGTTAACATTGTTCACCTCCAAGTAATCTCTTTGCTTATTAACTTCATTATTTCACTCTATTTTAATAATAAATATAAAAGCGTAGGAACTTATATTTAACAAATAATACAAGATTGGCCGCCAAATGGTTCCGGTTTGTGTTTCTATTACCAACGACCTAATATGGTTTTCCGGAAATATTGGTATTGGTACACAAGTTCAATGTTGATGTTTGGAATGGTGTAATGACTGAAATATTGCTTCAGTGTATTTATTATGTATGCATCACAATTTTATTTTATTTCTTCAGATATCGAATTATAAAATCAGCCAAGTGTGTGTCAGTCCACGTAATGATGGGTTCCGTTGAAGTGACATAATATTTCGACTGTTTTTGGATTTTGTTGTAATTTTGAAAAAATAGACAATTTTGGGTTCCTGTTTACTTGGCAATTTTTAAGGAAATTTTTTAAAGGAAAAACATTTTTTTGTTAATGTTAATGATCGTTATAATGCTCGGGCTTCATCTGCGATAATTTATAGTTATTGAATGTGGCCAAATGTGTCTTATTAATGGCGTTAACAATAACGCCGTTAACGAATAGCTCTGAGTATTCAGGTAGCAGAATCCTTAGTACTATCGCATTCGAATTATTCTGGCATTGTTTTTGGCCCTCGTCTTCTATCTAGTACCCAGAGACTAATTCTCCGTGTTCAAAATGCTTGTGCCAGATTCTGCTTCGATATTCCATTAAGAGGTCATGTAACACCATATCCTAATAAACATTCAATATTAAAGATGACGCATCGCCGCGAATTACGTCTAGCTTGTCTCCTTTTTGGAGTAATCAAGAACAGATTGCCTTCGTACCTGTACGACAGATTAACTTGGATATCAAGTCGCAGGTTGATCGGAACAAGGAAGTGTGCACTACAGCTCTCAATGCAAATGCACTCCTCAGCCTCTTTCAAAGGTAGCTTTTAAATATGCTGCTTCAAAATGTTGGAACAACATTCCCCCTCCAATAAGGAACATGCAGTCAGTTCAAGGGCTTAGAGTTCAAACTCAAGAAGTTTCTTGGTGACCACCAAAAACCACAGGCGGGCCAAAGACACGACACCAGCATAATATAATTCTGGTATTGTTTTAAGGCTGTTTGTTTATTATTTATTTACTTTGTTTATCGAATAATCTGTTGTGTATATAAATCGTTAAATTTATTATATGTATGCTTAATATTGGTTGTATATGAACTTTATGTTATAAATATTTGTACATTTACTAAACTATTTGACACTATTACCTCAATAATATAATTATTATTAATAATAATAATGTATAGTTTGCCGTGACGTCGCTCTAGGTTCTAGCGGAAGATCAGCGTAGGTCTAACATATCTACATTTTTGCTGAGCTTGATCGAATTTCTAGGACATATAAGTATTTATGTATATATATATATGTATATACATATATATACATATATATATATATATATATATGTATATGTATAATATATATAACTATATACATATATATATGTATGTATATATATAATATATATATAACTTTTCTTGATACTTTGTGGTTGTTTTCTCTTTTTTTAATTGTACTTTATTTTTTATTTTAAATGTGTTTGTTTAACTTGTATATGTTCGTCCTAAAAATTAACCTGTTTTCTTTCTTCAAATGAAGCAGTAGCATAATTATTCTTTGAGATCTACTTTTTGGATATTTTCAGCATTTTCCACTTATAGTTTTAAAGTTGGAGAGGCGCACACTTTTATAGTACAGGAATATTTCAGTACTTGTTGACTTTAAAAGTCAACAAGAAGCTTCATTATGCTTTTAATGACCTCCATCACAGCCCCTCTTATGCCTAACCCTAAAAATCCTTTAAAAAAAGTATAAATAGAAAGAAAACAAGTCTCCGACAAAATTACAGTCAAAAGGAGTTCTGAAATCTATAAAAAAAGCCCCTAAACATCATTGTTGGGCAATTTTAACGTTTGCAAAATCCAAGTCGTACGTAGAAGGGTCCTCAAAGCTATTTTTTTTAAATTAAATACTCAGACGAATATTTATCTGAAATTAAATACTAATAATCACAAAGTCATTTTAGTTGTTACTGTATGCCAGCTGGCCAGCACTGCTGTATTCATCTAATGCTGATATTAGACAGATCGACTAAACTAAATCAATTCGGCTGAAAAGGCACAGAACTAAAAGAATCTTTATATATTCAATGTACTCTTTGAAGAACATTACGGTATTCAATGTTACTTTGGTTCCTCCATCTGTCAAATTGAAAGATACAAATGAACTGTTTAATAACAGCTTAACAATAGCTTTTTTGTAAAATTGTTGGTACTTGGTATTTCGTATGTAGGCCAAAATAGCAATCATATTTTATCCCAATTTCCCGCCAAAAATTACTTGCAATGACATCTTTCTTTTTATAATAGCTTTAGACGGATTGTGTATCTAGTCAGTGTCGAATATTATGTTAAAGTTATTGTCATTAATTTGGCACTTTGGCAGTCACAGAAGCGTAGTAATAATTTCAGACACAATTTAAAAAAATTAGATACCTAAAATAATATTGTAATTGTGTTATCTATGGTCAGTTCAACAATATGTAAATGTGTAAAATTACTGTAAAATGAACAATAGTTGTAGGATATTTTTGAGTAGTAATTATGTGTTTTTGTAAGAAATATGAACTGTATAGCCAAATGTGGCCTTTCGAGTTTTCACAACAACGCCGTTGGATGGCGTCAATTGTAGCTTACAATACAACTGCGCCTGGCTTAAAAGCCTAGTTGCCAAACCATAAACTTTGAAAAAATGAGTTAGGAGTTTTTGGCGGGAACTGAAAGGAGATGTTGTGCTGAGCAATTTTATTTTCTAAAAATGTGTAAAATTACTCTAAAATAAATAATTAATAAATAAATCGGCAGACAAACACACACACTGTATATCCTCAAATTAAGCAAGTTACGCTTGTGTTATGGGTAATATACAACGGACCACTCTGGGGCCGATCCCAGACACCCAGACCATAGTAAATAACGAAGAAAATACGTTTCCGAAATTTATTATACCAGGAATCGAACCCGGGGCCTCTGCATTGCAGTGAGGTAAGCCGGCAAAGGCTTAGCCCGCTCAACCACAAAGGCCGTCAGTAAAAATGAACAATAGTTGTAGGATATTGATAGTTTTTGAGTAGTAATTATGTGTTTTGTGAGAAATGTCAACTATATAGTCAAATGTGGCCTTTTGAGTTGTCACAAGAACTCCGTTGAATGGCACCAGTTGAAAACCTACAGTTCAGCTGTGTTACATATAGGCATAAGAAAATGAAGAAACTACATTAAAATCTAAGATCTGGCTTAAAGGCTTAGCTGCCAAGCCATAAACCTAAATAAATAATTAAATGAGTTACGGAGATTTTGGCGAGAACTAAAAGGGGACGTTGTGCTGTGCAGTTTTATTTTCTAAAAATGTGTAAAATTACTCTAAAATGAACAATAGTTGTAGGATATTGATAGTTTTTAAGTAATAATTATGTGTTTATGTGAGAAATGAGAACTGTTTATCCAAATGTGTTCTTTCGAGTTTTCACAAAAACTCCGTTGAATGGCGTCGAATCGTCGATTGTAGCCTACAATACAACTGCGCCTGGCTTAAAGGCCTAGTTGTCAAGACATAAACATTTAAAAGAAAAAAAAATGAGTTACAATTATGATTTTAAAATGAGTCTAATGAGTCTGTATAAAATTAATTAATATTGTGTTTTTGTTTATCAAAGTAGCATAGTATTTAATCTAAGGTTTTTATGAAAGTACCACGTGCTATTAAACTTATATTTGTTTGTTACATGCTAGTTTACCCGATCCAAGGTTTAATATAAACAGCAAAAGATTTTTCTAATAAATATGTCTTCGTTTCATGATAGACAGAAGAATCTGTTTAACCATTTAAAAGATGCTGAAGAGCAATACAGCTTTTCAAAAACAAATAAGGCCACCGATCCGCAAGACTACAGTGCAATCGACAAACAAACATACCGGAGAATAAAGAAAGAAATGAAACAGTTTAGGGGGAGAGAAAGTATTTTTAAAAGAAATGAAGCTAATATCAGAGAATGTTTACGCGCTAGGTGTGTACCTGATCATGCAAAAAATCCTAAGAAATGGGTATATTATTCTTTAGCAGATGTCACTCCTGATCAGATGTCAGAATCAACAAACACAGCAACAGCACTTGCATTAATAAAGAAACTTGAAGAAGAAAAAGAGTCTACTAATACAGAAATGGAATGTAACTCTGAAGATGCATTTATCTTCAAAAAACCAACTTTCCAGGTTTCTTCAGTCATCAAGAAACCACCATCACAAATAGAAAAAGTAATATTCAAAAGCAGTAAAGTAATAATGCCAGAATACTTTGTAGGGGTATCAAACAAAAAAGAGAAAAAGGTTCCCATTAAAAAATGTGGCCAGGAAGATAATACTGATAGAAAACTGAACTTAAAATTGAATCACCTTTATGAAAATGAGGATGAAGAAATTTAATATTAGTTGTGTTGATATATATGTATGTTTTACAATAAAAATCAATTTTTAATCTTTTTCAATATCTTCAATGTACCAAAGAACAAACCCCAAGAAAATTAAGAAACATTTTGTAAGACATTTTTTAAAATCTAGAATACAGTAGACAGATTGATAGCGAATTTGATGGAAAATGTGATACCATTGCCCATGCACAGTAAGTGTAATTAATCTTTTATGAAATAGATTCCTATTTGTAATTACAAATCTTGTACTGTGAAAACAGCTCAACTGTAAATAATTCTGTAGGTGTTTAGTACCTACAAATTCCTTTCTCAGTTAAGAAAACAGGCTTACATTATTCTGCTTCATTACAAATAGTGGTTAAGGTTTGTCTATAAATAAATGCCTTGACACTTGTTCTTTCCTACAATGTCCATATACATATACACTATTATTTTGCATATGGCCCCTTAGCATATCTTACTATTCATTCCCTTGCTTTACCATCGCTTGAATTTTGATATTGCTTGTATAGTATAGTTGTATTAATTAAAGACTGGCTTCAGGTCTTGATTTTTATTTGGGGATAAATATTAGCATGTTTACAAAAGTAAAAATATTTGAAATAAAATAAATCTCTGTATTATTCAATACAAAAACTAAAATAGTCAAATGCTTTATTTACATAGAGATTAACATTGCGATATTATTGCAGACTCCGATTTGATTTCCAAGTTTTCAGTTGATTGGTTGTCTGTTTTGTTGTCAACTGCAAATGCACTAAGGTCACGCATCATAGAATAGGCGTCTTCACCATCAGCATAATATTTTGGTTCAATTTCTAGGATTTTAAATCCTAAAGAATTTGTATATAGATTAAGAGCAGCTCTATTACTCTTTCTTACATGTAGTGATACATGTTTAGCCTGAAATTATAAAATGTTACATTAAATAATCACACTAAATACAATCAAGGTAAAATAATAATAATAATAATTCTTTATTTCAGAAAATTGAGTTTACAATTTTATATTATAACATTATTTCCTTAAGTTCAAATTAACTCACAGCACACCAATTAATTAATAAAACAAAAATACTAGGGCATTATAATTATTATCAATGTTTCTACTCCATCAAAGGATCATGTATATCAAAACGATGGACTCTGCCACGGGCTGCGAGGTGGCAGGCGGCAGAAGACAAACAAACATGCAATTTAACTGGGTGTGCAGTAGGCTTGAGGCATATTTATGCAATAATAACAGATATTCACAGACAACAGAAAACATTTGTTATTTCTAGAATACAATAACTTTTCTCCCCATAATGGGCATGTAACAAATCAAATATTAACATTAGCTACCTAACCGTTCTGTTAATTGTTATTTTTCTCTCGTTCTATCTATGCAAATCATAATTAAGCTAAAAAGTGATGCACCATACACATTCATATCAGTGTCTCATTTACACTTCAAGGACTTACATGGGCTAGAGCGAGACGCACCTAATATTTTAAGGTAACAGAATGTAAAGCATTTAAGATGCGCACACATTACAGGACACGTCTGTAAACAATGTGCACGCCCAGAATCGGACGCGGCTTTTGTGTTGCAAACTTTCCTTAGAGAATGCTGTTATTTTTGGATAACAGTAACAAGGGTAACAGATATTTAAATTGACCTGTTATAATTCATCTATAGTGTGCAGTTGCACTCATTTACATTGCAGTGGCGAGTCCCATTGATCTACAAAAACACTGAGCATGCTGTTGGTGCCTCCGCAAACATGGGCCAGTAGGGATTGCACAACTTTTCGTAATGACGGCTGCAAAGTCATAGATTCGCCCTTCTGTGCACATCCCTGACGCACTGCACCGCCACGGCAGCCACAACAATACCCTCAGACCATTATTATACTGGACATGTAGGTTGCGGTGTGCCCGCTGTGTATGACTGATCCACAGGCTGCATGTGTAGAAAGACTGACAGTATGCATGGAAAAACATATTCTTTGCCTCATGTGTACAAAATATTCATTCATATTTTTTTATTGTTTTATCATGTAACCTATCTGTAAAGGAAAAACTAAAACCTCATAATTATATGATGTAATTTTATATATTATATTAAAACAAAATTAGTAGGAGATTCCTAGAATGCTTGAAAATATTAACAGGCACTCGGGACTAAATTTAAAAAAATGGTTTTGTGCTTATTAAATTAGCTTATAGGCTCCTAGAGCTTTAATAACATGCTTTATCCCAAGTGTTGGCAGTTATTAAACATATGTGAAACTGCAGGATTATAAATAATAAACTTGGCAATTGTACTTGGCATCATAGTGATAACAAGTAGAGGTAAACTACAACACTCCAAGTTAGAATAACCTATATTTACTTAAAATGCATATAAATTGTTAAATGTTATCCATACTTAACATAAAAGAAACTTTGTCTCTTAAGCTTTCATGGAAAAACTTTAGCACAGTTTTTTCTAAAGCCACAGGAAAAGCTATTCTCATTTTATTTCACTATTTCTATCTATTCATAATATTGAAATGATAAATACTCTTATCAACGCTATCTACATAAACTACTAAATACAATACACAACAACATTATCTAGACAGTACATTTACACAAGTCGACTTTTTGTAGTTGTATCACAATATAGTTTATGTAGATGGTGTTGTATTCACAATCACCTGAAAACATTCAACCATAGCTAAAGAGGCTTGGTTCATTAATTTTTGTGCAAGCCCTAGACGACGATGGGAGCGTTTGACTGCCAGAGATGTTATGTGCCCATGACGGTTGTCCTCACCATCTTCCTCCATCTTTGCTAGTACATAACCTAGAAAAAGTATTTACTTGTTTCATCCATTTATATATTTCATAAAATTAATATGTTAAAATTTTTGAATTATTATAAAATCCCAATTGATTCATACTTTACCAAAACAATATAAATTTGATTGTGAGTTAATATTAGTTGTACTGTTACAAATCAACTAACATTAGTATTATGGAATGTCACAGATTTTCACTGGTAGTAATTTATCACGATCATGCAAATAAGAAAATAATTTTCTCCTTTCATAATCTAGTGGAATACTATAATATATACTTTTATATCACTTGAATTCTAGGTGGACTAGGTGGCCCATAAATAAACTCCTCATTTGGATTACATTAATTAACCTAAAAATAGCTGTGGTAGCTTAATAGTTAGCATACAGATCTAAAAGTCAAAGGGTGCGGATTTGATTCTTGGCTGGAAAGAATGTGCCACTTAGGCAGCTTTCTTACCAGATGTGCATATTATTACAATTACCATGGTAACCATGCAGGAAAACATTGTGATTTAACCTGAAATCAAGATAACTGATGTGTCAAACATGCAGAGATGCCTTTGACAAGTGTGGCGGGTATGATGTCCGTTCTCCTATAATGAGAAGCTTGGGTGCAGCAGTGGAATGTTTATAGGCTATTATTATTAATTAAACCTCTAGCAAATCTTGGGTAATCAGCAAAATTAAGTTAATAAAACTATTTATATTGTATTTACCAACAATGTGTCCCTTCTCATCTTCAGCCACATAGCTAAGTTGTGGCCAAGACAGGCCATGGTAAAAATAATATTTCATCTGATAATTCTCTGGCAGGCAAAGCAAATTGCAATGCTGCATATTCATTAGATCACTTGGGCGAGCACAGCGTATATTCATTTTGATCTGTGAAATTAAATAGTGGAATAGTATTAGTACCTGTTAAATTTATTTAGTACCTCAAATTTTCTTTTTAATAGGATATTTTGGCCACTTTCCAGTAATACATATTTTCATAAACAAAATTAAAACAAGTCAAGTATAAATAACTTTGACATTACACATTGATCTTATGTAGCCTACAAGCAATTAAACCAGATTAAAAACAAAAATTAAGTAGCATTTCCACACAAAACTGCTAATATATAAATTTTAGTTATCTTGAACTGTTCCAAACACTTAAGAAAATACTATTTATTAATTTATATATTTTATATAACTTCATTTTAAGGACAAAGAATAAAATAATTTAATTTGATTAGAACAGAATTATTACAAACAATTAGGAGTACTAAGAAAATATTTTAATGTTCTTCAAATAAGTTGCATTACTTTTTATTCTCGTCTTATTTTCCTAATTTTACTTGGCTGTCTGATTTCTGATGCAGGTGGGGTATCTGAGATACCACCCAAAAGCTCCCGTACAAAACGGAATTTTGATAAACAACACTTCCATACAATGTACCAGCCTGTAACAAAGAGAACAAAAGATAACAAAAAAGATATACAGAATTTATATTTTCAATCAACTGTGCATTTCAATATTGTTAAGTTGTATAATTATTATTTGCAAAAACAAGCATATGGGGCTACTTACAAAATAATACAAAGACAAAAACTAAGAAAACGCTACATACGAACGTTAAAACAGCTAATATCACTTCCCTCATATCTTACTAAGCTTGTCAATAATGTACACCATATAAATGCATCCAGTTTACCAGAACAATACCTATTTCTAAACCTATTTATTTAATAAAATATGAATATTTTTTTCTAATATATTCTTAAATGGTACTCAATTTCAGAGCGCCATTTTGACACTTCGAGGTCAATGAGCACCTTAATTTGATTGTTAGAACTAGAAATTATGCACTAAAATATACCATAGTAAATATTAAATTTCCAAACACATGCGACAAATTGTGGATTACGTACGTTTTAATGGATTTACGGTATCTTTTAATTAATATACACTAAAGAATGAACATAATAAAACATAACCTCTAATCAAAACTTGTTTTGATTATTACTTTAATCGCTCTATGACAGGCAAAGGAATTCAATTTATTCAGCGTTGTTTGAAGTTTTCAACAACTTTTTGCCTACCGTCCCTGCTGGTTACTGTAACCTGACCAAAACGTCTAGAATGAGATTTTTTGCCTTCTGGCAATATTCTATTCTGTAGAATTTGTTAAATAAAATTATCACTAATCTCTTTCTCTCTCCAATTATTTTTTCTACTAGCAATATTCTCAAAATGAACATACTGCTTTGACATATGATGTAAACAAAAGTACAGGGGCTCGTAATATTTCTTTTGTTTCATATTAACTGTGATTGAAATACGTGAAAAGTGTAAAAAAATGAATAAAACTCTCTAAGTTCGGGAAGAATAATAATTTATAAAGTTTACAGACGATATCATACGGAATATGAAGCAAGCAATTTTTCTCTGTACAGGAACGGAAAAGAATACTAATTCCTGCGGTCAGGTGGCCTGTCGTAAGAGGTGATAAAATAACCCACAGCCAAATGGTAGGGCATTTGCCCGACTGGATGGCTACTACCCCTGGTCTAGAGTATGCCGCCATAACAAGTTTAAGTTGTGTTCCGGCATCAGTGGCCAGGTTCCAGTTTCTCCTTTGAGAATTGCTAATGTCCACAAGCGACAGTAACCACTTTCCATCACAGTTGGGCTGCCAGCCTATCTGCTGTGCTTCGGCAATAAAAAATAAAAAAGTATTCTTTCGAACTTCGACAATATTGTTACACGCCGACAAAAGTGGATGCACACCTGTCTGCCATAAAACACACACTTTATTACCCGCCGGGCGTTTGAGCTAATAACATTAAAACTGTTTTATGACTATCTTCTTTTGTTTACTTTGTGTTTAAAATTTGTAATTAGAAAACAGCCTAATGTGTATTGTACTCGTTTATAGCCGTTTGCAGGTATAATTACGCTGGTGTGTGGATTACGTTTTCTGGGAAATTGCGTCGACGCTTGCTAGGTAGACATATTGCATCGGTGCATTATAAAGCAATGGACCAATGGAGAGATCAACAGTCAAGCGATAACCACTAGCGAGTCAAGACGTGCGTACATACGATAATCTATAAAGTGCCGGACTTTGAGCGTGTTATTGAATCGCGCATTGCCTTTGGACTAATTGTTTTCAGTTATAATTGTACCTGTGTTATACGTGTTTGTATAGTTCTGATAAATTCTATAGTAATTCCAACGGCATTTTAATTCGAGTCCCGCGCTTGTAATAATATTTACCACAAAACCACTGATATAACAGGTATATTTAAGTTTACAGTGTTGTTTTAGTTCAATTGTATATTACTTGATAAAGAAATCGCTATTTTGGATCTCTCATGTAAGATATATGTAAAAATTTTGAACAATTATTATCAACCAGATAGGTTATGTTTATTTTTGTTTTTCAATGTTTGTTTGTACCGGGGCCACACCTGCGAGAATGTTATCACAATCTGGGATCGATTGACATAAATTTACAATATATATGGTTTAAATAAATTTACGGAATAGATTCTTTTACTTTGCATTTTGGACGAATTACATTCTATGAAGATTCAAATTCATTATGATCTTCTGTCATTATAGAAAGCAGCTGAGCGGGCATTTCGAGATATCACTAAAAACTATTGGAAAAATTCGTGCCTACTTAATTTATATGCGTGATTAGTTGTAAATTTTGAGGATAACAATAGCAGTACTTCTGAATCCTAGTCCGGCGAAGATGGTGTTGCTGCTAGCTTTAACCACGACAGGGATGTAGAAGTAGTTAGTGATATAGAATATTTAAATGAAGATTTATTGGAATAATGTATATTAATTAAAATAATAACTATCATCTTTTCACACGAGAAGTCATTTCTATAGTTTACTAAGGATATCTAGCGGAATTTAAAGCAAAAATCGTTTCGTTATATATTGACGATATTTATCAAAGAATAGCCGACATGGTGGGTTTGTTAGGCTTTGTTTAGCTTCTTTTAATAAAATAATTATTATGTTAATTACCGCAAGGTATTAAAGCTTGCGTCCTTACAAAATTATAGTCATTATTATTAAAATAAACATCAGAAGTTATATTGAAAAAATACACTCATGTCATAAATGAAGCAACCTGATCCTTGCACGTAGTACCTCTTTTGGGATAATGTTGCAGATATAGGCCGTTTTACGCATATTTGGCGATGGGTGTAATGCGTTATTTGTGATCTAATTGGGCTACAATCAATACCTTGACATTATCGCAGGTGCGGCTCCCAGCATAAAAATTGGAGTTGCTAGAATTTGGACAAATTTGCGAATGTGGCGCCCTTTTATTTTCTAAATTAATTTGCCACAGTATTTAGCATGAAGAATATGTTTAATAGGAAAGAAGCCGGTTTAAAAACTTAGGTGCCAAGCCATAAAAAAAGCATCCACTGTCAAAATAGCCTTCATGTTATTGTCATTAATGTCAGTCAACCATTCAATTTGGCATTGTTTACTAAAATTGGAGATTTGGATTTATTTTTAGATTTTAATTTTGGATTGCGAACCGCAAATGAAAATATATTTACACAATGCATATACATAAACTTTAAATAATTTTATTTCAACTTTCACTTAAATTATTGTAATCTTACTACAACAAAGGAATATTTTTAAATTACTGATTTTAATTAATTGTTGTTGTTTAATCCACATCAAGATTTTTAAGTTTTTTGTTATTTATATATGCTGCCTCTGTTTAACCTTCACCTGATAAGAAATAATTCCTTATATAAAAACTATTATATTTATTTTTTATTGTAAGTTGTAATAAAATCTGTATGTAAACTTTAGCTTTCCTGAAAATGAATGAAGGTGAAAAAAGTCAAGTTAGTCAAGAAGAGAAGTTATTATAGTAAGTACTTGTACATTGACCAAAAAACCTAAAAATAAAAATCTAATGTTTTTGTTGGCAAAGACAAATGTCATTACAATTCATTTAAAATTTTTACATAATGTAATTATTGGAGCCTAACCGATTCTGCACTGCGAGGAGGGGAGCCGCCAATGCTGCAATGCCACACCGGTCAACCTTATACTGCCGGGTGATCCTCACACATACAATAAACCATACCTTCTTTGCCTTTGTAGCGAATAATATGTGTTCTGTTGTCAAAATAAAGCTAGTACAATCAGAACAGCCCACTAATTACTACAAGAACCGCATACCACCCAGGAAGGAGCCTAGACATAATCAATTTGCATATGCACTGAAGTAACTTTAAAGCTTTTCTGTGAATAAGGAGGAAAAACTACTTTTAGATTAAAATTAGTGTGAATAAGGAGGCAAAACTACTTTTAGATTAAAATTACATTTAAACTGATTTTACATATTTATGCTCAATAATTTGCAGTAAAAATACTCACAGAATGACTTACAAAGTGATTAAAATATATGTGTTAATACATATTTTAATTATATTAAAAACTTTAATTTTTATGCTTATATTACATAAATGTGTACTTCAAGGAATGTTATTAAGTATGGTGGAAATTTCACTCCTATTTCCTTCATCTAAGATGCTCAACTAACAACTATGCAAAGGTTCTCTAGAACTGTTATCCCACATCTAATAACAAACTGAAGAGGACTTCATGTCAAGGTTTTTCCACAGCACTATACCATGGGGTATTTAAAAGATTATATAATTTCTTTGACAACACATTAATGACAATAACTCCTGGCATTGCGAACACCCACAAACACAGACCTGACTACTACTGGACAAGCTGCAGTTCTTATATTTTATGCCAGTTTGATTGTGCAGTTGGCAGTCAATCTATTGTGAGTTACTTTTATATGCAGCTGTCAGTAATAATTTGATGATGTCTGTGCTTGACTAAGCTAAGCCTTTGCCTAATTCACTGCAACTTAAAGGCTCTGGGTTCAATTTCTGGGATGGTAAATTTTGTAAACCAACTTTCTGTTATTTACTACAGTCTGGGATTGGCCCTAGAGGGTCCATTGTATATTACCAATAATACAAGCATAATTTGTTTAGTTTGAAGATATACAATATGTATGTTTGTCAGCAAAAATATTATTATGTTATAATAATTATGTATACAGGTCACTGTCTACAGATGACAGTGATCACTTTCCATCACATGGGCAACCTGCATGCTTGCTTGCTTCAAGCATTAAATAAAACAAGTACCTATTATTTTATTTCAGCAGGCATAGCAGACATAGAAGAAACCCATCATTTGGTAGAGCTGAGATTAAGGCTCTTTTAAATTTAGTGGAAAAATATAAATCAATAATTCAGAGTAAAACTATAACTTCTGCAGTAAATCAATTAAAAGATAAAGTATGGGATAAAATAACTAAAGTGTATAATAAACAGGGATTTGATAATGTGAGAAACTGTGAGTGTTTGAAAACAAAATGGGAGAATATTAAAAGGTTAGCAAAGAAATCTACAAACAACATATATGATACACAAAATGATGATCTTAACAAACAAGTTGCATCCATATTGGCTTACACAGAAGATAATTCTGAAATCAATGAAGAACTTTTAGAATCTGAAGATGAAGAGATAGGTGGTATGATTTTATCAAACTGACTGTCTATACCTTGTTTTTTCTTACTATTAGGTTGGCGAAAAAGTTTCTTCGCATTTTATATAAAAATTCAAAAGGTTTTTTTTATAAAGTTTATTTACATTTGACTAAAGTATGTAGGTGCCATTTTGTAGGATAACTTTTTGCCATCTTGTAGGTAGGGACGTGATCCCACTGCTATAAAAATTTTGGGGCTTCTGATCAAAAAACTGCGACAAGTGGTTTTAGCAGTCCTCTCGTGATGTTAACCTGACACTGCCTAAGGAATTCTGCAGAGACCGAAACAGGTGAAAATCTGAAGGTGCAAGGTGAGGACTATTACAGCGGATGCATTAACACCTCCCAGCCAAAATCTCGTAATTTTTGCTGAGTGGCTAAGGATGTGTGAGGTGTAGCGTTATCATGGTGAAAAACCACACCCCTTCTGTTGATTAATTCCGGCCGCGTTCTCTCAACTTTTTACTTTAATCTCATCAGTTGTTCGCAGTACAGTTTGAATCGATGGTCCTGCCTGGCGGCAACAGCTCATAATGAATAATGCCCTTCCAATCCCACCATACACACAGCATCACCTTGTTGCAAGTTAACCCGGGTTTCGCCACAGTCTGTGAAGCCTGACCGGCGTTTGACCACGATCTTTTTCACACGTTCTTGTCGTATGTTATCCACTTTTCATCACCAGTCATCAACTTCTTCAAAAATTGTTTGGTTTCATTACGTCGTAATAAAGAATCACAAATGAATACACGGTTCATTAGGTTTCTTTCAGTGAGCTCATGAGGCACCCAAATATCGAGCTTTTTTGTGTACCCAGCTTTTTTCAAATGCGCCAAAACCGTTTTGTGGTCAATTCCCAGTTCTCCAGCTACATCGTAACTACTAATATGCCGATCTTGCTCCACTTTTTCAAAAATGGCATCAATTTTCCCCGTAACAGGGCGACCAGAGCGACGTGCATCTTTGATATCAAAATTTTCGGATTGAAAACGCTTAAACCATATTCGCGCTACTCTCACAGATACTGCATTAGAACCATAAACATCACAATTTTTTTTCGCGGCTTGTGATGCATTTTTACCTTTTTTGTAGTAAAATTTTAAAATGTATCGAATTTCTTCATTGGATTCACTCATTTTAACAATAAGAAAAACAAATGAAAATCACAGATTTACCTAATTTGAATTTGAAATTGTCTTCTTTAAAATTAAAACTTTTTAATGATACCAAAACCAGCCAGATACAAATGGTATAGCCAAAGAGATCTTATTACAAGTTCATACATACTATATGCGAAAAGACTTTTTCCCAATCTATTGTATAAGTTATTGGCTAAAATTTTAGTTAAATTGTATCTTTAGATGATTAATATAATACATTTTCTACTATAATATCTAACTTTAGTTGTGGCTTAAATATCATTAAATAGTGTCATTCATTACAAAAATCCTGTTTGTAATATACATAAATTATCTTCTTCTAAAACAGTCTATATTTCTCCTCTTAGTCATTATTCTTAAACTTACTGTTGTTAGAAAATTGCTGTTACTTATGTGGAGCTTATGTCAAATTTTAATTAATAATAAAGCAAATGAATGTTTAGTAAGATATATCAATCAATGTCTTTATTTGCAAGAATGTAGTTTACAGAGATGTTAAACAGGTGGTAGGGCATTTGCCCGAGTGGATGGCTATAACCCCTGGTCTACAGTATGCCCCATAAAAACTTTGAGTTGTATTCCGGCATCAGTGCCCAGGTTCCAGTATCTCCTTCAAGGCCAGCAGCACCACTGGTATTGCTAATAATGTCCATTGGTGATGGTAACCACTTTCTATCACAGTTGGGCTGTCAGCCTGTCTGCTGAACTTCAGTAATAAAAAAAAACAATTGTAGATGCACAATAGATTCTACCACATAGTGGTTGGTATACAAAATAACTTAAATACTAAAATTAAATTTACATTAATATAAAATTAAGATATTTATAATTCATGTCTATTAAAAAAATTGTGTGTGTGTGTGCAGTTCATACACAGTAGAAGTGAAATACAGTGTGCAAGGGGGAGGGATCCTAAATTTCGTGACGTCACATTTCATATATTATATTTAAACTTTAAAACATGAAATTTGAAGTATTAATGAAAAAAGTTCAAAACATTTCCAACTCTATCTGTATGATCATAGTGTTTAAATTATTAAATATAATGTATTCTATCTCATTCTCTCGCAAGCTTATTCCTATGTCTCTTTTAGTGTCGCTTTTTCGTTTAATTAAGTTTCAAAAAAATAACAAATAAATTAATAAGCTTTCCATATAAATAATATTGATGTCTTTTTTTTATAAATTCATCTACAGTATAGAAACACTCTTTGATCAGGCACTTTTTTAAGATCTCAATGAATATAGGAACTAACCACAGGTGTATTCCCATAAACATATTTTTATACATTTTATCAACTAGTTCTTAAAATATTGAAATTAATGTAAAATCCATACTAATACCAAACTGGAATTGAGTTTAGTTTTTATAAAACACCCATCATGACTTTTGGTGTATACATACTTATATGTATGTATTGTTTGAATACAGTATGTGCATATACACACATAGATTACTTCTGAATGGAATCATGAATTATGTGATACTTCCTCTAGTTACAGTTTGGAATTTTATTTGAACTAAGTTCAGCTTATGATTCTAGATAATTTGGTATTATATATAATTCTGAGTTATTTTTCATACTCAAATTAATTTTTGTAGTACAATCTATTTCACAAATAATTTAAATAATTTTTAATATGGTACTTATTTCCAGAACAACAGGAGGATAAGGGAGAGTATTTGTTTGACAATTGGGGACTTCAAAATGATAAGGAATCTGCCAATAGTGGTAAGTCATTATAAAATTTACATAATTTATGGCATAGAATCCTGCTTTAGGTAGAAAATGATATCATTGACAATAATTGCTGAGAATTTACAAAATATATTAAGATAGCTAAACCATAATTACCTTGGACAACATTCACTTCTTCTGTGACACCTTGGCATGACCTTTCACAGATCAGTGGGGGAGTGAAGGAAAGAGGAGACATAAATCAACATTATAAGGTTATACATAAACAATTTTATTCATATTGAGTTAGAGTAAGTTAGTAGGCTTCTTTAAGAACTGTAAAGAAGCCTACAAACTTACTCTAACTCAATATAAATAAGACCATTAGTATAGTATACAAAATATATTTTAAAAACGTTAAAATACATCGTGGATCTTCTGGGGAACAGTAATAATAATAATAATAGTTAAGTAAAAGGCCTTATTGGTTGGAAATGTGTATGAATTGTCGAAAGCAATTATAATCAATATACAAACGAGATTATTTTTTCTTTCTTCTTTCTCTTCCAAGTCCATAAACCAATATGCATAATATATGAAAATGGATTGAAAAAAATAAAACAAAAGCTATGTGTCAGGAACTTCATAAGTGAAGATCTATTGCCTCTGTCTTTTTCTTATACTTTCCCATTATATGCAACATAGGCATGATAATATGTATTAAAGTTTATAAGTATAATACCGTTTAATATTTTTTTAAGTTTTCGCGACTTGTATACATAATAAAACTTTCTATTTATTGGTTCTTTTTTATGATTTTTTAATACATCGATATTAAAAAATTCAAAATTTATTACTACTTCATAATTTTAAAAAAATTGGTATAGTTTTGGTGGTATAAACGGAAGAAGGAAACGACACATTGTGTTATAATTTTATTTTTACAATGCAATCTATTGCCAATGCAATGCAGACACAGTCAGTTAAAACACACAGTTTAATAGCAATCAGCCTATGCTGAACTAGAAAGTTCTTAAAATTGTGTGAAAATATACAGCTTATTATAGCCCACTGTAAACTTGTTTCTTTGTTGCAGATGGCGACAGTGAACAAAAAAGGTAATTTGTTTATAAATGGCAATGGTTTTTATGAATAGCCAGAATTTGCTGTACATCATAAAAGAATAATGTTAGAAATGATAGTCGGCTGTAAAATGGCAACACTGAAAAAGTCCCTATATTATACATTTCTAATAACCAGAGGCGCCACAAGTTATTCGCTCGCTTCCTGGTATAGAAACATTTCCTTTCTAAATTAGTCAAAAATTATGTCTACAATAGGATTCTTTACGTTTTAATAGTTGGTCAGAGTATCAGAGCTAAATACAATAAGTTTCTACAGATTTGACATAGTTATATTTATCATGAACCAATTGTAGTAAAATAATTGGCAGACGTCCTGTCTTAAAAAATAAAACATAGAACTCAATTGCAACACCAGAAACTGGGTTCAATATTTAATCTAAACCATTCCGGGACCCACTTGAACACACAGAATTTTTTATCACAATCGGTCCCACCGTTTAGGAGTTCAGCGACATACATACGAACAGAAGAGAAGAATTTTATATATAAAGATAAAAGATAAAGTGTATCTAACTACACCTTCTTATTTTCACATTGCCATTCCTAGTTTTTCATCTATGATTTAGACAGAGACATATAAACTTGCTAAAAAAATGCTAGGTTATGGATAATTTTGAAATTTTTTGATCTTAATATTTGAATTTATTAATATAACAAAATACAATCCTTTTTTATTGAATAGTTTTGAAAGTCATATATATATTATAAAAATAATACTTAGGCCTCCCGCGCACTGGGAAGCCTGGCTGCGCAGTCAGGCTGCGGCAACCGAAATATCTGAGCAGCCAGTTATAACAGCCAATTGTGATCCTTTCATCGATCGATATGGTCATGGAAGAACTTCTAATTTTTTACCTGTCTCGTAAAAAACGCAAAGCAAAAAAGACATTGGATTCTTCCTCTTTTTCTAGAACGGCACTTAAAAGGCTTATTTCATACCGATTTTAAGGATGTTCGTAAATACCCCAATCCGTTTTTTTAACACCACGAGAATGTCAGTGCAATCGTTTGATAACCTTTTGGAAAATATAAGAAATACAATCAAGGGCACGGATTCTTGTGCGAGGAACGCAAAATACGTCTGGCTGCTACGACAAGTGCGCGGAGACTGACGGCACTATCGCCTACACTCGCTCTGGCTGCGCGCAGCCAATGGGCTGCTCTGTAACAGCCGGGGTTTGTGGCTGCTTCTTTCGCGGGCTCCTATACACCGTCATATGTTGGACTGGCTGCAACAGCCTGGCTGCGCAGCCAGGCTTCCTAGTGCGCGGGAGACCTTACTCATATTTATTCTTGTATTTAACCATTAAAACTATTTAATTCATACAATAAAACGAATTGACTTTTAGGAGGATGCGAGCGCGTTCTTTTAAACTCGAAGAAGTAAGAGCAATTTTAAATTTAGTCGAAATATATAAATCAATAATACTTAACAAATCTACCAATAATATGGTTAATCAAGCAAAAGACACTGCATGGAAGAAAATATGTAAAGAATATAATAAACAAGGTTTTAAAAACATAAGAAGTGTTGAATCTTTGAAAACCAAATGGGAAAACCTTAAGAAAGAAGCCAAGAGATTGGCTAAAAATGAGTGCTATGAAGGGATTGATGATGTAGTAAGTCACACTGTCACCTTGATGGCACAAATGAGAGATGATCCTTTTATTGATAATAAAATACTTGAGTCTGAAGAAGAGATGTATGGTAAGATATTTGAGTGTATAAAAAAATCAGTGCACAAAAAACTTACGAAGGTATTCTGACTGAATTCATAATTAATTTTGTTCTAAATCTATTTCTAAATTTAAAACTCTTTTCTTCCATACTAATAATCTGTATCAGTAATATGAACTATATTTACGAACTTTTTAGGTTCATTCCAACTCAAAAATCCCGGACTATCAGAGAATGTCAATTGAAGGTGCACGAATATTCAGCTCTATAGGAACACTTAAAATCTCAGACTATTATGTCACCAAGCTGCAACGGTCCCTCGGAGAGTTTTCAATCTTCTAATTTTGAATCCTTGATAATGTATACTTACTTCAATATTTTTTTCCTCTTTCATGGCCTTGAATATTGCAAATTAATATTTTTCCTGTGCCTTTGTATCCTTCACTACATTAACAATTATAACGTAAAACCCGTTAATCTTGAGAATCAAGCATAGAATCTTTGCTTGCTTCCTAACTCAGTATTTGCAACAAAAATTTGTATTATCTTTTTATGCAAATAGCTATTCTGATTCCTCAAAAAGTTTTATGGACTATTGGGGAAATTAAATTATTCAATTTAATTGTTTGGCTCCTTCGTCACATAGTGCAAGTCAGCGCTAGACAATCCGCATACGCTACGTGCCACTCTGTCTAGAGGTAAATTGGAAAAAGATTCAAGAAAAGCACTAGAAAACCTTCTCTGTTTTCTATAAACTTAAATCAATTTAAGTTCTTGGGTTCTGGAGATCAATCTCCAGAACCCAACAATTTTGTAACAGTTTTTATGACAGCATCTTCTTTGCTTAAATAAACTGATCTAGAAAAAATTCAAGGTCTAGTATAAAACAATATACTTACACCTGATGATAATGATGAATGACAACCTCTGATATTATATTTATAAACACACTGTTAAAGAAGCAGTTTGCATTTTCAGACCAAGAAGAAAGACTCAATGAAGATGTACCTACGCAGTTGGAAAGTATCAAGGAAAAGGAATCTGATGCTAGTGGTAAGTATTTTAATGCAGTTATTACTAAACGGAGTGTTTCTTAACTCAGTGACTATTTGCAACTTTTTCGTGTGAGAGAGCCATTCCATAAAATCTTCATAGTTTAGTGGTTAGGTATTTGCTGCGCTCTTCAGGTTGTCGCTCTATTACTTTCCGTCCAGATTTGAGCAGTGGCGTGTACTAGTATAACTATTATGTTTTTACAGTATTGGATATGCAGGACATACCTTATGAGTTTTTAGATACATACTTTGTTATTTAATGAAATGGATAAAAGTTTTTTATGCTATAAAACATTGTCACAAATGAAGAAACTGGAAATTATTATTGGTTTTTGAGTCATGTTAACAAGATATCAAAAAATATTTAAAATCTGTGTATATTACTGAATGTGATTACTGTTTATTATCTCTTAAAGCAACCTTTCGATAATGCCTGTATAAGAACAATAATGCTTTTTAGTTCGATATTACTCATTCAATTCAAACAATTTATTTATCAATTAAGTATGTAATAAATCTTGAAACTTATTTCTGTTGAAAGATTAATTGAAGACTTTTTTAAATGTTTTTTATTTATTTATTTCAGATGATGAAAATGAAACTAATAGGTAAGACTGGATATATATTATACTGTCCTGACATTGTGAGAGTTTAATAACTACACTAAAATCAACTCTAAAATGTTTTCTTCCGTAGGATTTTCTACTAAAATTTAGACCTGAAACCATTCATTCCAGTCTCCGCTTTTCACTTTATATGATCTTCGATATCCTGTGTTATGGAACTGTTGTGGATAAATGGAAATAATTTTAATGTATAATGTCAATTGTACTTTTTTTTTTCAGGACGTCACGACCTTTGAAATAAATTGGTTATAATGAAATTAGTATATAGAACAACTTTATACGAAAAACATATCATTTTAACGCATACAGATTTAGTATGTAAACAGGTGAAACCGCATGACAAACCCTAATTTAATGTAGTATTTTTAGACGCATGAAAACATCAGCAAACTTTTCCCCACGAGAATGCACCTTACTACTGAAATTTGTGAGACGGGAGAAAGCACACTTGTTCCTGAAGCCAACTTCAGCAGGGGCTATCAGGCTTAGGAACCGCGCATGGAATAGAGTAAGTCGCAACTACCTTTTATGAATGCTGGATTTATATGTTTCTTTTACTTATTGTTAGAAAATTGATATTACTTGTATGAAGTTTGTGAAAAATTTTATCCAGTAGAAATAGATAATAAGATATAGGAACGAACTATTATATAAGTACAGTTAACCCACGGTAAATTAGACCTGCGTATAGGGCGTCTTCTGAAATTAATTTTGATCATATTTTGTACAATAAAGAATTTCAAAGTACAAATATTAACCAGTAGAAATAAGTAGTAAGATATAGGAACGAAATATTATATAAGTACAGTTAACCCACGGTAACTTAGACCCGCCTGTAGGCATCTTCTGAAATTCATTTTGGTCATATTTTATACAATAAAGAATTTCAAAGTACAAATATCTAGGATAAACGAAATTAATGTTGACAAAATGATTTGCACCCAGTCAATTTAATCAAAATATTAAGAAATATTAACATTTTTGTTTATTGTGTTGCCATACAAGATTGTTCTTGTTATCATTGTGTATGGCTAGAAAATAAGCAAAATTTTTATTTCTTCATATTTTCAATAAATAAGCCAATCACTGAGGGGCTGCCAATAACTGCACCACCGAGAATATTAAAAATTATCAATACTGGCCAAAGAAGACCTATAAGCCTTTATTTCTTCTTTTGTTTGTCTATGCTTTGATGTACAATAAAAAAATATCTATCTGTGTGTATTTTAGATGTTTGATTAAAATGTAACTAACGAAAAAGTTTGTGAATAACTCTATCTACCCCGTCTCATCAATCTTAATTACCTCCTGACATTAGTCCATAGTAAACATATACATATATATATATATATATACATATATATATATATATATATATATATATATATATATATATATATAAAGTAAATTTCTATCCCTAAATAATATCTACCTATTATACTGACTAAACCCTCTTTACTCGCCTACTCTAGCTTTAAATTAAGTATAATCTACACTAAATTATTAAAATCAATAACATTACTAAGTAAGGTTTAGTTTCAGTTTAACATTACGGTTTATTTTGTCCTTAGGTTTCAGAAATCGAGTACCGTTCAAAATTATCCCTTTTTTGTCTTTCAAGCTTTTATTGCCTTTTAATAACCACCTGTCGCTTTTACTCTGATATTGGCAAAATCAATGCCAAGTGCGTTGGAGCCACAATTTTTAAAAAAGTGAAGTGTATAACTCTATCCTCTTTTCACAGCCTCAGACGTCACCCGATTACTACAAAATGTAAAAACTTAATCGTATATTGTTTATTTTTTTATTTTAGCTAACGAATGCCTACAATAAGCTGAGCCCACAGAAAAGAACAATGAAGGCATTGCGTGACAAGTTGTTAAATATGAAGAAAATGAGCAAGGGTATCAATTTTAAAAATTACTTTAGACGTGAGCGTCCGAAATTACACAAAGAAGATACTTCTATGGTATGAATAATTATTTTAGTACGCAATCCAAAGAGCTTTATCGATGGTTAAAAAATCAATCATCAATTAGTTATTGAATCGAGCTAATTAAACGTGATGCAACCTGCATGTGGAGACAACCAATGTGTCAAACCCACCAATCTGCTTTAGACAAACGTGGCGGGTATAATTTCCGTTCTCATAAAAAGCATGGAAGGCCCAAATAGGGCGTTTATAGGCTTTTATTACTGTAATTTTTGTACTAAATCACAAATATATAATTTAATAATAAAAGTATATTTTCAGGTAATTAAATCGGAACCACTATGTGAATATAAAGAAGTGTTTGATGTGGAAAATGACAATATTGATGATGACCACACCTTAGATAATAATAAAGGTGATGAATACGACGACACCTTTGAAGACGATCCGCTTAGTACAGTTCTAAGTAGTGATTCAGGAGTCGGTAAGATATTATTAATAATAAATCTATATAGATATATATGAAATTCTGTTTATGTCACTGAACGTCAAAAACGAACTGGAAAACGTCCTAGATTTATTATCCACGGCATCAAAAAGTGAACAAATACTTTTTTAAATAGAAATTTTTTATTTAAAAAACAAAAATACTTTAATGAAGCAAACATTTTACTTTACTGATCAGTCAGATCGTAATCCCTGCAAGTAAAGGATTATAATTAGCACAAGTATTAGAAATTTTATCTATAATTATCTTATAAATATATTCTTATAATTATAAAATCATTATTTGTGTGTTTGTCCAATATGCGTTCCTAAACCATTAATCAGATTGTGATAAAACTTTGGTAGGGTATTCTAGGACGCCCGAAAGATTCTGGCTCAAAAAATCTATATAAATAAAAATCATTCCTTGTGTGTTTGTCCAATATGCGTTCCTAAACCATTGATCAGATTGTGATAAAACTTTGGTAGGGTATTCTAGGACGCCCGAAAGGTTCTAGCTCAAAAAATCTATATAAATAAAAATCATTATTTGTGTGTTTGTCCAATATGCGTCCCTAAACCATTGATCAGATCGTGATAAAACTTTGGTAGGGTATTCTAAGACGCCCGAAAGTTTCTGGCTCAAAAATCTATATTATATAAATAAAAATCATTTTTTGTGTGTTTGTCCAAAATGCGTTCCTAAACTATTGATCAGATTCTGATGAAACTTTAGTAGGGTGTTCTGAGGACGCCCCCGAGAGTTTCTGACCCAAAAATCTGTATATACAATTTTTCTGTTTGTGTGTATGTCACTGAACTCTTCATAAACGATTGAACCGATTTTGATGTCATTTTTGTGCGTGTTCAAGTGGGTCCCGAGATGGTTTAGATTCACGATTGGACCCGGTAGGTGGCACCGCTAAACTTCTAAACGGTGGGACCAATTTTAATGTTTTTTTTTGTGTTTGTTCAAGTAAATTCGAGAATGGTTTAGATTAACAAATTGGTCCCGATAGATAGCGCTGCAATCAGGAGCAAGATTTTTATTTTTTTTAGGGCAGGACAACGTCTGCCGGGTATGGCTAGTAATATTATAAAATTTTAACCATGTCAAGTCTGTACATTGAAGCTATTTAAAAAAAACAACTGGAATAGACTATATAAACGATGAAGAACACGATGCATTTTTTAGCTATCTTTTTTGTTTTTTCGGGATTGGTGTAAAAACAACTGGGCCGATTTGGATGCGGTTTTCACTGATCGACAGCAAGTTCTTAGATTTAAAATCTGCGCTACTTTTATCTTGGGAATCTTGCGGGAATTTTTCAGACAATGATTTAAAATGATCAGATTTTAAAAAAATCGAAATCCTGTGTGATTTTTTCACAGATCGATAAAAAAAATGTGTGATTTTTTTTATCCCGGGAATCCCGCGGGATTTTCATGTAAAGCGTGGACGAAGTCGCGGGCGTATGCTAGTTATAAATATACACGCTTTATGATTTCAGGTTGGACGAATCCACCAGAAGATCAAGAAGTAACTAAATTGAAAAAAGAATTGTTAAGCTACAAAATTGAGACTGCTAAGGTAATGATTTGATGGTTTAACTTACCTCTGGAATTTGCACATACTACACAGTTTTATGAGAAATTATCTACTGCACAAGCTGTAAAGCTTTGGAACACCCTACCTCAAAACATATAACAAGCCAAGTTTGTGCATTCGTTTAATGATCTCGTGAAACAACAGTATCTCAAATTTATAACGGAATAATAATATTATTTAGTTTTATGCTTCGGATGGTGTTGTTTGACGACACACAACTTGTATATTTACATAAATATGTATGTTTATATTGTAATATATGTAACATTTTCCTTTATATTTACGTATATATTAGTATATTATATTTATTCCATACCTACCCCCATCCATACCGAGTTTCTGTCTTTCCAAAGGTTGTCTGGAAGAAATCGCTCCCAGCGATAAGACCGCTCATTGTACTTATCATTAAGATTGTAGGTATGAATTTATTTTGCAACATTGTGTGCAATAAAGTATATTCTATTCTATTCTATATTATTGTTACGACCTACACACCGACAAAAGTAGATTCATACTTGCATACCATAAAAGCACACTTTATTTCGCAGCACCTTTTCGCATTTGGACTTCTTTTGTTTACTTTGTGTTTAAAATTTGTAATTAGAAAACAACCCATTGTGTATTGTAATCTTTTATGGCAGTCATTAGCCAGGTGTGTCGAACTGATTCTAATTCGGTCTACGCAGTCGGGCAGCCATATTGTATCGGTGCAGTATAAAGCAATGGCCCAATGGAGAAATCGGCACTCTAGCGATAGCCACAAGCGAAGCAAGACGTTAGTGACGGACTTTGCGCGTGTGATTGAATCGTGCATTACGTTTGGACTGGTTGTGTAGAGTTATATTTGTACCTGTGTTATACGTGTTTGTATAGTTCTAATAAATTCTATAAATAATTCCAACAGCATTCAAGTCCTGCAACTCGTAACATTATTTTAATTTTTAATAGAGCTGTCTTGTGGCATTTTTCCGTAATGTTCGACTAGCTCTAGTTATTAAATAAAATAGATTTTTCATCGTTTTCAGTTGCAAAGGAAAAGGGTAGAAGATCAAATCAACTCCGACATCGCACACAGGGAGGCGAAGCAGATCGAGACCGCTCTAAGAATAAGAGCGGCGCGGCTCGAGGCCACTGCGGCGGCGCTGAAGCTGCCCCCCGCGCACGCCGCGCTCCAATTCACGTCGGAGGAGGCGCCCGCGCACCTCTACCTTGCCGGGTACCATTTCGCTTAAATAGTGAATTCACTATAAGAACTTTATCTGCAAACAGTGCCGGCTATACCTATAGTGCAGGGTGACTTAGGGGGCGCCTAACGCCGCTCGTGACACCTCCGAAAAGCATGAGTCGCTCAGCAGTTGTACTATTGCCAAGCAGTCGCTATATCCCTCTTTATTCTACATACCAAAACGTGTCATAAGAGAAAATGAAACAACAGTATCTATGCAGTTGCTATTTTAGCACGGTTTATATGAGAGTTCTTATTCTGAACGTGTACCGATTGCTTCCCGAAATCATTTAAAATTGTACCATTTGCAACCGAATTTCTGTTCACTGATGAAAATATAACTGTAATTATTCCATTTTGATCGCGCGCCTATTAGAGGGCGCCGGTGTACTGATTGCACACGGGCGCTATGTGGGCTAGAGCCGCCTCTGTCTGCAAAGTGTATGTTCTAGTGATAAGCTGAATTTGATTTTGTTATTAACGCTAACAACTCTAATTTTGTTACACCATACCATTTCACTTCACACAATCTTGAAGTCTTGAAGGTGCAAATCTATACATCCTTTAAGAAAACTTGATTGTTGCATTCGTAAAAGACCTTTTTTTAATTTATGGCTTGGCAACTAGGCCTTTAAGCCAGAAGAACTTGGAAAAGTGTTTATTCTGGTAATGGCCCGTATTGGATTCGATTGTTGACGCTGGCAACTAGAGTTTGATGTTTGGTGAAAATAATTCAGGGGCCAATTATGCTATTTTATTATATTAGCGTTGTGAAGAAATTCGAAGTACGATTTCATTGCGATGGTGTCTAAAATCCGTATTCTACTAAATCTACAATATATCCTCGGACAAAAGAATAGTAGTAAAAAATTGGTTAAATCACCATTAGCAGAAATGGCATTAGCCGAAATGAATGTTGAAATGATACTAAAAAATTTAGATATTTATTTTGCGAGTTGTCACTTATAAATATTTACAAAGATAGAGTGGCGTGCAGTGCTGCAGGCACGCCATTGATGTTAGCAAGTACTAAAATCGCACAAACCTACCATTGAGACGATAGTGTCCAGTGATTTTAACGAGATAGTAATAGGAGAATTGGGCCCCAGTTCTGGCAGAAACTTTTAAAGACTCATGTTTTACTTTATGTTTAGTTAAAAATAAAAATAAAATATATAATATTGTTTATTTTATTTTTAAACTTTGATTCGGCGGACCTTTTCACGATTCAATTAAATACTTTTGGCAGTTTGGATACTATTTCTGTATGTCTGTCAAATTACATATAGGGGTGCTTTTAATCCCGAAAATTCAAGCTTTCACTGGATAAAAAGTGAAAATTTAGAAGAATAATGCTGGTTTAGTGCATGAAGATAGGTAATTTTGTAGGGCAAAAATAATACAAAAAAAATAAATACGAAAATGTTGTATATTTTACTTGATTGCGTTTTACAAGATGATTAAATTATAATTCATTATCATTAATTTATAATATGCATTTGTACAATTTCATCTATACTTAACTACGACAACTATTGAAATATATTACACATCCCTAATATACAACACGCTTTTTACATTCACATCATATCCTACGGTTAGCAGCTAATGTCGTATAATATGTATAAAATACAAAACGGTACATAAATGTAGCTATTGTATGTAAAAGTTTTAGGCAATCAAAAGCCAGGAATATAAAATGAACTATAGTCAATTAATTTGAGCATATTTCATAAATTTTTAATCACAATTCCAACTAAAATATAAAAAGGAAGTCCAGTTATAACAATTTTATCTATTTCGTTGGTAATTAGTTAAAAATTTAGGACACTTATTCAACGTATTTTTGTACGTTTTGAACTATTCGCAAACGTATGCAATATTTTTAATAATACGATAATTTAATTTAAAATGCGCCCTGCATTACGATGCGTGTGGCCCGCGAACGCGTAGGTATAGCTGCCTCGACATGCGAGCATGAGAGACGCCAGCACGCGGTACTAAACATGCAAAATATTCACTCACACAATCAATTATTTATCTATAACAAGCAGAAAATCCGATGTAGACTTTTTAAATATTGCACGAGTAACACCTATCCTCGGCAGGGCGTCGTATAATAATATTGTCAATATAATTAAATAGTAGGTACTCTCCCCCGTAGATGACTTAAAAAGGGGTTACTTATTAATACTTCGTTTTATTTTATGCAGATTTTATTTGTGACTTGTTAAACTGTAAAGCAGCAATTAGATGGCACATATTGGACTTATTCTGACTGCAATTGACTTAAATTTCGTAAAGCGTGAAAACTATGAAACTTCAATTCCTTATAGAAGTTATTTATAATGTTTAAAATAAGCTGCCATGGAAGAAGCTGAATTTTAATATAATTATATACTGTAATAGGTGACTGTTATACCAAAATGTATGCTGATCAACTAAACAAATCACTCTCAAAATTCATACTCTACTAATTCGGCCTACAAATAGTTAATACCGATGCAAAATTGTATAAAACTGGACGGACAACTCAACTCACTACTGCAAATGAGCATCCAGCAATCTAAAACTCACTCGACCTATCGACGGCGAAACTTCGAACTGAAACATCCAGAGTAGCCATCGATATGTTTATTATATGCTAAGCATCAAACGGAACTTATATTCGACTTGTCGCTTCGAACGACGCAGGTCCTCGTCAGGTCTCTTTGGTAAGTTGCACATCGGGAAGGGGCGCGGCGGCCGCTGTTTGGCGCCGCCCCCACCGAGTGGCGGGAAGTCGCTAGCGCATCTACACTCCCGCGCCCTATACCCTGGCGCAGGGAGGCGAAGGAAACGGAAGCCCTCGAACTCGGGCACGCTGGTACAGCCGGCCTATATCTGCAGGGCTGCAAGTGAGGGCGTGCCGGAGATGTCGTGGGGGGTCAGCGGGGTAAGGGGTGTGGTGGGCACCGTGGGGGGCACAGCCGTAGCCGGCGTCAAGGGAGTGCCCGCCGCTGTGACTGCGGGTGGATCTGCCGCGCGAACCAACACCCGCCGGAGGTCTTGCGCTCTAGCCGCTAGAGTCCGCGCCGCCTCCGCCATTTCTGTGACGGCGCTTGCGCAAGGGAACTGCTGCGCAGCGGCTTTAGTTTTGGCTACTGTTGCGGCGAGTGCGTCCGAGAGCGCGTCCGAACACCGTAGCGCTCTTGATTTCAACCCTGCGTGCTGGGCGCTCCTGCAAACAAATTGAACCACAGTCAGAACTACTATTATAGCTATTTTCGTTTTAGGGTCGATTTTTCATTCATCAGATAGAAGTAATATTGGATTAAATTATAACCTAACTGAATTTAAAAGTGAAATAATTCAACCGTTTTATTCATGCAAGCGTCATTTTTAATTTTCCCATCTAGTATTTTATTCTATGAATAACTTTTATCTGATGATTGAAAAATCGGCGGGTGCGGTATAGATATGGAATACTTTAATTTATAATTTGAGATATAAATTGAATTTTGGGTAGTTTTGAAAAAAATAGCCCAAATCGGTTCTTAGTATAAAAAAGTAACTAGGGCTTAGCCTTTGTAAGTTTCTGTGTTACACGTAAACTTTCATTTTCCGGAATACACGGACACATATCTAAGTTAAGTATATGAAAATCAGCCCATTTTGAAAGGCACTGAAAAAGGGACAAATAATGAAATAAATTCACTTTGGCATTTCTATATGTACCACCACATACTGTGAAAGCTATAATCCACGATCTCTGAATGAAAATAAAATTAAAGTTTTAGTAATGCTTTTCACTGATGATAATTGATAGAGCCCAGTAGTACTTATCATATGGCCAAATTAATCCACACAGACAAAAAACATTAACACGATTTTTTGTATATTATTCGAAATAAATGTTAGAAGAGTAGAAAACAGAACTGGACCTCTTTTAAGTTATTTACCTGTGTACTGTGTCGCCGACGTGAACTATTCTATGTGCACTAAGAACCACGAATTTCCCGTGCGCCAGGAATACGTCGGGAGGTTGACCCATCTCTATTGTTCGGAGGAATGCTTCTACAGCTGTGGAGAGGTGGGCTCCGTATGTGGCCGTTTGGGCCGCGTAGAAGGCCGCCAGTTGCCTGTCGTCGGGTGGAAGATGTGTCGCGGCTGCTACAGCACTGACCTGGAACAAGAAATATTAAATTTAGCTTCTGTTGTTTTGTTAGAATTGCAATTATTGTCATAAAATAAAGTATTTGTAAAGTATTTAGTAACAGTTCTTATTATTTGAATGAATGTGTTGGAGTAGCCCTGGCTTCAGCACCCGTTGCCTGTTAAATAAAATGTCACTGTCATACGACGACAGCGTCTTACGACGTTTTTACGTCCCCCTCCTTCTCTTCTCTCTTCTGCCTGTAAAGTGCTGTGTATAAAAATTGTACATTTATGTTGTATGAAGACAGAAAAGTTATCTTAAATAATCGCCATAATTTATTGTTCAAAGATATCCTCTCGATCCAGAACAGAATGGATGAAAACACTTTATTGTTTATCAAAAAATTAAAACTTCGCTCTTAAAAACTAGGTACAATAAATGTTGAACAAAAGGGCCTTATCGCTTAAAGCGATTATTTATTGTACACTAGCTGTACCTATGACTTCGTTTGCGTGAGATTAATAATAAAATATTCTTATTTTTTGAACTCTGCAAGTATTGTAATGAACAGTAAACGAAAATTTAAGACAAATTTATGTTTAACCCTTGAAAATTCATTGAAATCCTTTTAATTGTTTCGGAAACTATGTGAAATAACTTTCACTTTTCACTTCAATTATGGTATTTTAAAGCCACAAAAATTAACATAATAAAGTTGGATTTTACACCAGAGGTAGGTAGGGCACTTCAGTGAAACTTGAAAATTTAATTATTAATAAATATTTTTTAGAAATTGTCAGTATTGTTAGTTCTTTTGCTAATTACCTATTAATCATATATTTATTGTTATGTATGTTAACTTTCGAGTTATTGTGGTGTAAATTGCTGGTGTCGAGTTTATAGTCTATCACAAAAGTTCATAAGAATTTTTATGTGCCGAAATGTAAGTTTATAGTGTACGATAGGAATTTATGATGCCTCTTCCGATTAATAAGAGAGATATTCATTACCTCGCCCGCATGATCGGCATCGCGAACGAGTGCGTCGAAGGAAGCTCTCAATTTGTCTGGAAGCGCGGCCCTTATCTCCGCGTTGCGGCGCCCCACCGCAGACCGGGACTCCAGCCGAACGTAGTCGTACTCCTCGGTCCATTCGTGCTCGGGGACTGCTGGTGACCGCCTAAAAACCAACATTTTTAAATAAGTAACAATATAAACGATGTTTTCAATCCACGTCCAAGGTCGTTACGACCTTTAACTCTTCATACTAGTAGAAACATTTCACCACCTATTTGCAAAGACATGAGGTATATTGTGGCATGACGCTGTTAGGTAATGATGAAAACAAACTACTTTCCCAAAGAGATTAGTTATCAATGTATTTTTGACCACAATTAACTGATTTATCCCATTCGTTATAATGGTAACCAGGTTTCAAACCTAAACTTTGAAACTAACTACTTGTCATGATGAATAAGAATTAAGTTATAATGGCTATGACCGTGTATAACTTATAATAATATAACTTAGTCATTCTATATAAATAAAAATGAATCGTACTGTATGTACGCGCATAATTAAAGAACGACTTTATCGATTATGATGAAATTTTTGTGTTTTTGAGTGGGTCCCCGGATGCTTTAGATCCACAATTGAAACCGGTAGGTGGCGCTGGGATTGGGTTCTAGACTTTTATTTTTTCAGGACAGGACTACGTCTGCCGGGATCTCTAGTTAATATAATAAGTATAAAAAAATATTTTTTTCTATGGCAACAGCAGTAAGCAGTTTGAAGTAGATCTTCACGTACCTAAATAATAGCGATGCATTCCCATTGATGAATGAAGCAGCCCTTCTCACGTCCTCCGTCAAGGACCTGGCGCACGAGACTAGCTGGTCCAACGCGTCTTGTGTTCCATCCGTGGGTTCGCGGTCTCGCTCCAGTCTTTCCGCCGCCCAATCGCCTGCATCCAGCGCACTAGTTGCTTCGTGAGTTATTCTCTCTGCGTCTTTCAGTGCTTTTACTAATGGACGTAGCTTTACTGCGATACCTGAGAAAATATTTATACGTAAATACTCGGGATATTGACTTATGTAATAGAAATAAGACTGTTTTAAAAAGAAAAGGAAGAAATACCCTGACAAACGTGTGCGTCAGGAGTTGGGGGGGATAAATTTAAAAAATAACTATCTATTTATACAGCGGTTATTTTAAAAACGCTTAAACTTTATTATATATTATTTAGGACGCAACTTATTGTTCTATTTCTACTTCGCAAATATAAATCCTCTAATCATCCGTGCCTATATCTATTACATACTGACTTGAAATTCAGGTAAAAAATAGAACATTAATATTTTATACTAGGTTATGCCCGCGACTTAATCCACGCTCAACTTGAAATTCCCGGGGCAAAAAGTACCGTAGCATAAAAAATGAATGTAAGCTATCGTTTTAGTGAAAACTGTGCCGGAATAAGCTATTTTTTATGCACCCGAACAACTTCAATCGCTCCCGGGAAAATTCCCGCGGGATTCCTGGGATAAAAAGTTGCGCAGATTTTAAGTCTAAGAATTTGCTGTCGGTTAGCGAAAACCGCATCAAAATCGGCCCAGTAGTTTTTACGTAAATCCTGAACAAACAGACAAGAAATCTAAACAAATTGCACCGTGTTCTCAATCGTTTATACTTTAGTCTATTTCAGTTGTTTCTTTTAAATAGCTTCAATGTACAGACAGTACAGAAATTTTATAATATCATAGATTTATGCTCCCCATATCGCCGTCCCCCTAATGACGCCCGCTTCACGGCGTAAGTGTGGCGGCGACCCAACGGTGATACAGTCTTACGAGCACTTATTCTTTACAACGTAGAGAAAACGCAATGCTCTTCGTTGCTAGTGTGTAGGTATGTTGTGTGTGTACCTTTGTCGTGTGCATCGTGCGCATTGGCAAGCGTGGCGTCCGCGAATACGGCGAGGTCGTGCAGGGCGGCACGCAGACGTGCGCCCGCCACGCGCACGTCCAGCACCCGCGTGCGCAGCGCGCCGCGCCGACGCCATCCCGGCGACACGTACGACAGCAACCGGGACACCGCCGCTGACGCCTCTTCCTACAGACACGTTTGTTATGAAGACCTCTGTGTTATAGTGAGCTGGGCTTTAGCCATTTAGCACGTTGGACTTGAAAGGCATCAGTTTTGATATAAGGTAGCAAGAATTTCGTTAACGAAGTTACTGATTTGGCTGTTTTCACTAACATTAGGTTATATATATTTGTGTCTGTGTGTCTGTTCTATGTTCTAATAATAGCATAAAATGCATAGCTTGCCGAATTTTGAGCAAATTTTGTTTTCTTGTGTTATACCAATCTTGCTTTCCGGGATTAAACCGAGAAATATTAAGCTTCTATGTTCATCTACGTTAGCGAAAGTAAGAATACACCATATTGCATTCTTAAAATCGGAAAGCAGGAACAAGTAAACATAGATATTTACTCACTCGTATTTATAAAATAAATTCGGCAAACATACATAATTTATATTCACCATTTAATCCTGATTAAACTTGTGTTATGAGTATATAAAGAAAAACTCTGAGCCGGATCTCAATAACTCTAAAATATATCTGATTAAATATTGAGCCCGGAACATTTTGAGTTCTGATGAACCTACCAGACCAAGGCTTATATAGATCCGTAGCCCACAGAACCGTCATGTGTATACTACGGGTAACCCAAACATGATTATCCGTATAATGTTTTACTGTAAAATCCATTAACTTCGCATCTACATACATATATAGTCTAAAAATAGACAAGAAGAATATGTTGCAGATTCATGAATTTATATTTAATTCATAATAAAAATGACTGCGCGGAAAATGGGAAAAAACCAACCTGTAACCGTTCTAACGCCTCTAAAGCAGCGTCACAAGGTAAAGGGAGTGCGCGCGATCGCGGCACGTCGTACGTGCTCGACGCTGACGCAGCAGAGTGCACGGAACTTCCAGAGTTAGCTGAATTTGCAGAGTTCGCTGACGCACTAGAGGTGGCGGATGCAAGTGACCCCGTGCCACTGCATGCAGAGTCCGCGCTTGCAGGTCGTGGCGCTCGGGGCGCATCGTACCAATCTTGCAACGGCCTGGGACAGTCGTATGTGGCAATACGCTGTACCGGCATAGGTGCTCGAGGAACGTCATAGTGTGAACATTCTTCTATCTGGAAATAAATAAACATAACTTATAAATCATGAAACTAATAAAAATATTGCGAACTTGTGACATTCTATGCAATTAGAGACACTCATCAAATGTTTGAGCTTATTTGATGGAATGTGTCATCAGATGATATCTTAATAATGCAGCAATAATTTTCCGTTAACTTTTCAGTTGACAAAAGAACTAAGGGCAACGATGTACGTAAAATAAGTTTGTTATGAATGTAATACATAATCCATTTGATACTAATAGATCTCTATGACAGTAGGACTTACTTTAGTAAAAGCAGGTGACTGTTGTGTAGGTAGAGGTTGATGTGCTACGGGTGCGGGGGTGCGGGTACGCCGCCGGTGCATTGCAGCGCTGGCATCGAACACACCAGCGACTATTCTTAATCGGTTTCCGGGACATATTCCCTGAAAATATTCAGATGATACTACATTACTTCTCGATTTATTTTTTATGATTTAAATGAAGGCGAACCATAGATATAAGATAGCCTTCCTCCTCTCTCATGGATACGAGTATTTTCGATACCCAAAAATCACCCTCGTGATAAAGGAGAAGTTTGTAGGAGAACCAGAGCTTCCTCGCGGCTTCGCCGTGGATCACAAGCTGGAGAACCCAGGTAAGTAGTTATATTTTACTTACATAAAAACTTAATTAGCTTTTTATATATCCCGAGCGAAGCCGCGGGCAAAAGCTAGCGAGCTAGCATATATGTATACAAATCTTCCTTGAAAATTGGTCTAACTGCTAGTGAAAACCGCTTAAAAATCTGGTGGTGGAAAGAGACTTTGTTTTATACTATTATATGTAAAGATTAATGGGAAAGGAAATCATAGGAATAATAAATAATAACTGAACTTTTGGAAGAAAATATAGAGCTTTCGACATTTTATTGTAAAAGTTAGCTACTTGTCAAGTAGTCACATTAAAACTTGCTTTTAGGGCTTAAAGTTCCGTAAATTTTGAAATTAATAACTAACCCTTCAAATTCAGACCATAGTAAACTTAGGAAAATTTCAACACCTAAACAGGCTTAAATCTTAGTTGTGAAATAATTGTAGGTGCCTAATACTTCTGTAAAGTTATAATATTAAGAATGTCTACGTAATCCCGTGTGTACGTGAAGATTTCAAGCCGCGTCATCAATTGAAATCATTGAGAAGTTGAATACATTGTACAGTTACGCATGTAAACACTTCTGGGTAAAGGTTATCTAAAACCAATTCGATTGTTTTATGAATAATTGTTTATATTAGGAGGTCATAGGTAGGCTGACGTCATAAGGATACGTAAGTATATTTTGCCCTATAATTTCGTAACGGGATTCTAAGCCTAAGTATATTTTTAATATATTGGCAAAGACGTGCGGGCCTAAAAAAAAAATGTAGTATGTAAATAAAGTCTCACAGTGAAATTTGTAAAAAAAAGGAATGCAATCGATTTAAAAAATAGATTTTAGTACATTTTTGTCCACATCATCGACTGGATAGCGTCCAGATATTTAAGCCTACTTTAAGAAACCTAAGATTATAAATAACTTTTAATTGATCATTAAACGAACTTACCAGGAAGTGAGAGCGGTAGACAATTATACGTTTAATTCGAATATACAATATTATGAACTACAGTGTTCATAATATCTCAAAGACTTCACTTCCAGGAGTTACTCATGAGGACTTCAATAAGTTTGGGATATTTTATTAAAGGATTTTTTTATATTCGAATAATTAGTGGCTATTTAATAGTGGTTAAACATTAGTTTTTCTTGGCTTTTTACCTGTCGGCCTCTGAGAGAGCATAGCCACCAGCCCTCACTGCCGCCGGTGTTCTGCTCCAGGACTGTGAGCAAGTCACCTCGCCGAAATGCCAGCTCGTCGGGCGACTCGGCTATGTTGTCATATAGTGCTCGCGCCATGCACTGCAAAAATAAATATATATATTTAAAATATGTATATATAATTCATGAAATATTGGCTGTACTATTTGTATTTATTCGTCTAAGGATGTAAATAAATAGTTTGGGTTAAGGACCGAGTTACGTAGAAAAGTTAAGTTAACTAGAATTGTACAAATATTAATCGCGAGTTGAACGATGGACATTTGTAATTCTTTTTAGGGTTTCGTAGTTATTTCAGCAAACACAATTTTTTTATACATTATAATTTTAAAGTTCGTAGATCTGTCTTTTTATCTATCGTCTATTTTTATCTGTCGTAGTTATTTTTCTCGACAACTACTAAGTCTATATGGATAAAAAATTTGCATCATTTTTACTTTATATACATACACATTTCTTCAAAACAAATGTGTTGAAATTCAGTCATAAAACAGTATTTTAGCGTCAGCTCTTTTATATGAATTACAGAATTAATTGTAATATGTATTATATTACCCAATTCATATTACATTTTAAAATGTAATTAACACATTCATAACTTCACAACGCGTATTCGACACCGTTGCATTTATATCAGTCTCATGTGTGTCCCAGCAGGCCGTGTGCGCCCGCGCAGCTGCGTTCAAGCATCGCGACCTAAATCACAGTGCAGCATCGATAATGACGGATCACATTTGCAACAACTGGCGACCCCGTACATTGAGGCAGGCCATGTCCGTTTCCGATCAATGCAATCGTTTATGCAACAGATAAATAAGCGAGAGTCGGTCGTTTATGATGCAGCAATAAATCGCATTTACTCCCGAAAAACTTTTATGAAGGGAATTTTAATTATAAAAGCGTTGTTTATGTTGCTACCTCTGGATGTATATTATAAACCTATATTTTTCTTAGAAATCGGCGGACAAATTCACACATCGCATGTTCGTAAGCTGATCCTAAGATGTAAGCTGAGCAAGTCCCCTTAGATTCATAACATATTATATAATGTTTGAATCCAGTTCAAGTTCATTCATGAAAAAAAATAAGTTTAATAACATCCGGATGCGAATTGCTTATTAAATAGAACGATTAAAAAATGAAAATAATATTTACCGAAGCACCTACTAATATTCGCACGCTACTTTTCCTTGGCTCCTTGCACATTGTACACAAATGTTCACCAAAAAAAGGTCTCACAAATTCTAAAACCACAATAATAATTCCAAAGGGAATAATAATATTACTTCAATGTATTCGCCACGAGGAATCGCGGTATACTGATTTGACTTGAGTTCATTCAAACAAGTCAAATATAAACATATAAACGTATTTAAATTATTAGAACTGGTTGAACTGTGGTGCATGAGTCACCAAGACGTCATGAGTGCATTGCGTCGTAAAAACATTCAAATGTCGTTATCTTCAAGTCATGGCTCCGAAACGTTTATCCCTTACAGCATCCAGTGACTCAACGGTGCAAGAACATGATTGGATAAACATGGGATACAGTAATGATAGTGAGTGCAAATAGTGCCTAAATAAGGAGCGCCTGAAGTCAATAGGCACCTATAATTATGGTTGGTTCTGTTTATTTTTAAAATGATAAATATGCAGTCTGCGTACTTCTGCTGTATTTATTTGTAGTCTTAAAATAATTAGCCAGGTATGTGACAGTCTATACACATTGAAGGATTCCGTAGAAGTGACGAACGCTCGTTGTTTTTAACGTTTGGCTGATTAATCCTAAAAAAGTTGAAATCAAAAATACATTATGTGTAACGGCATATAAAATATAGAACTTTTTCATTTTCTAGAAAAATGACAAAACAGACGGACGCATTCACATGACAATAATATAATAATGGGGTGCCATATTTGCCAAAATGGCGACGAAATTCTTAAAAATTTATAAACATTGTTCCTGGGACTAACGGCATGCAACTTTTTCATGGTTAATGGTAAATAACTACTACCCGTGCGCAGAAGGTTTGCTGATAGCCTCATGATGTCACGCGTCGATGGTCAGTTGGGTTGACAAAAAGGGTTACATAAATAATTGTTGCAATAAATTTATTATTTTATATACTTTATATAAGTATAGACAATAATAGTAAGTAATAAAATACAATAATAATAATAATAGTCATGGGCAAACCTTCTGCGCGCGGCTTATATCTATGGTACTCTCATAAAAAAATCTAGTTTGACCGCAACAGTTAAGTAGTAAATAGTCCATGAAAACTAGGAAATTTATCCGGTATTGAAAACAGAAACCAATTTACTAACCTTAACCATTGTCTTAATGGTTTGATTATTTATTTATTTTTGTAATAAGAAACAATGGTTTTTTTTTCGCCAAATTCTTTTACCTTCTAATATCATTATTATGTATTATAACAAAAAAAAAACGATGAATAAATCTATATCTCTGTGCCTATTATTATCAAAGGCACTTTACTGCATTCTTGTTTGTTTCTTTTTCACGGCCTTGGGAGTGATCTTATTTACTAAAAATTAAATATGTAATTTTATAACATTTGACAAAGGATAAAATTGAATAGTTTCCATTGACTAAACATTTTTTTTTCTTGTACGAGTTCAGCAGATGGCCAACCTGATGGTAAGCGGTTACTATCGCCAATGGACACTTGCAACACCAAAAGTACTACAAATGGGCTGCTGCTCACTAACGGGAGACTGGAATCTGGCCACCAATGCCGGAACACAACCCAAGGTTGCTATAGCGGCATACACTAAACCAGGGTTGGTAGGCATCCAGACGGTCAAATACCCTACCACCTGGAAACTACTAACTGACTAAACATTTCCCGCGGGATATCTATGAATATAATACTATTTTATTAAGAAACTAAACTAACTTTAAAAAATACAATTAAGTAAAAACAAAAAAAAACGAAGTTATAAATAAGTTAATATAAACTATGTAACAAATCGCTGCCTTCCCTCTGGCGTGTCGTAGATTTTACTTATTTCGCTGAATCTAAAATGCAGACATTTAAGTACACAGGAGCTATGTTATAACCTTATTCTTTCACCATTTTTCATATAGTCATCACTATTCAATCGCCGCCAGTAATTAATGTTACATCAATAGGCCAGTTGAGTTGACATGGAATTAAGATTATAGAAAGCCGGATATGGGATGGATGATTCATGGCGCCCGCCGTCTTTCGCGGAATCGTACGCTTGGGCATTGTGCGCGGGCGCCTAGTCGAGGTAGCGGGTAGCTAATCTTACTGCACGTAGTCCTGTTAGTGAGGTCATTGGTTGACCTTAAATTAAATCCATGAAACTTTAAGGAAATTACGCCTATAAAATAATGTAATACAGGCTAGTGATAAAGCTGCGTAAACATTTATGCCGTAACTCCCAAGTAATGGAGATTTACTTATTAATTAGTCATGTTACCTGAATATAATTGCATAGAATAATAATTTAAAGCAAATATATCTACAGCAAAATTAGATCTGAAACCTTAAATACGCATTAATCGGAAATACCTTATATCTGCAATACCACTTAACGTATCTTATTAAAATAACTCTTTTTCTAGATGTAACGGGTCCCCGTTATAATTTAAACAATAGAATGATACACTTTTTAGGATTGAAAGCGAATATCTCATCAACTGTTGATTTTAGTAGAAGCTAAAATTATTATTATGATTTTTGAGGAACTATCAATTATGCCTATATAGTACATATCATATAGTAATTAGGTTATATCAAATAGATTAAAAAATATTTTCATTTCTCATCTTCGGAAAGTACCGTTCATACGTACGTGTTCATACCGTTCATACGTAACACGTAGTAGTTACCTGATCATAGGGATTAAAACAGTACTTTTCGTACCTGGGAAACGATTTTCCCTGCTATTAAAAACTGTACAAGCTGTTCGAACTTTTTTACAGCCACTGTTAAATCGCGACATAAAATCCTAATTAAAAATATAAAAAATCTTGTAACATAATTTTATACTTATAAATTACTTTTCAGTATTTTTTTATTTAATTTACATACATTTGTGCTAATAATTTACTGTCATCAATGCCAAAAAAATACTGGTTGGTAGGATGCCACAGCAAAAGAAATTACTTGACGTATCATTTGTGTGAAGTATTAAATGAGTTCATCAAATTTAGATATCAATTTAACTCGAACTATTAGCACCGTCGCTATGCTCGTGCGCCAAACCATCTCGTACCTAACTAAATAGTTCGCTTTCATCTCTTGTGTAACAATCTAGTATTTTATCCCTTAGTTATATGTATGACAGCTATCCCTATTTTTTTTCGTTATCTCTATATAGCATTGTACAGCGGCATATCCTAAATTGATGGATTTATTCATGCCAAACTTCGACCATATAGACCGCTGGGTTCACTTCAAAAAACTGCTGAGTTTTTAAGAAAATGACTGTGACATTTATTATACAGATAGACGATTTCATAAGGTATTCATTTTTCTCCAAAATGTCTGGGAAATCCTAAAAATATCTTACTAACATATTTTCAGAAAACTGCTATAAATTAACATACTTTTTCAGAACAGCTATTTATTTTGAGAAAACGATTATGTATTTATTAAGATCAACCATAATAAGCGCAAAATTATAAGAAAAACTGTAACCGGCCGTGCTTGTTTGTTTTCTTGTGTTGACACAACCGAGGTAAACATATAATACTCAGAAATAAAGGGAACCTTTAAAAAACCACAATACTCAGCCACAAAATGACTGAACCAGCAGAATAAGATGTAGCAAAATTACCTATTTGCGGTTATTTTGTGATGTTTTTAACAAGACTTTAGTTCATTATTAAAAATAAGTTTGATTTCATAAAGAAAAATTCATCATAAAGAGGAAAGATTTGTATTTTTATATTTTTGTATGTTTCTAACGAATAAACTAAAAAAGTACTGGACTGGTTTCAAAAATTCTATCACATTATCCCAGATTAATATAGGCTATATTTATTACTAGAAAAAATTAGGGATCTCTACTAAAACTTCAAAAATGTAACTCAAGGTGTAAAAAAATAGTGTTTGAGTTGGTCCGGGGATGGTTTAGATTCATAATTAGACCCGGTAGGTGGCGCTGGATCGGGTTCTAGATTTTTATTTTTTCACGGCAGGACTACGTCTGCCGGAACCGCTAGTTAATAATATTAATTGAAAATATAACCAGTTTCTTGCTTGAGGGTATTCCAATCCGATTTTCAAACAAACTTGTGACGATTGATTTAAGACACAAATATTGGTTCTACAATTATATAAAAAAATAACTATGTGTCTATTATAACCTTAGTTCCAAAATAAAAGCGCTTTCGATAACTGATGAAATTAGTTGTAATATTTGTACTAATTTTAGTATCCGTTTCCATAATAATTATATGTTTAATCTTCAATTACAAAAACCTTTTTTAAATGTTCGTTAGTATTTTTATTTATATCCGTAGGTATATTATGAAAATCGACTGTTGCAAATATACCCTTAATGTGTTCGATGCTGAAGTGTAAATAATCTTAGGTTACAGTTTATTTCAAATATAACTGTGTGGGAGAAATTATGTAAATAGAGGAATAAATATCGTGACTTTTATTATATTTCAAAACGACTTATTGACTCTTCGGGGAGATAAGAGAGCTGGTTCCTACCTCGGACAACAGATCAGTATGACGATCCAGCGAGATATAGCCAGCCTTCTAGAAACCTACTTATATACTCTAGTCTTGTCTTAAGGGATTAGGCAAAATATAATATAAGTTAAGTTGCCTTCGCTGTACTAGTTTATAGTTATAATGTATTATAAATATAAAATTAAGTATATACTACATGATTTTTATTAAATGTCAACAAGATTAAATATATTTTTATACTAGCTGCAACCGGCATGCGTTGCAATGTCACGTAAAATAAAAAATTGATTGTATATTCTCTTTTTTGGACCTGAAACCCTCGCGGGCGTACTCGGAACAGAATACCCTACCAAATTTTCATCTAATCTGATCGATGGTTTAGGAGTGAGGACAAATATACAAACATTTATTATTAAAATTAATATTTATTTCGTAGGTAGGTTTACGTCAACGCTACAGGTTAAGTTTTATGGATATGTCAGCCATACTGTCCTATGTAAAATCGAATCAGAATATTATCAAGCTTACCTCAGTCTTACATAGGAGTGTGGACACAATAAATTACACGTGCATCAATATTGCTAAGTCAACCGATTGGGCAGTTTTCGCGCTCGAGTAGAGTCAACCATATGGCCGTGGGTCGAAAATCAATGAGGGCCGGCGAGGCACTGAATGGCGGGGCGGCGACCTCCGAAGGTCGAGCTCGGTCCCCGTAGTACGCGAAGGGTTAACACGCATGCGCAGGATCTATTGCTCCAAAAAATGCAATTTTTTTACCGTTTCCACTATACGAAGTTATTCGTCATCATTTACCCAATGTTATTAGTATTTATTTTAAATTTCTTATTTGACAAGAAAAGTTTATTTTTAAATAAAGTAAAATAGTAGATGTATACGAGTAGGCAACTTATGCATTAGCTTCAGAAGTGTAGAATATATTTCTTTGTTATTTTAAATTAGATAGATATAGTAATAAATCCATTTCATCGCGAGATACTGATATTTAAGTATTCTAATTATAAGGTAAGATCATGTTAATTTAAAACCCGCATAAGTAAAATTGAAACTTCAAGAAGAACAAATTGGTCAAAAATGTTTGCATTACGTGCGAGGTATTAACAAAAATGAATACCACTTTACTATATCTATACCTTAAATCTGTTTACTTTTCTCTGGATAAAAACCTGCAATTTATTCTATAAACTTTTTGGTCGTAACAACTAACAATGATCAAATGTATATGTAATATCTACATTTAATTTCGATCCAATAATAATAAATAAATAGTGTCTAATAATAAATAAAGGGGCCTCTACGTGTTGGTCTTCCCATGGCCCCACGCAAGCCCTCCAAAATCCGGGTCATTTTTATGGCCCGTGGTCTTCAGAAATAATAAATAGTGCAGAAATTGTCGTCTTTAAAATAAATGTTACCGTTATTTTAGGAAGCGAGAAGCTTTTCTCATACAGGAAAAGTCCACAAATGGAACAGCTTACAAACTTTGGGAATAATCGCATAGGGTAGTTGTTAGGCAATGTCTAGCCATGCCGCCTTCGCCAGGTACCGGTCGAAGGGAAAGGCCCAAGAAATGCTGGCTTGACATTGTGAAGGATGACATGCGTAATGTCTTAAAACGGGGATGCTGAAGACCGCGCGAAGTGGAGTAGGAAAACAGACCCTGGGCGTCGGAGTGAACGCTCCTATCGCAACCGGGATTTAACGTTCGCATGATGATGATGATGGTAGTTGTCAGTCAAATGAACTGAAATATATTTCACCATCTTACAAAACACCGAAACCATCTAGATTTTGTATGATCGTTGCAATTTATGACGTCACAACTGTAACGAGTCAAATAGCATATTAAGGTAAACTACCCTTGCTGGCATGTCATTTATTCCAGATACTATTTTTTTAGGAGGTATACAATAATATTATCATTTTGTGTGGCTACAAAGAAATATCAAGATTTCGTAATTTTTTGAATAAATGAGGGTGACAATCTCTGGGAGGAGGGGGGTGCCAACAAGGGTAAATATTTTAATAGTAGATTGCTAGGTATTTCCACACCCGCTCTTTTATGTGAACGTTGTATTAGAATTTATTACAATATAAAATATATTATCTAGGTACCCAATTGATACATAAACCAGTCATCCCGTAATCGCAAGTTAGCTACCACAAAAATCGAGTGAATAACTAGTGACAAAAACATTCAGAAAACGATTTAAAATAGTTCTAACCGCATGGCTGCAGTTTTAATCATGTGACAACGTAGCGAGTCTGGCGCCTCTGCTCTAGACAGTTTAATTAACCCACATGGAGTTTTCACGATGATGTTTCGCGTAAACCTTAACAAGAAGTACCTTTGTGCATTCAAATAATAATAAGACAAAATAAATAATTGAACAAGAATTAATTTGAAATGTTAAAAGAGAGTATCGATTCAGAAATATTCACATGCCTAAATTGAATAAACAGCTATATGTCCTATACATATAAGCACCAGACCATCTAGTGTAACTCAGTTTTGTGTGAATAAATTAATATTTCATTTATTTCGATCCCGATTAAAATTTTCAAATATCTTAATTACCGCCGTTTATAATTCTTAATAGCTCAAACTTCGCACGTTCAAGTAAATCGCTGTATTTCATAACTAGCGTTCACACTGAAAGAGACAAATGCTTCATTCGCTTAAACAATATGTCAATTGATATTATCGTCTTACTTTATTCGTGTCAGTTATTGGCAATGTCAGGAATAAGTTCCAAACATTACTTGTACTTTCAGTAACGAAAATCCCTATTTATAATATTATAAATGCGAAAATAACTCTGTCTGTCTGTTACGCTTTTACGGAAAAACTATTGGACCGATTTGGCTAAAATTCGATATATATATAATTTTAATACCGAGGATGGAAAAGAGATACTTTTTATCCCGGATAATGGGATAGATTTTGATATAGATTTATGTAAAGGTTATTCCAGAAAGTAGGGTAGGTTTTTTTGTGATTTGCCATTTTCATCATTTTGGTTATTTCGGTCATTCCAGTCATTTCGGCCAGTTTGGTCGTTTCAGCTATTTCGATCATGTCAGCCATTTCAGTAATTTCGGTCATTTGGTCGTTTCGGTCATTTCGGTCATTTTGGTCATTTTGATCATTTTTGTCATTATTAATATTGTTGTCATTTTGTCATTTATGTAGTTAACAGATAGATAGGCGGGGTATATATAACTAAAACTAGAATGGGTTGAAATAGAAGATGAAAGTTTGTATGGGAGATCAATCATTTCTCAAGTTTATAGATCTAAATATTTACCGACTATAAAAACATGCGATATTAACTCGATCTCTGTCTGTTAAGCTGTCATGGAAAAACTACTAGGTCTACTGGATCGGTTTTGCTGTAATTTTGTTTAAATGTAGTTTTAAGACCGAAAAGGGGCATAAATACTTTTCAAGCCGAGAGACGGGATAGTTTGCGATATAAATGAACCTTCCACGGGCAAATAGCACTAACATAAAAATTTAATACAATGTAACTTGTATTAACGCCTGCTCTTTAAACAAGATGCACGTACCAGGGTTTGACCCGCGGCGCAGCCGCGGGATAAACTCTATTCTTGTAATAAAAATTAAGTAAGTTTTATTTTAATATATCTCTTTAAAATAATCGTTCGCAAAACTCTTTGGTTACCAAGACGAACTTCATCATTTTTAATTATTTAACACGAAATAAAAATACTAGAAATAACAATTGATAATAAAAATGTAAGTCTGAGAAAGCCCCTAAATTATTATAATATTATTAACCGACCTATATATTTTTATGTTTAGCCAGAGGGATCGCTTGCTTGCACAAGGTATGCTTTTTTTCTATCTATACTAATATTATAAAGAGGAAAGATTTGTATTTTTATATGTTTGTAACAAATAAACTCAAAAACTACTGAACCGATTTCAAAAATTCTTTCACGATTAGAATGCTACATTATCCCAGATTAATATAGGCTATATTTATTACTAGAAAAAATTAGGGAACCCTACTAAAACTTCAATAATGTAACCCAAGGTATAAAAAAATTAGTTTGAGTGGGTCCAGAGATAGTTTAGATTTCTAATTAGACTCTAGATTTTTATTTTTTCAGGGCAAGACAACGTCTGCCGAGATTGCTAGTTTATGATAAAGAAAAACAACACTACTACTTTCAACCAAGATCTTTTTACCAAATCGGACAACAATCGGAACTAATAAGTTTCTTTTAAACTTCATGTACCAATTAATAGATTATCAGAACCAAGTAAGTTTACAAACATGTTATGTGTGTAACAATGAATCTAAAATGTGACTTCTAGCGAAGAGAGTGGAACCAACCATCAAACTACATGTGCAAGTAATGATATTATCTTTCCTAGTAATACCTACTAGGAAAGATAATACCAGCTTCTTGCATGATATTTGCTATAATACAATATAATGAGCCCTCAACTAAAGAGAACCATGTCTGCAGACTGCGACTGATTATAATAAAAAAATAACCTTTGTATAAACATGAAGCAAGCTCAAGTTTCAAGAAGAAAACTTATCTATTCAGCTCAAAACTTTATACAAAGTATGCATAAAAGCTAAGTTTGCGACTTTATCTTTTGGAATGCACACAGTTTTATGCGCAAAATAGGAAAGTTCTAAACACAGACTTTGTAAATGTATAAAAAAGCTCTCAACATATATATCTCACATATAATGAAGACCGCAATCGGCACTATAGATAATAAATTTATAAGTTCTTACGGGTATTCATTCAGAAAACGTCTTATATGGTTTCCTGTTGAAGTATAATCGAGTAATAGATACAGCCTAGATTTAGAACTAAGCATTCCTCTTTGTAAACTGACCCATGTCTGGTTATTTTTCCCAAAAATAACTTGCAGATTTCATTGTTACGTTAAAATATATACCCATGTCTTTGTAGCCATTAATGTATTCAAAACAATAGTGACTTTATTATTATGGTTTTAAACTTACACACAGAGCACAGACTTAATCTATAAAGATAATATGTTCGTCACTTGAAATGATTATAATAAGTAATACTTCAAATCAGCGTCACTAATATATGAGATATATCACTAAAGCCAAAATGACATTGGTTCGTGGAATAGAAATGGAGCAATAAAAGTATAAAAAATAATATAACTTAATAAATAACTAACTATCTAACTGCTGTAGCTCAACGACCCAAAATAAGTCCTAAGACTTTATTCTCAAATCCTTTCGTCGTTCATTTTCGTCCGATCAGCCCGAAAGAGTTGGTGAAATTTTAGATAGAAGGAAGAAAGAACATAGATTTCTTTAGTTACAATAATATAGTCTATATAATAGAAACAAGAAAGCAAGAAAGAAAAACATTTATTCCCAATAATATAAAAATGAATGAAACATACTACAGATAATGCATTTAAATATATATAAAACAAATGCGTAAACAGTTCTAAAACGAAAACGAACTACGAAAGACGTCTGAGAGTAAGCCCTCTGGCCTCCGAAATGAGAATACTCCACTCCTTTCTGCCCTGCGCTGTCTCCTGCCAGTCATAGGCTTGAAGCCCGCGCACTTCAGCCTCCACTACGTCACTCCAGCGATATCTGGGGTTAGTTTATTTATTTATTACAATTTAGTTCTGGAACACATAATCAGAAAAGTACTAGTACTTCAAACTGGGGTTGAACTGAATGGAAAGCATATAGTTATAAGCTATGCGGATGACCTAACCTTATTGGGAACCTGCCGCAGAGACGATACTAAACCCGCCATGCTTCTGGAAAAAGAAGCGTTAAAAGTAGGACTCGGGATCAACCACAATAAGACTGAGTATTTCCATATGAGACGCTATATATAATAAGATGACGGAGATTAACCTAAGCAGAGCTTATTTTGTAATGCATGTAAAATGATCTCTTTTAATAAAATTTTAATTACTACTAATTAGTTATGTGTTCCTAAAATATCAACACGTTTATAGTTCATAACTTTAATATTTATTTTACCACATTGACACAATGACCTAGGCAATCGTGTTCGCCTAAGACTATGAGTTCTGACATAATAAAAAAATCAATAGGGACTATTTAAATTTAATAGACCAATACGACTCTGAGTGCCATAGAAAGATAGGCAATATTTATTTTATATCTATCCTACAAAAATATAACACCATAAAAACATTATATAATACAATAATTATATACATTAGTTTTCTAATGATAATATCAGTCCCAAAGCGATAATTGCCGAGCCTATCATCATAAAATACGGCAATAAAAAATACCAACATTAAATACCGTGAACTTCAAAGTGCCTGACATAACTTTATCACTTAAATTTCAATAGATTGGCTACCAAACTTCCAGCCAATGAACTATCCCGTAGATAAAAACACCCTCCTACGCGAAAGCAACCTTATTCAATAAGCGGTTTAATAAAACCTTATTGTAAGTTTATATGGTTTTGATAAATATTTGATACATATTTAAACAATTTGAAATATATCTCTTAATCTGTTCATCAAAACATATTTAGATTTAACCTGCTTCCAAAAAGAATCTTGTATTTGCTGTAAAAATTAAAAATAATTTGTATAAATAAAGATGAAATGACGTACGTTGTGGTAAGCGTTCATTTACGAAATTTACCATGCCAGGAATCGAACCTGGGAACTATGCATCATATAAGCTAATCGGGCAAAAGCTTAGGACAGTCAACCACAGAGGCCGAAGTATTGTGTCTATTGTCATGTTTAAGTGATCTCTTTCGATTTTATGCCAGAATCTCAGTTTTTTGTTTATTTATTTCCCACAAAAAATAATTATAAAAACAAGAAAACCTGAATTAAAAGAAATAGGAGTTCAAAGTTAGTTAAAAACAGTCAATGAATATTAACTATATATTAATGGCGATGAAGTGTAATATTATGATTAATCCATTTGTCATTATTACCGAAAGGCTTTGAATGGAATAATAATGGATGATTAGTTATTAATAACTAATACGGCAAATTTTGTCACCAATTTATCCAGTAATAGGTAAATAATAATTTAATTTAATAAATAAATAAATCGGCAGACAAAAACACACACTGTATATCCCCAAATGAAGCAAGTTACGCTTGTGTTATGGGTAATATACAACGGACCATTCTGGGGTCGATCCCAAACACCCAGACCATAGTAAATAACGGAGAAAATACGTTCCCGAAATTTACTATACCAGGAATCGAACCCGGAGCCTCTGCGTTGCAGTGAGGTAAGCCGGCAAGGGCTTAGCCCGCTCAACCACAGAGGCCGATACATGAAAATGCGACGGGTGACTTTAATTTATACCAATAAATAAAATTGTTATTTCCCTCTATTATTTCAAAATAAATCTGAATATCTACGATAATGATACTGAATAGCTATTAATACGAGGCTTAACCATAAATAACCATTTTTAAAATGTTGTCTGTTAGTCTATCTATACGTACCAATGTCTCAAATAGGTTCCAAAATGGCTTTAGAGATTTCAATAAAAATTTAGGAATTAAAACCGAAATTTTATCTTAATTCCGTGTATTTTGATATCTTGCAGTTATATATAATAATAGGATATGCCCGCTACTTCATCCACGCTTGACTTGATATTTCCGCGGGATTCCCGGGATAAAAAATATCACACATTTTCTTACATTAAATTTGCTATCGATTAGTAAAAAAATCGCATTGGAATTTGTGAAAAAAATCAATTTGGCCAATTTAAATCAGTCCCAGAAAAATTTCCGCGGGATCCCCAGCATAAATAGTAGCGCAAAGTCTAAGAATTTGCTGTCGGTCAGCGAAGACGGCATTGAAATCGGCCCAGTAGTTTTTACGTGAATCCCGAACAAACGGTGTTCTTCATTGTTTATATAGTTTATTCCAGTTGTTTTTTTATATAACTTTAATGTACAGACACGGCATGTTTAGATTTTTATAATATTATAGATAACAAAATTCTAAGCATGACGTGTTTGATGCCGTGATGTACACTGAGGCTTTAAAAAAAAACAACTGGAGTAGACTAAATATAAACGACGTCAAATTACTTGTCTGTTTATTCGGGAGTCACGCAACACTACTGGGCCAATTTCGATGCGGTTTCCACTGATCGAGAGCTAATTCTTAAACTTGAATTTTGCCCTACTGCTTATTCTGGGAATCCCGCGGGATTTTTTCTGGGAATGACTTAAAATGGCCAGATTGAAAAAAATCGAATTCCAATGCAATTTTTTCACTGATCGATAACAAATTTTATGTAATAAAATGTTTGATACTTTTTATCCCAGGAATCTCACGGGAATTTTCCCGGGAGCGGTTTTAAGTGTTCGGTTGCATAGAAATTAGCTTATTCCGACACAGATTCTACTAAAACGATAGCTTATATTCTTTTTTAAATGCTGCGATACTATGCGTTCCAGGAATCCCGCGGGAATTTTTCTTGGTTATGGTACAAATTAGTTAGATTGCATAAATATTAGCTGATTTCAATACGATTTCCCTAGAACAATAGTCCTTTTCAAGTGATGCGATACTTTATATACCGGGAACCCCGCCGGACTTTTCCCGGGAGTGTTTTAAAGTTGGTATTGTACGTAAAAATTAGCTGATTCCGATTCGATTGATACCAAAACAAAATAATCCGGAACTTTTTATATTCCCCGGGATTTCCTAACTTCAAAACCATGTGTTATTGAGATATGACAGTTTCTGTTTTTATTAGAAATCTTTAGTAGATCTAGATATGTATGCCTTTACTAACAATATTTACCTCTGGTTTTTACGGGAATCTTCAGAATTAATGTATTTTCATACTAAAAATCCGTTGGTCTGCTGAAAATACCCTTGGATTTTAATTACTGGCAAAATAACTGTAATCTAAGTTACCCGTCAAATGTGGACCACGTCGCGGGCAATCCTAGTTAGATAGAAATGTAATGCCTGAAGCCCGCGCAAACGAAGTGGCGGATACAGCTAGCAAATAATAATTATGCAACATCCAGCATCATTAAAATGTCGACACTAAGAACTCCTACCCCCTTATTCATAATAGTTATACGAGGATTACAAAATCGTTAAAAAGAGTTAATTAAAAGGGTTTTCGCATCGCATTCTGAATTGGATTATACAAACACTTTTTATGGACCTATAAACCTCGTATAACTATTATGTATACCTAAGGGGGTTAGTGTATAGGTTAACGCAATATTATACCATATTTATGACAGTTTCATCAATACAGGATCATTTTTGTAATCTACACCCACTCACAGATTATAAAGTCCCACACAAATTGTCTATTATTACCAACACCAAAGATATTTTAACACCGATTGAAGAATAATATTAAAATTAAAATGGTGATTGCCTTCAATATCAAATGCAGGTTTTTCGTGTTAATATGATAATTTCGTTTTTATAACGTAGTTTAAAATGTATACAAGGGCCATAAGTATTCAATATAAAATTACCAGCAGTAATAAAATTATTTTTATTCTGAAGCATAAATTACAAAACGACCCTTGAGATATAAAATTAAATATGTAAATAGAACATTTTTTATGAAGGGAATTGAAAAACCGCGGTGTAAATACAAGAACGACAGACTTTGAGGGGGTGGGCTTAAAAAGGATCTCCCTGGGACGAGGCAGACTGCCGACCGAGGGGCGAGCGATGCAATTTCGAGCTGCATTTTGTAGATTTGCGGACACTAAAGAATAGAAATCTTTTTAGGGTACCATAACTATTTTGTCTCCGTCCTTCAGTCATTTTTCTAGAAAACTACGAACTTTGTATAGACGAAATTCAGAAATAATATTGTTACATACCGTCAAAGATAAGCCGCACAGCCTATTGTAAGCGCAGCTTATTGTCCTTTTCTAGTAATCGACGAATCCTTTGTCTTTTGAATTTGTAGTTAAGAAAAACATGCTATTGTCAATTTACTTGTTTTATAACCATCATTAGCGTCGAACTATAATCCCTATTGTTATTATATTCGACTTTGTGGACGTTCGCAGGTGTGCAAATTAGTGTTTCTTAGAAGCTTAGTGTGCGCAGCCAACTTCTTTGTACTGTGTAGTTAGTATAAGACGATGCCCGAATGGAGGGGCGGGGCAGTTAAGCGAGGACTACGAAGCGAGTAAGACGTTTTCTAGTACTCTCGATTAGCGATATAAACGACGGACTTTGTGCGTTCGAATTGTATTGAATAGTGCAGTGTGAACTGGTTGCATCCAGTGTTATTTGTATTCGTTTTATACGTGTTTTTACAGTTCTAATAAATTCTATAGTAGTTCCAACGGCATTTTTAATTCGAGTCCTGTAGCTTGTAACAATATGTATATTACATAAATTCCGCTACACAATACTATAGCGAAATTGGGAAAAATGTCTGCCGTACATGTATCCATCAGTCATTTTTCTAGGAAATTGCTGGTTATGTATAGATGAAATTTAGTAATAATATCAATAATATGTAATTTACTATTTATTATATTTCGCTACATAACATATATTCACTATAGTGAAAAAACAAAAATGTAGAGATTGAAATATAAGCCTACATGTAAATAAAGGTCCATTTACATGGAGAGAGTTTCTTGCCTCCAAAATACGATTGTCCAAAGCAAGATAAAAAAATATTATGTAAACAAAACATACGATATCGTAAATGAAGGGCGATAATCGCCTGGTCATAGAATGTGGACGTCTCTGTGTAAACAAAATACAAAATATCGTGCTCATCCCCGAGCTCGAAAGGCAAGTCTCGCATTCAAATCGGTTCAAACTGATTTGTACGATACTCGCAAGAACTTGAAAAAATGTCATACGACTTCTAGTTTAGACAAGTCGAGAAATCGTAGGCGAATATCTCAACTCTATTTGTGTCGTAGTGTAAACAAAACTCTTGGTGATAATCACCTTACGATTATCGTATAACGTACTCGTAGACAAGCTTTTGTTTTTTGATTGAATGTAAACATTTCAATGGGATTATTGTCTAAAGAGTGTCGTCTATGAAAATAGTACAGTTTTCGCCCCAAAACGTGCGAATAACTCTCTACATGCAAATGGCCCTTAAGCCTTGTTTGTTTTTCAATGTAATACATGATATTCGTGTGGTACCTATATTAATCAGATCTTAAATGTTTATCAAGGTGTTTTTTAATATTTTTTTATTGATCTCGATAGATAGATAGATATTACCTTCCACAGTCGTAAAATCTGTCTTTGAAAATGAGAACAAATTTTGGGTTACAGACTTACAAGCATATTTTGAACGAAAACTGATTTCAATAAGATTTTTTTGGGTCTGTAGCGAAATGACGAAAACAATAGAAGTTTTTCACGTCTACGGAACCGTTCATAGTTCGTGAACTTTTTATTCTTTTTAGACATGCTTGCTCAACGTTACAATAAGTCTTCACCACAGGTCGTCTCTGTCGCAATAATGTTAAAAAGCTTCCTTTTGTTGAAGCTATTGGAAGGAAAAATTTACTTGGTAATTAAAATAGCACTGTTAGGTACCGAGAAGAAAGTAATTAAAGATTTAATTGTTAGTGCAAATATGCATTTCTAACAGAAGCCTAGTCGCCTGACACTTGTAGCTCTGCAGAGTTGGCATCCATCCAAACGCCACTTTTGTACTCAAAATAATATTCGTGTATTCCCTACTATATGCAATAACGACGTAGCTTGAATACAAATTCATGTTTATGAGAAAAAATAAAACATCCTATCGTAGCGAGACTTACGTATTGATTGTAGCGAACACGTTTGATTAAAAATGAACTTTTGAAATATTCGTTGCCATTGATACAGTCCGCACAGTCCGCAAATTCTTTACGCGTTGTGCTCGTTGATGCATAAATAAATTATATCGGTGTTTTAAAGGGTTGCACTTTTATTAAAATGTTAATGAAGATCGTATAAAATAATTTATCTATCTTCTATAATATAATAAATCTGTAAATGATCCTACATCAGGGGGGCAATAATTCGGACCAGCACATTCCGAAAATGCAACGTTTAGAATTTTTGTCTGTCTGTCTGTTAGAGAATGACGTAACAACTTCTGAACAGATTTAAATGAAAATCGACACAGAGCTAGCATATGTCTCGGTTCATAACATAGGATACTCTTTATCCCGATAAATGACAATCCTACAATTATTATCCACTTCTAACCAGTATTTTTTTTTAAATAAAATTTCACAACAAAACCTTAACGCTTCCACCGGAATCTCGAATCATGACTGATTAAAATATTTACAGTAAATCTAACAATCATTACTATCAGAAGAATCCAAACAAAACAATCATAATTGTGACCATTGATTTTGTTGCACGATTTGTTTACAAAATAATTAATAAACAACTTTATTGAGCAACATGAGCTTAAGAAACTAGACAAGGATTTAATTCGATAGAACACCTTTATGATCGTGTTGTGGACGCATGATACCTTCTAACAAATATATTGTGTATACGTAACACCACAATATTAACAGTCGCAAATAGTGGTAGGTACTCAACCCGACTTCAAACAATTTTGTCTGATGCACAACTGTACTTGAAATCTGTAGAGCTCTGCTTCTGATTAAACTCAGTCGTTGCCGCGCCGCTTGTTTTTTCTCTATTTGCAAAATGTTTAAGTCCTTGTGATATTCCGCCAACTAGTACGTATTTTGCTTTTCCATACTCATTCGTAGTTTTTAAGCTTAAAAGTTTAATTCTATGTAAAAATATATGTCTACTGAATCTGTATTTTTACGAAAATGTTTTTGTAATCATTAAACCTGTAAGGAGATATATAACTAAAGTTATTATAGACTTTAAAGTATCAGTTTCGTTGTTCTTAAATATTTATATAAGAACTTTTTATAGATATAGCAGTAGGTATCGAAACTTTTTTATTAAGTAGGTACTTTCATCATCAGGTCTTCGGCTCCCTTGGGTGGAGTTGACTGGGGTGTCGAGTTTTGAGTAAGTACTTTAAAATTTAAATTATTTATATATTAATTAGAATAACATTCGAAGTTCATTAACAAAAATTCATCAAGACTACCCATGTTCAGAGGCACTCAGAGGGCTGTTTTATATTTTGCACGTGACAGAGCCGTCAATTATCTGGACACGTTTTCCTCTGGCATTAATCTGGTATATACTCTATAATTAGATGTTGCACTTATAACCTACCTATAATAGCTAGAATTGAAATTGATCAAAAATGGATTGCACCAGGGCATTATGCAATCTGTTCACTTAACTAGGTTAGGCATGCTTAACAAACTTATTTCTTTCGCAGGTCACGTGTGACTCTTCACGCTTGTATATTCTGATGTTGCACACAAGATCCAACTAAATGTTGATTGATGGTGTGTATTGTATAACTTTGGCGCACGAGTGGCGGCTTGCCTGCACTGAATTATCCATTAGATGCCTGACGCCCTCAAAACAATGCATTTGAAACTCCCGCATTGAATTATGCTATTGTTGGCGCACATTGGGATTAATTAATGAAAGAACCCTTTTAGGATCATTAATTAGTTTTATCTGTAGTGATAAGTCACATTTCATGCCATTTTACGCTATTGCTCCTGTACATATATGAAGATACAGATACAATGCACAATAACCAAATTCGTAGTCAATAAAACGTTCTTTGAAAATATTTCGGACATCTCGGGAAGCACGACCTTAATCCTAAAATTTGTAATACTTCGATAGATTTTATTATTAAATCAAAATCAAATATGAAAGTTCAATCTGTTTTACTATATCATTTTAACAATTTTCAAGTGTTTATAGCTAACCTTAAGTTTTATAACTAACTATAATATAATAATTATGATAATGTAAAATTATAATGTCCGATGGAAACAAATAATATAAATATCTTAAGGTGAATATTATCATTCCGATTTAAATAAATCTAGGTAACCTATTATTATTCAAACACTTCGATATTTTAATAAAATAAGTTTACCGGCTGTATGTAATGGTAGGTACAAGACATAATTTCAAATTTACATATTCATGATTCCAAATGCCTTAAATTCATATAAATCCCATCGTTTTAGAAAAGCTGATGTATTTTCAACAAGGAAATAATGTTCCCTAAAACTGTATTCCTTTAGCACGAATATCGATTTAGTCCCGAATCGCAAGTAGCAGCTGAATTCCCTCACTGACTCGTCTCAGTGGGATAAAGTTGCCCTACCCTCTCAGTTTTTCTAATACATAATAACTTTTATATGTAGGTACACACCTATTCTCATTACAGTACCATTCCACTCCCCCTAATGGCTGCGAACAATGCCATAAACAGTAACCTATACATCGTTTTGTATGATATTGCTAGATGGATTACGTCGAGGCCAAATCACCCTTATCCATCACAATGGAGACATGCTTAAGCTTATGTACCAAATTACTTTTACGTTTGTTTCACCTTGTGTTTTTTGTTCGATCCCACATATCAGTGTCTTAACAAAAAGTGAACAAGAGAATTGAACCCAGTTATTCAGATATGAACCAATTAAATCGATTTTAAAGAAATCATATTTTAAAATTTAGGTAATAATTAATTATACTCATGATGCAATTAAGTAAATTAAAATTGGACCTAAGATATCCTAAACATCTGTACATATATGTAACATTTATGTATTTATTACTAAAACGTAAGTAGGTAATCATATCTACTATGTATTATGTAGACCACCATCGCCATTATAATATCAATTCATTCCTAGGGTTATCTGGAAGAAAAGCTTTTTAGCGATAAGACCTCCCTCCCTTTGTGCACAATTAATTTTAGTTTGTAAGTTTATTTTTCTATTGGTGCATAATAAAGAGTTATCTATTTACCTTATCCATTTGGGAACGGAGAAAAATACTAATTCCTGCAGCTGGGTGTATCGTAAGAGGCAACAAAACACCTCATAACATAGCCAGATGGTAGGGCATTTACCCGTCTGGATGCCACCATAACGTTGTGTTCAGGCATTAGTGACCAGATACGAACCCCAACGAGGACGATAAAACATTGGTAGCACGTTTGTTGTTGCAAATGTCCATAGGCACGGTAGTTACTTTCCAACAGGTGAACCCTCAAACTGCCTGATACACCTACTCCAGAAATTAAAAAAACCCTTTGTGGATTCCTTGGGCCGTTTTGCTGTGTAGCAATCTACTACATTCTAATTATTTCAGTTGAGTTTTAAAATTACTTGTACAGAGCTTATATCAAATTTTAACCGATAGTAAGACAAATGAACAATCGGTAACATATAGGAACCAGCCATTAGTGACAATAAACTACAATACTCGTATTCATGTTACTTTATAATTATTTTCCTCTTTGTATTTACTTTATTACTTTAAACGGGTTTGTTTCACATAATATTTTCTTAAGTTTTCGCGACTACTATACATAATAAGCTATCTTTGTTTTCCGCGCTCACGGCTACTGAAAAGTGGCCGAAACGTCGAAATAAAGTACCTACCGCTCTTAAAACCGTTAAAACGTAGTTTTGTTATTGTGTTCGGTTCATTTATTTTTGATAATTTATTCGGTTGGTGCACTTAGGCATAAGTTGGTTGAATTAAGATTTCTTATTCGGTTGGTGCACTTAAACATAACTTGGTTGAATTAAGATTTCTTGCTTCTTCACGTTCGGCTAATGAAGACAGTATATTGAAAGCTTTGTAATTTATTTAGAGCATTTAGTTTACCTGTCATCTAAACATTGTCCAAATACTTAGCTGGTGTGTTATTAAATTAATTTTCTTGCATCGCAAATTAAATTAGGTACTGTTTTATGTATCTTTCACTTAGTACAGTCCCTAAAAGGTACTTGTAAATAAAGTTAGCGGCACTCTGAACGTGCTTTTACTACGTTACTTTACCATCTAAGTATGTAGGCGGCCGTGTAACAAAACATTTTAGCATAATAAAGACCATTTTATTAATAAAAGCTTTGTGTGTTTATCAGGTTACAAAAAGCTTTTCTAGAGCATGCACCACATATGCCAGCATCGTAAGAAATATGGATCTTTGTTAGGCTGCGATTGAATATTTATAAAAATTCAATATATGTGTACTTTCGATCCGCGGTATACAGCACGAGTGAGTTTGAAACGATGTTTGTTTTGAAAATTGGTGAATTTATTTTTGATAACGGGATTGAATATAGGCTATTTTATACTTAAAAATGGAATAGTTTCCGAGGGATATGCTTAGAAAGTATTTGCTAGCGGAGCCACGTGAAAAGTTATAATAGATTAAAAATGAATCGTAGAAATGTACGCGCATAACTTGAGAACGACAATATCGTTTTTGATGCAATTTTTTGTGTGTGTTTGAGTGCGTCCCCATGTGGTTTAGATTCACAATTGGAACCGGTAAGAAGCACTAGAATCGGGTCTACTCGATAGCACTAGAATAGAAAAACATCTGCCGGGGCCGCTAGTAGATTATAATACAATACAAACTCATTGTCATGGATAAAGGGCTAAAGTATTATGATTTTTAAATAAACTATTATAAAAAAATCTGTACTCAAATTAAAGACCAGTATCTAAGATAATATCTTCCACTGTTATATCTTGGTATATACATCAGCACTGCGCAGTGACATTTTGATGAACGACCTGTCGACATGTCGCCTCTGTGTGTCTATCACAGAATATTTGTATGACCCTATGCTTGTTCAGGCGTCCAATCATGCCGACGCACACTGTCTATACCTGTGTATTAGATTTATAAACGTTTACACTTTTACCTTGCATTGTAGGCACTCTTTGATTTTCCACTTAAATAATTCTTAATTACAATGATTAAAATAAATATGTGTAATAATAAATAAATAAAATATAATATAAATATAATAAAATATTTTTATTATATTTATTTTATTTTTAATTTGAGCTAGGTTAAATTACAATTTAATTTTAATGTAGGTATATTTTTTTATTAATTGTTTAAAAAAAATTAAAACAACCCGGTTAAATCCGTCAAAAAGTATATAACTATTGCTCACGCAAACAAACATTGCAGAATTTCATACGTGCAAATAAATTGGTAAAAGGCCGCCTTATCGCTAAAAGCTATCTCTTCCAGGGAACCTCAAAGAATATAGATATATTATTTAGAAGATAATTATGTAAAAATATATAACAAAGGGAGTAATTTCGTTGACTATACAATAGCTAGCAAAAGTCAATCAAAGTTGATTTTGAGTAACGACATCACGAAACCGTGGAATGAAAAATGGTAACTGATGTTTGTTAACGGAAGTCGCGTGCTGTTTCTAATTTGAATGAAAATACACTACCTATATATACATAGTACATACATACAAAATTTCCTTTAATCAGCGATTCTTTAGAATCTTTCATCATTATTATCATATTATAATCATTCAACGGTCGTCATACTTAGATGCCTAGACTTATTTTCTGCACAACTACAAACCGAGCAGGACATAAAAATAATCTATTTTTTACCTTGTATCATCAGTGTATTTAATATCCTACCTATTTGATGGCTTAGAAGAAGAATACACAAGAATGCCAATTGCCTAGTAAAAAACGTATTTTTAAAAACCTTCTTCATGATTAAATGGCACCACACTTTAGTAGTGTTTTGCTTATGAACGTTGTATTTTCAAAATATATTTTTTAGACATATTATATAGTTGTTAATCAGTGTAAGCACAATCACTGTTAAACGATTTATGTAGGTGTTACTGATGATCAACAATGGCTAACTCTGTTGTGACTTGGGTATTTAACTGAAAAATACATAAATCATAATGCTCATTGTCTAAACTAGAAGTTACTGTTGAGTATTATTTTTCAAGAAATGATAGAGAAGGGAAATTCAAAGTAAGTATGTCCTTTCCCAAGTGCAGTGAGCTTAAAATTTAGGTATAACGCGACAGGCTATCGACATATTCCCCTTACTTGATCATGGATGGGGGACAACTCCCCCGTCCATCCGACATGACAACGCCAGCCACTTAATTCCGTCAGCATCATAGGCGCGTTCAAGTGTGACACGCATCCTGCTGAACATGACGTATTTAAGTATAATTTCAATAATATTGTTGAGGAGGAAAAATTTGCAGTTTTTTGTGCAACGCCTCTTAAAATTTAGATGTAAACTTAACGAGACGACCAATTTTTTGTGACAAAAAAATTTATCTCATTCCTATTTTTTATGACCAGGCATTTGGACACCTCCTTACTTTATTTTAAAATTGATTTTGACTAAATTAAGTTTATTTATCAAGAAATGTTACATAAATAATTCCGTAATATAGATAGAAAATAAATAAGCACTTCATAATAAGTAGCAGCACGATCAGTGAGAACAAAAAGTGCGCAGCTGCCAAAATATCAATCTGCCAAGTGGATCGAGTATCGACTCGTTCAAGTGTAAATAAAGCTTAAAAATCACTTCGGTGCTTCCACTCTCATCCCTCTTTGAAGCGTTTCCAAAATGGAATATTTGACATGGATGAAAACCGACGTAATATTAAACAGTATGATCGTATCGATTCCTACGCCGCTATTTTAGTCTGCGTACACACCTGTACCCCCATAATGATCCGATCTCCATTATGTTGCACCGATATATAGAATTATAACTATTTGGATGCACCATTTATGTGATCATGTGAAATATAAGACTTCGTGCATATCTCTATCTATATCATCGATGCATGTATGGGCGTAATAGACTTCGTGTTTTATATTTTCGTCAATGTTTAGGTAATATATTCATCCAAATTTGAGCATGATAAAGAATTGAACAAATAGTGCACACATATTGAAAGCATGACACACTCCGTCCACACAAAAAATATTCTGAATAAAACCCTCGTCGTTTCACCACAACGCAGATCTTATAGGGCACCATGATCATAATTATTAATCAGCATTTTAAGCTTGGGTTCAAACCAGTATCATTGTGAAAATGTGGTGGCTGTTGCGTTACATCGATAGTAGGATCGCTAGTTTGGATGCAAAATACTATTTTGTCCATATTAAAGATACACCATCATGTAACGCCTCGATGCAGCGGTGATCTGATACGCTACGCTACGATTATCAGTTGAGCGCATCAACTCCATAAATAGAATATTTTATGATCAGAAGTCGCTTAGAAAACTATAAACTTGTATTAATTGTCTGTTACGCGATAGATGGAGATAACATTTACTAGGACCTCACGGTGTGTTTAAGGCTATGTAATAATTGACGATAACTATGTACGAACCGATAAGGTATTGTATAATGTTTATTATGCAACGCTATATAAATATTAACGACGCGCTATTGTCCCTATCCAGGCACATGACGTGCAAACTTTAGATGTCGTGGATCGATTGATGGTACTCTTATGAATTGTTTTTGTTTGAAGACAAAATCATAAAGCCCGGCCACCCTAATGGGCCGAAATAATGCAATAACGTGAATGTTATCCGAATTTCCCTCATCATAGGCGTTCGCAAGGGTCGAATATGGACCGTTGGGTTTGAGTGGTGTCGGCAGGCCGGAGTAATCTCTTCGGCCACAGTCCGGACACGCGCACACGATTGATGACAGATTTCCCTTGATTCACTGTATAAAAATGCGTATCACGACGCTTACTAAGGGTATTAATGTTATACAATAATAATAAGTAATAGCGTTGATTGTAGATAATAGGTTTTATCACAAAAACGCAGGAATAAGACGGTTCAACTTTTAATATCAAATAGAATTAAACCTATATTTTTATGTTTAAATCTTGTTTAACACACTTTTGTACACATTATTTTCAGCCCTTCATATAAAAATTCCACATCGCATTAATCTTTATCTTTAAGAACATTAATCTTCTTCCTCTCAATCTTTCATCCACAGATGCAACTTTCGAATAATGTCTTATGTACTCTATTCTTGTGGTATCAATTTTCATAATACCACACATCCACTTAACCTTCGCATCTAATCATATATTCAAAAAGATCTAAAAAAATCAAAAATTAAGTAAGTACATTAAACAAGTAACAAAAATTAATAGTCGCCCCTAGGATATAAGCATCCCTAAAACCTTTCAAATATCTACATAGGTACCTAACCTTAATTTGAGTTCATAATAAAAAGAAACTAATATTTTCTGTAAACAATGAATGATATTACGTATTCTGTTAAACGCATAACAAAGGAAAACGTGAGTTCCGTGTCCTTACCCTCAACAGGTTTCTTACTAACGTTCAAGTTGTAAACATCCAGCTACTTAACAATGTTTGTGAAAGGCTATTTGATGCCCGAAAACAGACAGACGATGAGATCCTGCTAGTACAACCATGTATGTAAACACACGCATTTTACGAGAGAATTAAACTTCACGTAATAATGTTAAAGTAAATATTATTGTTCAGGGCATAGTAAAATAGCGATCTTTATGAATGGGCGGTCATATAAAATGAATAGGTTGAATATCATACATGTAATATATTATGTTTATGTAGTAGAAATTATTCGCTATTGTTATCGTACAAGAGAAATATAAAATATATAGAGAAGAAGAGAAATATAGCGTAAACTATTTAAACTACTATGTACTACTACGTAAACGCCCCACGTTGGGCGCCACTATAGTAGTTTAATATTTTAAGCTACCACAATTAATTGTTTATGATGTTAAAGATAAATTTAGATTTTGTTTAGTAATCAGGAAAACGTCTTATATTTATCGCAGATATAAGCGAAGTCTGTCAGAAGATATGACGTGAACATTATATCACTTCACTTTCGTGGAGGTTGCTGCTAAAGCGTAAAACCTCCGTGTCACATAATCTGAAAAATCCCTCTGTCTTTTCTTTCACCATATCCCTATTATTTGGGGTCGGCACAATATCTCTTTCCTTCCACTCCTTTACTCTGACATACATCTTCTGTCACACCATATATCATCATGTCATCCTTCAAACAATCCATCCATCTTTTTTTGGTCTACCTTTACATTTATACCCATCTATCTTGAAGTTTAACACTCTTTTTGTCACGTGACTTTCATCCCTCCTCATTATATGCCCATACCAACTTAATCTTCTTCCTCTCAATTTTTCAGTCACAGGTGCAACTTTCAAAGATCCCCTTATATACTCATTTCTCACCTTATCCATTCTTGTAACACCACAGATCCATCTCAACATTCTCACCTCATCTGAGTGCAGACGTTTGTGGTTTCTTACTTAAGTGGCCCAACATTCCGACCCATATAGCATGACTGGTCGTATGACAGATTTATATATTTGACCTTTTAGTTTCAGTGGCATTAGTTTGTCGCACGTCACACCAGTTACCTGTCCCAACTTTAGCCATGTTACATTTATTCTTCTCCTTACATCCCTTTCTATATCACAATTACTCTGCAGTAGTGAACCAAGGTATCTGAATTCGCGGTTACATGGTAGTATGGCTGATTCTAGTTTAAGAGGCACAGCACTAGAGGTCCCGCTAAAATCACAAAACAGGTATTTGGTTTTGGTTCTGCTGATTTTTAATCCAACACCCTCTAGCGCTTGCCGCCTGTCTAGTTTGTTAATTTGAAAAATCCCTATTATATTATAATACTATCAATGCGAAAGTAACTCTTGTCTGTCTGTTACGCTTTCACGGAAAAACTACTAGACCGATTTGGATGAAACTCGGTATATATGTAATTTTAATACCGAGGGTGGCCAAGGGATGCTTTTCATCCCAGATAATGGGATAGATTTATGTAAAGGTTATCCCGGAAAGTAGGAAAGGATTTGTGATTTTTGTCTATTTTGTCCATTTCGTCCATTCCGTCCATTCCGTCTATTCCGTCTATTCCGTCCATTCCGTCCATTCCACCCATTTCGTCCATTTTGTCATTTATGTAGTTTATAGATAGACTGGGGATGGGACAATTTGCAATATAAAATGAAGTGATGTTTCCGTGGGCAAATACATAAAAATTTAATACAATGTAACCTGTACCGCCTGCTCTTTAAACAAGAGATATGCACTAGAGGTTTACCCGCGGCGCAGTCGCAGGGTAAACTCTAGGATAATAACAATTTTAAAATGTAGTAGAAATATATTTAATAGTTGTATATTGTAACTTTCGGTTTTGTAATAAGTCATCTAAAATACTTTTACGCATATACTAGCTTAGACTTATATATTATTTGGTAGTAGGTATTTCTTACTTATAACATTAAATAAATGTACTATGAAAATTAGTTTATAAGTTTGAAGTTTGAATAAAATAGTACTCAAAGTTTAATGATTCGTTAACGTTCAGTCACTCCCACTGCTGCTCGTGCTATCAAAAATAATTCTCAAAATACTTCTGTAGTGTAGCAGTATTGATGGCCGTGAGTGTTTATATGCTAGTCTAAGCAAGGTATTAATATTCATTAATACTGTAAGCAAAATGTCGAAATATTATATTTGCAGCTCCGGCCGTTGTCTTCTAATTTTCTATATTTATACGAGTGTTTAGAATAGTTATATCACGGTAAAATAAACATCGCCACCATAAAGATGATGAATTATACCATTTAATCGTCATAAAATGTTAGCCAACGAGGGGAGCGGCAGCAGCAGCGGCGGTGGCAGGATGAGTATTGTGTTTACATACTGGCGCTGCCGGCTTACCTCGTCACTTCCCTGCTAGCTTCTGTGGAATTGGGCATAATTGTTTACACAAGGCTTACAAGTTTTATTACACAAACCTTGCGCATAACAGTACTAAATGCAGTCCACAAATTAGGTAAAATATGTATTAATTATAATACAAGTCATTAATCTCTGAAGTTCTGTACAAAACATGCTGGAATGTGCGTACCTAAACGCCCCGGTAATAAGATACCACGAACACTTGCCACGTTATCTATCGATTACCTACCCAATGTCAGATATTTGCACATCGACGTAGTTTTATACGACTAACAGTTAGGATCTGTATTTCTCATATACATACATTATAACAATTCATGGCTTGTATTGCACATACCTACGTTTTTTCCACATATTACTTATATATCTATTCTAAAAAAATATTAGGCATTATTAAAATGGTATATGTCTGTCTGTACGCTTTCACGGAAAAACTATTGAAGTAGTTGTGATGAAAGTAAAGATAATTCAGATAACCCTGATGAATATTAATTGGATAGGTACTTTGCATTCTGGGTAATGGCATAGTTGCTGTGGGATAGGATCCAAGTCTTATAAAAAGTCTAAATTAACATAATGTTTATTTTGTTTACATAATTAAGTAAATAAATATATAATAAACGACATTAAGTAGTTGACAGGATTTATCCCCGGTATTAAAGGGGGATAGGTTTATGGTTATATTACAATTGTTTTTCATACTTTCATAAGATCACATGTGTGTATTTAAAAACAAGCACTAGTTTACAATCATTCAAAAGTAATTCCAGTCATGAATAACGGTCGGGATAATCTAAGAAAATACAAAATTAATATTTACGTTGCAATAAAGTGAAAGGGCTACAATTCAAAATAGAATAATCATAAATTCTGTGTAGGAAAGCCGTTGGCATCAGTTACTTCAATAATATGACCAAAATAGACCTAACGGCTGAGGCATGGCATGAGCTATGGCTGCCGTTGATGCATGCAAATGTTCATCGAGCTAAAATAGGATGAAAGTTGCAAGTGTGCCGTTGACGCTTTGAATTATTGTCTTGGTATAAATAATATACGCAAGTTATTTCTGTATACTGCTATTGGGAGTTTAATATACTTGGACAAAGGAGTGTAATTTGCGTCCCAGAAGAATGCCGGCGCCGGCTGAGATAGCGGCGCACCCGGCGACCTTGCGCATGCGTCGGTCGCCGCAGCGTCGTCGGCTATCCGCAAGAGAAATATAGCCTACGCACGATACGCTGAATACTAAGATATAGGATACAGAGCGCCTGCGCTGGCGCCAAAGCTTCTTTGTTATACGTGCCCTGATTCAACACATTAACGTGTTGAATAGCGTAATTAACGTTTACATAACCATCCTGCGACAGCTATGACCGGCCCACTTCCACTTTAACTTATTAATTTTGCGAACAAACAAACTTATTTTATACTAAGAACTAGTTTCTGCCCGCGACTTCATCCGCGTGGAATAGTTAAAAAAACCCTCGATTTTGAAACATTCTTCATTGGTGCTCCGCTCCTATTGGTCTTAGCGTGATGATATATAGTCTTCCTCGATAAATGGGCTATATAACACTGAAAAATTTTATCAAATCAGACCAGTAGTTCCTGAGATTAACGCGTTCAAGCAAACAAACAAACTCTTCAGCTTTATATATTAGTATAAGATTTGAACATTCTTATTTATTACCTATGTAATAAAAACTTTTCTTACAACTTCGACAACCTGTAGGTGTATTAAACTTTCATGATAACTGATCTTCGACTTCCTCGATCAAGTTTCGGTTTCGTAAACTTAGAATCCGTATCCTACAGAAACTTTTCCATTTTACAGGCATAGGTAATTATAGTCTCTAACACTTAAATATGAAAAATTGAGTTTAGGAAGGTAGTAGTAGTAGTAGGTAGTAATTCTAATTACCATTTCGAATTGTCAATTACTTTATTTTTTAACTTTCTGATATTTTAGATTTTATTCATAATACATAGTTTTAGCAGGCTGAAGGGGTCTTTAAATTAATATCAACATTTTTTATTCGCAATTGCATTAATAGTATGACTGTGAGTAACACCTTGTTTAACGAGCCTATGAACCTCGTATAATCATCATGAATATTAGGGTTAGTAAAGTTTAGAGTAAATAACAGAACATTTAAATTTCATGCCGTCAAATTAAGCATACTACTGTATGCTAAAAGAATAGCAACAATCCACTAAAACGACCTTAAATACTAAATTGAGTGTAGTCGTAAGTTGCATACATATTAAAGTAGAAACGAGAACTTAACTACCTTTTAACAATGCCGCTTTTATTTATAGTCTTTAAAATTCTATGAATGTACTCATAGTAAAATTTTCTTGAGCAAACTGTGCTTAACAAGTCTGCGTAATAAAGATTTCAATCAAGATTTTTCAAAATGTTGCCAGATACTACTCTCTACGTTGATATGGTATTTGTCTTTAGGTGAAATTGTATGTACATAACATATCTTGTGTCAGTCTCTTTAGTTGAATATGCTAAGCGTCTACGGCCTCAGTCACAGGAAAGCCGAGGCCCGGGGTTCGATTCCTGGCATGATAAATTTCGTAAATTAATCTTCCGTTATTTACTATGGTCTGGGTATCTGGAACGACCTCAGACTGATCTGTTGTATATTGCCCATAACATAAACGGAACTGGTTTACCTTTTGAAATGTATATTATGTGTGTATGGCTGCAGATTTAAAAGAAAACTACATCTCTTATGGTAGAGTCAGTCACACATATCGTAAAGAAGCGAACTTTGGGGCTTCGCGACATAAAACATTTAGCCATATACTTTCAACATTTCTGACATAAAACAAAGCTGGATTTTACTATGTGGAACTTCACTAATTTATCGCTAAGAAGTGGAGTTTTCCACTCAACATCACTCACGTACTTTTTCTTCGATGATTATCATATTTTCCCGAGATAAAAATTAGACTTTGTTTTTCTCTAATTTCGAAAGTACATCGAATTTAATGATAGTGAAAATGAGAACCGATTTCTCTCCCAAAGCCCTGAAGAATGAAACATGTCATCCAAAGGAAGTCCTTTACACATTTATATATTTACCAGAAAATGTGGAACACATTCAAGTTACGTAAATAAGGCGAAAATTCGACACCTGGCGTCACTTGACATGGAATTACTTACCTCTAAATCATATATCAAAATAAATAATAGAAAATTTTGAACAAATTCTCTATAACCAATGTATTTATATGAAAACTGGGGAGTAATTTTTGTCTACAAATTCGCTGTGCATGCAAAATTTCAACAAATGCAAATAATCATCAGGCCTCATATCCCAAGCGATGACCGTACAGAAACCCATGAATCAACACTCAGTAACGAAGATAACGGTCACCGTCAAAACCAATACAAAATTACATAAAGATTTATAATGCGAACCTCAATTTCACCAAGATTTTGCTGGTACACAACTGATTTTTTTATCGATTAAAAAATTAGCGGCACTAATCAATTAGTAAGAGAGTGCGTATTTCTTTCCCATGACCACTTTAGTTTGTAAACTTGTTTTCAAACGTTTTTTGCGATAAAAAGAATAACTGGTTTGAAAGAATAAAGAATAAATTTAGAGAGGACATTTCATTTTTTTTTAAATATCGCAATTATAAAATAAACATCGCATTTAACCTCCGATGATCGAAGCATTTAACCTATTTAACTGCAAATGAATTCAAAGATACTCTTCTAACTGTATCAGATAAGCTCAGCAAAAAGTGCTTTATTCCGATGTTAAAATTATGTAGTATAAAAATCGATTATGACCTGTAACACTAAGCTGTACCCTTTTATTAAATTTAGATTGATTCTAAAGTCAATACGGTAAATGCCTAGTGTGAAACAAACACTCTGTATATCTTTATAAACCACAAAAAGACTTGAAAGTTCCATCTAAGTGTTTGCGGAATCAACGTTTGACTCGAAAAGTCTTAACTTAACTTTAACTCTCTACGATTTATGTGAGACGGGTAAGTACAAACTCGTGGACTCAATTGTCTCTTGCGCGAATCTTAATGTAGTCAAGCACTAAAACTTGTCGTAGTCTTAACAGAGGGTCTCACTAATATAGAGGAATTTCTTTTCACATTTTAATAACTCTGAAGTATATTTTAGTCCTGAAAAAATAAAATGTGATAGCTGATTTTTTTTTAATTTATTGTCCATAATGCTTACATTCATATACATATTCGACTGTGGCACAGAAACCTCATGGATTTATTTATGCCGCAAAGAGTCGTGTAGAATACATTAGGTTATGATACATAGTGCCATTTAAAAAAATGAATTTACACAATATTAATGTTATATCAGGAATAGGAGCAGAGATGAGGAATTGATATCATCATTCAAATGTTTCGTTCTAATTTGATAGTAAAAGCGGAGTTATCATCTTTCCCGTATATGGTTCTGTTTTAGTCCCAGGTCGGCATATGTAAGCCCGATAGTCCGCTTTGGGAATCAATACAGAATCTTTTCAGATTACCTATATTTGATCGATTATGACTTGTATGGTGTTAAAAGTTCAATAGACGATTACATAACAATAGAGGAGTCGGTCGATTTTAGAAATTGATTTACTACTTTTTCATCTCTCATATTCTGAAAATACGCTTGGAGTTGCCTAATCACAAGGATGAAAACAGCACCTTTCGTCCCTGGGAAGCGATACTCACTGGTGTCAAAACATTTAGAAAACTATGCGTATCATAGATAATTAACGATTAAATAACGATTCATGTCCCAACTTTTTTACAGTCACTGTTAAATCGCGGCATAAATTGTAATAAAATAATATCAACAATTTTGTAACATCATTTTATACTTATAAATTACTTTTCACTAAATTATTATTTAATTTACATTTTGAGCTAAATATTTACTATCATCAAAAAATACTGGCTGGAAAAAACTTGACATTTCATGTGTGACGTGATGATGTTTTATCAGATTTAGATATGGATTTACCGCCTGATTTTATTAGAGAATTAGTTGTTTGTTCAAATAATCAGTTTTTATTTAATTTTCTCATATTCGAAATGAAAAGCAGAGTGTTAACCTTGGCTGAAAGGCCTATTTTGGCACTCGAATTATTAGGCACTCTCGCTACGCTCGTGCGTCAAACCATCTCTTCCTAAATAAATCACTTTCACCTCTCGTTTAACAATCTACCGTTAAATAGTAGATAATTACAGCACGAAATTTTAATAAATTGTATATTAAAGGGAATCATTTTAAAATCAAATTAATATATGGTTTGATAATGATTAGTAGAAATCTCAATATATAAATTTAATAAAAAAAATGGCTCGTACATATTGTTGCATATAGTTTTTGATTTTGTGATAGTAATAGGATGACCTACCCTTCAAACATTCCAGAGAGTTTAATTCAGAAATGTCTCTGAGCACCTTTGTAGTAGGTAGTTACCATAAATTTTAATATTAATTTCGAATACAAAAATAGTAAATCTATTTGAGGGAGAAAACACAACACAACAAAAAAGCACAACAGCAAATAGAACAAAGGATGTTTTAAATGTGGGGCATTGGGGGGTCCACTGAAGCATGTGCACTGCAAAAATTAGCTGGAGAGTAAATGAACGACTCATAAAAGGGGTGTGTATTCACAGGCTATTTAGCTGCTCTATAAATATTATAAGATGCTATTTATATCCCATATTCATATCGCTATGTAAACGATAAAACCCCGTGAGTGTGTGTCGATCCACAATGAGATGTTCCGTAATGACAACAAATTATTTTTTTACTATTTGATTACAAATCTCTAAAAAGCGTGTAATCGAATATTTTATTCACTAAGTTACATTATTATATTCGTTAGAAATGTTTTTGAATTTTTACTATAACTGTTTCTAATTTTTCATTCTTCAAAATTTAGAGGATACACAATTTTATAAATTTGGAAGAGCATTCTCATACCTGACTTAAAAATAGTAAAGTTATTAAGAAACATCATTATGAATTATGAAGACCTACATTTCTAAAGATAATCCTTTTTTTATTGCATGAGTTCAGCAGACAGGCAGACAGCTCATTTGATGGAAAGCGGTTACCATCGCCTATGGACATTTGCAATACCAAAGGTGCTACAAATGCGCTGCTGCTCTCTTAAGGGAGACTGGAACCTGACACTAATGCCGAAACACAACTGAAGGTTGTTATGGCGGCATACTCTAGACCAGGGGTGGTAGCTATCCAGTCGGGCAAATACCCTACCACCTGGCTGTGAGTTGTTTAGTCGCCTCTTGCGACAGGCCGCCCGGCCGCAGCAATACAATTTCCTTTGTCCGTTCCTGCACGGATAAAACAACGATCCTATCGTAAACGTAAATCCTTACGATGCTTCTTCCTCGTTCAGTTACAGTTATTGAGCTAGTTATAGGCGATCTTTTTCTAGCGCTCGAATAAAGTCCAAATAGACCATATTCGATATGAAATGATGATCGAGTGATATCAGTATGAAAATATACTTAAACTATCAAAAGCAGGGGCGAATTTTTTAAGTACATCTTTTGGTTATTACAGCAAAAACATTACACAAAGTTTCCCCTCGCTTGACACTGCATAACCATCAAATATTAAGGAGTCCCTCGGAAAATTGAACAAAGACAACACGAGTGGCGTTTATTAAGTTTTATCTTTAATGTACTGGGGTTGTAGGACACGGGGCAACCGCATAAAGGAAGACCACAAGCCTATAACGTAGCTGGAAATGCAAGCCTCAAGTAGCGCTTAAACAAAAGGATTACAGAATATTTTTCATATTATTGTAACTGATCCCACTTCTGACGTATTCTGACGATATGGTAGTTTTTTACAGTCTCTCTTTGGTCTCTCCATATACTATATATGATTTTCATATTTTGTATCGCAAAGTACGTAGTGAATTGTAACTTTACTGCAATGTGAGAGTCCATAGTGTAACGATCCAAGTATATTAGCTGCTCATTGGACTCAGAGGTCTCTAGTTCCATTCCCTATACCTTATACGATAAATTTCGTAAATCACTTTCCGCTTTTACTTTGGTCTAGCCCAGAACTACTGTATGTAACAGATAACACAAGTCTAGTAATGCTTAGCTTGGAAGTATACCTATACAAAGTATATGTTTGTCTGCTCAATAGAAAAGCGTAATACTTATGGCTAATATGATTATTCAAATTAGTACATGGACTTTATCGAATCCTAAAATGTTTGCAGACTTGGAATTCTGTAATGACAATTATTTGGAAATAAGTGCGCTATTTATCGGTTGTTGTGGGTTAAGTATTATAGTACACCTACTGTCATCATAGCCAAAATTTTCAAGTTACTAGTGACGCTTATCCTTTATCTAAAGGTGACGATAGGTATTTTTTTAAACAGGATCTATATTATTTGTTTTAAAGTAATTGCACGCGTTCCAATGCTTCTAACTCTATGGTTACAACGTAGTTACAACGGTAGCCAAAAGGGCTGCAAGGGCCGTAACGAGATGTACGGTCACGCGCGGCTGCCCGCGACAGATAGCGAGTCTTCTGTCAGAACAACGACACTATAGCACTCCATAACAATGCTGTGGTTGGAATACGAAAATACAGACGATGAAGTGAATCTGTTTTCGCGTTGATTATCATCGCTACAGAAGTATCTCTCTGTAATAATTGTATACAAAATCGTTTCCGTGAGATAAACGAAAATAAGCAAAAAGGTGGCACTGTGATCACGTTTTTTTGTACTGCTCTTGCAATTCACTAACAAATATGTCCTTGCCATAGAAACACGAACGAAGTATCGTTGGCAGGTGCTCCTTTTTAATCAAAGTTGTACTCGATTCTATTTACTATTGGAATGCTATATAGGTAAACTCAAGCCTAAAAATTTCGAGACCTTATCCAGAAAGATGCATAACATAGTGCAAAAGTTGAAGGTAGAAAATGAAAACTGATAAAGCCGTATCTATGCCACAAATGAAAAGTAGTCTTATGCTTCTATATAACTTTCTGTAACGATCGTAAACATAAACCACCTTTTGGCTGAAAATAAGATATATATATTTTACCGCAGCTGACACGGTCAAACCATTTGTAAATTATAATTATTAATACTTACTAAGGAAAAGCATTTTATAATTTAACGAAATGTAAAAGTAGGAAGTATGCACAAAAGCTATTGGTATTGCCACATTTAAAAGCAATAAATATGTTAAATCGATAATATTAAATGTATATTTTCCTATAATATTTTGTAAATTACTAACCAAAATACCGAATGAAAATTGTAAGAGCAATGTTCAATTATTATTCAATAGCCGGTCAGTCGCTGCAGTAAAACAAAATATGATGAATGTTAAGTAGCAGTCGACAAAGCCAAAACAGTCGGTCTCTAAGTCCGACTTAGCAAGTCGTGTCCATAATGAGCCGTGAAGAATTGAAGACAATAGACAATTTATCTGTCTTTCATCTCTTAATCGGTTTTAACATCACGACGTACAAAATTTATACTTATTTTAGAACAAGACATGTTTGCCCCACAAATTGGAAATTTATATGTATTTACCTATTCTTAGTTAATTTTAGCCAGAGTATTATTTAAAAATACAACTTGTTGATAGCCTTTGTGGTTTATTTACGTATTTAAGTTGTGATCAATCTAGTTCAGTTTAATGCAGAGGTCCAGAGTTTGATGTCCGGAAGGATAAATATTATAAGTATACATTCTTTGATTTTTTCTTCTAAATTAAGTGTTTAGGATAACCCTAGAATTGTTCATATTACCATAGTAGGAACGTTATTTTTTATCCCGTTATCCCAACTACGTATTTATCAAATTTTAGGAAAATCGGTGCATTCCTGACTCCTTGAAGAAGAAACGAGTAATCATCCAAACAACAACACTGTTACTTTTATTATTAACTTGGATCAATATAAAAACAATATATAGTCCTTTGAGTGAGAATACAAAATAAATGTGTTGTATCAGTGAATCGTGCAAATAAATAAAGGTAAATAAACCATTGACAGCGGGACGCAGGACTGGCTTTGCCAATCAACGATATTGACAGCGGAGTGGGATCTTGCCCCTGATAATTTTATTTGCTCGCACATGTCCAGTTGAATGTGTTAGCTATGATTATGTAACATAATGAAGAAATAACTGTACAAATATGTTAAACAATGATAGATTAAAATATTATTTCATTAGTTATGTAATAAAACAAACACTTTACACATCAATGTTTTACCTATAATGTTCGAAAGTGATGTAAAATTGGATTCGTAAATAATTATAATCAATCTTGATACTTCGCATTTTATCTGTTGTTTGGATTTAGTTAGGATTCAAAGTCTAAAGCACCAAGATTAACTTATTACAATATACAATTATTTGTAATGACCTAAATGTATAAGATACACAGTTGCTTCATATTTTGTTGAGCAATTAAAACAAAGCACAAAGCGATCTCAAATAACGAATCGCTATCATATGATATCCGCAATAAACACATGGATACACGAAGACGTCATAGAAAGAAACCTTTATGATTTTATTGTGCTTTGAATCCAACATATGTGAACAGAATATAAACAATACTTAGGATGACGTGCGCAAACATTTGTTCCTGGCCTCAAACGTGGGACACTCAGAAAGTTTTGCGACAATAAAAAAATGTTCTAAATAAATATTTACTTAGCAAATATTTATTTATTAAATCTTTTCAAAGTACTCTCCACCAGCCTCTATACAAAGTTTCATGCGTCTGAACCAGTTTTCGAAACACTTTTCCAGTCCGCCGCAGACACCTCCTTTACAGCTTGCTCGAACGCCGACAGCGCATCTTCCGGCGACGAAAATTGTATCCCTTTGAGCTGATTTTTTATTTTCGGGAATAAAAAGAAGTCACACGGTGCTAGGTCAGAGCTATAAGGAGGTTGACCCAGGAGTTTGACCGGCGTGCTGTCCAGGAAGTCCCTTGTTTTAAGCGCGGTATGGGCGGACGCATTGTCATGGTAGAGCTACTGCTCCACAGGGCAGTAGCCCGCGGAGCCCTGTGTTTGGTCGCTTGTTGCTCACAACAGAGAAAACTTCTGCCAAGCATTTGGTAGTATACCTTCGGCGTTGATGCTTTTTAGGTTCCGTAAAGGAATTAACACCAAGTAGTCAGTCAAATTGAAAAAACTCACGATCAAAATCTTTCCCCCGCTTCTAGATCGCTTCACTATGGTAGGCATTGATTCGTTTTGAAACACCCAAACCGTCGACTGGCGCTTTTTTTCTGAATCGTATTGATAAATCCAGAACTCATCACCTGTAATGATGTCGTAAGCACGCCGAGACGAGCCAGCTTCAAATTTTTTTATCATATCACGGCACCATTCACCCGGGCCTGCTTCTGAGCATCGGTGAGGTTGTGCGGCACCCAGCCTGAAGCGATCCTCCTCACGCGTAGATGCACGTGTAGAATCTCGTGAAGGTTTTCCGCCACAATCTGCAGTACGTGCTGAATCTTTTGATACGTAACTCGCCTATTTTCTGGGATTAAATTTATCACTGTTAACACGTTTTCTTCCGTAATAGCCGTCAAATGGCGACCATTTCTTTCTTCATCCACCAAAGTTAATCGACCGCGCTTGAATTCGGTGTACCAACAATACACGGTTGTCTTAGAACGGCCTTCATCCAAGCATGCCATTTGAAGTCTATCGTAAGATTCGTCCGGTTTCAGGCGACATTTGAAATCGTAAAAAATCCTAGCGCGAAAATATTCCCGGCGCAGATCCATTTTTCAATGAGACACAATAATTTAAATTAGTTCGCAAACAATGTGGAGGGAAATTTTGAAATTGGAACATACCTATTTTTAATTATAAAACATCATATTTTCAAAATAGATTATAACTGGCCAGTCTCTCATACATTAATTTTTTTTTCGCAATACTTTCTGAGTCGCCTGGTATTTCATTCATTATAATTTATATACATTTTTTAACCGACTTCAAAAAGGAGGAGGTTCTCAACTTGATTGGTATTTTTTTACATATTATCGTCGGTTTCCCGTAAGGATGGACAGAGACAATTGATCAAAATTTACACAGAACGTTGGTATTATAATGGTGCTTACTAAGTACGCCGAGTTATACTAACTACTCCGCATAATTAGTGCTTCTGATAATATAAATTAAATAAACTTGGCAAGTGACGACAAAAGTTTACTGTTGTCATCATTTATTACTATAATAAATATATAAATTTCGTACTATAATATGCAAATGAGTATATGTAAAACGTGAAAGCTGAACTTTAATCCTGTCGACAGCATGATGGACGGCCAACCGAGGCGGTTTTCATAGACACGTTGGACAACTTATATTGACCTAGTACTTACAAGTAACTGTTAATTTCTTAGCGTAACGTGCAGACTTTCGAACTTATCAATATCACTGCGAGATCACCGCTATAAGCAGCGGCAGCAACTATTTTAAATTATCGTGCGTCTTAACGAATTTGTATACGGCATGTGTCGATTTTGTTTTTCTTTTAATTTTGTTTAACGACTATACTATCATGTATGCCTGATTCATCATGCCCTTATCATGACGTTTATTAATACACTAAAAATATCACATTCTTATATAAACACTCTCCATTTTATATAATATCAAATGAATTGTAACAGAGACAGGTAAAATGAATTCCCAAAAGCATCTACTAGCCCCTCCTAGCGGGCTCTTGTCCGGAAAAATTCCATTAGCAAATGCTGAATTTCTTCAACAGTATCGCATTGTAGACTATTTGGCAACTGATATTGACATAGTACTTGCAGCAACTCGTGTTTATCTAGTACTTGCAGACAACTGGTCATTTATTACCGTTTTCTTCTTCGTATCTTTTTAACTTAACAATATTTAGAGTCTAAGCAGTGATATTTTTAAGTTATTAGTTAGACCATTAATGTGTGGTCTAAGACTTGGACCATACATTAATGGTCTAATTATCACCATGATAAACAGCGATTATTTTAATTCACGGTGCGTGTAGGGAACGAATTTGTATACGGTATGTGTCGAATCGGCGCTTGAGTTGTGTAAACGTGTATATTTATGTCAAATCTTAAACATTAGAAAAGACATTTTATAACATAAAATTAATTCATGATTTACCCAACCCTTTTAATTATTTTTAAATTTTACATTTTGTTCCAAATATAATCTTATCTATACTAATATATAAAGCTGAAGAATTTGTTTGTTTGTTTGCTTGAACGCGCTAATCTCAGGAACTACTGGTCTGATACGAAAAATTCTTTCAGTGTTAGATAGCCCATTTATCGAGGAAAGCTATATATCATCACGCTAAGACCAATAGGAGCGGAGCAATAATGAAGAATGTTTCAAAATCAGGGATTTTGAAAACAAATTCAACGCGGACGACGTCGCGGGCACAGCTAGTTTTTAATAAGAGTAATTGAAGTATAATTATAAAAAAACAAACAAATTATAATAAAACCGAAAGCACGATACAAATTATTTATACAACAATTTAATTCTTGTTCTATATCATGTAACTATGAAATGATTGTTTATTATGTAATTCTTATTCATTGTTTTATATAATCTTGAAGTAGTTATCAAATGTGTATGGATGAATATAAGTAGTATACATCAATATGTATACTTATATTCATCCATGCATACTATTGAATTAAAAGAGCTTGGAAAGGAAACCTATCAGGTTAACAAAGTACAGTAATACAACTACATAGGACAGGTAGTTATTAAAATGAAACGCCCACGGAATGTCAGCAGTCAACAGGTTCCCGTCCAAATAATATACTCCTGAAAACTATAAACCCTATTAATATTATAAATGCGAAAGTAACTCTACCTGTCTGTCTGTTTGTTATGCTTTTTAGCTTTTACGGAAAAACTATTGGACCGATTTAGCTGAAATTCGGTATATATAATTTTAATGCCGAGGGTGGACCAGGGATACTATTCATCCCGGATAATGGGATAGATTTATGTAAAGGTTATCCCAGAAATTATAATAGGTATTGTTTTTTTGTGGTTTGCCATTTTCGTCATCATTTTGATTATTTTGGTCAAAGGATATTAAGAAAATAGGATGTTTTTTTGTAATTTGCCATTTTCGTCAATTTGGGTATTTTGATCATTTTGTCGTTTTGGCCCTTTTAGTCATTTTGGATCATGCTGGTTATTTTGACGACTAGCCATTTTGATCATTTTGGCCATTTTAGTCACTTTGGCCATTTTGGCGATTTTGTCATTTTGGTCATATTGGTAATTTTTGACAATTTTGGCATTTCTAGCAATTTTGACGTTTCTGACATTTTTGCCATTTATGTAGTTTACAGATGCACTGGGGATATATAAACTAGAACGGGTTGAAATAGGGTATGAAAGTTTGTATGGAAGACCAATCATTTCTCAAGTTTAGAAGATATCATATATAGAAGATTCATCATATATAAAAATATGCCATAGTAACTCGATCTGTCTGTCTGTTAACCTTTCATGGAAATACTACTGGAGTACTGGATCGCTTTTGGTGTAATTTTGTACATATGTAGTTTTAATACCTAAAATGGACGGAGATACATATTATCTCGGGAGATGGATAGTTCGCGATATAAAATGAAGTGAATCTTCAGGGGGCAAATAGTACTGACATAAAAATTTAGTACAATGTAACCCGTATTAACGCCTGTTTTTTAAACTAGTATTTATTTAATATTTGGTGATCATACAGCAATCTGGGTTACTAGGTATTTGAATAAGGATTTCACTTGTTTGTGGAAGATAAGATTCGTTTTACATACACACTTTTGTAATATCAAGTAGAATTATAAAGGTGTGAAGTGTATACATATATTCGATGTCGATCATCATACACTGATTCTAATTAGATAAGAACTCTTTAAAAACCGCCGCGTCTCTACGTCTGTTTGTTTATATTTCACAGTTTTTTTAAAGAACTAATAATACATATAATGAAATTCGGTATTGAGGCTAGATGCCTGTAAATTAGAGGGGAAAATAATTTTAAAAAATCAAGGTAGGGTAAACGATACTATTATTGGCCCCCCACCTAATGATTGGCAGCCTGTAGATTTATCTGTACATAGTATAAAACAAAGTCACTTTTTGCATCTGTCTGTATATCCGCTAATTCCTCTTAAACTACGCGGAGTTTTAAGCGGTTTTCAGTTAGATAATATTTCAAGGAAGGTTTATATATATATATAATATATATCAATAAAGGTATATATATATATATATATATATATATATATATATATATATTACGTTTACTCGACGCTTCGCTTGAGATATATAAATCCCAATTAATGTTTATTTAAGTAAAATAGAGCTACTTACTAGGGATTGACCCGCGGCGTGCCGGGGAAAATGCTAGTTCAAGATATAAAGATATCTTAATATATTTTATTTTGTAACCATATATATTCTGGATCAATTTTTTACATCTTTACAAAATTCTAACTACTACCTATTTCTTTTATAAAATAAAGTATAAATATTTTTGTATACGGGTTGCCTGGAAGAGATCGCTTCTTAGCGAAAAGACCGCCCATTGTGCACATTTTGAATATTTTTAGGCTATAAGTTTTTCTGTTTTCTGTAATGGTGTACAATAAAGTGTTATCTCTCTCTCTATTTTAGAAAATGTACAAAACTGATCTCCGCCGGCATAGGGGCCTCGGATCGAGGCTACCAGTGCGCAGTGGTTAAAGCTTCAGAGAATTATAATTATCGTTGTATGGCTACAGATTAAAAGATACTAAGATTTCTTATTGTTTTGAATAAATGAATAGGGTGCAGATCATTTGATGCCGGCAATGGTATCTATAGTTAAGCCCCTAATTTAAACTCTACCTTAAAAGTACGTATAACGAAAACTGGTCGTTAATTGAATGAAATTAGCTAAAATAGTTTTTGTGATAAGGGGTGTTTTTAACTTTAAGGTTTCGCAGCTAAATGGTAAAAACTACAGAAATGTGCAGTTTAAATGTAAGCTCTACAAAATCCTGTATTGTGCCTAAAGTAATACTTATCGATTTGGTTAATTATTAATTCTGTTTGAAATGTAAAATAGATACATATATTAGGAATCTATCATATATTTATTTATATATTTAACATATTTGCATAGTGTTACGGTGTCGTATAAAATCATAAAATGATCAAGTCGTTGCCGGACAGCTAACATCTTTCGTAATCGGCGGTATCGTTAACATAATAATGACATTAAAATGAAAATTAACGTTTTCAGAGACGAACAGCCATTAGGGGTTGACCTTTCTCATTTACCACGTAACATCGAGTTTGGGTATTGCTCTAGAGCATAGATTCCCAAAGTGACTGATATCGGACCTCCTGGGGTCGAAATTGGTTTCCCAGGGGTCGACATAAAATTACTGATATTGGGAGTCAATGAGATTTAAAAATCGACCCCTATTAATTAACACAAGTTCTGATTTTTTTAAGATACTGTATAAGTTGTGTTACGTGTACAAATGTGTTTTTTTTAAATAATTACTTACTTAAGTATTTTACGTAATTTGTACTAATAATTATTAATTACGCTTGATATTTACTGAATTTTATGTCTATTTACTTTGTTAAATTTTGATGAGGAAATTGTCAATTTTACTCACTTAACCAACCGCAAAGTTTTTAAATTGGTAATTTGTATCAATATGAAAAAAAAATAGAGATAGGATTTTTAAAGTAATTTGGTTATGGGGGTCTGAGATATCAGTTAATTTTGGAAAAGGGGTCTTTTGCCTAAAATAGTTTGGGAATCTCTGCTCTAGAGCGTTCCATAGACCTTGTAGAGGGCACGACATAGGCTATACTTGGTTCAGGGCTATGGCTTTAATTCGGTCAATTGAGTCACACGCAGTCAGTCACCTCGTTATTTCAGCTGATTTTATTTAGCGCTCTTAAAATATTTTAATGACAAGTAATTAGCAAGAAAGTCAACATTCAAAGTTACTAAATTCTTAATATTCTTCTTCGTTACATAGTTAAAGCTTGTAGATACTCGTGTGGTTTGTAGATACTCAATATCAAGTATTCGTGAATATTCAAGTTTTAAAATTATTTGTATATGTTAAACACCAGCCTAACATCAGCTAAGAAATTCTACCTACTCGAAAAAACATATTCAATTAAAGGTTGAGATTTTCTTCTCAAATTTGCAATTTGTGATTAAGAATAATAAATACCTATGCTACAACTATTTATTTCTTTTTAACCAGATTTAAAACAAAATGTACAATTATTACAAAGCAAAATCTCACACCTTTCAAGTTCTCGTCAAAAATTCCATTCCTAATATTAAGCGATATCGATTTATGTCCGTCTCCAATATCTTACTATTGATTCATCTGCCTTACCATGACTAGAAAGACATTACTTGTATGGAGCTTACGTCAAATAACCGATACTAAGGCAAATGAACGGTTAGTAAGATATAGGAACCCGTGTTGACTTGCAAATAATAAAAAGACTAACTCAATATAAAACAATAATTACTATGCTTTCATAGTATGAATACAGTTAGATAATTTAGGTTATAGTTATATATAAATTACTTATTAGTCTTTTTTGTTAAGATTGTAATATTAAGGTGGTTTAAGTTTATAAAAAAACTTGTCGTGCTTCCATTTCATTCAATTTCAATTAAATTGGAATCTAAACAATTGCTATGACACCATTATTAAATACTTCACGACATAATACATATACCTAATAAAATTTGTCCTTTTTTGTTTTTCAACCTAAGCAGTGATTGTGTGTAATAGGTTACACACTAATCTTAGTATTGTGCTTTTAATTTGTCTCCTACAATGTTATGGTGTAGAACTCTCCTTTAAGAGAGCAGCAGCGCATTTGTAGCACCGTTGGTGTTGCAAATGTCCATAGGCGATGGTAACCGCTTTTCATCAAGTGGGCCGTCTGCCTGTCTGCTGAACTCCTGCAATAAAAAGAACTGTAAACGAACGAAATAAATAAATAAAAAATAAAATAAATATAAACCGATAGTTGGGATCACCAACAAAGTATTCCGAAAACCCGTAACAGTTCAAATTTCAATGGGAGCCGCATGCGGCGAGTTTATTTTATCTCGAAATCGAGTCACAAAAACTATGAGACAAGTGCTAATCTATCCAAATGACCAAATATGGTCACATTCATAAACACTTTTTATATGTAGTTCAGTAAAGTTAATGGATCCACTTGGGAGCGAAAACAAGTTCTGCCCAATTTCTCAGTAAACATTTGCGCAAAACTTGGAACGTTTGATTTTTTACATGGAGCCATTAAAAATTACAGACACAGGATGTCTTTAAACTTCTAAGAATGTGACTACCTGCTTTTTATAGACACATGGGGCATTAATATAATGCAACGCCACCCGACCCAATTTGACTATCGATGATTAAATCGGTACAGAACAGACGGAGAACATTTGAATGATATTTTTAAATATGCTGTCTTAAGTGACCCAGAATCTCGAGTAAGTATAAATTTGAATGCAGATGCAGGCAATTATAATGCACAACGTTCAATATTCATACAACGTAATACATTTCCAATATAATATTAAAATATAATAGTATATACCCATCCATCTTATAGATATATAAGAAAATAGTTTATGAAAGCTGTTGAGTAGATCAGAAAACAAAACCATTTTTCATGTAAACAAAAGATAAATAATGTACATGTATGAACACACTTAGGCATTTGTGACATGCCAAGCTCGTGACCGCTACGGACTGACATTGTAATAGGACAAAGTGGTGTGTAGAGTCGTCAGTGAAATCGCCGCGACTGATTCGATTGTCCAAGTTAACGCGGACAAATACTTTGTCGGCGGAGACTATGCGTAAGAAGCGCATCCTGGAGACTGCTCTTAGTGAGACGAGACATAAATCAGATACATTGGTTTGAAAGTGTAACGAAGACTTTAAAACCAAGGTACCTAATTTATTGTACCTAATTGAGCCACACACGTTAACAACTTTAACAAATCTTTCTATGTAACATCTTCAAGACGGTAGGTAGACTATGCCGAATATCTCTTCTTATTTATCCTTATATAATATATTATTCTAAATATTTCAGACTAATATTATTTTTATCACATGAATTACCATTTCGTATTAAAAGTTTTCACTTCGATTGTCAATCAAAAATGTACCTGTCGCGTCTTCTATATTTTTTTTCTTGGTACTTTCAAACACTACCTTATATACAAATCCTAAAAATTAAATTCAAAATTGAAACCTAATTTTTATATGGCATTAGCATTATTTAAATTTTAATCGATATTGAAGAAGCTTTAAGCGAAAAACATCAATAACCAGATACAAAAAATAGATGATAACATGTTCTTCTTAACATTGGCAGCTTCCATCGTAGCTTTTTTTACTGGTGGTTTTAAATTATTAAATCATTGAATAGGAAAAATCAAAGCAATATAAACTTGTAAAAAGCTCTATAGCTCTAACTGTAAACGTATATTTACATACAATATAGTAAATGATTGAAATGTCTTACAATAAAAGCTTTATGTATGTAATATATGTACCAATATTACGAAAATAAAAGGGTGAACCTTTATGCGGGAAAAATAAAAAGCCTCAATAAACAGTTTTTCTTATTTTGACAGTAAGCCTTAAGTTATAGAGCATAAGCGCCCATCTCTCAAGGTGGTTGTTAGATCAGATGACAGATGAGAAATATTCCAATGTTTTATTGCGTCGGGGTTTTTATAAAGAAACGTGGCTTTTGTGGGTTGTTGACCTCGCTACCGATTCCTGTAGGATAATGAGGTGGGTGAGATAAGCGGTTCGTGAGAAAACAATCTCACGGTGCACCGATGGATGTGTCCTTTAGTTTTTCGTTTTAGTTCAGCCGCCGCCACGTTATGAGATGAAACTTAAGTCATTCATAAGTGCAACTAATATAGAGGATAAACAGGGAAGCTTTGTTTATTATTTATCATCATAATGGGCAAGGCATCATTAAGGCGTAATTAAAGTCAAAATATGATAGTGAACTTGTTTGGGATTAGAATATCTAATAAAATGAACTAAATATTAAACGTCTTTCTCAATTTTTATAACCAATTGCTTTAATTTGTTATATTATAGCGGCCGCTAATTGACTGGGCTAAGCCTTTACCAACCGACCTCACTAAAACGCCAAGGCTCCAGGTTTGATTCCTGGCATGGTAAATTTTGTAATAGGACTTTCCGTTATCTACTATAATAGACTAGGTGTCTGAGATCGTTCCCAGAGTGGTCTGTTGTATATTACCCATAACAAAACCGTAACTTGTTTAATTTAGGGATACACAATGTGTGTGTTTGTCTGTGGATTATTATTATTATTATTAAATGAATTTTCCAAGTCGGCCTCCAAGACCAAATCCTGAACAATTAGAAATAGCGAAAAACACACGAATGAGTCTCGGGTCGATTTTGATGAAAACTAAAGCGGTACATAAGATTTTTGAAAAATTAGTTACGCTAGTCACGTATCGAAGTATCTCGCCATCCTCGCACTTGAAGCAACAACAAAATTTATGAACAAATCTATTGTTGTCCCAGAAAGCTATGATACGAGGTTTTTTTTTATTTGAGGCGGGGAAAATGCATTTCGCACACTATCGGGTCCTTTACTAGGGATTAGACCAAAGCGACGAGAGGTGTCACAACGAATGGCACACCAGAGTCAAATCGCCGGCTTGTGTGGAGACTCGAGGAACTCAATACTCCACTAAAACCACCCTCCTCCCATGTGCCCCGCGCTGTGGTAGGAAGAGCGTGAGACTTAGAACGTAGTTACGCCCACGCTGATCCTAGCGCATCGGTGCTTGAGAATGCCCCAGGACAGGCAAACTTACTTCGTCAACAGGGGAGAAGAATCCTCTGCTCCCTAGATGCTAGAGGGTCCCTGCAGCGGTATTTACGGGGGTAGATTTTGCGCATATCTGCGCCTCCGGGACCCCGACTGAAGTCGATACCCGCGGGACGTATGCACATCTCTCTCCCGTTCTCGTTCCGCGGCCTCCTTTTGAGACATGACAGTCTCACAGAAATTGGCCGCACCCACCCAATGATCGTCGCTATGCAGCATGGCTTGTACCAAACTGCCCAGCGAATCGATCGAACCTACGAGGGTCTCGAGTTCATATCTCTGCGGTACCCATGCTGCGTATTCGACCAGCGTATGAAACGCAGTGTCTAATGCGCCACACTGGCGACACTGAAGGGAACGCAGGCAGCCCGCGGTATGATTCAGATACTTATCGAAGCACCCATGCCCGGCAAGCATCTGCGTCATCCCGAAGGTCAGGGTCCCGCGTTCCCGCGAGAGCCATCGCAACATCGCCTCCACCGTCTCAACGCCTGCCACAGGAGTTTCCAACTCTCTCGACCAAGTTTCGATTATGGTCGCGATTTCCCGCGACCTGATCGCCTGAACCTCGGCCTGGCAATAAACTAGGCCACGGGCGAAAGCATCCTGTCGGGAACACCGAACTTTGGCAAGTACGTCCGCCTGGAGAGGCCGGGCGGATTGCCTGCCAAAAGTGTCGACGCCGTCCATGACACTGTACGGTACCCTCGGATGGTCCTCACCGCCAGGACCCGTTGTACGCGGCACAACAAAGTCCTATTGTGGCGGTGAAGTGCAACGGACCATACGGGTGCACCGTACAGGGCCATACTCCTAAGGATGCCCGAGTAAGCTATGATACGGGGTACGACAGCCCTCGTTTAGTTTTTATGCGCTTTCACTACGGCATTATGTAACGACGTAAAAGTTTACATCTTCCTAAATTACATCCATATAGATTTATAGAGCCAGTATTTTTTGAGAAAATGGTTGTGGCATATCTGACATGTCGTTACGCTGAATATTAATTTATTATTACGTCATTCTCATAGTTTTCCATTATATTTGTTTAGCGTAATGCCACTTGTCTAGCGGGGGGCTGAACAGACACATAGATAGGGGCGGAATGCCGGACAGACGGATAGTTGTTTTTTCAAATGTTGTGAGCTATAGAACTCACTAGGACGAAGTCTGACAATTAATCTTAAAAGAGGACTAAAAACATTTTTCTTCCTCGAGCATTAACAGTCAAGTCGGCTTTTAATCAACTTCTTGGAAAGATCAACCGTATAATTGTCTTTGCAGGACGATAATAAATCGCTAAATAATACCCGTGTGCACACATCTGAGCAGCTCCGTAGTGACGCCTCGAAATAAACAACATGTCATTAAATTTGCATATGGCAATATGTCTGGGAGGATGCGAGAGAATTCGAGCTCGGTCGTAAAACAAGACCGCGACCGCTTTCCGAAAAAACTCATAAGACATGATGACCTCAACGTTGAAAGCTACAGTTCCAAATGTTTCAACTTATAAAATTAAAATGTGCCCGGTAGCAAGAGGGCAACACACTCGATATCGATACCAGAGTCGCACTTATTGATTTTTGTACGTTATAACATTATCAGTCCCACTGCTGGGCTCAGATCGCCTTATTTAATGGAAAATGGGTATTATAGTAGCAGTATCCAAAGTCGCTTCTATCTTTTGGACATTTCCACATTAGCTACAAAAGGTTGCAAAATAGTCATGATTTAAGGGAAAAGTATCTGTTTCTTCTTCAATGCAAGAAGAATACGAGCAATTACAATCTCTCAGTAACAAACATAACTCCTAAAACCTATATGACTAGATGACACCACATGGTTCTCTAGCTTTTTAATGTTTTATTATTTAAAACACATTTTTAGGCCCAATCAGTCAAGAACTGAAAGTCTACTTTTCTTTTTATGTACTTGAAAGAACAAGATATTATTATAATGTAGTTTGTTTAACTAATTAAGAAAAGCAAATAATGCATATCTTACTAATTATAATTAACTCTTTAAAGTTATAAATTAGCATTTTAATTAAATTGCATAATTAATTAGTAGCCGGGCTTACAGAATTTAAAAATATCACTATCAAAACTACCGTTCACGATTACGTTTATTTTGCATAACTTTTTATTAATAATATTTTAAATATAATAATAATAATAATAAAAAGCTAACGGTTATTAATTTTACCGTTTACTTCAAAATAGATATACTCAAAGAAATTGTAATAACATTAATAAAATTTGATTTTTCAAAACGTGTTACGACTAATGATGACACTTTTAAAAGTAATGAATTACTTTAGATGAAGTTGAACTTGTTGAAGAAGAACTTGCGAAATTGCATCTACGAGAACACAAATACAATTTTTTTATTGCGTGAGTTCAGCAGACAGGCAGACGGCCCACCTGATGGAAAGCGGTCACCATCGCCTATGGACATTTGTAACACCAGAGGTACTACCAATGTGCTGCCACTCTCTAAAGGGAGATTGGAACCTGGACAACGCCGGAACGCAACTCACGGTTTTTATGGCGGCATACTTTAGACCAGGGATGGTAGCCATCCAGATGGGCAAGTACCGTACCATCTGGCTTTGGGTTGTTTTGTTGCCTCCTACGACAGGCCGCCTGGCCGCAGGAAATTGTATTATTTCTCCGTTCCTGTACAGATAAAACGGAACGGAATACTGGTGCTATATTTATATGACAACGACAAACTAAAATTTTTGCTTATATCAATTTTTTATGTTTATGGCTTGGCAACTAGGCCTTTAAGCCAGGCGCAGTTGTATTGTAGGTTACAATCAAGGCCATCCAACGGAATTCTTGTGATTCCTGTGTTCATTTGGCTATACAGTTCACATTTCTCACAAAAACACATAATTACTACTCAAAAACTATCAATATCCTACAACTATTGTTCATTTTAGAGTAATTTTACACATTTTTAGAAAATAAAACTGCACAGCACAACGTCCCCTTTCAGTTGCCGCCAAAAACTCCTTGCTTATTAAATCAATTATAATAAATTATATCAATGTATTCTGTGGTACAGTGTCTCGATAAAATCGTAACAATATCTTTTTAGGACATAAACAGGAACATTATACAAGTAGTAGAAAAAGTTGGAGCGAATTGTTGAGCGAACTATGCAAATGCAGTTTTGTCATTGAGTTTATGTTGATGTGTTAGTTTCTTTAATTTAATCTCTGAAGCGTTTGCTTGAACTTGTATTGTTTCCAGTACCTTGTCATATATACGATAATTCAGCCACATATCATACAGTGATACAAGTCCCAGAACGATTTTAATTAAGATATGAGTTAAATTTAGTCATTCGCAGATACATTAATTAGTATCTCTGTGATTCGCACCCCGATGCTCGTGACGTCAAGACGCGTCTCAATGGGCCAGACATACTATTAATAGAATATTATAATGACATTTAATGATGTCACAGGACTCGTGTCCTACTATAAAGCTGATAAATCCCTGCCTCACTGGCGCCATGTGCAGTCATTTACTCAGTCCGGGTTTTTACAATATATCTCACGATCCATTCTTCTAACTTACTATTGATAAAAAATTACAAGTTATAATAGAGTTTAATTAATTAATTTTAGATAGACATCTCGCGGGGGCACTGCGAAGTTTCTTCTTCTCTTTAAACAGAGATAACACATTGCGAAGCTGTGGACATAGAAGAGGAAGTATACTTGTTTTTTAACTTATATGACCTTCAACAAATGTTCTCCGATGGAACTTAGTTTCAATAAAAACTTGAATTTGAATGTCAATTTTAACCAGTACTAAGACAAAGGAATAGTTAGTATGACATAGGAACAAATATTCAATCAATATCTTTATTTACAAGTATTGGTACAATTGCAGTTGTACAGTACATTCTACTATATAGTGGTATACAAAATAACTTAAATACTAAAATTAAATTTTGGTACATTACCTAATATTCTAATTCAGCAACATATCAACTATAAGCTTTATTCATAAATAAAAAATGTAGATATTTATTCAATACATCTTGGCACACTAGAACACTACCATTTAACGTTTTAATCTAGCAAAAGTTATGTTCCGTTGTATAATAATTGTATAATTATCATTAAAATGTAATATTAATAATTGTCGTAAATATGTTTATGTAAATTAAATGCGAAATATTTGTGACTAGCCATTTCGGATTATCCACGTTCATATCTTGACATTTGCTACATAGCTAATTCTAAGAACTGTTATTTATAGATGATACGTGTTATTCATACCAATGTTTAAATATTAAAGTAAGTTTAATTTTCACGGCCTTTGATATGAATTGATTTATACAAAATTTTGTAGGTACATAATAATATATATTATATAACTTCTGATAACGGGAATTATGAAAATGGGATACTTTTAATCCCTGAAACAGGATAGTCTCCACAAGAAAAAGATTTGAAAAATTACTGGAAAGCCAGCTAAGGAAGGCTAGTGTAATGTAATATAAGTATGAACAATGAGTACAACGATATGAACATGAAATTTGGAAAATGACAATAAATATTTATAGTGTTTTAGCTTTATGAAAACTAGGTATCTTCACCGTGTTCGCACGAATTTGGTATTACGCTTGTCCCAGATAATCTATTATTTTAAGTCTTACAAGTAATCACTCAATTACAATGTATTGGATGATATGTCCTCTATATACCGTCCAATACATTGGACTAGAGAAGCCTAAAAAGGAACTATTCGTGGATTTATAGCCTGTTCCTAGATCTTGCTATTCATTTACTTGCCTTACTATCAAGTTTTAACCGATAGTAAGGCAAATGAACGGTCGGTAAGATATAGGAACCGGGCTAAGGACATTATTCAGTAGATATGAATGTTTTAATTATAAAAAGTAAGTGTCGTGGTAGCGTAATGGCTAGCGCACGCGTTCCAAACTCAAAGAACGCGGGTACGAATCTAGGCCGTAATGCATGCATCACTTAGGCATTTTTCTGACCTAATGTGCATATTGTTACAATTACCACGTGATAACAACGGTGAAGGAAAACATCGTGATGAAACCTGCACATCGAGATAACCGATATGTCAAACCTGCCAAGCCGCACTGGACAAGCGTGGCGGTTATACTGTTCATTTCCCAATAATGGAAGGCCCGAGCCTAGCAGTGGGACGTTTATATGCTGTTATTATATAAAAAGTAAACAGTAGTTCTAAAGCTAAAGCTGGACCAATATATTATTATTCTCCATGACATTGGCTAAATGGTTGAACAACGAACCTGCAACAAGAGCAGTCCAATTCTTCTAAACTGACTAATGGCCGGTTTCTATATCTTACTAGTCATTCACTTCATTTTACCATAATAGGTTGAATTTTGACATTACTCGTTTGAAGCTTATGTCAATTTTTTAATGACAGTAAGGCAATTGTACAGTCGGTAAGATATAGGAACCGACCGTAAGTAAATAGATAATAACGTTGACGTAATTCTTACTTAAATACATACTCTGTTGTATAATTTTGTTCACAGTTGAATGCACGTAACTAAAACATGTATAAATAAGCTTTCGAATATTAAATACCTACTCCTTTGAAATACCCTTAATTTAATGGCAATGCGATACGTCTCGCAGGGTTCGCGGAACAATCGCCGTTAAATATAAACACCCGTAAATGTTTTGTTTCATTTGTAAGTAATTATATTTCTGTGCCGGGTCAGAGAAAAGATAAACCGAGTTAAACACGACGCCCGAATCAAACTTTTACGACGTGATTAGGTAATGTTTACATTATACTGTTATCTCATGACAAGCGTGTCGTGTAACTGACCAATTACTTGTGAGGTTTATACCTAAATGTACACTAAATTGCTAATTAACCTGGATAGCATTTTTACGCTTTGTGCTCTCGCAGATTCATTTAACAACTGGCCATGTCCAGCGAGTCAGATTTGAACACGGAGAGTTTTTGTATAAATATTATCTATCATCATATCATATATGCCGGCCGGGTTTGGTTGGGACGTCCGCTACGGTTCCAAGGGTCCGCTTTCCCACTTCCCCGGTTCACAAGGTCTTCGGCACGTGTTCTTGTGAGACCATTGCCATATATAGCATTCATTGTTCAAGACGTCAGATTAGTTAGCATTTTAGAAAAGGAATAAATTTCCCAGTGACAACGATTAACGATCTTATTCATAGAGAGTTAGAGTAAAGAAAGAAAGAGCTTAAAGAAGCGTTCAAACTTACTGAAACTCTCTATGAAAAAGACCGTAAGAGTTTAGCTGGTATCTTAACAACTAAATTTAAAAAAATATATTTTAGAATTTTTTATTAAAATTCCATAAATGAAAAAATTCATTCATTATTGATTAATATTTAAAAAATTTGCAATGACCTAATAAATATTCACATATAACTATTGTTAGTAACTTTTTGCTACAAACCAAATATTACATGTTTTGTATTGGGGCGCGATCCTTTTACATTTAAATGTTGAATTTTTTTATTGAGTTGTATGACTTAATTTTTAATTCATTTTTATTGTTGACTTGCATTAAGTCCTATCGCTTACAACGGATAACTTTACATGCTTTATATAATTTGTCGGACCTCTTGGACACGATATGAATAATTCATCGGATATGAAATCGACCGAATTAAAGGTTGGTTTATCAGCGCCGGCGACGTATCTCTGATGCATTTGCATATCAGACATGTTCCGATGTGAACGAGTTGTCGAAAGAGATACCAGATCTAAGAAAATAAAACTCCGGACAATTTAGTTAAAAAAATATAAATCTGCAGACAAACGCATACATCGTATATTCCCTAACTAACCAATAATCGTGTGTCATGAATAATATAAAACGGACAACGCTGAAGCCGATCCCTGATACACAGACGAGGATAAATAACTGAAAGTTCGTTTATCAAATTACCCTATCGGCAATTAAACACTACATACATCAGAGATACGCTGTGAAAAAATTAACACCTATCATGCATGTAATACATACATAATTGAACGTCAAATATATTGTTTTTATTACACATAACATATTATCTGTTTTGCACAAATTCTATAAGGCGTAGAATTCTCCCAACAAGCTGGGTATATATATCAGATCGATAGTCTCAGACATGTCCGTGAATTTCCGGATACATAGCAACTCTAGTAGTCAATAACTTTCGATACGCTTCATGTTCATTCAGTAGAGTACGGCGAATTGGTATCAAGTACGTGGACTATTCCACGTTATTCACTTGTTATGTGAATTTTGATTAAATACAACGAATACAAAACAACGTGTCTAAAATATTGTTACATCGTCAAATTTGATTTGATTACCGATTTTGTACTCTTAGATGTTTAGATATGTACTCACTTTTTGCGAATCCGTAGCCATCTAGTGAAATCGGTGCTTTTCTAATAGGGTAGCTACGGAGAGACTAACATTTCACAAAGCGCCGATGCCTCCTAGATTTTGTACGAGTATAGCAAGTTATGACCTCATATCTTTAAAGAGCGAAATAGCTACTAATTCTCGTTTAAGCAATAATTGAAAAACAATCGTGATATTTTAAAAGTAAGATCTAATTTTAGGTATTACTCAAGGTATTTTAAATCCTGCTCTTTTTTAACAATGTTTTAAAAGTAATTATAAAATATGTCATATTATATTTAGTTCAGAATATATTATAAATAAACTCAATGAAGAATTTTGTTATTAATATTAAATATACGAACTCAGTGAAGAAATGTCAAAGCAGTATCAAAATTACATCATGTTAATTTGTATGACTGTAAGCAGTCCAATAGCCTTCCAGTAGCTGTATGTATCATCATTCCACGTCACGACAATCAGTTAGCCGAAGACGATCAGATAATAGGCCCACGAAATATTCATTATACCCAATTTGGTTCTACTGTTAGCCACTTGTCTGACGTAGCACTAAAAAGGTTATTTATTATCTCTACGATCTATTACTTTCTCTCGACAATGCCATAATTTATAACAAAGTTATATCCTTATCCTTATTAATATTATAAATGCGAAAGTAACTGTCTGTCTGTCTGTTCCGTTTTATGGAAAAACTACTAGGGCGATTTAGCTGAAACTTTATATTCGATGCCGAGGATCAACATAGGATACTTTTTATCCCGAAAAATGGGATAGTTTTCAGGGTAAAAATATATTTGTCTCTTTATTTGTTATACTTTTATGAAAAAACTACTGGACCAATTTGGCTGAAATTTGGTATATTTGTAATTTTAATATCGAGGGTGGATAAAGGATACTTTTTATCCCGGATAATGGGATTTTGGGATAGATTTATGTCAAGGTTATCCTAGAAAAGGATAGGTTTTTTGTGATTTTGCCATTTTAGTTAATATGGTCTTTTTGGTCATTTTAATCATATTGGCCATTTTGGCGATTTTAGTGATTTTGGCGATTTTGGTTGAGATTTTGGTCATTTTGGCATTTTTGGCACTTTTAGCATTTTAGTCATTTTAGGCACTTTTGGCATTTCTGGCACTTTTGTCATTTTTGCACTTTTGTCATTTTTGGTACTTTTTCATTTTTGTATATTATATATTTATATAACGACGGCCTCTGTAGTTAAGCGGGCTTAGCCTGTGCCGGATTACCTCACTGCAACGCAGAGGCTCCGGGTTCGATTCCTGGTATAGTAAATTTCGGAAACGTATTTTCTCTGTTATATACTATGGTCTGGGTGTCTGGGATCGGCCCCAGAGTGGTCCGTTGTATATTACCCACAACACAAGCGTAACTTGCTTAATTTGGGGGTATACAGTGTGTGTTTGTCTGACGATTTATTATTATTTCACATATATATTTATTTATATTCTTTTTATGTTTTTTTAATACACACACACACACACACATATATATATATATATATATATATATGTAAAATAAACACATATTAAAAAATATAAAAAGATGACGTCCGTGGGCAGCGGGGCCTAGGGTCCAAGCTACCGGTGGTTAAGGCTCCAGAGACAGGAACTTCCTCACAATGCGTGCCGTGCTCAGGAGAACCGCCTTCTGTATCTGGCCCTTCACCCATTTACCGAGCAGGAGCCTCTCTAGATGTCGGTAGAGGCTCTTCGCTACTAAACCGTTAACGGACACCACTATAGGTACGATGATCGTTGACTCCAAATGCCACATGTCAATAATCTCGTGCGCGAGGTCTAGGTATTTCGTTAATTTATCAGTTTCAGCATTCACGAGATTACAGTCATGTGGAATACTTATATCAACGAGCAACGTACGTCTCGCAGATCGATCTATTATCACAATGTCAGGCTTATTGGCAACAATAGTTCTATCTGTAATAATAGATCGATCCCAGTAGAGAGTGATATGACCATTTTCGAGAACTGGCTCAGGGGTATATTTATAATAAGGTACCTCAGTCGCTATCAGACCGCATCGAAGAGCAAGTTGCTGGTGGATGATCCTGGCTACTAGGTTGTGCTTGTGCAAGTACTCGGAGTTAGCAAGACGAGAACAACAGGAGATAATATGCCGGATTGATTCGCCCGGCCGGTGGCACGCCCGGCATACGTCGAGCGTGCCGTCCTTCGGGATGTACTTCCTGTAGTTGTTCGTCTTGATAACCTCGTCCATAATTGCACAAACAAACCCTTCGGTTTCCCCAAAGAGGTCACCGAAACGTAGCCAGTTCACCGACGCCGGAAGGTCTATATCGGGCCCGTATAGTGCTCGATGAAACCTTCCGTGCAGCTCCTTGCTCTTCCATACGTCCATTCGCTCGGAGGTACTCAATACCGGAGGCCTGAGCCAGTTCTGTTTTGCAAGAGAGAGTGGGGTGAATCCTTTATCTACCGATAACATATCTCGATGTATATTTTGGTTGGTTTTTAGGAAATATTCTCGGAATATTATTATTATCATATTTGGCGTTTTTGGCACTTGGCATTTCTGGCACTTTTGGCAAATCTGGCATTTTTTGCCATTTTGGTCGTTTTTGGCACTTTTGTCATTTTTGGCATTTTGGTTTTTGGCCATTTTTGGTTTTTTTATCATTTATGTAGTCTGCAGACAGATGCACGGGCGATGATAAATAAAACTAGAACGGGTTGAAATAGGGGATGAAAGTTTATATGCGAGACCAATCATTTCTCAAGTTTAGAAGATATAATAATTCATCACCTATAAAAAAAGCCATATTGACTCGATTTGTCTGTCTGTTAAGCTTTCACGGAAAAACTACTGGAGTACTGGATCGGTTTTGGTGTAATTTTGTACATATGTAATTTTAATACCGAAAATGGACGTAGATACTTTTCATCCCGGGAGATGGATAGTTTGCGATATAAATAAAATGAAGTGAATTTTCAGGGGGCAAATAGTACTGACATGAAAATTTAATACAATGTAACCTGTAGGTATCAATCAACGCCTGCTCTTTATAACACAACACAAACATAAACAAGAGGCACGCTCAAGAAATTGACCCGCGGCGCAGCCGCGAGATAAAGTCTAGTTTCATTATATAGTAATAATGGTGTACTGAAATTGCAAAAAATAAACTGCCATACAGAGAGTGGAGCATAAAAAAAGAATTCAAGTCACAGAGACGTGTGACTCGTTGGTCATAGGCTTGGTCTTACAGTCATAACGATGTATACTGTTTTATTTTTAATTTTAATTAATAGCTTAGGAAATATACATTTCTAAAGTTGTAAAACCTCCAAAAAATCTGAAAAACTTTACAGTAGATGTGAAGAATCAAGCTTATGTATCCTTAATATACCTAAGTCTATAATAATATTCTCAAATCAAAGCCATGAAGAGTAAACAAACGGAACTCCCTTTCATATTTATACATTACATACATCACGTGCAAATTAGTTTGAATTATAAATAGCTTAAAACAGAGTATAAAATTTAACTCCTGCAACAAAATAAAATTTTAATTCCATCCATCCAGCACACACGCTGCGGCACCCATACTGGCGCCCTACTGAATTTCTAAGTAATCGATTTGAAGCCAATACTCTCGGCGCACAACACATTATGAATTCAGTATGCGCCGGTGTTTTATCATTTTAAGGCCCCCACAAATGTTAATAGAGTTCGTAAAATGTGTTTTTATACACGTCATTTCTCAAAATCGTGCGCTGATATCAATTTGTCGGGACGTGAGCGGAATTTAATATTTTAAAGAGTGTTTTGGCTGCTGTCGTTGGTAGCACCTGGTTTAAATGGATAATCATATACTTATATAATAGGAATTAAATACACAATAATTAGTTTTTTTTATACTTCAAAGATATTTCACACATTTTTAACACACTCCTACCACAAACATCTTTTATATATATGTATGTTTCTTTTACGATTAAGATACGACTAAGTTTTTTATCCTAATTTAGGGACTAGCCTACTAAAGCAATTTATTTTCAGATTTAAAATGTGTAAATACGCAGTATAGGAAGTTGATTGCACAAAAATGCATTACCTACATACATTTTTGTGAAGATATTTTGTTAGCAAAACAATAGGCGGCTTTATTGCTCAAAGCGATCTCTTTTTTTTATAATAAACAGAACTGAAAATTGAGGCGTCGTTTGTTAATATCATGACGAAACGCTTTTGGAATCTTTCACTGAATTTATATAGCCCAAAAATGTTTAATCCCAGCATACAAATTACACAAGCTTTAAACAAGAAATTACGCAGATATTACAGAAGTATCCGTAAGTGCTAAACACAACGTCAGGAAATCCAATTACGTCCCATTATTCTTTAGTCGTTATGGGCCGGACTCTGCAAAATAACGATGAATATTCGGGGTGTTTTGCGGATAGGCCACCCGACATCCGCAGGGTTGGTTCGTTCCCAGTTGTTTGCATATAACCCGATGATCCTTGTCCCGAGAATAATTTCACTTTACATACATGAAAGGTTTAAAAGGTACTGACAGCGATCGATGCTGCTGCTATAGCTGGTAGTAAGTATATTATTTATATTGACTTCAGTTTATGTCAATTAAAAACGTATTGTCAGGAATTTATGGAGCTGTACAGTCGTGCTCAGAATTTTTAGTTTATTTTTAACACATAAATAAGATAATTGTATTTAATTTGTGTTCTGTTAGCTGCAACTCCATTACCTAATTCATCGACAAGATCTTGTTTAAAATATTAATTAAAATTTACATAAACAACGCAAAATATGAAATTATGAGATTTTCTTCTCCTTGTGATGTAAACTTAATTTTGACTTTAAAAAAATGTGCTTTGGATAAAAGCTTTTGAATTTGATATATTATATACATATTGATAACAAAACATTCAATTCTGTTTAAAAAAGATACAGAGTGATAAATCTGGGCTAGACTGTGTCACCGATGTTCCGATTTTAAACATAAGATAATACAGTCATTAAGCTGATGTATGTTTTAGAGATAATAATGACTTATATTGCTCTAAAATAGGTACTGCATTTCGTAAACCATTACATGCCTGTATTAATGATCACAAATCATATTAAAACTATGTATATATTAAGTTGTGAAGTTTTTTTATCCTATTTATTACCTTTTAATACTGAACTCTATCTAATAATGACAGTCTCTGTGGTATTCTGGTCTAAACGCTAGCTAATTCTCTGGTATGTAAATCCCTTTTCGAAGCAAATGGCGATTTTAATTTATTACGTAACTTTTTCTTGATTGTATTCCTTTTTAATTTTGAGTTTACTTACCATTCTTTGCATTTAAATAAATCTCTTTTTATATATTACCTAGGTATAATTACGAGTATATTCTACTTCATTGACATCTAGTATACTTTGATGTAGTTTGTATTCGTCAGTATATTTAAAGTTATCTAAAAAAGATTAGAATTATGCCTCCATAGAGTAAATAATAATAATTAACAACAATTAAAATAAACATGTTGGGGTTTGGCTTAACAATAACTTTAACATTACTCGTTGACGCTTGACATGTTTTTGCCAAATACTGAAAAGTGGCCGATAGCTCGAAATAAAATACCGCATTTAAAACCGTTAAAACGTAGTGTTATTATTATATTAAGATTAGAATTATCTTACATTGTGGCGATACGTCAGCATATTATGTTCGAAGTTCAAATATGATAATTGTTGTCTATCTACTCCACGGCTAACCAATAATACCTTCGCCCACCAGACCAACCACTTTCGCGAAACGTGGACCGGCTTTTAGCAAAAATTTGATCAGTGAAAGTCAAATGTGGTACACAGTACTTTGCACCGGCTGTCTGAAGGGTTCTATTCATTAATTTAATCGATACTCTCTCGCATCTAGATAACAATGGAAAGATTTTATTATTTTAATTGCTGGCTTCTATATACCACTGAATAACAAAGTGAATACAACGTTTTTAGCGTAGAATAAAGCACTTAAGCGTTACTAATGTTTCCTTATATTTTTCAGATTATATGATTCTTATCGTAATTATATTTAATTTAATAATTAAAAATTAAATTAGATAAATAAATAAACCTATAGAGTTTCTAAAACCAGACCACCAGAAATTTCAATTAAAATTAATTGGTAAAGAATAATTACTGTTTGGTAATAAGGGTTAAGGTGATTAGTTTGTTTGGAACAGCTTAATTATTATATTTGTCGCTAGGACTAAAGTTAATCAGATGGACAAAGTCTAGTAACGTAGTTAAATCTGTGCTCCTCGCAGATTTCTGAAAGCGTCCAGGGTCCCAAGTCTGTTATCACAAACGTATCGGGATGGTCAGTCATTGGGGTCATAATTGTGGGTCATTATTGTGTTTGCTTGTATATGCTTTGTATAATTATTTTTCTAACATACAGAATCATTATGATGCCATTCCAATACGATTGTAATAGTAAACTTGGGGTCCTGTTATTTTAAATCTAACCGCAAGTGGTATTGTGGAGGAATTACTAACATAGGCAATTTTTAGTAAGATAACTAAAATAAGAATATTAATTTCACGCTGTAGATAGAGTATACAGTATGTCTTATCTCATTCAATTATATAGATAAGTAGTTCGTATCTACAAGCCTTATGTACGTTGAAGGCAATGGGAGGCCGGGTCGCTATCGGCAGATATGGAGTCAATTTGCAGTAATGCGGCGGGCAGGTTCAAGTTACTTTTTATAACATATACGAGGTCGTTGACTTGATACTAAACAACACACGGTATTGCAAAGTGTCAATGCACCGGAAAATGTTATCATTAACACTGACCTTTGCTAGAAATGGGTATTGTTGAAATTAAAGGTAATGTACCATATTCTATGGTGTTTCTTATACCTGTGCCTCACTTTTAGTTTCTCCAGATTCACTGATATCGCATATAGTATATATAGAGCGCCTTATAAAAATTCTAAGAGGCTGGCAAAGTATTGGCGATTACCCTTATGAGGATATGATAGACGGCAGTCACCACTTTGTATTAGATAAGTTGTCTGGTTTTCTGCTCCAGGCTCACAGAGTAAGTACATTAATCACAGAATACATTAATAAAATAGGAGAACATTAATACAATAGGAAATTCAAGCTTTAATAAAAAAAAACCCTCTTATTTGAGATATGTCAACTGTCAACCAATCTATCAAACCTAAGAAAACCGGTATTATCGATGTGTGATCTACGCTGAAAAAAGAAAGAAAATGGTTATGTACTCTCTCAAACACTAATTTGATAAAAAAAATTAAATATGTAGTTATCTGTGGTCGCTTAAGCTTCAACATACAGCAAACAAATTTTAAACGATCATTTAAAAACTATGCGAAATAAAATAAAAATTACAAGGTCTAAAACAAGCTCTGCCAAATTATAATTTCTTAACAGTACTCGCGCGTTCAAACCTTTTAAAACTTTAAGTGATTTTATCTTACAGTGACAAATGATATATGCCGCTAATATTTTTTGCTTCATCTTACGTCGGCAGCCACTAAGCGTGTGTTACTTTCAAATAAATATAATCTTAACGAATTGAGGCTTTCTCTCAAATAATGATAAACGATAGTACAGAAAGAACAAGTCAAAAAGTCATCAGAAAGTTGCAAATGACATCCAACTGTCAGCTGGCAGCCGCTGCGATTTATTTATCTTTTTATATGAGCAAGCTAATTGCGACAAGTTGTCGCCATCACGCGATTCCATGATCTGAGAAACACGAAAAACAATATTAATTTTGTGTCACATAAGAATAGTATTGGTGGGTCGGTGGTTAAACCCTTGTTTCATGACGTGGTTGGAGCATACACTGCATAGGCATTTGTCGAGCCTTAAACATTACCACATGCTTACAGTGGCGAAAAATATCGTAAAAAAACTCATTTCAAAAAACTGGCCGTGTCTTAGGATAAACTTGGCACATTCACATCCAACTATATTTATCCTCACAGTGGAATGTTTATGGGATTATAGGAGAACTGGTCCCTGATTCTTCCTCGGACAGAGTATGGCGATCTAGCGAGGTAACAACGTAGCCAGCGATCTAGAAACCTTACCCATTAATTTCGATGACCTAGGCTCTGTATTCTACTTATAGTCTTAAAGGATTATAGAGAAAGTAGAATACAATATATCTAAGTTAAGTTTTCTCTATTATATTAGTTTCAAATCTATGAGATTATAATATTGTATTGTCATGTATTGGGCTTATATGACAAAATTTCAAATCCTAAAAACGGAAATAATTAAATCAGATACGATGAAGAGTGAGCGCAAAGATCAGGACAGATCTCTATGTACACTGTACGACCGGATTACCTACATTCATTAGACGTTCCAGATACGTGAGAGTCCAAACTGTATGCTGCTTGCAATACCAGTCGTAGCTATTTGTCATGGTTGCAATAATATTGATAATTAACGACCATTAGAATTTAGATCGATGGTGTGTATTGATTGAATTATTAATGTGTTCAAGTTGTTTTTGCTTAGCGTAAGTTTGTCCCATCATATTTTAAATTTAACCACTGAACTCTTAACGATGGGATCTCCTTTAATCTTTTCGGTTCTGGGTCTATTTTGTTACGGTTTTAGATGAGAAAATAAGTATTCGATCGTTTTTATAATAACTTTCCTTTATTTGATCGGGAAACGCTTCCAGGCTTTTCTTAGCATCTTATACCTTCAACATGCCTTTAAATTATCTTATCTTTCTATTCAAGAAAGATAATAAATGGTTCCTCAATAGTTTTTAATACTTTGCCTGGCATGACAGAATAACAAGATCTTAGCTCAATTAACCCGCCATTATAAAGTGCCCTGACGTTAATTAGCAAAATACTCGTTTAATAATCTTTAGAATACAGTCAACATGTAACAAGATAACAATACTAGATATCTTAGTTATCATGTTCCTATTTTCGTCTTTTAGAAAAGTGCACGTACCGAATACTAAATCTAATATTTATTAAATAATGTTACCGCTTCAAGCTAGTAGGCACGTTTGGATTTATTATAAAAAATATTATTGCAAAGTAAAGGTTTGAGGTAAAGTTTACCAAGGAGCTATGGTTAAAATTTTTATTTGTCCATAAAGAAAATTGGATCATGAATCGAGGTCCATTATGCAAGCGCTAACCATTTTCAGGGAAGAGCGCAATTTAATTAAATGGTAGCCCATTGCTTAGAGAAGTTGGGGTACCTATAAGGAAATACTTGGTTAGCTTGGTTTTTAATATTTTGCAAACTAACATGTTAGAAAGAGTTTTCAACCTTTTAGGGTAACGGCACATCTACTATATGTGAAAAAGGTGTATTTGTCTCAAACATCGGTAATATCGATGTACGGGTTTCTGTATTATATTTTCCTTAATTATCAGCACACAATTTTTATAACAATTTGCACATCTTAGCGGTGTATACTTCCCGGCCAAGACTTGTACCTTATACAGTGTACTTGGAATTAGACACAAACCCCCAAGAACGACTTGGTGGTAAGACATTGTAGCACATTCAAGCTTATTAACATTAATTACTTACTTGAACTTGTTATTATTAATGAAAATGACAAATTATCTGCTATAGATCAAATCATTTTTTTTTTCTTACTCGGTCCTTTAGATGTTTGATGAGTGTGACTTTGTATGTCTCATGCTACTTTGATTATAATTATAAAATGGTAAGCAGTAAAAACTTTGTAGTATTTAAAATAGCCATATTTTATATAAATGTATAAAAGTAATCTTTATAGTTGTACTTGAAGGAAATTTTTAACGCCGTATCTTATAGAAATTTTAGAATTTTATGTGACCATTTAACACGGAAATAGAGATTCAGTGTACGCCTCGTCTTTATGAAGCACCAACAGTGTCTCGTCGTCAATCGCCCTAAGCAAGATTTGATTAGGCTGTATGGAGTGTTTGCTCCGGTTTTCGTTGCGTGTCTTATCTTCTTTAAACCACCTCGCCTCATACTCGCATCATGTTCGAGCAAATTGATACTTGATGTGATACCGGTTCAAGACTGATGACGTTTCTTAAAGAACATTTTTCGCCAGAGCAATTTCATAAACTACTTCGCAAACATATTATTACGTACAACTTATGCAGCAATTATCTGTGTATAACAGCATGTTATTAAATAATCAAAGAGCAAATAATCTCCATACTTTTTAATTAACAGCGAGATAATATATCAAAATGTTATATTTCGTAAAATATGGACGACTGAATGAAATTTCAACGAACATTAAAAGGTTAACATCGCGATATGAAAATGCGTGACGAAGATGTCCTTTGGTATTACGGAGCACATTATCCGAGGTGTGGTGACGTGGTCAGGAGAGCATTGCGGCCTCGACGTACTACCACCTTATACGGCGTTGACGGCCCACGAGCTTGTTTCCCACTTGCAACAGGCCGAACAGGTATTTAAGGTGTATGCCCTAAATTGTTTACGTATACGTTTATGTATAAAATGTCATTTGTTATATCAACAACCTGTACCTTAAAGTACGCAACCACTGCGTATCGCAACGTCCATTACAGATAACCGAACAAAATAATCTATCTAATCAATAATTAATTACAAGGACTCAAGGTCAGCAATCTAGATTATTACGTTAATTTGTAATGGCAAATAACCCTCCACAAAAACACATACTTGTATGCCTATTGAATCGAATCACTAAAACCGATATAAATAAACTTGTAAAACTTATGTAGATATTTAAATGAACATCGTAAGATTGGCATAACTAGGGATGAATGTCTATTATATTATATGTGACGTTGCAGGCTGAGATTTTAAAAAGCTTTCTGACCTCTGAAGGACCTATTCTGGGGTTACAACAGAGCTAAAAATCCGTGTTCGTACAAAATTCGCGCATGCATAAAAAAAACCGTCAGTTGACAGTTTGTGATAGGCTGTGATTGGTATATTTCTATTTTAGTTAATGAATGGTCACTGCTCCAAACCACTCCAAGTCTGCGTCATATATCTCGGTCCTCCACTTTCCACATCCAGCCCTTACGGCGACTTTGCGCATGGCGTCAGTTCTCCGGCTAGAGACACGGTGTTTAATCCAGGACTTGTGTCTTTCATCGGATCTACGACAGACGTGACCGGCCCATTGCCACTTCAGTTTGCTAATTATACCAGCTATGTCGATTACCTTGGTTCTCTTAGAGTTGTTTTTGTTGTTGCTGTATTTGAACAGACCTAATTCATCGAATACCAGTCAACGTGAGCAGAGCAAATGCTCTAACCATCGATATAAAGATTATTTATAATAAAAAGCGAATTGTTTAGTATGATTGCCAAAAATGTTGCCGATTTCCAAACTGGGATATACAATCGAAGCTTTGGAAGATAAAAGAGCGACGGGTTATTATGTAGCCTAATAAGGGTGATGAAAGCATTCCCGAGAGTGGCTTAAAGGACGCCGCCGAGGATGGCTTACACGAAGCCATATTACCACAGGTTATTTATGTCGAAGGATGAAATTCTACGAAATCACACACTCAATGCCGTATAGTAAACGTAATTTAAAATCTTTTTGTTTTTCAACTCGACAGACTCGCCCTTCAGGTAAAATTAGCTTGAAATTTTTAACATTCTCGAACGTTCGAAACCAATTGGAACGCAAAATCGATACTTCATTTCTATTAACGTAAGGTTTGATTGAATCATCAGAAAATGAATCACTGATGACATACCCTCCCATCTTGATGTTTTAAGATTTTACCATTACGAACAAATTATACTTGGTTAGTTCGTATTGTTAGTAGGCCGAATTTCCGTCTTTTGGATATTTGGTCTAATAGAAATGTCACCTGATTGTGACTAAGTGTGAGATCAGAAATTGTGAAAAATAAAAAGATATATATAACAGATTTGTTGGAAAAATGGGCTAAGTTATGATATATGTTCTACTTAAGAGAAAATTACTAAATGGCCAGCCATTTTGTATAAATCAAATTTTATTAATTTATAAAACAAAAATATAATTTTCCATAAAGAAAACGCAATATCTTATCAGAACATTATCGGAATTGATAATGTAACCATACAAAATGCGGATATCTCCAATGTAGTGCGATAAGCAGACATCTTTGAGGTGAACCTAATGTACGTTTGAAATACATCCTGTATCTCTATGAGAAAAAGAAATAAATTATATTTAAAAAACCAACCAAATGCTTATGGAATCATGAACAGTGATTTCGGGTTTTCGTAATGACAAAAAACGTCAAAGATACATAAAACCTATTCAATTGAATGAACAATTCTAAAAGTCAACTGTATAAAAATTCAATAAATTAAAACTATTTGATTTTCTGCCTGAAAATGGCTAAAACCTTAGAATCATATAAATACATTATATTATGTATAATACATACATTAAAAAGATATAGAGCTGTTTTATATTTTATTTCCTTTGCTCATTCGGCCGAAGTACTAAGTTAATATTAGCTTAACTCTTCTCGTATACTTTTTACTTAAAATTAGATTTTAATCACTAATGACAGCACCACAAATAGCACAAATTCATCTTGGTCCTGACCGTTTTATATAATGTGAACACAAAAGATAAGCTGTTTCGCAGAAGTCATGAATCATACCGGAGCCATGCAAAAGGCACCATGACAAAACGGACAAGGTGTGTGACCGTATATATACATTATACACGTATTCATATATCATCGATACATTTATGTATATCAGCTACTTGCTTAGCAGGTCATTAAGATAATTTCACGTTAAAATAACTTCAAGCCTGACGTTAGACAATGAGGAGATATCACCAACGTTTTGAACATTGCTTAGGTGATTAGGCAAGAGATTATTTAGTCCGATTTGGTTAAATACTAGGAGTTAAATAGCACTATGTGGATTAAGAAAAGGTATGACCAAGTGTTTAATATCTGATAATATTTTAAAAGGTATGTTTAAGTGATTTGGGCAAATTGAGACAGTATATAAAAAAAATTGGCAAAATAAATGTGAAGTAAAGAAGAGTGAGCTGGTCGGAACAAGTGGAAACACTTAATTGCCCCTATACAATACATGCCATTTTTTTGTTGCAAGGTATAAATTTTTACATACACATCGCAACACTCGGAGGCAGAGTGTGAGGTACTGTCAAACTAATTGCTAGGTAGGTACTCACCGAAACAACCCAGTTGTCTGATTGTCTTTTTATCATCCTATGCCATTGGGCTCCATCATAGCCTGAACCATCTTGGTAGGTGCAGGCCCGCAATACTACTGTGGGGAAATGGGGCAAGCACCGAGTTTCCTCTCACTTAAAAAGTGAAAAGGACGCGCGTTGGACACCTGCACAACTCCCTTCTGAACTACTTGACAGTATTTATATTTCTGTACTAAAAGGCTCATTTTTTTAGATTCCTGAACCGTGAAATTTCGTGTTTTTCGAAAGAAGTGAAAATAATGGACAGAAATAACCTTGCGCTAACCCCGATGGATCAATAAAGCCTTGAACTTTCCGTAGCGAACCGAACGCGATCGTGCGACTCGTGTACAAATTAAATTTCTTTACGACAGATCTACTTACTTTTAAATAATACAGAGGAACATGTTTGCCAGTGGCAAAAAAATAAAATGTTATCCGTAAAACATGTAAAACAAGTTGCCAAAACTCCACCACAAAACAACACGAAGTGTCGCGGTTAAAGATATTTCTTTCTGCCCACGATCGGCGGAGATTCTTTGGTTTTTAATTCTAAAGTACTATTAAAATTGGACAATTATTTGAAATTTTGTTAACGTTACTTATAATTTACTAATATGTTTTAAATACAAAGAATAATTAACATCTATAAAGCGCCCTGAAAACACCGAATCGAATCTTCCGGTAACCAGGATGTTGCTCACCTCGGACAATACATTAGTATGGCAAAGATAGCCGTTGGGCACCCTATCCATAGCAGATGGTGACCTAAGTTCAATATTCTACATTATAAATAGAATACGTGTCTAATAACAGGTTTTCTTCATTGTATTAATTAATTTATACAGTAGGACCTCTTTAAATCGAACCTTGATAAATAGATTACCTCCAAAACTCGAAAAAAAATTGTGTTCCCTTCCCTTCAACCCCCAAAACCGTTGTTCGAAATCTGAACCCTTTAAATTCGAAATAATTAGTGAGTCCCTGGAAGTAAATTCAGTATTTATTTACCCTCTATAAACCGAAAAAATAAATTGGACCTCTGTGTCTCGATTATTTGAATAAATCTTAACCGCTACAAGTCGAATGTTTCCTTACAAAATTCACTTAAGTCTAAATCCTCCATAAGTGGAAAACTCTAACACTCGAATTTTTTGGCGTCTCCCTTTAAGTTCGACTTAAAGAGGTTCTATTGTATTCATCCAAAAATTATAACAAAAGTCATAATGTAATTTACTATATAAAGTCGATATTAGAAGATTCACTCCTGTCTTTCAATTTCGATGAATCAACCAAAGTGATCCAATGAAACATAAACTTGAATCGATTAATTTCATTGAATTCTGTCGTGCCTTTCAACCAAATTGATTTAGTTTGGTTGTCCGTCGAATACCAACATTGCTAAACCTAATAGATTAATATTAGTTTTAAAGTAGGAAAATCCCGTTTTAATGCATTCTATTTCTGGGATAATAGTTCGTTTCGTGTAATTAAGGTTAATAGCTGTACACGGAAACATTTGAATGACTGAAATAGCAATACTCTATTCATGGTCTTTTAGATTTTAAACTTGTGATACTCATACTTTCACAGAGCAATTAACAATTTTACAGTAATATATTTCTAGTGAAGTGTGGTGCTCTCTTTACAAAACTAGAAATTTGAAGTCAAATTCTTTATAACTTTTTTTCTTTTTGAAACAAAGTTTTTGTTTTATAATTACATCCTGTGAACTTAAAGTAACTTTCAAAATTAGAAGGTACAATATAATAACTATTTTGATAAAGTTATTTAACTAAATTTATGTTAAAAAGAATGTTGTAAGAAATCACTAACGCATTGCCTGGGATCGTCGACACAAAATATGAGCATTGAAAATCTTTTATATATTTATACTTTAATCCTCTCTAATTCTGCTAACTGTCAATGTCAAGTTGAAGATTTACGATCGCAGAATAAGTTGTTGAGAACCACCGCTATGTTTTTGCACAAACGTACTATATAAGTCTAGAGTTCATTCGTACACGTGTTCAGGCGAACTATTTCTAAACATTTTATTTTAATTCACACGTTTGTTTGCATGTGTTTCCGGTTTATCGATTTTCATCTGACTTCCCATTACACGTATCTATTATAGAAAGATCAACAACATAGCACAACTATTGTTTTATAAACTAATGCTGCACGCAGCTTTGACTATGTATTACGAGACTACGGAAACTACGGATTCGTATCAAATGAAAAATATAAAATTTTCTACGATAAAAAGTATCCTATGGGAAACAAGCGTGATAATATGTAATACGGAAGTACTCGAAAGTTTAAAAAAGATATAGAACGGCTCGCGATGAAAGAGTGGATGGAACCACAGGCTACTATAGGATACTACGCGATGGAATTGGCCATTGGATGGGAGTAGAAGAAGCATATTAAAGACTGGAAATACTGATGTAGCAGGGAAAAGTTGAGTTAAACGTGTTGGGGGAATAGAGGCAAGGAAGGTATAACAATCCTACCTTAGTCCCACCTACCTTAATGTTCTTACCATGTAATGTAATAAGTTTTTATTTAAGTGGTGGCAAGGTATTTCCTTTTAAAGTCATGAAAGCTTACGAAGCAAGAGATGTTACATTTTGAAAATTTTTACACCTATTAAAAAATTCATTAGCAAATATCGGTATATTTTTGCAAAATCTGACTAACGATCATTGATGACTAATGAAGTGCATGGACAAAATTGCAAGCTTACTTACATTATACATGTATGACGGGCACACTTAATTTTTATTTTTACATGATTTCACTACATAACATTGTAGTCCTATACTCAGTACACCTGCCTGTCAAATTTCACCAATACAGACTCAATAGTTGAGCAAAAAAATATCATGACTCGCATTTTTGTAATATTTTATTTTGTTTTTACTACGACTCAATAAATGCAATTAAAGAAAAGTACTTTTCATTTTTTCACAAAAAGATCAAACAGTAGCTAATAAAAAAAAAGGTATCGTAAACAATAAAGGAGACTCCTCAACAGACTGATATAGATACACAGATAGGCGGACAGTCGGGCAGACATGATAATTTCAAAAGAATTCCGTTTTATTCTCAAAGAACATCTTGAGTCTTATTGTAGCCTGCAGTATATTAAAGAATAGAAAGCAAAACCCACTATCAATTAATAAAACCGCTTATAAGTAAACCGTTTGTTAGCTATTAATAAGATTTCGCGTCTCGTTAATTAACTCAGAGTTATCAATACAACCGTTAACCTGAGCTGTGTGCAGAAATTAACACATTTATTTCGTAATAGTTACAAAACGTAAAAGTTAAATAAAAATATTTAATTATTTTGGCTTGTTTACTAATTTAATTAAACTTTACATATTAATTATTTTTCAACAGCTTTAACAATTCTCAAAGCATAGTTTTGCAATAAGTCTTGCCAGGTGGTAGGGTATTTGCCCGACTGGATGACTACCACCCCTGGTTTGTACTCCAAACCAGGGGTGCCGCCATAACAACCTTGAGTTGTGTTCCGGCATTAGTGACCAGGTTCCAGTCTCCCTTAAGAGAGCAGCAGCGCATTTGTAGCACCTTTGATGTTGCAAATGTCTATAGGCGATGGTAACCGTTTTCCGTCCAGTGGGCCGTCTCCCTGTCTGTTGAACTCACGCAATATTTTTTTTTTAAAGTCTTAACGATCGGTTAATTCTGTAACAAAGCCAGAAATATCTATGGTATTGCATAATTAGAAGGAAATTCAGGTAGATGACTGAATCTCCTGGGTACATCATTGTCCGCAACCACGTTTTATTAAAGTCCTATATTTTTTGATGAATTTCTTCGATGCACGAGTCTTGTTTATAATAATAATGAAGCAAAAAGCTTTCGCTAGGAGGCTGGGTGAAGGGCCAGATACAAAAGGCGGCTCTCTTGGACACGGCACGAATAGTAAGGAGGTTCCTGCCTCTGGAGCCCTAACCACCGGTAGTTTGGACCCTGGCCCCGCTAGCGGCCGACTACAAGATTTATATTTTTTTAAATTAAATATAGTATTTTGGGTGTTTTTTTTATAAAAGAACTAGCATTTGCCCGCGACTTTGTCTACGTTGGACAGGTAACAAAGATTACAGTTATTACTAAATATAAAATCAAGGGTTATTTTCAGCAGGTACATATTTTAGTACGAAAATATATGAATCCCGGAAATTCCCGTAAAACTCGGGTTAAGTAATGTTACTAAAGGCATACATAATTGTTTTACTAAATATTTTATCGATCAGTGAAATATTCGCATCGGAATTTTTTTTTTTGGCCTGACCACTTTAAACCTCTCCCAAGAAATTTCCGTAGGATTCTCGGGATATAAATATATCGCAGACTTAAGTCCGGGAATTTACTATCGACCAGTGAAAACTGCATCGAAATCGGCCCAGTAGTTTTTACGTGCATCCCGAACAAACAGACAAACAAAAAATGTAAGAAACAAAAGAATACACTATTACAATTTTATAATATTAGAGATATTGTCTGCGTGTCTTTTTTTAAATGTCTTCGTATTGTTATATAAAAAAAATGACAATTAATAAATTCTTGCATTATAATGAGCAATAATCAGTAATATTCTAGTCAAAAATTAATGAAGTAGCACGATATTTAAAAAAAAACCTGGTTGTAAATAATGAGGCGATCAGGAGAATCGCCCACCTAAATGACAGAAAACAAACTATTTACCTAAAAATTCGTAGCACCTTACTTCTATCGGAATGTAAACCAGAATGACCTAGGTTCAAAACTTGCACAGATATAATTACTACACTGCTTAAGTAGTTTTTCCTAATATACATTTAACCATTACTACGTGATCACGATGAAGGAAAACATTGTGAGGAAATCTGCATATCGAGATTACGCAAACTCGCTAATCCGTTTCAGAGAAGCGCGGCCAGCATACATGTCGTGCTCCCTAAAACGAGTCCTGAATCCAGGACATGATAGTTTATGGGCTAAACAATTTAAGAGCGCACCCTTTCCAATAATTATGTTTATTTTTACCTACGTATAATAAAATATACTCTATCTATAATATTAAAAGAAACTGAAAAATTTCATTGCTCAAATAAACCAAAATGATCTATGAATATTTTTAAAGAAATAGAAATAATAATATTTACATGATCATAATAGCAGCCCATAAATGTCCCACTGCTGGGCTCGGGCCTCCCACTATAGGGGAACGGACAATATAACCGCCACGATTGTCCAAGGCGGCTTGGCAGGTTTGACACATCGGTTATCTCGATGTGCCGGTTGCATCACGATGTTTTCCTTCACCGTTATTAGCACGTGGTAATTGTAACAATATGCACATTAGGTCAGAAAACTGCCCAAGTGGTGCATACGTTCCGGCCAGGATCGAACCCGCGTCCTTTGAGTTTGGGACGCGTGCGCTAACCATTACGCTACCACGACTTTTACTTTTATTTGCATGATCAATGCCACGAAAATAAAAATATCACGGCCAAACATGAAAACAAAGTTATCCTGAGTTGCATGTATGTTGAAAATAATTTTCTTTGTTCACATACAATCGATAGGTACGTGGAAGTATGAATCAACGATATGCTTTAAGTAAAGTTTTATCACCTCTGTTCCACTTCGTAATAGCTTTCCGGTTTACATGGATTTTAATAACGGATCGTAAACTCTAATACATCGTGATATTCGTGCAATAAAACGTCGTCTATAGCTAATAGCAAATTACATCGCGGTATACAATAGTTGATGCAAAACGCTGTTCACTCGCAACATGCAGTCTTTCACCGGAGCTGAAAACATTTGAGATTTTAGAAAAAAATCACAATTCTTTTATTATTACCATACAAGCCTATAAATACCATCTATGTAAAAAAAAATACTGAAGAAAACCATAACCATTGAAAGATTAACAATGTATTTTTTTGTATTTATAGCCAAAGTTAGAAAGTGATTTGGGGTTAATTCGGCATATTTTTAGATGAGTTCCTACAGTGCCTAAATTCTTATTTCTTCAAAAAAAAATTTTTAAATACTATATATAGACAATACAATGCAAGAAAACTTAACTTATTCGTATTATATTCCACTCATAGCCTAAGTTGTCACTTTCAGTTGCTGACGTATATAATGTAACAACTTCAACAATATTTTGTTAAATCATCTCAATTTTTTTTCTCATGTTGTGTTTTCGTTTTTAATGTAATTTTATCCCAAAATAATATTTATACCTTTTTCACAGCCTTGAGACTGCACCGTTTATATATTATATTTTTTGTTGTGAAGTGAAATGATAAATCTTTAGATTTATTATATTGCATTATTATTAATATTAATAGATATATAATTTTGTGAAAATTAATATCAACATACAACTTAGGTTATAAATTTTGCATTAAAATGTTCACATATCCTTTTAATTGAAAATGATTAATTTCGTATATTAGAGTATGCTTTTACTCGTATTTCCACTGTAACTAGTTATCTTTAATCGATAATCATTCAAATTATAATCATATCAAAAAAATTGTAATCTATTCTGTACTAATCAGTCATAGTTTTATAGTAATTCTATATATATTTTGTAAGACAATTATTATACCTATAACAGTAAAGTAAGGGAAATGGCAACGGTTTGCGTGATTTATGGGCGATTTTCGCACCCTCAAGCGGTTGACGACACCACATGCGATCCCCAATCGCCCTTTGACGACACGCGTGCGGAAACATCGAAGACAGCGAGGACTCACCTGTGTAGGGAGCACAGTCTCCCGGCCCAGGGGTATCGACATTTTGCTAGCGGCGCCGCCGGCCGCGCCCCGGCGCCCGCCCGCGCCGCACCATCCACCGACCCGCCACTACGGGCCGCACGCCCGGTGCCCGCTGCCGGTCCTGATGTCCCGGCGCGCGGCGTTGACGCCTCGCACAAACAAGAAAAACACTTTCCCGATAACGTGATTTTCCAACAGCTTATTCGAGTCGAAGCCAGCAGATAATCAACAATTTTCGATAACACACGTAGTGTAAAAAAATCTCATTCAAGGCGCAGTAGAAAATACACGTAAAACAACAAATCCGATATAATCAAGATACGGCTATGTATGAAAAGCGCGATAATCCGTTGACGCCGACTAACAGCCACCCCGACTGGCGCAAGTGTGCGACTGGCGCGCCGCTGGCGGTCCTTGCGCACAACGCTCACCCCGCACGTTCTTCTTAGCCCCACGGTTCTCGCGCGCCGCCCGAGCGGAATCGCTCGCGATCGCAGCGATGTAGGGTCGCGGCACAGCCTCCTTCATCTAGTGAGATCGCTTCGAATCCTTACGATTACGACCAGTCACATAGACACGTGCCACCGCCACGGGGGTAGTGCGGTTATCGAGTGAGCGTGTACGCGTGCGCACTGGCTTGCACTATAACTGACACCGACACACCGTGGCTCATTCATTTGCACAGGTTCTGCCTCAAATAACGCACACCTGAGCAAATATTATGGAACCTTACTACAATAGACCCGTTGTTTTGAAACGAAACAATTATCGCAGCAACGTAGCGAGCTATTCCTTAAGTTCATGTTTACGATGCATCTCCGATGCTTTCTTTATGATTGTTCAAATTGCCTAACTTTAATAAGCATTTTAATTGATGCCTAATAGTTACATGATCATTCATATTGTATAACAGGTTCGTTTTCGTCCAGCTGTCTAATATTGACTTTAAGGTACTCTATGTATTGACCGCTAGAATCAGAACAAGTCCAATAGACGTTTGTGGTGTTTACATTGTCAAAGATGGATAGATTTGTAAGTCTTTATTGCACATTTTTTAAAACTGTATACATACCTACGTACAGTTGTGCACAAAAATCACTCTTGTTGCTTTCATCTGCCAGACAGACAAATTAGGTTGATAATAATGATGAAGTTTTACTGACGTTTATTAAGATTATTCAAAGCAAAGAACGCGAGAAAAACACAAGAAACATGTAAGTTCTCGGTTTTGTGGGTTCTTAGTTTTTAGTCAAAAACTCGACAAAAACCAGCGGTTAAGGCAAGACTAACGAAGTATATCTTATTATGAATCGGTTCCAGTCAGATTTCATTTATAAAGATCTAAGATTGGTCGAATTAGAATCTTAAATCTAATCTACATTTCCACCATGAGAAGTAACTATTACTCAAGGTATAATATCTCACTAACACATATGTAAGTAGATAGATAGAATACAAGTAGTAAATACTTGCATGATATACAAAAAAATAAAGCTGCAAGCAAGTATAGTAAGTAGTCCTTGCGAACCTGTAAATTTCCCTAGAATTATTTTCATGTGGTTTTTGTTGAAAGTAAAATATTAAGGGCCGATTTTTCAATCGTCATATAAAAGTTATCAGTGGAATAAATTATAACCTGACTAAATTCAAAAGGGAAATAATTCAACTGTTATATTCATGCAACGGTCATTTTTTCCCATTTTGTGTTTTATTCTATGAATAACTTTTACGTGGTGATTGAAAAATCGACGCGAAAAGGAATTGAATATATCTGACAATTGTTATTGTCCGATAAAATACAGGCAAATCTCGTGCAAACAAAAATGTTTACTCTAGCCACAAATTTGAAGGGTGCAAGGAGTGGACGTCGTGGGCGAAGCTCGAGGTTGCAGCCATTCAGTAGGCAGCTCGCCCACTTTTCCTTTCTGTTACATTCACTGTTCCAGATTACGTCATTACCCTTAGTACATACTGGTTTCTGATTAGTCGTTTTAACTAGTCTCTAAGAGGTATACAACAAAAATGTTAGGCCTAAAGGTCACAATTGCTTATCGCACTAATTGGCGTTGACTTGGATAATATCATAAGTATTTTTAAAGATATGAATTAGAATTTTTATATCTTATACTAATATATAAAGCTGAAGAGTTTGTTTATTTGGTTGAACGCGCTAATCTCAGGAACTACTCGGAACTTCAAAACAGACCTACTGGTCTGTTTTGAAAAATTCTTTCAGTGTTAGATAGCCCATTTATCGAGGAAGGCTATAGGCTATATATATATATCATCACGCTAACTTACTTTTTTTAAACTATTCCACGCGGACGAAGTTGCGCGCAGAAGCTAGTAACGTATAAAGTAAAATCAATGCAATAGATTTATCAATATAAATATTGAATACATTATCAGGGATTAAAAAATCGATTTTTTTGGATGAAAACTTAAGTACAAGTTATTGCGTGGATATATTATATTGTATTTATATTAAAATTCTTCAGTTGTTTCGATAGTTATTTAGTTTAAAAAAGTTTATGTAAAGAAATGGTTACCTGTACTTTTTAATAATTATGGTCAGTTACCATAGCTTACCAACCGTTCATTTGCCTTACTATCGGTAAAATTTTAACAGAAGCTCCATATAAGTTATGTCAAAATTCAACCGATGGTAAGGCAATTTAATGAATCGTAAGACGGTCATAAGTCCAGGCGATTTATTATAAAATATGTACGATCAACTATCGTTTTTGTGCATTTCTTTTGTTCTTTTATTATAATTATGTTCATATGACGTGAACTACAAGCCATATCACCAAACTCATATGTAACAGATAGTACACGTTTCGTCTTACACTGCAACGTTCTTCAACTAATTTAAAACGCCGCGGCTATTCAGTTAAAAAAAACATTAATAATTGTACTTAAAGTATAGTTAAATCATGATTTGTGAATCATGAACCACACTTTAGTGCGTAGCTAATAATTTTTTATTTACACTGCAGTTGTTATATAATATCAACACATAAAAGTCCCACTGCTGGGCTAGGGCCTACCCATTGTTAGGGAAATGGATAGTACACCTGACACGCCTACCAAAGACGGATGTTTTCCTTCAATGTTAGCACATGGTGATTGTTATAATAATTAGCACATTGAGTCAGGAAAACTGCCTAAGTGGAGCATGTTTCTCGGCCAGGGTTCGAACCTACGTCTTTTGAACGAGACACAGGTGTGTTAACCATTGAGCTATCGCAACTACAGTTATTACTGACAACTAATAAGTTATACTGTTACAAAATAACTGAAATGTACATGAGTAAAGTACCGATCACTTTCAAATAGGTAAACGGTTAGTTTCTATTTGGTTCTAGCAATAAATAAACAGGCCAGCTCCATGTTGTATGTAATAGAAGTTTCGTTATGGTGAAGAACTGTTGTTGCGATATGTATAGACGATAGACTCCTAACAAGAGTAGAATTGGAAATATCCCTCATGTCAAAAGCTATTGAAATAACATTTCAACCCAATTTCATTAAACAGCTTAATTGTTCCGGATTTTCCACCCTATAATTGAATGTTAGACAGGTTCACACTGGTTATAACCTAGAAGTATGTATTTCATAAATTATAATTATAAGTTTTAAATATAAGTGATAAGTTAGAATATTAAGTGTTTAAATATATTTATCATATTTGTACCATATAAATATCATTAGAAACATATTTCAATTCAAATTGTGTGTCATTTAGTATTTGTTAAATTTAAGGCTATACATAATTATAAGATTAAAATATTAGTGATAATAATTAAAACCAAATAAGTATGTACCATTATAATATAAGTTTCAAAAAAATTGTACGCCAACCGGCAAAAAACATGTGCTCAGTATAAAATAACAAGACCTATTGTATAACCATGTTTTTATGAAATACATTATTTGATTTGATTTGATATGTTCAAAGATACCCTAAAATACTGTATCTGTAACTATGTAGTTTCTAAGAACACCATTTCAGCACAGCGCGTATATCTCATATTCCGTAGTATTTTTTTCTATGGTAATACCACGGAATTCACTTCTTTTTATGAAATGTAACGTCGCCAGCTCACGTTTAAAGCATGCGCATGAGGTTTTTCATTGTTACGCAGGTAAACACAGTATGTGAAGCGTCTTTACGACATGTCAAATCAACACTCATATCAGGTCTCAGTGCTTAAATAACATTTAGCATCTATGTGTTAAAAAGTATAACCAAACTGTGAAGTGTGAAGTAAGTTTTGTCAATGTGGCCACCATAAAATGCATGCTGTTGTATATTTAAACGATGAAAAATCAAGTATCAACTGTCGACTGACCTGAACGCCCTCCAACCCGCCATCATAAAGCGTCCAACGTCCATATGTGGTCATTGTTTATAAAACTCACATCAGTTCAAAACGTAACACAGACTAGGTTCATGAGTTTTCATGTACAAATTGATAATATAATTAGGAACGGTCATGAACACGTATCGAAGGCAAATTCAGTACTGGATATTGCAGCTGGCATATGACACCGCGGCCTCGACAAGACTGTTTAGTGCTTGATTAGCACAACGTGTGCAAATCATTCGACGCGACGCAGCAACCGAGCGGTACGCTGGGATTGAAATTGATTGTCCTCTATATAGTCGCATTTATTGACAAGATTGAGTAGAATGGGCGAAACACAGGCCTTGCGAGTCTGTTAGCTATTATTGACCCGGCACGACGCTAAATTAACGATGCACTTATTGAGGAATGGCTGTGGGAAGTTGGTCCTGATTTCAACATTATATCATAGTATATAGCTGCCTATCAGTAGTATAATAGAAGAACCTTATAATAACTTTATTACTATAAACAAGATGATGGTCCTTAGAAAAACGAGACTATATAGAGAAAAAAACGTAATCTGAAAATCAAATAGTTCCTTGTCAGTCATCACAAATGCCGGGTTTCTAAATCTTAACATCTATCTATCTATTAATTTAATCTTAACATTTAATTTATTTGCGTTACTACTGGTTAATGGTTAAACTTTGACAAAGATTGTATAAAGGTAATGATAAATTTCCTGCCAACAATAAGGCAAAAAATGAATAGCAAGATATAGAATCCCAACAAAAAAGTTTGAGAACTTGAAAGAAAATTCCTTGGAAGAAAAAGTACGGCAACATTTAAAAAAAAATGTAAGCATTCTTTTTAGTGAAAATTGTGTCGGAATAAGCTAATTTTTACGCACTCGAACAACTACAAACTGCTCACGGGAAAATTCCCGCGGGATTCCCGGGATAACACATTTTATTACATTAAATTTGCTATCGATCATTAAAAAAAATCACATTGGAATTCGGTTTTCTTAATCTGGCCATTTTAAATCATTCCCAGAAAAATTCCCACGGGATTCCCAGAATAAAAAGTAATGCAGACTTTAAGTCTAAGAATTAGCTGTCGATCAGCGAAAACCGCATTGAAATCGGCCCAATAGTTGTTACGTGAATTCCGAACAAACAGACAAACAAGAAATCTAAAAAAATGCATTGTGTCCTCCGTCGTTTATATAGTCTACATGTTGGCATATTTAGAATTTTATAATCTTATATTCAAATTCAAGTTTTTATCCAAAAAAAGTTCCACTGGAGACCACTTTTTGACGGTCATACATACATATAAGCTAAAATTTAAATCTACTTCCTATTCTATGTACACCGCTTCGCAACGTGTTATCGCTTTTTAAAGGAGAAGTGTTAGGATACGGCAAGGATATAGGAAGCGGCAAGAAACTCCCTAAACCTAAATTTAAAAAAAACAACAAAAGAAATACTCACCTTTCAGCGAAATTCTTCATTGTATTTCCCGCGGGGAAAACAATGGCAGACCTCGGAATTGTACTATAGCCCAACAATTGAGACATCGATAATATCAACGATTAACAAGTTTAGCAAAAAGCACTCTATATACAATATTTATATATTGTATATAGAGTGCACTCTTCAACTCTGTGTTCGCAATTAAAATTAATTAAATTACCCAATAAATAACGTAGCTACAATCCTACTTGACACGATAACGCCACAGGTCATTTTCTTAAGTTATTCATACACAGTAAAGAATAATTAAAAATTTATAATATTCGAGGTAGATTTATATTTATTACTGAGTTAGCATTAACAAAAATCAAACTATCGATTGCTTCGTCGGTTTAGTCTTAGATCCCTTTCAATCTCGTACTGGCGCAGATCAGCTCGCTCCAAAAAGTCGCGACGGTCCAAGTACCTAAATTAGATTAATTGTATCAGAATATTACAAGTAAGCTATATACTACTACATAAAAGGGATTTGTTCGTGCCTTGGGTCATGTCAACTTCGAATCCAGATCCCATGGAAACTAAGCCATTTTCCGAAATTAAAACATTTATTTTTACTTTAATTCTGAAATTATATCTTAAAGAATAAAAATGATAAAACCAGGGATAAAAAATACAAATATTCGGAAATAGCGAGAGAGGACAAAAAATAAAGTTCAAATGAAAGATGTTTTTTGGAAAGTACTTTTTACTCGATTGATCTATCTAGCCGGTGTCAAATATGCAAGCTTTAATACCATCTTGAAGCAAATATGCACCAGCCGAAAAGCTGGACTCGTGTATCAAAAATCTCGGCAAATTGTAAGGCTTTGATTGACCCCAAGCGAGAGAATTCTTTTGACAACCCAGAAAAGGCACATTTTATTGAATATTTGCCATTTTCAACACAGACGACTACAGACGACAGATTTACAAAACGCTGAAGCTTCTCCTACATTTTGTTCGATCAAAATAAGTTATGATATCATATTTTCAAAGACCCAAATAGCGTAATAATCATTATTTAAGCTGTAATTTTTTTTATTGCTTGAATTTAACAGACACACAGACGGCCCGCCTGATTGGAAAGCGGTTACCATCGCCTATGGACATTTGTAACACTAAAGATGCTACCAATGTGCTGGCGCTCTCTAAAGGGAAACTGGTCACTAATGCCGGAACACAACTCAAGGTTGTTATGGCGGCATACTCTAGACCAGGGTTGGTAGCCATCTAGACGGGCAAATACCCTACCACCTGGCTGTGGGTTATTTTGTCGCCTCTTACGACAGGCCGCCCGACCGCAAGAAATTGTATTCTTTCTCCGTTCCTGCACGGATGAAAATTTCAAACTAAGATGATAGCAAGGTATTTTAAATCATTCTCTTTTATGCCAACAATGTTCTTGTAAAACCTGTCATGTGCCTAATACTTGATTAAAAACAATCAACATCCTACAGCTATTGTTATTTTCTATCAAAACATTGTTTTGTTAAAAAATTTGGACATTGTGTTGGATTGTGTAGACGTCAAAACGAACAATAAAAAACGCAAATCTTCTATATAAATAAAAATAAATCATAGAAATGTATGTACGCGCATAACTTGAGAACGACTACCCTACCGATTTTGATGAAATTTTTTGTGTGTGTTTGATTGGGTTCCCCGGATGGTTTAGATTCACAATTGGAACCGGTAGGAGGCACTAGAATTGGGTCCTAGATTTTTATTTATTCAGGGCAGGATAACGGCTACCGGGACCGCTAGTATCTAATATTTAAAAACAAAGCAAATGAAAAACCTTGTTCAAACCGATGGTTCTCATTGAAATGTATTATTAAAATCTTGAACATAATTTTTTACCGAGTTTTCCACCCCATAGTTCAAACCTAGAGGGGGACTAAACCCACTTTTTACGACTTTGGACAATATTATAACATCAAGCTCCTCAGTGTGTATAAATATCTCTTACCCCTGTTTGCCTTTATTATGACTTTGTATTTCTTCTTCAATTCCTTCCTCCTTCTTGTATGTTGTCCAATCCAATTTAGATTTTTCTAATGTCGATAATTTTCCCTTCTTTCCTATCTGTCCTAATATGTTTGAAAGTCCACTAGAACCTGGTGCTCTTTTTGATGACGTCGCTTCTTTTTTGACTTCTGAAATATTATTATATTATATTATTACAATTGGGTTTATCCTTAAATTTTAAGTTATGGGCCAGAAGATAGTTTTTTTACATTTTTTAATTACTGTATAGTTTCGCGTTTGACCATTATCTCGCGCGATTGCGAGCGGAGATATGGTCTAAGATAGAGCACTCTTACCTAGAAGGTTGTAGGTTTCGGGAAAAATAGACTCCGGCAGTGAATTCCACTCCTTTGCCGTGCGCATGATGAAGGTGGACTCAAAGCGCTTTATTCGTATAGGTGCTATGTCTATGGTATATGCATACCATATAACGGTGCCGCATGCCAGTGCCTCTGGTTCCCCGATGATGGAAGGGAGACGGTGGGATGAGATTTTAAAACTCCAATGCATACTGTCCAATATGTATCCGATAACCTGGCAACCCTGCGTTGATGTTCGAGACTTTGAATTTCGTCATTGATTAGTTGGTTGTTGCTTATCAACTTTATGGCTCCCACACTCAATCGATTCTAGTGCCTCGATTTGGTATTTCGCTGAGCCATCCCAAAGGTGAGAACAGTACTTCATATATGCTCGTATTTGTGATTTATACACTATCAGCAGCTGTTCTCGAGTGAAGTACCGCCTCACCTTTGACAGTATGCCCCGTTTTTTAGCCGTAGTTTGGGCTACGGCCTCGATGTATGAGCCAAAATTGAGACTCGATGTCAGGGAGATGCCAAGAAGCTGAAGGCCATCGGTCACCAGTACAGACACTCTCCGTAAAGTAGGAGTCAGTTCAAAGGAACTCCTTTTTGCGGTGAAAAAACACGCCTGAGTCTTAGAGGCATTGAATGCGACTAAATTGGCGTTGATTAAGTCAGAGACTGCCCTTAAAGTCTCGTTCAACCGCTCCACCATTGTCTTGTGAGAGTGAGTTTCGGATCTGACAGCTCTCGCGCTGGATGTGTATCTCTCTATAACGGTGCTGTCGTCTCCACACCCAAAAATACCGGACTTGAGTAAGTCGTTGCTATGTAGCACAAAGAGCGTTGCAGAGAAAGCCGACCCCTGAAGAACGCAGACATTGATTGTCGTAGGTTCGGAGGAGTGGCCATCTACGACCGCTCGTATCGATCGGTTCCTCAGGAAGTCTGATATCCAGGCGCAAAGACCGGTAGACAGTACGCTGGGAGCTGGTTGGTCATGTCAACTTTTTATAGTCAACGAGAATACGTGGCTTCTAATAATGTCATGAAATTACAATACCCGGCATGAAAATAACTTATTAAATTATGTATAATAAGTAGACAAATTAACATTTACATAGAAATATAAAATAAAAAAAGGTAAAATGACAAATCACATGGCCAATATTTAATATTAATGAGTCAGTATCCACTTTTGAGTGCGGAAGCAGAACTGGATTATTTAACAATAGACTTGAAATTACCTGTTACAGGAGTATCGACTTTAAGTTTTTCTTTTATAACATTATCTTCCACAACAATTTTTTCCCCGGCAAATTCAAAAATTTTTGTTTCTGTTGATTTCTGATTTATATTTTTATCGATCAGGGAGGTTGCAGCAAGAGGTTCTGTCGTCTTCTTAACATCGTCTTTATTATCTGTCTGTTTAACTTCATCCTTTTTAATACAAGTGTCATTAGCTACGGTTCTTTTTGGTTTAGTGTCAGTGCCCTCTAAGAATTTGGCCCACAAATCTTCTTCTCGTTGTTTATCTTCTTCGGAATTATTTATTTCTTCTACAGGCTTTTCAACCTTGCCTAAAGATGAAAGTTCTTTAACTCCATTTTTAGTTTTAGCTTTCTTCTTTCCCATTATTTCATCCACTGCTTTTCGTCTTTTAACTTTCTTGGCCACTTCAGTTTCATATTGTTTCTCTGTTTCTTCATTTGCCGACTCCTCTTCTGATAATTTTTCTGGTTCTTCTGGTACATAATCTTCGTCACTTTCACTTCCAGATGACATCTGTAAAACCATTATAATATGTTGATTATTTATTAGATCTTTTTTAGCTCGTATGACTAAATTTCTAAAATTCATTATACTTAATCAAAAATAATGTATAAATGTGAAAATTACTATCTATCCCTGCAGGAACGGAGAAAGAATACAATTTCCTGCCGCCGGGCAGCCTGTCGTGAGAGGCGACAAAACCACACCCAGGAGGTAGGATATTTGCCCGTCTGGATAGCTGCACCCCTGCTCTAGAGTTAGAGTATACCGTCATAACAACGTTGAGTTGTGTTCCGGCATTACTGGCCAGGTTGCAGTCTCCCTTTAGAGAGAGCAGACTGGTAGCAACTTTGATGTTGAAAAAAAAAAACGTATTTGTATGTTTGTTTGTTCTTTCATCACGGCTTTGGGAATTAAAACATATTATCATGTAGTCTTAGTTTTTAACCTTTTCTATTTATATGTACAATTTTACATTCAATACGAACTTGAAATTGTGGATAATATACATTTTACTTTTATTCGGAGCACCGTATCATTAGTACAGCGATATTTAAGTATAGCTAAGCTTAAGAGACAGCGAGGAAAAGTAAATATTTTTACGAGTTTAGCGGGACTCGAAGTAAAATGCCGTTAGAATTACTATAGAGTTTATTAGAACCATACAAACACGTATAACACAGGTACAAATATAACCGAACACAACAAATCCAAACGAAATGCAGAAGGTCGTAATTCAATAAAACGCGCAAAATCCGTCACTATTAGATTCCCGTATGTACACACGTCACGCCCGTATCGTAGTCGTAGCTTGACTGCCTCCTCTCTCAATCAGGCCGCCGTTTTATACTTCACCAATGCACTGTGCTCGCCCGGCAACGTGGACTGAATTTCCTAGAATCAGTACATAAGTTTAAGAATTTATTTAAAAGAATATTAACTGTTAAAATAATTGCAGATACTGTAGATAAACTGACAGATTGAAGTTTCTGTTAAATTTATAAAAATTTCATGTGGAACCTTTGAGATATTATGTTGTACAGAAGGAATTAACCTTTATTATTAACCCTTTCGATCGGCATCATAGAAATAGTGATTTATTTTTTACCTTTGGTCCGTCCAATTCCTTGATGAATAACTTTTAAAAATCTTTTGTGTACAATAAAAAGTGATCTATCTTTGAATGTTATTTGTATTATATATTTTGTATGTTAGGTAGTGCTTTTACAAATTAAATCATATTTCCATTTAGACAAATGTCTTATCTACAATATTTCAAGTATTTTTTCACCATGTCCCATGGCCATGGGATGCACTGTATAGTTAAATACACATGCATTTGACATAAATTTTGAATATTTATTTCCCGTTTTGTATATTATCAAACAATTATTTTTTTATGAAATACAATAATTATATCACTGGAACATAATTGAAACATTTTAACCCATGAAAACATATTATTCTGAGATCCTCTGGCATATAAAACCTAAACCTAATACAAGTAGAAGTGTAGAAACACCCTTGTTAATATTGTTGTAAATTGTGTAAATTGAAATCAATAAATATAATCAACAAAAGGATATCAAAAAGCAATTATACAAATATAAATATAATTTTATATTGTCATTTAATACATTATGAAATTATTACACCATTTTTTTCTTATTCCTATTCCTGTTCTTAACATTAGACACTTCATAGAAGTTGCTTCCTGTTTTAGATCGACGTTGAGCCCTATCCATGGCTCTCCTTTGTCTAGCTGTAACCTTTTTGCCTTTGTTCTGAATTCCTAATTTAGCTGTTTTGGCTTTACTCGCAATTTCTTCTACTGTAAAGGAGCCACTAGCAGCTTGAAGTCTTTTCCTTTTATTCTCTTTCACTGTTTCTGGTGCATTTGTAAGATAATCTTCCACATCACTACATTCCATCTCATCATTGCTGTAAAATTCACTTATTTCTGAAGAGTCATCATTATCATCTTCATTTTGTATGTCACCTTTTTCAGTGTCCTTAGAATCTTCATTATCTTCTTGCTCATCTACACCTTTTAACTCCTCTGGTATCACAATTTTTTCTAAAGGCTTAACATCATCATTATTGTCAAATTGTAGTCCCACCCTTATTTTTGCAAAATCTTGAGCTATAATAAGATTGTTAACATTAAGAACTGGCTTTTCTGTTTCATTGTTTTCTGTTTCTGATTTTGTTTCTTCTGCAATAACTCTTTCTGTTTTCTTTTCTTCTGTACCTATTTGCTCCTTCTGTTCTTCTTCCCATTTCTTTGATAATGGCACTTCAAATCCTTCAGGTGCCACATAAAATGGAAGTTTACCTCTCTGCCAATCATTCAACACCATTCTTGCAACTTGATTAACATCCGGCTCACCTTTTTTCAACAATTTGCCTGTTCTAGCTGCGAACTTCTCTAGAAACTCTGTTACCGTTTCCCAACCATCTACTTTGTAAGTTTTCACTAAGTATTCTTTTCTGACTCTTTTAATCACTTCTTCTATATAATCTTCAGGATTTTGCACCAATTCAACTCTAACGACACCTTTAAGCACTTTCTCTGTATCTGTTTCTGCAGATGGATATACAACTCCAGGACAGTCTATCAAAAATATTCTTCTCATAAGTGTTATGTACTGCCAAACTTTAGTCTCTCCAGCAATTGGAGCTACTTTGCAAACTTTTTTTGAACGCAATGTGTTAATTACAGAAGACTTGCCAACATTTGGATATCCAATTAATCCAACACTTATCTGTTTCTTATCAATATGTAATTTAGCAAATTGACGTAATAGATTTATAAGCGAGCCTTTACCAAAAGGATGTGTTAACGAAGAGTGGAAGGCTATTGTTGGATAGTCTGCACTAAGTATAGCCACCCAACGCTGAGTCACCCAGTTCGGCACTAAATCTACTTTGTTAAGTATAAAAATTAGATGTTTATGTGGTTTTTCTTCTCTTAGGAACTTCTCAACATAAGGACTTCTGGTGCCCATAGGGTCTCTAGCATCAAGAACTTGCAATAAAACATCTGAAGAATCAATTACTTTATATAATTCATTCCATATTCTTTTACTCATTCCAGCTCCAAAGACCCAGTCTCTTTGCCCTTCTCTAACACCAGTATCTTCACGAACTCTATCAATATCTTTGTTTTCATCATATTTATCTACACTCTCCTCAACAGCTTTATGTAAAGCATTAATATCATTAAATTTTAGATTGACTCGCTTTCTCTGTTTTTTGGGTCCAAATGTTTTATCAAAACCTTCTGTGTCTAGGAGATGCACTCTTGCAGTTTTTGCCTTCTCATTAAGAAGTGTTATAGGTAAATTGGTGGGTTTCATTACTACTTGATATGGATTTTTAACAGCAGCACCAAACTCCTCTTGAAACTTTTGTAATGCGTTTTGAGATATGACTCGTGAGTTTCCAAACCATTTTTGACTAGGTTCAACTCGAGCTTGTGTGCCAGAAGCTAACCAACCTTGGAATGGTGCTGGTGCCAATATTTTACCAGTTTTGTCTCTCTTCGCTTTAAAATTTCTGTACATCTGCAATCGTTTGATCGTTCCTTTTGTTCTAGGATTTCCAACACCTTTAAGACCTTCTGTTGATCTATCTGGATTCATTGAGTGCCCTGATTTATTAAACCCTTGCTTTCGGGGAGCACCTGGCGTTGATCTCACTTTACCCATGTTATAACACTTATTTTCTTTAAAACACTAATTAAAACAAAACTTAACAACAATATTCAACTATCACGAGGACTTTTCGAGCGAGGTTATAGAAATATAGACAAACAGTAGGGATCCAAAGCATGTGTCAAAAATATAGTCCATTTGGAGTTTGTCAAACTCAAAGATACGAAGAGCGTACGAACTTCACACGCAATAAAGTTGAAGAAAGTATTTAATATTTTGGACATAACACTTACGTTTATTTAGTAGAAAATGTCAATATAATAATTTAGTTTATAGAGGCACGACTTAAAGATCTATTTTTAGAACTTTCATGAATTTTAAGGCCAAAGTTCCACAACGATCGGTGTTCTATGAAATACACGAACTATCAAACTATAGACAATACAGTTACGCCAACATTCAACATAATTTTGCATTCAGATAACTTCAGGGAAGGTTTAGCGTGTTTCTGGAATAAACAAAAAATGAAATATAATTATATTTTCTACTTCTTTTATTTCTAATTAATAAACTCCAATGTTTTACGACAAATAGTATAATAACTAGGTATTTTTAGATTTTTTTGGTGATAAAAGTTAACATTTTTATAATAAATGCTTGGTCTCAAAGTTCTCATTGTTGTGACTGGTTGTCAGACTTGACATTTACTATTTGTCAAAAGTAAAAAAAACAAATTTCAAAGAAATGGGAAGATTTTGGTCGAAATTGATCTTGGTTGTACATTATTAATTATATTTATAATTTAAACTAATCAAATAATAGAACTAAGACGAAACTAACTTGAGTAATAATTCGACCGTATACTATTGATTGGTATACACCAAGCCTACAAGTTTCTACAGTCACAAATAGTACAGCCTGATAAATCCAACACTTCAAGCTATCCCGATGCCTGTAAGCTGTAGAAAACGTAAGACAACATGTATGACATGTTGTCTGAGTTCAGAGTGTCGGAATTCGATTCATTCGTGGATATATTAAAGTTGACTCCTGGTGATCCGTTAGATACTTTTGGCGAGATGTGGTACCCCGTGTTTCTGTGGTCACTGTGTTCTTCGGTGTTTGTGCATACTTGCGCTGCACTCGTTGCCTTCGGTACATTGCGCAAGCATAAATATGGCAAATTTTTCCCTGTCCTGCTAATTGTGATGGGTGTGGTGGGTCCAGTGACTTCAGGTGTTGCATACAGTGCAGCCGTTGCTTTCATATACCGTGCCGCCAATTTGGCTATGCCGCCTATACATGCAATGATCTGGGGCATAGGACAGACTGTATTAGGTGCTGGGTTGGGTTTCACTAGGATACTGGCTACCTTGTAATTAAAACTATGATACTTATAGATGCTTATCACTCTATAATAGTTTGAAAATAGTTCAAATGATTCAAAGTCAATTATAATAGTTATTATCATGAAATTTGTGCAGAGTTAATGATGCATATTGCTGCCAAACTTCTGGATAATATAATTTCACTGTATCTTCATTATTCTTATTTGTACAGCAAAATACTCATTAAATGTAAATTCATATGATGGTTTAAATATATTTATTGAAAAATAAATAATTTTACTTAAGTTTTAATAAAATTATGACATCAATCACATCAAATTTTGGTTCCTGAAGATTTCACATTATTATTTTATTTCTATAGTTTTTAAGTTCAAAATATTCTAAATAAAATTTGTCATTAATTGTAAATTATATTAATTGATAAATTTGATGTAAAGTCACACTTACAAAAATAAGCAATGAATTGTAAATAATTTTTGTGACATTTTTCTATAAATATGACTGATGTTTCATAAAGTAGTATAAATAGTACTTACACATACACTTGTATATATTTTAAAGCATTCCATTGTTCAAATTGTAATGAAATTAGACCTAAGTTCTTATGTATGTTATAATCAGTATTTGAGATAACCACATAATCAAGCCTAAAATATATTAAACATTATATGTATCTTGATATTAGCTGATCATTTACTTATTTAAGTAAAATTTGTGACAAAACTTATAATGTTAAGGAATTTTCAGATGAGTTGTTATTCCGATTTGTACTTACCAAACTAATCCTATAAATTAGTTTAACATAGTTGATTGCAGTTGTTCTGGAATGTTGTGGACATAAGGACTATTTGTATATTCCAGAGTTCTTAATGCTTTGTTCCTATACAAAAGCTTATAAAAAATATACACAGTTTGTGTATATTATCATTTTCAGTATAAGAATCTTTGGTTTAGTAAAACTAAAGATATTAACCTGAATACTCAATGAGCACAATAGTGATGTAGATTTTATTATTACTTTGCCAAGAACAATAAGTTTGGATTACTAATATTTTATTTTTCTGTGATAAGTAGTGGTTGGAATACATTAACCTAATTTACTTAAAAGTAGAAGACAGAAGTTAGTGATTTAAAAAAGAAATATTATTATTTAACTATTGCTGAGTCTTAAAACTTTGATTTAATTAAAGTTTTGGTTAACACTGTTTTTGATAATCACTGCTCAATTTAAGTAAATTAGCCCTGTTATTAGTATTATTGGTGATATATTTAATATACTATAAATAGTTCTTTTCAAACTTGTATCAGTTTTGTACAGCTTTTATGCTTGTTTGTACATGGAAAGTATTATTCATATTGTCATTTAGAAATAAATATTTATGGATATAATAATATATATATTATATAATTTAATTCTTGCAGATTAATAAATATTGTGTCATTCAAACTTTAATATCATTTAATGCAAATTTGATTTAGTTACATGAAAAGCTAGTGTGATTATGTAGATAATATATGTATTATATAGTGGAATTCAGTTAGGGAGTTATAATTTTTCATGTATATCCAAAGAAAATAAAATATTGGATTTTATAAAATTGTACTTGCCTTGTTATTTTTTTAACTAAAAAATTTATGCACACTTCATCAATGTTTTACTATCAAAGATTTTATATTATTAACTATAAATAATACTATTACAATAAACAACCAATTTAAATTTTTGCATAAGGCAGCTCATTCACATTATAAAACATTTATAGTGTACCACCATGTGAATATTTGGATAACCTTTTATGGGAAGAGTGGTAATGTGAACTGTTTTCATCTTCCTCTTGACTGACTTCATGTATTTCTTCTAACATTAAAGGTAGATCCAAGTCTTGCTTAGTCAGTGTAGGCTGCAAAAAAAAGTATAATTACTTTTAACAATTAAGACGCTGGGTTTATTTGTTTACTTAGGCTGCATGTTTACCAGAGATGGAAAGCATGAAAGGGATATTGAAAGGAGAGTTATGGCAGGTAATAAGGTGAATGGAGCGCTAAACTCTTTTATGAACAGCCAGAAAGTGTCTGTAAAGGCACGCTTGGCTGTCCATAAAGGGGTGTTGGTGCCAACCCTAATGTATGGCAGTGAAAGTTGGGTATGGCAGAAGAAGCATGAAAGTAGGATAAACGCAGTTGAAATGAGAGCTTTGAGAAGTATATGTGCGGTTAGCTTGAATGATACGATAACGAACAGTGTGATAAGGGAACGTTGTGGATTGAAAGAAGATGTAATAACAAGAGTTGAAAAAGGTATGTTAAGGTGGTTTGGACATGTAGAGAGAATGGATAAAAGTAGAATCACAAAACAGGTGTATGACAGTATTGTGAATGGTAGGGTTGTTGCCGGTAGACCGAGACGAACACACCATGACCAAATATCAGAAGTGTTAAAGAGAGGTCAGGTAAAAAGCATTTCAAATAAACGTGCATGTATGAAGAGGTTAATGACAGTAGGTGAAGCGAAAGTTGTTTGTCAGGATCGTCGCAAGTGGAGATCCATAGTCTCTGCCTACCCCCATGGGAAACAGGCGTGCTATTATGTATGTATGTATGTAAGACGCTGGGTGGAAATTTTCCCTTTGTTACAAGACTTACTTCATGAATTGTAGAGTCTCTTCTACTTAATCTAGTAACAGTATTTTGTAAAGATTTTGTTTCAGTTGTTGCATCCTGTAAAGCCAACTTTAATTCCACTATTTCTCTTCTAGCATTTGATAATAATGTCTCAGTTGTAGCTAGTTTTTCTCTCACTTCATCTTTCTCTACCTCCAAATTTGCTTTTGCATTTGATAAATTCTTAATTCTGTTTTCATACAGCTTCAATTCAGAATCAACATGTCCAATTCCTTTCATAGCACTGCTATGTTCTGTTTGCAAATTGTTACACATCTGTTTAAGATAGGATATGTTCTGTTCTAAAATATTTTTTTCCTCTGTAATTAATTTTATTTCATTTTCTAATGAATTTATTTTGTAAGTCATAGAGGCTATTTTTGTTAATTGGCTATCAATTATACTTTCTTTATCTGACAGCTTTCCTTCTAAGTCTTGTATTTTCATAACATATGATTGCAATTGAAGTGATTTTGATACTGATTCACTCTCGAGAGAGTGATTAGTGTTCTCCAAAATGTTAGCTTCAACAGATAAACTGGCGAACTGTTCTAACATATCTGATCTTTCAGCTTCTTTCTGAGACAAAAGCTCTTCAATTCGTCTTATTTCTGCGACATAATGTTGCAACTGTTGTTTCAATCCATCAACCTCTTTTCTGGATTTATCATATTCAATTTTTGTTATTTTTAGTGTACCACTAGCATCTGCAAGACTATTTTGTAAATGTTTGTTTTCAATTATTGCATTGTCAAACTGTTGTGTTAGCCTTAATATTTCATTGTTAAGAAAGTTTATTTGCCCTTCATAATCTACTAGTTTGTGTTCTGATACTTTATTTATATTAAGTTGTCTTTTAAGTTCAGACAGCTCATTTTCTAACTTAGTGGCATCATATGCTTGAGACTTGAGTTTTTGCTCAAGAACACTGATGGTTTCAGTCTTATGATCTAACTCTATTACTAATTTATCACGTTCATGATCTACTTTTTTAAAATTGTCAATCAAATTAGACTTATCATTCCTTAAACATACCACTTCAGAATGCAATTCCTTACATTTCCTTTCCAAGCCATCAACAGTATCTTTAGAAAGACTAAGTTTTTTTTGTGTCGACAACAATTCATTTTGAACTTCAGTTGTGCTTCTTTCAGTTTCAAGTTGAATGTTTTTTATTTGATTTGCTAAGGTTTTCTCTTTTATTACATCAGTTTGCATTTTCTTTATTTGTTCTCTCAAAAAATTGCACTCTTCTCTTAAGTGCTCAGCAGAAGCCTTGCCAGTTCTGTGAGTCATTTTATAAGAGTTATTTTCTTCTTCTAACTGCTCAATTTCCTTCTGTTTCATAATTAAATCTCTTTTTAATTTATCTGACATTTCCAGGGCTTCTTTATATCTTAAATTATACTCCTGCTTATCTTTTTTTAAAATTCTTATTTCATTTGTTAGCTGATCAATAGTATCTTTAAGTTTTAGCACTTCCTTTCTTGCAAAGTCTCCTCTATCATTGTATTTTATAGTGTTCAAATTTCTATAATGACTAAGCTGCTGGCTGAGAGTAATATTTTCTTTGGATAATTCTGCATTTTCACTATTCAATTGACTAATAGCATCTTTATAATTTTGTTTACTATTTTCTTCTAATCTAGATACTTTTGCCTTGTAATCATCAAGTTCTTTTTTTAACATTAATATCTTATGCCCACTCTCACACAATTTTGTGTGTAAATCTTTTATAAAGACACTTTCATGAGAGGCTTGCTGATATTTAGGAATTTCTTTTTCTTTGGAATTGAATAAATGTTTATTAAATACATTAATTGTTTCAGTCATTTTTTGTTGGATTTCAAAAATATACTTTTCATATTTTCTTCGCTCATCTTCTAGTAATTTTTGCAGCTCATCTTTTGTAGGACATATATTTTTTTCTCTAATGTGTTCACATTCATCTCTTAGTCGATAAGTCTTATAAACATTTGGCAAAGATAATATTTCATCTTGCAAGCTTTTGTTAAGTTCAATAAGATCTTTAATTTCTTTGTGTAAGGTGTTATTTTCTTTTAATGTAGAATTTAATGAGTCTTGAAGTTTCTGTAGTTTGGGAGAATTTACTTTTTCGTTTGATTGAAAAAGTTCTCTTTCTAATTCTGAATTTTTCATAGTAAGACCTTCTATTCTAGTTTGCAAGAAATTCATGTCGTTCATCATAGCAGCAAGTCTTTTATTAGCATCTTCTTCAACTTTCAGTGCCAAAGTGTCAACTTTCTGCAATTCTTCTTTTAAGGCTTTATTCTTATCGGCAAGGCTTAATGCTCTCAACATTGCTTCATGTTGCTTTTCTAAACCAATTTCAACTTCTTTTTTAAGCATTCCATTTGCAGATTCTAATTCTTGCAATTCTTTAGTTAATTGTGTAACTTTATCATCATTATTCAAATTGCAACAATCTTTATTGATTGCAGCTAAAGGTCTACCACCTTCCAATAAAATATTAAGCCTTATTATTTCATTATCTCTATGTTCAACTTGACTTTTTAATAAAATAATCTCATCAGTATACTCATTATTTTTCTCTTCCAATAGTTGTAACTTTCTCATTAATTCTGATATATCCTTTTCATTACAAGTAACTTTTCTATCATTACACATACATATTTTATAGTTGTCTATATCTTTTCTCTTACTTTTGTTGCGGCTGCTTTGTGTATCAGCACACAACCCTCGCAAACTTAAATCTCTTAAATCATGCTGCAGTTTTGATATTATATCATCTTTCTTCATAACTTCATCTGTTACAGCTTTTATTTTTCTTCTTGATTCTTTATTTAATCGAATACTTTCTTCTCTTAATAACATAATTTCCCGATGCATCTGATTATTCTCTTGTATTAACTTAGCGTTATCGCATTTGTATGGCTCAGCTTCCATCATCAGGCCATCTCGTTGTATCATAGCTTCTTTTGAGAGATCCATATAGTGTTGTAAGCTTCTTGTAGTCTGTAAAAGATCTGCTAAAAGACATTCAACCAGAGGAACTGCATCCAGCGGCAAAACATTGTTATAGCCAAGATCTTCAAGCTTGCGCTTTAAATTGAAATATACCTCACCCATTGTCGCTATTTAACTTCTTAACTATCAAAACTAAGGTACATTAAAGTTAACTATAACTGTACTGGTATCTAAACCTAATTAGTAATAGCATTATTTATTTTTTAGTTCTATCGGTCATCGGTTAACGGTTTGTTTGTTTTTTAATGTTTTGTTTTGCATTGCCAATTTACTATTGTAGTATTGGCCAGGGTCTCCAGATTGAGTTTTGAAAATCCCCATACTTCCTATTATAGTAGTTATATTATGCCCAAATGGCCCAAAATCTTTGTGTACACTGTACATAGTATAAAATAAAGTTGCATTCCGTGGCTGTCTTTCTGTGTATTCACTAGACAACGAAACTGATTTTTAAGAGGTTTTCACCATCCTTTAGCTAACGTTTCACTGATGGTATGTATATATGTGTATATATATATATATATATATATATATATATATATATATACCTAATCAAGTTTTTATGTAAGTAAAATAGAAGAAATTCGCAGGGTTTGACACGCGGCGTAGCCATGGAGAAAACTCTGATCTCTGATATTTCGGAAACTTCAAACCTTGTCCCCAAAATTCTAACATACCTTTCCTTTTAAACTACAATTTAATTTTAGTATTAGGAATTTTACAAGGCGAAATATATTGAATTAAAATAAGAATAAAGTTAACATGACCATATTGCTTCGTATGTTTACACTGTTTTAAAATAAGTTTGGGTAATTGTACTGTGGCCAATTAATATAGAAAATAATAGGGGCACCACTTTCGTAAACTTTTCTAAACTCTAGCAACTCCAATATTTATGCTGGGGGTCACACCTGCGATAATGTCAAAGATATTGATTATGGCCCAATTAGATCACAAATAACGCATTACACCCATCGCCACATCTGTGTGAAATGGCCTATATCTGTAAGGTTATCCCAGAGAAGTAACTACGTCAAACATTGTGCAAAGATCAGGTTTCTTCATTTACGACATGCATGTATTTTTTTTTCTATCGCAGGTGTTCAGCAGACAGACAGACGGCCCACTTCATGGAAAGCGGTTACCATCGCCTATCGACATTTGCAACACCAAAGATGTTACAAATGCGCTGCTGCTCTCATAAGGGAGACTGGAACCTGGTCTCTAAAGCCGGAACACAACTCAAGGTTGTTATGGCGACATACTTTAGACCAGGGATGGTAGCCATCCAGTCGGGCAAATGCCCTTGGCTGTGGGTTGTTTTGTTGCCTCTTACGACAGGCCGCCCGGCCGCAGTAAATTGTATTCTTTCTCCGTTCCTGCACGGATGAAGTCATAATGTGAAATTAATATAATAAACGAATCTTTTAATGTGCAGCTGTTTTATTGGGGATAGAATTATTTACAGAGAAAATAATAATTAAATAGACATCAAGACAGAAGATTGAAATGAGTTTTTTCAAACAGGAAAGTTGCTAATCAACGATGTTCTGTCAGAGACATTTAGACATAAAGCTTATGTGGAGGTTGTATGTCTTCACACATAACTTATGATGTTTATTTTAATAATAATGACTACAATTTTGTGAGCAAGAGGTATTATTAAGACCTCGCGATAATTAACAGACCAATTATTTTATTAAAAGCTAAACGAAACCTTACAAACCAGCCATGTCGGCTGTTCTTTGGTAAATATCGTCAACATATAACGAAAAGACTTTTGCTTTAAATTCCGCTAGATATCCTTGGTAAACTAAAAATGACTTCTCGTTCGAAACGTAGCATTGTTATTCCGCCCGATTATGACATACGCGAGTGTGGTATTCGGCCATGCCAAGCCTTCCCTTTTAAAGAAACTGCAAATCGTTCAGAATAAATTCATGCGCAGAGCCGTCGGTGCTCCCCTCTATATGCGTAACGTCGACATCCACCGCGATCTGGAGCTTCCCTCCATCAAAAACTACATTACGTCGCTCTCGCGTAAGTATTTCGATCTAGCGCCGCACCATCAAAATCCCCTCGTCGTGTCCGCGTCCGATTATAAGCCTCGACGAAAGGCTCTCGTGCGACGACCGCGTAACATCCTCACGGATAAGGTCGACGATATCACAAAACGGCTGGCTCGGATCAGCCCGCCCGCGGTTAGGACGGCAGGCTGGCAGGCACCGACAGACAGACACAGACGGTGGCGTCGTCGCCGCTAATCACGATCTCTCCATGTCCCCGCGAGGGACGCCAGGAGACACAGCCCCCCCATAGGATAGACTAGGCGTGTTGCTGGGAAGTTTCTTTCGCCGTTTCTTCTCTCCCAACCATAACACGTTGAAACGGCAGTAAGATAGTATAGGCCACCGCGAACCGCCGATCCCGGTCCGCCGGGATCCTTCCTCTCGGGCTTTATATTACCCGTCGCCCGCTCTCAATTAGTGCATTGTGTCGCCCTATGGTGGGCATCATTAGATTCATCCCCCTCTCATGGCAACAGTCCAGCCGAGGTGAAACTCCCTAGGGAGCCCCCTCGAGCAAGTTGCCCCCCGGGCTCGAGCGCCTTCGCTTCGCAAAGGCACTCGCCCCGAAAACCCCGGTAAAGTTGTGAGGTCTTCGGACCAACAATATAAAGTCAAGTCCAATAAAAAAAAAAGCATTGTTATATCCGTATTACATCGAATGGGTTTTAGACTTGGATCATCGTTAATACTAGAATAACATGGATAAATTCGCTTTGTTATAATTCACTGACCTTGACTACAGATAGGAGAGAACATTGCTAGAAGGCAAAAAAATTGTTCATGTTCTCGACCTTATAGTCGTTGAACAGAACCAATGCTATACAAGCTGTTTTGTGTTGATGATGTTACACGTCTTTATGTATATGACTACTTATGTTTTTTGGTTGTCATTAGATTTTAAATTGAGAATGACAATGTCTTGATAAAAGAATTGAAAAAACTGTTATTCTATCTTAATTAAAATTTATTCTTGTAAATCCATAAAAATTCGTTTTGCTTCCACTATATACAACTACTTGTATATTCAATAATAGTAAGATCATACCCAAAGTTTACAAAATACTATCCAGACACCTTTATTTTCATGTTACTTGACGTTAAAGCGTATGTTAATTTTATTATTTATTCAAAATTCCCGGAAATAAATAAGGATAGGTATTATTTAATTATACTTTATTTCAATAAATCTTCATTTAAATAGTCTATCTCACTAACTACTTTTACAGCCATGTCTTGATTAGAGCTGGCCATAACATCATCTTGGTCAGACTCGGATTCAGGAGTACTGCTATTATCATCCTCACAATTTACAACTAATCACTCACACAGAGTAAGTTGACACGAATTTTTCCAATCGTTTTTAATGATATCTCGAAATGCACGCTCAGCTGCTTCCTATAATGACGGAAAATCATAATTAATTTGAATCTTCATAGAATGTAATTCGACCTAGGTTCAAAGTAAAAGAAATTATTAATTAATTTTATTCAAATCATATCGTACGTTTATGTCAATCGATCCCATATTGTGATAACATTCTCGCAGATGTGGCCTCGGTACAAACTAATACTAAAAAACCTTACATAAACATAACCTATCTAATCAATGATAACTGTACAAAATTTTCACATTATATCTTATACGAGAGATCCAAAATAGCGATTCTTTTATCAAGTATAATATACGATTGAACTAAAAACAACAATATAAACTTAAACATATCAGTGGTACTTTGGCAAACATCGTCGAGGTTCGAAAGAATACTTCTTGCTTATTATTCCACAAGACACCGTCTGTAAACTTTATAAATTATTTTTCTACCCACACTTAGAAAATTTTTATTAATTTTTTACACTTTTCACGTATCACAATCACTGTTAATATGAAAAAAAAGGAAATATTACGAGCATCTGTATCTTTGTTTACATCACATGTTAAAGCAGAATCACAAGCTAGTTAGAAATGTAAGTAGAAAAGAAAAAAACGTTTCCGTTTCAAGACATTTATGCCAGATTCTAAGTTAAATCATGACTTTATGTCGTTTCAAAAAATAATAATGAATGCAATATTTATTCAAAACTAATAACATATCAATAAAATACATACAAATTAAAATTGAACAGAAAAATATAGTAACAATAACCACATTTATTATGCCATAAGTGACATGACATAAACATGCTCCACAGTTTTTTGCGCCCCAAAAGGTCCCCAAACGAAATATTTGTACCAAAAATGGGTTCCCCCTTGGATATGGGTACACCCTAGTTTTAGAAGTTCTTTTTATGAGTTTATGGTTTGGCAACTAGGCTTTTGTCGAGTTGTGGCAGTTCCACACAAAGACAAGGCTGCCAACAATCAACTATTCTATTCTATTTTTGGCGTTTTGACTTCAACGCTACTGACGCTGATTCGGCCAATGTCACAGTAACAGAGAATGTCAGATGTAATAATCAACTAAGAAAATGCGCCATTACAACTTTTAAAAATGAAAAATTTTGAAATACAGTAAAAAATTTAAAAAATCTCGTTATTTTTATATGAAATAAAAGAAGAATTGTTTATTTTTCATATAAAATAAAAGATTTTTATTTATTTAGGTTTATGGCTTGGCAGCTAGGTCTTTAAGCCAGATCTTAGATTTATTGTAGTTTCTTCATTTCTAAGCCTAGGTGTAGCACAGCTGAACTGTAGGTTATCAGCTGGTGCCATTCAACGGAGTTCTTGTGACAACTGAAAGAAAAGAGATGTTGTGCTGATCAGTTTTATTTTCTAAAAATATGTAAAATTACTCTACAATGAACAATAGTTGTAGGATATTGATAGTTTTTGAGTAATAATTATGTGTTTTATGAGAAATGTAAACTGTATAGTCAAATGTGGCCTTTTGAGTTATCACAAGAACTCCGTTGAATGGCACCAGCTAATAACTTACAGTTCAGCTGTGCTACACATAGGCTTAAGAAAATAAAGAAACTACATTATAATCTAAGATCTGGCTTAAAGGCCTAGCTGCCAAGCCATAGAACTAAATAAATAATAATAACCTCTGTTAGGGAGTTTTTGGTGGGAACTGAAAGGAGATGTTGTACTGTGCAGTTTTATTTTCTAAAAATGTGTAAAATTATTCTAAAATGAACAATAGTTGTAGGATATTGATAGTTTTTGAGTAGTAATTATGTGTTTTGTGAGAAATGTGAACTGTATAGTCAAATGTGGCCTTTTGAGTTGTCACAAGAAATCTATTCAATGGCACCAGCTGATAACCTGCTGTTCAGCTGTGCTACATATAGGGTTATGAAAATGAAGAAAGTACATTTAAAAACTAAGATCTGGCTCAAAGACCTAGCTGCCAAGCCATAAACCTAAAAATAAAAAATAACCTTTCTTAGTGTCATAAAAGTCATAATAGTTTTTTTGAGCGTAGTCTAGTGAATTGTGCTAAAACTATTATCTTCATGTTTTATAAATATTAGTACGCAATAACTGCTTTCTAAACAAAGCTTAATATTTAGACGAAATACCACAGTGATGTGTATCTGTAAACAATGAATCCCTACAAGGATATCGAAGACAGTTCTTTTGCTGCATCTCCTCACTTGTCGTATGAGGATATCGCTACAAAGCTTTTAAAAGACCACTACTTCCTTACTGCTTTAGAATTACATACTGAGCTTGTAGAAAGCGGCAAAGAACTACCACAATTGAGAGAATTCTTTTCTAATCCCGGTAACTTTGAACAACATGTGTCCAGGGCAACAGAATTCACTACGATGCGTAAGACATTATTTTATTATAAAATTCACACTAACCAAAACAATAAATAGTACTTTAGCTTGTGGTCACTGAATTTTATGTAGTGGCGCGCGTAGTGGGTAAGGGGAAGGTATACTTACCATTTCTGCAACTCCTAGGGTCTGGAGTTCTTTAAATATTTATTTTTGGTAAACATAACCTCACCTATTTTTTCACTAACATTATTGTGATGGGTGGTGAAAGGTCGCGACCAGTGACTAGAACAGTGATTTAGGTTAGGTTATCTTTAGACCAAAGTGCGAGAGTTGTGCAAGCATAACGAGCGTGCCACAGTTGCGGCCGGCGAGTGCCAGAACCAACTGGTAACCATTTACTATTTATTTTCTACACACAATTTATAATTTTGTTTTTATTGGCCACTATTTTGAATATTTTCATGGTTACTCTTGTAGTTTATGTGAATGTGCTCTGTTGTATTTTTTCTTTATTTTTTTGATGATATACACTTTTTGGTTCTTTTTCTGTTGATTACTGGCTTTCTTTTTGACTTCAAAAGGATTGTTCAAATTTGTAAGTGCAATATTAGTGACAAAATAAGTGAGGTTATGTTTATTAAGAAAACTGAAGAACTCCGGACTATAGTGGTTGTGGTAGGGGTAAGTATGCCTCCCCCCTCCCCATTCCACCACCCCGCTACTTAAAATTTGTGCATCAAACATCTACAAATTCACCTTAAGTTTTTTCATTAGTTTGTTTTGTTATATTGCAACCGGTTCTCAAAGGCACTTTGGTTTAAAGTCTAGCCTAGCCTTAGTCACAGTTCTAGTCACTGGTCGCAACATTCAATTAAGGCCCACAAGCCAAGCGAGCATAACATGGCTGTGGTTAGCGATCGTCACAATTGATTTGTAACAATTGTCACAATATATAAGCAATAAAAATATAATAATATATAATAAATTAATAAACTAATTCAAAACTTGTTTACTACACTCAGAAACAGTTTTCGTGTTTATATATTAAGCGTAAGTGTATTCCTAAACATAAATCACACTTTGTTATCAACAAAAGTGACATAACCTTGTTTATCTAACATATTTTACTTTTTCCCATTATTCATTCAAAACTTGTTTGGGGACCCCAAAAACGTACTTTCTAACCCAAATAATAGGTCTAGTGGCTATATATAAGGCATATGTATATCCTTAAACTGAAATTACCCTAAATCTCATGCCACGCTGGGTCAAAGTGCAGCTCAAACAATTTATATACACAGTTTCACTTTTATTGTGTTCAAATATTTTATCACACCATTTTATCTGATTCCTTACAGTTAAATAAATTTATTTAAGGTTGAGGTATAGCTATAGGGCGCATTTATTTATTATGAACAGATCTGAACTTTTGTAACATAGGTTAGAAGTTCACAGTAAATATTTTTTTTTCATAACCATCCAGAATTCACTTTATATCTCTAATAATAAGTAAATGCATCCTATAACTATACCACATCCTTATTTTACTTTAAGTGCTTGAATTTTTTTGTATATACATTAATTTAGCTATTAGTTAATGTGTTATTTTTTAACACTGTTTAACACAAACATTTTGTCACAGTTACTAATACTAATGCAAGTGGAGCAGGGGTATAGGACCACTGAGGGATAATGCATCCAAATTAAAATATCTGGCTCTGTGAGCTTCATACATTCAAAAATACTTATTAATGTCCTACGCTCATCAAGTCAAACTTAGATGACTACTACTATACTATTTTAAAAAACAAGTTCAAGTATTCAATGTTGCAGTAGTAAAATAAAAGTTACACAAGTCATATCTTATTTAATTATTTTCCTAATAATAGCCCAAAACCAGTTTGGTTGTCAACCTGGAGTGAAAATGCTGTGCTTAGCTTAACTAATAAAATCATACATAATCTAGACAGAAAACACAAATGATCTAAAAATAATGCATGCAATATTTTTAGATCTCTCTAAGGCTTTTGACACCATATCATAATCTTTACTTTTAGGTAAGTTACAAAATATGGGAATCAGAGACACTTGTTTACACCTATTTCATAATTATTTATCACATAGTAATCTATCTATCTATTTGTAATCAAAAAGTAAAAATAGAAAACCATTTAAGTAGGTAATGAAATGACATTAGATTACGGTGTACCACAAGGCAGTATCCTTGGACCTACCTTGTTTAAAATATACATTCCCTCTGCTCTGCTCTGCAAACTACAAATACATTGTGAAACAGTTTGTTATGCATATGATACAGCACTTTTTATAACTGGATCCAGTTGGGATGACATGAAGGTTCAGGCCCAGAATGCACTCAAAACAGTTGTGGGATGGTTAAATAAAAATTTACTCACCTTAAACATTGATAAAACTAAGTTTGTAACATTCTTTTTATCGGATTCTAGTAAACCTCCTGAAAACTTTTCAATTAAAGCACATACTTGCCTGTCCTCAACCGAGGACTGTTCCTGCTTAAGTATATGTAGAGTGGACAATGTTAAATACTTGGGTGTTATTATAGATGAAAATCTGTATTGGCACAAACAAATTAACAGTGTCTGCGCTTGGGTACGCAAGCTCATATTTGGTATGAAAAAGTTATGTAACTCAGCAGGTAACAGAATTTTAAATTTGATATATGATGCCTTTTGTAACTCCATAATAAGGTATTGTATACCTGTTTGGGGAGGGTCACATAAAACACATGCTGAAACTTGAAAGAGCCCAAAGAGCCATTCTGAAAGTCATGACATTCAAACCTTTCTTGTACCCTACAATTGTACTTATATCGTGAATGTCAGGTTCTCAATGTAAGACAGATATACATTTTATGCACTACCCTTAAAAAACACTGAAGTCATCCATCCCTTACCTGATACATATTCAATCCAGAGAAGAAGAGAAAAACCACATCCAACCTATCATTTAGAACCACTTTTGCAAGTAAACAATATACTATAATGAGCTCACATTTATACAATAAAATCGATTACCTCATCAAGATAGTCTCGCTCAGTAAATTCGAAATAAAGTACAAATTTAAACATTGGCTATTTACTTTCGATTATAATGAAACAGAAGAATTCTTATGGATTGGAAAGTAAACACAACATTCACTCTGCACCACATACATACACACACACACACACATACACAAACAAACATACACACTTGCACATGTTTAATAAGGACTAATTTTGTTATTGTGTAAGTTGACAATGCACCAGAGAACACTAGTAACTCCAAAAATACAGTTAATACTAGTTTTGGAGCTAGTAGAAGCACAAACAATAATTTAGTTTCTAAGAGCGCAAATCTGTAATGTCTTTTATATTGTAATTATGATTGTTACTTATTTTTTTAGGGAAATAAATAACTTTATTATTATTATTATATGGTATATATTTATTTACAAAAAAATTAATTAACAAAAAATATACAATGATATTTTTTTATAAAACAATAGATCACATTATTCTTTTATAAAAATACATTAAAAATAAAATACATATTCAATAAAAAATATAAAATCTTCGAACTCACCGCCAACGGGGCCTGGGGTCCAAACTATTGATAGCTCCAGAGACAGGAACCTCCACACAATTCGTGCCATGTCCAAGAGTGCTGCCTTCTGTATCTGGCCCTTTACCCAGCTTCCTAGCGAAAGCCTCTCTAGTTGACAGTCGAGGATTTCGCTATAAGACCGTTGACGGTGAGAACTATCGGCACAATGTTCGTTGACTCCAGGTGCCACATTTTTATTATTATTATTTACAATAATTTCAACCAAAATTGAACAAAAAAAGAGTGATAAATTTTTTATTGGCTGTGGCTCCAATATCCGATACACAAATTGTAAGTAATGGATGGGCGGAGTAGGCATTGGCGAAGGTATACTTACCCTTTCTGCAACCCCTATGGTCTGGAGTTCTTGAAATATTAATTTTTAGTAAACATAACCTCACCTACTTTTTCACAAATATTAGTGAGATAGGTGGTGGAAGGTCACGACCAGTGAATGGAATAGTGTTGTAGGTTAGCTTTAAAACTGACTGGTAACCATATACTATTTATTTAATATACACAAATGAAACATTTGTTATTTTCATCAGTTTAGTGGACGACTAGCAAGATGCTTTTTTAATATGTCAATGAATTGATATATTAATGATAAGAATTTTTAATAACATTGCAGAACAAATCCAAATTTTTTAATATGGATTAAAAATAAATAAATGTGATTATGTAAAAAAAAAACTAATTTATAATATCGTCTTTATTGGCCGCCGTTTCGAAGATTTTCATGATTACTCTTGTAGTTTATGTGAATGTGAGCACATACTGTGTTTTTTCTTAATTTTTTAATGACTTACACTGTTTTTTGGTTATTTTGATTCTTCTCTTGATTACTGACTTTCTTTTGGACTTTGAATGGATTGTTAAATTTTGGACCTATGATATAAGTGCAATATTAGAAAAAAAAGTGAGGTTATGTTTATTTAAAAAAAAATATTTCGAGAATTCTGGACTATAGGGGTTGTAGTAGGGGCAAGTATGCCTCCCCTCTCCCCACTCCACCACCCCGCTACTTAAAATTCATGTATCAAACACCTATAGATTTACCATTTTATTATTATTGATTAGGCAGACAATATTTTTCAGAAAGGTCTCCATCGCAGGCGACCTTAGACTCTTTAGATACCGCAAGATATTCCGAAGATGGTGGTGGGGATAGAGTTGGAAGTGGTAATGATGTAGCAGTTTTGGAGTTTGAGCTGCGGAAGGCTCGGGAGACTATTAATGCATTGAGAGCCAATCTAACACAATTTGCAGGTAATTTTTTGTAACATTGGCTTTGGTGTACAAAGTTCGAGTAGTATATTATAATCTCTGGTTCTGTGTCAATAAGGCACTAGCCATTTAAATTATATTAAATTTATAAAGTGATTTGCTTTTCTACTTTAGCTATGTATTGCCTAGAATAATAATATTGTATCCCCATTAATAGTATAAATGTGAAAGTTGCTCTGTCTGTCTGTTCCGTTTTCACAGAAAAACGACTGGACCGATTTGGCTGAAACCTGATATATAATATTAGAGTGGTGCTAAAAAACTGCCTATTTTTTTTGAGTCTCGAGTGAAGTTAGTTTTTGATGTTTTAAAAAATCCCTCCATAGGACAGCTCAAAAAAAATTTTTAAGAGGTTGCTCCAAATTTTATAAGATTTCAAAAATCGCCAAAAACCGATTTTTTTTTCTCGTTACGGTATAATTTTATAGATCAAAAAATAATAAGTTTCTGAAAGTTTCAGTTCAAAATTTGAATTTTAAAAGGTCATTAATTTTTTTTTTTAATTTACTAGTGTATAACTTTAGATCTTTTCGAGCGACCTTTTAATATTCATATTAATGTTCCATATTTTTTTTCTTTTATTTAGTCTTTTGTTTAGTGTTTAGTAGTTATTAAGATAACGTTTAAAATGAAATAAAAGAATAATAAGTCAATGGCAATGGAAGGATGGGTGGTAAATTATTGAAGACATGCAGTCTATATTTTTGTTTAGAAGTTAATGGTGATAAGTATCTAAAACGAAGCATAAAATTTGATAGAAAAGGAAGTAAATTTTTTTAAACATATTTATACACATGGATATGTTTGAGGTCCTTTATGGATCCATTAAAGAATTTCTTCAATTAAGAGTGATAAATCACTCACTCACATTAATATACTTTCGTGAACACAGTTTTGCCAGGAAGCCATTTTACATGAGAGAATAATGATTTGAACATATAATAGTGATGTGCATTGTAACACAAATATCAAAATAACTCGATTTCCAACACACATAAAGCTATTTTTTTATTATTTTATGTGGTAAAGCTTTTCTCATGGTTTTCATTATTACCACTTGCACACAGTGAAGGAAAACATCTTCAGAAAAGCCCAATTGATATTGTTACGAGCTACAGGACTCGAATTAAAAATGCCGTTGGATCTACTATAGAATTTATTAGAACTGTACAATCACGTATAAAACAAATACAAACAAAACTGGATGCAACCAGTTCACACTGCACGATTCAATGCAATTCGACACGCGCAAAGTCTGTCGTCTATATCGCTAATCGAGAGTACTACAAACGTTTTACTCGTACCGTAGTCGTCGCTTAACTGCCCATCCCTCCATTCGGGCATTGTCTTATACTCACTACACAGTACAAAAAAATTGGCCGCGCGCACTGAGTTTCCGAGAAATAGTAATTTGCACACCTGCGAACGGCCACAAAGTCGAAAACAATAACAATAAGGATTAGTCCGACGCTAATGATGGTTATAAAACAAGTAGAAAAACAATAGCATGTTTTTCTTAATTACAAATTCAAAACACAAAAGAATTCCTAAATCCGGGAAGATAATACACTGCGCTTACGACAGGCAGCTGTGCGCTTATCTTTGACGGCATGTAACAATATTAATAATGTGTGGAACCCGCTAATCTGCCTTGTACTAATGTAACAGATATAGCATTCATTTGTCTGTAGCGGGGACACTGGTGCCCATCTATGAGAGAATAATAAAATGACAATTTTATTTGTTAATGTTTTCCTCAATTTAAATTCAATTGCTCTTTCAGATGGCGAATCAACATTAGATAAAAGATCAAAAGGTATAAACAACCAACATTCCTTGAAACCTCACGAAAAAAGAGCCCTGAACTTTTTGATAAATGAATATTTGTTGCTCCAAGATTACAAACTCACATCGATTACATTCTCAGATGAAAATCCTGATCAGGTATTTGTTTGTATCCAATTGTGCATTTATAATCCAATTGTTTAGCCAAAAAATTTTATACCACCAATAAATTCTCTTGTTTTTATTTAAAAATGTTAGAAATGAGTAGAACACTAGGAATGTATATTTTTGTCTTATTTCTATATCTATTATACTTGCCATTTCAAAATTTTATATTAAGTTGAGGAAAAAGTTTCTTCGCATTTTATATAAAAATTCAAAAGGATTTTTTATAAAGTTTATTTTCATTTGACTAAAGTATGTAGGTGCCATTTTGTTGGATAACTTTTTGCCATCTTGTAGGTAGGGACGTGATCCCATTGCTATAAAAATTTTGGGGCTTCTGATCAAAAAACTGCGAGAAGTGGTTTTGGCAGTCCTCTCGTGATGTTACCTGACACTGCCTAAGGAATTCTGCAGAGACCGAAACAGGTGGAAATCTGAAGGTGCAAGGTCAGGACTATATGGCGGATGCATTAACACCTCCCAGCCAAACTCTCGTAATTTTTGCTGAGTGGCTAAAGATGTGTGAAGTCTAGCGTTATCATAGTGAAAAACCACACCCCTTCTGTTGATTAATTCCGGCCGCTTTCTCTCAACTTTTTGCTTTAATCTAATCCGTTGTTCGCAGTACAGTTCAGAATCGATGGTCCTGCCTGGCGGTAACAGCTCATAATGAATAATGCCCTTCCAATCCCACCATACACACAGCATCACCTTGTTGCGAGTTAACCTGGGTTTCGCCACAGTCTGTGAAGCCTGAGCGGCCTTTGACCACGATCTTTTTCGCACGTTTTTGTCGTACATGATCCACTTTTCAACACCAGTTATCAGCTTCTTCAAAAATGGTTCGGTTTCATTACGTCGTAATAAAGAATCACAAATGACTACTCGGTTCATTAAGTTTCTTTCAGTAAACTTATGAGGCACCCAAATATCGAGTTTTTTTGTGTACCCAGCTTTTTTCAAATGCGCCAAAAGCGTTTTGTGGTCAATTCCCAGTTCTCCGGCTACATCGTAACTACTAACATGCTGATCATGCTCCACTTTTTCAAAAATGGCATCAATTTTGTCCGTAACAGGGCGACCAGAGCGACGTGCATTTTTGATATCAAAATTTCTGGATTAAACCAAAAACGCTTAAACCAAATTTGCGCTACTCTCACAGATACTGCACTAAGTCCATAAACATCACAAACTTTTTTCGCGGCTTGTGTTGCATATTTACCTTTTTTGTAGTAAAATTTTAAAATGTATCGAATTTATTCATTAGATTCACTCATTTTAACAATAAGTAAAACAAATGAAAATCACACATTATCCTAATTTGAATTTGGAATTGTCTTCTTTAAAATTAAAACTTTTTAATGATACCAAAACCAGCCAGATACAAATGGTATAGCCAAAGAGATCTTATTACAAGTTCATACATATTATATGCGAAAAGACTTTTTCCCCAACCTATTATATACTTTTTTAGTCTAGTTATATTGCAAAACTCACATGTTACAATTTTTTCTAATCCATCCTAAGGTTGTCTGCAAGAAATTGCTTTTAGTGATAAGACCACCCATTGTCCTCTGTACTTAAACTTCTTGAATTGTATCTTAATGTTATGCAATAAAGTATATTCTATTCTATTCTATTTTATTGTAGGAATGACAATCGTTCACTTATTTTACTAATTATAAAAAGTTCAAAAATCCCCATTTGAAGATGGCACCATACATCAATCTTCTCTTATGTTTTTATACAAACAAACACTTTCAAGCAACATTTATTGTGCCAAACATTTTTTTAGACCAAATTAGTAAAAAATATAAGTTTTAATCATTTTCTTTCCAATTTCATATTTTAATAACCCAACTATTACCTCCACGGCCGCAGCTAGTTTACCTATTTAATTAATTAGGCTCAATTAATTAAAGATAGATAGACATTGTCGCACTATAATTAGCCTACGGTGAACTACAACATAATATGCTTCGGACTAAGGCCAGAATGACGCTTTACACCCACCCAAAATTGGAATCAGACTGTAGTCTCGTCATTACGTTCACATGCTTTTTTTATTTGAGTGACGACGGAACGAACATAGTTAGGTAGTCGTGTTATTGTGCTACCTCTATCAAGAACTCCATTTTCTAGTTACGGTGGAGAACATCAATCTTTATTTACTGTGGTGCGTTTACAATGTTCATCAGTATTTTATTTTGGAATATTTGTATTTTTTGGATGTTTGTTTTTTTTTGGCGCATCCTTTTAACTAGATGCCTAAGTCCATGCTGGCATGCGGACTTGTTTATATAGAAGTATTTTATTATAATATTTATTGGCAGTAAAAAAATATATTGGCTCATGGATACAGTCTCCTGTGTACCCATAAGCCAATTTTTTATTTTAAATATTTCTAACTCCTTACGTTTCTTCTTAATGTGCTCCTTGCAACACAGCTTCATATCAAGGGTCATTCCAAGGTATTTGGCACTATTCTCGCACGGAGTTTGTTGGTGGTTAACGTAAAACAAAAACCACAATTTTGTGTATTGTGGTTTTTTGTTAGCAAAGTTAACATGTTAGTGTTACTTACTGTCTTTGATTCATTGAGTTTAATTCGCCATTTTTGAGTTCACTTAAAAATGTTATCAACCGCTAATAATAATTGTACCTTTTCAACCGCCACTTCATAAGTGTCTTTAATTGCCATAATTGTGTTGTCATCAGCGAAGGTGGCAATGGTTTTACAGTTTAGTGTATAGTAGGTACAGGACCGGACCTAATACACTTCCTTGTGGAACAGCAGCTTTTATTTTATAAGGTCAGAGTATGCATCTACTTGTATAACCCTGAAGTCTATTAGATATATACGACTTTAAGAAGTCAACATATTGTCTTGGCAGCATAGTTTGTAGTTTTAAAATAAGGCCCATACCTTGTCGAAGGGTAATGCTACATCCAAAAATATGGTAGAGCAGACTATTTTCCTGTAATGCTTTTACAATTACACTGGTTATCCTGTGTACTTGATCTATTGTAGATTGTTTATCTCTAAAGCCAAATTGATGATTCCATTCCTAGTAAATGACACCATACACATCTATGTTATTAGTAGTTTTTGGTTAGTTAGATTTTTCTTTGATTCTATGACAATGTTATTTTCTAGTTATCTTTGTACTGTATTAATTTATGCGTAGTGAAGAATGAATTAAATTGTTTATATTTTATACAGGAGTTTGAAGATTGGGATGACGTCGGTCTTAATATGCCGAGGCCATCTGGCTTAGTTTCATTGTTTAAAGGGAATTCAATTTTTGTAAACACACCAAAAACAGATGTTTCCACAGAAACTAAATGGCAGCTTATTGAAGTGGAATGTCAAACTGATTTTGATAGTGGGAATGTCTGTGTCAGTTGTCAAACTAACATAGAACCAGAGACCGATTGGAGTCATGAGGTAAGAATACCAAGACATTCATTTAATCACAAAAACTACTTTTTCAGGGTCTTACTCCTGTGTCCTGAGGCTTAAAGTGGCCACTTTATGTGATTAGAGAATCCTCTCTTGGCCATTTGAAACCAAGCTATAATTAATGAGTTTTCAAATTGTAATAGAAAAGCCTTATTGCGAGGTTCGAGCTCACCTGCTTCGCTGTCACGCTTAACTAAGGCGGATTAGTGCACTTCATAATATATCGCACATTAGGTGGTACTATGTTCAATAAAATTCTTAAGTAATGTACTCGTACATGTTTTAAGACAATAAAGTACATACGTTGATGAGATTAATCTCAGCGTATGTACTTTATTGTTTTGTAATAACCAAACCTGCGAAATACAAGTGTCACAGAATAGTAACACCTACCCGCTTTTCACTAACTTAAATACGAGTATATACGATATGTAGGTGACATATTTTATAATAATTTCTGAAACAAAGTTCATATAACAAGTAGGCATTAAAATACCTAGCTATTATTATACTTTTAACATATAATGATAAATATAAATTTTATCACTGTTTAGACAATAATAAATAAAGTTATTTGACTCGTTTAAGCTATGACGTCATAACTTCAACAAAATCTAAGAGGCTGCGGCGTTTTGTAATTTGATTAGATTAAATTAGCCCATGTGTCTTAGTAATTGAAACCATTTATTCAACTTGTAAGAAATCTGTCTAACTTATTAAAATCCATTAAAAAGATTCATAAATAAGATTAAGCAATTGACTAGATAGCAAATTTTCTGATTTCTTTAAAAACAGTTAAATATTACAGCTTCTTATTCAGGCGGAAGAAATGGAACTATTAAAGCAAAAAATTATTGCATTGGAAACTGAAAAATTGAACTTCCAAAAACTGTATGATGCTGCCATTGTAAGTTTGAATTCTCTGACGAGTCCAACTTCTGAAAATAAAGTTTTGGACTTGAATATTCCTGAAGAGAAGTTACTCTCGGTACAGAGTGGAGAGCAGCAGCCATTGACATGTACTGCCAGTGAAAATCATTATGGAAGTGGCAACACAACTCACAGCGCTACCCCTGAGCAGTTTGAAATGATTGACAGCGATAAAAATAGCATGTAAGTTTGCGACTGCGCTGTGCTCTATTGACATTAACTGCACCATCCAAACTGCTGTCATACTTTTGTATTGTTGGTCCTTTGCATCCATTTTCCCTATGGCATTGTTTCTCAATTATTTCTAAGTCACGACCCACTAAAAACCCAAAAAGTTAAATAAAGTCTTGCAACCTCTTCACTTCAAAATTGTATTTTTATTTATATTATTTTATTATATTTATACCTATATATAGGTCTTATATGACAATCGCGACCCCCAGTTTGAAAAACAATGTTCTGCGGTATAAATAAACACTATACTTAATTAATATTTTCAAAAATGTTTCTTATTCCTAATAGCTGAATGCAGGTCGGAATAACTACTTAAACCGGAATTAAAAGGGCACTCGGCAGTACTCGCTAATAAACCGTATTTATTCAGAGTGTGATTTGGTATCTATTGTATTGAAAGAAACTTGTTCTTTATGTTATAGCTTTTAGAGATATGATATGTTGTTAATGTTAGACGTATGTCACACATGTCAACAACATATAATTTCTCACATATCATATGTGACGACTGTAAGACAAGTGATGTATACGTTATAATGAAATGAAATATTTGCGTTAATTACAGACTGTATTACTTCCAAGGCTATTTCAAGAGAATATAATCTCAATGTTGCTCGCTTAAATACATTTGGCGGGATAATCGATACAAACAAAGGGGTGTTTGGGATTGACTAAAGAGTAGTTCATTGTATATTACACAACACAAGAGTAACCTACTTATCTTGGGGACATACAATGTGTGTGTCTCTTGTTTCTAAAAAAGTAATCGGCAGTGACAACTAAATATTGCCCAAACAGTAATCTAACTTGTTATAACAGTATATAATATATAATAACAGCCCATAAACGTCCCACTGCTGGTTTCCGGCCTCCCATTATAGGGGAACGGACAGTATACCCGCCACGCTTGTCCAAGGCAGCTTTGTAGGTTTGAAATATCGGTTATCTCGATTTGCAGGTTTTATCACGATGTTTTTCTTTATCGTTGGCACGTTGTAATTGTAACAATGCACATTAGGTCAGAAAAGTGGTGCATGTTTTCCGGCCGGGATTCAAACCCGCGCTCGTTAAGTTTGGGACGCGTGCGCTAGCCGTTACGCTAGCGCGACCTAAACACTAGAATTAATATAAAAAAAGAAATAAAAATCAAACCAAATGTCACGCTTAAAACCGTTATGTAATTATGTATACTAGCCACAAAAAGTTAAGAAAATACTATAAAAATCTTTTTTATTCCTAATAGCTTAAATGCATATATCTTGTAATGTATTATAGTATATATATGACTATGTATGTATTTGTATATTTACTTCTTAAATTAGTTTTGAGTATTTATGTATCTATTGCCTTTTTCCTGCACCACCAATATCGCCTGATTCAAATCTCTTGCATTTAGGTTGCCTGGAAGAGATCGCTTTGAGCGATAAGGCAGCCTATTGTATTGCCTAGAAAATATTGTAAATATGGTCTGTTTTTGTAATTGTATATTTTGGTGGGCAATAAAGTGTTACCTCTCTCCCTCTCTCTCTAAATGCAGGTCGGTATAGCCAGACTAAAATAAAAAGGGTATACGCTAATAAACCGTTTTTATTCAGAGTGTATTACTTCCACGGCTATTTCAATGGGAATGTAATCTCGATATTGCCAGATGAAATACATTTGGCATAATCGATGCAACCAAAGGCGTGCCTAGGATCATGAGTAACTTGCTTAACTTGGGGATATACAATGTGTGTGTCTGTCTGCCGATTATAAAACAGTCAAATAATCCGTTAGAACTATTCTACTAATACTCTCCAAACAGTAATCTAATTCGGTACAACAGTATAGTAATCTACCATTCCAGAATAAGAAAAGACGGATCCACAATAAGTTCACTTGAACCAACAATTGCGGGTGAAGTGAGAGATTCACCAATCCGACATGGCAGTGTAACCACTTTAGATGAAACGTTGAGTATAAACGATGGCGGTGAATGGACCCGAGTGCAATATGAGTATAACAGCATAGAAACCAATAGCAAGGAAATGTGGATAGACAGGTAAAAGAATATAATTTTTGGTTTATAACTTTGATTATAGATTTATTCTATACTATTTTTGATTTCGCTTCAACGCTACTGGCGCTGATTTGGCCAATGTCAAAGTAATATAGAGAATGTCAGTATGGGTTATTGCCAATAGTTACGGTATAGGGATGTAATAACTTTTGGATAGTAAAAAAATATGTGTTCCAAAGTGCCATCATCAAAACTGCACTCACATAGTGGTAGATTATTTAATGTTGAATTTTACTTCAAACTAGAGTGTTTCACATTTTTTCGTGTTTGTTTCTTACTTCATCTGATTTAATTTTCGGATTTTCTATATCAGCTCAAAGAACAAGTCGGTTGTCTGGATTAATGCCCTCGCATTATATTGAAAAATACGGTATTTGACATTGCAGAGATTGGGAGATTGCAATTGTTTAGTAGAGCTGCAATAATGCAGCCCTGCTAAACAATTGCAATCTCCCTAATTAAAATGGTCGTAAAATTAATGATAAAATAGTAATTTCAGAAAATAAATAAATGTGGTTAACGAAATATTAATAGCAATAGAAAAAATATCCAAAAACATGAAATCATCTCCTTAAAAGTTTGCTTTATTAGTAATTTCCCTGTTGATCTACTTTAACCAATGGTATATAACGAATTCCATAAAATACAGGATCACACAAACAAAATCACTTTCAGATTTATAGTAGTTTGTGTATTAACAAAGTTGTTCTGTGTAACTGTTATAACTACCAGTCGTTACCAATAGAAAACCATAGAAGCCCTTGTGAAAAATATAATATTTAAAAATAACACAAATATATAAAATGAACTATATATACCTATAGATATCATTATTTCGTTATTTTTGTTCACAAATTATTGTAATTGTAATGGAATTGTTGTGTTTATAATAAAAATTATAAATGTATAGATCAAAATCGACATTATTTCTCTATTTTCAGTGGCCTCCCAAACAGTCTTAAAGTATCTATATTGAATTGGTGTTGTGAAACATTAAACTTAAATGAGCCACTGAGTAATGACCTGCTTGCTGAGCTGATCAATAGTGACAAAGCTATTTCGTTGTCAGGTCTCTTAACATTGGTCGCTGATACTTTACCAAGGGTATGTACTTTTGTTATGACATCTATAATTTTTAGCCGTGAACCACTCAAAGGCAAATTAATTTATTTCTTTGAAACACGGACATTTTTGCAGGTGATCTGATGCTAAGTGGTGAAAGTTACATGTTTTATACTCTTATAATTATATTTCCATAATTTTATTAATTTGGTGTCTTTCTTTACTTTTTTTTATGAAACGATTATCACTGATCTCTATTATTACCACTAGACAGGCTGGCACCAGTGCCGTAAATAGGGTGGTGCCACCGGTGCCCAGGCACAGGGCGTAGACTCTGGGGGGCGCAAGAATGGTCAGACCAGGCAGGACTATTATTTTTCCGGTTTGTTCCTGATAAGTTCCCGCTGCGCCCCTAGTGCTCGATTCCAACATATACCTACCTACATGCCAGTATCATCAAAAACGTCTGTTAAATTAGACAAAACATCGCACTCATTTTTTTGGCAGCGCACGAGCGTATTTGTGTTTAGTGTTTATCGGAGTCAAACGGCCGGCCGGCTACACGTCGGTCGGACTGAAACTAAGCGGCGGGCGGGTACGGGCCTATACATAGCATTGGTCTAGCTAGAGTACCTATAATATCTAAAAAAATCAAGGGCGCAGTTATAAAAGCTCACATAGAGGGCAGAAAAGGCTATAAATAGTGTTACAACTTAGGCTTCGACAAAGACAAATTCCATGTACAGTCTGTAAAAGCACATTTTATTACCTGTCGGCATTTGAACCAATTGTAATCCTTTTATGATCACCTTCTTTTTGTTTACTTATTTATTGGCATACGTTTCTAGTATTGTGGAGAACAACCTATTGTTCTATTGTACTCGTTTACGGCCGCTTGCAGGCTGTATCATTAGCCAGGTGTTACGGATTAAGTACAAGCTGATAGGAAATTATGTCGACGATATGGGCGGGCACATTTGCATTTATGCAGTATAAAACGATGGCCTGATGGCGAGAAGGGGTCAGTTGAGCGACAACTACGATCAAGACGTGACGTTTGTACATTCGGGACTTTGCGCGTTTTATTGAATTACGACCTTTGTATTACGTTTGGAGCTGTTGTGTTCGGTTATATTTGTACCTGTGTTATACGTGTGTCTACAGTTCTAATAAACTCTATAGTAATTCTAACGGCATTTTAATTCGAGTCCTGCAAACTTGTAACAATAGGAAAAAGTCCTAATCACCGAGGAAGAGTTGGATACGGCCCTGGAGCGCCTCTAGGGCCGTTCTGACAAGGGTAATTGTTTTTTCAAAAATTAGTGATAGCCTCGAGACTCCTTTGAACGTTTTGGCTATTTAGCATAGTTTATGATTGGGATCCGAAGGCCCACTTGGAATATTCACCTGTGTGTGTGCAGAGTGCTGAGTTTCTGTCTGTAAATTTTTGATGAAAAATTTCTCTTTGAGTTACATTTTTTAATCCGCATATGCGCATGCGCGATGGATTGTAGATAATTCCGCACACACTAGTAGCGCGCAGATGCGAGGCGGCAGCCTTATTAGCGGCCTGTGTGGTTTTGCTGCCGGCGAACGACGCACGGCGAGCGCGAACATTGCACGCACTTCTCACGCTTGTCAAGAAACCAGAACCGACCGATTCGAGGGCTATTTGTGAGGGTGAGATTATCTATGCACTAGAGTTTAGGAGTTTTGGATACATGACTCACAAGAGCTTATTTGTTTATGTCGGGGTATGTGATGCTTGATGATTATGCTGCAGATATATTGACGGCCCATCTGATGGAAAGTGGTTACCGTCGCCTATGGACATTTGAACACCAAAGATGCTACCGATGTGCTGCCGATCTCGAAAGGGACGACTAGAGCTTGGCCACTTATGCCGAAAAACAACTCAAGGCTATTATGGCGATATACTTATGATCAGAGGTGGTAGCCTTCCAGAGAAGCAAATGCCATACCACCTGGCTGGGTGTTGTTTTGTCACATCTTACAATAGGTTGTCCAGTAACAAGAATTAGTATTTTTTCTCTGCTCCTGTATGAATATTTAGCTGTTTCGTTATAATATTCTTTCATGGTAATATATAAAACTTCTTGCTTTTCAGCAACCTGCCTCATAGTGAAATGGGGTGGTAGTGGTGAAGTTCTCTCTTCAATTGCTGAGCTATTGGCTTCTAGATCCACTGAGCGACGTATACTGGCAAGTCAGATATGCGTCTCGATAGCCCCTTATGTACCAATCGAACTGTGCACGTCTTTACTACTAAGCCTTGTCATACTTATGTGTGAATCTAATGAGATCCAAATAAGAAGTCTGGGCCTTAAATCAGCATGTTTAATTAGCCCCGTCGCTGAGCACAAATATAGCCAATTGGAAAATCTTATGTTCAATTTTCTTAAGGATCCAGTGGACAAGTGTGTTAAGGATACTGTGAATATATTTGTTCCTATTCTCGCGAGAAGTGCTTTGCTTGCAGGTATACTATTTTCATACTTTTTATTTTTGTGTATTATATCACTGTTATTTCATGTTAATAGCAAGTGTCTCAGTTTTAGCAGCTTTAAGTGATATCTTCGTTCAGTAATATTGCTATGTAAACTAGAACCATCCTCGGTAAAGAGACTAGAGTTTTGGATTTGGCCACAGACCCTCATTGAAAAATTCACCTGTATATTGTTTTAATAAATTCTCGTATTGTATTAGAATACAGACACAGTAACGTATATAGAACGTATAATGTTGTAAAGGTCTCAATATTTCTGATGCACATGAAAAAAATGTAGTTTCATAAGAAACTACAGTGAATGTAATGTAAATTAAACTAAGAGAAAGCAGAGTCTTTATTTACCACTGAAATTAATCACAAACACAGCACACATACACACACCAAGATTTTTGAATAGCTGTATGTTGATAAACACCATTAAAGTTCTTTGGGATGCATCCTTAGTGCGGGTACAACATTACTGCCATCTTGTAAATGTAAATGTTGAAAAGAAATTAGGAGAAACAATACCATTGGTAACACCTCACTGCACTGATAGGCACCCTATTATTTTATTCAAAACATTAGCAAATCTTAATATTGTTGTTATTTTGTAGCCATACAATGTCTGAATAGATATTTTTTATATTTAATTGTATGGATTTAATATAAGAAAATATTAAAATTTTATAATATTATTATAATATCTTGAATAAATTGACTGAGTGCCAATCATTGGTTGGTGTGCCAACAATGGTATAGTTCAGCTTATTTTGTATTTATATTTGTTTTGAATATAATGTACAAAAACTTCTTTCAGGTAAATTTTCAACAGACCTTTGCAGTAATGTGTTAACTAATTTAACAAAAGCGAGCACAAATGGCGAATGGAAAACGGTTGTGTTATACTTGGAGGTTATGCAAATGTTAGTGTTAGCCAAATTGGCTTATGTAATTAATGTACAAATAGTTAGGGATGTTACGTTAAACAACTGTGATATGCAAATTAATTTACATGAAGTGCCGTTGGAAGAGCAAGAGTGCTTTATAGATTTACAGTGTTATGTTAAGGACGGTATTGATGCGAAGTCCTTGTTGGTGGCCATGAGCAACCTTATTAAGGAGGAACCGGATGTCAGATGGACGGAACTCACTTGGTTTATTAATATGTAAGTATTAACACTTCTAAGGAACATAGTCGTGAATACATACTACTCTTTTCTTTCACATTCGCTCAAATTTTCGGGGTTGGCACAATATGTCTTTTCCTTCCATACTCCTTTATTCTGACATACATTCTCTGTCACACCACAAGTCATCATATCATCCTTTACATAATTCATCCATCTCTTTTTTGTTCTACCTTTACTTTTATATCCATCAATCTTAAACATACTTTTTGTCACATTACTTTCATCCTTCATCATTACATGCCCATACTACCTTAGTCTTCTTCCTCTCAATTTTTCAATCACGGGTGCAACTTTTAAAGTTCCCCTTATATTATATCCCCTTTATGTACTTATTTCTCACCCTATCCATTTTTGTAACACCACCACACATCCATCGGAACAATCTCATCTCAGCTGAGTGGAGATGCTTGTAGTCTATTACTTAAATGGTGTATCATGTGAATACATACTCCCTTATTTATAATAGTTTATGAAGTTTATATCCTTGCTAACAAAAAGTGTTATTCATAATTGTCATCAGAATATGATTATGCAAAAGCCTTAATTAATTTATGGTGAGCCTGTAGGCCCCGTTTAATTATTATGTGTAATGGATTCAGAGGCTTATGTGTCTGTATTTGATATAAATAATATGGGTTTAAATCTTCACACAGAGCATGAACCTCTTGTCATGAAAGAAGGAATAACAAGTGCTTACTGTTAGTAAAATACTCCAAGTACTAACTCTAGTAAAATCCTACATTCTTAGAGGACACCACATAACACCACTAGGGTTTCAATCAACATTTTTTTATTTGAAACATATTTAAAAAAAAATCAATCAAACATTTTCTGATTTTAGTTTTCGATATTATTTATTTTGAGATTTTCTTAAGATATTTTCAGTCGAGAATAACTCCGCAATGAAAACAGAAATCGACTTATTTATAAGGGCTTATGTTGACTAAATGTATTGCAAATCTATATAGTCTATTACAATATTAAGTAGTTGAAGTAGTAGTCACACCCCAGGTGTGAAATTTTAAAACCTATCATCTGATATTGTTTTTTAAATTATTGTTTGTGTATTTATTGCTTTACTAGGCATTTGCTGAAGTATTATGCTTGCCTAAAAATGTAAAGACATATTTAATTTTTTTCTTGCTCCCAATAAAATTAATACATAGTTTTAAAATGCCATATAGTTGAAGTTCATGACACATTTCTCAGTAGTGGTGTATTTTGAAATTGCATAGTTGAGCTATTTGTAGTGTCCATTACTTTAATTATATCTTTAGTTAAGTCCATTTTTTTTCTTTACTTTCAGTGTAAAACAAATATTACAAATAACAGAGAACACAAAAGTATTGAACCATCAGATGACGTATGAACTTCTTATAACGTTATTTAACAGTTATGTATATAATTTTAGTGTAATATTCTGTACATACATACTAAAACCTATATTCCTAAAGATAATTGTTGAATTAGAACAAAAGTTGGAGAAACTACATACTGTTGATGTAGATAGTACTGTGATAGTCGGCATTTATTTGGTTACTGTATTACCTTCTTTGGAGGACAAGAATTTACATGTTGAGTTCTTACAGAAGTAAGTGATAATATTTTGATATAAGGGGCCGTTAATAAAGTACGTCACAGGAGATTTGGCTTTTCGTCGTCATACTTTATGGTGTGGGGAAAAATTAGATTGAAAGATTTTTTTTATTGAAGTTAAACTTCTATTATATAGACCGGTCTTAGGATTTTTCTCTCACGAAAAAGCGTTACGGCCGCGTGGAGGAGCAGCATAAATTTAGACTAGACGTGGTGAAGGCGGCATAATTTTAGAGTAGACTATGGATGCGTTTTTTGGTTCTGGATCGAATTCAGTTTTTTTGTTTGATAAAATAAAATAAGAATAAATAAAAAATGCATTTATTAAAATGTACCTAACCTAACCAAATCATAATTTGCATTAAACCTGCGAAAAATAGAAAAAACGACTGCCCGTAAAACTTCAAGTTAAAATTTTGTTGCGATTCGTTTTGCCACTTGTCCGTTGATGTTTCACTTCTACTATGTGTACCAGCACACATTTTTTTATTGCGAAGCTGGCAAATAGGCAGGTGGCTCACGGACTGGAAAATGGTTACCATCGCCTATAAATGCCTTTTAAGGGATAGAGGGTGGGGTAAAGGAATTGGGATGCAAGGATCTTAGACAGTAGGAATGGGATATAGAATAAACACGGATGGAATAAGGGTAAGACGCCCATCGAAACTTTGACTCATCGCACGAAACACGATTAGCTCAAGACTAAGCGTTTCATGCCGATTTTTTTATAGCATGAGATCAGCAGACAGGCAGACGGTCCGCCTGATGGAAAGCGCTTACCATCGCCTAGGGACATTTGTAATACCAAAGGTGCTACCAATGTGCTGCCGCTCTCTAAAGGGAGTCTGGAACCTGGCTACTAATGCCGGAACACGACTCAAGGTTGTTATGGCAACGTTCTCAAGACAACGGGTGGTAGCCATACAGACGGACAAATACCCTACCACCTGGCTGACCTTGTATTCTTTCTCTGTTCCTGCACGGATATTTTTTTTTAAACTTAAGTGTACAGGAATCAATATGGTATCTCAAACAACTGCTATATATAATACTGTGTTGTTAGGGTTATAGGTTGTTAGGGCCCACTTCCATACAACTCGATTATTATACATTAAAAAAAGAGAATTATCTTAAAGTTTAAACATGTACAAAATATCTCATCCTCTTTATTCCTATATATCCTAAAGGCTAGCAACGCGTCGGATTTGTACCTGGTGTTGCAAACGTCTACAGGCGACGGTAACCACTTTTTTGGCCGGTTCCTATACCTTATTATTCATTCACTTACTTTACCATCGGTTGAATTTTTATATGACTCGTATGTAGCTTATATCAAATTTGAAGCGATGGTAAAGCAAATGTACAGTTCGTAAGATATAGAAACTGAAAGTCGGCCATCTGCCAGTTTGCCAGCTTCAGCATAAAAAAGGAACAAAAAAGATTGCTTTTTGATCCATTTGTAATGTATAAGTTAGTGTGTCTGTATATTTGTACGTAATATAATTTTACCAATGCGAAAATCATGTTTCGTTAACCTCCAATTGTTCTCCTTGTCATATATTGTCTCACACCAAGCGATACACCTCATCCTGTATGCTAATGTACTTTATAGACGGCCTCTAATAGCTTTATGTTCTACTTTCGTTATTAAGTTGTAAATATTTTTCCACCTTTAACAAATTGTGTGACAAATTTTCAGATGGGTCTTGTATAGCAGTATTCGTGGGCTTCCACCTAAAATACTCTCGATACCATTGAAATGGGTATCTGAGCATAGGCCTGATTCATTGGACTTCTATCTTCAACATCTTCGAGAATGTAAGTTTATTGGAACGAAGTTCTTTATCGCCCGTTACTCGGCGGATGGGAGCTAGACGAAAAAAAGTGTTAACCGAAAGGAAAAATGCTGACCGCAGACTGACCGCTTATTACACAATTTTGAACTTTAATACTAATGAAATAAAATCTAAAATAATATCCGTTAGTATAATATACATACGCCGTTTTGAAAATAGAAGGTCTTGTTACCGCTGTTGTTATTCGGCCGCTAAGGACTTCCAAAAGGAGAAGGTTCTGAATGCGACTGTATGTCTTTTTTTTAATCGAGTTAATTTTTAACCCGGAAAATGGGTAGTTTCCGAATATTTCCTGTACTTCAATTACTAATTGTAAGTACTAATGACTAATTAGTGACTTTACTAACCTTTTGGACTCTTGAGACTTTGATACTTTTCGATGGTCTTCGAAACTTCGTTCCAAACAGGTGACCCAAAGTTTTTATTTTATTCTAATGCCAGATAAACTTCGTTTTGCTTTGCCATGACGACGTGCATGTTAGCGAATCGCAACAGTGGCACCAACGAAATGCGACGTGACACTACTTTTTTGGCTATATTTGTCTATCCCACGGAAACGACGCTTTTGGGTGATTTTTACCTTACCTTTCTTTTATTAATTAACCTTTAAGAAAGAAAGAAAGAAAGAAGAAAGAAAACTTTATTCGAAGAAATAGCGACGTAATTATTATACACAGAGCATATTTTGAGAATTTGTACGCCGCATTTTCAACGAACAAGGTTTGCACTCAGCATATTGCTGTGCCGGAATTATATCCGACACAACGCTGATTTTCAGTGCAAACCTTCCTTTAAGCGTAAAACCAAAACGACCCAAATTTGTTAATTAAATAACTAATAATAATAATAATAATTTATAAAACTAAGTCTACTTATATAATATTTAATTAGTAAAAATAAATAAATACATTTGAATAAAACCAACAATAAATACGTTACTTCTAAATTAAAATTAAAATAAATCATCATGTAACAAACTTGTATCGAATCATTTATTCAAATACAATTCGCTAGAGTGCTTGCCGAGTATTACCAAATTCTGTGTGCCACGTCACTGACATGAGGCAACAAATAACATTTTACTTCATAACCTATAAAATATTGAATGTGTTATTTTACTGTAAAGATATGAAATGTTTAATATATTTTATTTTCTCACTCTATATACTATATAGGCCGTGCATAAGACTGACTCGCGTTACAAGTAAGTTGTCAGACAGTGATATGTGTATACTGCATACGAGTTTCTTGTTTATTGAAAGTAAAAGTATAAATAAAGACGGAACCACCACAAATTTGTTGCCGAACTGTCACACACGGCTCACTGGGAACTCCCACAAATTTCTGTTCCAATACAGATAATTGAAATGAACGTTGAAACTGATGCTTTTTGCCTCTAACTACATAAAATTTGTATTGGAATAAAAGAGGCGATATAATTCTCTTGGTTTTGATATATTAGGTTGGGTAAAAAGTTTCTTCGCATTTTATATAAAAATTCAAAAGGTTTTTTTATAAAGTTTATTTACATTTGACTAAAGTATGTAGGTGCCATTTTGTTGGATAACTTTTTGCCATCTTGTAGGTAGGGACGTGATCCCATTGCTATAAAAATTTTGGGGCTTCTGATCAAAAAATTGCGACAAGTGGTTTTGGCAGTCCTCTCGTGATGTTAACCTGATACTGCCTAAGGAATTCTGCAGAGACCGAAACAGGTGAAAATCTGAAGGTGCAAGGTCAGGACTATACGGCGGATGCATTAACACCTCCCAGCCAAACTCTCGTAATATTTGCTGAGTGGCTAAAGCTGTGTGAGGTCTAGCGTCATCATGGTGAAAAAACACATCCCTTCTGTTGATTAATTCCGGCCGCTTTCTCTCAACTTTTTGCTTTAATCTCATCAGTTGTTCGCAGTACAGCTCAGAATCGATAGTCCTGCCTGGCGGTAACAGCTCATAATGAATAATGCCCTTCCAATCCCACCATACACACAGCAATATCTTGTTGCGAGTTAACCCGGGTTCCGCCACAGTCTGTGAAGCCTGGCCGGCCTTTGACCACGATCTTTTTCGCACGTTCTTGTCGTACATGATCCACTTTTCATCACCAGTTATCAGCTTCTTCCAAAATGGTTCGGTTTCATTACGTCGTAATAAAGAATCACAAATAAGTACACGGTTCATTAGGTTTCTTCCAGTGAGCTCATGAGGTACCCAAATATCGAGCTTTTTTCAAATGCGCCAAAACCGTTTTGTGGTCAATTCCCAGTTCTCCAGCTACATCGTAACTACTAATATGCCGATTTTAATCCACTTTTTCAAAAATGGCATCAATTTTGTCCATAACAGGGCGACCAGAGCGACGTGCATTTTTGATATTAAAATTTCCGGGTTGAAAACGCTTAAACCAAATTTGCGCTACTCTCACAGATACTGCATTAAGTCCATAACATCACAATTTTTTTCGCGGCTTGTATTGCATCTTTACCTTTTTTGTAGTAAAATTTTAAAATGTATCGAATTTCTCCACTAGATTCATTCATTTTAACAATAAGAAAAACAAATGAAAATGACACGTTTTCATAATTTGAATTTGGAATTGTCTTCTTTAAAATTAAAACTTTTTAATGATACCAAAACCAGCCAGATAGAAATGGTATAGCCAAAGAGATCTTATTACAAGTTCATACATACTATATGCGAAAAGACTTTTTCCCCAACCTATTATAATAAACGTTACGTTTGATGGCAGCTTGTGGAAAAAATAATATTAAATTTGCCCTTGAAGGAGGTTAAAAAAAATATAAAAATAATATAATAATAATGACAAAGAATTTTAAAATTAATTTACATCTATGAAAAAGAAAAAGCCTTATAATTTTTCAATTAATTTTTAAATGGTTTGAAGTTATTCAGCGATATTATCCTTTTCCCAGTTGCAGCTAGCAGTTGCGAGAGCCCGAGTGGCAGTGTGATACGCGAGTATATATCGAATTTAATCGCGGAGCTATTGAATCTTGCGCAAATCAATGAGAAGTGCATCGAAAGGCAATTGCTGCCAGCCGTTATGGCTATGTTACACGATGAAGAGGTGTAAGTCGTTTATTACCTTGTAAAATTATATATTTTTTTAAATTATTATGTTTATGTAAAAAAATTATGGTTGAAACACACAATTTCTACTATAAATTTTTTTACTTTGAAATAAATTTATTTTTATGTTAATATTTTAAAAGTAATATTAGTAGTAGGGGTAACTAAACCATTCTTGGCACCCTATATTTTATTAAAAATATTTAAGAAATCTATTTTTTTACTTTGTAGCCGTAGAATAATATTAAAATTATTATATGGCTATGAAATAGACAATATTAATATCTTGAATGAATTGAATGGGTGCCAACAATGATATAGTTTACCCTACGATGATAAGATGCTATTTTAACGCCTGTTTTTTATTATATAAATATTGTTAGTATTCTAGTAATATGTATCATCTACCTCTACTTATTTTATGTTATGTGTACGAACTTTAAGGACGCATTAAAGTTTTGCTCATACTATAAAGGAGATTTTTCAAGTAGGCCTTCAGGGCCAAATCCCAAACTTTAAAAAATAGGTAAAGGAGTCGCGGGGCCGATTTTGATGAAAAGTACAGCGCTATCATTAGACTTGAAAAATCAGTTAACCCAGTCAGGAATCGAATCGGCTAACTTTGGAAAAGAAAAAACACGTACTGTATGTATTATGACACCAATCCATGGTGTAAGGATCAATTTCTGTGAAGGCATGTTAAACGTCATACTAAAGTACCTATATTAAAAGTTAGTACATATACCCAGGTCTGTGCGTGAAGTAGCAATAACAGCTTGGGGCAGTATGACGAGGTCATGTTTGATTCGTGGGCTGGATTGCGAGAGCCTGTGCTGGCCACCGGTCGAAGACTTGTTGGCTGGTAGCCAGCCTCTTACCGTCAAGGAAGGTGTACGGACGGCCGAAGCACTAGCCTTGCTTGTACTTCCCACTGCCGATAGTCATGCTGTCTCAGAAAAGGGTAAGTTTTAACGATATTTTTATAAAAAGTTAAGCAAAACTATTCTGTTAACTGTTTCCAAGCGTTTATTTTACTTTTGACAAATGGACGTCTATCAAGTTACATATTTCTTGACAGTGTAGCGCACATGAAACAAATGACATAATTGTCGTATTTTATTGTTATGCGTGAAGTGATAGTGCTGTTCTGTGAGTCTTGTAACGCACAGACTATTAAACTATCGACACTATACTTAAATAAATCGAAAGTAATCGATTTGAAAATAAAAAATGTTCTACTTTATTACATTTTTTTACTTAATTACAAAAATGGCTTATTTAATATATGTAAAATATGTTAATTGAAATGTGGGTATATTTATTACACGATATAGTATTTTTAGAAAAAATATAATAGATAAGTTAAATTGATTAAAAGTTATTTAATAAATCCATTTCTAAATGGAGTCGATTTTATAACAGATTGAGTCCATAACGCATTAATGACATTACTAATTGATCTGTCATCGAGCTGTCAAAAGTAAAATAAATGCTTGGAGAGGATATACATGTTTAATAAGATCGTCTCTATGTGTAAAATTTTTTTAGTTATTTTTATTAGTGATAAATTATTTACTATTTCCCAAAAGTACTTTAAGGCGTGTCGTCTTCGCCTCCGAAACTCTCTAGTTTGGGACTACAATTAAAAGCTGTCCATACAGTCTTTTGTCCTGCATAGTTTCTTGCCAGTTGGGTATTTGACATATCTATTATTCTATTGTAAGTGCGAAAGTAACTGTCTGTCTGTTACGATTTCGCGGGAAACGTATTAAAATGTTTTTGCTGAAAGTTGTATGCATGTAGTCTCTAATATGGGACCATCTATAAATTACGTCTCACACTATAAGGGGGGAGGGGTCGACAAAGTGCGACAAGGGGTGGGACAGGTCCCACACTTTGTTACACCTAAATTTCGTGACTTCACATATCAAAATCTATTTAAGCTTTAAAACCAAATTTGAACTATTAAAAGCTTCATAATATTTCCAACTATATCTGTATGAACATATTATGGTCTTATTCATAGAGAGTTAGAGTAAGTTTGAACCCTTCTTTAAGAACCATAAAGAAGCGTTCAAACTTACATTAACTCTCTATGAATAAGACAGATGGTGTTTAAATTATTGTCCATTTTATTATTATTATAATAAAATGGAAATAAAACGAATTACGGAACTGCTGTTTTAATTTAATAATTTCTTGACGTAAAATTGCAAAATATGTAATGTGACCAGCTGTGACAACGACGGGGGAGGGGTCCAAAATCATAAAATTCGTGTGACGTGATTTGTGGATGGCCCCTTTCGAGAAAGGATTTAGGATAATTTTTATCTCGGAAAATGGGATAGTTTATTTGTTGGGATAGTTAAAATTTACCGGAACCTAAAAGCGCCGAGATAAAAATTTAACTCGTGTCCATGCTTTTTTCGTTTTTTTTTAAATTCCTCTCCGGACCAACTTGATTGTTGCTTTTTTTATTGTTTTTTTATATATTCTTTAATTGTGTGCATGCTTACTCTCTAAATAAAAAAAGGGTTACTCACTAGGCTTTAAAGCGAGGCGTAGCTGCGGGAGAAACCCTAATTTATTATGTAGGGTTAACTATACTATTGTTGGCACAAAATGATTGTACCCTTGTTTCTGGTTTGGTTGTTTGAGAAGGGCGCTATGAAATAACTTAGTGGCCGGTAACGCCTCTGGTATTGTAAACGGTCTTAGGCAACTGTAACCACTTCCCAATAAGTGGGACGTCTGCCTATTTGCCTGCTTGAGGCGAAAAAAAAACCCACTCAATCTTGTATGGAAAATTAAAAAAAAGATTTCTTAATATGTTAATTAAATTGATAGGGTGGCACCCTATCAATTTAATTAATTTGGGCCAACAATGATATAATTTGTCCTAATTGTGTTGTGATCTATAGCCGTTTCACTATTGTGCGCGTTGTGCTACCGCGGGGTGATGTGCGCCGAACAGCTAGCGGCGCTCACGCCTGGATTGCAGTTGGCAGTTCACCATGCGAGATATCACCCTGCCCTCCTACCGGCACTAAGGTAATAGCTTTTTTTTTCTTACTGTTGGAGTATAATAGGCTGACTTCCCCGCCTGATAGAAAGTGGTTACCGTCGCCGTTGGTATTTGCAATCCTACAAATGCTAGTACTGTGCTATCCGGCCTCGAACGGAAACTGGAATCTGGCCATTGATGCCAGAACACAATTCAAGGTTGTTTATACCGGTATATTCTAAACCAGGTGTTGTAGCGATTCAGACAGGCATAGGCCCTACCACCTGGCAGAGATTACAATGTCCGCTCCCTTAAAAAAAATAGCAGGTCTTTAAGCCTTGCAGTAAGATGTTGTGGACTGTTATTATTATATATATTTCTAATACATGGTCAAAGTATTACATTGTTGGCACCCGTCCAATAATTAGCGCCCTGTGGACTTATTGAAAATATTAAGAAATCTTAATATTTTTTATTTGGTACCCATACAAAATAATATGTCGTTGTAGACCACGGACTATGAAAATTGCCCGGACTTTTGGATGGCTTCCATGGGGCCATGGTAACGCCAACACGTAGAGACCCCTTGGACAAATTTGATGTAAATGTGGCGTGACACACGATAATATTATTATTATGGCTACAATATAAAAAAATAAAATTTCTTATTTTTTCCATTAGCCTAGTTTTTGTTCTAACGAAATATTTAGGGTATCATTAGTTTAACAGTCCTTTTCCTAATGAGAGACGGTCATAATATTCTGCCTCAACAATTACAAATATTAAGTGTGTATTTTATAGAAAACTGGAGGAAGGCGTACAATCTCCTACTCTAGTTCACTATAAGCCAGCTATAGATGCATTGCTACATAATGTGGCTGGACTGTCGAACGAGGGCATTCGTGACCCGCCAAAGGCCAACCATAACTTGGCCGCTGCACACGAAGTTGGCCGACGTGTCACACAAATGTTCCAGCAATCAAAAAGTAATATGAACCTACAGAACATATTCAAGAAGAAAACGTAGCTATTCACTGTGTATATTGTATATTTTAATTTATTTCTAATGCAAATATTAACCCTAAGAATATTATAGCACAGTGAATGTTGTGAAGATTATACGATAAATAAGATTGAAAAAGCTGTGACTCAAGGTTGGTTTTCCTATCACCAGATAAAAATTATTCATAAAGGTCGCATTAGTATGAATAAAAACGTTCAATCAATTTAACTTTTATATTGAAAAGCAACTTATAATTTAGATAATAGAGAATTTAACTTTGAATATCTGATTGTTGAGATATCAGCTTTTATTTCAAGAAAACTAAAATCAAAGTGTTTTTTAACTTTAAATCTCGTCGTATATTTTGCGAAACTATACTCAACGTTAGGTTTTTTGTGACTTCACTCGCGTAAATTATGAATTTATATACCGATTAAGCACACATTTTATACTATCAATTAAAATAAAAGGCATATATTGTAGTAAAACATCCATGTTGTTGATCTAACTAATGTATCCTCGTTATTCAGATTTCAAAGACGTTTATAAACTATAGTTAATTTGATCCACGACTGACATTATTTTAAAAATGAAATCAATCATTCCCCATTGATATTATTAGCACGTAATTGTAAGTACTTTATTAGTTGTAATGCTTTAGTAGTAAGACAGTACAAAGTAGTGCATTATTGGTGTTAAATTCCGATTCTGTTTAAAGTTGTTTACACAATATTTATTTATTTTATAATAAAACAATATTTAGTACAATAACTTAATGAATTAATACAATAAAAGAAAACTTCGTTATATTGTATTCTACCCATAGTCCCTCAAGGCTATAAATAGAATATTGAGCGTAAATCACCGTCTTCTATGAGTAAAGTGCCCAGAAGGTTGGATACGTTTCCTCGCTGGATCGCCATACTGATCCGTATTTATTTGTCGTATGTATTTAAATGACGTCTGTCTTCATAATATATATGTCTACTATTTCGACTGTTGTTCATAGGATTAGGCCTAGTGATTCGAAAGCCGGCCGGCATGTTTAGTATATTTATAGGTATTTATTTATTTATTGGTCATTCGACATAATGCTGTACAATTACCTATAGGTAAAAATTAATTGCAAAACCTAAATTTGAGCATGGATTTTACGAATAATGGGGTAATTTAAGCTATACCGTATATAGATGTGTAGGCGTCCGGCTCCGCCGAGTCGATGTCAATGTCGTCGGTGTCAGTGCAGGACCTTCTAATTACATTTTTTGTTGACATATTTTTTTGTTAATATATATGCATGTTATAAGCAAGAGAACATACCCATACTATGTGACCTATTTTTAACCCCCTTTCGTCGTCGGTAATCAACCGTAGTAATCTATAAAATTCTAAACATGCCGTGTCTATACATTGAAGCTATTTAAAAAAAAAAACAAACAATTGGAATAGACTACATAAACAACGCAGAAAACGAGGCAATTTTTTTTTAGATTTCTTGTGTCTGTTTGTTCGGGTTTCACGTAAAAACAAGGACGATTTCGATGCGGTTTTCGCTGTTCGACAGCAAATTCTTAGACTTAAAATCTTCGCTACTTTTTATCCCGGGATTTTTTCTGGGAATTATTTAAAATGGCCAGATTGAAAAAAATATCGAATTCGAATGCGATTTTTCTCTGATCGATAGCGAACTTTATGTAATAAAAATTGTGATATTTTTTATCCTGGGAATCCCGCGGGAATATTCTCGGAAACGGTTTGTAATTGTTCGGGTATTTAAAAAGCTCGATTTTCCCTACAGGATATTGACTACGTGACGAAAACTCAAGCCCCATTGTGACCAAGCGTGGCGTTTTTAAGACCTCCCTCCTCCCTGAACGGGTTACGTAGTACGGGTTTGTTACCCCAAGGGTTTTAACGAAAGAATAATGTAGTTACAATTGACACCGACGTTATTGTAGCATGAGTTGCTTTATAAAAGGTTTTTGTAATTTTGAATCCGTCCCTCGCTCGAACCTCGTACGGGGCACGGCTCGAGCCCACACGATCTAACAAATCATCCCTAATAGATTATTAACTAATTGGCCATATTTTAATATAGATAAACAAAACAAAATAAAACTATATATCCAAAAACTTTTATGACTTTAATATGTAAAGGTATATTTGCCTTTTGTTTATTTTTTACTGGGCAATTGTCATTTTTTATTATTCTTGTTTCATGCTCCATAAAAAAAAGTTCTTATGAAAAACACGCTTACCGTCTGTTTTTGGTGCTTCCTTATATCTTACACTGTACTTATTCTAATATCTTATGAATAAAAAACTAATGTAATCGTTGTTTTTATTTAATCGGTAACAATTTATTTATGGTTTTATGTATACATTATATTTTATATAAATTATTTACTTATCTACTAGACATTATTTTCCTTAGTAGTATTCCTATACTCATAGTAATTCTCATTTATAATATTTTTTTCTGTACAGTACTTACAAGTTTGAATCTCTATGTATAATGTAGTAATGAATGAATGCATAATCGCTTATTAATTTATGTTTCAAGAAATGTATTCTTTACAAATATTGCTTTATAAAATTTTAAAACACTAAACAAGATTGTTTTTTGATAAATTAACCGAAACCGGTCCATTCGATTGCTTCACTATTCCGGAACGAAAGTTGAGAATCGGTAATTAAAAAGTTACGCTACCTACCATATTCAGCGCGTTCCTCTAGTAGCTCACAACGCTCAAAATGCTCCGTCAGCCGTTTCACCTGGCGACCGCGGTCGTTATGGTTGTGGCGAAAATATCACTAATGTCATCATAATTTTTGATCACGCAGACCGACTCATGTCAAGAGGGGGGTGGGTCTAATAACCGTTCCACTAGAATTTGATTGTAACTCTCGCAAGCAAGTGGATGGAGGAAAGTCGCGGTCGTGAACGTGGTCGTGTGAGCCACTGATGGAACGTAGCCAGTATGTCACAACATTCAAAAAAAAGGATTTTTATTCTAGCCCCATATTATTTCAGACTGCTGCTAATTTTTAGTTTTCCTCAAGGCCTAGAGCATTTTAGAATAATTCTCTTGCGTAGCCCAAGTCCGAATTCAAAGCAATTGTCGAATGCACGTAACGAACGTCGTAGGGATGCGTTGATGTTGCAATTTTAACGGATTCTTAATTTGATTTTTTATCCAGTCTGATGTCCGTTTTAGAAACTGGGGTTAGCTTCATATTTAACATCTTTTACTCCAGTAGCAAAATCTTTCAAGCTTTATGTGTGGCTTGTCAACTTTTTTCGTATCTATCTCTTGCCCTGCGAGGTTTATGGATACGGTTTATAGTGTTCTAAAAAGCGATAATCGCTGTTGTTACAATAATAATATGGTTGAATTAATAAACCAGGTTTCAACATGTAATTTCGATTGGTTTTTGTATGAATAGTTTGTTTCATGTTTTAAAATTCTATGCGTCATAAATCGCCTTGTATTCACTTAGGTTGTTGATTGTAATGTACTTAATTAAAATAATCGTTAATAGAGAGAGCCTTGACAAGGTTGTCAATATTTATGTAGAATAAAAAAATATTTTACAAAGTCTGTATTTTATTTATACTATCCTTTTTGTGCGGAGATAAGTCTATTTTGCATACATGCGAATTATGGTTCAAAAATTCAGTATCTACTACTTATCGCTAAGAAACATTACATACAAATGATAAAACCTATACATATTTGAAAGCGATAAAGTATATCTCTATTTTTCACACAATAAACAGACGATAAGAAATGCAACCACTGTAGTGTTGTTATTTAAACATCAGAACGTAAAAATAATTCAATTTTCTGATACTATTTTATTCTGACAAATAGAATCTCTTTTTGTACGCAGTTCAGGTTGACTAGATTTAATGCTAGATATGATATTTACACAAGCAGTTTCATAAAACTACGTGTTTTTAGAACAGAGTTCCCTGGGGTGGGTTCCTGTAATCAAAGGATCCTATGAAAAAGTCACCAGTATTTTAAATGCCCGATTCCAATAAAGGATATTTGTTCTTATTTTAATTTTGTAATCATGTTATTAGGGATTCTATGAAATAAGTGATTTGTTGAACGTACCATTACCTTAAAAGTTAACCCCTATTCCAGATCAATACCGATTGTACGATGTAATTTTATTTTTATCAAAACGAATGATAAAAACTTGCCATATCGGTTCAGCCGTTTTCAAGTAATGCAATAAGCACCAAACGTTTATAATTTTTATTATATTATAGATCAATGTAATGCAGCTATATGCCTCAATTAAATTATTAAATTAAAAAACACAAGTTATGAAAAACATATAATTTTGGAAAATTGTACTTGTTAACAACGAATGTGTATTTAAGTCTTTATAAATATACATTGTACAAGTATAGTGCTTTGGGGTAATTCCGAAAATTACGATTTACTACTAAATCCAATATTTCTTGCTGTGATCACATTAATTTAGACGTTACTTTACATCCCTGCTTGAATTAGGCAGAATATATTGTAATTGTTCTACGTATATAACCTAATTACCTACGAACTTTCGTAGGTAATTGGGTTTTTCAACATTACTTGGAAGTTCATCATGTTAAAAATTAAATTCGTAACAATTAGTTTGAAGCTATATCATAAATGATATTTATTAGATTTACTTTTAAAGGAAATTTCAGACTTCTGTGCCAACTCAATTCAGTTCAAGTTTCAAATGTATGTATTTACAGAACCTAAACGACATTTGAAAAAGAAAATATAGGCATTGTATCAAATCGTCAAAACTTCTCTAAAATACCCCAAAACACTATACTTGTAATTAAAGTATTGCAATTTTATTCTTTCTTCTTCCTGGGGCGCATGCAGCACACGGCGCTTGTATCCAGCATGTTGTAGTTGGGGTCGCCCTTGGCGCGCGACTCGATGAACTTGGCGTGGGTATCGGCGGACAAGCAGTAAGATTTTACCGCGGGAACGTCCTTCATGGCCGTCATATAATTAATCTGAAAATAAAAAATAGACATTGCTGCATGTCTGGTTTTTGTATCCCACAAAAAATCAGGAATAAAAATAACTCATATACGCCTACAAGCTTTAAACAATTAATAACAATTTCATATATATCAGTTTCCAAAAAGAAAAATAAGAATCTCATTGAATTTATACCTGTAACACCTAGAGTCATGACCGGGTCATTAAATAAGGAACATACTCACTTTTACGTTACTATATTTTATATTATATGAATAATTCAATAAAAACACAATAAGTTAATGTAATAAAATAAAGTACTTAAATAGTATTTTTTTTATGTTTACTACACCCGTTTATGTTATTTTATTATACAGGTAATATTTAAATAATCACAGTAAGAACTTACCAACACATCATACTTGGACTTTTCAATTGCAAATTCAGTTTTCCCAATCAAAGGCAATGCTTCGAAACGCTCTAAGAATGGCCACAGAGTGTAATCGACTAATCCCGGTTGGTCTCCATGCAAATACTTGGTGCCACGGCTTTCTAGTTCCTTTTGCAACAATTCGAGACCCTTGTGATAGGTTTCTACCATTGATGGCTGTAGGGCTGGAGGATTAAACGCCGCTGTATAATACGCTGATTGAGCCTGGAATAAACAATTACAATATAATAGAAAAAACAAATGTGTGTCGAATGATCTTTGAAAATTTTCGGACCCTTTTTTATTATCAAGCAGGCAAACAAACTGACAGCCCACCTAATGGAAAGTGGTGCCCGTGTCTCATAGACGCTTGTAACACACGGGCGCACGCATTGGCCAGCCGCGGAAAACTTTTATGACACCCTACTTAAATATACTAGGCGTGCCAGCGAATCTTTGTTCGCATCATGACCGGGTGTTGACTCGGAATATAAGCTAGCACTGTATCGAGTTTTGTTTATATCCGTTCACTAGTTTTCACTTGATGCTCTAACAGACAGACAAAAATTCAAAAAATTGTTGTTTTGGAATCTACTAGTCCGAATTAGCCAGCTTAATTTTTTATTTTTTAATTCTACCCCCTCTACAGATTTTTACATAATAGATGATCCTATATGTCATATCATATATGTAAAGGGAAAATTATTATTATAACAGTAAATTCCGTACAAATCGTTATTGTATGTACTTCAAACTGGAAGTAGCAGTAGAATCTATCAGAGACTATGAAAATATCACTTTAAAATATTATTAAAAATTCACAATAACTAAATAACTAAAAAGATATTAAATATTTCAAGTCAGCACTCCTCACTCCTACAACTACTAAGACTATATCATACTCTTTGCTTATCCTACCGTTCTGATTGTTACTTGAACTATTTCATTAATTAATTAATTTAATATAATTATTTAATAATTAATTTACTATTTTCAGCTAGACACTATCAATACTCTCCTTGGTAGAAACATACATACGAAATTTAGGTCCTTAATATTAAAATAGGTATACATACCTACTTAATTTAAAAATAGTAAAAAGAATAGAATCCTTTATAAATTAGAAAAGGTACTTGAAAATATTTTATCTACATTATAATTTAAAACGAGGTTTTAAATTTCATAAATTGTGTAACCTTACTTGAAAGTGACTTGCTTTAAATTTTCAAGTTTTTATTTAGTATGATGGCATTGATTTTCACAAAAAATGAAAATAGTGACATTTCGCTTAATTATGCAATACTTTTGCCAATATGCAATATATACATTTACAACCTCAAGAATTATCTTTTTTAATACAAATTATATACATATACGTGAATAACTACATTTTGAATTGAATAAAAAAGAAAATAATAATTTCTGAATTAATAGACACTTATAACATATCGCACGTTTAATCCAATATTGACACTATCCAAAGTGAACTTTAGAGGAGAGAAGGAAGCAAGCTAACATACAGCCAGTGCCCAAAAACCGTAGCCGTGCCGACCCTGCCAACTACAGGCCCCATATCAATTACGTCCATACTTTGTAAAAGTATGGAACGTATTTTGAACGTCGGGCTGTTGGCGTACCTAGAAGACAATGAACTTTTGAGTGACCGACAATATGGCTTCCACCGAAACCAGTCAACGGGTGATCTTACGTACGTCACCTACATCTGTAATGAGGCAATCGAGAGATATGGAGAGACGTTGGCCGTCTCTCTTGACATCTCGAAAGCCTTCGACAGGTATGGAACGACCGCCTCATAAGCAAGCAAGCTCTGTGCTTGGATCTCCTTGTTTCTGAGGGATAGATAGATCAAAGTAGTCATTGACGCATCATCGCATGCACATCTGATCAAATGGCAATAAATGCCGGAGTCCCTCTAGGGTCGGTGCTCTGTGTTGCATATAAACGACTTGCTGAAACCCAGTATTTTAGCGTATACAGTGACAGCATTGTTGTAGAAAGCTATACATCCAACGCGCGAGCTAGTAGTACCCAGGTTCAATCACTGAGGGAGACAAAGACTGAACTTGACCTTGAAGGCAGTTTCCGATTGGGGTGACCAACCTAGTCAAGTTCAATGCCTACAAAACCCGGGCGTGTCACTTCTCTGCCAAAAGAAGTCCTTTCAACTTTACTCCTACTTTCCGAGGTGTATCCATACCGATTCTTGGCATCTCCTTAACACAAACTCTAAATTTCGGCTTCTATATAGTCTATTGCTCAGCTGGCTGGCAAAAAGCTAGGGGTTCTATCAAAGGTGAGGCAGTACTTCACACCACGTAAATTGGTCAATCTTTACCAAGCACAAATAGTCTTGCATGGAATACTGCTCTTATCTTTAGCATGGCTCAGCCAAATACCAGCTCGAGACACTTGAGTCAATAGAAAAATGAGCTATGAAGCTGATAGCCAATAACCAACTATTCGACGAGAGGCTTCAGAGCCTAAATCATCGACGTAAAGTCGCTAGTTTGTCGGTATTCTTTAGGATACACTATGGTGAGTGTGCCACTGAGTTGCATGAATTAATTCCTCCCTCACCATTTTACCACCGGACAAGCAGATCTACGAGCTCACGCCAACGATATATGGCGGAAATACCAACAAAGCGGACGAAACGCTATGCTTCCACTTTTATCATACGTACCGCTGAAGATTTGAACTCTTTACCGTTGTCTGTTTTTACTGAAAAATAAAATCTAGGTGTCTTCAAACCTCCCGTGAACAAGTAACTTCTAGGTGAGCGTGCTCCACCTTAGACTGCGTTTCCACTTGACATCAGGCCCAATTTCAGTCAAAGACGACCCTATTTAATATAAAAAAAGAGCAAAGTTTTCTAGAATTTTCTTGCATGAGTTCAGCAGACAGGCAGACGGCCCACCTGATGGAAAGAGATTATTATCGCCTATAGACATTTGTACCACCAAAGGTGCTACCACTCTCTAAAGGGAGACTGCGACCTGGTCACTAATGCCGGAATACAATTCAAGGTTGTTATGGTGGTGGTGGCATACTCATATACTAATACATGCATTATTACAATGCCTTCCTAGTGAATATTTCCGTTACTTTTAAACAAGGATTAGCGCTATTACACTTATTTCCATGTTTTACAATAGAGGGCATTAAAAAGTCGATTTGGAAATTTTATGGATAGTGCCAGTATTGAATAGAGCGTGCGATATTATGTAGATTATTTAAAGTGAAAAATCATTTCAAAATATTATGCAATCTTATTTGAAAGTGACTTGAAAATTTTTAGGTTTTTTATTATCTATTGTATTATGAATTTATCATAGAAGTGATTTTCAGAAATCACCAAGAATAGTATTCACTAGAGTAGTATTACTTCGCTAGCGTATTTCACTTAATTCTTAATTATGCATTATTTCACCTTTGCAAATGTATAGAAATAAATTAGTAATTTCAGCAATAGTAGACAAACTATCGAATTTACTGGGATGTAAAGTGTTATATATTGATCTCTATTATCAAATATTTGAAAGTATACAATTATTCTACATTTCATGCAATGTTTCCCTTGACTAATCGTTAATTTTACTTCTTTGGAAACTATCCCACCTGTAGGTTAAAACATATTAGGTGTTCATCTCCATTATCACAAGAAGCATAGATCAAAATTTTATGAAAATTGTTTATAAATACAAAAGTTCATCCCATAAAAGATCTATATCAAGGCTAGCCTCCCCATTCCAAGGAGTGGATGGTATAGCCACTACATTTATCTAATGTGGATTATCAAATCTGACAAATTAGTACTAAATGTGTAAATTTCCTCACTTCCTTACTCCTTCAGCATACAGTAGTATCACAATTATATTTCATTTTGTACTATGTAAAACTGAACTTACAAAATAAATCATAAATTAAAAATATAGAACTAATTATAGGTTAAAGTATTTAAGTAACTGGTGAGTCCTATAATATATATATATATACATATATAGCCTTACCCCAGCAAAGTTTTCCACAAGCATTTTGTCTTGCGCTCTTCGCAATGCATCTGTAGCTTGAAGTGGCACTTCTGGATATTTCTCATCCAAGTACACATTAATAATGTTGCTGTCAAATATGGCTTGTCCTGGTTCATACTCAAGGGCTGGAACCGTACCTTAAAGAATTATGTTATCCTTACTGAATACTTCAATGATAATATTCAATATTTAAATGATTACATAAAAGCTAACCAAACCTAAACCAAACCAAGACTTCTACAAAATTTTCTATTACTACTAGCTATGTCCTCAACTTTACTCACCCATGACTAATATTTATATCTCAAAACCCTACATAATATTTAAATGAAATACACATGAAAATTTAAGTTAAAATTCTTGATTTTATCTGTAAAATTTTCAATGAAAACCATTGAGCTGTATTGCATACATTATTCAGATATAATTAAACACATATCTCATTATTCACCAACTTTATATTTTTATGACTATTTCACCACATACATTATGTATCAGCATATAGAATACACATTCCTGCAGAATTTATCCTTATAGGCTCAGCAAGTATCAAAGAAAATTACTGAAACAATTCCAATAACAGAGACAAACTAACAAATTTATAAGACATTTTCCTTTTTGCGAATTAGCTAGAGAGCTTTGAAAAATATAAAGTTAGAAAAGATTTATAATAATTTAAGACATAATTACAATAATGCATAAACTTATGTAGACAGGGCTGATTGCAATTTATCTAATCATTTAGTTTAAACAGTTACAAAATACTAGGTTAAATAAGATGTAATAACCCTGGGGTAAATATTAATAATCCTGTTTTATTTATTTACCTATCTAATCAGCTTTAAACTCTATCAATGAAATACTTAAATAAACAATCAACTTTGTAAATATTATAATTAAAAGGTTACTTATTATTTTGTTTACCAATGCTAACTTTTAACATATTTTAAGTACAAACTAAATTTACATTTAATTTCAGTTTTCAATGAAAACAAGTTGGTTCTTGGGCAAGCATAATATTACTTATTCATCCTTGCCTGGAGTTAAATGAAAAATGAACAGAAAATCTCTTAAAACATAATTTTAATTATGGATAGCCATCATAAAAACCTAAAAAAATACTGTACTGGTTAAGTTTAATTTTATTAGAGAAGTAACTAAATGTTTAGCAATTATAAAATTTGGTAAACCACAAAAAACAGCATTTAAATAATTTGGTCAGCATACAAAGATATTGTTTGCAATTAAAAAAATCAGGTAGCAATCCTTGTTCCGCAAATAATTTGATAATGGTCAAAAATTAAATCATAAATAGGCAGCTTACAATAACATGAGTTTCAATAATAAACATTTAGTCTGCAAAATAACTACTTGATCAGTAAGATTACAGGATTGATCAGCAGAGAAAACATATCTATAAGCAGTGTGTTTGATTGGCGTGCATATTTAAAACATGGTGAGCAAAATAATTAATTGGATTGAGTGTTTGTGGAAAAATCGGTAATGCAGTCAAATTGCAGTGGTAACAACGTGTTTATAGAGATTTGTGTGGTTTTGTGATTATTTTATGAGTAAAATGGATAATAATTGTAATGAAGGTAGTTCCCGACTACGAATCGGATGCAGAATGCTGCATTGATAATGAAAAATCGGCGCCGGTGGCTAAGAAGAAACCAAAAATGTCTTTGTACTGGAAGTTAGTTCAAAAGTTTGATAACTTTGAACAAGCCAAAACATCCGTGAATGCTGAAGGTCCCAACATTATTGTCATCAAACTGATGAAGGAAAAAAGACATACTATAGGTGCAATAAGTTGCAACATCGTGGTCCACAATGCTCCTCAAGAATGTATTTGTTATTCGAAAGCACCTCAGATTCAGTGTTAATGTTTAAAACGAATGCTGATCATGACCATGATGAAAAAAAGGAGTTTACCTCATCATACGGTTTGAGTGACACCATGAAGAACGAAATTAATTGATTGTTTGATTTAAAAATGAAACCAAAAGCTATAACGGAAAGTCTTTCAAAAATGAAAAATATCAATAATCCTAAAATGTCTCAGTTAAGAAATTATCTGAGTGATCGTCGTCATACTATATACGGCCAATCTACAATAAGTTTAGGAGAGCTTGAAGCTTGGATTCATTCACACTCAAGTCTTCCTTTGAATCCACTTGAAGTTTTTGTGGTTTGTTACCAAATTAATAAATAAAGATATAGCTTAAGTAGTTACCTACCTACTTAATTGATTTATCTTTTTTGATTTATCACAATTATATTTTATAATAAAAAAATCTTTTATTAGTTTACATTTTGCACATGACAAGTAAAGTATTTTTGCTACTTTTATATGAAGCTCAAAATAAATTTTTTTGCTTACTCTCTGAGTGCTTACCAAAATTTTATTAAACAGGAGCAGCTCATTGCAGCTTATATAATTAATATGCTATACAAAAATAATTACAGCCATCCAGAATGACATAAATTGCTGACTGATTTTGGAATGTTTGCTGGCCATGAGTTACTGATCAATTAGCTATTTCTGCTTACAGATTATATTTTTCTGCTCACAAAAATATGAATACTATGCTAACCATTTAAATAACACCCATTTTATTATACTGAAACTGGTAAAACAAGGCTCTAAATCTGCTATTACCATGATCACCCAAGTCAGGCATACCCCTTACTAAAATCCCCTGGTGTTCCTCCCTTCACTTTATGCCAGGGCTGCAGTAAGATAGTATAGCCAACTCCACTTCTCATCCGTTGGCAGAGGGAGCAAAGCCCCTGGCATCTTTATTGTCCTAATTATGTAAGCCTGAATAGGTAAGCTTTAGAATGTTGCACTCTAAATTGGGATTGGGGGTGATAAGGGGAGGAAGGGCATGATGTGGGTGTCACCCCACCATTTACGGCTACTGGAGATACATAGTTTTTTTAGTTCAATAGACATAGAGGCCTAGGGAAGATTTGGTACAAATTTCATAGTAACTCAAATGGATAAGGTAGAATTAAGGATTGGGGATTTGAGTATCACAACCAATTTGTAACCATCATTTAAGCAGTTAATTAAATTATGGTTACAAATTGGTTGTGATACTCGCTGACCACTGCAAAACAAGATTAATATCTCAAGAACTATATATTTTCTTGACTTAAGGGTTGCAGAAGGGGTAAGTATGCCTCCCTACTCTTCCCCTACACACTTCTCATTACTTAAAATGAAGGTGCCCTATACCTATGCCACTCACCTCAAAACTGTGTATGGGTTAGTTCTGGTCTGCATAATCATGTTTAATTATATTCTTGACGACCATAGAACTCTGACTAAAACAATTCTAAAGAACTATGATTTGAAAATATCAATAATTGACCTTGGAAAGTACTTTCACCTACCTTTAGGACTGAAAGTAAATATCCATTCTGGTTTATGATCCAAGTTGATAAAGACCAAATCATACTGCAAGTTTTTTGCATTGAGAACAAGCACACTTCTTTCAGCGTAAGGGCAAAACCTCATGGCAAAAATGCGAAGTTTACCACTGTTGGCAGGTAGCGGGTCACCTGAAAAAACATGTTATTCTAATGTCTAATCTCAATCTCAGTACCTTATATTCTACTATTTTATAAAAAACCTACCGGTTTGCAAATGCTTCTCAGACATTTTGTTAGTCTACTAATGTAGGTTCCTGATTAAGACTATTGGAGATGGTATTCAACCGTTACACACGCCCAATCCAACATAAAACCTAAAAACGAAAAAGAAACCACAAACAAAAATTCAGAATTACATTGGACAATTCGATTTTGACAGCAAGCTGGCGGCACTTTGACAGCAAACAAATTAACATGACAAATATAAAAATTATAAAATTAAAAAAACCTGATTAATCGACCAAAGAGAACGCATGGTTCATCATTGTTGGTTAGTGATTCTCCAAAAAATATTTATTTTCTACATTATGTACAGTGGCATAAAGATATAATATTCAAAATTTAAATTCGAGCTATAGCGATAAGTTTTACTTACCTGTTTCGAAATTTAAATGCTACTACGGTAGCCATTTTTAGATATTAATTTCTATTACTAATATTTTGAAAAGATAAGTGAATAATAATTGTTTCCTTTATGGGACCATTTTCTTGGGTTATCATAAAACCTACTATGAATTCATAATGAACGTTTCGCTCATTGTACAAGAACTGCTAAATCATGATTCATAATCATGACTTCGTGACGTTTTGAATATTATCTGTAAACACAATTTGCAAGTATATTAAACGTAGGGTTAAAAAACTTGTTGAGCTATCGGTGTGTATCAAAACAACAGTATGATAACGACTACTTTAGCGTTTGGTATGCGTTTATTAATTTCTTCATTTGAAGGAGTCCGGATAGTCGGTCGATTGATCTCGTACGCGATCCCATACAGTAGCATGGCTCCGATCAAGGGTAAAATCAACTTCAACACAAAGCATCTGAAAAAAGGTCAGTATTCACTTTGCAAAAGAGATTTCATATAAACCTATTTCGATCCTAAAGCTACTAGGAAATTAATTTTTGATCACTTATATGTATATGTTGTATTGACCTTCAACACTATAAAGCAATCAATATTACCAAATATTCGTCTAATGATTGTATTTATAAAAATATTTTTAAAGCAAACTTGGATCGGGAACTTTCTTTCAAACCCGTTTTCGAAACTGATAATCAAATTTATTGTTAATCTTCAGGAACAAATTTATGGCCGATTAACCGATTTTAATGAAACTTGATAGTGATGTCTGTAAAGAGTAGATAAAAACGGGACAAGGTATGAAATATTCTTATCCTGAAAACTTTAGAATTTCTTGGCCGATATAATACCTAAGTTCACGTAGACAGTGATTTAAAAGTAACTTATGATAGATTTAAACCGGTATATATAGAATTTTCTTTTTGAATATATCGGAATTTACAGTTCCTTAGCCATTTTCGCAAAACTGAACATTATTAAAAGCGTATAACCGGGTTTCCAGAAGAAGTAATACTTTGTTAACCGTCCGCCATAGAAGTCTGACTGTCGCACTCAGAATCAGTAACGGTCCATTATTGACGATCGACTCTTTAGCGGCGCATGCGCACATCTCACATGCATGTCAGCGTCACCACTTCACGCTGCTCGCTTCTCTGCTCCATATGCGTTTACTTTTTTTTTTTAACAAAAACAAAACCAACTTCAAAGTAAAAAGTAAATATTTTCTACAACATCTTTATGTTTTCATTAAAAATATATTTTCTACTTTTTAGTTGCAGAAATATTTGAATAGCTTTAGCAGTAGTATAAGTATTGTATAATATTATATATATTGAAAATAAGGATTTGCCCTATAATTACAGAATATAATTGCTCAACAATAAATAAATTAAACTGTACCACAAATAAAGCTATACTTAAAAAATAACAAATCTATAAATAAAAAATTGACTCCAAATCGCTGTCGGCGGGGAGCGTGCTCAAAATGCCGGCCGCATTTCCGCGTTGGATGGCAACGCTAATTCGTTGCCCTAGGCTTAAGCCAGCCTTTTGGTCACGCGAGACCTTAATTAGACGCGTTGAGAGGTCTCGAGAGAGGTGATGAGCTCCAGCCCCCCACTTAATAGTATTAAGTGCCTGTAGAAATTGTACTACTGCCACGCGTATACAAGTTCGCCTTTTGAAGAGTATAGACGCTCGGCGTTTTTCAACAAGGGTTGCTTTTGATATCCCTACGATCAACTCATCAAATGCTGACTCGGTGACAACGTGGGACCAACTCAGAAGTATGCTCCTTCGAGTAAAAAAATATGAAAATCGGTCCACAACTGACGGAGAAATCGTGTACAAACATACAAATAAATATCAGTCGAATTGAGAACCTCCTCCTTCTGGAAGTCGGTTAAAAATAATACATGTATTGGATGGATAGCCAGTTCCTACATCTTACTAGTCATTCTACTGCTTCACCATTTACCATCGGTAGAAATTGCACAAATACTTGTATGGAGCTTATATCTTTTAACCGATGGTAAGGCAAATAAACAGTTGGTAACATAACGAGCCAGGAATGGTGTCTACCGAAGCTGCACTGACAGAACGATGAGAATGCCGATATTTTATTGGTTACTTGACGGGCTCTGTAGTCGAGTGGTCATGACTTTGCCCTATTTTGGGTACTATCTGGGTCTCTAGGATCGGTCTCCGCATTCTCCGATGTATATTAACCTTTAATATAAGTTAAGTTCGGGATATACAATACCAGGCCACTCAGAAAGTATTGCTAAAAGTTGTTATGTATAAGAGACTGGCCAGTTATAATCTATTTTGAAAATAATTATTATTTATAACTAAAAATAGATACGTTCCAATTTCAAAATTTCCATCCACATTGCGAGCTAATTTAATATATCGTGTCGCATTGAAAAATGTATGTGCCGGGAACATTTTCGCGCTATGACTTTTTACTATTTCAAGTGTCGCCTGAAACCGGACGAATCGTACGATAGACTTCAAATGGCATTCATGGATGAAGGCCCTTCTAAGAAAACCATGTATCGTTGGTGTAACGAATTCAAGCGCAGTCGAGTAACTTTGGGGGATGAAGAAAGAAATGGTCGTCTTTTGGCGGCTGTTACGGAAGAAAACGTACTAGCAGTGAAAAATTTAATCCAAGACAATAAGTGAGTTATGTATCAAGAGATTCAGCACGTACGTACTGCAGATTGGATCGGGAAGCATTCACGTGATTCTACACGTGTATCGTCGCATGAAGAGGATAGTTTTACGCTGGATGCCGCACAACCTCACCGATGCCCAGAAGCAGGCCCGGGTGTAATGGTGCCGTGATATGATAAACAAATTTGAAGCAAGCTCGTCTCGGCGTGTTTACGACATCATTACAGGTGATGAGTCCTGCAGTTATCAATACGATCCAAAAACGAAGCGCCAGTCGACGGTTTAGGTGTTTCAAAACGAATCAACGCCTACCAAAGTGAAAAAATGAAGCGATCTAGAAGCGGGGGAAAGATTTTGATCGCGAGTTTTTTTCAATTTGACTGGCTACTTGGTGTTATTTCCTTTACGGAACCAAAGAAGCATCAACGCCGAATGGTATACTACCAAATGCTTGGCAAAAGCTTTCTCTCTTTTGAGCAACAAGCGACCAAACACAGGGCTACTGTTCCACTACGACAACGCGCCCGGCCCATATCGCGCTCAAAACGAGGGACTTCCTGGACAGCACACCGGTCAAAGGTTTTTTTTGCGCAAATTTTCTGAGAGGCCCACGTATGTGTCTTGACTAGCTGTTTATTAACAAAAATATTCAGAGCATCTCCCCTTCTCTCGTCTTTGTTGGAAACGGGCTTTGGCGCTCATACGCACTATGCGGCCAGCTGCATTTTCTTCAGCCATCCGGTTGGCCGCAAATATGAAAGTAGGTATACTACGTCAAAATAATTTTTATATTACTACGACCTAGACGCCAACAAAAAAATCACACCTGCATACCTGTAAAAACACATTTAATTACCTTTCGGAATTTGGACTTCTTTTGTTTACTTTGTGTTTAAAATCTGTGATTAGAAAACAGCCCATTAGATAGATAACACTTTATTGTACACTATTACAGAAAACCTTATAGTCTAAAAATATTCTATATGTGCTCAATGGGCGGTCTTATTACTAAAAAGCGATCTCTTCCAGACAACCCGTATTGTATTGCCCATTGTGTATTGTAATCTTTTATGGCAGTCATTAGCCAGGTGGGGATTACGATTCTAGGAAATTCGGTGCACGCTGCCGGGCGGACATATTGCATTTGTGCGATATAAAGCAATGGCCCGATTGAGGAAGGGCAGTCGAGCGATAGCCACAAGCGAAGCAAGACTTGTGTACATTTGGTAATCTATTTAGTGACGGACTTTGCGCTGCGCGTGTAATTGAATTACGATCTTCGGCATTATGTTTGGACTTGTTGCGCTCGGTTATATTTGTACCTGTGTTATACGTGTTTATATAGTTCTAATAAACTCTTTAATAATTCCAACGGCATTTTAATTCGAGTCTTGCAACTCGTAACAATATGAACTACGCTGCCGCTGTCGTCAAATCATCGCGTTAACACGTACTGCGGCCTCATCGACGGGTAGCCGGACAGCGGCCAACCTCATAGTGCCTGTGAGCGTTTAGAGAAAGACACTTAATATACTTTATTCAGGGAATGGTGAGATAAGTTGTAAACAAACCATAAAAAGATTTTTCATAGGTCACTTTTAATTTTCTAAAAATATTTATTTGAAAAGTTAGGAAACAAATACACTACTAAATCTTTAAATAACTGAATAGTTATTGCTATCTATGCCGTACTCATTTTATTCTTTTAAATTTGAACCACATAAATAACTCTTATAATTTTTATCGTATCTTTTTTTCAATTAAATAAATTAGATAAAACATGCTAAAAACCTAAAATATTTATGACAATAGTTTACCCCGCGGCTACGCCGCGGATTACCTCTGGTGCGTGCTTCTTGTTTACATAGGAGGCGTTAATACAGGTTACATTGTACAAAATTTTTATGTTAGTGCTATTTGCAGCCGGAACATTAATCTCATTTTATATCGCAAACTATCCCATCTCCCAGCATGAAAAATATTTATGTCCATTTTCGGTATTAAAACTACATTTAAACAAAATTACAGCAAAACCGATCCAGTAATCCTAGTAGTTTTCCGTGAAAGTTTAACAGAAAGACATATCGGGTTACTATCGAATTTTTTATACACGATAAAAAATTATCTATAAACTTGAGAAATGATTGGTCTCATCCAAAGTTTCATCCTCTATTTCAAACCGTCCTAGTTTTATTTACCTATCCCCCGTCTATGAAAAAAACTACATAAATTACAATAATGACAAAAAGGACTAGAAGGACGAAAAGGACAAAAATGGCAAATCACAAAAATCTATACTACTTTTTGGGATAACCTTTACATAAATCTATCCCATTATCCGGGATGACAAGTATCCCTTGTCCACCCTCGTTATTAAAATTACATATATACTGAATTTCAGCCAAATCGGTCCAGTAGTTTTTCTGTAGAAGAATAACGAACAGAGAGACAAATATATTTTTATCCCGGAAACTATTCCATTTTCAGGATAAAAAGTATCCTATTTCATTCTCGGCATCGAATATATATATACATACTGAGTTTAAGCCAAATCGGTGGAGCAGTTTTTGCGTGAAAACGGAACAGACAGACGAACAGGTCAGCTTGTTGAGGTGATAGTGCGGTTTCAGGAACAATTTCGTTTAGGTTTATTATGTTATTACCTTGTTACTTCTGTTGTTTTTCTTAAGTTTCTCCTTGTTTTACATTTTTAGTGATTTGTATATTGATTTTTTTGTTTATAACAAATAAACGAGCAATTAGTAGGCACCCTACATTTAATTCAATGAAAATAAAGATAGAAAAACAATGTTTTCTTTGTTTACACTTTGTCTCATGCTAAGATGAATATGATATACATAATAAAACTACGTTTTAACGGTTTTAAGCGTGGTAATTTATTTAATTTTTATTATTCCGACATCTCGGCCACTTTTCAGTACGTCGGAATAATAAAAATGAAAGCAAATTACCGCGCTTCAAACTGTTAAAACTTTAAAACTTAGTTTTATTATGTATACTAGTCGCAAAAACTTAAGAAAATATTATGGATACGGTATAGTTAAATAAATTGGACAGGCTAATAAACATTTTTGTTTTAATTTTTTAGTGCTATCTATAAATATTGTTTCCAGGTGACCCTCTCCCGCCTTTCAATGGTAAACTACGCGTATACAATATGCGATTTTGCCCATACGCACAGCGCACAATTCTCGCTTTAATAGCCAAGAAAATAGACTGCGAAGTCATTAACATCGATCTCGTCGAGAAGCCCGAATGGCTAACTTCTAAAAGCCCTTTCGGTAGGATATATTTTTTTAATATAATTTTTCTTTTTAATGTGCGCTATAAGTATTCAGCTAGTGTCAAATGGTCAGAAAAATAACTAAAGCTAAAGCGGGCGATTGACGTGCGAGCAAGTTGCAGCAAGCAATATTACTATATTTTCTGCCGTTGGTAAGGTAAGTGAATAAATAGTAAGATATCAAGAACCGGCCATAACTGGCTTTTAATCAAAATTTTAGGGATATCTTAAATTTTTGTACAACATTTCGCGCGAACTATGTCACTGGCACACCTATAAATGAAATAAACTTAATAAAATTAGATTATTGCTCTATTGTTTTGTGAGATTATTTAGAAATAAATCTTTTAATTATATCGTGTCATTATATTTTAATTTTTCACGTAAACTTTTCCAGGTAAAGTCCCCGCACTAGAAATGGCCGATGGACAGACAATTTGCGAGAGCTTAGTTACAGTGGAATATCTGGACCAAGTGTTTCCTCAAAGGCCTTTATTACCGCAAGATCCGTATAAGCAAGCTATTGACAAAGTTATCGTACAATCTACAGGGCCTGTTAGTACTGTCACATTTCACCTTTTTTAATCATTTTAGCAAAATGGATTATCTATATGTCACATTAATTTTCAATTTACTTATAAACTACCGGGTAAAAGATGAAATATATCAGGAAAGTAATTTATCCGTATCTCTCCGTGCAGGAACGGAGAAAGAATACAACTTCCTGCGGCCGGGCGGCCTGTCGTAAGAGGCGACAAAACAACTCACAGCCAGGTGGTAGGGTATTTACCCGTCTGGATGGCTACCACCCCTGGTTTAGAGTATGCCGCCATAACAACTTTGAGTTGTGTTCCGGCATTAGTTGCCAGGTTCCAGTCTCCCTTTAGAGAGCAGCAGCACAATAGTAGCACCTTTGGTGTTAGAAATGTCCATAGGCGACGGTAACTGCTTTCCATCAGGTGGGCCGCCTGCCTGACTGTTGAATTCTTGCAATAAAAGAAAATAAAAAAATCGATCTAGCGCTACAAAGTTATGCAGTGAAATCGCTAAAGAAATAAAGACTAGCGATTGTTAGCATAATATATATATGATTTAAGAACTGGTTTTTTTTCTCGACGTGTATAGAAAAACAACCACGTTTCAAATTCGCTTTTTTAATGAAGTCAATACGTAGTATAATACAAAGGAAGGTACTATTGCCTACAGCTTCTTCAACTGTTCCTTATACGATATTTTTCATACTAAACTCCCAAAATCTACTAATCTCAAAACCCTACTTGCCCATATCTCCAACCCGCATATTTTTAATCTTATATATAAAGTAGCGGTCCCGGCAGACGTTGTCCTGCCTTGAAAAAAATTAGAATCCGATAGCAGCGCCACGTAGCGGTTCCAATTGTGAAACTAAACTATCCAGGGACCCACTCAATCACACAAAGAAATCATCAAAATAGTTCAAGATTAGGAAAATCCTAGAACCCGATCCCTACGCCACCTACCTGTTCCAATTGTGAATCTAAACTATTAATCAAAGAAATGGTGGGACTCAAAGTATGGCGCCATCTATTTGATGCTTATGTAACTTAGTTGATAGCAGAAGTCATATTTACCGACCTTTCGGTTTAAAAAAATCCAATGTAATTTTTATTTTCATAATAAATTAAAATGAAACCTATCCTATGCCCAATCTATATATATAAAAATCAATTGCTATTCGTTAGTCTCGCTAAAACTCGAGAATTGCTAGAGTGATTTGGCTAATTTTGGTTTTGAATTATTTGTGGAAGTCCAGCGAAGGTTTAAAAGGTGAGTAAATATTTTTCATATTTACTCACCTTTTAAACCTTCCCTGGACTTCCACAAATAATTCAAAACTAAAATTAGCCAAATCAGTCCAGCCGTTCTCGAGTCTTAGCGAGACTAACGAACGGCAATTGATTTTTACATATATAGTTATATTGGGCATATATATATATATATATGCCCAATATAAGTTAATTTTATATTTTAAAAAAATATGGTTCCGTAGCCAAATAACGACAGCGAACGTTTAACATCTCTTTGGAAAACTTCTTTGTGGACGGACTGCCAAGCAATTAACCAATTATTTCAATGAAAATAGATAGTCCAGAGGTTAGGTATTTTTAAATTACTTGATATTGTTACAACTTAGGCTCCGACAAAGACAAATTCCACGTACAGATCTGTAAAAGCACATTTTATTACCTGTCGTCATTTGAACTAATTGTAATCCTTTTATGATCGTCTTCTCTCGTAATTCACTCATTTATTGGTATACGTTTCTAGTTATTGTGGAGAACAGCCTATTGTCCTATTGTACTCGTTTGCGGCCGCTCAGAAGCATCATTAGCCACGTGTTGCGGATTATAAGTACAAGCTAATTCTAGGAAATTATGTTGACGTTGCCGGGCGGGCTCATTTGCATTTGTGAACTATAAAACGATGGCCTGATTGAGAGAGGGGGTCTGTTGAGCTACAACTATGATCTAGGCGTGACGTGTGTACATTCGGGAATCTAATATTGACGGACTTTGAGCGTTTTATTGAATTAAGGCCTGCATTACGTTTGGATTAGTTGCGTTCGGTTATATTTGTACCCGTGTTATACGTGTTTGTATAGTTCTAATAAACTCTATAATAATTCTAACGGCATTTTAATTCGAGTCCCGCAAACTCGTAATAATATTATAGCCTTATTCACAGTAGTTAAACGAGGATTATAGGTTAGTTAAAAATAGTTTAAAAAGTATGTTTTTCACAATCTCATGCGGAATGCGATTATTCTAATATGAATTATAATATTAACGCGTCGTTTATCTTAATTTTCAGATAGAGTCAATGTTCATTAAACAGCTGAAATTCCCCGATAGCATAAGGGAGGATAATTACACGGCTTACCACAACGCACTAGGATTTGTTCAGGAGCAATTGAAAAGTCGCGGCACAAAGTTCTTCGATGGCAACGAGCCCGGTTATGCGGATTACATGATATGGCCATTCTTCGAGAGACTTCGAATGTTTGATAACAACCCAAGGATGAGGCTCGACGAAAAGAAATATCCACTTTTGGTAAACATTATTGAATGTATAATTATCTTGGAAAGTGTAGTAAGCTCTGTCAAAACCCCTATGATAATTATCTATTATAATATTATAAAATTCTAAACATGCCGTGTTTGTACATTGAAGCTATTTTAAAAAAAACAAGTGGAATAGACTATATAAACTGGAGAATAAGATGCAATTTTTTAAAAGTTTTTCGTCTTTTCGGGATTCACGTAAAAACTACGTTTTGATATCGCTAAAACACTAATGGACTTTAAACTGTTTTTGTTATTTAAAACATGTTTAAAGTCGTGGTAGCTTAATAACTAGTGCACGCGTCTCAAACTCGAAAAGGCGCGGGTTCGAATCCTGGCCGGAACGCATGTGCCACTTATGCAGTTTTCTGACCTTTGTGCATATTGTTACAAACACTACGTGCTGACAACGGTGAAGGAAAACATCGTGATGAAACCTGCATATCGAGATAATCGATGTGTCAAACCTGTCAAGCCGCCTTGAACAAGCGTGGCGGGTATTCTGTTCGTTTCCCTATAGTGGGAGGACAGAGCCGAGCAGTTTATGGTAAAACATGTTTAAATCACTCCGTAAATAAAATGGAGTCTTAATATATTTTTTCAATTCAAGGTTTTGACTGATTTGGTTTAAAAACGTTCGAGTTTACAACCCCCCCCGTTCCTGCACAGATAGAATGTTTACCGTTATTAACAATTTTGCATCATAAATAACGCATTTAACCCTTGTCTACATCTGCGTGACAGTCACTAGCACTATACCAGGTGTAGCAGGGACATTACACATACTTACCTTGTTTTAATAATAGAAAGCTAAATCAGTTACACAAGCCGTATTTGTTAACTTCATATATTTTTTAATTTTAGGTGGAATATGTAAAAAATATGCTGAATGATCCAGTAGTCAGTGAATACATAATACCTTTGGATATTCTAGCCAAGTTTCTTTCAGCCTACACCGAAGGAACCAAGCCACAATACGACATACTCATTGAAAACTAGAATATGTTTTTTGTTAACTCTGTTCAAAGTAATAAAAACATTTTTCAAAATTATTTTTTTATTTAAAGAACAAATACCATATAGTAAGTGAGCTAAGTCAAAACCAAATTACAAACATTAAAAGATGTCACGACTTTTTTTTTGGTTTTTTTCATATAAAAAGAAACATAATTTCATAATAGAAGTCGAAAATTAAGGATTCATGACATAATTTGGTATAATTAAGGTCGATAGATGTCAAACTATTTTCTAATTAATTAAATATTGTAAGAAAAGAATATAAAGCTAAAGGTACACATTTCAGTAGTTCTAATTTATTTATAATTTATAAATAATTTAACCACTCAGTCTTAGCTTATCTTAATATTTTTAAATAAATTTAGTCATTTTTGTATTTATTAGCCAATGCATCTAATTTCGTAACTATATTATTTAAATCAGCATTTTTGTCAAGTTTTAAGTAATTATTGTTTCTAATATCATGTAATTTAACCCATTCAGGCATCTCTTCACATAGAGCTTTTATATCTCTTTGCAAATCAGTAGCTGAAACATTCGATTTGAAACTGCTATCAAGTTTTGACAGAATAATGTTTAGAGCTAGTACATTTTTTCTCTCTGTGACAAATATATTTCTCAAAGTTCTAGCAAGGTCTGGAAGTCTGCTGTAAACTAAGTATTTATGATCATGTTCTGAAGATCTTGTCATTGCTTCAAGTGCTTTTGCTGCTTGTTTTGCTTTGACCTTCTCAAGCAAAGCTATAGGCAAGTTACGTAGTGCCGGATTTAGTAAATTCACACTACTAGTACAAGGTCGATTTGTCTGTATGCCAATAGAGTTTTGTGAAGTTTTCGGTTCCTCATCATTGATACCAGTGGCTGCTTTTTCTTCATTAGTCAATCCACGTGCCTTAGCTTGTACCAACTTTTCCAAAGCTCGTCCCATTTTAGTGTTACATTTGAACAATTCACGAGCTTTGGATAATACATCTTGAGCTGTAGATAGTTTTTCAGCATTTGGGATTTCTGGCAACTTAGCACATTCAACTTCAGGTAACTTCTCAATTTCAAATTCAGGATGCCAACGAGCTAATTTCTCAACAGGTATCTCCATAGGTGGATCCAGTGTTAACAAATATTGGGCATGATGTTTCCTTACTAACTGTAGTAGAGTATCAAAGAAGTATCTACGCCTTTCTAACAAAACACTTGGGTTCATAATCTTGATGTTGTTAGGAAAATTTGGAGTCACTATTAGTTCATAAGCGTCTCTGTGCACAGTTGCACTAAAGTTTTTGAGTTTCTGCACTTCAAAATTATAAAAATCAGGCACCAGATGTTTTATCTGGGCTAAGTGCTTTTCGGTGAATGACCTTTTCAGCATTTCTTGTACAGATGGCTTGAGTTTGGCAAAAGTGATCTTTTCATTTCTGTTGTAAAGCAAGGCTACAACTGTTTCCATGCCCCTGAATATTTCAGCTAGGAATCTGTAGTGATGTGGTAATGGTAAGCTTGTAGAGGATGTCGCCAATGCAGCATGCCTTATGTAGGCAGGTACCTGTTTAAACAATATTAGAAGATTTATTTTACAATCCATGATTACATTAATGAAAATTTTCTCAGAACAATTATGATAGGCAACCTAACAAGTGCATTACTTGTATAGAGTTTATGTCTTTAACAGTAGTAAGGAAAATTAATTAAATGGTAAACTAAAAAATCCCGTATAGTAGACAAGGGTAATTAGAGCAAAATGAATAGATTAGAAAATGTATGGCAATGACATATTGTAACACTAAGCAGTGTCTAAAAAAACTCTACTTTAAAAAAATAATTATACCAATTTCTTCTTATACTGTTAACTAATAAAATATATATCTTATAAATATATTTATATGTATTTAATTCATAAAAGTAATTTATATATCTGTATTTAACTTATAAAATAGTCAAAGTATGTTTATTTAAGTTATGTTCTATGTAATTCTCTGCACCACCTGCATTGCCAGATTAATTTATAATATTCCTTAAGTTAGGTTGCCTGGAAGTGATTTAAGTGATGTTAAATTGCCTATTGTTTTTACTATAATGATAACTATTACTTATAATAATAATAGAATAGAATATACTTTATTATATTACAGATCAAGAGACATAAGTACAGAAAACAAAAGGCGGTCTTATCACTAAAAGCAATGTCTTCCAGACAACATTAGGGTGGATTACAAAAATTTGTGAGACATGTGTGCTTTGTCATGACTAAGATATAGAAGTAAAACAGTATATATCTTTAAATAGGAAGTCAAATAAACATAAAAATATTATAAAATTATTTTTTAAAATAATGATGTTGTTTTAAAAATTTCTTAAAAAATCTTAAAAGCCAACTAAGAACAAGTTGTAGATTGGTCAATTTTGAGAAAACTTTATTTTGGTGAATAACTGTAAACTACCTATTTCAGGAACAATTCTCTGAGATACTCTAAACATTCAAAGTTGATATGCAAGCAAAAATATTTATAGTCTTGTTTAATTGACAAATATTGCATATTGAACAAAAAAGTAATAAATTTTAAAAACAAATTAAAGATAAGGAATGCTGAAGAGTTATTATGGTTTGATTGAAATGTTTATAATTAGTGTTAACCATGCTGATTCAGGTAATATATATGGCATATTTAAATTTCAAAGAAAATTAATTTATTATTAATGACTGCATTCACATAATTGGTCATTTTCTAATTAATAGAAAATGACCAATCATCTACTTCATAATTATTGCTCTTGCTAATGATATTGACCATATTTGTCATTTTTTGGTTCAATGTTTTGAACATTAATCACTTTATGAAAACACAGTCATTACTAATTTCTACACCTATGTTAAAAGTTCTACTTTTGACTAAAACTTATTCAAATAACAAAGTATTCACTATGCACTCATTCAACTTTTATAAATTTACTTATACTTTTATAATATAAATAATAATATTTAATAAATATCTGAAGTAAGGATTTATTTCCTCTTTGTTGTTTTGGTTTTAATTTATAATAATAATAATCAGCAGATAAATACATACATTGCAAATCCCCAAGAGGAAGAAGTTACACTTGTGTTCTGGGTGATATAGAATAGACCACTCGGGTGCCAATCCCAGATGCAGAGACCATAGTAAATAACAGAAAGAACCTGATGCTTCTGCCTTTCAGCGAGTTTGGTCGGCTAAGAGTTAGCCCGCTCAACCTCAGAGGCCATCAATTTATAGTCAGTTTTTCATTTATAACAATCATTTTAACTAAACTTGTATTATAAAATAGAAATATTTTTTTATAATAATCATCAATATCTAATGATAATAGTGTATTTGGAAAAGAATAAAGACTAAATTGCATTTTAAAAATCACTATGTTGATTTAGTAGCTGCAAGTGTTCAATACATTTAAAATAAACTTTCTACTATGAAAATTGGGCCTTTCTGTTTTAAATATATCTTTCATGTATATCCAATAATCAAATCAATCTTGACAGATTGGCTGGATCATACATGGTTAATATCTATGTGTATATTTTCTCACAATGTTTTCTATCACAAGTAACATGTAATATTAAAACAATATATAAACAACTGCCCTAGTGATGCATCCTCTCCAGCTAAGATTCAAACCATTGTCATTAGATTGCAAACCTAAGCAACTAAGCTATGATAATGTTAACAAGTATGTATAATATATAAGTAAGTATAGAGTATACTTACTTATATATTATACATACTTGTTACAGTATAATATATAAGTAAGTATAGGGATATTTAGATAAAATAGAGATTTAATTTTCTGAATTTTTTATTTTATTTAAGTGTAGTAGTAGAAATATATCAAAAATGTTGCTGGTTAGTTAAAATAAGTGCCATAATTTGATTTCACTATAAATTTATGATGACATTTTATTCATAAATAAAAGTATAAGAGTTGATTGTATTTTTTTCTCCTTGTACTTGTATTCTGAGTATCCATTTTATTTATATGAAATTTCATGTAAGTGTTAACTTGGGGAACTAACCTAAAATTATTACAGAAAAAGCCAATTGAAAAATCTTAATTAAAATACCTACTGGAATAAAAATGATTGTGCTAGTTAAAGATATTAGAGTGTACTCACCTTACAAGGACTCTTTACAGGGCTAACTATGACTTTTCTTGGAGAAATCAAAGGTCTCTGTTGAGGCACAGGTGTACTTTCTTTTGGTGATGGAATATTATTCTGAAGTAGTGCTTTTTTACTTGGACTGGAAACAACAATAAAATAACGTTAATGCATCAACTAAATCTTACTAAACTGTATAAATAACTACTAAAACTTGATAAAAAGTTACATGAAATGTTATAATTACCTTGATGGGACTTCCACTTGGAGTGATTTAAATTCCTTTAAGTTCCTCTGCTCGCTTGATTCCTTAAGTTCCTGTATGCCTTTACTGAGACGTTCTGCCGTAGCTTTTAATTCTGCTAACCGTGAACTTGATGCCAACTTCTTTCTAATATCTCCCAAACTCAGTTCTTTACGTGCTATGCTTACGACATCAGATTTGGAGGGTTCAATTGACTTGGCGACATTTGTGGCATTAATTTTCTTCGAGAAAACAGTTTTATTCTTATTGTCGTGTGCCCTGGAGAGTTGTTGAATTGGCGGAAGATCTGGTTGCTTGAATTCTTCCTTTTGGTTTTGATCAATGTTATCAGCGGAATCTTGATTCTTTATTAGTTTAACTCGAGTCTTACTAGATTTGCTGATAGGTTGTAAATTATTATCAATGTGTCGAATTTTGTTTTTTGAAGTTACTATATCATCAGGTGCAGGTCTCTTTCTACTATTAAAGAAAGAAGTGATAGATGTTTGAGACATTTTAATTGTTTTAACCGGCTAATTGGTCTATAATTTCCAGAATAAATCAAAATATTGGCTAATTTATAACACTGCAAACCACGGAACCACCTTTAAGAATGCCTTAGATTTTCCCTCCAAATTGTCGTTATTAACTGATTGTCTATTCTGTGACGTTTAAAGGTGTGTCCATATTATAAGTTGCGGCTGTAGGACGCGTCTGACAAAGTGCACACCAGAACCATAAAGTTGTGTATATATTATATTATAAGTCACGGCTGACGAACTGGGGTTAGAGGGCATGCCTTACAATGCACCTGGATAAGGAAAGTCTATTGAAGTGTGCACATCAAACCCTTTCCAAACGATACGATTTCATTGCCAAACAGATTTGCCAATTGAATTGGCTACAATCTGATCGTCCGTTCACAAGCACAAAAGAATATCACTATTTTTCAGTTTATTTTGTTGCCTCTACTGAACGGACTTGTATCAAGCACAATGCTTCTTAACAAGAAGCAAAAATTCGGGTTGACTTTGTATCTGACTACAAATGTAGATGTGAAAAAAAATAGACGAATATAGGCAAAACAATGATTGTTCATGATTTAAAATCTCCTCCATTATTTGCCGTTCGGTACGAATGGATACATCATCGTCGCCCTTATCCTTGTCGTTCATCTTGAAACCACATTTATAACAAAACCAAATAAATACACGACAGTGCATTGCATACACCCGCTATGCACGCTGCTGTGCTGATGATTACGTAAAAAAATTGGTCAACTAGCTTCCATAGTTCCATAACACCCGATTTGAATGAACACAATCGAATCAAGCGGTCCCGACCAACCAGTGACCTTGGATTTCATTTTTCATCCGTACTACACAATTTGATTTACAATCTAGTCAAATTGGTCGTAGAATTGTATCGTGTGGAAGCCGACGAAAGAAGATTTACGACTTTATAAGTCGTAAGTCGCGGACGTGACTTTGAGCATTCGGGCGTCTTATAGCAATCTGGAGAGCGTATTACCTTTCTGGTTACAAGGCATTTTGGACCATAGCGAACCACTGATTTTCCGTGTTGCCAATTCTCGTTATAGAAACACGATACATATGTCAACTCCTAAAAAGCGCAAATTTTTGGCGGGTACTCAAAAGTGATGTTGTGTTGTGCAATTTTAATTTATAAAAATGTTAATATGAACATTGATGAAATATTGATAGTTTTTGAGTAGCAATGGGCTAAAGGACACTAAGATAAAATGAAATAGATTTTGTTTTATATAATTTAATGTAGAAATATAGAAATTGAAATTAAATTGTTAATTTAAATAAGATTACTTAATATTTTAAAGAAATAAATAATTAAAACCTTTGACCACGTAACATAAAACACATATCAAAGGCTCAATGTTATAATTTTTACGGGCTATTTTTCGATTTTATGCTCGAAAAGAAATTTTCTTATTATTCGATTTTATTTCACACGAGGCAAAAATTGATGTGGATACGCTGAGAATGTGTTTGGCGTCAAATACTTTTATTTAGCAGAATATCGAATTATTAAAACTTCCACGCCGGTAAATAACTATAAACATTATCATATACCCCATTTCAGTAATAGTTAGATATAGCTAATACTTCATATGAAAATCTCATAAAATCTGTAATAATTAATGTTACTTAAAGCATTTGTGTCTCAACGCAGATTCTATCTCGGACCGGAAAGCATGAGCCACTTAGCACGTTTTCGATCTAAATGAGCATATTGTCACAATAACTACATTTTAAGGATGAAGGAAAGCATCGTAATGAAACGTACGAAATAATCAATGTGACAAACCATTAAAACATAAATAATTATATTTCATTTAATTACAGTTTATAATGCTGATGTTAGACGGATTTGGTTGAAAAGCACAGAACTGAAGGACACGACAATATTCAATAACATTGAATGTTTCGAATTTATGGTTACATGGATCATTTTGGTTGATTCATCCAAATTGAAAAAAATGCACAACTTAATATGGATCATTTTGGTAAATTTTAAAGATTCATGACTTTGAAAAAGGAAAAATCAAATTTTATACCAGAAAAAAGAATATTTATCTGTTTGTGTGTCTCTCCGAACAAAAATCACTGAACGGATCCAAATGACTTCATTTAATAAATTTTTCGCTTCCTTAGCATAGACCACCGTAGGCCAAAAGATGGCGCTCTGCTGGCACTTACATTTGGTGCCCACAATTTCAATTCACCAACAAAAACGTCGTCGTCATATTGATGCGAACGATGTTTCGCTGGCACAGCCAGTTATACATACATTAAAATATAAAAGTGTATTAACACTTTCAATAAGTAACAGGTCTCTATTCTCTAATCTGAAAAAAGTAATATCTGTAACAAAACAAGCGATATTGTAACCCTTTAGGCACTCGGGTAAGTCCACAAGATGCATACTGTTAACCAACTTAGCACTTTCAGTGCTAAATTTTTATCTCCATGAACACCCAAGTTATTATTCAGTAATGAGCAACTTATTTAGTACTTTTTTAAATTCTATAACTCTTCACTGAAATATCGACGTGTATCGGAATACTTTTGTAAAAATACAAGCATTTATAATAAAGCAATTTATTTATTAATGTTACTTTATTTTTAGGGTTTTTTTTCTTAATTCTTGTCAATCTAGCACTTTTTAAAAGTTGACATAGCACGTTTTCTCCGAAGAGAGTTGGCAGCACAAAAGCCGCGTCCGATGCATCTGAAGTTGGGTGTACACATTGCTCGGACGTATCCGCTAACTGCGGCTAGACGCGTCCCGTAATGTGTTGGCACCTTAACATACTCTCCAGATTGCTTTAGCCTCTAGACGCCACAGGTTATGCAACGCGTTTCTTGAAGTGAACAGCCAAAGTCTTTAAAAAAGGTTTCAATAGCGAAAACCCAAGACTTTAAACTTTAAAAATTGTACCTACCAGTAATACCGCACAAGTATGATAATTTTTTTCCTATATCAGGTGAACGAGGAAAGAAAAAGGACAAAAATAGATTACCTGTTGGTAGGCCTTTGGGTCAAAAGCTTAAAAGAAGAAACTTTAACATCAATTTTTTCAACTACCTTCAAAAATATCAAAAATGTAATTAAACGTAAATTCCAATTTAATAACCTTAATAAACAAAAAATCCTTTAAAATTAATAGAAACATTTATTTTATTGCTATTTATTTAAACATTTGAAACAATCATGATAGTCCTTATTAACCCAAAAGTCTAATAAATTAACTTATAAGTTTTGAATTATGATATTTTTCATTATATCTCAGATCATATAAAGTTTTGATGTAAACAGCAAATATAGTATATAAGCACCTATTTTGAAAAGCATATCAACACAAATCGTAAAGATTTCATGAATAAATTAAGATCAATTTTCACACTCGATAATCTTGTTCGATTCTAAGTCAAGAAAGACAAATTTCAGTCAATCAATAAGTCACTCTTTACTGTATACCGATAAAAAAAAGAACTTACAGACTAAAACTATGTCTCATTATGAACAAATTTCTTTTGTTTTTGTTGGCACTATTGCTTGGTCACACACAAATAAAAACTTCGAACATATGTTTGGATATACTACTTTATAGATAGGCGATAAATTGAAACTAGCAGCAATGACTGAAGTTTGGGTACTTAATATAGTACCTTGGATGTTTATTTGAATAAATTAGATTTAGTGCTGAGATAGAATCATTATTTCATTAAAGTACTTTTTTAAGGACCGTGGGCACTTGGACATTAGGTAGGAAATATGAGATAGAAATGGCTACGTAACAGACACTATTTAACATGAAGTAAATATATTGCACATCCTTTTGCAGCTAATCTGCAGTTCTGACACTTGCGAATCCTTTATTGCCCCACTTTCAAAATCTAGTGTAATGTTTCTGTCGATACTCTTCACATTCAGGTTCGCATCAGTTCCAACCATGGAAGAAGAATGTTTCTACATTTTTGTAATTTTGGAATGATAATTTGTTATAATGTACCTTTTTACTTTTTTCCTTTGACTATTTTCTATTAAATGAAAGAAGTAGGTAACATAAGTACTTCTCAAGTTTGAAGTAATGTTACAGAGTACATCAATATAAGAGTAATGTCATCTGTATTATTGATAGCATTATACCACGAATTCTATGATGCTTAATTTAATACTTATTACACCTACAATTTATATTGAAAATATCTACTTAAAGCTGTAACGAATTGCGTATTTTCAAAAAAATATTTCAAATTCCATCTTTAAATATTGTTTATCACATTAAACACATAATTTATGAACTATATAATTATAAATAGCATGTTATAGGAAAATATGCCTCCACGAAAGGCACCGATAAAACAGAGTGATAGAAAGAGTATACTGGTGATACCAAGTAGAGTAGTAAGCAGACCAGATGAGCTGCAAGGTGGAGAAGAAACAGAAATTGCCGCTCAGATTTCAGTACCTACGGAAGGAGGTTGGGGTTGGTTTGTTGTATTTTGTTCATTCTGGACTATATTTTTAATGGATGGTGTGGCCTTTACTTTTGGCAGTCTTCTTGGAGATGTCACTAAGGATCTAAAAACCACAGAATCTTTGGTGGTGCTTATCAATTCAATAACTGTTGCGATATATTTTATAGGAGGACCTCTAGCATCTGCTTTTATTAACCGATTCGGATTCCGAGCATGTATAATGTGTGGATCAGTTATTTCTTCATTCGCATTATCATGTTCTTATTTTGCGAATAATTACGCTTCACTTTGTGTATTCTATGGAGTATTTAATGGATTTGGATGTTGCCTTATAAATATGTCCTCCGTTTTAGTTGTAGGTTTTTATTTTGAAAAACTTCGCTCTGTAGCACTTTCAATAGCTACTACGGGTTCAAGCACTGGTATTATGGTAATGTTTCCTATAAATACATATTTAGTGAAATTAGCTGGATGGCGGGTTACTACTCTTCTACACTGTAGTTTATTTGGAATTATTTATTTTTTGGGTATGTCATTTCGACCACTACTTTCACTTACCGTTATGAAGACCACAGATGATCCTACAAGAACAGTGACTTATTTACCAAACTTATCGACAGCAGCACTTAAACAGACGGCATCGCGACTTTCTAAAACCGAAGGACTTATGCCTACAGCTACAGAGCGTCTATTTAGTGCTGTATCGAATGCTAATTTTCCAACCGCTGCAGCGGTTCTTGATGAAGGAATCATTACGGCAAATACACAGCCGGGGCCATCCACTGCGGCAGTATCTAGATTAACTTTAACAGCTCAAAACCCAAACGGGGCTATTAGTCGTCGACAGCTGAAACGAGTTCAGTCAATTATATCCAGAACAAGTGTTCAAGATAAAACTAAGAAAAACGTTGAAGTAACTATTAATATTCAAGAACCTAAAAATCGTAGTTGTTGGGCTAGACTTTGTCACTGGGATGATCATGTTCCACAATCTCGTCCTATGTATAGGGACGACGCATTTTACGGTGGACGAATTGAAAAACTTCCAGCTTACCAAAAAAGTATGATGGATACAGCAGTTCAGGCAAGAACAGGCCTGGAATATCAACTAGCAGTATCTCGAGCAGTTACTACAGCGGATTTGACTGAAAAACGTGGCGTGTTTACAACAGCTGTTCGAAGGATACTAGCAACTATGATGGATCCAACACTTTTGAAAAAACGGTCTTTTTTATTGTTATGCACCTGTGGATTCCTAATATATTTGGGTTTTTTAGTACCATATATATACATACAAAATCGCAACGAAAAAGAAGGTATCGACCCATGGCATTGTACCTTTTTTGTTAGTGCTATAGGATTTGCAAATGCCACCGGCAGATTAGTATTGGGTGCACTTGCTTGTAAATTTGATCCGGGAAAATTGTTTACGTTTTGTATTATATTGGCTGGATTAAGTACAATAGCATCGAATTTTTCTTTTAATGTGTATTATCAATATTTATACTGTTTTGTGTTTGGGTTTACTACTGCAAGTTTAGCTTGCTTAAGAAGTCTTGTTGTTGTTAAGTTGTACAGCTTAGATAAATTAACTAACGCAACAGGGATAATGCTCATGTTTCAAGGTTTAGGAAGTCTAATAAGCACTCCAATAGCAAGCATAATTAAAACCAATTTTGGATTTGATGTATCTTTTTATACTGCTGGGATATTCATAACAATTAGTGGAGTTTGTTTATTGCCTGTTCAAAACATGGCAAAAAAAGAAAATAAAGGAATAGCTCCTGCTCAAGCTGCGAATGTGCCCATAAAACCCCAGAATGTTTCAACCAAGAAACCACAAAATGTAGCCACCCAACGTGCTGGTAATTCTCCACATTCTAAATAATTGTAAAGTTATTAAAATTAAGTTTAACAAGAGTTTCTTTTATTTTTAAGACTTAATATTATGCCTGTTTCCGCGAGTGGTTAGGCAAAACTTAAATGAACACTGACTTGTTATAATAACTATTTAAAGTGAAACCTGAGTGGTGAGTGCGGGCTTTAAAATGATAGCTAATCGTTTACGAATTCATGACATGATTTTAGAATTTAGTATCCATTTTGGCGAAAATGGAACCCTTAAAAGATTAATCTGCCCGTCTATCCCTGTATGTCATGTCTGTCCCTGTATGTCATAGTCTTTTTTTATCAGAAAGTACAGCTTCTACATGGATGAAATATTTACAGAAAGGTGTACTCTGTGTAACGTTACAAAGTTACATAGATAGCGAATAGCGAGAGGAATATTGGGGTGGCCGGCATATATGTAACTAGGAGTTTTAAATTTTACATTAATTATTATTAAAAACATAACATAATGTTCCAAAAATCTTTTATAGACAATGTAATATAGCAAAATATTAGTTACCAGAGCCATGAAAATTGTCCTCCCCTCTTATAACTTTTAAATTATTAAGTGGAGAGTAGGTATTGTTAGTGTTAAGCACTTACCAAATTTATTCTCTATGTGTATGTGTGCTCCCAACCTAAGATTCTTACATGTTGATTTCGGCGTTTATACATTAGGACTATTTGAGCTTATTAAATTTTTAGTAATCGTTTGTCCAGCATAGTGAAATAATGCCATGCTATGCCAGGAATCGAACTCGGGACCTCTGCGTTTCGGTGAGTTTAATGACAAAATGGTAAGATCCCTCAACGACAAAGGCCGTCTGAGACCAAATATCGAAGTTCTGGTTGCAAGCCGAAAGGTGAAATTTCACAACCCAGTCAAGGTCTTTGCTAGAATATGCTACCTAGACGAACTTTTGATAACCACCAATTTCTATTCTTACCACTTTACTCTACCGACATGTTCTATTTTTCTATATACAGTGGTGGTCATATAATTAAGAACGCTGATTTAAAGTAAAGATTTTATCAAACTATGACGCAAAACTAATTGCATGCAATTTTTTATTTCTCTCGATATCGTAAATCTTTTCCACAATACCGCTGTATTCATGGATATGATTAACTAAAAATAAATAGACAAACTTTTTACACTACTTCTAAACATAGTATTCCTATTTACTGGCTGGTCACGTAATTAAGAACGCTAAATAGTTTATACCTTTATTCAAATTTAAATAGAGAACACTCAATCGATTTGTTACTGTTTGTATAATTTTGGCGCCATTTAGTGCTGTGAAAGATTAAGTGATTGCTTCTTATGAAAAAACAATGGGAAAAAACAAAAGTTGTGATAAATCTACAAGGGAAGTAATAATAAAACTTCGCCGGAAGAATTGGTCTTATAAAAAGATAGCCGACCATCTGCAATGTTCAAAAACCATGGTTTTCCACGCTGTAAATCATTTTGCTACGTATCAAACTACTTGGAATGTTCCACGTGTACCTAAACAGAGAAACACAACTCCTCGAGATGACCGAAACATTGTTCGTATGGCAAAACAAAATCCTTTTAAAGGGTCCAATAAGCTGAGAAAAGAATATTTTGGTGAAAACAACCCTTCAGCAATCTCAGCACGCACTATTCGAAGACGTTTGGTAGAAGAAAAAATTGCACGGTACGATAGCAAGAAAGGTACCCATGTTGAAACTTTGCCACAGGCAAGCTCGGCTTGCTTTTGCGAGAAAGTGTGAAAACTGGACTGTGCTACAGTGTAAAAATGTACTTTTTTCTGACGAGACGAACATAAACAGAGTATGTACTGATGGAAAACGATATGTACGACGTCCCCCGAATACAGCATTCGACCCTAAGTACACGAAAGTTACATTAAAGCACGGTGGTGGAAATGTGAAAATTTGGGGGTGCTTTTCTGGACATGGCGTTGGACCTGTAAAGTTGATAGACATGTAACATGGATTAGTTCCAATATAAAAATATACTGGAAGAAACAATGTTACCTTATGCTGAAGACGTTCTACCGGTCATTTGGACATTCCAGCATGACAATGATCCAAAGCACACTGCACGCACCGTAAAGGAATTTCTTACAGCACAATTAGTTTCTGTATTAAACTGGCCAGCTGACAGCCCAAATCTAAACCCAATAGAGAATCTGTGGTTCGAAGTAAAGAAAAAGGTTTCAAATACACAGTGTGGGATTTTAAGAGAGCTGTAGGACGTTTTTTTAGAAGAATGGAACTCTATTTCTCTTGCGAAATGTTAAAAATTAATAAAGTCAATGCCTCGCCGGTGTAAAGCAGTAATTAAAAGCCGTGGATATGCTATTAACTATTAATTTTAGTTAAAAATGTATTAAATTGCTTTTTAAATTTCTCGCGCTACATGTTATTGTGATTTTTAAATGTGAGTGTCATACAAAACGATTCCCGAGCAGTTTAATAAATCGTTCTTAATTATTTGTCCAGCTTCAGTACTATTTGAATGTGTTACTTTGGTAAAATAAATAAAATGAGAAAAAAATAGTTGCGATTTTATTCTTTATTCCTAAGCCACGTTGCTCTATTAATGTGGCTATTTTATAACATAAATGCAAACACTTAATCGCGTTTGCGCTGCCAGTCTTTTAACTCGTCAGCAAGAAAATCGACAACGAGTGGAATGTAGGCAAAAGCAGTGGCAGTATGGCTGTAGTGTTTATTTCTGCAATCCATTTTTTCGTTGCTTTCCCACTGCCAACCAGAGTTAGTTACTGTTAGAATTGGGCTGAATGTATTTTTTAAATTTGGGTTTATGGCTTGGCAGCTAGGCCTTTAAGCCAGATCTTAGATAATAATGGTGTAGTTTCTTCATTTTATTAAGCCTATGTGTAGCACAGCTGAATTGTAGGTTATCAGCTGGTGCCATTCAAAGTTCTTGTAACAACTCAAAAGGCCACATTTGACTATACATTTCACATTTCTCACAAAACATATAATTAATACTCAAAAGCTATCAATATCCTATAACTATTGTTCATTTTAGAGTAATTTTATAAAATTTAATAAATAAAACTGCACAGCACAACATCACGAACATCTGAACAACTCCTTTCAGTTCCCGACGAAAACTCTGGGTATAATGTAAACATGACATAAAGGACCCCCACACGATCTTGCAGTGTATGCCTGCGGTGGGCGAAGCTTGCAGGACTTAGAGGCATTCTGTTCGGTGTTGCAGGCCGTAATGCAGGCTGCATCAACATTCACAGTCCCGCGGACTGCAATGGAGTACCGTGAAGGGCCCTTTAAAACGAACCGCGACTTTATAATAAAACTATTGTAGTCAGATTATAATTCAACGATTAATTGCAAAATGGATCATAAAATTAACAATATTATTACGTACAATATAATATACTTCCGATAATTTGTATTGTAATTTCTCCATCGCCGACCGTTAAATTGTGAGCGAACGTTAATATGAATCATCAATCAATCAGAGCCCAGTCTAACATCTCAGGATTTCCTAAAAAATTATAATAACATCCATCTGCACAATCATAGAACATTCTCCATGTTTTTGTGAAAGAACAAGCATAATGTTGCTATTTTGTACCTGTGCTGTTCTGGGCTGTATTCATTAAAGGAGAAACACTGAAACTGGCAGAGCGAAACACTTTCGAAATGTCACCATTGTCACCCCATTTGTATTTTTTTTTCTATAGCAACACTGTGTTCGTGTTCGAGCGAGCGCATTTTGTTCTACGACCGGCCGCCATACTCAAACAAAAAGATTTGAGATGAAAAGATAAATTTATATTTATTGACAGTTGTTGAAAGTGTTTTAATTTACTAAATGAGTTCTAAATCAGATGTAAATAGAAGAGTACTCGCCATCCAGGCGAAAAAGAAACGACATAAACTTGGTAAAAAGAAAACTCGCGAGGAAGAACACGGGGCTGGTGGACAAGGAAACGGCCTGCGTAACCAGAATCAGAATCGTCTAGAACCAACACACAGTTCTTCCAATGAGACAATCGAGGAGGATGAGGATGAGCAATATGCCAGTGATGACGAGGAGCAAGAGGATAGCGCCGACTACTGTAAGGGTGGATACCATCCTGTCAAAATCGGGGACTTATTTCTGAATCGCTACCACGTCACAAGAAAACTGGGTTGGGGTCATTTCTCCACCGTTTGGTTATGCTGGGATCTCACAGACAAAAGGTTTGTCGCTTTAAAAGTGGTGAAATCGGCGCCTCACTTTACAGAGACCGCGTTAGACGAGATCAAAATATTGAAAGCTGTACGCGACAGTGACCCCGCTGATCCTAAGAGGAATAAGACCGTGCAACTGCTTAATGACTTTAAGATCACTGGTGTAAATGGGACCCATGTGTGCATGGTGTTTGAGGTTCTGGGTCATCATTTATTGAAGTTGATACTCAAGTCAAATTATAGAGGTATTCCTCGTGAGAATGTCAAAACAATTATCCGTCAAGTTCTTGAAGGTTTGGATTACCTCCATACTAAATGTAAGATAATTCATACAGATATTAAGCCTGAAAATGTCCTTGTTTGTGTTGATGAAGCTTATATTCGTAAATTAGCAGCTGAAGCCACAGAATTACATTCCTTGGGCTTAAGACTCCCCCACTCTTTAATCAGTACAGCTCCTAAGGAGTTTCAAGAACAAGTAGTTACAGGTAAGATGAGTAGGAATAAAAAGAAAAAATTAAAAAAGAAAGCTAAACGGCAATCTATGCTCCTTAAGAAACAAATGGAACAAATAGAAGAAATAGAAGAGCAGAAAAAAGTGGAAAATAATAGTGAGTCTGCCCCAATGTCACAAGATAATGATGATTCTCCACAAACACCTGATGACACCAGTGTAATAGATACAGCACATTCAGAAAACGATAACAATTTAAATGGATGCAATGACATACAAAGAGGTGATGATGAAGCATTTGATACAGATGCTGAGGCTGTGCAAGTGAGAAACAAACAATATGGTTGTGGAGATGATGCAGGCACACCTATGTCAGAAGGGGAGATGACTGACACACCTCCATCTTTTAATTCTCAATCAACAAAAGGTAAAATACTTGAAAAAATGCCAGATCCAGCTTTCGATGTCTGTGACCTTGAAGTGAAGATTGCTGATTTGGGTAATGCGTGCTGGGTACATCGACATTTCACTGAGGACATTCAAACTAGGCAGTACCGGTCTTTAGAAGTGTTACTCAGTGCTGGTTATGGAACATCTGCAGATATTTGGAGTACAGCTTGTATGGCTTTTGAGCTGGCCACTGGAGATTATTTATTTGAGCCCCACTCAGGTGATGGCTATAGCCGGGATGAAGATCACTTGGCACATATAATAGAACTACTTGGAGATATTCCAAAGAGAATTGCAGCATCAGGTAAATACTCAAAGGTGTTTTTCAACAAAAAGGGGGAATTAAGGAACATAACCGGTCTAAAACCCTGGGGTCTAGTATCAGTTCTCACTGAAAAGTATGAGTGGAGTCAAAGTGATGCAGAGGAATTTGCTGATTTTCTAAAGCCCATGCTGGACTTTGATCCAAACCGACGTGCAACTGCATATGAGTGCCTTCAGCACCCCTGGTTAAAAATAACAGTGATAGAACAAAATCAGTCTGAGGAATAACTAACTATAATATTATTGCTCTCTGTAATGGATGTTCTTGCATTCATAAAATCAGCAGTGTCAACATAAAGTATTTCATTCTTAAACATTTTAATAAAAGTTTATTTATGGATTTGTTTGTGAATAATTTAATTTGTAATTAGATTGTTTTTAGCTGTCCTGAGTTCTGTGGAAACAAATTGTGTGCAACATATTGGGATAATGATGATTATGCGAGTCCTGTGTATAGCAGTAGCAATGTATATAATACACCTGCTGCTGAACTCTGTGGATCACCTGTAGTTTGAATGTTATGTATATGGTCTGAATAGTAGAGCTAATTAATTACTCACAGTTGGTGAAGTGATATGACAAATTAGTTGAGGTTTTAAGTAAACCAAACCAAAGTATAATTGATTTATATTTTTAATGCTAAAAACAATAAATCAAATAAATTTTGATGATTTTAACAGTTTCAAATCATATCTCCTCTCTAACTTCAAATAAATTTGTTGTACCTGTACTAAAGCACTGATATTAATTGGCATTGTATTTAGAATCCAAATTAACCAAACTGTACAGATAGCTTTAGGAAAAATTGTGATGAATGGACATGTAGACAATATAGGTCTTGTCACATTAATCTCTTAGAAATTTATTAGTTAACATACATAATTACATAGCTCTGCACCTGAAAATTAAATAACATAAGAGTGGGGAATGTACTGTAATAAAACCATGCATGAATACTGTAGCCAATCAGGGCATAGTAGGTATGTCCACATAGCAAAGTTTGTGTTTTATCACTATCACAATGAAAAAATCTCATTATATAAACTTTAGGTATAAGACAGTATTTGTAATGCCACACCTCCGAGACTGCCTTTTTGTATTTCAATGAGTCATCTAAATTTAGTAATGGCTGTATATCACCCGATGTACTGTAGGGGTATACAATATATTCCTCTGCAGCCAGCAAATTATTTATCATAGATCCCAATTTACATGACTATAATTTGTATTAATTATATCTGCAAATTTACATGAATAAAATATTAAAAAAGTAACTAAGCTTTTTCGTGGTCCCTAAACATCTCTGAAAATTCATTTAATATTTATAGCATATGGGTTTCGATGTTGCCAAACTACAGTTGATCTTATAATAACGAATGGATGCGCAGTAGACTGTTTTCATACAAAATCTTAACAAATTTTGTTTTGTGCAGTTTTGGGCCTAATGTAAATCAACCATTAAGTTTGGTGATAGAATATGGAACTGAGCGTATAATTAAATCCAAAATACATATAGGCCGCTTTCTGGTTTGTCGGTGTAGCAGCGACGCGGAATCGGTATGCTTGGTATATGCAGTATCTACCCAAAGCTTAATATTTCAATGGCCGCTTTCTGAATTTAATCAGTATACGCGGTACCGAAAGCTTGCCTAACCCTATATTTCGCGTCTGCTCGCTAAGCTTTTGGTATCGCGTAAGTAATGTCAAAATTCAACCGGTGGTAGGGCAATTGAATGAAAAGTAAGATATAGGAACCGGCCATTAATAACTATAATAATTAGTTTTAATCAATAATTGATTTTACAAACTGCACTATACCTATGTCCGAGATTCATGGTTGACCTTGAGATACGCTCGCGCTCTATCTCAAAAACGATTGAATGTACAGAAAATTGATTTAAATAAAAATGAGAGAGAATTTTGTACTCTACAACCTTTATGATACATGCGAATATCTTTTAATGCACAGGAAGCGAGATATTTACAAGAAATCGTTTTTCGAAACTTTTGTCCTTGAATATCTTAAGACCTGAACACGCGATCTTGTGAGATACACTTACAAGTTGCCAGATGTCCGGTTTTCGACCGGACAGTCGGGTTTTCTTTATGTTTGTCTGGTCAAGAACATCTTGGTAAACCGGACAAAAGATTATCCGGTTTTAAAGCGTTCATTATCTAGCGAACCGTTCGACTCGCCGCCTCCCCGAACTGTGGTTTTTCTTTATTATAAAGATACACTGAATCCAAAGATGCCAAATCAGGCAATAAAACTTTATTAAAAGTAATGGCATCGAGTATTAAATATAAAAGTAGATTGACTCATAATTTAGCATTCGATTAAAATTTAGTATCGAAAAAGTTAATTTTTTGTAAATTAAAAACTTGTCCAGTTTTTTCGAACACATCTGCCAACCTTAGATACCCTTGAGATAACTTATGGAATACTAAAATACAGCTTTTTTACAAGTTATAGCTAATTAGCTTTCATTCCGAGATTTACCCTTTTTTGACCAACTTCAAAAAGAAGGAAGTTCTCAATTCGTATCTGTTTTTTTGTTCGTTACTCGATTTCTCTGTCGATTGTGAACCGATTTTCAATTTTTTTTCTTTTAAACGAAAGGTTATCCCGAATTGGTCCCATTGTCACAGTGTCAGGAGCTAATGAGTGGATTCCAAAGAATTAGAGAAACTCACGAAAATTGTTAACCAACTTCTTCGTAACACGATATCTTCGTCAATTGTAAACCGATTTTCAATTTTTTCTTTACTCGTAAGTGTAGACTCCCAAGATCACGTGGTCACCAAGTCAGGATATGATGAGTGGATCGGATGCCAGGGAAGTCGAGAATAACCCTTAATAAAGAATGCCGTGCGCCTAAAATATTGGAAAGTTTGTATACACGTGCCAGTATTACAATTTTTACAGGTGTTTAATACATTATTTCCAAGTCTATTGAAGTATTTACGCAACTAAATAGAAAAAATTTTTTTTTTTACAAAAACAAAACCGACTTTACACTAAAACCAAAAAATAAATACCTAGGTGAATCAAAACATTCTTAGAAATACATGCCTATTAATATTATAAATGCGAAAGTAACTCTGTCTGTTCCGTTTTCACGCCAAAACTACTCCACCGATTTGGCTGAAACTCGGTAGGTATATATATATTTTCGATGCCGAGAATGAAATAGGATACTTTTTATCCCGAAAAATGGGATAGTTTCCGGGATAGAAATATATTTGTCTCTGTTTGTTATCCTTCTACAGAAAAACTACTGGACCGATTTGGCTGAAATTCAGTATACATGTGTAATTTTAATACGGAGGGTGGCCAAGGGATACTTTTCATCCCGGATAATGGGATAGATTTTGGGATAGTTTTATGGAAAGGTTATCCCGGAAACTAGAATAGGCTTTGTGATTTTGTTCATTTCATCCCGTTGGTCCCGCTGGTCCCGTTGATCCCGCTGGTCCCGTTGGACCCGTTGGACCCGCTTGTCTCGTTGGTCCCGCTGGTCCCGCTGGTCCCGCTGGTCCCGTTGGTCCCGTTGGTCCCGCTGGTCCCGTTGGTCCCGCTGGTCCCGTTGCTCCCATTGCTCTCGTTGCTCCCGTTGCTCCCGTTCGTCCCGTTGGTCCCGTTGGTCCAGTTGCTCACATTGGTCCCGTTGGTCCACTTGGTCCCGTTGGTCCTTTTGGTCCTGTTGGTCCCCTTGGATCCTTTGGTACCTTTGGTCCCCTTGGTCCACTTGGTTCACTTTTCTCATTTTTGTCAAGTTTTGTCACTTGTGTAGTTTACAGAAAGATGGAGGATGGTATAGTTTGCGATATAAAATAAGTGAATCTTCTGGGGGCAAACACATAAAAAATAATACAATGTAACCTGTACCGCCTGCTCTTTAAACAACAGATACGGACTAGAGGTTGACCCGTGGCGCAGCCGCGGGGTAAACTCTAATATATATATATATAATCTTTTTTGGGACAAGTTCGATATTCAAATTAAAGAGTGTCAATCACACATATTTTTTACTGAGGCATTTTAAACATTTCATACACTACCGGGTCCTTTACTGGGATTAAACCAAAGCAATGAGAGTTATCCCCTGAAGATGGCGCCGATAACAGAGTCAATTGCCGGCTTGTGTGGAGACTCAGCAAGGTACCCCCATTAAAGAGGTAAACCATGGGCTAATACTCCACTAAAACTAAAACCCCTTCGTCCCATGTGCCCCACGCTTATGGTAGGAATAGCGTGAGACTTAGAACGTAGTTACACCCACACTAATGTTGCTCATCAGCGCTTGAGAATGCCCCGGGAGGGGCAAATTGACTTCGTCAACAGAGGTTGATTTCTCCGCACCACAGATGCTGGAGGACCTCTGTAGAATCACACAATATTTGTGTCATATAATAAACTGTTTTGTGCAACGAGTTGCTAAAAACGCAAAATTATGGATAAAAGTGAGTTACGTGCGGTGATTAAATATCTCAGGTTGAAAAAAATGTCCACGAAAGAATTCTTTTCGGAAATTCAACAGACATTAGGGGATAATGGTGTACCCTATTCTACGGTTGCGTACTGGGTGGCTGAATTTAAAAGAGGTAGATTAAGCTGTAAAGATGACCCGCTTTCTGGGTGGCCTTCAACCTCCGTTACGGAACAAAATGTCAAAAGGGTTGAGAATCTGGTTTTGGAAGACAGAAGAATAACTATAAAACATATAGCTGAGATCTTTTGATAGATTGAAGATATTTTGGTAGCGTTAAATCCATTTTAATTAATTCACTGGGGTTCAAAAAGCTGTCGGCAAGATGGGTGCCACAAATGTTAAACGTGGTGTGGAACGAAAACAAAACGCGACGTTTGGAAATTTCTAAGCATAATCTCGAAATGTTCCAGCATGATTCGGATAATTTTTGCCGTCGCCTTGTCGCCATGGATGAAACGTGGGTCCACCATCTCGATCTTGAAATTAAAAGACAAAGCATGTCTTTGAAACGATCAACCTGTCCATCCATGAAGAAAGTTCGAGTGGCTCCTACCCCTGGCAAAGTTGTGGCCTCATTATTTTGGGGTACTGACGGGATCCTTTCTATTGATTACATGCCAAAAAGCCAGACGATTACTGGACCCTATCTATTATGCAAATTTATTTCCGAAAGTGCTTCGTGAAGCGATTAAAGAAAAACGTTGTGGAAAACTGTCGTTGGGCGTGTTGTTTCTTCATGACAACGTTCCCTCCCGCTCATCGATTGGAATTTGCGCTCAATGCAATCCGCTGTGCTGGATTCAATTTCCTTGACCACTCACCATATTCTCCGGACTTAGCCCCAAGTGCTGAAAAGCACTTATTCCCAAAATTAAAAGAGGAAATTCGTAAAACTAAATTTCACGATATTGACGCGGTTATAGCTACCGTAGGGGAGATTTTCGAGACTCAAGCAAAACAATTTTTTTCGCAAGGAATAAGGAAGTTAGAAACGCATACTTCTAAATGCATTACATTGAAGGGAAATTATGTATTTAAATTTTTGCATTTTTTAATATTGTTTCCAAGAACTTTTCTATTCATCTTCGTATTTAACTGACTTCTTTCTACAACATCTTGAAGTCGGGGTCAAGTAAAACATAAAAATTACTATATTTTATAATATTGCTGCTTTTGTTTTACTTGGCACCAACTTCAAGATATTGTAGAAAGAAGTCGGTTAAATATTTTGTTTTTGGTTTTTAGTGCAAAGTCGGGTTTTTTGTAAAAAAAAATTGCCTTAGAAATCTGTACCAAAATGTCAAAATACAATAGTGATCTAGCTATATATGTTTATAAACGTAAATAAAGCAATCCTACATTACCCTGAGATATGCAAAATACGTTTTTAAAAGTAAATAGAAATACGTGGTTACTTTAGCTAGTTCAAATGCAAATACAAAATATTTAAAAAATTGTATTTAAATACAAAATGCATAATAGATATTTACAAAATACTTTTTTCAAATAAAATATTTTTTGATAGTTAAGTAGTAGGTAGTATATAGAGGTGAGTAACGTGTACTGTTTTGTGATAAGGCTACGGATAATTACTGGAGTTCCGAATAGTAAAACTCTTCTCTGCATCCCTTGATCAGCACTTGTTCCCCCGGCGATGGAATATTGAGAAGCTAGTTCTGCTCAAGACAGAAGGGCGCCCTACGGAGTCTTCGTTCGCATACCGCCCTGCCGTGTTTCTGGACGAGGGGGGCAAGATCTTCGAAAGTCAATGCAAGCCGCCTCCTTCGACACCAAGCCGAGGCGGAACTGAATCTTGCCGAAACCAAATTTAATTCGATTTCCGACAAGAGCACTTCACTGTTGATGCTATTATATGTTGGAACTGTTGGAAGAGCCAAGCAGAGGAAGCAATCTCTAGAGGTGAAGTGCTGTTTTGTTGAGCCTGCCCTTTATTTTTAGCTTTTCCTTCACTACCCGGGGTGCCAACGTACTTATGCCCTGTATACTATGAGCGTATCCGAATGATAGTGCCGTTGTATACCTGGGTGGTAATGCTTGGGGATGCCGAGAGACGTCGTAAGTTGTTCCACACTGGCGGCATCCGCATCGACGTTGACTCGACTATGAATTATTTGGGATTAATTTTCGACAGCCCGCTCGGTCTTTTTAGCACACTTTCAGCAATTAGCTGCTAAAATAATGCCTGTTCTGAAATGTAGCGAGAGTAGTGGGACCCAACATCGCACGCTGAAAACTTCGACAGAATTGTGCGACAATGGCCCTTTATGTGGTATCTGTGTGGGTGAAGGTCCTGAAGGCTCGCATTGTAACTGTGCTGCAAAAGCCGCAGCGAGCAATGTCTGTCAGGGTCGTCAGAGGGTATAATGGTACAATACCTTCAAAATGGCCTCCATATTGGCCAATACTTTGCCTTGGTACCTTGACGCTGGTGCACTGGTCTTCCTATATGCATGGCTTAAGGAAAAGGTGGCCAGGACAGACCGACCTGCACCTCGGAGATAGAGAGACGCCGACGGAAGTTACGCTTGATCCAGGTGAGTGAGTATGGGGAGTCTGCCGGAGGGACTCTAGTGCTAGACTCGCGATGATCGAGATGGTTCAGCCGGTGTTTATGTTGGAATGGCTGTAAGCATTACGGCGCTGTGACATTACGGATGACGCAAGTCCTCTCGGGGTATGGATACTTCAAGAGATAGCTATGGTGCATAGAGTTGAAATAGGCGTCAGTGTGCCAACATTGCACCAGTAGCAAAGAAAATGCGGCACTATACACCTTCTTAAATTTATTTGTTGCTCCTGGCCGGGGTTCTGTCGATGGTCGGAAATCGACACGTATATCGTTCTGCGAGATGGTTTTGTTTATGAAAACTGTGGCAGAACGGGGGAGGGAGCAAACTAGATGCTCTGTTACTTAAACTGACGGCGGCGTAGGAAAGTTACTAAGGACGATAAAAAGCCGCCGTAGGCTTATAACCATGCGGGGGAACAGACAGGGAACGTTGAGTCACCTGCACCTAGCCGCCACAAAGACATTGGCGCGCTAGTGATTTGTGTGCTTTCACAGTATAAAAATGTGGAGAAAGAGCAAGTCAGGGAGGTACAACTCGCGGGGCTGACCAGTAGGAGCTAACCAACGTCCATCTGAGCTAGAGGATCATTTGCAAGAGAACATATAGCCTAGACAACGGATGCTAGGAGGAACATAGGGGATTTTTTCCTGTTTATTTTTTGTTATTTGTATACCGAAAATGCTATTACTTACTAAAGTAAATGTATGATTAGTATTTCAAATAAAATACAAGATGCATTTTGTAAAAATGTATTTAAAATACACAATAAAAATAGAGATTATATATTTTGTATTTTAAATACATGTGTATATTTCATCAATTAAATGCCTGTCTAAACTTTGATAAGGACTTATCCACAAGTTAACTAAAATATAATGTAAATCAGACTTATATGTATCATAGAAAGTAGTAGAGGTAATAAAAAAATCTCAACCCAAAATTACCTAATAATTGACTCATGAAGTGAAGGATACATTTTTTTGTCGGGCGTGTAATTATTTTTTAGAGATTTGTAGACAAATAAAAAACAGTGAATGCTCGTCACCCCTACTGAACCATCCTTTATGCGTGACAACACTATGTGGCCAATTTTGAACTTTATGTACCGGATCCGTATTAAATTTTAGAATCTATAATCATAATTGCCTATATGTAAAACATTCTCACAGCAATTTTTTTATTTATTTTTTATTGCAGGAGTTCAGCAGACAGGCAGACGGCCCACTTCATAGAAAGCGGTTACCATCGCCTATGGACATTTGCAACATCAAAGATGCTACAAATTGTTGTGTATCTCTTCATAGAATACATTCATTAATGGCCGGTTCCTATATCTTTCTTAATATTCATACACTTGCCTTACCATCGGTTGAATTTTGACATTTGTATGGAGCCTATATCAAATTTTAACTGATAGTAAGGCAAATGAACGGTCCGTTCGATAAGATATAGGAATCATTTTTTTAGCGAGTGGAAATCCGATTGAGGACCACCAGCCGCGCGAAGGGGGAAGGACGCGGCCGGTCTGTGGGATTCGCCAGGTCGGGGTGGCACTAGCACCTCTAGCCAGAACTAAGGGTGTTATTGCTATGCCACAGTTAGTGATATCCAGTAAAACCCCTCGGTGTTCCTTCCTGTGTCTTATGCCAGGGCTACGGGAAAGCGGAAGCTCGACCAACTCCGCGTGCCCTAGCAGGCGGGGGCCTCAAGGCCACATCCACTGCCAGGATTTCTTTTTAACTCCCGACATCTTCATGTTCTTTATGCGTGGGGCGCGTTGTCCTCCCACAGAAGGAGCGGTGAACGCCCACGGAACACGCCGCGCCTCCATCTCGACGGTATAACAGGGGGTGAGAAGCCTACCCGCTCCGCCTCCTTTGGCGGGGAGCGGAGCAAGCACATACGCTGACGCTCTCGTTTCGCCTCCTCCTTTGCAAGCATGACTCGCTCGCAAAGGACAGACGGAGTCCCGTCCGGTAGGGCTCCCGATCATGGTGCGAACCACGGCCGGGAGCGAAGATATAGGAACCAGCGATAAGTGTACACGATAACTACATTCCTCTTTCAACTTAAGAATGGATTAGTATAAACTATATTCTTTCGGAAATCGGTAAAGTACATATAATTATGTAGGCAGATAAATATGATATGCGAGCCTCACGTATTAAGATACGTCTGAGTGCTACGGATGTGGGTGGTTTAGTTTTTATTGCTAAATATCCTACAAAAGGGAAAGTTAGTAGTAGGTATAATACCTAATTATACAACTTTGGCTTTAATCGTATAGATGCATACTTAGTGTCCATCTGCAACACATTGCTTCTTGTATTAAAGTTGAAATAATAGAGGCATTTTACATTTCATGATTAAAACAACTCAATAAACTTTCAGTTTTCAAATTAAGGTTAATAAGATTCTGTTGTACTTACTCAGAATATATCCATTAATACTAAAAATTAAATTTCTCGCTAGAAATATTTTTGTATTTTACGTCAGTCATTAGTTTAGATTTTTGTGAAGGTTGTTTATTGTAGTTATAATTAATAAAATAATCATTTTTTAGATTATAAATAATAGTAAGTAATAAAAGTGAATGAATTTTAAGCAAATTGCGCTTAAAGTTTGTTGTTAAAATTACAACACATGATAAGAAAACTACGTTTTAATGGTTTTAGGTTTTATTTGGTTTTTATTATTCCGACGTTTCGGCCAATTTTCAGCAGCCGTGATCACGGAAGATAAAGATGTCAAGTGTCCAATCAGTATTGTTGAAGTTTTATTTAGCCTATCGCCAACTCGTTCATTTTAACTATTTAATTTTAATATTGTTTATGGTTATTATTTACTCTATGGGAGCCTAATCTAATTTACCACCGCTTCGCAACATGTTGTGGCTTGAAGAGAAGAAGCGCTGCAAGAAACTCTTCAACAAACGTGCCTAGCTCTAATAATTTTATATAATACTAGCTTCTGCGCGCGACTTCGTGTGCGTGGAATAGTTTAAAAAACTAAGTTAAACAAAATCCCCGATTTTGAAACATTCTTCATTGGTGCTCTGCTCCTATTGATCTTAGCGTGATGATATATAGCATATAGCCTTCGTCGATAAATGGGCTATCTAACACTGAAAGATTTTTTCAAATCAGACCAGTAGTTCCTGAGATTAGCGCGTTCAATCAAACAAACAAACTCTTCAGCTTTATACCTATATATTAGTATAAGATTAATATGGGTGGGAGGTAAAATAAAAAGAAATTATTAATCAAGTTAGTTTGTGTTCCAGTGCACGCAGAAAGAGCTCACAGTGTCTTGAGGTCTGGCAGTTGGTTTTTGCTGGGTTTGGGTTTTAATAGTTTTGCTGATCGGATCCCAAACAGGTGGTATTTGCCAACCATCTTCTCTATTCATCCTCGGAATCGAACATATATATATATATATATATAGTGGTGGTCATATAATTAAGAACGCTAATTTAAAGTGAAGATTTTTTCAAACTAAGACGCAAAACTAATTGCATGCAATTCTTTTATTTCTCTCGATATCGTAAAACTTTTCCATAACACCGCTATATTCATTGATACAGATATTCATTGATATGATTAGCTAAAAATAAATAGGCAAACACTACTTCTAAACATAGTATTCCTATTTACTGGCTGGGCACGTAATTAAGAACGCTAAATAATAGGTTGGGCAAAAAGTCTTTTCGCATATAGTATGTATGAACTTGTAATAAGATCTCTTTGGCTATACCATTTGTATCTGGCTGATTTTGGTATCATTAAAAAGTTTTAATTTTAAAGAAGACAATTCCAAAGTCAAATTAGGAAAATGTGTGATATTCATTTGTTTTTCTTATTGTTAAAATGAGTGAATCTAATGAAGAAAATCGACACATTTTAAAATTTTACTACAAAAAAGGTAAAAATGCAACACAAACTGCGAAAAAAATTTGTGATGTTTATGGACCTAATGCAGTATCTGTGAGAGTAGCGCAAACTTGGTTTAAGCGTTTCCAATCCGGAAATTTTGATATCATAGATGCACGTCGCTCTGATCGCCCTGTTACGGACAAAATTGATGTCATATTTGAAAAAGTGGAGCAAGATCGGCATATTAGTAGTTACGATGTAGCTGGAGAACTGAGAATTGACCACAAAACGGTTTTGGCGCATTTGAAAAAAGCTGGGTACACAAAAAAGCTCGATATTTGGATGCCACATGAGCTCACTGAAAGAAACCTAATGAACCATGTACTCATTTGTGATTCTTTATTACGACGTAATGAAACCGAACCATTTTTGAAGAAGCTGATAACTGGTGATGAAAAGTGGATCACGCACGACAAGAACGTGCGAGAAAGATCCTGGTCAAAGGCCGGTCACGCTTCACAGACTGTGGCGAAACCCGGGTTAACTCGCAACAGATGATGCTGTGTGTATGGTGGGATTGGAAGGGCATTATTCATTATGAGCTGTTACCGCCAGGCAGGACCATCGATTCTGAACTGTACTGCGAACAACTGATGCGATTAAAGTAAAAAGTTGAGAGAAAGCGGCCAGAATTAATCACCAGAAGGGGTGTGGTTTTTCACCATGATAACGCTAGACCTCACACATCTTTAGCCATTCAGCAAAAATTACGAGAGTTTGGCTGGGAGGTGTTAATGCATCCGCCATATGGTTCTGACCTTGCACCTTCAGATTTTCACCTATTTCGATCTCTGCAGAATTCCTTAGGCAGTGTCAGGTTAACATCACGAGAGGACTGCCAAAACCACTTGTCGTAATTTTTTTGATCAGAAGCCCCAAAATTTTTATAGCTATGGGATCACGTCCCTACCTACAAGAGGGTAAAAAGTTATCCAACAAAATGGCACCTACATACTTTAGTCAAATGTAAATAAACTTTATAAAAAAATCTTATGAATTTTTATATAAAACGTGAAGAGACTTTTTCCCCAACCTAATAGTTTATACCTTTATTCAAATTTAAATAGAGAACACTCAGTCGATTTGTTACTGTTTGTATAATTTTGGCGCCATTTAGTGCTGTGAAAGATTAAGTGATTGCTTCTTATGAAAAAACAATGGGAAAAAATTAAAGTTGTGATAAATCTACAAGGGAAGTAATAATAAAACTTCGCCGGAAGAATTGGTCTTATAAAAAGATAACCGACCATCTGCAATGTTCAAAAACGATGGTTTTCTACGGTGTAAAACATTTTGCTACGTATCAAACTACTTCGAATGTTCCACGTGTACCTAAACAGAGAAAAACAACTCCTCGAGATGACTGAAACATCATTCATATGGCAAAACAAAATCCCTTTAAAGGGTCCAATGAGCTGAGAAAATAATATTTTGGTGAAAACAACGTTTCGGCAATCTCAGCACGCACTATTCGAAGACGTTTGGTAGAAGAAAAATTGCACGGTAGGATAGCAAGAAAGGTTGAAACTTTGCCACAGGCAAGCCCGGCTTGCATTTGCGAGAAACTATGAAAACTGGACTGTGCGACAGTGGAAAACTGAACTTTTTTCTGACGAGACGAAAATAAACAGAGTATGTTCTGATGGAAAACGATATGTACGACGTCCCCCGAATACAGTATTCGACCCTAAGTACACGAAAGTTATATTAAAGCACGGTGGTGGAAATATGAAAATTTAGGGGTGCTTTTCTGGACATGGTGTTGGACCTGTAAAGTTGATAGAAGGTAACATGGATCAGTTCCAATACAAAAATATACTGAAAGAAACAATGTTACCTTATGCTGAAGACGTTCTACCGGTCATTTGGACATTCCAGCATGACAATGATCCAAAGCACACTGCACGCAGCGTAAAGGAATTTCTTACAGCGCAATCAGTTTCTGTCTTAAACTGGCCAGCTAACAGCCCACATCTAAACCCAATAGGAATCTGTGGTTTGAAGTAAAGAAAAGGGTTTCAAGTACACAGTGTGGGAATTTAAGAGAGCTGTACGACGTTTTTTTTAGACGAATGGAACTCTATTTCTCTTGCGAAATGTCAAAAATTAATAAAGTCAATGCCTCGCCGGTGTAAAACAGTAATTAAAAGCCATGGATATGCTATTTACTATTAATTTTAGTTAAAAATGTATTAAATTGCTTTTTAAATTTATCGCGCTACATATTATTGTGATTTTTTAAATGTGAGTGTCATACAAAACGATTCCCGAGCAGTTTAATAAATCGTTCTTAATTATTTGTCCAGCTTCAGTACTATTTTAATGTGTTACTTTGGTAAAATAAATAAAATGAGAAAAAAATAGTTGCGATTTTATTCTTTATTCCTAAGCCACGTTGCTCTATTAATGTGGCTATTTTATAACATAACTAGTTGCTTCTCAGAAGGTACACATCTCTGTGTATAACACGATTTAAATAAAAAAACTTCTAAAACTTCAAATCGTTCTTAATTATATGACCACAACTGTATATATTAAGTTTCAGCCACATCGGTCCAGTGGTTTTTCCGTGAAAACGGAACAGCCAGACAGACTGACAGGAAAAACTACTGGACCGATTTGGCTAAAACTCACTATATATATATATATATATATATATATATATATATATATATATATATATATATATATATATATATATATATATATATGTATATACATGTACATATTTTTTTTTCTTTTCGATACCGAGGATGAGCATAGGATACTTTTTATCCTGAAAAATGGGATAGTTTCCGGGATAAAAATATATTTGTCTCTCTGTTTGTTATGCTTTTACGGAAAAACTAATGAACCGATTTAGTTGATATTTAAAAAAAAGCAGCTCGTGAGAGCAAAATTTGATCATGTCGACAGAATTGGTGAGCGCCTCTCTAGCTTCCCTTCTGGGACTAGAGCTTTTTGGGCCCTCGCCAAAGCTGTCGAAGGAAACTTTTGTCGGGCGTCTTTTCCAGCTCTGCGCACATTGGACAACCGTCTGTCTGGCACACGCCGCCAAAGATAAAGCCGATCTTCTGGGTGAAATCTTTGCGGCCAATTCTACGACACTCCACCTACGATCCCTGAGTGTGAGTCTAGAATGCCGGAGATGCGCTTTACTCAAAAAGCAGTCCGTTGTGCTCTCCGCTCCCTCGACGTCAAGAAGTCTTCTGGCCCCGATGGCATTCTTGCCATTGTGCTGCAGAGGTGTTCAGGTGAGCTGTCCCCAGTTCTTGCCCGAGTTTTCACTCTCTCTTATCACAAGGGTTGTGTCCCCGCTTCGTGGAAGATTGCTCATGTGCACTCTGTCCCCCAAAAAGGGGACCGAACAGACCCGTCGAATTATAGACCTATAGCAATAACCTCTTTGCTCTCAAAGTTGATGGAGCGTATTATCAACGCCCAGCTTCTGGGTTACCTTGAAGATTCCCAGGTGCTAAATGATCGGCAATACGGCTTCCGCCTCGGTCGCTCTGCTGGGTCTCTTGGTTTACCTAACCCACCGTTGGGCTGAAGCCACTGAGAGCAAAGGGGAAGCACTGGCAGTTAGCCTAGATATTGCTAAGGCCTTTGACCGGGTCTGGCACAGGGATCTTCTAGCGAAGCTGCCATTGTATGGGATACCCGAGGGGCTTTGCACCTGGCTATCCAGCTTTCTTGATAGGCGCAGCATTCAAGTCGTTGTCAATGTTTGCTGCTCTAGCATCAAACCCATCAACGCTGGTGTGCCCCAGGGTTGTGTGCTATCGATAACGTTGTTCATCTTGCATATCAATGATACGTTGTCTATTCGCAACATTCATTGCTATGCGGATGACAGTACTGGCGATGCGCAGTACTGTGGTCGTGCAAACGTCCCTCGATCATTTGTGGAGGAAAGTCGGGTTAGACTTGTGTCTTTGCGTTGTTGATGATCTCGTACTCACAGATAGTCTAGATACTCTTAGCCTTAGGAGGGACTTCGCGTCTCTCTGCGTATTCTACCGACTGTATAACGGGGAGTGTTCCGAAGAACTGTTTAGAATGGTGCCTTCGTCCTCTTTCTACCATCGCACCGCTCGCCATCGGTTGGGAGTCCATCCCCACTTCCTCGAGCCGCTTCACTCATGTACGCAACGGTTCTGTAGAATGTTTCTCTTGCGTACCGTGGGGATTTGGAATGAGCTCCCAGTCGAGGTTTTCCCACAGCGCTACGATATGAAGATTTTCAAAAAGGATGTCATAAAATTTCTTTGAGGCCGGCAGGGTGTTGGTAATATCTCTGGTGTTGCAAACGTCCATAGGCGACGGTAACCACTTTCCATCAGGTGGGCCGTCAGCCTGTCTGCTGTACTCCAGCTATAAAAGAAATCGGTATACATGTAAATATAATACCGAGGGTGGACAAGGGATACTTTTCATCCCGGGTAATGGGATAGATTTATGTAAAGGTTATCCCAGAAAATATGATAGGTTTTTTATTTGTAGTTTCCCATTTTCGTCAATTTGGTCGTTTAGGTAGTTTCGATTGTTTATGTAGTTTTGGTAGTTTTAGTAGTTTCGGTAGTTTTAGTAATTTTGGTTGGTAGTTTTGATTGCTTTTTAGGTTTGGTCGTTTATGTAGTTTACAGAGAGATAGACGGGGATATATAAATAAAACTAGAACGGGTTAAAACAGGGGATATAGGTTTGTATGGGAGACCAATCATTTCTCAAGTTTATAGATATAAAAATTCATAATCTATAAAAAAGCGACAGTAACTCGATCTGTCTGTCTGAATACCGAAAATGGACATAGATACTTTTCATCCCGGGAGATGGGGTAGTTTGCGATATAAAATGAAGTAAATCTTCCGAGGGTAAATATAATATATAATAATAATAATAGCAGCCCATAAATGTCCCACTGCTGAGCTCGGGCCTCCCACTATAGGGGAACGGACAGTATACCCGCCACGCTTGTCCAAGGCGGCTTGGCAGGTTTGACATATCGGTTAATAAATAGCACCAATATAAAAGTATAATACAATGTAACTTATATTAACGCCTGATCTTTAAATAAGAGATACACAGTAGTGTTTGACCCGCGGCGCAGCCGCGCGGTAAACCCTGGTCTTATACTAATATATAAAGCTGAAGAGTTTGTTTGATTGAACGCGCTAATTTCAGTAACTACTGGTCTGATTTGAATAATTCTTTCAGTGTTAGATAGCCCATTTATCGAGGAAGGCTATAGGCTATATATCATCACGTAAGACCAATAGGAGTGGAGCACCAATGAAGAATGTTTCAAAATAGGGGGCATGGAAAACAAATTCCACGCGGACAACGTCGCAGGCACAGCTAGTATTATATAAGATTAGAGCTAGGCATATCTGCTGAAGAATTTCTTGCGCCGCTTCTTCTCTTCAAGCCACAACATGTTGCGAAGCGGTGGTAAATTAGATTAGGCTCCCATAGAATAAATAATAACCATAAAAAAATTAAAACTAAATAATTATAATGAAAAAGTTGGCGGTAGGCTAAATAAAACTTTAACAATACTCATTGACACTTAAAATCTTTGTCTTCCGTGATCATGGCTACTGAAAAGTGGCTGAAATGTCGGAATAATAAAAATCAAATAAATTACCACGCCTAAAACCGTTAAAACGTAGTTTTATTATGTATACTAGTGGGGAAAACTTGAGAAAATATTATACGACACACGATCTCTGGTTTCGCCCTCCCGGTTTTAGGCGGTCAGACCGATATTACCGGTTATTTTGGGCAAACTTCGACTTCGGAGTTTTATTAAAAACCTGGTGCATATAGTTTACGTGAGCGGGTGGAAGAGTAGGTTTTCTGGCTAGCCAACCTCAACCGGGAAGGTTCCCTTTTTTCTGATATTGCTAAAACATTTTGAAGGTTACATGGTGTAACTTTGCCTGCTAGGTTGCCACTCTTTGCATTCTAGCAGGATGTACGAGTTTGTTTCTTCTGCTTCCAGACAAGCTTTACATAGGAGGCTGTCTGTGATACCTGTATTATTCGTATGATACGGGTAAAAATTCTTATGTACTATTTATTAATCCTAGACATAGCCGACTAAGCTGTAGAAATATAAAAACAATACGATACAGTGTAAAAGATAAAAAAAATTTGATGACTAGCGAGTGTTAAATTACACGGCTGAGGAGAGGTCGGAACTAACATTGTAAAGAAGTTACAGACAGTTCCCACTCCCTCCAAGCTTTGTCATTATGTGAGCAGGTACTTGTATTGTCGCATTCACGGTATATGAGGAATAGTGCGTCACGGTACCGTACCCACGACTGTAACTATATTCCTTTATGTTGATAATAAAATAACTGATTCAACTTCAACATTAAAAAAAAATATTATGCTGAAACTCTGAAGTGGTTATTTACGCAATAATTATGAACCTAGAAGAAATAAGAAAGGTATAACTGTGTTTATTCCAAGGAGACTGTAAATTGTTCTATGACAACTTCTGTTCTAGCGATATCGCCATATTTACTAAGAAAGAACAAGTTTATTGCTATGTCAAGAAAGAGGTTGCGTTCGAAGTGCCCGCTTTGGAGCTTGGAGTCCGCTTTCTTACTTTTTCTTCACCGCTTACTTTTTCCATTAGGTCGCGGGTCAAATCTTAGGGAGTAGTTCTATTGAACTTATATGAAACATAAATATATCGCGAGTGAAGTCGCGGGCAAAAGGTTTAAATATACATATATAAACTAAGCCTGCCTTGAAAACTTATCTAACATTTAAACAAAATTACAATAAAACCGATCCAGTATTCCTAGTAGTTTTCCGTGAAAACGTAACAGAAAGACATATCAAGTTACTATCGTATTTTTTATAGACGATGATTTTTTATATCTATAAACTTAAGAAATGATTGGTCTCATCCAAACTTTCATCCTCTATTTCAAACCGTTCTAGTTTTATTTATCTATCCCCCGTTTATGAAAACTAAAAAAATGACAAAAAGAGTAAAAGGACAAAAAGAGCAAAAAGGACAAAAAAGGCAAAAATAACAAAAAGGACAACAGGAGCAAAAAGGACAAAAAGTACAAAAATTCAAAACTCGTTTACTAAACTAAAAAACGGTTTTAATGTTTATATATTAGGTGTAAGTGTATTCTTAAGCACAAATCAAACTTTTTTATCAACAAAAGTGACATAACCTTGTTCATCAAACGTATTTTTGTTTTTCCCATTATTCATTTAAAACTTGTCGGTGGAGCCTAAAAACGTGTTTTCTAGCCCAAATAACAGGTCTAGTGTCTATATATAAGGCGTAGGTATACCCCTAAACTTAATTTCCCTTAAATCTCTTGCCACTCTGTGCAAAAGTTCAGCCCATTTTACTAATGGCCGATTCTTTTACTATTCATTCGATTGCCTGACTACCGCCGCGCGCCGGTTCAAGTTTGACATTACTTGATGTCAATTTTTGACCCATAGTAAGGCAAATGAACAATTGATAAGATATAGGAACCGGCCATTAAACACAAATAATTTCCTACAATACTGTCAATTTATGATCAATGTTTTTTTAAATAAACTACACAGCAAGTACATTACTTTTAAATTTAATAATAATAATAAATCGGCTGACAAACACACACACTGTATATCCCCAAATTAAGAAAGTTACACTTGTGTTATGGGTAATATACAACGGACCACTCTGGGGCCGATCCCAGGCACCCAGACCATAATAAATAACGGAGAAAATACGTTTCCGAAATTTACTATACCAGAAATCGAACCCGGAGCCTCTGCTTTGCAGTGAGGTAAGCCGGCAAAGGCTTAGCCCGCTCAACCACAGAGGCCGTCTCCCGCCAAAAACTCTGAGGAATAGACAGTAGTTCATGTTTCATAGACCTCATAGCCTTCTTTTTTTTTATTAATTTATTCATGTCCATAGAATCTATGTCTTTCAGTCGGAAACATGTTTAAAATGAACTTATGCTATGTGTAGCACAGCTGAACTGTAGGTTATCAGCTGGTGCCATTCACCAACGGAGTTCTTGTGACAACTCAAAAGGCCACATTTGACTATATAGTTCACATTTCTCACAAAACACATAATTACTACTCAAAAACTATAAATATCCTATAACTATTGTTCATTTTAGAGTAATTTTACACATTTTTAGAAAATAAAACTCACAGCACAACATCTCCTTTCAGTTCCCGCCAAAAACTCATCATAGCCTTCTTTTTATACAATGCTATCAGATTAAGCCGGATTTTACAATTTTAGTAGAATTAGACTCTCAATTTACCATTTGGCAAATTTATTGCGATATAAATTTACAAATTTCATTTTTTTTCTTAACTTGTCAAATATGATGTATGTATTAGACTTTAGTAAACTAAGTATTAGCTCGAGGTGCAATGTAGAAACCAGAAACCACAAAAATCCTATAGTAATGCATTTAATTTTACCGAAGGAACTTTGATTTAACCTAAAATCATATTTAACTCTGAAATTAATGATCCATAAAAGTTCATTTACAACAATTTCATAATTTAGTTAAAAGGGTGTCTAATTGTTCGATGGAACTAAAAAGTATACTTGGTTGATTTTATAATGATTTTGCCTATATTTAATGGGGTCTGTAAGTGCCTATTTTTCTAAATAAAACATGTTAAAACCATCGTACAAAATGAGATTAAAAATTGGACAAATAAGTATTTATTTTAAAATAATGAAAGGTTCCTTAGAAGCAACAGCAACAGTAAACACAAAAAGCTTATGATCGAAATTACCCTATATCTCAAAAGCTATAACTCTATATGTATCTAATGGATCTTGTTGAAACAATTACATTAAGTGTTAGTTTTTATAGTTAGATTTATTTTATAGATAGTTAGAGTTATAACTTAATTTTTAAAAGATAAAATGTTCAAATAGTATATAGTTCCCAAATCATCGCCAGTTGGGAACGTTCCCAAAACGCTGGCCGCATTACCACGTTGTATGGCAACGCTTATGCGTTCCCCAAAATACAGGCCAGCCAGGACCTCATGGCCCGAGAGTTTCGACACCAAAAGCCGCAAATTTGTATCCACTACCAACGGATGCATATTTGCGGCGTTTTAGGTCCTCTTGTCAGGCGGCAGCTGCACCAGCTACCAGAGCCGTATCGGGAAGATGGGACGCTGCCAAAGAGTCAACGCACGTTGCGTCTCAAACTCATGGTCGTCCCATCCTCTATGGCACCAATGACATCCCGTCCGGTCTCTTGCCATCGTCGCGACACAGTCCATTTGGCTCTAAAATGGCTGGGGTCCCGGTGGTGATAAGAGCCCGGCGGATAATGTCATTTAGTGCAGCATGTCGTGGTATTCTGGCGGCGCTTCTGACGCACGACAAGCCATGTTGACCTTAACCACCGACTTTATCTCCGCATTGACAGTGATGAGGGACTACAGTCGGTGCCCCCAGTCGAATAAAGGCAGCAATCCTAAATATAGTGTCATCTAGGAGTGTGCCTAAATTTGATGAGGGCAGCGCCTGAAGCCACAAGCCTGACTCCCATTTTGAGACTGCTAAGAGGCGAGCTCACTCAGCTTCGTTCACACTAGAGAATAAGAGATTTTTTGTCCCAACGCTTCTGTGATTTGGGCTCTACTGGATAATGTTGGTTCGGGCATGCTAGTGATCACGCGTTTCTGGCTTCAGCCAAGTATGCGACCTCAAAGTCACTTAGTGACGGATTTATTAGTTTACCAATGAGGTCCATAGTACTATAAACTGAGGACAGAAAAGCAGGTAAAGCTACATCTGAGATTTTGCTTATTCCCAAGCCGCCTAGCCTAATGGGCAGGGTAGCTTGGTAAAATTTTTGAATCCACGTGATTCTTCGAAGACAGGTGCCCTGAGGAGGGTCGAGTCTTCAAAATCGAATGGTAAATTTAAAATTGAAGTGAGCGATTGTCTAATGGTGGAACCAGTGTACCTAAGTCGCCTCCAAGGGGTACCGTCAAAACATTTAGAATATTCGGGTGCCTCCACAGGGTAGAGCACCGTAGAACGTACATAAAATTTGGAACAATTACCGATTCCAGCGCCACATACCGTATCTAATTATTATTACAAATAATTTATAAGGGCACGTGACGTGAGCTGTAATTTGTTTTAAAAAAATATATTTTTTTACTGCGAGAGATTTATATATTGTTACGACCTGAACGCCGACAAAAGACAAATTCACACCTGCGTACCTGTAGACATTTTATTCCCTTTTCGGCATTTGGACTTCTTTTGTTTACTTTGTGTTTAAAATTTGTGATTAGAAAAACAGTCCATTGTGTATTGTAATCTTTTATGGTAGTCACTAGCCAGGTGTGATTTTAAGACATTCAGTCCACGTGTTCAGGCAGACATATTGCATCTGTACAGTATAAAGCAATGCCGCAATGCAGAGATCAGTCGGTCGAGCGATAACCACAAGCGAAGCAAGACTTGTGTACATTCGGTAATCTATTTAGTGACGGACTTTGTGCGTCTATTTGAATTACGATCTCCTGCATTACGTTTAGACTTATTGCGTTCGAACCTGTGTTATACGTGTTTGTATGGTTCTAATAAACTCTATAATAATTCCAACGGCATTTTAATTCGAGTTCTGCAACCCGTAACAATATATTCACATTTATTCTGCCATTTGGGGTAGAGACAAATCCAACAAATCAAAGGTTATAGAAATCGGCCCAGCCCTTCACGAGTTATAAAAGGCGTAACCATAAAGGTATAAATATGATCTAAGGGTGTAATTAACTCGACTACGTTATATACACACGTACACACACATAATCTACACACACACACATGTATATATATACATATATATACAGATTATGATAAGTACGTACGTAAAAAATCTAAAATTAACAAAACTTCATAATGCAAGTAACAGTCGTACGGTAATAAAAGAACAGGATAGAAGGTATATAAAATTTTACACCATCAGGAAGCATGTGTAAGAGCCTTCAGCTCAACAGCTCTTTATATAAATATCGATATTGAGGTGATAAGGAAAATTAACACTGTTTATTTTATATAGGTTATATAATCTAATACTACATATCTATATTAGTTGTATACACATGAGCACAGTTATTATTTTTGGTGTTTACATATTTTAAATGTAGTAAATGAGATGTTCTAAGGTTGGTAGATTTTGTCGCAGCAACTAGTATTTTGCCCTCTAGCATATAGGGAGCAGAGGAGTCTTCACCCCTGTTGACAAAGTGAGTTGGCTCTGATTCCCGGGGCACTTTTGCGCTAGGATCGGCGTGGGCGTAACTACGTTCTAAGTCTCATGCCTTTCCTACATGGGCACATGGGAGGAGGGTGGTTTTAGTGGGGTATTAGCCCTTGGGCATTTGTCCATTGGTTCAAGTCTCCACACAAGCCGGTCGTTTACTGTTTGGATTGCCCTCAGTGGAATGCCTCCATGATCGACAGCGGTCTAATCCCTAGCAAAGGACCCGGTATGTGCGAAATGCATTTCCCCGCCTGAAAAAAAAGCAACTAGTATTTTTCTCAATTTAAATCTGGTCACCCTGTTTTTTTTTTTACATAGAGTGCGCGCCGCCAAAGACGTCCTACGGAAAATAAAGGTACTAAAAGTGACTCCGCTATTTGATAGAATTTTGTTCGTAAAGTAGTCAGGAAATAGATTTATAATTATGGAATATTAGTTAATTATGAAATATTATCTAGTTATTATTCAGTAATTACCTACATAGATTTACAGATTATATTATTATTAGAAGGATTAAATATGGCGATTGCAGCGCCGGCCGCCGCGTCTGTGGGACTTCTTTTGTGGCGCGTACGCTTGCCATGTATACCATTGTTCTATTCTTGGTTGCTATTAGGGATGCGATTCTTTCCGAAAAAGATCGATTTTTACAAGTTTGCATTTGAAATGTAAATACAAATCTATTTTATAAAAAACAAGAAAGATACCATAACAACTAACGACGCCAATGGGGTACTTGGTATTATCTCGTTGTGATGAACTCCATATAGGCTTGTAAGGCTTGCTTTCGTTTGAGTTCGTCTTATGATTAATCGAATGTCGATTTTCTAGGGTGAAATATGAATTCACCGAATCGATTTAGTACTACATATCGATTTAAAAAATCTAATATTTGGCTCGAGAAATCCATTCATTAATCTTAGAGCGCATCCCTAGTTCCTATTTGCTTTATGCATATGTTTTCTGGCTTAAAAGCCTAGTTGCCAAGCCATAAACATGAGAAAAATATGTATATATATCCGGAGTTTTTGGCGGGAACTGAAAGGAGATGTTGTGCTATGCAGTTTTATTTTTAAAAATGTGTAAAATTACTCTAAAATGAACAACAGTTGTAGGATTTTGATAGTTTTTGAGTAGTAATTATGTGTTTTGTGAGAAATGTGAACTTTGTAGTCAAATGTGGCCTTTTGAGTTGTCACAAGAACTCCGTTGAATGGCACCAGCTGATAACCTACAGTTAAGCTGTGCTACACATAGGTTTATGAAAATGAAGAAACTACATTGCAGTCTAAGGTCTGGCTTAAAGGCCTAGCTGCCAAGCCATATACCTAAATAAATAATAAATGTTTAAGTATCTTAGTATGTAATCTCTGTGCTTGTTTTGTTTTTATCTATGAAAAATACTCTAACTGCGTTTTAGATGCATTTATATTTACAATAATGAAATGGGAACCTAAACAAAAAATTATAGAAATGATCGTCATTCCTTGAAATATCAAATATGAAGAGATTGCAGCATTTCTGTACATGGGTACTTGCCAAGTTATGGAACTATTTGAAACGCAAAGTATTTCTAATATTGTGCATTGTCGGTTTTATAATAATAATATCAAGATGGAGATTAATATGTATCAATATGGAATCACAGTTGAAAGTGCAATATATTGTGAGTAAATGGATATATAAAAATATATGTTTTTATCTAAGGTGTTTGATGTAATTCAGTTTGCCTTTTTTTCTTCAAGATAAATTTTTGAATAACCTCCTGACGCCCAGGTTTTTTAACGCTTTCAAGAAGTAAACGCCCAAAGTACTTAAAAAAGGTTTCAATGGCGAAAACAAGACTTTGAACTTTAAAAATTGTATTTTACAGTAATCTCACAAGTATGATATTTTTTTCTTGTATCAGGTAAACGAGGAGAAGGAAAAACAGGACAAAAATAGGTTACCTTTTGGTAGGCCTTTGGGTCAAAAGCACTAAACTTAAAACAACAAACATTTACATCAATTTTTTCCAACTACCTTCAAAAAATCAATAATGAAATTAAACTTAAAAACCAATTTAATAACCTTAATAAACAAAAAATCCTTTAAAATAAATGGACACATTTATTTTATTATTATTTATTTAAAACATTCGAAACAATCATGATAGTCCGTATTAACCCAAAAGTCTATTAAAAGGTTATAAATTTAGAATTAAGATAATTTTCATTAGAGCTCAGATCTTTATAAAGTTTTGATGTAAACAGCAAATATAGTATATAAACACCTATTTTTGATAAACATACCAACACAAATCATAAAGGTTTCATGAATAAATTAAGATTTGTTTTCACACTCGACAATCTTGTTCAATGTTGAGTCAAGAAAGACAAATTTGTTTTGTTTTTGTTGGCACTGTTGCTTGGTCATACACAAACAAAAACCTCGAACATATGTTCGTAGACATCTGTTTATAAAAAGGTGGTAATTTGGAATTAGTAGCGATGCTTAAAGTTGGAGTACTTAGAGTAGTACCCCGGGCGTTCATTTGACGAAATTGGATTTGGTGCTGGGCTTTATTCACTATTTCATTAAGTACTTTTTAAAGACCCTGGGTGCTGGGAGGATAAAAGGGTGGAGTATAATTATAGGATAGGCTGCTACTTTACTGTGCATTTGTTTATTGTGAACAGATCCGAACTTTTAATATAGTTTAGAAGACTAAGGCGGGAGTGAAGCGAAGCAGAGTTCCCGCCTTAGCCTTTGTGGTTAGCTGTTTTTTATAACCACCCAAGATTATCTTTAAATCTCAAATAATAAATAAATGCGACACCCTATATCACATTTGAATAAAATATTAGGTAATTAAATTGTGGGATACCATATAGATATGTGTCCATTTTATTATAAATAATGAGAGGGGGACGGGCGAGAGGATTACTTACCCCTTCTGAAACCCCTATGTCTATGGAATGTATAGTTCTTGAGATATTGTTTTTGTAAATATTGTTACAAGCCGACAAAAAGTAAATGCACATCTGCCTGCCATAAACTCGGTTTATTACCTGCCCGCATTTGCACTTCTTTTGTTTACTTTGTGTTTAGAATTAGTAATTAAGAAAAACATTCTATTGTTATTGTACTTGTTTTATGGCCGTCTTTAGGCAAGTGTGTCGAACTGAGTCTTGTTGTTCTTGTTTCGCATCGAGGCATATTGTATTTGTACAAAATAAAAGGGATGCCCGAAGGGAGGGGTGAGTCAGTCTAGCGAGAACCGCGATCAAAGCAAGACTTGTACATTTGATACACTATATAGTGACGGGGACTTTGCGTGCATTATTAAATCGTGCAGTTTGTACTGGTTGTGTCCAATTATATTTGTACCTGAGTTATATGTGTTTGTATAGTTCTAACAAATTCTATAGTAATTCCTAAAGGCACTTTAATTCGAGTCCCGCACTCGTAACAATATAAAACATGGTGTTTATACTACTCCACTTTAAACATTTATTTAATTGCTCTCGTCACCTCCAAAATGCATCTTTTTTACAGATATTTCTTTTTTATTAATGAATAAATGGTGACTAGTCTCTTTTGGCACCCGCCAGCTACTGCTGGACCACACTAGCTTTTTCTTGCTCAGCTCATTCGCTTTGGTCTAAAGTCTAACCTAACCTAACTCACTGTTCTAGTCTCTGGTTGTGGCTTTCCACTAAAGCCCACAACCCGAGTGAGTGAGTCACTGCAGCGGTCAGCTTGTGTCACAACCAATTTGTACTCATTGTTAACTATTTAAATAGTTAACAATGAGTACAAATTGTTTGTTACACTTGTGGATCTATGATATAAATGCAATATTAGTAAAAACTTAAGTGAGGTTATATTTATAAAAACATTAATATCTCAAGAACTATATATTTCCTAAATGTAGGGGTTGCAGAAGTGGTAAGTAGTCCTCTCTCTCCTCCATCTCCTCTTCTTGTTACTTATAGTAAAACGGGCACATGTCTATACCGCACCCTTTTTCATACCTTATTTTGAAACAAATACTAACTGGATCAAAATTAATAGTTCATTTATAAAGGTAGTGGTATCCATAACTTTTGTACTATCCCATATTAAAATTAGCATCAAATGATTTGGAGCTAAATCACTGATGTAATAGAATAATATAGAAAATACTATTTGCAGTTTTAAAATAATTTGTTAATGTTAGCCTAAGCCATAGTAGAACTATGTTGGGAACAATTCAGTTTCTGAAGTAAACAATGTATAGCTTTATCTCATGATGAACATCATGCGGGCATTTTATAATGCAAATAGAGTTTAACATAATGTAATTCATTTCCATTCCAATTACACTGAAAACTAGGATGGTTTGATTTGGCAAATGGAGTTTACACATCACTAATTATTTTATATTTGTCTCCTTTCAGTGTTCAAGTTTTGCCAAGGGTCAGTCTGTTGGTAGTCTCTGCCATGGACTATGTCAGCCCCAAGTGTCTTCATCCCTTACCTGCTTTAATTTGTATATGGAGAGAAGTGCTGTTTTCTCTGGAGTTTGGATGAATAATACTGTAGTATTCAAAACATTAAAGAAGTCTAAAATAAATAACTTTCCATTATTAGAAGAGTCAATGCCAGTTGAATATTCATCAGAAAATGAATTTTCTAAACTAATACAAAATACAATAAAATTTAAATTTAACATTTCCATAAATGATGTTGATGCAAAGCGAATGTCTTATATTCAGTATAATCAGAATGGTGGCTCTAGACATGTTGAGATGGAGAATGTGTGGTTACTCTTGCAAGACAATGAATATATTGCATTGTCACTATATGAGAAGTATAACCTATTCCCAAAATTGTATGGAACATGTGGTTCATTGTATGCTGTACAAAAATTAAATCCCATATCAGGATTTTGGAATTTTATGACACTGTATGACAGTCCAGAAGAGTGGGAAAAGAGAGTAAAAATGTCTGTGTTAATATTAGATTATCTGTTACAATTAGAGGTGAACTTCCCAGAGCCATTGATGCTTTGTGATGTAAAAATGAGTCATTTTGGAGTCACTGATGACTTAAAAAAGGTTATGTATCTTGATCTTGATTCTGTACATCCCCTTTCTGTTGCAAATAGAATAACTGCAGATGGTTCTTCATGTAAACAGCATAGTGACTGTGATTATCAAGATTGTAGATCTTTTTGCAACTTAGCGACTAAGAAATGTCAGTTTGGTGTAGCTAATAATAATTTGCAGATAGTTTGTGAAAAAATTTTTCTTGGTTGGGTACTGTCTGGAAGGGTAATTGTACCCGGCTTATTGGTTGGGCCTCGTACACCAATGGTATTATTGGAGGTATTAGAAAAATGTGCTAATCCAACTGGAGAAGCTGGCTTATCGAGGTCTCCAACTACAAAAGATATAAGAAAAAGCCTCCACACATTTCTTGTCCATTTGACTATGATGTAAACACACTATGTATGCCAATATACAAAAAGTATGATAGTTCTTTGATTGTACTACTTATACAGGGAACTTAATCCTTTTAGGTACAAGTACTAACATAGTAATAAGTTTAAGAAACAAACTTCTGGGTAGGGCGCACCTTACCTGTAGAAGATGGTGATCTAGGCTCAGTATTCTACTTATAGTCTTGAGGGACTATGGGTAGAGAACAATACAAATAAATTAAGTTTTCTTTTATTGTATTAGATTGTTTATAAATTTCTTCAGAAACAAATAAGTTGATATAAGATATCTGAATCAAAATAATATACAATATACATTAAATAAAAGGTTTGCAACCTTGAAAAGCCTACATTTGCAGAACCCACAACATGGTTCTGCAAATGTAGGCTTTTCATCTGTGGTATGTCTAGATAAAATTTTATTGAGTCAAATAGCTTATTAATTATTCTTTGAACTATAATGAATTTTTTATCTATAATTAACTGATAAAAGTAACATGATAATAACATATTTTTTGTTTTTTTTTTAACTACAATCACATTCTAGTTAACATCATTTTCTATGGGAATGCTTAGCGCAATCTCGAGTCACATGAAAGGAAACCTATATTATGCCATACAAAATTTCGTTAACTTGAACATGATTGCATAGTATAAAAACTCGCACTAAGCACACTGCTCTTTTATATGAATACTATTTGAGAATTTATTGTAATATGTGTCAAATACCAAATTAGAAAACAAATATAATAAATATAGCACAAATATTGATGCAATTATTACTTTTCAAAATTAAAATATACCAAAGTGGAATTTATAGTTAGCATGGAAGAATAATTAGGAATAACAGTATCAGTACTTTAATTTAATACCTGTATCATTAGTTTCACTTTGTTTGCTAGATGTCGCTAGTATTGATTTCTCATAAGTCTAACTTATATAGTTGCAAGTAACATCTGTGGAATATTGATTTTGTTTTGATACACTGTTTAAATATTGTATTAAAAAACTTAATAGACATGCAATTTCTAATTTTTGACTGAATTGACGTAAACATACCTAGGTTTTAAATAATAAAATGTTGGTTGAGAGCATGGAAGAAATTCACCCAGTCAAAACGAAATACTGAAAAACTCCAAAATTCTATTAGACTAGATGGCGCCACAAGATGTTTTTCTTGCTTTTAGAAGTATTAATCTTTAAAACTAGAGATTTCTAAAAGAGTGAATCCTGTATTTTTTGGTTTGTTTTTTGTAGTTTTTTACTTTGACTATACTTTTACGTGTTCAACTTTATTACTACTTTCCTGATAAACAAAATTAAAACCTCGGTTGAACCGAACGAACCGTATTTTAACTATGATTAAAAATCGCGCAAATCTAAGAATGTCTATAGATTTCTAATCATATTATTGTTTACCAGTATGGATAGAATAGTTATGAAACTCCAACCTAGTCATTTCATGTGATATTAATATTGTTATGTTTTGATATCTGCTTGTGATAATTATTTTGATTAGATGAGTTAATTAAGTGACTGATTACATGATTAAGCATAGAATTAATTTAATAACACGTTTGTATTAAGTTACCATTTTCATACTGTTGCTGATATAAATACCAGCAAAACTATGAAAATATATTAGGTTGGGGAAAGTTTCTTCGCATTTTATATAAAAATTCAAAAGGTTTTTTTATAAAGTTTATTTACATTTGACTAAAGTATGTAGGTGCCATTTTGTTGGATAACTTTTTGCCATCTTGTAGGTAGGGACGTGATCCCATTGCTATAAAATTTTTGGGGCTTCTGATCAAAAAACTGCGACAAGTGGTTTTGGCAGTCCTCTCGTGATGTTAACCTGACACTGCCTAAGGAATTCTGCAGAGACCGAAACAGGTGAAAATCTGAAGGTGCAAGGTCAGGACTATACGGCGGATGCATTAACACCTCCCAGTCAAATTCTCGTAATTCTTGCTGAGTGGCTAAAGATGTGTGAGGTCTAGCGTTATCATGGTGAAAAACCACACCCCTTCTGTTGATTAATTCCGGCCGCTTTCTCTCAACTTTTTACTTTAATCTCATCAGTTGTTCGCAGTACAGTTCAGAATCGATGGTCCTGCCTGGCGGTAACAGCTCATAATGAATAATGCCCTTCCAATCCCACCATATACACAGCATCACCTTGTTGCGAGTTAACCCGGGTTTCGTCACAGTCTGTGAAGCCTGACCGGCCTTTGACCACGATCTTTTTCGCACGTTCTTGTCGTACGTGATCCAGTTTTCATCAACAGTTATCAGCTTCTTCAAAAATGGTTCCGTTTCATTACGTGGTAATAAAGAATCACAAATGAGTACACGGTTCATTAGGTTTCTTTCAGTGAGCTCATGAGGCACCCAAATATCGAGCTTTTTTGTGTACCCAGCTTTTTTCAAATGCGCCAAAACCGTTTTGTGGTCAATTCCCAGTTCTCCAGCTACATCGTAACTACTAATATGCCGACCTTGCTCCACTTTTTCAAAAATGGCATCAATTTTGTCCGTAACAAGGCGACCAGAGCGACGTGCATCTTTGAGATCAAAATTTCCGGATTGAAAACGCTTAAACCAAATTTGCGCTACTGTCACAGATACTGCATTAGGTCCATAAACATCACAATTTTTTTTCGCGGCTTGTGTTGCATTTTTACCTTTTTTGTAGTAAAATTTTAAATTGTATCGAATTTCTTCATTAGATTCACTCATTTTAACAATAAGAAAAACAAATGAAAATTACACATTTTCCTAATTTGAATTTGGAATTGTCTTCTTTAAAATTAAAACTTTTTAATGATACCAAAACCAGTCAGATACAAATGGTATAGCCAAAGAGATCTTATTACAAGTTCATACATACTATATGCGAAAAGACTTTTTCCCCAACCTATTATTAACGAATATTTTGTTTGTATAGTTTTGTTTAAGTAAGCATTTATTGACATTTTTGTCTTTAAAACAGCTATACTCGACTTTTTTTATAAAGGCTACAAACAGCGCGTTCCATTATTAGCTCACAACGCCCAAAATGCTCCGTTAGCCGTTCCACAAGGCGACCGTGGTCGTTGTGGTCGTGGCGCAAACGTCACTAATGACTTCATCATTTTCGATCACACAATGCTTACAACGACCCATGTTAAGAGATAGGTCGAATAACCGTTCCACTTGGGTTGTTTGCGATTGTAACGCTGGCAAGCAAGTGGAATGGGAAAAATCGCGGTCGTGAACATGGTCGTTGTGACTCCCTAATGGAACGTAGCCATAGTCGCAATAAATTAGGTGCCATAGGCATAACATTTATTTATTTAGGTGTTTTTTATTGTACAGTAACACTACAACAGGGACCCAATTCTGCTATTTCAATATCTTGGCGTTGCGACGATATTCAAAGTACGATGACTGCGATAATGTCAAAAATTCGTATTCTACTAAATCCACGATATCTTCTCGATACCATCGCGGCGGAATAATGGAAAAAAATTGGTATTACTATTAGCAGCAATACCGTTAGCCGAAATGAATATTGAAAAGCTACCAAAATCTTATACATTTAGTTCTCGAGTTTTTGCTTATAAATATTTATCAAGATAGAGTGGCTTGCTACGGGTACGCCATTGGAATTAACAGAATACCAAAATCGGGCAAAGCTATGATTGAAACGATAGTGTCCGGCGATTTTGGCGAGATAGTAATACCAGAATTTGTTGTTATCGCAGTCTATAAATTTGCAATACGGTAGGTGTAACCAATGTAAATCTATTGTACAACTATGTAGTATGCTAGGCGGGCCACTCAAAAATCTCACTGGGCCGCAGGCCGCAGGTTGAATGTAGCGGATTTCAATTCTTAAAGTAAGGATCTAGTATTAGAAGTTAATATTGTTAATTTTGTATTGATTGTCACTACTATAAATCTGAATTTCAGTTTCCTGGTTTTGGTTGCTTTTGTAATTATGCATTAAACGTTATTATGTCACGAACAATAAAAGTAAAAACTGAAAACGGATATTTTGTTTTCTATCATTTACTTCGAAAGAATGTTATTTATTTAAATTAAAGTGGTTGTCAACAGATGTCACCGTGCATTTTTCAGTTTAGAGGTGGACATAAAGGCTTCTGAATATAAAACGAAATTAATCTTTTTTTAATGTCACTCTTTTAATTGCTCATTTGTTTATTTATTGTTTGTTAAAAAATTAAGAAACTATTACGGCTACGTTCCACAAGAGACTCACAATGACCACGTTCACGACCGCGATTTTTCCCGTTCGACTTGCGAGCGTTACAATCATAAATTCTAGTGGAACGGATTATGGAGCGTTGATGTCATTAACGGCGAAATAAACAAATGCCATTGGTTGATTTGAAAATCGCGCCTTTTTCAATGTCAATTGATAGAGAATTAATGCTCTGTGCTCAACGTCCACTACGACCCACCTCTTGACGTGAGTCGTTGTGAGCGCTGTGTGATCGAAAATTATGACGTTATTAGTGACGTTTTCGCCACGGCCATAACGATCGTGGTCGCTATGTGGAACAGCTGATGCAGCATTTTAGGCGTTCTGAGCTACTATAGGAACGTGGTCTACGTTAACAGTTATTATACTCTGATTTTTCATTACCTGGACTAAAATTACAGCTACGATTGACTTTTTTTATGATTTGGTCCTTCATAGAGAACTAAATCAGTGTTAAGTCATTAATTACTAACATAGACATAAAGAAAAAAACTAATTACTAATAATATTATTGTGTATATTCGTATTGGACTGTGTATTCGTGTGTGTGTATTCGTATTGGACTGTCTTTAAATAAATAAATAATTATTATTTATGTTACAAGCTTGGGGCAACTCACCAATGTGATTAGAATAGAACCCTACAGAATTTCTGTCAGAGATTCTGTAGGATTCATGAATTAGGAATTGGATTCATGCGATCTACAGAATTTCTGTACGATTCAACTCACAGTGGTGAGTTGTTGATTCAATTCACTTATGAATTAAAAAATGAATCAAAAGAATTCTCCTCCGTATTTTACAGGCTTGGAAAGGACTGAAGTATTTGCTTACTTGTAAAAAATGATGCTAAAGTTGCTGTAGTACTATGCTTTCTTTAATCAAATTCAGGTGTATATAAAAGTTCATTGGTATTTATGAATTTTTTTTGTACTTACTTTATTTATTACTTTCTGTATATAACTTATCTATTATCATAAAATTCTAAATATGCCGTGTCTGTACATTGAAGCTATTAAAAAAGAACAATTGAAATACACTATAATATGAACGATGGAGTACACGATGTAATTTTTTTGGGATTTCTTGTCTGTTTTCTTTTTTAAATGCTGCAATACTTCGTGCTTCGGGAATCCCGCGGGGATTTTCTCGGGAATGGTATAAATTAGTTAGATTACATAAAAATTAGCTGATTTGGATCCGATTGATACTAAAACAATATAATACGGGACTTTTTTATTTTTCCTGGGATTTCTAACTTCGAAACCATGCGATCTTAGGACTTGCTTAATATGGCAGTTTCTATATTTATTAGACATCTTTAATAGAACAGATGTAGTTATGTATGCCTTTAGTAACATTAATTATCCCGGGTTTTTACGGGGATCTTCGGAATTCATCTATTTTCATTCTAAAAAATCCGTTGCCCTGTTGAAAATACCCTCTAAATTTAAATACTGGCTAAATAAGTCATCTACGTTACCTGTCAAACGTAGATGAAGTCGTGGGCATATCCTAGTCTTACATATTGATACCGTAATTCAGAGCCGTCTTTACTCGGGGGTGCAAGGCGTGCATGGCACCTGGGCACAAGGATCTAGGAATCTAGGGGGTGTAATCAAACGGCGCTTTTTTGTATTGCAAAGCGGGCAATTAAGCAGTCTTCCTATGTATTGCAAAGTGGTTACCGTCGCCTGTAGACGTTTGCAACATGAGATGTGATGCCAACGTGTTGTCAGCTTTTAGAAGGGGATAAAGGGCATGAGACTGGAGGAATGAGATACGGGGATTGGATAGAGGGGATGGCATGGGAGGATTAAACAAGAAGTATGGATAGGGGAAAGAGGATGTGAGCCATCAGGACTCTAATACGAAACACGATTAGTTAAGGCTTAACCGATTCACGTTTTCGAAATAATATGGTATGCTTTTCGATTCAGTGTCTGCCTATTTGTAGTTTTGTTGTACAGTCGCGGTATGAAAAGGTTCGCCAGTTTTCAAATTAATTAATTTAATATTCCGCGAGCACATGTTACCTTTTCAAACTAAATCACAGAACTGTCTATTCTACAAAAAAAAATGTTTAACTGTTTGACAATAAAGTTTAAAATTACGTACATTCAAGTTGTTTGATTTTCTATCTTGTCTAAAAAGATTGTTTAGAGATGTCAAATCTTTTATTGGTTTTAATATTTATGATAAGCGTAGTGATTATATCCTCTTTGTTTCTGATGATTAGTGTCATCAACATTGCAATTTCCTTTTTTCTATATTTTATAAACGTAACATTTATTAAAATCTTGGAGGTACTGTTTCTTGTACTTGTGCAAGTAAAAGTAGACTTGAATGTGACGAACCTTTTCATACCGCAATTGTACAACATACAATATCAATACATATTAATGATCTCATTGTTAGCGCCTCGGTTTTCCACATTTCACGGTAATAGACAGTACTCGCTATTCTAACTCAAGATGCATTGGCGGGTTAAACATATTATCGATGACGACGTACAGATTGATCGCTATGTTTTCGTATGCCGATCATAAAGAACGTGAAATTTGCACATTAGATATTAAAAATTGTCATATAATATATATAATTCGAACTCGTGTTATTAGAATTATAGTTTACATATCTATGATTATTACTGTGTAAAGAGATTTTCTTAATGAATTTGCCACAAGACGTGGTGTTAAATAAATTAATTTACTTTTATACTGAATTTTATTCAATATCATCAGTAGTGGTGGAACGTCATGGATAGATTTAAAGACCTATCCCTTTAACTTCACCGGCATATCAGGGTTATAAATGACAACTGTCACATCACACTCCTTGGCTCAAACTGCTGAAAAATAGAGCTTAAGATTAGTCGATGTGGATTTTATATCAAAATTTTACAATACATTTAAAACATCTGTTAGAATTATAATTAGCATAACATACAATGCTCATACATAATCAAGGAGGCTGTAACTAAGATGATCAAAAATCTGTCAGTTAAGTTGACTGACAACTACCCTGTGTATGTTGCTGGATTATAATAAAATATAAGTATTTGTTGTTGGTGAAATAATGCCAAAGGTCGGGTATTTTGGCTGCGTTGTGTGGACATCACGACGCATGCGCAGCGTTGCTGAGCGACCTTCTCGTGTCCTTACCGCCAGTCGTCGGCTCACGCCGTGCCCGCTACACATGTAAATAATACTCGAGGAAAAAATATACCGATACACTTTCGCTTTCCGCGGCGTTATCGCACCGATATACGACGTAAACAAAATTTGACAAACGGAGCGTGAAGTGTTATTGTGATGTGCACTGAGTATTAGTGGCTTTGAAGGTGACGCACGGCGTGATAACAGGTTTGTGTATATTCAGTGTGTACTAGTCCTTACATGATAATCCTTTCATAGTAGGTAATCATTGTCAATTATCGGACTAGGCGTCTCGTTATTAGAAGTCTGCAGATGTTATTGTTACGCGTTATCACGATTAGATAACAATGACCTTGACCCCATCATTGGGTTTAGGTCAACGTCCGGTGGAGCCATGATGTAAATATTTAGGAAACCACCTTTATGCAGGAACTGTTAATCTAAGTTTCTATTTTTGTACTATTTTAGGATAATGTTCCTACGTTCAATTAATATCATTCTCATAATAAATATCAAAGGATTAAGTAAATCGTATATAGTCCATAATCTGTTTTAATTAATTTCTTTGACCAATTGACCTATTTGACCAAAGGGACCAATATTTTAAATATAATCCTCTTTTTTTAAATTTAGTTTTAATATTTAATTTTCCTTTTTTATAGTGTAGTTTAATTTTTAAAATAATTTTAGAATATATTGTAATAAAGTTTTGTGTTAATAAAAAAAAATCTTTGATTTATGTTTACACTCAGAACTTGAATAGGCATTAACTTTAAGAGGTTGTAAAATATTATTACTCATTTTAAAGAAACATTCTCGTAGGAAACCTAACAACTTCATAGTTAAAGAATGTAGAATAAAATATTGAAATAATTATAACTATAATAATATAATATTGTAACCTACCTACCACTTACTAATTGTTGGATAATAATTGCTAAAATTAAATTGAGCTTAGAATTTACCTCTATATCATTCTGCACGTTAGTCTGGAGGAGAAAGCGAAGAACCTCCATTGTACTTACGTTTGTCCAATAAAGCTCATTCATTCATTTATTTTTTGCAAGTCATAATCACTATTGGCGGGTTTCTATATCTACTAAGTACTGGTTATAATTTGATATAAACTTCATATAAGTATTGACAATTTTCTAATAATGATAAGGTAAAAGAATGGATCCTAAAACAGAAACCCGGCAGAAGTCGCTTTATAACAGATGTGACTTTATATAATATATCAAAATAACAATATATCATATATCACAACTTATAGAAGATGTGAACCGAAACGAAACTTTTCGTAATGTTAGCTAACGCTCCATCTAATGTTCTGCAATAGCTTACTCATGTAAAGGTCAAATTAATACTGTTAATAATAAAGCCATTCTATTCTTGTTATTATTTGAACAAGAACAGGAAGAGGTCATGTCACCGCAGCTCATAAATTATAATAAAACTGCTAAGGGGTAGTCGTTGGAAACAATAACAATATGCGTTGCGTAGGCGCCGCTGAACTGCGAATGTCGATCGCCAATTTAATGCCAATAAATCCGAGTTACTCATCTGAATTTATCTGTCGTATCGCAAATATAAATTCTCTTAAAACAAATGTCTAATTCTGACAAAGGTTCATTTTCATTGGTTGATGGGGCAAGAACAAGGGGACGGGAAATTTCTAGAGATGTGTCGACTAGTCGGTAAAGCCGACTATCTGGCCACTATTGTAGTCGGCACTATTCGGCAAAGAGCACCGACTATCCGGCTTCTTTCTTACTTTGTAGTTTATAATATATACTTTACTAATACTTTGTAAACAACAGAGATGTACAAGATACTTATACAAAGTATCTGAATACAAAATACAAAATACTTTTGAAAATGGTATTTGAAATACTAGATACAAAATACGTTTCTTCTAAATACTTTTTAAAGATAAAATACTTTTTGAAAGAAATCCCAATTTTATTGAACTTAAGTTTATTACATGAATTATGAATAGATCTCGCAAATCTGACAAAATATTGTTACATGCCGTCAAAGATAAGCGCACAGCTGCCTATTGTAAGCGCAGTTTATTGTCTTCCCGGATTTAGTTATTCCTTTGTGTTTTGAATTTGTAATTAAGAAAAATATACTATTGTCTTTCTACTTGTTTTATAACCATCATTAGCGTCGAACTAATCCTTATTGTTATTGTTTTCGACTTTGTGGCCGTTCGCAGCTGTGCAAATTACTATTTCTCGGAAACTCAGTGTGCGCGGCCAATTTCTTTGTACTATGTAGTGAGTATAAGACAATGCCCGAATGGAGGGGCGGGCAGTCAAGCGACGACTACGAGACGAGTAAGACGTTTGTAGTACTCTCGATTAACGATATAGACGACGGACTTTACGCGTGTCGAACTGCATTGAATCATGCAGTGTGAACCGGTTGCATCCAGTTTTATTTGTATTTGTTTCATATGTGTTTGTACAGTTCTAATAAATTCTATAGTAGTTCCAACGGCATTTTTAATTCGAGTTCTGTAGCTCGTAACAATATTATATTTGAAAGGTTTTAGTTGAAACCAGTTCTTCAAATATTTTATCCCTCATTTTTCTTCGATGAGGTCTCAATATTATACCCTCAAAAGAGAAGCTACATAGGGGCAGAACTCGGCAAACAGGTGTTTTATTTGAAAAAATATTATTTTTATTGTAGGATAAACATTTAATTATAAAAGACAAGACAAAGGTATAAGAAACTATACTAAACTACAACGTCGGGAGTTTCCGAGTTCCTCGTCCACAGACAGCAGGGGCAAGGTGCTCGCGGAATGTACGATCGAGCTAGGTCTCGTGGTCCTTAACTGAGATCTGCTTACATGTGTATACGCCAGCGGGGTGGGTCCATAGTGGACATTACGTTTGCTAGCCCCGCTGTAGCAAACCGTGTCCAGGACTGAAGGGTACTGACGGGAGTGATGGTGCTATCCGACCACTGGTACATACGATTTAGCGTCTCCACCTACAGCTCGGGCTCTCAGGACCTGGAACCTCTCACAACCAAGGAATACCCACGCTGGGCTTTGAAACGTTTAGATCGGGAGGCGTTTCAAGAAGCCCTAGTCATCCAGCAGCAACAGTTACGGTTGCCGATGTCTGCAACGTGCGATGCGGCAATGCCGCGGGTACCAACCACCAGGTATACTGGTGAGGAGACGCGAAATAGCTACAATAACGCAGGCGGTGAATCTAAGCGCACTGCCTATACACCAAATGTAAGAGGAGGCGCCGCCGCGCCGACGATGCAGTGATCGTGGAGTCGAAGTTATACGAGGGATACAGAAACACCAAGAAGGTGCCTTAAAAGCCATTAGGGCATTCAAATCGGCGGCATGGGATAAACTGCTGGTCAGTCCAAATAAAGATCCCTGGGAACGTCCATAGCACATAGTGCGGAATAAACTCCGTCCATGGACCCCCCGCTGATCCAGCAATTGACTATTGACAACCATAGTAAATGTCTCTATGTCCTTGCAGGCTTTGAATACCTTCTGCTATTGATTTTGAACAGTCCACATATTCATTTAGAAAGTGCATTTAATTTTCCTTCCACGGAGGTAATTTCCGCATTTTCATGGTTTCACTAAGAAGTTTCTGCACTGCTAAAAGATCTTGTATGGAATTATAATAAGAGTTCCATCGTGTTCCACGTGGACATGTCTTTTGATAGGTTGATTGAAATTTCAAAGATGCGTTCAGTTTTATCTACACTATAAGCATAGAAAAAGAATACCTATACGGTGGCATAGTAAACGTAAAAAAATGCAAGTAATTATGACTAAAAGTATTTTAGCAAAAAAGTATTTTGGCAAAAAAAGTATTTACAAAATACTGAGATACTTGACGAATGGTATCTAAATAAAAAATACAAAATACATTTTTAAAAAGTGTCTATATACAAGATGAAAATACGTATACTTTCTTTTTGACATGATTAAATTTTAATTGAGCTCTTTCTATTTAATGAATAATAACAGTATTAACTTTAAACTAAAATATTTTTTTATTTTTACACAAAAACACCGCCCTCACCCGTAGAAAAACAAAAATCAAGAAATAATGCGAAATAAACGAAACAGTTCCGAGTTCCGACACGCTCGATGCGGCGGTTGCGACTTGTGCGCGAATCAGCTATAAACGAAGCATCACGGAAATCCCCGAAACCGTGATCGTCTTAGCCGACTAGACAGCCGATTAGTCGGCCTCTTTACAACCGACTAGTCGGCTAGTCCGCCAAAGTCATAATCGACACATCTCTAGAAATTTCTGTTTATTCGTGTATTCGGGCCCGTATGCGGTAATAGTTGTCATTGGACGATGAGGTCCGCTTGTGTAGTACTGGAGGTAAGGGTGACATCGTCACAGTAACAAAACCCCTAATAAAAAACAGAATAGGGGTACTGGAGAGTGGAGACTGCATTACTTTTGACATTTGCTTAGAAGGAGTGGTACTAAGCAGACATGTGTAAGTTCTCGCACCCTGCATGCTTTAGTAGGTACCAAGAGATGAATTTTATTGGACAATACACCGCATGCTGATATCAACCGAGTTATCGACTAATGTATTTGCATTATTACTTTATTTAGTTAATGTTGCAGTAAGCAATATTTAATGTGAGGATATTTATAAATGCAATGGATACCTATAAGTTCGGTTTATCGTCATCACAGCATGACCTGGGTGTTATAGATACAAAATTAACAGTCATATTTAAAATTAAAACAATAGTCATTTGATCTCAAATAGCGGCGATTGAATTTCATATTTATTCAAATATACATATTTTTAACTGACTTCAAAAAGGAGGAGATTCTCAATTCGTCTGTATGTTGTTTATTTTTAACTTTTTTGGTATATTCGTTACTCGATTTCTCCGTCATTTGTCTCCGTCATTTCGGGTTATACTCCTGAATTGATCCCATCGTCACCATATCAAGATCTGATGAGTGGATTCCAAGGAATCAGAGAAACACATGAAAATTGTTAAAAAACTTCTTCGTCAAAAGATATCTACGTTAAATGTAAACCGATTTTCAATTTTTCTTCTATATGTGAGTATAAGTGTACACTCCCAAGGTATTCCCACGGTCACTAAGTCAGGATCTGATTGGCGGTTCGCAAGGAACTCGAGAGCAACCCTTGTTGAAGAGCATGTACACCAAAGAGTGAGATGGCAAATTTGTATACGCGTGCCAGTTGTAAAATTTCAACAGGTGTTTAATATATTGTTAAGAGTATGAGACTCGAATTAAAATGCCTTTGGAATTAATATAGAATTTATTAGAACTATACAAACACGTATAACACAGATACAAATATAACCGGACGCAATAAGTCCAAATGTAATACACGATTCAATAACACGCCAAAGTCCGTCACTATATAGCTTATCGAATGTACACATGTCTTGACTTGCTTGTGACCATCGCTTGACTGCTTCACCCCTCCGTTCGGGCATTGTTTTATACTAAACTATACAATATGTCTCCACACACTCGACCCCGTAAACAATGATTTCCAAGAATCACACCTGGCTAAAGACTACCATAAAATATTACAATACACAATAGGCTGTTTTTCTAATTACATTTTTTAACACAAAGTAAACAAAAGAAGTCCAAATGCCAAAAAGGTAATAAACTGCAGGTATGAATTGTTTTTTGTCGGTCGTAACAATATTATTTCTAAAGGTATTGAAGTATTTGCGTAACTAAAAAGTAATAAATATTCTTTTAGCAAAAACAAAACCGACTTCACACTAAAAGTAAAAACTAAATATTTAACCGACATCTTTCTGCAATATCTTGAAGTCGGGGTCAAGTAAAACAAAATTACTATATTTTGTGAATCTGTTGTTGTTCTTTTATGTTTTACTTGGTACCGATTCAAGATGTAGAAAGAAGTCGGTTTTGTTTTTGTTATCGATAAAGTATACCCGATGAACGTTACTTACCTAAATTATGTATTCGACCCACAGAGTGTCTCACACGAATAAAATATTCATCTTAGTTTCAAACTGCTAAAATATCAGTTTCGTAGTATCTCATGTTCACGAATATTTAAGTTTTAAAAATTTTTAAAACAAAATTCTCAGCTAAACAGTAGGTATTACGGGGGTAGACAGTTTTAGCGGACGACTAGCAATATCTAAAATATTATAAGATTTCCCCTGGAGGTGAATAATCTCAGAGTAAACATAAACAAATCTATAAAACGTTGCAACAACGTCTGTGGACAATGTATATAATGACTGATTGTTGTCTCAAAATGCTGCAGTTTTATGACGGTGTACTGACCTTTTTAAGATCTTAAAGTTACTTCGTCATGCTGTCTAGACCCTCAGACATTTTTATAGCACATCAAGAATGGTCGGGCAATCTAGTTATTACATTTATTTCTGAAAGCCATAAAATTGAGTAAAATGATATTTACTTAGTCTTCGCCACTAAAGCGTAGGAATTAATTTTTTAAACAGGGTTCCGTGGCCTTTTGGCAAGGACGGAAAACCTTTATGCATGTTGACAATTATTATATTCGTTATGTCATATTTGTACATGTAACCAAGGGAAGAAATAGAATTTTAGGTAATGACGTAATTAAATATTATTTATGCGTACTTTTCTTTGATGTTTTGGGGCATTTAGAAATCTTAACAATATATTTTAATAAGATTAAATATTTATTTTACACTTCTTGTATTACCTATTATTTATTATTATGAGAAGTATCAATTTCGAGTATTACATTCGGACCTGCACCACTGAATAGCAGAGCTTAATACGTCTAGGAGGTTACTTCGTGATTTTAATCAAATAAATAAAAAATATTTTCGAACGTTAGTAAACTTACTTTTAAACAGATAATTTGAACAGATTATCATATCAATCATCGGTTCGTTTACGAGTATTATTCTGGAATACGGACCTTAAAAATTTTGCAAGAGCCTGGGACAATTATCAAAGGACTGGTGGCTCGACTTCCTGAGGGGTACTATGCATGCCAATTGATTCCCAATTAGCGATGCCGATTACCTTGCGAAATGGATAACAGAAAGTATTAACGTGGATCTTGGTTCGGAAATTGACCTTTTAGTCACAACCAGGGTTTGGCTTTAGAAAGAACGATCATATTATACGATTTGGGTTTACGCGTGATAAGACCAGCATAACTATATAACGTTTCTAGAGTAAACTTTTAAAGATTTTAACAATCGCAATTTACTCTTCCAACTCGCATGTTTCGGGTCTAAAAACGAATATAGTACACGATTAGGCATCTGTTTTGCAGTTTGACAAATAAAATTACATGTTACCACCTACAAGATTTAACGAGTACATATATGTATGTTGTCAACATTAGAACATTAGCACTGATGAAATTTACCAGGGTGAATCAAAAAGTCCTTAAAAGTTGTATGCATACATATAAAACCTTTTTGGGGAAGTTCGATATTTATCTGTTAAAGAGTATTAATGACACAATATTTATGCCAACTGTTGTTTTTGTCAATTTGTTCGTACGTAATAAATTGTTTTGTGCAACAAGTTGCTAAAAATGCAAAATTATGGATAAAAGCGAGTTACGTGCTGTGATAAAATATCTCAGCTTGGAAAAAATGTCTACGAAATATATTTTTTTCGGACATTCAGCAGATATTAGGAGATGATGCTGTACCCTATGGCTATTCTACGGTTGCGTACTGGATGGCTGAATTTAAAAGTGGTAGATCAAGCTGTAAAGATGACCCGTGTTCTGGGCAGCCGTCAACCTTCGTTACGAAGGAAAATGTCAAAAAGGTTGAGAATCTGGTTTTGGAAAATAGAAGAATAACTATAAAACATATAGCTGAGATTCTAAAGATATCTTTTGGTAGCGTTCAATCCATCTTAATTGATTTATTGGGGTACAAAAAAGTGTTGGCAAGATGGGTGCCACGAATGTTAACCGACAAAAACAAAACGCGACGTTTGGAAATTTGTAAGCGTAATCTCGAAATGTTCCAGCGTGATTCGGATAATTTTTGCCGTCGCCTTGTCACCATGGATGAAACGTGGGTCCACCATTTCGATTCTGAAACTAAGAGACAAATAATGTCTTGGAAAAGAGCCTCTCCATCCATTAAGAAATTTTGAGTTGCTCCTATCGCTGACAAAGTTATGGCCTCAGTGTTTTGGGATAGTCAAGGAATTCTTTCTATTAATTACATACCATAAGGCCAGATGATTACTAGAACCTACTATGCAAATTTAATTACGAAAGTGCGTGAAGCGGTTAAAGAAAAACGTGGTGGAAAACTGGCGTTGGGCGTGTTGTTTCTTAACGATAACGCTCTCGCTCATCGATTGGAAGTTGCGCTCAACGCAATCCGCTGTGCTGGCTTCAATCTTCTTGACCACCCACCATATTCTCCGGACTTAGCCCCAAGTGCTTTTCACTTATTCCCAAAATTGAAAGAGGAGATTCGTGGAACCAAATTTCACGATAATGACGCGGTTATGGCTGCCGTACAGTAGTTTTTCGAGACTCAAGAAAATCATTTTTTTTCGCAAGAAATAAGGAAGTTATAAACGCGTTATTCTAAATATATTGCACTGGATTATATAGAAAAATAAAAATTTTGTTTAAATTTTTGCATTTTTTAATATTGATTCCAAAAGCTTTTTGATTCACCCTCGTAGTTGCCTCGTGGAAAATTAAGTTCAATTATGATATTACTTGTATATCAATTAAATTGCTTAATATTGTGTTTGGCAGGTGTTCGCAGAGCGGCCATGCGTATACAGCGCCGTTTTGAAAGGTGGGTCCTCTTCAATGTCTATTGACACGTACGTTAATAATTTTACCTTCTAGCGATCGACCTGCAGTCTATTGCTAGCAAGTTATTCAAATTACTAACAATTACTAAAATTAAGTATTTCCTATGTTGTTTTATTAAATCAGGTGTTTTCGTAGTACCACTAAAGACTGCACGTGATTTTTTTATCTTTGTTGACTATTCACTAAACTTTTCCTATATCGCTAACAGCCTCGAAGCTATACTATAAGTACCCGGGATAAGATACCAATTTTGCGACCTAAACAAAACTTATTTTGTAGAAAGAGACAATTAATTATATGCGTGATTAAGTGGCCAGCTTCTTCGACATTGCTTTGTTTTCTCGGTTTCTTACTAGCCATTAAAATTTACCTAGTAGTAGCAAATTCTTTTATTAGCGATTATCGCTTATTCATATTGAGTTAGAGTAAGTTTGTAAACTTCTTTAAGGTTCTTAAAGAAGCCTTGAAAGTTACTCTAACTCAATATGAATAAGAAAGTACATAAATGTATTACATGTATGTAATGTGTGTGCTAGTTCAAAGTACCTATGTAGTTCATCCCTTAAGCGCAAAACAGATATCCTCAGTTCACCAACGTGGTTGATTGTCTAATCTGGAGTATATAATTAAGGACAATTCTTCTTAACTCGACACAGGATCCCTTCATACTGTTACGACCTAGTGCCGACGAAAGTAGATTCACACCTGCATACCATAAAAGCACACTTTATTACTTTTTGGCATTTGGACTTCTTTTGTTTACTTTGTGTTTAAAATTTGTGATTAGAAGAACAACAGCCCATTGTGTATTGTAATCTTTTATGGTAGTCATTAGCCAGATGTGATTCTAAGAAATTCGGTCCGCGCGGTCAGGTAGACATATTGCGTTTGTGCAGCATAAAGCAATGCCCCAATGGAGAGATCGCCAGTCTAGCGATGACCACGAGCGAAGCAAGACGTGTGTACCACATTCGGTAATCTATTTAGTGACGGACTTTGCGCGTTTTATGGAATTACGATCTCGTGCATTACGTTTGGACTGGTTGTGTTCAGTTATATTTGTACCTATGTTATACGTGTTTGTATAGTTCTAATAAACTCTATAAATAAATCTGCAACTCGTAACAATACACTAAATGTTATGAGTTTTGCAAGTGCTGTGTGTGTGTTTATTTGTGCGTGTTTCAACCACTATATATTTTGGAAATATGATAAATGAAACAACTTATTTATAAAAATATATACTTATCATTAAAATTGCATGACAATGTGGATGTAGTTGCAATTTATTGCAATATCAATGATAAATAGCTACAGCAAAGTAATTACGTAGATACCTATGTAAATAATAAGCAAAAAAACTCTGAACATTTAATATATATATGAAATAAATCCTTTATTTAAGTAAAATACTAAAAACCAACGCGTAAAGTACCCAGAATGCTAGTAAATATAATTATGTAAAGAATATGCTTTGTTGTTGTATTATTTATATACCTACATAATCACTTGTAATCATAATTACAGTTAAACATATTATCAATTAATTAAGACCTCTTGACGCAGGGATTAATTATACACATTTTGTAATTAATTTAATTTTATGTGATCAGTTTCTCAAATTATTAAATGTAATGCCTCCTGTACATTAAGCTCTTATTGATGCTGCCCGCGTAACCGCAAATAATTCACAAAATACTTCTGTGGCAGCATCGCAGGAGTGTTTACATGCTGTTCCTATACTTATTTCGCGCTAGACTGTGGACAATGACAGATGTCAAAATAGTAACTATTACTAGCTTCGACGCTTTGCCTATTTTTATCAAATTATGTGTTTTTGAATAGTTATATATCATACAAAAAATAAACATTCATCAGCCTTGTAGAAGATGGTATCTGATACCAATTGATCGTAATTAGCTGTTTAATGTCCAAGCGCTCTGCGGTAAGTGGGCATGAGAACAATATGTAAATACGTAATTGCGCTCGCGTTGTCCGTCCTTTGGCTTTCGCATAAAAACTGACAACGAGGATTGTGTAGGGCAGTGGCAGCGGGCACAGCAGGGGCAGGACGAGTGTTGTAATACACACACTCGCGCCGTCTATTTTCCTCGTCGCTTCCTGTTCACTACCATGGCAATAGGCATAATATAAATGTATGGTTATACAAGAACAACGTGGAAGTATTTCTCTATGCAGTTTATTACATTGTAAGAAGTTTTTACATTTACCGTAGTATATACTTACCTACCGTTAGATAACCCTTTAGTGGGTAGTGACGACCTTTCGACACGTTGAATAAATATTTGATGGATATTATAGCAATGTTCATAATTTTCTAATTAATTAATTCGATCATGTTCGATATTGTTATCATCGGGTGTCAATAAATGAATTACAAAGTTTTGTGTATGCATGCACTTATAAGTAGTTTATAGAGTTGAAGTTAGCCAACCATACCTACCATAAATGTTGAATTAATTTTATTATGTTATTTTTTATTAAAATTGGTATCTAAGAATATATAGATGCGTAAATATAACTTAATTTTTCGAATATATTATTATACTCTTTAAAAGTCGCTTTTTTGATGTTTTATACATAATATGTATTTCTTCTTCACGGCTCTTGGAATGATCCGTTTTAAGTAAATGAAAACCGGTATATATAGGTATATACGTACCTACATATGCAATGGCCGGATTATTATAATGGGATCTGATACATATTATATGAATTTTCAGTAATAGAAATGACGACAAGATAATGAATTATTCTGCCTAACAAATCATGATAGCTTCCGTTAGATATTGATTTTGAAATCTATGCGAGCGTAGCCGCGAGAAAATAATCAGTTAATGAAACCCCAGTTCATAATTCCACGGAAAAAATATAAAGAAAGAAATGTCACTTTATGTTAAAGTCAAAGTGACGGTTCAGGTGTAATAAACATTTTTATGCATTTATTTTTATTTACGTGTAAATCATATTCGTCACCACACTTACCAACACAAATTCAACATGAAAGAAATTGTATACAATAATGTTCATCATTTAATTGAAATATAATTATAATTAATATTCTAGATAGGTATTTAGTTTTTATTCAAAGATAAAAAGGCGGAGAGGAAAAAAAGATAGGCGGAAAAAGGAAAAAGGACGTAATAAAGAATATTATAACAATGAGTAACAGAAATAAAAAAAAAGTGTGCGTCTCGGGACGCCCGACAGCAGTGATAACTTAAACTAATCTAAGTTGAACTAATTAATATTGAAATTGTTTAACTTGAGAAAAGCTTAGGTTATTACTTAAATTTTATGTATATAGCGCGTAGGTTAGAGTGAGAGAGGAGGAGCCTGCCTACCGCTGCCGTATGCGTGAGAGAAAGGGAAGCCAGACAGACTGGCGCCGTAACGCGCTATGTAACGAAGCGTTTTACCCTCCCATAAGAAGTTATTACTTCAACAAAACTTAGCGATAATTATGAAAAGCAGCGACTATAGTAACAAAATATCAAAAACAAACAAGAGTCCAAGAAATGAAATAGGAATTAACAAAATGGCGAAAAAGTTGTCAAACCAGAAAAATTACCAGTTAAAAATTAAAAAACTGACTTTAAGAATTTTTTATTTACTATTACTTAATATTTAAACTTATTAAAAGATCAATAACATAATGTTGCTAAAATATTTAATGCCACATATAACTTGTTCAATAAGTAAAAATACATTGTTTTTTACATATTTACGCAATCTACTACCACATGGCTATTTTTTTCCTAGGTTGATACTTGTTTACATTATTTCCGTCGAATTATAGACCAGGGCTTAGGAAATTATTGTAATACTAGAGTTTACCCCACGGTTAAGCCGCGGGTCAAACTCTAGTGCGTGCCTCTAATTTAAAGAGCAAGCATTAATACAGGTTACATTGTATTAAATTTTTATGTTAGTACTATTTGCCTCCGGGAGATTTACTTCATTTTATATCGCAAACTATCCCATCTCCCGGGATGAAAAGTATCTATCTATGTCGATTTTCGGTATTAGATATATATACAAAATTACAGCAAAACCGATCCAGTTCTCTAGTAGTTTTTTTGTGAAAGCTTAAAAGATAAACAGACCGAGTTACTATCGCATTTTTTTATAGATGATGATTTTTCTATAAACTTGAGAAAGGAATGGTTTCCCATACAAACTTTCATCCCCTATTTCAATCCGTTCTAGTTTTATTTTTACGATAAAAAGTAGTAGCCTGTATAAGTTTTGTCTATCATCTTTACACTACAAAACTTATGAATATGATCAAATTGACATCACAAACAAAAACAAAACCTATCCTTCTTTCTGGGCTAACCCTTACATAAATCTATCGCAAAATCTATTCCTTATCCGGGATGAAAATACCCTATGTCCATCCTAGATATTAAACTTACATACTTATATATACCGAGTTTCAGTCAAATCGGTCCAATAGTTTTTCCGTGAAAGCAATACAAATAAACAGAAAAATAAAGTTTTATCTCGTAAACTATCCAGTTTTTGGGATAAAACGTATCCTATGTTCATCCTCAGCATCGAAAATATATGTAAGTACTGGAGTTTATCCCGCGGCAGCGCCGCGGGTCAACCTCTGGTGCGTGCGTGCCTCTTGTTTAAAGAAGTTACCTACAACACAGGTTACATTGTATTAAATTTTATATTAGTGGTATTTGCCCCCGGAAGATTCGCTTCATTTTAAATCGCAAACTATCCCATCTCTCGGATAAAAAGTATCTATGCCTAATTTTCGGTATTAAAACTACATATATGTACAGCAAAATGACCAAATCAACCGATTTGGCTGAAACTCAGCATGAACATAGGATAATTTTTATCCCGAAAATGGGATATTTTCCGGGATAAAAATATATTTGTCTCCTTGTTTGTTACGCTTTTACGGAAAACTATTGGACCAATTTGGCTGAAATTCAGTATAAATGTTATTTTAATACCGAAGGTGGACAAGGGAATAGAATAGACTAGAATATACTTTATTGCACACAATGTTACAAATTAAATTCGTACATACAATCGTAATGATAAGTAGGTACAATGGGCGGTCTTATCGCTGGGATAATGGGATACTTTTCGTCCCGAATAATGGGATGTTTTGGGATAGATTTATGTAAAGGTTATCCCAAAAAGTAGGATAGGTTTTTTTGTGATTTTCCATTTTCATCATTTTGGTAATTTTTGACATTTTGGTCGTTTTGGTCATTTTTGTCATTTATGTAATAGGTTGGGGAAAAAGTCTTCGCATATAGTTTGTATGAACTTGTAATAAGATCAATTTGGCTATAACCATTTGTGTCTGGCTGGTTTTGGTATCATTAAAAAGTTTTAATTTTAAAGAAGACAATTCCAAATTGAAATTAGGAAAATGTGTAATAATAATAATAATAATAAATTGCCCCTCATAATAAAATACCGTCAACATAAATTTTCCACTCTAGACGCTGCATTCACTTGGTTTAGGCCCGTGGATGTGGTTCAAACTAGCCAAAGTGCTAAGAAAAGATTACCTTTCCAAAATAATAATAACACACTTGCATCTAATAAATGGCTTAAAGTAGGTAGTTTATTTCCAGAAACTGAAGGATTTATGATAGCAATACAGGACCAGATTATTAACATAAAAAATTACAGAAAATACATAATTAAAGACCCTACAATAACAAACGATAAGTGTCGCAAATGTCACACACAACCAGAAACCATCCAACACATAACAGGAGCATGCACAACCCTTACACAAACAGACTATACACACAGACACAATCAGGTAGCAAATATCATTCATCAAAAACTTGCAGTCAAATATGCACTCATACAAAACACAAACATTCCATATTACAAATGTACTCCCCAAACCATTCTAGAAAACATTACACACAAGCTCTACTATGACCGGGCCATTCTCACCGATAAGACAATTCACTACAATAGACCAGATATCACTTTACAGGACAAAATTAACAAAATCACTTACCTTATTGACATTGCTGTTCCTAACACACACAACATACAAAAAACAATAACTGAAAAAATAAGCAAGTACGCAGAACTCAAAGATGAAGTGAGCAGAATTTGGCGACAGGAAAAAGTATACATAGTACCCATAGTTCTCTCCACAACAGGCATTATTCCCAACCATCTTCTCTATAGTCTAAAACTATTGGACCTCAAAGAAACCCTCTACATAACTCTCCAAAAAGCCGCAATCTTGAATACATGTAGAATAGTTAGAAAATTCTTGCAGATAGACGAAAACGAAATTGCCCCTCATAATAACATACCGTCAACATAAATTTTCCTCACTACACTCTGCATTCACTTGGTTTAGACCCGTGGATGTTGTTCAAACTAGCCAAAGTGCTAAGAAAAGATTACCTTTCCAAAATAATAATAATCGGCAGACAAACACACACACTGTATATCCCCAAATTAAGCAAGTTACGCTTGTGTTATGGGTAATATACAACGGACCACTCTGGGGCCGATCCCAGACACCCAGACCATAGTAAATAATGGAGAAAATACGTTTTCCGAAATTTACTATACCAGGAATCGAACCCGGAGCCTCTGTGTTGCAGTGAGGTAAGCTGGCAAAGGCTTAGCCCGCTCAACCACAGAGGCCGTCAAGATTGATTGTTTGAAGTGTGATTTTCATTTGTTTTTCTTATTGTTAAAATGAGTGAATCTAATGAAGAAATTCGATACATTTTAAAATTTTACTACAAAAAAGATAAAAATGCAACACAAGACGCGAAAAAAAATTGTGATGTTTATGGACCTAATGCAGTATCTGTGAGAGTAGCGTAAATTTGGTTTAAGCGTTTCCAATCCGGAAATTTTGATATCAAAGATGCACGTCCTGTTACGGACAAAATTGATGCCATTCTTGAAAAAGTGGAGCAAGATCGGCATATTAGTAGTTACGATGTAGCTGGAGAACTGGGAATTGACCACAAAACGGTTTTGGCGCATTTGAAAAAAGCTGGGTACACAAATAAGCTCGATATTTGGGTGCCTCATGAGCTCACTGAAAGAAACCTAATGAACTGTGTACTCATTTGTGATTCTTTATTACGACGTAATGAAACCGAACCATTTTTGAAGAAGCTGATAACTGGTGATGAGAAGTGGCTCACGTACGACAAGAACGTGCGATAAAGATCGTGGTCAAAGGCTGGTCAGGCTTCACAGACAGTGGCGAAACCCGGGTTAAACAACTTCGCTACCAACTCCGCATATATGCGGGGTATCGGTCGCGCGTGGAGGGCCAGCCCCTCATACGTGCGGGCTACGTCTGTTGAATTTCTATTAAACTTGAAAAATATAAAAATATTTTGGCCATACAGGTGTCACCAGAAATTTTCAGCCGGCAGCGAAGTTGTTAACTCGCAACAAGGTGATGCGGTGTGTATGGTGGGATTGGAAGGGCATTATTCATTATGAGCTGTTACCACCAGGCAGGACCATCGATTCTGAACTTTACTGCGAACAACTGATGAGATTAAAGCAAAAAGATGAGAGAAAGCGGCCGGAATTAATCAACAGAAGGGGTGTGGTTTTTCACCATGATAACGCTACACCTCACACATCTTTAGCCACTCAGCAAAAATTACGAGAGTTTGGCTGGGAGGTGTTAATGCATCCGCTGTATAGTCCTGACCTTGCACCTTCAGATTTTCACCTGTTTCGGTCTCTGCAGAATTCCTTAGGCAGTGTCAGGTTAACATCACGAGAGGACTGCCAAAACCACTTTTCGCAGTTTTTTGATCAGAAGCCCCAAAATTTTTATAGCAATGGGATCACGTCCCTACCTACAAGATGGCAAAAAGTTATCCAACAAAATGGCACTTACATACTTGAGTCAAATGTAAATAAACTTTATAAAAAAACCTTTTGAATTTTTATATAAAATGCGAAGAAACTTTTCCCCCAACCTAATACTTTACAGATAGATAGACGGGGGATAGATAAATAAAACTAGAACGGGTTGAAATAGGGGATGAAAATTTGTATGGGAGAACAATCATTTCTCAAATTTATAGATATAAAAATTCATCATCTATAAAAAAATGCGATAGTAATCTATTTATCTGTTAAGCTTTCACGGAAAAACTACTAGGAGTACTGGATCCGTTTTGCTGTAATTTTGTTGTGTAGTTTTAATACCAAAAATGGACATAAATACCTTTCATGTCGGAGATGGAATTGTTTGCGATATAAAATAAAGTGAATCTTCCGGGGGCAAATACCAATAAAAAATTTAATACACTGCTCTTTAAATAACAAGTACGCACCAGTGTTTGAACCGCGGCTACGCCGCGGAGTAGACACTAGTTTGTAATAAATTGTAATTTTATAATAAGTATTATTATAAAATTAAATGAATTAATTGCAACTTTGTAACTTAATCTATGTTTACTTCTTGAAAAGTAGGAAGTGCTACTTTTGGCAGTTGCATTTACTTCGGTTTGCCAAGTATGCCGCCTGATCGTCTCATCTAGTAGTAATAACGTTCCTGCACTGAATTGTCATCGTCGACGTCCTTTGTTTCGCCGTTTTTGCGTAATAAAGATAGTAATGTTTTCAGTAAGTTAGTCTATACTAAAATTATAGTCTTAGATCATTATAACTTTATGATTACAGTACAATTTTTACTTATCACATACAAATTACTGCAGTGCAACGAACTGTTTGATTTTACGTAAACATATGTTTTGATCAATAAAGATTTATTATTAAAAGAAAAATCTTCTATGGTTTTAAGTAACATAATTGTTTTTCTAATAAATTTATAAAATCATCTGAACAACTCTACTGTATAAAAACGTTTCTTCGATCAGGTATAATTCTTTGGCAAAATCAGCAACGACTCTGGTTGGATAAATATTTCAATCAAGTTAAGCCAAACTTGAATAGACGAAGCAAAAGGTGTAGTAAGTAAATCATAAAGCTTATCTTTAGGATAAGTACCCTGTAATCACAATAACTGCAATAATAAATTATATATAATTAGATAATATATAGTGCATATTTCATTAACATTTCAAAATGATTACCTATGTAAAATTTATTAATCTCGCTCTACTATTTGTCCATATTTATCCTATCGGGATAGGTTACGTCGATAATTATATATTAGTATCTTTGATGGAAAGTTACTGGTTTATAATAGGAGAACTATGTGGCACTATAATAGTTTCAATTATTTCTTGCTAAACAGAAAATATTTATAAATTAATCCATTGTAATATGTGTACTGTGTAGTAAAATATTATCTACTTTGTTTATATTAGATGCGTTAATTAGGACTGTGTGTGACGACCGTCAGCTGCGATTTACACCAAGGGTATCCTGACTTGAGCATACAAGAGTTTCGCGTGCACCCTTTCGCTATAAAATATGTTAAGTGTGAGTTTGTTATGCTAGGGTCGTAGATAAGCTGTTGTACCAAAACCCTAGCTTAGAGTATTACAATGGACATTGCGCCAGTTTTAGTATTTAACAGTTGCCTCGAGTACTAAACCACCTCGGTATTCATTCCCGTGCAGGCTGCAGTTGGGTGTGCAAATATCATTTGTATCTCGTAACCCACAAAAGATGTGAGAACTAAATTGCATTGTGCGATTCAAAGTGGCTAACGCCAATGTACTCTTTCTATCGAGTAGCATTTTTTTATTTATTAACTTTCAGATGCACAGGTTAGGGGGGTAGGGATAGATAGTATATGAAAATTTGCACAACAATATTACCGATATAACTTCCATGAGCCCTTCCCAAAAAACTAGTAAACCTGAGCTAGGTACTGGAAGATTTATATACTAATATTATTCCGCTATTTAAAAAACCCAAAGTTGTTTATGAAACTCAAAACCTCGTTTAAAAATTGTTATTAGATTTTTTAAACGAAATTATTGTGTTTTATTCAGATCAAATGAAACAATATCAAACCATAGAATGTTGTACAAAGAAGTTTGTAACGTGTGGTGTAAAATCTATACGCAATATGAAGAGGAGCTTCAAACGAACCTATATATATATATATATTACTAGCTCATCCAGTATTTGACACGTGAGTTTATTGTGTGTCGAATCTTTGTGCATTGTGTGTCAATATGTGTTCATGTTGCTGCGCAGTACGAGCAAAGTAAATAGAGCTAACTATCCACTTGAGATAATTTACTTGCGTCTGGACAATCACCCACAGGGTCTTCATTTTGTTAGACTTGATTGAAGGCTGCCACTTAGTTTAAGAAGACAATTCTAAGCTCTCTTAGCTTCGAAATCACTTTAAACTTTCCACTAACGCGTGTAATATTCTCACAATTAAATTAATCCTTTTTTGAGTTGACTATGTTTTTGGCTCCTCCCGCTTTTCGGAGAGGAATATGGCGACGATGCCTCGGGACTCGCATTCGACCACTCTAGGCCACGAAGGGTCTGGGGAAAATAGCTAAGTCGACGCAACCACCATGGCTGTGATCGGCTTATTCGCGTCTTATAGCGGGAAGGTCCCATACATTTTTCCCGAAGGATAAATAAACCCTTTATCGAGCTTCTTACTCTGCGATGAGCTGAACGCGCGGAACATTACGAGCACTGACAACAGTTACCAAATATGGATCGTCTCTAACACTCGAAAAAGTTAAATACGCTCGGAGCAACATATTTAAAGTGGTTGATGTATGATGACCTCCAATTTTTATTTCTGTACAAACAAATAGCGATTGTTAATAAAAACAATCTTTATTAAGCTTATCAGCAAATAGTCGTCATGGTGTAATAACAAGTCATGTCATATGTCAATTCACACCAAACTGTTAGAATTATCGTTTTTACCAATAAGTACTATTATTGACGTTAGGTAGATAGGTATATAATTATGTAGACATAAATTATATTATTTTCACTTTAGTTCTTTTTTTGTAATAAAAATGAAGTAAAATTTTGAAGAATATGAAGTCAGATTGTTTCATGATCAATTATGATAATACAGTTCAAGTAAACCCAATCGAAACTTGATCGTTTTAATATAAAAAGTTTTTGAAGTCTAATAATACTTCTACAGTTACTCTACAGTAGATGGCCTAGCTGATGGAAAGCGTTTATTCGCATTCATTGACATCCGGAGCACCATTTTCTAATTCCAATTTTCTGTTGGCTTCAATTTTTATAATTGCTGAATTTCTTGAAATCATTGCGTACAGGAGCGTAATGATTGAAATAGTTAGGGATGAGCGACCAGCCAATGGCGAGAAGTGCGGTGATAAAAATTGACATGGATACCATTCTCAACAAATTAAAATGCTCGAATACATAAGCATTGTAATAATTATTTCATATGTATATCATATAACTAATATTAATCCAAGTTAAGTAATTACGAGATAACAATAGTAGTTAGGCGATTCTTAGTGATCAGGGTATCAAGTTTTGTGGAGAACTGTTAGTGTGTGTGGCCATGCGGTTAACCGCAATACTTGACATCAAATATCAGCTCTCGGTAACTATTTACAACTGCATTACAATTGAGGATATTAATAGCAAAGTTTGCTTGCGACTTTGTACGCGTTGCAATATAAGCAACACTCAGCGTGTTTAAAATGGCCACTCTCGCAGAATCATATCAAGAATATGATCAAATGAAAACTTTATGCAATTTTTTACACCTATTGATGTGTCTAGAGTGTACATCTTTTTTTTCTTTTTTCTTGCCTAAAGTAGGCAAACAGGCAGACGGCTCGTCTGATGGATAGTGGTTACCCTGATGTTGCAAACGTCTATAGTGGTTACCTATAGACGATTGATCAGTGGTGTCGCCAATGCGTTACCGACCTCTAAGAAACTTTATAATGCCCTTCTTAAAAACCCCATATTACGCAAGAGGAAAACCGTGGCGGGAAGTTCCCTTCAGATCATCGTTGTACGCGGAATAACTGTTCTAGAGAACCGTTGCGTAGTTGAGCGTTGGAGCTCTAGGAAATGGTGGTGAACATCCCGTCGTTGACGAGCTAAGCGGTTGTAGAAGGCGTTGGCACCAGATCAAACAATTCCTCGGAACACTCCCCGTTATAGAGGTGATAGAATACGCAGAGGGAGGCGAAGTCTCTCTGATGGCTAAGCGGTTTTAAACCGCCTGTTAATATAGGATCGTCGACGATACGAACGGCGCGACGCTGGATGGAGTCGAAGGGGTCAGTCCGGTAAGCAGGTGCTCCGGTCTATAGATGTGAGCAGTACTACATATGCGATCTGACTTGCGCTTTGTAGAGTGCAAGTCGTTTCCGTGGGGTGAAGTACTGCTTAAACCGGTTTAGCACACCAAGCTTTTTAGAGGCAAGTTTGACCTTGCCTTCCAGATGACCCCGAAATGGTACGTCGTTCCTTATGTCGACTTCAAGGACATAATAGTATTTGAGATCGGGAGGGGTGTTCCTTGGAATTATGGCGCATTGACAAATGGGGTTTTTTTGGCTGAGAACGCGTAGACTTGTGTCTTCGTGGGGTTAAAATGGACAAGATTTTGTGGTCCCTATTCAGAGACTCGCTCCAAGGAGTTCTTTACTTCGGACACAAGTCTGACCCGACTCTCTTCTACCAGCGACTGAGGGGCATTGGCTCGACGGGTGTATCTGGCATCACCGGTACTGTCATCCGCATTACAATCAATATTCTCTATAGACAACAAGTCCTTGATATACAGGATAAACAGTGTCGGCAACAATACGCAGCCATGTGGTACACCAGCATTGATAGGGTTGGTGGTTGAGCAGCAACCGTCGACAGCGACTTTGATGCTGCGCGTACCAAGAAAGCTGGATAGCCAGTTGAAAAGCCTCTCGGGTATCCCGTATGAGAGCTGCTTCGTGAGAAGTGCCCTATGTAAAATCCATACAAAGGCCTTAGCGATATCAAGGCTGACTGCCAGGGCTTCTCCCTTGCTTTCAATGGGTTCAGCCCAACGGTGGGTACGGTATACCAGAAGATCCCAAGTGGAACGAGCATGATGAAAGCCATATTGTCGATCGTTGAGTAGCTGAGAATCTTCCAGGTAACCCAGGAGCTGCACGTTGATAATTTGTTCCATCACCTTTGAGAGCAAGGAAGTTATCGCTATAGGTCGGTAGTTGGACGGGTCAGTCCTATCACCTTTTTTGGGTATAGGTTGAACTAGAGCAACCTACCACGAAGACGAGACACAGTTGGTAGTATAAGAGAGTGTAAACAGACGGGCCAGGACTGGAGATAGCTCTGGAGCACAAGTCCTGAGCGCGACAGCGGGTATACCGTCCGGCCCGGACGACTTATTGACGTCGAGGGAGCTAAGAGCTCTACGAACCGTTTTCTGTGTAAAGCGAACGTCTTTCATAGAGCTCCCACACCGCGGAATAGTAGGCGGGGTTGCTCCTCCGTCGTCAAGAGTCGAATTGGCCGCAAAGATGTTGCCCAGGAGTTCGGCTTTATCTTTTGCGGTATGAGCCAGTTGGTCATCCGCTGTGCGCAACGATGCAAAAGACGACAGCATTACCCTCGACAGCTTTGGCGAGCGACCAAAATGCTCGCGTTCCAGATGGAAAGCGAGCAAGCCGCTCGCCTATTCTGCCGATACGCTCAAACTTTGCTCTCGCAAGCCACTTTATGAGGGACCAGGTGACGACATTGTATCCCTTTTTTAGATCGGTACATCTGTGTCAGATTCACTACACGTTCTTCCAAAAGTAACTGTATTAAGAATACATAAATAATTATTGATTATAATACGTGTTTAAATACTATATCCAATTTTTTTTCTACAAATCACAGATAATATAATCTTTGGAAACTTCGAGTTTTTGTAAAATTACGGAATAAGTAATGTCCACGGGTGCCAAGTCTGCTATTACAATCGTATTGGAATAGTCGATCACTGGCGTCATAATGACAACATAATAGTTACTTATGTTCCGGATTATGACGCCAGTGAAATACTATACCGACATTATTGTAATAGCAGACTTGGAGTCCAGATGTGTGGTCCACCATATTGAAAAAAGATAATAAATACATTGATTTTTTCATGTACCTTTAGCGCTTTCGTGGTGGCACCGCTAGCACTCCGCCACCACGCCGCAGCCACGCCGCCACGTGTTACTATTATGTGAATTTCTGTATATATTCAAGCATTCTCCGCCCGCCCTCATATACCGCCGCCCCACCGCTGAAGACCGCTTGACAGCGAAATGCAGCGGCGTCGTCATGGCGATAGGAGTGTCGTGTACACATGCGTTTCTTCCTATATTAAAAAATAGGTTACATAATTCATATATGAACAAGATTGTTATCCATTAAAATATTTCATTATTTAAATAAATAAGTACCTCTTTTGACTCAATGTCGGTTATTGTTAACTCTTAACACCTAGATTTATATGTGTGGACCTCGCTAATATTTACGTCGAGATCTCAATATGTGACAAGTTAAACAAAACCTGAAAACTTAATTCTCGGGATTAACATAATGTACGACCTCTGAGTAAATAACAAACGTTTCTTTGAACATTTTTCTTGATCTATTGAAACAATATACTATATTATTCCCTGATAATGATGATTTCGCGGAAACTGACCCATTTCCAATATATAAAGGACCTCCATCCCCGTTATAGTATATAATTATACGCTAGATAGTACTCTGTTCATTCGGAAAGCAGCGAAGAAGAAACAAATAGAAACACATATAACATCCAAACAAAAATACTTTTTCAATACGTAGTTAAATATCACAGCCGGGTCTCACTTACATTCTGTTAAAAAAGTATCGGGAATGGATGATTTGTTTATGGTTCCAAATTCAATTTTTTGTTTTTTTTGTTGTTAAATTGACACAACTGTTTTTTTTTTATTTTGAGTTGCATCGGTCATTAAATTAAATACAGTGCTGTTTTTAGTTAGATCATATCTAATGTGTATTGCGAATTTCATAATGAACAAAATCATGGAACAAAGAGTTTATCTTAAATTTTGCATCGCCAATGGAACTTGGCTAATACCATCTAGGCAACTCAACAAATACCATCGAACAACCACCTGGTTCACTAGATATGGCTCCAGCCGACTTCTTTCTTTTTCCTAAACTCAAATTACCACTTCGTGGCACCCGTTTTTATTCGGTAGAAGACATAAAGGAGAATTCGCGACGAGAATTTTTTTCATTTTTTTATTGCAGGAGTTCAGCAGACAGGCAGACGGCCCACTTGATGGAAACCAGTCACCATCACCTATGGACATTTGCAACACCAAAGGTGCTACAAATGCGCTGCTGCTCTCTTAAGGGAGACTGGTACCTGGTCGCTAATGCCGGAACACAACTCAAGGTTGTTATGGCGACATACTTTAGACCAGGGGTGGTAATCATCCAGTCGGGCAAAAGCCCTGCCACCTGGCTGTGGATTGTTTTGTCGCCTCTTACGACAGGCCGCCTGGCCACAGGAAATTGTATTCTTTCTCCGTTCAGGCACGGATGATGATGAAAAAACGCAATGCCGGAAAAAGCGTTTAAAAAATGTTTTGATTATTGGGTTATTCGTTGGCGTAAGTGTATCGTAATAAAATAAATTTGAATGAGTAACATACACAAATATATATACTAAGTAACTCTTTTTTTTTTTGAGGCGGGAGAAATGCATTTCGTACACAACCGGGTCGTTTGCTAGTGATTGGACCAAAGCGATGAGACGAAGCCACACCATTAAACACCAGAGTCAATCGCCGGCTTGTGTGGAGACTCGAATACTCAATACTCCACTAAAACCACCCTCCTCCCATGTGCCCCGCGCTTATGGCAGGAAGAGCGTGAGACTTAGAACGTAGTTACGCTCCACGCTGATCCTAGCGCATCAGTGCTTGAGAATGCCCCGGAAAAGGCAAGCTCACTTCGTCAACAGGGGGATGACTCCTCCGCTCCCTAGATACTGGAGGGCCCTTGCAGCGGTATTACAGGAGGAGATCTTGCGCATATCTGCGCTTCTGGGACCCCGACTGACGTCGGTACCCGTGAGACGCAGGTGCACCTCTCAGTAAGGGAGAGACCTTTTTCGTTCCGCGGCCTCCTTTTGAGACATGATAGTCACGCAGAAATTGGCCGCACCCACCCAGTGATCGTCGCTATGCAACAGGGCTTGCACCAAACTGCCAATCGATCAGACCTACGAGGGTGTCGAGTTCAAATCTCTGGGGTGCCCATGCTGCGCACTCGACCAGCGTATGAAACGTCTAAGGCGCCACATTGGCGATATTGAGGGGAAGGCAGGCAGCCCGCGATATGATTCAGATACTTATCGAAGCACCCATGCCCGGTATGTACCTGCGTCATCCTGAAGGTCAGGGTCCCGCGTTTCCGCGAGAGCTATCGCAACAGGTGCGGGCGCACCGCCTCCACTGCCTCAATGCCTGCCACAGGAGTTTCCAACTCTCTCGACCAAGTTTGGATCATGGACGCGGTTTTATGCGTCCTGGTCGCCTGAAGTTCGGCTTGGCAATAAACCAGGCCACGGGCGAAGGCATCCTGTCGGAAGCGCCTAACTTTTGCAAGTACTTTCGCTTGGAGCAGCCAAGGCGGATCGCCTGCCAAGAGTGTCGACGCCGTCCACGACACTGTATGGTATCCTCGGATGGTCCTCAACGCCAGGACCCGTTGTGCGCGGCACAACAAAGTCCTATTGTGGCGGTGAAGTTCAACGGACCATATGGATGCACCGTACAGGGCCATACTTCTAAGGATGCCCGAGTAGAGTTTCCTAGTCGTCGTCCCGGTCCCCCCACGTTGGGAAGAAGCCGAGAGAGGGCGCATGCGGTCCTCACGAGTTTGGTAAATATTAAGTAACCCTGTCACAGCCCTAGGAAACCTATGGCGGCCCTAAACGCGTATATCACTTATCTCAAAAGTGTCTCGAGTTCCGTCGATGCTCGGAATAGATTGGTGCACTCGCCAGTGACGGCATCAGGTCGCGGCTGCAGTCTTCTCAGTAGCAACATCAGGGTAGCGGCAGCTGGGGTGCCAACTGATGAAGAGGTGGAGTAGGGCGGGACTCGCAGGACTGTTTATAGCACAGGTTTTTTAGTTTGACTTATGCAAGCTGTGGTTGGATTAATTCAGATTATTTAACGGTTTTTTTGGCAGGAACTGAAAGAAGATGTTGTGCTGTGCAGTTTCATTTTCTAGAAATGTGTAAAATTCCTCTAAAATGAACAATAGTTGTAGGATATTGATAGTTTTTGAGTAGTAATTATGTGTTTTGCGAGAAATGTGAACTGTATAGTCGAATGTGGCCTTTTGAGTTGTCACAAGAACTCCGTTGAATGGCACCAGCTGATAACGTACAGTTCAGCTGTGCTACACATAGGCTTAAGAAAATGAAGAAACTACATTATAATCTAAGATCTGGCTTAAAGGCCTAGCTGCCAAGCCATAAACCTAAATAAAAAGATTATTTAACATGGCGACCGGGGAATTCAATTCAAAAAAGAAAGAAAGATCCACTTTTCGGCGATCCTTTACAAAAAATGCCAACTGTATGGAACAGCTTCTAGAAAGAACGCAAACGTTCGAAATAGAACCTGCAGAAAGCAAATACAGCAATACCATGATGTTATACAAGTAATTGATGAAAGGATTATAGATATAACTGAAGTTTTCCCCACGCCTACGCCGCGGTAAAAAACCCTGGGTTAAAGCTCTATGTTACGTACATTAAAAAAATATATATATATATATATATAAACCTTCAATACTTAAGTTTCATGTTGAATTCACTACAATTATAAAGAAACTAAGTCAATAAAGTGTAGACAACTGCACAGCAAAACATAAAGAAAAGTCGATGCCAACCTGATTTGAAGTACCTAATGAATGACATGTGGGCAACCAGACAACGCATTTGTTATTAAATTACAGTGGCGCAATTGCAGTACCGTTTATTTTGCTAATCCAGCTATTTCAAGCAAACAACTTCTTTTATCTGGATAAAACGTATCCTAAGTGTTGACTCGGGTTATAACCCAGCCTATGTCTAGTTTTATTCATATACGTTCAATAGTTTCCAAAAAAGATGCGATCGCAGCGCCATCTTTTTCTCTATTTTCGTCTACCTCACGGAAACGACGTCTTTGGATTCAATATTTGTTTGATTCGAGCCAGATATAAGGTTGGGGAAAAAGTTTCTTCGCATTTTATATAAAAATTCAAAAGGTTTTTTTATAAAGTTTATTTACATTTGACTAAAGTATGTAGGTGCCATTTTGTTGGATAACTTTTTGTCATCTTGTCGGTAGGGACGTGAACCCATTGCTATAAAAAATTTGGGGCTTCTGATCAAAAAACTGCGACAAGTGGTTTTGGCAGTCCTCTCGTGATGTTAACCTGACACTGCCTAAGGAATTCTGCAGAGACCGAAACAGGTGAAAATCTGAAGGCGCAAGGTCAGGACTATACGGCGGATGCATTAACACCTCCCAGTCGAACTTTCGTAATTTTTGCTGAGTGGCTAAAGATGTGTGAGGTCTAGCGTTATCATGGTGAAGAACCACACCCCTTCTGTTGATTAATTCCGGCCGCTTTCTCTCAACTTTTTGCTTTAATCTCATCAGTTGTTCGCAGTACAGTTCAGAATCGATGGTCCTGCCTGGCGGTAACAGCTCATAATGAATAATGCCCTTCCAATCCCACCATACACACAGCATCACCTTCTTGCGAGTTAACCCGAGTGTCGCCACAGTCTGTGAAGCCTGACCGGCCTTTGACCACGATCTTTTTCGCACGATCTTGTCGTACGTGATCCACTTCTCATCACCGGTTATCAGCTTCTTCAAAAATGGTTCGGTTTCATTACGTCGTAATAAAGAATCACAAATGAGTACATGGTTCATTAGGTTTCTTTCAGTGAGCTCATGTGGCACCCAAATATCGAGCTTTTTTGTGTACCCAGCTTTTTTCAAATGCGCCAAAACCATTTTGTGGTCAATTCCCAGTTCTCTAGCTACATCGTAACTACTAATATGCCGATCTTGCTCCACTTTTTCAAAAATGGCATCAATTTTGTCCGTAACAGGGCGACCAGAGCGACGTGCATCTTTGATATCAAAATTTCCGGATTGAAAACGCTTAAACCAAGTTTGCGCTACTCTCACAGATACTGCATTAGATCCATAAACATCACAAAAAATTTTTCGCGGCTTGTGTTGCATTTTTACCTTTTTTGTAGTAAAATTTTAAAATGTGTCGATTTTCTTCATTAGATTCACTCATTTTAACAATAAGAAAAACAAATGAATATCACACATTTTCCTAATTTGACTTTGGAATTGTCTTCTTTAAAATTAAAACTTTTTAATGATACCAAAACCAGCCAGATACAAATGGTATAGCCAAAGAGATCTTATTACAAGTTCATACATACTATATGCGAAAAGTATTTTTCCCCAACCTATTTACATAGATCGTGCAAAGCCATTTAAAAAGAAGAAAAGTACCTTACCTACCTAATAAAAACATATTCAATTTTTGTTGAATGTTTTTTTAGAATGTCTTGTGATTCTGGCTGTAAAGCATTTTGAACCATAGCTGTTTGCATAGGTATTAGACAGCTGGGTCCCAGATGAATACGTTTTTTGTTACTTTTAGATGGAAATTAAAATGTTATCTCTGAGATATAATAATATGAGATATAGACTCAGTACTTTTATCTGCCATTGTGACGAATAAAATATTATTTACTTAAAATGTTTTTTTATTTGCTTGTATTCATAGACATTTTTTTTTATAAAATGGCAACATTCAACATTTGAGGTTCATGAAACATGATTATGAAAAGTAAATAAGCTTTAAGCTTAAAATGCATTTTATCTAATAAATGATTAAAACTCGCATTAGCGTTTTTTATGAATAAGACTGAGTATTTCATTCTCTTCTTATGTTTGTTTGTAGGCGAACTGGCAAAGGGGTCGCCCCTGTTGTTGGTTACTGTCGCCCATGAACAACACCAGGGGAGCCGATGTTTTGCCTACCTCGTTGAGATTTTAAATATCCGTTTACGTCCCTTTGAAGAGCCCCATATTGTACCGCTCTGGGAAAACCGCGGGAGGAGGGGTTTATTCCATAGCTTGCTTACGTATGGCGTGAAGTAATGTGCGCCACCTACAGTGGATGACTTCCAGGTGCTGAGGAAGTGTTGATGAACTTCCCAATCGTCGGCGAGTGGTGCGATGGTAAAATGGCGACGTAGGCACCAAATAAAATAGCTCATCAGAACACCCCGTTCCCCGAACGTTGTACGTTCGGGATAAATTAAATAATCACATGAAATAAATAACAAATTCTATCAAGTGGCATTGGTCGTGCCATGCACCAATACTAATTCTCGGAGTCAGTCACTCGATTTGTAGACCGCTGACAAACACTTTGATTGTTGTCCTCAATTGATAATTGTATGAGTATGTACCCACCTATTTTGATCTAGACGTATGTTAACGTACCGATTGTGTAAACGTGCCCATTATTAATATTAAAATCATGCTGCCGTACATGACAGATTGTTGCTAGGAAACATTTAAGAAGAACGCTAGACATTTGTAGCATTCTTCTTCCATGTTTCCTAGCAACAATCTATGACATGTATATTTGTCATTATAAACGTTTTGCAAAAATGTAACTAGATGGCACCTCAATTTATTACTATCTTATCAACATCATAAGACGACGACTTATTCTTAATAAGTTTCCATTTCAATTTTAGACTAATTTGGTAAAAAAAATACTTTAAATAATATATCGTCAAAAAGCCAGAGAAAAGTGACCTGTGGCGCCATTTAGTTGAGTGGGTTTTAGGAGTTTTTATAGTTAAATTATTTAATTATGACTGTAAGCATGAACATAGTCTTGTTTAATATTCTCCTTTCTTGCTAGAAACTAACTAGTGCTTGTAATAAAATTATTAATATATTTAGGGCATTTAATGGTATACTTGCTATGCGTGTTCAAGGCCGCGGAGTGTGTATTAAAACTTAAATTTGTATTAAAAGAGAAGATAAGTAAAATCATGAAAAAGGATATATAAATATGAACTTGAAAATAATATTTTCGTTTACACCGTGTGCTGACGTCAATGTTTTGCTTACAAAGCTTCTGCAGTGCATATGTGCTTTAATAGTGGCTATCAATAAATTGGTGTCAGTCAATTTTAGATGCATGTAAAAAGCCTGTGCCAAATTTTCGCGCATGCGCGTACACCGCCGCCCGCCCGCTCCCGCGCATCCGCCCTGCAGCGTTCGACCCACTATTTATAGATAAATGTGACATTGTTTTATTTGCACCAGGCGAGCGTAATCGCACTAGTACTTTTCCATGCGAAAACCGTTAACCCCTGAGTGATAAGTAAATGGAGAGAGTGCGTGCCCGTGTCTCGTTATAGCGTCTTATCAAAATGAGCCGTGGTTAGGTTGACTCACTTAGCATCCTCTTAATTATATTCTGATTGAAAAAACCCTTAAAGTTGATTTACATTGATCCAGCAACTGACTTCATATTCAAAGGAAGCCAGCGCTACCTTCTTACTGGCATCGTGTAAATTGATTTGAACTCAGTACAGCGTTATCAAGTCAGTACTGACTTCAATATTCCCGATTGAATAATTTGAAGTCAGTCCGCTCCCTAAATCAGTAGCTGGATCAATGTAAATTAGCCTTTACGCAGCTTCGTAGCCAACGCTTCCTCGCACAGCGGAATTCTTAACGAGTCTGGGAGGATGTTTGGCCCGTCAAATTTGTCTGGCTCATTGGAAAATATTTTAAAATGTTATACTTGATAATATATATAAAATTCAGCCTTCCTAAAATGACGTAAGTTCCCACATGTTTTTTAAAGTGTCTGTCAAAAGTTATGGCCCACAGGAAGTGTCTGGCAATTCTATATCTTTGTTTATAATAATATCATATATGATATATGTAAAAACTAGCCTTGCTACTTTGACGTAAGTTAACATGGTTTTTTTCCACCTTTGATACAGGTATCAAAGGTGGAAAAAAACCTACCTACCTGAAAAACGGCCCCGCTTTCAGGTTAGCGAGTATCTATTCCTTTCTAAGTTTATATTAAACTACAGATCCTAAAAAATCATCTTTCTATAAAATCACGTAAGTCTGGGGTGACTGGCATCTTGGACCACTAGTATTTACACCATCTAAAACAATATATGTACAAAAGCCTTAAAAATAAAACTAATATATACTTATACATATTTACAAATCAAGAATGGATTCCAGGTCAATGTCGATGGGGAGCGTTCCTAAAATGCCGGCCCCATTTCCACGTTGTATAGCAACGCTATACAACGTGGAAATGCCCTAATACGTTGCCCAAAATACAGTTTAATTATATTTTATATTATCATTTTTATAATTTGTTGGATTACAAAATACTTCTTTTCAAAATCTTCTACTACAAACTGTAGGTAGTTAAAATCTTTTGTCGAATAAATTTGATTGTTCGATTGTTGACAAACTACACTGTCATTCAAAACTTAATCGGATTACCGCGTATCGACTATAGTAATAATTGAATTTATATGGAACTTTACATTGGTATCTATATAACCATTAATCATTTATTGGTGCGGTATGTGGAGGGAGAGGAGTGCGTCCGTAAAGGCCCATATACATTCTTCACATACTAGATGTTTGAGACCTGCGCAAGCGCATCAGTCGTGGTTCACCCTGCCCCGCGACGTATCCCGCATGCACCTATTAGCTCAGTTGTGCACTTTTACATATAATTTACAAACATCGTGTTTTTATTTGTAATAAGTATAATAAATATTGTGGTGACTAATGTGCGTGTGTGAGTGTACTGTCATGGGATGGAATTGGGGGTAAGCGTGATTCTACTACTTCATCGGTATTATGTTAATATTATATCGGTGTTATAATATTCACCGTTTCACACCTGGATGTTATGGGTTATTTGTGATACAATATTGTTATTAATTGTTAATACCGATAAATGTTGACAGATAATGTATGTATACACTAATGTAGCTATTCGTTGACGGCGTTACTTTTAACGCTATAAATAAGATGCATTTGACACAGTCAATAACTATAATTATAACATTCTCTTAGATGAAGCTCGAGCATAATACATGTCGTAGGTATTTAATACACCTGACTATCTTATCTTATATGAATAATATAATATAGTTTGATGATACACTGATTAACTTTTTTCAGACCATTTAGGTAGGTAAATTAGGTGTTTACTACGTTGTACCATGGGAAAAGAATACTATCTTCGTCATGTTTATTCTGTTTTTTTTTGTAATTTGTAAATAATGATATGTTCTGCAAAGTCACTAATCACAGTAAAATAATGTACTATATTTTATTCTATCATCAATAGTTTTCGCAGCGCACGCGATTTTAGGTAATTTTTTACACCTTGGGTTACACTATTAGAGTTTTAGTAAGGATCCCTATTTTTTTTGAAAATATAATATAGCCTATGTCAACCGGGGATAGTGTAGCTTGCCAACAGTGAAATAATTTTTCAAATCAGTTCAGTAGTTTCGGAGATTACACCCTACAACGTCACAAATTCACAAACTTTACCTCTTTGTAATATTAAGTATAAATAAGCAAAATTTTGATTTAATTGCCATATTGCTGTTTGTTTGCAGTTGTCATAAAGTAGCCTTCTATCGAACATTATTCGTGTAAGTACAGGTTTATCTCGCAATTATTTTTCATATTCAGATTAATTAATACCATAAAAAAGTATATTAAAGTAAAATACTTATAGATTTAAGAATAAAAGTAAGCCAAAAAAGAGATGGATAGATTATGTGCAGGACGAAATGAAGATTTGTACTATGACAGAAAATGTTTACCGGAATAGAGTTGTACGGAAGGAAAATACATACTGAGCCGATCAAATGCTTGGCATAAGGTGAAAGGTAAAGAGGGTGATAATCTCTTGCTTCTTTTTGATTATGTAATCATGCATAATAAATAAAAATATTTTGATAAGTGCAATTAACAAGCACACCCCGGCAGTAGCTGGGCTTTATGATTCTCACTCAGAAAGATGATAAGTGAAAATAACAAATTAATTAACACCATTTCACGTTATTTATAATACCATAATATATACAGTTTAATTCAAGTAGCCCATATGGTATGCTGTCATAATTATAATTGTAATAAATGTCACTCACGTTTTATTAAATCGACCTGAATAAACTCTGTTAAGCCAAATGAAGGTATTGTTATGATACATTATGAAAAGTAAACAACGAAAATAATTATATAAAATATAAAAGGCAGGTCTTGCCTTGGTTTCGTTTAATGAAATCCCAAAACAATTGGTAAGTTCGCACATACCGAAGGGTTTCGTGTCGGTAATAAACGTTCCAAAACCCCCGTTGCCGGTTAGCTTCGGAATCATAGAAATATTTTTCTTTGACATATTTCCATCTTATGCCTCTGCTACATCTGGGATAATGTTAGTGTTAGTGAACGTTTCACCCAGATGTAGCGATGGGCTTAATGCGTTATTTGAGATGCGACATTGTTATTATTTGTTAATGATCTTTATTGTTGAAGAGTAGGGACATCATAGTTTAAAATATACAGGCGGGGGGGACAATTTTCACAATTTTGGGAGCTAATATCATATTATCTATAGACTTCATTAAAACAGTTAATAAGAAATATTTCTATATTATTTAAAGATCTGACTAACGATACCCCACGTGAAAATGTACACTAAAAAATATACGAATCAAATTGTACATAGGTGCATGTATGGCGGCCACTTAGTCTAAATTTTTTTTCTCAATTCCACTGTATAACTTTGTAACGCGATATAGTCAAATCTCACCCATGTAGTTCCGAGAAAAATGACTCGCATACAAAGATATATATATTAACGAACGGACAAGACGATTTCATAAGGATTTTATTATTGACAAAATTGCAACGGAACCTTAGAAGGGACAGCTAAGAAGTAAATCTATTAAGAATATTGACTATTATTATTACTAGGTACTAACTTCAAAATTAACCTTACTAAGTTCACATAACTGTGCTCACGAATTAATTAATTAATTATTCGTTACTTAAATCACATGCTATTAGCGAATCATGACGACCATTCGTAGTACACATGTATCTTATTATTGAACAGGAGTTATCGCCCCTCATAATTAGCAAATAATGAGTGACAGCCGACCTGACCCGGCCTATGGTAGTGAGGCTCAACATCATCCGATTTCAATGATTGATAGCGCTGTGTGATTTCCTTCTTCTACATTTTAAGTCTAATGTAAATGAACCATAAAATATTATCGATAATATATTGAACGTTGGATATAATTTTATGGAATGAATAATATTATTTACTAACTTATTGAAACTAAGTTAGTACGTTTGCAACTGCTTTGTTTGTAACTACCTACATTCTAAGTACACACCCTGAATATAATTTTCAAATTTATCCTACTTCCTACTACCCTATTAATATTATAAATGCGAAAGTTTGTAAGAATGTATGGATGTATGTTTGTTACCCTTTCACGCAAAAACTACTAAATGGATTTTGATGAAACTTTCAATAATATAGCTTACACCTCAGAATAACACATACGCTATAATTTATAAAGATATAGTGTGAATTATCCAAAATATAACAATTTTCCCTAACCACGCGGGTGAAACCGCGGGGCACAGCTAGTAATATTATAAAATTCTAAACATGCCGTGCCATTACATTGAAGCTATTAAAAAACAACTCGAATAGACTATATAAACGACGGAGAACACAATGCATTTTTTTTAGATTTCTTCTCCGTTTGGACGGGATTCACGTAAAAACTACTGGGCCGATTTCGATGCAGTTTTCGCTGATCGACAGATAATTCTTAGACACAGTAACTTAACATCTGCGCTATTTTTTATCCTGGGAATCCCGCGGGAAATTTGCTGGGAATTATTTAAAATGGTCAGATTAAAAAAATTGAATTCCAATGCGTTTTTTTAATGGTCGATAGCAAATTTTATATAATAAAATGTATGATACTTTTTATTCCGAGGATCCCGCGAGAATTTTTCCGGGAGTGGTTTGAAGTTGTTGGGGTGAATAAAATTTACCATATTCCGACACAGTTTCCACTAAAACGATAGCTTACATTATTTTTTAAATGCTACGATATTTTGTGTCCCGGGAAACCCACGGGAATTTTCTACGTCAAACGTAGACGAAATCGCGGGCATATCCTAGTAATACATAAAATATTGAATCTTATTTAACAATGTTTAGCTCTGTTCCGAGTGCAGTGGCGAATATGGCTCACTAACGATCAAGTGTTGAGCAGGCTCATATTCATCATCATCCTCACCCGAAAGGAACAACTCGTGCTCACCACCAGACTCCTGTACCCTGCTACTGCCCTATTATTGACATCTCCTCGTTGCTCCCCGATAGGCGTTGTTTTTAATAAATCCCGGCGATTATGGCGATAGACTCAAGCCCAGAATTATCTAGTCGTTGCTGGCTGTGTTTTGATATTTCTTCTATTTGGCCCATTTTAACAGCACTTTCCAATGTTAAATCTTCCGTTCCCAAAAACCGATCGCGTAGTACAGTAAGTACTCTTTATGCTACAAACGAATAAATTCCTCTTCTAAACTTTGAAATGCTCAATTTTTACTTAACAATTTCAAAACAGTGACATATTGGTTAATTGACTCTCCTGTTTTTTGATTCCTTGTAAAAAAATGATACCTTGCTAATGTAACATTTGGTTTAACTCTAAAGTATGCGTCATATGTCCTAACCGATTAAGTTGTTTGTCTTCTTTATGCACCCTAGATGCTTTTAAGAACAACCTAAATTGCGTTTTCCATCGCTTCCATGTGTCAGGCTGGCTGACGGAGCTGCCTTCCAGACGTAATTTCGCCGGCGGACGAATGTGTTCCATTATGAAAAACAAATGATAATACAACCAAGAAGACAAACAATTACAACAACTATCTTTCGTTTAAACTATTAATTTTACTTTAAAATCACCGCTGTCACCGTGTTACGTATTAAATCTATGTTAGTACACTTGCAACTGCTTTATATGACACTACCCACATTCTAAGTACATTATGTATAATGAACCAATCATAAAATTTACTAACAGGTAAACTAAATAAGAGTACAAACTAATCGTTCTTACAAATAAAACCTTAAAATAAATTAAATATTAAAAATAAACTATACCTATACAGGTGAATTTTTCAAGTGGGCCTTCAGGGCCAAATCCTAAACTATGCTAATTAGGGAACAACTTTCAAAAGAATTTCGATCACTTTAATTTTCGTCAAAATCGGCCTCGAGATTCTTTTGAGTGTTTTTTCGTATAGTTGAGGATTTGACCCTAAAAAATTCACCTGTAGGGTGGGTTATCCACAAACGTTACCGTGTAAGAACGGAAAGCTCCCGAATGGAACGTGAAGCGCTATCAACAAATCCTGTCGAAAACAAATTCTCGGATGTGTTCGTTTCACGTTCCGTAGGATGGCAATATGATTCGCTTGGGAGCTTTCCGTTCTTAAATGGAAACTCTTCCGACGTTTGTGAATGAATTACCCTACCGTATAAGCAATACGGAATATACATAATATATTAAACATATACATAATTTTATAAAAACTAAGATTTGTATTTTTTTTATAGAAAGTTTTTTATTTAACAAAATGTAAAATATTTGGAATAAATTAATATATACGAAGATAAAAGTGGTTATAATATAACGAGGAGTTATATAACAATAGCTGTAATTTGCCTAACGCCAATATGACACAGTATGAAGCAATTTGCTTACGATACTTTCTTTGAATATTAAATTTAAATACACTGTAAAAGAATTTGAATAAATAATTAATTATAAAAAAATAACACCGTCACTTTTTAAATTCTTTCTTAATTAGTTTCTTAATTAACTTTCATATTCACGATGATATATTTACATATTTTTCATTATTATTATTCTTGCCATACTTTGAGCTATTTACCCACACACAAAGGTGACCCAGGCTGAGCATCCTAAAGCTGGTCTGCTTAGACATTTAACCGTCGTTTAAAACAAAAGTATCACTAAAATATATGCCTAAACAGCGATTATTTTACTTTAACCGTCGGTTAAATGTCTATGCACACCAGCGTAAGCAATTCTAATATAGAATTTTATTTGACAGATGTAAACCTTATACCTCATTGATATACCCCTACTATACTTGGCTTGTTGTTATTGTTAGTGACTGTGATCAAATGCGACTTTCTAATAGCGTCAAAGAATAACGCCGTTAATTATTAACTGCTTTAGTGTATATGCATGAGTTATCTCTTAATATTTAAACTCATTTTTAACATTTAATAATGTTGCATCTCAAATAACGCATTAAACCCTAAGCTACATCTGCGGGATAGTAATGTCACTAACACTGACATTATCCTAGGTGTAGCAGGGGCAATAGTCTACACATATTTTCTTATAGATATAATCAGAAATGAGGATATAGTTCGTAAAATTAGTAGATTAAAGTGAATGAATGAATGAATGAAAACACTTTATTGTTCACCAAAATTAAAGCTACGTTCTTAAAAACTAGATACAATTAATGTTGAACAAAAGGCGGCCTTATCGTTTAAAGCGATCTCTTCCAGGCAACCCCCTAAACTAAGGAAAATATTAAATCATGACAGTGGCGGTGTAGACAATAAACATTATAAAACATTCTAAATATATGAAATAAGTAAATAAAAATCTTTATTTTCTTTATACTATATAAACACAGTACATATTATAATACACACAGAATAAGCAGCACTATTATACCTGAGAGGACCAAAAATAATTAAAAACCATGATTTTAATAGAGGCTACTGACTTAGCTCGTCTGATGTTGAGTGGCAGTGAGTTCCATAAACGGACAGCCTGTACTGTGAAGGAGTTGTCAACGAAGGAAGAAGTGTGTACAGGTGTTATTAAGGAGAGATTATTACTAGAGCGCAAATAACGGGAATGAGAAAGATGTAGGAAATCAAAACGTTCCTTTAAATAAGGAGGAGTACGAGGATCAAAAAGGATGTTGTACAAAAGAGAGAGCAAGTGAACATACCGGCGAAGGCGAATAGGTAACCATTTAAGCTTCTTGCGATATTCGGAAACGTGGTCATATTTGCGCAACCCAAATATGAACCGAATACAGACATTTTGGAGTCGATCGAGCTTGTTCAGTTGTTCTTGTGTTAAGTCAAGATATTTAGCGTCAGCCAGGCTGACGATGCAAAGAATCTTCGGCTAAGATTGGTCAATTGAGGCCTCCAAGACAGATCTCTGTCAATAACAACCCCAAGTTTTTTTACTGTTTCACTGATATCGATTTTCACACCAACAAAGTTAAATTGGGGAAGAGAACACCAATCTATCTTGGAGATTTGCCTGGAACTATGATAAATTGTGTCTTTTTTGGGTTTTAAAAATATTTTTATAATATAAAAAAAATAATTTTGGTTTTAAATAAAGTGGTAGTAGGATTAGTCAAATCTATGGCAGGATCAATATTATTATTTATATTTATATTATTATAAAGCAAATAAGGCTTGAATTGAAGCCCGTGTATCGGCAAACATAATGTATGATGCCCTCCAGCCTGGTGGAACATCATCGCAAGATCGCCATTTCAGACTAGATGAAGAAAGCCTAGGACCAGGAAATGTGGTGTAAACTTGGGGAGGCCTACGACCAACAGTGGATATCAATTAGTAGACGACGATGACATTCAATTAAACATTCACAAAACCCCAAAGTGTTTGTATACAAAAAAGATCTCAATTCTAAATAAACAGTAATGATCACATATTTTTTGCTTTCAAATTAAAGACATTTTTATGCCTAACGAAAATCGAGCAATGAGGTGAAAAATAAATACTTTACATTCGTGGATTATTTTAAGAAGTCTATTTATGTAAAAACATGAAACGACGAAAAATGTTCGCTATGTTTTGAATGGTACTTAACAGAGATTTTATATACCTACTAAGGATATCTAACATTGAATAGAAGCTAGTTGCAATTTTGGCGGGTACGTGAAGGAGGAAGTGCGGTCACTCTGCGCATTATCCAGGATTTTATAGAATGACCATGTCCACTGTTTTCGTCATAGAGAATATAGGGCTACAGAAGCTTAAGAAAAGTATTTAATCAAAAATACCACAAATCTCAAAAATTACTTTTTTTTTATTGTATGAGTTCAGCAGACAGGCAGACGGCCTACCTGATGGAAAGCGTGTACCATCGCTTATGGACATTTATAACTCCAAAGGTGCTACAAATGCGCTGCTGCTCTTTTAAGGGAATCTGGAACCTGGTCACTAATGGCGAAACACAACTCAAGGTTGTTATGGCGGCATATTCTAGACCAGGGGTGGTAGCCATCCAGATGGGTCAAATACCCTGTCACCTAGCTGTGGGTTGTTTTGTCGCCTCCTACGACAGGCCGCCCGACCGCAGGAAATTGTATTCTTTCTCCGTTCCTGCACGGATTATTACGGATTTTGTACTTTTTAGAAATAAAGTGACAGTTTCTGTGATCCAATGCGCTAAACATTGTCATGGCATCATTGACTCACAACGAATTAGAGAAATCATCGTTTTATTGTATCCATAATATAATATGTATGTAATTATCTTGGAATTATATTTATTTTCGGCTGCCAATTAAATAAAATGTAGATGAAATCTTCATATTGTTCAAATTACCGACCTAAAAATTAAATAGTCTACTATTTAATTTTTAGGTAGGTAATTTGAACAATTTGAATACAATGAATTTACTAAACATTTTTGTAACATTAATTATAACACCTTCACTGTAATTTAAATTTGTTATTTACTAATTTAGTTGCAAAACAACTAAACAGGGTTAGCATTTATTTACGAGTGAATAAATTTTTATATTATTCTCAGGCATATTTAATAAATACCTAGGTGTAGAATAATTCTGTTGTGATACTCCAATCTTATTATATTTCTTATGCATCTAACTATATCTTGTAATATTAGAAACGAAAAGTGGTTTTCATTATTACTGAGTAAGAAAGTCTTTATTGGTATTCTTATAATCTATACTAATATTATAAAGATGAAAGACTTGTATTTTTGTATGTTTGTAACGAATAAACTCAAAAACTACTGGACTGATTTCAAAAATTCTTTCAGCGTCAGATGCTTTTTTTTCTGGGGACACCATCAGAATGCTACATTATCCTTGAGTAACATAGGTTATATTTATACGTTTATCCCAAAATGTTTAAGAAATAAATGACCATCCGTGCGAAGCCGGAATGGGCCGCTAATATTTAATACATTATTTGAGCACTAAAACCGAAAAAAGAGAAAAGTGACTTTCTAGTGCATATTTTAAGTTTATACATTAAACGATTCTATCGTTGAAGCGGGATCTTGTCTAGATGCTCCCTTGGTACAATTAAAAACTTTGAGTATAGACGCTGTTTCAATCAGTACACAACAATTAATTAATTTATTACATTGAGGTAATTTGTATATTTGTTTGTATCTCTTTCAAGACAATGTACAAATAGATTCAAAGGAAATTAAATTTAGTGACTATGTATAGGTACTTGTAGTAACAGGGATGAACATAGGATAGGATTCTTTTTATCTCGGGAGTCTACCAGGGGTCCAATTTTGCTATTACTGGCTTTTAAAAAAATACATTTATAGGTTTACGTTTGAGCACTGTCTCACCTGATGTTGAGTGATGACGCAGTCTAGGATGGAGCACGTCTTATCCGTCAAAATCCCCGGCCGCAATCGTCTTAATCTTAAGTTTGCATGATTTCGGTATCCTATTATAGCCAATGACCTGCCCGTGGCACGCCACTCGATTTTTATAAATATTAGGTTGGGGAAAAAGTTTCTTCGCATTTTATATAAAAATTCAAAAGGTTTTTTTAAAGTTTATTTACATTTGACTAAAGTATGTAGGTGCCATTTTGTTGGATAACTTTTTGCCATCTTGTAGGTAGGGACGTGATCCCATTGCTATAAAAATTTTGGGGCGTCTGATCAAAAAATTGCGACAAGTGGTTTTGGCAGACCTCTCGTGATGTTAACCTGACACTGCCTAAGGAATTCTGCAGAGACCGAAACAGGTGAAAATCTGAAGGTGCAAGGTCAGGACTATACGGCGGATGCATTAACACCTCCCAGCCAAACTGTCGTAATTTTTGCTGGTGGCTAAAGATGTGTGAGGTCTAGCGTTATCATGGTGAAAAACCACACCCCTCCTGTTGATTAGTTCCGGCCGCTTTCTCTCAACTTTTTGCTTTAATCTCATCAGTTGTTCGCAGTATAGTTCAGAATCGATGGTCCAGCCTGGCGGTAACAGCTTATAATTAATAATGCCCTTACAATCCCACCATACACACAGCATCACCTTGTTGCGAGTTAACCCGGGTCTCGCCACAGTCTGTGAAGCCTGACCGGCCTTTGACCACGATCTTTTTCGCACGTTCTTGTCGTACGTGATCCATTTTTCATCACCAGTTATCAGCTTCTTCAAAAATGGTTCGGTTTCATTACGTCGTAATAAAGAATCACAAATGAGTACACGGTTCATTGGGTTTCTTTCAGTGAGCTCATGAGGCACCCAAATATCGAGCTTTTTTGTGTACCCAGCTTTTTTCAAATGCGCCAAAACCGTTTTGTGGTCAATTCCCAGTTCTCCAGCTACATCGTAACTACTAATATGGCGATCTTGCTCCACTTTTTCAAAAATGGCATCAGTTTTGTCCGTAACAGGGCGACCAGAGCGACGTGCATCTTTGATATTAAAATTTCCGGATTGGAAAATTTGCGTTACTCTCACAGATACTGCATTAGGTCCATAAACATCACAATTTTTTTCACGGCTTTTATTGCATTTTTATCTTTTTTGTAGTAAAATTTTAAAATGTATCGAATTTCTTCATTAGATTCACTCATTTTAACAATAAGAAAAACAAATGAAAATCACACATTTTCCTAATTTGAATTTGGAATTGTCTTCTTTAAAATTGAAACTTTTTAATGATACCAAAACCAGCCAGATACAAATGGTATAGCCAAAGAGATCTTATTACAAGTTCATACATACTATATGCGAAAAGACTTTTTCTCCAACCTATTATTTATAGCGGAAACACGCGAAATTTTAAAATAAAATTTTTGATAGCTTTTCAATATTTAATTCGGGTAACGCCGTTTCTGTTAATGATGATACCATATTTTTCTACTATTACTCTGCCGCGACGATATCGAGATATTGTGGATTTGGTAGAATACGAATTCTTGACACTTTCGCAATGGAATCGTCATTTGAATATCTTACCAACGCCAAGATACTGAAATAGCAGAATTGGGCCCCAGGGATTCGGTTTCGAAGTTTACGTCAGCGAGGTCGACTGAAAAGCTCGTCTTAAAATGTTGTTTACTTAACAGTTATGTCATGTCATATCATAATAATTTAAAGGCACATCATGTCCGCATTATTGTGCATATATATTGTATATAAATTATACAATAAGTAGAGGCATTGTAGGCAAGTGTGTCGAATGTGAAGTGACGACGTTGTCACGGGTGGTGAGCTCGTCATGCTGCGTTATTGCTGTGACGCGTCACATTATTGCGGACCGAAACTTGATGATACTGGACACGCTTAGCTCGTAAGTGCATAAATTAAACTAACAAAATTAATTGCAGCTGACAAATCGTATTGTTGGATTGATTCCTCATTGGCTCGTCTTATTTGAGCAACTGCTAGATTAAAAAGTGTTTAACTCGACTAATGTTTATATCGAGTTTATTGATCGCTTAAAAACGCGGCAAAATGAATGTAACTCGAAACACTTAATTATACGAAATCTATACATATAATAAAACCGTAGAGGTCGAATTTCTGTACAATGAAAAAAAAATGGTAAAAACCGAGTCAGGGGGATGTAAGAAGTGAAATAGAACTAATTTAGATTATTTTTCAAATTTTTGTTTCTCTGTTTGTCTGTCTGTTTGTACCAGCTAATCTCCGAAACGACTGGACCGATTTAAATGAAATTTTGTATGGCGGAAGCTTATATCCCTGGTCAACATATAGGATACTTTTGATCTCGAAAAATTAAAGAGTTCCCGGGGGATAGTTAAAAAATCTTTTCACGCGGACGAAGTCACGAGCAGAAGCTAGTTATATTATAATTAATGATACTTAATGCACTAATAATAAATAAACTTAATAATACGAAACACAAAATAAATTTGTTTATTGTTAGTTATCTATTTTAGAAACTACTAAGATTTGCTTGCGACTTCGTTCACCCTTGACAGGTAATGTAGATTACAGTTATTTTGCCAGTATTTAAAATCAAAGGGTATTTTCAGCGGGGCAACGGGTTTTTTTGGTATTAAAATACATGAATTCTGAAGATTTCCGTAAAAACCCAGGATAGGTAATGTTATTAAAGGCAACATATTTAAATGGACTAAATATGTCTAATAAACATAGAAACTGTCATATCAAGTAAGTCTTAATATAACTTTTTAAATACTTCCGGGAAAATTCCCGCGGGATTCCCGGAGTATAAATTATCGCATCACTTGAAAAAGGACTTAAGCTATCGTTCTAGTAAAATCGTATCGAAATCAACTAATATTTATGCAACCTAACTAATTTATACCGCACTCGGGCTAATTCTACTACTTCTACAAATGATATAAAGTAGCGCAGATTTTAAGTCTATACATTAACTGTTAATCAGCAAAAACCGCATCGAAATCGGCCCAGTAGGTTTTACGTAAATCCCAAACAAACATATAAAAAATCTAAAAAAAACTGCCTCGTATACTCCGTCGTTTATATAGTTTATTCCATTGGTTTTTTTAAATAATTTCAATGTACAGACACGGCATGTTTAGAATTTTATAATTTTACGCATAATATATTTGTAAGGATGTTAGCAAGTTGCGGTGAGAATAAATGTCTTTAATAGCAACTCCACCGCGCCTGGGTAAAAATGTAGTTCCAAGTAGGTAATGCTGGTTTGATGTCTTGATTGGTGTTTGTGATATGTATGCCAATAGTTTCGCAGTTAGATATGATGAATACTTTTCAAAGTGGAAGAGAAAAAGTTAAAAAGGTGTAACTTGGTTTCAAACGGGTGTTACGAATGTAACCGCTAATTTATATTAGGATGATGATGATGATGAATTAGCTGTAGTCAATGGTTTCATTTATAATAATAATAATAATAATAATAATTCATTTATTTCAGAAATTGAGCATTTCCATATTATACAGTTTTATATTTCAAATTATTTCAATGTAATCAAATTTTAACCCTCAAATCAATTCACGGCACAAAAATTTATCGATAAAACAAATACTAGGGCATTACACCCGCGTTATACAGTCACCATAAATGTTTCCATTCCACGGCATCAAAGGGACATGTACACCAAATGACTTCAAGTATGGACTCCGCCACCGGGCCGCGAGGCGGCAGAAAACAAACAAACTCATGCATTTAACTGGGTGTGCAGTTGCACCCATTTACGTAGCAGTGGCGAATCCCATCGATCTACAAAAAGACTGAGAATGCTGTTGGTGCTGCCGCGAACGCGGGCCAGTAGTGAGCCGCATCTCTTTCTAATGATGGCCCCAAAGCCATCGATTCGCGCTTCTGTGAACATCCCTGACGCACTGCACCGCCGCGGCAGTCCCAACAACTCCCTCAGCCCATTATTATACTGGACACGTAGGTCGCTGTATGCCCGCTGCGTATAACAAACACACAGGCTGCACGTGTAGAAGGACTGACAGTATGCTCAGAAAAGCGTCTTCTTTACTTCTTGCGTACAGCGTGCGAACCTGCGGGCCTGCATGTTACATCGGACAGCAAGTGACCTACGTTCCCGGTCTATATCACAATCATCCTTTAAGTCTTCGGTTACCCAGTGCCCCAGATACTTAAACTTGGAAACCCTTGATATCGGTTTGCCACAGAGGTATACGTCAGGAATAATATCGTAAGATTTAGCGCCTGCTTTAAATATCATCTCGCTCTTCTTACCATTATATCTAAGGCCATGGTTCACCGCATACGACTCACATATTGATAAGAGCCGCCTCAGACCGCCGATGGGCTCAGCAGAACCATGTCATCAGCGTAACTAATGTTGTTCATGCGCACCCCATCTATGTGACATCCGACATGTGCTTTGCTGAGTTCATCTATCAGCTGATTCATGTAAAAGTTGAAAAGGCGAGGAGAGCGTAATCCCCCCTTCCTCACCCCGCATTCCAACCTATGCATGTCCGAGTACGACTCTGCCCATCTTACAATATTTTTCTGATTATTGTACCAATATTTAAAAATTGATACAATAGCAGGCGGCAACTTCGATTCACCTTCCAATTTCCTCCATAGTAACTTTATAATAACGCCGACTTTGTAATATTTAAAGAAACACTACCGGTCTTATTCATATTGAGTTCGAATAAGTTTCTTTTAGGTTCTAAAAGAAGCCTACAAACCTATTCTAGCTCAATATGAATAAGACCGTACAACTTTAAGATAGTATGTTAACCGAACGTCTTTATATTTTAAAACATTTTACTTATTATATTCTTCACTTTTGAGGTCTATTAATGTTCCTTCTGTAGCAGTTTGTAAATATAGGTATTCTGTATTTACTTACTTGTCTTATCTTTAAATGATTTATTTATAACTAGAGTTGCCCCGCGTCTGCGCCGCGTGTCAAACTCTAGGCAATAGCTTTATTTTACTTACACAAAAACTTAATTCGAGTTTTTACATATAATAATAACAAGGAAACGAATCCATATATTATAGTCTACACAACTGCCCAGCAAAACATAGGGCGAGTCGAAGCCAACCTAATTTGAAGTAATATAATGAATGACATTTTGTTTATGACAACGTAGGTATTTGATGAATTGAAAAACGCGATTGTAACGCCATCTATTTTGCTAATCCGTCTATTCCAAGGAAACGAATTTATTTATATTGGGATAAAATGTATCCTAAGTGTTATATCGGGTTATAAGCCAGCACTATGGCGAGTTTCATTTATATACGTTCAGTAGTTTCCAAAAAAGATGCGATCGCAGTACCATATTTTTCGCTATTTTCGTCTACCCCACGAAGACGACGTTATTTATCGGGATAAAAAGTCTCCTAACTTACGTCCCGGGATTTAAGCTAGCTCTATGTCGAGTTTCATTTAAATCCGTTTAGTAGTTTTCACGTGATGCTCTGGCATACAGACACAAAAATTCTAAAAAATTGCATTTACGGAATCCCTAATTTTTTTCACATTTTTAAACTTATTGTACAAACGTGAACCATTTATAGATTTATTATAGTATAGAAGATATAAAATATAAATATTATGCCTGCTAAGAATAGTTCCTTTTAAATCGAAATTAAGATAAGTGTTCACTTCTTATTTGTGTGTTCAAGTAATCATTTTATTTATATTTTATTTTACTTAACTATCATTGTTACTATATACGATAACCAATATTTACTTACATAGTTGTTACGTTTAGTACAGGCACTGAATACTTCAAACAAAGTTCTATTTAAGCGTAATATTTCCATCGTTGATTAGCTTATGTAATATTTACTCTAAGTTTTCAGAGAAGTCCTAATAATATAGTTGCAATGCATAATCCCAGCCAATTAAAAATAATTTACTCCTGAATGAAACTGCAATGATAAAATATTACGGCTTTTTTACGGTTTTTGTAAATACTATAAACCACACAATAGAAAAAATCCCAACTTTGTAAATGAGCTTTAAGACTCAATCAATTACACACTGTCCCTCGATAATATCTATAATAAAATTATTGTACGGGTTGTCTGGAGGAGATTGCTTTTTAGCGACAAGACCGCCTTTTGTACCCAATTAGAATAGTACAACTCGTCCCTAAGTTTTCTGTAATGGTGTACAATAAAGAGTTATCTATCTATAAGTATATTGATAATCATCGAAGGTTCGAAATAGAAGCTTATATAAACGTGAAAATGAATTTAGATGTATGCTTCAATTTGGTCCTGTTGTTGTTTGTTTCTTTCTTCGTCACAGACTTCTTACATATGTATATGAAACGGGTTGAAATGGTTTGAAGTTATTTTAGTAATAGAAGTTCAACAAGTATTATAATTGCAAAAAAATAAACGCGGAGAGACATTACCTATGAATAAAATATATATGCTTAATGACAAAGCTACGATTATAGTACATGTCTAGTGATACACAGCAAGATCGAGCAACAATACATATCGTTGTTAAATGAAACCAAGCCGAGTCTACTATTGTATAACTTACCTTGAGATGATTATGTTCTGTGTGCGAAGAAAATAAACATGTCCGAAGTCCTTCACTAATATGAAGGTACATACGATTTGCATATCGTAATAAATATGGTGGGCTATATTTCTGGTATGAAGGTTTACTCTCAAATCGTCGGCGTCAGTGCAGGACCTTGTGACTACGTTGATTGTTTCTTTGTCATCAAATTATTAACAAGTATTACTTACTATATGTAACAATTTCGACGAAAAAAAAGGTTTAGTAGTTGTAAGGTCTTGCACTGTCGCCGACGAAAGGTAACAAAGGGATTAATAAATAACACATACTTTTTCTCAAGAATTTTCAAGATTGAATATTACTTTTTATTTTATTTGGGAAGTCATCGTCAGCCAATCACAATACATCTGAACGTACACATATCCGGGTGCCACGTTCTCCCCAACCACCCCCTACCAGCGATTTACGCAAGTCATTGGTCCTCCCTTTCTGGCAGGCTTGACCGTAAAACTAGACTACGACAAAACAATGCGTATGAACGTGAGCGTAAATTCGAGGTAAGAAGTTGTTATTCAAGAGAAAAGAATGATATTAATGTCGTTCATTAGGCTCAGTCAAGATCTATTTTTATTTCCACCGATGTCGCTGAAGGTCACATCCGATGCGCACGCGCCGCCCGCCCACCGCCAAGAAAGCGCGTTTAGAGGTCGACGACCTATCGTTAAATTTTATGTTTTTTCCACACTATTTCCTCTGTTATATATGCCCTTTGTTGCGTATCAAATAGAAATATCTTTTAATTAATGAAGCAGGAAAGAATATTTTATTACTATGCTTGTTTTGCCTGAAAGTTTTAATTTGTGCATCGATTTGAAGGATAAAACTAGTCAATTAGCAATTCCAAAAAACAAAATTAAATCCAATATCTTTTCTTCATTCTTCTTCCATGTGTATCGTGAGAAATTTCCTGATCTGAAAATTGTAGACAATATCTCTTATCGTTTCAATTCGTACATTACCTGCTCGTGGTCTATAAGTTCCGTCGTGGCCGGTTCTTGCCCTCTAAAGGCTTAACAACATTAGATCCTAGCTATATGGTGAGAATTGAAATTCTTAGAACAACAACTTTTGATAATTCTGTTTTATTTACAATGGCTGCCAGCTGAGGCCTTCACGTATTATAAAAACTAACCTTGTTGAATTTTTCGGGTAAATGTTTCAGAAATCTTACTAGAACATTGTAAGATTCCTGTAGCCATTTTGGTCAATACGAAACTTTTATGAAAGTCTTGATCGTCTGTTACAGTAATTTTTCTTAAAAACTACTAGGTCTATATAGATTAAATTTGACAGAAGTGTATTGTTTAATATTTTCGCAGTTTCACTTTATCACTATATGCGTACAACACTATACGATCGGCAAATATTAATATTGCTTGTTGGAGATCAGTACGAAATTAAAGATTCGTCTGAAACTGATGAAACAGAAATTATATAAAATAGATATAGACATAATGCAAAGTGTGCTGTTAGAGCCTATTTGGAAAATAGCTAAACATTTTTTAAATATTATTGCTTACCAGTAACTTAGATATATTTTGTTTACTGGTGCTGGTACTGGTGGACATATCATGTGGACAAAATAAATCGAAAAAATAAAAAGAGAAAAAAATCCATATTGGCAGAGTAGTTTTCTAATGGCGGCGCCTCACTTAAGCCAAGTATTTGTCACTGTATTTGACTAACAATAAATTTTGATGTATTAGCAGATATCACAGACATACCATCTACATATGGCCTGAATGAGCAAAGAGCTAAATATATTTGTTTTTCACATAGACGTGTCGACAGCAGCAACTGTTTATGGAACAACTGAAACAACTACAAAGTTACTAAAAGACCTTGGCAAAGGAGTCTCTGGTGGATGCTCACAACTTTACCAAATTTACAAATAAAGTTGATTAAAAAAGGTTTATAAATAACACGTTTAAACGCGACGGTTGTAATAGATCACATACTATAAAATTACGCTAGTGAGCAAACCAAGTGGGGACGGTCGCGGCAAATATTCGGCTAATTTGAGTCCTTTGATGTCTCATTAAAAACCGACAGGGGATGGAAACACTTTTTTGCTTTTATTGGTTCATTTGCCTTATTTATACAAATCAAGGAAGTATAACGAATTATGTCTTCTACACATAGTTGTTTTTGGGCGAACTAATCAAATACCAGTCAAGTGAAGCGCCGCCATAAGAAAAATGTGTAACATAGAACGACACGAATACATGGACGATGTGACAAGGGTTCCGTTTTTGCCATAATGGTTATGGAACTCTAAAAATTCTTTATTTATAATGAGAGTATATGATGTTAAACATCCTAGACTGAAAGTTTGGGCCGATTTAAAACCGGGATTCACCGTTTTAATATACATAGATATATTTGATTTTATAGAATCAAAGGTACATATCTACATAATGTATAATCATAGTAATGTTCTAAATATCTTACATTCATATGGGAACATGAATAATGATTATTTCTGCAATATCTGCTAAGATGTTTGTGTTCTCGATCTATCCGTTATATTATAAACATTTGAACGCGTTTATAGGTTTTCTACGTATTTATTTTGGCCGCAAGAACGTTGCGATTTTAATGCCCGTATTATACGTACACGATCATATTTTTATTTGACTTTCATCGAATAATAAAATGTTAACAAAAATTTAGATACATTTATCCTGCTTCAAAAATAGTATGCCAATTACTAATTGCGCAATGATCATTACATACTTCGTAGGATTATTGGTTTTATAATATGACTACACTGAAACTGCTGGAATGCTATTTGGACAATAAGGTTCTATTCGCACTATGATGCCGTACACGGTTCAATCTCGTTCCAGTCTAGGACCGTTCCCGGACCGGTCAAATATTCTGAAACAAGAAAGAAACCTAATATTCTCACTATCGCCATGGAAGAGGAATATCGCTCTACTACCAAACCGATATCGCGCCGGTACCGGTAACTAAAGCAACACAAACTAACAACAAACTAGTAGGAACATGCAGCGAGATTTCATCGGACCGGGTCCGGAACGGGATTAAACTGTGAATGGCGTCATAGTGTGAATCCTTATAGATATTGAAGCTCTGTGCATTCTTTGCTGTTCTCCATCAGTTTGTTAGTTTTGCAACAAGTAAACGGAAACAGATATTATTCTTAGTTTTAAAAACCATTTACTTAGCTCGTGGTTTAAAAACCAAGTAGGTCAAACTAAACAATAAACAAATAACTAGACCTACTTCATAATAGCAGCTATTGCATACAGAGTACCGTGCGTGCTGCGAGCCTCTACGGGACCGGTTCCTGGCGCATTCCTTGCGAGACCGCCTTCCTTGCTCGCCTAGACTCGCCATTACAATTCAAAAGAATTCAAATTCATTTTGTTCAGTAGTCAATTGTATAATATAATAAATATTAATAAATAAAGTTCGTTTATGATTCATTTTGTTACTGATTTCCTTTAAAGTTAAATATATAGATATTCTTATTAACATAGGTCTGTTAATAACTTTAGATCTCACTTAGTCTAGTCTAGTAGGACATGGCTTCCTGCATCTGTCAAAATATAGCTCATCCTAATTTTAATATTATAAATGTGGATGTTTACGAGTTTGTTTGTTTGATATGCTTTCCCCCTTAATTATTCAACTGATCGTCATAAAATTTTGCATAGACATGATCATTGGTTACAGAAAATAGGATATCTTTCATCCAGAAAAAAAGTACTGTTCTTGAGGAATAGAAATTAAAGCCAAATAGATGGCACTGCAGTCGCGTTTTTGTCGTACTTGTTAGATTGCCATGACGACGATTTTGTTCAGGGCGGCATAACCCTAACTTTTTCTAGGTTCGGGAGCAGTGCATTTTTCGCATGCAAGATGGGTAACTTAGAAAACCTGAATTGATTAACAAAATCTACATTAGTACAAGCGAATCCGCAGGAAAAAGCTAATATAATATATCGGTAGCTACACATGTAACTATAGAAATTATCTTACAGGTAGTATTTAAGCCCTTATCTTAGAAGCAAATTTAAAAAATCAGCCAAGTACTTGATAGATATCGAAGGGTTCCTTAGAGGTGATAAACCATATAGTATCCATCGCATCCCATACATGCACTGCACGGTATATTTCTGTAGAATCCTAAAACAATAATATACAAAAAAATCTCATCTTAAAAATTACTTTGAGCAGCTTTTCATTTTGAACACGTCATTGGCAACACATAAGTTAGTACTAACATCAAACGACTACATCAAGTTGACAGCACGAACAGTTTAGTGAAAAGCTCCGTTTACCAACCACACTGGACTCTTCGTTAGTATACACTTCTGTAACGTGGTGGTTAAATTCTGTGACATCAAAAATAAGTCTGTCAAAGAGGCTAAAAAATTGATTCAGGCATGGCTAAGCAGTCTAAATTACGACGAAAAAATCTATAAAAAATACGGGACCTACGGGACCTACGGGACCAAGTGGATGAAATGGACAAAATCACAAAAAACCTATTCCACTTTTTGGGATAACTTTTACATAAATCTATCGCATTATCCGAGATGAAATGTATACCTTGGCCACCCTCGGTATTAAAATTACATATATATCGAATTTCAGCCAAATCTGTCCAATAGTTTTTCCGTAAAACCATAACAAACAGAAAGGCAAATATATTTTTATCCCGGAAACTATCCCATTTTTCGGGATAAAAAGTATCCTGTGTTCATCGTCGGCATCGAAAATATATATACATACTGAGTTTCAGCGAAATCGGTCCAGTAGTTTTTCCGTGAAAACGGAACAGACAGACTGACAGACGGACAGGCGGACAGACGGACAGACAGAGTTACTTTCGCATTTAGAATATTAATAGGGATTACTTAACCAATCTACTCTCTACTACCTTGATTTTCAGTTTTCCCCTAAATACTTCAAAAGTTAAAGGATTTCGTTACCACATGAAAAATAGAATAACTAATTAATTATAATGACTTTATAAACTAATAAATTGAGCTAACATGACTTCAACTTCATTTACTTCTACTTCTATACCTACATATATAATTACTATTTAAAGATAATTTGCTTGCAAACAATCATTGCAAGAGTTGTAATGCTCCAGCGCCCATATCTTGATTAAATACAGTAACGGTATGCCACCAAGCCATTTAACGAGTTCCATTATTGTTGTAACTAGATAAAGGCAAATCTATTTTGCTGTTTGTTAATTGTAAGTAAGCTTTACTTCTGTATAAAAATATTGCCTGTGTTTCATATTAATCAGTTATATGGCGAGGGAAGTGAACAGCGTAAGTATCAAATGGAGCCTGTACCGCCATTTTATCGTAAGCGACATTTGGACCTAAGTATATTTTTTGTTGCGAAAGGTATTTTAAACTATTATTTTGTTTTAAGACATTAATTTTTTTTGGTTCAGTAGGATCTAATTTAATTAAAATAGAAAAACTCAAAACAAAATAATGTTTTAAAATACTTTTTACAACAAAAAATATATTTTGGTACAAATGTCGCTTACGATAAAATGGCGGCAATGGCTTGAAATATTCAAATAAATGGTGTTTAATAATTACGTTGCCTACTACCTTCGCCACTTCTCTGCTTGTTGCCGTGCAGGTAGAATGTGAAGTATCTTAAAAGATTTTCTAAATGTTCTTGATTCTGGGTAAAATATCTGACTCTGTATTATTTATATAAATTCGTTATACAGAATGTACCCTCTTTATTTATTTAAATAAATAAATACCCTCTTTATATTTAGTTATTCTTCTTCTTAACTTTGCTATAATCGAAACTTAAATCTTCAATCCAGATTGTCAGGAGATCAAAAAGGGTTATTTTCCACTATGTTGCTTTTGTAATAATTAATTATTTTCCTATATTGGCACTAATTTTTACTTTTTACTGGCACCTATATATTTTTATTACTCATATGTATGCGGTTCATATGAAATGACTGCCCAAAAATACACTCAAACTTTTGTAAATAAACCGGCGAACGTCATGATTTTTCTTGTACAGAACGATCTACGCATCGACCGAACGACAAACAAAAAAAACCGAATCGTTTGATCAAACATCCGTATCGTGAAATCTTCTAGATATCGCAGTAGGTAATTCTTATCAGCAATAACTCGGGTAGTCTAATTTGATATCGCTTTCATTGATAACATGTAACGACAATAACAAGATTTAAAAACTTTCTTATTTTGTAATTGTTAATCCCTTAACTTTGTCTAGTAGTGGAGTGAAAATGTCAGATGCACGAATATTTTCATTGTATGGTAGAAAGTGCTGTAAACATTTAAGGCGGTAGACCGAAACACGGTAGACATTTTTTCCCACTACGGAATCCTATATGATGCATATTCATAAAAGATGGTAACACTTTCCATAGTATATATACTTCATACATCAGACATGACCATAGATTCAAGATAATTCCGGAAAGTGCTTCCCTTACGATTATGCACTAAGGTTTATACAGGAGAAGTTGCAACAAAACCTTTACTTCTAAGTGTAGTTATATAGACAAACAAAATATAGTTATATAGACAAAGCTATTAGGACCAGAGGGTACTATATTATGTGCTTGGTCAACTATCGGTACCTGTCAGCCATATAGCGGGCTTTTATGGTTATCGTGGAACTTGTAGATATAGAAACATGCATTTATTACCGGTGCTCCCTTTTACTCGGATTTGCAAGTCTGCAATACAAAGTTTCACTGAATTAAATGGTGAGTTGGATTCACTTATCTTATTCAATTTTAAGTTTGCTGTTTTGGAATAGTTATAGAGCTTTTGATACAAAAAGGTCTAAGTGGTGATAACCTGCCATTCTTGGTCCAATCTGGTATTTCAAATGTTTCTGTTTAACCCTCAGGTTTATCCATACTTTACAATCTAAATTTAATATTGATTGAAATGTTAAAATTTATTTCTCTATTATGTAATACATATAATTTATTTATCTAATATACGTTTACTATTACTTACTTGTGTTGTTTATTTAAGAATAAAAAAATTCAAACTCTCTTCTATGAAACATTTTTTAACTAAACTAAAAATCTTTAAAACTTTTTTCTTTCCCTTCAATTTTTTAGGGTTACATAAATTAATATAATCGAATTAAGGTTTTTATAAATTATTATGTACTTTATTAAGTTTGTAAGTAATTGTATCATTTTATGAAAAAACAGTTTATTTGTTACACCATAATTATCATGTTACATTTTTACCAGGACGCTTCGTTTTCCTCAGCTTTTTACTACTCATAAAATGTTAGATTGAAAGAAAGTCAGCCGCTCGGTGGGGACATTTGATGCTACCTCCAGTTCAGGTAGAGAATTAACAATGCGTCCAAAAGTTTACAATGTAGTGCAAACATAGTGTTATTTACACTATGTTTGCAAAAGTTACATGACGACGGCCACGTTCTAGTGAAAAATTAAATTGTTAGCGAATGTTTTTTTACATCCTGGATAGTAAATCAAAACTATCACGAACGTGGCGCTAAATTCTCCGTTTTCATTTGTTTAGAGTAATGATCCCTATAACGTTAGAACTATTGTATTAAATTTTGGTCAAAATAAATGTAAAAATGTTCAAAAACTTTTTTATCTTCTGTGGCATACCTGTAAAAACAGTGGATCTCTGTTACCACTAATGGCCGGTTCACTTTCCTTACCGTCGATAAATGAACGGTTAGTAAGATATAGGAATTGGCCATAAGATAGTTATAGCGTTATTCATAAAAAATGTTAATGAACGTTTTAAACATTAGTTATCTAAGCAACTGACTAAGCTTTACATTATTTAAAAATTTCCTATTCATAAAAAAAATTACATTGCTTAAGTAAATACTATTTAACTTTTTACCCTAGCAAGTTGTTGGCAAAATTTGGTAGAATATGGGCGGCACGAGCCATTTTCTTATCAGAAATCAAATTTAAAAAAAGAGTGGCTTTGTTGGTTGACGCACTACGTACTCAGAACATAAAAGAGTGTTATTTATAATTGAAGCAAAGTTGACGATCATTGTGATTTTATTTTCATATTGTTGTAAATATTTCATCATAGGATTCCATTTATATTTATAAACCTTAGCATTAGGGCGCTTGAATTCGTATATATCTAATGCATCTTGCTCAATAATGTGTAAATCGTCACCGAAAACAAAAGATTCAATTTTTTGTCCCAATCTTCATAAAATCAAACACCAGCTATTAAAAGCAACAATAGTTTTGTCCGTCATTTTGTTACTTAAGAGAGTAAACAGTGGGGTGAGGTTGTTTAATCTGACATCTAGTTTAAACAGGTTATTAAGTCTAATTAGTTTAAATAGTTTTTAAGAATACAATTTTCTTTAAATAACTGTTTAAAGTATTACTTAAAAATTAATCGACGTTTATGAATAGCGTTGTTATTGTGTGTATAGACAGACCCCAAAAGGCAGATTTTTTATAAGCTGTATATGCAATTACCCTCTTTTATTGTTTCATTGAAATTAAGTTATAAGAAGTCATTCGAAATTCAATGAAAATGTTTATAATTCGATTTCCGGCTGGTTGTTTTAAGTTGCCCATGCGCATCGTATATCGCTGCGGGGTGGTGAGAGATATATCCATATTCTCAAATGACAAAAAATATTAGAAAAAATACGGTCCTTATCCTAAGAATTGTAAAGTCTCATGTGTTGTTTGTTAACATTTGCCGCATCGTGAGAAATGTGTTTCGCTCTGGTCCAAAAAATGCACTTAAATGGCAAACGTGTTTTTAACTATATAAAGTTGAGGTTTTTAGCGGAAACTTGAAAAGTGATGTTTTTTCATTTTTTTAAAAAATGAGTAAGTGGCCTTGGCGATTTCATAAGATTTCCATTTCTGCCAATATGTATATAGAACCCTAAACATGTATAATATTGGTTAAAAGCAAAGAAAAATAATGATAGGATATTGAAAAACTCTTTCGTTTTCTTAGAATGGTGCCTCCATGGGGTTCATTTTAAGAGAAACACACTTTTACGTCGCTAAAGTTATTATACAACACGTGTTGCCTTGGCTGTAGGCAAATAGACTCTTAAGGGCTTAAAAGGCATTTTATGTTTTATATAAAACTAGCGGCCCGCCCCAGCTTCGCATGGGTATCTCAGAAGATTTTTCATAGCCTATATCAACCGGGGATAGTGTAGCTTGCCAACAGTGATAATTCTCGATGGGAAATGGCTGTTTAAAGCGCACTTTGAGCAGCTAGTTCCCAAGCTCGTGAGGTCCGCAGGCGCCCTTTCTCGGCTTCTTCCCAACGTGGGGGGACCGGGGGGGACGACTAGGAAACTCTACATGGGCATCCTTAGGAGCATGGCCCTGTACAGTGCACCCGTATGGTCCACTGCACTTCACCGCCACAATAGGACCTTGTTGTGCCGCGCACAACGGGTCCTGGCGGTGAGGACCATCCGAGGATACCGTACAGTGTCGTGGATGGCGTCGACACTCTTGGCAGGCGATTCGCCCTGGCCTCTCCAGGTGGACGTGATAGCCAAAGTTCGGCGCTTCCGACAGGATGCCCTCGCCCGTGGCCTGGTCTATGGCCAGGCCGAACTCCAGGTGATCAGGACGCGGAAAACCGCGGCCATGATCCAAGCTTGGTCAGTAGAGTTGGAAAACCCTGTTGCTGGCATTGACACGGTGGAAGCGGTTCGACCGCAGCTGTTGCGATGGCTCTCGCGGAAACGCGGAACCCTGACCTTCAGAATGACACAGATACTTACCGGGCACGATTGCTTCGATAAGTATCTGTGTCAGATTGCGGGCTGCTTGCCTTCACCCCAATGCCGCCAGTGTGGCGCGCTGGACACGGCGTTACACACGCTAGTCGAGTGCGCAGCATGGGCACCTCAGAGGTTTGAACTCGAGACACTTGTAAGACCGATCGAAACGCTGGGCGATCTGGTGCAAGCCATGCTGCACAGCGACGATTGGTGGGTGGGTGCGGCCAATTTCTGCAAGACCGTAGTGTCTCATAAGGAGGCCGCGGAACGAGATAGGGAGAGAGGTGGTAGTGCGCATGCGTCTCGCGGGCGCCGACGTTAGTCGGGAGCCCGGAGGCGCAGGTATGCGCATGACCTCCCTCCCTGAAATACCGCTGCAGGGGCCCTCTAGCATCTAGGGAGCAGAGGAGTCTTCACCCCTGTTGACGAAGTGAGTTTGCCTCTCCCGGGGCATTCTCAAGCACTTGTGCGCTAGGATCGGTGTGGGCGTAACTACGTTCTGTATCTCACGCCTTTCCTGCCATAAGCGCGGGGCACATGGGAGGAGGGTGGTTTTAGTGGGGTATTGATTAGTCCAGTCTCCACACAAGCCGGTTGATTATTGTTTGGATTGCCTCAGTGGAAAGCCTCCATGATCAACAACGGTCTAATCCCTAGCAAAGGACCCGGTATGTGCGAACAGCATTTCCCCCGCCTTAAAAAAAAAAAAAAAAAAAGCTTGCCAACAGTGAAAGAATTTTTCAAATCGGTTCAGCGGTTTCCGAGCCTATTCAATGCAAACAAACAATCAAAGCTTTCCTCTTTATAATATTAGTATAGATATGTTTATAACAGTTTACCTATAACGATTCGTCTGAAGACTTTCCTTGAATATTTATTCTAAATTTTGAATATTCCTGAATACTTGACTCTAGTTAAATACTCAAATCATCCAGACACGGATATTAAAAAATAACTTTAAAGTTTAACCGACATGTCTACTACCTCTTAGAGTTTGGGCTGCTTCTGGACAGTATCCTTATGTGCTGTAATTAGGAGCATTGACGCGTATTAGATGTTTGAGAGCCCTATTTTGACATGATACAAGTTATGAAATTATATAAATTAAAATTTTTGAAACAAATTGGTTCTAATAAATAATTTAGATTGTAATTCAAATTTTGTTCTAAAAGGCTCTTTGACGCCTAATTAAGTTTTATAATAAAAATATTTCAAGGTGGAACATTATGGGTATGAATAGAAACTAGTATAGCAACGTTTTTTCTTGACTATCCATTCCATTCCATCCTAACCAATAATATTTGAAGTAAACATACGAGTATTATAATCATATATGTGACTAGTTGCGCCCGCGACATGTTATGGCACTGCCACTATACTTGGGATATAGTGAAGTTGTTACTGTTTTCTAAACGTCCATCGGTACATTGAAAACACTACACAAACTCTTCACTCTTCACTAGTGGCTTCCAGTAGTTGTAGTGACAACGGCTACACTTTAAGTTGTTAACTTGATACGCCAATTTCATATTGGTATGAAAGCAAAGATCTAACAGGAAAACGAACTATCTGGCGAAATTCCAATCACAAGTGGAGTGAAACATGGTGTGGTATGGCACTTACCTTATTTGCAATATACTTCGCAGTAGTAATGAAAAACGCGTTGAGATCTTGCAAACATCCTGTCCAGCTGAATGTACGTACTGACAAAGGTGTTTTTGATTTATCGCTTCAAAGCTAAGACCAAAGTCTGGATTATGTCTATACTGGAAATTCCCTTTGCAAGGGATTAGACCATAGTCGATTATGGAGACAATCCCCTGGTGGCTGCCAAACACTAATCGACCGGCTTGTGTGGAGACTCGAAACCAACCTACCTACCAACTCAATACTCCACTAAAACCACTCTCCTCCCATGTGCCCCGCGCTTATGGCAGGAAGAGCGTGACACTTAGAACGGAGTTACGCCCGCGCTGATCCATACGCATTAGTGCTTGAGAATGCCCCGGGAAGCAGTGCAAACTCACTTCATCAACAGGAGTGAAGACTCCTCTGCTCCATAGATGCTAGAGGGCCCCATCTGTATCCTTTTTTTATTGGCCAGAGGAAATCCGTTTGAGGACTAAGCCGCGACAGGCACAGAAGCCTGGGGGGATAATTCGCGACCCGCGTGTGGGATTTGCCAGATCGGGGGTGGCACTAGCGCGCCCACTCAAAACTGGTGCCACGCTATTGCCACTCCCCAGTTAGGGATACGCACTAAAACCCCTGGGTGTTCCGTCCTGCGCCTTATGCCAGGGCTACAGGTAATTGGGATTTCCCGCTCCGCGTGCCCTGGCAGGCGTGGGCCTCCCTCACGAGGCCTCTTCCATTGCCGGGGGATTAAACCCCTGGCGTCGTCCATGTCTAATCCGGGTGTGGGGCGGTCTGTAACGCACCCCACGGGAGGAGAAAGGAGCGCGCGCGGAACACTCGCGCTCTCATCTCGACGGCATGTGTGGGTGAGTAAGAACCCCTATGCCCGAAAGGGCCCCCCCACCCGCGCCGCCCGCTTATGGTGGCCGAAGGTCGAAGTCCGCCCTCCGGTGTCAGTGCGTCCTTCTTTGGCGGGAGCGGAGCAATAACGTCCGCTCACGCTCCCGCTCCGCCTCCCATCCGGGTTTGTTCCCGACCATGGTGCGAATCACGGCCGGAAGGGGGGTGTCGAATCCGGTAAAGGCGACGAGATCTCGGCGCTGCTCTGTCCAGGCTGGACACTTCTGGAGTGTGTGCAGCGCCGTATCCTCGTCGCCTGTGTCACAGTGATGGTACCCTGACATTGGCTCGCGGCTGAGGCGACACAGGTACGTTCATTTATCACGCTATTTTTAAGTTTTCTTGCTTAAAACATTTCTAAAGGTAAAAATAAATTTAATAGGTTTCTTTTCGATTTGTGATTGATAGAAAAAAAGCCCCATCTGTACCCACCCTATCCTATCTGTAGTCAAGGTCAGTGAATTATAACAAAGCGAATGTATCCAGGGTATTTTAATTTTAACAAGTTTTAGACAATAACACGTCAAAATTGAGGGAAGAGTGATCGGTGGCACTATTCTTATTTCATGACTAGCGTACATGTAAAACTAACGTAATTTTTGTGATTTTTATGCGTTTTATGTAAATAATTACAAGAACTTTCGCTCACTTATATGCCAAATTTATATCCTACGAAAACTATTAAATTTAAATATAAGTATCGCCTGTCCAATGTTTATCTCTGTTATTAAAATCTACATTAAAATAACAACAAATTTAAGTTAAAATTTCGCGATGAAAACAACAACAAATCTTTACTGTTTACCGTGCTTCAGTCTTTTCTCATGTTTATTTAACTGAAGCGCCGCTGTGGCTCTTTTCCGAAACTAGGACCAGGTACTTCTTTTATTTTTGTGCTTGCGAGTTTTTGATTACTATCTTGCATAAGCTTGCACAAGTCCGTAAGTACTGAGTACTCCTGGAAGTGTAACGTATAAAGTCTATAGAGCAAATAAAATATAAAGTATGTGTATAAAGTTCCATCAATGGGTATACTGGCACAATTAATACTTAGAGCTTAATTTGGATATTGTTACGAGTTAGCGGGACTCGAATTAAAATGCCGTTAGAATTATTTAAGAGTTTATTAGAACTATACAAACAGGTATAACACACGTACAAATATAACCGAACACAACAAATCCAAACGAAATGCAGAAGGGCGTATTTCAGTAAAACGAGCAAAGTCCGTCACTATTAGATTCCCGAATGTACACACGTCACGCCCGTATCGTAGTTCAACTGACTCCTCTCTCAATCAGCCCGTCGTTTTATACTTCACAAATGCGAATGTGCCCGCCCGGCAACGTCCACACAATTTCCTAGTAATCGTAATCTACACACCTGGCTAATGATGCAGCCGCAAGCGGCCGTAAACGAGTACAATAGCACAATCGGCTGTTCTCTACAATAACTAGAAACGTATGCCAATAAATAAGGGAACAAAAGAAGACGATCATAAAAGGATTACAATTATTTCAAATGCCGACAGGTAATAAAATGTTTTTTAAAGATTTGTACGTGGAATTTGTCTTTGGCCTGGGTTGTAACAATATGTTAAATATAAAGGGTCAACCAAGCAGGGCTTATTAGTTAATTTAGATGGGTGACTTTGGTAGTACTATAATATCGTAATCGATTGTATAAGGTTGGTATGAGAGCGTTGCACTCGTAGCTAAAAATACTTATGTCGAAAGCCTAAATACGGACAGTGTTACGTTGGGAAAGCGCGCTTGCCACGATTCAACTGTGTGACAGCCGTAGTACACATACTAAGTTTTGGGGCTTTATTGATTGCACAAGAAATGTTATAATATTTAACCCTTGATACAACCACATTAAGTGATGAATTCTGTGTAGAGATTGGTTTTAAGTTTGTTCGGATCTGAAAGACAATGTAATATAATATACTAAATTATGAATGAAATGTGATAGACGAGTTCCTCGTTAAATTTCAACGAACGTTGATTAAAAATAAACTTCAACTCTAACTAACTCACTACCCACCCTGTTATAAATAGGGTGTAACAAGTATACTAATGAAATTTGTATACAGTATATTTTCGAAACGTGTTTAGAAAATAAGTTTCCTTCAAATTACACCTGTTTGAAGACTATCATAGAATACAGATGAGCTTTAGTTCTTGTATTTTTATTAAAATTTATGTGGTTAATCCTGGACACGGCATCCAATATAAAAGTATACTAAACCCACATGGAATATTATAATTATAATAGTAGGTAATTCAACTGTATTCGGTTGGGATTTCGTAACTGTCCCAATTTTATAAAATTGTCAATTTATATTTTTCTCACATCTCGTTGTTGGCCACAGGCGTCCGCGCCGTTGAGGGTGCCAACACATCACACCGTCAACACGCGTGCATCACGCAGCGCCGGTGTGATTTTTTATTTATACAAAAATATTTTCCAAGACCGGTTAAGAGATAGTTTATCACAAGGACCCTGGATTATATGTTTTTCTATAATATGGAGTTGAGAATATTACCTAGGATAAATAGTATTTAATAGTTTTGCTGGTGGTGCGCGGGGCGACTGACGTGCGGTGCTCGTCCCTTGGCACGCCGATCCACCTCCGAGCCAGACGCTCGCGCTCGTTCATTCGCATATAGCGCAAGCGCTGGATGGCTGCGCACAGTGAATCCACGCTTTATTTCTATCAACCTTCAACCGTCTTTAAAATAATAGATCAATACAAAATAGCACGCTTGGCTTGAGTGACAATAATTATCTCTAGTGTCTTCATTAATTTATAATATCAATTAATATTATAAAACAAAATAAACATTATAAGTGGAACACAATTTGACAATAAGGTGAATGTGCTTAACTGGTATATCTGTGAAAACAAATCTTAACAATTGATGGGTTCTTCCGAATTAGAGATGTCTTTGGAACACCAAATTCTGATAAAGAAGGTAATCTTTAAATTTTAATGTCAATGTTTATTTATTTATGTCAATTTTTATCTCGCTCCGCTTTATTTTTAATTGAGTTTTGGGTCACTTAGAATCACAATTAAGAACATATTTTTATACCGATCCACACTTATCGATATTTATTAAAAATACCGTCCCAATTTTTATGTTGTACATAATATGTCACATTATGGACTAATTTAAAAATAAATACAGTACAGTCACAAACAAAATAAATAATTTATAATTTAGGAAGAAAATAAAAATCATTTTTTTATTAAGTATTATCAATTACGAAACTTTTAACTCTTTAAGGTTTAATAAAAAATATTTCATTTTATTTCTTCAACTTATTGTTTAATCCCATAACAATTTTAAATGGTATTTTTATGTATGTACTAGTACGTACAATCTATGCAATAGCATTTTATGTTATTAGAGGTACCCGACCGATTAACGCGTTGCTGTAACGTGGCGGTGAAATAGTTTTGTATCCCATGGCAACCAACTTTGTATGCAAACTACCTTGCCGACTGAGACCAGTAATCTTGCTTTAAATTACTGGTTAAAGTCATAAGTTGTACATGAGTTACGTGATGTTAATATGTGTATGACATCCAAGTATAGAGCGTACCCTTCGAGGGCGAGATATTCCTGGCAACCGTGTAATACAAGGGATAAAGTATTGGTGATTACCAATACTTTATCAACAAGAGATCTTACAAACTATAACTTGTTTGAGTGGCAGCAGTTCCTGGGCTTCAAATAAATTTCGTATTTGATCTGCCATTTATACATAAGTAATTTGTTAAGTGTTCTGGCAGTAAAATTCTACCAATAGTACCAAATACTATAAATAAATAGTTAGGGGGAAAAATGTTCCCGGGGTCAAGTTTTTTTAACATTAGCCTTTTTATTTTTATTACATGAGTTAAGCAGATAGGCAGACGGCCCACCTGATGGAAAGTGGTTCCCATCGCCTATAGACATTTACAACACTAAAAAATGCGCTGCTGCTTTCTCTCTTATGGGATTCTGGAACCTGGCCACTAATGCTGGAACACAACTCGAGTTGTTATGGCGGTATACTGTAGACCAGGGGTGGTAACATCCAGACGGGCAAATGCCCTACTACTTGACTTCGGGATGTTTTGTCGCCTCTTACGACAGGCCGTCTGGCCGCAGAAATTGTATTCTTTCTCCGTTCCGTTTAACTGCTACATTGAAACAGCTAGATACGTATTTATTCTTCCGCATTTTTGTCTCGTCGGATCCACTAGTATTCTGGACATTCTTGTGGTTAGGGTTTACCAAACATCTAATTCTCATTATTGTTTTTTATTGTCACAGCTTCTTCGAATATTCTGGGAGCTTTTGTCTGCATTTATTTGTTTTTTTGTCTAATACCGTCCCTCTATTTAAATTTATGCTATTGGCAAAGAGTTATACGGATATTTATATTGTTAAATTAGGTTAAAAGCCGTAAAAAAGTGTAGGTGTTGCATATAATATCTATGTAACTGGCTACAAGTTCCCGAGAACCGGTGACCGGTCTCCCAACCTATTATACAATGTGGTTGCTGATATGCGTTTTCTTCACCCTAGTACAGGCCTAGTGTACGCTTAGAAAGTGCATAGCGGCAGTAGGCTGTTTGGTGAATAACTGAAAAACAAGTGAGTATCTAATATGTGATTAGGTCGATAGTTAGTTGATTAGCGTTTGGGAACGCATAAACCGAAATCGAAAACGATTTGTAAATATCAAGGGATATTATAATATGATTTAATGTTCAGTAATCATTGAATTTATTGAAGCCGAAATGTATAATATTGTAATAATTCATTAACAATCCCCCGTTGCAGATCTTGTGTTTATTATAATACTTGTATATAATTATAATTGTATCCTTTCTTTCAAAATTAACTTATGCCTTGACCTAAGTCGTTTGTTAGCTTGTTCGTAAAATTCGTGTCGAGTACTATTACCGTAACAGTTTCGTTATTGATGAATTAATTCAAGGCGCTAAAATAAAAAAAATGTCAAAACCTTTTAAAACTTTTGTGCTAAATAAAAATAATTTATTCACTAGCGATCCCGGCAGATGTTGTCCTGTCCCAAAAAAATATAAATTTAGGACCCCGATTCTAGTGCCTCCTACCGGTTCCAATTTTGAATCTAAAACTTCCGGGTAATCCACTTAAACACACATAAAACTCATTAAAATCAGTCCAAGAGATTAGGAGGATTCTAGAACCCGATTCCAGCGCCACCTACCAGTTCCAATGGTGAATCTAAACCATCTAGGGGCCAGCCCACTCAAACACATACAAAAAATTTCATCAAAATCGGTAAAGTCGTTCTCAAGTTATGCGCACACATACATTTCTACGATTCATTTTTATTTATATACATAGATTTAGGCCCGATTTTCAAATCGTCAGATAATCGATTAAATTACAACCTGATTAAATGTCAAAGTGAATGAATTCACTGGATCAACGAAACAGGTGTTTTATTCACGTAACAGTAATTTTTTAAAAATTTCATGTTGTTTTTTTTTTTCTTATGAATAACTATTATCTGCTAATTATTGGAGAATCGACCACTAGTCATGTATAAAATCGAATTAATTAGAACTGTGTGTTTTTCTGTGTGTGTATGAAAATGGACATTAGCTTTCGGACATCTCTCAGAAATACTCACATACTCGGAATGACTGGGAGTTGGTTTAAAATACTGCCGGGTGTACTGCCCTACATAATTATTCGAATTAATTGATTTATTGATTAATTAACTAATGTGATTAGATTTTTTTGTATTTTCTCATCAAATTTTAAATTAACAATACTTAGTTAATGTTACTTTAGTAATATTCTAACTACTTCAAAGTACATAATGGTCACTATAATCGAAATCAGTTTAGACGGTATTAGTGTTATGATGATAATTAGTATTTTATTCATCAGTAAACAATCTAATTATCTACGAGCCAAAAACAATATATTTAGTAAATATTTAAGATAAGAAGTTAGATAAATTTGATAGACATCTTGTTAGATAACTAAGGCATAATGATTTAAGAAAACAAAAATTTAAATACTGAAAGATACTTCTCTTATCTATATTCCGATTGACCATGCAGGGACATCCCTAAATACTGATGATACAATTATTATCCGACATCTTTAATTGGTTCAATGTTAACTTAGAATTGCGATCGCAAATTAATGACATCAAATTAACCTAGTCACGTCCAGTGCAACGGACGTTGAACTTTTGCCTCTTAAAATAATCTCATCTTATAAATAACAAACATTTGTATACATTTACGAAACAATAATTTCGTAATCAATGGCTTTATCGTAAACGAGCATATAATAATGAACATTGGGATCAACACTCCAACCATGTAGTCGGTTAAATGATAAACATTTTTGTGCGCATTGTTTTATATTTTATCTAGTAATTGTATTCTATCAATTTTCTTTGTGACTAAAGATATTGATATGATGTCTCTGAAATTATGCCATCAGACAGTATCTACTTATAAAATAAGTAAGCATTCATTAGTCGCATCGTAATTTCTGGTTTAAACTGGAATTGATAGAAACATTTACATTTTTAAATGTAACAATATTGAAATTTTAGGGATGTCCCGACTAGATGGAGGAACGCGGTGGAATGCTCCTCCATCTCAAAGATAGATCTTGAACTTGAGATCAGCGGGGGTATTGTTATGACTCGCAGGCCGAGACACACATATTATTGTTGGAAATTGGTATATATTCTTTGTATGTGTAGTATCGGGAATTTTTTGCGACCCCAATTATTGCACAGTGCCATCTATATTGATTTGTAAGTGTTCCACTACAAAATTATATAACCTGCCTTCTCGATCTTTTTTGTTAATTTTTTCTTCTAGGCATGGTTTGACTATCGGAAAGTCTATGTTTGAACTATAGTCTCCTCAGTTACCCAGAAACAAGGCTTTTTGACATTTATAAGGCTAACCTGACTTTATGGCACTAAGTAATGTGTATTTTATAAAAAATTGATTAGTTATCAGAAGAAGTAGAGAGCATAAGATTAGCTAGATAGCTTGTAACCTTAAAATTGACTGACCGCCTGAACTCAGGTGAAGGTATTGATAAAATATTTGTAGAATAAACATCTACAATGTTATTTATCTTGCAACATTGCAACTAATCGGAAAGTTTTAGTCTTAAATACAGAATTATAAATTGCCCTTTGCAGAATCGATAATCTCATTAATAAATCTAAGATTTTATAATTTTTACAATTATTATACGTCTGATAAATTAATATTAGATGTTATTTGACGCCCAAGTCAAATAGATCTTAGCTCGCTTAAGAAGGGTTAAAAATATATAAATTGGACAATAATATCTATATTCATTATTGTTTAAGTTTATGGTGAACAGTAATTAAATTTCATTCATTCATAATTTAATTAAGAGAACATTGAATATTATATCTGGTGATGAAAATTGTAAAACATGTCTGCAGGCCTCACGCTGGAAATTAAAATAGAGGGTCGGAGATACATACAGCTAATCTACATGGATCCTTGAGTATCATAGTATTTAACTCTGTGTATATAAATAATTTTATAATATAACATTGTAAATATGGAAATACTCAATTTTCTGAAATAAATGAATTATTATTATTATATTATTATTTTTATAATCAAAACAGCCAAAATAAAGAAGGTACTAAACAAGAGTCCGTAGTAGCGTTTAAAACAAACAAACAATTCAAGACGGAGGTTTTGGATGTATTCATAATTCTGTTTTAAATAGAAACCCTTGAAATATTTATAAATTCTAAATAAGGGAATAACAATTTCATGTAATCGGTATTAATTTGTCATATATATTATGATTGAATTATTAATAACTATACCAGTGATAAAGATGATTCACTAACTTACTAATGTATTTTAAAAGAAATCAACATGACACTTTAAAAGTTGCAGTAGTGCATTAAAATACCCAAAAAAATTGTAGTCATAACGGCGTTCGTTGCTTAAACGTGTTTTGTAGTTTATTTCTTTGTATGCCTTAGTTTCGATTTTTTATTCATAACCCATAGACGAGATGAAAGAGAAGTCATTGTTATGGTACAGGTATTAAGAAGGTTCGGTGCTTTTATTTAAGCTTCGGGGGTAATCTGTTATTCCGAAAGCAATTCTTGACATTCCAAGATGAAAAAAAGGGTTTATAGTAATTCTAATAGATTTTGTCACGTACGCGCGTATCAATTTTTAGTAAAATATAAAATTAAAATTGGCTTTGGTAGTTGTTTTTCTTTGGAGTTTAAAAATTAAGGAAGTTATTATGTATCTAATTATACAAAAGCAGTAGTAGCTTAATGGTTAACACTATCACGTTTCGAATGACGCGGGATCGAATCCAGGCCGGTAAATTTATACTGCTTGCTGACCTAATATGCATATTGTTAAAAGTACCATCTGCTAAAGGTGAAGTCAACATCGCGATGAAAATTGCACATCGAGATAACTTGGCCAATCCACCTTGGATAAGCGTGCCGGATATATTGCCCGTTTTCCCTCAAGAAATGGAGAGGCCCAAGCCCAACACTGAAACTTTAGAGATTGTTATTATAATTTTATTTTATCATGTAGATAATTTGTTGTATAATGTGTGTATAAGTGTATGAACAATAAATTTATGAATATCTAGGATATTTTTATCTTGAAAAATGGTGTAGTTATCGTTGGAAACAGATTTAAACTTTCTATCAGCAGTGACGTGGAAAGCTCTAGATCTTAAGTAAAATTGTAATTTTTACTAAAACTAGTGGTCGCCCAGTGGTCGAAATTCGACCATAATTAATTTAAATCATAAGTTTGAACATTATTAAGGTTCTGTTGTCAAAGACTACTTCTATAATCACAGATTTCGCCAAGGCTACACTGTTAATTTGACTTTAACAATAAACAAAAGAGTATATATGCGTGTGTGTCAAATACATGGTAATGTGTGTAATATTTTTTTTGTTGATTTAACGTATTTCATATGCATAATTTAAAAAAAAATTGCATCCTGCACTCCTTCTCTATATAAACTATAAGTGTGCGAAATTTCATACTCCTCCGCCGGCGCAATTTTTGTAATAAGGGGTATAAAGTTTTTGCTTCACGTATCAATATAATAATGCTATAATAATTCTTGCATGGGTGAAGTTACTACCCGATGAGCAGTTTGGATTCCGTGCCAGACACTCATGCGTCCAAAAGGTGCACCGCATCACGGAGCACATACTATCCCACTTTGCCCATCGTTCCCACTCTATAGGAACAGCCGCACTGTTCCTAGACGTAGCTAAGGCCTTCGACAAGGTCTGGCATAACGGTTTGATTTACAAGCTGTACCAGTTCGGTGTGCCAGACAGACTCGTGCTCATCTTGCGAGACTTCCTCCTAGGCCGTAGCTTCCGTTTTCGAGTGGAGGGAACACGCTCGTCCCCTCACCCACTCACAGCCGGTATACCACAGGGCTCGGCCCTGTCTCCACTACTCTTCACGCTGTACACCAGCGACATCCCAAAAACTCTAGATGTAGAGTCGGCCCTCTTCGCGGATGACACCGCACTCTATACATCAGATCACAACCGACAAATGGCTTGCGTCCGGCTACAGGCAGCTGTAACAGAGCTAGGCGAATGGTTTCGCAAATGGAGGATAGAGGTAAACCCGGAGAAAAGCGCAGCAATGTTCTTTTCCTCGGGCACGCTTCGCTCTCCCAAACGCGCTTGCCTTCGCTTAAAAGCCATCTCGCTCTACGACCAAGAGATCCCCTGGGCAAAGTACACCAAATACCTGGGTGTCACTCTAGATCAGAACTTGCGCTTCAACGAGCATATCACTATAGTCCGGAATAGAGCGCGATGTGTGATGGGTCGTCTAGCACCCATGATAGACAAACGAAGCAAAATGTCCCTCAGACACAAGCTTACTCTATATAAAACATGCATCCGCCCGATCATGACATACGCGAGTGTGGTATTCGGCCATGCCAAGCCTGCCCTTTTAAAGAAACTGCAAATCGTTCAGAATAAATTCATGCGCAGAGCCGTCGGTGCTCCCCTCTATATGCGTAACGTCGACATCCACCGCGATCTGGAGCTTCCCTCCATCAAAAGCTACATTAAGTCGCTCTCGCGTAAGTATTTCGATCTAGCGCCGCACCATCGAAATCCCCTCGTCCTGTCCGCGTCCGATTATAAGCCTCGACGAAAGGCTCTCGTGCGACGACCGCGTAACATCCTCACGGACAAGGTCGACGATATCACAAAACGGCTGGCCCGGATCAGCCCGCCCGCGGTTAGGACGGCAGGCTGGCAGGCACCGACAGACAGACACAGACGGCGGCGTCGACGCCGCCAATCACGATCTCTCCACGTCCCCGCGAGGGACGCCAAGAGTCATAGCCCCCCCATAGGATAGACTAGGCGTGTTGCTGGGAAGTTTCTTTCGCCGTTTCTTCTCTCCCAGCCATAACACGTTGCGAAACGGCAGTAAGATACCATAGGCCACCGCGAACCGCCGATCCCGGTCCGCCGGGATCCTTCCTCTTGGGCTTTATATTACCCGTCGCCCGTTCTAAATTAGTGCATTGTGTCGCCCTATGGTGGGCATCATTATGGCCCCTTTCATGGCAACAGTCCAGCCGAGGTGAAACTCCCTAAGGAGCCCCCTCGAGCAAGTTGCCCCCCGGCCTAGAGCGCCTTCGCTTCGCAAAGGCACTCGCCCCGAAAACCCCGGTAAAGTTGTGAGGTCTTCGGACCAACAACATAAAGTCAAGTCCAATAATAAAAAAAAAATGGGTGAAGTTTACGTTTCTCTTCTTAAACTCTAATCTTCATGAGAAGCATAAAGAATAATTTTATTTAATTCATAATATTAATTTCAATCACCATTACAGGTTAATGTTCCAACAACAGTCGAGTGGCTTATTTTCGAGCTTGGGCCAAGTGTCTGCCTTTAGTTGCTTCGGTGTAACCTCAGTTATCCCGTGTACAAGCATGTACTCACTGCAGAATGTAATTGACGCACATTCAGTCGGAAATCAACCATAAAAGATGTTATTAAAGTTATATTTGGGTAGGTCTCCTACGTAATTTAGATTTTATAACGCCAATGATATAATAGCTGGTTCTTGCGTAACATTCGGGATTTAGTCATGCTTTCATTCATTGTACTGAATTTCGGAACACTATCTACAACATGGTGAAAACACAGAAATACTTTATGAAATAAAAATAAAATTTTAAATATTATATACCAACATTTTAAATAATATTTAAGAATTTTGAAATTCGCAGAAAAGTATTTACATTTAGTTTAGTACTTAATTAGGTGATTTAAAATAAAAATAAATTACATCATAAATTAAGCTATACTTATAAAACAACATGAGACTATAATTTTCAAGATTAACAAAAATATAGAAGAATTTATTAGATAGATATTAGCTGCTACAAACGAAATATAAAATGCTATTACATTTTAGGAATTAACTTTAAATTTTCTAGAAATTAGAATGGCCCTTAGAATGGAAAATTACTACAGAATTTTTTAAACGCTAGAAATAATATTTCAACCTGTTTTTATTACATAGTTGCTACTTGAAGAACTTTCTATTAATTATACTCTGTAGCGACTAGATAAGAACAGTTCTAATCAATAAAATTTACATCTTAGTACATAGTAGTATTTACTTTTATGCTGAATTCTCTGCAGATAGGGAACAGTTATTTGAAACCATGCTCTTCTGAATTTATTGAAAATATAAAAGAATGCAAATTGACACACCTTTGTGATGATAGACTTTCACGTACTGTTTACAAACACAATAGAAAGGCGACACCAGTACAACTTGCGATGACAATAATCGAGCGTCTGATGACTGCTTCAGTCATCTCCAAATATTAAATAACTTGTGGATTTAAAACTAAAAGGCTTAAATTAAACGTACAGGTATGAGTTGTTGGTATTTCAGTGTATTACCCAATGTTCGAGTTCTAAGTAGTCTGTATTTTGAGATTTGAACAAGTGCAAGTACAAGAATATTCAAGGGCTTTAATTGCTAATATAAATGTTTAAGAACATATTCCTACACAGAAGCTATAAATAAAAGCCAATTATTGTACTATAAAAAAACATCGGACAAATGCATGTCAATCCACGTTGAGTAACGAGGTTCGCACAGGTTCCAAAAATCCATCGGTTTTGACATCAGTTTAACATAGCCTAAAAACATTTACCAGCAAGTTCTCCGTATCTCAAAATCGATTAAACGGATCTAGCTTAAATCAATGTTCATTGAAAATAATATTTTTAACCGAACTCACAAAAGGAGGAGGTTCTCAATTTGTTTGTACGTTTTTTTCTATATGTTCGTTACTCGATTTCTTCGTCAATTGTGAACCGATTTTCAAATTTTTCTTTTAATCGAAAGGTGATATTCCCGAATTGGTCCCATTATCACCATGTCAGGATGTGATGAGTGTATTCCAAGGAATTAGAGAATCCTACAAAAATTGATAACAGACTTCTTTGTAACACGATATCTCCATCAATTCTAAACCGATTTTCAATTTTATTTATTTACTCGTAAGTCTATACTCCCGAGGTGGTGTCAAGGTCACCAAGTCAGGATCTGGTGAGTGAAGTCCAGGGATATCGAGAATAAAAAACGCCGCACGCCTAAATTCTTGGAAACAAGCTTATATACGCGTGTAGGTCTTATATTTTCTACAGGTGCTTAATTTTTTATATGCGTGTTCCGGATTTCTCCGTCAATTGTGGATTGCTTTAAAAAAAAATCTTTATTTGTAAGTATGTATACTCCCGAGGCGGTTCCATGGTCACCAAGTTAGGATCTGATGAGTGGATCCCAGAGAAATTGAGAGTACCCTTACCCGTAGTTTTTGGTTTTAGTGTTAAGTCAGTTTTGTTTTTGAAAAAAATATGATATCTACTGCAAACTTGAATTTTTGCTGAATTTTCCACCCCATACTTCAAAATTTAAAGTCCAAACCAATAGAGGGCGAATCACTTTTTACGCCTTTAAAAGAATGTACACTGGAACAAATTTGAACCCTCATGTATTCAAATGTATGGTGTGTAATGTTTAGTTATGTTGTAATTTTATAAAGGTTCGGTTATTGCCAAATTGTTTACGCAACCCTAAAAATTAAATTGTGTAAGTAATTTAGCTCCAACATTCTTTATGGGAAATGTTGAAGCAAAATGTCATGTTGTGAAAGTGTATCGGAGTTTTCTTCAAAACCTGTCATCGTCTTGCGATCGCTACATATCACTTTATATTGTGCTTCTACTTTAAAACCAGTTTCAAGTACTTTATGAGGATATAAACTATTTTGTAAATAGATCTTTGTTTCTGTCTTGAAGACTATGTAGGGGTCCAATATACCTATAGTCTTTTATAAATTATATGTACGAGTAGCTTAGAATGTATGGAACGCAGACTTGGTTATGAATATTAAAATAAAGGAAAATCATTAATACCAATTCTCTGCTGGACACGGTTTATTTTGATACTATAACTTGAAACATGAGGTATTTTAGCCACGATTACAAATAATTTATTGTGTTCCTTAGTGGTTACAGTGCAACTTTCTATCTTTACAGTCCATAGACATAGACGTCAGAAGATGGGCTAGGTCACGGTTAGTTCTTTGATCCAAAATAACATTGCAAGCGAGTAGTGAGGTCGCGGTGATACACTTCCCGCAGTGTCAGTGTCAGCCAGCTAATGAAATAAATTAATATGCGTCTATAAGAATGTTCTAGTCTTTATAATAAAACTACTAATCTGCTGGCAACTGATTTAAAACTAGTTCTGTGTCCTGGATGCATACATATATTCAGTTTGTGAAGATCATGATTAGCTCAAGTACAAACATATTAAGACAACAATGTTAATAATATGCATATAAGCAGTACGTATTTATCCCAATGTGCGGAGGCTGTGTGAAGGGAGATGGAAACGTCCGGCCGGAGGCGCGTGATCTTTAGTTATTTATACTCTGAATTACGTCTGGATGTGTCTGCGGACTATTTTCGAGCACAAAGTGAAAGTGAAGACTCAAATGGCGCAATCGACGACTATATTTCTGTCCACAAAATTCAACTACACGATTTTATCCCTGGAAGATTTAAGAGTTCATTTGTAAGGTCATTGCGGCAGAGGTCGTTGGTGTTTATTTTGACAGAATTATTTTTATGCCAATAAATAGAAGCATTTGGCACAATCTCTAACATATTTGCCATCAAATTCTTACGAGATATGTGAGGAATTAAATGTTAAATTATTGCAATTTTAGCAGTAAAATACTTATAACTTTTGTTTACGTACATAGTATTCAGGAAATAGTCACTTTGTTTAGTAAATATTACGATAGAAAATTACCAAAAGTGCAAATTAAATTAAAGTTTTGATTTTGTTATTGCTTTCAGCAAATTACATCAATATACATATTTTAAATATATCGTTTTTTTTAAAGAATAAGGTTTATTATGTGCATTGTTCATGTTGTGTGCTGTGTTTGTTGATTAGTCGAAACGATGTTCAGTACTTATGTGCAAGTTAATTAACTACTTGACTAATGCAAATGTGAATCAGGCTTTAGATATAAATACTTATTTATAAATAATGTAACAAAAATCTTGAAACATGACCATACAAAGTGTAGAAATAACTTTGTTTGCGCTGAGCCACCGAATGTAATTGTAAATTTCGTCGTACGCACACGAGAACATACTGACCGCTATGTGTCCTCTACAATAGTCATTCTAGATTGACGGAACAACCTTGTTATTAATTGGTATTCATTATAATCGACAGGAAAACTCACCAAAAATATACTGAAAAAATCTTTTGGATGACGGAATTTGATTGTATATTTTTCTTAATTTGATAGTAAGAAGTTACCTTTCCTGGAGCATATATATGTCTTATGTACTCCAGGATTGGAAACACGACTCATACACCTTTCAACTAAACAGCATGTTATATTCTCGGTCGAAATAACATGTTTGTTTGGAAATTAAACACAAACTTCTACCAATATATTCGTAATAGGACATAACTACTACTATTATAGAAGTTGCTGTTTCTATGCAAACATGATGAGAAACTTTGTAATGCATGGTTTGAATTAACATCTAAGGTTCATATTTTTTGTCAAATGTATACAAGGATAGTTTTTAAAATAATAGTTGCAGTTGAGGGCCTGAAGCAGCCGCTTTTGGAGAATCGCTTAGTAAACTTGACACGTATTTAGTTATGCGGGATGGTGTAAAGACAGCATAAAGCTTTACTTTATTTTGATTATTATATACGTGTCACGTTAGTGCCTAAAACGAATCTGTGAAACCGGCCGCTTTAAGCCTCTTGATCTAGTGCTTAAAAGCGGAAATATATTTCTAAAGCAACATCTACCATGTATAAAGGAGACTGGCGGGTTTCTTGGGAGCGTTCATTGTCATCTACACACAGAATTACAATGTGTTTAGGTAGCTTATTTCATTAGAGACCCATTTATGATTGTATTTTTCTACAAAAATGTGACTGAAAATAGTATTTGGCCATAAATGTTTGACATGGACATAACCTCCATTACAATAATACTAGATTTTTAGCGGGAACTTGAAACGTGATGTTTTTTACTGTGCAATTTTATTTTCATAAAATATTTGATTCTACCTAAAAGTGAACAATGTGCACAATAGTTGTATGATATTTATTTTTTTAACGATTAATTATGCATTTGTGTTTTATTCACCACAATTTCAGGCAAAGAAACTGAGTCCATACAGCTTTGTCAGACGTATGAATACATGACAGGGACTTAGTAGACGCTTAGATGTTTTGTACTGCCATTTAAGAAAATATACAAACATCAGATATCGATAACGAATAATTAATCTATTAACTACTAACACAATAAAAAAGTGTTAAAGAACAGCATATTAGCAGGTATATCGATATTTTGACGCGTAATATATTTAGATTCTTATTAATATAATAATTTAAAGAATCAGACAACGGTGCTTTTTAATTTAATTATATGTTAAGCTAGTATCGTTTCTTAAATCATTCAGCATTATTTTTCGCTGGTTAGCATGTTTCTTAAAATATGGTAATGTTAAAAAATATAATAAGTAAAAATCTACTTGTTTTAGTATAATTTTTTTCTTTGTAGACGTTCAGCTGAGAACCGCCTCTGTCCTTTGTCAATTCATAAATAAGAATCGAACTAATGTTATTTTGCCAAATTATGCTTGCGTTCACGCTACATTAGGTTGATCAATAGTTTGAGATAACCAGTTTGCGAAATTCCCCAAAATTTCTCATTACAATATTTAACTTATTAATGTGTTTTCGTATTTAATTAGCAGTTTTGACGGGTTACTAACATCGTGGCCTTCAAATAGGCATATATACACATTTGTATGCCTTTGTATTTTAAATAGTAATTAATATTCCTACTAATATAATTTTGTTTGTTTGTTTTGAGTTTATTTATTTTTCCTATCGGTCTTAGATTTTCTTTCTTGTTCAAGAAAGATAATTCCGTACATTAGGATCTATCTGGACCAAGGGAATTGCAAACGTACAAACAAAAGATACAACATCGAGACCGGGAATTAATTACTTGTAAGTTATATAAACATTTTTATTATGCCAATGGTTCTGTCACGATACGAATCTCATTACCAGCCAATCGATGTCCAATCCTGAACATAGATAGACCTCCCCATGTATGCGCCATGTACCCGGTCTTTCTCCACTTGTTTGCTTCAATGGCCATTGGTCATTAGACAGATGTGACAATTTCACAATTTCACTGTAGTCATAATTATGCGAGCTCTATCAGCTATCTTGGCTCTTTTTCGAAAAACTTAACATAGTTCCCTGATTCGATTCAATTTTAAATTTGTGGATCAAGGGGCCTAAAGCGGTCACTTTTGGAGAATCGCTTAGTGAAATTTCACCTTGAGTAGATATGTAAGACATTGCATTAGATTTTATTTTATTTTGATTTAATATTTTTCATACTCTTAATACAACCTGTGAAAGCAGTCGCCTTAGGCACCCTGTTCCATTATCAGTGTGTTTGTTCCCGTCTTGGCATCCACATCACGACGCCTGGAAGCACTACTAGAAAACATTACCTTCAAACATTGCGGAATGGTCGACAACAAATACGAATCTATTTTTATGAAAGTTGATGTAGTGTTCTTTAGAGAATGGTTGCTATTTGATAGAATTACTATTTATTTTATAGAATTATTTTTTAATCTGGGCAAGACGCTGAAGTTCTCATGAATGAAGCCGCAGGAGACACTTTAGTTTACTATACTGGCCACTGAACTTTTAAATACTAATTAATAAAATTACTGTAATAAACATTTCTTTTTGAATACTAATGATTGAATTGATTTTGACCATTTATTTTTAAAGGTTTGGGTTACATATTTATTTATTTGGACAGTCTAGTCTACAATACAGACAAATAAGAGTTTTACCTATCTTTGACGTTAATGTAAGAGAAAGGTTCACTCTTACTCTTTGAACAAAATATGTTAAATGCATAATAATTTTCGTAGGTATTCTACCTATTAACGCCACAAGATGTAGGATAATTTCCCGCGTGCTGGCACGTCATCATTGTGATGACGTAGTTTGTCGGGGTTTGACTTTGTTTTTGCTAAGTTCGAGTTGCCTAGGCTATGGCTAAACATGATCGTTGCAGCTTAAAAAGCGATACAGAATTTGAATCACCTACTTCTGTTGACAAAAAAGCGTACTAAAACTCTTGACCTTTACAGGAATCACTATAAAATGTATATATTACTTTTATATAATTACTTAAGTCATCTGTTAATTATAAAGTTGGGAATTAATCCAAATTCTTAACTACTATAATTAATTAAATTAACACATTACAATTGCTCAAATAAATTACAGAAACTTTAGTAAAAAATGAATTTAAACGTACAAATCTGCCTGCCTGCTCCCATACGCGTACCATGTTCGTAACGAAGTTTCAATAAGGGTCATAGAGCAGCGCTAAGCGCTGCAAGCATTTAAGTACCACAGATACAACAGTAGCATACATATGTACAAAAGGCTCATTGCAAATATTAGATGGCATGTCTCAAAGCAATTACGTATTTATCAGTAAGTTCAATGACCGCCGCTTATCGAACTTCTTCATTGAGCTCCTTGTGACGTGAACATTCCTTTGCCTATGATATGCTATTATCAATATCAAAACAGATAAACATAACAATTTACAGCATAATACTGAATTTTTTTTATTAATTTTTTTCTTTCTTTCTAATTCTAATCTTGATATTATTGGAATAACAACGTTAAATATAAATACTAACAAGTAATCAAACCTTACTTTTTCATATTTAAATATTAATAATATTATAATAATTAGACAATGAAGTCAAATTATTGGTAAATACGGAAGATTTTATGGCAGCTCAAAAAGGTGTATTAAAATTAGTTGACATTTCCACTATAACCTAATTAGTCTTGCTTTAAATTAATCAATATCCTACAAGTATTTTTCATTCTTACATATTTTAAAAATAAACTTGCACAACAAAACACCGTTCAATTTTCCGACATAATCTCCTATATTTATCTTTTATCATCTTTAATACTTTTGAAACGGCTATATTTCCATATATGCACGTCCGCACACACGATTACTATACATTCCATAAAAACTAGTTTTATTTAAAATTAGAGTTTTCCCCGCGGCTACGCTGCGTGAAAACCCTTGGCTGGTGGCTCTATGTTACTTACATAAAAACTAAATTGGGTTAAAATATATATACCTTTTTATATATACTACATCTAAAACTTGACTGTTTCTTGTACAATTAATCACTACAGTAATAGAGAAACTAAGTCCACATAGTCTAAACAGCTGCCAAGCAAAACATAGAGATGAGTCGAAGCCAATCGGATTTGAAGTAATACAATAAATGACTTGTTTTCTATGACAATGTATTTGTTAGTGAATTGAAAAAAAAAACGCGATTGCAGCGCCATCTATTTAGCTAAACTGTCTATTTTATGGAAACGACATAATTTATCGGGATAAATGTAAAATGTATCTTAAGCGTTCACTCGGGTTATAAGCCAGCACAATGTCGAGTTTCATTCATATAGGTTCAGTAGTTTCCAAAATAGTTGCGATCGCAGCATTATCTTTTTCACTGTTTTCGTTTATCCCACGTAAACTATGTAATTTATCGGGATGATAGTATTCTAAGTTACGCCTCGGGATATAAGCTAGCTTTGTGTCGAGTTTCATTTAAACTCGTTCAGTACTTTTCATGTGATGCTCTAACAGACAGACAGACAGACAGAAAGGTAGGCAGACAAAATTTCTAAAAATTGCATATTCTGAATCTCCTGGTCCGAATTATTCCTCCTGATTTTCACATTTTTAAACGCAATGTACATACTCGAACCATTTACAGATTTATTATAGTATAGTATATATAAGTATAGATAAAATATACAAGGTGAAAACAACAAATACACAGTCACGTGTACTCTCATGCTGATTTTTTATCTTGTTTTGTTATTAATTATATTCGAGTATGAGTACTCGTATTAAAATATTTTAATGAGATTACTTGCAGATGCAAGTTGTCAAATGACAATAAACATAATGATGTAAATAATAAATTAGTGATTATTTAATGAGAAAGCGATGATAACTATTAATAAATAGTTGTTTTTTTCATTGTCCTGTCACTTTTTATGTTATAACTGGTGAGCCTTCACCAGTAGTGGATTGCAACAGGAATGTGAATACATTTAAAATGAATTCTAACATTATTTACATATAAAAGGACAGGCGTTAGAATGACTTATTATCAGCTTAATTTTAAAATATGATACAAATAATTCTGTTATTGTTTAAAAACCAATTAATACATTATCTGACATGTTTTTCTTGTAGAAACCTCTGACGTAGATGTTGTAGGTACGCTTGTACAAAATCTATGAGACTACTACTTTTAGTAATATGTCAGTTGACTTGACTGCCCGCCCCCATGGCTGATGATAATAAACTTGACTCGTCACGCAGTAATGTCGCGGGTCAGTATATGTTATTGGTCTGGTTTAGTAAAGATGCCACAATATTCGAGCGGTCCACGTGGCTTCGGTGTTTTAATTAACAATTTTCCAGAATAAAAATTATATTTTATAATCGAAATTGAACTCATTATAACGTAACATGGTATGTATTATACATTCCCCGATAATCCATTCATTTCTAAGGTCATGAAGAATAAACAAACATAAGCAGACCCAAATAAACTCTTGTATACAATAAATAATTTACCTAATTTGCGCCAGACCGACGGTATGCGGCACCGGCTTTCGGCCTTTTCTTTAACTTTCTTATGATCGGTTGTATAGAAAATACTATGTAAAGACCTATGTGATATTACGAGTAGTTGAACACTGCATCGACATGTTGCTGATGCGAAATACTCTTAAAGAAAAAAGCGAAGGGCGTCAAATATTAAATGTTTTATCAATAGTTACAAATATTGTTTAATGGTAATTCCTCGAAGGAAAGTCGAACAATCGCGTTTCGGTTCAAAGGTGCTTTGTTCGAGGTTATCGTATGGACGAACGGGTGGGTACTTTCTTTATTTATGTTCTTAATAACCTTGAATGTTAATCATGCATGAAAGGTATCGTCTTATGTTTACAAGCTAACTGCATCTCTGACACGATGTTATAATTACTATAAAAAGAACCAATAATTATACACTCGCCAACTGATATTTTTAATTACTAATGATTACCCGTACTTAAACGAATAACTGCATGACATTTATCATTAATATTTAAAATTAGTGGGTATGCCTGATCTATTTTGCTTGTGTATACTTTAGATGCATATTTTGCTGCAATTCTCATTGTTTTTTAATATAATCTATAATAGTATAAAATTAAAAAAATACCTTGTCTGTACATTGAAGCTATTAAAAAAAACCAAATGGAATGCTCTATATAAACGATTTCTTGTCAGTTTGTTCGGGGTTCACGTAAAAACTACGAGGCCGCTTTCGATGCGGTTTTCGCTGATCGACAGCTAATTCTTAGGCTTAAAATCTGCGCTACTTTTTATCCCGGGAATCACGCGGGAATTTTTTTGGGTATGATTTAAAATGGTCACGATAAAAAAAAGCGAACTCCAATGCGGTTTTTTCACTGATCAGTAGCAAAGTTTATGTAATAACTAGCTGCGCCCCGCGGTTTTCTTAAAACAAAAAAATAGCTTATTCCGACACAGTTTCCTCTAAAACGATAGCTTGATTATTTTTTAAATGCTGCAATACTTTGTGGCTCGGGAAACCCGTGGGAATTTTCCCGGGTATGGTACAAATTAGTTAGATTGCATAAATATTAGCTGATTTCGTACGATTTCACTGGAACGCTATCGTTGTAGTGAAATAGTTTTCTGAAATCTTAAATCCTTTTTCAAGTGAGGCGATACTTTATACTCCTAGAACCCTGCGGGAATTTTTCCGGGAGTGTTTTGAAGTGGGTATTATACATAAAAGTTAGCTGATGCGGATCCGATTTTTACTAAAACAATATAATCCGGGACTTGTTATTTCCCCGGGATTCCCTAATATCGAAACCACGTGTTATTAGAACTTGCTTGACATGACAGTTTTTGTTTATTAGACGTCTTTAGTAGATTTAGATATGTATGCCTTTAGTAAACATTACATATCCCTGGTTTTTACGGCAATTTTCATAATTCATGCATTTTCTTGCAAAAAATTTGTTGCCATGCTGAAAATACCCTTTCGTTTACTGTACTAATACAGACAAATATCTGCAATCTACGTTACCTGTCAAGCGTGCACGAAGTCGCGGATAAATCCTAGTATATATATATATATATGTTTTACAATTGCAAGAAAGTTACTTAATATCCAAAGCGTTTAAGATGAAACGAACATTGAACAAAATAAACATATAATTCAAACGATTTTTTATCTCTCCTATAATGTTAGGCTCTCATCGCCTCCGTTGGCTCGGTCACGTTGAACGGATGGGAGAGGATAGAAGTGTGAAGAGGGCCTATTTGGGACGATCGGATGGGCGACGCCCGGTCGGTCGCCCCAAGTACCTGTGGAGGGACAGAGTGAAGACTGACTTGTGTGAGCTTCAAGCCCATAACTGGCAAGAAATCGCACAGAACAGAAACAGGTGGCGTGTTCTCGTCTCGGAGGCCAAGACATATTTTGGGTTGCTGAGCCAACGGAGTTACTTAGTTAATTCAAATGAAATGGTCTAGTTTCTCATTATGGATTCGAATCCCGGTCGTAGCTTTTACATAGGAGAGGGCCTAGGCCCAGCTTTGCACAAACCTTATTATTATTATTATCATCAACAAAATAAACTTTCAACAATCAAACAAAATTTCAAATGACCGTATAAAAGCAAACAGAAGTTCTAGTAGAACGATTAGAAATGACAACCACATCATTATCTTGTACATGTAGACAGACATATAGTCTAATAGCTTAGTATAGTTTGAGGATGTCAAAGAAATGACGATTTATAATTAGTAATAAGTATATACGATACGGCCATGACTAAAATAATAATAATCTCGCAAACATTTTGAAACATAAAGGACGGAATAGGTAGGTATTTGGTGAAAAAGTGAAAAGATAGAAAATTTAACATTTTCGCGTAGACTAATTTCGGGAACCCTTAACCTCCTAGACATATTAGTATACGCCCAAGATTGAAATCTTCGTCAGGGAGCATTCAATCCTTAGAAAAATTTTCTGACCTTATATTTAAATGCATTATGATTATGTTCACAATGAAGAAAATACATCGTGAGACCGATATCTAAAACCCGCTAATTCACCTTGGACAAGAGTGGCGGGTATACCTTCTGTTCCTCTAAAATGGGCAGGACAGTGGGGAGTTTGTTGTAAATTAAAAGTGATCTGAGTTTATACATATTACGAGCACGCACACTAATCAATTGATGTTCTGTCGTCACTTACTCGGGTTGCAGCAACCGCGCTTCGCTTGATTGAATAATGGTGTATTCAAATACGTTTCTGAGCTTTGTTATGTGGAAAGACCTTGGCCAGTGCCAACATATTGAAATTATTCCTTGTTTTCTAAAGACAATAACCATTTATACGAGACACAGAGATTGTTTACTGTTATACTAGAAATTAAAATAGTATTTACTTCTTTAAATAGATAATTTAGTCACCTGACAATCGGGGTGTTTACCTTCATTTCATACAACACAATTCACAAGCAGACGAGTCTTATGATAGCAGCCAAAATATTTTAAGTCACGCCCTCGGTTCCATGACATATCGTTTTTGGCTACAAAAGCTAATTACGTAATAAGAATCATGTCATACACAGCTCAAAATGGTTGCATTTTTATCATTTATAAAACAACTACGGCATACTCGTTACTTTATAATTATTATCAGCAAGTATTAGCTCGCTATATCACATTATGTTCAGTAATTATATCATTATGTATTGTTATTCCTTACGGTATATGTTCAGTATAAGAGAACTTTATGTAAAGTTCGATAGTTACGTAATTTTTTTTTAATAATAATGTGTTCTTTGGGTTCTACGAACTATACAAGCATTGAATTAGACTATATCAATTCAATGATGCTTGATATCATTTTATCCAAATAACTGTAATGACGATTATTAAAAGGTAACAAAAACGTCAGATCAAAATAAAATAATCAAATACATTTGATTATTTTATTTTGAAGTAAAATATATTTACTTAACTTACTTACTTACTTATAAAGTAAAATTTTATAAGCGCGATTTACAAATCGCGCTTATAAAATTTTAATCATAGTTTAAAACAAAAATATCCAAGACTGCCATATTTTGTGAAAATTCATTTCAAAAGCTTTCATCAAATTTCACGATAGGAGTAATATAAAATATAAATATTATTTACTTTCCTTATTTGCTGAATTACAAGAATCCATGTTTTTGTACACAATGATTACGGCGTTAGTTGTCGTCTGCACTCAATTAATTTGTTTCGTCTCGCTAATTAAAAGAGATCATCAATAAAAATGTATTATTGTAGCAGCAATAAATAACAATGAAAATGAAAGAACAGAGTGTTACATCTTCATATTATTTTTTCCTCATCTGACCTCTGTGGACATTCGGAATACACGTGGTAACTGGTTGACCTTTTGTTACTCTTAACTTGTATCTGAATAAGTTTAATAATCATTTGTCATTATTGGTGTATCAATGAATCTAATAAATATTGTCAACTCTAGGTGTTGTCACCAAGATATATGTTTTCATACTTTTCGCACTTATTGAGATCGTGTTGAGGGACTGTGTAGGCTGCATAATTTTATTCTTGAATGTTGAGTCGAGGTAGGTCAGGGTTAAGAGACCTAGTTTCAGTTTTGTCACTTGGAAAATTTCATATGTAAAAATAGGTCAGACTACGGCCTTCGCAAATTCACTCAATCAGGGTTATGACGACTCAGATTTAATGAAAAATAATTACTTTTATTTTGGCATTCTTGGTTGTGTATGGTAGTAGATCATAGCATTTATAAAATTACATACCTATACAATATCGATGAACTCCGAATAAAATTGTTACATTCAGTAAGAAAATTCGACCGAAACTAGGTAGATTGTAATTTATAAAAATAGAAATATGTTTCTATTTTACAGCAATTTTTATTTATCGTTATCTTTATAAACAATCTAAAAAACAAGTACATACATGTAGTGTACCTAATATTTGTTTTATAATCTACTTTAAATTAGTGATTTTTTTTATCTTACACTGCTACGACAAGACGATCATAGAGAAGTCCGTATGATTTTCACCGTATCTTCTTATCAGGTCGTTCACATTTGACATTCAACTTCCGAGTTATGTTAGTGGCAATTAATTTTTACAGTTTTATTTTATATGTTAAATTTTTCAAAGATTGAATTAATTTTCTCTTTAATTTTCCTTATTTTCATAAAGAATAAAAATTAAGCGACTTGAAAAAAAGCTTTTCATTTTCGTGAAGATTTTAATAGATATTTTTTTCAAATTTCAGACGCAAATGAACGGTGATTGTGCTGGGACGCAGTGCGGGCTTACGTCGTTGCTGCCGATGTCTTGTAGAGAGGGCGCTGCGGCGTTTGCACGCGATTTGCATTCGCGGCTGCGAAATCTTGGTGGAACCCAAGAAGACGAATGTGAAAGCAGTTGGCTTACTCGCGACAATGGCAACCACCGGCCCACCACATCCGCGGCGCAGCGCGATCTTGATACTTTTTACGACTTCGAATTAGTGTGTGAAAGTCCCTCTAGTCCTGTCGATGAAATCGACGTACCTTTCTCAGAACGATTGCCAACAGATGACCAAGAAGCACCATTCTATGATGTTGACTCGGAAACGGACATTAAGGAGGAAGCCAAACTGTTATTACAACATTCGAATAAGGCTAAAAATGGTTTCAAGTTTTCCACTGTATTTTATACGGATAGTATACCAGTAAAACATCAGCCCATTTCCCAAGAAAATGGTCATGCAGAGAAAAGACTATATTCTCCTATTACATTCGAAGGTTGTGCGCGACAGAACAGTCACGATGAAGTGGACTTTGTAGTAAAACAAGATCCCGAATCTAGTAGTAACCATATAAATTCGTCAGCAAATGTTGGATCTTCTACGATAGACAGTGACTCTGAGTTCGAAACTGCTAAGAGCGAACCCTTTGATGGAGTTGATGAAGTTTCACTTATTGCAAATCGTGTCGAAAATGATTTTTCAGAATGCGAGGAAAATTTGTCGCTAATTGACGTAGAAATTCCAATCGACGAAGAGCCAGTTAAAGAAGAAATAAAAGAAGACTATAGTTATGAAAACGGTGAAACAATACAAGAATCATTAAAAATAATCACCAGTGAAATTCGTATTGAAAAAGCATCATCTCCATTTACGAAAATTGAGCCTTCGCTTTTAAGTGTAGAAGAAAAAAGAAGAAGACCACAATGAAACAGAAGATGATCGCCCGCAACGAGTGCGCCGGTGTTCATCGTTAAAAACGGGTAAAACGCCACCAGGCACTCCAGGGCGAAAAAAAATAGTTCGTTTCGCTGACGTATTAGGCCTCGATTTAGCTGACGTCAAAACATTCATGGATGAAATTCCAGTGGTTCCTAAATCAGCATACGATGATCTCACAGGTTGTGATGTATCAAGTTCACCACCAGTCCGAACGCCGCCTCGATTAGGGGCCCTTACGCTTGTCCCATTATTTCAATTGCCCCGTGATGTCACTGACAAACTTGAAAAGCAAAATGTTTGCCTGGAGAGTGCACGTGTATGTGACGGTGTTCACGTAACGATTTGCGGATCAGTGCGCGTAAGAAATTTGGACTTTCATAAGACAGTACACGTCCGTTATACTATGAACAGGTGGAAAACATACACAGATTTACAGACTTCCTATGTACAAGGCTCGTGTGATGGTTATTCAGATCGTTTCCAGTTCGTTTTGTATGCTCCTGCAATATTATCCGGGCAGCGGCTAGAGCTGGCGGTACGATTTCAATGTAAGGGGCAGCAATTTTGGGACAACAATAGCGGAGCCAACTACTGCTTCGACTGTTTAGCATTAGGTGCGTCAGCGAGCATGTCATCACCTGTGACTTCAGGCCCGTTACATCCGACAGTTGATTGGCATCCGTCATTTTACTGACGCAACTCATGGGACTCGGAGAGCTGAAAGCATCGTTGTGGCCGATTGGACGCGCGCGCCAAGTACGGAGGGCTTGTACGGACGCTCGCCGGAGCGCCCGCGCCGCCGCTACTCACATTCCTGTGCCTGTGTCGACTGAGATATCGGTTAGGCTAGAATGAGCGCGACATCCTATATCGTGAGGCTACTAGACATGTTGAAACGTTTTTTGTGATATAAAGTAGAATAGGTGTAGAATATTATAATATATTGAATATTACGAGTGAGCTACTCGTTCCAAGAGTGCCATTGCAATAACGATATTTCGAGAATAATGTAGATTTTATCGATTTTTAAGTTTTGTCCCGTTATTTTGTAGCGAATAGTTCGGTAGGACAATAAATTAAGACCGAGTGCAGTGTTACAGGGAACTCACTGTTCATAAGGGGTCGAATAATGATGATGAGGGTATGAATGATATATCGTAAAACTTTCTCTCTGTATGTATATGTGTACATTTGAAGAGATAAGTTGTAAACATTATTAATGTTTTTAATACAGATTTTAAATAATTAAACACATATATTCTATGATAATTTATAGAAGAACTTAATCTAGACTGATTATATTCACGTTAACGTCAATAACAATCGTAGTCAATATGGATACGTCTAGATGTAGTATTAGTGGAGACACAACACGTCCCTTTGATAACAAAGTGTTATTGAAATGTAGCACTTAATAATAGTTATCGTCTGAGACAGGTATTCATCGAGGATATTAGAAATTTCAGAACCAGCCTATTCGTTAAGAACTTAAGATATTTATTGTAAAAACGAAAATTTCGAATTTTATATAATCGTACTGTTATATCCTTATTATATTTATATTAATGTGATAAACTGATTAAACTTAATACAGTGCACATTTTATATTTTTATAAAAACAATCTCATGACATGCCATCCTAAATGAGAACTGATGTAAATAATTAATAGGTAAATTGTTTATGCAGTTATTGAGATTTTAAGCAGATTATGAGACTTTTAGGAATTATAAAATTAAATTATTATTATTTTTAAGCAATATGAAAAGAAATATCTATTAGGCCAACTTTTATAATTTTGTATGTACCTGAATTCTCAATTTGTGGCCATATTAATTGTATGAAAATAGAGCGGTAACTTCTTCTATTGAAATATGATTTTACTGTAATATGTTGACTCTTGTTTCATTAAGAATACCTATCTATCTAAATAAAACAATGTTGATAATGAATCGGTAATTTTTTTAAATGTTTTTCTTCCTATTTGATATTCTAATTGATATTAACTACAAACAAACAAACAAACTTTTAATTGAAAATGGTTCTCAGTCATCAAAGTCAGAATATTTTGGTTTGGGTAGGTATAAAAACGGACATGTTTCAATATCTTACTAACTCTGGACGAGATTTCTACGGCATCTCCTGTCTACTCTCCGTTTCAAAACGTGTAAAATTTGGACTAAAGATTAAAAGAAAAAATTAACACATCGACGCCCCCGTGCAATAATCCCTTACCCGAAACACTCCTACAGAATAGTGAATTGTTACATGAGGAGTGAAAGTGATCTATTTAAGCATGAGATGGTTTGGCGCACGATCGCAGCGAGGGCGACAGTAGTTCAAGTGTCTAAATGGGCCTTTTAACCGAGGTTAACACTCGTGCTTTTCATTTCGAATACGAAGAAAGTAAATAAAAACTGATTAGTTAAACAAACAACTACTTCTCTAATGAAATCAAGCGTGAAATCCATATATCTGATGAACTAATTTAATACGTAACATATAAAACGTCAAATAAATTTCTTTTTCTGAGGTATTCTGCCAGCCAGTATTTTTTGTCATCGATGGTAGTAAATATTTAGCTCAAATTTATGTAAATTAAGTAATAATTTAGTGAAAAGTAATATAAAATCATGTTACAAAATTGTTAATATTTTTATTACAATTTATGGCTCGATTTAACAGTGGCTGTAAAAAAGTTGAGACATGGGCGTTGTATGTATTATCGATGGCTCGCAGAGTTTTCATTTTTTTGACAGCAGGAAAATCGTTTCCCAAGGACGAAAAGTACTGTTTTAATCCCTCTGATTACGTAACCTCAAGTGTACTTTCAGAGTGTGCCACATTCGGCCGCATTAAGGCATTAAGGCCGCCGAGACGGGGCTGAGTAGGTCTTCAAAGCGCACCTCTTCGCTTAGACGGGATCTAGCTACACGCAAGAGGCACAAATCCCCCGGCAAACGGAAGAAGCCTACCTGCGAACAGGATAGCTTCCAGCTTAAAGGAGTCGGTTACACTAATGTCCTGTAACCCTTGTTTGGAGCATTGGATGAATATCGGGGTGGTTCCATACTAGTTCCAGACAGTTTTCTGCATACAGAGAGGTGTGCCCTTTTTACACTAATTTGTGACTCACCAAATCAGAGTGCACTAATTACGTCACACGTTTGGTCGACGAATTGTGACATTGTGTGACAAGGGATGGGAGGGGTCCTAAATTTCGTGACGTCACATTTCAATATCTAATTATATTTAAGTTTTAATACACGAAATTTGAACTATTAACGAAATATTTGCAACTCTACCTGTATGAGCATTGTGTTTAAATTATTAAAAAATAATTTAAATAGAAATACAACTAATTACGGAACTGCTGTTTTAATTTATAATTTTTTGATGTAAAATTGCAAAATATGTGATATCACACTAGGAAGAGAGTAGTCTCAAAAATGTGGCCAGCTGTAACAAGGACGGGGAGGGGTCGAAAATCATGAAATTCGTATGACGTCATTTGTGGATGGCCCTGAATATGGAAAAGAGAGTCGGAATGTTGATCCATTAGTATCGGACTCGTAAATTATTGTAGCGAAAAAAGCAATCTCACCTTGATAAAAAAGTGTTCAAACTAATTTCCACATGTCACACGCTTAATCCAATTATGACGCTATCCAAAAAAGTGAACTTTACAGGAGAGCCAAAAATGTTCTTTTAAGCATGAATATTACATGCATTATTACAATGCGTTTGTAGTGGATATTGTTGTTTCTTTTAAACCAGAAAACCGGAAATAACGCTAGTACACACACATTCCATGCATGTGTTACGATAGATGCCATTAAAAAGTTGATTTGGCAAAATTGTAGATAGTGTCAGTATTGGATTAACCTTGTGACATATTTATTAATTAGTATGACTATCATTATCACTCATTTTAATTTCATAAATGGGGATTTTTTTAACACTCCATGGTCAAATAAGAATACAGCAGTCAAGAAACGTATTTTTTTAATAAAGATTACACTTATCTGTACATAACATAAAGCGAATTATAGGTATCACAATTATAAATAACGCTTACATAAAATAAATTAATGTACTGTAGTCAATTACTTATCTTACTTACAGTTAATTAATAATATCTATTATCTAAAAGGCACTATTGGGTTGCTGACCAAATATTGAAATACTAATTCGGTTTTTTATGCATGCAAAATTTTGGATTTCATAAGAGCCCATTCTTATAACTATTTGTTTGTTAACACTATTATAATTTATTACAATAGCATTACCAAATAACCGTAAATATATTTTTTTAATAACTGTATTAATTAATTATTAATTAGTACACTGAACTCAGCAGAGAATATAATTATAGTAAGGCAGTGATAATGTAATATCAATATGTTTGACTACATTTTATTGGGCACTTGTATGTTAGAAATAGAATGTACCTATTACTGCGTTATTCACACGAGATTTTGGCATAGAAATGTAAAACGTGTTATAAATATATCGTATCGTATAATTCTTGTAAATGTGTTCAGCCTTTTTAGCCATAATTAATCTGCTTTATTCTAGCCCGGGTTATTTAGTGGCCGGTCCTATATCTTACTGACCGTTCATTTGCCTTACTATTAGTTAAAATTTGACATAAACTCTATGCAAGTAATTTTAAAATTCAACCGATGGTAAGGCATGTGAATAAAAAGTAAGATATAAGAACCGGCCATAAAAGAGTTAAATAGCAAAAGGACTTCCTTTTACACATATTTAAAATACCTAATGTCAGCTTGTTGATGTTTAAGTGGTGACGATAGTGTTCTATAATGGTTATTATAGAAAGAACACTATAATAACCATTATAGAACACATTAGCACATAAATATTCGATTCAGAAACGATTTTATTAAGGTTAATCTCGGAAATTATTTGTTTACTATTTACTCTAGACTGGGCGTTATTGGCATCGGAACCAGTGTTATAATTTAGGTACCCATAACACAAGAAAATTTTGGAAATATACGACGAATGTTTGGATGAGGATTTCATTTGCTGATAAATAACAAAAATTATATACATATTTCCAACATATAAAGAACAGTTCTGCAGTAGCTGCTGATCTTATTATACAGACCAGAGATAATAACTATATATGAATATCTTTGATATTTATCCAATTTAACGAGTGGTAAACGTTCAGACTACACGTTTAATGTCTTAAGAATAGAAAAAAATTATATTCTATGAGAACGTTTAAGGAAAAAATATTCATTATTGTTTCTTAAACAATACTACAAACAATTGCACAAATATTAATGTTCTAGAATTAGATGCACATATTTATGTGAATACATTTTTATGCAGTAAATTCAAAATAGACGTTCTATCTAAAATATTATCATTGCTTAAATTATACTGTGAAAAAATCTAAATATCAAACGAATATAACTCGCGTCATGACTATATTGACATGGAACAAGCATAACTAAAAATGTTAACCGTCTAGTAAAAAAAAAGACAGACGAAGAGGTTCGTTTTATACTGGTTGGTTTCTTGTATTCTTATTCCACAGAAAAAAGGGGATCCCAAATGCTGAATGGCATTGTCAGTCTACCGATTCGATAATCATTACCCAAGTCGTAAATTGACATTTAGGGCCGATTTTGCAATCATCAGATAAAAGTTATTCACAGAATAAAACACAACATGGAAAAATTAAAGATATCAGTTGCATGAATAAAACAGTTGAATGGTTTCAGTTTTGAATTCAATCAGGTTATAATTTATTCGACTGATAACTTATCTGATTATTGAAAAATCGGCTCTTAATATAATGCCACCTCATTGTTTCTCCTTAGAAGATCATTTTCGTACATTTAATCATATTTAAATGTCTAAGAGAATTTTTCAATCCAACCAATCAATAAAAGTTATAACCTGACTGAATGTAGAAGTGAAACGGCTCAATTGTTTTATTCACGCTACCGTATTTTTTAATTTATTCATATTGCGTTTTACTCGATGAATAACTTTTATTTGACGATTGAAAAATCGGCCTTTAACCAACTTAAGCCACATCCAAAGTTCGATATTACAGTAGAAAATGTTTTATATTAATCATCTAAAGACACAATTTAACTAAAATTTTCTCCAAAAATTTATCTTGTAAGAAAAATAAGGTATAAATGGTAAATTGGTTTTACTATCAATTTTTTAGGAAGTAATTTACAATTTCAATGTTGATTCTTATGATGTCCGAAGAATACGAACGAATGATAATCGCCCACTAAAAAACGTGAACAGAAACTGAATACTTATTTATGATTTTCATAAAATTGAAAAGCTGCTAATAATAATTTTTCAATTTAAGACGTTGATTGAAAGTTTTATATTATTTATATGAGGTTTTTAATAAAAACAAACACGCACTGGCGCCAACTTTTATTGCAGAGTTAGTTACGTTTCTCACTGGACGATTATTATTCATAAGGCCGCTTTCTGATTAGTCGGTGCAGCAGCGATGCAAAATCAGTATGCTCGGTATACGTGGTACCGAAACTTACCGAGCGCCTACATTTCTATGAACGTTTTCTGATTCATTCGGGATCCGTGCGGAAGCGGCACACAACGCTCATAGAAATATAGGTGCTCGGTAAACTTTCGGTACCGCGTATACCGAGTATACTGATACTGCATCGCTGCTGCACCTACAAATCAGAAAGCGGCTATTGTATTTTCCTTCCATGATTCTTATTAAGAATTTTATAACATTTAGTAAGTGCTTACTTACTCAGAAATTTGTTATGGAAAAGCATAATTGTTTCCATTCCTATAAAATAAAGTTTGGTGTTAAGGATGAGAAATATCATTACGATATTTCAATAACTTTTCCATTATTTTTATAAAAAAATAGTTCATAGAATATTTGGAATTACAATCTTCCTATTCCAAGTCGTTGTGATCTCTTTCTTCGTACGTTTTGGGAAGTTGTTGGAAGGACGATGGACGGGTCTCGAAGTGCCTTCAACTGCGTATACAGCCGTTGTTTGCAGAACTCGTAGAACTCTATCTCCCTCGTGAAGTTCGCCCGTACTATCTGCTTAACTGCCTCCGTCACTTGGGGCTTGAATGCGTTACGGTTGATTTGGTTGAACGTGTTTAATTCTTCTGTAATAATACGACGTAATTTGGTAAGTTTGGTCTGTGTAAGTGGTGGTAGTTCAGTGGGTAAGGTAAAACCTTATTTCGAACTCGTGATTGAACTGAACTTGCCTTGATTCGAACTTTCTTCATTAGAATAAGACAAATATCATTCTAATTAAGAAAGTTCGAATTCTGGTCGGGGAGCAAACATCCCGAAGACAGTTCTTCTGCTCTAATGAGAATTTAGTTCAGTTGGTATTACACCTCTTATTGGTTTTATAATTTTCGACAGATGGCGTTAGAAATAAATTCTAATTAATAAGAATTGTTATGTCTTCTATTTTTTTAATGTGTATAAAATAATATTTTTATGATAGATAACACATCTAGAAATAAATTGAAATTACTATATCAAAGCCCAAATCTAAAAGTGTAATAGTTTTTCAGTATAGTGTACCACAAAAATGCATAGATTGTGGGATAGTGTAGGGCTTGCTTCGCTCGCCCTGATATTTTTTTTTGAAAAAGTATTTGTAGTTTCGATAACACGACAACTATAATGTCAAGTCAAGGAGAGTCCTTGACTGTATCATTCGTCTTCTATTTATGTTGAATCTTTCTTGTACAACAAAGAAATAATTTAAAACTGATTTAATAACTTGATACACACCCCAATACAACTCTTTCGCGCCCTCAAAGAACCTAGGCACGTAGTTCTCGAAAGCGAGGAGAGTAGCGTTCATATCTTCGAGCACTCCGACAACAGCGTAATTTTCTTCAACAACACGCTTCGCTCGCTGTAATGCTTCTAGGCTGTTGAATGGTCTGCAAAAAAATATTTATTAATATCTAAGAAACTGTTTAGTGTTGATTTTAAATAGTTCAATCAGGAACATCTTGGCAGTAGCCTTCATCGCCATCCTTCAATTTATCTGCTATATATCCATAATATAGCACATAAATTGAAGGATTAGTTTACGCTGGTAGTTTTATGGAAATTGGAAAATTATGTGGGGGCACAAACTTTTGGGCAAGACGGCACCGGCACCTTGTAGAAAGGGGTATAGAAACGTTGGCTTCATTGAAGACACCTTATGAAATATAAAGAGCAAAGTTGAATAGGTGTGAGTATTCAAGTTTAATTAAAAACATTTTTAGATTAAATCAATCCCTATATTAATATTATAAATGCGAAAGTAACTCTGTCTGTCTGTTACGCTTTCACGGAAAACTACTGGACCAATTTGGCTGAAGGATGAACATACGACACTTTTTATCCTGGAAAATGGCATAGTTTCTGAGATAAACATATATTTTTCTGTTTGTCTGTAATGCTTTTATGAAAAACCATTGGGCCGATTTGGCTGACATTCGGTATACATGTAAGTTCAATATCTAGGATGGACATAGGATACTTTTCACCCCGGAAAAGGCATAGATTTTGGGATAGATTTATGTAAAGGCTATCCCATTAAGTAGGATAGGTTTAGTTTTTTTTGTGATGTCATTTTAGTAATTTTAGTAATTGTGGTCATTTTTTTATCTTACATATTATAGACGAGACTTGAAACAGGCTACTACTTTTTATCGCAAAACTAAAACTAGAACGGGTTGAAAATAGGGGATAAAAGTTTGTATAGGAGACCAATAATTTCTCAAGTTTATACCTACATAATATAAATGTTTATAATCTATCAAATAAAATGCCAAAATAATTCGGTCTGTCTATCTGTTAAGCTTTCAAGGAAAAACGACTGCAGTACAGTTTTGCTGCAATTTTGTACATATGTAGTTTTAATGCCGAAAATGGGTATATACATACTTTTCATCCCGGGAGATGGGATATAAAATGAAGTGAATCTTCCGGGGGCAAACAGCACTAACATAAAAATTTAATAAATAATAAATTTAATAAAATACTAAATATTAATAAATTTAATAAAAATAAAATACTAAATTAATAAAAAACTAGTAAAAAAAGAAAAAGGAAAGAAAGAGTTATCGTCGAATATTGGCATGTTTTGCTACAACAGAGGTGCCAACCAACATACAAGGAAATTTTATGACACTTTTTTGATAACGTAATTCTGTGGGGATACCTCAAATCGTCGCAATATGCAAGACGATAAATAAATAAAAACATGTTTACAACTCACGTGCAATTGGGTTCGTGTCCGCAAAAGAATAATGTTTGGCGGCGATGGTCTCCGATACCTTCGTGGGTTTCGCCTTCAATGTACCGGCATTCGCGGTCCCCACTTAAAACGCATGTCTCGAAATCCTTAAATAGTAAACGAAACGTAATTAAATAAATTTTAATGAATAATTATTCAAAAAGATACATATAATAGCCTTGTAGCTGATTCCTGTGGCTTACTATTCATTCACTTGCCTACCATTAGTAGAAATTTGAGATCAGCTGTGTGGAGCTTACTATGTAAAGTTTTAACCAATAGTAAGGCAATATTTACTATCTCCCTACTTTATGGGGCGAATGATTGTTTGTTAACTATCTAATGACAAATGTAAAAAAAGCTCATGGAAAGTGGTTACCGTAAACTATAGACGTCTGCAACACCAATGGCGAAGCCAACACGTTATCGTTATATTAATTTTGAATCTTTAAACTCATTATACACAAAAACCACAATTGAGTTAGTTAGTAATCAAGTTTCTCTAGATACAGGGGAAAGCGAAAATGCTATTTCAGCCAGTAGGTACATTGTAGCCGACCGAAGTTAATACCGCAGCAGGTTAGAAAGTTGCATCCAATGTCCACAAAGAGAATTTGCTTTTTGGTTTTAATTTATGTTTAGGACGTTTCTCAGACCATATATCTAATTGCATGTAAATTTACTTATTATATACATTAATATTATGTATTATTACTATATTGTACGTCTCTAGAGATCACGGGCCATAACAATGGCCCGGAATTTTGGAGGGCTTGCGTGGAGCCATGGGAAGGCCAACACGTAGAGGCCTCTTGACAAATTTAATGTAAATGTGGCGTAACACTGACCGACGATTATCTCTGTCTACACCACATAATGATGCACCCAAGGACAAGCCCCGGCCAGTGTAGGACTATTGTGGGCAATGAGAACAAAAAGTACCGGACTATTGGGCTATTGGGATGAACTGCTAATGGTTCTAGGGGTCTGGGAATATGGGGACTATGACGCAACGTTCGGCGAACATAGAAAAATGGGTAGACGGTGACTCGCCACTCCCTGCATGAGCCCCTAAAAATGGCACAGAAGACAGGGGGCAACATGGCGTTGAGTGGCTAAGGGGTGTAGGTGGGCTGCAGGTTCATCGAAGCTACTTTTGACGTTATGCCATTTATCACTATCAGCCCTGGAGCTTGAGTCTTAGCTCTAGCGATCTGCACTCCGTGCCGACTGGCGAAGGCAAGCACGGAGTTCTGGTCCGAGGTGTCGCTACTGACCTAAGGCTTCGCCGCAAAGCCCCCTGCGGTTTATTATTATTATTATTAATATTATATAGTTATTGTTGTTACTATACACATATCAATTATGTATATATTAGTATATACATATAATATTAATATGTGTTATTGTTTTTGTTTATTTATTTTAGGTATATGTATTGTGTAATATTTATTATATCCTATTTATATATGTATGTATTTAATGTGCACACCACCGTCATACACTTCCGATTCCGTTTGTTCATATTCATAGCCCGGGTTATCTGGAAGAGATCGCTCTAATTCCATAGGTCCTGCCTCTTGTTTTGCCCATTGTGCCTTCCTCGCTTGACTACTGTAAATTGTTGATTTAATGTGTATGTGGTGAACAATAAAGCATTTTCTATCTATCTACTAAAAATTAAAAGACTTCAAAGTTTAATTCAATCAAAGAGATGATACACTCCTACGTAATATGAAATCTAAATGAAAGTTAATATTTTTATTGCCTTTGGCAGGCAAACAAGCAGACGGTCCACTTGATGGAAGGTGGTTACCGTTGCCTATGGACGTTTGAACACCAGGGACTTTACCAACGCGTTGGCCGGCCTCAAACGGATTTTATAACGCCCTTCTTAAACAACCCATGTCATATCGCATGACGGCGAGCGGTGCGGTTGCAATAATGAGGCGTTGGTACCAGACCAAACAGCTCCTCAGAACACTTCTCGTCAGACGGTAGAATACGCAGAGAGACGTAAAGTCTCTCCAAAGGTTAAGTGATTCTATACCATCTGTTAATATGGGATCGGCGACTATACGAACGGCGTGATCTTGCATGGAGTCCAGGTGGTTAGTCCGATAAGCAGGTGCCCTGCCTACAGGTGTGAGTAGTACACTATATGCGGCATAATTGTCGCTTTATAGAGCTGCAAATCTTGCCGCGGGGTGAAGTACTGCTTGGACCGGTTTAGCACACCAAGCTTTTTGGAGGTAACTTCAGCCTTGCCTTCCAGATGACCCCGAAACTGCAACTTAAGCTTAGCATAACTATAAAAACAATAAAAAAATCCCAAAGTTCAAAAATCCGAACTGTATTTCATGTATCCTAGCTCGGACAATAAGACGAATATGTTTGTTACAGGAATACTTTTTACTTGAACCTAATTATAACATCAATTTTTCTTGACATGAAACTAATTTATTTTTTGTATACTGCAACTAAACATGTACCGTGGAAGTAACAAGTGACTGAACAACTCTATTTAAAGCGAGGCCGTACATTTTTAATTTAATTAATCGTTTGAAAGTTAGTTGCCTTTTTTGTTTTATGAGAAAAAAGTTCTTACTTTTCGATAATTTTATCATGTTTTAAGTAATAAGCTTTTTTATTTATTTCAGTATTAGTTAGTGAAAGAAATAATGACTCAAGCACGGGACTAAATATTAATTCATTTAATTTTTGTAATATTTGAAATGAAATGAAAGTATTTAGAGTACTTGCTTCCTTTGGAAGCGGTGGTAGACTCAGTACTTTTAATAACTAATCTGTAAGATTCCATTATGAAATAATATTTTAATTTTGACTTATGTAATGCAGTATTTTAAATTCGTGACGATGCAATGAGGTAAAGCAGCCAGGTTTCTGGACATCTTATTCTTAAAAAACCGTGAGTTAGGTGCAGTCTACTTATATAATACTTCTTTTAAAATTATTTGAGTCTTGGTCGACTCGAAAAATTAATATAGTTAATTATTTTATTAATTAACAACTAACTAGCTAACATTTTATTAATTTGGTTAAATTTTCTTCATGGTAATAAAACTACGTTTTAATGGTTTCAAACTCGATATTGTATTTAATGTTTATTCCGACGGTTCGCCCACTTTTCAGTATGCGTGATCACAAAAACGAAGATGTCAACTATCAATGAGTAATATTAAAGTTATTGTCTAGCCTACCCCCCAACTTGTTCACTTATTTTTTGTTTGTTTGTGTATAGTTATTATTTACTCTATGGGAGTCTAATCTAATTTACTACTGCTTAGTATCATTTTATAGCTTGAAGAGAAGGAGCGACGCTGGCGCAAGAAAGGTTTCAGCAACATGCCTTGCTCTAATAATATTATATAAATTTAAATAGGTGAGAGGTAAAAGAAGAAGAGAAAATTATCAGTCAAGTTCTGGTGTGTTCCGGTAGTATAAAAAATAAATAAAATACCGCGCTTTAAACCGTTAAAAGGTATTTTTATTATAATGTGTTCTGGTCGCGAAAACTTAAGAAAAGTTAGAAATGTAAGTAAAAATGTAACCACAGATTCTCCCCATTTTAAAACAATAAAAAACTGACAAAAATTTTATAGATAACTAGCAGTCCCGGCAGAAGTTGTCCTGCCCTGATAAAGTAAAAATCTAGAACCCGATTCTAGTGCCTCCTACCGGTTCCAATTGTGAATCGAAACCTCTGTGGACCCACTCAAACACATAAAATTCATCAAAATTGGTTCAGGAGATCGGTAGGATCCCAGAACCCAATGCCAACGCCGTCTATCGGTTCCATTTGTTTTTATTTATACATATTAGATTTATATTGATTAAGGTTAAAGTATGGCGCCATCTATTTGATGCTTATGTAACTTAGTAGACAGCAGAACTCGTACTTACGTCGGTTTAAAAACAATTCTTTTTATTATAAATTAAAACGAAACCTATCCTATGTCATAAGTTGGAATAACCCAGCAAAATGAAAAAATCTCATTAAAATCGGTTGAGTAGTTTAGGAGTTCGTCGCGGTCAAACACTGACAAGGAATTTTTATATATATATAGATAATAATAATAATATACTATAATAAATTGTTATATGTGTATATTTGCTATAAGATGCGTTGGGATTAATCAAAGTACGTTACACAAAAATATCTAATTCCAGCCCTTTTTAGTGGGACTTAACATAAATAAATGTCCTTTATACAGTCAACTTAATGATGGCATCGACTGTACTCGGGCTTGTTTTAATTTTCAGAGCACTTAGTCATATCCATTTGAACATGTCTTCTAATTGCCTTTGGCCCTCCAATATGTTAAACAAGATTGCTCGACAATAGCATTGTAATTATAAATGGAAAATGTGCACTAATTTTAGCGCAGCGCAAAGCTACAGAGCGGAATATCATTAATATTTATAATGACTTGGTGTGAGCTGTCATCCATAGCCAGTGGGAGGTTGAAGACAATGATAAGTGTATCATTTCTAACTGGTTCGTCATTATTACTTACAAATTTATTAATTTTTCTTGTCAAAAAGTTATTACATTTTAAGAATCGATTAATCATAATCGCTTTTCAATACACGACAACCGTAAGTAGGCGCTTAAATGCTTTTGTATTCAAAATCATTTGGAAAGCAATTTGTTCTTTAATTCCTGACTTGGTACGACACGTCGAAGATACCGTCGTGATCATTGATTTTATTCGTGTCGTGTCAGTTGGGCATCACAATCGAGCTTCGTGACCGACTAATCCGAACTTCTGACCATAGGTCTAACCACATCTAATGTACCGATTGCTCTAACGGAACTGGGCACATTTCGTTATAGTTTAAAACGCGAAAATAATTGCTATGAAATTTAGCGAATCACTAACCTTATGAGAATAGTCAGAATCGTTTGTGGTTGATCGGTGGTTACATTAATGGTGTTAGATTTGGCACTTTAGTTCCAGTGGCATAACTAAGATAGAAATCGTGCTGAGTGGCTAACGCTAGGTGCGTTTCATTCGAATGATGTCACTTCTTACTCCAATAGCGTACATAAGTCGAATTCTGGCCGGCAAAAATTACTGATTGGGAAGTTTCACACCTACATATTGTTTAAATTACCTACATCAAAATTAAAAATAGTTGCAGCTCACTGTTTTAAAGAATTATATCTGTATGGAAATTCTCAACTGATTATTGTTTTGATTGTCTGTAGCTTGCAAATAGACAGACAGCCGAGACAGCCCATTTACAGAAAGTGATTACCGTTACCTATGGATGTTTGCAACACTAGTTGCTATGCCAACGCGTTACCAGCCGCTAGGAAAGCATAGAGGAAATGTGTGAAATGTATGAAACAGTATGTGATAGGAGAAGTATAATAGAGGAATGGAATAGTATTATATTATGATAGGATCTACATAGGTCTACATATGTATGGAGATAGATAGGACCCTAGGCCCCGATGCCGGCGGACATCGATTGTTTAATTTTTTTAAATATATTTTTTTTGTATATAGTATGTATCTATTTAAAGAAAAATGTAAGTTATTTGAGGCCAAATAAATATGTGAAATAATATAAATTTTTAGCTGCTACATTTTCTGTTAAAACCTAGAATTTGATTGAGGATTGGGGAATATAAGATTTCGACTGGACCTATAATGCTTGAAGATTATCCTAAAACATGAAACTGTTTAGATGCATAAACTGTGCGAAGCTTTATGCAGAAAACAAGAAGAAACATATGTTGAAAGAATTGCTTTTCAAATTATAGCCAATAGATAGATGTGGTTAATAAAAACAAACTATCCTCGGCAATTATAGCACGTTCGTATCGGCGAATTACACGCTTTTTTCCATAGGATCAGCTCAGAGATCGACGCAGTTAACGGGGGCCGCACGTGACCGATTTTGCGACGTCACGATTCATTCGCAAATTGACGCCGGCCGAGCAACCTGCGGCTTACCAACCAACCACACAGCCTGCTTATTTGTAATTTAACTTAGCGAGAGCAAAATAAGTTTGCAATCGCATATAATTTCTCTTCACCATCTCAACACTATATTAATGATGCAGCCCGTGGTTAAAGCCTGGTGAATGGACGATCATCTTGAGTGGCGTAATAATCGCCAACGGAGAAATGAATTACACTCATACATAAATTATAGAGAAAAGTTCAATAAGGTAAATGCGAGTTGGTTGTGAGTTTTAAAGCTTAATAAAATAATCGGGCTAGTATTTATTCCTCTCACTGGTTGTCTTGAAGAAATTGTTCTTTAGCGTTACGACCTCGTCTTTGCACAATTCGAATAGCTAAAACCTGAAGTTTTATGTAATGGTATATAATAAAAAATTGTCTATCTATGTTATAATACCTTCTTAAGCCACGCCGGGTCGGGCAAAGGTAAGTCCGGGAAAGCCCTTTTCCGCTCCACGTAGTACCACGGCGCGCGCACGTAGTAGTACCACGAGATCACGCGCTCCACCGGATCGCGTACCACATTCACGTAAATAGGTGCTGGATAACCGAACCTGGAAATATGGAATTAAATCATTGAACTATATGCCGTTAGTAAAAGTGCATCGACTTTGGTAGTGGATCACATATACAAACGCGGGAGATGTGCGTTTGTATATGGTATGTACAAACGCACATCTCCGATTGATCTAAACAGGTGCTAGGGGTTTCAACTCTGGTAATAGAACAAAAATGCAGAATGGTTTGCAGAACAAAAATGTTGCCAACATAGCGTTGTCATGTGTTTGTTTATAAAATAATAAGTTAACTATAATGTTTTCATGTGATATAAGACGTCAGATATATCAAATTTATCATATAAAGAGAATGTTAATAATTTTGTAATGAATAAAACGAGTTATTGATCAATAACAGTGTTAAGTAAAGCATAAAAATTATTTCGCTACTGTTACAGAGTTAGGTCGTCAGTATTAATATGATACGTCAAATGTTCATAAACGACCCAACTTTAAATGACAACGTTGTTGGTAACTTTCTCTTGAAATATAGAAACTTAATGAAAATACGAGTTGCTTCTAAATAATGTGACAAAACAATAGTGTCCGTGTAGTAACGAATTTTACGTGTTTATCCGTTGTATCGTGTAATTACTGCTAACGAGAGGAACGATATGTTTTCGGTTAGCAATTAATACCCAATTCATTAATCACATAGGTATTTACGTCCCAATAATACTGGTACACAGTTGCATTTGATTAATGGTCAACATGCTTTTTGTTTCATTCATTCTAAATAGAACATTAAGTTCACCCGCTTCATTAATTGGATATCGATATTAATAGCTTTGCTTTACTGTTAGGGAAAGGCGTAACATGTAAATTACGAGGAAGCAATAGTTTATTTTTATACGTTATTATTCCACATTTTTTAATTTATGAGCAACTGTTTTGAATTGTAGCATAGAAGTAATAGATTTTGGCAGGTGCGAACTTTTCTTTAGATTTTAGAAAACAAACTCATTTTAGGGTTTCGAAACCAAACGACTAGAACAGATACTCCCTTCGTTTGTCTATGTCACCTCCATTTTACTTTTAAAGTTCACTAGTTTACCCCGCGGCTGCGCCGTGGGTCAAACTCTAGTGTGTACCTCTTGTTTAAAGAGTAGGCGTTAATACGGGTTACATTATAAAATTTTATGTTACTGCTATTTGTCTCCGGAAGATTCACTTCATTTTATACCGCAAACTATCCTATCTCTCGGCATGAAAAGTATTTATGTGGATTTTCGATATTAAAACTAAATTTAAATAAAATTTCAGCAAAACCGACGATAGGTACCTTATGGGCTCAGCGGAAGATCAGCTCTGGTCGACAGACTAGCATTATGCTGAGACTGATGCCCTTTTAGGATAAGTTTTGTTTTTAAGTCTATTTTTGTTAACACTTAATTTTATATTAGTTTAATTGTCGTAAATAAAATTATTTTCCTTCTTTATATATATATATATATATAAAGAAGTTTTAAACCGACATAATTAAGAACGTTCATAGGTATGCAAAATAATTTGGAACTTGATCACATTAGTTAGCTTATATATATATATATATATATATATATATATATATATATAAGCTAACTAATGTGATCAAGTTCCAAATTATTTTGCATACCTATGAACGTTCTTAATTATGTCGGGTTACAAAATTTTTTATGCAAAATAATTTACAACTTGATCACATTAGTTAGCTTATATATATATATATATATATATATATATATATATATATATATATATAAGCTAACTAATGTGATCAAGTTCCAAATTATTTTGCATACCTATGAACGTTCTTAATTATGTCGGGTTGCAAACTTTTTATGCAAAATAATTTGGAACTTGATCACATTAGTTAGCTTATATATATATATATATATATATATATATATATATATATATATATATATATATATATATATATATATATAAGCTAACTAATGTGATCAAGTTCCAAATTATTTTGCATACCTATGAACGTTCTTAATTATGTCGGGTTCTTACTGTTGCGACATGGAATATTTTCTGTCACACTCTTTTATCGGGTTTCATTATTCAATCGGGAAAATAGTGGACGCTTCTTGACATCACAAAACCGTACACTATGCGTAGTTTATATGTACTTAGCTCGTTTTCTAGATTTCCTACTCAAGACCCTTGGGATTATGCTCCACGTCCAGACGTCGCTTTTCATATAAACACCAAAAGGACTGATACAAAAATATATTTACCTGGTAAAATTCGTGTAGCAAACATGTTTGATATAGGAAGCCGGTGGCGTATGCGCAGATACTAGGCTCACCAGTATCTGCTGATCAGCTGGAGAAAGCCGTATTGTTTCTACTCGCTGTACTGTATCTCGGTTGAAATCTGATCAGACATAAATGATTCTTTAGATTAAGTAATCGTAGCTAAATATTATATCATTATAATTTTTTTACTACGAATTACAACCTTTTTTAATGAATTAGGGTTTTACAAGCTCTCCGGATGGATATTATAATCTATACTTTTCACCTTAAAGCCTTAACAAGGAATCCATTAGTATAACATAATATTTTGGGCGAAAACACTAACGAAATGTAATAAATAGCTATTTGAGTTAAGTGATCTAAAAAATATATAAATCTTTGCACGATTTGTGGATCTAGCTAGTCAAGTATGACATTCAGGCTTTAGAATAATTTTCAAGAAAATAGGCTTCAGGTGAGACGTACTATCAGTCAGGCTTTAATCTAATTGTAGGTTTTGGTTTAAGATCAAACAATTGAGTTCTTATAGCAGCTTGAAAAGGTTACATTCCACAACACAGTCGAGGTTTTTCATACATCATTACAATAATTGCCTAAAAAAATCAGTATCCTACCATTATTTAAAAGGGCTACTTCACAAAACAATCGGCTATCGATACTTGTAACAAATATGCATAAAAATGCGTATTTATACATACTAGTGGTCGCCCAGTGGTCGAAATTCGACCATAATTAATTTAAATAATAAGTTTGAACATTATTAAGTTTCTGTTGTCAAATACTTACTACTTCTATAATCACAGATTTCGCCAAGGCTACACTGTTAATTTGACTTTAACAATAAACAAAAGAGTATATATGCGTATATGTGTGTCAAATATATGGTAGTGTGTGTAATGTTTTTTAAATTGATTTAATGTATTTTATATGCATAATTTAAAAAAATATTAGCATTCTGCATTCCTTCTCTATAAAACTATAAGTGTGTGAAATTTCATACTCCTCCGTCCGCGCAATTTTCGTAAAAAGGGGTACAAAGTTTTTGCTTCAAGTATTAATATAATGATTATTATATAGGCAAGAAATAAAATATAGACGTACAATTTGTAAATGCTCACCAAATTGATTTCTCATCGAAAGTCGCCTCAATAGTTCCATGAAGGTTTGACTTCCTACTTTGGGGACTCGGTTGAAGAACAGGAGTTCGACCCCAGCTCGTGCTGTGTTGTTTAGCTGCCACGGCTCGGGTATTAGTATTTCATCGTGGTACTCAGCTTGCTCTTGTGATTCCAACTCCGCCTCTAATGTCCTTTGTGGCTTATTTCTATTCTGGTAACAGAAATATAGTGTTGTCAACAGAGGTAGTCCAAAGAAAACACGTTAAGCAGTTTTTATCATTTTTATGTACATTCATTCTAATCTATATATGTATATAAAACAAAGCCTGGTTAGTTACATCATTTATAACTCAAGAGCGGCTGGACCGATTTTTATAATCTTTGATTTGTTGGATTTGTCTCCACCCCAAATAGCAGACTAATCATGAATATACCTAAAAATTCACAGAAAATGATAAATTAGGTTTGGAACTCCGCACTCTTAAACTTTGTGTGTGAGTCTGAATCTAAACCATCCGGGGTCCCCGGATGGTTTAGATTCACAATCGGAACCGGTAGGTGGCGCTGGAATTGGGTTCCATGATTTTGATGAAATTTTTATGTGCGTTTGAGTGGGTCCTGAGATGGTTTGATTCACAATTACACCCGGTAGATGGCGCTGGAATCGGGTTCTAGATCTTAATATGGTCAGGGCAGGACAACGTCTGCTAGGACCGATAGTTACTAATAATATGTACCTATCTACATGTATACAACTATATCAGAGGTCCAAAAATTAGAGATAGACGAATAAGCTGGTAAATGTAACGAAAATGAATAAAAACATGTACCAAAAACCATTAAATTGGATGATTGATGGATATAAAAATAAAGGTAGACAAAAATATAGTTATGCGTAAGATAACATGGTTATTTGTGGCCTACAGAGGTTGTATTTCAAAATAGAGAAGTGTCGAAGGAAAAACACGTTGTGCCAACTCCAAGTGATTGGAGAAGGTAAAAGAAAAGAAAGAGTACACTAGTTCTACCGCATGAGACAGACAGAAGTGACCCATCATGTTAAGTCTAGATGCATTGATGTGTATCCACAGAGGTAAGAAAATCGTCGCGCGTCTGTCGTCGCGTCCCATAGGGGCCGCCCGGCAGGGGGGATTCGCTACTTTGTGGGTGTATCTAAAGCGACAGTACCATAGAAGCAGACGGATTCAAGGTGGGCAGCGTCTACGATACAACACAACAAAGTTGTGTTCTAAAGGCACATTAAAGTTTCCGCAGTCCGGAATTAGAATGAGTTACCATGAATAGGTTAAGGTAAAGTAAATTATCAATAATCGAATACAATAAAAGAAAACATAACTTGTTTGTATTGTATTCTACCCATAGTACCTCAAGACTATAAGTAGAATACTGAGCCTAGATCACCGTCTTCTATGGGTAAGGTGCCTATAAGGCTGGCTACGTTTCCTTGCTGGATCGCCATACTGATTAGTTGCCCGAGATAGGTACCAGCCTTCTGATCACCTGAGCAGTCAATGAGTCGTTTTGATAAATTTTGGTAGAGGCTCACAGCCTCAGCACCCCACGGTCCAAGCGTCTCGACAGCAAACGGCACAAACATATAACTCTCACTGAGGGTTGCATATTTGCGCCGCTTGAGTGATTCAGCTGTTTCTGTCGCTGAACCGGCTTATCTAGACATGTTTGGTAAATGGGATGTGGCCAACGTGTCTAAACGCAAGTTGCATCCCACACCAAAGGCTTGCCACTCTGCCAGGGAATTAGAGTCATTCCGTTAGGACGCCTACCATCGTCACGTGCAATACCATTGAGCTCCAATAAAGCCGGCACGTTAGCGGTGGCAAGCGCCCTCTGTAAGACATCATTCAAAGCGGCCTGGCGTGACCATCTGCCAGCACTGCGGCGGCAAGAGAGACCGTGTTATCCCGGGTTGATTACCTCTGTTAGGTAAAGTAAAATTCCAAAGCTTTGAAGGAAGTAACAAAAATGCTTACCCTAACCTCTAATTGATTTGTAACTTTGTTTGAATGTCTGTGATCCCAAATAGTCAAAAAAAGTTTTGAAACTTTCCTTCCAATTGTTGATTGATACGGTTAAAAAATGAAAATGTTTTAAATAATGAAACTTCAGAGAGCACGAGAAGAAAAGAAAAAGAGCTGTTGCGCCATTCAGTCACATAGAATTCAAGAGTTTTTCAGATGTAGGTACGTTTTTTCCTCAGTGTTTGCAAATATAGTTCTTCTGTGCCAAGTATTCGAGTTATTCAATTTAGAACAACAAAAGACTATTACATAAACCTCTATTTGACGATGTTGTACGTCGCGTCAGGAATGTTTTTATTTTGCTCGCCCGTCTACGGTCGATGCCTGATTTGAACTACAATGTAAGAGCTCTACTTCAATAGCCAACGCGTTTGCCCAACAATGAGGCAGTAAGAGGCTATTACAGCGCACCTTATGTTTGTTGCGGTGTTGTTGTGGTACATGTATCATAGGTAAATTGTATTATCATAGGCAGTTGACCCCAAACTACAATATGGATATACTTATTCTGGTACTTTCCGATAAACAAAGTTAAGATTGTTACGGTCCTTTGACATTTTAAGATTATTTATTAGTAATTTTCTCAACATTGTAACACCGATAAGTAGGCAGGGATAGTTGCATTTTCTACATTTTTGGTGGATATTTTCATTTGAGTGTCTAATATTGTGGTTATATAATAGGTTGCTGGGATTGATTAAATAATAAAACTTAGATATAAAATACGCAGTATACATTTAATTATGGATGACAGAGTGTGAGATATGATAATGTTCAATTGGCTACAATGACAGGCAAAGGATATATTCCATACAGTCTAATATTTCATTTTATTCTCTAGTCTCAGGTCAGTCAAATTGGCTGCAACCAAACAAAAGATGTTTTGTAACACGCTGAAAAGTCTCACTTAGCTATATAAATGATAGACTATACCTATATATAAACGTCTTTAATTTTTTATTTAACATATTAGGCATATAATTTATAAATACCTATTTATTTCTAAGTATTCTCATGCCTAGGATCTTATGCTATAAGTATTGCATTTGTTACTGACAGCTGGTTATATTACATTTATACCGGAATTCTTTAGTAAATTAAGAGATTTAATATTAGCGCCGGACTTTTAAGGATTTTCCGGAATTTCGTCGTTTTACTAGAATTTCGTTTTGCTTTACTAGGAGTATTAATTAATTAATTTAATTTCTACAAGTCGTCAAACGTAAAGTAAGTCACCAGTAATAATCAGTACGCATAACTTACAGCGCCTGCTGCGGTATGCCTTCTTATAGCTTCGAGCGCCTCTTTGTGTTCTTGCGCTGACGCATATGCGCGCTCCGTTCTTTCTGTCTGAATTTCTGTAAAGAAAAATAAACTGTTAGGGTAAAGGACTGTAAGGGAAAGAATGTATAAATGTATAATATATTTGCCAGAGAAACGACCTGCATCTTTAGATTAGCAAACAAAATAGTGGGTATACACGATTGGTGAATAAGAAAAATAAGAATTAATAAAAATCGACTAATAAATGTTTTTCAAACATAAATAAAGCTAAATCAAGATACTATCCAAACAAGATCAACAATTTTATTTTCATAAACGATAAGTACATATTTATTAAGATTTACTTGTTTAAAACTAAGTATTGGTAGATATATTATTTTTTGCCAAATCACCGAAAATATTGCAAGTAACGTAATTATTGCTTCCGCTGCCTTACTTCAGAAATTTCTCCATAAGTACACCAATTAAACTTGATAACAATAAACCGCATTAAGTACATTTAGGTAATGTGTAAAATATATTTTTACAAAGCCTTAGTAACTAAACATACCGATCTGTTCTTACTTAAATGTTGTTCGGAGATAATAAATATTCAATACACCTAAATTCTATACTAATATTATAATGGGAAAGATTTGTATTTTTGTTTGTTTGCAACGAATAAACTCAAAAACTACTCGACCGATTTACAAAATTATTTTACCATTCCAATTATAATATAGGCTATAATATAAAGATTAGGGATCCCTACTAAAACTTCAATAATGTGGGTTTCATTATTGAAATTTTCAATCTAAACAAAATACTTGGCGGTGGAATCGAGTTCTATTTACCTTTTTATTTTTTCAGGGCAGAACAACGTCTGTCGAGACCGCTAGTATAATATAACCTATAGAGCCCGTACTGTATAATTATATAATTTAGTTTTCCAAAATAAACATTCCACAACAATAATTATGCGTGTTCAATAGGAATGGTCAGAAGCGGCTGATGACTCTAGAACTAATCGGACATTATAAAATTGCCGGTTAGGTATCAGATTTAAGTAATTCTGTGAAACCACGGAAGCTTTTCCATTTGCTAAATGTGTTCGCAATAACTTCCAATAAAAAATGTTAGCAAAGCGGTAAAACTCAACTTGTTCTTTTTATATGACGACTGAAATCGAATTGACCGTGCTCTCAATATAACTTATTTGTTGATTTATAAGCATATTCAAGTATTGTAGTTATAGAGGTCATCTGTATCAAAAAGAGACCGTGATAGCAGATAAACTGCAAAAGCGTTGCTTACACTTCGGTCCGCCAACTATCATGGAAACTCGCAACTCATTTGGGAAAAATATTTAGCAATATTGTTTATACTAGGTTCCAGTAAAACTGTTAGGCCTAAAAATTTTGACTTGTGGTGTAGGATGCTATGGGTGTAATTGATCTCGGTATGAGGGAGCTGAAGACTTCACGAAATGAAGGAGAAAATGTAACAACGCGGTCTCCGAGGGATTAGGGATTTTAGCCGCTTAGCGAAATTTGGAACAATCAGAAACGGGTATGTATATCGGTAAGAGAACTAAAGCTACCGACGAGCTCATAAGATTATTAAGCTGAAGTGGCAGTGCGCCAGTCACATTTGTTGCAGGCGCAGTTGAGTCCTAGAATGACGACCATGTTTTGGCAAACGTAGTGTAGATCGTTCTCCAGCCCAGTGCACCGACGGCCTATGCAGGGTTACCGTTGGAGATTGGACAAGGAAAACTGAAGACCGGGATAATTGACGCCAACTTGGGGAAGCCTACATCCAGCTGTGGATAAATAGTTCACTAACGACGATCATGGATTCAACGCTACTATGATCTTATACTAAATAGAGAAGTATAAGGAAACATAAAAATGCACTTTAAAAGGTTAAAGATTTATTGATCCTATTGCAGTACAGAAATAAATTGCTCTAAAATGATCCGACGAACGGTATAACACAATACCGTTGTTGGTAGGGTCTGTATTATCTTCACTGGACGACACGACCTTTCTGTTATGGAAATTGTCTTTCACAAATCAATAATATGCCGCTTTTGTGATCAAAATAACTGTTATACGAGTATAAGCAGTTTTATAGAGCGCCATGGCTATTCCGGACAATTGACATGTATTTCTAATTCCAAGAAATAAACTTTCGGGGCTTCGTTTCTATAGAAAATTGCAAATGACAACACTTTATTATTATTGCGAATCAGATATTGTCAATTTACTATATGTTGATCTTTTAGGTTCTATATATGCTTATAATAACAAAATCATACACAAGTTTTAGGTTTTTGTCAGTTAAAAACTATATCATTATGCCATTTATGACGTAGGTTCGAGCTTTAGTAGGGACCATCCACATGAAATATATATAATTAATTATGTACATAATATAATTATATATATTTCATTTAGACATAAAAGAGTTAGAAAGTAAAAAAGGAGATAATATTACTAAGTCAAATTTTCTTCTGTGAGGAATTCAAAATCTTTTTATAATTCTGTCAGTACCATTTAAATGATATAATGATTTAATTAATCTAATATACTTACTCAGTTTGTTTAAATAAATTGTTACGGTCCTATTCATATTGAGTTAGAGTAAATTTGAATGCCTCTTTATGGTTCTTAAAGAAGCTTCCAAACTTACTCTAACTCAATATGAATAAGACCTTTAATTATAATTACATAGATACAATACGCAAGAACTTATACGTTTGCTGCGTAATAAATATATATGAATATAACCACAAAAGAAGCTAATAATCCATCCATTATTTCCATTTGTATTATTCATATTTACTTATAGAATGATTACTAGTAAATTTACTCGATTATCTAACGGCAAATAGCAATAAGAAGCCGAATAAAAACTATCGACTTGCTATTAGAGCGTGAACCGTACTAATAAGCTATGGCAAACAAAAACCACGTCTTCACCACCAATAATAATGGTAAGAGAATAAATAAGGCGGGCTCTTTGTTGTACATGTATATTAAATGATATTGTCAGGGAAAAGGCACAAGTGTGACGAAATAAAAGTACGTAGTGCCTGGTATCCGGTGGGAATCATTATCTATAGCAAAAAAAACATCTGCAATATTTTACTACTTTAATTGGGATGATCTCGATTCTTTGCTACGATTGACATTAAAATTGATATTTAAACGAAATTACTGTGAAGCAAATAATTGTAAAACTATCGGTTCGAATGATTAGAATCAATGTCTAATGCTTTCTTGCTACGATGATCTTACAAAAGATCGTATGTATCACGATTTGCAAAAAATTCTAAATAACTAACGTCATCTAATCTACTTTAAAGTCGTGAGTCAATAACATTATGAACATTAGTTTCCCCTTGCATTTTAATGTACTTTTTTCCAGGTAAATCGTGCTTATGACAAAGCAATTTCAATAATGGTAACTAAAACCGTCTTTATAACCGTGCTTCAGACTAGAGTTTTTTAAACATTGAATATTAAAATTTTAATATATATATATATATATAAATCTATTGTTACGAGTTTGCGGGACTCGAATTAAAATGCCGTTAGAATTATTATAGAGTTTATTAGAGCTATACAGACACGTATAACATAGGTACGAATATAACCGAACACAACAAATCCAAACGTAATGCAGAAGGTCGTAATTCAATAAAACGCGCAAAGTCCGTCAAGTATGATTCCCGAATGTAAACACGTCACGCCTTGATCGTAGTTGTAGCTCAACTGACCCCCTCTTTCAATCAGGCCATCGTTTTATACTTCACAAATGCAAATGTGCCCGACAACGTCGACATAATTTCCTAGAATTAGCTTGTATTTATAATCCGCAACACATGGCTAATGATGCTCTTGAGCGGCCGTAAACGAGTACAACAGGACAATAGGCTGTTCTCCACAATAACTAGAAACGTATGCCAATAAATAAAGTGAACAAAAGAAGACGATCATAAAAGGATTACAATCAGTTCAAATGGCGACAGGTAATAAAATGTGCTTTTACAAATCTGTACGTGGAATTTATCTTTGTCGGAGCCTAAGTTGTAACACTATATTGACACGTTTACATTTCTAGTCAGCGCATAAATATTATATTGTCCATTCAAAGGTTGTCTGAAAGAAATCGCTACTAGCGATAAGACCGACTATTGTATTGTAAAATTATATTTCTGTTAACAGTTACTTTTAAAACTCAATGAAGCATATTCATTCATTCATTGAAAATATCTTGTCTTTTTCCCGTTTGTTTTAGACATTTGGTACGTAGAGTTTTGAGGCACTGAGACTTTACAAAGTGTTTCCTGACCAACTTCAGGTGACCAGAAATTTGTGTGTTCTTTTACTATGTATCAGTACGGCGATCCTACGAGGAAACACCGCGTCTTCTGAGCAACTTTCCCATAAAAGATGGTGACCTAAGTACATTAATCTACATAAAGTAGGTAGAATACAAAACGTATAATAATAAATTATTAGGTATTCTTTATTGTATTAAATTATCTTACAATTCAGTCCAGCCATATCTAATTGAAGCTTAATGACAACTGTTGCTGTGCGCTCGTACAACTCTTAATTCATAGCCCGAGGAAATAGTTTCGATAGCAAATTGTGTTAAATTATTTAATAACGACCCATGATGTGTTATTTTTACGCCTTTGCATCTTCAAAATACAAATTGTACTATTAATTTAAATAATCTAAATAAACGTGGAATGAAATTGCTCGCTTTTTGCTAGGCTTTAAAAACATCTCTATTGTTTACCAAAATAACAGGTACGATATACTAGTTACAATATTTTTAGGCAAAAGATTAGGCTGCTTAATGGAGTAAAGTGATCTCTTCCAGGCAACCTTACTTATAGAATATTCTTAGCTAATCGGACAATGCAGATCACTCTCTCTCTCTTTCTTTCTTTAGCTTTCTTTATATTTAAGTACTAAAACAAATAATTTTTATTATAAATTCAGGAACTAAGTGACTGAGGGAAACATTTCTAGTTTAAATGTCGTGATTCAAACCCCTGGGAAAAAGAATGCCTCTCTAAGGTTGGTGTGCATAGACATTTAACTGATGGTTAAAATAAAATAATCGCTAAAACTATATGGCTAAACAGCGATTATTTTGTTTTAACCGTCGGTTAAATGTCTATACTTACCAGTCTAAGACAATTTTCTTTGGCCTATTGTGTACGTTATTACGACTTCCGCACACAGAGACAAACGTGGTGTGTGCATACTGCTTGTTTCTTTGAAATAGAGGCCTGTACCCAGCAATTTTATAACTTATTAACACCAAGATAGCTACTATAGCCTGGATATGATTTTCCTAATATACTTCTTCCGTGGTAGTAACGCACTTTTACTACATTACTGACGAAATGTTTAACTACGTTGTTGGGTTAGCGATTATGCCTAATAACAGATTTATCTAATCATACAAGATTATTGATCCTTAATTAGGTGCTTCATTTCCCAATGGGTGTATAGTTTAAACGTTTAAGCCAATGACCGCATTAAAAGTCTGTAATAAACAGACCACACTAGTAGTTTCCGTCCATAAAATTATAAAAGCTCTTCTTAAAATAAATTTCAGACAAATACGGAAATTATTTACTCGTACTTTGAAATATAGTTATATGTATGTATCCGTTTTGCTACTCATTTACGTATTATATGAACGAGAAAGTAATTTTATAAATTTTATTGTTTTTGGCTTAGCAGATGGTTTGTTTTGATAGATGAAGTGACATGATGAAAATATAAAAGATCAGCCTGTCTTTGTCCAAATGGCTATGGAACCTCAACTGTTATGGTAATGTAATCTTGTAAGATACGAAGGTTAATGCCAATATCTAGTTGATTTTTTTTACATAGGATAGCGTTTGACCGACATTGCACTTGATATCAGATGAAGATGGAAATAAGATGGACCACAACTATCTAACTAGACGATACTTGTTCTTGCAAGATTTGAAGACATCTAAATGGTATGTTTCAGGAAAAACCGACGCCGGTTACGAATTCCACTCCTCAGTGGTATGTATTTAAAAAATAATGCATATATCCGGGAAAACGTTCAGTTGTTTAACAGTAAGTAATTACTGGAATAACCATTTAACTCAACTCGCTCGGGAGGTCCCTTTGCAAGGTTTTTTAACAGATCTCATCTGTTATCTTTAGTTAGGTTTTCATTCCATCCTAGACTCGTTAAGAAATAGTTTTCCCAAGCTGTAAATATTCAAGAGCTCCGAGTTCAATTATACAGAACTTATAAAACAAAATAACTATCTTATTTAGAGAGAAAAACTCATCGACAAACATTTGGACACACGATTAGAAGATATATTATTGTTAAGGATAACCTGATTATAAAGATTTAATTGTGACAATTATGTGTAATATACAATTTTTGTTGAGTTTTCACTTAGGAAAAGTAACTAGTAACCACTACTACTAATAACTTATCCTTGTAAGAACGGAGAAAGAATACAATTTCCTGCGGCCGGGCGGCCTGTCGTAAGAGGCGACAAAACAACCCACAGCCATGTGGTAGGGTATTTACTCGTCTGGATGGCTACAACCCCTGGTCTAGAGGATGGCGCCATGACAACCTTGAGTTGTTCCGGCATCAGGGGCCAGGTTCCAGTCAACCTTAAGAACAGAAGTGCATTTGTAACGCCTTTGGTGTTGCAAATGTCCATAGGCGATGGTAACCGCTGTCTATCAAGTTGATTGTCTTCCTGTCTGCTGAACTCATGCAATAAAAAAAAGTGAAAACCCAAGTGAAAAAGTAGTTTCATAGTATGTTTTAGTACTGCAAACTTATTATGCATTGAATTGTTGTCATCAATGTAAGAAAATTGAGCTACTGCGGTTTTCATATATTATAAATAAATTTTATACCATAATATATATACTTTTTGTTTTTCTCGTTAAAAGCACATGTTCATTATGCATACAATTATTATACATTCAGTTCACGGTTGGAATCACTGCAATCCTTTAATACATTAAAATGAGAATCTAATAAGTAATTTAATCACTGAACAACATTAATTATGGGGTTTGTTTATGTTATCATTATTCAACCTCCCTGAGTTTTTAAAATGTAACTTTATAAATCGATCAATTATCTAAACTTTTATATTAAAATAATCATTATTTCTTCCTTAAAAGAAATCTATAATTATTTATATTATATTCTTCGAATATAATATTAATTTAACAGCTGCTACATATAATTTTTAACAAATCAAAAATTTAATTAGCTGCTGTATTTAAAGTAGGTACTTTTAAAGTTATAAATTATAGTGTAGCTTTCTACCGGTGAAAGAGTTTTCAAAATCGATTCAGTAGTTCAAGAGATAATATCTTTATTTTTACATCAAAATATATAAACAATTAACCGCTTATTAAATGTTTCTAGTAATATCTCAACTGATTTATTCTTGTAAATGCTAAACGTCAGAAAGTTGTGAGTCTAAGCTACTTTTACTAGAGAATTATGCATTGTTTATGCCGCAAGGGATCAATAAGGACTGTCGAGTAATGCATTATTTATGCTCTCGTAGTCCTAGAACATTTTGTATCCCAAGGTTTGCTTGGAGCGAATCGTGGGTGAGCTTAAGACTAAAATAAATTCTTGCATATCTAATAAAGCTAACCAGAAATGATTTATTTGGTTTCCTAGTCAGCCTACTCTATAATTCATGTGTTCTCTTATTTTAGTTTATTATTCACTGTGTTTATACTGTATTGGTCGAGATAGTTTTTGTATATCTTTTAGTATCCCATAGAAACGCTTTCATGTTTGGAGTATCTTATACTCTATGCTACACATGATATAATTATCTTAATAAATCCAGTAATTACTTGTATGGAGTTTATGTCAAATTTTAATCAGTGGTAAGGAAAATTGAATTGATAGTAAGACATAGAAACTAGGCATTAGTGACAAAGCCGCAATAACATGTTGTGACGCGGTGTAGATACATAGAATAAGAAGTAGAATTAAGGCTTGTATATATGCCAACGACCTTAACAGTTTGGGAGGAACCTCTGTACCGCTCCCCGCGTCCGGGGGTTGCACGCAGGGATCGGGCAATAACAATGCGGCTGGCTGAAGAAGTATTTTAACACAGAGCCTATCAAGCGAAAAACAAAGATGTGTTTTCTGTTAAACTGAACATTTGAAACTACAACTACTAACATAGACTATTATAAACCGAATTCAAAAAAGAAGCAGGTTTTAATTTATGTGTATGACCCTCAAATATGCTCTTCAGTGGCAGTTAGTTTGAAAAATAAAATGAATTTTGAAGTCTCCAAAAAAAATAAGCGCTATACTCGTATCTGATCCTATGTTTCTTTCCATTGCCATAAAATTGTACTTGAAAATCAATTGTTAGCAGTAAATGTATAATCTATATATTAATATGTGGAAAAAAATGAAGCAAACACTTTGTACCCCTTTTTACGAAAATTGCGCGGACGGAGGAGTATGAAATTTCGCACACTTATAGTTTATATAGAGAAGGAGTGCAGAATGCTAATATTTTTTTTTAATTATGCATAAAAAATACATTGAATCAATTTAAAAAACATTACACACACTACCATGTATTTGGCACACACACGCATATATACTCTTTTGTTTATTGTTAAAGTGAAATTAACAGTGTAGCCTTGGCGAAATCTGTGATTATAGAAGTATAGTCTTAGACAACAGAACCTTAATAATGTTCAAACTTATAATTTATTAGTGACCACTAGGCGACCACTAGTACTTATAATGTTACGTAAAACAATAATTTAATCGACTATCTTAATGTTTAATTTTAGCATAATTGTAGATTATGTATGAATATATGACTAACTAAATCTGAATTTATGCAACGTTAAACGAATGCCGGTTTATGTCAGGTTTCTATGTAACATACAAGTTCATTCTTTGTCCTTACTATTGGTAGAAAATCGACATTACTTTTATAGAGTTTATGTCAAATTTTAACTAGTAATAAGGCAAATGATAATTGATACTTAGGTAGAGAAATTTACCAGTAATATCTCCCTTTTTAATCATCTTCATTAATATCTCTCGCTATACTCAGTATCTAATTCTAGATAAGCCACAAAAAGTCGTGGTAGATTAGTGGCTAAGGCATCGCCAACTTTTCCAATGTTCTGGGTTCGATCCATTGCCGTTTATCATAGACCGCTCAGGCAAGTCTCAGCATTGACCTGCCTAGTTCATTAGAACATAGTCTATGGTTCATTCTATTTGCCCTGGCAATACAGTACATTGACTTTTCCGTCGTACGATTAGGGGTGACAAACTTTTTTATTTTATTATTGTATTGTAAAACATGGAAGGTTATCGTGAATATAATTATTTTATAGAAATTTGATTACATTTATGTATTTTGAATATTTGAATCTTCAGATTCAGAGCTATCTGTGACTCATATGATAAATTTATCCGTAATTAGATCTACTATAGTGTCAATTATACTCATTTTTTCTTCTTCTTTGATGACATACAGGATACAGTTTCAAAACAAATCATCTAGTCCTACGTAAAATTGTACAAGTAACTTAAACAGATATAATTTTTTCAAAATTACTTATTATTACTTAATTTGAACTTACGCCATTTCAATTTTCGGGAGAAACTGGGGTCTATGTACTGTATTGCCATCGTAATTGAAAAAGTCTAAAGAGTTATATTTCGTAAGCAGATTTTCCGTTATTTTACTCTGATCTGGAATCGGCCCCGCAGTTGTCTGTTGCAATTACCTTTAACACATGCATATTGTTTAGCTTGACTGTGTACAATGTGTGTTTGTCGGCCAAATTTTATAAGAACACATCTATCTAGGCTGAACGATAGGGCATTAAACTTACCGCCCAATGTGATTTTATTTCATAAACAGCATAGTAAAAAAATATTGGTCAACACTACTGCACGCATTGTAACGATTCCACAGAAAAGTTTTTAACGTTTAGATAGATACTGTATATATCATTTGACTGTGGATCATTTAAATGCATTAAATCGAATATAGCCTATATCTCAAAAACTCTTTTACGGACTCAGTTTGTAATAAGTTTTCTTGTTCAAGATAAAGAAGAGACACTCCACTTTTTACGCCTTGAGAAGCAAATATCTCGTTGCTTATTGACTTGAATAAAAAGTCACACTGAGAAATATAATTCTGATCTCGCACGACCTCTTCAGTGATATCCCAAACGCCTATTTTTCATTTCTGTAACTAAGAATGAATGGTGATCACATCGGCTAGTTATATGGGGAACACATGTCTAGCCATGCCGCTTCCGCTGGGTCCCAATAGAAGGGGTAAGCTTAAGAAATTCTGGATTGACGTCGTGAAGGATGACATGTGTACCGATTGTCAAAAAAAGGATGCTGAAGGATGGATGCGGATTACATTTTGAGAAAAATGACTAATATTAATAGATATACCAAGCCACTCAGAAAGTATTGCGAAAAAAAGTTTTTATGTATGAGAGACTGGCCAATTATAATCTATTTTGAAAATATGATTATTTATAACTAAAAATAGGTTGGTTCCAATTAAAAAATTTCCCTCCAATTATTTGCGAGCTAATTTAAATTATCGTGTCTCACTGAAAAATGGATCTGCGCCGGGAACATTTTCGCGCTATGATTTTTTACGATTTCTGGTGTCGCTTGAAACCAGACGAATCGTACGATATACTTCAAATGGCATTCATGGATGAAGGCCCTTCTAAGGCAATCATGTATCGTTGGTACAACGAATTTAAGCGCGGTCAACTAACTTTGGGGGATGACCAAAGAAGTGGTCGCCCTTTGACGGCTGTTACAGAAGAAAATGTGCTAGCAATCAAAAATTTCATCCAAGACAATAGGCAAGTTACGTATCAAGAGATTCAGCACATACTGCAGATTGGATCGAAAAGCCTTCACGAGATTCTACATGTGCATCTTCGCGTGGGGAGGATAGTTTCATGCTGGGTGCCGCACAACCTCACCGATGGTCAGTAGCAGGCACGGGTCGAATGGTAAATAAATTTGAAGCAGGCTCATTTCGGCATGTTTACGACATCATTACAGGCGATGAGTCCTGGATTTATCAATACAATCCAGAAACGAAGCGCCAGTCGACGGTTTGAGTGTTTCAAAACGAATCAACGCCTACCAAAGTGAAGCGATCTAGAAGCGGGGGAAGATTTTGATCGCGAGTTTTTTCGTTTTGAGTGGCTACTTGGTCTCAATACCTTTACGGAACCAAAGAAGCATCAACGCCGAATAGTATACTACCAAATGCTTGGCAGAAGTTTTTCTGTTGTGAGCAACAAGCGACCAAACACAGGGCTCCACGGGCTACTGCTCCACCACGACAACGCGCCCGCCCATACCTCGCTCAAAACGAGGGACTTCCTGGACAGCACGCCGGTCAAACTCCTGGGTTACCCTCCTTACAGCCCTGACCTAGCACCGTGTGACTTCTTTTTATTCCCGAAAACCAAAAATCAGGTCAAAGGAATTCAATTTTCGTCGCAGAAAGATGCGCTGTCAGCGTTCGAGCAAGCTGTAAACGAGGTGCCTGCGGCGGACTGGATTAAGTTTTTCGAAAACTGGTTCAGACGTATGAAACTTTGTATAGAGGCTGGTGGAGAGTACTTTGAAAAGATTTAATAAAAAAATATTTACCTATAGAACATATTTTTTTATATTTGCAAAACTTTCTGAGTGTCCCACGTATGGAACATTTTTGCTAAAACTGCTAGGGAACCCTAAAAATCAAGTTTTCCATCTGGCATTTTCATACGCTCTACACATACACATAAATAACATCTTAACAATAAGTGTAGACAAAAAACTAATACACTTGCGTTTCATAGTGTATTAAGGAAATGTTTTTTTATAACAAGCGTGTAAAAAGCATACTTCGTCTACGTTAAAGTAACGACTTTTTAATGGATCAGAATATTTCGAGGATGACAAATGATAGGTCGGTTAACATACTCGTAATAAGAAAAATTACATCATGCCATTGGATAAAATCTTATTATTAAGCTACGTTTTCAATATAAGTGAATATTTTCTATAGAAAAACCTTCTGATTTGGTATATGGTATATTTAAGAATTGTTGACCTTATGAATAATAATTATGCATAATGTCCAAAAATTGTGCTAGGATCGAGTTATGAAATGGAGGTGGAATTTAAAATTGCTTTTTCATATAAAATTCGGCATTGCATAGTCTTTTGCAGTTAATTTGACAAAGTTTGGGGTATTTACATAGTTAATCTTCAATGCTTAAACTGAGATTATTATAGACCCCACATTATTACATAAATGCATGAATAAAGCCAACGTTCACAAACAGTAAAAGAATCTTAGGAGGAGGATTCTAGGACTTACAATAGTTACAATGATCCAATTAAAACCGTAACTTTGAAAACATTCTCACTTCTACATGACTGGATAGCGTTACAGCGCTTCTGATGCTTTAGTGATAGAAACCTTAGAAAATTTCTATGTCCGTCTATCGTCGTATATCTCTACTAGGTATTTGAATTTATTTTTTAAATAATATACAGGAAAATAAAAAATATTAAAATTCATGGTATCTAATCTATTTATTAAGTTACGCTTGTTAAAACTCCTACGTATACATACCTTGTTTTTTCTTACAAGATAATGTTTTGGATAAAATTTTACTTAAATTGTGTCTTTAAAATCTTTAAACGATTAATATAAAACATTTTCTATTGTAACATCTAACTTCAGATACGGCTTAAGTTGACTAATAAGACACTTAAAGATCATTAAATAATAGTTAATACCTACAGGGTACATTGTGTTAAATTTTTATGTCAGTACTATTTTCCCCTTGAAAATTCATTCATTTTATATCGGAAATTATCATCTCCGGGTATAATAAGTATTTACGTCCATTTTCGTTATTAAAATTACATATGTACAAAATTACACCAACACCGATCCAGTACTCCAGTAGTTTTTTCGTGAAAGCTTAACAGACAGATCGAGTTACTATTGCATTTTTTTATATATGATGAATTATTATATTTTCTAAACTTGAGAAATGATTGGTCTCCCATACAAACTTTCATCCTCTTTTTTTTTGGCCAGGGGAAATCCGTTTGAGGACTAAGCCGCGACAGGCACAGAAGCCTGGGGGGATAATTCGCGACCCGTGTGTAGGATTCGCCAGATCGGGGGTGGCACTAGCATGCCCAGTCAGAACTGGTGCCATACTATTGCCATTCCCCAGTTAGGGATACACACTAAAACCACTGGGTGTTCCGTTCTGCGCCTTATGCCAGGGCTACGGGATTCCCGGCTCCGCGTGCCCTGGCAGGCGTGGGCCTCACGCACAGGCCTCTACCATTGCCGAGGGACTTTTTCTTTTGTCCCCCGGCATCGTCTAGGTCTATTCCGGGCGTGGGGCGGTTTGTAATGCGCCCCACGGGAAGAGAGATGAGCGCGCGTGGAACACTCGCGCTCGCATCTCGACGGCATGTGCAGGTGAGTGAGAACCCCTATACCCCAAGGGGCCCCACCCGCGCCGCCCGCTTACGGGGGCCGAAGGTCGATATCCGCCCTCCGGCGCCGGCGCGTCCTCCTTTAGCGGGAGCGTGAGCGGACCTCCTTGCTCCGCTCCCGCAGCATGACGCAAACATGACGTGCTCGCAGAAGGAGGAGACGGCGTCGCATCCGGGTTTGCTCCCGACCATGGTGCGTACCACGGTCGGGAGCGAGGTGTCATGTCCGGTATGGGCGACGAGCTCCCGGCGCTGCACTGTCCAGGCTGGACACTCCTGGAGTGTGTGCAGTGCCGTGTCCTCGTCGCCCGTGTCAGAACGGTGGCACCCTGACGTGGGCTCACGGCCGAGGCGACACAGGTACCTCCCGAAGCAATCGTGGCCCGTGAGGACCTGTGTCAGCCTGAACGTCAGGGTGCCGTCACAATATCCTAGCCATTCTTGCAGGACGGGCCTCACCACCTCAATAGTGGCGGGGCCCGCGCTGGGGCGTCTAAGGCGATCTTCCCAGATTCCCACGGCAACCTGGAGAAGCTCCGACCGGCACACATCGATTTCACGAGGGGCGGGTCTGGTGCCCCTGGCCAGGGCCTCTTTGCGCCACGTATACAGTGACACTAGGACCCTGGCTTTCAGGTCCCATGGGGGGGGATCCGGCGAGTAGCGTGGCCACTTCGAAGGCCACCGTACGGTATCCTCTTATTGCTCTGACGGCCAATATGCGCTGCGCTTGCGCGTAATAGCGCAGCATTTTTGGCCGCCAGGCGATCCGCCCATACAGGGGCCCCGTAGAGGGGCATCGACCGTACGATGCCTTCGAAGAGTTTTCGGCACGTGGCGTTGGGTCCTCCGATATTGGGGAGCAAGCGTGATAGCGCGCCCGCTGCCCCCTTGAGTCTGGGGAGCAGCTGTCGAAAATGTGCCAAAAAATCCCATCGGCTATCGAGGAATAATCCCAGGTATTCCATGGTCCCCCCGATGCCGATGCGGATGCCTCCTACTGTGATGTTACTGTCCGGAGGTGGACGATTACGAGGGCCATGAAACATCACGGCCTCGGTCTTCTGTAGCGCCATCTCCAGACCGAGACACCGAATCCTGCCTACAATTGTCGACACCCCAGCGGTGCCCAGAAGGCACGCCTGCCGATGGGTCCTCCCGCGCGCGGCGATTAGCGTGTCGTCTGCGTAGCATACGACGCTGACGCCCAGGAGGACCCGACACCTCAAAGTCCAGTCGTATGCGATGTTCCACAAGAGGGGACCTAGAACCGATCCCTGTGGAACACCGTACACCATGGCTCGCCGATTCCAACCCTCGTGGACCGGGTAGATGACGGCTCTGCTACTTAGATATGCCTCGACTATACGGCGGAGGTAAGGTGGCACCCCGAATTTCCTCAGGGGGTGCCTCCTGTAAAATGCCTGTCCGGCATTTTATAGTGCACACGGGTACGCAAGCCCGAGGTCCTCCACGCGGCCACTGTTACGTTCCCTTTGCTCCGTGACAGTGGTGTCCCCCCTTCTCCTCATCCTAGTATCCTTCATCTTTACTCCTTCCCACATACTACTATCCCTTCCTGGTTTCCATATACGGGTTGTGTAGGTCGGGCGGCAGCCGCTACATTTAAAACCACAATTCGCCGTATCGTTTATGGACAGATTTCTAAGAACGCTGGGTATGGCTAGGGTGTCGCCGCAAAACGACGCGCAGGCACATCGCCCTACACCTGCGACAAGTGGGCAAGGGCTACCGTGTCAAGGGCGGGCACGGCTAACGACGCGAGTCCACACTCAGAACAGGAAACTCCGCTTCGCGACGTGGAATATTGGTACGCTGACCGGACGTGCAAGGGAGTTGGCCGAAGTACTCTCCAGGCGGAGGGTGGCTGTGGCGTTCTTGCAGGAGACCCGGTGGAAAGGCTGCAGATCCCGGTTCATTGGGAATGGCTACAAGCTGATTTATACGGGTGCTCCTGGTGGGGAAAACGGGGTTGCTGTAGTGCTCTCCGAGGAGTTCCAAAACAACATTCTGGAGGTAAAACGTTTCAGCGACCGGCTTATGGTCGTGTCGGTTCTTATCGAAGGGGTTGTGACCCATTTGATAAATGCCTACGCGCCACAGGCTGGTTGTAGCGACACTGACAGAATGAGGTTTTGGGATCAAATCGGTGATGTACTGCGTGGCATCCCGTTATCAGAGGGGGTTGTTCTCGGTGGTGATCTGAACGGTCATGTAGGTGAGAAGTGGGAAGAATTTGAGCGTGTTTACGGTGGCTTCGGATACGGAAGCCGCAACGCAGATGGGGAGGACATCCTCCGAATGTGTGCGGCTACCGATCTTGCCATCGTGAACATGTATTTCAAAAAGAAATCCGAACACTTAATCACATACAAGAGCGGGAGGCATGCTACCCAGATCAACTACCTACTCACCAGGAGACACCACATCGGCCAAGTAGCCAACTGCAAGGTCATACCCGGAGAGAGTCTCACCGCACAACACCGTCTCCTTGCCATGGACCTCTGCGTAAAACCCAAAGACAAACCCGTTGAGCACTGTCGATGCCAAATTAGATGGTGGCTGCTGGATGAAGGCAAATCCCAGGAGTTCGCTTCAGCATCCGTCGAGATTTGTGTCAGAGCTGATAGCGAATTAGTCCAGAGCCACTGGACTAATGGACTCTGGACAAGATCCAGGCAGCCATTACTAAAGCGGCAAAGGCAGTGCTGGGTGTGTCTAAGGGTGGACGCAAATGTGATAAGGAGACTTGGTGGTGGAACGACACAGTCCAGAGGGAGATTAGGGTGAAGAAAACCCTCTTCAAAAAGTGGCAAGCATCCAGATCTCCTGAAGACCGCGACGCATACAGGGCTGCAAAACGTGCCACTAAAAGAGCTGTAGACAGAGCCAGACTAGACCATTTTCGATCGTTGTACGATAGGTTGGAATCGTCTGAGGGGCAGAAGCTCATTTATAAGTTGGCACGTTCCAGGATCAAAGCGGCACAGGACATTTCCAAGTGCCGCTGTGTTAAAGATCCTGGCGGCAACCTATTATGCGAGGACCTCGCGGTGAAGGAGAAATGGCGCTCGTACTTTCAAGAGCTGCTGAATAAGCAGCAAAAAGAGGTACAGCCACCGAACCTCCCTCCGAATCAAGGACTAGTGCCACCGATAACGCCTGAAGAAGTCCATAGGGCTCTTCGCCGCATGAGGAATCGGAAAGCTGTCGGAGCCGATGGAGTCCCCATCGAAGCCTGGAAGGCGATGGGTCCTCGTGGTGTGGGCATTTTAACAAACCTTTTTAACCGCATACTCCTCGCCGGAAACATCCCAAGCCAATGGAGACTGAGTGTTATCACCCCAGTCTTCAATGGTAAGGGATCGGTGCAGGAGTGCGAAAACTACCGCGGAATAAAGGTAATGTCCCACACCATGAAGCTCTTTGAGCGCGTAATCGACTCTCGGATCCGACAGGAGTGCACTGTCTCGGGATGTCAATATGGGTTTCGCCCCGGGCATGGTACCATGGACCCTGTTTTTGCCTCAAGAATCATCATGGAGAAATACAGGACGAAGAATACGCCTCTGCATTTACTGTTTTTGGATCTGCAGAAGGCCTTCGACTGTGTTCCTCGCGTGATGATCTGGTGGGCACTGAGGTCTAAAGGGATGCCAGAAACCTATATTGACATTATTCGGGACATGTACCGTTATTCCGATTCCATAGTTCGGACCGCTGTTGGCGACACCACACCCTTCCCCATAACCGTAGGAGTGCACCCCTGGTGCACTCCTACGGTTATGGGGAATCTGTCCTTAGCCCGTTTCTGTTCACCGTGATATTAGACGAAGTGTCTTACAGCATCAGAGATGCGCATGAGCAACCTCCATGGTTGCTCATGTATGCTGACGATATCGTGCTGGCAGATTCGGACAGGGGGCGCCTGGTCCGACGTGTAAATGCGTGGAAGAGATCGCTAGAGAACGGTGGTCTGAAGCTAAATGTGGCGAAGACTGAGTACTTGGCCTGCAATACTACAGATCCCACATCCGTACGCATAGACGAAGATACGGTCGAGCGTACAGATCAGTTTAAGTACTTGGGATCTGTACTTAGTGCATCCGGGGATATCGACCACGACGTCAAGGCCCGTATCACAGCAGCTTGGGCCAAGTGGCGTGAGGTGACAGGTGTCATTTGTGACCCCAAAATGCCGGTTAAATTAAACGGACAGGTCTATAAGTCCATCATTAGACCTGTCCTTTTGTATGGCAGTGAACCGTGGCCTGTACTTGAGCGACACAAGCAAGAACTGCGTGTCACGGAGATGAATATGCTGCGATGGATGTGTGGAGTGACCCGGAAAGACCGGGTCAGGAACTCCCGCATCCGTGGCAGTCTTCATGTCCGTGACATAGCAGACAAACTGCAAGACTGTCGCTTACGCTGGTACGGCCACGTTTTACAGAGACCGGCTAACTATGTGGGGAACAAAGGGGAAGGCCCAAGAAATGTTGGCTTGACGTTGTGAAAGATGACATGCGTACCAATGGTCTCAAAACGGGGGATGCAGAAGACCACGCGAAGTGGAGTAGAAAAAGTAGGAAAGCGGACCCTGGGCGTCGGAGCGAAGGCTACGAACGCAACCGGGATTTAACGCTCGGATGATGATGATGATGATGATGTAAGGTGGCACCCCGAAATACCGGAGTGCCTCCATGATGCAAGGCCAGGGCAAGGAGTTGAAGGCGTTGGCGATGTTTAAAGACACCGCCAACAGCACCTCACCCTGGGAAACTGCGTCCTCTGCCAGGCCTCTTAGGCACATGACTGCGTCGATTGTGGAGCGCCCCGTGCGGAAACCGAACTGGTTGTCCGCCAGATCCGGCCCCGTCATCGATAGGTGCTGGACGAGAAACTTTCATTCTCTATTTCAACCCATTTTAGTTTCATTTATCTATCCCCCGTGCATCTGTCTGCAAACTACGTAAACTAATAAAAAAGGCTAAAAAGTAAAAAAAAAAACCAAAAAAATGGGTAAAAATGCCAAAAGTGCCAAGTTCCAAAAATGACCAAAATGTCATAAGTGCCAGAAATGCCAAAAGTGCCAAAGTGCCCAAAATGCCAAAAATGACAAAAGTGCCAAAATGAGCAAAATGCTAAAAGTGCCAGAAATGCCAAATGCCAGAAATGAAAAAGTGCCAAAATGATCAAAATGGCCAATATGAAATGACCAAAATGGCAAATCACAAAAAACCTATCTAACTTTTTGGGATAACGTTTACATAAATCTATCCATTATATATATAGATAAAAAGTATCCTTTGTCCACTCTCGACATTAAAATTACATATATACAAAATTTCAGCCAAATCAGTCCAGTAGTTTTTTCGTAAAAGCGTAACAAACAAAGAGACAAATATATTTTAATCCCGAACACTAACCCATTATCCGGGATAAAAAATATCCTATGTTCATCCTCGGCATCGAAAATATACATATATGTACTGAATTTCAGCCCAATCGGTCCAGTAGTTTTTCCGTGAAAACGGAACAGACAGACAGACAGACAGACAGACAGACAGACAGACGGACAGAGTTACTTTCGCATTTACAATATTATAATAGGGATTCCGTAAGTCTTTAGGAATGAATCTTACAGTACTCCGCCATCTGGGATAATTTTATAGTTTTTGACCTTTTCCTATGGGTTTAATACGCTATTTGTGATGCGATATTGTTATAAATTGTTAATTACGTTAAATATTCACAAATAACGTATGTATAAATACTAATGGAGCTATTCGTTAACGGCATTATTTTTTACTCTATAAATAAGAAGCATTTGGCCACAGTCAATAACTTTAACATTATCCCAGACGGAGCCCGAGCATTACACATACTGCAAATTGTTCTTTTGCACGAATCCAAATGAACAGCAGTCAAAGGAAATATTTCTCAGGTTAGATAGGTTACCCGATACACGAACACAGCTAACGAGGTACACTATCCTACACGAATGAACTACACGACTAGCCTTGCTAGAATGCCAGTATACTGCAGCACATCATATACTTGTTCTTTAGTATACAATCTGTTCCTAACGGACCGCTTCCTTAGTATGCTGAGGTATCTATAAAAGAGTACTAAGTTTTGAATTCCTCACTAACGATATCACTTAAATAAAATAGCATGATAGACACTCAACTAGTGTCACATGTCATTGGAGTGATGTAGTGGGTGCGGAAATACATGAGATTTAAAGCCTGTGCTAGAGTAGAAACTGTCGTAGACAGAGAGAAATGGCAGCTCTTAGTTCTGAAAACCAAAACTCATTCGGGTCGTCGCGTTGAGTCCCAGATGTTAATTATGATATCTATATATCTTAGTCTAGGGACCAAAGTCGATGTGACGTGGCTTTTGAATTTGCAAACTGAAGTTGTTGTATATACACTTTGAGTTATATTTACCCAAGAGCCGAGTTCTCGAGTACAAATACCATCTTGTCAAATGTAGTATAGGAAGCCCTCCCCATCATACATTTTTTGTTTACCTTGAAGCAAAATATTTATAATATACATATTGTTACGACTTAGTCAAATTTTCACGAAGCACAACAACAAATGCGAATGAACACCTGCGGCCATAAACTCCAAGTTTTATTACCGCCCGCATTTGCACTTCTTTTGTTTTCTTTGTATTTAATATTTGTAATTAGTAAAGCCGCCTATTGTGTATTGTAATATGTTCCGGTAGGCAGAGGCCAGGTGTGATTCCGGGAAATCGGGTGCACGCGGTGATGTAGACATATTGCACCGTGCAGTATAAAACAATGCCCGAACGATACGAGCTAGACGTGCACATTCGATAAGCGATATAGTGACGGACTTTGCGCGTATTACTTAATTTTGCATTACATAAGGACGTATTGCGTCTAGTTATATTTGTACCTGTTATACATGTTTGTATAGTTCTAATAAATTGTATAGTAATTCCAACGGCATTTTAATTCGAGTCCCGCACTCGTAATAATATTATTATATAGTTACCTTTGTTTAAATGAACATTTAAATGTTATAAGTAGTTTTTGAAATTCTACGCCGTTGAAAAAAAATTTAATTATAAAAAATAAGTCATATATTGGAGAGAATGAGCTTCGTATTCTTTAAAACCCGTTTTCATAATGCTTTCTCCGTCGTAAACCTTTTATTGTTTTGTTATAAAACTGGTTCTTATTTATATAAGGCTTTAATGTGTAATTGTCTTTTAGAGCGCGATAGTGAAAGGCAAAAAGATGTACTTCAAATTCTGACTCATTCATAACCAACTTGTTGGATACATTGGTATAATGCATTCTTTTCATTTTCTTTAGCATTAACTTCTCAGATATTGCTGGGAGTTAGCACGTGTCAGGCCGATTATCGATTTACTAAAACATAATATGAATACATATTTGTATATTAATACGTAAGATATTACTTATATAAAAATAATTACATTATGAAAATAAATAAATAAAAACTTATAAGCTACACAGTGACACTTCCACAAAACCTAGATTTTTGTTTCTTTTGATTCGAAGGAACTTTTAACTTGTATGAACAAAAAAAAACAAACCTACCTGCAATTTTAGTGTATTTTTGTCCTTTCTTATCTCGTTACAATTTACAACGTATTTTCAATAACTTATATATTTTCTCATAGTTTAAGTGAATTATAAAAATTCTGTTATAAGAAATAAAGTTCTTTAACCCGATTACCAGCGGCCCTGGCATATGGCGAAGGGACTCAGGTGCTTATAACATCTCTTCGGAAATGCTATTACTCCCCCACGCGCCATATCTCACACAACCCATTCACGACTCCCCGCGCGTTTGGTAGTTCTTTATAGAATTTCCCCTGATCAAAAAAGTCCTTAAACTAATATAGTATTAAATTTTTTTGCGTTTTTTGCTTTTAAGGTTTGACTTTTTATAATCGTTTAGCATTTATCACAATCTAGTTTTTCCTTTGCTTTTTGTATCTACAAAACTAGTTTGGTGCCGATCGTGATAAACTTGGGAGTAAACTATGATACAATAGGCTAGAGCATTAACACCAAATATGTTTAAACTACGGAGATACTGTATTAAGCAACCGTCAATTTCAAAAATTTTGCCTCCCGGCTAACGGTGGTTCGATAGCCGGCTAAAAACCAGATTATGGCTAATTGGCTACTAGGTTGCTGCGACAACCGTATTACCCAGAAGGCTAAATGGTGGACAACTTAGCCATGCCTATTTTGAGAACAACAGCTGGCTTTTACAATAGCTGCCTATCTCTACTTCTTTAAACTTGAGCGTGATGTCCTAAAACCTATATGTGACAACAGTAAAAGGTAAATCTCATGCAAGTGATAGCAGAAGATAGAGAGTAATTAACTTTTAACACTTAGGTGCCTTTAAAATACTATTATGGTGCCTTTTTATACCGCACGCATCAGAAACTCTACATAGTACAAAACTTAGTAGCATTCTTTTTCCAAGCTTAGTAGTAAATATCCCAGTATAATAAACGATATACATATATAGATGTTCAATCAGATAAATTATTGTTGAATAATGTATGATTTGTGGTCCAATTGTAACATCAATGCAAATTTATGATTTCAACTTTCTCTGCGCATTGTGTATGCCTAAATGAGATTTATTATAAACCCATCAAAAGACACGTAAACCCAACTCATCTTTAATTTAAATCGGTCTAGTTTAATATTATTACTTCCTAGTGGTTATGGCAGCAAGTGACTTTTTTAAAAGCTTTTCTATTCTGATTACCTTATTTGATCTGATTAAATATTAATATTTGACTAAAAGCAACTATGATAGTTTTAGTTAGTTTATTTTTAGTATTTAATTATATTTTTCAAGTTAGTTTTAGTTTGATATCGTAGCATATATAATCTATTTGCTTAAACAATAATTTAAATGAAAAAACTATGATAATTAAATAAATATTTTTAATAAAACTGCAACCTATTTGTAGATTATACTATACACATGAAGTGGATATGACTTCTTATTGATAAAACCTATCTTATGCTCATGTCCAGTATCAAAAGAATATTTGCGTTAAGTTGGAAAGAAGAAAGAAACTCACTTTTAAAATGATATATTAGTTATTAGAAGGCCCGGCAGACGGTGTGCTCGATTGCAGCATCACCTACCGGGTCCAATAGTGAAACTAAACCATCCAAAGTCCAGTGGTTTAGGAGGGGTTCACTGACATACAAATATTAGTTGGGCTGATTGGGGATGCGGACAGATGTTAAAATAAATTCTAACATTATTTATATACAAGAACCGGTGTTAAAATAACATAGCCTTAGTTTTTATTAATAAATTTCTTTTGCCGCCGTAATGAAGGCGTTATGTGCCTCCTTTTACTTGTACAAACTTATGGCGTCATAAGTCTACATTTTACAAAATCTATAAGGTTGTAATCTTTTGTAGAATTATAAAAGTATCTGTTGATTCGACTGTCCGCTCTTTTATCAAAAAACAAGTTTTCAACCACTACAGGACAGGTGCTTCCATAAAAGGTTAACTGAGTGAACGGTGACATACGGTACACATTTCTCTTTCAACATGAATTTTTCTCATAAATTAATTGTATTTCTGTCACTCATTTTTATTCACTGTTACTATCATGTGACAAGAGGAATAATAAAGCGCCATATTCCGTTACAGAAATACAATTGATCTAATTATTTCCGTTAGTGCAGTAAAACTCTTCTTGCCTACGATTTTAGATCCGATTATCGCCGAGTTTAGTTTTCTACTCAACCTTCTTTTTAAAGTTTTTGATTGTCCATCTGTCTGAAACTTTGTATCGTATAGTTCTTCTTAAAATTTTAGGAAAAAGAAAGAATAAATAATATAACAAAAAGAACTTTTATATTAAAAATGTATGTGTCTCAATTTAATCTTACATTAAATATTTGTAATCTCGCGCGAATGAAGTTGCCAGCACAGCGATCAGTCTCCGTAGGTAAGTGGCATTAGCGCTAAACGAATAGAATGAAATATGACTGTATGGGAATGACATATTCTTATGCTAAGTTTTATGTCATTCCCATACATTTTCATTCTATTCGTTTAGCGCTAATACCACTCGTCTAGGGGGGAAGTTACTAATAATATGATTTATTTATTGTAATTAAATTGAAATACATTCTAATGTTCTCTGGAATGCAACGAAGTTATACGCAAAATATTGAAGATGGAGATGAATGAATGCTGTGATGTCATTTAAATGTTACATAACATAACAGAGAATAGCTGTATAATCTACATAGATTGTACAGCTATTCTCTGTTTAGCTTCAGTGTTTAAATTACTGAATAATTTGAGAATTTCGTTAAACGGTGAATAGCAGTTTTATGGGTTAACTTATCATAACAATTTATTTAGATACAGCGTGACAGTCCTTTTGACGTTTAACAATAGTTATTTACAGAACTGTTTATACTTCAATGCCATTTCGTATAGAGCCTTTACGCAAACTGACAGTTTTTTTCGCTGTATTAAACGCACCTTTGTTTTATATGGGCGTTAATTTCGCCATACGTTTTATGTGTATACACTTGTTTTTCGAGACTTTCTCAAGATGTATTTTTATATAAGACGGGTTCCTCTTGCTATTCCTTTATTTGCCTTACCATTGATAGAAAATTGATATTAGGTACTTGTATAAATTTATGTCCAATTTTAAGCAGTATTAAAGCAAATGAATAGATAGTGAAAGTTAATTTACAGGTATTAAGTAGATAACTAAATTTTAAGTGAGTACTACTTTTTGTATCTATCCCTAAAATCATCGTTTATATGCAAAAAAAAATGAAATTTACTTCTGCTTAGTACGTATAAACCAGCTTTAACATATAGAACTCAAATGATAGCATTGTCAATGATATACTTAGTGAGCAATTCATTGTTAATCGAATTAATAGATAAATAAGCGATATTGTATAACCGACTTATAGTCTGGGACAAAAATTGTATTGCAATTTAATTATGCGATTTATCTTCTAATAAATGATTATTGTATACGTTTTAATTATATAAATATTTAATGTTATTTGTAATCAACGAAAGATAACAAATTGTAATATTCCTGATCAAATATAATTTCGACTTTTCAGTAAAAACGCCGCCATTATGAGTGTCAAAGTCTCTGGCGATGCACATTGCGGACGAGACGAGGTGGTTGAAACGCGTCATTGCCGTGTGCGTAACCCGAAGGCGGGCAGACGCGTGAAGGTAGATTTCGTTAACGATTGTTTCATGTCACGAATTTTCAAAACAAAGGCAGACGAAGTTATAAGCGACCGTTAGTGGATAAAGATTTGGAATTATATTTCAATACATAAATTCCTTATCACTAAATCTTCGAAATCCTTATAATATAATTCTACTTGTGTCAGTGATTTCTTTCGCCTGGAACTTATTCCACTCTCCTACAAAGACCTATATATCGAGATAAAAACAGGTATGTTTCGACCCTTGATATAAGGATCATATTAAGTTTAATTAAAATCCCGTCAGAACCTTTTAAGCGTAGTAATGCGCGGACAGAAGTACAAACAGATAGACAAACAAACATTCCAAAACTGGTATTATTGGTATGTACTACTTTCATATAGTTACAAAATATAATTATTTATATTTTTAATATTATTATTGATAGATGTAGAGTAAATCTTTAACGGGAATTTGAAGGATGATATTAAGCTATTTGAGTATTTTTATTTTCAAATAGGCACCTACCTAACGCATACCATGTTTTTACGCTATGAATTTGGCTAAAAATTACAAATAGTTGCAAGATTGATTTCAAGTAACAATTGTTGTGTATGGAAAATCATAAGTAGGTATGTAGGTACTTTGTTAGCGAAATATGAGTTCTCAGGATAAATAGAATAAAGGAAAATGTACATGGCAATAGAATTGGGGGATGGGACAGGGCGAGTGGTAAGGTGGCCATTGGAACTTTCACGACACAAGATTAGCTCAAGACTAACCCTTTCGGGACAATATTCTATGAGAACGTGGTAACACACCAATCGAGCTGGCCCAGCGCGCTGTAATCAAGATAATGATTTCGGCATGGTCTTCAATACTAGACCATAGTCATTGTCGTCAGCCAAATCACAGTCCACTACCGGACGTAGGCCTCCAAGTCGGCGCCACTCACTCCGGTTCTCCGCCTTCCTCATCCAGCGCCTAACGGCCACCGGCGATTTTGCGCAAGTCGTTAGTCTATGGGGCTAGAGGGCGTCTGAGACTACGTTTACCGACGGTCTCCGCTCCAGGACTCGTGTGCTCCATCGGCCATCGGTTCTGCGACAGACGTGACCGGCCCACTGCCACTTCTACTTGCTAATTTTGCGAGCTCTGTCTGTTACGTTGGTTCTCGAACAGATACCCAACATAGCCCGTCGACCATAATCCTACAAACGCATATTTAGAAAATCTATAATTATTGAAATTTTAACATCCGAATAATTTCTTCAAATACCGTTACCATCTTATTTGATTTTCTCAGTACACTTTCATATTTTTGTATGTATGTTTGTTAGTTCGCACAGTTCGTAAGTCACGTATGAAGGGCAGGGCGTTTTGTAATGCACAAAGCTAATAAATCGTAATGTAGAGCGCATAACAACGGTGTATAACGGGAACATTCCGACCACAAAACATCTTGTGAAACTTCACTCACTACGACTTCATAAAATATTTAACAAGTATGAAAACCACTATGACTGACCTAATGGTTGGTTACGTTAGTTATGACAAAAATTTATGCATCGTTATCCAGAGGTTTTTACGGAAAGATATTAATAATATTGTGATAGTTGCTCTGCAATTTCATTTTCAAAAATGTAGGTACTTGTATTTTATAGCCTTTTTAAAAATGAATATATAAACAATCTTATAAACCTATTCTTTTAAGTTATTGTTTACTGATAAACCAGTTTTATAAACTGAAATATTATAAACTAATAAAAAACTTGACTTACTTAAGTGTATTGTATTCTATCTATAGTCCTTTAAGACTATACGTAAAATATTACATTCTTCTTCAATGGGTAAGGTGCCTAGAAGGTTGGCAACGTTACCTCGCTCGCCATACAGATCCGATGGCCGAAGTAGGCACCAGCAGATCCTTAAAGCTAGCACAGCCATTATGGCACACACAACTAAAACAATATGCAAATCATGTTCTAATTTGTTGTTAAATAGTTGCCGCAATTAGAAATTTTTTGTTTTTTTTTGTTAACGAATTAAGCGGTTGTGCCTAGCATAAATATTCTGACACTGCCGCAGTCGAAATACTACTGAAAACAGTATGCGATGCACGGGGGTATCACAAACTATATGCTAATCACTTTCAAAGATATATATATGTGCCTATTGAAATCTCGAGTTCGTGGCTAACTAAATAATTGTTTCGTACGGGAAACGCGTCGTAACTGTTCGTGTATATAAAATAAACAGTAAATGGTTATAGTCGGTTCTAGTACTTGCCGGCCGCTGCCGCAGCACGCTCGCTCGGCTGGTGCTCTTTGCTCTGAAGCTATCCTAACCTAAATCACTATTTTAGTTACTGGTAGCGAACTTTCACGACCCATCACAATAATATCACTGAAAAAATAAGTGAGGTTATGTTTAGCAAAAATTAATATTTCAAGAATAAAAGCAAAGAGCTCATTCAGTAGCAGATCTGTAGCCCAATGTGGAATTTATACATATTAGATTGATAGATAGATTATGTTAGACCTAAAGGATTTGGCTGTGTTAATGATTATTTAGTTAGTACAGTCACAAATTTCTGGCTGTGCTGTTTAATATCAAGCTAGCACAGCCACGAATTCATGATTCCAATAGGCACATATATATCTGTGAGAGTGATTAGCATATAGTCTGTGATACCCCCGTGCATCGCATAGTGTTTTCAACAGTATTTCGACTGTGGCTGTGCCAGAATATATATGCTAGACACAGCCGCTCAATTCATTAACAAAAAAAAGCAAAAAACCTCTAATTGCGGCAACTAATTAGCAACAAATTACAGCATGATTTTTCATATTTTTTTTAGTTGATAGTGTATCGCATAGTGTTTTCAGAAGTATTTCGACTGTGGTGGCTATGCCAGAATTTTTGTGCTAGGCACAGCCGCTCAATTCATTAACAAAAAAAAAAGCAATAAATTCTAATTGCGGCAACAAATTAGAACATGATTTTCCATATTGTTTTAGTTGATTGTGCCATAATGGCTGTGCTAGCTTTAAGGAACTGGCACTAGCCCACTGATCACTCAAAAAGTCAATGAAAAGTTTTAATAGTCAATTTATTATTATTGTTTAGGTAATTATAAGAATGCAATATACCTTGCATTCTATGTGTCAAATATCTCAATTGCTATGTGATATATGAACTCTCAAGTTGCTAAGAGAACTTCTTTGCTTGACGATACTAAAAATCTATGATTTGGTTGAACTAATACTAATAATAAAAATAACTGTCCCAGATTTAATTATTATACTTGCCATTGTGACGAATGAAAAAATACACAAACAAAGGTGCCTAAAACATTTTATGTATTTAGTACATAAATAGGTAAAATGTGTAAGGAAAATTCTAAAAAGTGGTGATAAATTGATATTTTTTAAACTAAACAGACAGGTTCGTATTCAATTAAGACGAACTGTTGATTGATAATCCGTTCAAATGGAAAAGTATTTTCAAAACGAAAAATCCTAATATGCTCGACAACTATTATTAAAGACAAGCCTTATTAGAAAGGGAATTAAAATGTCTAGTACATATATAATTATCATTAATTACATTTTAAAACTGGAACAAAATAATGACTTGCACAATATTATTGTAATAACGATATGTCAATAAAAGAGAGAGAGAGACTAATTATGAAATTAAAGTTATATGTATAATTGCAAACAATAATGTATGTTTAATTTAATTACTTTCATCGCAACCTATTTCTAGATTTAAAAAATATTATTTATAATTAAAAGGAGTTACTTTGTTTTGTAATTAAAATTGTACCTGTAATTAAAAACAATTTATACAAATGTAAAAAGAACAATTGATTCATTTTAGCGTGGTGTGTTTAAAATAAACTAAAGGACAAATCACTTCGACGTTTTTAATCTCTAAATACATAAACGCATATATTACTATTATATAACTACCTACTTACCTAATATCTGGCCATGGATCCTGAGAGAAGAGAGGGAGAGAGAGAGAGAGAGCGAGAGAGAGAGAGAGAGTATGTATCCTAAGATAGGTATAATTCGATGCAAACTTTATGGCGGCTCGGAACATCGCACTTTCCAATGCGCAGAAACCGATTTTAGATGTTAGAGGGACGAGGTATATCCTCATCAGGGCTGCCACTTTAGCGCTTTCGGAGCTAGATATAGCGCTTTTTAGGGCAACCCAGCTCCCATTTTTATTAAACAACTTCCAGCGTGAAATCTTGCGCTTTTTATTATATGCAAGTATTTAATTATTTAATGTACATTACATTTAAAAAGTATATATATCATGTCATAGCAGTTGATTAAAATGTCTATTAATGTGATTATACTACATATTTTTTTTATTATTCGAATAAAATAAAACAAAGTATGTCAATAAGAGTGCTTAAAAGGAAAGTCAATGAAAAATAATGGATGAATGGTAGGTACAAAGAATAGCAGGAAGCAATGCATACAAAGTATGGTGTGGCATCAAAGTATGTCTATATGTCAAAACAAAAAGTATAGAAAGAAAAGATTATTTTTCGAAGTAAGATTAATAAATAATAGCTTTAATGTCAGATGCCAATGGTGCCGCAAAACAATATCTAACTCTAAGACTAATGTACACCTAATCTCCTTTGAAAATAAGATCACGAAATATGAAATAAATGAATTTTAGAATGTAAAGAGCTCTAAAACTGGCACAGAAGAATTATTGCTTATACATATAGAACTTTTTATGTGTCCTCATTATATTCTAACTCGCTACTCTTTTGTTATTTATAGTATATATTATATATTTATTTAACTTACTTCATTGACTGTGCTAGTCTTATCGAGAAACTACATTTGCATGTTCCCCCTAGTCTTGTACGCCCTAGAAAACTACTTCATTCGCCCTTGACACGTACAGCCTTCAGACGCCACTTATTTTTTGTTAGAACAGTGAATGAATTTAACAAACTCAGCAAGTCGGATTATGTTGACATTGACTTGTTTGTGGATAGTCTAGCATCTGTAAATGCGAATTTAATCAAAGTTTATTTTAATAATAATTAGTTTCTCGGTCACAAAGTTCTCATATTATTTTTTTTTCTAAAATTATTGTTTTTTATACTTTATTTTTATTTCCCTGTCATTTGTGGAGGTTTATGAATAGCTGTTCTTTAGCTATCTCTGTAACGTTAGTTTATAAGACTACAGCTGTTAACCCCCCAAATAAAATAAAATAAAATACACTATTATTACAGGACTATAGGGCAAATTACGTACCTACATGTCATTACATTTAACGTATTGTTTTGTATGTCTTCTGTTTTTCACTTTTATTGAATAGCGTTGTAAATTTCTTATAATTTCCCAAACGGTCTCAAAAGAAATAATAATTTACTGCAATAATCAAAAAGGTTAGTTTGTTTATCTACCGTGTCAATGTACTTAGCGTAAAACATTCGATAAGGAAGTGGTAAATATTTAGAACGTGCCCTGGGTTTATTTAGATTCAATTCACCGCAAAACCGTGAACGCTAACGGTCTTATTCATATTGAGCGTTTGTAGGCTTCTCTAAGAATCTTAAAGAAGCTTTCAAACTTACTTTAACTCAATAGGAATAAGACCGTTAAACTACTAAGGCAGATTTTACAAAATTGTAAGACGTAACCAACTGAAATATTTTGCACATTATTATGCATAAAAAAATTTGCAAAAAAGAATTCGACATCATAAGTCATTAAAAATGCAAAAATAAATATTATTCTACATGTATGTGCATGCTTGTAAGGTACTTCACCGTTTTCGCGTTCGCGTTAAAAACAGACAATCGTCAGCTTTCCGCCAGTGCAACCAGTTTCCCCGGGATTGGCTTGTAAATCACGCATACTGTGATTTTGAGTTATAGACCTCTGCAACGATTAACCCTTGTATAAAAGGTACCGCTGAAACACCGCCACCACAACGCCGCCGCGGTGCTATTCTGTAAATTTATGTGTATATGTGAACGTTTTCCGCCCTCCCATACCGCTCCCCCACCGCTGACGCCTGCTTCATAGCGAAAGTACAGAGGCGGCGTGGCAGCAGTGCGGTGGCGGCGCGACGACTGCGCGTTTACGGGTGCATTTCGTAAGTGAGTATGCGGCTTAAATGGCACTCTCTGTACTTTATTCTTTAGTTATTTTACAAAGGAAATAAAATACTTGTTATAGTTTCGTTTCGTTTAAAATCTCTATGATTATTATTTATCTTTTAGTTATATTTAGTTGCAATTCAGAAGTCTTAAAGTAGCGACAGCAAAATAACAGTAGTTTCCGTAACAGCTATTAACTTATTTGAACGCTAGCAATGGATTTTATTGAAAGAAAGTCCAATACAAACAAAAATGTTTTAATGTGTATCCAATCGCATTACTCATCCGTACGGAACGGCGGCGTTTATAAAACGACACAATTTAATCGATTACTTTAAGCCACAATTTCTCATGGACTGACGTAAAAAGAAGCATTAAAATATTTGTAGCCAACGAACGGTATCGCTGTGAGCGAATCACGGAAAGACTTGTAGATATTTTTTTCTTCGTAGTGAAAGTTTGGATAAACTCTTGTGATAGTGAAGATTGTGAGCGTGATATGACAGGTGCACGCGACACAATGAGGGTATGCTGTGCATAAATAGGCTGCGGCACGCGACTGGCTGAAAGACGACAATTTTCAAATTTACTCTCTTATTCTTTTGTACGCGATGACAATAGGCACGAGTCAAGCAAATTTAGCAAACAGTAACTAAAACAGCCCGGCCAAGTGCGTATCGGTCTTCGCGCAGTGCACTGTTCTGCAGCGGTGATAAACGTCCACTGTTTTTGCTATCTGGCCGCGGAACTGTAGGAAAATTTGTAATTCAAAAACCTCGTAAAAAAACAACTACTCAACATACCTTTTTTTAATTTATATCCTATGTTTTTTTAAATTTTCCAATATAGGTATTTTTCTAAAGTTAATGAGAGAAGTAACGTAAATATCTCAGTAACTCTTTATACTTAAATAAAAAACTCTAAAACATGACTAAATTTTTTCAAGACCTATAAACCTTACATCGTGTGCCAATATGCACATTTTTTTTAATTCCTGAAGTAACTAATGATATGTATCTACCTTTACATGTGTAAAGGTAGACTAGAAATGTGGCGACGTGCTCACTAGGCAATGCCTAGTGTTACAGTTATTGAGTAGCATAGTTGTTCTTGTCGTGTTTCTTTTTAAAGTTAATTTGATTTTGTTATGTACCTTCTTATTTCTGAACGATCCCTTTTATTTCTAAACGATACAATCGGCTATTTCCTTAATTGAATCATAATGTTATAATTTTTTTTTATTCGGTAATTAGCGCCTGTTCTGTATAGAGTAGTTGTCTATAATTTACAATAATTTTGTTACAATATTTATCTTTTGTATAATGTGATAATTGTGTACAGATTATAATTCAAACCTCTCAATTGTATATGGACGGTCTTCACTACATTTTATTTTCATGTTGGCAGACGCGATAGATTTATACTGTGTTCGACTTATTTTATTGCATATAAAACTTTAAGTATAATATTTTATACAATATCTTAAATTAAATATTATTTGAAATATCCAAACAATAATGTATTAAATTCTTGTCATGTCCCTTTAATTAAAATAGTTTATGAATGACTTAAATCCACTATCGGTTGTGCCAATATAAAGTATTGTGACCAGTTGCTGTACTTTTACTACCATAAACCCTTCTGAGTTGTTGCAAGTATTACACTAGTTACTGCTATAGTTAAGTTTTGGATTATTAATATTTTTAGTTCCATAAGAACTGTCCTATACACATAGATAGACGTAAAATGTTCTTTATCAAATCCTACTTATTTTTGAACCACTCTTAATAGAGCAGTTCACAGAAAACACCTAAATATCTATGAAGTACCCGAGCGAATCAACTGTGGTACCTATACAGGGCAAAAAGTAAGTTCAGTTTCCATTATTTGGCTACGAAACTCTAAAAGACGCTATTATTTAAAAAAATGTTATTCTGTCATGGAAACATCAGCAAAAAATACGTTTTAGCGACATTTCATTTTAGATAATTTTATTGTAAGTTTGCGGTGTCATTAACCGGTCTCGAAAAGAGCAGGCTTGAGATTTTATGAACACGTCTCTATTTACTGTTATACAAAATAAGTTTTCAGGCAATTTTATTTACATTAGAAAAAATAAAATTTTCTAGCCAAAGAGTTACCGACTTTAGGAATAACTAAAAAGCAAAAAATAAATATATTCTACAAGATGTTGATGTCAGTGCAAAGTTAGTTATTAGTTAGTTATTACGCTATATTTTGCAAATTTTTTGTTTTAGTTAGCACCAACTTCAAGATGTAGAAAATAACTATTGCTTGTTTTTTGGTTACTCGTGAAGTCTGCTTCTTTTTGTTAGAAAATGTTTATTATATACTCACTTTTAAGTTACGTACAATTTGTTATATAATTACAATGTTTTTATCTACTATCCTAAAATTGTACTGAATCCAACGCAAAAAGAAATGACATAAATCGCTTTACACGATGAATTTGAAACCTCCTATTTTGAGTCGGTTAAAAAGGGATCCCAACGATAATGTGCTGAACATATTCTGTTTGAGCTTTATATAATTAAGAAGCACGAAATCATCGACGAACCAATTATAAAGGGATTTTAATTATCATGTCTCAAGTAGCCGTTGCTTTTCATTTCACGCGTTGTCAGCACGTTATACACGTTGATGTGTTAATACGGAAAAAAATGAGGTTTTATTTAATCAAAATTTTTATCGGGCAGATCTCAATTCTGAAACGTTGTTAATATCGCATACCGAAAAGTACGGTCTGGTGTCTAGAGCCAACAATTGCAGCAAAAAGTATGCTTTTTTATCAAAGTCTAGATTTATTTTTAAACTGAATAAAGTTGTATATCCTGGCCTGGATATGGATGGCATTGAAGTCTTATTTAAAAACGTGGTTTTAAATCATGTCAGTAAGCAAGCACTATAGGTTGTTTTTTACGGGCTATGTGCATTTTATTGTAATTAATGCGTACTCATCAATATTATAGGTGTAAATACCCATCAATCGGGCTTAATAAGCGCTGTTGAAATATCATTTGTTCTCTTATGAAGTAGAGGTAGTGCTGAGTCGAGCAATGATCCATTTGTGGGATAGTATTAAAGTAAAATTGTACTTTTTTGCAGGGCCGTGTCCCGATGATTTAAAGCCAGTCGGTTTGTATAAAGTGTTGTTTTTTTTCTATTTTAAGATATATGTCATAAAAAAATCTCATATCATCAATCTATCATCGTTTTCGATCGCCATTGACGCTCATATCCTTCGCTGTAGCGAAGGATATGAGCGTCAAGCGTCAATAGTATATGTATATACTATTATTATATTAATTTGTGTACCTTGTTTTTAATACCTAAACTTTTTACTAGACAATTTATTAAAACAAAGGAAGATTCTTATTTAATTTATATTTTTTTAAATTCTCGAACATAATCTTATTGTGTACTATTGTAATTAAACAGCTATTACACAATTACGTTTACATCTTTTTAATTACCACATTCAACACATAACACGAGATTATAGACGTACTATCGTTCTTGTTGAAATGTTTTGTAAATATTTCTTGAGGGAATTATTAACTAACATGATTTTCTTTAATAACTAATGTGGATAAGCAAAGTAAAGCTGGGAACTTTCCCATGTGGCTATTGGAATTTGGAATCTATTTATTAAGTTTAAGAACGACTCTGAAATATCTTTCTAAATATCGTATAATTTTCTGAATACATTGAAAATAACTAAACACGTGACCCTTAGATTAGAGTCTTTAAAATAGGATTAACTTAAAGTCAAAATAAAAAACAAGCTTGTAAATTTAGTGGCGTTGTCCACTACTGAACGCAGGCTTTTTCCACTTTATGTCACATAGTCCGGTCCTCTCCTTGTCCTGATACAGTCCCCACAAGCAACTATAGAACCGGCCGTCGGTAAATTGGACTGAAAGGCATCCCACATTATGTCCTTGTCTATAATTTAGGACAAAGGAACAGGAGCAGCACTGTTTTTGTTAAATAAGGATTTTCCTTTTCCTTTCATTAGACAATAAATAAATCTTAAAACAGTAAAGACCAGTAGGTATCCGATTGTGAGTGCTGCGTTTACAATATAATGTTCTTTAGTCCATAAGGAGTTACAGCCTTGGTTAAGGTACTGGATTAGATACATTACTCAGGCTTCAAATACCTATTAAACTAAATTCAAGAATACCTTTTAAGAAAGTATCACGGTGTGATTAACGACTTCCATGATGATAATGACTAAATCAAGCGCATTTTCTGAATAGATCTACTGCTTGTATATCTTAATCGGGATGGCAGCTCAGCAATAAAATGCAAAAACATGAAGCTCGTATGACCAGAACATCTTTGCGATTTTCTTCATTGAATCGCTTTTCTAATTTGATAAAAATATAATATACCTAATACTTATTTCTCTTGCTTTCACCAAGTTTTTTGATATGTTATAATTATGTACATATTTATTTTGTGAAGGCATAGTTCTGAAGAACTTTAATCATTTAATTTTGTTAAAGAAATCTTAGCAAAACCATAGATAGAAGAAAAATGCTGAGAATAAAAACCCCAGTATTTCAATGTGTTGCCTTTTTTGATCCGGTCTGACCTAATAGAATGTAAATAACAAAACGTCAAAAAGCGACAAAAGATGATATGTGGTGCCATCTATTCATGTAAATTAGGGGATATAAGAATTATAATTTTACACTGCATAATTGTCATTCTCAGTCTTATCCTTACATAATAAAGCAATAAGTAAGTGCTTCAAAAGTTTCGATAAATAATTGGGATATCTTCAGGAAGCATTTTACTTACTGTCTGTTAGGTGGTTAAATGCTGTGATATCTTCATTTAGTCTTCCCTGTATTCGTTGCAGCTTTGTGTTCAGATCTCGTGTGTGTAGGAACAGAAATAATGTGCATGACACTGCTATTAACGCCACGAGTTCACTTGTCCTGGAACAAATATAATGGTAAAATTATTATTTCTCTCACTACCAAATCTTAGAACTAAATTAGTAGAAAAGAAATTTAAAATAATCTATAGCCCCTCCTAGTATTTAGGGTTTAGAAGCCTTTCAAAGTTTAGTTCTTCGATGTTATTATCTACAAAAATCAGTTTGCACATGAATATGTTCTGCGAATACAGCACTAGTACGTCGAATTCAAAGCGCTTTTATATCTCCGTGGTAAGGGCTCGTGGAAGTTTATCAATTTGTTCCAGTTCTATTGGCCTTTCGCATTTTCCCTTGCCCTACAAACTGGTGCTACCAGTTTGTAGGGCAGTAAAACTTAGCTAAAACCTTTCACCATAACCTAACTTACTTTTTAATTTAAATATGTAAACTAAAAACTACGGAGGTCTATTAAAGATAACATTATTCCTTTAATTATGTTTGCAAAATGGAAGAGTAGTTAAACTCAGTTCCATAATTACTTATAGTTTCATACAACTGTATAAAATGATTCTAAAATATTTAATAGGCATGGTGCCGGTTAGCGACAGGTGATTACTAGATGCTTAAACAATAAAAAAAATCGCATATTCTCGAGTTGTTTTTCGTTGTTGTCTATTATTTTAAATTAATTTACTCGGCTCGGTGACCGACCGGCAGACAAAACTAATATTTGCATCATAAATCGCGTCGATTGATTATCACGTTGATTGGTTATGACGCCAGAGTTGAACTCGAAAACCATCGAATAAAAGTAAAAAGAAACCGAGCCCTCGAAGTGTTTGAGCAATAGTATAAATCGACTTGAACGTCTCGTCATCGCGCATCACTAATAATGGGTAGTAATTCACATTCGCATGTATCCGCTAGAGGCATAAATTATTTTAAATTAAAGTTGTTAAACTCCCTTAAGACATAAAAGTATTTTAACAGATTACAGATAATATAAGATAATAATAGTAAATCGTAATAAATAGACAAATGTTTTATCCGCCACGCTTATTTAATACGAGTTAGCTTGTTTTATGTACATGGTCGTGATCTCGATATAAGGGTTTCTCTTAATGTGTCACTTCACCTAGTGTCTTAGCATCTTTATAATTATAAAGCTCTGTGTAACGTGGAAATATAGAGCGTCCTTAAAATATGCACATTTAACTTAGACTTGGACCTCCGGCGAGATAGAGCAAAAACCTGCAAAAAGCGACGGCGGAGACTGGGTGCGAAGAGTGACATATTGCTCTCAGTGGTATTCATTGGCTTATATCCTGCAATAGGCTACATGATCATGGAATACATGACAGTAGTAGACTACATGATAGAATGGATGGATGATGATAAAATATTAGACCATAAAAACTGCTTTAGATAGTATATAACGTACGTGCGATCTATCATAACTAAGCGCAGTATATACGTAATATAAATGGTGTATCTACGTGACATTTAAAGTAACTAAAGCACTTTTTATAATCATACAAGTGGTCACAACCTCCTAAAATGAGTGTACCACATTATGATGTCGCAATAAGACCGAGTCAAATAGCTTGTTGATATGATTTTTTTTATAACAATAAAAACCCATGGTCTTTTTTACGTACAATTTTTTAATATTGTTTTCATATTTACTGTTACAGCTGTGACAGCAGGGGAGGATGTCTCGCACCAGGCATTGAAATCCCGCAAATATGCCATTTTGTTGATCGATTCTAACTAGTTGAGGCCCTGGAACAAAGGGGGCATAGAGCTTACCACCTTTATTGGAGCCTCTCAACGTGTCTGATAGAAACTTTGCGTGACTAAAAGGCTGGCCTGTTCCGAAGCAACTTAACAAAGTTACCATCCAACATGTCATTGCGTATTTTGGAAAAGTTACCTGCCGACATTGATTTAGAGTAAATTTGTCTTAAAAGATTTACAGGTGTACATATATTACACACTGTTATTATACTGTTTAATTTTCCTTTTAAAGTCAACTGGAACACCCGGTGCCTGGAAAAGACCGTTATGAGCAATAAGGCTGCCCATTGTCTACTACAAATATATCAATATTAATTGTCTATGTTTAAGTTTATGATAAAAAATAAAAAAAAATCATTCATCTATTAATTCATTACATATTACTCACCTATTTGGTGCAGACTGTACTTCGTTAGAAGTCTTTGAAGTGTTGATACTTGATATCAATGAAATCCTGATAAATGTACTATGTAATGTATAAACAGCTATAATAATAAATACGGGTATGAAGAGACTGTAGTTGAATAAACAGAAAGCGACTGTGAATAAAGGTTAGACGTGATCAAACAAGTAAGTAGTGATTTACCAGTTCTTGAATGGGCCATTACAGAGGACTCCGTATGGTGTAATAAAATTCTTTTTACATTTAAAAGCGTCTTACATCAATGAGTATGCGGATGTCATACAAGTTAAAGATATTACAAGTATGTATTGCTGTCATCAATCCTTTCACTATTTTTACGAGAAAATCGACAAATGAACACACATCATTGATGAGCCAAGTTACGATTGTTTTAGAGTAATTTTATCATACATCCAAACCAACTCACTTTAGCACATCTTTAGCATTGCATATTAACTAAGAATAAAATATATTGGTACACCTTGCTATATTATACTCTGCGTCAAACTTTATTGCCTCTACAGATCACCGTTAAAGAGTGCGCAATTACTGGATTTATATTAATAAATGACTATTGTGCAGCTGTACATTGATAAGAGCGTTCATAGTTTGGCAAAGGAGACATACTTAACGATTATGTTTTTTATGTCCTAATTCCCGAATCCCATAAAATTCTCCTCGCATTAGGTACATCACTGATTACTCCCACGTAGGATAACAGTCTGTTTTCCTACGATTTCATCTTCCTAGTTGGGTATTGTTACCACATCTAACTACTAAGTGAGTTAATAAATCTCACTACTCACTCTATTAATTAACTTGACGTCGTGAACATAAATGTATAGGTACCACATTATGTCAAGTCAAGACTCAGACTGGTGCATAGAAAATTTATGGTGTTAGAGTTTACTATTGAGCCATAAATTTTGTATGACGAATATAAAACATGTTATGAACAATAATCTATTATTGATAGTATATATTACTATTATATACCGAATTTCAGGGAAACTGATTCGTGTCCAAGGCCGTGAAGTAAACAAAAACATCTAAATATAGTCTTTTCATATTTATGTATCAGCAAGCATAAACATTTAATTAAATTAAATTATACCTACTACATATAAAAACACTTTGTATTTATAAAAAAATATTAAAATATAGACCACAGTTTACATTATAATTTTAAGAAACCTGCGGTTACTGGGTCATGTGACCAATTAAAAGACAATCTAACACCTCTCAAAATAATAACGCTATCTTATCGTAATCTAACTTGGTATTCTTTTCACTCCAAAAGTGGGTAAATGTTTTAAAGAATCCAATTATATTTATCGGATTAAAAAAGTTGAGAACTTTTTGGCATACTTTGTAATTGGTGTGATATAAATTTTTATTCTGATTGATTTTTTTTAATATTCGTTTCTACTGCGAATTTTATTCTATACACGCTATATGGAGGTCGAATAAAACTCGAAAATTATAGATACTCAATTAACAAAGGGATAGGTAGTTTTTTAAATGATACTATTTGGTTTCGATCTTTATTTAAATAAACCTAAAATTGAATATAAAACTTAATATGAAGAAAAAGTATTTTAATGATGTATGTAGCATAATTATTATATTAATAATCCAAGAAAAGAGTTGGTGCCGGTAGTATATAATAGGTTGGGGAAAAAGTCTTTTCGCATATAGTATGTATGAACTTGTAATAAGATCTCTTTGGCTATACCATTCATATCTGGCTGGTTTTGGTATCATTAAAAAGTTTTAATTTTAAAGAAGACAATTCCAAATTTAAATTAGAAAAATGTGTGATTTTCATTTGTTTTTCTTATTGGTAAAATGAGTGAGTCTAATGAAGAAATTCGATTCATTTTAAAATTTTACTACAAAAAAGGTAAAAATGCAACACAAGCCGCAAAAAAATTTGTGATGTTTATGGACCTAATGCAGTATCTGTGAGAGTAGCGTAAAGTTGGTTTAAGCGTTTTCAATCCGGAAATTTTTGATATCAAAGGTGCACGTCGCTCTGGTCGCCCTGTTACGGACAAAATTGATGCCATTTTTGAATCAGTGGAGCAAGATCGGCATATTAGTAGTTACGATGTAGCTGGAGAACTGGGAATTGAACACAAAACAGTTTTGGCGCATTTGAAAAAAGCTGGGTACACAAAAAAGCTCGATATTTGAGTGCCTCATGAGCTTACTGAAAGAAACCTAATGAACCGTGTACCCATTTGTGATTCTTTATTACGACGTAATGAAACCGAACCATTCTTGAAGAAGCTGATAACTGGTGATGAAAAGTGGATCACGTACGACAAGAACATGCGAAAAAGATCGTGGTCAAAGGCCGGTGAGGCTTCACAGACTGTAGCGAAACCCGGGCTAACTCGCGACAAGGTGATGCTGTGTGTATGGTGGGATTGGAAGAGCATTATTCATTATGAGCTGTTACCGCCAGGCAGGACCATCGATTCTGAACTGTACTGCGAACAACTGATGAGATTAAAGCAAAAAGTTGAGAGAAAGCGGCCGGAATTAATCAACAGAAGGGGTGTGGTTTTTCGCCATGATAACGCTAGACCTCACACATCTTTAGCCACTCACCAAAAATTACGAGAGTTTGGCTGGGAGGTGTTAATGCATCGGCCGTATAGTCCTGACCTTGCACCTTCAGATTTTCACCTGTTTCGGCCTCTGCAGAATTCCTTAGGCAGTGTCAGGTTAACATCACGAGAGGACTGCCAAAACCACTTGTCGCAGTTTTTTGATCAGAAGCCCCGAAATTGTTATAGCAATGGGATCACGTCCCTACCTACAAGATGGCAAAAAGTTATCCAACAAAATGGCACCTACATACTTTAGTCAAATGTAAATAAACTTTATAAAAAAACCTTTTAATTTTTATATAAAATGCGAAGAAACTTTTTCCCCAACCTAATATATAAATGTTATCCACTTATAGCCATTGTGGTGGTGTTTTGGCTTATCCAAAATAGAGACGCACAATTTTGGAACGCACAATACGTGGATCGCTGTAATTGAAATCAACTTATGGCCGATTTGTATATTTTACTGACCGTTCATTCCTTACTGTCGGTTAAAATTTGACAGAAGCTCCAAATCAACCGATGATAAAACAAGTGATTGAATAATAAGATCTAGGAAGCGGTCATTAGAGATCTATCTAGAAGTCTTAGTTATCAGTATCGATTGAATAGTCAATGTTTGTTAATTTTAAGTCACATTTGTCCTAAAATGTGTGCTCACTAAAATTTGTTTTTGTATACCCACCATCTTAGTCAATCGATGCGACTACCTGTATTCATAAAAAAGCCGATAAGTTCTAGATGCCGAAAACTGAGGATCGGAATATGTAAAACAAACATAGAAGTCCAGTACTGAACCTCGATTGGCTAACGACAAAGACCATTTACTATACTCTTATTTATGGTCATCTCTAATTTTTGACATAGCAATAAATATAACATAGCAATTCTATACTTACACAGATACATTTCGAAATATGAAATACTAGCTGATGCCCGCGACTTCGTCCGCGTGGTGCGGTTTTTTTAACTATCCCGCGGGAACTCTTTAATTTTTCGGGATCAAAAGTATCTTATATGTTGACCAGGGATATTACCTACCACTATACAAAATTTCATTTCAATCGGTCCAGTAGTTTCGGAGATTAGCCGGTACAAACACAGAAACAAAAAAATTAAATTAATTCTATTTCACTTCTTACATCCCCCTGACTCGGTTTTTAGCATTTTTTCTCATTGTACAGAAATTTGACATCTACAATTTCATTATATGTATAGATAATCCTTTAATATACCTAACCTAATCCTTTTAAAATTAGGTATGGTCCGCTGTTTAACAACACAAGCTGACGTAATTCAATTTGCATTATTTTTACGTTTTTATCTTTATTATTCAGCCAAGTATAGTAAAAGAGAAATTCAGGAAATGTGCCATTCGAAATATTTGCATACAAATGTTGAAAGGACTTAACATGGTTATCTCAAAGGCTGGATACCGTGAAGATATAATACAGTGCACATGTATTTAAATTGAAATTGAAATCTACAGCTTTGTGGTTAAACGAAGCAGTATTCAAAGTAATTTTACAATTGAATTTTATACGATACAATATATTTTACATTTTATACACCGCAAAATCAGGCTGATTACACCAATTTATTTTTACTTAAACAGAAGCTGTTACTTTAATTTTTACAGAAAATTAACAAAATCTATAACGTCACTCTAGGGTACCCTTCGCAGCTTGGAACAAAGATTTTTTTTAAGAAGCTTATTGCAATTTTTAATTTAGTTTACATAATGCATTTTAATTAAAACTCGACGTAGACCACCTCATGTTTTTGCCACATATCCTGGTCTTTCAATTCCATCAACTAGCCCTTACCGGCGATCCGCTTTACACAAGTCATCACTCCTTGGGCTAAAGTGTGTCCTGCAATTTGTTTGTCAAAACGTGGTTTTGAGGAAAAATTCCTCTGCTGCACAGTTCCTAGAACAGACGTGACTAGTACTTTGCAAATTCATCTTGCAGATTTTGCGAGCAACGTCGCTTACTTATGTTTTAAAATTATGCAGGTCTACGATATTTGGGTTATAACTTTCTAATAAGTAAGTAATTAGCATATAAATATTACATCATTCATTTAAACTAGAATGTATATCAAAATTATCTTGATTGCAATAAGCCAGTGACACAATGTGTATTTAACTATTTAAATATTTTTCTGTTATTTATCTAAATTTGAATATAATATATCTGAAATCTGAAGCAAATATATCACGAAGACGTATATCGATATAGTTAGAAAGTTTTTATAAATGTCTGGCAGAACGAAAGAATAAAATCCAGAGGCAGCTGGTTTGGAAAGCTGGGTGCAGCCGGTCCCCTAACGGGTTGCACAGTACGCTTTCCACAAGGCCAAGATGCGATTTCTGATATCAAACACACAAGCCATTAGACTTGTAAAGAAACTAAATCGTATATATTCAAATAACGTTCGACGACAACTAATTGAACATCAAGTCTAACCAATATAAAACTGTGGAAAAGATTGGTTTCGTTTGTTTGTTTTTTCTTCACAGCCTTGGGATTAAATCGATTATTGTATGTACCCTGAATTTGTTGTACTTTGACGTCAACTTGAACTATAGTCTCATTAAGGGCCGATTTTTTAATAATCAGATAAAAGTCATCAGTCCAATAAATTATAACCTGACTAAATTTCTAAAGTGAAACAATTCAACTGTTTTATTCATGCAACTATCATTTATAATTTTCCCATATTATATTTGTGGTCATTGAAAAATCGGGCCTAATTGCATTAATTATAAATAAATGGGTTTAAAATAATAGACAACCATTTATAGGTAAAAAAATGACAGCAAATCGTTATCGGTGGACAGAGTTCCTAATATGCTGGTGGCTACCTGGCTACCTTGGACGGCAATGCAGATTCATGTTTCTAAATATAGGCCAGCCCTATGGCCACGCATGACTCTTATATGCATAAGACGTGTTGTGAAGTGAAGTCTTGACAGATACTTATGAGAACTCCGTAAGCTACAAATACTTATGTAAGTACTGTAACAAATGGACAGACATGCTCGATAAGCTTAATTTCATATCATGACATTTATTGTTATTTATGTAAAATACTGAGTGCTCATTTCTAAAACTGCGGCATACGATTTTTGTATATTATGTTTTCTAATCTGTTTATTTTGTATGAACCGTATTTGGAAATAAGTATTTTCTATCTTTCATTGTAATTTTATTTCATCATTCATCAATTTGAACGACGAGGAATATGCAATAGTTTTAAGATAAGACAATTTCGTCAAGATACGGATGTTTCAAATTTGGTTGTAATTTTGGTAACTAGGATGAACGTAAAACAAAAATTATCCCAGTTTTCTGGGATAATTTTTGTTTGAATGTTTATAACTACCTCCTACTACTAAATGATTATACGTCTATTAATATAGTAAATTTAATAGAAGTATATGTATCTACATTTGCATATAATATTGACACATGGTAGCTTTGGAGGCTTTGGTATGTTAAACGATTTTATGTGTTGTAATAAAAATAAAATTTTAGTTGGTTATAAAAATAATTACTGAGTATATCCACATTCATTAAGGAATTCTTCCAACGGAATACCAATTACAAAGTTAAACGCTTAAGCGTACGTCAGCTTCAACGCACATTTCTATGCACCAAAGGCATATATTATATTCATTCAAATTCATATCAGCATAACCTTGAACTCACACATTAATTACTTAGTACAATCATGAATTTGGGTAGGTAATAGAGAACAAACAGTATATCGTGTTTAGGTAACCTTAACTCGAAAGAAGAGTGCAAGGTTAAATACAAATTATTTTAATGATACTTTTATTGCATGTACCACTCATAACGAATCGTGTGAGAGTTTTTGAGATACGCGCGCGTATCACGAGAAATCGTGTAGACTGTAGAGAATCATGTAGTGCAGTAGTGCAATGTTTATAATATCAGTGATATACATTACCCACTACTATTGCGTACTTCCATACTTCCCTCAAACAGAGAATGGATGGCATACTCGAGATTGTTAAAAGTGGATTGGTGAATTTCACACATAATGTTGACGTTTCTTTGCAATATATTCAATTTAAATAAAAACTTTTTAATTTGAATTTGAATGTTTTCCTTCAGTCTGCAATTCCTAGTAATTTTTAACCGAGTTCAAAAAGAAGGAGGTTCTCAATTCATCTGTATGTTTTTTTTGTATGTTCGTTACTCGATTTCATCGTCTAATTTAAACCGATTTTTAAAAATTTCTTTTAATCGAAAGGTTATACTCCCGAATTGGTCCCCTTGTCACTATGTCAAGATCTGATGAATGGATTCCAAGGAATTGGAAAAACTCACGAAAATTCTTTACCAAATTCTTCGTAACACGATATCTCCGTCAATTGTAAACAAATTTTCAACTTTTTTTTCTTTACTCGTAATGTGTACTCCCAAGGTAGTCAGGATCTGATGAGTGGATCGGATGCCAGGGACATCGAGAATAACCCTTATTAAAGAACGCCGTATGCCTAAATTCTTGGAAAAACACTTGTATACACGTGTTCGTATTACATTTTCTACAGGCATTTAATTTTTTATATACACGTTACGCGTTCTCCGTCAATTGTGGATCGATTTTGATTTTTTTCTTTATTCGTAAGTATATACTCCCGAGACGGTTCCATGGTCACCAAGCCAGAATCTGATCATTGGATCCCAGAGAAATCGAGAGTAACCCTTATTAAAAACCGCGGAGAGCCTCCATTTTAAAAAAAAAGGTTGTTTGTATACGCGTGCCAGTATTACACTTTATACAGACGCTTAATTTTTATAGACATACCAGGCCACTCAGATAGTATTACGAAAAAAAGTTTTTATGTATGAGATACTGGCCAGCTATAATCTATTTTGAAAATATGATTATTTATAACTAAAAATAGGAACGTTCCAATTTCAAAATTTTCCTCCACATTTTTTGCGAACTAATTTAAATTGCCGTGTCTCATTGAAAAATGAATCTACTCCTGACATAGCACCGTGTGACTTCTATTTATTCCCGAAAATAAAAAATCAGCTTAAAGGGATACAATTTTCGTCGCCGGAAGACGCGCTGTCAGCGTTCGAACAAGCTGTAAACGAGGTGTCTGCGGCGGACTGGAAAAAGTGTTTTGAAAACTGGTTCAGACGCATGAAACTTTGTATAGAGGCTGGCGGAGAGTACTTTGAAAAGATCTGATAAAAAAATATTTACCTATAGAACTTCTTTTTTGCGCAAAACTTTGAGTGTCCCACGCATTACGCGATTTTTCCGTAAATTGTAGTCAGATTATCAAATTGGTTTTTTTACTCCCGAGATGGTCCCATAGTCAGGATCTGATTTGTTGATCACAAGGAAATCGAGAGCAACCCTTGTTGAAGAGCATATACACCAAAGAGTGAGATGGCAAATTTGTATACGCGTTCCAGTCGTACAATTTCTACAGCAGCTTAATATATTATTTCTAAAGCTGTTAAAGTATTTGCACAACTAAATAGTAAAAAAAAAAATTCTAACATAAACAAAACCGGCTTCACACTAAAAACAAAAAAAATATTATTTGACCAACTTCTTTCTACAACATGTTGAAGTCGGTTTTGTTTTTGTCAAAATTTCTTTATTAAAGCCGTGTTCTCTGTCAGGATTCTAACTCGCATCATTTCATTGAATCACGACGCTAATGTTGCTTAAATATTAACGTATCTATAATTTCGAGGTAACTTTGTTACTTTTAAATAAGACATAGGTAGGTACAGTTTTTATCAGCGTCTAACGTCCAACAAAAAGTCATGCTTTACAACCCCATTGAAAATATGTATTTTAACTACAATCGATATTTACCTATTTAATTATTAAGGTATTACATTAAGCTAAGCAGTTACAAACTTCAGTTAAAACGTGACTTATGTTCATCCCTACTATCGTTAATATAGTATTGTGTAACTACATATCAAGGAACACGATAAAGCCATGGTAGGTACTAAGAACGATAACCAACTAGGTTAGCCTACTCGCTGTCGCTTCTCAAACTCAAAGAGCTTGGGTTCGAATCCTGATTGGAAAACGTGCACCACATACTTAGGCAGTTTTCTGACTTAATGTGCATATTGTTATAGTTACCCCGTGTTAACGGTGAAGGAAAACACCGTGATGAAACTTGCTAATCGGGATAATCAATGTGTTAAACCTCGGACTCCGCCTCGAAGCGGCCCTATGTACTATCCGTTCCCCTATAAACCGGAGGCCCGAGCCCGGTCGTGGGACTTTTATGGGCTGTTATTATTACGAAGGAACAAAAAAGTAATATACTTCAGTTGTAAATCTGTAACAAAATTACGTTTAGCAGACTATAAAATTTTATCTTTGTTCGTAGAAAATATGCTTTTACTTACCGTTACTCCCTCATTAAAAGGAGAGTCATGTTTATACCGTCTTAAATTATCCGATGACGCTGCAGTCTATCGAGTGAACAAGCGCTTACAGGATATTAGGTAATTTAATTGACGCTATCACAACGCTATTTCGATATAAAAACATAGAGTAAGCGTGTTGTTAAAAACAGAAGATGTTAAAGTCAATGTGCTGGGTCGTGAGTTAGCGCCTTAGCAGTAACACATAACGCCGTTAGTCCACAGAAATGCATAATCATTTAACGCTACTGTTTATTGAATATTTACATACATTGTAAGAAGACAATTTTTATAAGAGCTTAAATTTAATATCATTGCTCTTGATCTTTTGAATATTGCTGCTCTATCAACTGCCACACTGATTGTATTGTGTCATAATAAATCATTGCGTCATTGTCATGGTATAATCTTTGAACAATGGTATACCTATATATATCGATTATTTCATAACTTTATTTGACAAGTTCTCTGCATATATTTTATGTAAATTAATAGATGTTAATAAAATTATTTTGTAAGATAATTTGTTCTATAGCTTTGTAGTTTGTATAAATACTTGTAGGTGGGACATTCAGAAAGTATTGCCAAAATAAAAAAAAATGTTCTATAGGTAAATATTTTGTTATTAAATCTTTTCAAAGTCATCATAGTTCATCGAAACCGAAAGTCTCTCCACCAGCCTCTGTACAAAGTTTCATGCGAATGAACCAGTTATCGAAATACTTCTGCAGTCCGCCACAGACACCTCGTTTACAGCTTGCTCGAACGCTGACAGCACATCTTCCGGCGACGAAAATTGTATCCCTTTGAGATGACTTTCTATTTTCGGGAATAAAAAGAAGTCACACGGTGCTAGGTCAGGGCTGTAAGGAGGTTGACCCAGGAGTTTGACCGGCGTGCTGACCAGGAAGTTTTGAGAGCGGTATGGGCGGTCGCGTTTTCGTGGCGGGGCAGTAGCCCGCGGAGCTCTGTGTTTGGTGGCTTGTTGCTCGCAACAGAGAAAACTTCTCCCAAGCATTTGATAGTATACCGTTCGGCGTCAGTCAAATTGAAAAAACTCGCGATCAAAATCTACCCCCCGCTTCTAGATCGCTTCACTTTGGTAGGCGTTGATTCGTCTTGAAACACACAAACCGTCGACTGGCGCTTCGTTTCTGGATCATATTGATAAATCCAGGACTCATCACATGTAATGATGTCGTAAGCACGCCGAGACGAGCCTGCTTCAAATTTGTTTATCATATTACGGCACCATTCCACCCGGGCCTGCTTCTGAGCATCGGTGAGGTTGTGCGGCACCCAGTGTGAAACTATCCTCCTCACACGAAGATGCACGTGTATAATCTCGTGAATGCTGCTCGATCCAATCTGCAGTACGTGCTGAATCTCTTGATACGTAACTCGCCTATTGTCTTGGATTAAATTTTTCACTGCTAGAACATTTTCTTCCGTAACAGCCGTCAAAGGGCGAGCACTTCTTTCTTCAACCCCCAAAGATAGTCGACCGATCTTGAATTCGTTGTACCAACGATACACGGTTGCCTTAGCAGGGCCTTCATCCATAATGCCATTTGAAGTCTATCGTACGTTTCGTCCGGTTTTAGGCGACACTTAGAATCCTAAGAAATCATAGCACGAAAATGTTTCCTATCCGGCACAGATCCATTTTTCAATGAGACACGATAATTCAAATTAGCTCGCAAACAATGTGGAAGGAAATTTTGAAATTGGAACACCTATTTTTAGTTATAAATAATCATATTTTCGAAATAGATTATAACTGGCCAGTCTCTCATACATAAAAACTTTTTCGCAATACTTTCTGAGAGGCCTGGTAATATTTAATAATGTGTTTCGACTGATAAATAGTTTGTATATAAACATGTATAAATTACTGGCCTGGAAATATTGTTTTTCTTTTCTACTTGCATCTTCATACTTTGACATTGGCAAAATCAGTGCCATTTGCGTTGAAGCTAAATACATTAAAAAAAAGTAAAATCATAGAGTTCTTTAATATAATAGGAGACGTAAAATGTTTTTATATACAATGTACTCTTTGTTTCCATCGATACGTTTTGAGTTTAGTGATACAGCAACCAAATTTTTTTTAAACTTTTTTTCCAAATTGCTTACATCTATATGTACATAAAACATACTCGACTGTGGCACAGAAACCTCATGGATTTATTCGTGCTGCAGAGAAACGTGTAAAATACATAGTGACATTATGAAAATAAATTTACGGCATATTAATGTTGTATCAAAACTAGGAGTAGAGGCAAGGAATTGTTCATTAAAGTGTTTACTTCTGATTTGATAGTAATGAAATGAGTTAGGGTTATGCAAGTATATGGTTCTAATTTATTCCCAGGTTGGCACATGTGAACCCGATGGAACGCTTTAGAAATTAATATAGAATTTTTCAAATTATATTTGGTCGATTAGTAGATAGTTTTGTACAATATTACTAGAAATTACGAAACAATATTTGAAAACAGATCTTTAGAAAAGCTTAACTGGCTTCTCTAACGAGTAAATGGGCTATGATCTCCTGAGCGCATCATTTTCCGGGATCACGTTTTTCAAAGTAAATCTTCTTTAGAATCGTTGTGATTTAAATTTCGATGAAACGAAAAAGCGACACTAAAAAAAGATAAACACATAAATCTATAGGAACAAGTCTGCGAGAGAATGAGATAGAATACATTATATTTAATAATTTAAACACTGTGCGCATACAGATAGTGTTGGAAATGTTTTGAAGTTTTTCATTAATACTGCAAATTTCGTGTTTTAAAGTGTAAATATATTATATTATAACGATATAATACATATATTATATCGTTATAATATAATATATTTACAAATTTGATTTCATAATATGTGACGTCACGAAATTTAGATTTCTTCCCACCCCTTGTCACACTTTGTTTCACTTCTAATGCGTGTGAACTGCACACACACTTTTTTTTAAACTCGTGGTAGATCATTCATTTTTTGGTACAATATCACGGATTAATGCTCATTATTATTATCTTGGTAAAAATTACAATAAAAAACTGAGAGAAAAATATGAAAACATCGAGAGGTGAAAGCAAAAAATAAATATTTTCTACAACATCTTGATGTCGGTGCGAAGTAAAATATAAAAATTACTATATTTTGCAAAATTTGTTGTTGTTCTTTATGTTTTATTTGGCACCGACTTCAAGAGTTAGAAAATATTTACTTTTTAGTTTGAGTCAATTTTGTTATTGTTAAATACATTTTTTACACCATATTTAGTACAGACTTACAATTAAGGAAATATAACGAAGTGAAAACAAATTAAAGTAGAACATCGCATGCAATGTAATAAAATAAACATGACAACGAGTATATGCCTACCTTGAGAGCTTTTGTATGTAGGTTTTAGTAGGTTATTAAGATTTTACAATGAATTTACAATACTGGCTTTTTGAAATAAACAGGAAAAATTAACACGGTTACCAAAATGCAGTTATGGCAACTCGATAACCTAAAAATACCTGTAACAGCGAAATTACGCACACTTCAATAACAAAATGATCGTCATGTTTTAGTTATTCATATCAAACTCAAAAGTGCAGTTGGCACGAGGAACCATGACTAAAGTAAATCCACTTTCCTGCTTTCTTTAGAAAGTGTCAACACCTGAATGAGTAAAATACGTTTACGAATGTTTTATAGTATAATCTGCAACCTAATTCTCTTAAAACGAGAAAGTAAACAAACAAGACACAGTCGGTATGCAAAATAGGATCTTAATAATATGCATTTATTTCATCTTCATAATCAAAATACTTCTAGTCTACTTCTTAATAAATGGTTTTGCACGTTTTTTTATCTAGTGGATATCGAGTATTAATGAAACCATGAAGAAAAAAGCACCAAGAGTAAGTAATCCTGATTCATATAACTCTTACTTGACCCATTTTAGGGTCATGTAAGAGATATGTTCTCTTTTAATAGATGAGTTCTCTATCTCTTTTAATAAATGAGTTTTTGTATCAACTTAAAAAGTAATATTTCACTAAGCTGTTGAGATTTTCAACAGAACACATAATTTTTACATAAAGCCATCGCTTTCAGAGATTGTTCATATCAACTAATATTAATGTTTTCTGAAAATATAACTACATAACAAAACATTACCTCTCCCGCAAAAGCCAAATTACACAACACTTAATTGGGTTGCCTATAATAGAAATAGTGTCAAACTGGGACTTAATGTTTTATTCCCTTTTTACCAGGGGAAATCCGTTTGAGGACTAAGCCGCGACAGGCACAGAAGCTTGGGGGGATGTTCGCAACCCGTGTGAGTGTGGGATTCGCCAGATCGGGGGTGGCACTAGCGTGCCCAGTCAGAACTGGTGCCACGCTATTGCCACTCCCCATTTAGGGATACCCACTAAAACCCCTGGGTGTTCCGTCCTGCGCCTTATGCCAGGGCTACGGGTATTTGGGCCTCCCATCTCCGCGTGCCCTGGCAGGCGTGGGCCCCTCTCACTGGGCCTCTTCAAATGCCGGGGGACTACCCCCCCGGCGACGTCATGGTTTAATCCGGCGTGGGGCGGATTGTAACGCGCCCCACGGGAGGAGAGATAAGCGCGCGCGGAACACTCGCGCTCTCATCTCGACGGCATATGCGGGTAAGTGAGAACCCCTATACCCCAAGGGGCCCCACCCGCGCCGCCCGCTTACGGTGGCCGAAGGTCGAAGTCCACCCTCCGGCGTCGGCGCGTCCTCCTTTAGCGGGAGCGGAGCAAGGACGTACGCTCACGCTCCCGCTCCGCCTCCTCCTTCGCAAACATAACGTGCTCGCAGAAGGAGGAGACGGCGTCCCATCCGGTGCGGCTCCCGACCATGGTGCGTACCACGGCCGGGAGCGAGGTGTCAGATCCGGTGTGGGCGACGAGCTCCCGGTGCTGCTCGGTCCAGGCTGGACACTCCTGGAGTGTGTGCAGCGCCATGTCCTCGTCGCCCGTGTCACAATGGTGGCACCCTGACGTGGGCTCACGGCCGAGGCGACACAGGTACCTCCCGAAGCAACCGTGCCCCGTGAGGACCTGTGTCAGCCTGAACGTCAGGGTGCCGTGATGACGTCCTAGCCAATCTTGCAGGACGGGCCTCACCGCCTCGATGGTGGCGGGGCCCGCGCTGGGGTGTCTAAGGCGTTCCTCCCAGACTCCCACGGCTACCTGGTGGAGCTCCGACCGGCACACCTCGATCTCGCGAGGCGGGGGTCTGGAACCCCTGGCCAGAGTCTCTTTGCGCCACATATACAGTGACGCCAGGACCCTGGCTTCCAGGTCCCATGGGATGGATCCGGCGAGTAGCGAGGCCGCTTCGAAGGACACCGTACGGTATCCTCTTATTGCCCTGACGGCCAATACACGCTGCGCCTGGCGAAGCAGCGCAGCGTTTCGGGCCGTCAGTCGGTCCGCCCACACTGGGGCCCCATACAGGGCCATCGACCGTACGATGCCTTCGAAGAGTTTCCGGCACGTGGCGTTCGGCCCCCCGACGTTGGGGAGCAAACACAATAGCGCACCCGCCGCCCCCTTAAGTCTGCGGAGAAGCTGCCGAAAATGTGCCGAAAAATCCCACCGGCCATCGAGGACCAATCCCAGGTATTTCATGGTCTCCCCGATGCTGATGCGGATGCCTCCTACTATGATGCTGGTGTCTGGAGGTGGACGATTACGAGGACCGTGAAACATCACGGTCTTCTGCAACGCCACCTCCAGTCCAAGACGCCGGATCCTGCCTACGATAGACGACACCCCAGCCGTGCCTCGAAGGCACGCCTGCGAAGGGTCCTCCCGCGCGCGGCGATCAACGTGTCATCTGCGTAACATACGACGTTGACGCCCGGGAGGACCCGACACCTCAAAATCCAGTCGTATGCGATGTTCCACAGGAGGGGACCAAGAACCGACCCCTGTGGAACACCGCAGACCATGGCTTGCCGATTCCATCCCTCGTGGACCGGGTAGATGACGACTCTTTCATATAAATATGCCCCGACTATTCGGCGGAGGTAGGACGGCACCCGGAAGTACCGAAGTGCCTCCATGATGCACGGCCAGGGCAACGAGTTGAAGGCGTTGGCGATGTCTAAGGACACCGACAGAAGGACCTCACCCTGGGAAATTGCGTCCTCCGCCAGGCCTCTCAGGCGCATGACTGCGTCGATTGTGGAGCGCCCCGTGCGGAATCCGAACTGGTTGTCCTCCAGATCCGATGTTTTATTCCCTACAATAACTAAATATTCCAACAAGAACCTTAGTGTGGCGGAAAAAACTACTAAAAGCATATAGATAAGTAGGTAAAAAGAAGCACCTTTAAGCAAGCAGTTAAAAAAAAAAGTAAGTTTGTGTGATGATATATAGCCTATCCTTCCTATAGCCTTCCTCGACAAATGGGCTATCAAACACTGAAAGAATTTTTCAAATCAGACCAGTAGTTCCTGAGATTAGCAAACAAACTCTTCAGCTTTATATATTAGTATAAGATTTTGAAAATATGATTATTTATAACTAAAAATAGGTACATTTCAATTTCAAAATTTCCCTCCACATTGTTTGCGAGCTAATTTAAATTATCGTGTCTCATTGATAAATGGATCTGCGCCGGGAACATTTTCGCGCTATGATTTTTTGCGATTTCAAGTGTCGTCTGGAACCGGATGAATCTTAAGATAGATTTCAAATGGCATTCATAGTTGCCCTTCTAAGGCAACCATATATCGTTGGTGCAACGAATTCAAGAGCGGTCGACTAACTTTGGGGGTTGAAGAAAGAAGTGGTCGCCCTTTGACGGCTGTTACGGAACAAAATGTGCTAGCAGTGAAAAATTTAATCCAAGACAATAGGCGAGTTACGTATCAAGAAATTCAGCACGTACTGCAGATTGGATCGGGAAGCCTTCACGAGATTATACATGTGCATCTTCGCTTGAGGAGGATAGTTTCACGCTGGGTGCCGCACAACCTCACCGATGCTCAGAAGCAGGCCCGGGTGCAATGGTGCCGTGATATGATAAACAAATTTGAAGCAGGCTCGTCTCGGCATGTTTACGACATCATTACAGGTGTTGAGTCCTGGATTTCTCAATACGATCCAGAAACAAAGCGCGAGTCGACGGTTTGGGTGTTTTAAAACGAATCAACGCCTACCAAAGTGAAGCGATCTAGAAGCGGGGAGAAGATTTGGATCGCGAGTTTTATCAATTTGACTGGCTACTTCGTATCAATTTCTTTACGGAACCAAAGAAGCATCAACGCCGAATGATAAAATGCGCTGTCAGCGTTCGAGCAAAGCTGTAAATGAGGTGTCCGCGGCGGACTGGAAAAAGTGTTTCAAAAACTGGTTCAGGCGCATGAAACTTTCTATAGAGGCTGGTGGAGAGTACTTTGAAAATATTTAATAAAAAAAATACTTAAATAATTTTAAATATTGGGACACTCAGAAAGTATTGCGAAAATAAAAAAATATTTATTTATTTTTTATTTTCGCTATACTTTCTGAGTGTCCCACGTATATTAATTATGTTATGATGTAATGAAGAAGTTGCATTAATCGCAAATATACACCTTAATGAATTTATTAGCTAAGTACTTCAATAATAGTCTGGTATTATTGGTTCTACCGTTGTTTTTTTAGTTATTGGGCACGTATGTCGTTTTATAAGTATACTATATTAACACTACTTTAGATCTTTATATGATGTAATAATAACCAGTATTTGAGCATGTCACGAAATTGTTATTACGAAAAACCAATATTGACAACCTCTTAGAAGGCGATGCAAAACAACATTCACTTATTTGCAGTGTGATAATAGAATGTTATGTTCTTATGTAAGTTCTGCTTAGATCGGAAGTGCAGATGAGTTAACAATACGAAAATTAAATGTAGAATGCCATTTGTTTGTCAAAAAATATCCTGTTCTTTATGTAACAATATTTGGCAATTGTTTTGTATTTGCTAATTTAATTAACATCGATATGAATTTGTTCTAATGTTAAAAGAAATATTATGTACTAAATAACTTTTGCCAAGATATACCTACAATGAAAAGCGTTTGTCCCGTATTCTAGTACAATAGGTACTCATGTACTGCAACATTTGAAACGTCAATCCGTCCAAATTGAAATCATTGAGGTATAATGTACTACATATATAACTCGATGAATGAAAGGTAATTTTTATTTTCAATTGCCCGAAGCGTCACAGGGGCCACGTGAGATTCCAATGCCTGATTTTGATTTATATGTGATTAATTTATTATCGTTATAGAATACGAACCATAGTCGATAAAGTATTGTGTGTAACATACACCTCTTATTCGGCTATGCGCTTATTTTTTAATGAAAGAGAAAACTTGAACAATGTAATTGCCATACAGGAACTAAACATATAAAATAATAAATCCACGTATATGATCTAAAATAGTTACTATACCATCATTTCAGATTTTATCCATCAGATTTACATATTCCAAGCCTGGCGAATTGGGCGACTAGTTGTAGACCAATCCCTTTATTAGCGAACACGTTCTCACTAGTAAGAAGCATCGTTCTAATACTGTCGTGTTTTATGTTTTATAACAAAACAGCTAAAACCATATACTGACGTAATTTAAACACTTGAAAGTAAAAGTTGCCAACAGGCAGCACTAGACCCCAATAGTATTTACGTATTTGAAGAAAAATAATAGCTTATTATAATACGCACTAATACCTACTGTTTCATAAGTTATACAGTTTACTTGAATTAGAAATTAATGGTACTGTTCTAAAAAATGAAGTCCTATGCACATAGGTATTTGTTTTTGACGATGTCCTGAGTCTTATATAACGTAATACTTTTTGTGTTCATATTAAACTAAGCAAACTACTCACTGATACTATCTATATTTCGATAGTTTCATACTGAACCTCTCACTTTCTTTACATTGACGCTTAACGCTCCACTGGTGGGTTGGCTTGTTCATGAAGTATTTATAGTTGTTTCTAGGGATGTCTAAAACTATTTATTGTCCTCTTACTGATTTGATTATTGATTTTTATATTATTTTAATGACGAACAATTAAAGTACTTATTAATTTATAAAACACAACATTTAATTTAAACATCAATATTAATACCTACCTATATACAAATACAAATCAATCAATTCATTAAGCTCTATGTTATGACTCACTAAATTTTAATATTATACAATCATAACAGTGACTAAACGTTATACATAGTGTTTCATTAATATTCAGACAATTTATATCTATAAGTGGTATGATGTCCGTTTTGATGCTATATAGACAACCAGTATTCAAAGCCCATAACGTTGAGAGGTATTTATTGTAAGTCGATTTCACGTTTCTGCAAGTACACTAAAACAGGCGACTTCGCTAATTGTCACTTAAAAGATATCATAAGCTTATTTATTTTATGCCATACTATATAAATGTGATTTTATTTTGATGGATGTATGTTTATTGTTCACGGGTATGGGCATGGAACGGTTATACATATAGTCACCTATTTATGTTAACGATACAAGAAATTAATAAATACATAAAAAATAATCCCAGATATGTAATACTTTCCTCACGCTATGAATATAAAGTTTAAGCGAGCCATTCTGAATTTTACGATTTTCATGAAATGTAATATACTTTGGATAACGGGATAGATATAGAATACTTCTTATAGATATAAATAGTAGAGTACTTATAGGATAAGGAATTTAAGTTTATGCGAGCGAAGCCGTGTAGATTGTTATATCACACTTTGCAAATTTCATGAAAATGCACATTGAAGCAACCCTGATCGATCAAAAATCACTTGCTGCCCAACCTAACCACTTGTACTTTTCATCTCATCACGGTCAAGGAACTAAATACTAATGACATCACCATGCACTACTTGGGTAGAGGTTGGCCATACATCGTAACACACTTTTGGCTATACACGACGTTTTAACTAAATTGAACTAGCTTTCCGTCGTCTATTAGTAATAAACGGTAGAAAGCGATGTTATGTAACATTGCCTACGGGTATGTGATGATTTTGTCATGTTAAGATTAATTACATCACGTGTCTAACCAGTTCTAATATGTAGGTTAAAAATATAGGTTTTCTACGTATGACATGTCGGCGTGATTTTTTAAATTCCATACTAATATTATAAATATGAAAGTGGCTCTATCTATCTGCTACGCTTTCACGAATAAACCACGGTACTGATTTTGCTGAAATTTGATATATGTAGTCTCAACGCGAAGAATGGACATAGGTCGGGACGGGTCGGAAAAGATGAAAACCTAATGTAATGCAAGAAATGCAGATGCACACAAACTAAACTAAGATTAAAGCTAAGGTTTTACCCACGGCTTCGCTTAAAACCCTGGTAGGTATATTCAGTTTATAAATTATCAAAATTTAAGTTATAATATAATTACAGATGAAACATTAGTAAATGTATTTTTTTATTATCTTGTATGGAAAGGACCATAAAATAAATGAACTCTTCTATTGTGGTAAAAAATAAAAGTTAATAAAATAACAATGGAAATTGAGACAACAATAGGTAATAAAAATTTAATGATTATGGTGACATAAGTGGCACTGAAAACTTTGAATTATTTTACTTATATGTTATGTAATTATACAAAGAAAAATTGTGTAAGTGCTTGGCAGTCCGTGCTCAATGACGGGTTCCGTAGAGGTCGCAAGCCTCGTTTCCTGTGAACCTGACCAGTTTTTATAACTTGGCTACAAAACCATAAAAAAGCATTCAGTTGCAAACACTCTATATCACAATAACTACTGAACAAATATCGCTTAAAACAATTTTCAGAAAAAATATTTTTGAAGGTCTACTAGCTTGATGTTTTAGAATTTTCACATCATAGTTGGAAGGAGTTGGGAAGAATTATCACGATTTTGAGAACTAATATCTCGCCATCTATTGTTTTAAATTACAAAGTAGATTAAGAACATAGCTATGTTTTTTCTATATCTGACTAACGATACCCCACATAACTATGTACTTGTATTGATATTTTTTCACCCCTAGTTACTAGTATGGTCACAACCCTGACAAATTTTTAAAAATTTTACAACATAACTTTGTTGCGGTATACGCACTAGAATCTACACTACACACACTACAATTTTTCCGTACAATTTTATCCATATACACCCTCTAGTTTCTGAGAAAAGTGATTGTTCCGATTTTACAAAAATGGCTGCGGAACCCTAACAATCGTATTACATAAATTATGCAGTACTTACATACCAAAAATATGACAGAATACTAATTGGCTTTCATTCACAATGATGATAATCTATAAATCATGACACAAGGTAGCAATGCCAGCTTGACAGTGATGTAATAAAAGCGCTCTTGTTGTCAACTGCACCGCACAATTTATCATGTCCGCGTTAGTTCCGCTCGTCTGCACCATGTCACCTACTGTCTGCAAATGAAATTTATTCCAAGATACGAAGAGAGCGACATATTTCACACGATATCTCCGAAACAATCGACATTTGTTAAATATTTGCTTAGAAAGCGCTACGGATTAACTTCCGTGGCATTTATGTCAACATTGCTGCACTGTCACTGCATCTTATCCTCTACTCGTAGCACAATCATAATATAGTATTAAAATAATACATAATATGACTTAAAGCGGGTCCTCAACAGTGGGGTTAAAAGAGCTACTAGCAGATACAATTACGAATATGTCACGTGTTGAAGTAAAATAGAATTCTATGCAATATGTTACGCTTACAAATAAATATAGACATCTGTCAGATTCGAACTATGACTGGGGAGTCATAGTTCGAATCTGACAGACGAATCTTTAAACCGGCCGCTTTGGGGGGCCAAAGCGGCCGGTTTAAGCCCACTAATTATCGTGGTGTACCGCTTCTATCTCTCGACACGCATAGTTTCAAATAACCAGCGATCTTGGAGCACTTCTGTACTGTACGGATTATTCACAATGAGGCAAGTATGGACGCAGTCATCGGCTAAACGGAATCTACTTTTGGAAGTAGTCGGCTTTCCCAAGCTTACACTACATATTTCGGCTCTCCGCTTTTCTCATTCAACCTCTAGTGGCGACCTTGAGCAGTCGTCGGTCCAGCAGGCGTAGTGTCCTACACTACCGTTCCTAAGATGCGTTCTCCACTCTCAGAACTCATCTGATTCATCAGCCATTGGCCCTACGACTGACGTGACCAACAAACTATTACTTCAGCTTATTAATTGTGTCAGCTATGTCGGACTATTACGTGCGCTCTTTTAACCTCAATGCTATTAACGAATTAAAGTTAGGTAAACAATTAATGTACAAAGCTGTAGTGATTAAATCATATACGGTGTTTAACATAATTCGCGTACAATTTTAATTTGTAATGGTGTAATGTGTGTCAGTGGGTACACGCCACACGCATGAATCTTTAACAACAATTGTACATACTCATTCTACTTTCACTTTGATTGTATACCTATACGTATGAAAACATATCAATAAAAGGACAAAAAATAATTTTATACTAACTGTATGTTTAGTGTTAACTTATTAATTACTAGCATGCGGCGCAATAGAAATTTAAAAATTAATTGCCCACACTTAAGAATATTTTGAAAATAAGAACAAAGTTTGTAATTAAAATATTTAAGTTATCAAGCAAATTTTTACGTTTTAAAATAATGTTTTTATTAGCAACAAGGAATATTGCTCGTGTCTGTTCGAAGAAAACGTGCTTAAGCCACATTTATTTAATGGGTAAATAAATGGCTTTAACTTAAACATCAAACCTGACTGTTACATCTATAACCGGAATTTCCAATACTTTGCTCTTTTAATTTCTTTATAAATTTTAGATTTTACTTTTAATAAAGTACTTAAGTACTTATATTTTTTTACATTTTATACAAGACTATAGGTTTCCCCACGGCTACGCCGCGGGGCAAACCCTCATATGTAGTTCTATTTTACTTTTAAAAACTGAATTAGGTTTTTATATCGCCGCGACCGCCGAAGCCATGGGAAAAATATATAAACCTTCCTTGAAAGATTAACTAACTGATGGTGAAAACCGTTTAAAAATCTGTTTCGTGGTTTAGGAGTTAACGGATATACAGACAAAGAGATAGACAGATTCGAAAAGCACCTTTGTTTTATACTATATAAAGATAACGTTTGTTAATGTTGACGTATGATAACATAATTTTATGATACAATTACGAAATTGTAACTAAACTTATATATACTATACTAAAGATTTCCGCGCGGCTACGCCGCGTGAAAGCCCCAAGGTAGTAGTAGCTCTATGTTACTTACATAAAAACTAAATCAAGTTTTTTATATATATTAGACTTAAAACTTTACTGTTTTTTGTTCAATTCACTACAATAACAAAGAAACTCAATAAGTCCATTTAGTCTAAACAGCTGCCCAGCAAAACATAGAGAAGAGTCGAAGCCAAACTGATTTGAAGTAATACAATGAAGGATTTGTTTACTATGACGACGTATTTGTCAGTGAACAAAAACGCGACTGCATCGCCATCTATTTAGCTAATCTGTCTATTTTGTGGAAAGGACATCATTTATCGGCATAAAATGTATCGTAAGTGTTAACTCGAGTTATAAGCCAGCACTATATTGAGTTTCAGTCATATAAGTTCAGTAGTTTCCAAAAAAGATGGGATCGTAGCGCTATCTTTTTCACTATTTTCGTGTATCTCACGGAAATCACGTCATTTATCGGGATGCAAGGTACTCTAAGTTACGCTCCGGCATGTAAGCTAGCTTTATATCGAGTTTCATTTAAATCCGTTGAGTAGTTTTTACGTGATAGACAGACAGACAGACAAAAATCTAAAAATTGCATTTTTGGAATCTCCTGGTCCGAATTATCCCCCTGATTTTTTTCACATTCTTAAACGCATTGTACAAACTCGAACCATTTATAGATTTATTATAGTATAAGTTATATAGATATGTTAGAAAAGCACATACATGGATACTAAAGTGCTGCGAGTTTTAAGCCACTATATTTTATGAGCAAGAAGACCCAGAAGGGTATAGAAGCTATATCTAACTATCTATAGCTAATAGCTAACACTGTTGCCTCGTTGGTTCATTATAACATGTCTTGTGTGTAAATTGGCAATGTACCTCTTGCATTTATTGTGTTGTACCGGATAAATAATAGTTATTAGTTTGGATAATTAAAGAAGTTAATGGCCATATAGTAAGAAAATCGACTGTGGCGTTTACGCTTAACGTAATACCGTTAGTATTTCCAGTTTTTTATCAACCAAATTGAAGTTTAAAGGTAAAAATTTGCCAATAAAATAATATAATACCCGGATTTACATAGAAATTGTTTATCTCAGCGAGGTCAATGTCCTGAAACATTTTATTTCTAACAACTATTGACTTTGTTTCAGAGTGTCCGTCTCAAATTTTGATGTCCAACTTCAAATATGTGTCTCACTTTCTTTAATTTAAATTAATTATAAAATCTAAGAAAGTTTCATTAATTCTGTGAGCTGTTGTAATCTGGGTCGTATTTTGAATGATATGTAAAGTTATTAAATTGATAGAAATTTAGTGACCTGCCGGGTATATTTTAAGAAGGTCGCCTGTAGTAGTTTTGGCCTGTAATAGCCCTGGCTTGGGAATTGCTACACAAAATAGAGCTTGTTATGTTTTTGTTATGGTATCAGTGCTAGGGCTTATACACTACACTAGTTTTGGGATCCTTTCTCTACAACCTGCTGATATGCTGTATACTGTATACACTATATGTGTAATAAAATAAATTCCACTATATATATATATATATATATATATATATATATATGTGTATATATATATATGTATATATATGTGTATATATATATATATATATATATATATATATATAGTGGAATTTATTTTATTTATTTAAAGGCTTAAAATAATATAAGTATAACTGTAGTTTCATAGTAAATTCCGTGTTTGAAGTGCAGGTAGACATACACCCGTTCCAAGCATTTATTTTACTTTTGACAGCTCGAAGAAGGATCAATTAGTAATGTAATGTCTTAATGCGTTACCGACTCGATTTCTTTTAAAAATCGACTTCTTTTATGAAAAAGTTTTAATCAGTTTATGCTAAAAATATTATATCGTGTAATAAACATTCAATTTCAACTCAAAATCATATTTTATATAATATATATTAAATAAGCCACTTGTAATAAAGTTAAAAAATAATAAAGTAGATTTTTTTTATTTTCGAATCGATTTATTTACGTATGATATCGAAGACTTAATAGTCTGTGCGTTACATGACTTAAAACTCCGTTGAATGGCGTCGTTTGTAGCCTACAATACAACTGCGCCTGGCTTAAAGGCCTAGTTGCCAAACCATAAACATAAAAAAAATACAAAACATCACTATTACGTCTCCAACAACAATAAAGTCCGACAACTATGTTATGTGCTTCATGTGAGCTTTACTGTCAAGATATATATGTAACTTGATAGACGTGCTAACGTCCAAAGTAAAATAAGCGCTTGGAAACAGTATAAATGTATTTTCGAAACTTATAACAGGATTACAAATAAATAAAGAAGAATGGATTTTTAACATATATGCTAATTTTACGGCATTAACAGGATAATTCTCATTATACTAGCGAAATAAATTTTAGAAGCGCGCGCCAAGTGCCGTTACAAATACTCATATATCTCAGTGAATTATCAAATATTAGTTTCGAATAATAACTTAATTCATTGATATTATTTTATTGAAATTAAATATCAAATTTAATGTTATTTATGATTTGCTTGTATCAGTACATAGTTATTTTACCATTGTTTAATTTACTTATACAACAACACTTCCCAAACACCGGATTGTCTGGAAAGAATCACCAATTTTCAATTCACCACGTTATATAGATAGATAACTCTTTATTGCACACCAGAATAAACAATTACAAAAAAATATACATTTACAATACTTTCTAATACAATAGGCGGCCTTATCACCTAAAGCGATCTCGTCCAGGCAATCTAAATTAAAGGAATTTGTTAGCTAATCTGGTTATATAAATGATGTAGAAAGAAGAGAGTCAATAGATACATACATACTTAATGTATGTTATATGTTTTCTATTTTATTTATTATACTAGTTAAATAAAGTCCTCCTAATAAAGAATAAAGATCTATCAGTCAATATTATTCATAATCACGGCTAGATTTACTATGTTCTATGTTCTACTATGTTCGTTACACATATCAGTAATTTAGATGTGGAGGTTTCCTGGTGACATTTCCCTTATCGTCAATAATTCACGGAACAATTGCTAAGAACTGAATCACCACATTGTAATGAAATCTCTTAACAATTGAACCATTAACGCCGAGTATATAACACTAGCTTCTGCCCGCGACTTCGTCCGCGTGGAATAGTTATTTGGGCTGACGCTAACTTTAACCCGCGACTTTGTTTACGTGAAATATTTTTAAATCTTAATAACTGCCCGCCGGTCTTGCACATCATAAATGCGCGCGCAGTACTTGATCATTATTTTGCTTCGATGTTATTTTAAAACTGCGATATCTCCTAAGATATTCATTAAAATAGAATGATGCAAATTTTATTTTAAATTAAATACTTGTGATGAATACCGTATTTATTTGTATAAGGATTAATATCATGTTTATAAAACATCTTCGAAAATAATCCATTATTTTACAACAAATTTGGTTAGCATAAAAAACGTTATAGTGAGCCAACCTTAAAAGATAGACATATGCTGTCGCGAACTTTTTTTTAGAACTTTTAAAGGAAAACAATTCTGCCATACATGTTTTTTGCGAAACTTTAACCGTTTACGCAGCGCACGCAGCGGAAGCTCTCAAAAGGAAAAAAAACCCCGATTTTGAAACATTCTTCATTGGTGTTCCGCTCCTATTGGTCTTAACGGGTTGATATATAGCCTAAGACTTCTTCTTCGATAAATGGGCTATCTAACACTGAAAGAATTTTTCAAATCAGACCAGTAGTTAGATTTGAAATTAGACCAATTTAATGATAAATAAAAGTTTAGGTAGGCACCTACTTGTTTTCTGTACATATACTATTATTAACACATCTCAACGCAATAGGTTACTGACATATTGATTTTTTTTTCTTATAAGATTCTTCCAGTAACATAAGCTGTAAACGACTTTATTAAAAAGCTGTCTAGCCAGCAACTACATATTTCTTTAAGGATCTGGTAACGAAAATAGAACTCGACAATGTGAACTCTGTCTATATCTGACATTTATGGTATTATATTTCAAGAGATATTTTTATAAGTACACTGGGTGAATTTTTCAAGTGGGCCTTCAAGGCCATATTCGAAACTGTATAACGTAAAATACTCAAAGGAGTCTCAAGACCAGTTTTGATGAAAATTAAAGCGGTATTATTAGATTTAAAAAAAATCTATTCTAATAGTCAGGAATATAATCGGTTGTTTTTGAAAAAAAAAGGAAGTACATACTGTATTATTACACCAACCCACAGTGTAGCTTATAAGAGTCAATTTCTGTGTAGAAGAGTCAAGGGTCTAATCTATCAAAGATTCAACAGGGTCATTTTCTAAATTTAGTTTTGAAAACAAAAAACATGTCATTAGCTTAGGCAGTGCTCTACCAAACATGACTGTTAAGTAGAGGCGAGATGGCTTTTTAAAAAAATTTCATATATCTTTGCATATTAAGTATACTTGGATAAAAGTAGTTTCAAACTGAATAAAATGTTGTGTTTTCCATGTTTGTTATTCTCTGATTCCAATTCAGTTTGGAACAGCCTAGTTTTTTGCACAGCACCAAACATTGATCCACTATCAATTCATTGAACCCAAAGAGACCAGGTTTATTTATTTTAAATTATTAACTATTTCGTTGATTCCCGTTTTCTAACGAATAATTTATTCCTGGGGTGTCCCCATTTAAGCTCACGAGATAACTTGCTTCTTTCATTGCCATTTATAAAAACCAATTATACTAAAAACACATTTCTATATTTATTTAAGTTTATTTAAGTTAAGCACTCAAGTTAAAAAGAAAAATATAATTAAATGACGTCGTACTAATTTTCATATATATATTTCTTTATTTATTATTTTGACTTCAATTTTTATTATTTTGTTTTTGAATATAATTACTTTTTATATTTGATGTATCACGAATTTTTATTTTTTTATGACATGATAATTATGATTTAAGAATAATATATGTAGTTAAATAGACATATTGTATAGTTTTTTTTCTGTGTTCTTGTATTACTTTATTTTATTTTATTAAATCTAATTTTCCAATATATGTATCAAATATATTGTTACGAGTTTGCGGGACTCGAATTAAAATGCCGTTAGAATTATTATAGAGTTTATTAGAACTATACAAACACGTATAACACAGGTACAAGTATAACCGAACGCAACAAATCCAAACGTAATGCAGAAGGTCGTAATTCAATAAAACGCGCAAAGTTCGTCAATATTAGATTCCCGATATGTTCACACATCACGCCTAGATCGTAGTTGTAGCTCAACTGACCCCCTCTCTCAATCAGGCCATCGTTTTATACTTCACAAATGCAAATGTGCCCGCCCGGCAACGTCGACATAATTTCCTAGAATTAGCTTGTACTCATAATCCGCAACACGTGGCGAATGATGTTCCTGAGCGGCCGTAAATGAGTAAAATAGGACAATAGGCTGTTCTCCACAATAACTAGAAACGTATGCCAATAAATGGGTGAACAAAAGAAGCCGATCATAAAAGGATTACAATTAGTTCAAATTCCGACAGGTAATAAAATGTACTTTTATAGATCTGTACGTGGAATTTGTCTTTGTCGGAGCCTAAGTTGTAACAATTTTATAATTTACTTATAGTTGTAGGAGCCAAATGTGTAATATGATTTTTTTGTGAAAACTTAGCTGATATGTGTATTAATTATATATTTTAAATTGTAAGAATAATAATTCTTGTATGTTTGCCAAATAAATTAAATAATAATTTATCAAGCCAAAAAACACAACCAGCTTACCCTAGCCGAATTTCCACCCCATGCCACTGCTCTCTAATGATATCGCTATAGTTTTTACTAGCTGTGCCCGCGACGTCGTCCATGTGGAATTTGTTTTCAAAACCCCCCGATTTAGAAACATTCTTCATTGGTGCTCCGCTCCTATTGGTCTTAGCGTGATGATATATAGTCTATAGCCTTTTTCGACAAATGGGCTATCTAACACTGAAAGAATGTTTTCAAATCAGACCAGTAGTTCCTGAGATTAGCGCGTTCAATCAAACAAACAAACTCTTCAGCTTTATATATTAGTATAAGATTAAAAACAGCCCTACTCTAAGGAGACACACAAACAAGGAACACTCAGAAGAGTCTTTTGAGGTTTCGTCGCTATATTTTATAGTTTCAGATTTGGCCATAGAGCCATTTGAAAAATGCAACCTGTATAATAAGCAGTTGAAACTTAACAAATTCAATTTTGTTTTCGAACTAAATTGTAATGAAAAAGTATATTTTTGGAAATCCTTGAACAAGTTTAAATATACTTCGTTATCTATGTACGTCGCTTTGCAGCGTGTTATCCCTGTTTTAAGGAGAAGAAAACTTTTCATCAATACGCCTCACTAAGAATCTTTGTTTATTTTTAAAATATTTTTATGTCTGTTTTTATAATTTATTAAATGTATTTTTACATATTCTTTAAGCATTGATAAAGTTACATTATAGAAAGGCCAGCATTTAATTTACTTATTTTTATGATTGCAGGTAAACAAACCGGCAAACAATGCAGCTAAGATAGGTAAATGTTTACCGCCACCCATGGACGTATGCAACGCCAGTTTATAGCAAGCATTTTTAATTATAGGCAAGATGCAATCCACTTGTGAGTTACAAAAAGACAAAAGTATAGAGTTGAGTCAGTTACCAATTAAACAGTCTAAATATTTTCCATTATGTCTATTAAGACGGCGTTACATTAGATATATATACAAATTAACAGTCAATCGGAATCCAATCAAAATTAGATCGTTGCTCCGATATCTTCATATCTCGCCACACTCGATTAAACCGCCTACCGGTTAAATTAATCAGCACCATTCTCGTCTCAGCTCGACTTTTTACCAGCAGTCAGTTGCGTTCACTTTGTTTTATTTTTGAACGAAGTGAAACTAGCATTGCAATTGCCATCTTGATTAAAGCACACATGAACAATTTAATGAAGCACTTAAAATTCTCCCTACGCTTTGACAGCTTGACAGTACATGTTTATACTCACCTAGAAGTCACACGAACTCGTGGTTTTAGGAATTTACCTTCGATTTCTCTAGAGAATTTACCTAATACAAAAACGAATTTCATATCACACGTAGTCTAAAGTGGCCACAAACGTCAACTACTTTGCAGCATAATATTTTCTTAAGTTTTCGCGACTTGTATACATAATAAAACTACGTTTTAAGCGCGGTAATTTATCTGATTTTTGTTATTCCGACGTTTCGGCCACTTTTCAGTGGCCGTGATCACGGAAGACAAAGATGTCAAGTGTCAACGAGTATTGTTAAAGTTTTATTTACTCTTTTAGAACTCTTCTCTTCAAGCCATAACATGTTGGGAAGCGGTGGTAAATTAGATTAGGCTTCCCACAGAGAAAACAATAACCATAAACAAAATTAAAACTAAATAATTAAAATGAACAAGCTGGCAGTAGGCTAAATAAAACTTTAACAATACTCGATGGCACTTGACATCTTTGTCTTCCGTGATCACGGCCACTGAAAAGTGGCCGAAACGTCGGAATAACAAAAATCAAATAAATTACTGCGCTTAAAACCTACTTTGCAGCATTTACTTTGGCATTTGGCGGTGGAACTCAATATACAGTGTCAGAAATCCCAAATGACGTAAGTTGGAATTCTTAATTAGTCTTGTGGAATACTAACATAAAAAGCGTATCAAATAGTCATGACCCCATGTAACTTGCGAATAGCATTTTTTGAAGAAAATATTAACAATATTGAACAGAAACTCGTTGCGTTACTTAATAGCTGTAATAAAAATGCCTATAATTAACTTTATACTTCACATCACTGAACATAATGTCTTCATGGAAGGGATCTTTATGTACTTTATATTTTCATTTTGCATTTTAATGATGCATTAATCCAAACTTCGAAGTATTATTACTACTTTCCTACTGCATAAAAATATCATTTCGTCCACGATTGAATCAGTCTGTCACTCTAATGACTGTTAATATAATTAATGGTTTAATAAATGATTTGCTTTAAAAACAAAGCTGCTTGTACCGATACATTTTATCTGTCTTCTATCTTGTAGTTAATTTCTATAGAATGTTGCAGTTAAAGTATAAATAAATTTTATTATGTGGATATATTTGTTAATTTATACATAAGTGTTTTTAGGGGAACGAACAGTATTTTCGCCATATTTGTGCAAGGAGGATTGGCGGGTTTCACGGATCGGTTATTTTGCTGTGCAGATTTCATCACATTCAGTTTTTACGTCATAGACAGTACGTGGTAATTGTAACAATATGCACGTTAGCTCAGAAAACTGCTTAATTGGTGTATGCTTTTCGACACGAGGATTGGATCCTAAGTTACCTGAAACACGAATTTGAGTATCGGGTGAGTTAGTGACTAAGCTACCACGGCATCGTTAAAATAACTGATACTAATTTTTATTGGTGAATGATAATGATAGTTAATATATTTTTCAAATCCTTTTTTTAAGGTACTCAAGTCTCATTCGAATAATATAGGTTCGAATCTTCGCTAAGGAGCAATTAATCTATTATGACCGTCATACATCGTGATATTGTACACTTAGTCAGTAACCTGGGTTGTTTCGAAAAGATCATCCATTGCAAGTATTTTGCTGTGGTATAAAATAAAATGGTTTGTTATTTATCCATCTAGTATACAATACAAGATATTAAACTAATTGATACTACATAAATAAATCTTAAAACTCCCATTCGCTTGCATTACACAAGAAATGTTTTACTTTAACCGTAGCATAAACATATATTTTATCAATTATGTTAGCACGTTGACAAAAGCCAACAACATTAGTCACGTAATATTCTAATACTTTTTTATATCGGAAAACGAATTAAGTGCCTTTATGTTCTTGCTCCAGTTCAATTACCTTTGTATGTGTTAGTCCACGCCAGACTATATTGCTTCTGTAATAAAATCTATCGCATTTACCAGGATCAAAATCTAATCTAGTCTATCTCAATGTTAATTCAACTTAGCTCGGGTAAACTTAGAATCACTATCAAGTTTATTTAATTTTCCAAGACAGAAAGTATCCTATGTATTGTATATTTAACTCAGATAATGAAAGGTCATAAGTGCTTAACCCAAAATTTACTTATATTTATTTGTACACAAAAAAAAATCTTGTTAAAGTCGGTCCCTTGCCAAAGTAATGAAAAACAACAGGTAAACATACGAACATGTAAACGAAGTCACTTTCACATTTATGTATTAGTATGGATTTTAATCACAGTATTAATTGCTAGCGGTGTGCTATCAAGGGCTAACTAAGCGCCCAAGGCAAGATTTGGATATTCCACTTGTAAAAGTAACTCCGTAGGAAGAAAATTACCACCTAGCAGGCTGTAGGGCTTGTAAATTATATTTCGGATGGTTGCCCTCGCAACCATCTTTTAACATCAACGCTGCTTTTTGCTAGTTTTATTTTATATGCGCCAGAACACTACGAGAATCTCTTTCATGTTTTTATTATTACTACCATATATATAGACACAAAATAAAAAAGTTAACTTTTGCACCCGGAAATATTAGTTAGTCTAATCACTTCTATATATGAGAACGAAACGTTTATGTAGATTATTTGCAATCATTACTCCCATACTAATTATCCAATATATATATTGATGTGAATTAACCATAAGTGCACTTATGTATACGCAAAAACTTTATTGTATCCGTATTAATTGTCTAGGTTTCTGTTTCTGGTAAACTATCATAATATCTTTCAATAATGTTAATGAAAAAAAGCAAATACTGTATATAATCTTGATAATAATATATAAAAATGAATGTTTGTCTGTATGTCCTTTATACAATCGTAAACTATACATTTGATCATGTGATGATCTTTAGCAAAGTTGTTGTGCATAAGCCAAAGAAGGTTTCCGAGTTGGTTCATAATTGGACCCGGTAGGTGGCGCTGCTGTCGGCATATCGATTGAAGCTTTTCCGGGTAGGACAACGTCTGCCGGGATAGCTAGTATATTATAAAAATTACTGCTGGAAATGTCTATAAGAATAATGTTATTTGGTAGCGGAGTAGCTAAGGCAATCGCGTCTTATTCTAATTTTGTGGATCCGTTTCCTTGTGCCGCTTAGTCAGAATTTCGGGCTTTTTTATTGTTAGCGCTAGGGAATGTATTTTCGCATCCTCTCGATCCCCGGGGGAGGTCACCGAGAGGTATGTGGCACTTCCGACGGCCAAGGCTGCACACAAGCTTCTGATGATAGAAGAAGTTGCAAGCACCGACTGCCAGACTACCCATTAAACTTTTCAGCGTCCCTCCGCATCGTAAATCCTGTGCCACGGGACCGTATAAATCATGGGTATGATCTGCTGTAATGCCTCGATGCAAGCCAACATGTAAGGGTGCCCTAGGACCAGGACACTGACCTAACGTATATATTGTTATAATTACCATATGGTGGTAATAAATGTATGGTCACCAATAAAATGTGACCGTGAAGTACAAATATCGTAATAAAACATGTGTATCAAGATTACCGATGACGTGTGAAATCCGTCTCGTTCAAACTTGGCAAGTATACTTGTGCAGCAGTGGGCCATTTGTGCTCTTATATTGTATAGCCTTTATTCAGTCATGGCTACTGTGCACGTTTGTCGATCTACATATAATAACTTTTCTCCTGTTTAATGTACTCGATGATTAGGCTTTTTGTTAAGGTCTATGAACTTTAACAATTCAAATTAGATGTTAAATCGGATAGTGGCAAATTTATAACCTATTGTTAGTTGACGTATCAATGCACGTAATTACATTTCCATACTTTGTATCGTGAAGAGCGTTAATTTAGTATCTCATTTCACATTATGTACTTTTGCATAACATAGTATGGGGATAACAAATCTATTCCAGAATAAATTTATATACCTTGATCGCCAATATGTAGCCGGCAAAAGTATAATTAATAAAACATTGCAATTCACTTAATATTTTACTATTAAAATATTATGTGTTATGTATCTAATAGCTTATTAGATACTCCTTTCTATTAGCCTCTATTAGATACATGACACATTCAAATTTCAAATAGAAAATGACCTTGCTTATCATCTTACTTTTGAATTCGCGACACATTAGTTTGGTGACGTCATAACTTATTGTAGTAGTAGATTGTTTGTTTAGTGTACAATGTGTGAATTGTAGTAGGTTTTTTAAATTTGTATATTTCAAGATAATATACAGAACGTGTTCGAAAAAATTATACATGACATACATATTAACAGGCATGTTTCCCATAGACGTAGGCAGAAACGATGGACCGTCATTTACTTGAATTTTAGGACAAACATTTTGCTTCATCAACTTTAAACAAAATTATAAAATCCCATTTTTAAAAGGAAAGTCAGGTCTCCGGGAAATTAAGATCATGTGGGATACATATTACTGAGGTTATTTTGTTTAAACATTTGGGTACCACATTATACTGATTTAGAAACCCGATACAGAGTGTCAACATGACCTAGTCAAAGATTATGTATTACACCACCATCATTTAGGGAAAGAGTATGAAAATCAGCGTAGTGTAACCGCTCCTGTTTTATATTATTGACCAGAGAACTAAGCAATAGGTGCCTGTTAAAGCATATTATTCGCAATTTAACATCGATGTTCTTCATTGATAGGGTGCACTGACTCCTGGCGAGTCCGTTTGATTTTTTGCCGGCCGCAAGCCACGAAATCGGCTGACAGTGACATGACGCGTCCATCTAACATTAATGTGCAAATCCGAACACCTCCCAGACATGAAACGTCAAAACAGTACTTTTAAATCAACTAACATTATAATGGATAAGTTTAACACCGTGTCTTTGACGCCTACCGTTAATTTATAAGCTTGTGATGTTCGATTAAAACGGACATGTACAACTATCACTTAACAAATTTATTGTAATTGATTGATTACGTTTATTTTAATATACCTACTAATGCTTACTATGCGGTTTTTTTTAATAATTTCGAGAAATGAGATGCATACCACAAACAAATGATCCCATTGGTCACCGGTACCCGCTGGATGAGGAAGGGGGAAGACAGGTATGAGTGGCGCCGTCTTGGAGAGGCCTACGTCCAGCAGTGGACTGCAATTGGCTGACGACAACGCACTCGCCTTTCGAATGGCACGGGTTCGAATCCACTAAGACAGTTTTCTGACCTAAAGTGCATATTGTTACAATTACCACTTGTCAACGGTGAAGGAAAACATCGCGATGAAATCTGCACATCGAAATAGCGCCGATGTTTGAAACCCGCCAACCGTGGACAAAGTTAGTGGGAATACAGTCCGTTCCTCTATAATTCTAGAGACGTACAAGGCCAGCAGTGGAACGTTTAGGGGATGTTATCTATACATATATAATTTTTAGGATTCGCTCGCAAGTTCGCCCACGGTGGACGGGTGGCAAATATCACCTGGCCACTTTATACCGCTCCGAAAAACATTCCCGCGAGATTCGGGAATTTGCTATCGATTAGTGATAACCGCAATCTCGAACAAACAATCTTAAAAAAAATTAAAAATAAAAGATTACAAAGTTTTACAATTTTATAATATTATAGATAGACTGAATTAATTTTGCGAAACTACTGGGGCTAAGACCATGGAAATTTGCATGCGGGTTCCTTCTATGCTAGTTTCGTTTTGCAGGCGATATATTGTTGTTAGCCCCATCGGTTAGTACTATACGTAAGTTTTTATGTATCTGTGAAAAATATGCCTCAATTCATATACTTATTTATAATACTAAAAAAGCGACTTTTGGTTTTTAAAACAAAGCGTCAGACATATATAGACATTCCAGTGGTGACTTTGAATGGTATGCAGTTAAATCGTGTTACGAAGTTAAATATTTAGAGCATATTGTCAATGAAAATTTGAATGATGATGATGACATTGAGCGGAGGGCGCTAGTAGTGCGGGAGAATATGTTGATCCGGAGGTTTGCACACTGTTCGACAGAAGTCAAAATACCATTATCTAGAGTATATTGGCAATCTTTTTATGCCAGCAGACTCTGGATCAACTATACGCTGAGAGCTGTTAGTGCCATCCGTCTTCAATATAATAACATCTTCAGGATGCTGCTGGGGCTGCCTCGATCCTGCAGTGCGTCCACAATGTTCGCTGAGACACGTACTCTGATGACTTTTACGCCATCAGGTGTAAGAAAGCCGCGTCTTTACTGTTCAGAGTCCGAGCTACCACCAGCAGTATCCTGAGGGTGTTTACAGAGAGAATGGTCTCCCCTTTCCTTCGATACTGGGTGAGGCTACTTGTCTAGTATCGATGGATTTGGGGGGGGATTCTTTCTGCTTTTGTGTTCTGTTGAGTCCGTCCTACTAACGTAGACATCATGTTTGTCACTAACAAATGGATGTAATATCTGAAATGCAAATAAATTATTATTCACATATTTATTTTATTTTCAAATCTTTTACTTCTTTTAAATCTATACATATTTATATATATATATTAGGTTGGGGAAAAAGTTTCTTCGCATTTTATATAAAAAAAAATTATTAAGTTTATTTACATTTGACTAAAGTATGTTGGTACCATTTTGTTGGATAACTTTTTGTGCCATCTTGTAGGCAGGGACGTGATCCCATTGCTAAAAAAATTTTGGGACTTCTGTTCAAAAAACTGCGACAAGTGGTTTTGGCAGTCCTCTCGTGATGTTAACCTGACACTGCCTAAGGAATTCTGCAGAGACCGAAACAGGTGAAAATCTAAAGGTGCAAGGTCAGGACTCTATGGCGGATGCATTAACACCTCCCAGCCAAACTCTCGTAATTTTTGCTAACTGGCTAAAGATTGTGAGGTCTAGCGTTATCATGGTGAAAAACCACACCCCTTCTGTTGATTTATTCCGGCCGCTTTCTCTCAACTTTTTGCTTTAATCTCATCAGTTGTTCGCAGTACAGTTCTGAATCAATGATCCTGCCTGGCGGTAACAGCTCGTAATGAATAATGCCCTTCCAATCCCACCATACACACACATCACCTTGTTGCGAGTTAACCCGGGCTTCGCCACAGTCTGTGAAGCCTGACCGGCCTTTGACCACGATCTTTTTCGCACGTTGTTGTCGTATGTGATCCACTTTACATCAACAGTTATCAGCTTCTTCAAAAATGGTTCGGTTTCATTACGTCGTAATAAAGAATCACAAATGAGTACACGGTTCATTAGGTTTCTTTCAGTGAGCTCATGAGGCACCCAAATATCGATCTTTTTTGTGTACCCAGCTTTTTTTAAATGCGCCAAAACCGTTTTGTGGTCAATTCCCAGTTCTCCAGCTACACCGTAACTACTAATATGCCGATCTTGCTCCACTTTTTCAAAAATGGCATCAATTTTGTCCGTAACAGGGCGACCAGAGTGACGTGCATCTTTGATATCAAAATTTCCGGATTGAAAACGCTTAAACCAAATTTGCGCTACTCTCACAAATACTGCATTAGGTCCAGAAACATCACAAAATTTTTTCGCGGCTTGTGTTGCATTTTTACCTTTTTTGTAGTAAAATTTTAAAATGTATCGAATTTCTTCATTAGATTAACTCATTTTAACAATAATAAAAACAAATGAAAATCACACATTTTCCTAATTTGAATTTGGAATTGTCTTCTTTAAAATTACAACTTTTTATTGATACTAAAACCAGCCAGATACAAATGGTATAGCCAAAAAGATCTTATTAAAAGTTCATACATACTATATGAGAAAAGCCTTTTTTCTCAACCTATTATATATATATATAAAACAAACTCGTGTTAGACATATCATTTATAACTCAAGAACGGCAGGATCAATTTTTTTGATTTTTGTGTTTTTGGAATTGTCTTCGTCCGGAATAGGATAATAGTATTAAAATATGTTATTTATCAATAAAAAAAATATCATTTTTAAAAAATCAAAACATCAGTCTAGCCATTCATTTGTTATGATCTTTTCCGGCCGATTTCGGTAATGGTGACTGCATTTAAACTCATTTTCATTTATCTGATTTAGGTGGATTATTGTGTGTGTTCAAGTGAGTCCCGGGATGGTTTAGATTCAAATTTGAACCAGGTACTTAGATGGCGCTGCAATCGGGTTCCAGGATTTTGTGTGCTCAAGTGGCTTCCGGGATGGTTTAGATTTACAATTGGACCCGGTAGGTGGCGCTGCTGAACACCTCTTTAACAGTGGGATCGATTTTGATGAATTTTTTTGTGTTTTTTCAAGTAGATTCGAGAATCGTTTAGATTAACAAGTGGTCCCGGTTGGTGGCGCTGTAATCGGTTTCTAGATTTTTATTTTTTAAGGGCAAGACGACGTCTGCCGGATACAGCTAGTATCTTATAAAATATATACATTTATTTATGAAAAACTGATTTTTGCCGGCAGTGGGGCCTACGGTCCAGGCTACCGATGGTTAAGGCTCCAGAGGCAGGAATCTCCTCACTATACGGGCCGCGTACAGCAGGGCTGCTTTCTGCATCTTACCCTTCACCCAAATACCAAGCGAGAGCCTTTCAAGGTGGCGGTCAAGGCTATTTGCTATTAGTATTACTATCCACATGGCAGTAACCTCGTGAGCAAGATCAATATACTTTATTTGTTTTTCTTTCTCGACTTATATTAAATTAAATTAATAATAGTATTTTAAATTATTATACTGTATGTGCGCCTTAAGAGGGTGAAAAAGGGGAGGAAAGTTTGTATGAAAATCCGTCATTTCGGAACTAAGAAGCGCGAAATTTTACATACCTGCTTCTGTTTAGAAATAAATGTACACGTGTATTGGCGTTTTTGGGTATTCAGCCCCTGCCTAATGGGTTAAAAAAATGTAGAAAGGTTGCTCAAACTCCTCAAACTATGACTATTTTTAGTGTACACGGTCGAAGCCACGAGTAACACCTATTTATGGGATAAAAAGCACCTTATATTTATTGGTATATCTACAGATAAGATGTGTAAAGTTGAATGAAACCACAATTTGTATAATCTAATCTCTTACAAACAATACGGTACTTAAGAGATAAGTGTTCCGCCGTCTGTTCATCCGGATTAATTGACGTGCTTCACGGTAACGTTGTGGCGGCTAATTATTTACCTATAAGGTTGACTCAGAAACGGACCGCCTAAAGGCTGTGTCATAATGGCGTACTGGCGATATGGGATATTAATTTTGGAAAGAAGATAAAGGCCGCATGCAACTTTAAAAAGGTATTAACATCATTATGTTGTGTTTTTTTTTTCAGGCGGGGGAAATGCGTTTCGCACATACCGGGTCCTTTGCTAGGGATTAGACCGTTGTTGATCGTGGAGGCTTTCCACTGAGGCAATCCAAACAATAATCAACCGGCTTGTGTGGAGACTCGACTAATCAATACCCCACTAAAACCACCCTCCTCCCATGTGCCCCGCGCTTATGGCAGGAAAGGCGTGAGATACAGAACGTAGTTACGCCCACACCGATCCTAGCGCACAAGTGCTTGAGAATGCCCCGGGAGAGGCAAACTCACTTCATCAACAGGGGTGAAGACTCCTCTGCTCCCTAGATGCTAGAGGCCCCCCCCCCCTGCAGCGGTATTTCAGGGAGGGAGGTCATGCGCCTCCGGGCACCCGACTGACGTCGGCGCCCGCGAGACGCATGCGCACTACCATCTCTCTCCCTATATTGGAGTTTTCATTATGTTGTGTGTACCAAGTCACTTCAAGTTATTTATTCATATGTATTTTTAAAATAAATTTTGTATTGCAATATAATATAGGTTTGTTCCAAGACGATTTAATGCCAATCAAAAGTCAGACGTATGCACGTCATAATTTTTCTCTTTAGAAAAAAGTGCGTCGCACAGTTTGCTGTATTATTTTAAAAATGTAGCAAACTGTGCGACGCTTTTATTTTAATAATATTAAGTGATCTTTTATAATACGATTTATCGTATTATAAGGTCATGATGACATATAATATGCCAAAAAATAAATATTTGTCCAGTCGTATAATTCAGGTAAGAATTTTACCCGTTTTAGTCAGATCGAGTACAGGGGGAACCAGGCTGCGTTATATTTCAATTTTATTGATTATATCTAATTATCATATTTATACGTGAATATGTAAGTAAAAAACCTAGGAGTCATATTTGATAGAGAACTATCTTGGCGACCTCACAACCGAATTGAGTCGACGTCTCTTCGCCTCTTCGAAATCCCTCGGGAGGTTGAAAAACTTCCTACCCATAGCCACCAAAGTTAAGCTTGCAGAGGCCTTACTACTCCCCATTCTTGATTATGCTGACGCCAGCTATATTGATTTGACGCAAGAGCAACTTAATAAACTTGAGCGCCTCCAAAATTTTTGTATAAGGTTCATATTAGGGTTATGCAAATATTACCACGTCTCTGAGTTTCGTAAAAAACTCAAATTCGTTTTCGCCGGAATACTCATATTTTTTTACTCCTTTACAGTGTGTTGTTTATCTCTACAACCCCGTATTATCTCAAAGAACGCTTTGAATTCATCTCTTCTCACAATTTACGACCTTCTACGAATCTTACACTTAATACTCCCAAACATTATTCATCTTTTTACAATAATTCTTTTACTGTACAGGCTATTCGACTCTGGAATGAGCTACCTGTTACTGTTAGACAAGCTAAATCACTAACAATATTTAAGAACATGCCAAAAAAGCACTACCTGCAACATAGTGATGTCTGATATTTTTACGTATATTTATGTATATATATATATATATATATATATTTATGCATGTAATATCAGTAGGTGTATTTATATATGTCTATTAAGTATAATTTTACTTATATAATAATTTACATACTTATATGTTTATAAATGAATAAAATATATGTTATGTAAGTAACTGCATATCCTCTAATATTTATGCATACCACCTTTGACCTATATAATCTGTATTATTCCTGTCACGGGTTGTCTGGAAGAGATTGCTTATAGCGATAAGACCGCCCATTGTGCACATTTAGAATATTTTTAGTTTTCTGTAACGGTGTACAATAAAGTGTTATCTATCTCTCTATCTATGTTTCTAGAATAAACCAGAAAAACATAAACAATCTTGGAATCTGCACCAAAAAGTTATTATTTTGGCTAATACAGTTTGTTACTGGCCATAATATACTATTTTTAAATATGGAACATTCTTCTTTTTTTTTGTTATTTTTATCTGTATATTTTTCTTCTCCATTAAAATCCAGTTTTTTTTTTAATTTAATTATTTACAGTCCGATTAATTATTTAATATTTAAAGAAGTGTTTAACAGACACTGTATTTTAGATGCATAGCTATATCGTTCTCACTTGCATCTACAATCAACAATTTATTTATTTTTTCATAATAATAGATTCAAATAAATTACGTGCTTCGTATAGAACAAAGAAACAAATCTCCAATGTATAAGAGCCCGTACAATACTCGTAGAGCACTCGTTTTGTGCTGTTTAACATGACTTGTGACTATCAGTTAGCCCACCTTATACGCAGTAGCCCACTGACAGGTACTGTTAACTGTTACAATTAAATCACATAATCATTACTATTTATGTTTCATTTATTTTTATACGGTTTTTTTTCTTACGTAAACTTTAAAAACTGCGTCCACAGTGCAGCTCTGTGTATGGTATTATAAAATTTAGCAAAAATTATTCACCGATCAGTTAAAATTGCAAATTTCATTATATAACATTTATTAGAATATTAAAAACAGCTAATACCTGTAAAACCGTAACAAGCAACAACCAGCTGCAAATAAATATTTAAATGAGTTCTTTGTAATTATCTAAACTTTGATAATTTTGTTTTGATATGTCAATTAAAACCAGTTTGTAAATATACCTTCACTGGAGCATTTCTTGAGTCCTACAAAATGTAGCTACATCTTGTTTTTGGATTAATATTTTATGAATGCTATTCCAATTTCCGGAATAAATAATGTTTTCTATTGCTGAAGTACAACGGCCTTTAACGGCCTCTGCGGTTGAGCGGGCTAAGCCTTTGCCGGCTTACCTCACTGCAAAGCAGAGGCTCCGGGTTCGATTCCTGGTATAGTAAATTTCGGAAACGTATTTTCTCCGTTGTTTACTATGGTCTGGGGTCTGGGATCAGCCCCAGAGTGGTCCGTTGTATATTACCCATAACACAAGCGTAACTTGCTTAATTTGGGGATATACAGTGTGTCTGCCGATTAATTAAAAAAAAAAACACTAACAGACTAACAACCCAACTGGTGGAAAGTGGTTATCGTCACCTATGGATATTTTCAACATTAGGGGGTGCTATCAACGGGATTGTGGGTCTCAAATCTCAACGTAATTACACCTTTTTATAGGAACTCAATCGTAGTGCTGTGGGAAAACCTTGGCTAAAAACTAATTCCAAGCTGTTGAGTATAGATACGCATAGAAGCGATTTTGAAAATCATGCCTCTGGTAGCTGGTACATAGTTTACAATTAAATTATAATTATAAATGATTTATATAATATTTTGAAACGTACACAACTACTTATTATCTTTATGCTACTAAATATCTAATTAGCCATTGAATTTATTATACAATTTAATGCACAAATAAGTTAAAGTATTTACAAGAAATGGAAAGAGTACTTTGATTTTGCGTCCAGAGCAAAGGGCATACGGTATAGAACATTGCAAAGCGAGCCTCCTTGTATTCCCTGATTTGCTAATACTAGCTATGAAAGAAGGCTTTGTGTCTTAGCTCATGGATTGCGCTCCAGTCACATTCCATTAAATAATTTCTATCGTTTTCTGGGAAGGAGCAATACTCCAAATTGTCTGCAATGCAACATAGTGGAAGACGTACAGCATTTGTTAGTGGAATGTGTTCGGACCAGAGACGGTAGGAAGGGGCTGGTGGATGCTCTGGAAATTAATTTGATGGACGTAGGTGTTTTCCAGAGCATTTTGTCGCGGTCACAGTCTGCTGGGGCTCTTTTAATTTATTAAATACTGAAACAATTGATATAAATTTGTGTAATTGTATGATTAGGGTAAGATGAGGCTGATATGGTGGCATCATCACCAAAAGCCCCTAAATAAATTAGATAATAAAAAATAATAGAAAAATAAGTTAGTCCATTAGCGAATTTTACTTTGATTTTGCTCAAAGCAATAAGTAGCGAAATGACCTTATTTTATTTATCAAATATTCCTTCTCTTCGTTACTTTAATCTCGGAGTGTCCATTAGACAGTGATTGATGCTAATGTGATCCTACTGATGTTTTTAGATTGTCTGTTGGGTGGTTACTGGTTATACAAATAATAAATAATACTTCATCACTGATTGATATCTAAGTAATTGAATGAATGTTTTGGCTCGTTTAAAAGAAAAAAATCTTTATCATCAGATATAGAATGGCGGTATCAGATAAATCCAAAAATATGAATTAAAGTAAGGATAAAACTTTTAATTCATATTATTATAAATTAACAACTCTAAACCTGCATAACCTAATATAATCTCAAGCACGTTGTATAACTACAGTAATAGTTGATAGTATAGCTTTCCTATTATGGGCGGTAACTGCTCAGGACCATTCTTCGGGTCGTGAGGTCACGAACGAGTCCATTGTAAACTACTACTCATTATAAATTTACTATTATGTACTATTTAATCTATAATATTATAAATTCTAAACATGCCGTATCTGTACATTGAGAGTAAAAATAAACAACTGGAATAGGTTATATAAACGGTGGAGAACACGCTGCAATTATTTTTAGGTTTCTTGTCTGTTTGTTCGGAATTCACGTAAAAACTACTAGACCGATTTAGATGTTGTTTTTGCTGATCGCAGGTAATTCTTAGACTTAAACTTTGCACTACTTTTATATTAGGAATCCCGCAGGAATTTTTTGGGAATTATTTAAAATGGCCTAATTAAAAAAATCGAATTGAAAAAAAATATCTCGAGAATTCCGCGGGAATTTTGCCGGGTGTGGTTTATAGTTGATCGGGTGCGTAAAAATTAGCTTATTCCGACACAGTTTTCACGAAAACGATAGCTTACATTCTTTTTCAAATGCTGTGATACTTTGTGTGCCAAAATCCCGTGGGAATTTCAAGTCAACATGAATGAATGAAGCGTGAAAAAAGTCGCGAACATATCCCAGAATTAAAAAAATACCCTCGCATCTTAAAATTAAATAAGATAGTAGTCAGGCATAAACATGTTGCACGGTATTTATTACTCTGTAATATACACTCCCGGAAAGATTTTTTTAAAGCATATTAAGTCCTACTGTGTGAAAATGTAGTCGATTTCGAATTTAGAAGGCATGTCACGGTAGAAAATAATATAGTAAGTAGTACGAGGACTTTCCACGTGACTTTAACGTACATTACAATTCGGTATAATTATAATATCAGACCACTATTGGGGCCTTACTATTTTTTTAAATTGAACCAATGGTATATCCGTCACAATATACCAACATATTATAACAATACAATATGGGTTTCACACATCGATTATTTCAATGTGTGGACGACAATATTGTTCTTTAACGTAAACACGTTGTTATTGTAAGAATGCGGTCACTTGGTCAGAAAAACTGCCTAAGCGCTATATCCTAGCCGCCCAGGATTTGAACCCACATCACTTGAATGCGACGTTCATGCGTTTGCCAACAAGCTAGCATGTCTTAAGATAACTACTTTAGTTCAAATAAAATAACCTATTTTCATCTCCAATCTCTAGAGATTAGAGATGAAAATAGGTGTTGATATTAAAATTATATGTTGCCAATCAAGACTGGCAACATATTAGCACAATATAACATAACATATCAAATTCCTGAAATGCTACAAACATACTTTAACTCAATATGAATGAGGCCGTTGATCTCCGAAATCTCCAGGCTTTAAAGAAGCTATCATAACATAGTCACCTTCACGTTTACAAATATCGCAAGTAGAGCTACAGAAAGACCCACTATTAATATAACTTCCATTTATTAAAACAAACCTATATCTGTTTATTATAGTTCAGATGTTAAAGATGTTATTAGTTTAGCTCGAGACAACTGCTAGTAATAAGAGCCACATTGGGTTAATGATCGAGCAATGGAGGGTGCGCAACTCGGCCGAAGAAAGTAGGCTTTGCGACATATATATCCAAGCCGAACATCTTCTAGAAATTATTACTTATCACGTAAACACTATATTTCATGACGTAAAAAAATGGTTTTCAAAAAAGTAAATAGCAGGTGAGAGTAAAGTTCAAGATTTATGATTATTTTATTTATACTGACTACTATGGTTTTGTATGCTCCTTCGTTCACTGGTCTGTAATCCGCGTCTGTAACACTCAGGAACTCTTATAATATCCGGGTTAAAAATAGTGTAATGTACGTATGTATTTTTGTATGTTATGACTACATATATTTAGAGTTTTATGCAAATATCTATTTATAAATTTTATCAACATTGTATAGCAATATATGTAGAACACATTTTATTGCAAATTTTCATTAACATAAACCTAGTACATTTAAAGAAAAAGTCAACATACATAAGTATATAATATAAACCGGCGGTCACACCAATGTGTGGACATGAAGATTTTTATAATTATATTATGTGTAGTAATATTTATAATATAAAAATATGTTTTGACACAAGCGACATAAGTCGCTTACTATAGATTTTCTGACAGAGTTTTGATTCTTATTATGATCATCCTAGAGTCAAACCTCGGTTACATAGCATTCGCGTAGAAGCCCGGGGTCCGTTTTGTAGTAAACTTTTAGACCGGCAGCGAACGGTGGCTTCCGTAAGGTGGTACATCACACGCTTGAAAATAACCCTTGTTAGAAAACTTCGTTCTCTCAAATGGTTATATATATTGTTTAATTATGACATCGTAACTGCTATATCAAAATATGAAGTCAAAATAATATTTGATAAGTTTTGAGTTCTTAAAACAATAGTCGTTGACCAGTTACATAAAATGGAGGTGTAAATTTATCAACCATTTTTGATTACGAAAATTTGGTCTTGGTGCTAATAATACCATCCATATGTTTACAAGTTAGGAATATGGAATTAACATTTTTTGATGATGACGTACATTTTCAGCGAAAATGTCATAAGTATCATATAGTTATAAAAACATGTTTTATGGAAAGATATATTTGTAAAAGCCAATTTAGTTAGACAAAAATTTAATAAGAAGTTTTGGTTGTCATTTAAGTTTGTTCGATAAGGTTTTGGGTGTGGTATTAAGACACAAAATTTGAACGTGCCTAAATGTATACTACATATACTTACTATGAAAACTTATATTTCTTTTTTGTAGACTAGGACTCTATGGATTAAGGCAATGTGTCTATATTGCGGTTGCATTACAATCTTTTTCCATGGTTAAAACATATAAATGATGGATACAAAGCAAACTGAATCCGGAAAGGAAATTCATATGTAGGTACATGAAATTATACAAATAATGTTTCGATCGAGAAGAATGCCAGTACAAGGAAACTACCATAAAAAACTGGGCAAACGAACTATGTAGGGATTTGCAGAGGTGACAAACTTCCACTATTTTCATAATTTTACTAAGCAACCACAAAAATCATTTAATCAAAATATCTTAAAAATAGTCTGGTTCAAATTAATTTTCATTTCACTCGTACTACTATGTATTAAATTGAAAAAAAACATGAGACTTCAATTACATATATGTCAACAGCAACCCCCACTTTTTAATTGTTTCAAGGTTTTACTACAGCATGGTGTAACGCCATATAACTTACAGATTCCTGTTAAATTTTATTTATATAAAAATAGCATAGAATATACTTTATTGTACAATAAAATGAATGAAACAAAACACTAAAACAGCTTAGAATTAATAACGGCCGTCTTATCGCTGACAGCGATCTCTTCCAGACAACCTTGGAATAGGGAGAGAAATATGGCATAAAAGCTACTACTACCAACGTGCTGCTACTCTCAAAGGGGGACTAGTACCTGGCTCTTACTTACTTACTACTCCAGACCAGGGGTGGTGGCCATCCAAACGTGCAAATGGATGACTAAAACATAATGGTTCTATGTTTACCAAAATGGCTATACAGCCCTAATTACGTCAACGCGGTCGTCATTTATTTATTAGCGTTATTTTGCATATAAATCTTTGATATATTAAGTAAACAGAACAGGCGTCATACAATCTTTACAATAAAAAGTGACAAGTGTAACAATAGGTGTATTTCTATTCAAAGTCATTCTGTCTTATCTGAATCGGTGAAATCTTTAGTTAATGATGCTCATTTGTATATACCACTGTGTATGGAAAGAAGAACGTGTCACGAACGTTATAGCGATTGTTATTTTCAAAGACATCAACGCGCTCTATAACTTTAATGGTTTAAAAAAAATGATTTTATTGATATTTTTTCAGCGGAAATTAAAAGGAAAACGGCACAACAAATTCTCTACCTAGACATATTTTCCTGTGTATTCCTTTTTTCTTTTCATAAAGATTGGCATCAACATCTTATTGCACCAGTTAATGATGAAGAATTGCAATTGCGACGAGCCCGCGTCGCTCCGTTGCGGTTTCCGCTAAATGCCATTGTGTTGCACTGCTATCCCAGATACGTCTGTTTACGTGACTGTTATAACTGACATTGATACATCAAGCGGAAGTTTTATAAAATATACTATAAATATCTTAAAATATTGTTACAACTTAGGTCCTGACAAAGACAAATTCCGCATACAGATCTGTAAAAGCACATTTTATTACCTGTCGGCATTTGAACTCATTGTAATCCTTTTATGATCGTCTTCTTTTGTTGACTTATTTATTGCCATATGTTTCTAGTTATTGTAGAGAACAGCCTATTGTTCTATTGTACTCGTTTACGGCCGCTTGCAGGCTGCATCATTAGCCAGGTGTTGCAGATTACGATTACAAGCTAATTCTAGGAAATTGGGTCGACGTTGCCGGGCGGGCACATTTGCATTTGTGAAGTATAAAACGACGGCCTGATTGAGAGAGGGATGAGTTGAGCGACAACTACGATCAAGGCGTGACGTGTGTACATTCGGGAATCTAATATTAACGGACTTTGCGCGTTTTATTGAATTACGACCTTCTGCATTACATTTAGATTTGTTGTGTTCGGTTATATTTGTGCCTGTGTTATACGTGTTTGTATAGTTCTAATAAACTCTATAATAATTCTAACGGCATTTTAATTCGAGTCCCGCTAACGCGTAACAATATTAATAAATAATTGAATATTCGACAGTCACCACTTATCCCATATTGTCCCACTCCAAGTCCTTATTCAGGCAGTGTGTACAACGCTGTCATCACATAAGAAAAACCGTATACCAACAGTTTATCAACAGTTTAATAAATATCGATTAAAAAAAGATATTTAATGTAATGGTGTACGGTAATGGTATATATGTTTATCAAATTGACCGACGCTTTTGGTCATTATTCATAATGATCGGTCCATATAAATAATGCCCGATTAATCAAATTGCCCATAACATATATATATGTGACTTTTTCAAGTAGACCTTCAGAGCCAAATCCTAAACTAAACTAAATAAGAAATAGCGAAAAACGCTCAAAGGAGTCTCGGGCCGATTTTGACGAAAACTAAAGTGGTATCATTAGATTTATAAAAAATTAATTATCCTAGTCAGGAATTGAATCGGGTGATTTGTAAAAAATAACATCCTGTATTATTACACCAGTACATACGAGTAGCTTGTAAGGATCAATTTCTATGAAGGAATGCCAAACGGCAAACCAAGGAAAAGGGTTGAGTTGAACAAAATTTTCTATTTTCCATACATTAATCAAACATCAAATTGCACTGGAAATTTGGCCGCACGTCATTTGAATGAAATCAATATTTACCCGTTGACTAACTTAATTGAAAACGTGTGTTTATTAATTTATAAAATTGTCTATTAAAAATAGAATAATTTTCATCATTTTCCTACTGAATAACATGAGGCGAGTTTTAATTAATGTATGGAAAATAGAAAATTTTATTAAAAAGAATCTCCCCTTGATTTCCCGTTTTACATGCCTTCACAGAAATTGATTCTGACAAGCTACACTACGATTTGGTATAACAATATAGAAAGTGTTTATTTTTTCAAAATCAGCCGATTCGGTTGCTGACAAGGGTATTTGATTTTTCAAAAATATAATGTTACCACTCCAGTTATCGTCAAAATCGACCTCGAGATTCCTTTGTATGTTTTTGGCTATAGTATAGTTTAGGATTTGGCCCTGAAGGCCCACTTGGAAAATTCACCTGTATATATGTAGGTACAGATTGTCTATACCTATTTTAAAACGTCATTTTTATATGGCTCTAAGTATTCAAAAAATATGAGAAGTTGTTGTTTAGATAACCTTTTAACCCGGAAATGAATGATTTACTCTTGAGCCTTCAGGCTACATAGGTATACTGCATTTCAATAGACTTTTTTAAAATGTAAACAATCTTTCTCACCTTTTATTCCAGTTTATATATAATTTCTGGATATTTGGTGGAAGTTATTTCTGGTTAGTAAAGCAGTTATTACGCTACGTTGTTTTTGTGATCATTTTTCTAAACCAGAGAAGGACAATAAAAAAAAAATAGAATCTTTAGCTAGGCATCCGCTACCTTCTGTACCGGGTCCTTAAATGAATGTAAAATAATAGTTTATGGCTGTAGTTTATTGAAAAATTGACCGATAAATGAAAAAATCAAGCAATAAGTTATAAAAACTTAAAACCTAACCTGACTCTATATACATATAGATGATATCTACATTAAATGAAATTAAGAAACAGTATATTTACACTTATAAAATATAATTGTTTAAATTTTACAATTATAAAATTACATATAATTGAATAATTCGTAAATAAATTCATAAATTTCGTTCATATATGAACGAAATTTAGGTGATTACTTAAAAATTAAAACCCAGTTTAGAATTTAAAAAAATGTATATTATTATTGTTTACGTTTTTTGAAAATTCCATGAAGATGTTTTTTATTCGTCGTCAAGATCCAACACGCGATTTGTAGATGATTACAATAAACGACGCTTCACAATTTCATAACTTTAATTGACATTGTACGTAGTCGAGTTAACACAGAAACTGTTTCGTAAATATTTTATTAATAAACATTTTACTCAGCCTGGTTTTTAAATATAGAAATGCGTAAAATATTATAATGGTAATTAAAATTATCCATAATTATTTATTATATTTTAAAAGATAATTGGCTAGTTTTACACTGTTTCGTGATTCAAGTATTATTTTTTAATGAAAGTCGTCATATGTTAATATCTCTTAGAAATCGTTGAATCACAAAAATTTTTGACGAAGAATTTTGTCGGGACCAAAATATGGCTGAATTCTTCCAATTAATTCAAATTTCCTCTAGGAATAATGTATAATTTCTTAAGCGAAAATATACGATTATGCATTTGAATCTAGGCAAGGTAAATTTCGTAAAGAACTTGTCCGTTATCATGAAATTAGCTCCTTAACATTTACACGTTAAAAGTAGGATACTTTTATCCCAACAAATGAAATAGTTTCCGTGGGATACGGAATTTAAATCATTGTTTTATCATTATTTTACTCTTTTTAATGCTAGTAAAAAAGAAAAATCACGTAGATGAAAACAAAAAGCCGTCGTCGGAAAACACAAAACGTATCGACCCGTCGCTTTTTCGATGTCAACAAATTTACTAATCAAATAATCATCTAATTTCCCAATGAATTACACCGCGTCGTGATCACACCGTCGTCGTGCACTTTCACGGGAAATAGTCCATTCCTAACCCAGATTTCCGAGGCCTTGTCTAATGCAACAAAAAAAAAGTAAAGCGGGCACCACTTTCTATAGAATGTCCATAGAATCTCGTTATTCACAATAGACTTAGTTAAATCAGCGTGAAGTTCTTTTTATTGCAATGTATACAAAAAAAGATATTTTTCACACGTTCCAAAGGAACTAAAATTACATTACAGTACTCAATTCAATATGTTTAAAATAATACAGCTTAACCCTAATATATTATATATTCATTTATTCGGCCAAACTTCAAATTTATTATATCGGATAGAAATAAATCTATTTTCCGGAATGAACGAACAACCATACAAATTTATTGGCATATCTCTCTTTTCTTTCATCTTCTCCTAATTATTTGGGGTCGGCACAATACGTCTTTTCCTTCTATAATCCTTTATTCTGACATACATTCTCAGTCACGCCACAAATCATCATGTCTTGCTTCATCATCATTCATCGTCATCCTTCCTTCCATCCATCACCTTTTTGGTCTGCTTTACATGTATGAATAACTAAAATTATCGTTCATTCCAAATCAATTTCTCTTAACAGGAACTTTCCCAAAAAGATCTTCTAGCAAGGCAGTATGGAATTATGGTAGTTTTACGGATAGCGGTATAAACGATTACTGTCGTAATTATTTATTTATGGAAACACGGCATGCTAACAATTCAGAAAAAATGTGTAAATTAATATGTATATAAATGTTACAGGTTGTGCGAATCCGTTAGTTGTAGGCACGCACAAATCTCGCAGAACATGTATATCAAGTGTCAAACATCTTCCTATGAATGAATTAGGTATAATACTAAAAGCTAACAAAACAAACATTAATAGCAAAATTTAAAAAAAAATATTAGAAAAAAGCCAAATTTAAAAATCTATCTAAATTATTTCATATATGCGAAATTTTTAAACATATTATAACCTCTCTTAAGACGATTTTAGACCGTTTAATATTTTCTTTCAATTTAGATGAATCAACTAACCTGCTTCATATAAACAAAAACTTAAATCTTTCAACGTAAGAAAGACACAGAACTGAAAGGACACGACGGTATACAATGGTATACCGTTGTGTCCTTTCAGTTCTGTGTCTTTCAACCAAATTCATTCAATTGGTTTACTCATCTAATATCAGCATTACGAGAGTTATTCAACCATTCGATTAGTAAGTCACCATCTATAGACCAAAAGAAACTTTATTAGACACATTATATGTGCTTAGCGGAAGATCAGCGCTGGTCGACAGACTAGCGTTATGCTGAGATTGATGCCCTTTTTAGGACAACTTTCGTTTTAACCTATTTTTGTTAACTCTTAGTTTTATATAAATAAAATTATTTTCTCTTTCTATAGCATGATTCTGGTAACGACATTCCCTCATTTAGGGTAGGATCATAAACATTAGCATGTGCAATGTAGACGCAACAGGCTCTTTAGCCTCATGAGTAATCATGAGACTTCAAAATAGTAACGTATGTGGAATCAGCCTTAGTTTTGCAATAAAAAAAATCGCTAATAGATATTATGATGGAAATCAGTTAGTAGTTAACGCGAAAACTTGGCTCTGTGCCACACTTAGCAGCTCTCCACCACGGCTTCGTCTTTACAACATTTGATTTGCATAAGCGAGTCATTAACACAGATGACTTACGTGAAACATGTAGTCGTAGAAAGTCATGCATATTAACCGCCCGTGCACTTGAAGTTTAAAAATAAACTAAGCTGCAGCTATTCGGTGTAATATTAAGTCATTTACTTTAACATGTTCATTGTCGAACGGAAGTGGCCGAGCGATGAGTCGACCCATTAGCCGACTTTGACACAAATATCAAGACAATTACCTGTAAACTTGGAGTGTAAGCGGAACCAACGAATATGTTACGGTCGGTAATTATGCTGGGGGCGTTCAATAAAAAGTTAAAATTAAATTATTATACGAGTAGGTAATTTCTTCAGTGTCTAGAAAGTCCTCTACTACAGCGACTACGGCTTTCATTATCATCAAATCGCTATATTCAAACTCAGGAGTAAATAAGTTAATTGCATATAAAGTAGGCAAAAGTATTATAAAGCTATCATCTAGAATTGCATCCACCGGAACCGTGAACTTGTGAGACAAGGTGTTATCTTCATGAAACAAGACAGTATTTGGGAGTTAGCCTGATTATTTTTGCAGATTAAGCGTCATGTAAAATATTAGGTACTAATGTACCTTTGAAAAAATTTGCTTCTTCAGTAATGAAACATACTATGACACGATGACATGTTTTGTATTTTTTTACATTATTTTTCCAATAAATGTAAAGCGTCGCAACTCGCAAGAGAACGTCATGTTTCGTGGATATTTTTTCACATTTAAATACAGAGCGGCATCAGAGTATAAGAATACAACACAGCATATTCTCCTAAGATATCTGATAAATCTCAATAGACTTGTTCCTTACAATTTTTTGAACACAGAAATTTGATAACTGCGCGTAGTTAGTTCATTATTCCATTTTCGTAAATACATTACAAAAACAACAATCAAATTATTTTTATTTTAAAAACTAAAAGATAACCGTTCATTATTTGGAATAATTATAATCCAATTAGGTCAGCCTGTACTTTTTAACTTTTAAAGAGTTTACAATCGAATCCTCGATATTTAAGAATGGAAATAATTATAACTACAGAATTTATTTACCGACTGGTATAATCTTCAATTAGTTATACAATTAAACAAAAAATAACATTAAGCGTTGCCATCTAACGTGGAAATGCGGCCAGCATTTTGGGCACGCTCCCCGCCGACAGCGACCTGGAGTCTATTTTTACTTATAGTTCATTATTTTGTATGTATAATTATATTTATAGAATAGTTTAATTTTAGTTTAGTTTTTTAATTATATTCTAGATATTATTAAATATGTTTAATTTAGAATTGATTAAACAAAATAAAACTATATATACAAATTAAACTATAAAATCTTCATAGTCAGATCGCTGTCAGTGGGAAAGGTGCCCAAAAGACTGGCTACATTACCTCGCTGTATGGCAACGCTAATGCGTTGTCCGAGGTATAGACCAGTCTTTTGGTCACGTGAGACGTCTACCAGGCGTTTCGCTATGTATTTGTTATTATATGTAAGATAATTTATGTACTTCATCAGAATTTAATTTCAATTAGAACTTTTTAAATTAGAATTTATTGAACGCTCTGTATACGGATACAGAGGTAACAAAAAAGCCGATTTAAGTACGTATGTACTGACCCCGAGAACGAAATTATCTAACTGTTCGTTTCTCAATTTTTGGACCCAGCACACGTATGTACCCCAACAAAGGCGTCCATTATGCCGGTTAGAATTCAAATTTAAACGTATAATACGAGCATTAACAATAATATTGAACACTTTCTAAGGCTATTCAATTAATATGACCTATAAACAACAGTTCTTTTCTAAATGATGCAACAATGTTAAGCAAAGAGACATGACAAGTTGAGACGTTGTTATAATGGATACGAATAGAAGTTTCGCATTACTGACTTTTATACAAAGGAATTATCCTCGTTATTGCGTATAATGGAGAGAAATACAATGCACCTTTATCAACGTGGCTGAAGAAACAACGTAAAATATGTTTATGAACTCTTTGTATTTGAAAAATAAAAACAATAGGCAATATTTGTAAAATGATTTCTTTGTTTGATAATTTATATAATTTGTTGATGTTGATGTTTTAAGTGAATTATAAAATAAACTGTTCATGTAGTTGTGCTAGCTTAATGGCTAAGTTACCCGCTCCTTGTTTTAGTTCTTTAAACAGTATATTGTAAATTATCAGAATCACCACGAGCGCATGAGCCTAAAGCCTATGAATGTGTAGAAAATATCGAGAGAACACATTTTTTTTTATAGCCAGTAGCAGGCAAACAGGCTGACGGCCCACCTGATGGAAAGTGTTTACCGTCGCCTATGAACGTTTGCAACACCAGGGGTGTCACCAACGCGTTGCCGACCTCTAAGAAATTTTACAACGCCCTTCTTAAAGAACCCCATGTCATAGCGCAAAGGGAAAACCGCGGCGGGAAGTTCCCTCCAGATCATTGTTGTACGCGGAATAAATGTTCTAGAGAACCGTTGCGCAGATGAGCGTGGGAGCTCGAGGAAATGGGGGTGAATATCCCGTCGCTGGCGAGCGGTGCGGTTGTAAAAGTGAGGTGTTGGCACCAGATCAAACAGTTCCTCAGAACACTCCCCGTTATACAGACGGTAAAATACGCAGAGGGACGCAAAGTCTCTTCGAAGGCTAAGCGATTCTAAACCGCCTGTAAGTATGGGATCGTCGACGATACGAACGGCGCGACGCTGGATGGAGTCGAGGGGGTCAGTCTGGTAAGCGGGTGCTCCGGCCATAGATGTGAGCAGTGCTCCATATGCGGTCTGATTTGCGCTTTGTATAGCGCAAGTCCTTGCCGCGGAGTGAAGTACTGCTTGGACCGGCTTAGCACACCAAGCTTTTTAGAGGCAAGTTTAGCCTTGCCTTCCAAATGACCCCGAAACTGCACGTCGTTTGTTATGTCGACGCCAAGGATCCCGATACTATTGGAGATAGTTAGATGTGTTCCTTGGAACTGTGGCGCAGAGACAAATGGGGTCTTTTTGGCAGAAAATGTGCAGACCTGTGTCTTCGTGGGGTTAAACTGGACAAGATTTTGTCGTCCCCATTCAGAAACTCGCTCCAGGGAGTTCTCTACTTCAGACACAAGTCTAACCCGACTCTCTTCTACTAGCGTCCGAGGGACATTAGCGCGACTGGTGTATCTGGCGTCACCGGTACTATCATCCGCATAGCAATGAATGTTCTCTATAGACAACAAGTCATTGATATGCAGGATGAACAGTGTCGGTGATAACACGCAGCCTTGTGGCACACCAGCATTGATAGGCTTGGTGGATGAGCAGCAGCCGTCGACAGCGGTTTTGATGCTGCGACCACCAAGAAAGCTGGATAGCCACTTGCAAAGCCCCTCGGATATCCCATATGATGGCAGCTTCATGAGAAGTACCCTATGCCAGACTCGATCAAAGGCCTTAGTGATGTCAAGGCTAACTGCCAAGGCTTCTCCCTTGCTCTCAATGGCTTCTGCCCAACGGTGTGTTAGGTATACCAAGAGATCCCCAGCAGAACGACCATGGCGGAAGCTATATTGTCGATCGTTGAGTAGCTGAGAATCTTCAAGGTAACCCAGAAGCTGCACGTTGATGATTCGCTCCATCACCTTTGAGAGCAAGGAAGTTATCGCTATAGGCCGGTAGTTGGATGGGTCGGTCCTATCACCTTTTTTAGGGATAGGGTGAACTAGGGCAACTTTCCACGAAGACGGGACACAGCTGGTAGTATAGGAGAGTGTGAAGAGACGGGCCAGGACTGGAGATAGCTCTGGAGCACAAGTCCTGAGCACGACAGCAGGTATACCGTCCGACCCGGACGACTTCTTGACGTCGAGGGACCTAAGAGCTCCACGAACCGCTTTCTGCGTAAAACGAACTTCTTTCATAGAGCTCCCACACCGCGGAATAGTAGGCGGGGTTGCTCCTCCGTCGTCAAGAGTTGAATTGGATGCAAAGATGTTGCCCAGGACTTCGGCTTTATCTTTTGCCGTATGCGCCAGTTGGTCGTCCGCTGTGTGCAACGATGGAAAAGATGGCCGACAGAAATTACCCTCGACAGCTTTGGCGAGCGACCAAAATGCTCGCGTTCCAGAAGGAAAGTGAGCAAGCCGTTCGCCAATTCTGCCGATGTGTTCAAATTTTGCTCTCGCGAGCCGCTTTTTGAGGGACCTGGTGGCGGCATTGTATATCTTCTTTAGATCGGGAGTTTGCGGATCCTGACATTGTTTAGCTGCCTTCTACACCCGATAAGCTGCCTGCTTTTGGCTTATAACCTCAGCGCACAGCTTATCGAACCATGGTTAGCTAGAGCCACTGATTGGCACTACAGAGTTAGGAATGTAACACTCCATTCCCTGTAATACCACTTCGGCGACTGAGTCTGAACAAATGTCAGGATCGTCCGTAAAGAAACAAAGTCGCCCCCAAGGGTAGGATGCATAAAACTCGCGCAATCCATCCCAATTTGCTGACCGATATCGCCACACCTTTCTTTTACCGTTAGGACAAGCCCGTTGGGGAATAGAAAGGGGCACTTCGGAAGATACCAAACAGTGGTCAGATGATCCCAGAGGAGCTCTGACCGAGATTTTGTAGTTCTCCGGGTGTATGGTCAGCAAAAGGTCCAGTAAAGAGGGCTCATGGTCTACTCTGTTCGGTATGCGGGTAAATCCCGTGACCAATTGAGTAAGGCCATAGGCGAGAGCAAAATCGCGGGTAGTAGTACCCGGCAGATCCGTCCTCGGAGAACCCAACCATTCAGAATGGTGGGCGTTGAAGTCTCCAAGGACGATTACTTCTGCGGAAGGGTACTGCCCGAAAACTCGGTCGGTCGCGTCTTGGACATGTCCAAAAAAGTGGGCTATCTCAGTCCTGTCGCATTCCCTGCCATGGGACCGGTAGAGACACGAATAGACTTGGGTGGAGCCACCGAAATCTACCCGCACCCATAAGGTGGACAGGTCCCTATTTTCCAGGCCATGGAGACCACAACAAACATCCTCGCGGACATACAGGCATACCCCAGCTTTTGGAAGGAATTTGTGTTCCAGATTGTAACCGGGGTAGTATAGATATGATATGTCCCTTGGGGCGGATATTTGCGTCTCCGTTAAAAACAATAAGGCCGGCTCAGTCGTCTCTAGGTGGTGATGAACAGCGTTAAGATTGGCATGAATTCCCCTGATGTTGCAAAAATCTACCTTAAGTGTGGATGTCAGGTCCGCTGAGTTAACCTTATTATTTTTATTATGGCCTATAATTAAAATAATCTTTAAGAAGAGAATTAGGAAGTGGGTTATTATCAGCGAAAGGAGGACAAAGCGGAGTGTGCAATTATCCACACAGCCCTGCAGGTAGTGTGACTAACTGGAACAGGGCACGGAAGGGCCCCCGGTCCTCCCCGGAGAACACTGCCGGGTCCACGTCCGGTCACCAACCGGCACGACAGTGCTCTCCAAGATTATGCGCCAGTTGTTGGGTAGCAGCCTCCATGGGACCGGTTAGTCCGGGTTCGGGACCCCTACTACCTGGCGGACGGCCGGCGGGCAACCGTTTCACCGGGTCTTCCTGACCCCCGCCCCACCTCATCACGCCTACAAAGATGAAGTGTATTTAACACAGATCCTGGTCCAAATCTCGCTGAAAATAACTTACTTCGGGGAAGAGAGGAACTGGAACCTGGTCACAAATGCCGGAACACAACGCGAGGCTGTTATGGCGACATGCTTTAAACCAGGGGTGGTAGCCATCCAGACGAGCATAATGCCCTACCACCTGGCTGTGGGTTGTTCTGTCGCCTCTTACGACAGGCCGCCTGACCGCAGGAAATTGTATTCTTTCTCCGTTCCTGCACGGTTAAATTGTGAAGCCCACCTTAAATAAATGTAATAGATACACCTTACCATCTCGTAATGGACGTTTATAAACTGAAATTATTATAACAAAATACGCAAAATCCACGCACATGGAAAGGTTCTAATGAAAGAATATATTTGACGAACGTTCACTGTTTCTGTCAAAATAATTATAGTAACGGCACTAAAAATAAAGTATTTATCAAAAATCCCAATATTTTAAAAACTACTAAATAAGTCTAAAGTGGCTCTTTTGATCGTATCAACTTTTTTTAAATTTTGTACTTGGGTATACTTTTTTACAATTTTGTTTTTTGTGTTCGTTCTTTTCTGCCAAAATGGCTACTGCATAAAAATAGATTTTTTGTGAAAATAAGTTTTTTTTTCGGTAGTGACAAGTTGAGGCAATCGAAGCGTGCAGTCGATAAGAGATGGTCGCGGATTATATAAACAAGCACACCGCACACGACCCAGACCTTGTGTTCACAACACCGTTCGCCTGTGGTCGAAGGAGACAATGACCTAACGCGAATTCCGATTAAAAGAAATACCTATGCATTTCTCACGCCTCACTTATTTTAAAATGCATTCAAACGTCTGGACACAGTTACAAATTACATTAACGTAAGTAAATAAATATAATTCAATTCAATTTAATAAATATGATTTTGATCAAGAATAAATAAAAAAAACAGGTATTCAGATATTTGAAAGATCAACAAGGTAGGCATCATCGCTCCTTTAGCGTTGCAGATATTTGTTGCCGACGGTAATCACTTACCATCAACAACGCACAAGAAATAACTAACTCGACAAAAATAGCTGATTATTAAAAAATAGACTTATAGTCTTTATACTTGTGTAGCCATATAGGTAATAGGATATACGAAAAAGCTTGTGAACTCTGTTATTATGTAACTAATACACCTAGGATAATGTTAGTGTTAGTAAAAAATAACTCAGGTACATACACTAATGTTGCTAATCATTAATAGCTCTATTTTTAACGCTAGAAGTTAATGGCATCTGGTCACAGTCATTAAAACTAACATTAACCTAGGTTTAGCAGGGGCATTAGTGTTATACTGTTGTCTTTATTTAAACAAACGATATCTAACTCCTTTGTTTTCAAGTTGTCCACTTCTGCGCATCTTAAGTAAGGCATTAGATTTCCGAATTAAAAATATTCCAACCCCGATACTAAGGAGACCATCGTACGTCTATTCTAGGTCACTGACGATATCAAAATGTATAGTCATAACATAACGACGGTTAAACTAAACGAGGTTCAAAGGGAATACTCATTATGCGAGCAGCTTTATTTGACATAATTTACGTAAATAATAATGTTATCAGTATGTAATCTTATTCAAATTGACATGCGTTTATAACAGAAATTGCGGTAATTAATATCAAACAACATGGTGATCTATAGCATGCATTATGTATTCCTCCGAGTAAACGTACCGGTAACGGTTATTTCAGCAACTCGTAATTTGGCACCAAAACTTTCATGTAATAGGAAGTAATGGATCTTAGGAGAAAGTTTCAATACACGATAATTTTAGCATACACCTTAAGTATTAAGATTTCTTCATATAAGCTAAGAGCCCTACAAAGAAATCCGAAGGCAAAAGGAAGCAGTCAAGAACACTAAGAAAAGCTGATGGCTAGTTACTTCATAATAATCAGCTATTCCGTAAGTATATGAAGAAGTACCAAACATAGAATAAATCATAACACATAAATAGATTAACCTCACATCCCTGCAAAATTAAATACGTCTTAACAATTTGATAATATATTTACTGAAACCCAAGTGAAATTATAATAAAATAAATTTGCCTTATTATTTATAATTTAAATACATAGAAACTAAATTTCACTCTCTAATTAGCTCTCGTTGTTTGTATATTAAGAATATTTCGTAAAAAATTATAGAATAAATTCTAAATGAAAGTAAAAAAATGAACATCTTGCAGAGAAAGCTACATTGATGATAGCTCTAATTACCGTATCTACTATAATCTACTAAGAAACATTCCTGTGTTTATAGTGTAGGTACACGTAGAATAATTGTTGTGTTGAACATGGGTTTTATTTATTTTTTGAACGAATACCTAAAAACAGTGTCCTGTGTTTGGGTATGTATGTATTTGTTGACTTTGCACGAGTGATTTGCTTTAATCCATTATAACTTCTAAGTGTCTGAATTTATTTGTATAGGTATAATAAATGTTACAGTAACAATCCTAAAGTGATATCCGATGACATGGGCTAGATAAAATCTTAATTATATATTGTATTTTTAATGCCAGAAACAAGCATGTATGTTGAAAAAGGGGCCCAAGAAAATCTAAAATATAAACTTGAAAATTACACAATTTTATCAAAAGTGTCAAATTTATTATCACTATATACTATAAGTATAGTCCATTTTATATTTATTTCCGTTTTTAAGTGGGCTAAGCCTTACTGAAGCCAGCCTTAGGCCGACCTCACTGAAGCGCAGAGGCTCCGGGTTCGATTCTTGGCATGGTAAATTTCATAAACAAATATTCCGTAATTTGCTATGGTCTGGGAGTTTGGGATCGGCCCCAGAGTGGTCCGATGTATATGACCCATAACATAAGCATGACTTGCTTAGCTTGGGGATGTACAATGTGTGTGTTTATCTGCCAATTTATTTTATTATTTTTATTTACTTTTTGAATAATTAGTAAAACAAATAAAATCCGTAAGTAGGGTTATATAATTAAACATATAAACAGCAATTCTAAAAATTCAAACAAATGTTTGGGGCTCATAAGCACCAGAACACATCAATAATTTGTACCTAGAACTTGATTCAGTATGACTGTGAATCGATAAAGTCTAGTTGAAACATTTCAGTTCTAACGTTTAGACACTTGGTCACTGACCATTATTGGTCTTTTCAATTAAAATCTTCCATTAAATAGAATTATATGTATTATTGTTCGCATGTACGCACGTAATTTACGTTATTATAATCTATTTATTTATGTACTTATATATGTCTAATAGCTTTTTTAATTTTTTTATAAGTAGTTGATTGAGCTAGTATTAATTTTATTCTAGTTACAACACCAAATATTGTTTAAATTTTCTTTAAAGTCTCCTTGGTCTGCGGGTTGCCTGGAAGAGATCGCTATGTCCGATAAAGCCGCTCATTGTTCCAATGCAAATGTTTTCATATTGATTGTCTAGATTTGAGCTTATAGTGAACAATAAAGGGTTTTTATTCATTCATTTCAGTAACTATTCAGTAGCTAGACATTTATATGCTATGAGAAAGTTCTTTTTGTAAACTTATTTATAATTAAACGCTTTCAACTATCTAAAATTCTAATTTAAACAACAAAAGTTGTGTCTGAACAAATGAAAACTCAACTAAATCAGAAGATACTACCACAAACATGAATAAATTAAAAATAATCAAACCAGAAAATATACTTTCAACTCGTCGCATTCTAATTGTAACACCGATTGAAAGTCAGCGTTTAATTCTCATCTCAGAGTGACAATGGTCGACATAATATGCGGTACAGAAAAGCGACATAGCAACAACCCGCTGATGTCATTCACCCAACCGAAGAAATCGCTGTTTTCAAAAGCAGATCGATTCGAGAAAAGCATCAATCATCGGAAATAGTTTCGTAGTGAATAAATGCGATTTGATAAGGTAATCATGCGCATTTGAAAATAAAACTTTTTAACGCTTGAATTTCATATCCAACTTTTTAGTTAATTACTTTCGTTAGTTTTTACTATTTTGCATTAAATAAATTAGGGGTAGACTTGGAAGATAAATCCATTTCTATTTTAGCTAGGTCGAAACGATATTTTATTTTTATTTTTTTTATTATATGTTTTTATTTTTTTTATGCGCTTTATGTGCATCATACTTTTGACAACGACCTTTCGAACTCTTATCTCCGATATTAAAAAATACAAATCGATTCGATGTCTGCAATCGATTACCGATTAAAGCCTTTTTCCTTTAAATTCTCTTACACCTGTCACTTTACTCTCTATGTGTCCTTGGGAAAATCAATGCCTATGCGTTGGCGCCATTTAGAACAAAATAGAATAGAATAGATTCGATGTCAATAAAATATGTAAATGTTCGCATATGATCAACCTTTTAAACGAAAAATAAAATGATTTTCAAAATTCTTCATAATTTTAGGGAAGACTAGATACTACTGATTTGTATATATGAATATTCACATTTTTACAGGCGTTAAAATAAATATACTTAGTTATTTCTGGAATTTATAGACTATCTATAATATAAAGAAAACTGTAACGGTAAACACTTAGAAGATTAAATATTGTGCGACTATGCCGTAACAGCGGCTGGCGAGTGTTAGATTCGTATAATCATCCATACTCACAATTATATTCTATATAAACTTTAAAAAGACTTTTTCAATCATGGGATATACCAGCATTGGGTTTTTTTGTAAAACACAACATGAGCGAGTCCGTCTCTAATTCGGCCACATAGCGTACGTTAGTATCCAAGTCTGTGGCCACTGAAGCAAGCAGCCTACCGGCAAGCAGCAGCGTAAACTCCCTCCCTCTCCTGAACTCTCCATTTAAGTAACACGACTGATATCTTTATATACATAATATTATTCTAATTAAATGCAGTTCTTATTTCGTCTATTTTTTATATGATAACGTATTAAATGTTTAAAAACTAGACTCTGAAATTAAAGCTATGAATATTTCTTACCTCTTTGGGATACTTAACCGCCGTTGCCGGAACAGGTGGTCCATTGTTACTTCTTTGTCTTACTGTATCAGTTCGGACTCTCCCATATAATTACGAACTTTCACTTAATCTCGAATGTTTTGTTTACGTTTAAACACACTCACAAGTTTATATGTAGAGTCAATTAATTATTACGTTCTCTAAATTTCTAAGCTACGATCACTAGACGGAATTCATTTATTTAGAAGTTTAAGATATTTTGAAGACTATTTTATGTTGTTCCTGTATATGTACCTACAAAAAAATAATATAATACATAGAAAAATATTTAAAATCTTTGGCTATAATCTGTACAAATATATATATGAAAGCAACTTTATTTGGATATTTATACTAGTATGATCATTCTTTATGCCCTTGTAAACGAACAGGTTATCCTAAAGTTTGGCTATAGTTTTGATGACGGGGTGACATGGGATACATTTTTTTGCAAAAAATTGAAAAATTTCGATAGGATACAAGTCCGAAAACGGGAGCGAAACCGCTTGGCGAATTATAGTTATGTATTTTTATTGTTTAATTATATATTATTATATATCGATACTAGCAACGTTTACATGAATTATAAAATCCCACTCTTCTGGAATCTTAATATTTGTACAATAAAACACGAAATCCGTAAATACATATACAAATTATAATAATAAAATAATGAGGGTAAGGAATGCCGGCACGTATTTACTCTCGAAAACGGGAATGAACATAGGATACTTTCTATTCCAAATATAGGGATAGTTTCGAGGAATAAGTATCCATAATTTACTTAAATTAGAAATAAAAATGATTTAATGCAAATAAATGTATTATTATAATTAAATTGTCACGATTAGCATTAAGAAAGGCGCGAAAAAGAATTTTATAAACTGTTTATAATTAAACACACGAAAATGTTTTTTTAATTAAGATAATACGATGAATACGTCACGAGATAATTAATTGATGATATCTAATAAGTGCTTTGGCAGCGATTACGTCCATTTAGAGAAAGCGAGCGCCGCAGAATGCATCCTCCACATTTGCCAACATTACCGCATTAGAATGTAACATTGATTCAAGCTTATAATATTGACGTGCATAGCAATTGTGCCTTAATCTTTTATCGCAAACTCATTCACGTTTCTTACAACCATTTCATACATTTGCGTTTTATTACGTGACTTTGAATTGTTTCTAATGCGTCGAGCTTTCACTGCCGAAATATGAGTCGGAACAGCATGTATTATTACTTGCTTATTAATTACAGATAATATTTTGAGACCTTAGGGATATCAACACCTCTTATTGTCCTGGTAAGAATTTGAAATAACACAATATTTAAATAATAATGCCCTAATTTGATATAGATAACAGTTTTGGATGTTACGAAATATCTACGCTTCTTACTGCTTTACTGACATAGTAAAATAAACTAAAAATATTCAAATAATAATTTTCAAAGGTGTGAAATTAATATAAGTAAATAGAAATAGACAAGACCAATAATAACACTGTATTATTGGTTTTGTCTATTTCTATTCCCTTATATTAATTTTACACCTTTGAAATTATTTTGTTGGACTATTAGTTGGAAATTATCTAATCTAAATCTATTATAATAATTTAAAAATTAACGTACCTACAGCTAACTTTTTGCACATTTATATTTAAATTATAATATAAAATTCATAGAAAATAAATACACTGTTATGAAAATAGTTACGTTATTTAAATTTACGATGTTTTAGGTCTTTAAATAAATGAAGTTAAAAAAATTGTAAATTCCCGCGCGTTTTCTTTAGGTTGCGTGACGGTCTGCTTGAGTAGAGCGTGCGACCGCGAAGCCTTGTACCGGAGCACTAGCCCGAATGCCAGCTTTAGCTTTTGCCTCGCAGCTGAGCAGACCATTCGCCACTAGAACTATATTCATTCGGAAACCGGTGCGGTGGTGCGCCGAAACCACTGAACTTCACCACCCTTGCAAGTCACATGAGAGTCATGAGACGCTCGTGGTTGAGGTGTCCGATGTTACAGAGAACATTTATTTAAAATATATTAATTACTTTCACGTATATTATACCTCTTCTTTGGATTTTCACTGCCTTTGGGGTTTATGCGTTGATCCGTCTAGTTCACTGGAATGCAGAGCTTACGGGTAAGATTTCTGACAGGGTAAATTTTACGAACTTATGTTTCGTTGTTTACTCTAATATGGATGTCTGGATGAGACACAATATAGACGAACGTAACTTACTTATCTTGGGAATATACATTGTATGTGTTTGTCTGCCGGTTTATTGATCTAGGATCTATTTACTTTTATTATATACTTACATATTTGAAGCTACACTTTTTTATTTGTTGCTTAGGAAACATGGGTAGTATATCAGTAAGTCGTTAGCTTTTTATAGTTCCTCTGAATTGGTCACTTTCTATTTGCTATTTCTTTCGATTTCTTTATGTTATTCATTAAAATATTTAATTTTTAAACTCTACAGTAAATATTTGCAAGTAGGTACGGCTAGCAACTGCACCATTATTAAGTCTTTGATTTGATGAATTAATTGTTAAATTATTTTAAATTAAGTACTTTTTTATCACGTAGGAATGCTTTATGCACACACATAGTTTACTGTTACTGTTAGACAACGTCTCACCATTAAGTTAACATTATTTCTATACTACCTTGTTTCCTTTGCTGATAAATATAATTTTAATTCACCAAACATATTATTTCACATAACCATTAATTCCTACCATTTAGTGAAATCCTTTTCGTTCAATTCTAACCACCATAACACGGCTGTATGAATTTGTTCCTTAGCCTCCATATATGACATATCGGTTCCATCAATTTCATGACAGGACCGATAGATTTTTCTAAATACGCGCTTAACGTGAAGTAAGTAAGTAACGTTCGTATACGAAAGGTAATTGGTTCTTCTTGGAACACCCTGAAGATATCTTAACGCGGCAGCAGCCATTTTATAGCCTTTTTCGCTGAAGATCCCGGTACCGACAAGTCGTGTTGAGCCAATAGTTCCTTGGGAGCAGCCCTCATATAATTTTAAAAATCATCGTTTCGGCCAGGCCGTACGACGGTAAATGTATACCAATCTAATACAGGAATTTTAAGTAGTGGGGTGGTGAAGTGGGGAGGGGGAGGCATACTTACCTTTATATCAACCCCTAAGGTCCGGAGATCGCGAAATATTTTTTTTTAAACAGAACCTCACTTATTTTCACTGATTTTTTCGCTAATATTGCATTTTTATCATAGGTCCAAAGTTGAAAAATCCTTTCAAAGTCCAAAAATTAGCCAGTAATCAACATAAAAAGAGCCAAAATAACCAAAAACCAGCATAATTGGATAAAAATGAAGAAAAAATACAATAGAACACATTCATATATATACACTACAAGAGTAACCATTCAAAATGGCGACCAATAAAGACGATGTTTTTTTACGTAATAGCATTAATTTATATTTAACCTATATTTAAAAAAAAAATCAGCAATGTACTTAAAAATTGATAGCATTAATATATTGATTCATTGTCATATTTAAAACCAACTTGTTAGTCGTCCACTAAATTGATAAATAAAACAAATGTTTCATACGAGACTTTTAAGGCGTCGTACTGTTTGTGTGTATAAAATAAATAGTAAATGGTAACCAGTCGGTTCTGGCACTCGCCGGCCGCTGCCGCGGCACGCTCGCTTCGCTCGCTCGGCTCTGTTATCAGGTACGGGATCTCTTTACATAAAATATGCTGCCTATATAATTTAATTAACTTTAAAAGCACATTCACTTAACTGAAAAGGAATAAAATGGCGGCAACAAGAATTGCAAAATATTTGTCAATATTTTCTTTTTATAGAAATATGTCGATTTCCGAAAATTATATGAAACAATATATTCATTAAAACTCAAGATTTTCTTAATTAAAAATCAATAAGTATTATTGACATATCGATTAATTTATTTTTATCATCACACCTTGTTAGCCATGCCATTAAAAACAAAAGTGACAGCAATAACTGTCACTTTTTAATCAATCGATTATATGTCTAGCATGAATTTTGTAATTATGAGTTATGCCTCAATTAAATTTAAAACTTTATTTCTACATTAAAAACAGTTTTAGTGTTACAAAAAGTTCTTTCGGTTATATGTAATTCGTGAGTACATACATAAACAATTTATGAGTACATTCATAAACTCAAATCACGGTTTGTTATTATCAAAAGTGACACAATTTTATAAAAAAAAATAAGTGAGTTTGTTTATAAAATAAAAAAAATTAAGACCTCCGGACCTTAGGGGTTGTAGTAGGGGTAAGTATACCTCCCCACTACCCACTACACCCACCCACTACTTAAAATTTGTGTATCAGATTGTTAAGTCGCAGCCCGTACGACCCCCAGAGGGCGCGTGATTCGTCACTCCTCGGTCTCCAAGCTGCCTCTGATTCCATTTTATAACCCCGTAAGTGTTCTTTGTAAAACAATTATGTCTCCTGACCGTCTTCGCATCAGACTCGACATGGGTTCTGACACGTGCTGTATTTTTAAATAAAATATATGACATACCTCCGTGTCTTTACTTAATCAGATTCGAGTGGATACCCACCGAAATATATCTAATCTCTTATTCACCTACAGTGCTCTCTTTTTTAAACACCTCAGCTGATAAACGTTGTTTAGAGCTATGTCCCCAACCTTTGTGTCGACGCGTTCCAGGTTCGTGGGTTCCTAAACAGCAGTGAGCTGTCTATCTTCAATACACAGTTGAGACTACCCAGAACAGCGACGTTGGTTGGGCGTACTACCTCCTAGCCATCCTGTGGCTCCAGCCAACTACATCTGGAGCACAACTAAGCATACCTATTTACTCAGCGACTTATTCAAGATAGGCTATAACGTCAAAGAACTTAAATTACTCAGCCAACTAGTACTCAAAGGAAAATCTGCCAATGATACAACGTACGAAACGCTTTTTTACTTAAAATTCACCTGATTCCACCTGACATCCCAAAATTTAATTCCCCAATTCGTCGTCTCATCTCTACTCCTCAAATTATTACACCAGAGCCTTCACTTAGTTAATTCTCTAATTTCCTTATTAATCCTTGTAAGTTATCTGACCGTCGCTTGTACTCATCACTATCTGAACTTTTTATTGAACTTTGCATTACTTTAATAAATGTTTGTTATCCAGATACCCGGTTTTGTTTTCTTTATTTATCCCCGGAATATAAGGTAATAATATTTATGTATGTCTATTAAGTATTATTCTTACTTATATAATATTTTACATACTTATATGTTTATAAATTAATAAAATAGATGTAAGTAACTGCATATCCTCTAATATGCATGTATACCACCTTTGACCAATATATTCTGCTTTATTCCTGCCACGGGTTGTCTGGAAGAGATCGCTTCTTAGCGATAAGACCGCCCATTGTGCACATTTAGAATATTTTTAGGCTATAAGTTTTTATGTGTTTTATGTAATGGTGTACAATAAAGTGTTATCTGTCTATCTATCTATATTACACATTGTTACTTGGGCACATGTAGTATCAACAAATACGTGTACTATATCTACTTCTATGCCCCTCCAATTGAAACAGTCAAAGCAACAAAGGGCACATTTATAAAAACTTAACTTTTAAAAACATAATAATCATGTATTATTTTTATTATTATTAATTACAGGGCCCCACCTCCGTGCTTACCTTAGGCAGCCGGTACGGAGTGGAGATCGCTAGAGCTAAGACTCAAGCTCCAGGGTGGAAGTGATAAATGGCCTAATGTCGGAAGTAGCTTGGGTGAACCTGCAGCCCACCTTTCGACACACCTTAGCCACTCATACCCATGAACCCACGCAAGCCCTCCAAAAGTCCGGGTCATTTTTATGGCCCATGGTCTTCAAGGACATACAAATGTATTATTACATTTTTTTATATATAGTATAGGTTCGCGTTTGACCGATATTGCACCAACGATGGCAAGTAGAAATGCAGTCTAAGATGGAGCACGCTTACCGAGAAGATACCTTTTCACCCGAGACTTCAAAACCCCTAAATTGTAAGTTTCAGGAAAAACAGACGACGCGACGTTAAGAAACAAAGCGATGCATAATATGTACCTATATAAATAATACTCTCAATTTATTATGTTAATGTTTGTCGTCTCGACGTCTTGTATCGACATTCTTGTGTTAATTCAAATCTTATTTGTGACTACATATGCACCCGATTTACGCTTAATACATAAAAGTGAAAGTGTAGTATTTGTTTGTGCTATCACGATCTTGAGTATGAACCGATTTTTTTTTAAATATACTTTTTATTTTATATACTTACTTATAAGAACTGTGATGAACATGATATTTCTTTTTAGAAAACGCGGCAACCCGTAGCATGAGAAACCGATATTCATGCGAACGAACCCGCTTGGAATGCCTAGTTATAAATCTTGAACGTATTTTACTTCTGCTTTCCTTTTTTAAGACATATTACGCCAATATAAAAATTCACAGAAGAAAGGAGGTTGATGGTAAGGGGTTACCGGAGCCCAATGACATCTACAATACTAACGGCCCGGCCACGACTTTCTCGCTGTGAGCGATAACTATGCGCGACACAGAAATTAGTTATCCCCTAAGTCACATTATTAACTTAAGTATTAACACTGGAATATTTCCTGATGCTTTAAAAGTATCCGTGATAAAGCCAATATACAAAAAGAACAGTCGTCAAGAAATGCAAAACTATAGGCCAATATCACTTATACCTGTCATATCAAAAGTATTCGAGAAGTATATTTATAAACAAATATACCGTTACATAGAAAGTAAAAACTTATTATGTGATGAACAAAAGGGTTTCCGGGAAAATAGGACTATAAATTTAGCAATATATGAATTTTTATGCAATATTATGATCAATGTTGATAAAAGAAATGAGATATGTGCAATATTTTGCGATATGACCCAGGCTTTTGACTATGTTAAGCATAATATATTAATTAAAAAATTAGAATTATATGGCTTTAGAGGCAATGTTTTAAATCTTATAAAATCTTATTTGGTAAATAGAAAACAATACACAGAAATACACAACATAAACATTGAGACAAGAAAAGAGGAAACTTACAATCCCTCAAACGTACTCCCATGTACGGTGTACCACAAGGAAGTGTGCTAGGACCACTTCTTTTCATTATATATATATATACAAACGACTTGCTTAAAACCATTAATCATCCAGTGACATTATTTGCTGACGACAGTACAGTCTCAATTAAATGTGATTATATAAACACGTATGAATTCGATATAAATAAATGTTTCACATATTTAATTTTATGGCTACAAAATAATTTGAAAATAAATTTAAATAAAACAAATATAATTCATTTTACACAAAGAGTAAATAGTAGTAACAAAATAACAGTTAACTATAAGGGTAACAGGATTGAAGAAGTTCCAAACACAAAATTCTTAGGTGCACAATTAAATTAGAAAACGCATATTGAACAACTGTGTAAAAAACAAGCAGTTCAGCAGGCAAATGCTTTGTATAGGCTAACTCGAGAAGTCAACATGGAAGTTATACTTACTGCTTACCATGACTTAGTATCATCAGTGTTCCGCTACAGCATAATCTTTTGGGGAAACTCCACAAATAAAGACATTGCTTTTAAGGCGCAAAAGAGATGTATCAGGACCATGTTTAATTTAAAAACTACAGATAGCTGTTTGTCATATTTTAAAAACATAAAATACTTTATGCTGTCTGTATATTCTTGAATAGCACTGTTTGTAAAAGCGAACCCACATTTGTTTAGTAAGTTTTCCGACATGGCAAGTCGCAATAGACGCGACAATAACAAGCTTTGTATGCCTGTCCATAGAACCGCTTTAATAGGGAAAAGTGTATTCTGCATGGCGCCAGTGATATTTAATAAAGTGCCCAGACCTATTAGAGATGCTAACATAGATTTGTTTAAAAAGAGAGTACAAAAGATATTATTTTAAAAATGCTACTACGACATTAAACAATTGCTTGATGACCAATTCTAAATGAAATTTGACAATATGCATATAATATATACTTTGACAAACTTTATTATTCTAATATTTCATTTTTTACATTTTTGACATTGTATTCTACATGGAATAACTCTGCACTTGACATATTATTTATAATTACTGTATAATTCTATAAAAAAAAATATTATATAAAAGTAAAATTAATGTCTGTGGATTGAGTGGATTAGGTACGGTCTGTTTTTGTTAATTAATTTTTCATTGTTTTCATTGCATAGATTTTCAACTTAATTACTATTTGCATGCCTGAAAGGACAAAAACATGTGAAACACAAAATAACATATTGTTATCTAATGTTTTTTTATTAACCATATTTTTAAGCAAATAAATGATTTGATTTGATTTGATTTGACACGACCGCCGACAAAAAAAAGTGTTATGATAATATATGAAAAATGCCACGAGTTCTCGCGCCGGGCGCCAACCTCCGTCGCGTCGCTCGTCTATTACCCCGAAAATACAAAAGCTACCTGGGTTTCAGAATCAAAATTTACGCAGATAAAACCATGGAGAAAGTCCTACTTGTATGCATATAGCATCGGTTGGCAGTATCTCCTTTACATCTATGAAAGATATGGGCAAAGTTGATTGCGTGCGAAATCACCTTTTAACTAAACACGCGATACTGCACTAACTGATCCATAAAAAAACGTATTACGAGTCGCACACCCGATCTATAAACCTGTCTGATATTGTTAAGATAAACCGTTGTTTGTACTAGTTTCTCTTCACCGGGATTTAATTCGCAAGAAAAAAAATATTTTTCGGTCTACTTGTTGCTAGTAATACTGGACACGGATAGTATTTAGTTAACGGTCGATGCGATCATTCACTGAACGCTAGTTAGTAATTACCAGTGACCATCGACAAATAAACTCTACCACCATGACCATAGTTTTGTTATTTGAAACCAGTTGTTTACTCTTTTCAAAATGGATAATGTACAAAATGGATAGTGGTACGTCACAGAGTACATTAATATAAGGCTGCATTTATAACATAAAACGAATAATTATATATCACTGCAGTTTTTTTATGTAATCGTTTTTTTTATAAATCCATGTCCACTGCTAGACGTAGGTCTCCCCAAGTTTGTGCCCGGTCTCCCGCTTTCCTCATCCAGCGATCTTACGCAGGTCGTCAGTCCACCAGGCTGGAGGGCGTCCTGCGCTACGTTTACCGAAAAATGGTCTCTACTCGAGGACAGGTTTACTCCATCAGCCGTCGGTCCTACGACAGACAGACATACATACTTTTCATACTAATATATTATGGCGCAAATAAATTTCTTTTTTGCCTTTTGCACTACTCAACAGAGATCTTAACAAATAAGTAGATTGTAGGTATCCTGAGGTAAAACATAGATTACGTATTATTGTATCAAAAAACAATTTTAAAAATAGAGAAATAGGAGATGAAAATTTGTATAGGCAATCTATAATTCCAAGATAATGGGTATAAAAATATATTGTATAATAAGCTTTTGATCAGAAATAAAACTTCATTCAGAAAGCAAAAAATAAAGATGAACGGACTCTCATGTAACAGCTACGTACGTAGTGCACGATGTTTTATTCAGAAAACTAATAAAAATCTTATATATAAAAATCAATTGCTGTTCGTTAGTCTCCCTAGAATTCAAAAATGACTGATTTGTATATTTTTTGTGCATGTTTGAGCCCACTCAAACCGGGACCGGGACCCATTCCGGGATAGTTTAGATTCACAATTGGATCCGATAGGTGGCGCTGAAATCGGGTTTTACATTTTTATTTTTTCAGGGAAGGACAACAACTGCCGGGCTCGCTAGTCAAATAACAGAAGGTCAAAAAGCGCTACAGGTCAATGTTCTCTACATTGACATCAAGAAGTGTGGGATGTATAAGTTTTTCTGAGCTATTTTCATTTCTACTGGGCAAAGCAAAAAGTATTAAAAATCCTTTTTCGTTTCTCATATTGTGAAAGTACGCTTGGAATGGCCTAACCACAGGGATGAAAACAGCACTTTTCATCCCTGGTAAACGATTCTCCCTAGAGTCAAAAATTTTAAAAACTATGCGAACCATAGATATTAGATGCGACTCCTTTTTTTTTTGTTTTTTTTTTTTGGCCAGTGGAAATCCGTTTGAGGACTAAGCCGCGACAGGCACAGAAGCCTGGGGGGATGTTCGCGACCCGATGTGAGAGTGTGGGATTCGCCAGATCAGCGGTGGCGCTAGCATGCCCGGTCAGAACCGGTGCCACGCTATTGCCACTCCCCATTTAGGGATACCCACTAAAACCCCTGGGTTTTCCGTCCTGCGCCTTATGCCAGGGCTACGGGACTGCGGGATTCCCAACTCTGCGTGCCCTGGCAGGCGTGGGCCTCGCTCACTAGGCCTCTTCCAATGCCAGGGGACTACGCCCCTGGCCACGACTAGGTCTTTTCCAAGCGTGGGGCGGTCTGTAACGCGCCCCACGAGAAGAGAGATGAGCGCACGCGGAACACTCGCGCTCTCATCTCGATGGCATGTGCGGATGAGTGAGAACCCCTATACCCCAAGGGGCCCCACCCGCGCCGCCCGCTTACGGCGGCCGAAGGTCACCATCCGACCTCCGGCGTCGACGCGTCCTCCTTTGGCGGGAGCGGAGCAGGGAAGTACGCTCACGCTCCCGCTCCGCCTCCTCCTTCGCAAACATGACTTTCTCGCAGAAGGAGGAGACGGTGTCACATCCGGTGGAGCTTCCGACCATGGTGCGTACCACGGCCGGGAGCGAGGTGTTAAATCCGGTATGGGCGACGAGCTCCCGTCGCTGCTCCATCCAGGCTGGACATTCCTGGAGTGTGTGCAACGCCGTGTCCTCGTTGCCCGTGTCACGGTGGTGGCACCCTGACGAGGCCTCGCGCCCGAGGCGACACAGGTATCTCCCGAAGCAACCATGCCCCGTAAGGACCTGTGTCAGCCTGAACGTCAGGGTGCCGTGACTTCGTCTGAGCCATTCGTGCAGGACGGGCCTCACCGCCTCAATGGTGGCGGGGCCCGCGCTGGGGCGTCTTAGGCGATCTTCCCATACCCCCACGGCTACCTGGCGGAGCTCCGACCGGCACGCCTCTGTCTCGCGAGGCGCGGGTCTGGAGCCCCTGGCCAAGGCCTCTTTGCGCCACGTGTACAGTGACGCTAGGACCCTGGCTTCCAGGTCCCATGGGGGGGATCCGGCGAGTAGCGAGGCCACTTCGAAGAACACCGTACGGTATCCTCTTATTGCCCTGACGGCCAGTATGCGTTGCGCTTGACGCAACAGCGCCGCATTTTTGCCCGTCAGGCAGTCCGACCAGACTGGGGCCCCGTAAAGGGCCATCGAACGTACGATGCCTTCGAAAAGTTTCCGGCACGTGGCGTTGGGCCCCCCGACGTTGGGGAGCAGGCGCGACAGCGCACCGGCTGCCCCTTGAGTCTGGGGAGCAGCTGCCGAAAAATCCCATCGGCTATCGAGGACCAATCCCAGGTATTTCATGGTTCCACCGATGCCGATGCGGATGCCTCCTACTGTGATACTACTGTCCGGAGGTGGACGATTACGAGGACCGTGAAACATCACGGCCTCGGTCTTCTGTAACGCCACCTCCAGACCAAGACGCCGGATCCTGCCTACAATTGTAGACACCCCAGCCGTGCCTAGAAGGCACGCCTGCCGATGAGTCCTCCCGCGCGTGGTGACTAGCGTGTCATCAGCATAACATACAACGCTGACGCCCGGGAGGACCCGACACCTCAGGGTCCAATCGTATGCGATGTTCCACAGGAGGGGACCTAGAACCGACCCCTGTGGAACACCGCACACCATGGCTCGCCGATCCCAACCCTCGTGGACCGGGTAGATGACGGCTCTACTACTTAAATATGCCCCGACTATACGGCGGAGGTAGGTCGGCACCCCGAAGTAACGGAGTGCCTCCATGATGCATGCCCAGGGCAAGGAGTTGAAGGCGTTGGCGATGTCTAAGGAGACCGCCAACAGAACCTCGCCCCGGGAGACTGCGTCCTCCGCCAGGCTTCTCAAGCGCATGATGGCGTCAATCGTGGAGCGCCCTGTGCGGAAACCAAACTGGTTGTCCGCTAGATCCGGCCCGGTCGTCGAAAGGTGCTGGACGAGGCGGTCGACGATGATACGCTCGAAGAGCTTTCCGACCTCGTCCAGCGACACAATGGGCCGGTAGTAGATGCGACTCCTGTCCCAACTTTTTTTAAAGCAACCGTTAAATCGCGGCATTACTTGTTATAAAAAAATATCAACAATTTTGTAACATCATTTTCCTCAGGGGGTGCCTCCTGTAAAATGCCTGTCCGGCATTTTACAGTGCACACGGGTACGCAAGCCCGAGGTCCTCCACGCGGCCACTGTTACTTTCCCTTTGCTCCGTGACAGTGGTGTCCCCCCTTCTCCTCATCCTAGTATCCTTCATCTTTACTCCTTCCCACATACTACTATCCCTTCCTGGTTTCCATATACGGGTTGTGTAGGTCGGGCAGCAGCCGCTACACTTAAAACCACAATTCGCTGTATCGTTTATGGACAGATTTATAAGAACGCTGGGTATGGCTAGGGCGTCGCCGCAAAACGACGCGCAGGCACATCGCCCTACACCTGCGACAAGTGGGCAAGGGCTACCGTGTCAAAGGCGGGCACGGCTAACGACGCGAGTCCACACTCAGAATAGGAAACTCCGCTTCGCGACGTGGAATATTGGTACGCTGACCGGACGTGCAAGGGAGTTGGCCGAAGTACTCTCCAGGCGGAGGGTAGCTGTGGCATTCTTGCAGGAGACTCGGTGGAAAGGCTGCAGATCCCGGTTCATTGGGAATGGCTACAAGCTGATTTACACGGGTGCTCCTGGTGGGGAAAACGGGGTTGCTGTAGTGCTCTCCGAGGAGTTCCAAAACAACATTCTGGAGGTGAAACGCTTCAGCGACCGGCTTATGGTCGTGTCGGTTCTTATCGAGGGGGTTGTGACCCATTTGATAAGTGCCTACGCGCCACAGGCTGGTTGTAACGACACTGACAGAATGAGGTTTTGGGATCAAATCGGTGATGTACTGCGTGGCATCCCGTTATCACAGGGGGTCGTTCTCGGTGGTGATCTGAACGGTCTTGTAGGTGAGAAGTGGGAGGAACTTGAGCGTGTTCACGGTGGCTTCGGATACGGAAGCCGCAACGCAGAAGGGGAGGACATCCTCCGAATGTGTGCGGCTGCCGATCTTGCCATCGTGAACACGTATTTCAAAAAGAAATCCGAACACTTAGTCACATACAAGAGCGGGAGGTATGCTACCCAGATCGACTACCTACTCACCAGGAGATACCACATCGGCAAAGTAGCCAACTGCAAGGTCATACCCGGAGAGAGTCTCACGGCACAACACAGTCTCCTTGTCATGGACCTCTGCGTAAAACCCAAAGACAAACCCGTTGAGCACTGTCGACGCCAAATTAGATGGTGGCTGCTTGATGAAGGCAAATCCCAGGAGTTCGCTTCAGCATCCGTCGAGATGTGTGTCGGAGCTGATAGCGAATTAGTCCAGAGCCACTGGGACAAGATCCAGGCAGCCATTACTAAAGCGGCAAAGGCAGTGCTGGCTGTGTCTAAGGGTGGACGCAAGTGTGATAAGGAGACTTGGTGGTGGAACGACACAGTCCAGAGGGAGGTTAGAGTAAAGAAAACCCTCTTCAAAAAGTGGCAAGCATCAAGATCTCCTGAAGACCGCGACGCATACAGGGCCGCAAAACGTGCCACTAAAAGAGCTGTAGCCAGAGCCAGACGAGACCACTTTCGATCGTTGTATGATAAGTTGGAATCGTCTGAGTGGCAGAAGCTCATTTATAAGTTGGCACGTTCCAGGATCAAAGCGGCACAGGACATTTCCAAGTGCCGCTGTGTTAAAGATCCTGGCGGCAACCTGTTATGCGAGGACCTCGCGGTGAAGGAGAGATGGCGCTCGTACTTCCACGAACTGCTGAATAAGCAGCACAAAGAGGTACAGCCACCGAACCTCCCTCCGAATCAAGGACTAGTGCCACCGATAACGCCTGAAGAAGTCCATAGGGCTCTTCGCCGCATGAGGAATCGGAAAGCTGTTGGAGCCGATGGAGTCCCCATCGAAGCCTGGAAGGCGATGGGTCCTCGTGGTGTGAGCATTTTAACAAACCTTTTTAACCGCATACTCCTCACCGGAAACATCCCGAACCAGTGGAGACTGAGTGTTATCACCCCAGTCTTCAAAGGTAAGGGATCGATGCAGGAGTGCGAAAACTACCGCGGAATAAAGGTAATGTCCCACACCATGAAGCTCTTTGAGCGCATAATCGACTCTCGGATCCGACAGGAGTGCACTGTCTCGGGATGTCAATATGGGTTTCGCCCCGGGCATTGTACCAAGGACCCTGTTTTTGCCCTAAGGATCATCATGGAGAAATACAGGACGAAGAATACGCCTCTGCATTTCCTGTTTTTGGATCTGCAGAAAGCCTTCGACTGTGTTCCTCGCGTGATGATCTGTTGGGCACTGAGGTCCAAAGGGGTGCCAGAAACCTATATTGAAATTATTCGGGACATGTACCGTGATTCCGATTCCATAGTTCGGACCGCTGTTGGCGACACCACACCCTTCCCCATAACCGTAGGAGTGCACCAGGGATCTGTCCTTAGCCCGTTTCTGTTCAGCGAGATATTAGACGAAGTGACTTACAGCATCAAAGATGCGCATGAGCAACCTCCATGGTTGCTCATATATGCTGACGATATCGCGCTGGCAGATTCGGACAAGGGGCGCCTGGTGCGACGTGTAAATGCGTGGAAGAGGTCGCTAGAGAACGGTGGTCTGAAGCTAAATGTGGCAAAGACTGAGTACTTGGCCCGCAATACTACAGATCCCACATCCGTACGCATAGACGAAGATACGGTCGAGCGTACGGATCAGTTTAAGTACTTGGGATCTGTACTTAGTGCATCCGGGGATATCGACCACGACGTCAAGGCCCGTATCACAGCAGCTTGGGTCAAGTGGCGTGAGGTGACAGGTGTCATTTGTGACCCCAAAATGCCGGTTAAATTAAAAGGACAGGTCTATAAATCCATCATTAGACCTGTCCTTTTGTATGGCAGTGAATCGTGGCCTGTACTTGAGCGACACAAGCAAGAGCTGCGTGTCACGGAGATGAATATGCTGCGATGGATGTGTGTAGTGACGCGGAAAGACCGAGTCAGGAACTCCCGCATCCGTGGCAGTCTTCATGTCCGTGACATAGCAAACAAACTGCAAGAGTGTCGTTTACGCTGGTACGGCCACGTTTTACGGAGACCGGCTAACTATGTGGGGAACAAATGTCTAGCCATGCCGCCTCCGCCAGGTCCCGGTCGAAGGGGAAGGCCCAAGAAATGTTGGCTTGACGTTGTGAAAGATGACATGCGTACCAATGGTCTCAAAACGGGGGATGCAGAAGACCGCGCGAAGTGGAGTAGAAAAAGTAGGAAAGCGGACCCTGGGCGTCGGAGTGAAGGCTCCGAACGCAACCGGGATTTAACGCTCAGATGATGATGATGATGAAGCAAACAAATGCGACCTATCATGTTAATTTTATTTCTTATCAAAGCATACAGAATATTTCCAAACAATGAACCATAGAAAACTTTGGTGAGAGTTACCTGCCACTTGTATGACTATCATTCTATCCATACAAACATCTATATATTATAAAGTTATAGCTATATGTAGCAAAATACCTATGAGGCTATTGAAAGCGGTAATATCTATCGACTTTCCTTTAATACTCGTAGTGAAATAACCGACTCCAAATAACAATTCGGTCAGCGCTATAACATCACTAAGCAATCTCTGAAATCAGAGAGTTCCATTCCTTTCGCTGGCTATCTCTCACAACATTTTTATTTTATATCAAAGTTTGCGCTGGTATTAAGTATTCCTAATCACGAATGATAATTTCATTTTTTTTTCCTAATAATGACAACATTTGTAACACTACTAGGATTCTTAATACTACATAGACGAATTATTTAAGTAAATCCTAAACAATGCTAAATAACAAAAAACACTCAAAGGAGTCTCGAGACCGATTTTGACGAAGACTAAATTGGTATCATTAGATTTTTGACAAATCAATTACCCTTGTCAGGAACGACATTTGCTGATTTTGAAAAATTAAAAACGTACCTACTGTATTATTTATTATACCAAGTCATAGTGTAGCTTTTAAGTGTCCATTTCTGTTAAGGATTAAAGAACAGCAAACCAAGGTAAAGGGTTGTTTTTGAACCAAATGTTCTATTTTCCATATATTAATTAAATTGCGCCGGTCTTGATCGCACCTCAATTGAACGCAATCATTGTTTACCGATTGACTGATTTCATTGATTGGGGTAAAATAACGTGCGTTTCGAATATTAAATATAGATAATGGAACGTTTTGTTCAAAACAACCCCTTTCCTTGGTTTTCCATTTGATATTCCTTCATAAAAGTTGATCCTGACAAGTTACAATATAAAATATAAACTCTATAAAAAAAACGCGCGCAAAAGGTTTGCCGGTGACTACTTACTATAATTGTATTGTATTACTTACTATTATTGTATATACTTATGTAAAGTATATACAATAAAAAAATAAATTTGCAACAACTATTTATGTAACCTTTTTTGTCAACCCTACTGACCATCGACGCGTGACATCATGAGACTGCGTCAAACCTTCTGCGCACGGAGTACCTTTGTAGTCGACTTTTATATATAAAATTACATATAGGACCTTTAACAGTGTTTATTGCGATTACCTTATTAATATAATAAAAGGGGAAAGTTGTCTTTCATGCAAAAACTAGTACCCGGATTTTGATTAAACTTTATAGTAGTATAGCTTACAAATCAGAATAATAGATAGGCTATAATACTTTATAATGCCTGGATCATATAATACCTTTATGTTATAAAGATATTGTTTATAATTTGAACACTCCTCATTCACATTTATTTTAGTAACTATAATTTTAATAAATAATATATCTATTGAAAAAGCAAAATAAACATTTGTAAAATGCAAGGAGAGATTTGGGTAAGAAAGTACCAAATATACCAAATATTAACTATTTGGACAGGGTTTCCCTTTATTGTTCAGCCTTTGATGTGAATATTCACACAGCACAGTAAGCAATGAACACCGTCTACACGCCACTACGCCTTTTAAAACAATAACATTGCATCATTGCTAAAAATAGCAATTACATCATAGTGTTGCCAGGATCATAAAAACAATTATAATAATTAGTTACTGATGCACTAAATTATCTAGACGATAATTTAGTGGGCTTATAACATTAACTAACCGGTAGAAAATGGTAATTTAATTATAAATCGAATCATCTGATTCGATTTATAATATGACACGCCATCTAGTGATGGAGACTAGCAATTCTCCAGAATTACTACAATATATTATTCTTTCTCTCGCTTTTCGGCGTTTTCGCCTATTACCTATTAAGTCTGGGCCGACTTTTCAATCATCAAATAAAAGTTATCCGACAAATAAATTATTACCTGACTAAATTCAAATCCGACACAATTCAATTGTTTTATTCATGCAACAATATTGTATTATCCATTGTTCTAATGGAAATGTATTTAAATTAAATGTCTAGGTTTAAGTTATGATGAACAATAAAGAGTTTCATTCATTCAATTTTTTTTTTTATTGCATGAGTTTAGCAGACAGGCAGACGAGCCAGTTGATGGAAAGCAGTTACCGTCGCCTATGGACATTTGCAACACCAAAGGTGCTACAAATGCACTGCTGCTCTCTTAGGGGAGACTGGAACCTGGTCACTAATGCCGGAACACAACTCAAGGTTGTTTTGGCGGCATACTCTAGACCGGGGGTGGTAGCCATCCCGTCGGGCAAATGCCCTACCACCTGGCTGTGGGTTGTTTTGTCGCCTCTTACGACAGACCGCCTGGCCGCAAGAAATTGTATTCTTTCTCCGTTCCTGCACGGATAAAATTCCATTAAATTATATTTCCCATGTTGTATTTTATTCTATAGAATAACTTTTAATTATCTTTTATCTGATTGGAAAATCGGCCCGAAGTTTCTTTCAATTTCATATTTCAACAGCGTATCAAAACTAAATAAGTTTCTATACATATTTCTACTAAAGCCATCTAGTGAACACACTGGAACTAACCATGAGGTTAACACGTCGTAGTTCTCTTTATATATACAATGTACTCTTTGGTTCTCTCAATTTAAGACGGTAAGTGGGTTTTACTTGTGGTAAACATGTCTTGTAGCTATACAGATACACATACCTACTTGTGCGATACTAAAAGCGTGTAAGTATAATTGGTCGATCAATCGGTGGTCATCGGCTATGTCTGTGTGTCGGCAGAGTCGGTGTGGGGGGGGGCCTCAAGCGTGGGCTCTTTACCCCCGTAAAGCGCAGAGGGTAACAAATTCAAATTCAAAAGTTTTTATTCAAAATAAATTCTACTGGAGAACACTTTTGAAGGGCATACATGTAAGTCAAAATTTAAATGTACTTCCTATTCTATGTACACACAAATCCTCTTGATATGGGGTACGGGAGCGGCCTCATTTAGGGGTGTCGGCGGATCGCGTCAGCCAATCTGCAATATCCGCTGGCTATCTGTGGCATCTGTTGATTGGTCAACATGGTCGCAATTGATCGTTCCGTCAGACATGCACTATCGCAATATATAACTTTCAACCACGAATAAAAGCCACTTGTCTTTGTAGATTGCAAGAACTATACTAGAACTGACGTTAGTAGCATTTTTCTTGATAATAAAATTACAATTGTTCTGACAGGTGGTACCGGGGGCGGTCTTATCGCTGATAACGATTTCATACAGACTACCCTTGGGAGGACATACCCTTTTATGGAAAAGGGTAGATATCTTATTTCTCTATTTTACGTATAGTCCCCTGAAAACGGCTCAGCGGACTGTATTTATATAGGCATAGACGAATAATAGAAAGAAAACGTTCTGGAATTGCAAAATGCACTTTAGTCGAGGCTATTTTTTTCTTAAGGCTGTTGATGATTGCAACTTCGCAATCAATAGTGTCTTAATTTAAAAACATTACAAATAGTGAATACTAAGGAGGCCCTCGTTAACAGTCTTCCAAAACTAAATATAATAGTAGGGGAGGCCAAGCGGGGACTTTGGGATTTACTCAAGCGTGGCAGAGTAACATAAGGGGGGAAACCTTGCACTCTATTATATACCCCCACCATACATGAACTCTTAATATTGGGTCGTCCGTTTAGGGCAGCCGATCAGAATATTAAAAAAGTCGATCGTTAAGAAAACTCAAGCGCGTCAGATTGACAGGGTGAGTTAGTTACATAAAGAAAAGTCAACATTTCAATAATCTGACAATTTGCTCGTGACATAAGGAAATAGTCACAAAGTTGCAAAAAAAACGTCACCTGGACATTCTCGAGCGCGGTCAATTGTTTTTTTTTATTTTGAAGGAAATCATTCAACGATCACGGAAATAATATAATCTGCCGATTTCCACAAGCCGAAGTAAATAAAATCATCAATAAAGTGTGGTGCGTGCAGCTGCTGTGAACTATGTATTTCCATAACAAATGTGGAGGGAAAATTGGAGATGACTTGGTTCGTTGGTAATTAACTACCACAAGTGTATGAAGATGTTGTCATAGCACCTGATATTTTAGGAGATGCTCCAGATTCAGGTATGTTTTTTTTTAAATATTTTAATATCATTAAATAACAAAAGATTGTTAAGTATCATAACCATTTCTTGTCGTAGATACGCAAGATGTAGATGAAAAAGACCAAATCGAACCAGACTTCTATTATGAATGATGATGAAAATTAAAAAAATATTTTCGTTGTTTTTTATTACACCATTTCCTTCGAAATATATATATATATATATATATATTATACTAGAGTTTATCCCGCGGCTCGGCCGCGACTCAATCTCTAGTACGTACCTCTTGTTTAAAGAGCAGGCGTTAATATAGGTTAAATTGTATTACATTTTTATGTCGGTGCTATTTTGCCCTCGGAAGATTTACTTCATTTTATATCGCAAACTATCCCATCTCTCGGAATGAAAAGTATATATGTCCGTTTTCGGTATTCACGCAAACATTCGAGTTATTATCGCATTTTTTATAGATTATGAATTTTGATGATATCTATAAACTTCAGAAATGATTGGTCCCCCATACAAACTTCAATCCCCTATTTCAACCCGTTCTAGTTTTATTTATAATTCCCCGTCTATCTCTCTGGAAACTACATAAACGTCCAAAACTACAAAAACTACCACAACTGCCAAAACTACCGAAACTACCAGAACTATCAAAACTACAAAAACTAGTACAACTACCAAAACAACCGAAACTACGAAAACTACCGAAACTACTGACACTACCAAAACAACCGAAACTACTAACCAATATTATCAAAACTACCACAACTACCAAAACAACCCAAAATACCAAAACTATCGAAACTACCACGACTACTAAAACTACCAAAACAACCGACACTACCAAAATTACCAGCCAAAACTACCACAACTACCAAAACTACCTAACCGACCAAATTGGCAAAAATAAATAAAATGACGGAAATGGCAAACCACAAATAAAAAACCTATCATGTTTTCTGGGCTAACCTTTACATAAATCTATCCCAAAATCTATCCTTCAATCCGGGATGAAAAGTATCCCTTGTCCACCCTCGGTATAAAATTTACATATATACCGAATTTCAGCCAAATCGGTCTATTAGTTTTTCCGTAAAAGCATAACAAACAGAAAGACAAATATATTTTTATCCCGGAAACTACCCCATTTTTCGAGATAATATCCTATGTTCATCCTCGGCATCGAATATATATATACATATACCGAGTTTCAGCCCAATCGGTCCAGTAGTTTTTCCGTGAGAACGGAACAGACAGTCGGACAGACGGCAGACAGATGGTTACTTTCGCATTTATAATATTAATAGGGATTATTTTCTGCTAATTGTATTTGTTACTTGCAGTAATATAAAAAAAAAATACCTTCAGATTAAGGAAATTTCTCTACATAATTGTCAGATTATGGGGTCAGCACGACAAGGACATCAGGTTGAACCGTCTGTATATTAATCTGACGAGCTCGAGTAATTTTTTTTATTCCCATTTTCAACCCCTTCACACGGCACCACCATGCAAACCGGCAGATTAATATTTCTCTGTTATATTTTTTTCTTTTTAGCATTTAATCTTCACAATCCAAAAGGTCCCCGCGATGCTCGAGTAAGTCTCCATTTAGCCAGCCTCTTGGGCTCCCCTATAACATTGACCCTCCATTTTATATGGTGCAAAATGCGCAGAAAGCTTAACTAGTTGGATCACCAAATTCATTCGTTGCCAGAGGAGAAAATTTCACAACAAGTACATTACATAGTACGTATATGTAAATAAAACTAGTTCAAATATTCTTGACATTTTATTAGACTTAAATTTTAAAAATGTGATTATTTAATTACGTAATGATTTCACATTTAAAGCAATAATTCCCATTAAAAGTGTATGCTTATAAATACTTATCTCTAAATTAGATAGCCATATTTCCTGGCAGTGGCTACTTTTTTAGATGAATTTGCACAGTTACAACTTAATCCATAAAGAAAACTGGGGGCCTAAAGTGGCCACTTATGGAGAATCGTTTAGTGAAATTGACACAAGGCATAGGATAAAATTACACTTTATTTGTCATATTCATAATACGATTCTGCAAAAGCGGCTACTTTAATCCATCAAGTATAAGTTCATACTTCAATTAATAAAAAATACACAATAAAAACAATGTAGCCCCTAAATCTTATATTTTCAGAGGGCGCCATTCTTCCATTGAGTTTTGATATAACAAAATACCAATAAATACCAAAATTCAAACATTTTATTATACACACACACACACATATATATATATTATTATTTTTTTATTGCACGAGTTCAGCAGACAGGCAGACGAGCCACTTGATGGAAAGCGGTTACCGTCACCTATGGACATTTGCAACATCAAAGGTGCTACAAATGCGCTGCTGCTCTCTTAAGGGAGACTGGAGCCTGGTCACTAATGCCGGAACACGACTCAAGGTTGTTATGGCGACATACTCTAGACCTTGGGGTGGTAGCCATCCAGTCGGGCAAATACCCTACCACCTGGCCGTGGGTTGTTTTGTCGCCTTTTACGACAGGCCGCCCGGCCGCAGGAAATTGTATTCTTTCTCCGTTCTGCACGGATGAAAATATTTATTATATTATGACAACATAAGTAGATACGCTCGTACAAAATCTAAGAGGCGTAAAAATTATTTGACTATCCGCTCTTCTATTGAATATTGTACTGTATACGCGTCTGACTGATTTAGATTGCTGTTGGACTTAATTGTTATCAGACTTTAACCATTGTTAATATTTTTCAATGAATAAAGTTTAATCACAGAAAACCAAATTAAATTAAAAATAATAACATCTGAGCTGCCAAATATCCAATAACGTGTCATTTGCTACATATTAAATATAAATATGTTTAAAACCTTACTTATATACAAATTAATAAATGTGAAACTTTATAAAAAGGCTATTTTATAAATATAAGTAAAAAATTAGATTAACTTCCATTGATGAAGTTATCTTATGTAAAACAAATTTTAATGAGAAATATTATCAACATGTGAAAGGTTATCCGTCATCATTATCCGTGCAGGAACGGAGAAAGAATACAATTTCCTGCGGCCGGGCGGCCTGTCGTAAGAGGCGACTAAACAACCCACAGCCAGGTGGTAGGGTATTTGCTCGACTGGATGGCGACCACCCCTGGTCTAGAGTATGCCGCCATAACAACCTTGTGTTGTGTTCCGGCATCAGTGACCAGGTTCCAGTCTCCTTTAAGAGAGCAGCAGCGCATTTGTAGCACCTTTGGTGTTGCAAATGTCCATAGGCGATGGTAAGCACTTTCCATCAAGTGGGCTGTCTGCCTGTCTACTGAACTCCTGCAATAAAAAAAAAGGTCATTGAAAGGTGATATGAAAAAAAACCTATATGATATATATATATATATATATATATATATATATATATATATATATATATATATATCATATCATTTTTAGATCATATCAGTTAAAAATATTGTGCAAATAAGGTTATTTATCAAATTCAAAAGTTTTTATTCAAAATCATTTCCACTGGAGAAATTTTGAAGATTTTTTTTTTTTATATATATAATATAGAAGTTAAAAATTAAGTATACTCTACTACGCTATATACACCGTTTCAATTTAGTATTTTTGGTGATTTGGTTTAAAAAACATGTTTCATATATAAAATATTGATTGAAATTATAGTATAATAAAACTCCGTTTTAACGATTTTAAGCGCGGTAATTTATTTGATTTTTGTTATTCCAACATTTCGGCCACTTTTCAGTGGCCGTGATGACGAAATGCAAAGATGTCAAGTGTCAACGAGTATTGTTAAAGTTTTATTTAGCCTACCGCCACCTTCTTTATTTTAATTATTTAGTTTTAATAAGAAACTCTTCAACAAACATAACTAATAATTTTATATAATATTAAAATGGGTGGAAGGAAAAATAAATGAAATTATCAGTCAAGTTGTTTTGTGTTCCGGTGCACGCAGAAAGAGCTCGCAATGTCTTGAGGTCTGGCAGTTGGTTTTTGCTGGGTTTGGGTCTTGATAGTTTTGATGATCGGATCCCAAACAGATGGTACTTGCCAACCATCTTCTCTATTGAAATTTGGGTGTTTTTTTTATTTCAATATCCTCACGCATCATTCTAGGTATGAAACGATTCTCTTTCGCGAGGATTTGTGGGTTATCGATTCTGATGTAGTGATTGGGTTTATTCAGCGTGTGTTCACTGATCGCAGACTTCGTAGACCTTGTGTGCTTCATGTCAGCAATGTGTTCTTTTACCCGTGTTTTTATGCTCCTCTTTGTTTGCCCAATGTATGATATTATCCCATAGAGTAAATAATAACCATAAACAAAATTAAAACTAAATAATTAAAATAAAGAAGTTGGCGGTAGGCTAAATAAAACTTTAACAATACTCGTTGACACTTGACATCTTTGTCTTCCGTGATCACGGCTACTGAAAAGTGGCCGAAACGTCGGAATAACAAAAATCAAATAAATTACCGCGCTTAAAACCGTTAAAACTACTTTCTAACGGTTTTATACTATAATTTCTATCAATATCTTATATATAAAACATGTTTTTTAGACCAAATCACCCAAAATACTAAATTGAAACGGTGTATATCCCTTACTGGAACATACTTATACATAATACATACATATATATGTAATATTAATATGTAATCTGAACTCTGTTTAAAACATTCCATTAATAATACAAAGACAAGCACATGAACTGTCATTTCCTTTGCATTATTTTCTTGACCATATTGGACCAATATCCCCACCACCATGTAAAAAATATTGATGCATCCCAATTCCTACTTTATTTTGCCATAAATTAAAAACCAATATGCGTGTAGCATAATAAAATAATATACGCCAGTACGTTCATAAAATGTTTTCAGCAACATTTAACTAAAATTAAATAAAGCCGTAATAAAAATATTTAAAAAAATCACAAACCATTATAGACAACATATAAGACCCCAAACGGTCTTATTCATATCCGTCTTAATAATAAACGTAGATTAAAGCTAGACTAACTTTACTCCTAGTATTATGTCAGTATTAACCAATTTCATTATTAATAAACTCCAAGTAAAGTTGGAGTATACTAATTCGACTTTACTCTTCGAGTAAAAGTTACTCCAAGCTATCGGATAGTTTTAGAGTGGATTATGCACAGACTAAGCAGTTATTTCACTTACTAGGTTTTAAAAACATTTGTTTTCTATGACGTTTTTATAATGTGTAACCCTGCAAATGAGTATGATTTTCGAAACAGAAAACAACATTATAAATATTAATACTAAAATACCACTATACCAAATTTTAACTCGCCTTCTCTCTCCATCTTCATACCAATAGCACCGTTTCATTTTTGGTTCAAGTATTAACGTTTTTGTTTAATTTAATGTGATTAAGATATGCGAAATTACAAGTAAAAAAATTTAAAAAAACTACTACAAAATAAAAAACACATTTGAAAACACTAACGCGGACGTCAAAGTCAACTCAGAACAAAACTTATTTATAGATTTTGTTCACTTCACTTTTTTAAAAGTATCTACTGAGATTGTAAATGACATCTGTCAACATTATTTGTCAGTGTATGGTCATTTTCATTCAACTAGTCGATCATTTTACCTTTAAATTAATAAATGTTATCAAACTTATTCATTACTCTGGGTGTAAGGAAAGTATTGTTACTCTGAGGATACTTCTTGTTTATTAATTGTAGTTAACACTTGCCTATGTAGAGAGCAACTAGTCCAGCCTAAAGTCGGAGTAATCCTAGGAGTAAGACATTTTTATTAATAAGACGAATTGAATTAAAGTTTTTGAGTTGCTATAAATCAATATAAGACCATAAGACTATAATATACTTAAATAGTGCATTTTTTACGTCCAAGTACTCAAAAAACCACACAAAATTTGAGACCCCATTTTAAAAGTTCCATATTGCATAGACAATCGTCGTCAATATTTATAATGTTTACCTAATTATTTATCTGCATTTAAATATGGCTCTGCACGATCATGTCGCTTAGCCACAGGCGAATTTTTAAGTTTCTTTATTAATTACATTTTAGAATACTATTCAGATTAATAAATATCAGGCGAGAGATAAACTCATGTAACCGCCCAAATATCAGTCAAATATTGGGTCTTTCACTATCATGTTGGTTCTGAAACTAGAGGATCTGGTATGTTAGATGCTTGTGACGACCACAAATTTCAATAAACAGCTTGACATTTTTTTACTGTTTCTCAGGCTGGCGGATAACGAACCAAATGACCTTTGAGAATATTTGTATGATAATAGAAAACGATACAAGCGATAAATAAATATACAATAACTTATTTCTACTTGTTTCGCAATGCTTCACAATACTTATAAAAGTTTAACTTTAGTAAATATAATCAATTGTTCTTATGGTCATAGTCTGTTTTTAGTTAAAAATAATCAATATCCTACGACTATTGTTTCTATGAACAAAATGTACATTTTATAACACATCATTACTCATATGGCGTTTGAGTATTTGGCCATTTATTTATTTTCAGATATAACTTTACCCCAACCGATATAAACGAACACAGTGGAATATGAATATCTGAGAGTGGCGATTGTTTCCGTCGCGCCACGATATCGCTTCGCACTGGTCGGTGGGTCTTCTGAGGGCAGCCGCGCCGGGTGGTTGAGACCGAGCTCGCCGTTGCCATAGCAACCGACCAAGCGCGTATGCGGGAACGCCGCCCGGAAATAATCCTGCTCCAATTCATGCTTCTTGCCTCGACCGACGCACGACAGCTTCAAAACAACGCTATTCTCAAACGGCGGCACTTTCTTTGAAAACTGTAAAATATTTTTTTATGTTACTAGGATATCCCGCGACTTCGTCCACGCTTGTAATTTGTAATTTCCACGGGTTTCCCGGGACACAAAGTACAGCAGTATTTAAAAAAAGAATTTAATCTATGCTATCGTTTTAGTAAAAACTGTGTCGGAATAAGCTAATTTTTATGCACCCGAACTACATACTATTCCCGAGAAAGGTTCCGCGAAATTCCCGAGATAAAAAATATCACACATTTTATTACATAAAATTTTCTATCGATCAGTGAAAATACCGGATTCGAATTCGATTTTTTTTTCAAACTGGCCATTTTAAATCATTCCCAGAAAAATTATCGCGGGATTCCCGGTATAAAAAGTAGCGCAGAACTCTTAAGTGTAAGAATTTGCTGTCGAACAGCGAAAACCGCATCGAAATCGGCCGAGTAGTTTTTACGTAAATCCCGAACAGATATTATAGATTTCAGATATCTCTAAGAGCCTGATTCGCCGCGGGAACTGCATTGCGTTTTACGAGGTGAAATATAGATAACACGTTGATGAACAGTAACGCCCCCGGAGTTAAACTCGTAAAAATGATACGAAAGTATGCTGTCGCGTATATCGACGTCCAAGTTTTTGCCTTTATTTTATTTCCCCTACACAAACTACTGTTGCCTAGAGGCGTATAAGCAAAACGAAGATCATATCAATATAGTCTATATACATAAACTGTGACACATCTTACGGTGTAAGTTGCTTAATCCGTTCTGCCATATCACATAATTTTGTAATTATGTGTTACGCCTACAGGCAATGTATGAAATTTAGTAGTGTAAAAGCAAGCACTACCACCAAGGTTGTACTGGCTACCAATGTGTAAGTTCTTGTTGGCTTATGGCTCTGAGATGAAAGTACCGAAAATAAGCTTTTTTTTATTTGCAGAGACTAAATTGACAAAAGTAAATTTCAAACTTGTGTCAAAATGCATACATTATTTTCAAGTTTGTGATATTTGTAAGTTATTCACAAAGTTTAGCTGATTGTACAAAAAACATATTCTTAAATTTTGAAGCTTAAGACAATAATCGATCAACTTGAGATGACAATCTGCAAATTAATATGTCACGCATCCCTGAGACGTTTCGTGTAAATTACTTGTTTTATATTAATAAAAAAAATATTGCAATAAAAAGGAATCAATTAATAAAAATATTACCTCATTGATAGATGTCTGTATTTTAGCTTTTGTCCAGTTAGTTGATTCTATTATAAGAGAATACATTTCAAAATTGCTGTTTGCTTTGGATTTTGGTACAGAGAAAAGTCCAATAGATATTATATTCTCACTTATAAAATCAGAACCATTGTTGACATTCTCAACCATTTGTTCAATGTCTCTTGGTTCAAACATCACATCTTCAACTATACAGCCGCCCATGGCATATGGAACATCTGGTTGTCTGAAATAAAAAAATAATATTATACATTTTTGCTGATTTATATATTCACTTATAATACGTCAATCATTAATGCGGTTGCAGATGGTCTGAATATATTCAAACTGCACATAAGGGTCGATACAAATGACGAACAGTCAAAATTTATTACTAACTAGGATATGCCCGCAACTTCGTCCACGCTTGTCTTATAATTCCCATGGGATCCCGGGATACAAAATACCACAGCATTTAAAAACAGGTGCACGTTATCGTTTTTGTGAAAACTGTGTCGGAATAAGCTAATTTTTATACACCCAAACAACTACAAACCAGTCACGGGAAACTTCCTGCAGGATTCCCGGGATAAGAAATATCACACATTTTATTACATAAAATTTGCTATAGATCAGTGAAATTATCACATTTAAATTCGATATTTCTTAATCTGGTTATTTTAAATAATTCCCAGAAAAATTCCCGCGGGATTCCCAGGATGAAAAGTAGCGCAGATTTTAAGTCTAAGAATTTGCTGTCTATCGATCTGTGAAAAACGCATCGAAATCGGGCCAATAGTTTTTACGTGAATTCCAAAGAAACAGACTACAAATCTAAAAAAAAATACTTCATATTCTCCATCGTTTATATAGTGTATTTCAGTTTTTTTTTTTACTAGCGTCAATGTATAAACATGGCATGTTTCGAATTTTATAATATTATAGATAGAAAGAAGGTAATATTACAAAGTAATTGTTATATTTTTATAATAAATATGACAATAGTCTAGTAAAAGATGTAACTCTGAAAAGCACCTAAATACAATATTTCTAGATGGCACTATCAATCAATTTTCTCACGTACAGGAAGGCACCACAAAACTTAACATCTACTGAACAAAGTGAAACTAGCCAGTTAAATTGGGATTCCTAGAATTCTTCCACAGAAATTAATATTCACAATATATTATTTACTTTACTATAAATTAAGATGAAATACTGCCTTAAATGAAAGATTAAGATTTTATATCTGTTGCTTGTAGTTTAGATCTAGATATGACTTTTGAGTTAAGTAGTATGATATACACCCTATAAGTGTTGCTTGAGGTGATATGTTTACCTATTAAAACATTTAGTTTAGGCATGAGTAGTATTCCAGAGTTAAGACACTATCAGGAGAATAAGGCCAAGACTAATTGCTATCAAATATATATTAAATAATCATTTTAAAATGCTATAAAATCCGTGATAACTAGCACTAAATCGGGAAACAAACACACACATATGTACCTATATTCGCAAGCTAAGCAAGATGTGTTTGTGTTAAGGGTAATATGCAACAGATTAAGCAACTGAAAACAATCAATAACCACTAAATAATCCAGAAGATGTACAATGTCCAATGGTGCTCAGTAACTGACACAACAATTTTTTGTCAATCCTTTTATTAACATTTGATTGGTTGTATAATGGACATCTAACTAGATTAAAATATTGCATATTGATGAGATTTATTGTTATTACTCACAGTTCTTTAAAATAATTCAAGAATGACAGTGAATCTCCACTAGCATGTAGTATATAGGTATCAGTTACATAAACTAAAGCTCCTTTGACATATTGAGTCTGGGATAACTTATCCATCCTATCATAGAATGATGTTTGTAATTCTTCAAGGGTTTTTATGTTAATTACATGAAACTGGACATCTGGGATGGCGGGTATGTACACTCCTCCAATGAATGGTGTTGCCCTCACAAACATCTGGTTTGTTACCATATGCTCATAAGTTATTGACTGTGGTAAAGGCATGTAGGAGAGGTAACTAGCCCTCACTGTCAACATACAGGTTTTTGGAGCACTTACATTGACATTCACAACATCAATCACTGAAATTAAGCAATAAACTATTATGTTACATGTATTATGTTGTCTTCCGTGATCATGGCCAATGAAAAGTGGCCAAAACATCGGAATAACAAAAATCAAATAAATTACCACGCTTAAAACCATTAAAACATAGTTTTATTATTATGATACATTTATATATTATTTTATATAATAAAAAATCTCTTTATAAGACACAAACAGTTTTGTAATTCATAACACAAATCATAATTATATAATAGCCTGTACAGAAAGTAACAATATTTTAACATATTTTAGACCTTTCACTTTCACAAAATAATAATTTATGCTTTAGAAGTTTGTAAGTTGTTCTGTAAATCAATATAGAAATTAGAGCTAAGCATCAACTTTTGTTACTAGGCTATTATTGCTTAGTCCCATCGATTTAAAATAGTCACCAAGTAAAATAAATACAATAATTAAAATAAGTGTTTATATTGGTTATATAAACACTTTTTTTTTAAACTAAAATAAAAAAATCACTAATGTAAATGTGAATTATCATAAGGTTGTTTATAGAATTCATAAACTGTTTATAGTTAAACTAATAAAAACACGAGATAGTGCCCAGTATAATAATTTATGATATTGTATCTTTGAACTATATTAAATGGCCAGTATGATTTGATAAGTATGTAATTTGTCTCAATATTATGAAAGACAATATACAATGAGAATTCATGTAAGCTTTGGGAAGTCTTCAGCAACATTTAAGAGTCTATCTGGAGAAACTGGATTGACTGGAATAGTCAGCCTCCCACCATCACACCTAAAGAAGATACAACCAGGCTTTGAGTTTTGGAATGCATCACAAAAAGATAGAAGTATTGTTCCCTATACACAACCTTCAGTATGAACAAATTTGCTCACAATTTAGTATACTTTAGGAGAGAAACATAAAACAGAATCAATTTCACTTACAAAAATTGACCTAGTGCATGTCAATCCACTCACAGTGCTGCCATAGAAGTAATGAAAATCTCTTGAAACTTTAAAGATCTAATTGTTTTTTTAGACAATTAGATATTACATGCTCAATCAAATCAATATTGAATGATGATCAGTAACTGACACAATAAATATATATATATATATATATATATATAGCAGCCCAGAATATTTTCCCATAATGGAAATCAACAGTATATCTGCCGCACATGTCAAGAACAGATTGCTGGGCATCATATTTTGGTTTTCTTGATTGGTAGGTTTTCTCTAATACTTTCTTCTATAGAATGTGATATTACAACAATGTGCCCTTTAAATTAGAAAAAAACAACTGACCCCAGGAGACAATTCAGACTTCATATTGGAATGAGAAGTAAGTTTTAGAAGCTGTAGTACCACAACTTCTATAAGTTGGCATAAAAAAATTAAATTAATCCAAAATTACTTACAACAATGTTCTTTATCACACTGTGGGGTGCAAGGACTCGGTACTAATACTTCACATTTACTGCTTATAGTAAAGCCAGCCATATTAGCAAATGTTAGCACAGCCAAGGGTTCAATTGAGAAGTTCTTCGACTTTTTAAATTTAATCCCTCCTCTGATAGCACATATTTGTAGATCAATGACAAAGTCTGCTGGACTTTGTTGTTCTTTTTCCAAAGCATGCACAGCCGAATACCACATTGAGCAAACATTCTTGCACAATAACTTATCTTGCCAAGGTAGGTAACTTAAGATTTTTTTTGCTATAACATAATTACTTGTTACATTTTCCACTAAACTTGAATCACAAGTTATTGGCTCAGATTCTCTTATAAGTTCTTGTTTCTCCAAGTATGCCATTAAGTTTTGAGCTAGTCTTAATTTCGAGCATCTTATCCGTCCACCATTGAATCATCAAAAACATCATCGGTGTTCATTTCAACTGGATCTTGACAAAACATAATAAATCCTTTTATATCTCAGTAACTATGTGGTCTTCTGAACCTCTCTGAATAGGATCACCTTTGAGCAAAGCCAATATAAAACAATATAGATAAATGAAGAAAAATATAAGATAATATCCAACATAGATCATAACATCACGTAGGTGTTTTTTTAACTGGCCACGATTGTGGATCTCAGCGGGATCATAGGCGCCCAAGTTTCCTTGTGGAATCGTGAAGTATTCGAATGAGAGCCATATAAACATCGGCAAGTTGATAAAGAACAATAACAACTGACCGTGCAGTAATAGCAGAAACGTGATAAACGAATGCGCTATATACTTAGGAAGAAGCCAGTAATTCAGTTTGTCGCAACATTCCTGTGCGTTCAGATAGTCACACTCGAGATCTGACAACGTTATAATGTAATAAACTAAAAGAAATAATATAGCCCCGCTATCGATTAGTGATAGAGAAAACAGCAATGTTTCGGCCAGTATCATAACTAAGTATTTATACCTCTAACCCCCTTGTTGACCACTTAAAATAAAAAAGCACACCATGTAATCAGTTTGCCAAGAAAATTAGTATCGAAATTAAAAAATATATAATCAGCAATAACCACACACAAATAACTTATAATTACAATTTTCAATATTAGATTAGAATCATTTTTATTTTTATTAACGTCAAACAAGCTGACAACATGATATTTGTCAGTGTACTAATATTCGCCGCAAAGGCAGGCAAAAGAACTTCATCCATACAAAGTTGCTTCACATATTTAATAGAAAAAAAGTTCTTTTTTATAAAGTCTTTGCGCCCACGGTCCTTAAAAAAGTACTTTAATGGAATAGTGAATAGAGCCCACCACCAAATCCAATTTACTCACATGAACGCCCGAAGTACTATTCTAAGTACCCCAACTTTAACCATTGCTACTAATTTCAAATTACCACCTTTTTATAAAGTGATGTCTCCGAACATATCTACAGTGCCTACAAAATCAAAAGAAATTGGTCTTTCTTGACTTAATATCGAACAAGATCCTCGAGTGTGCAAATAAATCTTAATGTATTCATGAAATCTTTACGATTTGTGTTGATATGCTTATCAAAAATAGGTTCATACATACTACCTATATTTGCTGTTTGCATCAAAACTTTATATGGATCTGAGATATAGTGAAAACTATCTTAATTATAAATTTAAGAACTTTTTTTAATAGACCTTTGGGTTAATAAGTACTATCATGATTGTTTCGAATTTTTAAATAAATAATAATAAAATAAATGTTTCTGTTAATTTTAAAGGATTTTTTGTTTATTAATGTTATTAAATTGGTTTTTAAGTTTAATTTCATTTTTGATTTATTGAAGGTAGTTAAAAAAATGTATGTAAGTTTGTTGTTTTAAGACTAGTGCTTTTAACCATAGGCCTACCAAAAGGTAACCTATTTTTGTCCTTTTTCTTCTCCTCGTTTACCTGATACAAGAAAAAAAATCATACTTGTGAGATCACTGTAAGGATAGGTGAGCGCGCGGAGAGCACGGCGCGCCCACAAATCGACAGTATAGCAGCGGATGAGAACTCTTTTCCCAGAGTAAGCTCACGGCGGCCGAAAGCCTAGGCTTGCCCTCCGGTGCCAACGCGTCCTTTGGCGGGAGCGGAGCAAGGATGTACGCTCCCGCTCCCGCTGCACCTCCTCCTTAGCATGCATAACTCGCTCGCAAAAGGAGGAGACGGCGTCCCACCCGGTAGGGCTCTCAACCATGGTCTGAACCCGGGCCGGTAGTGAGAGGCCAAGTCCGGTAAAGGCGACGAGGTCTCAGCGCTGCACTGTTCAAACAGTATACAGCGCCGTATCCTCCACGCCTGTGTCACAATGATAGCATCTTGACGTTGGCTCAAGGCCTAGGCGCCACAGATTACTCCAAACACAAACGTCTCCAACATGATTTTAGCATAATCGCATAGTCCGTATCGGTATATTAGTCTAATTTAAATAAGACGGTATGACAGACACATCCATAAAACGTAACTTGTAGCATTTTCTAATTGGGCCTGGGCCATTCCATAGACTAGCTAGAGATTACTTAGGCCATTCTGGGAATTAGGGTTAGGTATCGCGTAGCCTTTTACGCTTAATCCAGTAAAAGTTGACTAAACAGGCTGTTTACACGTTTACAGGTTCGTTATAAGATTGACCGGTGAAATGCATCCTTAAATAAAGCTTAGGTATGTGAATGAAACAATATTTGTGTCAAAACTTTATATTCAACATTCTTTACTTATGCTAATAAAGGCTTGGTAAATATTTACAGGGCTTTATGACAGGGCAAAGTAAAAAAAACTATCCAGTTATACTACAGATCCGACTGCCATGCTTATCTTATCACATCAATTTAATTGAATACTTGACTCTTACATGGGCTTTAAGCCACGCATTGCTTATTATAAGACTTACACATACTAAACTTCGCCAGAATTAATGGTGTTTATAAAGCATGGTTAATTTATTAATATAACATATAAAGGTTACATATTGGACATCTTACTTTAAGATTAAAATGTTGCAGAGAGCAAGCCATAATTAACATTAAGCATTGGTCATTTCGGGTTTGGAATATTAACCTATTTTAGAAACAAATATTAAAAACTTTCCTAAAATAATACAACAATAATAACAAATATTCAGATAGAATGCTATAATCAAAACATTAATCTCACTTATGTATCTTGTTAAATATATTTAAACTATACTCTCTGTTTTAGAGTAAATAAAACGCTAAATAAATAATAGTACCTAGGCCTGTTTTTCTGGGAAGCAGTCAAAGGGTTGATGCCATAGTGCAATGCACATTGACACGGCCCATTCCCATCCAACATTTCACTAATACGGGCATGATTCCGATAATGAGCAAATAGTTTTTATTTAAACATTTACAACCTAGGATAAAGGCTTGTTACAATTCGCTAATGGAATATTACTTAAAATATATTATAACCATTGGCCGGATAGGTGGGGCTAACTTACCTAAAGTTACGAAGATATGACGTACTCTGTTGTATCACCTCGATAACTTTAGGAGTCCCATTCGCAAACCTACAGTAGGCGGAGCTTGCAGGACTCAGTGCAGGCTGCAACAACATTCACAGACAGCGAACTCCTAGGCGGACCGCCATGCAGGATATTAAATGGGCTCCTTTAGGTACATTAGCCTTACTCTTCCGATCACAGATTATAACGCAAACGACTATTTGCGTATAAAACCTGAGGGTCGATGTCTCGAATCATTGATAAATGGTTACGTAGTTTATAGAATTAAACTGTGAATATGATTACTAGTTATCAATATTCAATTTGCCAACAATCCGAGCAGACACAGGTACAATTTTGAATGCAATAATTTAAATTTAACATTACACATTTTTATTTTTACCATATAATTTCTTCTCTTTTGCAAAGGATTTAATTAAAATGGATAGTTTAAATATAATTGTTACTTTTAATCTTTCAATCTTACCCTTTACAAAAGCATAGCACCAATCCACACATGAATGTACTTTTTAACGTTCACTCTAGCAAGCTGCTTTCAAGCATTTATGAAAAGTTTAGAAATTAATTAAGTGTTAAATTAGAAATTAAATTAGATTAAATACAAAAAATAATAATTTCCATTTACTGTAAAAAGTACAAACACATGACATTCTTTATATAAATATACATCTGAAACACATCTTTCTGCAAGATTGAAAATTGTTAAGTATTTTTAAAGACTTTTATGCCATTTAAGCCCAGATAAAACCTTTACAGTATAAGTGACTTAAGTTGGCACATGGTAGGCATGAAAGCCTTTACTTATTGTTCGTTGTAGTTACAAGTACCCAAAAAGTAATTAAATGCAAATAAAATGGCAATACATTTCGATTCACTAATTCACCTTTACCGCAATCTTAATCTGATGAAGCAAAAGTATTAACAATATAAATAATGAACTTAAATAATAATACGTTAAATTAGTGAAAAAGACACTCACACATTTGAGTTATACAATAAGGTAGAACAATAAACCTGGTAAGTACACTTTAAGGGAGTTACAAAATAAATAAATTATAAATATAAAACATACAAACAATTATGCGAACAGCCTGTACAGATTCAAGTGATAAATGTTCGTTTTGCACTAAGGGTTATAAATAATAAAAATATCAACTTATTTATAATGGTGAACCTATCCTACTCTTTAGACAATACATTGGAATGATACATTTTCAAGAATGTTATGTTGTTACAATAATTACAATAATGTTCTAGGCAAAATCAAGATAGCTAATTTGATAGAAAATTTCTAAAATCTCACACGATATTCTACATTCATAATACTTGTATATTTAAGAAAAAGTCGCGGTTGATAGAAAACATCAGAGAAGTGAAAGAAGTGTACAAATAACAAGTGATCATAGAGCGATGATCGCATAATTGTGTGTATTGCAAAAGGCGCCATAAGGTCAAGTGTCAGTGCACATTTTCATAGTAAATCTGATCAACTTTAGTATCAAAACATCTCTTGACTCTTTATAAGTGAAATCTAACTATTATAAAACCATGACTTTAAGAAATAAATCCAGCATGTTTCCAATAAATAATCACTTTATGCTCTTTTGTTTATTGAAATATAATTTTTTAGATTGCTTTAAATTTAAAAGTATAATTTTTACTTTAATCGTAAATAAGTCTGTTTCAAAATCATTTGAAACCAAGCAAAATTTAGATGCTTGCATATTACAAAATTTCCGTTTGTGAATTGCAGTGACGGTTCCAAATTGTGTTGGATCAGATTTAAAGTATCGAATTTATTAGATAACGCAATACTTAGAATTTTGTTAAAGAAATGTTAATTAGTTTTTATATTACAATTAAAACGATTTAGTATGAACATGGGCTCTGGAGTTTAAACTTAAATTATGTTACCTAAATGAACTCATATCTAAGATTGTTCCCAAGCTGGTCCCACCCATGACGATGGCTAGGGAGAGTGCGCGCCGCCCCCATTGGGGACGGGCGCGACTTCGCCACATTTGCACTTCAACAAAACTGGAATGTCACTTATTGATTTGGGAAATACCTATCCGTGAGTAGCAGACAGATCAAAGCAGTTTTAAATAATAGGGTAGTTGACACTCAAATCAACTGAGACACTTTATCTTCTTACAAAACGCCGCAGCCTCCTAGATTTTGAAGGAGCGTAGCAAGTCGATTTGTTGGTCGCTGAGCAATGACATCACAACATTAACAACAGTGATTAAAAATATTTTTCATAATATTTTAAGACGATGGTATGGTGTTTCAGCGTCCACTCTTTTAGATGTAACGGTAAGCCCTCGTTTACATTACGCCCGCTTCCACGGCAATAAGCAAGAAAATAGGCGGCACGAGTATGTACATACTATTACACAGTACATACTCGTGTGTCCATTTCCCTGCTTGCTGCCGTGAATCGTGGACATTCTGTAAATGAGGCATAGTTAATTTTAGAATTTATTGTAACAGTGTCACCTACCCAATTGAATTGACATGACACTAATCCGACACTTTAGAATCGATGACATGCGGCCGGGTGGTTCGCCGCTCGTGCCCCGACGTAAACAACATTTTCTTATGATAATTCTCCTCTAAGTTTTAGTCATCGGGCGGAATGCACAAATCCACAACTATGTTGAGTATTATTAATTTCAATATATACATAAGTAGAATATACCTATTAAAAGAGGACTTATTAATAAAACGCGAGCACAGCGCGTATCGGGCACGCGATAGCGGCTCTCAGGATACGCTCATCTTCCAAGCAAATGGACTTTATCAGCTAGCGACGCAATCATTTCATACACATTTATATTAAGTACCAAACACTTAAGAAATACAATATAGTCAATCTATCCATGCAAACACTATGTGTCTCACACAACTGTATTGTTCATAATTGAATAGTCTGCGTTGCACAATAATCACCATACCCCAGCAAAACGGGCCACCGGGGAGACTAGAAGACACGACATGACGCAGTCGGTGACGGTGGACGATCATGGAGCGTGCCAGTCGCGGCCCAGAGATCATAGCGTGAACACGGCGAGGGAGGCGAGGCGGGCGAGGGGGCGGCAGGGGGCGTAGCGGGTGGCGAGCGGAACGTCGAGTGACGGCGGTCAGGTGGCGTCGAACTCGATGCGGTCCCAGGAGTAGTGCTTGGCCTGGGGCCGCGGCGGCGGGCGGCCCACCATGCCGCCCAGCAACGGGTCGCACTGCGGCACGTGCCCCCGCCCGAATGTGTTCGGGATTATCTCCGTCTCCATGTACTCGTACCCGTCTCCGTCGACGTTCATGTGCGAGCCGAGGTCGATGCCGCACTCCTTTAGATCGAACTCGCAGGGCCGGTCTTCGAACGGCTCGTGCCGGTCTTCCTCGTTCTGGAACGACGATAGCGACAGGTCGTCCATGTACTCGAAGCCGGTGCGCGTGTGATCCAAAATGTCTCCGTTGGTGAGCGGGGTCATCGTCATTCTCTCCTGGATTTCATCGCCGATATCCATGGCCGTCTGGGGGCTTTCGACGACGCGGTCGCCGTCGCCCGATAGGAGGCTCTCGAAGAAGTCATCGTTGTCAGGGGAGTTCGGGTCGGACCCGAAGTCTGCGTGGAAATCTCCATTAGAAAGCAGGTCCACGGTTAGCTCGGGATCTATTTCGGAAGCCGCGCTATCGACGGCACAGCGCTCACCGGCGTGAACCATAATCTCATTTTGAATATCATCTAATTCTCTCTGTAGTTCATCTGAAGCTAGCGAATCCCGCACGTGTGTATCTCTGAGGACGTCATCGGTGAGCACTTCGGTCGGTGAGAACGTATCGGGCCCGGCGGTTACGTATCCGGCGTCCATTGCGGGGCTCATTACAGTCTCCCCTACCGCCGAGGGAGGGAGCTCGCCATTTTCGACTAGTATCTCGAGTACATCATCCATAATTTGGCTGTCTTCTGTTTTGATATCTAGGAGAGGGGAAGATAGGGGTATCTGTGGCATAGGCGGTGGAGGAGGTGGCAAGGGAGGGGGCGGAGGAGGCACGACACGTTCGGGCTCGTATGAGGCCGTGGGCAGGATCGCAATAGGGACCACTTTCACGCCGTTAAGTATATAGGCCGGGTTGGCAGTCTTCTGTGGCGTGGCATCGGCTGTGACATCGGACGCGACAGTCGGGGGTGTGACGGTGAAAAGGCGAACGAGCCGGTCGGGCACCGCGTCGGAGGCGGCGATGACGTACCTCTGGGGCGGAGGGGCGGGCGCCGGCGGCTGCTGTAGCGCGTCCAGCTTCGCGCGCAACTGCGTCACGCACAGGTGCGCTTGCAGCAGCCGCCGACTCTGGTCGCTGGCTGCGGCCCCGGCCGCTTCACGCCGCACCGCTTCCAATTGTCTCCTCGAAGCATCCAACTTCCGTTCCAACTCCTCGATCTGCCGCCGCTGTGACTGCACTATATCCTCCTGCGGCTCTTGCTCGACTCTGGGGTCGGGGGATGAGACTGATGCGACTGACGCTGGAGATCTGGGTGCCTCCTCTTGTTTCTCAATAAGAAATGGCCGCAACCTGTCTAGCAACTGTGGCTTCGGACCAGAAACCCTCAAGTTCCGACGTTTGCATTCGGCACGGAGGTCCGAGACCTTCATGTCCTCGAATCGAGCTATCGAGCCGAGTGAAACGGAAGGTACCGGCGGTGGTGGTGGTGGTGGAGGTGCTGAATAGGCTTCCGAGGTATCGGAAGCGATGGAAGCTGCGGAAGAGGATGGCGGCGAAGCCGGGAGCATTAGTTGGAGAAGCATCTGCTGTTGCTGCAATAACAGTTCATAGGGTGTTTCAACAGATCCTGGAGGCGAGGACGCTTTCTGCGCGTTCGGTGGTCCCTTGTATTCATGGAACTTGAACCTGGCCTTGGGTTGCTGCTTCTGTTTGTTTTTCTTGCGATTCTTATCTTTGCCGGGCGCGGGGTGCTGAGGGGGTGAGGCAACGCTGACGGGCGAGAGCGTAGAGGGGGGCGAAGGCGTTGGGGAGGCCTCTTCCGGGGGCCCGCAGTACGAGGAGGGGTGTTGTGGACGCCCCGAGGCGCCCTCGCTGGTGGCCTTGAACGCGAGCGTGCCGCTCTTCACGGCCGTCTCGATCGTCTCCTCCGTGTGAAGAATGTTCTTCTTGATCAACTCGAGCGGCCCCGGCCTATGCGACAGTTGGTCATTCAGCTGATCGGCTAAGCGGGCTTTCTTGAGCATTCGCTGCTTCTCAGCCAGGCTTGGATCTACATGGCTCTCCTATAATTATAAAGGTGACAATTAGCAAAACATGTTGTATTTTAAATAAATTTATCAAACCATTATATTTCTTATCAGGGTTCTCAGGGTTATCATAAAAATCTATAAATATTGTAACATTCTAAGTTATTTTTCTCTCCATTTTAAATGTGCCGTGTCAATACAAAAAATATAATAGGTTGGGGAAAAAGTCTTTTCGCATATAGTATGTATGAACATGTAATAAGCTCTCTTTGGCTATACCATTTGTATCTCGCTGGTTTTGGTATCATTAAAAAGCTTTAATTTTAAAGAAGACAATTCCAAATACACCTATGGACTAAAGTATGTAGGTGCCATTTTGTTGGATAACTTTTTGCCATCTTGTAGGTAGGGACGTGATCCCATTGCTATTAAAATTTTGGGGCTTCTGATCAAAAAACTGCGACAAGTGGTTTTGGCAGTCCTCTCGTGATGTTAACCTGACACTGCCTAAGGAATTCTGCAGAGACCGAAACAGGTGAAAAACTGAAGGTGCAAGGTCAGGACTATACGGTGGATGCATGAACACCTCCCAGCCAAACTCCCGTAATTTTTGTTGAATGGCTAAAGATGTGCGAGGTCTAGCGTTATCATGGTGAAAAACCACACCCCTTCTGTTGATTAATTCCGGCCGCTTTCTCTCAACTTTTAGCTTTAATCTCATCAGTTGTTCGCAGTACAGTTCAGAATCGATGGTCCTGCCTGGCGGTAACAGCTCATAATGAATAATGCCCTTCCAACCCCACCATACACACAGCATCACCTTGTTGCAAGTTAACCCGGGTTTTGCCACAGTCTGTGAATCCTGACCGGTCTTTGACCACGATCTTTTTCGCACGTTCTTGTCGTACGTGATCCACTTTTCATCACCAGTTATCAGCTTCTTCAAAAATGATTCGGTTTCATTACGTCGTAATAAAGAATCACAAATGAGTACATGGTTCATTAGGTTTCTTTCAGTGAGCTCATGAGGCATCCAAATATCGAGCTTTTTTATGTACCCAGCTTTTTTCTAATGCGCCAAAACCGTTTTGTGGTCAATTCCCAGTTCTCCAGTTACATCGTAACTACTAATATGCCGATCTTGCTCCACTTTTTCAAAAATGGCATCAATTTTGTCCGTAACAGGGCGACCAGAGCGACGTGCATCTTTGATATCAAAATTTCCGGATTGAAAACGCTTATACCAAATTTGCGCTACTCTCACAGATACTGCACATCCTTCCATAAACATCACAAATATTTTTCGCGGCTTGTGTTGCATTTTTACCCTTTTTGTTGTAAAATTTTAAAATTTATCGAATTTCTTCCATTAGATTCACTCATTTTAACAATAAGAAAAACAAATGAAAATCACACATTTTCCAAATTTGAATTTGGAATTGTCTTCTTTAAAATTAAAACTTTTAATGATACCAAAACCAGCCAGATACAAATGGTATAGCCAAAGAGATCTTATTACAAGTTCATACATACTATATGCGAAAAGACTTTTTCCCCAAGCTATTATTTCAAACCAACTGGTTGTATGAATCAAACCCGACCCGTGTATAGAGTATCTCTATAATAACAACGTAACGTAAATTTTCAAAATTACTCTATTACAAAATCGGCTAACCGCTATTGAGTCACGGAAACGGGGCACCCTACGCACCTAGTACTTGGCGCTATGTTTATAATTTTAGATTTAAAAATAATCACAAAGATTTGTAAAAATGAATACGAAATTTATATAAATAAATAGAAATGTATAGCGGTATAAGCCATAATTATATGTATATGATTTAAAAAAAATATAATTATTTCGAAAGTATTTTATTTTTTGATTTTCGATTATCTTAAAAAGCTCAGTGTCAATCTGGGTATATCCTGTGGTTTTCAATATTGACCCAACGCGTGACGCTTTGATGTTTGCCAATTGACGAACATGGATAAAGTCGTGAGCAAGTACTAATGTAATTTGAATTTACAAAAAAGAAAAGTACCTGTTCTAATATATGTCTTCTTTCTAGTTCTTGGCGATCTGGCCGCCGTTGAATTTTCGCTTTTAGCAAATCCCCGGTCTTGGCCCGCTCCAGCTGCTTGCATTGTTCAAAATATGCCGGCGGCGTTTTCAATGCTAGCAACAAAAATACATGATAATCTTTAAACGTCTTTATCTGAGATAATGTTACAGATACAGACCGTTTCACGCAGATATAGCGAAGGGTTTAATGCATTATTGGAGATGCGACATAGTTAATGACGTTAAATATTGACAGAAAACGTATGTATATACACTAATGCGCCTATGTGTTAACGACGTTATTTTTCAACGCTTTAAATAAGGCGCATTCTGTCACAGCCTAAATCTGTAACGTTAATACGACCATAATAAACTAGAAACTATCTCCAAAGAGAATAAAACAAAACAGCAGCGCATTGAATTTGTTCATATCGTGAATCTGTTATACTAAAAATATTCAATGTTTTGTGCTGTAAAATTTAAATTCTCATTAGTCGCGCTGTTTAAATCGTAAATGAAATTCTTTCACCCACGCACACTAGCCGCCGCTCCGGGGCGAGGTACGAGCGTAGCTCTAGTTTACTTGTCCGATACATAAAATATCATAATCGTGATATTAATCGCTTCGTTATATTTTATTATAAACTAATTCTACTTTCTTCAAAATAGAAACTCATGCATGAAAATCTAAAGAAGCTACTCACGCGGCATAATTCCTTGGGCAACGAGCTGATTGATGGGTCTTCTCATCAACAATTTAACTTTCAAGGCTGAAAACAAGACAAAGGGACTAATAAATATGAATCTATTTATACCAATTAAATCTGTATGTGTTCCAGCAATTTTCCTCAATACAATTTTCCTTGTTATTAAAGCTATTGTTGGGTGGATTATTATTATACAACCGAGCCTAACCATGTATATTAACATATAAATACGCTATTGCTTTTCGTTTGTAATGCGCACTACCATTTGAATGCAACAATAGTCCCTGATTGAATAGCCTCAGGTTCATTTAGTTGCGAAGAAGTCGGCGTCATAATCATAACGCCAGGTGACGTCGAGGGTTGAGTATGGGCGCCGACGCGATCGAAGCGTCGGCCAATGCATTAGGCCGATCACACATTGGCTACTATCGCTTTTCTTAACGCTCAGTCTGTTATTATCTCGCACGCCGAATCCAATACTGGCACTATCAAAAATGTGAACTTTACAGGAGAGCCAAAAACGGTCTTTTAAGCATGAAACCATTTGGCGGGCTCTGTGGTTGGGCAAGCTAAGTCTTAGCCGGCCGAACTCCCTAGAACGCAGAGACTCCGGGTTCGATTTTTGGCATGGTGAATTTCAGAAACGAGCTTTCCGTTATGTACTAGGGTCTGGATGTCTGGGATTGGACCCAGAGTGGTCCGATGTATATTACCCATAACCCAGGCGTGACTTCCTTAGCTTGGGATATATAATGCATGTGTTTGACTGCTGATTGTGTATTAAAAAAAAAAAATCAGTAGATTACATGCGTTGTGACAATGCCTTCCTAGTGGATATTTCTGTTACTTTTAAACCAGAATTATCGCTATTATACGTATTTCCATGTTTTACGATAGATAGTATCAAAAAGTCGATTTGATAAAATTCTGAATAGTGGCAGTATTGGATTAAGAGTGCGATATGTATTGTTCATGCGACCGAACGTTAAACATAAGCGAATGTACTATTTCCAGAGTGAATGGACAGAGCATGCTCGTAAAATTAAAAAAGTAGGATACGGCTTTTAGATGTGTAAAGTATATAGAATCCGAGGAACTTTTGGGGTTTTTACCTTTTACCACTATTCAATTGAACAAACTCGTAATCGCTCAAGCAATTGAAAACGATATGTGGTCAGCCTTAAGATAATATCGATAAAGCGTGCAGGTCGGTGTAGGAGACTTGATCTCGCTATATTGTTGTTTGCGTGCAGACAAGCGGGTAGCAGCGAGCGCTGAGCGGACAACGCTGGCGCGAGGCCAACATAAATAAACACTGCACAAGGAAACTAGTGTTATGCCGCGACCGTATTACAGACGAAACATTCACTACCACTGGGCCGTATATTGTGGGTTACTGGGCGCCGTTGCCGCGCCTCACCCACGATTGATCACATGACAACAAAACATCAGTGTGTCTTTGTAAATAATGACTTACTTAATTATCTATCCTACTGAATGGATATAACTTACATTCCTTGTGCTTGCCCATGGCCGGCTGCAGAGGGCTGTCGTCGACAATCACCTTAGGTGGGGAGACGCGGGGCGAGCTCGGCGGCTCGCTAGCGCCGCTGCTGCTCGCCTGCCGACCAGCCATCTCCTCTGCACCGTAACTGCTTAAAATATTGTTTTGTTTTTATTATTGATTTTTGATACAGCCACAACAATATCAATACCGTGTGCTGTAAAAAAAATACAATATTAAATTAAGGTTTAATTAAAGAAGTAGTTGTAGTGTATGCGGGGGTAGTTCCGAATATTCATTGATATAAAGGACGCATGCAAAAGTAAGCACGTTATCAGTGGATACACCACCATTAAGGGAGAAGTAAATAGTGGTTCGTTGACACGGCGACCTAAGGATAGAATGGCACTTCACTACAATACAACAACTTACAACTACAGTAGTAATGAATATATATAAATAAAGAAAGCAGGAAAGGGGTACTCACAAACGCAGAGGCGAATAAAAATATATCAGTACACAAGGTTCTCACAGATTATATTGGTTCCACCAATTTTAGGGAAACAAGCCTACCTGCCATTCCCGTTCCAGTCTGATTGTAGTGTTTACACATTTATAATTTCGAAGAGGTTTCCCCGTTAAATTTTTGTCTATTGTATACATTGCGATTATTGTTCTGATTTTTGACAAATTGTTTAAATTAATGTCGAATGTTACCACCTTTAATATTTCTAATGGCCTATATCCTCATCTAAATAGCCGTTTATTTGCCTTAGTACTAGTTAAAATTTTACATCAACTACATACAAGTAATGTAAAATTTCTACTGATGGGTAAGGAGAGTGAATGAAGAATAATAATAATAATAATAATAATAATAATAATAATAGGTATATATAGGGAACCGGCCATAGGTCGAGTCAAGCAACATTTTCGTGTTCCTTTTTTACGTTGTTGCGAGGTTTTCTCGAGAATGTATAACGCCTATTACGAATATCAGAGGGTCTAAAGCAGTCGCCTTTAGAGAATTGCTTAGTGAAATTGGCACGTGTCTAGATATATACTGGTAATTGTAAGACATAGCATAAAATTCCACTTTATGTTAATACTTGTCATGTTCACCATATAAATCGGCGAAAACGATTTCTTTAGGCCTTCTGTGCTTACAAATTGGTGAAAAAATAATAATAATACATTAATTTCATGGGTAGTTACCTGAAGGTGTCGTCGGAGGGTGGCGTGGCAGGCGTGCGCGGCGGCGACGCGGGCGAAGTCGGAGAAGCTGCGCGGCTTCGCTCGCGGCGATGCTGCGGCTTGAACCACTCGGGGTAGATGGCGCTCAAGGTCTCCACCAGGTCTTGGTCCAAGGTTACGCGCCACGACGCGCGCCCCTCTGAACCCTCCGAGCCACCGCCTCCTCCGCAAGGCGAACGACTCTCTAGTGGAAAAGTAAACAACAAATATTGACTTCAAAAATATGTACACTAAACTATAGCACTATAGCAATATAAAAAACAAAGTATAATATATTCGTATTATAAGTTATCACTGAACTTTCCAAATCACAGCCAGGTGGTAGGGTATTTGCTCGACTGGATGGCGACCACCCCTGGGCTAGAGTATGCCGCCATAACAACCTTGTGTTGTGTTCCGGCATCAGTGACCAGGTTCCAGTCTCCTTTAAGAGAGCAGCAGCGCATTTGTAGCACCTTTCGTGTTGCAAATGTCCATAGGCGACGGTAACCACTTTTCATCAAGTGGGCCGTCTGCCTGTCTGCTGAACTCCTCCAATAAAAAAATATAAAAAAACTACTTTTATCCAAGTTTTTTTACGTATTTAGTACCTATATAGACCGCAACGCTGACATATGCTTCTTTATTTCTGGCTTTTATTATAAATGCAATGTGCAAACACATGCTTCCTATAGATCTAAGTATAAATGGAGGGATAGATAAATTTTTTTGTTCACCAGTAAAACTTAATTTATAAATAGAATACAGGGACACGAGGCGGTCTTATCGCAGAAAGTGATATTTTCTATACAACTCGTTATTGTGGAAAAGTTTTATAAAAACAAACAAGATAATGGCGGTGGGTAACTAGAAAAAAATTATAAACAAAATAAATATGAAATTAAATTAAATAGAAATCTTATAATATCACATTTGAATTATAGTATAATAAATAATACATCACATTTTAATTTTTAAATTAGCACGAAACGCGACCCACAAAAGTTACGCATATAATAATGCCCGCAGCTGAACTACGACCTAATTTTAAGCTGTGTCATTTAGTTCGAAATTAGTATTTTAATACAAAGAAATGCTAAAATTATACTTCTTAAAAGTCGTCATTGTATACTTTTACGGTTATTTTTTATTGCATGCGGTCAGCAGACAAGCAGACGGCCCACCTGATGGAAAGTGGTTCCCATCGCCTATGGACTTTTGCAACATCAAAGGCTAAAAATGCGCTGCTGCTCTCTTAAGGGAGACTAAAACCTGGCCACTAATACCGAACACAATTCAAGGTGCTCATGGCGGCATACTCTAGACCAGGGGTGGTAGCCATACAGATGGACAAATACCCTACCACCTGGCTGCGAGTGGTTTTGTCGCCTCCTACGACAGGCCGCCCGGCCTCAGCAGGACGCGCCGGCGCCGGAGGGTCAGTTTGGATTTTCAGCCGCCGTGAGCGGGCGGCGCTGGTTGGGGTCCCTGGGCTTCTCACCCACTGTCATGCCGTCGAGATGGGGCGGGCCGTGTTCCGCGCGCGCTCCCCTACCTACCCCCTACCGTAGGGCGAAGACGATAAGGCGAAGGACGGAACACCCAGGAGTTTTAGTGGGTATCCCTGATTGTGGTGTGGCAATAGCACTTCTAGTTTCTGGTTAAAGATACTAGTGCCACCCTGACCTGGCGAATCCTACACACGGGCTGCGACTATTCGACCCTGCGCAGCCTATGGTCCTCGATCGGAATTCCCCTGGCTAAAAAAAGGCCGCTCGGTAGCAGTAATTTGAATTCTTTCTCAGTTCCTGCAGGATAATTTATTCGGTTAATTCCTTAGATAATGCAAACAATGTTATGTATAAGTTAAATTAGAAATGAAGAAACGAAAATATAATGGGAACATATTTAATTCCTAACATGAGAACGTTTTTTTTTACGGCAGAATGAACGACGATGGGAGGGGCGCTTCAATGGTGCGTGATACGACCAGAAATATTGGCCTGGTGTTAAGATCCTTGAACATTTACATGCGTAAATAGGACTGTTTTTTGTAGCTTTAATATGGAGCTATAAAAGTGAGTTACCAACATCTTGTAACTTTACGAGTCAATATAACATTGAGCACAAAACATAGATTTAATGTCCTGATAACTGTATTTTCAAAAATTGGATTTAAATAAATGGTTACATATTTCTGACGGCTCACAATGCGCAATGGCCAGTCGATATGTATATGCTCAAATTTTTAATTTATGTTATTGTGTCATTCCCCTACTACGGTGTGTTAATGCAATACAAAATTATCTAGCGATAAGAACAAATCAAATAATTAAATCAATATCTATTCATATTTTCCTCCAATTTCTAAATATTTTATATTAAGATGTGCAACGTTTATTTATAATAGCCGCTATTAATTACTGGTGCTTAGCTAAAAATGGTTGAGCATGAGACACCTTTTAACAAAAAAAAAAACATATATTGCGCACCATCTAGAAACTAATCTGGAAAGACGATAACATTCGAAGTTATATACATAACTTGTAGTAAAATTATATCATACCTCGAAATTGGTAAACATAATTGTAATTTTCAAATACAATTATCTACAATATGGTTTTTATGAAGATACTAAAACATATAAATAAATAGACATTCTAAAAAATGGAAAAAGTCTTAAGTATTAAAATAATTTAATCTTATTTTTATTGCATGAGTTCCGCAAACTCAAGGCTCAGACAGGGACACCTAATGGAAAGCAGTTACCGTCTCCTATTTACATATACGTTATATGAAGTGTGTGTGTGTGTGTTAATATACGGAAAGTTTAAAGTAAAACTCTTATGCCCGGTTTCTGAGGTACATTTGACAGTAGTTTATCTGTTCGTCAGCGCTATCGGTTCAATAACTTACAAAATTGCGTTTCTGAATACACCATCGTACGATAAACTTCAGTTAAACTTGATTCAACTAAATGACCAATATTGGGCGTTTATCTTTTCCAAATCTTTTGTTTGACGTTTATCTCTCAAAGTCATAATTCAAAACTAACTTAAACACGTACATAATAACACACGTTGTCTGTTTTGGAGCAAATTTGTATATATTTACGCTTTTACGCAACTGGTACTTTTCAGGTAGGTATTGGTTATGATAGAAAAATGTTCATAAAACCACTGTGTCAAGAGTGATTTCTACAGTAAATAAGGAAATAGCGAAATTATCCCTAACTAGCATAAGCATGAAAAATCCAGAACATCTCAGAGAAGCGAAGGCACGTTTTATATGCCAATCGAACGGCAAAGCGACCCAAATATTATGAAAAATCAAACACAATTGGACTCAATTTTTTTTTATGACAATGACTATCATTTATACATCCATAAAATTATCTAAATATATTATTAAAAACCACCAAAATGACTTTAAATCGCTAAAATGAAAATTATTCGATATATTACTAGTTGTAATGATGAATTAAAATAGTAAAATAAATATTAGATATTCCTTCGTAAATACATCCGTCTAGTGGCGAGTTATGGTACTAGTTATTGGTTTCATAGTTATCGAACGTTTCCATACATAGTCAGAACTCAATAAAAGTTAACTTAAGTTTATCATCTATTACATAACTTTATAGAATCAATTGAAATCAGAAACCGGGCATTAAAGCTGAATAAAAGAGGTTAAAATTATAATCTATAAGTCTATACATATATTAGGTTGAGGAAAAAGTTTCTTCGCATTTTATATAAAAATTCAAAAGGTTTTTTTATAAAGTTTATTTACATTTGACTAAAGTATGTAGGTGCCATTTTGTTGGATAACTTTTTGCCATCTTGTAGGTAGGGACGTGATCCCATTGCTATAAAACTTTTGGGGCTTCTGATCAAAAAACTGCGACAAGTGGTTTTGGCAGTCCTCTCGTGATGTTAACCTGACACTGCCTAAATAATTCTGCAGAGACCGAAACAGGTGAAAATCTGAAGGTGCAAAGTCAGGACTATACGGCGGATGCATTAACACCTCCCAGCCAAACTCTCGTAATTTTTGCTGAGTGGCTAAAGATGTGTGAGGTGTAGCGTTATCATGGTGAAAAACCACACCCCTTCTGTTGATTAATTCCGGCCGCTTTATCTCAACTTTTTGCTTTAATCTCATTAGTTGTTCGCAGTACAGTTCAGAATCGATGGTCCTGCCTGGCGGTAACAGCTCATAATGAATAATGCCCTTCCAATCCCACCATACACACAGCATCACCTTGTCGCGAGTTAACCCGGGTTTCGCCACAGTCTGTGAAGCCTGACCGGCCGTTGACCACGATCTTTTTCGCACATTCTTGTCGTACGTGATCCACTTTTCATCACCAGTTATCAGCTTCTTCAAAAATGGTTCGGTTTCATTACGTCGTAATAAAGAATCACAAATGAGTACACGGTTCATTGTTTCTTTCAGTGAGCTTACGAGGCACCCAAATATCGAGCTTTTTTCAAATGCGCCAAAACCGTTTTGCGGTCAATTCCCTGTTCTCCAGCTACATCATAACTACTAATATGTCGATCTTGCTCCACTTTTTAAAAAATGGCATCAATTTTGTCCGTAGCAGGGCGACCAGAGCGACGTGCATCTTTGATCTCAAATTTTCGGATTGAAAACGCTTAAACCAAATTTGCGCTACTCTCACAGATACTGCATTAGGTCCATAAACATCACAAATTTTTTTCGCGGCTTGTGTTGTATTTTTACCTTTTTTGTAGTAAAATTTTAAAATGTATCGAATTTCTTCATTAGATTCACTTATTTTAACATTAAGAAAAACAAATGAAAATCACACATTTTCCTAATTTGAATTTGGAATTATCTTCTTTAAAATTAAAACTTTTTAATGATAACCAAAACCAGCCAGATACAAATGGTATAGCCAAAGAGATCTTATTACAAGTTCATACATACTATATGCGAAAAGACTTTTTCCCCAACCTATATATATATATATAATAAAATTGTAGAGGTCGAATTTCTGTACAATTAAAAAAAATGCTAAAAACCGAGTCAGGAGATGTAAGGAGTGAAATAGAACTAATTTAGATTTTTTTCAAATTTTTTTGTTTCTCTTTATGTCTGTTTGTACCGGCTAATCTCCGAAACGACTGGACCGATTTAAATGACATGTATAGGATACTTTTGATCCCGAAAAATTAAAGAGTTCCCGTGGGATAGTTAAAAAAACCGCACCACGCGGACGAAGTCGCGGGCATTAGCTAGTTTGATAATAAAACATCTGTTACTGAGTCAAGTGTAATATAAAACTACATACATATGTATAAACATATAAACTTCGAAAAGCTATTAAATATAATTATAATTTTTTTACATTACATTTTTAAAGGATTTCAGCTTTGTTAAAAAAAAACAACCCGCAACTACAATAGACTGTATATAAATTATTATGGGCCGATTTTTCTTTCACCAGATAATAGTGATTCATAGAATAAAGAATAACATGCCAAAATTAAAAATGTCAGTTGCATGAATAAAACAGATGAATAGTTTCGCTTTTGAATTCACTCGAGTTATAATTTATTCGACTGATACCTTTTATCTGATGATTGAAAAATTGGCCAAAACAAGAATAAAAACGCCTGTTTGTGAAACCATTAATTAACAAGATTAAATTGATATTTAAATTGAAAAATGTATTTAGTATATGTATATGGCAAGAGTTGAAAAAGGAATGTTAAGGTAGTTTGGGCATGTAGAGATAATGAATAAAAGCAGCATCACAAAACAAGTAATATGACAGCAGTGTGACTGGTAGCGGCGGTACCGGGATACCGTGACGTACTGACCAGGGGCCCAATTCTGCTATTACTATCTCGTCAAAATCGCCGGACACTATCGTCTCAATTGTAGCTTTGCCTGATTTCGGTATTCTGTCATTCCAATGGCCGGGCACGCCCACTCTATCTTTATAAATATTTATAAGCAAAACCTCGCGAAATAAATGTTTAAATTTTTAGTAGCTTTTCGATATTTATTTCGGCTAACGCCATTTCTACTACTGTTAATGCCAATTGTTTTTTACTATCATTCCGCGGCGACGATATCAAGAAGATATTGTGGATATAGTAGAATAAGAATTTTTGATACTATCGCAATGGAATCGTACTTTGAATATCTTCGTAACGCCAAAATATTGAAATAGCAGAATTGGGCCTTAGGAGCAAATTAAAAATATTTTGTAGAAAAGTCAGGTAAACAGCACTTTAAGTAAACGTATATGCATGAAGAGATTAATGAAAGTTGATAAAGCGAAAAGTGTTTGTAATAAACTTATCAGGTGGAGACCCATCGTCTCTGCCTACCCCAATGAGAAACAGGCGTGAAAATGTATATGTATGTCTAAATTTTTCTCCAAATAGTTTGGACTTAGTTCTCGTTGAGCATTATACTGTTTGCTTGATTATCCGATTATTTTTTGTGCTTATCTATACAGATAAATAAAATCGAAGTGTCTGTTTGTAATGTCAAATATCAGCCGGTTAGGCGGCAGAAACAGCTGAATCATTCAAGCGGTGCAAATATGCAAACCCTCAGTGAGTTATATGTTTGTGCCGTTTGCTGTCGGGACGCTTGGACCGTGGGGTCTTGAGGCCATGAGCCTCTACCAAAATTTATCAAAACGACTCATTGACTCTTCAGGTGATCAGAAGGCTGGTTGGTGGCTGCTTGCCTCGGGCAACGGATCAGTATGGCGATCCAGCGAGGAAACGTAGCCAGCCTTCTGGGTACCTTACCCTTAGAAGACGGTGATCCAGGCTCAGTATTCTGCTTATAGTAGTAGTATTCTGCTTATTTGACATTTTATTAATAAATAAAATGTTAAAATAAAAATGTGGAAAAAATCAGAGGGGATACTCAGATATTATTATTATTATTATTATATATTATTAATTATTATTATTATTAATTATTATTATTATTATTCAGACCAGGAGATTATGAGAATGCAATTTTTAGAATTCTTGACTGTATGGATGTTTCGGCTAATTTCTGAAACAGCTAAGCCAATTTTGTCGGGACTTTCACTGGCAGACAACTGATGTTATAAGGAGTAACTCAGGCTATTTTATTAGGGTTCTGCGAAGTAAAAAAAAAAAGTTCCAGCTAATGTCTCAAACGGCTGGACAGATTTTGACGGGACTTTCACTGGCAGATAGCTAATAACAATAATAAAACAAACAATATAAAACAACAAAAATCAAATAAATTACCGCGCTTAAAATTATTAAAACGTAGTTTTATTATAGATAGCTAATGTTATAAGGAGCAACTTAGGCTACTTTTTTTAGGGTTCCGCGAAATAAAATTCCTCGCGGACGAAGTTGCGGGCACAGCTAGTCATTCATAAGTTTAGAACAATATGAGAAATGTCACTTTACACTAGAATGTAAGGAACACACAAAATATTAAGGTGTATTAAATAAGATTCTTCAATACCTGTTACGTGTTTTATGTCAGTGTTACAGCATTCAATTTTGTAAACAAGCGGGCGCACGTGCGCATGTGAATCATTACGACGACGCCTGAGTACGAATTAAAAAGGTAGATTAACAGAACGCCAATGCTAATCTTCTTCTCTTAAAATTAGTTAAAAAACTTCTTCAGAAATATATATATAAAAAAATTTGCGCATCATTAATTCTATTATCTAGAACCGTTCACACGCAATGTTTTTGTCTCACGCTTTTACTAAGGTCTCAGAGCTCACTTTGATTTAAGAAAACCAGAGCTAGATTTTTAAACTTAACATACAAATAAAATTCACATAATCGGAAGTTTTATTTTAATGCAAAAAGTGATTAAATAAATTAACTACTTGTAACAAATCTGCGCTAAACGTTTAAACATACATGAGCTGTTATTGCAAATACGATAGAAATGAGTAATCTAAGCTCTTTGAGAACATTGTTTTACTATGTCATACTTACATCGACTAAAAGGCGCTTACTTAGAGTACATGCAAGATGTATATGAATGAACGCGGTATAGTTACATAATAAAGTATAACATTCAGTATTTTTATACTACGGTACTAATAGTGTAATAAGGTGTATTTTGATTTAAAAAAATATTTTTAGATACATTTTGTTTCTTGGCTGTTTATTCATATTGTAGACGTTCGAAACGTATTCAAATTCACGAATCTGTCGTGGGTGACGATATGTATTATGTCCCTGCTCTATCTGGGATAATTTTATATTTATTAACCGTGGTCAAATGCATAGTGTTTATAGCATTAAAAATAACGCCGTTAATGATTAGCTACATTATTGTATATACACACGTTGTATGTCAATATTTAACGTCATTAACGATATATAACAATGTTGTAACAGAAATAACGCATTAAACCCGTCGCTACATCTCATCATAGGTCTTCATGTACATCATGGACGTTTCAGATAATTCCTGCAGGAATTAAAAAAAAATTGATGTTCAGTACTTGCCACGCTCAAAAACCTCACTCATCGAAAGTTCCACAACTATAATCACGACATGTGATCGAAGCTAAGAGTTCCGAGAATTTTAAGACATTAGTGTATAGCAGAAATTATGCGTGGATGAGAAAATAATAATATAATTATGTCAGTATTGGGAGTTTAAGATAGTCGAAATAAAGAAATGACTTAAATCTTGCGCAAATATGCCTCAACCATATTGATGTCAACTACGATTCTAAAAAGGTTAAGAATTTGTTAAGATTACTTTGGACTTAGTTCTTGTTGACCTGTCTATTAAGAAATTATAAATCAATCCACAGATAATTCTAGAATAATGTAGCCACTCATGAACAAAAACAACTTCTTTGTTACTTGGTTATTTTGGACCTGTAGTCATCGTAGCTCTGAAGTGTCTCGTGTCATCGACTCCCACGCAGTTGCTGTATCATAAAACAGCACCACACGACACTACTCATATATTCTACTAATCAGTCACCAGATAGGTATTCAGTTTCTAGAATAAGTTTAGAAATTGTTTTTATCGCTTATATTGCACTTTTAACGTTGTAACTGTATGTAAAAACAAGCATTGACCGTATAAATAATAACCGTATTCATGTAACATATAATGTTCTTTTTTATTGGTATCGTAATATTTTAGAACTGCCTAGGCTGGCTTTAGTGCTGCGTAAATAATATTTACGAGAATACGGGCGTCTGTTCGTACGTTACCTGTCAATCAATTGTCACCGAGGACCCGAAAAACTCATGTCTGTCACTTATCGTACGAAATAAATAATTCTTTTAGTTTTAATGCATAGCGATTGCTTCTGGCTAACTTTAACAATAACTCTAAATGCTCCCACATTCTAAATGACTAAATGGCGCCACAGGACTTCTGTCATTATTGATGTTTTATTTTTTGAAATAAAAATAACAGCAAAACTACACACATGCAACAAACTCAGTCTCTTTTCAAAATCTCAGTGATATCTGCGTTACTCCAAGTATCGCCTTTTACATAAGTGAAGTAAAACTGACGTAAAGAACAACACTTATGTTAAGCTGGATATTGTGCATTTTGTCACACTCAGAATCGGATAATGGTCTATTAAATTACAATAGCAGTTGAATTGCTCGTATTGTTCTGTACTCTTCTATTAATAATTCTAATTCCCGTTATTAGCAAAGTGAAAATTGATGATTGATGTAAACATTCGGTGAAGAAAATTTCAATGACTAATTTACATTGAATTTTAATTCATTTCAAGTTAATTGTCCTTAAGCTCTGAGTGCAACAGTTTGTCTGCCGACTATGATTGTAGAGGTTAATACGAACATCATCACTTTGGTAAAAAGAATGAAATTTTGTACAATAGAAAAGTTATTGTTTAAATCCTCCAACAAAGAATTTTTAATCTATTTTGATATGGATTAGTACTGGCAACTAAATGCTATTTCAAAAAGAGTACAGAGAACATGATGTTTTCTTGTTTTTGAATGTCATTTATTTATTTTTCCTAATACATAAACGTCGTACGCACCTGTGGCTTCTAATTTAAATAAATACATTTATGAATGTACATAAATGTAATTAGTATCTCAAAAAGTGTTTTACAGTTATTTTATGTGCCATGTATCTAACCCGTACATACGTATGTTATTGAAAGTAAGACAAAGCAAATGCGAAGGTAAGTTCCGCACTGCATTACGTCACGAGAAGGTTTTGTGGTGACTTCAATGAATATGCACACGGTACAGCCCGCGCGTGGGCACCAGCACCTGTCTTCGCCCACGCTCCTCAATTCACCAACCGGACGGAACCAGTTATTACACAAAAACCAACAAATTCACTTTTCAATGAGACTTGTTGATTAACAATGTGATCAATCAAAAAAGTAGTGTAGATAGAGTAGGAAGTAGTGGACTTGAAATTATAACTTAAATTTATGACTTCAAAATAATTATATTCCTTAGCAGGACTTAGTTTGAATGAACGCTTTTGATTTGAACTGCGTTTCTTTATATCAGGATCAGGATAGGTTTAATGGGTCGAGAGTCAGTCAGTACCTACTGCTGAATTATAGGTCAATATTAATTAGATTAAGTTAATTTGAAACCATTCAAACCGCAATCAAAACCATTAAAATGCAGCTGTAGTTATAAGCCAGCATCTTTAAAAAAAGCATTTCAATGATGACTGTTAACTTCCTGGAAACGTATAGATTGCAAAATCTACAACGTAAAAACGCTTTTACGAAAAGGTGAAAAATCAGTCAAATGCGTGTTGGTCTATGTACGTATCTAAAGGATTCTGATTCCCGACAAACGCCCGTTATTTGTTCAAGGAACTCGGAAAAAGTGCGTAAACAAAAAACTCATACCTACCTTTAAAATCACTCCAACCTGGTTTAATCTTATTAATTTAAACTTTATTTTTTTACCCTTTCGTTCAAAAGTTAAACTTCGTTTTGTTAAAAACCAGTTATATAACTTGGCAACATCAGGTGTCAAGGATATATTCAAATTGTTTGATGCTGGGCCCACAACTGCGGTAATGTTACAGTTATAATGTTGGAAAAACCTTTTAATGAAAATGATTGTGGCTCTAGTTAGACATTTTTATTGACGTAATGAATTCAAAATTATATTCTATATAATCAGAATATTTTGTCTATGACATTACAACACATAGGCCGTTATACGCAGATGTGGTGATGAGTGTAGGCTGTTTGTGATGGGATATTGTTTTTAATTGTTAATGACGTTACATATTAATTAAATGTAATTATAATATAAAATTAAATACAATATATATACATATACAACTTCTAGCTTATAAAATAAAATATTAAATTAATGAAACTAAAAATTAATTTTAAATAACTAAGTGTTTATTGATATAACTATTTATTATTACAAATGCAAATTAATATAATTTTAATATTATATATCAATAATATAATAAATACAAAGACTAAAAACTAAAAATACTCTTTTTGCTACAAATAGTCATTAAAATCGTAAATGTTCCAAGTCCCAAGTATGCAGTGTTTTCGTTCTATTAACAATTATAGACATGTGTACTTCTCACTTGCTTCAAAATAATTTGAATTTAACTTATTTCTCTTTGTAACTTTTTGTTTTTGAATACTTGTACTTAAATTTTTACATACTCACGTCATAGTTCTTAAGTCGCAGGAAGGGACTTAACACCTAAGAGACAGGCTTGGCCTAGTTTAGGTGTTAGTACCCAAATAGTCTTAATTTTAAGACAAATGTAAATTTAATTTTGGTGTCAATAAAATCTTATTATTATTATTATTTAATGTTCTTCAAAGACATGACGACCACGAACCATAAAAATGGCCCAGAGTTTTGGAGGGCTTGCGTGGACCATGAGAAGACCAACACGTAGAGGCCCCTTGACAAATTTAATGTAAATGTGGCGTGACACTGTCCGGCAATTGTCCCTGTCTACATCATATAATAATGCACTCAAGGACAAGCCCCGGCCAGTGTAGGACTATTGTGGGAAATGAGAACAAAAAGTACCGGGCTACTGGGTTGAGCTGCTAGTGTTACTAGGGGTCTGGAAGTATGGGGACTATGGCATCTGCCCGTCGCAATGTTCGGGGAACGTGGAAAAATGGGCAGACGGTGACACGCCACTCCTAGCATAGGCCCCGAAAAATGCCATAGAAGACAGGGGTGTGAGTGGCTAAGGAGTGTCGAGAGGTGGGCTCCAGGTTCACCGAAGCTACATCTGACGTTATGTCATTTACCACTTCCACCCCTGGAACTTGAGTCTTAGCTCTAGCGATCTCCACTCCGTGCCGGCTGGCTAAGGCAAGCACGGAGGCGGGAGCCTTGTGTTGGCCCCCGGAGTCAGGTCCGAGGGGTCGCTACTCACCTAAAGCTTTGCCACAAAGCCCCCTTGCGGGTTTATTATTATTATTATATTGACAGACAATTTATATATATATATATTATATATACTAATGTGGCTATTCGTTAACGGCGTTATTTTTTAACTGTATAAATAATACTTACATTTGGCCACAATCAATTACTTTAACATTGTCACTGGTGCGGCCCCAGCATGACACTACCTTTTTCTATGTTCCATTAGTCTTTCTTTTGATTCCTATTGTCTAATGTTATTAAGTTCATTAAAAGCTCAGATGCCGATTCTCAATATGTGTACCACTTTAAAGTTACTTACAGATGTCCTAATAACTTTACACAAGACTTTAAGACCCCATACGCCTACGTGCACTGGATTTAATTTTATCATCACTCAGTTAATAATTTCACTGCATCATTGCATAGCAGCATGTGTGAACCGTACACACGGTATACACTCTTCTTCTAAATTTCATCCAAATGAAAGTCATTCCACAGACAGGAGGAAGAAATGCATTTATTCTAAAGTACCGTCTCTATGGTTCTTTAGAACTCTTAACACAACTTAACACTTCTTTATAGTCTCTGTCATAAAAAATTAAACCCTTATTCTTAAATTAATACATATAACCAAGTAGTGAGATATAACGCATATCTTACTGCTTGGATATTTCAATAATAATGTCATGATGTAAAAAATAACAAACTCACTAGTGGAAAATCTTTTTTTAGGTTAAATAAATAGGTTGGTCTGCTGGTGCTGGATATCTCGATGACCGATTTCGTTGAGCTGAGTAGTTGAATTTCCACAACAGAAAACAAAATAGTCACAATTCCCATAATCCTAAGTCATAATGTGAGTTTTCGGGACGCATCTACAAACAGAGGAGCGTGACGTGTAACCCAGTTCTGCCAGCCGCAACGCCTCACGCACCTATGCTGCCAGACTTGGCATTAGTTTTTTATTTACCAAACTATATATGAGATCTTAATACATGTCTCATGTATCTATTTATTGTCCATTTACCAAACACGTTCCATAGTTCGTTCTCTCTCCAAGTAAACAGCCCAATGCATCGTATGCGAGTGTAGTAAAATAAGCTTTATTCACCATGACTTTAATGTTTTTCTGCTTAAAGCTTTGGTATAATAACATATGGAGATTTATCTCAATTACATAAAAATTAATGATTATGAGCTATTTTCCTATGGGTTGTTAATCAGATTTAGATTAAACTTTTTTGTTGTTTTTGCGTTGCATTAGGTTTTTGACATAGTACCAATAACACACAAATAGGTAGCGCTCGAGTAGAGTTGAATAAAACTAATCGTGGAAAAAAATTAAGACAAGACTTTGTAACGCATGCCGGCCGGCCATCTATAATAATAATGTCAAATTTCCACTAATGGTAACGCAAGTGAATGAATAGTATAGTGTAGAAACCGGGCAATAATCGAGTTAGGCTGGTGTGCATATACATTTAACCGATGGTTAAAATAAAATAATCGCTAAACAGCAAATATTTTATTTTAACCGTCGGTTAAATGTCTATGCACACCACACTTAATATGTATTACGCCCTAGAAAATTACTACATTCACCTTGACACGTACAGTTTAACATCGCCATACATTCTTTAACAGAACAGTCAATGAATTCAATAAATTACGTAAGTTGGATCATATGGATATTGACTTATTTGCGGATGGATGCATCTATAAATGCAAAATTAATCAAACTCTATATAATAATTAGTTTCCTGCTCGACAATTATATATATTTTTAGGTTATAATTCTCCTTTAACCTTATGTTAAACATTCATTTCTATTTTTTTCTGCCATCTTTGGAGGCTTATCAATGGCTTCTTGTTTATATATATATATATATATATATATATATATATATATATATTATATATATATATATATATATATATATATATATATTAGTTTTTAAAATTACAGCTGTTAGTCCCCCAAATACAAAAATAAAAAACATGATTACGTTGGATCTTAGTAAAATGTGTTAAAAAATCGAAAACAGTAGCCTTGCTTTTCCGCATATATTTGAAGTGTAGGGTTTTTTTGTAAGAACCCATCATGCAAATTATTACGTCCATTCCTTACCTCGTGATTCATTGTTTGGATGGATGGGCAAAGTAAAACATTTGAACATAATTCAACAATCAGCTGTGTGTTTATGTGAAACAACGGACGGTGCGTATTGCATAAATAGTTCCTACCGAAATCTTTATATCATGTTTTTAGTAAACGTGAAAATGTTCTCTATGTTACTGGTGGTACTTTAGATAAGATGTTCGTGTTATTTTTAAATTTATATAATTTACAAGAGCTATTCCCAGGGATACGTCGTATAACCTCGACTCCGTATCCTGCGGGAGCTTTGCATTTCACGAGATGAAAGTAAAATTAATTCGTATTTAAAATAAATAAAATACAAAATTCTGTGTGGGGAGTGTGAGAGACCGTTAGATAATACGAGGAGGGATCAAAAAGTAGTGAGAATGAGATAGAATATAATGACTATTTATAACTTAATCATTTATTTATCTACAGTCTCCGAGTCTCTCTACACACCGAGTCCAGTGCTTTTCCAAGGCTTCAATCCCTTTCAAAAAAAAGTTTTGTCTTGGTCCTGAAAAAGCTCTCCACGGCATCCATCACCTCGTTATCGTCTTCGTACCTGTCTCCCCTTAAGTATTCTTTCAATTTGGGGAACAGATAAAAATCGCTAGGCGCCAGATCTGGTGAATAAGGGGGTGGTCAACCAATTCGAAGCCAGCTTGCTGAATGGCAGCCATCGCAACTGCCGACCTGTGCGCGGGTACGTTGTCATCATGAAACAGCACGCCTCTTCGAAGTTTCCCTCTCCTTTTCTCTTTGATGGCATTCCTCAACTTGGGAATTAAAGCTGCATAATATTGGCCTGTAATAGTGGTTCCACGCTCCAGGTAATCAATCAATAATATCCCTTCTGAGTCCCAAAATATTGAGGCCATACATAACCTTGCCAGCCGATGCCACGGCACGAAACTTCTTCGGGGTCAGTGATGATGGCCGTTTCCATTGCGAAGATTGCCGTTTTATCTCGGGATCAAAATGATGGACCCATGTTTCGCCATTGTTACGAAACGAGACAAAAAGTTTTCAGAATCTTCTTGAAACTTGTCCAACAATATCTTCGAAATGTCAAGTCGATTTTGTTTCTGACTGTCGGTTAACATTCTCGGCACCCATCTTGCGGAGACTTTTCTCATATTCAATATGGATCGAATACTTCCATATGAAATGCCCGTTTCTTGAATTAAGTATCGGATGGTAACTCTTCGATCGCTCAATAATATTTTCTCGACTTTCGCAACATTTTCTTGGGCGACTGACGTCGATGGACAACCGCAACGATGTTCGTCTTTCGTGCTCATTTTCCTTACTCGAAATTGAGAAGCCCACCTTGCGACAGTGGAATACGGCGGAGCAGACTCTCCTAATGTTGCCTCCAAATCGCAATGAATCTCTTGAGTCGTTAACTTTTTTAAACAGAGGTATTTAATAACGGCTCGCACTTCGTTTTTCTCCATTTTCGAGAACACGTTCCGACACGAAGCAAACAAATGACTACATTCAGAAAAAACAAAAGAGAATCGAAGACTTTTTTCTTTATTAATATTACAAATATGTATCTGAGCTATGCCTGCCATTATTTTTTTTTCTTACCAAGGAGTTTGTCGTTCTCACTACTTTTTGATCCCTCCTCGTATGTATGAAAAATAATAACGATGTTCCTTAATGTAAAGTCACTAAAGACCGGTTCATATATCTTACAGACCGTTCATTTGCCTTACTATCGGTTAAAATTGGACATAAGCTTCAAACATCTTATTTCAAAATTCAACCGACGGCAGCGCAAGTGAATGAATAGTAAGATATAGGAACCGGCCATAAATGAACAGATTGTGATATATTCGCTTCCAAAGTCGTAACAAGTCCATCCCATCCCCGTCCCTTAATCTAAACCAGATTTAAAATATACTGCAAAATTCTGAAAAAAAAAACCGCGACAAAACCCACAAAAGTTTGTCAACGACAATTGGGTTGAACTAGACCCGTTGACTAGTTCTGGAGATTGGAGTAATTTACATTACATTTTTACAATATTCGGAAGTAAACCATAGCAATGAGATATTTAACAGACTTGCTGTGTGTGGGTATGAATATGTTTTCTTGTTAATTTTAAATATAAATCAGTTACCTAACTTATAACGCTTAATCAACCAAAGAAGAAGCACTTTTGTATCAAGGCAGCAACATAGCGGGCCGATGACGTAAAAGGTTGTTTTCAGCAAGGCGGCAACAGCGGACGTCTGTTTATCGTCGGAACACGGTTAGGACTACACCTAGACTGTATCTGTACTCAACTGCAGCTATAAAAATATGAAATGATACCCCACTTCTTATACAGATCGCAACGCAATGATTGTCACTATATACCGCGTGTGATGGCCCGCTCGTTAAAGCGGATGTGCAGATCTGATCATCACAATGTTATCGGTGTTTGTTACGTTACACCGAAACCTTGTAAAGACTGACTTAAATCACGTCCACGACGATGTTAGGCAACGACGGGTTGCCTAAATAAAAAAACTAATTTATCTATACTCTAATAAATCTGGAAATGGTTCGAGTTTGTACAATGCGTTTAAAAATATGAAAAAAAGCAAGGGGGATAATTCGTATCACGAGATTCCAAAGATACAATTTTTAGATTTTTGTTTCTCTGTCTTTCTGTCTATCTGTTAGAGCATCACGTGAAAACTGCTGAACAGATTTAAATGAAACTCGACACAAAGCTAGCTTATATCCCGGGGCGTAACTTATTATGCCCCGGGATACAAGTATCCTAAGGGATACCCTTTGGCACAATAGACACGCGGGCAAACTCTAATAATTAAATAAAATGACATATTTAGAGATACCATGACCTTACAACGCAACGTATATACGTATTGTGATTTTAATGACGTTTCCAATGATCAAATCGTTAGTTAGTTTCGATAAATATTAACACGTAGGTGCAACGCATCAGAGATCGGCTCGTAAAGACGATACAGATGTAGATGCAGCTTACGCAACCAGCGCCCACGTAAATGGCAAAGTTACACGTTGTACGAGACGAAAATATGTGAAACCACATAATGCCAAATGAATTTGTTTACAAAAAACTCAATAAACAAGTCTTTCCACAAAACAGTTAGATCAAAGCACAGTATCAGCTCATCAAAAGCAAAATCAAAAATTTGTCATAAGCCGCGCGCAGAAAGTTTGCCGATGACTACTTACTATTATTGTATATACTTATTTAAAGTATATACAATAATAAATTTAAATAATCCATTTATTGCAACCACTATTTATATAACCTTTTTTGTCAACCCTACTGACCATCGACACGAGACATCGTGAGCCTATCGGCAAACCTGCGCACGGGTAGTATGTACAGACACGAAATTAACTATCAGAATGCCAAGTATGCCAAATCACATAAAAATAATTCGAAAACAAGTTACGGCGAAAATAGAATCGTTCTTACATAACAAACATTATTGAAGACATTACAGTTGTATAGTGGAGATAAACATTTCTTCACAAGATATTTGAAATTAAGTCAAAAATATATTACCTGCCGTCATAGCACGTGCCAGCGCTACATTTTATTTTATCGGCTATGTTTTATACATAATGCCAAATGAATTATGACTGAAATAGGTACGCTTGCACTGTAGCCATGCAATTTCATACCTAAAAACAGATTTGTAGTATTTTGCCGATAGCCAATTTTTGCACCCCTGCGTTATATCTAACAAGGGGCATTTTTTTATCAAATTCATATGCGCAATGATTAGTTGTCAACTAATCATTGCGTATATGAACGTTGATATGTAACTTACGGAAGATCAAGCCTAATTCCGTGGCTGAAGGGAAATATGTTTGTCACATACATTGTCTCTGCCTATCGGAAGAAAACAGAAAATATAACGTATTGCCTAATTGAAGATTATACATTAAATGAATATTAGAATCAAGAAGAAATTAAGTTTTAAGATTTAATGAACTGCTCAGTAAAAATATCAGGAAATAGAAATCGCTATTTTAGAAAACGAAATAAAACATGAATCGTTAAGAATATCTGCTTAAAATGTCCAGTGACGCAAATCACAGGAGATAAATTATTTAAAATTATTTCTGTACAACTACTCGTATAATGGTTATATACATATATATATATGCATACGTATCAAAATAGGCACTAATCCTGTCGTGTTATTGGCTACAAAATATAAGCCAAACAGAAAATCCAGTTAATGGTACAATGTAGATCACAACAAGCGATTAAAGTTCCCGTGTCCTTCTTACATTCATTTCAACAGCTGTTAGTTGTTTTCATAGTGATTCTTTAGTAAGACTGAGTAATTTAAAATGAGTTATCAGCTTTGAATCAACACCGTCAAGCGTTTTTACAAGGGCAGTGCTGGTATTTTCGCCTAATACTTATGAAATAAATCGTTGTTTCATCTTTAACTGTAACGTTGCGTCTTGATTAGATATTTGCTCGTTTCATAGCATGACATCAAATCACATACCTGTAGACGTTCGGAGGCAGTAAACACTAAGCGCGTAAATCTACGAGTTATTTTATTCGTCTAATGTCAATTAACAACAAACTAGTGACAACAGAATGCAGCAAATGCGCGGCAATCTCTGTAGAATAAAGAGTTCCGTATAGATCACCAATCTGCACTGTTTTTGTCATTCAGCAACATACCTCTAAATAGAATGTAAAACAAATAATGCATAAGAACTACTTATATACTTTTTCAATACCTACCTACTTAAAGTTTTCGGAACGAAATAGAATATAATAATTTGTCTATCAAAATTAATTTAGCAAGCTAAAACATTGGGTGAATAAAATCTCACCGTTAAATCACGAGAAGATGTAAAAAAACCCGTTTAAATCTTCGACTTGTGTTCTTTCATATTGCTTTATTTACCTATATTTTTAACATCGACTATCAGGGCATGGTAACATCAAAAAGTGTTACCATAAAGAAAAGATTGCATATTATGTTTTACTTATATTGATAGTAGATTAAAGTGAATGTAGCAACCTTGGTAACGTTGGTAGGCAGTTACGACCGGCGCAATCACAACCAATGATTAATCTGGATTTATAGTAATTGGCGTCCGGCTGTCACCCGCACTACACAATTAACAGAAACATTTGTTATATTGTTTCACGGAGATAGCAGGAAATAACTTTCCTTGGCAGCGTCCAATAGCCGGGCGTTTATTACAATGCCTCTGCTGCGATACAAAATAAAGTGCCAAATTAAACGGCATACCTAACAAAAATAGAAGCGACAATACTTTCATTATAAATTATGAGACACGATTTGCAGAAAAAGACAGGATACGTTAGTAACAAATTATGTCTAGTCTTGACATTTTCATAAAGTCCCAAAAGAAAACATTTCTTCTCTCCCTGTTGAATAGATTTCACAGTAGACTGCACTTTATTGTGTTTACATAGAAAGGATTTCTCTAATAAGGGTAATTATTATGCCTGATGCAAACCGTCACAACCGTTTTAGGCACCGATAACTGGATGTTAAACATAAGATTGACAATTGACTCGCAAATAAGAGATTTCACATGAAAAAGTTAATGAAGGCCATGTCCATAGTCGAGAAAATCAAGTCTGGAAGTAGCAAGCACGTCGTATTTTTTGATATTATAAGCCTTTTTTTTTAGGCGGGGTAAATGCATTTCATGCAACCATCGACATGTTTATTATAAGACATTTTTAAATAAATTCTTTTCTTTATATTTATTTTAAGGACTGTTGGACGAACGTCCATATCAGTCCGTAATAACATAACATGCAAAATCACTTATTTTATGCTTTTAACAATAAAGTCTAAAACTACCTTGGTCTCTATAGACAAGGGGTCGGATAATGAAGAATGAAAAACTCCTTAGTCGCTGTCTCTCATCAAATAAATTCTAATTTGGCATAAATAGACCAGCATTACTTGGAAGCAAGAAATCCTGAAAATGTTTGTCGAAAACTGACAGGTGTATTCTTTATTTAAACAAAAGAAGTTACTAGAAAAATTACTCATAGTCGGGATTTACGGTCGAAATGTGGCTTAAAATCTTAATTTATGTGTTCTATTTTTACATGAACAAGTAATTGCGATTTTATTTTCATCGTGTATTTTTTACTAGACAAAATAAGTGAATATCAGTTTTAACTATCAGACGCAAAATATTCGACGACATTCGTTAAAATCGGACTTTAATGTAAGCTGCCAATAATAAATTGTTATTTATATGTTGTTGTTGTTGTTGTATTGTGTTCACTTTAGCCGTATGAGAATAAAAAAGGCTAGCTTTAACCGTCAGCGGACACAGTAGCACGTGACGAACCCCATTCATTCGTCATGTTCCACGTGCTATACGAGTCTGCAAGCTCTGGCACTGTGCCGCGTGACGAGATCACGCCACAATCAGTGTAAAAATCAAGAACCTCACTACACTCTTATGCTAATGAGCATGCATTTTTTTATTCGAAGATGTAGATATATTGCTACATATAAATCCAATCTAGTTCAGTGTGCATATGTTGAGATGAACTAGTCGACCAGGCGATTAACAAACGAGCAAAGCGAACACTGTTTTAGGTCAACGTTGAACAAATACCAAACGGGTCGGTTGGACGCTTCCGTGGTCTATTTCTGAACTGCATATAAGCGACTGGGATTGTGCTGGTAATGTTGTCGCGAGTTTCGCGATGTTCTCCAGTCCATTCAGCATTAACCTTTAATACATGCAAAAAACCTAAATCAAAGTCAATTGTTGAACCATATAACCATATATGAAAATTGAGATATAACATGGTAGGAACACCAAAGAAAAATTCAAATGCGATTTTATAGAAAAACAAAATACTAGTATATATTTCCCGTAGATCGCGGAAGTAGATGATGAGTAGTGATTTCGCAGAGCAGGCCACTTGGCCCGATTGCACCGTGTTCTCTCCTTTAATCTAAATAAGGAGCCAAAGTTCAACGACCCGACTCGGCGGACAAGGAAAAGACTAACGACAATTAATTGTGTCATACAAACATTCAAATCTTCAATAATTCGTAGAATATCTGTTGATTTTCATCTCGTATTAAAATAACCTCATCATCTCTCAATGTCAATAATGTATTTCTGAATAACTGGACTCTACTAAAAAAACATGAATGTACTAGAATGTACAATGTAACAATGAATTTTGTACATATTCATGTACAAGTCCTAAAAAACTACTGATACAAACGCATGTATATTTTACTCATACACATAAATGAAACACAAACATTTCTTGTGAGACGCTCTTGTTAATTAGGTCACCTGTAGTCACCTGCACGTCTTATTATTACGTAGGGATAAAGTATCCAAAGCTTTCAAAAGAATGTCAACTTAAATGTCAATGGTGAAAGGGGCTCTTTCCATTGGCTGCAGTAATAGGCGATGACTGTGACGTAGCACTTTGGCAAGCGTTAACGCGTGAGACAGGAATTGCGTAAAGGTGTCGTGAGCACTTCATCCCAACTGTCTCAGAGAACTTTTCACGACGACGAAAGTACAGAAATACCATTAGCGTCCGTCAACAAGTACAAAAATAACACAATATTCAAAATTCCCACACCCAGTTAATTACTAATCGGTAAATGTGTCAAGCCCGCTTTAAAAATTAATCATAGGTAAAAATCCAAGAACATATTGTTCATTGAATGCATGTATAAATGGAATCAAAATGATTAAAAATAAAATTTCCATTCAATGGAGTCATCCATTTTTATTTATAAATTTCATAAATTTTATTTATAAACATATAAGTAAGTGTGTAATTTATATTTTTTATAATGACTTCGCAATGCTCTAAAGTTTAATGCAACCGAAATATTTAGTAGAATAATGATGATGATGGTCGATCGTAGACACCAGCCGATCGTTGTCTACACTAAACGTAGAACTCCCTAAATTCACGTTATATTATTTCGGTCTTCCATTCCCGTACAGTTCCTGCCGGTAACTTTACGTATGTCGTCGGTCCACCAGGATGGATGCAGTATTGTGAACAAAATATATAATATTGGCTTTTACCCGCTATTTCATCTGCATTTACATTTTATTTTATTGATGTATTAGTTATGTCAGAAAAACTTCGTTTGCGTCGAGGTTTAAATTATACCACCACGAACAAAGACGTCATTATATCCGAATTTAACTTAGGTTGAATTAGTTCAATGGTAGTCACAACGAGGTGTTTTTTAGTAAACTCCAACGACGGCGTCCAAAAATCTTTGTCTCGGGAACAGTACGTTTTCCTGGATGAAATGTCCTTTTCTGTACCCCTGTGCAACGTGTATACGAAATTCCATGATAATCGGTTGAGTAGTTACGACGTGAAAGCATAACAATTTCATATTCGCATTTATAATAAGGTTTTTCTTGGGACAAAACGTAGCCTTTGTCCTCCCTTCTCTAGGATACAATTTATATCTTTCGCAAACGTTAAGTTCCGTTCAACTATTTAGTCATAAAAATGTGACAGATCTACATTCATATTTATGTATTAAAAATAAAATATAATAATAATATAAAAATATATTTGACTAAAACCTAAGTAAAGTAACTGAAAACGAAAATCATTTACGTTTTAGGAAAAGTCCATTGACATGGTTTATATAGTTATAATATCGGCAATGGAAAACGACATGAAACTTGTTGAATTACCGAACTAAACTACGGAACCTAAACGTGGAAAAATCTTGGACTCGCTCCAAGCAGCTGATTGATGAGGATGGTCATTTCGTACACGGCCAATCCCGACATTTTTCTTATTATTTAGCAAAGTAGTGGACCAGTCTATTTCTGTGACGCGAAAAACAAGCCACCACAAAATATGCCGCCCAGTCACAAACACATGAAAAAAGAATCGTTAAAATTGTATAAAGCATACGTATTTTTTTGTAGTTAAGCAAGACTAGACACACGATTTATTTCAGAGACAAATATTTTTGTAGTGAGCGGTTCTCTTGATACTAATCCGTTCTTTTGAGCTCGCATTCATATATGAATTAATAGCATTATTATTATACTTGGGCGTTGTTATAATATTGTTACGAGCTACAGGACTCGAATTAAAATAAATGCCGTTGGAATTACTATAGAGTTTATTAGAACTGTACAAACACGTATAAAACAAATACAAATAAAACTGGATGCAACCAGTTCACACTGCACGATTCAATGCAATTTGACACGCGCAAAGTCCGTCGTCTATATCGCTAATCGAGAGTACTACAAACGTCTTACTCGTATCGTAGTCGTCGCTTGACTGCCCATATCTCCGTTCGGACACCCCTTTCTTTATACTCAGCTTAGGACCGTGTAAACAATGATTTCCAGGAATCACACCTGCGCCACCATCGACGCTATTCCCAGAAAACATAATTCTGCACACCTGCAGGATTATGTCTGCGAACGGCCATAAACAAGTACAATAACAATAGGCTATTGTCTAAACAAAAGAACTCCGAATAGAGGAAGGGCAATTTAATCAGGTTTTATGGCAGGCAGATGTGCATCCCTTGTATTTGGCCCAACTTTTAACACTATGTATTCTTAGAGGGAGGAATCAATTAGTGTAAATTGCAAAACGTTGGAAATAAATTGTCATTTTAATTATTTACGGTATAGGTACAATTTGTAGAAAAATATTAATCATCGATGTTCAACCTACAGTCGTGGTATGAAAAGGTTCGTCACCTTAAAGTCGACTTTTGCTTACATGAGTGCAAGAAACAGTAATGCCAACATTTTAATAAATGTTACGTTTATAAAATATAGAAACGTGAAAAAATAAAAATGCAATGTTGACAATTAAAGACGCAGATTAACAATAAGAAGCAAAGAGGATATAACCACTACGCTTATCTATCCCTATTAATATTATAAATGCGAAAGTAACTCTATCTGTCTGTTTCGTTTTCACGGAAAATCTACTGGACCGATTTGGCTGAAACGCAGTATACATATATTATCGATGCCGAGGATGAAAATAGGATACTTTTTATCTCCGAAAAATGGGATAGTTTCCGGGATAAAAATATAATTGTCTCTCTGTTTGTTATGTCTTTACGGATAAACTATAGGACCGATTTGGCTGAAATTCGGTATATATGTAACTTTAATAACGAGGCTGGACAAGGAATACTTTTCATCCCGGATAATGAGCTACATTTTGGGTAGATTTATGTAAAGGTTATCCCAGAAAGTAGGATAGGTTTTATTTTTTTTTGTGATTCGCCATTTTCGTAATTTTGGTTATTTAGATCATTTTGGTAATTTTGGTCATTTCGGCCATTTCGGCTATTTCAGCCATTACGATCATTTTTGTCAGTTTAGTCATTTTGTAGTTTACAAATAGATAGACGGAGGATAAATAAATAAAACTAGAACGGGTTGAAATAGAGGATGAAATTTTGTATAGAAGACCAATAATATCTCAAGAGTTTATAGATAAAAAATTATCATCTGTCTGTTAAGCTTTCACGGAAAAACTACTAGGAGTACTGGATCGGTTTTACAGTAATTTTCTACAATTAAGTAGTTTTAATTCAATGGGATAGTTTGCGATATGAAATTAAGTGAATCTTCCGGGGGCAAATGGCACTAACTTATGTTAGTGCCATTTGCCCCCTTAACTAACTAACATTTAATACAATGTAACCTGTATTTAACGCCTGCTCTTTAAACACGAGGTACGCACTAGAATTTGACCCGCGGCGCAGCCGCGGTGTAAACTCTAGTAGTATAGTAAATCTGAAAATTCTGACCAGGAGCTTCCGAAAATGCAATTTTTAGAATTTTTGTCTGTCTGTCTGTCTGTTAAAGTATCACGTTAAAACCACTGAACGGATTTAAATGAATCTCGGCATAGAGCTAGCTTATATCCCGGGGCGTAACTTAGGATACTTTTATCCCGATAAATGATGGTGTACACCACGGGTTAAACCCTAGTAAATAGCTCTATTTTACTTACATAAAAACTTAATTAGATTTTTATTTATCTCGACCGCAGGCGTAAGCAAAAGCTAAGTATATAATAAATACTTAGTTTTTGCTTACGCCGGAAGGTTTGTATTATACACCTTCCTTGAAAAATGATCTAACTGATGGTGAAAATTGCTTAATAATCCGGTGTGGTTTAGGAGGAATTTACTGATATACAGACAGACAAATAGATGCGGAAAGCGACTTTGTTTTATACTATCTAAAGATAAAGAAGCTTTCAACGAGGTAATATTTACTATGATAACTATTATCGTAAATGGTAAAATAGTGCAGACGCAGACATTATCTACTTCTCTAGAAATAATATTATTTCAGTAGATAATGTCTGCGTTTCTGGAATAAAAATATCTTCACTCTGCTATTGCTTCACATAGCTTTTTTGAATTTTATAATATTATAGATTTATATTATATCAGTTTGAATTCGTGACCGAGGAACAGTAGACCGAATTGTGTAAAAATTTATTTGAAAGATAAACAAGATGCGTGTTACGTTAGAAGAAAGTCAATAAAAAAGCAACGATAATGATAAACGAACTTAAAAAATCTGATTTTGGCGAGTGCGCAAGCGTGGGTGAACCGAATGCGCTTAGCGACCAGATAAATAAAGCTAAATGTTCTATATTTTGAACATCTCCCCGGATATTATTCGATCTGTTGTTAAAAAAAACCTATTCGCTTCTTACGTATTTAGTATTTAATCCAAAATACCTTTTATCAAAACTACTTAACTGATATTGTCCAAAACTATTTTTGTTAAAAGAATTCCTGGAGCTTTATAACGTCAATTTTATGAGAATTTTACACTTTAATGTTCAAAAATTGGAGGACGGACAGGCAGAACAAAAACATAAGGGGTTGCGTTTTTGTCAATATAGATACGAAACATAAAAAAATTGAGAAAGTACTTGGCAGTCCGCGCACAACGTAGGTTTTCATAGAGGTGACAATCGTCGACTGTTTTCCTTATTAGACTATACGGAACCAAAAAAGCGTTCCATCGTAAATAGTACTCTATTTATTAAAAACTACTCACCGAATACTGTTCAAAAGAATTTTCGTTGATTGTGTTTTTTTAGCTACACCGATTTTTTCAGCATTTTCAACTTCATATTATAAAAGTTAGAGGGGGTTACATAATCATCAAGATAGTGGCGATTTTTGGAACTAATAACAACTATTAACTTCATTAAACTGTCTAAATAGAATACATTTTCCTCATTTCAACTACATAGACTTAGTAATTTCCGATAAAATGACTGACATACACAGACAGGCGAACATGACAAAACGTAAGGGTCTAGAGTAATGACAGCTCATGAGCTATCGCCATCAATTTACAATATGTACAAATGCACTAATTAACTAATTACATAAAGTATGTCCCCGAACTCACCGAAATTGCGGATTTGCCAAGCATGCGTTCAGTAAGGAGGAACGTGAAGGTTAATTACCTGAAAATACAACATAAACAATTACACTAAGAAAGTTCAGTTGGCTAACACAACATTAGTTGTATTAATGCACGGCGATCAAATAAAACTAATAGTACAATTTTGAACAAGGTATAATTCTGATCGGCAGTTTTCGTTTGCGAAAAAAGTGCAGACCGGTTTCCGATACGTAAATAACCTATATTGAATTTTATTCGCAAGCAGAAATGGCAATGTTGCTTGCTATGCTTTCTTGGCTCTGTCCCGCTTACACGTTTGGTACTAGTGTACCAAACCACTATACCACGCTACTAAAATTGGTCTACTACGCAGGTACATCGCTGTATCGGGAGGAATTATTAGTTGTGTAAAACTATAGATTTAAGGCTCATTTTTAACCTATAATATAACAAATCTATAGAGGAGTCGAGTCTGTATAATGGAATTAGAAAACAGAAAAAAATTACAGGGCTAATTCGGAAAATACAATTTTGAGAACATCACTTGTAAACTACTTTTTTAAACGCAGGAGTTCAGCAGACAGGCAGACGGCCTGCCTGATGAAAAGCGGTTACCATTGTCTATGGACATTTGCAACACCAAAGGTCCTACAAATGTGCTACTGCTCTCTAAAAGGAGACTGGAACCTAGCCACCAATGCCGGAACACAAGTCAAAATTGTTATGGCAGCATACTCTAGACCAGGGGTGGTAGCCATCTAGTCGAGCAAATACCCTACCACCTGGGGTTGTTTTGTCGCCTTTTACGACAGGCCACCTGGCCGTAGAAAGTTGTATTCTTTCTCCGTTCCTGCACGGATAAATAAATCTATAGGACTAAGGCTGCGAGAGAATGAGATACGAGTTTTAGATTGTACAGCACAATTTAAAGAGATAATAAGACCGATGATTAAACATAGGTCCAATCTGGACCGAAGTAAAACTGATAATATTTTCTAGACTAAACAAAACACAAACAAACAAAAATAAAAACAACACAAAACGGTGAAAAATTGAAAGTGATACTTAAGAAATTTATTTTGAGTTATAATATGGTGACGGGTGTAGGCTAAAGGAATTATATTTATATTAATAAAAGTTTGAGAAGAATTATCTGTGAGTATACTCTCTGAAGTACAGTTGCTGTATGTACCCTTTGCATCCACCAACTAAAGGCAAAATTCTTTCTTTCTCCGCAACGCCTCACAATTTAACGATCTAGCACTAAAATTAAACATTGATATCTTTGTAACTAAACCCAACACCTTTAGAAATATAATGAACAAAAAATTTTTCAAGTAAACTAGTTTTTTCAAACTGCTCATGTATTCAAATTCAAATTCTTTTTCAATCTTTTGACTTCTCTTTTTCAATTTTATAATTTTTCAATCACCATCATCAACCACACACACTGAAACACACACACACACATCTTCATCAATTAACCTGAGTAAGTCTATATGGTAAGGCTTGTAATTAGCAATACTTTTATTTATGTTGTTAATTAATATCGTTATTTGTCTGTAAGCCTTACTAAAATAAATAAATAAATAAATAAATAAGTTTCACTTATACTGCGTGTGAACTGCACACACACACACAATTTTTATATTTAATTCAATCGATTTTAGATTAATGTGGTCTGCGTTTTATGGTCATTGGTAAGCAAGAGATTGCTGCGCAATGGGCACTTTTTCTTACAAAAACCGATTTCACACTAAAAACCAAAAATTAAATATTTAACCGACTCCTTTCTACAACATCTTGAAGTCAGTGCCAAGTAAAACATAAAATAACAACAACGAATTTACAAAATATAGTATTTTTTATGTTTTACTTGACACCGACTTCTAGATGTTGTAGAAAGTAGTCTGTTTAATATTTATTATTTGGTTTTTAGTGTGTAAGTCAGTTTGTTTTTGTTAAAAAAAAATTATATTTTACTTCTTAGCTGTGAAAATACTTAAATAGCTTTAGAAATAATATATTAAGCACCTGTAGAAATTGTACAACTGGCACGCGTATACAAATTTGCCATCTCATTCTTCAGTCTATATGCTCTTCAACAAGGGTTGTTCTCGACTTCCTTGCTATCCACAAATTTGATGCACAGTTGGTGACTATGGGACCATCTCAGGAGTTAAAAAAATTATATTTTCAATACAAACGAGCTGTTTTTTGGGAAAATGTAGGCTCTCGGCTCTTTGTAATAAGGGTTACTTTTGATTTCTCCGTGATCCACTCATCAGATCCTGACTTCGTGACCATGGAATCGCCTCGGGAGTATATAAAATACTTACGAATAAAGAAAATAATTTCAAAAAATATCCACAATTCACGGAGAGTTTGCGTAACATGGATATAAAAACTTAAGCGCCTGTAGAAAATATAATAGCTACACGCGCATACAAGCTTTTCTCCAAGAATTTAGGCGCACGGCGTTCTTTAATAAGTAATGGTTACTCTCGATTTCTCTGTAATTCACTTACCAGATCCTGACTTGATAACCATGGCACCACCTCGGGAGTATAGACTTACGAGTAAAGAAATAAATGTGAAAATCGGTTTAGAATTGACGGAGATATCGTGTTACGAATAAGTCTGTAATCAATTTTCGTTAGTTTCTCTAATTCCTTGGAATACAGTCATCAGATCCTGAGATGGTGCCAATGGAACCAATTCGGGAGTATAACCTTTCGATTAAAGAAAAATTTTGAAAATTGGTTCACAATTGACGGAGAAATTGAGTAACGAACATACAAAACAATATAGAAAAAGAACATATAGACAAATTGAGAACCTCCTCCTTATTGAAGTCGATTAAAAAGCAACTAAAGCATAAATTTCATCGGCTAATTTGAAGATGCTATAAAATTTTGCTAGGGCAATAACGGCGTTTACTAAAATACGCTGTTTTGCTTGATAAGACATATTTAAGTTATTTAATATCGAATATAATAATTTATACAAGCTTATTATGAAAACATTGAAGAAGATTGATAGTCGTTATCTTTACATAGTATAAAACAAACAAACAAACTCCTAAATCACGCAACGGATTTTTAGGCGATTTTCACCATTAGTTAGATAATTTTTCAAGAAGTTTATATATATATATATCCATGCCCATGTTATATATATATAACATGGGCATGGGCCATGCCTTCGCTCACGATATATAAATAACTAATTAAGTTTTTACGTAAGCAAAATAGAGCTACCCCTACCAGGGTACAACTTAAATTTGTAAGAAAATGAAAACATTATATTGATTGTTATTTTATTAAGGTTCAAGAGTCGTGGTTTCTTAGCGGCGCGGTTATTATGAATGACATGGGTTCGAATCTAGACCTGGAAGCCTCCACCGTTTAGGTTTTTCTAAGTTTAAGTAAAAGTATTATTAAAATTACCAAGTTCTACCGTGGTGGAAAACATCGCGCGGAACTCCATGCATCGAAAATACGATGCCTAAAATCGATGCGTGAAACCAGCCAATACGTCTAGAACAAGTGTAACAGGTATATCGTTCTCATAAAATACCGAGGCCCGAGTCCAAGTCAGTCAGTGAGACGTTTACGAGTTGATATTCAGTCGCTAAAAATTGAGATATGTATATGGTGAAGTGGGCATGTTGTAACTCTTAAAATGAGGACCTGAATTTTTAGATGTTTTTTTTGGCGTTACGGGAATTTAAGATAAGGTACTTTTAATCTAATCATAAATACACGCAATGCCATCTAGCGATGATAGAACTAACTAACCATGAGAGCGTCGCATCAAAATTGTCGCTGTCATTGTCGTTGACACGACGACGTATTTGTTAGTGAATTGCAACGGTAAGGCCAATACGCGATTGGACTGTTATATTTTCGGTAACATTCGACTATCTCTCGGGAAAAAGCCTTTTTCTGGATATAAGGTAGCCACCCTATGTGTTCTCCAGTGGAACTTATATTGAATGAAAACTTTGAAATTGATAATGTCCTATTCTATACCCTGACAACGCGTATGCAAAATTTCTTAAAATCTGTTGCTTAGTTAAGGCGTGAAGACGTGAAAAATAAACAAAAAACTTTGATTCGAGTTTATAATATTACTAGCTTCTGCCCGCGACTTCGTCCGCGTGGAATAGTTTTAAAAAAAAAGTACGTTGGCGTGATGATATATAGCATATATCCTTCCTCGATAAATGGGCTATCTAACACTGAAAGATTTTTTCAAATCAGACCAGTAGTTCCTCAGATTAGCGCGTTCAAGCAAACAAACAAACTCTTCAGCTTTATATATTAGTATATAAGATATTAGTTAGGATTATAACACACAGATACTTTACCTACTAAGCTTAATGATGGGGCTTCAATTGCGATAATGTTACAGATATAGGCCGTTTCACGCAGATAAGACGATGGGTTTAATGCGTTATTTGAGATGCGACATTGTTAATTATGTTAAATATTGACATATAACAAATGTATATATACTAAAGTGGCTGTTCGTTCACGGCGTTATTTTTAACGCATTAAATGAAACGCATTCGGCCACAGTCAATATCTTTAAGATTATCGCAGATGTGGACGTATCATAACAAGGTAATATGCGACATTAAAAGAGATAATTTATCCACGGCGCCTAAATGGAGCAGCTTGTCAAAAATCAGAACAATAATCACGTAGTACGCAAATAGACAAAACTTGGTAAACAAGTTTGACAGCAACGCCTCACACGACCCGCCCACGCGAGTAGCGTCCATATAAACAAAAACCCTAAGCAAACAATATTATGTGCTACGGTTATTTAATGCTAAATATTCTACCGTAAAAACGAAACCTATAAAATTAGATTTAAGGGAGACTTAATTCCTAGATTATTGCACTGTACATATGTAAATTCTGAGCCAAAAGTAACAACCGAAGAATAAGTTGCCATAAAGTTTATAGTTTTTTTTTATTTAGGTTTATGGCTTGGCAGCTAGGCCTTTAAGCCAGATCATAGGTTAGAATGTAGTTTCTTCATTTTCTTAAGCCTATGTGTACCACAGCTGAATTGTAGGATATCAGCTGCTGCCATTCAACGGAGTTCTTGTGACAACTCAAAAGGCCACATTCGACTATACATTTCTCACAAAACACATAATCACTACTCAAAAACTATCAATATCCTACAACTATTGTTCATTTTAGAGTAATTTTACACATTTTTAGAAAATAAAACTGCACAGCACAACATCTCCTTTCAGTTCCCGCCAAAAACTCCAAAAGTTTATACTAACTAGCCGGTGTTGCTAGCATAACAACTTTTTCGTTAGATTAGCCTATATATTTTTGCGAAACACTTGCCACTTACTCACATAAACTTCCCGCATATTTGTAAATAACACTGAATTAGTTTAATACTTCTATCTAAACAAAAAATCTTCTATCTGAATTGATTTCTATGAGAATTTTAGGAGAGTAACGAGCATTTTAGTAGATACTTTCAAATTAGCGAAAAAATTGTAACAGTGCTATTACCGCTCCGAATTAGCTTTGCTTAAGTATGAGATGTTTTCTCGACGTAAATTTTAAATTCAACTATGGAGGGATGAAAGCCACGTGATGAAAAGAATGTTAAACTAGAAAATTGACGAGTACAAATGTAAAGGTAGATCAAAACAGTGATGGATGGATGGCGTGAAGACGATTTGTGAGAAGATGACATGATGATTTATGGTGTGACAGAGGACGTATGTCAGAATAGAAGAGTATGGAAGAAAAAGACATATTGTGCCGACCCAAATAATTGGGACAAGAGTAAAGAATAGAGATAGCCAATGTCACCTAACACGACTAGAAGAGGCAGGACAGGTAGAGAAGGGAAGAAAACCTAATACTCGCCGATAATTTATACTCGATTATTATTAAGTATTCAGTCTTAAAATAACAATATTTTATAGAACACCTTTAGATAACAACTTTATTCATCCCTGAAATACATGTTCAACAAGACAAAACTGGCGTAATAGTTTTTTTGACAATGGAGGCTTATTGATAAATAGTGATGCTACGCCAATGAAATATAAAATCATAAAGCACAGGGATTTAAAAAAAAAAAGCCATCATAATTGGTTTTGCTGCCAGGTTTCATTAGCCTCCATTCATTTATTTCAGCGAGAAATTGAAACAAACATTTATGACAGTCGCACATTTTCAATATAATTTGTATTGGGACCTTACCCATCACATCAATTATTCTAAAATAGTGGAAACAATGTGATTCTTTGAAAAGCCTGTAAAACTGTAAGTTCCTGCCCACAAAATTGGATCAAAACTTTCCGTGTGATGTTCGAGTTTTTACAGTATGAAACATATTTAGAGAAAAACTTTCAAACTTTTAGTGAGATAATGCCTACATATAAACTATAACTGCGATAGTGGTCCTATATCAATGCAGAGAAATATTCCAGAGCGAGGAATGCCCCTAGTTATTATTTCACCTGCACCCGTTTTATAGGTCAGCCGGCTGAAGTTCGTTAATCTCTGAACTGACATTATTTGCGCCGGCCGACGGCGGCGGGCCAGGATCGGCCATTCTGGCTTTGTACCAAGGAACGCGATAGCAGCACTAACTAATATGCAATTGTAGACCCAAGTTGGCATTTTGCTCGCTATCACCAACCGGCAAATTAGTAAAACCAAGCTACGTTGAAGCATTATCAGATTAGATCAATTGCAAATATCTGACGACATATCCGATATCCACACTAAAATATAAACAAAATAATTTAGATATTTCTACTTTCCTTCTTCACAGGATTGTGAACGCTTATAAACTTGTTATAATGAATTCAAATATGCATGGAACACATGTTACATTTATTTGAAAAGTTATAGTCAGTAAGGACTATAACTTTCCAATCCATGGAAGCCAGCGAATTACTAAGCCCGCGATATACGTTGAAGCATTATCAGATTAGAACAAATGCAAATATCTAAAGACATATCTGAATGTCCGATATCCATACTAATGTATAAATGATATACTTTAGATGTTTGCACTTTCCTTCTTCACGGGCTTGCTTACTCGTGGTTGAAGCTATATATGTGTACATTGAGATTATGTGCGTGTCTGGCGGAATGATCAGTTGCGAGCATGCCGTCGAATCTTACCCACTTTTTCTCATTCATACACAGATACGTGTTTACACAAGTAAAGCTCGTCTTCGTAAATTGTTAGAACTATACAAATGTTGTACGATTACAACCGTGTATATACCGCACAGTCGGCACTTCGCGAACACACGATTTTGGCTATCAAATCAATTCAGTTCACACAACCACACCCCGGCTCGCGTTCACACTCATATCACCAATTTTTCATCATATCTGTTTAGTATTAAGCTAATAACATTAAATATCTTTTGTTTTGTTTCTTGAACTTAATAGATGTAGTATTTACTTAAGTTTTGCGACTAATACATATAATAAAATTACATTTTAACGTAAATAAAAACTTTAACAGTAATGTTAAAGTTACATATTCATTGACACTTGACATCTTTGTCTCCTGTGATCACGGCTACTGAGAAGTGGCCAAAACGTTGGAACAAAAATCAAATAAAATACCGGGCCTAAAACTGTTAAAACGTAGTTTTATTAATAGATTCACTTATTAAACAACATGAAATTAAATCTTCATCTAAATATTCTATCTCGCTAATTGATTCTACATTCATGTCTTGATTAAAGCTGGCCGCAAGATCATCTTCGTCGGACTCGTATTCAGAAGTACAGCTATTGTCATCCTCGAAATTTACAACTAATCGCTCAGACAGAGTAAGTTCGCACGAATTTTTACAATCGTTTTTAGTGATATCATGAAATGCACGCTCAGCTACTTCCTATAATGACAGAAAATCATAATCAATTTAAACCGTCATAGAATGTAATTCGACCAAAATTCAAAGTAAAAGAAATTATTACGTAAATTTCTTCAAACCGTATCGAACATTTATGTCAATCGATCCCAGATTGTGATAACATTCTCGCAGGTGCAGCTCCAGTACAAACAAATACTAAAAAACCAGACATAAACATAACCTATCTGGTTAATGAGAACTGTACAAAATTTTCACATATATCTTATATGAAAGATCCAAATAGCGATTTCTTTATCAAGTAATATACGATTGAATTAAAAACAACAATATAAACTTAAATATACCTGTTATATCACTGGTTCTTTGGCAAACATCGTCGAGATTCGAAAGAATACTTCTTGCTTCATATTCCGCAAGATATCGTCTGTAAGCTGTATAAATTATTTTTCGTCCCGAACTTAGAACAGTTTTATTCACTTTTTACTCTTTTCGCGTATTTCAATCATCTATACATATAATAAAATTGTAGAGATCAAATTTCTGTACAATGAAAAAAAGTGCTAAAAACCGAGTCAGAGGGATGTAAGAAGTGAAAGAGAACTAATTTAGAATTTTTTCAAATTGTTTGTTTCTCTGTTTGTACCGGCTAATCTCCGAAACAACTGGACCGATTTAAATGAAATTTTGTATGGTGGTAGCTTATATCCCTGGTCAACATATAGGATACTTTTGATCTCGAAAAATTAAAGAGTTCCCGTGGGATAGTTAAAAAAGCGCACCACGCGGAAGAAGTCGCAGGCATCAGCTAGTAGTTAACATGAAACACAAGAAATATTACTAGTAAAGTTAAGTGTAAACAAAGGTAAGGTACCTTTGTTTACATCATATGTCAAAGCATAATCACAGACTAGTTAGAAATGTTGCTAGCAGAAAAGAAAAACAAAGTTTCCGTTACAAGACAATTATGCCAGAATATACTTTCGATAACGGGGAAGGAGGAATATATTTTTCATCCTGAAAAATGGGCTCATTTCCGCTTGAAGGTACACATGAGCGAAACCACGTGAAAAGTTACATTTGAATCCATTTTCATACATTTCGTTACCCTTTATACATTTTTTATCTATAATATTATAAATTCTAAACATGTCATGTCTGATCATTGATGCTAATAAAAAAAAAAATTTGATTTCTTGTCCGTTTGTTCGGGATTTACGTAAAAACTACTGGGCCGATTGCGATGCAGTTTTTGCGCTGATGACAGCAAATTTTTAGACTTAAAATCTGCGTAATTCTTTGTCCTGGGAATAGCACAGGAATTTTTCTGGGAATTATTTAAAATGGCCAGATTAAAAAAAATCGAATTTCAAAGTGATATTTTCACTGATCGATAGAAAATTTTATGTAATAAAATGTGTGATATTTTTTATCGCGGGAATCCCGCGGGCAATTTTCCCGGGAGCGGTTTGTATTTGTTCGTGTGCATAAAAATTAGCTTATTCCGGCAGTTTTCACTAAAACGATAGCTTGTATTGTTTTTAAAATGCTATGGTACTTTGTGTCCCGGGAATACCGCGGCAATTTCAAGTCAAGCGTTGACGAAGTTGCGGGCATATCCTAGTATTGAATAACAATATATAGATTAGACTATCTATAGATTATAAAATTCTTTAAAGTCAGTTATAATTTTGTTTATATTTAGAAATTATACATACATTTTTCATTTCGTTCTTGAATCTGATTATGGGTAAACTTCATAATATAAACGCGATTGCAAAAGGATCGACGTTGAAAGATATGGCCTAAAAACATTAAGCAGGAAATAGAATAAAATTAACGCTATAAATAAAGTTCGTTGAGATGTTGTATTAGATTCTAAAAACGCAGCATGTATATTATTGGATGGAAGAATTCTATGTGTTATTTATTCGTTAGCTTATTTTACTAGAGAATATAGATTAATATGCTATTTCTTTTAACAAATTGAGGCAACGTACCTGTATCTCGAAGACAAACTTTAAACGGATGAAAACAATTTTTTAACTAAAACATATTACAGGAAGTTTTTGTTTGTGGATTAGAAGCCTTAAGACTATATATATAGTAAAGAAATGTAGAGACCACAAAGATTTTTAAGCGATACTTACGCCACGCATCAGTTATCAAATCCACATCACCAAAGTAAAATGCTGTCAGGATATGGATACACATACATGTAATAATAACCACTCCTTACCGCCCCACTGCTGTTCACCTTCCTTCGTGTTTGAAAAGACAATTCCTTATATGCCATGTTTTTTCAGGAACGACTGCTATATTACTCTCATATATACGTAAGCATGTGGAAATTACGTTAATATGAATTTCGGACGAAAAAAACTACTTAAGCTGGTTATGTTCTCTGTCAAAATTCGAACCAACGACTACGGCATATTCGTGAACGCTGGTGCAATAGTCAGTAGCCACAGAGCTGCCATAACTTATATTTGCATTAATTAGCACATAACGCCCCGCCACTTTTAGTCGAATGCAAAGGATGACAGCCCACAGCTGACACAGGTCAGGCAGACAGAAATAAATCTGCAAGCTAAACAAAACAGGCATTTCCGGCGTGCACGTGGCGCATTGCATACTGACACAATTAAATAATTTCATAAGTCAGAGGAGATAACGAGGGCGAAAAATAAAACACCTTTCCCGGTTGGCGTCGTTTCACCGTGAATGGACGTAATTATTACGTAAGTTGGCCCGCTACCCGCAACTGACTCACGTGTACAGAATTAACGTTTGCAACGCGGCGTGGTGCCCCCGCAGATGCACCGCAACACGTACATCATAAACAAATTCTGACGAACTTTCGATCTTCACTAATTACGTAAACTTATGACTTAATTCCGATTTTATGCTTAATTTGTGTTTATCACATTGCCTATGTTTACATCTCACTTTATATCTTTAATCATGATGCCACCCTATTATTTCAATTATTTAATGTTTTTAGAAATAATATCACCCATTCTGATCAAAGTTATTAAATATTAAACTATAATCAAAGTAACATGCAGAAGTAAAATAACTTTTAAATAAAATATATACACAAACTTAAAACATGTATTCAGAACTTTGAAGCATATATAATACAGTTTATATATAATTCGTTACATGCCCCATAGATAGATTGTACTACATATATCAGATCAGCAGCAAACATAAACATTGTATAAAAAAGGTTATTTTAGCTAACATTCAGGGTCGTAGCGTAAAAATATTACAAAGCAGACAAACTGCAATGAATTTTTAGCTTCCATATTTAAGCAAATTTCTATAGCAGAGTTGAAAGTGTGAACATACCGCCAAAAATATAATTATCAAAGACTGTCCATCAATAGCGATGAAATATACGAGGTGCTTGTATTTGCAGCTTAGATGTTTTTTCTATCGACTATTTGTATATCTAGCTAAACTATTCCATATTATTTTAAGATTCTTGCGCGTATGAAGGCCTAGATTCCAGATAAATATGGTTATAATATAAGGTTGGTACCTATCGATCTGTGCGAAACGAATTCTTATGCAATGAATCATGATTGCCGCGAATGCGCGCCTTCTCTTGCATTTTAAAACATTGACGTCAAAAACGGTAAATTGGTTCGAACTGCTTTCAGTAAGACGTCAAGGTCTATAAACGAAATCTAACTTGAAAAATCTCTATTAAAATATAAGGTTGATGAGTAGGTATGTACGTTATCCGCTGGGATGTCGACAGCTCCTTTTATACTATAGTTTTGATAGAAGACGTCAGTCTTGATAACAAATTTAGAACCCTATTAACTGTAAGGAAATGCCATTAACTATTTATTAAGCTTATAGGGAGCGATACCATATTTTGATACAGTTTTTAAATGTTTAGGCAAGCACACTATATCGGCATCTGCCGTAAGTAAGAATATACCCGCACAAACATTCATTTAAAAAACGATGTCAGTTGTCTGCTTTATTTTGATATAAATAAACAACAAAAACTATAAACGATATTAAGATTAAAAATCGTGCATCTCTCGCAAGACAATAATACTGCTAGATTTAATTGATTTGTCATCGCAATGGTTGACTAAGCGTTGGTGAAAAGGCATGAAATTAAATTTTAGGCTAACTGAAGCAAACTTTGAAAGGCACGAAAAATCCTCAAGAATGCATTAAGTAGGTCAACAAACATTAAATTCCCGGAATATTAGAGCGGCCAGCTTTAATATGAGGATAGTTATAATTCTTTGTTGACATTTTGCCACCAACCGAATAGAATAGGCCATTGGTCTTCAATTATATTCAAAGTAGAACAAACACTGATAATGTATCTTCGGTAATTGGCGATTTTGAAAAAACTGCACCGGAAATAATTAGTCTCAACTCTAATTTTTAAATAACTTCTTCTTTGTTAAGATTATACCAAATGTCTATATTAAAAACCATATTAAATATTATATTTCTCAATATTTAAGATGACGTAAGAATTTTATACGCAATACATTGTCGTAAAATATTTCAGAGAACTATTTCGAAATCCGACCGAAATATGTCCACGGAACATAGTTAATGGGCGTGACTATAATTCCATGAATATATTTTAGAGTTTTACAAAGCAACATATAATAGAGCAGATATTTAACTGAAAATTGAAATATTGACACATAAACATATAAAATGCAAAGAGCGAAGTGTAAAAACAAGTAGAACGAGTACTTTTTATTTCATTTTGCGCAGTAGGTATATACTATATTGTTGGGGCTCGTTTATTGTCTGATAAGAATCCAATTAGTTTCTCGCTATCGACTATTTGAGCAATTGACTTTCGATGGCTCCTGTGGTCTGGTTGGTCCCACTAGTTTACTAAAGCGTAGAGGCATGATGGAATCCATTTCCAGACCGGGAAAATTTCGTAAACGAAATGACTTTGGTCTATTATGTATGGGGTGTGGGTATTATTTACTCTGGTCTAGTGTTATACAAGCATAACTTGCCTAACTTGGGAATATACAATATGTGTGTTTATTACCTATTCTTTATTTAATTCCTATAATAGTCATACTGAAAGTTAATTGCTTTAACATTTCTAATATATCATCACTACATTTTTTCTATGATACTACGTAGATTGTTTGTTATTGAGGAAAGTTAAATAATTTTGTTAATGATTTATATTATGCGCTCAGACTATTATACTACAAAATAATTACAATCAAAAACAATAAATAAAACTAAGATTAATAAAGACTGAATTATTTATCAATGAAGCACTTTTTGTACCGACTTCCATTCAAATTATATTCATCGTGCTCAGATCACTATGACAAAATTCGATTAAACAGTTTAGCTCGTACATAACATTTATACTTACTGCCACGATCTTTATTTGGTTGATTGAAATTTTTTTCCCCAACAAGTTTTGTTTTAGATGAACAAATTTGGGGTTGGTATATAATTTTGTTTCTGGGGTATAAAAATAGAGCCAAGCACTAAAATGTATCTAAAAATTATGAAGGTCTGGATGTCATGTTACTTCTGGCATATTAAATTTATCAAATTGAGCAAATTCCCAAAACTCTGCGGAGACCTTTTAGCAACTTTATTTTATTTTATTTGTTTATTAAAAGTTTATATTACAGAATAATAAGAAGCACGACTTAAACCTAAAAAGATTGGTGTGTGATGCAACAACTAACACGACTACACTGTTTGAAAAAGTAAAATTGCTTCATATTGAACTATTGGTTGGATGGCTAGCATAATTCGTGTGTTAAGTACTTGAAGCTACTATATTCCCTAGTTTTCCCCCCCTTATGTTAAGAGTGATAATGACACTAAGGGGAAAACTATTTTATTTATTAAAACCTATCTAATATAAGTTTTAGTCTATCGTTGAGGTTCAGAATATACTTGTTAGAACAAAATCGCTACAAAGTTTTGACATAAAAAAATGTTTCAAAAATAATTTAATAATGAGCTAAAATATCAAACAAAACAGAGATTTATTTTCTAATAAAATGAAGATGATACTTTGACGAAGTACCGAAAAATTTAACACATTACGCATTTCACATAACACACATTCGACCTGCGCAGTGAATAAGCTTTACAGCGGATGAATAGACCTAATCCATTAACAATGTAATAATTGTGTCCACTCATAAATATCTCAGCGGACAAGAAATTACTCAATGTTTGACAAACGTAGACTTTTATTATAATAGAGGAATTAACGAGTTTCAATTCATACTAATTTACAAAATGTCAAAGTATGATCTTGTGAATCCTTGTTTGTTCCTTTTTCACGGGCTTTAATAATTAACCGAATAAAATTTATATGTATTAGCTATGGCCGCTACTTTGTTCATGCGGGTTTACAAATATTTCTATTCGTATCTTCTCAACCATGCGATATATCGAAATGAAACACATACTTATGTCATTTTAAGATCAAATTTCTGTTTTAACCCCAAGAATTTTCATTGAAATACGTCGAGTTGTTTCACTATTCGAGAAAACCTATCAGACTGACACATGCCTACCTAAATTATTATATATTTTTAAATTCAATTCATAGGCACATCAGTTTGATTCCTCGGTATAGGTGAGACGTAGTATCAAGGATGAATATAGAATACTTTTAACCTGGAAAAGGGTAGATTACATACATAAAATAGTGATCTTAAATAAAGCGAGCAAAGCAAAGTGAAAACCCGTGAATCGGTATATTTTGTAATAATACGCAATAAATGCGTGAAGCGTCGATGTTAATATTAATTATTATCTTCTGGTATAGCAGCCACCTGCCATTTTATGTGTGATGTGCACAGAAAGAAAAGTATAAAACTGGATAGTGGATCGTAAAGTAACGCATCGAGGTCAAGGTGTGTTTAGAACTAGGACAAGTCGGCTAATTACCCTCCCACCATGTGGATAATGCCTATGTTATGGAAAACAACAGCGCTGATGGAGGTATTCAAAATAGGAATTGAAAAGGAAATGACTTCCTAGGAATAACATGTGTGTCAAATATTTCTTTGATCTTTAATAAAACATATTAATTATCAAGTATCAGGTGTAATATACCATAGAAAACATCGTAAAACCGTTTTATAATCCTAGGTAATGATAAATTTAAAGCGAGTTGAGACGCTACACCCACAGGGGCCTCGATAGAGGCTACTTTCTTGCTTTTATAAAAAGAAAATTACAATATAATTATGTTAAGGTTTTGTGGGTACCAATTTGCACTCTCATCGAATTATATGGCAAGACAACTCGGAAATGGTATTCTTACGAAAAATCTAATTATTGTAAAGAAAACTTTGAAATACATTTCCTATAAGTAATAAACTTATATTTAAAGTACTTTAAATACATACTTTTCATGTAGATTGTAAATGTATTGCTCTTATTTTGATTTGATCGATTTTGATAATTATTATTACCTATATTAAAACTGAAAAAAACAACATAAAATGTAATCACTCTATCTCATCCTCTTTATCCTATCCATCGTAAAGGCTGAGATGGCGTTGGCGTCGCCCTTGGTTGTTGCAAACGTCTATAGGTGACGGTAACCAGTTTCCATGAGCTGCTTCATCCGCCTATTTGCCAATTTCGTAATTTAAAAAATTTAAATAAAAATATTAAAGCAATGTTTTAAATACTTACAGTTTTCATATTTAAGTTTATATTAGCAGCAATCTCTATTTTTTCAAGTTGAAACTTTAAAAATTGTTAAGGTACGAAAATGTTTACAAATGGAGAGAGAGGTGCACAACATGTCACATTTTGGCCATGTTACAATATGAAGAAATAGTTTAAATTCAACAAGTGGTTTATATGTGAATTACACAACCACAGACTGTCAGTGCCAAAATTCTATTTGTAACGACAAACCGAGACGGGTATATTTAACTGCCACCCATAAACCGACGAATAGCCACTGTCTCTAACAAGCGTTTACATTATAATCGAACAAAACAACATTAAAAACGAAACTCTTCAATAATAAAACCAACTGTAAATTCACATGATATAGTGATCTACTTTGATCAGTATTGTAATACCAGACAAGTAAAAGCTCTACATTAATATGGACGGTTTTTTATATCTTATTAACCGTTCAATTGCCTTACTACTGTTTAATATTTGACATAAGCTCCATACAAGTAATCTCAAATTTAAATGTCTTAGGGCCAGTTCCCATATCTTACCGACTGTTAATTTGCAATACTAACGGTTAAAATGTGATACAAGTTTCATACAAGTAATGTCAAAATTCAACCGATGGTAGGGCAAGCGATTGAATAGTATAAGATATAGGGATCAACCATTAGTCAATTTACGGAACACCTAAAGTTAGATATTAAAATAGAAAATGGTTTAAATTAATCACATAAATACATAATATAACTAAAATTTATTTCGTAAGAAAAAAACAGATAATATAGTAGGGTTAAAATCTAATTTGAAATATTTAACTACTTTCTTTCTTATCTTTGCTATAAAGGTTAAAGTCGGTTATAGTTGTAAACTATGACTGTATAAATAAAGGTTTCTTACAAAGTTATTCCAAACCAATATACTATTTATACACAATTATATGTGACAGAAGTTTCAGAATAAAAGCAAAACCTATCTCTATTAATGGTCTAAGTACCTATCTAACAACTATGAAATGTATGCAGTTTTAGGCTTCTATATAGATTATATTGTTTTTTAATTATTTTAAAAGTACAAATTTGATATCATTATTATGTAGATTATAAATAAATACCGAGCAAAAAGCGTAACTCTCAAATCTTTTCACTCCTACACGACTGGTTAGCCCTACAAGTCATTTCTCTTCTGGCCTTTTGACTTTTATTATTGAAAACATATTTTTTGCCCCAAACCAGTCAAAATTGAATGTCTTAGGGTTGATTCGACCACGCAAGAGTAAATTATAATCTGAGAATAAATAGTGATTAACCCCCCGTTTCTATATTTTACCGACGATTGTCTGTAATAGTAACCGATTGATTTTGAAGCTACCAATAACCGATGGTTAAGAGGGCTATACAAGCGTTTCACAAGTGTTACAGTTATTGAGTAGCATAGTTGTTCTTGTCGTGTTTCTTTTTAAAGTTAATAATTGATTTTGTTATGTATCCTCTGATTTCTGAACGATACAATCGGCCATTTCCTTAATTGAATCATAATGTTATATTTTTATTAATTAGGTAATTAGCGCCTGCTTTGTATAGAGTAGTTGTCTATAATTTACAATAATTTTGTTATTTGGACACATTGTCCTTTGTATAATGTGATAATTGTGTACAGATTATAATTCAAACCTCTCAATTGTATATAGACGGTATTCACTACATTTTATTTTCATGTTGGCAGACGTGATAGATTTATACTGTGTTCGACTTATTTTATTGCATATAAAACTTTAAGTATAATATTTTATAAAATATCTTATATAAAATATTATCTGAAATATCCAAACAACAATAATGTAATAAATTCTTGTCATGCATAATCCTTTAATTAAAATAGTTTGTGAATGACTTAAATCCGCTATCGGTTGTGCCAATATGCTAAGTTTGATATACTGTAAAATTGGAGGGATATCGAGGTGTTCTAAAATGCTTGTCGAGTTTGAATAGTCAGTGTATGTAATGTGTTAAAACCGTAAAGTTCTCTAAATCTATAATTATAAAGTATTGTGACCAGATGTTCTCTTTTACTACCATAAACCCTTCTGAGTTGTTGCAAGTATTACACAAGCTCATTGACAATTAGAAATACTGTCGGTTATCAGTTACTAATTCCCTCCCAAGCGTTTTGCTAACGCAACATAGTTGTAGTAGTAGTACACGCAACGTAATTCAATGAGTTGAGGTATAACTACAAAAATACTAAATACATTTTCAACAGAAGAGACCTTTTGTGATATACGATTGTCATTAAAAATCAAGCTTTCAATCAATCTGCTTTAAAAATACTTACAATTACAGAGCCATTCTATATGAATGTTGCATGAACAAAACGCAGTAATCTTAACAACATATAAACTTTTAAAATAATGATTGTACAACATATCCAATGATATTCATTGGATTTGTTGTAAAAAAAAAAAGGGTGTTGTCACCAAAAACAGTGTTGTCACTTCAGAAATTTTTCCTTAGTTATAGGGATTGTGGTTTTCGATAGCAATTTTTTTTAAATAAAATAAGGCTAAAACAACGGTTTTCATGGTACCAGAGTCAAATGACGGAAACTTTGTGGGAACCTTGTCCGATTTTTTGTTTTCATTCAATTGTTTTAGGGAACATTTCGTATGTAATGATTAAAATGACAAAACTGATAAAAATGGCCCAAATGACGTCACAAAAATAAACTGTATCCCTTTTCCGGGATGAAAAGTATCCTATGTCTATCCTAGATATTGAACTTACATTTATAACGAGTTTCAGCCAAATCAGTTCAATAGTTTTTCCGTGAAAGCATTAAAGAGAAACAGAAAAATAAACTTATCCCGGAAACTATCCCATTAGTTATCCGTGAAAGCGTAACAGACAGACACGAGTTATTTTATAATAATATATTAATAGGGATGAATAGTGAAGCAATACTGGAATTGGAATTAGAACTATTAAAGACAGAAATAGCAAATTTGAAAGATATAAATAAGAATTAAATTCAAGTAAAAAGAAGAATTAAAAATTAGAGTTTAATTTCATTTAAAATCACCTATTAATAATGAATGACAAATAAACTGGCAACCTGGCCAAACAAACAAAACTGGCCGAAATCGGGTGGTAATAAAATTCCGACGAATAGTAGTGTTGACAACCAGCAGTTATAATATAGAAACACTCCATCTGTCGTTTCCATACAAAAAGTCAACCAATCGGTTAGAAAATCCCTCTCATCGGTGATTGGTAGTAGTTTCGAGTGTAACGAGTTACGAACAGTTCATTATAGAAACATCAGTAGAGTTACCAGGCGGTAATATTCTAACCGTCGGTAACAAAAACGAATCGTTTTTGCAATATAGAAACTGGGCATAATTCAATTTAACGTTTTACCAACTACTAAACTGAGAGTAAGATAGCCATCCGAGAGTAAATCATTATACCACGAAATGTTACAGAATAATGAATATAATCCAAGAGTTAATTGTATTTTTAGGTTAATGTTTTGTTATCGGGCAAAAATCCGACTTTACAACAAGCACAGTTCACGGTGTGTGTATTTAGTTTCGTCCGAATTTGCGTTACTTTTTTTTTAAATCGGCAGTCAAACACACACTGTATATCCCCAAATTAAGCAAGTTACGCTTGTGTTATGGGTAATATACAATGGATCATTCTGGGGCAGATCCCAGACACCCAGACCATAGTAAATAACGGAGAAAATACGTTTCCGAAATTTACTATACCAGGAATCGAACCCGGAGCCTCTGCGTTGCAGTGAGGTAAGCCGGCAAAGGCTTAGCCCGCTCAACCACAGAGGCCGTCTTATACTTTATATTTTAGACATCTTTTGCAAAGCTGGCAAACAGACAGACGTCCCGGCACATGGAATAGGTGATGGGACACGGGGAGAGTGAGGAAGGGGCCATCGGAACTCACTCATCGCACGAAACACGATTAGTTTAAGGCTAACCGTTTCAGGCCGATATTCTATGAAAGCATGATTTAAAATGACTAGATTAAAAAAATCGAATCTCAATTTGATTTTCTCCCTGATCGATAGCAAATTTTACGTATTAAAATGTGTGATATTTTATTCCCGGGAGCGGTTTGAAATTTTTCAGATGCATAAAAATTAGCTTATTCCGACATAGTTTCCACTAAAACGATAGCTGCGGTACTTTGTGTCCTGGGAATCCCATGGAAAATTCAAGTCAGGCGTGGGCGAAGTCGCGGGCATATCCTAGTTCCAGGTAGATATCTAAAGTATCGTATATCTGTCACACAGAGTAGATTAATATAATAGGAGAATCTGCCAACAGTGCCAACCACGAAATGGAACGCTTGAGAAACATGGTCGAAGATTTCGATAGTGCTGATCAATATTTGCCAAGGCCACGAAGCTGGATTAGGGAAAGAATAGTAGATTGTGTCACAAGGAACCAAAATAATGTATTGAGGGCGAGAGCGATTGTTAGAATCCAGAGCGATGCATAGGATTCTAGAGTAGAATCCTAAGCGTAGCGAGGTATTTATCACTTTGTCATTACTATTATATTGGTAAATTAGATTGTCACTGACTGCGTCGAAGTTGAATGAACGAACATGAATTTTAGTCGGTTTATCAACTCGTTTCTAAGAGTCAATGCAAAAAGTAAAATTATTCCAGTAATATGTATACAGTGTGAAACTTTGTGTTTGGTCGAATCGGCCCTTAATAAGTTTGTTTTCAAATTTTGACCAATTTGATGTACAAATATTATGTTTTAAATAATAAAGAGTCATGAACCACGAAGAGAATAACCGGTGACCCGATTTAGGTAGTCGTGTATTCTCTTCCATGGTTTATTTGTTTTCTTTTTCTAAACATGTTTAAAGGTTTTAATTTTACATAAGTTATAATAGTTTGTATAAAAATTGATTATGATGTTTATCCTAAAATAAGTTTTTTATATTAAGACAAATGAAAAAGTACACAATTTAATTATGCTTATTTGCATATTAAAATTTGCAATGTATTCATGCGAATTTCTTCAAATATACGTAGGCTGTCACTGACTGTACACAAGCAATACTTCTTAAAATAATATACGTTTAGGTACTTCGATTCCCCAAACAAACATTCCATTCTTATATTATTAAACGATGCGACCTACAACACCAAACCACCGATGCTCGATATATAAATAGATTCATTTCTTGGATAAAAATCACAAGATTTATTTAAGACCGTACGATTCAAATAAAAATGTATGAATTCATATTTGTAATCATGTTCACGTAGTTATAAACAATAACATACACCTGACGTTAGAACATAAAAGCTGATATTAGCACACGTAAATCCCTAACCTTCGGCATACGTAAGATTTACTACAACGCAAAATATATTTTAAGTGCCGAGGCACACGCATGTATTCGCGCATATACAAATAGCATTCGTTGCGAATCACCTTATTTGTATTATACTTTCACAGATTCCATGCAACTGAACAATATAGCTTAAAGCGTCATAAGCACATTCATGTCCCTGCTTCTCTACTAACCTCAGTTGAAAATTATATCAATTATGTATACTATAGTCAGTTATGGTAGCTTAATGGAAATGGGATCCGAATTTCAATCTTTTTTTTTTTTTTCAGGCGGGGGAAATGCATTTCGCACATACCGGGTCCTTTGCTAGGGATTAGACCGTTGTTGATCATGGAGGCTTTCCACTGAGGCAATCCAAACAATAATCAACCGGCTTCTGTGGAGACTCGACTAATCAATACCCCACTAAAACCACCCTCCTCCCATTTGCCCCGCGCTTATGGTAGGAAAGGCGCGAGATACAGAACGTAGTTACGCCCACACCGATCCTAGCGCACAAGTGCTTCAGAATGCCCCGGGAGAGGCAAATTCACTTCGTCAACAGGGGTGAAGACTCCTCTGCTCCCTAGATGCGGTATTTCAGGGAGGGAGGTCATGCGCATACCTGTGCCTCCGGGCTCCCGACTGACGTCGGCGCCCGCGAGACGCATGCGCACTACCATCTCTCTCCCTATCTCGTTCCGCGGCCTCCTTATGAGACACTACCGTCTCGCAGAAATTGGCCGCACCCACCCACCAATCGTCGCTGTGCAGCATGGCTTGCACCAGATCGCCCAGCGATTCGATCGGTCCTACTAGTGTCTCGAGTTCAAACCTCTGAGGTGCCCATGCTGCGCACTCGACTAGCGTGTGTAACGCCGTGTCTAGCGCGCCACACTGGCGGCATTGGGGTGAAGGCAGGCAGCCCGCAATCTGACACGGATACTTATCGAAGCAACCGTGCCCGGTAAGTATCTGTGTCATTCTGAAGGTCAGAGTCCCGCGTTTCCGCGAGAGCCATCGCAACAGTTGCGGTCGAACCGCTTCCACCTTGTCAATGCCAGCAACAGGGTTTTCCAACTCTACTGACCAAGATTGGATCATGGATGCGGTTTCCCGCGTCCTGATCACCTGGAGTTCGGCCTGGCCATAGACCAGGCCACAGGCGAGGGCATCCTGTCGGGAGCGCCGAACTTTGGCAATCACGTCCGCCTGGAGAGGCCAGGGCGGATCGCCCGCCAAGAGTGTCGACGCCATCCACGACACTGTACGGTATCCTCGGATGGTCTTCACAGCCAGGACCCGTTGTGCGCGGCACAACAAAGTCCTATTGTGGCGGTGAAGTGCAGTGGACCATACGGGTGCACCGTACAGGGCCATACTCCTAAGGATGCCCATGTAGAGTTTCCTAGTCGTCATCCCCGGTCCCCCCACGTTGGGAAGAAGCCGAGAGAGGGCGCCTGCGGCCCTCACGAGATTGGGAACTAACTGCTCAAAGTGCGCTTTAAACAGCCATTTCCCATCGAGAATTAGCCCCAGATATTTCATCTGGGGGCCTACACGAATGTCCACCGCTTGGACTGTAACGGACAAGTCCGCGGGGGGATTGCGAAACCGCCTATGGAACATGATGGCCTCCGTTTTCGCGGGGGAGACCTTCAAGCCCAGCCTACCTATTCTTCGGACCACGATCGCCAACCCGGCGTTGGCGAAGTCCACGGATTCCGCGAATGACGCAGCGCGTGCCGTGAGTAGGGTGTCATCCGCAAAGCAGATTAGCCCTATTCCGGGCAGGACCGGAACCCGAAGGATCCAGTCATAACCGACGTTCCAAAGAACCGGCCCGAGGACCGATCCCTGTGGGACGCCGCACGCGACGCGTCGCCAATCTATCGCGCGATTCTCGGACTCGCCGCCCTCCCAAAGGATGTACCTGTCCTGGAGGTAGGCGCCCAACAGCCTCGTGAGGTACGGGGGAACTCCGTGTGCACGGAGCCCCTTGATCGTCTCGTGAGGGAGGCTGTTAAAGGCGTTCGCTATGTCTAGCGAAACAGCCAGGACAGTATCCTTTGCTTGGACTGCGTCGTCCGTTACAGATCGCAGTGTCTCGAAGGCGTCCAACGTGGAGCGCCTCCGCCCCCGAACTGCGTCTGTGCTAGCCCCGGCTTCACAGTATCGAGATGCTTAACGAGGCGTTCCGCTAAGATCTTCTCGAAGACCTTGGCGACCTCGTTAAGCAACACTATGGGCCTGTAGGCGGACGGATCGTTGGGAGGACGGCCTCCCTTGGGAATCAGGCATAATCGGCCCTCCTTCCATTGCGACGGGAACTGACCTGCGCGAATACAGGCATCGAACAGTTCGCGCAGCTGGCCGCGTAGGTGTTTGGCGGCCAGGAAGAGGAGGCGACCCGGAACCCCGTCGGGTCCCAGAGCCGTCTTCCTGCCCCGGAGCCGGTCCAGGGCGACGTCAACTCTTCCTCGGTGATGGAGTGAGGCTCCACCTCCGAGGTGTCGGGAATGATTGGACCTATATCGGGGGAGTGAAGATCCCCGGATCCGGAAAGAGCCCATCGATAACCGACCGGAGGGCCTCGGGTTCGAGCGTTTCCGTAACCGTGGAGGTGCAAGACCGCAACGTGTTGCGGGCCGCACGGTACGGACGCCCCCAAGGGTCCCGGTCTAGTGTCTCGAGGAGCTCCTCCCGAGCCCGGGCTTTCGCTCGCAGAATTGCGATCGAAAAGGCCTTTCTGGCCTCTCTGAACTCCCCCACGAGTCCATTCTCCTCAACATAGTCTGGAAGACGACGCGCTCTGCTGCGTTTGAGCCTGTGGCTGATTCTGCGGACTGCCCTCCGCAGTTCAGCCAGCTCCTCAGTCCACTAGTAAACCGATGTACGCGGCGGCGGTCGTTTGGCTCGAGGCATAGCAGCGTCGCAAATCCTTTTGAGGGATTTGCGCATGTGCTCAGCCTGCGCCTCCAGATTCCCCAGGTCGGCTGGATAGGTCCAGCATTCGATGATAGCCCTCTCCTCGGCCTGCTCCGCGTCGAGCTTGGTAAGAGCCCAGCGCGGGAGCCGGGAGGGGCCCTGAACAGGGTAAGCGCTACGCGAGGGGGAGAGCTCGAATCTGATGTACAAGTGATCAGACAGAGTCTCCACCTCCTCCAGCACTCTCCATCCTACCACTCTGCGGGCGGCCGTATGTGTGGCGAATGACAGGTCGATGATCGATCCACCCCGCGCACGTACGCAGGTCTGGACCGACCCCTGGTTCAGGATGGACAGGTTGGATTGAAGCGCCCAGTCTTCAACCGCCCGTCCCCTAACATCGGTAATCGCGTTCCCCCAGGATTGGTGCTTGGCATTGAAGTCGCCTAGGACGAATATCGTCTTCGGCGCTAGTCTGCCGACGGCTGCCCTAATGGAGTCCAAGGCGAGCTCGTACTCCGCCAGGGGACGGCTCCGCGAGAGGTACACGCCTATGATGACGTAACATCCGCTTTCCGCCACCGCGTAGCCCTTTCCTCTTTCGAGACTAGTGAGCGGTGTGCCAGATCCGGCTCTGGCGACCACGGCTACCACATCGTCGAGATCCCCCACCCAGTTCCTGGCTGGGGATACGTAATAAGGTTCACTTATTACGGCCAAGTTTGCTTGCCACTCCGCCATCGTCTGCAGGCACAAGTCCTGGGCGTCGGGGGAGTGGTTAACGTTGGCTTGGAAGAATGTTAGGGGTGTACTGGGCATTTAGGTACCCCCCTTCCACTCGCCGGTCGTTTATTCGCCCTCGGGTGGACGAATTTACCCTTGACGTATGGGGGCTATCCGAATTTCAATCTTAGGCTAAGGCTAATTAAGGCTGTCCAACTTTGGAATACATTGCCTGTTGCTGTCAGACACGCAAAATCTCTAATAACATTTAAGAACATGGTCAGGAAATACTTAATATCTGCAATATAATGATATGTAATATTATATAATTAGTAGATATTATATTGCATATAGTTATATATTTATTATGTTTAAATAGTTGCACTTTGTCACCATATCTTGTATATGTATATAACTTATGGGTATGTTTGTATATATATTATTAAAATGTAAGTAATCGTACAATAATTATGTATACCACCATCGCCACTCCTAATCAGCAATAGTCTTGCCACGGGTTGTCTAGAAGAGATCGCTTTTTAGCGATAAGACCGCCCTTTGTACACAATTAGAATAATAGTAGTTCGTAAGTTTTCTGTAATGGTGTGTACAATAAAGTGTTATCTATCTATCTATCTTTGGTAAGAATTCTGTTTCGGGAATACGCACCCCGCTTAGGCAGTTTTTTTTAAATATATTGCCTTGTTGTTACAATAACGAAGTGTGCACGGTGACGGAACACATCGTAAGGAAATCTGCACATCGAGACTACTCATGCTTAAGATCTACAATTCACTGTGGACAAGCCCAGGCGTGGGAATAGCGTCTGTTACCCTAAACAAGCGATACCTGAACTCAGCAGTAAAATTTTCAAGGGTCAAGAGCTAATATCATAATTACTTATATGATTAATGATCATAAACCTAAATGGGCCATAGACCACGAACATAGAATATCTCCAATATTCTAGAAATTTTCATGATATTTTAGGACGAAATAGCCGCGAAGTAGCAAAGACTTCTCTTCTCTATTGGCCGGTTCCAATACTTTATTAACTGTCCAGTTGCCCTACTATAAAATTTGACATAAGCTTCATACAAGTAATGGCAAATTTCTATTGATGGTAAGGCAAGTGAAACAATCCCTATCAATATTATAAATGCGAAAGTAGCATGTCTGTCTGTCCGCTTGTTACACTTTCACGGAAAAACTACTGGACCGATATGGCTGAAACTCAGTAAACACACATACACACGCACATGCGCACGCACGCACGCGCGCATACACACACCCACGCATACGCACACACACACACCCATATATATATATATATATATATATATATATATATATATATATATATATATATATATATATATATATATATATATATATATATGGGTGTGTGTGTATTATGTAATTATTATTATTTTTGATACCGAGGATAAACAAGGGACACTTTTCATCCCGGATAATGAGATAGATTTTGGAATAATTAATCCGTGCAGGAACGGGGAACGAATAAAATTTCCTGCGGCCGGGCGGCCTGTCGTAAGAGGCGACAAAACAACCCACAGGCAGGTGGTACGGCATTTGCTCGATTGGATGGCTACTACCCCTGGTCTAGAGTATGCCGCCATAACAACCTTGGGTGGTGTTCCGGTATTAGTGGCCAGGTTCCAGTCTCCCTTTAAAGAGCAGCAGCGCCTTTGTAGGACCTTTGGTGTTGCAAATATCCATAGGTGATGGTAACCGCTTTCCATCAAATGGACCGTCTGCCTGTCTGCTGAACACAAGCTATAAAAAAGAATAGATTTATGTAAAGGTTATCCCAGACAGCAGGATAGGTTTTGTTTTTTATTGATTTGCCATTTTCTTTAGTTTGGTCATTTTTGTCATTTATTTAGATTACAGATAGATAGATAAACCTAGAACGGGTTGAAAGAGAGGATGAAAGTTTGTATGGGACCAATCATTTCTCAAGTTTATAGATCTAAAAATTAAGTAAGTTTAGTGACTTGTATTAACGCCTTCTCTTTAAACAAGAGGCACGCTCCAGAGGTAGACCCCGCGGCGTAGCCGCGGAAATAAACTCTAGTAGCTTAAGATATAGGAACCATGCATAAATAAAGAAGAAAAAACATAATTCAGACACCTCCAAGGATTACTACGCCAATTTAATTTTATGTATTTTCTGTTTTTAAGGGTAAAGACCACAATGTCTGACGGTCTTATTCATAGGATAAGGCTGTTAATATTATGTTCCTAAAATTTCATTTTCTAAATATATATATAAGGGCCCTTCAGACCCCTCTTCACCTCTAATATAAACAGGGCCTTTATACAGCTATTTTAATATTAGGTGTTCTTTTCCAAGTCAGACCTTTCTATAATACATCATACATAATATATTACCCACACACACACACACACACATTATTATATATATTCTTTATTACATATATGATGTTAGAGGTGACCGAACCGTCCATCACCTCGTGCTGTTGCGCTTCACAGCCTCTTTTACCAGCCGCAAGCAAAACCGCTCCAGGTGCGGCCTCGAGTCCTTACCTGACATCAAATCAAAAATAGTAACCTCTGTGATCCTGGTTTTTGTGACCGTCTCAAGGTCGCACCTGGGCCGGTCGTGTAGCGGACACTCTAACAACAAGTGTTGGATGGTTTCGTCACCTCCGGAGTCACAGAAACATGCTGGGCTGTCTCTTATTTAAACCTGTGCAGGTAAGCCGCAAACCCTCCGTGTCCAGTTAGAGCTTGGGTCCAATACGTTGTCAACTTGACGGCCTTTAGTATGCGACTTGCAGCATAAACGGTGGGGAAGAAGAGCTTTGTGACGCTCGCCGTCTGACCGTCAACGTAATTTTGATTCCACTGCTGTACCAACACCGTCCTAATGAACTGCTTCTGGTAAGAGACGAAACATTTGTCGTAAAGCGGGACCGCATCGAGCTACGTCGCCGCTTGCCTAGCCAGTTCGTTTGCCCGCTCATTTCCGGGGATGCTGACTTGAACGGCCGGGTGTTGCTCCATCAGCTTCGCTAGATTCTGGAGCGTGTCCGGATTGCAGACCAAGTCCAGCGAAGACCTGGAGTCGGCCACCGAGGTCTCCTCAGTTGCCTGGCATATTGCGAGCAGCTCGGCCTGGAAGACCGTGCAAAACGGCTCCAGCTTCACTTGCTTGGTCCGGATCTCCACTCCTCCCCGCCAATGAGTGAATGCGGCACCGACAATCCTGTCGATCTTGCTGCCGTCGGTATGCAAAATATCCTGAGACAGCTGCAACGGATCGACTGTTTCAGGCCGCATATCACTTATGGAGTCGTACCTAAGGTCCGGCTCTAAGGCGGGGTGGGGACCGTGCCAAAAGCTCACACGCTCCTCCAACTGTTTTGTGTCCTGTTCGGGGGTGGATCACCCTCGCTTACACTCGTATAGTCGTGCCGCCTCCCAGATCTTAAGGTCCAATGGCGGCAGCCCGGCTAAGACGAGTGCGGCATTGAGCGAGACAGTGCAATAGGTTTTGGCAATTTTCTGCGCAAATCCTCTCTGGATGGTATAAAGTTGCTTTTAGCGTACATACATACATATATAACTTTTTAGTTTCTCAATATTTCTTTATGAAAATTTAGGAACATAGTGTTAAGACATTAATGAGTGCTTTTCCCTTAAAACAGAATAAATCTAAAATTAAGTTGGCGTAGTATCCCTTGGAGGTGTCGATTTGGCAAGATACAAGGCAGTAATTACACAACAGTAATTAAAATTATTTTAAATGTTCAAGTAATAAATAATAACTTAATAACTCAATTTAGTCATTAGAACTATGACTTCAAACTGCTACATCGTATAATATGAAAAAGTATGTGATATTTTGAAAGTAGATAAAAAAATGTCTCAGTTAGTTTCAATGTCAACTACCCTATTATGAACGAACTTAATGAACTCTGAACGAATAGTGAGCAACATTTGTTGCCAAAAACGCCTAATTTATAAAATTTCCATTAAAACCAAGTAATACTTCAAATGAAACATAAATGTCGAAGAATTTGTCGCCAGTACTCAGCACAATCATAAACATTCAGCAACACCGATAGTGTTGATGAATGAATACATCAAAAGCGTCGCGGTTTGAAGATTTTACAGACGATAGTGCTAATTAATCGACGTCCTAATAGTCTAGCTAGGTCCTGTCATCGTGTTCGCAACGCTAACCTGTATTGCACGGTTGTAATTTTCATTGCTCATAACATCATATTTAGTTGGCATCGTACATTTTCCTTCTACAATTCAGCATGTTTATAACATACATGCCACAAACGTGCGTGTAGTAAATTACATAACATGAGATGTAATAAAAATATCATTTTACAATGTCAATGTGCACTAGTGATACAGTTAACGCCACAGTGCATTCGAAGATAGCGTGTGCATGCGAGATGAAGTTCGAAGAACAGCACACGGGCTTCTACATATTATGCATGACAGGTTCATTGATGCGCGACATGCCATTATATCAGCAATTACCGATTAAAAAGTAGCCTACTACTACGCTAGTAATAGCGACATAAATCCATTGGTATTGTCTTTTGGCTACGGAACTAACAGCAATACTACAAAAGTATTTTAAGCTCTACCACCATGGTTATTCTCAGACTTTTCCAAGTTTAAAAACTAGAGGGGATACAATTTTTACCACTGAAGGCTAATATTTCGCCATCTATCGAACTGTTACAAAAGTCATTACGAAACGAAAAGCAAATCTACAAGATTATACATATTTAAAAAATCGACCTTTAGTTACATGTCTTGTATGGTTGCCACCCATAATCTACTTTTTTCGTCATATATCACTACATGTTTTTATAGCGCTAAATAGACTACACCTTTCTGTAGAAATTTCATATATATAGAGACAATAGATTCCAAGAACAAAATACTGTGACATGACGATTACATAAGGATTCCGTTTTTGCCAAAATTACTTCGGGATTATAATAATCTCAAAAATCTTATTTAAATTAAAAATCTTAACTAGACATGTTGCTCTGGCATTTCTTGCCACTTCTTTATAAAACACCGATAATACGTTGCAAAGTACATTTGAACTTATGCTTGACATTCAAAAATAAATATAATTTAATTTATAAGTACTGAGGTTGAATAAAAACTTTAGACAAGCTATTAAAAAGTTATCAAAATGTAAAAAAATATTACAACTTTTAATTATCCTTTAAGTTAATTAGTCAACTGTGTTCTCTGAGTGCGACAGTTACTCTGGCAAATACAACATAATAAATGGCTAAAGTAGATTTTATTACCACACCGTCTTAAACTAACGTTAGATAATTTATACAAGAACGTCATTGTTTACTCAATTGGTTTCCTTTCAGCGTGACGGCTAACAAAGCTCTGACGAACAATGCAGTTTCCTTCAAAAAAATTATAGAATCCCTACTTACATGTACATATGTCTATGATCACAATACTATACTCCCTAATCGCCATCCTGCTATAACAATTATTTATCCTACTATCGTTATCCACAACTGGTGTGACAATAAAATTTGAAGGAAACTCCTAGCCAGATCTTATTGTTAAACCATATATCAACTATTTAAAATAATATCTAACAAATAATTAACTCAATGGATTGTACGTATTTTATTCCTACTTTATCAGTTTTATCGACGATCATAAAATATAAGCTAGAATTTGATTATAGACATAACTACATATCAATTAGAAATATTTACTTGGAGAACCTTTACAAGAATAATTCTTATACAAACCTGTAACCAAGTCTAACTTTGAAGGAATAGATAACGTATTCTTAAAACTCATTTGAAAGAAAATATTACGGTAAAATTGAAATTAACATCAAAATTTATATTTTAAAAGTTAAATTCTTAATTTAGCCCAAAACTTTTGGAGCCACATATAAACGGCGTCGTCTTCAAATTACTTATTCTTTAAATAAATAGATTTCTTGATATTTTCGGATAAAGACAACATCTGTTATTAAATATAAAAAACAAAACGATTACATATAGGTCGGCAAACTGAACCACTGACTTTCTCGAAACCAAGAATGTGAGTATACTTCTGCAATCTTGTTTTGTTAAAACACCCATAATATGCCGTAAATAATAATACGGTTAGAACAAAAACAGGCGGACTTTTGGCGAAATCATCCCTTGTCGTTGATATTTAAATTAAAAACACTCAACACAAACGTGTTTGGAACAGCTGATACTAGTTTAAAGGTTATCTAACCAAATTATGGTACTGCAATAAACGATCCTCAGTAATCTTTTTATATTGGACGATAATTTATTGCGAGAATCATGTATAAAGTCTGCAAGTATCGTTGCGATGCAATATTGTGTTAGAGTGGCTGTGAAGCATGCGGGGTGGTCATGTGCGCTGCACAACAATATATGTGTATTGTAGGCATACCGTCGCAGTGCCTGCAGCGCTTAGGCTCCGGGGGTGCGAGCTCGTCGCCGAGTTCGCGGTGTCGTACCGGCATGGCGGCGCATCCCGCGCCGGCGCCGCCACCACCCTTGCGTCAGTGCGTCGGTGCGGGTTCGCGTGTTCCACCTCGGCCGCTCCTCTACAGGCGGCGGCGTCGCGGCTGCCACTGAGCCTCACCGACTCACCGCCCGCCCCGGCCGGTAGGCGGCGCCCATACACCGGCTATTTTGGGCGGCTCTGACTCACGCCTCAAACTGCTCGCGCGCACTGGCGCCCGCGCATCACAGCCTGCTCTATAACACACCGCCTAAGCCTACGCATCGCTTGCAAAAAAAGACCTTAGCCCTTATCACGCTCCCACCTGCATTCCTCACTTAAATACCTAAATACTCAATGTGTATACTTCTCAAACCCACGTATCTAAATAGTCTCTGTTCTATACTTGTTAAACACGCACTACAAACAGTTATAATACTTTCAGTATAAGAGTGATAGCTTACATAATAATATTCCTAGTGCACCACACTTTTCTTGTGTCAGAAAATCCATTAAAATTCTGTTATTAGACAGATTAATAAACAAATTGATAAGAGGTTTCATAATTGTTTTGGCATGTGCTCAATTGAAAATACATTCCAAACAAAATTTTAAGAGGGTTGTGTATGGTTTTCATTAGAATGCAACATCTGTTAAAATACTTATAGCAACATGGTAATTTTGCATTGTGCTGCTTATCTCAAAAAAACTATTTTACTTATTTAGAATTTTTTTGAATATTTTAGTTTAAATAGCTAATAATATTTATGGGCCTTATAATTATAATTAACATATAGGCTATAGCCCCATCTAACCCATTCCTTAATGATTCCCCTCAGACTATGGGGGGCCATAATCAAGGGATATATGTTGCTCCCAGGGACCGGCTCTGCACACACCTTCACTAATAAAGGGAATGTGAGATGTCGGCCGCCCGACTACCCACTAGACCTGCCAGCGTCCTTCTGCGTCTTGGTGAGGTACCATGGTCATCATTGCCTATGGATAATTGTAACAACACCAAAGATCCTAACCGACGTGCTGTTGCTCTCTAAAGGGAGACTAGAACCTAGCCATTAATACGGAATCACAACTTAAGGATGTCATGGCAGCATACTCTAGACCAGGTGTGGTAGTCATCCAAACGGGCAAATACCCTACCACCTGGCTGTGTGTTTTTTTGTCACCTCTTATGACAAGTGGCCTGGCCGCAGGAAATTGTATATTTCTAGAGATTCCTATAAGAGAGCAATTCGACTGGTACCAATCAACACTAATTATTACAATAGTACAATTTATAAAATATAAATGAATGGCATAAAGACATATATTTTAAGTTACAAAAAGAATTATAAAGGTTATAATATTAATAATGCTGAAAAATTTGTGATGATTAATTACTAAATAGTGTAATGCACTCCAAAATACAGTTAGTTACTCGGACAGACAGCATTGTAAGCACAGCTACATTTTAATTAGTCATTAATATTAATGCTTTAAAAAATAGTTTGCATCACTACTATTTAAAAACTTCTACAAGTTAAGAATGATATTATACAAATAAAACCTAATCTTAGAATGTTCAGTAGAGTAACAAATATGTATTGTGAGACTAAACAATACATAACAAATTATCAAAAAGCTAACCTAACCTAACCTAACATCTCTTGCAAAGTAGAAATCAAAAGATATTTGGTTGATAGCTAAGAAAGGTACTTTTCATAGCCATCAAGAAATCACGCTTATAAGTAATATATAATTAATTTCTCACATTATTATGAATGAATGATTTCTGATTTTAAAAGGAAGTTTTAAAATTTAAGTTGTAATTTGAGAATAATGATCATAACCATCAACTGACAGTTAAGACAAATGCCAACCGAAATAAGTCTTCTTGAATGCACTAGGCACCAGTAATAGTACTATATAATTGATGCTTCTGTTAACTTTGTTTTAACATTGTCTACCTACACATAACTTATTCTAATTATATGGGTTTTTTTATCACTCTGAGACCAGCCCATTTGTAAACACATAATAAATAGTGTAAATTTAGATTAATAGAGTATAATACACCAATCTGCCGTATGGTGTGTGGGGTAGGGGGATTATATTGTCCATTCCCCTGAAATAGAAAGACTGGACTTAATAATAGGATATTTATGAACTGATGTTATTAATTAGGGCCTTATATTTCAAAGAAACACTAATATTCCTAACATGTAATTGAAAAATGCTTATAGTTTGATTTTTAAAGATCAATTTTCAATATAATACACAAGTTTAAGATGATAATAATGATTTTTTTATAATATTTATTAACACAAGAGCAAATTAAGGACTGATTTCAGAACAATAAGTTGTAAGCCACTACATGGTAAATTATAAGACACTGAATATTATATTACTCTAGACACAAGTCAACTTTGAATACTAAAAAGTTAATAGTTGTAGCATCTAAAAAAACAATTAGAATACAGACACTCAACTTGCCTCTTGTTTTACTATTGTGTAGTTGCTATTTTTTGCATCAAGTCATTTTTAATATTAACTGGTGGGTGGTGGATCAGTAACAAAACAACCATAATTCATTTTTTTTTTAGTGTGTATTCTTTGGTGATAATCTTTACTCTATATATGATGATCACAGGCTATGTTTCACATTGATACACTATCCATTATTCGAAAGTGTCTGTATAAACATGAACAATTCATTTTTTGTTTCATTTTCTATACATATAATAAAACTGTAGAGGTCGAATTTCTGTATAATGAAAAAAAAATGCTAAAAACCGAGTCAAGGGGATGTAAGAAGTGAAATAGAATTAGTTCTATTTCTATATAGATTTTTTTTAAATTTTATGTTTCCCTGTTTGTTTGTCTGTGTGTACCGGCTAATCTCCAAAACGACTGGACCGATTTAAATGAAAGTTTGTATGGTGGTAGTTTCTATCCCTGGTCAACATATAGGATACTTTTGATGCCAAAAAATTAGAGTTCCCATGGGATAATTAAAAAACCGCACCACGCTTATCCAAAATATAACTTTTCCAAGACCACGCGGTTGAAACCGCGGGGGTAGCTAATTCAATATAATATTTTTTAACTCGCATTATGTATAAAAATGGTTTTCTGCAATATCTCATATAAACTTTAACTAGGTCAAATCTCACAGTCCTCCATGGCCACAAGACACTTGAAAAGGGATGCAAAGATTTCCCTTCACATATTAATAAATAGAAACAATGAGTAGAGTAGAACAGGTTTATTTACCATATACTTATAAAATAAAGCAGAATTCTTAAAACTATCAAATTTAAGTGATTCATACTTTTCAATCTAGGCAACAGTTACATTAGTGTTAGTAGTTTTGGGATCATATGAAAGGCCAGGTTTAATGAAGTTTGACGGCCTCTTTGGTTGAGCGCTCTAAGCCTTTGCCGGCTTACCTCACTGCAACGCAGAGGCTCCGGGTTCGATTCCTGGTATAGTAAATATCAGAAACAAATTATCTCCATTATTTACTATGGTCTGGATGTCTGGGATCAGCCCCAGAATGGTCCGTTGTACATTACCCATAACACAAGCGTAACTTGCTTAATTTGGGGATATACAGTGTGTGTGTTTATCTGCCGATTTATTATTATTATTATAAAGTTGCCTTAAAAAATGCTTGGTGTGCAAAACCAGGAAACCAGACCCACCCATACAATAAGACTAAACAGGAGGGACCTGCACCCATCCATGTGCCCCCTCTCACCTCGAGGTAAAACCAGAGGTAGCTGGAGAGACCCAGCTCTCTGGCTAACGAATGAAAGGCCCAGCCCATAAAGGCCGTGTAGGCCGTAGTCCATTTGGGCTGGAGGCGATTGTGCAAGCAAGCTCGGAAAGGAACATTCGAGGTTTGACCATTTGTTTTAGTGGGTATCCCAAATGATGAAGCGAATCCTACACACCGATCACGACTTTTCCGCCTCGTGCAACTGATAGTCCTCAATTAGTTTCCCCTGGTAAAAAAAGGTTTGCAAAACCAGTGCAACAAGTACTTCATTGTGTGATGACAGTGTCTGCAATCAGCAGATGTTCATCCTAAATTCCTTGAGCTACCATTTTCATATCTGTTCACAAGAATGTTTATTTTGTATACAATAAATAATTGCCCTTGTTTTGCTAAATATTGTAGTGTACATTTTCTTTCATTGTTTGTTTTGGTGATAAAATAATGATATCTATTGATCTATTAGTTTCCTAACTTTGGGTAAATTAGCTCTATCTATTCCAATTAATAATTATTCTCCTAGCGCCCACTGTCTTTAAAAAAATACTTTGATGAAATAGTGAATAAAACCAAATTTGTCTAATAAACGCCCAGGGTAATAATTCTAAGTAGCCCAACTTTAACCATTGCTACTAATTCCAAATTACCAGCTTTTTATAAAGTGATGTCTCCAAATGTATGTTCAAGGTTTTTGTTTGTATATGACCAAGCAACAGTGCCAACAAAAAACAAAAGAAATTTGTCTCTCTTGACTTAATATTGAACAAGATTATTTTGAGTGTGAAAATAAATTTGAATTTATTTATAAAATCTTTACAATTTGTGTTGATATGGTTATCAAAAATAGGTGCTTATATAATATATATGCTGTTTACATCAAAACTTTACATGGATCTGAAATATAGTGAAAATTATCTTAATTCTAAATCTAAAACCTTTAATAGACCTTTAGGTTAATAAGGACTGTCATGACTGTGTCCGATGTTATAAATAAATAATAATAAAATAAAAGTTTCTATTAATTTTAAAGGATTTTTTTGTTTATTAATGTTATTAAATTGGTTTTTAAGCTTAATTATATTTTTTGAAGGTAGTTGGAAAAAAATTATGTAAATGTTTGTTGTTTTAAGTCTACTGGTTTTGACCCAAAGGCCTACCAAAAAATAACCTATTTTTGTCCTTTTTTCCTTCTCCTCATTCAGCTGATACAAGAAAAAAATCATACTTCATACAATCATACTGTAAGGTACAATTTTTTCGCCAAAATTGGGTTTTCGCCATTGAAACCTTTTTTAAGTACTTTGGGTGTTTAGTTTTTGAAAGCAATGAAAAGCCTGGGTGTTAGGTTATAATTTTAAAATTTGACAATATAGTATTTGGTGCAATTAAAGAATTATATGTAGTAGTTTGACTGTCAATAGAGATGTACAATCTCCAGTCATTTTTCATTACATTATTATGTGCATAATTGTTTAAATCATTAAGTTGTGAGAATTGCGAACATAAAGAAGATATGACCTTAGTTATACCAGATAGAAGATATTTTGCTTAATCTTACTAATCTAAAAAATTTATTTATGTAGTGTTGTGTTATAAAGATGATAATTTAAATATAAATGGTTAATAACAGACAATCACTAAGACTTAAACCTTTTTAAGTGTAACAATAATATGAATCATTCAATGGTTGGAACCACTAAACCATTGAATAGTGTCATTTATCCTTATCAATGAAGTCAACAACCTATGCTAAATTGCTAAAGTAAAAGGATTGCTGTCAAAAATATCTACCTAGATTCCCAACTGAGTAAACTATTTTCTATATGTAATAATTTGCAAATCTCATACCTATTTTATTGGTCTCATAAAATTCAAAATTTAAAAAATAATTTAAACAATGCCTATCTCCTTCAATTTATAGCAGGTAAACCAAGTACTCATAATTTTTAAAATACTTTTATTGGGGAGGTATGAATAATGGAAAAAATATATAGGTACCTGCTTTTATATCAAACAACATGAGCAAATTTTGATAGTGAATAAATGTAATCAAGAAGTACGGCACAAATTACTCTATACCGGTAATAAATTTTAGCTTATAACTGGGTGTCGGCATTTCGAAAACTATGTGAACTGTTTATTTACATAGGCGACCCTTACCACCTTTCCGCAGATGACCAATCAACAAGTTAATAATAACTTACTATAATGCGTAGTGTCTGGTTACCGAACGAAATCTATGACAGAATTCGTAAAACAATATTATTTCTATAACTCTCCACATTTTTGATTAAGTGTATTTTCTTGTATATATATTTTTGCATAGTCTTCATTAGGAATAGTTCATGTTGCACCGTAATACAACATTATCAGCAAAATTAAGGAAAAATCGAAGCAGGTGATTAGTATTATAGGTGTCACTCTAAGACTTACCTTTTATACAAAAAATGTTTTAGCTAGGCGTAAATCTTTTAATGAGCTCAAAATCCAGATAAAATCACAGATATTCCGTTACACCACGTCACTATAATTCATTATCTCACAAACAATAAAATTTCAAATGCCATATTACATTTCAGCCTGCCATTTTGAAAAATGTTGCCAAATGTTTTAAACATTTTCGATATGCCAACGTCGATTTTTTTAAAATCATCATTAAATACAGGGCCTTTTAGTTTTCGTAAAATTGGACCTGGGACCACAAGGTTAGTGAATGGATAGCTTGTGATGTTATAAAAATTTGTACTTTAAATTATCTACTCACCAATAGATGGCAGCACACGCATATACATCACGCTTGTTTCTCAATTCTATAGGGGTAGTCAGAGACGAGGACGATAGTACATTTAAATTCAATTTTGATCACACGTAGCACTTATATTTCCATCTATAACGGGTAGAAGGCCATCTTTATGTTAAAATTGTCCGTTATACAAGACAATTAAAGCTGAATTACATTGATCCAGCAACTGACTAAAGGAGCGCACTGACTTCACAATATTCTATCGGGAATATTGAAGTCAATCAGACTTGGTAGCGCTGTACTGACTTTAAATCAATTACACGATGCTAGTATGAAGTGTTATAAGTATAGTAGTATATGATCAATGGTCAGCACTGGCTTTCTTCCACACTTTCTTCGAACTTGAAGTCAGTAGCTTGATTAAAGTAAATCAGCTTTAATATCTATTCTGTGATTAAGCTGTTGACACTACTGTAAGGCAAGACAAACATCACAGTGAACTTCACATAGACAGAACTTAGAAGACATAAATCACAGAGTACGGTCTTTGCATGTATTAGCACCGTTCTGGTCGATTTTTGAACAATTTATGCTCCACTATGCTCGCTAAGCATTTATTTAGATTAATCCAGGCTTAAAAATGTCCTCCTTATCCTCAGTAGTACCCATAGTAACCTCCTATAACAAAGGTTTATCTATTAATTTTCTTGGCGTGGTAGCACTTTATGTTTAATAATCTCATAACCAAATAATATTATATTTTATTTTAGTTTATAGTGTATAACCGTACTTTATTAGATAGACATTATCATGGCGGGTAAAAAGTACATATTTAGAGATGTCTCAGTGGTCGACACGTTCAATACCGGTAGCGATCTCCGACTTGTACGAGGCACTCTAAATATCAATTTAAAGGCCGACTGACAGACTCCACCTGGTAAAGTCTACTCTCCGACCCAAGCCGCCCCAAATGATCCACGGGTCCGAACAGTTCCAACTAGAACTTCACAATTAGTTTGAATCACTGAAAACCAGACGCGATGTTAACGAGATAACCGACAACGCGGTGAAGACGGGACATGATTTGGGTCGCAGACATTTTCCGCCTGTATAAACAAACAGACAGTCCGAAATTTCCACCAAAAATCTGGATCTCGTGAAGACGTGACTTTTTTTACATATATTAAATACGTTTGCGTTTGACCACGATCACGTCCAATGCCAGACGATGATGCGGTCGAATATGGAGCACGCTTACCTAGATAGTAACTATTCACACGAGACTTGAAGATATCCGGATTGTACTTTTCGGGAAACACGGACTCTGGTCGTAGTGCATTCTACAACTCTGCCGTACGTAGAAGGAAAGTCGACGCGAAACGTTTAGTACTCGCTGGTAGCGTTTCCTCTGTGATACAATGGCGTAGACCAGAGCGCCCTGTGGTCCGAAGATGGAATGGTGTAGGGGGAATGAGATCAAACAGTTCAACCGCATACTCACCGAAATGATTCCTATAAAAAAACCGATAGACTAGCAACCCGGCGTCGATACTCTAGGCTTTGAAGCCTTGTATTGACAAGCTGGTCGCTACCATTCAACCTCTTGGCTCTTCTCTTCATTGACTCTAGCGCTTCAAGCTGGTATTTGGTTGAACAGTCCCAAAGGTGACAACAGTACTCCATGCAAAATGTTAATTGAGCACAGTAAAGATTAAGCAGTTATTCTACAGTGAAGTACCGTCTCACCTTTGAAAGTATTCTCAGCTTTTTAGCAGTCAGCTGAGCTACACTTTCAATATAGCAGCCGAAATTGAGAGTGGATGTTAAAGAAATACCAAGAAGTTAAAGTTGGTCGGTTATCGGAATGGGTACATCTCGAAAAATGGGAGTTAATTCAACCTGACTTTTTTCGCCGTAAACAGACATGCCTGGCTTTTAGCTGTGTTGAATTTGATCAGATTAGCATCGCCCTAATAAGATACTGCTTTCAGGGTCAAATTCAATCTTTCAACCATGTCCGTCCGCGAGGATTGGATTTCAGCTCTGCCTGCCTGTGCATAAGACACATACCTCTCTACAACTGTGCTGTCATCTGCATACCCAAAGATACCGGGTTTAAGGAGCAGATTATTTATATGCAGCACAAAAAGCGTTGCAGAGAGCAGACCCTTGAGGGACACCGGCGATAATCATCAAGCGATCGGAGGAACAACCGTCAACAATCACTTGAATTGACCTTTCCTTCAGGAAGTCCGATATCCAAGTACACAAACCAGCAAGCAGGCCATATGCTGGAAGTTTGGCAATGAGACGTCACGCCAGACCCTATCAAATGCCTTTGAGATATTTAGACAGACGGCGAGCGCTTCACCATATTTCTCGATAGCCTCGCTACAAATGTGCGTGACGTACGCTAGAATATCCCCAGTCGATCGGTTTTGACGAAAACCTTATTGCCGATGAGATCATTTGATTCTAGGTGCGTCAGTAAAAAACGTGAAATGTCACCCGCTTTGTTTGCCTCGTCAGAGCATCGGGCCCTCTGTAGCGCGGACTTGAGGGTCCCTACGTCCAGCAGTGGACTGTGATTGGCTGACGACGATATAGCCATACCTTAATTAATATTTGCTATTACTTACTTAGATTCGTGTGGCGATATATGTTTTTTTTCAGGTCTTCAACGTTGGTAGCAGTCCTAACATTATAGTTCGGGACGAGACTGATCCTGAGACTCAGAACCTCACATTTGAAATAAACGCTAAATATTCCAAAAATCGTATTCAATAACTTATTTGTACGTTACTTTTTTTAAATGACGTAATTATATAGATAGGTAAAAATGATCGTGAAATAAAACTACCACACACACTACATTCAACTGACCAAGTTTATTGGTAAAATCATGTACGAATTTAATTTCTAGTATTTTGGAACAATGATCTTACTCGAACATTTATCTAGCATTCTACATATTAAAATGGTGTAATAAATTAAGTTTTATTCACTAAGCAATAGAAGCATTATTATAATTCTATATGAAAACGAAATAAACCTATGTAACAAAACACAATAATTAAAAACAAAATGTTACATTGTATAATAGTTATTTACATAAAAATAATTACACATTTTTAAATAACTGTACATAAATATTTATATTTAACGTCACAAAATAACAACTGTCACCAGACAATATTTTTGAGTTATTAAAATACAAAATGACATCTCATTTCGTGTTTAATATAATGTTATAAAGTCAAATAAAGTTGGAAAATTATTTAAAACTACATTCTAAAATCCCTTATTTTTTAATTATTAGAAATAAATTATATCGAACTACAGCTGGAAAACCAAATAAATAGTAAACATTTTTTGATGATTAATAATTATAAATGTCATATAAAACCGACAATAACAATAATTACTTTTTCATATATTTTTTTATAATTTAATTATGCAACATAAAAAACTACTAATCTCATAAATACATCATCTGATAAATTTAATTATATAAAATGATTAAATAGGCGGATACACTCGGAATTTTAATTGTAATATCGAGTATTCACATGTTAATCAGCCTTAATGCTGATATAATTGTTACTTTGATATCAGTCCATACATATTACAATGTGAAAATAAGTTTGTTTATGCAGACGAAGTGAGGTGGTAAGATCGAGTTTAAACGATAATAATAACAAGGGGCTTCGCGCACTCATTTTGTATGATTGACAATAGCGGGATTTGTACTGTACCATAGTAATATATAGTATACTAGTAAGGCAACTTATAAAATTCCATGTTTCAAACAAAATAAAATTAAACTCTTTAGCACAATGCATGTTCGACCACAGCTAATGGCTGTATCTAATAGCCAGTACCCATATCTTAATATTCATTTACTTGCATTATCAATGGTAGAAATTTGACACTACTGTATGTCAATGTCAAATACTATATATAAAATTTTGTTTTGTCGCATGTAGGAATTGGCCAACTGGTCGCTGAACATCCCGACCTGGCTAGCAGGTCGTTAAGATCAAACTTAACGTAATTTAGTATGACCATCTCAAACGGCCCACATCTTTGTGGAAACTTCTGCAACCACATTTGCGACCACAAGCATGACCATCCGTGGTTGCGCCCGCAGTATGCGAGGCTCAAGCTAAAGTTATCTGCATCTTTAAACAACTGTAGCTGCAAACAAATGTCCGGCAAAACACATCTACAACATATTATGTACTTAGATGGAAAACACTAGGAATGACAATCTCAGTAATTGGATTTGCTGCTTTGATGAAGTTCCACTTATCCATAACCGTAATTATACATATGCATATTATGTACCTGTGTACATTCATCAAGATCCAATAAAACTTATTAAGATTAAATGTTTAACCAATTTGGTCTAAAAATATCGTTATAGGGTAAACGGAATAAGCTAATTTTTATGCACGAACTACTACAAACGACTCTCGGGAAAATTCCCGCGTTATTCCCGGGATAAAAAATATCACACATTTTATTGCATTAAAGCTTTCGATCAGTGAAAAAAAAACACATTGGAATTTGTTTTTCTTTTAATCTGGGCATTTTAAATCATTGTCAGAAAAATTCCCGAAGGATTTCCAGGACAAAAAGTAGTGCAGATTTCAAGTCTAAGAATTTGCTGTCGATCAGCGAAAACCGTATCGAAATCGGCCCAGTAGTTTTACGTGAATCCCAAATAAACAGACAAAATAACTAAAAAAACATTGTGTTCTCCATCGTTGATACAGTGTATTCCAGTTGTTTTCTTAAACACGGCATTTTTTAGAATTTTATATATAATATTATAAATAAGTTTTTAAAAATAGAAAGTTATTTGAAAAATTATTGTTGTTTTCTATATCAAAAAACAAGAGAGAATTAATGGTCATCGTCACTCCTAGTATTCTTCTTCCATGGTATTACTACAATCCACACAAAGATTAATGGATTATTTGATTTCTGGAAAAACTACGCATTATCTCATTTTATATGAAAAGCGTTCATTGCGCAGCCATGTATTGCAAACTAAGACCAGCTAATAAGTTTGGCGCAGACCATACCCTACATTACAAATCCATTGATAATCCATAACTAACACAGTATGTGAAAAGTGACTAGGTGTTTGTCTGTGTGCATGTTTGTTTGTTGTTTCTCCGCGGCTTTGAGAGTAAGCCGCTTTTAACTTATATTTTCTATAACGGGCATGAATAGGAGACAATGTTTATTTAAAAACATGGAACTGACACCGCTTGATGCGAATTAAAAGTTTACGCGAGCGAAACCAACTGGAATACTAGAGTACTTATCAAAAATTATAAAGCAACCTTCACTAAAGCTGACAAACAAAATCTTATCATGTTATTTGGCCAAATCATAAAACGTATTTAACAAAACGATAGAAAAATTATCATTTATTGATAATAAAAGCAACACGAGTGAAGCGTGAGTTATCTACTGAATGAAGAATGTAATAGCATATTTTATTATTAATATAGATATTAATCAGTACCATCACACACGGATTTTCATGCCTCGCGCTATATATATGATAGGTCTACGATAGCCTGCCCTTAAGTCTTAAATCTGAATGCTGGAATTCGGATTTAAAACCCTTATTCTCAAACTAAAACAATACATAGTCGGTTGATCCAAGTTTGAAATGATATTTAAAACATTCACTATGGAGGTTGAAGGTAAGGAAGGAGGACCAAAAAAAGTCCATCAAAAAGTAATAAATTAGTGGCACTACTTTACTAGAGGGTTAACTGTAAAGACAGTGTTAATAATCCTTTTATAAATAATTTTATCCGTGCAGGAACGCAGAAAGAATACAATTTCCTGTGGCCGGGCGGCCTCTCGTAAGAGGCGACAAAACAACCCACAGCTAGGTGGTAGGGCATTTGCCCGAGTGGATGGCTACCACCCCTGGTTTGGAGTATGTCGCCATAACAACTTTGAGTTGTGTTCCGGCATTAGTGACCAGGTTCCAGTCTCCCTTAAGAGAACAGCAGCGCATTTGTAGCACCTTTGGTGTTGCAAATGTCCATAAACGATGGTAACCGCTAAACATCAAGTGGGCCGTCTACCTGTCTGCTGAACTCCTGCAATAAAAAAAAAGAAATAACGGTAAACACTATAAAATCACTTTTAAAGTATTATTAAAAATTAAATGAAAGATGTAAAGGTTTTAACATATAGAGAGAATGAATGAAAGGAGACTGACAAAACATGTGTATGACAACAGTGTGGGTGATAGAGCTGGTGCTGGTAGCTCGCGACGTACCTACCATGATCAAGTCGCAGATGTCCTAAAGACAGACAAAGAGATTAATGAAAGTAGATGAAGCAAGGGATATACTTATGTTAAGATCGTAGCAAGTTCTCATCCGTGCAGGAACGGAGAAAGAATACAATTTCCTGCAGCCGGACGGCCTGTCCTAAGAAGCGACAAAACAACCTACAGCCAGGCTTTAGGGTACTTGCCCCTCTGAATGACTGCCACCCCTGGTCTAGAATATGCCGCCCTAACCTTGAGTTATTAGTGGCCAGGTTCCAGTCTTCCTTTAGAGAGCAGCAGCACTTTTGGTGTTACAAATGTCCATAGGCGATGGTAACCGCTTTCCAGCAGTTGTGCCGTTTGCCTGTCTGCCGAACTCATGCAATAAAAAAAAGTGGAAATCCATCGTCTCTGCCTACCACCCCTATGGATAACAGGCGTGATGTATGTATGTATTTAAAAATTAAAAACATTAAATGTTTGCACTTGACTCTGTAAGCTCATATCCGTACACTGCCTACATTAGCGCCATTGTCGTCTGTTCTTAAACTAACTTTTATAGCTTTTCCCTGGACACTAGTTTGACCTCTATGTTAGACGGTACACCTAAACTTCATCTTCCATATTGACACACGTTGCATTCGAAATACTTTTTTAAGAATGATCTCAAACGGCGGTTTCGTATTGTTTCAGAATACACGGCAAACATCAGACGAGCGGTGTTGCCAATATATGGCCAGTTCCTATATCTTACAATTTATTCACTAATACTATATCATCGGTTGAATTTTAACATTACTTGTATGGAGCTCATGTCAAATTTTACCCGATAGTAAGGCAAACGAATGGTCGGTAAGATATAGGGACGGGTCCTTAAGCAACTTTTCTAACTTAGACATGCGTATGTACTAAAATGTGTACGTGTCTCCTAAAATTCTGATACGACCGAACTTTTACGAGAGAAAATCCTAATTAAAACATGTAAGAATTTGGAACAGTGGGCCTAAAGGCGGTCGCGTTAGGGGAATCGCTTAGGGCGAGTTCCTCTTGTACCTCACGACGCCCTAAATGCTCCTTTAGCCGTTTTCCACATAGAGACCACCGTCGTTACGTCCCGGACGTCGCCGCGAAAACGACAATAATGACGTTATGATTTTCGCTCACAACAATCCATGTCAAGAGGTGGGTCGAATAATCCGTTCCATATGAGTTTAAGATTGTAACGCCAGTAAGCAAGTGGAACGGGAAAAATCGCGGTCGTGGCCGTGGTCGTTGTGAGCCGCATGTGGAACGTAGCCTCAATGACATTGACACGTGTTTAATTTATGGGTAGGTGTAAGAACACAGCATAAAGTTCCACTTTATTTTGATATTAGTGATACGAATTGGCGAAAATGGCCGCTTTAACCATAAATGTACATAATCATGTTGGTGCATGTCACATTTGAACATAGCAGTAATCTTTGGATGATGTAACTATAATAAAATATTAAGGGAACGGACCCATACTATAGACCCATTTTTTTTTTTACGATTCCTTGATGACCACCCGTGGTATATGGCAAGACCCCCCAACCCCTCCACTTGTTTTCTCGTAAAAATTCATAAATATATTTTCAAATAATGATTTCAAACAAAGTTATAAAACAATGAATTTAGGTCATTAGCCGTTTAAAAATCGCAAAATAAACACTCCGCGCCATATTTAAATATAGCTCGACAAAGTGCGAGATTTCCTTCGAGGATATTGACTACATGACGACAACCTAAGCCCCTGTGATCAAGCGTAGTATTTTGCAGACCCCCCTCACCTCTCCCATCTGGACGGGTCATGTAGTATGGGTACATTCCCTTATCCTTTTGATCTATCATATCAAGTTAAATGCATGTCACTCCATAATAAAATTGTTATAATTTTACATTATGTATGCAGAATCTAAACAGCAAACATGAATCAATGGAGAGCAAAGACAAGGAAAAACTTCATGTATAAAAATATCTATTAAAGCAAGTAAAATTAAAATGATGGTATTAAGTAATTTCTTAATAAATTCCACAAATTCGACATTCCAACTAAGAAAAATTTAAACTTTCATTATAATCAAATACTTAGAACTTTTGAATACTGTAATTATAATGTACACATGACTTACCTTCAGATTATAATTCACCCTAAATTCTGAACTTACTTCGATACTTAACAATGGCATTGTAGCAATTTTTTTTACCCATAAATATTTTTTTGTTTGTGACAGCCCATATAAGAGAACATTCATTGTCTCTGCCCTACACACACTAATCTAACATAATTAGTTTTGTCAAGAGTATTATTGAACATATTTTAATGACCTGCGATTTTAACTAGAATTATTTTTAACACAACAATCACCATTCTGTTTTACATGATCTTTTTGTGATTTCATGAGTGCCATTTCTTTTTGTTCTTTTCTTGAATTTCGAACTTCGAATTCAAGACGGTGACGTATGATGCGCTGGACGATGTCATCAGTCGTCATAGTGTTGCCCGAATTTAAAAGCTAAAAAATTTAAAACACAAAGAATAATTACATAACCATATACATAGCTAGCATTGGTATACACAATTTATTATATTATTGTATATAGTTAAATTTTGCGCAAGGTAAGTGTTGGAATAAGCCATGGAAACTTAGTGGTTAACAAATTTATCTCTTAAATGATTTTGGTTTGAATACTGGCCACAAAGCTGGCACCACTTGGACAGTTTTCTAATCTGTACATTGAAATAAGCAATGTGAAAAATACACTATTTCACTTTGGATAATTAGTGTGGTCGGTTTAATGTTTCACCTGCTAAAATGGCGAGACTCGTGCCCACTAGTGAGACGTTTATGTATTTTTATCTGGTCTGTGATCAGCATTTAGTAGTGTCTATTATAATGTTACCCAAACAATAACAACTTAGCTTGCGAAAATACAATTCATACATTCTCAAAAAATTAAAGATAAACCAAAAAAACATACCCAAATTCACTAGCTTAAATTAATTATTTTAACAAAACATATGTGTCATATAAAGAATAAGAATTATATTTTTTATTAAGTAGTATAATATTCACTCTGTTTTTATTAAATAAAAAAATATAAATACCTTGAAGCAGCCCCTTTGCTTGGGCACCTTGTATGGGTCTGTACCATCAGCATCCGATACTATAGGCGTGAGGCCGTGACATACGACCTTTACTCGAAAGTGATCCATCAGTTCGGCTGTCACACTGTATGGTGCACCAATCACAACCTCGTGTACATACTGAAAAGAGAATCATCAATAATTAAATTGTTAAATATAAAAAAAACATTACAATATTATAAATAGCAAAGTAACTTTATTTGTCTTGTTATATTTTCCGTTTTAGTTATTTGCTGAACGGCTCTAACTGAAATTTGGCAAGCAGCTAGATTGTATCCTGGGGTAGGTTTCTCTCTTCTCACATAATCCACCTTTTATTTCAGAAAACAGTTTTACAGTAAATAAAAATATGTATGAGCAATCCATAATTCCTTAAGTCAGAAGACAACACCGAAACCGAAGGTTACCTATTATATATGTATATCCTCATCAGTTTTGTAATGAACTTATAAATGAAAATGCTATATAATAAGGAAAAATTGAATTTCTTTTTTCTTTTCTGTAATATTAGTTTGTCCTTGGGGCTATACATAAAATACGTCACACATTAAGGGGGCAGTCGACGAAGTGTGACTTTGTGTGACAAGGGGTAAGAGGGTCCTAAATTACGTGACGTCACATTTCAAAATCTAATATATTGTTACAACTTAAGATCCGACGAAAACAAAATCCACCTGCATATCTATAAAAACTAGGGATGGGCCGAATGTGGTTTGAACCGAATACGAACTTCGGCCGAACATTCGGTTAAAAAAAAAATATTCGGCCGAACTTCGGTTTGATTTCGCCACGCTTTCTCAAGAGCAACACGTCGTGACTTTATAACGTCGTAAATTTTAAGTATGAGCAGGTGGATAAAAAAATAGATTTTTAGACTTTTGATTGAAAAAAAATCACCATTTCATAATTCTAAATTTGTAATGTTGTTTAATTCGTAAAAAGTGATTTCAATCAAAATTAAAGTTGTAATTGCTGATGTCCCTTAGACGTGTTTTCTTTAAATTTTATTCAAGTTACGCATTATAATTAAGCACTTGCACTACTTACTGAACTTTCTTGGAGGAATATTAAGTTTATTTTATTTGTGTTTTAATTTGATGTCTATTTAATTAGGCAAAGACTTAATCAAGAACTAATTTTATTTATTTTTTATCACATTACACGTTAAAGTTTACGTGTTCTAACTAAAATAAATGACTAATATATATATATATATATATATATATATATATATATATATATATATATATATATATATATATATATATATATATATAGTCATGGTCATTTATTTTAGTTACTACATGTATATATATATATATATATATATATATATATATATATATACGGTTAGATTTTCTATTACCTTCAGACAAGATAGTGCAAGTAGGTATTTTACTTTTTTCTTGCACCGAATGTTCGGCATTTAAACCGAATTTCGGCCGAATGTCAAAGTTCGGCTCAAGCTGCCGAAATTCGGTCAAACCTAATGTAAACCGATTTTCGACCCATACCTAATAAAAACACATTTTATTACCCGTCGGCATTTGAACTAATTGTAATCCTTCTTTTATGATTGTCTTCTTTTGTTCACTTATAAATTGGTTATTGTGGAGAACAGCCTATTGTACTCGTTTATGGCCGCATGCAGGCACAATTAGCCAGGTGTGCGGATTACGATTCTAGGAAATTCGGTCCACGCTACCTGACGGACATATTACATTTGTGCAATGTAAAGCAATGGCCCGATTGAGGGAGCAGGCGGTCGAGCGAGAACCACGAGCGAAGCAAGACGTGTACTAGTACTAAAACCGGGAATCTAATAAGTGACGGATTTTACACGTTTTATTGAGTTACGACTTTCTGCATTACGTTTGGACCTGTTGTGTTCGATTATATTTGTACCTGTATTATCTGTGTTTGTATAGTTCTAATAAACTCTATAGTAATTCTAACGGCATTTTAATTCGAGTCTATCACAACCGACAAATGGCTTGCGTCCGGCTACAGGTAGCTGTAACAGAGCTAGGCGAATGGTTTCGCAAATGGAGGATACAGGTAAACCCGGAGAAAAGCGCAGCAATGTTCTTTTCCCCGGGCACGCTTCGCTCTCCCAAACGCGCTTGCCTTCGCTTAAAAGCCATCTCGCTCTACGAACAAGAGATCCCCTGGGCAAAGTACACCAAATACCTGGGTGTCACCCTAGATCAGAACTTGCGCTTCAACGAGCATATCACTATAGTCCGGAATAGAGCGCGATTTGTGATGGGTCGTCTAGCACCCATGATAGATAAACGAAGCAAAATGTCCCTCAGACACAAGCTTACTCTATATAAAACATGCATCCGCCCGATCATGACATACGCGAGTGTGGTATTCGGCCATGCCAAGCCTGCCCTTTTAAAGAAATTGCAAATCGTTCAGAATAAATTCATGCGCAGAGCCGTCGGTGCTCCCCTCTATATGCGTAACGTCGACATCCACCGCGATCTGGAGCTTCCCTCCATCAAAAACTACATTACGTCGCTCTCGCGTAAGTATTTCGATCTAGCGCCGCACCATCGAAATCCCCTCGTCGTGTCCGCGTCCGATTATAAGCCTCGACGAAAGGCTCTCGTGCGACGACCGCGTAACATCCTCATGGACAAGGTCGACGATATCACGAAACGGCTGGCTCGGATCAGCCCGCCCGCGGTCAGGACGGCAGGCTGGCAGGCTGGCAGGCACCGACAGACAGACACAGACGGCGGCGTCGACGCCGCCAATCACGATCTCGCCACGTCCCCGCGAGGGACGCCAGGAGACACAGCCCCCCCATAGGATAGACTAGGCGTGTTGCTGGGAAGTTTCTTTCGCCGTTTCTTCTCTCCCAGCCATAACACGTTGCGAAACGGCAGTAAGATAGTATAGGCCACCGCGAACCGCCGATCCCGGTCCGCCGGGATCCTTCCTCTCGGGCTTTATACTACCCGTCGCCCGCTCTCAATTAGTGCATTGTGTCGCCTTATGGTGGGCATCATTAGATTCATCCCCCTCTCATGGCAACAGTCCAGCCGAGGTGAAACTCCCTAGGGAGCCCCCTCGAGCAAGTTGCCTCCCGGGCTCGAGCGCCTTCGCTTCGCAAAGGCACTCGCCCCGAAAACCCCGGTAAAGTTGTAAGGTCTTCGGACCAACAACATAAAGTCAAGTCCAATAAAAAAAAAAAAAAAAATTCGAGTCTCGCGACTCGTAACAATATTTTAGCTTTAAAACAAGTAATTTGAAATATTAACGAAAAACTTCAAAATATTTCTAACTCTATCAGTTATATTCCCATTTGAATTATTTAAAAATAATTTAAAAGGGAATATAACTAATTACGGAACTGCTGTTTTAATTTAATAATTTCTTGATGTATAATTGCAAAACATGTGATGTCACACTAGGGAGGGAGAAGTCCACGAATGTGACCAGCTGTGATAAGAACTGGGGTCAAAGAATCATGAAATTCGTGTGACGGAATTTGTGGATGGCCCCTTTACAACAACTGAAATTACAGCATAATATGCAGAACATTATTTGAGTTCTATAGACAAATGGCATAAATTCATTATCATTCTGGAATCCTTCACTGTTTGTGGACCAACACTCACTTTACACATCCAATTATTGTTTCAATACATCTACACATTTACTTCTTTCTGCATACTTAATTTATGAGAGAAAACTATTATCTATTCTATAAAACTTCACCTTACCTTACAGGCCAGTACTGAGAGAACCCGTTCATGTAAATTCATAATGGGGTAATTGGAGCCTTTGTACCGGTTCACTTCAAGATCCGTGTGCAGGCCGACAATCAGGAAATCACCTTGCTTATATGCTTCTTCTAAGAAATCCAAGTGACCCACGTGGAATAAATCATATGCACCTGCTACATAAACTACCTGAAATTATAACAAGTCATATTATTACAAATAATTTTGTAGATACATAATTACGTATTATCTCGCCTGTTTCCCACAGTTGTAAGCAGGGATGATGGATTCTCACTTGCTACAATTTTGACACTTTTTGCTTCGTCTATTTTCATTAATATTTTCATACAGCACTTTATCTTGTATTATATAAATAGCTGTACCCGCGACTTCCTTTGTACAGGACTTGGACTAAATTATACTTAGCAGTTAGCCTCTGAATTTTTTTTATCCTAGCCGGCTTTGGTTTTTTTTTATTACTGAAGCACAGCAGACAGGCTGACGGCCCAACTGTGATGGTGAGTGGTTACCGTTGCCTATGGACATTAGCGATACCAGAGGTACTGCCAATGTGCAGCCGGCCTTGAAGGAGAAACTGGAACCTGGCCACTGATGGCGGAATACAACTCAAGGTTGTTATGGCAAGGTTGTTTGGTGCGGCATATTAGACATGATATCTGCAAAATGACAATGTTATTTACAAAAGTGTATTTATATTTTCTAAACTTTTTCTTTATTACACGAATTTAGCAGACAGGCAGACGGCCCACCCGGTGGAAAGCAGTTACCATCGCCTATGGATATTCCTAACACCAAAGGTGCTACCGATGTGTTGCTGCTCTCTAGAGGGAGACTGGAACCTGGCTACTAATGCCGGAACCCAACTCAAGGACAAGGCTGTTAGTGCGACATACTATAGACTAGGGGTGGTAGCCATCCAGACGGGCAAATACCCTAACCACCTGGTAAAACCCTGCAAGATATAATAGAACAAGATAGATTAAAATAGAACATTGGATTTATTTTTCGAACTATTATTTTTAGACATATGTATAACAGAAAGAAACTAAAGCCCTCCAATATCCATCAGCTACAGAATTAGTATACCTTATCTGAGGGCTTTGGTGATAGACCACTGCTGAACTGTATGATCTTCTGGGTGGTTGGCAAGAATTGCGAGCAGCCGGTGTAGGGCGATCGCGCCGTTGAATCCGTGCCCAGGTTCGACGAGTGCTCCAAAGCCACCGAGTACTCTTTCTCACCTCTCCTGAAAATCACACGGCGCCTAAGTTATATTATAAGCATTTAATTTAAGGCTCCCCACGTTACTCATATTTCTTGAGTAAATTTCAGCTTCATATCCTGCAGAAATATCATATTACCTGGAATATATTGTTATGAATTTTGTGGGACGTGAATTAAAATGCCGTTGGAATTATCACAAAGTTTATTAGAAGTACACACATGTAATTCACAGTTCTTAAAAATACAATCGAATATGATAAAACCAGATCGTACAGCAGGAAATCTTAACAAAAAAGATCGCGCAAAGTCCGTCGTTAGCCTCGATCGCAGTTGAAACACAACTCAGTCTTCGACTGGCCGACCTTATATATTTTAAAAATAGCCATGGCCTCCTAGCAAAATGCCCCCACTAGTCCTTGGAATAGAATAGAATAGAAATAGAATCAGAAGAATAATAGATCACTCAAATTCAAAGGGGTAATAAGTAATAATAAGTACCATTATTCATTTCATCATATTGTCTAGGTTTAAGTTTATGGTGAACAATAAAGAGTTTTCATTGATTCATCTATCTCTATTTAAAATTGACCTTATATTTGACTGACGTATAATTGACTAACAAATCGTTATTGTTTGCAATATATATCTAAAGTATATAATAATATACTAGCTATTCCCACAACTACGATCGCATGAGACTAATATTTACACTTACATTCTGAACCCTACAAGATATAAAAATGAAACACTCGTATATCTATATTATAATATTCTAAACATACCGTGCCTATACATTGAAGCTTTTAAAAAAAAAAGCAACTGGAATACACTATATAAACGATGGAGAACATGATGCAATTTTTTTTAGATTTCTTGTCTGTTTGTCGTTTTGTCTATTTGTTCGGGACACGTAAAAACTACTGGGCCGATTTCAATGCGGTTTTCGCTGATCGACTTCCTAAATGCTATGCTTCCTAACTTAAATTCTGCGCTACTTTTATCCTGGGAATCTCGTGGGATTTTTTCTAAGAATTATTTAAAATGGCCAGATTAAAAATCTAATTCCAGTGGTTTTTTTACTGATCGATAGCAAATTTTATGTATTAAAATGTGTGATATTTTTTATCTCGGGAATATCGCGGGAGTTTTCCCGGAAGCGGTTTGAAGTTTTTTGGATGCATAAAAATTAGCTTATTCCGACACAGTTTCCAATAAAACGATAGCTTAGATTCTTTTTTAAATATGCGATAGTTTGTGGCCCGGGAATCCCGCGGGAATTTCAAGTCAAGTGTGGACGAAGTCGCGGGTATATCCTAGTTTAAAATAAACTTTTCAGGACCCTATTCGAGACTTTTCAGACAGATTTTTTTTAAAGGACTCCTGTATAATTAGACATCATAAAACTGCTACCTAATTTTCATTTCATTTTCTAGCATTTATTATGAAGTCAAAGACAAATCAATTTTATTTATTGGTACATGTTTTTCATGGACAAATTAAAAAAAAAGTATTTTAGACGCGGATGTAGTTTATTTAAATTTTTATATTTATCAACTTGCTTTACAAGTGACCCATAACTGATAAGACAGATTTATCTTGTATCCAAAGTTCGTAACGACAATGTTAATTCCTAATTGTGGTATTGGGCCGACAGCTTAGTCCCTATTGGCATTATGATTTTTAATCATTTTATGGCAAGAACATAGTGAATTATTATTATGTCATGTCTGTCAATGTATATATATCACAATCAATTTTCTCGAAGTCTGTTTCATTAGCCTTATGGAACTTGGATAAATGCTGTCTATGAAATGCTATGAATGTTCAAATTCAATTTCAAGTTTGTATTCAAAATATGTTCCACTGGAGAACACTTATTGAAGGTCATACATATGAGTCAAAATTTAAATCTACTTGCTATTCTATGTACAGAGCTTCGCAACGTGTTTTCGCTGTTTAAAGAAGAAGAAGCGGCAAGTAACTCCCCAGCAACACATTTAACAAAAATGCAGTATTCGAATGGTGAAAGAATTTTTGAAATTGCTCCAGTAGTTTTTGAGTTTATTCATTATAAACATACAAAAATACAAATCTTTCCTCTTTATAATATTAGTGTGGATAATGGTGTAGTGAAATTTCAAAAGCAAGTAACAAATAGGTGTAGTACTCCAAATATTGGATGTAGCTGGGCATTAAAGTGTTAAAAATTTAAAAAAATAAGTCCGAGCAATCTTATTAATAGATCATATTAGGTTGGGGAAAAAGTTTCTTCACATTTTAAATAAAAATTCAAAAGGTTTTTTAAAAAGTTTATTTACATTTGACTAAAGTATGCAGGTGCTATTTTATTGGATAACTTTTTGCCATCTTGTAGGTAGGGACGTGATCCCATTGCTATAAAAATTTTGGGGCTTCTGATCAAAAAACTGCGACAAGTGCTTTTGGCAGTCCTCTGGTGATGTTAACCTGACACTGACTAAGGAATTTTGCAGAGACCGAAACAGGTGGAAATCTGAAGGTGCAAGGTCAGGACTATACGGCAGATGCATTAACACCTCCCAGCCAAACTCTCGTAATTTTTGCTGAGTTGCTAAAGATGTGTGAGGTCTAGCGTTATCATGGTGAAAAACCACACCCCTTCTGTTGATTAATTCCAGCCGCTTTGTCTCAACTTTTTGCTTTAATCTCATCAGTTGTTCGCAGTACAGTTCAGAGTCGATGGTCCTGCCTGGCGGTAACAGCTCATAATGAATAATGCCCTTCCAATCCCACCATACACAGCATCACCTTGTTGCGAGTTAACCCGGGTTTGACCACAGTCTGTGAAGCCTGACCGGCCTTTGACCACGATCTTTTTCGCACGTTCTTGTCGTACGTGATCCACTTTTTATCACCAGTTATCAGCTTCTTCAAAAATGGTTCGGTTTCATTACGTCGTAATAAAGAATCACTAATGAGTACACGGTTCATTAGGTTTCTTTCAGTAAGCTCATGAGGCACCCAAATAATGAGCTTCTTTATGTACCCAGATTTTTTCAAATGCGGCAAAACCGTATTGTGGTCAATTCCTATTTCTCCAGCTACATCGTAACTACTAATATGCCGATCTTGCTCCACTTTTTCAAAAATGGCATCAATTTTGTCCGTAACAGGGCGACCAGAGCGACGTGCATCTTTGATATCAAAATTTCCGGATTGAAAACGCTTAAACCAAATTTGCGCTACTCTCACAGATACTGCATTAGGTCCATAAACCTCACAAATTTTTTTCGCGGCTTGTGTTGCATTTTTACCTTTTTTGTAGTAAAATTTTAAAATGTATTGAAAATCTTCATTAGATTCACTCATTTTAACAATAAGAAAAACAAATGAAAGGCACACATTTTCCTAATTTGAATTTGGAATTGTCTTCTTTAAAATTAAAACTTTTTAATGATACCAAAACCAGCCAGATATAAATGGTATAGCCAAAGAGATCTTATTACAAGTTCATACATACTATATGCGAAAAGACTTTTTCCCCAACCTATTATTTATATCAATAGTTGGTGAGATGTGTACTTCTAAAGTCTAAAATGTGTGCCTTCAACCCTACATCATTTGAAATTTAAGAACATACTGGAGAAATCACTGATATGTTTAAGATTACTTAACGAAAACTAATTTAAATAAATTACATTCAGTAATTTTTGAGATGCTTTGTTTAGGGTTCTGTAGTCAAATGGACAAAATAGTGAAGATTATTTGTTGCTGTGGAAATCTATTTAGGCTTGGAACATTGACATGTTTTATGAATAGAAATACATCAATGTTTATCCTATCAAGTAAATAATAACACATTGTCATATATAAAAATTAATTGGGGTAATATTTTAAAGCACCTACTTTTTTACATTATTAAAAAACAATGTGAATTAATATAGGGTGTCAATGTCAGAATATGGTATGTCACTTCTATAATAAACTACACAGCCAAATAAGTGTGATGCAAATAAAACAGAGTTTAGTTAATAAAAGGACAATTATTATATAATCATTTAAATATTAAATATTCTTATGAATATTAAATCAGGGGATACCACATAATTACAATTTTTTTTATAAAAAGTTTGGCTGATTTATATTGTTACTATATAGGAAATATTTTCTCACTTAAAGTGTTCCCTGGTTAGGAGTAACATCCTTCCAACTAGATCTGTTGTAGACACACCTGCTGTTCTTAATACTTCTCTGAAATAAAAAATATAATGTTTAGGGTTCCAAAACCAATATAGTCTATGTGTATGTATTGATATACATACACAGCTATTTTTCTTACAGACCATTGGCTCTATATGGATTAAATTTACTAGGAATACTTATATACTTAGGATTGTCTTATCTATTCCGTTATACAATGATACACACATATGGCAAATTAGCAATAAACAATATTTTCAATACACATAGGCAAAGATATCTTTAGAAAGTTCTTTAAGAATGATAATAATGTTTCTTACAGTGACTTTTAAGTCAAAAGGTGGTGACATATGCACTTTCCAAATCATGTTCCTCTCAAACTTTTACTATGGAATGAAAATTTTATAAGTTCAATATAGTAAAACTGAAAAATAGTTGAAAATTTGTTTAAACAAGATATGTTAAGTAATTTTTCTCATTGCAAAAACAACAAAAACTGTACATTCATCGCCACAATGTAACCATTCACTCTGCATGGGGTAGGGTCACATAATTAATTTCTACTCTTTTTTTATACACTTCTACCATTTGCAGTTTTCTCTGTTTTTAACACAGTGAGAATATTGTCATTTTTTGAGTTGAAAGAATCCTATGTTTATTTGTAGTAACTTAGTAGAGTTTACACTGAGTATTGTCTGGCTAGTCTTAAAAGGTATGGAAGTAAAGTGTAACACCAACTTTACCATAGAAAAACATTACATATTTGTGTATTTTTTAAATTAAAATTACTAAATTATATAATATCTTGTATAATTCTAGCTATTTATGAATTATATGTCACATTACATATGTGAAATACTTCATACATATTGCTTTGACTGTTAAAAAAATTACAATATTAGAAAATATTGGCATATGTTAGTTTGTATATTTACCTATATCGGCCAGCCGATTTCACTAAATGATATGTATCAATTCCATCCGCAGTCACTGTAATATCATCTGCAACATTGAAAGCAAATATTCCCATTTATATTATATATTTTATTTATATTAAATTAGTTTATATTAATATTATTGTGAGAATGAATTTGTGTGGATGTTAATTTATTCATGGTAGTAAGAAATATCATTTTCATGAAATTTCACACAATATGTAATTTCAATAATAGCATTAAACAAAGGATAAATGCAATAAATGTTCATTTCCTGTAGTATAACAATTTGAAGTTTACATATTAAGTGAAGCCAAATTAATCAATTAAGATAGTTATTATAGGTACATGTACTTTGGATACAGGCAATAAATATAAAATACTTTCTATCCTAGATAATGGGATGATTTTATAGGATATAGGATCAAAGTTCACTCAAGTAAATGTGCAAGAAAAGTGCTAGTACTAAATACTCAGGATAAATATACACTTACATTATTAATATCCCAGATGTATGAAATAAATGTAAGTATATTATATATACTTACTATATAAATAAAGTACAATAATACATAATCTGAATAATTCACCAATTAGAATAGAATCATATTTATTATACAATATAAATTAAGAGACAAACTAAGATTTTATATACTTGTCTTATTTAACATTCTCAGCAGTGAGAATTTTAAACAAGACAATAGTTCAAAAAATAAAAATACAATGTGATTTTCTATTGACAAAGGCCTTTGAGGTACCTTTTTTAATTGTATAAATTATTATTTAAACAAAGTTCTTATATCTCTTAACATATGAATATAAAAAATATACATACCTCCATGGACACAGAAGTCACACTGATATTTATCTAGAGTTTCAAGTGTTGTAACATAGGGAGCTCCTTCTACCACCTGATCCACCCATTTGATGGCACGCACCATTTTATAGCGCTCTTCCTGCGTGAATACAGGTGGCCCTTTGTGTTTCGCTATTTCTTCATCCGTGTGCACACCTACAATCAGTACGTCGCCCAAAGCTTTCGCTTGGCGCAAAGAGTTCGCATGTCCGAAATGAACCATATCGTAACTGAAACCCAACAATCAGTCAACCATTAGGGAAATCAATAAAAACGCTCGCTTAATTGATGCACATTGAAAGTTGCTGCTGCAATGCCCCCGGAACACCGGCTAGCGGCCGGATGTTTTATTTTACAACCTAAATAAGTGTTGGAGCTATCGATTAGTATCCAACTTTAACCAATAGATAAAATTATATGAGCTCATATGAATATGTAACACTAAATAGATATGACACGAGGAAATTAATTTTAAAATCTAATATTACTCACCACCCATCGCACCACACACGAATCTGATTTTTCTCTTCTGATTTTTCACTCATAATTTCAAATTAAATCAATACAAGTCGTTTTTATTTTAAAATTAATACCAACGTATTCTATAATTATTAGTAAATTATGTTATTTAAATCCTTTTATTAATTAAATATAATTGCTACAAATATTTTGTCAGCACTACAACTAACAGTAACAAACAGACGAGCAAACTCCCGCAAACTGCCAAAATGACAAGATTTCTGACAAACTAACAATCTCTTGACAGCTATTAACTTGATGTTGACAGTTAAAGGAATATTATTTTTGGGCTTAGGCTGGAGACACTAACTAATGTTAGTGTCAGTAACTGTGTGCAAATGCGACTTACATTAGTTAAAAAATAATTTAATTTATTGCCGGAGTTATCTGTCCATGTTTGACATCATTATTAATACCACATATCAAATAACGCACTAAGCCCTTGGCTACATCTGTATAACAAAGTCACTAACACTAACTTTAACCCAGATGTAGCTGGGTATTAAGAATAATTCAACTAGCAGACTGAAGCAATGCTAAAAAAAGCGATGGAGTCATCATAGATAAAACTTTTATATGTTTTTCTCTTTTATTAGATAAAAATCTCGTGTCACGGTTTTTGTGGTCGAACTCTTCTGAAACAGCTTAACCTTCTGATAGGTATGAGAATAGATTGTAAAGTATTTTTCACCCGCCAATGGTGTTTTTTTATGCCAGAACAACGTTTGCCGGGTCAGCTACTATAAATATAAAATAAAAAGGGACTTGTTTTGTAGAGATTTTTGTGACAAACGCCCCCAGGGTCCCTCTTTTCGTTACTTGGCTACGGAACTATAAATAGAATGTAATCGAAAATACTCCAGTAATTTCAAAAACTACTGGACCGATAATTTAGAATATTAGAAAATTCTAAACATACCTTGTCTGTACATTGAAGCTGTTTTAAAGAAATCAACTGGAATAGACTATATAAACGATGGAGAACACGATGCAATTATTTTTTAGATTTCTTGTATATTTGTCGGTTTGTCTGTTTGTTCGGGATTCACGTAAAAACTACTGGGCCTATTTCGATGCAGTATTCGCTGATCTATAGCAAATTCTTAAACTTAAAATCTGCGCTACTTTTTATCCTAGGAATCCTGACTCGGAATTTTCCCGAGAGCGGTTTGTTGTTTTTCGGGTGATTGCAATAAAACGATAACTTATGTAATTTTTTAAATGTTGAAGTACTTTGTGTCCCTAGAATCCTGCGGGAATTTCAATCAATTTCAATCGCGGGAATACTCTTAAATATTATTTTTAGGAATTTGTACTATCAAGTAGGTAATACACGTGCGTGATATGTATAGGTACTTATGAATTCCAATATTTTCAATGTGTGTTTCAAATCATCGTCTCGTATGGCACGTCTTATCTGCTTAAAGCGAGACACTTTAATTGGTTCGCTTGAATCACGCCACTATGAATGACGAATGCTAAGCGATCACCGATCTTGTCGCCTTTCAACCTTAAGTTGGACTTTGCCGAGTGCGCAATGTGAATGAATGACTATGCTCTTTATAATTGAAACTTTGATATTTTAATAACATACTACATGTAGTACACACAAAAATTAAATGCATCCTTGAAATTCGTACAAGTTAACTTCGCAGCAATCAATTATAATTGTAGACAAACATATAGAGTACTTAAATGGACCTGCGTAAAAAACACGAAATTAACATTTCTTACGGCTGGTTCCATATCTTAATATTTATTCACTTTCCTTATCATCGGCTGAATTTTGACATTACTTGTCTGTAGTCTATGTCAAATTTAAACCTATTGGGCAAATGAACGGTCTGTAAGATATAGGAACCGACCATTAGTTTTCTCGTGTACTGTACAACTGTATCAGTCTCAGATTTATTTTTATAGTGAGATTGAGCTTATTTCCTTGTTTGCCAGACAACCAGTAAGTACGAAAAGGATGAGAAAAAGCAAGAATTTTCAACCCGGGACATAGAAGCTTAACAGTTTGCAGATGTACCGAATTTCATGAAGTTTGACAGATAAGTCTTTACGACTCAATAGCTACGGGTTCTTATTTGTATGTTGTGGATTCTAATCCAGACAAAAAAAATCGACCTAATATAATGAAAATTGGTAGACAATTGACGGAAATATCGCGTAACATATATACAAAAAAAATAAGTGCCTGTAGAAATTGTAATACTGGCACGCGTATACAAACTTTTTTCGAAGAATGTAGGCGCTCGCCGTTCTTTAATTAGGGTTACTCTCGATTTCGCTGGGATACACTCATCAGATCCTGACTTGGTGACCATGGGACCCCCTTGGAAGAATACACTTACGAATAAAAAAAATAATTGAAAATCGGTACATAATTGACAGAGTAATCGCGTAACAAACGTACCTATAAAAAACATACAGCCCATTTGAGAACCTCCTTTTTTTGGAAGTCTGTTAAAAATACAAAATTATGGATCTTAGAATATGTTGTTGACTTTATACGAGTACGAGAGTTGGTTTATCAAATACCGAATTTTGTTGGCCTATGCAGGTTGCAGACACTTCCGGGTCGTCAGTTGGAGTTACGAAAAATTCAAATACGCGATTAAGAAACATTCTTTTATTTCCAAAAAGATAATTTAAATTGTATGTATAGTTTTATTTAATTAAATTTATTAATATACTTTTAAATATAAATTAATTATATTGAAACATCATGTGCATAGAAAAATTAAAAATACCAATACATATTAATTTTAACCGTTTTATCTATTAGTATAGATTTACAATTAAATAAAAACTAAACTAAATTATAAATAAGTATATATACAAATTAAAATATAACTATAAAATCAAGTCCCAGACCGCTGTCAGTTGGAAACATGCCCAAAAGACTGGCCACATTACCTCGCTGTATCGCAACGCTAATGCGTTGTCCGAGGTACAGACCAGTCTTTTGGTCACGTGAGACGTCTACCAGGCGTTTCGCTATATCTCCATAAAGTTTGTACGCCTCAGGCCCCCATGGTCCCAGGGTCTCGACCCCAAAAGCCGCAAATATGTAACCATTTCTGATGGCGGCATTTTAGGGCCTCCTGTTGTGCAGCAGCTGTCCCAGCAGACATGCTTGTAGCTGAAAGATGGGACGCCGCAAGAGTATCGACGCAAGACGCGTCCCATACTAAAGGACGACCCATCCTTTAGGGCACCAATGACATACCATCGGGTCTCTTGCCATCGTCGCGGCACAAGCCGTTCGGTTGTAGAACGCCAGTTACCCCGGCGGTGACAAGAGCCCGACGGATTATACGCACGCGACGGACGCATATTAATTATTTAGATAAATATTCTGCCATCGGAATGGCTTGACATATTTGCGGCTTTTGGAGTGGAGACCCTGGGCCGTGGGGGCTTGAGGCGCACAAAGTTTATCGAGACATAGCGAAACGCCTGGTAGACGTCTCAAGTGACCAAAAGACTGGCCTATACTTTGGACAACGCATTAGTGTTACCATTCAGCGAAGTAATGTGGTCAGTCTTTTGGGCAAGTTTCCAACTGTCAGCGGTCTGGCACTAGATTTTATAGTTTAATTTTAATTTGTATGAATAGTTTTATTTAGTTTAATTTATAGAAACTGCGTATTAAAAAAGTCATATACATATTTATTATATGGACTTTACTTTGTTTTTCTTTATTACCTAATATTTATAATGAGTACTAGTACTAAAATATCAAAGTATACTCGATGTCATGAAGCCGGAACATACGGGGTTATGGAGTTATCAGGTTGAATCCTCCAATTTATAGGCCAATGACTGTAGTAGCTGGGTATCTACTTATCTAACCGCAAAGATATCGAACGTGTTCAGCTTTGTTATTATTATTGTGATTAACTAGGAAATGCCCGTGATTTCGTCCACGCTTAACTTGAAATTCCCGCGGGAATCCCGGGACACAAAGTATCGCAGCATTAAAAAAAAAGAATGTAAGCTATCGTTTTAGTGGAAACTGTGTTGAAATAAGCTAATTTGTATGCATCCGAACAACTTCAAACCACTCCCGGGAAAATTCCCGCGGGATTCCCGGGATAAAAAATACCACACATTTTATTACAAAAAATTTGCTATCGATCTATAAAAATTACATGGAATTAGATTTTTTAATCTAGCCGTTTTTAATCATTCCCAGAATAATTAGCAGGATAAAAAGTAGCGCAGAGTTTAAGTCTAAGAATTAGCTGTCGATCAGCGAAAACCGCATCGAAATCGGCCCAGTAGTTTTTACATGAATTCTGAAAACAGATAAGAAATCTAAAAAAAAATACATCGTATTCTCCATCCTTTATATAGTCTATTCTAGTTGTTTTTTAAATAACTTTAATGTACAGATACGGTATGTTTAGAATTTTATAATATTATAGTGGGTATATTTTGGCAAAAAAGGCGAATCTTCTGAGCGCATCACTGTAATGAACCACGTTTTTTTAATTCGTTCATTTTTGGCTGCATTAGCACTTATTAATGTTTATTATTGTTATCAACAAGGCATTTAAAACAGAGAAATTCTGAAGATATAGGCTTAAAAACCCTCGTCAGTTGCGGCCAATGATGAGCAAGTTCACACAAATAGGTAAAGATTTTGGTCATTGGCTACGAATACCTAAAAACACATTTAATAAAACCGAATATATCTCAAAAAGTAATCGATGGCTCTTATTAAAACAAATTTTTGTTGAAAGTATTTTTAAGTTCTACTGTTTCCTATATCTTAGTATCACTTGCCCTACTATCGCATCGGTTGAAATTTGACAATACTTGTATGTAGCTTATATGTCAAATTTTAACCGATAGTAAGGCAAATGAACGGTCGATAAGATATAGGACTGGCCAAATATAAAATTTAGAGACGGAGCGTACAATTTTCACGAACTCGGAAGATATCTGCCTGGGCACCACCTACCTATTCCCTAATTAAAATCATTGAGATACAACTTTGTGATTTTTCAAGATTTGCTTAATACTCTCTATAAAATCATAAACACTGACCAAAAAACTTTCAACCTTCAGTTACATATAAGGTGATCATTGCTAAGCTTTACTTTTTTACAATTAAATAAAATATGTTCCATCACCAACAAAAAATAATATTTCTTCTATTTAAAAAAAAAAATATTAATGACCATTGATACAAAGTCTTTCAGTCGGATATTTCTTCTAAACATCATTGGTGTGTACAGACAACTAAGTAGTCACACTCCTATTATATTAATGTACTCTGTGGTAGTCACCAAAAAAATTAACTGTAGCATATCAACACGGAAAGATGGATAGATAGATACCTATGACAAAAACGTAAGGGTTTCGTTTTTGTAAAATACCTACGAAACTCTAAAAGTATAATTTCTGTTTAAAGTCAACAATAGTTCACGTAGTATATTGATGTAATAAAACTACGTTTTAACGGTTTTAAGCGCGGTAATTTATTTGATTTTTATTATTCCGACGTTTCGGCCACTTTTATCGGTCGAAATAATAAGAATTAAATAAATTACCGCGCTTAAAACCGTTAAAACTTAGTTTTATTGTGTATACTAGTCGTGAAAAACTTAAGAAGATATTATAGAGATGGATTTTAAATAAGAATTTTCTTTGTATAGAAAATCACAGTTGTTTAATGAAGTGCTTTTCAAATTATCATTAAAACTGTTATTTGGCTGAGCTTAGAGTGGAAGGTTATAAGTAAGTCCAGCTTACACTTGGCGCCTTTTTGCATTAATATTATTCTAAAACTTAAATATTCATGAACACTTGACAGTGGTTAAATGGAGCGTGAAAATTATCAATAATATTCTAAAATTCTAAACATGCCGTATCTGTACGCTGAAGCTACTTAAAAAATTAACTGGAATAGATTATATTATACTTATAAACGACGAAGAACACGACGCATTTATTTGTCTGTTTGTTCGGCATTCACGTAAAAAACTACTGGGCCGGTTTCAATACGATTTTGGCTAATCGACAGCTAATTCTTAGACTTAAAATCTGTGCTACTTTTTATACTGGGGATCGCGCGGGTTTTTTTTTTAAATATTTTAAAATCGACAGATTTAAATAAAATTTGCAAATTGTATATAATGAAATGTGTGATACTTTTTACCATGAGAATCCTACGGGAATTTTCGTGGGAATGGTTTTAGTGCATAAAAATAGCTGATTTGGATAAGGCTTTACAAAAACAATAGTTTTTTTTTTCAAATGCTGCGCTACTTTGTGTCCCGAGAATCCCGCGGGACCTTTCCCGGGTATGGTATAAATTAGTTAGATTGCATAAATATTAGCTGATTTCGATATGAATTCACTAGAACGATAGCTTAAGTAGTTTTTCTAGTGATTCGATACTTTATGGTCCGGGAATCCCGTTGGAATTTTCTCGGGAATATTTTAAAGTGGGTATTATACATAAAAATTTGCTGATTCTGATCTCATTGATACTAAAACAATATAATCCGGGGCTTTTTATATTCCCGGGATTTCCTAAATTCGAAACCACGTGATTTTAGGACTTGCTTGATATAAAACTTTCTATTTTTATTATATATATCTTTAGCAGAATAGATTTAGATTTGTATGCCTTTAGTAACATTACTTATCCCGGGTTTTTACGGGAGTCTTCGGAATTCAATATTTTCATACTAAAAAAGCCGGTGCTCGGCTGAAAATACCCTTTGATTTTAAATACTAAGAAATAACTGCAATCTTCGTTACGTCAAATGTGGACGAAGTCGCGGGCAAATCCTAGTATTGAATAAAGAAAAAGAATGAAAACCATTCTGGTACACGGAATTCAGTAAGGTATTGTTGTTTAAGGTCGATCGAGTTTCATTCTGCTATTCATAATTTTTATCCTATATCTGGGTGATGGAATAATAAGTAAGATAAAATCATAAATATTTATTAATCCTTAGCATCGGCTACACCTCCATTAGTAATAGCGAAAGTGGCTTCACTTTCAGGCAAGTCGGGGGAGTCGTAGATCTTCGCAATCCTGTTCTCGCCCCGGCCTTTCCGTAATGAAATTCTTGTTGTCGATGCATGAGCGAGGATATTACCACCAATCGGCTTCTTTGGATCTGCTTGGAAGGACAACGTAGCTCCGGGATCCGCGGTCATTTGATTTGTAATGAACACCGCTACATTGTATTCTTCTGAAATCTAAAACAAGACGAAGAGTGCTTTAATTTGCTGGAATCTGTTTTTCCTGACAAATACACTCTAAGAGTCTTTAAGTCACGAGTGAATACGAATCTTCTACGTAACCGTGTTCCACCCAAGACCGCGTCGTCACTCAACATCAGATTACAGGTGAGACAGGGGGCACACGCGAATCTATACTAATCATAAAAAAACATAAAAACAAAAGGTTCGATGGTCTATGATTTCAATAGTCAGATCACAGAGAGCATTGATATAATAGGAGAAGTCAGACATTTTTATAAACTAAGGCAGTCAGACAGGCAGACGCTCCACTTGATGGACAGTTGTTAGATGCTTATAATTGCAATGACAGGGGCATGACCAACACCTTGTCGGCTTAAGAGAAATTTTACGACACTTATTAAACAATTCGTGGCGTAAAGGGAAATCCTAGGCGGGAAGCTTGTATGGTAACACGCTTTCCATCAGATAGGCCGTCTGCCTGTCTGCTGAACTCTGTAATAATAAAAAAATAAAGCTTCCTCCAGACGGTTTATTTATTATTATTTATTTATTTATACTGTGGATTTTAGTACTCGAGTACCATCGATAACGGGGATGATCATAAAAGACTTTTTAACCCAGTACTTAAATATTTTCGACAGGATAAAGGTTTATGCGAAAGAACCTAAATCGGGGAAATCTTGCATTACACACCAGTAAGAAACAGAATAAAATATATTAAACGCATAATATAAATTGACCTTGAGTGACCGAGTGACCGTAACCAAAATTATTATTCAAGAAAATAACAATACAAACAGTGCAGTTAGTTTCGTGGTTTTTGTTTAAAAAATATTTTATCGTCAGTCAATGTTACAATAAATTCGATTCTTAGTCTAAACTGAATATTAAATTAGGTACAGGCATGGCAAAAGAATGGGCTTCTCTTTTAAATGGATAAACTTTGACTCTACAATTGAAATCTACAATATTATAAAATTCTGAACATGCCGTGTCTGTTTCATTGAAGCTATTTAAAAAAGAACAACTGGAACAGACTAATAAACGATAGAGAACACGATCCATTTTTTTAGATTTCTTGTCTGTCATTTTGTCTGTTCATTCGGGATTCACGTAAAACTACTGGGCCGATTTCGATGCGGTTTTCGCAGGTCTACAGTAAATTCTTAGACTTAAGCTCTGTGCTACTTTTTATCCCAGGAATCCCGCGGGATTTTTTGTGGGAATGATTTAAAAAGGACAGATTTAAAAAAAATCGAATTCCAATGTGATTTTTTACTGATCGATAGCAAATTTAATGTAATAAAATCTGATATTTTTATCCTAGGAATCCTGCAGGAATTTTCCCGGGAGCGGTTTAAAGTTGTTCGAAATGAATAAAAATTAGCTTATTCGGACACAGTTTCTACTAAAACGATAGCTTACATTCTCTTTCTAAGTGTTGCGATACTTCGTATCCCGGGAACCCCGCGGGAATTTCAAGTCAAGCGTGGACGAAGTCGCGGGTATATTCTAGTAATAAATAAGACTAAAAGGCTGGCCTGTGCGTGGAGAAACGTGTCAATCAGCGTTGCCATCTAATGCGAGAATGAGGCCAGCGTTTTGGGTACGTTCCCAACCAACGAGGATTTGGGACCCATGTAGTCCTACGTCCATATAGTTGTCTCTAAAGCAAGATCTCCTAGGCCTAGATGCTCAAGAAAGAAAATGACTTGACGTCGTGATGTAAGATAAACAAACCAATGCTCTGATAAATAAAGTAGAAGACCGTACTACGAGATTGAGTAGGAACGGAGAAGTCATCAACAGCCGTCTTAAATTTGATGCTAAAAATATGTGTGTTTTTATTTGACTATAAAACGTATGAATATACAAATAATTTAAGAGAACAATATTTATTATATTGACAATACAATGCAAGAAAACTTAACTTATTCGTATTATATTCTACTCATATACCCTCAATACTATAAGTAGAATACTGAGCCCAGATCACCGTCTTCTATGGGTAAGGTGCCCAGAAGGCTGGCTACGTTTCCTCGCTGGATCGCCATACTGATCCGTTGGCCGAGGTAAGCAGCAGCCCTCTGATCACCTAAAGAGTCAATGAGTCGTTTCGATAAATTTTGGTAGAGGCTCATGGCCTCAGGACCCCACGGTCCAAGCGTCTCGACAGCAAACGGCACAAATATATAACTCTCACTGAGGGTTGCATACTTGCGCCGCTTGAGTGATTCGGCTGTTTCCGCGGCTGTACCGGCTGATCTAGACGTGTTTGGTAAATGGGATGCGGCCAACGTGTCTACGCAAGTCGAAATAATAATAATAATTTAAGTAATTAAGACTGTTGTAGTTAGCCTCAAACAATTAATGAGAATCAGGATAAGAGGGGACCATATTGTTGTTTATATGGTCCTTCGTATGTTGTCGATGTTGCGGTCGATATCGACCATTGAATCATTTTCAAGGTAATAATCGTTTATTAAAAATACTGGTCAAATGCGATTGCTTCATATAATATAGTGAAACATTCCGTTGCCGCAGTGACGATGAACGTACTTATTTATACTTAATTTCTCATACCTCAGGCATATTATATACTTATTGTATCGAAACCTACTATCACTAGACCAATGAAAAGCGGTTCGTACAAAACAACTTCCGACGGACGAACATGACGAAATTACAAAGATTGCGCTATTGGCATTAGTCTACGAACCCTAAATAAAAATCAACATAATCGGGCAATCACCGATATGAAGTCCGAATAATAATTGATTATTAATTCAAGGTGATTAAGGAATTTATTTAAATTAGGTCACACTACTAGGCATGATATTTTTACGATTTATGACGTAACTACTATATGGTTTTACCTTCAACTTCACTCGCTTAGACTTTAGGTCCGCATACCGCATGGGATTGCGGTTTCCGGAATAAGAAGTCATCCGTTTCCTTAGTCCACCCACCTAATTATTATTTTTTATATTTGAAGTAGGTAAAACAGTCTGTCTGAGACCGATTTGGTAGAGAGCTGTGGTAGATAGAGCCATGCTGGAATAATTATCCTGATTATAGCTCTTAGAGCCGGCTCGGTCGGTTATTATTTATTTAGGTTTATGGCTTGGCAGCTAGGCCTTCGAGCCATATCTTAGATTATAATGTAGTTTCTTCATTTTCTTAAGCCTATGTGTAGCACATCTGACCTATAGGTAATCAGCTGGTGCCATTCAACGAAGTTCTTGTGACAAATCAAAAGGCCACATTTGACTATACAGTTCACATTTCTCACAAAACACATAATTACTACTCAAAAACTATCAATATCCTACAACTATTGTTCATTTTAGAGTAATTTTACACATTTTTCGAAAATAAAACTGCACAGCACAACATCTCCTTTCAGTTCCCGCCAAAAACTCCTCGTCGGTATGAACCACGCTCCCACAGATTATCTGCAGCCAACCGTTTCACGCTGATATTTCGTATGGTGAGTGAAAGTTCCGAAGGCCTACCTCCCCCCCTGCTATTGATACCTATTCTCCTACCCATCCAATCCCATCTTAAAGGCTCGCAAGGGGTTGCAATTGCACACGTCTGTAGGAAACGGTAACCATTTTCCATTGGGTGGGGCGGTGAGTCGTCTGCCTGTTTGCCAGCTTCTCAATAAAAATTGTATAATAAATATACTACCATGTTTCTACGCATCTGTTATAAAGTCTAGTGGTAATATACACAATTACAATAAACATTCTTTTACCTTCTGCAATCGAGATAAATGTTGCGCAAGTTTTTGTTGTCTATCAGCTAATTCTCCGCGTCCGCTAAAATCCACTCTAAATAATGCCATAATGGAATCTATTATGAGAAGTTTGAATACTCCAGCTTCTTCGTGAAACTTGGCAGCTACGTAGTCCAGAAGTTCTGCCTAATAATACAAATATCTATAATATTATAAAATTCTAAACATGTCTGTAAAATTTAAGCTACTTAACAATTTCAAACCTCTCCCGGGAAAAGTCCCGCGGGATTCCCGAAATGAAATATATCACAAATTTTATTACATTAAATTTGCTATCGATCAGAAAAATATTTCACATTGGAATTCGTTTTTTTTTTAATCTGGCCATTTTAAAACATTCCCAGAAAAAATACTGTAGGATTCTCAGGATAAAAAGTAACGCAGAGCTTAAGTCTAAGAATTTGCGGTCGACTAGCGAAAACCGTCGAAATCGGCCCAGTAGTTTTTGCGTGAATCCCGAACAAACAGACAAGAAATTAAAAAAAAATGCATTATGTTCTCCATCGTTTATATAGTCTATTTATTACAGTTGTTTTTTTAGATAGCTTCAATGTACAGACATGTTTAGAATTTTATAATATTATAGATATTAGATATATAGATATATAGATTTACCTAATGTATTTTCTAATAATATTTTCTTAAGTTTTCGCGACTTGTATACATAATAAAACTACGTTTTAACGGTTTTAAGCGCGGTAATTTATTTGATTTTTGTTTACCGCATTTTCTAATTTTTAATTTATCAAAACTGTAATTACAGCTGCCGCTTGTTATTTAACAGTACCTACTTATCTAATGCTAATTTGTGATCTACGATTTTGCTTGTTCGTTTTTTTTATTTATAGTTTTAAAAATTTAATTTTGATATTTACGGTTCCTTAATAGACCGTAGTTGGATACGAGATCTTTATTTGGTTAAATTGAAAATTCAGTGGTATATGGGTAATCGAAATTTAGGCATGCGAAGCTTTAAAGTATGACTTTAAGTATGACCCTAGGTCTTTATCAAATATTGGCCCCTTATGAACCGTTATTGAAACTAGAAGACTAAGTACTAGTAGCCTATGTAAATTATAACAATAAATAAATTCATAAAAAATCTTTGTTTTCATTCAATAGGCGGTCTTGCCGATCTCAAAGATCTCTTCCAATCAATACCTTGTTGAAAGAAATTTAAAAAAATGTTGTGTTAAAACGGACAAACTAAGTAGTAATAATATTATATTTCGATAATCTACCTGATGCTCGGAAGTGTATGCTCGAGCATATAGAACGTTGTCCAGAACTGCATTTTGATCCAAGTTGAATCTATCTGCAATCGAACGAAGTCTGTCCGGACGGCTTGTTCCATTATTAAGGATAATATCTTCAAACACATTACAAAGTATTTAAACTTTTTAAATGTGTACTGAAACTGACTTTTCCTTCGTCTAAGATAATTCGGGAGGAAAACCCGTAAGGATTTTTTCAGTAGGTACTTATAATAATATGAAATAATATAAACAGAAGCATGTTTTTATTTACATACTATATTTATACCATTATAAATAGTAAATGTGTTAAAAGATTACCTAATAGTGGCATGGGACAAAAGCAAGTAAAACAGGTGGTGGCTACAGCAAAAGCCATGGTTCAGAATAAGCGATATAAAAAAATATGAAACAGCATAGGGCAAAAGCTGTTGTACCGACTTGCCACAGAAAGAGATCATTATAGCAAGGACATGACTCGCATCAGGTGTATAAAAGACAAAGATGGAAAGGTTTTAAAGGATGATTGCAATATAAAAGGGAATTGGATTAAATATTTTGAAAAGTTGCTGATTGATGAAAATGTGTGGCAATATGAACTACAAGACTTGAAAGGAAATATGGGGCTAGTGAATGCAACAAGTGTGAATGAAGTGCAACATGTGTTATAAAAGATGAAGAATGGTAAAGCAGTGGGACCAGATGGTATCCCTATCGAAGTATGGAAGATGTTAGGTGAGGATGCAAGTATGTGGCTAGCTTTATTCTTTAACAAATTGTAGATTTCGGAGACTATACCCCAGGAGCCAATCATATCTGGTGGTAATATTCAAGCAAAACGGTGACATCCAAGATTATAACAACTATAGGGGAATAAAGCTGTTGTCACATACTATGAAAGCATGGAAGAAAGTGATTGAAGACTAACTACGAAAAGAAATGGAGGTGATGCTATCCCAGTTCGGGTTTATGCATTGTCGTAGCATATTGGATGCAATATTTAATTGAAACATGCCAAGTAATGAAAAAATACAGACAGGTACATAAAAATCTCCATATGATATTCATATAGCTATTGAGAAAGCCTAGAACCGCGTCCTCCGGGAAGTTCTGTGGTGGGTCCTCAGAGCAAAAGGTATGCCAGAGAAGTACATAAGATTGATAGACAGCATGTATGGGAAGGTTACCACACGAATCCGCTCTGCAGTGGGAACCACGAACAAGTTATGTACTATATTACCTAATACAGATCTGCACAGTTCTACAATAAGCACCAGTCTCACACAACAGGTATTATTTGTAAATTCTTGTGTGACAAAATAAATAAAGCTTCTAGTTATTTGTGAAGGTAGGTTTGCACCAGGGATCAGCCTTAAGTCCTTAACTGTTTCTGCTGGTCCTTTATGCGCTAACCACAGAGGTACAAGATGAGGCCTCCTGGTGCATGCTCTTTGCAGATGATATTGTCCTAGTAGATGAACACGGGGTGGCACTTCAAAACAAACTAGACAGGTGACGGCAAGCGCTAGAAGACGTTGGGTTGAAAATTAGTAGAACCAAAACCGAACACCTGTTTTGCGATTTCGGCGGTATCTCTAGTGCTGTGCCTCTTAAACTATAACCAGCCACACCACCATGTAAACCCGAATTCAGATGCCTAGGTTCACTACTGCAGAGTAATTGTGATGTAGAGAAGAATGTAAGAAGAAGAATAAATGTAGCATGACTAAAGTGGAGACAAGTAACCGGTGTGACATCCAAAGAACTAGTGCCACTGAAACTAAAAGGTTAGATATATAAATCTGTCATACGACCGGTCATGTTATACGGATCCGAATGTTGGGCCCTAAAATGATAGACCACAAACGTCTCCACTCAGCTGAGTTGAGAATGTTGATATGAATTTGTAGTTACAAGGGTGTTACAAGAATGGATAAGGTGAAAAATTAGTACATAAGGGGATCTTTGAAAGTTGTAACCGTGACTAAAAATTGAGAGGAAGAAGAAGTAAGGTGCTATGGGCGTGTAAGGAGGAGGGATGACAGTCACGTGACAAAAAGAATGTTAAACTACAAGATTGCTGTGTATAATTGCAGAGGTAGACCAAAAAAGAGATGGAAGAATTGTGTGAAAGATGATATGAAGGTTTGTAGTGTGACAGAAGATGTATGTCAGAATACAAACAGTGTGGAAGGAAAAGACATATTGTGCTGACCCCAAATAATTGGGAGATGGTGAAAATAAAATGAGGTAGGTATGGGACAAGTTTTAAAGTGAAATTTCTTTAGAATCGTTATGATTTGAAACTCGATGAAATGAAAAAGCGACACTAAAAAGAGATAAATCTATAGAATGAGATAGAATACATTTACATTTATATTAATACATATTTAATAATTTAAACACTATGAAAACACAAATAGAATTGGAAATGCTTTGAAGTTGTTCGTTAATACTTCAAATTTCATGTTCTTAAATATATTATAACGACAGAATATATGAAATGTGACGTCACGAAATTTAGAATCCCTCCCACCGCTTCTCATACTTTGTTTCACTTCTACTGCGTGTGAACTGCACATACACACAATTTTTTTTATAGATAATATTTTTTATATCTATAAACTTTAGGAACGATTGGTCTCCCAAGCCCCTTTTGCAACCCGCTCTAGTTTTATTATCTATCCCCGATATCTATCTATCTTTAAACTACAATAATGACCAAAATAATCATAATCATAATTTTATTTTAACAAAAATATTTATTTTCACACTAAAAACCAAAACATAAATGTTTAACCGACTTCTTTCTACAACATTTTGAAGTCGGTGTCAAATAAACGTTTAGTGTGAAGTCGGTTTTGTTAATATTAATTTTTTTTACTGTTTTATTACGCAAATACTCAATAGCTTTAGAAATATTGTATTAACAACCTGTAGAAATTGTATAACTGGCACGCGTATGCAAACAACCTTTTTTTAAATGCAGGCTCTCGGCATCTTTTAATAAGATCACAATTTCTGGGATCCACTCATCAGATCCTGACTTGGTGGCCATGGAACCGCCTTGGGAGTGTACATACTTACGAATAAAGAAAAAAAAAACAAAATTGGTTCACAATTGACCGAGAAATCGAGTAACGAATATACAAAAAACCTACAGATGAATTGAGAACCTCCTCCTTTTTCAAGTCGGTTAAAAAAACAAAGATGAATTTAGAAACTCCTCCTTTTTGAAGTCGGTTAAATATTACCAAAATGACCTAAGTGGCCGAGTCAAAATTATTTAATTTAATTTACAAACAATGCAATGATACAAAATTACTAAAATGATTAGCTAATGGTTAGTGTCGCTTTTTCGTTTCATCGAGTTTCAAATTACAACGATTCTTAAGTTTCACTACAAAAACAACAACTACAATTAGTGATAATACTGCGTGGTGAGACAACGCTTTTATCGATCAATATGTATAATATATTAGGTTGGGGACAAAGATTCTTCGCAATTTATATAAAAATTCAAAAGGTTTTTTTATAAAGTTTATTTACATTTGACTAAAGTATGTAGGTGCCATTTTGTTGGATAACTTTTTGCCATCTTGTAGGTAGGGATGTGATCCCATTGCTATAAAAATTTTGGGGTTTCTCATCAAAAAACTGCGACAAGTGGTTTTGGCAGTCCTCTCGTGATGTTAACCTGACACTGTCTAAGGAATTCTGCAGAGACCGAAACAGGTGAAAAACTGAAGGTGCAAAGTCGGGACTACACGGCGGATGCGTTAACACCTCCCAGCCAAACTCTCGTGATTTTTGCTGAGTGGCTAAAGATGTGTGAGGTCTAGCGTTATGATGGTGAAAAACCACACCCCTTCTGTTGATTAATTCCGGCCGCTTTCTCTCAACTTTTTGCTTTAATCTCATCAGTTATTCGCAGTACAGTTCAGAATCGATGGTCCTGCCTGGCGGTAACAGCTCATAATGAATAATACCCTTCTAATCCCACCATACACACAGCATCACCTTGTTGCGAGTTAACCCGGGTTTCGCCACAGTTTGTGAAGCCTGGCCGGCCTTTGACCACGATCTTTTTCGCACGTTCTTGTCGTACGTGATCCCACTTTTCATCACCAGTTATCAGCTTCTTCAAAAATGGTTCAGTTTCATTACGTCGTAATAAAGAATCACAAATGAGTACACGGTTCATTAGGTTTCTTTCAGTGAGCTCATGAGGCACCCAAATATCGAGCTTTTTGTGTACTCAGATTTTTTCAAATGCGCTAAAACGGTTTTGTGGTCAATTCACAGTTCTCCAGCTACATCGTAACTACTAATATGCCGATCTTGCTAAACTTTTTCAAAAATGGCATCAATTTTGTCCGTGACAGGGCGTCCAGAGCGACGTGCATCTTTGATATCAAAATTTCCGGATTGAAAACGCTTAAACTAAATTTGCGCTACTCTCACAGATACTGCATTAGGTCCATAAACATCACAAAATTTTTTCGCGGCTTGTGCTGCATTTTTACCTTTTTTGTAGTAAAATTTTAAAATGTATCAAATATCTTCATTAGATTCACTCATTTTAACAATAAGAAAAACAAATGAAAATCACACATTTTCCTAATTTGAATTTGGAATTGTCTTCTTTAAAATTCAAACCTTTTAATGATACCAAAACCAGCCAGATATAAATGGTATAGCCAAAGAGATCTTATTACAAGTTCATACATACTATATGCGAAAAGACTTTTTCCCCAACCTATTATAATCAAGATGGATATGTAAAAATGAATTAATGATTTCTTTTTCTAATTATGGAACTATTTTATTAATATTATACTAATAATTTAATAGAACTAAATAGTTTAAACTAAAGTACGTTATGTAGCAGATCACTAACCAATGACAGAGGAAGGGGCTTGCAACGCCGCCCCTTCAACTGAAGACGTTAAACGGCGCAAATATGGAGCCTTTGGAAAAGGTTATCTGGGGTTCATCGGCAAAGAGTTTCTATAAAGACATCTGTAAGAAACTCTTTGACATTACCCGTGATCAGAAGGTTGGCTCATATTTCGCCCACTAAATAAGCATTGTCATACAGCGTGGTAATGCAGCCAGCCTTTTAGTCATGCTCCCCGCTGGCAGTGATTTGCTGCATAAAGTACTTTACTTTAAACTGTTTAGTTTAATTAAATTATTATATAGTATTATTATTATATAATATGTATATTATAATAATTTTATGATCGCAGACTAAAAAGGATACAAAGTATGTTCTGTGTCGAGGAACATGACTTTCCCGCCGTGGTAGCCACTGGAGTTAGGTATTTGTGTGGTCACGCACAATGTGTGAGATATTTGAGTTTTGCCGGTACGAAATTCACCAAACACCTCCGTTATTGCCATCGATTCTATGCCCCCGCCGAGTAATTTACTACAGTGTAATGTGTAACTTTGTGAATCTTAAGTTGCCTTGGCCTGTGCACATGTCAAATTTCGGATCTTTTTCGAAGTATGAGGTATTTTATTTTATTGTTTCAGCCCAGGCGAACAAGATATGCCCGAGTAAGTTACTTTATTTGTTTTTCACTAGACTAGTTACAAAAATTTACCTAAGTCCTATTGCGGGTCTATCTTATACTAACTTATATAATACAACTTAAATACTATACTAAGTATGAGGTATTGTCGCTTTCGAGTAAAGGGACGAATACATAATATTATCGATATGTTGATAAATTCCATCATATTGGTTACGCTCAATGCGCGTAACAATCCCTAGGTATCTTTGCCGGGAACTTATCCCATCTCTTGTACCCCGTCCCTCCTATCCCATGTTAAACCCGGCAACGCGTTGGCTTCGCCCCTGTCTATAGGCGACGGTAACCGTTTTCCATTAGATGGACCGTCTGCCTGTTTGCCAGTTTCCCAATAAAAAAATTATAATTATAATGGTGGGTCTATTCGCGACATCATTTCGCAATTCCTGATTGGCTCATTCTTTCTTAATTCTAAAACACATACAATACTTATACTTATTATTATTATGTTAAAGTAGGGTAATCAAAATTATAACGTTTTTTTCCTACAGCCTTGTTACACATCTATCATATCTAAGTGCATTTAATCCTTCGTATAAAGTGCGATGATATGTCATAAACATTGCGATGACCCGGATATTTGCGATATAAAATGACCGAATGCGCAATTTTTTTTTTTTTTAAATATTCTTTAACCTTCTTTAGTATAACAAAGCCTTCGAGGTAGGAACTATAAAATAAGAATTGAACAGTAGTATAATAAGTAGCTATAATGATTATTCTACTCTGTCAGAGAACTTAAAGAGTTTGGTGTCGCTTCACGAATTACACATCTTGGCAAACGCAATGTTGGACGTGATATGAGGTAGAACAACGATTTGAAATTTGTCAGCAATGGCATTCTTCACAAAAAACAGTTTCCTACCAAATCTCAACTACAAACTAATGATACTATTTTTATTTCTGATTGCCAATTCAAAAAGGACTAGCGAGGTTGACGGGTAATTGTGATATGCAGCTTTCCTCGTACTCGTGAGACGCTTGGACTCAAACCCACGCCATTTCAAAGGGACGCGGTTGTCTTAGCTGTAAAACCATCATGAAATTTCATGTACCTAGGTACTATATTAATAAATATTTAATATCTCAGGAAGTTCGAATTTAAAAAATAAATTATTGCATTGGTAAAACTACTTAGTGCTTTTTTAAAATTGTATGTAAAAAGGTAAAGTCACGACTTACTCGAACTCTGAACTGCCAGTGCTGATTTTAAAAACATGTTTTCGACGGTCACTTACTTCTAGGGCAGTCATAAATCCTAAAGTAATAACTTTTTGGCAAGCTTCCTTTATTTTATCTACTTTAGTATCGGAGAATCCTTTTATATTACACAGCTTTTTCTTAGTCGACATCTGAATCCCTTTAATAGTACAAATTCCAGCCGCCTTTAATTTTTTAATATCGGCTACATTAATTCCATGTTTCTGCAATATATCTACATCTTGGAAAAAGCTCTCTTCTTCCTCATTCTCAGATATATTATCATCTAATGCCTGATCGAGCATCTTATTGGATTACTTACATAAAAAACAATTTTCATCAGAATTCAGAAGACTACAATAATTATTTGCCGCGTTTAATTTGTTTTTTTTATATATATTTTAAGCCGAAGGTAGACATACAAAAAATTAATAGTAAAATTTTACTATTTATAACCATGATCTTGGGTAGCACCAATTGTAAATTAATTTTATTACGGAATTCATTTTTATTCATTCAATTTTATCTACATTACTGCTTATCCTCCCTCGTATTAGCTTCTGACAATAACTTTAGCATCTTTGTTATGACGATGACCTCGTGTGATAACCTGTATAGGTTTTGTTCTTTTGCTTGTCATTAATGCAAACTACATGAGAAATTAATACATTTTGTCTTTGCTTTGGAGAATAGAGAGTTTTTAATAAAAACTTGGATCATGTTATTTTGCTGTAGTTTACAAAAAAATGTGTAGGTAATATTAGTAAAAGAATAATAATAGTTTTATGTGTGAGTGTTTAATATCATGATTATTAGTAAATGTATGTAGTGAAATTACACAGTACATAATGCGTACACATTCGATCAATGAGGCTAATGAAAGTTCGTTGGAGGTGTGCTAACACCAAATCAAATTATTTAAATTCAATTAAACGACAAATTAATTACTTGGAGCCAACCAAACCAGCGGAACTTTTTCGTTGGCGTTCGATGGCTATGTATTTCTACACCCGGCTTATTACGAAAATTAAAACATTTGATAGAGCTGTATGGATTCAATTCTTTTATCTTTCATTGTGACAAATTTAACAACAACAAATGCTTTGTCTGATATCTCTCTGTAATCTATGGTTTTGAAGACTTCGCTTGCGAGAGAGATACTTTTGCGGCGCTATTTAAAAGGATTTTTGTCATAAAAATAGATTTTCATCAAGAAATTTACCGTCTAATTCATCTTAGTCAAGGTAAGGGCGTAAGTTAACCCTCCGGAAGTACTGGAAAGTGATTATTTATTATGTTCATATTTCCTTCTGTATCACAGCCATGTTGAAGTAGTGTTGATTTTAATAAGTTTTCGTCAGTTTCTCGTCAAAAAGTTAAACGTTGTTCACAAGTACATGTGACAGACCCAAGTTAAGTTTGTGTTGTGATTATTAAAGTTATTTGCAATATGAAAAGTGTTATGAAGTGCCACCGATTCTGGCGTCGAGGCGTCATCTCTAAGGTAAGGCTGGATGTGTTCATAAACATCACAACGTAGCATTTTACGATTAAACACGTACGATCAAAGTATTTAGTAAAAATACTTAGAAGTTAGGGCAGTATTTCTTTTTGGATACATATTGTATTAATTGAAATGCTACACTTTAACAAATACATTATATACATATAGTTTTGAAATTTTATAATATTGAACTTGGTTTGCTTTAAAACATACAAAACATTGTTCATAAATAGTAATACCATATTGATAGCGGACCTTTTAATTTATTTTATTAAATCGAGAGTAAATAAAGTACAAGGTGAGTTTCTTAAAAGTGATTTGAATTTTATTTTTGTTGATTTCTAAATACGATTTATGAAAATGATATACTAACAATTGTGTATGGCTATGATAGTGTCAGGTTTAAGCTATATTTAAAATCAATAAAACAGAACAAATGCTTGTTTGGGTTGGGTCAAAATTATATAGCTGAAAGCCTTCATATTTCATTGATCTTTTCTTTCAGAAATGGATTCTGAAGATTCCCGGGATGGTAATGGAGATGTTCAATCTTCCTCCAGTAGTAGCAGTTCAAGTTCAAGGAGTAGACGAAGTTCATCTTCAGATAGGAGTGAATCCTCTAAAAAAGATGCAAAGTCACCACCACCATCACCTAAGTCACCAATGTCACAAGGTCCTCATTCCCCATCCCCAGAGAGTCATTCCCCATCCCCACCAGCTCATTCTCACTCTGCTAAAAAGCCTCGTTCACCAGAAAACTTAAGTGAAGCTCATTCTGATATAAATTCCCCTGAAAATTCCATGTCTGCTTCTCCTGCAGGACCTAAATCCCCAGATGGTCCCAAGTCTCCTAGTGACATTGGTTCTAATATAGGCTCACCAGAACCTCCAGATCCTTCTTTACAATCAAGTCATGGGCCAAAGACCCCTCAGAGTCCAAGTAGTGCTGCAAAATCACCTGACAATAGGTCAAGACCAGCTTCTCCAGACTCAGTGTCACAACCAAACTCACCTTCAAGAAATGTTAGAGCCCATTCGCGTTCTTCAAGTGCTTCTCCTGACCGGAATTCTACCCGCTCTTCACCTGCCCCATCACCAAAGAAAAGCACTTGGAGTCCAAAAGAAAATTGGAGAAGACATACAAAGGCTGAGCAAAAAATGGTTCCTGTCACAAATAATCGCAGTCAATCTGAATCAAGTCAATCAAGTAGAAGCTCATCTTACAACAAAAGGAGCTCTAAAGATCAAGCTACAGAAGAAATATCTGAGGGTAAGTTGTTCTTGAATATTTATTTGATATTAATGAACCTCAAAAGTAATGTTGCCTTATGACCCATTCCTATCCTACTATTCACTCATGGCTGAAATCTGAAGGAATAGCAAAATATAGGAACTGTCACTTGTCTTACCATTGTTTGCCTTTTGATATTTACATGGATCTTATGTCAAATTTTAACTGATAGTAAGGCAAATGAACAGTTGGTAATATATAGGAATGGGACATTACTGGCTAAAGTAGTCAAATGACATGGGCTTAAATCCCGGCTGGGAAACATAGATAGCTTAGGAATTTGTTATATCTAATCTTAGTTTTGTTACTATTATTATATAGTTACAGAAAATATTGTAAAAAAACCTATACATCAAATTATCAATGTAAGAAATAAGCATACAAATAAATCACTTTAAAATAATATTACATCACTATGGATTGTTTCTAAATATTATCTGCACTGAACTATGGCCACTTCTTTTGCAACAGATGGCTACATAATATTAGTTTTTGCATACAATATCATTATTGAGCAGTATTCTGAACTATTTTTAAAAATAGATCGGGTACTCTACTTATTTTTAGAATTAAAATATGAAAACATGCAGTTTGTAAAACTATTCACTAATTTTATAAATCTCATGAATAGGTGAAATGGAATCAGATGGCGAAGACAGAAAATCAAGGCATAAATCTGCAAGCAGTAAGAAAGATGGAAAAGATATTAATCTAAGTCATGAAGACCTATCAGATGTCTCAGATCTTGACTCAGTCGGGCCTGAAGATAATGATAAAGAAGGAATGGTAATTGTATGCTTTTATCTTAACCTTTATATTGTCTGTGTAGTCAATATGGAGAGTACAGGTGGTAAATTGAAATAATATTTATAAATTAATATGAATATTGATCTATAAAAGTGTTGCTTGTTTCATGAATAAAACAGCATCAGTTTTTAGTTTACAAAAAAAGGAAAAGGTTTAACTTTAAGAATATGAAAATTTTTAAGTATGGCATGTTATTTAAAGTGTTTTGTTCTGGTGGCCACTGATAATGCGACATGAAAGAAAAATATTTTGGCTTACCTTTATTTCCCATTTAATAAGGTAGTTGCCAGACAAATCAACATGAGTCTTAGGTACTCATAAAAAATGACAGCCTCATTGATTTTGAATTCATAATTCTAATGAGTCAAATATCTTATGAATTATAGTACAAACAGTAATTGAAAATAATTTTATCATGATTTTAAGAAATAATAATATAGCAAAATATTTAATTTTCTCATAAAATATCTTAGTTTTTGGAATTTATCGGAATGTGTGTCATATACCCTATTTCAGTCTAAATCACCACCTGCATCACCTGCAAAGAATGCTGAGGCAAATGTAAATGGTAGAATTTCCAGATCATCATCTAACCAAGACAACAGTAAAGTAGAAGTGGCTAAGTTAGAAAAGGTAACACATTTTTTATTAATTTTATAAAAAAAATATCTCTTTGTGTTACAAATTTTTTAATATTTTACTTTTTGGTAAGAAAGTAGTTTTAAATTTGAAATATATTTATTTGGCATTTATGTCATAGTCACATAGTTACAGATAAAAAAAATAATAGTGGATTTTGGTTTGAAATATCAGTTACCTCAGGAAAAAACAAGCAACACAGAGGATGGTGAAGAACAATTAGATTTTGAAGCTGAAGAAGGTGAATGTGTTGAACCAAAACAAAATCAACAGACCAATGGAGAAACTGAAGATAAAGGCCTTGAACCAGGTTAACATCTTTCCACTTGATTACTTCATATATACCAATAGCCAGATGTAATGTCAATTGCATCCTTAGGCTCTTGCATTATATTCTTTGCTTTACTAGTTATATTCAAATTGATTGTAACTTTGTGGCCACACTCATGTTTCACCCATAATATCAACCAATCAGGTACGGTGATAATAAATTGTTAGATTATAAACTGACAACTAGAAATGATTTATTTATAAATCTTCAAAAAGTAAGTGTTGGATCATTTGCTAAAAATACCATGTTGCATAATAAATAAGCCATATAACCTATGTTTACTTAATAGTGTAATAAAAGCCTCTGTATATCTAGTCATGCTAAATGTACCTGTTTTAGCAAATAAAAAAATTGAATTTTATGATCTATTCATAATAATGGTGGTTTATAATAATCTCACTAGTTGTTGTTAGTTAAAGTTAAAAGTTACTTTTTTACGATATTCCAGTGACATAATATACACATATTCTAAGATCCAAAGATCAGTTTTGGGTGTGTCATTTATATACATTAGATATCTATCATAATCAATTTATATTTGTACAAATGTTCTATATTTGACATAACACATATAACACTCAAATCTTCATAAAGATAATAAAAAATAATATGTATAGGAGTAGAAGGAAAACCTGGGCGCGTATCTCGCGGTTCGTCTTTGGAGGAGGGCGAGGTGTCGGACGAGGCCGAGAGAAGGCCCGAGGAAACCGAACCCAGGCCCGTGTGTAGGTTTTTTTCCCGTGGGGCATGCACATGGGGCGTCAGTTGCAGGTAATCTTGCCTGTATTTCTTTTTAATTTATATTGGTTAGCTATATATCCGGGTGTGGTATAGTTATAGGTCGCATTTATTTATTATTTGATTTATAAATTGAATTTTGGGTAGTTAAGGCGGGAGCTTTGCTTCTCTCTCGCTTTAGCCTTCAGACCTATATTTATAAAAATTCGGATTTGTTCATAATAAATAAATGCGCCCTATAACTATACCTCACCCATCTATCGAATAAATCCTAACGTTATTTACATATAAACAGGCTTTAAAATACTGTTTTAAATTTCCAGTAATCACTAGTTTTTCTAAACCATGTCTCGGGTTTCTGCCTTTGTTTTCAAAGCACTCAAGGACACAAGAGACTTGAAATGATATAGTGTAGGTATTATTAAATATATTGTTTTTTAAATAATGTTGTTCTCAAATGAAGACCATCAAGTAAATATTGCAGTAATTGGGTTCTCCTTCTCATTCTAGTTTTTCGCAATTTTTAAATTATGTGTTTAGGAGGTCTATAATGATAATGTGTGTGTGTGTGCATAGATTCCTGCACCCGGGTGTAACGGACAAGGGCAATTACAACATGTTTGAAGTGATCCGCGGCGTGCCGACGGGAGGCCCGTACACCGCCCCGCCCCGCGACGTCCCGCCCCCTGAGTCCGCCTGGGAGAGGGGCCTGCGCACCGCTAAAGAGGTACATATTACAGATTTTTATTTTATTTGATGATAAATAAATGTTACTCTTTCTCTATATGTAACACATACAATGTGTTACATATGTACAGTAGTACACAAATTATAATACCAATGGGGAGTTTTCGTTTGCAGTGCACAGATAAAGGAGATCCATCTTTGACGTGTAAATAATCTATATTGAACTTTATTCTCAAAGGCAAAAGGCAGAGTTTTCTTGCTATGCATTCTTATTCTTAGCTCTGTCTCGATTACACGATTCATACCGTCGCCTAAAATTGGTTTACTGTCCAGGTACATCGTGAGGCATTATTAATGTAAAACTGTATGCAATTTAAAACTACGTTTTAACAGTTTTAAGCGTGGCATTTCATTTGATTTTTATTTCAACGACTTTTCAGTAGTGAACACGGAAAACTTAGATGTTAAGTGTCAATGCCTTTTGGAAAACAAGACGTCCAGAAAAATGGCCGAAACATCGTTAAAACGTAGTTTTAAATATGTGTATTATTCGCGAAAAGTTAAGAAAGTGCAAATTGTTTGTCGTTCAGATGTTGCGCATAGCGAACAAGCGCAAGGAACAGGACATGGACTTCGAGGAGAAGAAGCTGCACCTGTCGGTGGGCGGCGTGGTGCACGACCCCGACGCGGAGCTGGCGTACGCGGCCGCCGCCGTCGGCGCCTCGCCCCCGCACCAGGAACACCTGCACAGGGACCCCGAACTCAGGTATGTAACTGTTATACTTACTGAAGTCTTTTTATCTATTTATTATTTATTTTTATTTTGACGGCCTCTGTGGTTGAGCGGGCTAAGCCGTTGCCGGCCTACCTCACTGCAACGCAGAGGCTCCGGGTTCGATTCCTGGTATAGTAAATTTCGGAATCGTATATTCTCCGTTATTTACTATGGTCTGGGTGTCTGGGATCGGCCGCAGAGTGGTATGTTGTATATTACCCATAACACAAGCGTAACTTGCTTAATTTGGGGATATACAATATGTGTGTTTGTCTGTTGATTATTTATTTATTTATCTATAATATTAAAACATTCTAAACGTACCGTGTCTGTACATTGAAGCTATTTAAAAAAAACAACTAAGATGGACTATATAAACGGTAAAGAACACATTGCAGTTTTTTTAGATTTCTTGTCTGTTTATCGGTTTGTGTTTGTTCGAAATTCTAAAAGACTACAAGGCTAATTTCCATGCTGTTTTCGCTGATCGACAACAAATTCTTAAGACTTAAAATCTGCGTTACTTTTTATCCTAGGAATCCCGCGGGAATTTTTCGGGAATGATTTAAAATGACCAGATAAAAAAAATCGAATTCCAATGTTTTTTCATAGTTCAATTGCAAATTTTATGTAAAAAAAATGTGTGATATATTTTATCCCGGGAATCCCGCGGGAAATTTCCCGGATGCGATTTGTAGCTGTTTGTAGGTGTGTAAAAATTAGCTTATTCCGATAGTTTTCACTAAAACAATAGCTTACATTCTGTTTTTAAACGCTCCAGTATTTTGTGACCTGGGCATTACATGGAAATTTCAAGTCAAGCGTGGACGAAGTTGCGGGCGTATCCTAGTAATATTATAACATTTTAGACATGCCGTGTCTGTACATCGAAGCTATTTGAAAAAAAGCAACTGGAATAGACTATATAAATGATGATGGAAATGTTGCAATTTTTTTTAGATTTCTTATCTGTTTGTTTAGGATTCATGTAAAAATTACTGGACCGATTTTGATGCGGTTTTCACTGAAGACAACTAATTCTTGAAATGTGCGCTACAAAATATCCCGGGAGTTATTTAAAAAAAAGGAAATTTTCTAAATTAATTATCAAAAACTGTAAAAATGAGTATGTATCAAAGTTTGATAGTGAATATCTTTGAAACACTCAATTTAATCGACTAAGCATAAGAGACCATTTTTGTAGAGCATACAATTTCCTACAAAAATATACATAGCCCATTTTATAAACTTTATTTGTTCTCGAGTTACAAAATTCATAAGCAAAAAAGAAATTTGTCTGAAAATAATCAAACTTTGAATATTTGTTAAATGGTTACATTTACGATAAAATGTAAAAGACTTTTTTTGTAGAGCGTTTGATTTCCTTCAAAAAAGTAAATTGAATTTTGCTGCTAAATCAATTACTAACGGAGATATGATTTTCATTCTATTAGACTAAGGAAAAAATCGGAAACTGTAAATGCGGAGGACCTTCCTATTGAAATTAAGAGCTCATATTTAGTGAGAATTATTTTAAGGTGTTTAGCAACCCAACCGTGTCACTTGTAAAAAAAATTGTTTTTGATCCACCCTAATATATATATATATATATATATATATATATATAGTACTTTGGTGTACAATAGAGTTATCTATCTTCGAAAAATTATTAGAATTCGAGTATTATAAATTGAAGATACACTATTGATAGACCTTACGGGCCTCCGTTCCGGGGCCGATTTCCTGGGCGGCCGGGATTCGAAGATCGCGAGCGGGTGTACGAGCGAGAGCGGGCATACGAACGGGAGCGGGTCTATGAACGGCCTCCACACTATGAAGAGAGAGTCCCGGTACCCGAAGAAGGACTTTATCACAAGGTATTTGCTATTTGTTAAACTCATATACCACATTTATATTGCTATTGCTGAAGAGACAAGGACAAACAAATATATTTAAATATTGAATTAACAGTCTAATCTAAAGTCTAAAGTACTCTAATCTGTATAAAATTACCTTAAATTTATATTATAAAATTCTAAACATGCCATGTCTGTACATTGAAGCTATTTAAAAAATACAACAGGAATTAACTAGATAAACAAAGGAGAACACAATGCATTTTTTATTTTTAGATTGTGTTTGTTTGGGATTCATGTAAAAACTATTGGGCCGATTTCGATGTGGTTTTCGTTGATCGACAGCTAATTCTTAGAATTAAACTGTGCCCTACTTTTGATCCTGGGAATCCCGCGGGAATTTTTATCAGTATACTTTAAAATGGCCCAATTAAAAATAAATTTCGAATTCCAATTGATTTTTTAATGTAATAAAAATTAATAAAATGTAAATAATAAAAATATTTATACCGGGATTCCCGCAGGAATTTTCCCTGCAACGGTTTGTAGTTGTTCAGGTGCATAAAAAAATTAGCTTATTCCGACACAATTTTCAATAAAACGATAGCTTAAATTCTTTTTTAAATGCTGCGGTACTTTGTATCCGGGAATCCGGTGAAAATTTCAAGTCAAGCGTGGAAATCCACTGTTGGTAACGTCATTTTGTGGACCCTCTGTTATGGCTAGTCGTTTTTTGCGTGTAGCATTTATATGTATTAGTGGATTTTATATAGATGGTGTCGTATTTAACGCCATGTTGTTATAGCGTCGCGTACGAGCATCTCGCGAGGTGATAGTGCAGCGCGTGGAGGGTGAGCGGGAGCGGGAGCGCGAGAGGGAGCGTGAAAGAGAGCGGTGGGAGAGGAGCGCACCCCGGGAGGGGGGAGCCCGCGGGGAGGCCTGGGCGGACCCTTGGATGCGTCAGGAGCCCAACGCCAGACGGCGCCGCCCCCCGTCCACAGAGGACTCTTACTCCTCAACCAGGTACGACTCATCCACATACATCCAACAGCAGTTGAATCCCCCAGACCGTCCCCCAACCGGTCCAACATAAGTTAGGCAGGTGATGGCGTGTCGGGGGAGTGTGAGGAAACTTGCACATATGGCTATATACTTTTGTGAAAATAGTGTAGTGAAAAGTGATTTGACCCTGGCAAATGTGGTTCGCCTGGGACTCAAGTTTATTGAAATTAATAAAATGACAGTAGTTGAACCACTTACCTCTATTATTACCACTGGACTGGCAGCTGCATATGACAAGCACATTTGCCGCCGCTCGCGTGACTCCCTGGATATAATATTGCAAATTGCTAACAAAATTAACAAATCTTTTGAAATTATTAATGTTTTTATTATATTTACATATTTTATTTTCGGATTATTTATTGAAGTTACTGGAGATTCATAATGATTTTTTTTTGTATATTGTAAATTACGTAACTTACATGAAAGGAGGTTATAATATATGATAACAATAAGTAACTTTTTAGTTTATTTAGATTGTCATAATCAGGGCCTTGACTCTCAACACCAAACCATAAAAATCAAACAGGCACAAATATAATATGACAGCAACTTGTGCTTTGGAGGTCAGTGATTAAAGGCACCATATGGTTGTACCACTTTCATTTTGTGATAACTGATTTCAAAAATCCAGAGGTTTTATGATACAGCGACTGCTACGAAAGTGAGCAATGGAGCCCAATGGAGATTTTGAAGTTTGTCATGTAGTTATTATTATAACTTAATGTGCAAACAATCTTTGTACAGTTAAAAAGAACACATAACTTTTTAAAAGTTTGTGAACATTACTAGTATTCTCTTATCAAGGTAGTGCTAAGTACAAGTTGAATTAATAATGATTTAGTTGCATTTTTAATCATTTCAATTTTGATATTGAGATGACTAAAAGACAACTTCAATCCAACCAACCAGACCGATTATTTATTATTTACTTCTATAAAAGGTTTGTTCCGACACCATTTGGGGACAGTTAAAATGATTGAGAAAGACATAATATGTACACAATTATTTACTACTCTTCTATTGCATTGCATTTATTGACTTAAAATACTTTGATCGAGTTTCTACTTTTTGACCCTTTTTAGAATTCGAAAAATGTTACATTTTACTTTATTTAAAGATTGCTTTTGTGTGCCTTTTTGCACAATTATTCCTGGGGTAGAATGGAAAGACTTGTTTTTACACTTGAAACATGGAAGAGTGACCATTTTAACTATTTGTTCCTATTTTAATATAATAATATTGAAATTATTAATATTAATCACTTTCTTGGCTTGGTTCCCCTTCCCCTGGCCATCGGGTTTCGCTTCTATTTTAACATTCGTGGTGTTTATGGCTCCATACTATCACCAATCTCATCTCTGTACTCCATTAACATACTATAATGCATGCGGTTTATTCACAATATGACCTCATCGGGGTTTCATTTAATGTGTGATGATTGTGTGTATGTGTGTGGCTGTATAACATACGTAATTGACATATCGTGCGTGTGATGCGTGATGGTGATATACCGTGCGTGTTACGTCTGTCATAATGTGTGTGCAACGCATGGTGTTGACGTTGACATACTGTGCCTGTTACACGCGGTAATGACATAATATGCGTTTAATATGTGCTGATAACATACTGTGTGTTTTTTACACACGTTAATGTCATAAAATGATGATTTAAAATGTCGTGTACGTATGTCGCGCTGGAATGCGTGTATTGTGTACTTGGTCGGTACGCGTGTGCGTGTGTTTCCGGTATGCGTGTATTCTGCCCCTCCCCCTTCCTCCCGGCTTTCTGCTCACTCCGCAGCTCTTCAAATTCCAGCTCGCGAAGTTCAAGGTCACCCGGCGCTCGCCGCAAGAGAAGAGCCTCGTCTTCCTCGAGACAGAGGTGAGATTCTTTCGCCTCATAAAGTTTCCAGATATACTTATTACTAAAGTATAGGTATGTTGTTCGCCAGATTAGTTATGAATAACTTAGGATGTCTAGAAGAGATTGCTTTAAGTGATAAGGCAGCCTATTATTTAGCCAAGAACATGCTATATATTGATGTTAGTTTATTGGTCGTGTACAATAAGTTTTTATTTACAGACTAAATTGTCAATTTTGCAAATATCAAACTTTTGTCAAAACTAATTTTGACACAGCTTGACATTTTCGATTGTCAATATTTAGTTTATCCAATTAAAAAACGTACTGTAGTAGTCATAAGGTTAACTATTGTTTTAAGTGAATTGATTTATTTCAGGCTGTCGCCGTCGGTGATAGTGCGTGAGCGGCGCCTGGCAACCGCGCGCGCGACCGCCATGAACCCACCCGCGCCGCGCCGCCGCGCCCCCTCCCCTGCTGCCGCCCGGCAGCTCTCGGCCAACCCCCCGCCGCCCGCGTCCCACCGACACAAGGTACACTCATACAGCCATTTGGGGTCGGCATATAATTACGTCTTTTTCTTCCATACTCCTCTATTCTGGTATACATTTTTTTAATTGCATTTGTTCAGTAGACAGGCGACGTCTCACCTGATGGAAAGCGCTTACCATCGCCTATGAACATTTGTAACACGACGGGCAAATACCGTACCACCTAATAGTGGGTTGTTTTGTCGCCCCTTACCACAGGCCGCCCGGCTGCAGGAAATTGTATTCTTTCTCTATTCCTGCACGGACAGTCTAGGCACACATTATCATCACATTCTTCACATACTTACATCCACGTCAACCTTCCAGTTTGACATATCTTTGTCACATGATTTTCATACCTCTTCTTTCTCTTAATTTTTCAGTCAGAGAAACAACTTCAAAGGATATCTTATTTATTCTTTTCTCACCTTATCCATTCTTGTAATTTCACATATTCATTTCTATGTTCTCATCTTGGTTGAATGAAGATTTTTGGTTTATACCTTTACCAACATTTGGATCCATTGACATGACTGACCATATTGCAGTTTTATTATACATCTGTATGACCCATTACTGGAGTGGCTTTTGTTTTTGCCACATGTTTATATGATAATGCTAATTATTATAAACACTTTACATAGGACGAAGTGGATCCTTATGGACGTAAAGATAGCCGAGGCAAAGACAGGAAGAAATATTCAAGATCATCTTCATCAGGATCTGGTGAGTTGTTATTGTTGTATATGAGCATATTGTTACGACCTAGGTGCCGATAAAGACAAATTCACACCTGTAGCCTTGTAGAAACACATTTTATTACCTTTTCGGCATTTGGACTTCTTTTGTTTGCTTTGTGTTTAAAATTTGTGATTAAAAAAAACAGCCCATTGTGTATTGTAATCTTTTACGGCCTATTGTTGTATTGTGATCACTGTCAGGTGTCTCATATTTAAAAGTACAAACTGATTCTAAGAAATTCGGTCCACGCGGTCGTGCAGACATATTGCATCTGTGCAGTATAAAGTAATGCCCCAATGGAGAGATGAGCAGTCGAGCGATAACCACAAGCGAAGCAAGACTTGTGTACATTCGGTAATCTATTTAGTGACGGACTTTGCGCGTGTATTTGAATTATGATCCCCTGCATTATGTTTGGACATATTGCGTTCGGTTATGTTTGTACCTGTGCTATACATGTTTGTATGGTTCTAATAAACTTTATAATAATTCCAACGGCATTTTAATTCGAGTCCTGCAACGCGTAACATTATGTTCAAAACATAAATTGATATATACCAATAAGAAAGTTTCATGTGTTTCAAAATAATCAATTTTTAACCTTCCCTAAAGAAACAAAACAACTCCATTGGAAAATGAAAAGGCTCCATTATATAATCTGTCTTTCTCTCTGTGAATGGCTGTTATATAGGTCGTCAAAGACTAATTTAGAATTTTTTATTTTGAGGCCTCTATGGTTGAGCGGCTAAGCCTTTGCCAGCCTACCTTACTGCAACTCAGAGGCTCTGGGTCGATTCCTGGTATGGTAAATTTCAAAAACGACTCTTCTCCGTTGTTTACCATGGTCTGGGTATCTGAGATCGGCCTCAGAGTGGTCCGTAGTATATTACATGTAACACAAGCGTAACTTGCTTATACAGTACATGTGTAATATAAAATACATGTATTTGTTGCCGATTATTATTATTTACCAAAGATATGTCCGTGACTTCGTCTACGCTTGACTTGAAATTCCCGTGGGATTCCCGGACACAAAATACCGCAAGATTTGAAAAAGAATGTAAGCCATCATTTTAGTGAAAACTGTATCGGAATAAGCTACTTTGTATGCACTCGAACAATTATAAACCGCTCCCGGAAAAATTCCCGCGGGATTCCTGGTATAAAAAATATAACACATTTTATTACATTAAATTGGCTATCGATCAATATAAAATCCAATTGAAATAAGAGTTTTTTAATCTGGCTATTTTAAATAATTCCCAGGAAAGTTCCCGCGGGATTCCTGGATAAAAAGTAGTGCAGAGCTAAGTCTCAGAATTAGCTGTCAATCAGCGAAAACGCATCGAAATCGGCCGAGCAGTTTTTACGTGAATCCCGAACTAACAGACAAGAAACCTAAAAACATTGCATCGTGTTCTCCGTCGTTTATATAGTCTATTCTAGTTGTTTTTTTTTAAACCTTTTAATGTATAGACACGGCATTTTTAGAATTTTATAATATTATAGATAGTTAGATGTCAGTTTAAAACTCCTTTTTAACTTTCGATCCTGGTGTGGTAAATTCTTTAAAATTGAAAATTATACATCAATAATACTTCGTATGTCGAAGATTTGGAGTCCTTTCAATTATAAGCTTTTTTGGAGTTTCATAGATATCTGGTAAAACAGTTCGACTTTTATCACTACTACAGTTTTACACGAGTGATAATTCCCGATGTAACTGCGCAGTAGACGAAGTTTAATAGCGCAACCATAGTGCAAGAATCGTGTAAGCAGGTGTTTAAAAGTGACCTTATAATTTAATTCACGATGTTTTTCTCTTTATTTACTTAATTTTCATATAACGTTTTATTATTTACCTGACGTTTTAAACTTACGTGAAAAGTATGCCAATGCTTCTGAGATAAACAGTAGTGAAACATAAGGTATGAATATTGTGAACAGAGTCGTCTTCGACGTCGAGCGAGTCGGAGAGCGAATCGCGCTCGTCGTCGTCGTCGGGCAGCTCGGGGGCGCGGCGCGCGAGGCACGCGCGGCTGCTCAACGCAGCGCACAGGCCCAGGTCACACTTTTAACAATTGTTTTACCCAGAGACATTCTTGCTATGCTGCTGAGTGAAGGGCTAAGTACATTACCCAATGCACAATAGAACAATCATTATATATTTACTAATTTTCTCCGCGCCTACGTCGCGTGAAAACCCCTGGGCAGTAAGTAGCTCTATGTTACTCACATAAAAACTTAATTTACTGTTTCTTGTTAAATTTACTATAATAACAAAGAAACTAAGTCCATATATTATAGTCTACACAACAGCCCAGCAAAACATAGAGGCGAGTCGAAGCCAACCTTATTTGAAGTAATAAATACAATTAATGACATGTTTATGACAATGTAGGTATTTCTTAGTGAATTGAAAAAACGCGATTGCAGCACCATCTATTTTGCTAATTCGTCTATGCCAAGGAAAATTTTTTTTTTACCTTTATTGAAATAAAAGGTATTCTAAGTTACGCCCCGGGATATAAGCTAGCTCTATGTCGAGTTTCATTTAAATCCGTTCAGTAGTTTTCACATTGATGTCCTAACAGATAGACAGACAAAAAAATTTAAACGCATTGTACAAAATCTAACCTTTTACAGATTTATTATATAGTATAGATATCATCCTTTTCACTGAGCAACATCGTAATTTCTAATTCGTAATTTTACAAGAAAAATAATAAACTGTTTTTAGAATATATCTCAGTGTGGGTGATCATATATGGTAGCCATTAGCCATTTGTCATATCGTCGGTGGCAGTGCAAGACCCTGTAACTACATTTTTGCTAACATTATTTTTTTCGTCAAAGTTATTACATATTACATGTAAGTATAATTATATATATCATAATTTTGATGAAAAAATAATGTCACCAAAAATGTAGTTCAAGTTCCTGCACTGACACCGACGAAATACAAAAGAAAACTATTTTTTATAGTTTACTTTTTATTATAATTTTCTATACAAGTTTAAAAAACAAAGGTATTTACAAAAATAATTTTACTAAGATTACAGATCAAAAGATGTGTTTAAACAGATGGATTTTTGAAGAGGGCCTCTATGCAAATTCGAAACTATAAAAAGTAGCAAAAAATACTCAAATGAGCCATGGAACCAATTTAGATGAAAAATAAAGTGGCATCATTAGATAAAAAAATATCAATTACTAATTAATGTAGCTTGGAAGAATCAATTTCTGTAAAGGAATGTTAATAAAATAAAATTAAAGGAAATATGGGAAGTTTCCATGGGATACAGATTGGATGAGTTTGTTACAAGGTTATCTTTATTTGCAGGTTAAACGCGAAGTCGAGTGCTGGTCTTGCAGCGGCAGTGTCGACCCTTACCGGTAAAAAAGAAGCTGTAACTGAAAAAGGTGAGAATGGGCGGCTTGTCTTAAGATGACTCAAGCCAAAGTACTATGTGAAATACTTACCTCACTAGGAGGTATTGTAGATGTCTTAATATTCTCAATGATCTCTTTGGTATATTTTCCGGTCTACATTTTACTGGGATTGATCCCAGAGTTATCCATAGCACGAGTGTAACTTGTGAATTTATAATGTTATTTTTAATAACTATACTGTTTCCAAGCATATTTTACTTTTGATGTTTGCATGTTTATAAAGTAATGCACAGACTATTAAACCATTGACACTATACATAACTAAATCGAAAGTAATCGATTTGAAAATAAAAAATGTTCTACTTTAATCATAGTGATGAAAACAGCACTTTTCGTCCATGTGAAGCGATTCTCCCTGCTGTCAAAAAATTTAGAAAACGATGCGTATCATACATAATAATACACGCGACTCATGTCCTAACTTTTTTAGAACCACTTAAATCGCGGAATAAATTGTAATAAAAATATATTAACAATTTTGTAACATCATTTTATACTTATAAACTTTTCACTAAATTATTATTTAATTTACGTAAATTTGAGCTAAATATTTACTATCACCAGTGAAAAAAATATTGCTTAGTAGAATGCCGTATCCGTGCAGGAACGGAGAAGGAATACAATTCCCTGTAGCCGTGCGGCCTGTCGTAAGAGGCGACAAAACAACCCACAGCAAGGTGGGTAGGGTATTTGCCTGACTGGATACCACCCCTGGCCTAGAGTATGCCGCCATAGCAACCTTGAGTTGTGTTCCGGCATTAGTGACCAGGTTCCAGTCTCCCTTAAGAGAGCAGCAGCGCATTTGTAGCACCTTTGGTGTTGCAAATGTCCATAGACGATGGTAACCGCTAAACATCAAGTGGGCCAACTGCCTGTCTGCTAAACTCCTGCAATATAAAAATATATTAAAAAAATGCCACAGAAAAAAATTTACTTGATGTTTAATATGTGACGTATTAAATGAGTTCCATCAGATTTAGATATTGCCTTTTGCCTGATTTCATTAGAGAAATAATTGTTTGTTTAACTTATCAGTTTTTATTTACTTTCCTCATATTCGAAATGGAAAGCAGAGTGTTAACCTCAGGTGAAAGACCTATTTAGATACTCGAACTATTAACGCCCTCGCTACGCTCGTCCGCGAAACCATCTCGTGCCTTAAAAGATCACTTTCACCTCTCGTGTAACAATCTACTATTACCCTTCATGTATTGAATAGTCTAGTTAGTTACCATATTCGAGACGAGAGGTTCGTTTGTGACATACAAGTTTGGTTTATAATTAAAATGTTATTGGAGTTTATTCCTTAAATTAAAAATCGATCATATTAGTCCCCCAGTATGGAAATTTTAGGAGGAGAAATAATACAAGTTTTAATTTTCTTATTATACTATTTCGAACTTTAAGGCAATGAAATAAGATCTAAAATAATACCCATCAGTAAAAGATACGGCGTTTTGAAATTAGGTCTTCTAACCGCCCTTATTCGGCCGCAGCACTGCTTATTCAAAGACTCGTACTGAATAAACTCCAGTCGTGCTTCGGAGCTGACACACATGTTTTTTGTTGTTGTTGTAGAAACAGCTGGTAAGAAACGTTCAGCAACATCTCCTGTGAATGCAGCGCCAGCTAAGAAACCTGTTTCGAGACGAGAGGAACTTTTGAAACAATTAAAAGCTGTAGAAGACGCGATAGCGCGGAAGAGATCGAAAATATAAAAAATGCCTAAAAAATAGGAGTTCAAGTTCTCTTAGCTCAACATGGCGATTGTAAGGCCATATGACTATTAGTGCCTGTTCGGTGAATTTTCTGAAAAATAATTAATCAAACTTATTTACTGTACAAGCAAGATATAGTGCAACAATGATAAATAATTTGATGTGTTCTACTATTATGACTGTATACAAAGATTTATAAGTCGGCAATATTGATTATTAGTTTGGTATAATTATTTTTATAACAGCAAAAAGGTGATGAAAGAATATAAAAATATAGATGGTTAATTTTAAATATATCACAAGTAAATTAATATTTCTTTAACATATCAAGCTTGTTTGCAACCTTAGTTCATGGTGTAAACCTACAAAATTTACTACAACTTACGGATTGCTACAATACATTCTAAACCATCAACAAACGATAAGACGTAAGCAAAATACGGCTTTAGCGCTAGTTGTGGTATATTGATTGTTTTTAGCAACTGTGTGTTTGTGTAGAAAATCTGTTGTTTAGTGAAATACGACGCGATATACCAGAAAGTCATTGACTATTATTATGGTTGAGTCCAGGGTGATGGATTATATGGGCCCGACCATGTCTAGTAGTGTATTAAAGATATAATTAATTATGAATATTTACCACTGACTAGTGACTACATACACTAACAATGCAGAGGTGTTATGAAAAGAAAAAAATGTTTTTTAATTTGGTATTCTGCTCGGGCTATTTCTGGGATAATGTTATTGACTGTGGCAAATGCGTCTTATTTATAGCGTTAAAAATAACGCCGTTAACGAATAGCTGCATTAATGAATATGTATAGGTTATGTATCAATCTTTAACGTCATTGACAATTAATAACTAGGTCGCATCACAAATAATGTATTGCTACATCTGCGGAAAGCGGTAAATAACTATAACCTTATCACAGATAGAGCAGCAGGGTGACAGATACTTTTTTAACATGGACATTGTCCTATTTACCTCTACACTCCATAGTTTGGTATATGATCAGATGAACATACATATTATTCATCTCGGAAAATATCATTCCTGTGGTACAGAAATTTACGCAAGCAAAGGCTTAGTGTAGAACTGTAGAGTGTAAATATAAAGTGACATTATTAATAAAGAACTACATAATTGAAAACCAGAATAGAAATATCTGTTATTTATATATAGAAAATATACATAAAACAGTTCAGGCAGGATGACGAATTACAAAATTATGGTTTATTTAAATTTCATTTCTTGTAAATGTTAACATACAGATTAGAGCTTGGAGTGAGATTGATAATACTAAGATAGTTTTTTAAGTATATAACAATATTTATGTTTTGTATTTGGTTCATCACAACATTCAAGATGGACGTGGTTTCATGTTTTAAGGTTTAATTAGGTTTTGTCGATCCAGTTATTGCTGCGTTGCATGAGTGCCTGTTAGTCTACGCCAATCTTTATGGCTATAGTGTTGCATAAAAATCATATTCAGACCGACGAGAATAATACAAATGTTGGTATTTCATTACGTAACTGTCACCATAATGAAGGATGATAGTAAATAAATACACTTATTTTCACTTTGTTTTATTTATTCATGTATGACTCTTATTTCTGCTAACCTATACTTTCTTGAGGTTGTGTTGCGTGTTAACACTTGGTTTATATTTGACTTTAACAATGCATTAAGTGCATTATAAGCTACATAACCTATACCACAGTTGCGAGCCTCTGTAAAACTGAATGATCCCTGTGATACATAACCAATGACTTCTCTTATACCACCAAAACGGACAACTTCTACATGGGAAGGTAGCCACAATTCTCTCATCATTTTAACATAATTGGATGGTTCCCCTTTTAATTGGCTTTTCTTAGTTACCTGTGAACAATAAATACTCGCCTATAAGACTTCTCAATATTTATGTTGTAACCAAGAGCTCACTCTCAAATGTCTTATTTTCATAAAATTAATAATTTGGAAATTCTTTTGCAAGTTTTTCATTTTTATATGCATTTGTACCTGTGCATTTTATTTAAATAGTGTCATATAAGACTTCATAGTAGCAAATAATTCTTTTTCCTAAAATTTTGTTGAGTTTTTGGGCTAATTCGATAAAAGGAGTTTGAGAGTAAACCATCTAGATACATATGTGGTCTAGAAATATATAGATCTAACATTGCAGACAGATTAATGGCCGTATTGTAACTCTTTCAGCTACTTTAAAGTGAGTGACTAGCCATGTGGGGGCCTAACCTCTAGTGACATCGCCTCTGTCATGTCTGGTCAAGGGGGGTAGGGCCAATAAATACTGGTTGGGTGTCATGAGGGATGATAATGCATACTAGTGTTCTATTTTTATTTTATTTTATAGTTCTCATAGTAAGATGACTACACAATGGAGAAGTAGTATATCCTTGTTGCAGTTTAATAGTTAAATAATAGATTTAACTCTCTGTAAACTAACTGTTTATGTATGTTATAGTCATTTTTGTCAAAGGTGGTTGCCTATCAAATATGAATGAAAATTGATAAGGTGTATTGTGTATTCATATTCTGCTGCACAATGATATGGTAATATCATAAAAAATAAGGCTTCAACTATACATGTAACTGAAGAATGAACATTGTCTCTTGGCCAGTGTACATAAAAATATGGGGTATTGTTAGACAGGTCTTAAAAATTATGATTTCTGTTGGGTTTCTATATCTTACTATCCAACTATTTATTACTATACTTACTATCCAAGCATGTGCTTCAACTTTTAACTACTGGCTTAAATTAGATGTACACTCTATACAAGTAATGTCAATTTTATACCAAAAATAATGTAAAAATGTAAATATTAGATTTTCAATAATCTCAATAAGCTAAATATAAACAATTAAAGAAATGAAAGTGAACAAAACACTGCTTACATTATTTGTCTTTCTTTGCTTGCTTTGTTTTCTTCTTTGTCCTTTTATTTCTTTAATGTGCTCTTTTCTTTTTGTTTTTCTTAACTCCTCATTATTGTCTTTATGTTGGGGTTCAAATAATGATTTTATATTGCTTATGTCATTTTGCTGAGGTATATAAATAAGGGCATGCCTTTTCAAAGATCCTTTTCCTAATACTTTTACATAGATTTGCACTAAACATGATGCACTGTTTTCTATTTGTGGTAATGCGGTTTTATTTGTAATACAGCCCTGAAAAGCAAATGCAGTGTTGTTAGAAGGCACAACCATATCAAAGATGGATTGATTTTTGAAGCTGACTCTTCATTTGGTTATGTTTTTTTTGCATATCATTATATTATATGAATGAATTATGTGTAATACTTCTAACGAAAGTGATCTTTGTATATAAATAAACATGAAGCTACCACATATATAGTGGAAATTTTCAAATTATTGATGTGCAAATTTACATACTGTACAAAAATAAATTTCAGACTATACCTGTAAAATGTGCAGTACATTTCTTTCTCTAATTACAAAGAAATCATCAATGGTAATATCACTCCAGTCTTGAAGCAACACCTTCCATGGACAAGCGAAAGGGCTGTTGATTCCTAATTTTGAGTAATTAACCCTTTTGCTTGGTGGTAATTTGAAATATTTATCTTTGAATTCTGCTTCTATTCTTTTCATTTCTAACTTGCCTGCTTCGGAATCTGGTGGGAAATAGGATTGTCCCATTTCAAAGAAAAGGTTCTCAGTCTCACGAAGGCCTCCAGCTCTAGCTCCAAACATGATAAAAGTTAACCAAAATGGCATACCATAGCTTGTGGGTATTATAATATCCCAGCCACTACCATAGCCTGAAATATAAATAATAAAACTAACATAATTGACATAGATTGGGTGTAGGGTAAATATGATTAAAAAATTTAAAGTACAATACATTAAATTATTTCTCTCAGCTCTAAGAAAACTCAAATAAATATGTAATATAGATAAATAATTAAGTATGTTTCGGTCAATTAGTCACCATAAATTGTTAGGTCTGAGGTTAAATTATTCAGGAAATATGTAATAAGCAAAATAATATTATTCATATATTAAATGTTTGGAGTTGGATTGGAGGGTTTTACACATTGGTAATCTTGATATGCAGATTTTCTCACAATGTTTTCCTTGACCATAGCATGTAGTAATATAAATATGCACATTAGGTCAGAAAATTTGTCTAAATGGTCTATTCCCAAGTTTCCTGGCTAGAATTCAAGCCCAAATCATTGCAATACAACATTGATACATTGATATATTGGCCACTAAGCTAACTACCAGATTTCACATTTTTATTACTTAAAGTAAGTACTGTTTCAAACAGTCAGAAAAATTATAAGATGTAATATGGTTCAATTTATACTATTACCAATTTTTTTCAATTTTGGGTCTTGGGCTCCTGGTCTTTGAACTAGTACAACAGGCAGGCTTTGCAATTTTGGATCACTATCATTTACCTCACCAGGGACGAGCTGAGATTTAGTAATGTGTTTTATGTATTGGGCATTACTCAATCTGTTCTCTTTTATAGAGTTACAAACAGAAGTATTCCAAAGAGGTGAAGTTGCAACAAATGGAGGTATTTTAAGTAAAAACTTAGTATTAACATGATCACTTGTATTGCATAATGCTTTAGTCCGAGCTGAAGGTCTTCTTGTGCGAGGATCTTTTACAACCAAACCAATTACTATTCTTGGAGGCAATTCTGAAGCAGATTTTATTGCCTTCAGTTCATTCCAATATTCTCTCTTTGTTTCTAAATATAAATCACATACATTAGCTATGCATACCCATTTATTATTTTTGGTTTTATCAATGTCTATACATTTAAGACTGTTAACTAAAATTGCATGACTGTTTGGTCCTGTTAAACGAAATCTATTGAAATGGCCTGGCCATACTTTTATTTGAACTTTTTCATATGTATTGTTTGATAGTTTTCTTTTTTTCCCCACAGGTTCAATGTGTTCAATTTCCTCTTTACTTGACACTAAATCAGTTATCAGAGATTCAATTTGCTTAGATTGAGATGGGTGAACAAATATCCAAAGATTCCTTTGTTTTACATCAGGATTACTTGGTGTCCAGATAAACTGCACTTTTCCAATATAATCAAATGGAAAAGAATTGTTTTTATATATATTTATTAACCCTTCTCTACATCCACTTATATAAGCTTGAGCACAGATGCCCAGGCCACACTTCTGACTTGTGATAGGTGAAAAAATCTCTTTAATGGATTCTGTGGACCCACTTATGATTATTGGTGTTAAATATGATATGTCCTGCATTAAACAGTGAGCTGAACTTGCTCTGTAGCAGGCTCTGAAGGATTTGTCACACGGTGCATAAGCCAACCGATGTCCCCAACGTTCTATCATGTGGAATCTCTTTGCATGCCAGATATGAGTTTCCAACCAAACATTACGCTTCTGGCGACGATTATACTCTTCTAAAAGATTTGTTGGTCGTCGCCTGTACTTTCTTGGTGGCCTTTTTTGCTTTGGGGGCAAACCGCTTTTCTTTAATTGTTCTAAATGAGCTAGACGTAGTCTTTGAGGTAGCCTCTTACTATTGTGACTCATGACACGACGTCGCATATGGACAGGTAACGTTTGAAATATAAGTTTTGTTTTACTTGGTTGAAGAATGCTCTCTGTCATTGCAGCAATTTCCACACTTCTAGATGCTGCAAATTTTAGGCTATTTGCAGAAAATGGGAGATGTTCTGAACCACCAACACTGGCATCAAACTCTGTGGCATCCATTTTATACTAGTAATTTGTACTTCCACCGCCAATAAGTATTTTTTCAATATTTGATAAGACACCACAATAAATAAGTTTAATAAAAATCAGGATATTCGAAACTTCAACAAAACAGCATTTAATAACCTCTATTCTATTTTTGGCGTTTTGGCTTCAACGCTACTGACGCTGATTCGGCCAATGTCACAGTAACAGAGAATGTCAGGTGTGGGTTATTGGCAATAGCAGCTCAAAAAATAAAAAGTTTAGTCGGTTTTCTTTCCAATTGTGACTTCTGTGAACCTAAGGACAACACAACATAAACAGAGTTAATCTAACTACCTTATAAAAAAATGTTATTTATAATTATAAATTTATATAATACACTAACAGATTTTTTATTGGCCAGTGCTAAAAGGAAATTTATGTTGACAGGGCGAGGGAAATCTCCTGGTAAAATATCGTAGAGTGGAGTAATAACTTTTGGGCAGTAAAAAAAGATGTGTTCCAAAGTGCCCTCGTCTAAGCCGCATTCACAAAGGGAATGATCACGGACTCTAATTTTCGCCAAGAAAACCGGTGTGCAGATAATAATAACCTCAAACCGGTATCAACAACTGTAAATGTCATTTATACTTTGGATAAATTTTGTCTATGAGTTTTTACTATTTAAATTTGATTTCACAATTTGTATGTTAGATAGATAGATAACACTTTATTATACACGAATACAAAAATGAACTTAAAAACTAAAATTATATCTAGTTGTGTAAAAAAGGGCGGTCTTAATCTTATCGCTAAAAAGCGATCTCTTCAAGACAACTCCATGTTATGTTAGATGTTACCAAAACTAAATACTGAAAAAAATGTTTTATTTTGCACTGACTTCAAGATGTTATAGAAAAAAAAATACTTTTCAGTTACTTCTAAAGTCAGTTTCTTATTTGCTAGAAAATTTTTCATAAAACCTGGGCGTTAGGTTTTGCAACGCTTTCAAGAACTAAACGCCCAATGTATTTAAAAAAAGGTTTCAATAACGAAAACCTGAGACTTTGAACTTTAAAAATTGTATCTTACAGTAATCTCACGAGTATGAGTTTTTCTTGTATCAGGTGAATGAAGAAAAGGAAGAAAAGGGCAAAAATAGATTACCTTTTGGTAGGCCCTTGGGTCAAAAGTACGAGACTTAAAACAACAATTACAACATAGATTTTTTCCAACTGCCTTCAATAAAATTAAAAATGAAATTAAACTTAAAAACCAATTTCATAAGCTTAATAAATTTTTTTATAGAAACATTTATGATTGGTTTCACGTGCGCGTGCATGTGTATGTATGTTTGTGTGTGTATATGTGAGTGTGTGTGTGTGTGTTTGTGTGTGTGCGCGCGTGATTGCACGTGGGTGAGCGTAAGTTTTTGTATAATAGGTCGGGGAAAAAGTCTTTTCGCATATAGTATGTATGAACTTGTAATACGATCTCTTTGGCTATACCGTTTGTATCTGGCTGGTTTTAGTATCATTAAAAAGTTTTAATTTTAAAGAAGACAATTCCAAATTCAAATTAGGAAAATGTGTGATTAACATTTGTTTTCTTATTGTTAAAATGAGTAAATCTAATGAAGAAATTCAATACATTTTAAAATTTTACTACAAAAAAGGTAACAATTCAACAGAAGCCGCGAAAAAATTTGTGATGTTTATGGACCTAATGCAGTATCTGTGAGAGTAGCGCAAATTTGGTTTAAGCGTTTTTAATCCGGAAATTTTGATATCAAAGATGTACGTTGCTCTGGTCGCCCTGTTACGGACAAAATTGATGCCATTTTTGAAAAAGTGGAGCAAGATCGGCATATTAGTAGTTACGATGTAGCTGGAGAACTGAGAATTGACCACAAAACGCTTTTGGCGCATTTGAAAAAAGCTGGGTACACAAAAAAGCTCGATATTTGGGTGCCTAATGAGCTTACTGAAAGAAACCTAATGAACCGTGTACCCATTTGTGATTCTTTATTACGACGTAATGAAACCGAACCATTCTTGAAGAAGCTGATAACTGGTGATGAAAAGTGGATCACGTACGACAAGAACATGCGAAAAAGATCGTGGTCAAAGGCCAGTGAGGCTTCACAGACTGTAGCGAAACCCGGGCTAACTCGCGACAAGGTGATGCTGTGTGTATGGTGGGATTGGAAGAGCATTATTCATTATGAGCTGTTACCGCCAGGCAGGACCATCGATTCTGAACTGTACTGCGAACAACTGATGAGATTAAAGCAAAAAGTTGAGAGAAAGCGGCCAGAATTAATCAACAGAAGGGGTGTGGTTTTTCACCATGATAACGCTAGACCTCACACATCTTTAGCCACTCAGCAAAAATTACGATAGTTTGGCTGGGAGGTGTTAATGTATCCGCCGTATAGTCCTGACCTTGCACCTTCAGATTTTCACCTGTTTCGGTCTCTGCAGAATTCCTCAGGCAGTGTCAGGTTAACATCACGAGAGGATTGCTAAAACCACTTGTCGCAGTTTTTTGATCAGAAGCCCCAAAATTTTTGTAGTAATGGGATCACGTCCCTACCTACAAGATGGCAAAAAGTTATCCAACAAAATGGCATCCACATACTTTAGTCAAATGTAAATAAACTTAATAAAAAAACCTTTTGAATTTTTATATAAAATGCGAAGAAACTTTTTCCCAACCTAATATGTCCCGTGTTTATATATATATATTTTTTTAAAAGTATTGTACACTACCATCTTTTAGTTTGTGGATAATGTAGTTGGATAAGCATTGACTTTATACTATATACTTTTTTTATTATGTAACTTTAGTGTATATCTGTTTATTATCCTAAATAAATAAAATAAAATAAAATTTTAATATGATTTACTTATAATATTGGATACAATCATGATAGTCCTTATAACCCAAAGGTCTATTAAAAGGTCTTTAATTTAGAATTAAGATAATTTTCACTATATGTCAGATCCATATAAAATTTTGATGTAAACACAAATCGTAAAGATTTCATGAATACATTAATATTTATTTTCACACTCGACGATCTTGTTTGATGTTAAGTCAAGAAAGACAAACTTTTGTTTTTGTTGGCACTGTTGCTTGAGCATACCCAAACAAAAACCTCAAACATACCTTCAGAGACATCACTTTATAAAAAGGTGGTAATTTGGAATTAGTAGCAATGGTTAAATTTAGGGTACTTAGAATTTCGTTCATTTGACGAATTTGGATTTGGTGCTGGCATAGCTGGGCAGCGTTAATCAAATAGTTAACTTCGTTAATCGCTAATCCGTTAATGAAAAAGTTACTTTCGTTAAAAGCTAAAGCGTTAAATTTCAGATAATTTAACGCAAGTTAACTTTAATCGTTAATCTGGTAGTTAACAAGTGATAAAAATTGCATCTTCTTATAAAAACTGTTAGTTCTGGAAGTTAAAAGGTTAGAAACAAAAAAAGACGGGTACAATTATTAGAGTGTTTAATATAGACATGTTGACAAACAATGTTTTTTCATTCATTTGGATTAAGGTTTAGAATTTATTTTATTAAGATAGACTGGTTACGTTCTGGACGAAACACTAATTAGACGAACTAATTTTAAGACGATTTGATAGTAATATAATGACCAATTGCTATTTAGACGAATTGCTACATAGACCACTTACATCTTAGATGAAACGATACTAACCCGTCCAATTTATCTGTCAATTTAGTCATCTGGAATAATATGAATATTTCCCTTCATGAACATTAATATGTTGAAGTTCTCGTCTGAAAGCGAGGCTCGTTTCGGCTGTAGTATATTCTTGCGTTCCTTTGTGCTGGATTAACGATTAACGGACTTTGGGAAATTTAACGGAAGTTAACGAGTCCATTAACATATTTTTAAGTTAACTTAAAAGTTAATCCATTACTTGAAATCTTAACTTCGTTAATTAACGGATTAACGAGTTAATGTCCAGCTATGGGTGCTGGGCTTAAGTCCCTATATCATTAAAGTACTTTTTTAAGGACCGTGGGCTGCTGTTTTAGTCTCCTACCGCGGCTAAAACCAACTGGTTGATAATAATTAAGGTGGAGACATGCTATTATCATACGACACGGCACGGTGTGAAGTGTGTGGAGTCAAATCAAATTGTTACTATTTTCTATGACCAGAAGCATATTATAAACACCCGATATGACATGGCACCCTCACATACGACGCGATCCTCTTGTTCCAGATCAGCGTAATGAGGATAGTGAAGTTAAAAACGCCATCCGTAGCATCATGCGAAGTGAGTTTCTGGACAACACTAGATGCCATGGGAGTATTATTTGTTAAGAACTTCGTGGGGAAAAAAGGAGGTCCACACTGTCGTTCGCATAGCAACACAAATAGTATTATCTGTATTGTAGTATCCTTGATCAAGAACGATCTTGATACTTTTACCTTTAATTATTTTTTTATTTCTAAAATACCTTAACTTCCCAAATGTAACTTCGTCCGCGTCAGTATTATAATTTTCTAGATATAAACGGATGAACCCACAAGTCTACAGCGATTTGTGCATGTAAATGAACTACGTGGTTTACAGTAATAATATAAAGAAATCATCGAAATAATAGTGTACTGTGATACGATTTCAATTAATCATAGATGAAAGTTCAAAATAAAAAAATGGGTTTTAAACAACTTATTTCTCAATATTACACAACCTTCAATCATTGTAATAGATAACGCGGCGTATTATATTTTCTGATAATAAAACTCCAACATCAGCAATGTTTTTTTACCTGCTAAATTAGAGCAGTTTTTCTTAAATGCAGGTCGAAAGCTGCATTATTTTGTACCCACCAGATTTATTCTCATCAACCTTATTTTTTATGGTTGGAGGTTTATTTACTATCACTGAATAACATGATGCATTATCCATTACAATAGGTAATTGAATATTCTGTGATATAGGGTAACTACTTTTAAAAATACATTTTTTGAAATTTTGAATATTCATTACCGAATAATGATCCTCAGCCTTGTTTTTACCAGTGAACATTAAAAAAGTACATTGGACACAATATCCACCTTTTTCTTTACATACATCTAGCTAGACTTCGACATCGTCAGTAGACTGCCAACATTAAGTTGTTTTGTAGGACTCGTATATGTGCTCTCATCCTAAAAAATAATATTTTTTGGAACTCTTCAATACTATTTTTGTTCTCGTGGGTTTAGATTAAATAATCTCCGTGTTTTGAAGTAATTGCTGATTTTGCCACGATTGCCAGTCTTTTGAAACTGAAACTGAAATTTCTTTAAAGTTCATGACTGTCATTAAAACTTAATTCTTCGAGTATTGCCAATAATTTTCTTAGAGTAGAAATACACATACTTCATTTTCCACTATGTAAAAATGAACTTTCTGACTAATGTCACAGCGGTTGGTCTATTTGTTTTTTGGGTCGACCTTTGGAGGTCTTCAGGTGGAAATGAAATACTGTTGTGTGTTTGAATTGCATTTCAGGGATGCATATTTACTTGTTAAAACTACCGATTAATATTTTTAGCTGCTAAACAAAATATAACATTTAATAATAATAAGCGCATTCGAGTAGGGTTGCCAGATAGTAACTTATCAAATCCGGGACAATTCTAGAAAAACAATGTCGGGTCGTGGCCATAGTAGAAAATATCATATTTTTTTTTATTTTCAAACGTTTCATATTTGAATTTGAAAAGAAAAATGCCATTTATTTTCAAATACATACTTTTATTAGATAGGTATGTACTCTGTACTTAGTAGGTAATTGACGCCAGTTATAATTCTAAGATGAAGCACTGTGGTACTAAATCAACACGTTAAACTATCATAGTATTGAGCACTTAGCTTAAATTAGCAAATTGAAACTTTGGTAGACAATGAATACTAAATTACAAATTAAATAGTAATAAACTGAAGAAAAAAAAACTATAATAATAAGATACTACCATAAAAAATCTTAAAACAATAAATTCCAAACTTAAAAAACAATCAGTAAGTGTTTAGAAACAGAAATTGTTTTGGTACATTTGGTTAAAAAATAGTAAGTTTTCAGAATCCGGAACAATAAGCGCTAATTACTGGACACGGGACAAGAGGCAAAATTCCGGGGCAATCCCGGATTTCCCGGCGGTCTGGTAAGCCTACATTCGAGCGATTACACGTGTCGCGGTGAGGTGAGGCGAGGTATGCGCGGAGGGAAACACGGGGGCCCCGACTAGAAGCGGCGCGCTTGACGATCATTTGCGAACGGCCGCCGTGGTGATCAGACTTCTGCGGCTACAGACCTTTCCTATGTTTTCCAGATGTTCTAAATTGACTTCCATTCTAAGGTATGTGACCTTCGTTCACAATGCGCCGAAAATTGCTTTGAGAATACATGAAACAAAAAAATAAATGTGAAATAACATACATACCATATTTCATACCTAAATAAATAAAAGTATCAAACTCAGAGTTTCAAATCCTAACCTCAAATAAAATATAAAGAATGCCAAAAATCCAATGAATTATGTTTAAAAACGAGTTATTGTCAAATATATTACAGTAGATTTACAGTATATAACACAAAATTACTTGTACGTACCGTTACCCGGTACGTACAAGTAAGCTAGGCTGTTCGACCGAAATCGCCCAACTGTTCAGGCGACTAAAATTCTATTGGCTTTTAAAAAATAATTCGTTTTTAACTACATCTTAGCATAGATGCTATATTAAAAATTACTTTAATATTATGAACATTAATGGTTTAATTTCTCAGGCGCTAAAATAAAGATTCAAAAACAATAAATTATGTTTAGATCAGAATATTTTAATATTTAATGAAAATTGTTTTTCTATTGCTTGAAGTGAGCAAACGGGCAGACGACTCGCTTGACAAAAACTGGTTACCGCTGCCTATGTATGTTTACAACACCAGGGGCGATGCTAGCGCGTTGTCAGCCTCTAAGATGGGATAGGGAATGTACTTAACAAGAGAGATGGGATATCAAAGAGATAAGAGGGATGCAATAGAGGGGATAGTATAAAGGTGATGGTATAGGTGAATGGGATAGAGGTGATCGAGTAGGGGGATGGGGATAGGAGATGGTATTTGCGAACAAAATATATGAGTATTTTAATTTTAAGGTTTATAATAATAATATGTATGCTTAGATCATATACTTAAACGTCTAGATAACGCATCAATTGCACAAAAACGGCCCAAAAAAGTGCACTAAATTTGGTGCACTCGATCCCCACGCCTGTTAGTGTCGTTTCCGACTAATTTATTGTTTGGAGCTCTCGCAAAAAAAATCATTATGCTGTCCTGCGCTATTAAAATGTGTCGGAACTATTTTAAAACAGGAAAGGATAAGATGTCATTTCATCGAAAAACTTGACACTTTTCTTATGATTTATTTGTAAAAACATGAAATTTAAATTCGATATTTCAAAGGTTATCGAATTGATTGATGTTGTCAGGTGAAAAGAGGGAAGTTATTCCAAAATTTGGGGAATATTGTTATGGTGTTTATTTGTTGGATTTGTTATGAAATATGAATAATTGAAAAAATCTATAGAAAACAGACATGTAATGTTTGTGCGTCCGGTTTTCATAAACCAGTTTATATTACGTTTTTAATTTCCTACGGATCCAATTGTGGCAAATCGTTGGATAAAAGTAAGCCGGGAATCGCAAGATGACTCCCACTGGAATCCAAATAAAAGCTCGATTGTGTGTCGATTCCAATCATTTTGAAGAAAAAGAAATTTGTATATCGAAATTTTTTTAGGAGAATTAAAAAAGGAGCTGTATCAGTAAGGTGTGTATTGAAATAGCGGTATTAATTCAATTATAAGTAGGGATGGGCCGAAATTCGTTTTACATTCGGTTTGACCGAATTTCGGCAGCTTGAGCCGAACTTTGACATTCAGCCGAAATTCGGTTTAAATGCCGAACATGCGGTGCAAGAAAAAAGTGAAATACCTACTTACACTATTTTGACTGAAGTTAATAGAAATCATATCTATCATAACCGTAATATAAAAATTGGCCTCTATATACTCATGGTCATTTATTTAGGAACATCTAAACCTTAACTTGCAATGTGATAAAAATTAAATAAAATTAGTTCTTGATTGAGTCTTTGCCTAATTAAATAGACATCAAATTAAAACAAAAATAAAATAAACTTATTATTTCTCTAAGAAACATCAGCAAGTAGTGCAACTGCTTAATTATAATGCATAACTTGAATAAAACACTTCTAAGGAACATCAGCAATTACAACTTTAATTTTGATTGATATCACTTTTATACGAATTAAACATTCTGAATTTAGAATTATGAAATGGTGATTTTTTTTTCAATCAAAGCTCTAAGAATCTATTCCTTTATCCAATTACTCATTAAAATTTACTAGAGGCAGGTTATGGTGTAAAAAAAGCCAAAAATTCGGCGTTATCAAGTCACGACGTCAATAGGTCACGACGTGTTGCTATTGAGAAAACGCGGCGAAATCAAACCAAACTTCGGCCGAATTTTTTGTTTTAACCGAATGTTCGGCCGAAGTTCGTATTTGATTTAAACCACATTCGGCCCATCCCTAATTATAAGAGTAATAGTAATAATGATTCAGACATTTGAATAATATTTTCTTCTTATTGGTTTTGGAAATGAACCGATCACCATGAAATTCGACATTACAGACTTATTTTGATACTGTCATATGCATGTACTTGCGGTAACGGAAAAAAACTAATATACTTTTTAAAACAGAAATCACGGGACAATGTACACACGGGATATTTGAAGTATCATGCAAGCATAGTTGAAATAACCAATTATATATTGTTGCAGTGGTTGTTTTTGCTGGATAGAAATTTTTCCACAAATGAACAAGGAGTAAGTTTTCAGTGCTATACAATTTTAGTTATCGCTAAAAGAGAAGAAGCGGCGCAGGAAACTTCCCAGCAACACATCTTTACTTCTTTATTATTGTGTACATATATTCGTAATTTTTTTATTGTAATAGGTCGGGGAAAAAGTCTTTTCGCATATAGTATGTATGAACTTGTAATAAGATCTCTTTGGCTATACTATTCGTATCTGGCTGGTTTTGGTATCATTAAAAAGTTTTAATTTTAAAGAAGACAATTCCAAATTCTAATTTGGAAAATGTGTGATTTTCATTTGTTTTTCTTATTGTTAAAATGAGTGAATCTAATGAAGAAATTTGATACATTTTAAAATTTTACTACAAAAAAGGTAAAAATGCAATACAAGGCGTGAAAAAATTTGTGATTTTTATGGACCTAATGCAGTATCTGTGAGAGTAGCGCAAATATGGTTTAAGCGTTTTTAATCCGAAAATTTTGATATCAAAGATGAACGTCGCTCTGGTCGCCCTGTTACGGACAAAATTGATGCCATTTTTGAAAAAGTGGAGCAAGATCGGCATATTAGTAGTTACGATGTAGCTGGAGAACTGGGAATTGACCACAAAACGCTTTTGGCGCATTTGAAAAAAGCTGGGTACACAAAAAAGCTCGATATTTGGGTGCCTCACGAGCTCACTAAAAGAAACCTAATGAACCGTGTACTCATTTTTGATTTTTTATTACGACGTAATGAAACCGAACCATTTTTGAAGAAGCTGATAACTGGTGATGAAAAGTGGATCACGTACGACAAGAACGTGCGAAAAAGGTCGTGGTCAAAGGCCGGTCAGGCTTCACAAACTGTGGTGAAACCCGGGTTAACTCGCAACAAGGTGATGCTCTGTGTATGGTGGGATTGGAAGGGCATTATTCATTATGAGCTGTTACCGCCAGGCAGGACCATCGATTCTGAACTGTACTGCGAACAATTGATGAGATTAAAGTAAAAAGTTGAGAGAAAGCGGCCGGAATTAATCAACAGAAGGGGTGTGGTTTTTCACCATGATAACGCTAGACCTCACACATCTTTAGCCACTCAAAAGCAAAAATTACGAGAGTTTGGCTGGGAGGTTTTAATGCATCCGCCGTATATTCCTGACCTTGCACCTGCAGATTTTCACCTGTTTCGGTGTCTGCTGAATTCCTTAGGCAGTGTCAGGTTAACATCACGAGAGGACTGCCAAAACCACATGTCGCAGTTTTTTGATCAGAAGCCCCAAAATTTTTATAGCAATGGGATCACGTCCCTACCTACAAGATGGCAAAAAGTTATCCAACAAAATGGCACCTACATACTTTAGTCAAATGTAAATAAACTTTATAAAAACACCTTTTGAATTTTTATATAAAATGCGAAGAAACTTTTTCCCCAACCTAATATTTTTAAGTAATACTAGATTGAATAAAGTAATTTGAATTAATAATTAATGAAAAAGCACGGTAGCGATCGCATTATTCATATTCGGTGCGGTCGTCTAGAATTTTTTTTGTTATATAATAAGTCTTGTTAGACAAATGTAGCATTACTAATTTTATAAACTTGTTTCCGTTTCCTGAAACGTTTTCTGGGATTTTGTTGCAGAGCATTTTCTTATTAGCATATTTTCTTCCACGAAACTATTTCAAACTATAACATACATACATCTTCATTAATTCCTTATAAAGAAATAATTTAATACATTAATATGTTAAAAAACAAATTTTAGTTTATAAAATAATCAAACCGAACTAGTTTGAATAAAAACTTTTGGATATGAATATTTTTATTATAATAATAGTCCTTTTCAAGTGGTTTAGTTGTTCTTAAGTTCCTGCACTAAACTATTCCGTGTACCTACCCCGTAGTTCCTAGTACTGATATAAATTTGGATTACACATAACACACCCAGTATGAACCCATCGAATCATACCAAGTCCACTATTACAAATGATTTCACTGATTTTTAACGCAGAATAATCTTTCAAGCATATCTAACTAGTCTTCTAATAACCTACATGAACATGTTGTGTAACACAAAAATAATTTGCCATTATGAATAGTTTTTTTAGAATTATTACATAAGTATTAGTAATTTACAGACATTTTATTGCGAACTAAAATTACTACATATACTAATTTTCTAAATAAATGAATTCATAACACATTTTAATGTGTTATGAATTCTTCTGAGTAATATTAAATTATAACTTATAAAGCGATTAAATCATAACGATCATTTAAACTTTTCACTTACATAAAAAATATTTAATTATAAAAAAATGGGGTAATATTTTTTAGCTGATATCCCGAAAAGACGCACCATTGATAGTTTTTCGAGAGTCAATATAGCAACGCTTCGCGTTTTTGATGCTGTTTTTGGCGGTGTTGTTTGTTAGCAATGCTCTCTCTAGACATGTTATATCTCAATGTATGTATGTTATAACATGTTACTCATCTAACATAAGTATTCAACACTGTTTTTTTTTCTTCTAAAACACCTAATTTAGTTAACTTTAGTACAGGATATGAAAAATTCTTCTAGCGAGCTTTCCATTTTTTCCTGGATAAGTACGGAAAATTCTATAATATATTAATTTTTGTTAAATTAATTTTAAAACCCTATCTCATTTCAATAAAATAAAAGAAAAATAAGTTAAAATAATAAATCACACATACACGGAGTTTTTGGCGGGAACTGAAAGGTGATGTTATGCCATGCAGTTTTACTTTCTAAAAATGTGTAAAATTACTTTAAAATTAACAATAGTTGTAGAATATTGATAGTTTTTGAGTAGTAATTATGTGTTTTTGTGAGTCTGAATTCTGTAAACTGTATGTAGGTACTGTTAACTATATAGTCAAATGTGGCCTCTCGAGTTTTCACAAGAACTCAGTTGAACGGCGCCAGTTGTAGCCTACAATACAACTGCGCTACTATACGAAGACTTATACATCAGAATTAGCTGTAAGGACTTAGGTTCCTTTGTGGCGAATTCTACTTACAACACCCTCCCCCCTCCCCACACCACACGCGCACACACACACGCACACGCACACGCACACGCACACACGCACGCACACACACACGCACACACACACACACCTTCTCAATGGTTTATCTGAGTACCAAATCAACTTGAATAGAATTTTGTTCGTAAAGTAGCCAGGAAATAAATTTAAAACTTTGATAATTGAAAATTTTGTATTTATTATTCAGTAATTACCTACATCGGTTTACGGATTAGCAAATAATCAATTACTCTGTCAGAAATAAGTACGGCGATTGCAGCCCCGTGGACTTCTTTCGTGGCGCGGGCCGTTAATCTATTTGAGAACCATTTAAATGGATTACTATTGTTTTTAATGAAATAAAAGTAATACTCAAAAGGTCTTATTCAAAAGAAAATGGGCTTGTCCGCATTCTGAGTTCCACACGAACACACTTACTTTTTTTACCAGGGGTAATCCGGCGGAGGACCTAAACAGCAACAAGGGCAGAAACTTGGGGGGATAATTCGTGATCCGTGTGTGGGACTCGCCAGATCGGGGGTGGCACTAGCATGCTCAGTCAGAACTGGAGCCATGCTATTGCCACTCTCCAGTTAGGGATACCCACTAAAACCCTTGGGTGTTCCGTCCTTCGCCTTATGCCAGGGTTACGGGCCCTAACCTAGCCTCTCCGCAGCCCTAGCAGGCGTGGGCCTCATGAGGCCACTTCCACTGCCGGGGGAATTTAAAGTTCCACACGAACACACTGCTTTAACCTTTGCGTAGTTTTGGTTCTTTAGTAATAAAATTGCTTTTGAAAAAATAGAGAAAATATTAAATTAATTGACTACGAAGTAACCAGACTTGCCGTAAATCCGGTTTAATGGGTCAGGCAATATTTGGTGACACTAAACCCTTAGCTATATTACCATTGATGTCTAGCAAGAATACGTTCATAGCCAGTGTTTAGCGTGACAGTAGCTGCATTAGGGCTGGGTTCGGTTACTACGATCCAAACCTGGCAAAGAGACTTAGAATCTCCCGAGGCCGGCGTAGAGTGGAGGCAGTTCGCCCACACCTGCTGCGATGAGTCACGCGGAAACACGAGACTCTGACCTTCATGATGACGCATATACTAATCGGGCACGGGTGCTTAGATAAATATCTGCATCAAATTGTGGGATGTCTGCCTTTCCCTCAATGCCGAGAGTGTGGCACACGAGACACTGCGCTCCATACGCTGGTCGAATGCGCTGTATGGCAACCTCAGAGGTTCGGGCTCGAGGCCATAGCAGGGCCGATCGATTCGCTGGGGAGCTTGGTTGAGGCCTTTCTTCATAACGACTATCACTGGGGGGCCGGCATCGGCTTTCTGCGAGGTAGTAATATCTCGCAAGGAAGCTGTCGAAAGAATGAGGGAGAGAGGTGCGCATGCGAACCCCGGACGCCAACGACAGTAAGGTCTCCAGAGGAGCAGATATGCGCAAAATCTCCTCAAGATGAGGTGGATCTAAACTTTTGCTGGTGAAGTGGGTCACTCTGCTTGTCGGGGTGATTCAAGCCTTGTTGCGCGGATGAACATGGGTACCTACGTTCAAAACCTTATTTCCTTTCACCTCAAGCGCAGGCATATGGGACGCTGGTTCAGGTTCAGTGGAGTAGTTGAGAACGTCTGTGTCAGAGTCCCATACATGCTGTGCGGCGCTTAATCCCAGCGTGTAAGGTCTAACCCCCACAAAGGAGCCAGTATGGTATGAAATGTAATCCCTGCGTTGTCCAAAAAAATGGCTGGGTTCGGTTGGGATACGGTCCAAGTGCGCACGGCATAAAGAGACGTCCCTCCATGCCTCTAATGCCGCTAAATACAAGCTATAAGAAGAATATTACCTCTTAAACGTTAAGCTGGTGAAGCTCTAGCTGCTTGCTACTTGATCAAAAGCAAATTTCTACATGTGTGAAATGGAGAGTAGAAAGAGGATGTCGTAGAAATTTGGCCAGGGCACCGATTATGTTAAAACCGGCGCTGCAATATGACGTTGACTGTACTTTCCGAAAGAATCAGATATACGGAAGAAGCAACAGAGGTTAAGCTTTTATAATGTCGTAATGAAACCCACTGAAATTTAACGTGTCGACGACGGAATATTTGAATTACAACACTATAAATCCCACATCCATGTGCGTAGCCGAACTCTTGTTATTCGTGACATCAAAACTCCAATTAATGTAGAATGCTGCGGGGAATATGTGAAATTACGCGGAGAGAGCGCATTAGGTGTACACCTAGATCCGCAGCAGTTTCCATGTCCATGACATACTAGACAAACAGCATAAGAGCCGCTTACACTGGTATGATCAAATTTTACGGAAACCGACAACTTATGTAAGGAACAAATGTCTAACAGCCTCCACAAGATCCCCGTAAGTCCAAGAAATGTTTAAATGAGGTCGGTGAAATGCATTCGAATGGACTCAAAATGAGCGCAGCTGTAGATCGTGTACAATTAAGGATAAAAGTTAGGCAAGCGGTAACCGAGATCCAGAATGGAACGATGTAAATAGGAGTGCGGTATAGATATGAGACACTGTTGTTTATTATTTGAGATATAAAGTGAAATTTGGATGGTTATAAAAAAATCCACGAAGGTTAAGGTCGTTTCGCTTCGCTGCCGCCTGAGCCTTCTAACTTATGTTTAAAAAGTTTGAATCTGTTCATAGTAAATAAAAGGGGTTCCATAATTAAATATACCCCACCCTAAATAGGGTCTAACGATCCGATGATGAATCAACATAATGTGCAATAAAATGCGAAACAAAAAAACATTTACTTTCTAATCTTTACACGATTTCCTTCCGAGTGAAGATAAGAAGCGTTGTGATATTATTTAGTTTGTGGACAAAAAAACCAGCAATGTTGTTGGCATACAAAATAAGCGCGTTGTTCCAAAATAGGTACTATGCTAATTAACCAAATCTTTTAATTCTAACATAGCTCATATACATGTATGAGCAACATTATATAATCCTTGCTCATCATACTTTATCATCACAGTGCATGCAATTGGCAATTTGATAGTATTGTTACAACTTAGGCTCCGACAAACATAAATTCCACGTACAGATCTGTAAAAGCACATTTTATTACCTGTCGGCATTTGAACTAATTGTAATCCTTTTATTATCGTCTTCTTTTATTCACTTTATTTATTGGCATACGTTTCTAGTTTTGTGGAGAACAGCCTATTGTCCTATTGTATTCGTTTATGGCCGCTCAAGAGCATCATTAGCCACGTATTGCGGATTATAAATACAAGCTAATTCTAGGAAATTATGTCGACGTTGCCGGGTGGGCACATTTGCAATTGTGAAGTATAAAACAATGGCCTGATTGAGAGAGGGGGTCAGTTGAGCTACAACTACGATCTAGGCGTGACGTGTGGACGGACTTTGCGCGTTTTATTGAATTACGACCTTCTACGTTATGTTTGGATTTGTTGTGTTCGGTTATATTTGCAACTGTGTTATACGTGTTTGTATAGTTCTAATAAACTCTATAATAATTCTAACAGCATTTTAATTCGAATCCCGCAAACTCGTAACAGTATTTATTCTATCCATTTATTTACAAGGTGTACATCGGAGGGATGATCTATGAGAATTCTACCGCAGCACATAAAGTTCATTAATTTAATTAGATCTAGTAAAAATACACTATTTTATTGTAGATAGGTAAAAACTTCTGGTGTTTGTTGCGGTATGTTCCAATAGTGTTAATTATTTACTAGATTTTAAAAACGTATTGTTACATACCGTCAAAGATAAGCCGCACAGCCTATTGTAAGCGCAGCTTATTGTCCTTTCTCGGATTAGAGAATCCTCCGTCTTTTGAATTTGTAGTTAAGAAAAACATGCTATTGTCTTTTTACTTGTTTTATAACCATTATTAGCGTCGAACTATAATCCCTATTGTTATTGTATTCGACTTTGTGGACGTTCGCAGGTGTGCAAATTAAATTTCTTAGAAACCTTGTGTGCGCCTCCAATTCCTTTGTACTGTGTAGTTAGTATAAGACGAGGCTCGAATGAAGGGGAGGCCAGTGAAGCGACGACCACGAAGCGAGTAAGACGTTGTCTAGTACTCTCGATTAGCGATATAAACGACGGACTTTGTGCGTTCGAATTGTATTGAATAGTGCAGTGTGAACAGGTTGCATCCAGTTTTATTTGTAATAGGTTGGAGAAAAAGTCTTTTCGCATATAGTATGTATGAACTTGTAATAAGATCTCTTTGGCTATATCATTTGTATCTGGCTGGTTTTGGTATCATTAAAAAGTTTTAATTTTAAAGAAGACAATTCCAAATTCGATACATTTTAAAATTTTACTACAAAAAAGGTAAAAATACAATACAAGCCGCGAAAAAAATTTGTGATGTTTATGGACCTAATGCTGTATCTGTGAGAGTAGCGCAAATTTGGTTTAAGCGTTTTCAATCCGGAAATTTTGATATCAAAGATGCACGTCGCTCTGGTCGCCCTGTTACGGACAACGTTGATGCCATTTTTGAAAAAGTGGAGCAAGATCGGCACATTAGTAGTTACGATGTAGCTGGAGAACTGGGAATTGACCACAAAACGGTTTTGGCGCATTTGAAAAAAGCTGGGTACACAAAAAAGCTCGATATTTGGGTGCCTCAGGAGCTCACTGAAAGAAACCTAATGAACCGTGTACTCATTTGTGATTCTTAATTACGACGTAATGAAACCGAACCATTTTTGAAGAAGCTGATAACTGGTGATGAAAAGTGGATCACGTACGACAAGAACGTGCGAAAAAGATCGTGTTCAAAGGCCGGTCAGGCTTCACCGACTGCGGCGAAACCCGGGTTAACTCGCAACAAGGTGATGCTGTGTGTATGGTGGGATTGGAAGGGCATTATTCATTATGAGCTGTTACCGCCAGGCAGGACCATCGATTCTGAACTGTACTGCGAACAACTGATGAGATTAAAGTAAAAAGTTGAGAGAAAGCGGCCGGAATTAATCAACAGAAGGGGTGTGGTTTTTCACCATGATAACGCTACACCTCACACATCTTTAGCCACTCAGCAAAAATTACGAGAGTTTGACTGGGAGGTGTTAATGCATCCGCCGTATAGTCCTGACCTTGCACCTTCAGATTTTCACCTGTTTCGGTCTCTGCAGAATTCCTTAGGCAGTGTCAGGTTAACATCACGAGAGGACTGCTAAAACCACTTGTCGCAGTTTTTTGATCAGAAGTCCCAAAAATTTTATAGCAATGGGATCACGTCCCTACCTACAAGATGGCAAAAAGTTATCCAACAAAATGGCACCTAGATACTTTAGTCAAATGTAAATAAACTTAAAAAAAACCTTTTGAATTTTTATATAAAATGCGAAGAAACTTTTTCCCCAACCTAATATTTGTTTTATACGTGTTTGTACAGTTCTAATAAATTCTACAATAGTTCCAATGGCATTTTTAATTCGAGTCCTGTAGCTCGGAACAGTATGATTGCAAAAAGTATCTTCATTATCATCATTTGAATGTTAATCTGAGCATTAAATTCTGGTTTCGTTCGGATCATCCTTTCGACTGCTTTATAAAATTCTATTTTTTATTCAATTATAATTTAGTTAAGTTTTTAGCATTTAATTTGTTAATTGATCATTTAACCGTATTTTAAAATTCATGAAAATAAGTGTATAAAATTTGAAAAACTTTATGAATAATAAAATAACTGTTTTAAGAAAAAAATAATTTGATAAAAAATGCCATTTATTTTATAACATTACGGCTTAGATCTGTACATATATATATGTATACTTAAGTTTTCTTCTTTAATTGGAACTATAAGAATTTATTTCTATTTTTTTTTCTTTAGATGATAGGGCTTACAATGTATAAATTCAGTAAAAATATATTTTTCAATACGTTTGTTCAAAAAATGCTTTTATAAAACCTATATACGTTCTTCGAAAGTTAAAAATTATGCACCACACAACGGAACGTGCTGTAAAATGGGTACTTAGGTGAAAAGAATATATAAGAATTCCCCCAAAGAGTTTCGCATTAGGACACTAGATAAGCTGAATAATCGAACCTCCTTGAAAGCGCTTTTGATCAATACATTTGTCTCACTTAGATAGTGTTACGAGCTACAGGACTCGAATTAAAAATGCCGTCGGAACTACTATAGAATTTATTAGAACTGTACAAACACGTATAAAACAAATACAAATAAAACTGGATGAAACCAGTTCACACTGCACTATTCAATACAATTCGAACGCGCAAAGTCCGTCGTTTATATCGCTAATCGAGAGATCTAGAAAACGACTTACTCGCTTCGTGGTCGTCGCTTGACTGCCCTCCCCTTCATTCGGGCCTCGTCTTATACTAACTACACAGTACAAAGGAATTGGTGGCGCACACAAGGTTTCTAAGAAATTTAATTTGCACACCTGCGAACGTCCACAAAGTCGAATACAGTAACAATAGGGATTATATTTCGACGCTAATGATGGTTATAAAACAAGTAAAAAGACAATAGCATGTTTTTCTTAACTACAAATTCAAAAGACAAAGGATTCTCTAATCCGAGAAAAGACAATAAGCTGCGCTTACAATAGGCTGTGCGGCTTATCTTTGACGGTTTGTAATAATAGTATAGAGAAAATGAGACAAAATATGTAGTTCTAATTTTCACCACGTGCATGTGACTCCATTTAGAAATGCGCGCCATTTTCATATTAGAAACGTCAAAGATTGCTGCGACTTTCTGACTGATATTTTGTTTGTTTCATTACCTATTTTACTATTTTTATGCAAATGTGTTGAAAAACGTAGGTATGACACACGTGCGGTTGTTGGTTTCTACAAACTTATGACTTGTGCTATGATAATGATAATGGATTTTACTTATGGTAAGCCCTCGACTTCGTCTCGGGCTTACAGTCATCTGTCAGTTTGTAAAATCCAACTTGTCGCGTTAGTATCATAAGTAACTAATTAAAATCATTTTTTTATCAGGTATTCAAACAGGTCCTTTTTAACCTCAAGCTAAGCAAGGTACGCTTGTGTTAGGGATAATATACAATAGATAACCCTGAGGCCGATCCCAAATAACCAGATCATTGTCAATAACGGGAATTTGGTGTAGGAAATCTATCATGCCAGGCATCGAGCCCCGAGCCTCTGCGCTGTAATGATAGGTCGGCAAAGGTTTACCCCACTCAGCCACAGAGGCCGTCAAAGTAAATTAAAGAACCTTACATGAAAAAAAAGGAAAATAAATGACCTATAAAAATGTTGATAGATATGAGAAATGAGGAAAGTGGAATTTCAGTAAAGTACAAGACTTTAGTGAAATTCCACTTTCCTTATTAATTAATTGTTAACAAGCTATCACACAAGAGTTTAATGTCCAAATAAACTTGTTGTCATGTTTGAACAAATTCCTTGAAAGTCCGAAATATTAATTCGCGTGAACTTCAATGGCTGTTGTTAGACAAAACCTGCGTCGCACTGCTATTTTCTCGTTACTTTCGCACGTTGTTATCCGTGGGGGAACGGAGAAAGAATACTAATTCTTGTGGTGGGGAGGCCTGTCGTAAGAGACAACAAGAACCCGCAGCCAGGTGACAGGACTGTTACTCCTCTGGAGGGCTACCCTTGGTCTAGACTAGATGCCGCCATAATAATCTTTCTGTCAGGTGGGACGTTAGCCTGTCTGCTGTACTCCCGTAACATAAAAAACTCCATATTTAACCTTATTCGTAGAAAATAGAATAAGTACCTAGTTTAAAGCGGCAATTTTAAATATATAGTAACTATGTATGTAATTTATGTGTATATTGTTAAATTGTATGTATATCCATTTAAAACTTTTTTGCCTTCTCTTCGTTTTCTGCACTATCTACATTGGCATATTAGCTAAGAATTTCCTTTATTTTGGGTTGCCTATAAGAACATGTCATTGTTTGTTCTGGTGTGCAATAAACTGCTGTAATATATCCTGAAAACAGCTGAGCGCACTGTAGTTCTAAGTAAACTAGACTGGAAAGAAAATTTCCTGAATTTACGACATGTGCACCTTTAATGGTTTTATTATTACTGGGACTATCTGCGTTTGTGTTAAAATTTTCGGCTTCGGCCAAATGCGTTTTATTTGAAGCGTTAAAAAATAACGTCGTTAATGCATAGCTACATTAGAGTATATATATACGTTATCTCTCAATATTTAACGTCATTAATAATGTCGCATGACACCCATCACCACATGTGCGTAAAAAGACCTATTATTTTAATTAATTAACTTTAACCCAGATGAAGCCGCACCATAAGATATATTATTTTCTAGTTGAAGATTGCAACTCAGCAATCTAAATTTTCTTTATTTAAAAATATTACAGAGTAATAAAATGTAAGGAGGAAGGAATATGACCGTAATATTGGCAAACAAGCAGTACAATAGGTCATCTTATCGCTAATACCGATATCTTACAGACAACTTTTGAATGGGATATATCTACAATATATGTTGTGATGGTAGTTCAGAAGTCAACAATATTTCTGTTTTCTTTAGCATTGGCAGAGATAGTATGTGCCAAGTGTAATGTGATTTAATTAATATCCATTCTCCTTTTCTTTACTTTTGCGATCTGCACAATAGTTATGTCTTTTCCTTGCAAATTTCTCTATTCTAGGACATATCTACTGTAACGCTACAAGTGATCCTGTCATAAGTACAGGAGCAAACTTTGTACTTGTTTTTCACCTTATCAACTCTCGTAATAAACATCCGTTTTATCAGCATGTACTATGGACAGGTCTTATAACAAAACAAATTTTAATTTAAAATATACATAGTATTATTATATTATATTATATTATTATTAATTATTTTAATATAAGAACTCATTACAAGTGAGGAAAGCAGAAAAAAGTATGATTTACATGTGTTTATATTTATACATTAGATAGTACGATAGCCATGGGCATCGTTGATGGTGCATCACCACGTCCAGCAGGGTAACCCATCATTGACGCACTACACACACATAAATAAAATATATTTAAGCTATTTCACATTTGTCCACAATGTATCATGTCAAGTAAGACCGAGTGTATATTTTGAGATGATTTTGAAACCAAGTAATGTTCATTGTATACATTAACGGTTTAATTCATATTGAGATAGAGTAAGTTTGTAGACTTCTTTAAAGTTCGTAAGTAAGCCTACAAACTTACTTTAACTCGATATAAATAACATATTGTAAAATGTATAAGTTATTATTGCATAACAGCTTTGTTTAATAATTACGTACAATACAGTAGGCAATGTACCTAGATAATAAAACTACGTTTTAACGGTTTTAAGCGCGGTAATTTATTTGATTTTTATTATTCCGACGTTCTGTAAATAATAACCATAAACAAAATTAAAATGAACAAGTTGGCGGTAGACTAAATAAAACTTTAACAATACTCATTGACACTTGACATCTTTGTCTTCCGTGATCACGGCTACTGAAAAGTGGTCGAAACGTCGGAATAACAAAAATCAAATAAATTACCGCGCTTAAAACCGTTAAAACGTAGTTTTATTATGTATACATGTCGCGAAAACTTAAGAAAATATTAAATGTACCTAGATGTTAAAAAAGTGAGCGGAACTAAATTACTTATGCAATAATATAATTTATCTATAAATATGAAATACCCCAAAAACTACATATAAATAAATAAGTAAGTAGATATATTATAAATAACAACTTGTTGAAAAATAACAATTTTCTTCCTTCAGATCTTCGTAGCAGAATTTCGTTGATTTGGGAACAAAATCAGCTTTCACAATGATCTCAGAATATGGAACAATCTGTCAAACCATTATGAAAACCAGTTTCGTAATTCCTTTTTGTTTTTCTGGTATTTTCTTAAGTGTTCTTTTTTTTTTCTTCTAGTGATTCTTCGATCTTCTCTTCAAATACAGCAAATTGTTATAACCAATTATAATGTGCAAGATGTCGTTTTGCTTTAATGAAACAAACGTTCTCGTCTGTGTTATAAACATCAATTAGATTGGAATTCAACGTATGTGGTGTTGAACGTGGTTGGAGGCAATGGAGGAATATGAATGGATTTGTCATCGCTCGATTGGCTGAAGTATGCGCTGGGATGGCTAGTGACGCGCGCGCCGGGACGCTCCCATTAGCCGCATCACTGCCAGCTATATGACATCATGCTGACTCACTGGCTCGTATTGCTCGCTCTCCCAACGATGCCTCTTTCCCTAATTAGTACTTTTCCGCCACCATCTGTAACACAATGTCATTTTGGTTATTGTTCGTATATGCAACGTCAGTGGATGATAACATTTTTAATAATATTTTATATGGGCAAGTATTAATGAGTTACCTAATTGGCTAAATATGGTATGGTGGAGTAAATCGACTAAGATAGTAGTAGCCGTGCGTGGGGCCTACGATGCACAATGGAGCAAGCGATACGGGCACACCCACACCACGAGTCAGCACTAATTAGGCAAGGCGGAAAGTTCGTCGTCACCCGTGGCCACAAAAGGTACGCCACAAGCGCCTTCGGCCTTGCAGGGGCGGCTGCGCGGGAGTTGCTTCTGTCATATGTTATTTCAATTACTTTACGAAATTCGTACCATATATAGAAATAATTTGTATTGAAAGTATCTTAACAATCTTAAGGGACTTGTTGATGAATTATTCCTATTACCTGAATATTATAAATTTGTACATTTATTTATTTATTTTATTTAGCACTAGTCGCGATAACTTAGAAAATACTATGTATATGCCGTTTTATTTTGGGTAAAAATATGATTTAAATTTGGTTTTTTGTTTTATTAATAATAATTGTGTGCGTTGTTGTGAGTGTCGCTTGTACGTACATATTTTTTTATGTACATACATTTGCTGTTTCTTTTTGGGGTAAAATTTATTCTTGTTCCTTTCTAGGGAGATTCAATTTTTTTTTGGTTTGCGAACTGGCCAACTCAGCTTACTTTGAAACAAAACTAGAACACAGATAATATGGTTGCTGACTGGCCTTCTTGGAGCGAACACAGCATGCATTATATATATATTATTATACATTGAGTACATAGTAATTTGGAAAAAAGAAGAAACAAATATATAATGAAGTTAAATAAATAATATAAAAAGGAGTGTGAAACTTCTTGATGTGCTTAACCGATGCATTGAAAATATCGAGCTCATGGCAGATATTATTGTAGGCCAGTACAAAGACGGTAGAGTGGTGAGTGTTGACCATAGAGATCTAGTTTAGTCTACCTTTGGTTTCAGTGATCTGAGGTGTTGACAGTAGACAGTGCGACATGCTGGTAGAGCGAATATTTTACGATTATGCAAACGGCATCCAGCTCGTGGTACAGCGAATTTTAGTTTGTCGAGAAGTTCGGGGCTGTCAATTTTGCTGTTTAAGAGTTTATAAAGAAATAGAATATCTGTAGTCTTGCGTCGCAACTGCAGTGGTACTGCTTTGTAGTATTCTAATCTGGAATCGTAACTATGTAGACTACGGCAGCGATTATTAGCGTATGTAAGGTGGTAAAGAAACTGTTTTTGTAGTTTTCCTAATCTCTGTACATGAACAGTGTAAGATGGGTTCCAAACTGGGCTACAATACTCAAGTAAACTGCGGACATACGTATTAAATAGGATAATGGGTACTTCAGGCTCTTTGAAAAGTTTAGTTTGTTTTATAACAAAACCAGTCAATCTAGAAGCTTTTTTGGTACTAAAATCAACGTGTTCTCTGAAATCTAACTTTTTGTCAACAATCACTCCCAAATCTCGAGTACTAGAGACTTCCTCGTCTGGTGTGCCGTCAATAAAGTATTTTGGATCAATTGACTCTCTTTCTGACTTTTTCTCTTTTTGTGTTTATGTATGATCCTTATTGTACTACTGAACTATTTCCTGCGGCCGGGCAAGGTACTTCCGTCTGGATGGCTACCACCCCTGGTCTAGAGTATGCGGCCATAACAACCTTGAGTTGTGTTTTGGCATTAATGGCCAGGTTCCAGTCTCCCTTTAGAGAGCGGCAGCACATTGGTGTTACAAATCTCCATAGGCTATGGTAACCGCTTTCTATCAGGTGACCGTCGGCCTGTATGGTGAACTCATGCAATAAAAATGATAACATATTTCTAAATACTATTCTATACCATTACCTTTACGTATTATTATAGGTATATCTATTTGTTAATACTATGTTATTAATATAATATACTAGTTCTTATACATTTATAGCGTTTTTATCACCTGTAGTTTGTGTCCGTTGGAATAGTCGGTGCGGTGGCTGGGGCGCCCAAGACGCTGCGCTGTTGCGGAGGGCGCAGGTGCGAAGAGGCGCGCTGGCGCTGACGTCACGTCCGGCGCGGTGGCGCGGGAGCTCAATGGGCGCGCGCACTATGTGGGCCACACGTGTCACCGCTCCCCGCTCACCCCGCGCGCCCCCTCCGCACCCGCACCCACAATCGCAGTTCTAATTGCTGACAACTATGGGAAATAGCGCAAATGTGTTACTTTTATCGCGGAGCATATTTACTTTTGTGATAATGACGAATGTGGCTGGCGTTTTTTGATACACATTTATTGTTGTTGTGGCGCAACACTAGCTCAGTGGTGCGGCACTAGCTTCGCGTCTGCGCCTGAGTTGTTACTTTTCATTTGTTTTTCTTCGTTTATATGGACACGAAAAAATATGTTGACATATTTGTAAACTCTATTTAAATAATAATTTTCCAACTATTATATAATATACGTTAAATTGTATATCACCCATTGTTATCCACCTTAAAGTTTTTTCTGACTAGATATCTCGATGTGTGCAATAATAGAATTTTCATAATTATTAAAGGCCTTCACTGAAACAGACATTTTTCTATTGGTGTAAATGATATGAGAAGAACATGACAATAGTTAAATAAAATTTAATATCGTCATTTTGACAAACATTCTTCATGACTGTAGGTAGAGTTGCAAGTTCAGCAAGCAGCAAGCATGTAGGTCGACATATTTATTACCTATACACACGAAGCTTTTGCGACCACCTTTATTATGCGTACCGCAAAGGAGTGCATAGCCTCATGGCCGAAGTATTTCCCGATACCTATAAACGGTGTCTTCAAGTCTTGTGTGACTAGAAGGTACCCGTCTACGTAAGAGTGCCCCATTTTAGACCATATCTTCGCCTATTATTAGGCGAAATCATGATCAAACGAGAAGCTATACTACAATAAAAAAGCAGCGTAGTAATCTACATAAGTCTGGCTGAGTTCTTTTCCAAAAACAAGTACCTATTGACGAGAAACATGTAATGCCATACATAAACAAGAACGTAAAGCGAAGATCGGCAGATGCCACAACGTAGACAAGAGACAATGGACTTAAAAACGGAATTTAGCGCGTGAGGTGACGAAATGAGCTCCCAGCTCCGCCGGCGGACGGCGCGACATGTATGTAGGGCGGCTATCGTGCCGACTATTGATAGTATGGCGGTGCATGGATTGAACGGCGGCGGCGAAACGGCTGGACGGAGCAACCACGACAAACGCTGCGGCGGCGGCAGCGTGTGCTGTGCACCAAAATATAAGCAGTTTTACTAAATTTGTTAAACAGAACTTATTTCAAAAGGTAACTGTCTGGTCTTAATCTGATATATAATACAATGAATAGTGTTTTAAATACATTGATGAATTTTGAATACATCTTTATAAACATATGTAATCCAATGTATTACCATGTCATTATTTCTCGATGTTTTAAAACTCAATATGGTTTGACAGAGTCTAAACTTTAAACAAATTCTATGACAATTAATGTAATAATGTTTTAATAAGATGAAATAATTAATGAAGTCATCTGTGTCGTTACGGAGCGAGTATGTGGTAAAATAATAGAAGATCGTGTAGTCGGCGCACCGGGTATGCAGTTATAGAGATAGAAAAGGAATTCCATGGCCCTAACGGTGAGTTATTTCGCCGAATACACAGCGGCCGCAACGTGAATGGCCGCGAGATGCAGCGGAGGCTGCGCAGCGCGCCCCGCAGCCTGTGCCGCCCCGCGCCCTCCGCGCATTCCGCCGAGTGCGGTGGAGCTAGTCGCTTGCGCAACCTCCGTCGCCGCATTCCATTCATAGCGGCGCGGACGCGCGGCTCAATAAACGGAACAGTGCGGTCGGGCTAGCCGAGAGACCGTTGCGGCTGCGGTGGGTAGCCCCTTGCCGCTGGACGGGTGTTCTCCGCCTAGCTACTGCCCTCAAGTTTCCGGAATAATGAAACAAGCGCGGTTTTTGAAAATTTAGAGTGTTACGGCACATTTCTTCTTGAACGTCACGGCGGTCGGTCGGTGTGAATTCCGTCGGACGTTGACCCACGTCGCCATTGCTTTCTCCGAGTCGCTGTTTGCTATTGGAACGAATCTATTAATTGGAGAAACTCAGTTCACACATGAGCGTGGAAAGTAGACCGATGAGCTTTAACTCTCCGACTCGCAAAGTGGTAAAGCGACCGGTGAGCATCTTTCAAAAGGAACCACAAATATTGTGTGTTACTTCCACGGAGCGGAACCTATACAAATCGTGATGTGCTAATAGAACGTTTACATTTCTAAAATACTACTACTAATAAGTAAACCCAATCAGTTTAAACAAATTATAGATATTTAATTAATGTATTCATGCATTATACCGAATAGATCGAGTTATAATTCGTTTTTATGGTACTTATATTTTGTATGCACACATGGCAAATTGTACATAAGTATGCATATTTAATTAGGAAATATTGACATCATAATGCATATTAGCCCGATGCTCGAGTGCAGCGAGAGAGCCCCCGGCAACGAATAGAGCGTGCGGCCGAATGCCGGAGGCTGCATCGCTCTCCCCCGCCGCCCGCAGGTGAAATGTCACCAAACAGCATTCCGAAATATTTGAAACGACCTTTATGGCGCGAAAGAAAGTGGCCGGGGCGCGGGGCGCGGGGCCGCGCGACCGTGGGACAGCGGCGCGCGCGCCAGTCGCACGGCGCCCCCCCGCCCGCGCGCCGCCGCCTCCCGCATTCCAGCGCGCCTCCCTCCGAATTTATTCAGGCGCGACCCAGCACTGCGTTGCACTACGCCGCTATCTTCGTGCGCTACCCGCTCCGCTCGTTATAGGGCCTCAGTCTGCCTCCGCACCATACCGAACGACGAGCTCAACAGCTTCTACAGATTTTATACATCTCGACATTCAAGTATAATGTCAATATGCAATAAATCAACGACATGTTGCAAATATATTTCTGTATTGGATTTTTACCAAATCAGCACGTGCTATTTCGTATTGGTTCATTAACTATACTAAATTTTAATAAATTACATATAAATTTCTTAAAAATTAATTTAAAAATGTTTCAAATATTTAACATCAAATAATGGGGTAAGTTTGATTACTAGGTCCATATTTTTCGTTTTCAAAGACGAAATTTTCTCAGAAAAGACATCAACGCGTCTAAATTTTGATCACCTTTGTATTAACCCTAATTCCGTTGAACAAACTTTACAATAATAAAAGAGATGATTACTGTTCAAAAAGTACCTTATACGTGATAATGGTATACATTAAAGTACGATGATGGGGTAAACGTGATGTAGCGGTGGTGAAGTGTGCAGACGCTGCACTCGGTAGTCGTAGAAAAAAAGCCACCGCGAGCGCGATCGCGACTGTGGACAGCGAGAATAAAACGCGAAGGCGTACGCGACGCGGTGTCGCAAATAGCCCGTGACGCGGCGGACGCTGCACTTTCGCGCGGTCATGTGCCCGGCGCCGAAGCCAGACGCTCGTAATCGCTCCTCTATTTAAAAACGTCGCCGACGACGCCGCCGGTGGCGGGGAATGTGCCTGCGACAATGCACGGGCGTCAACGACCGTTCGCAGCGGAAGCGACACACTTCCAGCCCGGAAACATACGCCCGCACCCGCGCCTTAAGGGACCGCACACTCTCTATTTATAAACCGCAGGGCGCACGTTGTCGCTCATGAGGGAGTATGATGTAATATGCTTATTTCAGATCCTATCCCTTTATCTTCGAGCATATGCTCCGCATAATATCCGCCCGGTATAATGGCTGCGTCGAAGTAACATTAAAGACGCACTTACACGATTATCCTAATATGTATCAGAGAAAGAATACCAGGCCACATTTTTTATATCCACAAAGATAAGTAAATGTTGAGATGACGAATAAAGATAAAGTCAGTGGGACCATATTTATTGACGCGTAGTGCCGAGTGTTTCACAAAAGAAACGAGCAGTGTAATAACTCAATCTGGAGGGAGCGAGTGGCGTGGCGAGCGGGGCGCAGCGGCTCCCGGCGAGGCGCTGCGCAGCGCCCACCGGTCCGTTCCGGTGGCGCGCACCTTGCTCATTAACGAACGAGCAGGTAAGGAAAGTCCAAGGGCCCACCGGAGATAAGGTCAATAAATGCGCGGCTCTCTGGTTCATAATTAATAAGTGGACCGCGATACTATCTCAGGGCAATTACCGAAATACATTGGGTGTGCACATAGCATCAGAAACTCGTTATGCGTTACATAATCAATTAAAATCTTCAATTTGCCTTTAATACAATATATACTTCAATGTTGGCATATTCGCTATGACGAAATCTGCCATCTACCGTCTTGTTAAATAAAGAACGAGTGCTATAATGTCGCATGTTTAGGGTTATCTAAAATAGTGTGTCTCGAACATTGTCAAAGTATTATACATTATGCAGAATAATTACCACGAGATCTATATCTTGCGGTAATTGTCCTATTTTCCAGGATCAAAAGTATTATTCTGTATAACGGGCCAATTTCTGACACCCAGACTCTAATAAATAACATAAAGTTCGTTTACAAAATTAACCAGGCCAGAAACCGAACCTGGAGCTTCTGCGTTAGTTAGCATAGATTTTTTCTTTTGTGAGTGTATGGTCCAACAAAACGCTGCTTTTGCTGTCGCTGCGGCCTACTTAGGCTATTTTAATATATTAACACTCACAATTATTTCATAGGTGAGTTGCTAAAATTCGTAATATACTATTTCAACTGCCACTTAGTTGAACCGGCCACTCCAGGGACAGGGCAACACTACTAATAATGCTATAATAATGTATATATTTGGATATATAATATTAATATGTATTATTATCTATTTTCTTTTTATTTATCTTAATTATATGTATTGTGTAATATCTATGTATCCTATTAATTTCATGTATTTGATTTGCACACCACCGTCATACACTCTCGATTCCTTTCACACGATCCACAGCCCGGGTTGTCTGGAACAGATCGCTCTAAAGCGATAAAGCCGCCCTTTGTTCCCATCTTGACACGAAATGACTGTAAATGATTTACTTTATATTTATGTGGTGAACAAAATGATGAATGATTTTTGTATCTATCTATCTACTACTTCAAGAATAAAACCCTGAAATTACAAGATGTATTTCTTTGTCCCCCTACTACAAAAAACATCAGCAATGACTGCTAACATCCGCCACTACCATCAACTACCTCTGCAAGTACATAAACTGTACAGCGTTCACTAATTTTTCATGGACGTTAATGGAGGAAACGTCTTCGAATTAACAACTATAGTTCGTTCGCTTTAAGAATGCAATGAGTCATCAGTGCAACTGCAGGGTAAAGGTGTCTTCACAGTGGTGTTAAAATTCAAACAAATTATATTTTTAAAGATCAAGTTTAATGAATTTAAAAAATGCACTTAAAAGTTAAATCAAATCCCAAAAAAGTCAAAATCAAATCCCAGCTCAAGCATTATTTTGTGACGTGTGGTACATTTAAACGTTGGAATATCTTCATCAGCTTCACAAATTGTCATAATTTTATTTAATGTCGGGTAGTTATTATTTAAATATATTGAGTGTACTTTTCTCCTTATAGCACATTTCTTTAATTCATCGAATTTATCACTCATAGACTTCCTGGCCCTTTTTTTCACTGGCGATTTCAATGCATTATTTCCTTTTTTTCACTAAGAATACTATAAACTGTTGTCTCGGACACACCGCATGCATTTGCTGTTTTTTGTACTATGCTGTCCACAGTCACATTTAAATCAGACTGTTTAAAATACTTAAATACATTGTAAATTACTTTTCTCACTCCAATATGAATTACCGGACCGCTTTTATTTTTACGAATTGGTGAGGTATTCATTTTTTTAAATATAAATCAGTAACACAATTACAGGACACAACCGTCGTGTTCGAAGCTATGCCTTCAACTGGTCGCTGTGAACTTGACCTTGTAATTTGAAAAGATTTGATTGGTTAGGGGGCTGGGCTAGGCCGGTGAACAATGATGACTCACTGCATTCTTAACGCGAACGAATTATAACATTGAATACGGAACGAATGCCAAAATTTGAATTTTTAAAACGAATAATGGTCACGACCGTGTGTTCCCGTGTGCTAGCGAGTTGTTCCAGTTGTCAAATGTGGCGGAGACGACACGGGCACTTCGGAGCTTGCCTTTGCGTTTTCTCAGTACCGCGTCCCGCATTTTAATGCGTTGTAATTATGTCGGACATTCTACTTTTTAAACTGTTAATCACGACCACGCATATTATTAAAACACGACACGACTTAAAGATTTCCTTAGTGACTACTTGCGGTTTCGTCCATCGGGAAGTAGTTGCGTATAAATTCAGATTCATAATATTGGCATAGAAGAAGTTTAATAGAATCGACAACAGCTTAGTAAAAAACGTAGCTTTGAAAATACTTGAAATCCTATTAATCTACAAAAAGATGGCGGAACAAACTTTTCTTCTCTTGCGTTTTGTGTACAGCAAAACATCACTGAACTTTCAATATTTTTCATTATTTAATTAATACATTTTACATACAACCAACCATTTTTTACCAAATTAGTCAAAAATTAAAATTACAAGACAATTAGGGCTAAATTTTCGACTCTTCCTAAAATGATTTATATATCAGAATTAATAACAGCCTATAATAATCCCACTGCTGGGTTCGGACCTCCTATTTATTATAGTGGAACATATAGTTTATCCGCTACGCTTGTCCAAAGTCGATTGGCGGGTTTGACACATTGGCGATTTCGATGATCAAGTTTCATCACGATATTTTCCTTCACTGTTAGCACTTGGTAATTGTAACAATATGTAAATTAGGTTCTGTCCTAATTTACATATTGTTACAATAGCCGCCTAAGTAGTGCATGCTTTCCAGCCAGGATTTGAAGCCATGCCCATGAAATTAGGATGCGAGAGCGCTAACCACTAAGCTACCACGGTTTGATGTATGGCCGGTTTCTATATCTTACTATTTATCCCCTTGTTTTACCGTCCAGGCCACCAGAAGACACAGATGACCACCGAACGCCAATGAATGGCCAACGAAGCCGCAGAAGTAGCCAGCGGAAAAGCCGCGAAGGCCATCGAACGCCGTAGATTGGCCAATGAGAGCTAGTGCGAAGCCATCGTCGTGCGGAGAAGACTAGCAGCGCCAAACCCAGTTACCGGTGGGTAGTTGCAGCCGCGGTAAAGAGGTAAAACCTCGAGGCCTCAACCTCCGCATTATGATAAAGAGGAAGAAGACCCTGGAGAGAGATTATTTCTATAGACCTTAAGTCCAATTTCAACCGATAGTAAGGTAAATGTATGGTGGAAAAGATATAGGAACCGGCCAGTAATGAAATAATCTACAAATATGTTTTAGGACCTATTTTTCAATGATCAGATAAAAGTTATCAGTCGAGTAAAATATGACCTGACTGAATTCCATATTGTGACAATCCAACTGTTCTATTCATGTGTCATTTGTAATTTTTCTATGTTGTATTTCAGCCTATGAATAATTTTTATGTGGTGATTGAAAAATCGGTCCTTAAATAGTAAAATTTTAGTTGCAAATCTAGTGAGTGATGTGTTGCTATATCAAAACGCAAGAGAAGAAAACCTTGTGGCGCCTATCTATAGAAGTAGGATTAAAGCCCTTTTCAAGAGTTAACTTTTTGCTAGGTGGCTGCCTGTCGTAGTATTTTTCATCGATGTTATAGGCTAAAGGGGATCTAAGTCTTGACTTTGTCAGGGATGTATGTTTGATGCATAACAAACATCATCGCGCTGATGCCGCAGCAGTTTGTTTCATTTGGTCGCAACATTTTATTTTTTATTACGAAACTGGCAAAAAGGCAGGCGGCCGGGCTCATGGAAAGTGGTTACCGTCACCTATAGATGTTTGCAACACCCGGGGCGAAGTCGCGTTGCCAGCCTTTAGTATAGGGTAAAGAGTATACCCTATACTAAAGGCTGGCACTTAACGCACGAATCACAATTAGCGCATGCTAACCGTCTCACGGCAATCCTCTGTGAGAGCGCGGTATCACATCGCTCGAGCCGAGCTGTACAATCAATATAATGACTCCAGCATGGCTGTACCACGTGCAAAATTTGTGTAACCGAAATATGGCGTTTATTTTAATTACGTAGTAGTAATTAGTAATTAGTGAATATATTTTAGAAGGGAAACAGGTTGCCTGTAACCCTCTAGGGCCTATTTTAGATACTAGGCAAAAAAATCGACCAATCTGGTTAGTGATCACTAGTGCTAAGTAAAGTAAATATGGCGGCCGTGCCGCTCTCAACATAATTATGTGTTAAGAGCTCCTGCTGCCATCGCTACTACACCTAGATTCGACTCAGATGGAGTCCGTAACAATAGTTCTAGTAATTAGCTTTTATATTTATTATTTATTTAATATTATAATTGAAAACTAAACTAAAATAAACTCCGGAAGTCTTAAGATAAAAACAAGTCCTTTCCATTTTTAACGAGGGGAAATCAGTATGACCTCTAACCGCCGCGAGCGAAATGTGGCGGGGGCGTGTGGGATTCGCCACGTAGGGGTGCGACTAGCACCCCCGAAGAACACTATTCCTACCTGAGTCAGGGATATCTTCTAAACCCTCTCGGTGTACCTTCCTTTGCCTTACGTCAGGGCTACGGGAAAAGCGGAGGTTCGACCAGCTCCGCGTACCCTGGCAGGCAGGGGCCTCAAGGACCGCATCTACTGCCGAAGGGAAGCACAGCTCTCGGCGTTGTTTTTTTCTGTTTAGCGTGGGACGGCTAAATGTTTGCTCCACGGGAGAAGAGACGAGCGCGCGTGGAACACGACACGCCCTCCTCTCGACGGCATTATTGGCGGATGAGAACTCTTCCTGGCTCGCCCACCTGTCCGCTCACGACGGCCGAAGGTCGAAATCCGCACTCGAACCGGTGCAAGCTCGTACGCTCATCCTCCCCGTAAGTCCATTATCCCTTTTTTTAGCCAGGGGAAATCCGATGGAAGACGATAGATCGCGACAAGCGCAAGCGCAATGGGGGACTCTTCGCGGCTCGTGTGTGGGCGTCGCCAGATCGGGGATGGCACTAGCGGCACCTCTACCACCTTTCCAAGCAATTATTTTACTTTTGACAGCTCGATGATGGATCAATTAATAATGTCTTAATGCGTTACCGACTGGATTTGTTATAAAAGTCGATTTCATTTATAAATAAGTTTTAGTCAATTTAACTTATGTATATACTTTTGTAAAAATATCATATCGTGTAATTAATATGACATTTCAATTAACATACTTTTACATACATTGAATAAGCCATTTTTGTAATAAAGTAGAACATTTTTATTTTCAAATCGATTAATATTGATTTATTTTCGTATAGTGTCGATGGTTTAATAGTCTGTGCGTTACATGACTCACAGAACATCACTATGACGTCACCCTCAACAATAAAGTAGGACAATTATGTCATGTATTTCATGTGGGCTTTACTGTCAAGAAATATGTCATTTGATAGACGTGCAAACGTCAAAAGTTAAGTAAATGCTTGGAAACAGTATAGGCAGAACTAAAATTGCCATTGCCGTTCCTCAGTTAGGGATAGTCACTAAAACCCCTGGGTGTTCCGTCCTGTGCTTTATGCCAGTGCAACGGGAAAACGGAAGGTCAACCAACTCCGTATACCCTGGAAGGCAGGGGCCTCGAAGGCCACATCCACTACCAGGGGACTATTTTTATCCCCCGGCATGTTCCTTACCTAAGTCCATCATCCTCACTTAACACTATTTCGATTCATCAATTACACCGGTGGCAAATAACAACCCGTGACATGAAGCTTGAATTTATGTTGTTGATGATATTCCATTTTAAGATAAAGACATTCGTTAACCAACAAATAAGCAGACAGTTAAATAGTCTGCACAAGTATATATTTTGCTTGCAAGTTTATACGAATTTAGTAGCTACACAATGGCCCAATAGAGTATGTGTAGATGTTCTGTGTAAGATTACACACTGATTTACTGAGCATTATTATATTATACTAAGAATAAGTCGCAATAGCTGAGTGGGGGCCGTAAGGCGTCTCATTTCAATGACGTTGGTTCGAATCCTGGCCGGGAAGCATACATAAATTAAGCATTTTTCTGACTTAATGTGAAGAAAACGTCACGACAACTCGTGCATATCGGAGTTTACTGATATGTGAAAGTCAGTAATCTGATTAGGACAAGTGTGACGAGTATGCTGTCCAAGTCCCTCAAATAAAGAAACCCAAGTCCATCAGACGGATGTTGTGAAATTAAATGTTAGAAAGAAATGTATAGTAATGAATCAATAATAGAATTTTACCTGTTCGTGCATTGGTTTCAGCATTTAATTCCTAGTATAACTTTTTTTAATCAAAAACCACTTCCAATTTAGAACAAAATGTCTCTCCGAAATAGACAAACTCAAATGATTCGTTTTCTTGCAAAAATATCATAAAGCGTGTCAAAACATGCAGTCATAACAAATAATATGTTGCAGACACTTCACATTCTCGTCGATTGCGCATTTGTTTACTGAATATTATGTATTACAACAGAATTCACATTCCTTTAGTATCGTATAACATAAAGTAGTGACATTTACAAATGAAATTAATGTAGTGACTTTTTTATAGAATAGGACTGCTTCTGACCATTTGATTCTATCGATGATAGTCAGAGATGAGACAAGCTTACTCAGATACCCATCAAAGCGCGACCTATTCTAGACTGAAATTCTAGTAAGCTTATAATACATATCTATTGAATGTGGAAGCTAAGAACTTTGTGGCATGCTCACTATGTAAAGAAACACCACACAACCTTGACGTCTTATGGGAGTAGAAAGGCCAGAATCAGGTTGTTTGTAAAGTTCCATAGCACAGATAAGAGGTGGCAAAACAACCCACAGCCAGGTGGTAGGGCATTTGCCGTCTGGATAGCTACCACTCCGGGTCTAGATTATGCCACCATAACAGCCTTGAGTTGTGTTTCGGCATTAGTGGCCAGGTTCCAGTCTCCCTTAAGAGTGCAGCAGCGCATTTGCCGGCTTTGGTGTTCCAAATGTCCATAGGCGATGGTGGCCGCTTATCATCAGGTGGGCCGTCTGCTTGTCCGCTGAACTAATTCAATAAAAAATAAAAAACACGTTAAGAATAAATAGTAGGGTAATATATTATTTCGCCAGAGAGCATCGTTGCTGTTGTAGTTTTTGAAGTGAAACTACTTTAGGAATCGTTGTGATTTGACATTCGATGAAACGATAAAGCGACACTAAAAAGAGATAAACACATAAATCTATAGGACTAAGCATGCGAGAGAATGAGATACGAGTTTTACATTGTACAGCACAGATTAGAGACTCAATAAGGCCGATAATTAAACATAGGTCCAATTGGGACCGAAATAAAACTGATAATAATATTTTGTAGACTAAAATAGTGAAAAATTGAAAGTGATACTTAAGAAGTTTATTTTGAGTTATAATATGTTGACGGATGTCGGCAAAAAGAATTTTATATTTATATTAATAAAAGTTAGTGAAAAATTATCTGTGAGTATAAATTATTTTCTGAAGTTTCACTTCTATTGCTTGTTAACTGCACACACACCACACACACACACACACACACACATACACAGACACCCAGACGCACACAATTATTTTATTGCGAAGCTAGCAAACAAGCAGACGGCCTAGATCATCGAAAGTGGTTATCTTCGATTATAAACGTTTGCAACACCATGGGCGACGCCAAAGCATTGGCAAGCCTTTAGGATGGGGATAAAGGATAGGATATGGAATTTGAATGGGGGCTGGGAGATAGGATAGGGAAATTTGGATAAGGGAAGGGCCACGTGGGCCATCTGAACTCTCACTCATCAGACGAAATACGATTAGCTCAAGGCTACTTGTTTCACGCCGATATTCTGTGAGATCGTGGCACGCCGTTCGAGCCGGCCCAAAGAGCTGAGCTGCAATCGACATAACAATTCCAGCATAGCTCTACAACGTATAAAGTAGTGTTAGCTTTTCGTTTAGCTGTAAATAGTAATTGTGGCACTTCCCTGGTTTTCCTAGGAGACGGCGCACTTTGGCTTGCCTAGATTCCGGCCATTGTTCGGTGGCGCCAGGCGCAGGCGCACGCCCTACATGTATAATGCATCGCAGCTCAGGCGCAGGCCGCGACCCGCACCGCCCCTCTCCCCAGTTTCGTCTGACTCGCTCTGCGCCCCGCATATCGCACACGTCTGTAATTACGTACTGTCATGACCAACTTTAACGTGTCACCGTTTCATCTAATTAACAGTTAAATTCTAGTATTTGCCGTTTCGTAACAAATCTAGCTATCCTTTATCTGTATAAAACGGAACCACATTTCTCATCATTGTTGATTTATTTACGTAAGGGCAAAATAATAGAAATGCTTAATGTAATAGAGGAGAAGAAACGTGTTACAATAAATTCTGATATTTTTAAATATCATCTACCTATTAAAATATTACAGAAATAATTTTGATTATTTTTCAAACAATAATTAATGCGCTATTTAACTCCTTTTACATGTACCTACGTATGACGTCATGACTCATGCTAATATAAATCTATGCGAGCGGGCGCAAAGGGAAGTTTATATAAAGTAACCCAATTAACTTGATAGTCTGATCCCGTTATACAGACGGTGGTTGAGCAGTGCAGTGCTGTGTGAGCACGTTGTGTCGGATGTCGGCTCCGATGTCGTGGAATAGCTCATTATGCGCGTCGCGCCGCGCCATCGCGATAAATAAAGAGGTCAAGGTCTAATTGGCGCCCACCTGGCGTCCACAACATTACTTACTCTAAATAACCCGCTATTCAAAAAATAAACAAGCCGATACTGAAAATAACCCAGACAATACTCAAGAGTTCTATCAGAGGCTAATCAAATAAAGAAGCTCTTGTCGGTTATGGAAACAGACATTGTTTGCACCCAAAATACACAGATAGGTACATAGTTTATTATGTATGTGTATGACCTCTAAGGAGCCACGATTGTCGGTCAAGCGACGTCTACTGAACGCACAGACGCGTTGATATGCAAATAATTCAATAAGTGTGTTCGTGCGTATAGCTCGATGGTCCCTGAAAATTTGTATAAGTACATGTAAACGCGCGCCCCGAGTGAGATGCGAGGCTCAGTTTAGGTGTGAAGGTCAATGACCGATAAGGTTTGCGCCACGCCGACCTGTGATTCCCCCTCGGTGCCGCTACCAACGCCATCCAAAACCGATCCATCAACAAAAAAACTTCTAGGTGGACTGTTTTTGCGTGTATTGATAGCATGATATATTGATAGCAGCCTATTCTTGCTTCCGGAAATAAATGTTCAGTAATCGTACGACCCAATTTATAACCAAAAACTGTGGTTTAAATTGTTTATATCTTCCTTAGTGATAGCCATATCTATCAATGTGGTTACCGGACGTATTTGTTGGGCAATGTGGGACTTTTAGTGGCGATTATTAGGCAGGAGGCAGGAGGTAAAACCGCAAGGGCCGGGAGGGGTCCCTCGCACTATCGGCGCAAGCGCAAGGTGCGCCTTATCGCGTCATTGTTCGCGGCGACAGATTTATAACTTCCCCTTGTCCTCAATAAGGGACCGTGAACTGTGTTTATACGCTTCTAAACTATTAAAACAATTTATGAACGGTAAAAAAAATTAAGTTATAAAATGCAGCTTCTTAATTAATTACTTTTGGCGTCAATATGGTAAAGAGGGAGAGGAGGGAGTTTAAATAATAAATAAAATTTTGGATCAAATCTGACCTGAGTTTTGTCAGGTTTCTTAATTAGGATATGGCTTAATGCTCAGAATAAGCTGGTTTTTTTATCAGCAAACAAATGATTTATTCCACAAAAGTGATCCATTGAGATAGATAGATGTTATGATTTGTATTTTTTACATCTATCGACTACTAGCGCTAAGACAATCAGAGCTTTCGTACTCTAATGAGGAACTCTGCATAAATGACATATTTAACACAACAGGTTAGGCTGTTGCGCCTGCTGCCCAACATTGGGGAGCCCGAAGCCACGTGCCGGAAATTCTTCTAAGGCATCGCACGGTCTATGACCCTTTCCGTATAAGACCATAGACGGTTTGCGTTAGTCTGCCCAAATGGGAGCCCCGTGGGTCTCGTCTGACCGCCGTCCGACCGCCTGACGGCCAAGAAGCCTAGCGTTGCTGCGACAAGCGCAGCGAGTGCTGACCGTCAGGGCGATAAGGGGATACCGTACGGTGTCCTTCGAAATGGTCTCGTTACTCGCCGGGTACCCGCCATGGGACCTCAAAGCCAGGGTCCTCACATCGTTATGCCAGTGGCACAAGGAAGCCCTGGTGAAGGGCACGAGACCGGCACCTCAGGAAACCGATGCTTGCCGCTCGGAGCTCCGCGACGTCGCTATGGCGGTCTGGGAAGAACGCCTCAGACACCCCAGTGCTGGCCTCGCCACTTTCGAAGCGGTGAGGGCCGTCGTTCAGGACTGGATAGGACGAAGACACTGCACCCTGAGCTCCCGGCTGACGCAGGTCCTCTCAAAACACGGCTGCTTCGGGAGGTATTTGTGGTGCCTAGGCCGCAAGCCAACGTTAGGGTGCCATCATTGTGACACAGGTGACGAGGATACGGCGCTGCACAATCTCCAGGCGTATCCTGCTTGGACAGACCAGCGCCGAGACCTTGTTGCCTTTACCGGACTGGACCTTTCGCTCCCGGCCGTAGTTCACACCATGGTCGGGAGACCCCCCAAAGGACAGAACACCGTCTCCTCCTTTTGCGACCATGTCATACTGCCTAAGGAGTCGGAGCGGGTGCGTAAGCGCATGTTTTTCCTCCGATGCCGCCAAAGAAGGACGCGACGGCACCGGAGTGCCATTTTGGACCTTCGGCCGCCGTAAGCGGGCGGCGCGGGAGGGTCTCTGTGGAAAGGGTTCTCACCCGCTATCATGCCGTGGAGATGGGGGCGCGACCAATTGTGCGCGCGCTCACCTCTCCTGTGGAGCGTGTTACAGACCGCCCCACGCAATGAGAGCATGAAGATGCCGGGAGACAAAAAGTAGTTCCCCTGACAGTGGATGAGGCCGTCGGGTCAACGGAGAGGGTTAGGCCATATACCCGTGACCCTGGCATTAAGGGCGAAGGACGGAATACCGAGGGGTTTTAGTGGGTATCCGTAACTGTGGTGTGGCAATAGCATCTTTAGTTCTGCATTGAGGTGCTAGTGCCACCCCGACCGACCTGGCGAATCCCACACACCGGCCGCGACTTTCCCCCTTCGCGCAGCTGACGGCCCTCAATCGCGTTTCCCCCCCTAAAAAAAGACAGGTGAATCGGCAATGATGCGTCATATCCGTCTCTTCATCAAAATAAATTTATCTAATGCTAAAGCTTTATATGGGATAATGTTATAGCTATTAGCCGGGACGGGTGTAATGCTTTATTTGTGATGCGATTTTGTCATTAATTGTTATTAACGTTAAATATTAATCTATAATGATGTGTTTACAATAATTTAGCTATTCGTTACCGGCGTTATTTTAACGCTGTAAATGAAACATTTTTTAGACTACTCACTCGGGGTAGTGGCTTCAACTTCGGGGCGTTGTATTAATCTGGATTCACCGAAGACCTCTTGCGTCATTTTTCAGAATGATTAACTGAAAAAGAAAGCAATAAATTTATTGAAATAATATAAAAAATCATTTCATTCATATAAAATATTTTTAGGAAATAATATCGGTAATAATAAATTATACACAATCAAAATTATTAATTTGTTACTGAAAAGTGGGATTGCGTTCCCAGCAGGGGCCTAGACAATCTGTGAGAAATTCCGCATGATGCCATTCTGACCGCACTAATGTGGCGTCAAATCATTATTACTTTGCTGTGTGAAAAAAAATATGTATTTAATTAATTGTCTTTTCTTAACACTTAATTACCTTTTAATTGACATACATTCCATTATTAGTACAAAATCAATCATAACATATTATTATATTGATTGATTCTTCGAAGTGTCTAGTCATCCGCTAACCGGATGAATAATAATCGTCCGCTAACCGGACGATTCGACAATCTTTTAAAGATCTTACTAGTCGTCCGCTAACCGGACGACTAGATAATTCTTCCTTGATTTTTACAATGTAATGTTTAGTTTCTAGTTACGTTTATGCTTATTTGTCAATATTATGAATGAATCACTAATCTCACGGATGTTGTTTAAAAAACTTAAAATCAGACCTACAATTAGTGATTTAAATAAATAACTGGCAATAAAAACATATATTTCAGTATTCGGTGTTTCAGAAGCGTAGCTGTTTTACACTTGTATGAATAAATCCAACGTGGACGATATTCAGAGTAAACATTTTATATACCTTGCCCTTCAAATCATGTTTCAAGTGACTGTTTCGAGTTATGATTCATTGGATGTATAAATTTATTATGGGCAGTTATAAACGGAAAATGTATTCTATGAATACGTACTGCCGTCATAAGCGGTGACATTGATGATGTCATGTGGAGGATGGTCGAGTGGTATGCGGCTTTGCGGCATGCGACTCGGTTGTCGGATAACGGTGCGCGAGACGTTTGTGCGGTGCGTTCCCAGGCATCGGCGCACCGCCGATTGACGCCTCGAGATAAGCCCCATTCTAACCCATACCCAATAAGCCATTTCCTTGAAACTCTAACAAGAGAACCGCTCCTATAGAAAAAATGACTAAAACCATACAAAAGGCCAGTGAATAAGGCGGGAACGCAAAATATAAATGGCCCCAATTCTGGGAAGGATCGGCGCCCGCACCGATGTACTCTTCACATCCTTTATAATCAGTATTTTTTGTCCAGAGAACCCTTGGTAGTTTACGGTGGGGATAAAAGTGAATGCTTAGTGTGAAACTGCATGCGTCTTATCAGCTATACAATCTACTTGTTTGGCTGCACCGATGCGCACAATCAGAATACAGGCAGAAATCGATACATTTACCAAACTACAATTTGTGCTACATTTAATGTAAACATGTAAGCAGGACAGCTTGACAGGAAATGATAACGTAATTAAACGTAGTATTGTATCGTCTGTTGGATAGAGAAGTGAACTGCAGTAGGTTTACTGTTATGGTAAGATTTCCTGAATTAACCATTGCTATATCCCTGGATAAGAGGAAGTACGTTGAAGGAAATACTTAAAAAGGTGCGCCCACGCCGGCTGTACTGCGCCGGAAGCGGAGGCGCACCACGCACTCTGCAGAAGTCGTTTTGTAGGCGTTACAAATGAAAGGAACCACAACTATGAGTCGTCCTTTGTGTTGTTCCATTTAGTGTTAGTTATGAGAACAGATGAGAGCTAGTTGAGGACAGAATCAAAGGTTATAAAACAGTGCGAAGGGCACGTAATGAGTGATGCATGCCGGTCGTTCCTACGTCACTGAGAAATGGTGCGAGTCAGCCGTGGACGAGGGCACACGTGGTGCTGACGTCACACACACCTGACTCATCACATCACGCACTCGCAACAATTTAGGAGAGACACTTCCACACCAGTGTTGCTCTGGAATTTTGCGCGTCCATTTGCTAGACGCCAATGCTTACCATTCAAATTAAAAATAACTTTCTGACGACTATTAGTTAAAATTGTGTTGATATTTCTTGTGTTGAAATAAGCATGAGCATAAAACTCTTTACCACATATTTTTGCCTATGAATTATGTAATTATAAAATTACCGATAATATACAAATGACAAAGATTCACCCGGAATAACTTTAAGAAACAAAAAATGTACAAAAAATATTGGAAATGTATAAAAATACAGTAAAGATATTTAATAACTTTTTTCTTAGGTTATTTTTTTAATTATGAATGAGTAAAATATAATATACACATAGTTATTTATACACAAAATAGAAGTAAAAATAGACGGTTGGTAATATATCTTAAATTAACATTTAAAAGACTTATTCAATGTCAAACGTAGTTCCCCTATAGTTTAAATGGGATCAATGAAGAGGAATGCCGAGTGAAGTACATTATCTAAATAAGTACAATGAGGGTAGGGTTGGGCTGAGCAGAGTAAGTGCCGGAGGGCAATGAACAGCCAGGGGTTAAGCGAAACCAGAGGAGAGCGGTAGCAGTGTGCGAGCAGGAGGCACTGCCAGACGTCATGCTCTGGTGACGTACGTCCTGCAGACAACGTGTTGCCGACATAACTAGACATATCTCTCATTGTTTCCATTTATAACGATTACACCTATGGTAGTTAAAAATCAATAATTCAGCACTAGTTGCTTATTATTAGTATCGTTAAAACATTTATTTTCATAGGATAAGAAATCCTCTTTAAATTTACAATTTTAACCACTTCTGAATGTTTACTTAAATAAAATAGTGGAGAAAGAATATTTTGCAAGGCTACCCTCAAATTTTTTTAATAGTTTTCTCCATTACAAACGATATCTTTCAATTTTCGAATGGCAAAAATTATTAAACAAACATGTTAGAAAAAGTTATAAACCCTTACGATACCGGGGGCAACACTCCATTGTAAAAGACGAAAAGCACTTCAAATTCACTATGCACTTAATTTCACAGCTGACATTGTTGTAACGGTTGTACTGGCACTTGTTTGTAGCACATAGCACGAAGTCCGGTCGCGGGTAGTTGAGTTCACTTAACAATGTGATAATACAAAAAGAAGTCAGAGGTTACGATGTTATCGAGGGAGACATGAATATTCGAAGACGCGAGGGTCACGAGTGAACGGTCGTTGTAGCATCGCTTCGCGGCGTGAATGGAACGACCGACATTTTATGAATCGAGTGCCGTCGCCCATTGAGCTGGGCGCGAGTCGAGCCGGAGCGCCGACGGTGCGCGTGCTCAGCAACACCGCCGCAGGCTTCGGCTGGGCTAGCCGTGGCCCACGGCACCCGCACCGGTTCCGGGCCCGACGGAAGTGACGCTCACGGAGAACATGGCGGCGCGCGCAGGAAGTGCGCAGCTTACCTATCGGGACGTCTCAGCCAGCGGCGGCTTGCGCCTGCGCTCGACCGGCAGCCGTGGCCCCATGTACCGCGTAGCACACCCAAGCCCGCATGCACTGATACCGATATCCGCGAAAGTACGCGCGATCACTACCTTGCAAATAAATTATTCGTGGTGTTATCTAAAAATATTCGTGTGCGACGCAGAGCTCTCGACACCCGCAGCCAGAGCTGACACGGACTTGCACACGCGAACCGCTTCCCCGCTGCGGGGCTACTGATGAGGGCAGGTCGTGCCGGAGCCGGCGGAGGCTTCGGCGCACGCGCATACCGCAGGCCGTCCCTCTCGGCAAGCGTCGGGTCACTGCCGTGCGAGCGGGACGACGACGGCTCATTATCACAGAGCCGACTCGTGAACACCAATAAACCGCGGAGTAGGGACAAAATATTCGACCTTCACTTTACAACGCACACGAGCGTGCATGTCGATCCCGTCGCGACGAACCTCACACATGCACGCGCTGCGAGCCTCGCGAATTGCTCGGTGTCGCCTTGCCGCCGCGCCGCCGCCGGTGTGCTACATTTGACAATTTTTCCAGAAACCTGACATGCGTCGTCACCGCGGACGAGGCGCACCCACGTGCCACGTGGCCACACCACGAGGAACCACCAGCGCTACTCTGCACATCAACAACGTTCAATTCATATAAATGCACAGCTAAATGCCTTCTTTCTTAAAATCACAAAAAAGAGCTTTTACAGCTTTAAAAGTTGAACATATAGCATAAGTAGGCATTTTTCATGTATAAAAGTACGAAGTACACTGCTTAATATATTAAATACAGAAATATATGTAACATCATTGGAATTAATGTTATTTAATACCTTAAAGTTACACTTTAATTTCTTAAACACTTTTCTACTTTACCAGTTAACCTACCTTGCCCTAATAATAACATATTTTTATTATTAGGAATACACGGTAAAGTCCTTCAACAATAAGTAATAGAATAACTTACATTTTCTCGTATTTTTATTTTCAAGGATATAAGCAATTAAGCTGCATTATTATTTAAAAAATACCTTGATCATTATTAAATGAGGATATAATTAATATTACGTGCTTTTTAGCATTATTTAATTTTTGCCTGTGTTAAATCAACAAAAAACTCTTTAAGTTTTATTAAATTTATGTTTATTTCTATTTTAAAATTAATTTTTCTTATAATATTTGCTTAAGTTTTCACGACTAGTATACATAATAAAACTACGTTTTAACGGTTTTAAGCGCGGTAATTTATTTGATTTTTATTATTATTTAATTTTCTTTTGGACAACAGAGAATTTCTACTATTTATATAGATCTATCCAATATATTTGTAATTTTGTATTTATTAACAAAATTAAAATTATATGACAAAGTTTATGTTAAATAACACTTAGCACGGCGCAGTCTATTATTAATTGAATCAAATTTCCAAACATAAACCTGTTACTATTATAATAAATGTATTTCTGGTGCTCCTGCTTTGTCATCGCTCATATTTCGTATATAATGCAGTTACCTATGGAACATTTTAAATATATATTAACTAAAAAATAGGCGAAAACTTTACATTCAAATAATTGCATTAGTCACTGACTGGATTCTCAAGAATAATTTATACTTTAAATAAGTCCCTCAAAAATGAAATAAAATAACAGTTAGTTTAAATTTAATAACTATTAAAAAAAGTTACTTTCAAATTAATTACAACTGGACTCTAAAGAATGAGTTATATTTTTAATAAATCAATCAAAAATAGAATAAAACTAAAGTAATAGTATGAAACTGTTATTAATTACTTCACGTAAGTTTTGCATTTTTACTTACTAATTTAAATTATTGTTTTTAATTTATAAATAGAAAAATTGCATAGTATCTACTAACGCAGCCATATCTATCTTAATTAATTAAATTGTCATGAATTTCTTTTGTTTGTTTTGTAATAATTAATGGATCATATAAATTAATATAATAAATTAATAATATGTAAATTGAATTTTATTAATGGCGATATAAAGAAATATTTCGTAAATATTTTAAATTCCTTAATTGTAACAAATTATGTCAGTTTGGAAAAAATCGTTGCTATATTTTATCCTATGAAGCAACTAAACAAATAAATTTGTATTTGTTTTGAATCGCTTATTAACATTTCTTTTTTTTACATAAAGTATATGTACTTCTTCTTCGTACACTGGATTGACTGAACATGAATTGATAATGTTTTGTGTGGTAAATTAATTTTAAATTTTATTATGAATGGAGTTGTTATTCTTAAATAAATATCATGGGAAATCTTGCTAACTTTCTGTTATTTAAAAAGGAAATTATTTTTTAATTTTTCTTTAAACAAACAGTTTAGTTATAATTTAATTTTTTTTTCTTTATTAAACAAAAAGAAAATGTTTAAGATAACCCTTTGCATCTAAGCGATATAAGGCTAAGAACTTTTATATAGCAATCGCGTTTAAAATAATATTGTAGAGTAGTACAAATTATTGAAAAAATATTAATAAAAAAATTGTGCGACATTAAATTAATACACAAATAAATAACAATAAAAATATTAATCTTAATCAAAGAAGTTGGAAAAAAATGAACATTCCTAGTTTTCTAAGAGCTTTTTTCATCAAATTTAAAAGAAATTCATACTTTTTTGAAATAAAAATGTTTTAAAAACAACGGCGCAGACCATAGCTTATATGTAAAAGCTTTATATTGTATAAATCTCCTTTTAGTTATTTATTATAACCACTTGTTACATTTTTTTTTTGTACAACATATTGCGTTTCGATGGGGCTATAGAAAGTGGCCAAAATTCAATGAATTAACTGAAAACAGTCTAGTTTTTTTATAATTTCCAATAGGCGCTGAGTTGTAGAGAGGGTAGATGCATAAAAAGTACTCAAGAAGTGCGTGCCAGTGTTGCCATACGCAGCGGAGAGTGTGCGCGTTCATCGAGCGTCCACGTCGCACGGATACGGTGTCGTTTCTACTTTTGCAGACTGACATTACTGAAATACATAACATTCCTGCTTATAATAATATTATTAATAATAATTTAGTAAAATTGGTTTTAGGAAAAAAAATATAAATTAAAAATATTTTTTGAGTAAACTTATTTTTGTTAACCTAACCGATTGAACTTCATATTGTTGGGAATCCATTAAAATTAGTTTAATTTCAATCCTTTTTTTTCTAAAATAATTTCAAAATCATATTAACTATATATTAAGATTTTCAAAGTAAATATAGATTCATGGTAGGAAAAAGGGTAGGGTATATACTTAGTGTTCATTTGAATTTAGTATTAGAGACTTTTACCAAAATAAATAGGGATCAAATGCAATGTGAATGATGTTTTGATGGGCCGAATGTGTATAAAAGTGGGGCGTGTAAATCGCTTTGGAATCCAGCGTTGTTATCGGCACGTAGGGCTGCCACTATCTAATCTTGTTCTCCCACTTTAACGCTTAAATAAAAAATACTTCGTTATTAAGAAAACCCAAAAAAATCTGCATTATTTGTATGTATTTGTTTCTTTTGTGCGTTGTGCACATTATGTATTAGTTTTATTTGTTTTTTATTAATATACGATAAATAAATGTTGATAGTTAATGTGACTTTTAATGTTCTAAATTGCTTAAATAGGAAATAGAAATCGTTATATTTTTGTAATGAGTATGTTCGATTACTTAATTGACCAAATTATACCTACCTATATAATACTGAAATCTCAAATCTTGTAGGTATATATTATTGTAGGTATATATTATACATATCTAAGACTTCTTTCTCAAAGGGATATACATAGGGTAGGTACAATGTAAAGTGATCTATATATGTATAATGCACCGCATTCCCATTGTTCTTACAGTATCATTTGTTTTTTATTCAAGTGTGAAGTATAGATACACATAAACAATCGTCGTCACGCATAGGAATATATTCACAAAAAAGATATACAAATTGGGATTTATAAAGTAAATTTTTACACAATGTAGTTTTAATGAAAAAAACTGTACTTGGTATTCTAGACTAGATTAACGAAGTAAACAAAATAGTTGAAAAAATTATGGTCATGAATTGGATCATCAATTTTTTACATCTCTTTGGACTTTATTATATAACTAAAAGTTCATTTTAATGCATTCAATCACTGACCTTTACATTATTAATATTCTTCATATTTGTAGTAGATACATAAAACTGGTAATTCATAACGATGTTGATTGATATGAATTTAGTTACGACTGATATCTCAGCAGCATTATAAGGGTTGGTTGGATTAGGCTCTCTGCCGGAAGAGTAGGTTGGGGAAACCGGAGGGCAAAGAGCGCAGCCGTAGGCACAGCGGCGGCGTGCTGCACTCGTCTTCTCTCAGGCGTGACGTCCGGCCGGGGTCAGCGAACGCAGGGCCGACGAACGCTTTCTTTGCTTCCACAAAGACCCTTCCAGATGTTATTTACACAAATTCCCCCTTTTTCTCAACATATCAAAAGCCACGGGCCTTTATAATTTGTACAATCATATCTAGATCCTTTTGTCGATTAGCTTTAGTATAAAATTATGGTCGAAATATAAACACTGATCGACACGCTTTTATGTAGGTACGCTTAGTATTGGATTCGACATAGAAAAACACAGACACTCGCGAAAGCTAGTAACCGAATATGTTACTCCTGCGGGACATCTTTATCAGATAATTGCAGCTGCAGCGCGATATCATGAGCAGTTCGGCGCGGGCGCAGCCATCAGCGCTAACAGATTAATCGTGGCAATGTATCACACGTGCAGTCCGCGCTAGCGGCCCTTCTATTTGTAAACCGGCGCCGAGGGCCGTGCATTCCTGGCGTGCCTCAGGCCCTGCGCGCCTCCACTCGATCGCACTCTCTATCCACAGCCAACGGTCGTTTCCAATACCACTCAGAGACTGGGCCACGTTCTAATGCTTTTTGCAGTTAGGGCAATGTATTGTGTACACTATAATACCTTCTACAAAGTTGTCATTGCTTATAGTTGTTTATACATGTATCATTGGGAACAATATCTGAACTACTGCTGAGGAATAATGCCCGGTTCATATATTAGTAACTAGGGCCTCATTCTGCTGTTACTATCTCGTCAAAATCGCCGGACACTATCGTCTCAATCGCAGATTTGTCTGATTTCGGTATTCTGTTAATTCCAATGGCGTGCCACCGGCGTGCTCGTGGCATGCCACTTTATTTTTATAAGTATTTGTAGGCGAAAATTCACGAAATAAATGTTTAAAATTTTGATAGCTTTTCAATATTATCGGCTAACGCCATTTTTACTAATGGAAATACCAATTTTTTCTCCTATTATTCTCCTGCGACGATATCTAGAAGATATTATAGACTTAGTAGAACATGAGTTTTTGACACTATCGCAATGGAATCGTACTTTGAATATCTTTGCAACGCCAAGACATTGAAATGGCAGAATTGAGCCCCAGTACATTTGCCTTACTACTGGTTAAAATATGACATAAGCTCCATATAAATAAGTAATGTCAAATTTTTACCAATGGAAAGGCAAGTGACTGAATAGTGCAATGCGGTGATTTCGCATGTTGCCTATAAAATATTGCATGGAATAAAGTGCAATAGTTCAATAATTGTATAGAATTAGTATTTAATGATATGTTTAAAATTTTTTTTTTTTTTATATTTAACTCTGTACGTAAATATATTATTTTAAAGTTTCGGTAGTTAAGGGCACGTTGTCTTAAATCTGTCTGAGATGTATGTAAGCCCAATAAACTGAAGTGCACAATTCCATTTCAATATTGATTAATTAAAAACTATTAGTTATCAAAACATTAAATTCAAATTCAAAATATTTTAACTTTTGAGAGCACTTAATTCTTACTTATCTTAATTCAAAATAAGTTTCACAGGAGAACACTTTTTAAGGTCATACAGTAGTATAAGTTCAAATTTACTTTGGAATCTATGTACACCGTTGATCCGTTGAAAAAAAAAATGTGCGTCCCGGGACGCCCCACAGAAGTGATAACTTAAACCAATCTAAGTTGAACTATTTAATATTGAAATTGTTTAATTTGAGAAAAGCTTAGGATAACCTAAGCTTTAATACTTAGCTAAGTAATAATACTTAAATTGTATTTATATAGCGCGTGGGTTAGAGTGAGAGAGGAGGAGCCAGCCTACCGCTGCCGTATGCGTGAGAGACAGGGAAGCCAGACAGACTGGTGCCGTAACGCGTTACGTAACAAAGCGGTTTAACCACCCAAAAGAAGTTAGCACTTCAAAAATACAATACTTCTGTATTTAAATACATCGTATCTTCTAGGATCAGTATGCTACTTATAGTATTAAGGAATCACAATACTAAAGTAGAATACAATGTAAGTTAAGTTTTCTTTGTTGTTTAGTTTATAATATTCTTGTATAAAAAATATTGTAATAATTAAATAGAGAAACAACACATGTCTTTATTTCAATATTTTTATCGAGTTATTATATATATTAAATGATATCGTGATCGGTAATAAACATGTATATTCAATGAATCTTTATTGTTTGAGATTCAGATATAACAAGTTTGATTATTATTCATCGAGTTCGTAAGCGACAGGATTGGGAAGATCCACCGTTAAAAACTCACTATAATATAATATAGCGTTAAAAGTCGGGATTAAATAATTTGTGAGTATAAGTCTGTACCTGTTTACATAATGTGCAGGTATGTACATAATAAATTTGTAATAATCGTGGATTCGATACGATGAACTATTATAATAAGTATTACCACATACTGACGAAGGAAAACAGTGAGAGGACACTTGCGTATCAAGACAACTAATGTGTGAAACCCGCCTTGTGCATGTGTTTCGGGTATACCATTCGTTATTTTCCCATCTCTCCTAAAATACCAAACCCAACTTTAAACTAAGAGTTACGAAATGCTCCAGCTTAACGTATTTTTTCGTTTACTCAAAAAGACGGTCATTATATGGAATAGAAACGAGCTTGTAATTTTGTGAATCTTACATCTATAAGCTTTATACTCAGATAAGGTTATATGTCGTGTTTAATAAGAGATGTAATTCGAATGATATTATCCGATTATTAATCTTTTTCTCGAAACAAATTATTATCAAAATTACATTTTTAACTAGTTAAAACTGTGTTTGCACTAAATCGCATTAGTTTTGATGTTAATATTAAACTAATATAATCCTTTTATAAGATTCTAATATGTAAAGAGAATAGGGAATATTTAAGATAGCGACACACTTGCCGAAAGTTCGACTAAATACGCTCGCAGTGTTTTTTAAGTAATATATGACAAGCCACCCGAAAATACGTAGCTTTCGGCGTAATGCCGAATTTTTCGTTTAGTGGCTGTTTCCGTGAGAACGCAATCAATGTATTTTGAATAGCAATCGACACATCATGTGTCATGTTACGTGACCGAAAGTTCGGCAAACGTAGTTGAACCATTTTATGTACATGCTCCGATACCTTTTCGGTTCTAAAAGTAGATAATTTCACCTTATCATATTGTCAATGACTGATAAAATTAATGCTTAAAGTAGCGGTCGGCAAATTTTCAGCAGGTAGGGGCGGCAAAATCTAGTAAAGGCCCTTGTAATATTAAAATCGAAAAACAACTTATTTGTGTTTTATTTAAAGAAATAAGCAAAAATACCAAAACAAAAATTAAATATACACCACAAAGTATTATATAACTACAAAATTCAGTGTGACGATTGAGGCTGTATTTGGGCGGCTATTTGTTATATGTTAGGTTTCATGTTAGTAGTTGCAATTCATAAAATGGCTCTTAAATGCTCATCTGTGGTACGAGAACCATATTTATTTTTTCGGTAGTTAACGATTGAAAAAGTCTGTTCGAATAAAAAAGTACTACCAAAAATTATAATTAACTGCTGAGCAAACCTTTTCAATTCGCGCATTAGCGTGTTCATTGTAATGCACTATAATAATATAATAACAGCCCATAAATGTCTCACTGCTGGGCTCAGGCCTCTCGTTATAGGGAAACGGACAGTATACCCACCACGCTTGTCCAAGGCGGCTTGACAGGTTTGACACATCGGTTATCTCGATGTGCAGGTTGCAAACGAGGTTTTCGTTCACCGTCACGTGGTAATTGTAACAATATACACATTAGGTCAGAAAACTAACTGAGCGGTGCATGCGTTCCGGTCGGGATCAATCCCGCGCCCTAATAATATATATTATTATATAGTAATGCACGATTGCTTAAATTGCCCGCCTAGTTAATAATTGCGTTATAATTATTTATTTTGGTAGGTACCTATAAAAGTTTATTTATAAAACAGCCGCGGGCCTTGGGTCGCTATCCGCTGCTTTAAAGGCATAGGTTGATGAATACAATAAGATGCTTGGGAAAAATGTCGTATCGTACTATTTTCCATCACGTAACGCGCTGAATTACACGGCGCGGCGTATTTCGGACTGTTCGGCGCATTTGGTTGGTCATGCTAACCGAATCCTAAGATCGATAATTTAGTCGCCGAAGTATCGGCGCCGTACCTTCGGCAAGTGTAACCTTACACTGTAACTGAATCACAATTGAACAGTTCCGGAGCAACTACAGAACCGTGGAATATGACATTTGACTTAGATATTGTAATAGAAGCACCATTACTTTTTCTACTAGATACACTTTGCCCGGCCTTTGATTTTCTTGCCATTATTAGTACGCATATCGGTTTAAACTTTTTACTCGAATAGCTCTTGTTGCCTAACACTTGAACTATGAAATGGTAAATTGTGAAGAAATAAGTTAGAGTTTAAAAAATATTTTCAATAAAAAACGGTTTGAATAAAATTCGTTGTGTAAATTTTGAGATATTGTCGATTAAATACTTTTTAGGGTTTCGTACCCAAATAGTAAAAAGAGTGGACGTTCGTCGCCTCTACGGAACCCTTCAATGTGGATAGTTCGACACTCACTCGGTCGATTATTCAAACAAGCTACTTTTTCTCAACTTCAGTAATTAGGTATGTAGGTATATTAACAATAATTTTATCAAAAATTATTTTCGAAAGCCTTCAATGTATTCTTTCATTCAATAACTTTGCTAGATTTTTATTTGCCTTTTAGAAGATATCATTTTCAACACACAATTAAATTTTGTGATCTGATACATAGTATATTTTAGATTTGTTTCTAATTCCATTTGAGGTACTCATTGAATGGATATTTTGAATTCTATAATGTTATAATATATAATATTTAGCCAACATTATATTACAGGAGAAAAGTTAGGTTTCAAACTACAACCATGTAAATTGATTAATCAAATATAAGTTGTGTGCGACATGAAAATAAAAGCATAAGTACAAACAAACATGTTTACATTAACTTTAAAAGAACACTGGTAAATCGACTACACTGAACTATCAAGAGTTAATAGGTAACTCAGAAGAACTACTTTTTGGTTCGAATAAGGTATTTCCGCAAATCGTTTTGTGACAAAATTTATGTGATGAATCATATGTATTTACGCCTAATAGCATAAAATCACTTATATCTAGTCATTCATCTAATTTTATACAATTTCAAACAGGTATTATTAATCATTTGTAGTTGCTGGAATGTTAAGGAATTTGTGCATTGCCACAAATGACGCATAGTGATATACTTTAATTAGAAGACATCGGAAACACTATAGGAATGCGGATTCAAAATTTGTAAGGCACATGCGTGGCTCTTTCCTATATCTTACCAACCGTTCATTTGCCTTAAAGTAATATTAATATTCAGTCGATGTTAAGGCAAATTAATGAATAGTAAGATAGGAACTGGCCAACAGTGCATTCTATGATACTTCATTTCTTTACTAAATTAAGTTAAACTACATATCACGTTTTTTTTAAATATGTAAATAGATTGGTAATCAATTTCCATACTGGCCAGGCAATGCTAATAGCTTAACAAGGAAGAAATATCTTGTGGTACTCACTAAAATCACCCTAGTGGTCTTTATATCACCTCAAGCCAGGGTTATGGGACAGCTTAGCCATAGCTATGAACCCTGGCGTTCAGTTTGTGTTATGAATAATATACAAAGATCAACTCTGGAGTCGATTGTAGATACACAGATCAGAGTAAAATATTTTTTTCTTCTATATTTTTTTGTGTCTTGCCATATTGGCATGCCAGCCATGGCTCCTCGAAACGTACAATAAATTATTTTTTAAATTCAAATAGTGAATAAGCTAATAAACTAGCTGCTTTTGATGCTGGCTCTGCCGAAATACGCACAAAAACACTTACATAAAAACCATTAAATCCCTTATCAGTAATTCATATTGATTTCTTCTGCAATAAATCAGAAGAAGATGGACATCCTTAACGATGAAAACGAAATCTCCTAACTGCTTACTATAGGTATGGAACCTATAGTAAGCAGTTAGGAGATTTAAATTTGCACATGAGGAGGTCAAAACTTGCCTGGATTCTATTTATTAGCATTCTATTTAGCAGAATAAAATACTTGAAGGCTTTTACAAAATTTACCCTGTCGAGGTTCGAACATCGAGATAGAGCCCCGAACTTCGAGACTTTTGTTTTCCAGTTAACTAGGTTAACCTAGAGTGAGACTTGTACGGTGTTATTCATATTGAATTGAGTAAGTTTGCAGGCTTTTTTATGGTTTTTAAAGCTTCAAACGTACTCTAACTCAATATGAATAAGACAGTTAGATCACATAAGCCGTCTTAACCCGTTAACTTAGTCTTTCGGTGATAATTAATTGTGCATCGGAACTATTATTTGTATTGTTTTGTGTTACATTAATGTTCTTTAGTTAACATTTCTTAATTAGAGTAAATTTTTGAAAGTTGTTTTATTGAGGTTTGACGACATCTGTACAGGGTTTGCGACCTAGGGGTCAACCCTAACCTAAAAAAAATCTATATTAGAATATTGTTACTAAATCAATCTCAGTAGTCAGTTTACCTGAAATCGGAGTAGTGAGTCAATACGAGAAAGATAAAGCTAAAGCTAGCAGTTAAAGCTAAAGCTAAAGTAAGCCTTGCAGGCTAAGTAAAACACCACTACTTTTGTATAGTGTACATTAAAAGGAAAGTGTTGACAAAATATGTATGTGATCAGTCACTATCAATTTGGAAATAATGCGACCGATTTTAAAATGATTCTCAATTGGAAATTATTCTATATTCAAAAGAATTAATTGAATAACTACAGTAAAATTGAAATGGTAGATAGATCTCGGTTCACTCTAACTAAGATTTTACAATGCTGGGGCGGCTCCATCTGTGTTACTGTTAAAGATTTAGACTGTGGCCGAATGCATCTTATTTAAAGCGTTAAAAAATAACGTCGTTATCGCATAGCCACATTAGTGTATATGCATGCGTTATCTGGTAATATTTAACGTCACTAGCAATGTCGTCCAAACAACGCCTTAAGCTCATCGTCATATCTCCGTGAAACGGCCTAAATCTTTAACATTATCCCAGATGAAGATCCCACCTTAACAAAACGATGATACGATAGCGGCACGAGATTTTATGTGACTTACGAGATCATTTGTCTTGAAAGAAGACATCTCGTAATATCGCTACTGTTTGTTAACAGAACTAGATAATTTAAATGTATAATTTTGGCCATCTGTATTGGTCAGTTATTGTTATGTACTCCATACATATAACTACATAAGTGGTGTCATGTGGGTAGTATTTTGCACCTTACTGGGTTTGTTCACTAATTTTCGGTATATTTAACACATAGGTACTTGCAGATTCTGTTTATCGGAGTCAAGCAGAATGAGGAAAATAGTCACATTGCAGCTATAGCAAATTGAATGTCTCGGGGATGTAATGCACTCACATACAATATGTTTTTTTTAAATAAAATTTGATATATATTAGTAACATTTATTATTTATTTATGCAAGTTTTTTTTCTCCCAGTATATTCTCACTATAACCATTTTACAGAATTGCCAATCTACAGAGTTCATAGCTACTTCAGGTCATTAAAATCACTAACAATTTTGTAGATATTTGTCATGATCCTGCTACGAATGGGAGGCTTTTTTTAAAAATGGCCCCTCCGACTAAACATCTCCCCTTAAATAGCCAGGGTACTTATTTAGAGCACTTTTTTTAGTCAGATGTTCTTTTATGAATTGTCTGGAGATCTTTTGGCGGATGTTTCTTTCCACTTTGTCTATTTTTCTTTATTTACTTTTCTTATACTTAGGTATTGTTATATATATATATATATATATATATATATATATATATATATATACATGTGTGTATGTGTGTATGTGTGTATGTGTGTATGTGTGTATGTGTGTATGTGTGTATGTGTGTATGTGTGTATGTATGTGTGTGTGTATGTGTGTGTATGTATGTATGTATGTATGGCTCAGCACGACGAATGACACAATAATAATCTGAAATATTACACTAGAATTATTACAATTACAATATTAAATACAGCAAAATAACACAGAAATATTAGGACAACTCCAAGAGTTGCATCCACGCTTGTCAGGTGTCGAGTAGCAATTTGCCCTCAAAGAATACTGCTATTATCGGACCGTAATTATTGACCACAACATATTATGTGCTCCTTGTCCAACAGAGCTTTCGCTGTCGTCAACCGCCGAATGTCGAATGTCCCGTTTAGGCGATTTCACCTCATTTTATACTGTCGAACCACCAACACTAAAATCAAGTACAGGTACTTTGAGAAAAACATAAATACCCTCAATTTAAAGTCGTTACTTTACGAAATTTATACAATTATATCGCAATCTGCGACATATATATACATATATATGTGTATACATATATATATATATATATATATATATATATATATATATATATATATATATATCGGCGCAAATACAAAATTTAACGTATAACAAAAACAATAATCATTTATTTAATTACTATGAGTTTATTGTAATGTCAAATTAACGTAAAACAGCAAGATTTTATTGTAATTTCAATATTTAACTTAAAAATTTGTGATCACGTGCACATGTTCCGACACGTGCACTGAGCCCTATAAATACGGCCGCACTGTCAGCATTCGGTCATTATTGCTCGAGCCGCCGATCGGGACGGGCCTCTCTGGGACGTCGTAACGCTCTTGAAATATACGACACCGAGTACTCTTGAAATTCTATTTCGAGGACTCAAATATGGGTCGTCACCAAGAAACCAACAATCGTGACGTCGGCATTGCTGAGACATCACACTCATTAAGATCACCACGGAGGTCCCTCCCGCGTCATATATATATATTTGATTTAGATGTACATAATCTATACTAATACCATAAAGAGGAAAGATTTATATTTTTGTATTTCTGTATGTTTGTAACGAATAAAATCGAAACTACTGGACCGATTTCAAAAATTCTTTCACCATTCTAATGATTTTTTTTTCAAACGGGGGAATTGCATTTCGCACATACCGGGTCCTTTGCTAGGGATTAGACCGTTGTTGATCATGGAGGCTTTCCACTGAGGCAATTCAAACAACAATCAACCGGCTTGTGTGGAGACTCGAACCCATGGACGTTCATGGGCTAATACCCCACTAAAACCACCCTCCTCCCGTGTGCCCCGCGCTTATGAGTAGGAAAGGCATGAGATACAGAACGTAGTTACGCCCACACCGATCCTAGCGCACAAGTGCTTGAGAATGCCCCGGGAGAGGCAAACTCACTTCGTCAACAGGGGTGAAGACTCCTCTGCTCCTTAGATGTTAGAGGGCGGGCCCCTGCAGCGGTATTTCACGGGGGGAGATCATGCGCATACCTTCGCCTCCGGGCTCCCGACTGACATCGGCACCCACGAGACGCATGCACACTCCATCTCTCTCCCTATTCCATTCGAATGCTACATTATCCTTGATTAATATAGGCTATATAAAAATTAGGGATCCCTACTAAAACTTCAACAATGTAATCCATCAATCTAAACCAAATACTTGGCGCTGGAATCAGGTTCTACGATTTTGATGAAATTTTATTGTCTCGGGGCTTAGATTCAAAATTAGACCCGTTAGGTGGGGCTGGAATCGGGATCTAGATTTTATTTTTTCAGAGCAGGACAACGACTGCTAAGACCGCTAGTATTTAAAGTCTGTACTTGACATGTATTATTTTATATTTGGTTTATACTTATTTACATGTAAGTATTTATTTATTATTTTCATGTTTATACACTTTGCAAGTCAAACCTTACTTCTTAACTGAATGAATGTATTAAAACTCTTTATTGTTCACCATAACTTAAGCATAAACAATTTAATATGAATACATTTCCATTAGAACAATGGGCGGCCTTTTCGCTTATAGCGATCTCTTCCAGGCAACCCGGTGTCCAAGGAGACATTAAAAGAAAAATTACATAAAATTTGGTGGTTTAACTAAATTAAAACTAATTCAATCGTAATTAGATATAATTAAAGAAGAAACAAAAAATAATAAACTACTACAGATATACATAATTAAATAGATTGTAATAATATAAATTACGTATACCTACATGCGAACAATAGTATAATTCTATTACTGCAATAAGTTTTATATAATGGTCAGTGAGTAGTCAAGTGTTTGAATGTAGATATTGGATGTAGTTTGTCTGATATTCAAGGGGAGGGAGTTCCACAGGCACACAGCCGGTACGGTAAAAGAATTTGCTACGAAGGACGAAGTGTGTTTAGGTATCGTTAGCAGAAGATTTTCATTTGAGCGCAAACTACAGGAATGAGATGGGTAAAGGAAACTAAAAAGGATATTGTGCAGAAGTGAGAGTAAGTGAACATTCCGGCGAAGGCGAATAGGCAAGGCAAGGCTATAAGCTTATTACGAAATTTGGAGATATGGTCATATTTACATTTCATTATCTCCGGATGAACCGGATACAAACACTTTGAAGGTGTTAGAGCTTATCCAGTTGTTTTTGGGTTATGGTTAGCGCCACTAACTGACAATCAGTAACTGAAATTAAGGACCACCTTCAACTGTTAGTTTTTTTACCTTATTGTTGTTTGTTGTTTAATATTAAAATTTATAAATTTATTTTGTTATATAGGTAGATTTAAGTTTCTTTAAACCACTGGAAGGGACTAACGCCCAAGAGAAAGATTTGGTCAATTTAAATATTACTGTCCCACAATCTTAGATTTAAGACTTAAAAAAAAGAAAAAATAAAAATAAAATTATTTATTAATTTGGAGATTTTGGCGAGAATTTTAAGAGCGATGTCTTGCTGTGAAATTTAAAAAAAAATGTAATTCTGTATAAAATGAAAAAAATTTGATAGTCTTTATGCAAGAATTGTGTTTATATTGAAGATGTGTGTTTATGTTGAACAACCCACAGCCAGGTGGTAGGGCATTTGTGACTAGATGGCTACCACCCCTGGTCTAAAGTATGCCGCCATAATAACCTTGAGTCGTGTTCCGGTATTGGTGGTTAGGTTCCAGTCTCTCTTTAGAGAGCGGCAGCACATTGGTGTTACAAATATCCATAGAGACGTCTACCGTTTGCATCAAGTGGGCCGTCTGTGAACGGTGTCTGCTGAACTCGTGCAATAAAAAAAATGTCAAATTATCAATCCTTGAGTAAAATGTGACTTTCAAGTTGCCACTAGAACACCGTTGTTGCACGTCAGTTCTAAAATTTGAGTGAAGCTAAGACCGGGGAGGATATAGTAGGCTTTTTGCATGAAGAATGTTCTAAAACTTGAATATTTATGAACAATTGAAACTGTCTAAATACACGAACCGTGCAAAGTAATATTTAAAAAAAAAATGAATTCCTGTGTAAAAACCAGACCACGGGCGGTTTTCCTTCTGTAATTTATTTATTACTCTACCTATATTATTGAAAGTAGGCTGTACAAATTAGATTGTGGATCCGGATTGCGGGTTATGTATGTAGCGCATATAGCGTACAGGTGTGTGTATTGACCCGACAGTTTTGTGATTATAGCGCAACTGCAACAATGTAAGCTGTGTCCGGTTAGCAGCTTGTCCGTGTTCGCCGTGGCTGGAGGGCGCAGGCTGCCCGAACGACGGATGGATGCGCTCGCCGTCCGCGTAGTGGCGCGTGCGCGCGTCAGGCAGGTGACTCGGCACAGCCGGCAACCTTATTAGAGCACTTTGCGAGAGAATTCCCCAACCGTTCATTGTAATTACTGTTTCTTTAGGGTTACGCTTTGTGTAAGATCCTAATCTTTATTTTACCCGTTTGTAGTCTGACAACAAAGCTTATAATTTGTGAAGTCTTCCTGTCTCGTATATAACGTTACTATCACATACTATTATAGCCACTGTGTCTTAATATTTAATACTATAAGATTGTAACTTAAAAATAAGAAAGAGAAAAGAAAAGAGAAAATAAAATAAAGATGTTCCCCCCTTATTATCCCTAGTATATAAGAAATAGATAAGACTTAGATAGAACAAGATAAGAAAAAGAATAGTCTCTGTCTTGGCATATGACGGAGGAGGAGGCTAAAAAAAAATACTTATTACTAAAATCTTGTAGTTTTTTATTTGTTATTTTAAGATCATTAAAGCGATATAAATGTGCTTTGAGATAACTATTTATTTATACCGTTTACTTTTAAGACTCTTAGACCATAGGGTTCCGAAAATTTTTGAAAAGCCTACTCCGTTAGTAAAGTGATCAGGTAAACCCTCTACCTTAGACATGGGGTATGTATGGAAAAGTGCAGTGATCCAACGAGGTAAAGTTGCAAACCACCTGGGTGTACATTACCCAAAGAAGAGATTGATTGATAACCTAGACTCCGTATTATATTCTACTATATACTCTTCAGGGAGTATAGACAGATTACTAGTTTTAATATATTATGTTAAGGTAAAGTTAAATATTCATGAGAAGACTTCACTTAGATAGCTTTAGCAGTGAAAAATGAATCTTCTGAATTTTATTTTTTCACAAATAATCCGTAGCATTGTGCATTATTCATACAAATGTGAAAAGTATTGTATTTTTAGGGTTCACCTAGGCATTTTGTTAAAAACTAAACCCTTATACAATCTTCATATCTATCCATCTATCTGTCTGTCACCTCCTCTTTATAAATTTCATAGTCATTTTTGTCAGAAAAGACTTTGTCTACATGGATGATATTTATATACCACTAAAAAATAGTAAAGACAAAACGTGTACATAAGTGTGTTTTGAAATTTTGTAACGATTTTGCTTAATTATTTTCGGTTGAAGTCAAAAAGTTGCGAAGATATTCATAACCAAAGTCATAATAAGTGTATCCCCCACTTTAACTTTCGAACTAAACGGTGTTAACATTATGCAAAAAATTAAAGTAGTCTAATTTGAAAACACTTTTAAGAAAGGTTAATTTGAACAAGATTCCATGAGTAGTTTTTTTAATTCCTGGAATACAAAGAGAGGCTGATGGAAAGTGGTTACCTATAAACCTTTACAATACCATGGGTGCTAGCAATGTGTTGCTGGCTTCGAATGGGGGGAGGGCTGAAACTTAGCCACTAATGCCGGAACACAATTCAAGGTTGTCATGCCGGCTTACTCTAGAGCAGAGATGACAGCCACCCGGACGGGCAAAAGCCCTACCAAATTTGAGTTGTTTTTTCGCCTTTCATGACAGACTGTTCGGTCACAGGAATAACAATGTTTTTCTATTCCTGTACTGTTACAGTTTTAGGGATATGGGGTATTTACGATTAAATGACAAAAACAGTGGAATTTCGTCACCTCTACGGAACACTTCTATGTACGTGGAGTGAAACACGCTTGCCAGATTTACACTTTATCCCGTATTGAAGTGGGAGATAACTACAGTTATGCGGCTAAGCCGACTTAGATCACAGCCAGAAATAAACATTAATAACTTTGGGACGTATACATAATCTTTGCTTTTTTACATAGTATCAAAAAAATTCTGATAAGATATTTAATACATGTATTTACTACGTATATTAACATTCATTTTACCGTCTGCCGTATGGGTCAACAAGAACCTAAAAATGCTGCACCTGCCTTTGAACTGGACAATTACCATTTTCTTGATTTCTGGGAAGGATTTGAACGGGAAGTGGCTATTTATTGTGTGGTTAATATATGCATGTTGTGGGTAATGAAATTATTTTGTTCAACCCTCGGATGTCTCGGAGAGTCCAATAATCGTGAGATTACTTTTTATAAATATTTGAATATAAAATTAAGTTTTTATATATTTACGATCAATATACATGTATATGTAGATAAATCGTATGCTGTTAAAATAAAATAAGAATTTGTATTAAACACTTAAGTGACAGAACATAAAATACATATACATGTACGTAATGTTTCTACACAAATTATTAGTTTATTTTTGGATACGTATAAAATGTATTGGGTATTACAAATGTATTGCGTTTATTTTGAAACTCCGGAAATAAAATAGTAGATTTATTCAGACAAGGCTTTTATGAAATAATATTAATGTATGTATGTATTAGTATCTATGCTAAAACAATTAAGTATGATAATCACCACTGAAAGAATATTATTATAAACATATTTAAACAAATCGAAAAGAAGCTTAATATATATACTAGAATTAAAAGCTGATTGTTCAGAATGTAGTAGTAGCATACGCCAAAATGGCGGGCAAAGGATCATGGTCTATAAGGCTATTCTGAAGTATAAGTCTTCGTATAGTTCACCGAATTGGTCTTCGCCTGATGCCATTCAACAGAGTTCTTGTGATAACTGGAAAGGCCACATTCGACTACACAGTTCACATTTCTCAAAAAATCACAATTCTTACTCAAAAGCTATCAATATTCTACAACAATTGTTCATTTTAGAAAAAAATTACAAATTTTTAGAAAATAACACTGCACAGTACAGTATCTCATTTCAGTACCCAATAATGACAGATAAAGGAATAAAGTCCATATAGCGTTATCTGACGTAATAGCTCAGCCAAATCGTAGGTTTTTGATTGACGCCAATAAACGAAGTTCTTATGACAATCGGCAAGGTTGCATTTTCACGCTAAACAGTACACATTTCTGATAAATACATATAATTATTACTCAAAAGCTATCAATATAGCGTCTAGAACATGAACTTATTTTTATTTATTATAACTATGGTACTACTAATTTTTATTTTATAATCTTATGTCTGCGAAGTATAAATAAAGTTCAATTTATCCATGTTATTTTAATTTTGACGTTAATTTAAGTCTAAAATCCGTTTAAAAATAACTAAATATGGATATAATAATACAAAGTTTCACATGAGCAGTGATTTTTAAAGTTTGCCAAGGATGTCTTGCGGAATTTGAAGCCAAAATCTTTTCGTTATAATTCGACGATATTTATTTAAGCAAAGAACCGCCGACATGTTGTAATGGCGTTTAGCTTTTTTTAATCAAACAATTGTCCTGTTAATTAGTTACAAGATGTTATAATGCTGTCTGTGGCTTACAAAAGCCATTATTATTAAAGTGAACATTCTAGGTTATGTTGACAAAATGTACATATCGTAAATAAGACGTAATACTCAAAGTTTCTGGTAAGTACCAAAATTACTTATGTTGTTAAGAGTTCAGACAAATATACGAAAGTGGCGCCCTTATTATATTCTACTTTTTTTGGCCAACCTGTAAATGTATAACATCAATCTTTTATGCATTATCTGTAGATTAAATATAGAAAAAAGAAACAGAATGGCCAATCCTTATAATAAGTTTTACTAGCATTCTTATGTAGGAGTTTAGGATTTTCGTTCTAAATCGATTATATTTCGTAGATTAATATCTTGCTCACTGTAATGTAAACATGCTTCATTCCCTAAGTAACCGTGAGTAGTAGTATAAGTGATAAGAGTTATCGGAAGGAAGTTTGAAATGAAAATTGTGTCAAACAGGAGTGCCACTTCCCTAAGCACTTAATAGGTAGTATCTACAGTAGTCGCCCAAAAATGTTAACAATCTTGTTTATCTCTATAGGTATTTCAAAGGTATATAATGAGATACCCACAAATATTCTAATTGAAAACAAGTCAAAACACGGCTTAAAATGTTTTTTTTTGGGTAAATTAGCATTTTTGGGTTGAGTTTAGAATGAAGTGTCCTGAATCCGAGGAATGTATGAATACGGAAGGGTTAAGGAAATCCTTTTCATGCTTTCCAATGCAATTTTTGCTGCCAATGTTAAGCGTAAAATATGTAGTAGATATGAAAACACTCTCAAACGCGTGAAATGTAACCGTAATCTAATCATTTTGTTATTTTGAACATCGTAATAATTATAGCTAATGTCAAAACATTATGTGAAATGAAATACTATTTTGATTAGTCAACACAACTGTCAACGTTATTTACGGCATTGATTTTCATTTACTATTTGATTAAATTGAATTGGCAAAATCAATGCTGAACGCGTTGGAGGCATAATCCTAAACAAAGAATAAGATAAAATTGAATTTATTTCATGTTAAATGTGAGTTATACAAAAACTGTTTAATATCCCTACCACAAGAAGGATGTTTAATATCCCTACCACCACACATTTTAGGAGGCAAGAAGGTTCCGCTTTAGCCTCCTAAAATCTAAATTGAGAGAGGTTGCTATAACATATTACTGAGGGATGAATTTATTTCAATTTACATACAGTCGTGTATGGGACGGAAGGATTTTATGAAAAATATTTAAAAATCATAACGATGTTTCTTAATAACTTTTTTATTTTAGTCAATAAAGTTCGGAGAAGAGATCGTCGTTTCCAAAGCTATAGAAAGTGTCGTTCCCCTTCAACTTTTAAACTGTAAAAAAAAATTAACGAATTTGACTTGAGTAAAATCCGTTGCTTAAGTAGCTAATAGACCGCCCTTTGTACACAACTAGATATAATTTTAGTCTTTAAGTTAATTTTTGTTTTGGTGTATAATAAAGTGTTATCTATCTATCTATCTATCTATCAAATTTTTGAGATTTTGAGTATTTAAGATTCAATGCTTTTAAGGATTTCATAGACAAATGAAAAGCAAAAAATTACACAAACGACGTTGATTGAGTCTATATTACCCCTTTCTGTGTTAAAGATAAACATATAAAAAGAATACTAGGTTAAGCGTTTATTGTACTTTGACGTTTGCACGTCTATCAAGTTACATATGTCTTGACAGTAAAGCCCACATGAAAAAAAGGCCTTATTGGTGGTACTTTATTATTGTGTTGTGTTTAAGAATTCAACTGTGGTAATAGTGATGTTCTGTGAATCATGTAATGCACCGACTATTAAACCATCGAAACTATACGTAAATAAAGCGAAAGTAATCGATTTGTAAATAAAAAATGTTCTACTTTAAAGAAAATACCGTAATTATTATAGGTGCCATTTTATTCTGCCAAATTAAATATAATGACAATTTATAAATAAATAAATTTATAAATATAAATTAAATTAATTAAAACTTATTTATAAATGAAGTCGATTTTTAAAACAAATCGAGTCTGTAACGCATTAGGACATTACTAATTGATCCGTCATCGAGCTGTCAAAAGTAATATAAATGCTTGGAAAGAGTATAATTGCTGCGATCGGGCGAGATCTGTCATAAGAGACGAGAAAACAGTCCTCATAGGGTAAATAACCATTCACAACCATCACTAATCTAGTATGCCGCCCCAAACAACCTTGAATTGTGTTCTGGCATTAATGGCCGGCAGCACATCTGGTATTGCAAATGTCCACAGACGACGGTAACCACTTTCCACCTGGTGGGCCGACAGCCTCACTGCTGTGCTCCACTAATAAAAAAATAAAGCTATAAAATATGCGTATAAGGTCTTATTCATAGATAGTTAAAGTGTGAACGCTTTTTTATGATTCTTATAGAAGCGTTCAAACTTACTCTAACTCTCTATGAAGAAGACCGATAGAGGGCAGCAGCGATTTTGTAGCACCTTTAGTGTTGCAAATGTCCATAGGCAATGGTAACCGCTTTATCAGGTGGGCCGTCTGCGTGTGTGGTGAACTCATGAAATAAAAAAATATACATATAATAAGGGACCGGACAGTCAAATCAACTGGGATACCTTTTATAAACTTACAAAACGTCACAGCTTCATAGATTTTGTACGAGCGTGCCTACTTAGGACGTCATAATTAGGTACACGTTAAAGGAGTCAAGTAGCGCATTAAATTATTGTTTGAAAGTAATTAAAATTATATCTATCATGAAATTATAAAAGTATATGTATTTTTTTTAATGTATTGTAACATGTACCCGTATCTATTATTCTGTACTGTGCTTTAAGAATTAGACCAAAAAGGGCCCCGATAATTTACATTGCTAGAGTCAAAATTGTTGGGTTAGAGCCTCACGATTTCAGAAGGGTACATAATATACCCGCCAGGCTTGTCTAACGGGAATTGACAGGTTTCACATATCGGTTATCCCCATAAAGGTTTCATTATGATGTTTCCTTCATCCTGAGCACATCGTAATTGTTAACGTCTGTTAATTAAACTATGTCAAACGAACACAATAATAAATCTATTATAAACTAGATTTATTGTATACATTTTAGATACTTACATTATAATTATGCTTTATTGCGATTTACATGAGGAATTGACGTCTATGCTAAAGAATGAATGTAGATTGTGTCGCGTAAAACGCGGAATCGCATTAAAACTATGATTGATAAACTCAAGTCGGTTGGAATATAACGAAAGTGGAACAGGGTTTGTCAACATGGACCGTCAGCTGGCCCCGACGATAGCGCTTATCGCCCGCGGGACATAGTCCGCTCATTCATAGCCTGTCCATTCATACGCCCGCTCCCACTGCGTAATGCGGCCCATTATAATCCCTAAGACGAAAGTGGAAGAGCTCAAAACGCAACGGGTGGCACCCGGGGCGGCGGGGCGCGGGTCGATGTAGATCGAGGATATCGCGGGGTCAGCGCGGATTGCAGGCGCCCGATAAACGGCGATGGCGTCCAACGAATCTACTAACAACAGTAACGCGCACTTATACGTCTTACCATTTCAAAGAATAGATTCGATCTAGTCAAACCCTGTTCAAATAATTTGAATCGGTTTAGGATCAAACTAACGACATATCGACAATAGCTCGCTGTCAAACTCATCCATATTCTTTTAATTAAAAAATTAACAAATGAATATTTTATTTCAGTCTGTATTACGGCAGCTATCAACAGATACCTGCACAATAGAGTAGGTATCCTCTGTTTTTCAAAAACAGGGACTGCGCAGTCTTCTACTAATTTAGAGAGGGCATAAATCTTTTTAATTCAATTTATGTATATACTTTAAGTTTTCTAAAGGCCCGTTCCTATATCTTACCTGGTTGGTATTGCCGATTCATTTGCCCTACTATCGGTTAAAATTTAACATAAATCCCATACAAGTAATGTTAAAATTCAAGCGATGGTAAGGCAATTGAATGAATAGGAAGATATAGGAATCGACCATAAATAAGTGCGACTGTAAAAGGCTAAACTACCATTCATTCGTGTGGTTTACGTATATTTAGATGAAATATTGTATTCATCCTTATTTGTACTGTTGTCACTATTTTTATTAAAAAATGAACATTCTAAATTTAAATATTGACAATAGGTACTTATATCAGCATGTGCTTATATTAGCACCAGTAATTAATTATTATCCGTTGGATACCTTTGACCCTCACGACAATATAATAATTATATATTAGTAATGCGTGTGACTAATGTAAACAGCTCACACGTGTACTTTGGGTTTTAGGACAAACATAAGAACTGACCGGGACCTCTGCTTACTAAGGCAGTTATTTATGGACATGGTGGCTGGCCGAAGGTATTAGTCATTTGTAACCATTTAAGGTTGTGAAATTGATTGATTTTAATGATGTGAAGTCGTGATGACACATCTGTATGTAGTGATACATAATATCAAAATAATTTCCGGTCAGAGTTACAGGACTTGGTCTCCTTGACATCTGACATAACTGCGCAATGAGTCACTGTAACAAAACGTGTCATTGTGGCAAATTATGATCCGTTATTCCAGAACTTATCACGCATTCATAGGTGGTGTGTACCTACCGTAAGTATTTGTTATTCTTGAAAACAATCATTGTACTGTGTTATACGAAATAGCGTTAGCCATGTGCTTCATAAAACGTTACAAATAATACATACTTGTTGTACTACTCTTTGCATAATTTTGTTTTAAATTTGCAGGATTTGCAAGTTGTGAAGTATTAATTACATAATACATTTTACTATTCGTTAATTTGTCTTACTAGGTACTAGTTGAATGGCGTAAACTCCATACGAGTTACGAGTAATATAAATTTTCTACTAATGGTAAGGTAAAAGAATGGGTAGTATATTCTAGAAAATTAGCAATAGTCACCTTTTGTATGAAATGTGTTTGATGAATCGCTCCTAAGGATAACCGTCGTCTTTTATTTATAAATCATTGTTATGATGCGCGTGCGACTATGTCACTGCGTAATAACGGTGACTGATTATAGTTTGTTTATCTGTATAAATATGTATATGTATCATGTAAATGCGCAATCCTTTATTAACTTTATCAATGGTCACATTTAATTTTATGAATGGAAATAATTTTTGAATTAACTAAATCCACGGGGTTTTTGGCGGGAGTTTTGATGTTTTAACGTTCAATTTTATTGATAATAAACCTTTTAAACTTTGTTTAAAATTAACAAATGTGTATGATATTGGTAATTTACATTCAAAAATTATATTATTTATTTTATAATTAGGTATGTTTATGTAGAGAGTCTCAATTATTTAGAGAAATAAGACTTTTGGAAATGTTACGAGAACTCAGTTTTTTTTAAAGGTGTACAATTTGACCGAGGCTGGAGTGAGTTACATAGATATATAATATGAGTACGGCTTCATTCTGTTCCTATTAATTACGTAATGAATGATGATATCGTTGAAGACTAATTAAATATTAATGTTTTATAGAATGTTGATTAATTAATTAACAGATAAGACAGACAGACAGACAGTCAGATATACACATAACGTGTAATGTAATATTTATAAAATAAGAAAAAACTATGTCCACTATTAGACATATGTTAATGTGAGGAAAATTTTTAACACTCTCATACTTAACTGATAGGTATTTAAAGAATAGTGATAAAAATAGTTATCTGTAAGAAATATAATTAACAGTGGTATTTGTTAAAAGAGGGTGCTTATCTGTGGGTGTTCGGTCGGACGGCATAACCTATCAATAATAGTAAGACGTCATAGGCGCCGTAGTCATCGCAGAAATGCTAACAACTTATCAATGTAAACGGTTTGTTTACACAGTAAACCGTAATCTTATCCGGCGACCGCCTTAGATTCTCCCGTTTCGAAATTGTATAGTCCGTATCACGTGGTGTCCTTATTACGAATACCAGCCGCCGGAAGTCCGCGCTTCACTCGAGCCGCGCCGAGCGTTCATTCATGTTCCACGTATTTATTTTGTACTCGCCGGCGCTGTGCCTACCGCGCACTTCCAACAAGATAATCACTATGGACTTTGGGCTTCGACCCTTTTGCCTAACACCTAACTCGATTGTATTCAAGGAGTATGACTTATCGGACACGTTTGAATGCTATATACATAGGTAGTTGAGACAAGAAATGGACAAATATATACCTCTAGGTTTCATCATCATCACAATCTTTAAAAACGTTTAAAATCACGTCTCATATATAATCACATACTGATAATCTTTTTAAAAACAAGGTACGACTGTTTTTTATGGCGAAAACACTTCAATCAACAAGCTAAGGTCTTGAATGTCCAGGGTATATAGTATCCTTATCTGTAAGAAGAGAAATACTATCTCGCAGTCCATGGTTCTGCTAGTTTTCTCCTTTGAGTTTATCTCTGTGGCGGTAGCTCTTGTTTCTAGCTTTTAGCAACACAGCAAGGGAGTTAACAGCCTTATTAAATTATATTTATACTGAAAAACGTTTGTTCCTTTAGTTAGTTTTGTTTATATCGGGGTTGTTTTATTGATTTCAACTAACAAAGGAATAATCTTCGAGTAGCTGTGAAAAAGAGGAAAACAAACGAGCAGTTTTGCAAAATTATTCGCCACATGTTTAATTAATATTATTGCTGTGCTATATACATATATATTATGTTGTTCATATTGTTAAGTATTATTCGGTTAAGAGCCCTTCAAACATACCTACTTCCACGTTAGAAGAGATTATAATGAAAATAGATGAAGTGAAAGAGTGTCATTCACTGCCATAACAAGTGGAGATCCATTCTCATTGCTTACGCCATGGATACAGGCGTGATAAACTTTATTTAAATAATTCTTCTGTTCGTGTTTATTACGTTATTGAACTCCTCCTCTAGAAGGATCCGTTTACGGTTGGTCTAATTTTGTTGATTTTTGTGCGGGTTCAACCAGATTAGAGATAGTTTAGATTCACACCTTTCATTTATTCATTCATTGGAACTGGTAGGTGGTGCTGCTATCGGGTCCTAATTTTTTTTAGGACAGGATGATGTCTGCCGGGCCCGCTAGTATTATATATGTGTACATATGGATACCGTGTTATTCTAGTCAACTACAGATGCGCAAGATGCTTTTTCGTACAAAATCATCTATTGCATTGGTGGTTTTTATAGGGGTTGGCAGAGAAAATGTATCTCCACTCGCTTCGCACACATGCCCCTTCATTTACTTTCGTTCATCTCTTTCATCATTACTCATAATTTGGAACTTACCATGGCATAAAACACAATATTAAATGGCCTGGTATATATCCAATTTCCTTGTTCACGGCATTTGGAATGATTTGGTTATCATGAAAAGTACGTACTTATAATCGATAAAGAATATGAACATGAAATATATTTTTCCTGCAAAATTGGATTGTTTTCGCAGTATGCGAATTGGATATTTACGCGTGCAAAGCCGTGTGAAACGCTCTAGTTTATTCAATATAAAATAAGTTACGGTTAGCAGTATATTTTCATATTTTCATTTTAATTGTAAGACTGAATTTAGAAAATTCAAGTTAAATTTGGCTGAAGAAAGAAAACTAATTAATGGATATCTCATTTTTTTCGGCTGACCTTTAACATTACCAATATTAGTGCGGTCACGTTATAAGGCCACTTTTGAAGTTTCATGTAAATCCTGACGAACTAACTTTGTAACAGTATCACAATAATTTATATCAAATTTAAACACCATAATTAGTTTATTTCTTTAGAAACGTAACACATGACAATGTTATGTTTGTCAGTAAATATTAGTGACGTATCCTGGAGATTAATAATCGAAAATTAGTAACATAATTCGTAATTAATTATTCATATTTGGTACATTTTAAAGATAACAGAGGAAACGAAGTTAACAAAATAATTTTACTTTTATGATATCCATAGATTTGAGAGCTTATCTGGAAGAGTTTGATTTAAGCAATAAAATTAGTAAGTTCTTGATTTTCAGTCTGCGCACAATTTTGTTAAGGTTTCCGTAAAAGTGACAAATGCCCACTGTTTCTATTTGGCTACAGAACCATAAAAGAAACATTTAATTGAAAATTGCCGTATAGTGATTTTTCCATGGAGTTTTTGTATGTACTCATTACTACATGACTTACGATACCATATAAGATGCGTATCCGTAATTTTTTTAGGGATCCGTTGTACATTTTGGTAAACGTGGAACTCTAATCAGATCGTCATGTGTCTGCGTGTGTTTGTCCGTCTGTTTTTTTTGTATTTGTCTGTGACAGTTATTTTTCTTCGAAAATACTAGGTCTATGGCTTAGTGCCGGAAAACGCACTAAAACTTTTCTGTGTTCCATAATTCGGCTTTTTCCAGGATATTGGTAAATGGTTGGAGCAACATCACGAAATCTGCCAAGTGGTGGCGTAAAGGCCGTTTATCCGTGCAGGAACAGAGAAAGAATAAAAGTTCCTGCGGCCAGGCGGCTTATCGTAAGAGACGACAAAATAACCCGCAGCCAGGTGGTAGAGCTTTGCCCGTTTGGATGGCTACCACCCCTGGTCTAGAGCATGCCGCCACAACAACCTTGAGTTGTGTTCCGGTATTAGTGGCCAGGTTCCAGCCCCAACTACGAGTCCGGTAGCACATTGGTAGCACCTTTAGTGTTGCAAATGTTTATAGGCGACAGTAACCACTTTCCATCACAGTTGGGTCGTCAGCCTGTCTGCTGTATTCCAGCAATAAAAAAAAGCCCCTTGTAGCATAGGGGATGAAACCTCCGGCATCTTTCTTTGCCAAGCGCGGGGTGTGCGTTAGTTGCCACAAACTTCTATTTCTGCCATTTTTTGACGAGTAGAAATCCACTTACGGACTTATCCGTGTGGGCATCATGGTGAGGGGTGTGAGCTAGCTGGCCAGGGTAGTGGGAAATGGCAATCGCTTACTATGCATTAGCCTTGCTGGCAGTCGTCAGCCGAGATGGCCATATCCAGCCGAATCGGGTTTGACAGAATAGCGAGCGCGGAACAACTCCGCTCTCTCATCGGACGCCCTTAAATGCGGGCGGACTCTACCCCGGATTTCGCCCGCGGCCGTTTGCTGATGACACCGAAGTCTTCGTCTACTGCAGTTCATATTCTGTCTACTCCAACTAGACTTAATTTTTTAAAATTAATGCATTGTTGTAATTTACTCGATTGTGCAATGTTTGCCTTCCTATATCGATTCCAATTTATTATAGTATCATCATCGATATTTTACATAACTCGTCGTCGTCAGCTATTCACAGTCAACTGCTGGACGTAGGGCTCCCCAAGTCGGCGCCACTCATCCCTGTCCTCTGACCTCCTCCTTACGTAACTATAGAAATCAAATTGATACATACCAAAAGTGGCTTTATAACGAGGCCTTTCTGTAGTTTCTTACATCATATAACTATGTGATCTAATTTCGTCATGATGTAATAAAACTATTACTACTACTACTATTTGGTTAATCCGTCTTGTAGCTCGTTCCTACGCCGTTACCAACCGTTCATTTGCCTTACTATCGGTTAAAATTTGACATAAGTTCCATATAACTAATGTCAAAATTCAACTGATAGTAAGGCAAGCGAGTGAATAGTAAAATATACGAGTAGCAACCGGCCATTTATCAGCATTAGGAAGTTTGACTATACCCAATAGAGACAGGAAATAAATTTCACTCGCATTCTTTCTTTTAATTTTATACATAAATTTGACATGTTGCAATAATTTAATTTGCACTTAGTAGGATGTGTGTTGGAGGTTTCACAGTAGACAAAACAAAACGAAAGCGTTATAACGAGATCATAATAAACTACCTGTTCGGTGTAAATTTATGACAGACAGTCTGGCCATCTTTGTATTTCCCTATGCTTACAAATATAAGTGATCTTAAGATGCATACTAGGTAATTAATATATATAAAATACGACACCTTGCTATTTTTATTCCTAAGAAACTTTTTGAAAACGAGGCGTTTATAAAACCATTTTTCGGTTCATATTCTAATTGCAACAGAAACATAGTATTATAATACAGTCGCATGTATTTACAATTGACAACTTATTAAGTAACAAAATTATTATAATTGATAAACACAAAACGAGTAACTTGGTTGACGTGCATCTTGCGATTTTATAAATGTGACAAGTCTGGTAAAACCTACCTTTACGTTCAATTTGTTCACGCAAACCTCTAATATATTATAATTTGCCTTCATCGTAGCGTATAAGCAACCAAAGAATAAAATAAGAAATTAGTTGAATTTGGGGAAATACAAGCGGATGGTTGGCCTAATTATAAAGCACTTTAGTTGGTAGGTGTCGATCATTTGGTATATTCGCCGGAAGGGCGAATAGGCGCGGGAGGAAAGTGTCGGCACCGAATAAGTTAATTGCCGGGAGTTTCGAGGGTCGCCCGATAACCCGCGTCTACGCCGGAAGCCGATAGTGCTTTGATGTGTTGCGATGGCGTCGGTTCCCTATAATGCATTAACGAGCGCCACCTATCATTCCATTTTGTTTTACATGCACACCCATATAAGAATTGCGCTTCACTATTGGTTGGTTCATATACCTTACATTCACTTGCCTTAGCATCGGTTGAATTTTTACATTACTTGTATGGAACTTACCTTAACGTAAAATTTTAACCTGTGGTAAGGTAAATGAACGGTTGGTAATATATAGGAACAGGCCATATATCAGTTTATTTGTTTAGGTCATGCCGGTACTGAGAACTGGAATATCAGGCATCCACTTGCATTTCGTGCAACTAAATGGAACAAAGATGTTGATAAATACCTACGAGGGAGATTCAAAAAGTTCTTTTAATCAATATTAAAAAAATTAAACAAATATATTTTACTTTTCGCCCTCTATTTCCCTCCAATGCAATGCATATAGAATAACGCGTTTCTAACTTTTCTTGAGTCTCGAAAAACTCCTCTACGGCAGCCATAACCGCGTCATTATCGTGAAATTTAGTTCAACAAATTTCCTCTTTTAATTTTGGGAATAAGTGAAAATCACTTGAAGCTAAGTCCGGAGAATATGGGGGGTGTTCGAGGAGATTGAAGCCAGCACAGCGGATTGCGTTGAGCGCAACTTCCGATCGATGAGCGGCAGCGTTATCGTGAAGAAACAGCACGCCCAACGACAGTTTTCCACGATGTTTTTTTTAAATCGCTTCACGCACTTTCGAAATTAAATTTGCATAATAGGGTCCAGTAATCGTCTGGCCATAACTTTTCCAGCGGTAGGAGCACCTCGAAATTTCTTAATGGATGATGGAGAGGATAGTCGTTTCCAAGACATGCTTTGTCTCTTAGTTTCAGGATCGAAACAGTGGACCCACGTTTCATCAACGGTGACAAGGCGACGGCAAAAATTATCCGAATCATGCTGGAACATTTTGAGTTTACTCTTAGAAATATCCAAACGTCGCTTTTTATTTTCGTCGGTTAACATTCGTAGCACCCATCTCGGCGACAATTTTTTCAACCACAGTAAATCAAAAAAAATTAAAATGGATTGAACGCTACCAAAAGATATCTTTAGGATCTCAGCTATATGTTTAATAGTTATTATTCTGTCTTCCAAAACCAGATTCTCAACCTTTTTGATATTTTCTTCCGAGGAGGTTGAAGGCCGCCCAGAACGCGGGTCATCTTTACAGCTTGATCTACCTCTTTTTTAATTCAGGAACCCAGTACGCAAACGTAGAATAGGGTACAGCATCGTCCCCCCATTTCTGCTGAATGTCCGAGAAATTTCTTTCGCCGACATTTTTTCAAGCTGAGATATTTCATTACCGCACGTAACTTACTTTTATCCATAATTTTGTGTTTTTAGCAACTCATTATACAAAACAATTTATTACGTACGAACGAACTGATAAAAACAAGTTATTATATTGTGACTGACACTCTTTAATTTGAATATCGAACTTCTTCCAAAAAGGTTTTATATATACATTTCTAAGAACTTTTTGATTCACCTAAGTAGATAACTTTTATTGCTCATCAAAATAAATAGTTACAAATGTGAATAATGAAATAGATTATAGCATAAATAACTAATGAGGGTTTGAAACGAAGTTCTCGAAGATCATTGAAAAGTATCAAAAAACTGTATGTATAGAAATACATAAACAAATTGTAAATATTGTAAAAACTCGTAATTAAATTAACTTGAAGTTAAAAACATTCAGTCGAATAGAGAACCTCCTCCTCTTGCAAGTCAATTAAAAATAGGAATTTATATAAAAACATGTGCACGTGAGTGGCGACAGCGCCCAAATGCGGTCGAACATCAACGGCGGTTACAAGACCCTCTATTTTAAATACAGCGTATATTACACTAATGGATATTATTTTAGATTTTATTTCATTGCATTAAAGTTCGAAATTGTATAATAATATACAGCGGTCAGCATTTTTCATTTCGGTTTAACATCTCTTTTCGTCTAGCACCTATCCGTCGAGTAACATGCGATAAAGAACTTCGTTCCAATAATAATAGTAATGAATAGTTAATAATACAGAAAAATAAAATATAGTAGTAAATCATGTCCAGTCACGTTATGTTGCAAAAATGTTGGATTGAGGCGGTTTCTTGATTGTTGTTTATCAGTACGACACTATCGATTTTCTCAGTATTTTCGCATTAGTATAGATTCGGCCGTTCTATGCTGCCACATTTGGCATCTATCAAACTGATCTTACTAGTTTTGTGAACAATAGATGATGATACAATTAAAAATTGGAATCGAATATAGGAGGTCCCACATTACCGAATCGATTAAAATAAAATGACTTATTATTAAAAAAATATATTTTACGTTTCGTTGTCTTTTTTATCTTTAAAATGTAGAAAATATGAATAACTTAATTATGATTTATGTTTAAACTTAAATAATATATAAGAAAAAAAGTGTTTACTAACATAACGTTGTCATGTGTTACGTTTCTAAAGAAATAAGCTAATCATGATGTTTTAATTTGATATAAATTATTTTAATACTGTTACAAAGTTAGTTCGTCAGTATTTATATGAAACTTCAAATGGGTTTTCTTAGAATGGCCAACTATAGTACTATTGTTTTGACATTTGGCATTCTAGTCAAGCTATCTTTTAGAGGTAAAAAAATAAAAGAATAGTTAATACAAGGGGCATCAAAACGAAATTCTGGTACCCGCGCTAGGTCTCCTTTGATCCTGTGTTGCGGGTCCATAGTAAGATTCGCTTCCGTCATAGTTTTCATAAGTCATAATATACAGATTCTATGTCCTTTTACAGTGAAAATTATTGTATTGTGTAGTGGTAGTATTTCGATTTGAAATATTACTTACAATAAATTAAATACAAGAAGGAAAATATAACAAAGTATCCAGGATTAAAAACAACTTTGGGAATTACCTTGTACAGTTTTAGATTTAATGACGTGCTTGTAACTACGCTAAATTGTGATAACGTTATTAGCAGTAATGGAAGTATTCAGGCCCCCATTTTCCCTTATTGTATTTGTATATTGTAGTTTATTTAAACATATTATTGTGTTTCTAAGTTTTAGCCAGAGATTACTTAAAACCTGTAATTGTCTAATCGTAGAGACTTTCAACATAACCTGTTAAATATTAAGATCGTGAAAATATAACGAATAAACTATCAAATAAAGCCATTTTCAAATTTATATAGTAAGTATTGATGAAAGTTAAATATTCATTTTTTGTTTTATTCTCGATTTTGTTATTTGAAATGTCATTTTATAGTAAATAATTTACAGAAAGTTGAGATGCAAAATATCGAATATGAGATGATCCTGACTGTAATATAATTTTAACTGATTAAGAGTTTTTAACTGTTAAACATTTCAGCTACTACCCAGTAGCCGTAACAGAATTTATTGTGAATTTTCTGTCTTTCAAGGTGTTAGGTACGAAAAGCGCGAAAAAATTAGAAAAACCATCTACATGTTTAATCATAAATGAGATCCAGTAAAATGCGTAAGTACAAACATTCATAGAAGTTTTTAAAGTTGCACATGTGATTGAGAAACTGCGAAGAACACCGACTGAAAATTGAGAAGAAAACGATTACGGTGATAGTGATGAGGCATGTAATGAGGAGGTATGTAAATTATATGACAAAATAATGTTAAATTGGAAGATTGATGGATATAAGAAAAAAGGTTGACAAAAAAAGATGGATGGATTGTGTGAAGAATTATATGACCAGTGGTGTAATACAAAACGTATGCGTACGTAATAATAATAATACGTAAAAGACATTATGCCGAGCCCAAGTGTTGGGAGGTGTAGAAATTAAATTTTTATTTATGTGAAAAAGGTAACACTCATTACCAATCGTTTCTGAACAAACATGCAACTGTTTGTTTTAAAACAAGGAACATTTCAAAATGTGTTGTTGTATGTAAAATATGTGAACAATAATATTATTATTCAGTATTGATCTATTATTGCGGTGACATTATTGACGCAAGCTGTGTAATAGCGGGACATCTCAATGAAGCTGACGTTAATGGGGCAGATAAGAAACCTATTGAGAAACAAACTTATGAAATATCATCACATTTGTGTATGATAAAAAGAATCAATTTGTGTCACTGAGAGCCAATTAACAAGCAACTTCCGTCAACAAAGATCGTTCAGCTGACTCGGTAAATTGGATGGTCGCCTCCTATCACATTTAGACCCAATAACGTCATCGCCAAATAGACACCTATTCTATATACTCAGATCTTACGACCTATCTAATATTTAAACGCATTAGAACTGCGAACTTCAGTTATGTATTCTATAAGAGCCCTTGAAACATTCAAATTAATTTTTTCGCTGGTAATTATATATTTATGTTCTTTCTCGTTTTTTAATATCTGGTGTTTAGAATACCACATAGATAATAGTATAGATAACATGTTGGAAATCTTAATATTAAAAGGTCTGTTTAGAAAAAACGAGATATCTATACTTTCTAAACAAATCCGGATAAGTAATATATTAACACTAGAGTTTTCCCCGCGGCTACTTCGCGTGAAAAACCCTAGTTAGTAGCTTTATATTATTTGTATAAAAACTTAATTTACTATTTCTTGTTAAACTCACTATAATAACAAAGAAACTAGACCATATAGTCTACACAACTGCCCAGCAAAACATAGAGACGGATTTGAAGTAGTAATACAATGAATGACACGTTGTTTAAGACAACTTAGGTATTTATTAGTGAATTGAAGAAACGGGATTGCAGCGCCATCTATTTTGCTAATCCGTCTATTCTAAGAAAATGACGTCATTTATCGGAATAACTTTTATTCTAAGTGTTAACTCGGGTTATAAGCCAGCACTATGTAGAGTTTCATTCGTATACGTTCAGTAGTTTCCAAAAAGATGCGATTGCAGCGCCATCTTTTTAGTTATTTTCGTCTATCCACGGAAACGACGTCATTTACCGGGATAAAAAGAATCCTAAGTTACGCCCCGGGATATAAGTTAGTTTTATGTCGAGTTTCAATTAAGTCTGTTCAGTAGTTTTCACATGATGATCTAACAGACAGACAGAAATTCTAAAAATTGCATTTTCGGAATCTTCTGGTCCGAATTATATATCCCCTGAGTTTTTAACATTTTAAACGCATTATAGAAACTCGAATCATTTACAGATTTATTATTATAGTACAGATTTACAATAATTTACAAAAATAATTGAATCGTTATATGACTTGCATTAGGTAATTTATTTGGAATCAATAAAACATTAAGTACAGGTTAATTTAAAATAAAATGAGAAAAATAAAAACTTCTGATCGTAATTTAAAGAAGTAGTTTTCTTGTTTTATCAATTTCTTCAATTTCAATCAATCAATCAAAATCAACGTTTTATTGTGTGAATTAATTGAAGTAAATTTTAATATTAGGACTAAAAGTGTAGATATATCTTTACATTTGTTTCTTGACTCCTAAAGCATAAAGTTGTTATTTGCTAATTTTCTCACTGAACTAAGAAATCTTGTATTTTAAGCCGATAGAAGAATTAGAATTAAGAAGAGAATTACAAAAAAGACGGTATACCCAAAAAATTAGAAAAAGCGAAACCGTCTTCAAAAATAAATTTACTATAAGTTATTGATAAAGAAAGAAAACATATTTTCTACAACATCTCGACGTCGTTACCTACGAGAAACATAGTAATTTTTATGCTTTACTTGGCATCGACTTTAACATTTTTTTGAAAATATTGTTCTTTTGTTTTTTAGTTAACTTGTATGAAATTTATTTTTGAAGTCGGTTTTTTCTGAAACAAAAAGTAAAACAATCTTTAGAAAAAGAATTTTAAGTAACGTATACATGTTTTTTTTAAAGACGGTCTCTTTTATTCTAAAAAATACTTTGCACTTGTATTATAAGGTTATTACACGGATCAACTTAGTTGACACGGAACTGAAAAGGCACGACGGTACTAAATGACATTGAATGGTTCAATTTTGGTTGATTCATACAGATTGAAAGACAGAAATGAACCATCCAATATCGGCTTTACGAATATGGATACACCTAGTATGGTAACTTCTCGAATGCGGAAACGAACGACTAGATGAAACCGAACTCATAACTCAATTTACACGTTCGTGGTGTTTGTTAAGGCGTTCCGTTGTATGCTTTCCTAGTCCGAGTCCAGTCCAGTCCAGCACGTCCTTGATCATAGGTAAGTTTCTACTTATTTTGGGGGTGTAAATAACCCAAACACCTCAATCACTACAAGTTTCCTATGTGATCCCTTCTATATCTTCGAACTTCAAGCTCCAATACCAATGAAATTTGTAGGTGCCACTGTGATGCTACACGTAGAAGTACCCAACGCAAAGGTTACTTTTTAAATTTGTTAATAAACAAAGTTTTTTATGTGTTGTCGTTGAATGGCTGAACATTATAAAAAAAACACGTACAGTAGAATTGAGGACCTTCTCCTTTTTTGTTTGTAGTTTGATGTGAGTTAAAAAGAAATAATGTCTTTAATGTTCTACATTTATAATTATTTGGTAAACAAAATAAAATTTATCGAACACAAATTCGAAGCATTGAAATCTCTCTCGATTTCAATATTTTCAAGTGTTATCTATTCGACTTGTTACACTTTAAACATAAAGCGATAAGGGCGGCGCTGACATTACATGTACTTACTCACGAACACTATTTCAACCGGATGTAAGTCAGTGGTCGTAATGAAAAAAAATTCACACTGCTCGAGCACAGACTTAGTTAGCATGGGGTTTTGGACCGTATTACTTACTACTTAAGTGTGATTTTAGCGAAAAGATGTACCAATTCTTAATAGAACTATGAGCGGTTACGAGAGCTACATGAGTCACGAAAGTAATTTCACCCGGAAACCGTCTAGGTGGAGAGGATGTCAGTAAAATTTCACAACTTTTTTGTAAAATTATACAGTAGTCCGGCAGTTTACAATTTTATCAAAGGTAAATAAGCTATCGTATTTATTGAATATGATAATGAATAAATAAATAGAAAATAACATTATATATTTGGATCAGCGAAATCTGATTACTTTGGTACGCTGTAGTGCATAGACTGCTAGATTTTAATATTTTTTTTTACGCCTTGGTTTATTTATTTTTTTACAAAAGTCAATCTATGTTCAAGACCCATTATTTAATTATCTTATAATCTCATCGTAAAAAGTCCCCTCCTGGATTTGGAACTCCCCATATCAGGGAATTGAAGAGTGTTCATTGAAAATATAAGCTGATTTACATTGATCCAGCTACTGACTTCAATTCGATGGAAGCTAGCGCTGGCTGCTTACTGCCATCGTGTAAATTGATTTGAAGTCAGTACAGCGCTACCAAGTCTCCCTGACTTCAATATTTCCGATTGAATATTATGAAGTCAGTCGGCTCCCCAAGTCAGTATATGGGATCAATATAATTCATGATTCAAATCAATGAGCTGGTTACTTTGCATTATTTTCTTTTACAGTCAATCGTGGAAATTGTAACAAGACACAATACTTCATTAAGCAGTACAATCAAAGTAGATTATCTTCTGACCAGGGACAATACACCTGGCAAGTGTCAAAACTGCAGCTGGTAGCAGTCGGAACAAGTTACATGATAATTATGGGGTCATTGTTTATACTTGCGGGAAGTAAGTCTGTATTAAGGTCATTTGATTTATCAATTGATGCCCTAATAGGTACTAGATATTCCTAAAAATCATACTCTGATATAGATGCACCACCCATTCTTTATCGAATGCTGTTTTTATAATACTATAGTAAGAACATGTCCAATATGTAAGTGTCCAGTTTATATATTATAGTTTAATGTTTTTTTACCATAACTCGAGGTACAAAATTCACATATCCTCATAATGAGGTACACATAGGTACATATTATGTATTTTGAATTCCCATAACTTCTTCTGTAACACATTATGGATCTTTTGATATTATTGGTATTGGGAGTATGTAAGGAAAAGACATATTATGCCGAACTCAAATGATTGATAATACGCAAAAGAAAAGATATAGAGAGAATAATTAATTATTACCAAAACGAAGGACATTTTTCGTTGCGTACACTAAAACAGACAGTCTATGTGAAATCTATGGATTCACATGAAAAGGGAGCGAAGAGACAGATAGTACTCACGAAAACTAGCCTGATTATTTTTACAGATGATAAAGTGTGGTACTTGAGATAGATGTGTTTGTAAATAGCTGATCGTGGGATTGTGACAATTGTTTTGATTTTTAATATTTAAGGGTTCTGGCTACAAGGCTTTTGAATCAGACTTTTTAGTATTTATTTTGAAATTCAATTGTTTAACCCAGTTTTAGAGAAATTGTAGGACTTGCTGACGCCAAGGGATTAAGGGTTTGGTGTCAGGTTAAAAAAGGCATATTTCACTTAACAGTTGAGATTTTCAAACAACTACCGTTTAATTTTTTATATAAAATTGCACAAGATAACACTACCCTTCAATTTCCCGCCACATAATTTCCGCTCTTGATGTGTTTTGTATCGTGTTGATAGTTATTCTGATTTCTAAAATATCTCGATTTCTGACACGACCTGATTTGACTGTTTTTATCAATTAATCAACAAATCAAAGAGTCTTCTAGAAAAGAAGTCTACTATGCGTGCAAATGTGTATGTTGATAATCTTGTAACGGTTAAAACGTAGTTTAATTTTGATGTTCCGCTTTGTTACCCCCCGTTTTTACACCCCTCGTTCTGATATATGGTACATTGTACCTGCCAGGACTGGTTGTATGTCATGGCGGTTAATTGGGCGAAGTTAGAGGGAACAATGCCCACGTACCGTCGTATTGGCTCTATTCAGTCGTTAGTAGGTACGAGGTTCGAATCAAAGTTCATAGATCTATTTCGGGCGCACATAATTAGTGAACACTCCTTTGTAACAAATTAATCACTTTCGAGACGAAAACTAGCTAATTACTTTATTATATCGCACTCGTAATCCAATACTGACATTACCTACAATTTTGTCAAATCGACTTTTTAATGCCATCTATTGTAAAATATGGAAATACGTGTAATAGCGCTAATCCTGGTTTAAAAGTAACAGAGATATCCACTAGGAAGGCATGGTAATAATACAGATATTCATGCTTAAAAAAGGTTTTTTGGCTCTCCTGTAAAGTTCACTTTTCTGGATAGTGTCAGTATTGGATTAAGCGTGCGATATGACATTCGAGAAATCAACTACCGCGCTTACATTAAACAGATATGTAAGCTGGTGTGCATAGACATTTAATCAATATAATATATAATTATATAATATCACCCCATAAATGTCCCACTGTTGGGCTCGGGCCTCCCATTATAGGGGAAACGGACAGTATTCCCGCCACGCTTGTCCAAGGCGGCTTGGCAGGTTTGACACATCGGTTATCTCGATGTGCAGGTTGCATCACGATGTTTTCCTTCACCGTTGTTAGCACGTGGTAATTGTAACAATATGCACATTAGGTCAGAAAACTGCCTAAGCGGTGAATTCGTTCTGGCCAGAATCGAACCCGCGCCCTTTGTGTTTGGGACGCGTGCGCTAGCCATTACGCTACTACGACTATGGATAATATAATCATCATCATTGGTAATCAATGGTAATCAATGGTTAAGACAAAATAATCGCTATAACTATATGGCTTTTTATTTTAACCGTCGGTTACATGTCTACGCACACCAGCCTACTTCGTTAAACTAATTTTCTAAATTCACTATTATCGTGTCATGTTTCATTTTCTTAAAAATGTGTACAATATAATTTATGCAACCTTGTTTGTGTATAATTTGATTTATAATTCATATATGTAACTATATGACTTACTTATTTGCATTTTATTTGTTAATTTATCTTTTTTTCCTATTACCTACCGCACTATATAAAGGCTTGAAATCAAGTATGTCATGGGTTACCTATTCACATTTATTATAACTGTAATCCTTTTATTTAAAAAACCATTACCACAATTTATAAATATATTGTTAAGATATACAATAGCTGTAGAAACCTACGTAATAACTGGTTATTATGGAAAACCAGACTGTTTATAAAAGCTATCAACAGATTTGGCATGGACTATAGAAAATACTTACAATAAAAACCTTTCCATGTCCCACGAATGTGCGCAAAACGGAGGTAGTGAACTAATGACCAAAAATAATAATTACTCACCGTTCACTGATGTAAACTGATGTACCTACTTATAAGTAGGTACATCAGTTTCATAAGCAACTTTCAGGTTTCAGGTCATAAGTCCTGAAACAAAAATTGTACAGATTGTAAGGCTAATAACGATATCCTATTATTTCTAAAAAGCGCGGCCACAAAACCTCAATTCACCACTACCATGTGAATTCACATTGATACCATTGATTCATATTGTCGCTTTACTTTCTCAAGCTCATATCTAGAACAAATCTAGCTAGATACGCCAACTGCATGAAAATCGTATGCCTAAATACTATGGGTTAATAGCTCAAAAATCTTAGGAGTAAATTAGCATCTACGTGGTATATATATATCGTGAAAAATAACTTTTTTAGGATTTTAGTTTGAGAAAGTAAGCTGAGGAAAATGCAATTTACTCAAGGCCGGTTCCTATTCCTCTACACACACACACACACACACACACACATATATATATATATATATATGTATGTATGTGTGTGTGTGTTCCTATATATTCCTCGGTATCAATAGTATGATACTATTTATTCGCTTGTCTTATCATCGGTTGAATTTTGACATTACTTCCATGGAGCTTATGTCTTTTAACTAATACTAAGGCGAACGAACGGTTGTAAAATACAGAAAGGGGCCATCAGTAATTTGATTGTAATGATAAGTCATGTAAGTTGGCGTTATCCACAACAGTACGTAAATTTTATCCTATACATTCATCATCAAACTTTATAAAGTAAAACTATACAGAAGAAAAAGTTTTAAGGTATATTTAATTAGACTTATGCGTGGAAGTAAATGCTTTACAAAATTATTGCTCAATAGGCGTACGTTTAAAATTAATATATTATCATTAAACAGTAATCGATAATCGCGATGAACTTTTGCCTAACCTGGTGGTAACTTTGAGTGGACATGTGTCGGTATGTTAATCCACAGTTATCGAGACCAGGCTTACGAGCTAAAGTCCAGAAATCGAGTAAACGGGGCGCGAGGCAGACAGTTTGCAATTATTAATCGATTACATTAATTGAATTACGAGATGACGTAGTGACAGCTGCGCAAGCGGCCCGCCAGCGCGGTCGCTGTATGCGCAGGTGCCGTGGGCCGTGCGTGACGTGCTCTTTGAGAAAATCAAAGGAAAACCCACTCGCTCATCTCGCGCACCGCGCCGTCGACTTACCATGCGACATCGACACGTTTTCATTTGCAAAATATTGGTGTTACCACCTGTTACGAAGATTTACTGTCGCACGACAGCCGTATAAACGCAGATATCTTATTTCAAATCAAACATCTCCAGAACCATACCAAACATACGGAAATATAAAGCTTGCAATTTGGTCCACGTCGGATACATGCTGAAAATCAATCCTCATATTAAGGTTTAAAATTGGAAAACTATCCTGATAAAGCAATGGACTTCTTAACGTAATAAAATATATTTTTTAGTAATTCCCATAATAGCTTGAAACACATGTTGTATCTCATATTCTACGATAAATTCCTGATAGTTTATTTTTAACCTTAATTTTTTTTTAAATCTAGGACTTTCTCACGACAAAGAACAGGAACTTACTTACTTTTACATTAAATAATTGGCTAACTATCGGTGAAGTTTGCGCGGAAATAGTATTTGCGAATAAAATAGTTCAATATTTTAATTTTTAATGCCTCATTTTTTGTACTCTTAACACTTAAGCTGGTATCGGGAAAATTTCTGTGAGTTTTCCGAAATACAAAGTACTGCAGATTCGAAATAAAAATAAATGTAACCACTGACGAAAACCGCAGTCAATTTGACCCAGTAGGTTTTACATACACCCAGAACAATCTTAAATAGACAAAAATCCAAAGATTTCCAATCTCATAACATTATAGAATAAATTTATAACTAGTGATCGGTTTATAGAAAGGATGTAGTTAAAATTTTCATTCTAACCATTGTATGAAGATTGTAAATATTTCAGTATGTGTAGTTTACTTGACTGATATGAATTAAGATTTATGAGATACCTACCGCAGTTCATATAACCGAATTATATGTGGGACCGATCATCAAAACTATTAAGACCCAAACCCAGCAAAAACCATCTGCCAGACCTCAAGACACCTCAGCTCTTTTTGCGTGCACCGGAACATAAACCAACTTGATTGATAATTTATTTTTATTTTACCTCCCACCTATTTAATATTATATAAAATTATTAGAGCTAGGCAGGCATGTTTGCTGAAGAGTTTCTTGTGCCGTTTCTTTTCGAGCCACAACATGTTGCGAAGCGGTGGTAAATTAGATTAGGCTCCCATAGAGTAAATGATAACCATAAACAAAATTAAAACTAAATAATTAAAATAAACAAGTTGGCGGTAGGCTAAATAAAAACTTTAACAATACTCATTGACACCTGACATCTTTGTCTTCTGTGATCACGGCTACTGAAAAGTGGCCGAAACGTCGGAATAAAAATCAAATAAATTACCGCGCTTAAAACCGTTAAAATGTAGTTTTATTATGTATACTAATCGCGATAACTTGAGAAAAATCCTTGGTGATTTAATTTTGGAACATATTATAATATAAACTCTTCAACAAATCTTATTCAAATCATTTTTTACCATATAATGATATAAACATACGTAACAATCCGTAACATACATAAAATGTATCTATTTATTCAAATTAACTTCTTTCTTTCCTTCTACATTTATATATATATATATATATATATATATATATATATATATATATATACATATATATATATATATACATATATATATAGATATATATATATACATATAATAAAAATTAAGATAGAAATGTACATATATCAACGGCCCCCTCATTTTCGTAAACTAGCTGTGCCCGCCACCTCTTTCGCACTGGATTTGGTCTTTATACTCGCTAATCTCTTTAAGATATCAAAATCAAATACATGATTTAAGATAAAATTCCTGTTTGAACAATTTACAATGAAATCCGCTGCGTCATTTCGGAGCTTATTCGAGGCAAACTTTCAGACCGACACACAGACAAAAGTTCTATAATGGTAATTTATGATTACGTAGTGTATAAATAGCAATTTTTACTTTGGTGTTTACTTTGAAATTACTCAAAGACGCTGCAATTATAGTAGGTAACATATTTTAGAATTTATTATAAAGCAAGTAAGTAGCTACTGGCATCGTCATTCCCGTGGCCATGACGACCTGTTTGTTAGAGAATTGCAACGGCGTGGCGCCACCATCAAAACGCTATTACAGCGCCATCTTTTTCGCTATATTCGTCTATCCCTTGGGAAGAGTACTTTTTTTTTAATGAAAATTATCCTGTCTTTTTGAAGTGAAACCTTTTTAGAATCGTTGTGATTTGAAACTCGATGAAACAAAATAGCGCCACTGAGAAGAGATACACACACATCTATACATCTATAGGACTAAGCCAGCAAGAGAATGAAATAGAATACTTACATTATATTTAATAATTTAAACACTATGCTAATACGGATAGAGTTGGAAATGTTTTGAGTTTTTCGTTAATACTTCAAATTTCGTGTTTTAAAGCTTAAATTTATTAGAACAATATAATATATGAAATGTGACGTCACGAAATTTAGAATTTCTTTCAACCCTTATCACACTTTGTGTCACTTCTACTCCGTGTGAACTGCATACACACACACTTTTTTTATACCCTTGATAATGTGTGAGCAAAATTTCATGATCTCTTGAATAGTTAAGGCTTGAGATCGTAAGAAACAAATTCACATTTGGATTTATAATATTACTAGCTTTTGCCCGCGGCTTCGCTCGCATTAGTGTTATCCCACGGGAGTCGTACATTTTTCCAGGATAAAAACCGACTATAATCTATCTCTGTACCAAATTTCATCCAAATCCATTTAGCCGTTCTGGCGTGATTGAACAACAAACATTAGCATTTATAGTATTATATTATACTTAGTATTGAATAGTATAGATAGTTAGGATGTATCATAAACCCAATTCTAGGAAGAATCCTTAAAGTGGCCATGTTAAGTACGTGCTTAAATGTAGTAGCACAACCATTGACTGACAATGTTCATAGATACAGCTAAAGGAGTAGTTCATGGTGCTCCAAAGTGTAGTCAGAGCTTTATATGTCCTCGTTGTTTAAAATACCAGTCCATAAATGGCCCTAAACGTCCTAATAACTGATATATTTCAGTGGCACGGACTATATACTAGCTAAGTTTACTCAAAGGGGATTGGCCGTATATGCACATTTCTAATCTTATTATGAGTAATGATAATAATTTAATAGAACCGAATAGATGTTATTATGAAAGCTTTTGAACTAGAAAAGACAAAAAGTTTTTGCATTTTAAATATTAGGGCTTTAGGCAGTTTTTTGTTTAGGTGACTGTTGCGAAATGTGAAAGTTTTTGTGTTAGCTTGAAAAGGCATAGGTATTTCACTAAATAGTTGAAATTTTCAATACAATTAAATAATTCTTGCTTAAAAACAATTCACATCTTAGAATTGTTGTCCAGTTTTAACCAATATATTTGAACTTTTAATACAAAATTGTAAAGCAACATTACCCTTCAGTTTCATGGTTTATTTTACTTATTCTATCTATAAATAATATTGAAAACTTCTAAAAATGCAATGTCTTGAAGCTATTTAAAAAAAAACAACTGGAATTGACTATATGAATGATGGAGAACACGTTGCATTTTTTTGAGATTTCTTGTCTGTTTGTCTGTCCGTCAGTTTGTCTGCTTGTCGGTTTGTCTGTTTGTTCGGGATTCACGTAAAAACTACTAGGCCGATTTGGATACGGCTTTATTAAAAAAATAGTTTGTTATTTTTCAAATGTTGCGATACTTTTTGCCCCGGGAATTTTCCCGGGAGTGGTTTAGTTTATATGTATAAAAATTTGCTAATTTGGATACAACTTTACTAAATAATAGTTTACGTAGTTTTTTAAATGTTGTAGTACTTTGTGTATCGGGAATTCCGTGGGATTTTTCCCGGGTATGTACAAATTAGGTTGCATAAAAATTTACTGATTTCGATACAATTTCACTACAACCACAGCTCAAGTTCCTTTTCAAATGATGCTGTATTTTATTCCGGGAAATTTCCCGGGAAGGGTAAAACTCTGTTACGTTACATAAAAATTAGCTGATTCCGATACGATTTCAGTAGAACGATAGCTTAAGTTCTGTTCAAATGCTTCGTTCGGTATTTTGTGTTCTGGGAATTCCACGTGAATTTTCCCGAGAGCGGTTTAAAGTGGTTAGGGTCTATAGAATTAGCTGATTTCGATACGATTTGTACTAGAACGACAGCTTACGTTCTTTTTTAAATGTCGTGGTACAATATATCCTCGGAATCCTGGATTCTTTTCTGATAATCGACCACATAGCTAAATAACTAATAGCATCAAAATTGGCTGTGTTACTCTTAGTTTTGTACCATAAAACAATTTGCATGCCTGACGGATTTGCAACTTGAACAATTTGTATGCCCGGAATCTTTTGTATTTCCCGGGATTTCCTAATTTTGAAACCACGTGATTTTTGGGACTTGCTTGATGTGACAGTTTCTATATTTATTAGACATTTTTAGTAGAATAGTTGTAGTTGTGTATACCTGTAATAACATTAGTTATTCCGGGTTTTATAGGAATTTCCGGCTTTTATATGTTTTCTTATTAAAAATTCATTGTGCTGTTGGAAATTACCTTTGATTTTAAATATTCGCAAAGTAACTGTAATATTTGTTACCTGTCCAACGTGCACGAAGTCACGAGCAAATGCTAGTCTACTATATAATTGAATTATCTAAGTATATGGAGACTGATCTATATGCATGTATATATTTCAGACGATAATTCCAGGAACAAGCATTCCAATTTAAATAATTGTTTTGGTATTAAATAGTAAATTAATGAGGAAATTATTAATCAAAAATATAGTTAGGTAACAATGAGCGCAGCAGTAAAGTTAACACGGGTAAAAGCGTGTGGTATAGCTAGTTTAAGTAATAATTATATTAAAATAAGACTCTTACTGCATCAAGGATTAAATAATTCAAAGGGTCTTTTTTGAGGGATTATGGCTCATTTTAAGGTTTAGAGATAGATGTAATGTGTTAAATATAAGTACATATATTATTATGTAAATATACCTCTGACAAACCTACCTAGATTGTATGTAATATGTAGTCATGACATGATTTGTTAAAGACATGAAGGGTTAGGTGCCTAAAGTATTGATTGAATATGTTTATCTCTTGTGACTTGAGAATAAGATCATTTTAAAATAAATTGTAACAATTTATTTTTATATTATTATTATATAGCTTTTTATAAAACCGTTTTTATTCTTTTATTTTACATTAAATGATGATGGGTATTTATTGCCAATTAATGAAATTATGAATTGACATATGTATGTAAATGTTTTTTCAGTAGGTAATATTAGGTACTACCTATATTTGTAGCAAATGGAAATGACGTAATTAAATAAGAAACATTTTAACAGGTACTTAGTATTTCATTAAAACTAATTATTTAAGATATTTAAACAATACAGTTTTATTCACAAATAAAAATTAGTGGCTTGGGAATAAATTACTTATATTTTAGAGTAAAACATATAAGTAGTTAGGTTATTAAAGCCTCTTTAAATGTGTCTTGAAAATATGTTTATAATTTAATGCACATTTTTAATGTATTCAACAATAAAATAAATATTATAAAAAAAAACAGTTGTCAGATTTCCCATAAAAATCTCGTTGAGAAATGAATAACTATTTATATTAAATAAATTAGAGTATAAAAATATAGGTAGGTCGCAGGTTGTACGTGTTATTTGTTTGTGTTAGTGAGGCGCGCTTCGATGTGCGCAGGCGTCGGCGCGACGCGAGACGGCGCGCGGTAGGTATCGTAAGAGGCCGAGCGGGGGCGCTCACGCACACAGGCGCGCGGCGGCCAATCGCCGCGCGGCTTACACTCACACCACCGCGCTCAAGATATACCAAAAACCTAGTTTTCTTATGAAAAATGTCGTCATTTTGTGCATGTTTAGGGTGTGTGCGCCCCCGCGCACGTCACCTGCCCTCACTGAAAGACCTTTTATAATATTCACACCCTCGGAACACATAGAAAAAAATTAGCAAATTTTCACACCAGTCACCACGTCTCACGGACTTCAATAAATTGTCAGGACTTATTCTTAAAACTTTTTTTGAGTTATTTGATTGACTTCGAAAGCTTAAAAGACCCGCTATTTCTAGAAATTAAAATCATTGATAATAAAAACATATTTAACAACTTAGAGTTCTTTGAAGTGCGCGTTTGAATAGAGGGCTGTAATTGAAAATTTTATGAATTGAAATTGAATTTTATATATTTTTCGATATGTATATATTTTCTAAAACCTATTAAATACATAAAAGTATAATTAGGATAAATAATATTGTGGGAAATAGATGCAGCGGTCGAGCCCGCCCAGAGCGGTGCGCCGCGGCCCTGGGGCGGCGCGGCGGTTGTTCCTCTGCGCCCTCATACACACTCGTAACTACCCAAAAAAATATTTCGCATCTTCAAAATTTCCACAGCATCGCATAGGCGCAAGCATGCACATTCGTTTTATATACTCAACTGCACTTTTAGTTGGCGATTACGCCGTGGAAAATTACTTAACATTTTCCGATTTCAACTTTATTTGGACGTCGAACCTGGTGTTCGAGAGATATTTAATGTTAACAAAAATATGAAATTTTGTACGAATCGAATTTAAAGAAGATATTAATATACAAAATAATAAAATAAAATAGTTAAATTATGTTTTACAATATTAAACACAATTTGGAAGTATTGAAACTCTGTTTACGTATTGTCGGGAAGTTTAATTTATTTTTTTTCAATTATTTTGTTCAATAATCTTTACTTATTTAACATAATGTACTTAATACATATTATAATTTAGCAGGAAAAGTAATGTGATTTAAACTTTACAGAAAGGGTTGGCTTTTAAAATTATTTCTTCAATTAAAGTAGGATATGTAAAATTGGTTATTGAAACGCGGCAAAATTTTTAAAATTTCACATCGTTTTATTCTGTATGAAAGGGTAAATTAATTATTTCATGCAATTACTTAGGTGCATATGCACACACAATATCTAAGTACTTCATTGGATGACACTGTGTACATAATTAAAGATATTTCTATAAGCTGAACAGGTCCCCAAGTCTGCTATTACAATTATGTCGAGATAATTGATCACTAGCGTAATAATTGCACTATAGTGGTTGGTTTTGTTTGACGCCTATGACGGACATCCCGACGCGATTGTAATAGCAGATTTAGGGTCCGGTTCTATCCATTTAGCAGTAGCTATGGCCAGAGATTGTCTTTAGGAAACGCTCATTCCTATTCTGTTTACTACTAAAAATAAATAAAAATATTTGAAAAATTAATTTTAACTCTCCTTTTCAATTTAACTTATTTTTTTAATTTATCTGCCTACTACAATACTGATAAATAAAATTAAAGTGACTATGATTGCAAAATAAAGTTTTGTCCGTATTTCATAAAGTTTGTCTCCAATAGACTCCGCGAAATATTAGGAATTAAAACAGGAATTTTGTCTTAATTTTTGTATGTGTTCATTTAATATATTTTAGGGTTTAGAAGTTCATATAAAAATGTAATCCCAGGCGAATGAAGGCTAGTCATAAATAAATAGATAGTATCTATGTTTTTTATGTCAGTAATTATTATCTATATGGAATATAATAAATCTGTAGACAGGTTGAGTTCATTAAAAAAAATGAGCGTATTTATTTCCTTTTTTTAATTTCATTCGGATCAGCAGGTTCCAACAGTACAACTTTTATGCTCTTATTCATATTGAGTTAGAGTAGGTTTGAAGGACTCTTTATGGTTCTTAAAGAAGCTTTCAAACTTCAAACTCTAAATGAATAAGACCGTTAGAATTTAGCTTATACCTATATCCCGAAAAATTCGTAGTTTTCGTGAGACAGACGAATATAGCCAAAAATATGGTGCTGCGGTTGCGTTCTTTTGGTGCCACAGTTTCAATTCACTAACAAATAAATTATCGTCATGGCAACGCGAACGAAGTGTCGCTAATACTATTAGTAAGATATATAAAAGCGGTATATGAACATCCCACTGTTGGACTTAAGTTTCACGTTTCAAAGGAACCTAGAAAATTAACATTACTTGTGTACACTTTTAAGGCAAATGAATGGATATGAAGATATAGGAACACGACTTAAGAGACATTGATAGATTACAAACAACAGTTATCTGATGTACAGATTTCTTTGTTTTCCTTCATTTTCATCATTTCGGGATGCGGGTGCATTTTACAATAAATTTTAATACTTTTACATATAAAAGAACAGGCGTTAATAGTAGATTGTTACACAAGACGTGAAGGTGACCTATTTGGGCACGACATGGCGCTAATAGTTCGAGTACCTAAATAGGCTTTTCACTCGAGGTTAACACGAAGTTGCTTTTCATTTCGAATATGAGGGTAGTACATAAGAACTGATTAGTTAAACAACCAACTACCTCGCTATTGAAATCAGGCGTTAAATCCATATCTAAATCTGACGAACTTATTTAATACGTCATATATGAAACGTCGAGTAAATTTTTTTTCTGTGGCATTCTACCAGCCAGTATTTTTTGTCACTGATGATAGTATATTATAGATATAGATATTTAGCTCAAATTGATGTAAATTTAATAATCATTTAGAGCAAAGTAATTTATAAGTATAAAATGATGTTACAAAATTGTTGATATTTTTTTTTACAATTTATGCCGCGACTTAACAGGGGCTGTAAAAAAAGTTGGGACATGGGTAGCATGTATTTTATCTATGATTCGCATAGTTATTAAATTTTTTGACAACAAATTTCCCAGGAACGAAAAGTATTGTTTTCATCCCTCTGATCAGGCAACTCCAAGCGTACTTTCAGAATATGAGAAATGAAAAATCACATTGTCAACTAAATTTTAAAATATTATCTCTCTCTTTTCTTTCACCTTCTCCCAATTATTTGGGGTCGGCACAATATGTCTTTTTCTTCCATACTTCTCTATTAGGACATAGGTACCTACATCCTCTGTCATACCACAAATCATCATATCATCCTTCACACAAATTGAAATTTTAAAATATGATGATAGAAATAAATTTAATTACTTTTCAAATAGCGCAATGCTATTTGACTTCTTTTACTTATGTACGTACTTATGACGTCATAAGTAGGTACGCTCGTACAAAATTTATAAGGTTGCGACTTTTTGTAAGTTAGTATATAAAAAGTATCCCAGTAGATCTGACAGTGAGCTCCTATAATATTAGGTCAAAAACTACCTAAGCGATGAATCCTTGTTCAGTAAGTCGAACCCAGGTCGATACCAAAATCAGACTTTAGTGAGTTAGCCACTTAAGCCTAGACGGTCATTTTTTGTCTTTCAATTTGAATGAATCAACCACAATGATTCATATAAACACAAACTTGAAACATTCAATGTCATTGAATACTATAGTTTCTTTCGGTTCTGTGCTTTTTAATCAAATTGATTCAATTTGGTTGATCTGTCTAATATCAGCATAGGAAGCTATCACAACGTAGTTGAATGATTGATGCCACATTTAAAAGTTTTTTATAAGCCACGTTTCTGTTGGAAGGAATTTTATCAGCTAAACCCAACTTCCTGGAATTTTGTGAAGTAGATTCCCGAGACCGCCACACGTTACAGCTTCATGACAGACGCACTTAATTATTTTGCGTATGTAGGTATGTATTTTTGTCAGAACAGTCGATAAATTTAACATAGTGAGCAAGTTGGATTATGTGGACTTTGAGATGTTTGCAAATAGTATAGCATTTGTAATTGAGAAATTAGTCAAACTGTATATGTAAAATATCTATATTGTATAATAAAACTGTAGAGGTCGAATTTTTATACAATGAAAAAAAATGCTAAAAACCGAGTCAGGGGGATGTAAGAAGTGATATAGAACTAATTTCTATTTTTTTTTAAATTTTTCTTTCTCTGTTTGTCTGTCTGTTTGTACCGGCTAATCTCCGAAACGACTGAACCGATTTAAATGAAATTTTGTATGGTGGTAAAATATATCCCTGGTCAATATATAGGATACTTTTGATCCCGAAAAATTAAAGAGTTCTCGTGGGATAGTTAAAAAAACCGCACCACGCGGGCGAAGTCGCGGGCATCAGCTAGTTGATAATAAATTAGTTAACTGTTCGACAATTATAGATTTATTTATAAATTCAATAACAAAAATATTTTGTGTTTGAATATAAAAACATATGTACCTACATAAAACTTATAATATTTATTTTAAAATTTATATACAGTTTTTAATTCTTCTTTTTAAGCTTATTTTAAATAATAATTTATATATTTATTGCCATCTGTCGAGGCTTACCAATAGCTCATCTCTATATCGTTATACCTTGTTTACACCTTGGTTGTCAAGGTAACAACCTCCTAAAAAATGTACTTATTCAATGAAAGCAGCTGTGGCTTAGTGGCTCATGCGCTCCCATCTTAAATGGCATGCGTTTAAACCTGATCAGATTTAAATTTGTGTTAGTTAAGTAGTCAGTTCGCTTGCCAAACTGGTGAGGTAAGTCCTTATCATCGCGTGGATAGAGGTTATCCAGTTAAGTAATACGTTGTCGATTAAGTAGAGGTCTGTCCAAACGATGACAAAGATTTATTCGCAAGTTACTTAACTTAACACAATGTTACAAATAAGTCAGCAAGATTTTCAGTAGCAACATATTTTTTTAAATAATATTTGCCTGTCTGGGCCTTCAAGACGTTGTCAGTAATTGGATGTAAAAGCACTATTTCTTCATAAAATTTATATATAGGCGATGAATTAATTAAAATACAGCGGGTTAAATGATAGGGGTGGAGAGGGCGATGACCCCGAGCGAGGCCGGGACTGCCGGTGAGTGCACCCCGTCGATCGTCTCTTATTTATTGTCAGCAGGTGCAACATTACGAACAATTTTAAGGCCCTTTAACGGAAACACTTGTTCACTTTTTTTAAATAAAGTATTTCCTATAATCAGCCTGCTTTGTATTAAACCGCGCACTTGCAAATTCACCATAAAAAGAATGTGGGATTATGAACCAAATAAGAGCCTCAGCGCGGTTTTTTTTTTAAACCTAAAACGTAACTTTTGTCTGCCTCTATCTAGATCCTTAGGAACATCTTCGGAAAAATAATCATATAAATCGGTTCAATGCCTGGTGCGCAAATAAGATTAAGTAGCTTTTAAATTTATTAGTAAGAATAGAGAGAGAACATGTGCTTAAGTTTTATTGGTAACTAGCATTTTTCCGCGACTTTGTCCACGTTGGACAGGTAACAAATAATAGTTATTTTGCTAAATATAAAATCAAAGGTTATTTTCAGCAAGGTAATGGATTTTTAGTATGAAAATACATATATAACGGAAATTCTCGTAAAAAATCGGGATAAGTAATGTTACTAAAGGCAGACACAGCTACAATTGTTTTACTAAAGATTTTATCGATCAGTGAACAAAGTATAATATATCAATTACCAATTCAATTCAGAGCTGTGAAAGTGTTTAAGGAGCTTCTTATTTAGTAATGACAATTTATGAATCATTTTATTCATAAATACGAGTACATAAGTAATTGATAATCCTATAAATACAAAAACAGATATGTTTCAGAATGGTAAACTGGAAGATTGGTGGGTACAAATGTAAAGGTAAACCAAAAAAAGATGGATGGATTTTGTTAAGTATGATATGATGATTTGTGGTGTGACCGAGGATTTGTGTCAGAAATCAGAATAGAGGAGTATAGAAGGAAAAGATATATTGCGCCGACCCCAAATAATTGGGAGAAGGTAGAAGGAGAGAGAGAGAGATATGTCTCGAAAACCAATCATATAATAATTGTCTCCCTGACGTTTAAGCACAGAACGCTGATCCCTATTTTAAAAGCTGTTTTGTCTATAAGTCCCTAATACATATGCTTGAATAACATCTTAAATATACATTAAAATTTGACTCATACCTGAAGTAGAATATATATTATTAAGTGGCCGGGTTTACAAGAACTATATGTATACGAGCTACCTACTAGATGTTTTTTTTTATTAAAACGCAAATCCGACTCGGTCGTGCTAACAAATGATTATTTAGTTTATATATAAATTAGATAACCATTTAAATAAAATGCGTGAATTGCAAAATATTTTTGCAAGCACACCATTCTGCTGCAACGTCAAGCACGATTTTGCTTTCGAAATCTGCTTTGGACGTAAATATAAAAAAATATTTAAAATGCATATTTTACAACTGATGCTCCCCAAAAGTAATGACCCTCCTACAATTCGCCCGGAAACCGTTGAATAACTTACACGATTGTGTTATTAGAATACAAAAGTACGACTTTAACACTTCCTATGTGAGGCCTTTTACATAAGGTTGAACTGGCATGTAGATAAATGTAAGGCAATGAGTACTCTTGGTTAACTATAATGTTGGTAATTAAGTGAGACTTTTATGGCTGTCCTTGATGCCCCCGAGGGAAACGAAGGGCGGAAATAGAGTGAGGCACACGTGTGCCGCATGCGCTGATAACGATGGTAACACAACAGTTCGCCAAATATTAATGGGGTCACATACCTAGTTGGACCTTATGCCGCACTTATAGAGCCCACAATCGCATGTCGCACAAATATCAAACACAATTATAGCAGAAATAACATTTTTGTGACAAATGAAAATTATTAATTAAGTAATCTGGATAATATAGGAAAGTGATACTATCGTATGCACTTTCAGCTTAGCACGTGGGAGTGAATTCTGAGTATTGCAAGTATGGCGACTAAATACCTACTCGTATTTAACGAGTAATTGCTGACGCGGTTACAATGGTCGGCAACTCGTGCAAAGTATTAAATTCAATTACGAGTATAATGTGTGTATTCAACAATAGAAAATATTTAATTTTTCCCTATACTACATATTACGAACAATGTTATTCTTTATTAAAATGTATTTTTTGTAATGCCGACAGTATTTTAGATTGTTGAAAATATCTGAAGGGTTTTCACTTTTTCAGGCTGAAACTGAGAGGATGATTTTTGCTCAATAATCTACATACTTAAATGTTGTTAAATATAGACAATAGGCAGTTATGGGATATTAACTATCTTTCAAGATTTGTTGGAAAATCTCAAGTGTATAGCGGATATTGATTTTGCACCTGCAAAATCTGTTCGCAATTGAACCAAAATGACATAATATTTTTCGTCTACCTAGACGAAAAAAATTATGTTAATTTGGTTCAATTTCCAACTAATACCCAATTGCTTGAAGATTAATCTAAAACATGATTATTTTTTATTATGATTATATTATTATACTATGAATACCCAACACATACTAGCCACATACATAGCCTGTGCGGAGCCATCGATTTTTTTTGCCTGAAGCAAAAAAGATTTTCTTTATAAAAAAGACTAGAGTTTCTCCCGCGGCTACGCCGCGTGTCAATCCCTCAGCGGTGGCTTTATTTTACTTACATAAAAACTTAAATCGGTTTTTTACATATTTTACAATATAAAAATATATAATAATAACAAAGAAACTAAGTCCATATGATGTAGAAAACTGCCCAGCAGAGGTGAGTCGAAGCCAATCTGATTTGAAGTAATATAATGAATAACACTCCCAGAAAATTCCCGCGGGATTCCCGAAATATAAAGCATCGCATCATTTTAAAAAAGACTTAAGCTATCGTTTTGGTGAAATTGTATCGAAATCAGCTAATATTTATGCAATCTCTAACTAATTTGTACCATACCCGGGGAAATTTCCGCGGGATTCCCGGGAAACAGAGTAGGTATCGCAGCATTTAAAAAGAATATAAGCTATCGTTTTAGTGAAAACTGTGCCGGAATAAGCAAATTTTTATGCACCTGAACAACTTTAAACCGCTTCCGGAAATATTTCCGCGGGTTTGTCGGGATAAAAAATAGCACAGATTTTAAGTCTAAGAATTTGCTGTCGATAAACGAAAACCGTATCGAAATCGGACCAGTAGTTTTTACGTGAATGCCGAACAAACAGACAAGAAATCTAAAAAAACTTGGGTCATGTTCTCCATCGTTTATATAGTCTATTCCAGTTGTTTTTTTAAATAGCATTAATGTATAGACACGGCATGATTAGAATTTTATAATATTATAGACGTCTGAATGACTTAGACAAATTCCTGTTATTTGTACAGCAATAACACATGTCTGAATCTGATATCTGTTCTAATATACATACATAAATACCTGTAACGATAAAGTAAAGAGAAACAATGAACAATGCGTCGCTGAACATAGTTAATTAGGCGGGCAGTTAATTAGTTCATACTTCCTTCCCAGGAAACCATGCCTATTACATATTATAAAGATTACATTAAAATGTAGACATTTGTAACGTTATAAATATTTTTTTAAATTAATTAAACGTATAAATAATATTCTATTATAGATAGCCATTTAACATAAAAGTGCATCGTAACGTAGAATTCTATTTTGGGTAGGTACTGTTAATCATCATTGAGATAAATATTGGAATATAGATGGAGATATGTAGCTATTTACCAACAGTATCAGTAAATACGCATATTTATATTCTAGATAAAATAATTTTATCGGATAAATAGGTATTATCTGCCTAATCAGGATAATTTCACCGCCTACTCTCACCTGGCCCGATGGTTACTGGTTTGTGCTGATAAACGCCTCATTTTATATTACGTTACACTATGAATAATTATTAATACTACTGTTAAAGACTTCTATGGTCTAGTGGCTTAAATATTCTACTAAATTAAGCTTAGTTTACTGGAACGCAAAAGCTCTGGCTTCAGTTCTCGAGAAGGTAAATTTCGTAAACAATTTTTACTTTATTTATTCTAGTCTGGGTGTTTGTGATCGATCGCTTGACTTATGAATATTATTATACAACTAACCAATCAGGGGCTTATATCAGATCCTCAACTAGAAGAAAACAACGTAAAGATCGTTTATGTTTACCTAGTCGGATATCAAACACGGGACCTCTGCGTTCCAGTGCAGATATATGGGCCAACGATTAGATACTCGACTAGACTAGACACTGAGTTTGTCAAACTTCTAACATTCCTGAATGGAGATAGAAAACAGTATTTAACTTAACGTGCTTCAATTTTAAATTTTTTGATAGTTTAAAAAGTTGATACCTACTTAACAATGTGTACTTTCAAGTTAGGGTGCTGTACGTCCTCGAGGTACATATTAATATATGTTTCATAAAGTTAAAGAGAGTAATTTATGTATATTTAAATTAAAAATAGTTAACGTCTTCTCTACTGTTATAAGAGATCCCACTATTATAGGAGACTAATATTATTTGAAAATAATAATCGAAATATTCAATTAGCAAATTGTTGACCACGTTTTTCCTCGTAGGTTAGTTCAATATCTTAGTTGGTGCTACTTATGCTAAAGAAATTATTTTTTCAGTGCGATCATCAAATTTCGACAATTGATTGTATGTATATATGTAGGTAGGTACGTCGTCAATATTCCTAATCGGCGCGTGCGCAGCCACTACTTGGGGCCGCGAGGGTGCCGTTATAAAATAGACGTAGACACGCCTCCTAACGCACACCACGCACTACTTTTTTATTCAATTACCATTTTAGCAATTATTTCAAGGTCCAATACTTGTCCGAAGTCACGGTTGTGCTTCCTTTAAACAATTAAAAGGGTCTCCAAAAGTTTATCGAAAACGCTAATAACTTTTCTATAGTAGGTCGGCCCCCTTCTGTTACGCACACTTGGCCATGTTTTAATACATGTTCGTACATACCTACATGTATACATACATACATACACTTCCGAGTACATTTACGTAGATACAGCACACATTAAAAGCGACGCCCCATCGCGGAATGTTTTTGCCATTATGAGAATCACGGATATACTCCAAGAATGTTCATTACATTGCTTAGTTATGTATAAAGTTTTACTGCGCCCTTAAAGTATAACCCGCAACGCACGATGCGTTATCTTACAAAGGTAATGAGGTGTTATGGTGGTGTGGTACCCAAATACAAAATGACTGCATAGGAATCATGCGTGTCAGATCTATTAGCATGGCGCGCCACCCAGGCCCACCGACAACGAGTTATCGATACACGTACGTGTTTAGTGGTCTAAGCGTTCTCCCGAATATATTACTAGAACACTGAAGTTCAGGATTCGATTCGCAGGAGGGTAAAATTCGTAAATAAACTTTTCTTTTTTTACTCTGGTCTCGGTGGCGAGTTATAAGTCGTATATTATTCATAAGTCTCAATATAAGTCATAAATTCACAACACAAGCGTATTCCTACTTGCTTATAGTTTGACATGTATAACAATATGTGAGTTTGTTTGCGGATTTATTTATCGTAAAGAAAATAATGAATATGACATAATATAATTGAACTGTGTTTAAAATCATAAAATATTTCTTTTAAATAAAAATAATTTGTCTTTTTAAAGACGACAAATCTTTATTATTATATTGTACGTTATTTTATTTGATCAGTATTTTTATATTGTAGTTTAAACATGTATTATGTCCAATTCTTTTTTTAATGACAGATATCATATTCTGTGTCACGCTGTATATTCTCTTCAGATTGGCTAAAAAATGTTGCGCAGTAACAAATTTTATATGAAAAAGCGTCTATTGTGAAAACTATTGCTAACTAAGGCAAAAAGCTTTGACGGTTTTAGGTATTGAATTTAGGGAATAAAGGCTTGTTAGAACAGAGATTCTATCTAAACTAGGATGTAACCGTAAACAAAGACCTCGTCGCCAAATAAATCTCGGATTTCTTGTTCCAGGTGGAGGGTGCAGCATTATTAGTGTACAAGTGCTAAGCATTGGGTCAGTTTGACTCGATATAAATGTCAAAGCCGAGTCACTAATGGCCAGTTCCTACATCTTAACGACCGTTCATATGCCCTAACATCGGTTAAAATTTGACATTAGCTCCATACAAGTAATGTCAAAATTCAACTGATACTAGGGCAAGTGAATGAATAGTAAGATATACGAACTGGCCATCAATACTGAGGTGATGGTGCTTTAATAATATTATATATATTTTAAAATAATATTTATTTATTCTTTTAGGAAACCAGACAGCAGAACGAATGATTTTCAAAATAATTTAGTTTTTGTTTGAAATGGGCATAACTCTCCTGTGTTAGGTACTTTATAACAGTTTACTTTTAAGCTATAATTTCAGATGGTAAAATATGTAGGCTTATAATGCAAGCAGTTTAATGGTGTGGAAGGGTGATGTTTCAGCAGCGAAGCGGGCGAAGAGCGTTGCGGCTGCGGCGACCGCCGCAGGAATGCGACAGGTAACCAATTCCAGGAAGGCCGCGGCCCGTTACCGCGCCGAATATCTCCGGCAGTCAAACGCGCCGACAAGTGCGGCGGCCACTTGCGACAACACCGGCCGATGCGCCCGCGCAGCGCCCCCGCCTCACCACCAACCGCCTGCTGCATTCCACAGTCCACACATTCAGTTTAGAAACCAGTCGAATCGACGCAGCGTATTTTATTTATTTGCAAGAACACACGTTTCCTTCGCCTAGTGTCAATTCGACATTCCTCAAATTACTTTCATGTTCTCTGCCTTTCAATTTTAAAACAATTGTCGCCGATTGCAAGATGGAAAAGTAATCAGAATAGCTGCAATTTGTCTACATAAGAATTCATTCTTCTAATTATTTCTCCTTTCGTAAACACAACCGGAGTTAAAGGTAGATGTTTATAGTAAGAAGGAGAGTTTGAGATACTATTCTAATATAAGTTATGATATTACAAACGTTTGGGTACTCCTGGAATGCAATCATTGGGTTGGATAGCACCATATAGGTACCTATACTAAATCTAAACCAATAAATAAAAATGACTTGTACTTTCTCTCTCTTTTCTTTGACCTTAAGCGGATACATATATTTTAGACAAGCATTATTAATTTTAATTATAAGGTTAAAGAAATATTTATTGACTAGCGTGTGCCAGCGAAACATTCATGTTGACATGGCGACGACATATTTGTTAGTGCATTGTAACGGCGGCACCAAAAAGACATGACAGCAACGCCATCTTTATTGCTATATTCGTGTATCCACGGAAACGACGTTATTTATCGGGGTAAAAGTATTGGCCCGGGATATAAGCTAGCTCTGTATAGAATCTCATTTAAATCTGTTCAGTAGTTTTGGGCCACGCCCTAAGAGGCAAGAAATGCTAAAAATTGCATATTTGGAATTTGCTGGTTCGAATTAGTTCGCCTGAACTTTTACTCATTTTTAAACGCGTTGTAGAAACTCGACCCCTCATCAAATTTATTGTATTACAGATAAATTTGTATAATAATATCTTTATTAACTAAAATTTAATTAAATTATTTTGGATTTTTGGCATCACGGTAAAAGGAGGCACAGAAAATAAGTTATATGTGCCGTGGTGCTGGATATAATTTTGGTACAACAATAAGCTGAGTGCAAGATTGAAAGTTTTAATTGAGGTTTTCTATAAAAATCAGTAAGGACTGGTGGCACAATCTGTGAGACTCCTATTATATTAATGTGCCTACTCTGTCAGAGTCAGAGTCTCCTATTATATTAATGTACTCTGTAGTGCTAACCTTGTTTGCTGAAAATGCGGCGTACAAATTCTCAAAACTTGCTACTTTTAAAGCATATGTAAGCAGTGTAAGTACGTCGCTATTTGTTCAAATAAATATATGTTCTTTCGTTCTTCTACCAACTATGTGAGATCGGCACAATATATCTTTTCCTTTCATACTCCTCTAATCTGGCATGTCCACGTCCTCTTTCACGTCTCAAATCATCGTGTTTTTATTTACACAATTTCCAGTTTAAATTCTTTTTGTGAAACGATTTCCAACCCTCCTCATTACATAGTATCACCTTATTCTTTCTCTTCTTAATTCTTAATACCACACAACCATTTCAATATTATCAGTTCGGCTGCAGCTAGTACTTTATAAGGTAGGTACTAATTAGTAGAGTAAATAATTATAATGTCTATTCGACTTATATACATGATAAAGTAACATAAATATTTACATATAAATGTACTATTAATTCGGACACATTTTTTATTTAATTTTAGTTGATAGGCAACTAAAAGCAGATCAACCTTTAATTTTTTATTTGCCTATTACAGGCAATATGAAATTAATCAAGAACAAATCCAGAACTCATTATCTAAGTTGATTTATGGTCGGTTTCTAGATCTTGCCAACCGTTCATTTGCCTTACTATCGGTTAAAATTTGTCATAAGGTCCCATACAAGTAATGCCAAATTTCAACCGATGACAGTAAGGCAAGTGAATGAATAGTAAGTTAGGAACCGGTCATTAGTCATTATAGCAACTGGAATAATAACTAAAATGTAATGTTCTCAAAAGGAGGGAGACTCTCGTGGTTACACGAATATAAATATTTTGGTTCAAAGTTGAGTGGCGCATCTATTTCGAAAGCAGCGGCGGCGCGGCTGAGTGCGGAGGAGGGGGCAAGGAACTACCCCAACGTTATAAATATGATAATGACACAAGCGGGGCAACATGTCGGTACCACGTGGCGCGGGGCTGGGGACCGGTGCACCGGAAATATCAACACAGCGTATCTCGAGTAGAGCGCCCCCTGCGACGCATCTCAATCATCCACTAATAAGCAGACGGAAGGAAAGTAATATAGACAAAAGTTTAAAAATAAGTCTGCCAGGAATAGATCGAAAGGTGAGCTTGAGCGCGGCGGCCCCACGAGTTAAAAATACGTGCATGTGGCGTCGCCCGGCGGCCTACGCGCGCCTTACCACCCGACGCAGCCCGCCGCCCGCCCCACGCAACACGCACCACGTAACACAAACCTCTCTCAGTTCTATTGTTTATTATGTCACAATCTGCCAAAAGCTAAACACCGCATAAATTTTAAAGCGTTTTATAGACGTGTAAACAAGTTCGTGTGCTTATGGCTCGACGACTTTTATTTCACTTCGGAATGTTCGCATACTTAAAGTACACGCACTTGTTCGCGCGTGTATCGTCCGCTTAAGTTTTGCACAATATTTATGGAAACGCTATAAACGGGAATTCTGACTGGTATGATTATTTACACATAAGGTGAGAAATCTTCTTAAATAAAGTTAATTTTGTAGTTTTGCTTTTACACAAACTTCTGTCCACGGCTTTTATCACATTGAATTAATTGCCTTGAAAAAGCGTGGCGGATGTATTGTTTGTCCCTCCAAAAAACTGGAAAGACCCAAGCACAGTAGTGGGATTTTTATGGACTATTATTATATTACTAGTTTCATGGTAACATTAAATAACTTATTTTTTCAATTAAGTTCAAATTAAACAAGTATAAAAATGTATGGTTATTATACTTTCTTGCTGAAAACAATATATTTTAGGCAACTTAGTTTAAAGGATAATCGTAAGTAATGAGATGAGATGTGAAATGAGATACTCTAAATTTTTTAAATTATAATTACTTAATTTATAAACTAAATATGAACACACTAATAAAACAAAATATTACTTAATTGTATTACTGTTCAGGTATAGTTATTTAAGGACAAGTAGAGCTTCCGGAGTAAGTTCTTAAAAAAGTAGATTATGTATTGACCTCTCTGATTGTACGAACAAGTGCATTGGAAAATTTGACAGTCTCAACTAGTGAAGGAGTTACATATTGTGAAAATAGCTTAGCGCGCTTCTACACGGTACCGTCACCGCGCTACCACCGCTCCGCCGCTGGACTTTGGCTTTCAAGCAAGTTACAGGGATTTTACAGAATAACAAAACGGTAGTAGCGCAGCGGCGACGCGGTATTGGCCTGTTGGCCGTGCCGTATACACGAGCGCTAAATCTAGATCAAAATTTAATATATAATACCTACTACATACACAAAATTCGTACTAATAAACTGATGCAGACGCATATATTATAAATTTCATATTAGATAAGTATCTTTATATAAAATTCTTCTGTTCATGTGTATGTCACTGAACTCCTAAACGATTGGACTCATTTTAATGGGTTTTTTGTGTGTGATCAAGTGGGTCCTGGGATAATTTAGATTCACAAGTTGATCCGGTAAGTGGCATTGCAATCGGGTTTTAAATTTGTTTTGTTTAGGGCACGACAACGTCTGCTGGGCCCGCTAGTCTTTTATATAACTTGACTAATATTTGATGGAAATGTATCTGTTAAAATAACAGTTATAGTGTCTATCGTGTGTCTTCAAAAATATCTGAGTGACCTAAGTAAAAGAAATATATTTTAAATGGCTAGGAAAGGGCTTAATCAACATCCTATTCCAAATAATCTGATTGGACACCACTGGAAGACCAGTAGATGAATTTATATAAGTAGTGAATTTTGTGGTCTATAAGAAACCATACAATTATTTTGAAATAACTAGTAATAATATTATGCAATTGAAAAAAAAGTTTGAATTTTTTTCATATATTTTGCCTCGTCTTTACGGCTTGGAATATGAACCAATTTTAAAAAAAGTTGTATGGATAGTTTCGAAATCTGGAAGTTAACTTGTAAAATTCTTGCCGGATACTACTAAGCCCAAAATTTATGCAAAGTAACCCGAGAACCTTTACTTAAAAATATTTAAACACACAATAGGCAAAACGATAAAAATTGTTTTGTTGAGGTTTACTAAAACTCTGAAGCCACAACTGGAAGTATTTATAAATAAATCTAACAGACAATTAAAAATGTTTATGTAAGATAGGATATTACAATAAAATGCATGTGAACCAGTAAACTACAAATGGAAATATATAATATCACTAAACGGATATAATAATATTATTTAGGCCAATTAGTCGTCATAAAATGAACACGTAGTCATTCGGATATGCATTTGTGGAATATATTTTATGTTCTCATTAATAAATAAAGTAATAATAACAATATTTTCTGTGTGTGTACGTAGTATATCTTTGTGTACTCGTTTTGTTCAAAATTAGGACAACGGCGTGCGTATTGAACGCAGTAAGATAGTTTTATAGGTCGAGCTTAGTTTGATATTTTTAAATAGATAATAACGCACATCTCGGCGTGTTTATTATGTTTTCTAAACGACATTGAAAAATGTTTCATAACATTTTTAAACACAACATAAACACAAAAACATAAAAAGTGCAGACTTACAAAATATTTGACTGATTACTTTTTACGTGGACGTAACAATTTTAGTTTACTTTTCACGAATATTCGTTGCATTAATTAATTAATTACAGATGTTGTATTTATTTATAAAAAATATAACGCAAAGAATAATTAATGTACGAGAAATCACAATATGCATATTTTTAATTATTTGAATATATTTTGATGGAATTTCCACTTAAAATTTTATTTTATAAACTATAAATACAGAGAATAAAAAAAACTTTAAAAACTAAAGAATCACGAGTCCGTCCGAAATGATCAATTTTAATAGGTTGGGGAAAAAGTCTTTTCGCATATAGTATGTATGAACTTGAACTTGTAATAAGATCTCTTTGGCTATACCATTTGTATCTGGCTGGTTTTGGTATCATTAAAAAGTTTTAATTTTAAAGAAGACAATTCCAAATTCAAATTAGGAAAATGAGTGATTTTCATTTGTTTTTCTTATTGTTAAAATGAGTGAATCTAATGAAGAAATTCGATACATTTTAAAATTTTACTACAAAAAAGGTAAAAATGCAACACAAGCCGCGAAAAAAATTGTGATGTTTATGGACCTAATGCAGTATCTGTGAGAGTAGCGCAAATTTGGTTTAAGCGTTTTCAATCCGGAAATTTTGATATCAAAGATGCACGTCGCTCTGGTCGCCCTGTTACGGACAAAATTGATGCCATTTTTGAAAAAGTGAAACAAGATCGGCATATTAGTAGTTACGATGTAGCTGGAGAACTGGGAATTGACCACAAAATGGTTTTGGCGCATTTGAAAAAAGCTGGGTACACAAAAAAGCTCGATATTTGGGTGCCTCATGAGCTCACTGAAAGAAACCTAATGAACCGTGTACTCATTTGTGATTCTTTATTACGACGTAATGAAACTGAACCATTTTTAAAGAAGCTGATAACTGGTGATGAAAAGTGGATCACGTACGACAAGAACGTGCGAAAAAGATCGTGGTCAAAGGCCGGTCAGGCTTCACAGACTGTGGCGAAACCCGGGTTAACTCGCAACAAGGCGATGCGGTGTGTATGGTGGGATTGGAAGGGAATTATTCATTATAAGCTGTTACCGCCAGGCAGGACCATCGATTCTGAACTATACTGCGAACAACTGCAGAATTCCTTAGGCAGTATCAGGTTAACATCACGAGAGGACTGCCAAAACCACTTGCCGCAGTTTTTTGATCAGAAGCCCCAAAATTTTTATAGCAATGGGATCACGTCCCTACCTACAAGATGGCAAAAAGTTATCCAACAAAATGGCACCTACATACTTTAATCAAATGTAAATAAACTTTATAAAAAAACCTTTTGAATTTTTATATAAAATGCGAAGAAACTTTTTCCCCTACCTAATAGATGGTTCCGTTTTTGTTCTTCGCCTACGGAACACTAAAACAAAAGTCCTAAATTGAGTCAATTTTCCTATAGCTTTTCAAAATATGGTATAAACCTGTAAGTTTATAAAAATGAAGTTACACCATGTAAGGGAACGCCTAATATTTTCTGATTGTAATATTTGAAAAAGAATTATGGTCCTAATTTTAACTGCATTTAAAACATTAAAAGCACTCATTAGACAAAAGTTTTCTTTTTATATCTATGTTATTATTCTAATATTGCTTTATTACGCTTTGTATGTACTAAAATTCTTGAGATTATACTTTAAAAGTAATTTAAATATTATATACCTTTAACATTAGTATTAAAAAGTTTAGTGTAATCATTTTAAATACAACTTATGTTTTATTATTAGTTGACTGGAATAAATATGATCGCTCTTGATATTACTAAATAGAGTGTAAACTATAATAAAAGTCGTAGAGGTTGAATGACTATTACGTATTACTATTACTATGACGTCTTATGGCTATTGTCGTGTGTGTTAAAAAATATAATAAATAATAAGAGTTTGAGACAGGAATATTAAGGTGGTTTGGACATATAGACAGAATGGTGAAAGGAGACTGACAAAACAATGTGGATGGAAGAGTCGGTGCCGGTAGACCGCGACGTATTTACCACGATCAAATTGCAGATGTCTTAAAGAATCACCAGGTAGTAAATACCTATAACAAACGTGTATGTATGAATGTAGATGAAGTAAAGATGTATATCAAGATCGTAACAAGTGGAAATCCATCGTCCCTGCCTACCCCAGTGGGGTAATATGTATGTATGTAGGATTTAAATTCTCCTTCATAGGTAGATTCGAATCCTAGAAGATATGCACGCGTGTTAGCTGTGACATCTACAACATTAAGTTGAGGAATAGCACTGTTTCCCACGCAACCTACATATTAGCTAAAATTTTCATTTATTTTAGGTTATCTGGAAGAGATCGCTTTTGAATGAAAAAGTTTTGAAATATAAATATTAATTTTTCAGTTATCGTTTATTTTAGTGTTCAATAAAGTGTTATGTATCTACTGATCTTGGACCAATTCCAGACCTCATGTAGAATAAAATATTCTTTATTGCACACAAGAAAATGGTTCACATTGTTGAAAATATTTTAACTAGTACAGTCTTAACGCTGTTAGCGATTTAACTAGACAACCTTCGGGATTGTGTATGTTACAGTTGGTTGCCTGAAAAGCTATTGGTTTTTTTTAGTTGATATACGGTAGAAAGGTGTGTTATGTGTACATATCGCTATACGATAATGTTGTGAAACCACAAAATTGAATTTTTGCGGTTTCACAACATTATCGTATAGGTGACTACCATACATTTAAATGAGGGATGATTTTATCATAATTGTGTAAATTAAGGTCTTCTTATTTATTATTTAAGCCAACAGGTTGGGTGATATTCGCTTTCAAAGACGTAAGAAGTGTGTCTTCCCCGTTAAATGTTCAACAATAAGGTTGAAAGTTGTGAAAAAAAATCATAGGCGTAGATATTTAAAATGACTTTTGACATTAATCACCTCTACGGAAACCCGCACGTGTCAGACCAGGCAAAACTGTTTGGATTTGAAAGGATTTTCAATTCATCTTGTATTTTTTTCCTTCTTTTATGTTAAGCCATAACTTTGTTGTTTCTGAACCGATTTTGATCATTCTTTTTGGATTGAGTTTAGTATTGCTTCGTACATAGTACATTAATAGTACAGTATAAATTTCATTGCTATTAGACCCTGAGTTCCGAAGATAGCAGAAAATTACTCCAAATCAATTAGAAAACGTATTGAAAAAAATATTGTTAGGTTTATGACAATCGTAAAACCAGTAGGTACATAATTAAGATCAATAACATGTTGTACTAGACTCGACTAGAACTAGGAAAGCGTACAATGGAAATCGATAACGATAAACAGCACGACCGCGTAAATTGAGTTATGAAACATGGACGATCGGAGTTGAGATTCTAACGAAAATGCTGCCTGGTGACATTTTTCAATTTGACAATTTTCGTCAAGCACTTACACCAATCGGACTTTTAAAACAACGGAGAAACGTGAGTTGCGAGACACGGCCGAAGGTCACGTGGAGCATTTGTTTTCTGTAAATCAAAATGCACGAGCCGCGTCACGCTAGCGGACGGCGAGAGCCTGAACCAACTGATATACATTTACTAACTGACCAGCATGTGCTACCGATACTTCATTAATTTAAATTTGACGGCACTTATTAGAGGTTCATAAGTGCATATACATAATTTACCTTCGAGCTGCGCTCAACCACGTTTTCAAAATACGTACGCTTCCATTTTATCAGCTATGGTTTCCTCATTCGAAAAGCTACTCTATTAGGGATACCATTTATAAGTAACTTAAAAGTGTAAAATAAAAAAAATCTATCAAAAAGAAACCGACTTCAAGAGTATAACTAAAAAGCAAAAAATAAAATTTTCTATAACGTCTTGAAGTCGGTGCCAGGCAAAACAAAAAAATTACCATACACGTGTTACAGCAACAAAATATTGCAAAATGTAGTAATTTTTATGTTTTACTTGTCACCGACTTCAAGATGATGAAATATAACAAATAGTAGATAATTTTATTTTTTGCTTTTTAGTTACTCTTGAAGTCGGTTTCTTTTTACATAGAAATTTATTTAGTATTTAAAAGCTTATTGACGATGTTTTAAAATTAAAATCATACCTAGTATAAGTTGAGGGGAGGTGTAAAATTATTTATTTATGAAATAAAACTTGTAATATTCAAGTGAAGAAGTCTAGTTGGAAAAAAGGTAAATTAATAATGTATGATGTATTAATTTGAACTTGACTATCTGATCTCCGCTATGTTACATGATTGTATGCGTATGCTAAGTATTATTTATTCTATTTGGAGGGCTAACGACTGTGGTAATAGTAACTAGATTACAAGGGTAAATAAAGATAAACCACCTATAACCGACAAAAAGAAGTAAAAAAAACTATAACAAAATAAAACTTATACTAGACTATGTGTGAATATATGAAGTTCTGAGTTCCAGATGAATCAACTTACTTAATTAACATGTTTATATGCATGTATGGCTAAATGGGTTGCATCCTTAAGTCGTTATCATCAGTTAAATTTTTAAATAAGCTAATGTATAGGCGCAATGGTACAATAATGATACCGATGTGGTCGTAACTCAACGGTGCAACACAACGTAGATCAGAACGAGTCGACTACACAAATATGGCCATTAGTTTAAGTAATTAAAGATACATCTAGTAAATAAATGCATTTTGCAATAAATATAAATGGGAAACAGAGACAGTTGTCTTTCAGGGACCCAACTAATGAAACGGCAAACAGACTTTAAAGCAAACCGAAGCCGTGGAGACGCCTTAGTTTTTATAAATAAGTCTTAGTTCAGTCTAAAAATTTGCATTTGATTCAAGGTGAATTAGCAGTCTTTCACAAAACTAGAATTTTTCATTGAATAAAATAATAGCCATATATATTTTTTGTGATACAAAAAATAATAAGAGGTCTGGATCGACAGCGATCAATGCACGTGAAATCGTTAACTTTGATTCATTCCATTCTGATGTACCGTGGTCCGTGGCGATTTGGCACAGCCACAGAAAATTACGTTTCGATTCGGTGCATTCCTTTTTGTTTTAATTGGCGTTCTAAAATTTTAAAACTGTTTTATTTAAGTGTGTAAAAGTATGATGATAATTCGAACACATTTCATAAGAGTCATAGGGTTAGGAAAAATGTTTTTACTTCCATTCAAAACAATATAAAAATCTATTTATACAAATAAAATTTTGTCTGTGATTTCAAAAATCGATGCGAAAATTTTAGTCAAAACTGATAATTTAATCATAAGTGAGCGTTTTTAGAATTTTGTCTGTCAGACTGTCTGTAAGTTTGTCTCAAATAAGGTCAACGGATTTCTATAGACTTACGGTCTTATTCATAGTTTGTAGGCTTCTTTTAGGTTTTTAAAGATCAAAATAGCATTTTAAACTCAAATATTGATGTATGTTTAGTTCGATATCTCGTAGGGTTAAAAAGATATGAATATAAAGTGCAAAACTCGCGCGACCGAAGTGGCGCAGTTGGATAATAAGCTCGATTAATTTCTCTGTTCTAATTGTACAAAGAATAGGCCACAATGGTTCGCAGTGCAATGACGACAAGTATTTCTTTCGTATTTACAAAGTCGACTGGCGACACATTTTAGTGGAAGTCGATGAAGTTCTAAGTTGACGTGTCAAATTAACTAGATTGCTTCTAAGCATTTATCAATCTCTACTTCTTGCTTTTATGGGCAATTAAGTATGCTCGTATTGAAGGCTTTCATGTCATTCTAGTGTAACTATTGGGATATCGTTAGTTTGATTATGATTAATGTTGCTGGGTTTTGACTGTGCTGCCTCTGACCGCCTTGATATGGTTAACTTCATATTTTTTAGAAATAGGTAAGTAATAAATATTTACGAGAAGAGATATTTCTCACATTTTATACCACGAAACTAAATGAAATTTCATAATTGTGTATACACTTATGTATATACACAATTTTGTATTTATTAAAAATATTTATGTATTTTACAATTTTAAACTGGTATTTCATATTCTCATTTTATCAAAATATCGAAATTAATCATTACTAAAGATATGGGGCAAAATTCGTCTTGTAAATCAGCCCGTAAACGCTCCACCAGTGTGCCCGGGCCTCCACATTTTAAAGGGAAGTAACCTATATACCTATCACACCTGGCCAAGGAAAAACAACTGTCTAACCAAGAATCGTTTTCGGTTATTGGAATGAGACGTATCTAGTACTAACCAATAAATATGACACATTGACTAGTCACATAGCCAAGAAGACATGACATGTATCCTTCAATCGAGGCTAGTTTTAAACTAACTCTACTTCTGTTAAGGCTATTTACACTTGTACCTATATTGTGAACTACATTTATTGCATGTGAACAACTAATTAAATTAAATAAAACCTCGGCTACAAAAAATTGACTTATATTTAGTATCTAAAAAAAATGGAGTAATATAAGACACTACAGCACGTTACCTGATAACGTCAACGGTAATCAGTTGATGTACTGCATCTGTTGAGCCGAAGACATCATAGGATAGATGTCTACTGTCTCTGTCTACGCCCATACGAAACAGGCGTCCTGTTAGTTGTCTATAAATTTTTTCACTCACGTGAATCATGCGGTTATGAGAAATTATTGTGTGGCGCCTAAACGCGTGAACAAGGCGCGTATGAGTATTTTTTTCATTTCGGTGTGAACTAAGCTATTCATATGTATAAATACGACATAATGATGTCCTTTTGTTAACAAGCAATTAATTTTGCAGACCTGTGCAAGAAATTTAAACCATTCATTTCTCACGGAAACTAGCTCCCACACAAAAGGTACGATTTTGAAAATGTAAGTCAAGGATGATTTGTGTTACGATGTGCCTAAGAACCGTGGGAGAGTTGCTCGTGAGTCGCACATGACTAATTGTCTGAAGTGTGCGAGAAAATCGTCGTTAAAATTATCATAAAGCCTAAGAAGGAAAATAATTAATGAGTCTAGCAAAGGATGGGAAAACGCGTCGCCGTCGCACCGCCCCGCCCCTCTCGTTCCGGCGAATAAATAATTTAAACACATTTCATTCATCTCGGTCTATAACGTTGAGAATTCTTTCCTTTTTGTTTTTGTGGGGCTCTGCATTTTGATGTCTTTTTTCAAGTTTGATACATGAATAGCTATTATATTATACCTATATAGTCCATATATAATATTAGTTTCAGAAACAAGTTTTACAAGATTAACTTCAATTGGCTTCGAACTTGGGCAGCAAATTAATACTTGTGAAACGAAGTTTCGACCCAGACAAGGCTAGTTAGTCAATGTTCCGTCTTTTTTCGAGTACATAATAATTAATACAAGTTGTATTAATGCTTACTTTGATTAACGTATTACATATAGATAAACATTATGCAATATTTGTAAAATAACCCAAAATTGAAGGCATATGCTGCATTACCCCTGTGACAGAAGCTGGAGAGCTGAAAGGGTGGATGTAAAATGAGTTAGTGGATTTCATTGACTTAATCTCGGGCTGTTGGGAAACTTGGAGTGGGAGTCAGGGGACGTCATTGAAGGGCCCGCGCCGTCCGCCCGGAGCGCGGTGGCGGGGGCCCCGCGACGTGCGGGGCGCGGGGCGCGGGCTGGCCGGGAGCAGGAATATTCAAAGCGTGAGAACGCCGCGCGACCCGCATGCCGCGACTTCACATATCTCACGCGCAACCTCCATTCCCAGCATGCGAACGACAATGGCTTCTATTATCATGTTATAGAGCTCTGAATAGTTTTAACCGAGCTGTGGTTATCGCTCGGAACATCGAGGACAATACTTTTCTAGTTTAGGTACGGCGGTGGCGACTGGCATTGGCCCGAATACTGCTGGCGAATGTGCACGTCCACTCGCGCTATACAGTTTCCAATTAACTTAGAGAATGTGAAACCTCCAGCAACTTTACATTCAGCTTCACACACTTTATGGCATGAATCTGTTCAACTTTCATTATAGTTTTGACATTAAGAGATCAATTAAAATAGTTGCGAATTTCTCTTTATGATCAATAGTTATCTTAGATCCATAATACGGTTATGGTTTGTGATGCAAATACCTGATCTAACACAAAACTATGAACTAAAAATCATTACTTTTGGCAGGTTCCGGCGTCAAAAGTCAGAGTCGACAATGACGATCGTTTTATTGCTTGAATGACGTGTTTATGGGATCGCGTTTAGTAGGCATGCCGTAAAAAAAAAAATACCTTGAATAAATGAACCAAGCCAATCTTATTTGTGAGGCGAACTCAACATTCCTTGAAAGACAATTCACGGGAACGTAAAGATAGCTTGTGATAAGCGAACCAACTCTACGCCACTGCAGCCGCAGCCGGAATGTTTCACCTTGAGACATCAATAGCGAATCCTAAATATAGACGACGGATTATGTATTAGAGGTGACAAGACAATGCGATTGTGACAACGAACAATGTTACAGAAGTATTCATTGGTGGTAGGTAATTACTATTTGAAGATTTGGGGATTCTTGGAGATCGTTACGGGTAACGTGAATTTGTGGGGGGCAGGGGGTAGCTGGGCCCCTGGCGGGCGTCGACCCCGTGAAAGGCGCGCGCTGACGGCGGCGGATCTGCACGCGCGCCGTCCGTTCGCCTTTTTACGCGCTCTTTCCCGCGCCGCCGCCGCCAACCCCGCGGGCCCCCGGCGCGGTCGCCGTCCGCAGATAGCGGGCCAGGTGCTACCAACATTCTCTATGTCTGCACCGCTTTTAATGACTAGTGAAATATTTGATAGGCAACATACAATAACGAGCCTAAATGAGGATTTATGTATTTAGAATTACGAATTTATGGGGTACAGTGTACAGAAAAAGTCTGCAGGGCCGAGTCCTGCCCATTTCTCCAGATAGTAATTTTAATCGCTACCTGTTTTTAAGTAATTCTGTCTACAGTCTACGCGTGATAAAATAACTATAGAGCATTATTAACATTAACATTAAAATACAACTTTTAGCAGTGCATAAATCACATCTTTTGACTTCATTGGCCATCTTATATGATACAATTCAAGGAGTGGATCCCTAGCCAAACAGTTACAGCTTAGTAGATAGGACGTAGACCGATAAGTAAAAGAAGTTACAGTCTATCGAGCAAAGCTGTTAATCTTTTTCTTTGTTATCTTTTATTACTACAAAAGATGAATGCGGGATGTAGAGCAGTAACTACAAATATAAAGAATATTTCTAATATTCTAGTAAATAAATAATAAATATATTATTGGTTATTTACTAGAATTTGAAAAAGAAAGTACATTACATATTATTACGCAATATAAATATAATAAATGCTTTATTGAAAATTATTGTTATCCTAAAATGTATATTGAGCACTAAATTTTCTAGTTTTCTTTTTAATATGTAAGTTTTTTTTTTTTATCTTAACGAAATGGAATTCGGGCTGTGTTGTGAATCTAAACATATGTACAGGCAAATTGAGAAATTCTCCTTTTTAAAGTCCGTTACAAAAGTAAGACTTCCACAGTTTTATGTTGTGTTGATAACATTCGTTCCAAGTAGTGCTACCTATTATTGTGCTATTCTAATATTTTCGGGTAGTTGTAAACACAACAGTACGCTTTAGTAAACACTAATCTATACTATATCGAATATAAAAGCGAGTGCGGATAATGAAGAAAGATCATCCGCGTCCGATTATAAGCCTCGGCGAAAGGCTCTCGTGCGAAGACCGCGTAACGTCCTTACGGATAGAGTCGGCGTTATCACAAAACGGCTGGCCCGGATCAGCCCACCCGCGGTTACGACGGCAGACTAGCAGTAACCGACAGACGGAGGCAGACGGAGGCAGACGGCGGCGTCTCAGACGCCTCAGATGCCGCCAATCAAGATCTCTCCACGTCCCCGCGAGGGACGCCAGAAGACATAGCCCCCCATAGGATAGACTACGCGTTGTTGGGAAGTTTCTTTCGTCATTTCTTCTCTCCTACCCATAACACATTGCAAAAATGCAGTAAGATAGTGTAGGCCGTCTCGAACCGCCGATCCCGGTCCACCGGGATCCTTCCCCTCGGGCTTTATATTAGCCATCGCCAGTTCTCAATTAGTACATTGTGCCGGCATCGTTAGATTCATCCCCCTTTCATGGCAATAATCCAGCGAAGGTAATGCCCCCTAGGGAGCTCCCTCGAGCAAGTTGCCGCCCGGGCTCGAGCGCCGCGAAGGCGCTCAACCCGAAATCCTCGGTAAAGTTGTAAGTTCTTAGGACCAACAACATAAAGTCAAGTCCAATAAAAAAAGAAAGATCTTTCTCACTTCAACTTTGGTCGGATGCATATGTCATAATAGCTCTTTAGGGTGGCTAATTATTGTGTGAGAAAAATGTACGTGAAACTTATAATTGATTGTACTTTAAATCAGCATTCTTCGTTCGGAAGTCAAATAAAACAATTCTGAAAGTTCTACGTATTTCGTTATATAAATCCCGCACTAACAGTTGTGATATTAGCAGAGTGAGACGAACTCAGGAGATGTTTATTTGAATTATGAAACTCTTTTTAAGTCTTCTAATAAATACAACAGTGTGAAACTTCCGCAATTAATTAAATAGCAGATTTGAAAAGCGATTAAACAAAAATTACGTACAGCTGTTTGGGCATGCGGGCCGCTTGTTGGTGTCCCCTGGCCGCCGCTCCGCCGCCGCTTCGCCCTAATTAAACAATAATCGAAAAACTACAATGAACGGGCGCACGGCTCTGCGTCCTCGGTGTCCCGCGCACCCCGGCCCCGCAGTCAGTTGCCCCCCCGCGCGGACCGCACTCCGCGTGACGTCACCATTGCACTCCTCATTATCGCCTCTCGAGCCGAAGACGCACTCACTAATAGGTCTGACCAAAATATTCATACAGGTTTTTTGTCAGATTTCGTCTACCAGCATACGATGCGAGCAACGAACGACGACGCGACGAACAGCGACGGCAGGCTCGCTGCACGTTCGGTGCGCCCGTGCGATTCAAAACTCTGATTTGCACATGGCTATTGGTGACGAGCAACTAATCATTCATTTTGTGATTTCGACTATGAAATATTACGCTGTCTACTTTTCATTTTCAATTTTAACAAATATTATTTTTTATTGTATTTACTTTAAATATGTGTATGGAGTAGGGTTTCATATAAATGAATTATTTGTATATTGATTATTATTATGAGCTATAAAAATAGTCGGACTTTTGGAAGGCTTGCGTGGGGACATAGACCTACAAACGCACCATCCTTTTGACAATTTAATCTTATTGTAATGTAACACCGACCAATGCTTATTGATACTTTTCTGCGCTATAGGAATGCAACCAGAGATAATCACCAGTACAAGACTACTACAGAAAATGGGAAAACTGGAATATTGGGTAGTAATACTATCGGTTTAAAGTACCTATCTTGGGACTATGAAAATAATACGAAGTCTACCTGTTGCAATGTTAGAAGTAAACAGATAAAAACATATTATTATTATTGATTTTTAGATGCATAAAAGGTATTATTAAAATGTATATCGGACCTTGCACTATTTAAATACAGTCACATTTGGTTTTTGTAATACACATTTAAGGTAAAACAGACTAACTACAAACTCTTTAATGACGATTCGAAGCATTATTTAGATTACTTTTAAGTAGGTAATGCAAATAATGGGCAGACCGGCGCGAAGGTCAGATGACGAACGGAGCCACGACGAGGCGATGAATGAGTCTGGCTCGAAATAGTAAGAATGTATGACTGTTTATTTATATAATATTATTAGAGTATTATTGCTTGCAGATCTACGAATTTTAATAATTTTCCACTAATAGTTATGATACGAAATAATTATATTTTTAAGTGCAACGTAAAGCTGGTTTCATACGAACGATAGCCAATTTAAGTAACTTTACTTTTATTAGCTACCTATTTACAACAACAGCAGATACTGAAAGTATATTTCAAATAGGACGGCTGAAACATGCCTAAAACGTAACTTGCAGCGTTATTGTAAACTTTCCTGCGAAATAAATAAGTATTATTTTTAATTATATAAGAACACTAGGATATGCCCGCGATTTCGTTCACACTTGATTTGAAATTCCCACGGGATTGCCGGGACGCAAAGTACCGCAGCATTTAAAAATGAATGCAAGTTATCGTTTTAGTAAAACCTGTATCGGAATGAGCAAATTTTTATGCATCCGAACAACTACAAATCGCTCCCGGGAAAATTCCCGCGGAATTCCCGGGATGAAAAATCACACATTTTATTACATAAAATTTGCTATCTATCAGTGAAAAAATCAAATTGGAATTCGTTTTTATTTAAACCGGCTATTTTAAATAATTCTCAGATACCCAGGATAAAAACTAGCGTAAATTTGAAGTCTAAGAATTAGCGTTCGATCAGCTTAAACCGCATCGAAATCGGCCCAGTAGTTTTTACGTAAATCTCGAACAAACAGACAAGAAATCTAAAAAAAAATACATCGTTTATATAGTGTGTTTACCGGTTGTTTTTTTTAAAATAGCTTCAATGTACAGACACGGCATGTTTAGATTTTTATAATATTATAGATTAGCAGAATCCAACAACTAAGAGGCTTTAGACTAGAGCCGGTCTTATTTGACTCATTACCTTAGTTAAATTTTAGGTTTTTAGCTAATACTAAATAAAGTATTGTGGCAAATAATTTTTTTTACTAAATACTTGAGAAATTGTATACAAACCCCTCAATGTTTGCATATCCTATATCTGTACTCCAATTTCAATATAAATTGTGCGTTTTTAGAGTCCCGTAGATATTGGCAAATATGGAAACCTCAATTGTCATATACGTCTGTCTTTGTACATTACATTCATTTTTCTTAATATACCTTTATGATAAATTTTCATGAAGTTCAGTTATTGAAAACTACTGTACACTAGATACATCACTGGAGAAAGAATACAGCCAAGCTAAATTAGAGTTATATAGATACAGTTGTTAAAAAAACTGGTGTACATAGAGTTTAGATTCATTTCTATAAGGAAATTTTCCAAAAGGGCTACTGAGTAAAAAAATATTTTTTGATTTTAAATATATCATTATAACGACCGATTTATCAATATAAAAGCAATACACAATGATTATATTTATGCTTTTAAAATAACCTGAAAATTGAATAAAAACACAAACATACATTTATTAGTAATTCGGTCACACACACACACACACACATAAGTAAATAAGTAATAGCGATTAACGAATATAACGCATCGAGCCCATGAGAACTGTTATGTAATGTATATCCAGCAGTTTTACGTTGTTTTAAACAATTGTAATGCAAATTATCGAAGAGTCGATTTGACCACTATCGGGGCAACACACCCGAAATACACCTTTAGCTACAAAAGTATGTTTCAGTTACATAAGAACGCCATTATGAGCCACCATCGTAACAGAACTGATAGATATCACTGACGCCCTTATGTCGTAGGTGTAAAGCTGTTATTGGTTTGTATTTGCCGAATGCATACCGACTAGTGTGGGGACTCCCTTAGAATGAAAATCGACAGACTTACAGTTAATTTGGACTTAAGTCGAGTTACTTTTATTAGTTATTTTAAGTTAAGAAAAAAGTTCACCAAATCACCTTCAAATGAATGAATGAATGAAAACTCTTTATTGTTCACCATAACTTAAGCATAAACAATTTAATATGAATACATTTCCATTAGAACAATGGGCGTCCTTATCGCTTATAGCGATCTCTTCCAGGCAACCCAGTGTCCAAGGAAACATTACAAGAAAAATTAAATAATATTTAGTGGTTTAACTAAATTAAAATTAATTCAATCGTAATTAAATATAATTAAAGTAAATCAAAATAATATTAATAATAAACTAATATAGATATACATAATTAAATAGATTATAATAATATAAATTACATATACCTACATGCGAACAATAATACAATTTCATTTACTGCAACAAATTTTATTTAATGGACAAATAATGGTCAGTGATCAAGTGTTTGAATGTAGAAATGGATGTAGCTTGGCTGATTTTCAAGGGGAGGGAGTTCCACAGGCGAACAGCCTGTACGGCAAAAGAATTTCCTACGAAGGAGGAAGTGTGTTTAGGTATCGTTAGCAGAAGATTTTCATTTGAGCGCAAATTACAGGAATGAGATTGATAGAGGAAACTAAAAAGTTATATGGGGGATTGAAGGGGTACAGGGATTGAAAAGGATATTGTGCAGAAGTGAGAGTAAGTGAACATTCAACAACAAATTATTGAGATCATGACGTCAACGAATATTAAATCATTTTACTCTTTTAATTGTTATCAAAACAGGATAAAAATATCTACATCTTTATACATACAAGAGAGATAAGTAATTTGGTTATATTACTTGTTTAAATACTACTTTATTTTTTTCACAATAAAATAATAATATAATTCATTTGAAAAACGTCCGCGTTTATGGAATCCCCGCTATCGCTCGAAAAATCAGCATCGAAACATCCATAAGAACGTTGGCGTTGCTACCAGCCTTAAGCGCGCATTTCAGAACAACGTTAATTTTTCTAATCCGAGATATTTCTATAGTACGCCCGAATTAAACATTGTTTTGAATGCACGAGTCGCTATAGGGCCCGCGCCACATCTCAATTTCATCGATTATAATCTTCAGTTTGGAGATTAGAATACGGATATCAGACTTCCGCATTTTAGAATGCGATGATGAATAACACTTTTATTAAACTTTTTTAACGAGCCCAAAAACTCTTATAGCTATTATGAATAAGGAGGATTAAGTTTAAATATCGTACATAAGGTGTGTTGTAGTTATAAATCTGTAAGTTTTTCTGTATTTCCGTCTCATACTTTAGAAGGTAGGGCACAATTTTCACACTTTTGGGTATCAAACCTTGTATCCTATTGACTTAATTATAAAAGTAATCAACGAACATAGCTACTTTTTTTTAAATCGACTAGCGATAGGTATACGATAATATATTCAGAAAAAAATTAACCTTTATTTGCATGAATGACGACCAGCCGTAATCTTTATTTTTTCCCAATCTAGTATATCATATAGTATAACTTTATTATATCACATAGATGATTGTATAAGGATTCCTCTTCGACTAATAATGAATGACTACAGAACCCTAAAAATGTTGCGGGGTTGAAATAAATCGTTCGTTGTATAATTTAGATTAGTTTACAAATTTTGTAACTCAGTTTCTTAAAAAAATGTAGTAAGTTTAAGTTTTTAATAATAAGTGTTCAAAAGTGTAGTAAGTAAGTGTATGTGTATTTCCACAAAAAGAATGAACAAAAACAAAATAAAAAATGTAATAAATAATAATAAAGCCATCTCCACTGAGAGAAGACAGAGGAGAAGCGTATAGAAAAAAAATCGTTCGTATATACTATATAAAATAATTTGTTATTTGGGCATGTCATAAATTCAAGCGAGGTTTTTCTCATAACAATTATAGGCCTCACACAGACGGGATCAGAGTCTGAAGAGCGTTAAACGTCTTCCGGCCGACCTAGATGTCTCACCGCGGACGATATACCATCAACGACACACGTTGATGTTTGAGCGTGATATTTGAAGACCTCCCCTCCTTCCCTAAGCAGGTCACGTAATGTGGGTGGGTACGTTACAGCACTAAGACGGCCGAAACGGGGTACACAGCTTTTCCGCACACGCCCATCTTACTTGGAACATGTCTGTTAGATTGTCGGAGATCCAGTGGAGGCCTTCAGCCTAACTCATGTCCTACGACTATGGACCAAGTTATTAGAGTAACTACCGTTATGTCGCATGTCCAATAAGTCGGCATCTTGATTAGATTTCTAAAGTGCTCTTTGCTTCTCAATTCATACGTGTAGAAAATTTAAAAATTATGGGAATAATTTTTATAAATCAAACGGGTATTTAAACTAAACTTTCTTAAAAATATAAATTACTAGAGGTTATTATGTACAACACCCTATATTCAAATGACTACATGGGTTAATTCAATGCAATTTAGCGCCCCTTCATATCTAGCGCCCTTAGCTCTCCCTGTCGTAACACCGATACTGCTTGTTGTTTTCTTTAGGCGGTGTACAAAAAACATTCCTACAGCGACAAAAAAGAAGCCCATTCACTATTCTGCAGTGCGGTCCTGCAGTAGGCGGAGCTTGCAAGACTCAAAATGGTTTCTGCTCAGTGTTGCAGGACGCAATGAACTCTGCAACAACATTCATTGTCCTGCATTACGCGGCGGACTGCCATAAAGGATAGTGAATTAGAAAGACAATGGTAAAGAGCTTTATTCTACACCCAATATACTTGGCATGCACGAAGATTTAAGAATTTATAGAGAATATTAGCGCGCCATCCTCAGTGACGTGGCAGTTTTTGCCGACGTCAGTAATCTCGCACAGATCATTGATCTACCTACATCCAATACGTACTTAAACATCAGGTACCTTATTGTGAAACGGCGGGGATACGTACGTATGACGCACAATATACGTAATTATGTGCGCAATAATGTTCTACAACGTAATTCATATAATTCAATCACTATGACACTAGAAATGCCTTTTTCTGGCTCATTGACATAATCTTAAATCTTACCGTGACTATGTTCTTCTTTGCGTGTTCTCTGTAGCAAATTTATATATTTTGTTATTAAAATATTCTTACAGAAGTTGAACATAATGAACTTTTAAAAAACGTGTCGTGGTAGCTTTGTGGCTGATAGCTAGTTCCTATATTTTGCTATACATTCACTTGCCTTAACATCGGTAGAAATTTGACATTACTTGTCCATGAAACTAGTAGCATGTAAGATGGAGTTTATGTAAAATTTTACAAATGGACGGTTAAGATATATACCGGCTATGGAGCATCTCATTCCAATAATGTCAACCAATATTAGTACAATAATTACATACTGAAGCAAATATTATGAGGCAACCCGTACAACAAGATTACTGATGTGTGAAACCCGCCAATCTGCCTCGGAAAGTTTGACGAGTAAACGATCCGTTCCTCTAAAACGGGGAAGCCAGAACTCAACGATGGGACTTTTATAACTGTTACTTGTTAAAATAATATGTTTATTAGTTTTCTGTAGTCTTTTCGCAAAAACTGAACCCTTATATAATCATTATGTTAGGCTATCCGTACGACTATACCTATGTATGTGTATGTTCGACACAACAATTTCTCTGAAAGTACTAGGATTGTATAGATGAACTTTGAAAATAAAGTGTACTATTTAGCGCTAAACTATTATATAGCGAAATCGGGAAAAAAATCAAAATTAGGGGTGGCCGCTATACATATAACTAAGGGTTGTTTTTTTAGTAATATCTACATAGTCGTATTGGTACATAGTTTGACCTACGAAGAAAAAAGATCTAACTAACGCGTTGGATCTTTTTTATTAATGCAATTTATAATAAAGTCAATAGAAGGCGAAACATTACCTTTCAAATTTGTAAAAATTGTGCCCCCCTCTCTAAGTTTGGAACCAGGAAGTGGAAAATACTGAATAAATAATTGTAGAACAGTATCCGTTGTACAGTTTTTAGATTATGAGAAATTTTGAGTAAATGCTTTTTATGACACCTGTCTATCTCTACGGAACCCTATGTTGTGAGTTGACTGCCAAACACTTACCCGGTTTTATTATTTTGGTAATTTGCTTACCAAATGACAGTATTTTATTTTTGTTTGTATACTATTTTTTATATTTATTCATTTAACCCTTGATTAATCATGCTTTTCTTAAACAACCCAATGTCCTAGTGCAGAGAGAAAAATGTTACTACATATAGTTATAATTAGTGCCAACTTAATGTTCGGTCTAGATTGGCTACAAAAGGTGCTCGAGCATTACCAATACGAATTATGAATATTTGCTATTTGACCATCATGATAGAGTCGCGAACGAATACTATTTTAAAAGTAAATTTAACATTAGGCACACTCATAACATTACAAGTTATCTAAAAGTGACGTCAAGAAAATGCATGTCGGTTAAGATAAAAATAACGAGGTACATTACCCGCTACCTGACATTTTCTTTTCATTTCTATTTTAGTAGTATGATCTTAAAATCATTCAAGCGCGGGTTATTCCTGTTGTAATAAATCCTTACTATAGCTAATATCATAGACAAAAGTATCCTATTGTATAGAATACAATTTCAGTTCATTACTTCAATAAAATATGTTCAACTGAGAGCATAATCTTGTCTTTAAAACATTTTCCAAAAATTCCACATACGATGAACTGTTTCATTAAAGTCCACTGTTTATCATCGGTTCCTAAAAAGAAAGAAATAACAGCCCATAAACGTCCCACTGCTGGGCTCGGGCCTCTCACTATTAGGGAATGGACAGTAGGTATACCCGCCACGCTTGTCCAAGGCGGTTTGGCACATTGGTTATTTCGATTTGCAGGTTTCATCGCGATGTTTTCCCCCATCATTCTTAGCACGTTGTAATTGTAACAATATGCACATTAGGTCAGAAAACTAAGTGGTGCATGTGTTCCGGCCAGGATTAGAACCCGCGCCCTTTGAGTTTGGGATGCGTGCGCTAGAAATTACGCTACCACGACTGTGTAAGATTGAATAGAAATACCCCGTTTTGGATATTGAAAAAAATTTGGTTGAAAATATTTCTGTAAGATTTCCTTGGTTTTTTCTACATTTCCATGGCGTAGTTTAAAAGGTAAGGAGGAGACACTTATTGCAACTTTAGAAGGGGCAATAATACTGACAGCCTGTGGTTGAGTAGCCAAAACTTTTGCTGGCCAAGCTCGCTGGAACGCACAGGCTCCGGGTTCGATTCTTGGTAAATTTCTTAAACGAACTTTCCATTATTTACTATGGTCTGAATGTCTGGGATTGGCCCCAGAGTGGTCTGTTGTATATTCGCCATAACACAAGCGTACCTTGTTTACTTGGTGGTCGAATATGTGTGTATTTGTCCTTCGGTTATTATTATTAATATGATTTTTAGACCTGTTTAGTTACAGGACACATGCTTATAGACCCTAAAAAAGAAATTTTTTTGTAGATCTTTGACTGACGCTAAACGATCCGAGATTTTGTGGCAACTCGAAGTGGCTGATTTTAGCAAAACAGTTAAGCCAGAATTGTGTTTGTTTCAAAAATATCAATTTTTGAAACAAACACAATTCTAGCTTAAAAGCAATCGACATTTTCCAAATATTGTTAATTTTTAAGCAATATTTTAGGGTTGCAGTCATTTTGGTAAGACCGGAACCTTTATTTTCCGTCATGTCCGTCCCGTGTTCGTCTGTCTTTGTTGTAACAGTCATTTCACAGCAAATAATGCGTCTATAAGCATATAACCTAATAGTAAGGCGTAGTCTATAAGACGCAACACAAGAGTGTACTCGTTTTATGACTGCGAGACATCTGAAATTTAAGTTAGTGAATTCTTGAAAGATCATAGTCACGTTTATTAAGGATATTTTTATTTATATATAGCGAGATATTAGCTTCCAAAAAATTAAAATATATACCACATGTAAGTACTTAGTGATTTTAACTTATTTCAGTGTCACATCACTAAATAGAGATCCAGTATATACAAGGCTCTTATGTGGTACTAATACGCCTATCTGTTGCGTATTTCATTATCACCTTTGGTACTGTTTAGCGCATTGTATGCAGAGGCCCCGGTTGTTAACAGCTCACTTGTATAACGTTAAAATACAGGCGTCAAAAATTTAAGTACTTGATATTTAAATTTTATATAGTTAACACTTATTTAGCAATATTGAAGTTTTATGAATCATGCATTTAATGCAATCTGTTTAGAAAGCGCAGTGGCGTCAAACCGTCAATGCGAGAGCGGTTATTACATTACACAAATCTAGGCACCCTTTAGCGGGCATTACAATATCTAATTTGAAGAGTGCTAAATCTGGTGCGCTAGATAGGGTACTAGATGAGTAAGCGTGGCAGAGCCCATTCGCTCGCACTAGATTTGACCACTAACAGCCAAAATGCTTAAACACCATTCAATTTTATTATGGTAGCTCACCTAGCGCTCTGCAAATTCGATAATGCAATATGTATAGTAAAGCGGGCCTTACTGCCAATCAGAGTAGTGTAACAAATGTCAAAATCTTTACTTATGCTTTAGCTACCCACCCTCTGTAACGGGTGCCAAAATCAGTGTAGTGTAACAGGAGTTCAGAACGTCCACTCTAAGCTATTAGTGGCAGATTACCATGGCGTAAAGGATGGAGGCGCAAGAAGGGAGCTTGTTGCTAGACGGATAATAAAGACCTGCCCACCTTTTACCATTATCGAAAATTAATGTAGTTTTGATCGGTTTTAAGTGTGGTCGCATATTCCTAGCTAAAATAAGCTTAATAGGTTTTATAAATATTAGTTGCATATGAGCAGACAAGCGTTTTTTGTAATCAGAGGTCCAATGGATCACAATAAGCCGCGCTCGCTGGAACTGTACTGTGACATTACAACGCCGGAATGCGCGGCGCGTTGCGCAATGCAAATTTCTGCGTTGCGGCGGGCGGCGCCGACGTCCTGTGCGGTGCGGCGTCGCAACGCGGTTATGTGTTTAGGTTCTAAGCGACTGATACTAGAGCGCAACGCACGTGGTAGTTAACACAAACTTATACATTCTAGTTTTAATTACCATGTGTATTACATTACTGCAAACACAAAAACACCTCCAAGCTGATTTATGTATAATACAAAATACTATTTGCAGAGGTGTGTGTTTCTTCAGCCTTTTTTTCTTTTCAACGTGTAGTCATAACGCCACGAGACGGTGTTAGATTACGTTCACATGTAAATACCAACCATAAACAAAGTAAAAAGCTTAAAATAATGGACCTTAAATGCCGGACCAAACACGATCCTCAGCCAAGTTCTTGTAGCAACTTGAAAAAACAAATGTCAGTAAACAGTTGACATTTTCTATACTAATATTATAAAGAGAAAATATTTATATTTTTGTATGTTTGTAACGAATAAACTCAATAACAACTGGACCGATTTCACCATTCGAATGCTACATTATCCCTGATTAATATAGGCTATATTAGGGATCCCTACTAAAACTTCAATAATGTAAGCCATCATTATAAACAAAATACATGGCGCTGATATCGGGTTCTACGATTTTGACGAAATTTTATGTGTGTTTGAGTAGGTGGTGCTGCAATTGGGTTCTAGATTTGTACTTTTTCAGGGCAGGACAATGTCTGCCGAAATGTGTGTTTGGGTGAGTCCGGGGGTGGTTTAGATTCACAATTAGACTCGGTAGGAGGCACTGGAATCGGGTTCTAGATTTTTATTTTTTCAGGGTAGGATGTCTGCGAGACCGCTACTTGCTTATAAAGGAATCAATATTTTACAACTAATGTTAATTTTTAACCAATATTACAATATTTTTATGTAATATCACATCTAAACTTACCCTTTAAGTTCCTACCAAAATTCCATTTTTATCCTTGAAAGAATTTGATTTACCTGTTTTTAATTTTTCCAAGTCCAAGCGGTAAGAAATTAAGTGAAATTTTTTATTTATTCTTCTTAGTCTTCAAAAACACCCGATTATTAATTTGTAATTTGCAACGTGATGTTCAATCTTACCTCTTTGCTTTTCTAGATTACCAGTTGATACAGCATAATATGTAGCATAATTAGGTTATTATAAAATGTAACCAGATTAAAGATAAATGAATAGATAGTAAGATATAGAAACTCGGCATTAGACAAGCTTGGCAGGTATACCATCGGTTCTCCAGAGATCGTGCGATCAGAGCACAGCATCGGTCTTTTATGGGTTGATATATAGACGGCGACATGTCAGTGCAGTACTTTTTAACCACATTTTTCGTGAAATTATTTATTTTTTGTCAAAATTGTGATATACCTATACATATACCTAATTGTAATATGTAACGATTATGATGAAAAAAATTATGACGCCAAAACATTTAGTTACAAGGTCCAGCACTGACGTCGACCATATGATTATTATGTGTCTAAACCAGAGCACGATTCTCGAACGTTAGTGAATATATTTCTTTTCTTGTACATTAGTATCAAAAAGCAACTTGGAATATCATCACATTTGGCACATCATGATCATCAATTGAATATCCCAGTCAACTGTGGGTTTTTGAAATTTGATATATTCAGTTATTTTGTATTGTGTTCTTTTATGGTGCAACAAAAGCTGAAGAATTTCAAATGATAGCGCAAATATGGCGTGACGAGCAGGTGTGTGCGACTCGCAGCCCCCCAGCAACCGTATCTCGTCGGGCGGCTGCTTCCGACGTCAATTCCGTACCGAAGCGCGAGGACTGCGGCTGCTCCCATACACGTAAACACAAACACTCTATAAAGAAACTTTCGCTGCTGCACTTAGAGTTTACTATTGTATGCCAACAAAGGACATGGCACATGTTCATTAGGCTAACGGTTTTGGAGTTTGTAAGTAATAAAGCGATTAAGTATTTGATCAAACGTAAAATGAATGATTTATATATTAATTTGAGGTAAGACTTCCGATAGATAAATACTACACTTACAAATAACTAATCTAAGTACAAACAGAAGACGATAGGACGCAAAGTCGACGTGGCGTAACGTGTAAACAAACAAACTAATTGCGTCTCGAATTGAGTAGCACTGCAAGTACAATGTGCACATTGAGCATGCATAACTTACGTGTTTCGCCCGGCGACGGCACATAAACAAAGCTGCAATGGTAGGTACATCGATCACGCAAGTGATCCAGCATGGAAGCGTGTTTGCGAAGGCGATGTTCGTTCGTAATCTCCGGAGGTTTCAATGTTTAGATGACGGCTGATATGAAGAGTTGCAAATTGCAACTTACAATGGCAACAAACTGAGTCGTTTGATATTGGAACATGTTGTGTACGCGTGAACGGGACGATTGCGCTTTGCGTTGAGTTTCGGTGCGGTGCATAGGGGAGCGCATCGCGGTGCAACGTGCAGCGTGCGCGGGGCGCGGGCGCACGAGGCTGACTGCAGCCGTGAGGGGCACCCCGCGGGTATTGCGCCCTCTGACCGCGCCACCGGCCGATACATTGTCAACAGGCGCCGAATGAATGGAAATGAGGCCGCTCTGATACTTCTTCATGTTACATTACAAATGAATGCACTTCCCCCGCGCCAGCACAGACGTCGCCGCGGACTCCGGCCGTACCCGGCCCAACACTATCAAAGTGAATCCCAATTACGTGATCATTCATACTTTTATACTGTTGTGTGTCATACCATATACCAGAAATAAACGAAAGAATGTTGCTCAATAGCAAGCACTTGTAAAATGCGGGTATAAAATTTGTTTAATGAGTTCATCTAATTAATTCAAGTACCTATATGTATAGATGTCTGATAATGGAGAAATATTTTAACATACTGACAAGTTAAGTTAGTAGTTAAAACCTTCGGAACTTACCCGTACCAAGTTAATTTTAATATTCACTCACCCATTGCGATATAATAACTAGAGGAGACGTTTGAAGCAGAGGACGGGCATGTATCATGCGCCGGCAAGAGGAGGCCGGGCGGATGACAAAGAATAGACTAACAGAAGCTTCATTTAGTACATAGACATAGACAACACTTTATTGTTCACCAAATAAAAAATTACAAAAATGCACAAGACAATAGTTACTCGGTAAAACAAAAGGCGTACTGCTACTGTTAATATTGTTACTATTTTTGACTGCATACTCGGTGCTATATTATTCAGAATTCCAGATGAATGAAATATAATATGAAATACATATTAATTATAAGACAACTGTATTTCAAAGTTCTTACAAAGATCCATAACTGAAGTAGTTTACATTTTTTGACAAAGACAAAGAGAAAAGACAAACAATAGACTAAATACAAAATGACCACAGGTAATTAATATATACTGTCTGAGTTTTTGGATATTGTTCTCTTCGTTTAAAGCAATTTCACTTGGTCTAATAAAAATTTCATTCACCCAATATCTCTTTCCTTCTTCATTTTCCACCATATAAGAAGACATGGGTTGACCACTTTTTATGTGTAGGATTTTTCTTATATAGTATTAATTGACCCTGTTTGAAAATGTCTCTTTTAGTTGCAATCTTCTCATAATATTTTTTGGGAATAATATGTTTTCTGTCTATTCAATATTTTTGTAAGTTTAGATATTAGCGTAACAAATGAACAAGGAATATTTGTTCGCAGCTGCCTTCCCATTAGTATGGTTTCAGGTGTGAAGTGACCTTACTTCTGAGTGTGTCTCTGGTTCACGAGGGAAGTAAAGGACCTCATTATCATCTTCAGCTTTTTAGAAAATTATCATTACTTTACTTACTTTCAGTACCTTACATAATGACTTATTCATTACTCCTATAATGGGCTTATGATCAGTTTCTACCCTGGCTGAATTTCTACCAGTTAAGTATTGCTTAAATTTTTCAACCGCAAAACATACGGCGAGCAACTTTTTCTCTATTTGGGAGTATCTCATCTGAATATTTGTCAAAGCTTTTGAACTATAGGCAATAGGCTGCCTCTCTTGAAGTAGTACTGCACCTAATCCAACAGAACTTGTATCCCCGCTGAGTGTTATTTCTCTGGCTGATAAAATGCTAATACTGGTGCATCAGTTAAAAGACTTTTTAGTTGCTCGAAACATCTGTCATGATTCTTTTCCCACCTATAATCAATATCTATTTTCAAAACATTTCTTAATTGTGCTGTAATGTCAGCATATCCCGGAATAAATTTAGATACATAATTAAACATTCCTAAAACTCTTTGCAGGGCTTTTTTATCCTTTAGAGGTTTTCACTCCTTTACTACTTTAACCTTCTCTTTATCTACACTTACTCCATTTTTGCAAATAATGCGTTCCAGAAAAGTAACTTCATTAACAAAGAACTGACACTTCTGTAGATTAAATTTAATTTGCTTTTCTTTAGCTCTATTCAATACTTTATATAAAATCTGTTGCAACTCATTCTCTGACACAGCCCAGGAAAAAACATATTCTTGTAAGCTACCTGGTCAATGTCCTGAAATATAGCATGAACCACTTTGTGGAATATAGAATAGAATAAAATATGCTTTATTGTAAAATAACATTTATGAAACAATACACAAAAACAACTTAGAATTAAGTACAAATGGCGGCCTTATCGCTAGCAGCGATCTCTTCCAGACAACTTTGGGATGTAGAGAGAAAATGACACAAAAACTAATGCAAGGTTTATATATATATATTTGTAAACACATCTTAATATTATTATAATATTTCAGTTGCTAGTGAAATTCCAAACTATACCTTCCCCATTCTGTTTGAAACGTACACAACCTCGAACTATTTTCATCTAAATGGCACATACAAAATGCTGACTGAGCATCTAATTTACAATAAGCCTATGCATGTGCTGGACGTGCTGTAATGTCTTCAATCTTATGAAAATGTGCTCTTTTCAAAGCCTTGTTCAAAGGTCTAGGATGAAAACATATACGGAGGGAGTTATGTTTATTTTGTACAACAACAATCTGACTTACTCAGTCTGTTGGTTCAGACACTGGAGTAATAATGCCCATTTTAACTAAATTGTCCAACTCTTCTTTAACTTTAGGCATTAAATTGTAAGGCAGTCGCCTAGCTGCGAAAGCGACTAGTTTAACATCTTCATTTACTTCTAATTTTATCTTACAAGGTACACATTCTATATTTCCATAAAATAAATCTCTGAAACTATCTGGGATTACGAATTGATCAAATTTTTATCAATTTGATCAATTCTATTTCCTAGTCTTTCAGAACTTTCCAAACCCAATAAATTGTAGCAATCTGAATCTATAACATAAAATTCAATAGAATAAACATTTGACTTATATTGACAATTAAATACACATTAACAATAACAGGCACTTTTCCATTAGTAAAAGAAGTAATTCTAACATTATTTTTTTGTAAATTTTTGTTTACTTAAAACCTAATTTCAAAACCTCCTTTTCACTTAGTATATTACTTTGTGCGCCAGTGTCAATCTTAAAGTTAACTAATAACATATTTACTTTCAGACGAACACAATACCTAGAATACTTCTCATTTCTTTTTAATGATAATTTTGCTACCTTATAGTCTATATCACTTTCACTAGTTTATTTCGAAATATTCACTTTTTTATTTTTACACTTTTTTGCAAAATGATTCTTTTTCTTACAAATACCACATGTTTTTCTATAAGCCACTTATAAGGCACTTTACATAACAATGTGTATATCCACAATATTGACATTATTTTTTTTGTGTTTTCTTTTTTACTAAATCTAGGTCTAGTTCCTTTTTAATGTCAGGCTCAGAAAGATTTTCCATTTTAATGACTTGTTACTTTATCCAGGGTGAGGTCCGTCAAGCCAAGAAGCTGTCTTTGTAACCCACAGGTGTTTATTTAGACATTGTCTACGCCACAAATAAATAAACCTCTTACCAGCTCATTTAGAATCTGCCAAAAATTGCATGATTGGCTTATTCCCTTCAATGCAGTCACATACTGCTCAAAAACTTCTTCAGGCTGCTAATTTCTCGTGATTATTTTATACCTTTCGTAGGTTATGTTAGTTTTAGGTATAAAACGGCCATCAAATTTCTCCAACAACCTTTTTAATGTTTCATCCTTAGAACATTCCAATGTTTCATAAATGTCTAAGCAATAATCACCCCCATGATGTAATAACATACCATTTTTTTGTTTTTCCTTGGCTTCTGCATGATATGCATCAATATACGTTAAAAATTTTCTTCTAAATAGGTTCAAATTTGTATGCATATCATCTTCCGTTACCAGTATACATATCGAATCTTTCGACTCCATGGTTTATCATTTATTTTCCGCTGTCACCATATTGTATTATTCAGAATTCTAGATTAATGAAAAACACACATGCATTATAAGATAACTGTATTTCAAAGTTCTTCAAAACTTCGTACAAAGATCCATACCTGAAGTAATTTTTGAAAAAGACAAAGAGTACACACAGGCAAAATACAAAATGATCACAGACAATTAATATAATAGTTTTAACAATTAACATTTACAACACTAGGTAAATATTATGATTGATTTACAATGGAAACACGTTTTTATATGTTTATAATTAGTATTACGTAGTACTATTTCCTTAAAAGAAATTGAAATTAATTAAACACACAAGCTCTTTCAAAAATATTTGTTATAATTGTACTTAAACTAAATTATACTGAACACTTTTCAGAATGCAATATACAAATATATGTGTACTCTGATGGTAACCATGTCTCTTCACTACGATTTTTTTTGATGAATTCAAATTCAAATTCATTTATTTATATAAACTTATTTCTAGGCCTTATATAATTATATCTAAAACTTATGGTAATAACACATTTTGAATTTAAATTAAGGCTACAATTTTTTGGCGGCGGGTGCTGCACTGGACTCTAGGTCTGTATCGCGGCACCCAACACATTTTTATTATAGGAACTTAAATATAATGGAATTATTCATTAATTAACCTATAACTATGAGTGCGTGCGTCTGTGTTTGTGTGTTTGGTGTGTGTGCCCCTAGTGTTATAGCCGGTTTGGTAATATGCATTCTGTGTCGCTGTAATTTAATCTTTTTAACCATTTACTAATTTGGTGTTTAAACTTTAATGCTGACATTTCTTTGGCGGAGGGTGTGTTTTGCCATACTTTATTATAAATGGATATATGACGTATGGAGGAAGGCGTTTCGCAAAGGATTGAATCGATTTTTCTCTTTTAACAATATCTCTGTAAACATATAATAATTTATTAGATAATAATGAAAATCATAATGACCGTATAATATTCATTATTATCTAATAAATCTCTATCAATAATAATAAATATTACATCACGATATAGTGTCAGTAGATAAAGGGTTCACCCCGCTATCCTTAGTAAAACAGAACTGGCAGAGACCGTTGGTAATGAGTGCCTCTGATCGTATGGACGTATTGAAGAGCAAGGAGCTGCATGGCAGGTTCTATCAGGCTTTAACAGGCCCTGATGTGAACCTACCAGCGTCGGTGACCTGGCTACGTTTCGGTGACCGATTTGGGGAAACCGAAGGGTTTGTCTGGGCAATTATGGACGAGGTTATCAAGACGAACAACTATCGGAAGTACATTCTGAAGGACGGCACGCTTGACATATGTTGGGCGTGTCACCGCCCTGGTGAGTCTCTCAGACATGTCACTTCCGGTTGTTCTCGTCTTGCTAACAGCGAGTACTTGCACAGGCACAACCTAGTAGCTAGGATCATCCACCAGCAACTTGCTCTTAAATATGGACTTGTCTCGTCGGAGATACCTTATTACCAATACAAGCCCGAGCCAGTTCTTGACAATAGTCAATATCTGCTCTACTGGGATCGATCAATTTTCACAGACAGGATGATTGTCGCCAATAAGCCTGATATTGTCATAGTTGATCGGTCTGCGAGACGTGCTATAATTGTAGATGTCGCGATTCCCCAAGATGGTAACCTCGTGAAAGCCGAGAAAGAAAAACAAATATTGATCTCGCTCACGAGGTTTCTGCCATGTGGAACTTGGACTCTACAATTATAGTACCGATAGTGGTGTCAGTGAATGGACTAATAGCGAAGAGCCTTGACCGACATCTTGAAAGGCTCTCGCTTGGTATCTGGGTGAAGGGTCGGATGCAGAAGGCAGCCCTGCTGGACACGGCCCGTATCGTGAGGAGGTTCCTGTCGCTGGAGCCTTAACCACCGGTAGCCTGGACCCTAGGCCCTGCTTCCGGCGAATATCGATTTTTTACATTTTTTTTGAATTTGTTTTTTTTATATGTAGTATATATTTAAAGAAAAATGTAAAAAAAATTTGAAGCTAAATAAATATGTGAAATAATATTATTAAGAAAATAATAGAAAAAGCATTTCATAAACGCAAAAAAACGCAATTCATAAACGCTTGGAGTACAAAGTAAGCAAAGTAGAATAATAATAACAACTGAAAACTCCATAAAAAAGACGAACTTGTTACTTTTTTGAAATTATCTGTGAACGCAATTTTGTACGAAATTACTATATATACTATACGTATAAGTACTATACAATAGTAAACCAAACAAGGTAAAACACGAATTAGTCTTAAGAGTTCTTGACGTTTAAAAAATCGCATACAGGGAAAAGTAGCATAGCATACCTAAAAAGACCAGGGGAAAAAACCGGTTATCAGTGACATAATATGTCACTTTTTCCCTGTTAAACCGAACTTAAGATAGTTTTTAATTTTGTATGTTTGAAATTTTTTTGATTTTTAAGTGTAATTTCGTTTTCTGAATAATAAAACCTTTTTGATTCAACTTCTATTTTTGTTTTATTGTGAAATTTGTGGGTTTCTGAAGTACAAAGTTCCAAACTTTAAAAATGCTATATCTCAAAATCAATGTTGCTTGATAAGTCCGTCTTTTTCCTTTGGGTCTTCAACTGCTTCTGTCTCTAACCATGCTGAAGTTCTTCTCGTCCAGTATTATTGTATAAAATATATTCTACCTACACATCCTCAGAGGAACGACTCATCTGAACATTCTCAACTAAGTATTCTATGCTTACTTTTGTCGTATCATTTTGCGGTATTTTATCATCCAATTCGGCATATTTAATACACAATATATAATTTTTTAATCACAACAACAACACACGACCACAAATGGCGAGCGTCTAAATGGTGACTCTCCTATTATACTAATCTATTCTGTGAGGATGACTGAGCGCAGTGCGGTGGATTCACCGCAATGTTGAGTGTCATCGGCGTATTGTGTGGTGTCTCTAGTGAAACATACTAGCTCAAAGCACCCACTTTCAAATATAAAAACAATGCAAAACACAGTACCTACTCTATGATGCAAATAAACTTCATTTTAAGCAATCACGTTATGTTTTTGCACTAGTGCTTTATTAAGTTCAACTAGAACACCTATGTTTTGGAAAAGTCGTGTTCTGTCTTGTGTGGCGTCAGTGTGATACAACAAAAGCATAAGTGGTGGATACAAAACACGAGAGGAGCGCGTGCCAGTCGTGTTTGGGACTCGGTTGCGAGGGTTTTATTGGTGGCGCAGGCGCAGTGGCGTGGCGGCGGCGAGAGGAGCCGCGTACGCGCAAGAATTTAGGCGTTCGGATGCGCCCGCGCGCAGGGCAGAGGCATCGCAGGCGCAGGGCGGGTCGACGACCGCGTAGCGCCACACGCCCTTCACGCGATTTTTCTAATGCAATTCATAATGTCGACATTCCTCACCTCCGTTCGGTACTATTTGATCAGAACTTTGGAATTTTAATTTGCTTCTAATAGCACGCCTTCAAGTTCTAAATGAGCGTCCGATTGCATGCCCTTTTGGTTTTATTTCAGAGAATGTTGTTAGATAAAAGATGTTATAATATTTATGTGGTTGTGTAAATTGTATATTAAATAAATAATAAACTTGTTCTTATCGATAACAAATTCCTACGAACATTGTTCAAATTAGAATTACATTCTTTATCATATATTAAATAACTTATCAACTTTTGGCGGAAACTTGAAATTAACTGTGCAAAAATGTATATATAAATATATAATTTTATTTCATAATATTATATTTTTTATGTACACTCACGGAATTAAAATGTTCGTCACCTTAAAATCGACTTTGCTTGCATGAGTACAAGAAACAGTACTGTCAACATTATAATAAATGTTACGCTTATAAAATACTAGCTGTGTCCGCGACTTCGTCTGCGTGGATTTTTGAAGTGAGCCTTCTTTAGAATCGTTGTGATTTGAAACTCGACGAAACGATAAAAAGCAACACTAAATAGAGATAAACACAAATGTATAGGACTAAGCCTGTGAGAGAAAGAGATAGAATACATTATATTTAATCATTTAAACCTTATGGTCATATAGAGTTGGAAATGTTTTGAAGTTTTCGTTAATACTTCAAATGTCGTATATATATATATATATATATATATATATATATATATATATATATATATATATATATATATATATATATATATATATATGAAATATGACGTCACGAAATTTAAAATCCCTCCCACCCCTTGTCACACTTTGTTTCACTTCTACTGCGTATGAACTGCACACACACACATTTTTTTTCTTGGTATCCTAAAAAAAGGTAGCCTAAGTTACTACTTATAACATCAGCTATCTTCCAGTGAAATTCCCGTCAAAATCAGTCGAGCCATTTCAGAGATAAGCCGGAACATCCAGGTAGACAAAAATTTATAAAATCGATTTTTTGAAAGGTACCGTGTGTGCATACATATGCATACTTCCATATGCATTTAGTAAGAAGCTGTTATTCTGGCGTTACAAACAAACACTTAAGTTTATTTATTTGTATGTATAGATAGAAACGTGAAAAAAGAAAATTGCAATGTTGGCAATGACAGACGCTGAGATTAACAATAAGAAACAAAGAGGATATTATCATTACGCTTATCATAAATAAAATCCAATAAAAAGTTTTTACATCTCTAAACAATCTTTTTAGACAAGATAGAAAATCAAACAACTTTGATCTTAGCAATTTTGAACTTTATTGTCAAACAGTTAAACATAATTTTCTGTGGGACAATCTTTTCTGTAACTTAGTTTGAAAAGGCATCATGTGCTCGCGGAACGTTAAATGAATCAATTTGAAAACTGGAGAGCTTTTTTACTGTACAATAGTTTTCGGATATTTATCGAGGAAAAAATTGTACATACGAGTATAAGTACAAAATCTCAACTGTGGTGAAGTGCGACTTATAGAGTTACCACAAAACCCTGGGGTCTGGCGTCAGCCGAAAACTTATTGAAAGTGTTCTTAATATGTGTGGATAGCGGATAGAACCACTCTTTGTATTTTAGTAAATCACACAAGTGGCCGGGTTTTAAGTCCAATACAGTGATGGGATTTGGAACAATGAGTGCAATCATTTTAGAGTTGATTTTTTTCATATCAGTTGCCCCTTTGCCATATTGAAGACTAGCCATGGCTGTCATTTCGTGCAGGCCTTTATTTTTATATATATTTTGAACCCTGCAAAATATCGTAATGAAACAAACACGAAAATTTAGAAATCGCTGTTTTTACTCCTAAAATTTACATTGAAATATGTTAAACCGTTTTGGAGTCTATTCCAGATTTAATTTCAGACAGATTGACAGAAAAAAAATCTGTACCCGGTAATTTATGATTTGATATCATACACATAGCAATTTTTACTTAAATTTAGACATTTATTTTGAAATCATCGACAGATATTTCAGAGTATTTATCATTATAATTGGTTTTTCTTACTAGATAATTTTTTTGTTAAATTGTATGTTTACATGGCTAATTTAAAAATATTTACTACTTTAATATCCAACTTTAGATGTTCCTTAAGTGGACTAAAGTATTTAAAATCATTAAATAGTGTAATTGATTGCAAAAATCGTGTGTATTGTGCCAAAATTTTCTTCTAAGGAAAAATATACATCATCATTAAATATGTCATCTATATTATTCATACCTATCATCGTTGCAGGATTGATAAATAATAACAACGGCTTATAATGCTGAATTTATAATATCACATAAAACAAATAACTTCTTGGTAAATAGCGCAAAAGTAATAAATCAATCAATTTGTGCCACCACAACTCAAGATACTGCACCAATATCAATAACATTATAGAAAATTTCCTATTATTATACATTTAAATATCCGAATTGCTGAAATTGCAATTTATTTAAAATATCAAAAATAAATGATAATTTAACAAGAATTAGTATTAAATAAAATCTTGACAATTTCAGTTTCATAATTATAATGTCCAATTCCTACTTATAAGTACTTACAAAATGCACATTTTTATCTTAATAGCTATAAATTTAATTACTAAGTTGACAGTGTCTTTTGTTATGTGTATATTAAAATACCAATTAGAAAAATTAAACGAACATAGAGGAATGATTAATTATGAATTACATAATATAACCTTTTATGTATATAATATACTCTTACTATTTGTTCACACAAAACCCGCGAGCGCGGGGGCGGCCACGGGGCGAAGTACTCTAGCAAGTCCGTGTTCACATTAGCCGCCAGGCGTTTAACATGGTTAAAACTTACTTTTGAACTCGACACGCCAACAACTCCACTCAAAGGAGCTGAAGACCACTGATGAGTGTGGTATTACTTCAAGTGAAAATATAATTACAATATGTCATGGTAGACATTATAATTATATCGTATTTTGAAGTGATAACTTCTTATGGGAGGGTAAACTGCTTCGTTACGTAACGCGTTACGCCGCCAGTCTGTCTGGCTTCCCTTTCTCTCACGCATACGGTAGCGGTACTCAGGCTCATCCTCTCTCACTCTAACCCACGCGCTATATACATAAAATTTAAGTAATAACCTAAGCTTTTCTCAAGTTAAACAATTTCAATATTTAATAGTTCAACTTAGATTAGTTTAAGTTATCACTTCTGTCGGGCGTCCCGAGACGCACACATTTTTTTTTATAGGTTGAAGATTGTCGCGAGAACGCCATGCGGTCAGTCGCGAGCGTGCTCGCAAATTAGTACTTACATTAATTACACCAGCGTTTGTGAACATTTAAATGATATGTCGCGAGTTAACGTGAACAATCACTAACATGACCAAAAGTGTCCGTTTATGATAACAACGGTTTTGATCGGCAGACAAATGCACATATTGTATGAAGTTAAGCAAGTTACATTTGTATTATAGGTAATGTACAACGAACAAGAACAACTCAGGAGTCGCGCCGATCCTAGGCACCCAGACCAAAGTAAGCCGCTTAATGTTTGATTATGAAACTTACCCAGATGAGAATTACCTAAACCAAGCGCCTTTGCGTACCAGTGAACTAGGCGTATTATCCTTAAGACCATTACACCACACTCGTAGCTATATACCAACTTTAGATGATCCATCTATATCTATATTATAAAATTGTAAAAGTGTAGTCTTTTGTTTTTAGTTTTTTGTGTTTGTCTGTTTGTTCAAGATTCACTAAAAACTACTGGGCCGATTTTAATGCGGTTTTCGCTGATCGACAGCAAATTCTTAGACTTAAACTCTGCGCTACTTTTTATCCTGGGAATCCCGGGGGATTTTTCCGGGAATGATTTAAAATGGCCATATTGACAAAAATTGAATTGCTGTGTGATTTTTTACTGATCGATAGCAAATTTAATGTAATAAAATATGTGCTATTTTTATCTCGGGAATTCCGTGGGAATTTTCAGGAGCGGTTTGAAGTTGTTCGGATGCATAAAAATTTGCTTATTCCAGACACAGTTTCCACTAAAACGATAGTTTACATTTTTTTTAATGCTGCGATACTTTGTGTCCCGACTCGAGAACCTCACGGGAATTTCAAGTCAAGCGTGGATGAATTAGAATGAAAGTAATTACATAAAACTAATATTTTTCTTACACTGGCAACTTCTCTATAACAACAAAAGTAAAAGTGACAGATAGCTTTGTTTCACTATATTTCGCCTCCCGTAAAATCTACACTTAATAAACCAACCTAAATTAAAGTCTCTTCACTTTATTGAACAGTGAATTTGATCTTTCGAGTCGGATATGAACCAGCAACCAATGGATATACAATCCACATAAAATTTCACATTAATGTTGCCACGCTAAGTAGTATATAGATTACCATATTATATGTCTTGAACGATTATAGTCTAACGATTAATAAATATCTTTACTTTTATATTGGAGCACTTTTTATTAGTCGGACACAATATGTAAAACACGTTTTAAAACGATAAACTTTAATTCTGCGAATACGCGTATCGTTAAAGATAAAAAATCAATCACGAATAAAAAAATAATGTGAAATTCTCAGACCATAATTTGTCTAGACGGAGTAATACCAACAAACAACACGTAACAAACTACCTCACATTCGGTCACAATATTGCGTAGTGATCCGAGTAACCACCATACGAAGGAGCGAATTACCAAATTTTACACATTTTATTCAACCCTTTATGTACGCTTAATGCGATCTAGACAATTATATCATCAAAGACCCAATTTTTTGAGCTGGAATAGAAAAGTTAGCTAAATTGTTTATAGAAATAGGTTTGATGACGGTGTAATTTTGTTATGGATGACAATGAGTAGGCCAGTCAGATTAACTTCACAGAAGCTGCTCAGACAATATAAAAAAATCGGAGCGTCTCCCTCGAAGCCCGGGGTCTACTCAAGTCATCGTGTCTATTTTTGTTACAGTTACTTTATCTAAAACTTCTGGGTTTATAAATGTAGATGAAATTTGTCGCTAAACAATAGTGTAGGGAAATCGCGAAATGTAAAAAATATGAGTGGCCGCCATACATACTTATGTATATTGTACAAGTGAGGAATGAAATATTTTTCCCTGCACAAAAGAGAGTAGGGATTGTTAGACAGGTTTTAAAACTATTTATGATGTTCTTTAACGACTTTCGACTCTTACCATAGAAATTTAAAAAAAATAAGATCATTCCGAAGAGCAATAGACAGAAGGATGTTTGGCATCGGACTGAAAGACAAAATAAGCACCGATAAAATACGCAAAAAGATCAAAATCAGGACGCTTTAAATAGAGAAAGTAAATTGGAGGTGGGCAGGCCGTGTAGCCAGAATATAGGACAGGAAATGAAGCGAACGAGTCCTAAATTGATTTTCTAGAGACAGCAAACGGAGGCGTGGTCTACTCCTCCGAATGTGGAATTCAAACAGTAGCAGGAAAACTATGGATAAAAATCTAAAGAACGAAAGATTTGGCACGAAATGGAGGAGGCCTTCATCCGACAGTGGATAGATCGTTTAAATTAACCCTAGATAACCAATAATTCGACCGCGCGATGTCGTACCTCTGATCTAAAGTGGAGGTAACAAACTTTCCCGCCTTTCGTTCTTTTTCTACCGTAATTATTTGAATAAAAAGTAGAGTGTGTGATGTAATTGTGTTCAGCCGTCAACAAGAAAAATGAAGGTAGAATTCCGAAATTCTCTTTAAGGATCTTTTTTCAAAATTTCTTAAATATTATAGGTTTTAAGTTACTAAGGAAAACCAAAATGCCGTTTTTTAATCTTAATTTGTTAATAACAATTGCAATTTTTTATGTGCTAACACATCCTCAAGATACATTTTTCTAGCCGTGGCCCCGAATCGAATGAGCTATCGCTCATATTTTCGGAGCTTTAACAAGAATTAACACGTTTTTGTGTTGACTAACTTATAACGGTCATCCCTTCGCCGTCCGCTTGACGAAATTTTAGTTGCTTAATTTTAGCAAGGGTAAGTAACATTACAATTTCATGTTATTTTTATTGTTTTATAAACAATAACGGATGTTTTTTTATATTTATGATAAATTATGTGTATTTGAATATATTTTTAATTAAATAATTGAAGACCGGTAACATAATGTATACTTTTGATATGATGATCGTTTTTCTTATCATTTTCGTAATACATAATATATATTCTTATTACTCTCACATTCTATATTACTTGTTTTTAGATAGATTTGAGGCGAAAAATTTGAACATATTATATATAGAAACAAAAAATTCTCGGCAAGATTTTTCTATGAAGATGAGCTACCAACTCATGGAGCCCTGGCGGCGACAGCGGTAACAGATGGTGACTTTGAGGTGTGACATCAGAACCACGATACAGGATATTTTAGTAGATTTGCCCATTGTAGTAACTCCTACTCATACTGCGTCACATCATATCCATCGAAAGCCCGACAAATGCCAAAAAATCGTTGCATGAAATGCAAGAATGCAATTTGCGGCCCCCATGATATGGACGTACGTATTAGTAGCATTTGCGACTAATCTTGTTCAACAAAAATTTTATTCTTATTTAGTTTTTACTATTTAGTATTTAGTACCCATATTATTTTGCTATGTATTTAAGTTCTGATTTTATTAAACGATTTTGTTGAAATTAACGTTTTAATGCGTAGTCCGCTCCACGAGTAATATATATATATATATATATATATATATATATATATATATATATATATATATATATATATATATATATATATATATATTTAGTTACAATGTAAACGAGAATGAAGATGAGTTCAGAATAAAAACATTCATACTATTACTGTATTTTAGGAAATAAAGACTTGATGAGAGTAGAATCACAAAACAAGTGTATGACAGCATTGGAAATTATAGAGTTGATGCCGATAGATCACGATGTAGATAGGTACACACAATGAGTAAACAGCAGAAGTGTTAAAGAGAAACCAGATAAAAAGCATCTCAAATAAACGTGCAGGTTAATGAAAGTAGATGAAGCGAAAATTGTGTCAGGATTATCGCAAATGGCAATTCATTGTCTCTATGTATGTATATAAAGGTTTTTATTTATTAGTATTTACTGACTTTTTTATTTAAGTTAAGATGGTGATGAGACATTTGCAAACAGTCGTAAAAAGTTACTATTTACATATAGTATTCTATTCAACCTTTAAGTTTGAAGTGTGAGTATGAAATCATGAAAAAAGGCTATGTGAGATGGTTTAGAATTTCAACGAAAAGTGGTTTACCTTAAAGAATGTCCGTTGACTAGTTTTCAAGATATGGAATACTTTGAATTAAATGCTTTTTAGACTTCCGTAATCAAATAACAAAAATTATGGACGTTGGTCACCTTTACAGAACACATCATAGTACATTGAGTGACATGCATTTGGCCGACATTTTTGCTAATTGCTTGCGTGGACTTGGTAATCGATACTTAACCTTAGCGGCTATTATTTGATACTGAGCGCGGTCAGTACCTATTAATACAAATCATCTTACGCTTTATTATTCAAGTGGTTATTTTCTACGAATCCAACATGTTCACGTGCATCACCGACACACACATATGCACGCATACAGACAAGCTCATATAATTTATACTGCTCACATATTTTATATACAATAGAGTCGACTACTATATTTTAAGTTGGAGGTGAGGGAGGGATTAGGCGTGCCATAATAACAGGATTTGTTCTTAATTTGGGCTCCCGGCTCTTTCACCTATAGTTAAGATTTCTTTTCTTCATTGTTATGTTTTGTGAAAAATAAATAAATGTCAGAAAATTATTACAACCAGTTAAATTCACATAAGTAGGATACACTACGGATATCCTGTAAACGCTGCCCTAAACCGTTTAGAAAGAACACCATGCCAAAAAGAACAACTAATTGCTCTCAAATACCTATTAAACTAAAGTATCTTATAATAATAATTGTACCCATGTAACTAACTAATTTGGCAAACGCACAACTTTTTACAAAATAGAATAATACAATGGATTTTTGATCATCCTAATTGAAATAATTAACATACACACATATAATAAAAATTTCTTTGTACACTGTACATTATCATAGTTGTTACTTTATAATAGGAAGCCACGAATATAGCTTACACATAAATACATTATGAATTATATTTATTGCTGACAAAGTGCAAATTACAGATTGTTACGGAGGTCAAGCCCAGCTGAAAATTGAGGGAAGCTAGCAAAATAAAAATCCTCTACAGAGTCCACACACCCACCATGGGTTCTAAAATTAGCTGAATTAAGTGGGATTAAATCGGCTACATCTATAGAAGAATCAAAATCGATGGGACAATGGTTGTATGACGCTCTACCGACCGTCGAAATAGTAGTAATCATCTCCTAAAAGCAGACAACAGAGGACTGGATTCCTCTTGCCGAACAATAGTGGCCAGCTTCAAAAGGGTGCCTTCGTCTTCTATGTACCATCGCACTGCTCGCTATCGCTGGTTATTCACTTCTACTTGCCGATTACGTTCCTGTACGTAAAAGTTCTCTCTCAAGCAAGTTGATCTTGTGCACCTTAAGAATTTAAAATGAGTCCCTAGCCAACGTTTGTCCATAGCACTACGAAATGGAATCTTTTAAAAAAAATACATATTTATCTTTAATTCATTAACAAGAACATTTTTGTCTCTGCATATAAAAATTACTGAAATTAAAATGAATAAGGATTTTATATGAATAATAAGTCTTTCGAGGAAGGCAGTAGGGTGGTAACATCTTTTGCGTTGCAATTATCCACAAACAACGATAGCCCAATTTCCATCAGGCGGGCTGTTAGCCTTTCTGTTGTGCTCCAGCAACATAAAGCTTTGGATAGGCTAACGATGATGGAAGAAAAACGCGTGTGTATATATCCAAATCGACAGCCGGTTCCGAGCTAGTTCCTAGGTGGATGTTCAATTAACCGCATTATATAAACAAACATTACTCGTGATTAATATTTATTTTTTATTATTCGTTTAAATTGGCAAAACTATTAACAAGAATGAAAAACAATTGATGCTAATACTTGTCTTTTACAACTTATTTACGAAGGCATATTTCAAATACGATTTCTACAAGAAAACTGTCCTGGTTTAAAAATCATACTAGTAATATTAGCGTGAATATTATACGATATAGCAGTCACTTTCGACTTCTAGTGCTAAGACTAAGTAAATTTACCATTTGACAAAACACCGATTGTAAATCGACAGGCAAACACGCATATTGTATATACGCAAACTAAGCAGGTTGCGCTTGTGCTATGGGTTATATACACCAGACTCCAGAAACCACAGGAAATAACGGAAAGTTCGTTAACAAAATTTATCATGCCAGAATCGAACCTCAGGGCACCAATTCTGCTATTACCATTGTGATGATGCTGTTATAAGAGAATAGGGGCCCTGGAGCCTGTGCGCTGCAGTGAAGTAAGCTGGTAAAGGCTTAGCCCACCAAACCACGGTGGCCGTCGATCGTCAATATGGTTCTATTGTTTGTACATACTAATAATCTAGAGACATAAGTACGAAAAGTTAAGTAGATCAAGTGAAGCAGTATTTAAACGTTGATTTTTGAAATGTAGACATTATTTTTTGGTTTACATAATACAACAATACATTTTCAATATTTACATCAGTTTAAAAAATGTAACTCCAATAGTCTTTTTTAACACGTTCATGCCGAACCAAAAATTGAACTTTGTCTAAGTGGCTAAAATTTTATTGCTTTTAGGAATATATTTCATCAGCTCATCACACAACATCGCTGGACGAGCCAACACGAAGAGCGACGAGCATACTCGACGTAGCACGATTGGAAATGAACGTGTCAAGAAATTACAAAGGTACGGGGCCGCATAATACTTAGCTTAGATTCGCCAGTGGGAAGGCACGGTGTGACAAGGGGTGTCGAGGTACAATGAGGAGCTATTATCCCAAGCCCACGTCCAAACACATCATCACCATGAAGCCGATGATACAGCCCCACGTCGCCAGCTTGCCGTTGCCACTACAAGCAATGAGCATAACGTTCCATAAAAAAATGAATCTGCTATGGTAATAGATGTTACACGAAGGATGAATGAGACCTAATTAGGCACGAGATGGTTTGGCGCACGAGTATACGAGGGCGCTAATAGTTTGAGCGCCTAACTAAATAGGTATTTCACCCGAGGGAAATACTCTGCTTTTTTTCATTTCGAATATGAGTAAAGTAAATAAAAAGTGATTAGTTAAACAAAAAATTACTTCTCTTTTGAAACCGGGCAATAAATCCACATCTAAATCTGATGTACTCATTTAATACGTCACGTTACATATGATAGGTCAAGTAAATTTCTTTTTCATTTTTCATATTCTGAAAGTACCTTTGGAGTTGTCTGATGACAGGGATGAAAACAGTACTTTTCGACCCTGGATAACGATTTTCCCATGCTGTCAAAAAAATTAAAAAACTATACGAACCATAGATAAATACATGCGACTCATGTCCCATATTTTTGCCATTGTTAACTCGCGGCATAAATTGTAATAAAAGATATCAACAATTTTGGAACATCATCTTATACTTATGAATTATTTACTTTTATCATTGACAAAAAAAAATATGGGCTGGTAGAACGCAGAAAAGAAATTTACTTGACGTTTCATATGTATCGTATTAAGTGAATTGATCAGATTTGGAAATGGATTTAACGCCTGATTTCATTAAAGTAGTTGTTTGTTTAACCTCGGATGAAAGACCTCCTTAGGCACTCGAACATTAGCGCCCTCGCTATGCCAAACTATCTATTGCCTAAATAGATTACTTTCACCTCTCGTGTAACAATCTACTATTTCTGTGGCATTCTACAAGCCAGTATTTTTTTGGCATTGATGATAGTAATTATTTAGCTCAAATATTTTATATTATTTTCTTAAATTTTCGCGACTTGTATACATAATAAAACTACCTTCCGTGTCTTCTGTGATCACGACTACTGAAAAGTGGCCGAAACGTCTGAATAATAAAAATCAAATAAATGATCGCGTTCGGAACCGTTAAAACGTAGTTTTATCAAAATTTTATGTAAATTAAGTAATAATTTAGTGAAAAGTATAAAATCAACATAAATATAACATAATAACAAAATATCAACAATTTTACAAAATTGTTGATATTTTAAAATTACAAGTACTGTTTTCATCCCTGTGATCAGACAACTTCAAGCGTAATTTCTAAGTCTGATAAATGAAAATAGTATTTTCCACCGTCACGATTCTAATTTGAATAGCGAATTTTAGAATACAAAAAATAATCTTTATTAATTTATGTTTTTGCCTACACTGTGCGGTACTAAGTGCCAAAGCGCGTGTACATTTTACCTGGCATCGTCTTCAAAATCGCATAAAACAACAACTAAGTACAAAATTGTTGTAGAAAATATTTAATTTTTGTTTTTGAATTACTTTTGTATTTTATTGCCTCACCTATCGCTTCCCATATCGATATCTCAATATGTAGGTTTTCTAGCGCCATTTTATTTTATTATTATCATATTTGAATTTTTTTATAATTACTTAGTAATTATAACAAAATTCAAATAAGACAACAACAACTTCCTAAGCACTACATGTATTCTGCCAGGATTCGTACCTACGTCATGCATAAGACCTGGGTACCCTAACCGCCGAACAACAACGGTTATTTATTACTGCTTAATAAAACTTATACAGCAAATAAAACGTGTAGCAAATAAGTATTCAAAACAATTACCACGATTTGAATAAATGTTAGTTATACGAGTAACATGAGTTGTATGAATGAGATGCTCAAGTAAAGCGTTAGATTGTTATTGACGCACTTCGATTGTGATATACATAATAGTATGTACATAACAATATAATGGGGCCCGTTACAAAAGTTGTCGTCACACAATACCGACCATTAAGAAATAACGAGTAAACGACATTTGAATACCAATCAAGTGGGCAACAAAATTACGATATCGGAAAGGCCGCCGATGGTGCTTGCTACTCACGCGCACGGATTTAGAGAAACCCGCCGACCGGAATACGCTAACTGGAATTACAGGCTATTACATTAAAATGATTCCCGGTACTTGGTTCGGCACTCGCATATTTTGGTGTACATATACAGAATTATGTTAGAAAAAAAATGTGTGTTGTAGAAGACAAAGGTGTTTAAACTTTGTACGTATTTAGGTGTAATGCAGCCTGGTCTGTGAAATTTTCAACATTTTAAGCTTGTTCTCGACCTTCATTGCCTTTCTCATTGCACTCGTAATATCCGTACAGGAACGGAGAAATAATACTAATGGCCGGGCGACTTGCTGTAAGACGCGACTTGGATGCCTACCAGTCTTGGTCTAGAGTAGGGATTCCCAAAGTGGTCGATATCGAGCCCCTGGGGCCGAAACCGATTTCCCGGGGATCGACATAGCGAAAATTGATTTTTGGGGTCGAATAGGTCTAAAAATCGACCACTGTTAATTAACACAAGATCTTATTTGAAACTTTCAAGATACTGTATAAGTTGTTCACGTGTACAAATGTGTTTTTCTTTAAAAAAATAATTACCTTTTACACCATTGGAGTTAACAGAATATAGAAATAAGGTAAACCTACGATTGGACCGATAGTGTCCGGCCGGTTTTGGCGACATAGTAATAGCAGAATCGGTTACCTGGAAGTATTCAGAATCAATCAAATTGGTGAAAAGTATCGAAAATGATGATTTTTTTATATAACACTTTTTTTTGCGAGGCGTGTGAAACTCACAGCATCTGTCGAATACCCATTAAAACCATCCTGGTGTAAACACCACCTGGCTTAGGTGAACAGAATAAATTCTGTTCACCTAAGCCAGGGTCGTGGGGTAATAGCTTAGCCTGCACCACAACCCTGAGAGGTGCTGGCTCGCAGAGGCCCCTTCTATAATGCTGGAGAGTAAGCCTCTTCCTTAGCGAGCTTCCTTTCCCTTAAAGAATGCGAAATGCGCGCGCAGTTCCATAACCCTTATCTCAATAAAGGATAACTTCCAGGAACACAAAGTACATTATTAATTTTCTATAACATTCCATTCTTTCGCTTATAATACTTCGCATCCATATTCTAAGAAAATTTTCCATTTTTTCGGAGTATAGATTCCAATTATGGAAAGTACATATTAATGACAAAAGTTGACAAACAAACTCATTTTCACTAAACGTGTATTAGTATTAATTATTCGTTTTAATAATGTCGATTTTTTAATATTAATAAACTCGCTTTGGTAAAGACCAAGAAGCGACGTTAACCTACTTAGTTTAAAAAACGGGCAAATGTGTGTGTCATAAAAAGCCATGTTTGATTTATCAGAAAATTGTAAGTTATAAATTGAATTAAATTGAATGAAGAAAATGTAAAAAATAGCGATTTTATGAAATCGACATTTTTTCCATTACGTTTTACGTTTTTTGCCAAAATAGTTACGGAACCCTCAAAAGGGTTCATTTCAAAACCTATATATATATATATATATATATATATATATATATATATATATTAGGTTGAGGAAAAAGTTTCTTCGCATTTTATATAAAAATTCAAAAGGTTTTTTTATAAAATTTATTTACATTTGACTAAAGTATGTAGGTGCCATTTTGTTGGATAACTTTTTGCCATCTTATAAGTAGGGACGTGATCCCATTGCTATAAAAATTTTGGGGTTTCTGATCAAAAAACTGCGACAAGTGGTTTTGGCAGTCCTCTCGTGATGTTAACCTGACACTGCCTAAAGAATTCAGCAGACACCGAAACAGGTGAAAATCTGCAGGTGCAAGGTCAGGAATATACGGCGGATGCATTAAAACCTCCCAGCCAAACTCTCGTAATTTTTGCTTTTGAGTGGCTAAAGATGTGTGAGGTCTAGCGTTATCATGGTGAAAAACCACACCCCTTCTGTTGATTAATTCCGGCCGCTTTCTCTCAACTTTTTGCTTTAATCTCATCAGTTGTTCGCAGTACAGTTCAGAATCGATGGTCCTGCCTGGCAGTAACAGCTCATAATGAATAATGCCCTTCCAATCCCACCATACACACAGCATCACCTTGTTGCGAGTTAACCTGGGTTTCGCCACAGTCTGTGAAGCCTGATCGGCCTTTGACCGCGATCTTTTTCGCACGTTCTTGTCGTACGTGATCCACGTTTCATCACCAGTTATCAGCTTCTTCAAAAATGGTTCGGTTTCATTACGTCGTAATAAAGAATCACAAATGAGTACACGGTTCATTAGGTTTCTTTCAGTGAGCTCATGAGGCACCCAAATATCGAGCTTTTTTGTGTACCCAGCTTTTTTCAAATGCGCCAAAACCGTTTTGTGGTCAATTCCCAGTTCTCCAGCTACATCGTAACTACTAATATGCCGATCTTGCTCCACTTTTTCAAAAATGGCATCAATTTTGTCCGTAACAGGGCGACCAGAGTGACGTGCATCTTTGATATCAAAATTTCCGGATTGAAAACGCTTAAACCAAATTTGCGCTACTCTCACAGATTCTGCATTAAGTCCATAAACATCACAAATTTTTTTCGCGGCTTGTGTTGCATTTTTACCTTTTTTGTAGTAAAATTATAAAATGTATCGAATTTCTTCATTACATTCACTCATTTTAACAATAAGAAAAACAAATGAAGATCACACATTTTCCTAATTTGAATTTGGCATTGTCTTCTTTAAAGTTAAAACTTTTTAATGATACTAAAACCAGCCAGATGGTATAGCCAAAGAGATGTTATTACAAGTTCATACATACTATATGCGAAAAGACTTTTTCCCCAACCTTATATATATATATATATATATATATATAAAAAAAAATCTATAGTCGCTTGACTATTATTGTCCACTGAATGCATAAGCATTTATACAGGGGAGCGGACAGATAAATCAATTTTTTGAGCCTCATAGATTTTGTACGAGTATATTTACTTAAGACGTCATCAGTATGTACAACTAAAAGGTGTCAAATAGCGCAATAATTGTTGTTGAAATTGTAATTAAAATGATTTATATCACGATATTTTAAAAGTAAGATCTCATCATCAGATCATTTTATCGCCTATTCCTTTATATGAATTCTAGAACATGTCCGCGACTTCGTCCATGTAAGACTTGAATATTCCCGCGGGATTCCCGGGACACAAAGTACCACAGCATTTAAAAAAGATTGTAAGCTATCGTTTTAGTGAAAACTTTGTCGGATTACGCAAATTTTTATGCATACCAACAACTACAAACCGCTCCCGGGAAAATTCGCGCGGGATTCTCAGGATAAAAAATATCACACATAAAATTTGGTCATTTTAAATAATTCCCAGAAAAAATCTCGGGATTCCCCGGATAAAAAGTAGCGCAGATTTTAATTTTAATAATTTGCTGTCGATAAGCGGAAACCGCATGGAAATAGGCCCAGTAGTTTTTACGTGAATCCCTAACAAAAAGACAAGATATCTAAAAATTGCATCGTGTTCTCCATCGTTTATATAGTCTATTCCAGTTTTTTTAAATAGCTTGAATATACAGATACTGCATGTTTAGAATTTTATAATATTAAAGATATTGTTTCAATTTATTATAATATGTGCTCGCATCCTTATTATATAATTTTCCTTAGAACGTGTACGAATAAATTCATCACTGATAACCTGTTCATTCAGTTTCACTTGCTTTATTTCCGAATTTAATCTCAAACAAGTTGTTGAATTTTCTCGAATAAAAGTTTCTTTATGTTTATCCGTGTTATCGAAATTGCATAACATATACTAATTTGTATGGACTGATGAAGTCGAATCAGTCCTATAACTGAGAACAAAGAACCTTAAGGAACCTTTTGTCCGTCAGATGGATTTTGTCAATTGTTATTGTTAAGTGAAGCTAACGTAATTGCATACAGATAGAATTCCACCCCCAAGTCTCAACGGTTAAGAACGTCAGGTCGCAGTGGATGCCAAAACGACTCATGTACTCAAGTATATAGTTTATTAATTACCACACCGTAGTTGTTTCAATCGTATCCAATTACTCTGACTAGTTAACAAATGTTGATTTGATATCCGGCTCGTGACGATTTGAAGCGAAGAATACGCCATGTTCACGAGTGTGGTATCACAATCGTATTCGTATCACGCACGTTGGGGAACCCCGAAACACAAAATAGTAACAGAAAGTTTAATCTGAACAAAAGCTTTGAAACAAGCGCACTTATGAATCTCTCTTATGTCAGCCGTCATCGTGGCACAGATCACCATAAGACGAACCTATATGCTATTTATATGGACCTGTAACACAGTTTTAGGCATAACATTGAACAAGACCGGTACAAACCGAGGCTGGGCCGAGAACAATATCACGTGCATTGACGTATACCAAAACAATTCATGCTAGTACTGGACCAAAGTAATATAAGTTACACGTTTTATTGAGTGCTTCTTCTGTTATTTATTCTGTGCCCACTTGAGCACACGACTTGCACCTCAATACCGCCGCGCTGACATCACGAGCGAACAATGAACATTTAGAATAGCTGACAAATGTACTCATTTTGGAAAATACCTACGGACCGTGATAAGGTATACAAGAGATTCTTAAACTAAGGTTATGTCTTCGCATTTGAACGGTTGGAGGTTCAGATTTTGTGATATTTACTTAGTACTTAAGTATTTGTTGTTTTGAGTACAGCAGACAGGCTGACGGCCCACCTGATGAAAAGTGTATACCGTCGCATATAGACGTTTGTAATACCAGAAGTGCTACCAAATGTGGTGCTGGCCCCGAAACTGAGACTGGAACCTGGGCAACCTGCCGAATAATGCCGCAACGCAACTCAAGGTTGTTATGGCGGCGTGCTTTAAACCAGAGGTTGTATCCATCCCGACGCCCTATATGCCCTACATCTTAGCAAAGTTATTAGAGGAAAATGATGCGTTTACTTATGACTGCCATTCTTCAATATTTATACTAAAAACCAGCTCAAGAAAATTTCACTGCTTATCTCGGGCCACCCCGATACACCCATTTTTAGGAGAATTGATGGTATACCGATCATGGTTGTCCAAGGAGAATTAATAGTTTTTCTTTTATGATAGATCATATTTATGAAATTATAAAATTCAAAAAATAACGAATCTGTACTTTGAAGCTATTAAAAAAAACACCTGAATAAAGACCATATAAACGACGAAGAACACGATGCATTTTTTATTAGATTTCTTGTCTGTTTTTTCGGTATTCACGTAAAAAGTACCAGGCCACTCAGAAAGTATCGCGAAAAAAGTTTTTATGTATGAGAGACTGGCCAGTTATAATCTATTTATAACTAAAAATAGGTACGTTCAAATTTCAAAATTTCCCTCCACTTTGCGAGCTAATTGAAATTATCGTGTCTCATTGAAAAATGGATCTGCCCGAGAACATTTTCGCGCTATGATTTATTACGATTTCAAGTGTCTGCTGAAACCGGACGAATCGTACAATGATAGACTTCAAATGGCACTCATGGATGAAGGCCCTTCTACGGCAACCGTGTATCGTTTGTACAACGAATTCAATCGCGGTCGATTAACTTTGGGGATGAAGAAAGAAGTGGTCGCCCTTTGGCGGCTGTTACGGAAGAAAATGTGCTAGCAGTGAAAAATTTAATCCAAGACAATAGGCGAGTTACGTATCAAGAGATTCAGCACGTACTACAGATTGGATCGGGAAGCCTTCATGAGATTCTACACGTGCATCTTCGCGTAAGGAGGATAGTTTCACGCTGGGTGCCGCACAACCTCACCGATACTCAGACGCAGGCCCAGGTGGAATGGTGCCGTGATATGATAAACAAATTTGTAGCAGGCTCGTCTCGGCGTGTTTACGACATCATTACAGATGATGAGTCCTGGATTCATCAATACGATTCAGAAACCAAGCACCAGTCGACGGTTTGCGTGTTTCAAAACGAATCAATGCCTACCAAAGTGAAGCGATCTAGAAGCGGGGGAAGATTTTGATCGCGAGTTTTTTAAATTTGGCTGGCTACTTGGTGTCAATTCCTTTACGGAACCAAAGAAGCATCAACGCCAAATAGTATATTACCAAATGCTTGGCAGAAGTTTTGTCTGTTGGGAGCAACAAGCGACCAAACACAGGGCTCCGCGGGCTACTGCTCCACCACGACAACGCCCGCCCATACCGCGCTCAAAACTTCCTGGACAGCACGCCGGTCAAACTCCTGGGTCACCCTCCTTACAGCCCTGATCTAGCACCGTGTGACTTCTTTTTATTCTTATTATGTGGTTTTTTCACTGATCTATAGCAAATTTTTATTAACAATAAAATGTGTGATATTTTTTTATCCCAGGAATTTTCCCGGTAGCGGTTTGTAGTTGTTCGGGTGTATAAAAAATTACTTATTCCGATACAGTTTTCACTAAAACGATAGTTTACATTCTTTTTAAACGCTGCGGTACTTTGTGTCCCGGGGTTTGAAATCCCGCGGGAATTTCAAGTCAAGCGTGGACAAAGTCGCGGGCATATCCTAGCTACCTGTAAATTCTAGTATACTAAAGCTTTACAATATGCATCGTATTCATATCAGATTTGGGTGAAAAATAATCATTGTTTAGACGAAATTCCGAATAATAAACGTCCTACTGTTGTGATCGGGCCTTCCCATTTTAAGGAAACAGGCCATCCGTATCCGCTACGGTGGTGCAAGACGTATTGACGGCTTTCACACATCACTAATTTCGTTGTTCAGGTAGTTTTCTTCACGATGCTGTCCTTCATCCACCTATTAGGTGTGTTTTTAATTACCTTTTACGTCTTCAGAGATCCACACCAAGGGTTGCAGACAGAACCACCCCCCTGACCTCTCTCTCAGAACTCCAATACCCCACGTCTTCTTAAAAGTAGTAGCTTAGCGAGTGCGGTGCGAGTCACCGGTAATGGTCAAGGAATGGTCAGTTGGTCAAGTATACAATCAGTTTCCGAATCAAGTTATACACACAAGAGAAGAAAAGGAGGACCAGGAATACCAGGAAGCATTCGGAATACTCTACAGCCATTTGGACTCTGAGCGTGACTTTCGTGGATCTTGTGAATACCAGTGTGTTTGATTAGTGCAACTAGTATTGATCGGTGAAATCGATACAATTAGTGCTATCAGTGTTCGGAGGAACATCCGGGTTCTAGTGCTAACTTGTGTTGATTGACTTGAACGTGCCGTTTAGTACAGTGGTGCTAATCATTCCTATTGCTGTTGTAAGCACCTATAATAAATACAGTCCATATTTAAGGGGTGTGTCATTGAGTGCACCACCTGCACCGTACACTAAGAATTATTTGAAACATTACTAAATAAAAAAACAAATTACAAGCACATGAACCCTCAATAAATAGTTTAATGCGTAAACCCGGCCTAATACCTGTAAATTATGCTCAAGTAAGCCCCTAAGGATAAGCACGCATTACAGTTGTCAATGCCGGACTCATTATTTCACAGCTGAGATCGGTATTGAGATCGCACTTAGCGTTAGAGACTTACGAGAGCAAACTTACGAGGGTGAATCGAAAATTCTTGGAATCGATATTAAAAAATGCAAAAAGTTAAACAATAATATTTTATTTTTCTACATAATCTCCCTCCAATACAATGCATTTAGAATGACGCGTTTCTAACTTCCTTATTCCTTGCGAAAAAATTTATTTTCTTGAGTCTCGAAAAACTCCTCTACAGCAGCCATAACCGTGTCATTATTGTAAAATTTAGTTCCACAAATTTCCTCTTTTGATTTTGGGAATAAGTGAAAAACATTCACGCACTTTCGGAATTAAATTTGCATTATAGGGTCCAGTAATCGTCTGGCCTTTTGGCATGTAATCAATAAAAAGGATTCCTTCACTATCCCATAACACTGAGGCCATAACTTTGTCAGTGGTAGGAGCAAATCGAAATTTCTTAATGGATGGAGAGGATGGTCGTTTCCAAGACATGCTTTGGTCTCTTAGTTTCAGGATCGAAATGGTAGACCCACGATTCATCCATGGTGACAAGGCGACACCAAAAATTATCCGAATCACGCTGGAACATTTCGAGATTACGCTTAGAAATTTCCAAACGTCTCTCACTTTTATCCATAATTTTGTGTTTTTAGCAACTTGTTGCACAAAACAATTTGTTACGTGCGCACGAACTGACAAGTTCCAGTTGGCATAAATATTCTGTGATTGCTACTCTTTAATTTGAATATCGAACTTCTCCGAAAAATATTTTATATATATGGTATGCACTTCTAAGAACTTTTTGATTCACCCTCGTATAGGTATGAGGCGGGCAGACGGCCCACTTGATGGAAAGCGGTTACCATCGCCTATGGACATTTGCAACACCAACGGTGCTACAAATGCGCTGCTGCTCTCTTAAGGGAGACTGGAACCTGGTGACTAATGCCGGAACACAACTCAAGGTTGTTATGGCGACATACTTTAGACCAGGGGGTGGTAGCCTTCCAGTCGGGCAAATGCCTACCACCTGGCTGTGGGTTGTTTTGTCGCCTCTTACGACAGGCCGCCCGGCTGCAGGAAATTGTATTCTTTCTCCGTTCCTGCACGGATATATGATGTGTACTTCATTGAATCAAATCATAACTTAAATAATAAGTAAATTAACAGACAAACACTGTCATTCCACATTTCCCTACCAAGCAAGTTACTCATGTATTATGTTATTATATAGTATATATAATATAGTGTACTATGGGTAACAGACAACGAACAACTGTGGGTCCTATCCCAGACACCCAGGCTAGATAGTGAAACGTTCGTTTACGAAATTTACTCTGCAGAAAATCGAAAGCGAAAACTGCATTCCAGTGAACTAAAACCAACACTTACACAATTAGACTAAAGCGACGACGGTCCATATTATAATCTTTGTGCATCGCGTAAATGTTATTATTTCAAAGTGTGTAGACAAACTAAACTCAGAGGATTTTTGAGTGTTTAGAACAAATATTTTTAGTTCTTACGAAGACCTGTTTCAAAGCTCTAACGAGGAATAGACAGAGAGAGAGAGAGACTCAGAATTGATTCTAGTTAATTAGAAATTAGGGATTTATTATATTGAAGCTATAGAGCCAGGATATGCATCGGGATAATCTGGACGTAGGTCAGGGAGTGCCGAGCACCGGCGCGCTAGATTCCCAGACGATGACGTCAACGCATAGACAAAATAGAGCGTCGTCACCAATCTTATCCCAGCAACAAACGCGTTATTTCATATATTTATTGTTATTGTCAGTGGCGAGACTGTGACAAGCCCACGAGCAGCAGCGGCGCCGCACCGAATTCACTTCATAATGCGCGAAGCACCGCCACCGCCCGCCCTCCGCTGCAAATAGACGCGCCCGCGACGGCCGCACTAGCGTTTTACGGCGCCTGTCTATGTCTATGACACCCCAACTACATTACGACAATATGCATCATCAAAAATATTGTATAATATTGACAAGTTGACAATTGACAAGACAATCTCTAAGACTCATTCTTAGGGTTCCGCAACTATTTTAGAATTAACGAAGCCCTTATATCTGTCCGTCCTTCTAATCAAAACCTACTAATAATGATATGTAAAAAAAAATTAAAGGTGACCTATCTATATATATGTAACTAAGAGATGAAAAAGAAATTCATTTTGCAAATCTAGATCGTGTAAGGTACCTGTTAGATAAATTTATTTAGAAAAATCATAACAATGTTTCTTAGTGCCTCTTTTGAAGTCAATTTTTTTTAACAAAAACGAAACCCATTTGACCTAAAAAGCAAAATAATAAATATTTAACTGCCTTCTTTCTACGACAAGTAAAACATAAAAAGAAACTGAAGTGAGTTTTAATTTTGTTTAAAAAAAATACGTTTAGTTGCGTAAGCACTTAAATCTTTAGAAATAATATATTAAGCGCCTGTAGTAATTGTACTACTGGCATGTGTATATACAAGGTTACCATCTCATTCTTCGGTGAGAATTGATGAGGTCAACAAGGGTTGTTCTCGATTTCCCTGGAATCCACCCACCAGATCTTGACTTGGTGACCATGGCACTACCTCGGGAGTACACGAGTAAAGAAAAAAATTGAAAATCGGTTTAGAATTGACGGAGATATCGTGTTAAGAAGAAGTCTGTTATAATTTTTTGTGGGTTTCTCTAATTCCTTGGAATCCACTCATCAGATCTTGACATGGTAACAATGGGACCAATTCGGAAGGAACCTTTCAATCAAAAAAAATTGAAACCAGTTCACAATTGACGGAGAAATCGAGTAACGAACATAGAAAAAAAAACAACCTACAGACGAATTGAGAACCTCCTCCTTTTTGAAGTCGGTTAAAAATAGATAATTATTTTCAAAGATACAGGGTTTGAACAAGACGACTTAAGTAGTGTTTGAGATATGGGATATTTCTGATTAAATTACTTCTTAGGATGCCGTGGCTAAATAACATAAACAGTGGACGTTCGTCAGTTGTATGGAACAGTTTAATACATAATATGTGTGTGGTCCGACACCCACTTAGTCGATTTAATTTTTTTGACACAGTATAAAACAAAGTTGTTTTCCGCGTCTGTATGTCTGTATTTCTGCTTACTCTTTCTAAACCACACAACGGATTTTTAAGCGGTTTTCATCATCAGTAAGATAATTTTCACTGAAGGTTTATATGTAAAACATCCAATTTAGTTTTTATGTAAGTAAAATAGACTACTTCCGGGGGTTAAAGCAAATTCAAGTGGTTGGAACAGAACCATAAATTCTTGTGTCCGAGACTCTTCAGACATCTGTAGATATAAATTTAATTATTGATTCTGTTTATTCTTTAATGTTGAACAATAATTTTTGAGTCACGGTGACACTATCTCTTGTTCATGCTTCGGTACATATTCTTGATGCATACATATTTCCTTCTCTTTTTGTATACTGGTATGTAGGTATATCTATCTCTGCCCCCCCCATGAAGTAAGTCATGGGGGGGGGGGGGCATGACTTACTTCACGAGGTTGCCGCCATTGTATCGTCGGATTTCGTTTGCGGTGTTAAATAGACAGACATGTAAGAAATAATAGGATTTTTGGCAAGTGCAGTGAGTTGATGAAATTTTAGGCGGCGGCCGCCCTGAAAAATTCTGAATTTGATGAGAGTGATTGATTGAGCTGGTTTCAAGATATGTGCAAGACATATACTTCTGAAGCCAAAGGCGGACAGTGTTTGGGCATGAATTCTGGGTGAGTCTATATAATAGTCTATTCTATTTATTATTGTTATGTGACAAACATTCACACAACAACTGAAGGTAACAAAATTATACTATCATCTTCAGCGGTTTCTTAAGTATGGAATATCCGGTGTTATTTTTAATTTCGGATCCGCGCACACAGTTTCATTTTAGGCATACAGAGTTAATGTTGGTACAATAAGAAAGTAATTCCACAAAGTTGCTGGTTGTTACAATACCTACTTTTCATTGAAAAGTGTATGTCGTTATTCACCTTTCTTTTAAAAATTAGGTTTCGGCCCATTTTCTCTTCCTTACTGTACGCTATAATATGATTTTGATCATTGTAAAAGTACATAATCATATTCTCAATTTTTCAGTCACGAGTGCAGTTTTTAAAGATCCCCCCTCATCTACCTGTCCTGTGTATTTGTGACCTTATGCATGGTTGCAACAACACACATACATATGTACATTTAAATATTCTGACCACGTCTATTTCACCAAATATATTTTACTATTCATTAAAAAGAAATAATAGTTAAAAACATTAGATTTTTAATATGAAGCAACTAATCACGATTAACGTACATATTTAGTCAATGCCTATCACTATGCCAACTTCTATCAAAATGTATTTCATTAGTTTCCAGATCATGGGCCCACAGAGAGGTAGACGGACTTCATTTTATTATAAATGTGAGCTACATTCCTGGTTGCACCACTAGTAAGGTGTATAATTTACATTTGCTTTTATTCTTTATAGTAGTGTAATTTAGTTTATCGCCCCAAATAAATAAATAAACTATTTTTGAGATATTTTAAACTTTTAAATTTAGATGACTCGCAAAATTGCTACGTCTAGTATAATCTATGTGACAAATAGGCGAAATTGTTTGGAGGGCAACAAATGTCAGACGAGAACCGCGGCGCGGGAAATGCGCGAGCGCGGCGGTGTCGCCCGTCGCCTCCGGGTGTCAGACGGCGCGCCGCTATTTCGGGCGGGGTATTTGCGTCACGGCGCACCGGCCGACAGCCGCGCCGCATTCAGAACTTATGGCTGTTTTACACGTATTAAGTATGTAAGGATATAAGTAAATTTTAATTAAAGTTTAAGTGCAATCCTCGTTAACGTTAACGCTAAAATAATTATTGATATTTCTAAGTCACTAAAAATGTAGTTATATTTACTCATACTTAATACGTGAAAATCAGCCATTACACTTTATGTACGGCCTACACAACGCCCACAGGATTTTTGTTGTGCCTTTTTTATTATTATTTCCTAGTTTTCTCCGCGGCCACGCCGCGGAGCCTAGCTCTGTTTTATGTATATAAAATTAGATTCTTTATATATTATACAAACTTTCAGTGAAAAAATTACTGGTGAAAACTGCTTAAATTAATAGAATTAGCGGATATACGATACGAGCGACTTTCGTTTATAATATGTAAAGCAGAATTGATATTGTCAATAATCTTACAATAAGGATTATTAAAGACGCACGAAGTGGTCAACAAAAACTAGGAAAGCAGATTCTTTGAACGCAACCGAAATTTAACGCCTGAATTATGATGCAGAATTCTGGTACTTTAAGGGTGCCCGCGCACTAGCAAGCCTGGCTGCCTCAGCCGAAAAATTAAGCAGCCAATCGATTGCAGGGTGACAAGATTTAGCAGAATTACACACTCAAATTTGGGTTTAGTAGATTAGGTGAAACTATAAAAACGAATTTTTTTATAGTTTTGTTGCAGACTTTTATAAAACCTCGGTAGAAAATCAGTTGGACTGACTGTGCAATCAATGTGCGTTCTTATCGCTGCCCCAGTCAGAAATTCTTGACTGCCTAGTGTCTGATCTCCAATAGATCACAATGCATCGAACCGGCTGACGCAGCCGGCTTGCCTAGGTATTAATGTTGAGGTTTCATAGTAATGTATGGATTACCAAAATACGTAAGCCCTTTCTATTTTGTATCATTGCCTTTAAGTATGTTTGATTACGAGATAGGTTTGTTTTCTGTAAATTCGATCAATTACAGAGATGACATAAATGTTGTTTTTGAGAAACTTGACCTTTAATTCTAGTTATATTTTTGAATCTTTCCAGTGAGAATATCAGTGAGTTTTTGTAATGTACAAAGTTGTGATATTTAAAAACCGAACTGTTATCAGACAAGCTTTCCCCAGTCATCAATGGCCATATTTGGGTAATTATTTAATAAATTTTCCTGAAAAATACTCAAAAGACAAACAAGTAAATGTTTTTTCTACAAGGGAAAAACCTTCCTAAAACCAGGAAGCAAAACTAGGTCAGATCCAATGGAATTTACTCGTTAGTTTCATAGATAGAGATGAAGTAAGAAGAGCTATTAAACAGAGCCTATTTAACAGCGCTGAACTAGACGCTTTCGACTTATAAGCCTGAGTACAGATCACAATTGAAATAATATTAAAAGTTACTATATATACGTGTCGTAGATTAACGATGTGTTAACCACATCGTTAATCTGCGACATGTATAGATAGGACAGTATAGACAAAGCATATTATCACATAATGAGTATGAACATGAAATAAACATTGATGGAATCTTGTGACAAATGACATAAAGAATATTAAAGTGAAAGATTGATAGACATAAGAATTAAGGTAAGACGAAAAGAGTTAGAAGGATTGTCTACACTAAAGAATGACACGAACAATATTTATACCTGAATACAGGAGTATGGAAGAAAGACATAATGTCTAATCCCAAATAATGGGAAAAATATTAAAAAGAAAGAGAGAATTTAGATGTATTTCTGCGAACATATATCAGTTCGAAATATTCACACAAATCACCCCAAAAGAAACCCAATTGCTAAAGAATAATTCTTGAATTACTGGTTACAGTACGGAAGGGAAATAAGACTGGTCCGGAACAAAAGAAGAAATCAACAATAAAGCATTACCGTCACTACAGGGAAGTGTCATTGATTTCAGGGACTTCAAATTGACAAGTATACAATAAAAAGAATTGTGAAATATTTTAATAGAATCAACGACACGCTATGGTTTAGAAAGTTCGATTTTCGTTAGGAAAGCAAACGGAAACGACAAGGTACGCAGATGCGTTATCAGTTGTTAAATCGTAACCTAGTTCCATAAAACCGATTTTTATCACTCCCACCAGCTATTAAAACTCGCAATTAAAGTAATTTAAAACTACGTACATCTTTTAGAACTGCGTTAAAAGTAGATATCATAATAGGGAGACAAGTTTTAATGGGGGGCGATTTTATCGCGATCAAGTCGAGCAAGGGCCATGTCTAGCAAGGGTCCACAACAAAGCGATGCTCATCCTAAACATGTATTTGGGTCAAGCCCAAGGACTACAGTTATTTGCGCGGCTTAGGGTGGGAAAGAAAAATTAAAACTGAATCTAAAAATCATTGTATAATAATTATATCGTAATCAAAAGTTCATTGCTTGTGATAGTTTGAGCTTTGAGAACGTTTAAGTTTACAATAAAGTTTAACAACCTACCATTTTGTTTGCAAATGGAACAGAAAATAATTATAAATGATAATGACGATGATTGAAAGACAGATTATCAAGCATTACAAAAAGTAAAAAAAGTATACCACTTACGATGCATTTGCCTCCGGTATTATGTCATCTGCAACGACATAAATCATGGCACCAGCCGCGAAGGCCAATGCATACGGCAGGGCGGGCTGTGCAATGGCCACTGCTACTGCGCCCAGCACACCGAATACCGGCTCTACCATACCTGATAACTGGCCATACCTATAAGAAAAGAAAACTTTAAACCATAAAATCTAACACCCCTAATCGAGTTAGTGTTTTAATGATATTTGATCTTCGCCTATACCAAATATTACGCAAATACTTAGAAAATTTGTTATAAATGTCATATAATAGGTTGGGGAAAAATTCTTTTCGCATATAGTATAACTAAATCTTTGGCATATAATAGGTTGGGAAGAAAATTCCAAATGCAAATTAGGAAAATGTGCGATTTACATTTGTTTTTCTTATTGTTAAAATTAGTGAATCTAATGAAGAAATTCGATACATATAATACAAAAAGGTAAAAATAAACAAGCCGCGAAAAAAAATTGTGATATTTATGGACCTAATGCAGAATCTGTGAGAGTAGCGCAAATTTGGTTTAAGCGTTTTCAATCCGGAAATTTTGATATCAAAGATGCACGTCACTCTGGTCGCCCTGTTACGGACAAAATTGATGCCATTTTTGAAAAAGTGGAGCAAGATCGGCATATTAGTAGTTACGATGTAGCTGGAGAACTGGGAATTGACCACAAAATGGTTTTGGCGCATTTGAAAAAAGCTGGGTACACAAAAAAGTTCGATATTTGGGTGCCTCATGAGCTCACTGAAAGAAACCTAATGAACCGTGTACTCATTTGTGATTATTTATTACGACGTAATGAAACCGAATCATTTTTGAAGAAGCTGATAACTGGTGATGAAAAGTGGATCACGTACGACAAGAACGTGCGAATAAGATCGTGGTCAAAGGCCGGTCAGGCTTCACAGACTGTGGCGAAACCCGGGTTAACTCGCAACAAGGTGATGCTGTATGGTGGGATTGGAAGGGCATTATTCATTATGAGCTGTTACCGCCAGGCAGGACCATCGATTCTGAACTGTACTGCGAACAACTGATGAGATTAAAGCAAAAAGTTGAGAGAAAGCGGCTGGAATTAATCAACAGAAGGGGTGTGGTTTTTCACCATGATAACGCTAGATCTCACACATCTTTAGCCACTCAGCAAAAATTACGAGAGTTTGGCTGGGAGGTGTTAATGCATCCGCCGTATAGTCCTGACCTTGCACCTTTAGATTTCCACCTGTTTCGGTCTCTGCAGAATTCCTTAGGCAGTGTCAGGTTAACATCACGAGAGGACTGCTAAAACCACTTGTCGCAGTTTTTTGATCAGAAGCCCCAAAAATTTTATAGCAATGGGATCACGTCCCTACCTACAAGATGGCAAAAAGTTATCCAACAAAATGGCACCTACAAACTTTAGTCAAATGTAAATAAACTTTATAAAAAAAACCTTTTGAATGCGAATATTTAAAAGTTTGGGCTTTTACGATACTTAAATTATTCATGCTCTAAGCTAAACAAGCCTAATCTATAAGAAGCAGGAGGATTCGTTAATTATAATTATATTATTATTATATGGAAAAATGAAAATTGACAATATTATTCAATATGCTGAATAAAATTCAATACTACAAAGTAAACTTCGCATAAAAATTAAGGGAGCAAAAATATCCAATTTTGTGAAAACCACCGACAAAAAAAAGCGTTTTTTTTGTCTATGGACTTGGGAAAAAATCATAATTTAGCCTCTGTGTGGACCAGATAACTTGTTTATTCAGCTTTAATTTCCTTTTTTAAAGACCTCGACACCAGCACTTCAATAAACTCTCGACAAGGAACAGTCATCGATTCTTCAAAAAAAAAAAATTATTACATGAATTTGAAAAGGCAACAGAAAAGGGCCTTTTCGTAGATTTTTGGAAAACCAAGCGCCTATTAAAAATATTCGAGAAAACCACAATGTTAAGTGTGCCTTTTACAGTTTTATACGCCCACAAAAACCCCACAGAGTTTCAATTTAATCCAGCCAGCCGTATTTTTGTCTCAATCGATTGCATTTTTGAAAAAATTAAAGGAGCACGATTTTTATAATAAAGCTACGTTTTAACGGTTTTAAGCGCGGTAATTTATTTGATTTTTATTATCCGACGTTTCGGCCACTTTTCAGTAGCCGTGATCACGTAAGACATAGATGTCAAGTGTCAGCGAGTATTGTTAAAGTTTTATTTAACCTACCGCCAACTTGTTCATTTTAACTATTTAGTTTTAATTTTCTTTATGGCTATTATCTACACTATGGGAACCCCTAATCTTATTTACCACCGCTGCGCATCATGTTGTAGCTTGATGAGAAGAAGCGGCGCAAGAAACTCTTCAGCAAACATGCCTACCTCTAATAAATTTATATAATATTAATTAATATTGTTTTATTATGTATACTAGTCGCGAAAACTTAAGAAAATATTGAGCAAGATTTTTGCTCTGAAAAGCAAGCTTATCAAAATTAAAAAAAACAGTGACTCGGTACACTTGAAAAAAAATCTTCAGAGAATGCGTTTGAAATCACAAAATACTATGGAAGTGACGATACCACATTTTCTCTCTGTGAAAAAACCACACACATACTCGGGCGCGAGCACATAAGAAGCGTAAGTAAATCCGACCGTGCGCTTTGGGTAGCGCTAACCATGTGATCTCTGACGCTAATGTCAGCGGTAATTGTTTTTTTTAATTTTCTAAAGTCATTAAAATAAAATAGATTTTCAAAAAATATATAATCTTTCTTTTTTTTCTAAATGTTTGAACGCTGGTTTGCGATAAAAATGTAAAAAAGCTCAGAATTTTATTTTTTTATTTTGATAAAGATTACGAGCTTTTCAGAGAAAAATCTTGCTCCTTTATTTTTTTCAAAAATTCAATCGAGTGGGGCAATAAAGACCTGTCTGGATTAAATTAAAACTTTGAAAGGTTATTTTGTGGGTATATTGAACTGTAAAAGACACACTTAACATTAGTGGTTTTCTCAATATTTTTAATGGGCGCTTGTTTTTCAAAAAAACTACGAAATGCCTCTTTTCCGTTGCTTTTTCAAATTCATGTAATAATTATAAAAAAAAAACAAAAATCAATGACTAATCCTTGTAGAGAATTTATTGAAGTTCTGGAAACCTACGTTGAACTTTCTGTGCAATCATTGGTTGATGAGATATTGATAATCAAAGGCAAAAAGATCCTTTTCCATTCAAAGACCGATATCTCAGCGAGAATTGCTCGTATTGAGGTCTTTAAAAAAGAAATTAGAGCCGAATAAATAAGTTATCTGGTCCATGCAGAGTCTGAGTTACAAATATTTTTTCCAAGTTCATAACCCAAAAAGAAAAACCAAAAATAGTCGATTTTTTTGTCGATGGTTTTCTCAAAATTACTCAAAAAAATCGGAAATAATAATTCAAGTTCACATCCAAAAACTAGACACTTGGAGCTACAATTAACATTTTTTTAATTATGGCCATTTTTCTTCAAATTACAGCCTGTTTAACATCACCCAAAAACTCGAATATTTTTGCTCCCTTAACTTTTGTGCGAAGTTTGGTAACTACTAAAATTTGAAAGAAGAATGAGGCAAGTACATAAAACGTTTTGAAAAATTGTTTAAGTATCCCGACTGGCTACACATTACAGTGTATCAAAGTATCAGTATGTTGTTAATTTTCACGTGTGTGGTTGTCGGCGCGAAGGGGTTTGCGGGGTGAGGTGCGCGGTGCGATGCCGAAAGAGGCCGCTAACGAATTGTTTTGGTGAAAGTGCGGGCCGGTGCCGCGACCACATTCCGATGAACTGGTCGAGGAGCCGCCGCTGTGGGAAACGCCGCCAGGGCCACCCCACACGATAGCCAGCCCATATCTGGCCATAACCAACGCCGCCGCCATGCTGTCGCCCCATTTGACGCCACTACATCTCATATTGACTCATCCACACACTGTCCACCTCCTGCATCTGCATGTGATCCCTCAACTAGGAATACAAACAATATATTCCCTATTTGGCTAAACCAAAATAATTTGTATTAGTGAGCACTGAAAACACTTTCAGCACTACTGTTTTTCTATATGTTATTGTTGTCAATCGCCATCAGACAAAAAATTTTGAAGGATGTAATTGTTTATCTATCTAACCACCAATAAATGAAATTAAAGTGTCTTTCTTTGTCCTTTCAAAATATTTGCTAAAATGAAAACTGCTATTTATAAAATACCTAACTCCTATTACTTTTGTCCGTCTGTATGTATGAAAGTTTGTCTCAATAGGTTTCAAAACCACTGATGGTATTGCAATAAAACTTTTAGGAATGAAAACAAAGATTAAGTTGTAAGTTTTCTTGGATGTTTTATTTCGGCGTCTTGCAGAGTTCCAAAGTTATGGATATATATATATATATATATAATACTATCAAAGTCCCGCGTGTACAAAGTAGTGGGCATAACCAGTCTTCCTAATGAGCTTATTCTTTAACTTCTAAGTAGCGACGTTTATCCCAGAATATTTGAAATTTTTTCTCATGCTTTTCATACGAATAAAATTAAATTTTAATGTAAGTGTACACTGAGTAAGTGAATATGAAATTCTATGATCTGACTATTGAAGTGGTTAGGTACATTGCTTAAAATCACTCTTAAAACTATGAATACCCAGTAAAACAAGAAATTATTCCATAGTTAAATAACGAAAACTGTGGATTTTTGGAATATGCGACATTTTCGGTTACACCTTATTTTTTAGTAATTTATAGCAAAATAAACAGAAACGATGATCTTCGCCATTAATAAACACCTCCATTACAGTCAGCCTAGGGTTCAGAATGGGGAAATCACAGTCTCGAAAGTACCGGCAATTTTCGGTCTTTTCAAGGTAAATACGGAATTAGACATTACGCAGCCTGTTACAGCTAATCTGGGGCGGACGAAAGGTTTGGCGCAGGTTATAAGCTTATACCATGGAAGAAAAGTGGAAATGGCAATCACAGTACTTTTGATACGCTGTTTAAATGTGAAGTTAAAAAGAACATTTTAAGGAAACACATTCTTCCCGAGTATTTTGGTATCAGTTTATAGGTTTAAGGTCTGGCTATAATCCAATTGACAAATTTTAGCATATGATGGAGCAAACATCTACTCCTCTCTGTGACCATTGCAATATAATAAAAGATATGTACATATTGTTCTGAAGTGTGGCCTAACCGAACCAATTAGAAGAATGTTCTTGTCAAACTCGTTACTGTATAGTGGAGAAACAAATTTAATATTATTCTAAAGAACCCTTTAAGTGAAGAAGCGAAATTACTGTTTAAGTTTATAGTTAAAATATTAAGTTGTGGATAAGTATAAAATTTTATAAATATGTAAATATAATATACCTACTGGTGACTAGTGACGAAATCTATAAAAAAATTAAAAACAATTATTTAAGTTTTAAATTTCTACTAAATTGGTCTGAAAATATTTTTCGGTTTACTACACCATTGCATAGCGCCATATAGATAGACATCTCGCTATCAAATTTGGTCCATATAAGACCCAGAGAGAAAATGACTGTAACATACAATAAACAGAAGAACAGACGGACGGACAGACAAACTATGTCATAAAGGGTTCATTTTGCCAAAATGCCAAATGAGGCATAGTGTAAAGTTCTGTCGCAGCGATGATAATCCACCGTTTTCACTAATTGACTACATACAGAACCTGTATAGTTCCGAAAAAACCGAGACCTACTGTCTATATTGAAGACTGGACTATTTCATTTCTATTTCGCATATCCTAAATAGCATATAGAATATTACAAAGTATAAGTCAAGCTTTATTATACTAGTAGTTATAAGGAAAAGTTCGGATCACGAACGGTCCATGGTCCTTTGATCATAGTACAAATAGGTATAACATCAATTCATAAACATGTTATTCGGGTTTCGGGCTTTCCGCTTCTGGGAAAAGTGACGGTATACCCGGTTTGTATAAAGTGAATTAGCGGATTTTTTAATGAGAATATTAAGACGCATAACAATTAACATCTTACATATATTGCTTTTAGAGAGACTTGGCTGGCATATGTGGACATTTTTTTTCACGTATAGGTATTCCCGCGGCACGTTCGTACGGATTAACCAATATTCTCGATACCAGGTTCCCTTTATTTTAGATAAACTGCTCAAAGATGCCTCTGCCAAGATTTTTATCCAACTTAGAAACAGACGAGAGTGTTTTCAGCCTTTAAACTAGGATGGTTGATGAGCTAAAACCCGATATCTCAAGAACCCTGTATATTATACATAAATGACGGACAATAACTACATTCAGACCTGAAACACTTACTTTCAGGTCATCACATAAATGGTTTGTTCAGAATTGGGGAACCAATAAATCAATTACAGATTTTATGATAGGTACATATATGATAAGTTTGATAAAACATTTGGGCAACAATGGGTTTAGAGCAGTTCGTTTTAGTTAGGCGGAACTTGAAGTCTGGGGAAACGAGTTTTTGAGTTGTGTTGTATGTTGAGGTGCGGGGGACGCGGGTTGCGGGACGGCGGCTGGTGTACGAGTTGCTCGTTGCGGGTGCGCGACGTGATGTTATGTTATCGCATGTATTATTCAGCGGGTGGCGAAAGCGGCAATTTGCGACAATATCCAGCGTTTCGCAGAAATGCCGACTGTTGTTGAGCTGCCGGCATACTATAAACATTATATCACTCACTCAATAAATATGTTGAATTCATACAAAATCATCATTTGAATTTTCCAACAATAATTAATTATATTAATGAACAAGAGTTGAAACCGCGGCTGCGCTGCGAGTCAAACTTTAGTGCGTGCCTCTTGTTTAAACAGTAGGCGTTATAATACAGGTTACATTGTATAAATTTTTTATGTTAGTGCTATTTGCCCTCGGAAGATTTACTTCATTTTATATCGCAAACTACCCCATCTCCCGGGATGAAAAGTATTTATATGCATTTTTGATATTAAAACTACATTTAAACAAAATTACACAAAAACCCGATCCAGTACCCCGAGTAGTTTTTCCGTGAAGGCCTAACAGATAGATCGAGTTTCTATCGCATTTTTTTATAGATAATAAATTTATATATCTATAAACTTGAGAAATGATTGGTCTTCCATGCAAACTTTCATCCTCTATTTCAACCCGTTCTAGTTTTATTTATCTAATCCCCCGTCTATATATCTGTATGCCAAAATGACCAAATTGACCAGAATGGCCAAAATGCCCAAATTGACTAAAATAACCAAAATGGCAAATCACAAAAAACCTATCCAACTTTCTGGGATTACCTTTACATAAATTTATCCCATTATCCGGGATAAAAAGTATCCCTTGTCCACCCTCAAAATGAAAATTACATATACCAAATTTCAGTCAAATCTGTCTAGTAGTTTTTTCGTAAAAGCATAACAAACAAAGAGACAAAGAATATTTTTATCCCGAAAACTATGCCATTTTACGGGATAAAAAGTATCCTATGTTCATCCTCGGCATCGAAAATATTTATATACCTACTGAGTTTCAGCCAAATCGGTCCAGTAGTTTTTCAGTGAAAACGGAACAGACAGACAGAGTTACTTTCGCATTTATAATATTAATAATAGGGATTTCAGAAATGGGGGTTATACATTTTCGGTTTACCTTTATCAGAGAAGGTACTTTATTATTTATCAACATGGTGCGGGTGTGTAATACGACTGCTGTAATGTATTATGAATTAATAAATTATGACAATTTGTTTGACTCACAGGTGATGTATGATGTATGCCAAAATAGGAAAATGAAAAAAGGACGTTTAGTAAGCTAAAATATCTAAAAATTTATTTTTACTTTTTTTATAATTTTTGGATGACTATTAGCTATTCACCTTATAATAATAAGACATTAGTGATAGTGAGCTATTAAAAAGTCACCAGAGATAGAAATAAATTAGGATATCTAATCAGAGATCAGAGAACTAAAAACACAGAGAAAAGAAATAGTAATTTAAACATGAAAAATTTATCTAACATACTAAGAAAACCTGCTCATTTACACACTAAAATTCAAAATATAGATCATTGAGTTTATATCCAAATCATTGCTGCAAATTAATTTATAATAGGTAGTACACGATCGATACAGAAAACGATTGTGGCGATAGTTCGTGTCAACCGATTTTAAAGCAAAATAGGGACTATGACGGAAAGAGTGTCGAGGATAGAATAAAATATATATATATATATATATATATATATATATATATATATATATATATATATATATATATATATATCTATCTATTTTATAAAGTGATTCAGGACAGTCGAATTTCTATGAGAGTTTACAATACGAGCTAGGAAGAAATCAGCAATTTCCCCACGCTGTGCGAGTTTTAGAAGCTGATGATTCTTACATGATATAGTAAGAATAATCATTTTTAATTCATTTATAGTACAGTAAAATCTTTTAATTTGGAGTTGGTCCTAAAATTCAGATATTTAAACAATTTTACTTGTATTTGTTCAATGCGTTTAATGTATACATCATATCTTGGATTCCACGATTCCACCAGACTTGAGAAGCGTACTCTAAATGAGATCGAACATATTATATGTAGAATATAGAATTTTGAAAGTTTTAGCCTGAGTAAAATCTTTTGAGAAACGCATGAGGAACTTTAGTGCTCTAGAAGCTTTATTAGTAATAGCATTGACATGCCTATCAAATAATAGTTTTGAAACGTGTATAACACCGAGATCTTTAACTTCTTGTACTGATAAGGTTTAGCCCTTTTAAAATGATAAGTATGTCTTTTTCAGCGCTGCATCTTCGATCTAACGTTATATCCTGGTTATATTCTACGTTACTTTTCTTTTCCTCGTCATACCTTCTTGGAAATAGCCATTTATAAAGACATTGTTTAGTGCATGAGGTCAACGGCAGGCTGACATCATGCACCGCCTCTGAACATTTGCTGCCGGCCTCAAAGGAGGGACTGGAATTTGGCCACTAATGCCGCAAAACTCAAGGTTGTCAGATATTAAACGGGCAAAAGCCCTACCATCTGGCTGTTGTTTGCTTCGTCGCCTCTTACGACAAGCCGCCCGGCTGCAGGCCGATATAAATATTCCATCTCCATTTCTGTACGGACAAAAGGACTTAGTGGAGAAGACTTTTTTACATGCAACTTGCCATTTCTATAAATTATGGTTCAATATCTCTTGCTTAAGTAATTGGTGCTTTAAGCTCTACAGAGCGATTTTATCTCAACTGTAAAATAAATATTCTTATATATAATGGATACCCCAGTGTGCTGAGCCAATCACTACTACATTAAAGATAATCCAGGCTTATAGCCCATGACCACATCTTACACTGATAATTTGAACACGGAAGTACAGATTTTTGCTAACAGTTAGGGAATAAGTAACAGTTTTCATATCCTATTGCAATTTCGATAAGCGCCGGAATACGCTAAACAACAAAAAAATAATAATGTGTCAATCCTACTACAGCTTATCTCTTAGTTTAACGTGTGTGTTTGGTAACAAATAGAAAACAAGTTGCATTACTTTAATACGTGTATCTACAGTAAATGAGTAGTTTTATATGTGTGAAGCACATAATTTTGATAGAAAACTTGTAATAAATAATATATTATTAATAAATCTTGGGTGCGCAATGATGTTTTATTGGCTGGAATAAATTAAGTATGGCAACATAGCAATCTGCGTACATTAACCGGCCTCGATTGCGCAGAACAGCGCCATCAAGGCTAGCAGCGCCTTCCGGGACGACTTCTTCATGGCCTACGCTGCGGACAAGCGCGCAGCGATGGCGAAGGCGGCAGCGGCGACGCTGGTTGCGATATACGGTGTTGCTTTCTTGATTTAATTATTAACTCTGAAGGCCGATAGCCCGGGGCGGGCAGCGGGCGGTGCGCAGCGACTGGTTGGACGGGTGCGGTCCGGAAGAACACTCAGACAGCGCGCCGCCGTCAGTTTGCCGCGTACCGCACCAGACTTCACGGCACCGCAGCGACACATAGCACATTGAGCGAACGCAACGCTAAAATTTCGAAATAGACGACTTTCTCGGGTCCAGTTAGCAATGATTATCTGGCCAAACACCGCCGGCAAAGCAGCGAGCGGTGTCGCGACACGCGGGCTGCCGAGGTAACACTCACGCCACAGACGTGGCTGTCGCCGCCAACGTCGCCTCCATGGCCGCGGCCACAGCTGCTCTTCCCGTTACCATTCAGTATTTATTAAATACATCAAATGTTAGACTATAATTTATAACTTATACAGTTTGTAATACTTTTTCATTTAAAAGGCACACAAAGATACACATACTTTTTATACATACACAACTATGTTTGCATAAAAAGTTTTGCCGTAAAATACACCTCTAAAATTAATTGTGATGTATGCTAATACTCTTCAATATTGGTAAAAAAATCGTAATGATAGCAATTGTTTTGCACACTTATGTCATTAAGGTCCGATTTTTCAATTATCAGATAGAAATTATGCGAATATATTATAAACTGGCTAAAGTAAAAAATTAAACAATTCAGGTGTTTTATTCATGCAACCGTCATTTTAAATTTTTCCATGAATAAAATTCATGGAAAAATTTCGTTGTATTTAATTCTATGAATAATTCTTATTTGGTAATTGAAAAATGAACTTTATATAAACTGACTGACTAACTTTATATAAACTAATTGATAATCATGCGTATTTGCTAGATGTAATTGCTTCCAAAGTCTGATTTACATTTGTATTAGGGCGCGTTAAGTCCTTAACATTGTTTGGACAGACATTTTCCAGTTAGGTAATATAAGTAATTGATTAAGTACATGTCTGATATAGTGGATAGTCTGTCAAGAAGACAAGGACTTATTCGCAAGTTAACTAACTGCACTAGTTAGTTAACTTCGAATAAGTCCTTGTCTTATGTAAATCAGGCTTTAGGGTTTGATCCTCACTATGAAGTAACATTATAGGATACTGCAAAAATACAGAGTAGTTTATCTTTTATAATCAATGTAGTATTCAGAAAGGCTAATTTAAAAAAGTCCTAATGATACAATTTTTTTTTCATCAAATTCGGCTACAAAGCACCTTTCAGCGATTTTCATTATTCGGTTTGGTATTAAAACTTGTCATTGGAGACACACGTGAAAAATTTTGTCTATTCCTATAATTCAAATAAAAGGCACTTACGGTTTACCGTACTTTATTTCGGCAAACAACACGAAATTATTATAAAATTAAAACCAACGGAGGAGACGAGCAAGTTTAATATCTCAAAGCGAGCAGATAAAGTAAGCAACTCACTTCACACACTACGAAATTGCTCAGCCTACCTCCTTTACAAATTAAGATTAATGCGTCGAGTACACCCGGTGACACCAGTTTGGTTTTCTGCATACATGCGCGCACTCACACATTAAAAATATTTTATTTATTATAGAAAGTGAAGTGCCTACACCTATATTAATGAACTCCGAAAACAGTTGAAAAGCTCAACAATTTTGTCGAGTGGAATATTAAATGTAAGAGTTTTATTGGAATGGAAAATAGCTTATTTTAATAATCTACAAAAAAAAATCCCTATTCGAGGAAAAATCAATGTGAACTACACCCGATTTTTTTAGTGGAAAATTCAGAAATTGTTTAATATATTTCATATTTTTAAAGAAAATTAATAGTAAATTATTTTTTTCGTGCAAAAAACGTATAAATGTATAAACGATTCAAACAATTTAGCTAATTTTAAGGTACCAATTCATCCATGGAAAAAGAGTACAAACTAGTGTTGACAATCCCTCACTACCAACCGTAATCCTGAAAAGCTTTTACTAAAGCCTATATTTTACTAAATAGCGTCATGGTCAGTCTTTTCTCCCTTTTTGACGTTTTATTATTCAAAACTTATTTTAGGCTAAATCAGTCATCAATTAAAAATAATCTTATTTTGATTAATTTAGGAGCTTTACTGGACGATTGCAATCCTAGTATTCTACAATGTTTCAGCAGTTATGGCACTCGACCCATTTCGAAGAAGCAAGTCTGCACCCTAGCAGAGTATGAGAGCACTGATGGTCGGTTTCTATATCTCACTATTCATTTAAATGCCTCGCCTTTCTTTTATTTATCTTCTCCCAATTATTTGGGGTCGGCAAAATATGTGTTTTCTTCCATACTCCTCTATGCTGACATACATCCTCTGTCACATCACAAATGATGTCGATCTATCTCTTTTTTGGTCTACCTTTACATTCATATCTTTATATATTTATTCACATGTTTTACCATCGGTGGAATTTTGTATGTCATATGGAGCTTAGGTCAAACTTTAACCGATAGTAAGGCAAATCGACGATCGGTAAGATATAGGAACGGGATACGAGACGATATCTCTGATCTAGTCACTTCAACTACCACAATATTTACAGCACCGTGAAGGCATCCACGTCTAAGATTACCAATATGTGAAGCGCACTCTTTTGCAAGGAGGACATATACGTTTATTCCCCAAAAAATTAGAGGTCCAAATCCAGAAGACGTCTATGCGCATATTATTACACTGATTAAAACGGGCAAGGGGAAACATTATTAACATAAAAATGCAAATTATATCAACCATACCTATTTTCTTCAATGCAGTAGAATATTTTAATGTTTTGATGTGACAGTTATCGTCACCAAATGAAACCGTCTTTAAATATTCACTTTACTTTGACACGTACATAGCTATGTATACGGAATCATATTCCTAAAAAGGAAATGTTATAAAACCAGGCACGCAGATGTACCGTAGAAATACAAAAAGGTATTCTAATAATAACACACCAAAGAGGGGTGATGTTGTAACATAAAATATACTTTGGGGTTGTTCCGGAACAACAAAACGGAATAAACGTTTTAAAGTGTGTCGTAGATTTAGTTACCAAAAACAACTTACATTTTAAGGATATCTAATTAGTTATCTGGATAGGTGAGCTTCGTTCGGTTTTATGTGTGATATTGCGTTTTATTGGGGAAGACACAGAGATAATCTTAAAAAGCAACACCTTACTTAAATATAACATTTGATCAAACCGTTTCCGAAATATTTGATATATATATATCGTATATTGCCTTGACGAGGGTGAATCTCGTATGGACATTCGAAGACACTGCATTCCTGCCCAATCCTCGAGTCAACTATTCGCTCGAAGAACTTCATGGTGTGGAACACTAGCTTTATACTGCGATAGTTAACTTAGACACACACCGATTTCTTGCCTTGGAAAATTGCAGTGATAACACTCAAATAAAAAGCAGGATATAATTATAAAGATGAGTTAAAATTCCCAATACCACGAAGATCAATCAACTTCCAGCCTTCGATAATAACTCTATTGGGTCAATACTACATTCATTTATTACACATAATTACGAGTTTATAATGAACCTAGAGTATATCAATGTATTGCGTGGAGCGGATTAATTTATTTCGCGAACTATTTTAAATGATCTGTAAAAAAAAATCCTAAGTATAACAGCATTTTGTTGTCAATATTTTGTTGGTCTTTTGTCAAGTTGGTGTTGTCTTTGGTATCTTTTAGTTTAGCAGACAATTTATTATATACTTTAATAAACATTAAACTTGTGCCAGAACTAGACAGATTAAATTTAGAACTTGGTACTATTAATTTATTTTCATAGTTAGGTTTAATTGCGTAATCTTGCATATCATAGTTTTTCATGGAGGCAGATATGTTTTTTTGAACAATAAATGCATCTCCGGTATCTACGTTGTTTTCCAAAAGCGTGATGCCGGTACTGAGCTACGAGAATGCGTATGCATAGTATGATGTTAAGGCCGTGTATGACTAGTTGCTCGTCGTAATTCTTTCTTTAAGTGCGTATGTGGCTTAGTATTTCCTTTTTTTACATAGCTTCTCCAATTTATATGCGTGTTAATTCTATCTATTGAGGGTGAAACAAAAAGTTCATGGAATCAATGTTAAAAAATGCAAAAATTTAAACAAAAATATTTTTTTTTCGACATATTCTCCCTCCAATGCATGCATTTAGAGTAACACGCGTTTCTACCTTGTTCCTTGCGAAAAAAATGATTTTCTTGAGTCTCAAAAATCTCCTCTACAGCATCCATAACCGCGTTATTATGGTGAAATTTAGTTCCACGAATTTTAGGAATAAGTGAAAATCACTTGGGGCTAAGTCTGGAGAATGTGGTGGGTGGTCAAGGAGATTGAAGGCAGCACAGCGGATTGCATTGAGGGAAACTTCTGATCGATGCGCGGGAGCGTTATCGTGAAGAAACAACACGCCCAACGACAGTTTACCACGTTTTCCTTTAATCGCTTCACGCAATTTCGGAATTAAATTTGTATAATAGGGTCCAGTAATCATCTGGCATTTTGGCATGTAATCAACAAAAAGGATTCCTTTACTATCCCAAAACACTGAGGCCATAACTTTGTCAGTGGTAGGAGCAATTCTAAATTTCTTAATGGATGGAGAGGATGGTCGTTTCCAAGACCTGCTTTGTCTCTTAGTTTCAGGATCGAAATGGTGGACCCACGTTTCATCAATGGTGAGAAGGCCACGCCAAAAATGACCCGAGTCACGCTGGAATATTTCGAGATTACGCTGAGAAATTTCCAAACGTCGCTTTTTGTTTTCGTCGGTTGACATTTGAGGTACCCATCTTACCGACACTTTTTCGAACCCCAGTGAATCAATTAAAATGGATTGAACGCTACTAAAAAATATCTTTAGGATCTCAGCTATATATTTTATAGTTATTCTTCTGACTTTCAAAACCAGATTTTCAACCTTTTTGACATTTTTCTTCCGTAACGGAGGTTGAAGGCCGCCCAGAACTCGGGTCATCTTAACAGTTTGATTTACCTCTTTAAAATTCAGCCAACCAGTACACGTTCGTAGAATGGGATACAGCATCATCCCCTAATGTCTGCTGAATGTCTGCAAAAATTTCTTTCGTAAACTTTTTCTTCAATCTGAGATATTTTATCACCGCACGTGACTCACTTTTATCTATAATTTTACTTTTAGAAGAAACAGTGACAGAAGAATATCAACTGACATCTATATAAGCGATTCTAAAAGTTGTATAAGAATAATTTATTTATATTCAAAGTTGTATTATTTTTAGATGAAGGCTTTAGTATATATTATATATTATGTATATTTGTATGTGTATATTGTGCATTTGTAATATATAGACTATAGAGGAACCTTACATGTGCGACGAGTCGTACACGAGCCACTGCTTCGTATTAGATATGCTTTTTTTTCAGAAGTACAATTTTACTCTTAATTTGAAAACGTAACTAGATTTAAATTGTATCGCCTGTCTCCTTTTTATTCGTAACTCAGAAAGTCGTCTCTTGCTCTTGAACTAAATAAAGCGGACTAAATATGTACAAGAGACATAAAGAAAAGCAAAATAGTAATATAATTTTATTAGTGGAAATTTTAAGGCCTGTGGCGGTGTTAAAATTGGCTGGCTGCGGTTGCAGGACAGGGTGGCGGGGTCGTCGTTCGGCACGCATTCCCGGCCTCTCCTCCGCCGGTCAGGATTCCCACTTGAGCGCATTCTTGCTGCCGCTTCCAAACAAAGAGCTAAGAAACGATTACAACTTCCAAAGTAGCAGGCTTACCTTGCGATTCTTTTGTTTTGTGCAGGATACCGTATATTATTAATTGGGAAAGACTATTAATTTTTTGTTTATTGTAATAAATAGCATATATAAGTAACACTCGAAAGACACTTCGTGAAAATCTCTGATAATTTAGTCTCGAAAATGGAGTTTATATTTTTTACGTATTATGATTATGAACTTATTGTAATTACTTTTAACGAAGATTGAAATATTTTGATTTATTTGAATAGATTTTGTACCGTGTTGGAAAGTTGCATGAGACACGCGGGCGGTTACGTGAGCTTCGTAGGTCACGCGCAGCGGTGCGCGGCGCGGCGCGAGCGCAGCGCACCAGCCGCGGCTGGGCGGCGCCAGCGCAGCGGTTCCAAGAACACGACGGAATGCGACTATTTACAACTTTTAAGTACCTATTTGGTAACGTTTACAATGCGCGCACGTATCACAATGCGATAGCTAATACTACATGGTGACTTCATTTAAATTTCTAAGGAAGTCAAAGAAACAAACGTTAACAACTATATGTTAGAGTGACAGTGAGTAGACAATAAGATAAAAGTGAATTTAATATGTATTAGTAAATTGAATATTAATCAATTCCACACTGAAGTTCATAATTTAAATAGGATTAATGAAGACCTCTGTAGTCGAGCGGTCTAAGCATTTGTTCACCTATCTCACTGGAATGCTCAGATCCCGTTTGGATTTACTAGTATGGTAAATTTCGTGAATCGAATTGAGTGTCGGAATCGGTTCTAGAATTATACGCTGTATAACCCATAATACAAGTGAAAATTGCTTAGCTTCGAAATATGCAATGTGTGTTTGTCTGTCGATATATTAAAAAATATATAGGATTCAAGATTTCAACTTAAGATACTTATAATAAAATATTTAGTAAATTATACTGCATATTAATTTTGTATGGTTCTATAAATGTCAATTACTTATCGATGAAATAAAAAACAAATATCCGATTAAGCGCCTTTCAGACCATGTACAATGAAGCATTCTGTAATTGTTAGGTGTATCTTGTTTTTTTTTTGCATCTTTTGACTAAAAAAGAACTTAATAGAAAATACACTATATCTCTAAAAAAGATTCAACGAGTCTCATTAAAAGCATTATTTTTTAAGCATTAGCTTTAAAAATTTTTTCGGCCTCTGTGGTTGAGCGGGCTAAGCCTTTCCTGGACTACCTCATTACAACGCAGATACTCCAAATTCGATTCCTTGCGTGGAAAATTTCGGAAACGAATTTTCCGTTATTTACTTGGTCTGGGCGTCTAGGATCCGCCGCAGAGTAGTCCGTTGCATATTACCCAAAACACAAGCGTAACATGCTTAATTTGGGGATATACAATGTGTGTGTTTGTCTGCTGATTTTTTTCCACCTCATAGTCCAAAAGTTAGCGACGCACACTTATTCAGTTTTGGAAGCGTATGTACCTCAATAAGATAGTTTTTGATATTACATGTGTAATCATGCTCTTTTTTTAGATTTGACTACGCCATTGTGTAGCGGCATATAGTATACTAGAATATGCCCGCGACTTCGTCTACGCTTGACTTGAAATTTCCGCGGGATTCCTGGACACAAAATACCGCAGCATTTGAAAAAGAATGTATAATATCATTTTAGAGAAAACTGTCAGAATAAGCTAATTTTTACGCACCCAAACAACTACAAATTATTCTTGAGAAAACTCCCGCGGGATCTCGGTGAAGAAAAAATCACACATTTTGATACATTAAATTTGCTATCGATCAGTAAAAAATCACATTGGAATTCTATTTCTTTTTTAATCTGGCCATTTTAAATAATTCCCAAAAAAATTCCCGCGGGATTCCTGGGATAAAAAGTAGCGCAGATTTTCAGTCTAATAATTTGCTGTCGATCAGCGAAAACCGCGTCGAAATGGGCCCAGTAGTTTTTACGTAAATCCCGAACAAACAGACAATCCGACAAACAGATGAATAGACAAGAAATCTAAAAAAAATTCATTATGTCTCCGTCGTTTATATAATCTACTCCAGTTGCTTTTTTAAATAGCTTCAATGTACAGACACGGCATCTTTAGAATTTTATGATATTATAGATATCTTCCTGACAAATCCATACAAACCTAGCAATTCTTTTGAGAAAAATATTGTGATATAAGACAGACGGACAAGCGGATAGAAATATCGATTTTACAACAATTCCATTTGCTGCCAAAATGGCTACGGAACCCTAAAAAAACAACTAGTATCCTATCACAAATTCTGAATTATAACTGTATATCGTAGGTAACACAAGTCTCGAGAGACTTCCTCTGGCACCGCCTTTGTCTTTGAATGTGTGTACCCATATAAGACATACAAACAAATTATTATATTCCTGTATCTATCTATACCCAAGAATAAGGTAAAGTTGGAGTATATTACACCAACCCACATAGTAGCTCCACTGTGGGTTGGTGAAATAAAGTATTAAGGTTTCGTTTTTCGGACTCGGGTAGTAAATTATTCAAAAATCTAATGATACCGATTTAGTTTTCAACAAAATCTGCTCTGAGACTCCTTTGAGTATTTTCACTATATCCTATAGTTTAGGATTTGAATTCTGGTACAGCAATATGCTGAGTGCAAACCTTGTTCGCTAAAAATGCGGCATATAAATTCTCAAAATATGCTGTGTATAATAATGTATAAGGATACGTCGCTATTTCTCCAAATAAAGTTTTTCTTTCTTTCTTTAACCATAGTGGCCCACCAAAAAATTTCACTTGTATATAAGAAATGAAAATAGATAAATCCAGCTTAAATTTTTCAATACAGTTATTCAAAAAGTTCTACTTGATTTTGAATACAGGCCCTCAACCTCCGAGGCAGAGCCAGTCAAGACCACTGCATACACAAAGTTCATGTCTATATCGATCAATGCTTTTTATTTGGGATGCTTGTAACGCTTCCAAATTCTGTTGCGTTTTAGCGTAGGCTTTCTCCTGCTTGCTACATTTTGTTTGTAATTTAACAGGTTTAAGTTTGAGCTGAAAAACCGTCAAGCGTGATGCAGTAAATTCCATAGGTCATAAGCCAGTTTTACGTGCTTGCTATCCAAAGAGCTATTGTTGAATCTTCTCGGAATACCCAGTATCTGTTTAGAAAGAGGTTCCACAGCGTTTGTAAGAACGGTATTTTCATACACATCAGCACTCGTTTTCACACTTTTTTCACAGGAAAAACTCACAGTTACGCTTGAATACGAGATTCCAATCCAAATAATAAATGATGAAGGATAGTGCTTATGCTGGATACTCGGTATACGCTTCAATCAATCAATCAATATCTTTACTTGCAAGAGTGTATTTTATATGGACTTTATACAATTATAGATGCACATACATTCTACCACATAGTGGTATCGAAAATGTGTGTGTGTGCCCAAAAGTGGACTTTTATATCAATCAATCGTGAATAGATACGCTTGCTCGCTTCTTTACTGTTAAGGTGTGTAGGTGTAGTACTATGCTACACTTAAACAATTTGTTTGTTGTAATTTTCTTCAACGTTAAAAATCGTTTTCGTTTGAAAAAAATATATAATACCCTAATAAAACTACGTTTTAACGGTTTTAAGCGCGGTAATTTACTATTGACTGATAATTTCTTTTACTTTTCCTTCCACCCATTTTATTCTATACTTATTTTATTATATATAAAATTGTAGAGGTCAAATTTCTGTACAATGAAAAAAATGCTAAAAACCGAGTCAGGGGGATGTAAGAAGTGAAATAGAACTAATTTAGATTTTTTTCAAATTTTTTGTTTCTCTGTTTGTCTGTCTGTTTGTACCGGCTAATCTCCGAAACGACTGGACCCATTTAAATTAAATTTTGTATGGTGGTAACTTTATCCCTGGTCAACATATAGAACAAAAAGAGCAAACAACAACAAAATTAAGAGTTCCCGTGGAATAGTTAAAAAACCGCACCACGCGGACGAAGTCGTGGGCATCAGCTATTATTATATAAAATTATTAGAGCTAGGCATGTTTGATGAAGAGTTTCTTGCGCCGCTTCTTCTCTTCAAGCCATAATATGTTGCGAAGCGGTGGTAAATTAGATTAGGCTCCCATAGAGCAAATAATAACCATAAACAAAATTAAAACTAAATAATTAAAATGAACAAGTTGGCGGTAGGCTAAATAAAACTTTAACAATACTCGTTGACACTTGACAAACAACAACAACACAAACAACAAAAATCAAACAAATTTTATGTATACAAGTCGCGAAAACTTAAGAAAATATTACATATAATAAATACCCTATTTTTCGCCGATAAGCTCGGAGTCTTAGGTCCTCAGTTATTAATCTTTTGACCGCAGTTCTGCTAAACCACAATTAAAAGGCTAACATTTTTACTTGCGCACAGGATTTAGTTAGATACGCGTCCGCACACCTTTGATGATGTCCTAGAGCCCAACGAGATCCGCTGTTCCTTTTACGGTCTTGAAATCGAATCTTCGCTAAATCGTTTTATAGTACGATATATGAACCTCAGGTTGATTACTTAATTTTGAAGAAGTTTAAAAATCTCACGTGGCGCGTAGCCGCAATGGCGCAGCGAAGTAAGCGCGACGTGTAACTGTGTACCAACTCCATTTTTTTAATGGAACAAAATCAATTTCTTTTTTAGATTAAGATGGCGCAAAAGTTTCTTATTCAAATTCAGTTCAGACATTACTAGCTAGTATTCGAAATTAAAATTAAATAAAATGTGACAGATCTTACTTAACCTATACCTGATTAGGTATTTTTCGGACTAATAATACTATTCATACTAAAACATACACGAAAATTTTAAATAATTTTTATTTTCTAATCCCTAAAAAAATTCATAGAGCTTGTTCGAGACAAATTTTCAGAGAAATAAAAATTTCACATTTGGTCACTTATGTTTAGGGATAGTATAAATAATTATTTTCGGTAAAATTTTGTTTATATTTGTATATCGTGTGTAGACACTTGAACGTCATTTATCTTATACTTATAATTTATATCACATAATAGAGTTTATCCTGTAGCTGTGCCGCGGGTTAACCCCTACTCCGTGCTTCTTGTTTAAAAAGCAGGCGTTAATACAGGTTACATTGTACAAAATTAGTGTTATTTGCACCCGGAAAATTCACATAATTTTATATCGCAAACTAATCCAATCTCCTGGCATGAGTATATATGTCCATTTTCGGCATTAAAACTACATTTAAACAAAATTACAATAAAACCGATCCGGAATTCCCAGTAGTTTTCTGTAAAAACTTAACAGAAAGACATATCGAGTTACAATCGCATTTTTTATAGACGATGAATTTTTACATCTACAAATTTGAGAAATAATTGGTCTCATCCAAAGTTTCATCTTCTATTTCAAACCGTCCTAGTTTTATTTATCTATCCCCCGTCTATGAAAAATACAAAAATGACAAAAAGGACAAAAATAGGAAAAAGGACAAAATGGACAAAAAGAGCTAAAAGGACAAAAAGAGCAAGAGGATAAAAAGAACAAAAAGAGCTAAAAGGACAAAAAGAGCAAAAGGATAAAAAGAGCAAAATAAGCAAAAGGGATAAAAAGGACAAAATTACAGAAATTATCAAAATAACCAAAATGACAAATCACAAAAAAAAAAAACCTATCCCACTTTCTGGAATAACCTTTACATAAATCTATCCCACTATCCGGGATAAAAAATATCCCTTGTCCACCCTCGGTATTAGAATTACATATTAGGTTGGGAAAAAAGTTTCTTCGCATTTTATATAAAAATTCAAAAGGTTTTTTTTATAAAGTTTATTTACATTTGACTAAAGTATGTAGGTGCCATTTTGTTGGATAACTTTTTGCCATATTGTAGGTCCCATTGCTATAAAAATTTTGGGGCTTCTGATCAAAAAACTGCGACAAGTGGTTTTGGCAGTCCTCTCGTGTTGTTAACCTGACACTGCCTAAGGAATTCTGCAGAGACCGAAACAGGTGAAAATCTGAAGGTGCAAGGTCAGGACTATACGGCAGATGCATTAACACCTCCCAGCCAAACTCTCGTAATTTTTGCTGAGTGGCTAAAGATGTGTGAGGTCTAGCGTTATCATGGTGAAAAACCACACCCCTTCTGTTGATTAATTCCGGCCGCTTTCTCTCAACTTTTTGCTTTAATCTCATCAGTTGTTCGCAGTACAGTTCAGAATCGATGGTCCTGCCTGGCGGTAACAGCTCATAATGAATAATGCCCTTCCAATCCCACCATACACACAGCATCACCTTGTTGCGAGTTAACCTGGGTTTCGCCACAGTCTGTGAAGCCTGACCGGCCTTTGACCGCGATCTTTTTCGCACGTTCTTGTCGTACGTGATCCACGTTTCATCACCAGTTATCAGCTTCTTCAAAAATGGTTCGGTTTCATTACGTCGTAATAAAGAATCACAAATGAGTACACGGTTCATTAGGTTTCTTTCAGTGAGCTCATGAGGCACCCAAATATCGAGCTTTTTTGTGTACCCAGCTTTTTTCAAATGCGCCAAAACCGTTTTGTGGTCAATTCCCAGTTCTCCAGCTACATCGTAACTACTAATATGCCGATCTTGCTCCACTTTTTCAAAAATGGCATCAATTTTGTCCGTAACATTCATTCATATTCAAATCAAAATTTCCGGATTGAAAACGCTTAAACCAAATTTGCGCTACTCTCACAGATACTGCATTAGGTCCATAAACAACACAAATTTTTTCGCGGATGGTGTTGCATTTTTACCCTTTTGTAGTAAAATTTTAAAATGTATCGAATTTCTTCATTAGATTCACTCATTTTAACAATAAGAAAAACAAATGAAAATCACACATTTTCCTAATTTGAATTTGGAATTGTCTTCTTTAAAAGTAAAACTTTTTAATGATACCAAAACCAGCCAGATACAAATGGTATAGCCAAAGAGATCTTATTACAAGTTCATACATACTATATGCGAAAAGACTTTTTCCCCAACCTATTATATACTGAATCTCAGCCAAATCAGTCAATAGTTTTTCCGTAAAAGCATAACAAACAGAGAGACAAACATATTTTTATCCCGGAAACCATACCATTTTTCGGGATAAAAAATATCCTGCGTTCATCCTCGGCATCATATATATATATATATATATATATATACTGAGTTTCAGCCAAATCGGTCCAGTAGTTTTTCCGTGAAAACGGAACAGATAGACGGACAGACGGGCAGACAGACAGAGAGACAGAGTTACTTTCGCATTTATAATATTAATAGGGATTATTAGTTAGTAAATTCGGTGTTACTGTATCCGATCAGTGGTCGTCCAATACAGACGTTTAAATGAGTTAGTTACCCTGAACAAGAATGGGGTCGGCCAGTCTGGCTACGTTGGCATCCAGCCTAACGACGAGCACGGGCGCATTCTATGGCGCGAGCGCTGCTAACTACCGAGTAGCAAACTTGCTAACCAACAATCAAAGACAATACAAAATGACTCTTATTTGATTTAGCGAGGGTATCTTTGTGTTATACATCAATATTGTATAAAATTTTTGTTACAAGAATTTATAACTAAAGATCTTTTTGTTCCATATCCTACTGCGAAATTTGTATTTGCAGATTATAATAAGGTTGCAGGTATACGCCTATACTATTATTGGCTATTTGACACATTTTATAACAAGTGCTAAAACTTTGTAGGTACCAAAGAAAGAGCGTGTGTTTAAATAAATACCTTGCTATTTATCTTTTTTTCATTTTACTCAATAAATAATTTGAATTACTGTTTAAACAACAATAATAATTAATTAATCAAAAACTGATTGAATCGTTAAAATTATAATTAGTATTTCACCACAATAGCAGGCTATATCATGTCCATACAGCTCAGCCGAATTGTAAGTCTGCGTCTGACGCCAATTAACGAAGTTCTTGCGACAACTCGAAAGGCTACAATTGACTACACAGTTCACATTCTTAATAAAAAACATAAATAATACTACTCAAAAACTATCAATATCCTAAAACTATTATTCCCATTAAAGTAATTTTACACATTGTTAAAAAACAAAACTGCATAGTACAACGGGAAGCTGCAGGGCTTCAGTTCCCCGTTACAATCATGATTTCGTAACGTTGTGCACCCATATAAAGCCAGGAGGTTGTAACTTTTGTATCATGATAAAAATCAGGTATCTCTGTTCATTGAATTAACAAGTACACCATTGTAATTACTTACCAGAATGCTCTCCACACGGAGAAGCCTGCCGCTTGTAAAGGCAGACTGACAGCTAAACCTTCTGGAAAGTTTTGTATTCCAATACCTAGCGCCAGATTCCTATAGACAAAGAAATATTCACAGTTACACTAAAATCAAAAAAATAGGCCAAGTGCATATCTCTATCTAGAGTCTCCTTACTCTGTATCGAATTGAGGAGTTTAGAGCCTCGAGGTTTATGTATATCAGTCCACGCACACTGAAGGGTTGCCGTAAATGTGACAAGCATACATTGTTTTCATCATTTGGGTACAAAACCATAAGGTCTTTAATCAAAAATACCCTTGAAACTACTGAAGAGATATTGTTTAAACCAATTCTGGTTGAAATTAATTTTGAAGTTCTACAATCCCAAATTTTTACCGATTCTTTTATTTGGTAGATCAAAAGGGGTAGGGAGGTTCCATTTTTACGATTTAGTAGCAAATATCTTCGCAGTTCATGCAATGTGCCTGTGGAATGCGCTACCTTTGAAAATCAGGCGTGCCCAGTCTCTTCAGGCGTCCAACGGACTCGTGAAGGATTATTACCTCGGGCTCTAAAGTCAATTATAACATCTTTATCTCTCCCATATTTACGTAATTCTATACGTATATACTATATATGTATTCGTCTTATTTCTGTCTATTATACTTGCCATTTCAAAATTTTATATATATACTTTTTTATTCTAGTTATATTGCAAAACCCACATGATACACAATTTTTTTCTAATCCATCCTAAGGTTGTCTGGAAGAAATTGCTGTTTGTGATAAAATATATATTCTATTCTATCTCCCCATCTATTTACATAAAAATATCGCCAAGACTTTTTAAGATCAAAAAATCGTTTAAGGACATCGCACATGACAATGAAAAAAATTCAAGCCTCTGTTGCATGTACAGTGGCTATCCTTAATATTAAGTTGATTCGAGGTGTTACCATCGTGTAGCACGATAATCTGCATTCTGCACTACACCTGCTTAACAAATTTCATCCATATGGTAGATCCAGCAGTTTCTAATAAAAATGACTGTGATATACAAAGACAGGCGGACAGATGGATGAACAGACAATAACGAAAACATAAGGGTTTCGTTTTTGCCAAAAATGCTGGCGGAAACCTAAAAATCGGCCAGTGCTAGTCAGTTTATGCACATTAATAAATAAAGGTGACGAACGTCCACTGTTTGTGTTATTTGGCTACGGAAACATAAAAAAAGTAATTACCTAATACGAAAATAACCACCTCATATCTAAAATAATACTCAATGGACCTCATTCAAAGCTACTTAAAAGAAGGTTTGATTAAGTATAAAGTAGTTTAAAACCGACTTTAGAAGTAACTTAAACAGCAAAATTTTTATTTTGCACCGACTTCATGATGTTCCAGAAAATATTTATTATTTTCTTTTTAGTTATTTCTCAAGCTAGGTTCTGTTTTGCTAGAAATTTGTTATCGTTGAAAGTACTTATCTAACGAGACCCCTCAAGACACTTTTTTTTACAACGCTCTGTTACATGTAGTGCGACTTCCTCCAGAAATAATTGTTGTGAAAATTACTGTAACATAATATACATAGACAGACAGACGGACATATTGGTTTATAAGGGATCCGTTATTGCAAAATCGCTACGGAAACCTAAAAATGAGAACAGAGGAACCATAAAGACTCTCCAGACATAATTAGCAAGTACAAAAAATTACAATGTATTAGAATACATAGTTTTGCAACTCCAGAACCAGAATTAGTAAAGTGTGTCCCTCACCTAAATGTGGAGGTATGTTAAACAATACTAATGAATTTTCATAGTAACCCTAACAGTTCTAAAAAGTAGGAAATTTCCATAATCCTTATACACTTCTCAAACTATGGATTAGATAAAATGACGTTAATTTAAATGATATTTCAACAGAAAAGCTTCCCAACAATTTTATCAGAAAACGAATTGTAATTTTTTTTATTGTGAACCAGTGTTATTCTGTAAAAGAACGTTTGCAATTGTACCAAAGATTATAATGGACATGTGCCGATGCCGTTGCCGACATTCCTCGCGATGAAAGCCTCTCCCCGCCCCCGCCTGCCACCCTCTCGGCTAGCCCCGCTCTAGGAATGCGTCTAACTGTACAAACTACAGCCTCCGTCACCGTTAAACTAAACTGTACTTATGGTGCTGCTCAAATTGACCGCTCGCGCAATGTTACGTAATTGTTATAGAAATATTTGCATTTCACATTTATTACGCTACTATTTCATATCTTAGGATATGATTGCGTAAAAATCGGTATACTCAGCTAATGACAGAAATAATAGGAAAACATATTAAGCTCAAACATTTAGAACCATATTTCAAAGTGATCACTTTTTTAAATAGACAAAGTGAACTCGACAGTCGCTAAATCTTGTGATTCCAACGCTATATCATAGGATATTTTATTTTTATTATTATCCTAAATAAGAGTTCCATAACCAAAGAGCAAAAACGAAATCTTTGTATTTCCGTCAAGTCAAATCTTTTTTTTTAACGAGAGGTAATTCACTGGCTACTGTTATTACCACCGGAGTCGGGGATACCCACTAAATTCCCGAGCGTCTTCATGCTCTTTAGTGTGAGGCGGTTTTCAACGCGCCCCACGGGAGTCAAGGAGTTTAAACGAGGGGAAATCCGTTTGTGGACTGTTCACCGCGGGTGAAAAGCGGTGGGAAATGTAGCATTCGCCACGTTGGGGTGATACTAGCAGTGCAAGCAAGAAATGCTATTACCACCCGAGTCAGGTATACCTACTAAAACCTCTCGGTGTTCAGTCCTTCGCTTTAATGTTAGGACTACGGCCCTACGGGTGCATGGTCTCACCACTCCATGAGGCCCTTTTTTTATACAGGGGAAATTCGTTTGAAGACCGTGAGCCGCGCGAGGGGGAAAGGTCGCGGCCCGTGTGTGGGATTCGTCAGGTCGGGGTGGCACTAGCACCCGACTTATAGTATGAGATGCTATTGCCACGCCGCGGTTAGGGATACCCACTAAAACCCCTGTCCGATCCCGAGCGTCCTTTGTCCGGGCTGTGGGCTCGCTCGCGCATTCACCATCAGCCCGGACGGACGACGGCCGGCCCCTTTGCGGGCTGGCCTCACCATTTGTTAGCCGGAGATCTGGGTCTCTCCGGCTCCTCTAGCTCACACTCCATGAGGCCCTGGCAGGTCGCGTCGAACCTATCCTTACTTAAATATTATATAGGCGAATGTGAGTTTGTCTTGTGACGATTTCATGCTTTAACTAAGCAACAGATGGTCACAAATTTTGCATACACGTTTTCAGGCGTATACGAGAGACATAGGGTACCTTTCATTCATGTTCCCAAAGAATAGATGAACATAGCTGAAAATATGGCACACCAATCGTGTTTTATTAGCGCCACCGATACTATTCACTAACAAATACGTAATAAAGGCAACAACAATAACAACGCCGTAATTTTAATGTGTTGCTCTCAATGTTACCTTCGCTAGATAGCGTTACCGGTATTATCAATAGGTGTTTTAAAATCAAGTTTCACATTTTATGGATGATAATATGACCGCCTGATGACATACTCGTACATATCCTTTTTTTATAACGTTGGGGAATGCATTTGCGCACTATCTCTGGGCCCGGGAAGAGGGAACCGGAGGGTTTATGGGACTTCCAACGGCCAGTCTTCCACCGTATCTACAAACAGGTAACAGAAACCTCAACCAAATTGTAAGATTTTGACTGGCGTCTAAAGAGAGTCTTTGTGGTAACAGACAAATGCTCAAAATTAATTGAGTTTTTAGCACAAACAACCCTTTTTTAGTAAAATAATAATTTGCAATTTTTGCACACTTTTAACCGAATTTTTATTATTAAAACTAGAGCAAAACAATTACACCTCAAATTCCTAGCAAAACCATCAAATTTTGAACATCAATGGTCGGTTCCTATAACTTAATATTTATTACCTTACCCCCTTACCACGGGTTGAATTTTGAAATTATTTCTATGACGCTTATGTCAAATTTTAACCGATAGTTAGGAAATGAACGGTAGGTAAGATATAGGAACCGGCCATAAATGTCACATAAATAGATGTTCATCTGTGATACATTTTTCGGGATATGAATATTGTAATCCGATTATTAAAAATTAATTTCGCATGCGATTAAAATGAGTTAACCACAATTATTGGGTGTAAATGTAACGGTAACCGACGGGAGATCGAACCCCCAGCGATATGGAAGGGGCCTGTCTGTTGAAGTAAGACGCTTGCGTGCGCCCACCTGCCAGCGTTGCGGCACTGGTTAAGCTGTTTTCTCACAACGCTGACTGATAGAAGGAACATCTGTTGATTTTAGTGGGTACCTATTCAAAAGTCGCCACACTACCTCGATGTTTGTCCCCGAGAAATCGGATATACATAAAGCAATATCACTTCGCAAAAAAAAAACTCAACACGAGCCATTTTGGGCATTTTATCAATACCCGAGTCAAACGGTCAGGAGAACTTATGTAATTTTTTATAGTGGGTACAACAGTCAGTGAGGCTAATCTGCTTCCTGAACACAGTTGTGTTCCCTATGGACATTTGCAACAAAGTTGTTTAACAACATGCTACTATACTAAATTAGATGAAATTTTAATACACCTTTTACAATAAAATCCATATCGTAGATGTGTAGGAAAATCTTCACTAGAGGTTATTTCAAATCTTTGACGTACACAAGAAAAACGTTATATTTTTAGAATTACTAAAAAACTACACGAAATTACAAAAAAGACGATCATAACGGGATACTCAAGAAAACTTACAACTAAAAGTACTAATAGCGACGTAAACGGAAGCCTCGGTAATTCCTGTTAAAATGGTTAACTTAATAAACATGCATGCCGACGCGGAACCTTTGAGCTCGGTGAAAGCTGTCCCGCTACGAGCTGTGCAAGTGCTGACAAACCACCTACCAATTCTGTTAAAATCCTCACGGTACAAAGAACAGCCTCGGCCGTGCATTTCTTATTGAACTCTTTAGCTAAACATGTATCACGTATCTTGCTTTTTACGCAATGTCTAAAATATGTGTATGAACAATTTGTTTGTTTACTCTAGGGCTATATATATGAATATATATATACTGAGTTTCAGCCAAATCGGTCCAGTCCAGTAGTTTTTCCGTGAAAGTGTAACAGACAGAGTTACTTTCGCATTTATGATATTAATCGGGCTAATGAAATGTTAATGTCATATGACGCTCAAAAGTGGCCACGCAAATTTTTTATTCGAAGCTAAGTACTAACTCGAATTCAAATGGTTAAAACATAAAATTTACAAGCGAGTACAAATAGGTAATAAAAAAACAGTCTTATTGTCGTCAAATAAAGAAAGAATTTATTCAAGGCAAAACAAATACACAATATTTTACGCCTAGGTACGTAAACAAATACGAGTAGCTATATACGAGTAGGAGTCTATGAAAAATTATAGATGTACTAAATCTTATTGGGTCCTTGCAATATTAAAACTATACCTACATGAAAACTTTTGTTATATAAATTTTTATGTGTCATCCGTAGCCGTTGTGGCTAAAACGGAATCCTTATGTTTTCGTATTGTCTAATCGTTGGTCTTAAGCGCTTGTATAGACAGCAGCACTCATATGCGTCGCCACCACACGGTACTCTCTGTGAGTTTCTATTTATGCGAGCGAACGGCGCGCGGCGGCGTAGTGACGGTGTCGTGTACACACGTTCTTATATGGTACAGCAATTTTTTTCGGTCACTGCTGAGTCTAGATCGATGACATTTAACAGAAAGTTAAAATTTACATGGGCTACATAGTGGAGTAGCAAAGCTGTGAAATAACTAAAAATCAGAAGTACCCGCCATATATGAAGTTGAAAACGGATTTTGAATGTACATAGATAATCATTTGTTGTGTCGTTAGTCAGAGCTTGAAAAATTATGCAAAGTTCTTTAATGACTTTTTATTCAATTATATAGATGGCAGGATTTTCGATTTCAAAATAATTAAGATTGCGACCTCTTCTAACTTTTAAACTAAGAACTGAAGAATTCTGAAACTTTTAATTAGTGTATGTTCATATAATGAACACTTAACGCGTGCTTACAATTACTCGAATTTTGTTTAAGGCATAGATACAGTCGCGGTATGAATAGGTTCGTCACCTTAAAGTCGACTTTTGCTTGCTAGAGTACAAGAAACAGTACTGCCAACAATTTAATAAATGTTACGTTTATAAAATATAGAAACAGAAAAAAGAAAACTGCAAAATTGACAATGACAGACACTGAGATTAAGAATAAGAATCAAAGAGGATATAATCACTACGCTTATCATAACTAGTAAAACCAACAAAAAGGTTTTACATCTCTAAACAATCTTAGACAATATAGAAAATCACACAAATTTGGTCATAGTAATTTTAAACTTTATTGTCAATCAATTAAACATAATTTTCTGTGGAACAGTCTGTTCTGTGACTTAGTTTGAAAAAGTAACATGTGCTCGCGGAATGTTAAATGAATCAATTTGAAAACTGGCGAACCTTTTCATACCACGACTGTACAAATGCTAGTAACGTATGCTAGTAAGCTCTCATCATTTAAACATACTCTTTCTTACACGTAATGATAATGTTTTCGTGACTTTCCTACAACACGTGCAGCGGCATACATATAACTAGGATTTGCCCGCGCCTTCGTCCACGCTGGACAGGTAACGTAGATTAGTTATTTTGCCAGTATTTAAATTCAAAAGGTATTTTCGGCAGGTCAACAGATTTTTTTTGTATGAAAATAGTCAATCAATAATGAATTCCGAAGATTCCTATAAAATCCCGGGGTAAGTAATATTACTAAACCATACAAACTACATCTGTTCTATTAAAGATGTCTAATAAATATAGCAACTGTCATATTATGCAAGTCCTAATGTCACGTGGTTTCGAAGTTAGGAAATATAAAAAGTCCCGGATTGTAAGGTTTTAGTATCAATTGGATTCGAATCAGCTAATTTTTATGTATATTACCCACTTTAAAACACTCCCGGGAAAATTCCCGCGGCATTCCCGGAATATAAAGTATCGTATCACTTGAAAAGGGACTTGAACTATCGTTATAGTGAAATCGTAATCGAAATCGATCGAGCGAATATTTAAGTAATCTAACTAATTTAAACCATTACCGGGAAAATTCCCGAGACAAAAAGTATCGCAGCATCTAAAAAAGAATGTAAGCTATCGTTTTGGTGAAAACTGTGTCAGAATTAGCTAATTTGTATGCCCCGAACAACCTCAAACTGCTCCCGGGAACATTCCGAGGATAAAAAGTTGCGCAGAATTTAAATCTAAGCATTTGCTGTCGATCAGCGAAAACCGCATCGAAATCGGCCTATTAGTTTTTTACGTAAATCCCGAACAAACAGACAAATCTAAAAATAATGCATCGTGTTCTTCATTGTTTATATAGTCTATTCCAGTTGTTTTTTATAAATAGCTTCAATGTACAGACACGGCATATTTACAATTTTATAATATTATATATGTTTCTTAACAGTTATATTTTCTCATTAAATTTTCCCCAAATAGACGCAGTAGTTTCCGAGACACACAGACATAGACGAACATAATGATTTTATAAGGATTTTCCTTTACAGCCGAATTACCAACGGTACCTTAAAAATAAACTAACCAGACTTCATCTGTGACGAAAAGAAAATATTCATACTGCCGCTACCTAGACGATACAATCACACTCTCTGTATTATTATATTTCGGTCAGTTATCAATTTTTTTAAATTTTAATTCAGCACACATACCCCTTTCGTGTGTCAAGAAAGGGAGCTCTTGTCCTAGATCACCAATACAGACTATATAATAGGTTGGGGAAAAAGTCTTTTCGCATATAGTATGTATGAACTTGTAATAAGATCTCTTTGGCTATGCCATTTGTATCTGGCTGGTTTTGGTATCATTAAAAAGTTTTAATTTTAAAGAAGACAATTCCAAATTCAAATTAGGAAAATGTGTGATTTTCATTTGTTTTTCTTATTGTTAAAATTAGTGAATCTAATGAAGAAATTCGATACATTTTAAAATTTTACTACAAAAAAGGTAAACATGCAACACAAGCCGCGAAAAAAATGTGTGATGTTTATGGACCTAATGCAGTATCTGTGAGATTAGCGGAAATTTGGTTTAAGCGTTTTCAATCCCGAAATTTTGATATCAAAGATGCATGTCGCTCTTGTCGCCCTGTTATGGACAAAATTGATGCCATTTTTGAAAAGTGGAGCACGATCGGCATATTAGTAATTACGATGTAGCTGGAGAACTGGGAATTGACCACAAAACGGTTTTGACGATTTGAAAAAAGCTGGGTACACAAAAAAGCTCGATATTTGGGTGCCTCATGAGCTCACTGAAAGAAACCTAATGAGCCGTGTACTCATTTGAGATTCTTTATTACGACGTAATGAAACCGAACCATTTTTGAAGAAGCTAATAACTTGTGATGAAAAGTGGATCACATACGACAAGAACGTGCGAAAAAGATCGTTGTCAAAGGCCGGTCAGGCTTCACAGACTGTGGCGAAACCCGGGTTGACTCGCAACGAGGTGATGCTGTGTGTATGGTGGGATTGGAAGGGCATTATTCATTATGAGCTGTTACCGCCAGGCAGGACCATCGATTCTGAGCTGTACTGCGAACAACTGATGAGATTAAAGCAAAAAGTTGAGAGAAAGCGGCCGGAATTAATCAACAGAAGGGGTGTGGTTTTTCACCATGATAACACTAGACCTCACACATCTTTAGCCACTGAGCAAAAATTACGAGAGTTTGGCTGGGAGATGTTAATGCATCCGCCGTATAGTCCTGACCTTGCACCTTCAGATTTTCACCTGTTTCGGTCTCTGCAGAATTCCTTAGGCAGTGTCAGGTTAACATCACGAGAGGACAGCCAAAACCACTTGTCGCTGTTTTTTGATCAGAAGCCCCAAAATTTTTATAGCAATTGGATCACGTCCCTGCCTACAAGATGGCAAAAAGTTATCCAATAAAATGGCACCTACATACTTTAGTCAAATGTAAATAAACTTTATACAAAAACCTTTTGAATTTTTATATAAAATGCGAAGAAACTTTTTCCCCAACCTAATAATACAAAATTTACTTATTTTCTAATATTTGTATATTATTACTACTGGGTTTTCTACTTAATACCAGTTATCGTATTAGAAGAATACTCGCTGGGGAACAGGGCTGTCTTTTCTCGGGGGTGCATGGTGGCCAGACGCAGGGACGTAGGGGGCGCAAGCCGATTGACTTGAAATAAAGTTATTAAATAACACCGCCATGACTTCAATTTTCACTGACGACACCCCATAGAACAGTCAACTGAAAATAATGTCAACCCTTAGCTATATAGCTATGCCATTCATATGTATGACAGCCAGCCTTAATTTTCATTTCTTTCGTGGCTTTACTACACCAATGTGAAATGTCATATAGATCACACCGTCCTGTAAAATTTCATACTTATAGAAGCAGTAGTGTCTTAGAAAAATGATTGTTGCATACAAAGACAGGTGCACGAATATAACGATTTTATAAGGTTCCGTTTTTGCCAAAATGGCTAAGATAGGCAGCCGGCAAGGCGGGCGCAAGCTGATTTTTGCACCCCGGCGTCCAATATGCTTAAGACAGCCCAGCTGGGGAGTGTGCACCACAAAAGCAGTTTTTCTAATTTAATGCGTATATCATGCAATAATTACGTATGGAAGCTGTAGGAAAGCATCGCGAGGAAACCTGTACAACGAAATAATGGATGTATGAAACCTGGCAATGCACCATGCATAAGTCTAGGGAGTATACCATTCGCTCCCTTTAAAAAATGGAAGGTTCGAGTCCAACAGTTGGATGTTTAAAAGATATTACTATTACAGGCGATTTCGCTAGCGTGAGCTTTGGTTCTGTCCCATTGAAAATATTACATTTCTGTTCATTCTTGGACTCTACCTAGTACCTATACATTCCAATCATCATAATATCGATTTATATATAAAGCATTGAAAATATAACATACATGTGATAATAATAATAGTATAGATTAAATTTATACAAAATAAATAAACCTACCCATACATTTTTGAAATTGTAACTTAAATTAATATTAATTTTTATAGATGATTTACTGACGATATTGGTAACTCAAATGTTGCAGTTGTTGAATGACAAAGTTATATGTATTACCAAATATCTAGAGATGTTTCAGAAGTGAACGGAGTTACTGTGACTCCGGATACATCCGAATTCCATTTATTATATCACAGACGAATCCATTTCACTTTCCGACCAACCCGGAAGTGAATTCCTAAGCACGAACATACGGTGCGGTCAAATTTTCAAAAACGCAAACGATAGGCAACCTTACGTCTTAATACATAAAAACAGATATTGCGATCACAAACACTTAGAGACAGGCACGAAATGCCGAAGCGGATGTGCACGTTCCCAGGCGCTATTCAAAAATTCAACTTAATTTACGAGCGTTAAAGTGTAAATTGTTGTGATGGTTTGAGAAACAGTCGCGAAAGTAGTGGCAACTTTCACAGCACGATGGGGGCGCAAGAGGCGGCCGCGCGGGGCCCTGCCGACGGCCCATTGACGACACCGTGACCTACATACTGCAACTCCATTCATGCTGCGGCCTCGCATCGCGATGCGCACACGCAGGACTCTTGCCACTGATAATGTGACACCGGATTTTCCATTGGCCAATTGCACAACCGCATGTTGCTAGTTGCCGCAATCGGACCTACACTGCTCACCGAGGTCGGACCACCATCACTACACTTGTTCAATTAGAACCTGCTATAGTTACCACGCATTATCAAACAGGTCTATTTACTTTTCATCTAGTCTAGGCGAATAGGATAAAGCACTGATAACATTCGACGAAAAATAACATTATGCTACACAGCATAATAGTTTCTCGAAATATTTAATACTAGTATAGTACAGTTTTAAAAGAAAATGCCAATGCTATTACGAAATTCAAAGGAATAGAACTAGTTACATATGCGAGTTTCAAATAATTAGAATTTAATCGTGAAATAATTCAGTTTTACTAGTGTCTTATGATGTATCGATTCAACCTTGACAATTGGCAATAATAGAATTGTCGATAAGTTTATTCGTGGCTAGTGAATATGCGGTGGTAGAGAATTGGCAATACAAGGTGGCTGTACTAGATGTGGGGGCACGCGGAGGCAGCGGGCCGGGGCGTGAGGGGCTAGGGGGGAAGCGCCGGCTGCCAGACAGCGGGGCTCCGCATGGGAGGTTAACAGCAGCCTCTTGCACCGCTCGGTGTTCACGGGCGTACCGTCGCGACAGCCTCGCACGTTGCCTGCTCCACTTTGATTAAAATTGCATATTAACAAGCATCACTACATAAGCAGATGTACATACATAAAACATAGCTGCAATCAGTCAATTTTAGATTCAAAACAAATTGCTTAATACAATATGATATATCTATCATTCGTCTACTCATTCATTTATTAAACGACTTAGAGGTTTCAAATGCACTATTCTTTCCAGGAGAACATGATTCAGATGTACAGTCTTAATAGTGCTGACAACAATGGATTTATTTACACACTTATAAAAAAGAAAATGTTTTATACGGCCAAGTAAAAAAGACCTTTCAACAAAATCTTATTTAAAATTGAACATTTTACTTCTTAAACCCAGCTTCAGCTAAATTGTCTTTAGCTGAGACGGAACAACGCAGTTTTTGTGCAACTCGAAAAGTCACTTAATACTACATAAATAAATTGTTTATTTAAATATTTCCCACATTACATAATTAGTGCTAAACATAAACAATATTCTTCTAGTATTGTTCACTTTTAACCATATTTACATAATTTTTTTTTACTAAAGTCAATCCCTTCATACTTTTTGTCTAAAATTCCATTTAAAGCTATCGATAAATCGAAGGTCATAGATATATTACGGAGGCAGCTCAACCAGAACACAAAAAGGAATAAAATTAACTGATGCAACACCTCAAAAACAAAAGCCCATAACAAAACCAGTTATATTTAGCGCTTATATTAAACAAAAGCATTCGTGTTGTTAACGATCGCTTATCGTGCAATATTCTGCAGGATGGATGGCAAGACCTGGAAAGTGTCAGGATTTCTAGCAAAAAGAAAGTCTTAGTAATATTATTATCTACTAACTTATAGCACGCCATTTTTATCATACCCTTTGATGGCCGATTCCTATATCTGACTATTCATTCACTTGCCCTACCATCGGTTGAATTTTAACATTACTTGGTATGGAGCTTATGTCAAATTTTAGCCGATAGTAAGACAAATAAGCGGTCGTTGAGATATAGGAACCGGCCCTGAATCATAAAAGACATTAAAAAGACCGTTGTTTGTTCCTAGTCTAGTATTACAGTCACAGTTCAACATGTATGCAATTACTGTGGAAGTGGATTTAAAAAGAACTAATTTTTTGCTAACTTTCGATTGCCATTTGAAATTAGAAATGTTTATTGTATGTGTCATCATAGCATTATGGCGTTTACAATAATTGAATAATAGAATAAGTGGCAAGTTTCAGACTCCTTGCGCAATTTCATTCAGTGAGCGCCAACATTTAACAAGCCAATGCGACAACACTCGCGAACTTCCAATGATAATGTGAAAGTTGATATTATATAATACTTGGTTAACATTAAAAGGTTGTAAAGAATTCGTGACGGACATTGTAAATTATTTTATTTGCAGGCCATTAAATAAGCAAAGCAAGGGATATAACAACTTTATAAGACTTGCGCTTGTTCTATCTATCGGAATACCTATAGTCCCAAACTATGTCTTAGCATTATTATTTTTTAAACACCACGTCCTGTAGTATACAATCTCAGTTTAATATAGTAGTAACCTTTCGGAGACCAGAAATATAAGAACTCGTTTAATTCTCATAGACGCGAATGGGAAAGTTATCTATTTAAATTCCTCGTTTTTTTGTTTAAATATGAGAAGAACGCTCGGAATGTAATATCTATTGAATGAAAGAGCAATTAATAATCAACATTCGAAAGCGTAAAAGATTACACGAGAGCCGACGAATTCCTTCGCACGGCCGGTGTTCGTGGTCGGACGCGGGCGGAGCCGGCGACCATCAATAGCAGGACATTAACCAACAATGCGGGACAGATGGAAGCATCAATAACTTAACATTGATTGCCAAACAAAATTTACACCGCATCTTGATCGCTAACTGTAAAAAGACATCATTAAAATGACTAATCAAACGGCCGAGTTTCAAGAATTTAGTAAATGTTATTTCTATGCGCCGGTATTTATTGAGGCATTTATTGAAATTATGCGAAATGAAATTAATTCTTATAATATATACAAAAATTAAAGTCTGGTCGCTTTGGAGAAGTGGAAGGTTTTCACTGACCGGTTCAACTAAGTGGCCGATCAACCTTGGCTTTCGCAGCTATACGCCGGTGTTTGATGTGCGTTCTGATCGCCCTGCAGCAGGCAGTCAGTACGTTTTCATTCCCATCATTAAAACTAGTATAAAATTATAAATAAGAATATTTCTCATTCTACTACAAAAAATAACTCTTGTTTATTTTAAAACTAACATGTTACCACAACTTTTAACTGTTTGAAATATGAACAAACTCTATAGGTGAAAGAAATGTACATAAACTATCGAAATAATAAGGACTAAAGTTAATAGCACTAACTAGGTCCGTATTCTACGAAAATGCTCCTGTGTAAACTGGCACTTGAGACGATAGCCCGTTAAATTTAAAACGTACTTTCCAATGTACGAAGCGTCACAAGGCCGAGCGACATTAAAATTTTACCGATTATATATTTGGGTTTTTTGTCCGACTACTGTTCTAGAATACAGTCTTAGTTTCGGGATTTTCCGATTTGTCATTTGCCAACGCACATGTTACACAAACATTATGCAGCAGACGCATTCATTATCAAATATTGGTTTCATCTCTACGAAATGAGCAATAAGAAAAATAATAGAATTTGTAGGCACAACAACAACTAAGTAAACACTTTCAGTTTATGTACTTTATAGGTACCTATTAATTAAATGACAATGATTATATCAAAAATATTACGATATCACTCTATACTTCTACACAGTTCTATAACTGTGTAGAAGTATAGAGTGATATATATAAGTTTCTTGATTCATCAAAAAACTATGTAAACATCGTGGACGCGTAGTGAAGAACAGCGTCTGTGATAACATTCCCTCTAACTCTTGCTCTAAACTGGACATTTGATGATTATAACACCTGCCTACTAGCGGTAACTAATAGAGTCATCATGAGATTAAAGCCAGAAGTAGACATGCCAGCAACTATGCGTACTTATGGTTCAACGACTTTCTTCGCTTCTGAAAATTTGCGTATTTACGGTGACAGACGAGCGAAGCACGTATATCGCCCCCTTTTTTTTAACGAGGAGAAATCCACTTACGGACTTCTCACCTTCTACCTCACTTGTGGGGATCACGGGCGTGTGGAAACTCGCCGGCCTGATCCTTCCAGCCGGAATATCCACTAAAACTTCCCATGTTCCTTCCATTCGTCTATAGACAGGGCTGCGGGAAATGGCTATCGCCTGCCCCACGTGGGCCCTGGCAGGCGCTGGCCGAGACGGCCTCGTCCAACGTCTATTTGCCCCATAACTACGTCAATTCCGATAAGGGACTTGATTAGAGGTTTTGACGAGAATTTGAAGAATGGTGTGTGCAGTTTTTTTGACAATTAATAATAGTTTTTTTTAATAATCGCCCGTCGACCCTCGATGTTCTTCGGGGTCTATATAACCTTATTATTACTATATTCACATTAATGAACAATAGTTATAGGAGATTGATTATTTTATATATTAGAATTGTTTGCGTAGAAAATCTTCAACTCTTTAATGAATTTGACTTTTCTAATCGCCAAAATATTTTCATTCTTTGGCATAATCAAAAATCTACAAATTGGATGAGGCTGGAACCTGCCCAGCCTCATCCTATAGCCGATATTAGGTGGTTCATATATGTCTTTCAATTTGGACGAATCAACCAAATTATGCATGTAAGCACAAATTTGAATTATTCAATGTTATTGAATACTGTCCTGTCCTTTCAGTTCTAAGCCTTACAACCAGATTGTACAACGTTAAAATGAATACTTGTCACAATCAAGATACACATACCCTGTGAACCCATTTTAAATAAAAAAACGATAAATAAATCCTTCGATTTGAAAAAGAAACGAAAAACCTAACACCCGTGCTTTTCACCGACACTAGATACGATATTATAAGTTTGCATTAAAAGTCATTGTATGGCGTTAGTTTTTTATTAACTTGCCGGTCATCAAATTTTTGTAAATTAGTGACTAAAAGCCTCATCAAATCTGCGCCTCAAAAAGCAATTTTTATAAATTTCTACAATGTCGAAGAGAAGTGGTCAAACTGAAGTAATTATTGAACTCAATTAGCCTTATATGAATTGCAATAAAATAAGATAACCCTAAATTGTTACAATAAAGTAACATGAAAAGCATTCTCTATTTAAGCTTAAAAGCGTTACAAACACGACAGGAACCGATCCTGAGGTAGCAGCAACAACTTATAACACTAGGGTTTGCCCGTGACTTCATCCACGTTGGAAGGGTAGCAAAGATCACAGTTGTTTCACACAAAGAATTTGAATCAGAGAAAATATTGCATCAGAATCAGAATTTTTCGACCTAGCCTTTTTAAACCGCTCCAAAGAAAATTCCGCCGGATTCTCGGGATCAAAAGTACCGCAGATTTTAAGTCCGAGAATTTGCTGTCGGTGAACGAAATCCACATCGAAATCGGTCAATAGTTTCTACGTGAATCCCGAACAAACAGAAAACACAAGAAATATAAGAACGAAACACTACAATTTTATAATATTACTAGGATATTCCCGCGATTTCGTCCATGCTTGACTTGAAATTCAGTATTTAAAAATGAATGCAAACTATCGTTTTATTGAAAACTCTGCCGGAATAAGCTAATTTTTATGCACCCGAACAACTACAAACCGGTCCCGGGAAAAGTCCCGTGGGGTTCTCGGGATAAAAAATATCACACTTTATGTTACATAAAATTTGCTATCGATAAGTTAAACAATCACATTGGAATTCGGTTTTTTTAAATCTGGCCATTTTAAATTAATGGCAGATAAAATTCCCGCGGGATTCCCAGGATTAAAAGTAACGCAGATTTTTAAGTCTAAGAATTTACTGTCGAAAACCGCATCGAAATCGGCCCCGTAGTTTTTACGTGAATTTCGAATAAACAGACAAGAAATCTAAAAAATTGTACGGTGTTATTCATCGTTTATATAATCTATTCCAATTGTTTTTTTTTAAATAGCTACAATGTACAGACATGGCATGTTTAGAATTTTATAATATTATAGATAGACTAGCTGTGGCTGCCACTTCATACTCGGTGATGGATTTACACTAGGGGCACTAGGGGCTAGTGCCCAGGGAGGCGAAATTTTCGAGGGCGGCAAAATTTGTTGTCAGCAAAAAAAATGTCAACTTTCTGCTATAAAAATAAAAGATTTTCAAAAATTGGGAAGTTATTAGTCTCATGCCAAATCTTAAAAATCCAGTTCTCATTGGATATTTACGTTTTGAAGTCTTTACAGTACATAGACAATAGGGCTGTATTTTTCACGGTGCCCCAAGGCGGCACTTAAGGTAAATTTTGCCCCATTCATACTGTTATAACCGTCCGTTGAAAGGAAATAACAAAAATATAAAGAAACATGATCCTTTCCAAGGATCATGTTCCCATCCTTTTTTGCTCGGCAGATCTCACCAACGGATTCAACCGACAGTCAGTTCATCTCCATTTTCCAACTTGATAGGACCTCTATTTCTTGGACTCAATCTCTGTTTGAATTTCTGTTCATTTTCAATTCCGTGTTTAATTTTAATTCTTAGTTTTGTCCAAAATTTTAATTTATTAAAATAAATAGTGTTTATTCGAAAAAGTTTTTTTTAAACGCACTCCGGAGCTTCCGATATAGCAGTACCCGCGGGCCTTGGAGTTTACAGTCATACTCTCTGAATCTCGTTCGCTGTGCGGACGTTGTTGTTGATATTTGGGTGGCACAATGATCACTTAAATCAACGCTATCAATACAAGAAAAAATATTCGTAGCACAGCTTTTCAAAAGAAAAAGATTGACAATAGTGATGCCACTATAAGAATAAATACAATTTATGTTATCCTAACACACGCAGCACAGGACAACTAACTACACACGCAAAATATCGAAATGAAACATACACGAAAATTTAATTGAAATCCTTTGAGCCGTTTCACAGCCTAGAGTCAAACTTTCAGATCGATATATATACGTAAAAATTTTAAAAACGATCATTTATACTTAGGCTTCGTATAAACAGGTTTTCACCTTAGACAATTAATAAAATCGTCTAAGGTTGTCACTTAAATTTTGTTATTTAAATCTGAAATCATAGTCAAAATCTTTAATTTTATTCATTAGTATATGTATATCAATAATTCATTTTATATCACAAGGGTTAACATGCAAATATGTAGATATTTCTAAGAATCATCGTATATCTCGTTTTAGTTACATAAAGCTTGATCGCATATCAGATTGTTTATAAATTGCACTTAAATATGCGGTGACTAGTTTTGTTTTGTCACGCTTTGGACGATTGCCAAAAATGTCACAATAAGGAGAAAAATGTAAACACAGCCGCATTCTAATTCAAAAATAAGGTCGTCTCGTTTCTCTTGTCCGTGAACGAAACGAGATGTCTAGTCATAATATGACTAGTGCTGTAATATCATGAAACATAAATATTGGGAGTGACAATTACCTAGAAAATTGAGTAATTGCTCGTCAGTCCGCATACAAGGAAATGTTCCCTAGGAGAGACAAACACTTCGTTATTTGGCTAGGATTCCTTAAAAAGCATTTAACAAAAATTCTCAATATCTCAGAAACCCAATGGAAACTATATTAAGTGATTTCACTACATGACCTTCCTATCAACGTTCATCTATGTAGATCCAGTAGTTTCCGATAGAAATTACTGTGACAGTTATGACACACAGACGGCACGAACATGTCGATTTCGGTTTTGCCGAAATGGCTAATGAACTGTAAAAACATAACTTTTATAAATCCTACATATTTAGATAGCACAATAGGTATTTCTTCTCTTCGCTTTATGAAGTTATTTTATTAAATTTTTTTTTAAATCTCATCTTATTTCTTTTGCAACTAAAATAGAAAGGTTTATTTAATACGAACAAAATTATCTAAGAATTTAATTAAGTTCTGTTTATCGTGAATTAAAAAGGATAGTAGACACTTTATCTATAGGCATATAATCGTGTATTTCGTTGCAAAAATTGTTCTAAGATAGGTCATAAGAGGAGCTGTGTAGCCAATTCTATAGGACAGGAGAAGCTTGCTGATCTAACGCAGGTATGCTTATGGGAAACATCTTTATCACTCATTCATCGCGAGCTGCAGGGTGGGTATCCATGATGGATTACACTTGATGTAAACAAAATCCCACTTATAATAATTATGTACCAATTTATTTATTCACACAAATTATGACTGACGACAATTTAGTTCAAAAAGTAAACAGACAGAGTATGAAGTCTAGTACCTATCGACAGGGTATTTCTGTTAATGGTTTTTAAAAATCAAATTGAAACGTTTAGTGCATTAAGTTCATCTCTTTAGTACAGATCATTAGGTATTCAATTTACAAGTTTGACTGTATGAATATTAGCATTTAAAGTCAGTAATAGTCTTAAAATCCTTCGCCGTTAATGTTATTCGTAAAGGTGTCGATGGCTTGTAAATCTTTTCATGTATACCTAATTTAGCAACAATCACTTAACGACCCTTCGTCAATCACCTGACAAATGCAAATGAATATGATGTCATGAATGGTTTCATATTTATATCTACAACACATTCAAAAGGCGCCATGGCGGATTTCCTTCGGCATAAATGCAACATTCCGCACGAGCCTTTATTCTTAGTCAGCTTTCGTGTTAGTCAGCTACGACATACTCTTCTAGCTGCACCGTTAAAATCAGCTTAGAATACTTATGTCAACAGCCAGTTTGTCACACATTGTGTTACATACAGACAATATTATGTGATTGGTAACATTTCTCATAATCTAAATAATAGGTATTAAAATGTAAATGTGGGTTTATTTTCCATGTTTACGATTCTCTATGAGAACGGATCTTAATGAGTTTGGTATAAATTCTTTAAAAATCAAAGATAAATGTGGAAATTCTTTCCGGCTATGGAACCTTCAGTTTATTTAAACAAGGTCACAAGGAAAGCTTTGGTCACTCGATGAATTTAAGTAACTTTATTAAACTTAATAGAAAAATATAAAAAAGTATGATTTAAAAACGAACAATTTTACCGCTTAAAGCGATCTCTTCCAAAAAACCCGTCTAAAATTTACTACCTTATTAAGTGTATTAATAATAATTGTATTTTTAGTGCCTGTATTAGTTACTAAGGAATAGGCAACTACATGGCTAAAAAGTGCGGATGTTGCAGCATGACGCCTGCATGCATGGATGACATATAAGGCCGCCGTTTGATAACACTTAATGAGATTGAAATTGCTGAAAGGCAATGTATAAAAACTGCATTTTTATAATACAAAGGTAGGAGGAAAATTCAGAAGCAAATATTGATCAAATGCGTGCTCAAAAGTGCAAAGTTCAGTAGAGGTGACGAGGTGACGATGATCAATCGTTTCTATGGGATGGCTGCAGTATCCTAAAAATTATTTAATTAAAAATAAGCCACATCTGAAATGTACTGAATGTTCAAAATAATTTTCGATGAAAGTATCTATGTTCTAATAAACCCTTGATTTTTTTCTTAATTTTACGCCCCGTAGGTCAGAAGTTGTAGGAACGGAGGGGGAACTATTTATGTATATATCTTTGGAAGCGAACATATCAATCACCATTACCATTATTACTAAAAACATCGTTACGACACTAAGACTTTTCTAACTAAACCCATTTTTTATAGAAAACACCCCTCGATTATTATTATATTTTTTTTTATTTTAAACTTTTAAGTTACATATATGGTATCCTTAATAAGGTAGCTTGTCGAATGCAAAAACGATAGCTATGTGAAACGGTAGCGTATTTAGAAAAGTTGTCAAGTGCAGCTCGAAGCTAATTTATATACATGAACTTATCAACATCAAATAAATGCCGTCAAATTTCACTAATCAACACGTCGTTGTCATGGTAACGACCATAGTGGTCAGTGAGTAAATGTATATTAGTCAGTTCTGACACTCGCCCGCCGCTGCTGCGGTGCAGCTCGTGCATTTTGGTTTACAGAAAACCAACTACTCGACGCGACCTTCGATCCCGTCTTACAACCCATTTGTATTCGTTCTTTTAGAAGTCCGATTGGTGTAAGTAAAGGCTTGATGAAAATCTATAATATTCAAATGCTAAATATGCCGTGTCTGTACATTGAAGCTATTTAAAAAAAACCACTGGAATAGACTATATAAATTATGGCAAACACGATGCATTTTTTAGATTTCTTGTCTGCTTATCTGTTTATTCAGGATTCACGTAAAAACTACTGGGCCGATTTCGATGCGGTTTTCCCTGATCGCAACTTCTTAGATTTAAAATTTGCGCTACTTTTTACCCGCGGGAATTTCACTGGGAATGATTTAAAATGGCCAGATTGAAAAAAGTGAATTCCAATGCAATTTGTTCACCGATCGATAGCAAATTTTATGTAATAAAATTTGTGATATTTTGCCGGGAGCGGTTTGAAGTTGTTCGGGTGCATAAAAATTAGCTTATTCCGACACAGTTTACACTAAAACGATAGCTTACATTCTTTTTTAAATGCTGTGATACTTTGTATTGCGGGAATTCCGCGTGAATTTCAAGTCAAGCGTGGACGAAATCGCGGGCATTTCCTAGTTGTATAATAAAAGTTGGTTAAAATTATTACACTCGTCGTCTGATTTCACCATGCAGCATTTTCGTTTGAATCTCAACTCGAGTCGTCGATGTTTTCTAAACACGACGGATTTCATAACTCAATTTATACAGTCGTGCTGTTCATCGTTATGGATTTCCATTGTATATATATAGGACTAGTCGATTTTAGTACAGCACGTTCTTGATCTTAATTAGGCACCTGCTTGTTTTAGGATTTCATAAAACTAACAATATTTCAATACTTCACTGCTGTTTTCTATTTGATTTTGAGGATTTTTTTACTATATTTTCGGAACTCAGGGTCTAATAGCAAAGAAATTTATACGGAACCATTACGAAACTATACTGAATTCAACGCAAAAAGAATGATCTAAATCGGTACAAACAAAAAAGTTATGTATGAAATATCTCAAAAACTAAACAATATTATATGATTTTTAACCGACTTTAAAAAGGAGGAGGTTCTCAATTCGTCTATATGTTTTTTTTTATCTTCATTACACGATTTCTCCATCAATTGTGAACCAATTTTCATTATTTTTAATCGATAGGCTGTACTCCCGAATTGGTCCCATTGTCACGTCATTGTCATGTCAGAATCTGATGAATGATTTCCAAGTAATTAGAGAAACTCACGAAACATTATGACATACTTCTTCGTAACACGATAGTTCCGTCAATTTTAAACCGATTTAAAAAAAATTTACACCTAAGTCTACAGTCCCGAGGTGGTGCCATGGTTACCAAGTCATCATCTAGTGAGTGGATTACAGGAAAATCGAGAGTAACCATTACTTATTAAAGAACGCCAACCTCAAGAATGATCAAAATCTGTTCAGAAATAAAAAAAAATTTAATGAATTTTTACATTTCTGCCTGATTTCAAGAATTTTTCTGATATACCTTCAGAACCCAAAGCCCGATAACAAAAAAAATATATGGGATGATTAAGGGGGTTAATTATATGGGAAGCATTTCGCAGCTTCGTTGAATGCAACGCAAAAAGAATCGTCAAAATTGGTTCAGAACTAACAAAGTTTAGGCTGAATATAAATATAAAAAAATTGAAGTCAGTCAAAAATCATACTATTACAATAAGTACAATGTAATAGTATGAGTACAGTGGACTTACAATTGTACTACTATAAACAATACTAATAACTACAACGAGATCACATATTAAATTATTTAAAAAAAAATATTTTAGGAAAAGCCAAAGGAAGAACAACAATCGCGGTCTTGAGTGCGCAATTTTAGTCCGCAGACGAACTTCCGACGACCGTTCACTCGAGTGGCGCGTGCGCACAGGAAATCGTAAAAGTACATCTAGAGCATCAGTGGTGTATCTTCCGGAATCACGCTTTCCGGTGTCCGCAATGCGTTTATTTCCAACTAATATTCCTTATTAGCTTTATGCGTCACGGTTTACTGAACTTCTCTGTGTTCACTTATATTATTATCTGTGTTACGTTACAATTTTTATCTGTATTAAACATTCTACAACTAGTAATCTTGGAAATTTACATAAAAAATTTAAACAAAATTACTAGCATCACTCTTTTCAATACTGTAATATAACGACATTTCCTATAAATTTTGCTTGCAAAATAAGGCCAAGTCATTCGCTTGGGTGTTAAACCCTGTATTAACATAAACAAACTGAATCTATATAAAGTAGATTGTTACACGAGAGGTGAAAGTGGCATCTAGGCACGAGATGGTTTGGCTCACGAGCGTAGCGAGGGCGCTAATAATTCGAATGTCTAAATAAGCCTTCCACCCGAGATTAACACTCTGCTTTTCATTTCAAGTATGAGGAAAGTAAATAAAAACTGATTAGTTAAACAAACAACTACTTCTCTAATAAAATAAAATAAATAAGCGGTAAATCCATATCTCAATCTGATAAAACGTCATCACGTACGTACGTCACATATGAAATGTCAAATAACTTTTTTTTCTGTCGCATTCTATCAGCCAGTATTTTTTTTGTCACTGATACTAAATATTTAGCTCTAATTTGTGTAGATTAAATAATAATTTAGTGAAAAGTAATTTATAAGTATAAAATGATGTTACAAAATTGTTGATATTTTTTTATTACAATTAATGCCGCGATTTAACAGTGGCTTAAAAAAATGTTAGGACATGAGTCGCATGTATCATCTATGGTTCGCATAGTTTTCTATTTTTTTTTTACAGCACGGAGAATCGCTTCCCAGGAACGAAAAGTGCTGTTTTCATCCCTATGATCAGGCAACTCCAAGCGTACTTTCAGAATATGAGAAATGCAAAGTAATGTACAAAAAAACGTACTAAAATATAAAAATAAGGCTGTTACACAACGGTATCTGGGTTCTAGCTAATGCTTCTGCTGGGGTTTATTGTTTAAACAACTTTAATGCTTTCTTCAGGGAAGTATAACATAGATGGCACAATAAAAGTGCGTATCATCAATTGAATGTAATACAATTCTAAAATTGCCATTTCCATCCCACGCCATGAAAATATAAATTACTATTCGATAATCTTTGGGTAAACTCAACGCCACAATTATTATATACGAACAAAGTAGTAGTCTTTGTTGACCTATTTGGTCACCGCCTCTTTGTTTCCTTTTTTCTTTCGCCGCATGTCACTATGTATGTGACGTAGTCTACGTCCGACCGCTATACGCGTCACTGCTTCCGCGCAAACCTCGCCGCTTTTTGTGTATTGTGTCGCATTTCTCACCCGCTTACAGTAACCCGCATGTTGGAAGGTACACGCTGTACCGTTCCAGCTGGTCCACTAATCGAAGGAACCGCAAGACGGGAAGAAAGGATCACGAGGAAGAAGTGCCTGCCGCTGCGAAGCCCGCATCGTTCGTAGCGTGTCTGGTGCGGTACACCTTTCCTGTAAGTCCTTTCCTTCTCTTTTATCCCCGCTCCCGCCCGCGCCAACAGTCTTTTTTAAGGTTCCGTAGCCATGTTAGCAAGAATAGAAACCTTGTTTTCATTACGTTCGTCTGTCTTTATACGTCACAATCATTTTTCTCAGCCACCATTGGATCAATATGGACAAAATTTCACAGAAAGATGTAGGCTATACTGCGTTATACCGCGGAACCAACTAAAAATTAGGGTGGTTCCAACCCATGTCACTGAGAGCGGCAAAAATACTAGTCAATGTACATAGTTCATTAAAATTGAAAAATGAAATCTATCTATTGTATAATAATTTTGTAAATGGTTCGAGTTTGTACAATGCGTTGAAAAATGTCAAAAAATCAGACGGGCTAATTCAGACCAGCAGATTCTGAAAATGCAATTTTTAGAATTTTTGTCTGTCTGATAGAGCATCCCGTGAAAAGTACTTAGCAGATTTAATTAAAACTCGACACAGAGCTGGCTCTTATCCCGGGGCATAACTTCGGATACTTTTTATCCCGATAAATGACGTCATTTTTGCGTGATAGATCAAAATATCGATAAAGAGGGCGATGCGATGGCATCCTTTTTGAAAACTACTGAACGGATATGAATGAAACTCTACACAGAGTTGGCTTATACCCGTGTCAACACTTAGGATATTTTTATTCCGATAAATGATATCGTTTCCATAAAATAGACAGATTAGCTAAATAGATGGCGCCACAATCGGGTTTTTACAATTCACTAACAAATACCTACGTTGGGAAACAAGTCATTCTGTATTACTTCAAATCAGGTGAGCTTCCACTCATCTCTATGTTTTGCTGGGCAGTAGTTTAATCTATCTGGACTTAGTTTTTTTGTTATTGTAGTTTAGGGGGGTTTCACGCGGCGTAGGGCTGGCAAAAGAGCTAGTCATTCATATTTTATAAGTTTGTTTTTATTTGCCTGTTCTTATACATTATTTAAAACATAAAAATATCAGTTTAATAATTCATGGGCTTTTAGCTTATGCTACTTTTTCATCTGAGATAATGTTTTAGTTATTGACAGTTTCACACGTTAATGCGTTATCTGTAATGTGATATTGTTATTAATTGTTGATGACGTTAAATATTGACAGATAGCTAGCTAATTTTTAAGCGATTTTTACCATCAGTTAGATAAATTTTCATTGAAGTTTTATATATGTATAAAAAACCTAATTAAGATTTTATATAACATAGAGCTACTAACAAGGGGATTTTCACGCGAAAACGCTATTTTTAAATATATTTCATCTGAAAATCAATCTACGCTTTAATAATTGAATGATCATCAACTTCCTTAGAAAGTCCGCCAATCTCTAAATCAAAACACTACTGAGTGTTACTAGCTTAACCGTGTTGTTAGCTTACTAGCTAAAAGTAGCCAGAGGCACGAGTTCAATAGTGTATTAGAAAGTAGGGCTTTAGCAAAGAATTCGTTATGAAATAGCATGAAAACGTATTGTTTAAGCCAGTAAAGAAAAATGAAAAAGCAAACAGTTGCGCATTCCATCGTCTAGTGCACGTGGTACATTCCGATGGGGTCATGCACCACATGCCGCGCGCGCGTAAACACGAAGTGCAACCCGATCAATCGGACTCTGGAGGCTCCGTTCTACGAATAAATTGCATTATTATCACCCAGTAACCTGGCAATTATAACATTTATTCAAGAGACCGATATATGTATGATACCATGATACTTCCGAAACTATAAATTATACACGTACTTGGTAAAGATAGCTACGTTATAATAAAACTACGTTTTAACGGTTTTAAGCGCGGTTATTTATTTGATTTTTATTATTCCGACGTTTCGGCCACTTTTCAGTAACCGTAATCACGGAAAACAAAGATGTCAGGTGTGAATGAGTATTGTTAAAGTTTTATTTAGCCTACCACCAATTTGTTCATTTTAATTGTTTAGTTTTAATTTTGTTTATGGTTATTATTTACTCTATGCGAGCCTAATCTAATTTACCACCGCTTCGGAATATGTGGCTTGAAGAGAAGAAGCCTTTACGCGCTACTTCTCTCTCTCTCTCTCTCTCTCTCTCTCTCTCTCTCTCTCTCGATATCTACGTTTCTTATAATTTTAAGCATCTTTAGAAATAAATTTTTCCTTAAGTAATAAAATATGAAATTACAATATTTCATTGTCTGTGAAGTAACTATGTAGCAAACCAGATCTAATGATGATAGTATATGTATGCATATATGTAATAATGCCAGGATCAGCTGCAACACGTCTCATATTGCAGCAACATTAAACATTGGCTCCAAAAAGGCTTTAGACCGATATATATATTTGACCATTAGTCGTGGTTTTGATACCAAAAGCGAACAGATACGTAAACAGATTTGTGGTCTTCTCCAATACTTTTACAAACTTGTCAATGATAAATAACTTTATCGAAAAGTATGTGACTTTGTAAGTCAAACTAGTACTTCATTCAATTATATACAGGTGTTTAATTCGTTTATGAACCATCTAAAATATCTACAAGCTCGAGTGCTGTATATTATTTATTTGTTTGATATTTATTATCATAAAATCAACGTTAAACTAGGAACAAACCAAACCACAAGAAAATGCAAATAAATCTACACGTCTCTTTAAACAGGTAGACTTGTAGCAGCTTTGCAACGTGCAACAACAGATCGACGAGTTGGAGGTTTCGCAGGAATGCGGCCGGAACACACTGTTGGCATTGCAAGCCTCTTCCCTCCCTCCTCTAACCCGCCAGCGTGCTCTCGCTTGCCTCCTAACGACCGCAAATACCCGCGTTCTTGCCCTTTGAAATTTTATGATGTTTCAGATTTTCTACTTAAGCAATTGGTTTGTGCTTATTCAAATCAAACAAATGTATAGAAATTAAATGCATTCTTTGTAAACCAATATTATGTAGTGAAATTAAAACATTTATTACACTATAGAGGTAATTTTTATAAATTAATATCTCTTTTCTTTCACCTTCTCCCAATTATTTGGGGTCGGCATAACATGTCTTTTCCGTCCTTCCATACTCCACTATTCGAACATACGTCCTCTATCACAACACAAATTATCATATCCTTCACACAATCTATCCATCTCTTTTTTGGTCTACCATTGCATCCATCAATCTTGCAGTTTAACATTCTTTTTGTCACGTGACTTTCATTCCTCCTCATTACAATCCCATACCACCTTAGTCTTCTTCCTCTCAATTTTTCAGTCACAGGTGCAACTTTCAAAGACCCCTTTAAGTACCCAGTTTTCACCTTATCCATTCTTGTAATACCACAAATCCATCACAACATTCTCATCTCAGCTGAGTAGAGAGAGACGTTTGTGGTCTATCACTTTAGTGCCCAACATTCAGACCCGTATAACATGACTGGTCGTGTGATAGATTTATATATCTGACCTTTTAGTTTCAGTTGCATTAGTTTGTCATACCGGTTACCTGTCTCCACTCTAGTCATGCTATATTTATTCTTCTTTTTCATCCTTTTCTATTTCACAATTACTCTGCAATAGTGAACCAGGTTATCTGAATTCGGGATTACACGGTAGTGTGGTTGATTGTAGTTTAAGAGGTACAGCACTAGAGCTTCCGACGAAATCGAAAAATATGTATTCGGTTTTGGTTCTGCTGATTTTCAACCCAACGTCCTCCAGCGCTTGCAGCCACCTGTCCACTTATTTTGAAGTACCACCCCGTCTTCATGTACCAGAACAATATCTTCTGCGAAGATCTTGTACTAGAGGACCTCATCCTGTACCTCTGCGGTCAACGCATCCATGACCAGCAGAAATAGGTAAGGACTTAAGGCGGATCCCTGGTGCAAACCTACCTTCACAGAGGACTTGTTCGTTTTCCCACTGCAGAGCGAACTTGTGTATTAGCGTTCTGTATGAGAATACATGATGCTTTCTATCAATCTTACGCATTTCTTTGGCATATCTTTCTTTCACTTTGACGACCCACCACAAAACTTCCCTAGGGACTCGGTATGCCTTAACAAGATCTCAAATTTTTATAGATTAAATCACTAAATATACAAATATTAAAAGATATAATATTAATACATATTATGTGACTTTTCATTGTGATTTAATGCATGTCAAGACTTGAACAAAATTGTATTTAAACTGTAAACCATTGCTCCTAGTTCTGCTTTTCCTTGTAAATGTAAAGTAAGTCTGATTTTTAAATCCCATCTTTGGGTTTATATCATGAACGTTTGTTAATTTCTGACAGCATCAAAGCTACAATAAAATAATTTGATGAAGAACTTATTATGCTGTTATCGTCAAGGCTTCTAAATAGACAAAATACGGTGCAGCTAAAATAAGAATAAGTAATGTAATTAGCTTTAGAACTATTTACACTTCTAAAATAAAATACTGTGACCTATACAAACACATGAGCATTTTAGTAAAGACGTAGGTGTTTAAATGGACGAATAAGTACGTATTGATTGGAATTCATGTGGCATTTCTTACGAATTGCTTACTGTCGCAGTGGCTAAAGGAAAGTCTGGCAGAGATCACGCACTATTTAGATAGTTTTTGGTATAACGTAATTGTACATATTGTCAGAATTACTACACTCTCTTAATAAAAGAAAATTTCGAAAGGAAACCTGAACATTCCGATATGGCCAATCAACCTTGGGCAAGAATGAAGAATACACATAATAGTATTTATGGTAGGAATTTTATCCCCTACCTGCCAACCGACATTTCCATAACTCTTAGTTTGATTAGATACGTTTTACAAGTACCAGTTTTACGTTTTACCAGTTTTCAACATGCGATTCATCTGTAAGTGAGGTAGATAATTATTTGTAAAACATAAGTATAAGCCTCCTAATACTATAACATGCCCAGATGAAAATCTATGTAGTAAACGGTTGCAAAATTCAGGTGACATCGTAAATTTTTAAAAATGCGAAAACAAGCTTATGTCAAATATTCTGAGGTATTTTAATAAACACCGTGAAACGGGTACAATCGATTATAACTTTAAAAAATATTTTTGGATTATTGTGAAGTTTCAGTTACATTTGCTTTACAATAACCTTTCATAATATTTCATAGCAAAATGTTGTATTAATGAATCGAAGAAACTAAGTATGTAATATAAATTTCCGTATTATAATAAAGGTTAAACGAAAGTATTCATCTTTGGAGGCTTTTTAGCTGCTTTCTCTTAAATTAGGTCATAAGCAGGTACATCCTTCGGGATGTATCAGCGATTAATGTATACTAATTACAATAACTAAGCACATATTTTATTTAAATTCATATAAGGAGCATAACATAATATCGAGTAAGTGTTTCCAAGTCCGTGAAAGGAGCAAGATCACACACATTCCTGAGACTTGAATCGTAAATTACAGCAGCGCCGGCGCCGGGAGGAGGGCTTGTTACGATATTTGAACAAATTCCCGCGCGGTGTTAATCTGCATAATAACAGCGGCGGACACAAAGCAGTTGCCGGCCGTCATTACGCGCGGACGCCATCGCGCCATTGCCGAACCATCGCCTCCTTGCAGGCACTCCGCATCGCAACAGTCCCTGCCATCGAATGGATAGACCAGGGATTCCCAAAGTGGTCTCGATATCGACCCCCTGGGATAGAAATCGGTTTCCTAAGGGTCGACATAAACGAAAACTGATTTTGGGGGTCGACGAGGTCTACAAATCGACCCCTATTAATTAACACAAGTTCTTATTGGAAACTTTCAAGATACTGTATAAACTGTGTTATGAGTACAAAAGTGTTTTTTCAAAAAATAATTACCTAATTAAGTATTTTTACCTAATATGTATTACTAATTATTAATTACACTTGATATTTATTGAATTTTATGTCTATTTATTTTTGAAAGGAAAAATCAACCGCAAAGTTTTTCAATTGATAAGTATTTTGTATCAATACGAAAAAATTAGAGATAGGATTTTTAAAGTAATTTGGCTATGGGGTCTGAAGTATTAAAAAAGGGGTCTCTTGCTCAAAATAGTTTGGGAATCGCTGGGATAGAGGATGCGGGTTGCCTCGAGAACTTCGCGGGACCATACGATTTTAATACTGCCTGATTACAGAGCGAAAAGTTCATTCTCACTCATAGTAATACCTTAAATTACAAAGATGCGAATTAAATACCTACGAGTCTATTAGATTAGAATAAGATTTCACAATGTTAATTATGGTTGAAATATTATTTTTAGCGTAAAGTGGAAGCAGTTGAATTAATTGAATATAATTAAATATTAAACCTAATACCCTTTCAAGAATAAAAGCTATTGATACATATTTCTGTTATTTTCCAGTATGATTCCATGTTTGTGTCATATTCTAAATATATCGATTTCAAATTAAAGCGAATTTTGGAATATTTGAGTGTTGCTCGTATGTTGATCGACACCAATATTTTATGGCCAAGAATATGTTCTGAGGCACCCACGCGTCAATATAGCCGACGCGACAAATAGTCAAGGTTGACTTCAATGATATTCCGCGCGCCGACGGATTTTTCAGTGAAATAGTTTCACCGGGCGGTTTCGGCGGCGGCGCACGGCGATGACGGCAACGTCTGCGCCGGCGCGCCGGTCGATGCCCCCGCGGCCACGCGATTTGGCTCGACCGACTCGACGCAACTACTAATGTAACGTCGCGTCGTTGCCAATACCTATCGCGCTGTGGCTTTGACCGCTCCTGTCTACCTTCATCTCACACAACTAGCAGACACATCTTAACATCTGCATTTTACTCCACTTTCTTGTCCTCCTCTAATTATTAGGATATCTAATAGTATATATATATATATATAAACAGACCTCGATCTAGTTGCAGACCCTATTTCCTACTCTCGCTTATGCCCTGTACCACAAGTCCTATCATTATTTGTTCGACAAGGTTATTCAGGTTGTTTTGACCTCTACTAAGTACCTACTGCTGCAATGTATTGAAACTCTACAACTTTTAGTAACTCGTAGTAGGCGCTATGCTTTCTTAAATCAATTATCGTAATGATATATAATAAATCTTTGAATATGTTTGATGGAGTCAAACCTATGACATCAAATATTTTAAACTTAATATACAACAAAACTATTCAAAACTGAATCAACTGTTAAAGTATAAATAATGCCAAATAAAGCAGTATAGACGATTATAGTGAAGCGGAGGATAGCGGATCCGGTGCGCGTTTTATAGTGCAGTGTTGCCGTAAACGGCTAGCTGCATCCTGCTCGCGCCCACAACTTATCAATGAAATACCTGCGCAACAGCCACCGAAAGCTTGGCTCCAAGTTCACGGTGCCTCGCGTTCCATCTTCTGACGTAACAAAATGGCGGACCACACACTTGCATACACAAGTATCCCTTTCCAATGTTCATTTACAAATTTACCAAGTCACCTTATTTACGCTTTTATGATTTGTTATAAATAAAAACTTAAGTGATCAGTGGTATTTATTTGTCTTAATCTACTATAAAAAATAGAATGTCTATTAGTGTTGTATGTACACAATTTAGATTCCTTTTTGTAAATCATTTGAAGCTTTTCCTCGTTTGATATACATGCCAATGAGAACAATATGATCAAAATGCCAATCTATTAAAGAATTTAATTTCATAATTGATTGCACAACTTTTGATTTTGCTTACGAACTTACTGATATTTAAAAGTTTAAATTATAACACTGCGGTTTGAACACAATATATCGTCCATCTAAGAAAAACGTATGTTATTTATAGTAAAACTGACTACGTAATTTTTATTCATATCAGGCAAGATTCAGACCAGTAGAGACATCTGTTAGAAAGCATTAGAGGCAATACGTAGATTTTATTCATAGACTGACAAATGACATGACCGATATTAGCAAGTATGTAGCATTATTAGTTAAGTACCAATCGAATAGATGGCGCTTCAACATGAAAATATTCGAAGGGTATAAAGCCAAAGTGTATATAGTTATAAAGCCAATAAAATAAGAATTAATAATATAACAAGTTTTCAAACATTTTAAAGCACGAACACAACACTAAATTGGAAAAATATTAACCTAATTTACATTTTAAATTCATATTAGTCTTTTAACATTCAAGGGAAGAAAGGACTAGTCCTTTAACATTAAAAAAACTCTGCTCACTTTACCTTGTCATAGAATTTGTATTAACCAATTTATAACTCACCTTTAATAGGAGGCCATAGGATTATTTATTTACAAATTGAAATCTGCCAGAATTTTTCGCGGGATACTGAAATAATGTTTAGCCGTATGTGTACATTGCACAGTTTTAATTTTTAAACGTCAATTTCAATTTTCATATAAGATGAACTATAAGTTCATTGATATTTATTGTTTTTATGCAAAAATTGTTTTTGTAGAAAATGTGAACTGTTTAGTCAAATGTGAATAGCCATAGGAACCCCACCTACAAATTAGCAGAAGTTGAAGTGGGGGTTCATATGCTTCCGGCTTCCTCCTGGTGATTATTTGCTAGAAGGTTACTCTATCGAATATTCATGAACACTGTCTCGATGGTGAGTGGTCAAATTTGCACAACGACATTACCGATAATATGCGAAATAAGCAAATTTGCTTTGAATAGTGTCAAGAGTCTACTGCCGTTACTTTTTAAAAAAAAAAAATATTGGCGGAGTTCAGCAGACAGGCAGACGGCCCACTTGATGGAAAGCGGTTACCATCACCTGTGGACATTTGCAACACCAAAGGTGCTACAAATGCGCTGCTGCTCTCTTAAGGGAGACTAGAACCTGGTCGCTAATTTCGGAACACAACTCAAGGTTGTTATGGCGACATACTTTAGACCAAGGGTGGTAGCCATCCAGTCGAGCAAATACCCTACCACCTGGCTGTGGGTTGTTTAGTCGCCTCTTACGACAGGCCGCAGGAAATTGTATTCTTTCTCCGTTTCTGCACGGATGAAAAATGTGTAGGAGCTCAAGTCCAGCTAAGGGACTTCATGGCATGCTTTTATTACATTATTTCGTGTGTACACGTTAAACTTATTACTATTATTATAAACAAGTTTGTGAGGGTGGATTAATGTTTGTTACTCTTTAAACTTTACAAACACATAGTCAAGAATTAATCTATAAAGATATATGAATATAATGTCCAAGTCCCGCAAGAACAATGTGGCGGGCACAACTAATAAAATATATGTAGTGGAGGATTTGACAGAAACATGGCATTAATTCTTATGAATTTTGTTTGTAATGTATCAAGAATAATTTGAATTATCACAAAATAGGCGTGAAATGTGTTTACTTCATTTCAAATAAATTGACATCCTGACAATGGTGTTGGCTATATTTTTATCTTAAATTCCCGTTTTAAATATATTTCCCGTTCATTATGTTTAGTTTTTAATTTATACGTTTAGTTACAGTATTACCTTTATCTGTTGATAAGAAAATTAATGAATCCTTATCCCTATTAATATTATAAATGCGAAAGTAACTCCATCTGACTGTTCCGTTTTCACGGAAAAACTACTGGACCGATTTGGCTGAAACTCAGTATATATATATATTCGTTGCCGGGGATGAACATAGGATACTTTTTATCCCGAAAAATGGGAGTTTCTGGGATAAAAGTATATTTGTCTCTCTGTTTCTTATCCTTTTATGGAAAGACTATTGGACCGATTTGGCTGAAACTCGGTACGGTACGGTACATATGTAATTTTAATACCGAGGGTGGCCAAGGGATACTTTACAACCCGGATAATGGGATAGATTTATGTCAAGGTTACCCCGGAAAATAGCATAGGTGTTTTTATTTGTGGTTTGCCATTTTCGTCATTTTGTTTATTTTGGTCTATTTGGTCGTTTAGGTAGTTTCGGTAGTTTTGGTACTTTCGGTAGTTTTGGTAGTTGTGGTAGTTTTGGTGGTTGTGGTAGTTTTGGTAGTTGTGGTAGTTTTAGTGGTTGTGGTAATTTTGGTAGTTTTGGTACTTTCAGTTGTTCTGGTAGTTTTGGTAGTTGTAGTAGTTTTGGTCGTTTCGGTAGTTTTAATACTTTGGGTAGTTTTGGTTGGTGGTTTTGGTAGTTTCGGTATGTTTTGGTAATTATAGTAGTTATGGTTGTTCTGGTAATTTTTGTAGTTTTGACAGTTTTAGTAGTTTTGGTAGTTTTGGTCGCTTGTGTAGTTTACAGAGAACGGGGAAATATATAAATAAAACTAGAACGGGTTGAAATAGAGGATTAAATTTTCTATAGCAGACCAATCATTTCTCAAGTTTATAGATATAAACTTTCATAATCTGTAAAAAAAATCGATAGTAACTCGATCTATTTGTCTGAATACCGAAAATGGACATATATACTTTTCATCCCGGGAGATGGGATAGTTTGCGATATAAAATGAAGTAAATCTTCCGAGGGCAAATAGCACAACATAAAAATATAATACAATGTAACCTGTATTAACGCCTGCTCTTTAAACAAGAGGTACGCACTAGAGTTTGACAAGCGTCAGAGCCGCGGGGTAAACTCTAGTAAATAATAAATGTTATAAAATAAAAGCGAATTTGTGTACTTGCAACGCAGACTACATTAATACTTTGAATATTAAAAAAAGAATGATATCTCGATTAAGTTTCAAAATTCTAAAAAGGAATTGTACTAACCTGGCGGTGTGAAATGAGGCTTTACCAGAGGTACTGGCAGCACCGAAAGAGACACCTACGGCCAACCCTTCGGGAATGTTGTGGACAGTAATAGCGACCACAAGCAACATTATTCGCTTCCATTGCGATTGGCGTGCTTCCAATGCCCTGGCTATACTGTCATGGCGGTCACCATCACCGTTTTCACCGGCTTTCTGAAATATTGAAATAATAATCAATTTAATTCTGAGTTCAACCTATATTCAATTTTTCGTTTCAATTTTTCATGGGAACTTGAAGGATAATAAAACTTATCTGGTAAAAAATGAACAGTAATTGTAAGCAAGATTTTTGTGTAAGTATAGAAAACTGACTGTTTACTGAAAATGGAACCTTCCTGGCTACCACAAATACAAATCAACTGTATTTTTTTGGAATTAGTAAGAAACCTACTATTTAAAACTTGTAACTAAAATTATTTTCTTACTAGAGTTTTCACCGCGGCCAGGCCGCGTAAAAACCCTGGGTAGTAAGCTCTATGTTACATGTATACAAATTTAATTAGGTGCTTTTTCTAATACTTTTTCTTGTTACTAAGTTCACTATAATAACAAAGAAACCAAGTCACAATTACGCAGTGAAACAGAGGCGAGTCGCAGCCAATTTAATTTGAGGTAATACAATGAATGAGATGTTGTTTATGACGAAGCAGGTATTTGTTGGCGAATTGAAGAAACGCGATTACAGCGCCATCTATTTTGCTAATCCGTTTATTTTATGGAAATTACGTAATTTGTCGGGATAAAATGTATCCTAAGTGTTAATGCGGGTTATAAAGCAGCACTATGTAAAGTATCAATCATACACGTTCAGTAGTTTAAAAAAAAATGCGTTCGCAGCGCCATCTTTTTCGCTATTTTCGTCTATCCCACGGAAACGACCTCATTTATTGGGATAAAAAGTATCCTAAGTTACGCTTCGGGATATAAGCTAGCTCTATGTCGAGTTTCATTTAAATCCATTCAGTAGTTTTCACGTGATGCTCTAGCAGACAGACTGACAGACAAAAATTGTAAAAATTGTGTTTTCGGAATCTCCTGGTCCGAATTATCCCACCCATGTTTATTTTTTCACGTTTTTAAACGCATTGTACAAACTCGAACCATTTACAGATTTATCTCTCAGATGAGGTTTCCTAACAAACGTTGATAACAAGCTCTGAAAGTTATAATTACCCACACATGGTAACCATTTCCCATTGCGTGAGCCGTCTACCTGTCCGTTATACTCCAACTAACAAGAGTATTCCAGAAACAAATGTATTGTATGTGTATTATAATTAGAGAAGTCGTGGCTGATTATTGACTGACGTACCCGCCTCTCATTTTAATGAGGTGGCTTCAAATCCTGGATGGAAATCATGGAACACTTCGGCATATTTTCTGACTTAATGTGCATAATGTTACAATTACGATGTGCTGAGTGAATATAGATAGCGGGTGTGAGAAGTCCGCCGATCTGCCTTGGACAGACACGAGGATTCAGTAGTAAAACGTTTATGGGATGATATAGTAAACCCGTGTATTTCCAAAATTCTCATATAGTAACAAAGTAGAATTAAGTCCAAGTTACGACTGTAAGTATTTTAGGAAAATAAAGATTATTTTAAGAGATATCCGTGTCTAACCTAGTATTATTCTGTAATAGTGAATTTGTTGTTAAAACATTAGATTATATACTTAACTAGGATATGCTCGCGACATGATGACTTGTATCCCACGGGATTCCCAGAACACAAAATACCGCAGTGTTTAAAAAATAATGTAGTTATCATTTCAGTGAAAACTGTATCGGAATAAGCTAATTTTTATGCCACCCGAACAACTACAAGCCCCTCCTGGAAAATTTCCCGTAGGATTCCCGGGTTAAAAAATATCATACATTTTATTTATAGTATTATAAAATTCTAAGCATGCCGTGAGGAGATTCCTGTATATACAGGACGGAGAACACGATGAAATTTTATTTAGATTTCTTGTCTGTTTGTTTGGGATCACGTAAAAACTACTGGGTGATATCAGTGAAAAAATCACATTGTAATTCGACTTTTTCACCTGGTCATTATAAATCATTCCAATAAAAATTCCCAGAATAAAAAGTATCGCAAATAAGTCTAAGAATTAGCAGTCGGTCAGCGAAAATCGCATCGAAATCGGCCCAGCAGTTTTTACGTGAATCCCGAATAAACGACAAACCAACAAGAAATCTAAAAAGTTGCATGGTGTCATCTATCGTTTATATAGAGTATTCCAGATGTTTTTTTAATAGCTTCAATGGACAGAGACGGCATTTTTAGAATTATGAGAAATTACTATAGTTACGTCACATGTGCGCTGGGTTTGTTCGGGAATTCCGGCGTGTTTTCGGTACTTGGGTACTTCGGGTTCCAAAATTAATTTTTAGATTGATATAACATTTTAATTATAACAAAAAAATAAAATAAAAACAGTCTGCTATAAAACTTATATATGATCTTTCAATTTATTAAAACAAATAATATTTTAAAACCCAATTAGTTCCATACGAGGCTGTATGGTCTAGGATCTTTGCCTGTGCTTCAAATAATTAATGATTTACTACCAATTAGTTCCATTTTTGCCGTGGGACTTGTTTTATAAGACGGTCTCTAGATAGATAAAGGAATAATAGATAAACAATTTTACTATAGAATGAAGGGAGTGATGGTGGCCCCGTCGCCGTTGCGCCGTGTGCTGATTGGTGATGCAATCTGCGAAATCTGCTGGCTGAGGTGTCTCCAGTGTCACTATACTTGTTGGATTCGACGGCCGCCTGTTTAAAGCAGTCATCATCTCTAAATCTTCTAGTTTCTCTTTCGATTCTTTGCTTTTTGTTATTGCTGTAATAAAATTACATACATAAATTGAATACAAAAATCAATAAAGTAAATAAATATTTAACTTTTACTGACATCAATAACATTGCGTACACTTGAAGTAAACATATCTGGTTTGAAAACATACAGGTATGACTAATGACAATGAAAACTAAGATATTAATAAACTGTGCTATGCATGCAGTTTAGATATTAAGTCCATTCTGTTGTAATTATCAAGTACATATCGTTAGTCTCTCTTATCGTCCTCTATATAGTGTTGTATTAAGTCACAAAGCAAAATTTTCAGAAAAGTTATTATAAATTTTTCAAATCAATATTTTGTCCATTTTTATCATTATTTGGATAACCTGATGTATATATATATATATATATATATATATATATATATATATATATATATATATATATATATATATATCTACTTTTATACGACCATTCTCATTAAAGCGATTACAAGTTTTAGTAGGAATTTAGGTGTTTTATTTAGGTTAATAATAATCGTATTTTTTAGATGTTACATACATGTTCATCCAAATAAGATATATCTACTTTATGTCGGTATAGTGGCTAAAACATCCTGGTATTATTCCTATTAAGTAGATAGCATTATCTATTAATTAACTATGAAAGCAAACGTCATGAAGAAATTGCATTAAACATTATCCATGTACTCGCTTTCCCACATATAATATTGGCGGCTATGCATTCGCGTTTCCTTTCTAATACAGGACGTACTTCAAAAATAGACAGGCCCGAGGGCGTAAAGTAGCTACTTTTGAAAAAAAAATGTAGCTCTCGTCCAGTAAAAGTGTAGCTTTGCAAAGCCCTCTAATCTTGCATTTCTACAGAACGCCTCGAGACTTTCTTTTCTTGAGTTTTGATATAGAAAAATACCACTCAACTTTCAATCAACATTTTATTATTCAAAACATTTTTAAAGCATATCAGGTACATACACTATTAAATTGATAAGAAACTTTTCATGACTTTAAATTTTTGATTGAGATGACATAAAAATAAGTTTGATACAATAAAATGTTGGTCTAACGTCTATTGATACTTTGCTATAGCAAAGTATCAATAGAACTTAGTTATATTGATATATCAACACGCAAGAGAAAAAAGACTTGAGCACCCTTTGGAAATGTAGTATTTAAGAGTTTCTTCAGAGCTACATTTTGGCTGGGCAATTATCATTCGTAGTATTATTTCGCCTTGATTCAATCAACTACCAACTACACTCAAATTAAATTAATGTCTGAAATTGTATTAATTTCAGACACAACCAATTTATTGATATTAGTTTCAAGTTTATTTATGTCCTAATTATTTTCATGAAAAATTGATCATCTTCAAGAAGTTTGAAACATATGTGTTTGAGTTTGATTAAATATATTCATATTAGATATTAAAAGGTATATAACTAAATGATTACTAATAGTACTTACTATCACAGATAGGCATCATAAATTTCAATGTAGGAATAAATAAGAACATACCAAGAGATGACAGGGGCAAAATATAAACATATAGTTTACATATTTATGTATAGAGAGAAATAAACAGCAGTGATAAAGGTTTTATAGATGTGCATAACCATTAAACAAAGAATTTCATTTAAATGAATAGCATTATGATAGTAAATATTAACAAGCGGCCGCACTATGCTCGCCACATGTTCCTATAGTAGCAAAACCTTTCTGATAAGATAAATTTAAGCACTCTCTAATTAACTTCTACAATTTTTATATGGTGAAAGGTACATCGTACAATACATCTTAATTGCACAAGATAAGTTAATATAGTTAGATATGATAAAATAATTGTAACCATTTAACAAATACATAGCTAGAATTTCCTGTATCATAAAGATATTCCACTGTAACAAGTGAAACTCGAAAACATTAGATTCACTGTATTTACATATTTATTATGTGATAATAAATGTTTTTAAAAAGCTGGCTTCAGTATCATGTTACTGAAGAAATATTTTCTATATATGTTCATAGAGTACCTTAAATTCATTCAATTACATTATTAGATGATTACATAGAGAATACTATGCCATTGTTGGGTCTTTGTCAACTTATTCAAGATATTAAGAAATCTTAATATTTTTTACACTAATGTATTGTCATTGTATAGCTACAAAATAAAACAATATTACTATTTCTTAATTTTAGAATAAATTAACATGGTGCAAATTATTGAGCGCGGGGGGGGGGGCAAGAATGGTACCCCCTCGCATAACGGAAGAATCGCTATCATATTCATATAGTTTACCCTATCATATTCATATAGTTTACCCTATATGAATATGATAGCGGTAAGCATCATTTTTTTAATAAACAAATACTTCCAGATCAACAAATCATTACTTATTTATCAACTAGTTTATGATTTGTCAGCAATCTGTTTACATTTCTCAAGAACCCAAAAGGAATAATTTTACGGAAAAACCACGACTTAATACAGCTTATTAATGCATATTCTGATAAAGACAAATATCACCAAAGGTGTGTTTTCAAAACTAGTTATTCCCGCTCAAACAACTTTTATCATACAATGGATAAGTAAATACATAATATTGAATTTTAACTCGAGTGCATTTAAAGTATTATTCATTATTAATGCAAAGAGGAAAATACCTAATCGAAAACTCAAAAGTTTTTGTTCAAACAGAAAAAAATACCATTACACAAAACAACAACATGAACATTATAAAAGAGTGATACACAGGTAAAAATTAACTTCCTCCTCTATATTCAGAGCGTATTTGTGCGTGGATTATTATCATATAAAACATATAACTGTTTTTCTAATATGAAAGCACAGTGACGTATATTGCATAACTTTAAAATTTAAACCTCCACTTTTTGTTTCCCCTTTCATTACACAAACAATCAGTTTTAATAGTTTATGACATATTCAAGTGAGATAATCAGAGTGAGATATTAAGAGTTTATTTTTACCAGTTCCATATTGGAACTCTAATTATAATTAGCAGTACCTATCAAGACCTAAACCAATTGAGAATGATTTTCTATTAGCCATAAAAATATTTTTTGTCTTTAGTAAAGGGTGTCTGGTGGCAGAATTATGATTTCAATTTCAAATTATATCAAAACTGTTCATCGGACGGATGTGCAAAGGGTCTCGTTAGAATCGTCATTAGTGCGGATTTACTAATCAGTGTCCGCGTAGTCAGTATACAGATATGAAACGTGTGTTTGCAATTGAAGCCTTTCTAAACAATAATAATTATGTTTTGGACGGTACATTATCCGATATTTACGTGATAGTTCATAAAGTTGCCATTATTGGTCATTTAAGGACAAATCCTGTGTTTGAACCATCAGCAGCTACTGTAAAGCCCAAAAAACCTTTTGCTATGCGTTATCAATCTATGGCATGGGCAATAATAACAACAACACTATTTTTTTTAGAACTCCAGAGGGTAAACACCTTACTGTGGATGGCGTTTCTTTTTGATACATGATGAATGATTATTTTCTTTCAAGACTTAGAGATCATCCTTCCTTTAGTTCACACACATGGTTCCAGCAAGACGAGGCCAGGCATCATCTAGCTGATACTGATACTCCATACACAGTATGGAGTATCAGTATCAGCTCCATACTCATACTGATTCTCCTATGTAATTTTTTCTACATAAATTGATAAGCTACTTTGAAGACCTCCTGGCCACCAAGATGACCGCACCTCCGATTGCACTTTTTTCTATAGGGGTATCTCAAAGCCAAGTTTATTTATCAAATAAAGAAATTATTTCCAAAGTGAAAGAAAATATTGTTAGGGATATTAACGTCCTTAATCCATCACTTCTTAAGCGTATTCCACGGAATACGGTCTACAAATTCCTGGGGGGGCTATATGAAAACATTTAGAGGAAATTCGTTTTGACAAAATAAAATCCGCACTATCTTTTTTAGGTAAAATCTAATGCAAAGCATTTAAAATAATGCGTTTCTAACTTCCTTATTCCTTTCATACCTCCTCCATCCTTCCATTCTATAAAAAAAAAATTTAGTCTCGAAAAACTCTACGGCAGCAATAACCGCGTCATTATCGTGAAATTTAGTTCCACGAATTCCCTCTTTATTTTTGGGAATAAGTGAAAATCACTTGGGGCTAAGTCGTCCGGAGAATACGGTGAGTGGTCAAAGAGATTGAAACCAGCACAGCGGATTGCGTTATCGTGAAGAAACAACACGCCCAACGATAGTTTTCCACGACACTTTTCTTTAATCGCTTCAAGCACTTTCGGAATTTGCATAATAGGATCCAGTAATCGTCTGGATTTTTGGCATGTAATCAATAAAAAAGATTCCTTCACTATCCCAAAACACTGAGGCCATAACCAACGCAAAGGGCCAGCGGTAGGGGCAACTCGAAATTTCTTAATGGATGGAGAGGATGGTCGTTTCCAAGACATGCTTTGTCTCTTAGTTCCAGGATCGAAATGGTGGACCCACGTTTCATCAATGGTGACAAGGCGACGGCAAAATTATCCGAATCGCGCTGGAACATTTCGAGATAACGCTTAGTAATTTCCAAACGTCGCTTTTTGTTTTCGTCGGTTAACATTCGTGGCACCCGTCTTGCCGACACTTTTTTGAACCCCAGTGAATTAATTAAAATGGATTGAACGCTACTAAAAGATATCTTTAGGATTTCAGCTATATGTTTTATAGTTATTCTTCTGTCTTCCAAACCCAGATTCTGAACCTTTTTAACATTTTCTTCCGTAACGGAGGTTAAAGGCCGCCCAGAACGCGGATTATCTTTTCAACTTGGTCTACGTTTTTTAAATTCAGCCACCCGGTACGCAACCCTAGAATAAGGTACAGCATCATCCCCTAATGTTTGCTGAATGTCCGGAAAAATTTCTTTTGTAGACATTTTTTTCAAGCTGAGTATTTTATCACCACCGCACTTCTATCCATAATTCAGCGTTTTTAGCAACTCGTTGCACAAAACGACTTATTACGTGCGAACGAACTGACAAAAACAAGTGACAGTTGTCATAAATATTTTGTGATTAATTTAAATATCGAACTTCTCCCAAAAAGGTTTTATATTAGGTCGGGGAAAAAGTTTCTTCGCATTTTATATAAAAATTCAAAAGGTTTTTTTATAAAGTTTATTTACATTTGACTAAAGTATCTAGGTGCCATTTTGTTGGATAACTTTTTGCCATTTTGTAGGTAGGGACGTGATCCCATTGCTATAAAAATTTTGGGGCTTCTGATCAAAAAACTGCGACAAGTGGTTTTGGCAGTCCTCTCGTGATGTTAACCTGACACTGCCTAAGGAATTCTGCAGAGACCGAAACAGGTGAAAATCTGAAGGTGCAAGGTCAGGACTATACGGCGGATGCATTAACACCTCCCAGCCAAACTCTCGTAATTTTTGCTGAGTGGCTAAAGATGTGTGAGGTCTAGCGTTATCATGGTGAAAAACCACACCCCTTCTGTTGATTAATTCCGGCCGATTTCTCTCAACTTTTTGCTTTAATCTCATCTGTTGTACGCAGTACAGATCAGAATCGATGGTCCCGCCTGGCGGTAACAGCTCATAATGAATAATGCCCTTCCAATCCCACCATACACACAGCATCACCTTGTTGCGAGTTAACCCGGGTTTCGCCACAGTCTGTGAAGCCTGACCAGCCTTTGACCACGATCTTTTTCGCACGTTCTTGTCGTACGTGATCCACTTTTCATCACCAGTTATCAGCTTCTTCAAAAATGGTTCGGTTTCATTACGTCGTAATAAATAATCACAAATGAGTACACGGTACATTAGGTTTCTTTCAGTGAGCTCATAAGGCATCCAAATATCGAGCTTTTTTGTGTACCCAGCTTTTTTCAAATGCGCCAAAACCGTTTTCTGGTCAATTCCCAGTTCTCCAGCTACATCGTAACTACTAATATGCCGATCTTGCTCCACTTTTTCAAAAATGACATCAATTTTGTCCGTAACAGGGCGACCAGAGCGACGTGATCTTTGATATCAAAACTTCCGGATTGAAAACGCTTAAACCAAATTTGCGTTACTCTCACAGATACTGCATTAGGTCCATAAACATCACAAATTTTTTTCGCGGCTTCTGTTGCATTTTTACCTTTTTTGTAGTAAAATTTTAAAATGTATCGAATTTCTTCATTAGTTTCACTCATTTTAACAATAAGAAAAACAAATGAAAATCATTCATTTTCCTAATTTGAATTTGGAATTGTCTTCTTTAAAATTAAAACTTTTTAATGCTACCAAAACCAGCCAGACGCAAATGGTATAGCCAGAGATCTTATTACAAGTTCATATATACTATATGCGAAAAGACTTTTTCCCCAACCTATTATATATACACTTCTTTGATTCACAAGAACTTTTTGATTCACCTAGGCATATAGGTATACAAAAACATAATTTTCTGTTGGTTTAAATTATTATGCCTATCCCTATTAATATTATAAATGCGAAAGTAACTCTGTCTGTCTGTCTGTTCCGTTTTCGCGGAAAAACTACTGCACCGATCTGGCTGAAACTCTGTACATATATATATATATATATATTATTTTTTTTCGATGCCGAGAATGAACATAGGATACTTTTTATCCCGAAAAATGGGATAGTTTCCAGCATAAAAATATATTTGCCTTTCTGTTTGTCATGCTTTTACGGAAAAACTACTGGACCGATTTAGTTGAAATCCGGTATACAGGTAATTTTAATACCGAGGGTGGACAAGGGATACCTTTTATCCCGGATAATGGGATAGTAGATTTTGAGATAGATTTATGTAAAGGTTATCCCAAAAAGTGGGATAGGTTTTTTGTGATTTTCCATTTTGGTCATCTTTGTCCTATTTGTCCGATTTGTACGATTTGTTGGAGTTGTCCGATTTGTCCGAGTTGCCCGATTTGTCCGAGTTGTCCGATTTGACCGATTTGTCCGAGTTGTCAGAGTTGTCCGATTTGTTTGAGTTGTTCGAGTGGTCAGAGTTCGCAGAGTTGTCCGATTTGTACCATTTGTCCGAGTTGTCAGAGTTGTCCGATTTGTTTGAGTTGTTCGAGTGGTCAGAGTTCGCAGAGTTGTCCAATTTGTACCATTTGTCCGATTTGTCAGAGTTGTCCGATTTGTCCTTTTTGTCATTTATGTAGTTTTCATAGACGGGGGATAGATAAATATAGCTAGGACCGTTTGAAATAAAGGATGAAAGTTTGGAAGAGACCAATCCTTTCTCAAGTTTATAAATATAAAAATTCATCGTCTATAAAAAAGCGATGGTAAGTCGATATGTCTTTCCGTTAAGCTTTCACGGAAAACTAGTAGGAATACTGGATCGGTTTTGCTGTAATTATGTTTAAATGTAGTTTTAATACCGAAAATGGACATAAATACTTTACATGCCGGGATAGATGGGATAGTTTGCGATATAAAATGAAATTAAACATCCGAGTGCAAATAGCACTAATATAAAAATTTAGTACAATGTAACCTGTATTAACACCTGCTCTTTAAACAAGAAGCACGCACTAGAGGTTGGGTAAGCTCTAGTCTACTATATAGATAGAATTTTTTTGAGAAAAATCAATAAAAAAGCAGTTAATCAATAAATATCAGATGGGTCCTGGTAGTTAACTGTCATTATGGAATCTTATTAGACAGTCTTTATATGAATTAGACATCCCTATTCATATTATAAATGCGAAAGAACTCTTTCTGTCTGTCTGTCTGTCCGTCTGTCTGTTTCGTTTTCACGGTAAAACTACCGATTTAGCTAAAACTCAGTATATAATAGGTTGAGGCAAAAGTCTTTTCGCATATAGTATGTATGAACTTGTAATAAGATCTCTTTGGCTATACCATTTGTATCTGGCTGGTTTTGGTATCAGTAAAAGTTTTAATTTTAAAGAAGACAATTCCAAATTCAAATTAGGAAAATGTGTGATTTTCATTTGTTTTTCTTATTGTTAAAATGAGTGAATCTAATGAAGAAATTTGATACATTTTAAAATTTTACTACAAAAAAGGTAAAAATGCACCACAAGCCGCGAAAAAAAATTGTGCTGTTTATGGGCCTAATGCAGTATCTGTGACAGTAGTGCAAATTTGGTTTAAGCGTTTTCAATCCGGAAATTTTGATACCAAATATGCACGTCGCTCTGGTCGCCCTGTTACGGACAAAATCGATGCCATTTTTGAAAAAGTGGAGCAAGATCGGCATATTAGTAGTTACGATGCAGCTGGAGAACTGGGAATTGACCACAAAACGGTTTTGGCGCATTTGAAAAAAGCTGGGTACACAAAAAAGCTCGATATTTGGGTAGCTCATGAGCTCACTGAAAGAAACCTAATGAACCGTGTACTCATTTGTGATTCTTTATTACGACGTAATGAAACCGAACCATTTTTGAAGAAGCTGATAACTGGTGATGAAAAGTAGATCACGTACGACAAGAACGTGCGAAACAGATCGTGGTCAAAGGCCGGTCAGGCTTCGCAGACTGTGGCGAAACCCGGGTTAACTCGCAACAAGGTGATGCTGTGTGTATGGTGGGATTGGAAGGGCATTATTCATTATGAGCTGTTACCGCCAGGCAGGACCCTCGATTCTGAACTGTATTTCGAACAACTAATAAGATTAAAGCAAAAAGTTGAGAGAAAGCGGCCGGAATTAAACAACAGAAAGGGTGGGGTTTTTCACCATGATAACGCTAGACTTCACACATCTTTAGCCACTCAGCAAAAATTACGATAGTTTGGCTGGGAGGTGTTAATGCATCCGCCGTATAGTCCTGACCTTGCACCTTCAGATTTTCACCTGTTTCGGTCTCTGCAGAATTCCTTAGGAAATGTCAGGTTAACATCACGAGAGGACTGCCAAAACCACTTGTCGCCGTTTTGTGATCAGAAGCCCTAAATTTTTTACAGAAATGGGATTACGTCCCTACCTACAAGATGGCAAAAAGCTATCCAACAAAATAGCACCTACATACTTTAGTCAAATGTAAGTAAACTTTATAAAAAAACTTGAAGTTTTATATAAAATGCGAAGAAACTTTTTCCCCAACCTAATATATGTTTATTATGAAATCCTAATAAAACTAAATATTTAGTCTTTGGTACAAAAAATCAGTTAAAGAAATTGCCTTCAACCTTAAATGTTACATTGATGGATAAACCTATTGATAGAGTAGACGACGCGCGTAATCTTGGCCTACAATTAGACGCATACCTAAGATTTGAAAAACACATAGCTGAGTCTATAAGAGATTGCTTTTATCACCTTAAGGTTCTGTACAAAATAAGGCCATATCGGGCAGTGGATTTACGTACAGCTGACTGAATCACTAGTCCTGTCTCGAAGTTGAATTACGCTGATACAGTTTATGGATCTCGGCTTTTAAACAAAACTGATCGATTAATCCAGCGAGTTCAAAATGCTTGCGCACGTTTTTGTATTTCAGTAACTCCAAGGAGCCACGTTTCTAAATAAGCATCATGTACTGAACATGAAACTAAGGCGCAAACTGCATTTGGCTTGCCTTCTCTTTGGTGTCCTTAAGTACAAAGGGCCGCAGTATTTGTATAATAAGCTCAGCTGGGTAGCCAGAGGGGGGGTAGTCAAAGGTAGACGGTGCTCTCGTCAACTAGCATTTCAGTTACATAAATTGACATGCTTTAGAGGTAGCTTCCGTTATGCTGCATCTAAGGTATGGAACAATATACCACCACCTTTAAGACAATTAAATCACTCAACTATCACTTTTCGAAAGAACTTAAAAAACTCCCTCTTAGAATGAGCAACGGAAACTAGAAAACGTCAATGTCAATTTTTCTTATATATTATAATTTTGTCTTCTGCCTTTATAATACTATTCTGTTTATAAATATGTATTATGCATTTCATATATATCATGTATAATGAATATTTATTTTATCAGTATCCCCCACAATATTTGTTTCTAATTTGCTAAGTACTAATTATTATTATGTTTATATTAATTGTATGTATATTTATGTATGTAATTTATTATTATTCACACTACATATACCCACACACACACACACACATATATATATATAAAACAGTGCAACATCCGTCCGTCCTAAGGTGCAGTTGAAAACCAACGTCAGGCACCTGTTGCCTGGCACATGCTGAACTGCACCTCTATTTGGTACCATTGTGAGACTTTTTGTTATATATCACCCTACAATTCATTGCCATGTGTCTCGTTGTGTGATGACCAAATAAACGTTTTTTCTTTCTTTCTATATATTTTCGATGCCGAGTATGACCATAGGATACTTTTTATCCCGAAAAATGGGATAGTTTCCGGGATAAAAATATATTTGTCTATTTGTTTGTTAGGCTTTTGTGGAAAAACTATTTGACCGATTTGACTGAAATTTGGTATATATGTAATTTTAATACCGAGGGTAGACATAGGATACTTTCATCCCACATAATAGGATAGAATTGAATTTGGTCATTTTGGCCAATTTGGTCATTTTGGTTATTTAGTTATTTGGTCATTTTGGTCATTTTAGCCATTTTGGCCATTTTGGTCAATTTGGTCATTTTGGTCAATTTGGTCATTTTAGTAATTTTGAACATTTTAGTCAATTTGGCCATTTTGGTAATTTTGGTCAATTTGGTCAATTTGGTAATTTTGGTAATTTTAGTCATTTTGACCATTATAGTCATTTTGGCCATTTTGGTAATTTTGGCATTTTGGTCAATTTGGTCATTTTTGTCATTTTAGTCATTTTGACCATTTTATTCATTTTGGTTAATTTAGTCAATTTGGTCATTTTGGTCATTTTAGTCATTTTAGTCAATTTGGTAATTTTGGCCATTTTGGTAATTTTGGTCAATTTGGTCATTTTGGTCATTTTTTGATCATTTTGGTCATTTTGATCATTTTGGTCATTTTGATCATTTATATAGTTTACAGATAGATAGACGGGGGATAGATAAATAAAACTAGAACGGGTTGAAATAGAGGTTGAAAGTTGTATGGGAGACAAATCATTTCTCAAGTTTATAGATATAAAAAATTATCATCTATGAAAAAATGTGATAGTAACTCGATCTGTTTGTCTGTTAAGCTTCCACGGAAAAACTACTAGGAGTACTGGATCGGTTTTGCTGTAATTTTGTTTAAATGTAGTTTTAATACACATAATGGACATAAATATTTTTATCCCGGGAGATAGGATACTTTGCGATATATAAAATGAAGTAAATCTTCCAGGGTCAAATAGAACTAACATAAAAATTTAATACAATGTAACCTGTATTAATGCCTGCTGTTTAAACAAGAGGCAGGCACTATAGTTTGACCCGCGACGGAGCCGCGGGGTAAACTCTAGTTAATAATAATTTAAAATGAGGTTGCCTGAACATAAAATTTTATCACCCTTTTGACTGAGAAAGACCAATTATGCATGTCTTGTGGTGAAAATACTCACAAGTAGTACATTGAATACTAAATTAATGAATATATTGAATACTAAATTAACTTGTTCTTTAATTTAAATTACAAACTTTTCATGAAGGCTAAGTAAAATGTAATAGGACTTCATAGCATATTATCTGCATATTTTAAGATTTTTTCTGTAAAATTTAAAGTCAGGTGATATATCTATTTTAATTATGTCCAGAACTGTTAATTAATATCAATGTTTTCTTGGATATTGAATGATTGATATGAAATTCAGTACATAATTATTATAACTCAGTAATTGATGTATAAGATGTAAGTATATATATATAATAAATACTCTTTATTCTAGAAATTAAGAAAGTTATAAACTATAATATACAAGTATATACAAGTGAGGCATAATGAACTGATTTTATTATAGAATTTGGTAATAACTATGTATATTATATGACCAGGTAAAAAGCAACTATAATAAATCTATATATATAAGGAAATTAATGAAAGTAGATGAAGCAAAAGATGTATGTCAAGATTGTAGCAAGTGAAAATCAATCATCTGCCTACCCCTATGGGAAACGGGTATGATATATATATATATATATATATATATATATATATACTTTCATAAAACATAGTATAACTTATAACCTAAAACTGGGAGTTTTCGCAGGATATGATTTTGAAGTTCATAACAGAGAAGTTGCAAAAAACTTGTAAAAATATTTAAGATTTAAAAACTTTTATGCCTGTATGATTTTGGCCATTTGGCCATTAAAAAATTTAAAGAACCTTTAATTACTAAGGCAAACTTCAGAGTTTCCTCTTAATTATAATAACAATATTTATCTGTAGTTTTCTTGAGAGACAAAAGCAACAAAAACAAATATGGATCTCTTATTACAGCTATTGCTGAGACAGCTAGTGCTTAATAAAATTATTTTTCAGCCAATAAAACAAAATTTATAAGCAGCAATATAATTAAACCTGTGTCCTTGGCAAGAGCACAAATATTATGTATAAACTGGTTAGACTAAGAACAATAACTGTGATGCAATTTAATATATCTAGAAATTAAAGTAGCTGACCTCCACTGAAATTTACATTAATTCTAATGTAACATAAAATGACAATTAATTTGATAGAATGTTGGTTTTTTTTTACTTCACAGACTTAGAAATTAGGAATGAGCTGAATGTTATGTCTGCAGCTGGCAGAAATTAATGATATCTCAATATATGTAAGTAATTCTTTCACCCATGCAGAAACAGCGAAAGAATACAATTTCCTGCAGCCAGGAAGCCTGTTATAAGAGGTGGCAAACAACCCACAGCATGGTGGTAGGGAATTTGCCCATCTGGATGAATACCACCTCTGGTCTAGAGTAGACCGCTAAAACAACCCTGAGTTGTGTTCTGGCATTAGTGGCTAGGTTCCCTCTCCCCTCTCTTTTTGGAGAGCAGCAGAGCATTTATAGCACCTTTCATGTTGGAAGTGTCCATAGGCAATAGTAACTGCATTCCATCAGGTGAGTTGTCAGCTTGTCTGCTGCACTCGTGCAATAAAACAAATAATTGTTTTTAAAGAAAGTACATACACATAGATAAAGTACATAGTTTTTTCTAATATTGCAAAAAACTATTATTTCTCATGTAATGCCACATATTGCATAAAATTATTTGTATATCAAGTTAGATATGTAAGTATAAGAAGTAACTCAGTTTTATATAAAATGCCAAAGTATAAAATTACAACCATCTCAGTTTAAACATGGCACATGTTGTGTACACCAGCAATGTATTGATGATATATTATGTCAATAATAAGTATGACCAGGTCACTTTTCATAGCTGAAAACAGGTTTTTTTCCTGTAGCAGATTAAGTTCATACAAAAAATACCATATGAGTATATTATATGTACCTACAATTCATAACTATAACTAATAAATGAGTTAATTTTCATTGGACAAAAGTGAAGCTGCAAAAAAGTTAACTATTTAATTATACTTCAAGAAAACATATAAACACATCTCTCTTTTCTTTCACCTTCTCCCAATTAATTGAGGTCAGCACAATATGTCTTTTCCTTCCACGCTCCTCTATTCTGACATACAACACATTGTTTAAAAATATTCCAGATAAATACTGAAATGCTACAAAAAATACCAGGATTATTCAAAATAAGAATCGCAAAAACCCATAAATATAAAATTTGACCAGAGGGCAACTCACATCATTCTTCTTATTCAATAAAACTTTCAACACAAATTTATTTTTCAAAACATACTACTTATTTGGAACAAATTAATAGAATACTGAAAGAGTTAACAAGTTTCTTTTAAATTTCATATAGAGTACCAGAACTATATTATTGTGGATGTTATATACTAAAATTGTGATAAGTAATATTTATGACATATAAAAAATAAAGTGGAAGTAGCAAATCACATCAGCAACCTATCACCACCGAGCACCTAACAGCAATAGGGAGAGTATTATGTACAGGAATCCTAAAGAAACAAGGAAAGAAGAAAAAAATGTAATAAAACTCTATACTCACTTATCATCATATTTGTTGAATTTATTCCTAGGTAATCCAAAAATTTGTCTGTACCAAACACAAACACTGCTCCAAACAAGAAACCAACTGCTACAGGTGCAAAAGCATATTGTCCATTTTCACCATATAGTTTAGATTCTTTGCACATTTCTATTGCAGGCTCCAGAAGAGACCAGTATGATGCCGCCGTCATCACTCCGGCGGCGAAGCCCAATGATACATCAAGAAGTTTTCTCTAAAATATAATCAAACATAGTAAAATAAAATTAAATTTAGAAATTATCTTATATGATAAAGCAGACTCACGTGTTTTCCTCTTATAAAGAACACACAACCGGCTCCCACGGCCGTAAGACCCCACGTAAAAAGGGTCCCTAAAAGGGCCTGAGTAACCGCGCCGTATCCCTCTATCATTTTTAACTATTAGTATGTAAACAAATACGTATTAAGTACGGCTCGTACAAAAGAACATTTTATAATAAACCACTAAAGAACCGGTGTCTCGACTTAATTAATTGAAGTAATATAATTTAAAGCTCCTAAATCTTTTTATACATACTCCGCATGTTTTTATCGTATTTATGGCCTTGTACTTTGTAATACGTCGACGTCAATACGTCTTTACGTACGTCAAATAAATTCTTCATTTTATGTAGTTTCGTATAGGTTATATATTTAACCAGCTTAGAAATGGTGCAACAGACCAAACTAATATTTGAAAGAGAATATCTTCTATAGAACTTCTCATTTCCTTTCAACGCTTGGAAACGGGTTAAAATTAACTTGCTAATTACAATTGCAAGCAATTAACTAATTACTTTTAAACGTTATAATTAGATTTAGTCATCTATTCGTTGGAAATGCAAACGTTAAAAGAGTTACATAAATGTGCATTAACCTGCAATTAATAAAAATTGCAGGTCTTCAAATAAAAATAAAATAGTAAATCTTGCAGAAAATATTATTTTTATGTAATAAAAATGTGTTTGTGTGTGACTGAAAACTTGCTGTACCACATGACTGCGCTTTGAAGGTGTGCGGCAAAAATGTTTGGAACTGATTTATTCAACACTAACGGTCTCAGCAGACGATGTCTTGCTCTGAAAAAGTAAAATCCAGAACCCGATTCCAGCATCACCTACTAATTGTGAATCTAAACCACCCCGGAATCCACTCAAACACACATAAAATTTCGTCAAAATCGTAGAATCGGATTTCAGCGCCAAAATTTTTTGTTTAGACTGATGGGTTACATTATGGAAGTTTTAGTAGGGATCCCTAATTTTTATATAGCCTATACTAGAGTTTATCCCGCGGCTGCGGCGCGGGTGAAACTCTAGTACCTCTTGTTTAAAAAGCATGGGTTAATATAGGTTACAAATTTTTATATTAGTGCTATTTATCCCTGGAAGATTCACTTTATTTTCTATCGCAACTATTCCACCTCCCGGCATGAAAAGTAGTAAATGTAGACAGTTCGAGTTACTGTCGCATTTTTTTTTTATAAATAATCATAATTTATATCTATAAACTTGAGAAATGATTAGTCTTTTCATACGAACTTTCATTATCTATTTCAACTCGTGCCAGTTTTATTTATCTATATCAAAAATAACCAAAATTTGCAACTGTCCAAAATGTCCAAAATAACCAAAATGACCAAAACGACCAAAATGTTCAAAATGACCAAAATTCTCAAGCTACCCAAAATGTCCAAAATGTTCAAAATGACCAAAATGTTTAAAATGACTAAAATGTCCAAAATAACTAAAATGACCAAAATGTCCAAACTGTCCAAAATATTCAAAATGTCCAAAATATACTAATAACTGTGCTAGTCTTATCGAGAAACTACATTTGTATGTTCCCCCTAGTCTTGTACGCCCTTGACACGTACAGCCTTCAGACGCCACTCATTTTTTTATTAGAATAGTGAATGAATTCAACAAACTCAGTAAGTCGGATTATGTTGATATTGACTTGTTTGTGCATAGTCTAGCATCTGTAAATGCGAATTTAATCAAAGCCTATTTTAATAATAATTAGTTTCCCGGTCACAAAATTTTCATATTATTGTTATTTTTTTATTCTAAAGTTATTGTATTTTATACTTTATTTTTGTTTCCGTCATCCGTGGAAGTTTATGAATAGCTGTTCTTTAGCTATCTCTGTAACGTTAGTTTGCAAAACTTTAGTTTGTGAGACTACAACTGTTAACCCCCCAAATAAAATAAAATAACCAAAATGTCCAAAGTGACCTAAATAACAAAAATGACGAAAATGGTAAATCACAAAAAAACCAAAACCTATCCCACTTTCTGGGATAACTTTTATATAAATCTATCTCAAAATCTATCCCATTGTCCGGGATGAAACGTATCCTATGTACATCCTCGGCATAGAAAATATATATATATATATATTGAGTTTCAGCCAAATCGGTCGAGTAGTTTTTCCGAGAGAATTGAAAACCTTTTTAACTAACCGTTTATTTTTTTTTATAGATAACTTAGAACAAAACCAAAAAGAAAAGCTCCCGTGTTCTTGGGCTATAACCGGTTCGACAATTTTTCCGGTTTCGAAGCTTTGCTTCTTTTGTCTTATGTTTTGCTCTAGGCTTAGAGGGCAGTTTATTTGAGGGGTCCGTCGCTATTTGTGTAAAAATGAAACACATAAAATCGTCATGTTTACCCGTCCGTCTGTCAACAGGTGGAAACTTTCAACGGGACAATAAGGGTATATTTACAGTTAGCAAGAAAATGACTATTTTACACAAAACATTTTTTTGATGCCGATCGATTCTGTTTCTGATACTCATCAAAAACTTCTCCGGCACCATCCCAGGTTGGAATACTAAAAAAATCGGAAGTCGCAAAAATCTTTTCCCATACATTTGTTGAGAATTCTAACGTACATTTTTTATATATCAAATATTTTTGTTAACTAAATAAAAAGATAAGATTGAACAAGGAAATCTCGTGACAAGCTTTTATATCACATAAATTGTGTAATGTAATAAATTGATGAGTTTGATTTAATTTAAAATTTATTTTATTCTTTTTAGAGCTTTTACTAAAAGCTTGTGTTTAGAAATATAATATATTATATTTATATATTTTATTGATCTAAAGACACATGTTTACATAAAAATGTTCTGTTACTATTTATTTATTTTTTAGTTATTCGTATGTTGCAATCATGGGTACCCGGGTAATCACCGTACCCATCCCGCAATGCTTGACGAAAGTCTTTGATCAGTGCGTCCTCTTCGTCCTGGCTTACGGGAACGACAAGTGGACACTGACGGCAGGATTGGTCTACAAGTTCCAAGTCACTCAACGGGCTATAGAGCGAGCTATGTTGTGTGTTTCTCTTGTGGATAGAATAAGAAATGAGACTAGGTATCCTAAGAGAACCAAGGTAACCAACATAGCTCGCAAAATTAGCAAGTTAAAGTGAGTGGGCCGGTCACGTCTGCCGTAGGACTGATGACCGATGGAGCAGACGAGTCCTGGAGAGGAGACCGCATCTCGGTTAACGTAGTGTTAAACGCCCTCCAACCCCATGGACTGACGATATGTGCAAAGTCGCCGGTAGGCGCTGGATGAGGAAGTCAGAGGACAGGGATGAGCGGCGCCGACTTTGGGAGGCCTATATTCAGCAGTGGACTGTGATTGGCTGACGACACGTAATTCGATTCTTCTCAGAAATAGTTTAATTTGATACTCATATCATAAAAGTGCATAAAAAATAACAAGTTCCCCCATCTTGGGTTCGTCCGCCATATTGGATTTAGAGTGAAGTCTCGTCTTCGTATTTTTTTCAGCAAGCCCTTTAATTTGATATCCCTAACATGGGCGTGTAGAAAAAATAACTAGTCCACCATCTTGGGCCGTCCGCCATATTGTATTTAGAATCGTCTTTTTCTTTGTATTCTTTTCAGCAAGCACTTTAATGTGATACCCATATCATGGGAGTGCAGAAAAAATAACTAATCCGCCATTTTGGGCCCTCCGCCGTAATGGATTAAAAATGATGTCACTTAGCTAACCGTGCAATGTCATCCAAATATATAAGCATGGAAAAGAATACTTTTTTGTTTTTTTATTGATGCGCTGGGCGAATACTTTTCGTACCATTCTGAGTCCCTCTCGTCTGTGGGGGTGGGACTGGACTGCGGTGATAAGCGCCGCGCAGCATGTGCTAAGACTCTGGGTGGAAACCAATTATTCCGCTAAACCTAAACTTGCATCCCATACCCGGCGCTTGTGTGGAAGAACATGAATTGACGAGCGAAGCTACACCCATTATTCAACCACACAACAAGCTTAGATTTGCCGGGATGCAGAGTGACCCACTTCCCCAATAGAGGTTGTACCCGTCGCATCCCCACGATGCGCGAACCCCGCGGATTTTGCGCATACCTGTATCTCGGGAGGCCAATCTGACGATGGCATCCGGGGAGCGCGTGCGCAGCTCTCTTTCTTACTCTCGCAGCGGCTTCTTTGCGGGACATTACTGCCTCGCAAAAGGAAGAAACCGCTGACCAGTGATCGTCGCTGTAGAGCATACTCAACCAGTCCCCTGAGCGGATCGATCGGTCCTACGATGGCCTCGAGCTCGAACCTCTGAGGTTGCCATTCAGCGTATTCGACCAGCGTGTGAAACGCAGTGTCTAGCGCGCCGCACTCGCGGCACTGCGGGGAAAGCAGAGACCCCAAAATCTGATGCAGATACTTATCGAAACGCACGTGCCCGGTAAGTATCTGCCTCATCCTAAATGTCAGAGACCCGTATTTTCGCGCTACCCATCGCAGTAGGTACGCACGAACCACCTCCATTATATCAGTGCTGGCCTCAGGAGATTCTAAATCTCTCTGCCAAGTTTGGATTATGGTCGCGGTTTCCCGCATCCTGATCGCCTCAATCTCTGCCCGGTAGTAAACCAGGCCCCTAGCTCTAGCATCCTGTCGAAAGCGTCGAATATTAGCAAGCACATCTGACTGGAGTTCTCAGGGCGATCTCCCGCCAAGCGTGCCGCTGCTGTCTATGATACCGTACGATACCCTCGAACGAACCTCACCGCCAAAGTCCGCTGAGTTCTCTTCAGCAGAGTCCTGTTGTGGCGGTGGAGGGCATGATTCCACATGGGTGCACCGTACAGTGTCATATTCTGGAGGATGCCGGAATATAGCCACCGAGCCGTCTCGCCGGGTCCCCCCACTTTGGGGAAAAGTCTAGCGAGGGCGTTCACGGTCCTAGCCAACTTGGAAGCAAGCAATTCAAAACGTCTTTTGAACTGCCATTTCCTAACGAGAAGGAGAATGGAAACCCCTTGGACTATCACGCACAAATCCGCAGGTGGCTTCTGAAAACGCCTAGAGAGCCTCCTTTTACGCGGGGGAGACCCTCAAGCCCAGCCTACCAATAGGTTGGACCATGGTCACCAACCCGGCGTTGGCGAGGTCCACCGATTTCGCGTATAACACGGCACGTGGCGTGAGTAGGGATTCTTCCATGGTGATAGGTATGTAAAATTTCATCTGATCGGTTCGGAAATCGGTTAAAGCCATAAAGTTCAGTTACAAGATTTGACCCAAACATACATACATAATACAAATAATGAAAGTTAATAAAAGCTTGTAAAAAACAAATAATTGTGCGGGATCCGGAACGCAGCGAAGTAGGTACTTATGTCATCATAGACGGATTATACTGACACGCTAAGTATAAAACGCGTATAGAGGTACCCACATATTACAGGTCGCGTCCGTCAGCTGCGGCTGACGGACGCGTCCGAGCAATGTGCACACCTAGCGTCGGACGCTTCAGACGTGGCTTTTGTGTTGCCATCTCTCTTTGAAGAAAACGTGCTACGTCACCTCTTAAAAAGCACTAGATTGGCACGAATTCGGAAAAAATGCTGAAAATAAAGTAATAAGAATAAATAAATTACCTATATTTCAGTGAAGAGTTATAGAATTTAAAAAAGAGCTAAATAACGTACTAAGCGCTGAATAATAACTTTGGGTGTTCATATAAATAAAAATCTAGCATTGAAAGCGCTAAGTTGGCAAAAGTATGCGTCTTGTGGAAGTGTCCTCGTGCTTATAGGGATACAATATCGCTTGTTTTGTGATAGGTATTACTTATTTTAGATTACAGATTGGAGACCTATTAATTATTTACAATATTGATACACTTTTATAATGTAATTTATGTATAATTAATTATTTAATTAATATAATTTAATGTCTGTAACAGCGAAACTTTGTTCGCACCATTATGACGACGACGCGTTTGTTGATCAACTGAAATTGCGGGCACCAAATGTAAGCAGCCAGAGTGCCACCTTTTGGGCTGTGGTGATTTATTGCAAGGGAGCGGTGCTTCTTATCGGGATGAGAAGTGTCCTGAATGTTCGCCAGGGATGTAAGCTGGTTCAGTGTCGGATTACATTTGAACCCGTTCAGCGATTTTCACGTGTTGTTCGAAAAGACACACAGACAGACAAATATTCTAGGCTGTCTTTTCGGAATCTGCTGGTTTAAATTGGTCCCTTTGATTGTTTATTTCTGTCTTTCAATTTGGATGAATCAACCAAAGTGATCTAGGTACATAATCATATCGAAACATTCAATGTTATTAAATATCGTCGTGTTTTTCAGTTCTTTACTTTTCAACCAAATTGATTCAATAGGCTGATTCTTCTAACATCAACATTATAAACTGTAATTAAATGAAGTGTTATTATTTATGTTGTAATGATTTGTCAAATTGATTATCTCGATGAGCAAGTTTCATTACAATGCTTTCTTTTACCTTTAAAATGTGGTAATTGTGCCTAAGTGGTGCCTGCTTTCCAGTCCGAGATAGACCCCGAGTTATTTGAGATACAAATGGGTTAAGTAACATTAAGTACCACAGATTTTATGAGATTTTTATATGAGATATTAGCCAGATAATATTACTAAAATCTGGTAAATGGTAATTTTTATAGTTATTTACTGATATGGAAGTTTTAATATTTCGATATTCTCCAAAGGAGAAATTTGTATTTGACACTTAAAACATTCTCAGCATATCCACATCAATTTTTGTCTCGTACTACCTACTACTGTATTATGAAATAATATCGAATAATAAGAAAATTTGTTTACAAGCACAAAATAAAAAGAATCCCGTAAACATTATAACGTCGAGCGCTTTGACATGTGTTTTATATTATGTGATCAAAGGTTTTAATTATTTATTTCTTTAAAATATTAAGTAATCTTATATAAATTAATAATTTAAGTTCAATTTTACATTAAATCATAAAAAAAGAAAATCTATTTCATTTTCTCTTACTATCCTCTAGCCTAATGCTACTCAAAAACTATCGATATCTTACAACTGTTGTTCATTTTAACATTTTTATAAATTAAAATTGCTCAACACAACACCGCTTTTGAGTAGTTGACATATGTATCGCGTTTTCATAACGACAATTGGCAACACTGAAAATAAGTAGGCTATGGTTCAAAAGGCCTTGTAGCCAGAAACGTAACGTTTTGTGGTTGGCCAATCTACAGAGCGTTCCACCAGTAGCTCACAACGCCCAAAATGCTCCGTTAGCTGTTCCACAAGGCGATCGCGGTCATTGTGGTCGTGGCGAAAACGTCACTAATGACGTCATCATTTTTGATTACATAACGCTCACAACGATCCATGTCAATAGATAGGTCGAATAACCGTTCTACTTGGGTTTACGATTGTAACGCCGGCAAGCAAGTGAAACGGGCAAAATCGAGGTCGTGAACGTGGTCGTTGTGAGTGTCTGATAGAACGTAGCCCTAATGATACTTTATTTTAAACAATTTTGAATTTCGCGATCAATAGAAAAATTGAGAGCGCGCTGAGTAAATAGGTCCTACATAACACTACCGCGCCGCGGTATGCAGTGCTATTATTGATACGGCAATTTGCCGTAATTTACGGCAATTTATTTTTTAATGTACAAAATACAAACATGCTAAAAGGTCTTGCAAATACTCATAGAATTAATTTACTACTATTACTTATGTACCGAGAAAGAATATTAGATAGTAAATTTCATTATGTAAAATTTTAACCATTAATAAACTATAATATTTATATATTTTAAATTATTTTACTAGGTCAATAAATGGAGTTGATACGAAACCAAGTCAATAAATGGGACCTGATCCAAACGTTTTTCATCACAATAAATACTTATTTAATTTTGAATTTGATTTTTTATTAACATTTAAATAATTTGAATTCAACAACTGCTTGTGACCACGGACATTGCAACGTATTTGAAACCGGTCACAGTTCTAACTCTACGTAATCATTACCTAATTTCTATAGCGTCCCGCGAGACCATCACTAACATGTGTTTGTGGCCCCCATAGAAAAAGATTGAGTACCACTGCTTTTGGACGTCCGAACGCTCAAGGTCACGTCCGTCAGCCGTGACTTATAATATGCACACAGCTTTACATTTTTGAAAACAAGTTATCTGTTTCTTTTTAGCACAGGAATACATGTATTGGAAAAAAAGATAATTTAATTTATTACGTCAAAATCGGTTGAGTAGTTTAATATCTAAAAATGACACTGTGATGTGTAAACAAACACACATTTACTTTTGTAATTTTTGTGAACGAACTAACTTATATTTTACAGGCTTATTAATTTACTAGTGCTCACCCACGGCTTTGCCCATGTAAAACTATACACTGTATAAAATTAAGAGTTTTAGTAATATATTTGTACCCGCAAATATATTAGTAATATTCCTAATATTAGTGTAACACTGATATACTAATATTTGTTATTAGTATAATATGTGGTTACTGGAGATATAATATCGGTCTAACATTATCAATCGAGTGAATTACATTCGTTAAGATTCATGTTCGCTAATATTTGATTTTTACTAATACTATATGCGATAAAAGTAAGCGGATCAGTGTAGGTATGTATTTTATACTGCGTTTCCTTTTAGTGCCTATTGGTAAACAATACTTTTAAATTTTGTGGGGTACATTATAATGTTAGCTACCCTAATTTTTCAAATAAGAGTTGAGTTTTTGAACCTAAATAAAATATTTAGTTGACTTCAGTGCCTCGAGATTTTTTCAAAATCTTACAGATTTAATTAGCAACGTAAACGTAAAATACATCTTTCATCAGTGAAAGGAAGCTGATTATTAAAAATTAAAAAACCCTATTAAAATATGCTTGTAAAAAAGCAACATTAATATAAAATATTATTTTTTTTTTTATTTTTTTTAATTGCTTGAGTTCGGCAGACTGGCAGACGGTCCACTTGGTGGAAGGCGAATATCATCACCTATGGACATTTGGAGCACCAAAGGTCACACAAATGCGCTGCTGCTCTCTAAAGGGAGACTGGAAACTGGGCACTAATGCCGGAACACAATTAAAGGTTGTTATGGTGACATACTCTAGACTAGACCAAGGGTGGTAGCCATCCAGTTGAGCAAATGCTCTACCACCTGGCCCATCCAGTTGAGCAAATGTTCTACCACCTGGCACACTATTCGCTGGATATTAATATTATCATCATTAAGGAATCTAATTATATGTTAACAGCAGTAAAATAAAATATTAGTGATATTAAGATATTATTTAAAATATTATAATATTGCTATATATTCAAATTCATATTAGCTAATATTGGCAAATATCGGTATTAACCCATCTTTATATAAAATCTTGGTTAGCGCGTCATATATTTTGTAAATATCTTTGTACTAATGCCCTTTAACAATCATAAGCGAATTCATACTCCGACTCGTACTGGACAGAGTTTTGGGTGGCTGTGACCACAACCGTTTTTGACAGCTGAATTCGCGCCTGAGGAGAGACTGGGTAATTTGGAACAGCAAATTTTTAAAAATACACTTTTTAGAATTCTTGTCTGTCTGTTAGAGCATCACGTGAAAACTATTGAACAGAAACCAAAGTTCGATACAGATACAGGAACCAGCCATAAAGCAATTTGAAGAAACAGGAAATGAAAAATATTAACTTCACATTATTAGAGAAGGAAAAGTGATTCGAATAAAATATATATAAAATGCGAACGTTAATTTTGACGTATTTTCCAAAATACTTCAGATTTACAATTTAGATAAATGAGTCACGATTGTAACGAACGCCGTTATAATGATATTGCATTAATTACAAAAACACGTGGTATTACACGTTTAAGACCATAACAAATTATCAAACGAGATATCAGTCACGTCGACGTCCTACTGACTAAAATATACGTCTTTTTAAGTAAAACATACCTCCTTTATTGCCACCATTTATTACGTTGAGATTACTTTAAACACACAAATTAACAACGAAGTACTCACATATTTGCTCTAATTAACTCACTCAAGTAAAATATTTATATGAGTACTTAAAAATATTGCACACGTGCATTGGCTGTTACTTCGTTCGCGCGGATTCTGGATTTTATACGCTAATCGCCACGACAGACATTGTCCTGCCCTAAACAAATATAAATCTAGAATCCGATTGCAGCGCCACCTATAGAGTCCAATTTTGATTCTAAACGATCCCCGGGATCCCTCGAGTCCCGACTTACGCAAACTAACACTATACAGTTGGCCAGAACAGTAACGTTCAAAAGAAAAATTTAGTTTACAACTTTGCATAAAGGGGCGGGTTACCCCTTTATGTAAAGTTGTATATATATATATATACAAAATTCTTAGTTTTTACTTATTTTACCAAATTTTACCCATACTTATTTTACCAAAATTCTTAGTTTGGTATTTTTTTATGATTTTTGAGAGATTTTGACCAAATTGGCTTTAAACAATTTTTATTTTAGAATTTGATATGTTTATTTGGGAGTTTTTTTATATAACTAAATCCTTACGAATTTTATTTTTAAATATAAAATAGTCAGCTCCCTAACAAGCTTAGAGTAACTAGAGATATAGTTTCCTACAAAATTATATTCAGAATTGAAGAAGAAAACTAATCGATGTGCGCATGAGCACCATATAATTATTTTCGCTGACACGCACACGAAGGCACAAATAGTATTGCAATTAAATAGAGTCGTTCTAAAAAGTAGGGAATTGGCACTATTGGAGCTCATCACACTGAGAGTTTGTCTTGCGCACTGACGGGACCGACAGGTCGCCAAGCGAACTGAGACTTTTAGGTCCTACCTAAAGGTGCTACACTTTACTGGCACCTATTCGGGTTCTAAGCGTATTAATTCTATGAACTAAGTTGGTTACAAGAATACTTGAAAATTAAAAAACAATCGAGCGAACCAGACTCGAATTTTCAATCTTAATATAAAAATTGAAACACGCAACTCCATAGTTCCGTAATGTCTTTAAAAACTGTGCAAGAGTTTAAGCTTTCATAATAATACAAAAAAAGCTGCTCTTAATAGGCCATATTTGCTTTAACCGGCCTTCAAAGGTGCTGAGATTGAAATTTACGAAGTTAATTTTTTTATTAAAAAAATTAAATTTGAGTTAATAACTCGAAAACTTAGAATTTTGGTAAAACTTACATGGTATCCAAATTACCTATTTGGATACCCCTTCATGTAAACTAAGTAAATTTTTCTTTTGAATATCACTGTTCCCGCTACCCTGTATAAAGATGTGCTGACCTTGCAAGAACTCGAAATGAAACACATAAATCTCTATAATAAGCACTTAAATATCTTATACTAATATATAAAGCTGAAGAGTTTGTTCGTTTGTTTGTTTGATTGAATGCGCTAATCTCAGGAACTACTCTGGTCTGATTTGAAAAATTCTTTCAGTGTTAGATAGCCCATTTATCGAGGAAGGCTAGGCTATAGGCTATATATAATCACGCTAAGACCAATAGGGGCGGAGCACCAATGAAGAATGTTTCATAATCGGGGGATTTTTTTTAAACTATTCCACGCGGGCGAATTCGCGGGCAGAAGCTAGTTTATTATAAAACTAAAAATGCCGAGTCTGTACTTTGAAATTGTTTAAAAAAACAATTGGGAAAGGCTATATGAACGATGGAAAACATTCTTTTAAATAGAATTCTTGTTTAAGAAAAACTGCCTTAAATTAATATCATTGAAATCCATTGTGCCTATTCGATTGAAACAGAAACAACACATAATTTAAGCATAGTGTAAATATCAGTTAGACTGTTCGATTTTATTTATTGTTATTCTGTCCGTAAACTTTCTTTTCTTAGCATTTTTTGAAAACGTACAAATAAATTTATTTCTTGTTATTGTCATTAAAAAAAACATTATTCTTTTAATAGTCAAAAACCTTTTGAGACTGCTACAGCGCTGTGCCAGTTTAATGTAGGTAAATAACACGGCTAGTTGATCAACATTAAATGAACAATAGTAGCCTGTCAATAATAGCCAGTCTATCGAAGTGTTTCTAATTATATACCGATACCTTAATTATTTTTACATGGCTTATTACCGTATAATTGTGACCCCCATCTCATTCTGTCGCCTACCATAGATCATCGTAAATGTGCCACTGTACCGTTTAGCTGATCTGAAAGACAATACTTACTACATTGAGGTATAATACATGGTTATATGATCTAAGACTTACTGTCATCGAATATTGAATGTTAGAACTATTTATGTAAAGCAAGAGCTTTGCAACTTAATTTGATATACTTTATTCACTTGTCTGTTTTCCTTACTGTAACATTGGAAAAAAATAATTCCAAACGCAACAAAATTTGTAGAATAATCTTAAAGCACTGGATACGGATTCGTTCTTTTCTACTTTATTATCCATACCCCTCCGAAACTGTCTCAACTCTGAGATAAATAATATATATTACCTTCATTCTTGTTAATTAAATTAAAAATATGGTTAATTTCATGATAATCTATTCATTCCTAAAACCGTGAAAAAATATACAAATGACCATAAGAACGTTAGGACAAAACCTGTTTATTAATTTGGATTTTGTTTATGGGGGCTGCACAGATCCAGTCATCACAGCGGACAACAGAGAACTGGTAGCGTTTATTTTTTTTTGGACTTTACTTTATGTTGTTACTCCGAAGACCTCACAACTTTATCGGAGTTTCCGGGGCAAGCCCCTTCGCCAAGCGAAGGCGCTCAAGCCCGTAGTGCAACTTGCTCGAGGGAGCTCCCTAGGGGGCTTTACCTCGGCTGGAACACTGGCTAGCGCTTTTTATTTTTATTGCACTTGACTTTATGTTGTTGGTCCGAAGACCTCGCAACTTTACCGGGGTTTTCGGGGCGAGTGCCAATGCGAACGAAGGCGCACGAGCCCGGGGGCAACTTGCTCGAGGGGGCTCCCTAGGGAGTTTCACCTCGGCTGGACTGCTGCCATGAGAGGGGGATGAATCTAATGATGCCCACCATAGGGTGACACAATGCACTAATTGAGAGCGGGCGACGGGTAATGTAAAGCCCGAGAGGAAGGATCCCGGCGGACCGAGATCGGCGGTTCGCGGTGGCCTATGTTATCTTACTGCAGTTTCGCAACGTGTTATGGCTGGGAGAGAAGAAACGGCGAAAGAAACTTCCCAGCAACACGCCTAGTCTATCCTATGGGGGGCTGTGTCTCCTGGCGTCCCTCGCGGGGACGTGGAGAGATCGTGATTGGCGGCGTCGACGCCGCCGTCTGTGTCTGTCTGTCGGTGCCTGCCAGCCTGCCGTCCTAACCGCGGGCGGGCTGATCCGGGCCAGCAGTTTTGTGATATCGTCAACCTTGTCCGTGAGGATGTTACGCGGTCGTCGCACGAGAGCCTTTCGTCGAGGCTTATAATCAGACGCGGACACGACGAGGGGATTTCGATGGTGCGGCGCTAGATCGAAATACTTACGCGAGAGCGACGTAATGTAGTTTTCGATGGAGGGAAGCTCCAGATCGCGGTGGATGTCGACATTACGCATATAGAGGGGAGCACAGACGGCTCTTCGCATGAATTTATTCTGAACGATTTGCAGTTTCTTTAAAAGGGCAGGCTTGACATGGCCGAATACCACACTCGCGTATGTCATGATCGGGCGAATGCATGTTTTATATAGAGTAAGCTTGTGTCTGAGGGACATTTTGCATCGTTTGTCTATCATGGGTGCTAACGACCCATGACAAATCGCGCTCTATTCCGGACTATAGTGATATGCTCGTTGAAGCGCAAGTTCTGATCTAGGGTGACACCTAGATATTTGGTGTACTTTACCCAGGGGATCTCTTGGTCGTAGAGCGAGATGGCTTTTAAGCGAAGGCAAGCGCGTTTGGGAGAGCGAAGCGTGCCGGGGAAAAGAACATTGCTGCGCTTTTCTCCGGGCTTACCTCTATCCTCCATTTGCGAAAGCATTCACCTAGCTCTGTTACAGCTGCCTGTAGCCGGACGCAAGCCATTTCTCGGTTGTGATCTGATGTATAGAGTGCGATGTCATCCGCGAAGAGGGCCAACTTTACATCTGGAGTTTTTAGGATGTTGCTGGTGTACAGCGTGAAGAGTAGTGGAGACAGGGCAGAGCCCTGTGGTACACCGGCTGTGAGTGGGTGAGGGGACGAGCGTGCTCCCTCCACTCGAAAACGGAAGCTACGGCCTAGGAGGAAGTCTCGCAAGATGACCACGACTCTGTCTGGCACACCGAACTGGTACAGCTTGTAAATCAAACCGTTATGCCAGACCTTGTCGAAGGCCTTAGCTACGTCTAGGAACAGTGCGGCTGTTCCTATAGGGCGGGGGCGATGGGCAAAGTGGGATAGTATGTGCTCCGTGATGCGGTGCACGTGTTGGACGCATGAGTGTCTGGCACGGAATCCAAACTGCTCATCGGGTAGTAGATGTTTGCTAATGGCAAAATCTCTAAGACTAGAGAGGATGACCCTCTCGTAAAGCTTGCTGAGTGTGCTCAGTAGGCTGATTGGACAGTAGCTGGACGGTTTATTAGCCGGTTTTCCAGGCTTGTGAATACCGATAACATCTGCTTCCTTCCAGATCGCGGGGAAGGAGCAGTTTGTTATGGCGGCATTGAAGATGCTCACTAAGATTATAATCAAGTGGCCGGGGAGGAGTTTTAAGACTCGATTGTTAATGCCATCGATCCCTGGGGCCTTTCGCGGTTTGAGGGACTTGATCAGATCTTGCACTTCTTCGACCGTGACTGGGTAGAGTGCGGTTTCCGCTGGTAAGGAGGATCTACGTTCGACCTCTGAGCCCACCTCCGTCAGGTGTGACTGGTCGACGTTTTGTGTAGTGGGGGAGCACTGAAGCTCTAGACTCTGAGCAAGGCATTCGGCTTTCTCCTCGTCATCGAACGCCTCGGTGTTGTCGGCTCTTTCTAGCGCGGGTATGACAGTGAGGGTATCTGATTTGAGAGCTCTAGCCAGCTTCTAGTACGCCTGGTGAGTTGGTTCGATATCTCTCAACGTTCTGTCTGTTCCCTGACTTCCCGGATACGTAGTTTGACCTCGCGCTCTAGTTCGCGGAGTCGGACTCTGTTGTCTTCGGTGGGATATCTGTCGTGAGCTCTGGAGGCGGCTCGCTTTTCCCTCAGCAGTACCTTCCCCTCGTCCGGCAGGCATAAGTGGCGGTCATCCTCCACTGACACCTGTCTGGACGAGTTCCGCACTGCGGATTGAAGGTGGCTGGTGAGAGCCTCGATCGCAGTCTCCGTGTCTTGGCGGGATTCGATGTGGTTCGGGATGCGGTCCAGGTCTTGTGATTCGGTTGCCTTGAGGAGGTCCCCAAGTCTCAACCAGTCCACAGAGGTCCTAGTTTCAGATGTCTGGTCCGTCTGTGGTCCTAATTTGAGGATAACCGGGCGATGGTCAGAGTCTATATCGTCAATCGTTTCGATCGAATGGAACTGAAGAGTTACGCCCCTCAGTAATGCTAGGTAGAGAGTGTTTGGGGTCCCCCAGTCGCGGTTGGGGGGGTATCTTGTGGGAGTTATATCAAACAAAAGATTGTCTGATATATTTATTAGGGCTCTGGCATTGGGGTTAGTGGTATTGCAATTCCAATGTTCGTGTTTGCAATTCAGATCTCCGGCTATTATAACAGCTGGGCCTAAGTTGAATAGGGCTTCTAGGTCTTTCTTAATAAGGGTTTTCTGGCACGCGAGGTATGCTGAGACTATGACTCGAGTGGTGGCCAGTCATTGCTAGTCTGCAGGCGGATACCTCCATACCTACTAGTGGTGGGGTGACTAGAGGCATGCAGTGTAGAGATCTTCTGAAATAGATCAAGGTGCCGCCACCACGGCCTATCCTGTCATGTCTAGTGACCCGATAGTAAGAGATCTTTGGATCTCTTTCACTCGGTTTCAGGAAGGTCTCCTGCACTAGTAGTATATCTACTTGATTGGTAACCAGGAAGTCATGAACCAAGTCGCGCTGGTTTCGAAGGCCGTTGGCGTTATAAGTCGCCAGAGTCAATGAGCGTGGTTTATTTCTACCTATATGCGCCATTTGTTACCGGTAACAATAATTTAACTAGGTTGTTTAGTTATAACGACCTAAGTACCTGGAGAAGGTACGCGTGATCCATTTCGATCACGAGTTGATTCCGGAGGGAGGGTTGATCAGACTGCAACTTGTCTCCGTTTTCGAGCCAAGAGTTGGACCTCTGCTAGGTCGAAAGGCAAGTTCTTGGCGAATTTAGTCGCCAAAGCTAAGTCCTCCGCTAAAGAGTGGTGGGGTGACGGCCCAGAAGGTGCTTTTAAAATGGGGGCGGGGGCAGGGGTTGCTGGGGGTAGGCCGGCCATAATTGGGGCGCGCGTCCTTAGTGGAGGGAACGCTTCCGTCGTGGGAAGACCCGTCCAGTGATTTACCACTGGAGGGGGCCGCCACGAATGCGGGTTTGTTCGGCACTTTTCTAGTGCCTTTTTGGGCGTTGCCCTTTCCGACCTTACGTTTGGGTCGGGGGGCGGCAGGACAGCCTCTGTAGTTAGCGGGGTGACCCGCTTGGCTGCAGAGAATGCAGCTCGGTGGCTCCGGGGAGTCCCGGGTGCATGTGCACTCCGAGGTCCCGTGGTCGCCCAGGCACTTGACGCACCTGGGAGGGGATTGACAATGTAGGGCAGAGTGCCCATAAAGTTGGCAACGATGACACTGCCGCAGTGTATCTTTTTCGTGTGGACGTTCCACACGAAGGCCAGAGAGGCCACAGACCTTCTCAAGTTCGAAGATCTTTTTCCCCTCTGGAGAGAGATCGAGGACAACCAATACTAGGTTTAGAGGAGACTTTGTTGCGTCGCCTTTGTGCATACGGTGCACTTCGTGCACCGGTAAAGCTTGGGACTTAAGGTCCTCGAGAATGTAGGAACACTCGATTTCCTGTGGGAGTCCGCGGATTACAGCCCGAAGGCGTTTTTCTTCCGGCAGGGCATAAGTGTAGTAACCGATTTTTCGGTCACATAAGGATGTTAGGGAGCGGTGGTCACTTGAAGACATGACCATAACTTTGATGCCGTGTTGGGTATCACGGGCTTCTTTTATAGAGATTGCCTTACCTGGCAATTCCATAGCGAGTTGAAGCCAATAGGCTTTCTCGTGGATGATCAGGGGTGGCGGCGGGCGCTGTGAAGGTAACCCAGGGCGGCTGGAAGGTGCCGCTGTTGGTTTTGTGCCCGCAGTGGGGGCGGGGTTGGGGGGGACCTCCCTCTGGGTCTTCCGTTTTTTGGTACGATTGACGGTTATGAAACCGTCATCGTCTTCGTGGTTTAAGGGGATGTTCGCAGGAGGCGCGACATCCATGGGGGTAATTTCATCGGCCGGTAGAAGAGGGGCATCTCTGAGGTATTGCGGACCGTCAGGGGATAATTTGATTTCTCGACGAGAATCGATTACGCGGTGTATGGGCGATCGCGAACGCGATGTCCTCGAACTCGCGAAGCTCGAACGCGGTTGTCCCGACGCGGAACCGCGAGAAAACGAGGCGCGTGATTTTGATGCCACACGGTGGGCATCGTTGAGCGAGAGTGCGGGCGGCGGGCGCACCGGTAACACGGCGGGTACGGATGCGGGAGGCGCGGGCGCTAAGGCAGAGCACAGGTGGTCAGCGATAAGCGCGGTGGCGGGGGTCGCGGCAGGTGCGGGTGCGGGGGCCCCTTGCACGTGTAACTTGCGGGACACGGGTTTCTCGGAATTAAGTTCCGAGATAACGGACGCCATTGATTGGGACTCCGGAGTCCTCAAAAAGTGGTCGAGCGCTTGAGGGAATTGCTGTCGTAAAACGACAGCAAACCCTCCAACAGCAATGGAGAGAGTTCCACGCCGTCCATTGTCCCTGAGAGGGATGAACGATTTGGTGGAAAAACCATCTGATGACGCACTTTTCACTGCACTGTCACAGAAAAAACACAGATCGACCGGGTGAACGAACGAACACGAATAACGGACAGCCGAGGCGGAACGGGAGACGTGCGCGCGCGACGAACGACAACGGGCGAATGATTGGCTAGCGCAACGCGCGATCGCCCCAATTAATAGTTGCTCTATCTCGCTCGCAAATTATCCATCCCGCTCACACATTGTGCTATGTATTGCAAGTTGTACGGCATGTTAATATTTGTACATAAGGTTACTGTTTTCAAAATATTCACTTCAGTTCTCATCAGCCCTCGATAGTGAATACTACTCTCTGTCATCTGAAATATCATTTAACCTTCCTCTCGCTGCTACACGTTAAAGTATTTATTATGAACGACGCTGTTAAAAAAACCAGCTAACACAGAATGTAGTGACGCAGCCACAAAAGTATAGTATACATACAAGGTGGCCAAAACAGTGACGTTCAAAAGAATAATTTACTTAGTATATATGAAGGGGTACCTGATTTACCCCCATATAATAGGTTGGGGAAAGTCTTTTCGCATATAGTATGTATGAACTTGTAATAAGATCTCTTTGGCTATACCATTTGTATCTGGCTGGTTTTGGTATCATTAAAAAGTTTTAATTATAAAGAAGACAATTCCAAATTCAAATTAGGAAAATGTGTGATTTTCATTTGTTTTTCTTATTGTTAAAACAAGTGAATCTAATGAAGAAATTCGATACATTTTAAAATTTTACTACAAAAAAGGTAAAAATGCAACACAAGCCGCGAAAAAAATTTGTGATGTTTAGGGACCTAATGTAGTATCTGTGAGAGTAGCGCAAATTTGGTTTAAGCGTTTTCAATCCAGAAATTTTGATATCAAAGATGCGCGTCGCTCTGGTCGCCCTGTTACGGACAAAATTGATGCCATTTTTGAAAAAGTGGAGCAAGATCGGCATATTAGTAGTTACGATGTAGCGGAAGAACTGGGAATTGACCACAAAACGGTTTTGGCGCATTTGAAAAAAGCTGGGTACACAAAAAAGGTCGATATTTGGGTGCCTCATGAGCTCACTGAAAGAAACCTAATGAACCGTCTACTCATTTGTGATTCTTTATTACGACCTAATGAAACCGAACCATTTTTGAAGAAGCTGATAACTGGTGATGAAAAGTGGATCACGTACGACAAGAACGTGCGAAAAAGATCGTGGTCAAAGGCCGATCAGGCTTCACAGACTGTGGCGAAACCCGGGTTAACTCGGTGGGATTGGAAGGGCATTATTCATTATGAGCTGTTACCACCAGGCAGAACCATCGATTCTGAACTGTACTGCGAACAACTGATGAGATTAAAGCAAAAAGTTGAGAGAAAGTGGCCAGAATTAATCAACAGAAGGGGTGTGGTTTTTCACCATGATAACGCTAGACCTCACACATCTTTACCCACTCAGCAAAAATTAAGAGAGTTTGGCTGGGAGGTGTTAATGCATCCGCCGTATAGTCCCGGAACGAGATAGGGAGAGAGATGGTAGTGCGCATGCGTCTCGCGGGCGCCGACGTCAGTCGGGAGCCCGGAAGCGCAGGTATGCGCATGACCTCCCTCCCTGAAATACCGCTGCAGGGGCCCTCTAGCATCTAGGGAGCAGAGGAGTCTTCACCCATGTTGACGAAGTGAGTTTGCCTCTCCCGGGGCACTCTCGAGCACTTGTGCGCTAGGATCGGTGTGGGCGTAACTACGTTCTGTATCTCACGTCTTTCCTACCATAAGCGCGGGGCACATGGGAGGAGAGTGGTTTTAGTGGGGTATTGATTAGTCGAGTCTCCACACAAGCCGGTTGATTATTGTTTGGATTGCCTCAGTGGAAAGCCTCCATGATCAACAACGTTCTAATCCCTAGCAAAGGACCCGGTATGTGCGAAATGCATTACCCCCGCCTTAAAAAAAAAAACCGCCGTATAGTCCTGACCTTGCACGTTCAGTTTTTCACCTGTTTCGGTCTCTGCAGAATTCCTTAGGCAGTGTCAAGTTAACATCACGAGAGGCCTGCCAAAATCACTTATCGCAGTTTTTTGATCAGAAGCCTCAAAATTTTTATAGCAATGGGATCACGTCCCTACCTACAAGATGGCAAAAAGATATCCAACAAAATGGCACCCACATACCTTAGTCAAATCTAAATAAACTTTATAAAAAAACCTTTTGTATTTTTATATAAAATGCGAAGAAACTTTTTCCCCAACCTTATATGTTTTACCAAAATTTTTATTATTCAATTTATTAATTTTTAGTGATTTTTGTGAAATTTCAACCGCAACGATTTTAAATATTTTTAATTTTATTTTTTGATATGATTATTTGGAAGTTTTTTTTATGTAACTAATAAGTCCGTATGAATTATACATGTATACAGTGGCGTAGCGTGGACGGGCCCTGTATCAAAATGTGTTGGAGGGGCCCAAAGGAAGGGTAAACGTTTTTTTGTAAAAGAAATAAAAAATGCTCGAATTGAATTAAAATTATTATATATTGAATATAAGTTATTACTTATATTTACTGCTCCTAGGAGCTAAGTGAGACAAACAATTCAAATCAAAGATACAGTTTTCTCGCCTTTTTTATCGGCAAACTTATTTATCAAATCATCTATAGTTCAAGATGATTTCAGTTTTTCTATATTTTCTGCTTCTATAGATAATAATGAGAAGTCTGATAGCCGTTTCTGTTGGCCCAGCAGTTGTTCTCAAAAATGTTATTAATCTATTGTGGATAACATTTTAAGAATTTTTGCTTACACATTTTCGGGGCCCCTGTAGCCTGGGGGGCCCGTATCACTGACACGTCTGTTACCGCGGTAGCTACGCCCCAGCATTTATACGTAAAATAATCAGCACCCTAACATAAACATAAGTTACAAAAATTGTACTTAAAAGTGAAAAAAAATATTTTGGGTTCTGCAGTGGCCGAGTGTTTGAAGATTAATAATGAGCAATATAAAGATAAATAGGCATTTAATAAACTTGGTAATATATATCAGGCCACTCAGAAAAAAATGCGAAAAAAAGTTTTTATGTATGAGAGACTGACCAGTTATTATCTATTTCGAAAATATGATTATTTATAACTAAAAATAGGTACGTTTCAATTTCAAAATTTCCCTCCACATTGTTTGCGAGCTATTTTAAATTATCGTGTCTCATTGAAAAATGGATCTGCGCCGGGAACATTATCGCGCTATGATTTTTTACGATTTCAAGTGTCGCCTGAAACCGGACGAATCGTATGATAGACTTCAAATAGCATTCATGGATGAAGGCCCTTCCAAGGCAACCGTGTATCGTTGGTACAACGAATTCGAGCGCGGTCGACTAACTTTGGGGGATGAAGAAAGAAGTGATCACGGCTGTTACGGAAGAAAATGTGCTAGCAGTGAAAAATTTTATCCAAGACAATAGGCGGGTTACGTATCAAAAGATTCAGCACGTACTAAAGATTGGATCGGGAAGCCTTCAGGAGATTCTACACGTGCATCTTCGCGTGAGGAGGATAGTTTCACGCTGAGTGCCGCACAACCTCACCGATGCTCAAAAGCAGGCCTGGGTGGAATGGTGCATGATATGATAAACAAATTTGAAGCAGGTTCGTCTCGGCGTGTGTACGACATTATTACAGGTGATGAGTCCTAGATTTATCAATACGACCTAGAAGCGAAGCGCCAGTCGACGGTTTGGGTTATTCAAAACGAATCAACGCCTATCAAAGTAAAGCGATCTAGACACGGGGGGAAGATTTTGATCGCGAGTTTTTTCAATTTGACTGGCTACTTGGTGTCAATTCCTTTACAGAACCAAAGACGCATCAACGCCGAATGGTATACTACCAAATGCCATGCAGAAGTTTTCTCTGTTGTGGGCAACAAGCGACCAAACACAGCGCTCCGCGGGCTACTGCTCCACCACGACAACGCGCCCGCCCATATCGCGCTCAAAACGAAGGACTTCCTGGACAGTACGCTGATCAAACTCCTGGGTTACCCTCCTTACAGCCCTGACCTAGCACCGTGTGACTTCTTTTTATTCCCGAAAATAAAAAATCAGCTAAAAGGGACATCAGAAGACAAATATTCATACACTCTGAAAAGTGGTGTCAAAACAAAATTAAAAATAACTTAACGTCTGAGGTGCCAGTGCCAAGTTAAACGACCTCACTTGAACATTTTTTTCTTTATGCGGCCTTCAAACGTACCGAGGTGGATATGTCCCAAGTTTAAAATTTTGTAAAAAAAAAAATTTGGCTCTTTTATCTTGTTTTAAGTAAGTTGATTTATATTAGAAAATGATGATATTTAACAAAAACAGTTGTGATCTTGCGGATAAACTGGACATTTTTCGTTTTTTTATGAATAATTTGGTTTTGAGCACACTTCGTGAAAATCATAACACTCTAATGAGTTGCACGTGTTAACCTTTTTTTTTATAAATACTGTGACTCAAATAAAGAAAATTACTCGGTGTCTCTCACACACGCATTACTATGTGAAATATTCAGTAGGTATTGTTTTTTTTTCATTTTTCTTGTCTGAACTTTGCAATGCAGGTACATAATTTGACGGATTTTACGCAATACTTTCCCTTTAATAGGATTTAATGCATTTACTTATATAAACTTATACCTAAACGTATTATAAAGCGTGGTATAAAAGACAACATCATGTTGTCAAGTATTAGTTTATGCTTCTAGCTAGCTGGAATGTAAAGCGGTACTAAAACAACTTAACCATAACAGCCATTACAAACCGTTTGTTCCACATTGGAAACAATTAGCGAGTTGTCCATCGATATCATCGACAAACCCATTGGAAGGGCAATGTCTAGCGATTATGTATTAGTAGATCCTATAATTATGAAAATAAGTATCAACAACTTACTTGCGGAAATATTTAGTAGTCATAGCTCAATGGTCGAACACACTAAAATGATTTCATTCTACTAACATACAAAGTGCGCCTTTTAGAGCCACGTAGGCACCCAAACTATGGTAAAAAGATAGTATATAATTTTATATATTATTATTATATATACATATATATATATATGTATATATAATAATAATATATATATATATATATATATATATATATATATATATATATATATACTTCTTCCATGCTCATTCCAACAATTTTTCAAAACTTTCTCTTAATTTTCACTCACAGACGCCTGTTTCAAAAATGCCATATGGTGGGTATATACTAGTTTCAGTGTCTTTATGTAAGGTAAAGTGTCTATTTATAATAAATACATGTGTACAAGGCTAGTCGCGTAAATATCCTCTTCAAATATACGATAATATTATAATATATTGTAGTTTGATATTACTGAAGTTGTTTTGGAGGCTGCTCGAATCAACTTGACTTTGTCTACGCAGCCGCCATAGCAGTTAGAGTACAAAGCATTCCGCTACGTCGTCATTATTCAAATTTTCGCTGCACTAGTTACCTTCTTTTTCCGGCCTTGCTTTTTGTCCTATTTTGTGCTTGTCTGAAATTACGATTAGCCCGCGTAACACTAGAAGCGGTCATCCGTGGTGGATGGCCGTGTGAACTGGCCGTTATACAAACAACTTTGCGGTTTACTAAATAAGGTTTCCTACTTTTCCCAAATTTCAGTTATATCTATTATGAAAAAGAAACAAATTAGTTTATCTAAATTTTGATTATTTTTGCATATACATTTAAAACCGATTTTCAAAAAAGACGAAATATTCGTCTAAATTGTTCTAATGTTTTAGCATATTTTTTTATCTAGTGATTACTGCAATATGCTCAGTATAACTTTAAGGAGGTCCCATTCATTTGAATTGAATCTTGGAATTTTAAGATACACTACTGCCATGGCAAAAGAATACTATTCTTCTTGCATGGTCACAACAGGTAGACTGCAGGTACATTACGAAAGAAATAAAACTCTCAATTTATAGTTCTTTTATATTTCTGACTGTTATTGGTATATATACCTATCGATTTTAATAACCTTTAGATCCTCAATGCGATATCAAATAGAGCAACAGTGGTTTATATTTATGTCATCGGAATGACCGGACTTAGTAATTATAGGTACATATACTTAAGAATAAGTATGCTTAGATGTAGTAATCCAAAGAAAGATAATTTTCGTAGTTTGTGTCGTTTCAAACATCGGTCTTATAACCTTTGGTAATAATAAGTGTAAGATAAAAAATATTTCGATCTAAAGTTGAAATGAATATAAGTAGAAGTCCGTTCGTGCGTGTTTCATGCAGATTCAGGTAGATATATTCTAACTGTGTCTTTACAGTTTTCCATGGTCATTGCCAGCCACGATTGCGTAACGGAAATAGCATTTACTGTTTCCTAAATTTTCGTGCACATATTGTTCGAATCATAACTAAACAGTCTCTATGGAGTATGCGGAAGACACCATCAATCTTGGGATTAGATTTGCACCACTCCATTTAAAGATAATGATCGTAAAAACACGGCATCAGCTCATTTTATAGCAGCACACGCGGAAGCTTCGACGCGCTGCTCACGTACCGTGCATTTCTCTAGTAATTGATATACTATATAAAGTAAATGAAACTCAGAAAAACAAAAATTTTAGTAAGCATATCCAAATACTATGTAGATTATGGCGTAATTCTAAGGTAGTGGAACACTGAATGATCAAATTTATAACTAATGTAATAAACAATTATTATTATTATATTATCGTTATGTTGATATATCGCATTACATTGGCTATGTGTATTGCCTAGTATTTATTATAACAATTAATAAAATTATAAGTAGGTATAGTGGGAAACTAAAACTAACTTTAAAAATAAAACTAAATCATCTCAAAAATTAATATACACTACAAAAAAAACTTAAAAATTAAATACTATTATAAACATATTTACAAGTAAAAGATGTAGTCCAGATCGCTGTCTGTGGGGAGTGTTTCCAAAATGCTGGCCGCATACCCACGTTGTATGAACAAAATTGGAAAATAAGTCTGTGATTTTAAAATAATTGCCAAACTAATTAATTAAGTAAAAACTTATATTTATATGACACCTGATTAGCCATTTGTGATTGTAAATTACCATTTTTAGAATTTTGTCTGTTATTTAGTCGGTATGAAAGTTTATCTCTAATAATCTCTGTATAACCTTGCAATGTACAAATGTTTTTTTCCCCAATAAAGTAAAAAAAATCTCTGTAGATTTTTTATTACCGGAAGCAGGCAAACAGGCAGACGGCCAATTGATGGAAGGTGGTTACCCTCGGATATGGATGTTTGCAACACCAGGGGTGTTGTCAACGCGCTGCCAGCCTCTAAGAAATTTTATAACGCTCTTTTTAAACGACCCCATGTCGCGTAGCGTACAGAGAAAACCTCGGTGGGAAGTTCCCTCCAGATCATTGATGTACGCGGAATAAACTCTTCGAAGACTAAGGGATTCTAAACCGCCTGTTAATATGGGATGGTCGACAACACGAACGGTGCGACGCTGGATGAGTGACTGAACAGATTTATAAGTATAACATACTGTAGAGGATTCGAGTTTGTACAATAAGTTTGAAAATAAGAAATAAATCAGGAGGGCTAATCCGAAAATACAACTTGGAAGTTTTCTCTGTTTGTCTGTCAGTCAATTAAACCATCACGTGAAACTACTGAACGGATTTGAATAAAACTCGACAGTCAACTCGGAGCTATTCCACTCCAGCTATATACAAATTGTGATTGAAAACGGCAGATGGAGTTTTTATACTCACTCTCTTGTACAGTTCTTGGTCTTCACCGTACCGTCAATGTCCTACGATTGACTTTTTAACTAAATTCAGGTATTCAAAACATTTTATACAGTTAGTCACTTCTCTTCAAAATTTTACAGCAATACAATTAAGAAATAGTCACGCAGAACGCTGCATTGCGTCCTGTCATAATTAATTTAACCTCGTGAACGCGTAGGGTCAGAATTAAATTTTAAATTCTATTATTGACTGCTGCAGATTTGACTGATAACAGTTCAGTGTAAAACTATGAAAGATTACCATAGCCCTATAAAACTAGTAACTCCGAAAAGTTCCTAAATTATATGAATAGATTGTGTTAAAGGTCATATTTTTTCGCTTTTTGGCATTTTATTATTTAGGTCCTCGGAAGAAAAAAAGCATAGACGGAGCCATCGACAGCTTAACAAAATTTCATGTAAATCAGTTGGTCATGATTAATAAATAAAGAATTAAATTCCAATATCCGATAAAGAAACAAACGATATATATATTCGTACAAATAAGGATTTTCATCAATTTAGGTTGATATATCCCGAAAATAAACCTGTGATAGAAAAAGCAGCATTCTACAGTTAAATTTTTAAAAACGTTTTAATAATTAAAAACAAAACAAATTTAATCAGGACTTTCGATTATAATGAAATTTAAAAAATGTAGGTATACCTAATAATATATATAGTATATATAAATCTTTATAAAAAGTTACGAAATGTGTGTCAACTTTCTATAGGGGTGTCCTTATCTCTTTGCTAATGGTAAAAAAGCGGTTTAATTGCAATGTTGCAATTTTGGTACGAATTTAAATCTTAAATTATTTTGATATAATAACTAGTCTCCGTGGTTCAACGAGCCCAAGTTAATCTTGACCTTTGTAACGTAAATCTTCCACTTTTTCTTGATTGCTTGTCAGTTGGTTAAGAATTGGAGGCTTGAAGCTCATGTCCGTAAGCCTCGGATCCATTAGTTCACGCCAACAATATCGAAGATGACTATTTGACCAACTACCAAGGCCCCAATTCTGCTATTACAAAACCGTCATAATGGCTGGGTTTTTTTTATACAAAAACAACCATTAAAGCGCTAGCGGTCAACTATTCTGACGATATTGTAAGAGCAGAATTGGAGCACAGGCATTCGGTTTACTGGCACAGACAGACCTCTTGAGTCTACGATAATATCGTCCCTTGCAGGTGGCCAAGTCAACTTAAGCGATGCATACATATTTAATTTTACTACACACTACCATACTTATGACCGGTTTCTATACCTTACTATAACTGAGTACTATCTACACTTGCTTTAACATCAGTTGAATTTTGACATTACTTGTATGCAGCTAATGTCAAATTGTAACCAATAGTAAGACAAATTAACGATTGGGAAAATATAGAAACGGGCCATTAGTAGTTTTGGAGAAAAATGACCGTAATTTACACCTACTATATAAATTGACGAACAGTGCACGGACGTGTCGATTTTGCCAAACGCCTATGGAACCCTAAAAACAACATACAGACGAATTGAGAACCACCTCCTTTTTGAAATCGGTTAAAAATATTGTTCAATATTATGATCTAATTAAAAACAAACAACCATTGCAAACACAACGGTAAAACCTGAACTACCTCTTTTTCGTATCTGTTAAATTAAGCATTCGTGCTGTAAAGGGCGTGACCGAAACGGTCATCGTTCTGCATCGGTGCAGTCAGCTGCCTACAACATCTGCCTGAGACTACAATTACTAATATTCTTTAAAATCTTCTACGTCTCTGTCACATAAGGAAGAAGACACAAACGTTACTTTTTCCCAACCATATTTTTATCTTTTTATAATTTTTTTGTACGTGTGTACGTCACTGACCCCTCCAAAACCGTTGGACCGATTTTTATGAAAATTTTTATGTGTTTGAGTGGGTCTCGGGATGGTTAAGATTAAGAATTGCATCCGGTAGGTGGCGCTGGAATCGGGTTCCACATTTTTATTTTTCAGAGCAGGACAACTGCAGGGCCCACAGTACCTACTATATTTTTGTTCATTAATCTTGTCTTCTCAATTTTGTGGCAAAACTTTGATCGAAGCGGGTCTATGAAAATTGAAAATATAATTATAGGGATTAATTATTATAGCCGTGGTATCATTTAAGATCATCATCAGCAGCACATTTAAGAACGTATATTTTAAGATCCTCTTAGCAATTCTCCGCTCTCTCAACATGTCTTCAAAAGTTATTGATTGGTTTCATAGTTACCTGAATGAACGTCAGCAGCGGATATGCATTGATGAGACGTACTCGTCATGGCAAAGCCTAACTGCTGGTATGACTCCTAAAATTGATTGGTCATTGGTACCTGATTTACTATTTGATGGGATCCGCTTACTGATCAGCGACAAAGTTAAAAATCTTTGCGTAATCACCGATAAGTAACTGTCTTGGTGGCCCCACATCACAGAATTAAGTCGAAAGGTCTTTGCTACTTCTGCCTCGCTTAGAAGGGTGAAGTACTTTCTACCGACTGCTATCAAGGTTGTGCTTGCAAGGTTTTACTATCGATCCTTGATTATGCAGACGCCTGTTATCTTGAACTTACCGTAAAACAACACAATAAGCTAGAGCGCCTTCAAAGCTTTGTATCAGGTTCATATTTGGTTTAAAGAAATATGACCATGTCACTGAATGTCGTAAGAAGCTCAAGTAGTTGTCAATCTCATTTCGCCGGAATGCTCACCTTTTTCATTTATTATCAAATATACTATTTATTCCATCTATCCCTACCTATTTTAAAGAACGTTTCGAATTCCTCTATACTTCTCACACTCGTAATTTGCGCTCGTCTGATAATCTTACTTTAAAAATACCTGCACACACTTCTACATTCTACACCAACTCCTTTGCTGTGCAGGCTGTCCGACTGTGAACTCATTGCCTAAAAACATAAGCAGGCAAATTCACTTCCCATTTTCAAAAAACTGGTAAGAGAATATTATCTCTTACTTAAATAAATATTTAATATCAAATTGTATGTATCCTTATTAATATTATAAATGCGAAAGTAAATCTATCTGTCTGTCTGTCTGTTCCGTTTTCACGGAAAATCTGCTGGACCGATTTGGCTGAAACTCTGTATATATTTTCGATACCGAGGATGAACATAGGATACTTTTTATCCCGAAAAATGGGATAGTTTTCGGGATAAAAATATATTTGTCTCTTTGTTTCTTATGCTTTTATGAAAAAACTACTGGACCGATTTGACTGAAATTTGGTATTTAAGTAACTTTAATATCGAGGGTGGACAAGGGATACTTTTTATCCCAGATAATGTGATAGATTTATGTAAAGGTTATCCCAGAAAGTAGGAAAAGTGTTTTTGTGATTTGCCATTTTGGTTAATTTGGTCATTTTGGTCATTTTGATCATATTGGGCATTTTGGTCATTTTGGCGATTTTAGTGTTTATGGCATTTTTTGGCATTGTGGTCATTTTTGGCATTTTGGAAATTTGGGTCATACTTGGCATTTCTGTCATTACTGACATTTTTGTCCCTACTAACATTCTTGGCATTTCTAGCATTTTGGTAATTTTTGGCATTTTGGTAATTTTTGCGACTTTTTCATTTTTGTCAGTTTTGGCATTTTTAGCACTTCTGACATTTTTGCCATTTTTGGCACTTTAGGCATTTTTGTCATATTTGGGCATTTTGGCTTTTTTATCATTTATGTAGTTTGCAGATAGATGCACAGGGATAGATAAATAAAACTAGAACGGGTTGAAATAGGGCATGAAAGTTTGTATGGGAGATCAATCATTTCTCAAGCTTAAAAGATATAAAGAAAGAAAGAAAAACTTTATTTGAAGAAATAGCGACGTAATTACATTCTTTCTACATTATTATACAGAGAGCATATTTTGAGGATTTGTACGCCGCATTTTCACCAAACAAGGTTTGCATTCAGCATATTGCTGTGCCGGAATTATGTCCGACACAACGCTGTTTTTCAGTGCAAACCTTCCTTTTGGCGTAAGACCAAAAGGACTCAATATTGTTAATTAAATAATATTAATAATTAATAAAACTAATCCTACTTATGTAATATTTAATTCGTAAAACTAATAAATAAATTTTAATAAAACCAACAATAAAGACTTTGTTACTTCAAAATTAAAAAAAATATATAAATAATAATAATAATAATACATATAATAAAATCGTAGAGGTCAAATTTCTGTACAATTAAAAAAAATGCTAAAAACCGAGTCAGGGAAATGTACGAAGTGAAACAGAACTAATTTAGATTTTTTTCAATTTTTTTGTTTCTCTGTTTGTCTGTCTGTTTGTACTGGCTAATCTCCGAAACGACAAGATCGATTTAAATGAAATTTTGTATGGTGGTAGCTTATATCCCTGGTCAACATTTAGGATACTTTTGATCCCGAAAAATTAAAGAGTTCCCGTGGGATAGTTAAAAAACCGCACCACGCGGACAAAGTCGCGGGCATCAACTAGTATATAATATGATATAATAATTCATCATCTATAAAAAAAATACGATAGTAATTCGATCTGTCTGTTAAGCTTTTTACTACTGGAGTACTGGATCGGTTTTGGTGTAATTTTGTACATATGTAATTTTAATACCGAAAATGGACGTAGATACTTTTCATCGCGGGAGATGGATAGTTTGCGATATAAAATTAAGTGAATTTTCAGGGGGCAACTAGTACTGACATAAGAATTTAACACAATGTAACCTGTAGGTATTAACGCCTGCTCTTTAAACAAGAGGTACGCACTAAAGTTTGACCCGTGGCTTAGCCGCGGGATAAACTCTAGTTATATTAATATATATAATATATAATAATATTAATATACCACCTTTGACCAATATAACCTGTTTTATTCCTGACACGGGTTGTCTGGAAGAGATCGCTTAATAGCGATAAGACCGCCCATTGTGCACATTTAGAACATTTTTAGGCTATAAGGTTTTCTGTAATGGTGTACAATAAAGTGATATCTATCTATCTATCTATCTATCTATCTATAATATTGTATAGCTGTTGTTGGTGCTATACCCATATTAATAATGTATATATTTGAATATATAACATCAATGTGTTATTGTCTATTTTCATTTTATTTATCTTAATTGTATGTATTGTGAATTGTGTAATATCTATGTGTACTATTAATTACATGTATTTGATTTGCACACCACCGTCATAGACTCTCGATTCCTTTCACACAATCCACAGTCCTGGTTGTCTGGAAGAGATCGGTCTAAAGCGATAAAGCCGCCTTTTGTTCCAGCCTTGACACGAAATGACTGTAAATAATTTACTTTATGTGTATGTGTGAAGTAAAGTATTTTCTATCATCTATCTTAATAGTTAACGCACTGGCGTCGGAAATGACGCGGGGTCGAATCCTGGTTGGAAAGCGTGCACCACTAGGCAGTTTTCTGACATAATGTGCATATTGTTACCTACAATCACCACGTGCTAACGATGAAGAAAAGCATCATCATGAAACTTGGACATCGAGGTAACTGATATGTCAAGCCACGTTGATCAAGCGTGGTGGGTATTGTTACATTTATTTAATTACATAGTTGTTCTTTTCATGTTTCTCTTTAAGGTTAATAATTAATTTCGTTATATATCCTCTTATTTCTAAACGATGCAATCGGTCATTAAGGAATAATGTTATATTTTTATTTATTCTGTAATTGGCCCCTGTTTTGTATAGAGTATACAAAACAAGTTGAAGTAAAAACTATTCTTTTCAAAGCTTATTGCCAGTCATTTTACTCGAGCGGCCTGTGGGTGGACTATAAGCAACTAGCCATCAACGTCCTACAAGTACAATATAATAATGTTTTCAGAATGCTGTTGGGGTTGCCGCGGCACTGTAGTGCGTCTGGGATATTTGCGGAGGCCCTCACAGACGGCTTTAAGGCAATCCGCAAAAAATCAGCTACGCCGATGCAACGCTTGCGCAGCAGCACCAACAGCCTTCTGAAGGCTATTGCGGTTAGATTTGACTGCCCCTTCCAAGAACATTGGATAGGGGTAGTCATTGGCTTAAAATAAGTGGCTGTAGGTTTAAGAATTTGTGTTAAATATAATATTACTAACATTAATTTATAACATAATTGTAACTAACACACTAACTAAATATGGACCCCGGTCTGAAATAAAGTTTATATTATTATTATTAAAACAGGGGCTATAATTTACCATAATTTTATGTAACAATATTTATCTCTAATATGATGTGGTAATTGTGTAGATTATAATTCAAAATCTCTCAATTGTATATAGACGGTATTGACTACATTTTATTTTTGTGTTATCTATTTTATTACATGTAAAACTTTTAATATAATATTTTATACAAAATATTATCTAAAATTTCCAATCAATAATGTAATCAATTCTCGTCATTCATAACCTATTTAATCAAAATGGTTTATCAATGACTTCAATCCGCTATCGGTTGTGCCAATATGCTAAGTTTCTTATACTGTAAAATTGTTGGAGGGTTGGCTAGGTGTTCTAAAAATGTTTACGTAATGTGTAGAGTCAGTGTATGAAATATGTTAAAACCGTAAGGTTCTCTGATTTTAAATATAGTGACCAGTTGCTGTTCTTTTATTACCATAAACCCTTCTGAATTGTTACAAGTATTACAGTATACTTACTTATTCTATAAGAAAAATAAATTAGTATTCTTCTTCCATGATGTTATTATGAATCAATCATTTGTTTCAAAATACTACTGGGTGAAATTTAACACAAATGGTAAACCATACACATAGTATTAAATTGTCTTCTAATGGTAAGACAAAGTGTTGGTTACTAAGATGTAGAAATTATTATAATATTTTATAAAATGTTACATACAAAATTAGTATTATTTTTCCATGATACAACATTATTTAAGATAGCACTATTCATGTGTTTTGGTAAGTGGGTGATTCTCCCGCATCAAAACCCGCGTGTCGCTGGCGGCAACCAGCTTTTCTTTAAAAATAGTATAGCTTTTTAAGAATCTTTTCTTTTCAACTGCTTTGTTGACAACAATAATGATCGCTAATCAGTTAATTGTAGCCAAATATGAATGATCTAGCACTAATTTCAAAACAACCTGGTTACGGCCAACGATGCGCATTGGACAATGGCCCACAAGAAGAATTGCCCAAGTATTGTTTACGAATATAGGCGTAAGTGTAATAAGTTATGAATTCATTATTCTAAAGAGTTAAGTAGCTCACTGATTACTTTTTAAAAACAAATTAGAATTACTCGTATCATGATATTCTAAGAGCATAAGATAGCAAGGTAGGTTAATATAGTATGTTAAAATTAAAGCCAGCAAATTAAATAAATATACGTTAAGGAAATTGTTTTGCAAATAATTATACGATTATAGTCATTAAATAAAAGAATGAAAACGTGTACATTGTTTCCATTAAGATATTTGTTAATAAATAATATCTTTGAATTATTATTACATATACATGTATAAAACATTTTTAATCTTAGTCGTAATTCTTAGCACGTTTATCTGATAAAGTATGAAGAAGCTTTACCATGCTCTACGTAATGTTGATACATTTACAAATAACGTTTAAGCAAATTAAAAAAGACAGCAAATAGCGTGTCGGTTCACGCACAGTGAAGGGTCCCGTAGTAGCGGAGAACGTTCGCCTTATTCGCCATTTGGCTAAAAAAGGTTCCACGTTCCACTACTCGACTTATTTATTCAGAACAATTTTTAAAAAAAGAATCGCGTGACTATTTTTCCACTTTAGAAGTGCATATCTTAATAAAAAAAATCAGTTTTAAAATTTAATTATGACTTTTGAAGAACTATTATATCTCCACACGTAAATAGCCTACACCTAATTTTTAGTTTTTCGCGATTTTGTTACATCGGTATCAGCGACATAGTCCCGATATGGCTCCCCATTTCAAAAGCTCGTAACTGATAATTCTAAAATTTTTCCAAATTCTGTGTCCAAAAAAATTTCTGTGTATGTGCAGTAAGTAGGGTGGCGCAAAAAACCGACTATTTTTTTTGAGTCTCGGGTGAAAAAATGATAATTGTTGATGTTTTAAGAACTCCTTCCAAAGGACAGCTCAAAAAATTTTTTAAGAGGTCGCTCTAAATTTATTAAGATTTCAAAAATCGCCAAAAACCGTTTTTTTATTCAAATTTTTTCTCGTTACGGTAAAATTTTATAGAACAAATAATTATAAGTTTCTGAAAATTTCAGTTTAAAATTTGAATTTTAAAAGGTCGCTCATAATTTTTTTTATTTACTAGTGCATTACTTTAGATTTTTTCGAGCGGGTAATGCACTCCTTTGGGCGGAATTCTTAAAACATCAACAACTAAAATTTTTTCACTCGGGACTCAAAAAAAGTCGGTTTTTTTTGCACCACCCTAATGTGCAGTTCACACGCAGTAGAAGTGAAACAAAGTGTGACAAGGGGTTCATATATTATATCATTATCATATATTTAAGCTTTAAAACACGAAATTTGAAGTATTAACGAAAACTTCAAAACATTTCCAACTCGATCCGAATGAGCAGTGTTTAAATTATTAAATATAATGTATTTTATCTCATTCTCGCCCAGGGTTACCTACCTATTACCTATTGTTTTATGTGTTTATCTGTTTTTAGTGTCACTTTTTCGTTTCATCGAGTTCCAAATCACAACGATTCTAAAGAGGTTTCACTTCAAAAGTTTGTACACTAAATTAATCTTTGGGTTCCGTTTATGTTATTTGACTACAGATCCCTAAATTTGCCAGTTGATATTTATCAGTAAAGCTGATTGACTTTCTACTATAGCGGTTTAATTTATTATTGAATCGATAGTCTCGATGAGCTCTGTCCGAAATGAAGCTATTTAGTACGTTATCTTAGATTATGACCCAAGTTTAACATCGATGACCTGATCGCAGATAATTGTCCGCAGCACCGAAACGCCACTCAGCTAAAGTACTGCGCGATTTCTCTACGCGAATGTCACGGTAATGAGCGCGTTTCGATGATCCATAGTACCCAATTCGCCCCATTATCCGTCGCCAATCAACTATGTAGATCATGAGATTGTCGAATCGTAAACGCCGATCAGCGATCGCGTCGTGAGAAAGATGAATCTAGAGATGAGCAGGTGGTACCCTCCCCGGGCATGGTTAACCGTACCACCATCGTCAACCGCGCCAACCGAGCGCGCCACCGCGCAGTCCCTTCACGAGGCTTGGCTGGTGCACCGGGTAACACGGAGTTGCAGCTACTGTTGCGATCTTAATAATTCCGCGACAAAAACAAATACGTTAAGTACAACAAATCTGAGTTGCCTATGAACCCAGGCAGTGGTGGTGAACTTTAAATTATAGGTTTATCAAGTGTTTAATTGTACGGTTTTCTTATTGGAAACGTGTTCCTATCATCGTTAAATTTTAAACGAAGTTTTCGTACAAAACTAAAGTCAGTAAAGTTATCGGGGCAGATAGTATTAACGGTTGGATCCGCGCTCGAGTGTGGCAGACCGCAAGCATGACGAGCGCCGGCGATTGCGCTCTCGTGCTGCTCCTCTTGGTACGTTTTACTACAATTTATTATGAATAACTAATTTATAAAGATACATTTATAAAACAAACATTAAAGTATAAAACTTATTGTACCCGGAAGATAAAATATTTTTTAGGTATTTAGATATAATAATTAATGCTGGAGTGTTTGACGCATTTTTCTATAGTGCAACTTGATTTTTCGTAAAAGGTAATAATAATATATTCAGGATAACTTGAGTGGTTAAGTGATTGAAATTAGTCCCAGGTTCGATCCCGACTAAGTAAATTTTGAAACTCTTTATTGTTTGCTCTGAACACATAACATGCACATAACACATGAGCCTTAGTCTGGAAAAGTATGAAAAATTTCGTCTGACAAAATTATTATATGTAAAATTTTTATATTGTTCGTTTAATCATAACAAAATTGTACAAGGAGAAATTATATATTTAATACATATACAATAAATAAGAGAATTCTACAAACCTACAATGCAAAATTGATGTTACTCAGTTATACGCAGACTAATTTGGCAAAAAGGAAAAAACGCAAGCTCATTTCAAATGAAATTAGAGCTGAATGAGTAACATACATGTTTTAATTTAACAAATCAAAATGTTTAACAGTCAGTAAACAATTAAGTACTTGGACATATCAAGATTAAAATCTACAGACGAGAAAAAAAAATCTTTTAATAATCAATTATCTCAAATACTGAAGGCTTATTAAAGTTTAAAACATGCAATCCTATATTGCAATAATAATCGCAATAACAATATTAGGGGTTGTTTTTCATGTTGTATGTATTGCATTACACAGGTACTATAATAACGCCATTAGATAATTTGCCTTAACTGACACTGTTATAGTAGACAGAATAAGGTATCATGAGCGAAGCCTACGGGAGGGTCTGCTCGCACGGATGAGGGAGCGGAGTTGTTTCGCGGTCCCCATTCTGTCGCGGCGAGGTGCTTTGCACCCTGCGGTGACAATGGATGAGGGTGCTTTGGCCGACGTCACCCAGCAAACGATTGCCATTTTAGGCGAATGGAAAAAATATAAAAGAAAGTTTTAGTGGGTATTCTGGCTTGTCGGCGAGCCTCACACACCCACCCTCACCGTGATTCCCACACAGTCCGCAAACGGATTATTACTCGTCAAAAAAAGACAGAATACACTAGTAAACACATAGATTTACTTATACACAACTATATACCATTTTTATTACTTATAGACATATTTTTAATGTAACGCCAGGTTACTTCTTAATTAATTTAGTAGACTGGCAATAAATATATTGAGCATACTGCAGTCATATTATTTAAACAGACGAATTAATTTTAAAAGTCCCATAACTGAGTTGTTTCGTTATTTTATTAGATAAATCCATGACATAATTTAGTATTCTGAACATAATAAAATGACGATAACAGTTTCAACTCGACTATTTTATTAGGGCGTTGGGTATTAAAATATTTATGTCGTTTAAATCTTTGCAGCACTCAGTCCAGGGTTAATTACAATTAGAGGTCAGTGGTAAAGGGGAAGATCTCAATTAGGTGCTCACCTAAACTAATTCTGTATGAAGAACAACAATAAAGTTATTGTTGTTCTACTCAAGGTTCCGCTCCTTTGAAGTTTGCAAACACTTTAACAACTGGTTTTAACTACCAGTGAACTCCGATTGGCTGACGACGATAACAGTGTAGAAAAGAAATCTCAAAAAACAATTTTAATTTTCATATTTGAATTCCTAATTCCAAAACCGTCCTATGTAATAATTTGATAAGTAGAATCAGCTTACTCTCTTTAAAACAGTAATAGACAATCGTTTGTTAGCCATGTAAATAAATGTAATTCCACAGAAAAAAATTGGAATAATATGTACTAAGTAGTGCTTGTATTTTTAACGGATCTTGTTGAGACCAATATTGCTTGAAAACAGAAGAAAGATTTCGTTCTTGCCAAAATGCGTACAATTCAAAAACTTCGCAATTTATGAAATAATAATGATAAAGGTGTTTATAATACAAATAAACATATAGCAGCCTTGTGAACTTACCTAAAATACACCTAATTACTTACAAAAGTCTGGAGGTAAGTGTACTACTTTTGGAATCCACTTTTCAAAGCAAAGTCAAAACGAATGCATTTGTGTGGTTGATTGAAATGAATTGAATCTATCTACCTACACAATTAAATTTCACGGTTCGCGGATTCTTGTGATGCGGGTAAAAAAGTGTTAGACTTCGCATTGTCATTGGTGTCACCCGTTTAGTTGCAAAAAACATTTTTATTCTTCGCATAAAAACATCGTAAAATAATAGAAAGTTCTGGCACATATAACTCATTTAGTTGATGATATTTAAAAAAGCTATTAACTTACTTTGTTGCTGAAACTGCAATAGGTAAGTATTAATTTAACAGGATAATAATTATTAAAAAATACGTTTAGTCCCAGAAATTATTAATTGATATTTGACATTTGTATCGTTCTGTGATTACAACTATTGAAAAGTAAATGAAACAATTAATTTTAAAAATCAAGCTTTATAGTAGAACTAAAAAAGGATAATTTAAATCTATCACAAAGTAATATAATATTAAATGACTAAACTTTGGTGCTTAATTAACATAGCGAATAATTCCAATTTCGATCATTTTTGGAAGTGAATACGTTCAGTTATACAATATTTATGGGTTAATATTATAACTAGACTATAACAATGACTAAACTAATTATGAAACAACTAAATTAAACTAAATGAACAAACTTAACATAAGGAAGATTTTTTAAAGTTTACTTAAGTTTGATAACTTTCACAAGTTAAATTAACATTCAAGCATCAATCATTTAAGTTCACCTGGAAGTTAATACGTCAAACGATAGTTTTAAATTTATTTAACTAAGTAGTATCTAAGTAATATGTATATTACGTAGATGCCAGTAGCTACATATAATAATATGTCGATATAAATACTATTAAAATAAAATATGTCGCTTTTACAAGCTGTGGTAGCTTAGTGGTTAACGCTATAGAACCCCAAACTTGCGTTTCAAATTACGTGAATTCGAATCCTGGTTGGTAACCATGCACCACTGAGGCATTTCTATGACTCAATGTGCATGTTTTTACAATAGGGTAATTGCCAGTAAAATCAATTGATATATGTTTTTATTATCTTACAAAACTCCGAAATCTCCCAGATATTGTATGAGTATAGCAAGTAATGACGTCAAATGTTGAACGAGCCATATGCATTTATTAAAGTAAACAGTAACTAAAAATATTTTTATCGTGATATTTTAAGTAGATACCAAGGTATTTCTAAGCCTGCTCTTTTATACAAAAACAAGGTATTTAAGACTTTATTGCAAAATGTGTCCCCCTACCTGGTTAGGTACCACGTGCTGAAGATGAAAGAAAACATCGTGATGTAACCTGCTCGTTGAAATAACCGTTGTGTCAAACCCTATAATATGCCTTGGACAAGCGTAGCGTGTACATTGTCAGTACAGTGCCCAGCAGTGTCACCTTTTAGGCTCTTCAAGATTATCAGCAAAATTAACTATGGGTATAGAAACAGCTAAAATATCATAAATGTATTTAGTTTAAGCTGTAAGCAAAAAGATTTATTGCAAGAAATAATTTCTTCGTAATGAATTGATTTTCAGGCTAAGTCTTATACGAATAAAGAATACATGATTATCGCCACCACTTCGCAATGCGCTCTGCGATTAGTTTCACAGTACTAGAGAAAGACCCTGAGAAAATAATGAACTACTGTGGACCCACCAACACGGTTAAATCGCTAAATTAAGGAAGTGCTAATTATATTATTACCGTCTACAAACAACTTCTGATTATCGTCACTAAATATGAAGAAGCTAGCGCGTATAATACTCATTATGTTGGAGGTAAACCATTGTTTACCCAATATTCATTGTTTTAACTTTCACATTTTATTAAAGACGCACTAATCGTTAATCATGCAGCTTCGCTCGCGTAAACCATGAATTATTGTATTATTATGTTCAGCAAGTTAAAGTCTGCCAGTGCTTTGTCAACATCCCATAACATGCCTTTGAAGTACATCGTTTCGTTCAAATAATCAATCAATCATTTATTTGCTCAAAAACATCGTGTATACATAGATGATGCCACCGTCATCAGTGACGGAAAGTAAAATTCGGCATCACCTGACAATACGGGTTGTCAAATCTTTTGTTACTATCTTTTATAATATTGTTACAATTTGGGCCACCTGCATATTTGTAAACAGAGCATATTTATTACCGGCCGGCGTTTGAGCTAATAACATTGAAACTATTTATGACTGTCTTCTTTTGTTTACCTTGTGTTTAAAATTTGTGATTAAAAAACAGCCCATTGTGTATTGTAATCTTTTATGGCAGTCATTAGACAGGTGTGTCGAACTGATTCTAAGAAATTCGATCTACGCGGGCGGGCAGCCATATTGTATCATTGCAGTGTATAGCAATGGCCCAATAGAGAGATCTGACAGTCAAGCGATAACCACTAGCGAGACAAGACGTATATACATTCGATAATCTATATAGTGACGGACTTTGCGCTTGTTATTGAATCGCGCGTTACGGTTGGACTGATTGTGTTCAGTTATATTTGTACCTGTGTTATACGTGTTTGTATAGTTCTAATAAATTCTATAGTAATTCCAACGGCATTTTAATTCGAGTCCTGTAACTCGTAACAATATTTATTTTATGGTTCCCTCCTTTATTATTTGGTGTTCTTTCTGAATTAGTATTTTTAATAAAGATTGTTTTTCTCGATCGAGTAAAATTCTTCACCCGCGGAAACTCAAAACATCTGGGAAAATGGGATTACTTTGTGGGACATAAAATATCTCATGTTCATCCCCATAGTGTAGGCATTCCTAAGGTTCTAAAAAAAACACACATACGCATAAACCAATATTTAAACATAATCACCCTCATATTTTTAGTATATTATACAATATGTGTGTTTGTCTGCCGATTATTATTATTATTATTATATTAGTATTTACGGTTACAACTGGCAGAACCCTCGTGAAAATAATACGTCTAAGTTTTGCTTAACACACTATTCTATTCATCGAGAATCAATCTTCACGCTATATAATTAGTGTTAAACCGTTTAAAAAACCGTTGACCGTCTTGATCCAAATTTCTGGACGTAACTAACATCATCCTACCGTTAAATTTTGTTTTATATCCCACACTTTCATGCAATGAGTAAGGATATACATTATACTTATCTCTTCATCATTTCACACAGCCCTATAGCTGTAAAATGTCACTCTAAATTTTTACGTTTCAATAAGAACACGAAGTACCTACCAAAATTATACGTACTGTATGCGTGTACTGTATGTAGAGTATGTAGGATTCATGATTTCTTTTATTGCAGGAGTACAGAAGACAGGTTAACGGACCACCTGATTGTACTGGTTACCATTGCCTATAGACATCTTCAACACCAGAGGTATTACAACAGTGCTGCCGGCCTTCTGAATAGTTCCACATACGTGGGACACAAAGAAAGTTTAGCGAAAATAAAAAAAAATGTTCTATAGGTAAATATTTTTTTATTAAATCTTTCAAAGTACTTTCCACCAGCCTCTATACAAAGTTTCATGTGTCTGAACCAGTTTTCAAAATACTTTTTCCAGTCCGCCGCAGACACCTCGTTTACAGCTTACTAGAACGCCGATAGCGCATCTTCCGGCGACGAAAATTGTGTCCATTTGAGCTGATTTTTTTATTTTCGGGAATAAAAAGAAATCACACGGTGCTAGGTCAGGGCTGTAAGGAGGGTGTCCCAGGAGTTTGATCGGCGTGCTGTCCAGGAAGTCCCTCGTTTTGAGCGTGGTATGGGCGAGCACGTTGTCGTGGTGTAGCAGCAGCCCGCGGAGCCCTGTGTTCGGACGCTTGTTGCTCACAACAGAGAAAACTTCTACCAAGCATTTGGTAGTATACCATTCGGCGTTGATGCTTCTTTGATTCCGTAAAGGAATTGACATCAAGTAGCCAGTCAAATTGAAAAAACTCGCGATCAAAATCTTTCCCTTGCTTCTAGATCGCTTCACTTTGGTAGGCGTGAATTCGTTTTCAAACACCCAAGCCGTCGACTGGCGCTTCGTTTCTGGATTGTGTTGATAAATCCAGGACTCATCAACTTTAATGATGATAATAACTTCGAACACGCCGAGACAAGCCTGCTTCAAATTAGTTTATCATATCACGGCACCATTCCACCCGGGCCTGCTTCTGAGCATCGGTGAGGTTGTGCAGCACCCAGCGTGAAACTATCCTCTTCACGCGAAGATGTACGTGTAGAATCTCGTGAAGGCTTCCCGATCCAATATGTAGTACGTACTGAATCTTTGATACGTAACTCGCCTATTGTCTAGGATTAAATTTTTCACTGCTAGTATATTTTCTTCCGTAACAGCCGTGAAAAGGCGACCACTTCTTTCTCCATCCCTCAAAGTTAGTCGACCGCGCTTGAATTCGTTGTACCAACGATACACGGTTGCCTTGGAAGGGCCTTCATCCATGAATGCCATTTGAAGTCTATCTTATGATTCGTCCGGTTTCAGGCGACACTTGAAGTCGTAAAAAATCATAGCGCGAATACTTTCTCGGCGCAGGTCCATTTTTCAATGAGACACGATAATTTAAATTAGCTCGCAAAGTGGAGGGAAATTTTGAAATTGGAACGTACCTATCTTTAGTTATAAATCATATTTTCAAAATAGATTATAACTGGCCAGTCTCTATCTAATACATAAAAAGATTTTTTCGCAATACTTTCTGAGTGGCCTGGTACTTACCGAAGTTTTAGTTATGCATGGTAGCTATACATACAGGCTGCATTTTTCAAGTGGACCTTCAGGGCAAAATCTTATACGAAACAGTTATAAACACTGAAAGAGGTCTCGAGGCCAATTTTAACGAAAACTAAAATAGTATTATTAGATTTTTGAAAAATAAATTACCCTTGTCAGGAAAAATATTGGCTGATTTTGAAAAAATAAACACACCTGTATTATTTATACCATATCATAGTGTGGCTTACCTGGATAAATTTCTGTGAAGGGATGTCAAACGGCAAACCAAAGTAAAGGGTTTTTTTTACAAAATTTTATTTTCCATACATTACATTAAATGTTTTCATTTTATGCAATATGGAAATGATGAAAATTATTATTATTTTTAATAGGCATCTATAAAATATTATTCCAAACGCACGTTATTGCATCACAATCAATCAAATCAGTCAATTGGTAAACATTGACTGTGTTCAAATGAGGTGCAGTCAAATGAGCGGCGCAATTTCATGTTTAATTTATGGAAAATAGAACATTTTGTTCAAAAACAACCCTTTCCATCGGTTTGCCGTTTGATATTCCTTCACAGAAATGAATCCAGTTTTATAATAGAATTAAGTATTATAATAGAATATGCTCCTGTTTGTCGTTCGTTTTTTAAAGGTATTGAACGACGCGATCATGCTGTATTACTAGAGAATAAAAACATCTTCCATGGAGACATTCATTAATAAACGTATATTCGATGTATTTAATCTTCATTGAATTGTATAAAATAAGCACTCTTAAGAGTATTTCTGCGAATGACAATCGTTCTTATAATACGGCCCAAATATAACCTTATCTATAATATTATAAAATTCGAAACATGCCGCGTTTTAAATAGCTTCAATGTACAGATTAAAGCTATTTAAAAAAACAACTACTATAGACTATATAAGCGATGAGAACACGATGCATTTTTTTTAGATTTCTTGTCTGTTCGGGTTTCACGTAAAAACTACTGGGCCGATGTCGACGCGGATTCCGATGATCGACAACAAGTTAGACTTTAAATCTGTGCTACTTATTATAACAAAATGTGCTACTTATGATAAAAAAAACATTTATGGCTGTTCGATCTATAGAAGATTGCTTAAAAATTCAAGACGACCTAGACAGACTCTCCGAGTATTATAAAATAAACCATATATCCGTCAATATAGATAAATGTGTTGCCATTTCTTTTACACGTAAAACTAAAATAATTGATTTTGACTATGTAATTAATAATACATCATTAGTAAGAATAAAGGAAGTCCGGGATCTTGGTGTACTTTTAGATTTTAAAATGAGTTTTGTTTCATATATAGATAGATAATCTTGGGTTTTTAATGCGAACTTGTAAGTCGTTTAAAAATATGAAATGTTTAAAAATGATATATTACGCCTATGTTCGCAGTCATTTAGAATTTTGCAGTACTGTATGGAGTCCTAATTATTACATACATTATATTACCAAAATTGAACGTATCCAAAAACTTTTTGTCAAACATTTGAATTTCAAGTCTAAAAACCATTTCAATGATTATACTGCGGCTTGTCTACATTATATTCTTATCCCCTTAGTGAAAGAAGGCATTATCTCGACATGACCTTTTTGTATGATATCATAAATTCTACTATCGATTGTCCTGCTCTCACTTCGTCTTTAAATATCAACATACCTCAGCGTTACCCTCGTAATTCTTCCTCACTCAAACTGTGCTACCCTTGTTTCTAAAACTAACTACGGACAAAATGAATATCTGCGTCCTTGTACAAATACCTACTACAAATATTTTAGTGACATAGACATTTTTAATACTTCGAAACAAATATTTAAGTCATCAGTAGTTAGTAAACTTATTAATAAGATCCAAAAGGAATGTAATGTTTGTATTTAGACTTAATCATTTAGTTGTGCTTAGTTTTCCCCTCAGAAGTTTCACAGTACTAGATAGATTGAATAATTAATAGTAAGTTACACTACTAACTTAATATTGGGTTTTATTCCTTTTCTAGATTAGAAGTATCCAGTTTTGCTTTAGATTTATTGTTATGTTTTCTTAAGCCTTAAATTTATGGATATACTGTTGGATACCTTTTAATAATAAATAAAATAACGAGATTTTTTTCCGGGAGCGGTTTGTAGTTGTTCGGGTGTATAAAAATTAGTCTATTCCGTTTTCACTAAAACTATAGCTTACATTATTTTTCAAATGCTGCGGTACTTTGTCTCCCGGGAATCCTGTGGGAATTTTCCCAGGTACGGTACAAATTAGTTAGATTGCATAAATATAAGATGATTTCGTTACGATTTCACTAGAACGATAGTTTAAGTCCTTTTTCAAGTGATTCGATACTTAATATTCAGGGTATTCCGCGGGAATTTTCTCGGGAGTTTTTTAAATACTTACATAAAATTTTTATACTCCCTGGGATTTCCAAACTTCGAAACCACGTGATATTACGACTTGCCTGATGTGACAGTTTCTATGTTTATTAGTCATCTTTAGTAGATCAGATTTAGTTATTTATGCTTTTAATAACATTACTTATCCCCGTTTTTACGGGAATTTTCGGAATTAATGTATTTTCATACATAAAAATTCGTTGCTCTGCTGAAAATACCCTTTGATTTTAAATACTGGTAAAATAATTGTAATCTGGACTGGACCGCGACTGGACGCAGTCGCGGGCAAGTCCTAGTACGTAATATAAAGAGAACGGGTAGTATTGGAACTAAAACCGCACGTTCACAAACTCATGATGCAGTAGGTATGTCTTAGCTCACTTCATTTCCAAAACCGCAACCACACATTTAGCCCATGGGCATGCTGCTTAAGTAATATGATTTAATTATAACATAGTAGTATAATATATTTTCAATAACGCCTTTTTATTAGCAAGTTGAAGTGGCAGTGGGCCGGTCACGTCTGAGGTAAGATCGACGGCCGATGGAGCAAACGTGTCCACAGGTGGTGGAGTGGAAACCACGTCTCGGCAAACGTAGCGTAGGACGCCCTGGAGGGCGTTTGCCTGCTGGAGCCCGGTGGACTGACCTCCTGCATAAGGTCACCGGCTGGATGAGGAAGACGGGCGACCGGGATATGTGGGGCAAACTTACGGTGGCCTCCGTCCGGCAGTGGACAGGGACTGGCTAAAGAAAAGCAGAACGCTTGTTAATATATTTTATTTATGACAATAATAAAGTTCAGAAATATGGGTTTAGAATAATTACTTACTAATCTCGTTTCACAAATAAAATTATTAATGTTATTGTGGCGACCGAGGGTAGAACTTTCTGGTAGCGTAAGCCGGTCTCAAGACTTTTAGAAAAAGTTAGAAGATTCTGGAAGGAAAAGACGAGGACAGATACATTTTAGAAAGTGATAGATGATGAGCGAAAGTTCTAGAATAGAAGGTTCGGGAAGGAAAAGACAGAGATAGGTAGATGTTAGAAAGGGATATATGATGAACGAAAGTTCTGGAATAGAAGGCTCAGGAAGGGAAAGACAGAGATAGATAGATGTTTAGAAAGGGATAGATAGTGAATAAAAGAATAACGAAAAGAAGATCGAAATTACGGGTTCTAGAAGATTCTTCCGGGTATATAAGCAACGTAAGGTGTGCCTGCCGAGTAGTTTGAGTTCAGTTTAAGACAGCGAAGCGACAAGTGCGATACGAAAAAGTTGGAAGAGAAGTTTAATAGAAGACAGTGACGAGTTTAGTGGAGAATTTAGTGAAAAGTTTAGTAGACAGTTCTGTGAAGGAGGAGTGTAGCGTAGTTTGAGACGTACTGTTATGGGGCCCCGGGTTAACCCCTTTTTAAAAAAGGATAATTAAAACAAAGTTATTATATTTAAGAGACGACCGTCGCAGTTGAGGGCTGGATGAAGACTGATGTATGATGGATGGGCAAATGGGAAGCTAAAATATATGAATGTGATGACTAAACGGAATAGGTCTGAGATGGGCCGAATGGGGTGCATAGAATATCTATAACACCTCCCCGGGGTAGACTAAACTTCAGGGTTGAAATTTCGAAGTTTAGGAAAAGAAGAAGGAAAAGTTATATATTTCTCCTAGTGCTAGGCGATGGAATGATTTCTGGATTTTGAGATTTCCTGATTTTAAGAGGGATAACAGTATCGGGATCTGGTGTTTGGTGTAGAGGTTCTGGGGAATTTACTGGAGCTGATCGGGAAAATATCGGAAGTCTATAGGAGAGACGGTCGTGCGATTTAATGTATAGAACACACTTAATTACAAAAATAGAAAGATAATACAAAAATTAAAACTAATAGAATAGAATAATGAGTCTCGTATTTAATTATTTGATGTTGGTTAATAATTTCGTCTGTCTTGTCTGTCATAGATTTTAATCTTGATTTTGTTTCCGGTGTAAAAATATCTAAGTCAATATTTTGCAATTTTATACGAGGTTCATTATTTATTTCATTTTTAAACTTATCTAAAGTACAGCAAGAGTCATCTATTATACTAAAGTCGGAATGTGTTTCGGTAATATTTATTATTATACTATTAGATTTTGGTATCAATTTAGTACTTTTACAGTAAGCAAAGCAATCATTCGGTATATTCAGAATTCCCGTTCCGACAATATTTAATTCTAAACTTTTCTTTTTCGGGCATTCTATATATAATTTATTGTTTTGAGATTGTACATAAATCCAATTATTATTGCTAAGTGGTTTCCATAAATCTAAATCTCCGTAAATGAAGTCTGTTTGACACTGCGTTGGTAATGTACTTATCACGTTAGAGATTAACTCACTTTCACAACTCGGGTTTGCACTGGTAGGGTACACGGTAATGACGTCACAGATGAACTCGCGAGCGCTCATCACTCTGCATTCTTTCAGTGATTCAAGTTTACAATATTCTGATTTATCTTTAGTCATTGCGATGTATTTACTGCTAGGAATTATAAAACTAAATGAATTCGGTTTCATAATGTCATGTGGAGTTGGCAATGCTATGTTATGATACAAACTGTATTCTTTAGGTGATACTAAAGGTATCCTTAATATAAAAACAATTTTATTATTCAAACTATAACAAACAACATTTGATATATTCATTAGTATATGAATGTAACTTAATTCCAATGTGACGGGCAATTTCAGATCAGCAGGTAAGTATCTATAGTTATCAACAAGCTCTTGGTACAACTGTGTGGGAGGTAACAAAGCTGGGTGCAGTATATTTTGACTACTAAACATAATTGCATTTGTTAGGTCTTCCAATTGGAATGATAACGTGAGTACAGAGGTTTCCAAACTTTTTAATATTAGATTAATATTGATTTTTATTTTTAGTTCTTCGGAAATGAAAGACAAGTTTTTAATTGTAACGATAGCTTGTCGATACCTTCATTTAGTCTGGCTTCATTAGTTTTTATTGTATGCAAAGTTTCGTTAAATTTAGACAAAGTTGAAGTAGTAACTAAAATGTTTTCTTTAATTAATGAACCCAGGCTTTTTTCATTATTTTGTATACTTTGTATGGCGTTGTCATATTTGACAGCGTCGTCCTCATCTAGAGTCCCAAAAATAGTTTTGGATAGGGTGCCTATGCCACCTATCCACGCTGCGCGTTTCAACCTATTACTGTTTGTGAGATGGGCTATGGAAGAGTACTCAGAGACCATATCTTGGTATCTGATAGTCAGTGGTTCTAATATATTATGGCATTCTAATTTACTTGTAGTTTCAATTTCAATTTGACCACATAAGAAACGAGTTGTACCCAATACCGAATTAATGTTTTCAATATGGGGTCCAATGTGGGAAATATCAAATGGAGTGACTATATCCAAGTACCCAGTGTTAATTTTGAGTTCGCCAATTGGATCAAAATATATACCGGAGCTCAGGCTGATCGGTTGGACATACTTCTGGTGACCTTGGGCCAGAGCGCTGCAAGAAAAGGGGTATCGGAGTTACCAATCACTAGTACTTTCTTATAATAGATTTTCTTACTTGATACTAAGTTAATATTATTCTATCCTATTTATTGTAATTCTAACACTACAATTGTAATATTAAATGTTTATTTCTGAGTTTTGGACTTTTATTTATTTACTCCCTTATGTGGAAGTTTCAACTTCAACATGTTTAACTTCGTCATAGTGATGTTTCACATGACGTCTATTTATCAATAAGGTTAATGTATGGTTTCCATTGACTTTTACCACCTTATATGGACCTTTCCATAAAGGTGATAGAGCTTTACGCAGTCTAAGATGGTTTTTCAACATGACGTGATCGCCGACTTTATATTGGATAGGTTGGGTATGAGAATCGTAATAGGTTTTGGAATTTATTTTTGATTTATGAATATATTCTATTGCTTTGTCACGCGCATGTTTTATGCGGTGTTGTAGGAGTTTCACATATTCGGGATAGGTAGTATTATTGGAGTTATCTTTATATACTGAATCTGGGATATGAGGCTTATGCCCAAATAGTAATTCGTATGGAGAATAATGCGTGGTTGTATGTATGGCGGTGTTATATGCCAACATAGAAGTATATACATACTGAGGCCAGTTATCTTGGTTTTCGTTAACATAGGATTTAAGGTACTCTTTAAGAGTAGAATGCGATCTTTCCAGCGCACCCTGTGTTTGTGGATGATACGGCGATGACCACAACTGCTTGATTTTTAAGAATTCGCATGTTTTCTTGAATAGTTCTGCTGTGAAATTGGTACCCTGATCGGTAAGTATTCGCTTAGGAATTCCGAATAGTGATATAAAATGGAGGAGACAGTCGCTCGCTTCTGCTGCTGTGTTACTGCGAAGGGGATAAGCTAATGAGAATTTGGTAAGGTCATCTTGCATAGTTAAAATATATTTAAGTTTCGCCGTGCCGGATTCCGGTAGGGGACCTACGATGTCGAGGGCTAACCTTTCAAATGGGGATGTAGAAGTGGATGTTATAACCATTGGTGCTCTATTTACTTTACGGAGTGCTTTGTTGGTTTGGCACGATGAGCATTTCTTAACATAGTTCTCGATATCACTACGCATATTCTTCCAGAAAATCTTTCTTTGATTCGACTAAGCATTCTTGCAGATCCTAAGTGTCCTGCGATGGGGATGTCGTGATTTTCTTTCAGGATTTTCGAGGTTTCGCTAGGTGAAGGATATATGATATTGTTATGATAGATATGAATATTTATGTTGGTATTGTCAAATAGGTAAGCTAAGATATTATAGATTTTTGCAAAGGAATGTCTGTCAAAAGGATTTTTAAAATCTGATATACCTATTTCGTTAACAGTGGGATATAACATGATAATTTGGTCACGAGAATATTTAAGGCAATTAAATATATCGGAGTATGAATGATCGTCGAAGTGATGGACTTTTGTAAATAAGAAAAGGTAAGTTTTATTTCCGCTTTTAAGGGGCAAAAATGTGTGTAGGGACCTTTCCATTTTCAGGAAATCATCGCGTTCGGGATTTGGACAATTGTCGAGTATTTCCTGGACATAAGGTATGGATTCGTCCATGTCTATTGTGGTAGGCACAATAACTAAACTTTGAGTTGCTTTTAGTAAGTCTTGGTTGTGTTCTGTTATATGAGTGCTATATAATTTCGTAGGCGATTTTAGGAATTTATTATAGGTTTCATCGGATAAAGGTAAGTTTTCAGATGCTGAGGGAGGAGTTTCCGGGTTACAACGTGGGACTATTGCTGCAGGTAAGGTTTCAGGATCTTGCCAACTAGTTGAAGGTTGCGGATTTGGTTGTGTTTCAGGATCTTGCCAACTAGTTGAAGGTTGCGGATTTGGTTGTGTTTCAGGACGTGGTTCAGGTAATATAAGTGAAGGATCTGTCGCAGAAGCTTCAGCCGGAGTAAATGGATTCAGAGGGCTAAAATTGTAATCTATATTATCTGCTGGACTAGTATCTGTTCCTATTACATCATTTAAGACTTCTTGAGGTATTTCAGGTAGAGAATCTAATGGGGACACAGCGTCAGAATTCAGGTTAGAATCATTAATAGGATTTGAGTTTAAATTACTTTTGTTTTCAGGATATATAGGATTTACGGGATACCTAGACAGAGCGTCGGCAGCAGAGTTCAGTTTACCCTTACGATATATGATTTCATATTCGTATTCTTCTAGTTTCAATCGCCAACGTTGAAGTTTACTACTGGGATCTTTATGGTTAAAAAGCCATTTTAAAGGTTTGTGATCCGTTATGATCTGGAATTTATTTCCATAAAGATAAGGTCGGAAGGTTTTGCAACCGTGGAGTATGGCTAATAATTCTTTTTCAGTGGTGCTGTAGTTGGATTCACTTTTATTTGGGGTTCGTGACGTGAAAGCTACAGGTTGATCTTTACCAATAGGCCCCTGTGAGAGAACAGCGCCTACAGCATAATTCGAGGCATCGCAGGTAAGGATGAAGGGTTTAGAGAAGTCGGGATATATGAGTAGTGGGGCTGTTGTTAGGTTATGTTTCAGTATGTCGAAGGCAAGCTGCTGTTCATTGTCCCATTTAAAGGGAACTTCCTTTTTCAGAAGAGTGGTTAGAGCCTTGGCGGTCTTAGAAAAATCTGGAATAAAACGACGATAGTAGGAGACTAGACCTAAAAATGACTTGATGTCTTTTGGGGATTTTGGAACTGGAAAATCGGTAACGGATTTAATTTTGTCAGGATTTGGTTTTACGCCTTGTTCAGTAATAACATGACCAAGGTAACAGACTTCTCGTCGTAGGAACTCACACTTATCCGGTTGTAGTTTTAGATTGTGTTCTCGGATTCTTTGAAATATGGACCTGAGATTGGAAATATGTGATTGCATATCATATGCGTAACAAACTATGTCGTCTAAATATACGAAACAGCGGATGCCTTGGAGTCCTGATAAGGTAGAATTCATTAATCTTTGGAATGTAGCAGGAGCATTTTTAGCCCAAATGGCATTCTAAGGAATTGGAAGTGTCCTTCTGGGACATTGAAAGCTGTTTTGGCTTTATCAGCTTCGTTTAATAAAATTTGATGAAACCCAGATGCTAAGTCCAAGGTTGAAAAATATTTACTGTTGCCGAGTTGATCGAGAATTTCAGTGATTTGAGGAAGTGGATAAGTGTCGCCTATTGTAACATCGTTAAGTTTCCTGTAGTCAATGACTACACGCCACTTTTGGGTATTGGAAGCATCAAGTTTTTTTGGAACGACCCATATGGGTGAAGACCAAGGAGAGTTGGAAGGTTCTATAATATTTTGTTTAAGCATTTTATCCACTTGATTTCGGACTTCGGCTTTGTGTATCTCAGGAATCTGTAAGTTTTTGTGTGGATCGGAGTTTCAGTCGTTGTTTTAATCTCATGTTTCAAGGATTTTGTAAAAGATAAATTTTCTCCCGGGAGATGGAATATGTCTGAAAATTCGGCGCATAGTTCAAAAAGTGCTTCTCTTTCTTCATGGTTTAAGTGTGAGACTCGTAATTGTTTCAAAACTTCGCCAGTTCTCACGGCACAATCAGTGGTAGTATATATATGTTTTACAGGAACAGCGGGATATTCTTCAAATTGTAGGGATTCGATTGGAAGGAGTTTTAGATTTAGATTAGATTGCAAAGTCACCGGTTCTTCAGAAGTGTTAATTATAGATATATTTATTCTGTTGTTTTCTTTTACGCGTACTACACAATTTGCAATTAGTAGGGTTTCAGAAACTTTTTGATCGAGGACGAGTCCTCTTTTTATTTTAGGATTTTGGACAGAACATTCAATAATGGTTTCAGTTCTAGGAGGTATTAAATAAGCGGGATCGTGGAAATGTAACTTTATAGAGGATTTGCCAATATGGAGTAAATTTTTTGTATAGTCGATGTTGCAGCTGTGGGTGTTGAGCATATCTGAACCGATGATGCCATCATAGGGCAAGCGAATTTTATCAATAACATGAAATTGGTGAGATATATTGGAATTAGGTACTTTCAGCTTGAGTTGAAATGGCCAAGGGTTTGGATGGATTCTTCTGATGAGTCAATACCTTTTAACTGTATTTTCTCTTTGAAAAGTTGAGGTAGTTTTTTCATACAAGAATATTTTAATAAACTCACAGAGGAGCCAGAGTCGACTAGCAAAGATAAAGGAGTGTCTGATACAGAGGATTCAACAAGAACGTGAGGTAATAACATTATTGAAGGGTTATTAATAATTTCAAATATGTTGGTTTTAATAGGATTTTGCAGGTGTACGTTCTGTTTGGACACGGTGGGCTTCGGCAAGAATTTTTTCTGCATGGTGGGTTTTAGTAGACTATCACGTAGCGACAGTCGAGAATTTCCACTTTGCACGGATACAGTGGATACAGTGGATTTTGGCAGGCCATCATGTAGCGATAGTCGCGAATTTTTATTTTGCACGGATACAGCGGATACAGTGGAGTTTGGCAGACTATCATGTAGCGATAGTCGCGAATTTTTATTTTGCACGGATACAGCGGATACAGTGGACCTTGGCAGACTATCATGTAGCGATAGTCGCGAATTTTTATTTTGCACGGATACAGCGGATACAGTGGAGTTTGGCAGACTATCATGTAGCGATAGTCGCGAATTTTTATTTTTCATGGATACAGCGGATACAGTGGGTTTTGGTAGACTGTCATGTAACGGAGACTGTCTGGATTTAGGAATGAGGTTTAGAGTGTCGTTTTTTAGATCTTTTTGTCCCGCACGACACCGGGACGAGACAATTACTCGTTTTTTGCATCTGAATCAACAGTATCGTAACCCTCTGTAGGGTCGGCTACACATCCGTTTTCAGGAGTGTAGGATACAAAATGAACACGCTGTGATGTCCCAGGTTGGTTTTGGTTAAATTTAAAGCGATTATTGTTATATTCGCGTTTGCGGCATTGTTCTAGGGTATGACCTGGTGATTTGCAATATCTACATATTACAGGGATATCATTATTAGAACGGGTAGGATATGAGTGTGTTTTAGGTTGATTGGCGTTTGGAGTATATCGACGATTTTCGTCACGACGTAGAGGTTGGAAATTGGGCCTTGGTATATCTGGTCTTTCTTGGCGTGAGCTAGTGTTTGGTCTATATAGGAATTGCTGTATTTTCTCTTCGGAAATGGCCATATTGGCAGCTTCGTTAAGCGTTTTAGGCGTTTTACATCTAATTATGTTAGATATACGAGGCGTCAGCCCCATTTGGAAGTGATGAAGGGCTAATTCCTCCATAGCTGCAGTGCGTCCTATCATTTCACGGCTCTTATGTCCGTGTGAGATGGATATCTCCGTAAGTAATTGTGATAAGCATGTTTCTATTCTAAGCGCATACTGGCTTACGGTCTCATTGTTTCGTTGTCTAGATTCCTGAAGGTCTGTCAACAAATGGGCATAGTGTTTTCTCTCACTAAATTGGGTTTTAAGAAATTCTTTAAGTTGTGTCCAATTGGTAAATTCTTTAACAGAGCAGGCGACTTGTGCCTTACCTTGTAGTTGGCACAGAATATATTTGAAAAGGGTATCCTTTGTGATTCAGAGGCTAATTCATAGGCATTGTTGCAGTTGACTAAAAAGGAATTTAATGTTTCTCTGCAGCCATCGAATGGTTTAATAAATTTTAGCAAGGTTGAGAGATCGAGCTCATATTTGCCGTTTCCAGCAGGAGGTCTCTTTTTATTTTGTGACCTTGTACTTGGGCCGGAAGGCGGAGGACAAAGGGCATCGTCATCTGTGTCTGTCACAGCAATATCTAATTTTCCATATTTCGGACTTGGGGCTCTACTTTCGGACATGTTTATAGTATTTATTATTTTTCTAAATTAAATGAATAATATAACAATGGTTAGGTAATGGAAATGAAACGCAGATACACACAAAAAAATAAAAGGTAGGATTAACTATAATGATATTGGCAGTAAATAAAAGTTTGAGAATCGCAATGACTAAGAATCACTTACTTGAGTACGGACAGAGTGATAATGAAGACGGATGGCATTACTTGGAATTCTCGCACGGTAGGTAGAATGTAGATAAGGTGTTGCGCGGTGAGTCGTCGTGTCGGGTTTCGATGCTCGGTCGGATAGATAATGGATGCTCGCTTATCCGATGACCAATACCGGTCACAGCAGTAGGTTATGCGTGACAGTGGGTATGGTGGATTCTCGTTCGTCGGATGGCCAATACCGGTCACAGCACCAGATTATGCGTGACAGTGGGTATGGTTGTTCTTCGAGGTGCGGGCTACAGCACCAGCTGTGCGCAGCAGTGGGCCTCTAAACAAGCCGGGCCAAACTCGATGCACTGAAATCCTGGTCTTCGCGGCACTTACACGTACCACGGGCACTCGCGTCGGATTCGCGTATACTTAGGGCGGAGACGGTACCGGGGATTTCTGAAAATCCCTTTACGCTGCCACCAAAATGTTATGGGGCCCCGGGTTAACCCCTTTTTAAAAAAGGATAATTAAAACAAAGTTATTATATTTAAGAGACGACCGTCGCAGTTGAGGGCTGGATGAAGACTGATGTATGATGGATGGGCAAATGGGAAGCTAAAATATATGAATGTGATGACTAAACGGAATAGGTCTGAGATGGGCCGAATGGGGTGCATAGAATATCTATAACAGTACGTACGGCTGTGTAAGTCAATAAAAACATTTAGTTAAAAGAACTGGTGTTTCCTTCCAATCCTAAGTACGTACCTATTTGTAGTTATTTTCGGACCTATTATTGAATCTTTTTGTAAAGTCTATATTTTATTAACTGATTCTGAATGTCCCTAACTCTCTACACTGACTACTCACTCCCTCGCAACTTTGATTGCCAGTCGTTCGATCTACAGATATCTACTAGATATCACAGACTGATTTAAGGTTAATTGGTCCGTTTTCAAAGGTGTCAAACTGAGATAATTATAGAAACTCATTTCTTATATAGGTTATACATACTCAATGAGGAATTAAATACTTGACAATACTAATAAAATAAAAGCTGCCAACTTTTTATTGACAATAGCTAAATTACATAATTATTATGGTGGGGCTTTATTTGCGAAAGTGTTACACACTGATATGGGCCGTTTCACGCAGATATGGCAATGGTCTTAATGCGTTATTTGAGATGCGACATTGTTAAATATTAACAAGTAACGTATGTATTTATTTTTTTCAGGCAGGGGAAATGCATTTCGCATATACCGGGTCCTTTGCTAGGGATTAGACCGTTGTTGATCATGGAGGCTTTCCACTGAGGCAATCCAAATAATAATCAACCGGCTTGTGTGGAGACTCGACTAATCAATACTCCACTAAAACCACCCTCCTCCCATGTGCCCCGCGCTTATGAGTAGGAAAGGCATGAGATACAGAACGTAGTTACGCCCACACCGATCCTAGCGCACAAGTGCTTGAGAGTGCCCCGGGAGAGGCAAACTCACTTCGTCAACAGGGGTGAAGACTCCTCTGCTCCCTAGATGCTAGAGGGCCCCTGCAGCGGTATTTCAGGGGGGGAAATTGTGCGCATACCTGCGCCTCCGGACTCCCAACTGACGTCGGCGCCCGCGAGACGCATGCGCACTTCTATTTCTCTCCCTATCTCGTCCCGCGGCCTCCTTTTGAGCCATTACAGTCTTGCAGAAATTGGCCGCGCCCACCCACCAATCGTCGCTGTGCAGCATGACTTGCACCAGATCGCTCAGCGAATCGATCGGTCCTACTAGTGTCTCGAGTTCAAACCTCTGGGGTGCCCATGCTGCGCACTCGACTTGCGTGTGTAACGCCGTGTCCAGTGCGCCACACTGGCGGCATTGGGGTGAAGGCAAGCAGCCCGCAATCTGACACAGATACTTATCGAAGCAACCGTGCCCGGTAAGTATCTGTGTCATTCTGAAGGTCAGAGTCCCGCGTTTCCGCGAGAGCCATCGTAACAGCTGCGGTCGAACCGCTTCCACCGTGTCAATGCCAGCAACAGGGTTTTCCAACTCTACTGATCAAGATTGGATCATGGCTGCGGTTTCCCGCGTCCTGATCACCTGAAGTTCGACCTGGCCATAGATCAGGCCACGGGCGAGGGCATCCTGTCGGGAGCGCCGCACTTTGGCAATCACGTCCGCCTGGAGAGGCCAAGGCGGATCGCCCGCCAAGAGTGTCGACGCCGTCCACGACACTGTACGGTATCCTCGGATGGTCCTCACCGCCAGTACCCGTTGTGCGCGGCACAACAAAGTCCTATTGTGGCGGTGAAGTGCAGTGGACCATACGGGTACACCGTACAGGGCCATACTCCTAAGGATGCCCATATAGAGTTTCCTAGTCGTCCCCCTCGGTCCCCCAGGTTGGGAAGAAGCCGAGAGAGGGCGCCTGCGGACCTCACGAGTTTGGGAACTAGCTGCTCAAAGTGCGCTTTAAACAGCCATTTCCCATCGAGAATGAGCCCCAGATATTTCATCTGGGGACCTACGCGAATATCCACCCCTTGGACTGTAACGGACAAATCCGCAGGGGGATTACGAAACCACCTATAGAACATGATGGCCTCCGTTTTCGCGGGGGAGACCTTCAAGCCCAGCCTACCTATTCTTCGGACCACGATCGCCAACCCGGCGTTGGCGAGGTCCACGGATTCCGCGAATGACGCAGCGCGTGCCATGAGTAGGGTGTCATCCGCAAAGCAGATTAGCCCTATTCCGGGCAGGACCGGAACCCGAAGGATCCAGTCATAACCGACGTTCCAAAGGACCGGCCCGAGGACCGATCCCTGTGGGACGCCGCACGCGACGCGACGCCGACCTATCGCGCGATTCTCGGGCTCGCCGCCCTCCCAAAGGATGTACCTGTCCTGGAGGTACGCACCCAACAGCCTCGTGAGGTATGGGGGAACTCCATCTGCACGGAGCCCCTCCCTGATCGTCTCGTGACGGAGGCTGTTAAAGGCGTTCGCTATATCTAGCGATACAGCCAGGACAGTATCCTTCGCTTGGACGGCGTCGTCCGTTACAGATCGCAGTGTCTCGAAGGCGTCCAACGTGGAGCGCCTCCGCTGAAACCTGAACTGCGTCTGTGCTAGCCCCGGCTCCATAGTATCGAGATGCTTAATGAGGCGTTCCGCTAAGATCTTCTCGAAGACCTTGGCGACCTCGTTAAGCAACACTATAGGCCTGTAGGAGATAACGTATGTATATACACTAATATTCGTTAACGGTGTTATTTTTTAACGCTTTAAATAAGATGGATTCGGCCACAGTTTTAATCTTTAACACTAACGCAGATGAAGCCGTATGCACCATTAGGAATAGTATTATCATTTAAAATAAATTTGAAAAATCTTTTAAAATCAACCAACTATTTATTACTGTACACTGAATAAATGTGATGTAAAAACTTAATAGAAATAAACTAGAAACAGTAGTAGCTTAAGATAACATATAATTGTTAATTATTATGTTCTGCATACCGCCCGTTCTCTTGAATGACGAGCACCGTGCTCGTAACTATTATTTTAAAAATTATAATATAATAAAACTTAAATACTTAACAAAATCTCAATAAACATTTTATAGAGGCTGGATAATGAGTTTCATGGAAATTCAAATTGTTTCTTTTCTTTCTTTTCCGTTGCACCCTTTTGAAATGAATACAGCGCTTACTTGCGCCTACTTTCTTCAGATAAAAGCTATAATCGACATTGCGGTCAGTTTTGATAGGAGCTAGTCTATAATTTAGTATAAGTTTCTATACGTTTTCTAAGTGTAAATGGTTACCTGTTATAAATAATAATTAAATTATTTAACAGCAGAAAGGTAATTTATCGAACCTTTTAATTATATATAGAACAAAAGCGTTAAGTCACGTTAGATTTAAGTCGTTCCCCTTAGTAAATTATTCCAGTTTGGGGGTTAAATATTACCACTATTTCATTCCGGTTACCATAGATAAGTAAGTATAAATTTTCATGTTAAACTATTTGTTCAACTTTGTTCCAGTAATAATCGTTAATATTGCACTCACCAGTAATAATAGTACTTAAGTACAATAATAATACGTAAGCAATATATGAAAAAAAAATACAAATGGACGCACACGCACACAACTTATTTATTCAAGACTTATAATGTATATTTGTTACCTTTATCCTAGTTGAGGAAACCACACTATGGATAAGTGCATTTTTACACAATAAACATTTTATATTTGTATTTTGATTAATATCACGTGGAAGCAGTCCTATTCTGTAGATTTTTTCTAATATCATATTAATCGGTACACATAACATGACTTTCACATTTTTTTAACTATATGTATATTTACAATATTTTATAGAGACTTAAATTATATTAGTGACGGCTATTTCTGCCTCATAAGAAATGATAATACGTTCACATATAAATATTAGTATTAAATTAAAGATTACTTTAATCGTGAAACACTGAAATAGTTCAAAACGTAGAATAACCAAATTCGCAGAGTTTGAATCTAGATAAGCGCTAACGGAGCTTGTAACGCATTGTGCTAAATAACTTCGTAAAACAATGCTCACTTTCAAACAGATTAAACATAATGCTTAATTGTTTGGTTCTTTATTCATTTTGAGTACGGCAACGCTAACTAAATAGTAAAAATAAAACATATCAGAAGTAGGTAGGCCTTATCAACCTAACAAGTACTATGAAACGATTTCAGACCATTGGTAAGCTAAGCTAACGATATTTACATATGTATAGTACCTATGCCTATGAAGCCTATGCAACACTAATGATAATAGGGCAGTAACTAAAATTATTGTTTATTACAAAATCAAAGTTTAAATGTATATTTTTTAAATTATTACAAACACCCTCGTAATGGCTACTGGCCCTTAGTCACTCGAGTAGGACCCACGAAGGTTAAAAGTCTGTGAAGCCTCCTAACCTTGCTTGCATCAAAGTAAAAGTCGCAAGACCAAGTATAATCAAGCATAACATAGTGAGGTTTAACCTAAGACCGTTTGAAATGAAGAAGAATAAGTATTGATGCAAACCCTGAAACAGACTCCGAATGCAACTGGGATTTAACGTTAGAAGGCAGATGAGGTACGGAAAGCTAAGAAAATACATTTTGTTTTTTATATTAATTATAAAAAAACAAACGATATTATCTTATTTTTGGTTTCTGTAGCCATTTTGGTAAACGGTAGACCACAAACGTCTCCACTCAGCTGAGATGAGAATGTTGAGATGGATGTTTGGTGTTACAAGAATAGATAAGGTGAGAAATGAGTATATAAGTTGCACCTGTGACTGAAAAAAGATTAAGGTGGTATGGGCGTATAATGAGGAGAGATGAAAGTCACGAGATAAATAGATTGTTAAAATACAAGATGGATGGGTATAAATATAAAGGTAGTCCAAAAAAGAGATGGATGGATGGATTGTGTAAAGGATGATATGATGATTCGTGGTGTGTCAGAGGATATATGTTAAAATAGAGGAGTGTGGAAGGAAAAGACATATTGTGCCGACCCCAAATAATTGAGAGAAATTGAAAGAAAAGAGAGAGAGAGTAATCGTTTTAGTCAAAAAGGATCTCTCATGTAATGTGTCTGGCTATCCATCTGTCTGTGTAAAGTCATCATTATCATCCTAGTGTTAAACCCCGACTGCGTTAGGAGCGTCTGCCTCTAAGCCCGGGATCCGCTTTCTTCTTTTTTCTTTTCTATTTCGTTTAGTATTCAAAATCCCTATACGCATGTCATTCTTTACGACGCCCGTCCCTCTGTGTAGTATTTTTTCAAAAACTACTGGATCTAAAATTAATGATATTTTTTACACGAAGGTGTAGTCTATTTGGCTCTACAAAGCTATGTAGTGAAATCGCGAGAAAAGTGAAGATTAGAGATGATCCCCATACATGTAAGTAAAGGTTTATATTTTTTTTCAGTGTCGCAAATAGCCTTGTAAATACCTTACACGACTATTTGCTACACTGAAAAAAAGTTTTTTTTAGTCAGATCTTGTAATAAAATCATAATGTTTCTTAATTACCTACTTACTTTTTAATGAAGTCAAATAGGCGATATATTAGCTTCCGCGTTTGTAAAGTTGTGTCTCTAACTTTTAAACTATGAAGTGAAAAATTCTGAATAAATCAATGTTGTAGAGCTTAAATAGTAATATTTTCAACGAAAATTATTGAATAGTTATTGAGATATGAGGTATTTTTAACCCACTTCTAAAAAGGAGGAGGTTCTCAATACGTCCGTATGTATTTTTTAATAATCGCTACTCGATTGCTCTGTCAATTGTGGACCGATTTTCAAAAAAAATCTTTTAATCGAAATGTTATACTTACGACTTGGTTCCATTGTCAGGATCTAATTTGTGGATTCCATGGAATTAGAGAAATTCACGAAAATTGTTAATCAACTACGTAACACGATTTCTCCGCCAATTGTAAACCGATTTTCAATTTGTTTTCTTTACTCGTAAGTGTATATATACTCCTGAGGTCGTCATACGGTCACCAAATCAGGATCTGGTGAGTGGAGCGGATCCCAGGAACATCGAGAATAACCCCATATTAAAGAACGCCGTACGCCTAAATTCTTGGAAAAAATCTTGTATACGCGTGTAGCTATTACATTTTTTTATAGGCGCTTAATTTTTTATATGCATGTTACGTGATTTCTTCGTCAATTGTGGGTTGATTTTGACATTTTTCTTCATTCGTAAGTATGTCTATACATACTTACAAATAAAAGAAAAAAAATTCAAAGATTTTCACCACGGGAGTATTCCCGAGGCGGTTCCATGCGTACCAAGTCAGGATCTGATGAGTGGATCCCAGAGAAATCGAGAGTTACCCTTAAGGATCTGATTTGTGGAAATCGAGAGCAACCCTTGTTGAAGAGTATATACACCGAAAAATGAGATGGCAAACTTGTATACGCGTGCCAGTTGTACAATTTCTACAGGTGCTTAATATATTATTTCTAAAACTATTGAAGTATTTTCACAACCAAGAAGTTTTTTTTAACAATAATAAAACGACACACTAAAAACCAAAAAACAAATGTTTAACCCCCGGTTTCTATATTTTACCGACGGTTGTCTGTAATAGTAACTGATTGATTTTGAAGCTACCAATAACCGATGGTTAAGAGGGCTATACAAGCATTTCACAAGCTCATTGACAGTTAGAAATACTGTCGGTTATCAGTAACTAATTCCTCCCCAAACGTTTTGCTAACGCAACATAGTTGTAGTAGTAGTACACGCAACGTAATTCAATAAGTTGAGGTATAACTACAAAATGAATAAATTTTCACAAGAAGAGACCTTTTGTGATATACGATTGTCATTAAAAATCAAGCTTTCAATCAATCTGCTTTAAAAATACTTACAATTACAGAGCCATTTTATATGAATGTTACTTGAACAAAACGCAGTTATCTAAACAACATATAAACTTTTTAAATAATTATTGTTCCAATGTCATTGGATTTTTTGTAAAAAAAAAGAATGTTGTCACAATAAACAGTGTTGTCACTTCAGAAATATTTCGCTAGTTATAGGGATTTGTGGTATACGATCGCAATTGTTTTTAAATAAGTTAAGGCTAAAAATAACTATTTTCATGGTACCAGAGTCAAATGACGGCAACTTTGTGGGAACCTTGTCCGATTTTTTGTTTTCATTCAAATGTTTTAGGAAACTTTTTGTAACGCGACCGTTACACACAGATGGATTTAATGTGTTATTTGAAGCGATGTTGCAATTTATTGTTAATGACGTTAAATGTTGGCAGTTAGTACGTACTAATACGTTATCTATTAATGTTATAATTATTCACAGTGTTATTTTTAACGCTATATTGAAGACAATCGATAACTATAACATTATCGCAGGTGAAGCTCAAGAATAACAAAAAACTGTAGTCTAATTAATGACTTTGGAACCTTTGACCTTATTATTAGAAAGGGGGCATTAACCATATAAGTTTTATCTGTGCTGGCAACAACTGAGAACTGAGAACTTTGTTGTTATAAATATTTGTCGACGAAAATTACGAAAACGACATCACAATAAACAAAACCTATCCTACATTCTGGGATAAACTTTACATAAATCTATCCCAAACTCTATCTCTTTTCAAGAATGAAAGGTATCCTGTCTCTCCTAGATATTGAACTTACTTATATAGCAAGTGTCAGCCAAATCGGTCCAATAGTTTTCCGTGAAAGCATTACAGGAAAACAGAAAAATATACTTTTGTCCCCGAAACTATCCCATTTTTGGGGATAAAAATTATTCTATGTTCATCCTCGGCATTAAAAAAGTATATATACTGAGTTTCAACCAAATTCGTGCAGAAATTTTCCGTGAAAGGGTAACAGACAGACAGACAAAGTTACTTTCGCATTTATAATATTAATAGGGATGAATAGTGAAGCAATACTGGAATTGGAATTAGAACTATTAATGGCAGAAATAGCAAATTTGAAAGATATAAATAAGAATTAAATCCAAGTTAAAAGAAGATTAAAAAATTAGAGTTTAATTTAATTTAAAATCACCTATTTATAATGACAAATAAACTGGCAACCTCGACAAACAAATAAAACTGGCCGAAATCGGGTGGTAATAAAATTCCTACGAATAGTAGTGTTGACAACCAGCGGTTATAATATAGAAACACTTCATCTGTCGTTTCCATACAAAAAGTCTACCGATCGGTTAGAAAATCCCTCCCGTCGGTAGTTGGTACTTTCAGGAGTAACTAGCTACAGACAGTTTATTATAGAAACATCAGTAGAGCTACTAGGCGTTAATATTCTACCCGTCGGTATCAAAAACGAATCGTTTTTGCAATATTGAAACCGGGCATAAGTCAGCATCAAGTAAAACATAAAAATTACTGTATTTTGTAAATTTGTTGTTGTTCTTTTGTGTTTTACTTGACACCGACTTCAAGATGTTGTAGAAAGAAGTCGGTTAAATATTTATATATTAAATGCCTGTTTTGGTTCCGTAGCCAAATAACGAGAACAGATAATGTTTTTCACCTCTACGGAACCCTTCGCTGTACGTGGACTGCCAATCACTTAACCAATTTATTATTATTTTGTTGCAGATCCGGATCGTATGTGCGCAAGACTATGATGGTAAGAAACACCGTTAAGTAACCACTAGTTATGTAGTTACGCTGTATTTATACAAAATGTCATAATTTTTCCCATCTCGCTGCGTAATAGAGACGTATTATATGTGATTGAATAATATATTTGAAGTGTGATGAAAGAACACCATAAATTTGATTATAAATATCATTTTCAGTCATTGTATGATACGAACCTCTTATTTATCTTTTTTTAGAGAACTGCATAGTGCGTGTTCACCAAATGGTAAGTGTTTACCATCATCTATATTTCCAAAACCAAATAGCTGGTTATATTCCTTCCGATGTTTTCTTTCACTGTCAGCACTTGATAATAGGAAACCGAATAGTTACTTAAATCAACTGAGTACTGTTTACAATGTAACAAAACGACGCAGCCTCATAAATGTATGACTGTACCTACATAACGACATAAGTAGGTACAAGTAAAAGGAATCAAATAGCGCACCTATTTATTATTTGAAAAATAATTAAAATCATTTCTACTTATTATTTAATTTTAAAAGTTAGATCTTAAGATGTTATTATAAGGCCTGTTCTTTTATATTTAAAAATATTAGAATTTATTTTATCTGCATCCATAGGCCACAAAAACTGCCGATTAGTGCATGCTCTCTACTAGTTAGTATTAGTAGTCTCTAGTAGTTATTCGAACGAGACGAGGTTACTTTAACCACTTAGCCACTACAACTAAACAACTGTGTAGTGACAGCAGCGGCCTTATAGGGCTGAATCGGTTATAGGCTTTTCTTTTTTCTAGTTTTTACTCAAATTTATTATTATTGTTACGTGCGAGCGGGGTACGCACTTAGGATTGGTAGAAAACACCAGTTTTTAACTAACGCTTTTATTGACTTACACAGCCGTGCGTGATTCCACTCTGCAGGGTTGCCCCTGCACACACAACGAAAGACGCCCTGTACCGACGACAAGATGTCTCACTCACAATACCGTCGCCGATATTGCGTAGACACACCTTCTGCTGCTGCAGTGTTCACCGCAGAATTTACCGCGCGTAGCTCGCCTCGGGACCTCCTTTTAAACTACGCGAAAGTCCTCCTTCACTAAACTGTCCACTACACTTTTCACTAAATTCACCACTAAACTCGTAATATATATAGTAGGATAGCTGTACAAAAGCCAATTTTCACAATTGCTTGTTAGAAAAAATTTCAATGACTTTAAGTACTTGCATAAATTAAGCGTTAAGCATTAGTTAAAAACCTGGCTAATCAAAATTTAAACTATATTAACAACACTATTTTCACAATCCATTCATTCTTTAAAAGTGCATATATAAATTAGTTACGCACTGGTACTTATAATTTATGGCATGTTAAAATTTTATTTACAACGTTATTATGAACGTAATGTAATTATTATACAACAATGATTTACCTACCTTTCCACGATTACAGATAATAAATAATGCCAGATCTCTAAATAAGTATAATCTGTTTTTTTTTCTATTTTAGTTGTACGAGCATGGTAGAATCGACTGTTTGTAGTTCCGACACTGTTAAATACATTAATTTATTAAAATGTCGATAATAATGTTTAAAAGTAAAACGATTATATTTGTAAACAATTATAATATTAATAAAAAACATTTTTAAACACAGGCTTTTATCTAAATGCTCTGTAAATGAAAAATAAAGTACATAATAATAATAATAATAATAATAATCGGCAGACAAACACACACATTATATATCCCCAAGCTAAGCAAGTTACGCTTGTGTTATGGGTAATATACAACGGACTACTCTGGGGCCGATCCCAGACACCCAGACCATAGTAAATAACGGTGAAAATACGTTTCTGAAATTTACCATACCAGGAATCGAACCCGGAGCCTCTGCCTTGCAGTGAGGTAGGCCGGCAAAGGCTTAGCCCGCTCAACCACAGAGGCCGTCATACATATAAAAACTATAATTTTATTATGCCTACAATTTTATATGCTTATTCTTAAAGTTTATCGCGAGATCTTGACGTATTTCGAACATTACACTTTCTTATTTAGGTCTATTTTACCGCTATTTACAAACTATATCCAACCAATAAGATAAAAATGGAATTTATTCTATACCATACATATATATGCATACTTCTAAATACTATATTTATTTCTTCAAAATTTTCAAGCAAAGTGCCCAAAAGCCTTACATTACAAATAAAAAGTTTTTTTTAAGTCTATCATTTATATTAAATGTTTCAGTAACGGATATTCAGTGCACATTCGCGAGCGGAGGTTCCGGTTTGCGTGACTCTGTTACAGCCCTGCTGAGGAAACCGGAAGGATTCCGAGGCGCCCCCTTGTTTGCAGATGACCGGGCGACGGACCCTGTGGTCGACCCCGTTTGCCAGATCAGACCAGAAGCTGAGGATACCACAGGCTTACTGTATAGGCTACGAATCAATGATTTCACCAAATGTGGTGTTTTGAAACGGAACGTAAGTCTTCATCATATTCTCTTTAAATATAGCTCTACACGATGATGTATCTAACCAGGGTGAATTATTTATGAATTTGTCAATTGTTAGGATAATCTTTCAATAAATGTATTAACTGACGGTTGATGGCTGGTCCCTATATCTTATTCACTAGCCTTACGACCAGTTGAATGTTGATATTACTTAGACAAATGAACGGTGTGTAAGCTATAGGAACCGGCCATAAATCGTACGTGTTTCTTCACTGACGACGCCGAAATAGGAAATTCTTGAAGCAGGTCTAAAAGAGACATTTTACTAAACAGTTGAGACTTTCAATAGAAATGCACTATTCTTCTTTAAAAATGTTCAATATCCTACAAGTATAATTCATAATATAATAATAATATTTAAACACTTTACCTAAAAATTTTATGAAAATAAAACTGCACAGCAAAACATCACCTAGAAATTCCCCGAAATGTAAGTCAATAGTCAGATCATAGTAAAATATCCGAAAATTCATTCGTCATACGCTTCATGCTTTTGATATTACTTTCAAAGATGAGAATGAGAGAAAAACAGTTTTATTTAGATACACGGTTAATTTTGAGAAATACTACATTCACCCACTGCCTACTACTAAAAAACTGTTTTTGTGTCATTTCGAAATAGCAGTAAACTCAAACAACAAATTAAAGTGTCGTTACCGGTGCGTCGTGTTGACGCGATACTTGTTTCCACTATTCTCAAATTATAGCATATATTCACAGTTACGTTTCTTCCATACAACGCTATTACTTTGTATAGTAACTAGTATTTCCTTCTTCTTTTAAATGGCTCCAGGCACAAGGTAAAAAGCAGACCCATGTAACAAAAACTTAAGCAAGACTGTAGGTATTTGACTGGCGCAAAACAAGAGACTGCTTTTGACATATTGAAGAGGTTTTTTTCTTAACAGCTTTTTTCTTACATTTTACTAAACATTTGAGATTTTAAAACATAATTCGTGCTAAAAATAAAACAATAAATATCTATAAAGAAAATTAAAAGTGCAAACCAAACATCAGTTTTCTATTTCCGCCAAAAATTAGTATTGTTTTTAATTTGAAAACCGAGTGATTACGGTATTCCAATTCATTTTTCCATACGCACGTCTCGGTGATGAAATAAATCGATTCTAATTTCAATCTCAAAAGATCAAGTCAGATTGTGGTCACTGATCATAATATACCTACATATAGGTATATAAATGTAAATGTGACTTTCGAAGTTTGTTGTTTTTTTACTCCAAATACTTATTATACCATAAAATGAGTTAAACTTCGTGGAGTTCAGAACTTATGCGTACAAAACCGTGTGAAAAGCTCTAGTAAATATCTAATAATAAACGCCGGACAATTAAAATGCATACGACAACAAGTACAAGTACAAGTTTGTTTGTCTTTGACTAACTTCTTTGACGTGATGAGGAGTCTCACAGAAGATATTTTATTATATTCTTTCTCATATCTTCATAACTGTTACTAACAGTACCAAGTATATGATGAGTTATCCTGAGGTATTATTAACAGACAACCGCTTAGACCGGTACAGTATTGAGGTAAAGAGAATACTAAAACACTGAGTCAATATGGAATACGGGAAAGTGGTATCGGACGCAATGCACCACAATTCACATCAGAAGAGAGTCATGCCTCAAATAATTGTGCTAAATTATATTGACGGTTAGAAAAGGAAATCAGATTCGATCGGGGCCATCATAAACCGTAAATACTTATTGCCTATTATTTTTTTCCGATCGTCAATTTCAATCTGATATTATAATGATTGTGTACGACGAAAGGGAAATCTTTTAAAGCTATCTCTTAAATTAACCGTAGAATATTTTTTCAAGTAATTAATTAAGTAATAAATACATATAATAAAGAATTAGGTCCTGATCATAATTTTAGAATAAATGCCGGTTGTATTTAATTAATCTACCCCTTCTGAACCAGGCTCTTCCCAATTCTCTTTCCGCTCATAGTCTTTCGGCCCAGTTCGCTAATCATTATTTAAGACGTTAATCTAGCATTTTTTAACCTACGGTGGTTATATGTATCGCGATGCTGTCTATATTTTGTGGCCTGCCGAAGGGGTTTCTGATGGCGACCTTACGCGTAAATCTGTCTATCTCTATCGATCTACTGCAACTTATCTATATACGTAACACGCAGCTTCTACTTGTAATGCTAAAACCTAGCTCACATTTCACTGTCATGCATAAGACTAGGTCAAATAAAATTAATTGCCTCCAAAACTAACGCGAAACATCATTTCGTCTAATTGTTTAAGTAGTTAGTTTACGATATGACTTCGGTACTTATAGAGGAATTTATTGAAACAGGGCTTCGTACATGTCCGCGTATGGTTCCCACAATTCCCTGGAGTGGTGATGCAATCCGACCAGGAGCTGATAATCATGTGCAAACCTCCCGAACCGACGATTATCGAAAACAAGGCGGCGGGTTTCGCAGGAAGTTTGTGAGTGTCATAGTATTTACAAATATTTAGTTATTAAATTACCTATATTTTGAAGTAAGAATGTGAACATGATATCGATCATAAATTTCTTATTTCTTAGGAATTAAATGCTACATGCTTCGAAAAGGAGCCCGCCCACATAACTATTGCCATATTCAAACACTTACGTTGTTGTTTTGGTATGTCTAAAGTTAAGTCACTTTATCCTAGCTAAAATAGTCTACATAAGTTCCATGCAAGCAACACAGTTGCTCCGATACTTACCTAAATTATCGATCTGCAAAACCTGTTAGTACCCACTTCTTAGACATAACGAGTAGAATTTCCGTTCCTTCGACATAAGAAAACCCGTGCCCAGGAAACAAATCACTAACCATCTATTTAGACTTATAGACCGAATTCTGAGGAGAAGCGCGCTATGAGCTCGGAGGTTCGTAGCATTTCACTCGCGTTCTTTTGCGCTCCCCCGAAATTTTATATCCGTTTGTTTCTTGTATGAGCATTTCCTCTTTCGGATCTGATACCACAGAAGACGATATCCCAAGCGTACCCAGTACCCAGTAAATGGGGTTAACATTTATGTTATTCATTTCAGTCCTCACGGAGCCCGTGTATCGGGTGTAGTTGAAGAAACGCCAGGCAGACTAGAATACGAAGTCGCTCTGTACAAAGAAGCTCCACCCGTCTCACGCCACTCGAATCATTCGGTGGATTTGCCCGTTGATCAGGTAATTAGTTCGACATGAATGGTATTATTCTCGGTCGGTTAAAGCTCGCTGCACTGATGTTCAACGCTCGATACGGTTCCATAACCAACAACAGTGCATCGAATCAATCGGCACAATAAGAAAGATTTATTTACAAATACAGACAATATCTTAGAAATTAAAATCTGCATCTATATTATACTATAAAATTATAAAAATGCCGTGTTATTAAACGTTTTTTATTTTATTTTAAAGTTTATTATAAAGACAAAACACTATATAGAATTCAGAGAATAATAAATAAGTTCTCAGATTTTTTACGATTGCTCGTCTCTCTTAAATTGTATCAAGTAGATAGATAAAACATTACCTTGCATGCATATTTTGGCACGTTATATAGAGGTACAATAGACCAAAGTTACGGTAAACCACCTATAAGGCTAAAATCACCTGGCAAAAACTTTCGCTAATAGCGCAACGACACGCGCACAAGTAAAACATCAGTTTTAAGGGGCAGAGTTTTATTGTTACCTGTTTTGGGTTTTACAAGGAAACAATAATATCGAAGTCCGTAAACAAAGAGAGAGCAGAATATAAAATAAAAAGGGCTCCGTCAATCGGCAAAGGGCATATTGCAACTAAACACGATTTATTGTTTCCTTTAGTTTAAACATTTTAGAGACGTCCTGATTGGTCTATATGTAATTTGAAAATATGTGCGTGAATGTCGAAACTTTATAAGCCATTCAAAGCAAAATTTTAGAGAACTGATCAAGGAGGAATTTGGTCGACCGTACCAGAAAACCCACGGAACTATTCCCGTGAGGTGCATGGAAAGGAACTGAGATTTGAAACGGGTTTAGCGTTAAAATAAGCCTGCACGACATATACTGTGTCGATTAAGCGTATTTTTGGTTTTTATTTAAATATGTTATTTTATTTATAGCTAATTTAATTTATATGTTACATATAAACATATTTAAAGGCAAGGACTACACAGCAACAAAATAAATTTATTTCAAAACTTTGGTTGACTCTCCTGTAATACCTATAGTTATTTTGGTTATAGTATTAATCGACAAAGTGGATACAATTTAATTAGATTTTAAAAGTACATTAATAAATTAAATTATTTAAAAACTAATTACTAAGATTTAATTTACCAAGCTTTATGATATTTTTATATTAAAGCAGTGAAAATTCCTTGATAATAAAAAATAATTCGAAAATTAACTACAAAAAAAAAAATAGGTTCAAGTTTAATTGACTTTTTTCAGGCTGTTCCAATAGGCACTAAGTTACAACTACGTGCCCGCATAAACCCTGACTCAGCTTGGAGGCACATCAAGCTGCTCGAAGTAGCTGTATCTCCGGACCCTGACAGGCCTCACGCGCCGGGCTCCGTATTACTTGTTAAAGATGGGTAAGTTATATTCCCATACATTAGAAAATGTGTGAGGCTGGTTAATTGGCAATTGAGTTTTTGTATTAATAGTATTTTCTACGCGACTTCAGTTGCAAATATTTCAGTACTATATGCATGATGATATTTATCTCCGTCATTGAAAGTACATATGATTAAGGAACAAACAAAACTCCAAAAAAGCGCTGTCTTTTTATATATTAATATAGACGAATAAATAAATTGGCAGGCACACACTTATTGAATTTATTGTAACCTACATTACTAAGCTAAGCAGATTATGCTTATGTTAAGTAGATATATACAACAATAGACTTTGAGGCCAATCTCGGACTAATATATGGCAAAATTCGTTAGTGAAAACCCTATCAGGAATTGAAGCCAGGAATTCTATATTTCCAATAGTCGTAGTACAAGAACGCATTCCAACGCTTAATCAACTAGACCACAGATACCGTCGATTATTATGGATATCTATGTAACATTCAACCGGTAACACTTCTAAAATGCCATTATGCTCTTACATACGATCGTCGACTTTGCATGGCATGTTTTCATTTTCCAAGATACAGTTTACCGTTTCCTTAATATACTGGATCTCAGCCAACATGTAGAATTGTAAATACTCGCCCACTTACGTTATTACATCGTTTTGAATAAATTTCCAGAATAGTGCTTAGACCAGTTCAATAACATGTTATAAGATGTAATAAAGCAACTTTGTATCTATCAAGACTTGTGCTTCAAAGTTCTTAAATAATGGAAACATTTTTTTAAAATACCTATGTTATTTTTATATCAACATATTTACAACGAATTTGTAATTTGTCCCTAGTGTAAAGTTTACTTTTTGAGGTTGGTGTTATTAAATCTTTAACTATAATCCTGTAGCTTCCTTTCAAATCTATTATCCATGCATTGAGTATAACAACACTACACATATTCATAACTATTTGAAGACGTTCCTTTGTACATAAAGGTGCCGCAATCGTGACTTCGCTTCTATTATCCCACACCAACCAGCACGCTACCGTGAGAGGCATAACGAAGTATTTCTGGACTTCGAAGCGTTCCTGTTGGCTTCTATGAAAGAACGGTCTACATTGTGGATTCACTCCCAAATTAAAGCGTGCATGGACGCAGCTGATTGCCAGCCTGATTACTGTCTGGATCTCTTTGAACCATCAGGTAACATAGGTAATTTACATAGGGTTATTTACTAACTTTTAAAACTTACGCATAAAGAATCGTAATAAATTACATCATCAATCAGTTTCCACGTTAGAATTACAGTAAAACCTCCAAAATGAAGGGTGGTATGTAAATAACACCATATGTGATTTCATTTACGGCAACTTGAGAGACGGGACTAACACTGAGGTTACCATGTGTCCGAAATTCTCTGGACATCTCCAATAACAAATGTTAATAAATAGAAATTAATACAATTTTATTTGAAACTGAATATTAAAGGTACAGACGTATAATTATAAATTACGTGACCATTAATTTAAATGAATCTCCTCACAGAAATACAGACGTACCAATTACTTGTTTTCGTTTATAGGTCACGGACGAAAACGAAGATCGTTACCAGAAGAATCATTGTCACATAACATTTCAAGCTCATCGTTAGTTGCTGACAATACGTCGACTCCCTTCACCAGATTTAAGGAAAACTTAGAATACTCAGTAGTGATGCCTGGAGAGCTATTCCATCGGACACCCTTGGAAGCCACATGCGTAACATCTATGATGATTGCCGTGGCTCTGGGCGCTTTGCTCTTCATGTCAGCATTGTTGGTCAGTTAAATCTTTTATACACTACCCTGATGTTGGGACCTGGTACAAAGGGTAGGCATGGGCTAGCTATAGATTCCGATTCTTTTTTTGTTATTATTCCACCCTGATTTACAAAAGTGATCCACAATTCAGCGTAGTGCAACAAGTGCTTTATTAAAATTCGTATAAATTGTACGTAAGTAGTTATGCAAAACGGAATTAACCCACAGGATAACAGTTTTGAAGTTAATTAAGATGTCCATAAAAATATATGTAGGAGGACAAAAAAATCTGTTTTCTGTAAAATGTTGAATAATAAATATTTTCTCTCATATAGTACAAGAGATTTAAAACCGTCCTCTGTGCTTAACTAGCTAATTAGTTCCGATATTTATAACTACATACGTCTGTAATAATAACAATAGATAAATAATAATATCTTATCAACGGTTGTGGTGGCTCAGTGGCTCATTCCAATAATGTGGATTAGTCTTATTTACCATAATTTAACAATTAATATTAGGGAAGGAAAATATTATAAGGAAATATCGAGATCACCGATGCGTGAAATCTCAAATCTAACTTGCAAAATCTAGCTTGCACAGACGTGGCATCTATAGATAGGTGTTGGCCATTCCCCTAAATGAGGAAGTCTAGATTATGTATGTAATGTATGTATATATATATATATGTAAATAGTCTTCGTAAGCCAAGTGCGGCAGGTTCTGACCACTAGAGCACGGAGAACTTTTGATGGGCACGTTGTTTAGTATATAATAAAAAAAGAAATGATTAAACGGTCAGATCGACTTTGCTAATTTATGTTTATTAAATTGTTCGTAATAGGTCCATCGTCCAAAATAGTTTTGTACCTACAGAAAATAAACTTCAATAAGTTATTCTAAAAAATGTAAAATTCAGGAAAGCCCGACTGTGCTTTTTTATTGAGATTTTTGTATGAACTCAACACAAACACAAACAGACGACATGAACGATAGATATCCATAATCCTTTTTAGGGTTCCGTAGCCATTTTGGGCAAAGACGGAATCCTTGTAGAACGTCAAGTTCGTTTGTCCGAATGACGAAAATAATGGACGTTTGTCACTTTTACGGAATCCTTATAATTCATAGCCTGCTACGTACTTGCCTGATTTTATTATGTTTCTTTACACATTTCCAGCAGCGTTACACAAATTTACAAACTATCACTATATTATTATTATTTATTTTTTATATTAATAATTAATTATAACTTTATTGAAATGTGGGTAGGATAAGATCAACGCCTGATGGATGAACTATTAATATACTCCATAAAAATTGTTTACCAATGGCACACTAAAAGTTTTCTGCCTCGTAGACGACAAAAATATGAATGATGTTCTTTATTGTACTTAAATAAAATATGATACAATAAGGAGGTCTTGTCGTCACAGGCGATATTTCATCATCATCTAATCTCAAAATTATTAATCTTTCAACAGATGTGCTACTTGGCAACAAAACTGAATTCAACAATTCTCAAGAACAACAGCATGCAAGCACCAGCTGGTAAAGGTTTTGAACAAATTCTAAGAGAGTTAGCACACCACTCGCTTCCAGAGACTGGTTATGCGGGCCGTCCGACTGTTCAATGATTTTCCATGACTTATATAAATATTTTTTTAAAGGCCGCGATGATCTTAGAACTGCAGATGCCGCTAGACGACGGTAACAACTTAGCATCAAATGGTCCGTCTGTTCGTTTGTCTACAAGCAAACATAAAAATACCCGATAATATATTGTCATTTTGGGGGAAGAACAATTTTGCTACTATTATAAATGCGAAAGTATGGATGGATGTTTGTTACTCAATTACGCCAAAACGGCTGAACGGGTCTGGATGAAATCGGACAGAAAGATAGATTACACTCTGAAATAGCATTTAAGCTACTTTTTATGCCGGAATGTTTTAATGCGAGCGAAGCCGCGGCCAAAAACTGCTCTTAAATAAATCTGAACGCAACGGTATTAAAGATAATATAAATATATAGATTATTCATAGATTTGTGTGTCGTTATCAATCCAGACTAAACATATAAATTTAAATAGTGCTTAAATCGCACTTTTTCAAATTAAATACTTGTTTAAATTACATACTTCTTAAATGTGTAGATCTACTTAAAATATTTTAAAATTGAAATGTTTGTTTTGAACAATTTGAATAAGGCTGTCTGTTTCTTAGACGAATAATATTCGTCTGTGGGCTGTTTATATAAAAATATAACAACAAACCGTTTAACTACTTACCTACCCACTGTCGCGATATTAAATATAAATTCATAGTAATATTTTAACTTAATGCATAGTGTAGATATAATATACTTAATTATAATATTTATTATATAATTATACTTATAAGGATATTTATAAGGTCGTATTGATTTAGAAATCTCATAGATAATAAAATCCGACTCAAACTCAAGAGAGCTTAATGGACCGTTAAAGAGCAATTAAAATTTATTATTAAAATTCAATGAGGTATCTCCATACTAGTTATTTACACGAGTCAAAGTAACACCTGAATTTTTATTAAAAGAAAACCGTCTGCTGTGCAGCCAACTACAACTAAGAGCAGACATAAAACATTTAAAAAATCTATAGTCGCTAATTAAAATTGATGGACCATTAACTAGCTTTGAGTGTGGCAAAAAGTATGCTATAAAAAGTATTATCTTAGCAATATATTTAGTTTTAAATATTTATTTCTAAAAACCACAAATAAATTATAACTTAAAACTACTTGTAAAACTTATGACTGAAAAATAGCTAGTTATATCAAAGTACCTAGAAGTTTCTAAGTACCATATATCTATGAAACTTTTTCAGTCATGACTGACATCGTCTGTAATTATTTAGTAAAAACGCAATGCCTATTAATTAAATGAATTTACTCTAAATGTTAAAATATAGTTTAATTTATATCCGATTACAGAATAAAGTTTATTGCGGTTAATGCCACGCTGAAAACTAAGCATCTAATCATAGATTTATTATTCAATTATCTATCTAAATAAAACATCTACAAGTACTTCTTCTTTTTTGGAGGATTATGGCTCCAACGGCTAACGCAATTAGCATTGCTTTTGCCAGTGTCACAGTATCTACAAATACTTACAACTTTTATTTCCCGCCAAAAAGGTCATACCATGGGAAAAATAAATTGACAGTTTTGTGACACTGATACATGACATCTGACATTAATTTTCAAATAAAAATATTGCTTCCAAAAAAGTAGATTTTTGTTTAATAAAAGTTTGTATTATATTAATATCCTCTAGTGTTTTTATCAAACATTTGTTTAATTTATTGCTTCAATAAATTAAATTCCTGATTTTTAAGATTAAGAAAGAAAATGAGTAAACGAAGCAAACACACAACAGAGAATTTAAATGAACCAGCAAAAAAAATTAAATACTGGTCTCTTGGACTTCTAGAATCAATGAAGGATCCTAAAAGCATCGTGAAACAAACGCAAAAGGTTGTTGTTATACGCGATAAATATCCCAAAGCAAGAATTCATTACTTAGTTTTACCTGTTGACGATATTAACAGTATTTATAAATTAAATAAGTCTCACATTAGTCTTTTAGAAGAATTTGGAAAATTGTTTGAAGAGTTATTACAAGAAAATAAGCAATTAAGGGCCGGTTTCCACGCAGTACCAAGCATGCAAAGGCTTCATATGCATATAATTAGCAATGATATGGTTTCACCTTGTTTAAAAACTAAAGTTCATTGGAATAGTTTCACAACAAATTTTTTCATTCCATATAGAGGTCAGTTTTGAATAGTGACATACTCAATCATTCTTTTTTAGTCTTTCTTGTTTTATTAAGGCATCATGTTATGTTATATTGCAGATATTCTAAAGGAATTAAAAGAATCAGGTAGTATAAAAAAGATATCAAATGATGTACATAAGCAACTGATGATGACTCCTTTGAAATGCAATCAGTGTGAATTTCAACCTAAGAGCATGCCCAATCTTAAAGACCATTTACTGTCTCATGTAAAATGAAACATTTATTTTAATATATGAATTAAGCATGACAAAGATAAAGTGTATAGAGAAATAAGAGTAAACTGCAGTTCTATAACTACTATTTAAACTGAATGAATCGTTAATGGTTTCCAGGTGTGATGAAACAACTGAGGAATATATATTAATAAATGTCAGATATTTTTTGTTCTTTATTGAGACTACAATTACTATTGTCTAGTATTCTTCTTCAACACTATTAGAGAAGATTTTCCATGCTCGGTCTCATAAAATTTGGCATATAGTATAGACTCAATAAGGAAGACTAACACAGAGTATAAACACTTAAAAAAATATAATAAGTCTCAGCAATTATTTCACAAACCCGGGTGGGATTTCCTCATGGTTGAATGTGATTATCCACATTGACGTAGTGTGTCTGATGGAACAAACAGTTGTGAGTGTGCTGTCCAATCATACTGCCTTCTGATATCACACAGATTCATGTTTACTACAAGTAGAAACTGTTGCCTTCGTGAATTGTAATAACAATACCACAAACACTTTTCTGAAGACCCATGGAAAGCTTATATTAAATAAACAAGTTTGGATTTTGATTGCACATATTTAATTGCGATCTCCTTAAATATTAATATTTAACAGTAATCAGTAATTTTCTTACAATTTTGTATATGAAACATTCTTAAATTAAAAATATTTTTAAGAATCCATCAATTATTTATTTTGTTGTCAATATAATTATTACTTTATGAAATAATTTCTAATATAAAAAAATATAATTATTTGATGTATTAATTTCAATACAAAGAATTCAATTCAAACTGGCTACTTCTTTTCCATTTCATTCTACTTTTTTGCTATAGCAACAGAGTTGTTTGCTTACCAAAATGAACTCAATCAAAATCTTTATATAATTACATAATAATACAAAGTAGAATTGTTCTAAAATACATATAACATGATATACTTTGCATGTGGACATAATAGATGACATTATAATAATATTTTCTTATTTCACAAATACAATAGTAATCAAATAATTGAGAGGTCTAAGACCAAAAAATCCAATATACATGGTCAATTTTTTAAAGAACAAAAAAATTAATGTTTAGCCTATAGGTATACTAGTGAAGAGTACGAATTAGCTTATGATAGTAGTGTTTTAAATAACATTTAAAGTTATTCATCAGACAAATATTTGATGAGTCAGCCTTATTTTTTGACCTCTAATTTAAGTCAAATTGATTGATTTAATACAGCTAAATGAGTAATTTGAACTAAGAATTTTAACTTAAAGTAAATTGAATTTTATCATACAAAATGATTAAAATTTAATTCTCAGGAAAATACTTTCGAAAATTTATACATATATAGATATGCATAGAAACAAGAGAATAATTTTAAATACAAAAAAGTCATAGTAACTTATGAAAAGATATATCATTAAAAACATGAAATTATGTGTGAGCCAGACTTATACAAGGAAAGTTACTCTTTGTTCAGAACACAATAAAAGAACCCTTTTGATGATGCTGTTACTTTTAAATTTCAACTTCATCTTTCTAACCCCTAGGTAAATTTATTCTTGAAACTGTATGCCAAATTTGAGCAAATGAAAATCCATGAAAAAAGCTCTAGTGATCCTTAATTAACTATTTTTGCAAAGTAGTTTATTCGCATGTGGACTGTCAGGATCAGTCAAAGAATTTGACAATACTTCACTATCTTCTCCTTCAGATGTGTTATAGATTGAAATGTTACGACGTTTAAAAGTCTTTTTGAAAACAGTAGAGGGTGTTGAACATTCTGAATCTAGACTTGTATTGTCCAATGTTGAAAAACTCTCTTCTAGCAACTCTTGACTTGCAATTAAGTCACTATTATTTTCACTAGGAGTAACAGGTGCTGGCAATGATAGCTTAGTACACTTGATTGGAGTCCTGATATTTTCCAAGGATTTATTTTCATCATCAAATTTTTGATTCTTCATTATCCTACCAGATCGCGCCATTAATACTTGTACTGGGTCATCAATACCTAACTTTTCACATAATTTCACTGTTTGTGGATTCATAATTGGCTCACAAGGGTAATTTTTGGGAGCTTCAGGATTATAGACTGGAGCAGTCTTAACAAAATCATTTTCATCTATTAATAAAGTTCTCAAATGTTGTGCTATAGCATCCTTCTCGTGTTCTGTTGGTGAAAAGTCATATCTAAAACCAAAAAACAATTAATTCTTCTTCTATTTTAATACAGTCCTTGTAAATTTCCTGGCCACCCCAAATTAGCTGTAGACATTTTTGCAATGCTTGCAATTTTGCATGAAAAAGTGTCTATTATTTACATAAAGTCTATAGAACAATATTATTCATTGCATAAAATCATCATCAAAAAGCTTATAATTATGCTATTATTACATTTGGACCTTCATTTAAAAAGTTAAGAGGCAATTTCTTTATTGGAAGGACTAATCTTACCAGCCATTACCCAGCCTACAAAAATTCTGCTAATACTCTAAGCACTGATTACATGACAACCTTAAGAAAACTTATTTGTGTAAAATTGTGAATTCAGTATAGGTTGGTTTGGAGTGAATTTGTTGCTGATGTATTTTTCACTACACTATAGGATTAAAAATGTCATAAAAAACTTATGAAACCAGCAAAGCATTTTCAAACCTAGTACTATAAATGACCTTAGGTGGTGGGAACCACTATTGATCAGGTAGGCAGGACATTAGCCTGTTGCAAGCTATAGAAATATATGACACAACAGTCTGTTGCTAACTAAGAATGACCACAGAGTTTGGACTAAACCATCTTATGTCTCAATTTGTACACTTGTAAATGGTATTTCTAACTTACCTTTCATTTCCTCCAGGGCCAGGCATATAACAATCAATATTCTTCACAGTAAGTAAGTGATTTGTGCTCTTCAACACAGCAAGCCATTCTAAATCATATTTTAATTTCAAATCTCCATCATAATCTTCTGGTATGTCCAATACCTGTAAATGTCTACGTTTGGGCAAACATTTGTCCAAAGCTAAAAACTTTGTCTCATTATTTTCATCATGTTTTACAAGCGCTGCAAACTGACAATGCAAATGAGCAGCAAACCAATAATCTGGTTTTAGTGTATGTAGAAGTTTTTCTGCCGGTACACTTCCCAATTGATTTGAATCTATATCATCTCTGAAAATGATAAAATGTATATTTTGATGCAATGTAAATGTGAATTAAACTTTCATAGTTCATCATAACTGGGAAAACATATAGTGCAAAAGTATTTTTGGTATATCAAGTATCCTATTTCCATAACTTGTCCCTAGCATACTCAAAATCTTTTGTGTAATTTTATTAAATGTGTGTTATATATAAATGTTGGTTTTTTTTATTCTATAACTACACTTATGTAAATTTGTTTATTCCTTCTTAAAAAAGTCCATCTTTTTTAAAAGCTAATATGCCAGAAATTTTTTGTGTGGGTCCTTTGTAATAAAAGACAAACCTAGGATACATTAAAATGTATCCCACGTTTGTCTGTTTCTTAAAACAGAAAATATGTAAATTTACACCTCATATGGAATTAAAACTATAATGATATATTTGATGTTTATATAAATCTTGTTTCAAAAGTAAAGTTTTAAATAAAGAAAATTTTACCTTAAAAATGGCTTCCTTCTTAACAAATTATTCTTATCTCCATAATTGGTGATTCCTCTGGGCCAGTCATGAGAGAGCATGACTTGAATTTTATTTTTCAATTGGCTCAGACGGAACACATCAAATGATCTAATATGATACACTGTTCTTAAAGAATTCTGATTGTAAGGCACACATTCCCAGAGACCTTGGTTATAGTCACGGCCTTTGTATATTCCTGATATACCTGAAATATATTGAAAAATATGTCCAGTTGCCCTGCTGAAAATTGCCCTGAATAATGCCTGTGTTCAGGCCAATTTTTTAAAATATAATTCAAGATAAAAAAACCGAGTGGTATTACCTCCAATTCTTAAATTACCAAACTTTATAACTCCAGCTCTTCCAAGATAATAAATATTTGGTGCAACCCAACCACCATAAGGCAACTCTTGAAGGTAATTTGATGCTTCATGATTTCCACCTATAAAGATGGTAAGTATTGGGGCCCGCTTTTCACCACTGTAATATCTGAAAATTACATAAGATTTCATATTATGAATAAGTGAATCTGTATGGTGACACCAAGTTTACTCCCACAAATATCAAATTTCGGTCTGGTGACTCTGAATTTCATCATAGTGCCCATTCCTTAGCAGATGGACCTCCCTGCTCAAGAACAACACAAACTAAGTACCCTGGTATATTTTTAAATAGTTACATATTATTTGACCTACAAAAGTAACAAGATCTCAGATTTTAAGTGTTATGATGCGAGGTGAAGGAAGACACTACATACATACATATTGTCACACCTGTTTTCCATTAAGGTAGGCAAAATGGATCTTCACCTTCTTTTATTTTTATTGCTTGACTTCAACAGACAAGCAGACTGCCCACCTGACGAAAAGTGGTTACCATTGCCTATGGACATTTGTAACACCAAAAGTGCTACCACTCTCAAAAGGGAGATTGGAACCTAGCTCTAATACCGGAACACAGCTGAAGGTTGTTATTGCAGCATACTATAGACTATGGGTGGTAGCCATCTAGGTAGGCAAATACCCTACCACCTGGCTGTAGGTTGTTTTGTCACTTCCTACAATAGGCCACTCAGCCTCACGAAATTGTATTCTTTCTTTGTTCCTGCAGGGACTGTACCACATGCTATGATCCTACACTGAATCTTTTATACATACACGCTTATTTAAACTGTTTTTTTACCCAACCTTTCTTCAAAATATTTTCAATTATCATGGTGAGCATGTTGCGGAAGGGAGGAAGACACTAGTCTAACAAAAACAATGTTATTGTGATAAGAATATAATGTACCCCATCCTACAGCTAAAATATAATAGTCCAACGCTTTTATTCACATAAACTGGAAGCCTTTTACGTACTTGTAAAAAGAACACATATGCTGATATTTCTCTGGTACAGCCATCGCCTTAAGATCATCACTGTTCCGTACTGATTGGAAATCTCCACAACATATAAGCAAATCCAATTGAATACCTTCTCGTTCTTGCAACGTTTCAATGCATTCATATATTCTGTCCAGCTCGCCATGAGCACATCCTTCTACAGCTATTTTCATTTTTATGGACTTATTTATGAAATTATCAGCTTTTTATATAGTTTGCAACTAATTTTAATAAAAAAAGTATCACCTATTTATTAATAGTATAGCCAGTATTTTCTTTTATTTATTTGTAAATAATGACGACCAGCATTTCACTGTGAATGAGTCTGAATGAGACGATGTACTGAATCTGTATTTTGCAAATCATTCAATACATACGCAGTTTGATCGAAAATCCCTGTATTTATTAATTTTGGAATAACTGTAAAAACCTATGTAACCCTTAGATTATTCAACAATTTAAACTTAAATTATATACCTAACCTAACAAAGCCATTTAATAATATTTTTTTAAATTTATGGTCATTGGTCTTCAACATAGACGTACTGTTTCCTTTTATGATAACGTACTTGTATGGCTTGGCAACTCGGCCTTCAAGGTGCCTACACATTATGAGACACGTACATTAGACGCGTCTGAACAATGTGTACATCAGAACTTGAAAAGAAATTGAAAAAAAGGGAAGGGGAATTCCTCAAAATTAAATAAATATAGGTGTCGTTACGTTTACAGCAATCCTAAAACGAATAGGTACCTAATTATAAACAGAAACGTTCTTTACTGATTTAGGACTAGGAAGGTATAGAATGAAACTCCTTAAGGCTTGTAGCAACGCCAACGTCCTTGAGGATTTTTCGGACGATAGCTGCTATATCTTCCGAATCTAAGGTCTAATACTAATGAAATTTATATATGGTAATCTTGAATCTATACTGAAACAAATGCAAAAAAAAGTTGAAATCGGTTGCTAAACAAAAAGTTGTGGTTAAAGTACACCATCAGCATCAACACTACACGTTTTCAATCGGATTTTATGGAATTATCTGCTATATCTTCGGAATCCAAAGTCCATTGCCAAATTTAAACAGAACTATCCAACTCAAAAAGAATAATCGAAATCGGTTTCAAAACAAAAAAGTTATAGCTGAGACAAAACTTCAATCACTACACATTTTCTATTTCATTTTGGCTATATCTTCGGGGTCCAAAGTCGAATAGCTATGAAATTATATCATAAATTTCATATTTTACTTCGCACCAACTTTAAGCTGTAACAAAACATTATTTTTTGCTTTTTACCATTGAGATATAACATGTCTAGAGAGAGCATTGCTAACAAACAACACCGCCAAAAACGACATCAAAAAGGCGAAGCGTTGCTATACTCACTCTCTTAAAAGTATCAATATGTGCGTGTCTTCGGGATATCAGCTAAAAAATATTATCCCAGTTTTTTATAATTAAATATTTTTTTATGTAAGTGAAAAGTTTAAATGATAGTTATTATTTAATCGCTTTATAATTGAATATTACTCAGAGGTTTTAGTTTTTTTTAATAATTAAAGTATTACCATCAAGAGTTGTCGTGTCTTGGAACGAACCATAAAAAATACAAGCAGAAATGAATTCGTAACACACTTTAGTATATATTATGTAGTAATTTTAATTCGCAATAAAATGTCTGTACAGATATTAGTACATATTTATAAGACCTTTAATTACCAATACTAATGTAATAATTCTAAAAAAACTATTCATAACAGCAAATTATTTTCGTGTTACACAACATGTTCACGAAGGTTATAAGACGAGTAGTTATGCCCCAAATAATTCCCAAATTCTCCTGCGCTAAAAATCAGTGAAATCATTTGTAATAGCGGACTTGGAACGATTCGGTGGGTTCATACTGGGTGTGTTATATGTAATCCAAATTTGTATCAGTAGTAGGAATTACGGGGTAGGTACACGGAATAGTTTAGTGCAGGGACTTAAGAGCAACTAAACCACTTGAAAAGGACTATTATAAATAAAAATATTCATATTTTCGTCGTGTTCGGTTTGATTATTTTATAAACTAAAATTTAAAACTAACAGTAATATGTTGATTTCCGTAAATGTAAGTCTGTTTTCTATAAAAAAATTATTATTAATATTTCATTAAAAAATCATAACAAAACTCCCCACATTTTGGAAAATAATTCGCACTTTTCACCTGACAACATCAATCAACTCGATAACCTTTGAAATATCGAAATTAAATTTCATGTTTTTACAAAGAAATCATGAGAAAAGTGTTAAGTGTTCCGATGAAATGACATGTTATACTTATCCTTCCCTCTTTTTAAATAATTCCGACACATTTTAATACCGCAGGACGGCATAATGATTTCTTTTGCGAGAGCTCTAACCTGTAAAGTAGTCTAAACGACACTAACAGGTGTGGGGAGCGAGTGCACCAAATTTGGTGCATTTTTTTGGGCCGTTTTTGTGCAATTGATGCGCTGTCTAGACGTTTATATGATCTAAGCTTTTTACTTACTATTGAAGTCGGTTTTTTTTGCTAATTTTTTTATCTCTTTCCTGTTTACCGCCGTCACGCGTTGCTTTTCCACGTTGGATATCGCGGTTCTAATCTGTGAATTTATGTGTATATGTGAAGGTTGTACATTCTCTCATACTGCCAGCCCATCGCTGACGCCCGCTTTACAGCGAAAGCATGGTGGCGGCACAACTGCGGCGCGGTAGCGGTGTTGATAGAAACCCGCTAACGCGTTTTATTTCGTGTCAAAATATAATTATTTGATTAATGAAATCAAATATTTATCTTACATTTAGATAATGTGTATGTTAAAGAATTATAGACATATTAAAAGAGGAAGACAATAATATACTGTATTTATGTTAGCCTGACAAAATCTCTGTTTTTTTTGCTACTTTTGAAATATGTTACGAATACATATAAGATTATTTAAGAACAAACAATAATGTTATTGCTCTGGATTGTGTAATTAATAGAAATAGGATGATTTAAGATTTTTTATGTGGGGACTTCATGGAATTAATCAGATACATTACTACATTGTTTTTAAGAATGAATCGTTTAATTTCTGTAAGACAAAAAAATCGCCCTAAATTTTCTGCCCTAGGCACCAGCCTACCCAGCCTATTGGTAAATCGTCACTGCCTGTATAGCCCAAAAATATCCTCAAGAAATTCTTGTCTCCAAAAATTTCCAAATGCAAAATATGACCCAAAATAGTATGGAGAATAGAGGGTAAGGACTTAGAGTACATTAATTTATTAGAAGGAGAACCGTCTCATATAGGTGGAATGTTGAAAACGTGTCCAGCTATAAACAATAAATAATAGGTATACAAAAACCCTCCGAAATAGCGTAGGCAAATGAGGTGGTGTGAATGTAGCAGTTATTAGCGGATTGAAGTATGCCGAGTTAGAAAATTTAATATCTTTAGTGACTAGAGTAGTTACTGGACGGGCAAATTAATCAGACGTTAAAAAATGATAAGCAAACGATTTCATTCTGATGATATCTGTTTTTATTTTATTCTTGTTTTGAAAAGTGCGCCATAACGGAGTGGAAGTTCTTCCGTCCTTATTGATTTCTCTATCCTTTTCTAATAACATTTGGCGCTCTTTTTAAAATTTACCCGGTGGCTACTGTAGTGTCAGCTTTATGTAGCACATTAATGAACGCTTTTTCATACACAGACGGTTTTCCTTACCTCTACCCTCCATAGAAAATAGGTAAAAACCTAATCTGGAGACCCTGCTCTCAGTGCTTTACATAGTCCAGTTATCTGTCAATGTCGTCAGTCACGTCCTGAAGTCATTCATAGAATAAAAAAAGAATATAAGCCGTCAGTGTTGGTTGCATTGCTTTTTACCGTGAATTGAAGGATACTGCTGTGGTGCTATAAAATTTGAATCCCTAAAAATGGTAAATATTTCTTTAAAATGAACTATAGTTGTAAGATATTGTCTTTAAGAAATAATTCTGTTTTTATATGGAAATGGGAGCCGTGTTGTGAAATGTGGTCTTACGAGTTTTCACAAGAACTCAGTTGTTTGATATCATTCTAAGATTGAATGACATAAAACAACCACTATATATAACAGACAAGGCTGTATGGATTAAGTTCTTATGCCTGCCATTGTGATAAATAAAACAAGAACAACCAAAATAATGAACGAAATTAATAAGTCGATACAGCCTCGATAGATAAATATAAATAGAGTTCCGATGGCCCACTTTCTTCCCCTCCCCCTACCCAATATCTCTTTTCCAATTCCATATCTCATCCGCCTCTATCCCATTCCTCCTCTCTGATCCTTCTATCTCATTATTTTTATCTCATCCTAATGACTTTCCATGAGCTGGGTCGTCTGCTAGTTTGGTAATAAAAAAAAATGAATATTCAATACATTGAGATATACCATGTCGTTTAAATGATCTAAGATTCAATGTTATGTCAACCCCAGAAACACAATTCTTCAACTGAAAACGATTTCACAGCTGTTAATCTTTAACGAATATTGTAATATTTTTTAAAATAAATATGAAAAGCAAATCTACTTTAACATTTTAGGCTCTCGCCAAACATTGTTCTCACAAGGTTTTTTATTCAAAAGGAAATCAATCAGTTTGCTATATTTTACCATAAAATTTCATTTCCAAAACGAGAATTTATTATTAAAAAAAAGTGAATGTAGGATATTTTTTACAAGATTTTCGTGTTTGTATTGAAAATCTCATTTAGTTAAATATTTAAATATATATTAATATATTATTAAATATATATATATATATATATATATATATATATATATATATATATATATATATATATATATATATATATATATATATCAACATTAATTCCTATACAAACCTGAATAATATTAAATATATAATAAGGTATATAATTATGTACATAACAGATTAGAATTATCTGAATGGTTTTGTTTCCATGGTATCTAGTTGCTTCAAAATTAACATTACTGTATATTGCTGCAAGGTTATTAATAAATGTTAACAGTTAAAATTGCAGAAAACATGAAAAAATACCATTTTATACATTTATCATTGTTTTATTAATTCCTTACAATTACGAAAATGCTCATACACTACATACAAAGTCCAGTCCCAAAATTGAATTATGGGTTAGAGTAGTGAAGTGGCTTTAGAGTTCCATAGGGTGAAACATCAGAATTCTGGGGTATCTTGTATATTTTCAATCCTGTTTCACCATACATCTTCATGCCAGATCTGGTGCCCACAATTTGAACGTCCTGTCGTATGAACACGTCGCTATATACTTGTTATCGTACGATATGTCTGCACCCATTACCTGAAATGATAGTTAATAATTATTTATTTATAAAATAGAGCTCTTTGCTACAGGTATGTTTTGGCCTCTATTCTGTTTAAATTTAATAAAATAACACACATTTTCTAGGATTTTTCTAAGTATTGTTATAGAATTATTAAATTAATATTAAAAACATATTAAAAACACTGGAAACAAAAGTATTTTTATAACTCTTTAAAAGGGAAAATGTAAGCTTTGAAGTTTAAAACTCGTCGTTTTGTTACATTATATTATACAATTTTATATATTAGAAAAAATGTCACCTGTTCCTGTTTTAGATAACAAGTTTCATCAAAGCATGTTTATATTGAAAGCTGAGAAGTAGGAACACCTTTACATATATATATATATATATATATATACATATATATATATATATATATAAATAAATCAATTGCTGTTCGTTAGTCTCGCTAAAACTCGAGAACGGCTGGACGAATTTGGCTAATTTTGGTTTTGAATTATTTATGGAAGTCCAGAAGTCCAGGGAAGGTTTAAAAGGTGAGTAAATATGAAAAAAAATGCTTGGAATATAGTAAAAACAACAATTTCGCTTTCCCTTAGAAACTATTCCTACCTGTCAAACATTTAATGTTTGTCCCATCGTTTAGAAATCAATGAAATTTAAGTCATTCAGAAATCAAATTAAATTTAAAAGAATAGCCAGTATTATTGGCAAATTTTATTTTGTAAGTGCCTAATTGTTGTGACGTGGCTATTTTTAAGTAACATCAAGTGTAATATATAATAATAATAAAACTTGATTTCAACTATATTTAATCTGTGTTGTATTTTATGTAAATAAAGCTATTATATTAATTTGTATTGTAGGCAAGTTTCAAATTAGAACCGTACACTACAAACTTTATTTTGTAAGCTCCTAACCTTTGTGACATAACAATTTTTCAAGCAATAACATGTGTACTTAAAAATAATAATAAAACCTAATTCATATCGAGCATTTTTTTTTGATTGCGAGCATTCTTTTTGTTCCGGTTAAGTTTTGACCACATTTTTGACTAAAGTTGAAACATTCTGCAATTATCATTCAGCTTTTTTATTTATTGATTCCGGGGCGGTACGACGTTTGCCGGGTCAGCTAGTTTATTTATAAAAGCAGCTTAGAATTTAAAAACTTGATGAAGTTTGATATCAATGTTATTATTAAACATAAAAAGATATGTTCCGAAAAAAATGAGTCAAGGGGGAACCATTAAAACCCAAGTAGATTAATACCTTTTACAATTAACTTATAAACACGCAAAAATGAAAAGTGTTATAGGAAATTTTGACACTCGCCAACCGTTACTGCGAACATGTGATGTTTAATCCCAATAACAACATACCTTATTGTCGTGTCCAGACAACGTCCTAAGCGGATGCCACGATGGATTCGACCACAACTTCGCTGTCTTGTCGTATGAAGATGTCAGCAGGAAGTGGCCGTGACTACGTTGGTATCTAACGTCTATGAAAATATATCTATCTATAACATTATAAAATTCTTAAACGCTGTGTCTGTACATTGAAACTATTTAAAAAATAGAATTGGAAAACTTTATATAAACAATGAAGAACGTGATGTAATTTTTTTTATTTCATTCATGTAAAAACATTAATTGATCGACAGCAAATTCTTAGACTTAACATCTAAGCTACTTCTTATTCCGGGAATCTCGCGGGGATTTTTCTGGCAACGATTTAAAATGACCAGATTAAAAAATATCGAATTTCAATGTGATTTTTAAACTGATCGATAACAATTTTATAATTTTTATTTCATAAAATGTATGATATTTCTTATTCCGGGAATTTTCCCCAGTATGGTACAAATTAGTTAGATTGCATAAATATTAGCTGATTTCGATAAGATTTCATTATAAAAATAGCTTAAATCCTTTTTGAAGTGATGCGATACATAATTTATATTACATAAATCCCGCGGGAATTTTCCCGGTAGTGTTTAAAGTACCTACTTCGAAACACTACCGATGTATAATAAACTTATTATATATAAAAATAGCTGATTCGGATCCGATTGATACTAAAATAATAGAAACAGACAAAGACAAGAAATTTAAAAGAAATGAATAGTCTCCTCTCTCATTTATATAGTCTATTCCAGTTGTTTTTTTTAAATAGCTTCAATATACAGACACGGTATTTTTAGAATTTTATAATCTATAGTAATATTATAAAAAGGATAGATTTGTATTTTTGTATGTTTGTAATGAATAAACTCAAAAAGTACTGGACCAATTTCAAAAACGTTTTCAACATTAGAATGCTACATTATCCCAGATTAATATAGGGTATATTTATTACTAGAAAAAATTAGGGCTCTACTAAAACTTCAATAATGTATTCCAAGGTCTAAAAAAATTGTGTTTAGATTCACAATTAGACCGGTAGGTGGCGCTGGAAACGGGTTCTAGATTTTTATTTTTTCAGGGCAGGACAACGTCTGCCGCTAGTATTATAGAAAAAGATTAAATACAGAAATATTTAATAAAGTATTCAAAAGGACACAAGAATACATGAAAGATTTATACTTACCACTTGTTAAATGCGTATGCGCCGGTATCGTGTACAGCGAAGTTCGTCTACGTAAATCCCAGATCTTTGCCTGATGAATAAAAATAATCTTTACCATAGAATAAGAACACTAGTCAAACGCCTAGTTAAAAACGTAACTCTGAGAAGTTCTTATAATCTCCATGACTAGATGACACCACACGTGATTTGACATTTTTGAAGAGCCATGGTTAGTGGTAACTCAGGTTAACGCACGCGCATGTCAAACTCGTGTCACAAAGGACTACAGTTCTAATTCTGGCCGGGAAGCATGTGCCAATTACGCAATTTTCTTTTTTGAAAACATTGTGATGAAACCTGCTCATCAAGATTACTGATGTATCAAACTCGCCAATCTACCCTTGACAAGCGTGGCGGGTGGGGGTGGGTGAGCGTGGCGCGAACAGACATATTATGCCGACTCCAAATAATTGGGATAAGGTACAATATATTATTAATTTAGCAAATGCAACCATAATCGAATAAGCCAGAAGCTAAGACCCCATAAACCTTTTTATATTAAATACTACGATATGCCCGAGACTTCGTCCACGTTTGAATTTAAATTCCCGGAACACAAAGTACCGCAGTATTTTAAAAAAATGTAAGCTATGTTCTCGTTTTAGTGAAAACGAGAAACGAAAACGAGAAAAACCGCTCCCGGGAAAATTCCCGCGGGATCGGGAGAAAAAATATCACACATTATATTACATACAATTTGCTATCGATCAGTGAAAATGTCGCAATGATATTCGAAAAAAACATTCAATCTGGTCATTTTAAATCATTCCCAAAAATTTCCGGGTAAAAACTAGCGCAGATTTTAAGTCTAAGAATTTGTTGTCGAACAGCGAAAACCACGTCGAAATCGGCTCAGTAGTTTTTACGTGAATCCTGAACAAACAGGTAAACAGACGTTTGTCTGTTCGTAAACAAGAAATCTAATAAAAATTGTATCATGTTCTCTGTCGTTTATATAGTCTATTCCAGTTGTTTTTTCTTAAATAGCTTCAATGTACAGACACGGCATGTTTAGAATTTTATAATATTATAGATTATTAAATTGGCTGACATATATACACACTTTGAATATTGAAATGCTATATAAGTTATTATCGTGGTATGGATATCATTACAATAAACCAGGCAGTTTAGCATTAGGTCTATTATAGTTACTAGATTATAGAAACCCATAAAACAAGCATGTTTAGTTAGTGCTATGTATAAAAATAGTTCAATGCTATGTATAAACTTTTAAAAAAACAATATTAACCTGATGGTCTGCAGCCGCAGTGGCCAATTGGTGTCCTGCAGGCGACCAGTCCACACCCAGCACTGGGCCGAGGTGCCCTTCAAGGAACATCACGCACCTGCCCGTGCGCAGGTCCCAAACACGGCCGAACGCATCCATACCCCTAAGAAATCAAAATAGTATTCCAAAATGAAATTGTGTAGTTTAGATAGCTATTGCTTATTATCTAATAATATATTTTGCTTTTGTTAAGTAATAATACTTACCCAGTGACAGCGAGTGATCCGTCCCCTTGGAATGCTATACTGTAGACAGGTTTCGCATGTCCCTCCTGATGCAACACTTCAGTAGCTAGAAATATTCAAAACTAGGGCTTTACACGCGGCTTCGTTCCTGTAAATTATCCACAATTGCCGTGGAAAAACCATCCTATGTATTATATTCCAGATAGAGATGACCCCATTCAGCTTCGCTCGCATCAACTTCAAATTTCTACATACTTATTAGTATAGATGAAACAAAGTCAATTAGAAGAAATGTTTTATGTTTGCAAGATGCAAATTTCTACATGGAATCATAACTATGAAAACACACAAATATTACATACAACAGACAAATATAATTACATATATTATTAACATTAAGGCCCGCTTGCATAACGATCGCCTTTAAATAAAAATTAGTTAATCATATTTAACTGCCTAAACACGTTTTATACAAAACGTATTTGATAGTTCTTTAAACAAATTTAGCGGCAAATTTTGCGTTGTGCATGGCGCTAATTGTATTTAAGGGTGTTAAATGCGTTTTGTGTTTCTTAAATAAATTTAAGCAAACGGCCCTAAGTATATGTTATTTTTTCATTAAAACAAGCAGTAAATGGAAACATACATATAAAAAACACATAACAAATAATATCTACACAGCAGGAAGGCAAGTACGTGAACGGTAGATAAAAAATGAACTAATAAATAGTATTTAACAGATAATATAATAAGATGACGAATTCAAATTCAAATTCAAACATTTTTATTCAAAATAAGTTCCACTGGAAAACACTTTTTGAAGGTCATACATATAGGTTAAAATTTAATTTTACTTCCCAGTCTATGCATACCGCTTCGCAACGTGTTATTGCTGTTAAGGAGAAGAAGCGGCAAGAAACTCCCCAGCAACACGTCTAGCTAAAAATTGTTTTCCTTTATATTTCTTATTCTATTTTTATCTCAAGGTCTTTTTTTAATGAATTAAAAATTTCACGCATTTCGCACTAGTTACACCCACAAACCACTCAAATTTAAAATTGACAGAAAAGTAAAATTTGTTCTCACCAGATTCTAAATCCCATAACCTCCAGGAATTATCGAAAACTGTTGTGGCTAAAAACCTTCCTGATGGATGAAATTCGACTCTGGACACACGGGAAGGGCTGTGGCCTTCCAATGAAGCCATCGGGCCTTCACTGCAAAAATAGATTCATAAAATTATCTGCACTAATGTATAGAAGAATATACAATCAACACTCTCAGAAAAAAAACTTATCCTGCATTTTTAGAGGGCACTACCAGTCGTCCCTTGAACCAACATTTATTTATTAAAACACATTTTTAGACCAAATCACTCAAAAACTGAGTGCTAAATTTTTTATTTTCAACTAGCTTCTGCTCGCGACTTCGTCCGCGTGGAATAGTTACTTTGAGCTAACGCTAAATTTAACCCGCGACTTTGTTTACGTAAAAGGTACCCCACCGCCCTTCCCTCTCATGACTGTCCGGCGGCCTTGCACATCATAAATGCGCGCGCAGTACTTAATCATTATTTTGCTGCGATGTTATTTTAAAACTGCGATATCTCCTAAGATATTCATTGAAATCGAATTATGTAAATGGCAATTTTGTTTTAAATTAAATACTTATGATGAATAACGTATTTATTTGGATAAGGATTAATATCATGGTTATAAAAACACCTTCGCAGATAATGCATTATTTTAGAACAAATTTGGTTAGTTTAAAAAAGGTTATAGTGAGCCAACCTTAAAAGATAGACATATGCTGTTGCGGACTGTTTTTAGAATTTTAAAGGGGAACAATTCTGTCACACATGATTTTTGTGAAACTTTAACCGTTTACGCAGCGCACGCAGCAGAAGCTCTCAAAAGGGTAAAAAATACCCCCGATTTTGAAACATTCTCCATTGGTGCTCCGCTCCTACTGGTCTTAGCGTGATGATATATGATAGTCTTCCTCGATAAGTGGGCTATCTAACACTAAAAGAATTTTTCAAATCAGACCGGTAGTTTCTGAGATTAGCGCGTCCAAGCAAACAAACAAACTCTTCAACTTTATACATTAGTGTAGATTTCATATTCAAATAGAGTATCAGAATTAAATCCAAGTCCACAGTGCTGCTACTTACATACGTAAATTTACGAAAATCGGGACTAATGATATCTAGCAATCCAGTTGAAAATAAAGTAACACTTTAAGTTACTGTAGTTTTCTTTCCGAGTATTCTGCCTCTAAAGTCTAAAATGATAATAATTTAAATGTGAAAGTGACTTTGTTTGTACATTTGATTTTTTCTTCTTCAAGGCCTTGAGAAGAAATACATTACCATGAAATTGTGTATAAACTAACTTTCGATTACAGGGATGAACATAAACTTTTTGTCTTGGAAAATGAGATAGATTCTGTGGAATATGGATTCAATTTTCACGCCATCAAATTGAATTAATTATTTATTATCAATTAATATGGTGTGCTCTCAAAAAAGGAGTAACAGTGGAATATTATTTAGTTCGAAATAAAGTCGATTGAGTGTCAGTTAATTCACAGTAAATAATTTCATAGAGCTAATGAATATCCACTATTATATTTTAATTGATTACGGAACCTGAAAAAGAAAATATTATGATTTGATACATACAGTTATGACTTTTCACATTTAAGGAAATCTAAAAAAAATACACCTGGAAAAATTCCACAAATGCACTGTACCATCGTATGCGCACGACGCCATTGTGCATATTTTGGAGGCTCCGTCTTCCTCCACCTCCATCACATCTTCTCTATGCGCCTGACTGTTTTCCTTCGCTTCTTTTATCTTTTAAAGGCAAAATATCATGGTTTTAAACATCAAGTTTTAAATAGCAGTATCATTTTAAATGTAATTGTAAAAACAGAACATAGTAAACAGTTATAATTACACTTTTGTGTTTGTTTTTTCCTTTAAATCTGTGAATAAGAATTTTAAAAAAATTATGTTCTAATACACATAATAGGAATACCGACACATATTGCGGTAAATTCTAATATTTTACGTATAAAACGATTATCACTAACTTTTAAAAATCATGATAGAATTAATTTTAATTACTTTCAAACAATAATTAATGCGCTATTTGACTCCTTTTATTTTTACCTACTTATGATGTCATAATTAAGTACGATCGTACAAAATCTATGGAGCTACGATGTTCTGTATGTTTTTAAAAAGTATATCAATTGAATACACTGTCAGTTCATCTATTCTCATGTAGGATAATGAAAAAAATTGGAAAAGTTTAAGTTTATATAAATACTAGGATATGCCCGCGACTTCGTCGACGCTTGACTTGATATTCCCTCGGGATTCCTGGGACACAAAGAACAGCAGCATTTAAAAAAGAATGTAAGTTATTATTTTAGTGAAAACTGTGTCGGAATAAGCTAATTTTTATGCACCCGAACAACCACAAACCGCTCCCAGGAAAAATTCCGCGGGATTCGCGGGATGAAGATATCACACATTTGTTTTTTAATTTATTTTAAGGACGTCTGGACAAACGTCCATATCAGTCCGTAAAGACAAAACCTTAAGCACATAAAATAACAATAATAAACAAATAAATAAGCATAAAATAAGTGATTTTGCATGTTCATGCATGCTTATTTTATCGTTTATATAGTCTACTGCCGCTGGTTTTTTTTTAAATAGCTTCATGTACTGATGGGGCATGTTTAGAATGATATAATATTACGGATAGGTAGATATAAATTATTAACACACACTCTTTTTTCAAAATGTTCCGGAATAACAGCTTTTGGATGGAAGGTGGCGCTGCTGACATTGCACGTGTGGCCTTTCAAAACCTGAAGAAGGGTGCACTCGGGAACTGACCACACCTTACTCAGTCCGGACCTAAAATTGTTATAATTATAATTGTAATAATGAATACTTTCGTCTCTGCAACACTAACCACCGCGTAACTCGGATCTTTGTTACCAGCACATATATACATACACATATATAATACATATATATATATATATATATATATATATATATATATATATATGTGTGTGTATATATATATTATTAGAGTTTAACCTCTGGTGCCTGCCTCTTGTTTAAAGAGCAGGCGTTAATACATTGTAGTAAAGGCTAATGCGAGTGCTATTTGCATCCGGAAGATTAATTTCATTTTATACCGCAAACTATCCCATCTCCCGGCAAGGCCAAAAAGGACAAAAACACCAAAAACGAAAAAGGGACAAATAGGTCAACAAGGTCAAAAAAGACAAAACGACAAGTAGCCAAAAAAGGACAAAAAGACAAAAAGGCCAAATAGCCAAAAAATAGGTCAAAAAGGACAAAAAGACCATAAAAAGGACAAAACGGTCGAAAGGTCAAAAAGGACAAAAAGGCCAAAAAAGACAAAAAGGCTACAAAGGACAAAGAAGCCAAAAAAACAAAACGCCAAATAGGCCAAAAAGGACAAAGATGACCCAAATGACGAAAATGGCAAATCACAAAAAAATTATCTTACTTTTTGGGATAACCTTTACATAAACCTATCCCATTATCCGGAATAAAAAGTACCCCCTGTCCACCCTCGGTATTAAAATTACATATACACCGATTTTCAGCCAAATCGATCCAGTACTTTTACCGTAAAAGCATAACAAACAAATATATTTTTATCCCGAAAACTATCGCATTTTTCGGAATAAAAGGTATACCATGTTCATTCTCGGCATCGAAAATATATATATATTGAGTTTCAGCCAAATCGGTCCAGTAGTTTTTCCGTGAAAACGGAACAGACAAACAGACAGAGTTACTTTCGCATTTAATAGGTTGGGGAAATAGTCTTTTCGCATATAGTATGTATGAACTTGTAATAAAATTTCTTTGACTATACCATTTGTATCTGGCTGGTTTTGGTATCATTAAAAAGTTTTAATTTTAAGGAAGACAATTCCAAATTCAAATTAGGAAAATGTGTGATATTTATTTGATTTTCTTATTGTTAAAATAAGTGAATCTAATGAAGAAATTCGATACATTTTAAAATTCTACTACAAAAAGGTAAAATGCAACACAAGCCACGAAAAAAATTTGTGATGTTTATGGACCTAATGCAGTATCTGTGAGAGTAGCGCAAATTTGATTTAAGCGTTTTCAATCCGGAAATTTTGATATCAAATATGCACGTCGCTCTGGTCGCCCTGTTAAATTGATGCCATTTTTGAAAAAGTGGAGCGAGATCGGCATATTTGTAGTTACGATGTAACTGGAGAACTGGGAATTGACCACAAAACGGTTTTGGCGCATTTGAAAAAAGCTGAGTAGACAAAAAAGCTCGATATTTGGGTGCCTCATGAGCTCCCTGAAAGAAACCTAATGAACAGTGTACTCATTTGTGATTCTTTATTACGACGTAATGAAACGGAACCATTTTTGAAGAAGCTGATAACTGGTGATGAAAAGTGGATCACGTACGACAAGAACGTGCGAAAAAGACCGTGGTCAAAGGTCGGCCAGGCTTCACAGACTGTGGCGAGACCCGGGTTAACTCGCAACAAGGTGATGCTGTGTGTATGGTGGGATTGGAAGGGCATTATTCATTATGAGCTGTTACCGCCAGGCAAGACCATCGATTCTGAACTGTACTGCGAACAACTGATGAGATTAAAAACTAAACACAGTAGTTTCTTGCAACATCCTAGACTAGGGTTTTTTCTTTTCAAAACAATAAAGAAAAGCTAATGTAGAAGAATAACAAAGCCAACAAATACTGCATTTCTCATTAAAACTATAAAATTATAAATTGTAAAAACTATACATTAAAAACCAATGGCTAGGTAAGAATTGGACTAACACATTGGGGATATTTGTTTCAAATATATTTGTATAGTAAAATCATATACAGCAACTTACCAACTAGATGTGATCAACATTTTACTATCGCCGCTGAAGCGACAGAAACTGATAGGCCGCGTGTCACCGATCTGAAAACAAAAGGTAACGATTATTTGGCCAGTGTTACCAATTAAGTGCATTTTTCACTAAATTACATTATTGTATCTAATGACGTACTTTCTAAACTGCTGAAATTCTTAATGTTCCTAAAGAATATATTCAAATTAATTCTCCTAACTTAAAAATACCTTTACAAGATTTTATTTTTTGCTTTTTTTATTGCATGAGATCAGCAGACAGGTAGACAGCCCGCCTGGTGGAAATCGGTTACCGTCGCATATGGAGATTCGTAACACCAAAGGTGCTATCAATGTGCTGCCGCTCTCTAAAGATCGACTGGAACCTGGCCACTAATGCCGAAACGCAACTCAAAGTTGTTATGGCGGCAGACTCTAGGCCAGGGGTGGTAGCCATCCAGTCGGGCAAATACCCTAACACCTAGCTGTGGGTTGTTTTGTCGCCTCTTACGACAGGTCGCCCGGCCCCAGGATGTTGAATTCTTTCTCCGTTCATGCAGTTTGCTTGCATGTAAACTGGCAAAACGGTCCACCTGATTGTAAGAGGTTACATCATTTGTCATAGGCAATATTAAGGGAGCTGAAGCATTGTCTACATCATTAAGACTTTAGAAACCCGTTTACACCATTTTTAAGTACCCCATATTATAGTGCTGTGTCAATATTTCTGTATAATTGTTATCTTCACTTTGTAAATCATGATTTACACACTTACCTGGCTGCAGTATATTGAAATGGCTGATGCTTTCCTCTGAGAGTCTTGTTTCGCTGCTGCCCTCACACTTCCAGCTAATTTCAACTCCTCACGAGCTTTATTTAGTCTGTAAAAGCAACTTTATGATTGTAACAATGATGGCTGATATAAGTAGTTATGGTAAGATTTAGTGGCTAGTACTTTTCAAATTACGTAATTTCTATTCCAGCTATATGCAACCATCACTTATTCAGGCAGTTTTTATTCACATATGAGTTTACATGGTTAAGACCATGTATATTAAATAATCTTAATTTCGGTAGAAAATTAGTTTGTGTATTTCATACTCTCCTTCACAATACAACACCCTCTATATTTTGGATTTTGAACACCATACTTGCCTAATCTTAGCTCTGGGTAGTGAGTACTTGGCTATCCATATCCTAGCCTCCCTGAGTTCACTAGGACCTTCATGGTACCAAGTACCTTCGCGGCCTCTGTCCCTCTCTATACGAGCTTCTTCTTCTTCTAGCTTTTTGTGGATCGCATCTTCTCCAAGACTGACAAAAGAGATGAATTAATAAGAAAAGATTGAATTAAACTAACATCCTATTCAAAAATAATCCAAAAACATGGCTAAATTTTGAAGATGATATAAATCTGACACAATAAATTAATATGGAAGTAAGAAAAATAATACTATAGGGAACCTAAACTCTTGAGAATACACTAAGAAAAAAAAATCTAAATGGAGAATATGATATTAGCTTTATTTTATTGTTTTGTGGTTAATGGATAAAGTGTTGAAGTTTTATCATTAATTTAATTTATCCAAATATCCATAAGAATACTGTGAAAAAGATTTTGTTTGTATCTTTATTTCCAATAGTCTTAAAAGTAAATCTATTATCAAAAAAGTTAGAATACATTTACCTTTTATAGATGATTGGAAAATCAGTTGGTTTTCATAGTATACAGGTTATGTATGTCTAGCCGCATGAATAGCCTTAATAATTGGTATCTATTACATTGCTTCTTATTTGACTTAATACTTACTAGCTTAGTAGATCTCTCAGTCTGACTCGTCTTTCGGCTGGACCTTCCCCAAACAGGCAGACAGGCTCACCAAGTTGACGAAGACTTCTGCGTACCTACAAGTTAAATTAAAATTTGTTTATGAATGAGACTGTAATATGTTAAACAGGAAACCACTTTCAAAACATATTACATTCAATGAAAGTCAATATACCAAAGTGCATGGTAAGTATATAACTACATACCTTAGTAAGTTTATTGGCAGAAAACTATATCTCATCTGCATGGGTAAATATGATTATTACAAATTAAAAATAATTATATACAAGAAAGACTAAGGGCTGCTTGCATATCTTTAAATAAAAATTAGTTAAATTTATTTTACTCTCTAAATGCTTTTAAAACTAAAAGCATTTATGTTCCCTTGCATAAGGCACTCTCCCATGATGTTTAGCTAAATGTATTTAGACGGTCATTAAAACAGCCACATAGGTTCCATTTCACGATTTGTTCGATTATTTTGAGTAAAAACACGTAATCAGCATTTGTCAATTTCAGTCAATATTTTTTTTTTGGGTAAAAGGAATTTGTCTGTTAATGTCAATTTGTCATTCAAAATATAGACAATCTGTGTTCTGTCATCTGTGTTTGCGTTTCTCCTGCTCAAATACACAATGGTTGTGATTATATTTTGAAATTCATAATAATATTAATTCTGTGAATTAAGATGATTTATGTGATTTATTTTATATGGAATTATACTTTGAAATTTATTATAATTTATATTAATTCTGTATTTTTTTTATTTGAAATAAGGCATACCTGGCATATCTACATACATTCGCAATCATATTATCACATATTCGACGGTATACAAATCAAAGTGCAAGTTCATCTTAAGAATTAAAATCATTATATCAGAAAATGTCGACCAAAGATATCTGAATTCTACAGTGTTGACGCTGTACTCAATGAACTAGCTTCAGTAAAAGCTGAACACATCTGGCAGTTCTATTATTCAAAACAGAATGCAGATCTATTGTTTGTCCTTAAATGCATTTAGGACAGATAAATACCCATTTCTGGGTGATTAACTTTGACAGTTCTTTAAACATGTTTAGCGACACATTTTGTGTTGTGCAAGATGCTAATTGTATTTAAGGGTACAAAATGTGTTTAATGTTTCTTAAATAAATTTAAGGAATGTTATGCAAGCAGCCCTAAGAAGACAAAACAGCAGAAAATGAAAAAATAAGATTAGTACAATCTTAGTCAAGTGGTGCATCTGAAAGGTGTTAGAGGAAAGATACTTCAATACAAAATTTTTGTTATTTGCAATTTTCTGTTGTGAAGTAGTGAAATAGGGATTTGAGGAAAATCTTGTTATATATATTGATAAAAACTTCACATTTAAAGGAATAGTAGCTTCTGATTGGTTGATTGTTATAAATGTAGATTTGTTTCTAACAAATATTGGATTAAAGCTGCTTTGCATAGATTTGTTATGTGTTATGGATATAATTTATAGGCACTCAAATGCTATTTTAGTGTACCCAGTTTAAAACATATTTTTGACATAGGTAGTTTTGCTTTTCTAGCCCATAAGTGTTATATCCATTATTCTTTTTAGAACAGGAATAAAAGCTATTCGTTTTTTATTAAAGTATAGAATTAACAGAAATACCTCATCATCATCAGTGGATACATTCAGCTGCCTGGCCTTTCTACGTCTTTCAAATTCTTCAAGCAGGGCCTTCTTATCCCTAGACATTTCATCCTCCAGCTCCATATATTCTACAAAAATTAATATCTTATGCAGTGCAATTGGACGCTACTGTTTACTTTATTGGGCAACCCTAGTTTGATTTCTTTTAAAGATTATTTAGAACACTTCTTTGGTAATACTTCAAGATGACCTCTGTGGTCTAGCCATTTAAGTGTTAGCATACTTGACTGGAACACAGGTATAGTTAGGTTTGTACTTATTATGGATAGTACAACTTGATAATTGTCAGGCCAAAAGACTATGAAATGTACTATACAATGTACATAAATAAACCTTACCACTTGATATCTGTATATCACCCAGCTCCTTCCCGCCGGTGTCTTCAACTCCCTCCCTGGCAGCGGCTGCGATGGCTGCCAGACGAGCCTTCTCCTGCTCCTCCAGAGACCCAAAATGTACTTGTTTGCTTTTTTTCGCCGGCAAAAGATCTTCGTCGTCGGACATTTTGAGGTTATGTTTGTATTTTAGATCGAGTTTTATTCCTACAACATAATTGTATGCAGTTTGTGAAATATGAATTAAAAACTTATTGGTAAAGATAATGCTCTATGCAATCAAAACACTTTGTAATTTAATTTGATAGAGGCACTATAAAAAAAAAAACAAATTGTTGGGCTGCCGCATAGTTATAGGGCGCATTTATTTATTATTTAAGATATAAAGTGAACTAGCGTAGTTACTCTATAAAATTTTCTATAATTACCTACCTATTTATCGACATGGAAATTGTTAATTTTATTATAAACTGTAATTTCAGTAATTTATAAATAGCATAGACGTTATGACAATATGACATTACAAATGACAGTAATGACGTTAGTGATGAGTGATGATAGTACACGTGTGAGTTGTTTGAGGCAGTACATTTGTCTCGTACAAAATAGATTAGTACTGATACGGCTCAAAATTTTAATTTGTACTACTTCAACAATTTTGTTCCGCTACTACTCACGAGTCAAATATAAGAGTGTAAGAGGAAGGACGGAACGAGGACAACAGGTACAATAACACCTCTACGGGTATTCACATAACAAAGAGGTACAACATGCCATGTACGATAACTAAAATGAGGTGACCGTGGCCGATTACTTCAGACTCTTAAAGAAACATTTCCGAACTAGAAGTTTTGTACGGGACAAATGAGGGAATGACGCTCACCGCCTCCCCGGCCTCATCGCTTCAAATTAGCGTTGGGCAGTACATGATTTTAAAATGAGTTTGTAAGAGTAACATGACATTTTGTACTGTTCAAATGAGGCGAGGCATTTTTTACATTTGTACCATGCCAGTACATTTGTAGCGTAGCAATAAATTTGTACCGTGCCAGTACATTTGTACCATGCCATTACATTTGTAGCGTAAGAATACATTTATACCTTGCCAGTACATTTATAGCGTAGCAATACATTTGTAACGGGGCAGTACATTTGTAGCGTTGCAGTACATTTTTACCGTGCCAGAAGATTTGTAGCGTAGCAGTACGTTTGTAGTGCGGCAGTACATTTGAAGCGATGGTCGTCATTCCCTCGTTTATACCGTTTCTCACAAATTGTAACTATGTATTACAGAGTCATGTTGTCCCTCTTTGTCGTGTGAATATCCGTAGAGGCGTTATTGTACTATTGTAGCTGATGCCTCGTTCCGTCCTTCCTCTTACATTTGGGGCGCGAGTAGTACATTGAGTAGTAGCGCGACAAAATATTTGATGCATTACTTTTTTAGATTTTGTACCGTATCAGTACAATTGGATTTTGTACGGGACAAATGTACCGGCTCGTACGTCTCCGACGCAACTCTACTTTAAATGTACTGCCGCGCTACAAACCATACAAATCTCCTCACCCCATTTGAAGTGGTACATTGTACTGGTTCAGTACACAATGGCATGTTACTCTTACAAACTCATTTTAAAATCTTGTCCTACCCAAAGATATTACAATACTAGCTGCGCCCCGCGGTTTTACCCGCGTGGTGATGGAAAATCATTATACATTTTAGAATTCACACTATATCTTTATAAATTTTAGCCTATGTATTGTTCTGATGTGTAAGCTATATTGTTGTAGAGTTTCATCAAAATCCATTCAGTAGTTTTCGCGTGAAAGAGTAACAAACATACATCCATATAGTCTTACAAACTTCACGTTTATAATATTAGTAGGATACTTCGTATAGAACAACATTATGCACTATTTTTTTAAAATGTAAACTGGATTCTATGGTAGTACTATAAAGTTTACTTTATTGTACGCTAAACGGACAAACGAACTGAGCGAGAAGCCTCTATTATGGGGGTGTCCTTGTCTACTGGGTTGCAATCGTAAAATATTTTTCCAAGTAGTAGAACTTATTAATATTTTATATTCTTATTCTAAAAATTAACTTAACTGTTTAGTTTTTATTTAATAATAAAAATAAATAGCATCATTATATAATAATGTCCATACCATTGTGTAATTTTAATACGAGTTAAAAATACCAAGTTGTGTGCACTTGGTATTTTTAAGAGTCGGCTTTATTATATATAGGCTTTATTATATAGTCGGTTAGTATTTAAAAATAATAAATGAGCAACACTAGGTAGTCGTCATCAATATGTGGGAGTTTTTGGCGGGAACTGAAAGGAGATGTTGTGCTGTGCAGTTTTATTTTCTAAAAATGTATAAAATTACTCTAAAATGAACAATAGTTGTAGGATATTGATAGTTTTTGAGTAGTAATTATGTGTTTTGTGAGAAATGTGAACTGTATAGTCAAATGTGTCCTTTTGACTTGTCACAAGAACTCCGTTGAATGGCACCAGCTGATAACCTACAGTTCAGCTGTGCTCCACATAACATAAATTCATTTTAAACATGTTTCGGACTGAAAGACATAGATTCTATGGTCATGAATAAATTAATTTAAAAAAAAAGTCGTCAATATGGCGATTGCGATTTTCTGCGTGATGAATGAGTAGGGTGCGGATCTTGATTACCTTGATGAAACAGTTTATACTGTGAAAATGGTTCTCACTGGTTGCGTGAAAGGATGCAAAAGCGAATCATACAAAGGGAGCGGTGTATCTTTTCATAAGTAAGTAAAATATTAGTTTTCTTTTAGTATAAAGTAGGGTGTCCATGTCGATTGTAATCTACAGACTGGAATCGACTTTTTTGCCAGACTACCTTAACTAAACTCACTCATTGTTTCAGGTTTCCTAAAGATGAAGTAATTAAAAATAGATGGCTTGATGTTGTACCTGGAAACATCGCACAAAATATCTATTTTAAAACTGAAGACTTCGCAACCCATTCTGCTGCATCAAGAAAAATGTTTAAAGTAAATGCTATTAGCTATATCTTCCATTTTTCACATGGTAAGTAGATATATTACAATATACAGGTTGTTACATAATTCATATTATAAATAAATCAGAACAAACAAATTTAAGGGTGACTTTTACAACCCTGATGAAACTTTACAGATTAAATAAAGGTTGATAACAATCTTTCATTATTATTTTAATTTTGTTTCTCAATAATTTAAATTTAATAAAAATGATTTTCAATTAAACAAAAATATTTTCTTTTTCATAATTTTTATTATACTTTATCACTAAACCAGCCTGTAAAGATTCAAAAGTGTTTTTAAGGCCAACTTATATAGATAACGGATACTCCGTTTTCTTTCAGATAATACCTGAAAATAAAAAAGTGCACATGCTGAGTTCTATAACAATCTCTGAAGAAAAGTCTCAGAATCCCCAGAAACCGTCATCCGAGCCAGAGTCACCATTTAAAAAGATAAAATTACAACAAAGCGCAGGCACACAAACATCAATATCACTCAACACGCCAAGAAAAACGCAAACTAACATTAAAAAAGTGTGATAATTATGATGAGGTGCGAAGTTTGGTAAAAGTGAATTTTGAAACTATTTATGTACAGTTAAATAAGAATGTGTCAAACCGTGGTGTTAGGTATAATGATGACGTTAAATCGTTCGCTTTGTCTTTGTATTACTATTTGGGCAAAGCTTATATGTTTTTAAGAAACCATATTTCGTTGTGTCATCCTGCAACCTTACGTCGCATTTTATCAACCTACGACTGTAATGTATGTTTCATGGCAGAACTTTTAAATTTTTTTAAAAGAAGGGTTTCTGAAAATCCTAATTTCGGGGATGTGGCGTTGATTTTTGATCCCATGTACATAAAAACCCAGCGTGTATATGACCCTGCTTAAGACAAATTTTGGGGACGTATTGATTTAGGAGGCGTTGTGTCCGAAGATCCAGAAAAAATTACAACTGCAGCATTGGTGTTTCAGATTGTATCGCTAAAAGATAAACTAAAATGTCCAATCATTTTTTTTTGTAAACGGAATATTAACATCCGTTCAAGCGAAGCTTGTAGAAACAGTTATTCGTAAATTGGCGGATATTGGTATAGTTGTCCGATCTTTAACCGCAGATGGAATTACTGTAAGTATAAGCACATTCGAAATATTAGGCTGTTCTTTTGAATTTCCTAATATGAAAACTAACTTCGACCATCCCTCAGTATCAGTTAAAGTTGACTGTAGACCCTACGCATATGATCAAGTTAGCTAGAAACGTTTTTGCTGAAACTTCAACTTCAGAAAATGATGATATTAATTTTCAGTTCGTCAAACGATTGTATGCATTGCAAGAAAAAGAAGGTCTTAAATTGGCGAACAAAATCAATAAAACTCGTGAATTTTTACGGGAAAAAAATGAATGTACGATTAGCCGTATAAGTATTGAGTAAGTAGCTCGGTTACAAATGCCATCGAATTTTTTGAATGCAGCAAAAATCCAGATTTTATTCGCAGTGAAGCAACTATCGAATACTTAAGAGTGCTGGGTAGAATTTTCGATTTATTTATTTCTAAAAATCCTTTTGGAACCGGTTTTAAATCGCTAATGCGCAGAGAAGATAAAGAAATCAGACTAAATGTACTATATAACGTACGACATTATTTGTCTACGTTAAAAGTAAATGGACAAAATATTTTATCTCACAAGCGAAAGGTCTTATAGTCGATACGTTAAGTTTTGTTGGTTTAGCAGAAGATCTTTTAGAAAAAAAACGCATGCTTCTTAACTTACAAGTGCTCTCAGAACCACCTCGAGATGTTATTCTCATGTATCGGAGCTAGAGGAGGTTCTAACGATAATCTGAATGCTCTCCAGTTCAGGTATACACTGCGCAAACTACTGTTCCGGAACAGTATCAAGCCTAGCATTAACTCTAATTGCACAGATTCAAATTATGAAACAACACCAATTCTCGAGTTCAGAAGTACAGAACGTGATTTACAAACACTTTTCCCCGACAGTTCACAAACTAGTGACGCAGATGAAGAAAAAAACTTAGGCGTGCTCATGGATCAAGCAGATAAAACTACTGTATCTGATTTTAAAAATAATATCCTCTATTATATTTCTGGCTATATAGTCAATAAATTACTGGACAAAATAACTTGTCAGCATTGCCGATCTGCATTGTTGGTTGTTGCATGAAGATCATTCGTATATAGTCGATATTTATCAATTTTCTTCATTTACTGCTTTCGTTGACAAAGTAGGTCTAAAATACGTCTCGAAATTTGTATTCGATGTGGTGAGGTATGCTGTTTAATACTGCATTGTATGGAATTTGGGAAGATCAGTTGAAGAATAAATTAACCCTCAACGCAGTTCGTTATTTCTGTCCAAAATTAAATGATATATTCATTCCAACTCATCCGGTTTGGTCTATATAATGTGAAAATATGCAGAAAACAGAACTCATTAAATGTATAACGACTAAATATTTTCAGTTAAGGTTAAGAGCGTACGCAAAAAGTGAAACGTTAAAATAAATTGGACACAAAACCATGCGTCAAAAGTTACATAAGACAATTTTGTTTAACAATGTATAGCATTATATTATTAGTAATAAATCGATTTTTGTTATTCTCTGTGGTTTTTTATTTTTACCTATTATCGCAAAATACTTATAAGAATACATAGACAGAAAATCAGTATTTGTCTGTCTTATCACCACTTGTGTAGTGCAAAGCTGATATGTATGTAACGTTGTTGCCCGTCATGCTTTAGTAACAAACTCGCTTTCGTACGAACCGGTTGTTTTACTGCTAACATACATCAAAAGCACCATGCTATAAATTGTCCTCGAAGTACCAAACCGTGTAGTCACCCTAGTAGAATAGAACACACACCATATAAGCGCTATCTCGCTCGGTTCGTTTTTGATTCATGAGTGCACAATCTAATTTTTTTATAATATCTTTGGTCCTACCCAACTCTAAATGACGTGTATTATCTATGATAATGACTAATAATGACACTGCAGTGAATGTGTGACTGCGACATTACACTAACAATGATGATGTTTTTGTTACTTTATTCACCATAATAGCAAGTAAAACAACTAAGTTCATACAGCCTTGTCTGATGAAGTTTACAAATACTTACCTATCCTCTTGGCGCCCACGTTTTGCTATTCTTTCAAGAATCAAACGCCCAAAGTCTTTAAAAAAGGTTTCCATAGTGAAGTCCCAAGACTTTGAACTTTAACAATTGTTACCTTACACTTATCGCATAAGTATGATTTTTTTTTCTTGTATCAGGTAAATGAGGACAAGGGAAAAAAAGGATAAAAATAGATTGGCTTTTGGTAGGTCTTTGAGTCAAAAGCTCTATATACTTAAATTTACAACATCAATTTTTTCAACTACCTTTAAAAATATCAAAAATTAAATTAAACTTAAATGCCAATTTAATAACCTTAATAAACAAAAAAACCCTTTAAAATTAATATAAACTTTATTTTATTATATTATTTAAAACATTCGAAACAATCATGATAGTCCTTATTAACCCAAAGGTCTATTAAAAGGTATTAAACTTTTAATTATGATAATTTTCACTATATTTCAGATCCATCCATATAAAGTTTTTACGTAAACAGCAAATACAAAATAAAACCTATTTTTGATAAGCATAACAAAACAAATCGTAAAGATTTCGTGAATACATTAAAATTTATTTTAACACTCGACGATCTTGTTCGATGTTAAGTCAAGAAAGACAAATTTCTTTTGTTTTTGTTGACACTGTTGCTTGGTCATACACAAACAAAAACCTCGAACATACGTTCGGAGACATCACCTTATGAAAATGTAATAATTTGAAATTAGTAGCAATGGTTAAAGTTGGGGTAGAATAGTAGTAACCCTGGGCGTTCATTTGACGAAATTGGATTTGGTGCTGGGCTTTATTCACTATTACAATGAAGTACTTTTTTAAGAACCGTGGGCGCTAGGAGGGCTACAGGTCTTTGAGTGACAACAAACAACGGTATTATTGAAAATCGAAATATCATATTTTACCAAAGAGTACATTATATCAAAAAGTACATTGTATAAAGATATTTCACTACATAATTCAAATGGCTCACATAAAATAATTATTACCTTAATAGAATCAATATTCTACAACATTTTTCGAAATAAAATTGCAATCACAACATCACCCTTCAGATCCAGCCAAAAACGTATATTGTTATGTGAAATTTAATTCAATTTCAGTATCAGCTGAGGTAAATCTTTTACCGACACAAAATAACGAGGTTCTTGTGGAAGCTCGAAAATGCACATTTCACAAAAATAATCAAAATCCTGCAAATATTGATAACTTTTAACCAGTAGGTATTACACATTTGTTTTAAATATAACTGCACATTATAATACCAAGTCTTCGCCGCATTCGGTTTCCGCCAAATACTCCTTGTAGAATATTTTACAGTCCTGTCTAACTACATGGTCAAGTCCCTTCAAGTTCAAGTCCTTTGGATATGTCTTACCGACTCTTAATATTCCTTTTGAATTTCAGTTGTTAACCCTGTCTCGGCTAAATTGTAAGTCTTTGACCAAATACTATTTTGTCTTGGACTGACGCCAAACAACGAGTCTAATGGCTCCTTGAAAAGTCACATTTCACTAAACAGTTACGATTTTATACAAAAAACAATTAAATATGACAACGTTTGACCATTTTCACCAGATTTGTATCTTTTATAAAAAACACTGCACAGAAAAACCTTCAAGTATCCGCCAAAAATGTAGCCTTATCAGTCCAAACTTCTATAAATGTTGGTAATGTATAATGTAACGGTTTTATTCATATTGAGTTAGAGTTAGCTTATAGGCTTCTTTAAGAACCCTAAACTGTAATCTTTTAAATAATTTCAAAACAAGTTAAAATCGTGGTAGTTCTTCTACGGTTGAAATACTAACTACTGACGTACCTTGACAACATAATTAGCAGTTTCATCGCGAGAAGTGGGCACAAAATTAGATCGCGCTAATTGATACGAAGTGGAACTTTTAATAAAAAGCAGCTAATTGCGAAGGTTTGTGGACCGAGCATCATACGTAGTTTAAACCACGTCAAATTTCCAAATAAAAGGAAAAGTTAAGCCTTTTGTGATGTGAATTATTAAGAACAGTTGGTCTGCCAAATGTTATTATGTGTGTAGAGGTACCGAATCGGCAAAACCGTATATTAAGTAGGACTACTACGCCTTAAACAAACCTCACCACCTCAGACGAACGAAATTCGTTCATCTGAGGTTATTATGTAAGTTATGTTACTTTTTATGATAATTAATCGGCTCATGAAGAAAGAAAAAAAACATCAAAATAAAGTCTTTTCACGTTTGTCTATATGGATAGGAAGTATTTACAAGAAAAGGCACATAGTAGCTCCCGCAGATGGCTTTGTTTATACTTTTTAACAACCATATTGTACGGGGGTCTACTTGCTTGTAAACAGATTTATAATGAATTTATGTTATAAAAATCCACACTAATATAATCATAAATAAGACAGCAATTCTGTTAGTTTCTAACCTTTTCAGGATTAAGTGGTTAAACAGATTTTAATGATTTAGGGCAAGAAATTGGTTTTATCCTAGGGTATGGCAGGAGCTTAAGGAAACGTTGTAATAATAATAATATTTTAATATTATGGAGAAAGATCTATCCTTGATCTAGACCTAGTGCGTTTCAAATTTTATTACATCCCAAAAATAGTTACAAAAGGGTGCTCAATAGATGATTTTGTATGAAGAATCATCTATCACACTGCTATCCGTTGCTAAATGCAGCACTAAAATTTGTTGTAGACTATAAAATGAGATAGACAATAATACCACTACATGGTAGTGCAATGTTATAGGTAGATATATGATGTGACTGTGACCGATCGGCTCACAAGTTTCTCCAGTCTCCAGTAGGTATGGTGATAACAATGTGACGTCAGAGCGGTCGGCACGACGCGCCAATGGCGGGGCGAGGCGGCGCTACAGTGCGCGCGCGCACCGCCCACAGGCCTCAGTTAAGGGAAAACTCGGAAAACTTTAAACCACTACACTACACACTATAAAATAAACTTTTAATATTTATTACTATTCTACGTACCCGTAGTAGATGGGAAGGACGTAACTAGTTCAGGACAATAGAATTGTCTACAGCACGCAAAATAATACCAGTACTGTATCTTTGAATCATCATATCATTTTATAATTGTTCAATAATATTCAATTGTGTATTACCCGCTTTCAAATTAAATTGTTCGCGTTCAAATTAAAATCACGCTTATAACCATTACGTCATCTAAGTGATATAGCATAGTCATTAAAAAAATATTCTTCTTTCATGTAGTTTAGTTAATATTATTTACCTATTTTAAAATAAATTTAGTATACTTTTATGTAAATAAACAAACATAGACCGTATATCATCGGTATAGGTACGTGCCCCTTCAGATCTGTCGAACATTTTTATATTGACGCTTTGTACTACGAGTAGGGAACTCTTTACAGTATATGCGCGCGAGTCGACCGCACGTGCACTTCTCGTGGCCCCATAGCTGCGCCGTAGTTACGTGCGATTTGAAAGCTTTTAAGTTTCGTAAACAACAATGAGCTGGCCACCTGATCGAGATAGATCCTGCAACAAGCCAGAAATCAACGAGGCTGTTGGAAAATTATTGGAAACTTTCAACTATGACAATATTGTGCCTCAGCCGTCAAAGTGAGTTTTAATTTCCTCCCTTTATATTTTCCTATATTTTATTTCCTAGGTTAAGTATTTTACTTGTAGCCTTAAAGGACATCAGGTATCATATAAAACCGAACTGCGGCTTTCATAATCCGATATATACCTACGTTAACTTCTAAACTGAAAACTTAATTTTTAGTTCTCGAGTTTTGAACGTTATTTCCAATTATAAAATGTAGGGAAAATACTTATTATACATACATACATACTTATACATATTATACTGTTATGTTACTTTATTAAGGCAAGTGATTTTGTTTTTTATTACAAATAGTTTTGGTAGTTGTAGATAGCTAATGAATTGAAAGACGTAATACATAATAATATGTACAAAATAACACAGCTTTGTTAAAAAATAGTTTATTTTTCCAAAACATTTTCAATTGGCTCCTTAACAAAGTTATTTAAAAAAAATTAAAAGTCACTACAGCAATTGTTTGTAACTTTGACGTTACTTTGATTTAAGACTAATAATATATAATAATTATAAAAAACACATGTCCGACTTAATATGTAGTTATTAAAGTGTAATCCGGTTTTACCACAATTTTGTATGTTTAAATTCGACTAATTATTGGAAATTGGAAATCCTACATTTTTCGCGAGATTGATCTTATCGCATGCATTTTATGTTCAACGTTATTATGGCAGATATACATCCATTGAAATATAATATGACGTTGATATGATCTAAGCATATATCATAAAGTTTATTATTGTATATTATTTTTGGACGATCAAAAACTACGTACTAATTTTCTTTGACAGTATTTATGAAGTTTTAGGATCTCGAATTGTCCATCTAATTGTGAACCATTTCCTACTTAATTAAAAATAAGAAAAAAATGATTTTTCAACACAGGTCTAAACAAACGGCTGTCCATTGAAAAAATTTGATCCTTAACATCATACATAATACGCCGCGAACCGGCGTCGCGGCGCGCGCGGCGGCTACCCCCCTAGATGAAACTTATATATATAAAAGCTACTCACATTTTAGACCGACTTAATAAAGAAGGAGATTCTCAATTTAACTGCTAGTTTTTTTTTCATATTTACTACTCGCTTTCTGCGCCAATTGTGGGCAGATGTTTTCATTCGAAAAAGTAAGTAGACTCTTAAGGTGTTCCCATTGTCACCAAGTCAGGATCTGATGAATGGATCCCAGGAAAATCGAGAGCAACTCTCGAATATTAGAGGCACGTACGTGTTTCATATATTATTTTCTAAACCTATTCATGTAGTTGCGTAACTAAAAAGTAGAAAATATTTTTTAACAAAAGACAAAACCGACTTCAAAGTAAAAAGTAAAAAAATAAATATTTTCTACATCTGGAAGTCGGTGCCAAGTAACACATAAAAATATAACAACAAATTTTGGAAAACTTAGTCATTTTTATGTATGTATAATATTTTAAAATATATTTATTTTTTGCTTTTGAATTAGAAATCGTTTTTTTTAAATATTTTTATGATTTTTGTCAATTTATTGAACCTATTTTGTGGTGGCAAATAGAATACGTCGCCCCTGCTAAAATTTGTCTATTTATAACCCAGTAATTTCCAAGAAAATGTCTGTGACGTATACAGGTGAATTTTGCAAGTGGGCCTTCAGGGCTAAATCCTAAGCAATGCTAAATAGTGAAAAACTCAACGAAGTCTGAGGCCGATTTTAACAAAACTAAATTTATATTGTTAAATTTTTGAAAAAGAATTACCCTTATCAGGAATCGAATCGGCTGATTTTGAAAAAATAAACACAAGTATTATTATACTATATACCAAATCATAGCGTAGCTTGTAAGGATGAATTTCTATAAAGGAATGGGTCAAACGGCAAAACGAGGGAAAGGGTTGTTTTTGAACAAAATATTCTATTTTTTTACATTAATTCAAATCAGATGAAATAAATAAAAATCGGCTAAGTGCGTGTGGGTTGATTTGGTGCCGAACTTTCAGTCTTTCTCTAAAATGAATATAATCGAAAATACTCTATATCCAAAAAGAATTGTGCCCTAATCATTTTTTTATTGAAAACAATTTCTAGTATGCCACCTAGAGAATGTTCTCAGAACTTTTAACTTTATGTTTAAAAAATTTGAGAATGCCATACATTGTGACTTTAGTTATATAACCAACTATTATATGTATAATTAGATTTAAATAAGTCATAAATATAGCGAAACATTATACCTTGTTCAATCAAATATATATTTCAATTCGATATGAACCGTGTGTCATCTCAAATGTCAGATTGTATCTGTTTTTCTAAAATATTGGTTTCCTTTCTGGCTTACTCTATCAAAATATTCATCCTTCGCTATTTTACATCCCTCTACCATTTTTATCAAACATATACGATATTAATTAATTCAGTCAAAAATAATAACAATCGGTTTGTCAAAGCAATGGGCGAATAAAAGCAGTTTGTTCATTATCTGGCAAACCAACTTTATTGGACAAAAGAAGAGTTGTTTGATGTATTTCATCTTATAAGTTATTGCAATCTTATCTCAACCTACTTACATAATCTTCAAGAGAAAATACTTTGCGGTGTAATATGTCATTATCAGTTTTTTTTTCTTTTGATATAACAGAAAAAAATGTCGTGCACTTTTATTATAGCTCGCCAGTGAAAATAACTAGAATTTTCTTTTTTTTTCTTCAATTTTTCTGATCACAGCCCATAGGCATAGTCACTAATCAAAATCGGCCAAGTGCTGTCCGTAAAGGTGACAAACGTTCACTGCCTTCGTTATTTAGCTACTAAACCATAAAAAGCATTTAATCGAAAATAAATATTTAAAATACTTTTTAACGACTCGTGTTTAAAATAATTTTCGTTGCAAGTATTTCTATTTTCCACCTCATAATTCAAAAGTTAAATGAAACACAATTTTATGACTTTTGGAACTATCTATAATATACCTAATCTCTTCACCCATTAAATAATATTTTTTTAAAAAGTCATTAAAGATTTTCATCATAATTTTTCAAGATTTGCTTTGCGAAATAATAATATATACATAAGTTGAAAAAATGTACTACTCATTTACACGTATGGTTTCCATCCCCAATTCTGTAATTTGTACCAGTTTCTCTAAATCAATTTATAGTGGCATATTACTTACTTATATATTAATATACCTTCCTATTAAATTCATTCATATAGGGGCAGTAGTTTCAAAAATGAGTTTGACAACCCTAGAAAAAATACAATAATTTCCGAACCTTATATTAGAAATGAAAGCTTAGTAGTAACCATATTGTAAATTCGCTAAAGTAATAATAATAATAACAAGTTGCGCTCGTCCCCTTATCTTAAAGTAAGACAGTCAATTGCTGAAGTGACCCCAAACTTCATGGAATTTACTTGGTAATTAGTTATTCATAAATACTTGAAGTAAGATAGGGTACTGGGTATCTTTGTTACGGGCCGGGGTCAGGCGGGCTGCTGTGCTTAAGGCGACACTTGATCCTCCGACTCTAATTGAATAGTCATGTGTTATCCGTTATCTCTACTTGTTTATTAATTTTTCTATCAACTGTCGGCACTTGTTATCTTCTTTTTAGAAATTAAATTAGAGAAGATCTTCTACATCTTACGGTTTTATTCATATTGAGTTAGAGTAAGTTTGAAGCTTGGTTTCAGAACCATAAAGAAGCCTTCAAACTTACTAAACTCAATATGAAAAAGACTGTTAGTTATTATGTTAGTTTGGATTCTGTTAAATCCAGAATTTCACGATTAAGATTTACATAAGTAAACTTGTAACTTTTAGACTTCAATTGTAATAACTTTATTATCTTTTAATAGGCACTTAAATAATAGTTGGAGAATTCAAGTATTGGAAAGAGTAGGTATTGTTTTGCTTTAGTTGAAATTCCGATAAGTATTAAATAACATTGCTAAGGTTGTTGGTTAAGTAAGTATAAACGCATCTCGTGTGTTGTTTTATGACGAATTTTATCGTGTTCCCTTCCTGTTAGTACCGCTTTATTTCCGCGTGTCGTAGCGATATATACGATTATACGCCTGCGCAAACATTCTTATATTTGGGGCGCTTATCTCCCCGGCCAGGGAAGTCCCCGAATAACTTATTCTCAGCGCTCTTGTGATATTCCGATTAGACTAATCCCATAAACAAGGTATTGTATGCAATGTAGAATGTTTTTTAATTACATAATCTTAATTTTTCCCATTGACATATTATACATGAAAACATATTTTAATAATTTTGTTCTGCTGTGATTCACGATTTTGATGATCACTTCTCTTCCATCGAGATTTATATCGTGCGTAGCGAAAGTGTCGCATCTATATAAATATAAAAAATATTTGTATGTTTGTCTTCTTCCGTTCCTAAACCATTGATCTGATTGTGATCAAACTTTGTTAGGGTGTCCTGAGGACTCCGCGAGGGTTTCTAGCGTGAAAAAATAGCACGTACAAAAAAATACTTAAGCGGGCATTGCAACGCATGCCGCGGATGCAGCTAGTTTACAATAAAATCATTTTCTGGGGAACCAGTTTTTTTAAATTATTTCTTGTTTTCTTGCCTTTTCTTTTCACATTGGGGTTATTCTAGCAAAAGAAAATGGACGACTGTAAGAAGATAAGTGTTTTCGGTGTTTTAGAAAAAGCAAAATTTATCTTCACTTATTTCTAAATTCACATAAACAAATTACCATACTCCTAATGTTACTTTCAAGCTAAGTAAAAGTAAAACATGGATGTATCAAGCAATTAACGCTTTAATTCCGTAGGAATGCAATTGCAACCTTTTCATTCTTTGTTTGTCAAAGTTGTCTGTACAATTCATCAGTGCGCGTAGTGAGTTCAAAGTCCCGCTCCCGCTAGATTAAGATTTCCTCGCCTAGCCTCATCTCGCGCCGGTGTGAGTAAACATCCCGTCGGTTTGCGCTGTGATTGTAGCCTGCCTTGTAAGTGGGGGCGCAAACAGGTACACAGGTGCCGCCCGCCATCGCACGCCACCGCCCGTCATATGCCGATACCTTCCTGCACTTCTCACCCCTATTGGTAGAGGCAGACAGGTACCACTTCAATTTTGATAAATACTTATAATATTATAAATGCGAAAGTTTGGATGGATGTTTGTTGCGCAATCACGTCAAAACGGCTCTGGATGAAATTTGACACAGAGGTAGATTACACTCTGAAACAGGAAATAGAAGGATACTTTTAATTCCGGAATAATGTACGGTTCCCGTTGGATAACATTAACGTGAGAGAAGCCGCGGGGCAAAGGCTATTTTATTATAAAGCCTAGAAGTACAATACTGAGCCTAGGTCACACTTTTCTATTGGTAAGATTCCCAGAAATGGGTTGAATGCCTACCGTTACCTTCTAGGATCGCCGAATTACTCCATCCTTTGAGAGGGTTCAATCAGCCATTAGATCACCTGAAAAGTCGGATAAAATCATTGAATTATTTTACCCTAATATCCTTGTTATCATTTTAGCAATGATAACAAGGATTAAGTATTTAATGTTTCACGTATTTTGCTTTCTAGTTTTATTGTAAAACAACTGGTACGCATGACTATATTTAGTCTAATATACTTATACAATTTACTCAACAACAGACTTGTCCTTAAAGAACTAATAATGATTTTTCATACAACTCGCAAAAGTTCCTAGAACTTTTTATAATGTCCTAGTATGGAATAAGATCTATCATATTCTAAAACTTGGACTCATCTAACATTCCTTGTAGCATTCACGTAACTACTTAACACAGTAGCATAAATCTCATTATTTAAATGAAACCTCCGCGGTCGGTTCGTACGACTTGTGGTGAGTCGATGTTTCAAATATTGACAAAGTGTAATCTGGCCGGCACCGTATGTGTATTTAGCGGGCTGTCGGTAATATGCGCGTTTAACACTCGCACCACCGCTCTTCATTACTCGTGGCCCACTAGCCACTACTCACTCAATGTTATTCGCGATTTCATTCCTACATAAATAGATACAGATATGATATGTAATTTATAAGTTATAGTACGAAATAGTGATATAAACAAACTGACAAAGTCGACCAAAAGCAATGCACGACAGAATTATAAAGGGTTTTGTAGACGTTAGAAACGTCTACTGTTTTCCTAATTTTAACGGATAAAGATTACAGATTCCTGAGGCCAGGTTGTATGTCGTAAGAGACGACAAAACAACCCACAGTTACGTAGTAGAGTGTTTGTCCGTCTGGATAGCCACTACCTCTGGTCTAGATAGAGACTACCGCCTCTGGTATTGCAAATGTCTATAGGCGATGGTAACTACTTTTCACTATGTAGGCCGTTAGCCTGTCTACTCTTTAAACAAAAAAAGCAAAAATGTCTCAAAAACTACATAACAGATACCTATCATAAACCCAATTCTCGTTGAAAGTATTTTTGCATGTATACAAGCTCAACTTTGTTCAGAATTTTCACATCATCGTTCATAAATTATAGGGAAAGAGACGTCAAATATTTTAATGATTTTGTATATTAAGCTAATATCTCCGTATATCCGACTTAAATACAACATTATTAAAAACATCGTCATGATATTTAAAGAACTTTGGTTCAAAACTAACACACACACACAACTATCTACATTGAAAAAAAATTTTGATCCCTCAGTCACGTGTGTTGACTACCTACACCTTCCTGTCAAACATCCATACAAACCTGGTAGATTCTGAAAAATATGACTATAGTATAGGTACAAAGACATGGATGGACAGACGAACGTGATAAAAACAGGGCCTTCACTATTGTCAAAATGGCTACAAACCCCTATAATTGCTACAAGTTTGTGCTTATAGTGGTCGTGAAGACGTTTCCCCAATTTGATCTTTATTTTTATTCATAATAATTACAATAGGAATGCAGATACATGTGTTTTAATAAATTCTAATATTTTTACATATAAAAGAACAAGCCGTTAAAATAATGTCTTATCATCTAACTTTTAAAATATCATAATAGAAATAAGAAATAATGTTAATCACTTTTCAAACTACTATAATTAATGCGCTATTTGACTCCTTTTACTTGTATTTAAGTTTATAAATAATCTGTTGAATTGACTATCCGCTCCCTACTGTACGTAAGTATCTAATTCTTAATCCCAGATTCATAAAATGTAAATTTTAGTATCTTTAAATGTTTGTTTCTTGCTTGTGCCGATTATTATGAAATTTCGTATTATGTGTTTTAGAGAACAGTAATTAATACATGATATTTTTTGCCAGAAAATGTCTTTGTTATTGCAAAACAGGAGTTCGACGTTTACTTTACCAAAATCCGTTTTGTTTGTCTTTCATAAAACGTAATTTCCTAAATCTGTTTTGACTGAACTGGCCACGAACTTGGGCTTAGCGACGGGCGACGCGACGACTCGCAGCATGATTTCTTTACTACATCTGTTTATGTCGCTCGTGGCGTCGCGCTTTGCTGCAGCTCATAGCGACCAGGTCGTGACCGGACCGTTAGAGTTTCGCTAGTCTAAAACAAAACAAACAATATTATTGTGATGATATGAACGATCGCATACGTATCCAAAAACCAGCAAAACGTATCTCTCATATACCTACGTAATCCAATAAATTTCAGTTACAACCTATTTAATTTGAATTGTCCCTATATTTACTTACAAAGCCGTGATAATATAATTGTAAATATTTCTGAATTCGACTTATCATTTTCTAAATATTTTTTATAATATTTCCCCTAGTGTTTACATAAAGTGACGAAGTTTAACGCACAATAGAGTGCATAATATAAGGTAACCTATATAACGAATAACTAAGCCCCCACCCAAGTGGCCGTTATCACTTATCAGTAGTTTGTGGACACAGATGTGTTCCCACTGTTCTCAGGCATCTTACATGGACAACGCTTGACGCTACTTGAACGTTGCCGTCAAGGACTAAATGTATCTTCATATCAAATTGAGATGGTCATGGCGTTCTACTGTTAGGAACTTTTGGTTATTTCAATAAAGACTGCTGCAATTGGATATAGATTCTACACTCCGGGTGTGTCGGAAAGGGTGAATTGATCTGTCTGTTGAATTTCAAGTGACATATTGCAATAATTTTTAAACTTAATATCTTATTTTTCTATATTTTACTATATTTTTTAAAAGTTTAGTGCGTCGCCTAGTACTTCTGAAAAAGATAAGGCCGCCCTATGTCCAATCTGTATTGTATCTATGATTAAATACCCAGTTTTTAATTGATGATTGAACAACAATAAAGTGTTTGTCATTCATTCATCTTTTCATAAACAATCAATTAATTTACGTACTGTAGAATTTCTTTGAATAATTTAGATTTTGACTTAATATAGAGAAATAATTGAAATTGTAATGTCAATATGAGAAAAATTAATTCGGATTATTTCATATTTAATTTGGAGTTTTCTTTTATAATTTACCGTAATTCGATATAATAGGTTGGGGAAAAAGTTTTTTCGCATATAGTATGTATGAACTTGTAATAAGATCTCTTTGGCTATACCATTTGTATCTGGCTGGTTTTGGTATCATTAAAAAGTTTTAACTTTAAAGAAGACAATCCCAAATTTAAATTAGGAAAATGTGTGATTTTCATTTGTTTTTCTTATTGTTAAAATTAGTGAATTTAATGAAGAAATTCGATACATTTTAAAAATTTACTACAAAAAAGGTAAAAATACAACAAGCCGCGAAAAAAAATTGTGATGTTTATGGACCTAATGTAGTATCTGTGAGAGTAGCGCAAATTTGGTTTAAGTGTTTTCAATCCGAAAATTTTGATATCAAAGATGAACGTCGCTCTGGTCGCACTGTTACGGACAAAATTGATGCCATTTTTTAAAAAGTGGAGCAAGATCGGCATATTAGTAGTTACGATGTAGCTGGAGAACTGGGAATTGACCACAAAACGGTTTTGGCGCATTTGAAAAAAGCTGGGTACACAAAAAAGCTCGATATTTGGGTGCCTCATTAGCTCACTGAAAGAAAGCTAATAACCGTGTACTCATTTATGATTCTTTATTACGACGTAAAGAAACCGAACCATTTTTGAAGAAGCTGATAACTCGTGATGAAAAGTGGATCACGTACGACAAGAACGTGCGAAAAAGATCGTGGTCAAAGGCCGGTCAGGCTTCACAGACTGTGGCGAAACCCGGGTTAACTCGCAACAAGGTGATGCGGTGTGTATGGTAGGATTGGAAGGGCATTATTCATTATGCGCTGTTACCGCCAGGCAGGACCATCGATTCTGAGCTGTACTGCGAACAAGTGATGAGATTAAACCAAAAAGTTGAGAGAAAGCGGCTGGAATTAATCAACAGAAGGGGTGTAGTTTTTCACCATGATAACGCTAGACCTCACACATCTTTAGCCACTCAGCAAAAATTACGTGAGTTTGGCTGGGAGGTGTTAATGCATCCGCCGTACAGTCCTGACCTTGCACCTTCAGATTTCCACCTGTTTCGGTCTCTGCAGAATTCCTTAGGCAGTGTCACGTTAACATCACGAGAGGACTGCCAAAACCACTTGTCGCAGTTTTTTGATCAGAAGCCCCAAAATTTTTATATCAATAGGATCACTTCCCTACCTACAAGATGGCAAAAAGTTATCCAACAAAATGGCACCTACATACTTTAGTCAAATGTAAATAAACTTTATAAAAAAACCTTTTGAATTTTTATATAAAATGCGAAGAAACTTTTTCCCCAACCTAATATGTATCCGCCAACTTTAACGTTTACATATTTTGGTCCTTCGAGCCGAACTTTTTGTACGGTAAAGTAAAATAAATTCAGTATCTGCTTGGCACAGTGCACTCAAGAGTTCTGTAGAGATGATAAACGTTCCCTAGTCTCTTATTTGACTACGGAACCACAAAAAAGTATTAAATCGAAAATACTCCAGATCTAAAAAACCACTACGACTATTGTGCAATACTATTCTTGTTGAAAGTATTCTTAAAACTACAGTTAATTTTTCAATTTTCCACCTCATAGTTTAAAAGTTATAGGAGAGACCTAGTTTTCTCGACTGGGAATAAACATCTCGCTATCTATTTATATTATACAACTTAGAACTTTTTTGTAAAGTTGTTGAGAAATAAATAATACCTTCGTGTTCGTAATTCATGTTGAAGCGAAATAAGTTTACAATTTTGGCGTAAACTCCTGTATTCATGTAAATAATATACTCCGCTTCCGGGATGTGGACGCGAATTGGATTGCATTCGTGGAATTGTTGCGCTTATCGCACACAAACAGGGCGCATCTGTACAGACATTCGCCACGCCTTATTATCTGTTATTGTATTTTTGCACCCACCCTTAGATTTATTGGAAAATAATCTGTAAATTTATATAGGTTTCATGGCATTGTTTGGCTTCTTGTACGCAGTGCCGTAAATAGGGCGGTGCCACCGGTGCTCAGGCACAGGGCGTAGACTCTGCGGGGGCCCAAGAATGGCCAGACCAGGCAGGGCTATTATTTGTTCGGTTTACCCCTGATAAGTTCCCGCTGCGCCCCTAATGCTCGATTCCAACACATACGTACCTACATGCCAGTATTATCAAAAACGTCTGACAAATTTTAAACTTTAAAAATTAAAAAAAACAGGTTGTTCTTCCAAAATATTAGATAATTGGTCCACCAACCAAGGTCCTTGTGCGTTATTTTATCACTCTGAATGAAATAAAGTAGGTCTATACATAGCATTGCTCTAGCTAGGGTATCTATAATATCTAAAAAAACAAGGGCGCAGTTATAGAAGCTCGCATAGCACGCAGAAAATGCTATTTACGGCACTTCTTGTATGTTTATTAATTTTTCACAGATTTGAATCATAAACAGATTATTGTTTAGTATTTTTTACCTACCTTTGACAACGGGGATTAAAGTCAGAAAGTTTTTATGACGGAAAATGCGATCGTTGACAAGGGTAGTTGTGTGCGTCGATTGTTATACAAATAATGGTATAATAAATGCACTGAAAATGTAAAAGACAGTTATGACGTTATATTTTCATAAGGGTTCAGTAGTGACGGCCTCTGTGGTTGAGCGGGCTAAGCCTTTGTCGGCTTACCTCACTACAATGCAGAGGCTCCGGGTTCGATTCTTGGTAAATTTCGGGAACGTATTTTCTTCGTTATTTACTATGGTCTGGGTGTCTGGGATCGACCCCAGAGTGGTCCGTTGTATATTACCCATAACACAAGCGTAACTTGCTTAATTTGGGGATATACAGTGTGTGTTTGTCTGCCGATTTATTATTATATTATTATTATTTATTTTGCCAAAAATAACTACTGAATCCTAAAAAATAAATAAATACCTAGTTTACGTAGGGTATGCTTCTAAATGTCTATACAAATATTTTCATAGAACTACAGCCTGCACGAACATTTATCAGTACCTTTCAAAAATGGTAGTAATCGAAACCGTGACTTCTATGTCGAAAAGATACGGAGGCTTATTAATTAAAATACAAAGGTTTACGCGCATGCAAAACCATTTAGTCATTAACATGCCTATTATTTACATTCCAATTTGGTTTACCAATTTACATGAAAATGCCGGGTCAAGTTGTATTTATAACATTTGGTCTGTTTAGAGCAGATTTAGAGAAATAATGGATAAAAATTGGATTTTGAAAGGCAACATTATGTTTTTGTAGAAACCAATCGGATAAAAGACGTTGAACGTAAAGTTTGTTTTTAACATAGGCCATAAATCCTTAAAAAGTATTTAATCGAAAATATAGTAGTATTGTAGTAGTAAAGATATTTTTGTAGTTAAGTTGAATTTAGTTGTTTGATCGACAAACATATATAAAGGTTTACATAAAATAATACACCTTTTTCAATTATTAACTTTTAAGTTTAAAAACAAACCCTCACATTATGTTGGAATTGTACTGTATTTCATCCAAAAATTTATGGGAATATTATTGCCCTTATTTGTATGTAAAATTACTATACTTGATAACGATACTTTCGACATCACCCTTTTTGAAATCGATAGATAATAATTAAATTCCCAGGGGTTTCTGGCCAGGTGTCTTACTTGTAATGCCGCATATTTGTACATCATTTGGTTTCATGATAAAATAATCTCGAGTGCCAGAATAATGATGTTACGAGGCATCCATCGGCCACCATCTCGTGTTTTACAACGCCATTAATTGTTTTATGGCTGTTGTTACATTGACTGTAAAGATAACTGCGGTTTAAGACGAGGGGATGTTTATAAGATTTCAGTTCTTGACGACAGAAGACGAGTTAGTAATTTTAGATTCGTCCAAAAGGATGAGTATTTCTTTTTGATGTAGTGTGTATTACAAAACAAAGTTTTCGAACAAAATCAGTTTATTTTTTCTTTGTGTATGTCATTAATTGTTTATTTAAAAACAATCAATAGACAGTACAAAAAAATTCAGACTTTCATATTGTTACGAATTTGTAGGGGATTTGTAGCATGTAAATTCGAAAATGCCGTTGGAATTATCACAAAGTTTATTAGAAGTACACACACGTAATTCACAGTTCTTACAAGTATAGCTGAATACAAACCAAACCGTAGTTCAGAAAATCGTTATCACATAAATCGCGCAAGTTCGACGTTATAAGATACTCACTCCGAAAGTACACTAGGTAACGCCTTGTTCGCATTCAGAACATGACTGGCGCATTTCCTGACTGACCGACCCTCATCCATTTGTAAATTACACTTGTCCTCCTAGCAAAATGCCGCCCACTAGTTCTTGAAATCGTTAAATGGTCAGCTCAATGGCTTCCAAGAATTCGCATGAAATACCAACAGAGGAAAGAAGGTTTTATGACGTTTTACGGTGGGGTGAACAAATATATTAGCGCGAACAATAGATAACTCAAATTCAAAGGGGTAATAAGACACTTATAAAGGATTAGTATCGGCTTGCAACAATATAAAGACCTTTTATGAAAAATAATAGACGAACCTTAAAAATCTAACTTTAGAAGTAGGAGAAAGAGGGGCAATGGCGCTCACTGAGTAATGCCGCTCACAAGTATAACTTGCCAAACTTAGTGTGTTGGATTACGGGACAAAGGTTGATAGGTGTTGATAGGCGTGGGGGTATGATACGAGACCAAACAGTAACTAATTTTGCAAATCCGCTAGCAGCAAGAGAAAGAAAAGTAAATCTGCTTATTTTTGGTCCCGCTACGAAATTTTTTGTCTGAACGTTTTTACTGGTAACTTCAATATTTGAATGTTTTATTTATTGTTAATACTATTAATTTAAATAATTATTTGTTGTAATAATAATTAGTAATAATCAATTAATTAATAGTAATAATTAATTAATAAATTAGTATATATTTCATTACTTTGTATCATACACATAGTTTTTGGCGTCAACATGCTTTTATAGGAGCAGTATTACTCATACTCGGGTAATGGCGCCCAAGAACGCCTTGGTTTTTTTTGTTGTTTAGTTATCGATTCTTAAGGACAATTTCATACGTTTCGTGTTAAAGATATTGATTACTGAATATATGAACAATTGTATTATTTTGTCCCACTTTTAATATAAAGTTATTCAGAATAAGTATAAAAGGTTTTCCTTTAGTGAATGGCTTTCCCCCTGCTTCTCCGAAATTAGGTATTTTTTTATTAAACTGTAAGTATTATTGACTGAAAATAACAGTAACTTCTAAAATAATAATCCAAAACTAGTTTTTGTGGCGTTATTACCAATGATGTACTTGGCATTTTTTTGTTACATGCTGTTTATTATATTCAAGTAAATAAATAAATAAAGAGGTATATGTCTGCTTTGGGTTATGGCTTAGGAAACGTTGCATGAAAGTCTAAGTTAATAGACGCCAATGGCAACAAACTGTCCAAATCGCGATACTCTTGCAAATTTATGTTGGGTTGCAAGTTCTGTGGGCGGTTGCGTCGGCACAGCACTGAGGGGCAGAAATAGCGTGGGCGGGCGCGTCACAGATGACAGCTATCTGCTCTGTTTATAACTTCCTCAGCCAATGGCCTCCTGGCGCATTGGGATACCAATTCCAAATCAAATGTTATGCAAAGTAATAAGTAGTATGTTTTATAAAACCGGTTAGTTTTTATTTTAATTATTTATTCCATAAAGGTTAACACCAGTTCTGCATTATGTATCTATATTACAATAAATCTGTAAATGGTTCGAGTTTGTACGCGTTTAAAAATGAGAAAAGGTAGGGGGGATAATTCGGACCAGGAGATTCCGAATATTTGGATATAATATAATATTTTTTATTTTGGTATTTTCGTCTGTCTGTCTTTCTGTCTATCATACAATCACGTGGAAACTACCGAACGGATTTAAATGAAACTTGAAACAGATCAACCTCATATATTGCAGGAGTCCGGTGCAGCTTGGAAATGGGGCGGGTCTAACCTCTGCTGGTGAAGTTGGTCACTCTGCATTCATGGGTGACCAAAGCTTGATCCGCGGATGGTCATGAGAGTAACTATGTTCTTGACCTCATTTCCTTCTAACACAAGCGCGGGCAATGGGACGCAGGTTAGGCTTAGCGAGGTATTTGGGAACAACTTTACCTGAGTCCACGCACACACTGCGCGGTGCTTCTCGCCGCGGTTAGTGCTCGGTCCCATGAATTGGACTCATATCCCGGGGCGTAACTTAGAATACTTTTTATCCCAATAAATAACATTTTTTCTGCGGGATAGACGAAAATATCGAAAAAGATAGCGCTGCGATTGCATTTTTTTCAAAACTACAGAACGTATATGAAAGAAACTCGACACAGAGAGATGACTTACATCCCGAATTAATACTTAGGATAGTTTTTATCCCGACAAATGATGTCGTTTGCGTAGAATAGACGGATTAGCTAAATAGATGGCGCTGCAATCTCTTTTTTTTCAATTTACTACCAAATAACTACGTTGTCATAAAGAACATGTCATTCGTTGTATTATTTCAAATCAAGTTGGCTTCAACTCATCTCCATATTTTGCTGGGCAGCTGTTTAGATATATGGATTTAGTTTCTTTGTTATTGTAGTGAATTGAAAAAGAAACAGTAAAGTTTTGTGTCTAATATATGTACGTACCGAAACTTATGACGCCTGCACACACTTCATCCTGTTATGATAATTATTTAACGGTGCAGGCTGTCAAACTTTGGAATATGCTGCCTCTTACTGTCAGAGGCCAAATCATTACCAATATTTAGAAATTTGCTCAGAAAACACTATTTGTCCACAAATAGCTATGTCTGATTAACAGAATATAATCATGCTAATACATTTATTATAATAACTTATGTATTATTGTATATATAAGCCTATGTATATATGTATGTATTTATATATTCATTTCTTAAACTAGTTTGAGTATTTATGTATCTATTGCCTTTTTCCTGCACCACCTATATCGCCTGATTCATTTTTTTTTTCATTTAGGTTGCCTGGAAGAGATCGTTTTGAGCAATAAGGCCGCCTGTTGTATTGCCTAGAAAAATATTGTAAATATGGTCTGTTTTTGTAATTGTATATTTTGGTGTGCAATAAAGTGTTATCTCTCTCTCTCTCTCTCTAAAATATATATATATATATAACCTAATTAAACACAAAAAAACCCTCGCACCTCGCCCTGTGACAATAATTACGGATATCAGTATGATCGTAAGCGAGAAAAAATAATGATTTGTTTAAGTGACGGTCTCTGTAGTCTAACAGTCTTATCCTTTTCCTGCTTAGTTCACAGAAACATAGTCTTCGGTTTCGATTCCTTGCAAAGTAAATTGCGTAAAAGAACTTTCCAATGTTTAGTCTGGTCTGGGTATCTGGGATTGGCCCCGAAATTGTAGATTGTACATTATCTATAAAATAAACGTATCTTACTTAGCTTGTGAATAGGCAATATATACGTATGTCTGCCCAAACAGGACCTTTGTGTTTCAGTAAACTATATAGGCGCATCTACACATAAACCATAGTTCTCGTCTTAGTTCAAAACTTACTTTAACTCTCTGTACTCACCAAATCTGTGGTCCAAATATATCTAAAAGGTAATGAAATATGTTCGACGGAAACTAATACAATAACCAATACTCTGAGTTTTAATTACCTGGACTAAAATGACAGCTACGATCGACTTTTTTTTATGTTGCACGCTTGGAGCAACTTACCAGTGTGAATTGAATCCTATAGAAATTCTGTAGGACTCAACTCACGCTGGTGAGTTATTTCAACTCACACAACTCACTTATGAATCAAAAAAAAGGTCGACCGCAACTGTCATTTTAGTCCAGGTAATTAGAAATCAGAGTATAGGAGCCGTTGGGTCAATCGCTTTAGCAGTACATCGATTTCTATCTATATGCACTGAAATACATACCTATACATATACATCTTGATAGGCTGCCTTCAAAGCAGCAACTCCAATTTGAAAGCAAAAAACTAACAAAAATGACAGTCCATTGATTTGGGCACTTAGGATCGATTCAGTATAATAAATTATAACAGCGGCGCTTTAACATCCCACTGCTTGTCTGACGCTGAATTTGCCCATTACCATTATTTATATATATATTATCCGTTTGGCAAATTTCACATTGCTAGTCTAGATGTACATTGTTCATACAGGTTTGCTCATGTTATTTCGTACCGTCACTTTAGTATTGTTACAACTTAGTCTTCGACAAAGACAATTTCCACGTACAGTCTGTAAAGCACATTTTATTACCTATCAGCATTTGATCTAATTGTAATCCTTTTATGATCGGCTTCTTTTTGTTTACTTATTATTGGCATACGTTTCCAGTATTATGGAGAACAGTCTATTGTTCTATTGTACTCGTTTACGGCCGCTGCAGGCTGCATCATTAGCCAGGTGTTACGGATTAAGTATAAGCTGATTCTAGGAAATTTGTCGACGATACGGGCGGGGCACATTTGCATTTGTGCAATATAAAACGATGGCCTGATTGAGAGAGGAGGTCAGTTGAGCGAGAACCACGATCAAGACGTGACGTGTGTACATTCGGGAATCTAATATTGACGGACTTTGCGCGATTTATTGAATTACGACCTTCTGCATTACGTTTGGATTTGTTGTGTTCGGTTATATTTGTGTCTGTGTTATACGTGTTCGTATAGTTCTAATAAACTCTATAATAATTCTAACGGCATTTTAATTCGAGTCCCGCTAACTCGTAACAGTATGTTGTAATTAAATGTAATAAATTCTAAAATAATTATTCCTCAAAATTAGGTAAATAATACTCGCTAACAACTGCAACGCAGTATTGTATTAGGTACTGAAGCTGACAGCAATTGTTTGCGATACCATGTTGTTTTCTGTACACTTATGTTAATAGCTTTTAATAAAAAAATATAAAAAAATATGCATATTTGGTCAGAAAAACTACCTAAGCGGTACATAATAATTCCTGAACCAAGATTCCAATCCAGGTTAGTGGAATAAGATGCGAGTGCGCCAGGCACTAAACTACCACTGTTTTTTCTATAATAATAGGTTGGGGAAAAAGTCTTTTCGCATATAGTATGTATGCACTTGTAATAAAATTTCTTTGGCTATACCATTTGTATCTGGCTTGTTTTGGTATAATTAAAAAGTTTTAATTTTAAAGAAGACAATTCCAAATTCGAATTTGAAAAATGTGTGATTTTCATTTGTTTTTCTCATTGTTAAAATGACTGAATCTAATGAAGAAACTCGATACATTTTAAAATTTTACTACAAAAAAGGTAAAAATAAAACCCATGCCGCGAAAAAAAATTGTGATGTTTATGGACCTAATGCAGTATCTGTGAGAGAAGCGCAAATCTGGTTTAAGCGTTTTCAATACGAAAATTTTGATACCAAAGATGCACGTCGCTCTGGTCGCCCTGTTACGGACAAAATTAATGCCATTGTTGAAAAAGTGGAGCGAGATCGGCATATTTGTAGTTACGATGTAACTGGAGAACTGGGAATTGACCACAAAACGGTTATGGCGCATTTGAAAAAAGCTGGGTACACAAAAAAGCTGCGAAAAACTGATGAGATTAAAGCAAAAAGTGGAGAGAAAGCGGCCGGAATTAATCAACAGAAGCGGTGTGGTATTACACCATGATAACGCTAGACCTCACACATCTTTAGACACTCAGCAAAGGAGGTGTTAATGCATCCGCCGTATAGTCCTGACCTTGCACCTTCAGATTTTCACCTGTTTCGGTCTCTGCAGAATTCCTTAGGCAGTGTCAGGTTAACATCACGAGAGGACTGCCAAAACCACTTGTCGCAGTTTTTTGATCAGAAGCCCCAAAACTTTTATAGCAATGGGATCACGTCCCTACCTACAAGATGGCAAAAAGTTATCTAACAAAATGGCACCTACATACTTTAGTGAAATGTAAATAAACTTTATAAAAAAAACCTTTTGAATTTTTATATAAAATGCGAAGAAACTTTTTCCCCAATCTAATATTAGATGTCTTCAAGTCTCGCGTTAACGGGTAGGTATCTTCTAGGTAAATGTGCTCCATCTTTTTCGACCTGATTTCAGGTGCAATGTCGATTAAACGCGAACATATAGGTACCAAAAAGAAATTACCATAGATTTATATTTTAGTCACTACCCAAAATTTATCGATCCTTCGCCAAACAAATTTTTGCTTACAAAGCTAACAGGCTATCTGAAACTATGTTTATAGTTGTTAACCATAAGTTTAAGTAATTACTCTACTGTTTCTTTGAATTACTACGTGCTACTATTGTAGGAACAATACCAAACATAGTCGTAAGTACGTGTTTCTCTATTTCAAGGTTAAAATATGTTGTGGTCCATACATTAAATATTGGATTAAGTCGAATTTTAAATTATACATTTAAACTGTTAATATTAGCTTAAAACGTGTCCTTGATTTTCCTAGTTGATTTTATTCAACCGCATGCTTGAATTATAAAAATTAAATTAAAAAAATAATTATCCAACGTGTATTAATTAAATATTGAAAAAAAAAATATGCTGAGTTGTAGACTAATTAATAATATTGTAAGAAAAACGGTTCGAAATTGCTCTGTAATGTATTGACATGTGAAGAACTGAAAAAAAATTGTTCTAGTACCTAATTATAATAGATATAAATAACAAAATATATTGTGTTATTAATATGTTGAGTTGCTTTCTGGCTAGTTTCCCTATTATAATAATTAATAATAATTCATTTATTTCAGAAATTGAGCATTTCCATATTATATAGTTTTATATTTTGTTATGTTCTTCCAACATTAAGAAAGGTAGGTGGCAGGCATCATAATATAAATACGTTTAATCTAATAGAATTATAGATACTGTATGACCAAGTGAATATGTGTTCTTAAAGTTAATAATTAATAAGTTAATATACCCTGAAAAATCACCTCATATTTAAAAAAAACTTTTAACTGGTCTAGTTCGAATTTCTTCCTACCTATTTTTAAAATTCTATTTACTTTAAAGATAGGTTGGAAGTAAGTTTACTTAATTTTTTCAGAATATTCAACTTAATACATACTTAATCAAAAGTACCTTCCCGATAAGTGACAGTAATTTGGGACCAATATATTATGTATAATATACCCTTTTTTATTTACTTCTATTTTTTAATATAGCTTAATTTCTAATATATTTTAAGTTTACATTGTATTTTAAAACGAAAAGTAAATTAATAAATCTATAATTTAAAAATAAAGATACATGATGTCATAATTTTTACGACTCAAATATCATTATGAAAAAAGAGTATATTTTTTAAAACTTGCCTATAATATCTCTGGGGCAGATGTGAACTGAAAATTTAAACTACATATTAAAAACATCTTGTCGAATTGTCTCTGCACTACGACGTGGGGTTGTTCAAGAAGTGCGTAGAAAATTTCTTTAAGGTCGGCAATGCTCCTGATGTTGCATATGTCCGTAGGCAACGCTAACCACTTTGTTTCGGGTGAGCCACCTGCCTGTTTGCCTGGTACAGGCAATGAAAAATAATCCATACCTAGAAAGACGAATAAACGAATATGAATATTTTATAAGAATTCTGTTATTGGTAAAATGGCTATGGTGCCTAAAATCAATACAAAGATATTTCATTGCTTAATATAATTTATTAGTTATTTTGAAGTTTTAATGTTAACTATTAGATTAGGAAGCAAGTTTATAAAGACGCACTTCGCAAGAAATAATAAACAAATGCTCTTAATTGCCTTTTCAGCTAAAGCATACCATTTGTAAAGTAATTTAATAGCTATGGATATGTATGTTCAAAACATTCGTTCAGTATTACTAAGCGTGGAAGAATAATAAAGTATGCTATTATCCCAGGAAAAACCATAACTTTCTATATCCTACGTGGCTAGATAAAGATCTAGCCACGTAGGATATAGAAAGTTATGGTTTTTAAAAATCAGCTGTGCCTTTGCACAGCTGATTTTTATCTCGCTGTTTGAAGTTTTACAGTTTAAAATAGCAATTCAATTGAGTTCAATAGAAAGTCATTAAAGAACGTCATGAATTTTCAAGATCTGTCTAATGACACTGAAATATAATATATCCATGTGTAAAACCATATAAAATGTAGTCTAGACTCGATAGGAAGACATGTCTTCCTATCAAATTTCATCCATATACACCCAGTAGTTTCTATGAAAATGACTGTTTCATACAAAAACAAACGGACGGACGTACATGTCGATGCATAAATTCGCGAACTCGTCTGCGAGCTGTAACTGTAACCGAGCGGATATAGTAACGTGCTCTTATGTGTACGCGGACATTGATCTTCGCTTTGTCGGCTCTACACCCTATGATTTTTGGTTACATTATGAAAACGAACGATAAAACGTGTTTGAAAGTAACTAAGCTTCTGCAACGGCTATGGTTACAGCTCGCATGTGAGTACGCAGCCTAAATGTTCCGTTTTTGCCCAATGTCTACTTACGGATTCTTCTGAAACATAAAAATTTGCTACTTTATAACTGATTTTCGCACCCCAGCCCTGGGTTTAAAACATATTTTCGTTTTATTTTCCCTGTTCAATGTTTGACCAAATTGTGAAGCCTTGTTAGTATGTATGTCCACAATGATTTTTCAGTAATTTTGTTGTGCAAGTGTCTTCGTTGTTGTCGTGAGCAAGTTTAAAATTTAAGCAGATTAAATTTAATAACTTTTCATGTAGGATGTGATGTGATCAATTTGTATTTTTTTATAGTTTTATTATGTATTTATAATAATCATTTTTCTCCTTAGACATCTATTAGGTATTATGGATTGAAACTAAGATAGTCATTACTAAATTAGTAATAGATAAATGAGAAAGTGAATTTTGTTTCAATAATACTCTTTATATTCTCCAAAAAAATACAAAAGTATCGGTTACCAGAAGATAATTATGTTATAATTTAGGTACCTATCTAAATATGTTTTCTTAGTCTATAGAGTAAATACCATAAGTACTTGTTGGTATGTAATTGACTGGTTTCATAGATAGATAATAGCTTATTTCTTACCAAAATATACAATTATTAAGTACAAAGAATGCATATTTACAGTATTTTCTTGGCTAATCAATAGGTGGTCTTATGGCTAAAGGCGGCTTATTCCGGGCCATCTAACTTAATGGAATTAAACTTTTAGTGGTTTTCATATCAAAACCGTAGGGAAGAATGATTAGAGGCGCCCTCTAGTATGGTGGGATTTTCGAGCTTTTCAGTTATATCTTTTACTAGCTGCGCCCTGCGGTTTCACCCGCGTGGTGATGGGAAGTCGTTACATTTCGGATTATTAACACTATATCTTTATAAAGTATAGCCTATGTGTTATTCTGGTGTGTAAGCTATATTATTGTAAAGTTTCATCAAAATCCATTCAGTAGGTTTTACGTGAAAGAGTAACAAACATACATATACATTCTTACAAACTTTCGCGATTATAATATTAGTAGGATTGGGCGAATATCATTCTTTGTAGCTATTCTTCTTTCATAGTATAAACGATATGAGTTTATTTAATGTTATTAGACATTGTTTCTTGCGTTATAAAGTTAAATCTGCTTAAAGTATTGCAGTGTCTCAACAATCAGTGCAAACTTCTTAAGTATCTACTTCAAATAGCAATTAAAATAGCTGTTAATTTACTATCTGTGATTGTCAGTAGCTAAGAGTATGTTACTAACCAGATGGTAACGCGTGGTAGGTCCAAAGGCACTTTACAAAATAAGCTCCACATTTAAGTTGTTATTCCTATAATTGTTATAAAAGCTCTTGAAAATAATAAATAAGTATGCAGTAAGTTTTAATTTCACATAAATAGAAGCGTAGAGTAATAAAATTCTCAACGTGTACGAGAACTAGTTCTAACTAATAAACAAGGAAACCGCTGCAAGTTCGCCGAACTAAAAGATGATTATTCCCTCTCAAATTGCTTCCCGAGAGTAATCCGTTAGAAATCGATCGACTTTTAGTGGCATGTCAGTGTTTGAAGAAAAACATAATTTATTGTCAGCGTTCACGTTAAGATCGCGAAGAAACCCGAACACGACATTAGAAAATAAAAAAGTAATAAAATCAGAGAAGTTTACGAGCGTAAAATGACGTGAGGCTCCGCCATCGGCTCTTTGGCTGTTTACAAATTTTACATGCGCCCGCGACGCGCCACCAGACGAGTGCTCCAAACTCATACACACAAAGGGTAACTCGTAATTTATATTCTTTATAGTCGTCGCTTGATGGGTTTACTTACCTAGTAATTATCGGGCGCGAGCCCAAAGCAAAGGCAATTTGAGCGGTGTCGAAGCGCGGTGCGCGGCCACTTGACTGCTTTTTTCATATTGTTTAAGTAAATATATTTTTTTATTCTATTTGGTTCACAGAATATTAATTTATTCCTCGTCCTATGTTAAATAATTCTTGCAAAGCTAATACTATTACTCGGCACATTGACTTTGTCCGCACAATTTTCGATAAATATTACTTTGCTGGTATTGGTACACTTATTACGAGATGAACGTTTTATTATATGTATTTACATCTGCAGATACCAAGGTACCTCTCTGGCAAATCTTTATATATTAATCATCAATATATAATATTATATTCAATTGCCGTTTTCATTATTCTAAATATTACGGTATATTTTTCAGTCATATGATTCTACTACGTACGTCCCTATACAATAAAATTCATAGCAAAAGAATAAAAAAGAATAGCATTTACATCATTAGCGAAACAAGTGATCTCAATATTCTTTAAAATCTAGAAGTCGCATAATGCTTTCAAACCTTGACTAAAAACGCTAAAAACGCGATAAAGTGTATAAACAGCATTTTCCTCGCATAATTTACAATAGTTTCGTGGGACAAAGCATAATACTTTTCAACAAAATCCCAGAAAACGTTCAACAGCTTTCAAGAATCAAATTTAAAAAATTGGTAAAGCAACGTTTGTGCGAGAAAGCTTTATACGACGAAAGATTTTTTAGATGATCGCACCGATTGTGTATAATGCGATCGCTACCAAACTTTATCAGTAATCCCTATTAATATTATATATGCAAAAGTAGCGCTGTCTGTCTGTCTGTCTCTCTGTCTGTCTGTTCCGTTTTCACGGAAAAACTACTGGACCGATTTAGCTTAAGCTCAGTATATATATATATATATATATATATATATATATATATATATATATATATATATTCGATGCCGAGAATGAACATAGGATACTTTTTATCATGAAAAATGGGATAGTTTTCGGGATAAAAATGTACTCATATTTGTCTGTTTGTTGTTATGCTTTTACTGTAAAAGTACTGGATCGATTTGGCTGAAAATCGGTATATATTTAATTTTAATATCGAGGGTGGACAAGGGATACTTTTTATCCCGAATAATGGGATAGATTTATGTAAAGGTTATCTCAAAAAGTAAGATAGGTTTTTGTGATTTGCCATTTACGTCATTTTGGTCATTTGGGTCATCTTTGTCCTTTTTGTCCTTTTTGACCTTTTTGTCCTTTTTGGCCTTTTTAACCCTTTTGACCTTTTTGTCCTTTTTGGCCTTTTTGTCCTTTTTGGCTTTGTCGGGAGATGGGATAGTTTGCGATATAAAATGTAATTAATCTTCCGGTGCAAATAGCACTCACATAAACATTTAGTACAATGTGACCTGTATTAACGCCTGCTCTTTAAACAAGAGGCCGGCACTAGAGTTTGACCCGCGGGTTAAACTCTAGTCATTCATAAATTAATTTGTTTAACCTGGTATTGGTATAAACTACACTTAAACAAAGACGAATAATAATTATTATTACGAAGTAAAGATATGTTGCTAGGAAGTTTGTTGCGCCGCTTCTTCTCTGTTAACAGTACCTAACTAAAATTCTAAAATTGCTTTAGAAGCGGTGGTAGGCTCATGAGTTTCAATAAGTAATTTGTAAGATTCCATTTTGAAATAAATACGTTCATTTTCATTAGTCTATTAAACCTTTACCCTTAGCGAAAGACATACTTATCAGCATACTTAGGGATTGTACCCATACGATGTGATCCGTTCAGGGGGGAGGGGGTCTTCAAAATACCACGCTTGGTCACATCTTGGGGGGGTGGTTTAGGTTTTCGTTACGTACTAAATATCCTCCAGGGAAATCACGCGCTTTTCGTGCTATTTAAATATGGCGCACACCATTTAGCGCTTTTTAAACGATATGCAAACAACCTTTCGGTGGCAACACTGAAATTAAAATTAAGACACCCTAGAAAGTAACTGTTTTTGGGATTTTACCATACATTAATACAACATTGCGAAGTTACGTTCTATTGACTTTCTTAAGTGTCAAATCGGGCTCTTATTTTGTGTTTATTATAAAGACAAATATGAGCCAAATTATTACTTTTATTAACTTTCTGTTTGCAAAAAATGATTTAAAACAATATTTATGAATTACTACGCGAAAACTAGAGGGGATGGGTGTCTTGGTATATTATGCTACGGGTGTGTCACGTAGTATGGGTACGTTCCCTTATGTACTTTAATGTCACTGATGTGAGTGCTTATTTTAGTCCTTTTCAATTTCTTAACCGATATTTTTTCGTTAATAGGGGTGGCGGATGCATGCCCCGCACTCGCATAAAGCGACCTATGAATGCGTTTATGGTGTTCGCACAAGCTATGCGCAGGCGCCTGTCTGAGCAAAGGCCGTCACTTCACAACGCTGAACTAAGTAAATCACTTGGAACGATGTGGAAGTAAGTATTATTATTTATTACACGTAAACTGCAACAGATATTCTTTTATTATAAATCTAGAAAAGTGTATAGAATAGATACTGCTTAGGTAGATTTTTTTTTCATGGGAGCGATTTCATTACAGACCAATGGCGTGGACTTTATACAATACAATTCCCCATAACCTACATTTAAAAAACTAGCAATTAGCGCCCAAAAGGTCGAAAGAGCCATGAATTTATTGGTGCTTACGTTTTTTATTCGTGCATATATTATTACTAATAAATGTTAATAAGAAAATATATCGCGAGTAATAGACGTTTTTATTTAGAAGTGTAATATATATTTACAAAAATGATTCAGTATGCTGTGGTTCGCCATTATGGCCTGCATGTTTATTATAGTTTTTTTATTTTAATTTGTTTATTGTGTTGTTGTTCACGTATTTTACTCAGTTCTATGTTCATTGCAGTGAGTTTTATTTGGCAAAATGGCTTTTATTCATTTGGAATGTTGTTCCACTGACTACCTACTTGCTTAACCGAGAAACTGCCTTTTCCAAGCTTAGTTTTGAAAACAAAACAAGAAGCGAGATGGCTCTTTTAAATATTTTCTCGCTCTCTCTCTATTTTAAACATATCGAAGCTCCCTGCTAAACATCCACCACCACAAACACACATCACACCTCAAATAATGCAACTGAACTAAATCTTTGGCATGTTGCAAACAGTTTCACTTACCCCACCGAGTTTATTCACTCAGTTCTTGGACAGATTTATTGCTTTTTATTTTGCAACTTAGCAAGTAGTCTAGTAGTAGTAAGTGGTTATCGCCTTCCATGGACATCTGTAACACCAAGAAAGCCTGGACTTTTATGTTCATTTCGTTTTTTAAACCCTGTAAGATATCGAAACATGCACGAAAGGTTACAATATAATTCTTGGTAATTGCTAAAATTGAGAATGAAATTCATTGAGCTATTTCGAGGTCTATTCTCGTCAAATTTTCAGCTAGATCTACGGACAAAAATTTAAAATAACGGTATTTTATGGTTGGGAATTGTTTGAAATTTTAAAGAGACACTAAAATTTTATTTGTTTGTAAGTCTAAGTTTAATAGTGGCTATTTTTAAATAAACACACAATTCATTCTTCAAATATGCCCCACAAATAACCAACGGTAGTAAAATTGTTTTAGAACAGTGTGAATTAGAATAATTATACTAGAGCCAGGGGCGAGTAGATGTTGACTAGGTAGATCGCAGGCCGCAGCGAACATACCACGACCAAACTGCGGACGTTCTGAGTCAAGGTAAGGTGAAAAGTGCTTTAAATCGTCATGCATGTATGAAGAGATTATGACAAGGTCGAAGCAAGTGAGGTTTTTAGATCTACTCCTATACAAATATAGACGTGATCGTATATTATACGTAGTATGCATTGCACTATACTTTCGAAGTCAAAAAGATGAGTTAAGAACTCATAGTAGAGGTCCCGCGGTGCGCGTGCGGCGCCCAACTGCGCGGCGTGCATCGATTGTTTACTCATTAAAATGCTATCGCCGCTAACTGGGTTGATAACATCTGTAACTGTTTTAGTTCTATCCGATATAAAATATATATCTTATTTTGCTAATAAAAGGATAGTAAAACACATTGAAATTAAACAATTAAACAATTTTCTATAAAGGTCCGAAAAACTATTATTAAAAAAGGGCTAATGTATAGTCAGGCCACCCGCAGTTAAAATATGAATCTAGAGACCGTTACCATGGGTTAAGAATGACTAGACGATATAGGGCAAACTCTTGAATGGTCAAAGAAAATAACCGCTGAAGTGAGCTTGATTTTTATGTTGTGATTGGGTCCACTCTAATGTCAATGCGGGCGCCATCGCGTCAAGTCACGCAGATCTTGATCTTCTAGATTAGCAAGGTTAATGCTCAAAATCAAGTTATTAATTTACAGAGTCATTGTTAATGTATTAGCGTCAACGTTGGCGAAAAGTGTTCTTAAAATATGTGCTAACTCTAATTACGGTAGTATGCCGGAAAGTTTTTGCTAAACTAAAATATCCCGTAAAGTCACAAGAACTTTAGCATTTTAAATCTTTACATAGGATAAAACAAATTCACTTTCCAAATCGGTCTGTTTATTTGCAGCCCCGGATCTAGGGCGAAGCAAGCAGGGGCCTTGCCTTGCTTTGCCCAGGGCGGCAAATTCGAACTTCGCAGACAAATACACAACTCTTCATTAACACCCTGATAAGAGACAGAAAGCGTTTACACGAATTTACACGCTTTATAGCGGTGAAAAAAATATATCTCAATCTTGGTCATATTTCTGAGGCACCAATTATAGTGAAAACACATTTTCAATCAATTTTCTCGATAGAAAATAATTGCAAAGTAACCTCTAAACGTGTTCTTCAATCTTTAATATTGTTATTACTGATAACTTAGTACATCGCCAAAATTAATAACAGTAACATATAATATTATAAGAAATATAATCATTATAATTCTTTTATTCGGTTACTTAGCGAATTTGGAAGTAATTAATTATTTTATTATAAATGACATCGGAAAGCTTGATTGCCGGTCCCAATGTATGGAATTTGTCAATACACCTGAGGGCTTGGTGCAATGTATAATACACGCGTCACTTTGCTGAAGCTCGCCATTCGAAAATAATTTATACATACATATAATAAAATTGTAGAGGTTACATTTCTGTACAATGAAAAAAAAAAGCTAAAAACCGAGTCAGGGGATGTAATAAGTGAAATAGAACTAATTTAGATTTTTTTCAAATTTTTTGTTTCTCTGTTTGTCTGTCTGTTTGTTCCGGCTAATCTCCGAAACGAGTGGATCGATTTAATTAAATTTTTATAGTGGTAGCTTATATCCCTGGTCAACATATAGGATACTTTTAATCCCGAAATATTAAAGAGTTCCTGTGGGATAGTTAAAAAACCGCACCACGCGGACGAAGTCGCGGGCATCGGCTAGTTTTAAATAAAGGAAGGGGTAATAATGATCAGAATTTTGAAACGCCCCGGCGCACTCGGTCAGTGTATACGTTAGAGCACTAGTCCAAACCACAGTGGGTTTAGAGTTCGAGATCTAGCTTCACTTGTCTAATAGGATTTTTTATTTTTATATCAAAGTTAATAAAATTTTAAGCTCTTTTACTCTTTTTAAATAATTTTACAAAATGCATTAAAAGCAAGAAATTAAATTTCTATATTTTTCAATTTCATTTCCTTTTCTCTGGACTTTCAAACTATTTACTATATTATACATAAGTATTATTTTTTTATACAATTTAATTTTTTATATATTTATCCATGCAGGAACAGAGAAAGAATACAATTTCCTGAGCCCGGGCGGCCTGTCGTAAGAGGCGACAAAACAACCCACAGCCAGCTACGTTAGCCAGCCAACCCCAGGTGGTAGGATATTTGCCCGACTGGATGGCTACCGCCCCTGGTCTAAAGTATGCCGCCATAACAACCTTGAATTGTGTTTCGGCATTAGTGACCAGGTTCCATTCTCCCTTAAGAGAGCAGCAGCGTATTTGTAGGACCTTTGGTGTTGCAAATGTCAATAGGCGATGGTAACCGCTTTCCATCAAGTGTGCCGTCTGCCCGTCTGCTGAAATCCGGCAATAAAAAGAATGCTATAAAACATATTATAATAAATCTTAACGGTACCATTATAATATTTTTCGGTTAAATTATTAACTTCTTATGCTTCATAAATAAAAACAGATTTACTCTTAGTTCTTTCGAAAGCGCCATCTATATTTCTCTAAAAAATAACATTGACACATGGACAATTAGAATTATTAAACAATACGAAAAATTCACTCTTCTGAAAAGCGTTATAGTAGCGGAGAGGAGTGGATTGTCACTAGTTCAGATACATTTAAAGTTCGTGTGCTTCGAGTCAGAGTGCTCACGATTTTTCCTTTTTACTTTTTTTTATTTAGCCCTATTGTGTTTTATCTATTACTAGCTGACCCAGCAGACGTTGTCCTGCCATGAAAAAATAAAAATCATGGAACCGATTCTGGTGCCTCTTACCGGTTCCAATTTTCAATCTAAACCATCCGGGGACTCACTCAAACACACACCAAAAATCATCAAACTCGGTCCAGGAGATTAGGAGGATCCTAAAACCTGATCCCAGCGCCACCTACAGGTTCCAATTGTGAATCTATACCATCCGAGGACCCACTCAAACACACATAAAAAATCATCAAATCGGTCCAGGAGATTAGGAGGATCCTAGAACCCGATCCCAGCGCCACCTACAGGTTCCAATTGTGAATCTATACTATCCGAGGACCCACTGAAACACACATAAAAAATCATTAAATCGGTCCAGGAAATTAGGAGGATACTAGAATCCGACCCCAGTGTCACCTACCAGTTCTAGTTGTGAATCTATAAGACCCACTCAAACACACAAAAACAAAATCTTCAATCACTCCAGGAGATTAGGATAATCCTAGAACCCGATCTCAGCGCCACCTACAGGTTCCAATTGTGAATCTAAACCATCCGGGGACCCACTCAAATACACACAAAAAATGTCATCAAAATCGGTAAAGTCGTTCTCAAGTTATGCGCGTATATACATTTCTATAATTCATTTTATATATACGACGAGTAAGACTATTTATTTTAAAGTTTTTATCTATACAGATAAATAAAAGTGAAGTGTCTGCTTGTAATGTGAAAACATAAATAAAAAAATCGGTCCAAGAATATCCGAAAATGCAATTTTTAAAATTTTTGTCTGTCTGGTTGTTCCGGCTAATCTCTGAAACGGCTGGACCGTTTTGACGTTACTTTCACTGGCAGATAGCTGATGTTATAAGGAGTAACTTAGGCTACGTTTTAGGGTACCGTGAAAATTTTTAAACCATTTGTTTCAGTCAATCTCTGGACCGATTTTGACGTAACTTTCATTGGCAGATAGCTGATGTTCTAAGAAGTAACTTAGGCCATTTTTTTACAAATCCGCGAAAAAAACACATTTGTTCCAACTAATCTCTGAAACGGCTAGATGGATTTTGACGAGACTTTCAATAGCAAATAGCTGATGTTATAAGAAATAACTTAGGCAATGTTTTTAGGGTTTCGCGAAAAAAAATTAAACCAATTTGTTCCTGCTAGTTTCTGAAACGTTTGGACCGATTTTGACGGGACTTTCACTGGCAAATAGTTGATATCATAATGAGTAGCATAGGCTACTTTAAAATTAGGGTTCCGCGAAAAAACTCCACGAGGGTGAGGGTCGCGGGCACAGCTAGTCTTCTTTAATATTATAATATTCTAAAAATGCCATGTCTGTAAATTGAAGCTATACAAAAAAACGCAACTAGAATAGACTATATAAGCGACGGAGAACACGATGCAATTTTTTTTTTATTTCTTGTCTTTTTGTCTGTTTCTGCAGGCTTTACGTAAAAACTATGGGGTCGATTTCAATGCAGTTTTCACTGATCGACAGCAAATTCTTGGACTTAAAATCTGCGTTACTTTTATCCTGGGAAGCACGCGGGTTATTTTTTGGGAATGATTTAAAATGGCCAGATTAAATAAAATCGAATTCCAATGTGATTTTTTCACTGATCAATAGAAAACTTTATGTAATAAAATTCGTGATTTTTTTATCCTGGAAATCCCGCGGGATTATTCCCGGGAACGGCTTTATAGTTGTTTGGGTGCATGAAAATTAGTTTATTCTGGCACAGTTTTCACTAGAACGATAGCTTACGTTCTTTTTTAAATGCTGTGGTACTTTGTGTCCCGGGAACCCTGCGGGATTTCAGGTCAAGCGTGGACGAAGTCGCGGGCATATTGTAGTAATTAAATAAAAACTTTTTTTATGGAAACAAAATAAAGCTACTACCTATTGACCTGCGGCGTTAGGCGTAACTCTAGTTTGCAATAAAACTCTGTACCTTAAGCTGATATAATAAAAATAGAATCCGAAAATTCATAATTACTTAAAATTGGCTGAAGCAGTAAAGACTAAGTCACAATATTTTCAAAATCAATGAATATCCAGAAGCGCTTGAATATATTATAATTTATAACACACTCTCTGCAACATCTGGCAATATATTAGGCGTCGATGCTATCATTAGCCTAGCGTTCATTTGCACGATTGCACGATTCGCTCAGTGCTCTATAATATCCGTTCAATGATTCAGCTCTTTTCCGAAAGACTCATCAAGAAATCAATCTTAAGAGAATTTCGCTCAATCGGTTGCTAATTCTACTTTTCATTTACAGAAATCTGAGCGGAGAAGACAAATTGCCCTTCATAAAGGAGGCAGATAAACTACGACTACAGCATAAGAAAGAGTATCCAGACTACAAATATCAACCTAGGCGTAGAAAACCCCAGGTTGCTACAACAGCTCGGCTCAAGAAGGAGCCGTCTCCAGAACAAGAACGTTTTGAATTTGCAGAAATGTCAGAAATAAATTCACGAGCACTGTTACCTGATGGGCCGCCCGATGGTGCTGAATTCGATCAGTATCTAAAACCATTGAGAAGTACTAGTACCACTGAAGAGTACTTTGAATTGCAGCCGCGTTATTCAGCGCTCAGTGCTGTCTACCATCCTCCGTCTCCTTTACATGGGCCCGTACCACCATATCTCCACCCTCCCTGTGCCGAATGGCAACATTACTCTGGACATTCTTAAATTTTAGATACATATACCTACTATGGTATGTAACTTGAATTTCCCTATCTTTTATTGAAACTATTCTAATCGCTAAGCGCTTGAAATCGGAAGAATAAAAATGGGTCACTTTTGTAAATAGTTTATAAATATATCTACATAGTTATTCGTACATATCTTAATCAGGGCGCTCTTCAGGGCGCACGTGCGTCTAATCAAGAACGACTGAACATTTGGTTCTCCGTTAAATTATGTCATATTAGTCATAAATACTTAAGAAGTTAATGTTTGATTTTATTTATTTTAGCTATTCTTAATCATTCAAACAGATATTACATCATTTTTAAGAACATTTTGTAATGTCAAATATTTTTACAGTTTAAATATCAAAATCTAGTTTTTAGCTTAACTGAAAAAAAAAACAAAGTCAGAAAAGTTTTAATCGAAAATAATACGATGTTCAATATTTTTAACGAATAGATAAATATTCGAGAACATAAATATTTTCTGTGGATTAATATTTGAATAGCCTCGACTTAATAATATGCTATATAGATGATACTTTAGTAGTCCACTAGCTCTTCTACCGTTGGTCATCCCTAGGCTTTCTCGTAGAGTGCATAACAAAATAGTATCTTTTGATATTGTAGTGGAACACTTACAAGCCAATAGATGGCGCTGTGCAATAATTGATGTCACAAACCTTTCCCGAAACATACAAAGAATATATACAAATTTTCAACTATAACAGACGGGCCTAGGCCTGCGAAAAACAACACTAGCCTCGCTGGAAGATCTTCCTTTAAGACGGAGGAGCATTCCATCTCGCTCCTCCACCCTATACGGGTCACCCACTTCTATATTATCTGAATATTCCGGTTAAGTAGTTCATGTCATATAGAAACTCAAATAAGTAACTATTATGCCTATATTATTTCGTTCCAAAGCATATAGGTTAAGTTCTAAATGGATAAATTAAAAATAAGGCATTAGGTACATTTCTTAGTGTATTATTCATAAATATTATTTTATACCAACACTATAGAGGTTAAAGCCAAAGTGGTATCTTATCTAAATATAATTATTATCATTCATCCTAATTTCGCCAAGAAATACTGAGCTTCGATCAGTTTTTAATGTATCATATTAGATATAATATAAAATAGATGAGGCAGTTGATAAATGTATACAATTAAATGAATCTCATTAAACGAATCTTGAACGAACGAACTTTGGGAGGTAACTTTAGTTTAACGAACGGCCTCTGAATGTCAGTGTTTTTTTGGTGGGGGAGGCGAGGGAGGGGGGGGGGGGGGAGTAGGAAATTCATACTGAAAGGAAAATGCGCAAAGACTCATAATATCGGAGAAAATTTTAAAATTATAAATTTAGTCGGAAGACAGAATTAAGGAGGTGGAAAGTACGAGGCGCCTTTTCCAGCTGCCGGAGATGCGTAATTTATTTAAAAAATGGAAGGTAAGAGCAGTGACTTCTGGATCGTCAAAAAAATTACCACGAAGGCTAAGATAGGAAAGCTTCGCTTCGCTCCGCTCCGGCCTTAGCCTTTTAACCTATAAGGGCAGAATTCGAATCTGCCTTAAAAGCGGAGCTCCCACCAACTAAGTCCACCCCAGAAGTAACCAAAACAGCTCTATTTTTTTAATAAAACAATAACATCCCCGATTCAGGGAGCGAAATTCCAAAGTCAACCCTATAGAATTATTGATATAACATTAGATACTATGATCTCTAACAGATAAATATTAAAAGAACGTAATTTTTACATAGGCTATAAAATGTAAGTGAAAATGAGAAATAAAACGCGAAATGTCAAAAAGTCATGTCGTTTTGGTTGTATTTTCGTAATTTTATTTCATGAAAACTATTCCGCGGTGTGAAATTTTCAGAAAATGTGTTTCTCGACATGATGAAGTTATGGTGAAATTTTCAAGTCTCAATTCAGAGGTCGTTAAACTAAAGTTGCCCCAAATTTGGTTCACTCACTGCAAGACGAAATTATATAGAAAACTAAATACAAAAAAAATTACTTATACATAAATTTACCGATAAACATAATTTTTCGAGACCTGTCTTTTGATATCGGACATGCTCAATTTTTTTCGTATTACTGTTTTTGCATCTAAGATATATTTGAAATCAAAAACTGATTATGAAAATAATATTTCTGTAAGAAGTTATATTCTTGGTTTACTTCTTATGAATTAGAACTGCCCTTCGATCAAAATTTACTTTTTGTTATTTTACACTTCAAAGTAAAATAAACTATTTTATACTTCATTTCTCAATCATCAGATAAAAGTTATGAGTCGAATAAATTATAACCTGAGTGAATACAAAAGTGAAGACATTCAACCGTTTTATTCATGCAGCTGACATTTTTAATTTTTCCTAGTAATACTTTATTCCATGAATAACTATTTTCTGGTGATTGAAAAATTAGCTCTAAATCATATTAAGAATTGTTATTGTTGTGATTCTTTTAAAATAAAGAACTTGCTTTTAGTTTTTTAATTTAAATGAACTTTTAAATATATTATTCACATTTTAAGTACCTAAATGTAATTTTGTAGTAAATATTATTATTCAATTAATCAAACTTATTTATCTCTCCTACATCTACCCCTGAGATAACACTCAAAGTTGTTCATAATGCGTCTACTTTAGCTAATATAGTCATCAAGTTACGTACTACCTACTAATCTACCTACAATTTGTACTAACTAGAGTACCTATAAAAATTAATATGTACCTTTGTACATATTAATTTTTATAGGTACTCTGTATAGGTACTCCATCTCAGAATAATAACTAAAAACATATATAAAAACGTATATGTTTTTAGTTATTATTCTGAGATGGAGTCAGTGTCAAATATTCATGAATATAAAGGTTTTAGAATACACTTCAAATAAATTGGCACCAGAAAAAAGCTAGTCCCACTTCACCCTCATACTAGCGTGTTTTCAACAAAGAGAAACTGAATTAACGAAACTCGCTGGGCTACTACCAGAACCACTAAAGCTCATCGGTGTTCCGTCCTTCGTCTTTTGCCAAGGACGCAGGAAAACGACATGACGAACACCGCGAACCCGCAAACCTCTTCCATAATAATTTCTTTCTATAATAGCTTTAGTCAAATATATAGACATAGATAGATCTTTGACTATCGCAGTTTTTATGCTAGTTTCATTTTCAAGAAACGTACTTGTAATTTTTTATTAAAATTAAGAGTGGCTGGAATATAACAAATTTGGTTTTTATGCAAGAATTGTGTGCTTGTGTAATTGTAATTTGTAATTTTTTGTAAATATTATTTTTAACCGGCTTACAAAAGGAGGAGCTTCTACACTTGATTGGTATTTTTTTTATCTATGTACACCGATTACGCTGAGATTTATGATCCGATTTACGTAATTCTTTTTTAGTTTGATACGGAATACTTGCCATTTGGTCCCCTAAAAATTTAAGATAGTTTGGCCCAGTAGTTTTCATTTATGAACATTTTTTTATGAAAAAAATTTCCGTTCCCGTTTCTTGGGACCTATATTTTTTAAGGCGCGCGGCACCTTTCGTAGGCCTACCCATAGCTAGACACTAAAAAGTAACAAATAAAAAAAAACTTCGTTTAAAAAAACCGACTTCAAAAACTAAAAAGTATAAAATAACTTAATAAAGATTTTTGACTAAGAATTTAATTAGTTTATTAAGAGACAAAATAATATAACATTTTCTACATCTTGAAGTCGGTGCCGAGCAATCCATAAAAATTACCATATACACTGTTATGACAACAAAATGTTGCAAAATATTGTAATTTTTATGGTTTACTTGGCACCGACTTCGAGATGTAGAAAATGTTATATTATTTTGTCTCTTAATAAACTAAATAAATTCTTAGTCAAAAATCTTTATTAAGTTATTTTATACTTTTTAGTTTTTGAAGTCGGTTTTTATAAACGAAGTTTTTTTTTTATTCGGGTTGCAACAATACCCCGGTTGTTTTGTCTCAGTCAAAGACCTACAATTTGGCTGAGGCTGACCTTATATAGACAAATACAGCTTTCGCCTGATAACTATTTGCTTGAAGACTATTATAAAGCTTAAATATTCATGTATATATATGTACCTATTTGTCACTAGTCTTCTCTTATAAATAAAAATCAATGTTTGTATGTTTGTCGTCGATGCTTTCCTAAACCACTGAACAGATTGTGATGAAACTTTGGTAGGGTATTCTGAGAATACCCGAAAGGGTTTCTGACTCAAAAAATCTATATAAATAAAAATCAATGTTTATATGTTTGTCCAATGTACGTTCCTAAACCATTGATCAGGTCAGGTACAACTAGTTAGATATATAATCCGTGCCAACATTGTTTACATTTCTATCTTAGAGGATTATAAAAACACATTTGTAATGTATTATCTAAGTCTTAGCACCAGGCTACATAAAGCACGAAGGAATCTTTGAGTGAACACCATGAATTATTGTGACGAATCCAATTGTCCAACTGTCGGAAGTACAAAGACAGCTTGGTTGCTTATATGAGATCAATAAAAATATTTTTGAAGAGATGTTTGCATTTTTATGATAGGGATAATTCTAGTTTAGTAACTATAGGTGCCAGTCTGAAAGAGGCACACTGTACTTCCGGACCCACAGACTATTTTAATTGTAAAGTATTATTTTCGATCAATAAAATACACTTGAGCTTCAAAATGCAAGTCGTGTCCTCGACGTCCACAGGTTAAACGCGGCTTTGGATAATCCGATATACGTAATGGGACGATTTGTATATTGTTAAAAACCGCTTCAAATTAACCATATTTATTAATGAATACGAATTCTGAGAAATTTTGTCCAGAGATAGGTATTGGTGCGTAATGTGATGATATGCGCCGACCCTTAACCGGCCAGAGCTTCCGGCGAGGCCGCATCGGCTGATGGCGGACTGCGCGGGCGGCCGGGTCGCGGTCTGTCCCACACAAAGGCCTCTTGTCTCCACTCCTATCTTATCACTCTCATATTTTTCGCGACCGACGCTGATGAGACCAGTAAACATATCGGCAAATTATATAATTTATGTATATTATGGATAAATAAATGGTTATTACAGTTTTTGATATTTACCGACTGCCAATAGCTTAATAATCACTGTATCTAAGTAAACATCAAAATCTCTTGTAGCGCTATAATTAGTTTTCACCACCTTCCAAACATTCCTGATAAATTCACCATAATCAAGTTGTTTTCAATATTTGGTCTATAACTTATACTTAGATAGTTAAATATTTTAAATTTAAAATTCCATACTAGCCAAGTATGTTTCGCAAAAACATTAAATTCTAGCTGACATATTAAATTTGTTTGAAAAAATATTAAACGAAGCTTTTATAGTGGTTAATGGTGCATCGTGATCTGCAATATTAAGATTGCTCGCAAATGATGCGCAAGGCGCGTGCTCATGCCGCCGACTCATATTACACAGGCTACACATGGACCGACCGACGACGTATTGGAAGACTGACGATATCATATACTTTGAGTGATGCTTTTTTTGTATAAATCATAAGATATTAATTACAGGGGCGGAAGACTAAATAAAAAACCCTTCTTTAAATAAGTATACCTATTTCAAATGGATTGCAATTTAAAAACCATACGACAGAAACTAATGTTTTTCCGCTTCTTCTTAATAAAAATAGTGGAGTCGGACTACCAAATTTGTCGGATTATAGAGTACTGCCCTATACCCCTAAAGTCTAGTTCTTTTTTTAAAGAATACCTTGTAATCCGACAAATTACAAATCAAAGTGATAAGATTCTATCTGAACTACAAATGTACATTATATACAATAATTACATTAATTTAAAAAAATACAATTAAATATTATAAATGTGCTTACTTATAAATAAATTAAAATAATGAAAATTACTAACAATATATGAATCCCAAATCGCCGTCAGTTAAGAACGTTCCCAAAACGTTGGCCGCATTTGCCCGCTGTATGGCAACGCTATTACGCTGCCACAAATACAGGCCAGCTTTTTGGTCACGTGAGACCTCTATTAAACGAGATGTTAGGTCTCGATAAAGTCGATGAGCTTCGGGACCCCATGGCCCTAGAGTTTCGACACATAGTATTACCACATAATACATCTATGTGGAAATAAATTTTATGTAGAGAAATAGGCATGTCGAATTACAGAGGTAGCCTTCGGATTAGACCAGGGGCCGATTTACCGGGGGTCCATTGTATTCCATTCTAATGGGAATAATATTTAGTGGCCAGCACAATTCCATATCAAGGAAAGCAAAAACTTCTCGTAGACTCCAACACTACATCAAGCATTATTAGGTATACCTACCTACCTACCTACAACGTATCTATATTTTTGTTAGGCTTGCATGGTATTTTTAGTTTACAATAAGATTAGTTTCTGATCAATTTCAATATTTATTTATAATAGTTTTTCGATAAGGACATAATCAAAGAGATTTCCATTATTTTGCTCTTAAGTTTTTAAAATTGTATTTGTTGTACTTATATTATTTAGTTCGTACAATAATACCTACAGAATCTAAATCCATGCACTCTCATCAGACATCTTAGTTATCATTATCAATACATTATACAAACTCAGCCAAATTGTAATTCTTCGACTGGCACCAAAATAACAAAGTTCTTGTGGTAAATTAAATGTCACACATTTCATTACAGCTTATATTTTCCATACAAAACATAATACTTTAAACAATTAGTATTTTTAAGTTAGTTTTATTTATAGGCAGTGGCATAGCTTCCCTTAGACAGACCCTATATCAAAATGTGTTGGGGGGCCCAAACGAAGGGTAAAGTTTTTTATAAAAGAAACAAAAAATGCTCGTTATTGCATTAATTTAAGTTGTTAATTATACTTAATGCTCCTAGGAGCTAAGTTAGACAAACAATTCAAGTCAAAGATATCTTTTTGTCGCCTGTTTTTCGGCAAAATTATTTATCTAATCATTCATAGCTAAAGACGATTTCAGTTTTTCTAGATTTTCTGCCTCTATAGACAATAATGACAAGCCGTTCCTGTTGGCCCAGCAGTTATTCTTAAAAATGTTATTAATCTATTGTGATTATTATTGTGTTATTGTGATTGTGGATAACATTTTAGGAATTTTTGCTTACACATTTTCGGGGCCCCTGTATCATCGATACGACTGGTACGGCGGTAGCTACGCCTTTGTTTATAGGACAGTTTAATGTTTTAAATAAAATAAACAATGCTAAAATTGTAACGAATATAAAAAAAACTATTAATACTTTACAACTATATACATAATTATGTATTGTTAATTTTTAATCATTTTGCGCATTTTTTTGTTTGTTACCAAATAAATGGTTTTCTATTCTTTCGTAACTTTATAGCCATTTTGGCAATAAACTAAGCGATCGTGTTTTCATTATATTCGTTTGTCTTTCCATCTTACGGTCAAATTTCACCTACAGGGCGATCTGTTAGTTCAATTTTATTAAAATTATACAAAAATTAAATATTCGTAAATTATAATGACAGAATTTAAAGTTAATAACTTAACATTCCCATATCGTTTTAAGTGATGAAAATACTAAAAAGATATTACTTAATCACTAATGTTAACAGCGAGTCAACAGACAAAAAGCGTTTTTTGATCGATTTCTCAGCCCTTGTTACAGTAATTATAAATACTTTATTGTGGTGAAAAAATATATGTCAATCTTGATCATATTTCTGAGGTGAACTATGTACTCAAAACGCATTTTCGATCAATTTTCTCGATAGAAAATAATTGCAAAGTAACCTCTAAACGTGTTCTTCAATCTTGTGTCATGTTATTACTGTTAATAGTACATCGCTAAAATAAATAACAGTAACATATCATATTATAAGAAATGTACACATTATAGTTTTTTTATTCGGTTACTTAGAGAATTTGCAAGTAATTAATTAATTTATTATAAATGACTTCAAAAATCACGCTTGCCGGTCCCAATGTATGGAATTTATCAATACGCCGGACGGCTCGGTGTGTGTACACGCGTCGCTCTGCTCGAGCGTGCTATTCGAAGTTAAATTTTAAATAAATGAAGGAGCCATAATAACCACAATTTCGAGCCGATCGAGCTATACTTATTTGGCGTATAAGGTAGAGGACTGGTCTAAATCATAGACTGTGTGGGTTCGAATCCTACTAGCTTCACTTGATCTAGAAGAATTTTTTATTTTTATATCAATGTTGATAAAATATTTGCTTTAATCTCATCAGTTGTTCGCAGTTTAGTTCAGAATCGATGGTCCTGCCTGGCGGTAACAGCTAATAATGAATAATGCCCTTCCAATCCCACCATACACCCAGCATCAACTTGTTGCGAAGTAACCCGAGTTTCGCCACAGTCTGTGAAGCTTGACCGGCCTTTGACTACGCTCTTTTTCGCACGTTCTTGTCCTACGTGATCCACTTTTCATCACCAGTTCTCAGCTTCTACAAAAATTCGTTCGTTCGGTTTCATTACGTCGTAATAAAGAATCACAAATGAGTACACGGTTCATTAGGTTTCTTTCAGTGAGTTCATGAGGCAACCAAATATCGAGCTTTTTTGTGTACCCAGCTTTTTTCAAATGCGCCAAAACCGTTTTGTGGTCAATTCCCAGTTCTCCAGCTACATCGTAACTACTAATATGCTGATCTTGCTCCACTTTTTTTTATCCTTTTATGGAAAGACTATTGAACTGATTTAGATCAAAAATGGGTACATATGTAATTATAATACCGAGGGTGGCCAAGAGATACTTTTCATCCCGAAAAATGAGATAGTTTCCGGGATGAAAATATATGTGGCCGAACGGGCCTAAATGATAAAATGAAATGACCGAAATGACTGAAAAAAAAACCTGTTCTACTTTCTGAGATAACCTTTACATACATCTATCCCATTATCCGTGTTGAAAAGTATTCCTTGTTCACCCTCATTATTAAATAACATATATACCGAATTTCAGCCAAATCGATGTAATAGTTTTTTCCGTAAAAGCAGAACAAACAGAAAGAGAAATATATTTTTATCCCGGAAAGTATCACATTTTCCGGGATAAAATAAATATATAATAAACAAAATGCATCCTATGTTCATTCTCGGCACTGAAAATATATATACTGAGTTTTAGCCAAATCGGTCCAGTAGTTTTTCCGTGAATAATACAATTACATCATTTTAATAAAGTTTACTCGTCTAAAAAATTATTAAAAAATAAAAATAAAAATAAAAATATAGCCTGAGGAGAATTCGAACCCTGTAACCACCTAGTTAGTTACTATTACGCTCAGTGAACCGTTGAGCTAAAAACGCTTATGAAGTTAAGTTAAAATTTCAATACCTATTAAACTTATAAACGATCTGTCTCACTTTAGAATATTTTGTCTCGCTCTCGTGCTCGTCAGCCTTAGAATGAAATAAATTGAATCAAGTTGGTATGGACACGGTGCGCGTAGGTATGTTCAGTTGCAATATTTCGCCACGCTCGAACTTTTATTACGCGCTGTTTCTTCGAAGTAAATATCGGCCGTGCGGGGTTGATTTTCTGAAACACCGATTTGAATCAGGTCTACATAGCCTCTTAACTGCCCATTATCTGACTCCGAGTATAGCTATCATACATATGTCTTGATTTGCAATAATTGTAAAATACAAAATGTTTGGTAGTTTTATTAGAAACAGTTTATCTGATATTTATATTATGTAAATGCTAAAGGTATATTCATTTAGCATTTGCATAATATCAATAACAATATAGGTATACCTATATACCTATCTGACTTGAAAGCTAACTCTTAACATAATGCAACAAAGCAAGCAGAATAAGAAGTTAGAAAATGTTAAGATTGAATCCTTCAAGTGGCATGGATACGACAGCTCGTGTGAACTGCAGCCACGATGGCTGATACCAGCGAGTGTAAGATGATACCACTGCGTCTGCACAACATCGCGCTTCGGCGGGAAATCAGATCCAACGCACAAGTACTTGTCTTGCCTTGCTAACATGTGTGGAATAATATCATCGACATTTGTCTCTATTATTAGATATATGTATGTTTTACCATGGAAGATTAGTATTCTTGTTTCCATGGTATTACTGTGTATTTATTCTGTATATTTTTTAATTGCATGAGTTCAGGAAACAGGTAGACGGACCCACTTGATGAAAAGCGATTACCATCGCCGATAGACATTTGTAACACCAAAGGTAAAAGATGCAGTCAATGTGCCCGCTCTCTAAAGGAAATGATAAATAACCGGGATATGATCAATTCCTTGAAGAAAATAATTATTTCACGTAAGGAACTCTGTACCAGAATTCCCTAAAAAATATGTAGATATTTTTATATCTCAATAGATATATCAATATATTATAAAATTCTAAACATGTCGTCTGTAAATTGAAGCTATTTAAAAAACAACTGGAATAGACCATATAAAGGATGCAATTTTTTTAGATTTCTTGTCTGCTTCTCGTTTGTCGGTTTGTCTGATTCACGTAAAAACTACTGGGGCGATATCGATACGGTTTTCACTAATCAACAGCAAATTCTTAGACTTAAAATGTGCGCTACTTTTTATCCCGGAAATTTTCCCGAGTATGGTACAAATTTGTTAGATTGTATAAATTAGCTGATTGCGATACGATGTCACTAGAACAATAGGTTAAGTCCTTTTCAATTGATGCGATACTTTATATTCCGGGAATTGTGACAATAATAGCAACAATTTGAATATTACGTACTAATACAGTAATAGATCGAGTAGACCACAAAGTTCTTAGGATTATTTATTGATAATAAATTAAGTTGTAATGTTGAACATTATGTAAGAAAATAAATCGTTTTTCCTACGCTCTTTATAAACTTTCGAAATTTGCGAATCGAGATACTGTATTGATTGCTTACCACAGCTATGTCGAATCTATATTAAGATATGAAGTTTTATTTTGGGGTAACTTGACAAACAGAATCATGTATTTATCGCATAAAAGAAATATTGTTCAATTTGTAATTTGGGTCCCAGAGACAGTTCTCATTTCCAATCATTAAAAATTTCAATAAAATTCAAGATTGCACTGTTCGTTAAAACAAACTCCCATCTATGAAAAAAACCGCCTTGACATGAAAATCAAGAAAAAGAAAATCAAATATATACTGTGTTAATAGATACAATACGGCACTGTAGGATAAAAGTGTTTACGAAAGGGCTCCTGCAATATTTAATAGACTACCAAAACCGTTAAAAATAATATCATTAAATATATTTAAAACAAGAATAAAGAAATTATTAATAGTCAAGTCATATTATTTAACAAAGGAACTGCTTAATGACAAATTCGAAACATATCAATAAATACATACATACACACACATATACATATAAATAAAAATAATAAATATAATCCAAATTACATAAAAGGTTCTTAATAAAATAAATAGGAACTAATTATTTAAATAACGACTGTTAAGATCCTGCTTACTTGCAAACCATCGAAACTAGTTAAATGTACTGAACCATGTATTTCTAAGAATAACACCTATAACGTAATATTTCATTTCAGAATCCCGCGGGAATTATTCCAGGAATGTTTTTAAGTGAGTATTACCTATACATAAAAATACCTGATTCAGATACAATTCATATTAAAACAATATAATACGGGACTTTCTAAATTCCCCGGATTTTCTAAATCCGAAACCACGTGATATTAAGACCTGCTTGATATCACACTTTCTATGTTTATTAGATATCTTTAGTAGATTTAGATATGTGTGCCTTTGGTAAAATTACTCTTCGGAATTCATGTACTTTCATGCTAAAAAATCCGCTGCGCTGCTGAAAATACCCTTTGTTTTTAAATACTGGCGAAATAACTGTAATCTACGTTATCCGTCAAACGTGGACGAAGTCGAGGGCAAATCTTGTATAGCCATAAAGCGGGTGATAAGTGTTCGAGTAATTTCTTGTATTGATGGTGACGCACGCACGGATGAAAAATGGGCATCGCTCCACAAGTACGTGTACTTGCTCACACATCTATCACCCGCTTTATGTCTATACATAAAAGTTAAGCTTCTGTATGTTTGTATCTGCAAAATACATTAAGGTAGTTATGTAGAAAAATGAACGCGGCTTTTTCAGTGTATGACTTATTAACTACAAGAACTCTTACCTATATTTTTGGGATAAAAAAGTACCATAGGTTTATATCCAGTCCCATAAAACTACATCAAATTTCACCAGAATCGGTGCAGAGGCTTAGCCTTTAAAATATGAAGCTGCTGATTAACCAACGAGCAAAACCGCGTTTTTAGGGCTCGTGAGTAAAGCTTGCCTGTGTATTTCTGCAATACCGGTGAGCCTGGCGCGTGACTCGTCCGGGCGGGTAGTTGTCTGCTGAGTTGAAGCCGGGGCAAAAAGATTTCATTGAGCCCCCAACCTTATCGTCGCCTCAAATAGTCACAGACCAAGAGGACCACTGAGAGAATACCTAATGACAAATCAAGTGGAAATTGCCTATTTTCTATCACCACTTTATTACTTTGCAAACTATTCGCCGCAAGGGGACGGTGAAGGTGTGGATACACCAGCCTGCTGTGCCGAAATACCCACTAAACATCTCGGTATTTCTCCTGTCGTCTATTATCCAGGCCATGAGTTCGCTTGTGCATGCTCCTCTAGTACGGACGGACAAGTGAACATTACCTGCAAAAGTAATTGTGACAACTTTGTAAATAATTTTCACTGAACAGTTAACTTTTAATATAAAATCATAATTCTTCGTTAAAAACAGTCAATTCCTGCAACTACTGTCAGGTATATTTTTTGACAACAAAACTGAACTGCGAGTCCATCTACTATCTCTCTCGCTCTTAGCGTCGCGATATACTGTGGTCTCACTCGCGCTCTCCTTTACCGCCTTAACGTTCCCCGGTCGAGGACTCCGTTCGCGTTGAGACTCCCGGGGGACCTCTTTCCGCGTTTCGGGAGTGCTCCTGCCGTTGACTGAGCGGACCGCCGCCGTCAACGGCCAGTGTGTGTGTGGTTTGCCCACCACCCCTTCATGGAGAAAGGTCCCGGTGGACAATAGTGTTATTAGAGATAGTGACTCAGTTTTCGTGTTTTGTTTAGTTAGTGCCTAGTTTATAGTGTAGACTTAAGCTATGTGCTAACAATAAATGGCGGAACCGCCCAAGAAACCCGCGGCGAGCCGCGACCCTAGGCTGGTCTACCGGCTTATAAGCACCACTGTACCCACTTCGGCTACAGTACCCACTCCCCCCACCCCCCACCTCAAGCGGGGCCCCCTCGCATCCCCCGGATATTACTATCCGACTGGGGGCGAAAGGGGCCCGCGCCAAGTTGGGGAGAAAAATAGAAGAGCATCGTCCTCCGATGATGACCAACCCCGTAAGCGCCTGGACACGGCGCCAACACCATCCCCGACTGAACCTGAAGAGGGGGGCGGGGAGGAGATGGCATCCTCCTCCAGCACCAGCTCATCCACAACCAGCAGTCAGGCCTCGGCGGTATCCACGCCACCTTCGCGCTCTACCTCGTACGTGGAGCTGGAGAGTCTGCGCGCCGCCGGAGTTGGAATTCCGGTCGAAACTGGAACCGGCGGCACAACCGCCGAATGGAGCGGCACTGCCGCCGTCGGACGCCGCGACGCCGCGGCGGAACACCAAGGTAGGCTTATCACAATCCTAACCAATGTTACTTTCGCGGAAGCCGCGGCGTTGCCACGTGCGAGTCCGACCCCGTTGCCACGTACGAGTCCGCGGCCGGGGACGAGTCGGACCTCGCCAATGCCGACGGCGACCTCTACGCCGGGTCGGGATGGACACGCAGTGCCTACCACACCGAAGGCTAAAAATTATCCACCTCTAATAGTCGACAAAATGCCCAACTGGAGGCATCATTTTAAAAAACTGCATGACCAGCTGGGATTGGCACCCAACGGACGCCCCTTTGGACAAGGGTTTAGATTCATCCCACATAGTCCGGAAGAATTCCGGACTATCCAAAGATACCTAACTGAGGTAACCCGAACCGACCCGGCGGTGCAATGGTACTGCTATAGTGCAGATGCCGAAAAGCCGGCCAAAGTGGCCATAAGAGGCCTACCTCCGGACACTGATCCGGAGGAAATCAGGAGGGCCCTCACGGAACTGGACTTCCCGGTGGAAACCGTCCGCCATATTCCGGGAGTCAGAGGCAGACCTGGCTGCCTCTTCCACGTCTCCCTAAAGCATCTCAATCAGGAGGAGCTCGCCCGACTGTACGCAACCAACGAGTTGCTGTACATGCCGGGCGTAGTGGTCGAGGCATGGGGTGGCCAACATATAGTGGCACAATGCCACAGATGCCAAAAATTCTGCCACTCCTCCAAAAATTGCCACAGGCCGGCTAGATGCCTCAGGTGCGCCGAGGAGCACCTGGTAGCCGACTGCCCTAAACCAAGGGGCGAAGAAACATGTGCCAACTGTGGCAGGGCACATGCGGCGAGCTACCGCCGTTGCCCTATACTCCTTAAAGAACAAAGGAGGAAGAGAATCGCTCTCCCGCCACCCCCACCGGTAGCAAGACCACGACAAATGTCCGGCAACCGCCCATTAAGGCCCTCTAGGGCCGAAAGAAGGCGGGCACAAGCTCCACTACCAGCAGACTCGAGTCCAGCCCCCGGCAATCGATGTCCTAACAACCACCAGAACTCAGGCGGTGAGGGGAACCACACTGCCCCCCGCAAACGACCCACTCTCAAAGACTGCCCCCCCAAAGAAGAAGCGGAAAACGCACAGAGGGGGGCGCAAACACCAAAAGAAAAAGACCACTCCTGCCATGAGGGAAGTGGAACAAGCCGCCGAAATGCGGCAAGTACGGCAACCCCCCCAAATGGCCCGAGATAAGGCTGCCCCACCTCCTAGGGGCATCGGACCAGCCGAACGGGAATCGTTGGACATACCTCCCAGGACTCTTAAAACCCAGGGTCGCCCTCACTGCGGCAGCCAGGAGCCGCTAAAAGAGGGCAGTCAGCCACTGCCCCAGAGGCAACCACGGAGTAGGACCAGGCGCACCCCCTCCTGCACCGGCACATCCAACCAATGTAGAGAAGACCAGCGCCAGGGACCCACTACAGATTATCCTCCAGCGTCTGGACCGTATGGAGGTGTTCTGTGGGGCCCTGACGGACCTGATCTCCACCATCGCAGCTGGGGGAGATCTCAAGCTAGCTGCGATGCGTAACCTGGCCCGCATAGAAAACGTCCACCATGGATAGTACATCTGCGGGCCGGTTACGTCTCCTCTATTGGAACCCAGGAGGGGTGATGGAGAAATCACTCCCACTTCGCCTCCTCGCCCAGTCGCAGGATGTTCACATCATCCTCCTGGGCGAGACAAAACTTAAACCAGCCACTAATTTCCGGATTCCGAACTTCGTCGTGTACAGGCGTGACGAGGTCTCTCCCCGGGGCGTGCCGTATAGGGGTACGGCCATCCTGGTGAGGAGAGACATCGTGCATGACGAGATTCCCCTACCGGACTTTGAAGAGCTCCGCACCATCGGGGTGCTAGTCAAGGCGGCAGGGAGGGAGATGAAGATCTTCGCCGGATACCAGCCGCCGAGCCCCCGAATCGTCCGTACCGACTTCACCAACATCTTTGACGGGACCACCCCCACAGTGCTGGCGGGTGATATCAACGCCAAGCACCATGTGTGGGGGGTCTAGAGTCATCAATCCGGCCGGCAGTAGACTGCTGGAGTTAGCCGAAGCCAGCGGTCTCACAGTGCTCGGGCCGGACTCGCCGACCCACATCCCGTCAAACCCTCGCCACAGTGCGGACGTACTGAACATCGTAGTCCACCAAAACATCAGTTACCCGGTCAACATAGAGGTGCTGTATGACCTGGATTCGCAGCACCTCCCAATCCTCGTAACGCTCGCCCTCGCGGCTATTGCCGTGCCGCGGAGGACGCTGAGCGCGAGGACTGACTGGGCAGCATACGCCAATGCTATGGAAAATGTTCCCCTGGGCAGGCTTTCCGCTCCAGAAGAGGTGGAGGCCGCCACCAGGCTCATCATGGAGCGGATCAAGACCGCCCGGGACTCAGCGACTACGATGTTCACACCGCGGAGCAGACGTCCAGAGCTCCCAGCCCGGATCAGCCAGGACATCAGCCGCAAGCGTGCACTCAGGCGCTTGTGGGCCAGAACCAGATGTCCGGTGCTTAAGTCTAGGCTGAACGCCTTAACAGCCCAGGTTTCAGATGCAGTAAACACCTGGCGAGGGGAGACCTGGGAGAGTGCACTAGACCGGGCCTCCGTATACGCCACGGACTTACATGCACTAAACAGAGCTCTGCAAAAGACGTCCATCCCCACATACCCACTACTGGACACACAGGGGAGGCGGTGTTTTGCCCCACGGGAGCGCGCGGATATCGTCGCCGCGCACCTGGAGGAGCAGTTTCAACCGCACCGTGTTCCGGCAGACACTCCAGAGGAGATACGGGAACACCACCAGAGCGTCGAGTCGACGGTCACCGAGTTCCTGTCGCGCCCACTCGAGCCTCTGAGCGGGGAGGCGTTCATCTCCCCTGCCGAGGTTCGTAAGGCGGTGCTCTGTCTCCCCAGACGGAAGGCACCGGGCTGCGATGGGATACCAACGGAAGCCCTTAGGCGTCTCCTGAGGAGGGGCTGCGCGGCACTCGCGCGCCTTTTCAACGGGATCCTAAGGACCAACCACTTCCCCGATGCCTGGAAGACAGGAAAGGTCATCATGCTCCCGAAACCGGGCAAGGATCGGCGCCTGCCCGCAAGTTACCGGCCAATTAGACTACTGTCGCACCTAGCGAAGCTGTTCGAGCGCCTGCTGCTGCGACGATTAGCTCCGTGCATCGAGCCACGCACGGAGCAGTTCGGATTCCGCGGCAGCCACTCCACCACGCTCCAGCTGACGCGAGTACTTCACCACCTGGCCCACGAGCTAAACCAAGACAGGTGCACTATCGCAGTGTCGAAAAGGCTTTCGACAGGGTTTGGCACGAAGGCCTCATCGTCAAACTCCTCTCCACCGAGACTCCACCTGCGATAGTGAAGCTCGTGGCGTCTTTCCTCCGTGGCCGGGACTTTTATGTTTCGGTCGAGCAGACGATCTCCCAGAAGCGTACCATCTCTGCCGGTGTTCCCCAAGGCAGCTGTCTTTCGCCAGCGTTGTACGCTCTGTACACTGACGACGTCCCAACACTCGAGGGTTCCCTAGCCCCCGGGGAGAGGGACGTCACGCTGGCGTTGTACGCAGATGACAGCGCCTTTTTCGCGTCCTCTCGAAGCCCAGTTATAGCAGCTCGCCGAATGCAGCGCATGATGGACATTCTACCGGCGTGGCTTGACAAGTGGCGCATGGCGGTCAATGTGGGTAAGACCGCCGCGCTACCGGTCGCCCGCCGGCGCATCAGGCCTGATCAACTTCAGCTTCGAGGCCAGGAGATCAAGTGGAAGACCTCGGTCAAGTACCTCGGAGTGCACATCGACAGGTCGTTGAGCATGGGCCCGCAGGTGGAACACGCGGTAAACCAGACTCGCGCCGCCAAGGCCTTGCTCCGACCTGTCCTATCTTCCAGTTTGCCTCTGAGGACGAAGATTGGGGTCTACAAGACCTATCTCCGCTCGAGGCTGACCTACGCAGCGCCGGCGTGGTATGCGCTGTGTCCGGCTACTAGAAAGAAGCTGCTGCAGACCCAGCAGAACATCGCCTTGCGGATGTGCACGGGCGCGGGTCGGTTCGTAAGGAACGACGTGATCGCCCGCGATTTGAGCATTCCCAGTGTTGAGGAATTCGTGGCGATGTCGGCGCGTCGAGTGTTCAACCGCGCCGACAACGGCCGCCACACTCACTTCCACGGGATTGCTCCCCTACACGCGCGACCACCAGATCACGAGACCAAAAGATGGCTACCGACCCCCCGTGACCTCATCCGCCCGGATCAGGGCGATGTTTGAGAGGTCGCGAAAATCTCCTCCATGCCGCAGAAAGGCCACCAGACGCCGCAGATGGCCACCTAAAGCCCGAGACGGCCATCGAAAGCCGCAGACTGGCCAACCATGCCGCAGACGGAGCCAACGCGAAGCCAGTGATGGCCACCGTACGCCGCTGATTGGCCGAAGCGAGCCGCCGACATACCCCTTATGTGTCTGGCGGCTCCCATACCTCGTTACCGGGGGGTAGTTGCCCCCCGCGAATAGACCGGGGCAAAGAGCACCAGCTCGAGGCCCCATACCGGCTCTGCCACCAAAAAGGCAGACCCGACGACCTACTCACAACTGAACTGCAAAACATCACTTCCAAGTCGTCGTCCGCCCCGCCCCCAAATTCAATAGTTATTGTTTTATTCTTTGCAACTGCAGGTAAAGGAACGTAGTCTATATAACTTTGTCTGATGTATTAAATTTTCGTATAGTTCAGCCGAATTGTAGGTCTTTCACTGACAACAGTCAACAAAGTTCTTGTGGCCACTGGAAAGGCCACATTTGACTACACAATTCACATATTTTCTCACTAACTCACACAATTATTACTCAAAACTTATCAATATCCTACAACTATTGTTCATTTAAAATTAATATTACACACTTTTATAAAGTGAAACTGCACAACACAAAATCACCTTTCAATTCTCGCCAAAACACCCAAAAACTCAAATACAATAAGAAGTTTTATCTATGGTGATATTGCCACCAAGAGAATAATAGGAGTTTTTGGCGGTAACTGAAAGGAAATGTTGGGCTGTGCAGTTTTATTTTCTAAAAATGTGTAAAATTACTCTAAAATGAACAATAGTTGTAGGATATTGATAGTTTTTGAGTAGTAATTATGTTTTGTGAGAAATGTGAACTGTATAGTCAAATGTAGCCTTTTGAATTGTCACAAGAACTCCGTTGAATGGCACCAGCTGATAACCTACAGTTCAGCTGTGCTACATATAGGCTTAAAAAAATGAAGAAACTACATTATAATCTAAGATATGGCTTAAAGGCCTAGCTGCCAAGCCATAAACCTAAATAAATAATAATTTTTCTTCCCAAACTTAGTTATATTCATTTATTTACACCTTTTACGTATTTCATTCACTATTAATATGAAACAATAGAAATATTACGAGCACTAGTACTCCTGTTTACATCATAAGTCAAAGCAAAATGTAAAAATTAGTAGAATTCACCACAAAGATAGGCAAAGGAATCTTTAGTCCATACAGCCAAGTCTGATGGTATAATAAGTCTTCGTATAGTAGCATAGTTATATTGTAAGCTACAACCACCGCCATTCAACGGAGTTCTTGTAAAAACTCGAAAGACCACATTTGACTATATAGTTCATATTTCACACAAAAATACATAATTACTACTAAAAACTATTGATATCCTTTACAACTATTGTTCATTTTAGAGTAATTTTTACACAAACTTACTTTACTTTTTTATAGAAAATAAAACTGCCACAGCACAACATCCCTTTTCAGTCCCATCCGCCAAAAATTCAAAAGCAGAATATCCATTTTGAAAATGTTATCAGTAGAAAAAAAATTAAATAAATTATTTGCTTTTCAAGACCTTGTTTGAGACCAGTAAAAAATACGAAAGTTTGTCGCCTCCATGAAATACTTTAATTTGCGTGTTTCGATACTTGACCAATTTTTTCATTCAATATTGGGAATTAAAGTTTCTGAAATAGTATCGCTTCGGGAATTTTTGACGGAAGTGGATTTAGTAAATTTAATCTGGACACCCTGCGGTCTGCTGTCAAATGCCATAAGTCAAGGAACAAAACGAGAGGAAACAACAAATTTGTTATCATCTCACAATACAATACTCACTTGCCGTACATACCAGTAAATAAGTAATAGAATTTAATGGAAAAACAAATTATTTTCGAAATGAGTGTTTCCCTGTGAACATTATTTGTTGACAGTTTTAATGGCCAAATTACCGAATGGCTGGATTCAGCTGGTAAATATTTTGTGCACTTGTATTGTTTCCTCGAGGTTTATAATTGGACAAATTGTTCAATTGAGTGGTCAATGCGCTTAATGCTGTGTTCCTCGTCATTAATTCCTATTGATAAACAGGATGAGACAATATTTATTATTATTTCAGACCTAAAATGCTGTCTAAACTCAACTATATTATTAAATCTAATTTCCCTAACGTACTTTACTATTGATAAAATATATTCAACTTTTCAATTAACTTTGAACTTGTTTATTAAGATGTTTAAATTGTATTCTATATGTATTTTGATATTTTAGGTATCTCTCTGAGGGCTTCCAGGTAATCATTGAGAAGTCAAAAAAAGCCAAATGCTCTCTGAAAGATGTACAGTTGCGTTTCTTGTGCCCTGATGACTTGGAAGAGGTAAGACTTATAATAATCTTATTTTTAAAAGATTCTACATCATTCTTAGTCACAATAATTATTTACCTCTATATTTGTAGTGTTATGAAATTCATTTATATTATTTATTTTGAATTCCTCCATACCAGACGTGATGATGTACTGATGAATTGGTGTCTAGGTGACACTGTTAGAAGCTGATATGAATTAAATTAACTACCAATTATGTAGGTTCAATACTTGCTACTTGCTAAAGGATATTAATTATACCTATTAAAAATGTCTTGCAATTCAAAGTTAAAATAAGTTTATGTTAGAGCCTAATTTAAATATTGTTGTATTGGCCTTTAAAACTAAACTCAATGTTACATTTATTAACACTTGATTGCAAGTTAAAACTATATATAGTTACTTGTTATATTTTGGTTACTCATAAACTCTTTATCTGATTGATAAAACACTGACTTACAGATAATTTCCTTCATTGTCTTTCAATAATAATTCTTAAAGTCACATTAAAATTTGTTAGATATTACATATAATGTTAAATGGTCAGTAAGATATAAAAACAAGCCATATATGGACATATTTATTACCATCCAAAATTATGACAGTTTTTTATAGTTAAATCTTTGCCCAATATTAAGCTAGAATATTGTTACAAGATGTCCACCATAGTGTATATTAATATGACATAGACAATCGTCATAGATAATACTTTTATTTGATTTATCAGACAATTCAATTTATAATTGAATTACCATTTTCTACCGGTTAGTTAATTTTATAAGCCCACTAAATTATCGTCTAGATAATTTAGTGCATCAGTAACTAATTATTATAATTGTTTTTATGATCCTGGCAACACTATGATGTAATTGCTATTTTTAGCAATGATGCAATGTTATTGTTTTGTAGGGTAGCATTTTCATATATAAGGCGTACTGGCATGTAGACGGTGTTCATTGCTTACTGTGCTGTGTGAATATTCACATCAAAGGCTGAACAATAAAGGGGAACCCCTGCCCAAATAATTAATATTTGGTACTTTCTTATCCAAATCTCTCCTTGCATTTTACAATATATTCACTTGTAATTCATTAGTGAAAGTCATATCTGAGCAAAATATAATATTGACTAAAAAAAAATATGAAGAAAAACAATTTAAAGTCAATTATGAATTAGTCTTGCCTACTGTTTAATAAATTCTTTTACCTGTCTTTTTTATATAACATCCAAAAATATGATATGCCAGTTTACTTTTATTGAATTAACAATTTCTTTGTAATTAGAACATGCGCTGTTTAAATTTACAAATTATAGTAATAAAATAGCTTTAATAACTCCAGTTTTTTTAAACCAAAATCAATATAATCTATTTTAACTTATAAGCAGTGAGATTTAAAGAGCAGTAGTTAAATACTAATTCATGACTATCTTTATTGAAAGATGTGATATGATTCACTAAAAATGAGTAAAGTTATTTGTCATCTTTATGTGTGAATGGAAGAATTTGCCACTTGCTTGATATCATAATTGTTGTAATTGTCAGTCAATTGTAGTTTATTGCTGTATATAAGAATAAAATAGAATATATTTATTGCATAATGCAGGAACACATATTAAAGTTATTACAGCATCAGTGCATTCTGCCGATAACAGGTGTGCAAAATTAATTCTATAATACTAAGTTATATTATATAAATTATGTTAAGTATAAGTTTTTGTCACATATCCCAGTCCTCTCCATTCTTCATCCAGACTCTATCAGTGAACTTGGGCAGTCCATTGGACTACAAGACCAGATGACATTTTTACCAGGTTAGGTATTTAACTATGTTTGTGCCATTATAAGCAGTTTACACAAAAATGTACATGTTATTGTGGGAAAAGGACTAATACTTTAATTAATAATATTCATGGCCCACAAACCTATTATTTTGCCGTTTAAAAATATTCAATTATTCTACAACAGTCAGCTGCCTGTTATCAAATTCTATGAAATTTTGTAATTATTTCTGTGTTTTGAATCATTACATTTGGCCATATTTCAAACATTAGTCTTGGGTTTTATAGCAATGCAGTACAGAATATTATAATACTTGTTTTCCTCTTATGGTTACTACATATTCTATATAAATAAATATAAAGGTTTGTTCTCTATGCATTCTTAAACCATTGATCAGATTGTGATAAAACATTGGTAGGCTGTTCTGAAGACACCTGTGAGGGTTTCTGGCCCAATAAATAGAATATATGAAAAAACTATATGAGGCATTGTAATGTATGCCAGGTGCAGCTAATGGATTATATAAATGGTATTACTTTATTGTTCACTAGCTGAACCATGCCCACTTTGTTAGGCGCTACTCAGGATAAGCCAACATATATTTGCCCATGGGAAAAACACTCCTTCAAGTCAATGCCCACTAGAGAGAATGTTTGACCCTAGGAACTATTTATGGTTTAGACAGTGCACACCAATAAATCAATGCATCTACCTGTTTTTCTCGGAATTGATATTTCACATTAAAAAATATTATTAATCACACTCAAATATAGCTTATGTTATGCAGGAATAATGTAACTTTCTACTGCTGAAAGTGTTTTAAATATCGGTTCAGTATTTCAAGAGATACTTCCTACAAACAAACTCACAAACTTTACCTCTTTATAATATTATTATAGATCGTAAATTAAAACTAAGTTATTTAAAATCAAATCTAATACAGGTTAAGTAAAACCTTGACTTTTTTACTTGAAGCTATCAGCTCCATACAACATTGCAAAAATATAGATTACAAATCAGAAACTAAACAAATAATTAAATAACATAACATACAAACCTTATTACTATAATATACAGAATGTTCACAGTACTATTATTGTATTTAAGTTTATGTTATTGTATATGTTAGACCTTTATTAATTACATAAATTTGGCTTTTGCCTTATGCCTATTTGCTTGAAGATTATTTTAACCAAATATTCATAAATATTTGACACAGGCTAGATAAATAGTGCAAAGCCACACTTAAAAAAGGAGAATGAAGGAGTGTGGACAAGGATCATTTACATGAAATATTGATTTATATGCATGTTACGAGAAAAACAGTGATCTAGAAAGTTCCTTTAAATAAGGGGAGACTAGACTAGACTAGAGCTATAAAATTTACTGTACAAGAGAGAGAAAGGAAATATTTGGATAATGGTGGATAACCATATGAATATTTTTATGGTATTACTTGAGCTTAGACTTATTGAATATTGAGAGAGACCTTAAGAAAGCCCAATTGCACGAACTGACAACCCAAGAGCGTATGGCGTATGGCTTGACCCAGAAAAGTGAATTTCATCCGTGCAGGAATGGAGAAAGAATACAATTTCCTGCGGCCGGGCGGCCTGTCGTAAGAGGCGACTAAACAACCCACAGCCAGGTGGTAGGGTGTTTGCTCGACTGGATGGCGATCACCCCTGGTCTAGACTATGCCGCCATAACTACCTTGTGTTGTGGTCCGGCATCAGTGACCAGGTTCCAGTCTCCCTTAAGAAAGCAGCAGCGGATTTGTAGCGCCTTTGGTGTTGCAAATGTCCATAGGCGACGGTAACCACTTTCCATCAAGTGGGCCATCTGCCTGTCTGCTGAACTGCTACAATAAAAAAAAATTAAAAAAAATGTGAGGAGACCTGACCACAAATAAGATAATAAAGACCTGTTATTTTAAAAACCAATACAAACTATATAAGTATTAAATTTCACGAACTGACAACGCAAGACCATATGACGTATGGCTTGACGCAGGAAAGTGAGAACTGACCCCAAATAAGATAATAAAGACCTGTAATTTTAAAAACCAATACAAATGTAAGTATTAAATTTCGCTGTGTTAATTTCTCACATAGATTTATTTTGCGCGTTTTAGGTGAGATCCCTTTGTAGGGATTGGTTTCCAATTGAATATCCCCAGTCATGGTATGAAGATATCACATCTTCTGACAGATTTTTTGCGCTGGCCGCCGTCCACAAATCACAAATCATAGGACTTATTGTAGCAGAGATAAAACCATACTTGAAGTTAAATGCTGAAGATAGGGGTATATTATCAAGATGGTTTGCATCTAAGGACACACTCGTGGCTTATATATTATCATTAGGTAATTACCATATCTATTACATAATTATATATAAGTACCCGACACACTTGTCTATAAGCCGCGCGCAGAAGGTTTGCCGATGACTACTTACTATTATTATATTGTATTACTTACTATTGTTGTATACACTTATTTAAAGTATATACAGTAATAAATTAAAATAATAAATTTATTGCAACAACTATTTATGTAACCTTTTTTGTCAACCCTACTGACCATCGACGCGTGACATCATGAGGCTATCGGCAAACCTACGCACGGGTAGTAAAGCAGATTGACGGGTTTGCAGATTTATGATTTATGTAAGTATTTGGACATTAGTTTAGAATACTTCTTGGATATTAATATAGGCATAAAAATCATATAGAATAATAGTACAGGCATAAACCAAACGAACATAACATGTGAGTTGTAGATGGAAGAAAGAGGACAAGATTCATTCTTACTGGTCAAGTGTTGGCTCACCATATTCCCTGCAAAATAGAGTCCCTGAGTTCGTTTCCCAGTGGACTAAATGTCCTACACAAATTTGTCTCTGTCTCTCTATCGGCCTCCAATGCCTTATCCTTTACTACCCGTAATACAACCGTAACTTGCATTGTTGGGGAATATAAAATGTGATGTGTGTGCTTGGTTGGCGATTTATTATTTACAATAGGGACTTAAATAATGAAAAATTTCTGACTTCTCTACTGCAATATGCCGATAGTGGTTCCAGAGTGATTTCGGCCATATTTCTATATCTTACTATCCATGGTTTTACCTTTGCAGGTAAGGTACGGCTTGCTCCGTAACCACGTAACCAAAAATCATAGTGTGGACGAGAGTCGCGACCCGACGATTGTCGGATTTTGCCGCGAATCAAAGGTTGCGGCAGTCGGTGCCTACAAAGGCACCGGCCAAATTCCGCGAAAAAGACGCTCTAGAAGAAATTCGTTGCTGTATTTATTTGGTTACAGTTACAGCTCGCTAATGAGCACGTGGCCAAAGGCGGCTCGTTGGACGTAGTAACCGAAGATCGTTTCACAAGTACACACTAAAGCGTGTACGCGCTTACGGTTACATCTCGCTGATGAGTACGCGATCAAAGGCGGCTCGTTGGACATAGTGAGTGAAGATTGTTTCACGCGTACACATTAGAGCGTGTGCGCGGTTACGGTTACAACTCGCTGATGAGTACGCGATCAAAGGCGGCTCGTTGGACATAGTGAGTGAAGATTGTTTCACGCGTACACATTAGAGCGTGTGCGCGGTTACGGTTACAACTCGCTGATGAGTACGCGATCAAAGGCGGCTCGTTGGACATAGTGAGTGAAGATTGTTTCACGCGTACACATTAGAGCGTGTGCGCGGTTACGGTTACAACTCGCTGATGAGTACGCGATCAAAGGCGGCTCGTTGGACATAGTGAGTGAAGATTGTTTCACGCGTACACATTAGAGCGTGTGCGCGGTTACGGTTACAACTCGCTGATGAGTACGCGATCAAAGGCGGCTCGTTGGACATAGTGAGTGAAGATTGTTTCACGCGTACACATTAGAGCGTGTGCGCGGTTACGGTTACAACTCGCTGATGAGTACGCGATCAAAGGCGGCTCGTTGGACATAGTGAGTGAAGATTGTTTCACGCGTACACATTAGAGCGTGTGCGCGGTTACGGTTACAACTCGCTGATGAGTACGCGATCAAAGGCGGCTCGTTGGACATAGTGAGTGAAGATTGTTTCACGCGTACACATTAGAGCGTGTGCGCGGTTACGGTTACAACTCGCTGATGAGTACGCGATCAAAGGCGGCTCATTGGACATAGTGAGTGAAGATTGTTTCACGCGTACACATTAGAGCGTGTGCGCGGTTACGGTTACAACTCGCTGATGAGTACGCGATCAAAGGCGGCTCGTTGGACATAGTGAGTGAAGATTGTTTCACGCGTACACATTAGAGCGTGTGCGCGGTTACGGTTACAACTCGCTGATGAGTACGCGATCAAAGGCGGCTCGTTGGACATAGTGAGTGAAGATTGTTTCACGCGTACATACTAGAGCGTGTGCGCGGTTACGGTTACAACTCGCTGATGAGTACGCGCTCAATGGCTGCTCGTTGAACGTCGCGAGCAAAGATCATTTTCGGCGTCTAAATTAGAGCTGTTTACTGTATGCGCTCGATTATAGTTACGGCTTGCAAATGAGTGGCTATGAGCGGCTTTAGCATTAGTAGAAAATTGACATGTGTAAAGTTTATTCCAAATTTTAATCAGTTGTAAGGCAAGTGAATGCATAGTAAAATATAGGAACCTACTTTTAAGGACTATTCCCTGACCATCTTACTGGAACGACTATACTGTAAGCCACTTACACAAATTTTGTATGCCTGCCTATCTAAGAAGAAACATGTAATCTGGACCACTTAGTACGTCTGCAAAAATATCCATGTTTCAAATAAAATTATTTACTTTGTGTTTAGGCAAATTAATATTTTGTTAAGGGGTTGCTCGATCATTTCGTCGGTCCGGTGTTGCGACGATGCTTTTGGACGTGTTGATCAACCACCTGTCTGGACCGGTGGCGCACCCGCCGCATCAACACCGCGTAAAGGCGATCTTCCTACATGTGTTGACCACCAACACAGAGGCTATTCTATTTTATGAACATAGAAGGTAAAATTATATTTTTAACTAGGTTTTCTCCGCGGCTTCGCTTGCTTAGATTAAAAACGGTCATAGTTGAGTAGTCAAAAAAAGTAGTCTCTTTTTCACAGCCTTAGGGGTAGAGTTTACAAAAACGGCGATATACGTGTGCATTTATTTCTAACCAATTTCGTGCTTTTAACTTTGAATATAACGGATTTTCATACAATCTTTCATCAAAAGCATCTCCTTATTCACCCCTTGAAATTTGAATTTTCAAAAATCCTTTGTGGCGCACCTATAGTATAGAAGGAACCCCCATAGATAGGGCTTTGCGTTGATATGTTAGTCAGTCAGTCAGTGCAGTCACGTAATTATATAAAGGTATATAAATGTATATGACAGGTAATAACAGTAACACTTGAGTAAGGCCGCGTTATAAATCTGCTTTTGAAGTTTCACGTAGATACTGATAACCTAACTTTTTAAGAGTACCAAAATAATTTATATCAGCATAATCAGCTTATTTCTTTAGAAACGTAACACATGACAACGTTATGTTTGACAACTTTTTTTCTTAAATATTAGTGACGTGCCCGTGAATATTTTCTACAAATTAAAGACAAGTGATATAGATTTGCAAGGATGCGTGACCAGTTCGTTTTAAGCAATAAGGGCACCCATTTTTTTGTGTTATAATATTTATATAAATAATGGAATGGATGAATGGTCCGTATCCGTATATTTTTTACGGTTCCGTAGAATAGAATAAAATATTCTTTATTGCATACAAAAAATTATACACATGAGTTATGATTGTTAATCATTTAACTAGTACAATCGGCGGTCTTATCGCTAACAGCGATTTCTTCCAGGCAACCTTCTGGAGATAATTTCACATTTCTAATAGTGGGTCGATATTCAGTGCGCGTAGTTTAAAATATATACATATATTATTAGTAAATAAAAATACACATACATATTTATATACAAATATATGTACATACGAGTTCCGTAGTAATTTTGGCAAACATAGAACTCCAATGAGATCGTCGTGTTTTCCTGCGTTCATTTGTCCATCTGTTGGTTGGTCTTTCTGTAACACTTACTTTTCTCCGAAAATACTGGGTCTATAAGAAATTGGGAATATGTAATCAATATTTTTACACCGCCACATAATCCTGTAGTAGAATCGAAAAAAGAAAGATTAGGGGCGGCACCCACCCATACATGTATTATCTGAGAGTTTTAAATTCTAAATCAAGGATTTCCAAAGTGGTCGATATCGCTCCTTGGGGTCGAAATCATTTTCCCAGGGGCTGACATAAACGAAAACTGATTTTAATGGTCGAAGAGGTTTAAAAATCGACCCCTATTCATTAACACAAGTTCTTATTTGAAACTTTCAACATACTGTATAAGTTGGGTTACATGTACCAACTTCTTATAAGAATGACTACCGAACCTAACCCCAAACTTTTTAGATTGATAAGTATTTTGTATCAATACGAAAAAATCTAGAGATAGGATTTTTAAAGTAATTTGGCTATGGGGGTCTCAGGTATCAGTTCGTTTTCGAAAAGGGGTCTCTTGCCCAAAATTGATTGGGTATCCCTATTCTAGATCTTGGTATATGGAATAATGGGTTAAGTGTTGAATTATTTCGATGATAATGTATGACATTTGTTTAAGTCATTATAGGTAGCGAGATATCTATAGCTACCAATATCGTTAAAATTATTTATGTGACTCCACTTCTCTACCAATTTTCGAATTATGAAGTGAAAATAAAGGTAGAGCTTAAAACTTTCAACGAAAATTAGGTAGTACAAAATCCATTGAGTAGTTTCTGAGATATTAGGTTACAGGTTATTTTTAATAAATGTTTTTTATAGTTTCGTTATTAAATGATAAAAATAAATTAAGGTTCGATGCCTCTACGGAAAGCTTCGGTGTGCGTGGTTCCATACTTTCTTGGCGACTTGTATTTTTGATTTGTTCTTTATTTTCCTACAAAAGTATTTAAAAAAGTAGAGGAAAGTTAATAAATTCGGAAAAACTCTTGCTTTGGATAAGCCTGGTCTGCCCAATAGTCAGTTTTGTATAACGAAGCCTGTGACGCAACTATTGGTTGCGAATTACGAGCGGTCATAATTTTAGCGCATATTATTATTAGTATTATGTAATTGTCATTGACAACTGCTATCATAATTACCATTCGAGGTTAAAATGTAACACCAAACGGTGTTTTCAGGTTCCGACTGCACTCGTTTCTACCGTATTACTACTCTATAAAGGGCCGGTGCAAGGATGGGTTCACGTATGTGTACTATGTCAATGGTGGTCATGCGCCATGGGGCCTATATGATTATGTGAAGTACGTGGCGCGAGCCGCTTGGCGGGGTGGCGGCCTCTACCCGTGGCTGTGGGCCAAACTGCGAACAGCGCTAGCCGTGGCGTGGCACAGGTAGCCCCGCCACTCAACCAACGTTATTGTGTCCTAATGCAGTCAATTGTGTGCATTTTTCGATTATCCCAGTCATACTCACCGTTACAGTCGTTTCAAAATTGTATAAAGAGTAATGTTATAATTAATACGTTTTAAAGAATTTAATCGCGTTTTAAAGATTTTATATTTTTAGTTTGACATTTTAATGAAGGTTTGTTTTATCATTGAAAAGTAACTTTGACTTAGACTAAAATTATAAAATTAAAAACGTGCGTAAATCCATTAAAACGTAGTTTTAGTCCTGTGCAACTATCACGACAACCTAAGAATATACTAAGATATATTTAATAAATACAAGTAATTTTAGATATAAGTAGAGTATTTTACTAGAGATTGGACTAAATTATTGTGACGATTGAAAATTGACTATAACAGCGACTAAAGGTGGTGCTATTGGCTCTAAGTTGCTGACTTTTATTGCAGACTATGTTATAGGTGATAACCGTCTATGCTGTTTGCTCTCTATGTCCTTCTCATTCATTGTATCCATATAAACATCATCACGAACTTAAAAATATTACTGTTCCCATGATAACTAAACGATTTATCTTAAAATCTTAGTGTGCATGTACGTAACTGTTTTCTAATTGTTGAAATCTTATTAAAACAGACCTAATATTGTGCCGCTCAACGTCAACAGATAACTTGTATGCAGGTTTATACAATGCAATAAATTATTTTAGTTAGTTTAGTAAAAGAAACATCTTTCCGATTACATATTGTACCGGTCAATGAAATTTAAAATATTATAATGTGACACAGTGGTTACATAGCATCAATTGTTTCTTTCTTGGGGCTAAATGTTATAGTTGGTTTTTTATGGTAAGATAAAAATGAATGTTTAAGGTCTCATCCCAATGTCTGTCTGCATAGCTGATTATTTTAAAAAGTACTAACGTGGTCGCTTATATAACTGCTAAATGGCCATGAATTAAATAGATATGAAAATTATTTTAATAACTATATTATTTTAAATGCATATATTCCATATATGCATTTAAATTAATCTACTATAAGTGCGTTGCATTTATTTTACTGTACTAATCGAAAAGTTGTGTTAAAATATTTGTTCTTAACAAATGCTTATAAATTTTGATAGTCGGGCGTGATTTAATCTATACAAATAAATAAAATTGAAGTTTATGCTTGTGATGTCAAAATAACAGCTTTTTACTTAATGCATGTGAAAGTATATACGGTCCTTATATACAAAACAAATTTTACTTTTTTTGTATCTGTTAGTTCCGGCTAATCTCTGAAACGGCTGGACTAATTTTGACGGGACTTTCACTGACAGATATTTAGTATTATAACATTAGCTAATGTTATAAGGAGTAACGTAGGCTAATTTTATTTTAAAAAAATATTGAAATACCCACGCGCACGCCGTCGCCGACGGCGTACTCGAAGGCATTGAATTAAATTCCACGCGGACGAAGTCTGTACTGACAATTACATAAACCTATATTATTTTCTTATAATTCTGAACTAGATCATAAACGTAATCGAACAATATACATATTATCCACTGTCACAGCATTAAAATAAACAACACAAATGTATTGTCGCTTAGTTGTACATTGATAAGCCGCTTTTACACGGGAGTTATTTGGAAGCATGAACGTTTCAGTGTGATGAGAATCAAACTGAAAATTTCGTTACTGCGATTGGGAAAACCCGCGGAATACTCCTAAGTATGCTATGAATACATAGGCTCTTATTAGAGTTGGTCACATCCCTACCCTAGCCTTAAATCTCGGTCACTTTTAAACTATCTGCTTTGAATCCTAAGATGTGCTTTTGCTAATTTTTCTTCTCCACTTCACATGTTCTATAGCATCCCTCATTGTGGGACCATTGGCACACATGTCATCCCCACAACTTCAAGCCAGTAGTTTTGGTCTACCCCTTTAGGAGCTGAAAGAGGCAGTAGGGCTACATTTTTGTTCCCTAGAAACTTGCTAGCCTCCGTAAAACTTTTTTATGTTTATGTATGCTATGACACAAACATAATGTCAGCCGCGGATGCGGAAGTTTCTAATATTTGCCTGCTGTGTGAGTGAGTCTTCTTTCCACTTCAAGTTACTTGAGCATAAGTCACGCTTCACGGCCATACAAAAGGAATGTTATATCGTTCTTAAACCTGCTAGGCCTAAAAATACCACTAATTCTGATGTCATAAAATTTCTATGAAATCATGATTTGCTATTATAATAATTTCACGTAAAAACCCTTTCTATATGTACACATAATTACTGGTTATAAACTTTTTATAGTTTCAAGCACGTTCATCTGTATATTGTATCAATATACTTAGTTTCCAAATTTTTTCATGAATTATGGTTTAAGCAAATCCAGTATTTAAATGATTCAAAACAAGATACACATGTGATCATCTAAATATAAGCTTAATATTATGAACTGTATAATAAATTGTAATACGTATCTTTTTGTTAGTGGGATTTTATATCTGTATTTTAAAGCGTTACTAACTTCAGACATATCGAAATGTTTCGAAGTATATTAGTAATTTATAATACCTACTTTGCATTTTAATAGAAATCGGGATTTATTATGCATTTGCTTTTATAAGTCTTAAGTGGGGTAAACTACACTATTGTTGGTTCCCTGTCAATGGTTGGTACCCAGTCAATTTATTCCATATATTTTTTTTCAATATTTTTATTTTATGTCCATACAATAATATTATTATTACGATTCTATGACTGCAAAATAAAAATATTACGATTGCATTGTATTGCGGTGCCAACAATGGTGTAGTTTCCCTTAATATGTATCCAGTAATCAGTTATTCTGTATGTTTTACAATTAAGTAACATCCGTCCCGTGTAACAATATCGGACAGGGACGCGAAAAACCAACTATTAAGACTAAACGTCAACGGCGTTTTTAAACGTTTAGTATAAAAGCTAGGAAACAGTTCTCAAGTAAAAGTTTATTATAATTCTAATATAGCCGGTATATCAAAAGAAATGCATTAAATTTAAAAATACATAATTAATATCTCGTTTATTTTACATCCAGTTGTATTATAGATCTAATCAGAAATGTTTTGTGCGTTTTAATGTTTATGTTGACGATATTTAGTACAAACATCGACATTGACACTGATGCAGAAGCTGTATAATATCCAGCTCGTACTAGTACATCTAGGCATGTCAGATTCATGGTACGATTTTACAAAATGGTTGTTCTTAGTTCGCAGGTCTTATATTCAAATCACGATTCTGAATGTTGTCAAACATTGAGACGTGCCAATGCTAACCAGCATAGTCTGCTGCTGACTTTTATTGGACGAACAAATATTGTTTGTGATATTTTTTTATTGCTAAAAGCTTTAAATTAAATTGCATTGTTTCTATTATTGTGATTTGCATCATCATAATTATAGTAATATGGTCTAAATTTATGGAACAATCGATCGTGTAGTAGTATGTTTTGAAATGTTGAAGTGGGAGTATTAGCTGTGAAAATGTATAGCCCGCACCAAATTTTATGACATCTAGTTTAGCTGTATAAGATTGCGCTATACTTGGTTTTGTATGAAAAAACATGTATTGCGCAACAGTCTGTTGCTAGCTAAAGGGGCCATAATTTTTGGCGTACACTATAATGAGTGTATTGCATGCCATGATTTACTGCCAAGAATAAAATAAGGTGCCTGTGTGTTCAATATATTATTGAAATAATAATTGTTAAGGTCATAAAATAAATATCAGATTATAAAATAAATAAAATCCCCCCACTTTCCCCTTTAAAATTAAGCGTCGGCAACAACTGTAAAATGTGTTTTTACAGTCTTAAATTAATGTGTGTGGTGTACCAAACCAGTGTAAATAGTTTTAGCAAATTTTTAAGAAACCAAAGTATTGTCTACATTTTGTTATAATTAATATGTTTGTTTTTTTTTAAGTAGTACGTAACCAATGTATTTTATTGTTAAATAGGATATCGATTATTATTTTTGGACCATTATTAAATTATTTGCATTGTAGAATCATCATGTCACTAGCTAGACGTTTTATGTTTCGTAATTTGTGATATAGTCAATGTTCAAAAGTACGCGTCAGATAGTGGCTCACATTGTAATATTGATTTCGATAATTAACGGAGTAAGATGACGATTGTACCTATTAATTTTATATTACAAGAACACGTGTGTTGCAGTGATAAATCCTTAGACCATAAACTTGTCTAGATGGAGTAATGTAAATAAACAACACGCTAAAACGTGCATACTTTCGCGCGGGTGTTTTTGGTGGGAACTTGAAGAGTGATGTACTGCTGTACGATTTTATTTTCAAAAATGTATAAAATTAGTTCAACTGTCCAATAGTTATTTAAAATATTTATTTTAAGCAAAAGTCATGTTAGTTTGGAAAATGTGACTTCGACATGCCATAAAAATTTCGTTGTGTGGCGTCAATCAAAGAACTACTTTGGTGAGGCTTATAATAATAATTCTTGGTGATAATTGATTCAAATAAAATTTGACTTAAAGTTTTTTATTACCCAACCATGCAATTCCTTAAATAAGAAATACTGCGTCAATACTAGGTGCTGTTGGTTGTTTTTATAAGCTTAGTGGAAAATTTAGATAATTATATTATCTAAGGATAAATCACTCGAAAAAGGTTTATTGTTACTAATGAAATCGGTGTCATAGCTAGGACCTGAGTAGGAGTAAGCAGAGTCGCAAGCCTCAAGAGTGCGCGCGCACATGTGTTTTTGAGAGCGCAACATTTGAATATTTCTCTGTGCGCTCATAGCTATGGCGTTGAATGAAACAAAGAAGTTACGTATGTTACGAATCATTCTCACTTTATTTAAATTAATTTATATATCATTTTATTAATAATAATATATTTAGCTTTCAAATAAATATCATTGTTGACTAAAAATGTTTTATTTCTTTCTCTGTGTAAAAGAAAACCAAAAGTAACAATTTCAGAAAATGTTTATTTTTAATAATTGCTTCATTTTCATTAACTACGCTGTACAAACTATATCGCTTACATTACAATTAGCAATTAATAATTGCACGTAAAAAAACTTAACGAATAGGTACCTTCAACTTTTCGATTGGAATGAACGATCATTACAATAAGTAATATTTTTATACAATATTTATAATAACCCTACAAAATTAAAATCTATATTTAACAAGCAGTCACAATCGCCCAATGATATGTTAAAATTATTTGAATATTGATTGAATTTATTGCGTTTCTAAGTATTTTGAATACTCTTGTTGTGTTCGCGTCGTGTGTCCTTTTGGAACGGACCAGGAGCACGTGACGATGGCTGGAAGTCACTATGCTAGAGTCAAAGCCTATCGCCAACTGCAAGCGGCCTACGTCACTAGATTCTCCCTTTCCGGTGCACCACCCTTATGATTTTGACTTTTGAAATCTTTTAACCGAATCGGCGAAGATTCGCTGCCCGAATCGCCCTGCAAATGAAATTTCACAATAAAACAATGTTTATATAAAAAGTGAGCGTTAAAATACTTTGTTACCATTCTACTTTTAAATTAGATTGTTACACGAGTGGTGAAAGTGACCTATTTACGCATGAGATGATTTGGTGCACGAGCGTAGCGAGGGCGCTAATAGTTCGAGTGCCTAAATAGGTCTTTCACTGGAGGTTAGGCGTTAAATCCATATCTAAATATGATGAATTAATTTAATATATACGCGATATACGAATCAGAAAAAGAAATTTACTTGACATTTCATATGTCACGTATTACGTGAGTTCCTCATCTCCGATTTATTATACTAATGTATTTTGTGGTCTCTCAGATTTAGATATAGATTTAACGCCTTATTTCAATAGAGAAGTAGTTGTTTTTTAAACAAATCAATTATGAATTACTTTCCTCGTATTCGAAATGAAAATCAGAATGTTAACCTCGGGTGACGGGCCTATTTACGCACTCGAACTATTAGCGCCAACGCTACGCTCGTGCACCAAGCCATGTCATGCCTAAATAGGTCACTTTCACCTCGAGTACAACATTCTACTATTAATTAATGTTTAAAAAATAATGAATACGGTACCTGACACCTTAATATAGTAAAAAGTATCTTAACTCTATTGTCGATTGCTATTATATTTTATAATATTAGGCTATAAACATCTTATAGCGCAGGCCTTTCCATTTCTAGCTTATGTTCGATATATAAAATAATAATTCTTCACAGCAATGATATATGACATAACCCCCATTCTAGTTTCAAGCATCTTTAATATAGATTGCGGGTTTCCTGTCGATGTCTTCCTTAACTGCCAGCACGTGGTAATTGTAATAATAAGTATATAAAGATCTAGGTCAGAAAAGTGCTAAGTAAAATAAAATAAGTAAATAAGTTATGGTGCATTACCCTCCGTCAGTCATAGTCTCAAATTCTTGATATAACACATACCTATTTACATTTCGACATTGATCGATCGAATATAAAAAAAATCATGAACGGTATCCTTATAAAATATAGGACAATACATAATATATACATATATATGTGTCTAATATCTATTTTAAATTCAGCAAGACCATCCCAAGATTTGAAAGAACGTGTTTTATTCTTTGATATTCATCGTTTTAAACATTCTCGAAAATACCTATCTATCTATAGTATTGAACAACCTTCTACTAATCTGAAGAGATCATAAAAATTAGCATACACTACAGTATTTGTAAACATTGTACAGTTATTAATATACTTATCAAACAATATGTGTCTTACATTGGCGCCCAGCGATAGTGTCTCCTGGAGGAGCAACTCGCTGTCAGTCCCTCTCGACTCCTTATTCTTGAGAATAGAGCGAGATCGGGAATCAGTCTCTAGTGGCCAACCACCGCTTCTTTTATTGCCATTTTTACCTGGAATATGTGTGATCCAAATAATTCATACACAAACGTTACTAATTGCTTAAAAGGCAAAAATTATTAAATAAAACCATCAAAAACTTTCTCAACTAAGAACAGCTATTGTTCAGAATACTTCGTTGAAAGTGTTTTTTAAGCTCTATAACCTTGATTTTCTAAGAATTTTCCACTTCCTCGTTTAAAAGTTACAGGGGGCGCCGATACAATTATCACAACTTTGAGAGCTAATAATATCTCGCCATCTATTAACGAAATAAAAAGTCATTAAAGAAGATGGTTATGTTTATTCAAGATCTGACTAATTGATAATACTAATCTAATTGAGGTCTCGCGTGACCAAAAGGCTGGCTTGCACCTAGGACAACGCATATGCATTGCATGCATATGCATTTTGGGCACACTCCCCGCTGACAGCGACCTAGAGTCTATTTTTTACTTATAGATTGTTATTTTGTATGTATAGTTATATTTAGATCTGACTAACGATACCACACACGACTATATACTGAAAAAAATATTCACCAGTTTTGTGTACAGGTAAGGCGGCCACCTCTTTATTTTTTTGCGATTTTAATACATACATATTTTTTTAGCGCTAAATAGACTACACGTTATTGTAAAATTTTATCCATGTTGACATAGACAGACAGCCGGCCATGAAGATTATACAAAAGTTTCGTTTTTGCCAAAATGGCTATGAAACCAAAAAAAAGCCCACAGAAAAATAATTCTCAATATTTCCGAAATAAAAGTACTTCCTATTCATCGTGATTGTGTTATATTTATGTATAATTAGAGTCATAATATAAAAAAATAAAGATAACAAGAGGCCTAAAGTTTTTGGAGAATCGCTTAGAGAAATTGACACATCTCTAGTGGTAGGTATTAAATAAATAAAAATTTACTGAAACCTATTGGACAAACCAAAGAGGATGTGATGGTTAATGATCCTGGTGGCTATCCCCCTTGGTGGCCTCCTCTCTTCCTCCGACCAGTCCTGAGGACAAATATCGGCTCATCATACATACCTATCAATAACATGTAGGAAAAATTAAAACAACATTAAATTCACACTTCACGGATTGTGCAGGGTTATTAAAACAGATCATGCATTTGAGCCACCTCGTGCAGGAATGGTTGTATCAAAATCATGGTAGAAAATATAAATATTACCTATTGATACTTTTGCATAATTCGTGTGATTTGTTTTTTCCAAAACCATATTAGTATGGTTTTGCCAGCGTGGCATATGCGTCGTACTCACTTGCTGGAAGCGGGCCTTCCTGTGCTTTGGCTTAGCGTCGTCTGAAGCGAGCGTGGCTGCATCGTTAAGCTGCTGCGGCAGACTGGTGCGAGATGCGTCTAGCGGGCTGAGCGGCACCGGTACCCCCACAGTCCCCACCGCCAGACTGGCCCTAGACCCACGAGGCGAACCTTCGCTCTGCGAAACTTTCGCACAAAACATGGTTCCATCTCCTGAGGCGCTTCTGCGAACTCCGTTATATTCTGGGGGAACTGCGGCCCCATCCCCACTGGCGGCGCCTCCGCCGTTACCGTCCAAAGGATTCACATACAAGTTTGAGGAGTCGTTCTCGCATGCGATGTCGCCCTCTGAAGGAAAAGGGTGCGTAAGGCATGATGCAAATGTATCTGCAACGTAAGACAGACGCACATGGAACCGTTTACGTCCACATACTTTGATAAATTCGCGGGTTGTTTGGGGGTGCCATTAACGAATTGATCCTTATCACGCGTACAATAACATACACAGTGACATATTGATGCGAAACAACTTTTCTCTTAAATGCTATATATATATATATATGTATGTGTGTATTAAGGTGGTACAATTTTTATTTCTATCATCTCGAAAGTTACTTTTCTGCATAAAAAAATCTCAAGGCGCAGCTCGATATCTCAACTCTACACGTTGCGCAATGATTTTTCATTTTCCCATATAAATAGCAGGAGCATTTTTTTTTCTCTTTACCCAATAAAAGTTAAAAAAAAAACAGATTTCCGATGGACATATTCTAATAGGAAATGTATTTCTCTAAAAAAAGCTATGACATGTTTTTCTCGTAATTCTTACAGAATAAAAGTCGTCAAGCTTTAAACTCTAGCTAATAAACAAATAAACTAGAAGAAAAATGTTTTACAACTTTTATGAGTTAAAACTACTTAAAACGAAAAAAATCTTACGTTTGTTTGAGAAAATGAACTGTGGTCAAGTTTGAGTCAGATATCGAGCTGTGTTTTAAGAAGGATTTTTTATCCATAACAGTAAATTTCGATATAATAAGACTTAAAAATTAAATAAAAGTTATTTTTGGACCATCCTATAGTATATACATAATAAGAAAGAGTCTAAAGGTGGACGCCGCGGCGCGGCGTCCTCAATTATTATTACATCTTTAAGGAAAATAATTTAGTAATAACTCAAAAAATATTTCAAGCAACAAATAACACAAATACGACAATAATAAAATGTGGTGAAATTGGTGTGGAAAAATTTATAAGGTGTACAAAAAGTAGATTTTATTATGATACTTATTCCTTCAAATAAGATCCAACAGTACCTGGACTATCTAGGCTATTGGGCGTCGCCTCCGGCAGGGCTTTGGGCGCTGGGTGGCGCTGCAGGCAAGCCAACTCTACACACACGGGCTGTCGCAGATCGGACGTCGACATGGGCATGAGTTGCTCTGCATCTATGAACTCCTTGTACCCCTGCGGCACAACATAGTCGAGTTTTTTTAATATAAGTTCAGCCCATGAACATCCCGCTGCTAATTACAGGTCTTCCGATTTCGGAGGAACAAACAGTACACCGCTTTGCTTGTTTAAAACTGATTAGTTTAACGCATCGGTAATTACAATATTCTCCTTCACCAACCGTCATTTGAAGGAGACGGGAACGTCTCTGTTACCTATCCACCACGTAATACTAAGTACTTACTACCCGATTTGATAGTCATATTATAATATGAAGTGTGATGATCTAAAAATAATTTGCAAATTGTCACTGATAATTTTCAAAATATTATTATAGAAGTGAATAGAAAAAATGTCATTTTAATCTAACTTTAGCCAGTATTTACCAAGTTTCTTTTGATCAGTCCGAGTAGGTTTGAATTTATTTTCAAATAATATGTTAAAAATTATTTTAAGACAAATTAATAATAAGTATTTAGAACAAATATTTTATATCAAACCTTATAACTCCGTTAATAAGCAGTCGTGCACACAATGTGTTTAAAACTTTTTATTAAGTTTCTGTATACTTACAAATTGCAAAGTAACAATAAATAAAGGGTTAATTAATCACGCATTAAAATAGTTGAGGCAAAAATATTGCAAGCATGAGTCCAATCAATTTATTCAGATAAGTAGGTAAGTGAAAACAAATGAGCGTTTTCTCTCTAAGCCTTTATCTTTATTTGAAGCGACACTAATCTTCGGAATAAAATGATTCATGAAATTTAATATATATACTTTCGATAAAGTCAATCCGTTTATGGGATAATTATTCTCAAAACACGACCATTTTCTCTGGATATGGTCTCGAAATGTACGCGCACGTAACCGCGCGAAATTTTGTTTCTGGAATAAAGTTTTGTTTTAAATATTTTCAGGGTCTCTTCGGTTTCTGTATACGTTGCTGTTGTATAGGTGCTCCAACCAAAAGAAATAAAAATCTAACTATATATGTAATCAAATTTTAAAGATGTTTTTTTTTGTTATTTTTGACAGTAATGTAATTATAATAGGATATGGTTTGATAAATTATCTTTTATGAGTAGAGTTCGTCACTATACAAATGGCCGGTTCCAATATCTTACTATGCATTCACGTTCCTTACCATCGGTTGAATTTTGACATTACTTGTATTGAGCTTATGTCAAACTTTAAACGATAGCAAGGCAAAGGAACGGTCGGTAAGATACAGGAATCGACTATTAATCAATAACCCATTCAAGTGGAATTATCACAAGCTCAAAACGCTCAACATTCCAGTCTACAGTATGATAGTTATAACTCATCTTAGGTAAGGTTAGTGTCTTAGTACCTTAAACGTGCAAAAACAACATTCAAACTCAGAAGGCAGCTGATCCAAGTCAAGCTGTTTTTCAGCCGTCTTCTTGTCCTAGAAAAGATAAATATTAGTGGTTAATATTATTCTCTAAATAAATTATGATGGTTACGTTTTAATTTTTGTTAAATTGCAAAAGTTGCTGTTATAAATCTAAGAAAATTTTTCAAAAATACTGTATATGTAGTATTTATAACCCCGAAAAATTGGTTACATTGCAGCTATGGTACCTTGTTGTTTGCTGTACAAAGAACTACGTAATTTCTAATTCCAGTTCCAAAGTATGTATGTTATGATATTTACCATCAAACTAATGAAACGAACATTAGTTATGTAATTAAGTATGTATTTAATGATATCTTACTGGCGTAGGATCGGGGTTTATGAGCAAGCGTTTCTCCGGCGTGCTTGGGCCCTCGTTGGAATATCGACGTTCTTTAGGACTGGTCTGAAACTATTAACTACAGTGTTAGACGCAACCTTAATGTCTAACTTAGAATCTGTTAACACACCGACTAATGCCGCGTTTCTACACCTTACTATCCATTCATTTGCCTAAGTACTGGTTTAAATGTGGCATAAACTGCAATAATCCATACAAGTAATGTAAAATTTTAACCAGTAAGTACCTAGTAAAGCAAATGAATGGATAGTACCTTAGTAAGATATAGAAAGCCGATATAAGTCAATATGTTAATGATATTAATCACCACTAGATTTACTGTATGTACTTAACACATATTTGACTACATGCAATTCATTACTTAGGAGAAACCCAACTCAATTTGTTGTATAAACCAAAAGTGTACCTATTTACTTAATTCCGAGACTATATTATTATACATTAAAAGCAATAAATTTTGAATGGAAACGAGACTATCGATAATCGTAATTATTTAAAGACCATTTCTTATGTACATGTATCGTGGTAAGTCAAAATTGTAAAACTTTTACCTGATTTGGATCAGTATTTTGTGGTAATTTGTTGGTGATTGCATGCTCGTATTGTTTGTAGCAACCAGTAGTGGCCGGAGCCTCTCCCTCCAAACTAGTCGCGTCCGCCTGCGACAAGTTGTGTCCTGGAGGCACATACCAACGTAAGTAGCGACGTTTTCCACACATTCCCACGAACAACCCCAATTTTGACAGAAGAAAAGATAACATTCAGGAAGAACGGTAACAATTAGCGGCGTGAACTACGTACGACACACACATTCCACAGTTTAACAAATCCATCGTCCTCCGGATACACACAACGAACAGTCCACAGAAGAGTAGCGTTAGTTCTATAAAGCGTTAGGCTTACGCTGACAATGTAATCGACCTTAGATTAAAGTGTCTTCGTCGCACATCGCAAGCTACACGCGAGCACGCGACGCGAGCCTGACCCGAGTAACGGATATATAATAAAAGGGTCTGGCGTGACGACTGTGTGATAGAAGTGAGTAGCTCATCTGGCGTCGTCTCTTGCCTCAATGAGGACGCACTTGTCACCTGAAGACAAGGAATAAAACTCTCTGAGTGTACGTCGTCGGAGCCAACGGATGACGATAGCTGTAGCTGCGATGTAACGTGAACTGTTTTGAATTTGAGATGTCTGCAAGTCCAGAGAGCTAACTATGCAACGTGCATTCACTCAACATTCATTGCATTCCAAATATAATAATGCAGTTTGTGCACAAAAGCCATGGATGCAGCAGAGTAAAACAAATCACATATAAACCTTTGTCTACTTTAACGAGCATAGGGCACATGTCATGAACAAGCAACAGAAGCAGGTGAAGTTCGCTGTACTGACCTGTGTCAACAATGACATCGATGAGATCCATGCTCTTGGCGAAAGCGTCGCGCAAGTTTATGTGGTGGAAGGAGACTATGGAGCCCTCGCGTTTCGCGCGCTCGAGAGCCTCGCGCCGCTTGAGCGCTTTCTCGCGCCGCATCTGGTTCTTGTAAAACTCAGCGAAATTGTTGACGATAATGGGGATGGGTAACGCAATTACCAACACGCCGCAAATACAGCAAACTGAGCCGATGACCTTGCCCAACGGGGTCGTGGGGTAAATGTCACCGTATCCAACTGTGGTCATGGTGATGCCGGCCCACCAGAACGTTTCCGGAATGGAAATAAACTTAGTCCCCGGCTCTTCCTTTTCAGCGAAGTATGCCAACGAGGAGAATATGAGCACTCCCATCGCTAGGAACAACATGAGCAATCCGAGCTCCTTATAAGAGTTTCTGAGCGTAAAGCCAAGTGACTGCAGCCCGGTGGAGTGACGGGCGAGTTTAAGAATACGCAGTATTCGCATTATTCGAAAAATTTGCACAACGCGGCGCACGTCTTGAAATTGATCCGTGGCATTTTTATTGGTTTCGAGTAGGAAAAGTGATACGAAATAGGGTAATATAGCCAACAAGTCTATAACATTAAGTCCACCCTTGAAGAACTTCCACTTGTCTGGAGAAGCACTGAACCGCAGCACGTACTCGAGCGTGAACCAAGTAATGCACACGGCCTCGACCATGGCCAGCTGCGGGTTGTCTGTAGGTGCTCCCTTCTCGTCCACCACTTGCATTTGGGGAATCGTGTTCAGAGTGAGCCCTATCGTGGACAGCACGATGAAGAGGATTGATATCACCGCGATCACCTGCAAGTACGATTCTGTGAGCCGCTAACAGACCGAGGGTCATCTGCCCGCCCACAAAGAGCAATCTTCGTCCGTACCAAGCTGCCTATGTCAATTATGTTCCCTTTTGTGTATTCGCATGTAGGGTTACTTAAATATGGGAGAAGGTAAATTGGTGTACAGTAAGTTCAAAATGCAAGTGTTTATACAGAACTACACCTACATGTTTGTACAATGTAAAGCTTTTAAGTACGGGTAAAATAGCTAAACAATAATGTAGTCAAATGTATTTACAGTATAAGCCAATATCTTACGTATCAAATGCCTTAATATAAGCTTAAATTTTGGTGTAGAAATAACATCTATATTAGATATGTGTGAATTGTGTTAGTAGTGTTGTGTAGTAGTGTAAACATCGGGATATTATTTTAATATTAATAATGGGGTGAACGGACGTGCGTTTGTTACGCGAAAGTGAGCAAAAGATTTTACTTCTGCGAGAGAAAATGTAGACGCTCGTCCGTTCAAAACCCGCGTTGCTCGGTTAGTTGGATCAGTACGACGAAGCGGAAGCGCTGGTGGGTTGGACGAAGGTAATGAATTAGGCAGGGAGGCGATGATGGATGCAGGAGTAGGGTACGGAGAGGTGGGAGCCATAGGACGCCGGCGGAGCGACGCTCAGCCGTGGTGGGAGCCGGCGCGGGCGCGACCCTGCGCACTGCGGACTACCCGTCCGGGTGCGCGCGGGCCGTCCCGTGCCGGGCCGCACGCGGGCCGCTCGAGCGTCGCCGTGCGGCGGCTGGTCACATCGCGTAAGCCCATCCCATTTTTGCAAATTTGCGACAACAATTAAGCTTTGTTCTATTAATTGTTCTCCTTACAAAAACTATCGATGCGTCTGTGAACATTTATAAAAATATGTTTTAGATTACAGACTGCTTGCAATATTGAATCAGCGGCACGGTGTTATACAATTTTATCATTTCTGTTGTAAAAAGAAGCAAAATTTCATGACAACATTTTTTATAACAAGGATAGATTACGAATTGTGCATTTAGGTTTAAATATTTACCATACATAGCAGTTGATAAAATATAGTAACAAATAAATGAACATAAAAACAATAATAGATACCTATTATAATGAATATGATAGTAATTGAAATTTCCTAAATATATTTTTTATATAGGTAATTACATCATTATTAGCAATTACAATAAAATAACAAAAATATCAATGAATTAATATTTATGTAGTGTAGTGTAGTGTAATATTATAAGTTATTCTTAAGGTACACTACAACATAAAAATCACTAAATTAATGTCACACACAATAAGAAAATAAACAATGAGCGTGTATAAACCTAAAAACTTTAATAGTAATTAAGTTGTAAAAAAGGGTACGGAACTCGAGTCCGTAGAGTAGTTAAATAAAAAATAAAAAAAATAATGTAGTTGTGAGTGAGTCGGATAGATAGGGTTTCTCTAATTCAAAATAAAATGCGCATATAAAGTTTTATTCAATACATGTCTCGAAATATGAAAAGTTGTGGCTTTTATACATAGGTAGTTGAAATTTTTCATATTTGATGTTGATTTCAAATTCGGCTGGTAATCTTCGGATTTGAGTGAAGCTAATTTTTGGTAATTGAGTGTGTTAAAAGATTTATTTTATTACATACCAAAGTCGGTGATATTGCTTGAAATTTAAATTTCCCCATTTTGATCGGTGAAAAACTAATTTCGAAAAATAAAAATAAGGCTGAAATATTTTTATGGTTGTTGTTGGTTGTTCCTGAGATTATCAACTCTGACACGCAGATACTGGCGTGAGATCATTAGGATTTATTTTTACGTATCGAAATCCAAAAAAAGGAGAAAATTAAATCATATTATGCTTGTTTCATTGAGAGTTGAAAACAGTTCGAAAAGTTGGAAATAGGAAAAGTTTCAAACGTGTAATACACGTTACGACTTTTCAAACAGAAAAACTGGTACAGTGCATGCGTGATTATTTTTAATAATAAAAACTTATATAAACAACATAAAATGCAAACTATATCAAGACAAAAAATTATAAAAAACAACTTGGTTACTTTTTAGAAATAGCGTGATCACATTGTGTTATTGCGAAGTATATACCCTTCAAAAAAGATATAGAAAAAATGCAAAATAAAAATATGTAATTTTAAATACGATTGTATACAATAGTCACAGTCTTATACTTACTTTACATAGTTATACCACCGCTGTTGTCGAAATATTGATACATACGGAACAATTTGAAGATAAGACCTATATATACTACTGGAAGGTATACAATAAATTGATAACATCTATAGAGAGGTGGTATTCGAAAAAAGCGATCAGGACGCGATTACAAATCATGGGACAATATTATAACAACACAACACCACAACAACATTCCATAATACCACAAAACGAACAACAACGAAGGGGGAACGATAGATGTTATTCATGCACCACTAGACAATATCAAATACACAATCCCATACCATAGTTGACACGGACAGCACCGCACGCATTCACACAATAATTAACAACTTGTTTCATATTTTAAATACATAAGAAATATGTATTTAAGAACTAATTACGTTTAATACCAGGGGCCTAGTTCTGCTATTTCAATATCCTGGTGTTGCGAAGATATTTAAACTACGATTCCATTGCGATAGTGTCAAAAATTCGTATTTTACTAAATCCACAATATCTTCTCCATATAGTCGCGGCGGAATAATAATAGAAAAACATTGAATTACCCATAGCAGAAATAACTGAGACGATAGTGTCCGGCGATTTTGTCGAGATAGTAATAACAGAATTGAGCCACAGAGTACTGTGTTGTATGAATTGACTTTGTTTTTGAATAATAATGAAACAAGCTGTATAACACTTCAACACTAATTTTAACACAAAGATTTTTATAACGATACAAATTTGAGTTAGCTTTTTTTTATTTTTTATTACCTGAAGTAGGCAAACAGGCAGACGGCCCACCTGATGGAAAGTGGTTACCGTCGCTTATAGGCGTTTGCAACACCAGGGGTGTCGCCAACGCGTTGCCGACCTCTAAGAAATTTTATAATGCCCTTCTTAAAAAACCCCATATCATAACGCAAGGGGAAAACCGTGACGGGAAGTTCCCTCCAGATCATCGTTGTAGCCGTTTTATTTTCAATCAATCTACGTACTTTTGCGTTATAATATATACATATACTTACATATATTTAACGCTGACTTTGTAGTAATTAACTCTACTCTGACTTTATACTAAAAAAGTCTACTTTTAGCGTTCAAATAATTAAATATTCTTTCTCGAATTAAATTGCTTGTATAAGAAAATGTACCTTAATTTACAGCTAATTTTAATAATGTGCACCTAAGTTTATTTTGACTTTAACAAGCAAAGTTAGTAATTAAACCCATGTGACTAAACATAAAACGTACCTATTAAGCTTTCTGAAAGTTTAATTTTCATATTGTGTTACTTGAACACATATTACGCCAGCGTCTCTAGTCAGTACATAGAAAACGTGTGATAGGAGTAGGTATAACATGCTTATGTGTAGACATTAAAAACATTCTAAGTACAAATAAACCTCAATTAAAAAGATAGATAGGTAAATATAAACGGTTTTATTCATATTGAGTTAGAGTTTGTAGGCTTCTGTAAAAACCTTAAAGAAGTTTAAAAACTTAATCTAACTCAATATGAATAAGACCGATATTAGTGTCTACATCTTTCGCCATGTTTCTGAGTATATCTTTGTCTGTTAATCTTTCTTACTGTAAATCCCAGAATAGTTCCGCTAGGAAACATGAAAAAAATGCAATGGAAAAACAGTTTCATTTTACAGATTAATGTGGCGATACATTACCCTGGCAGCAATACTCGTTGTAGGTTTTTCTAGTAAGTCCCAGAGCCACTTCTGGTACTGAGCACAAGTGCCCTGACCGAACTCTTCTTCCTCGCGCTGTCGCAAACTCTCTGCCTCTTTACGCATCTCTTCGTGAACATGCTCTTTCCGCTGATGGTACTTGTGCTGGCAACAGGACTCCAGATACAACTCGTCCACACCCCAATATTCAAGGTCATCACTGAACGCTAACACGCACATCTCATCCACCAAGTGTAATTTTCCAGTCCGATAGAAATTTAGAATTGAACTGAAGCTTTTCGGATGCCTGTAATGTGATATAGTTAAAATATGTCAGATAGAACTATTAGTTACGATATACGAGTACATAGACATAACGGACGATGTTAAAGGTAAGTAAGTAGCGTAAGTATTAATAGTAATAAGCTTAGGATGATTAAGAAAAAAAGATAATCTTGATGCTAATGTTATATAATATAGGTATTATAGTAGGTAATATGATACAGGAGAAATAAAGTAGGGAGAGGAGGGAGTAAGTCCAAATAAACACACTATTGGTTGTATCAATGTTGGATGCATAACAAATACCTACCTACCTGTCAAAAAAATATTCGTTGTCTTGTAGTGAATAATCGTCGCACAACTCCGTTATGGCCTCGTGTGTGTTGCAATCACGGAGGCGACCAAGCCGTGTGTGGGGCAGCCGCTCGAGGGTCCGCCAGAGCACCTCGTGCCTCACACCGCCCACGTTGATGATCACCCTCTTGCTCAGCGCCTTCGCGCGAAGCATCATAAACGGCTCCGGCGGCAGCGACGACATTGATCTGAAAATAAACGGCGATTCAGTCATTCAACACGCTCACTTACTGCCTCGTTTATATTTCAACATCAATCATAATAAGTAAAAGCAATTCGCATCATATCCTTGCTCATCATCAATAACAATTTATTGCTAGTTGTATGAGATTCTAATTAAAGATTAGTTTATTATATCTATACATACATATATAGATATAATGTATCTAATTAAATAAGGGAATAGATTTTATTGTTAAATTACAAGGTTATATCAAAATTGATTAGCTATAATACGTACCTGTAAAAAGCGACAGTTACGTTGAATTAGAGCGTGCACTTTGATATAATGCTAGGGTATTTTGTTTTATTAAGAGTATGCTGGCGAAAGATACTCGCCTGGAGTGGGCCCGCTGTAGCGCAGCATGAGTGGGCGGTGGCGGCGCGGGCGCAGGCGCGAGCCCGCGGTCGAGCATCGCGTCCTGCGCGGGCACCGCGAAGCCCATGGGCGCGCGCGGGGGCGAGTCGCCCACGTGCAAGCGCGCGGGGCCGCGGCCCGCCCCCTCGCCCCCCATAACCGCTAGCTCATGGTGCCAAACGCCGCCGCCTCATTGGTATACCATGGCTAGTAATATGCACCGTCGTACCTGTAATTTAATTTTGAATAACATCAGTACTGATACCTTACTCTTAAAGTTTAAATCTATACTTCTATACTAATATTATATAGAGGTAAAGTTATATTATATATAGGCTATATTATATTTTCAAAAAATTTAGAGATGATTATTCAAACTCCAAACCCAAGGTGTACAAAAATTATCTAAAATCGCGTGCGCTGCGAAAACTATTGATGATAGAATAAAATAATGTACTACGACTTTGCAGATCACATCATTATTTACAAAAAGTATCGGGACAGCATAAGTCTAACTATTATAGTTATGCCACAATAAGTGTTCTTTTATTTTAAAAATTTAATTAAAATATCACCGCTAGAAAAGGCTCTTTATTTGTATCTTGGTATTCATCCTTATCAAAATATTAATAATATTTACATACCATAAATATTGTATAACTTATAAAATAAATTACTTCATTTAAGACTGCTTCAATACCTTTATATAACTTTTTGAATTATGATGCAATTCGGACATTCAATTCGAAAGATATCACGAGTTTAAAAATGTAAGTATTAGAAAAAAGTTGCGTGGTCGCCGCGCACCCTAATCGGCTAGATAGGCTTATGCGATGTAGGCGTCACTGGGGTACGGGCAGTACGGGAGGGGAAATATTTTGAATTCGCTTAGTAGGTAATTAAACTCAACAAAAATAAAGAAAAAATCAAAAAAAAAAGAAGTAAAGTTTGTGACGTTGTAGGGGGTAATCTCTGAATCTACTAAAACGATTTTGAAAATTTTTCACCAGTGGACACCTACATTATTCCTGAGTGACATAGGGTATATTTGATTGTGATTAATAATAAGTACTTTTTAATTTTTTTCTGATGCCCAGCGAGATGGGCACGGGTCAGCTAGTTAGGTATATACCACAGATCATAGAATATACATATTTCGTGGAAGTACAAAAAGTATTAGAAAACTCACACTTGGTGCCTTGAGCAATTAAAACCGTAGAATTTGGTAGAATTTAAATGATACAAACGTGCTATTGTATAGACAAATACGTAAATGATATTCTCATTTATACATTCTTCAACCAATGGATTCATACTAAACACTATTTATCATAACGGAAATAGTTTTGTATGCGTAATAATAAAGTAGACGTAGTAAACATAGGAATCTGGTAAAATAACAACAGATAATTCCTAACTATAAGTAAATATCTGGAAAACCTGTGTTAGACGTTGATCCTTTTGGCTGGTAAACAGGCCATTGTGGGTACAAAATATTGTTATGTAATCTAGGTATGTCACGGTATAGCACCCGACCTGGTTCTAGCAGCCTTGACCTCGCTGAAAGCTCGGCGTACATCCCGGGCAGTTATATATCTTAGAGCAAGTTTACCTACTTTCTAAACTCAATTGCTATTTTTAAGTTAAAAACTACTTTAATTTACATAGAAGAATGAAATGCCCTATTCCCTTGACTTTTATTTAAAGATTATATTGATTTAATTTTAATTATTTTATACTGACTGTGGTCAAATGCGTATTATTTATAGCGTTAAAAATAACGCCGTTAACGAATAGCTACATTAGTGTATATACATACTATTACATGCGTTATCTGTCAATATTATAACGACATTAAAAATTATAAACAATATCGCATCAACCCATCGCTAGGTACTTTTATGTGAAACGGTCAATAACTATAACACTATCCCAGGAGAAGCAAATAATTAAAAAAATAGCAATAGTGAAAACAAACCAAAATTAATTTTTGGTCTTTTTTTCTCCTCATTGAACAGTTGAAGAGTTGTGTTACAAGTGCAGCCATCTTCAAATCTCACGCTTATGTTCTAATTTTTGACTTATTTTTATTCTTCTTTAAATATAGGAGTTGTTTGTATTTCTAAAACGAAAATAATTGTTGAGTATTCTGATAGGCAAAAATACTACTTAAGTTTAAACAATTCATAAGTTAAGGCGCAATATAACATGCAGTAGGCGTCTAGGTACACCTACTCTAAAACAGACTATTGATTGAAGTACATTACATTACGTTACGTAGGAACGAGGTCGGGTGATAATTTATTATTCAGTTGAACCGTTCATAAAACTGCTGAAATGTATGAGATGGAAAAAATACTAGAAGAATATTTTGTTCAGAAAATGAAAGGAAAGAGTAGTCAAACGGGAGCAGGGCGGCAATCGATTATTGCTCCACCTGGCGCACCCATGCTCCCCAACTTATCAAGCCTCCGTTGGAGCCAACCCTAAGTTAGTAAAAATACATGTCATTTGATACATTTATTATTCTACTTAGGGACGTTTGTTTGTATATAGCATTGCATACGATAGATATCATGGATACAAAAAGTTACCCAGTTTTACACATTCGTACATACCGTATATAAAGCTTTTTATCTTAAATGTTTAAAGTTAAGGAAGCCCAGCACGACCAAAGTTCCCAAAACATACATTTTGCGAAAATATCATGGCAGTTATGTTAGTATTATGGGCCATCGTTAAGAGATTTTTTATTGTATTAGATCAGTAGACAGGCAGACGGCCCACCTGATAGAAAGCGGTTTGATGGTGTTACTATGGACATTTGTAAAGATGCTACAAATGCGCTGCTGCTCTCTTAAGGGAGACTGAAACCTGGCCCCTAATGCCGGAACACAACTCAAAGTTGTTATGACGACATACTTTAGACCAGGGGTGGTAGCCATCCAGTCGGGCAAATGCCCTACCAACTGGCAAATGATATTATTATCTTCCACTGTTTTTGTCATTTGTCTAAGAACCTAAAAATCACTTATAAGTATATCGATTTGATTCGTTTTCAAACTAATTTTCGTTAAACATATTTTTTGAAGCTCTTGCTCTTGTATTTATACACATTTTCACTCAGTGATTTAAGTTAGAAAGAGGGGGATTCTTTATGGTGCAATTTTATTTTCACTGTCTATTGAATTTCAGTAGCCATGATCACAAAATTACTGAGAAGTCAAGCAGCTTAATTGCACAACAATAAAATACTTTATGTAGCTTTACTAAAATAAATTAGTCTTCGAAATTTTACGAGGTATTCATTAAATTCTTTATTTGAAGGCTTTCTTTTTTGTAGTGCCCATTCAAATTATCATCTTCAACTAGAGCTAACGAGTAATATAAGACTGCTTCTAGACACCTTATCGTTACAAAAAGATGACCTAGATTAAGTGTTCTATTTACTCTTCAGGGACTCAAGCAGCATTCAAAACCTAAGTTATTAGAGTTCGGTAAATTATATTTACTTTATTGTACCACATTGCTCTTTTAAGCAGAGTATGTATTTCGGACTGGTTCCATTAGTTTATTCTTCAAGATTTTGTATTCTTCTTATTATAGATCTTCATGGGCATAGACTAATAATGAGATTTATGAATATATATTAGCTTAGCAAAGAAAGTTACATAAAAAAATGAACATTATTTTTACTAATTCATGGTCGGTTCCTATATCTTACTATTCATTCACTTGCCCTAACATCGGTGGAATTTTGACATGAGTTGAATGGAGCTTATGTCAAATTTTAACCGATAGTAAGACATATGAATGATCGGAAAGACATAGAAACCGACCATAAGTGAAAATAAGGTAAGTAACGTTCCCACCTGACGGTGATTTGGGCGTCATATAGTTTATGTAATTTTCATTATTATATTTTTTATGTTTAATTTTAGTCGACTGTATTGTATTAGATTAAACACCATGAAAAGCCCTCAATATTACTGACGTATTAAACGCGCAATTTGCCTGGATTATGTTTTCATTGTATACTGTCCCCTAAAATGGTTCGTTTATGTGCTGTTATTAAATTACTTAATAATTCTAAAATATTGGTCTCATTCGAGTACTTATACTAGAAGTAGTTTTGTAGTTATCATAAACCTAAATGGGAAATACACGAGAAGCTAATATAAAGTATTACATAGTTAAAATATTTTTCTAATAACATTCTTTTTCTGGGTCGGTACTTTGTTTATGTGCTCACTAGATATTAAAGATATAAATATAAACTTTACTTATAGTGAACCAGTTTCTATATGCTGTCCGTTCTTTCACTTTCTATTAGCTAATACTCGACATACACACAACGACAACTCTATAAAATAATGTAAAATTTCTACAAGTACTAAAAAAATAAACCGGTCCTAGATAAATGAAATTTATAGTTATAGTCGTTTAAGAACATAAACTGAACAAAATATAGGTCACATGGCGTCTATACAAAGTGTCGTTGTGCCGTCGGAACCATTAAAGGCGCCACTCAGTCTGCTTTGTTGAGCCTCCGGCTTTGTATTTTGCACAACGTAGAGGCTCCACAAGAAAAGAATCCTATAATTTCCTCGCAATAATTTTCAAGACATACCACAAGTGTGAATTAAAACTTTTTCCATTTGTTTTTGTTGAACAAGAATGAGCGAGAAAGAAGTAGTCTTAGAGGCTTGGAATATGTTGAGGACAGCCTCTACAGTATCGATCACAAGCTGCGAATGGGAGAGGCGCCGTCGGTATCCAATAAGTCGGAGCTACTTCGTAAACTTTGTGATGGACTTGGGCACTAAAAGAGGCTTCGCGATCACGAATTTGTTCTTATTACGGACTGGGATGTATTTATTGTATGTCTCCGAATATAGCGGCGACATTGTGGCGACAACCGAACACTTTAATGCTACTAATATAAGGAAAATGTACCAATATACATATTTATGAAATGAATTCCTCGTTGATTGATATACCCTTAACTTGGAAGCAATAATATGCTTTGTTACTTTTTATAAAAATACGTCAATAAAAATAATTATATCTCTCTTTCTTATTGTAATGCTTATTTGGGTATCTATAATAGCAGGAAACAGAAAAATAAGCATTATATAACAAATAAAAACTTTCTAATTATATATAGTCGACGCATAGTGAACTGATGCTTCGGGTCATAAATCATATTTATCTGTCTGTCTCGCTCGCACTTACATGTCTTATAGAGAGGTGTAGTGATGTGCGTAAGAATTGTAGGTACGATCGATATGCTAAATTATGTTAAGTATTAATATGAATAATTTTTCGTGAATATGAAAGTTTTTAATTTGTAAGATAAAATGTTTGTTTCGACGTAATCATAGAGAAACTGTATAGATCATAATGTGGCCCTGAAAAGGGCCGTTTTTATCTTTTCTAGGGATATTTCTTAGTTCTTCAAATATCCTCATCCGTATCTTCCCCATCTGTGTCATCTTCCTGTAGGTTAATTATCAGAGGTGGTGCTTGATCTCTTAAAATAATTTTCCTTAAGTCCTTATCCTGGAGCTCCTCGGCATGCCTCACACATTTGGCCCAGTCTTCTTGAGTAACATTATCAATAGCGTTGTGGAGAAGAATTTCAACATCAGCAATGTTAAATGTATGTTTTTTATAGTAATAATACAACTATCAGTGAGAGTTATATGTTTGTGCCGTTTGCTGTTGAAACGCTTTGACCGTGAGGTTCTGAGGCCATGAGTCTCTACAAAAAATTATCAAAACGAGTCATTGACTCTTCAAGTGGTCAGAGGTCTGCTGCCTATTTCGGATAACGTATCAGTATGGCGATCCAGTGAGGAAACATAACTAGCCTTCTGGGCACTTTACCCATATAAGACGGTAACCTAGGCTCATTATTCTAGTTTATAGTCTTGAGGGACAATGGGTAGAATACAATATAACTAAGATAAATTTTCTTTTATTGTATTAGTTTATACAGTCATTGTAATTTATAAAAAAAATATATAATAATAATAATTTAATGGATTTATGAGAAAATAAAAACCATTTACCTATATTTTAATATGAATACTTCTAACATAAATATCTTGAGAGTTTGTTCTCATCTAAACTAAGCTTATAAAGAGGTAAAGTTTGTGACTTTGGATGTTCGGGGTAATCTCCGGTACTAATGATCCGATTTTGAAAATACTTTCACCTGTAAAAAGCTACATTATTCCCCAGTGACATAGGCTATATTTGATTGTTGATTGTAATTAATAAATTAAAAAGTAAAAATGTTCTACGCCCAGGGAAGTGGTCACGGGAACGCCTTTCAAATGTGTTACAGCAATAACGTTCCACGCAAGAATTGCGCACATCCTCGTTCGAGGCACTGCGAGTGCGTTCTGCGTTTATGAATTAATTAAAGGTTACAAAGCCTAATTAAACCTTGATATACGTATGTGCGTGGGTGCATGTGTATTTTTAATGACGCCCAACAAAATGGGCACGGGTCAACTAGTCAAAAATAAAACGTGAACAATTCATAAGAATGAGTATCTATCACCACATTTTTAAAGAATATTTGCAATGTGTGAAATTAATATTTTGTGCCAGTGGATTAGTCGTTAACCTGAAATTTCGAACACGTAGTTTCGAATCCTGGCCGAGGAATGTGTACCGCTTAAACAGTTTTAATATGCATATTGTTACATACCACATGCGGGCAGTGAAGATATATGCACATGAGTATACCGATGTGATAAACTCAACAATGTAAAGAGATCTTAACCACTGGACCGTTCATGGGCTTGTATTATGTAAATCAAATTTAATTAACTACTGTTTATTATTTAAGGTAGCCATGGTTGTCAAGTCATGGTACCGGCATCTGTTGTTCAAACCTCAATAATACACATTCTTGATACATACATATTCCTTCTCTTTTTGTATAATAGTATGTATGTATTGTACATGTATCTTTGTCCCCCCAATTTCCCCTTACAACTTAGAAAATGCCGCCATTTTGTTGTCGAATTCGTTTGCGGTGTTAAATAGACAGACATGTAAGAAATAATAAGATTTTTGGCAAGTGCAGTGAATTGTTGAAACAAACTAAAAGGCGGCCGCCCTGAAAAGTGATTGTTATTGTTTGAATGATTTGGTTAAGGAAGTTTCAATTTTTTACTTACTTACCTTTCCGATTATACTATACCACGCCATAGAAGAAAAAAAGAAGTAATGAACTTATTGTGTAAAACGATGCCTTTAAACTCTTAACGTCATAAGTTCTTTGAAATAATGAGAACAGTGATATCATTGGGACAAACAAATTTCCATACACTTTCAGTGTATTTGTTTTTATCCTTTATTTTTTACGTGTATTTGTATATATTATATGTACAATTTCATAAGTTGTGAAGTCTCCAAAACAGAATATCGACCTTTAAGATTAATGGGCTATTATTTATTATTTTTCATAAATGTGAAACACCGGCAAAATTACTATGGTAAAAAATTCTGCGAAACGATTTAATCTCTTCGAGGGCGGCAGGAAACCTATAGAAAAAAAATGTGTGCAGTTTACACGCAGTAGAAGTGAAACTTCAGAGAATATACTCACAGATAATTGTTCTCTAACTTTTATTAATATAAATATAATTCCTTTAGCATACATCCGCGCAGTAATTTAAGTAATTTAATACAGTAATTTCCGCCAACATATTATAACTCAAAATTAATTTATTAAAAATATCACTTTCAATTTTTCACTGTTTTAGTCTATAAAATATTATTATCAGTTTAATTTGGGTCCAAATTGGACCTATGTTTAATCATCGGTTTTATTGACTCTCTAATCTGTGCTGCATAATGTAAAACTCGTATCTCATTCTCTCGCAGGCTTAGTCCTATAGATTCAGCTCTTTTTAGTGTCGCTTTTTCGTTTCATCGAGTTTTAAATCACAATGATTCTAAATAAGTTTCACTTAAAAATAAGGGCGTAGAATGCACTATATTGACGTCTAACAGGCAGATTCGTAGCAAACGTCTACGGTGTTACGACGCTACACAGCCTTCAGGCTACACTCGGCTCGGTTAACCTCTGACCTTTACGAGCGCAGTCGGCTGCCTTCGCCGCGTCCCAGTTAGTGTTACTCTGCGTTTAAAAGCGCAGTAAAGTTACTGACAGGAATAATTGAATATAGAACACCAGTGCATGAATACATAGTTTTAAAACGAACTTTGTGTATTAAAATATTGCAATGACATCAACTTAATATGATATATACACCACAATAGGTTTCATTTAAAATAACTTGCAAATACAGTTAGTGCTTAATAGCATCTATGAAGATTAAAGATTTTTTAAATTTAAGTAGGTTCGTGTTTGACCACTCGCTTGATGTTAAACCATGATGTAGATGAAGATGGAGAATGCATAGGTATGTACCTGTTGACGTAAAGCTAAACACATTTTATTTTTCGGTAAACAAATGTTCCACGACTCTATCGTATTAATAAGGAACATGAAGGCAAAGTGTTTCGTCATCCAAAGAGGTAATCAGATAAAACACCAATAGACTATCTGGAATCTCTGCGAGTATTACGGTCTTATTCACGTTGAGTTAAGTAAGCGTAAAAAAAAACTAAAAGAGGGGAAATGTTTTTAAGGACCGTCAGCTGGGGAATCACGGCCAGTATATGGGTTTCGCCATGTCGTCGGGGTGGCGTAGTGCCACCGCAAGCAAGAAGTGCTATTGCCACACCACGGTTAGGGATACCCACTAAAACCTCTCGGTGTTCCTTCCTGCGTCTTATGCCAGGGCTACGGGAAAGCGGAAGCTCGACCAACTCTACATGCCCTGGCAGGCGTCGGCCCCTAGAGCTACATCTTGCATCATCAAACTCTAATCTAGCGTGGGGCGGTTTGGAAAGCGCCCCATGGCAGGAGAGATAGGCGCACGCGTAATACGACGCTTTCTCCTCTCCACGACGTTATAGCCGCCCATCCGCGCCACCCGCTCATGGCGGCCGAAGATTGAAAGACGACCCTCCGGCACCGGAGAGTCCTCCTTTGGAAGAAGCGGAGCAAGGACGTACGCTCACGCTCCCGCTCTGCCTCCGCTTTGGCGCGCATTACGCGCTCGCAGAAGGAGGTGGAAGCGTCCCATCCGGGTTTGCTTACGACCATGGTCCGCACCACGAAGGAAGCGAAAGGTCCAGTCCGGTAATGGAGACGAGGTCTCGGTGCTGCTCTGCTCAAGCGGGATACACTTGAAGCGTGTGCAACGTCGTGTCCTCGTCGCCTGTCTGGTAATGGTGGTACCTTGACGATTGTTCATGGCCTCACCGACACAGGTACCTGCCAAAGCATCAAGGCCCGCCCCCAAGGACTTGCGTCATCCGGAATGTCAGGGTGCCATGCAGTCTGTCAGTCCATTCACGCAGAACGGGCCTCACCGCCTCAATGAGGAGAGACCCGCGCTGGAGGGTCTTAGGCGATCTTCCCAGACCACCATGGCGACTTGGCGGAGCTCCGACCGGCATGCCTCGATTTTGCGAGGCACGGGTCTGGTGTCTGAATACCGTTAGACTTCGGTAAATCGTTATTAAGCATGAAATACAAATTTTAATAATTTAACAAAAACCTTCATTTAAAAGTATATAGATAATAGTAGTAATCTTTTTATATCCAAACTAGTTCCCTCTACTTTCACGCAACTTTAATATTCACATCATATAAAGCCTGCGAGATATCGAATTATTACATACCCTCCCATTGTGCTAATGAAAACGTATCTGTATTAATTGTCTAGATTTAAGTTTATGGTAAAGAATAGAAACAATAAAGATTATTACTGTTTGGACCTCTGAAATATTCATTGAAATCCGTTGAGCTGTTTCGAGAGACAGACAAAAATGATAAAAACTGCAATATTATATCTCCTGAAACTATTTTTAAAACTGTTATGACTTATGACAGTGTGTAAAAGTTCCGGTGGCCCACTTTCCTCTCCCCTATCCTACTAACCCATCCCCACTATCTCATATCCTCTATCCCTTCCTAGCAAACGTTTCTAGGTGACTGTAACCACAGGATGAACCGTCTGCCTCTTTGACAGATTCAGGTAATAAAAAAAAGGGCATCATATAAATAGCAGTTTTTCGCGGATGTTATTGGATATACCTATACATAATTATGACTGCGGTTTTCGTTTAAAATTTGGCATTTATTTTTAAAAATCACGAACATACAGTTGAATTTTATATATTAATGTAGGTCACGAAATTTCGCTATAAATAACTTCAGTTGCGAATAATTAATACCTTTATAGTATGAATGGAGAGGTGATTACGCAAAAACATCGTCCGCCCCCGAGACCATTAAATTTTTCAATGAAATTAATGCCGTGTAATATGCAAAAGCTTTTAAATGACATTTCATTCGTTACGATATTTCGAATTAGTATTTTATGGCACATTTAGGTTATTTGAGATTATACAATTTCGGATCGTGAGCCATGGGGATTATACAAAGTGTGCTGATAAAGTTTCAAAAATCTACCATAGAATGCAAAACTCCACAAATGATTTTTTACTATTTCGGCAACTTTTTAATCTTTTCCTTCAAACTGTAATTTATTATCAGTGTTAGCAATTTAAACAATTAACAAGATAATAGAACAAATGAAAATATATTTTTTTAATATCTATATAACGCTTCTTTAAATGTTAATATTGGAGTGGACTGAAAATCTATCTATAATACTAGCTATCCCAGCAGACGTGTCCTGCCCGGAAAAGCTTCAATCGATATGCCGACAACAGCGCCACCTACCGGGTCCAATTGTGAACCAACTCAAAAACCTGGCTCATGCACAACAACTTTGCTAAAGATCATCACATGATCAAATGTATAGTTTACGATTCTATAAAGGACATACAGAAAAACATTCATTTTTATATATCAAGATTACAAAATTCTAAATATGCTGTGTCTGTACGTTGAAGCAATTTTTAAAAAAGAAGCTGAAATAGATATAAACGACGACATATAAACGATGGAGAACACGATTCAATTATATTTTTGTATTTGTTCGCGATTCACGTACAAACTACTAGGCCGATTTCGATGCGGTTTTCGCTAATCGATAGCAAAGTTTTAGTTAGTTTGCACAAATATTCGCTGATTCCGATACGATTTCACTAGAATGAACCATACCTTACGTTCTTTAAGAAATGATGCCGTTTTTTATACCGGGAATCCTGCAGGAAATTTCGCAAGAAGCATAAAAATTCATTGAGTTACCTAAAAATTAGCTGATTCCGATACGATTTCACTAGAATAATATACCTTCTTAAACTTAAGTTCTTTTTTAAATGCTACGGTATTTTATATCCCAGGAAACCCTAATATTTTCCTGAGAATCGATCACACGGCTAATATTACCTGAATATTGGCCGGTTACTCTTATTACGGCATAACTTGGTACTATATATACTATTATATACATCATATCTATGGTACTACAGACCAAATGGTATGCCCGACTAATCCAGCACTTTCGCGATTTCCTAACTTCGATACCACGTAATTTTTGGGCCTTGATTGATGTGACGGTTTCTATGTTTATTTGACATCTTTAGTAGAATAGCTAGTAGCTATGTATGCCTTAAGTAACATTAATATTACTTGTCTTGTGTGTTTCTTTTAGAAATAATTTATTATTCCAAGTTCTTATAGGAATTTACAACGTTCATGTATTTCAATACTAAAAAATATTTGCCCTGCTGGAAATAACCATTTATTTTAAATATTCGCAAAGTAACTGTAAACTTTGTTACCTGTCGAACGTGGACGAAATCCGAGCAAATGCTAGTTTAATAATTAAAACGACACGTACATAATAGGGTGGGGAAAAAGTCTTTTCGCATATAGTATGTATGAACTTGTAATAAGATCTCTTTAGCTATACCATTTGTATCTGGCTGGTTTTGGTATCATTAAAAAGTTTTAATTTTAAAGAAGACAATTCCAAATTCAAAATAGGAAAATGTGTGATTTTCATTTGTTTTTTTTGTTGTTAAAATGAGTGAATCTTATGAAGAAATTCGAAACATTTTAAAATTTTACTACAAAAAAGGTAAAAATGCAACACAAGCCGCGAAAAAAAATTGTGTTGTTTATGAATCATATGCAGTATCTGTGAGAGTAGCGCAAATTTGGTTTAAGCGTTTTCAATCCGGAAATTTTGATATCAAAGATGCACGTCGCTCTGGTCGCCCTGTTACGGACAAAAACGATGCCATTTTTGAAAAAGTGGAGCAAGATCGGCATATTAGTAGTTACGATGTAGCTAGAGAATTGGGAATTGACCACAAAACGATTTTGGCGCATTTGAAAAAAGCTAGGTACACAAAAAAGCTCAATATTTGGGTGCCTCATGAGCTCACTGAAAGAAACCTAATGAACCGTGAACTCATTTGTGATTCTTTATTACGACGTAATGAAACCGAACCATTTTTGAAAAAGCTGATGACTGGTGATGAAAAGTGGATCACGTACGACAAGAAAAGATCGTGGTCAAAGGCCGGTCAGGCTTCACAGACTGTGGCGAAACCTGGGCTAACTCGCAACAAGGTGATGCTGTGTGTATGGTGGGATTGGAAGGGCATTATTCATTATGAGCTGTTACCGCCAGGCAGGACCATCGATTCTGAACTGTACTGCGAACAACTGATGAGATTAAAGCAAAAAGTTGAGAGAAAGCGGCGGGAATTAATCAACAGAAGGGGTGTGGTTTTTCATCATGATAATGCTAGACCTCACACATCTGTAGCCACTCAGCAAAAATTACGAGAGTTTGGCTGGGAGGTGTTAATGCATCCCCCGTATAGTCCTGACCTTTCACCTTCAGATTTTCACCTGTTTCGGTCACTGCAGAATTCCTAGGCAGTGTCAGGTTAACATCACGAGAGGACTGCCAAAACCACTTGTCGCAGTTTTTTGATCAGAAGCCCCAAAATTTTTATAGCAATGGGATCACGTCCCTACCTACAAGATGGCAAAAAGTTATCCAACAAAATGGCACCTACATACTTTAGTCAAATGTAAATAAACTTTATAAAAAAACCTTTTGAATTTTTATATAAAATGCGAAGAAACTTTTCCCCAACCTTATATATTACCCGTTGACGATAACGCGGGGTTACCAAATTCAAAAATTAACATGACTTAATATCGTGTTAAAAAATAGGTTATAAATGAGATTATCACAAAACTTAAATTATTCTTATTTTCTTGAAATTTTCTAGTAATTATCGGGATTTAGGTGTTTTTGACTCTAGCTTTAAGTGTTAATATTTTTGATACTTGGTTACACTGCGCATCAAGTTATCGTGAACGGGGTATAGTTTAAGACCATTTTAATGCAGAAAAATGTGACATAAGTTAGAACAAAAGAACGTCTATGTTCAAACATAATATTTGGTGGCCATTACTATGACGCACCAAATAAATATAAATTATAAACTCAAACTCTAGTACGTACCTCTTGTTTAAAGAGGAGGCGTTAATACATGCCACATTGTATACATTTTTTATATTCACTTCATTTTATATCGCAAACTATCTCATCTCCCGGGATGAAAGTATCTATGTCCATTTTCGGTATTAAAACTACACATACTTGTACTAAATTACAGCATAATCTATCCAGTACTCCATTAGTTTTTCCGTGAAAGCTTAATAGATACGAAGTGTGTTATGTATTATTATCTTACTAGCTTCTGCCCGCGACTTCGTCCGTGTGGAAAAAAATTTTAGCTATCCCACTGGAACTGTTTAATTTTTCGGGATCATAAGTATCCTATATGTTGACCAGGGACATAAGCTTCCACCATACAAAATTTCATTTAAATCAGTCTAGTCGTTTCGGAGATTAGCCGGTACAAACAGACAGACAAACACAGAAACAAAAAAATTGAAAAAAATCTAAATTAGTTCTATTTCACTTCTTACATCCGCCTGACTCAGTTTTTAGCATTTTTTTCATTGTACAGAAATTCGACCTCTACAGTTTTATTATATGTATAAGATATTGATTGGTATTAAACGAGCTTGAGAATACATCAGTCGTCCATCTCATGGCGACCCCGCCAGTAAAAATGTTTTCAAAGTAATGAAAACATACGGTCGCATATTTCACCAAATAATAAAAGTTATTTTTGAAATTGCATAAAGTACAATAAAAGACATGGGATTCAACTAGGCCAAGAAAGAGGTGGTAATACCCCAGACTGCAGCCGGGAGCAGCACCATATCTACCGGTGTCAATGTAACCAGTACGTTGTTACTTATCATTTTGGTTATATTATTGTCTGCAACAGTAGCTGCTGTACACTATTGGTGTAAGAAAAGGCTGGTCGGACTAATACAAGAAGAAATCAGGAGGAGGTCCTTCCGCCGGACTCCCGCAACTTTGCACGTATAGAAAATAGTGAGTAAAAGTGAACTAAAACGTGAAGTGAAACATTTAAATAACCAACTAAACGTTACTACAAATTAAACATTAAAATTAATTACGTACTAAAAAAAAATAAACTATACGTACAAATTAATATTAATTAATGAAAAATAAATCCCCTTGTGTTTTTATAATCAAGTTATAAACAGTGATACAAACTGCATCGTAAAAAAATAAATGCGACCACCTATGTTATAATAATATTGTCATTTATTATTTATTTTTAAATAATTATTGATATGAGCAAACCTAATGAAATATTGGAACAACTAAATGAAATAAAAAGGTATTTAGTTAAAAAATGACAAAGTAGACTTAAAGGTCAAATAGTTTTAATAACTTAAAAGAAGCTGAATTATTGTTTCAGGAAAGTAAAAACATATTTTTATTAATTTCGAAACATGTCAAAATTTCAGACTTAGATATAGACATTAGCTCGTATGATAATATTAAGCAATTATATAATATAATCTGTAACTTGTGCTCATACGAGAGTTCAGTTATTACTACCAAAATCGAATTCGATTTAAAAACTGCATGTAATTTAATACCTATTATGTACGGAAAAGAGATTATCATTAAAAGATGATTCGGTGGAGATGTACGCTGAAATGTCAGATAGTGATGGTCAAAATATTCTCATTAAATTTGTTTTGGAAAGTAGGTTATCTATACATCCGTTTCGGATATGGCAGCGGATATTAGGAACTTATTATTGTCAAAAAACTCATTTACTGGAAATTACAATGCGCAAAGCAAAGCTATCGATCAATTTGGAACAGAAATAAACTTTTATTTTCTGATTTTACCATATCCCAGGCATATGGTAACTCTAGTCACCATGCCGTTCTTAAACCATTAAATGAAAAGCTTGCAATTAAACGTTTTTCAGAAGGCTTAAATGATTCAAGGTTGGACACTATTATCTCTGCGCGAAATTACTGTTTTCTGAAGGACGCTATACAAGCGGCCAAGGACGAACAGCCGACGTCGTCATTATTAAATCATGAGGTATTTATTGCAGTTATCCAGAAAAAGAGGTAAGCGATTGAATGAACAAAACTTTAATACTCGATGTCAGAGAAATTCAAGTGCGTACCGAGGCCGTTACGCTTTTAATAATTCCTCGCCACGAGGCAACACTACTCAGAATAATTACCGTCGTGGTGGTTACATTCAAAACCAAGGTTATGATAGACGTAACAGTTCATTTAACTGTGGTAGGTATTCTAGAGGATCATACAGTCGTCGTGGTAATGTGAATATTAATTCACGTGCGGTATTTTCTGTACAACATAATAATGCAAGTAACCAACGTCCGAATAATAACACTCAAAATATGGCATTTTTCTGTCCAAAGAAAAACCATTCTTTGAGAAAAATACCAACATGTTTTTAATTATTTGAAAAGTATATTAAAATTCCTCCTCCTATTCTTCAATACTCAAAATTTTCAGACTATAATGAATTTATTATACAAACAGATGCATCTAGCATAGCGATTGGCACAGTTTTATGTAACGAAAATTTGCTACCAGTTGCATATGCTTACTAGTAGGCCTTTAAATAAAACAGAACATAATTACCCCACAATAGAAGAAGAACTTGCAGCTATTGTATGGGCGGTAAAATATTTTCGGCCCTATATCTATGATAGATATTTTACTGTTATGACAGAGCATAAAACTATAATACACCTTTTTGGCATGAAAGACCCTTCTAGCAGACTTTTGAAGTTTAAACTAATCTTAGACGAATATGATTTTAAAGTTGTTTATATGAAAGGAAAAGATAATGCTGTCGCAGATGCAAGATCAACAATGTGTATTACATCAGATGAATTAAAGATAATGAATGAACAAGTTATGGCTGTCAGAACTAAAACAAAATTCAATTAATGAATTATGATTTGAAAGTAAGTACTACAACTCACTATCTGAGTAATGATGAATGCAATGATATCTGGCCTGATCAACCAAGTATTATTGAATTTCTGAAAAAACCAGCTGATTCAGTTGAGATGATTTTCGTGAAAGGATACAGAATAAATAAGCTAAGAGAAGAAAAAGAAATAAGTAATGAAACTGAATGTTTTTGTTATATTCCTCTAAGGAAATGATATGTATAAACTATCCGCCCGATCATGACATACGCGAGTGTGGTATTCGGCCATGCCAAGCCTGCCCTTTTAAAGAAATTGCAAATCGTTCAGAATAAATTCATGCGCAGAGCCGTCGGTGCTCCCCTCTATATGCGTAACGTCGACATCCACCGCGATCTGGAGCTTCCCTCCATCAAAAACTACATTACGTCGCTCTCGCGTAAGTATTTCGATCTAGCGCCGCACCATCGAAATCCCCTCGTCGTGTCCGCGTCCGATTATAAGCCTCGACGAAAGGCTCTCGTGCGACGACCGCGTAACATCCTCATGGAAAAGGTCGACGATATCACAAAACGGCTGGCTCGGATCAGCCCGCCCGCGGTTAGGACGGCAGGCTGGCAGGCACCGACAGACAGACACAGACGGCGGCGTCGACGCCGCCAATCACGATCTCTCCACGTCCCCGCGAGGGACGCCAGGAGACACAGCCCCCCCATAGGATAGACTAGGCGTGTTGCTGGGAAGTTTCTTTCGCCGTTTCTTCTCTCCCAACCATAACACGTTGCGAAACGGCAGTAAGATAGTATAGGCCACCGCGAACCGCCGATCCCGGTCCGCCGGGATCCTTCCTCTCGGGCTTTATATTACCCGTCGCCCGCTCTCAATTAGTGCATTGTGTCGCCTTATGGTGGGCATCATTAGATTCATCCCCCTCTCATGGCAACAGTCCAGCCGAGGTGAAACTCCCTAGGGAGCCCCTTCGAGCAAGTTGCCTCCCGGGCTCGAGGGCCTTCGCTTCGCAAAGGCACTCGCCCCGAAAACCCCGGTAAAGTTGTGAGGTCTTCGGACCAACAACATAAAGTCAAGTTCAATAATAAAAAAAAAAAAAAAATGTATAAACTTAGAATTTTATTTAAACATATTTTATTTTATCTTAATATATATGTATATATATATATATGCACGCACACAGTTTAATTCACAAAAGATAAAAATTACAAATAGTAAATGTCACCGTCAGTTCGGAACGTTCCCAAAACGCTGGCCGCGTTACCACGTTGTATGGCGACGCTTATGCGTTGCCCAAAATACAGGCCAGCGTTTTGGTTCCGTGAGACATCTATGAACCATTTTAATAGGTCTCGATAAAGGCGATGGGCTTCTGGACCCCATGGCTCCAGAGTTTCGACATCAAAAGCCACAAATATATATCCACTACCAACGGATGCATATTTGCGGCGTTTTAGGTCCTCTTGTCAGGCGACAACTGCACCAGCTACCACAGTCGTATCGGGAAGATAGGACGCTGCCAAAGTGTCAACGCACGTTGCGTCCCAAACTAATGGTCGTCCCATCTTCCATGGCACCAAAGACATCCCGTCCGGTCTCTTGCCATCGTCGCGACACAGGCCATTTGGCTCTAAAATGCCTGGGATTTAGACTTAGACTTTAAATCTCAATTTTCATGAGCTGAATTTGTGATAAAATTAATGAGATATGTATAGTTAAAATTAAGATGAAGAATTTGTGTAAAATAAAAATAAAGTAGATATAATACTGTTACATGCCGTCAAAGATAAGCGCACAGCTGTCTGTCGTAAGCGCAGTTTATTGTCTTCCCGGATTTAGGAATTCTTTTGTGTTTTGAATTTGTAATTAAGAAAAACATGCAATTGTCTTTTTACTTGTTTTATAACCATCATTAGCGTCGAACTAATCCTTATTGTTATTGTTTTCGACTTTGTGAGCCGTTCGTAAGAGTGCAAATTACTATTTCTCGGAAACTCAGTGCACGCGGCCAATTTTTTTTTGTACCGTGTGGTTGATATAAGACAATGCCCGAATGGAGGGGTGTGCAGTCAAGCGACGACTACGAGACAAGTAAGACGTTTGTAGTACTCTCGATTAGCGATATAGACAACGAACTTTGCGCGTGTCGAATTGAATTGAATCGTGCAGTATGAACTGGTTGCATCCAGTTTTATTTGTACTTGTTTTATACGTGTTTGTACAGTTCTAATAAATTCTATAGTAGTTCCAACGGCATTTTTAATTCGAGTCCTGTAGCTCGTAACAATACATAAAAATAGAAGAAAGCTATATTATACGTAAATAAAATTTTCCTGAGTTTTCTTCCTTTCCTGTTAAGATAGTAGTTAGCTTAATATATTATGTAACCTTAAGATTAAAAAAATGATTTTCTTTTCTTTTCACCCCGGAGGTGCAGTGTGTCTAATGTATTATCTTATAAGATATTGATTAGTATTAAACGAAATTGAGAATACATCAGTCGTCTTCCATTCAATTGCCGTCATCTCAGATAGACAGACCGAGCTACTATAGCATTTTTTTTATAGATAATCAATTTTTTTTATCTATAAAGTTAAGAAATGATTGGTGTCTCATACAAAGTTTCACCCCCTATTTCAACCAGTTCTAATGAACAAAATAACTAAAATGACGAAAATTACATTACATAAATCTATTCCTTTTCCGAGATGAAAGTATACTATGTCCATCCTAGATATGAACTTACATATATACCTACCGAGTTTCAGCCAAATCGGTCCAATAGCTTTTCCGACAAACATGTGACACCGGTAACTGGTGTCATATATATATATATATATATATATATATATATATATATATATATATATATATATATATAAAATAAAAAATAAATAAAAAATATGACCACGTTTCTGAATCTCGCAAAAAGCTCGAATGGTTGCCTATCTCACTTCGCCGGAATGCTCATCTTCTCAACTTACTATATCGTATACTGTTTATATCTTATACCCCTCCTTATCTTAAGGAATGTTTCAACTTCCTTCACACGTCACATACACTCAATTTGCGCTCCATTAATAATCTCCTATTAATGGCACCTGCACACTCTTCAACATTTTATTCCAACTCCTTCGCCATGCAGGCTGTCTTACTTTGGAACTCTTTGCCCACTGACGTCAGAAAAGCTAAATCTTTTGCCATATTCAAAAATTCACTTAGGAATCATTATGTAAGTCTTACGCAATGATGTATGTGCTAATTCACAATAGACTGTAATCTGCTGTCCATGTATGTCTTTTTTTATTTTTTTATTTTCATTTTACTGTGTTGCATAATAATTATAGATAATTTAAGAATTTCATCTGAGTCAGGTTGCCTGGAAGAGATCGCTTTTAGCGATAAGGCCGCCTTTTGTTTTACCAAGTAACTATTGTCTTGTACTTTTTTTGTAAATTTTGATTTGGTGAACAATAAAGTGTTGTCTATGTCTATATATATTATACCATTATACAGCCGGCTTTCGCAGGAGCTTTCGTTACGCAGCATCAAGGTGCTGGAATAATATTCCTCCACCTATTCGAAATTCGCAATACCTTAATGGGTTCAGAACTAAATTGAAGACATTTTTAAAAGAGCACCAACGTTCAGAACGCGACCTAAAACATGATGCCAGTGGTATTTAATTTAATTGTAATATCGTTTCAGTTTATTTTTTTTACTTTTTTAAGAACGTATTTATGACACTAATATATTTATTCCCGATCATTTCTTTTCCCTATTTCTACCTATTGTGTATGTACTATGTATATATGTATATGTATATAGTTCAAGATTCTAGTTTTACGTTTTACAATGATGTAATTGTCTGCCGTGACGATACCTTAAGGGCACAGCGGAAGATCAGCGCTGGTTTTAACCGAACAGCATTATGCTGAGACTGATGCCCCTTTTGGGACAAAATTATATGACTCTTAGTTTTTAAATTTGTTAGAAAAATTACTGTATTTTATAATTTGTCCTGAATAAAATGTTTTTCTTTCTTCCTTATATATATACTGGGTTTCAGCCAAATGGGTCCAGCAGTATTTCCATGAAAGCGAAACAGACAGAGTTTCTTTCTGGAAACTGGAAAATTTAGGAACTCTTCAGCGTTAGTTATTAGCTTTTTAACTGGGGTCTTCATTCTTGGTATTTCCCTTGCATGGCACAAAATAATTAACATTTGTAATGAAAGTATATTTCAGTCTATAATGAAATCGCGAAGTAAATAAAGGGTAGTTACTATAGGTACACATACACACATATACTGAGGGTGATAAAAAATTCAGCGCATATAGGAGGTTAAGATGTCGTTACTCCTTACCCGATAAAGTTAATAATGTTTCAATGTGACTTTTTTGTTTAAGCGTAAGTATCGTCGTCGTCGTCATCAGCCAATCACAGTCCACTACTGGACGTTGGCCTCCCCAAATCGCGCCACTGATCCCGGTCCTCCGCCTTCCTCATACAGCGCCTATTTTTTTTTTTTTTTTTTTAAGGCCGGGGAAATGCATTTCGCACATTCCGGGTCCTTTGCTAGGGATTAGACCGTTGTTGATCATGGAGGCTTTCCACTGAGGCAATCCAAACAATAATCAACCGGCTTGTGTGGAGACTCGACTAATCAATACCCCACTAAAACCACCCTCCTCCCATGTGCCCCGCGCTTATGGCAGGAAAGGCGTGTGATACAGAACGTAGTTACGCCCACACCGATCCTAGCGCACAAGTGCTTGAGAATGCCCCGGGAGAGGCAAACTCACTTCGTCAACAGGGGTGAAGACTCCTCTGCTCCCTAGATGCTAGAGGGCCCCTGCAGCGGTATTTCAGGGAGGGAGGTCATGCGCATACCTGCGCCTCCGGGCTCCCAACTGACGTCGGCGCCCGCGAGACGCATGCGCACTACCATCTCTTCATACAGCGCCTACCGGCGACCTTGCGCAGGTCACGTCAATCCGTCGGTATAGGTAGGTATAGTTTTTGATATTTATGTGTTTCTGAAAGTTGCACAAATTTTGTTCCTCTTGCCCCCTGACTTTTAAAATATCAGGTAGAATATTCTGTAAAAACTCCGTACACCAATAAAAACCCTTACTAATTGTAAGAATTACTTGAACTTAACTTATTTTAGACTTCTTTGTGATTCCTTGCCAAACGGCAAAAACTGTGAACACCCGTCGCCAGTACGGAACCTTTCACTATGCGCGAGGCGAAACATGCTGGTTTTTATATTTTAGATGCGCTTGACCTAAATGTAATTTTGGTGTTTAATAAAATATTTTACCTCGACTGCCAATATCGCATTATTGATAATGGATTAATAAAAACATTTTAAAATCAATCTAGTCATGATATTATGTAAACAGAGATCAATCAGCTTTGCTTGTACACTTCTAGTACGGTTGCCAACTCCGCGAAACAGAAAGCCCAATTACTGCTGAGTAAACACATTGTCAAAATAACACAATGACAAAGATAAATACACCGATAATTAAGATATTTACCAGCGGCAAATAACCCGATGATTCGTGACAGTTCGCTCGCGGATTGCGTGACGTGGCGTACGTATTTAGCGCGGGGAGTGTTTTTGGCGCAATACGCGGGCTATTCCCGCGTGTCTCTTGCGCATCGCGGCTGCAGCCAGTAGCCACACTCCCACTTGACCGCGCAGCGAACCGCGTCACCCACCTTCGTAGGATGTGGAATGGACACGAATTTGATTATATCCCCGACCGTATCAATATAGTTGGAAATGATAAACATTCCAGATGATTTGAGGGAGAAGTGATAAACGTTCCCTGACCTTTTTTCAATAACTTCAGATCGAGAAATCTAAGCGCACCATATATTTTTCCTATCCGTAGTTTTCCATTCTGACCTGGAGATACACATTTACTGTCACATCTAAGTCTGACCTGGAGATACACAATTCCTACTGTCATTCATGCCATCTAAGTCTTCCTTATTATCATCTTAAATCACATAATAAATAAATAATAATAAATCTTATATCCTTACGCTTGTTTATGGTTAGACACGGACCTTCTGGGGCATTCCATGCACATACCATAGTAAATAACGGAGAATAGTCTTTACTTTACAAATAAATGTGACAAACTAAGTAAATAGTTACTAACTAAATAAATTTACACATAAAAGTGCAGACGTTAAAACACCTTGATATTTGTTGTACAAGTAGGTACTTATGACTTTTATAATACCGTAATAAAAAATAATTGTAAATACTGTTTAAACGATAATAAATATTTAATTATTTCGAATTATGAAATCATATCATCATAACTTTCTCACTATGCAAAATCAAGGATGCTGTTTGTCAAGATGATATAAAGTCTCAGTTGCTTTGACTGTCAATCTACGAGTATTTGTAAGTCACATATGCATCTGCCATTTTCACAGAATCAAACTCAATTTTATCAACCCGACTGAGTAGACCTTTTCGTCCTTTCACTTTAGTAACCCAACATTCGGACCCATATAATAATACAACAGGACTTAGATCAGACATGAGATTTTTTAAATTAGAGAGAAAAAGAATTTGAATATTGACTCGATCATTTTTTCTATATAAAAACATGTGAATCATTTTGATCGAGCATAAAAATAACATAAATTCATCCCATGTTATACTACGTACTTAAGTACTTACTATTTCTTAACAATCCCTAAAATATAATACAATGCGGCACAACAAACACAAACTTGACATAAAAAACGACAATCACCTCATCCTTCAATTATTTGAGTGTAGCAGATGAGTCAAATGTACCTACTACGTGCTTTGAATATTGACTCGATCATTTTTTCTATAATAAACATGTGAATCATTTTAATCTGGCATAAAAATAACAATAAATTATGTTTTATGAGAACTTTGTTGAGATCTATCAGAACTCCGAATAAATTTACTAAGAATAGACTATATGTTACTAGAAGAACATAGTTTAATGTAAATTAAATTCTGAGACGTGTTTTCCACAAAGTTAAATCGATAACGTGGGCGGGCAGTTCACAGCGATCTCAGCATATTATTTCATTAGTTTCCTCAGCTTTAATTAGCTATATGGTAGTAAATAGTTAATATTTAAGATAGAATTTAAGCTCTAGAACTAATGCATATAAGAGTTAAGATAAGGCAAAAAGAGTTTGAAATTGAAATATTTATTCTTGCATAAATGTAGTTGTATACAGACAGGTGTATTGTATAAAAAGATTGTAGATTTGTGGTATAATAGAGGACTCATTCTAGAATGGAAGAATATAAAAATAAGAGACACTATACCGACCACAAATAATTGGGAAAAGGCCAAAAGAGAAACGAGAGAAAACCAATATTGGTATATTTTAATCAAAATAAAAATATGCATGCATATTATCACGCCTGTTTAATAGGGGTAGACAGAGACGTTGGATTTCCACTTGTTACGATTTTGACATAAATACATCTCTTGTTTCATCTACAATCTACATTAAATAATCTCTTCATATATACACGTCTATTATAAGTGCTTTTTACCTAGACATTCTTTATGACATCTATGATTTGATCGTGGTAAATTCAAAATGTCTACCTAATTTACGTAGTAACAATTTATTAATCTGTGACCTAATACTGGACGGTCCATTTTACAAATTATTTATTTATTTATTTGACTAAATTATCATGCCGATATATTTAAATCATTAACTTTACGATCTTAAACTAAGTTATAACCTTGTTTTGTAATCCTACATATTATATAAGAAAATTAGATTTAACCATAAAGATGTAGTTATTTATAGAATAGGTATTAGGTATCGTTTTTTAAACTGTTTGACATAAAATTGTTGGCAACCTAAATTTATCGCATTTAATATATTATATTTATAGAAGATATTATGAAGCTACGGTTGCAGTAATTAATTGTAATAATTATGTAATAATTTAATAGATTTTCTTAGGTTCACAAAAGAATAGCAATTTTAAAGCAGATGTTTAATTTATTCATTTTATTTATGGAAATATCCTTGTGTGATTTGATATTTATGTATAATTTGGAGATGATATAAAGACTGAAATAATGAGTTTGTGAAGTTTTGATTAACGGGATGACTGTAAGGGGAGGTTGGAGGTCACCGGGCCAGGTTGGGCCCTTCCTTTATGTCATCTTGGTTATATATCCAAATGTGATGCTATTAAATGATTGAATAGTTATTCTTCCTATTGTTTCTGTAGCTATGATATACGTATTTATTGATTTATTATACGAAGTTTCGATGACGCTTACAAAATATTTATTTATTTATTTAAATTAGTTCCTTGTGAATTCGGCTTGTAGTATTATATATACCGCGATATGATAGTATGATCGATAACTTGAAAATGGGGTCCGTAGAGCACAGAATGAAGTGCTATCGACAGGCGTATTAAACAGCATTTATAAATGTAGATACATTTATGCTAAAATACTTTAAGTTAGATGTTATTTATTACTATAATGCGGTATAACTTAAAAACGCTTGTAATTCGGTCTTGTAACTGTTAGAAAATACGAAGAATAAACGAAACTGAAGTGTCAGTCTGCGATATCAAAATAAATGGAAAAATTAAGTGAAAACAGCTAATAATCGTATAAACAATAGAGGTATTTGTAAATATTATAAATATCCGTTTTTATAATTGTTGTCGTATGTGTTTCAGTTTATATATGCTCTGAAACAGCTCAATTTATTGAAAATCTTAGAGATTTGATTTTATCATAAACTTACGTTACGTTCTGAAGATACGAATATATAGTATAAAACCCACGCGTACGAAGTGGCAGCCAGCAGGCAGCAGCTAGTCGTGATATAAATTTAGAAGATTTTTTTTCCCCCACGATCTTCACCTGCTTTTAATTATATTTTTAATTAACAACATAAACTAGTTAAAAGGCCGTCGCCTCTGGTGCTTCGATATGTTTCTCATCTCCGAAATAACATGGATTGACGGTGGCGCCAACGTCATGGTTTTCAACAAGTATTTTCGTTTTCGCCTTGACATAGGGCTACCGCATATCATATAGGCATCCGGATAATATTAATAGCTGTTACATCATTCTTACAGAGTAAGTTGATTCCGGTATGGTCGCAAATATTATTATTGCAAGCTGTTGCCGTTGCATCCTATAAACATTAAATGAACCTTGTAAAGGATTATATTATTAGTACATAGCCTTCCCTAGGCAGAAGAAAATGTTTACATTATTTCTATACGACCAATTTATATATTTTCTTAGATAATGTATCTATTGTATTTATGGGCAGTGTTAAAATGGTGAAAAGATTTGATATACCTAACCTAAATAAAGTCAATCTATACCTAACATATATTGTGCTTAAATAAGACTAAAAGTTTTTGGGATGGCAACGCAGTACCTATGTATTAAGTCATTGAAATTATCATATTTCTGTAAGAACTTTATGACTTACTTAATATAACTTTTTCTATGACATTAGACAATCAGTTAGCGTTAATGCCAAATCCTCAAAAAGTAGAATAAGTAATTACAGTATCGTAACCTACTACGACCTATTGGTCGTATGGCAACATTTTAAAAATGCAATGCGCCACTGTAGTACCTCTAACATGGTATAACAGTAGGTAAAATGGCAAAACAGACAGAAATTGTTAGTGTATGCTTTGCAACGCGCACTTGGCCGGTTTATATTTCCACCCGTTGTGTCCAAACTATTTTCATTGGCAAAATTAAAGGGTTTACGCCGTAATCCCAAAAGAATATAATTATACAAACTAGAAACTTGAAGGTTATATTCATATATTCTTATTTATAATAACTAATACGTAATGAATTATCAGAAACATTGATATTATATGAATGAACAAAGCAATGTAGGCAGAAGAACAGTAAGTACATAGTAAAATAAAACCTATAAATTTGTTATCGCTAATATAATCTTTTTAAGGATCCTGAGACGTGACAGAACTTGAAAAATCTTTAAACGGAAATTACTAACAAAATATACATTGAGAAGTTTTTAAGATAATTATGGGATATTTTCGGGTTAGGTTACTAAAAATCGTTCGTCTCCTCTACGGAACCTTTTAATGTTGTGGCCGGTTTTTTATAATTATATTATTCTTAATATAAAACATCAGTGTCTTTGAAACGCAGCTATGCACATATCTGTTCCATAAATGTCTGTCTCACCTTAGTGATGGACATAAGGGATCTGAGACTTTTAAAACTAAAATAGTGCGTTCGGGGCATCAGTACCCCTCAGGTACGAAGATGAGGCATAACACTTTTTCCTTGTGTGACGATTTCTGCCAGTTCACTCTACTGGAAGCCTCGTAAAACAACTTCGTTCCAATAAACTGTTACAATGCAGTAGACTCTAGTAACTTACAATATCTTTACCCTGACAAAAAAAAACAAAAACAAAACCGACTTCAAATTAAAAAGGAAAAAATAAATATTTTCTACGTCTTGAAGTCGGTGCTTTTGGCAATTTTGGCACCAATTTCAAGATGTTGTAAAAAATATTTGTTTGTCTACTTTTTACTTGCTTGAAAAGCCTTATAAGCCTACTACTGGAACGCGTATACAAGTTTCCCTTTCGTAGAGTGTAGGCGCTCGGCGCTCGTCAATAAGGGTTTCTCTCGATTTCCCTCCATCCTTTCGAATGAAGAAAAAAGAAATCGATGCACAATTGATGGAGAAATCGCGTAACAAACATAACAAAAACATACAGTCGAATTGAGAACCTCCTCCTATTGGAAGTTGGTTAATTATAGTTATATGGAATGTAAATCACATTAATGAAAGGCAGATATCGCAAGGAGGGCGAATGGTCTCATCACTCGTTCTAGAGCGAGACATTGACCTATCTGTGTTCGAATAGTTTCGATATTAGAAGTGCGGTACGACGAGAGTACACGAGAACGTGCTACTATCACAGATGTAATCGAGTGGAGATATTTTTGCCGGGCAGCTGTCGGATGCGACCGCGACTCATCTGGCACATCGATCGACAAGCCCCATTTGTAATGGATCTTAAAAAAGTTTCTATCAACACTACGTTAAACAAAGCTTTGCAAATTGTAAAACATTGCATATTATAATGGTGGGTCCTTCTATCTGGGATAATGTTACAGATATAGGCCGTTTCACGCAGATGTGACGATGGTAATACGTTATTTGTGATACGATATTGTTTTTAATTGTTAATGACGTTACATATTAACGGATAACGTACGTAATGTGGCTATCCGTTACAGACATTGTTTTTAGCTCTATAAATAAGACGCATTTGGCCACAGTCAAAATCTTTAATATTATCGCAGGTGAAGCCCCACCATTAGAAACATGATTTTCTATGTTATGTTTGCTAACTTAGGTAACGCCATATTGGTTTTCCTGGCTATTCTAGTAAAAACAAAGCCGTTGTGTAACCGTCATAGCCATTCGCCCGTCTACGTATGAATGACAGGCTCATTTTTCTAAGTAACTTCCGTGTCTATAGCTGAAAATTGTCAGGAAAATGTGGTCTATATAACGCTACAAAGTCATGTAGTGAAATCGCGCAAAAATAAAGATTAGGGGTTCCTCACACGTAATCAAAGGTTGAATTTTTTCATTGTACAAACATACTAAGGGTTGATTTTTCAATCATCACATCACCATTCTGTTCATGAAATTGTTAGTTAGATTCACAGAGTACATTAATATAATAGGAGATTAGATCTTAAAAAAACAATGACATTCAATAAATTCTGAAAACCAAAGTTGTAGCTTCAAAAGCACTTTGAATGAAAATTGATTTAAACAATATCCGTGAGAAAATTTTGAGATACGAGTTATATTTTATAGTTTCGTAACCAACAAACGAAAACAGTATTTTGTAGTCAAACATTTTCTGGTATATTTTTATATTCATTGTCACCATAAACTGTAAGTTACTGCCATCCGGCTACATGATTATAGCCAATGTATAAAATTGCATTGTACGATAACCACTAATAGTATTTTTGTCGGTATTATACTCAAAAACACAACGCGTCATTTAAACCAAATGGTTTTATATCAGTCCAAATTGACTGCTATAAAAACGTACCTTCTATCTACTATTTTTGCTGAAGTTGGCTCCAACGCCTTTGGCATTGATTTTGTCAATGTCACAGTGAATAACTAGATAAATATAAAAAATGACACAAGATTACAGAAGGTGTTTGCAATTCGAATACCGATTAAAGTTCACGTTTTTTTTACATTCCATCACCAGTCGCTTTACTCCATACTGTGTCATTGGCAAAATCAATGCCTGTGCGTTGGCGCCATTCCAATCAAAAATAGAATAGAAAATGTCAGGTGAACATAAGTAGTAAATTAAGCTTCTTGTAAAAAATAAAATTTAATCGGTATCGGTATTACAGGGTTTTGTGTAGACCTGTGGACAAAACAAAACACGTGTGTGTAAGAGTGTAGCTAGCCTAACTTAATAAGCTACACTCAAAATAAATATTGTTCACTCCCGGCCGTAGTTCGCACCATGATCGGGAGTCACACTGGATGGGACGCCGTCTCCTCCTTCTGCGAGCAAGTTATGCTTGCAAAGAAGGAGGCGGAGCGGGAGCGTGAGCGCATTTCACAGCTCCGCTCCCGCCAAAGGAGGACGCGACGCCGCCGGAGTGCCAGTATAGGCCTTCGGCCGCCGTAAGCGGGCGGCGCGGGTGGGGAATAGGGGTTCTCACTCACCTGCACATGCCGTCGAGATGGGGGCGCGGCGTGTTCCGCGCGCGCTCACCTCTCCTCCCGTGGGGCGAGTTACAGATCGCCCCACGCCTAGAGAGCTTGTAGATGCCGGGGGATAAAAATAGTCCCCCGGCAGTGGAAGAGGCCTCGTGAGGCTCACGCCTGCCAGAGCTGCGGAGAGGCTAGGTCAAATACCCTTAGCCCTGGCATAAGGCGAAGGACGGAATACCCATGGGTTTAGTGGGTATCCCTAACTGGGGGGTGGCAAAAAGATAAATATTGTTACTTAGTTGAAATAAATTTACGTAATAAATATTTATGATTTTTGTTAGCCAGGGTGAGGAGGAAGCTCAAATTGTTAGTGTGAGGGAATTCTTTCGGTAAAATTTTGTACAGGGGGGTAATAATCTTGGGACCGTCAAAGAAAATATGATGAAGCGTTCCTTCAACTAAACCATATTTACAGATAGAGTGGTCGCGCATTCTAATTTGGCTAGGAAAATTGCTGAACAGCAGTGGCCTAGCCTAAGACGGATTATTACAGAGATATTTTTTTAGATAATTTACGGCGCTCAGAAAACTAAGGTCTTGGATATAGGACCGGTTGGAGGTTACTGTAGTACTTCCCGACAATCTTTCAAAATGTTTGCCGTCAATCATCCCATAATTTAAACATTTAGGGCTTGTAAAGAGAGCACGTAGATCTCGGGGAAAGCACTTATTATACCTGCTGATACCTGTAGCAACAGTTTCCTTAGTAGGTTCCTAAATATAATTTAATTAAAAAAAAAACTATTTATCACTTCCTCTGCTATACCTACATAATAAAAAATATTCTACTCAAATCACTTATTGTCAGACGGAAATTCCATTCATACAACGGAAGTCAGAAACAAACACTGAGGAGTTAAAATTGATTGATTTCGAGAATTTATTACGTTCTGGCTACAAGCGTTTTGTAACAGTCTTGTCAATATTTTTATTGAGTTTCAATTTTTGAACACGATTTCAACCAAAATGTAGAACTTCGGTCACTGCCAAACCACAAAATTCTTGTTGCAGAACGAAAAGTCGCATTTCACTAAACCATTGAGATTTTTAACACGCATTTTTTTTCCATGCTTGAGTTCAGCAGAGAGGCAGACGGCCCACGTGTTGTAAAGTGGTCACCAACGCCTACGGACATTAGTAACACTAAAGATGCTAATAATGTGCTTCCGCTCCCTAAAGGGTGACTAAGACCTGGCCACTGATGCCGGAAGTCGGAACACAGCTGAAGTTGTTATGGCGGCGTACTCTAGACCAGGGGTGGTAGCCACCAGACGGCCAAATACCCTACCACCTGGATGTGGATTGTTTCATCTCTTACGATAGGCTGCCTGGCCGCCTGAATTCTTTCTCCGTTCCTGCACGGATAAAATGGAAATGTCTAAAAAGGTTCGATATATGTACCTACCTTTCAATCGGTCAAGAATTTCACACAAAAGGCAATATTGCCAAACTAAAGATGTACGTAGACGCTATACTAAACAACATGTTGTATACACAGTATAAAACAAAGTCACTTCCCGCGTCTGTCTGTATATTCGCTGACTCCTCCTAAACCACGCAACGGATTTTAAAGCCGTTTTCACCATTAGTTAAGCAAAATAGAGCTACAGATTAGGATTTGATCCGCGACATAACTGCGAGGTAAATTCTAGTATAATATTAAATTAATTACCATTATGGAATTAACCACTATTACCACATGGAACTCTTTGAAAGCGAACTCTCATAATTTCTAATTGTAATCGAGAAATCTTCGAACTCATAAATCACATTAACATTTTTACTCCCCAAAAAATACCTAATAGCTACAGAAGGATCCAGGAATGGTCCACAGGATACCATCATCACGATACGCAATGCATTGCTGCATATATAAAGAATAAAGATAAATATGTTCAACCTATTCTGTGTTGACATACTAGCGTTGCCCAGTTACCTAGCTACATTGCTGCTTGGCTGCTGTGGAAGTGGACATAATGTAAACGAGGCAATCACCAATGATATTGACAACAAAACTGTCAATCTTATACTAATATATAAAGCTGAAGAGTTTGTTTGTTTGTTTACTTGAACGCGCTAATCTCAGGAACTGCTGGTCTGATTTGAAAAATTCTTTCAGTGTCAGATAGCCCTTTTATCGCGGAAGGCTATAGGATATATATCATCACGCTAAGACCAATGGGAGCGGAGCACCAATGAAGAATGTTTCGAAATCCGGGGATTTTGAAATCAAATTCCACGCGGACGACGTCGCGGGCACAGCTAGTAATTAATATTTAAGTTTTGAACCACTTTAACAGCTTATGAAGTACAATTTTGCAGTTGTAGGTACAGTGTATGCAGCATGTTCCCATGAGCTACCTAATTACAAAGCCATAAAACGTATTATCCTTATTATAATATCTTACTTAGATAAATTAGACTCTTGTGATAGAAATTTTTATAGTTCCGTAACCAAATGGCAAAAACAGAACCCACCTTACTTCTTCCTCTCCATCTGTTTGTTTGTCCCAGAAATTTTACTTGAAAACTAATAACACTATATATGCATGGGTAGAGGAAATTGAAGGTAGAAAAATGTATGCAATGAACCATCATACAATGATGTACTGAAATGACGACGGCAAAAGTTAAAAACGCACTATAAATACGTAATGAAAAGATAAAAAAAAACATGATTACGTATTCCATTGTGGAATTATATTAAATACATTTTGAAAATATTCAACTGGAATCAATTTATTTCATTATAATATATATTACAAATATAAACAGAATGGATAGGTGTTTGTAATAAATACAGTTTGCAATATTTGGTTTTCGGGATGCATATTTCTATGCTAAATATTACTGCTATAGGATACATTCGGAAACTATAGTCGAAAACACAATAGCTAACATAGCATAAGAGATAAGATTTATAAATGTTCTTTTTTATATTTGGGTTCTTCCTTTTTTTTTAAATTTTTGAATAATTGGCTAGTGTAAAATGCACGAAGAGATTTGGGTAAGAAAGTACTAAATATACCAAATATTACCTATTTGGGCAGGGTTTCCCCTTATTGTCCAGCCTTTGATGTGAATATTCACACAGCACAGTAAGCAATGAACACAGTTTTTTTTTTTATTGGACTTGACTTTATGTTGTTGGTCCGAAGACCTCACAACTTTACCGGGGTTTTCGGGGCGAGTGCCTTTGCGAAGCGAAGGCGCTCGAGCCCGGGGGGCAACTTGCTCGAGGGGGCTCCCTAGGGAGTTTCACCTCGGCTGGACTGTTGCCATGAGAGGGGATGAATCTAATGATGCCCACCATAGGGCGACACAATGTACTAATTGAGAGCGGGCGACGGGTAATATAAAGCCCGAGAGGAAGGATCCCGGCGGACCGGGATCGGCGGTTCGCGGTGGCCTATACTATCTTACTGCCGTTTCGCAACGTGTTATGGTTGGGAGAGAAGAAACGGCGAAAGAAACTTCCCAGCAACACGCCTAGTCTATCCTATGGGGGGGGCTGTGTCTCCTGGCGTCCCTCGTGGGGACGTGGAGAGATCGTGATTGGCGGCGTCGACGCCGCCGTCTGTGTCTGTCTGTCGGTGCCTGCCAGCCTGCCGTCCTAACCGCGGGCGGGCTGATCCGAGCCAGCCGTTTTGTGATATCGTCGACCTTGTCCGTGAGGATGTTACGCGGTCGTCGCACGAGAGCCTTTCGTCGAGGCTTATAATCGGACGCGGACATGACGAGGGGATTTCGATGGTGCGGCGCTAGATCGAAATACTTACGCGAGAGCGACGTAATGTAGTTTTTGATGGAGGGAAGCTCCAGATCGCGGTGGATGTCGCCGTTACGCATATAGAGGGGAGCACCGACGGCTCTGCGCATGAATTTATTCTGAACGATTTGCAGTTTCTTTAAAAGGGAAGGCTTGGCATGGCCGAATACCACACTCGCGTATGTCATGATCGGGCGTATGCATGTTTTATATAGAGTAAGCTTGTGTCTGAGGGACATTTTGCTTCGTTTATCTATCATGGGTGCTAGACGACCCATCACAAATCGCGCTCTATTCCGGACTATAGTGATATGCTCGTTGAAGCGCAAGTTCTGATCTAGGGTGACACCCAGGTATTTGGTGTACTTTGCCCAGGGGATCTCTTGTTCGTAGAGCGAGATGGCTTTTAAGCGAAGGCAAGCGCGTTTGGGAGAGCGCAGCGTGCCCGGGGAAAAGAACATTGCTGCGCTTTTCTCCGGGTTTACCTCTATCCTCCATTTTCGAAACCATTCGCCTAGCTCTGTTACAGCTGCCTGTAACCGGACGCAATCCATTTGTCGGTTGTGATCTGATGTATAGAGTGCGGTGTCATCCGCGAAGAGGGCCAACTCTACATCTGGAGTTTTTGGGATGTCGCTGGTGTACAGCGTGAAGAGTAGTGGAGACAGGGCCGAGCCCTGTGGTACACCGGCTGTGAGTGGGTGAGGGGACGAGCGTGTTCCCTCCACTCGAAAACGGAAGCTACGGCCTAGGAGGAAGTCTCGCAAGATGAGCACGAATCTGTCTGGCACACCGAACTGGTACAAGGCCTACCTTGTCGAAGGCCTCAGCTACGTCAAGGAACAGTGCGGCTGTTCCTATAGGGCGAGGGCGATGGGCAAAGTAGGATAGTATGTGCTCCGTGATGCGGTGCACCTGTTGGACGCATGAGTGTCTGGCACGGAATCCAAACTGCTCATCGGGTAGTAGATGTTTGCTGATGGCAAAATCTCTAAGTCTAGAGAGGATGACCCTCTCGTAAAGCTTGCTGAGTGTGCTCAGTAGGCTGATTGGGCGGTAGCTGGACGGTTTATTAGCCGGTTTTCCAGGCTTGTGAATACCGATGACGTCTGCTTCTTCCTTCCAGATCGCGGGGAAAGAGCAGTTTGTTATGGCGGCATTGAAGATGCTCACTAAGATTATAATCAAGTGGCCGGGGAGGAGTTTTAACACGCGATTGTTAATGCCATCGATCCCTGGGGCCTTTCGCGGTTTGAGGGACTTGATCAGATCTTGCACTTCTTCGACCGTGACTAGGTCGAGTGTGGTTTCCGCTGGTAAGGAGGATCTACGTTCAACCTCGGAGTCCACCTCCGTCAGGTGTGACTGGTCGACGTTTTGTGTAGTGGGGGAGCATTGAAGCTCTAGACTCTGAGCAAGACATTCGGCTTTCTCCTCATCATCGAACGCCTCGGTGTTGTCGGCTCTTTCTAGCGCGGGTATGACAGTGAGGGTATCTGATTTGAGAGCTCTAGCCAGCTTCCAGTACGCCTGGTGAGTTGGTTCGATATCTCTCAACGTTCTGTCCCAACGTTGTTCCCTGACTTCCCGGATACGTAGTTTGACCTCGCGCTCTAGTTGGCGGAGTCGGACTCTGTTGTCTTCGGTGGGATATCTGTCGTGAGCTCTGGAGGCGGTTCTCTTTTCCTCAGCAGTACCCTCACTTCGTCCGGCAGGCATAAGTGGCGGTCATCCTCCACTGGCACCTGTCTGGACGAGTTCCGCAGTGCGGATTGAAGGTGGCTGGTGAGGGCCTCGATCGCCGTCTCCGTGTCTTGGTGGGATTCGATGTGGTCCGGGATGCGGTCCAGGTCTTGTGATTCGGTTGCCTTGAGGAGGTCCCCAAGTCTCAACCAGTCCACAGAGGTCCTAGTTTCAGATGTCTGGTCCGTCTGTTGTCCTAATTTGAGGATAACCGGGCGATGGTCCGAGTCTATATCGTCCATCGTTTCTATCGAATGGAACTGAAGAGTTACGCCCCTCGGTAATGCTAGGTCGAGAGTGTTGGGGTCCCCCAGTCGCGGTTGGGGGGGTATCGTGTGGGGGTCATGGGAGTTATTATATCAAACAAAAGATTGTCTGATATATTTATTAGGGCTCTGCCATTGGGGTTAGTGGTATTGCAATTCCACTGTTCGTGTTTACAATTCAGATCTCCGGCTATTATAACAGCTGGGCCTAAGTTGAATAGGGCTTCTAGGTCTTTCTTAATAAGGGTTTTCTGGCACGCGAGGTATGCTGAGACTATGACTAGAGGTTGGTGGCCAGTCATTGCTAGTCTGCAGGCGGATACCTCCATACCTACTAGTGGTGGGGTGACTAGAGGCATGCAGTGTAGAGATCTTCTGAAATAGATCAGGTGCCGCCACCACGGCCTATCCTGTCATGTCTAGTGACCCGATAGTTAGAGATCTTTGGATCTCTTTCACTCGGTTTCAGGAAGGTCTCCTGCACTAGTAGTATATCTACTTGATTGGTAACCAGGAAGTCATGGACCAAGTCGCGCTGGTTTCGAAGGCCGATGGCGTTATAAGTCGCCAGAGTCAATGAGCGTGGTTTATTTCTACCTACATGCGCCATTTGTTACCGGTAACAATAATTTAACTAGGTTGTTTAGTTATAACGACCTAAGTACCTGGAGGAGGTATGCGTGATCCATTTCGATCACGAGTTGATCCCGGAGGGAGGGTTGATCAGTCTCTGCAACTTGTCTCAGTTTTCGAGCCAAGAGTTGGACCTCTGCTAGGTCGAAAGGCAAGTTCTTGGCGAATTTAGTCGCCAAGGCTAAGTCCTCCGCTAAAGAGTGGTGGGGTGATGGCCCAGAAGGTGCTTTTAAAATGGGGGCGGGGGCAGAGGTTGCTGGGGGTAGGCCGGCCAAAATTGGGGCGCGCGTCCTTAGTGGAGGGAACGCTTCCGTCGTGGGAAGACCCGTCCAGTGATTTACCACTGGAGGGGGGGCCGCCACGAATGCGGGTTTGTTCGGCACTTTTCTAGTGCCTTTTTGGGCGTTGCCCTTTCCGACCTTACGTTTGGGTCGGGGGCGGCAGGACAGCCTCTGTAGTTAGCGGGTGACCCGCTTGGCCGCAGAGAATGCAGCTCGGTGGCTCCGGGAGTCCCGGGTGCGTGTGCACTCCGAGGTCCCGTGGTCGCCCAGGCACTTGACGCACCTGGGACGGGATTGACAATGTAGGGCAGAGTGCCCATAAAGTTGGCAACGATGACACTGCCGCAGTGTATGTTTTTCGTGTGGGCGTTCCACACGAAGGCCAGAGAGGCCACAGACCTTCTCAAGTTCGAAGATCTTTTTCCCCTCTGGGGAGAGGTCGAGGACAACCAATACTAGGTTTAGAGGAGACTTTGTTGCGTCGCCTCTGTGCATTCGGTGCACTTCGTGCACCGGTACAGCTTGGGACTTAAGGTCCTCGAGAATGTAGGAACACTCGATTTCCTGTGGGAGTCCGCGGATTACAGCCCGAAGGCGTTTTTCTTCCGGCAGGGCATAAGTGTAGTAACCGATTTTACGGTCACATAACAAGGATGTTAGGGAGCGGTGGTCACTTGAAGACGTGACCATAACTTTGATGCCGTGTTGGGTATCACGGGCTTCTTTTATAGAGATTGCCTTACCTGGCAGTTCCTTAGCGAGCTGAAGCCAATGGGCTTTCTCGCGGATGATCAGGGGTGGCGGCGGGCGCTGTGAAGGTGGCCCAGGGCGGCTGGAGGGTGCCGCTGTTGGTTTTGTGCCCGCAGTGGGAGCGGGGTTGGGGGAGACCTCCCTCTGGGTCTTCCGTTTTTTGGTACGATTGACGGTTATGAAACCGTCATCGTCCTCGCGGTTTGAGGGAATGTTCGCGGGAGGCGCGACATCCATGGGGGTGATTTCATCGGCCGGTGGAAGAGGAGCATCCCTGAGGTATTGCGGACCGTCAGGAGATAATTCGATTTCTCGTCGAGAATCGATTACGCGGTGTATGGGCGATCGCGAACGCGATGTCGTCAAACTCGCGGAGCTCGATCGCGGTTGTCCCGACGCGGAACCGCGAGAAAACGAGGCCCGTGATTTTGGTGCCACACGGTGGGCATCGTTGAGCGGGGGTGCGGGCGGCGGGCGCACCGGTAACACGGCGGGTATGGATGCGGGGGGCGCGGGCGCTAAGGCAGAGCGCAGGTGGTCAGCGATAAGCGCGGTGGCGGGGGTCGCGGGGTGTCCGGTGGTCGCGGCAGATGCGAGTGCGGGGGCCCCTTGCACGTGTAACTTGCAGGACACGGGTTTCTCGGAATTAAGTTCCGAGATAACGGACGCCATTGATTGGGACTCCGGAGTCCTCAAAAATTGGTCGAGCGCTTGAGGGAATTGCTGTCGTAAAAACGACAGCAAACCCTCCAACAGCAATGGAGAGAGCTCCACGCCGTCCATTGTCCCTGAGGGGGACGAACGATTTGGTGGAAAAACCACCTGATGACGCACTTTTCACTGCACTGTCACAGAAAAAACACAGATCAACCGGGTGAACGAACGAACACAACGAACACGAATAACGGACAGCCGAGGCGGAGCGGGAGACGTGCGCGCGCGACGAACGACAACGGGCGAATGTGATGAACACAGTCTAAACGCCACTACGCCTTTTATACGAAAAATGCTACCCTACAAAACAATAACATTGCATCATTGCTAAAAATAGCTATTATATCATAGTGTTACCAGGATCATAAAAACAATTATAATAATTAGTTACTGATGTAGTGGGCTTATAAAATGAACTAACCGGTAGAAAATGGTCATTTAATTATAAATCAAATCATGTGATAAATTGACTAATCTCTATGAAGATTGTCTATGTGATATCAATATACACTATGGTTCTCATGACTACTGTGATGGACATCTTGTAACACTAGATATGCATTTTTAAAATCGTAAGTAATTTAAATAATAAATTAGTGTACATTTGTTGGATGAATCTTTATTGATATAATAAGTCTAGTTTATCCTCATGTTGTCATTGAATTTTTATTAGGGACGTAATGTTTTGAATAATTTATTTGTGAATGATACAGTTTATTTAAGTTTACTCAAATAATATCCGGAATATAAATTTGGAATATTATTAAAATTAAGATTTACGACTAGAACATTACTTTTTTATTTCTACTAATATATGTTTAAAATACATTGATGTGTATTTACATTCGCCCGGTGTGTTGGTAATGAAAGTAAAAGCAAAAACGGAATATTCTAACCCATCACTTGACTAAGAATATATTGTTACGAGTTGCAGGACTGGAATCAAAATGCCGTAGGAATTATTATAGAGTTTATTAGAACTATACAAACACGTATAATACGGGTACAAATCTAACCGAACGCAACAAGTCCAAACGTAATTGCGAAGATCGTAATTCAAATAGCGTGTATTTGTGTATTTGCAAAGTCCGTCACTAAATAGATTACCGAATATACACTAGTCTTGCTTCGCTCGTAGTTATCGTTCGACTGCCTCATCTCTCAATTGGGGCATTCCTTTATACTGTACAAATACAATATGTCTGCTCGGCCGCGTGGACTGAATTTCCTAGAATCACACCTGGCTAATGACTACCATAAAAGATTACAATACACAATGGGCTGTTTTTCTAATCACAAAGTAAACAAAAGAAGTCCAAATGCCGAAAAGGTAATAAAATGTCTACAGATATGCAGGTGTGAATTTGTCTTTTGTCGGCGTTCAGGTTGTAACAATATATTAGGTCTGTCTAAAGCGATTTATAACCACACAAAATTAAAAACCTAGTATACGTAATATATTTAATAAACATAAAATGTAAATAATACAAACATAGTTAGTAAAACACGTCACAGGAAAAAGGATTCCGGGTCACTGAAGTGTCAGATTATAGTGCAAAAACTGCATTCGTATAAGAAATTGCTAACAGCTTCAAATCGTACGGCAAACTATATTTATTTGGGTTTAAGTAAAACTATGCAGATTTAAGTTCAAATTAGGTTGTTAGTAGTACCTAATTAATTTTGCAGCGTCTCTACTTTCAGCCCCAATATAGTCATTTTCTTTAAATAAAGGGATTTACCAGATAACATATTAGGGTGACCATATTCCAAAGTACAAAATCAAATAACAACAAACACATACAGTGGCGACAATAAATTGGTAAAAGGTGGAATTAGAGATCAGTGAAATACAATAATAACACGATGTTAAGATCAAAGGAGTACGAAACTAAAACTGTATAAAATCAAGATGTATCTATCATATACGATTATTTCGGCGGTTTGGCATGGAAATTCCAAGAATCATTATGCAGTATTAAATAAGCCATTCTTAGTTCCGTTCAATTCTACAAAATTACTCACTCGCGGTAAACGCTACGCTAATAAAACTAACCTTGACAATGGTAATATGTATTTATATCATATTTACGATTACGATGGTCATTGCGAATGTCTTTAGTAGTTATGCCGTTCAAACACCTGTTACATTTATAAGTACGTAACTATCGATGTGTATGTGTATGAATCCAGTGGTTTGAAGAATAGCGAATAAAGGAGTTTAATGAAGAATAGATCTGCCCACCAAAAGCTAATGTTGCGATGACATTTTAAGCTGTGCGACGTGTAAACGCACATTCCTGACCACAATAGGTTACAACATCCGGTTTCGTGTGTATCATTCACTTCTTGCTTTCGAAAAGAATAAAATCGGAGCGTCGACTGAGATTTTTTCCGGAATTCGGGTCTTATTTAATATTTTTATATTAGATTACAAATGAATGTGTTGCTGATTAATATTTGTAGTGCTTACCGCAGTATGTCGATAGATAGCGAAATTAACCATTCAAAATCATTTCTTTTTCAGAACTAGACAAGTTATATCCTCTATCTATGTATTAAAAGGGTGATCTTTTCAAAGTAAGCTTTGATGTGAGTTTGGGAAAAATGGCGAGAAAAGCCCCTAAATTCTACATTCACACTATAATCGTTGTTCCCTCGCTTTTTGAAATATAAAAACACCACTAAAACTGTATAAAACAAATTATTTCAGATCAAATAATTAAAAAATATAGTCTTAAGCGATCGTCTATGACGACGTCCAGCCCCCTAGGCTTCGGCCGTACGGGCGACCGGTGGGGATCGGGGGCGGGGGTTCCGCCCGCACTTAAAGGCCGGAGAAGAGGGACGCGCACCGATCCGCGCGCCCGCCCGCTCTCGCCTCGAGGTGAGGCCCGAGGTAATTGGAGACCAGATCTCCGATTAGCACATGGTGAGGGCAACTCGCAAAGGGGCCGGCCGTCGTCCGTCCGGGCTGGAGATGAATACGTGTGCGAGACCACAGCCCGGACAAGGGACGTTAGAGGGTCGGATAGGGGTTTTAGTGGGTATCCCTAACTGCGGTGTGGCAATAGCCCTTTACACGTGAGGTGCTAGTACCACCCCGACCTGGTGAATCCCAAACACGGGCCACCACCTTTCCCCCTTGTGCGGCTTATGGTCCTCAAACGGATTTCATTTAAAAAAATCTAATATATCATATCACTAGAGTTTATCCCGCGGGTCAACCTCTAGTGCGCGCTTCTTGTTTAAAGAGCAGGTATTAATACAGGTTACATAGTACAAAATTTTTATATTAGTGCTATTTGCACCCGGAAGATTAATTTAATTTTATATCGTATACTATCCCATCTCCTGGCATGAAAAGTATTTATGTCCATTTTCGGTATTAAAACTACAATTAGACAAAATTACAGCAAAACCAATCCAGTTACAGTATTCCTAGTAGTTTTCCGTGAAAGCTTAACAGAAAGACATATCGAGTTACTATCGCATTTTTTATAGACGATGAATTTTTATATATATAAACTTGAGAAATGATCGGTCTCATCCAAACTTTCATCCCCTATTTCAAAGCGTCATAGATAACTACACAAATGACAAAAATGACAAAAAGGACAAAGAGGACTAAGAGGAGTAAGAGGACTTAGAGGACAAAAAGGAGTAAGAGGACAAAGAGGAGTAAGAGGACTAAGATGACTAAGAGGAGTAAGAGGACTAAGAGAACTAAGAGGACTAATAGGACTAAGATAACTAAAAGGACTAAGATGGCCAAAATTACCAAAATGACGCAAATGGAAAATCACAAAAAACCTAGTCCACTTTTTGGGATAACCTTCATATAAATCTATCCCATTATCCGGAATAAAAAGTACCCGTTGTCCACCTTCGGTATTAAATTTACATATATACCGAATTACAATAAATCGATCCAGTATTTTTTCCGCAAAAGTATAACAAACAGAGGAAATTTTTTTTATCCCGGAAGCTATCCCATTTTTCGGGATAAAAAGTATCCTATGTTCATTCTCGGCATCGAAAATATATATATACTGAGTTTCAGCCAAATCGGTCTAGTAGTTTTTCCGTGAAAACGGAACAGACAGACAGACAGAGTCACTTTAGCATTTATAATATTAATAGGGATAGGAATTACAGCTTTATTTACCTACTAGAGTTTACCCCGCGGCTGCGTCGCGGGTTAACCTCTAGTACCTATCTCTTGCTTAAAGAGCAGGCGGTACAGGTTACATTGTATTAACTTTTTATGTATTTGCCCCCGGAAGGTTCATTTCATTTTATATCGCAAAGTATACCATCTCCCGTCTATCTGTAAACTACATAAATGACAAAACTTGACAAAATTGACAAAGTAGACAACATGGATGAAATGGACCAAGTGGACTAAGTGGACCCAGTGGACCCAAAGGACCAAGTGAACCAAGTGGGCCAAGTGGACGAAATAGACAAAATCACCAAATCTATTCCAGTTTCCGGGATAACTTTTAAATAAATCTATCCCATTATCCGGTATGAAAAGTATCCCTTAGCCACCGTCGGTATTAAAATTATATATGTACCGAGTTCCAGCCAAATCGGTCCAATAGTCTTTCCATAAAAGAATAAGAAATAGAGAGACAAACATATTTTTATCCCGGAAACTATTCCATTTTTCGCGACAAAAAGTATCCTATGTTCATCCTCGGCATCGAAATTATATATATACTGAGTTTCAGCCAAATTGGTCCCGTAGTTTTTCCGTGAAAACGAAACAGACAGACAGATAGACAGAGTTACTTTGACATTTATAATATTCATAGGGATTATACGAAGACTATGCAATTTAGAGATTGAAAGTATTTTTTAAAAAGAAAGTACATAGTGTGAAGCACATTTTGAAATTATAAATGTTTTGTGTGCTGCTAAAAAACCTATTATGAACATGTTATATACATTTTTTGTCATATTTTGATCTTTGCTAAATAAAAAAATACTCACCATTACCATAATATATCTAGATAAATATATAAATAAAAAATTAAATACTGTTGGTAGGAAATGTCAACATTAGTTAGTAAGCGTTTTACTTTAGAATGGCTAGACTTGACAATATTTTTTAAAATGGTAAAGCTGCCCGTAAAAATGGAAAATCTGTATTGGATTTGAAATGGAATTTTTGTAAGACCTCAAGACACGGTGATCCGTGCCTTAATACTATCCAAGAGCATAAACAAATTTGAGTTGTACGTTGAATATATGCGTTTTTATTCCTTTTGTTTGTTCCGATCCTAGAAAATTATTGCCAATTACAACTTTACAAGGGAAAGTAAGAAAATTCAGACAAAATACAGTGAATCTAATGAAGAAATTCGATACATTTTAAAATTTTACTACAAAAAAGGTAAAAATGCAACACAAGCCGCGAAAAAAAATTGTGATATTTATGGACTCAATGCAGTATCTGTGAGAGTAGCGCAAATTTGGTTTAAGCGTTTTCAATCCGGAAATTTTGATATCAAAGTTGCACGTCGCTCTGGTCGCCCTGTTACGGACAAAATTGATGCCATTTTTGAAAAAGTGGAGCATAATCGGCATATTAGTAGTTACGATGTAGCTGGAGAACTGGGAATTGACCACAAAACGGTCTTGGCGCATTTGAAAAAAGCTGGGTACACAAAAAAGCTCGAAATTTGGGTGCCTCATGAGCTCACTGAAAGAAACCTAATGAACCGTGTACTCATTTGTGATTCTTTATTACGACGTAATGAAACCGAACCATTTTTGAAGAAGCTGATAACTGGTGATGAAAAGTGGATCACGTACGACAAGAACGTGCGAAAAAGATCGTGGTCAAAGGCCGGTCAGGCTTCACAGACTGTGGCAAAATCCTTTTTTTTTTAGTCAGGGGAAATCCGATTGAGGACTAAGCCGCGACAAGGGCAGAACCTTGGGAGGATAATTCGCGACCTAGTGTGGGATTCGCCAGATCGGGGGTGGCATTAGCATGCCCAGTCAGAACTGGTGCCACGCTATTGCCACTCCCCGATTAGGGATACCCAGTAAAACCCCTGGGTGTTCCATCCTGCGCCTTATACCAGGGCTACGGGTATATGACCTAGCCTCTCCGCAGCCCTGGCAGGCGTGGGCCCCCCTCACGAGGCCTCTTCCGTTGCCGGGGGATATCCCCCGGCATCATCATGCTCTCTACGCGTGGGGCGGTCTGTAACTCGCCCCACGGGAGGAGAGGTGAGCGCGCGCGGAACACTCGCACCCCCATCTCGACGGCATATGCAGGTGAGTGAGAACCTCTATACCCCAAGAGGCCCCACCCGCGCCACCCACTTACGGTGGCCGAAGGTCCTGGCTGGCCCTCCGGCACCGACGCGACCTGCTTTGGCGGGAGCGGAGCAGTGACGTGCGCTCACGCTCCCGCTCCGCCTCCTCCTTCGCAAGGATAACGCGCTCACAAAAGGAGGAGACGGCGTCCCATCCGGTTACACTCCCGACCATGGTGCGTACCACGGCCGGGAGCGAGAGGTCAAGTCCTGTGATGGCGACGAGGTCTCGGCGCTGCTCTGTCCAGGCAGGACACTCCTAGAGTGTATGCAGTGCCGTATCCTCGTCGCCAGTGTCGCAGTGATAGCACCCTGACGTCGGCTCACGGCCCAGGCGACAGAGGTACCTCCCGAAACAGCCATGCCCCGAGAGGACCTGTGTCAGCCGAAACGTCAGGGTGCCGTATCTCCGTCTTATCCAGTCTTGCAGGACGGGCCTCACCGCTTCGATAGTAGCGAGGCGCGCGCTGAGGTGTCTGAGGCGTTCTTCACAGACCACCATGGCGACGTCGCGGAGCTCCGACCGGCAAGCCTCCGTCTCCTGAGGCGCCGGTCTCGTGCCCCTCGCCAGGGCCTCCTTGCGCCACTGGTAAAGCGACGCAAGGACCCTGGCTTCGAGGTCCCATGGTGGGGATCCGACGAGTAGCGAGGCCGCTTCGAAGGACACCGTACGGTATCCCCTTATCGACCTGATGGACAGTACTCGCTGCGCTTGCTGCAGCAAGGCCATATTTCTGGCCGTCAGGCGGTCTGCCCATACGGGGGCCCCGTATGGGGCCATAGACCGCACGATGCCTTCGAAGAGTTTTTGGCACGTGGCTTCGGGCCCCCCAGTGTGGCGAAACCCGGGTTAACTCGCAACAAGGTGATGCTGTGTATATGGTGGGATTGGAAGAGCTGTTATTATTATGAGCTGTTACCGCCAGGCAGGGCCAACGATTCTGAACTGTACTGCGACTAACTGATGAGATTAAAGCAAAAAGTTGAGAGAAAGCGGCCGGAATTAATCAACAGAAGGAGTGTGGTTTTTCACCATGATAACGCTAGACCTCACACATCTTTAGCCACTCAGCAAAAATTACGAGAGTTTGGCTGGGAGGTGTTAATGCATCCGCCGTATAGTCCTGACCTAAAGATTTTCACCTGTTTCGGTCTCTGCAGAATTCCTTAGGCAGTGTCGGGTTAACATCACGAGAGGACCGCCAAAACCACTTGTCGCAATTTTTTTATCAGAATCCCCAAATTTTTTATAGCAATGGGATCACGTCCCTACCTACAAGATGGCAAAAAGTTATCCAACAAAATGGCACCTACATACTTTAGTCAAATGTAAATAAACTTTATAGAAAACCTTTTGAATTTTTATATAAAATGCGAAGAAACTTTTTCCTACTTTTTTTTAGAAGTATATATATATATATATATATATATATATATATATATATATATATATTTTACATTTATCTATCTATGTATTTTATTTAGATTTATTTTAATTATTTATTATTATGTATTTATGTATGTGTGTAAGTATATACTTATTTTCACTTATGTATATATTTATTGCATTTTTAAACTTTAGTTTGCTCGTTAGCTTAAAAATGAATTCAGAAAAACCTGTTATTAGCCCTAACATTGTAAGTAATTTTTGTTGTTGTTTGTATGTTGATATGCACTGTTGGTTTTTTTTTCAATAAATAAAAAAAATAAAAAAATATGGACAGATATAGCAAAACAGAACTTCACAAGATAACCCCTCAAAATTAAAAAGTATTGTCGAATGCACGAGCAGCCATGGGACTGAAATCATTTTTAAATGAAGCAGATTACCTTCTCAAGCTTATTGTGTAATCAGTTAATGATAGTTATTTATCAAACAAGTAATGAAATTTTATGTCAACTCATTAGCTCTAATGAAAATTCTGTTTATTTTCGCAGATCACTTTGTTAAGTGCTTTTTGAAAGAAATATTGGTAGGTATCTTAGAAGTAAGATAGCTACAATAGCGGGCGTCGTGCCAAATTTTCTAGTATTCCAGTCATACATAGTATTTAAATCCAAAAGTAAAGGATTTTCACTCGGTTCATATCAGTTTTTTCCAAATATTCATATGCCTTCTATAATATTATATATAAACTAGGATATGTCTGCGACTTCTCCCACGTTTGATTTGAAAATCTCCCGCGGGAATTTTTTTCACAGTAAACAAAGTATCGCAGCTACCGTTTTAGTGAAAACTGTGTCGGAATAAGATAATTTTTACGCACCCGAACAACTACAAAAAGCTCCCGGGAAAATTCCCACGGGATTATCGGCATAAAAATTATCACACATTTTATTACATTGAATTTCCTATCGATCAGTGAAAAAAACACATTGGAATTTGAAATTTACTTTTATTCTGGCCATTTTAAAATATTCTCATAAAAATTCCCGCGAGATTACCATGATAAAAAGTAAGGCATAGCTTAAGTCTAAGAATTAGCTGTTGATCAGCGAAAAGTACCTCGAAATCGGCCCAGTAGTTTTTACGTGAATCCCGAACAAACAGACAAACAGACAAGAAATCTACAAAAAATTGCATCGTGTTCTCCAACGTTTATATAGTCTATTTCAGATGTTTTTTTAACAGCTTTAATGTAAAAGACACGGCATGTTAAGAATTTTATAATATTATACATATACACAAATATATACATATATGATATACCATTAGGGTGATTTTTTTTTCGACTATTTTTTTTCGGTCTCCATCCGAAATTTTGTTGTATATGTCAGAAAAGAAATCCCTGAAAGTTACAGCCCTTAATATTAATTTTAAGTGCTTTCCCTGGGCTTAAAAAGATTTTCCATATAAAATACATCTTAAAAAATAAATATAGATTTTTTTGTTTTTCTTAACTCAGCCGCATTTTATGCTATCACGTCGGATTTGGTCGCGATTTACTCAGAATTATACAATCTACAATAGTATCCATTGCGGCGAATGTGTAACTTATACTGGTGAGTTGGTACACGTCACTGAAGTTGATTTTCTCCTAAAATTCTAGTATTTTTGCTGTTACCTGCGAAGCTATGGACTTTATAAAAAAAATGTAAAAAGCTAATTTTATTGAAAATTTGCATGCATGCTTGCATATTTTGCGGCCAGGATTCGAACTCGCGCCCTTTGATTTTGGGATGCGAGTGTGGTAAGGGGCCATTCATTAATTACGTGACATGCCTTTATCTTTGGGTAACACATATTTTCGATGCCGGTCATTGGCATTGGACGATATGGCCGATATGGTCGATGTGTTCGGTGTGGTCGATGTGCTCGATTTGGTCGATTTGGCCGATTTGGTCGATGTGGTCGGTGTGGTCGATGTGGTGGATTTGGTCAATTTGGTCAATTTGGTCATTTTGGTATACACATGTAGTTTTAATACCGAAAATTGGCATAGATACATTTCATCCGGGAGATAGTTTACGATATAAAATGAAGTGAATCTTCCAGGGCAAATAGCAGTAACATAAAAATTTAATATAATGTAACCTGTGTTGTCTCTTTAAACAAGAGGCACGGACTAGAGGTTGAGCCGCGGCGCAGCCCCGGAGTAAAGTCTAGTATTATATAAATATTAGAGTTTACCCCGCGGCTGCGCCGTAGGTTATTGTCGCATTTTTATAGACAATAAATTGTTATATCTATAAACTTGAGAAATGGTTGGTCTCATCTAAACTTTCATCCTCTATTTCAAACCGTCCTAGTTTTATTTATCTATGAAAATTATATAAATGACAATAATGACAAATAGGACAAAATGGACAAAAAGGACAAAATCGACAAAAAGGATAAAAATGACAAAAAGGACAAAAATGACCCAAATGACAAAAGGGATTAAAAGGACAAAGATGACCAAAATGGCAAAATGACAAAAATGACCAAAATTACAGAAATTACCAAAATGGCAAATCACAAAAACCTATCCTACTTTTTGGGATAACCTTTAGAAAGAAAGAAAGAAAAATACATAAATCTATACCAAAATCTATGCCATTATCTGGGATATAAAGTATCCCCCCTGTCCACCCTCGTATTAAAATTAGATATATACCGAATTTCAGCCAAATCGGTCCAGTAGTTTTTCCGTAAAAGTATAACAAACAGAGAGACAAATATATTTTTATCCCGGAAACTATCCCATTTTTCGGGATAAAATATATATATATATATATATATATATATTCGATGCCGAGAATGAACATAGTAACTCTGTCTGTCTGTCTGTTCCGTTTCCACGGAAAAACTATTGGATTATATATTATATACTGAGTTTCAGCCAAATTGGTCCAATAGTTTTTCCGTGGAAACGGAACAGACAGACAGACAAAGTTACTTTCGCATTTATAATATTAATAGGGATAATCTATATCTCATAGCAATGATAGAGTATAACCTAAATTATCTGCTAAAGAATAAAAATCTTTGTTTTATATTAAACTGTGAATTTTAGTGTAACTGATAATTTTCTAACAACGTTTTATTATTCGGAAAATGAGAAGGAATCTTACGTAAGAAGGGGGGTGGGGGGGTTCGGGAAATCTTATATATCTTATATATATATAATATATATCTTTACATGGAGGTAGGGGGGAGGGAGGAGGTCAAAAATCGTCAAAATTATAAATATAATTATTATAAAATATTTTAAAAAATCTTGTAATTAATTAATTGAACCAATTGTGTTTTATATTTAAGAATATTAATTATTGTATGTTTCCCAAACAAATTAAATAAATAAAATCATGCTTACGTAGGTAGTTAATCAATGGTCCCTAACCAGCTAACGGCTTTTTTTGAATACTTCACTTGTGACTAAACAATTTTTACGCAGTATTAGCCATATGTGACGCAATAAAGTGCATTATGAGCCAAATGTTTAAATGCGTAACGCAACGCAATCGCGGCAGCATGCCCACACTAGAGAAGCTCGTCCGGGTGACGTGTACCAACAGAAATACCCCTCAAGCGGGGACACTTCGGGTCCTAAGTGTGAGTAAACCTGGTGACCTGCCAACGTTGGCCTACCAAGTGGGTGAACTCTTCGACGTAGGCGAGCCCCCTCCAACCCACACCATTATATTGATTTTCGAGCATGACCATTGGGGCGATACTCTATCGCCTTCATTTAAAATATAATTTGGAGGCTTGCGTGTCTAGAATGGGTACAGTCTATTCAAATGTATTTTTACATACAATGTCAATTAGGTTATATAATAAATAATAACAGTAGATTTAGAATCCCAAATAGATCAATTTCAGTTTAGATATTATATTATGAATATTCACGAAAAGATTAAAAAGTATTCATATTATTACTAATTTAATTTGTACGGATACCCTGTATCTTCTAGTTAGACATTGGTTGAAATTCTGACATGAGTAATTAAACTTATTAACATCCCGTTGTTTCGAAGCAGAAAAGTCCCTGAAAGGGGTCAATATAAAGATAACAAAAAGGTTGTTGAACTTTGCTATCGCATTTTATTAAAGGTTTAATTACCTGTATATTTGTATAAACAAAAACAGACAAAAGTATGAGTAAACTTATTGCCATTTTGATCAATAGTTTTTACAAAAATTGTTTGTTAAAGGATACGTAAAACGAGTTATCTTTTATGTATCAAATTTTATAATAAACTTTTCAATTTAATACAAAATAAGGAAATAAATTACGTAAGCCGCTAATCGCAGTCCACCGTTGGGCGTAGACGTCTCCAAGTCTACGCCACATATCCCGGTCCACTGCTTTCCTCGTCCAAACAAATAACATTAAATTACAAATCTTAAGCCTATATTACACGGTACACTTCTGTCCGTCTTGCAATTTGGATGAATCAATCAAAGTGATCCATATAAACATAAACCATAATCATTCAATGTCATTGAATACCGCCGTACCCTTTTAGTTCGTTGCTTTTCAACAACATTGATTTAATTTTGTTGATCCGTCTAATCTCTAATATCAACAATACATTTCACTAAAACCAAAACTATAGTAAGAAATGAACGGTGTAGTTGAAATTTAAATGTACTGAAACAATTTTTATCATTTTACATCTCCTTTGACATCATATGGCATCATAAGTAGTAAGTTATGATATCATCATCGAAAGATTTAACTAGATTATAAAATATCGTCTAAAGAGTAAAATTAGTTTTATCGTGACATCTCAAAGTAAGATGTTAGCAAGATATTTTAACGTCCCAACTCTTTCCTAATACTGGGATTCATCTGTGTTAGTGTTAAAGATTTACGATCTTTTTCATAGAGAGTTATAGTAAGTTTGAACGCTTCTTTATGGTTCTGAAAGAAGCGTTCAAACTTACTCTCTCTATGATTAAGACCGTTAGGCTGTGATCGAATGCGTCTTATTTAAAGCGTTAAAAAATGACGTCGTTGACGCATAGACACGTTAATGTATATGTTATAGGCAAAGGTCGATATGCAGTATCTTTCTGGAATGACTGGTTTATCCTAGGTGTGACTAAGGCCTTTCGACAAAACCCGAAATAAATTCCAATTTCGGCCTTTGACTTGATTTTTAGCCAAACTTAAGAAGTACCTAACTTTTTAGTCAAACATCGAACTTGAAATAATCTATTTCGGACTTTGCCTAGTCGATCCTAGAAGCGACTAAGGCAGACTCGGTCATACGTCGATTTGTACTGCACTCAAGCTCAGGCTAATGTTATGAAACTATTAACTGAACGAAAATTTCCGCCAATTGCGATTGGAAAAACTGTAACCATACCTATTCCCAGCTTCGATAAAGCCAAAGAAGATGCACAAAATGTTTTGGGGAACATACAGGATAAAATAGTTGATGGTTTATACAAAGTAGGGACGAAACACGGAATTATAAACACACTTTTTTCTAGGAATTAGATACAAGAATGCAAAGAGAATTTTCTTAATTTCGAAAATTGTGCCCGACGTTCAGCTGTCTCCAAGAGAAATCAGTTCAAAAGATTCTAAGTTTGGTGGCCAAGGCTTTATAAAATGCCACTGTAATCAAAATGCTCTTCGAAATTATGTAAATGTAAAACATCAAACATATTATGCAATTCAAAATGCCATCACGCATCACCAAAATAAAGACTAATGTGTCTTTTTTTAAATTACTGTCATCAATCCTAATTCAAAATAAGAATAAAAAAAATTATTAGTTTTCGGATTTGTCAATTCATTCTTATAATATTGAAACAATAAACATTAAAATCAAAAGAATATCGTTTTATTATATCTACTCTTACAAATTAACACATTCCAATACCTAATTGAGGTCCGACTCGTCGAACTCCGATTTCATGAAATTGAGTTTCGGCGTTTGACTGTATAAATTAGTCTCTCCTAGGTTAGACAAAAATACGTTAATCAAAGGCAGAAAAATTTGGACTTTGACTAAGACTTTATGTCAGACCCGAGGTTTGACTAGCCAAACCTAGGAGCGCCAGAGCTTCAATGTTTGACTATAACATAGACATACGTTATTTGTCTATAATTAACAATAAATATCTCAAATAACGTGTGAAACGGCCTAAATGTTTAATACTAACGCAGATGAAGCCGCACCTTAATAAAATATTTTGAATTTATTGTAATGTGTGTCAAATACTTAAATAACCAATTTACAATCGTGATTCAAGTTTGTAATCTGTAGACCATAATACGGAAGCAAATATCAAAGTAGTCCATTCGGACTACATCTATATCGGAACACAGTCCAAGGCCTATGAAATGGGTCAAGGCTTATGCTTACTAAATGCCAAATGCTTCGGGACATACCATTCGAACTATGCAGTATGCACTGCATCTTTTTATCATATGGTAAGCCAATTTTATTTATAAAGTAAGTGTAATAACCATAATCTATATTGATTATGGTTATTACACCTTATATTTGTTGATAAAATAATTAGATACCTGTATTTTATACTAATATTGTCAGTGAAACTTCGTTCGCGTTGTCATTGCTAGAAAATTGCAACGGCGGTATCACGTCGAACACGGTCACGGCCCCATAATTTTGACCACATTCGTCTATCCCACAGAAACCACGTTATTTAACCCAAATGTTGCCTCGGCTAGCGCCGTGTCGAGTTCCATTTCAATCCGTTTGGTAATTATCACGTGATGCTAAATGATAAAAACTGCTTTTCAGAATCTGCCAGTCCGAAAACCCCTGAATTTTTCTTTTTTTCAATTTCACTGTACAAACTCGAACCCTTCCCCCGCTTCTTAAAGATTTATTGTATTAAAATCAGGTTTTATTCAAAATTGTCTGTTTTATTGACTAATAACCGGTTCCTATATCTTACTAACCGTTGATTTGCCTTACCATCGGTTTATATTTGACGTATTAAGCTCTATACATTTAATGTACCATGCGACGATAAGGCAAATGAAAGCACTGCGTTCACTACATCATGATGAACATTTATTCCCAATAGAAAAGTGTAGCAAAATCTACTTGTTGTGAAAAGAAGGTTTAATCACACCTGAAAAGGTGTGATTAAACCTTCTTTTCATATTTGAGTTTGTAACACAAGGCTTAACAAATCTAAAACCTATAATTAGTAAATTACTAAGCTTAATTTATTATTGTAATGAAACAGTAAAAACCACATTTCCTGGCAAGCCGTAAGAGTAACATTGATTTAGTACTCGCTAGTAGGTACTAATCAATCATCATGACACGAGCAACACCAGTTTGTGCACAATGTTCTCATCGATTAATTAGCTTTTCTGTGTAGTGCTATTACCCCGTTATCGTTCCATATCGTACAGTTAATTGTCTGATAAGAGCAGGCTTGACCCAATCGAAAGACCATTGCGCATTATCAGGTAGTCACTAATTCCAAACTGCTTTCAATATGGAGTACAGCATAATTGCTGATACGCGTATTAACACTGAATCGAATATGAATATTTCATGCAAACATGATAAACTAAAATTAAGCACTCTGTTCAAACCAATTCTTATAGCTAATTTTCAATCATTTTTTCAACATCTATCTCGACTATCTATTTACGACTTTAGAAGCGCATTGCAAACATATTCACTGATAGCCGGTTCCTATATCTTACAAACCGTTCATTAATTTACTACTGGTTAAACTTTGACATAAGCTCTACAAGTAATATCAATTTTCTACCAATAGTAAGGCAAGTAAACGATTAGTAAGGTATAGAAATCAGCCATAAGAAACATCACTGCCATTATTCGTGATTTGTGTACCGATACCGCAGAAGCACAGAAAAAGAAGGTGCATTGAAGGAGTTTTACATGCCTCAATTACATGTGTTGAGTTCCATTCCTAATTTTTATTTGTTTCGCAATTCCTCTATGCCATTTGTATTGCGGTTCACAAAAGTCAGTTTTTGTCTAAATTTTATCTTTAAATTGAGTAAATAATCTTGGAGTAAAATGATGCAATTATAAGGATCCAGGTCTGCCATTTGACTATGGAACCCTAAAGAAGTTTTTTCAGACTAATATTGCAATATCAATTAATTATTATTAACTCACAATAAATTTACCGCAAATTAAGAGCTCTTCATCAAATTTTGTACTCTCATGAAATGACGTTTCAAACAAACAATGGAAAAAACAAACAAGCCAGGACTGTATAAACACAGAGTTTTGTATACGAGGGCACTGTCGAAAGCTTCATGTGGTAATAATAATAGATCGTTCCTGAAGAGGGTTTTAATCTTATAATATAACATAAACTGACGACGTGTACAATACACGTTGGTCTTAAGGTGAGCGTACACTCGTTCGCACTAAAAATTCGGTGATGTTGTCGTGTACCTTTTTTTGTTAATGCTGGGGGAATGCATTTACGCATACTCTCAGGCCTCAGGGTGGTCACGGCCGACACTATACAGAAGCTTCTAATGAAGAAGAAATTGCAATCACCGACCGCCAGACTACCCAGTAAACTATATAATTTGTACAGTGTGGATGGGTTTGTGCAGGTATTTATTTGAATCCATATATGAAAATAATGTATAAAACCTATTAAAAAAAGAGAACTTGAGATATAAATAGAATAAGAAATATAAACAAAAACAATATTAAGCTAGACGTGTTGCTGGGGAGTTTCTTGCGCGTCTTGTCCTTAACAGCAATAACACGTTGTTAAGCGGTGTACATAGAATAGGAAGAAAAATTAAATTGTAACTTATATGTATGACCTTCAAAAAGTTCTCTCCAGTGGAACTTATTTTGAATAAAAACTTTTAAATTTGAATTTGATAACAGTGGAATAATATTCTAAAATAACAAACGCACAGTTAAAAAATACTTATCTAACTCTGAAAAGCCCTTAAATCCTAGTTTTAATAACGCCAAACATAATTCTTCTATAGCTTTTTGTTATACGAAAGCACCACGAATACTTTCAATTAACGTTTTTTGTACATAAAACAAATTTTAAAACAAATCATTCATGATTTTAGTAAATTTCTTCAGAATTTAATATTTGAATCGACTAACAGAACTAAGTCAAGAACATATGAAAAATCTTCTCCCAGTTATACATATTGTTACGACCGACAAAGACCAATGCACACCTGCAGTTTATTACCTTTTCGGCAATGGGCTTCTTTTGTTTACCTTATGTTTAAAATTTGTAATTAGAAAACAGCCTATTGTGTATTGTACTCGTTTATGACCGTTTGCAGACATAATTAGGTGTGCAGATTACGAATTCTAAGAAATTCAATCTACGCGGGCGGGCAGCCATATTGTATCGGTGCAGTATATAGCAATAGCCCAATGGGAAGATCGGCAGTCTAGCGATGGTCCAGTTATATTTGTACCTGTGTTATGCGTGTTTGTATAGTTCTAATAAATTCTATAGTAATTCCAACGGCATTTTTAATTCGAGTCCCGTAACTCACAACAATATGTATGCGGGTGACCCCTAATTTTTAATTCTTTCGCAGTTACACTACTTACATTACCGTACAGCGTCATATCTTCCTTTTAAATTTCATTAATGTACACCCAGCTTATAATGAAAATAGTTTGTATATAATAATTCTTAAAGTTATCTATGCCTTCAACGGCAATCACTATAAGTACCTAGTATAATATGCATCATTTGTATATTAAATTACTTTGCTTTAAATTATTATTTGTTTCAGGTTGGAACAATTTAATCTCATTAATTTTGTCTCTAAATAGGGTAAGCTATTTAATGCCTGGTTCCTACATCTTACTAACAGTTTATTTGCCTTACTATCGGTTAAATTTTGACATAAGCTCCATACAAATCTCAAAATTTAACCGATGCATATCGTCAGGCAAGTGAATGATTAGTAAGAAATGGAACCGGCCCTATGTGGACGATAAAAATAAGGTTGTACCTACATTTAATTCAATAACTACATTTTATCACCATACTTTACAACAAAAAAAAACGGATATACATATTATACGCTTGTATATAATATAAATATGCTACTTTTATTTTTATGTAAAACCAATTTTACAATTAGTTCGCAACATAATTGGTTTAACTTAGAAATAAATATTTAATGATCGCAATAATGTCTCTCTAACCAATTATTTTGTTATGACGACAATGAAATCCTTGTTGAACTTGTGTCTATTCAACTGAGTGCAATTGAACGTGTCTGTTTAATATCTTTATGAACTCGCAGCCGTAAATTGCTGGCAATCGATTTTATAGCTTTACTTTGTATTAGAATACTTCCCTCCAAATAGCTTTACTATCAAAAAGTTCGTAATATTCAAGAACATTTTTATTGCCAAGTAAATAAAAACAAAAACTGTGATATGACTAAACTTAGTACCTATTTATATTAAAATAGTACATGTATTATCAGTATTGTGAATAAAAATAATGTTAGTCGTACGACTGCACGTCAAAAGTGAAAATTTTGTATCTGAGTGTGACGGTCGCGTGAGTTCAGTGCTTTTTCCTCATCCCAAAGGAGCTATATATACATACGTATACATGGTGAATTTTTCAAGAGGGCCATCAGGCCCAAATCCTAAACTATACAAAATAGGGAAAAACGCTAAAAGGAGCCTGGAAGCTGATTTTGACGAAAACCAAAATGGTATCATTACATTTTCTAAAAATCAACTCTTGTCAGGAATAGAATCAGCTGATTTTAAAAAATAAACACATCCTGAAATCCTCCGTCATCATCATAAATCATAGTGTAGCTTGTAAGGATCGATTACTGTGAAGGATGTCAAACCGCAAACCAAGGGAAAGGGTTATTTTTGAACAAATTGTTTTATTTGCCATACATTAATTAAACGTGACCTCCTCTTATTCCATATTAAAATGTTGAAAATCATTGCATTTTCAATAGGCATCAATAAATTAACATTCGAAACGCACATTAATTTACCCCAATCAATCAAATTAATTAATGGGTAAACATTAATTGCGTCCAAATAAGGTGCGGTCAAATGACCGGCGCATTTGATGTTAGACAAATGTATGGCAAATAGAACATTTTGTTGAAAAACAACCCCTTTCCCCGGTCTGCTGTTCTACATTCCTTCACAGAATCCGCTGCCCGTAAGCTACATCATGATTCGGTATTATAATACAGGTGGGCATACCTGTATCCCTCAAAATCAGCCGAATCGATTCTTGACAAGGGTAATCGATTCTTTAAAAATCCAATGACACCACACTAGATTTCGTCAAAATCGGCCTCGTGACTCCTTTGAGTGCCCCGCGCCACTTAGCACAGCTTAGGATTTGGCCCTGAAGGCCCACTTAAAAAAAGCACCTGTATACACACACATCTTTACATATGTATCTAATCGTGACGGTCACGCGCGTTCTATCTTTTTTCCTATCCCCAAAGTGCCCAACGTGCCTAAGGAAGTTTTCACTTCAGTAACTGGTTATTTAACCACTGTTTGATAAAACTTCAAAAGGAATTAAGCAATGGGCACCTATTGCTATATTAAAAGGGTACATTGTATATTGCAAGGACGCCTAGACGTGTTCAGGCCGTGCGGAGGGCAGCCTAGTGGGACGAACAAACCCGCCCGCCCTTTGTTCTCACTGCTCGCAACCACCGCTCGCGATCAATATAAGCTTCAAGTGCAAGATATATTAATATCACCTCACATAGAAAAGCTTATCGCGTAATTATAATTTCGATTGCTATAGAGACTAATTAACAATAAGTAAGATTGGAATCGCATTTTGAGATACGATTTATTTTACGGTTCTAATCTTTGACGACTGAATAAAGTAGTTGACACCCAATGCAATTGAGACGCTTTTTAACAACTTTTAAACGCCGAAAGCCCCTAGATTTTGGGCGAGAATAGTAAACTTAAATGAGTCTACTTTTGTATTAATTATACCAGATATTAAAGTTATGTTTATCATGATATAATATATTTTATATGAAAATCATGCCATGTACCCAATTCACCGAAACGCAGATTTGATTCCCGATAGGGTAAATGTTATAAACGAACTATCCGATAAATAATTATTCAGGTCTAAATACTTACTATACGTTTGCACCTCTAAGAACGGCCCTAGAGTTGTCTATGTTACAATTGTACAAGAATAACTTGCTCAGGTTGAGAATATACTATGTGAATTTGTCTACCGATTTGTTAATATTATTTTGGATTACACGCTTTTAGAGTGCCCCAGTCAAATAGAAAAAAACATAGGACATTACTCACCCTTCACTATACGTAGTCCAATCCGTACCTACTTGGCTTGTTTCTATTAACCTTTTTCACAACAACAAGGCAAAGCCAGTGGTGGATCCATCTAATGATAAACAACTGTTGCTACTCAAGAGCATCTCTAATATTACGGAAATTCATACCTAGTATAGTAGAGAAACATAACTTTTGAAGGTCAATTCAAAGGAAAATTGAAGGAAATTGAGGTGGTTCAATAGTCTTTGAGTCGAGCCTACCGAACACAAGAGTTCGGTGTGACGTATTATTAAAACGAGTCCATTAGAAATCGAAAGTAACGTAGATATAAGCTTGCAAAAAGTTTACTGGCCAACTAAAATATAAAAATCCAGCTATTTTACTAGTGATATGCATTTTAATCTAAATAAGATCCAAAATTAACCCAAAATTGCACTGCCTGCAAACAATTAGAAGTAATCTCATAAATTGTGAATTTAATTATGAAATAGACCGACAATACTGCGTAAAATTATTACTTAAATGGAAAACAAAGAAAATTTACAAATTGTAGTTATTGAATTCCTTAAGGTGTTCACAGTTCATATTAATAAAATAGTTCAAACGTTGTTACCATACTACAAGTTTGCTTAGTGCGTGTTGAAATTCACATCAAGCTTACGTAACTGGTGTTCATAATCGTGTACCAGCGGACTGATGGAATTAAAATTAGGTTGCCCATTAAGTTTATGACTACATTTCTTAAGATTAAGGAAAGAAGAATAATATTACAAGATAGTCTTGATAGTACTTTTTTCGCTCTCTCCCATAAGCGTGATATGTACTACATTTCTATACAAGTTATTTTTAGGATTCTGATATCTAAAGGCTCATAAACAAATAAAAGTATACATGGAGCCTACGTGAACAAAAGCGTCAAATGAAGTGAAGCATTTATTAAAATTTGTGTGCGTAAACTCATGTAATATACAAGTGGTTTGCGTCTGTGTGGTTAATAGTAATGTATCCACGGAAAACTATTCCACGTTTATTCATACTAATTCGATTATTTAATAACCGAATTGATTATAAAAAATCAACAATTTTTCACTACTTCTTTGACGTTTATATCACCATATGTTGGCCAATTTTACGTATTTTCAATGCACATCATCATTTAAAGAATTTCGATAAAAATTAAATTAAAATTATAGAAACCTAACTGGGGCACTGGTAGCATTTACGTCGTGACAGCCGTCGCGCGGTAAATCTTGAAAGTATGTCGTAACTGAAAATTGTACCCAAAAACTAATAAATCAATCAATCAATAACTCTTTATTGTGCACCAATACAAAAAAAAGAACTTACAGACTAAAACTATGTCTCATTATGCATAATGGTAAGTAAGTACATATTATGTTTAAAAACAGAGTAAATGATACTTTTAATTTAAATATGTATTTTATTTTGTAATGGACTCTCCATGCGCAAGTCCAACTCGTACACGACCACTTATTTAATGAAACTTTAGTGGCGAAGAATTCAGTGATTATATTAATCGCAGCAAATGGTATAGGGCCATAGGGCCTAGGCAATAGGCCAATAGGGCCATGAAAAAAGAATACTATTCTTCCATGATACGACTAAAAATAATACTGAAATCCGCTGATATTGTATTTCATACTTCATTTGTTAAGGAGATTTTCATACTAACTTTCTGGATTTTTCCTATATTTCGAAGCTTTCAAAGTACTGATCTAATTTTGATGTAATTTTCTCTGATTACTGCATCTATTCTTTTCATCCCGAAAAGATATCAGTATTTCAAAAGCAAAGACTACAGCCAATAGAAGTCACTGACTTTCCTCAAATTCAAATTAGCCTTCAGTAACTTGTTTTCAATAAAATACCTCGTCGAGATTGTGGCATTTGCAACCCATTATGATTGTGGAATCCCTTCTATCTTTATTGTTGTAACGCAGGAAAGCTGAAAGCGGAATGCCGGGGTAAAGCAGGTCACCAATGTCACGGTGTTTGGAAACTAGCCAAATGTAAAAAGGCCATTTCATAAAACCAGATACAGCTTTATTCGCAACGTTCATTGCTGTATTTCTAGAAATGCTAGCGAATATATGATAATCGGCACTCGGAAACTTATACTTACCTATAGTCTTGTGCAGAGGAATATACTTACTACCCAATGGCAACACAATATCTATTTATAAGGATATCATAATTGCGTTGCTGCTTCTCAGTGCCTACAAATGAGTATTATCATCTGGCCCAAGACTACAGTCTTACTGGGCAGAATATGCGGAAACATTAATAAAAAAAATATTTAACGGAGTTTGTTGAAACCAATTGTCATTGATTATTTAAAAAAAAAAACATTTCATAGTTTAAAAATTAAAGAGGGAATACACTTTTCACGGTTTTAAAAACGAATATCTCAACACGTATTGGCAAAAATAAAAAGATCACAAAAACATTAAAAATATGATTTCAGTCCTATGTAACGATATTATTTTCGAGATTATTTATTACATCAAGGGAAATGTCAGATAAATCGATAATGTAAAGAGGCCGACACGATGTCGCAAGAAGTTAAATCCATAATGAAATTGGGTAGGTAATATTTTAAAATATTACTGACTATAAATATTTTTTTAGTTTTTATGAAGGTGGGGTTTTGTTTTTATCTGGGGTAATGTTAAATACTAGGCCGGTTCACACAGATATGGCAAAAGGTTTAAGGCGTTACTTGAGATGCGACACTGTTAACGGCGTTAAATATTGACAGATAACCTGTATAGGTACATACACTAATGTGGCTATGCGTTAAAAGTGTTATTTTTAACATTTTAAATAAGACGCCTTCGGCCACAACTTATGCTTAGATGAAGCTCCAGCATGAGAACTCTAGTATCACTTCGATATAAATATTGTTACGAGTCGCGAGACTCGAATTAAAATGCCGTTAGAATTACTATAGAGTTTATTCGAACTATACAAACACGTATAACACAGGTACAAATATAACCGAACACGACAAGTCCAAACGTAATGCAGAAGGTCGTAACTCAATAAAACGCGCAAAGTCCGTCACTTATTACATTCCCGATTGTAGTACACACGTCTTACTTCGCTCGTGGTTCTCGCTCGACTGCCTGTTCCCTCAGTCGGGCCATTGCTTTATACTGCACAAATGCAATATGTCCGCCCGGCAGCGTGGACCGAATTTCCTAGAATCGTAATCCGCACACCTGGCTAATTATGCCTGTAAGCGGCCATAAACGAGTACAATAGGCTGTTCTCCACAATAACCATTATATAAGTGAACAAAAGAAGACAACCATAAAAGGATTACCATTAGTTCAAACGCTGACGGGTAATAAAATGTGTTTTTATAAATATGCAGGTAGATTTTGTTTTCGTCAGAACTTAAGTTGTAACAATATGTATAATTGCTTTTTCTCACAAGATAAATTATTAAATAAAATTTTAGTTAACTTATATCTTTACATGATTACTTAATATAAAAAAATTCTTCTGTAATATCTTACTTTAGATGTATTATTTCGTTACAAACGCTTCACTCTGCAAACCGTGTAATAAGTACAAACAAACATAATTATTACCAAACTTATTTCACATGATATCCGCGACTAAGCCGTAGTAGTCGCGTCCCAAACTCAAAGGGCGCGGATTCGAATCCTGACAAGAAACTCTGCACCACTTTGGCAATTTTCTGACCTAATGTGTATATTCTTATAATTACCACGTACTAACTAACGGTGCAGGAAATTATCGTGATGAAGCCTGCACATCGCGATAACCGATGTGTCTTGCGATATATAGGCTGTCCGTTTCCTTATAAAAATGGGAGGCCTGAATCCAGCAGTGGGACGTTTAGGGACGGTCATTATAATATATCCGCACTTCCTCCGCTTTTCTATTTTTATTGTTTTCTAATTGTGAGGAAAAACACGGCACATTTTTTAAAAATTTCTTAAGTAAGTTCAATATATTATAGGTTATGAAGTAAAATGTCATTTGTATCCTCATGTCAGTGACGTGGCACACAGAATGTGGTAATACTCAGCAAGCACTTTAGCGAATTGTATTCGAATAAATGATTCGATACAAGTTTCTTACACGATTATTTATTTTAATTTTAATTTAGAAGTAACGTATTTATTGTTGGTTTTATTAAAATGTATTTATTTGTTCTTACTAATTAAATATTATATAAGTAGAATTAGTTTTATTAATTATTATTATTATTCATTATTTAATTAACAAGTTTGGGTCGTTTTGGTCTTACGCTTAAAGGAAGGTTTGCACTGAAAATCAGCGTTCTGTCGGATATAATTCCGGCACAGCAATATGCTGAGTGCAAACCTTGTTCGCTGAAAATGCGGCGTACAAATTCTCAAAATATGCTCTGTGTTAAATAATGTATAACGAATGTTATACATTTCTTCGAATAAAGTTTTTCTTGTTTTCTTTCTTTCTTTAAAAGTCTAATCATTTTTTCACATCCCTAACATAAGGAATTATGGGTTGCCTAAACATTATATTATCATATGATTGTTTTTTAAACTAGTGGCCTATGTACTTTCCCAAGTTGCAACCAGTCTCGTGATTAAATTTCATTAAACAAATACAGACCATTAGTCTTAAAATGGTAACAGTCAGTAGTGACAAATGTTTATATTATTAGTATAGATTTGTGAAAATAATAAATATAAGACAACGTGCCAGTTTTTATTATTTAAGAATAGTTTATATAAAACTATTTGTTGTAATTATTGTGTTTTCTAATAAAATAGATTTATTATAAAACAGATGACGTGAAAAGGTTTCCCGTGTTCATTTATATTATAAATTATTTAGATATATTATGTAGTACGTGTCTAGGTTTATAGAAATTTAACGAGCAAACAACGTTCATTTTATAATAATTATTATATTATTAAAATAAAGTTATCTTTAAAACTTTAGTTATTAAACTTAACCACAAAAATATCCATAACGATTCTTTAAAAAAGGGCCTACTGACTAACAAAATCACATCACAAACATGTTCGATTATTTACTTATCTGCAGCTTCTTATTTTATATGTTCTGCAGACAAACACATATGTGGTATAATAGTCTCAAGACACGCAAATTATGCTTGAGGTACATAAAATATGTGTAATATACAATAAACAATGCTGGGGCTGATATAGACAGGTGTCTAGGATCAGCCCCAGGAAGACGCCCCAGCCAGTAGACCAAAGTAAACAAGAGAAACTACGTCCAAGAAATTTACTCCGTCGAGGATCAAACGCAAGACGCATTACAGCGAACTCGGCAAGAGAACTCTTAGACCATCGGACCACGCAAGCGGTTAATCGTATTAAGTTATGTTTAGGAGTTTGCCATTAACAGCTTTGGAAAGTTACTGTCTAAACTAACCGAGTTAGGTTCAAGTCTATAATTGAAATCAAATAGTACATAATAAAATAGTAAGTTTTCGTGTCAGAGGGCAAAATATCTCATATATATTAGAACTAGCAACCGCTAAGCCAGCGAGGTGAATTACTTATAGTCTTGAAGTTTTCACGGCATTACGAGATTAGAGCTCTCTAGTATCTGTATGGCTTCAAAAGTGTAAACTTCAAATATGTATCCGGAAACTAACTCATATTAAGAAGTGAATCGTATCCTATGTTGATTCCCGGTATCGAAAGAACATATTATATATCAAATTTCCTTATCATAATTTCAGTCAGTGTACCAAAAACAGTGCTATCGGATCAACTATCGGCACAGCAAAATACTTTGAAAAATCATTTTTTTTTCAAATTGCGGCACACAATCTGAAAATATATTACTTTTTAACCGACTTCCTAAAGGAGGAGTTTCTCAACTTGATTGGTATTTTTTTTATGTATGTACACCTATTACTCTGAGATTTATGATCAGATTTACGTGATTCTTTTTTAGTTTGATGCGGAATAGTTGCCATTTGGTCCCCTAAAAAATTAACATAGTTTGGCCCCGTAGTTTTTCATTTATTGAACATTTTTCATTAAAAAAAAATCCATTCCGTTCCGTATGTACACCGATTACGCTGAGATTTATGATCCGATTTACCCGATTCTTCTTTAGTTTGATGCGGAATAGTTTCCATTTGGTCTCCTAATAATTTAACATAGTTTTATGAAAAAAAATCCGTTCCCGTTTCTTGGGACCTATATTTTTTAAGGCGCGCGGCACCTTTCGTGGGCCTACCCATACACTAAAAAGTAACAAATAAAAAAACTTCGTTTAAAAAAACCGACTTCAAAAACTAAAAAGTATAAAATAACTTATTTCTTTAGAAATAAGTAATAATAAATATACTTTTACTTCTATTTTTAAATATAATATCTTATTTTTAATATATATTAATTAAAACATCTTGAAGTCGGTGTGAAGTATAACATAAAAATTGATATATTTTGAAAATTACTAAGCACCGACTTTAAGATGTTTTAGATAAATATATTAAAAATAAGATATTATAATCAAAAATAGCTTTAGAAATAAGTTATTTTATACTTTTTAGTTTTTGAAGTCGGTTTTTTTATTATTTTATTCGTCTTCTGTGGGTCACGCCTGGCAAATAAACGTATTCTGTATTTCATTCAAAGTTAAATATTACTAAAAAATTCCGGAATGAAATACATACGAATTTATTAAAGGTATATATTAGAACTAAAGATTGATTATACCTGAATATAGTTCAACTAAGAGGATAATAATAAAGAAATGTCGTAAATATGTATTGTTTGACGACTCGATCATAAAATTAATAAACAAGCCTGCTTCCGAGAACTCTTGGATATAGAAATGAAGCACGCAACTCTTAAACAAATAACAGTAGAAAGGGACGTCGGTGAAAACAGATATTTGTTTAATATTACCTATTTGCTGGACAATCACACAGGGGTAGGAAATTACTAGAAGGAAAGTTTGTTGTTGCAAAAATGAGGGTAGATAATCTACCTAATGTAATTATAGTTACCTATAGATGGACATCTAATTTATAAGCAATCAAGCATTCGATCAAACTAACGTTTAAAAACTTTAGATGAAACTAGAGAGATGCAAAATTAGAAAAAAAATTAGTGGGAAGACATTGAAAATTGGTAGAGAAGCGTAAACATGCCTCCCGTTTTACACACATTTAATATGACCAAATATTTGAATTAGCTCATAAGTGAAAATGGAACTAAACAAGTTATAGCCAAAAAAAATGTACCTACTCGGATAAAAATGAACTATAGCTTTTTTACTTAGGCGCTATTACTTTTACCCCCTTATTCGTAATAGTTATATTAGGTTGGGGAAAAAGTTCCTTCGCATTTTATATAAAATTTCAAAAGGTTTTTTTATAAAGTTTATTTACATTTGACTAAAGTATGTAGGTGTCGTTTTGTTGGATAACTTTTTGCCATCTTGTAGGTAGGGACGTGATCCCATTGCTATAAAATTTTTGGGGCTTCTGATCAAAAAACTGCGACAAGTGGTTTTGACAGTCCTCTCGTGATGTTAACCTGACACTGCCTAAGGAATTCTGCAGAGACCGAAACAGGTGAAAATCTGAAGGGGCAAAGTCAGGACTATACGGCGGATGCATTAACACCTCCCAGCCAAACTCTCGTAATTTTTGCTGAGTGGCTAAAGACGTGTGAGGTCTAGCGTTATCATGGTGAAAAACCACACCCCTTCTGTTGATTAATTCCGGCCGCTTTCTCTCAACTTTTTTCTTTAATCTCATCAGTTGTTCGCAGTACAGTTCAGAATCGATGGTCCTGCCTGGCGGTAACAGCTCATAATGAATAATGCCCTTCCAATCCCACCATACACACAGCATCACCTTGTTGCGAGTTAACCCGGGTTTTGCCACAGTCTGTGAAGCCCGACCGGCCTTTGACCACGATCTTCTTCGCACGTTCTTGTTGTACGTGATCCACATTTAATCACCAGTTATCAGCTTCTTCAAAAATGGTTCAGTTTCATTACGTCGTAATAAAGAATCACAAATGAGTACACGGTTCATTAGGTTTCTTTCAGGGAGCTCATGAAGCACCCAAATATCGAGCTTTTTTGTGTACCCAGCTTTTTTCAAATGCGCCAAAACCGTTTTGTGGTCAATTCCCAGTTCTCCAGCTACATCGTAACTACTAATATGCCGATATTGCTCCACTTTTTCAAAAGTGGCATTAATTTTGTCCGTAACAGGGCGACCAGAGCGACGTGCAACTTTGATATCAAAATTTCCGGATTGAAAACGCTTAAACCAAATTTGCGCTACTCTCACAGATACTGCATTAGGTCCATAAATATCACAATTTTTTTTCGCGACTTGTGTTGCATTTTTACATTTTTTGTAGTAAAATTTTAAAATGTATCGAATTTCTTCATTAGATTCACTCATTTTAACAATAAAAAAACAAATGAAAATCACACATTTTCCTAATTTGAATTTGGAATTGTCTTCTTTAAAAGTAAAACTTTTTAATGATACCAAAACCAGCCAGATACAAATGGTATAGCCAAAGAGATCTTATTACAAGTTCATACATACTATATGCGAAAAGACTTTTTCCCCAACCTATTACAATGTTTAATAGACGCATTAAAAAAGTTTATAAAATGTGTTAAGTATTCATAAGCGCATTCAGAATGCCATTATGAACATAGCGTCATATAAAGACCTGCCTAAGATCTGGGGCCCAATTCTGCTATTTCAATATCTTGCTGTTGCGAAGATATTTAAAGTAAGATTCCATTGCGAGTGACAAAAAATTCGTATTCTACTAAATCCGCAATATCTTCTGGATATCGTCGTTACAGAATATTAGTAAAAAAAAATAGTATTACCATCAGCAGAAATGGCGTTAGCCGAAATGAATATTAAAAAGCTACCAAAAATTTTAAATGGTTTTTAGCGAGTTTTCGCATATAAATATTTATAAACGTGGCACGCCATTGGAACTAGCAGAATACCAGAATCAGACAAACCTATTATTGAGACAATAGTGTCAGGTGATTTTAACGAGACAGTAATAGCAGAGTTGGGCCCCTGGTGTCAAACTAAGATTTATTGTTTCACTGTAAACACGGGCATAACTTGCAGACCTCAAACATTTATACTTGTATATGTACTTCCCAAATAACATTAACCTCATTTCACTTCGCGCGTTGAGTCAAAGATATGCACACGGAGTACCTTATTTAAATTTTCTTTGTTCTGGCTGGTTCGTGGGAGCACCTAATTGATCATGAAAATTCAGCTTAAATCTAGAGTCTTTTGTATTAAATGCATTGCAGTAAAAGCACGACGCCCTATTGAAAATGTTTCATTGTTATTATAATATGTAGTATAAGTATGCAATCAGTAATTTTTATTTTACACCTGTAATCACTAGTAAATAAGTTTCAATATTTCACACGATTCATAAAATAAACAAAGACATTCTATAATGTCTCTAGAAATAATTATAAAATCACGCTAGTTTTGTGCACCCACTGTCGGTAAAATGGTAGATATAATATTATGTAGATCATAATTATATAATATATTTATATGTCATTAATGCAAAATTTATATACATATAAAATAAATGCCAAGTCTTCGATCACATAAAATTCTGTCGCTTCACAAAAAGCTTTCATTTTGGCAAAGGTTTGGGATAAAAGAATATACTTATTTTTAAAGTGTTAATACAAAAGTTTGCTGTAGCCAAATATATCAATGCCTGCGCCTAGATTTAAATAACCTTATCAATGCTTTTCCTAAATATTTTTTATATCCATCTATATTTTGTGCATTATAATTAATTACTATTATGAGGACCAGCACCAGGTTCTCACCGGATATCACAGCCGGAATTTCGTATAAATTACTATCTACGTTTGATCTGGATTGATCGTCACCTTTATTTTGGTAAGTAAAAATAACACTTCAACGAGATTAGTTCTATTTTATTATGAGTGTAATTTTTGTGTTTATTAATTAAATGAACTTCATTTACCTATGCTTATAACCTTGAGGTGAAATGTATGCAGAGAAGGAGACAACTTGCTATTGATTGTGGAGGCACGTGCCTCTCCCGACGACCGGCTGATCAGCGCGACTGATGCGTCCAGGATGCTGCGTCGTTTGTTCACGAGTTTTGGAGCACTACAACAAAATACACCCGGACGGGATTATCACGCTCCGCACTGATGGAAATACTGCCTAGAATCCTTCACGGGTGTTTGGGATCGCGCGCGAACGGAGCTGATAGAACGAGGAATGGCTAATCGATGGGCACCACAGACTGTGGATTTGCAAGCGCGCGGCCACGGACTGCCCAAAGCCAGTGCTCGCCTCGCGGTATCGCTATTTGCGCTCGCTGCGCCCGCCACCCGCCCGCCCCGCAACAATCCGCCCGCCCAGCTTTGTCTGCGCAACGCAATAATAATATGACCAATTTTAAATAAAAAGGTTATGACCTTATAACGAATTTTGTTTTCTATAACGAGCGTATATATTTCAATTTTTTTTAAAATCATTGTCTGCTATATTACAGCCTTAATTGTTCGTTAAATATCTCATTATACCAAACAAATCCTCATAATTATGCCAAATAATGTACCAAGCGCTTTAACTTAACTAAAAAAGTTACAAATTGAAAAAATAGGAAATATTTTAGATATTTCGTGAATTGATTCATTATCTGGGCTACTCTCAAGAATTTATTACAAAGTCATTTCTTTCAACTAAAATGAAACATTTTAGCCACAAAATAATTTTTCACAATGATTTTTTTATAATTATTTAGAAATTTTATAATTTATGGTTAATTAACTAAAAATCGAAAATATAAGACATTCTGATCGCGAAAGCTAAATAAAAGTGGCTGGGCAGCAAGTTTCGACTTATAATAACTTTAATTCTGAACCGAATACGGCTTAAATTAACACTATTAGCTAAATTACTTCCCCTGTTTTCGTAATAGTTATATGAGGGGTTCAGGCTTCTTAAAACGGGGGTATAAAGCACTATGCATAATCGCTTTCTAAATGCGATTATGAATAACACTTTTTTATATTTTTAACGTGGCTGTAAACCTCGTATAATTATAATTTGGGGGGTTAGTCTTTGCTGGTGAATGTTGATCTTAGCTCGGCCTTACATCTATAAACTTAGCCTGCGTAAACTTTTAAAGTCAAGCATGCACTACCGGACTCACTTTCACAATTGAGTTAGCTATTTAATTGGTAAATCATAGCGTGCGCTCTTTAGAGGCTTACGCGAGCAAAACTTGTAAGTATACAGCCGGGCGGAAATATGTTTTTATAATTTTTAACTTTGAAGAGGACCTTTCAATAGAACTTGAGGTATCGCCCAGTATCGCCTGCATACGATATGCCACAATTCTTCTTCTTTGCCAAAGTTAGGTAGATGACACAATTCACAATAATGTTACGAGCTACAGGACTCGAATTAAAAATGCCGTTGGAACTACTATAGAATTTATTAGAACTGTACAAACACGTATAAAACAAATACAAATAAAACTGGATGCAACCAGTTCACACTGCACGATTTAATACAATTCGAACGCGCAAAGTCCGTCGTCTATATCGCTAATCGAGAGTACTAGAGAACGTCTTACTCGTTTTGTAGTCGTCGCTTGACTGCCCCCGCCCCTCCATTCGGGCATCGTCTTATACTAATACTTATCTTATACGTCTACACAGTACAAAGAAATTGGAGGCGCACACTGAGTTTCTAAGAAATATTAATTTGCACACCTGCGAACGTCCACAAAGGCGAAAACAATAACAATAGGGCTTAGTTCGACGCTAATGATGGTTATAAAACAAGTAGAAAAACAATAGCATGTTACAAATTCAAAACACACAGGATTCCCTAATCCGGGAAGACAATAAGCTGCGTTTACAATCGGCTGTGCGGCATATCTTTGACGGCATGTAACAATAAATTAAATATAAAAGAGTTGAGATTATTTGTAATGCCTTGTTACGTAGTTATAACTTAAGAGTTACAGCTATAACTACTTTATACGTTATACATTAGTTATAACTAAATTTTTAAATAGTAATGAAAATCATGTTATCATGATATTTCTTAAAATATCATGATAACATGATTTTCATTACTATTTAAAAATTTATGTAATTATAATTTTATATTTTTACAAATTTATCTCAACATAGTCTTAATTATCTCAGAACTGTAATTCTGTACGTTATTTTGAGTTTGCATAACTACGTCCAATTATATTAGCCTTTATACGTAGCTTTTATAACCTACTAAAGTTTAAACCGCGGCTGCGCCGCGAGTCAACCTCCAAGGCGTTTAGATGGAATACGGGCATCTACAACAACACACAAGTTAAAACACAACATAACACAACACAAAACACTAACATGCAAAACTAATAAAACATGCAGAAACACAAATACCAGCAAATAACATTGGGCACAAAACACAGCATCAAATAAACAAAAGAGTTTTAGTGCAAAAGTGGTTAGTTTGAAAGCACACCATCAAGCGCAACACACAATAAATACTAAGTTACAGTCTGTAACATACAAAGTTAACACTAATATTACACAAACCATACAAACTACTCACCAGTTGCAAGTGCCCGGATGTAGTAGTAACATCTGAAACAGAACATTAATTAAAATCTGCACAATTATTGAACATATATATATATTGACAGTAACAAGGTGAGAGTAAAATAAAAGTGTATAGCATAAGACACTGTAGTTATATACTATATAGTATTTCTAGTGACAGCGTCGGTAATAACGTAAGAAATGTAATATATATAGAAATAGCGGCATTAGGAACAGTACATAGGATAGATAAAAAGGAATTTTGCAGCACGTCACATAAATAGAATTAAGATAATAACACTATATAGAAAGTGTAGATTATAAATACTACTTATAAACAATAATCATAAAAATAAATACATATGTAAGTATGTATATAGAAAGTATAAGAAAGTTAGAACTAAATTGTATAAATAATGTAGCAAAACATATTGTAAAAGTATATATAGATACGTATATAAAAACTTTTTGGCCAACAAAATTATATAATCATAATATATATAAAAGAAATTGTACTACTTAAAAGACCGGATAAATATCTAACAAAATAAGAAATAAATAAAGAAAAACATCGTACCAATCTTACCCAATAGACCTATCCCTTTATAAACCCAATCTCCAATCCAATCATCACCCATTACCTATCCATTCCCCCACCTTCCAATTAAATCCAGATACCTCCGTTAATAAACTTTATTTACCTATTTAGAAAGTAGTACAAAAGATAGGAAAAAATGTAACCTATAATAAGCAATAAATAAAAGTAAATGACTCGGGCATATCACGTTCGCCCGGGCAAAAGAAGGAGGAAAAAAAGTGCGTGCTTCTTGTTTAAAGAAGTTACAACACAGGCTACATTGTATCAATTTTTTATGTTACTGCTATTTGCCCCGGAAGATTCATTTCATTTTATATCACAAACTATCCCACCTCCCGGATGAAAAGTATCTATGCCATTTTTCGGTATTAAAACTACAGATGTACACCAAAATGACCAAATCGACCACATCAACCACACCGACCACATCGACCACAACAACCACACCGACCACACCGACCACACCGACCACATCGACCATACCGACCATACCGACCACACCGACCACACCGACCACACCAACCACACCGACCACCGACCACATCGACCAAATCCGCCAAATCGACCAAAATGACCAAAATTACGAAAATGGCAAATCACAAAATATCTATCCTACTTTCTGGGATAATCTTTATATCTATCCCCAAACTTATCCCACTATCCGGGATGAAAAGTATCCCTTGTCCACTCTTGATATTAAAATTACATATATACCGAATTTCAGCCAAATCGGTTCAGTAGTTTTTCCGTAAAAGCATAACAAACAAAGAGACAAATATATTTTTATCCCGAAAACTATCCCATTTTCAGGATAAAAAGTATCCTATGTTCATCCTCGGCATCGAAAATATATATATATACTGAGTTTCAGCCAAATCGGTTCAGTAGTTTTTCCGTGAAAACGGAACAGACAGTCAGACAGAGTTACTTTCGCATTTATAATATTAATAGGGAAATCGGGATAAGGATAAGGATACACGCTATTGTGCTTAATAATTATTGCGTCAATTTTTAATACACAAACCCAAGTATTGATTTATTAAAAAGAAACTGCCAAGTCGGTGGAGCTTGTTTGCATTGAGGAATACCCCATCCGACGAATTTCTCAAGAACCTGAACAGTATATTTAAGCCAATAGTTTTAGTTATTTTGTGTGGTAGTGAAATGTGGCCCGTACTTGTATTTAACGACATGTGCGCGAACGGCAACATACGGCTTACGGAGATAAAGATATGATAGAGAATTCATAACTAATGTATACTAATATATAAAGATTAAGAGTTTGTTTGTTTGTTTGCTTGAACGCTCTAATCTCAGGAACTACTAGTCTGATTTGAAAAATTATTTCGGTGTTACATAGTCCATTTATCAAGGAAGGCTATAGGCTATATATCAACACGCTAAGACCAATAGGAACGAAGCAAAAATGAAGAATGTTTAAAAACTGGGGGGATTTTTTCCTTTTGAGAGCTTCCGCTGCGTAAACGGTTAAAGTTTCGCAAAAATTATGTGTGACAGAATTGTTCCCCTTTAAAAGTTCTAAAAAAAGTCCACAACACCATATGTCTATCTTTTAAGGTTGGCTCACTATAACCTTTTTTTATGCTAACCAAATTTGTTCTAAAATAATGCATTATCTGCGAAGCTGTTTTAATAACCATGATATTAATCCTTATCCAAATAAATACGTTATTCATAACAAGTATTTAATTTAAAACATAATTGCCATTTACATCATTCGATTTCAATGAATATCTTAAGAGATATCGCAGTCTTAAAATAACATCGCAGCAAAATAATGATTAAGTACTACGCGCGCATTTATGATGTGCATGACCGGCGGGCAGTCATGAGGGAGAAGGGCGGTGGGGTACCTTTTACGTAAACAAAGTCGCGGGTTAAAGTTAGCGTTAGCCCAAAGCAACCATTCCACGCGGACGAAGTCGCGGGCAGAAGCTAGTACACTATATAGAGAACCATAGTTTACCCCGCGGCTCTGCCGCGGGTCAACCTCTATTGCGTATCTCTTGTTTAAAGAGCAGGCGGTACAGGTTACATTGTATTCATTTTTTATGTATTTGCCCCCGGAAGATTCACTTCATTTTATATCGCAAACTATACCATCCCCCGTCTATCTGTAAACTACATAAATGACAAAACTTGACAAAAATGACATAGCAGCCGATTCCTGCATATTACTATCCATTCATTTACTTTACTACTGGTTAAAAGGATAATATTTTATTGCTCCCATAATTTTTGTGCGAAGTACAGTAAAAAGTTAAAACTACATATTGATTAGACTTCACACGCGTCCCGTGGCATCAAGTCGCATCGCATGTTATAACAGTATGTTCCTACATTTAGTTTTTAAAACTCTTATTATATTAATGAACTCGATGTTTTTAAAGCAGAAAACTGTCAACCAGAAGACCTTAATTTATTTGAGTGGCATTATTATTTAAAATCTGGTCCCTCTACTCCCTCTGATAATCTTATTTACAGGGTCTCTGGATTGGTGTTGACGGTTAACCACCATTTTGGGTTAATAGTTTGTAGCTGGGGAATTTTTGGGGCAAGAATAAATATCTTTATGAATTTCTTTGGGGATGAAAATTTTAGCACTGGAGAAAGGAAAAGGGTTTTATCTACCTAGTCTTACTACAAACGCCATAAAATGTTCGACATACAATTACGCACACCGTCTTTCGCATACCGCATGCATTTATCACGCACCACAATTAATCTATTAAATTGTTTATGACTTCACCCGTATAATATGTATATTTATTCAATCGTTTCTGTTTTCAATACATAAAGCATTATTGTTTTTGTATAAATATATAAATTATGTAACGTTTTACAACAAATATGTATATAACTTTTTTCCTGAATCGAAATGAGTTTATGAACTGTAACACCCCTTTGATAGCAACACTAAAAGATTAATACGACATAACAGAATTAATAAAAATTTAATATTATTTCGTTATTTAGAGGAAAATAATGATTGAAATATTTTTTTATTAGCTTCTGCCCGCGACTTCGTCCGCGTGGAAAGGTTTTAACTATCCCACGGGAACTCTTTAATTTTTCGGGATCAAAAGTATCCTATATGTTGACCAGGGATATAAGCTTCCACCATAAAAATTTTAATTTAAATCGGTCTAGTCGTTTCGGAGATTAGCTGCTACAAACAGACAGACAAACAGAGAAACATTAAATTAAAAAAAATCTTAATCAGTTCTATTTCACTTCTTGCATTCCCCTGACTCGGTTTTTAGCATTTTTTTCATTGTACAGAAATTCGACCTCTACAGTTTTATTATAATAGGTTGGAGAAAAAGTCTTTTCGCATATAGTATGTATGAACTTGTAATAAGATCTCTTTGGCTATACCATTTGTATCTGGCTGGTTTTGGTATCATTAAAAAGTTTTAATTTTAAAGAAGACAATTCCAAATTCAAATTAGGAAAATGTGTGATATTCATTTGCTTTTCTTATTGTTAAAATGAGTGAATCTAATGAAGAAATTTGATACATTTTAAAATTTTACTACAAAAATGGTAAAAATGCAACACAAGCCGCGAAAAAAAATTTCTGATGTTTATGGACCTAATGCAGAGTCTGTGAGAGTAGCGCAAATTTGGTTTAAGATTGTATTTGAAAAAAGCTGGGTACACAAAAAAGCTCGATATTTGGGTGCCTCATGAGCTTACTGAAAGAAACCTAATGAACCAGTGTACTCATTTGTGATTTTTGATTACGACGTAATGAAACCGAACCATTTTGAAGAAGTCGATAACTGGTGATGAAAAGTGGATCACGTACGATAAGAATATGCGAAAAAGATCGTGGTCAAAGGCCGGTTAGGCTTCACAAACTGTGGCTAAACCCGGGTTAACTCGCAACAAGGTGATGCTGTGTGTATGGTGGGATTGGAAGGGTATTATTCATTATGAGCTGTTACCGCCAGGCAGGACCATCGATTCTGAACTGTACTGCGAACAACTGATGAGATTAAAGAAAAAAGTTGAGAGAAAGCGGGCGGAATTAATCAACAGAAGGGGTGTGGTTTTTCACCATGATAACGCTAGACCTCACACATCTTTAGCCACTCAGCAAAAATTACGAGAGTTTGGCTGGGAGGTGTTAATGCATCCGCCGTATAGTCCTGACCTTGCACCTTCAGATTTTCACCTGTTTCGGTCTCTGCAGAATTCCTTAGGCAGTGTCAGGTTAACATCACGAGAGGACTGCCAAAACCACTTGTCGCAGTTTTTTGATCAGAAGCCCCAAAATTTTTATAGCAATGGGATCACGTCCCTACCTACAAGATGGCAAAAAGTTATCCAACAAAATGGCACCTACATACTTTAGTCAAATGTAAATAAACTTTATAAAAAAACCTTTTCAATTTTTATATAAAATGCGAAGAAACTTTTTCCCCAACGTAATATGTATACATAGATTAATATTTAATCTGGGTACAAAAATGTTATATATCTCTCGCCGATACTTTTACGATCCAAGTTGCTAAAACTGGTAAAAATTAATGAATACCTACTTTAAATGAGGTGTTTGGGGACAGTTTCAGAACTATTATCATTTGGGGACATTTTTTGGCGAGTATGGGATTTCCGTAAAACCAAATGGAAACTTTGATTTTATATTATTGTACTCTGCGCTTAGGGGTTTATACCCATTTTGGGGTTTTGCAGATAGGGCTTTGAGGACAAGAATTTCTCGTGGTAATTTTTGGGAACGCAAATTTCAGGCCGAGAAATGGAGGAAATGTTTTATCCCCCTACCCTTACTCAAAATGTCATAAACATATTCGATCTATTACGAAATTGCTAATAAAAGTTAAATCCAAATATACGATAATTGAAATGTTACTGTTGGTGTTAATTTAATTTTAATTTACACAAAGAATTAAGAACCTTATAAGTTTTTTGAAGTTGATTAAAAAATAATAAAAGTTTATCGCCTCTACAAAATCCTTCAATGTGTGTGTTCCTACACGTACTTGTCCAAGTCTTTCATCCAATGATATCTATGGGGAAAGTTTCTGAAATAGTATCATTTGGGGATATTTTTCGATGGATTGGGTTTTCATAAATTTAACCTGGAGACCCTGCTGTACTCTGATTATTTCTTAGAGAATGGTCTAAGGATTATTTATCTGCAATTCTGTTATCTGTGGTAAGATCATATTTTATGATATTTGGGGGGGAGTTGGCGGGAACCGAAAGGAGATGCTATGCTATGCAGTTTTATTTTCTAAAAATGAGTAAAATTACTCTAAAATGATCAATAGTTGTAGGATATTGATAGTTTTTGAGTAGTAATTATATGTTTTGTGAGAAATGTGAACTGTATAGTCGAATGTGGTCTTTTGAGTTGTCACAAGAACTCCGTTGAATGGCACCAGCTGATAACCTACAGTTCAGCTGTGCTACACATAGGCATAATAAAATGAAGAAACCACAATAAAATCTAAGATCTGGCTTAAAGGCCTAGCTGTCAAGCCTAATATAAAATAAACCTAAATAAAAATAATAAAAATGTGATATTTGGGTAGTTTTAGGCGTGATCTGGAAGGAGATGTTATGCTGTGCAGTTTTATTTTCTAAAAATATGTAACTTTTGTTAATTATTTTTTTATTGCATGAGTTTAGCAGACAGGCAGACGGTCCACTTAATAGAAAGCGGTTACCATCGCCTATGGACATTTGCAACACCAAAGGTGCTACAAATGCGCTGCTTCTGTCTTAAGGGAGACTGGAACCTGGTCACTGATGCTGAAACACAACTCAAGGTTGTTATGGCGGCAGACTCTAGACCAGGGATGGTAGCCATCCAGTCGGGCAAACACCTTACCAGCTGGTTGTGGGTTGTTTTGTCACCTCTTGCGACAGGCCACCGGGCCGCAGGAAATTGTATTCTTTCTCCGTTCCTGCACGGATCCAAAATTACTCTAAAATAAACAATAGTTGTAGGATATTGATAGTTTTTGAGTAGTAATTATGTTTTGTGAGAAATGTGAACTGTATCCTCCTGGGGCCCACAGTCCTTAAAAAAGTACTTTAATAAAATAGTGAACAAAGCCCATCACCAAATCCTTTAAAGTTCAAAGTCTTGGGTTTTCGCCATTGAAACCTTTTTTAAGTACTTTGGGCGTTTAGTTCTTGAAAGCGTTGAAAAATCTGGGCGACAGGAGGGTATAGTCAAATATGGCCTTTTAAGTTGTCACAAGAACTCCGTTGAATGGCACCAGATGATAACCTACAGTTCACCTGTGCTACACATAGGCTTAAAAAAATGAAGAAACTACATAATAATCTAAGATCTGGCTTAAAGGCCTAGCTGCCAAGCCATAAACCTAAATAAATTATTATGATATTTGGGAGCGATGTCGGCGCCCGTTAATTATAATTTTAAACAAGTTTTTTAAAGTATTATACCAGTAAATACTTATATTAAAATTAGTTAAGATATACTGAAAATGGCTAAATGGAAGTTAGTCCGCCACACAAATAGAAACGAAGTGTATAGTTTCTCTGAAGGTGAAGAAATTACCGTGGGCCGAGGAGTCAATAATGCAATAACATTGTCTAGTATTGTAATATCGAGAAACCATTGTGTTATAAAATTTCAAGAAGACAATGCTACGGTAACTGATTTAAAGGTATATAAATTTACTTCTATATTAATCCTTATGATCGACCCTATGTTTTTTGACATTTGAGCGGTCGGTTCCTAGATGCGGCAAGCAACTTTTAAACAATTTCACTTTAGTAAAAATAATTCATGTTTCCATTTTAATAACCCTAGAAGTCCAATCATATTTTTATACCCATAAAGCCTAATCATTCCTCAGAATGACGTGTAATAATAGAAGTTTTTATATTTGATTGTTTTGTATATACCAATTTTAAATAATTTATATTTAGCTTAGATATAGTTTAATAAAACAAAAAAAGGATGCGGTATAGATATACGGCACATTTATTGATTATTTGAGATACAAAATTAACTTTGGGTGGTTATAAAAAAGCCTTCTAACCTATATTAAAAAAACTGATCTATTCATATTATATAAATGTGCCATACAACTATACCCCACCCCAATTATTTATTATGGACAGATCCGAACTTTTTTAATATAGGTTTGAAGGCTAAGGTAGGTGCAAAGCGAAGCTCCCCTATAAATCAAACTTATATGAACATTTTTTAGAAAACAAATCAACTCTTATCAATATAAAAATAATTAAAAAATAATATTTCAGTTGCTATATACAGTTTTGAAATACATTAATATTGTGTCCTCTGCATATTGCTTCTTTGCATTTGAAGTACTATTCCTTTGCCATCTGCTTTGTTTATATGAACAATACCCACAGTAGCATTACTTTTTTTTGTTCTTGCTCATCATATGTTACTGCTGCTAATCTTTCTCACAATACATTACAAATTAAACAAAACAACAAGCCGCCAAAAAAGCAACAATACTGCAAACTTATAATAATTGCAAAAGTTACACAAAGCCCAAACATACATTGACATGCATAATTGTGATTATGACAAAAAAGTGGCACTTACCAAGGTGACACAGCCGTCTCCTGTTAGGTCTTGTTGGGTAGTAATATGGCTGGAGAGGTTGTGCTGATTCAGTCATGTGTGCCAAAAAGATAGCGATAATTTGTCGGTGTGTACCTCAAAATGACATAGATTGGACTTCTAGAGTTAAACAAAATACCTATCTTCAATATTTGAAGTGTTTTTCTCTGAGATGCAGTATAGCCATTCCAGTACTTTTTTGATCCATTTTATTCTTTTTTCTCTTTAAGAGTGGCCTGTCCATTTCCATTTCTATTTCAATTATTATTTTCCTCCAAATGCCAAAAACTCAATTCAGTGAAAAATGTATTTATATTTTAAAAAATCATTGGTGTATTTATACTAAAACTATAGTACATATCAGAGGTATAGTTTCAAAACCTGCTATAATGTATAACCTTCCATTCATTTTAGTGGGTTTTAAAACTACATCCCTTATTGTATTGAAATTATGAGTATTGAAAATAAAAAAGATTGAATAAATATATATTATGTAGTTGAAATGATAAAAATTTCAATAGATTACTTGTGATGCATGATAAATGCATGGGGTATGTGGAAGATGATGTGAGACAATACTTTCACACTCCTTCTTGATTTTGTAAGACACAAAAAGTAATTAACCTAAAAGATCAAATGATCACAAACTCCTATAATTTTAAATTGATTTCTTGTTATAATCGGTTAACTTGGTTAATGATTTGGTGGTATCAATCCCTAACTATGTTTTAATGTGAACTTTCAAACCGGACTTAATATTTTGTGATTAGAAAAGCATATGGCAAATTAGATGTGTTGCTGGTGAGTGTGTTCCCACTTGTCCTTAAGCAGCAATAAAATGTTGCGAAGCAGTTTACTGATTGACTTAATTTTTAATTTAAAACTATGTCCTTCAAAAAATGTTGTCCAGTAGGACTTACTTTCCTCACAGCTTTCTTATTTAAAAATCGATATTATTGATATATCAACATTCTTTGACATTTATTACAAAGACATCTCTACACTTTGCCAAGCTAAAGAAAGAGTAACTGAACTGTGTTTCTCTATTGTGAATTTTAATTTTGTCATAGTCAAGGTGTTGAAGTCCGTCAGTGGGGGAACTCCATACATCTCTTATTATTTCTATGTTTGGATAGTTACAACAGCAACAAATCAGTCAGTGAAGCTAAGACACAGAATTTTGTCTTCAAATTGTAGTTGTCATTAAATTCTGATTAAAAAAAGTTAAAAAATGATTAACTTATGAACTTACCCCATTGATAGATTTCATCACCTTGACTGTTATAATTTAAAACTAGTTTCCAGACCCCAATAACAAATTTAGTGGCTATAAATAAGTCATAAGTATACCCCTAAATTCAAATCACCACAATTCATGTACCAGATATCTTAGTTGTACCCAAACCAATTATTAAAACCCCACACTATGGCTCCAGATTAATGGGAGCAAACAAAATCACAGGCACATCCAGTGTGCCTGCAACATCTGGTGTTGTAATTGCATAATATACTTATTGTTTTTCACAAATAATATTGTACTGTGGCCATAATAATGTTCTTACAAAATCATATAATCCATTGGTCTACTCCAAGAACATTAGAATACCCAGGGGCAGGTTTAAACACCAAGTGTAACAGATTGCATCTTAATTTGATTCTAATTATACTCAAACTAGGTTGTATCAATTCACTAAACTCACTTAACACATCACTATCATTTATCATGTAAACATTAGTCAAGTCTTTTTAGATGTGATTCCCAAGCACTATCACATTTATTAAAGAAGTTGAAAAGGGAACAGAGAAGTGTTAACAAGATTACTTGGATATCTTGGATTATGTATTTAAGTACTGATGTGTATGAATTTTGCTATAAGATTTTTATCCACAAAGTGTTTTTCTTACAGAGTTCCAATGGCACATACATTGGAACAAAGAAAATTCCTCAGTGTATACCAAATGTTGTAAATAATTTGGATATAATTGGCTTTGGATGGACTATGGAAGCCCCTGTCATAAATATTAATGATGATGAAAAATATGTATTTCAGTTAGTCAAAGAAGAAACTAAATTATCTATGATCGAAAGACTAAAATTTGAAGATGATACAGGTAACATAGGGAGAAGAATAAAATTTAACTCTCGCTTAAAGGTTCCTCTGTAAAAATGAATGTAAATCAAACAATTTAAATTATTAACTTTGAAACTAAACAATTGTTTAAAATTAGACAATAGAAGATTAACACTAGCACAAAAAGGATACTGCTGAGGCACATCAATATAAATGACATGTTGAACTTGTTAATAATTTCTTCATTTTTTAAATGGTTATCTTATTATACACTCACCCAGAATTAATTGTCCCTTAATATTTTAAAGATTTAATGAAAATTAGGCTTTAGGCGGATGTTTTCGTTATTGCATTAAATGTTATTAATGTTTTAAAAGAATGTTAATGTTAATATTTTAAACCCTATTAATCTCTATTGATATTATAAATGCGAAAGTAACTTTGTCTGTCTCTTACACTTTCATGGAAAAACTACTGGACTGATTTGCATGAAACTCAGTATATATATATTCAGTGCCGTGGATGAACATAGGTAAGATACTTTCTATCCTGAAAAATGGGACAATTTCCCAGATAAAAATATTTGCCTCGATCTGTTTGTTATTTTGGTAATTTATATTATTAGCTATCACAATCGAAAATGTTTGTGAGAGAAAAAGTTGGGTGTCTTATCAAAATGAAGCTACTCATGGAAAATTTGCTTAATAGTAATCAATTGCTAAAATGGATGGTGGATAGTGGACTGCTAGAACATAGTAAAGTTTAATCATAGTTATGGTCACAAAATACATACTAAACTGATTGTATTCATTTTAAAAATTTCCAGCAGTAGGTATCCTAAAACAGCATATACACATTTTGTTTTTGTATTTTGTAATTTTAAAATATTTTATAATGATGTGCACATAATATTCTAGTTGATTACATTTTTACAGTTCTATTTTTTACAATATACAAATACAGTCATTATAATATGTACCAAATTTAGTATCTACAGCTGTTGTAATTTCTGAGATAATCAATTATGGCACAGACATTGTATTGTAAGAAGGATGCTTTTTTAGCTTTAGGTATTGATAGCCTTAAAAGAACTACATGCAACAGATCAAGTGAGGAGCCGAATTGTAAAATTAAGAAAACAGAACCTTGTGATGAGATAATAGAGATTCCTTCAGAAGACGAAAATGAGGATCTGTCTACAGTTATTAAAGAGGAGCCCCAGTTGTCTTGCAAGAATCAAATTAAATTTGAAAATGAGTACTTAGAGTATGAAGCGTTTAATGTTAAACAGGAATATTTAGGTTCCAATGAAGAATGTATAGAAATTGATGGTGAAAGTGATAGTGATTCAGAAAACTGGTTTTTAAGACTATCACAGAGTTCACCAGGAAAACCATTTATTAAAAAAGAAAGGAAAAGTGTTAACAAAGGCCAAGAAGTAAACAATTCATACAGTCAACTTGATGACTTTAGTGATTCCATTGATTTAGATGAGAATAATTTACAAGATGATAGTTATAATGAAGATATAATGCATGATATTATATCCATACCACCTCAACCACCTGAAGTCAAAGACGACAATCACGAAATAATAATTAATGGCAACAAAGATTTTGAAAATGAACTTGCATTACCATCTGTGGAGATGATATCCACGAGTGCACAGATAAATGATGAGACTGAAGCTAATTCTGAAATTGACAGTAATATTGACATTAATAATGAACTAATAACTCCTGAAATACAAGGTGATGTGGTCAAAAAAACCCAAATGATAGAGCCATTAGCTCAGGAATCAAGAAAGAGAATAAAACATAAAGGTATATTGATTAGATTCTTTTCATTTTAGTACCTAGTAAGCATGCTTTACAGGTGAAACTTCACCTGCATGAAATTACTTATTTGGGTCTGTGAAGATTTGCTAAAAATTAGATATTTATAGACAAAGTTATATAACATTAATGTGGCATCATATTAAAAAAAATATTCCTTTAATTCCAGGTAAACATAAAGATAGTTTTATAAGTAAAAAAGTGGATCCTCAGAGTAAAAGAAATATTTCTGAAACACAAAAAGAAGAAAGAAAACGGAAATTGAAAGATTTAGCTACAAAAGATAAAGAAATAGAGTATAAAACAGTTGATTCTTCATCTACCACCATCCATAAATCAACAGCAAAAGTTAAAGTTACAGCAACAAATCGAGGAGCATTTCTTACTGATGTACAAGCTATTGTGAAACCAATGAAAAGAAAGGAAAGTCCAAAAAAACTTAAAGCTAAAGTCTCTGAGAGAAATGAAAAAGTTAATAATGAGAAACAACATTTACATAATAACAATGAAAATAACTTCATTTCTGAAGAGAACGCTCATAAGAAAACAATATCAAAAGAGACCATTAATAGCAATGAGAAGAATGAAAAACTAAATCAAGATTCCAGATTACCCCTCAAGTGTCTTAAGCCCTTGTGTGATAGTGAAGAATCAATATCTGGTAAACCATTTTCTAAAGTGGACCCTTTGCCCCCATTAGAAACAAAAAAAAAGGTGCGATTTTCTGAAGATGGACCTAAGGTGCATGTCTTTGAAATTGATCCAGGCAACCAAATGAATAAGATACGATTTGTGAAGAAGTCACTGGTTGACATACGGCATAGACCTGTGTTTTCACTGGAAAAGCTTACACTAATCAAAATTCTTAGATGGAATCCACATTGGTTGGAAGAACAAATAAATCACACTGATCCTCCACCTATATTGGGGCATAATAATAAGCCAATGAGCATATTACACTCTTTTGTTGATCATAAACAATACATACAGTAAGTAATAATGATGTATTTTTTCATCAGAATAGATTTGTTGTTTATGAAAGTAGGCAACTTTATGGAATTAATCTTTAGATACAGTTTTAAAATTTATTACCTATGACATTGTGGACTAGTCTGTGACAGTAGCTTTGCTGTTACTTCCATCTGTGACTTATGCGGAACTCTCCTTTTCTGCATATATACCTTAAGCTGAGATCTAAAATTGAGTTTGGGCTCCCGATCTTACCTAAAAGCCACATTGGGTTGAAGGGTAGAATAAAGATATCTGCACTCTAATATTAATAATGTGTCAAACCTTTCTTGGATAAAGGTCGTAAGTAAAACAGCCATTCTAGAATTTGGAAATTCTTTTTATAATTTAAAATGTATAGCTATTTAGTGGAAAGTTTTTGGAATTACATTATTATCTAATTATTTTTCCGAGCTTCATTGACTTCATTATAATTCTTTTTAAGCTTTCATAGCCTTTTTGCCAAAATTGGTATCCACCCTTAAAAAATTCGTAGAGTCCGTATGTTTGTCTAAGTTTATATTTTCTCATGAACTAGCTTGTCTGTCTAAGTCACAGATATTTTCTTAAAAAACAATTCTGTCTATGTAGATATAAGGCAAGAATGAATTCTATATGATGTTAACCAATTGTGTAATGAAATCGTATAAAAATATTAAATTATGTGTAGCCACCATACCTGTATCTAAAGGATAAAAAAATGAATATAATTATTACACAAGTGGCAAATCCTGAAAACATACATTGCACATGGACTGACACACAGACTCGTTTAATTCTTTTTCACAAAAGAACAGCACATTTTCCCACCCGACATGGTATATAATTATAGTTAACACTGTTTCTTAAATTCCAGGTTAATGGGTGATTTACTTCTAATGGAAATATGGGAATGTTTAACTGTCGCTTACATGAAAGTACGAAGCAAAAACCATGTGCTTGAAATGAAAATTGAATCATTGCCACCTGTTCCATCACATGATCGCGTTTTTGATTTGTTAAATTTCAGTGTAATGAGTAAGTTGATATATATTCAGGTTTCGGGTTCCGTATCCATTTGGAAGATCTTTATATGTATACTAGGATATGCCCACGACTTCGTCCACACTTGACTTGAAATTCCCGGGACACATAGTATTGTAGCATTTAAAAATGAATGTGAGCTATAGTTTTAGTGAAAACTGTATCGGAATAAGCTAATTTTTATGCACCCGAACATCTTCAAACCGCTTCCGGGATAAAATATATCACACATTATGTAAAATTACTAACGATAAGTGAAAAAATCACATTGGAATTCAATTTTTTTTTCATACTGCCCATTTTAAATTATTCCCAGAAAAAAAAATTGCACAAATTTTAAGTCTAAGAATTTGTTGTTGAACTGCGAAAATCGCATCGAAATCGGCCCAGTAGTTTTTACGTGAATTCCGAACAAACAGACACGTAATCTAAAAAAATTGCATCTAATCGGATTTTTTTATATTATAGATTAAGCTATTTATCTCGTAAATATACGTACCCAGTAGGTACAATTTTCGTCAGTGAAGGCTTATCAATAACTTTTACCTATTTTTGTAACTTAGTTTTTAAGACTACAGCTGCTAGCCCCCCAAATATAATAGTACTGAGTTAAACCCTGCGCCGCGGATGTAAGTACGGTGCATACCTCTTGTTTAAAGAGCAGGCGTTAATACAGGCATTGTATACATTTTTTATGTATTTGCCCTCGGATGATTTAGTTTATTTTTTATCACAAACTAGCCCATCTCCCGGGACGAAAAGTATTTAAGTATTAAAACTACATTTAAACAAAATGACAGCAAAACCGATCCAGTACTCCTAGTAGATTTTCCGTGAAAGCTTAACAGACAGATCGAGTTACTATCGCATTTTTCTATAGATGATATTTTTATATCTATAAACTTGGCAAATCATCCATACATTGTCATCCATACAAACTTTCATCCTCTATTTCAAGCCGTTCTAGTTATATATATATCTATCCCTCATCTATCTGTTAACAACATAAATGACAAGAATTACCAAGATTATCATAATGAGCAAAAAGAATACTTGGTTAAAAAAACCGACTTCAAAAACTAAAAAGTATAAAATAACTTAATAAAGATTTTTGACTAAAAATTTATTTAGTTTATTAAGAGACAAAATAAAATAACATTTTCTACATTTCGAAGTCGGTGTCAAGTAAACCATAAAAATTACAATATTTTGCAACATTTTGTTGTTATAACAGTGTATATAGTAATTTTTTATGGTTTGCTTGGCACCGACTTCCAAGATGTAGAAAATGTTATATTATTTTGTCTCTTAATAAATTAAATAAATTCTTAGTCAAAAATCTTTATTAAGTTATTTTATACATTTTAGTTTTTGAAGTCGGTTTTTTTTTATTTGTTACTTTTTAGTATCTAGCTATGGGTAGGCCTACGAAAGGTGCCGCGCGCCTTAAAAAATATAGGTCCCAAGCAACGGGAAAGGAAATTTTTTTCATAAAAATTTTTATAAAATGAAAACTACTGGGCCAAACTATGTTAAATTTTTAGGGGACCAAATGGCAAGTATTCCGTATCAAACTACAGAAGAATCACGTAAATCGGATCATAAATCTCAGCGTACTCGGTGTACATACGGAACGGAATGGAAAATATTTTCATGAAAAATGTTCATAAAATGAAAACTACGGGGCCAAACGATATTAAATTTTTAGGGGACCAAATGGCAACTATTCTGCGTCGAACTAAAAAAGAATCACGTAAATCGGATCATAAATCTCAGAGTAATAGGTGTACATAAATAAAAATAAAAAAAAACAATCAAGTTGAGAACCTCCTCCTTTTGTAAATCAGTTAAAAATGACCAAATTGATCAAATTGACCAAAATTACTAAAATGACCAAAATGACCAAATTGACCAAAATGACGTAACTGACCAATGACCAAAATGATCGAAAAGACCAAATGACGAAAATGGCAAATCACAAAATAAAAACTTATCCTACTTTCTGAGATAATCTTATAATGGAATACGTTTGGGGATAGATTTATGTAAAGACATAAATCTATCCCCAAACTTATCCCATTATCCGGGATGAAAAGTATTCCTTGTCCACCCTCGGTATTAAAATTACATATATACCGAATTTCAGCCAAATCGGTCCAGTAGTTTTTCGTGAAACAGAACAGACAGACAGTTACTTTCTCAATTATAATATTAATAAGGATAATAGAAATATGAAAAGCAGGAAAGTCTATTACTACATGCCACTAAATAATTATTAGTGAAATCGCGAATGACCCCCTGCGTGTTAATAAGGAATGAAAATTTATTTTATACAAATGTGTGGGATATCATAAGATGAGGCGTTCAAATCCTAACCACTGTCTTTAATTATATATTTAAAGGCCTATTTTTCAATTATCAGATAAAAGTAATCATAGAATAAAGTACAACCTGTAAAACCTCTCCTCTTTTTCCATGGTGGTATAGATTACTTGGTAGTTAAAATTGGTTTAAACAAGATCCGCTTAGTAATTTTTGACATATGGGGTATGAATTGACATGCACTTGGTTGATCTTTTATTAATTGTATCATAACAACACTGGTTTTCTTTTTTCAGTTACTTCAAATGAAACTAAATTAGTGCCAAAAGTAGGTGAAGTTATTGTTGTTACTTTTGGACCTGAAAATGCTAGTGACCAAAGATTTTTGTATGTTCACAATGTGAGATGCCTCCCAATGCGACCAGGTATCTATAAATAATTTTAAAAACTATCTATATGCTTCCTTTGTATTCAAAAAACGATACTATTTGCGCTGTAGCATGGTGCTGGTGACAGCTGTCAATATTACATTACAAGGTAAGTAACTTATGCTCGAAAATAATTTGCACAGCATAATTTTTGTTCTCTTTATACGATTCCGACTCTAATATCAGTTTAGGTCGTTTAATCCAATAAAAATAGAATTGTGTTATGTTATGTTGTTTCATTTATCTATATACTAGAGGTTTACCTCCAGTCGACCTCCAGTGCGTGCCTCTTGTTTAAAGAGGTTACAACACAGGTTACATTGTATTAAATTTTTATGTTACTGCTATTTGCCCCGGAAGATTCACTTCATTTTATATCGCAAACTATCCCATCTCCCGGGTGAATAGTATCTATGACAATTTTCGGTATTAAAACTACATATGTACACCAAAATGACCAAATCGACCACATCGACCACATCGACCACACAGACCAAATCGACCACAACATCGACCACATTGACCAAATCGACCACATGGACCACACCGACCACATCAACCACACCGACCAAATCGACCACATCGACCAAATTAACCAAAATGACCGAAACCTATCCTACTTTCTAGGATAATGTTTACATAAATCTATCTCCAAACTTATCCCATTAACCGAGATGAAAACTATCCTTTGCTCACCCTCGACATTAAAATTACATTTATACCGAATTTCAACCAAATCGGTCCAGTAGTTTTTCCGTAAAAGCATAAACAGAAAGACAAATATATTTTTATCCCGGAAACTATCCCGTTTTTCGGGATAAAAACAATGTTCATCTTCGGCATCGAAAATATATACTGAGTTTCAGCCAAATCGGTCCAGTAGTTTTTCTGTGAAAACGGAACAGACAGACAGTTACTTTCGCATTTACAATATTATAATAGGGATAGGGATACATAAAAATAATAGTTTTAAAATACGTGAATTTCTTTTTCCATAAAAAAATGTAGACTCCATTGTAGCAACACAGAGTTATTTAGTGATGGGAGCATCGTATTTTCTTAAGATTTCGCAACTACTATACATAATAAACTACGTTTTAACTGTTTTGAGTGCGATATTTTATTTTATTTTTATTCCGACGTTTCGGTCACTTCAGTAGCCGTGATCACGGAAGACAAAGATGTCAACTATCAAAGAGTAATTCTCTGGCATTACGTTACACACCACGCATAGCACGTCGCTTTATTTTTCGTTCAATTTGATTTTTTATCTGGAGACTACAAGTTTCGGGCAGAGTGAATTGTATTTGATTAATAAGATTAATGATTGCTTATTTTACGACCGTGATATTTAGGGTTCAGCTAAAATGTTAAGTCATAATTGTAAATCACAGTAACATTGAAAACGCGAAAAGTAACGGTTCGCCTAATGTTACCCGCACTATGTTACAGCGCAAAGAGAATAATACTAAACATAATTACTATCCAATAAACGCAGAGATCTGTGTTTTGATTCCTCGTAAGGTTTTCGTATAAAAACTTCGATATTTATTATGGTCTGTGGGCGGGCGGTAATGGATTGTAAATGATTTTGCGGCGATTTGTAACAAATGTCAATTTGCTGGAATTGGACTTTCAGAAGGATAACAATTAGGAAAGAAGATATTTACCGGCAGATGACGCTACCAGCCTGGGTGTCTAAAATGGCCCCAGAGTTAAGTGTTGCATACATGATTATTATTGATACACTAAAATTCTATACTTTGTCTTTCATATAACCAGTAGGGTTAAAGGTGTCCTATGTATACTAATTATTCCTCTTTTAAATTGTTTGTATGTTTAACATAACTCATCTAGCGATTCTACTATATTATAGTTAATAATGAAATATATTTTCAGGCAACAAAACTTTATCTTATAGTGTGTCATTGCACGCTGTTTTCACGGAAAGAATGTGTTTATTAAAACCAGGAGATGTGTTAAGGGGTAAAACTTTAGCTTATATAAATAAAGAGTTAACATTATTTGACGCCATGGAATATTTAGCGATATCACCCTTGAGTGACGCCATTCTTTGTCCAGATTCAAGACACTTCACTAATAAGAATATGGATATTGATATACAATCACAGGTAATATACGATAATGCACTACTCTATACTAATAATGCGAAAGTTATGATGGATGTTTTTTATTCAGTCACGCCAGAACGGCGGAACAGATCTGGATGAAAGGACAATGCCCATTTTGGGTCCACTCTGAAATCAGATAAAACTTAAACAAATATCTTTCTAAAATTTTATACTATTTTTTATGTTATCATAAAAAAATTATACCGTTTTTGTAAACCAGAACAAAAATTACAATTACATTTTATTTTTGTTTTTCACTAAAAACATTTATGGTTTGTTCTTGACTTTTATGTTTTATGTATATTTACCCTTTCATTCAATATTCAAGAACTACAAATATTATTCTCTCTTGTACTCACTTAAGTAACCCACCACTCTTAGCAGTAATCACGACTTTCACCAATAAAATACAATTGATATCTGACGGTTCTGACCGTTCCGACTTACCGCCACCATGGCCACGAAAAGCAAACACTTTACAAACTAAATAGATTAAATCTTTGAAAACTGAAGGCAGCAAATCATAGTGTGTGTTAGTTAATAACGAACAGCGCCGTCTGTTTTTGAATGTTGTAACTTTGAATTTGTTTCGATAAAAGATATTGCTCTAGAAAAATTAAGATTTCTCTTAATCTTGGAACAAGGATTAAAATATGTTTACTGTACACGATAATTAGTTAAATTTTATACAAAACTAGGATTACCCCGCGACTTCGTTCACGCTTGACTTGAAATTCCCGCGGGAGTCTGGATACAAAGTATCGTAGCATTTAAAAAGAGAATGTAAGCTATGGTTTTAGTGGAAACTGTGTCGGAATAAGCTAATTTTAATGCATCCGAACAACTTCAAATCGCCCTCGGGAAAATTTCCGCGGGGTTCGCGGAATAAAAAGTAGCGCAGAGTTCAAGTCTAAGAATTAGATGTCGATCAGCGAAAGCCATATCGAAATCGACCCAGTAGTGTTTACGTCAAGCCCGAACAAACAGACAAGTGACAAACACCGAGTGATTTGGCAACTGGCACCATAGATAAAACATATGTCTGTCTGGCACCACGTGTATTGTTATACAGTAACGCTACAATGACAGGAAAAGGAACAAAATCCATAGAGCTTAACCTTATGTTTCACATGTAACATGTGTATATAATAAGTGTTTTATTTAGGTTTATTTATTTTTTAGGTTATCTTTACTTTCTTTTTATTATGCTATCATTGTTTTTTTTTGCTTTTTTTTCTTTGTTAATATCCGTTTCACGTATACGTTGACTATAATTTAATTCGATTTTGCTTGTTTTCACCGTGGTTCGCATGATTTTTATGATTACGGAGGTAGGCACTAAAAATCAGTGTTGTGTCGGACTACGTTTCGCCACAGCAAAATACTGAGTGCCAACCTAATTTCGCAAATTGCGCACAATTTTTCATTATTGTTGTTATTATTATTAGTTATTGTTAATTGTCGCTTTTTTAGGAATAAATATTTTCTCTTTCCTTCTTTACAAGAAATTGCATCTGTTCTCCATCGTTTATAAAGTCTATTCCAGTTGTTTTTTTAAATAGTTGTAATGTACAGACACGGTATTTTTAGAATTTTATAATATTTATAGATATTGAACAGTCATGACTGCTCTTGAGCCAATAGGAGGATTCAGCTGGGCTGGGCAGCATTTTTTTTTAAGGGGGTGAAATGCATTTCGCACATACCGGGTCCTTTGCTAGGGATTAGACCGTTGTTGATCATGGAGGCTTTCCACTGAGGCAATCCAAACAATAATCAACCGCCTTGTGTGGAGACTCGAACCCAGGACGTACATGGGCTAATACCCCACTAAAACCACCCTCCTCCCATGTGCCCTGCGCTTATGAGTAGGAAAGGCATGAGATACAGAACGTAGTTACGCCCACACCGATCCTAGCGCACAAGTGCTTGAGAGTACCCCGGGAGAGGCAAACTCACTTCGTCAACAGGGGTGAAGACTCCTCTGCTCCCTAGATGCTAGAGGGCCCCTGCAGCGGTATTTCAGGCGCCCACCCACCAATCGTCGCTGTGCAGCATGGCTTGCACCAGATCGCTCAGCGAATCGATCGGTCCTACTAGTGTCTCGAGTTCAAACCTCTGAGGTGCCCATGCTGCGCACTCGACTAGCGTGTGTAACGCCGTGTCCAGTGCGCCACACTGGCGGCATTGGGATGAAGGCAAGCAGCCCGCAATCTGACACAGATACTTATCGAAGCAACCGTGCCCGGTAAGTATCTGTGTCATTTGGGCTGGGCAGCATTCGGTAAGCTTCGTCAAGTCTTCTCATCGACCATTCCGCAATGCTTGAAGACAAAAGTCTTCGAGCAGTGCGTCCTCCCCGTCCTGACCTACGGGGCCGGGACATGGACACTGACGGCAGGATTGGTCCACAAGTTTCAAGTCGCTCAACGGGCTATGTAGCGAGCTATGTTGGGTGTTTCTCTTATGGATAAAATTAGAAATGAGGATATCCGTAAGAGAACCAAGGTAACCGACATAGCTCACAAAATTAGCAAGTTGAAGTGGCAGTGGGCCGGTCACGTCTGCCACAGGACCGATGGCCGATGGAGCAGACGAGTCCTGAAGTGGAGACCGCGTCTCGGTAAGCGTAGTGTCGGACGCCCTTCAGCCTGATGGACCGACAACCTGTGCAAGGTCGCCGGTATTCCTTGGATGAGGAAATCAGAAGACAGGGATGAGTGGCGCCGTCTTGGGGAGGCCTACGTCCAGCAATAGACTGCAAATGGCTGACGACGACGACGAATTGCTCTTGCAATTTTATATCAAACCCAACTCTCCTAACAAACTAAGCAATGTCCTTTCACACAGAAAGATTATAGTCTGGAATAAGGAACGTGCACGAACTGTACTAGGTGGCAGCACAAATCGACGCCAGAGCCACGGTATGGTTAAAAAAAGAAACATTTTAATCCTGTCATCGTGTTTCCTTCAATGTTTACATTATATTTAAACCATTGTTAAGTTTTTATCGTGCTTAAAATCATAAAATATGGTTTCCGGCCGATTAATAATGAACGTTAGCGTGGTTATTGGGTTATGTTTACTTATAGATTATATACGAAATTATTATTACATACAAAACTTAGCTGTTTTTACAAATAATATTGTTAGTAATTTGTAAATGTTTTTGAAACTCATACTTACATATGGTTTTTACTGTATTTAATCACTTTTGTTGTTTAACACATAACCATGGAAAATGAATAGTATTTATTCGTGGGAAAATAATAGAATTTTACATCGTTTGACTTATATTTATTTTTCTTTGAAGTGTTCGAGCATCCAGAAATGCAACAATGCATTTTTACTTAGCTAAATGTTATTTTTCACTTCTTGAATGTGATTATTTTATAACGTGAACTATCAATGTACTTAGTAATCATTTGCGAAAGAAATCCGATTTGCACTACCAGTTGGCAGTTTCCGTCGTGCACGTTCCTTATAGCATATAGGCTACTTTTTATCCCGGAAAATATACGGTCCCCGTTGGACAACATTAACGCGAGCGAAGCCGCGGGCAAAAGCTAGTTTTAACTATATAATTAACGTTATACTTACTAGAACTTTTCTCTTTTAACTTGTCCCTATTAATCGATTCCCATGTAAACAATCCAATTTCCTGAGATAAAAAGTATTTTCATCCTCGTTACCGAGTGTAATTTCCCAAGACCGTTAAAAGAAACAATAAACATTCAAAGAAACACATTCATTTTGGACAAAACCTATACTAAAAAGGAACCGATAAACTATCTTAAAGGACGCCTTTGTCGCAAAAACAGTGTAAGGCTAAATACGGTCGCAATACTTTTAAATAACCTATGACACAGCGGAATTTCCGCCGTGTACAGATTAACGCCGGTTCTTCAGTCGGCGAACTTTCCGCGCGGTACGTTCCCCAGGCGTGTCACTATACTAAGGAGGATTGCCCATATTCAATATTATAATGCCTCTTTTACATTATACCCGTTCCTATGGCAGCAAGCAGGGAAGTGCGATGCGAATTGGGCAACTCGAATATGTAAACGTTGAACATAATATGATACTCGCATTGTCCACTTTCCTACTTGTCATCGTAGAAGTAGGTATAATTTAAAGGAGAGGTTATAGTCTGTATAAATATAATATAATCTCAGACATAAAGGCCTTTTTACTTCCCAAATATCAATATCAAAGATTTATTTATAATTCATACAAAATGTGATACGAAAGGTTAAATATTCATGAAGAATATCATAGACAGTTGCAGTGACATATTTGAAAAATCTTTAGTAAGTACTTTCTGAAAATGTTGCAGTGGACAAATGAATTAAATCCCAGTCAGAAAGCTGCAGTGAAGGCGTCTGTATCAGCCGCTCAGAGTGATCGCCCTTCAATACAAATGGTCCAAGGGCCTCCTGGCACAGGTACCTACTTTTAATAGACGTCATAAGAAATTGGCATGCCGTCAAACATACATACATTACCTGTGAAAATAAGCTTAAATTTAAAAAGATATATGTGCAAGTCACGGTATATTATGCTTCATCGTAACTGCAATTTGCGCGCACGCGCACACACAGCTAGGTCAGATAAAACTTAGTCAGTAGTGCACTTCCTCTACCAAAATTCAAATCTACATCTTTGGTATGAAACTGAGTTACTTACCACTTGACATGTTACAATAAATTTTAAACATATTTACATAATTGTTAAAACAACAGTCATTAAAATACCACCTTCTTACTTTTAAAATATCACATAAATCATTTTCATTGCTAATTATAATATAGATGAAACACTTCCATATAATTTGGTTTTGTACATCTCCATGCAGAAATGATCTAAAACCCATATCTAAGTTTTAACTTCAATTTTCTTAATGAAATAATCTTTGTATTAGGAAAATCCAGTGTTATATGCGCCATGGTTATGGCGTATTTTTATAACTCCTCGAACAAGAAAAATTTTAAAAGGGAGAAAATCTTGATTTGTGCGACTAGCAACGCTGCCGTCGATGAATTAGTACTCCGCTTACTTAACATACGACAAAAATTGCCCAAAGGTGAGTTTAATAGGTATGAGTTTAATAATAGTGAGAATATAATAGGTTGGGGAAAAAGTCTTTTCGCATATAGTATGTATGAACATGTAATAAGATCTCTTTGGCTATACCATTTGTATCTGGCTGGTTTTGGTATCATTAAAGTTTTAATTTTAAAGAAGACAATTCCAAATTCAAATTAGGTAAATGTGTGATTTTCGTTTGTTTTTCTTATTGTTAAAATGAGTGAATCTAATGAAGAAATTCGATACATTTTAAAATTTTACTACAAAAAAGGTAAAAATGCAACACAAGCCGCGAAAAAAATTGTGATGTTTATGGACCTAATGCAGTATCTGTGAGAGTAGCGCAAATTTGGTTTAAACGTTTTCAATCCGGAAATTTTGATATCAAGGATGCACGTCGCTCTGGTCGCCCTGTTACGGACAAAATTGATGCCATTTTTGAAAAAGTGGAGAAAGATCGGCATATTAGTAGTTAAGATGTAGCTGGAGAACTGAGAATTGACCACAAAACGGTTTTGGCGCATTTGAAAAAAGCTCGATATTTGGGTGCCTCATGAGCTCACTCAAAGAAACCTAATGAACCGTGTACTCATTTGTGATTCTTTATTACGACGTAATGAAACCGAACCATTTTTGAAGAAGCTGGTAACTGGTGATGAAAAGTGGATCACGTACGACAAGAACGTGCGAAAAAGATCTTGGTAAAAGGCCGAGCGGCCTTTTACCAAGGTCAGGCTTCACAGACTGGCGAAACCCGGTTAGGGATACCCACTAAATCCCCTGTCCGATCCCGAGCGTCCTTTGTCCGGGCTGTAGGCTCGCTCGCGCATTCACCATCAGCCCGGACGGATGACGGCCGGCCCCTTTGCGGGCTGGCCTAACCATTTAATAGCCGGAGATCTGGATCTCTCCGGCTCCTCTACCTCACCCCGAGGTGAGAGGGGGCGCGCGGATCGGGGCGCTTCCCTCCTCTCCGGCCTTAATGTGCGGGCGGGTCCGGTTTCCCCGCCGGTCGCCCGCACGGCCGTAGCCTACGGCGGTTGGAGGTCGTCTTGGACGACCCTCCGTCGTCGCCGTCGGCTCTGGCGGGAGGGGAGCGTGGCGGTCTGATCCCTCTCCCGCTCCGCCGCCTCCTTCGCGGACATGACGGTCTCGCAGACGGAGGCAGCTGCGTCCCACGCGTCAGCGCTCCCGACCATGGCCTTCACCACGGCCGGAAGGGACAAATCCGCCCCGATGGCCGCTACGAGATCACGGCGCTGCTCATCCCAGGCTGGGCACACCTGGAGGGTGTGCAGCGCCGTGTCTTCGTCGCCGCCGACGCAGTGGTGGCACCCTGACGTTTGTTCACGCCTTATTCAACACAGGTACCTCCCGAAGCATCCGTGCCCCGAGAGGACCTGCGTCAGGCGGAACGTCAGGGTGCTGTGACGCCTCTGCAGCCATTCCGGCATGATTGGCCTCACCGCTTGAATGACGGCGAGGCCGGCGCTGCCTAGACTGTGGCGAAACCCGGGTTAACTCGCAACAAGGTGATGCTGTGTGTATGGTGGGATTGGAAGGGCATTATTCATTATGAGTTGTTACCGCCAGGCAGGACCATCGATTCTGAACTGTACTATGTATCAGTTGTTCAACTGATGAGATTAAAGCAAAAAGTTAAGAGAAAGCGGCCAGAATTAATCAACAGAAGGGGTGTGGTTTTTCACCATGATAACGCTAAACCTCGCACATCTTTAGCCACTCGGCAAAAATACGAGAGTTTGGCTGGGAGGTGTTAATGCATCCGCCGTATATTCCTGACCTTGCACCTTCAGATTTTCACCTGTTTCGGTGTCTGCAGAATTCCTTAGGCAGTGTCAGGTTAACATCACCAGAGGACTGCCAAAACCACTTGTCGCAGTTTTTTGATCAGAAGCCCCAAAATTTTTATAGCAATGGGATCACGTCCCTACCTACAAGATGATAAAAAGTTATCCAACAAAATGGCACTTACATACCTTAGTCAAATGTAAATAAACTTTATAAAAAAACCTTTTGAATTTTTACATAAAATGTGAAGAAACTTTTTCCCCAACCTAATACTTTCCAATATAAAAGAAATATATATTTTGGAGTTTACTCCTTAAGAATCGATTTTCAGATAAGGCCCTCCCAGTATAGAAATAATATGAGCAATAAAATAATACAAGCGTATTTTAAAATCGTTGTTTTTTTCTTTCTTTTAAACAACCCATGAATCAGAAAGAACAAAACAAAAAAAAATCAAATCGGTCGGGCCATTTTTGTTCATTAAAGTAATTTAAGTGTTAATAATAATATAATAAATAATAATTAATCTGTATGTCATGGTAATTTTCACCTCTCCTGTATTAGCTTGATTACCAAGATGAGTTTTTGCAAAACTACTATTATGTTTCTGTTATGCGCTCTGATATTACTTATGTGATTTTAACCTTTAATTAATATGTTTGTAGGTGTGTTTTGTGTTTATATGTGTACTTGAGTTTACCCCACGGCGCAGCCGCGGGTCAACCTCTTGTTTAAAGAACAGGCGGTACAGATTACATTGTATTAATTTTTTATGTATTTACCCCCGGAAGATTCAATTTTATATCGCAAACTATCCCAACCCCCGTCTATCTGTAAACTACATAAATGACAAAAGTTGTCAAAAAAGACAACATGGACGAAATGAACGAATTGGGCGAAATGAACAAAACGGACAAAAGGACAAAATGGACAAGATGGAAAATGGACAAAAATGAAAAAATCACAAAACCTATCCTACTTTCCGGGATAACCTTTACATAAATCTATCCCTGGGATAAAAGTATCCCTTGTGCACCTCGGTATTAAAATTACATGTGTACCGTATTTCAGCCTAATCGGTCCCATAGTCTCCATAGAAAGCGTAATAAACAGAGAGACAATTATATTTTTATCCCGGAAACTATCCCATTTTACGGAATAAAAAGTATCCTATGTTCATTATCGGCATCGAAAATATATATACTGAGTTTCAGCCAGATCGGTCTAGTAGTTATTCCGTAAAAGTGTAACAGACAGACAGAGTTACTTTCGCATTTATAATATTAATAGAAATCTCACTACACAATACCATTGTATACCTTGTTCCCAATTTTTATCGTATAAAAACCTTATTTATTTAGAAAGTTACTGCTATAATATGCATTAGCAGAGATGACGATTTTATAAGGATTCCATTTTTGACAAAATCGCCACAAAACCGTGAAAATAATCACACAATATAAAGCGGAGCCTATGAAGTAACCAGGATTAATATTTGATTCATAGATCTATCTTATTATCATTAACGGACATTACATTTCTGTGTCATTTTTGTTTTGATATTATGACCCACGATTATTTATGCCAGGAGGTGCCGGGAAGTCCGCTCCCTCTGTCGCCCCTTTTTTATACGATGAGAACTCTTTTTACGGACACCACGTTACGCGGCGATTGGCAGCGGCGGTATGATAGTTCTCGGAATACCCGCTCCTCGGTGTTCCTCCCGTTGCGATATGCGGAGGCCATGGGACTAAAGTATTACCAACCCCGGCTATAGTGGACGCATCTCTATGGGCAGAAATCTCCGGAGTCTATCAAGTCTTTCTCAAATCAATGTTTGGATACCGGTGGTGAAGTGGTGTCCCCGCAGCTGCTCATTTGCGGCGGATGAAGTCATTCTGGATCATGGATCTAGTGCCTTGAATCCTGGTTCTATGAAAAAGAAGCGCGGTAGCTCACTATTTCTCATTCGCTCCGCCGCCTCCTTTGCGAACATGTCTGCTCGACCCAACCTATCCTTCTCTATCACATCTCACCACACCAATATTTCTTTGTTAACTTTTCTATTTTATCGGATTTTCATTATTTTTGAAGCGTTACAAGGGAATGAAATAATAAATATTTTGCAGAGGAGCGGTTCCGCATGGTGCGCGTGGGCCGTACGGAGTCGATGCACCCGCGCGCCTATGACGTGAGCAGCCAGCAGCTGGCGCAGCGCGACGCCTCGCGGCACGTCGACGCGCAGGCGCCGGGCCTCGCAGAAGAGGTCCGTCTATAAATAAATTGAAAAATCATTATTTATTTAACAAGTTTTTCGGTTGCATTATGCCCATTTCCAAGACAGCAAGTAGGAAAGTGACGCGAGAAATGAGCAGCGGGTGTATGTATATCCAACATAATATGTTGAACATGGCATACTCACGTTGCCCATTTTCCTCGCTACTTTCCTGTGGAAATGGACATAATCATGACATAATGTAAACAAGGGGTTAGTTAAGAATTAAGTCTTCTTCATACACACAACTTTACAATGTGATGCGTCTGTTTTAAGGCGAAGAAGCGTTTTGCAGCTGCCGGGGGAATCCCTGGCAACATGTCTAGCAAAGTTTTTTTAATTTCCTTTTTTTCTCAATAAATATATTTCTCAAATTCTTTTCTAAGACACTTTTTTCTATGTGGGGCGCTATAACCCACTGATGTATCCACCCATTTAATGCTGGTTCGATTTTGTGGACTGTATGGGAGAGATATGACTTAGATCCTTGCACTAGTAAAGCAGAATCTTCACCAACCTTGACATCCGTCCTTTCCTGGCTCGATTCAGGTTATACACAGGAATAGCGCACGGCACTATGGTTTCACCTTAGAACTAACACTGTACAAATTTAAGTATGATGAAAGTTCTTGGCACGACAAGAACATATTTGATAACAATAATTTGATGAATAATTTATATGGAAAAGGATGAGCGCGTGGCGCAATGTTTCTCTCGTCAAACGCTGACAGGTAGTAAGTCTAAAATGGCTGTCCTTACCCGCTGTGCGTTAGTCATCGCCTCACAACAGCTTACGGTACACTAAATTAGTTTTGTACAAAACGCAAACGCATTCTTAGAGCGACTGGACTATAGTCTGACGAATTAAATACTAAAATTTACCATTGCAGGTCTCCCATTTGGAAGCAAAGATCAACATGTGGAAAACGGCCGCACAAGACGCCAAGGATCCAAGCCGAATAGCATACTGCGAGGGCCGCATCGATGATCTCGAGAGAAGAATGGGACTGGTATGAATACAAAATAACTGTGTTATACATGGAACACTCAGAAAGTTTAGCGAAAATAAAAAAAAATGTTCTATAGGTAAATATTTTTTTATTAAATCTTTTCAAAGTACTCTCCACCAGCCTCTATACAAAGTGTCATGCATCTGAACTAGTTTTCGAAACACTTTCCAGTCCGCCGCAGACATCTCGTTTACAGCTTGCTCGAACGCTGACAGCACATCTTCCGGCGACAAAAATTGTATCCCTTTGAGCAAATTTTTTTATTTTCGGGAATAAAAGAAGGCACATGGTGCTACGCCAGCGCTGTAAGGAGGGTGACCCAGGAGTTTGACCGGCGTGCTGTGCAGGAAGTCTCTCGTTTTGAGCACGGTATGGGCGGGTGCGTTGTCATGGTGGAGCACTTGCCCATGGAGCCCTGTGTTTGGTCGCTTGTTGCTCACAACAGAGAAAACTTCTGCCAAGCATTTGGTAGTATACCATTCGGCGTTGATACTTCTTTGGTTCCATAAAGGAATTGACACCGAGTAGCCAGTCTAATTGAAAAAAAACTCGCGATCAAAATCTTCCCCCCGCTTCTAGATCGCTTTACTTTGGTAGGCGTTAATTCGTTTTGAAACACCCAAACCGTCGACTGACGCTTTGTTTCTGGGTCATATTGATAAATACAGGGCTCATAACCTGTAATGATGTCATAAACACGCCGAGACGAGCCTGCTTCAAATTTGTTTATCATATCACGGCACCATTCCACCCGGGCCTGCGTCTGAGCATCAGTACGGTTGTGCGGCACCCAGCGTGAAATTATCCTCCTCACGCGAAGATGCACGTGTAGAATCTCTTAAAGGCTTCCCAATCCAATCTGCAGTACGTGCTGAATCTCTTGATACGTAACTCGCCTATTGTCTTGGATTAAATTTTTCACTGCTAGCACGTTTTCTTCCGTAACAGCCGTCAAACGACGACCACTTGTTCATCCCCAAAAGTTAGTCGACCGCGCTTGAATTCGTTGTACTAACGATACACGGTTGCCTTAGAAGGACCTTCATCCATGTATATTATTTGAAGTCTATCGTACGATTCGTCCGGTTTCAGGCGACACTTGAAATCGTAAAAAATCATAGCGCGAAAATGTTCCCGACCCAGATCCATTTTTGAATGAGAAACGATAATTTAAATTAGCTCGCAAATAAAGTGGAGGGAGTTTTTTAAATTTGAACGTACCTATTTTTAGTTATAAATAATTATATTTTCAAAATAGATTATAACTAGCCAAGTCTCTCATGCATAAAAACTTTTTTCGCAATACTTTCTGAGTGGCCTGGTATCTTTCTAAGATCGCGTACACACAGGCTCAACGAAGACCAACAATCGCTCGTTGGGAGTTTGCCGTAAATCCACCGCGTGGCGGTAACAAAAAGAAATCGAGCCATTCAATGGTCAAACGAAACACATTCCTTGGCCTTTGTTGTACCTCTCTGTACCCAAAATAAATAGAACTATATTAATGCATGACATCTATACCAATATTATAAAGAGGTAAAGTTTGTGAGTTTGTTTGTTTGTTTGTAGAAATTAATTTCTTGTAATATGAACCGATTTTAAAAAATCTTTCACCAGTAAAAAGACACATTATTCTTGAGTGATATAAGCTATTATGAATTATTATTAATAATATTTTTAATTTTTTAATGACGCCCAGCGAAATGGGCACGGGTGAGCTAGTTAGAAATAATGTAAGTCAATCACCTTTGCATATTATGATTAGAGATAGCCGATTGGAGAGCAGTTTTAAAGAAACACTCTCTGTATAAATATGGCTCTGCATATTTGTATATCTTTGTTAGTGTGCATACAGTGTCAAGTATAAAAGAATATTCAAGTTTTACTTGAATATTTTGACTTGACTGACGCCAAACGAGGGAGATCTTCTGATAGACAAAACAGAGTAAGATGGAAGACAATTGGAAATGGCAAACAGTAAACATTCATCGCCACTACGAAAACTTTTAATGTGTTTATACTCAGTCAAAAATATCACCTTTAATGGCCGGTTCCTATATCTTACTAACCATTCATTTGTCTTACTACTGGTTAAAATTTGAAATAAGCTCCATACTTGTAATGTTATTCTACTGATTGTAAGGCAAGTGAATAATTAATAACATGTAGAAACTGGCCATAAGTAAATAAAGGAAAGTTTTTGATATATAAATTAAACTAATTATATAATAATAAAAATAAAGGTAAAAGTTTAAAAAACTGTACACCGATTACAATAAGAAGTAACGATAATTGTTATTATCACAATCCCAATTTGTATGATAAACTAAATCATTAATGGCCGGTTCCTATATCTTACCGGCCATTCATTTTCCATACTATCAGTTAAAATTTGAGATAAGCTCCATACAAGTAATGTCAAAATTCAACCGATGGTCGGGCAATGGATAGTAAGATATAGGAACTGGCCATAAGTTAAGTTAAATTATTATTTAATTTACATAAATTTGATATACATGTGGTAAATATGTTAGAATGATACAGACAAAAACAAATTAGTTGAAGTTTCATATTATGTGATGTATTAAATGAGTTCATCAGATATAGATATGGATTTAACGCCTGATTTAATTAGAGAAGTACATGTTTGTTTACCTATTAGTTTTTATTTACTTTCTCGTGTTCGAAATGAAAAGCAGATTGATACCTCGGGTGAAAGGCCTAGGCACTCGAAAAAAAGAAGAACTTTTAGCGTCCTCGCTACGCTCTTTCGCCAAACCATCTCATGCCTAAATAAGTCACTTTCACCTCTCACGTGACAATCTACTATTAAACCCTTTCTTTCGGCTTTGCTACAGTTGGTTAAAAACATTATTCGGTTTGTACAAGTTGCGCGCGAGCAGCGCGCCATCAACGGGGCACGCTTCTTTGATGGCGGCAGAGCGGCGCATCATAGAGGGAGCCGACATCGTGGTCACCACCCTGGCCAGTGCACACAACCACAAGATGAGAGGGTATTTTCTTTTCTTTGTATACATTCGAGTTTCACAACTGCAAGCTTTCTACATCTATTCTTTAACATCGATAGACACTTAACATTACTTGTATGGAGTTTATGTCAAAATTTCATTTTTCAAAAGTACACGAATTAATGAATTGTTCTATTTTGGTGACTAAAGATGCGATGTAGAATGAAGTATATTTTTCTAGAAGATACATATGTGTATGCAACTGAATAGACCCTAATTATAAGAATAGGGAGACATTAGTAAAATTCAAACTTTTCATCTGTTTATAGTTGAAGTTTTCCCAATTCTTGCATAATAAATTTTAGTCAATATTATTCATATTTATGATTCCGTTGTCGAATGATAACAGCAGCGGACATAATTTACGTTAACTGAGTTGGTTATCCTAAAATTATAAATTATGTGGGTCTGTACGACGATATTAGCCAGTAATAGTCTAATAATTTACCTAAAAAGTATATTCAATTACCCAAAACCCCTGATGTGCTCTTGCTGTTGATGACGTTACATAATGAAAAAATTAAAAAAATAATTCTCAACAAGGCCCCAGATTCTAAATTTCTGAGGACCACTACAACTTTTTCTTCTCTTGAGTTTTGATGTAACAAAACACCACCAGACTTATGTTGGTTCAAAGTATGTTATTTACACTAATATTTTGAATGAAATCCGTCTCAATTTCTATTCAATTAAAAAGATAACAGAAAACTTTTTAAGATTTTTCATTTTTTTTCTGTGTTTGATTTATGAGGAAGATAATCAAATAAGTCTAACGATGTTTTTCTATATCAAAACACAGGAGTAGGAAGGCTTGTGGCGCCCTCTAGAAAATTAGGATTTAGGTGTGTTATAAGACATATCTTTTACAGGCTGATCGTTATTTCTAGTATTCTTGTTAATCAAATTATTGACGCGAAACATAATTTGTAGGTTGAAGGGACGCATCGCCCTCTGTATCATTGACGAGGCGGGACAAGCCATTGAGCCAGAAACTTTGATCCCTTTGACGTTGGATGTCACCAAAATAACATTGATCGGAGATCCACAACAGTTGCCTGGATTTATTTGTTCACAGGTAACATACATTTCTTTAATTGTAAACACAGAATACAGCGATATACTGATTATAGAACATTTTGTTCAAAATCAGCTGATTAAATTCCTGACAAGGATGATTGATTTGTCAAAAATCTAATGATACCACTTTAGTTTTCATCGAAGTCGACCTTTAAACTCCTTTTAGTTTTTTTTCGCTATTTCATATTGTTTATGGCCTTAGCCCTGAAGGCCCTTGAAGGCACTTGAAAGATTCACTTGCTATATACTAGGTTATGCCCGCGACTTCATCCACGCTTGACTTGAATTTCCCGCGGGATTCCCGGGGCACAAACTACCATAGCATTTAAAAAATAATGTAAGCAAAACTGTGTCAGGATTAGATAATTTTTATGTACCCGAACAATTTCAAACTGCTCTCCCGGGATGAAAAATACCACACATTTTATTACGTAAATTTGCTATCGATCACTCAAAAATCGTGTAATACCATACATACATATTTTTTTGTCAATCTGGTCATTTTAAATCATTCCCACGGGATCCCCGAGATAAAACATGCGCATATTTGAAGTCTAAGATTTTGCTGCCGATCAGCGAAAACCACATCGATATCTGCCGAACAGTTTTTTACGTGAATCTCGAACAAACATCTAAAAGAAATCTAAAAAAAAAGCATTGAATGTTTTTTTTTAAATAGCTTCAATGTATAGACACGGCATGTTTAGAATTTTATAATCCCAATTAATTTATAATATTATAAATGCGAAAGTAACTGTCTGTCCGTCCGTCCGTCCGTCCGTCCATCCGTCCATCCCTCCATCCCTCCATCTGTCCGTCTGTCTGACTGTCCGTCTGTCCGTCTGTCCGTCTGTCTGTCTGTCTGTCTGTCTGTCTGTCTGTCTGTTCCGTTTTCACGGAAAAACTACGGGACCGATTTGGCTGAATCTCAGTATAAATATATATATATATATATATATATATATATATATATTCGATGCCGAGGATGGACAAAGGATACTTTTATCCCGAAAATGGGATAAAAATGTATTTATCTATTTGTTTGTTATGCTTTTACGGAAAAAACTATTTGACCGATTTGGCTGAAATTTAGTATATACTGTGGTGGTCATATAATTAAGAACGCTGATTTAAAGTGAAGATTTTTTTCAAACTAAGACGCAAAACTAATTGCGTGCAATTTTTTTATTTCTCTCGATATCGTAAAACTTTTCCATAATACCGCTGTATTCATTGATACAGATATTCATTGATATTGTTTCATGCCATCAAAGATAAGCCGCACAGCTGCCTATTGTAAGCGCAGCTTATTGTCCTCCCGGAATAAGGAACTCTTTTGTCTTTTGAATTTATAGTTAAGAAAAACATGCAATTGTCTTTTTACTTGTTTTATAACCATGATTAGCGTCGAATTAATCCTTATTGTTATTGTTTTCGACTTTGTGGACGTTCGCAGTTGTGCAAATTAATATTTCTTAGAAACTCAGTGTGCGCGGCCAATTTCTTTGTACTGTGTAGTTAGTATAAGACGATGCCCGAATGGAGGGGCGAGCAGTCAAGCGACGGCTACGAAACGAGTAAGACGTTTTCTAGTACTCTCGATTAGCGATATAGACGACGGACTTTGCGCGTATCGAACTGTATTGAATCGTGCAGTGTGAACTAGTTGCATCCAGTTTTATTTGTATTTGTTTTATACGTGTTTGTACAGTTCTAATAAATTCTATAGTAGTTCCAATGGCATTTTTAATTCGAGTCCTGTAGCTCGTAACAATGTGATTAACTAAAAATAAATAGACTAACTTTTTACACTACTCTACTCTAAACATAGTATTCCTATTTACTGGCTGGTCACGTAATTAAGAACGTTAAATAGTTTATACCTTTATCCAAATTTAAATAGAGAACACTCAGTCGATTTGTTACTGTTTGTATAATTTTGGCGCCATTTAGTGCTGTAAAAGATTAAAAGTGATTGCTTCTTATGAAAAAAAATGGGAAGAAATAAAAGTTGTGATAAATCTACAAGGGAAGTAATAACAAAACTTCGCCGGAAGAATTGGTCTTATAAAGAGATAGCCGACCATCTGCAATGTTCAAAAACGATGGTTTTCCACGCTGTAAAACATTTTGCTACGCATCAAACTACTTCGAATGTTCCGCGTGTACCTAAACAGAAAAAAACTACTCCTCGAGATGACCGAAACATCGTTCGTATGGCAAAACAAAATCCTTTTAAAGGGTCCAATGAGCTGAGAAAAGAATATTTTGGTGAAAAGAACCCTTCAGCAATCTCAGCACGCACTATTCGAAGACGTTTGGTAGAAGAAAAATTGCACGGTAGGACAGCAAGAAAGGCACCCATGTTGAAACTTTGCCACAGGCAAGCCCGGCTTGCATTTGCGAGAAAGTATGAAAACTGGACTGTGCGAAAGTGGAAAAATGTACTTTTTTCTGACGAGACGATAATAAACAGAGTATGTTCTGATGGAAAACGATATGTACGACGTCCCCCGAATACAGCATTCGACCCTAAGTACACGACAGTTACATTAAAGCACGGCGGTGGAAATGTGAAAATTGGGGGTGCTTTTCTGGACATGGTGTTGGACCTATAACGTTGATAGAAGGTAACATGGATCAGTTCCAATACAAAAATATACTGGAAGAAACAATGTTACCTTATGCTGAAGATGTTCTACCGGTTATTTGGACATTCCAGCATGACAATGATCCAAAGCACACTGCACGCACCGTAAAGGAATTTCTTACAGCGCAATAAAGAAAGAAAGAAAGAAAATAAAAACTTTATTCGAAGAAATAGCGACGTAATTACATTCGGTATACATTATTTAACACAGAGCATATTTTGAGAATTTGTACGCCGCATTTTCAGCGAACAAGGTTTGCACTCAGCATATTGCTGTGCCGGAATTATATCCGACACAACGCTGATTTTCAGTGCAAACCTGCCTTTAAGCGTAAGACCAAAACGACCCAAATTTGTTAATTAAATAATGAATAATAATAATAATTTATAAAACTAATAATTAATATTTAAATTTAATTAGTAAAAATAAATAAATACATTTGAATAAAACTAACAATAAGTACGTTACTTCTAATATATTTTATTTTCCCACTCTATATACTATATAGGCCGTGCACAAGACTGACTCGCGTTACAAGTATGTTGTCAGATAGTGATATGTGTATACTGTATACGAGTTTCTTGTTTATTGAAAGTAAAAGTATAAATAGCAATTTTCAGAGCGATAATTGTAGTGATTTTGGGTGAGAACTACTAATCCACGCTACATTTGCACTTCAATTTGCCTGTCTGTGTATGTAATTCTATTTGGATTCATATCAAGGTGAGACAGTAACTGAAACTACATTGTAATTATTTAAAGGCTTATCAATGCATATGTATGATCTTCTTTTTGTAAGGTGAGAAGATGTTTTTTATAGTGGAATTTAAATGAATTTATTGTTTTTAGGTCTCTAGTCAGTATCAGCAATCACTTTCTGTCTTAAACTTGCCAGCTAACAGCTCAGATCTAAACCCAATAGAGAATCTGTGGTTCGAAGTAAAGAAAAAGGTTTCAAATACACGGTGTGGGAATTTAAGAGAGCTGTATGACGTTTTTTTAGAAGAATGGAAATCTATTTCTCTTGCGAAATGTCAAAAATTAATAGAGTCAATGCCTCGCCGGTGTAAAGCAGTATTTAAAAGCCGTGGATATGCTATTAACTATTAATTTTAGTTAAAAATGTATTAAATTGCTTTTTAAATTTCTCGCGCTACATATTATTGTGATTTTATAAATGTGAGTGTCATACAAAACGATTCCCGAGCAGTTTAATAAATCGTTCTTAATTATTTGTCCAGCTTCAGTACTATTTGAATGTGTTACTTTGGTAAAATAAATAAAATGAGAAAAAAAATAGTTAGCGATTTTATTCTTTATTCCTAAGCCACGAGTTGCTTCTCAGAAGGTTCTCTCTCACATCTCTGTGTATGACACGATTTAAATAAAGAAACTTCTAGAACTTCAAGTCGTTCTTAATTATATGACCACAACTCTATGTAATTTTAATACCGAGGATGGACAAGAGATACTTTTCATTCCGCATTATGAGATAGATTTATGGTTATCCCAGACAGTAGGACAGGCTTTTTTTGTGATTTGTCGTTTTCGTTATTTTCAATTTTGGTCACTGGTCAATTATGGTCATTTCGCTCATTTAGATCGTTTTGGTCATTTTGATCATTTTCGACATTTTCGTCATTTCGTCATTTATGTAGTTTTCATAGACGTAAAGTAAAACTAGGACGGTTTGAAATAGAGGATGAAAGTTTGTATGAGACCAACCATTTCTCAAGTTTATAGCTATAAAAATTCGTCGTCTGTAAAAAAGGCGATAGTAACTCGATATGTCTATTTGATAAGCTTTCACGGAAAACTACTGGGAATACTGGATCGGTTTTGTTGTAATTTTGTTTAAATGTAGTTTTAATACCGAAAATGAACATAAATACTTTTCATGCCAGGAGATGGGATAGTTTGCGTTATTAAACGAAGTGAATCTTCCGTATGTAAATAGCAGTAACATAAAAGTTTAATACAATGTAACCTGTATTAACGCCTGCTCTTTAAACAAGAGGCACGTACTAGAGGTTGACCCGCGGCGCGGCCGCGGGGTATTACTCTAGTATTATAGATAATGCTTTTTGTATTTAGATACATTTAAGGTTTGTAATTATGCATACAATAATTATTTTGCCTCTGCTTCAATAATATTGAAAAACTAAATACTGCAAAAAAAAAATTACATTAAAAAAATAATTGTATCCAAACGAATAACATGATATCTTTTAAACAACATTATGAGATTGACAGAAGAAACGTAATCATTTCGATATAATTATTTATTTAATACTATAAAAAACTCTTTTGTAATGTTGCATTTTTTTAAGACACATTGAAGCAAAGTGACGATTTGTTTTGGTGAGCAATAAAGTGTTATTTATCTGTGAGCAGCGCGCGAAAAAGCACGGCCTCGGCGAAAGTCTTTTCTTCCGGTTGACGTCGTGCGCGGAGCGATGGCCCACGTATGGCCCCGTGGTGTTGCTGAACGAGCAGTACCGCATGCACCCGGCGATCGCCAACTACCCCAACAGGGCGTTCTACAACGGCCAGATCCAGACCGTGGCGCCCGCCAGGCCCAAGCTGAACGTACCGCCCTACGTCATCATCGGCATATCCAGCGGGGACAGAGGGCAAGGTACATAACATTCTAACCCAATGTAATCAAAAGAAATCACTTAAAATTTTTAATTAATTAAATAATCTCTTCCAGACAGCATTTGGATGGACAAGATTTTATTTAATAAAATGCTATATAATATTGTTATTTATTTAATTTATTTGGGTAATATGCATAATTAATATTTTTATAATACAAAATGAATACTTATTTTAGTTATGTTTCTTCAATAAATTATATATATATATATATAATTTTTATCTGTCTGCAACTTTGCGTTAAATAGACTACAAAATATATATATTAAGGTTTCTTGTAAGAGGTATTTCATCAATATTACAAAGAAATGTTTTTGAATAGGTTAAAAAAGTAAAGTTTGTTAATGAATGTAATATTTGAACTCAGGCCCGTCGGGAGCTAACGAGACTGAAGCGTGGGGCGTGACAAGGCTGGTTCTCGCTTTGAGCAAGATATTGCGACCCCTCAACTTGAATATGGCCGTCATCACTCCTTACAACGCGCACAAAGATCTCATCAAAAAGAATATCAGGAACTTGCAGGAGCCGTAAGTATACATAAGAGTTGTTAATATTTTATCTATTTTCTTACTATATTTATTTTGGTTATATAATAACCAGCCCACAACTGTCCCACTGCTGGGCTCGGGCCACCCACTGTAGGGGAACGGACAGTTTACCCACCACGCTTGTCCAAGGCGGCTTGGCAGGTTTGACACATCGGTTATCTCGATGTGCAGGTTGCGTCACGATGTTTTTTCCTTCACCGTTATTAGCAGATGGTAATTGTAACAATACGCACATTAGGTTAGAAAACGGCCTAAGTGGTGCATGCGTTCCGGCCAGGATCGAACCCGCGCCCTTTGAGTTTAGGACGCGTGCACAAGCTATTACGTTACAACGACTTATTTTGGTTAGCATTTTATAAATTCTATACAATAATTTAGTACAATACAAAATATTCAGGATGACATCTTTATTTAAGACAAGTCATAAATTATCAAACAATAAACATTCAAATAGGTTATATTGTACTTTTTTATTTTTATACTGTGGCTGTTCAATCAAATAAATTATTTCTGTAAGGGACGGCACTCGATATAAAGGTGAATCTGCCACGCGTATTTCATTGGTCGCAACCAGGTTTTTTTAAATATTTGTTAAAGATATTGACTGTGGCCGAATGCGCCTTATTTAAAGCGTTAAAAATAATGCCGTTATCGAATAGCCACATTAATGTTTACAAGTGCATACGTCTATATCTGACAATATTTAGCGTCAGTAACAATTAAAAACAATATCGCATTACACCCATCGCCACATCTGCGTAAACCGTCTTATATCTAGAACATTAACCCAACTAAACAAAGCCCCGCGATAAGATTTTTCTTGTTTCAAGTGCCTTGTTGATAACAATAATGAGCATTTGTAATCAATGATATTGTAACCAAAAATGATCCAGCACGATTTGAAAAAAGTGGTTACGGACAATGAGGCCCTAAAAAGATTCGAACATAAATGGAAACACGATATTTTGGATACACCGTATTTACGAATGAATAAAAGAGGTAACGAGCGCGCGATGTGGCGTCCGTCGTTGCACACTGTGTCCTCGTTCTGTGCAGATATCACTTTGCTGTCGTCACACATTTTAGAGTTTATAAGTTCTAGTTCGTCACTTCACTAGCCGATATACGAGAGAAGGTATACCGGCCGCGACGTGTTAACGCGAAGGACCAATGTACGGGACGCTACTTGACATAAATGTATCTGACGTGGGACACTTACAAAGGCAATAGATGGCGTTGTACAAAAATTTAAAAGTTTGACACGACGCACGCAAGAAATATCGGACACAATATATTATGCAAACAATATATTCAAATTCCCAACAATTAATGTAGGGCCTAAGCCTTCCAGGCCCCTTACAATGGAGGAGTATTCCCCCTCGCTCCTCCTCTGGCTCGTCTCCAAGTACATTCCTAAATGTCATCGTTGTGCGCAGGGGCAGCCCGAGCGTGGAGGTGAACAGCGTGGACGGGTTCCAGGGGCAGGAGCGCGACGTGGTGGTGGTGTCGGTGGCGCGCAGCCACGGCGTCGGCTTCCTCACCGACGCCGGCCGCATGAACGTGATGCTCACGCGCGCCAGGCACGCGCTCCTCGTCTGCCTCAACCCCAACGCCCTGCTCGTGTGTATAACTTGTTATTACCTAGCCCGCCCTTGCACTTTTCAATTTAGGACATTTTACTTCATCTATGGTAGAGTTATGTGATCTTTCGAGTTTTCACAAGAACTCCGTTGAATGGCGTCAGTTGAAGATCTACAATTCAGCTGAGCTAGACGAGGATTTATGCATCAGAATTGCCTGTATGGACTAAAATCCCTCTCCTACCATTGTGGCGGAATACTAACTTCTACTCATCTATAATAGAGATTTTGGCGGGAACTGAAGGGTGATTTTGTGGTGTACACAACATTTATTTTCTAAAATGTGTAATTATACTCTAAAATGGACAACATTAGAATATTTTTTGTTAAAAATCATCCCTTCCCCTTGGGTTGACGTTTGACATTCCTTTACAGAAATTGATCCTTACAAGCCTGATTATATTTTGATGCTTTTGGCTACAGTTGGCTTTTTTTTCAATATCAACCGATTCGATTCCTGGCTAGAGTAATTGATTTTTCATTTTTGAAAATCAAATGAAAAGTCAATTACTATTGATACCACTTAAGGTTTCGCACAAAATCAGCCTCGGCACTTCTTTTGATTATTTTTCGATAAATCCTTACAGTTTCGGATTTGGCCCACTTGGAAAATTCACCTATATAAAAATAACATAAACAAAGACATGGTCTTGCAAAAAAATATTGCATTTATCATTTCAAACGTTACAGAAAAACTACCAGTGGAGGACATTAATCGAAGATGCCCAAAAAAGGAAAGTTTACAGAGATTTCCCTAATAGACTGTGTCGCCCCAGTTCACCCGGTCGGCCGACGGGCGACGACGAGATAGAAGATATCCTAAAATTTTTACGATAAAGTTAGTATAGTATATAGTTGATGAAGGTGTCAGTCAAGCAACAAATGGCAACTTGAGTTGTTTTTATATTTTTTATTTGATATTCTATACATCTGTATGATTGATTTAGTTCATAATGCTCATATTAGACGGATTAACCAAATTAAATCGGTTTGTTTGAGAGGACACGACGGTATTCCATGACATTTAATGATTCAAGTTAATGTATATATCAATCTCTTTGGTTGATTTATCCAAATTGAAAGTCAGAAATGAACCGAATATTGGCTTAAGGTAAATGCTCCATTTCCGAGATATCCAAAATTTGATTATCTTTCCGAATATATTTGACATAAGGTAGAAGTTATTTTAAATCTAACTCCTATAGAGTTAATTTGAACTATCTGAAACATTGAAAAGATAGGTTTTGAAAGTGGTTTATCTAATTATCTCAGAAATCATTCAAGTGTTGAAATCCCTTGTGGAGGGTGTTTATATACAGATAAGCTTTACTATCAATAATTATATGTAATGAATATGATATGATTATAACTATTAGAACCCCGTGGTCGTTGTCGTACCAGTGTATATTTAATTTTGACGACCTCTGTGGTTGAGCGGTCTAAGTCTTTGGCGGCCTACCTCACTGCAACTCAGAGGCTCCAGGTTCGATTCCTGGTATGGTAAATTTCGGAAACGTTTTTTTTTCCGTTATTTATGCATATAGTCTGGGTGTCTGGGGTCGGCCCCAAAGTAGTCCGTTGTATATTACCGGTAACATAAGTGTAACTTACTTAATTTGAAGATTTACAATGTGTTTTTGCCTGCCGATTATAATGTTATAAAATATTATAATATTAATAGTCCGTAATATTTATGTAAATATAGAGAATGATACAGGTGCGCCATCTAGTGGCGAATTATAACAAAATGACAAGCAATTAAATGGTGTGTTATTATTCTGAGGTAATATACTAGTTGATGCGATGCAACAGCATCTATCAACGAATTAAAGAAATTAAACTTTCGCCGCGAAAAAGTGTGATTGCCCAGTGGCTAGCCGAGTTCTATGCACTACCTAAGGCTGCTTCTTTGGGACTGAGTGTGTTTTAATAGCATTCAGAGGAAACCTACAAACAGAGATCATCAATGTGCGAAATCTGCCAATCCGACTGGTAAAAATAGTGAAAAGTGCTGTTCTTTACTAAAAAAAATGTTTACAAAAACAATACTGATTTGAAACAAAAGGCAAAAAATATTTAGCCGACCTCTTTCTACAACATATTGAAGTCGGTGCGAAGTAAAACATAAAAATTCCTATATTTTGCGCACATTTGTTTTTGTGTTTTACTTCGCACCGACTTCAAGATGTTATGGAAAGAAGTCGGTTAAATATTCATTCCCATTTGCCTCGGTTTGTTTGTAGGTCAAGTGTATATTTATGAAAATGGCTGTCTAAAAATATAGAGCTATGTTTCCTATTACGCGATTTTCATTCTTAGTATTCTTCCATATATAAAATATATTAATATGCTAGTAAAATTGTATACATTATTTTTTCTTCGAAGATCAGTCATTTTTGCATAGCAATAGAGAATTTTAAACAGAAACTAACCTCGTACTTATTGCACAGTCTGTCTGTAATGCAAAGAGTTCTGCATGATGTCTGTTCTGCCTTCATAATTAAGGTTTATTTTTATTATTCTTTTTACTCCCCACAAGCGAGACACAACTAATGAAAATAATATGTCGTTATTATGATAGTTTGCCACCTACTGATACTCGCTGTGAGCAATGTAAACAACCAATGAAATTTATAGGTACGCCATTCAAGCATAGACTAGAATAGACTGTCTCCTCATATAGGCTCTATGGCATGAGTAACAAGAAAATACACTCGCATGTAGGCTATATCGAGTAATGAAAATAAACTAACAAGTGCTGTTGTAACCTTTCAATGGGACGCCACTGGTTTAATGAGAAAGGATTTTATTCTAATTAATGTTTTGATAAAGTCAATAGGGTGCCAACGATAGCATAGTTTACCCTATAACCTTTTAGTTTGAAACACGATATGTAGTGCCATCATAATGTCAATGCTGTAATCAATCAAAGTATAATAAGATAAAATCTATACATTTTAATGATTTTTGCGACAGTACAAGTTAAATAAATATCAAAAGGACAAGATGAATACTTATTTATTTATATGTGGCGCTTTTTGTTTTCTCCCTTTTATAACGATAAAGAAAATCGGGTTGCGTAACTCTTTGGCAGCGATGGAACTTATAGCCTCCTAGCGGCCACGGTCTTTAAAACTACTTCAATGAAATAGTGAATAAAGCCCAGCATCAAATCCAATTTCACCTAATAAACGCACAGGGTACTATTTTAAGTACCCTAACTTTAAGTATTGCTGCTAATTTCAGTTTATCGCCTTTCTATAAAGTAGTGTATCCAAACACATGTATGAGGTTTTTGTTTCTTTGTGACCAAGCAACAGTGCCAACAAAAACAAAATAAATTTGTCTTTCTTGACTTAACATTGAACATCGTCGAGTGTGAAAATTAATCTTAATTTATTCATGAAATCTTTACGGTTTGTGTTAGTTGATATTCTTATCAAAAATAGGTGCTTATATTTTAATTTTTGCTGTTTACATATTAGGTTGGGGAAAAAGTTTCTTCGCATTTTATATAAAAATTCAAGTTTTTTTTATAAAGTTTATTTACATTTGACTAAAGTATGTAGGTGTCATTTTGTTGGATAACTTTTTGCCATCTTGTAGGTAGGGACGAGATCCCATTGCTATAAAAATTTTGGGCCCTCTGATCAAAAAACTTCGACAAGTGGTTTTGGCAGTCCTCTCGTGATTTTAACCTGACACTGCCTAAGGAATTCTGCAGAGACCGAAACAGGTGAAAATCTGAAGGTGCAAGGTCAGGACTATACGGCGGATGCATTAACACCTCCCAGCCAAACTCTCGTAATTTTTGCTGAGTGGCTAAAGATGTGTGAGGTCTAGCGTTATCATGGTGAAAAACCACACCCCTTCTGTTGATTAATTCCGCCCGCTTTCTCTCAACTTTTTGCTTTAATCTCATCAGTTGTTCGCAGTACAGTTCAGAATCGATGGTCCTGCCTGGCGGTAACAGCTCATAATGAATAATGCCCTTCCAATCCCACCATACACACAGCATCACCTTGTTGCGAGTTAACTCGGGTTTCGCCACAGTCTGTGAAGCCTGACCGGCCTTTGCCCACGATCTTTTTCGCACGTTCTTGTCGTACATGATCCACTTATCATCACCAGTTATCAGCTTCTTCAAAAATGGTTCGGTTTCATTACGTGGTAATAAAGAATCACAAATGAGTACACGGTTCATTAGGTTTCTTTCAGTGAGCTCATGAGGCACCCAAATATTGAGCTTTTTTGTGTACCCAGCTTTTTTCAAATGCGCCAAAACCGTTTTGTGGTCAATTCCCAGTTCTCCAGCTACATCATAACTACTAATATGCCGATATTGCTCCACTTTTTCAAAAATGGCATCAATTTTGTTCGTAACAGGGCGACCAGAGCGACGTGCATCTTTGATATCAAAATTTCCGGATTGAAAACGCTTAAACCAAATTTGCGCTACTCTCACAGATACTGCATTAAGTCCATAAACATCACAATTTTTTTTCGCGGCTTGTGTTGCATTTTTACCTTTTTTATAGTAAAATTTTAAAATGTATCGAATTTCTTCATTAGATTCACTCATTTTAACAATAAGAAAAACAAATGAAAATCACACATTTTCCTAATTTGAATTTGTAATTGTCTTCTTTAAAATTAAAACTTTTAATGATACCAAAACCAGCCAGATACAAATGGTATAGCCAAAGAGATCTTATTACAAGTTCATACATAGTATATGCGAAAAGACTTTTTCCCCAACCTATTAAAAACTTTATATGGATCTGAGATATAGTGAAAATTATCATACTTCACAATTGAAGACCTATTAATAGACCTTTGGGTTAATAAGGACTATCATGATTGTTTCAAATGTTTTGAATAAATACTAATAAAATAAATGTTTCAATTAATTTTAAAGGAATTTTTTATTTGTTAAGGTTATTAAATTTGTTTTTAAGTTTAATTTCATATTTGATATTTTCGAAGGTATTTGAAAAAAATTGATGTCGTAAGAAGTTTGTTTTAAGTTTGGTGTTTTTGTACCAAAGGTCTACCCGTTTGGTAGTCAATTTTTATGCTTTTTTCCTTCTCCTCGTGCACAGGATACAAAAAACATACTTGTGAGATTATTATAAGGTACGATTTTTAAAGTTCAAAGTCTTGGGTCTTCGCCATGTAAACCTTTTTTAAGGACTTTGGGCGTTTAGGTCAAGAAAGCCTTGCAAAACCTGGGCGTTAGGAGGATAGAGTAATTATGTCCGTCCATTCGTCTATCTATGAAGGTTATAGGGGTGGTAGAGGAATTTTACAGAAACACGTAAGCTACACTACAAATTGCTGAAATAAAATACCGGAAAAATAAAATTACGGCTGGCCGCCACGGAACTGATAAATAAAAACTAGTTCAGTGAATTTGGGTGTGATAGAAAAGTCTTCTTGATAACTCCGTGACATTCTTAACAACTTTTTATTTAAATCAATAAACTGAGAGATCCCCTGTAACTTGAACTACCTACTCAGAAAAAAATCTGGATGGTAAATCTTAAAATTTGTAGACTTTCAAAGAAAATCGATTTAAATAAACAACAATAGGTTAAGTTTTATAAACATGAAGTATTTTTTATTGTTTTTTTTAAAATTCCTTGGCCAGTTGACAAAATCGGAGATGTTCGTCATTCACTGTGTGGTATGACGCGCATTTCAGTTATTAGACAGACAAATGACGGCCTGATCATTTGAATATAGTGTATAAACCAATAAGAAATAAGTTTACCCCAGTCTTTGTTATTGTGATTAATGTAATAATGATGTTAGTTTTAGTTGCAATTTAAAAAAAATGTTTTTTAATACTAAACATGTATTTTCTTTTAACCCGGATTTAAGTATAAATATACATATTAGGTAGTTATATAAATGTTTCGTTGAAGTGTGGTATAGTTTTTCTTTATTAAAATGCAAGGGCATAGATATGTGGTGCCCTCTAGAGAGATAGGATTTACAAGCATTTTCAGTGTTAAAATTTTTACTAGTTATTCCTACTGTTTATCTTCAATCAACAGTCTTACTAAAACATGAATTTGGTATATCTACAGCTCATATTATTCAACCTGCGGCCCACCGAGCTTTTGTGAGTGGACTGCCTGGCATTCAACATGATTGTTGTATTAGATTTGGTAACATCTCTGATGTTGAAAATGGCCAAAAACGACATAACTACTGTCCATCAAGTGGAGGCCTTCCATACATTACAATCCGGATTTTTGCAATGAATTACTGTATAAAGGTGTTTTTGTGTCTTAGACAACTTAAGCCACATCTAAAGTTAGACATTACAGTAGAAAATGTTTTATATTATCTAAATTGTAGACACTATTTAACTAAAATGTTGTCCATATATTTATCTTGTAAGAAAAAGTAAGGTATATGTGGTCCTTATAAAAAAAAGATTAAGTATGGTAGGTCTACACAGAGTCGCAGTCGTACCAACTTTAATAACATTGGCATAGATGCCAACAATATCCATCGAGGCGGTGAGGCCCGTCCTGCCGGAATGGATTGGACGAACACACGGCACCCTGACGTTCAGGCTGACGCAGGTCCTCTCGGGGCACGGTTGCTTCGGGAGGTACCTGTGTCGCCTGGGCCGCGAGTCAACGTCAGGGTGCCATCATTGCGACACAGGCGACGAGGATACGGCGCTGCATACCCTGCAGGAATGTCCTGCATGGATGGAGCAGCGCCGAGACCTCGTCGCCCACACCGGACTGGACCTTTCGGTCCCGGCCGTGGTTCGCACCATGGTCGGGAGCCGCACCGGATGGGACGCCGTCTCCTCCTTTTGCGAGCACGTTATGTTTGCGAAGGAGGAGGCGGAACGGGAGCGTGAGCGGACGTCCTTGCTCCGCTCCCGCCAGAGGAGGACGCGCCGACGCCGGAGGTCGGAACTCGACCTTCGGCCACCGTAAGCGGGCGGCGCGGGTGGGGCCCCTTGGGGTATAGGGGTTCTCACTCACCCGCACATGCCGTCGAGATGAGAGCGCGAGTGTTTCGCGCGCGCTCATTCCTCCCGTGGGGCGCGTTACAGACCGCCCCACGCACGGACTAAAAACGGACGTCGCCGGGGGGGTAGTCCCCCCGGCATTGAAGAGGCCAAGTGAGCATGGCCCACGCCTGCCAGGGCACAGCGGAGCTGGGAATCCCATTCCCGTAGCCCTGGCATAAGGCGCAGGACGGAACACCCAGAGGTTTTAGTGGGTATCCCTAACTGGGCACCGGTTCTGACCGGGCACGCTAGTGCCACCCCCGATCTGGCGAATCCCACACTCTCACATCGGGTCGCGAACATCCCCCAGGATTCTGTGCCTGTTGCGGCTTAGTCCTCAAATGGAATTCCCCTGGCCAAAAAAAAATAATATGCCAACAATATCAGCATCCTATATATGAATAACTAATACTTTCTTGGATATAAAGGCATTTATAGAAAAACCTAGGAACAATTTTATATATTAGTATTCTATAAATGTGTCTGGATTGGATATGTATGTATTTTTAAATCGTACATTCCTTATCTTTGTTCTGCTCCACCTACATCGCCAGATTTCTTTTAAGCTACAACCAATTCCTTACCGTGATTTAAAAATCAGGTTCAGAAGCATTACTTTTCTATCGTGTATGATAATTCCTAATGCTATTATATAAGTATATGTGTGTTTGTGTTGTCATATCTATATATACGTGTGTGTGTATGTATATATATTTTTTTTTTTTGTACTTATATGTGCTGTTTATTTATCATTCATCATTATTTATCAACTGCACCACCGTCGGTATTAAAAATCTATCTATCCCTGCCAAGGGTTGCCTGGAAGATATCGCTTCTTAGCGTTAAGGCCGCCCGTTGTGCCACCTTTTATCTTTTTCTACTTGTTTGTTTATGCTTTGGTGTACAATAAAGAATTATCTATACTACTATGAAATAGTAGATTGTATCACAAGGAACCAAAATAATGCATTGATGGCGAGAGCGATTGTTTGAATCCAGAACGAAGCGAAGGACCCTAAAGTAGAATCCTAAACGTAGCGAGGGATTCAAAGTACATCGCTCAAGGTTAAATAATTTCAGTACCGTGTGGTACACTCTGCATTTCATTCCCTCTATAAGAAAAATAAATAAGAGATGCGTTTAGTAGTGAAGAATATGATTATTTTTTTTTATTTGGCCAATGCCGTCCACAGACGCGTTTTTATTAGCGTTCAAACTTTTTAATTAAAATAATGTTCCAAAAAGTCATTTTGTCACTGTTATTAAATGCGCCGAAATGAACCGATTTTGGTCGCACTTATCGAGGAACCCTTCGCATTTTTTCGAATAAATGAGATGAAAAATATAACTACTATCATTAGACTTTTATGTAATTGTTTTTGAACTCTAATGTCGTGGTATGTGACATAAACCAATTTTGGTAAAGGGAGAGGTTATATTAGTTTCTATTTAACACCTTTTTTAATACTCACTTAGTTGGTCTTTTAAATAAAAATATGATTGTGCACATAATTCTTATAATTCTCGTTGTATATTACACAGGAACCCGTCATATGAGAGTTCGACTCGTACATGGTTACTAGTTAATATATTGCAGAAGTTTCAATAATATTTAATGGCCTTGTTATTTAAAAGTCAACTGTACAGTTTAATTACATAATACTACTTCAAGAGCTTCAAACGGTATACAAATTACAAGTCTTCTTAAACATTACAAAATGAAGCCATTGCTGATAACAAATAAATGTATTATATAACCGAAGCACTTGCTAAAACCCTTATTACACTACACTATTTTAGGGACCTAGTACAGAGGGTGAGCTTGGCCCTAACTAATGAGTCCTACTCTTAAAAAAAAAGAGTAACAAAAGATTATTTATTACACCACCCTGATTTAGAGAGAGGCAAATCAGCGTAGTGTAATAACCTAAAATCGATCGCTACGTTGTATTTCGAATATTGAAAGCACTCCTTTATATTGATATACTTGGGGTTTCTAAATATTAGGAACCATTCTTTTATTGACCGTAGTCACTTGACTTACCATCGGTTGAATTTTAACATTACTTATATGGAGTTTATGTCAAATTTTAACCAAGAATACGGAAAATAAATGATTGGTAAGATATAGGAACAGGCTGTAAAACCCCTTACTGTTGGTGGACAATTGACATTACTTGTATGGAGTTTGGAGTTTATGCTAAATTTTAACCTGTGTAAGGTATAATGAATGGCTAAGATATAAAAACCAGCCTTCAGTGGTTCAAATAACCACTAAATACGTTTGTTGCACCGATTATAGTTTATTAAGAGGATCCAGCTTTACCTACTTCTTTTTTACTATAGATGGCGTTGTTATAAACTATAAATTTGCTTTAGTAAATACTAGACTTTGCCACACCGTGTCAAAACCTAGGCAGTAGCTTTATTTTACTTAGATATAAACTTATTTCCGTTTTTTACATATCTATAATATAAAATTCTAAATATGCCGTGTCTGTACACTGAAGCTATTTAAAAAATAAACAACGGGAATAGATTATAAACGACGGACAACACTGCATTGCGGGTATATTTTTTCTGTCTATTTGTTCAGGATTCACGTATAAACTACTAGGCTATTTCGATGCGGTTTTCACTGATCGGACAGCAATACTTTGACTTAAACTTTGCACAACTTTTATCCCGGAAATCCCACACGGGAATTTTTCTGGGAATGATTTAAAATGGCCCCATTAAAAAAAATCGAATTCCAGAGTGATTTTTTTACTGATCGATAACAAATTTAATGTAATAAAATTTGTGATATTTTTTATCCCCGGAATCTCGCGGGAATTTTCTCTGGAACAATTTGTAATTGTTCGCGTGCATAAAACATTGCTTATTCCGACACAGTTTTCACTAAAACGATAGCTGCGGTACTTTATGTCCCGGGAATCTCGCGGGAATTTCAAGTCAAATGTGGACGAAGTCGCGGGCATATCCTAGAAATTACATATAATAATAACAAAGAAACTAAGTCCATATATAATAGTCTACACAACTGCCCAGCAAAACAGAGGCGAACCGAACCCAGCTTGATTTGAAGTAATAAAATGAATGAAATGTTGTTTATGACAACGTAGATATTTTGTAGTGAAAAAACGCGATTACACTGCCATCTATTTTGTCAATCCGTCTATTCTAAGGAAACTACTTCATTTATCGGGATAAAATGTATCCTAAGCGTTAAATCGGGTTATAAGCCAGCACTATGTCTAATTTCATTCATATGTGTTCAGTAGTTCCCAAACAGATGCGTTCGCATCTTTTTCGCTATTTCGTCTATCCCACGGAAACGACGTTATTTATCGGGATAAAAAGCATCTTAACTTACGCCCCAGAATATAAACTAGCTCTATGTCGAGTTTCATTTAAATCCGTTCAGTAATTTTCACGTGATGATCTGACAGTCAAATAGACAAAAATTGTACAAACTCGAACCATTTAACAGATTTATTATAGTATAGATAGATTTTAGCTAAATCCTGCACTGAACTTAATACATCAGCGAAAGCGAGCCTATACATATTCGGTTTCTTTATTTAACTCCAATCCCATTAAAAAAGTTAATTTACTGACCACAACGACATTTACGTCAAGCAGGGATCCCCTTAATATGCATTTTAGTATATATACAACTAGTAATTATCATTTACAAGTGATGATACATATTGCTTGATCATTTTTATAATTTTAAACAGTTATATTCCTACCCACATTAAACAAGAATGTAAAGTCGTTGACCCAACATGGGCATTTATTTATATTGCCAATATCAGAAAAAAATGTGTGATTTAAGGTTTAACAGTGAAACTAAATCAATTTATATTTAATTACTTTATACAATGTTATCGCTCTATAAACACATATTTAAAATAAAAACGAACCCAACACACACTTTATCCGTTATGTAAATAATTTTAACAAAATTTATATTTAATACTTACAATTGTGGCTCGTTAATATTAATAATATCGAAAAATTAAAATTTTAGAACTCAACATTATCGTTCTCTCATGTCAAACAAATTATAAAGTAATCTACTTTCGCTAACTATAAATAGTAAAAATAATGCCTTATAGCCTAAGTACTGTCATACTACAGGTGTCTTTCGCTTAACCGGTGTTGGGATATTGAAATTGCATGCATTGGCAGTAAATACACTGCATCTATAATAATCAATTAAATACATTCTTCTTAATACCCAACAATAGAAACACGCATCTTTAGCGTGTCGAGCATATAGCTAGTAGTATATAAAGGATTTTTTATCTTTATAAAATATATAATGACACCATATCGTACTTTACTATCAATGAAGCTTTCATACATCTTCCATTGCTTTATTGCTTACTTGCATTCATTACAAAATAAATTAAAGTATAGAAACCGGTAGTGGACGTTCCTCCAAATATGGAGAAACAAAATATATAGACTAGATAGAAATTCTTTTTACAACCTGGAAGCAAAATATATATATATATATATATTAAATGTTTACTCTTTCCTCTCTCTGCGTAAGACAGAGGTTTTTGCGCTCTTATATAATTTTTTTCTTTCACTTCGCTTTGTCACTAACTCCAATAAAATATGTATTGGAGTCTATTTCTTTATATTTACGCTAATATTTTCAAGTATCTATGTATATATATTACTTTATAGTATTATGAGTTGATGACAGACAAAGGAGTTTAAACACCGGTGTCAATGTCACAGTACTGAGACAATGATAATTTAGATGGGAAAAGTTTTGGCGCTAGAACCGTAATCGTAAAAAAACAATAGATAATGTGTTTTTGTACATCCATTACCGGTGCCTTTACCTTACTCCCAGGAATAAACTAGTCGGTGTTTATTTAAACAATATGTTTAAATAAACACCGATTATACTATTAATGATAAAAAAATGCAGCAAGTCAAAACGACCACTTTTGCAAAATAGTTGTTACATACCAATGTTAAACAAGTTGTGGTAGCATAATGGTTAGCGGACGCGTCCTAAACTCAAAGGGCGCAGGTTCGAATCCTGGCCGGAACGCATGCACCACTTAGACACTTTTCTGACCTAATGTGCATATTCTTACATTTACCACGTGCTAACAATGGTAAAGGAAAAGACTGTGATGAAACCGGCACATCGATATAACCGATGTGACAAACCGACAAAGCCGCCTTAGACAAGCGTGTTGGGTATACTGTCCATTCGCCCTATATTTGGAAGGCCCGAGCCCAGCAGTGGGACTTTTATGGGCTGTTTTATATATAATATAATAATAATCACATCAAATCACTCAAAAATGTAAAGTTTTAATAAGATTTGTTTCAATTTCACATGTAAACAGAGTATCAGAACCAAGTCAATTACATACGTAAAATTTAAATGAATATGTTTGATACTAGTGACAGCAATGGAACTATATATAAGTAATCATCTTAGCATCGTTAGAAACCTTTAGAAGCAGCCGATTAAGTTGAATAACATTTTACATCTGAAATATAAATATTAACAATTGACAGGTTAACAATGTGATTTTGCAGAAGTGCTAGTTTTAAATCAAGCGAAACTTAGAATGCATATAATCTTATTTTACATTACACTATATTTCATTGTAATTATTGCATGTTATTTTAGAGGTTCACGGCGGTTACGCAAAATTGCATGAGATGGAGGGGGTGACAGGGAAAATACCGAAACGCCTATATATTTTTGTAATTATTTAGTGATGTTTTATGTTAACCCTGATTGACTAAATATGTCGATAAGTGACACCAGGAAAACATTAATACAAAATCTATGTGAAGGTAGAAAATTATTGCGTAAAACAGATATTTCCACTAATAAAATTTCATAAATTGATTGTATCACTTATAAAGTGATATAAGGAAATGAAAACTACCTTGTAATTATACCTATGAAAAATAATTTTAACTCTTATAACAATATTTTAATAAATTTGTAAGCTACAAATGTGGCAACATATAATATATATATAATGATCGTAATTTATATAACATCATATTTTAAATTATTTTGACTTTAACAAGCAGTTGAGCCTTCTATACGTCTTCACTCTCATTAACATAATCTGTATGCCACGGAAACTATCATTTCATCCCATGATAGTAAGTATCCTACGTTCGTCTCCTATATAATTATGTTATAAATTAACCAACAGCTTACATACACCAAATATATTTTTATAGTTACCATAATTTTAAGTAGTAACATGTTACTATTTATAAGAGTGATTCAATGGATTTATGAAATTTTGTTAGTCTTTTAATAGAACTGAATACCTTAACAGACAACCCCCAGCACCCATCCACAATGCTCACATATTATATGCTATAGTCCATATGTTATCTATTTATAAACACAGCTAAAGTAAACTGTCAAGTTGGCCACTGTCAATGATGCCTCGGGTAATGGTGCCCATTACTGTATCTGAAAGGAAAAGTTTTATTTATCAAAAAAATTATTTTTAAGGTTCCATAGCCAAAGAAGTCGGTGGGTGGTCAATACCACTACACAACTCTTCATTATGTGTGGTCTAGTATTTATTTGGTTGATTTTTACTACTTACTAATTTTGTAGCAGTTAAAGTGATTAAAATATTCATTACACCTTCTTTATTTTCTTACTAAGTGATGTGAAAAACATACTAAATGAGTAAATAACAAAACAAAGTTTAACCAGAAAGGGTATAGCAGGGTTTATAAGTAAAAACTGCCCCGCGGCGTTTTCTACTTTTACTATGGGGATCGTTTTGTTATCAAATAAAAATAATTCACTCAAATTTTCAGCTTTTTATCTTATTAAGTATCTTTCCAGTTTCTTTGAAAAACCTATTTTTCCATATATTTTTTTTCAACAGTAAAATACAATTTAACTCATGGGAATTTTTTGCCAATACTTGGGAGCAAAAGGCATGAAACAATATTTTTGTTGTAATTCCTGGATGAAAAGCTGATTTAAAAAAATAAAATAGAAATATTTTTTTCTTGAGTTTTTGAAAACTATCTATCACCAATTTTTTCTCAGAATATGTTTTACGATGTACTGATGAATTTTTGAACTACTCATGAATTTTTTCAAAAATTTTACCCTAACACTCAAGGAGGAAAACAAGCTCTGTTGGTGGCTGAAAGAAAGGTCCTAAGAAAGAACCTGGGTCCGACACGAGGAAGCGATGGCAACTGGCGGGCCCGAAAGAATCTGAAATCGAAGAGCTGGTGGATGCACCCAATATCATAGGCGAGACCAAGGCACATCGCTTGCGCTGACTTGGCCATCTACATAAAATGGGGGAGGACCACGCGGTGAAAAGAGCCTTTCTGGGCAGACCAACGGGACGGCGACCAGTTGGTCGGTGAAACCTTAACAGACAGATCGAGTTACTATCGCATTTTTTTATAGATGATGAATTATTATATCTTCTAAACTTGAGAAATGATGGTTCTCCTATACAATCTTTCATCCTCCACTTCAACCCGTTCTAGTATTATTTCTCTGTCCCACGTGCATCCATCTGCATACAAAAATGATAAAAAAGCCAAAAATTACCGTTTTATCCGTGCAGGAACAGAGAAAGAACACAATTTCCTGCAGTCGGGCGGCCTGTCGTAAGAGGCGACAAAACAACCCACAGCCAGGTGGCAGGACATTTGCACGATTGGATGGCTACCACCCTGGTCTAAAGTATATCGCCATAACAACCTTGAGTTGTGTGTGTGTGTGGCATTAGTGACCAGGTTCCAGTGTCCCTTAAGAGAGCAGCAGAGCATTTGTAGCATCTTTGGTGTTGCAAATGTCCATAGACGATGGTAACTGCTTTCTATCAAGTGGGCCGTCTGCCTGTCTGCTGAACTCATGCAATAAAAAAATGACCAAAATTGCCAGTGACCCAAATCTCAAAAATGACCAAAATAGCTAAAATGACCAAAAATACCAAAATGTACAAATTATCCAAAATGACAAATCAATCATCATCAATCAAAATTTCTGGGATAACCTTTACATAAATCTATCCCAGTGTCCGGGATAAAAAGTATCCCTTGTCCCCACCCTCGACATTAAAATTACATATATACCAAATTTCAGCCAAATATCGGTCCAGTAGTTTTTTCGTAAAAGCATAACAAACAAAAAGACAAATAGAAAGAAAGAAAGAAAAAAAGAAAAACTTTATTCGATGAAATAGCGGCGTAATTATAAATATATTTTTATCCCGAAAATACGGTTTACACAAAAGGTATTTAAGATGCCTTGCATAAGGTGGTCAGTCTCCCATGTTATTTAGCAGTGTATTTATGCCGTTGGTAAAACAGCCACAAGTGTGTTCCGTACCACGCTGCGATCCATTTTTTGGAACAAACACACGAAATTTAGCTTTAATGCTAGTTATTTTTTGCGTAAAAAGGAGTAGTTGGCTAATGTTAACTTGTCATTTGAAATTTCGTTAGTTTGGTTAAGTTTGTTCCGGATTTTTTGGCAGCAACCTGAAGAGTGATTTTTTGCTGTGCCCTTTCATTTTCAAATAATAAATTAATACTGGTTAAAAGTGAACAATACTTGTAGAATATTGATGAATAACGTAGAATTGTGCATTTGTGTTGAAAATCACAACTATTTAGTGAAATCAAAGATCTACGATTTGGTAAATATACAAATCATAAAGACCAATAAATATTTTACTAGAAAATTAGTTTTCTCCACTATGAACACCGGGTCTGGAATTATACTTTGAAATTTTATTATAATTTATATTAATTCTGTATTCTTTTAATTTGAAATAAGGTATACCTGGCATATCTACACACATTCCCAATATTATTCCCGTATTATCACATATTCGACGGAATCCAAATCAAAGTGCAAATTCATCTTAAGAATTAAAATAATTATATCAGAAAATTTCGACCAAAGATATTTGAATTCTATAGTGTCGACGCTGTACTAACCCCCGGTTTCTATATTTTACCGACGGTTGTCTGTAATAATAACTGATTGATTTTGAAGCTACCAATAACCGATGGTTCAGAGGGCTATACAAGCGTTTCACAAGCTCATTGTCAGTTAGAAATACTGTCGATTATCAGTAACTAATTCCCTTCCAAGCGTTTTGCTAATGCTACGTAGTTGTGGTCGTAGTATACGCAACTTAATTCAATGAGTTGAGGTATAGGTACAAAATAAATACATTTTCAAAACAAGAGATCTTATGGGATATACGATTGTCAATAAAAATAAAGATTTCAATCAATCTGCTTTAAAAATACTTACAATTACAGAGCCATTTTATATGAATGTTGCATGAACAAAACGCAGTAATGTAAACAACATATAAACTTTTTAAATAATGATTGTTCCAATGTCATTGGATTTGTTGTAAAAAAAGAAGAGTGTTGTCACAAGAAACAGATTTTTGGTTGTCGATCGCAATTTTTTTTAAATAATTTAAGGCTAAAAACAACGGTTTTTGTGGTTCCAGAGTCAAATGACGTAAACTTTGTGGGAACCTTGTCCGATTTTTTGTTTTCATTCAATTGTTTTAGGGAACTTTTTGTAACGCGACCGTTACACACAGATGGATTTAATGTGTTATTTGAAGCGATGTTGCAATTTATTGTTAATGACGTTAAATGTTGGCAGTTAGTACGTACTAATACGTTATCTATTAATGTTATAATTATTCAGTGTTATTTTTAACGCTATATTGAAGACGCATTAGGTCACAATCGATAACTATAACATTATCGCAGGTGAAGCTCAAGAATAACAAAAAACTGTAGTCTAATTAATGACTTTGGAACCTTTGACCTTATTATTAGAAAGGGGGCATTAACCATATAAGTTTTATCTATGCTGGCAACAACTGAGAACTGAGAACTTTGTTGTTATAAATATTGTCGACTAAAATTACGAAAACGACATCACAAAAAACAAAACCTATCCTACATTCTGGGATAAACTTTACATAAATCTATCCCAAACTCTATCTCTTTTCCGGAATGAAAAGTATCCTGTCTCTCCTAGATATTGAACTTACTTATATACCAAGTTTTATCCAAATCGGTCCAATAGTTTTCCGTGAAAGCATTACAGGAAAACAGAAAAATATACTTTTGTCCCCGAAAGTATCCCATTTTTGGGGATAAAAATTATTCTATGTTCATCCTCGGCATTAAAAAGTATATATACCGAGTTTCAACCAAATTCGTGCAGAAGTTTTTCCGTGAAAGGGTAACAGACAGACAGACAAAGTTACTTTCGCATTTATAATATTAATAGGGATGAATAGTGAAGCAATACTGGAATTGGAATTAGAACTATTAAAGGCAGAAATAGCAAATTTGAAAGATATAAATAAGAATTAAATCGAAGTTAAAAGAAGAAGTAAAAAATTAGAGTTTAATTTAATTTAAAATCACCTATTTATAATGACAAATAAACTGGCAACCTCGACAAACAAATAAAACTGGCCGAAATCGGGTGGTAATAAAATTCCTACGAATAGTAGTGTTGACAACCAGCGGTTATAATATAGAAACACTTCATCTGTCGTTTCCATACAAAAAGTCTACCCGATCGGTTAGAAAATCCCTCCCATCGGTAGTTGGTAATTTCATGAGTAACTAGCTACGAACAGTTCATTATAAAAACATCAGTAGAGTTACCAGGCGGTAATATTCTAACCGTCGGTATCAAAAACGAATCGTTTTTGTAATATTGAAACCGGGCATACATGAACTAGCTTCAGGTAAAATCCAAACACATCTAGCAGTTCTATTGTTCAAAACAGAATGCGAATCTATTTTTGTCCTTAAATGCATTTAGGGCAGTTAAATACTCAGTTTTGGGTGATTAACTTTGACAGTTCTTTAAACATATTAAGCGACACATTTTGCGTTGTGCAAGACGCTAATTGTATTTAAGGGTCCCAAATTTGTTTAGTGTGTCTTAAATAAATTTAAGCAACGTTATGCAAGCGGCCCTTAGTGTATTTTTATTGTATTTAAAGATCTTTTAAGTATTTATTAAATAAGAAAAGATCTTTTGAGTATTGTTTAAAGGCAGGTTTAAGGCTTCAGTTCCAAGGAACTCCTTGGAACTGAAGCCTTAAACCTGCCTTTAAACCCCTTACCACATCCAAGAGTATTGGGATCCTCGGTGTTGAAATCGCGAATGGTGTGCAGTTCAGAGGGCCATCTTGAAGGCAAGGCAAAACTTGCCTCCAAGAAGCTGGGAGTGCTAAACCGGTTCAAGCAGTACTTCACACCGCGGCAACAACTTGTGCTTTACAAAGCCCAGGTGAGGCCGCATATGGAGTACTGCTCACACCTTTGGGCTGCAGCACCTGCCTACCAGCTTAATCCCCTGCACTGTATTCAACGTCAAGCTGTTCGCGTTGTTGATGATCCCATACTCACAGACCGTCTAGGTACGCTTGGCCTTAGGATAGACTTCACGTCTCTCTGCGTATTCTACAGACTGTACAACGGGGAGTGTTCCGAGGAACTGTTTAAAATGGTGCCTTCGTCCTCTTTCTATCATCGCACCGCTCGCCATCGATTGGGAGTTCATCCCCACTTCCTCGAGCCGCTCTTCGCTCATGGACGCAACGGTTCTGTAACACGTTTCTCCGCGTACCGTGGGGATTTGGAATGTGCTCCCAGCCGAGGTTTTTCCACAGCGCTACGATATGGAGTTTTTTAAAAAGGGTGTCATAAAATTTCTTCGAGGCCGGCAGCGCGTTGGTAACATATCTGGTGTTGCAAACGTCCATAAGCAACGGTAACCGCTTTCCATTAGGTAGGCCGTCAGCCTGTCTGCTGTACTCCAGCTATATAAAAAAAAGGAGTTCTAAATCTTCATTTAAGTAACACACAATTCGTGATATCAGCTGCTGTCAATAATATTTGAGTAAATAGAATCTTTTAATATTGATGTTTATTTTACAGAAAACAAGACAAAATGGCTCAGCCCTTATGGAGCTCATAAACCAGAAACATGCAGAAATTTAAAGATATTTTTATATGAATAAATATATAAAAATCTGTATTTTAATTACCTGTTAAACCTTTTGTACTTGTTATTGTGATGTTTGAAATGGTGAGATGCACGTCTTTCGTTGCGGTATTTGAAATTATTACCCCAATGTGGCTTGTTTTGTTTCTCCTGTAAAAAATCAACAACTTTGATAAGGTTTTAAAAGAGGCTTGCCCCCCAACCTTGCTTGTCATGCGGGCGATAATAAAGTTTAAAATACAACATAATAGCTGAGCCTAAGATATCCTATCTGGTTTTTTTTTAATATGATCTTTTTGTGATTTTTATTTATTTTACCTGAAAAGGATTATATCCATTTCTGTAATTATTGAATCGGTTATAAGGGTGGAACTTTTTAACTTTTTTGTTTCGTCCGCGGTCCATCTCGTCTGCAGCGTCCAAAGCTCGCTTCCGCTCCTCACGCCGTTCTTCAAATACCTGCGCACCGAACATAACTTTTAAAATATTTTCATACAAACCAGAGTTCAATATCTTCTTCTGCAAGCGGGCGGTTTTCGCAACTCGACAACGTAGCATCTATTTTGCGTGTGAGGGTGGATGAGGGCTTACTCTATCCAGCGCAGCTCTTCTGGGAAGTCCACCAACTTCTTAACATTGCCAAAGACATCTCGGAGGGTACCTGGGCCGTCCAAATACTTCACCTTATATTGGGCCAGCCCTCTGAATTTAAATCGAACATGGATGGCTGTTTCTTCTGCCTTCAGGCAAATTTAATATCTATTCTTCAAGTAAAATAATGAATAATCGTACAGTCGTTAAGTTCCAATTGATAAGGTATGTACTAGGTAAACATGCTCCATCTTGAATTGTATCATAACTTAATATCAGGTGAGATAGCAAACTCGAACCTATACTATAATAAATAAAAAACGTAATATAAAATAGGACGCCAATGTGATCACCTGTCGTGAGAGGGTGCTGTGTGTACCATTCCAGGAGGCAACTGGTGCGCCGTAGCCGCGGTGCGACTGTGTCTGCAGCTGACGCAGATTCTCGTGCCACTGCAGCGTCGGCGGCCTGGGCGCCGCCGCCGCGGCCCCAGCGCCTGTGCCCGCCCCCTGCGCGCCCTCGCTGCGGTCGCTCAGCGGCGACATACTGCTCAAACTCGTGTTCGGGCTCTGTTCTTTCTCTGGCTGCAGCTCATCTTTTTCCTTCACCCTATACGAACCATTAATATTGAGTATTTGGCCGAAATTTTAAGAGTAACACTGCTATGCTATTTTATTTTCAAAGTGTACACTACTGGTTAAAAGAGGACAATAGTCTATTGGCCGTTGTTAACGAAGTATCACCTTATGTTTGTATTGGAAATCTAAAGTAGTGAAATGTGAGTTTTGGAACTGCCACAAGAACTTTGTTCAGCATCAGTCCTATGGTCTTCTTCATAGAGGGTTAGAGTAAGTTTGAATGCTTATTTCTGGTTCTTAAAGTAGTGTTCAAGCTTACTCTACCACTCTATGAATAAAAGATCATTACAAATTAGCTGAGAGTTTTGCTTGAAATTAATTCTAAAACTTGAATAATCATAAATATCATTGGAAATGTTTTGTTTGTGTTAGTGTATAAATGTGAATGTCAACGTACTCCTTAGTAGTGACCCCGTTGAGGCTGGGGCTGAGCAGCGGGCCGCCGTTCTCCGTGGAGACTGTCCAGGCGCGGTGGGCAGCCCTCTTGGGCGGCGGGCGCCTGCGCTGCTCGCCCGGCGGCCTGTCGCTGCGCTCGTCCCCGCTGGACTCCGAGTCGTAGGGCACGAGCCTCGCGCCCGCGGCCCCACTCCTCGCCGCATCGCTCTTCTTCATCTGCTCCTCCAGCTTCTCCAAGGGCGATTTTGGCGTCTTTATCGTTTTACTTGTCGATGCAGACTTCACATCGACCACCAGTCTCAATTCTGATTCACTCTTAGTACATTTCTGTTTCAAATGACACTCTTCGCCGTTTTGACGCTTTATTATAAAACTAACTTTTTTATCGTCATCTACTTTGTTGCTAAATTTATCAGTTCCGTTTAATATTTTATGCGTTTGAACAACTTTTTCCACATCACCATTTTGTTTTACGACCCAAGGCTCAGTATTTGTATTACATGAATCTTTTGACTTACTTAAGGTGCTGTTTAGGATTATAGGCTTTGTTTCCATTTTTAAGCCTTCCATTGAAGTGCTATTGAGGGCAGTCTGTTTCCTATCTTCATTCCTAAAGAACATTGATTTTGTTGGGCTCTTATCTCTATTAATTATGTTATCAGGCAATTGTGGCCCATAGACCACACTGGAGGTAGATGCGGTGGGGACTGAGTGATCATCCACTGTATTATCTTTCTCAAAAAACATAATGTAAGTATTAGTGCCTAAGACAGCGGATAGAGGCAATGGACGAACACAACTGTCATCAAACTGATAATAATTACCGTTGGGTGCTTGACCAATGGCTGTATAATGACCACAATTTTGGGAAGGCCCAAGGTGTGTCACTAAACTGACCAGTTTGTATGACTGAAACAAGAACGGACACTGTTAAAACACAAGACCAATTCAAATTTTAATGAATATCCCATTTACTATTTAAGTTAGTTATAATTATATTTAGGTATACCAGAGCATTATTAACTTTTGAAGACCGGACATAAAAGGAACTGAAAGAAGTCCCAAGGCCAGATCAACAAGTTTTCACAAAAAAAAAATATTGACTTCAAAAAAGAAGGAAGTTCTCAATTTGTCATGTAAATATTTTTTTAAGAATAAATATTTTTACTTACCAATTGCTGATTGCCATTTTTGTTATACATATATTTATTTAAAGTAATTTTCTTACGATACTGTATGTGTTTAGACAGTTTCCCACCGGCAAGTGAAAATCTTTTAAATGCAATGCAAAGCACTATTGGGGCACGCTCCACAAAAAATTGTTTTGTAGCTGATACCTGCCAACAAACACGAAATAGTAATAACACACACCAAATGACAATAAATAATTAAAATATATTTAGATTCCAGTAACATTAAGACCAAAGGATATAGTGAAAAAGTTACATATTGTGTGGTTTCACATATAATACTCAAACTTGTAGACAACCTCTTGTATTGCTATTTTGAGGCCCCCTTCTAAAATAACACAATTTTAGTAATTTTAACAAGATTGACAGGAAACAATTTTTAGTAGCTCATTATAGACTCATTTTGTATGTTGTATCCAGAATTTAGTTTTAGAATTGTATAACATCTATTGTATACTTTTGAATTTCAAGCATTAAACATGGCTAAAATCGGCTGTTAGTCTCTTGCACAAACATTTCTATATGACATTTTCCATCACAATATTAGAGATGGACAATCTAAATCTAGATACAGTTATTCAATGGATAGTGTATAGTAAGAATTATTACAGATGTACAAACTTTTATTACTAGCAATCTCATTATGTTACAACACTAACTGCTAAACTCAAAGATAAAAATAATTTATTTCATAGCACTTCACATTATTACCTCATTTTATTGAAATAATAATAACATTGATTCCTTACTTTGTTACTAACTGGTGTGCAATATATGTATATTAGATTTCTGAAATAAACTTTCTGTCGACTTTTGCCGGTTTTTATAAATATCCCGTCCCATTGCCCACAGGAAAAGAGATATTTATGCCCCCACTATTGGTTCTGGATGGTGTTTGTGTGTCTCTTCTTCGTCTTGCTCTTCCTCTAACTGACTGTGTTTGTGTGGCTAATGTGTGTATGTCACTTCGGTCTAATGTGTGCGGTGATTGTGATGTGTGTTTTGGTTGTTGAGTTGTGTTCTGTGTGGTTGAATTTACAGTGACTGTGTTGTTTAGAAATACCGTAACTCCTGGTACCTTGCATAGAATGTTTGTGGTGTGTAACACTGCCTGCTTCTGTAGAATGGTTATATCAATTGAAGCGTCTAGTTTTTCTATGTATTTATTTATGCTTTTAGCTACTATCCCTGTTGCACCTATAACTATGGGGATGACAGTCGCCTGTGTATTCCACAAGCGACTGACTTCAGTTTTTAATAAATAGTATTTGCTTAGTTTTTCTATTTTCTTACTTCCTATGTTATATATATAGTCTGATGGCACTGTTATGTCTATTAAAAATATTTTGTTATTCGTTTTGTCTATGTAGGTTAAGTCTGGTCTGTCGTGTCTTACTGTGACATCTGTTCAAACCTGTGGTTGCACCTGTTTTCTTGCCACAGACGTCTATATTGTGTTTTCTGGCCAGGCACCAGTAGACTTACTGGACGAGATTATTATGGCTATTGACGTAATCAGTGGCCGCCAGTTTTTCGCACCCAGAAATGATATGTTGTGCGCTTTCATCTTTGGTGACACAAAGGCGACATTTGCCGTCTACTGGTTAGTGTTGCTTAGTGTTAACTGTACTAGGAGATACATGTTGTTTTTGGGTCCACTTGAGTGAAAGTTCTGAATCTAGTACTTTTCTAGGAAACTGCCCAGTGGTTTGGCTTGTCAGGATAAGTTTCGTTTTTTGGTTATTGCAGGTTTGATTTTGGAGTCTATGTGCTGATTGTTGTCTGGTAAACTTAGTTCTGTTTTTATGTCCTGCTTCCTTCATTATTGAGTATTTTTCTTTTTGAGTGTCGTGGTTTAGTATTGTTTTAATCAAGTCATCAAATATATTGTAGTATTTTATATATGTATATTTAAGTTAATGAATTATATTATTGGATCATTGTATAAATGTGAAATCAGGGACAGATTAATTTAAACTAAACCTAAAAATACTAAGAATTTAGATTACACAATACCTTTTTATTACATGCTTCACACTTGTATCCCAAATCTTCAAGCCTCTCTCGTGAGAAAAAGGAATCCAGTGCTTCCTCAAGAGTGGTATGTTTCCTTATATCTAAGAGTAAATCCTAAAAACCAACATTACATGACCATAACTAAATCCATAATACTTATATGCCACTTATATAATTGGTAAGTACTTCTTTTGAGATTGAGCACATTGTAAATGTAACATTCATGTTCTTATGATTTTTAAAATGGCAAAAACAGAAACATTTTAAATTAGTCATGTCATTTGTCATGTAGAAACAAATTATATTAATAATAGGTTTATAGCGTAAATTCATAGACTATGGCTATGTATATAACAGCCATATTTCTTAAAAACTATTTGTCCTATGTGGATGAAATTTGGCAAAAATCTGTAATGCGCTGCTACAAAACTGTGTAGCAAAATTGCGAAATCAATAAAAATTTAGGGTGGTCAACATATATCAAACAGTGACGAAAAAAAAATTGCTGTATTGTTATACACCCCATACACCTATATGGGGTTTCATTAGACACATCAGAAAGAAGCAACCGAGTAAATAAATGAGATATTCAATGTAAGAAATGTGATGTGTCCTTTAATGAACTATGGTGGGGAATTTAAAAAAATTTGGGTTATAACATTAAAAATTCTTTCATCAAAAATTGGTTTACACAATATCCATTAGGTACTTAAAATATGGGGAATTTCCTTTTCTATTAAATGCTTTTTGTGGCTCTATAGCTACTAGTTGGGGATCTACCGTCCATTTTTGCTACTGATACTATCAAGCTAATTTTCCATGAGTAGCTTCATTTTGATGAGACACCCAACTTTTTCTCTTACAAACATTTTCGATTGTGGTAGCTAACAGGGGTAGCAGGGATGAAATATATCGATTTGATGATTCTCAAAAATGTATTACTAACTGGGTCTTTTTTTGTTAAATCTCAAGATTATTTGAATTATCTGAATTATTTGAAAAAATATTTGTCCTACAAAATGTCTGGTTTGATCAAAGAGTCCCCCGTAGTCCTTCCAACATATATTCGATAACGAGGTCATCAAAAATGATAACTAACCTGCTGATTTTTTTTCTGTTGTTTAGTTTATATTTATATAATACTAGAATTTACCCCTCGGCCGGGCCGTGGGTCAACCACATCGACCAAATCGAACCACATCATCCAAATCGATCAAATCGACCGAATCGACTACATCGAACACATCGACCACACCGACCACATCGACCAAAATTACCAAAATGACCAAATTAACCAAAATGACGAAAATGGCAAATCACAAAATAAAAACCTATCCTACTTTCTGGGATAATCTCTACATAAATCTATTCCCAAACTTATCCCATTATTCAAGATGAAAAGTATCCCTTGTCCACCCTCGGTATTAAAAATACACATACACCGAATTTCAGCCACACAAACAGAGAGATGAATATATTTTTATACCGGAAACTATCCCATTTTTCGGGATAAAAAGTATCCTATGTTCATCCTCGGCATCGAAAATATATATACATACCTAGTCTTGCCATAAATATTGTAACAAAGAATTTTTTTTTATATTGCAAATAACATTTATAAGTTTTACAGTGTGTTAGTTTAATACATAAATATAAAACAATTTAACATATAAAAAGCTTATTCGAAGTGGTCTCGATTGGCTGCAATACTGTCCTTTGAACGTTGAGGCCAGTTATCAATTGAAGCACGCACTCTTTCCATGGGAAAATTCTTCACTACCAATCGTATGGATTGTTTTAGGGACTCCAAATTATCATGGTGTTTAGAGCAAGCCGTACTCTGTAAAACTGACCATAAATCATAATCCAGCGGATTAAGATCGGGACTAGACGACGGCCAGTCTTCAGCTCTGATGAAGTCAGAAACGTTCGTTTCCAACCAAGACTGCGTGGACCGAGCTTTATGACCCGGCGCCGAGTCTTGCTGGAAGAACCATTCTTGGTTATTGAACATGGTGTTGTTAAGGGGCTTAACTATCTTCTCAAGAATGGTATCTTGATACACTTGTGCCGATATTTTGATACCTTTTTCACAAAAATATGGCTCAGTCACTCCTCCATAGCTAACACCCCACCAAACCATCACTGAAGACGGATAATGCCCACGTTGCACTCTGTCGACTAATTGAGAAGCTTCCTTAGAGCTTTGAGCATAAATACGGTTATTTTGTTTGTTAAAATGTTGCTCAATTGTGAAAAAAATTCTCATCCGTAAACAATTTTTTTCTGTCACCTCCCTTTACGTACCGCTTCAGTAGTTATTTCGATTTTACAATCCTATTCTTTTTTAAATTATGAGTTAAGAAATGACCAGTGCGTCTCCTATAGGCTGCAAGTCCTAAGTCATCTTTTAAAATACGCGACATGGTTCTAGGTGATATCTTCATCTCCCGAGTTAAAATCTTTTGCTTTCAGACAGGATTTCTTCGAATTCTTTCCCTTACTGCTTTGGCCACCTTTTTCGTACGAACACTACGTGGACGGCCAGATCTTTTTCTGGCACAAACAGAGCCGGTCTCATTGTACCTATTAATAGGTACACAAACATTTGACTAATACCAAGCGTATGGGCAGTTTTAAAAATTGCATTTGGCTCCATACCTACTTTGTGTAATGCAATCACAGTGATTCAGTTCTCTTTATCGCCTTACTCCATTTTAATATCGCAAAATGTTGTATAATGTATCAGCGCCAAAATGAGAAAACACAATGAACAATTATATAAAAATGACAGATTCCAAATTCAAATGTAATATTTTATTTCTTTTTAACAGTATTTATGGCCAGACTAAGTATATATATGTATATATATGTATATATATATATATATATATATATATATATATATATATATTGTTGTTGGGGTTGTGTGTGTATATACAGTTGTGGTCATATAATTAAGAAAGATTTGAAGTTCTAGAAGTTTTTTTATTTAAATCGTGTCATACACAGAGATGTGTACCTTCTGAGAAGCAACTAGTTATGTTATAAAATAGCCACATTAATAGAGCAACGAGGCTTAGGAATAAAGAATAAAATCGCTAACATTTTTTTCACATTTTATTTATTTTACCAATGTAACACATTCAAATGGTACTGAAGCTGGACAAATAAATAAGAAAGATTTATTAAACTGCTCGGGAATCGTTTTATATGACACTCACATTTAAAAAATCACAATAATATCCAGCGCGAGAAATTTAAAAAGCAATTTAATACATTTTTAACTAAAATTAATAGTTAATAGCATATCCACGGCTTTTAATTACTGCTTTACACCGGCGAGGCATTGACATAGTTATAGGGATTTGTGGTTGTCGATGGCATTTTTTTAAAATAAGTTAAGGCTCAAAACAATGGTTTTTGTGGTTCCAGAGTCAAATGACGTAAACTTTGTGGGAACCTTGTCCTATTTTTTGTTTTCATTCAATTGTTTTAGGGAACTTGTTGTAACGCGATCGTTTCACACAAATGTAGCGATTGATTTAATGTGTTATTTGAAGCGATGTTGCAATTTATTGTTAATGATGTTTAATGTTGACAGTTAGTACGTACTAATACGTTATCTATTAATAATGTTATAATTATTCACAATGTTATTTTTAACGCTATATTTAAGATGCATTAGGTCACAATCGATAACTATAACGTTATCGCAGGTGAAGCTCAAGAATAACAAAAAACTGTAGTCTAATTAATGACTTTGGAACCTTTGACCTTATTATTAGAAAGGGGGCATTAACCATATAAGTTTTATCTGTGCTGGCAACAACTGAGAACTGAGAACTTTGTTGTTATAAATATTTGTCGACGAAAATTACGAAAACGACATCACAAAAAACAAAACCTATCCTACATTCTGGGATAAACTTTACATAAATCTACCCCAAACTCTATCTCTTTTCCGGAATGAAAAGTATCCTATGTCTCTCCTAGATATTGAACTTACTTATATACCAAGTTTTATCCAAATCGGTCCAATAGTTTTCCGTGAAAGCATTACAGGCAAACAGAAAAATATACTTTTGTCCCCGAAACCATCCCATTTTTGGGGCTAAAAATTATTCTATGTTCATCCTCGGCATTAAAAAAGTATATATACTGAGTTTAACCCAAATTCGTGCAGTAGTTTTTCCGTGAAAGGGTAACAGACAGACAGATAAAGTTACTTTCGCATTTATAATATTAATAGGGATGAATAGTGAAGCAATACTGGAATTGGAATTAGAACTGTTAAAGGCAGAAATAGCAAATTTGAAAGATATAAATAAGAATTAAATCGAAGTTAAAAGAAGAAGTAAAAAATTAGAGTTTAATGTAATTTAAAATCACCTATTTATAATGACAAATAAACTGGCAACCTCGACAAACAAATAAAACTGGCCGAAATCGGGTGGTAATAAAATTCCTACGAATAGTAGTGTTGACAACCAGTGGTTATAATATAGAAACACTTCATCTGTCGTTTCCATACAAAAAGTCTACCGATCGGTTAGGAAATCCCTGCCATCGGTAGTTGGTACTTTCATGAGTAACTAGCTACGAACAGTTCATTATAGAAACATCAGTAGAGTTACCAGGCGGTAATATTCTAACCGTCGGTATCAAAAACGAATCGTTTTTGTAATATTGAAACCGGGCATAAAAGAATAGTAGATATTTAATTATATGAGACCATTCACATTGCATATTTAACCTACAAGCAATTTTTAAAGTGAATTTATGTTGGTTTATATTTTGAGTAGGTAGTATTTTAAATTTATTTCTTTATGACTCTATCAAAAACAATAACTCCATTAAAACTTTTCCTTGTTTCATATCTTAGTATGAGGATAAACTGTTTTAGTTATTTATGTATGTATTAGAATTATTGTCGGGTAAATTATACATCTATAACATATTTTGAAATTGGCCACAATATTTAAAAATTATATACACACCTGAAAATGCTGGTATGTTGTAGATAAATGATGACATGCCAAACAGCGTACAGTAGATCTCAAATAGCCACCCAATATTTGATTCAAAGGGGTTGTTTCTTTACTATACTGATCCAACTTATCTGCATTTATAAACCTTAGCAAGTAACATTTCTCCATTGCTTCTACTAGGTACCTATAATTGAAAACATAAATTAATTTTAAGAAATGAAAACCAGAAGCAACCATTTGTAATAGTAGGCTAGCCCTTCGTTTTCCAACATTAGACATAATTATGTACAGTCGCGGTATGAAAAGGTTCGTCACCTTATAATCGATTTTTGCTTGCATGAGTACAAGAAATAGTACTGCGAACATTTTAATAAATGTTATAAAACATAGAAATGTAAAGAAAGAAAATTGCAATGTTGACAATGACAGACACTGAAATTAACAATAAGAAACAAAGAGGATATAATATCTACGTTTATAAATATTAAAACCCAATAAAAAGGTTTTACATCTCTAATATTATATATTATCAGATACAAATATGGTTGGGCAAAATTATATATTAATAAATAAACATTAACGTCAATTTCTGTAACAGAAAAAACTTTTTTAACATTTCTTTTACGCGATTTTTTTTTTTTGGCAAGCACATTCTAAAAGCGGAGAAATTCTGCTAGTCTACTTTTAAAGTTCCTGTAATTGGTAAGCTTTCAAATTAATATATATTTATTTATTTACTTTTATCGTTGAATAAATAAAATAATGAAATTAATAACTTTTCACAATAATTGACTATATTTGAATAATAAAAATAAAAACATTACTATAACATCCCTTAAAAATTTAAATTAAGTAAATCAAGATTTTGAATTTATTTATTTCAAGAAAACTTTCGAAGAGTTATACCAATAAAGTATATCTAGGTTGATTCCAAGTTAAATTCGAAAAAATAACTTGACATGTCAAGACAAGTTTTTTTAAATATTGTTACAAATTAGCGGGACTCGAATTAAAATGTCGTTGGAATTATTATAGAGTTTATTAGAACTATACAAACACGTATAACACGGGTACAAATATAACCGAACACAACAAATCCAAACATAATGCAGAAAGTCGTAATTCAATAAAACGCGCAAAGTCCGTCGCTATAGATTCCCGAATGTACGCACGTCGCGCCTTGATCTTGGTTCTCGCTCAACTGCCCCCTCTCTCCATCAAGCCGTCGTTTTATACTTCACAAATGTAAAATGTGCCCGCCCGATCAGATCGACACAGTTTCCTCGAATTAGTTTGTAATCGTAATCCGTAACACCTGGCTAATGATGATAATGAGCGAGTATAATAGAACAATAGACTGTTCTCCACAATAACTTAGAAACGTATGTCAATAAATAAGTGAACAAAAATAGACGATCATAAAAGGATTACAATTAGTTCAAATGCCGACAGGTAATAAAATGTGCTTTTACAGACTGTACGTGGAATTTGTTTTTGTCGGAGCCTAAGTTGTAACAATATGTAAGCCAAAGATTTGTGAAAAAAAATGTTAATTTTCAAAATCAATTCTAACATGTAAAGTTATTTTTTCCGAATCATAAAATTCGGAATCGATAAATATTTACTATCATCGGAACGATCTAAAAAAAATCAACTTATCCCTATTAATATTATAAATGCGTAACTCTGTCTGTCTGTTCAGTTTTCACGGAAAAACTACTGGACCGATTTGGCAGAAACTCAGTATATATATATTCGATGCCGAGGATGAACATAGGATACTTTTTATCCCGATAAATGGGATAGTTTCCGGGATAAATATATATTTATCTCTGTTTGTGTGGCTGAAATTCGGTGTATATGTATTTTTAATACCGAGGGTGGACAAGGGATACTTTTCATCTCGGGTAATGGGATAAGTTTGGGAATAGATTTATGTAAAGATTATCCCAGAAAGTAGGATAGGTTTTTATTTTGTGATTTGCCATTTTCGTCATTTTGGTTAATTTGGTAATTTTGGTAATTTTGGTCGATGTGGTCGGTGTGGTCGATGTGTTCGATGTAGTCGATTCGGTCGATTTGGCCGATTTGGTCGATGTGGTCGATGTAGTCGATTTGGTCGATGTGGTCGAATTGGTCGATGTGATCCGAGTGATCGGTGTGGTCGATTTGGTCGATCTAGTCGATGTGGTCGATTTGGTCGATGTAGTCGATGTATTCGATGTGATCGATTTGGTCGATTTGGTTGATTTGGTCGATGGTGTCCATGTGGTCGATTTGGTAATTTTTGTGTACATATGTAGTTTTAATACCGAAAATTGGCATAGATACTTTTCATCCGGGGTATGGGATAGTTTGCGATATAAAATGAAGTGAATATTCCGGGGCAAATATAGCAGTAACATAATTTTAATACAATGTAACCTCTTTAAACAAGAGGCACGCACTAGAGAGTGACCCGCGGCAAACTCTAGTTGTTAATAAATAATAATATTGGTTAATAATTGTTTATATCACAAAGTAAGAAGGAATAACCTACTCTATTTGAGTAAACATATCATAAAATAGAGAGAGTGAGAGAATTATGATTCACCTCTCTCTATGATAATAGTAGGGGAGCCCAAGCGGGGATTTTGGGATTTACTGAAGCGTGGCAGAATAACATAAGGGGGGAAACCTTGCACTCTATTATGTACCCCCAGCATTCATGAACTCTTCATATAGGGTCGTGCGTTTAGGACAGCCGATCAGAATAGTAAAACAAATCGATGGTTAAAAAAAACTCAAGCACATCAGATTAAGACAAGGTAAGTTAATTACATGCAGATAAGTCTAGATTTCAATAATTTGACAATTTGCACGTGACATAAGGAAATAGGAGTCACAAAGTTGCAAAAAAAAAAGTTACCTGGACCTTGTCGAGCGCGATCATTTTTTATTTTTTTTGAAGGAAATCATTCAAGGATCGCGGGAATAATATAATCTGCAGATTTCCACAAGCCGAAGTAGTTAAAATCATCAAAAAATTGTGGTGCGTGCAGCTGCTGAGAACTATGTATTTCCATAACAAATGTCGATGGAAAATTGGAGATGACTTGGTTCGTTGGTAATCAACTAGCAGAAATGTATGAAGATGTTATCATAGCACCTAATATTTTAGGAGATGCTCCAGATTCAGGTATGTTTTTTTTTAATACTGTAATATCATGAAATAAATAAAAGATTGTTAAGTATCATAACCATTTCTTGTTGCAGATACGCAAGATGTAGATGAAAACGACCAAATCAAACAGACTTCTATTATGAAGATGATTTCACTGATGATGAAAATTATAAAAAATATATTTTTATTACACTATTTCCTCCAAATAAATATATTATATTATTTTCTGCTAATTCTATTTGTTACATTCAGTAATAAAAAAAAAGAATATTTTTTTCAAACCTTCAGCTTAATGAAATTCATCCACACAATTGTCAGATTATGGGTCAGCACGACAAGGACATCAAGCTAAGCCGACTGTATATTAATCTGACGCGCTCGAGTATTTCAATGTTACGATTTATTTTTTGGATTTTCAAAAATCGGCAATGACTTTTGATCGCGCCTAAATCGTCAGTCTTTTGAACAGGAGTTTAAGGTTAAAGTTTAAGGTTTACTTAACATCCCTTCTGAATATCTGACGAACTGGAATAAAAAAAATATTCCTATTTTCAACCCCTTCGTAGGGCCATCCCATCTTGCAAACCGGCAGATTAATATTTCTCCGTTATCAGAAACACATGGGGTGCATACATTATAAATATCTGACGCGCTTAATTATTTCTGTGTTACTCTTTTTTTTTACATTTGAAAACCTATACACGCTCCCCTCATCAGTGAAAGGGTCATCATATAACCTTTATTCTTTTTAGCATCTAATCTTCACAAAAGGTCCCCGCGACTCTCGAGTAACTCCGCATTTAGCCTCTTGGGCTCCACTTCCACTCTTACTCGAGCATGCATATGAGTAAGCAAGTAAGCAATATTCTTGTCTTTTTAACTCGGGACTTAATACAAATGTGTATAATTTGATTTTGTTTTTATACCTGTATAAATTCACACCTACCAAAATATACCAGGTAATTTTTTTTGTCAATGCTAAAATTTAGTACATTTAACGAGGAATATGGAAAAAATAAAATTCTTTTCAGATTTTTAAGCAATTAAAAAAATTAAATTGGCTTATTTTTCTACTACTTACGATTTTTTTAAATTTATGTTCTTCCCTTAAACTTAAAACTTCCCTAACTCGTTAATTTTGACTGGAAAAAAATAGTCACAGAACTTTTTTTACGTAAAATTTTAAGCTCTTACAAATTATTAGTAGAACTTTTTTGTCTAACTTTTACCGTTTTTGAGTAATCACACTCAGAGTTGAAAGACACTTTCAAAAATCGCTTTTCAACCCTTGCTGGGGTTGCAGACACGAAAACCTTTACACGTTGTTTTTGTATCATTAAAACTAAATGATATCAAAAATGCAAAGTTGATTGAAAAATTTTGATTTCAGACCTTATTTGACTGGACTAAGCAATCTTCTTAGACAAGATAGAAAATCAAACAACTTTGATCTGAGTAATTTTAGACTTTATTGTCAAATAGTTAAACATCATTCTCTGTGAAACAGTCTGTTCTACGACTTAGTTTGAAAAGTTAACATGTGCTCGAGGAACATTAAATGAATCAATTTGGAACCTGACAAACCTCTTCATACCAAGACTGAACATTGAAAGAACTTGTAATGTTTTGGAGAATACAGTCATAATATTCTGCAATAATTTATGCTAGGCAAAAAGGCAACCTTTGCTAAAAGAATAGTCCAAGAAATGTTAGCTTGATATCACTTAAATGACATATAATATGCCAATGATGTTATAAAAAATATGGAAATTAAAAAATCACCTTCTAGTATCAAAGCAATATCTATAACTTCTTAAAATAATATCAGCCGCTAAACTCTTAAGACCTTAGCTCAGGCCTCACCATTTCTGGAGACACACACTTGGCAAAAATAGATTGGCAGTTATATGATAGGTTATATCAATATGCAGGTTTCCTCACAATGTTTTCCTTCACTGTCAGCATGTGGTTATTGTATTGTAACAATATGCACATTAGACCAGATCAACTACCTAAATAGTGCAAGCCTCTAGACAAGGTTTAAACCAATGTCAGTTGAAAGAGATATATATAGATGTCTTAACCACTGCAAATCAAATGAGTGTGTTTGTTGACTACAATACTACTAGAAACATCAAAAACGTATTTTTAGTGGCAATTTTTATTAGAGTTATAAATTTTTCAGAAACCATTTGATCACTCCTAACAACTAACAAATTAATCTGATTGTAAATAAAAGTTAAATTTAAATATTGTATTTTATCAATAACAGTCTCATATTCAAACTATATTTGAAATTTATTGGGCACCTTAAGAATTCATGAGCATCTTCCTGACGGCCTGGTGTCAGGTGTCTACAAATCACACGTAGCTTAGAATACACCTGCCAGGGCTTGATGGGTGCACCACCACTCTTTTGGGTTGCCATTAAAGTAGCTCGCATTCCACATATCACACAGGCTTCTGAAAATGTAATAAGCATAGGTAATTATTATTAATATTGTTACAACTTAGGCTCCGACAAAGACAAATTCCACGTCCAGATCTGTAAAAGCACATTTTATTAGCTATCGGCATTTGAAATAATTGTAACCCTTTTATGACCGTCTTCTTTTATTCACTTTATTTATTGGCATATGTTTCTAGTTATCATGGAGAACAGCCTATTGTCCTATTGTACTCGTTTACGGCCGCTCAAGAGTATCATTAGCCACGTGTTACGGATTATAAACACAAGCTAATTCTAGGAAATTATGTCGACGTCGCCGAGCGGGCACATTTGCATTTGTGAAGTATAAAACGATGGCCTGATTGAGAGAGGGAGTCAGTTGAGCTACAACTACGATCAAGGCGTGACGTGTGTACATTCGGAAATCTAATATTGACGACTGCGCGTTTTATTGAATTACGACCTTCTGCATGACGTTTGGATTTGTTGTGTTCAGTTATATTTGTACCTGTGTTATACGTGTTTGTATAGTTTTCATAAACTCTATAATAATTCTAATGGCATTTTAATTTGAGTCCTGCAGACTCGTAACAATATAATTAAGCAACAGGAAAATTATGTTTTGAATGCAATCTTATCTTTGAATGCAAATATAATTAATATACTTTAGATTTCTTTCTTTTTCTAATTAAATACAAATATGTGAAAACGAAAGGTTTCTGCAGACATTGGTCCTTCCTGCTCTGAGAAAATATAAATCTAGGACCCAATCCGAGCACCACCTACCGGTTCCAAATGCAAATCTAAATAATGCGGGAACCCACTCAAACATACACAAAAAATTTCATCAAAATTGGTAAAGTCATTCTCAAGTTATGCGCATACATACATTTTTATATACCAGGTGTATGCATAAGTCTGTTCCGGTTTTACTAAGGGATGGCACCACCGAACAATACGCCATGTATAAATTCGACACCACATCAGTTTATTTGTATGACAAAAACCTATAAAAACACATACAAGTGAATCTGCCAATTGACAGCATCTCTGTTGTATAGTTCAGTGATTATGTCGACATTTGTGCCTGAAAAAGAACATTTGAAGCACGCTTTACTTTTTCTATTTTATCAAAGAAAAAGGCAGTGGAAAGTCATCGTTTGCTGGTAGAAACTTATGGTGACACGCTCCATCGATTAGGACATGTGAGACATGGTTTCGATAATTTAAAAGTGGCGATTTTAATGTGAAAGACAGTGAGAGCTCTGGTAGACCACAAAAGTGCAAAGAGAAGCAATTGCAGGTGTTACTGGATGATGACCCTACTCAAACTCAACAGCAATTAGCAGAAGCATTTGACACAAGAAACCATCGGCAGACGTTTACAGGCAATAGTAAAAATCCATAAACTTGGTACATGGGTCCCACAGGATTTGAATGAATGACAAATGGAAAAATCGCAAAGTCACTTGTGAAATGCTGCTGCAATGCTAGAGAACAAGAAAGAAAATCAATTTTGCACTGAGGAGAAATAAATTTATTTTGAAAACCTGAAACCTGGCACCTGGCAAAGCGGGCCCTTCGACACCAAGGCCAAATCTCTTCGGCAAGAACACCATGCTTTGTGTCTGGTGGGACCAGATCGGTATTGTTTATTATGAACTCTTGAAGCCCGGAGAAACCATTAACACACAACGCAGTCACCAACAAATAATTAATTTAAATCACGCATTGATCGAAAAACGACTGGAATTGGCCAGAAGACATGGCAAAGTGATTTTGTTACACGGCAATGCGCCGTCTCACATAGCAAAACTAGTGAAAGACACTTAGAAATCGCTTGAATGGGACATCCTTTCAGATCCATCGTACTCCCCTGATCTGGCGCCATCAGACTTTCACCTCTTCACATCAATGAGGCAAGCACTCGCAGAGCAGCACTTCAGTGATTTCGAGGAAGTTGGAAAGTGGCTTGACAAATGGTTTGCCACAAAAGACAAACAATTTTTCTGGCAAGGTATTCATAATTTACCTGAAATATGGACTAAGTGTGTAGAAGCCGAATGCCAATATTTCAAATAAACTCAAAATTTATTTCCTTGGAAATGTATGTGTTTATTTTACCACTAAAACCGGAAAAGACTTATGCAGACACCTGGTATATAGATTAAGTTGATATATTTTTTGATAGGTTTATCTAAGATATTATAACACTTGCAAACTACAGAATTCTTAGCTATTTCAAATAAACTTACAGATTTAACACAAGTTATTTTATTTACTGTATATATCTTTTAACTATAGCATAAACATCTAACTTCTAAATAATAATTATACCAATCAAGTAAATAATTTTACTACAAAAGATTACAACTCATAAGCAAACAAAAAGAGTAATAAATAGTAAAAACAATAAGTCACCTTGTTGGCTACATTTTTCAGAGTGCCCTACTTCAGATACCAGCCAATTGGCAAAAGCTGGCACATGAAAAAGAGCTTGGAGTGTTGAGTTCAAGTAACATGTGTTCCCAACATTCTGCATACCAGCTCCTGCTGCCCATGCACCTTGCCATCCCAGGTTAACCTTCTCAATTGGGAACAACACTCTTTTTGGCTTTGGTAACCCATCTTCAATATTCTTGTATGTTTCTAAAAGCCCCTAGTTTGTTAATTCTATATATTCATAGTAAGTAGACAATGAAAATAACTGACTAAAATATAACAATCATTCATACTATTATTACTACCTGTAGATTTGAAAACTGAAGTAATTGTAGATATTTTCTTTTTTTGGGATATTATTTTTTTTTACATTTGTCCATTTCATTATATTTCGACAATGGTGACATGCTTGCTTCGTTCGCTCGGCTTGACAGCGGTCAAGTGTCACAACCGATTTGTAACCATCATTGCAATATATAAGCAAAAAAATTAATTCATATTTAAAAATCAATAAACTAATTCAAAACTTGTATACTAAACATAAAACGGGTGTGGTATAGTTATAGGCACATTTATTTATTATTTGAGATATAAAATTAACTTTGGATGGTTATAAAAAAAAAAAACAACAAAGGCTAAGACAGGAGCTCCATTTCGCTTCTCACCCGCCTTGGCCTTCTAACCTATATTAAAAAAGTTCGGATCTGTTCATAATAAATAAATGTGCCCTATAACTATAACCTACCCTTAAAAACAGTTTTGGTGTTTATATATTAAGTGTAAGTGTATTCCTAAACACAAATCACACATTGTTTTTCCCATTATTCATTCAAAACTTGTTGGTGGACCAGAAAATTTGTTTTCTAACCCACATAATAGGTTTAGTGACTATATATATATATATATATATATACACAAGGCATATGTATACCTTTAAACTCAAATTACCCTTAATCTCATGCTACCCTGGGTCAAAGCGCAGCCATTGAGTTTTAATTTTTTTTCCTGTAATTAAATCTGAATGATGTTGTTTCCTAAATATTATCAATGTAGGTACTTAATATCTAACTTTATCTTTGTTAACCTCAAAATTCAAAACATGTCATAATTTACATGGAACAGTAAACAAACTTGCATAAATAAAATTTAGAATAGTATCAATTGCTTACCAGAGCTTTGATTTGTTGTAATACATTCTTTTTTAAGTATTTTTCCGTCTTGAACGGGTTTTTTAGGTCGAATCACCACGTACTTTGATTTAAGTCCATCGAGAACGTTACTTTGATAATCACCTGATTCCTCGAAATCAATTTTAGATAATAGGACACTTTTTGTGGCAGAATACAATCTGCTTTCTAATAATGATGGGCTTTGGGATTCGTCTGATGCTAACGATAAACGCAATGCGTTCGTTACTGGGTCGCAAATGGAAGCGGGCATTTTACCTCCAAAACTGCACGGTCACTTAACCAATTACACCTCGGTCCATGATTTATTATTTTAAATGTTCATGTGGGTTACAAAATAATTAATAATTTCGCTCCAATACCACATACCAATTCAATAACTAGATTTTTCAGAAAAAAATTACCACCATATACAGCACCTACAGCATAGACAATATATAAAGAAAACATAGCTATGCAACTTCATTTCATTACAAAAATCAAAAATTAAAAAATACCAGTGGCGTGATCTTCTTGAGAGCACAGTGAAAAATCAAGGTTAGTTAACGTTTAAAATTACTAGATGGCACAAATTTTTCATTTAATATCTGAAACCAGCTCGTAATAAAACAATTATTATAAATTATATTAGAATTAATTTATAACATGATAGATCTGGTTTACTTAAAAAATGTTTTTAACTGGGTCAGGTTACGTGTCAATAATTGATGACAACAAAAACGAAATTTCAATTATAATAATGGCAACTTTGACTTCCGACAGTGTTGTCACCTAAATGGTATTGTCACTAGATCTAGTGAATTTTTGGTTAGTTATATTTTAAATATAGGTAGCAACGGTTTTTTCTTGTAAAAGTGTAATGAGACTTCAACAGCAAAGAAAAGACTGCAAAGTATAGAAAAAAATATCCACGATATTTGGCGAAATTTTTAATTTTCCCCTCAGCAAAGTAATGGTTAAACAATAATGCATGGACTTAGTTGACTAATATGGTGGTGCGGGTGACAAAGGTAAAAAAATGTTGGTGGTAGAAGGAGGGCAAAATCCACAGCCGGGTAGAATGAAGCGGCACTCATCTGCGGATCTCCAGTCCTCGTTTCTTAGACTCCTCAGCACGTCTTCAAATTTAGCGTTTGTTCACCAACAAGAGGAGCGGGTTTATAAGTAAAAAGCGTTCTATATTTGCACTCAATGCGCATGCGATGCTCGCGTGACCGATGACGTACTGGGCCGCCCGCCGGCACGAATCGTGGTTAGCCGACAGGTGGCACCGCCTGTCTCTATCCAGCGTGCGGGTTTGCGGGAAGGAGAGGATAGGTAGGTAATATAAGGCGCCTAACCAACTTAGGTTCTAACAATTAAAATAAGTATGTAATTGAAATAATACATAAATCTCAAAGGATTATGAATGAATACAATGTAGATAATAAATATAAAATTAAAAGTAATAAATTTAGAAGGTATAAATTTATCCATCATGCTCTTGTCACTGTCGGGCCATTCTAGAACTGAATAGAATAGGCGTATATAATTTTCACTAAAACGATTTGGCTAATTCAGATACAATTTCACTAGAACAATATATTGAGTTATTTTCCAAATGCTGCTGTACTTTATATCCCGGTAAACCCGGATTTTTTCTAGGAATTAATGACACGGCTAAAGTAGTATAAATATTGGCTGAATAACGTCTACTACGTAACTACTACCCGTGTTACTTATATTACGAATTAACTTAGTACTGCATAACAATTTGCGTATATGACAAATTTGACACTTTTCCTGGGATTTCTTAACATCGAAACTAAGTGATTTTAAGACTTGTTTCATATAACAGTTTCTATATTTATGAAGTGAAAACTTCTTTAGGCATGTGTTCACTTCTGACATGTAGTCCTACGACTGACAGTATTTTTTTACGAAAATTGCTGTGATTAGTATCCATATAGTAAGCTTTGACATAAGGCTCATGGTGATAAAATAAATTCACCGTTTAATTGGGGGTGGTTATGGACTATATAATAGGTTGGTTCAATATTGGGAGTAGGATTAACTCACCGGATGCTGCTGCTCTTGGTTTTCTTCTTCTGCCCCAGATCAGCAACAGGTCCGAAGAGGATTTAATTTTTAATTTATTTTGTACATTTACATTGTCACTTCGCGAGACGTGCGCACAGTCTTGATTGTAGGGGTGGTTTTTATAACAGCGGAGTGATGAAATCTAAGCGCGTGGTGCCAACGACATAGTGAGACGGACAAGGGCTTGCGGCTCTTGTAGTAGTGTTTTTATTATAAGTTTTCAAAATGATGACATCTTCACTTTTGATGCAGCGAGAATAAGGACAGGCGGGAAGGTTTAAAGGAATGGAAAGAAAGTACATAAAATATACGGGAATTAATTACCAGGTTTATGCTCTTATTATCTAGCGAATTAAACAATTTGCTGGGTGGCAACATTTTTTTCTAACTAACATTTTTTTCTTTTGATGACAAAACTTGAATTTTTTACCGTTTTCGTGAAGTTTTAGCTGAATATCTTTTTTGTAATATTTTGCAAATATTCAGATGTGTTTTTTCGTTGTAATCAATTCTGTAAGTATTTACATATTTATATTGTTACCTACTAGAGTTTACCCCGCGGCTAAGCCGCGGGTCAAACACTAGTGCTTATCTCTTTCTTAAAGAGCAGGCGTTAATAAGGTTACATTGTATTATATTTTTATGTCGGTACAATAGCACACGAGGGCAAATATGCCCTCCGAAGATTTACTTCATTTTATATCGCAAACTATTTCTCCTGGAATGAAAAGTGTCTATGACGATATTCGGTATTCAGTCAGACAGATCGAGTTACTATCGCATTTTTTTTATACATTATGAATTTTTATATCTATAAACTTGAGAAATGATTGGTCCCCCATACAAACTTAAATCCCCAATTGAACCCATTCTGGTTTTATTTATATATCCCCCCCCCCCCCCGTCTATCTCTCTGTAAACTACACAAACGACTAAAACTACAAAAAGTACCACAACTGCGTAAACTACCCAAACTACCAAAACTACAAAAACTACCAAAATTACCAAAACTACCGAAACTACGAAAACTACAAAAACTATAATAACTACCAAAACTACCACAACTACCAAAACTACCACAATTACCAAAACTAACAAAACAATCACAACTACCAAAACTACCTAATCGACCAAATTGACAAAAATAAATAAAATGGCAAACCACAAATAAAAAACCTATCCTAGTTTCCAGGATAACAGTCTGCAATAATGCTATAAGCCACAAAATGATCATTCTATCCCATTATATATATCATAATAATATACTTATTACCCATATTCATAACACATCTGTAACCAGTGACATCTATGTAATAGTCTGGAGAGAGTAAGCGGTTACTCTTTAAATGTATAGTTTTTTTAAATATTGATTTTACAGTACTTGAATTAAATATAAAAAAATCTGTTTAATTGTATAATATTTAATTATAAAAATAGGTATTTTTTATAATTAAATATTTTTTATGTGAGTGATAAGTTTAAATGATCATTACGATTTATCGATTTATGTGTTATAATTATAATATTACTCAGAGGTTTTAAAGTTTTAATTTAAAGTATTACCAACAGAAGTTCTGTGTCTTGGAACAAGCCATAGAAAATAAACTACGTGCACAAATGAATTTTTAATTACAAAAAATATGGTAATATTTTTTATCTCATATCCCCAAAACACGAACACTTTGATTGTTTTTGAAGAGTGAATATAGCAAAGCTTCGCGTTTTCGATGCCGTTTTTCGCGGTGTTGTTTATTAGCACTAATCTCTCAACCTCTAGTCATATTAAACCTTAATGTATACGACATGACGGGTCGTTGCAGAAATAAATAACCCGTTCATTTGTAAAATATGTAATGTGGTATATAATAAATAATGTCTCGTATATAATTGGATTTAAAAAGATTAAAATATATAAAATTTAGTGACGACTTTTCCCTGTATATATCGTGACTTAACCGCTGTCAATAACAAACTTAAAATGTGGCCTGCCAGCCAGTGGGCGAAAAGGTTTCTTCCCAGGCACATAATTGCGGCTTTAAGTTGGCGATGCATGCGCTCAACAAGACCATTCGCACACGGGTGATAACTCGTGTTACGAACGTGCTTGATAGAGCATAGTTGCAGTAAAGCTCGAAAAAGAGCAGATTTGAACTGGCGGCCTTGATCAGTGGTGATAATTTGAAGCATACCATAGCGAGCTATCCACTCCCTGAAGAATGTTTCAGCCACTTTCTCAGCTGTGATTCCAACCATAGGCCAGGCTTCAGGCCACCTGGTGAATTTATCAGCAGCAGTAAGGTAGTATTGAAAGCTCTTGCCATGTCGAAGGAGGCCAACTATGTCCACATGGACATGGCGGAAACGATGACTGGGAGTGGTACTTCGATTATTTTGTTAATGTACTTGTCTAATTTGAAAACCTGCCAGTAAAACTTCAAGTTAAAATTTTGTTGCGATTCGTTTTGCCACTTGTCCGTTGCGATTCGTTTTTCCACTTGTCCGTTGCGATTCGTTTTTCCATTTATCTGTTGCCATTCGTTTTTCCACCTGTCCGTTGCGATTCGTTTTTCCACTTGTCGTTGAAGTTTCACTTCTACTATGTGTCCCAGCATATATTTCGATTTTTTGATAGAGTAGTATGTAAAGAACAAGGTGGATATTGTCTCTAATATATTTATAGTATTTACTGACAAAAACAAGGCTGAAGATTATTATTCTGAAACGAATATTTAAAATTTAAACAATGGATTTCCGAAAAGATATTATTATTATATTACCCAATAACACAGAATCTTCAATTAACTATTGTAATGGATAATGCAACGTGTCATTCAGTGATACAATAGAAAGCTTGAACAATAAGAGTAAGGTTGATCCAAATAATTTGTGGTTGGTACAAAATAACGTAGCTTTCGACCTGCATTTAAGACCTAGTCCTAGACCTTGTCTAATTTAGCAGGTAAAGAAACAACTACATACCAAGAATTATTTAATTTCATCAACCTTACATGGAGTTATTGTACTAATTGGAGTTTTACTATCAGTGAATGATGCGGTGCATTATCTATTACAGTGATTGAAGGTTGTGTAATATTGAATAATAAGTTTATAGAAACAATTTTTTAAAATTTTGAACTTTCATTTAAGATTAATTGATATATTATTTCACAATAAAGTCACTATTATTTAGATGATTTCTTTATTTTATTGCTGTGAACCACGCAGTTCTTTTACATGCACAAATCGCTTTAGACTTGTGGGTTCATCCGTTTATATCTAGAAAATTAGAATGCCAACACGGACTAAGTCACATTCGGGAAGTTAATGGTATTTAAGAAATAAAAAATAAAAAACAAAATAAGTAAAAGTATTAAGATCGTTCTTAATCGAAGTTACTAGAATGCTATAAAAGTTATTATAAGAAACTAACTAATAACTAAATTAAAGACTATAATCTTGACAAATAGTTATACCTTTGTTTACATCATATTTTATGTCAAAACAGAATGTTCATTTTGAGAATGTTGCTAGTACAAAAAAGTATTATTCTGTTTCAAGACCTTTTTGTCAAGCTCTACTACTACTCTTTATGACTATTATAATACATGTATGTCTCTGCAGATCACGGGACATAAAAATGGCCCGGACTTTTGGAGGGCTTGCGTGGGACCTTGGGAAGGCCAACACGTAGAGGCCCCTTGATAAATTTAATCTAAATGTGGCGTGACACTGACCGGCGATTGTCCCTGTCTACACCATATAACAATGCACTTACTTTTGGAGGTCTTCAGGTGGAAATGAAATACTGATGTGTGTTTGAATTGCATATTTATTTGGTAAAAATACCGATTAATATTTTATAATACAGCACACATTTAGCTGCTAAACAAAATATAACATTTAATAATAATAAGCGCACTCGAGCGATTACACGTGCCGCAGTGAGGTGAGGCAAGGTATGCGTGGAGGGAAACACGGGGGCCTGAGTAGAAGCGGCGCGCTTGCCGATCATTTGCGAACGGCCGCCGACCGCCGCGTTAATCGGACGTCTCTTGCTACACACTTAAGAACAAGCCCTGTTAAATGTAAAGCCGCGTCCATACGCTTGGCAAACAATAGCAAACACGAAAATGTGGATGGGTGTTTGTATGTGTGTGCCTGTTCTTGTTTGTGTTCGCCACTGTTCGGCGTTGGTGTCGGTTTTTCTTCACAGATCAAAGGCTGTTTGACAAACAGTTTGCGATGTTTCAACACGCTTGCTATACATCAGTATTGCGCGCGAGCTTACGGGCGGTGGACGTCGCGCGCTCCGCGTCGGGAAATCTTTGTTGGAGCCAAAGACTACAATATAATAGGTTTTCGCGCGTAATCATGCGTGATTGGTCGGAAGACACAACTCTTTGCTTTTTAGAAGCGTATCAAAATGAACCATTCATTTGGAATTCAAAAGACCCTAACCACAAAAATAGGCAGAAGGTACAGGATGCGTAGACCCGCCATCAGTGTCATCATGAATAAAAATGTGAAAGAATTAAAAAATAAAAAATAAATATTAATGGCTACATTTAGGAGACACTTCAGAAAACAACAAGCGTCGATTCGTTCTGGTGCAGGTTAGTTAGTTTTGACCAGGTATTATCATTTATCTTTTTTATCATTACATAGAATTCAAATCTGCTGTTTAGGGTTCCGTACCCAAAGGGTAAAAACAGGACCCTATAACTAATACTTCGCTGTCCGACTGTCGGTCACCGGGGGTATCTCATGAACCGTGGTAGTTAGAGTTGAAATTTCACAGAATAGGTATGTATGTATGTATTTTAGGTAGTTGCCGCTATAACAACAAATAGGTACTAAAATTAAACAAGTATTAGAATAAGTAAATAACTGCATACTTATTCTCATACTTTTTTCTTTCTTGAATTTTATATGTGTTTTATGTTTTAGACGATATCTATAAACCCATATATATGGTTTGCTTATAACCAAATGGAACCATTTTTGGGGCCGGTGTATACATGCACAGATAATATAAATACAAAGGACGTAAGTAAAAATATAAATATTTTTCATAGTGGTTTATTTTCTCTTTTACTATAAAGGATGTTGTTATGTAAAACGCCTGCCGTCTCAGGAAGAATTCTACTCATGAACTACTTTTCCCAATAAAAATTGGTCAAAATATAAGAAAAAATTGGAAGCTCTTCATACAAATCGATCGAATAGCTAATCAAGATTGTACTTAAACTTAACTTACAAATTATTATACAAATCATAATAAAAGGACCTAAGGTATACATTTTCGATTATTAATGTAATATGCTATGTCGATCTTCTACAAAAATATGAAGTGAATTCTTCTCTTATCTCTTTGGCGTGCATAGGTGACCTACGGGGTATGTTTGGAACATTCTGAATTGCATTATAATCACTTTAGTACCTTCGCCAAGATCCAGGTGTTATTAATTGGCCATTTCCATCAATTACATCAAACGTTCCTGGAGGAGTATATCCTTGTGGAGAGTTTTTCCTAAGGAAGTTGTGTATTAGCACACAAGACATTGTAATTTCTGACACAGTACTCGGATCTAAATCGATAATTTAATAAACGATAAATTCGAAATACTGATGTTAAAATTCCAAACGTGTTTTCCACTGCCACCGCGCTTTCGATAAATTTTGATTGAATATCCTTTTTGGTGTACCGACGTTATGCTGTCCTGGGTCGGGTTTCATAAGATGCTCACTTAATGCAAAAGCACCGTCGCCTATGAAAACATACGGCACATCAATGTTCGAACCAGGAAGTGGGCATGGTGTAGGAAAATCTATTTCATTTTTACAGATCTTTTGCCAATGAATTATTGAAAACGCCACCATCACTGATCCTCCCTTGGCATCCTATATCTGCAAAAATAAATTTGTAGTTGGCATCAACTAACGCCAAAAGAACGATGCTAAAGGTTTTCTAGTTGAAATACTCAGTTCCGCTATGAGGTGAATTTTCTATAAGAATATTTTTGCCATCTACAGAACCCAGACAGTGCGGGAATTTTCTTCTATATCCTCTTTCAATATTCAAATAAGCGGCTTTTGTCGATGGCATCTGAAATAAAAATTGAAACAATGTGAGATATATCGATAACAAACTAAAGTAATATTAAAACATTTAAATATTTTTTTAGGAAGTTCCATCACAAAAAATCCCGATTGAAAGAATTGAATCCCGTGTAGCTTTAGCGGAAGAAGAACTAGACGTAGAAGATAGCGATTTAGGGCAGCCATCAACTTCGCAAACACCAAAACCACTGACTTCCCGTCGTCGTCCTGCTACCGATATAGCGAAGCGGCAGATGTCTTCAGCTTTTGGGCAGTTAACCAATATTTTATCCAAAAGACAAAAAGAAAATCAACCGCCACCAAAGGAAGAAGATGGCAGCGAACTATGTGCTAAATTATTAGCCAAAAAGTTGCGAGAACTGCCTCCTGATGACAGAAAACTGATGATGTATGACATAGATACTTTATTTGTTAATAGAATTAAGGAGAAACAGATGCGTATAACCCTATCTTCCTATCACTCAGTCCCATACCAAATGCAAATTGCTTCACCAAGGCTAAAACGGTCGTCAACCTCCCTCCCAAACATCCTACACTGAACCTTTACCGAATACATCCCCTTATCTAAACCATCCGTCACCTTCCCCAACGTCGTATTCTGAACCAACGATTTCATTTTCAGACCAACCAGCAACTTCCCATACGTTACATTCTGAATCCTTACCAGTTAAATCACCAACACAAAACCAACCATCGAATCCTCAAACCAGCATTCAATCCAATTATATCACCCAACCGGACTATTTAACTCCCACCTTTCACATTATATCCAATCTTCGATCAATAATAGTACTGTTGATCGAAGTATCCAATGAACTAATTGCGCCACAAAGAGGACAAAATCTTATTAATCAAGCATTACTTAAAGCTTAGGAAAACTTTAGTAACTGTGAAAAATGAATAATACTTAACTAAAATTTTCGAGAAGTTGTGACTTGCCTACACTATGTTTAAAATTTGTTAAGCTTAAATTTTTTAAATAAATGTGATTTATGAATAATTTTTTATGGTCTTAATAAATTAAAACAAAAAAAGCCTTACCTATATTTCGTCTCTCAGAACTTGGTTAATAGCTTTGCAGACTTCAGGTATGATTTATGATATTACTTGGGGTGATACTTTGAATAAATAGTGTAAACTTTTATAACTGTCGCCACTTGCGATAAATCTTAAAGTTATTGCTAGACGACATTTGGCTGGTATGGCGTCTCTGAAGTCAGTATCTTGCTTTGAAATTAGGGGAGAAATTTTGTTTAGCAAATACTCAAAATTATCAAAACTCATAGGGCAGAAGTTATGAAACTGACCTGATGGTTCAAAAAGAAGTTCATTAAATTTTTCTTCTACAAATTTTCTAAAACGTAAAGAAAACATTAATTAGAACTACATATATACACACAAAATACACACAAATATACAAACATACACAAAATATACAAACAAAACACAGACAAACACATGGGTGGTAAACACTGCAAATGTACCCAATTTGTATATTACCATTACCTACCTTGTACGATTTTTGTAAATTTTTAACATCCACCATCGCCTTTGTCTTCTTCTTATGAGTTGGTTTTGTTTATATTTAAAATAAAAATAGGTCAACCCGAAAGTGATAGCTGCTACAAGCTCGTCGTCCGCCATGTTTGCCGATTCAGAAAATACTGACATGTTCGCCAAGTGTGAGGACGACTGTTTGTGTTTGGTGATTGTGGCCGATGTTTGGGACTTTATTTGTTGTATTTGGTATTTTTGGCAAACTTCAAGCGTATGGACAGGGCTTAAGACTATTGTCTATGCGACTATCGTCTTATGGGAATGCGAACAAAAGGTACCGGGCTATTGGGATGAACTACCAGTGGAGTTACACGTCGAAATCTATGGCGTTTGCATGTCGCAAATTCAAGGAACATGGAAAATATGGGCAGACAGTGACTCGCCACTCACTGCATGGGCCCCTAAAAATACCAAGATTGGCGAGGGGCAACATATGTGTGAGTGGCTAAGGGTTGTCGAGAAGTGGGCTGCAGGTTCACCGAAGCTACTTCCGATTTTTTTGCCATTTATCACTTCCACCCCTGGAGCTTGAGCTGTAGCGATCTTCATCCCGTGCCGGCTGACTAAGGCAAGTACGGAGGCCGGGGCCTTGCCTTGACCCCCAGAGTCGGGTCCAAGGTGTCGCTACACACCTAAGACTTCGCCACAAAGCCCCTCTGCGAGTTCGTTTGTGTGTGTGTCGTCCCCCCCTCCCCTATTATCATTATTGATAATATAGAGACGCCAATTAACAGAGTTCTTGTGAGTTGCGACAGCTTGAAAGGCCTTTGGATGCTTTCAACGCACTCCGGCCAGTCACGGACGAAACCATCCAAGTGAAGGATAATGTCCCGGCAGTATCGCTCGATGTAGTTCGAGCTCTAGACCATCGTAGGGCCGATCGATACGCTGGGGGGACTGGTCGAGACCATGCTCCATGCTCCACAGCGACGAAAAGAAGGAACGTAAGGAAGTCGCTGAAAGAGAAAAGGAGAGAGCTGCGCACGTGACCCTCGGATGACGTCGTCAGACTGGCTTCCGCAGACACAGGTGTGTGCAAAATCTCTTCCCAAAATTCCATCGCAGGGGTCCGCTCATTGGGGGGCTGCGACGGGTCTAACCCCTGTTGGTGAAGTGGGTCACCCTGCTTCCCGGGGTAACCTATATTTGTTGCGCGGTTGATCATGGGAGTAGCGTCGCTCATAACCTTGTTTTCTTCCACACACGCGCGAGTACAGGACGCAGGTTTAGGTTTAGCGAGTTGTTGGGAACGTCTGTACCAGTCTTCGCAAACGCTGCGCGGCGCTTATCGCTGTGGGACGGTCCCACTCCCACAACATAGAGGGACTCAGTATGTTACGAAATGTATTTCCCCTGCTTTAACAAAAAAAAAGATCGAAATGCTTTTGAGTACACGGTTCACATTTCTCACAAAAACAATCAATATCTACAACTATTATTCATCTATACATATAATAAAATTGTAGAGGTCAAATTTCTGTACAATGAAAAAAATGCTAAAAACGGTGTCAGGGGGATGTAAGAAGTGAAATATAAGTAATTTAGATTTTTTTCAATTTTTTTGTTTCTGTCTGTTTGTACCGGCTAATCTCCGAAACGACTGGAACGATTTAAATGAAATTTTGTATGGTGGTATCTTAAATCCCTAGTCAACATATAGGATACTTTTGATCCCGAAAAATTAAAGAGTTCCCGTGGGATAGTTAAAATACCGAACCACGCGGACGAAGTCGTGGGCATCAGCTAGTTTTGAAATAAAATCTTTGCCTATTCTTCAAGTTTATTTGAATCAAATATCTTTGACTACCTTTAAATCGGATTAAAGGCCTAGTTTCTAACTTTAAATGTTAAGTGTCATTTTTACATCCTCGATCATTCAATGTACTCTGTGCTCTCGATTATCGATTTGTTGAGGAGTATTTGAGTATGTTGTTTGTATTAAGCCAGTTTAATAAATCAAATTTAATTACTAGTCCTGTTTAATTATTAAACACAATATCTAAGGACAAAAATGTATACATTAAAATTGCTTTTTGGTTTGGCCGTAATTCTCATAACAGGTATGTTATAAAATAAATTTAACTATAAAAATACAAGTTCTCTTATTTTACTTTACTCTTGCTTTAGGGTAATATGCTATTGTGTTAAAATCCCACTGTTCAGTGATACAAATATTCTGAATTGGTACAATTCTTCTTTTGCAGTTTAGCAAAAATAAATTGATATAGATTAGGTAGTTTTTAAATATTACACTCTTTAATCAGTCATAAAAAAACGGTTTTGAAGCAATCTTATAACATGAATTTTACGGTTTTTCTAGATATTCATTCAAAAGTAGAATAATTAATAATATACAAGAATATTTTTTTCAGATATAAGTCTAGTCTCAACATCCAGAGTATTAGAATTAAGTGATAAATTTCTAGACATAAGCAATGAAGGTATATGGTTTGTTAAGTTCTATGCACCTTGGTGTGCGCATTGCCGTCGTCTGGAACCAGTTTGGGCTCATGTAGCTCAGACTCTTTACAATACCCCTATCAAAGTGGGCAAAGTAGACTGTACCAGATTTACAGCTGTAGCAACACATTTTAAGATAAGAGCTTTCCCTACTATTATGTTGTAAGTATTGCAATTTATTTATATATTTTTATTAAATATTACATTATCAAAATTAACCTACATTCATCTATATAATTAATGTTTAAGACCATGAAAAGGATCTAACAAATAATATATACCTTGTTTTTTCTTAGAAGATAAATTATGGATAATTTTTTTGTACAATTGTCTCTAGATAATTAATATAAAACATTTTTACTACAATATCTAACTTTAGATGTGGCTAAGTTGTCTAAGACACTTAAACATTATTAAATAGTGTAATTAGTGCAAAAATCCTGTTTGTAATGTATCAAAATGATCTAAAGAAAAATCAAGGTATACAAACATAAATAAAGCCATAATATTTGTATGTAAAGATGTATGGAATAATCTATATAGTTTGGTAAACACTACAATACAATAAAACACTATTTCAAATTAGTGTACAGATGGTTAACTTGAGGTAAATTCAAAACTAATGAAAAGTGACATTTTTTGTAAGAAACTAGATAAAATAAATGATTCTCTCTAAATTGTTATCAATATTTTCTTTTAACTCCCTCTAGAGACTCTGGGGTCATTTAATTATTTCAAATTAGTGTGGTACAAGAACAGAATGACAATATTAGGTAACTAACTGTAAAAGCCTTATTGTTGGAATACTTAGACTGAATTTATATATATAATATTATAACATCCTAAACATGTCCCAAACATTGAAACTATTAAAATGAAAAAAATTGAATAGACTGTATAAACAATGGAGAACATGATGTAATTTTTTTTATTTGTCAATTTGTTAAGGATTCATGTAAAAACTATTGGTCTGATTTCGATGTGGTTTTCGCTGCTCAACAGCTAATTCTTAGACTTAAACTCTGAACTACTCCTTATCCTGGGAATCCCATGAGAATTTTCTAGGAATGATTTAAAATGTACAGATTAAAAAAATTCCAATCCCAATGTGATTTTCTTACTGATCAATAGCAAATTTCATGTAATAAAATGTGTGATATTATTTATCTAGGGAATTTTCCTGGAAGCGGTTTGAAGTTGTTCTGGATGCATAAAAATTAACTTATTCAACACAGTTTCCACTAAAACGATAGCTTACATTCTTTTTTAAATGCTGTGATACTTTGTGCCTCGAGAATTTCAAGTCAACCATGGACAAAATCACGGGCATATCCTAGTTTAAGATATAATTGCTGTTTAACCGTTAACATTTTCATTGAAATTTTTATTTTAATTACTTATTCAAATAATATGTCTACAGCATTAAAGGATCATTTCAACATGAATATGTTGGAGACAGAGTGAAAGATGAAATGGTGAACTATGCCTTAAGGATGTCACAACCCGCCATACAAAAGATTTCCCAGGCTGATAGCTTTGGATATTTGAAGGATTCACATTCAGTATTTTTTGGATATGTTGGAAAACAGCAAGGACCTTTATGGGTAACTTAATAATTTGTCAAATACTTGTTGTGAATAATCTTTTTCTTGTCTCCTATTACTTTGATCTGGTAAAATATTTTGTAGGTAAATAGTAGTTATTTTAAATTATTCTTTTCTCCAGGGGGTGTTTATTATGGAAAGTAAATACTAAATTCCAAGAAAATCATGTTTAAGCCTCGAAAGAGGGAAGAAAGAAACAACTATTCAAGGTTCATTGTTTTTATTAAGAATCTATTATGTTGATAATAATATCAGTCTGATAACATTCTAATGGTTCACTAAACCTCTAATTTTTGGGGTATGGAAAGTAAACTCACCATGCTTACCTAAGACAGCTTGCTTATTATATATGGTATTTGTAAAATATGCTATCCGACTAAGATTTGAAGTTATGTCTATGAAATTAGACATAACTGCCCTGTGCAAGTTTGATAATGTTCAGGCTCAATGCTCAATTTCTGTTCCTCTTTGTCCAACATTTTACAATCTACATCTATCACTGATTTTTGTTAATAATAAGGGGTTGTGTAATAGATGTTTTTTTTTCCATAAATGATATATCTTAGTGATACAACATTAAAGTTACAATCTAATGTAGGAAATAAGACTAATGAGTAATTTAAATCTGACCTAAAATAACTAGATATAACTTAAACTAAGAATGTGTCCAATAGCATGTTTCCTATTGTCTTTATTAAGAAGAAGACATTTAGTTCATGTGTTTTTTGTTAATGCACATAGCACTACACTTTATTATTATGAAAGTCTTATAACACTAACTCAAATGGCTTTGTCCTTTTGAGTCTTCTTAATAAATCTGTATTATCAAGGAGCTGGATGGCCTCGACGTTTACATGATGATGAAGCCGTTGCTGGTGGACTTCAGCATATTTTTTAATTACATTAATAATGAGGTCCACTTTGAAATCTAGATGGAGATCGTCTGATCTTATGTACCAAGGAGCATTAACCATGTCCTTAGTCCTTAGGATTTTTTCTGTCACGAAAAAGCGTTACGGCCGCGGTGAAAGGCGGCATAAGTTTAGAGTACACTTGGTGAAAGGCGGCGTAATTTTAGAGAAGACTGGATGTTTTTTTTGGTTCCGGAAATTTAGTTTTTTGTTTGATAAAATAAAATATGTTTAAATAAAAAATGCATTCATTAAAATGTACCTAACCTAACCAAATCATAATTTGCAATAAACCTGCAAAAAATCGAAATGTGTGCTGGGACACAAGTAGAAGTGAAACTTCAACGGACAAATGGAAAAACAAATCGCAATGGACAAGTGGAAAAACGAATGGCACCGGATAAGTGGAAAAACGAATTGCAACAGACACATGGAAAAACAAATCACAACAAAATTTTAACTTGAAGTTTTACGGGCAGATTGTTAATGTACATGTGCAATTTGAAAACCTGCCCATAAAACTTCCAAGTAAAATTTTGTTGTGATTTGTTTTGCCACTTGTCCGTTGCCATTAGTTTTTCCACTTGTCCGTTGCGATTCGTTTTTCTACTTGTCCATTGAAGTTTCACTTCTACTATGTTTTTAAATAAAATTTGATATTGTGTTACCTTTCTAATCTGGACTTAATATTTTTACAAACAGGAGGCATTTGCAGCTCATGCTGAGAAGTATCAGCCTCATACATGGTTTTATGCCATGTCACACGATATTACAAAGAATGATATGAAAATAAGTAATGAAAATGCTGTGTTTGTTTTTAAAGAAGATGAACCATACTTCTTTAAAGGTGTGTTTTTGTTTTTACTCTTATTTTACAGTGAAGTATGTTTGTGTTGACAAATTAAACCATATATAATTTAATGATAATATCAAAAGTTCTTAATAAAATGCATCTATTTTTAAGTCCAATTACTATATATACAATAAATGTGGCCGCACCTGCGTTCATGTTAAAGTTTTATACCATGGCCAAATGAGTCTTACTTAAAGTGTTAAAAAGTAACACTGTTAACACACACACATTAGTGTATATACATACTTTATCTGACAATATTTGACGCCATTAACAATGACACTTCTCAAATAACCTTTAAACCCGTTGCCATATCTGCGTGAAAGGGCCTATGTCTGTATTATTATTGCAGATTTATACTAAAATTGGAAAAATAAAGAAATTATCATAGCTCTGTACAAAGACAACAAACAAAAACCATGAAACATTCATAGCTTTTTATATTAATTGCCCTTTTAGCTCTCTCTGGCATTATTATCTACATGAAATTCATAAACAATGTTGTAATTAGAATTAAATTATGTTTAGTGAATCCTGGAATATTGGCAGATAAAGAAACTTTGAACATGACTCTGGAGAAGTGGATCAATGCTGAAAGATTTGGTTTGTTCCCAAAAATTACGAGATCAAATATAAACGAATTTATGGAGACAGAAAAGTTTATTGTTATTGCAGTTGTGTCTGAAAATAAGTTGAGTGAGATCACACAAACTGAAAGGGATTTTAAAGATATGATAGAAGGAATAATCAGGTGAGTTGTTTCAAGCCATTACCACCAATTTATTATAACTTAAGTATTTTTATAAATAGTTTATTTTTTGCTAATGATATTAATCACTATCTATAATCTAATATATAAAATTCTCATGTCACAGTGTTTGTAACAAAACTCCTCTGTAACGGCTTGGCCAATTCTTATGAAATTTTGTGTGTATATTTAGTAGGTCTGAGAATAGGGCGTAAACAATTTTTCATACCCCTAAGTGATAAGGGTGGTCAAGCTTAAAAAAAAAAATCTTTTTGGATAAAATTTTCTCTTTAAATTTTATTCGGCATTAAAAATAATTCGGCATTAATAATTAATAAATTTTCACCCTTCTACCACCAACCGTTATTTTTTTAATAGCGATATTAGTACTTTAATAATTTTTTACTCTCGACGGTCGATAATTGATCAGTTACCACTCGATCAGTTATTCCCGCCAGGCGGTCTACCGGTGTCACTTATCACCCCGTAAACAGCACAGAGTAGGGATGAGAACGAAGCCAGTCTCCTGTCTTTCTCACACAATAAGCTTTCTCTCACTCACTAAAGTTTAGGGCCTAAACCGTTTTCGGCTATTATTGATTGTGCGTCGATCGTAGCAGTGACGCTTATACTTATAGAGTAAAAAAAATCACATTGTTACCCGTTTTCAAGGATTTTCAATTATATCTTTGGAACACAAAGTCTGATAGCATTAAAATTTATATGGGACCATTTCAAAAGTTTACTGGATCGAGCAAAGGAAGGATCATCAAAATCGCTTCAGAAACAAAAAAAGTTATGGCTGCACAAACTGAACATACATAAAAACTATTTACATGAATTGAGAACCTCCACGTTTTTGAAGTTGGTTAAAAATCAGTTAATCTTGTCAGGAATCGACTGATTTAAAAAAAAACACATACAGTATTGTTATTCCAAATCATAGTATAGCAAGGATCAATTTTGTGAAGGAATGTCAAACGGCAAACCAAAGGAAAAGATTGTTTTTGAACAAAATGTTCTAATCAAACAAAACATAGAACATACTAATAATCTATGGATTAATAATCCCTACTAATATTATAAATGCGAAAGTAACTCTGTCTGTCTGTTCCGTTTTCACGGAAAAACTATTGGACCTATTTGGCTAAAACTCAGCATATATATATTTTCGATGCCGAGAATGAACATAGGATACTTTTTATCCCGAAAAATGGGATAGTTTTCGGGATAAAAATATGTTTTTCTGTTTATTATGCTTTTACGGTAAAAGTACTGGACCGATTTGGCTGAAAATCGGTATAATGTAATTTTAATACCGAGGGTGGACAAGGGATACTTTTTATCCCGGATAATGGGATAGATTTATGTAAAGGTTATCCCAAAAAGTAAGATAGGTTTTTGTGATTTGCCATTTTCGTCATTTTGGTCATTTGGGGCATCTTTGTCCTTTTTGTCCTCTTTGATCTTTTTGGCCTATTTGTCCTTTTTGACCTTTTTGGCCTTTTTGACCTTTTCGGCCTTTTTGTCCTTTTTGACCTTTTTGTCCTTTTTGTTCTTTTTTGACCTTCTTGTCCTTTTTGACCTTTTGGTTCTTTTTGTCCTTTTTGACCTTTTGTCCTCTTTGATCTTTTTGGCCTATTTGGCCTTTTTGTCCTTTTTATCCTTTTTGACCTTTTTGTCCTTTTTGTCCTCTTTGATCTTTTTGACCTTTTTCTCCTTTTTGGCCTTGCCGGAAGATGGGATAGTTTGCAATATAAAATGTAATTAATCTTCCGGGTGCAAATAGCACTCACATAAACATTTAGTACAATGTAACCTGTATTAACGCCTGCTCTTTAAACAAGAGGCAGGCACTGAGGTAGACCCGCGGCACAGCCGCGGGTTAAACTCTAGTCTATCTATAATATAATAAATCTGTAAATGGTTCGAGTTTATATAAACATTTAAAAAAATTCAAGGGGGCTAATTTCGACCAGGAGATTCCGAAAATGCAAGATTTATAATTTTTGTCTGTCTATCTGTTAGAGCATCACATGAAAACTACTGAACGGATTTAAATGAAACTCGAAACGTAGCTAGCTTATATCTCGGGTTGTAACTTAGGATAATTTTTATCCCGATAAATGACGTCGTTTCCACGGGATAAACTAAAATATCGAAAAAGATGGCGCTACTGTCGCATTTTTTTATTTGGAAACTACTGAACATATTAATAAAACTCAATACAGAGCTGACTTTATTGCAATAAATCACGTCGTTTCCATGGAATAGACGGATTAGTAAAAAAAATGACGCTGCAGTCGCGATGTAGACAACCATCGCTGTAATTCAGTAACAAATGCGTTGTCAGATTGCCCACGTCATTCATTACATATTAGGAGCTTCAAATCAGGTTGCCTGCGACTTTTCTTTGTTTTCCTGTGCAGTTATCTACACTATATTGACTTAGTTTCTTTGTAATTGAATTGAACAAGAAACTGAAAAGTTTTAGGTATAAACAATTACAGAATTAACTTCATTTAGCCGAATAAGTTACTTGTCGCTGTTGGCGCACGATTGACCAACGGAAGTACACACATACTGGTCTAACCGGATATGCAAACAGTTCACTCGCGCCGGTGTGTACGCGCAATATAAAAAAATTACTATGGAAAACGCCCATAGTCTATGGTTTGGCTCATAGTCATTGTTTTTTTACACCATAATTATATAAATGTTCTCAAGTTCCTGTTTCTAACCACATCTTTTAGCCCACTTAATTTACTCAGGTTATTCGTGCTTCTATTTATCTTCTTTACATAGTACAAAACAAAGTCACTTTCCACGTCTGTTTGTCTGTAGATCCGCTAAACCACGCAACAGATTTTAAATGATTTTTACCATCAGATAAATTTTCACTGAAGGTTTATTTATACTATAATAAGTCTAAATGGTTCGAGTTTGTACAATGCATTTAAAAATATGAAAATAATCAGGGGGATAATTCGAACCAGAAGATTCCAAAAATGCAATTTTTAGAATTTTTGTCTGTCTGTCTGTTAGAGCATTGCGCGAAAACTACTAAACGGATTTAAAGGAAACTCGACATAGAGCTAGCTTAAATTCCGGGGCGTAACTTAGGATACTTTTCATCTGACGTCGTTTCCTTGGGATAGACGAACATAGTGAAAAAGATGGCGCTGCGATCGTATCTATTTTGGAAACTACAGAACGTATATGAATGAAACTTGCCATAGTGCTGGCTTATAACCCGAGTTAAAACTTAGGATACATTTTATCCCGATAAATGATGTCGTTTCCATAGAATAGACGGATTATCTGAATAGATGACGCTGCAATCGCGTTTTTTCAATTTACCAGTATTGTTAAAGTTTTTTTAGCCTACCGCCAACTTGTTCATTTTAATTATTTGCTTTTAATTTTGTTTATGGTTATTATTTACTCTATGGGAGCCTAATCTAATTTACCACCGCTTCGCAACATGATATGGCTTGAAGAGAAGAAGCGGCGCAAGAAACTCTTCAGCAAACATGCCTAGCTCTAATAATTGTATATATATTATAAAATGCGTGGAAGGAAAATAAAATAAATTATCAGTCAAGTTGGTTTGTGTGCCGGTGCACGCAGAAAGAGCTCACAGTGTCCTGAAGTCTGGCAGTTGGTTTTTGCTGGGTTTGGGTCTTGATAGTTTTGATGATCGGATCCCAACAGGTGGTACTTGCCAACCATCTTCTCTATTGAAATTTGGGTGTTTTTTTATTTCAATAGCCTCACGCATCATTCTAGGTATGAAACGATTCTCTTTCGCGAGGATTTGTGGGTTATCGAATCTGATGTAGTGGTTGGGTTTATCCGGCGTGTGTTCACTGACCGCAGACTTTGTAGACCTTGTGTGTTTCATGTCAGCAATGTGTTCTTTTTTTTCCACTGAAAAGTGGCCGACACGTCGGAATAACAAAAATTAAATAAAATACCGCGCTTAAAACCGTTAAAACGTAGTTTTATTATAAAAAAAGTTATGTTTTATAGTTTGAACTATATCACATGGAACATAAAGAGGGCCTAAAGACGTCATTTTCGCAGATTCGTATAATGAACATGAAAATATAGTATAGTTGAACTTCATGCTATTTTTTACAACTACCAGTGTACCTAGACACATGTAAATTTAACTAAATGGTTCTCCAAAGGCAACAGCTTTAGACCCTCAAATGTACAAATTAAGAGAAGCTTCATTTTCCAGGAAAAGAAAACGAGAGCTTCACGGTCGTTTTCAGTTTGGTTGGATGGGTACACCTGAACTAGCCAATTCTATAGCTATGTCAGAGTTGACGGTGCCTCACTTACTGGTCCTTAATTCCACCACTAGCCACCACCATATTCCAGACGACGATCCTGTTTTAATGACACCAGAAGCTGTGTCAATGTTTCTTGACCAAATCCACAATCATCTCGCACCTGTAAGTAAACCTTCAAAGACTTTTAGTTGACTTGCAAAAGTAAAAAGATTTCAATTTGATTGGTTTTTTTTGTATGTTTGTTACGCGATTTCTCCCTCAATTTTGGACCGATTTTTTTTCTTTATTCTAAAGAGTATACTCCTAAGGAGGTCTCATTATCGCCAAGTTAGGATCTGATGAGTGGATCCCATGGAATTCGAGAGTAACTGTTGCTAAACAATCTTCACTCTTCGAAAGGCAAAACTTGTATACGCGTGCTAGTTATACAATTTCTACAGGCGCTTATAATATTATTTCTAAAACTATTGAAGCAACTAAAAAGTAGAACATACTTTTTTTTAACAAAAGCAAAACCGTCTTTGTAACTTAAAAATAAAAATTAATATTTTCTACAACATCTTGAAGTTGGTGCCAATTGAAACAAAATTGCAAATCGCACCGACTTGCTTTTTAGTTGGAAGTTGGTTTTGTTTTTGTCGAATTAAAATGTTAATATGTCACACGATTGATAATGTGGCCAATATATTGGGGTGTAAATACGAGCATCTCTTTTTAAACACTTGAAACTTTAGTAATGAAACTTAATACTTAATTAGTGCTTTTCTGTTTAATCTAAGACATATGGTGGTAATAGCTGGCCAGTGCGCATATACCGAGGTTTCTTTGAAGCAAGAACTACTTTAACAAATATGTGGCGTGGAAACCCTGTTCTCACGACACTCGTGTTTGGGCTGCCCTTTGGGTTCTTATCTCTCATCTGCTACTCTATATGTTGTGCTGATATTTTAGACGCCGATGAGGAAGAAGAAGCGTCAGGTTAGTTTGAAAATTGATAATAAGTGTCAAGAATTTTTTTTTCCGAGAGCTGGCAAATAGGCAGGTAGCTCATCTGATTGAAAGTGATTACGCTTCATATAGATGTTTGTAATATCATTCATTGTCAACACAGTACCAGCCTAGAATAAATTTCATGACAAAGCATTTCATGAAATTTGCATTCTCTGAATTTCCTAATTTCATTTAAACCAGTTTGAAACCAAAGCTGTGAGTAAACAAAATCTTTTTCTCGGACATTAGACTATATGAAAATTAAATATCCATGATCACTTTTTAAGAAACTTGTATGAAAATAAAAAGAAAAAAAAATAGTTTCAGACAGGATACATATTCAAAGCATTTATTCAAAGTTATAAAGTTCCGAGAAATCTTTGCACAAAGTTAATACCATCATCCTTTTGTTTTCAGAAACACATGAAAAGAAGGATTAGATCCATCACAACGTATTTTTTCTAAAATGACTGATTTACTAGTCATGCCTTGTTTATAAATATGCTGTGACAGATCAATTGTATTGGAAATTTAAATGATCTATAGTTGCAGACTAAGCTGGCTGATAGAAGACTACTATTTCTATTATATAAAACATGGTTATTTCAAGCATAGACTATAGTTAGATTCATTTGTATCTGACTTCCCTCCCTATCTTCAGCAACATGTTATACATTACGATTCCTATACGTAAATGTATAATCGCCAGCACAAATCTTGAGCCGTAACCTTGGTCTGAAAACTGAAATTTTGCATCTTTTTCGAAATGAGGTGGGACGCAAGGCCGGAGTTTACAGTTCCGATTATGCGATTGGTTCATAGCGCGGCAGACGATCGTGATTCGTCCTTCGTCGTAGAGACTATGTCTTTAAACATATTTTTAGTCGATACGTTACAGAATTGTGATGGAAAAAGGAGTGATTTTTGCTATGCAGTTTTATTTTCATAACACGCATAAATCTGACTAAATTACTGAGGTAAGTTAATTTTAGCGTGAATTGTTGTTGTTGTTTTGTCAGTAAAAATCTAACTTCACTGATGGTGATTCTCTAACCAGCCAGATTAACTTGACTTTTAGGCTTTAATGAAAAACCCTACAATTTCCATGAGAATAGAGGTTTTGAAGAGGGCCATCTCTTATATTTTTGCTATTTCTTCTTTATTTTTTTTATTGCACGATTTCAGCAGACTGCCCACCAGAAGGAAAGCGGTTACTATATTGCCTATAAACATTTGCATCATCAAAATTGCTTCCAATGTGTTTCCACTCCCTGAAGGGAACTGGAACCTTATCACTAACGCCGGTACGTAATTCAAGATTGTTATGGCGACATACTCTACACCAGGGGTGCTAGCCATACAGATGGGCATATTCTCTACTGCCTGGGTATCACCACCTCTATCTACCTATCAAATTTCATCCATATAGCCAGTAATTTCTAAGAAAAATGCTTGTCGCGTGTAATAACGTGAAAATTTTACAAAGGTTTTGTTTTTGTTTCAAATGCCTATGGAATTTTGAAACTAGAAAATATTTATGAAATTAAAATTAACTCTCGGATGATACTTGACAATATTTTAAGATTTTTGAATGATTGAAGCAAATTTTTTGTAAAATATAATATTATCAGTATGTCGATTTATGGTATTGATTACGCTCAATGTAATGCAAAGCAATACCTATTCTTTCGCTGACCGCTCAAAATCTGTGCTGGGGCCCATAACAAGGAATCCTTGTAGTCTCACACTCATCTCTGCCTGTTTAAGTCACAACCGATTATTTAAAAAACCTAGCAAGACTAAAGCTATTAAGTTGATATACTTCCGTCTTTATCTAGATGTAAAGTTTGCTATTATTTTATATAATAGGACGAAATTGATATTTAAAAATCAGGGGATATGATATAGTAGGGTATTAAATGAAACAGCTGTTTTTGTACAATTTAATTGTATAATTTATAATTTTTTATAGTTCACAATTTTCAAGTTACAATAAAGATCATACAAAATAGACGTCTCCTAATCTCCGAACTTTACCTGCCACAACATATGAAAAACTCAGAACTATTCTTATTTTATTTATATATAATAACAGCCCATAAACGTCTCACTTTTGGGCTAGGGCCTCCTATTTATAGGGAAACGGATAATATACCCGACACGCTTGTCCAAACGGATTGGCGGGTTTGACACATGGGTTGTCTCGATGTACAATTTTCATTGCGACGTTTTCCTTTACCGTATGCGATAATTGTAACAGTATGCAGATTAGAACAGAAAACTACCTAAGCGGGGCATGCTTTTCGGCCAGGATTCACAAACCACGCCCTTTAGTTTGGCACGTGAGCCCATTAACCACTAAGCAACCATAGCTTGTATTTTTTTAAATCTTATTTTTTACCTATATTTTGCACGAAATATAACATAATGATCTTAATACTTTAATTTTTAAGACATAAACAAAACAACGTGATTAACGTTTATATAGCTTTTAGTAAAATTAATTTCATGTATATTTCGAAACATTTTGCTTAGCAAGCTTTTATACTAATATTTGTGAAATTTAAATAAAAGTCTATAAAATTTAGCTATAAGCGTCGAACGGGTGAAATACCTCAGAGGCTATGCCGTGAGAGTGACCAATGGGTGTAACAATCGTGCATTCATTTTAATTTTTCGGTGGAGTTATTTTCCATTGCATTTTTCCGGGAACCCTCTATTCGCGATTCTGACTCGCATACGACCGTCTATTTAGTATTAAACTGTTCCTTCGATTAATAGAAGTTGGCCCTCCCTATGTAACTTATGGTTAATTTAAATAATTTTTAATTTAAGGTGGTCGTTGTAAGTTACTGCACATAGTATTGAATAGCTCGTAATATAGGTAATTATTTATGTCAGTCTGTCTAAAACTTATGTACATGTTTTAATATTCCTAAACTAGGCAGAAGTAAACTCACATTAATGAAAAGTGCCATTTTGATTTGTGGAACATAATATGGGGTAACTATATGCTTGGTAATTTTGTACAGCTAGAAGCCAAAAAGTATACCTACAGATGATTTTTATAAACTCATTTAAACAGGTGTAAATCCATTAACTTCCATTAAATATGCTCATATGTGTATACATGTTTTAATAAACTCCTACCTACACAAGTATATTAAAGAAGTAGTAACACATACAACAAAGATAAAAAAAATGTTAAAAAGTCTTACAACTGCCAAAAATTGTTACATTTAGTGAACTTCAATGGTCTATTAATTTATTTTCTAAAGCTCGTTTTGTGTCTATGGTTTACATATTACTTAGCATTGATTGTGGATACATATTATTTAATATTTGTACATCGAACAATATCTGATTTCTTTACACTGTTACAATTTTATTCCTGGTAATATTGAGTGGAGTATAATATATTTTTTCTATCGACTATCTTTTTTATAATATATTATGATTGTAATATTTTGTTTTTATAAAACTTGTGACTTCAAATCATGGTGGTGTTTTAAATAAATTAATAAAAACTTTTCCGTTGGTTCTTAATTTATCCTTCATACACAATATAGGTAATATTATTCTTTACGATTTGGACATCTCATTTAGGTAAAATGCTATTTCTATATTTTTAATGTGATTTTTAAACTGATTGTACCATAAGATATAATATTCATGGTTCATTTTTTGTGACTGTTTGGAGTTATCAATATTCCAATTACTTTTTGTTTGTCTTGCTTTTGTTTGGGTCTTTGGCAATGATTTTTTACTGTCCTTACTGTGGCCTAATATATCACAACGATTTCCTTTCTGCACATTAGTTTTATGTTGCTTATAACTTGGTATGTCTGGAATGTGAAACTGAACTGGCTCACTATTACTCAGATTCATACAATTGTTGGTGTTAGGTCCTCTGTGTATGTTTTTATCTGATCTTGACTTAGATGAAAAACTTGTGGGGAGACCTAAGTTCATCATTAACTTAGTACAATCTTCATAATGGGATTCTTTATAATTCCACTTTTCTTCAACTTTTATTTTGTTGTAAGTATCTTTACCTACAGAATCATTTTTGCTATTTTCTTCTACATCAGTGCTTGATTTGATGGTGCTCTGATTACCATTCTTTTTACTAATAACAGTTGTTTGTTCATAGTGATTTCCATTTGTAAAAGCTGACTGTACTAAAGTTTTTGAACTTATTATTGATAGTAATTCTTCTGTGGGTAAAGAGTTAACATTAATAGTTTGATAAGTAGCATTATCTTGATTTTTATTGTCTTGTATAGAATCAAATGATTTTACTAAATCAAAAAAAGATTGTATACCACATTCTTTAGAATTCTCATAGGAATTTAATAAATTATCAAAACTATCAATATTTGTTTTCATATCTTTAGTATTTTCTGAAGTTAACATATTCCAAAACACAGAATATATGTAATTGTTAGATGTTATTGCTTTTGCTGTATTTTCTGAAAAACTGTTAATTGCATCAATAGTTTGAGTATCATTACTGTCTAGTTCAAAAATTTCATCTGTCCAAAAATCCTGTATTATTATAGAGCTTTTCATGGCTTTCAACAAATTTCGGAATTTTATAACTTCTTTACCTTCACTGAGAATAGTAATGGCAATACCATATGAACCAAATCTGCCTGCCCTGCCTATCCTGTGCAAATAAGTTTGCCATTCAAATGGTGGTTCAAAGTTTATGACTAGATCTACATTGGAAGCATCAATCCCTCTAGCTGCCAAATCTGTAGATATCAATATTCTACATTTATATTCCTGTAATGTTTTAAGTGCATCTAATCGGTCAATCTGCTCTTGCTTACTGTACAGTAATTCAACCGGCCATTGCTCCTTTGCAAGCATTCTATGTAGTTCTGTCACTCTCACTTGGTAGTTGCAAAATATAAGGCATTGCTTAAATTGCTTCTTTGATAATATTTTGAGAAGTTCTGTAAATCTATACTGAGTTTGTTTTACTATATTAACATTTGATTTAACTATTGTTGACTTTTGAATAACTCCTTTCAAAATACAATTACTGTCTGGGCAAACATGTTGAACATTTTTCGTATAATTACTTAAAAGTTTCTTACAATCTTCTGAATATGTGGCACTGCTCATAATTACTTGTTTCTGAGATGGCAGAATGGAAAAAATATAATTGATATCTGCTATAAAACTTTTCTCCATTAATTTATCTGCTTCATCAATAATAAGAAGTCTGACAGCAGATATGTCTATAACACTCATTTGAATTAGGTGTTTTAATCTACCAGGGCTGGCTATAAGTACATGCACCGTTTGACTGAATTTTTTCATATCTTCATCTACTGATAACCCACCAATAACCAGCTCGACATTCAGACCTGGAAAAATAGGTTACTCTTGACACAAATTTAGAGTTCAAATTTGCACATTTAAATTAATTAATTTAGATAACATTAGACGAGCCATTCTTAACCTTTTTTAAAGGGCCACATATACAGTGGTGGTCATATAATTCAGAAAGCTGATTTAATGAGCTGTATGCATTTTTTTATTTCTCTCGATATCGTAAAACTTTTCCATAAATGATTAACTAAAAATAAATAGACAAATTTTTTAGCACTACTTCTAAACATAGTATTCCTATTTACTGGCTGGTCACGTAATTAAGAACGCTAAATAGTTTATACTTTTACTCAAATTTAAATAGAGAACACTCAGTCGATTTGTTACTGTTTGTATAATTTTCGCGCCATTTAGTGCTGTAAAAGATTAAAAGTGATTGCTTCTTATGAAAAAACAATGGGAAAAAATAAAAGTTGTGATAAATATACCAGGGAAATAATAATAAAACTTCGCCGGAAGAATTGGTCTTATAAAAAGATAGCCGGCCATCTGCAATGTTCAAAACGATGGTTTTCCACGCTGTAAAGCATTTTGCTATGTATCAAACTACTTCGAATGTTCTACGTGTATCTAAACAGAGAAAAACAACTCCTCGAGATGACCGAAACATCGTTCGTATGGCAAAACAAAATCCTTTCAAAGGGTCCAATGAGCTGAGAAAAGAATATTTTGGTGAAAAGAACCCTTCAGCAATCTCAGCACGCACTATTCGAAGACGTTTGGTAGAAGAAAAATTGCACGGTAGGATAGCAAGAAAGGTACCCATGTTGAAACTTTGCCACAGGCAAGCCCGGCTTGCATTTGCGAGAAACTATGAAAACTGGACTGTGCGACAGTGGAAAAATGTACTTTTTCTGACGAGACGATAATAAACAGAGTATGTTCTGATGGAAAACGATATGTATGACGTCCCCCGAATACAGCATTCGACCCTAAGTAACGAAAGTTACATTAAAGCACGGTGGTGGAAATGTGAAAATTTGGGGGTGCTTTCTGGATATGGTGTTGGACCTGTAAAGTTGATAGAAGGTAACATGGATCAGTTCCAATACAAAAATATACTGGAAGAAACAATGTTACCTTATGCTGAAGACGTTCCGGTTATTTGGACATACCAGCATGACAATGATCCAAAACACACTGCACGCACCGTAAAGGAATTTCTTACAGCGCAATCAGTTTCTGTCTTAAACTGGCCAGCTAACAGCCCAGATCTAAACCCAATAGAGAATCTGTGGTTCGAAGTAAAGAAAAAGGTTTCAAATACACAGTGTGGGAATTTAAGAGAGCTGTACGACGTTTTTTTAGAAGAATGGAACTCTATTTCTCTTGCGAAATGTCAAAAATTAATAGAGTCAATGCCTCGCCGGTGTAAAGCAGTAATTAAAAGCCGTAGCTATGCTATTAACTATTAATTTTAGTTAAAAATGTATTAAATTGCTTTTTAAATTTCTCGCGCTACATATTATTGTGATTTTTTAAATGTGAGTGTCATACAAAACGATTCCCGAGCAGTTTAATAAATCGTTCTTAATTATTTGTCCAGCTTCAGTACTATTTGAATGTGTTACTTTGGTAAAATAAATAAAATGTGAAAAAAAATAGTTAGCGATTTTATTCTTTATTCCTAATCCACGTTGCTCTATTAATGTGGCTATTTTAGAACATAACTAGATGCTTCTCAGAAGGTACACATCTCTGTGTATGACACGATTTAAATAAAAAAACTTCTAGAACTTCAAATCGTTCTTAATTATATGACCACAACTGTATGTATTAGATGAGGTGCTGCAGGTCATAACTATTTAGGTGGTTTTTTGCTACTAGAATTCACACAGATTGGTTGATGGCTGATGAACTATGGACATGTGCAACACCAGAGATGTTATTAATGTAAAGCCATTAATTATGCAACTATGTATAACCAGGTGGGCTATACTACATAGTTTACATAGTTTAGCAAGCATTCCCTTGCTTTATCAAAAAAAATATGAAAAAAACATTGTCATTCTGTGTGGAAATGCAGCTAATCAGAAGGCTGAGGGAAGATTGGCTAGAGGGGCGAACATTCCTCTAGCAGTTATGTTACACAATTTATAATTAGATTATACACCATTTTTCAGTTTCAAAATATATTTAAATATGAATACAAATATTTATTTATATACTATATGCTGTTTACTCATTATTGTATGTCATTTATTTTTGAAACTGATACATGTACCCTAAAATGTTATGGGCAAAAAGTTACAATTTATTTTGTATCTAAATAACTTACCTTTATAACCACAGCCAATTTGTTTAAAAACATCACATATTTGTGATGCAATTTCTCTAGTTGGAGCCAATACTATAGTTTGAAGTCCCTTGTTAATATCTAGTTTTTCAAGAGCTGTTATTGTAAAAACAGCTGTTTTCCCAGTTCCTGATTTAGCTTCAAGAAGTAAATCTATACCAAACAGAAAATGCATGGCAATTATATGAGTCGTATAATTCCAATACCCGCCAACTCCCTTAAAAAACAAAATTAAGCTATGTATGTTTCTGGATAGTCCATGAAATTTCTCGTATGTCATTTTGTTCATTTTATACCTAAAACTGCCAACTTCCAACTAAATTTGACATCAAACTTTCGAATTTGTTCCAAAATCCGCCAGCTCTTTTTAAAATTATTTCCAAATCCCGCTACATCTGTTTCGACCAATCACTACGCTCTATTCCGAAACTTTCAATATGGCGTTATAGTGCAGAACTGTATGATTATTGTTGTCCGTAATTTGCATTTTTTAATTAAAATAATGGAAGAACTGACTAAACAAGTTGAAAAAGCATGTCCTACTAAAGGAAGAAAAAGAATAAGTCAACCGGATTTATGGAAAAAGAACAAATTGAAGGAAAAAAGGTTAGTTAAAGTTTGATTGGTTACTATGGCTATTAGTTTTATCCATTGGGATATAACATGTCTAGAGAGAGGATTGCTAACAAACAACACCGCCAAAAACGGCATCAAAAAGGCGAAGCGTTGCTATATTCACTCTCGTAAAAGTATCAATGTTTTCGGGATATCGGCAAAAAAATATTACCCCATTTTTTTATTTAAGTGAAAAGTTTAAATGATCGTTATTATTTAATCGCTTTATAATTGAATATTACTCAGAGGTTTTAGTTTTTTTTAATAATTAAAGTATTAGCATCAAAAGTTGTCGTGTCTTGGAACGAACCATAAAAAATACAAGCACAAATGACACATTTTAATATATGTAGTAATTTTAATTCGCAATAAAATGTCTGTACAGATATCAGTACATATTTAATAAGTCCTTTAATTACCAATACTAATGTAATAATTCTAAAAAAACTATTCATAATAGTAAATTATTTTCGTGTTACACAACATGTTCACGAAGGTTATAAGACGACTAGTTATGCCCCAAAAATTCTCCTGCGCTAAAAATCAGTGAAATCATATGTAATAGTAGACTTGGAACGATTCGATGGGTTCATACTGGGTGTGTTATGTGTAATTCAAATTTATATCAGTAGTAGGAACTACGGGGTAGGTACACGGAATAGTTTGGTACAGGGACTTAAGAGCAACTAAACAACTTGAAAAGGACTATTATAAATAAAGATATTCATATTTTCGTCGTGTTCGGTTTGATTATTTTATAAACTAAAATTTAAAACTAACAATAATATATTAAATTATTTATTTATTAGGAATTAATGGAGATGAAGCTAACAGAATATAGACAAAATTAATGTCTTAATTATGACAATAATGTACTGAAAAATATCGGTACACCATATCTCCATAAATTCATAACATGTTTTAGGTAACGTAAAATGAAACTATACAAAAAATATGTTTAAAAATTATTATAGACTTATTTTCGTAAATGTAAGTCTGTTTTCTATACATTTTTTTATTATTCATATTTCATTAAAAAATCGTAACAAAAGTCCCCAAATTTTGGAAAACAATTAGCACTTTTCACCTGACAACATCAATCAACTCGATAACTTTTGAAATATCGAAATTAAATTTCATGTTTTTACAAAGAAATCATGAGAAAAGTGTTAAGTGTTCCGATGAAATGACACGTTATCCTTATCCTTTTCTCTTTTTAAATAGTTCCGACACATTTTGATAGCGCAGGACGGCATAATGTTTTCTTTTGCGAGAGCTCTAACCTATAAAGTAGTCGAAACGACACTAACAGGTGTGGGGAGCGAGTGCACCAAATTTGGTGCACGTTTTTTGGGCCGTTTTTGTGGAATTGATGCGCTATCTAGACGTTTATATGATCTAAGGTTTTATCATTAGGGTGATACAGCGTGTCTGTTTTTTTATTGAAAATTTATAATACTATATTAGGCAAAATTTGCAATTCATTATTCCATTATGCTTGTGATTAAAGTTACTTTCCAATGATTTAAAAATTAAAATGCATGAATAATTTATATACAGAATAAATACCATGGGTATCCTTTTTTCAATAACTAGTAAGGTCCAATTTAAAAAATAATACTTGTTGAGTTAACTATTATTGGTTCTAATTGTGGTGGTAGTTCTAACTTATATTATGATGTTATATAAGTATAATTTTTTTTCAGATATGCGCCAGTTTGCCCGTTTTACCGAAATGTAGACACAATACAAAAAGATTAAAGTGTGGCTCATTGACAATGAGTGATTTGATGAACATACATAGTTTTAATTGGCGCGAACTATCAGATTTAAACTTTTACTACACAGCTGAACAGGCCTTTCTTAATGGAACAGCACCAACCAATTATGAAAATGAAAATATTGTGTGTGAAACAGTTGTAAAAAATGATCAATTTGTTTAAATTACTTTTTTCCTTTCTCTTATTGTTGTGATTAAAATAAAGATAAAGTTTCATTTATAACTAAATTTTTCGTTTCCACATCCTCCTGTATATGAACAAAAAATTAATTCGTTACAAAAGCCGCTAACTCCACCTCTACCTACATCCAAAATCCGCTAACTCCACTGGTTAGATACAATACCCGCCAAATCCATTTTTAAATTATATAAATAAGTGTTTGTTCTTTTTTTCTCATAAAAGTATTTTTATGAGAAAAAAAGAACAAACACTTATTCTTTTTTTCTCTTTTTCTCTATTTTAATGTTTAGCATTTTTCAGTTTTAATTGCTAGCAGATTAATTACAATTCAATTAAACAGGTCATCGGAGATATTAGATATACTTTTTTGCTTTTACTGAAAATATGTTGCGTGTGGAGTTAGCTGATATTGGAATTATACGACTCATATATCTTGTTGATATCTATGAGTACTTGAAATAAGCAACTTACAACATCAATTACTATGATGTATCACAGGAAAAATAAGCCAGTTATTAATTTAGCAATAACATTACTCATGTTTTCAACTCATTTCAAATTATGTTATCATTTTATTATTTCATATTGGAAAATAAACATTTTTGGAAATAATAATGCAAAACCTACAATTTTTTTAATATTGCAATATTTAAAAAAGAATCATTGAAACAGAAGCTTAGAACCACTTGAATGTATTCAAATATTCTAGGATTTCATATGCTATAATAATAAGATAGTGATTTTTTAGACTTCCCTAACCACTTTGACAAATCAGAATCATAAATTGACATATTGTTTATATAACTGTCTATGTAGGTAAGCTATTGGATGCGAAATAGTTATAGGGCAGATTTTTTTTATTATTTGAGATAAACAGTGTATTTTGGGTGGTTATAAAAAAATAACAATGAAGACTAAGGCGGGAGCGAATTGAAGTGGAGCCCCGCCTTAGCCTTCTAACCTATGATAAAAAAGTTCAGATCTGTTCATAATAAATAAATATACCCTACCTGCTTGCAATAAAACTTGGGGTAAATCTATAGATGTTTGATGCACGAATTTTAAGTAGTGGGGTGGTGGAATGGGGGAGGGAGAGGCACACCTACCTCTACTACAACCTCTATGGTCTAGAGATCTTCACTTTTTTTAATAAACATAACTTTACTTATTTTTTCACTAATATTGCACTTATAAAGTTGAACAATCTTTTTGAAGTCAAAAAGAAAGACAGTAATCAACAGAAAAGAACCAAAAAATAATGAATGTCATAAAAAAATTAGGAATTCACAGACACTACAAGAGTAACCAGAAACTATTCAAAATGGTGGCCAATAAAGACGAAATTATACATTGAGTGTACAAAATAAATAGTAAATGGTTCTCAGTCAATTCTGGCACTCGCTTGCCACTACCCCAGCATGCTCCTCTCAGCTTGTGCGCTTTGATCTAAAGATAACCTGGTAAATGTATAGCAATCTAATACAGGAATTTTAAGTAGTGGGGTGGTGAAGTGGGGAGGGGGGGAGGCATACTTACCTTTACTACAACCCCTAAGGTCCGGAGATCTCGAAATACATATTTTTTTTTAAACATAACCTCACTTATTTGCACTGATTTTTCCGCTAATATTGCACTTCTATTATAGGTCCAAAGCTGAAAAATCCTTTCAAAGTTCAAAAAAAGCCAGTAATCAACATGAAAAGAGCCAAAATAACCAAAAACCAGCTTAATTGGATAAAAATGAAGAAAAACACAATAGAACACATTCATATACACTACAAGAGTAACCATTCAAAATGGCGACCAATAAAGAATGTTTTTTTTACGTAATTGCATTAATTTATATTTAACCTATATTTAAAAAAAAATTGTTCAGCAATGTATTTAAAAATTGATATCATTAATATATTGATTCATATTTAAAACCAAATTGTTAGTCCTCCCCTAAATTGATAAATAAAACAAATGTTTCATAGGAGACTTTTAAGGCATCATACTATTTGTGTTTATAAAATAAATAGTAAATGGTAACCAGTCGGTTCTGGCACTCGCCGGCCGCTGCCGCGGTACGCTCGCTTCGCTCTCTCGTCTCTGTTGTCAGGTAAGGGATCTCTTTAAATAAAATATGGTGCCTATATAATTTAATTAACTTTAAAAGCACATTCACTTAACTGAAAAGAAATAAAATGGCGGCAATAAGAATTGCAAAATATTTGTCAATACTTTCTTTTTATAGAAATATGTCGATTTCCAAAAATTATATGAAACAATATATTAATTAAAACTCAAGATTTCGAATTTCTTAATTAAAAATCGACAAGTATTTATTGACATATCGATTAATTTATTTTTATCATCACACCTTGTTAGCCAAGCCATTAAAAACAAAAGTGACAGCAACAAACAACTGTCACTTTTTAATCAATTGTTTATATGTCTAGCATGAATTTTGTAATTATGACTTATGCCTCAATTAAATTTAAAACTTTATTTCTACATTAAAAACAGTTTTAGTGTAACAAAAAGTTCTGTCGGTTATATGTAATTCATGAGTACATTCATAAACTCAAATCACGGTTTGTTATTATCAAAAGTGACGCAATAAAATTGCAACAAAAATAAGTGAGGTTATGTTTATAAAATATAAAAAATTTAAGACTTCCGGACCTTAGGGGTTGTAGTAGGGGTAAGTATACCTCCCCCCTACCCACTACGCCCACCCACTACTTAAAATTTGTGTATCAGATTGTTAAGTCACAGCCGATAACCTAACACAACCGACTGTTTGTATGTATAAAATAAATAGTAATAGTTATGAGTTGGTTCTGACACTTGCCGTCCCATCACTTCTTAAAAATATATAAATATTATCTAGGGTTTTCATGTTTCTTGTTTTTGCTATTTATTTTGTTTATTGTTTTATTTCATTTTTCAACAGCTTTCTTGTATTTTTGGACTATTGTGAATCTTTTTATGTTAACTATATTCGATTTTGATACGATTTTTCAACTTTGGACCTATGATGTAAGTGCAATATTAGTGGAAAACATAAGTGAGGTTATTTTTACAAAAACATTAATATCTCAAGAAGTATACATTTTCGTGACATATGGATTGCAGAAAGGGTAAGTATTCCTCCCTACCCTCCCTCTCCACCCCTCCAAATACTTGAAATCAATTTGCCGTATATCTATACCGCACCGTTTTAAAATACATGCCTTTTTAGAGTTCCATAATGAAATGACAAAATCAGTGGATATTTTTCACCTAAATGGGACCCCGCAATATGTGTAAAATCAATGAGTACCGCGCATTAGTAAAGTTATTGCGGGGTAAGCCGTGGTACACAAAATTAATAGGGCTTTTACCACATTACATTTTGTTGAATTTAACTTACCAAAGCCGCATTTTCCCAAAGGTATACCGAGTAATTGTATAGGAGAAGGATAGCGAAACCCAGATTTCTTTAGTCCTTTTAAAGTTTTGCTACTAAGAAGCATTGAATCAAATGTGACATCCTCTGAAACCTGAATATCTTGGGTTCTATTCACACTGTCGACATCGTGAGCTAATGCCATGTTACTATGAGAGGCTATCTTTATTAGTTTTATTTTTGTAAAAGAGAAGTAGAATTTACAAGTATTTACTCAGGCAGAACATAAATCACGAAATATTTATATTCATTTGTAAAATTAAAAGCAATACTTGTAATACACAAACAAACCGGCAATCGATAAGCAGATTTTTCTATGACAAATTGTCATTTCTCATTCAACGTCAAAGCCCTTAAAAGGGCCCATTCACCATCCCGCATGTTGTTATAGCCTGCAATGCATCCGGCAAAACCGACCAAATACCTCTACATGGTCGGTTCCTATATTATATTACTATTTATTAATTTGCCCTACCGTCGGTTGAATATAGAGCTTATGTCAAGTTTTAACCGATATCGACAGTAAGGCAAATAAACGGCCGATAACATAAAAGAACCAGCCATCAGTCCTGCAAGCTCTACTCACCGCAGGACTCCACTACCAGAAAGTGAATAGGCTTCTTCAAGCAAAGGACATTGAATTTTCCAGTAAAATTAAATGACATTGAATTTCTATCTAAAAAGACCCAGTCGCTATCCTGCAAAGTAATCCTACAGTAGGATTGCAAAACTCAAGAGGCATCCTGCTCTGCGTTGCAGGATGCACTACAGGCTTTTTTTGGCAATGGAAATAGATTTCGTACACTACCGGGTCCTTTCTGGGATTAGACCAAAGCAATGAGAGTTATCCACTGAAGATGGTGCAGATAACAGAGTCGATTGCCGGCATGTGTGGGGACTCAGAAAGGTACCCCTATCTATGTGGAGAGGTAACTCATGTGCTAATACCCCACTAAAACCACCTTTCTCCCATGTGCCCCGCGCTTATGGTAGGAAGAGCGTGAGACTTAAAACATAATTACGCCCACGCTGATCCTGCTCAACAGTGATTGAGAATGCCCCGGGAAGCAGGGCAGACTCACTTCTATTAAAGTAAAACTAATAAAGGCATAAATTGAATAATACGAGTTTAATTGTAGCTTAGATGTTTTACTTGGAATAAAATATTTAAAGAAGTGACACTATCATTTTGTTTTATCCTTTCAATGATGTCAAAGGTTATTCCTTTTACTTAAGGAGGTTCTAATAGCTTCACCTATAAAGAGTTTTGATATACAAACTCTAACATCTTCTCTTGAAGCTAAGGAACAACAGAGTCCTCATACGTCAACGCCAATCTCACGACAAAGCATAGCTAGTCTTGGCTTATACAGTGCCTTCGTAAACATGTCCGCAATTTGGTTTTCTGTACCAATCTTTGCGATCATCATAGTCCCATCAGCTATGGCTTCTCGTATAAAGAAATGTCGTAGCTTGATATGCTTGGTTCCGTTATGAAATTCATATGGTGGATTCAGTGCAAGCTTGATGGCAGATTCGTTATCTACATGGAGAACAGGAGTTATGGTTGATTGCTCTATGTTTTCAATCAGTCGTTTAACCCATATTATTTCTCTTGCAGCTTCACTAGCAGCCATAATTTCAGCTTCTGTGCTAGATATCGCAACTGAGGTTAGTAATTTACTTCTCCATGATATAGGACCTCCGTAAACACATACAAATCCTGAAGTCGATCTTCCAGTGTCAGAATCACCACCATGATCTGCATCGCTGTAGCAGACCAATTCTTTCACCATACCTCTTTTGTACGTAATGCAGTAATCACGAATACCATTTAAATATCGAAATATTCTTTTCACTTTTAGGATATCTCTTTTTGTAGGAGCTTCTAAGTGTCTGGACACAACACTAAGAGCATAAGCTAAATCGGGCCTTGTGCCCACCATCAGATATGCAAGGGCTCCAACCGCTTCTCTATAAGGAAACGAATTGTCTCCTCCAGCATCTTCTCTCAATTCGGAATCTTTGAGTATAGGTGTAGCAGCAGCCTTACTATTCTGCATACAGAATTTTTCGAGTACTTTCTCGGTGTAGCCACTTTGATGTATTTTGATACAATCTTCCTCTCTCATTACTTCAAGTCCTAGGAAGTAATAGGTATCCATGTCACTTTGGGCTTTTATTTTAAATCGCTTTTTTAAATTCTCGAGAAAAACATCGATTAGTCCCAGATATTATGTCCCAGCAATCATGCCATCGTCAACATAATGGACTAGTAGCAACCTGTCTTCCCCTTTTTTCATAGAGAATATACAAGGATCTTCTCCAGGTTTGAACCCTTCTTGTAAAAGATAGCCTTTTATGCAATTCTTCCAACACAGCGGTCCTTGTTTAAGTCTATATAAACTGCGTTTCAATTTGCATACCTTGTTAGTCCCATCGGTATATCCTTCTGGCTGTTTGACGTAAATTTCTTCCTTTAATCTTCCATAAAGAAATGCGGTAGATACATCAAATTGTGATAGGATCATATTATCTCGAGCAGCAATACTTATAAGCGTCCTGATTGAGCTCATTTTTGCGACTGGGCTAAATGTTTTCTCATAGTCAATGCCTTTCTTTTGAGAATAACCAACAGCTACAAGTCTGGCTTTATACTTGTCGATATTTCCATTCGAGTTTCGTTTAATCTTATAAACCCATTTAGTTGAAATGACTTTGCGGCCTTTGAGCAATGGTATTAAGTCCCAAGTATCGTTATCTTTTAAGGAACTTATTTCATCATCCATAGCATTGCGCCATCTATTATTATCAACAGACTTCATCGCATCTTTGAACGTCCTTGCTTCTTCTTCATGATCATAGACCTTTTCAACACAATTAAGAACAAATTCATCAAATCTATCAGGTGGTTTGATTGTTGAACGATCTCTTAAAGTCATTCTATGTGGAACTTGTTCTCCACGTTGATCAAGATGAACGTTTTCTTGAGATGCTTCTTAAATTTGAACCTCTTCTCTCAATAAGTCATCTCTAAACTCATTTTGTAGATCTGTATCACGACGCGGTAAAACACTTACAGTTGATAAAGTAATATCGACATCAGAGTCAGACTGAGCACTATCGGAATTAACTGAGTCATTAATCGGTACACTTGATTCAACAGTTTCTTGATTGTGTGGCATCTGTGAATCTTCTTCTGGTATGATAGGCTGTATCTCCTGCTCAATAGAAGGTAATCGTATCTCAAAAGAGTTTGAGTCTACCTTAGGTGCCTCCGCTGCTGTCTGATTTATAGGTTTTTCTATGAGAGGGCGTTCATCAAAAATCACGTCTCTTGATCTGATAAGCCTATAATTTTCTTTAGACCATATTCGATAGCCATCATCTCCATTATAACCGATTAGTACTCCTTTTTCAGCTTTCTTACTGAGTTTCTTGCGTCTTAGTTTCGGTACGTGCGCATAACACATCGATCCAATTATTCTCAAGTGTTTGATGCCTGGTTTCTTTCCAAAAAATAACTCGAAAGGTGACTTTCCTTCCACTGTAGTCGGTCCCGTTCGATTAAGTATATAGACAGAAGTATTAATTAATTCCGCCCAAAGACCTTGTGGTATTTCATCATGAGCATGCATCATTGCCCTAGCAGTTTCAACTATAGTCCTATTATGTCATTCCAAGCATCCATTTTGTTCTGGCGTATAAGGCATAGTGAAACGTTGATGTATACCATTCTGTCGAAATGTATTGCATATCTGCTCATTGTCGAATTCTCCTTCAATATCGCTTAGGAAGTTTTGTACAATATGGCCAGCAGTTTTCATCTCAGCTAGAAACTGTTTAAGTTTGCTGTGAACTTCGCTTTTGTATTTCATGAAGTAGACATGATGATACCGAGAATAGTCGTCCTTGAAAAGAACAAAGTATCGAAATTTGGAAATTGAGTACATAAAAGGTCCACAAACATCAGAGTGAATAAGCTCTCCAGGCTTTGTCGCTCGTTTTCGTGTTCCGAATTTCAACCTGTGTGCTTTGCCGTTGATACAACCTTCACATAGTTCTGTATTGTAATTCAATTTTATGTCAAATTCCTTTTCTACTACCCTTTTTACATGTTTTTTATTCTGATGTCCTAAGCGTTCATGATACAATTGTAATGATTGTGAATTTGTGATAAGACTTACTTCTTGCTTTGGTGTGACAATTTTAACATTAAGTATATATAGCCCACCAAGCTTTCTTCGCTTCCCGTCCACTATTTCTTTACCATTTACCTTCAATGTACATGATTCTATATGGGATTCGAATATACTATTCTGTAGTTTATCTTGAGCTGCAAGAACGGAAAATAAATTTCTTTGTAATGCTGGAATATACCACACATCTTCTAAAAGAAGTGATTCGACTTTTCCTTTACATCAGCATTGAGACGTATAGATCCTTTGCCAATAGCATTGATTATCTGTCCAGATGCTGTAGTGACGGTGTGATTATTGTGAAAATATTCAAAGCTTTCAAAAAAGTCAGGCCTATTTGTAACATCACTAGTTGCGCCATTGTCTACTTACCAACTATTTTTATCTGCTTCTATAGAATCTTCAACTGACATAATTGTTAAATTCATGTTATTCACACCACTGTTCGAATTCTTTGGTGGTCTCCCGTCGGAAATCCATTTTTGACATTTCTTGGCAATGTGACCGATCTGCCCACAATATTTGCACTTTATTTTCTTTTTGTTAAAGTTGTTCTTACTCTTCTCAGAGTTTACTACAAGAGCTTTCATGATAGTATTACACTCTGCTTTATTTATTAGCGCTCTTTCATAGGCACATAACTGTATAGTCAGATTCTCAATGTTTCTATCCTGTTTTGCCATCAAAAGCCAGCTTGAATTAAATGCATAAAACTGTTCCGGAAGTGTATCCAATATCTTGCAAATTACTAGGATTATTGGTAAATCGTTTCCTTCTAGTTCAGTATTCAGGTCGTAGAACAAAGATTTTACTGCAGATATATGTGTGGTCATATCATGCTCAGGATCTTTTTGGTAGCTGAAGAACTTCTTGCATAAGTCGTAGCTCTTATCTTCAGTAGCTCCGTCGTATAGCCTTTCAAGTTCATCCCACATGTGCTTTGCTATGTTGAATCTCATCACCTTGTGCCGCATGTTCTCAGTCATATTTTCCGAAAGTACTAATTGTGCAGTATTATCTAACATTTCAAAATTGTTTGACTCCTTTTTAAATTTATCCAATATTTCGGGTGTGCCCAATGCCCCTGGATGAGTAGGCATTTTAATTGTACCCTTTATAACATCCATTGTACCTGGATAACTTTTAAGTAATCGAGTAATCATAAATTTCCACGTTTGCAAATTTTGTCCATCCAATTTGTTTATTTCGATCTTTGCCCCAGCTACAGACTGCATGATGACGATCGTAAATTTTACTCTTGTAGAGATAGTTCGACTTTTATGTAAAATTCAAGATTCTTACTTTTGTTCTTCTATCCACTCACAGAATTTAGCCTCAGGCAACTCAGCGCTCTGCTACCATGTTAAAGTAAAACTAATAAAGGCATAAATTGAATAATACGAGTTTAATTGTAGCTTAGATGTTTTACTTGGAATAAAATATTTAAAGAAGTGACACCATCATTTTGTTTTATTCTTTCAACGATGTCAAAGGTTATTCCTTTTACTTAAGGAGGTTCTATAGCTTCACCTATAAAGAGTTTTGATATACAAACTCTAACAACTTCGTCAGCTGGGGATTGATCCTCCGCTCCCCAGATGTTAGAGGACCCCTGCAGCAGTATTACGGGAGGAGATCTTGCACATACCTGCGTCTCTGGGGCCGTTGTGCTCGGCACAACAAAGTCCTATTGTGGCGGTGAAGTGCAAAGGAACATCTTTTTTTTAGGCGGGGAAATGCATTTCGCACATACCGGGTCCTTTGCTAGGGATTAGACCGTTATTGATCATGGAGGCTTTCCACTGAGGCAATCCAAACAATAATCAACCGGCTTGTGTGGAGATTCCAACCTATGGACGTACATGGGCTAATACCCCACTAAAACCACCCTCCTCCCATGTGCCCTGCGCTTATGAGTAGGAAAGGCATGAGATACAGAACGTAGTTACGCCCACACCGATCCTAGCGCACAAGTGCTTGAGAGTGCTCCGGGAGAGGCAAACTCAGTTCGTCAACAGGGGTGAAGACTCCTCTGCTCCCTAGATGCTAGAGGGCCCCTGCAGCGGTATTTCAGGGAGAGAGATCATGCGCATACCTGCGCCTCCGGGCTCCCGACTGACGTCGGCGTCCGCGAGACGCATGCGCACTTCCATCTCTCTCCCTATCTCGTTCCGCGGCCTCCTTTTCAGACATTACAGTCTCGCAGAAATTGGCCGCGCCCACTCAGCAATCGTCGCTGTGCAGCATGGCTTGCACCAGATCGCTCAGCGAATCGATCGGTCCTACTAGTGTCTCGAGTTCAAACCTCTGAGGTGCCCATGCTGCGCAATCGACTAGCGTGTGTAACGCCGTGTCCAGTGCGCCACACTGGCGGCATTGGGATGAAGGCAAGCAGCCCGCAATCTGACACATATACTTATCGAAGCAACCGTGCCCGGTAAGTATCTGTGTCATTCTGAAGGTCAGGGTCCCGCGTTTCCACGAGAGCCATCGCATAAGTTGCGGTCGAACCGCTTCCACCGTGTCAATGCCAGCAACAGGGTTTTTCAACTCTACTGACCAAGATTGGATCATGACCGCGGTTTCCCGCGTCCTGATCACCTGAAGCTCGGCCTGGCCATAGACCAGGCCACGGGCGAGGGCATCCTGTCGGGAGCGCCGAGGTGCAACGGACCATACGGGTGCACCGTATAACCCCAGCCTACCAACATTCACAAACTTGTATTACGTGACGAACTGCTATGCAGGACAGTGCCCTTACGCCTGTTAACGGCCTGGCTATATATTCGTGCTTTGCGATGCAACAGATTTACGCATGACGCAATCTCCTTATTCCAGTGCTGATGATACGGGGGGTAAAAGACCACCCGACGCGTTGCCAGGTGTTTTTCTGGACTGTTCGGACAACACCGATGCCACGCGTTATTTACACAAAAGCCTTCGTGGAACATGTTCTATTCAAACATTTTTATAACAAAACTAACCCACCTATCTAACTAACAGTCTATCTTCAGAAATTATGATGGTGACATGACCTTGGATGTACTTTTCGCGTCCTGTGTAGAAACATCCCATCCATGTCGTGTCAGAGGCCATAATATAGGTGTGTTTCCACATTCGCATCCGCATCCACATTAGCTAATGCAACTTAATAAAATGTTGTTGTTCAGTGCGCCAAAAGACATACCATAATAGATCTAATAAGTCCATACTTTTTATTTATGAGACTACTGGATAGTTGCAGGTTTGGTAGAGCTAGACTCGCCAACCAGACGTCCTAGTGTTTGGCTGAATTCATAGATCGTGTTAAGCCATAATTGAATAAAGGAAGATAACTAGCCAGTTTGATTTCGTTTCAGAACGAATTTTTGTGAAATGGCGAACTTGTGAATTTTGTGGATCAATTTATTTCTGGTTGATAAAGTGAATATTTTAAGCTGTAATGCAATTCAACTCATAACTAAGACTGCAACAGCTGTGTAATGTGGTGTGAAATGCATTAGTGTAAGATATAATCTAAATTTAAAATAATGTTAATTAAAGCCAGTTGATTACATTTTGGTCGTCTTGGGTCTGATTTATAAATTTCTATTATATTTATTTAGGTAAGTACACTTTGTTATTTTTTTTACTAAATTAATTATAATTTGAGTGAATTTAAATTAATATAAAACTACAGGAAGAGAAGTTGGGGAAAGCAGTTAATTGTGATGGAAAATGTGAATTTTTCAGATAATCTGTCATTCAAATGTAGGTCATCAAAATTATTAATTATTAAGTCTGGGTTTTTAATATTTAACAAGTGTAGAGATTAAAAAACTTACCATGAGTATAATTATATAAATACTTATTATTTTTCAGAATGAAATTGTAGTATTAAATTATAATATCTCTCTGTCTAGGATAATGTACTTAATAGTCCAAACTTTATGCCCTCTTTTCATCTTAAATATAGTAAATGTTATTTATTATGCTGCAGCTGCACCTGTATTAGTGTTAGAGATTTAGACTGTGGCCAAATGCAAATTATTTAAAGCATTTAGAAAAGAACTTAACACATAGCTACATTATGTATATACATATGTTATCGGTAAATGTATAGCATTCCAATACAGAAATTTTAAGTAGTGGGATGGTGAAGTGGGGAGGGGGGGAGGCATACATACCTTTACTACAACCCCTGAGGTCCGGATATCTAGAAATATATATATTTTTTTAAACATAACCTCACTTATTTTCACTGATTTTTTTGCTAATATTGCACTTCTATCACAGGTCCAAAGTTGAAAAATCCTTTCAAAGTTCAAAAAAAAGCCAGTAATCAACATAAACAGAGCCAAAATAACCAAAAACCAGCTTAATTGGATAAAAATGACGAAAAAACACAATAGAACACATTCATATACACTACAAGAGTAACCATTCAAAATGGCGAACAATAAAGATGATGTTTTTTTTTAAGTAATCACATTAATTTATATTTAACCTATATTAAAAAAAATTGTTCAGCAATGTATTTAAAAATTAATATATTGATTCATTGTCATATTTAAAACCAACTTGTTAGTTGTCCACTAAATTGATAAATAAAACAAATGTTTCATACGAGACTTTTAAGGCATTGTACTATTTGTGTGTATAAAATAAATAGTAAATGGTTACAAGTCGGTCCTAGCACTCGCCGGCCGCTGCCGCGGTACACTTGCTTCGCTCGCTCGGCTCTGTTATCAGGTAAGGGATCTCTTTAAATAAAATATGGTGCCTATATAATTTAATTAACTTTAAAAGCACATTCACTTAACTGAAAAGAAATAAAATGGCGGCAACAAGAATTGCAAAATATTTGTCAATATTTTCTTTTTATAGAAATATGTCGATTTCCGAAAATTATATGAAACAATATATTAATTAAAACATAAGATTTCGAATTTCTTAATTAAAAATCGATAAGTATTATTGACATATTGATTAATTTATTTTTATCATCACACAACAACAACAACAACAACAAGTGACAGTAACAACTGTCACTTTTTAATCAATCAATTAAATGTCTAGCATGAATTTTGTAATTATGACTTACGCCTCAATTAAATTTAAAACTTTATTTCTACATTAAAAACTGTTTCAGTGTTACAAAAAGTTCTGGCGGTTATATGTAATTTATGAGTACATTCATAAACTAAAATCAAATTGTTATTATCAAAAGTGATGCAATTTTACAACAAAAACAAGTGAGGCTATGTTTATAAAATATAAAAAATTTAAGTCCTCTGGACCTTAGGGGTTGTAGTAGGGGTAAGTTTACCTCCCCTCTACCCACTACACCCACCCACTACTTAAAATTTGTGTATCAGATTGTTAAGTCGCAGCCTATGTTATTTGTCAATATTTAAAGTCATTAACGAATTCACATCAAAAATAATGCATTAAACCCATCGCTACATTTGAGTGAAACTGCTTAAATCATGAACACTAACTAACCTAGATGAAATTCCATGAAAAGCACATTTTCAGTTATGCAAATAGCAACTGTAACTGACAATTGAATTTTGCATGTATAATCAAATAAAATCACTGTAGTAGTAATTTATCCAATTTCATTAGAAAAAGGTTTGCATAATACAATAATTTAAAAAAATCTTGCATGATATAAACAATTCAGAAATAAAAACATTAATTTTTTGTCAGGTTAAAGGATAATTTATGGTGGTATAGTTGGAAATTGAAGTAAAAGAAGTTATTGATTGTACAAACATGGGAATTATATTTTTAATTATAATAGGTTGGGGAAAAAGTCTTTTCACATATAGTATGTATGAACTTGTAATAAGATCTCTTTGGCTATACCATTTGTATCTGGCTGGTTTTGGTATCATTAAAAATTTTAATTTTAAAGAGGACAATTCCAAATTCAAATTAGGAAAATGTATGATTTTCATTTGTTTTTCTTATTGTTAAAATGAGTGAGTGAGTCTAATGAAGAAATTTGATACATTTTAAAATTTTACTACAATAAAAGGCAAAATGCAACACAAGCCGCGAAAAAAATTTGTGATGTTTATGGACCTAATGCAGTATCTGTGAGAGTAGCGCAAATTTGATTTAAGCGTTTTCAATCCGAAAATTTTGATATCAAAGTTGCACGTCGCTCTAGTTGCCCTGTTATGGACAAAATTGATGCCATTTTTGAAAAAGTGGAGCAAGATCAGCATATTAGTAGTTACGATGTAGCTGGAGAACTGGGAATTGACTACAAAACGGTTTTGGCGCATTTGAAAAAAGCTGGGTACACAAAAAAGCTCGATATTTAGGTGCCTCATGAGCTCAGTGAAAGAAACCTAATGAACCGTGTACTCATTTGTGATTCTTTATTAGACGTAATGAAACCGAACCCTTTTTGGAAGAAGTTGATAACTGGTGATGAAAAGTGTATCACATTCGACAAGAACGTGCGAAAAAGATCGTGGTCAAAGGCCGGTCAGGCTTCACAGATTGGCGAAACCCGGGTTAACTCGCAACAAGGTGATGCTGTGTGTATGGTGGGATTGGAAGGGCATTATTCATTATGAGCTGTTACCGCCAGGCAGGACCATCGATTCTGAACTGTACTGCGAACAACTGATGAGATTAAAGCAAAAAGTTGAGAGAAAGCGGGCGGAATTAATCAACAGAAGGGGTGAGGTTGTTAACCATGATAACGCTAGACCTCACACATCTTTAGCCACTCAGCAAAAATTATGAGAGTTTGGCTGGGAGGTGTTAATGCATCCGCCATATAGTCCTGACCTTGCACCTTCTGATTTTCACCTGTTTCGGTCTCTGCAGAATTCCTTAGGCAGGCTAACATCACGAGAGGACTGCCAAAACCACTTGTTGTAGTTTTTGATCAGAAGCCCCAAACTTTTTATAGCAATGGGATCATGTCCCTATCTACAAGATGACAAAAAGTTATCCAACAAAATGGCACCTACATACTTTAGTCAAATGTAAATAAACTTTATAAAAAAACCTTTTGAATTTTTATATAAAATGCGACCAAACTTTTTCCCCAACCTAATATAATGTAGTCTATTAACACATTCAGATATAAAGAGAATTCTATATTCATTAAAAAACTGTGTTGGAACACTTGCCGAACTAAACAATTCTTAACAGATGAACTATCTATCCTGTTATTATTAGATGATTGCTTGGCCACAAAATTAATTAATATAAAGATATCTTAATGTTTTTCATAAATTAATAGGGCATCAATCATTGAGGGGGGTGCCAAAAATGGCATAGTTGCCATGTGGAATAGCATATTTTCTGATTTAATGCTTTTTTTGGCAGTACTGACTTAGTGAAAAATATTTGTTTTAATGATTGTTCATATGATGTAGCCAAAGGTGAAACTTTAGACCATTGTTGAATTCAATTTGGTAATGTTGCTTAGTGCTTTTTTCATTTTTATAAACCAAATATTTTGGCATTGCTCGCAAAAGGGTGCAGCACCTACAGTACTTTTTAATCAACTTCAAAAAAAGGAAGAGGTTATCAATTATATAATTGTTTATTTTATATAATTGCTAGCTTCCGCCCGTGACTTTGTAGGAGTGGAATAGTAAAAAAAAAGTAAGTTAAAAGAAACCCCCTGATTTTGAAATATTCTTCATTGGTGCTCTGCTCCTATTAGTCTTAGCGTGATGATATATATAGCCTATAGCTTTCCTCGATAAATGGGCTATCTAACACTGAAAGAATTTTTCAAATTTGACCAGTAGTTCCTGCGATTAGCGTGTTCAAGCAAACAAACAAACTCTTCAGCTTTATAAATTAGTATAAGATGTATCTTCCGCCATAATTTTTCTGTTTCTATATCAATTTTTATAATTCTTTTTTGGTTGGATTCAGCATAGCTTGTAAGCGATCCCATATAATTTTCATTTCTATTGGACCTCGGTCTCTGAAAATATAACAGAACATTCCTCAAAATCAAATAGAATATTTGTAGTAATTGAATTTTTTTCAGCGTACCAATTTTGTTTGTCAACCTATTTTAATCATTCTTTTTGCATTGGGTTCAGTACTTCTAGTTCAAATGTTGGAACAACATCAAATAAGAAATTGCAATCAGTTAAGGGGTTCACAGTCAAACTCAAGTTTCTTGATGACTACCAAAAATCACAATTGGATCAAAGACAGACACTAGCATAATATAACTCTAGTGTCTTAATTCTTTACCAATTCCCATCTTCCGTGGACCATGTAAAATGTAGATGATGGTTCTTTCATCGAAATATATCTCAACTATTCAACGAAGGTAGGTTCCCTGGTGGATGCCCAAGGCAAGGTGTTGAACATTAGTGATGTTAAAAGACATTACCAAATTGACCTCATCCTGCAAAACCATGTTCTGCATCAGTCTTTTCAAGTGCATGAGAATATCCATGCATCCAAAATGGAGTACCCTTGGGATAACTAAACTATCTATAATTATCACCCCATCTGCTACACATAATTATTAGCCAGCTACCGAAGAGGTAGTTAACAATAACTTTTCAAAGAGTTTGCCCATCACCAACTCCCAGTGAAATGGTAGGCAGATGGTGAGGCTACTTGGTGTCCCTCCTTTCACATTAGGATTATCTTCCCCATCTATCACCTCCGCGAAGGCTGTAGGCCAGCCACCCGTGCTAACAGGCTGGTTAAATACAATACATTAACAGGTTGATTATAGAGCAATATTTTTGTTAATGGGTTCTTTTCTATGATTTTAGGACACAGCAATGAATAATAATTGTGGGGTAATTGGGGGTGGTGGAACAGGCGCGGCAAGTGGTGCATATGAATCAAAAATAGCTGGACTTTATGATCTCCTTGACACTCTTGGATCAGGCCATTTTGCAGTTGTTAAACTAGCAAGACATGTGTTCACCGGGGAAAAGGTTGCAGTTAAAGTGATAGACAAAAGCAAATTAGATGATGTCTCTAAGTCACATCTTTTTCAAGAGGTACATTTTGATTAATTCACACTTCAATTATAATAGATAATATTTTAGGTATTCCTTATAGTCACAGTATTATTCTATAATAGCATTGGGACAGTGTTGCACTCACAATACTGGAGTATACCAATTAAACTACCATGTTTTTCTATCATGAAGCCATATCAAGGGTCGGGAATCACAGAAGTTTCTTTTGTTCCTCCTACAGAGTAAAATGTATTATTAAATTTGTGCATAAATCTGCTGTATAAAGTAAAAATATTACCTAAATGTGAAAATGATTTTGTTCTGACTAATATTTTTTCCCATTTCTCGAAAACTGTACTTTTATATAATACTGTTACGAGTTGCGAGACTCGTAATTAAAATGCCGTTGGAATTATTATAGAGTTTATTAGAACCATACAAACAACACAGGTACAAATATAACCGAACGCAAAGTGAATGAAATATAAGTCCAAATGTAATGCAGGAGACGTAATTCAAATACATGCGCAAAGTCCGTCACTAAATAGATTACCGAATGTACACAAGTCTTGCTTCGCTTGTGGTTATCGCTCGACTGCCTCATCTCTCCATTGGGGCCTTGCTTTATACTGCACAGATGCAATATGTCTGCCCGGCAAGCGTCGACGCAATTTCCTAGAAATCGTAATTCGCACATTCGTCATTAGCCAGGCGCTAATGACAGCCATAAAAGATTACAATACACAATGGGCTGTTTTCTAATCACAAATTTTAAACACAAAGTAAACAAAAGAATTTCAAATGCCGAAAGGTAATAAAGTGTGTTTCTACAGGTATGCAGATGTGAATTTGTTTTTGTCGGCGTCTAGGTCAACAATACCTAATTTCAGCAATATAAAGCAGTGCTCTAAATAAATCAAATATTTATAGTGAGATGCAAAAGACACAAATGATAAAAATTAAAAAATGTATCTGCTTACTTGCTTGTACTGTGAAGAAGACATTTATCTACCAACAAGACTGAGTAAGCCTGTGATGTTTAATCAGTACAGGATACCTTATTTTAGAGCTTTGAAAAAGGCTTATTTTGTCATTATTAATTACAGAAATTGTAATGATTACTTTATCTCTTACAGGTCCGTTGCATGAAGCTAGTGCAACATCCCAATGTAGTAAGACTCTATGAAGTTATAGACACTCATACTAAACTGTACTTAATATTAGAATTAGGTGATGGGGGTGATTTATATGACTATATCATGAGACATGAATCAGGACTGTCAGAATCTCTTGCCCGTGATTATTTTCGCCAAATAGTGCGCGCTATTTCATATTGCCACAGGTAAGTTTATAATTTATTGATTACTTTATCTTTTAGAATAATAAGTTTCAATAATTATAACATTAGTGATCAATGAATTATAATTATAAAATAATGTTACTTAAAATAATAACATTTATTGGATTATTGTGATACAGTAAATTTTGGCACATTTGAAATATATTTTATTCATATTTCAAAATTTTCATTTTCTTTTCGGTATTGTAACCATAAATGTGCAAAAAATTATTATATCAATATGAGGATCCCCATATTAAGAAAGTTACAATTTCAATGCATATCTACGTACAAAGTATGTGTTGACCACAAATGTTAAAAAAATATTAATAGTATGAATACAAATAGTTACCATACTACAATAAATTCTTGTTGTTTCTTTTTTTTACAGATTACATGTTGTGCACCGGGACCTGAAACCAGAAAATGTAGTATTTTTTGAAAAATTAGGTGTAGTTAAACTGACTGACTTTGGATTTAGCAATAAGTTTTGTCCTGGCCAAAAATTGGAAACGTCTTGTGGTTCTTTGGCTTACTCCGCACCAGAGATATTGTTAGGTGACTCTTACGACGCACCTGCAGTGGATGTGTGGTCTCTAGGAGTCATACTGTATATGCTGGTGTGTGGGCAAGCACCGTTCCAGGAGGCAAATGACAGTGAAACATTAACAATGATTATGGACTGCAAGTACACTATACCACCACATATATCAAATACATGTAAAAGGTTGGTCATAAAAACAATTATTTTGCTCCAGACTTCTTTAAGCTACATGTATATCTATATCAATAAATTAAATTGAAGTGTTGTCTATAGTTTCAAAATAAAATGCTATTTAAGTGAAAACTGCTATTTATGCAGTTTAATCATCAGCAATAATTTTTAGATGTTTTTGTCTGTCTGTCAGAGACTGTCTCAAACAGGTTATGTAACGGCTCAATGGATTGGGTGTAGTTTAAGAAGGGCATCATTACATTTCTTCGAGGTCAACAACTTTTTAGCTATGCCCTTGGTTTTGCAAATGTCCATAGGCGATGGTAACCACTTTTCATCAATAATTGATTATTTTTATACTATTTATTACATTAATTTTATAGGCTCATAGGAAGAATGTTAGTGAGGGAACCTGAAAAGAGAGCAACATTGTCAGAGATAGCTACTGATCCGTGGGTCACGGCTGGAGAGGGTGTCACTGTCGAGGACTTCGATACTCCCCTCGTAGCCAAAGAACAGCTGTCGGAAGACGACAGAACTACCATTGTGCAGAGAATGGTTGGTGGTTCCATTGCCACTAAGGAACAAGTTCTTGAGGCTCTTGACAAAAATGAATACAATCATATCACTGCCACATACTATCTCCTTGCTGAAAGGAAATTGAGATCGAAACGGTGAGATATAACACGAGCAGAACAAGTTGTAGTGTGTATTTGTAACAATAAAAAAGTATGAAATTAAAAATCCAGTGGTAAGGCATAATTAGGCCGCGCAGCTATGACATGATGACAGTGGGGTGTTGTGATGTATATTATTTAATCAGTTAATCACTTAAATTTGGTACAAAAAATATTTTACTAACTAGATTGTTAGATTCTTTAAACCTTCACACTGTATCTGTATGTATGTATATAGATCTACTTCACATGTGTGATTCTAATTTGCACACTGCCACTTGTTTACTGTTGCAACGTAAACAAACCGGTCGTATGATACATCATTAAGTAATATCCAATGCTTATCTGTAAAATTTCAATATTCTTATCCTATATATTATATTAAAAACGATAGTTTAAGATTTAATAAAATAAAATAAGCATTTATTCTGCCGTAAGTAGTTAACGTACATAAAAATGTTTTTGTTAATGTTAAAAATTATATTGGTAGCCTATTTGGCAGCTAGTTCTCGACATAGGCCTCCTCAAAAACGCTCATCTTCTGTCTTGCGCTTCCCGAGTCCATAGAGGTTCTATTATGCTTTTTATGTTGTCTACCCATCTTTAGGCTTGACGACCCCTGCCTCTCTTTCCATTCTTTGGGTACCTTTCCAGTGCTTTTTGGTCCATTTTATTCTTTTTTTCTCTTAAAGTGTGGCTTGTCCATTTCCATTTTAGGTGTTTAAATGTTTTTTCTATATCTCTGAACTTTGTAGTTCTTTTTCTGTCTTTCAGTTTTACTCCTAGTACACTTCTTTTTATTCCGTTTTGGCACACCTTAAGTATGTTTAAAATTTTCTTGGGTAAAGACCAAAGTCTGGCATTCATATACAAGTCATGGTAGGATACATGTATTAAAAATCTTTCTTTTGTGTGACATATTGTAGTTTGTTTTTAATTTTTTCTTTATATGACCAATATTTCTGCCATGTTTTTATTATTCTTCTATCCATCTCTTTATTCATACATTCTTTGGAAATTGATAATAAGTGTTCTAAATAGATATATTCTTCTACATAATCAATTATTTCATTGTTGATTTTTATTGTTATCTTTTTCAGGTTAGTTATTATTTTAGTTTTGCTGATGTTCATTGCTACTATAATTGTTAACCGTTTCGCTCTCGCTGCTAGTTCTATTATCATAGACTAATATCCTCCCTCTTCTCTCCTCTGGATAGTATCCTCCCTTTTCTGAAAATAAGATGATATCATCAGCAAACTTTAAATGACTTAGCCTCTCTACATTTATATTAAAAAGCCCTTATCGTCCCATTTTAAAGATCAAAATACTATTTCAAGCACTGCTGAAAAAAGTTTAGGTGATTTGGGTCACCCTGTCTAACCCCTCTTTAAAATTCGAATTCCTTTCTTGTTTTTTCAAGTCTTATTTCTGCTGTACTCTCATATATATTTTCTATATTATATTTCTTATATATTTACTAGGATAGGCCTGCGACTTTAAAAAAGAATGTAAGCTATTGTCTTAGTGAGAACTGTGTTGGAATAAGCTAATTTTTATGTACTTGAATAAATACAAACCGCTCCTGGGAAAATTTCCGCGAGATTCCCGGGATAAAAAATATCACACTTTATTACATAAAAATCACATTGGAATTCGAAATATTTTTTATTTGGCCATTTAACATCATTCCCAGAAAGGTTTCCATGGGTTTCCCAGGATAAAAGGTAGCGCAGATTTTAAGTATAAGAATTTGCTGTCGATCAGCGAAAACCGCATCGAAATCGGCTCTTATAGTTTTTACGTGAATCTCGAACAAACACAAACCGACCAACAGATAAGAACTCTAAAAAAATAGTAGTGTTCTTCATCGTTTATATATTGTACTAGCTTCTGCCCGCGACTTCGTCCGCATGGAATAGCAAAAAAAGTAAGTTAAAAAAGCCCCCCGATTTTGAAACATTCTACATTGGTGCTCCGCTCCTATTGGTATTAGCGTGGTGATACATTAGGTTGGAGAAAAAGTTTCTTCGCATTTTATATAAAAATTTAAAAGGTTTTTTTATAAAGTTTATTTACATTTGACTAAAGTATAAGGTTGGGGAAAAAATTTATTCGCATTTTATATAAAAATTCAAAAGGTTTTTTTATAAAGTTTATTTACATTTGACTAAAGTATGTAGGTATCATTTTGTTGGATAACTTTTTGCCATCTTGTAGGTAGGGACGTGATCCCATTGCTATAAAAATTTTGGGGCTTCTGATCAAAAAAACTGCGACAAGTGGTTTTGGCAGTCCTCTCGTGATGTTAACCTGACACTGCCTAAGGAATTATGTAGAGACCGAAACAGGTGAAAATCTGAAGGTGCAAGGTCAGGACTATACGGCGGATGCATTAACACCTCCCAGCCACACTCTCGTAATTTTTGCTGAGTGGCTAAAGATATGTGAGGTCTAGCGTTATCATGGTGAAAAACCACACCCCTTCTGTTGATTAATTCCGGCCGCTTTCCCTCAACTTTTTGCTTTAATCTCATCAGTTGTTCGCAGTACAGTTCAGAATCGATGGTCCTGCCTGGCGGTAACAGCTCAAATGAATAATGCCCTTCCAATCCCACCATACACACAGCATCACCTTGTTGCGAGTTAACCCGGGTTTCGCCACAGTCTGTCAAGCCTGACCGGCCTTTGACCACGATCTTTTTCGCACGTTCTTGTCGTACGTGCTCCACTTTTCATCACCAGTTATCAGCTTCTTCAAAAATGGTTCGGTTTCATTACGTCGTAATAAAGAATCACAAATGAGTACACGGTTCATTAGGTTTCTTTCAGTGAGCTCATGAGGCACCCAAATATCGACTTTTTTGTGTACCCAGCTTTTTTCAAATGCGCCAAAACCATTTTGTGGTCAATTCCCAATTCTCCAGCTACACCGTAACCACTAATATGCGGATATTGCTCCACTTTTTCAAAATGGCATCAATTTGCTCAGTAACAGGGCGACCAGAGCGACGTGCATCTTTGATATCAAAATTTCTGGATTGAAAACGTTTAAACCAAATTTGCGCTACTCTCACAGATACTGCATTATGTCCATAAACATGACAAATTTTTTTCGCGGCTTGTGTTGCATTTTTACATTTTTTGTAGTAAAATTTTAAAATGTATCGAATTTCTTCATTAGATTCACTCATTTTAACAATAAGAAAAACAAATGAAAATCACACATTTTCCTAATTTGAATTTGGAATTGTCTTCTTTAAATTAAAACTTTTTAATGATACCAAAACCAGCCAGATACAAATGGTATAGCCAAAGAGATCTTAATACAAGTTCATACATACTATATGCGAAAATACTTTTCCCCCCAACCTATTATATAGCCTATAGCCTTCCTCGATAAATGGGCTATCTAACACTGAAAGAATTTTTCAAATCAGACCAGTAGTTCCCGAGATTAGCGCGTTCAAGCAAACAAACAAACTCTTCAGCTTTATATGTTAGTATAAGATTCCAGTTGGTTTTTTTTTAAATAGCTTCAATGTACAGACACGGCATGCTTAGAATTTTATAATATTATACTAGATTGAAATGGGTGGGAAGTAAAATAAAAGGAAAATTGTCAAACAAATTGTTTTGGGTTTTAATAAGTTTTGATGATCCAAACAGGTGGTACTTGCCAACCATCTTCTCTATTGAAAGGGTATATAGCAGGGTTTCTAAGTAAAAACTGCCCCCGCGGCGTTTTCTACTTTTACTATTTCATTTATTTATTTTTATTTGATAACAAAACGGAGATCCTTTTGTTAACTAATTCACCCGAATTTTCAGCTTTTTATCTTAGTATATTTCGAGTTTTTTCGACCTATTTTTCTGTTTTTTTTAATAGTCAAATTACAAATTAACTCATTGCAATTTTTTTAACAATACTTGAGAGCAAAAAGCATAAAACAATATTTTTGTTGTAATTCCCGGATGAAAAGCGGATTTAAAAAAATAAAAAAACTACAATATTTTTTATCTCAAGTTTTTAAAATTATCTATCACCATTTTTTTTTCAGAATATGTGTTCTACAATGCTTTCTACTCATGAATTGTTTAAATTTTTTTGAACACCACTTCAAAAAATTTACATTTACATTTATATACAATTTAACAGTGTAAAAAAAACTTATTTTTAATAACATTCTTTTGATTTTAACTCAAAACACATACCTCGTTGAAACGACGTTAAAATAATAACTTTCTATACTTTTGTTTAAAAAAATAATACATTATAAATTATATAATTTTTCTCTATGGATAAATTAGATAGAAATTACCAATTTTAAAATCAATTCCCTCTTTTGTAAATACTGTGCAGTGCCTCATTATGAAAGTACTAATATTATTAAACTTCTAACTAATTGCTGCGGCTCAACGACCCAAAATTAGTCCTGGCCTCCGAAACGAGAATACTCCGCTCCTTTCTGTTCAGCGCTGTCTCCTGCCAACCTCCACCACGTCACTCCAGCGTAAACTGGGCCGACCGACCGACCGACAACTGGTCGCCGTCCCGTTGGTCTACCCAGACAGGCTCTTTTCACCTCGTGATGGCTCCGCCATTCTATGTAGATGGCCAAGCCAGCGCAAGCGATGTGCCTTGGGCTCACCTAGGATATTAGGCTCATCCACCAGCTGTTCGATTTCGGCATTTTTCGGATCCGCCAGGTGCCATTACTTCCCCGTGTCGGACCCAGGATCTTTCGTAGGACCTTTCTTTTAGCCACCATCAGATTGTTTTCCTCCTTAAGAGTTTGGGGACCAAGCCTCACATCCGTTCAAACTTCAAACAAATTATTTATTTATGCCTCAAGATGAAATTATAAGTAAGAAGTGGACTAGTTCCTAAAGCGCGCAATATGCACTACTCTCATATACAGGAATTTTTAAGTGGGCCTTCAGGGCCAAATCCTAAACTATACGACAAACCACAAACACTCAAAGGAGTCTTGAGGCCGATGCTGACAAAAATTAAAGTGGTATCATTAATTTTTTTTTAAATCAATTAATTACTCTTGTCAGGAGTCGAATTGGAGGAGTTTGAAAAATAAACACATTGTGAGGTTCAATTTCTGTGAAGGAATGGCGGCAAACGAAGAGTCTTTCTCTTGGTTTGCCGATATTTGTTGTTGTCGAGTTGTTTTTGAACAAAATGCTCTATTTTAGATACATTAAATAATTCATATTTTTGATACATAATAGCGAAAGGCATGAAACAATTCATGCCTTTCGCTCCCAAGTATTGTGTAAAATGCAAGGAGAGATTTGGGTAAGAAAGTACCAAATATTAACTATTTGGGCAGGGTTTCCCCTTATTGTTCAGCCTTTGATGTGAATATTCACACAGCACACTAAGCAATGAACACAGTCTAAACGCCACTACGCCTTTTATACGAGAAATGCTACCCTACAAAACAATAACATTGCATCATGCTAAAAATAGCAATTACATCATAGTGTTGCCAGGATCATAAAAACAATTGTAATAATTAGTTACTGATGCACTAAATTATCTATGACGATTATCTATGTCATATTAATATACACTATGGTTCTCATGACTACTGTGATGGACATCTTGTAACAATTGTTAAAAATTCGTCATGAGTTAATTTATAGTTTTACTATTGAAAAAAAGAAACGGAACGAAACGGAAAAATAGTGTTACGAGTCACGAGACTCGAATTAAAATGCCGTTAGAATTACTATAGAGTTTATTAAAACTATACAAACACGTATAACACAGGTACAAATATAACCGAACACAACAAGTCCAAACGTAATGCAGACGGTCGTAATTCAATAAAACGCGCCAAGTCCGTCACTAAAAGATTCCCGATTGTAGTACACACGTCTCGCTTCGTTCGTGGTTCTCGGTCGACTGTCTCCCCCTCCATCAGGTCATCGTTTTATACTGCACAAATGCAATGTCCCCGTATCTAAGTTGGCTTAATCCGCCATACCTGGCTAATGAGTCGGCCGCAAACTGCCATAAAAGAGTACAATAAAACAATGAGCTGTTTTCTAATCACAAATTTTAAACACAAGAAGACGATCACAAAAGAGTTACAATTAGTTTAAATGCCGGCAGGTAATAAAATGTGTTTTGTTTTAGATATGCAGGTGGTTCTTGTTTTTGTCGGACCTGAGTTGTAACAATAGGTTTTTCAAAAAATCTAGAAAAATATTATTACAGCCTGAACGCCGACAAAAGACAAATTCACACCTTAGATTACTTCTACATTTACGTAGACATTTTATTACCTTTTCGGCATTTGGACTCCTTTTGTTTACTTTGTGTTTAAAATTTGTGATTAGAAAAACAGCCCATTATGTATTGTAATCTTTTATGATAGTCATTAGCCAGGTATGATTCTAGGAAATTCAGTCCGTGCGGCCGAGCAGACATATTGTATTTGTACAGTATAAAGCAATGCCCTAATTGAGAGATGGGGCAGTCGAGCGATAACCACAAGCGAAGCAAGACTTACATTCGGTAATCTATTTAATGACGGACTTTACGCGTGTTATTGAATCGTGCATTACGTTTGGACTGGTGGTATTCAGTTATATTTGTACCTGTGTTATACGTGTTTGTATTGTTCTAATAAATTCTATAATAATTCCAACAGCATTTTAATTCGAATCCTGCAACTCGTAACAATATTTAAGATAAAAAGCTGAAAATTTGGGTGAATTATTTTTATTTCATAACAAAACGATCGCCATAATAAAAGTAGAAAACGCCGCGTGGGCAGTTTTTACTTAGAAACCCTCTACCTATACCCTTAGGGTGTCTTTTGATTTCAATAGAGTCGCGCATCATTTTAGGTATGAAACGATTCTCTTTTGCGAGGATTTGTGGTTTATCGAATCTGATGTAGTGGTTGGATTTATGAATGTTTGAATGAATGAATAACTTTATTGCACATATATTAAAGTACAATGGGCGGTCTTGTCGCTAAAAGCGATCTCCTCCAGACTATCCTATGCAATTATTATCGACACCGACTACATTATTTACTGACTACATAATTATTAAATGGAAGATTACAGTATTCATTTATCCAGCGTGTGTTCACTGATTGCAGACATCGTAGACGTTGTGTTACTAAACTACTATTTGCGATGACAGCCGTAACCGGAAAATTATTAATATCATTAATCTGTCTCCAGCTAGTAAATACCATTGTGTGAATCGACAGGGTGGACGCGCTGCGCAAGCAGGAGGCGAATCGCAGCGCTCGAAGGCCCGAAGCACTGAGTGTGACGCGGACGGGTGCCGTGGCGGGGGGCGGCGGCGGGCGCGGCCTGCTCGCCCCACCGCAACTGCCCGCCGCACCGCGCACCCCGCAGGACGTGCCACCGGTAACAACGCAACATCAATAACTCGACCCCTAATCGAATTACCTATTCTTATGGTAGCCATACATCAAGCTACGCCTATCGTCCAATCGGCATGACTAACCGTGAGTGGGCATGGATTGGCATGAGTTATACTTGACAGAACAATCGAAATTCAATTCTTTTGGCTTGATCATGCCAATTAGACCGTGTATGGGCTTCGTTATGCCTCCTACTTATTCTTATATAATTATGTCGTTTCGGTAACAGCGTTCTCGGAAATGTAGTATAGTACGCGAAGAGGAAGACGACGAAGAGAGTGCAGTGGGAGGTGGGTGCGGCGCGCGCGGCTCTGAGGCGCGGCGGGGCTCTCGGTCCGAGGGGCGGCTGCATATGGCGGCGCGACTGGCCCAGGCGCCGTCGCCTCACCGCCATCAGCACCTCGCTGATAATTTTACCAAGGTAAAGAGCTCGAACATCCACTGTGTACAATGGTTTTTTTAAATTGTATACACTACAAAACTAGAGCAAATAAATTGTGAGTCACGATTTTACACATAAGCTATAATATTTTTAATCGGGTATGCACTTCCAGGTGAACCTTGAGGACGAGAGTGCGGCGGAAGTTAGTGCACCTCGCGCCCCGCCGGCGCCCCCGCCCGCACGCCGACAACGTATCGAGTGCCGGCGCAGGCGGCCGCGCGCCGGCAGCTGCTCCTCCTCAGACTTATCCGACGACGACTCCGAGAAGAAAAAACGCGCATCGGAACGAAACGATGTGCCCGCTGATCGTGCGCGGCGAGATTCGCACGACGACTCCAGCGACGGTCAAGAGCGGGGCGGTGGCGGCGGTGGAGGCGGGGGCACCGGCGGTAGCGGGGGCACCGGTGGGGGCGGTGGCCGCGGAGAGACGCGGAGTGCGCGCGGCGGGGGTGGCGGGGGCGCGTCCGGGGGTGCGGGTGGTGCCGCCGGGGACGCGAGGGGAACTGGAGCGCCACCCCAGGCCGCCGCCGGGCGACGAAGGCGCGCTGGTCGCAAGGAGGGCCGCCTGCGTGAATCGCGTTCGCTGAATCGAATCGCTGAGGTGGAGGAGGCAGCTGGTGCGCGATGGGCCGGCGGCGGGCTGGTCGCCCTGTGCGGTCGCCCGCTGCTGCGGCTCCTGGCGGCCGCTCGGCCTGCGCCCTCAGCGCGCCGCCTGCACGGGTTGTGCTAATGGCCCGGGGCTTCCCGGGGCCTAGTCACCGATGATTGCCGCTCTCCTCAGTGGCTCACGCCGGCCCCAGCCCTGCCTTTGGGCATCTGCATCCCCGCCGTCGCCGGTGAGCTATATATGTATTTACCTCGTTTCTTGCTGAGTTCTCGATGCGTAATAAATAACGCGTCTACTGAATATTGTATTTTTATATTAAAAAATTGTAATAGGTGAACAGGGTTTATTCAAAAATTAAGTTCACAAACAACATAACTTTATTTTTATGGTAATTAGCAATGATGCGCCATCATTATTTATTTCAAAGCTCATTAACTTCTTATGGTATTAATTGACGGATCCGATGTCTAGATTTTGTAAATGAACAAATGTTAATTATGGCTTTATTTATTAATATAAAAATATAGACAATCAGGAACAAATATAGTTATTAAATTAATCTAATGGACATTATACATAACTAATATAATTGTATAAGTATACTAACCATCAATCCTTCTAGCTTTCTCTTTTAAAATTATATCTAAATTTTTGCTTTTTAATCCGTCCGTAATCAACAGACCCCCTACACTGATTTTTAATGTTTAAGTTATACATATGTTTAATCTTTGAAGCCTTTGGTGTACCAATATATTCAAATGTAACTTTCATACCTGAAAAAATATCATATATATAATATGGTTAGTAGATAGACAAACATTTGAAGCTACTAGAGAAATCAAGAAACTTGTCCGATATTTAGAATTTTTTACTTTTCATGTTGCTTTAATGGTGTTGCGGATGATATAAGTTTACACACATTAGTAAGCCGGCTTGTAAGACCAAAATGAACGGGGAAATACTAATGATAGTTGATTCATTGAGAAACACGAAAAAATTTCACTACTGTCCCCTATTTCAGTGGGGCTAGGCCCCAGAGTTGTCTGTTGGAAACTACCATTAGAGAACGTACGCATACTACGTGACCCATTTTTTTACAATTTTTAACCTACTTTCGCCTTCCCCTCTAGTTTTCATGTAGTAATTCATAAATATGGTTTTAAATCATGTTTTGGAAACAGAAAGTAAAAAAAATAAATTGGCCATATTTGAAAAAAGCGTGAGATTTCCCGAGAGGATATTGACGACGAAAACTTAAGCCTCGCCCCTGGCCCTGTGACCCAAGTGTGGTTATTTTGAAGACCTCCTTCACTGAATGGGTTACGTAGTGTGGGTATGTTCTCTTATGGATGTATATAATAAATATGCACAAACGTAAATTGTTTCACTTAGAAATATATGCCCTGTAGACAAGTGGCATTAGCGCTAAACATATCTCAAATCAAATGAATGTATGGGAATGACATAATACTTAGTGTAATTATATGTTATTTGCATATATAATCTATTGTACTTGTTTAGGGCTAATGCTACTTGTATACAGGGGAATGTGTGTATTCGCCTGAAGATATTTTTAATTTATGTTTAAAAAATTGTCAAATTTTATATATATAAGCAAACTATAATGGAGTTAGGAGCAGAAAATATGCCACCATTTTCAACTAATCTGTTTATTTCTGCAAATGTAGGCATTTACATATAATTCTCAGCACTCAGAGTCAGTTAATGTATCAATAATATAATCTTAAATTGGGACAAAGCCCTTCAAGCTCTTCTTTGTTTTAGTCTTTATTTCACAGCAGGAGGTACTTATACGGAGATTGAGCTGTAACTAGTATTTTTAATTACTTTAATTAACGAAATATCATATAATTTTATTTATTTTAAAGTTTTATGGGAGCTCATAGTTTAAATTACTAAATAAGTCTCAAAAAGAGATAAAAAAAAGCCATTTTAAAGCATTTAATTGTTCCTTTAGCTCGCAAAGTGCGACCAGCCCATTTCTTAATTATGTTATTTATTTTCTAAATCTGGTAACTTAAATAAGATACCCTTATTTATTCTTTAACCTCTCGTTATAAGATATTTCAATATTTCAGTATAATGAGCAGTTTATATAATCTAGAAATATTTACTTAATATTTACTTAGAATTATTATGTCTGAATGTTGTGTCTTCTGCATGCCATAAAAATATCAAAAATTTCCACATTTAAATAACGCAATCAATAAATTGACATGAAGATTTGTCATGACAAAATCTTAGCTTTCAGAAGACAGAAAATGAATCATTTTTGTAGACCTTTGTTTCCATAATAATTATTATTATTTTGTATTGCAATCAATTTCATCCAATATTTTGTTTACCTACCGTAAATTACTTAGTTAATTACATTTTAAATGCATGTGATGTGACGTATTAGCAAATATTAGATCATATGTAATAAATAATCCTGTAGTAAAATTTTCATGTCTATCGCTTAGGACGTCGCTAAGTGGTTGTATATTATAAATATATCATAAATGTTAGCTAGATTACCCGTCGGATTAAATTATGTTTGTTGATTTTATTAGTTGTTTTACTGAGTAAATAGAGAATTGCTATGAAATATGTGAATTTTTAATATAATCCACAATGCCATGCAAGATGAATACTAGGAATGATAAACCAATTACTGGGTTAGATCACCCTAGATGTAACCCACATTTCCCACTTTGTCGTGAAAGTTAAATTTAAAAGAAATTAATATAGTCACTATGAATAAATAAACCCTGAAACAGTTTTTTTGCTATAAGAGTTTAAAGATCTATTTTAAAAATTGATTTCAAAGAAACTGTTGTAATATTTTAAGCACATTTTCAGGATTTATTGTGGAATATTCATATTTGATAAACAATGGAAAATAATAAATTATGCTATTATTGTTTAACTTTCATGTAAATACTTAAATTTTTAATGACTTCCCTCAATTCAATTTTTACATTTAACTTAGATTTTTGTCATAATCAAGTGGGATGATCTAACTCGTAAAGTGTTGCCTTGATCATTACTTTCCTCTTGTTCGTTAGATGTTTTTTTACTAAATGTTTGTCATTGCTAGTGTATTTTCTTAGTCCATTGATGTATGAGCAATAAAACACTTGCAAAGGTTTGTAGATTCTTATAGTTTCTTTAAAAGCGCAGATCATACGCGTCATTAGAAAGGTTGTTTCTTAATTTGATGTTGTGTAATAAATATTTATGTAAATACATATTTAAATTGTTGTAAATAAATAGTCTATCTCAAATATGGAAATAATATACCTAAATATTATTGTGTAAGTGATTCGGTTAACATTTTAGCATAATTTTAGACATTTTAATTTATTATTGTAACTTTGATTGTGTATCTATGAACACTTAGATTATCTATTTTGTCAGATTTGGTTGCACTTGCGCGGTGCTCGTCTTCGCAATAATGAAATAACCAAAGATACAATGAAATCGTGTTTTGCATTTGCTGTACATTCTTTGTCGATCGGTGCCAACGTATATAATGTATGTAAGCTAAGGGTATGTTAATGAAATGAGGTGTGTTTGTATAGTGTGCCCCAACAAAGGAAACATTGTATAAATGACCTTGGTTCTTGGTCGCGTAATATCAGTTGTATCATGGAAGAAGAATGCAAGAAATGACAATCCCAATATTATTTGTTACGTCTCCGTTTGAATCAAGCACTTCCGATGCCTGCCTTATTTCACGTTCGTTGTATGTCTCTCCGATAAAAAGTGGCGCCCCCTAAAGCGGTGTTACACTTTATGAGCACGGGAACATCCGTTGTTTCTTAGAGTTTATCGTAATTTAACGGTATTGATTTATAGTAATTTTAAGTTTGTAGCTTCTATAGCCATTTAGTGATTTAATTCTGATAGAGTATTGTAAAATTTAAAAACTTAAGTAACTTAAGCGTGTTTTTGAAACATTGGTTGAAAGTGTTAGCTGTGTTTTTTTAATATCAAAAATGAGTACAAAAATTACTTGCGACGCCCTCTGGTTAACAAGAGAAATTAACTATTAGGGGATTTTGAAAATAGCATATTTTGGACGAATGTCTTTCTTGGTATACTTATTCCATGGTTATATGAGGTAAGCACGCTCAAAGTAAGGTTTACATTAGAGAATAATACGCATAACGCACACCGCCGCTTTGAATAAAAACCGGAAAATTGAAATGTTACGCGGTCTATGAAGCTGTTTTCAGATACTTGTATAATTTGGATGGATTTTCATCTCGATGCGTGTGTATTGTTCTAGAATACAGACTTTTCTTTGTCACTGGCACAACTGAAATGCGTGTTTTATCAGTACACACTAACGGCGGTGCTTGTTATTAATAAATTGAGATTATTCATTTATCAAAGTTATTATTAGGTTAAATTTAAATCCTAAATATTCATTACAATTATGAAATAACTGTTAATCTTTTATGTATACTACATAGAGTCGTGTATTATTATAAATTTCCATTTAGTGTATTTTTACATTATGTGCGATTTATAAATGCACAAGTCTTTTTATTATTTGAAATTACAAAATTGTTATACTAAAATTATTAGTTTAATATTTTTTTGGATTATTACAAATATGGGAGAGGAATACTAAGGATTGGCAATTGCCCAGTAAAAAACGAAACTTCTTGCACATTCTTGCGACACAGTTGGCGCTACCGGTATTCCTGGCCTCGGTACTCGTTTCTATAGAAAATCTTAACTAAAACTTACAATCAATGTCTTCTAATGTCTGTTACCCATAACACAAGCGTAACTTGCTTAATTTGGGGATATACAATATGTTTTTTATCTGCCGATTTATTATTATTATTATTTATTTAAAATATTTTTTAATCTTAAATCAGTCGTATATTGAAAATCTTAATAAGGTTCTTATCAATTTCATTATTAAATAGCGTATTAAAACTGAATTCTAACTTTTAATTTATAGCTCATATTAATTTAAAAAGTTAGTTTTAATTAATAAGAGGTTCATTGAAACTTAGTCGAGGTATTTTATAAAAAGTAGAAAGTACGGCAGGAACACGTGTAGTGCCAATTGTGTCGCAGTAATATGTTACAAGTTAACGTTTTTACTGATCGATTATCGTTCTTTATTATTCATCTTCCATGCTCAAAAGTATCATAACGAAATATTGCAAAGCTCAGATGATCGTAGCACTTTTTAATGTAACTAAGGCTGGTGTGCAGACATTTAACCGACGGTTAAAATAAAATAATCGCTGTTTAGGCATGTATTTTTAGCGACTATTGAAGTGAAACTTCTATATAGACGGGGGGTATTAGGATTTTTTCTGTCACGAAAAAGCGTTACGGCCGCGGTGAAAAGCGGCATAATTTTAGAGTAGACGTGATGAGAGGCGGCATAATGTTAGAGTAGAGTATCGATGTTTTTATTGGTTCCGGATCGAATTCAGTTTTTTTTGTTTGATAAAATAAAATATGTTTAAATAAAAAATGCATTAATAAAAATGTACCTAATGTAACCAAATCATCATTTGCAGTAAACCTGCGAAAAATCGAAATGTGTGCTGGGACACATAGTAGAAGTGAAACTTCAACGGACAAGTGGAAAAACGAATGGCAACGGATAAGTGGAAAAACAAATCATAACGGACAAGTGGCAAAACGAATCGCAATAAAATTTTAACTTGAAGTTTTACGAGCAGATTGTTAATGTACTTGTCCAATTTGACACCTGTAAAACTCAAGTTAAAATTTTGTTGAAATTCGTTTTGTCACTTGTCCGTTGCCATTCATTTTTCCATTTGTCCGTTGCCATTCATTTTTCCATTTGTCCATTGCGATTCGTTTTTCCACTTGTCCGTTGAAGTTTCACTTCTACTATGTGTCCCAGCACACATTTCGATTTTTTTTACTTATTACACCAGCCTTAGTGTACATTTCTATATCGTAGATTTAGGAGCTCTGAGTGTATTATGGATGAATGGATGTATGTTTATTTTCAATCACGCCAGAATGGCTGAACGGATTTGGATGAATTTTGGCACAGAGCTAGATTATAGACTGGATATTACATACGCTACTTGTTATCCCGGAGAAATGAACGGTTTCCGTGGGATAGCATTAACGCGAGCGAAACCGCGGGCAAAAGATAGTTTTATACATACAGAAGGGTGCACAATGTCTGGTTTTGTGTGAGAAACTATCTGTGGGGAAGCCATTTATTAGTAAAAACGGTCGTGTTTAGCAGCTCAGACTATACATCTGTGTTCAAACGCGATTTGAAACAACCAACTACCACATGCGTGCGAAGTACCTTACAGTTTTACTAACAGAAACATTATAATGCTCTTGCGTCTCACTCTTTTAATTGGACTCAAATCGCACTAGAATTGACGCTATATACCTACTATTATACAGGTGGACACTTTCAGTGGCGCAGTAAAGGGAAGTACCTTAACCGTTGCAGCTACACGAAGATGACCTTAGAGGACTATCTATAATTTTTCATGAAATTTTGATCCTTATTGACAGATTTTCAAAATAAATGTACAATTAGCAAGTAAATGCCATTTTACACAAAAAATCATGTCAATCGATCCTGTTTCTAATATTGATCAAAAACTTTTATCGGATCAACCGTCATTGAAGTACTAAAAGTGTCAGAAATCGCAAAAATCTTTTCCCATATATCTTTCAAGATGTCCAACTTACTATTTTTATTTATCAAACCTAAATACCTCAATAAAAAGATAGGTTGAAAAAAAACCACAAAGTATTATATAGGTTTTCTGGCGCAACAAATAATCAAGATTGGTTTTTGTTTGGAAATAAAATAGTAACGAGTTCGAAATTTGAGTTGTTTTCCAATATTATATTATTATCTTTTTATTCAGTCAACAAAAAGATTGATAAATAAAGGTAAATTGGATATGTTAAAAGATGTATGGGAGAAGATGTTTTCGATTTCCGACTCTTTTAGTACAACAACGACGATTGGTCTAATAGAAGGATTTGATCAGTATTAGCAACATGATCGATTGACATAAAAAAAATGTCTCAAATTTTCATACTAAATGTACGGGAACTTTTTGCAATTTTGACTTTTTAGTACTCAAACCTAGGTTGGTCCCATAGAAGTTTTGAATCCGTATCAGAAACAGGATAGATTGGCATCAATTTTTTTGTGTAATCAATTTTCTAACAAGAAATAAACCAACGTCAAGAGTAATTAAAAAGTAAAACATAACATTTTCTAGAACATCTTGAAGTCGGTGCCAAGTAAAACATAAAAATTACTACATTTTGCAATATTTTGTTGTAACAATGTATAGTTGTGTTCATATAATTAAGAACGATTTAAAGTTCTAGAAGTTTTTTTATTTATATCGTGTCATACACAGAGATGTGTACCTTCTGAGAAGCAACTAGTTATGTTATAAAATAGCCACATTAATAGAGCAACGTGGCTTAGGAATAAAGAATAAAATCGCTAACTATTTTTTTTCACATTTTATTTATTTTACCAAAGAAACACATTCAAATAGTACTGAAGCTGGGCAAATAATTAAGAACGATTTATTGAACTGCTCGAGAATCGTTTTGTATGACACTCACATTTAAAAAATCACAATAATATGTAGCGCGAGAAATTTAAAAAGCAATTTAATACATTTTTAACTAAAATTAATAGTTAATAGCATAGCTACGGCTTTTAATTACTGCTTTACACCGGCGAGGCATTGACTCTATTAATTTTCGACATTTCGCAAGAGAAATAGAGTTCTATTCTTCTAAAAAAACGTCGTACAGCTCTCTTAAATTTCCACACTGTGTATTAGAAACACCTTTTTCTTTACTTCGAATCACAGATTCTCTATTGGGTTTAGATCTGGGCTGTTAGCTGGCCAGTTTAAGACAGAAACTGATTGCGCTGTAAGAAATTCCTTTACGGTGCGTGCAGTGTGCTTTGGATCATTGTCATGCTGGAATGTCTAAATAACCGGAACGTCTTCAGCATAAGGTAACATTGTTTCTTCCAGTATATTTTTGTATTGGAACTGATCCATGTTACCTTCTATCAACTTTACAGGTCCAACACCATGTCCAGAAAAGCACCCCCAAATTTTCACATTTCCACCACCGTGCTTTAATGTAACTTTCGTGTACTTAGGGTCGAATGCTGTATTCGGGGGACGTCGTACATATTGTTTTCCATCAGAACATACTGTGTTTATTTTCGTCTCCTCAGAAAAAAGTACATTTTTCCACTGTCGCACAGTCCAGTTTTCATACTTTCTCGCAAATGCAAGCCGGGCTTGCCTGTAGCAAAGTTTCAACATGGGTACCTTTCTTGCTATCCTACCGTGCAATTTTTCTTCTACCAAACATCTTCGAATGGTGCGTGCTGAGATTGCTGAAGGGTTGTTTTCACCAAAGTATTATTTTCTCAGCTCATTGGACCCTTTAAAAGGATTTTGTTTTGCCATACGAACGATGTTTCGGTCATCTCGAGGAGTTGTTTTTCTCTGTTTAGGTACACGTGGAACATTCGAAGTAGAGATACATAGCAAAATCTTTTACAGCGTGGAAAACCATCGTTTTTGAACATTGCAGATGATCGGCTATCTTTTTATAAGACCAATTCTTCCGGCGAAGTTTTATTATTACTTCCCTTGTAGATTTATCACAACTTTTATTTTTTCTCACTGTTTTTTCATAAAAAGCAATCACTTTTAATCTTTTACAGCACTAAATGGCGCCAAAATTATACAAACAGTAACAAATCGACTAAGTGTTCTGATTTTTTTTTAATTTGTATATTTAAATTTGAATAAAGGTATAAACTATTTAGCGTTCTTAATTACGTGACCAGCCAGTAAATAGGAGTACTATGTTTAAAAGTAGTGTAAAAAGTTTGTCTATTTATTTTTAGTTAATCATACCTATGAATATCTGTATCAATAAATACAGCGGTATTATGGAAAAGTTTTACGATATCGAGAGAAATAAACAAATTGCATGCAATTAGTTTTGCGTCTTAGTTTGAAAATCTTCACTTTAAATCAGCGTTCTTAATTATATGACCACCACTGTATATAGTACTTTTTTTGTTTTGCTTGGCGCCAATTTCAAGATGTTGTAGAACATTTTATTTTTTGTTTGTTAGTTACTCTTAAAGTCCGTTTCTTTTTTGATAGAAAAAAAATATTTTAAACTTTTAAGTTACATATATGGTATCCCTAATAAGGTAGCTTCTCGAATTCGGAAACCATAACTGACGAAACAAAAGCATATTTAGAAAACGTCGTTGAGTGCAGCTCGAAGCTAAATTATATGCACTTATGAACCTCAAATAACTACCGTCAAATTTCACTAACAAACAGATCATCATCATGGTAACGCAAACAAACTTTCGCTAGTACATGCCGCTAGTGCATAAATGTATATCGATCGTTCTGGCACTCGCCGGACGCTGCCGCGGCGCGGTTTGTGCATTTTGGTTTACTGAAAACTAATTGCTCAACTTGAACTTCGGCCGCGTTTTTTCAACCCATTTTTATCCATTGTTTTAGAAGTCTGATTAGTGTAAGTGCTCGATGAAAATTCTTTAGTAAAATGCTTACACCCGTCGTCTGGTTTCACCAGGCAGCATTTTCGTTTGAATCTCAATTTCGATCGTCAACGTTTTCTAAATACGACGGATTGCATAACTCATTTTACGCGGTCGTGCTGTTTATCGTCCTCGATTTCTACTGTACGCTTTCCTAGCCCTAGTCGAGTCTAGTACAGCACGTTATTGATCTTAATTAGGTACCTACTTGTTTTAGGATTGTCATAAACCTAACAATATTTTAATACATTATCTATTTGAGGAATTTTCTGCTACATCTTCGTTACCCAACGGCTGATAACAAAAACAATTGTATGGAACCATTTCGAAGCTTCGCTGAATACAACGCAAAAAGAATCATCAAAATTGATACAGAAACAACAAAGTTATGGCTGAATATACATAAAAAATATTTATAGGACAAATTGATAACCTCCACCTTTTTTGAAAGTCGGTTAAAATGTACGTTTTCTTGGCAATTGTAATTTTTTTTAGAAAATCTGTGAATGGGGACCAACATTTCACGAATAATTATGGATAGTGTCTTAAGACCATATTCGTATAGTTGCAACAGTTAAAGTACTTCCCATTACTGTCACGCTGAAAGTTTCCATCATATACTGTCAAATTTTTATAATCGTTAAAATTTTTACATTACTTAAATATAATAGGTTGGGGAAAAAGTCTTCGCATATAGTATGTATGAACTTGTAATAAGATCTCTTTGGCTATACCATTTGTATCTGGCTGATTTTGGTATCATTAAAAAGTTTTAATTTTAAAGAAGACAATTCCAAATTAAAATTAGGAAAATGTGTGATTTTCATTTGTTTTTCTTATTGTTAAAATGAATGAATCTAATAAAGAAATTCGATACATATTAAAATTTTACTACAAAAAAGGTAAAATGCAACACAAGCCGTGAAAAAAATTTATGATGTTTATGGACCTAATGCAGTATCTGTGAGAGTAGCGCAAATTTGGTTTAAGCGTTTTCAATCCGAAAATTTTGATATCAAAGATGCACGTCGCTCTGGTCGCCCTGTTACGGACAAAATTGATGCCATTTTTGAAAAAGTGGAGTGAGATCGGCATATTAGTAGTTACGATGTAGCTGGAGAACTGGGAATTAACCACAAAACGGTTTTGGCCCATTTGAAAAAAGCTGGGTACACAAAAAAGCTCGATATTTGGGTGCCTCATGAGTTCACTGAAAGAAACCTAAATGAACCGTGTACTCATTTGTGATTCTTTATTACGACGTAATGAAACCGAACCATTTTTGAAGAAGCTGATAACTGGTGATGAAAAGTGGATCACGTACGACAAAAACGTGCGAAAAAGATCGTGGTCAAAGGCCGGTCAGGCTTCACAGACTGTGGCGAGACCCGGGTTAACTCGTAACAAGGTGATGCTGTGTGTATGGTGGGATTGGAAGGGCATTATTCATTATGAGCTGTTACTGCCAGGCAAGACCATCGATTCTGAACTGTACTGCGAACAACTGATGAGATTAAAGCAAAAAGTTGAGAAAGCGGTCGGAATTAATCAACAGAAGGGGGTGTGGTTTTTCACCATGATAACGCTAGACCTCACACATCTCTAGCCACTCGGCAAAAATTACGAGAGTTTGGCAATTTTATGAAGTTTGGCGAAGAAACTTTTTCCCCAACCTAATATAAAGCTTGTGTCAAATTTTAACCGTTAGTAAAGCAAATGAACGGTCGGTACGATATAGTAACCGGTCCTAAAAGGTTCCTAAATCGTATCTGACTGATAGCGCTATATGTTGATTTCTTAATTTTTTTAGAATTTATTATTTAAACCATATGTTTAAGACCAAATTATTTCAAAAATTGAAAAGAAACTAATGCTGATATTAGACGAACCCACCAAATTTATTGAATTTGGTTAAAAGGACACGACAATATTCAATGACATTGAATAATTAAGTTTATATAATATTTTCTTAAGTTTTCGCGACTTGTATATAATAAAAGTACGTTTCAACGGTTTTAAGCGCGGTAATTTATTTATAATTAAGTTTATGTTTATATGGATCACATTGGTTGATTCAACCAAATTGAAAGGCAGAAAGGATCCGTCTAATGTCGGCTTTAGGGCTGACTTTTCCATCACCACATACAAAATACAAAATGAACAGATTAAAAATTACAGATGCATCTGTAATTCATTACAGTTGATTTGTTTCACCTTTACATTCGTCAGTTCACAATTCATTCGATAGATAAATTCATATTTATGCGATATATTTTTAATCGACCTTTAAGTTTCATGTTTTTGATAATTTTGTTTAAAAATTACTGTGAAAATACGTTTTAAATCGTAAATTGTCAAAGAGCGAAAGAATGACATGGCGTTATCTGGTCGTATAGGATTTAAGACATATTCATTTATTTTTATTGGATGATTTTTATTAGTACTTTTACCAAAGGATAAGGGCAAGTAAAACAAATGTTTCTAAATCTAAGGTTCTCTTGATTTAGAAATAATTCGTTATGTTTTTTTGTTAATTTATGAACTTAAGATTCGATAGAGTCGAAAACTAGCAACTACTCATTTTTTTAAATTACAAGTAATTTTATAAAATTATGTTACTATTATTCCCTTTTTCTGAAACAATATCTGGCTCTCAGTTGGTGTACCTATTCTGTAATTTAATACTATTGAAAGGCTTGATCATATTTGAAGAATCACTCTATCATCTGAGCTTGGTAAAAAAAAATATCTCCCTAAATTTTAAAAAGATGTAATATATTTACGTCCTTTTGAACGTAGTTGTGTCGTACATAAACTCGTACAAAACAATGTGAATAATTTAATAAATGCCTGCAATATTATGAGTTTTTGTTATTATCTTCACCAGCGCAGCTCTATTTGTAGTAAAGTAACGCTGCATTCTTCAGTTTAAGTGACTAATTGGTTGTTCATCACAATCAAGAGATTGATATACAATGGATACATTTTATCAGTTACCATCTTTTTTATTCCCGTTCCCCAATTCTTCCTCGCAGTCAGCAGAAGATTTTTCGTCGTTACTATCATTAAACATTACAATTAGACAATTTCAATATAGAGAATAAAGATACTGTATATATCTGAATGATAGAACTATATTACTATAGTATTCAGCTTACTGAATAGAAAAAGAAAATTGTTTTCCCTTTTAGTTGTACAAATACTTGAATAGCTTTAGAAATAATACATGAAACGCCTGTAGAAATTGTACTACTGGCACGCGTATACAAGCTTTTTTTTTCAAAGAGTAGGCCCACTATTCTTTAAAATTTGATTAGCCTCGTTCTTTAATAAGGGTTACTCTCGATTTTCCTGGAATCCACTCATCAGATCCTGACTTGGTGACCATGGGACCAACTCGGGAGTATATATACACTTACGAATAATGAAAAAATTGAAAATCGGTCCATAACAGACGGAGTTGACAATTTCCGAGGGTTAATTTAGAATTCCTTAGGAACCACTCATCAGATCCTGACTCGGTGACTATGAGACCATTTTGGAAGTATATTCTTACGAATAAAATACATATTTGAAAATCTGTCCAAAATTGACGGAGAAATCGTGTAACATTCAGACATAAAAATTAAGTGCCTGTAGAAAATGTAATATGATGAATTTAGGCGCTCGGTGTTCTTCAATAAGGATTACTCTCAATTTCCCTGGGATCCACTTATTAGCCCCTGACTTGGTGACCATGCGATTATATCAGGAGTAAAAACTTACGAATAAAGAAAAAAAATTGAAAATCGATACACAATTGACGGTGTAATCGCGTAACATACAAAAAAAACATACTGAACCTCCTCCTTTTGGAAGAATGTTAAAAATAAGAAAATTGTCTTTCAGTTCTTTAACAATAAAGAATTCCTAAGAGATGACTCACGTCAATCTATTTTATAATTTGGATATGGCAACCCATAGGATAATATTCATTCCCATTGGTCAATAATTCCTGCATACCGGGTGAGAGAGGTTCCTTATTACTCGTGTCAGGGTTGCCCGAATCAGGAATTGTTTTCACTAGTAGCTGGGGCCTTCTGCGGTGTGCTGGAGGCTAGATGTCCAACGCCACGCGCTTGGCATTTGTTTCGAAAGAATGGTGATTACAAGAACAGATTCGTAATCGTGACCGAATAAGACTAAATAAAATATCAATATATGATTTTATAAAGGAACCACGGCACACCTCCAATTTAAAGCTTATGGAAACGCCTCGAAACCGCCGACAAGCCTCCGCATTGCTATTCTGTGAATTTCTATGTGCTGATGCCCGCTGGGTAGCGAAATTGCGGCGACGCGGTTGCCGATAATCTAAAAAAATTGACTTAGGGGTCGAAGTTTACACGCGCGCAACTGATGTCAAATCGCACGCCGCCATTTGTTTTGTGTCGTGAAAAGAATCGAAGTTGTAACACTTCTGTTGTTGCAAATGTCCATAGATGACGTAATCACTTTTCATCAGGTGGGTCAAAATAATGATGCGGCCCGCGGCACTTGCATCTAAAACCTCATATAGCCGTTATAAAATAAAGTTCAGCATGATTGCTCTAAGAATAAACGCCGTACCACAATTTATGAATACCGAATTTGGCTGTAAAAGGATTAGCCAGACTCTGTTCTAGTAGGGACATATTCAATACCACATACACTCTTGCCATAGATGTAAAGCTGTTTTTGCTTGTATGCATTGAATCTGTGCCAATTAATATGGAGACTCCTTTAATTGCAAGGCACGCTTATCTTTAGGGCAGGGATTTACACGCACCTTATATGAGTAAAACTATAGGTATAAAGCCAGACTCAAGTAATATGATTACAATATCATAATTTTTTATGTGGGTAATATTTCTTTTTAGAAGCTCTTAAAAAAATATTGATATCTTATGGGATTTTGATAAAGAAAACAATTAAGCACTAACCCACGATAGAAATCTGTATGAGTATAATTAGTATATACTAATATTCTGTAGTCTAGGACTGTACACAAAGATTTGGGCTGTATTTGAACTGTGATGTAATAGTGTGAAATATTTATAAACATTCATGGCAGTCATAGATATCTGAACAGGGATAACATGAAAATAACATTTACATTTTTATATCATTTATTTAGATAAACAAATATTGGATGGGATGTACAAAGAGTAATGATTTCCATTTCTAAATTATGCCGATTACATTAACACCCCAAGCTGTGTGAATGAAAAAGTATGACTGTGTTATTTATTTACTTTTACTAGTTAAACATTTAAAAAGATATTCAATTTTATAAAACTACTTAAGTTTTCCTTCAAACAAGGGAGCTTTATAAGAAAGTTCCAAATTGGTATGCTACACAAGTACAGATAGCTGTATTCTAATTGCTGTGCTGAAACAGTTTGATGCATGCTTGAAAAACAGACTGTAGAACTTATGCTCCTAAAAGTTAAGACTCATACAATATATTACACTTGATCATGTTTAACTCCATATAAAATTAAGCCAATTTTCCTGTCATAATAAGAATATTTTAATAGAATTATTTTTAACCTTTACATTACTGAAGTCATATTGAGATATAAGACTTTAATTATGATATATGATGCTATGCTCTTAAATAAAGGAGTGTTTATGAATATTATTCACATTTGTCTCAGTCCTTTAAGAGTATATGCATAAGTCACTTACCTAAAATCAAGACATTAGTAAAACTAGCCTTAATAATACAAAAAGCAAGTTTAACTCTTAAAGGCCACAATAAGTTAGGTAATTTGATAAATAAATGTGTGATTCCCTCTAAGGTGTATCCAGTATCCAGAAGCCATTAATATTGAAACTTATTCACCCAATCTACATTACACATACATATATATAATCCTGCAGTCAGCTGTGTAAATGATTTTACAGTAATATAAATGCATAAAGTGTAAACTGGACACTAGCATAGAAATTGCTTAAAATATGGTATAAACTATAAAGCTTAAATTTGTCTTTTATTTTTACAAGATACTAAAGAATAGTGACTTTAACATGTAGCTATTATAGTAGATTGGGCCTAAGAGACAAATATACTTTTGACAAACTAAAAAGAGCTTCCTTCTGGTGGCTGTGACAGTTTCATATTGTCCTTGAGTGTCATGAGACGTCTCAATTCCTGAAGCACTGTTTTAATAGTGTAGTCACGTTGCCATCTGGCCAGGATCGGGACTTGTCTATTATCAACCTAAAATGACAAAACAATAAAGAATTATTAGAATATTAAAATTGACATTGAACAAACAAGAGCGATTTTGATGACTTACAAGTCCAGTTTGACTGTTGACACAGTTCATGTTGATTCTAGAAATAAATCGAGCAGTAGGAGGTTCATCAGGATACCTTGTTCCACACTCAATCTTAAGGGAATACATTCTATTTTCATATGGCGTCTGTAATAAAAATAATAAACACTTTAAAAAACACTGAGATTTAATAACCATTTCATTGGATATATGGCTTACCCTTGGTGGCCCAATGATCATTCCAGTCCAATGCGTAAGAGTCATGTCGTCGTCGCTCTCTAGTCCCCAAGAAATCGTACCATCGCCCACTCCCTTCTGTCCTTGTTCAAGTTCTTCTAGAAGACGAAAGTTTCTAGGTACCACTGTTTTAAATAGAAAATATCATTAATTAGCGTACTAACATCTTATACAGTCTGTAAAATTATTATACAGAACAAATTCAACAAGTTAAATTTTCCTACCAACGCCTGATGACGGATTCGCCATGATCACAATATCACCGGCGCGCTCTGCCTATCGAAATAAAAAAATTAAGTCTGTATAGTCTTAACAAATAGGCATTGACTATTTTGTGCGGTTAACTCGATTTTTCCTTACAGTAATAAAAATTATAGCGAATAAATTAATCCCATATATACTACAATTTTTTCACTCAGAGAAAGAAGGTTAGACACAGCAATTTTTGCTGACTTTGACAAATGTCAAATTGTCAATCGTTCTGGCTTGAACTCAAATAGAGTCCGCGCCACAGACGAAAAAAATCCCACCGTGTACTTATTTCTGCCGATTTGCTAGTCCATAAATAGATACCTATAGCTTTTCTAAACCTCTGAGGGCTTTAACATTTTAATACTGTGTCCTGAATACTTAAACTATAGTTGCAGTTACTGTCACTACACTGGGGAGTATGTGTCGTGGATATCACTCTGTTGCGTAGCTCTTGACGTCCCCTGTCGCTGAAACCTGATTTATATTTGCATTAGTTAAGAGGTAAATTAACTAGTACAACTGGCGAGTTAAGTCCTTATCGTCTTTTGAACTGAACTTTTCCTGTTAGATAAACTATCAAGTAAGACGTATAAGCTTGCCACGAACATTCGCGCTCGATACACAAGCACCACTGTATCACTCGTCGTATCACCCATTGGTCATACTATGGTCGTGGCCAGGCAGGCAGGCCAAGATATTGCAGTTTTTTTTCAAAGTATGAGGTATTGTCTCTTTCGATTAAAGAAACAAAACATAATATTTTCGATAAATAGCATCACATTGAATACGCTCAATATGTAAAATTTCTAGAACGACTGCTTTAGATCCGTGAAGAGAATATAAGTTTAAAGTTCTCATCATAGAGACGGGAACTATATGATCGTATCTTTATATCATGTGAACAGGCCATATTTAATTTTTTCTCCGATTGGCACTGGCAGTTTTGCAACCTCAACAGCCCAATGTCATTGTTGACATTGTGATTTGAATTTGACATATTAACATTAACCTGTATCACATAATATTTTTTGAGCTTGTCGCAAAGATTTTCACTCAAAGGCAACAAGAATAAGATAATGAATTGCGAATAATTGGGCTTTTTAAGCAATATTGTATTTAATATAGAAACTAAATATTTTAACAGCGAGTGAAAAAAATAGGAGTGTTTACGATGACATTTTGATGAGATGACTTGTTTCGCTTGAAATTCATTCAAAGGTATGTAGAATGAGCATCGATTTTTTGTTTGTTTTCTTGGAGTACCAATTCCAATTCGCTTTATCAATTAAAAAATATGCTTAAATTACTCAAACCTAATATAACAAAAGAGTTTGTCGCTAAACTAATAAGCTGTCTTGTAAAGATTAAAAGACGTATATATTTACATAATCTTTTTACCAGTATATCTTGTGGTACTTCGAAAGTTTGGTAAATCTATAGCTATTCGGTGCACGAATTTTAAGTAGTGGGGTGGTGTAGGAATTTTTTTTTTATTTTTTATTACTAGAGTTCAACAGACAGGCAGACGGCCCACTTGATGGAAAGTGGTTACCGTCACCTATAGACATTTGCAACACCAAAGGTACTACAAATGCGCTGCTGCTCTCTGAAAGGAGACTGGAACCTGGTCACTGATGCCGGAACAACACGAGATTGTTATGGCGGCATACTCTAGACCAGGAGTGGTCACCATCCAGTTGAGCAAATACCTTACCACCTGGCTGTGGGTTGTTTATTCGCCTCTTATGACAGGCCGCCCAGCCGCAGGAAATTGTATTCTTTCTCTGTTCCTGCACGGATAAAATGGGGAAGGGAGGATACATACTTACCCCTACTACAACCCCGAGGTCTGGAGATCTTCAGTTTTTTTAATAAACATAACCTCACTTATTTTTTCACTAATATTGCACTTACAAAGTTGAATAATCCTTTTGAAGTCAAAAAGAAAGCCAGTAATTAACAGAAAAGGAACCAAAAAACAGTGTATATTATCAAATAATGAAGAAAAAACAACTGAACACATCCACATACACTAAAAGAGTAACCATGAAAATATTCAAACAAGCTGCCAATAAAGACTAAATTATAAATTGTGTGTATAAAATAAAAAGTAAATGGTTACAGTTGGTTCTGGCACTCCCTGACTGCTAACGCAGTAAGCTCACTTCGCTCATTCGGCTCGTGCGCTTTGGTTTGAATCTAATCTAAAATAACCTAAATCACTGTTCTAGTCACTGGTCGCGATCTTTCGCCACCCATCACAATAATGTTAGTGAAAAAATAGGTGAGGTTATGTTTACTAAAAATAAATATTTCACTAACTCCAGACCCTAATAGGTGCAGAAAGGGTAAGTATACCTCCTCCTATATCAACTACGCCCGCCCACCCACTACTTAAAATTTGTGCACAGAATAGCTGAGTAGCAGCCGAAAGTTTTACCCCAATTTAACTTTGTTTATTTGACACCGACTTCAAGATATTGTAGAAAGAAGTCAATTTACATTTATTTTTTTGTTTTTAGTGTGAAGTCAGTTTTGTTTTTGTAAAAAAAAATATTTTTTACTTTTTCCGTCTGCTCCCGGAGAAATTGTACAACTGGCACGCATATACAAATTTGCCATCTCAGTCTTCGGTGTATATGCTCTTCAATAAGGGCTGCTCTCGATTTCCTTGTGATCCACAAATCGGATTGGGTGTAGTATAGATATAGGGCACCTTTATTTTAAGTAATGGGAGGATGTAAGGGGCTGGAGGGGGAGGGTAGGGAAGCATACTTACCCCTTCTGCAAACCCTATGTCAAGAAAATGTATGGTTCTTGAGATATTAATGTTTTTGTAAATATAACCTCACTACTAATATTACACTTATATCATAAGTCCAAAGTTGAAACATCCAGTCAAAATCCAATACTTAACATAAAAAGATTCAAAATAGTCTAAAAACAATAAAAAAAATTGAAAAATTAAATGAAATCACAACAAAAGAATTCACATAGGTAACCATTATATATTTTTTATGAAGTTTGTGATTGACAACTAGGCCTTGACTAAAACTAAATTAGATTTCAATTTCATAAATATTAACTAATTTAGCTCAATTTTTTTCTTTGTTTATTAATTCTGTGTAGAGAGTATTCATTCTGACAAACTTTAATGAATATTATATTATATTATCTCATATTATATATTATATTTATATTATATAATATATATATCTCATATCTCAGTAGCGACCAGCGAGTGTCAAAACAGACTGTCACCATTTATTCAATAATAACTATTTAAATGATGGTTACAAATTGGGTGTGATACTCGCTAACCGCTATCGTGGTACACTCTGCTTGTGCGCTTTAGTCTGTGTACTGTTTCCCAGAGGGTTGAAGAAGGGAGAAGTACCTAAGTTAATGGTTTTTTTATAACCTAAAATTCGTTTTATAAAAAAAAATATTAGAATAACATTTTCATGGCTTAAAAGCCTAGTTGCCAACCATAAACTTCATAAAAATATATAAGTATTATCTACTTTCATGTTATAATTATATAATATGTTATACTTGTTTTTCTTATTAACGTGAATTGGTTAGGTATGTTTTATTTCATTTTTCAACAACTTTCTTGTGTTTTTGGACTATTTGGAATCTTTTTATGTTGACTACTGGATTTTGATGAACTTTGGACCTAGGATATAAGTGGAATATTAGTGAAAAACATAAGTGAGGTTACATTTACAAAAACATTAATATCTTAACAACTATACATTTTCTTGACATAGGTGTTGCAGAAGAGGTAAGTATTCCTCCCTAACTTCCCCCTCTACCCTCTCCCATTACTTAAAACAAAGGTGCCCTATAGCTATACCGCAACCATCAGATCCCGACCTGGCGACTATGGGACCATCTTGCGAGTTAACATAATAATTTCAAAATCGATCCACTATTGAGGGAGAAATCGTGTAACATGCATAAAAAAGCGCCTGTGGAAAATGTAATACCTGCACAGGTATACAAGCTTTTGCTAAGAATTTAGGCGCACGGCATTCTTTAATAAAGGGCTATGCTAGATATCCCTGGGATCCAATCCACTCCTCCGATCCTGCCTCGGTGACCATGGGACTATCTCGGAAGTATACACTTATGAGTAAAGAAAACAATTTGTAAATTGGTTTACAATTGACGGAGATATTGTGTTACGAAGAAGTTGGTTAACAATTTTCGTGAGCTTTACTAATTCCTTGGAATCCACTTATCAGATCCTGTCATGGTGACATTGGGACGAATTCATAACTACATCGAAAAAAATTTGAAAATCAGTTCACAATTGACGGAGAAATCAAGTAACTAACATACAAAAAAAAACATACTGACGAATTGAGAACCTTTTTCAAGTCATTAAAAATACTAATGGTTGAGATTGAATATTTTTTAGATAAAATGATGTTTTCATAAATTACTTCCTCAGCTTTGGAATGTTTAAATTTTAAAATTCAATAAATCCTTAATCAAAAGTTGTGCATGGAACTTGTCCAGTTAAGCCAACTTCTTACTCTATGTACACTCACGGAATTAAGATGTTCGTCACCTTAAAGTCGACTTTTGATTGCATGAGTACAAGAAACAGTACTGTCAACATTTTAATAAATGTTAGGTTTATAAAATACTAGTTGTGCCTGCGGCTTCGTTCACGTGGTTTTTTTTTCTTGATATCCTAAAAAAAGGTAACCTAAGATACTACTTATAACATCCAGTCCAGCCATTTTAGAAATTAGCCGGAACATCCAGACAGACAAAAATGTTTAAAATTGATTTTTAGATATAGGAACTATGGTAACCATATGTAGTTAGTTGGTTTGTGGATAATGTAGTTTGATAAGCACTGATTTTATACTATATACTGTATTTAGTGTATATCTGTTTACTGTCCTAAATAAATAAAATAAAAATAGAGTATATACTGTCATATGCATTTAGTAAGAAGCGGTTATTCTGATGTTATAAATAGACACTTAATTTTATTTATTTGTACATATAGATAGAATTGTGAAAAAAATAATTGCAATGTTGGAAATGACAGACACTGAAATAAACAAAAAGGATATAATCACTATGCTTATCATAAATATTAAAACCAATAAAAAGGTTTTACATCTCTAAACAATCTTCTTAGACAAGATAGAAAATCAAACAACTTTGATCTAAATAATTTTAAAACTTTATTATCAAACAATTAAACATAATTTTCTTTGGAACAGTCTGTTTTGTGACTTACTTTGAAAAGGTACATGTGCTCGCGGAATGTTAAACGAATCAATTTGAAATCTGGCGAACTTTTTTGTTCTGCCACTGTACAAGTATGTACTTCATGAGTATGAATGAATGAATGAATGAATGATGTAAACCCTTTATTGTTTAGCATAAACTAGATCAAGACAATTGATATAGATACATTTGCATTACAACAATGGGCAGCCTTATCACCTATAGTGATCTCTTCCAGGCAACCCAGTGTCTAAAGAGATTTTAAAGTAAAATTAGATATATGATTTTTGGTGGTGTCACTAAAATAAAAGTAATATAATCACTATCATCAACTACCATTAAAAATAAAATATAAATAAACTACTATATATATATATATATATATATATATATATATATTAGATATATGATGATATTATAAATTAGATATATCTACATGGGAACAATAAATAATTTCATTTAATGCAATAATTTTTATTGAATAGACCAATAATGGTCAGTGATCATATGTTTAAATGTATTTATTGATTTAGCTTGTTTGATAGGTAAGGGGAGATAGCTCCACAGTCGGATAGCCTGTACGGCAAAAGAATTTCCTTCAAAGGAAGAAGTGTGTGCAGGTATTGTTAGCAAAAGATTTTTATTTGAGTGCAGTTAAATGAGTCCGCCAAGACAGTTCTCTATCAATATGAGTCTTAGATTCTTAACAGTTTCACTGTTTTCTATATCTACATTGTTAAATAGGACATGGGGAAGTGATGACCAAACAATTCTGGAAAGAAGTCTAGAACAACGGATTATAATAACCTTTGTTTTATTTGGGTTCACCATAAGACCGTAGGCTTTGCTCTGTTATTTTTTTACAGAGAAATTCCATAAAACTCCCCTGCAACATGTCTAGCTAAAATCCTTTTAATTCATTTTTGGCTCTGTCAGCCTTGATTTTTAATTTTTTTATTGCATGAGTTCAGCAGACAGGTAGACGACCCATTTGATGGAAAGCGGTTACCTTCGCCTATGGACATTTACAAAATCAAAGGTGCTACAAATGCGCTGCTGCTCTCTCAAGGGAGACTGGAACCTGGTCACTAATGCCAGAACACAACTCAAGGTTGTTATGGCGGCATACTCTAACAGGGGTAGTAGCCATCCAGTCGGGCAAATACCCTACCACCTAGCTGTGGGTTGTGTTGTCGCCTCATACGACAGGCCTACCGGCCGCAGGAAATTGTATTCTTTCTCTGTTCATGCACGGATAAAAAGAATAATTTGTAACCATTGGTTTTATATTATTATACATAAATATAATAATTTGTAACCATATAAATATTATACAATAAGAATAAAATTAATTAATTTATTACTTTTGGGTTTCAATATTTTTATAATTTAGTTACATTTTTAGCTAACTAGCGGGCCCAGCGGAGTTGTGCTGCTCTGAAAAAATAAAAATCGAAAACAATTTCAGTGTCACTTACTTGATCCAATTGTGGATCTGAATTATCCCTGAACTATTATATCGGTGGTCTATAAATCGTTTAATTGATTTTTATATACACACTTCGCTAATATGTATATAAAAACGAAATAACCGATTTTAATTTTAAAAAAATTGCGTTGGATTCGCGCCCATCAGATATTCTCCTTCCCTAAAAAAATTAAAATTTAGAACTTGATTATAGCGCCACCTACTGGAACCAATTGTAAATCTAAATCATCTGGGGACCCATACGAACATTCACAAAAAAAAACATCAAAATTGGTCCAGGGGTTTAGGAGGAGTTCAGTAACATGCACACTAACATAAAAGATGTATATATAAAGATATAGATAATGATTATGAATGTCATCATTTAATTTTTTATAAAGTTAGTTGTTAAAAAAAAGGGTTTCATAAATCATATTGAAACTGCCCTTGGTTTTAATGGGTATGTTGAGTTGTAAAAGTCACTTAACCTATCATTCATTGTTTTATCAATATTTATAATTTGGCTGTTCTTTTTTTAAAAATCATTCTTATTCATTTTATTCAAATTTATTTCCAAATAATTATGTTACAAATCTCACAGCTAGCAATGTAATAATAATCTTGTTCCTTCTTTCTTATGGAAACTGGTTATGTCAATATCTACTATAAGAGACATGCACATTTTATGCACTAAAAGCCTTTATGCCCTAATGATGATAAGCAACTATGATTTTTAGTGGATATTACCTCGTATTGTGCCTCTTGGCTATTGTAGACATTAATCTTTGCACAAAAAAAGATAAAAATCACTGAAACAAAAACGATGTATGTAATTGCATAATCCAATGGGAATGTGAGTTTGATACATTATACATTCTCAGGGATACAAAAAAAGATGTAGGTTATATTTCATCCATAAAAATAGTACTGTCCCTGAGGGATAGGAAAATAACTTTTAGATCTATTTAACACTGAACTACTCTTAAATTTTTGCATACACATTTTCAAGGGTACAGAAACGTACATAGGGTATTTTCCACCCAGAAAAAAGTACTGTCCTCAACTAAGAGAAAACTACTTTTAGACTTTTAAGCAGTACTTGTATTGACCAATAATGGGAATTAAATAAGTTAATTGTGTTTACATCATATCTTCCTGTGTTGACCGACAATTTGAGATTATTGACAAAATCTAACGCGAGCGAAGCCGCGGGCTAAAGAGACTATACATTTACAATTAGAATGTATACATACATATATAATGAATTAATTAAATTTATAAATATACTTTTGTGCAGGGTAGCGAAGTGGCGGGGTGTGAGCACGGAACTGGCGGTGGTTCGGGGGGCGGGCGGGGCGCGGACACCATCCGGCGCGTGAAGGTGAAGATGTCGTCGGTATCGGCGCAGGGTGTGGTTGAACGTGCTTCTGCCGAGCTTTCCCGCCGTATAACAGGCTTAGGACTACGCGGACGCAAGCGCTCTCCGGGTGTGGTAGAAAGAGTTGCAAATGCGCTATGTGGCCCCGCCTCGGCGCCACCTGCGCCTCGCGTTCCACGCCGCCGTAGGCCTTCTCCCCGGCCACTAGTCTGGTCACAATTTGTCCTCGAAGAAAGGTTTCTTGAGAAGTTCTTTCTGTATTTTACTGCGAGTGAGAGGCGTTCATTGGCACAGGTGTGCACGCGGTGGCGCGACGTGTTGTACTCGTCGCCGCGATGGTGGACGGGCATGGTGGCAGTGCTGGACTGCCGAGAGCTGCGCTCGGCCTCTGGCTGCTGCATGCAGCGATTTTACAACTCGTTGGTACGCAGGGGTATCCGTGGTGTGGTTCTCATCTCGGCTTCGGACGATGATATAAACGAATTTATTCGACAATTTCCGTTATCAGCGCATCATGTTCACGCTATTAGTTTAAAAGGTTGCACAATAACAGATAGGGGGCTGGAAGCTATATTGGACCACTTGCAGGTTGGCCATAAACCATTAATTTTATTAGAATATTTTTAATGTAGCATTAACTAACATTTTACAATGGTGTCATTATGTTTTAGGTTCTTTTTGAGCTAGAATTAACGGGATGTAATGAAATAACCGAAGCTGGCTTATGGGCATGTCTAACTCCACGAATTGTATCACTCACGCTTACTGACTGCATTAACATTGCTGATGAAGCTGTAAGTAGTTACAGTCATCTAATTTTTTCAGTAAAATTACTGTTGGTCATGACACACAATAATGCTATTCTATTAACAATAACATGAGAATTTATAAAAGCAATGTAGGGTTTCTTAAACTTTTCAGGTATATGTCTAGAACTAACTGTCAACTAAAAGTATTACAAGATATCTAAAATAACTTACAAAACTGTGTAAAAGAAAGCCTATATTTTATTCATAAACCTTTACAAAGGTTTGTGAATTATTATAGTTGTCTTGATACTTGGACCAAGCAGATAGCCTAAAGCCTATCTGGTTGGTCAACATATTTTTTATTGTATTCAGCAAATTGTGTTGTCCACTACTGTAAATTGGTGATGTTGTCACAGAAGTTTTTTTGCATAATTCTAGAATGTTGCCAAGTTCTAATTTAAAAATACCATCTAGACAAAATCTTTTATAAAGTAAGTTCTCTTTCGTCTTGTGCAAGCGGGTGATATCCGCAACTTCGCGATATATTGATATATATTGGTATATATTAATGATGAGCTACTCTATACAACCCAGCTTCTCCAGGAAGTCCGCTAGAGCCTTGACGTTGACGAAGACTTCCTTAAGGCTATCTGGAGCGTCCAGATATTTCGCCGTGTAATTTTCCACCCCTCCACATTCCATATGGGCGTCTGATTCTTCTACCTCTAGGTCTAGGTCATCCTTTCCCTAAGTGGGCGATAACGCCCCCTTGTGGGCGCTGCAGACCTAAAAGGGGGCGGTAAGAGACCCAGAAAAAAATGGGGGCCTTGTGTAGAGGTTTGGGGGGCGATTTGTAATGAACATCAACTAATATTAATTAAGAGATTGCTCAAACTTGGTTCCATATTTCTCTCCGCGTAGTTCATATATCCTGTCCTGTTTTATTGAATAAATGAAATGAAAATCATGTCAATTAATAAAGTTGCGTTTCAATAATCATTCTCATTGGCAGGTGTAGCCCGTAAGAGTTAACTTGAGACCTCAGCGCCGTTGTGTACTATCTACTGCGCTTAGGTCTCAAGTTAACTCTTGCGGGCTATAGTAAAAGTCTCGTTTAGAATTAATGTTTAATCTCCGCTAATACAGCTCAATAATCAATTCATTTAATTTGACGTTATAGTGGTTTTTAAGTGGGTGAAAAAATGGGGGCGCTAAAAAATATTTTATTCTCAAAGTGGGCAGTATACAAAATAAGTTTGGGAACCACTGGTCTAGGTAATCTCCGTATAGAGCTGTCTGTGACACCGATATTAAAAAGATGATTGTTAAAGTTGCTAAGATGGGGCTGCACTAATAACCAATCTCAGCCGGGATTGACTGAGCTTTAGAATTGTCTTGGAGAAATGCAAGTTGGCTCGGCGCAATATCAACTTCACTTGCATGCCTTCAGGTATTATATCAATATTCTTGATGGAGTGCCCCTGTTTTTTAGTCCAAGAGGATGCTAAAGCTTGCCTTATAAAACTTCGAAGTTTTCAAGTATTTTAATTTTAGGGCCGCCATTGCTAATTCTTGTTGAGGTTGCAACAGGTGCAACAGATGGATATTAAGACGTACTTCTAAAGCTGCGGTGGGCGTTGTTCTCATGTATCCCGTCACAGCATAGCCTGCTTGTATTTGTAGTTCAGTAATGCAATTCGTGAGCTTAGTCTGACCTCTGCTGTATAAAGATATAGCAGAGGCCAGACTAATGCTAACTTATGGTTCTGTTGTTTAGTAGCCAATGACTATATAAAAGTCAACGTGTGACTTTTATTATCCCTAGAATGAGTTTAGGGTAAAGTCCCCAACTCTTACCTACCAATCATCTTACAACAATGCTATGAGGTCACATTGAAAATGTTGACTTTATTGTCAACATGACGAATCCAGTTTAATTTTCTGTCTAAAGTTATTACTAGATGCTTCATTTGATAAAAGAAGTGTAGTTTCATAAAGAGTTGGTATCCTCTGATTCCCTACTTAATAGTTAGGATCTTTCATATCATCGTATTCTTACTTATCTCTTTTTAGCAATATTTTGTTATTGTAAAGGTTCTCGCTAGTAGAATTGCATCCTTGAGAAACGATGAGCTTTACCTTTGTATGGTAGTAAAACGTAATCGAATTTAGATTACATTAAAATTACATAGATTTCCCAATAATACTGTTTAAAACCATTTTCGCATCATTGAGTTATATGTACTACATACTAGAGAAGTTATTCAAAACAAAAAGTTCGAACTTGATGAAACCGGGATACTGCGCGGGGCGAGCGTGTCGTGGACTGACTCGTGTATTTGCAACAGCGCTAAATGCCGTCTAACCAAAAAATTCAAACATGCAGCGCTAGATCGCTTAGAGAGTATAGTTTAAATTCGCCGACCAAAGATTGAACATGGCGGTTTTCACGATCAGTTACGTACTTTTACAATGAGGATTATAATAATATATACTAGCTTTTTCCCATGTCTTCTCTCTTGATATATACTACAGACCTGATTAAGTTTGTATGTAAGTAAAACAGAGGTACCCACCCACTAAGCGTAGCCGCGGAGAAACCTCTACTTATTATATTATAAAAATATTCTGTAGATCAATGTTTTGTATTTAGTCCTAAATTAATGTACATCTTATATTTTTTTGTAAATTATTATCATAGTATATAGTTTTTGTAAATTATTATATAGTTATCTTACTTATCTGTACCCAATTTTCCCGCATCATAACAAGAAATAGGTATTTTAAACGCCGCTTCCCAAGTATTTAATTATCGTTAATTGTCTTGTAAATTTAGAACTACTTACTTTAGGGAATTAAAAAAGCTTGTAACCGTTATGCTTAACAATATATTCAGGTCAAAATATAATTGAAAGGTTATTGAGCTGATTAAAATTTTATTTCATTAGATAAATGTACAATGTTGGTGAATAAACAACGACAAAGGTTGTTAATACTAATAATTGAACTTTAACACACACACACACACACACACACACACATATATATATATATATATATATATATATATATATATATATATAGAATTGTATTGTAGAGTGGCGCAAATTTCCGACTTTTTTTGAGTCTCGAGTGAAAAAATGTTAGTTTTTGATGTTTTAAGAACTTCCTCCAAAAGACAGCTCAAATTTTTTTTATAAGAGGTCGCTTCATTTTTTTTAAGATTTCAATAATCGCCAAAAACCGGTTTCTCGTTACGGTATAATTTTATAGACCAAAAAATAATAAGTTTCTGAAAGTTTCAGTTCAAAATTTGAATTTTAAAAGGTCGCTCATAATTTTTTTTATTTACTTGTGCACTACATGCACGATGACACGTCGAGACGAGTTAAAATGACTAAAATGTAATTAAAATAAGATGTTTTATCGAAAATACTTCTAACTTACCGGTGAAAAGTCACACGTTGACTTTTATTTGGGTTTCTTAAGTGGTTTGAACAGTATCTTAGTACACTTGAAGGAATTTTTTTAATAGTTACTTTTCACACAAACACGTAAAGCACAAGAGCCCGGCGCAAATTAAGCGAGTTCTTTTCCATGGACCATAACAAGTTTTTAAATAAGCTAGTTACGGACGCCGTCTCTAGTACGTAGTACATTAAACCTCATTGTTTCGCATTCAGGTTGGAGCGGTAGCTCAACTTCTACCTTCACTTTACGAATTCTCGCTGCAAGCCTACCATGTGACCGATGCAGCTCTTGGTTATTTCTCGCCAAAGCAAAGTTCTTCACTTAGTGTGCTGCGCCTGCAGAGCTGTTGGGAATTGACTAATCATGGCGTTGTTAACATTGGTAAGATTACACTGAATAATGAAGACAAGAGTGTTACTTGATATTTGGCTACTATATTATGGATTGGTCTGAAAATAATCTGACTTTTATTAATAAATATTTATTATCATTATATTGTAATAATTGTCTTTATAAGACTATGCTTTGTGCTAGACATCAGCGCTCATAAAGCTTTGGCAGATTGAGAGAGCAATTATTTATTTTTATAAATAATTGCGCTCATACACGCATTCTTATTGTGCGTGTCAATGATGTGTAACTTATGTGGTAATAAGTGCTGTAAACTTTTGCTTTTTTTTGCCTAAGCCCAGTCTTAATCCTACATATTTTGCTTCTACCAGATCACTCAGAAAGTATTGTGAAATGAGTTTTTATGTATGAGAGACTGGCCAGTTATAATCTATTTTGAAAATATGATTATTCATAACTAAAAATAGGTACGTTCCAATTTCAAAACTTCCCTCCACATTGTTTTCGAGCTAATTTAAATTATCGTGTCTCATTGAAAAATGGATCTGCGCCGGGAACATTTTCTTCCGACTTCAAAAGGCATTCATGGATGAAGGCCATTCTAAGGCCACCGTGTATCGTTGGTACAACGAATTCAAGCGCGGTCGACTTTCAACTTTGGGGGATGAAGAAAGAAGTGGTCGTCCTTTGTTGGCTGTTACGGAAGAAAACGTGCTAGCAGTGAAAAATTTCATCCAAGACAATATGCGAGTTACGTATCAAGAGACTCAGCACGTACTTCAGATTGGATCGGGAAGCCTTCACGAGATTCTACACTTGCATCTTCGCGTGAGGAGGATAGTTTCACGCTGGATGCCGCACAACCTCACCGATGCTCAGAAGCAGGCCCGGGTGGAATGGTGCCGTGATATGATAAAAAATTTAAAGCAGGCTCGTCTAGGCGCGTTTACGACATCATTACAGGTGATGAGTCCTGGGTTTATTAATACGATCTAGAAACGAAGCACCAGTCGACGGTTTCGGGGTTTCGAAACGAATCAACGCCTACCAAAGTGAAGCGACCTAGAAGCGGGGGGGGGGGAGAGATTTTAATCGCGAGTTTTTTTCAATTTGACTGACTGTCAATCCCTTTACGGAACCAAAGAAGCATCAACGCCGAATAGTATACTGCCAAATGCTTGGCAGAAGTTTTGTTTGTTATGAGCAACAAGCGACCAAACACTCCTCAGCGACCAAACAGGGCTCCGCGGGCTATGTTCGTGCTCCACCGCGACAGCGCGCCCGCCCATACCGCACTAAAAACGAGGGACTTCCTGGACAGCACGCCGGTCAAACTCCTGAGTCACCCTTCTTACAGCCCTGATCTAGCACCGTGCGACTTCTTTTTATTCTCGAAAATAAAAAATCAGCTCAAAGGATACAATTTTTGTCGCTGGAAGATGCGCTGTCAGCGTTCGAGCAAGCTGTAAACGGTGTCTGCGGTGGACTGGAAAGTGTTTCGATAATTGGTTCAGACGCATGAAACTTTGTATAGAGGCTGGTGGAGAGTATTTTGAAAAGATTTAACAAAAAATATTTGCTTATAGAACATTTTTTTTATTTCGCAAAACTTTCGAGTGACCGACGTATAAAACTTAAGCGATGATAAAGAAAGAATAATGGTGGTGATCTATCTGTATTACACAAATCCCAAAACTAAAATTACAAATTATTCACATAAATTTGATTTTATATGCATTTCTATTATTTATATAAAAATAAATTGTTGTGAATTTTTTGAAGTGAAACCTTTTTAGAATCATTGTCATTTGGAATTCGGTAAAACGAAAAAGCGACACTAAAAAGAGATAAAAACATAAATCTATAGGACTAAGCCTGTGTGACAATGAAATAGAATACATTATATTTAGTAATTTAAACACAAGCTCATACAGATAGAGCTGCAAATGTTTTGAAATTTTTCGTCAATACTTCAAATTTCGTGTTTTAACGCTTAAATTATCATATATGAAATGTGACGTCACGAAATTTAGAATCCCGTCCACCCCTTGTCACTCTTTTTGTTTCACTTCTACTGCATGTGAATTGCTCACAAACATTTTTTTTTAATAAGAAACCTAGACTGGTTCAAAACGATTTTTGAAGTGAAAACTTCTTTTGGCGCCCTAAGCACTTTATTTTGTGGGTAATAAATGAAACCGAGCCATCACGCTACACGCTCGGTTATTATGCTGAGACGTTCGGCTACGATACGTTCGCTTGGGTACTTTCGGGTAAAGTCTGCTCGACTCGACTAAGAAACCGATAGAGATATAGTCCACGAGTCATTACTATAATCTCTCGGCGAGCGTTACTAGTCTTGATGATTTACACTTCTGTCGTGTGGTATATTAAGCACCCATTAAGTTTTTTATTTTTTGTAACATTCGTAATTTTATTATTGCGATTTGTATAGTACAAAATAACCGTAATGAAATTCAATGAATTTATATCTTCAGAAATGTGGTAAACCGTGAGCGAGATAGCGAACTCCATCTAGATAGGTCCTTAAGACCATATTCGCGTCACAACACTGTTTGTGTGTGTTCAGTACACTCGTTGCCGAATCTGACGGTGCTGTCGCTGAGTGGGTGCAGTAAAGTAACGGACGAAGGTGTGGAGCTGCTGGCCGAAAACTTGCCTCGGCTGCGCAGTCTCGACCTCAGCTGGTGCCCGCGCGTTACCGACAACGCCCTTGAGTACATCGCGTGCGACCTCAACCACCTCGAAGAACTCACACTGGACAGGTATTTTTATTAATACAGGAGCGGATTGTTAAACTATCCACGCAGGTACGGAAAAGTAGTACAATTTCCTACGGCCGGGGTTCTTGTCTTAAGAGGCGACGAAACAACCCATAGCCAGGTGGCAGGCAATTTGCCCGTCTGGATGGCTACTACCCCTGGTCTGGATTATGCCGCCATAACAACCTTAAGTTGTGTTCCGGCATTAGTGGCCAGGTTCCAGTGTCCCTTTAGAGAGCGGCAGCACATTGGTAGAAGCTTTGGTGTTACAAATATTAATATACGATGCTAACCGCTTCCATCTTCCGTTTGCCTGTCTGCTGAACTTATGCAATAACAAAAATCAACTGAAGCTTATAGATTTCGTAAGAGCGTACAAATTTATGATGTCATAGGTTTGACCAATTAAAAGGAACCAAATAACCCATTATATTTTTATTTGAAACTAGCTGATGCCCGTGACTTCGTCCGCGTGGTGCGGTTTTTAACTATCCCACGGGAACTCTTTAATTTTTCGGGATCAAAAGTATCCTATACCAGGCATATAAGCTACCACCATACAAAATTTAATTTAAATCGGTCCAGTCGTTTCGGAGATTAGTCGGTACAAACAGAGAAACAAAAAATTTGAAATAAATCTAAATTAGTTCTATTTCACTTCTTACATCCCCCTGACTCCGTTTTTAGCATTTTTTTTCATTGTACAGAAATTTGACCTCTACAATTTTATTATATGTGTATAGATTATTTCTAGTATGATACTTTAAACGCAAAGAAAATGACGCAACATCATGGAGAGGATTGTTGATCTTACACATGAGTTTTAGCCAAAACTTGAACAGAGCTGCTTTGCTGTTCAAAAGCATTTATATTACCAGTTAAAAGTGAACAATTAATTTTAAGGTATTGATTGTTTTTTAACTGTGAATTCTGCATTTATGTTGATAATCTCTACTGTTTCGTGAAATGTTCGTTTTCACATAAGAAGTCTCTCGTATGACATCAGTTGAAGACTTTTGCTCGATGATTATTTTAAAACTTGAATAGTCATGAAAATTTGACATTGGCTAGACACACAAATCATCCAGAGCCATATTTAAATAGAAGATGAATGTTTTATAGATGCGTGCACATAACGGATATCGGTGTAGGCTACATCAGCACGATGCAATCTCTGGTCGCGCTGTTCCTGCGCTGGTGCTCGCAGCTGCGGGACTTCGGTGTACAGCACCTTTGCGGGATGCGCTCGCTGCAGCTGCTCTCCTTAGCAGGTGTGTTGTCTAGTAACAAGCAGCCCTGTAAAACGGCTAACTGAAAAAAATATAGAGATCTCTTAGAATTGTTTATTCGATCATCCAGGTGAACACTCCATTCTAGTACACTTCGGCCACTGAACTATTTCACCTTAATTGTACTATTCGGTCAGTAAAACTTTTCGATTATGCTTCCTAATGTGACGATTTTTTTTATTTCATTGAAACTCGATGTGATCTCGGATAGAAGTGCAATGAGTTGAAAGCCCACCCCTCAGTGGTGATCAATTTATAGTATATTGTTACGACTTAGCCAAAATTCTACGAAGCAAGCCGACAAATGTGAATGCGCACCCGCCGGCCATAAATCCCAGGTTTATTACCTGCCCGCATTTGCACTTATTTTGTTATCTTTGTGTTTAATATTTGTAATTAGAAAAGCCGCCTATTGTGTATTGTAAACCTCTCTAGTAGGCAGTGGCCAGGTGTGGTTCTAAGAATCCATTGTTTACACGGTCGTGACATATTGTAAGCTGAGTATAAAGGGATGCCCGAACGGAGAGATCGGCAGTCAAGCGATCATTACGATACGAGCAAGACGTGTGTACATTCGGTGAGCGATATAGTGACGGCCTTTACGCGCGTTATTAAATCGTGCAGTTTGTACTGGTTGTGTCCAGTTATATTTGTACCTATGTTATACGTGTTTGTATAGTTCTAATAAATCCTATAGTACTTCCAACGGCATTTTAATTCGAGTCCCGCACTCATAACAATATTTATAATAATAGTGTTTAGTTAGACATATCCCGCGCAAATAATCATTGTCACTTATTACTTATTTAAACAATCTCTAAACTAATTTTTGTCATGATGTATATATATATATATATGTCATGTCGTATACAATTATGTATAATAATAATAATAATAATAATCAGCAGACAAAGACACATATTGTATATCCCCAAATTAAGTAAGTTAGGCTTGTGTTATGGTTAATATACAACGGACTACTCTGGGGACGATCCCAGACACCCAGACCATAGTAAATAACAGAAAATACGTTTCCGAAATTTACTATACCAGGAGTAGAACCCGGAGCCTCTGCGTTGCAGTGAGGTAGGTCGGCAAAGGCTTAGCCCGCTCAACCACAGAGGCCGTCGTCGTTGTATATATATATATATATATATATATATATATATATATGTATATAACACTGCACGCACCGTAAAGGAATTTCTTACAGCGCAATCAGTTTCTGTCTTAAACTGGCCAGCTAACAGCCCAGATCTAAGCCCAATAGAGAATCTGTGGTTCGAAGTAAAGAAAAAGGTTTAAAATACACAGTGTGGGAATTTAAGAGAGCTGTACGACGTTTATTTAGAAGAATGGAATTCTATTTCTCTTGCGAAATGTCAAAAATTAATAGAGTCAATGCCTCGCCGGTGTAAAGCAGTAATTAAAAGCCGTGGATATGCTATTAACTATTAATTTTAGTTAAAAATGTATTAAATTGTTTTTTAAATTTCTCGCGCTACATATTATTGTGATTTTTTAAATGTGAGTGTCATACAAAACGATTCCCGAGCAGTTTAATAAATCGTTCTTAATTATTTGTCCAGCTTCAGTATTATTTGAATGTGTTACTTTGGTAAAATAAATAATATGTGAAAAAAAATAGTTAGCGATTTTATTCTTTATTCCTAAGCCACTTGCTCTATTAATGTGGCTATTTTATAACATAACTAGTTGCTTCTCAGAAGGTACACATCTCTGTGTATGACACGATTTAAATAAAAAAACTTCTAGAACTTTAAATCGTTCTTAATTATATGACCACAACTATATATAGATATATATGTAAAAAAACTCATGGTAGCGTAATGGCTAGCGCACGCGTCCCAGGCTCAAAGGGATCGGGTTCGATCCTGGCCGGAACGCATGCACCACTTAGTCAGTTTTCTGACCTAACGTGCATATTGTTACAATTACCACCTGCTAACAACGGTGAAGGAAAACATCGTGATGCAACCTGCACATCGAGATAACCAATGTATATATACTGTCCGTTCCCCTATAATGGGAGGCCCGAGTCCAGCAGTTGGCCATTTATGGGCTGATTCTATTATGTATACCTAGTTTTGCCATAAATATTGTAACAAAGATTTTTTTTCTATTGAAAATAATATTTATAAGTTTTACAGTGTTAGTTTAATACATAAATATAAAACAATTTAACATATAAAAAGCTTATTCGAAGTGGTCTCCATTGGCTGCAATATAGTCCTTTAAACGTTGAGGCCAGTTATCAATACAAGCACGCACTCTTTCCATGGGAGATGGGATTTCTCTTTCAATGGATGGAAATTCTTCACTGCCAATCGTATGGATTGTTTTAGGGACTCCAAATTATCATAGCGTTTAGAGCAAGCCGTACTCTCTAAAACTGACCATAAATCATAATCCAGCGGATTAAGATCGGGACTAGACGACGGCCAGTCTTCAGCTCTGATGAAGTCCGAAACGTTTGTTTCCAACCAAAACTGCGTGGACCGAGCTTTATGACCCGGCTCCGAGTCTTGCTGGAAGGACCATTCTTGGTTATTGAACATGGTGTTGTTAAGGGGCTGCACTACTTTCTCAAGAATGGTATCTTGATACACTTGTGCCGATGTTTTGATACCTTTTTCACAAAAATATAGCCAGTCACTCCTTCATAGCTCTAACACCCCACCAAACCATCACTGAAGACGGATAATGCCCACGTTGCACTCTGTCGCCTAATTGAGAAGCTTCTTTAGAGCTTTGAGCGTAAATACGGTCATTTTGTTTGTTAAAATGTTGCTCAATTGTAAAAAAATTCTCATCGGTAAACAAATTTTTTCTGTGACCTCCCTTTGCGTACCGCTTCAGTAGTTGTTTTGATTTTACCACCCCATTCTTTTTTAAATTATGAGTTAAGAAATGACCAGTGCGTCTCTTAAAGGCTCCAAGTCCTAAGTCATCTTTTAAAATACACGACATGGTTCTAGGTGATATCTTCATCTCCCGAGATAAAATCTTTTGCTTTCGGGCAGGATTTCTTCGAATTTTTTCCCTTACTGCTTTCACCACCTTTTTCGTACGAACACTACGTGGACGGCCAGATCTTTTCCTGTCACAAACAGAGGAGGTCTCATTGTACCTATTAATAGCCCGGTACAGAAACATTTGACTAATACCAAGCGTATGGAGAGTTTTAGAAATTGCATTTGGCTCCATACCTACTTTGTGTAATGCAATTACAGCGATTCGGTTCTCTTTATCGCCCCACTCCCACTCAAATTCAAAAGTAATATTTTGTTTCTTTTTAATTGTAACAGTATTTATGGCCAGACTAAGTATATATTTGAAAGTAAGGTAATAACAAGATATGTAAACGAAGGCTCTTGTATCTGTACATAATTATTTAAATGTATTGTAGGTATCAAATTCCCAGTTGCCTTTAAAATATTGTTTGTACAGGTTGCCCTTTGCTGACATCCGGCGGTCTATCGAGCCTCATACAGTTGAGACAATTGCGCGAATTAGAACTGACGAACTGTCCAGGCGCCTCCCCGGAGCTATTCGACTATCTGCATGAACATCTGCCCAGATGCCTCATCATAGAGTAATGTACCAGTAGGTAGTGATCTCAATATATATTTTATATCAATGTGTACGTTTTGTTAACATTTAAATCACTGTAAAGTGACTCAAAATATAATATCTATGTATTTTCTCATCGCTCAGCATTAAAGAATAATGTGTAAAAAACTAACTTTGTTTTCTTGTTGGACAAATTACTATTTTTTATTTTCATGTTAGTTTCCAAAACGTACACATTAAAATCTGAAATGTATACACAAGCGTATAAGCAAGCAAGTTTACTCACATCTAACATTTATATGAGTTTTGCCAGGAATTTGAAGGGTCATGTTTTGCTGTACAGTTTGTTGTTCAGAAAATATAACTGCTTAAATATTAACAATTATTATAAGATATTTATTTTTTTAAACAAAAATTATAATATGTTATGTGGCAATCGCAATTTTTTTGTGAAATGTGACTTTTCAAGTTGCCACAGATAAAAATACTGCACAATATGACGGAGGCTAGTAATTAACAAATGAAGTAATAAATTCCAAATATGACTTGGCTTAAAAGTCTTTGTAACCGGACCGTAATTACTTATAATTAATATTTATAAATTATGTTTGTGTATACAAGGTGTGAAACCCTAAGGAGTGTGATATTTTCCCAACTTGCAATCCCTGATACATAGAAATTTATGTATCAGAATGTGATAAGTGTTATGTCGTATTTTTGTCGGTGTAATATTGTTGTGATACAACTTCGTATGTAATATACCTACATATGTACACATATTCGATCTGGGCAATTTGTTATGTGAGTCCCAAACATTTGCTGTCAAGAAATATAGCGTCAACCCACAAAATGTCATAAAAATAGAGCTTTGATTTCAGCAATTTCTATATTGTTTTTCAGTATAGAGGTTATTCGATCTATTCAATTAACTTGCTTAACACAGAGCTACTAAATGGCCATAACTAAGTAAATTAATATTTATTATTATCAATATTATGGTAGAGAACCTTATGGACGTGTTATTCCTTGTAATCCATTGCATTTACGTTAACTAAATTCTAAACTAATTTAGACTGTTATTTGGCGTGCTGTTATTTTGTTATTTGACATATTATTATTTTGAATGGTCCATAGTTTTCAATCCATGTGTCTAATATTGTCCTAATTTTATAAAATACAGAACAACAAAAGTTGTTTCAGAAAAGCTATGTTCGTATAGTACAAGCAAAGCTTATATGCGTCCTTGTAGTTTATACAATTAATTGCGCAGAACACAATTATAAGGTTTACGCGGTGGTACGTAGAAGAAAGGGTTGCGCTCTCGCTCATCCGCTATCCGAACTCGTATAGCATCTTTTGCGCTTCTCACTGTAAGTTGTAATAAACATTAAAAAATGACAGGGCCTGCTCAAACTCACGGAGCTAACATCTGTCGAGGCGCATTTAACATTTGCGCGTACTATAATTAATTTTATTTTAAGGTTTTAACATGGAAAAAGAATAGTAAGGATAATAAATAGTCCAGTAAAAAGCGTAACTCGGAAAGATTCTATATATGTCCCACATTAGACGGCGCCATAAATTATTCTCCTGTCGCTTTTAGGCGTTATATTAAAAATATATTTTTAGACCAATTGCAAATTAAATTAAGTTTTATTGTTTTCAAGTTTTATTAACTCCCTGAAAAAGTATTGTTTTAAATAATAAAACGTCAAAAAGCGATACAAGATTTACGGCGTTATCATGCCACGTAGGATTGAGGAGTTCTGTTAGAGTTAATTTTTTTATTGAGCGTTTCTCTTTCCTTGATCTTCTTCCATGATTTTAATATTTATTTAAATTTATGTATAAATAATATCTTATTAGTTGTTTACACAAAAAGATTTGCTCAATTTGATTCAGCTATAATTAAGTACTAACTTGATCGGAGTTTGTGGATGTCGTTTGGTTCTTATTTATTGTTAGGCTTACATAAGATTTGAATTAAAATTCGATATATATCTAAAAAAAAAGAAACAAAGCTTGAATTATTTAGATAAATGATAATTGATTAGCTTTTGCGTTTAATTTTTTTATAAGTAGGTAAGTATAGATTATATTCGGTCTTGATGTACATTGGTGGAGACAGTCGTTGGCGACTGCCATTGAGTTTTTATGTAATTTATTTTGATTACTCGAATCGCATAATCTGGCTGTACAAACTTCCCTGATTTTATAATTTTTTAAAAGAGTGTTGTAAGATTCTTTTTTGATAATTTTTATATTTCAGATTCTATTTCCTTTTTATATTTAATTATAAGTTTATTGGTCAATAACGTCATGTCACGTCATGGTCGTGTCATTATGACATTATAGACAAATTGGGTAGATGACATATGTTATAATAAAGTGTAATATTCATCATCAGAGCGTTAAACTCCGGTTGTGATTGGATCGTTCACTCCCAACGCCCAGGGTCCGCTTTCCTACTTTTTCTACTCCACTGTGCGCGGTCTTCAGCATCCCGCTTTTTGAGACCATTGGTACGCACCTCATCCTTCACAACGTCAAGCCAGCATTTCTTGGGCCCTCCCCTTCGACCGGTACTTGACGGAGGCGGCATGGCTAGACATTTGTCCCCCACATGATTAGCCGGACTCCGTCAAACGTGGCCGTACCAGCGTAAGCGACTCTCTTGCAGTTTGTCTACTATGTCGCGGACATGAAGACTACCGCGGATGCGTGAGTTCCTGACGCAGTCTTTTCTCGGGACTCCACACATCCATCGCAACATATTCATCTCCGTGACAGGCAGTTCTTGCTTGTGTCGCTCAAATACAGGCCACGCTTCACTGCCATACAAAAGGACATGTCAGATGATGCATTTATAGACCTGTCCTTTTAACTTTACCGAATTTTGGAGTCGCAAACGACACCTGTCACCTCACGCCACTTGGCCCAAGCTGCTAAGATACGGGTCTTGACGTCATGGTCGATATGCCCGGACGCGCTAAATACAGTTCCCAAGTACTTGAACTTTAACTTTAAACAACCATGGAGATTGCTCACGCGCATCTCTGATGCTCTTCCATACTTCGTCTAATACCACGTTGAACAGAAACGGGCTAAGGACAGATCCCTGGTGCACTCCTACGATTATGGGGAAAAGTGTAGTATCGCCAACAGTGGTCCGACCTATGGAATCGGAATCACGGTACATGTCCCGAATAATGTCAATATAGGTTTCTGGCACCCCTTTGGACCTCAGTGCCCACCAGATCATCACGTGAGGAACACAGGAAATGTCGAGGCGTATTCTTCATCCTGTATTTCTCCATGGTGATCCTTAGGGCAAAAACATCCCGTCCCGTCGCATGGTTCCATGTCCAGGGCGTAACCCATATTGACATTCCGAGATATTGCACTCCTGTCGGATCCGAGAGTCGACTATGCCCCCAAAGAGCTTCAACAAAACACTCGATCGCCGTGTCATGACGACACCGCTTAAAAACATTAAACAATAACTGAAATACGAAATTATTCAAATCAGAATCTTATACCTATTTTACTCAACAAAATTTTAAATCAGAGAAAGGTTTGTTTCTTTTGAATTATGCCAATGTGGAATATGCATGTTTTTATCGTATTTTTAAGTCATTGTTTACATCGTTTTGTCATAGTAAAAAATAGAGATACTGTTGGAAATGTCCAAATTATTTTTTATGTTTAATATTTCGAATAGCTTTTAGCTATTTAAGAGCCACTATTTTCGCGGGCTTTTGATGACGCCATAGTGTTATTCTCAGTGTATGTTTACAGGTTCATCTTTCTCAGTGTATTCAATTTTAAACTAGAGTTAATAGATAAAGATCATGAAAAAAGCTAAAAAACCATCTTATAGATATTGTATTGTGCCAAACTGTGAAAACAACATTAAAAGTCCAACCAAAAAAGTACTTTTTTCTGTTCCAAAATATGCGAACGTATGACGACAATGGTGTAAGGCTACGAAAAGAGATAAAATATCTTCAACAATATTTCTCAACACTACAGAAATAAATTGCGATAAACACGAAAACAAAACTAAAAGCACTACGGAGTAAGGTTGACCTTTGTTGACAATCTGATGTCACGTTTACATTTGATCAATAGCATTGCGTTTTATGATTTTAAATATCCCGCTAAAATATATAAAATAACAATATAATATAGTAATATAATATATTTAACACATTTTATTATTTAAAATTTTGTAAATTAAAAGGAATTAAATAAAAAATAACTTTAGACATGTAATTCTACAGCAATAAAGAAATCATATAAAAAGAAATTGACTGGTCTTTGAATTACATGTATATTCCCCATTGCCAAAGGCGCACGATTGTCTCCGTTTCTATATGCGATTTAACCGCTGTCACATCGTTATCTGTCTCGAATGTGCACCTGGACTAACAATAAGAGATACTCAATATGTATGGAACAATTTATTAGTTTATTTAGCTATAGTTTTTCTCTTGTTTGACTGTATAACAATCTTATGCGAATATTGCTCTAGTCATAATTTATTTGTCTTTTTATAAAGGCGACGATTATTTTACGTGGTTTACAAAAAAAATGTTTTCGATATTATTGTTATTATCATAATAATGTGTTTTGGATAAGGTTTTTTTACTCGTTATATATACATATTTATAAAAGTCGATTCGTTTGTAGTCGCTTATAAAATCGAGCGAAAACATTTAATGATACTTCATAAAATGTCAAGATTGCTGAATCATAAATTGCAACATGTTTCAGTCACAATAATATTTTCATAAATAATTAATTTTATCATCGATATCATACCGGTGATTTTCGGTGCCTGGGCTCCGCTTTTTTAATTTTGCTTCTGATTTCTAATTGACAAAATTCTTAAACCGTGTCCCTCGCGCTTGTTTTGCCCTACACACAACATGAAACACCTACACGAAGCATTAGGTATATGACCGTATATGTAATGTGCAGGGGAAACACCCGCAGGAGATCCTGCTTTTTAGGTAGTGAAATAAATAAACAAAAGGGTCAAACACAAAAACGGAAGATTAAAGTGTTCAAGTTACATAAATTCCATATGTACATTATTTGTTCATGTATTTTTTTATTATTATTTAAGATTATGTTGTGGGTATGTTAGATTTGACATTCTTTTGTATTTTAACAAATAAATATTTTTTTAATGCTCTCGTTTAAACCAAAATGTCTCCTCTGTAGGCTGTTCGTATACTGAATACCTCAGTTTGATAGACGTTGGAAAATAATCCAATAACAAAAAATAAAAATATTAATATAATAATTAAGAAACATGTAAAAATTAATCAACTTTTTATATAACCTTCCATGTTTGCGAATCAAAACATATAAACATATTGTTCCAACATTTGTAGTCTTTTCCTGTAGACATGTAAAACTTTTTTGTGTTTGATATATTGTAAAGTAAAGTAAGTCGTAACGTGACTCTATCATAAATTTTATCCACAACAGCAGGTACGTAGGCATACAATCCAGGGGGGCGGACATCCCCCCCCCCCCCCGTCCTCGGGTACGCCTTTGTCTATGGGTATTCTTTATTAAAATCTATTTAGTGACTAAACCCTGTTTGAAATTTCATTATTTATTTATTTTTATTCGTCTGCCGATTTATATATTTCTATTCTAGTTGTAATTAAACAAAGTTTTTCTGGGTGGCTCTGTCACACCTCTCAAATAAAGTCACGACAGCCATATTAGTGGCTGCGTATCATACAAAACTTATGTAAATACATGGTAATTGGTATTAAATTATTTTCAACAATTCTTTTAACACCGGATTAAGTGATACCGCGATAACTTTTTGTACGAGGCAATTGTTCAATGAAATATATTTCACTAATTATCAAACCGTCCGTTTATGTATTATTATGAACATAGCTGTAAATACGACTTAGATTATATAATCACTATATTTAATCTAAAAACAGTTCGTTCTATTGTTATAAGCTAAACAATGTTTAAAAATTGTATATGAAGCAAAATATAGCAATAAATCAGCTAGTGAAATTAATATGCCCTAAGACTGCTCTAATTTTCAGTTTTTTTATATCCTGTTTGTATCACAGGAGCTGCGGCATTATAGCAGTGTTGGTCAAAAATAATCGTGATAATAATACTAATGAATATACATTAAGTAAATTGCAAATTACATTTGAACATAGGACACACGTGCATTCTTAAGAGATTATGTGAATAATACTTCTCTTGTAAACGAACTGTCCTGAACGTGTGAGATCGGCCCCAGAGTTGCCCGTTGTATGTATATTACCCATAACACAAACGTAACTTCGGACAATGTTTTTGTTTGGAAGGCAATTTTTTAATATTTTTCTATGAGACACAACTTCTCTTTATGTCGTTCAAGCAACACCTACTAACCACTGTCATATATAAGGACAGGTTTTATGATAGATTTATAGTTCTGTCCTTTCAGGTTTGCGCATAATTATTGTTCTACATACGGGACTAATTCTAACTGTAAATCATAGTTAGTTTTTGCCAAAAACGCTTCGTGATAGGAAGTTCACGTTTTGAATTTGGTTTTAGTGTTTCGCAAACATTCAATAGTATGTCATTTTAAAATGTACTGTCTTAATTATCTATGGCTCTATGGTCTTCAATGTTTTCTATTTGTAATTAAGGACTATGCTACCCTTTTGGGATAAGCCCTTATATCATAGCTGTGTTGTGAATAATATTATTCAATTGAACATTAGAAATATATTCGGAGTTAAGCATTCCTTAGATACTTGTTATAAAGAGTATACAAGATCAGGCATATATGTTACTATACAATAATGTATATTATTATCATCTAAAAGTTGTATAAGGATATATTTACACAAATACACGCAATAAATCAGAATCTTTTATAGCTCCCATATTTCATACTACTTTATATATTTTTACAGTTAAGTACGTTAAAAAGATTAAATCTATGTACTAGATTTGTATGATTATTCATTTTAGCCTTCTTATTGTACCAGCTACATCATCAGATTAGCTAAGAACATAGGTTGAGTTTCGAAGAGATCGTTTGAAGCGGTAAGGCTGAACAATGTATTGTTAAGAAAGTATTTGGTGAGCAAGATCCATTTCTAGTTGGAATTTTTATCACTTTCATGATTTGTTAACTTTTTACTATACATTGTTAAAGTGCTGTTCGCAGTAGGAACTCAATTTCATGCTTGGTAAAAGACACTAAACCTATATGGAAATATTTACTGTAAATAAAATAAAAAGTTGCCTTCAATTTCTAGACTATCTTACACGGATATCTACATAATTTAAATTGACATTGTCTTATAATATAAGGTTGGGGAAAAAGTTTCGTCGCATTTTATATAAAAATTCAAAAGGTTTTTTTATAAAGTTTATTTACATTTGACTAAAGTATGTAGGTGCCATTTTGTTGGATAAGTGTTTGCCATCTTGTAGGTAGGGACGTGATCCAATTGTTATAAAAATTTTGGGGCTTCTGATCAAAAAACTGCGACAAGTGGTTTTGGCAGTCCTCTCGTGGATGTTAACCTGACACTGCCTAAGGAATTCTGCAGAGACCGAAACAGGTGAAAATCTGAAGGTGCAAGGTCAGTACTATACGGCGGATGTATTAACACCTCCCAGCCAAACTCTCGTAATTTTTGCTGAGTGGCTAAAGATGTGTGAGGTCTAGCGTTATCATGGTGAAAAACCACACCCCTTCTGTTGATTAATTCCGGCCGCTTTCTCTCAACTTTTTGCTTTAATCTCATCAGTTGTTCGCAGTACAGTTCAGAATCGATGATCCTGCCTGGCGGTAACAGCTCATAACGAATAATGCCCTTCCAATCCCACCATACACCCAGCATCACCTTTTTGCGAGTTAACCCGGGTTTCGCCACAGTCTGTGAAGCCTGAACGGCCTTTGACCACGATCTTTTTCGCACGTTCTTGTCCTACGTGATCCACTTTGCATCACCAGTTATCAGCTTCTTCAAAAATGGTTTGGTTTCATTACGTCGTAATAAAGAATCACAAATGAGTACACGGTTCATTAGGTTTCTTTCAGTGAGGTCATGAGGCACCCAAATATCGAGCTTTTTTGTGTACTCAGCTTTTTTCAAATGCGCCAAGACCGTTTTGTGGTCAATTCCCAGTTCTCCAGCTACATCGTAACTACTAATATGCCGATCTTGCTCTACTTTTCAAAAATGGCATCAATTTTGTCCGTAACAGGGCGACCAGAGCGACGTGCATCTTTGATATCAAAATTTCCGGATTGAAAACGCTTAAACCAAATTTGTGCTACTCTCACAGATACTGCATTAGGTCCATAAACATCACAATTTTTTTTTGCGGTTTGTGTTGCATTTTTACCTTTTTTGTAGTAAAATTTTAAAATATATCGAATTTCTTCATTAGATTCACTCATTTTAACAATAAGAAAAACGAATGAAAATCACACATTTTCCTAATTTGAATTTGGAATTGTCTTCTTTAAAAATATAACTTTTTAATGATACCAAAACCAGCCAGATACAAATGGTATAGCCAAAGAGATCTTATTACAAATTCATACATACTATATGCGAAAAGACTTTTTCCCCAACCTATTAGTTAGTTAATTATAGACTTATTATGAGTGATCTAAATAGACATGGCCAATTGAAGCTATGATGGCTAATTTCCATCTTCAACCGAATCTCATGTCATATAATTTACAATTTTTATATCTGGAGAGGCTAATATTACAAGAACCAATAGTGTGTGTAAATAATATATGTATTTCTAAATGCTACGATACAAAAAATAATTAAGTAATTTTTTTTAGTGTTTACAACTCTGTCATATCTTTCAGACTCATATATTTTAGCCGTGTCTATTCCGACCACTACTTATTTATAGTAAGTGATAATCTCGCTTCGAACGGCAGTAGTATGTCAATATAATTTTTATTTAAATTTGCACCATTATATCGTAATTTGAGATTGCAGATACGAGTCAATTTACATTGACATTATTGTAAATCTATCCGTTAATTATGAAAACAAACGTCTGATTTTGTTCAGGATTATTAAATTGTGTTTGTTTTTACATATTCACGGAGTACATGAATAAATTATTAAAGCCCATCTAGTTGCGAACGGCATTCATTATGTAAATGCAGTTATTTCAATCCTTGTATTGGGTCACCTATAATATACATCAGTGTTAAATTAGTCACTTTTGAAGAATCATTAACTTAACAAGTGTTACTAATTTTTTGCAATGTACTTCGTTCATTTGCCTTACTAGCGATTAAAATGTTATAATAGCTCTATACAAGTAATGTTAAATTCGTACCGATGGCAAGGGAAGTGAACGAATAGTCATATATCGGGTGAATTATTCAAGGGGACCTTAAAAGCCAAATCCTAAACTAAACGAAATAGCGAAAACACTCAAAGGAGTCTTGAGGCCGATATTGACGAAAATTTTGAAAAAATAAACACCTTTATTATTATACCAAATCATACTGTAGCTTGTAAGGATCAATTTCTGTGAAGGAATGTTAAACGGCAAACCAAAGGAAAGGCTTGTTATTGAACGAAATTAATAAATCAGCCGATTCGATTTCTGACAAAGGTAAATGATTTTTCAAAAATCTAAGGATACCACTTTAGTTTCCGTCAAAATCGCCCTTGAGACTCCTTTGAGTGTTTTCGCTATTTAGCATAGTTAATAATTTGGCCATGAAGGCCCACTTGAAAAATTAACGCTATATAGGAACCTGCCATAAGTAACATTAAGTAAATAGTTTTTAGTATGCAAACTTGCAGATTTCACATTTGTAAAAGAAACACTGAAGTATTAAAATGATTCTGAAAAATTGGCCGTTATTTCTGTCACCCCACGGGATCAAACATCGGGTAATGTTTGTATCATGTTCGCCCTCATCGTTTTACAATATATAGAAATATGTTGTAAAACCTTACCTAACAATTAACCCGAATTTAAATTGGGAATAGTCTTGGATTTGGATTTTCTCCGGTTTATTATAGCTCACTAGGCATTTCCTTACGACCAGTTAAATGGTAATTTAGATTGGGTAGTGTTGTTGACTGCTATTCTTAAAATTGTAACTGAGGGCTTACTCAAATGTCTATCGTGGTTCGTTTTCATTTTAGAACTTTTTTGCCTTTTTTTATATTTAAGTACATTTTCCATTGTATGTTCCATTCATTTTTGTGTTATATAGACTATATTATTGTAGTTTTAAAGACATCTTTGTTCTTTATTTCTTATATCTAAAATTTCAGTAACTCTTTCGGGCTGATCCGACGAAAGGCGTTTAAGAGTAAAGCCTCTAGCTAGTTCCCGAAAAAAGGCAGTAGTGAGTGATAGGCTTTAGGTACTACCTACATCAACTACTGAACTATACCTGTTTAATATATGTATGTAACTACTGCTTTATTATTAGTAAAGAAAAATTATCTATATAGTAACGAGTCTATTATTACAACAATAATGAAATTTAGAATTGTTGATTTTCTTATTCTTAAATGTGTAGAAGTATAATATAAAAGAATCTATAGATCTAGAGTGAACAAAATAGATATTGAGAAATATTAATGCTAACCTTTAATACTTCACCAAGGAATATAATAGATAGATAGAAAATAAGAGGTTACTGATTTCGTAGTAACAATACTTAAGGCGATCCGGTTAACTTTATAAATATATAACTTTAAAATTTCCATATTATTTGTATTATTGGTTGCGAAGTGAAAATAATCCATTTTATGATACGATCTCTATTCGAAGGTGCCTACACTTTTGAAATTCAGTGTTAGGCTTAGAATTTTTTAAATGTATGTTTCTAATCTATTTAGAATTAAAATGATTGTTATCGTAATAAAGGCTTCTACTAAGGCATGCCATTTCAATGGCATGCCTTAGTAGAAGCAGAGTAGCAATCTCTCGATGTTTGCCTACATGCGGTTTATGCTTGAAAACTCTACCATAGGTAGTTGATTCTCCTGCATGTGAAAATGAATGTATTCATTTCAAAATGGAATCTTATGCCGCCTGTACACTCTCCTCGAGGCATCGCGAGGCACGACGAGTACGAGAGTGTACATGGTCCACTTGCCTCGTATCCTTTTGTCTCGCCTCGCCTCGTCTGCTCTCTGTTCCGAGTCGGTTTTTTGCGCGAGTGAAAGGGTCTCGCTTACCCTCGCGAGGCGACGCGAGTGCATCACTGTACATTCTCACATCATTCAATTTAGCATAAAATGTCTAACCGCGCAGACGTCTGACACTTGGTTTTATCACTATGTGGAATAATGAAGCTAAACTTAGTTTTTTTTGTATCGTATATTTGCACGTAATTATAATAACTGATAGCGCATAGGGTAACAACTGCCGCAATTTGTAACGCGTCCATCTTTTTGACATTCGTAACCCTTACTGAATAAACGAAAGTGTACAAGGTCGCACTCGTTACTCTCGCGCGAGTGCCTTCTTGCAGCATTACAGATTACTTATTACAAATCATGAGTCTACCACCGCTTCCAAGTTTTAGTTCCTGTTAAAGGAGAAGAAGCGAAAGCGAAGAAGGAGAAAATGTATGATCGGCCACTGCCACTTCAGCTAATTAATTGAAAAAGTCAGTAGTAATTTAGTTTTCTGACAGCTATGACTCTCTTCAACACTCGTCGAGCAACATTAAATTGGTGGACCAGCCCCATTTTGTTTTGGCCAGGGGAAATCCGTTTGAGGACTAAACCGCGATAGGTACAGAAGCCTGGGGGCATAATTCGAGACCTTTTGTGTGGGATTCGCCAGATCGGTGGTAGCACTAGCGCGCCTAGTCAGGACTGGTGCCAGGCTATTGCCACTCCCCAGTTAGGGATACTCACTAAAACCCCTGGGTTTTCAGACCTGCACTTTATGCCAGAGATACGGGACAGCGGGATTCCCAACTCCGCGTGCATTGGCAGGCGTAGGCCTTACACACAGGCCTTTTCCTTGCCGGGGGGGTTTTTTGACCCCGGCATCGTCTTGGTCTAGTCCGGGCGTGGGGCGGGTTGTAATGCGCCCCACGGGAGGAGAGGTGACTGCGCGCGGAACACTCACGCTCTTTTCTCGACGGCATGTGCGGGTGAGTGAAAACCCACGCCGCCCGCTTACGGTGGCCGAAGGTCTAATCGCGGCCGCCGGCGTCAGCGCGTCCTCCTTTGGCGAGAGCGGTGCAGACGTTCACTCACGCTCCCGCTCCTCCTCCTCCTCCTTCGCAAACATGAAGTGCTCGCAGAAGGAGGAGACGGCGTCCCATCCGGGTTGGCTCCTGACCACGGTGCGTACCACGGCCGGGAGCGAGGTGTTAAGTTCGGTGGAGGCGACAAATTCTCGGCGCTGCTCTCTCCGGGCTGGACAATCCTGGAGGGTGTGCAGCGCCGTATCCTCGTTGCCCGTGTCCCAATGATGGCACCCTGACGTTGGCTTGCGGTCGAGGCGACACAGGTACCTCCTGAAGCAGCGGTGCCCCGACATTGGGGAGCAAGCGCGATAGCGCACCCGCCGCCCCGTTCTTTCTGCTTTCTGGGGGCAGCTGCCGAAAGTGTGCTGAAAAATCCCACCAGCCATCGAGAACCAATCCCAGGTCATGATCTCCCCGATGTTGATGCAGATCCCTCCTACTATGATGCTGGTATCTGTAAATGGTGGTGGACCAGCCCCATTCCTAAGTGTCTATATCTCGGCTCGCCATTACGGGTAGATCGTGCTATTTAAAGATTCCCATCTTTAAGCAATACTAAAATGGTATTTATTATTTATATCTCCTTTTGTCGGCTTCTCTCTCAAAGTTATTCTTATCCAGACGTAATAGTTATTCAAGGTAGGATTACTCATCTGCTATAATAAACAGAGGCGCCGCCAACGAGTTTGGTCTCGTGTCTATATGCTAGTTTTTTGTATTACCTACTTTTATATTCTCCAAGTACATATCGTGCCCAATTCATTTATAAGCCGTAACCAAATTGCCCAGCAACGGTTTTAAGTCTTTCCGCTAATTCGCCTTAACCACTATGTCGCTAAAAGCATGAGATATACATAAGTACTCGTCGCGGGCGTATACATATTTTGCTGTACAATTAACCCTTAGTAGCCTGATTTACGAAAGTGATTTTTTTTTAATATTACTGTGTTTGCTTGAGGGTCTAGTGAAGGGAAAAATAGCTAAAAAATCACAATATTTATTTAGAAAAAAAAAACAGGTATCAATTTTGATACTTCAGGCATTGAGGCCATAAAGAAATCAGATATACCTATGCATGAAATAATGCGAAACATTGGTTGTTTTTATTATCCCATAACGACACTTTACACTTTTTACAGAACCAAGAGGTTAGTTTCCTACAATTATTAAATTTACACTTATTTCTAGAATCCATAAATATTTTTTCATGACCAATACAATCGCAACGCACGTCAGTAGAGGGTAGTACTTGTACACTTGTCCGGGGTCTTTTAGAAGGTACTGTAGTATCTTGTCGACTGTTGGTACTAAGTCTTCCCCTTTTATTTTTCGAGTGACTTTGATGTCTACATAAAGTAGATATACCCACTTATGGGGTTTGTTGAGTAAGTATTGTTTCATAAAATGTTTAATTTTAGTGGAACACATTTGCTCGTCTAGTGATAGACGATGCTCAACTGGTACAGTAATAAATTTCTTGTTCAAATAGGCTATCACTGGTCTTACTTTATGCAGTCGGTCGTGCTGGGGATGATCAATGGGCAAATGTTTAGAGTCGTCATTCATGTGAAAAATTTGTCTAATTTTATCAAATCTGTTGCGATTCATTGTTTGTGCTATCGGTTCAAACTTTGTAATGTATGACCAGTATGACCTGACAATAGGATAATGATATACACTAGTAAAATTAAGAATTCCAATAAATTTACGTAATTCTAAGACAGTTACAGGTTCTGTAAAGTTGGGATTCTTTTGGAAGGCATATTTATTTGACTTGTCCACTAGAAATTTCAAAATTTCTTCACCGAAAAAATAAGATAACAACTGAAAAGGAGTGTCTTAGTTCATAATTTCTTGTGAATACTCAGTGTTTCCAGCAAACTGGAAAGTGTTTTGGACTATGTCCATATTCTTTACTCTCCACACTAAGTTTCTAGAGTTGAAGGGTGCAGTTTGCAGGTTGTTCTGGCTGCTGGTTGTAGGAGTTGGGCTTCGTTCAACAGTCTCTAAATTATGTTACATGTCGGTATCTACGTTTGCTGCAAGCGGATCTACATCCAAGTCTAGGTCAGTGGGAAAATTACCTACATCCTCTTCATCTTCTAGCTCCATCAAACGATGTCTTTGGCTCGAATAATAGTCTATGTCATCTTCATTGTCGGAGGAATCGTCTTCCGAAATTTCACCATTTTCTAACCGCTTCAATATGCTCTCAATCTCTTCTGGTCGCATTTTTGATAAATTTCTATAATAAAATAAAAATAAAAGTAATCCCAACACCAAGCCATGCAGAAAAATAATGAAACGGAAGTTCAAAAAGTTTTTATAGCTAAAGAATTAGTAGGTAGGTTTTATGTAGGGCGGAATGCCTGAAGTATCAAAATTGATACTCACAAAAATAGCACTAGTTTCTTCAAGTAAAACATGCACTCGCAAAAAATAATTATATCTTAGCGAAAATAATATATTCACTTACCTCAAAAGTATTTATATCCTTCAGAAAAAGAAAATATATCAAATTTGTATTCAACAAAACTTTTAGTAAAATGTGTTTACTTGTTCACTTTGCCGCGCAAGTAATATGTCATCGATAAAATAAAACAATAATGAAATTTGATTTTTTTTTTTATTTCGTTGGAAAGAATATTGTACAACAGTAAAATACGTACAGTCAACCTATAAAAAAATCTAATAGTAATGTGAACATTCGGTTTAAAAGATTGGTATCAAAATTTAAACTAGGTTATTAAGGGTTAATTCTAGTATTCTAGTAAAATTTTCATATAATATTAGGTTGGGGAAAAAGTTTCTTCGCATTTTATATACAAATTCAAAAGGTTTTTTTATAAAGTGTATTTACATTTGACTAAAGTATGTAGGTGCCATTTTGTTGGATAACTTTTTGCCATCTTGTAGGTAGGGACGTGATCCCATTGCTATAAAAATTTTGGGGCTTCTGATCAAAAAACTGCGACAAGTGGTTTTGGCAGTCCTCTCGTGATGTTAACCTGACCCTGCCTAAGGAATTCTGCAGAGACCGGAACAGGTGAAAAACTGAAGGTGCAAGGTCAGTACTATACGGCGGATGGATTAACACCTCCCAGCCAAACTCTCGTCATTTTTGCTGAGTGGCTAAAGATGTGTGAGGTCTAGCGTTATCATGATGAAAAACCACACCCCTTCTGTTGATTAATTCCGGCCGCTTTCTCTAACTTTTTGCTTTAATCTCATCACTTGTTCGCAGTACAGTTCAGAATCGATGGTCCTACCTGGCGGTAACAGCTCATAATGAATAATGCCCTTCCAATCCCATCATACACACCGCATCACCTTGTTGCGAGTTAACCTGGGTTTCGCCACAGTCTGTGAAGCCTGACCGGCCTTTGACCACGATCTTTTTCGCACGTTCTTGTCGTACGTGATCCACATTCCATCACCAGTCATCAGCTTCTTCAAAAATTATTCGGTTTCATTACGTCTTAATAAAGAATCACAAATGAGTACACGGTTCATTAGGATTCATTCAGTGAGCTCATGAGGCACTCAAATATCGAGCTTTTTTGTGTACCCAGCTTTTTTCAATTGCGCCAAAACCGTTTTGTGGTCAATTCCCAGTTCTCCAGCTACATCGTAACTACTAATATGCCGATTTTGCTCCACTTTTTCAAAAATGGCATCCATTTTATCCGTAACAGGGCGACCAGAGCGACGTGCATCTTTGATATCAAAATTTCCGGATTGAAAACGCTTAAACCAAATTTGCGCTACTCTCACAGATACTGCATTAGGTCCATAAACATCACAATTTTTTTTGCGGCTTGTGTTGCATTTTTACCTTTTTTGTAGTAAAATTTTAAAAAATATCGAATTTCTTCATTAGATTCACTCATTTTAACAATAAGAAAAACGAATGAAAATCACACATTTTCCTAATTTGAATTTGGAATTGTCTTCTTTAAAATTAAAACTTTTTAATGATACCAAAACCAGCCAGATACAAATGGTATACCTAGCCAAAAAGATCTTATTACAAGTTCATACATACTATATGCGAAAAGACTTTTTCCCCAACCTATTATGTTTATAATAATATGTTCCATATCCTTAAATAAAACTAAAATGTGAATTCTATTAGGCATTAGACAGGCCCTTAACTATCCAAGCTTAAATGTAATAGAAATTCTCTGATAAAGTAAGGCATCTTCTGGAAACAAAAGTATGTATGTACCTATTTATTGCGGTAATTATGATATTGTTTGGTTTTTGTTGTGCGAGTGTGCGTTGTGTGCAAAATAATGTATAATGAAGATGATCTTTCTGTATGAGCAATAAAGAAAGTATCTGGCTCAAATCTCTATAATTTATTGTGAGTCAGATTGAACGAACAGAACGTATATGTTAGAATTATTTTACAATTTTTGCAAATTGTTTATTTAAAGAGTCCAAACTATGTGTCTTGTACTTTTAACTTCGATCTAATGTTAGTTAATAAATGGCAATAATAATTCTAATTTTTGGAAGCACAATTACGATTCTTTCGAGCATAATATTGAATCTATCCTTTCTCAAATGAAATTTAAGAATGATTGTAATTGTGAGTTTTTCATGTGTGTAGGTAAGAAAGGCTAAAAGATTCCTCGTGCCATTTTCACCGTAAATCTATATAAATAGCCTATCTTCAAGAATAATGTGGAATCTCGAGTGTGATATTTTAATCGGTAATCAAAATCATCAATTAACTTTATTTTATATAAAATGTGATATCGTTTTAATAAAAGCGTGCTTTAAAGCGGGTGACAGCTGTGCGAGCGAGCGCGGGCAGCTTCTTATGGTTCTACGATCTTTTTTATCTTTATGTAAGTAGTACACAAACTTACACAGGCGAAAATGATCGTCGAATCAAAAGTATGCGAATCTGCTTGCACTTTTTCATCCGCTTTAGAGTGAAAGGGACGCTATAAAATTTTCTGCATATTATGTATATGTTTCGAGATAACACATTTTTGCATAAGCTAAATATTGACCATGGAAAAAGACTACTAGGAATGACAATTCCAGTACTTTAATCTGGCACCTTAATCGTTAGTTCCACTACCTTCTCCTAGGCGTTACTGGTATCGATTCATCGTAATCCTTTTTGATTTTTTTGTCCTTTTTTGCTATTTTTGTCTTTTTTGTCATTTCATAGACGGGGGATAGATAAATAAAACTAGGACGGTTTGAAATAGAGGATGAAAGTTTGGATGAGACCAATCATTTTTCAAGTTTATAGATATAAAAATTCGTCGCCTATAAAAATGCGATAGTAACTCGATATGTCTTTCTGTTTTGTTTTCACGAAATATCGAAACTATCAGGAATACTGGATCGGTTTTTATTGTAATTTTGTTTAAATGTAGTTTTAATGCTGAAAATGGACATATATACTCATGCCAGGAGATCGGATAGTTTGCAATATAAAATTAAGTGAATTATCCGGGTGCAAATAGCACTAACATAAAAAATTTGTACAATGTAACCTGTATTAACGCCTGCTCTTTAAACAAGAAGCACGGACCGAAGGTTGACCCGCGGCTGCGCCGCGGGGTAAACTCTAGTTTATAATATTTGCAGAAAATTAATGATTATTCAGACTGTTTGAATAAGTATGAAATTGATAAAAGGTACCTAATAAAAATTTTAATTTTAAAATATTTTCAATAATAAAACTTTGATAGTTTTAGTAGCAAGAGAATGATCTATGGTGCCGTCTAGTCATGTAGGTACGATTAGTCCCCAGTAAAAATGTAACTTGAAAGTTATACTTTTACAGGACAATTGTCATTCCTAGTAGGTATTCAGCTATGTTATTCTTCAGGTTCGTATTAGAAATATATTATTAAAATGCTTTAAGCCTTTATTTATTTTGACTACATACAAACTATAAATAAGCCTTTTAGGCGTTCTATTTCTAAATTTGTTGTGCTCAAACCGAAACTTGCGATTATAATTCGGACAAATTAAGAACTATTTTCAAATTCACCAATCTAATCGGTATAAAACTGTATGCCTTTTCAGTTTTACCAATTATATCGCTGACTGAATTCAATGCCGAACAATTATTTCAACAATTGTAAAAATAGCACTTAAAGTTTTCGTAGTATAGGACAGTGCTCATCTTAATTTTTTATTCACTGCACGGTGTATACAAATTGACTTTTTATTACATCTTTGATTATGGAATTATGTTTAATGTCATTGCATTAAATATTTGACTTATGTATAATCTTCTATGTTATGGTTACAGTACATAAATAATTTAAAATATGAATCATTTGTTTACTCAAAACACTCAGTTTTTAGTTTTGTCACTATGAATTCGACCAGCGATAATAAGTGTCGGGTTAGATGCGAGAATTGTTTTAAAATATGAGCTTTATGTAGCGTTGATTATAATTTAGAAATGGGCACTGAGCCAATATGGCAAATTTATAATTACACTCTATCGACTTATTTCAGCTTGTTTTGTTGTTCAAAAGCATTTCATCTGTATTTTTTTCTGATATACCAGACATTTATCTAATTGCAAATTTAATTATTTTTTAGAATTAGTTCTTAATATTTGTAACAGTGTAAATTGATGTTTTGTAAGAAATAATGTTATTCTTGTTATATGCACCAACTACCTATAGAATTTACTAATCGGCACACCCTGGACTTATTTCCCATTAAAATAAATTTGTGTTCTAGTTCTAATTTAAAAGACAATTTGTACAATACTAAGTGAGATGTTATAGTGCAATATAGATGTACTGTTTGAAGTCGTCTTTTATTTTTACTTAATCGTGCCCTTCATACTATTTACCCTTTGTTGGCGCACGATTAGCCTGGAGAGGAGGTACATACTGATCCAGCGGGATGAAATCATTACGCTCTCGCCGGTGTGTACGCGTAATATAAACATTTGTCTTTGAGGAACACTCCTAGTCTACGGCCAACCGCCAATATTCGAAATCTATTACTGAACAAGAAACGAACCTTTGTATAGTTCGATGTAAACTTTATGGCGGCTACGTTAATAGCTGCGAGCAAAGGCGTGGGCAGGTACTGTCTAGTTGAGAATAATTAGGGGACAACATATAAACTTTTTAAATAATGATTGTTCCAATGTCATTGGATTTGTTGTAAAAAAAGAGTGTTACAAGAAACAGTGCTGTCACTTCAGAAATTTTTCGCTAGTTATGGGGATTTTTGGTTTTCGATCGCAATTTTTTTTGAATAAGTTAAGGCTAAAACAACGAGTTTCATGGCACAGAGTACATTGAATATATAAAGATTTCATGATACCAGAGTCAAATGACGGAAACTTTGTGGGAACCTTATCCGATTTTTTGTTTTTATTCAATTGTTTTAGGGAACTTTTGTAACGCGACCGTTTCACACAGATGTAGCGATGGATTTAATGTGTTATTTGCGATGTTATAATTTATTATTAATGACATTAAATATTGCCAGTTAGTACGTACTAATACGTTATCTATTAATAACGTTATATTCATACAGTGTTATTTTTAACACTATATGGAAGACGCATTAGGTCACAATCGATAACTATAACGTTATCGCAGGTGAAGCTCAAGAATAACAAAAAACTGTAGTCTAATTAATGACTTTGGAACCCTTTACCTTATTATTAGAAAGGTGACATTTACCATATAAGTTTTATCTGTGTTGGCAACAACTGAGAACTGAGAACTTTGTTGTTTTAAATATTTGTCGACGAAAATTACGAACATTACGAAAATGACCAAACTGACAAAAATGACATCACAAAAAAAACAAAATCTACCCTACTTTCTGGGATAACCTTTACATAAATCTATCACAAACTCTCTTTTCCCGAATGCAAAAAGTATCTATCCTATATCTGTCCTACATATTGAACTTACATATATACCAAGTTTCAGCCAAATCGGTCCAATAGTTTTCCGTGAAAGCAATACAGGCAAACAGAAAATACAATTTTATCCCATAAACTATCCCATTTTTCTGGATAAAAGTATGCCATGTTCTCCTCGGCATCAAAAAAAGTATATAATTATATTGAGTTTCAACCAAATCGGTCTAGTAGTTTTTCCGTGAAAGGGTAACAGACAGACAGACAAAGTTACTTTCGCATTTATAATATTAATAGAGAATAATAGTAAAGCAATAGTTGAATTGGAATTAGAACTGTTAAAGATACTGTTAGCCAATTAGGTATATAAACTGTTCATGATGTTTTTTACATGTAAACAGTTAACAGCTTTTTGAAATTTAAATATACAAACATTCTCAGATTGGTAAATTCTTCTTTGTTTACGTTTAAAACCAGAGGTGTCGCTGTAATGGAAATTCAAATAACCTAAACCACAATCGAAGTATTTCCATTTTGGTACAAGAGATGTCGTTTTTTCAAGAAATTTGAACAAGATTTCGAACCTCAATCGACGATGTCTACATTTTAATAGAAGTCGGTTCAAAATAGATGTCACTTTATGTGACAATAACAATTCAAACCACAACCTACGGTATCTCCGCTTCTATAATATTCATGTCGCTGCTAATAAATTGAGAAAAAGCTCACACCCGCTCACACTGCGATGATATGCTGTAATTTTTTTTTTTTTAAAGACTATAAATAAATTATAATGTTTCGTTTAAAAAAAAAAGAAAAATGTTAATATATAAGTATTTAAATATGTACTAATATAGTGTAAGAAAGCCCATGAGAACACGCAATGGAATATATAGTGTATATAATAATAATCCGAACGGCGGCGACGCGGCTCGCAACTTGTCAAGTCTCGTTTCTCATGGGGGCGAAAAGCGGCCTGTGGAGAGCCGCTTAGCAACGATGAATGTTAAAGGAGGGATGGACAGTAAAATAGGTGAAGTATGTCAGATGATGAATGAAAGAAAAATAGATTTATTATGTGTGAGTGAGACGAAGCGGAAAGGATGTGAAACCACTATGTAAGGTTGTATTTTAGATATAGAGGTGGCGGTCAGTTTACGGCGTATTGGGCTAAAGTTGAAGGACCAACAGATTGGGTCAATTCCATAGTTATAACATCCAAAAGAATGGAGACTTAAGATTATGTATAGATCCAACAAAATTAAATGAAGCTATTCAAAGGAATATTTTCCTATTCCAACGGCTGAGACAATAGCAGCAAAACTAAATGGGAAAAAGTACTTCACAGTGATGGATATGAAAGATGGTTATCTACAAGTAGAATTAGATGAAGAAAGTACAGAATTGACAACATTTAATACACCGTTTGGAAGGTACAAATTTTTAAGATTAGCTCAAGGGTTGACGTCTGCCCCAGAAGTTTATCAGAAAATGAATTATGAATTATTTGGAGACTTACCTGGCGTAGGTATTTATTGTGATGATTTAATAATTTCAGGGTCTACACTTGAAGAACATGATAGAAATTTGTTGAGTGTCCTTAAAGTAGCACAAAAGTATAACATCAAATTCAATAAAGATAAATTACAGTTCAGGCAAACTTCTGTAAATCATGGGGCTAAAGTACACAATGATTCATTAAACCATTTAAAGAATATAATAACTAAAGCTCCAGTTTTACAATATTTTGATTGTAAAGCGACAGATAGAGATGGTTTAGGGGCATGGTTGCAAAATAATCATCCTATTGGAGTCAAGGAGTAGGCCTTATTCTCTCTGAAAGAATGGAAGAATGTGTAGGTGAAAGAGCATGAATGTGTTAGCCCAAGACTTGTATGGATTCGACTGAAAGTTGGCTTGACTCGGCTTTTTGTGGTTGGGGCATATGCACCATCAGACATGAGCTCGACTAACTCCTCCCGACAAACCATAGAGGAAAAGGACAAGTTTTGGGAATGTTTGAGAGGTGATTAACTCTAATCCAGAAACTATTGCAAATGATCTGCTTGGCACATGTAAGCAGAACGAAAAATTAATTATGTTAGGTGATTTTAATGGCTGGGTAGGTTTAAAACGAGATGGTTATGAAAGGGTGCTAGGTACATACGGAGATGAAAGAATAAATATGAATGGTAACTGTTTGCTTGAGATATGCTTAGAATGGAATTTGTACGTGACTAACACAATGTTCTGTCACAAGAATATTCATATGTACACGTGGGAAAATGTGAAAGGGAAAAGTATGATTGATTTTGTAATAGTAGATGAAAGATTGAGGAAAAGCATTCTGGACACTAGATCATATCGGGGTACAGGAATCAATACAGATCACTTCTTAGTAGTATGCCGAATAAAAGATCTTTTCAAAACTTGGAGGCACCAACATTCCGATAAATCTAAATCTAATACACTAGAAAGAATAAAAGTTGAAAAGTTGCAAGAAGAAGAAGTAAAAGAAGAGTATAAAGCAAAATTAGAAGAAAAATTTGTTAGGATGAATGATATGTGCGAGATAGAGGAGTTATGGATGTCCTTTAAAACCGAAGTTGTGAGTGTTGCGATTGATGTGTGTGGTGTAACTAAAAGAAAAACGGGTAAATGCGTAAAGAATATTTGGTGGGATAAGGAAGTACAAAGTGTAGTGAATGATAAAAAGAAAGCATGGAAGGATTGGTTAGCTTTAAGAGCTGACATAAGACTGAAGAATACAAAAAAGGAAGATGTAAATTCGGCAAAAATTTTGTATAAAAGGATGAATGAAATAGTTAAAATAACGGTCAAAAAGAAAAGAATGAGCAAAAGATGATTTGGATGAAAGAATCTCTGAAGATTTCCAGAGTAACATTAAATATTTCTGAAATCTATAAAAGAGCTAGAGGAAAGGTAGTACAGTCTGAGCTCAATGTAATTAGGGACAAGAATGGAAATATTGTGAAAGAAGAAAAACACATATTGAATCGCTGGAAAGAATATTTTGAAGGTTTGTTTGAAAAAGATATAGCGGATGTGAACAGTATGACTGATGAAAAGGACAATAGAGAAGACAATAGCGATAGTATAGTTATGGATGAAATTGTGAAAGCATTGAATAGTATGAAACTAGGAAAGGCTGCTGGGTATGATAGGATAACCGTAGAAATGCTAAAGGCTGGACAAGGTCTGATCGCAAGTCTTTTGTACCGCCTTTTAACATATGCTGGAAGAGGGGCTGTGTACCAAAAGATTGGTGCAAAGCCGTTATTGTACCACTCTACAAAGGAAAAGGGTCACAACAGGATTGTAAAAATTTTCGAGGCATTAGCCTTCTTAGCGTTGTCGGGAAAATATATGCTAAAGTGTTGATTGAACGGGTATTAAAAGTAACAGAAGAGAAAGTATGGGATGTACAAGCGGGTTTTCGAAAGGGAATGGGATGTGTGGACCAAATCTTTACTTTACGATGTATAAATGAAAAGTTTTTGGCCAAAGGTCAAAATGTGTATTGTGCATTTATAGACTTGGAAAAAGCTTATGATAGAATGATAAGAAGTGAACTGTGGTCGGCGCTAGCTAAGTATGGGATAACAGACAACCTGATACGATCACTGAAGTCCCTCTATAGTGATTCCAGTGCTTGTGTTAGGGTCAACGGCGCCTACACTGAATGGTTTAGCATTGAAAAGGGTGTTAGACAGAGTTGTGTAGCGTCGCCGTGGTTGTTCAACATATTCTTGAACAGTTGCTTGGACAATTTGAAAGAAAGTGAAAGTGGTTTAAGAATGAATGAGTTACTTATCAAATGTCTACTCTATGCCGATGATCAGGTTATACTTGCGTCATCGGAAACGGAGTTACAGGAGATGGTAACAATTATGAACGAGTCTTTTGAGAGAAAGGGTATGAAAATTAATGTGAATAAGACGAAAGTTATGGTGTTTGAAAGAGATGAAAGAATGACAAGTTGTAATATACAGATAGGAAATCAAAAGTTAGAGCAAGTCAGAGAATTTGTTTACTTAGGCTGCATGTTTACCAGAGACGGAAAGCATGAAAGGGATATTGAAAGGAGAGTTATGGCAGGTAATAAGGTGAATGGAGCGCTAAACTCTTTTATGAACAGCCAGAAAGTGTCTGTAAAGGCACGCTTGGCTGTCCATAAAGGGTGTTGGTGCCAACCCTAATGTATGGCAGTGAAAGTTGGGTATGGCAGAAGAAGCATGAAAGTAGGATAAACGCAGTTGAAATGAGAGCTTTGAGAAGTATATGTGCGGTTAGCTTGAATGATATGATAACGAACAGTGTGATAAGGGAACGATGTGGATTGAAAGAAGATGTAATAACAAGAGTTGAAAAAGGTATGTTAAGGTGGTTTGGACATGTAGAGAGAATGGATAAAAGTAGAATCACAAAACAGGTGTATGACAGTATTGTGAATGGTAGGGTTGTTGCCGGTAGACCGAGACGAACACACTATGACCAAATATCAGAAGTGTTAAAGAGAGGTCAGGTAAAAAGCATTTCAAATAAACGTGCACGTATGAAGAGATTAATGAAAGTAGGTGAAGCGAAAGTTGTTTGTCAGGATCGTCGCAAGTGGAGATCCATAGTCTCTGCCTACCCCCATGGGAAACAGGCGTGATATTATGTATGTATGTAAAGATAGAAATAAGAATTAAATCCAAGTCAAAAGAAGAAGTAAAAAAATTGAGTTTTATTTAATTTAAAAATTTTATTTAGTCGACGCCACATAAAACTTTTATTTACGAAGGGGCCGTTTACTACCGAACTGTCGCTTTCTTCATCTTCGCTTGAACAGGATATCTTCTCCGTGATAGATTCATTGTTAGAGACATGGACGATACATTTATCTGTCAACGTGTCGATAACAACGTCACCCTTTCGTACTCACTTTCATAAAGGTACCTACCTAGTCATTTCTTTCCGTTCCTTTTCTTGCCATGTGTACGGAATCTTCCTGTTTTTGGAGTAGTTTTTAATTTACATAAATTTTTACGCAAATTAATTTCAAAATCCAGACAATAACAACAATAAATTTAACTAAAATAGTTAACAAACAACAATTTTTTGCGCTCTGTTGTACGTAGACTTAGACGCGCGTGAGTGTGCTGTGCACGGACGTGGCTCAATACTACTATAGCTGCGTCGTATTGGCCGCAGGACTGCCCGCCCGTGTGCGCTTGTTAGATGAGTTGGAAAAAAGCGCTAGATTTTGTTACGTGATCAAAAATACAAAAAACCAGCAAGTCCTTGTCGTACCACTTAACCTAGGAATCTAGTATGGATGGACAAACCTCAAAAAAGGAATTTATATTGTAGTGTTACTAATGAGAATTTAATCAACTGCTGTGACATGATATATGGTAACTTTGGGTCATTTAAATTTAATGTAAGTACATTAAACAACGTAAAATTAAGTGCTTAATTAGATACCGTCTACTCTCGATAATTTGAAACTCAAGGACCAGAGATAAATTTCAAATTGTCAAGAGTTCAAAATAACAAGCGTTTACTTATGGAAATGCATGTGTTCTTTCTTGGATTCATTTTAATAGCACAAATCAAACATTAAAATGACTCATTAACGTTTGAAATAAAACTGGAATACGAACTTACTCATATCTCATTTATGTAAACAATTGACAGGTCTGTACATGTATGTAAACAAACGACAGGTCATGCATGATAAACGCTTTAAATTATAGAGATTATCGCATGTTTGCAAGCAAGATAATATTCCTTCAACTTCAAAGTACCCAAGGGACCAATTAACATTGATTTTATTCAATTTATCGAGTATTTTTCAAGGAACCGGAAAAAATATTCAAATTATCTAGAGTTGACTGTATATGCATATCATAAAAAGCGCTAGATTTGGCCCTGAAAATTGCTTAGTAAAAATGGCAGCTAGGTTGCTCTAAAAACCGGCGTTCGACGGCCTCTGTGGTTGAGCGGGCTAAGCCTTTGCCGGCTTACCTCACTGCAACGCAGAGGCTCCGGGTTCGATTCCTGGTATAGTAAATTTCGGAAACGTATTTTCTCCGTTATTTACTGTGGTTTGGGTGTCTGGGATCGGCCCCAGAAAGGTCCGTTGTATATTACCCATAACACAAGCGTAACTTGCTTAATTTGGGGATATACAGTGTGTGTGCTTGTCTGCCGATTTATTATTTAATGTCTTATACATGGACTGGGAAGTAAAAAGCGCTTAAGTGGTAGCCCTGACGGGCTGAGCGCCGGGGAAGTCTCGTAAGCGAGACAGCGAATGAGAAAGCGAGCAAGAACATACCTCGCCTTCCGGCGACCTCGTCCCTCTAACACCTAGAATCGCGTTCTGCGCATTGGAAAGTGCGATGTTCCGAGCCGCCATAAAGTTTACATCGAACTATATGTGCAACCAAGATTTTATTTTAAAATTTTTAGAAATAAACATTTTCTTTCTTTCTTAAATTGTACATTATTAGAATATACGCAATATTTCGAAAAAGGTTGCTTTATTGATGAAGACTTCCTACGCTTCACCCTTTATTGTAGGAAAAATATTACTAGAATGAACAAATTATGGAACCCTTTATAGTTCATGACATGATGTGATATGTCCTTGCCCGATTTTCATTGCTCAAGGTCTCTCAAATACTTATGGGTCGTTCCTATATCTAACTAACCGTTAAATTGCGTAACTATCGATTAAAACTCGACATAAGCTCCAACAAGTCATGTCAAAATTCAACCGATGGTAAAAAGCAAGTGAATGAATAGTAAGATATAGGAAGGAACCGGACATTATTATTAACATCTTACAAAATCACAATTATATCATTTTGCCATAATCAGGTATTCAATATTGATTCCAAAATGGTTTTTTAACAAACTTTTATTTAAAAAACATTGAACTTTTGCTGTGAGTCGTCATAGAGCATGATTTAAGGGTAGATTAGGTGGTGTTAAAAATAAATAAACAATAATTTTGTACATTTATTGCGATAACAGTCTTACAAAACAAATAGCATTGAATAATATGTGACACTAATGGTAACTATTGCTTCTATAGCCCACACATCACAATTTTGACTCAAGAAACCTCTTAACTGAAATTATAATAACAACTTATAAGTATAATGAAATGTGGCATGACCTCATATTCTGCAGTGTCCATAAGTATGAAATTTCAACATAAATCGAATGCTATGAGCACCAGTTGTAATACGACACGCGTAAATAAATATTTATACAAAATTTACACTATTTTTAAAGTCAAAAACATTAAAGACTGTTATTTTTTCTGGTTTTTGTGTAATTTTTTACAATGCATAATAAGTGTAAATAGTAACTTGTTAAAGTGTTAACTATGAAACCAGGTTAACTTATTACATAAGCAATATTTTTATGTCTAATCAACAGACGACAATATCATGTTTTCGTCAATTTTAATGCATATCTTTAATTATACAATACTAATTAAAAAAAAACTGAAATAGTTTAATTGTATTTAACTGCTATGTACAACTTCAAAAAAAACAACGATAGGTATTAGAATGATAATAATGGCACACCCTAATTATTCATTTCGAAATAAATTAGTAAAGCCAAAAATACCTCAATTTCTGAGATATAAATACTGCTAATAGTTGTATCTAAAATTGACAACATTTTGAATACATACTTGATTTTTTAATTGTTTTTGTGCTTACAAACCAATTACATTTAGTATGGAAAACGGTACATTGCGCAGTCCTAAGTTGTTGGCGCCTACTCTAAGTTCGGTCTTACTGTAAGTTTTACACGTGCACTTTAAGGTTAAAACACACACTACGACTTATTAATTGTTGTAAAACGTCATTAATGCTAATGTCATAGACAAAATATGATTATTATTTGGAATACAATTTAAATGCCTTTCAATAAAAAATGTCGAACCGATAGCGCAATCTTTTCCTTAAAAGATTTCCAACATTAATCCTGCAGTTAGCGGACATAGTTGTGAAAGGATGAGTCTAGTGTTGACAACCGTAGTGCAGACTTAGCCAAAACTTATAGATGTAAGGCCGGAATAAGGAATAACAACATATATAAACTTAGCGATTTGTAATTCGAGGACTAAAGCAGTGACATGCTAAAATGTCACTTCTTCAGTTATAGAACTTTGCGAAGACATTTAAATGTTGGGTAAAAAACGCATGGAGTCACAGGAATAACAACATATATACAGGACTTTAAGAACTTTGCGAAGACATTTAAATGTGGGGTAAAAACGCATGGAGTCACAAAATAAGCTTTGATAGTACGAAAACAAAATATAACGCATTTAAATTGTATTAGTAATGAAAGAAATGATAAATGAAAATGAAATACTTTATACACGCTGCACTCGCTGATGAGTTTACAGTAAGCATTAAGTTTAAATGGGGTGCTAGAAAAGTTACTTCCTTGAATTTGCGCAGGTTCTGTCAAATCTTAACGTTTATTACTCCTGAAAGTCCAGATAGCAGCAGAGCAAGAGGGCGGCGTAACGCTTCTCTTAGCTTTGCACATACCAACTCGGACTCATACAATCATGGAATATAGAGACAATAATACAATCTTAATGGGGCTAATACTGAAAGTTTACGATGATAAACAAATATTAGTTCTGAAATCTACTACAATACAAGGACTAGCTTACAATATTTCCGTGTATATCTGCTCTGCTAACTACACTATTCCTTCTCACTATAACCACTAACTCCACTAATTGTAAGAGACAGAGTGAAGTGTGCCGATTTATTTACCTTCTAGCTACAGTGGCTGCCCCAATTTAATACTTTTAAACAGATTTTTTTAACATGAATATTGTAATCCTCCTTACTCCATACTTATAACTTGATCAGTGCTCTGTGTAAATTGTATGACTATTTTAACGATGGACTTCAGCTTTGCTTGTATCAAACTTGGGTTAAATAAAATTGATCTGTTAAGATAGCTGCATCACGATTTCGGTATATAATTTTATATTTCATTTAAAAGTAACATAAATTTCGTTGTTGTCTCAGTCTTGTTTTATTTGGTCAGGGCCAATAAATACAAGTCCATACCATAAAAATATACCTGGAATAAAAATATTATTTCGGCTCAATGTGCTATACACAAATTCTTTATTGAATATTGTCACCTTAGGATTTTTTAAAAATCTTATTTATTATTAGATCAGTTTAAGCTAAAGCTGCACTATGATTTGACTTATTAATTTAGTTCAATAATTTATTGGTATGGTCAGTAAAGTAATAGTAGAAAAGAGAATGATAATGAAAAAGAGCTCATATAAGCTACATGTCAAGTAATTCTATGCACTTGTACAAACAGAAAAAATGAAATTACAAACCAATTATAATAATATTATTTCAAATAATCTTTTAATTAGAAATAGGAGCCAATTTATTACTAAATTAACAGACATTAAGATCAAATTCAATAACACCTAGAGGAGATAAAAATAACGAGGTTTGAACACTCACTTCAAGATCAAGTGAGTAACAAGTACTAATGGTTGGACCAAAAGGTCAAGATAGTGTGTGGTAAAGTATACTCAACTGAATTGCATAATCTAATAATGGGACATTAAGCCTCAGGCACACAGACAGAAGCTGGTTGGGGCCGTTTAATATATTTAGAAAGCCGACATCTGCTACATAAAGGACGACTCACATTGCACCAGGCCGAGGCACGATTAATACTATACCACGTGGTCAAAGAATGTTGCCCAATAAATGGCTTTGGGACAACCTGTTTTCGGTCGGTAACTGAAATACAAAGTTATAGTCAAGCGGGCATAGAGACACAACATATACAACACCCACTCGTTACTGCAATAAAATGAATAACAATTGATATTAAAGCGTCAAAATATTTCAAAACAATTAGTAACAATGTTAAGAGAATTTTTGATTTTATTGAAATTCATTATAAGTCAGTTGCACTGGCGGGCCCACGGATGCCGCGTCTAGCTCGCTCTAGACTCGGGTAGGAATTGTCTCATATCTAATATTGAATCATAGATTTTAAATCAACATTAAAACTATTTTATCATTCATCTCAGTCGTAAGAAGTAATTCAACAATATAAGATTATCAAGCACAGCCTATATTTTGGCCCTTTGATCCAGATTAAAAAGTATAATGCACTTTTCACTGCAACTGGTGGTTAGTATCCGTATGAATATCAACCCAGAATATGGTAGGTAGCATGCAACTGTATATATTTATTCCTTTGTATTAGTACTAGTTAAAAATTTACACAAACTTCGAAAAGTAATGTAAAATTTCTAAAGATAGTAGAAATAATACAATTAGAAAGATATAGAAACCAGGCTTTAGACAGCCTACCAGTGTGGGCCCATTGTGATAATTGCATGTGCAGGACCGATTCAATGTCAGCCTGTGGTTATGTGAGTTCACTTCTATTATTATTATTACCCTGGATAGACTGCTATTATTTATTTTTGTACTTGTTTTATCGGCGCCATTTTGGCACTGATAGTCAAAGTGCTGAGTGCGATAGTCCCGATGAACTAAAAAGTTACTTATGTTAGCACTAAAGGGGCACACCATCCTGCATAGCATTCCGCCGCGTAATACAGGCTTGTGAATGTAGTTGCAGCCTGCATTACGTCCAGCAGTGCAGAGCAGAATGTCTCCGAGTCCTGCAAGCTCCGCCCACTGCAGGACTGTCATGCCGGATAGTGAATGGGCCTCCTTATGTTCGTATCGGAGACTGTCGACAGCGGCGCTTCGAATTGACATAAAAATACTCTTGTGATTTATAGGCAGCAGCCAGTCCAGTGGTAATAATACAGGCGAATGTGCGAGGGTGCGGATGGGCGTCGCGGTCAGTGGTAGGGCTGCAAGTAGGCGGAGGTGGAGGCGAGGTCGCGCCGCAGCCAGGCCGCGTTCAGCCGCACCGTCTCCAGCGCCTGCTGCACCGACCGCTCGGTGCCCGGCGAATGGTGTGTCGAGAAGAACTCCTCTATCTCTTGCGCGCTCTCCTCCGATGAGAAGTTCTCGGTGGTCGATTTCACTAGCCGCGCGAGTAAGAACCCACCCTGGAAACATACAGCTGTGTCTTAGGTAAAGAAGAGTATAATAATAAAATAAAACATCAAGATGGGTTTTATCCTGTTGACTTTCTCTAGAAGTAGTATTCATGATAATATCGTCTGATTATTACTAATATAAACTACTTGGCTCACCTGGTACCGGTCCATGAACTCTTGCCAGTGGTCCTTGAAGAACTGCCAGGCGAGATCTCGGCCGTTTTTGCTCACCGCCACGGACACAATCACGAACACTGTGTCCTGCGCTCTTACTTCCTCCTGTAATAAACATAACAACATGCTTTACTATGTACAGAACGTTTTTGTTTTTATGGTTAAACTAAGCTTCTGCGCCGCGGGTCAACCTTTAGTGCGTGTCTCTTGTTTAAAGAACAGGCGTTGTTAATACAGGTTACATTGTACAAATTTTTATGTTAGTGCTTATTTGTACCTGAAAGATTAATTTCATTTTATATCGCAAACTATCCCATCTCCTGGCATGAAAAATATTTATGTCCATTTTCGGTATTAAAACTACATTTAAACAAAATTACAACAAAACCGATCCAGTATTCCCAGTAGTTTTCCGTGAAAGCTTAACATATAGACATATCAAGTTACTGTCACATTTTTATAGACAATTAATTTTTATATCTGTAAACTTGAGAAATGACTGGTCTCATACAAACTTTCATCCTCTATTTCAAACCGTCCTAGTTTTATTTATCTATCCCCCATCTATGAAAACTACATAAAGAACCAAAAATGACACAAATTACTATAATGACAAAAATGATGACCAAAATATCCAAAATGAAATCATTTTGGATATTTTGGTCATCATTTTTGTTGTTTAAATAAATAACGAAAATGGCAAATCACAAAAAAACTTATCCTACTTTCTGGGATAACCTTCACATAAATCTATCCCATAGTCAGCCACATCGGTCGCGTAGCTTTTCCGTGAAAACGGAACAGACAGAGTTACTTTCGCATTTATAATATTAATAGGGATTGTCTAAATGATAATATTTAAAAAAAAACTCATTCATTTAAATCTCGAGGCAGGCAGATTGTTTAGCTTTCAATTTTGTAATACATATAATAGTACAAAATTATTGATGATGTGATTATTGATACCATGTAGCAATAGTAGTAGCTGTGAAACCTTAGTCGTTATCACACTCGCGTCTCAAAGGACGCAAGTTCGAATTCAGGCAGGAAAGCAAGCATAACTTAGGCTGTTTTCCGTTCTAATTTGCATCGAGATAACAGATGTGTGAATCCCGCCAAGTCACCTTAAACAAGCGTATTAGTAAAGTATCTGTTTCCCTAATAAAATAGAGGCCCGCGTCGAATATTGGGACATTTACAGACTAGTAGTTATCTATAATATTATAAAATTCTAAACATGCCGTCACTTCAATGTACTGATATTGAAGCTATTAAAAGAAAGAACAACTGCAATAGTCTATTTAAACAACTGGGAACACGACAACGAACGCTGATTGACAGCTAATTCTTAGACTTAATCTGCGCTACTTTTTATCCCGGGAATAAAAATTCGGGCGCATAAAAATTTGTTTATTCCGACACAATATTCACCAACCCCGGTTTCTATATTTTATCGACGGTTGTCTGTAATAGTAATTGATCGATTTTGAAGCTACCAATAACCGATGGTTGAAAGGGCTATACGAGCGTTTCACAAGCTCATTGACAGTTAGAAATACTGTCGGTTATCAGTAACTAATTCCTTCCCAAGCGTTTTGCTAACGCAACATAGTTGTGTTGCAGTTGAGGTATAAGTACAAAATAAATACATTTTCAAAGGAAGAGATCTTTTGGGATATACGATTATCATTAAAAATCAAGACTACAATCAATCTGCTTTAAAAATACTTACAATTACAGAGCCATTTTATATAAATGTTGCATGAACAAAACGCAGTAATGTAAACAACATATAAACTTTTTAAATAATGATTGTTCCAATGTCATTGGATTTGTTGTAAAAAAAAGATGAAACAGTGTTGTCACTTCAGAACTTTTTCGATAGTTTTAGTAATTTGTGGTTTTTGCTCGCAATTTTTTTTTAAATAAGTTAAGACTACAAACAACGGTTTTTATGGTTCTAGAGTCAAATGACGAAAACTTTGTGAGAATCTTGTCCGATTTTTTGTTTTCATTCAATTATTTTAAGGAACTTTTTGTAATGCTACTTGCTAATGCTTCTTTAGGGATAATGTTATAGTTATTCACCGTTTCACACAGATGTAACGATGAATTTAATGTGTTATTTATTGTTAATGACGTTAAATATTGACAGTTAGTATGTACTAATACGTTATCTATCAATAATGTTATATTCATTGACAGTGTTATTTTTAACGCTATATTTAAGACGCATTAGGTCACAATCGATAACTATAACGTTATCGCAGGTGAAGCTCAAGAATAACAAACAACTGTAGTCTAATAACTTTCGAACCTTTGACCTTATTATTAGAAAGGTGACACTAACCATATAAGTTTTATCTGTGCTGGCAACAACTGAGAACTGAGAACTGAGAACTTAATATATAAGAAATAACGAAAATGATGAAAATAACCAAACTGATGAAAATAACCAAACTGACGAAAATGACCAAACTGACAAATATTATGAAAGTGACGAAAATGACCAAAATAACCAAAATGACCAAAACAACCAAATTGACAAAAATGACATCACAAAAAAAACAAAACCTATCCTACTTTCTGGGATAAGCTTGACATAAATCTATCCCAAACGCTCTTTTCCCGAATGACAAGTATCCTATGTCCGTCCTACATAATGAACTTATATATATACCAAGTTACAGCCAAATCGGTCCAATAGTTTTCCGTGAAAGCATTACAGGCAAACAGAAAAATATACTTTTATCCCGGAAACTATCCCATTTTTCGGGATAGTAGTATGCTATGTTAATCCTTGGCATCAAAAAAAGTATATATACTGAGTTACAACCAAATCGGTCTAGTAGTTTTTTCGTGAAAGGGTAACTAATAGACAGACAGACAGACAGACAGACAGACAGACAGACAGACAGACATACACAAAGTTACTTTCGCATTTATAATATTAATAGAGATGAATAGTTACGCAATACTTGAATTGGAATTAGAACTGTTTAAGATAAAAATAGCAAATTTGAAAGGTATAAATAAGAATTTAATCCAAGTCAAAAGAAAAAGTAAAAAAAATGAGTTTAATTTAATTTAAAATCACGAATAACGACAAAAAACCGGCAACCCAAAATCAGGCAACCGACCGAAATCGGGTGGTAATAAAATTCCTACGAATAGTAGTGCTGACAACCAGCGGTTATAATATGGAAACACTTCATCTGTCGTTTCCATACAAAAAGTTTACCGATCGGTTAGAAAGTCCTCCCATCGGTAGTTGGTACTTTCATGAGTAACCAGCTACGAACATTTCATTATAGAAACATCAGTGGAGTTACCAGGCGGTAATATTCTAACCGTCGGTATCAAAAACGAATCGTTTTTGCAATATTGAAACCGGGCATAAAAGGATAGCATACATTATTTTTTAAATGCTGCGGTACTTTGTGTCCCGGGAATCCCGCGGGAATTTAAAGTCAAGCGTGGATGCATATCTTAGTATTAAAGTTGAGAGTGCTTGTTACCGATATGGCGAAGTTGAGTACGCGATGTAAAAGAGCGGGGTCCCTGACGGCTCCAAGTGCGCGGCTGATGCGGTCTTTCTCCTCGTGGAGGTCCGCCGCGCGGTACAGCCGCAGGAACCGCTCGAAGGTGGCCGCGTCCGCGTCCGCCAGCACCGCACGGTAGCACGCCGAGCGCAGGTCCGCAGGCAACGCACACTCACCCGACAGGTGCCGCTCGAATCTAAGCACAAGTGCCATCATCACAGACAATTATAATTGGATAGGTGACACATTCTACAGCAAATTCTATATCGGACTCGAAGGACCAATTTTAGAGATGCCACTTGATGTGAAAGGAAACACGGTGCGTAAGGGATACACACGAATACTCATACACACACACACACACACACACACACACACACACACACACACACACACACACACACACACACACACACACACACACACACACACACATTATATATATATATATATATACACACTAGTGGTCTTGGCAGACATTGTCCTACCCTGAAAAAAATTAATAAAAATGTAGAACCCGATCTCAGTGCCACCTATCGGTTTCAATTGTAAATCTAAACCATCCGGAAACCTACTCAATTACACACAATAAATCGGTGAAGTTGTTCTCAAGTTATGCGTGTACATAGATTTCTACGATTCATTTTTATTTATATATATTAGATTTTTTAGGAGTTAGAATTAATTCGTAGCGTTTTATAAAAGATGGCGTAGATAGTACAGTATTCCGTTCGTACCAATAGTAATATATTTATTGTGAACTAGCTGTTATTAGGTGTAGTTGCCGGTATTATTATTATTATTTAACGTAAATTACAACACTTCCTAATTCATTAAAGATGTCAACATTTGTGCCTGTGCATTTGTGTGTGTAAGCACCACATCGCAACAGAAACACAACTAGCGCCCACTCCGAGCTGTCAACAATATCGATTAAGACATACCCAAATTGTAAAGCTGTAAAGAACAGCAACTATACGCAATTAATATGTTTGCTAAATCCATGTGGCGGCATAGTAAATAAATTTCTTAGAGCTTCGTAATTAGAACAATAGGTCATAAAAGGCGTATTGTTACAAAACTGTGCACGTGTGCTTCTTCCTTTGCAACAATACTTTGTATTTAAAAGCATTTTTTTTTTTAATAAGTTTTTATTTATAAATATTACATACACTTCCAAAAACTTTCGTATTTGAAGTAGTACCTGTAACACCTATGACTATGACGACAATCCACGTTCTTTCTGAGTACGGTAGAGCCGTGGAGTGCGCTACCAGAGCCTGGGTTTCCCGAAAAGCACAATTATGGGTGTCTTCAAGTCTTATGTGAATAGGTACTTTCTAGGTCTTCTAACATTAGGCATGATCGTGATCAAACGCGAACTTAAATATGTTAAGGTTAATGATGAATATCATTAAAAAAAAACAATTAATTGATGGACTATTTATTTTATAAAATTATTTATTATCACTTACCTGCTTTTAGCCTCTTTGATCGTGTCAGGGTCTTCGAAGCTGATCATTCTGTTGAGTACAAGGCTCCTGAGCAGCGTATCCAGGTGGCTCTCCTTCTCCTCGGTGTCCCAGCCCAATCTCTTGGCGATATTTGAGAACAATTTCCTGCCATAGTTTTTCAACGGCTTGTCAAGTGGCGTATGCGAGAATACTGCATTCATTTTGGACATACAGTTGGATATTGATGACCAAACAGTGAAGTTTACTTCGTCTGTGAAAGCTTCCATAATTTTCAATGACTGAAAATAACATTTATTATTTTTAATTTCAAAATATGTTATATATATAAAGGCAACTGGCGGTTTTCGGCCTTAACGTATACAAAGACAAAACTTAATACTAAAAAAAGTAGATTTTTATTTATTATCTTTTTAACTAGTACCATATTTTCAGAACTTCACTAACCGGAAAAAATTATGTTGAATGTTTTAAGAATCGATACTTGTTTACCATATAACCAAATTCATAAGCATTGTTGACTGATTCTTTAAACCTAGGCTAAGGCTAAAAGCAGTTAAGTGATATTATATATATTAATAAGAATGTAGATATATTACATGTCAAAATATTGATATACCTGCGTAATATTCTATTGCTTAACACTTTTTTATTCTGTTAGTTGGTTAATCAATTATTTATTCTTATCCAATATCTGTTATTTTATATTTTTTAAATGGCAATACAAAACATCTAAGAGTCTACAATGTTATAGTCAAGTGTCATACGTCAGACAAAGCTATATGGAGTCAGTTCCTTTGCTTAACATTGTGGTGAATAAAACACAAATGCATAAATTATTCGCTAAAAACAATAGATGTTGTACAACTACTGTTCAAACTGTTCACTTATAGACAGAATTAAACATTTTTTTTTTAATAAAATTGCACAGTAAACCATATTTTTTAAAATCTATAGCTCCAATGTCTTCGACATTGATTTTGCCAACACAGTAAAACATTACATTAATTTCAAGTTCCTGCTAAAAACTCTAATATTAACGTAATAGAGGTTATGCCAATGTCAAACATTTATGGCCAAATTCTATTTTCAGCCAAGTTCTTGCAGAAAATGACAAACACACATGGCTATCTAATGAAATAAGCTATCTAAACACATTGTAATTATGCTTGTAGGTGACTGGGCCGGCGGCTGCTAAGAAACCCAACAGTCTCTTGTTCAGATCAATACTAATATGTATAAATATATAAAAATAGGCATTTTTTAATTTCATATTTGTCATTCATGTATGTTTATTCTATTCATCTCTTCCAAAAAAATCTAGATAGTGTTTAAAAAACATTTTCAACAATGATTGATATGAATAAAGATCCATTGTTGTTTTTGACATATGGGATATTTTCGATGTTTTATTTTATCATGATTCCTATCGAACCCAACCTCCAATATGAATAGACTGTCGCTCATTTGGCTGACTTTATTACACTGTGTGTAAAATAATACGAGCTCTTCATGCAACATATGATTTTTTAAAAGTAAGACCACAGTATGTTATTCTAGGACACATTCTTTTGTATGTTTATTGTAACATGTGTCATCAAATCTAATGAAAAAAAGTATCAACAGTAGTGTAACCTCGGCTGTGTGCGTGTGGCCGGCCTGCACCAGGGCGAAGCAGTCGTCGAGCAGGCCCAGGCGGTCGAGGGGCGGCAGCGAACCGTCGCGGATCGCCGGCACCAGCTGCGCCAGCATCGCCGGCGGGTAACGCGTACGGTAATACCCCACCTTGAAATACATATTACCACTGTATTTTTAGCTATGAATGACAAACTCGAGTAATCAATAAGTCAGAATGAAATCATATAAACAGTTTCCAGATCCAATATTTCTAGAGGTTGCTGCAAGTCATTGTTGCGTTTCGATATATGGTAGAGGCATTTCACGTAAAACTGATCACTAAAAAAATTTGAAGTTTCCGATTTCAGTTATATTGGATTATGTTACACCTGTACACACTCAACACAAATACAAAATGTTTTTACAGTGGAAAGCCTAGTTCATGAGATATGTCTTTTAAGGCTCATAATTGGATTTCAAAAATAGTAAAAAAATCACGAAAAAATAGTGAAATATATTTTACTAAGTTGGGCATAATTAATTTTTAATTAAATGTAAGTAAAAAAGGCCCTATATTATGCTTTAGAAGTGAATTATGGTAGATTATAATAACATTATAATATAATCGTCGCAGGTGGAGATCTATAGTTTCTGTCTACCCCCATGGGAAACTGGCGTGATAGTATGTATGTATGTATAATATAATGGTTTCATATTTTTAGCCTCTTACATATACAAACTGGTTTTATAGAAATAATAATAATAGTCGGCAGACAAACACACATATTGTTTATCTCCAAATTAAAAGTTACGCTTGAGTTATGAGTGATATAAAACGGATTAACTCTGGGGCCGATCCCAGACCCCCAGAACATAGTAAATAACAGAAAATTTGTTTCCAAAATTTACCATATCAGGACTCGAACCCGGAGCCTCTGCGTTGTAGTGAGGTAGGCCGGCAAAGGCTTAGCCCACTCAATCATAGAGGCTGCTTTTAGTGATTTTTTAGATTTTTCACATTATTTTTGGTGATTTTGTTACTATTTTTGAAATTAAATTATGAGACTTAAAAAGCCACTAAACAAAGTGTGAAATGAAATGGTTTATATATTTTCATATACCCATTTAAACCTGAATAATGACCTTTGAAGTAGTACATACATACACCATGGATTCTCAAATCTTCAGACTCATATCTTATGAACTAGGCTTTCCATTGTAAAAATATTTTGTATTTGTGTTGAGGGTGTGTACAGGTATAACATACTCTATAACTGAAATCGGAAACTTGAACCTGTTTTGCCTGGTTGGTTTCACGTGAAATAGCATATATTGCAAAGTAGCAAATATTACTTAAACTGATTTTTTTAAATCATATCAATCAAAACTTTTGAAAACAAACTAATATTTTTAAATATAACAATATTAGCCTGAGGTATTTTTTTTATTTTTTATACTGTTTCCAAGTGTTTATTTTACTTTTGACTTTTACATGTCTATCATGTTTGATATTTTTTGCCAGTGAAGCCCACATGAAACAAATGTCGTAATTGTCATACTTTATTGTTGTGGGTGATGTAATAGTGATGTACTGTGACTCGTGTAACGCACAGACTAATAAACCATCGACACTATACATAAATAAATAGAGTGTATTCAAATTGAAAAAAAAATGGTTATACTTTAAAGAAAAATTATCATAAGTGCCATATTATTTTTCCGAATTATATACAATGATAATTTTACATTTATTTAACTTTTGACAACTAATTCAGGTAGATAAGTTAAATTGATTATAACTGATTGATAAATGAAGTCAATTTTTATAAATGAGTCGGTAACACATTAGGACATTACTAAATGATCCATCATTGAGATGTTAAAAGTAAAATAAATATGCAATAAAATGTTGATAAAAACTTAGTACTGTTTCTCTATATCAAGACTTAACAGAAATTAAAGATGCACAATGTAAGATTTAAGAGCTTTTTCAGAGTGGGCGCTGGTCATTCCTAGTATTCTTCTTCCATGGTTTTAATATAAAATTCAATTTCTTCTTGACATCAAAAAATTGTTTAATATTTTCTAAGAGCAAATATCTATCTATTAGTAATTTATTTTATATAATGAAATATTTGAATGCCTTGTTCGTAATGACTTAATGAACTATTGTCCTAGAAGTTGTGATATAAAAATGAATAAACAACTTTGAAATAAGACTTAATTTCTTTAAACTTACTTAATTGCATAAAATATCAGATGCAAATTATAGTGCCAATATATGACAAGACTTATTAATTAAATATTATTTATTGCAACTTACTGTTCCTGGATTAAGTTTGACCCATGAACCCTCGCCAACATCCTTTAGAACAACCTCTTGTGTTCTTTTTTCTAAAACTGTAGATAGTGCTACCTGCAAATATATAAAATAACTTTTAACTCCTTGCAAAATATTGTAATTTTTCTAAAATACTGTATTATCAGTATCAAATCAACTATAGATCTTTGACTGACACGAAGCAGTGCTACTTTCACAAAATAAATTTTCCCACACAAAGCACAATTTTTGTTTAAAAACAAAAATCCTACAAATATTATATATATTTTTCTAAAATAAATTTGCACTGTAAAATATCTCTCCCTGAAGTTTCCACTTCTTCTTTCTTCTAAAATACAGTAAAATTAATGTGAATGTTGGTTTAAATAGGTCAAAGTTAATATAATTGTTGTTAACAAGTATCAATAACAAACTAATCTTGATAAAAATATTGGGTAGCCTTGTTTGATAGCCCTGAAATAAAAAAATGATTACCTTTGAAGGCTGTTCCTGTGTAGATATTGTGATAGGAACCATCCACAGAGTATCGTCGCCTTTGCTGCCATTTGCACAGAATTTTTGCTGTGTTAATGTTAGAACTCGATCTGGACCTTTTTGCTCTGAACTCACCTAGACAATGTAATATTTCATGTAAGATGCAATTAAAATTATGCTATAAGCTTATATATTATACTTTAACTTGAAATGACTTTTCATTTGCTATGATCTAAGTTGAAAAGCTTAAGAAAATAGATAAAACCTTCCTACACTACACAATCTACTGTATTCAATATTTTGCTTGAAGCTGCTGGTATCTTTATTCAGAATATGCACAAATTCACATGAAACATTATCCAAATTAGAGTATGTAGGTTAATTAATAAGTCAGATCCCAGAAAAAATAGACATTTTTCAGCTGAAAAAAAAACTAATGTCTTTAGTTTGTGTTTTATAAGACAAGTCCCTGTAGTAGGCTGGAAAACCTGTATCATGAAGTGTTACAATTATAGACATAATTTACATGGTGTAGGAAACAAACTACCTGGACATAAAAGTTGTGTTTTCTGTAAGGGGGGACAAACCCACATACATAATAAGATTGATACAAGGAAACTATTTCAATTAAGCCAATTGTGTTATCCAATGATATTTCTGTTAGAATAAAGCTAAAAATTTATTTTAAAAGCATACCTCAACCATTGGGAAACCCATCTGTTTAGTCCAAGTTGACATAACAGCACCAACTGGCTTATTGGATGCCTCCTCTAGAGCAGCCCACAGGTCTTCTGTGAATGTGTTTTTGTACTGAAAAGTTTCAATTACATATTTCCATAAAATAACATTAGTTACTAACTTAAAATTAAGGAATAATCATCGGGCACTTAATCCAAAGACCATTACACATTATCCAGCACAAAATTCATGTTTATTTCTGGTCTCAAAACTTAAATTATTACAATAATTTAATTTAAGAAAGAGCTAAGAATAATTATTCAAAAAAATGAAGGTAATGTTACAAACGGACAGCCACTTAGAACCTTTGTTTTTATCTCTCACCTTTATTATAAGAGTTAACTGATTTAATTACTATGTTAAGTAAATAAGCCTGATAAGGCAGTGTAGATATTGCAGTTTACATTGAAGACAAATAAGTCAATAACAACTCAAGGATAAATACCTGATGCCTAGTGAGATAAATGTTCATTCCGTTGCGAAAATCATCATCTCCGATATACCTATGCAACATTCTTATTACTGATGCACCCTTATTATAAGAAATGTCATCAAAAATTTCATCTATCTCTGAAGGATGGCCCACAGGAACTTCTATTGGATGTGAATTCTCCAAACAGTCCAATTCCAATGCCCTGGAACCATGCATTTTATGATTTAAGTCTCTTTATTGTTCAGCTAAATATGTTGTTAACAATTATTTACAACATATACATACATATGCATATTTGGAATAAGTTCTGAAGTTTAGTAGTCTTATGCTGTTGCACACTGACATATAAATGACAGTTAAAATAAAATAATCACTGTTTATGCATAGGTACATTTTTAGCAATTATTTTATTTTAACCATTGGTTAAAAGTCGGTGCACTATAGCCTTAGTGTTGTCTTACTTAATGGCTTCAATTCAGTTCTCACCTTTAATTTCCAGCAAGATACATATGATAAACTTTTCATTATTTTAGCTTTGGTCTGTGTGTAATTGGGATGATGCTAAGTGGTATCTGTTCTATTACCCTTAACAAATGTATAATGTAAGCATTATTATATAGCTAAGCAGCTTGAGGACACATATGGTTTAATGATAAATATATATTATTTTATAATTGTTATATTGTAGTAGTCGCTTAGTGGCCAACAGATCTACATGTTATTGCAGTGGTATGTGTTCAAATCCTGACCAGGCATGCCCACAACATTTAACCAACAGTTAAAATAAAATAATTGATGTTTAGGAATATATTTTTAGCAATTATTTTATTTTAATCATTAGTTAAATATTATGCACACCAGCCTTAGGCAATGTTAATGACCTGATGTAATATATTTTTAAAATTTCCAGCTTTTGGTAACTTAGTAGTAGTTAGTGGTAGTGAAAGAAAACATTTTGAGGAAACATACACATCAAGATAACCATTCTAAGAAACTGGCCAATCGCCTTTGGACAAGAGTTGCAGGAAGTACAAGCCCAGCAGTGGAACATTTAAGAGTAATAATATTAATGTTCTTTTTTCTTTTTTTCTTGTCTACATTAGTTTACATTATCTGGATTATCTAAGAGAGGCTTTGACTGTTTATCTATAGAAATGTATTATTTCATCACTTTTATTGTTTATTTGTCACTCTTATCTTTAAATTTTAAACTGCCAGTGCCCTTTTAACCTTTGACTTATAGTTTAACATGAATACTATAAAACCTCATGACCACTTGTAGATGGTTAAATTTTCTTAATTATTGGTGTCCTGTGAAAGTAAACTGTAATTTGAATCAAATTATTAAAAAAAAAAGTTGGTCAGCTGGAAATATACAATCTCAGCCAATTATTCTCATATATGTTCTCTATTTATAACATACAACCAACAATGCTTTGTCATCAAACTCATTATTCTGGCCACAAACATTCCTATTGTTTGCACTGGAATGAATTTACACTTATTATTGGCTCCGTTCCAAAGAGCATTTATTGTTATTTTAACTTTTTTAATCACAAAAATTACTATTTAATAGTTCAAAGGAACCAGAAAGTCCATTTGAACCCAAATATCAACCTAAATGTAAAAAATAAAACCAGACAGATAAAGACATAAGTCTTCTGAATGTTGACTTATCAAAATGCTTACCTGATATAGTTTTCAGTAACAAACTGAGTCCAAATATCATATTCAGGGAATAGATGGTTAACACATAGAAACTCCACAAATGAAGCATATCCCTCGTTAAGCCAAAGGTGAGTCCACCATTCCATAGTGACTAAGTTACCAAACCACTGGTGAGCCAGTTCATGCCCCACAACTAATGCTATCCATTGTCGTCTTACAGCAGATGTGTGTTCTTCATCCACAAGAAGACATGTTTCTCTGTATGTAACAAGACCCCAATTCTCCATAGCACCGGCAGAAAAGTCAGCAATAGCTATCAAATCAATTTTAGGCAGAGGATAAGCTATGTCAAAGTATTCTTTGTAATAAGGGAGTACACGAGCTGCTACCTCCAAGGCAAACAAACCCTGTTTACTCTTACCAACAGGGGTATACACTCGCACTAACACACCATCTCTAGACTTCTTCTCAACAAAGTCATATTCACCAACAACTACAGCCACTAAATATGTGGACATAATGGGAGTTGTATCAAAATGAACAATTTTATTGTTACCAATACTTGTTTCTTCTTTAACTGGCATGTTGGAGAGTGCCACCTTGTCACTGGGTACTTGGAGTGTTATATCAAATGTAGCTTTGATCGCTGGTTCATCCCAGCATGGAAAGCAACGTCGAGCATCTGTAGCCTCAAACTGGGTAACAGCGGCAAAACGCTCTTCACCAGTTGGAGTTAGGTACTTACTGCGGTACAGACCCTTCATTTTATCATTAATCTCACCAGTGAAATCACAATGGAGTGTTGCCTCACCCTCAGTTAATAGTTTCTCAAATACAATAGTAGCAGTTTCTTCAGCTGTTGAAAGCCTGACTTCTTTGGGGAGAATTGAGGAATCAGACCCTCCATCATTGTAAACAAGTTTAACTTGGGTTAAGTCCAAATCTAAGGAATTCAACACTATTTCATTTGTAGGATTGGCAATCTGGAAGTAATAAATTCAAGGTATTAAATGAACTGTGGAAATTCGCACTGATGGTGATGAAACATATTTTCTCTTACCGATACTTTCACTGCCGTTTTTCCTTTGAAAGTGAATTTTTCCAGATTAGGAATTAATTCTAAATTGTAATGCTTTGGAATAACATGTTTGGGAAGGCGTTGAAACGATTTGCTTTCGGGCATTGTCACTTTTTCTTTCACGATAGTAAAATTAGGACACGCTATAGAGAAATACCGTAATGACCAAGTGACAGAGTAAACTCGCGCCCCAACGGCGCTGATATGAGCCCCCCTCGCACGTCTCAGTCCCCACTCCGAGTAACGGTATTCACTACGTATGAAACTGCGGTGGCGACGGAAAATCGAACGACCTTCTGCAGGAATTGTAAATGAATTACGTATGACGCGTAGTAACTGTAGCGTCATGGGAAACAGTTATTTACCGCCACTACGCTCGTAATCAGAGAAAGTTTCACTTTCTTTGAAGCATTAATGCATGTGGTTATGTGATGACATTTTACGGATGGAAATGATGGAATGGGGTGACACATTGACAATCTGTGACAAAGATGACATAACAAAAATTTGAAATGAGATGTGTCTGCATCTGGCACATATTTTTTAATACAAAAAATCAAAAAAAATTGCATCGTGTTCTCCAACATTTATATAGTATATTTCAGTTGTTTTTTAATGTACTGACACGGCATTTATAGAATTTTTTAATATTATAATATTCACAAAATAAGAAGCCCAATTTGACAGTTCTCATTAAAAAATATTTAAGGATTGAAACCTCCAAATAGGGATATTCATTTAACATTGATATATCGAATTTATTCCATGTTTACGGTGCGATATATCGAATTAACTCGATGTTTTGACAAATGTTTATTGTATTCGATTTACCGATATATTTATAGAAATATCGAATAATTGCTATTTTTGTTTTTTGTCGAATCTATTAAGAAACTAAATAATTTTAACACTACTTGATGACTTCAATTTTAATAAGGTTAATTAAGATAGTGACATCTGTGAGTGATCAGCTTAATAACCTCCAAATCGTTAACCAAGTTAACTGATTATCACGACAAATCGATCAAAACTTATACGACTTTGTGTTTGATTGATTTAATTTAAGTTATTTACTTTTTATGTCACACATATACCTCATAAATTTGATATGGAGCGCGAAAGTTTTGTCTTACATCGGGCTATGCGTACCGCATGCATTTGTCACGCATCGCAATTTATTTTATTAATTTTTTTATTATTTTACATATATTACATATATTTATCCAATCATTTTTGTTTTCAATACATGCATATACACATGTAGAATTATGTAATATGGTTTTAGTATAAATACATAAATAATAATCAGAGGTTTTGAAAAGTTTTTCCTAACTCGAATTGAGCTAATGAAATGCAACAACCTTTTGATAGCAACACTAAAATTAAAAGTAAGACGCTTTAGAACGCAATTGTTTTTGGGATTCCGCCATTGATTAATACGACATTACAGAATTAATGAAAATGTAATGTTATTTCGTTATTTGGAGGAAAATAATAATCGAAATATTAGGTTGGGAAAAAGTTTATTCGCATTTTATATAAAAATTCAAAAGGTTTTCTTGTAAAGTTTATTTACATTTGACTAAAATATGTAGGTGCCATTTTGTTGTATAACTTTTTGCCATCTTGTTGGTAGGGACGGGATCTCATTGCTATAAAATTTTTGGGGCTTTTGATCAAAAAACTGCGACAAGTGGTTTTAGTAGTCCTCTCGTGATGTTAACCTGACACTGCCTAAGGAATTCTGCAGAGACCGAAACAGGTGAAAATCTGAAGGTGCAAGGTCAGGACTATACGGCGGATGCATTAACACCTCCCAGCCAAACCCTTGTAATTTTTACTGAGTGGCTAAAGATGTGAGGTCTAGAATTATCATGATGAAAAACCACACCCCTTCTGTTGATTAATTCCGGTCGCTTTCTCTCAACTTTTTGCTTTAATCTCATCAGTTGTCCGCAGTACAGTTCAGAATCGATGGTCCTGCCTGGCAGTAACAGTTCAAAATGAATAATGCCCTTCCAATCCCACCATACACACATCATCACCATGTTGCGAGTTAACCCGGGTTTCGCCACAGTCTGAAACCTGACCGGCCTTTGACCACGATCTTTTTCGCACGTTCTTGTGGTACGTGATCCATTTTTCATCAGCTTCTTCAAAAATGGTTTGGTTTCATTACGTCGTAATAAAGAATCGCAAATGAGTACACTGTTCATTAGGGTTCTTTCAGTGAGCTCATGAGGCACCCAAATATCGAGCTTTTTTGTGTACCCAGCTTTTTTCAAATGGGCCAAAACCATTTTGTGGTCAATTCCCAGTTCTCCAGCTACATCGTAACTACTAATATGCCGATCTTGCTCCACTTTTTCAAAAATGGCATCAATTTTGTCCGTAACAGGGCGACCAGAGCGACGTGCATGTTTGATATCAAAATTTCCGGATTAAAAACGCTTAAACCAAATTTGTGCTACTGTCACAGATACTGCTTTAGGTCCATAAACATCACAATATTTTTTCGCGGCTTGTGTTGCATTTTTACCTTTTTTATAGTAAAATTTTAAAATGTATAGAATTTCTTTATTAGATTCACTCATTTTAACAATAAGAAAAACAAATGTAAATCACACATTTTCCTAATTGGGATTTGGAATTGTCTTCTTTAAAATTAAAACTTTTGAATGATACGAAAACCAGCCAGATACAAATGGTATAGCCAAAGAGATCTTATTACAAGTTCATACATCTATATGCGAAAAGACTTTTTCCCCAACCTATTATGTTACATAACATTATATAATGCCCCAGTAAAAAAAACTGTCTATATTATCACCTAAATAAATTAATTGTTATTAGATTTCAGTTTTGTTGATATTATGTAAAATTACGTTCTATTGAATTTCTTATGTGTCAAATCAGGCTTCTATTTTGTGATTATTATAAAGATGTTATTTTCTCGTTAGAACTTGAAAATGTATCCTAACCTTCTTAACGTCTAAAACGAGAACTAACAATAATTTTCTACTTTATTTTGTCACCGTGTAATTCTTCTTATGACCAATTATCGTTGCTTAAAAAATATATTTATAGAAATATATTACGAGTTGCAATTAATTCGTAGCGTTTTACAAAAGATGGCGTAGATGGTACAGTATTCCGTTCGTACCAATACCAATGCCAATATTTATTGTGAAGTAGCTGTTATTAGACGTAGTCGCCATTATTATTATTTAACGTAAACAACAATACTTCGTAATTCATTAAAAATGTCAACATTTGTGCCGGATAAAATATTTTGCGGGTAGTTCTGCTCCGTCATTAAATTATGACTGATACTGCTGCTGAAAGTCATTGGATTTTAGTGGACTTTTATGGTGAACATGCTCTAGCTAAACAAACGCATAGAAAGTGGTTTGTACGTTTCAAAAGTGATCCAGGAGAAAAAGAAACGACCTGGACTTAAGAAGCATTGTGATTTGAAACGAAAAAGCGACACTAAAAAGAGGTGAACATATAAATCTGTAGGACTGAGCCTGCGTGAGAATGAGATAGAATACATGATTTTTATTATTATCAAATTCTAAGCATGCCGTGTCTGTACATTGAAGCTATAAAAAAAAAACAACTGGAATAGACAAGGGCTACGTTTCATTAGAGACTCACAACGACCACGTTCACGACCGCGATTTTTCCCGTTCCATTTGCTTACCGGCGTTACAATCGTAAACTCAAGTGGAACGGTTATTCGACCCATCTCTTGACATGAGTCGTTGTGAGCGTTGTGATCGGAAATGATGATGTCATTGGTGACGTTCTCGCATGACCACAACGACCGCGGTCGCCATGTGGAACGACTAATGGATCATTTGGGCGTTCTGAGCTACATTTGGAACGCGCTGTATTATATTAATGGACTCTGTGGTACTCGAGCTGCTATTAATTCTGTGGGAGTTTTTGGCGGGAACTGAAAGAGGACGCTGTTGAGTGCAGTGTTATTTTCTAAAAATGTGTAAAATTACCCTAAAATGAATAATAGTTGTAGGATATTGATAGTTTTTGAGTGTAATTATGTTTTTTTGTAAGAAATGTGCACTGTATAGCCAAATGTGGCCTTTCGAGTTTTCACAACGACGTCTGGCTTAAAAACCAGTTATCAAGCCATAAATATTAAAATAAATTTTTTTGTGGAGTTTTTGGCGGGAACTGAAAGAGAAGTTGTGCTGTGCAGTTTTATTTTCTAAAGATGTGTACAATTACTCTACAATGAATAATAGTTGTAGGATATTGATAGTGTTTGAGTAGTAATTATGTGTTTTTGTGAGAAATGTGAACTTTATAGTCAAATGTGGCCTTTTGAGGTGTTACAAGAACTCCGTTGAATGGCTTCAGTTGATAACCTACAGCTCAGTTAAGCTATACATAGGCTTAAGAAAATGAAGAAACTATATTAAAATTTAAGATCTGGTTTATAGGCCTAGCCGCCAAGCCATAAACCTAAATAAATAATAAATTAATTCTGACTTCTGTGTTGCCTTTACAAGAAAAATCATTAGTTCACAAAACATTTATTTTCATCTTTATTTTGACAGTTTATGTTAAATTAACTATTAACTATATCCTGACTGCCAAGCCATAATCTATAAATAAGAAAAAATAACCTCACATTGTTAATAAAGTTTTAATTTCAAATAAAAACACGTTAAAACGATTAAAAAATTGTTACAACGTAAAATTCCAAAGCTTCCTTAGTGATATTGTAACTATTTGCTTATCAAGAATAACTATGGACTTCCTTGAAGCTACTCCAGTTCTTTTTAAGGAAATTACACCAAATCCAAGTATACCGGAAAAGTGGAAAGAAGTTATTCTAAATACGGGTATTTTTTTATTTTTAGTATCACTTTCCGTTAATTGGTATGTTCGCGTCTTAGTAGCCTTTTTAACAGCAATATCTCTACCTCACTCAGCATTTGGTGCTCTTTAATATAAATTGCTTTTTTATCCAGATCAGAAAAACGATTAGGTTTTTAGATAAATAAAAATAATGCTCGTTTGAAAATTTTGAGGAGATTACAACTTTCATACTTCTGAAAATAAAACCAGAATAAATATAATTAAAATTATTAACTTGTTATTACATTTGATTTTTTTGTTGATCAATAAAAAATCAAATATAAGGTTAAACTTGATTAGTGGTCACAGAATTTTAAGTAGGGGGAGGAGGAGAGGAGTACTGCTCCCTTCTGCAACCCCCGTGTCTAGGAAACATGTTCTTGAGATATTAATTCTTTTCATTTGTTCATTTCGTTGTATTGCGGCGGTGGTGACCAGTCTCTACTGGCACTCGTTGGCCACTGCCGTGCTCGCGTCTTTCGACTAAAATCTACAAGCCTAGCGAGTGTGCCATGGCAGTGGTCAGCGATTTGTAACCATTGTTGCAATATACAAGCAAAAAAATCTGTTTTTTTATTTAAAAATCAATAAACTAATTCAAAACTTGTTTACTAGTCTAGTCTAGTTAGTGTCAAAAACAGTTTTAGCAATTACATATTAAGCGTAAGTGTATTTCTAAACACAAATCACACTTTGTTATCAACAAAAGTGGCATAACCTTGTTTATTGAATGTGTTTTTGTTTTTCCCATTATTCATTCAAAACTTGTTGGTGGACCTTAAAAATGTGTTTTCTAGCCCAGATAACAGATTTAGTGTCTATATATAAGGCATATGTATACCCTTAAATTGAGTTTATCCTTTTCCCTTCATCTCATGTCACTGTGTGTTAAAGTGCAGCCAAAAGATTTATATCAAACTTATTTTGGTTACTATGTACTTGTGTCGGTAAATCTATAGATATTTGATGCATGAATTTTAAGTAGCGAGCGAGGTGGTGGAATGGGAGGGAGGAAAGCATACTTACCCTCACTACAACCCCTATGATCGTGAGATCTTCATTTCTTTTTTTAAACATAACCTCATTTTTTATTCTCTAATATTGCATTTATAAAATTGAACAATCCTTTTAAAGTCAAAAAGAAAGCCAGTAATTAACAGAAAAAGAACCAAAAAACAGCATATGTCATCAAAAAATGAAGAAAACACAATAGAGCACATTCACATACACTACAAGAATGACCATGCAAATATTCAAAATGGCGGCCAATAAAGACGAAATTATAAATTGTGTATATAGAATAAATAGTAAATGGTTAACAGTCGGTTCTGGCACTTGCCGGCCGCTGCAGCACACTTGCTTCACTCACTCACCTTCTGCACTTTGGTCTGAAGCTTACCTAACCAAACCTAAATCACTGTTCTAGTCACGACCTTTCACCACCCATTATAATAATGTTAGTGAAAAAATGTGTGAAGTTATGTTTACCAAAAATAAATATTTTAGAACTCTGGATGCTGGGGGTTGCAGAAAGGGTAAGTATACCTGCCCTACTCACTATTTAAAATTTGTGCACTGGATATCTGAGTAACAGCCCTTGTGTCTTCTTCATTACTGACACAAACAACTAGAAAAATAAAATTGTAAATAAGTACTGTTAAGATTTTATAAACATGCCATGTAACTAGTTCAGAGAGATATGGATATATTATTGTAAACCAAATAGATTATTTAAACAAGGTCTATTTAAAGGTACCATTTAACAGTTACAATTTACAATTTGTTAAATTTTTAACAAATATATATTGTAACTGTTAAACTATTTCCTAATTGCAGGTGGAACACATAGTACTCTTCAGGATATAAAATTACCTCAAAAAGGTGGTGGATACTGGTACAATGATTCTAAGAAGTCCTATACTAGAAATAGGTTTATATATTGGTAATTACAACTATATAATTTTACTTTTTTAAATAAATGTATATTTGCTTTGACTTGGCCACTGATACCGAAACACAAGTCAAAGTCGTTATGGCATACTCTAGACCAGGGGTAGTAGCCATCTAATCAGGAAAATGAACTGCCACCTGGCTGTGGGTTGTTTTGTCACCTCTTATGATAGACCACCTGGCGGCAGGAATTAGTATTCCTTTTCCGTTCCTACATGGAGAGAAAGGATAACTATAATAATTATAAGAACATTCTAATGGCCCCTCTGTATGGTTATTATTCTTGTATTAATTTTAGGACACAGAAGTTTTATGTGTTCTTTACTTGACAATTCTTTTAGGGTTCCATAGGTGTTTTGGAAAAAATAGAAACTATGAATATATCATATCTGTCTGTCCATTGGTCTGTGTATGTCATTAGCTAATTGATAATTTTCACTGTACAGAAAACGGTTCCACATACAAAATAATAATCACATTTAAAATGCTATTCTATAAGATACATAGGTTATTACACTAATGAAACAGCAACTCAGGTGTGTTTATTTTTCTAAATCAGCCGATTTGATTCCTGCCAAGGGTAATTGATTTTAAAATAGTGTAATGATACCATTTTAGTTTTCGTCTAAATCTGCCTCTAAGACTTCTTTGAGTGTTTTTCGCTATCTAGCATAGTTTAGGATTTGGCCCTGAAGGCCCACTTGAAAAATTCAATCTGTATATATATATATATGATGGGTCGGCCAATAGACGAACGTAAAGAGGCTCTATTCGCCACACACATATATATATATATATGTATATACAGTTGTGGTCATATAATTAAGAACGATTTGAAGTTCTAGTCGTTTTTTTATTAAAAATCGTGTCATACACAGAGATGTGTACCTTCTGAGAAGCAACTAGTTATGTTGTAAAATAGCCACATTAATAGAGCAATGTGGCTTAGGAATAAAGAATAAAATCACAAACTACTTTTTTTCTCATTTTATTTATTTTACCAAAGTAACACATTCAAATAGTACTGAAGCTGGACAAATAAATAATTAAGAACGATTTATTAAACTGCTCGGGAATCGTTTTGTATGACACTCACATTTAAAAAATCACAATAATATGTAGCGCGAGAAATTAAAAAAGAAATTTAATACATTTTTAAGTAAAATTAATAGTTAAGAGGCTATGTAGACCTGATTCAAATCGGTGTTTCAGAAAATCAACCCCGCACGGCCGATATTTACTTCGATGGAACAGCGCGTAATAAAACTTCGAGCGTGGCGAAATATTGCAACTGAACATACCTACGCGCACCGCGTCCATACCAACTTGATTCAGTTTATTTCATTCTAAGGCTGACGAGCACGAGAGCGAGACAAAATGTCCTACAGTGAGACAGATCGTTTATATGCTTAATGGGTACTGAAATTTTGACTTAACTTTCTAAGCGTCTTTAGCTCAACGGTTTACAGAGCGCAATAGTAACTAGGAGGTTCTGGGTTCGAATGCTCCTCGGGCTGTACGTTTCTTTTTATTTTTCAAATATTTTTTAGACAGGTAAACTTTATTAAAATGATGTAATTGTATTATGGAACAACAATGAATCCATATATAGGTATATATTAATATAAATGCGAAAGTAACTCTGTCTGTCTGTTCCGTTTTCACAGAAAAACTATATATATATTCGACGCCGAGAATGAACATAGGATGCATTTTATCCCGGAAAATGGGATAGTTTCCGGGATAAAAATGTATTTGTCTTTCTGTTTGTTCTGCTTTTACGGAATAAACTATTACACTGATTTGGCTGAAATGCGGTATATATGTAATTTAATAATGACGGTGGACAAGGGATACTTTTCATCCCCGATAATGGTATAGATGTATGTAAAGGTTATCTCAGAAAGTAGAACAGGTTTTTTTTATGATTTACCATTACGGTCATTTCGGCCATTTGGGCCATTTCCGCCATTTCGGTCATTTCAGCCACTTCAGCCATTTTGGCCATTTGGGCCATTTCAGCCATTTCGGTCAATTCGGCCATTTGGGCCATTTCAGCATTTTTAGTCATTTCGGTCATTTCATTTCATCATTTAGGCCCGTTCGGCCAAATATATTTTCATCCCGGAAACTCTCATTTTTCGGGATGAAAAGTATCTCTTGGCCACTCTCGGTATTAAAATTACATATGTACCCAGTTTCAGTCAAATCGCGGTTCAATAGTCTTTCCATAAAAGGATAAAAAAACAGAGACAAATATACTTTTGGTTTTTTTTCGCGGAACCCTAAAAACGTAGCCTAAATTACTTCTTATAACATCAGCTATCTGCCAATGAAAATTACGTCAAAATCGATCCAGCTGTTTCAGAGATTAGCCGGAACATTCAGACAGACAGACAAAAATTATAAAAATAGCATTTTCGAAATCTCTTGGTCCGATTTTTAGTTTTCATTTTGAGATTACAAACAGGCAGTTCACTTTTATTTATCTGTATAGATAAGAACTATAAAATAATAATAATAGATAAAACATAATAGGGCTAAATAAAAAAATAGTTAGAAAAGGAAAATGGAGCGAGCACTCTAACTTGAACTATGAACTCTGATCTTCATAATTCTAATTGGACCTACTTATGCAAAACAGAACCAATCCACAAACATGCTAAAATTGAGTTAAGGATGCAGAAGGCTTTCAAAATGCACCTTCTATCGACTCAATAAGAATCATAACGATCTGACTACATTTACAGAATAAAACATTTTTATCACAAAGTAGCTAACCCACAAAACACCAAGAGTATAATAAACTAACAAGATCCATGGATTTGGATTACCATGGGTCATGACCCATGGTAATCCAAAAACCTAAAAGGTTTAAAATTTTTATTTTTTCATAAAGGATCAGACTGCATAGTTCCTTGTATTATTTTTAATTTTTATCTACCATACCGGTTGGTTCTTGTTTGCGTATTGAAAATCAAATAATCCAATATTTTCACAAAGACTCATATTACTTGGTTTCTTGTTGAAATAATTATTTTTATAACATCTAAGTAATTCATGTCCTTTGAATCTGTGTTGTTAAATAAATTTCTTGATATAATTATTTATCTAGTCAATGATAGCTACACAGGCTGTGGGATTTATTACTTTTTTAATTTAATTTATTTTGTCTCAAAAGACATACATCTTGTAGACTATTTATTGTATGTGGAATTTCTTTTACCAACTAAACTAAATAAATAAAAACTACTAAACTGAATAATAACTACTAAAGTAAATTAAAACAAAAACTTTTACCAACTGATTTGGTAACTAACTAATATTGGCGATTGCAACGGCAATATTACGTGAAAAATCGGCATCACAGAACGGAACGCTGTTGTTTCTGTGATGTGACTTCTTTGGCAAATAAAATTAATACCTACTATTTTATGTCCAACCACGAAGAGAGTGAATACAAGAATACAGAATATGATATCTAGCTGTCTGAATCAGTCTGATAATGAAGATAATGACAGACAAGGTATGTAAATCTTATTTTGAGGTTACAAAAGTTTTAAGTTGTTTCATAAAACTTTTTCTCATTTTTTTAATAGTACAATTAAACATTTATTTATAGAACATGAAGTTTATAATAGTTTTAACATAACATAATTAACATCCTTAATTAGAAATCAATTTTCATATCAAAAATCAGTATATAATAATAATAATAATCGGCAGACAAACACACACTATATCCCCAAATTAAGCAAGTTACGCTTATGTTATGGGTAATATACAACGGACCACTCTGGGGCCGATCCCAGACACCCAGACCATAGTAAATAATGGAGAAAATACGTTTCCGAAATTTACTATACCAGGAATCGAACGCGGAGCCTCTGCGTTGCAGTGAGGTAAGCCGGCAAAGGCTTAGCCCGCTCAACCACAGAGGCCGTCATATAATTTTAAAAAGTTTTTAAATTTTGAAAATTATTAGTTTTCTGATTGTTTTTTTTTTAAATTAATATTGTTATGAAAAACTATATAATTAAAAGAAATATCTCTTTTTTTAAAGAAATATAAATAAATAAATGAGTTATTCTTTTATTTTTCCATCAAACTATGCCAACGTAATAACAAGGGACCAACCCACACACAAATAATTTTACTAAAAAGAACCATCGAGGTTTTTGTTTGATTATTATGTAATTTGAAATTATTTACATTAAAATTGTACTTGAATATATAGGACAAAATATAATATACAATATTCTAAATTTTTTTCCAAAAATATAGACACATTTTTTTGTATGCAAAATTTTAATAAAAACAGCTTTTTCTCAAAACTGTTAGTATGTGGGTTGGTTCCATTTTGCATAAGTAGGTCCAATTATCCACGTGTCTACATCATTTCTATTGAGAAACATAGATGGCGCTTTCGAATTTTAATGTTACCGGTAAGATTGATTTAAATACATTTTATTGTCAATAGTAGAAAAGTCCAGATGAAATGAAATATAAAAATATAGTAAAGTATTTTGATTGCATTTTATAAAATTATTTAAGAAGAGAAAAGACCATTTTATCAACTTTGATATAAGAATAAAAAATTCTACTAGATCAAGTAAAGCTAGTAGGGTTCGAATCCACACAGACTATGATTTAGACCAGTCCTCTACCGTATAGGCCAAATAAGTATAGCTCAATCGGCTCGAAATTCTGGTTATTATTGCTCCTTCATTTATTTAAAATTTAATTTCGAATAGCACGCTCGAGCAAAGCGACGCGTGTACACAACACCAAGCCCTCGGGCGTATTGATAAATTCCATACATTGGGACCGGCAAGCGTGATTTTTGAAGTCATTTATAATAAAATAATTAATTACTTGCAAATTCTCTAAGTAACCGAATAAAAAAAACTATAATGATTATATTTCTTATAATATCTAATGTTACTGTTATTTATTTTAGCGATGTACGATTAACAGTAATAACAATACACAAGATTGAAGAACACGCTTAGAGGTTACTTTGCAATTATTTTCTATCGAGAAAATTGATCAAAAATGCATTTTGAGTACATGGGTTACCTCAGAAATATGATCAAGATTGACATATATTTTTTTCACCGCAATAAAGTATGTATAATTACTGTAACAAGGGTTGAGAAATCGATCAAAAAACGCTTTTTGTCTGTTGTCTCGCTGTTAATAGCATATCCACGGCTTTTAATTACTGTTTTACACCGGCGAGGCATTGACTCTATTAATTTTTGACATTTCGCAAGAGAAATAGAGTTCCATTCTTCTAAAAAAACGTCGTACAGCTCTCTTAAATTCCCACACTGTGTATTTGAAACCTTTTTCTTTACTTCGAACCATAGATTCTCTATTGGTTTTAGATCTGGGCTGTTAGCTGGCTAGTTTAAGACAGAAACTGATTGCGCTGTCAGAAATTCCTTTACGGTGCGTGCAGTGTGTTTTGGATCATTGTCACGCTGGAATGTCCAAATAACCGGTAGAACGTCTTCAACATAAGGTAACATTGTTTCTTCCAGTATATTTTTGTATTGGAACTGATCCATGTTACCTTCTATCAACTTTACAAGTCCAACACCATGTCCAGAAAAGCACCCTCAAATTTTCACATTTCCACCACCGTGCTTTAATGTAACTTTCGTGTACTTAGGATCGAATGCTGTATTCGGGGGACGTCGTACATATCGTTTTCCATCAGAATATACTCTGTTTATTTTCGTCTCGTCAGAAAAAAGTACATTTTTCCACTGTCGCACAGTCCAGTTTTCATACTTTCTCGCAAATGCAAGCCGGGCTTGCCTGTGGCAAAGTTTCAACATGGATACCTTTTTTACTATCCTACCGTGCAATTTTTCTTCTACCAAACGTCTTCGAATGGTGCGTGCTGAGATTGGTGAAGGATTGTTTTCACCGAAATATTCTTTTCTCAGCTCATTGGACCCTTTAAAAGGATTTTGTTTTGCCATACGAACGATGTTTCGGTCATCTCGAGGAGTTGTTTTTCTCTGTTTAGGTACACGTGGAACCTTCGAAGTATTTTGATAGGTAGCAAAATGCTTTACAGCGTGGAAAACCATCGTTTTTGAACATTGCAGATGGTCGGCTATCTTTTTATAAGACCAATTCTTCCGGCGAAGTTTTATTATTACTTCCCTTGTAGATTTATCACAACTTTTATTTTTTCCCACTGTTTTTTCATAAGAAGCAATCACTTTTAATCTTTTACAGCACTAAATGGCGCCAAAATTATACAAACAGTAACAAATCGACTGCGTGTTCTCTATTTAAATTTGAATAAAGGTATAAACTATTTAGCGTTCTTAATTACGTGACCAGCCAGTAAATAGGAATACTATGTTTAGAGTAGAGTAGTGTAAAAAGTTTGTCTATTTATTTTTAGTTAATCATATCAATGAATATCTGTACTTATCAATGAATACAGCGGTATTATAGAAAAGTTTTACGATATCGAGAGAAATAAAAAAATTGCATGCAATTAGTATTGCGTCTTAGTTTGAAAAAAATCTTCACTTTAAATCAGCGTTCTTAATTATATGACCACCACTGTATATATATATATAACTAAAGTTTACCTCTAGTACGTACCTCTTGTTTAAAGAGCAACCGTTATACAGGTTACATTGTACAAATCTTCTATGTTAATGCTATTTGCACACGTAAGATTGACTGCATTTTGTATCGCAAACTATCCCTTCTGGCATGAAAAGTATTTATGTCCATTTTTGGTATTAAAACTAATTATTATATATTAATAATATTAAAACCGTACCAGTATTCGTAGTATTTTTCCGTGAAAGCTTAACGGAAAGACACATCGAGTTACTATCGCTTTTTTTTATAGACGATGAATTTTTATATCTATAAACTTGAGAAATTATTGGTTTCATACAAACTTTCATCCTCTATTTCAAACCATTCTAGTTTTATTTATCTATCCCCCGTCTATGAAAACTACATAAATGACAAAAATGACAATAATGACAAATCGGGCAAATGTGGAAAATGGGGCAAATCGGAAAAATCGGACATCTGACAAATCGGACAAATGTGATAACTCGGACAAATCGGACAAATCTGACAACTCGTACAAATCGGCCAAATCGGACAACTCGCACAACTCTGACAAATCGGGCAAATCGGACAAAGATGACCAAAATGGAAAATCACAAAAACCTATCCTGCTTTTTGGGATAACCTTTACATAAATCAATCCCAAAATCTATCCCATTATCCGAGATAAAAGGTATCCCTTGTCCTCCCTCGGTATTAAAATTACATGTATACCGATTTTCAACTAAATCGGTCCAGTAGATTTTCGGTAAAAGCATAATAAACAGAAAGACAAACATATTTTTATCCCGGAAAATATCCCATTTTTCGGGATTAAAAGTATCCTATGTTCATTCTCGGCATTGAATATATATATATATACTGAGTTTCAGCCAAATCGGTGCAGTAGTTTTTCCGTGAAAACAGAACAGACAGACAGACAGACAGAGTTACTTTAGCATTTATAATATTAATAGGGATAATAGGGATTAGGAATGTAGGAAAGCGTTGACTTTGACATATCAACTGATGTACGAAATTGTACAGTTTAAAACAAAAATTAAATATAGTTAAATAATGTTACCTTGCAAAATTATATTTTACCGACGGTTGTCTGTAATAGTAACTGATTGATTTTGAAGCTACCAATAACCGACGTTTGAGAGGGCTATACGAGCGTTTCACAAGCTTATTGACAGTTAGAAATACTGTCGGTTATTTCCCTCCCAAGCGTTTTGCTAACGCAACGTAGTTGTGGTCGTAGTACACGCAACTTAATTCAATGGGTTAAGGTATAAGCACAAAATAAATACATTTTCAAAAGAAGAGACCTTTTGGGATATATGATTGTCATTAAAAATCAAGACTACAATCAATCTGCTTTAAAAATACTTACAATTACAGAGCCATTTTATATGAATGTTGCATGAACAAAACGCAGAAATGTAAACAACATACAAACTTTTTAAATCATGATTGTTCCAATGTCATTGGATTTGTTGCAAAAAAAAGATGAAACAGTGTTGTCACTTCAGAAATTTTTCGCTAGTGATTTGAGGTATTCGATCGCATTTTTTAAAAATTAAGTTAAGGTTAAAAACAACGGGTTTTTGGGTTCCAGAGTCAAATGACATAAACTTTGTCCGATTTTTTGTTTTCATTCAACTATTTTAGGGAACGTTTTGTAACGCGACCGTTTCACACAGATGTAGCCATGGATTTAATGTGTTATTTGAAGCGATGTTGTAATTTATTGTTAATAACGTTAAATATTGACAGTTAGTATGTACTAATACGTTATCTATTAATAATGTTATATTTATTCACAGTGTTATTTTTAACGCTATATTGAAGACGCATTAGGTCACAATCGATAACTATAACGTTATCGTAGGTGAAGCTCAAGAATAACAAAAAACTGTAGTCTAATTAATGACTTTGGAACCTTTGACCTTATTATTAGAAAGGGGGCATTAACCATATAAGTTTTATCTGTGCTGGCAACAACTAAGAAATGAGAACTTTGTTATTGTTTTAAATATTTGTCGACGAAAATTACGAACATTACGAAAATGATGATGACAACCAAAGTGATTAAAATAACGAAAACTATGAAAATAACCAAACTGACGAAAATGACCAAACTGACATAAATTATGAAAATGACGAAAGTGACGAAAATTACCAAAATTACCAAAACGACCAAATTGTCAAAAATGACATCACAAAAAAAACAAAACCTATCCTGCTTTCTGGGATAACCTTTACGCAAATCTATTCCAAACTCTTTTCCCGAATGAAAAGTATCCTATATCCGTCCTACATATTGAACTTACATATATACCAAACTACACCCAAATCGCTTCAATAGTTTTCCGTGAAAACATTACAGGCAAACAGAAAAATATACTTTTATCGCGGAAACTATCCTATATTTTTTGATAAAAGTATGCAATGTTCATCCTCGGCATCAAAAAAGCATATATACTGAGTCACAACCAAATCGGTCTAGTAGTTTTCCGTGAAAGGGTAACAGACAGGGGACAGAAACACGGACAAAGTTACTTTCGCATTTATAATATTAATAGAGATGAATAGTAAAGCAATACTTGAATTGGAATTAGAACTGTTAAAGATAGAAATAGTAAATTTGAAAGATATAAATAAATAAGAGTTAAATCCAAGTCAAAAGAAGAAGTAAAAAATTTAGTTTAATTTAAGAATTTAAAATCACGTCTTAATAACGACAAAAAACCGGCAACCGGCCAAAATCGGGTAGTAAAAAAATTCCTACGAATAGTAGTGTTGACAACCAACGGTTATAATATACAAACACTTCATCTGTCGTTTCCATACAAAAAGTCTACCGATCGGTTAGAAAATCCCTCCCATCGGTAGTTGGTACTTTCATGAGTAACTAGCTACGGACAGTTTATTATAGAAACATCAGTGGAGTTACCAGGCGGTAATATTCTAACCGTCGGTATCAAAAATGAATCGTTTTTGCAATATTGAAACCGGGCATAAATTGACAAACTTTTCGATATTATTTAATTTTGTTTGTCTCAAAAGTGTATGAATACCAATATGGAATGGATATCCATCAATGTTATCCTTGTCCCCGTTACCCGCACCATCATCACTGTTTGGTGATTTTGGTTTCAAACAAAATTGACAATAAATTGCATCTATTGAAGATGATCTGTGAGCAGTACCCATGCCAGGCAAGCCACTCCTAAAAGCTTGGTTGGCCCCAGGTTGAGTATAGCAGCTTTAGACTATGATAATCATACCTATTTTGTTTTAGGAGAACAACGTCAGATGCAATTGAATTGTCAGAAGCATCTCTGGATATTAACTTGACAGGGGCTAATTTGAGATGTAAAGTTGCACCCGGCACACCTCCACTAAGCACTATAACAGTGTATGAACGTGCTGCAGCCCACAAGGTTGTTATATTAGCTGCAACAGTTTCTTCAGTACATAGATTAATATTTCCTCATCCAATAGTTTTGGATAAAAAGGTGAGACATATTTTTATTGTAGTCTAAACCAAAGTTCTTCTTTGTTTTTTAACATATTTTGCACGATTTGTAGATCTAACCTCTAACCTCAGTATCAAGTATTCATGAATATTAAAGTTTAAAAATATATATTTACTAGCTGACCTGGCAAACGTTGTTTTGCCATTTAAATTATTTCTAGTAATAATTTTAAGTAAGTTAAATTATTAAAGTACTAATATCGCTATTAAAAAATAGGGGTTGATCGTAGAAGGGTGAAAATTTTAAATTGTATGTATTTTTAAATGCTAAATCATAATAAGATACAAATAAGAAATTTTCAAAAGAATAAAAAAAATATTTAGGGGTGGGTCACCCTTATCATTTAGGGGTATGAAAAATAGATGTTGGCCTACCTTCTCAGATCTACCCGATACGCACACAAAATTTCATACAAATCGGTTCAGCCGTTTCGGAGGAGTTTGGTAACAAACACCGCGACACGAGAATTTTATATATTAGGTTGGGGAAAAAGTTTCTTCGCATTTTATATAAAAAGTCAAAAGGTTTTTTTATAAAGTTTATTTACATATGACTAAAGTATGTAGGTGCCATTTTGTTGGATAACTTTTTTGCCATCTTGTAGGTAGGGACGTGATCCCATTGCTATAAAAATTTTGGGGCTTCTGATCAAAAAACTGCGACAAGTGGTTTTGGCAGTCCTCTCGTGATGTTAACCTGACACTGCCTAAAGAATTCTGCAGAGACCGAAACAGGTGAAAATCTGAAGGTGCAAGGTCAGGACTATACGGCGGATGCATTAACACCTCCCAGCCAAATTCTCGTAATTTTTGCTGAGTGGCTAAAGATGTGTGAGGTCTAGCGTTATCATGGTGAAAAACCACACCCCTTCTGTTGATTAATTCCGGCCGCTTTCTCTCAACTTTTTGCTTTAATCTCATCAGTTGTTCGCAGTACAGTTCAGAATCGATGGTCCTGCCTCGCGGTAACAGCTCATAATGAATAATGCCCTCCCAATCCCACCATACACACAGCATCACCTTGCTGCGAGGTAACCCGAGTTTCGCCACAGTCTGTGAAGCCTGACCGGCCTTTGACCACGATCTATTTCGCACGTTCTTGTCGTACGTGATCCACTTTTCATCACCAGTTATCAGCTTCTTCAAAAATTCGGTTCAGTTCGGTTTCATTACGTCGTAATAAAGAATCACAAATGAGTACACGGTTCATTAGGTTTCTTTCAGTGAGCTCATGAGGCACAGAAAAATATCGAGCTTTTTTGTGTACCCAGCTTTTTTCAAATGCGTCAAAACCGTTTTGTGGTCAATTACCAGTTCTCCAGCTACATCGTAACTACTAATATGCCGATCTTGCTCCACTTTTTCAAAAATGGCATCAATTTTGTCCGTAACAGGGCGACCAGAGTGACGTGCATCTTTGATATCAAAATTTTCGGATTGAAAACGCTTAAACCAAATTTGCGCTACTCTCACAGATACTGCATTAGGTCCATAAACATCACAAAATTTTTTCGCGGCTTGTGTTGCATTTTGACCTTTTTTGTAGTCAAATTTTAAAATGTATCGAATTTCTTCATTAGATTCACTCATTTTAACAAGATGAAAAACAAATGAAAATCACACATTTTCCTAATTTGAATTTAGAATTGTCTTCTTTAAAATTAAAACTTTTTAATGATACCAAAACCAGCCAGATACAAATGGTATATATAGCCAAAGAGATCTTATTACAAGTTCATACATACTATATATGAAAAGACTTTTCCCCAACCTATTATAAAAAGTGAATAGGCATAAGGCGAATGTCAGACCCTTATAAACCCCTCATCTTAGAGTCAACCAAGTTGTAGGTGTTTGGCTGACACCAAATTACTGAATTTTTATGGTAATTAGTCCCATTTCAATAAATTGTTGAGTTTTTTTACACAGACACATAAACTATAACTTAATGTCTTACAACTATTTTGAATTTTTAATCACACTTATATACTCCTATTCCATTATATTTATGACCTTTTGGGCTATAACGCCTTTGGCATTTAATTTACCGATGTCACACTGGGTACAGAAAAATAACAGGTAATCTAGGATGCCATTTAAAGCTTTAAAAAAGAAAGACCAATACATTTAATATTGTTACATGTCGTCAAAGATAAGCCGCACTGCCTATTGTAAGCGCAACTTATTGTCCTCCCGGATTAGGGAATCCTTTCTGTTTTGAATTTATAACATGCTATTGTTTTTCTACTTGTTTTATAACCATCATTAGCGTCGAACTAATCCCTATTGTTATTGTTTTCGATTTTGTGGAAGTTCGCAGGTGTGCAAATTAATATTTCTTAGAAACTCAGTGTGCGCCTCCAATTTCTTTGTACTGTGTAGTTAGTATAAGACGATGCCCAAATGGAGGGGCGGGGGCAGTCAAGCGACGACTACGAAACGAGTTCGACGTTTCCTAGTACTCTCGATTAGCGATATAGACGACGGACTTTGCGCGTATCGAATTGTATTGAATCGTACAGTGTGAACTGGTTGCATCCAGATTTATTTGTATTTGTTTTATACGTGTTTGCACAGTTCTAATAAATTCTATATTAGTTCCAACGGCATTTTTAATACGAGTCCTGTAGCTCGTAACAACTGGTGTCAGAAGTGGGATGAAGAAGAACGTACTCCACGAACGAGGAGGCAAGTAGAACTGGACCGAGTTCGTCAGCTGTAGGTGGAAGAGGAACGCACTGCACACGCCGCGTTAGCGTCGACTTCTCATACAACAGCACCCGAAATGGACTTTTCGGCTATATTGGCTTCAATAGCCAGCTTGAAAGCCAGCCGGGAAGAGGATAGAAAGGAACGGGAGGCCAGCCGGGAAGAGGATAGAAAGGAACGGGAGGCCAGCCAAGCTAACCTCGAAGCCAGCCTACAAGCCAGCATGCAAGCCAGCCGGGAAGAGATAGTCAACAAGCTTGATGATGTTAGTCTTAATGTGAAGAAATTGGAAACAGATATCGAGAGAGTAACAGAACAAACGACACAGCTTCAAGACGAGGTTGACACGCACGAATAACGCATTTGCAAACTGGAAGCTCGTGGGCCAGCCACTACTGCCATTAACATGACGGCCTCAGGGAGATTCGACTCACCACACTTCGATGGCTCACCGTCGTGGGGACCATTCCGACATCAATTTGAGACATTGATCGAGGGCAACGGATGGAGCGGTAAGCATGCATTAACGGCGCTTACTCTTGCCCTACGAGGGGATGCGTTGAATGTATTACAAAACCTGCCGGCTGAAGGACAAACATTGGATACACTTATAGATGCCCTAGAAATTCGGTATGGAGAAAAACAATAACAATTAGTTCGACGCTAATGATGGTTATAAAACAAGTAGAAAAACAATAGCATGTTACAAATTCAAAACACAAAAGATTCTCTAATCCGGGAGGACAATAAGCTGCGCTTACAATAGGCTGTGCGGCTTATCTGTGACGGCATGTAACAATATGAAGGTTTTCTGTGTACTTCTTGAGAAAACCAAAAAACTATCACTGTGTAATGTTAGACTTTCTACACTAAAGATAAATATTATTAGCTGATATAAATTGACATAAAATAATATAATTACATGGTTTTTGTGGTGACAAAGTCTTTAGATAAAATGAGGGTATATCTATATTTTTAAAAATAAAACACTGTTTAAAACTTCAAGTTTGAATCTTCCGCACTATAGTTGTTTATTTTACAATCGCATTTCTTTTTTTCAGTCAACATTTGGATCTTTAAGCAGCTCATCGCCATCAATATTTCATGATACTAGTTCTCTGAACATTCCCAACAATTATCATATCCTCAATCAATATTCGAACTCAAGTAAGTAATGCATTATTATAATATTTATTTTAAGAGATTAGAAAACTAGAGAAACATAAGGCCGGTGGGGTCCATCGGCAAAGAATTTCTTTAAAAACATCTGTAAGAAACTCTTTGATACTACACATGATCAGAAAGCTGACTCATATTTCGCATAACAAATAAGTATTGCCATACAGCGTGGTAACTGGTAAAGAAGTTAGCCTTCTGCGCATGCTCCCCGTTGGCAGTGATCTGTTACTTAATGTATTTTAGTTTTAACTATCTGTGCCCGCGACTTCGTCTGCGAGGATTTTTTTTCACAGAACCCTAGTTTGAAAAATAGCCTAAGTTACTCCTTATAACATTAGCTATCTGCCAGTGAAACTGCCGTCAAAATTGGCCACGCCGTTTCAGAAATTAGCCAGAACAAACAGACAGACAGACAAACATTAAAAAAATATATACGGGAATCTTTGCAATTCATGTATTTACATTTGTTTTTCTTATTGTTAAAATGAGTGAATCTAATGAAGAAATTCGATACATTTCAAAATGTTACCACAAAAAAGGTAAAAATGCAACACAAGCCGCGAAAAAAATTTGTGATGTTTATGGACCTAATGCAGTATCTGTGAGAGTAGCGCAAATTTGGTTTAAGCGTTTTCAATCCGGAAATTTTGATATCAAAGATGCTCGTCACTTTGGTCGCCCTGTTACGGACAAAATTGAAGAAATTTTTGAAAAAGTAGAGCAAGATCGGCATATTAGTAGTTACGATGTAGCTGGAGAACTGGGAATTGACCACAAAACGGTTTTGACGCATTTGAAAAAAGCTGGGTACACAAAAAAGCTCGATATTTTTCTGTGCCTCATGAGCTCACTGAAAGAAACCTAATGAACCGTGTACTCATTTGTGATTCTTTATTACGACGTAATGAAACCGAACTGAACCGAATTTTTGAAGAAGCTGATAACTGGTGATAAAAAGTGGATCACGTACGACAAGAACGTGCGAAAAAGATCGTGGTCAAAGGCCGGTCAGGCTTCACAGACTGTGGCGAAACTCGGGTTAACTTGTAACAAGGTGATGCTGTGTGTATGGTGGATTGGAAGGGCATTATTCATTATGAGCTGTTACCGCCAGGCAGGACCATCGATTCTGAACTGTACTGCGAACAACTGATGAGATTAAAGCAAAAAGTTGAGAGAAAGCGGCCGGAATAAATCAACAGAAGGGGTGTGGTTTTTCACCATGATAACGCTAGACCTCACACATCTTTAGCCACTCAGCAAAAATTACGAAAGTTTGGCTGGGAGGTGTTAATGCATCCGCCGTATAGTGCTGACCTTGCACCTTCGAATTTTCACCTGTTTCGGTCTCTGTAGAATTCCTTAGGCAGTGTCAGGTTAACATCACGAGAGGACTGCCAAAACCACTTGTCGCAGTTTTTTGATCAGAAGCCCCAAAATTTTTATAGCAATGGGATCACGTCCCTACCTACCTACAAGATGGCAAAAAGTTATCCAACAAAATGGCACTTAAATACTTTAGTCAAATGTAAATAAACTTTATAAAAAAAACCTTTTGAATTTTTATATAAAATGCGAAGAAACTTTTTCCCTAACCTAATAAATGCGAAACTTGAATGAATATTTGTTGGTCAATCACGCCAGATCGGCTGAAGGGATGGCACTGAGACAGATTATAGTCTGAAATAGCACATGATTACTTTTTATCCCGGAAAAACAAAGTTTCGTGTGGCAACTCTGCGCAAACGACGGCGCGGACAAAAGCTAGTAAAAGTTTGAAGTTTATAGATTCTTTAAAAAAGAAGTTTTTCATTATTGCCTTCTGAATGAAAACACTTTTTAACCATTTTTTAATGAGATAATAAACCTCATATAGAAGAAGTCTTAAACTTTAAGGTGTATAATGTTAGGTACGACCATAGATAATACTATATATATAAAAGGTACGACAGAAGAGGACGTAAGCCATGGTTTTTTTTATCGTGATATAGGTTCGCGTTTGGCAGCTATCTCACCTGATGTTAAGTGAAAATGCGATCTAAGGTGGAGCACGCTTACCTAGTAGATACCTATTCACTTGTGACTTGAAGACTACTGGTTTGTATGAATCGGGGAACACAGACTCCAGCAAATTGTTCCACTCGACAGCGGTGTACAAAAGAAAGGTGGAGGCAAAACTTTTAGTTCTAACCAATGGTGTGTCCACCATGTAACGATGGCGCAAATTGGTGCGTTTAGTTGACCGATGATAGAAAGGGGATGGGGGAACCAAGTTGTGAAGTTCCATAGCACTCTCTCGAAAGTGTATCCGATAAAAAACGGACAGACCTGCTACCCTGCGGCGATGCTCAGGACTTTTAAGCCGAGCATCAAAAATAGTATCATCGCTAATCAGCTCCAGTCTCCAATGCGTCCAATTAGTACTTAGCCGAGCCATCCCAAAGGTGAGAACAGTAATCCATCCATGATCGAACCTGTCCTTGGTATAGAGTTAACAACTGTTCTGATGTAAAGTACCGTCTCACCTTCGAAAGTTCACCCAGCTATTTGGCTGCTACTTGCGCCGGAGACTCAATGTATGAAGCAAAGTTGAGTGTTGAAGTCAAGGAGATATCTAATAGGTGAAGCCAGTCGGCTATCGTAACTGATACACCTCGAAAAGTCGGAGTCATTTCGAAAGGACTCCTTTTAGCGGAAAACAAACAAGCCTGGGTTTTTGACCGTTTGATCGACCGTTCCCTCAAGAAATGAGAAATCCATGCGCAGAGACTAGGAGGCAAACTGTATGCTGGAAGCTTGCCGATAAGGTTATCGTGCCACACTATCAATCACTTTCGATATGTCCAGGAAACAGCGAGTGCTTCTCAGTTCTTCTCGATTGCTTCACTAGAGATATGTGTGGCTTACACTAGAAGATTACCCGTTGATCGGTTCCGACGAAAGTCATATTCGTATATATTCAAATAATATTCTAGGTACGCCAATAGCCTGACGATCAAAATACGTTCCATACTTTTGCAGTGTATAGAGGTAATTGATATGGGCCTATAGTTGACAGGGTCAGCGCGACTACCTTATTTGGGCACTGGTTGCACATTGACTTGCTTCCGACACTTTAGTACTAGTCCAGTCTCTAGTTAAAGGCGAAACAGACGTGTTAGTATCGGAATGAACTCAGGCGCACAAGTTTTTAAAACTATGTCTGGAATTCCATCCGGGCCACTGGCTTTGTTAGTGTCTATAGTCCGGAGCGCTTTACGTACCTCTGTCTGTCGTATGCGTATTTCAGGCATGGTTACCTCATGCACAGGCAGTGAAGGAAGTGAGGGGCGACAGAAGTTCGATTCAATTGATTTGGCTAGAGACCAAAACGCCTTAGTGCCTGTTGGGTATAAAAAAAATTTGGTAATGCCTTTTGTATTAAGGTCCTTTTAAAAAGTTTATTGTTGATTCCCATTTTCAGCATTAGGAGTCGCCCATACATGTACATCATTGTTGCGGGAAAATGGAGAAGCTGTGTTCGCTCTTGCATTTGGCCAAGGTGGCGAAGGGGCACTTCTTGTTGTCAAATTGCCAATTACTGGCTCGACTGTTACTACTTTGCTGAAAAGGGAATCTACAATGCCAAGATTTCTCTCTGGGATTACAGGAGCCTTACGGTAATTGAGATTATACTAACTAGTTAACTTATACAGTAACTACCTAACTACCTTTTGTTTAAAAAGCAGGCATTAGTAAAAGGTTACATTGTATTAAATTTTTATGTTAGTGCTACTTGCCCCCGGAAGAGTCACTTCATTTTATACCACAAACTATCCCATCTCCCGGCATGAAAAGTATTTATGTCCACTTTCGGTATCAAAACTACATCTAAACAAAATTACGACATAACCGATCCAGTACTCCTAGTAGTTTTTCCGTGCAAGCATAACAGACAGACAGATCGAGTTACTATCGCATTTTTTTACAGATGATAAATTTTTATATCTATAAACTTGAAAATTTTCAATCTCTATTTCAACCCGTTCTAGTTTTATTTATCTATCCCCTATCTATCTATCTATCTATCTGTAAACTACAAAAATGACAAAAACTACTAAAACGACCATAATAACCAAAATGACTAAAATGTCAAAAAAAAACAAAACCATCCTACTTTCTGAGATAACCTTTACATAAATCTATCCCATTATCCAAGAAAAGTATCCCTTGTCCACCCTCGGTATTAAAATTGGAGGGAGGGGGGGGAGAGTTAAGTATATAAGGAGCCTATGAAACTTACACGTATGACTAAAGAATTATGACGAAAAAGATTAACATGGTATGAGCTTGTAATGAGGAAGTATGAAAGTCATATGATAAATACTTTGTTAAACTGGACGCTCAACGGATACAAGTGTAAGGGATCTCCAAAAGAGATGGATGGTTTATTTGAAGGATTACATGATGATTTTTAGTGTGACAGTAGATGTATGCCAGGATAGAATAAGTATAATATAATAATAATATGGAAGAAAAAGACATATAATGCCGATCTCAGATAATTTGGATAAAGTGAAAGACAAAAACACTTAAATAACAATGTTTATAATAAATAAATTTTAACAGAGGAAAGAATAGTGGAGATGGGGTGGAAACATATGGAGTTGTACTGACTAATGGTTTGGCGATAGCCGTGTGTGGGGACACCTGCCTTCGCGCTTGGCCCCTAGATGAAGGCGGCGCCCCGATCGCCGTCACACCGCCTTTATCACAAGCACTAGTCAGACCAAAGCCACCACGTAAGTATTAAAAATCCATTCTCTCTAAATTTCCAAATAAGTAAAGTATCTATATAGGTAGAAACATTTTTATGGTTTTATAATTAAAAAGTGTAAAATAGTGAACTTTAATTGCTAGAATGGAATCCTTCCACTGCGTGGTCCAACGAGTGCTTCACCGGTTGTTGTTCATATTATATATGTATATCTGTATATAATAGTATTTGATTGTGATTTTAGTTTAGTGCACAACCAAAAATCATATATTTACATTTCCTTTAAAATATCCTTAGACATTGGGTTGCCTGGAAGAGATCGCTATAAGCGATAAGGCCGCCCATTGTTCTAATGCAAATGTATCCATATCAATTGCCTAGATTTAAGTTTATGGTAAATAATAAAGAGTTTTCATTCATTTATAATTTATTTGTTACAATAGAATAGGGTAGAGATCATAGTCAAATCAGTTGACATATTTTTTATCGTATTACAAACGATGCGGCCCCATAGATTATAATAAGATAATCATAATTATATAATAAGTACACAAAATTATGACGTCATAATTTTGTACAAGTGAAAAAAGTCAGTGCATTAATTTGTTAAAATTATTTCCATCATAATATTATTACAATTCAAGTTCCGAGAAAACGTAATCCATATAATCCTTTGCAACACGATTTTTACTACCCCTTGAGATATAAATTATCTGTATTGCTTTTGTACAGTGCAGGTGGTGTACTCAATTAAACACCCCTGAAAAATGGACTGTATTTATTATAGCCGCTTACAACAGCAATAGGTATGATTAGCTCTACTGTACTAATCGGCACGTTCAAGTCAATCAACACAAGTTAGCACTAGAACCGGAATGTGCCTCTGAACACTGATAGCAGTAATTGTATCGATTTCACCGATCAATACTAGTTGCACTAATCAAACACACTGGTTATTCACAAGATCCACGAAAGTCACGCTGAGAGTCCAAATGGCTGTAGTCTTCCGAATGCTTCCTGGTATTCCTTTTCTTCTCTTGTTCGTATAACTTGATGCGGAAACTGGTTGTATACTTGACCAACTGACTATATGACCATGCCGGTGGCTCGCACCACAAACGCTAAGGTACTACTTTTAAGCAAACGCTTAGCTGCTAATCGAGCGAGCTACATATTCGCGGTAAGCGGGGCGTGGGGGTATGGGAGTTTCGGGGGAGTGCTCAGGGGGATGATTTTGTCCGCAACAGCTTTTATGGTTGCCTTCATTATATATGCGTTAATTTGCTGATAATCATATATTGTTAGTCGATAATCTCTTCGTCTTTGCCGACCATTGGGTCGAAGACATAAAGTTTTTATTGTTCAACTTTCGCTGCAGGTTCTTAGAAGCCATTAAGTTTAAAGTTCGAGAATTACAAGGAATATTGGGCATGTTGCTGGGGGACCATTTCTGTTTTACGACTATATAAGATCGGCCCGATGAGCCGGAGTTAGTTGAGTTTCAACTGCGATCGAAGTTTTATCTAGTGTACTTTCAGAACGAGTATCTTATAACGACGGACTTTGCACGATTTATGTTATTACGCTGTTCTGATTTCCGGTTTGGACTTGTTGTATTTGATTGGGTTTGTAAGAACTGTGAATTATGTGTGTGTACTTCTAATAAACTTTGTATACATTTAAACGACATTTTAATTCGCATCTCGCAAGTTCGTAACAATATTTTAAAACTAGTTTCATGTTTTTCTTTTCATATGTAAATAATGTTAGAATTTGTTGTTAAATGTGTCTATAATCTACCCTATTATCGCAGTACTTAACTTCACTTCTTGTATTGCTAATATTTTTGGTGCAATCGTTATTATAAAATGGTAATATATGTAATCATATGAGTAGGTGGAAGCTTACAAATTATATGAAGTGTAAAGAACTTGTTTTCTATTTCAGCACATGGGCACATGTTGCAGAAGACATTGGGATCGGATGGAAGTGTTATACTAGTTGCGTACCTTTCGTTTCCCAATGAATGTGAATTTGTTGTTATGAAAATGCTTGACGGGGGCACAGGAGGTGTAAGATTCTTGCATATCAGTCGTATTTTTGGACCACAGGTAAAGCAATAAATAATTTATTTTAACTTTACTAAAAGTATTTATATTAACATTGTGTCCGGTAACACTATTCCTTTTCATCAAGACACTTTTTTCATTATTAATAGTTAGCACTACACTTTATTATTAATTAATTTTATAGCACTAGGTTTTTTAAGCCCTTAAAGT